>CM063517.1:2902058-7897058 GCA_032199755.1 Ambrosia artemisiifolia
TAAGACCAAATATGCCACTTTTAGATTGTGCCCAATTTATAAAGTTTGTATGAAACCCCTTTTTTATTTGAAAATAATAATATTAAAGAAAAGGAGGAGGTTCCCCAACTAGGCTAAACATGGATACCTATATATGGTTAAGTCCATGGTGAGTTGGCCACTAACTTTGTGTTAAGTCTTCCATTATTGAGCCTTTACTTGAGAAAGCAAAAGAAAATAACTTTTTCCACAGTGATTGGAGAAACTCCCACCAAGGAATAGACATTCCCACTTTCACACCATGATTTGATGCCACTCCCTTTGATACAATCATTTAATCAAAAAAATTTTACGAGTAGTATTTATTTTTGAGAATTCAAGAATTTTGTTTTCGTATTAACAAGTTGGTAAAAATGATAACTTTAATGTCAAAAGTAAAATATGATAACTTTTTTTTTTTGAACGGTCAACAAATATTTCATTCTAAGAAAACGGCTATCAGGATGATAGCCATACACCAAGTTCATACATACACCAATGATTATAAAACAAAACACATTACATTACCAGCCTAATCTATATAAACTAAAGCTTCTCCATACATCCCATTCTAGCCCTGGTTGTCTTGAACGATACTTGAGTAAACATATTTCCATTAGTTAGTATCGGGTATGTGTGGTATAATATCATATAATCAAAATGAACCAATTTTTAATTATTTTAGCAAACTCTGTTGTCCCTTTGATCGATATTATCACACAACACTCAAATATACTTTGAATTCTAAATATAGAATATAGAATGAAGATCAAATGAAATGATCTATGAAACACTATGAAATCTTTCGGATATATGGGACAGAGAACAAGGATTTGTTTGATGTCTTGATAAAGAAAATAACAATACATATGTTCCAGAGGCGTGTCTGAGGATTTACGTGCCATATTCGAACCGTTAAAGAATATGCCCCTTTGGCTTCAACAAAACCCCCAATGCTAAGTTCGTAGAAATTACCTAATTAAGTATTACACCTAATTTTAGGGCACAACATAACACCAAATTGCAATAATAGTTAATCAATCTGCCGATAAACATAAAATATACACAAAACTCAGATACCCAACAAAGTAATCAAGCTCAATTGATAGTTAAACAAACCATAAAAACAATTATAATCTTAAAGATTGAACTTAAAATTCCAATCTAGATGGTGAGGATATGGACAGGTATTTTCTCGGGTCGGGTTCGATTATCGGTTAAAAAAACACCCCTACTTAGGTTCATAATTTATAAGTTTTAAATTGGTTATTGGGCCAAACTATTAAATGTTAAATGGGTTTTCTATTTAAAATACACACACACACATATATATATATATATATATGAAACAACAACCGTACCCAGTAAATACCACGATAACCAAAAGTTATTATTAGGGTCTAGGGAGGGTAGGATGTAGGCATACCTTTTCCCTATCCGTGAGGACAGAGAGTCTGCTTCCAGTGAGATCCTCAGCTCAAAATTACTAATATATATAAAGAATAATAATAAATAAAATAAAATAATAATAAAAATGAAATAAAATCAAATAAATAATAAGAATAAAATAAATAAAGAAATGTACACGGACAGATGACATATGACATAGTAACGAAACATACACGGTCCACACAAAGTGTGCCTAGGCCCCTAAGCCCATGCCCCCGATAAAAATGGGCCCAATGTGCTGGGCGGTGACGATGGGTAACGGTGATGGGGCGGTGGGCGGCAGGGGCATCAATGGTTGGTGGCAGGGATGGTAATGAGTGATTCCACTCTATTGATCAACCAAACACTTTGGGGCTGTTTGGTTGATTAAGTGTTGAAGCATTAAGAGGTTCAACCTAGTTCAGTGCTTAATGGTTTAGCAACATCTCAAATCTTAATGGTTCAGCCTTGACCATTCCATTCAGAAGCTGAAACAAATGAGCAGAATGCTGAATCATTCAGCGTTTATGGTTCAGAGCCTCATTAAGAGATTTACCAAACAACCCCTTTATTTTTTATTCCCTTGTAATAATTCACATGGGCGTCTTTGGTGGATGTCCGAGGAGGCCAACCGGACATGGTCCATAAATCTTGGGGGCATGTTTTTTTAAAAATAATCATATATATATATATATATATGTGTGTGTGTGTATGTATGTATGCATGTTATGTATATTTATTTTTTATATAACTCATTTAACACTTAAACTTGGGTTTAAGGAGCCTATTTTTTTACCTATTCGAATAGGGTACGTAAGTTTTTAAGGATTTTGAAACACGCCTCCGAATTAATTCATTCCATTTTTACGACTTCTGAACTTTCGTTTGTTTTTCATTTCAATGTACAAACTATATTTTAGTATTTATTCTACTATTTTTTAGAATTATTAAAATAATTTTATTTATATTGTTAAAAAGAATAATATACTGGTAAGAGAATTTTCATAATTACTTAAATAAATGACTAAATGTATTGTTCAAAAATTTCAAGCCCTTTACTTTGGCATTTTTTGACAAATAGCATATGGGGCTCACATGTGTTTGAAAGGGCTTGAAATTAACAAGGGATCTAGTGGTGTAAGTGTATGTATTTAAAGATATTAAAATTGAATAAAAAAATAAAATAAAAAGCATACATAGGTTGCAAAAGAGACCTGGAGCTTATTGGATGTTGGAAATGCCCCTGCCTCGCGAAAAATTTCACGCCTGCCCCTTTCAAGCCCTAGGGGGCGGTGTGTTAAGTGCCAAATGGGCGCGAAAGCCCCTCTTAACGCCCTTTTCACATGCCATTAAATATGGTCTTATAAAAATATTTTGATTTTTTCTTACCATTTTTTTTTTCAAATACTTACTCGAATAAGTGGGATATCAAAAGAAAAGAGTGAAGTCAAGTCTGATTCGCTTTAAGATGACAAACATTGTTTTATTACGAGACGATTCAACTACAAGGTAAAAATTGATATAAACCGAAAGAAACATGATTCGCTTTAAGATTTAAAGTTTGATCGGAAATTCAAAGAATGGAATCATAAAGATGGAAATGGAATTTGGTACTCGTTGGTCCCCAAATTGCCCAACCTCTTCATTTCTTAATGTTTCACTTTTTATAATGTTTGTAACGCGTGTAGGCACTAAATTTTAATTTTAGTCTTGTTTTGAGTTATAAACATGTTTAAATATAATAAAACAATTTAATATGTAATAAAAATATTCATACTAAATTTTTATAATCTATTTATTTTTAGTCATAAATAACACCGGTAGAAAAGTATGAATCTCACAATCTCAACAATACACAACACAATCATCCAAATAAACACAGGACCAACGGAATAGCGACTCATAATGATGACCAAAACTTTTATTAATTAGCCAACCCAAAATACCTAACCAAACCCTAGACGTTCTACAATCATAGAATATCAAAAAAAAAAAGGAAAAATGGAAATAAATAATCCCAACTATTGACTATTGGTCAATAACAGTCCCAACTACGAAAATCACCAATATTGGTCCCAACTTTCGACATATTGGAAACCAATGGACCCAAACTAACGGAGGCTAACTCCGTTAGTGTGATGCTGACGTGGCATGCTTAGGTGGCAAGATGATCCTACGTGGCATGCCACGTGGCAAAATGATCCTACGTGGCATGTCACGTGGCAAAATGATCATACGTGGCATCCAACGTGGCATCCTACGTGGCATGCCACGTCAGCATCACACTAACGGAGGCTAACTCCGTTAGTTTGGGTCCGTTGGTTTCCAATATGTCGAAAGTTGGGACCAATATTGGTGATTTTCGTAGTTGGGACTGTTATTGGCCAATAGTTAATAGTTGGGATTATTTATTTCCATTTTTCCAAAAAAAAATACAAATTCAGAAGATCAAGTGATTGACAAGATCAGTTGATCATCAAGAGAGAGAAACAGAATAAGAAAATATCTCGATCAACTGATTTCTGGAACTCTGTCTAGCTTTTATACTCAGACCACCAAAGCTGGGCCCTCAACTCAGAAGCCCACTAAACCATCTTGATAATAGGCCCAATAGCTGAATAAGCCCACATAAACTTCGACCCCTTCATTATAAACCTGATAGCCCAATACAACCTTATAACACATGCTAGATCATAATTAGATAAGTTTAACATTAGAATTAGTGGACATGTACATATTTTTTAACACACCCCCTTAATTCAAATGTTAAACAAGTCTTTCATTCCCAGTTTATCACATAACAATCTATGTTGCACAATATTTAACCCTTTGGTAAATAGGTCAGCAATTTGATTTTCTGAGCTAAACTTGACAGTTTGTATTACTCCATTTGAGATTTTTTTCTCTTATGAAATGAAGGTCTACTTCAATATATTTAGTCCTGTCATGGAAGACATGATTAGCAGCAATAGAAATTGCAGCCTTGCTATCACTATATAGAGTGATAGGTAAATCACTGTTGATGTTCAGCTCATTTAGGAGATTTTTTTACCAGATTATCTCACAAGTGGCTGAGCATATTGCCCTGTGCTCACCATCTGTTGATGATTTGGAAACAGTGTTCTGTTTCTTGCTTTTCCAAGAAACCAAACACTCTCCTAGAAATATACCAAAACCAGTCATAGATTTTCTAGTCAGCAAACATTTAGCCTAATCGATATCCACATAACCACAAAGGCACAAAGACTGAAATTCCTGGACTCCTGTAACACTATACCTTTCCCAGGTGACAATTTTAAATACCTTAACAATCTTAAAGCAATTCGAAACTGACATTTAGTTGGCTTGTGCATAAACTGACTTAGAAATTGCACAACATAACTAATGTCAGGTCTTGTTAATGACAAATAGATTAACTTACCAATTAATTTCTGGTAACCAGTGTCCAGTTATATTATCAAGTAAAGAATCAGACTTGGAATTTTTTGCTGTCACAATATAACTTTGTTCTATAGGAGTAATGATAGGCTTACACCCTAAGTACCCAAATTCATTAAGCAACTCTAAACAATATTTCCTCTATGACAAACAGATTTCATCATTATTATACAACACTACATTGCCAAGAAAGTATTTTAACTTGCCTAAGTCTTTTATTTGAAAATTTGACCTTAACAAGTTTTTGCACTTAACTTTATAAGCCCATTTACAACCTATTGGTTTAACTCACCATTGGATTTATATTTAACTTTATAAACCCATTTACAACCTATTGGTTTCCTACCTTTATGTAATTCAGTCAAAACCCAGGTTTGATTCCTATGAAGAGCCTCCATTTCATTATTCATAGCCTTAACCCATTTGGGATCTTTTGAGGCTTCTGAATAGCTATTAGACTCGACAGTTTTGCTTAGACTAGATACAAAATAGGAATTTTCAAAAGACAATACATAGTAATTAACAACTTTTTCAACACCACACTTGACTTTACCTTCAATAACAAAATCATCAATTTTTTTTGGTAACACAGAACTTCTAACAGGCTCGATCTACCCTATGTCCCTCAAGAGTACAGTTATCATCAAGTGAACCCTCACATGTGTAATAAGAATTTAAATTCACACCATATATACGAATGGACAATCACACATTTCGGATACCACATGACAATTGACCGAAAATTTAAATATATAGGTCGGCCTCCGGTTCTACATTTATATGAATTATCGGTTCCGGATCAATGACAAGTCAGTTTGCCACGTAAGCCATTCTTGCCACGTAGACTAATCAGGTTATACCTCCGTTAGTTTGAGGGTGATGGAACAAACTAACTTGCAAGTTGGGAGTGTTATTGGTCAAAGAGATAGTTCGGAGTATTATCTGCCAATGGGTGAAAGTTTTTTAAATCCATTTCCCCAAATACTTATTGTATTCGTCAGGAGGATTACTAGTTAAGAGTTGCTTAATAGCAGTTGTTTAAAAATTAACGTTCAACATACGATTCCCTACTTTAAACGTAGCTTTATTGTACGTGGTGTTGTCGGCGAAGCAATCTTGCATTCGAAATTGGTGACGTTTTTCAGGAACACGTGTATCATATCTTCTAGTAGATGTTGTAGTGCTTTGATGTACGCCTCGCCAGCCGACATATATCTGTCATAATTTGAAAGCTATTATCCGTTGATAATATATCATCGTCATCGAGCGGTTAAATGATTACTTCAAAAGCGTCAAGACCGTCATCCATTTTATTTAGCAATAACGATTAATTTTTGTAAGATAAAGGAGAAAAGGGGATACAACTTTTTCAGAATGGTAAAGTTTGTATGATTTTTCGTTTAGAATGTGTAAAATGGTGAAAAATGGTAAAAAAAGGTGCAAAATGGTTAGTATTTAAAATGAAAACGATGATACTTTTTTAATAAAAAACCTTCAACCAGTTGAATTTTTACCATAAAACCCACTACCCACGTCAGCTTGTCCCACTCGAAAACACTACCCGCCCCTTTTTACTGGAAGCGGTGGCGACGTTGTTATCGAACGGGTAGAGGGTAACCCCTTCACACCGTCCCTATTTTTTTTAAAGAATCCAATGACATCGAGAAAGATTTGCTCGATTGATTTACCAATCAGTCAATCACATTCGATGTGTCGTCATGGATTCGTTTGGGCACCGAAAATCAATACTTCTGGTCAACTTGCTGCCACGTCTCCATTAATTTCTCGTTTCTCTTCTTAGTTATTCATATTTTCGGAAGGAAAAAAAATGCTATACCAACTTTTTAAAGTCGAATTAACAATTTTAGACCTTCATTCAGCACCATTCAATTTTTTTATTGACTTTGAGTTAACCTTCTGGTTTTTCAGTTTTTTAGGTTTCCTTAAATAAGTTCGTCTAATTAATCCATCTTTTTTTTTTAAGAGAGAATTTCAATAACACCAAAAGCAAGTTATCACTAAGACGGAGATAACAAGCGAAAGCCAAAACGTTTAAAAAACGATTACATCAAATCAAATATAGACTATCTAGCCCAATCCACTACGTCATCTTTGAACCTATGTTTATACCAAAGGAAAGCCAAAGTCTTGATATCCGTCACTATCTTCACAACCGTCGAGTCCACACTAGAGAACGCCTTGTCATTTCTCGCCTTCCACAAAACCCAACAAGCGATAATTATGACCCCTTTTAGCACTTCCTGCTTTGTGCCCCTCACTCCACACACCTCGTGTAACACCCCCAAATCTCTAACATGGAACGCATAGATATCCGGAATACGACACCATCTAGATATACCATACCAAACTCCGGACGAAAAACCACACCCGGTGAACAAGTGTTCCGCAGACTCTTCGTCATCTTCACACCATTCGCATAACGGGTTAGACACAAAAATATTTCTCCTAGTCAAGGCCTTCTTTGTTGGTAAACGATCTAGATAAAGCCGCCACATGAAAATGTTGCATTTGAGAGGTACCCATTTACTCCAAACAAACCCACCAGTATCCGCATTAATCATCGAGCCTTTTAACCATTTCTTAACTTCAGAAACTGCAAAATCTTTCTGCCTCCCAGCATGCCAGACCCACGAGTCCTTACCTTCAACCAAAACTATCGATGTTAACATGTCTTCCAGGAGCCTTTTATCTTCGATCTCATCAGTAGCATTCAACAACCTTTTCCAATCCCAGCAAATGATACGGCCCATCCCATTACTCCTCAACCGGTCACAAACTAAAGCATTTTTATCTTTTTCCAACGCGAATAACTCACATATTTACCGGCTTAAATGCTTAATTCTACTTCACGTAATTAATTTTTAAATGAACTGGAAAAATAGTTATTTTGGGTGAACCCACTTAAGAAATTAATAGTTACAAAAAGTGTTAATCAAGTTTTATCCACCATCCAATTTGGTGGGTCTAAACGTATAATTTAAGTATACACAATTTGTAACACATTAATATAATGAAACATAAAGGTCACAAGTATATCAAAGTACACTATATTAACAGTTAATAAGACATGTTAGAGACGCTTTATTCTTATAGTAATTAACATCATGAAAAAAATTACACGTATATACGCTTTTGGGTGGGGGCGTTTCACTAATCACTAGTGTTCATTGAACTACCACGATTTTCCACCAGTCTGCCCTGCCACATAACTTTAGTGATTTACTTCATTGACACAATTTTGAAGGCAACATTTCACTAGTTACACACAAACTTTGTAGTAGTTAGACACAAACTTTGTACATCTTTTTGGTAAAATAAATAAAAGTTGATTGTCGATTAAAAAAAGATTGGTTAAAAGAAAGAAATAAAAAATAAGGGGGGGGGGGGGGGGGGGGGCACTATCCGTGAGTTTTTTCAATTTCATTGATTTCAACAAATCCTACACTGCCACATCACTTCACTAATTATTTACCCACAATCAATGAGAGAGAGAGATAGAGATAAAGAGAGAAAAATCACGGGTACCAGCCCGTTAACTAGAACCAGAATTTGGTTCACGGGACCGCTACCAGCATGGGTGGCGACGGTGTTACCATACTGATAGTAAGATACCCGTAACCAGTTCCGGTGACGTCCCGTCCCCTAAGAAAGTATAACAATCCAGTTTAGTAAATATTTGCAAAATGATATGTTTGCTAAATATTTTACTATTTTAAACAATAGTTTGGTTAAAAAATCTGATAAAACAGGAGAGTTGACTCTTCTTGTCGGCTTAAAGACAATGAAATGATCCCATTAAAAGTAAGGAGGGCCCCAACGTGTTTTTACTATAAAAGCAACGCTTTTGGGAGAGAAAGCATCAACAATCCCCATGCCTTCTCTAAAATAAATATCCCTTTTTCTTTTAAATTTGTTTCAACTTAATTTGAATTTACCGAATTCTTTACAAACAAACAGATGTTAGTTATAAAATGTGGTTGATTTAAAATGTTTTTATTTTTCAGTGTTAAAGCATTTAAATTGGAAAGGTTAAAGGTGCGCTAAAAAGTTTAGAGTGATTGAATCCCTTGTCATACTCACCATGGATAGAAATATAGCTCTATAAATTTGTTCTAACTAGTTTTCTTTTACTTGCAACAACATGGTTTCTTCAACTATTTTTTCTTTTACTTGCAACAACATGGTACTATTTGCTAAATTATTAGGGCTGCAAACGAACCGACGCACATGAACAATGTCTTGTTCGTGTTCGTTTGTTAAGAAAATTATTTGTTCACAAACAGTTCATAAATATTTACCGAAAAAGATTATTTGTTTGTGTTCGTTTGTTAATTTTGTTCATGAACGCAAACGGACGTTAATAAACACAAATTAACACAAACGAGCACAAAGAAGCGTTCATGAAAGGAAACAAACACAGAGAGACATATATTAAATTTTCAATTGAATTCACATATGTTAAGAAATTAACTAAATCCCCCCCCCCCCCCCCCCCCCAAATATAACCTAATTATACAGACATACTTAATAATTAACATAATATTGGAAACATAATAAAATAGTGTCTCAAAAACTAATTATTTACTTAATAATTCTACTAAAAGTATGGTTTATTAATCTCATATAAATTATTTATTTAGGTAAAATAAACAAAAATTAAAGAATATAAAAAAGTTATAAAATTAAAACCCTTTTTAAGCTATCGGACACAAACGAACATGTTACCGAACATTCACGAACATAAACGAATTAACACAACCTCTGTTCATCTTCGTTCGTTTAACTAAATGAACGAAATTTTTGTCCGTGTTTGCTCATTTATTAAACGAACGAGCAAACGAACTTTCCCGCCAAACAGTTCATGAACTGTTTGCTGAAAGTTCACTTCGTTTGCAGCTCTACAATTTACTGAAAATCATAAACAATTCGACGCTTAAAAAGTCACAACCAATTTTTAATATTAAAACTAAAATAAATTCTAATAACTAAAAAAATACCTATTAATTAATTTAAAATAAAAATAATTCACAATAATAATATGTAATTAAGTAACTATATATGAAAAATAATAAAAATTAATAAGATGTATTTAGTTAATTTTAAATAAAAATAATTGGAGTTAATAATATGTAATTAATTAATTATTTATTTATATAAAAAAGTAAAAAAAAATAATTATTTTAAAAAATTGCAACAGCTATATTCTAATGGATATATTTTATAGGTAATAAATTCATTTTCATTTTCAAGCTTCATTTGCACTTCTCAATATTCACAATTTACAATTTACTTCCTTTCTCACATACGGGTGGTGGTTATCCAGTTTCAAACCAAGGAGAAAGTCCTTCAAACCTTTAATGTTCATCTCGTCGACAACCTTCTAATCCTTCTACATATTACCCTCCTCAAATGCGTAACTCATCAAACCCTCCTGCAATCTACCATCCTCACTCTCTAACCTTCCTACAATCTACCATCCTACTCCTTCAAACCCTCCAGGATTCTGCCATCCAACACCTTTAAATCCTCATACGATAAACCATCCTATACCTTCAAACACCCCAACAATCTACCATCCTACACTTGATGCTCAAACCAAATTGACGGATGAGGAGTTGAACCGACGTATGACTTTTCCATGCGTCAATTAAACTTTGAGCGACTATGAATTGGAGGTACTAAATCAGATTTCACTTCAAACCGTCATACGCGTAACCTTTGTCCAACATAAGAAGTCCCAAGTTGGGTCATATGGTATGAATTTGACTCGAGAGAGGAATACGTTGGACGGTCATGATAGGGATCGATTTCATCTCCTGAATCCTTCTTTGGTAGATGGGAATAATTTTAATTAGTACTCAAGGATTAAATCACTTCTTGGTTTCTCTAATCACAATACATCTGAAGTAGGGATGACATCGGTCCCATACCCGCACCCGTACCGAATTTGAACAAAAGTGAATACCAAGTACTGTATAGGATATATAGGTACGATACAGGTATCGGTACCGGTATTTCGGTACAGTACCCGTTTTGGTACCACTTTGTTATTTTTCTTTTTTGAGCACTCGTACGGGTACCAAATTGATAAATTGGTATGAGTACCAATATGGTACATGTACTAAATAGGTAAAATTGATACGAATACCAAGAATACCATAATACGAAGTAAAACATAGTATCAAATTCATTAGTATATAGAATTTCGGTACCCGTACCATTTTATCCGTACCCGTAGCGATACCAAAAGTACCGAATACCGAAATCAATAAAAGTGGGTACTGATACCTATACCGAGTACCCAAAATCAGTAGGGGTACCGGTATAGGTACGGGTATAGGTACTCGGGAAAAAATGCCCATCCATAATCTGAAGATATAAATGAGTAATCTAACTGGATTGGCTATGATTTGGAACTGCAAGAAACTAAAGAAAACTAGGATAGGATCACTTCCAAGTCTCTCAGAAATCCTAATACCTAAAGCTCTAGGCAACCCAACATTCCATCACCTCCCGGTCTCATGAAAGAACATCTAAGTCCTCTAGACTCTCTAATTAAGTTCTTATAGCTTTCGGATCCAAAACTACAAACTAAGCTAAAAGTACCAAGTATGTAACCCTAATAAACATCCAAACATGAAAGACATTTACTAGGACGCTCATGAAAGTATCAAAGATTGTATATTAAACATAGACATGCACACACATCAAAATGAATAACAATCAAATTTTTATCATAGCATTAATCCTTCCAAATAAACCTAAAAACCGAGAAATAGTAAATTTAGTGGGTATTCATCATAGAACCTAGATAGTAATTAAATAGTTAGTTATTCATACTCATGAATAACATAGCTTCAATTCTTGATCCCGAGCCTTCCAATCCTTCAAAATAATCCCCCAGATTGTCTAGAAGCTGCTCTTTGGGCTCCCACTTTATCTTTTTCTCTTTCTTTCCCAAACATTTGTCGTGCTTGTTCTTTTCTCTTTTAGTTATTTTGTGAATTCGTTCTTTGAAAAAATTCCATGCTCGTCCCGAGTGTTCGCGTCACGATCAATATTCTTGCATTTTAGCTCCTTTCCACGGGCATCTATAAAATAATAAAATAATATATAAAAAACAACTAAACATAACTAATAACCTAACAAAATGATATAGAAAATGCACGGATATGCAACACATCAATATCTTATTTTCTTGCTGGCTTCTTGTAATACATGCGCTTATCATAATCTGTCCATTAAAGTGTTTTAACCAACGTCGACAAATCCGGATAAATGCCATCGACAAGATAACATCCATACTTGTACTCCATATCATTTGCATAAAACAATGATTTTGGGGCAACACCTTCGTAGACGTCGTCGAACACATTGGATGATTGCAAAACAACGACATCATTATTTGCATCGACCATAACAAATAACACATGCCACCAGAGATCTTGTGACGTGAGTGCTTGGAGTATTAGGCTTGGACCCGGGTGATCACCTTAGTGATGTTGGTCTCTCCAAGCAATTGGATAAGCCACCTACTCCCAATGCGTGCAATCAAGGCTACCAAGCATCCTAGGAGAACCATATATTTCTTCATAGGCCAAGTTTATTTTATTGCGTAAAGCATAATAAGACCTAAAGTATTCGTACGAGATAATAATAATATATTTGCAAAAAAGTTCAAGATACTTTCCCATAAAACTCTCGCCTGCATTCTCAAATACTTGTCCCAAGCGTCGGATGCTATCTCGAAGGCTAGTTGGCAAATTGCGGTCGTACACTCTTGCAAAGAAAAGAATCCGAGTTCACGTCTCGCATCCTCCCTTTGTTTAAAATATATATACTCTCATTCTAAATCGCCAATAATTCACAAAAAAAGTTGGCGACTTATTTGAAATCGGCGTCGAAATTGACCGGCATCTTACAAAGGGTTTTCCAAAAAATAATTATCCACCAAACGCTCATGAGCTTCTTGTCGACCTCCTTCAAGCCAGGTTGTCTAGTGGACGGTTGTGATGATTCGACATGTTGGACTAAAAGTTGAACCGTCGTCTGGGCCGCAGTATATCATCTCATCAATTAAACCGGGATAAGATAAAAAGTCAAAAGCCGACGAGTTAGAGTTTGAAGCCATATATAAAAAAACATTGGAGAGACTTTGAAAGAATTTTATTTTTGTTTTTGATCGTTGCCAACGGTCACAAATCAGTCGACCCCACCATTAATGAAGCCCTCTAGCTCTCATCATTCCACTCATGAATGCCTCCGAAAGTGCTCCCATTAACGACCGTGGGGTGTTTAGCGCCCTAAAGAGCGGATGTGGCAGAGAACGCCACTTCACACTCCACGTACTTACAACCATAGTTATCAAATGTGCTAGGTGCATGGGCCTCGCCTGTGGCCTAGGCGCAAGACAAAAAAAAGCAAGGGCCTGAAATAAAAAAAAACGATCAAAGAAAAAAAGTAAAAATATATTATGTATTAGAAAAATAATGCTATTCTTTAAATAAAATAAAAAAGCTATCATAGAACATTTAATATCATCTACTTAGTATTATTTTTTTTAAAATATTAGTGTATAAAAGTAGTTTTCTTTAGATAAAAGTCGAAATTTGGCTGGAATTTTGCCATAATTTAGAGAATTTGGCTAGTAACTATTCGGAATTTGGGAATCTCGCCGGAATCTGTGCCTAAACAATCACCCAGAGAACTAAAGCGCAATTATCTTGACTTAAAGCGCACTTACATCACCTCGCCTAAAAAATGAGCCTAGACACAAAAAGCGATCGCTTTTAACAACCATACTTAACATGATTAGTTATGTGTATTGAATATGGATGTATCTCAATCTTATTCTTACATTTTATATCTATACGTCACATTTTATGAAAAAAAAATATCGAAAATTAAAATATTATATTATGATGAATTTAAATGATAAATAAGAAAAGTGAGAAAGTGGAATAATAATTGTTGGATGCTCCATGACTCTTCCACTAAAGAGATGTTTCATGTGAAGACACACACATGCCTCTCACACCTTTCCCCTTCTTCAAAAAGCTTCTATCAAACCAAAAGATCTCAATTACATTCAAGAATCTATACCCTCCCCCACCAACATTTTTTCAAAGACCCCACTCATCATCTCGAGCACCACCGCCACCATCATCTCCACCATCCAACAACACCACCACCTTAAACAGTCATGTCCACCACCCTCTCTCTTTAAACTGTAATAATAATAATAATTCATTCTTCTTATAGAAACTGCCCCACCTTTTGCTATATAAAAAGTAATAAATAAAATAAAAACAGTTATTTTTTTTGTAAGATTAACTATTTGAAAAACGATTGACATCACTTACCAAACACTCTATTTAAATTTCCAACTCATTTAACACAACACACATTTTTTTTACGGCAAACTAACAGAGTAAATGTTTAAATAATTACGCTTAGCACTTTGAAGAATTTTAATATTTTATGGCAATTTTTTAAGTAACATAACAATTTTTTAAGTAAAACTGTAAGTACTTGATGACCTGGTTGTGACTCCGGTACTTGAAGAGTCCAAGTTTCGTTAAATACATAACATTAAGTAAACCTGTAAATACTTGATGACCCCTTTACATAATAATTTATATGTTGCGCGATACTATTTTTTTAACCACGTTTTTTTCTCTCTCATCATGAACACTTTGTTACTGTAGATTTCATTTCAACACAAAATCTAAAAGAGTATATTAAGATACGGACACTTTTTATTATATATACTACCCCAAAATCATCATAATTTTAAAATATATTCACTTGTCCAGTTGTCCTCCTTACTCTCCCCCTCTTCAATCTCTTAAATTATTATTATTCAATTCAAATCAATTAATAATAATAATAATAATATAATATCATATTCAAACCCTTCCACTCTTCACCGGTATAACGGCAGTCAACGCTATGCCGACACCGGTCAACACAGCCAGGCAATGCTTATCACCTGAAGCCATACAAGCCTTAGACGAAGCCGTCTCCGTTGCCCACCGTCGTTGCCACGCCCAAACGTCGTCGTTGCACGCTATCTCCGCTTTACTCTCCCTCCCATCATCTCCTCTCAAAGAAGCATGCTCACGCGCCAGAAACAGCGCGTACGCTTCACGCGTCCAGTTTAAAGCACTTGAACTCTGTTTAGGCGTTGCCTTAGACCGGTTATCCTCAACAGCTCAGCGCGTGGACGAGCCTCCAATATCCAACTCACTTATGGCGGCTATTAAACGGTCACAAGCTAACCAAAGACGTCAGCCAGAAAACTTCCATATATACAACCAAACGACGTCGTGTCCTCCAACTTCAGTTTCTACAGTTAAAGTAGAGTTACAGAATTTAATATTATCTATTCTCGATGACCCGGTTGTTAGTCGGGTATTCGGAGAATCCGGGTTTCGTAGTTCGGATATTAAACTATCCATACTCCGACCCGTTCACCGTCAACTTCTACGTTACAAAGCCCAACCTATTTTTCTTTGCAACCTAGCCAGTAACATAACCTTTCCATTTCCGTTAGAAAAAAACAACGAAGTTGTTAAACGAGTTAACGAAATTCTCGTTAGAAAAGACGGGAAAAAACGGAACAATCCGTTACTTGTGGGCCCGTCTGCTATGGAAACGGTTAGAAGTTATTTAGAGTCGTTACAGAAAACTAAGATTATTGTTTCTGTTACACAAACGGTTTTAAGCTTTGTTAGTGGGAAGTGTGATGTGAGTTTGTTGCAGTTGAAGTTGGATGAAGTGGGTAATGTTTTGAAACAGAGTGTTGGGTGTGGTGTGATGGTGGAGTATGGTGATTTAAAAGGTTTGTTATATGGTGAGAGTTCTTCAGATGGTGTTGGTGTTGTGGTGAAGAAATTGGGTGAATTATTAACAGCTTATGGTGGTAGAGTTTGGTTGATTGGATCTGCTGAAAGTCATGAGACTTGTATTCAGTTTTTTAAAAAATATCCATGTGTTGAGGAAGAGTGGGACCTACATGTCCTTCCTCTAAATTCCATTAGGCCTGTCATGCCAGAAACATTCCCAAAATCTAGGTGAAAAAAATAATATTTATGTCTATTTTTTAATGTTTATTTATTTATTTTTGAATTGTATATATTTATGGTAAGGTACTATCTTTTTGCAGTTTAATGGAGTCATTTGTACCATTTGGAGGGTTCTTTTCATTGCCATCTGACTTCAGGAGTCCATTAAGGATCTCTAACCAATTTGGATCATTATGTCATATTTGTGATGAGAAGTTTAAGATGGAGGTGAATGATGTATCTAAAGGAGGTGTTAATGGTTCGGTTTCTGATCATCATCGGTCAACGTTGCCTTCGTGGTTACAAACGTCTCAAATATGCGCAAATAGTGAGATGGATGTGGTGCAGGTATGCATTACTATAATCTGACGGTATATTCGTGTTATAATGTTCCATAAGTGTTTATTGTTTATTGTTTCCATCGGTATTTTTTTTATTGTTTATACATAGATAGCTTTATATAAATCATATGAAAACCAATTGTATCTTTGCAGCGCAGGCCCAAGATGATCCTACTGTAGTGAGTGCTAAAATCATCGGGCTGCAAAAGAAATGGCATAATATTTGTCAACGTGTTCATCAAGGCGAACCGTATTTGCAAATATTGCCCAAATCAACTTATACAATCGGACCTCAGGTCCCGTCTGTTGTAGGCTTTCAAGTCGCTGAAAGCGCGAATCAAATTGCTGGATCTTCGACCGAAAGTGGATGTGACACAATTTCAAGGTCAAACGCCAGAAAGAATAAAGATCCATATGTTGTTTGCAGCCTTTCAGGTTCAACAGCATCAGGAAACTCGGTGACTACAGATCTTGGGTTGGGTCCGTTCGATCAAAAAGATTCCAAATTGGTGTATAATTTGTTGTTGACAAGGGTTGGACGACAAGAAGAGGTTCTTGGTGTTATTAGTCAAACCATAGCTCGTTGCAGGGCTAGATCTGGACCCAATCGGGCTGGTATCTGGTTCGGGTTTGTAGGGCCTGACAGAGCTGCTAAGAAAAAAACTGCTGTTGCTCTAGCTGAAGTATTACTTGGAGGTAGGGAAAACATGATCTGTATTGATCTAAGTTGTCAAGACTTTATAAACAGCAGTTGTGATCTAAAGTTGAGAGGGAAAAACATCATTGATTTTATTGCTGATGAATTGAGTAAGAAACCTTTATCCGTTGTATTTCTTGAAAATGTTGATGTGGCTGATACGCCGACTCAGCAACACTTATCTCGAGCTGCGAAAACCGGGAGGTTTTCAGATTCTCATGGCAGAGAAGTAAGCATCAGCAATGCAATTTTTGTGCTAACTTCAAAATTATTTGGAGCGCATGACTTCGAGGGTGTAGCTGTTGAGTATACAGAGGAAAATGTTTTAAAAGCTAAATGTGGGCCAATCCGTGTGCTGTCGTGGTTTGACCTCGACGACATGAAACCGAGCCGAAAAGTGGTTGATGTGACAAGACATCAGCGAACTGGCTCACCGGTCTGCAAGAACAAAAGGAAGCACTATTTGGACTTGAACCTGCCAGCCGAAGAGCGTGAAACAGACTACAATTCTAGCCCTCAGAACTCGAATGCTTGGTTAGAAGAAGTATTGGAACATGTGGACGAAAAAGTCATTTTTAAGCCATTTGATTTCGACTCGCTTGCTGAGAAGATTCTGAAGAGAATTGGTGATAGTTTTGAGAGAAATGTTGGGTTGGAATGTTCGTTAGAAATCGATTATAGAGTGATGGAGCAAATTCTTAAAGCCTCATGTTTTCTGGAGATCGCGAAAACAGAAGACTGGATCGAGCGGGTCCTTGGTGAAGCATTTAGAGAAGCTCAAAGGAAGTATGGCCTCAGTTCTCACTCTATTTTAAAACTTGTCACGGCTGAGGTGCCCGAGGAGCAATTTTCCGGTGTACTATTGCCTGACAGGATCATAATGAACTGATCAAAAGATTGTGGTTTAGTGCATAAGGTAGCAATCAAATAGCAATGTAGTCCTATATTTGTTTTAGTGTTTTTAGGTTATGAAAACAGTTGGTTTGGTAGAAGGGGTTGTATTTGTGTTTGTATAATAGATGTAAGTTATAGTTGAAAAGAGTGTTAAACTTGTACGCTTATTATTATGTGAATACTAACTACAAATGTGTAGGATAAAGATGATGCTTCACACTGGGTTCTCTTTGTATTTTCAATTTGCATTTACATGTTTAAATTCTATTCTCAGTTCGTTTTTGGATCCAAAATCGAATTTTACCAAACTGAACTCAAAACCTCTGGAGTTCCATGGGTGTCGCGGAAGAAGAAATAATCAAAGATGATACTTTTGGGGAAAACATATGTAATATTGAACGCATAGATTATTACGGCGAACCCTAATTTACAGAGGTAATTTCAAATTTGACATGTTGAATCTAATTTTGAAAAGCTGAATTTGACTTACTAATTTGGTCAAAACAATACACAGACATATCCCAATACCATTATACCAAACTATTAAGAGAGCTCTTATATAGTTTGTTAGAGTTAGTTGAGGAGTGGCGGTTGTTAGTTAGAGAGGCGGTAATGTTAGCATGCCTAAATATATCTTGTTATATTGTATTTATAAAAACCTGTTCATAATAACATTTCTAGTTTTTGATAGCTCTACCGTTGCTTTTACCAACAAACTTGAAGTCTTAAGAACAAGCCCACGGTAAGCAACACCAACTTGATCAAAACATATAAAATTAGGGAAGAACCGTGGAGTCTAAAATGGGTTCCAAATGATGGAATTTGCTTATAAACCCGTAATTCCATATGTAGCCCAACTTATGACCCTTTTTAATTGGGTCATGTTTCAAGAAATTTATAGCGTTCATGATTGACTTGCAAGTCACTGCAGAACAAGTACTCAAAACTATTGGAAATAATGCTATTATGAAAAATTCAGTGAGGTCTAATGTATTCCCTGCTTGCATGGGTTGCCATTTTAATTTTGCTGAAACAAAACATATTATTCACTTCTAATAGTTCTTTAGTGTTGAGAGATAGATAAACACTTTATTCGGAAAACAATTTCGACTCGATCTCTTGTATGTTTAGACAAGGAAGCTGTCGTGATAATTTATTAGTAACTAGCTTTTATCCCGGGAGTGTCCCGGGGTTGAAATATCTAATATAACATAATAAAATATCTAATATGACAACATAATTAATGATTTGCCAGTACATGATTAATGAATAATAATAGTATTTGGGGTTTTAGCTTGTAGTTTTTAGAATATGCGTTATATTATTGTATCTTTTATGTACCATTGTGTCTTTTTCTTATTTTTATCATTGTGTCATTTTTTCAATTCATTGTGTCTTTTTTCTTCACATTGTGTTATATTTTTTGGCACTGTGTTATATTTTGTGGTTCATTGTGTCATATTCATTATCTATTGTGTTTTTTGTATCCTTCTCACCCTTCTCATTTTTTGTAGCCTTTATAGAATAACTTAACCCATATTATTATTATTATTATTATTATTATTATTATTATTGTTTATTTTAAACAAATTTATGCCATAAGTTATCATATTCAAATATAAAAAAAAGGTATCTCTGCCTATGAAGTTATGTTTATCGTTTGTGATTTATTAGTAGAGTAAAATATATTTGAAAACAAAACCCCACAAAAATAGTTGTTTTTTTTTCTCCGTTTTTATATAGCACTATGGTACTCGTTGGAAAGATAATAAAACGCTCGTTAATTTGGTGTAATTTTTTTCTTTAAAAAATCTCGTATATAAAAGATATTAACGTTTAAAAGTTATGGGGGGAACATTAGAGAGAAAATTTAATTTTGTTTTTAAATTCTTATATTTTCCTAAAATAATTATAATATATATAGATTTATTAAAAAAACTCAAAAATTAAAAAATTCTACATTATGCCACGTGGCACATTTAAGGAGGGGTTGAGACCTTCATTGAATGCCACATCATCAAAGTTCAATTCTTTTATTATAAGTTATTATAGATTATAGATTATAGATTTAGGGAATGTTTGTTAATCTATTTTTTTTTTTTTTTTTTTTTGAAGATTTGGTAATTTAGATGAAATCAAGTTATCAAACAATAGAAAATTGTGAAATTAATCCATGTGAGCTTTTATAATACAGGCCCACCAGAACTTGGCCAAGCAGAAGACCAGCGGGCTGGATCTAATCACCTGTCAAGGCCCAACTGAATTGTCTAGAAATCCATGAGGTTTAGGTATTAAATCACATGAATGGAGTTAGGATTTTGGGTTGAAATGGCAAAAAAAACAAACCTCATGGTTAGAGGTGAAAAAAACTATGTGTCTAAAGTGATAAATGTGTCAAAACTTTAGGGGTCATTTTAGCAGTTTACTCTTAGTATTAGTATTTTTAGGCATTACACTCTGTTCCAGAGTTTCAGTTAAGGGGGGAAGAGAAATGATTGGGAAGGAAGTGGGGAAAAAATGTGTTCCAGAGTTTTTTGTAGGAGGAAAAGGGAGGGAATGAGAGGGTTAATAAAGAGGTTTTTGTGGTGATTTTCAATCTTTCCAATTTGGAAGGAATTTGAGAGAAAGGAAAAGGAGGGAGATTCTTTCTCTTCCTCCCTTAAGTCAATCTTTGGAACACAGCGTTAAGGTTATTCTTAGGGATGAGTATTAGGTAGCCTAGCCTAAGTTAGGTATGAATTGGTCAACCATAAGTAACTAAGGCAACGCTAACTAATATTCAACCATGATAATAACTAGTTAGGTATACCATTACCTAACCTAGGATAATGTACTTGTATGAGGACCCTGAGATATTACCTGATCGTACTAACAAGTGTTAAGCAACCGTTAAGTACCATAATAGGTTAGTTATCGTTTTTATTTATAAAAATATGATTGTATACTTGTCCTGTCTAAACTGTAATAATATAAGAATGGTGTTAATATGCAATTATCGATAGGGGTATATTTGGATCCTTTATGTTTAATGGATGTGTCGGAACTGGTTAAAAAGAGGATAAGGTTCCTCATATGTCTAATGTGTGAAAATGTTTCAAATAAAATTCGGGTCAAGTTGGTTTTACGTGTTTATTTTAATATCCATGACGGTATAAATTTAAGTTGGTTTACGTTTGATGTAAACTTTTTCTTTGTAAAATGAGTCATGTCAAATATAATACGTTTATGTGCATATTTCTATGGATATTTTCAGTTGGTCTACGTCTGATCGACAAACAATTAAAAAATTAATACCCTCAAGTCACGTTAAATAAACCGACCCCTAAAACGCGGGGAATCAATTCTAGTTGAAGGAAAAATCTAAGGGGTTGGTCTCAGGGACGGATCTAGAGTGTTACCCCTCAACTTTTTAGGCGTAGTGTATTTTTAGTGTATTTTTAATTTCTTTTACGTGTTTTGTATTACGTTACACGTGGAAATTATGTAATGTTACCCCTGAAATCTTGGTCTAGATCCGCCACTGGTTGGTCTAGAATATATTTTTAACATACGATAAAATTGTAATATAAAAAAGAAGAAAACAATATGTAATTAATATTATATTAAACAGTACATTAATATAAACTGATGTAATAGATGTTGCACTTTTCATACAACCTCCCACATGGTCCGATGACAATTAACTTGCACTCTGGAGTCTGGACTGTTTATGCATCACCATTTTAATTTATCCTACTTATAATCAGCGTCAGAAGATAGTTGTTTTGTTTGTTAGCGTTTATTAAATGTATATAAAAAAATTTGAGTGTTTGATATATTAGAATAATCCATTTGGCCATTTGTTGTTTGCTTTATGTCGACTAATTTAGTTTGGACTTTGGACACACCCCACACGTGTTATTTCTATATAAGGGATGGCTTTGTTCATAATTTGATGCCCGTTATTACTATTTTTTTTTTGAACGGAGAAAAAAACTTTATTCCACGACACACCCAAATCTAGCAATACGCTAGACCAAACAAACAACCCCCATTGCATATACATTCTATTACTCCTCTAATACGTGTCTTTTTAAATTTTATATTTTGGTAGCCTCTTAATTGTCATTAAGAAACTACTTTTTAATAGTTTATAACTTCTTAATGGTAACGAGGTAACCTTAAGTCTAAATTGTTAAGAGGTAACTATTAAGATGTTAAGCCTGAATTGTTAAGAGATAACCATTAAATTGTTAACTCTTAACCATTTAGACTTAAAGTTATTTTTTAACTATTAAGATACTATAAACCATTAAGAGGCCGGTAGCCTCTTAATAACCATTAAGAAACTACCAAATAACCCTGTATTTTTTTTAATAAAAAATTACGATACATACTTATATCTTTCTCTCTTCTTAGTCTTTTATCTAATCTTTTACTTGACACAATCATATATTATTATAAATATAAAGTTATTTAAACACTAAAATACAAAGTGAAATACAAGGAAATGACAATACCATGTGCGGGTCTGTTTAAGGTGCATTTTCTTTTCAACCGACCCTATAAGTAGTTGTGTGAGGGGGTGCACGCTTCTTTTCTTCTTCCAGCTTAAGTTCTTAATGCCTGAAGTAGTGTTCCCCAATTCAATGACTGGCAACCGCTTCGGCTCCATAAGGCCATGGGGGCGGTGTTCCCAGTAGTATCATGTTACCACCTCAACTCCCAATTTCCCTGTTTTTATAAGCATGAATATCTTAATGAATAGTTAAAAGTTGTAATGACATAACGCATAAGTATATTATAACTAAAAAGTTTTATAATTATATTTTAATCAATTATTACATCATTTGGAGACAAGTTTAATCAAACAAAGTATCATGTAGTAACATCGAAGAAAAACAAAACGAACTATAAAAACTAAAAGAACTTGCCTTGGTTAGTACAAGTAATATGCTATAAAAGATATATTTAATATTTTTATATATTAATTATGTAAATTGTAATGTCAAAGCAAAATATAAAATTCAATCTAATTTTATATACCAAGTTAAATTACAAAGAAATTTGTATAATTATCAAATATCATTTTTAGAAAGAAAATACATTGAAGTTACCGCGAACATATTTTATGAGAAAGTTTTATTTTAGTGAATGATCGAAATCAAATTGTTAAATTGGTGTAAATAAAATATTGAAGAGACAAAAGTTAAAAATAAAAAATAGATGCGGGATCAAAGGTGCTGCTGTTGGGTTGTCTTTGCCCCTTTGATATGGAATCATTTTTATTTTTATTTGGTTTGAAATAATACAAAATTCAAAGTAAATAGACAACATTGATGAGGGATCAATATAAATGTTGGGTGCTTATTGGATAGATGGCACATCCTTTTAAACCTCAAACTTATCAACATCAACCACGTTTTTTAAATATTATTACACGATAGCTAATTGACGTGCTAATCACGTCCCTTCGGAGAATATATTTTTTGGAACGGTCAACAAATCAATCCCGATTACTTACGAATAAGCACCCAACAAGTTGTAGGAAAAGTGTAAAAACATACTGTCTTAAATTACCAAAAAGGTTTTATTAGGCTTATTTGTGTGCTTTTAATGTGTCATTTATAAGAAAACTTTGTTATATCAATTGTGGATAGATACCAATGCATCTTGCTCAGCCTTGAGGACAGGGTTATCGACCTTTGCTTCTGTGTCACCAACACCCTCATCAATCTTTTGCAAAGCAAAACAGATTCTTGTAAAGTTAAGGCGTTAATTTTAAATATAAACATAATATTTGGTTATGCAGTTTACCTTCATAGATTTCATTTCTTGACGTACATCAAAGTTTTTTTTCTAGCATTTCGCTTCCTGATACCTGATAGTTGTTGTTGGTGAAATTAAAGGATTATGATTGATATGATATTGATATTGATGAATGTGTGTTATAAACTTTTTTCCTGCCCCGAGCTATATACAGTTTGTAATCAGTTGAAGGATAAACCCTTGTGAGGAGAATCACATTAAGACATGAATGAACAATGAACATAATGGGAAAACAAGTAGCAAGATTATCTTCTAGGGGCATTTAGAGAAGAAAAGTGGTAAAATTTTAAGAAATTGTAAAGAAACCCTTGGTATACCATCTTAACTTTGGACAATTTGAACATATTTGCTCATCTCTTCTCCTTTATAATCTAGTATAGATATAGATAATAATAATTGAACAAAATCATTGGATTCATTCTAAACTTCGGATTTGATTCCCAAATAACATTATATTTCTTGAGTCTAATTACTAAATAATAATATATGTGATTTTATAAACCCAGGTTTTAAAAAACTTGAAGTTTTGATTCATAATATAATAATTTAATATGCTTTCAAAATTTAATAAATGACTTTATGAAATTGTTTCAAAAACAGAATCCTTCGAAAAAATTGATAACTTTTATATAAAATTACCTTATTAATAATTTTTTTTAACATGGAATAATGATTTACATAAATAGCAAGGTGTATGCTACCTTTAGAGCTTTTCTACATTCATACACAAAAAATGTACAAGTTGCTTTTGCAAATAGGTAGTATTGGAAAATTTTTCATGACATCTTGGGTGTGAAGTAAGGAACTCTTCATATGTTATCTTAACTTTGAACAATTTGAATATATTTGCCCATTCCTCATCCTTTATAATGTAGTTTAGATGAGGATTCTCTCAAAACAAAGTGTTTTCACATAGAGAAAGTGACATTTGGTAAAAATGAATCGGCGATTCCCTATACCCAAATTTCTTGATCCATACAGTATATCCAACCTTTGGATCGCTTTTCAATTAACTCTATCATGGAACAATACATCCAATCCTTAGACCACATCTCTATGAATCCTAACAAACACAAATTTAAAATATTATTTAATTAAGGAGAGAAACGCGAAAGGTTTTTAGGGGAACGACATGGTCTATAGGAGGAACCAAAACAGAAGATATAATTTCGCCTCACATGATGAAAGCGTGACAATAACATATGGTAATGACTAATGACTTTGTCTCCACTAGGATTACATTGTTACTTATCATGTAACTCGTACGTTATCCACTTATCCGATCCTTTTGTCTCATATGTTGGAAGTGCGAGAAAAACTAATGGATAATAAGTTTTTGACAACTACGAAGTACTTTGACCGTTATTATTCAATCTTAGCCCAAACATAAAATTGACACATGATATGAAAATAGTGAATAGACAAACTAATACACGTCAACCATTGTATTGTATTGATTAAGAACATATACAATTATTATAAGATTATGTCATTCATGACAACATCCCATGTGCAAATCAAAGCAAATTTGTAAACTAAGAGTAGATTTTTATAAGGTTTGATTAACTTCCGTTTAGTGTTGCTTTGAAATAAATATATCATGTCGTGTTTTTAATAATGAAGCTATATGATAACATGAACTTTACTAAAGGAGTTTAATATGTTAGTTATTGTTATGGTTATATTCGTGATACATGTTGATTTCACCAATACTGGCTCAAACATTTTAGGACGTAAAGTGGATAATAAAGTTGAGGCATATTTTGAAGAACAAAAAAGGAGAGTTACTTTCAATCTAATTTTATTCTACCATTTGTTGGAGTGACATAGAGAAATAAAAATAAGAGCTTAAGGCCATTTTGTCTTAAGTTTAAATCCGATCTAGAGGGGTTTTATCGTAGTGAGCTTTCAGGTAATAGTTTTTTTTTTTTTCTAAATTGGTAACTAGGAAGACTTGGGTTGCCCGGTATGTGTATGTCCAATGCTAACCCATGCAGTGACAGTTTAAATGATATTTAGTTGGTCGTTAAAAAAAATAACTTTCAATCTAATTTGTCGTGAAAAAAAAAACAATACTTAATACATGGGTGACATCGATTACTTAAATTTGAAACAATATACATAGGAAAACCCATGTAAATAAAGATGAAACACTTGCCCCTTTAGCGTGATGGGGGTGTGTGAGGCGGTCCATCGTGACCCTGTTCAAGTTCGAATGGTGGGTGTTAAGGGTGTTCAAAACTGGATTATCCGGTTTTCGGATATCCGATATCTGAATCTGTATCAAAAAATTTCGGATTCAGATTCGAATTATTCAACGGATATCCGAATCTAGAAAAACAAAAAAATCGATTTCTTGCTTATGTTAAAACCGAACCAATCCTGCTTAGACGAAAGTAATTGTCGGTGGTCGATGGCTTTATATTTGTCGATGGTTAGAAACAGACGAAAACATACTTATGATTTTATATTTGGATGGTCGATAACGAATCTGAAAAAAAATTTACAGATCTACTATCGAAAGTCGGGACGATGAAGGGTGGCTGCCAGGCTGGTTGGAGGACAAGTCGGACAGGAATATGATGGAGGCGCCTGGAGGAGATCAGGAGTTGAGGGAGGCGATATTTGTTATTAGGGTTAGGGTTGGAATGGAGATAAAACTTTGTATATATAATTATACAATATAATTTTTTTTTAAGATTTCGGATATCCGAAAATTTGCAAAAGTCATATCCGAATCTGAATCTGAAATTTCGGATTCAGATTGTCGGATATTTCGGATTTGAATTCAGATGTTTTTGAACACCACTACTCCGTTTTATACCATGTGAGTGAATCATACGACGTAGCAGTCACATGGCAAAAAAAATGTGAGTTGGGTCACAATACCTCAACCACTACAAATGGTCTTAGAGCATTCACATCACATTCTTTAAATTACACTAAAAGTAACTAAATATTTTTCTCTCCTTTTTAATTAAATAATAATTTTATATGCTTTTATCATTACCTTTACTTTATCTTCTGCTCATAATCATTTTAAAAAAGTATTAAAAATTAAATGAGGGAAACAATGTCCTACACAAAAAAAAAGCTTGTAGACAAATAGTATTTATAATCCTTGATAGAAAGAAAAATGGCTTCTCACTCTTCTTTGAGCGTGCTTATAAATTAAAATGAAATATTCATATATAATTAAGATGATACTTGTAGTTATTTTAAGATGTTGATCAACTGAAGTAGATTAGGAAGGGAAAAACCATAAACCATAAAGTTTCTTAGTGCTCTTGATTGTGACCCTCATATCATCCAAAGTTCCAAGTCATACTCGGAATATCCCCATGAAAAATCAAATCTAGCAGCAACCACAACGAGTGAACAAAGGTCATATACAACTTATAACAAAAACCACATACACATACACATACACTTGCACCATTTAAAAAATCTGATAATAATCAGAAAAGTTGAAGCAATCTTACAACGTTGAGGTAACAAATTTGAGCGGATACAAATTGCAACTGATAAAAAAGTATTGTTTTATAGTGTTGAAAGTATTTATAATGGAGTCATAACTCATAAATATTACCGCGCATGGTGGGTGACAAAGGGGGTGGCAGTGACCAGGCCCGATGACTGTTTACAAAAAACATAGGTCTTCGCAAAGTCGTAAGACCATGTATGGGGCCTGACGCCTGCCCAGTGCCGGAAGGTCAAGAAAGTTGGTGACCTAATGACAGGGGAGCCAATGACCGAATCCCCGGTGAGCGGCGGCCATAACTATAACGGTCCTAAGGTAGCGAAAATCCTTGTCGTGTAAGTTCCGACCCGCACAAAAGGCATAACGATCTGGGCACTGTCCCGACACATGGCGGAGCTGTAGGAGCTACTTTGTGTTGGTTGGTTTGTTGCTTAGATCGATCACCTTCAATGCATGCAACCAGACGGTCTGGTGGAAGTGGACGGACGAAACAAACCAAACCTTCCAATTGTAGGCATAGGTCCGTTTGGGTATGGTCCATTGGAGCGGACGGGTCCAAAAGGAAAATGCAGGGCCGCCCTTTTTACTTTTATGAATAAATAAAAAAGTTTTTTTTTTGTAGGGGGCATAAATTAAATAAAGGGAAAATTAGATGATCAGGTGGATTTTTGAAATGATATATGGTTATAGGAAAAAAGTGGGTTTGGAAGAGCATTCACAGTATTCACCCTATCTTCATCTCTATAATTACACTAAAAGTAAATACATTGCTCTCTCCTTTTCTATTTAATAATATTTATTATATATTTTTATCATTACCTTTTCTCTCTCATCTACTCACAACCACTTTTAAAAACATTAAAAAATTATGGAGGATGAACAGTGTCTCCTTCAAATTTACTGGTGAACAGTGTTTTCTCTAAATATGTTATCTCTTCTCTACTCACAACCACTTATACCCACTCTATATAATATAGAGATCACACTCACGCCATTATGGAGGAGCTAATGTGAATGCTCGAAGGGTTATGGTTTAAAATGATGTGACATGATGACGTGACGACTTGAAAATTTCAAACCATCTCCCCATTGTGAAAGCTCTTACATGTTATTGATTATAAAATAGGATGGTGACGTGTAAAATGTAAGAATAATTAAATCATAAATTAATTATTTAATAATTAAATAAACGTGTCATTATATTTCAGATATTACACATTTGTTTTTTTTTTAACGGTCAACGAATGAATTTCTGAGTACTCTCAGGCACCCTTTTGACGAATCAGGTACTCGAGAGTATCCGGGCTACCAATTGCCACCAATTCCAGAGAAAACCCGACCACTCACCAATCAGGTACTCGAGA
This sequence comes from Ambrosia artemisiifolia, assembly GCA_032199755.1. NCBI lineage: Eukaryota > Viridiplantae > Streptophyta > Magnoliopsida > Asterales > Asteraceae > Ambrosia > Ambrosia artemisiifolia. Next base: position 2,930,615 of record CM063517.1, read on the forward strand.
GTACCCAGGCCACTAGGTACTCGAGAGTACACACTTGTTTTAATAAAGAAGGAACACTTCGCTCCTAATCATCTTTAATTTTTAATTGCATTCAAAAGACTTTTTATAGAATTTTTAGATTGGAATGAAGAAAAATACTGTATTTTTATTTTATTAATTAAATGAAAGCCCGAGGAACCAAAAGTTTGTATTTAGTAGAATAGGCTTTGCGATTCAAAAGGGTATAGCGGCGCAGCTTGTTGCTCGCTTACCCATTATCCAGATGTAACTTGGTTTGTTTCGTATTTTATAATGGAAGAATTGTTTAAAAAAAAAAAATGAAAGCCAAATGATCCGAAATTCATATATTACCATGTGGGTTGATCGGGACCTGGGGCATATATTTAATGGAATGGGCATCTTGATTTTTAATTTTATATATAGTTGAAAAAACTATAAAATTTTAATCATCCAACATGTGCTCTTAATGGAATTTTTAAATCCACATGGTATCTCTTATAATTAAAAATCACTTTGCCGTGTATATTTTTTATTGTTTTTATATTAATTTATTATGAATGCTTAAGATCGTTTATAGCCTTTTGTTTTGTATGTGCTTAACATTTTCAGATTTTCTAATTAAAAGCCATTTTATATATTATTATAATAATGGATCCTAGAATAAAAAAATTTAGTATACACTGGATGGATAAAGATAATGATGGGTTAACACAATGTATCTCCGGTTCTTCACAGGTGTTTCAATATGTGAAGCATGCTTTTTTATGCTTCACATTAATCCATCACAATTATAAAGAGTTTCAGTTGCTAGTTATAAGATCTATCGGTAGGGGTCAGAAGATAAAATCAGTGGGGGCCAGACTCAATTTATATAAAAATTACCTATGAAAATCACAAAATTCACCACTGCACTAAAAAACGACGCGACAAGGGTACCCCCGGCCCTCCACTATGCTTCGCCCCCACTCATAGTGAGCATGAGTAGTAGTAAGCCTCGTTGGTACTAAGCTAAGTTACTACTACATAGTAGTTCTTACCAGGGACCATTAACTTGTAGTTGCTCAATGCTTGGTATAAAGTTTGGTTTCCACTAAATATGATCCATGTTACCACTCATCTTACTTACCACCGGAAATTATTTTCCATGCAACTTTTTCACCGCTAAGGGCCTACCCATGGACCTTGCAAGAGGCGCTACTCCTTAGACCCCATCCAAGAAGGCCCCCCCCCCCCAACCATCATGTTCTAAGGCTTTGCCCTTTAAAACCATAGAGTTTTCTTACTTAATTAGTGCCACAAACCACTATATTCATAGTGTTGAACGAGTGTGTACTTCACACCCCGATATAACTTTTGTCATGATTTCTCGTTGGGTTTTAACTAAATTCAGTTGTATGAAATTGATAATGATGACCCTAAAATCACCAAACATACCTCGTTGTGTCCTTATAGAACAAACACCCCCACCCACACACGTACCACACCACATATATGATTTTTTTTGTCTTTTTCGTGCTACAGTACATAAACTTTGTGCAATTGGAGGGCGTCATAAGTGAATTTGGTCTTTTGGTGAAACCGCAAGATGGTGTTGCGGTTTAGGCTGGGGTGGACGATGAGTAGGAAAGAGGAAGGAGAAACCGCAAGATGGTCTTGCGGTTTATGAAGAAGGGCTGACAACTAAACCGCAAGACCATCTTGCGGTTTCTCCTTCCTCTTTCCTACTCACCAACACCCTCCCTCCTAGTCACCTCCACCTCAGCCTAAACCGCAACACCATCTTGCGGTTTCTCCAAAAGACCAAATTCACTTCTGACAGACCCCAAATGTACAATTTTTTTTACTATACCTCCATTTGGCAAAAAAATCCCATATATATAGTGTTGGGTTATTTTCAGAAGAGGGTTTTAGTGCGAGAAGTGTAAGAAGAAACCTAAATCTTAATTTTTATTTTTACTGGTAATGGTTCATATATTTTTGAAGTTTTTACTTTTTATATATCATTGTTTATGTTATATATACAAAAACCCATAAAATTAATGCAATCAAATGTTTTTTAAGGTTTAAACTCTTTCCTACACATGTGCTACATTATGCGTAGGTAATGTTCCTGCACAAAATTTGTACATGTGTAGGTTACATAAATTAATGAAATTACTTTATGTACTTGTTTTATTTTTGAGATAGATGAAAAAACAACATATTTCAACAATTTTCTTATATTTTTATTTTTTAAAAAATGATAAAAATAAATTATTTATCTTCTTCTCGCACTTCTCGCACTAAAACCTCTTCTGAAATGAACCATCCCCTATATATATATATATATCAATATATTAGCTCAAGTTTTATAAATCAAACTAACAAATTACACAGGCATAACTGAAATGACAAAACAAGTAGGTCAAAAATACTTATTTCATGTACGTACTTATGATCTCCTTAAACATTACACAGTTTTATAAATCAAACTAACAAATTACACAGGCATAACTGAAATGACAAAACAAGTAGGTCAAAAATACTTATTTCATGTACGTACTTATGATCTCCTTAAACATTACACTTTTACTTGCATACTATAGTTCTCATCAATCTATGAAATGCTCTACCTGATAACTCCTAATTAATACATGAGTGTTTGTAATATACAAATCTGTGTATGACATAACTACAAGACACCTGAAGCATATTCTTTATGTATAGGTAGCTACAAGAAACTGATAACTGCACATGATTAGTATCATATACACATACATATATACGTACTCTAGCTAGTGGATAACAACATAAACGGTCACTTAGGTGATTTTAAAGACTCTACTTGGGATTTTCCTTGTGGACCTCTAGTCCGTATAAAAAGTCTGTATTCATCAAAAGTCATAGAGGGGTAGAGAGCCGGTGTCTCCGGCGTTACCAACTCCGGTGCTGGATGAATAAGCAAATCGCTCTTCGGGTTATAGAAATACGCCAATGACACTCGCTCTTTGTCTGGATTAACTATCACCCTGTGTTCTACACTCTTGTATATAGCGTTGCTTAATACCTAATAAAACAAAGAATAAAACAGTATACAAGATAGGTCAAAAGACATACTCTACATGTGCTAATTAAATATATAATTTTACCGAGCTAACATGTGCCTTTAATGTTTTGGTCTCTCATATGTGAATGGCAAACTGCAACTTGTTAAACTTTCAAAAAGAGGCAACAGGTGGCAAGTTAACCACCAATCAAATCTCTTATTGGTACACACTTGTGTTATTTTTTTTTTCTAAGTTAAAAGAACCAAATATACATGTACCTGAAGTTGATCCCCAATATTGACGATGATTGCATGTCGAGCCGGTTTAACTGTGATCCATTGTTCGTCTCGTCGGACTTGAAGGCCGCTAACGTCTTCATCGGGGAGGAGAAAGGTGATGCCACCAGGATCAGAATGAGAAGAAAGTCCTAGGGTTAAGTCCGGTTGTGGGCATTTAGGATAAAAGTTAACTCTCAAACAAGCACCGATATCGTCTCCCCCAAACCGGTTTTGAAGATAATCATCTGTTAATCCAAGATTTATAGAAAAAACCTCTAGCAAATCCCTACCCAAACGTACTATTTCCTTGGAGTATTCTTCCACAATTTCCCTGCATTTAAAATATACAATTTCTTTTTAAAAAATCTATCATGCAAGTCACTCCTATACGCAAATAATTCAGATGGTGTATTGGGAGATAATTCATTCAACTAAAATGTGTATTAGTAAAAAAAATGTTAAATATCTATACTTTTTATATTCATTTCTTATGTAGATTATTATTAATCCAACCATCTCCACATGGAATTAACGTCACCTAAGGCTATTGTCTACAGTATCAAGGTATTGGATGAGGCTAGCTTGCCTTTAAACTAAATGAAGAGGGTTTAATTCATGTGGTGGACAAAAAGGTACAGTTTAGTAGTCGATTTAAAAAGTGTGTGAATTGCGGTTCTATAAAAAAAATTAAAAAAATCTCCCCCAAAATGCAAGTGAGTTGTCCATGGGGTGAGTGGAAGAGAGAGGAGGGCGGCCTGCACACACGCTAGAAGAGTGGCCAGGCAACAACCTTGTGTATGTGCACAAGGGTCCAAAAGGGCGTGCTCATGAGAGAGGATGCCCAGTTTATGAGAAAGAGATGAGAGAGAACTAAAAATGAGACTAAACCGAAGAGGAGGAGAGAGAAGGTTGGTTAAATACTGACAGTGCCAACGTGTAGGCGCCGTCTCCTAGGTGGATTTCCTAAGACTTTTATAGTTCACTCACCTTAAAGAAGTAGGTTTGTCAGGCCATTTGTTGTGATCCTTTAGAGAAGAAGGAAGATAATGAAGAAAATAATAATCACTCCAATCAAGTATAGCACCCTTTTGAAGCCCTAATCTGCTCCCATAACCTTCATACGTCTTGGGTGAATTAGCATACTTTTGCTTCACTTCCATCGACTCATGAAAAAACTCCCTCCATATCTCCCTTGCTCCATCGACTAATTCCGGCCTCAATCCATGATTAATCACTTGAAAAAAACCCCATTCGCGGCAAGCAAACGAGATCTCCTTCAACGTAGCTTGTCGAACGATGTGATCAGCGTTGTAGAGGCCAGCTAGGTCGATCAAAGGTATGTTTATGTCTAATGGACTAGTGTTAAGGGACGGGCGATCTGGTGGTGGCTTGATGTATTGGTCTGGAATGATGGTTTTACCGCTTTCGGATAAGGATTGCACTCGGACTATGGGCTCGGGCCAGTCGCAGGGACAACCCATGGCTGGTGATCGAGATAAGTTTGATAAGAGATTATGAGGTGGTGGTGGAAGAGAAGAGAAGGGAATTATGGTGGTTTAAAAGGGATGGCGACCAGGTGGGTGTGAAATAAATGAAAACGACGTATAGAAAATGGATATTATTAAACGTGCAATATATGTATGGAAGTGTGTGTTTTGATGCGTGTGACAGAACTACTATGTCACGGTTATTAGACATCAACTGTTACCTAACTCAAAAATGGATTATTAATTTATTTATTTATTGTGTGTGTGTGTGTGTGTGTGTGGGGGGGGCTGAAAATGGAAGTTAATTAGTCAAAAAAAAAGGCAAAATTGGGTTAACATGATTGTAATTAATTAACTGGAGTATACTTTTCCGATGAGTTGTAGTTGATCATTATTATATGTCAAACCTTAAATTTATCATGGTATAAGAACATTATTACCCCTAGTTTAGGACCAATCATTCTCCTTTAGTGCTTGATTCTATTTCTTTTTACAAATATGATATCGATCCAATGATTAATAACACTCAATCATCGAACTTAAATTATAAACTGGAAAAATTAAGTTCAAACCCATATATGCAGAAGAATAATACGGGTGAAGAGAATGTATAATGAAGGTGTTGATTGAGTAGATTTTCACATGCTTGATTTATACAATGCGTTTCAAGTTACACGTTGCTCTAAATGTCCACTGAATGGCATTTTAGCTTAGTTTATTAAATATATGAATATGATATGATATAATTATTGTTATTTGATATATCATTTATATTTAAGTTTGTTTGTTAATATTCGATATGTAGTTTTATATTAGTGTAAATATTAAGATTGTATCATTATGTTAATTATCGATTGTACTAGAGATCTATATTTAAGGAGGTAAATGATGATTGATACCAATAGGGTGGTCGTCTATTAGCAAAGACAAAACCTTTAAAACGCTAAGGTTGTGGGAGGTCTTGGGTTCAAGTCCCAATGATCAATGGATTAAAAAAGAAATTAACCTTTCAATAAAAATGATGATTGATAATTTATATTAAAAAATAAATGTAAAAAAATAAAAAATAGAAAAACTTTTGCTTATTATTTATTAAATAGAAACAATAGAAAATTTACAACATAGAAACATAATAAATCACATATCTTGAAAGAAAAAGAAAAAGAAAAAGGTTGACACTAAATCGTCATTTTCGAAGATAGGTGAGTCGTCAACTCGTCATATATTTGTTACCATGGTGAAAACATGCAAATAAGGCATCTTTGTAAAGATGTATATAGTATACTAGATTATACCCCGGGAGCGTCCCGGGGTTGACAAATTAAAAATTAAGAATCAAATTAAGCGAAGGAGAAACATATACACCTAACTAATCACATACTATCCAAATCACAAATAACAGTAAAAAATCTAGGGTTTAGGTAAATATGAATAAGGTAAGATTAATTACTCCCAGGGGAGAAGAGAAAGAAACGGAGGGAGAGAGACCTTATTCATCATAGCAACAATTCCTCAATTTGCAGCAAGTGCATGCATATCAGTGCCTCTGAAGCTGGAGGATTTAACTACAAAAGAGCGTATAATCATGTCATTTTACATAAAAACTTTGTCCAGCATCAGTTTACCATAAAATAATCAATAATTACAATTAATAAACATATATAATAGATCTAAATTAAAAAACAAAAGCACATACTTGTTCCATATGACCCTGTGAAAAGTAAAACTCTCTCCCTCCATATCTAGGAACATCAACTAATGGGCCTGTACATGCCTTCCATAACTCCTTATACACAAGATCTTCACAAAACCAACAACAATATCACTAACAATCAATAACAAAATTAATTTGGGGGAAACAATAATTGTAACATAAATACAAAAACCCCATGAAATTAAAACATTATAATATGGAATTGTTAACTAATTATACCTTCAGGAGGGAGAAATGATGGCCCTCTGTTCTCCATGTAACATCAAACAAATTGAACCTGTTTTAAACATCATAAAGCCTTGTAAAACACAAATCCTCCACATTATATGCATATTAAACTACAATAACTCACACTTTTATAACGAAAATTAAAAAGCTTGATGAAATCCTAACTCAAAATGTACCTGATTATATCCCAAGAGCGTCTCGGGGTTGAAAAGAACAAAGTAGTACCTGTGTAGCCACTACATCAGCATGATCACCATCACCTCCATCCCCATGCCCTTCTTCATATCCTTTCACCAAAGCCTGGTCGTTTTAAAAACCAAAAGTCATTACCAAACAATAAATTCTATAATTAAATAAAACAGAACAACTTAACATGATACATACATGACTTCACACTCAATGAATTCATATCTAAATCATAGTATTCATTTAATTACTAAAAAATAACAACAAATTAATAATAGCACAATTATACCTGATAAAATAATTTAGACTAATCCACAAAATAAGACTTTTGCTTTAGCTAAATTACAAAAATGCCACTAACCGAATTAAGATGATCTTTCGACAACCGTAGCTTCTTCCTCGCCGCCGCCACATCACCACCGTCATCGTCTTCACAGCCGCCGACACCGTGCGAGCTGCTTCAATTGGTTTGATTAGTGGTAAATATAACGTGAAATATGTATCAGGGCGAATCCCTAGTTATTAAACCTCAAAGTCTGCAACCCTATGCTCAAGGATTGTGTAGAAAACAAATATACTTAAAGCACATACCTTCGGTTGCTTTGTTTTGTACTATGGCGTAACATAAATTAAATGTGATAATCATAAATTAATAAAAATAATAATAATAACAAAGACACCCTTTTCGTCATTTACTCTTAATTGTTTCTCTGAAATCATCTTTGCTTACGATTAAGAGTAAAGAATGTAGAGGGTCCATCACACAAAGTAAAGGAGGTGGATCTTTGGAAGCATAAGCAAGGGGTAGATGGAGAACAGGAAGAAAGGAGGTGAATTAGGGTTATTTCAATGGACAGGAGAAAGGAATGATGAAGAAGGTGTATATTCTTTTTTTATTTATATCGTAAATTGTAAAATAGTTTTTTATATTATTTTATGTCACTAATGACATGGCATCCACATGGCACACTCAAGGGGGAGAATGCCTCCTTGAATGCCATGTCATCAAAATGGCTTTCTTTTATTATATATATAGATAGTTGAAATAGAAGTTGAGATAATAAGAGAGTTGTAGGTCTCATGCAAAAGAAAGGAGGCAGGTCGATATGGATAACACATGTTATTTTCCACTAACATGTATTACTAGAAAAAGGTTTTTATTATATTTTTTTTAAAACCGCTCGGTACTCTTTTTATTTTTTTGGCTCAAAGTGCTTAGAATTATGTATATTACATGCCTTAAAATTTTCATGCCCTAAAAAGCTTGGAAAGTTAGAGTTTCCACGGTTTTCACCCTAATATAGGGTTTTCTATGAATACTTACACTATATATATATATATATATATATATATATATATATATATATATATATATATATATATATATAGGCTAAAGCTAGACAAGAAACCCTCCAAAATGAAGAAACTCCCGAAAACCCAACTAGTGGACCACATTGCTCCACATCACCCTCTATTATTTTAATTAATAAGGTTAAACTAGTAATTTTACCCTTCCCACTCTTTTTCTAATTTGAATTTTCCCACCCCCCTCCTATATAAACAACTCTCTCTCTCTCTTTCTTCATCTCTCTTCCACTACCATCTTCAAGATTCATCCACCACCACCACCACCACCACCGCCACTGCCACCACCGCCACCACCACCACCACCACCGCCACCACCACCACCACCACCGCCACCTCCACCACCACCACAGACCATCCCTGCTATACACCCCTGTATCAACAACCATCCATGTATCAACAGCTGCTCCTGCCACCGACGGTGTATCAGATCTTAAAAAACCCATCTCTCTCGTATCTCAAACGACTCTCTCTGTCTCTCTCTCTCTCACACGCATCTGAAACAGAGAATAGATGAAGACGGTGGGGGGTTTTCGATGTTGGGGGGATCTGAACGTTGGGGGTGGTGGGTTTTCGACGACGACAGATGAAAACGGTGGTGGGATCTGCACGTTGGGGTTTTTTCGAGGGGGGGTTATGAATGGTGGTGGTTCGTGGTGGGGTAGGTGGTTGTCGACAGTGGTGAGAGAGGTGATGGTCCGGTTACCGGTTACCGGTTGGTCCGGTGAGGTTCTGTGAAGATAAATGGAAGGTTTTTGTGAGCTTTTTGTGTGAAGATAATGCTAGATTACCTTTTCTGTGAAGATAATGCTAGATTAGCTTTGTAGATGGAGCATAGTGTATTATTTAAATATATATAAATGGAAGGTTCATGTTCATGTAATCTTTTTTTATTTTTCTAATTTGTTTTTGATTTGAACATTTTGATTTGAACCAAAAATGGTAATCAGTGGCTCACTTGCTATGAACATTTTGATTTGAACCAAAAATGGTAATCTTTTTTTATTTTTCTAATTTGTTTTTTTTTTGTTTTATATAGTTTCGTGATTTGGGATTTTTTTTTGCGTCTGTTTCGTATGTAACAGCAGAACTAAGCTGGTTTTTTGCCAGTTTCAAAGGTTTGCTATTATTTTTCCTTTATTTCATTTAGTTTGAATAGTTTCAAGAGTTTTAAGTGTAATACGTTTAGTTTTTTAATTTTTATATGATATTATATAGGGTTAGAAAACATTTAATGGTTAGAGTTTGAATTTGAGCTAATTAGTGTTTGGTAATAAGAAGTTGTTGGTGATGGTTTTGAAAATGTATGTTTGCATCTGTTTCGTATGTAACACCATAACTAATCATGTTTACACGTAGGTAGCATACGTTAATACGTAGGTTTACGTATTAAGAAACCGGCCCCCTTAAGAAACCTTTTTTATATGTTATTATTAATATGTTTTTTTAATCAAAATTGGTGAATTTTAATGTCTCTTAACATATGCAACAAAATGTCTTATTTGTTTTTTTACCAGCATGTGTATGTTTGTATGAGTATTATAATGTGTGGAATGTATGTTTGCATATGTTTCCTATACTGCGCCTGTTTCGTATGTAACAACAGAACTAAGTTGGTATAAATTAGTTACCGATTTTTTTTACCAGATACAGGTTTGATTTTTTGCATATTATAGAGGAAGAATTGGGATGAAATCTATGTTTGCGTCTGTTTCGTATGTAACAGCAGCACTAAGTTGGTATAAATTAGTGTTTGATAAAAACAAGTTTTTTTGTGATGGTTTTGAAAATTTGAGCCTATTAATTAACCTTTTTTATATGTTATTATTATTAATATTTTTTTTAATCAAAATGGGTGAATTTTAATGTCTCTTAACATATGCAACAATATGTCTGATTTGTTTTTTACCAGCATGTGTATGTTTGTATGAGTATTATAATGTGTGGAATGTATGTTTGCATCTGTGTCCTATATTGCGTCTGTTTCGTATGTAACAACAGAACTACGTTGGTATAAATTAGTTACCGTTTTTTTACCAGATACATGTTTGATTTTTTGTGGGGGGGGGGGGGGGGGGTTCTTTACAAGTAAATTGATGATTTTTGTTTTATTTTTGCAGGTGAGCATATTTTTTGCATTAAAGATGAAGGTGATTATCAAGAATGAAGTGTAGACAATTTTTGTTTATTTATGATAGTTTTTTTTATCATTTGTTGATTTGCAATGACCGTTTTGTTTGTTTTTAGCACTTTGTAAGAAACAATTCTTCTGTACATTTGAATGTTTTTGGATCTATAAATTTTTTAGCACTTTGTAATGACCTATAACCATATCAATTCTTGTTACGTATGCAACAATTCTGGTGCTGGTACAATAAAACAAAAAAAATATTGTCTAATAAAAAAAAATAATAAATCAGCACTTTTTAAATAATATAAACTGGCAACTCAGTTTTAACCTACGTAACACAACACATGTTACATATGTAACACGGGCAATCTGACAGCTTATATATCAATGTGTAAAAAGTATGAGAGAGATGATGTGACATGTGTGGGGTCCACTTGTCATATATGCTTTTTCAGAAATATGCCAATTGACCATGGTGCCCTTTTTTTGTCATCTACCTAGTTAAATATATTAAAATAATCTAGATTTAATCTTGACCATCCATCCACTTTGATCAAGGGCTCACATTGAGTTTGCAAGGTTTCTTCAACTTTTTGTGGTTTCCATTTTAACCATCCCCTATATATATATATATATATATATATATATATATATTAAGAATCACCATTAAGATGCATTTTCTTGATTTTATATATTATCTTTTCATAATCGGCCTATCATCAATTCCATTTAACATTATTAGCTTAGTTAAAGAATAATTATATTGTCATTGATCCTTAACGAAGCTGACTTTGTATTTAATAATAATAACCAGCTCTAAACTAATGATTTATGCGACAATAAAGTAATGGAGTATGTACAAGAATCTTGTTATCATAGTAAATTTGTCCACACATAATTAATTAATTAGTTTAAGATATAAAGGTCAAATTATTAATTAGACCATGTGTACTGGTGTGAAAATTTTTAGCCTGTTACTTAGGTATTTTTTGATAAGTGTCATATATGTGGGTCTTACATGGAACTTGAAATAAAAAAAGGGTGTAGTAGTGTTGTGTGTTGTGAGTTGTGAGTGTGTATATTAATGATATTAAAATTGAATTAAAATAAAATAAAATAAAATAAAAAGGAAGTAGCAGGTGGGTGGCAGCAATCAATTGGAGGAAGTTATGGAGTTGATGGCACAAAATATTTCCCACCAAAGAGGTTGGCGCCCATTTCACTAATAGGGGGCGATGTAGGGGCTTGAAAGGGGCACTAATTTGCCCCATTAACGCCGAAAGGGATAGGGAGTCTAATCCTCGCGCGGATGGCATCCCTATCCTACTGTTAGCGCAGGATCAAAGAGCAAAGAGCGCAGAAGCAAGCATCTTCAAAGTTCTGCTTAGAAGCAAACTTTCCAATAATCTAAGCGCGGAAAATAATAGCACGGATAGGGTCCTCGTGTTAGCGCAGGAGCAAAGAGCGCAGAAGCAAGCATCTTCAAAGTTCTGCTTAGACCCGCGGATCTAATTTCGCGCGTAAAGTCTGTTCACGCGCAAGGTGACTTCATCCACACAACGTCATCACTGAGGAATCTTCATGTGTACTCCTACGCGTGGAATATTCGTCCAACGTTAGCTTTTAGTACGAGGTACGGACGATCAAGAATTTAGAAGATTTGCTCAGATCTAGGCAGGCTTTGCGCCAACCAGATGGCGACACATGTCATGGGTGGTCCAACAACAACTGACAAGAATAGTGACATGATTGCTCCCATACTTCCACCATGCTGCTGTCCACAGTACTGGTCAGAGTATTGTGCAGACATGCTTACCTGCTGCCAGACGTCACGTCAGACGCCAGCTAGTAAGTCAACCATGCTGTGTCAGAACGAAGCGTCGCTTGCGCCCAATCAAGTGGCACCACGTGTAACTTTTGCAGACCAGCTCTAACTTTCTATATATGTACATATATAGAAATTGGTTCAAATGAGAACCTTTGGCCAAATTAAGAACGGAGAGAACCATTCTGGATCACACATTTCTTTATGGCAATATATATATATATATGCTTTAATCGCTGCTTTTTTATGCAGGAATTTTTTTTTATTTTTTTTCAATATACACATATGTATAATTGTAATATACACATATGTATAACTGAAATATACACATATGTATAGCTGAAAATGTAATATACACATATGTATAAATGAAAAAAAATAAAAAAAAATAAAATTTTTTTATTGTATAAAAACCTGCGATTAAAGCAAATTTTTTTGCCTTTATAAGGGGGGGGGGGGGGGAGGGGCGCTCCACTAAACATTTTTCACTTCACTGATTTCTACCAATCTTGCATTGCCACATCGCTTCACTGAAATCGTTTTTTGAAGACAACACTCCACTGATTCTTTACCAACAATCAATTATTTTTACACATAATAATAATAAAACAATATCGGCTGTTTGCACATATCTTCACACCATTTCCATTCATCTTCTTCACATTTCCAATTTTATATTATTATTATTATTGTTATTATTATTATTATTATTATTATTATTATTATTATTATTATTATTATTCCTCCAATTCAAATATCAACAAAAGACCAACAACGACAACAACCTTCAAGCAGATCGTTCCTCCTCATCTTCGCTACATCCGGTAACAGTAACAGATCCATCGTTTAGGTCTGATTCGATGTATTCGTGATGGTTGTTAACCAGAAAATCTTTAAATATTTATGTGTTTTGACAGAGGGAGAGAGAAAATCAGGTGTTACCAACACGGTAACTAGAACCCGAATTTGGTTCACGGGACTACCACCAGCATGGGTGGCGGTGATGTTACCGTGCTGATAATGGAGTACCCGTGTCTAAATCGGGTAGTGTCCCGTCCCCCATAAAAAAATATGTGGTTTAAAATGGTTTTCCCAATTCTCGAATAGAGGTTGGTTTTCTTACCTTCTTTTACATAACTAACACCTTTTTGGTCTTATAGTTTGCCCTTCAAAAAAAATAAAATATAATATTCTTTTTGTGACTAATAAAAATTGTGGGCGCCGCACTCTTTTCTTAATATTGGATATAAAAATCACGTGTCCGTTTAAATTATTTCAATTTGTCAAATCAATTCAAATGCATTGTATCTACAGTTTCTTATCGTTTTTTTATGTCCCGTTCGCAATATCATATAGTTGTAAGTAGAATTTAGAATCCGTGTTGTGATGCGGCTGTTAAACCGAACGAAAAGCATATGTAAAAATGTTTAAGCACGCATGCCCATTGCGGCGTGTTGACCCACAACAATAAGACCGACTCGTAAAACATATAAAAAATAACCAATTCGAGCTACAACCCCCATGTTGTGACATAGTCATTAACAGGGAAAATATAGAACGTTTAACCACATACATAGACGTTAGAGCATGTTGATTGACACGTATTAGACCGAAAAACAAAACGAAAAATTCATAAAAGATGATAACTATAGGAGACCAAAGTTTAAAATGGCAAATTTTTTAGGATAAAAATAAAAAAAATGTTGTGTGACAAATTTATAAAAGAAAAAAGTAAAGGGTTAAAAGTATCTCTTAATTGTTATATAATAGTGGATATGCCCGCGCGTTGCTAAAAGTGATAAAAAAACATAGATAGTTAAGTCTTCGTTGATAATAGAGTAGTTCATCGTCTTTATTTAAAATCTCATACCAATTTCTATTTTAAGTTATAAGTGTAGCATAAAATACCTAACCAATTTAATTTATAACATAAAACATATTGTAAAAAAACAATATATAGTATAAATAGGTTAAACGGGTCAACCCGCCAACCCGCCCGGGTTGACCCGAACCCGGCCCGTTTAGCTAAACGGGTTCGCGAGTTCAACCCGAACCTGACCCAAACCCATTTAGACTAAACCCAAACCCGCTAATTTCATGTTAGGTTCGGGTCGTGTCGAAAATTCACACCCTTACTTGAAAATAGGTATCTAGTACTCGAAAATGGGTATACCCGAAACCGGGTATTGAAAACCCGAACCCGACCTGAACCTGGTATATAGGGTATGGCTTTTCACGAAAATACCCTACCCAAACCCGACCCGATTATTTCGTAATACCCGGTTATACCCTACCCGGTCATACCCGAACTCGGGTATTCAAAAAACCCGGTTTTGTGCACCTCTAATGTATTGATGCAAATAAAAGTTGTGTCCTCTCTTGCCATTAATCCACATTCCCACATAGAGGTGCAAAAAAAATCGGAACCGGAAAAAAAACCCCGAACCGAGTATTAAAAAACCATAACCGGCCCTACCCGGAACCGACCCTACCCATCGGGTACGCATAGAGTATAGATTTCTATGTAAAAAACCGTACCCGGAACCGGACCTGGTTTGTACCCGGTTTTTTAATACACGGAACCGGGTTTTCCTAATACCCGGTTCATGACCCAATTTAGACTTAGCCAACAACCCAATTTATAGATACCAACCTATGTGTTTTCTATGTTTTTTTCTATGTGTTTTCTATTTTTTTAAATGTCATGTGTTAGTACTTAGTAGTATTTCAAACATTTAATATATATGAACTTTAGTGCCACTAGAGAACATGTCGGCACTTGGTGCCTCGTGAGATGCTTCTTTTTAACTCTTTGAAAACTTGAGTCGTGATGGGCCTTTGTTTGTTCCTAGACAATAGACATATCTTTATACTAGTTTTTATCCCGGGAGCGTCCCGGGTTGAAATATCTAATATGACATAATAAAATATATTATTATTATTATTATTATTATTATTATTATTTTAAACAAATCTCTGCCATAAGTTATGATATTCAAATATAAAAAAACGAATCTCTGCGCCGGGGTATAAATCTAGTGCCATTACAAATGAATTCGGAAGTTTGTAATCGATCATTCTAAAAGAACTAACATGAAATAAGAAAAAAAAGTTAATTATTGAAATATCGAACGCATTAGTCTAAAGGTTATGTGATGCGTTAAAAAATTAATGGGTATATGATCGGGTATATAGTTCGGGTATTTGGGTATGTTGTTTCGGGTAATCGGGTCGGGTATCACCTAAGCCCAGACCCGACCCAAACCTACAATGTTTTTTAAACCAATCCCAAACCCGACACAATACCTGTCGGGTTACAAAAAATTGTCATTTTTTTCTCCGTTTTTTATATAGCACTATGGTACTCGTTGGAAAGATAATAAAACGCTGGTTAATTTGGTGTAATTTTTTTATTTAAAAAACCTCGTATAATATTTAGATTTAGTAGATTAGGTATTTAATATATTAGGCTAAAGATTATAATAGATTAGGTTAAATCATATTTATTCCTTTTTTTAATTGGTTTGCACTTGCCACATCACATCCTATGTGGCATCTCTCAAAGGAGAGATTGTATTAGATTATGACATGTAGGATTAATCCCTTTGCAATATATATATATAGATAGATTTTATCCCGGGAGCGTCCCGGGTTGAAATATCTAATATGACATAATAAAATATATTATTATTATTATTTTAAACAAATCTCTGCCATAAGTTATGATATTCAAATATAAAAAAACGAATCTCTGCACCGGGGTATTAATCTAGTGCCATTACAAATGAATTCGGAAGTTTGTAATCGATCATTCTAAAAGAACTAACATTAAATAAGAAAAAAAAAGTTAATTATTGAAATATCGAACGCATTAGTCTAAGGGTTATGTGATGCGTTAAAAATTCATGGGTATATGATCGGGTATATAGTTCGGGTATTTGGGTATGTTGTTTCGGGTAATCGGGTCGGGTATCACCTAATCCCATACTCGACCTAAACCCATAATTTTTTTTAAACCAATCCCAAACCCGACACAATACCTGTCGAGTTACAAAAAATAGTCATTTTTTTCTCCGTTTATTATATAGCACTATGGTACTCGTTGGAAAGATCATAAAACGCTCGTTAATTTGGTGTATTTTTTTTTTTAAAAACCTCGTATATAAAAGATATTAACGTTTAAAAGTTATGATACGAAACATGAGAGAGAAAATAATAAAGGTTTAATATTTAGATTTAGTAGATTAAGTATTTAATATATTAGGCTTAAGATTATACTCTATCCGTCCCAATTAAATGTCATAGTTAAAAAAACACACATTTTAAGAAATATTTTGTTTGTATGTGGTAAAATGACAATAATATCCTTAAAAGTGGTGATTGTCTTTTGTCTTTTATGGGCAAAACTGAAAAATACATTTATATTTTTGAAAAGGGACATTTAATTTGGGACAAACAAAAAAGGAAAGTAGGACATTTAAATTGGGACAAAGGGAGTAATAGATTAGGTTAAATCATATTTATTCCTTTTTTTAATTGGTTTGCACTTGCCACATCACATCCTATGTAGCATCTCTCAAAGGAGAGATTGCATAAGATTATGACATGTAGGATTAATCCCTTTGCATTATATATATATATATATATAGATTTGATTCAGTTGACTTATTCTGCATCAAGATGCATTTCCATTTGTTGCCTAAGATTTGCACTTGATTTATGCTATCATTTGACATCTTAATATTTGACACTTTTAATCGGCTACCTTGAATTAGATAGGAATTTTCGTTTTATATCTTCTTATATATACTACTCAATATGCACAATACAACCACATCTGTAACTCCACCCAACCTACAAAAACAATACTTTGATTAAGTTGCTTGAAAACATGGCCATCCATATTGCCAGATTCCATACCTGGTTCTATACCCGGAACCGGGTATTGAAAAACCGGAACTGGTTAGAGGGTATGGTTTTTTATGCTAGGAACCGGAACCAAAGCTGGTTCTTTCAATACCCGGTAGAAGTAATACTCGACCCTATCTGGAACCGGTTCCATACCCAGAACCTGGTATTAAAAAAACCCGATTTGTGCACCTCTATTCCCACACACCCTGTGTGGGTTTTTAAGCCTATATTTGTTTATAACTAAAAAATATTACATTATATGTATATCTTTTGGGTTTATGTCTCATTACATATATGAATTAGACATTTATACTTTTTTAGACAACAATTTATTTTGCTATCCCAAAGTAGTGTTTTTTAGATTACGAATGATTAGTAAGATGCATCGTAATACAATGAACTTAGGTTTGGGCTAACATGTAAGGCCATCAAAACAACTTGTCGCTCGAAAAAAATCGTTTGTAAATGAATCGAGCTCGAGTCAAGGGAAACTCGCTTAAATTATATCCAATTTTAAACTTTAATATTTGTATATGGTTCAAATAAAATACCTTAATTTCCGATCAGACCCTTTCTTTTCTTGGTCTAATTTTCAACCTATACAGAAATCTAAGTGTAGAGCATAGTTATCAAACGCGTTAGGCGCATAGGCCTCGCCTGGGGCCTAAGCGCGAGACGCAAAAAAGCGAGGGCCTGAGATAAGGAAAGCGAACAAAGAAAATAAAGTAAAAATATATTAAATCAATACTATTTTTAATCTAGTTAGTATCAAAAGTTTTAAAATAGTGATGTATTAGCGTATAGAAATAGTTTTTCTTCGATAAAAGAAGAAATCTAGCTAGAATCTAGCCATAATTTTACGAATTTGGCTGGAAACTCCCTGGAATTTTGGAATCTAGCTGAAATATGCGCCTAAACCACCACCTGAAGATTTAAACCGTAATTTCCTCGACTTAAAGCGCAAATGCATCGCCTCGCCTAAAAAATGGGCCTAGGCGCAAGATAATGTAGAGTAAGTTACCTATTCCCTAATTTTGGCCAACCTTCATCAGTTCATGGCTGACCATCTCATCCATCATGAGCTAAAAGTGCAATATCTATTCCAGTATCTACGAGACTGCCACTAATCCCAAATTTCCAAGTGACATATCGTGTTAGACACGATTTGTTAAGACACGAACATGAAACATATAAACACGAACACGACACGATGAATAATTATGTCATCTTTTCCAAACACAAACACGAAACTGTTTATAACATGTTAACACGATAAAACATGATTAGACAAGAACTGGTTTATAAACATTAACCCTAAAAACGTATTCACAAACCAATGAATGAGAGACTGAGCGGCGTCGGGGTTGAGAAGGACGTGTGAGGACGAACGGGTAATGGGTGACAACAAACGAGGACGATGGACGGGTAACGAGAACGGTGGAGTTGAGAAGGAAGAGGAGGGATGACTAAGCGGTATATGTTTGTACTCTGTGATTTGAAAATTGAAAATTATGGTTCCTTCATCTTTAGTTGACGTATATCTAAGGTATACCGTATACCAACACCCCATATGTAACTTTTTTTTGAATAAAATTATTAACATTTTTTAACGGGTGCTTAACATGTTAACATGTCTTAAATATTTTGAGACACGAAACCTGTTAAGGCCGTACCATGTCGACCAATTTAAGACACGAAACCTCAAAGATGGTGTAGGTTCGTGTCATGTTATCGTGTTCCTGTCAAAAAATGCCAGCCTTATGATTAACTCGTCTAGTCATCCCAGAGCTTATGGCTTAGGCGACTCCTTTCGCTGTTAGACATTGGTGTGAAAATCCTACATAAATGTACGAAATGTTTCTATGTATGAACTATGAATTGTTTATCACAACTTATTTAACAATTTGTATCACAGTTATTTAAGTGTGGTACTTTTAGGGGAGCAACTTCTTTAGGGCCTGAGCGGGCTTCGACCCTACCGATTTTTGACGCAGTGGTGGAATTTACGATTTTCGTAGGTAAATTGAGTCCGACCCCAAAGATTTGATCTTTCGGCCACTACTAATAAAAAAAATTGAGTCCGGCCCTCAGCGATTTGATAACCAAGCTTCGCTACTGCGCACTTTAACATCTCTAAAACCATCTTATTGTTGATTTGGATTTGAGATGGCTTTTTAGGGCAATTATGTAACAACCCAACGTTTATAGGGCCCTCTAGCACTTGAAATTAGTCTTTAGTGAATTAAAACCTAATATAAACCTGGTGAAATACGGGTTAAGAATAAGAATAAATATCAAGCAAACCCTGATGAGCCGAAGGCTAAAGAAAATTTGAATTGGGCTTGACCGAAATAAACAGGGTCCATGATAATGAGACAAAGGGGCTTGGCCGAATATGAATAAAATGGATTTAGCAAATATACTAAATAAGATGGGCTCGACCCATATCTGATACAAATGGGCTGGCTAAATATTACATATTATAATTACTTAAATGATATAACCCGAAAACCATTTACCAATTCACCCGAACTCCCAAAGTATTAAACCTAGCCCAAATATAAATTAAGCAAAATAAATTTTATATAATAAGATGTTTTTCTTAAGTGAAAATTTTCTATACATTAATTTACAAGTTGTTTGTGCTTTATGATGTTGTACTTCATGCATAATAAATGCGTTGTGCATAGAGGGCTATACGTCATGCTTTGTAGGTTGTACCATACTTTATATTTTCTTTTCTTTGTTCCTTTATTTTTTTTTTACATTTAACCCTAATAATTTTATCTTTTACATCTAACCCCAACACATTTTCACTTTCAACTTTGTCCCATATACTTTTTATCTTTTACTAATTTTTAGTTTTACGTTATGTTCTCACTTTTTTGAGTTAACACGCCACAATGTGCGCATGCAGTTCAACGTTTTTACCTCTATCTTCTCCGGTCTAACAATCATGGTGTTTTACATTTCGATCTAATTTTTGCGCAATTAACACGACACCGGGACTTAATACTAGCTCTATATATAAACCACAAATTAAAAAAAAAACAAATTAACAAAAACAATTCAATTAACTTAAATCCAAGGTTTTCAGAATCGGACCGGACGTCGAACCGGACCCCCGGGCAGTTCACCGGTTCGACCGGTCCAAGGAACCGGGTCGAAAAATGCATCGAAACCCAAAAATAATAAAAAAAACACAAAAAAACGGTCCAACCGGCCGGTCCACATGCGGCTCAGTTGCGGGGCGGTCCAAACACCCGAACCGGACCGGACCGGTCCAGGCCCCGGAACCTGGTCCGACCGGCCGGTCTGGTTTTCAAAACACTGCTTAATCCCTAAAACCATGGATGGGAGCGGTATTCATCGTCGTTGTTGTGCCTTCCCTATGTCCTAAAAATGTGTTCTCCTGATCAAGCAATCCTACCCTTGAGACTTCACTCGCCAACCTAATCCTATCTCTAATCGACCCTTTATATTTCATAAAATCTCCAACAGGCTTCCACCCTCATTCATTTAAAACTTTTATACGTATTGAGCATGTCCCTCCATTTTAAGGGTCTCGTGACTTTTGCCCCCTTAAAAAAGTATTTTCAAGCTCTGCCACTGCTTCAAACATCAATGGAACTTGAAGATCCAGAGTTTGCAACTCCAGCTCCCATCATTATGTTTCTTTGTTAAAAATCCTCTAACAAGTTTCGTTAGATATTGATAAAAACAATCGTCATTTCACATTCTTCTAAACCAACCCTAATCTGTTTCTGTCTTCATTATCTTTGCCTTCACATCTATGAAACGAATCTAGAAACATGTCGAAATCTCAAAATACTCATCATTAGAAGTCACAATCATTCTTGATTACTTTAAAAGCTACAGTTGGTCGATTAGTTTGTAATCTGGTATAATCTCACCTTCATCCTAGTTTGTTTTCTTAAATATTAATTAGAAAATTTTAAATCAAAGTAATGAACAATTAATTGAGACATGCAAATAGAGGGTGATGAGAATCACCCTTCCTTACATAATCTTAAAGATTGATCTATTACGTACCTCATTTAGAAAGAAATGAATATTGTTGTGTCTTAAAATACACTAGCTCATCAACATTCAATGTAGACGTATTTTAAGTCTGCTTTCAGGATATCAATGAAGATGGATGTTCTTAAAATAGAAAAGAATGGAGTGAGGTCCTAGGTGGATAAAGACATCCGTTGTTCATGTTTAGGTTTTATAATGTTATACTCCTAAGTAGTTGTTTATGTTTCTCCTATGAATATGTAATCTGAAGGCAAGAGAATAAAAGTGTAATGGGTTGAAGTCATGGTTGAATGTATAAATGATAAGTTGTACTACAATTCTGTTGTACTAAAATGTTTTTTATCAGTCTGTTTCACCTTGAACCCCTTGTCGGGGAGTTACAACTTGTTGATTTCAAGTATGTTTTTAGATCAGATTCATTTAAGTGTAGATTAATATATGATTAAAGTTTTATTTGAAAACAAAACATATTGTGATGATTTAATGGCGTACAAAAACATTAACATTTTCCAAAAATGGTCGAGGAAGATCTCAAGCAAAAAAAAGTTGAATAATTAAGGGGGTTTCATCCGAAAAATAATGCAAGTGGAATACACATGGAAACTTGAGTACCTGCTTATTTGAGGTATTCACCTCTATTTGTTTACTTAAATATCTTGCTTTTCTAATTCTCTTTGAAGATACTTCGATACACTAGTACTTTTCTAAAGGGTCTTGCTTATTACTTGTGATCTTGTGAATTCAAAGCTTACTACTTTTTGTGCATTCATTAACTAACTAACTAACACGATGTGTATTGCTTTTTTTAAGCAAGTTGAGCCGTTATAACCGTATGAGCTCAATTTTAACTCAGCATGAGCTCAGATTTAAACTCGGTTATGTAAATTTGAGTTAGCCAAGCTGACACATTTATACTAGCCGAACTCGATTAGACTTAATCTTATTTCTACATAAAAGGGTATTAAGTCTAAATTATTATTAAAGAGAGATGATTGAAAGCCAACTTTTTAGACCTAAGAAGTAAAAACTAATATAGACGAAAATTAACCGAGCACAACCCGAACAAGATAACGCCAATGGGCCAGGCAAAGGCAAGCACACACTGAACGGACCCCACATAAAATTAAACAGAAACCGCGTCACGCGTCACACCACTTGCCCAGCCATCTTAATTCTTAAATCTTAACCACACCCCATTTGCTTCTTTCTTCCAGACAATTTAATAATAATATTTAATTTTTCTTTGAAAGGCGATTTGACTAAGGCAGTGGCGTTGACCAAACCTACTCAAAAATCAAATTACAGTTTTCCTTCTTTATATATCTATTTTCACCCCCTGTTATATGAATATATTTTGAATTTTTGAAAGGGGAATTATACACTTTAATAAAACTTATATAAATTGAATCTAAGTAGATTAAAAAGGAAATTAATTTGAATAAAATCGTTTCGTTTGGTACGCACAAAAGAACTGTGCGGAAATTGTGAAATTGAAAAAAACAATGGACTGAAATTGTGAAATTGAAGACAAATGGACTGAATAATGAAAAAGTTGCTAGGAAATTAAAGTGAAATAGATGACATTTTTTGACTGAAATGAAGTCTACACATACCTTTTTAAAGTTCTAAATGTATAAATATTTATAATGTATCAACACTTACACCTATAGTTTGATTTGAGGAGAGTTGACTCGTTACATAATTAGGCTGCACTCAGTTAAGTCAAATTATTAGTAGTTTTAGGTAGTGTATCTACGTTGTTCATATATTATACTCCATTTCTAGGAATGGAGTATAATGTTTCATATAAAACAATCGATGTATAGTATAATATTGACTTTATAATTTATCTGCAACTATTTTAGTTAATCCGACACGTGACAATATATACATTGATTTCTTTTAAACTTGCATCCTCATTCTTTTCAGGTTGTTCTTGTTTCAAAACATAAGAGATACGTTAATATGGAAGTAGAAGTTGAACATGCTACTGATGGAGTGATGGGTCGTTGATTTATACACGTCGTTTGCATAT
The DNA here is from genome assembly GCA_032199755.1 of Ambrosia artemisiifolia. NCBI lineage: Eukaryota > Viridiplantae > Streptophyta > Magnoliopsida > Asterales > Asteraceae > Ambrosia > Ambrosia artemisiifolia. The sequence goes on from CM063517.1 coordinate 2,953,842, forward strand.
AATTATATGTCTTTAATCCCTAATTTACATTGAGTAAGTTATTCTGTCTGTGTTTCTTACATGTATGGTAAAAGGGGAAAGCTCAAACGCTTAGTTTCAAAGTATATATTATACACGCTTTTTACAACTCGAGAATTACATTGTTGCGCATTTATAGCGCTTTTATAGCTCACGAATTGTATTGCTTGTGTTACAGTTGAACCCATAGGTTCATACAATGTTTCTTTAGCTTAATTATGTAAGAATTTTTATTATTCACTTGTAGAACTTAATAAAAGGAGTTGATTGTCTATAACTAGGGGTGTTCACGGTAAAGCCCACTAGTACCTCACGCGTATGCAAAGGAGATATCTCACGTTGTGCAAAGAAGAGAGAAAGAGATGTAAAGGAGCGAGAAAGGCACGGGTGATGCCGCTGATTAAGAGGTTCACGGGTGGTGATAGACGGGGTAGTTCACGTGACGGGCTACAATTAGAGCAATAAAGAGCTACCCAGATTCTTCACGGGTGGTGCATCACCCTCCCTACGACACAAATACAAAGATTCAAAAAATATGTATCTAGATCACTATACATTTATCAGTCTACAATAATGTAAAGTTTATATTCCAATCTGAATTTACATTTCATTTGATATGTGCATTTGAAGTGGGCATTCCACATTTCCACCATTATTGAACACTTTGACTTGGACCTACCTACAAAACGACAAACAGAAACACATAACGAAGAAAACTCACACCTTCCTCCTCCCTTCCCACTCTCATCCCGCGTGTGTCCTCTTTTTCCCCATTATTCAAATCCTTAAAATCTACCCAATATTATATAAACTTCGTTCATCCCAATTCATTCTCTACCATCTTCATTGGTCTCATCTCTTCAGACAGCTTCTTTATCATCTCAATCACTCTCTTTACAGCTATTAATTACCTTAACCTATCTCTTCTCGTCAATCCAATCAGGTACGTACAGCAGTAGAATCTTTTTCATATTTTCATTCAATCATATGTTATTGTTTCTACGTAGACAACTCATTTTTGTCTGTTCTTGTTAACCCAAGTAATAACAATAATATATAGTAATAAAATAATAATCGTACCGTTGTTTTATTCTTGCAGGTTTCATGTGTAAAGGTTCCAAAAGTAAACTCATCTCCACCAATCTAATCATGGAAGGAGAAAACTTCCAAGAAAAACAAATCACAGCTTTCTTAAATTCCTCGGTTTTACTAGAATTAGCAGCTTCAGATAATGTTTCTGGGTTCCAATCCGAGGTCGAAACGAATGATACAACGTTAGACGACGTCGGTTTATGGTACGGAAGAAAAAACGGGTGTAAAGGGAAGATGGGGTTTGAGAAACGAACTCCGTTAATGATAGCCGCCTTGTACGGAAGCGTTAACGTCGTCAAATATATAATAAGTTTAGGAAAAGCTGACGTCAACAAAGTTTCTGACTCAGATGGAGCAACAGCCCTACACTGTGCTGCTGCTGGTGGCTCATCTTATTCTATCCAAATCGTGAAGTTGTTATTCGAGGCTTGTGCTGATCCAAATATAAATGATCACAACGGAAACAAAACGGTTGATTTGATTGCTCGAGGGGTAAAATCGTCCAAAAGAAAAGGTTTGGAGATGCTGTTGAAGGGTTTGTTAATAAACGAATTGGAGATTGAAGAAAAGGAAGTTGTTATGGTGAAAAAGGAATATCCGGTTGACGTATCGTTACCGGATATTAACGAAGGTGTTTATGGTACAGATGAGTTTAGGATGTATATGTTTAAAGTGAAGCCATGTTCACGGGCTTATTCTCATGACTGGACCGAGTGTCCGTTTGTTCATCCTGGCGAGAACGCGAGACGACGTGATCCTAGGAAGCATCAGTATACATGTGTGCCGTGTCCCGAGTTTCGTAAAGGAAGCTGCGTGAAAGGAGATTGTTGCGAGTATGCACATGGTGTGTTTGAGTCGTGGCTTCACCCAGCGCAATATAGGACGCGTTTGTGTAAAGATGAAACTGGTTGTGCGCGAAAAGTTTGTTTTTTCGCGCACAAGGTGGAGGAACTAAGGCCTTTGTATGCTTCTACCGGGTCAGGTGTTCCTTCGCCAAAAGGAACACCTGTTGGGACAATTGAAATGGGTTCGATGAGCCCGTTAGGTGTTGGTTCAACTCCGCCTATGTCGCCTAATGGGAATATGTGGCAGAAACAATTTGTTAATGTAACCCCACCCGCGTTACAGCTTCCTGGTAGCCGGTTGAAGACGTCGTTACACGCTAGAGATTTGGATTTGGAACTTGAGTTGCTACAAAGGCAGCAGATGGTTGATAATTTATCAACCAATCTTTACAATAGATTTGGGGAAATGAAGGGTAATAATCTTGATGATGTTTTCGGTTCGCCATCTCGGCAACAAATTCGACAAAACTCTAACCCGCTCCGATCGAGTTATGGGTTTGATTCATCTGCCGCAGTGGCACAGGCAGTGTTGAACTCTAGGTCGGGTTCATTTGCGAAACAACGTAGCCAAAGTTTCATTGACCGTGGAGTCGGGACCACCTCGAGTATGCGGTCCATGACTCAATCTTCGACTTATTCGGAATGGGGTTCGCCTGATGGGAAGGTGGACTGGGGTTTCAACAGTGAAGATGCTAATAAGCTTAGAAAGTCAGCATCTTTCGGGTTCAGAAGTGGGAATATGGGTTCACCCGTGAAGGCGAATCACGAGCCAGATGATTTGTGGGCTGGGGCTGGGCTGTATAGCTCGTCCGAGCCGGTGCCCGAGTGGGTTGAGCAAATGTACACCGAGCAAGAAAAACTGATGGCATAAGATCAAAAAGTTTCATTAATTTTTTTGATATTTTTTTTATTTTTACATATATTTCATTATAGCATCAGAGGATGAGGATGATGATTCTTGATTTAACATAGAACATGAAGACGTCAAGTTTATTTCTTTGAATAATTCGATGTAATTTGATGATCAATTGATAATATGATTCAGAGTTTTTAATATTTGTTTACAATGAAGATAACATATTGATAGTAGATAATAGACATCTTGTCATATGATTGATTGAGGAAGAAAAGGTCACAAAAATTGGCCGGTTTAGTCTTGGGCGTGCGGACTTTTCCAAAGGTGGTCTATTTTCCACGTTTGCAACTTTATACTTTATAATTTTATATAATTTTATAACTCACTCAAACCGACCCTTAGATGTATTATGCAAGATACAGAAGAATACAATAATCAACGTTACTAAAATATAAATAAACATCTACCAGCGTATGAACTTTACATCTGTTTTTTCTACCATAAAAATATTCTTGATTGCTTTTATAAAAAAAACATATCTTTAGACTTGTCTTTAGATCCATTCACCAAACCGTTGCGGTGATATAAATAACATACAATGTGGACCATACCACCGATAGCCTAACTAATTTAATATGCTTTGAACATTGTTTTCTCACCTTCAAAATCAAGAACTTGATTTATAGCCGTACGATCAAAATTATTTAAACCCCACCATTTAAATGCTTTCGACCACACATGACACATCCACCGAGAGTTTGCATCGAACCAAAACGGGATCTAAACTCTAAGGTTTCAACACACTCGCACATAAGACAAGGAGTAAATCCTGTAGATGGAGTATCTAAAGTTTTATTAACACACTTCAAACACTTAACAGTTATGCTTATTTGAGTGGGTGACGGGGGAACTCATAAGAAATCTCCACTTTGGAAAACAATAACAAAGTTGTGAACCCGTAGTGGTCAAAACAAGCTATATATAATGGTTCATACGTGGGGTTGGGTGTTAGAAATGGCATTAGATAAGTCATGTATCCTTTGAGTGTTGGACAAAACTATGATTTTGAGTCGCCAATGGGTGTTTGGGGGATACCATAGGCGAATCTCAAATCCACAATTGAGATGGTGGGGGTATAAGAGCTTTGAGATGGTTGGGGTATAAGAGCTTAGTTTTAAGACCTAGGCGAATCTCACATCAACTATGGATATGGGAAATAATGGGGCTAACAAGGAATTTTGTTCCTCAAATACCATCTACGTATTTTGGGCGATTTTGGTTGAGGATGATTATGAGAACTCAAGGAACAAGTATGCTCGTGTTGTGTGGGGGGTGGGGGGGGGGGGGGTAAATCCATTTATTTTGGGCGATGGTGTTGCTGCCCAGCAGCAACAGGTACCCATGCCCCCTTGCCCTGGCCACCCAACCTTGTATTTATTTCTTTAATAAAACAAATACAGTTTGTTGTTTCATATTGAAGAATATCACATATAATTTGTATGTTTTCGTTCAATCATGGTCACGTGTTTGTTGTTCCAAGAGTCCAATGATTAAAATCTTCTAACCATCTTAAATAGCCTGAGAATGTAAACTCTTGAATAAGTTCATGTCTAGCGTTTTTTTTCTTGTTAAATCTTTACACATTTCCTATATCATTTTGTGTCTGTCTAGTAGTATACGATCTATACCTTCAACAATCACACATTGATTCTCCTTCCGAATGTTAACAAGAATTTCCAGCAAGTAAAACGGATGAGGCGAATTTCTTTGGCTCTATGTAATATTCCAGAAAATTGGCTTGGCAAATCTCGGTCTACATTATTGTGTTTGGTAAAATATTTCAATTTTTTTTGTAATGAAAAATATTTCAACTACGTTGTAGTGAGGGATTTGAGGGAAGAGATGTTCTATTAATGTGTGACATGACTTCCTTGGCATGATGGATGTTATTATCTTATTGATCCATCCATAGTCTTGATCTGGTGTGGCTAGTCCTCCTCTTAACTAAATCCGAGTTGGTTTATAACTCAAACCTTTCCGCGGTTCCACGGGAGGTTATCTTCATGACCATGATGATGCAAGTAAATTACTAGATTGAGTCACATGACAAACCCCTGGATTTGAATCAAGAAACATGATTTGAGTCTAAAGAACAAAATGAGGCTTTTGAAGAATACTAATCTGTTTTAACTGATCCAATAAGATAAACATGATTTTGTGTCAAATTTGAACTATTTATCCATTAGGACCGGCCCATCTATAAGCCCTAGCCCCTACCATAAGGCACAAGTAATTAACCATGATCCGTCAAGGCTGGCCCATCGATGAGTGTATATGATAATCTCTACTACATTATAAAGGAGGAGTTATGGCTAAATGTGTCCATATTGGCAAACTTAAGATGGCATTTGAAAAGCCATATGCTTTAACCTTCAAATGTCATGTAAATCTTCCCCAAATTACCCTTGAATGCATTAAGATGTTTGTACCATAATGCATTAAGATGTTTGTACCATAATGCATTAACATGCTTGTACCAACCATTTTTCATTAACTTTTCCATTAATTATGTAATAATATACACTTTTATTCTAGCAATTTAATGTTTTATAAAATTTAATAATATGATGAATGGAATTTAATTGATTTTAGTGAAATTATTAAGGAGACTCTTAAGTAGAGTTCTTTATTTCACTTTATTAGGGTTTATGGCTCTAATTAATTTAGTCTCTTCATTCATCCTTAGGTCTTGTATACATAGTAGACTTTGTGCCTCATTTGAAAGACTAGAAAAAAATTACAAGAAAAATAAAGACGTCCTCTTTTGTCAATTGGATAATTTTGTTTACTTGTTTAAAGATGTATGCGAAATCTCTGGTAGATAACAATTGTTTAATGTATTTGTTTTTAACTTTAAGGGGCCTGGACCGAATGCTTATGTGGTGTATATTGATGGAGCATTTGATCTATTTCATGCTGGGAATGTTGAGGTACAAGCATGTTAATGCATTATGGTACAAACATCTTAATGCATTATGGTACAAACATTAACTTTTCCATTAATTATGTAATAATATACACTTTTATTCTAGCAATGTTTTATAAAATTTAATAATATGATGAATGGAATTTAATTGATTTTAGTGAAATTATTAAGGATGGAGTTCTTTATTTCACTTTATTAGGGTTTATGGCTCTAATTAATTTAGTCTCTTCATTCATTCTTAGGTCTTGTATACATAGAAGACTTTGTGCCTCATTTGAAAGACTAGAAAAAAATACAAGAAAAATAAAGACGTCCTCTTTTGTCAATTGGATAATTTTGTTTACTTGTTTAAAGATGTATGCGAAATCTCTGGTAGATAACAATTGTTTAATGTATTTGTTTTTAACTTTAAGGGGCCTGGACCGAATGCTTATGTGGTGTATATTGATGGAGCATTTGATCTATTTCATGCTGGGAATGTTGAGGTATGTCTTTATATGTTAGGTGTTTTTTGTTGTCCATGAACTCATGGTCTTTTTTCTATTTATTTGATTTGTTGTTGTTATTATTATTGTTGTTGTTAGTATTGTTGTTGTACTTTGATTGAACCTTAATTTTTAAATAGACATGGGTTATGCATTTTTAGATTTTGAAGTGTACTCGAAACTAGGAGATTTTCTACTTGTGGGTATTCATACAGATGAAATTGTGAGGTAAATATGACTTAACGTTTAGGATAATTTCTTATACTCTTCTCAAAACATAAATAATATCATATAGTATCCAACAAGAAATCATAATATCAAATACACTGAATTTTCATATTTATGACATGAATAACCTTCCATCTTGTGAAGGTCTAGGTTATGGAAGTTTTGAAGCGTAAGGAGAAAACGAAGGGTATGTTGATCATATTACAAATTGTATTTAATGAACCGGTTAAATATGAAGTTTTAAGTCTTTTGGACGGGTGTATTCTATGTTGTCGAAGGCGCAAGATGCATAGGCCTCGTGCTCCTTTGACAACATAGGGTGTATTTGATATTTATTGTTTGTTTGGATCAATATGATGTTATGACATGTTTGTATATCTGAAATTAAATCTTGTACCTTTTTTCGTATTTGTGAATTATGATTAGTTGTTATTTGTATAACAACCTTACGCTATGCAGTGAACAAAGAGGGCCTCGTTTTCCGCTTATGCATTTGCATGAACGCAGTCTTAGTGTCTTAGCATGCCGATATGTTGATGAGGTCATCATCGGTGCTCCTTGGGAGATCACAAAGGACATGGTACATGATACCGGTTTTTTTATTTTTATTTACTTTATTCAAGTTATACTAATTATTAACTACATTTGTATGTAAATGCCATTTTTGGATTATTATATCTATTATTGTTAAAAAAAATCAAAATGTTCCAAACAGTAATGTGATTATTAGTTATTACAATTTTAACAATAAAAACACATCCAAGTTTGTTTCAGAAATTGTGAGTGTAATGACACTCCATTTGTACAACCTAGGCCCAGGTTTGTTTCAGTCAAACTACTGATGTTGGGTTTTTATGTATGACTTTTGATTGTCAAATGAGTTAATTTTCAACTTCAAGTTTAATTATATTATAAGGCATTGAGATAAATCATGTTTATCAACCTGAGCCATGGGAACTTGCCAGTATCAATCTTTGTTTTTTTTTAGTTTGGGTTTCGTTAATTTGTTGCTTGATTTCATTTTGCTTTTCATTTATTTCACTGATTTGGTTTTTGTCTTCGATTGTAGTGAAATTCATCAATTTTTTATGGTAATTTTATTATTAGATTGCTTTAAACCTTAATATTTATACAATTATTTTTACCAACACCAAACTATCCATCTACGGTACAATAGACATCATATTTAAATCTAATGTTACTTGGTACACCCGCTGCAACGCGCGGGCACTTCTGCTAGTATGATATTACGATGTACCATTAGGTTTGTGCTTTTTGAACAACGAGTTGTATTGTATTTCTATCGAAACATGGTGTGTTGATTCAGAATTTTAAGCCTTCAAGATTCAAGAGTTTAAGGTGTTTCATGTTTGTTGAATTTAAAGGTACCAAGTTCGACCGTTTCACGATTCAGTTTTCAAATTCTGATTTAGATGTTTATTGATTGGTTAGAAAAAAAGTTTCACTAAATCTGTTTATTCAAGATTACAACAGAAGGTGTTTGTTTATGGATTTTGTATGTGTTTGTTGACTTGATTTTTTAGGTTGTATAGAGACTTGTTGAACGTGTGAAACTTTATTATTTAGGTCCTAGATACTTAGATATAGACTTGGTGAAACTTGATTAGTTATGTTTTTTCTTTAATATTTTCATGTCAAATAGAAATTGGAAGTACGGAAAAGGTGCTTCATAAAGGAAAAAGAAAACGTAAACCAGAGCTCTTATGGGCTATTTGGTAGCCTCTGAATGGTAATTAAGAGGCTATATCTAAATGGTTCATAATCTCTTAATGATTAATATGTAATCTTAAGTATGAATGGTTAAGAGGTAACATCTTAATGGTTGTCTCTTAACCATTCAGACTTGGTTACCTCTTAACCATTCAAAGGTTATGAACCATTAAGAGAAAGCCTCTAAATGGTCATTAAAAGGCTACCAAACAGTCCCTTAGTATTTGTAACAATCACAAGAAAATATTTCTTATAACAATTTTAATAATTTTACAATTGATGAACAAAAAGATAATAATAAAATACAGTGTGTAGGTAAACTGGTAAAGAGCCTAAGGGTGGATGGTGTGGTCATCACACTATCATACCCAATCATCTTGTGACACCTCATTTTATCACATTTTATCACATTTCGTCACTAAACCTATGTGGTGATGTTCACAATTATCACTAAAACCATCACACCCAATCACCTTGTGACACCGTATTTCATCACACCCACCACTATTTTTTTTATAAATAAAAAACAAGAGAGATAGTTTTTTAGTATGGACCACCCACCAGCCTTCACTTTTCTTGACTTTCCCCGTGATGTATGCCACAGTCGCGAAAATATTGTGTACATCACAAAATAGGTGGCGTGGCGTGGTCGTGATGGTCACGACCATCATGGGGTGGCCATCACGGACCACCTCGACCACCCTTAGTGACCTTGAACTAGCTTTATATAGATGTGATAATAGCGTCGTACTAAAGTAGATAACGGTTTATCCCGTGGTGAAGAGTTAGTAATATACTAATATACTAAAACGCAAAAGTTTTCAATAACGACAACCAGAGGCGCAGCATAGTTGGGGCGGGGAGGGGCGGTCGACCCCCCCGGATTTTCGCACAGAAGTTCCGATTATATAGTATTTGTATAGAAAATTTTGAAAATATAGGGTTTCGAACCCCGAAACTGGTTTTCGACCCACCGAAACTAGTGACTTCCGACCCCCCGAACCTTCGGGTCAAGCTTCGCCACTGACGACAACACGCCGGTGACTAGAACGGTGGACGAGATAAAAGAAAATACCTTTTGGTGGATGTCAAAGAGATCGAAACTCACGGGGATTGATATGGCGAAATGGTGGCATTCGAGGACATCAACTTTGCATGAAACAAAAGGGGGTACTTGCAATTGTAGGTTGTAAAAGTATTTTGTTTTAGTTTGTTGCTGTGTTGGGTAGCCACTGGCTACTGATATGTATGGATACTTTCTGTGGTGAAATAAATGTTGGTTTTGGCTTGTCAAAAAAAAAAAAACCCTATTCACCATTGCAATAAATCAAAGTCATGTAACTCAATTCAAACGAAGTGCATCAAAACAATTTTAAGTATTGTCGTTGATCTTTTATATAAGCTACAATATATATACACACACATAGATACATTTATAGGAATTAGATTATCCTTCATGTTAAGAATGTTTTTAGTTAGTGTACTAAAGTAGATAGAGTTGCTTGATATATTGAGGTCACATTAGTTGTGGTTGTGGAAAGGTTTTTTATGACGCAAAACCCTATTGCTAAATTTGGAATTGCCATACATGGCGGGCAAGATTTAAATATGGGTGTTCAACAAATCGAATAATGAATTTTGTAGGGGATATATGTAATTGAATCGAATTTTTCAAACTTATATATTTTTTTGTACCTAAATTCGTATTCGTTTAAGATTCTAATAAATCCAATTTAATTCAAATTCACCATAAGTAAAAATTATTTTACTTTTAATATTAGATCTACTAGATCAAACTCAATTATAACATATAAAATACTAGTCTACAAAATTAATAAAACACAATATGTTAAATACAGAGATGAAATGATAAAAGTAGTAAGGACTATGATCTTTTAGAGTTTTGTGACATATAAGATAAATGTGTAAAATACGGCTTTTAGAGTCTAGTCTAAAATCTAACGCTCCATTCCCGAGTTTACTTTAGTTATGTATTTATATTTTTGGATTAGAAATTGTATAACATTCAAATATTTGTTATCGTTGCTTCCGTTGTGCAAGTCTGTTACCAAACTGTCGTAACGTCCAGCCCCCTCCTGGTCGGGTTGTTACAAAAGTACTCTTCCTATGAATATTTTTTACCTATGAGAAATCTCAAATCTGTCAATAGAGGTTATATGTTACTCTAAATGTATCCAGCTCCAAATGTTTAAGAAAACTTACAAAATATGAATCGAATCATTTTATCTACGATTCTACGAAAAATATATCGTAGGTAATATGTTAACTGTTAAGGTTAAATAAGAAGAATAAGAAATCAGTGCAATCTGAATCGAGCTTTATTATACAAACAAAAACAATAAAGGGCAGGTCCCAATAATTATTCAATTTGTGTGGTCGTGTACACAAAATCTGGTTCTTTTGATTTCAATCGTAAACATGTTCGAACAATTGGTCCACACCGTGATCAAATTACCTATTTAGTGTATTAAAAATTAAATTCACGCAAGATGCTGCTTTTTTACCAACGTTAAATATCAATCTTAACAATCATGACAAAGATTGCAATATAAAATAAAAGTCGAAAAAAAGTTCGGAAGAGAACTATTTATTTATTAAGTCGAGTAATATCTAGATAAGTGTTTAAGTCACCTAATAATCATGTTTAACTTTTGCTTTTTTTAAGAACAACCTAAGAGTACCTATAGTGGGTGAACGCCCATGGGCATCTCACCATAATCACACCCACACGCTTCGGCTAGGCTGGAAACAGGCACTAAAGACTAGTGCTGGATCCAGGGTTATATATAGGGGCAATCAATGGACTTAACCGATCTTCCGGGGAACTATCTGAATATTTGCCTTAAAATTAATGTATTTTTTTATAACTTGAACACACAAATAAATCAATATAATATTATTTTTTTCACCCCCTCCCCCCTACCCTTTCACTCCCCACAATTTTCACATTTCAAACACGGGTCCCACAAGCGTCACACGGCGCTTCATACCCCTCCCTTCCCCCCGTATGGTCTGATAGTTTTCTTGGAATCAAACGATTTCTTTTAATAAGCGTTATAAAAGAAACAATTAGCACAAGATATTAACGAAGCCAACCATTTTATATTATGATTACTAAACTCAAATGATTACAGTGAAAGACTAATGAAATAAAAGTGAATTGAAAAGCAAAAGGAATGAATTAGGGCTAGATAACGAGCTGCTTATTTATCCCCAATTGAAGTTTCATTTGTCCAGCTTCACCCCTCGTACTTTAGAACTATAAAGAAATGACATATTACACCCCTGCACTTGAAACTTCTCATCACAACATTATTCCAACAATAAGATTACAAAATTTTCAGAGTTTATAATAAAAACTAGTATGGCACTTCAAGGGAAGTTTTGTTTAAAGTTAATCCTAAAACACGTATGAGTTGAAAGTTGAAGGACCAAAAGTAAAAGATTGATTAAGATTAGTTTGAATGTTTAGAATTATCGAGATGATTTAATTGACAGAGATAATGATGTTTGGTTAGTATTAGAATAGAATTGGTAGAAGTATTTGAGTATGATTAGTATGCTAATATTAGTATAAATAGGGGTCCAGGTTAATGGTTTTATTTGTCCCTTGTTTGTAAGTTTGTTTGGTTGAATAGAAAGAGTCGCGGGTTCGTCCTCCCAAATATCTCGTGTTCGTGTTTGATCTAATTGTCTGGGCCAACAAGTTTTATTGTGGGCTCCCTATTTGCACCACCCCAAAACTTATTTGCACTAGTCTCTACGTCTCATAGAGGCCTCTACGGGTCGTAGAGGGTCCTCTGCGGCTCATAGAGGCCTCTACGAGCCATAGAGGCCTGTGTCAATCATTGCAGTGGGCCCCCCTATACGACTCGTAGAGGCCTCTACGAGTCGTATAAGGATGTGATTTTCAATGCTCTGACACCTCTACGGCCCATAGAGGCCTCTACGAGTCGTATAGGGATATGGTTTTCAATGCTCTGACACCTCTACTGCCTGCAGAGGCCTCTACGAGTCGTAGAGAACAAACCCGTCTCTGAAAATGGTAACAAACTTTTGGGCCTCGGGCGAGACAAAAAACCGGGCCCTCTCCCTATAACATAAATACATCAATCATATATCACAAAACCACAATACGACATATTTGTAAAAAAATAAATGTGGCGGTGTATTCGAGAATCAAGAAAAATGTATGTCATTGTAAAAAGTTAGCATTAAGAAACACGCAAGCGACTCTTTTTGAGATGAGAATAAAGCATACATGTTCTTCGTTTTTGGAATTTCTAGATTACAACTTATTTGATTATGAATCCATTTTAAAAAAGAAATTACATATAATTATATATAGTTCCATAAGTAAAAAAATCTCATTTGAAATCATAATATAACAAAATTTAAATGGTTAGGTGCTTAAAATAGAGAATTAGTTTGTAAGAGGTGGGAATCAATCCCACATCCAAGTAATTAGAAAGCAAGGGGAATAACCACTAGACCAAGTTCAACAACAACATTGTTCAGTAGATTATATAATATACTAGCTTTTATCCCGGGAGTGTCCCGGGGTTGAAATATCTAATATAACATAATAAAATATCTAATATGACAACATAATTAATGATTTGCCAATACATGATTAATGAATAATAATATTATTATTATTATTTATTTTAAACAAATTTCTGCCATAAGTTATCATATTCAAATATAAAAAAAAAGAATCCATGCCTATGAAGTTATGTTTATCGTTTGTGATTTATTAGTAGAGTAAAATATATTTGAAAACAAAACCCCACAAAAATAGTTGTTTTGTTAATTTGGTGTAATTTTTTTCTTAAAAAAATCTCGTATACAAAAGATATTAATGTTTAAAAGTTATGGGAGGAAACATTAGAGAGAAAATTTAATTTTGTTTTTAAATTCTTATCTTTTCCTAAAATAATTATAATATATATATAGATTTATTAAAAAAAAACACAAAAATTAAAAAATCCTAAATGATGCCACGTGGCACATTCAAAGAGGAGTTGAGACCTCCATTGAATGCCACATCATCAAAGTTCAATTCTTTTATTATAAGTTATAGATAATGTAAGCAAAATAAATTCCGGGCCCTTTAGACATTTGGGCCTTGGGCCGTCGCCCAGGCTGTCCAGCCCAAAAACCGGGCCTGGTAGAGAACTGTAAAACCCTAAAAAACCGGTGTAAATAACATGACCCTTATTGTGAGCCCATGGTTTTCTTCGATGGTGACTCCATCCACTTTCCTCCAATATAAGTGATTAAAGGTGAAGATAGAAGAAGAGTTAATATAGATAGATAAATTATGTATTTTTGGCCGGCGATATACTCTAGGCCCCCGGTACTTTTGTAGTTTTCCAGTAAAGAAGTACAAAAATAAATAAATAAATTTCAAACAAAGTATGTTTTTTATCAATAAAATAGCTAGCTGGGTTTGACCATTGTTTTTATGTTCCATGAGTTTTACTCTATACAAAGTTCAGCCACAAAAAAAATAACTTTGTTTCAAAAAACATCATTGCTATACTATATTCCTAGTATAACCTAGCTACACCGAACCGACGCTGCAATTTTTTTTATTCACTATACGAAATTAAAGAATTTAACATCTAATTAACTTCTTATGAATAAAATTCAGATAAGCCTTAGTTGGCGAAAAGTGACTAATATCTTCACAAAAATATGATTCAAAGGTCGAGTATTAGTTGAGGTATATTTTATGATTTTTATCAGTAAAAAAATTGTGTATCGGTTAAATCAGTAACTTTTAAGAAAAAAAAGTGTGGCTATTCTAATTATAATAATATAATAATTATAAAAATAGTTATTAACGTAAATTTCCAGTTTACTAATATGGAAACACAAGTACCAGTCGTCCAACTCACTATTTAAGAAACATACGTCATTTGCACCCCACACACTACCGGACTTGAAAGGGAGCCAAGCCACCCAACTCCTACCAATCTTTGTTCTCACTCTTCTCAATATTAACAGATTTTCAAACCAAAGCAGTTGAACATGATATATTATTAGTTACATGTTACTTTTATTATAAAAAAAATAAACAAAAATATTATAAACTACATATTCTTGAAGAAGACGACTTTTCATCCACCTTAGAAAGCAGTTACTTAGGATAGTCCCATTTCACCAAATCTACCCTTAAACAAATCCACCATCCTCAATGTGTCTATGTTCCTCATCACTATATCTTTGTATCACCACCACCACCACCACCTCTGTATCTGTCTGTCTATCTGTCTATCTATCTATCGCGCCCCTCCTTTGTATTGTATCTCATGCATCCCCTTCGTCGAAAAGTCTCTCTCTACACGGCCGCAATGAAGCCCCGAAAGAACAATAATCTCTCGGTTTTCATTGTTGTTTTCTCGGTTTTTCTTTTCGGCTTCTTCTTGTACAACGAAGATGTTAAATCTATAGCCGAATTCCCGTTCTCCAGGCCTAAGGTTCAGCACCCTGAAGGGATGGTTGAGATTGATTCAAGGACAACAATTGTTGTTGAGTCGAAAACAGATGAGGATCAAGTAATTGAGCTGCCTGTGCCTATGGCGGCTGCTGCAGTTGATGAGGAGATTGAGGACGATGAGGATATCGAATTACCACCTGAAGAATGCGACTTGTATGATGGGAAATGGGTTTATGATGATGCAACTCACCCGTTGTATAAAGAAGATCAATGCGAGTTTCTTACGGCTCAAGTGACTTGTATGAGGAATGGTAGGAAAGATTCTATGTATCAGAATTGGAGGTGGCAGCCTAAGGATTGTAACTTACCTAAGTAAGTGATTTTAATTTTTCTGTTAGCGGCACAGCTTGTTGCTCGCTTACCCACTATCCAAATGTAATTTGGTTTTTACTGTAGAATAAAGAAAATAGGTTTGAAATTAAAGCTTATATTTGTGTTCTTTTGAGTGAAATGAAGGTTTAGAGCGAAATTGTTGCTGGAGAAACTGAGGAACAAGAGACTTATGTTTGTTGGCGATTCGCTGAACCGAAATCAATGGGAATCAATGGTGTGTTTGGCTCAATCGATTATACCTCCAGGAAGAAAGAGCTTGAACAAAACCGGATCGCTATCTATTTTTAGAATTGAGGTTTGATTTCCTAATTTAGATATGCATAGATTAGATAATGAAATTTACATACATATGGAGTGATGGAATGAATGTGATTTATCAATCAAAAAGTTATCATATTACTATGTGTAGGTAAACACTTATAAATTATAAAATCATATGATGATATTAGTTTAATTGTTCTATATGTATTATGTAAATATACACATTTTGTGGATAAAATTTTTAAAAAAAGTTATAAACCATTAATAAAAATGGATTTGTCATTTGGTGTTGTAATCATTTTTCATTTTCTCTTTAAAAAAACATAGCATTTAATGAGTGTGGTCATAGCATTATCAATACATCGACTGTGAAGTATGGAACATATAAGATGTGGTTATTATGATTTTGTATCCCCCTGCATTTGATTGAACTCAAGTTGGGCATTTAATACTATTTTTTAGCATTAAAAATTCGATGTGAAATAATATTTGCAGGATTATAATGCCACGGTGGAATTTTATTGGGCCCCATTTTTGGTAGAGTCAAATTCAGATGATCCAACGATGCATAGCATATTGAATAGAATTATAATGCCTGGATCTATAAAAAAGCATGGTAAAAATTGGAAAAATGTTGATTATTTGGTCTTCAACACATACATTTGGTGGATGAATACCTTCACCATGAAAGTCTTGTAAGTTTCTTTTCTAAATCTTTTATGTTTCATTATTAATGTACTCCGTAGTATATAAAAACATATTATGATAGTTGATAGTTAATTTTTTTAAATATAATATTCTGATAAAAATAATCAATAATGTAGGAAGGGGTCGTTTGACAAAGGAGATACAGAGTATGATGAAGTTGAAAGGCCCGTGGCATACGCAAGAGTTTTGAAGACATGGGCTAAATGGGTCGATAAAAATATAGATCCAAACCGGACAACAGTTTTTTTCAGCAGCATGTCTCCTCTACATATTAAGTATACTTTCTACTTTACGTATCTATATATATATATAAAAGAAAGCATATATGCCCATTGAGAGTGCCACGTGGCTTAATAATTGAGTGTTTTTGATGTTTTTGAGTATTTTTCTAAATTTATCTCTTTATCTCTTAATTCTCAATTACTAAAATTAAATTGAGTTATTTTAGGAAAAAAGAATTTAAAAACAAATTTAAATTTTTCTCTCTTATCTTCCTCCCATAATTTTTAAACATAAATATCTTTTATATTCGAGACTTTTTAAATAAAAAAATTACACCAAATTAACGAGCGTTTTATTATCTTTCCAACGAGTACCATAGTGCTATATAAAAACGAAAAAAAAACGACTATTTTTTGTGGGGTTATATTCATACAGAAAAAAACACAAAGTGTTCAGGTTATTCATTAATCAAATTGTAACATATTTTAATTTACGTGAAGATGATTATATGTTGAAGGTTATCCTTTTAATACTTTATTATGTTTAATATGGTTTATGCTTTTTATTTTTTTAACTTTTTAAATAAATGTTTTTTAACTAAGATTGATTATGTTTAAGTTATTTACTCTTTTCGTGATTTGAGTTTTCTTTTTTTATCATTTTTTATTAAATCATATTAAATTTTTCAACCCCGGGACCTTCCCGGGGTAATCGGCTAGTTAAACAATATAATAAAATAAATTAAAAACTAAATATGTATTAGGTGGTAGTTTCAACCAACGAAAGGGATATTAGTTGGAAGGAGAGGTGACTTTTGGGTATGATTAGTTATCAAGTAAACTTATTTATTCTATTATAAAGCACATAAACGTTTCTTATATAAAAACGTATAACAGTATTGAAAACATCATATAAACATAAACTATTGTTAATAAAAGAATAAATATTTTGCAGGAGTTTAGATTGGAACAATCCGGACGGAATAAAATGTGCAAAGGAGACGAGTCCGATTCTTAACATGTCTATGCCATTCAGCGTTGGCACCGATTGGCGGCTCTTTACTGCTGCAACCGATGTGATCCAATCAATGAAGCTTCCGGTCCACTTTCTCAATATAACTTCACTTTCAGAATACCGTAAAGATGCACATACTTCTGTATACACCATTCGCCAAGGTAAGATGTTGACAAAAGAGCAACAGGCGGATCCCAACACTTACGCAGACTGTATACATTGGTGTCTACCTGGTTTGCCTGACACATGGAACGAGTTTCTTTATACGCGTATCATTTCCCACTCTTGATCAATGCAAGCCAACTCTTACCTTCACATAGCGTTAAAAATGGGAATTTTCTTTCACATACCTTGTATCTAGGGACAGGCGAAATTTATATTCTTGTATGTTATTTTTTATTGTGAAATTTTTGTTTAGACGGTTGATCACAAAAGCAAATTATAAATTGTCCCAAATGTACAATGAAGTGTTGAAAGACAATAAATGAATGCACAAATTGTAAGTAGGTATGTCATTTCAATTTCATGTATGGTTCAATTTCGAGGGGCAAATAATAGTGTCATGTAATGCAAAACAAGGGCATTGGTGATGGCAACAACAGGATATGAACCCGATAACAAGTTATAGTATCGTTTACTTTCAATTTATTTTGTTTTACATTATTCTGGATTTGATCAATTAATTTGTTAAAAATAAGTTAATAAGATTTATAATCACTATGTTCTATTGGATTATGTCTAAATTAACATTCCAATAAATCATGTTATGGTGTTTTTTACTTTAGACTTACCTATGTAACCAACTAATTATACAGAGTTGTCATATAAGCGGTTGGAGAAGGGGCGACAACCGCCAGGCCAGGTCGCTCATTTGCATTTGTTTCCATTTAACATGTATATCTATAAAAACTATTGCGTGAAAATTATTAAAAAAAAATAACCAACTAGAGGTTGTATCGTTGTTTGTCGTTCATACCAACCTTTACAACTAATTAATAGTATATATATAATTAAAACTTTTTTTTTGATGTAATTGAATTAATTGAAGATTTCTCTTTAGAAGGATCAAAGACACTTCCTCATATGTTACCCCATCATTTATTAACGCACCTGTTCTATCACCTGTAACCGGGTATAAGAACCAGACAATCTTATTAACTTATTAATAATCGAGGGGCCAATAATAGTGTTATGTAATGCAAAACAAGGGCATTGGTGGTGGCAACAACAGGATATGAACCCGATAACAAGTTATAGTATCGTTTACTTTCATAGGTAAGTCTAAAGTAAAAAACACCATAACATGATCTATTGGAATGTTAATTTAGACATAATCCAATACAACGTGTTTTTATTAAGGGAAGGAGTATCGTGCAACTTTAACTTTAGAAAGTAAATGCGAAGTGTAAAACACGATGTTTAAGACACAATTCGCTACACATACTTCGTAAAACACAATGCGTAAGACACGATTTGCTACACACACTTCGTAAGACAGTTACTAAAAAGTGTAAAACACAATCCTAACTCGGTTCAAAATTTACGT
Source organism: Ambrosia artemisiifolia (assembly GCA_032199755.1). Lineage (NCBI taxonomy): Eukaryota > Viridiplantae > Streptophyta > Magnoliopsida > Asterales > Asteraceae > Ambrosia > Ambrosia artemisiifolia. The sequence goes on from CM063517.1 coordinate 2,972,693, forward strand.
CGAAACGTGGATCAATTGGAAACGCACATAAAATAAGAACGAAAATGTATTATATTGACATAATTCGTTTTCCAAAAGAAAAAAAAAGTTTAAGTCGAAACGTAGACCAACCTGTATTTATACTGACATATATGTATAAATACGCACGTAAAAAATAGTCTTTTTTTTTCAAATAAAGGTACGAAAAAGGGTAACCTCAAATTTTCCAAAAAGAAAAACAAATGTAAGTCGAAACGTAGACTAACTCGTATTTTTACTGACACGTATATAAAAAATCGCATGTAAAAAAAAAACTTTTACAAGTAAAGGTACGAAAACTCCAAACTTTAAAAACTCGAGAGGGTAAAAAATTTTAAACACGTTGATAAATTAGTTTTGGGATAGTAGTAGTAACTGTAGTAACAAAAATCAATTAGTTGCATAATTTAAAAAATCGTATTATCCTGAATTTATATTGAAAAATACCCCTTAGACCATATGTAGTGTCTTCACTTCACATGTATGGATTTAATTGGCTGCATAAATATAGAGGAAAAAAAGGAGATTTCACGGCGTGAAAAAAAAATCACGCCCCTTTAATTTTGAAGAGCATTCGCGTCCTGGGGGCAGTATTTGAACGCTAATGAGGCATTTCACGTCCAATTAACCCACATTACGGGTGGTGTTATATGAATTGTTTCGACTTTCGACCCGAATGAAACCAAGGCCCAATAACAAGTCAACAAATGAAACAACAGGCATAATTTTCATTTTTTAGCCTCCTAGTCTTTCCTTCTTTTCATTGTGCCCCTTTCGGTTTCTTTTAATTTCAATTCAGGTCTCACAATGTGGGTTGAAGAATACAAAGTCACATGCATTTATTCGATGACATCGCGTGAAGTGATAGCGATTTTCGGAACCGATTACACCCAACGTAATCACGTATCTTGCTTTTAAATTTCAAACTATTTTACATAACACCTCTACTCACTTTATGTGGTTGGTCAAAACAATCCCTCAAGTTTATTTTTTTACATTGTAATAAGGACAAACTAAATTAACTCCAAAACTCTTTCGTTTTAATATATGGTTTCACTAGCTTTTATCCCGGGAGCGTCCCGGGTTGAAATATCTAATATGACATAATAAAATATATTATTATTATTTATTTTGAACAAATATCTGCCATAAGTTATCATATTCAAATATAAAAAAACGAATCTCTACGCCGGGATATAAATATAGTGCAATTACAAAATATTATATGATGTCAAATGAATTCAGAAGTTTATAATCGATCATTCTAAAAATAACTAACATGAAATAAGAAAAAAAAGTTAATTATTGAAATGTCGAACGCATTAGTCTAACCCGACACAATACCTGTCGGGTTACAAAAAATAGTCATTTTTTTTCTCCGTTTTTTATATAGCACTATGGTACTCGTTGGAAAGATAATAAAACGCTCGTTAATTTGGTGTAATTTTTTTCTTTAAAAAATCTCGTATATAAAATATATTAACGTTTAAAAGTTATGGGAGGAAACATAAGAGATAAAATAATAAATGTTTAATATTTAGATTTAGTAGATTAGGTATTAATAGATTAGGTTAAAGTATATTTTTTGGTTATTTTTAATTGGTTTATAGGTGCCACCTCACATCCTATGTGGCACCTCTCAAAGGAGAGATTGTATCATAATATGACATGTAGGATATCTAGCTTTGCAATATATATATATATATATATAGATAGATGTGTTACATGACATTGTTACGAAGATAAAGTCTTTTTAGAGTCATTTAGAAGTTTATGAATGTTCAGGGACTAAAGTTGTAATAGTTTGATAGTTCAAAAGTTAGTTAGTCAGGTTAGTTGATAGTTGAAGTGTTTAGGCGGGAAAATCAGTTGTATCAAGTGTATAAATAATCAGGCTACAATCAATAATAATCAGCTTGATTTGGATAATTCTCTCTCTTAAGTCTCTTCATTCTTATCAAGTGGTATCAGAGCTGCTCATTTCTTGGACAACTGTGATAATAACCGTCTCCAACCACCATAACCGCCATTAACCACCATCAACCACCGTCACCCACCACCATTCCCTACCATCTCCGATCACCTTCCTTCACCATTATTCACCATTTTTGAGCCTGAAAAACATACCTCTTCATTTTGTTAACCAATTTGAGCCTTTAATCCATTCCTTCATTTCTTTACCATGTTTGAGCCCCTCTTTCAATTCTTTCTTAATCACGTTAATCTGTCCAATTCCAATCATGTCAACCCGTAATCAAACCATTGAACAACGAATACAAGATCATGATTCAACATTGAATCGTCTTGAAAAAGTCACTGGACAGAATTTGAATGAATTAGAAGCCATTAAAACGGCCACCACTCAAAACACTGATGTTGTTAATGATATCAGATCTCAATTGTCTGAAATCATTAAAAATTTGCAAATCTTGAACCGTAGTTCACCTAATGGTGATGGTCCCATGAACAATCAGTACAGAACTAGTACCAGTAGTGGTGGTGATGAAGAACAGTCCTCTTATCGTAATAGTCAACGTTTGACTAAGTTGGACTTTCCAAAATTCAACGGTACAAATGTTGAAGGATGGATATGCAGAGTTGAATATTACTTTGCAATAGATGAAACACCTGATCGTTTAAAAGTGAGATATGCAGTTGTTCATCTAGAAGATGCAGCCCTTCTTTGGCATCAATCATTTGTTAAGTCTAGAAATGGGTCAATTGATGGTATGCCCTGGGGTGAATACAAGAATTTTATCTCAACACGATTTGCAGATGTGTTAATTCAAGATGCAATGGGTGCATTAGCTTCAATAAGACAGACTGGATCTTTGGAAGATGTATGCAGAGAATTTGATTTGGGGCTTACCAAAGTGAACATTTCTGATGAATATGCTGTCAGTCTCTTTTTAAGAGCTGTGAACCCAGAGATTGGTTACCCAGTGAGAATACTCAGACCAAGAAACATACCAGAGGCATACATGCTTGCAAGAATGCAACTAGATTCAAACCAAGCCATTCAGGCTGCTTCCAACACCAAATATACCAAACCTAATACCAATTCTTTTCCAAGAACCAACTCTTTTACCTCTAAACCTTTCACACATTCCTCCAACTTACCATTGTTACCTGCTCCTAATATTAGACCTAAACCTGTTAATTCAACAAGATGGTTAAATCCCAAAGAAATTGCTGAAAAAAGAGCTAAAGGGGAGTGTTTTGGATGCAAAGAAAAGTTTACTCCCACTCACCAATGTAAGAACAAACAGCTATTTTATATTGAAATAGTTGAAGGTGAGGAAGAAGAGAATCAAGAAGTTGAGTATACCATGGAGGAGGAGGTACTTACTCAAGAACCACAGATTTCATTACATGCAATTATGGGCATTCCCTTTTATTCTACTATGAGAATAAGAGGATCCATTGGTTCAAGAATCCTGCAAATCTTGACAGATTCAGGATCAACACACAATTTTCTAGACCTGAAATTGGCCCTTAAATTAGGTCTGCCTCTTAAAACAATCAAACCAATGGATATTATCATTGCTGATGGGGATCAGATGAAATGTTCAATGATGGTTGAGAATTTGGAATGGTCCATGCAAGGGCATTGATTTACAGCTGATGTATACCTAATACCATTGTCTAATTATGACATGGTCTTGGGAATTCAGTGGCTGCACAACCTTAATGACATTACATGGAACTTTAAAGAATTGACTATGAAGTTCATGATGAATGGAGAGAATATTGAGCTTAAGGGTGAGAAAAACAAGGCAGTGACTCTTTGTACAAGTGAAAAGATGCAAGAATTATTAACTGCCACTGATCAGTTGGCACAGGTCCATTTGTTCAGTCTTCAGTTGGGACAGGACAATATGGCACAACATAACCCTCAAGTGGTGATACAAGATAGCAGTGCAGATGTGGAAGAACTGTTGGCCAAGTTTCAAGATGTTTTTGCAATTCCTACCACTTTACCTCCCAAAAGAAGCTGTGATCACAAGATTTTGCTTAAAGAAGGTACACAGCCTATCACTCTTAAACCATATAGATATCCTGCTGCTCAAAAGAATGTTATTGAAGAAATGACACAAGAATTATTAAATTCTGGGGTTATTAGGGAAAGTGTAAGCACTTTTGCTGCTCCTGTAGTATTGGTAAATAAAAAAGATGGTACTTACAGGATGTGTGTGGATTATAGAAGGTTGAATGAAGCCACAATCAAAAACAGTTTCCCTATTCCCTTAATTGATGAATTGCTTGATGAGTTGGGAGGTAGTTCAGTCTTTTCTAAGCTGGATCTTAGATCAGAGTATCATCAGATAAGAATGCACCCTGATGATGTGTTTAAGACTGCTTTTAGAACACATCAGGGCCATTATGAGTTCTTGGTCCTCCCTTTTGGATTAACTAATGCTCCAGCCACATTTCAATCCTTAATGAACACTACTTTTAAACCATTACTCAGGAAATGTGTTTTGGTGTTCTTTGATGACATTCTTGTTTATAGTTCCACACTTGAACAGCATGTCAAGGATTTAGAAATGGTTTTGGAACTGTTGAGGAAGAATACCTTGGTGGCAAAGAGATCAAAATGCTCTTTTGCAGGTCCAAAGGTAGAGTATTTGGGTCATATTATTAATGCAGAAGAAGTAGCCACTGATCCTTCAAAGATTCAGGCTATTAAAGATTGGCCTATTCCTACAACAGTTAAACAATTAAGGGGATTTTTGGGTCTGGCTAGGTATTATAGAAGGTTTATTCAATCATTTGGGGGTATTGCAAAGCCATTTACCAATATGTTGAAGAAAGAGGGCTTCAAATGGAATGAAGAAGCTCAAAATGCCTTTGAAAAGTTAAAGATGGCACTATCTTCTTCTCTTGTTTTAGCCCTTCCCAATTTTTCTAAACCCTTCATTATTGAGACTGATGCTTCCAACAAAGGGTTAGGGGCTGTTTTGATGCAGGATGGCCATCGTTTGCCATTTATCAGTAAATGCATTTCTGGAAAACAAGCCCATATGTCTGTCTATGAGAAGGAATTGTTGGCTATCTTAATGGTTGTTAAAACTTGGCACCATTATCTTATAGCCAAGAGTTTCATTATCAGGACAGACCAGAGGAGTCTTAAATACCTTTTGGAACAAAAGATCAATACCCCACTACAACAAAAGTGGTTAGCCAAACTGATTGGCTACAACTATGTTATAGAGTACAAGAAGGGATCAGAAAATTCTGTTGCTGATGCTTTATCAAGAATGGATGGCATTGCTTTGTTTCAGATGAATATGAGTTCTATAGATCCTGTATTATGGCCCAAAATACAAGGGGGGTGGCAATCTAATCCCAAGATGAAAGATATTATTGAGCAGCTTCAACAAGGCAAGCCAGTTAAACACATGACATGGGTTAACAATGTTCTAAGAAGAAAGGGTAAAATTGTCATTACTGATAATACAGAATTGAGGCAACAAATATTGGAGATCTGTCATTCTTCTGCAAATGGGGGGTAGGGCTGGCAAATCGTGTCCTAACAGGTTAACAGGTATCTGACGCGCGCGAACAAATCAAGTTCTAAACATGAACACGGCTCGTTTAACTCATTTATATCTCATGTTTATAACACAGTTTTATGTTTTATGTACCAAAAAAGGGAAATGAAAGATTTTTGCCTCTTAATTCTAAGTATTAAAAAAAGTCAAAAAATCAAATAGTGTACTTTTCGGTCAAACAGGTCTTGTCGTGTTTTAACAGGTTACCCATTGCCAGCCCTGATGGGGGGCATTCAGGCTATGTACCAACTGTTCAGAAGCTTAAGGGCATGTTTTATTGGAAAAAGTATGATAATGATGTGAAAGAGTTCATTAAGAAATGTGTCACTTGTCAAAGAGCCAAGTATGAAAGAGTTGCTTCCCCTGGATTGCTGCAACCACTACCCACTCCTCAGTCCATTTTTTCTGATATCTCACTTGATTTTATCAGTGGGTTACCAGTCTCTTTTGGGAAAGATACAATACTAGTAGTGGTTGACAGATTTACCAAGTTTGCCCATTTTTTCAGTCTGAAACACCCCTTCACTGCAAGTCAAGTGGCTTAGTTAGTCTTTGATAATGTGTTCAAGTTGCATGGCTGCCCTACAACAATTGTTTCAGACAGAGATCCAATGTTCATTAGTCACTTTTGGAAGGATTTCATGAAGCTGCAGGGCATTGATCTGGCTTACTCATCTGCTTATCATCCACAGTCTGATGGGCAGACTGAGGTCCTCAACAGATGCCTTGAATCATATCTTAGATGTATGGTTATGGACACACCTGAGCAATGGTCAAAGTGGTAGACTCTTGCAGAGTGGTGGTATAACACATCATGGCATTCTGCCATAAAAATGTTCCCTTTTGAGGCCTTGTATGGCATACCACCCCCTGTCCATATTCCTTACATTCCCAATGAAACTAAGATAGAATCTCTGGAGCAGCTATTCAAAGATAGAGAATTGAAGCTGGTGAACCTGAAGAACTCTTTAGATAGAGCAAAGAATCAAATGAAGCAAAATGCAGACAAGAAAAGAACTGAAAGACAATTTGCAATTGGAGATTGGGTGTATGTGAAGCTGCATCCTTATGTGCAGCATACTTTAAAAGGTCACAGACATCAGAAGTTGGGGCCAAAGTACTATGGACCCTTCTTGATCATTGACAAGTTTGGGCAGGTGGCCTATAAGCTGGATTTGCCAGCTTCATCACAACTGCATCCTACTTTCCATGTGTCATTGTTAAAAGCAGCTCATGGCTCTCATCAAGAAGTTATACCATTACCAGAAGAGGCCAGATTCAGGTTCCAACCCAGGGCTATAATTGACAAAAAGTTGATCAAAAGAGGGAATAGAATGACTGCTGCTGTGCTAGTTCATTGGAAGGATCTTCCAGTTACTGAAGCAACCTGGGAGTTTGTTGATGATTTCCAGCTGAGATTCCCTCATTTCAATTCTTGAGGACAAGAATTTGATAGGGGGAAGTATTGTTACGAAGATAAAGTCTTTTTAGAGTCATTTAGAAGTTTATGAATGTTCAGGGACTAAAGTTGTAATAGTTTAATAGTTCAAAAGTTAGTTAGTCAGGTTAGTTGGTAGCTGAAGTGTTTAGGCGGGAAAATCAGTTGTATCAAGTGTATAAATAATCAGGCTACAATCAATAATAATCAGCTTGATTTGGATAATTCTCTCTCTTAAGTCTCTTCATTCTTATCAGACATCAACATCAATACATCATCCATGTGACTAGTTAATTGAGCTCAAAGTTGAATAGATTTGTACTAATAACTGAAAACTATTGTTAGGTTTTGTTTGCGAAAAGTTGTGCATTGATTTGGTCCAAAAATATCATTTTGTTGTTCTTAAACTTATTTAAAGTATACATTGAAGCGGTTTGACATCCGCAGATTTGGTGATTTGAGTATCCAGATCGAACAAGTTTGGGTGTAAGTTTAGACATTTTTGGTTCCTCTTAAGGTGTATTTTGACGCGTTTTGTAACAAGTTGACAACCATTTGTGGCCAAAATTCATAGTTTCATGTACTTAAAGAAAAAAATTGTAACACTTTGATTAAAAAAAAGTACGTAAAAGTGTGAAACGTAGTAACGTGGCAACTGAAAAGTATTTGATACTTTGATCCCGTAGAATAGGTCAGGCACTCAGGCCATAAGAGAAATTGATCCTTCCTTAAACAAATCATGGCCGTTGGATCAAAACCTTAACCATTCTTCATTTCTCTATATAAATCCATGCATCCCCATCACCTTCCTTCATCATATATACTTTCCTTCATTCAAATTCATATCAAATGAATTTTCGGATTTTGTTTTCGTTTGATTTTGTGTTTATTTTTCGATAGTTTTGGTCTATGATCGCATTGGAGTTTGATCCATTATTTGTGTAGATTTATAATGGAGCTTCTATGTCTTGTTGATGGGGATAAATTTGGTTCCCCAGCAATTCGTAAACAGAAGCCATATTAAACAAAAATGTCAAGTCTCGTTTGCTTCTTTTGCTTTGCACTACTCATGCATCGCAGCTTCAAGCGGGTTTAATACATATATACATTCTCTAGTTTTAATTATCAAACACAGTTGCGTTAGATTTCAATCTTCTTCGTAATGGTATAATAATGTATGGATTCAAATTAAAACTTGAATCAATAGCAGCAGTGGCGAAGCTTTAATTTTAAGATGATGGGGGCCAAAAGTCGTGACCCAAATTTACGTATATCAAATCAAATCAGTATCAGTGGGAGGCGGACTTAATATATACAAAATTTCCAAACAAAACCCGGGAAATTTATACTATTGAGACAAAAAACGGTGGGACTGGGGCACCCAGACCCTTCTTAAGCTTTCCCCCTTAATAGTAGGAAGTTTTCTTAATGAACTGGTCACTGCCTAGAATACTTTTCTAAAAGGAAAAGGAAATAAAGAAAACAAAGAGAATATGTACGTTTTTACGGAATTACGGTCCACCAATCACCTTAGCTAACGTTTGCAACACAAAAGTAAAATAAATCTCAACACAGGAATTTGTTGATATCCATTGATCATCAAAAATAAAACTTCATACTATACATATAAATAGTGTTTAGGACCCGCACTTTGCGAAAGCCGTCAAATCGAAGAAAAAATAAATATAAAAACATTAAATCACATACAGGCGTTGCGGCGTTTTAACTCGAAAAAATTAGAGTGAAACGTAAAACATATAAAACGTTGAATCACACACGCGTGGGAAAGTCAAACCGCCAAAAAACATTTGTTAAAATGTTATATCACACACGCGTGTTGCAACGTGTTTACTCGCAAGATTTAGACTGAAATCTAAAACGAAAATTTGTAACAAATAAAAAGTATTAGAGGCCAAAATTGAAAGTGAAAAAGTGTTGGGTTAGAAATGGAAACTAAGAAATATATAATTGAAAACTAGAGGGGTTGAAAACTAAAAAAATGAAAATTAAAGGGACTAAAAGTAAAAAAAAAAAAAAAGAGAGAGAGAGAGAGAGAGAGAGAGAAAAGAAAAAGAGAATAGCTCTTTTGCGAGAGAAAGAAAATTTGATAAATTACGTAGGGGTTAACCTATATACCGCAAACAAGTATGAAGTAATTTATAGTTGCTCTGTAATAATATCATACCCTTCCGGATAATCATTAATGCATAGTAGTTTTCTAATTGAATATTTTAGTGCTAGTAAATTTCATATTAAAAGGCTCGAAAGTACAACTTGAAATAAAATGAGTTTTAGTTTAATAACCCTTTCAAGGTGGTACTGACATGGAGTCTAACATTCTACTAACATAAAGGTTAGGAGTTCAATCATCACTTACCATAAGGGGTTCAATCCTCACTTACCATGCATTTCTATATCAAGACGTTAACATTGTTATTGTAAACATTAAAACCTAGCCCATTTGTAATAGAGGTCTATGGCTTCCAAGAGTCCAGGTTGATACATATTTTGTAGCCACACACGAAAAATGTGAACCAAAGAGAAAGAGGCGGTTTTTTTACTTAAATTAAAACAACAAAAAATTAAAAAAATCAAACTTAGTTTAGCTTCAAATAATCTTTTTTTATTTAGATAGCCGAATCACAAACTCTCCTAACCTACTCCTAAATCTACACCATACAATTAGAACCTTCAACAACTTTAAAAAGGGAACACTTAATACATAGCTTTGATACCACCCATTGGAAGTTTAGATAAAGGGATCTTGTTACCACTGATATCCTTTAAATAATCATAGATTTAGTATTAGAAAATAAAAATCACATAACTAGTATCAGAATGCAAATCCAAACACCCTTATAACATAATTAGCTTGTGGTTGGAAACATTCTTTCTTATAGCCTGTTTCATGCCATCTAATAAATTAGCTTGTACGGAGTAGTACTTTTTATCAGTAGTATATTTACGATTAATTGCAAAAATTGGCATTATACGTTTCATAAATTTGGTAGTTATTAACTAATTATCACATGAAACAACTCAAAATCTCTATTAAATAATAAATTAACATGAATACAAGTATACAACACATAGCTTTTACAGAGCATATTATATAAAAATCACTGACCACTACCAGATAAGGTTCATCTATTGGACTTTAAAGTAGAGAGCAAAAATGCAGCAATTTCCTTAATTGCCTTGATGTTGGTGACAGGAAACAACAAACGTAGGAGGGGCACTAAAGATGGTGTTTGGATGGACTTTAATTTCTCAATACCAGCTTCAACTAAGGAGGGTGGTGGTACGCTGTACCACTGAAGATACCATGACATAAGTGTGGAGAGATTATCATCCTCTGAATTTTCATTTTCTGGCCATTGTCCTGATCTAAAGTAATCATGTATGTTGACTGTCAATGATGGAGAATATTCTAGAAGCTCTTCCACACGCTTTTTGACGGAGCCTAAAAATGTCGATTGAACAATGCTACCTCTTGAACTCGAGAGTCGTCCTTTTAGCAGAGCTTCGTTGTAAGCTAGTGCAAGCTGAATGTAAAAAAGTGTTGATTCCAATTTTTAAAATTAACAGAATATAGATCAAGCCATCAAGGGAGATAAACGTTACCTTCAAACTGGGGAGAAACTGTGAATCGTTAATAACCGGTATACTGCTGATAACCTGATCTGCCATTGACGCAACGGCTGTGTACAATGACAAGTAGACCTGCATATGAATAATATATGGTGTTATTGCAACAAATGCAAAACATGGAAGGATTTGTTAGGAACCACTTTTTAGCCCTTGGATCACATTCCAATGGATGGTTGAGAATTCTCTCATATGTCTCTTCCACTCCAATCACAATCAATCCCTCCTTTTGTGTCTATTACAAGATCAAATGCTAAAACCTAAAACCTTCAGTTCCTAATTACTTATTGGTTCTCATTTGAACTCGTCCGTCGGTATATCTTATAACCAAAAATAATAATTAATAGGTGACAGAAAGTTGCAGTAAAGCTATACATATCATTTATTCTACATTTCTACCTCATTTACTAACAGCTACTTACCTGCAAAAGTGCTGGCCTGTCCTTGCTCACACACTCAAATAGCACTTGTAAGCAGAACTCTTGGAAATCAGTATCAGATCTGCAAGAATACATGATAATCAGTTGGCTGCAAAAAAGCTTAAGAGTCTGCAGAGTTGCTTTTTGTGAAAACAATTCAAAAAAGTTTGATTTGATCTTTGGAGTGTGCATACGTACTTGATGTTCCAAGAAGGATCACAGCACAGAGCACCAAAAGCAATCAAACTGGGATCTGACGAAAAGGTACTGACCAGCTGATTAACGGTTATTGCAGCATCATCATCATTATTGCTTGGAGTACAAGCTTTTAAACTTGTCAACCCAAACACCTGTATTATGTGAATTTAGTTTTACTAGAAAAATAAAAGATTTGAATTAATGTTGAAATGATTAGGCTTTGACCTTGTGCATTGCCCTTGAAAGCAGACTCTGCCGTCCTATGGGGTCATCTACATATGAACAAGCTCCTACTTTAAGTTTAATATAAAGGATACCAGATTTAAATGGATTATTCTTGTCCTCAGAATTCCACCATGATTTTTCTGTAGAACAAAAGCATGAATTAGATGTTGGAAAAAAAACATTTGAATCATCAATAAGTTATTAACAAAAGGAAGTGTTACGTATTTCCCCACCTTCAGGATTAAGCTCAATTACTTGAGGCCAGTAACGAGGACCACAAACTCGAACAGTTTTTAACTGCAGCAGCATATTGAACATTAAGAAATTTCATTGTTGAAAAACACGTGATTTAGCGAGTCAACATTAGGAGAAAAATAATGTAAACTTACGAGAGCACGCTCGGGCAGAATACAAGGAGTGACCTCACAGAAACTTGTTTCTGCATAATGCTCAGTTTCCTTAATTGTAATTTCAAGAGGGGCATAAACTGGTAGTCCGGTGTCCACGTCAACTGTTTGAACCCAACGAGCTTCCGTAGCAATGACATACAAATGTCGAAATGCCTATAATGTAATTCTTTCACCAGGTTATTGACAGGAAAAAAACATAGTACATATCTTCAATTTTTCTGCTTGGTAATAAGCCAGTCAGAAATCCAAAGATGGAGAGAGAGAGAGAGAGAGAGAGAGAGAGAGAGAGAGAGACCTGAAGGTGGCAGCGGTTGTCATTTGGTCCAGTAGGTAGGCGTGGATAAAGGGTTATCAACAATGCAGCTATAGAGCTGTTGTTAGTTGAAAAGGTCATCATTCCACCCCCAAGGAACAAGAAACCAATAGCTAAGCTCACCTGAATGGAGCACGGGCAAATTTTTTTCAAGTAAACATTAAGATTTAGAAAGACAAAGATGAATTACACAGAACTCTTACAAGATTGTTAGCATGTGTCAGCTCACTGCTTTCAAGATTTTATATCAGATAGCAACTATTATATATGTATAACTATATTTCAATAGCATGTGCTGGTCACACAATTTGAGCAACAACTAGTCAACTACTATAATTATATATGCATTCCACATAAACAAAAGGTTTGTGTGGAGCTAAAAGAGAGAACTTACAGCCATCTGAGTGCCATAGTTGATATGTCCATCGGCTGAATTTCTACATCGCAAAAACTTCAACAATTTAAAAGTCTGCAAGTGCCCGGAACCAGCCATAACCTGATTACTCAAGAGAGGTCAAATCTACAGTGTGAAATAAATTTAATACCATACAACATGTAACTAGCAAGAAAAGGACGAGAGAAAACCAACAAGATACGTAAGCAGATTGCATGCTCTTACCACAGACAAGGAAAGGGCAATGAGGTGTAGGCATGTCTCTAATGTACCCCTGTCAACATATTGAGACAGCCCTCTTGGAAATCCATGCAAACTTTTAACAGATAAAGGCTTTATCTGCAATACGTGTATATAATATATAAGAAGTTGAAACAACTAAAAGAATGAATATGGAAGTCAATTTCCCAGATATAGTGAAATACCACACCTCATTCAGAAAGGCAACAGCATAACTATAAAGCAAGTCATGTGCACTTCCATCTTTGGTACCAGCAAATCTCAACCCTGGCAACAGTAATGCACATTCGGTAGAATGGGTCAATGGAAGGAGTTTTCTATACCGAACATCCTAGATGGTTGAGAGACAAACCCAAATTTATTTATAACACCTAGGCTTCCCACATTTGTAAAGTAGGCATGCTCACTTGTGGAATACTGGAATATGTAAAATCATGCTGCACCTACTAGAAGCAAGAATTAATAATTGCTAAAGAATTACATACCAAGTGAAATACATGCGCCAGCAACAATGTTCACATATGCTTTAACAATTGCTTCACTGTCCATATCATCAGAATCATCCATTTCGCTATTGAGGCCTTTAACACCATCTAAAACGACTTTTGGTATCTGACCCCGAATCCAATCTTCTGATGGATGAATCCTGAAAGCAACAAAGTGTTAAGATAGATGCAGATCTCCACCTACAGAAATATTCAAGGCGTATGCATTTTAATAGCACTTACCTGCTCCATAATATCAAATTACGGGAAATGACACAAAGCATTATGAAATCGGGCCTCACGTATTGCAATTCAAAACGTGTTTGTGGGATACAAAGTCTGGATAGAATCGCTTGCGATTCACTCTGCCATCAATAGTAGTGAAGAATGAGAATTTTTTATAGTATATTTAAATTTCACAATCCTTGATATAGCTATGATGCAGAAGATTTACCTTTAAGTACATTAGACCCAAAGCAATTATAGCTCCAGGTGCAGTTACATCAACATTAATCTGGGTTGCATCCATCATCTATAAATAGCACACAAAAGCAGGAATTGAGAAGGATGATGAGTATACATATCTGAAAGAAAATATTTACATTGGGAGTCCAAATCTAAAAATCGGTTTGCACAACCTGCCCAGAACCACGATTGTGATCATCTATTGATCCGTTGCAGAAATGGGGTCTTTCCTGAGGAAGCCAAATCAACAAATCATGCACTAGAACTTGTGCTCATATAGATCTTTAAAAAGTGAAGTGAAATTGGTATGAATCAACTACAATCAAATAGAATATGATGAACACTTTCAAACAGCATTTACATGGTGGATATCTTTGCTGCCAGCATATTGGAACAACTGATCAACTAGCGTATCCATGACACCAATCCCATCTAGACCACGACCTTCAATCAAAATGAAGATGGTAAGAAACAACTAGGATTTCAGAAAGTGTGGGACAACCCGGTAACTAACGAATGGAGTGAATTGGGTTATACGGTCAAACAAGGAGATCAAAAATATAAGCTGAAAAGATAATAGTTTATACATCGCCCAATGCGTAATTTGCTATTTTTAATGTATAAAACCTCCAGATAACAACCAGAATAATATCATTGTTGCACTCAGCTACTCATATTTGGCAGGCTAATCATTCATAGAAAACTTTTAACCAAAAGTATTTTGACGTCAATTTGATCCCTACCCATTTGACCTATCACCCAGCCAAAACATTTTGTCTTGTCTACATAATACATACCCAAAGCAACAAGTCCCAAGGAAAATCCAGCAGACAAAGCATATCCCTCCCTTTCAAGTACGTTATCACCTCCACTTTTACGACCAATCTCACCCTGCAGAAGTTTATTAGTGTTACTGATTTCGGCAACTTGAGGTGGTAAAAAAGGAAAATGTAAGTGGTAAAAAAGCGTTTTTAACAAAAAAAAAAAAAAAAAAACCGTAACCTCTGGAGTTTTTAAAATTTCATACGCAAAGCTCATGCTTCACAATTTTTAATAGGCAATTGATTTAAGAGAGAATGCTTTTATAAACTGGGCTTTCAGTAACAAGAGAACAATTGACTATGAGAAAACATAAGTTCTCAAAGGAAGATGATTCAGTTAAATGATTAAAAGAGATTCAATCCTTTGTAGAGAAACTGCATCCTTTTCATTCATTATGCAGCATATGAACTGCTGTCAAGGATCCATGAAACTTAAGGGCTAGCTTAAAAAATTCAACATTTTAGAATAAATTCTCTGATTCTACAAGTAGGAACAGCATATACCAGAAGATTATTCATCGTTAGTGGGTGCGCAGATCCTTCGTAGAGAAGCCCAACTGAGACAAGCGCTGCTGACTGAAAAATTATTATATAACAATTAGAAGCTACTAGCTTTACTATAGAATCAAACTAGTTTTGTCTTTCCATACTAGTTACCTAGCCAATCCTATCCAATAAATAATTTTTGCCGCACTTTATAGAACAAAAACATGGACACGATTTGAAAACAGCATCAAATTGTGACTATAATGTTTGTTGTTGTGTAGGTATAGTGGATGCCCTAGCTAAATAGTTATGACTTATGACTGTTGTGTATGTATTAAAAGCCTTGTGTAACTGCCCCAGTGAAAGAGAGGGTTAATTTTTTGAGTTGAGTACATACAGAGGTAATTAATACAGATTACAGAATGTACACACTTGTCTGTAAAGACAGCAATACCATTGGAAAGAAAATATGGCAGGTGATGTTTGTTTGGATAACAATAATATGCTTATGAATTACCTGCAGAAGGGTTGGTAATTCCAGTTCCGGGAAGGAAGATGGATGACGAGCTGTTATGTGTACATTTAGCGACTGCAAGAAAGAATGGTGTTGGTGCAACTTAAAGCATCAGCAGCAAGTCTAAATGTAAAAATAAATTATAAAAGCTAAACCAATGCACTTTAGTTCTGCTAAATGCTCCCACAGTCCAAGCAAATCAGTGAATGATTTTTTTTTTGGTGACAGAACTTTCACTGCTTCACATAAAAAAGCAGATCCAGCTACGATTAGGCTAACACTTAACAGAACAATAGAACACTAGCAACGACATATCGCAAATCAGGTGACCCTACAAATGAGTTATCACTTATCAGAAAAACTTGAAAATCATTTTGTTTACTAGTGACCAAAAAATTTATACCTAGAAAATAGATCAAGCATTTTATAGCTTTATTGGAACGGTAGCTTTATTCATACTACAATTCAGATAAAGCTATTAATATAATAGTAGCATTAACAATAAAGAAAATGAGCGACACAAGAACTAAAATTTAGAAATACAGCCAGTAAATGTCGCTCATCTGTTTTAGTAGGTTACGTTTTTTGAAAGATGAAATCAAACAACTCCCTAAGTAAGAATACAAAAGTCCCTAATTGATATTCTGAGCATCATAAAGCACAGTATCACATAAGAAAATAATGGTACAAAAGCCAGATGACTAACCTTTGATATTGCTGGCTGCATTGTTCCTCTATAAGATGCAGCAAGTCCAAGCATTAGTCCTACTGTCGTGCTTTCATGTTCCTAAGATAACGAAAACATTAAAATTGCAGAGTATATCAAATTGAAAAATCGTTGCATACTTGAAAGTTGAAATCCAAATGCTAATTAATAAACTGTTGTTTACTTCTCAATATTTTTATAGAAGTCCACTACTCCACTTTCGTTACAGACTTGAATAAATAAGAAAATGGGTAGTTGGAGCATCATTACTTGCTAACAGAGAAAAGGTTATACATAAAAGATGGAATTTGAGACACTCGCAAGAATATGTAGCTTATATCAGTGTGCAAGTGCAATCAGATTTAGTTCACAGAAACTTCCAACTACACAGGTAAAATCAGCATAGAAGAGATATATATCCAAGAAACTTAAAGTGATTTTCTTTGTTAACCCATTAAACAATCTGAAATCAGCAACCACCTAATACTTCTGAGCATCCATCTTTCGGTAAAGCACAAACGGACACTCATGATACAAAAACGGATATAAGCAAGATACAAATGATAACTCAATACCTGTGCATAGTACTGATATATATCGGTTATAGTCAAAACATCCAGGTGACCGTGTAATCCCAGTGCAAGTAAAAGGCCTGCATGAGTAATATTTGGTTCCTCGGGTTTGTTGTACATTATCCAAGTTCTTGACATTTTACCCTGAAAGATAGTGATTTGGGTTACTGGAATGATCCAGAATGAAACACTAAGCATGCACTAATGTAAAGATTGATAGATGGAAGGAAGAAAGGAAAAGAACTAAAAAGCTAGTTATGCAAATTTAAGAGAAGAGAGCAACAAACCACATTGAATTTACTATCATGCAGTGTCAGCTACACACGACTCTAAAGCTTAAAACAGTTAATAACTATCAATATGGCAATTAAGGACTACTGTTATTGCCTGATGCAAATCTGCACAAGTTTTAACACCTTGCATTTCTAATCACTAACTACTCCACTGTAAGGTCACATGATGAAGTCATAAACTCAAGAAAAACAAAATCCTACTACAGTGAGATGAGTAGTGACTAGTGAAATTGATAGAAGGAAAGAGCTGGTAGGGCCTATAAGAATAGTACTAATAATAAATAAGAATGCTGTTGCAGAATTTTAATTTGAGAAAAAACAATTAAGAACTTGAAAATTGGAGCCTAGAAACTAGCAAGCGTGACTATGGAATAATTGCTTGGATTATAACCGAAACCATAAAGTGCCAAAATTACACGTTTTGAAATGTGTTTGCTATCTTTGTTATTGGTTTGTTTTTATCATTAAGATACGGAACCAAACATACATATTTTCTCAAGCTTCTATGCCATGTAAAGAATAATTAAGTTTTACAATACTTCTGTAATAAACTATAAACCTGGAGAGGTGCCATCCGTAATCCAGCAGCTACAGCATTGTGAAACTCGGGCCAGGATTTGAGCTCCTGTATATTCCTTATGCTTGGATCCAAGTTAACCTAGGAGGCATGAAAAGAGTAGAATTAAAAACAAAATACAAAAAATCCAAGATACAGTAAGTAGATATTAGGCAGTCTTCTCAAAAATAATGGTGTCATTGCAAAAAAAAAAAAAGTCATCAATGTATATGTATCTTCTTTGTTAATGAAACATTAGGCACGATTTCCTTAGTCCATTGGTCAAAAAAGAACTAGTTGACTTTCTACAATCAGACTACAAAAATGATGTGTTCTTTCTTCATTACAAAAGTATAGATGTGGTATAAATGTGAGAACAAAAGTATATAACTGAACCACTGTTGAAGCTGAAACCCTGACACTGAAGCTGTATAACAGAGCTTCAATGGTACAAATTACACTATCTTAGATCATCTGCGGCCAGAACTGTTGGAATTTGGATGACATTTAAGCTACAAAAAATATAGAAAAAGCTGTAATGATCATACAGTTGCATTTTTTTGGGTGGGAAGTCGGCCTGCTAATATCAATTTTGGAACAGGAAGTGCCTGCAGGAAATTTCAAAAGAAATTGTCAAACTGTTTCATTTAGGTAATCATTACTACACAGTAATAAGAACGCAAAAACAGAAACCATTTCTCAAAGGAAACAGGATTTGGCCATTGTTAAGTAATGCAGGCTAATTCCACTCACTGGAAGAGAACAGAAGGGGTATTACCTCTGTTAACAATGTACATGTGGTTGAAAGGGTAAATGCACCACGGCCTATAGGGAGAGCAGTTGTCCTTTGAGCAAGTTGCCAGAGCTGAGCCTGTACAGAAAAAAACAGACAGCTGTCATAGTAGGTAACTTTCGACTCTTTTAAGCGAGACTCAAACTCATGTGTAATGAGATATCTAGTCCATCGGTCCATCCTTCAAATTAACTCAAATAAAAATATAATATAGACAAGATTGTAAGTCCTTTCTGAGATATACATGCAATCTCATCAAAGATAATACATTGGAGGTATAAGTATGTTCATTTAATACATAATTTCCAGTCTTCCACTTCATCAAACAAAGCTACACATATGAGCCCTGTCAAGTGTCAAGATATGCATGATTACCTGTTGGAATTCCTGATCAGAAGCAGTAGGGTTAACTGGTGTCTGGATTGCCACGGGTCTTGCAGAGCATAGAAGACGTCTAACCTGACAACGCAAGTTCAAGAATGAAGCAAAAAGAACATTAAAGAAAACAAAACATTAGAAGGATGACATTCAAACATAGAAGCCAAACGGGGGGAAAGGACCATGGATTCTGGTCATGAAAGATGCTAGATCCAATTCTAGTGAAAAAATTAGCAATATAAATCCACATGAACAAACTAAAAAAACCTCATTAAGCCGGAGATCACGACCATATCGCAACTGTGTGCTAGAGTTAAAAATATGCTCCATGCCATCAATTGTAGATTCATCCACAGTATCGGTATCCTCACGCTTAGAATCATCCGAGCCATTCACATCAGTAATGGAAGAAGGAATAGTAACTGGATGTAGATGTAGCATGTAAGGTGTAGACATAGAAACAGAAGTCACATTATTGGAAGAATTCATTTCAGTGATTTTTTTAGAATGCGACAAAGAGAGGTCTTCCCGTCCAAGAAGAACATATGCAGAAGCAGGCCAATCCGTTGGTGGACATTCACGACATTTGTCCAATACCTATAATTTTTACACCAACCACAATAGAGAATTAGCTATTTAATATTAATTTAGTCTAAACATACAAGTTTCAAAGCATAACTTACATGTCGTAAGGGAAGAGATACACCAGCAGGCAGTAAGTCAAGTTGTTGCAATCCAAATCTTTCTCCAACCATTGCCAGAACTGTTAGCTCTTCAGGACTATTAGCTGATCCAGTAGCAAACTTACAATAAATATCAGATGACAATTTGTTCCCTAAACTTTTTCCACCACATAACACACTGTAGAATGAAACTATCTTCCTGGCCCAGCTCACAACAGAATTTCCATCTTTACGCATAAGAGCTGGAAGATCAATAATGCTGGTAGCAGTACATCCATTTTGCAGGCAGTTTTCAAGCCACCTAAACAAACTGGGCGGACTCTTTTTTGATAATGATGTTTCTTGAATACGATACTTTCTACAAAGACTAGGAAAGTCACGTATATAATAATCCAGGTAACCACCTTCACCCAAACTCTTTGAAACTTCACATAATAGAACAACAAGAAGACCTAAATCCCTGCAATAGCAAACCATATATTAGGTCTAAAATTCCAGCACTGATATAAACTATTTGCAAAAATGAAAATAGACTAATAGAGCACTATCATATATGAGTACAAAGGTTCGATCAGAAGCTTACATAATTTAAAGGTTATAACTGTTCAGTTGGTACATAAGTTTCTTTGTTTATAAATTTAATATCAGTAACCAGTTAAGGTACCCACTTACAACTAGGATGCCATATAGGCATATAGTTAATCTTAGAACATAAATGAATTAAGATATAGAAAACAATATGATAAAGACAAGCCAAATATACAAATGTGAACTAAACATGAAGTATACCTTCTACGAAGATGATCAAGTTTCAGACTTTCATAAACGGCATGTAGTAAATCAAGGAACTCTATCAAAGCTTCGGATGTATAGGATGTATCCAGCTGTTGAGAAGCAGAACATGATTTATCACTTTGAAGAGACATTCTAGAAGAAAATCCACTCATGAAATGAGATTTAGAATATTTCTCATGAAAGCTACTGTTGAGGAGAAACTCCCAGGATGCACCTGAATGTGATTGAGAATTTATTCTTTTTTTGCCAAAAATTTCTAATATAATAGCAGAGAAAGACTCCCATTCAGAATCAACAGGAGAATCCACCCTAGATAGATAAGCGGAGTCGCCATTTCCCCAAAGAAGAACCACAAATTGGTTATATAAACTAGCTTCAAGTCCCTCAGCCATTGCTGCAATGCAATCATTTGCCAATGATGAAGAAGGGTATCTACGGAACGTACATCTGAGCATCTGCACAAACAAAAAAAATACGCAGATTAACAATAAAAAAAATAGAATTAAACATATGAAGAATGTGTCACATGACATTTAACAAGTGAACACATATGCAAGTAGACTGATATCAAACCTGGCCACTATGTAAGATGACATTGACTCTCCCTTCAATAGCATCTGCCAATCCAACAATTTTCATATCTTGGAAAGCAGTTGGTGCTTGCAGTGGTTTGACATTATGTGAAACACCAGCATGTCCTTGAAGTACATATCTACACAGGCATTGCTTACCTGACTGATACAGTAAAAGAGTCATGTGGTTATTACATAATGGATTAGATTAAATAAACCATCCTTGTGGTTTTCAGGAGTTACGGATTTCGTCGTTTTCATTTTTAAAGCTTGTAACACAACTGCTCATTTAGATGGTCGATGAAGAGCTCCGTTATGCCCTGTCATGTACAAGGAACATGAAGGCAGAATGGTCATCTCACTCTTACTTAAAAAAAAAAACAAAAAAAAAAACCCTCCCGACCCACCTATACTTTCCAAGAGACCCCCCCACCCCAGGGAACACAAAATTTTAGTTTCAGTTCCAGCAACATAAATTTTTGGCATCATTGTATTATTTATTTGATTTTACGGGTATTACAGATGATATAAATGGGATAGTGATGATTTGACTAACAGTGTAAGGACTATTGGCTTAATAAGCGTATTATACAAGGTTAGGTAGTGCTGGATTGACAGGCAGTATAAGGTGTGGGCGTGTGGCTGAAATGACCAGTGGCGAGGAGAGTGAAATTAATAGAACCTTTTTAACAGCCATTCAGATAAATGACCATTGGTGTTACAAGTTACAACTTCCAAAAGAAAATACTATCGATTTAAATTTTAAAATTAAAGGGAAAATTTTCAAGAAAACCACAAGGATGATCTACATAATTTACTCTACTTCAACTTTTATCATTTGGTAGAATAATAAAGCAAACATTACTTTAAACAGGAATAACATATATCCCATCCTGCTATATCTGTTTCTTTCATGTGTTGCAATATCAAGTACAATGACTAATGTATGTGTTGAAACAAAGTTATTGGTCAAAACCAGTTGATGGCAAGAGCAACATAACCAACTTACATAAAGTACAAGAGAGCTGTCAGGAGCCAAAACAATTATATCTTTATATGGCAGCTGTCCAACTTTTACTCTGGAGTAAGTTAAAAAAACAAAAAAGGTAAGCAATGTTTTTACAATGACCAAGAACATTTATAAAAAATAATAATAATAGACATCCCCTACCTTGGGCGAGTTACAACAACAGGAGCTGCTTCAATGGCTGGTATGCTCCAGCTCATGTCAGGTCTAATATCATAAAGGATGTCATTATCCATTTCAACACACTGAAGCCTCACTGCTTGCAACTTCTTTTGTTCTTGAAGAAGGAAGCAAATAACAGGAGTGGCATCACTATCTGTTGCCAAAAAAACCTGCATAAAATCATTTTGAATATTTTGTTAATCCGCTATCAATTGAAATAACCAAGACAAGCCAAAACAACAAAATCAAGACTGTACAGTAAAAAATACAAGCCTCTTTCAATATAAAGTTGTTGTAAATAACAAAGTTAGACGACCGTTTCCATCCTCACTCCATTGGTCTATTTTTATTCACTCCGTACATATATAAGATGTCCCCTAAGCTATGAAGACATGAGTCACGGGACAATGCATTACATAGAGGGATTGATGAATATGTCACCTCACTTGCAGCTGCTTGTGCACCTTTCCCTTGCCATATTCTTCGAAAAAAGAACTTCTTAGATAATATAGCATCAGGAAGTAAAGAATTATCTGATTTGAGGTTGGAGTTTATAACTTCTGCGGTCCATAACGAATGTTGCAACTTTCCTGAAAGAAAAACCATATTCCAATCATGTGTAAATGAAAATCAGACTAACTTTCCAAAGTGTGAGCAAAACAGGGAGAGCAAAAAACCTTTATGATAGGATGCCATAAGTGGAATAAGATCGCTAGTCCAGATTGTTTTTTCATCAAATTCCTTCATGGTGTTTAACTTCCCTCTTTCCTCTATATGGATGGGCTAGCCACAACATATTCAAGAATTAACCAGAAGACAACTGAATATTTAAAACAAATGACAATAAAAAAAATTAATAGAAGAGACAGACAATGAGAAGTGTTTTCAATACCTGTGGTTCTTCCAATGGATCTGTTAAAATCAAATGTGAAGACAGTGAAGCTCCATCGACTTTCATCATATGATCCCATGAACGTCTTAGATTGAAAGATTGTTGAGGACTATAACCCATATCTTTTTTTGAGCGGGGTATATCACGGGCAGTCAGTAATGGGCTTGAAGATGAAAAAAGAGAATGTGTTGATGAATTTGGCCCATCTGTCTGTTGGAGAAGTAGACCAAATGGAAGAGGCCATATTGACGTGACAGCACGAGGAATAGGGATAGATACTGTATCACCTGCAGAAAAGGGTATCCAAGTTTAAACCGATTGGGTTAAGCTACAACTGAAGGCGTGGCACAACTAAAGAAATGATAAATCACCCAAAAAAAGTAGCTAATCCTTTACATTGAAAATCAATGGACACTTTTATTCGTTAGCAAAATTAGCATGGCTTGTGTAAGATTCTAAAAATAAAAATCAATGGATCCAAGGCAAAAAAGAATATGATGTTTAACAATGAATAACTAGTTAATAATGTTTTACCAAAGAAATGATAAGGCATGGACTAGATTATGCTGCATAATAATGTTTTAGATTTAATCTATCAATAAAACTTCATCAGCAAAAAATGATTAGTTTTACACACCTGATGCACTATATATCGTCAAACTATCTACTTGTAGAACACAAAGAAGAGCTTCAGACAAATCTCCCATACGACACCAGCGGGCCTAATAAACAGCAAGAATGAAGGTAACCATTGGCATCTTAAAATGATGTAAGTTACTAGTTATGAATTATGATGGCATAGTCAATTCAACATTTCAATGTGAACTGATGGAATAAGAGAGAGATACCATGATAACTGGCGCAGGTAAGCTGAATCTCTTGTACACTCTTGCTCCTATCGTCCATATTATCCTGTTACATTAATTGCAAATGCACATATGGTGTAAAGCTTGAAATAAAGATAGGAATTAGCCAGTATAAGAAAATAAAGCATAAAAAAATAATGCAATGATCTGCAAAATCTTTAGTGACGAAGATGCTCTACATTACAAAAACCAATTTTAGAAAAGTACGTGATTCCTTCTTGACGTTACACATACTCCTATTAGAGCCTATCTATGAAAAGGTAACTTGCTCTACTAGTATCACACAACTAGCCACCTTAAAGAGATCCTTGACCCAAAAGGGTAGATACTTGATTATCCCAAGTGGTACCAGCACTAACATCAAGACCCCTCCTCCTTAACAAGATCCACAACCCCAAGGATCAAAAGAAGGAAACACAGTGTTGCTAGGAGGAATACTAGAACCCATGTTGTTATCGATAAGAATACTAGCAACATCTTTCCATTTTCACCTAACTAGCCACCTTTCCGCTCGTTCTTTATTATTCTTGAACATGTCTATGGACTTTTGCTCTGTGCAAGGATAATAATTCTGTCCAAAATGACCTTCATTCACCATATCTATTAGTATACTAAAGTATTTATACTTATCAGCCCTTGGGTTGTTTCCAGCATTAAAAAAACCTCATTCACTGCCAACTCTAGATGTTTCTTTGGATCTGTAGGCGACCTTTTCCCCTTTGCTGCATAACAAGATCTTTAACATTAGCGGCGATGAGATCAGGGTCAAGATAAATCATTTCTTCGGCTTTCACCTGTGCCAACTTTTCCTCAAATAATCTTTTTTCCTTTTTCAATCTCTTCACCATGAATCTTCATTTCATCCTTAACATTTGTTTCAACTTCTTTTTCCTCGTTCTTAAAATCATCATTTACAAAACCAGATCCTATATGAACTGTTCCAGCAGTCCAATCTTTCCTTTTTTTTTTGTTTTTGTTGTTTGATTCCATTGCAACTTCTGGCATGGTGCTAACTTTAAATAATTGAGAACATTCAACTTATTCTAACACAACTTCTTCTAATTTTGTTAAACAATGGGTATTGAAGGTCTTCTCGCAATCCTTCCATGAAACTCTTCAATACATAATCTTGTAAAGGTTGTAATTGATCAATGATCTTGTTAAATTAATCATAATCATCATTCACTTTACCAATCTATTTTCGTAATTTACACTCAATCATAAGATCATCATTAATTGTCAATACTTCTTTAAATTCTGACCAAAACAAATCAATAACCTCCTTCCATTTCCTTCCACTTCTAATCAGTCCAGGCATTTCATCAAACACCTGGTGAGCAAACAACCAGATCCACCTTCTCCTTCTCATTAATAGCAACAAAACTAGATTTCTCTAGGAGAGTACGTTTTATCAGCTCCAAACAAGTAAACTACTGAATTCTGTAGATGTGCCTGGTTTTATTAAAAACTAGTGTTTTCTACTGTAACAAAACATGTAAATTTTAAAACTAGAGATTTAAGACTAACAATAATAATAATAATAAAGTGAATCAACTAATGAAGAGCTCTTATTTGAAATAACAACAACAACAACAACAACAATAATAATAATAATAATAATAATAAGTGAATGAACTAAAAGTTGTGTAAGTTACCGATTTCCTCTAACGAAAAGCTCGTGATCGCTGCGATCGGACAAGGAAGAGGAGGAAGGTTCAGTGTCATCTGATTCAGGTTCGTCTCGTTGTCTAGTGACTTCAGGATCGAATAAAAAGTAGAAATACTCGTCAATGACGTCGTCTGCAGATTTTCCGTCGAGAGCTTCAGCAATGAGGCCGAAGGGCTTGAACTCGCCAAGCACAGTGAGGTGACGGACTCCGATTGATGATGACATTGACTCCTTTGGGACAGAAGTTGTTTGATTAGCTGAAAGAAAAGGGTTGGGGTGTGATGGTTAAAGAGGTGTGGTTTGAAACTTTGCTCTCGTCTCCCGCCCTTTTTCTGGACTAACCCTAGTCCGCCGGGTTGAAGATGGTTTTTTTTATTGTGAAAATAATAATTATACAAATGATGAAATATTAATTAGAGAAAATTGTTCGAGAATAGTCCTTGTGGTTTGCCTAAATTTCACCTTTAGTTCTCAACTTTCCAAAAATCTATAATCCCTAACTTTTGGTGTCACTTAACTCGGATAGTCTCTGGAGTGGATGGAGGTTAAATAATCCAGTTAAGTTGGTGTAAAATTACTAAACTACTCTTATTATTAAAAATATAAAAAGAATTAATGTGGGAAATGTTATTATTGGTGATTAACATAGGGTGTAGAATCAAATATAAACCTTACTTTTTGTAAAAATCACAGGAACAAAAATGATGATAACAAATAACTTATAATAATAGTACCACTAAATAGCCATGAGTTAATTTGCTATCAGCATGTGGTTATTTATAAATTACACCTTTATTCTCACGGTTTTTATAAAAAAAAAAACATGATTTACAGCTAAACCAACCTTAAAAACATGGTACTGATGAGTAGGTGCCGTATTGTCTAAGAACAAATTGCTACCAATGGCAGGTTGTTCAACTACCAACGGGATTTCTGTTGTAGAAAAGTTAACTCCATATTGTTATCCAGGGGCGGACCTAGTGTATAACTAGGTGCCGCATCCATTGCTGCTCAACTTCACGTGCGTAATGGAAAATTTGTTTTTTTTTTTACGAAATTTGGAAAACGTTGCTACTAAAATGAAAAAAATGAAAAACGTTACTACTGAAATTCATTTCTAGATCTGCCAGTGTTGTTATCAAGTTATTCTTGAAGTCAAAGGTACTTAATACTAAGTGTGTTCATACTAATTGAACAATCGCTAGTTAAGAAGTTAAAGCATAAGTTGTCTTGGAGAGCAACTTATTGCTCAACATGAACTTTTATACTACCGATAAGGAAGCTTGTTAAGAAGTTATTAGAGGAACTTACGATATCCGGATAGTATTAAATATCTCTAACTTTAGATTTTATACATTTTCAAACCTCATGCATCACTAATGTCTCGGTTAAATTAATGACTTGTCCAAATGGAAATGATAATTAACATAATGCGTTGGTTGTTATATGATGTTCTAACATGCATATATTGTACCACCAGCTAGTTACCCCTCTTTCTTTTACATTAAATATGATCTTTTGTTGGAGTGTCACTTCCACCGATTATATGAGTGAAGACTTTTTAACAGAAGATATACAAAATGAGACAAAAACAATTCACCTTGTTTGTATTTCCTAGAACGTCGAATCCAAAATCGACTTCCAAACCCCCTCCCATCCTTGTTTGAAACATGATCGATGGTCAACAACATCATTTGTAAGATCAACGAATATGTTTTCATGTGTTTGTAAAATATACTTGTAATATAGCCTAGTTGGTAATGTTGATGTTCTTCCCTCGTGCAGGGAACTGGGAACATATATATATATACACGTGAATATAATGGATATATAACTTCTTTCCTGATCTTCTGCTACTTATGTTGACTTTACCAAAATTTTGTAGGAAAAAACAAGGGACGAGAATTACTGCATGTGACAATATTGATTATTGTAAGCTTCCATTGACTTTATAATGTCGGTTTGTGTTAAGCTTCCAAATTTGGTAACAAGTGTAGGGTCGTTTTGACTTTTTGATGCAAGTACTTGCTGGCAAAATGTTGGCCTCGTTTTAGTCATCGTTGACCTTCAAATTTGCTAACTAACAACTCTCTAATTTTAGTCTGTTGACCAAGGTTGGTCTCTCCTGGGCCGTAGGAAATTGAACAAACTTCTAGTTGTATTTGAATCGCTAGATTGGCTTTTATGTAAAAAAAAGTTACATTTAAAGACAATCTACCGATTCATGCAAATTTTCTTAACTAGGCGATGTAAGATAGTATGAACTTTCTTTTTTTTGAATGGCATCTCGCTCAGGGCTATACATGAGCATAGTCCGGTCGACGTGGGATTCGAACGGGCACTCCAGGGTAGGAAACAGGCTAAGCCTGAAAACCTCTCACCTTACCTGCAGCCAGTGGGAATCGAACCTGGCTCTCCAAGGAGACACCAAGTTCTTTCCACCACTAGACCACAGGGTCATTGGCAGTATGAACTTTCTTATATGGACAAAGTTGTAATTTGTAAGGTGTGCTAAGTATTAACACTTGTATCAAATTCAACGACTCCATTCCTACGGTTTTTTAATTAAAAAAAATAAATATGTTACGTGATTAACAGTGACTAAGGGTGAGTAATAATTTAATCGTTAACTGAAAACCAACGAAACTAAATCGAAATCAACCAAAAATTGAATTAACTGAACACTGACTAACCAAAAACCGAATTAACCAACAGTCGGTTTTTATATTATTGTAAAATTAACCGAATCAAGCCTTATTTCATATATTTCTAGCTTTTATACCCCTAAAATATGATTTTCATATTTCATACTACCATTTCATGTAATTTCATGTATTTAGCCTCAATTTTATATACTTCTAAGCAAAATTTACCCCAATTTGGTTTTGGCTATTAACCAAAAGTAAATGAATCAAACAAAAAACCTTCAATCTAACTGAATAAACCAAATTGATTAACCATAAACCGATTGGTAATAAAATAGACTAATCAATGACTTCGGTTCAACTTCGTTTTGAAGATTATTGTCACACCCTTAAATTCCACCTGCAGTGTTGTACCACGAGGCATGTGACATACCAAGATCTAAGTCATCGGTTATGTTGAGCGGCCACTAAATGGGCGTGAAGGACAATATGAGTGATATTAGTGTTAAAGATGTCTACGTGGAATGAAAAGACGTAGAAATATACCCAATAACCTTATCTAAAGCCAATCGATCTCTACAACTTAAGCCATAATTTATACCCCTTTTGCTCTGTATTCTAATTTGTTTCGACCACGGTTACTCAAATTCACAATTAAAATCTTTCTCAGGCCTATGAAAATATAAGTTCATTTGATAATTATTCATATCGATCATCATTCATCAACGATAGTTTTTTAATATAACTATTTTACAGAGATACAAAACATAAGTTCATTATTTGCGACACCTAATGCTCACTCTATGAGTTTTGAGTGTGTCTTACGCCTTTCATAACTATGATTAAGGGGTTATTTGGTAGCTCATCTTTAACCAAATTCTAGATAATTAGCTAGCACTTACACTTTACTCCTTTATGCTGAGGGTGTGGTTCCCCCTTTCCCCTTCCTTCCCTTTGTCTACGACTACGTCATCGCCACGTCATTTTTCCCTTACTGTCCCCCAAATAAGAAAAATGGTTCCCCTCTCTTCCCTATTCCCCCTTACATTTTTTTAAGTGTTAAAAAAACAAAAACAAAACAAAACACAAAACAGTTCATTTCACCAAACACACACACACACACTATACACAAAACCAGAAACACGCACAGCTTCACCCACCTCTCTCTCCTTCCTCTCCACAACCCCTCATCCCCTTCATCTTCTTCCACCCGACTCAATTTTCTCCACACACCAAGTTTCATCATCATCATCATCTCCAACGATGGCGACTCATCGTCTTGTCGCCTTTTTCTTCTTCATCGGACCTCCGCCTCTCCCACCGTCAACCACCAATACCTGCCTCCTTCTTCTTCTTCCATTTTTTAGCATTTTATTTAAGAATAAAAGAGGAAAAAGACAAAAGAAGAAGCTCGGGGAAGGTGGGGAAGTTTCCCATACCCCATGGTCTTATAAAAAAAACAATTACCCCACTGTTTTTAACGACTCTAAACCAATAAAGACATCTAATGACTCTAAACTTTTATGAATAACTTGTCGGTGGCCGAAGCATGACCGAACAAGCTACAATTTAATATCATAGGGGAGTCGTGGCCAACCAGCTCACGCTCATCCCTTACTTGAAGTAATTTTTCAAAAACTGATTGGCCTATTACTAATTGTGCGGCAATATAGTAATGAAGGAAAATAAAGACCGTTTTCTTTCAACACGGGTTCACCAATTCTTGATTTGCGTCAAAGCTATCACATAGACAATGAAATTAAGTCACACAATCAAGTCATAACTTATCACTAGGACCAAGTATAAAGACTGTACCGACCCTAAGTGAGATTTTGATAGTAGAGGATTAAACTACAAAGTGTGTATATTTCTATCCATAAATAGGCTAATCATACTCGTGGAATTAGGTTAGGTTGCAAGTGCGCAGGTTGCTACACACCGTGAGTACACTCACAAGTCCATCCACTTCCTATCAAAACACACACAAGACCAAATACTAAGTGATTAATTAGTTAATTCATTAAACAAAGTTTAAAATAGAAAGAATTATTAAGAACACAAAACACAACTTTAAACAAAAATTAAACTATTTATTTCATTCCAAGTTCCATCATCACCCTAGCAACACCAAGAGAAATCTAGCCTGGCATGGTTGATAGAACAAGCTCACAATGTTGGTTTTGTGTACAAAACATGGTGAGGGTTGTATAAAGATTTCACATCATAAACATTTAAAAAAACTTACAACATGAATTTGAACATCTTATTTTTTTGTATGTGAGTATAGCATTGATATTACTTTTTAATTTTTAACAAATTGATATGTTACGTGATTAACAATGCCTAGCGGCGAGTAATAACTGAACTGTTAACTGAAACGGAACCGAAAGCATACAAAAACAAAATTAATCGTAAACCAAACGACTAAAACTTGAATTAACTGAAAACCAATTAACCAAAAACCAAATTAACCGAAAATCAGTTATTGATTTTTTTGTACCCTCGATTAACCGAATTGAATCATTCGTATTTTCATATATTTATAGCTTTTATACATCTATTTCATGTATTAATATCTTCATTTTATGTATTTCTACCCACAAATTTTAACCCAAGTTTGGGTTGCTGGTTACTGAAATTTACCAAACCGAATAAAAAACTGTCAATATAACCGATTAAACTAAACTGATTAGCCTAAAAACGATTGTATATACTTACAAATCCAAATGTGAATAGTATTAATTCATAACTGGTACATGTTGCATTCTATTGTGGTGAAAAGTGGGACTTTGATAACCATTAAAATTTAAAAATGCTCCCTTTTTTAGGATTTACCCTAGGCCCCACGGTGCCACCCACTCCGATATGTGTGTGGCTATTATATATTTTATAAGGGCATTAATTCATTTATTTAAAATTTACATTTTGTAACTTTAATTCATACGGTTTTTAATAAACTTAAATTTTAAAATTACGATCCAATGCTAATAATTAAATTAATAGATCATAATTACGATCCAAAGTAAATAATTTAATTAAGGCAAAATGGAATTTATTAATCCTAACTTTTTGCAGTTGGCCGATAATAATCCTAACTGGGTTTATTCTTCCCACCAGTCCCAACTTTCACACATTTTACTCTCACTGCACCCACCGTTAACTCACACTAACCCCGTTAGCTGAAATCCACGATTCTAGGCGATTACTCACCGGACTTGAAAGAAGGAATCGAGACGAAGATATTGGTATGTTCAATTGCATAAATAAGCACGGTTCATCGGTCGTAGGTTGATGTTCTCCTCGGATGGGATGACCGGAACCGACGATTAAACCATCGAACCGTGCTTATTTCTGCAATTGAACATACCAATATCTTCGTCTCGATTCCCTCTTTTAAGTCCGGTGAGTAATCGCCTAGAATAGTGGATTTCAGCTAACGGGGATAGTGCAAGTTAACGGTGGGTGCAGTGAGAGTAAAATGTGTGAAAGTTGGGACTGGTGGGAAGAATAAACCCAATTGGGATTATTATCGGCCAACTGCAAAAAGTTGGGATTACTAAATTCCATTTTGCCTTTAATTAACTAATTAACTTGATTAACACACTCAGGTACCTATATTGATATTATCCGAATCAGTAACATGTTTTGATTTTATAGCTTTAAAGCGATATAAAACATGTGTTGATATCCTTTAGAGAGTGGCAATACTATAATGAATTGAAGCGATACCAACCGAATACCCGTAGCGCAGCACGGGGAGTCCTGCTAGTTAGTTACTAAAATAGATCGATTAATCTATAGGTTAACCGATGACTTCGGTTGAACCTAAAAGACGAACTAAGCCAAACCACACACATCTTTGACAATGTTTGTGTAACCTTTAAAAAACTATATACACGCATTAAATTAAAGAACTAAAAACAAAAAAAAACTCTACGTGGCAATTATGGAAACCCATTTTGAACCGGTTTCTCTACAAAGAAAAGAATATGTAAAGCTCAAATTTCTGAGACCTTTTCTAGTGCAACCTTTGATTATTAGTATAGGGTTGAGATACAATACAAACACTTTCGATTGTATCAATATTGAATAGGCACTAATTTTCGAGAAGTTGTATCAAATTGAGTTCGACCTTTTAATATGTATAGAATTGAATACGATATATAGTTAAGTTCAATATACATATGCAATATTTTAGTACATTACTCCTTCAAGTCTTCAACACTCATGGAATGATGAAACAGTTGAATCTATATATATATATAAAACAAAGGTGTTTTGCTGACGTGGCGTCCATTGGTTGATTCAAGGCCCTCTTAAAATTGCCACGTGGCATGTTAATTTAAAGGTTTTGATGTTTTTTAATTATTTTGTTTTTTACCTTAAAAAAAAAGAGAAAACACAAAACCCAATCCCAACCCTAATCGTCTTTCATTCCCTCAAAACAGAAACATTCTCCAAAACCCTAAAAACCAAGCTCACAAGCAACCGCGTAATAACTTCTGGATCCTTCTCAAATCTGGCCTCTTCAAACTCCTTTCTGGCATTTTCTCTAAGAACATCCCGCAACAAAACACCACGTGAATCCACCCACATGAAACTATTAATAATATTAATAATAATAATAATAAAGGTTTGATTGGTAAGAATATTAGAGGGAATCAATCGGCACAGGATGTTCAGTCGGTTCCTGACTCTCCGATGATGGAAACGACGTCGTCTTTTGGGTCGGCGTCTTCATCGCCTCCGGTTAGAGGTAACACCGTCGGATTTTTCGGAGATGGATTTGACTCAGATGCAGGATGAGATGATGAAACGACATTATGGACCGTCGTTTGGTTTTGTTAAGCTCCGGTTAGGCGTGAAACGAACTCCGGTAACTTTATTATTTTTATAAATTTTTTTACAGTTTATTTATTAACTGCATTTGTATCATTCTACGAATAATATATGCAATTAGAATTAGTAGTGAGAAACAGATATGAAGCTATTTGCATTAGTTCTTAAATTATTATGGCGCATTCTTTGTATCATTGTATCAGATTTGATGGTGTAGATTAAGGGGGTTGCTGTTATTAAAAAAACTTAAAATTTTCACCTCATTATGCCACGTGGCACATTCAAGGTGGGGTTGAGGCCACCATTGAACGCCACTGTCACTCCATCACGCCATCACCGCTTCAGTACGTCGTCAAGGTTTCTTATTTAGGAACTATACTTGAACTTTGTATTATATGTAAGGGTAGATAAAATTATTACTGTTTGTTTGTTGGTAATTACTTTTAGGCTTGAGAGTGAGTTTATTCCATTTGAATTTGAAATATTTTCTACTCTTTTAGTCTCTTTCTTGGCATATGTGAAGTGGGTTAGGCTAATAAGCCATTAGTCGTTTTTCAGGTTTTGCCTTCTGTGTTGTATATGCAGTTTCCTTACCAGTGGTTGTGAGACTTGGTACATAGATGTGATAAGTTTTTTAATTGTTACAATTTCCAACTTAAGTGATTGTTTAGTTGATTAGGTTAGGAATTAGAGGAGTCATTAGAATGTGACAGTTTAGAGAGATATGTTGAGTTTTTGAATAGTTGCAGCTTACTTAAGTGATTGTTTAGCTGATTACTGATTAGGTTTTAGGTTAGGGAATTGAGTTATTACTGATCAGAATACTATAACTTCTCTCCATTTCGTTTATGGTTACTGTTAAGTAAAACAATATTAGAATTATGGGGTTAGCATTGGATTTATAGATTGATTTAGGTTAGGTATTGAATATTGATATTAGAGTTATGTATTATATAGCCTTTATAACATGTATTAATATTAGAGTTATACATTATATTAGGTTAATTGAATATTGATATTAGAGTTATGCATTTTTTAGCATTTATGATAGGTGTTAATATTAGAGTTATACATTCTTTTAGGTTATGTATCAATGTTAGTATTGTGAGACTTGGTACATAGTTGTGATAAGTTTTTTAATGATTACAACTTCCAACTTAAGTGATTGTTTAGTTGATTAGGTTTGGAATTATAGGAGTCATTAGAGATTGATGATTTTTAAATAGTTGCAGCTTACATAAGTGATTGTTTAGATGATTACTGATCAGGTTTTAGGTTAGGGAATATGAGTAATTACTGATTAAAATACTATGGACATGCAGCTTGAGCCATTTGCAATAGGTTATCACGTCATATTAGATTTTTCAACCCCGGGACCTCCCGGGGTAATGTGCTAGTGTGTATATATATATAACATAAACATAACGCAAGCAAATCATATAAGCTTGGCGAAACGAACGGTTAAGGTTGAGTAACAAGATAAACTAGGTCTAGTACGAAGACAAGTTCCTAGTGAAATGTGTTTGGGGGGTTTATAAAACGAATCTCACCAAATAGACTCGAGGTGCAATGAGGCATTTAGAAAAACAAAATGGTGATGGAGTTGGCAGAACCAAGGGTGCTGACGACGACAGAACCGGGCCGGCGACATTGATGTTGTGCCATGTGCGCATGCGGTGAGTCTAGGGCTGGCAATGGGTAACCTGTTATGACACGATAAGACCTGTTTGACTGAAAAGTATACTATTTGATTTTTTGACTTTTTTTAATACTTAGAATTAAGAGGCAAAAATCTTTCATTTCCCTTTTTTGGTACATAAAACATAAAACTATGTTATAAACATGAGATATAAATGAGTTAAACGAGTCGTGTTCATGTTTAGAACTTGATTTGTTCGCGCACGTCAGAGATCTGTTAACCTGTTAGGACACGATTTGCCAGCCGTGAGTCACCAACAGAAGGTGGTGATGATGGAGGATGTGGCGAGGTAGTGATTCTGAGATTTTTTTCCCCGAATCCCCACACTCATATTTGTACTGTTTTTGCATATTCTGTACGTGTATCGGTACCACGTTTTTTTATTGATTTTGGTACTTTCGATAGTTTCGGTATCGATTTTGGTACTTTTTCGGTAAATATTTGTGTGAGTACCAAATTTAAATATGGAATGAATATTTGATATTATGTTTTATTTTTGTATTATGACACTCATAACCAATTTTTGCCTATTTGGTATCCGTATTATATTGGTACTCGTACCGACTTTACCTATTTGGTATATACTGCACTGGTACTTCTATCGTTATAACCTATTTGGTACCTGTACGAATGCTAAAAAAAACTAAAGTGGCACAAAAGTGGATACCATACAAAAATACCGGTATTGGTACCCGTACTTGTACCAATATATTCGGTATGATATTTGATACCCAGTTTTGTTCAACATTCGATATCAGTATATTCGATATCAGTACGGATACTGTACCGATCACATCCCTAGTAACGATGGGCGACACAAACAATGGTTGTGATGGTAGTGACCATTTGGACATGTTTAGCACATTCTAATAATGACTCGTACATATAATTTGATTAGATCAAAATTGTGCCTTTTAAAAAAAAATTAGACTGACTCAATAATTAATACATTCTTTTTACCCAAATCAATTTTTACATTGATCTTGAACATGTGAAGATTATCACCCAAAAAAAAGTGTAATATTTTTTTAACCATACTAAAGACTTTGAACTAACAAGTTCAATAATATCAAGAATTAATTTGGAGGCAGACGAAAGCGTTGGATGCTAAAGGCCGGTACGAACAAGATGACGAATCTTGGAATCGGACCAAATGAGTTGGGCATAGAAATTGTCCACGCCGTTGTTTGACCAAGCTGTGGTCGGTTTGGATGATTAATGACGATGCTGATTAGACAAATGACCACATCCTTGACCCATTCTCATAGATAAGTGCCACCACACACTTGACTACAAACTAGCATCATGCATCACATCACATCACAAGACAATATCTTATAATAAATACCTTATTTTACCCACAAATTATACATTTGTGCTTTTAAAATGATATATTACTATAGAATTAACATATATCTATAACCTTCCGTCACAACTCACAAGTAACAAATCAAATTTCAATTCATCTCAACCGGTTACTTTTCATCCATTGTATGAAGTGGTAAACTCACACGATGTGACATCAATAAAGAACGATTGTGTGTTATATTATATTATATGATATATTTTTTTATGTGTCGTCTATGTATTCAACGCTTGAGTGATGATGATTCTTTGGATGTTTTTAAGTGATGACACCGATATATATATTTTTTTCTGAATCCTTAAGTAATTATATGCAATTAGTATCTAATTATCTGAACATTCATATTTTAAGTGTGAGTATATTAAAAATAGTTGGCGATTATTGTTAACAGGAAAACAAAAAGGTGAGGGGGAGGTTTAAAGATGTTTGACCTCATGCAAGATTTGGTCTCTTCTGTACCATATATTTTGCTGAATTAATAACTTCTCATGCAAACCTCATGCATGCTTTCACTTCACGATTCCCCGACTTGCACTTCATCGGTGTGAAACGCAATACCAACCTTTATCACGGATTCACGGGTAAAAACATAAAAATTTTACCAAACTAAATTAAAAATAATATATTTTTTTAGAGTAAACTTTTTCTAAATTATAATATTATCTGGACACTTTGATGGGAGTTATATTTTAAAAAAACATATTTTTATTTTTGTACTTTATATAATATTAACCAACTAAATAAAATATAAATCTGTTTTGGTATTGATGTAAGACCCTAACCCGTAAAAACGTGGTTAAGATTAAAACTTCCAAGTTTAGGCCTTAATCAAAACCCACTCCCGATTAAAACATTGATATTTAGGAAAAACCCAAACCGTTATGTTCAATACATTATTGAATCTTATTAGCGTTACATTTTAAGTGCTAAAATCATATACTAGTTTTTGAGTTTTAAACGAGAGTTTTTGATGCGGAAACTTTTGAGTGTTTGGGTGTGCTCGGTTCTCCTCGCGACTTGATCCTTGCTCTGGAACTCCCATCACATGTATACCTAGCACCATTACACAAAGAATGGTTAGTGGGATTGATAATAATGCATTTAGAATAGTCAATACGCTAACACGTGTCAAAAACGGAACGAGTATGATCAAATGACCAAACAAATAAGTTTGGAAGATGTCACGCCGTAGGCTACGACCATATGGCCGTAGCTTATGGCCAGTGGGTTATGCCCACTTTGTTTTAGTTTTCAATTTGGCCTCTTTCCTTGTTTACATTCCTCAATCTTTGAATGCTTTTAAATCCAAGTTCAAGGCCCTAACTAAGGACACTTGGGGACTTGTTTAATACCATTTAATGAGCTTGAATAATGCCCATTTACCATGTTTAAAAACTCCTTTCAGCTTAACTAAAGACTATGCGTTTTTTTACCCAAATCGACTCGTTAAGGCCGTAGGTCATACAAAACCTTATTTGACCATTCAAAGAGCATAACAATCATATTGTCAACCCATTGGACACTTGTTTAACTAAAAGCATCGCCTGTTTTGTTTCATTATGACCCGACTCTTAGATTTAACCTTTAGTGAATCTTTGAAATTTCCAAAATGCCCTTATAGGAAAATACCTCAATTTAACTATCCATGGCGACACGACTTGATTCAAATATATTGTTTTTGACTCAATGACTTGTTTGAAAACTTCCAAGCCCTCTTGGACTTAGTTTGACTACCAACCCAGAATTTCACTATGACTTTAGTCAAAAATACTTACCGAATTGGCCTCCACACCTCATACGGGTGGATGCTATACTTGTTCAACTTCGCCTAAAGGCTTTCCATTTAACCATGGACTTACCATGGCGTCAACCCATATCCAAACCTTGCATCCTTTGTCACCTAGGCATCGAGTGCCATTTTCAAATGTGTTCACCTACATACATTCTAGATTGACAACGTTAATCTCTCGGGACCCAAATGGTGATACACGGTGATATACCACTATTTGACCCGTTAACCATTAGATTCTTATTACTTAGAATACAAGCTTTGAATGTCGGGTCCAAATGATGAGAAGATCACCATTTGACCCATTAAGGCTCATAACTAATAACACCACGACATTCTAATCTTTACGTGGTGAACTGATCTGAATAGGGTTCCACGCGATCAACTTTGGCTAGGAGAAGTATTTATGTGGACTCACTTGGTTATGTGTTTTGTGATGCGAATCGGAGTCGATAGAGCACCTTTTTGTGGACTCCGAGTTACGATGTAAGTTTGGCAGCAGATTGGTATGTGGTGTAAGATACCTCTTATTTTTGCATCTTCTTTTAAAGATCTTATGGAGTTACACAAGACTCCAAGATTGGATAAGAAGGATAGGAAGGTTCTTCATGACTCACTATCATTACGTGTTGGACTATATGAAAAGTTAGGAATGAGAAGATGTTTTTGGATAAAATGTTCTATGTGGGTGGCTTGTTGGATGAGATCATTAAGTCGGTGGGATTCTTTTAGCTCAAGCATAGGGCTTGACGGGAATCGGTTAATTGGTTAGATTAACGTAAATGTCCTTTTATATAGTGTGTTGGTTGTATGCTTGGTGCTCATGTTGTTTGATAGGGCCATAAGGGTTGTGTGTTATACAAACCATATATGCAATTTCCATCGTGAAAACAATACAATTAAACATTGTTTTAATTTTTTATTGACCCGGACTGTCACCATTCTAAAGGAAACCCACTTTTCAAAGGCCCACTTTGTTAAAATCCAGAATTGCCAAAATAATTTTGCTCAAATCAGAATACTTTTGCTTTAGTTAATAGTTAAATCCATGACCTCCACATTAAAAGATCATAAAGTTGAATGCATATATATTAACTTGTATGTATTCTTAATTATTTGAAACCAAACACTCCCTTAAATTTCACACATGATATAAAAAGAATTTTAAGAAATATTGACTTGTATTCTTAATTTGAAAGGCCTGTAAATGTAATATTGTATTGCATAAGACATGCTAATTAATAATAAGAAGGTTCCAATACGACTACCCCGATATTAACATCCCTATACCAAAACTATCTCGATATTAAAACACTATTACAGGCCGGTCAAAAAATAAACTTCGAGTCAGACATATACGAAAATGGTTTTAGAAGTTTCCTTTCAACTTTTTTTGTTTGAATTCATACAGATGAAATCAAAGTTATAAATTAATTTTAAAACCGGTCAACTTTCTTAAACCTTAACTATTAAGTTTTTAAATTTAATTTTAATACTTATCATAGGTTATAGACATTATAGTATAATAAAATTTCAATTTGAAGTTTTTTAAATGCTGATTACTTATCAAAAATGTTATCTTGACACTCAAAATTAAGATTGGTATTTTATAAAAAAGAATTCAGTAATCTATTTGGCTATTACTGTTAACATAAAATTTTAAGGGGAAATTACCGTGAAATGAAAGGTAAACGGTAAAAAAGCAACGCCGCTAACCCTTTTAAATTCCAAAAATAATTTCTTTAAAAACAATTTTTGTAAATTTTGGTATCCAAAACTTACCATATTATCATACTTTTTTTTTCTGAAAGATAACTTTTATTTAACAACGCAAACACTCACTCTTCAAAGCGGAGAATGAGACGCACCAACCACGATTACAACTCAAACTTACACCATATTACCATAGTTAGATGAATTGATTTTATCAATAATGTGATTTCTGATTTTATCAATAATGTGATTTCGCGTAAAGTTTTCTATGGATAATATAATTTCATCCTAAAATAGTATTCTTATCAAAGCATTTATGTCAAACATACCTTTTACGATTAAGGTAGAACTGAATAAATGCAATAAATGTCTAGCCTAGCAGGGTCAACGCGATTGACACACACCTTCATCTAAAGCGCGTGAGTATAAACAGCAAGATCCCCTCATATAACGTCTGTCTATATTTGCACCCATGACCCCTTCATATGAACTTCTATATATACATACTTCAACAAACCAAACACCAAACCCATATTCATTCATTAATACCTGACGGATCACAATATTATTGTCTTTTCTCTCATATTTTCCACAGTCAATCAAGATAGAAAACAATAACATGGTAACAAACACGCAGGTGTTCTTATCTTCTTCACCAATGTTTCGTCAACCAATCATGACTTTATACAATGAAGGGTCAATTGATATTGATTCTGATCATCATTCGAATAATATATCACCAACCGTCCTCTCGAAGCGAAAAAGGCCGGCAAGGATTCAGATTCCGTTTGCACCCTTGAGTTTGTTTGATGAGTTTGTTAAAAAAGATGATGACGTGGCGGAGATAGGTGATGAAGGTGAGGAGTATTCTGTGTATTGTAAAAAAGGAAAACGTGGAGCTATGGAGGATCGGTACTCCGTTGTTATGGATATTCAAGGAGATTCCAAACAGGTATGGATTTTGCAAATCATATGATGTTTGAAACACAAATTGTCATACAAATTTGACTAGTTCTAATTTGATAGGAGTTGTATTAAAGAGAATATATTAGTTATTTTTTATTGTGGTATTCTTTTTGGACGTTCAACAAAGTCTGGTCAGCCGGGTACACCTACGGGCAAAAGGCTACACACGACTTGCGATTGTAGACACACTGGTGACCTGACCTATCACCGTTTTATGAGGTACCCACCGCCAAAAGGTCAAGTGTGGTACCTTGCGCATGACATTTTGTCACGAACAAGACTCCAACCGGCAAACCTCCCATAAAGAAATTAAAGTTACCTGGGTGCCGTTAGAGCACTGATTAAATTATCATAATTAGGAGATATGATTTGATTAGGTTTTCTATGTAATAATCTCATCTCATTGTATACTTGCATATAGTTGAAATAATTACAGCTAGGGATCATGAAGAACATTAAATTGACTATGTTAGTATGATCAATTATTGTGTAATATCTCCATTTTGGTATTTACATTGATAATCTATGAATACAGGCTTTCTTTGGAATTTTTGATGGCCATGGAGGTACAAAGGCTGCAGAATTTTCAGCAAAGAATTTGAGTAGAAACATTATGTCGAAAGTAGCAAATAAATGTGAAGATGAGATTGGAGAAGCTGTTAGGGAGGGATATCTGGCTACAGATTCAGAGTTTCTAGAAGAAGATGTCAATGGTGGTACTTGTTGTGTGACTGCATTGATTCGTAAGGGCAACCTTATAGTCTCTAATGCAGGTGACTGTCGTGCGGTTATGAGCCGAGGTGGACTGGCAGAAGCTCTCACTGTTGATCATAAACCTTCAAGGGAAGACGAAAAAGATAGAATAGAGAACAAGGTAAGAACTTAATTTTGAAGCATTTCATTTTAATCACGTGGAACATAAATTTGGCATAAAAAAGGTTGTACAACAATATAATTGAGGTTATGTGGTTTTGGTAATTTCATATTTGTCATGTTTTGAATTAATTTGTTTGATTTAAGAAATCATGACAAATGTGATTACCATATAAATCAAGATACCATAAATGGTAAACATTGAGGAAATCTTATTGTATTAAAATGTTGTAATTTACAGGGTGGATATGTTGATTGTCGCAATGGTGTTTGGAGAATACAAGGTTCACTAGCAGTATCAAGATGTATCGGAGACAATCATCTCAAGAAATGGGTGATTGCAGAACCAGAAACAAGAATCATCAACATTAGACCTGAATACGAGTTTTTGATCCTTGCTTCTGATGGGATTTGGGATACGGTAATAGCTTTGATAATGACTTTTAGTTTTCCGGAAGTCTAGCAAAATTTATTGCTCGGGCGGACTTAGTGATGTTATAACGGGTCAAAACACATTATTTTTAATAGTTTAAATGGTTGTGTAGAATCACTTGAAGTTTTTTAACTTTTATGCATAAAAAGAAAGATTCTCATTAGTCTTGATCGATTTAAATTGACGACCTATTTGACGAGTTCCATATTCCTTAAACTTAATATGTTTGACCCGTTACATATTCAATAAGACTTTACCCCTACTCATCTTGTTAAATCCTCAATTGCTAATTCGCCTTTATGTTCATG
Source organism: Ambrosia artemisiifolia (assembly GCA_032199755.1). Taxonomy (NCBI): domain Eukaryota; kingdom Viridiplantae; phylum Streptophyta; class Magnoliopsida; order Asterales; family Asteraceae; genus Ambrosia; species Ambrosia artemisiifolia. The sequence continues at coordinate 3,014,917 of CM063517.1, forward strand.
TATCTTTCAGGTCAGTAACCAAGAAGCAATCGACATTGTTCGACCCTTTTGCATAGGAACCATGAAACCTGATCTAACTTCCGCGTGTAAGAAGCTCGTTGACTTATCAGCAACCAAGGGTTCTTATGATGACATGAGTGCCATGATCATCCGGTTGCCTCATTTCATGCCATGAACATATAACAACAAACAGTAGTTAAACCTAATTCTTGAGAAACCAACATCAATTGCACACAAAAAACATTAATTGTTTGGACTAAGTAGTTCTTCATTGTTGATCCTATCACAATCTTAATTAAGTTGTTATTTATGTATTTTTTTGGTTATGGTGGGACCCATGTAACAACGTTGCAAATGTTTTGAGTTGACAAAATGTATTTAAGTCATTAGTTAACGTGATGTTATTTTTTATGTTTTGGAGTCTTAAAAGAAATAGAATTGCACCAACTGAGTCAAATAAGTGAGGCTTGATAGCTTATGCTACTCAATATGCCCCCAAAATTGCTTCCAAAAGCAGCCGCTCTTGAGTTGTTTTAATTATAAACCTGGTCAACCGTATGGTGCCTGCACCTCTATTCTAAAGTAATGGTTCGGATGCCTTTGACTCATTGTTTGGACATCACGTTTTGTTCGCATCGACCGGTTCTCTTGCAACATAAGTATATTATTGACTATTATAGATTAGGACTTTTTAGTTTTTAGTTGTAATATAGCGTAATGTTTTCAAAACCGGAACAGACGTCAAACCGGAGTCGTTTACCAGTCCGATCAGCCCAAAAATCAAACCAAAACAAAAAAAAAATAATAATAAAAAAAAATTAAAACCAGCCCAAAATCTGGTCCAACCGTCGGTCTGGCGGGTCAACCTCCGGTTCATTGCACTCCCGGTCCGATATAGCAACCCGGACCGGCCGTGGGTTCGTTTCCCGGTCAGACCGGGCGGTCTGGGTTTCAAAACCTTGATATAGCATTTAATACAAATCAGAACTTTTTAGTTGTAAGAGTTAATATTTATATCAAGAGTTAGAAACCTCAATCGGATTCGACTTCTCTAGTTTTCTCACAAAAGAAACGCATCAATAAGTCAAGATTAGGATAATATATGTTTTTTAACCTATTAATAGTGTGGTTGAATCAACGAGAATGATACCATTGCTAGGGCCGGGTTGGGGTTGTGATGTTGTGTAACACCCTAAACTGTTCTAACAGAAAATACACAGCGAAAATACGAACCAAAAAATTTCTTGCTTTATTTTGGAAAACATATCTCCAAGATATTGTAGGTGTTACTTCTTTTATTGTTTCTTAATTACATTCAATACAACTCATCTTTATTAGGTAATGTGTCCGCGACCCCGTACAATCCGCGTCTTAACACGATCTCCAACCATTCTTTGCTTTGTGAGGTAGACTAGACAATCTGCAACCACCACATAACTATTTCGTTAGTTCATTAAGTGACTTCATGTAAATATTCACATTGTGGAGATAACATCCAACAATACTACATGATCATCAAACGCCTTTTGCAAGTTTGGATCCGATCTCTGAATCCTAACCTCCAATTTCCATGCATTCATACTTACATACCTGCATCTTTATTACCATTCTCATAACAAAAGGATAATAACGCAACAATACATAAGCGCATACAAATCCCATATACAAGTTATCTTGACCTGTCATACTATTCTCTATTCATGTATTTACAACATGACATCTCTGATCCTATAATCAATCTATACTTAATGACCAACCTTTACATACATAACACTTTCACACTTACTCGAGTGTAAGGAATCTATGCATACACTTTATATCGTAATCATCCAATGCGTGACAACTCTACTTACCAAGCGGTTTACCTCATGTATAACCTTGCATAACTATAAAATTTAATCTAAATAGTTACACCCATGAATAAATGTATCTCTCTCTATACACACACACACACATATCACTCTATACATTGTACCATTCATTCTTATGCCATATTTGCACATTTTGAGTATGTTTCATGCTTAAAATACCTTCACTTCATTTTTTATTTTTGTTGACCCATTTATCCCAACTACTTTCATTGTTGTGAGGTGAACTATGCTTGTTCACCAACAACATCCATTCACTTGTCTTACTATAAATTACCATTTCATTCTTGTGTTCCATTATACATTAATACATAAACGTGCTTTTATTGAACTAAGAGTTAGTTCATAAGTCACTTACCTTTGTTCGAAGGAGTGTTGTCGTTCATTCCATCCATTTGACCCGTTATCTTTCAATCCGTGTCATTTCTACTTTAACAACAAGTCGAAATTGCAAACCATTAGAACATATAACGAGTTACTCACTTATTATTCAGCTATCTGACAATAGTGCACACCGTAACTTTCATGTGTGCACTTTATAGAAATAGTGCATACCAAAACTTCAATGTGTGCACTTTATAGAAATAGTGCACACCATAAATTCATGACACCTTACTTTAATTTCACCAATAAACCAATGTATAAGTTTTGGTGTATAATCCAACCCGCTTAATCCATTCACCCAAGTGACCCGTTTGGGTGATTCTCCCATTATTGACTTAACCAACTATTCTATGACATTATGATCACCCATAACAATTAAATACACCAATACCCACTTATCCATCCTAGGGATGAGCTCCAAACGGTATCGGTACCAACCGATACTTATCCAGAAAACTCCCAAAACCCAATATCGATATCGAAAACATATGGTACGGTACCGGTATGGTATCAGTATTTTACTTTAAAATACCGATACCATATCAATCCCGTACTGATACCGAAAATACCGAAAGCGAAAATCTCTATTACCTCCTGCACTACTTGCACCACTAGGTATGGGTGGCAGTGGAATGGGAATGCCCCACATGTAACCATTTGGAATGGCGTCTTCTACTATATAATCGGAACTTTTGCGCGAAAATTCGGGGGGGGGGGGGTCGGCCGCCCCTCCCCGCCCCAACCAAGCTGCGCCACTGAATACACTCAATTTTTCACCCTACATTCATTTCACACACGTACATTACTCCGTGTATGGAAACGAATAACATTTCATAAAGATAAATTAATATGTATTAAAAAATTAAATACATAATTTAAATAAGTAATAAAATAAAAACAAAGAAATTTGAAAATAACTAAAAATAAAAATAAAATGTAATATACATCTTCTACTTGGCTTACATAATAAATCTAAATATGTAGGTAATTTAACCATTTTACTCATACTACTATTTTTTTATTCTTTTTTTTTTTCTTATGAATGTTATACTTAGATAACTTGTGATGATGACCAGTTTATATGTCACCCCAAATGTACAATACTGAAAGATGTTGTAGCAAGTCGGTTGTTTGAGATTCAAACGGTTTGATGGTACTTTTAAACATTACGGTTCCGTTTGAACTTGAAGTCAACCGTATAAACCAGAAACCAGTCCGAATATCCGATCATTTAACATTTATTATGTTTACATATATATATTTTTTTTCAATTTTGGAATACGTAATTACATATATGTATTGTAATCATGAGTTGTCTAACATATTTCATTTTTTAAATTAACACAAAACATAAAATTAACACCCATGATAAGATCTAGTACTTTTTTGTATTTTCATTAATTAAAATCCATACAGAAATAAAATAAGCAAATGTTGATTGAATGACTTTTTCTTAAATAGGATCATCCTAAAGCTTAAAAACAATACCAATGACATAAACACATTGTGTCACTAGAGCATTCTCCCCAGGCAGGATTCCTGTGCAATTCGTTGCACAACTTTTGATTATTCGGTGAATAGTGAATGGTTCTAGTTGGTGTGTTGGTAGATAAAGTTGGGATTTCTTGTAGCTGAGGATAACAATGACGTGTGTTTTTACTATCTGTCTAGTTGAGGCATTTTATGCAGGTGGGTTGGTGAGGCAAGATGAGAGTTAATATTTTATGGACCAATAGTAGGGATGGATTATGCAAGTGTTTTATGAAAGAAAAAAAAAAAATCTGAACATTTATTCTCTCCTGCTTTTATGCTTAAATGAGTGGTATTTTATAGTTGAAGATTTGGGTGATTAAAGTAGCATCGTTCAAACATAATGATCATGATATTGTTATTGTTATTTATTTATTTATTTTTTTGAACGACTATATCTTTAAAAACAGGGTAGCAAGGAGCTAAGTCAAACAAAACCAATATCTCAACCATCTTATTTAAAACTTAGTTGATTCATGCATTTGGTTAATATTATGTGAAGGCTAAGGCGTTTCAGATAACATCTAGAGTGTTAAGGAAACTACAACCATTCACCAACATTTAACAACACAAATAATATCATCATGACTGGGTGTCAGCCCCACTCCACCTCAGGTCGATCGGGCACTATACCCGCCCCTAGGGAGAGTCACCGAGCGGGCAATGGGCTTGAGTGCCATGGTGGCAACGGGCGCAAGGGCGTTATTCATGGAAGAGAGTGAAAAGTCTTTTTTAGCCAATCACATTAAGCCGTACCGTCTAATTTTTTTATTTACACCATTATACATAATTGAAGGAAAAGATAGTGAGAGCCTCATGCCTACGTGATAGTAACTTTTTTCATCTTTTAGTTAAACCAGTACACATAGTCTAACAACTCAATATACCAAAGGGCTTGTAGCTTAGTGGTGGTGTGGAATAATTATCTTTGATATCTTTGAAGCACCTCTTTCCTTATGGAAGGTATCATCTCTCTCTCTCTCTCTCAATTGGTTGTAGGGGTACCTTATTAAAGTCGGTATTGGAAAATCTTCCTACTTATTAGTTTTCTATACATTAGGTCCCCTAAAAAGTTATTGCCGGATTGGAAGTCATTAGGAGAAAGTTTTTATGAGAAAATGGCATTGATGCAAAAAATATTCAGGTGTTTAGGCATGTAGCTTTAAAAAGATATCAACAACACCACCATCTAAATGATTTTGCGATTTAGGTGTGAATATCACTGCCTTTAAAAAAAAATGTGGCTTTTCATGAAAAACAAGTAATAACAAACGTTGATCATGGTTTCCTTTGAAGAAAAGCTTAACATGTATTTGGAACTACATTATTCGGTTAGTAGTTTGTACAAAATTCCCGCTATTTTTGCTTTCTCAGTTACGGAGACCATTTCTAGAAGCAAGGCTCACAAGAAAGTGATCCAACGGATTATAACGTATTAACGATTGGCTTGTTGGTGCTTTTTTTTTAACGGTCAACGATACACACCCATAACAAAGTCTCGCACCCTTTAGGTTTGGTCCGCAGCCCCCCAAGGTCCAGATCCTCATTTCAGAATAACCATATTCTGAGGGGGATTTGAACATGTGACCTCCGAGGACACGAACCCTACAAAGTGGGTAAACCTTCCCAGCTCCATTGCAACCACTAGGCTACAACAGCATTGACGTATTTAGGGGTCAGAAATGAGGGTCATTTGTCAAACAAGCAGGTTCAAATGGAACCGGCTCAAAACGGTTCAAATGGACCGCCGGTTACTCTTTCGTTCCTGCAATCGCACAACTGCACAAGTCTTCCTTCATCTCTACTCTTCCCTACCAAACCTCTATAAACCTCTAATTGTTACTCCCTGCTACTCAAACCTTTCACCATGTGGCTTCTTACAGCCATACGAATATTATTAGTATCAGCGTTAATGTCCTTAACAGCGCACGTTTATCTACTTTTCTCTATCGGCCGTAGCAACAAAAAGAAGGCGGTAGGGTTTTTCCATCCGTACACCAACGACGGTGGCGGTGGAGAACGAGTTTTATGGTGTGCAGTTAAAGCTGTTCAAGAAGAACGTCCTGATCTCGACTGTGTTATCTACACCGGCGATCATGATGCTTCTCCTGATAGCCTCCTTCGTCGTGCCGTTGACCGGTTTGGTGTTGACTTGATTTCGCCTCCTAAGGTCTTCTTCTGATTATATGCCTAAATTAACGGTTTAAACCCTAGCTATTGGATTACAAAGTCTAGATGTTATGTTAGAATGCGTTTTAATTACTTTAATTAAGCAATTGCTGAACCAATGAATATATAAATGAGCATACTCAGATGAAATTTGATGCATTATGACGTTATGTGATAGTTATACAAGTCGTGAACATTTAAGAAAGAAAATTGAACTTCGTTTGTATTCCGTTGTTGAGTGTGATGGATCTGATCTTATTATCCTAATTTGTTGATGCTGTTTTGGTGAATCTGTTGAATCGTCTATCCGCTAAGCAAAGTTGATCTGGGATTAATGGCCGAAATTTACGTTTCATTATTTGGAAATTTAACGGACGTAAACCCTTGCTAATGAATTACAAAATCTAGACATTACGCTAAAGTGCATTTTACTTGCCGGTAGTTTAAGTTGAGCATAACCAGGTGATATTTGATGCATCATGTGGTATTCCACAGTTGATTGTGATGTATCTGATCTTACAAGTCTAATCTGTTGATGCTGTTTTGTGGATATGTTGAATCGATTATCTGGTACGAAAATTATATGATTGTTGTACTTTGTTTATATTAGGTTGTGCATTTAAACAAAAGGAAATGGATAGAAGAAACGACGTATCCTCGTTTCACTATGATTGGTCAAAGTCTTGGTTCGATCTACCTCGCGTGGGAAGCTTTGACCAAGTTTGTTCCGTTGTACTATATGGATACAAGTGGATATGCTTTTACTTATCCACTTGCGCGGCTTTTCGGGTGTAAGGTTATTTGCTATACACATTATCCAACAATCAGCCTAGATATGCTCTCACGAGTCCATTCACGGAGTTCCATGTATAATAATGATGCCTTGGTTGCTAACAGGTCTGTTGCATTGCATAATTCTTTGAATTCTTGTTTTTAACACCTTAGGCATTTCACAATTAAGTGTGTTTGGACACATTGGCTTTGGATGAGAGGAGAACTTGGCAATAAATTGTGTTTGGGTGGTAGTAATTTTAGGTGGGTGATCTCCTGGGGAACAACTGAAGTCTCCACTCGTGCAACTAGAAACACAGTTGTGAGCTTCTTGTGGGAAAAATAACAATATTAATTTGTATGAGGGGTGTTTTGTTACAGTTTTGCTTGAAATCATTTGATAACTTAGATAATAGGTCAAGCTGATGTTCTCGTTTGTTACACAATGCGAATTTTATGGATTTTTTTAGCTAAATCTGGTATGAAAGGCTGAAACAATGCTTCTTGACTTCTTGTGACAGTGTTCTGCTATCACGGTTCAAACTTGTTTATTACACAATATTTAGCTGGATGTATGGATTTGTTGGTTCTTGTGCAAATCTTGCTATGGTGAATTCTTCATGGACATATTCGCATATTGAGAAGCTTTGGGGAATTCCAGATCGAATTAAACGAGTTTATCCTCCTTGTGATACGACTGGATTGCAGGTTTGTTTTCTTTTTCTGACTTCCACTTAACTTTGCAATAAAAAGGGATGGTTTTTCCTCTTAAACACAAGTACGAGTCACCAGTTGTGAAATTATAAAAAAAAATTAGTGTATGAATGAATCTGGCATGGTATCTTTTCTTGATAGGCAGGTTAGATAAAAACATTATTACACTCACGCACTGTTTTTGCTTACATACCGCGCACATACTTTGTCTGCTGTTATCTTAAGAATCATGGTTTTTGGTTCTTTATACGAGTGTATTTACATGTTTGTGTGTTTCAAGGTATCCAATCTAATTAAACTCTTAACAGGAACTTCCACTAGAAAGAAAAGCAACACCACCCATAATCATCTCAGTGGCTCAATTTCGACCAGAGAAGGTGTGCATTTTACATATAACCCTTGGAAGTTCATTGACTTGTGAAATCTTTAAAAACTGATTTCTCTTTTTTGGTTATATTTTAAAATTGTTTGTCAGGCACATACTCTTCAGCTTCAGGCTTTTGCGCTGTCCATCAGTAAATTAGACTCAGATGTTATTAGACCCAAACTCCAATTCGTTGGTAGTTGTAGAAACGATGCTGATGAAGCAAGATTGCAGAATCTGAAAGATTTAGCTGTTGAACTCAAAGTAGAAGATGATGTAGAGTACTATAAGAATGTGACATACAGGTTTGTCTTACATGACTTCATATATATTGCTATATTTGAGGGTTGTGCAATGGCTCAAGTGGGTCTGGGAAATCAGTTTTTGGTATGGGTTGTAATGGTCATGCTCTACTTTATTGACCCGCAAACACTTATCTCTCTCTCTCTATACAAATAACACAGAGATTTTGATCACTAAAATAATGTTATTGTAGTAATAATCTAAATTTATAAATGACACTATCGTAGAGGGTGTAAACATAGTAGTAGACTTTTGGGCGACTTTCAATTTGTTCGAGTCATTTGACCCATTTCCTGTTTAGCTAAATTCTCTGATTTGACCCGTTTAACCCATTGGTATGATACACAACCCAAATCCACCATAAATAAGTTAATCTATACATATAATAAACCAAAGCCATTTTAATGACATGGCACTCAAAGAGACATTCTCCTCCTTGAGTGTGCCATGTGTCATCCCATGTGGCATTGAGATATTTTAGGAAAAATATAATGTAAAAACAAAATTAAATTTTTCTCTCTTATGTTTCCTCCCATAATTTTTAAACGTTAATATCTTTTATATACGAGATTTTTTAAAGAAATAAATTACACCAAATTAACGAGCGTTTTATTATCTTTTCAACGAGTACCATAGTGCTATATAAAAACGGAGAAAAAAAACGACTATTTTTTGTTGGGTTTTGTTCAAACAGGAAAAAAAACACAAAGTGTTCAGGTAAATCATTAATCATGTATAGGCAAGTCACTAATTATGTTTAAATCAGTAAATATGAATTCTATTTTCAACATGCGTTAGCATTGGAGTTATACATTGTTGTAGGTTAGATATTAATATTAGAGTTATACATTGTTTAAGGTTAGGCGTTAACATTGGAGATATATTTTTAATTGTTTTAAGTTAGCTGCTACCCGAAGCTTTCATGCATGTAATTGTAAAGCGCATCATTCTATTTCATATGTAAAATTAATATGTCATATTAGATTTTTCAACCCCGGGACGTTCCCGGGGTATAATCTAGTGTATCAAAATAATGTTTTCCTCATACCACCATATCGGTCAATAGGTTTTTTACATTTTTCATCAATGCAGGGAGTTGGTAAAGCTATTAGGAGGTGCAACAGCAGGAATCCATTCAATGATAGATGAACATTTTGGCATTAGTGTTGTAGAGTACATGGCTGCAGGAGCCATACCCATTGGTAACCATATAAGCCATGGTTGACTACTTTTATAATTACCTTTTGCTAAATGGCATGTTCTTAAATTGTTTTTCAGCTCATAACTCAGCTGGACCGAAGATGGACATCGTGTTACCAGAAGAAGGGAAGGAGACCGGATTTCTTGCCCAAACTGTGGAAGAATACGCAGACGCAATTTTGAAGATTTTAAGGATGTCAGAATCCCAAAAGCATGAAATGGCTCCAGCTGCAAGAAGGCGAGCTAGTAGGTTTTCAGAGCAGAGGTTTTATGACGATTTTAAAGATGCAATTAGACCAATTCTAAACCAGTCTTTGGGTTAAGTTGTTAGATGATGAAGGATAAACTAAGATAAAAAAATGAGGATATCCAAACTGGTTTAAGAAACATTGCTCACCATCTGACTTCATCAAGGCTGTGGCCTTGGTGAAAATAGTTTTGTTAATGCGTTTTCATTTTGTTACTGAACAGATGCACATAACTGTTTATAGAAAGTATCAACTCTGATCAAATTACGATGGGAATTTATAAAATGGTCAAAATATTTCCGATTCTAACAAATATAAATAAAATATAAATGGTCGTGTTCATCAATAAATTGTATTTATTCATAAAAACTTTTGATAATAAATATATAATACGAATTCTGATATTTTGGTTCAATCGGTTTGAAATCAACTAATTTGACTTCCAACTCAAATTTAGAAATTCCAGTTCTGTTTAAACAGAATTTGGTTTGTGTGATAGCACAATTCAAATACTAATACGATTAGACTACTTGAAAACTGAGTTCAGAGTTCCGTGTGTGTGTCTGGGCTCAATTACAAATACCCTTAATTGGAACACATATTTTTTGTTCGAAAGTATTTTTTTATTTAATCTATAGACAATTTTTAATTAAATTATATTATTCATTCCCGGACAAAAAAAATTACATCAAGATAACGGGCAGGCGGGCAACAAGCTGCGCCGCCAACCCTTTCTGAACAGCAAATCATAATCTACTAAAAACTTAACCCTGCCCACCCGAAGCCGAGACACTACTATGAATAACCCGTTGTACCCTGGTCAGGAAACGGGTAGCCTCTGGTGCCAGTGAGCCAAAGGTATCAAAAGCCAAGGGTACAAAACCTTTTTGGTTCTCCTCGCAGGCTATGTTTTTCTACCTTATTTGCCTCTGCTTTCCGCACCGCTTGCCCTGCTACCAAGCCACTATCCCTTAACCCAACTAGGGGAGATGCACCCGTCAGGTCAACACAAGCATGCTTCCCCCCGGCCCACCCAAAGACAAGGAGATCTGCTGGTTGTAGGGTGGATCTCCCTTCTGCTGGATCCGAGAGGAAGTTCACAGGGCCTCCTTTTTGGCTGAGATCTCAGCACGTCTTAAAATATCCCACAGAATGTCTCTAACCCAATCATGCCGATATTTGAAACCGGGTAACTCCTTACAATGAATCGCATGTTCCCCGTATTCATCCAGGCAGGCCTTACGACAAATCAGACAGATTTCATCCTCCTGGTACATGGGGATCATCAGACGATATTTAAGAATGACCCTGTATTCAATAGCGGACATGCTTTGGCCTAGACCTTCGATCGGGATAACAGTCAGGAAATCTTGGACGTGGGGGCTTTGCAAGCATTCAATAACTGCCCTCTGACGGGGGGACAGACCAAAAACTTCACCCAGGCTCTGAGCGATTTTGCCAAAAAGGACATTCACCAAAGTTTTCAGAGGCTTTGAGGGGGCGGTGTCCTTGTTAGAAAAACCGCCAATATCAAAACCTGGGAGATAGTCATTTAGCTTTTCGAGGGCCTGCACGTAGTCCAAGTCTGCGCCGAAAACCCCGCTATTTCGTAGGATGTGGTCTTGAAGGTTCCAGGACTGAACTCGCGACGCCACAAACGCATACATGTCGACATCCTTCGCAGAGAGGAGCCCTAATCCTCCCATACGCATCGGCAAAGACGCCATCCGCCACTGTAGGTCACCAAAAAAAGGCCCCCCACATACCACTATGTCTTCAATGGCTTCCCTTAGACCCTTGTCAAAACATGACACTGCTTCATCCATCATGGGGGGTTGGCATGTCCGTAACCCAAAAAACAACTTAGCAACCCCCATACAGAACCTGAGCAAGAGGAGTTCACTCTGGGGATCTCTAAGGCAGGGCAAAAGTTTCATAAATTCAACCGCGCGTGATGCCCTCCACCTTGCCAATTCCCAATCTATACAAGAGATGGTAACAAAAATTTATATTTACTATCAAAACATCATTATTGTTGCAACAGTTTTCTGTCTGCTTTCCACAATCAAATGAAAATATGAAAAACTTAATTTTGCAACACGTACGAAGTAGTTCCACATGGAGTATGAACCTTTTTTGGAAAGAGGTAGCATCTTATAAACTTGTGGACCAAAAATGTATTTAACTAAAAGCACAGGGACGATATTGGGTAAAGTGCAACTAGCAAATATCTTATATGACTAGGAGAACAAGGGTGTGGTTGGATCAGTTTAGCGCCACAGATTGTTCTACCACTGTTTCTCTCTGCATCCCAATCTTTTTAATGGTTGGAACGTGAAATTAAAAATCTAATCCAATGGTTATTTCGTTAAATTCACTCGTTGCCTTCAATTCCACGGTATGCTCTCTTGTTCTTCCTCATTTCCTCCTTTAATTTGATATCTACAGTTTTTTTAAAGTAACTGTAGATTAATTTGAATGCTTTGTAAGTTTAATAATAAGTATTTCATGTTTTATCTCTTTGGTTAGAATCAATAACTGTATTAAACTAGAGTAAATTTAGCACCGAGGATAAGTTAGGACTCGAATTAGTTCAACATGTGTTGGTACTTCAACTGTTTATCATGTTTGATTAATTCATTATGTATAATCTTGTTATATTATTATTATTATTTCCAATAAGCTTGAAAACTATGGGTAAGTAATTTCTACTATGTGTTGGATTTAGACCCATAAACATAAGCATATACAATTCGTGCTACTTTATTTTAGTATCGCTAAAGAACCAAAGTTATGTTTTTGGTAGGATTACTCTTGCCATACAAAGAGGGTGGCGGCGCAACTTGCTGCCCGTCTACCTGTCATTCTTGTGTAATTTCTATCAACATATATGTCTTGCTAAAAAATGTGAAATCATGTTGTAACTTAATACATAATGTTGAAAGACAGTTTTGGTGATGTAATTTTGAAAAATCACACAGGCTAATCATCAAACCGCTCCACGAGTGTGCGTAGGAGTTCCAATATTAAAGGCAAAACAATTCTCAACCCGTTCTAGAACCCTTGTTTTCAGTAAACCAATACATACAAGAAATGGAAAGCCTCTTCTAGTTGCAAACAGTGATCGCGTCACAACAGAAACCAGTGACAAAACTTCAGATAGTACCGAAAAATCCATTTCCAGCAATCAACCATCGCCCACTTCTAAAACCGAGCCTTCTGAACTGAAACAAGATACGGAGAATGGAGACATAAGCAGTTCGCCGAAAAGATTGAAACTAACAGCAAGAGAGAAACTAAAGGCAGCAAGAGTTCGTAACCGCGAGTCAGAACCAAGAGTTGTAAAGAAACCAGAACTTGGAGGCAGAGTGCTTGAAGCTTTGAGGGAAACAGATAAAGCTACAGGGAGAAAAAGATCTGGTCTGCCGGAAGCACCAACAAACTTGTTAGATGACAGCAAACGAGGAATGCCGAAAAAGGGTCTGACCTTCGAGTTACCGGTTGGTTGGGATGTGTTTCTTATAATCACTTCTGTTGTTGTCATCAGCACCATAATGTTTACAACAACTTACGTTGTTTGGAAGGTGGGTGCTATTCATTTTAACGAGTATTAGAATTTTGTATCTTGTTTAAGTTAAAGTAAGTCATATACTTGAATGAATATAAGCTTATTTTCGTCTTCTGGTTCATATATAACATTATAGTATAGATTACTTTATATTTCGTACAAGTGTGTATTTGATTGCCTATGTAGTACGAGTATGTAAAATGCTTCCGACTCAAAAGTCAAAACAAAATGAATATAAACAAAATTAAGGTTTTTTCTTTATTAAGTTAATACAAAATATATATAAACATGCATCAAGTACAACCCAACCAATATACAACTGTACAAATAGAATGACTATTTCTGGACTTCTGGTGTCATATTGGTGTATTTTTGAAAGATCGTTACAACTGGAATAATTAGTTGCCAACCAACATAAGGTATCCGGATGCCTCTCGATGTTTTGTTTTGTTTTATCGGATACTTTTTTCTAGAGCCTTATGCGTTCCTTACTCGTAAGTTTATATTAAATTTATTTCTCTGTATTTTAACATTTTGAAACAACAAAGAGATTAATATAACAAAAAAAATGTTCTTAAAAAATTGCATATCAGGACATCAGGTTTTTTGTGAAATTATTTTACGTGGTGTCTTGTATTTTATGCATCAATGTTGTAAACCTATGTGCCACAATTATAATGTTATAAACTTGTAATCCCCTTATGCATAGATGTGTTAATAATTGTGAATTGAGCATCTATGAGTTCTAATTAGTTGAGTATAGAAAATTTACTATGTAAAACTTATGTGTTTGTGTTGTAATTAGTTAATAGCTGTATGCAATTAGTTTTTTTTTCTTTTTTCGACTAGACAGCCACCGTGACACTAGGTGTGGTGGCTTATGGCCAAACCGGCCTGAAGACACGGCAGTGAAATAATCGGTAAAACATCGCCCCCATCTGAGTCAAACCGGCGCCACCCGTATCCGCTCTTCACCTGGATGTCACTCCACCAAAAGTGTTAGGGCGTGGTATGGAATTAGTTACTAGCAGATGTGCTTTACCTTTTGATGCACGCAACTTACTACTTTATTGATTAGTATATGCATTAAACTCGTACATTGTTTGACTATTGTGCGTTAATGAGTTATAAATTGTCTAGCAATGACTTAATAGTTGTGTATCAGTTTTGTAGTATACTTACACGTTAGTGGCTTTAATACTTACATATCACCGGGACAATATTTGTTGACTATTGAGTTAACAAATACTTAAAAGTTTTCACTTATATTACCATTTTTTTAATAACAAATCTATTTTGTCACATTTATATAATGTGTTGTACAAATCAATGAGTTAACATAGGGATAACATATATAGTTGTGCATTATTAGGTTTTGACACTAGGCCATTATCTATAACAACTACTAGCACATATGAGCTTGGTTATTAAAAACGTGTTAGTACCGAGACAATGGGGTCCCAAACAGAGACATGAGGCACAAAGCGCATCACTTTTCGTATATGAGACGCAATATATTTATAAATGATTTAATATTACTACAAGAAATTGGCGGCGACCCGCGTCACTATTAGCGGCGACACTGACACTAGTCGCCGCTATTGCCCCAAAATGTTGTAGTGTATATAAATAACATACATGTAAAACTTATACGAATTCAATGTATTCAAGATTTTGAACATTAACTGATCAAGTAATGTTGTTATGAATGAATTAATGTTTGTTAGTTTCAACTTATAGTTTAATAATAATAAAAAACAAAACAGACGCACGAGCAGTTTATGGGTCATGCCAACTACTCCCCTTCCAAAAACGGTTAAACCTAACCTCCCTCTTTCTCCTTCATAACCCCTCTCACCCCTCAACCGTTTCCATTTCCATCTCCTCAACATCTAACAACCTTTTCCAATGGCCACAACAAACATCACTAGCATTAATAATATCGTTGTTGCTCGTGATGCAGGAGATGATTCTACTAAAGGCTGTAATAAGATCAAGGGATCCTGGAGCCCCCAAGAGGACGCTACACTTGTCAAAATGGTCGAACAACACGGCCCGCGAAACTGGTCCCTCATCAGCTCCAGGATCCCTGGCCGGTCTGGTAAATCATGCCGTTTACGTTGGTGCAACCAGCTTAGCCCAGAGGTTGAACACCGTCCATTTACACGTGAAGAGGATGAAGTAATTGTTCAGGCACATGCTACTCATGGTAACAAATGGTCCACCATTTCAAAGCTACTTCCTGGACGTACAGATAACGCGATCAAGAATTATTGGAACTCTACGCTTAGGCGTAGGGGACTCACTGGGGAGGTTGTTAAACGAGTGTCTACGGACGGGTCAAGTGGGTCGACTCAGTCGGATAACAATGGGTTGAAACGCAAGTGTTCATATACTTTTGTGGACAATGGTAGTTGTAATGAACCGGAGACGGTGCTCACGCTATTACCACCCGGGAAGGTTAAAGGTGTGGAACAACAAGTGATGGAAAAGAATGATGAGGTGGAGGATGACGTGGATGGGAAATCGACGGTGGAGATGGAGAACACGTGTCTTGTGACGATCATGAAGCGTATGATAGCGAAAGAGGTTAGGAGTTATATTGATGAGTTACGACTACAAGAAGGGGTTTGTGTTAAGCATGGGCCTGGTTTCAAGCCTGAGGCACAAAGTTTAGATTAAATCTAAAGTTCTATGTAATTTCTTTGTTTGAAACTTCAGTTTAAATCTTTTGAGATTTTTGGTTTACTAATGCTTTGAAAGGAATTTAAGTTTTGCAGGATATTGGAGTTTGACATAAAAGAGTTTAATTTAATCTAAGTGATATTTGTATTATGTTTGGTTTGTAAATGTGAGAAGATAAAAAAGACAAAATTGCTCTTATGACACCCCATGGTACTGGTTCTCGATGGTCCATATCGAGTAGGGGTGTTCACTTCTTTATTCGGTTTGAATTTTTTTCTCCAAATTGCAAAACAGAACTGAATTCGGGAAGTTCAAAATGACCTGGAACCAAGTTCTTATTTGGTTCGGTTCAGTTCGGTTGTTGGCATAGATGGTAGAACCAATTTTAATTTTGAAGAAAAATGGGCTAATTTTGGGAATTGTGAAAAGGCCTGGGGAAGAAATAGGTTTAAACTTCACACACTCCATAGAAAGATTTAAATTCTATCAATCATCATATGTGCAATGGGAACCTATTACTTTTCCGTGGGTTAAACCGACATGAACTAGTCGACCTACAATAATCGAAAGTTGTGTCACACAAATTAGCTAGATCACAAACACGACTAGTATAACCTACAATTTTATTTTATATTTTCACACACCAGTAATCTGAAAGTACAAATTAAAAATTTTTATCCAATATATAAGTTGATACTCATCTCTCTTTCAGATTTGAGATAAACTAGCACAATCAGATTTTTTAGAATATATATATATATAAGGCTGAAGGGTGCACAGACGGGGCAACCCCCGTCCCACCGTCTCCCTCGTCTCAACCACTGGACCCCACCCCCGTCTCCCCCATAACACAACAGACGGACCAATCACAAACTCACCTTTCACCGCCACCACCGTCTCTCACCCCCGACCCGTCTCACCCCCCCCCCCCCCCCCCCGGGGTCTCCCTCTCGTCCCTACACACTTTAGCCTAATTTGAAAGGGTTAGACGTATCAATCCATGAACCCACTTGTTTAGGTATACGTGTTTGTTGATTGAAACTAAAATGGGCTGTTTGTTGATTCAAACTAAACTGGCTGAAACCCGTAAAACTCATATTACGTTTGTGTTGTGTTATGTTGTATCATCAAACAAAACTCAGCTGTCACTGTTGAACTTAACTTCTCTCCTGTAAATAGGATGTTAAGTATCCCTGGAGATTATAGATCTAAAAAACGATACAACTGTAAAATACGGGCAGATGGAGATTGGTAATCAACAATCACCAAGATATTTTTTATGACAGATTAAACAGTTAACAAACAATATCACTTGTACATACTATCCATCCACATTAACTTATATTCATTGCATTCAAACACAAAAGCTTCATTTTTATGATTGATTTCTGTTATGAAAATAAAGCAGCTTAAGAAGTCAGAAACCATGCTCACATCTTTACAATGACAGCAAAAATTAAGTGATTTTGAAAATAAGAATTTCTTTTTCAATCAGAGATTTCATCAAAGCCGTTATTATGCATATCGATCATTTACGCAAACAAAAATGAAACAAAGTGATACCCAGGGTTGATACAAATGAATAGTAGTGATTAGATTGAATGTGGAATCGTGTATTCAACAAAAATGAAACAAAGTGATACTCACATTTAAGCCAATTATAAGAAAACTAATTGATTCTGTGCCCATATGTTCAGCACAATAAAACATAATGACAATCTACTTAAATCTGAAACTTTGCAGATTATTAATATTGTTCAATCTCAATCTAGGAATATAACCTATTTTAGCCACAAATCAAATAACTGGATGCACAAATGTAAATTACCAACACAAAGACAAAAACAACTGATTTAAGCTAAATAGCATAATCAAAATATCGGTATCCAAAACCAAATCCAACTAAACAGTACGACAAATTCAAACAAAAAACATGAAACAAAATACTGAAACAATACCGATAGTTCAAACTAGCAGATTATTCAAAACAAACAGATTACTTAGATCTCTGCCTCATCTTTCGACGCTTCCTCTTCAACCTCCTCATTCTCTTCTTCTTCCACTGAAACATCACAAATCAATCAATTTCATCATAAACAAATTAATACCATTAATATAATTAGAAAACGAATAGCAAAACAGATAATGAAAAACATACCTTGGCTCTCATGGTGATCAGAAAGCGTTAGTCGTTTGTTTTTTTCTGGTTAGATTATGAAACCCTAGCCAGCCGATGGTGTAAAAACTGCTATGAGATGAGATTGTGTGGTGAAGGGGGTTGTGGGCTATTTAGGGAACCCTAAATCTTAATGGACTGTGATGGGTCTGGGTTTGTGGTTTGCTGGGTTGGGCTTTACAAAGAAGCTCAAATTGTACCTTTTTTTTATTTTGTTTTCCTTGTGTGTTAGGGTGTTTTTTCGTTTTTTTTAATTACAAACTAGGAGTTAACACGCGTGTGGTGCTGGGTGTTAAGCCGAATCGTTCTTAGTTTGATAATATGTGGTTTATGATTTGATTACACCAAAACTTGGCATAATAAACAGAAGAGGAAACCTAAATATTGGACTGTTATCAACTGATAAAAAGAAAACAAAAAATATAAAGTGGTAGTACAACCAAAACGATATAAAAATTAAACGTAAACCAAATAAAAACATACATAAAAATAAAAACGAAAACGTATTATAGTTGATGACAACTTGAGATTTAAAATGTCATTTTAGCTAATAAAGTAAACCACTGAAAATAAACATAATTATAATGAACCACGGATTTAACCTTCTCCTCACCAAGTTCAACATGGGGTCTGAAAAAGCTTTCAGAGACGTAAGACGCATTCGGAGATTCGCCAAGCACATCACTAAGGGAATAGTTATACGAAAACGGCATCATGATAGGTTTCCGTGTTCGAATTGTAAGGATTGTGTTCTGTAAAATGGTTCCCGTCCTGCATAAAATTACAGACCTATACGGCTTGTATAGACATGTAC
Source organism: Ambrosia artemisiifolia (assembly GCA_032199755.1). NCBI lineage: Eukaryota > Viridiplantae > Streptophyta > Magnoliopsida > Asterales > Asteraceae > Ambrosia > Ambrosia artemisiifolia. The sequence goes on from CM063517.1 coordinate 3,033,711, forward strand.
GAGTCATATAGGGTTTAATTCTTCACCTGCTAGACTTGTCTACGAGTCGTATTGCCCTCTACGACTCGTAGAAGAGTTGTTTTTCAGACTGAACACCTTGCAATGCAAGGTGTTCAGTCCGTACCTCGTACTTCTCGTACCTACAAGACTCGTATAAGGCTATACGAGTCGTATATGGTTCATTTTTAACCCTATACGACCCGTAGAGGCCTCTACAGGTCGGAGAGGGGATATACAAATTTTTTATTTTAGATGTCTAAATAATACCATCCAAAATAAATTAGCGTGAACGGGATGGTATTTGAACCTGGGTTAGGTGGGAATATATGCAATGCACAAACCAATGAACTAAACGTATGTTAGAAAATAATGCTTTGATTGAACAATATATATAGGAAATTGGATTTTAACACCCTGAACTATTGATTATTGGCTGCTGACACACTAAACTACAAAATTGTTCATCACCACACTGTACTTTCAACTTCTTGGCATGTGTAACCCTCGGACTAACTATGGTTAGTTTTTTTGCTGATGTGGAATGGTGACGTGGCCATTTTTGCTAATGTAGCATGGTGACATGGCTATTTTTTTGCTTATGTGGCATAGTGACGTGACCATTTTTGTTGATGTGGCATGGTGACGTCACCATGCACATCAGCAAAAATAACCACGTCAGCAAAAAACTAACCATGGTTAGTCCGAGGGTGACACAGGCCAAGAAGTTGAAAGTATAGTGTGGTGATGAACAATTTTATACTTCAGCGTGTCAGCGGCCAATAATTGATAGTTCAGGTGTTAAAATCCAATTTCCCATATATATAATATCCATAAATTTGAATAAAAGTTTCGGGCCATCAGGGATAGCAGACCTTGGGCCGTCACTCACACAACCCCCTCAGGGTCGGGCCTGCCGGAGTGCTACCTGATGGAAGACACGACCACCCATCGCCACGCCAACAATCCGACTACTACCCCTGGAACCAAGGGTGCTACTCATATGGTACCCTGCAAAACACGTATAGGTCTCCCCCCCCCCCCTCCTCTCTCTCTCTCTAACACACATACGCACCCGACGTTTGCTTCATTGGCTTCCACAAACCTGTTCTCCACACCGATTACCCCTACCCGAGTAATCGGTGGCGGTGTTGCCAGTCGTTCTACCGAAACCCTTTGCCGATTACGCCCCGCCCCCTTTACTGTATTAGTATAACAAATCGAAGTGAACGACTGGGGATTGATAAGACCATTTTTTCTCAAATTTGCCATAATAATTACTTAAAAATGATTTGATGTTCGCACCTCTTTTCCATAACTTGAATGAATATTTATCACGAAAAGAACCTTAAGAATGGGACACCCACAATGGGTGGTGTCTAGTCTCGATTTAAATGACATATATATATGCATGCTAATAGGCCATCAATGTATACATGTATTGAACATGTATTGTCGTTGGTCATATCCATGATGACATCAATCTTGATTGGAATTGTCGGTTAGTTTTGGATTTATAAAAATTGATTTAATAACACATATATATATATCAATGTACCTGGCTTTAAATAAATACTAGTGGGCAAATCCGCGCGTTGCCGCAGATGCTTTATTTATTTATTTTTTTGTCACATGATCCGCCGCCGGTTTCATGTATTTTGTTTATTAAATTTATTTTATAATACATTCAATATATATAAATTCAAGATTGGGAATTGAGTATAAGCAAAAAAATTGACTCAAAAGACGACAATATAAGTGACATTATGCATATATAATTCATTACAAATCTGCACAATTAAATCAATAGGATTTATAGAACCATTCTATGTCATTCTTCATCCGATTCCCAATCATGAAACAAAATCAACACAATTTACAAACTGATTATCAAATTATAATACCATTTGTAAAACGTTAAATAACTCAACAAAAGTTGTCATTTTGTTATCTTAATAAAGAAACCAAAAACAATTAAGTTTACAATATGGTAAACATTTTCATGTAGATGTAATATTGATTTTACATCAAAAGACTACATGCAAATCATTTGCATTACAAATTTTTAGAAAAGCAACAAATGCACATGAACAACCCGTATACACTAATGCTCTTTTGGGAGGTATGTAAACGAAACATAAATCACCAGACAAACTCATTCCACAATGGTTTGGATAAAAACAACAAATATATGGCGTGTAGCGAACCTCACCAGCTGTCAATAATAAAAAAAATAAAAAAATGTAAATTAATAAATATATAAAAGTAATTACTTAGTTTTAGTATTCTATGTTTTCATGAGAAACAAGATGGAATAAAATAACCTTACCCAAACATTCTTGACATTGATCTTTTGGGGCGTCAACAATGACACTCATACATATAATATAAAAGAAGAGAAAGGCAATCATGTTATTCTTCATTATCACTCAGTACTTAAGAGTACACAAAATATGTTGAGATTTACGATAATATTTGAACGTGAATGCTCGATATTTATAATGAGTGTCATCCCATGCTACCTAATTAGGCAAACTATAGGAGCATGTAATGCAATAGACAAAAACTACATTCTATTATGATTCAAAATGACCCAATGCCAATTTAATCCTCTATTTTTAGTATTTGAATTATTTCATATATATATATATATATTGTAATTATGTAATTTCCAAATCGGTTATAAAATGATACACCAGATAATGTGTCTTGGTTATTGATCATGATTTAAGCATCATGAGATATAGACGTTTTTTTCCGATCTCTTGTTCACATATGGTTTAGCCTTTTGAACCACGTTTTAAGAAAAAGAAAAAGAATACCTAATTAATGTGTTTAGTGTTGTCTTTATTTTATTTTTCGTCAACACTTATGATTAAGATTTGTTGAAACCTTAATTATAAAAATTAATGAAACATAAAATAAAAATAACACTAAACACATTAATTAGCTATTATTTTATCCTAAAACACGGTTCAAAAGACTAAGTCATGTGTGAACAAGAATCGGAAAAAAAAACATTTGTATCTCATGATACTCAAATCATGACCAACAACCAAGACACGCTATCCTATGTATCATTTTATAAACGATTTGGAAATTACATAATTGCAAAAGAAAAAAATATATATTTGTCATAATTCAAATACTAAATTTAGAGGATTAAACTGACATTGAGTCTTTTTTGAATCATAATAGAAAGTAGTTTTTGTTTATTGCATTACATGATTATATGGTTTGCTTAATTAGGTAGCATGGGATGACACTCATTATAAATACCGAGCATTCACCTTCAAATATTATATCGTAAATCTCAACATATGTTTTGTACTCTTAAGTACTGAGTGATAATGAAGAGTAACATCATTGCTTTTCTCTTCTTTAATATTATATGTATGAGCATCATTGTTGACGTCCCAAAAGATCAATGTGAGAAATATTTTGGTAAGGTGATTTTATCCCATCTTGTTTCTCATGAAAACATATGATACTAAAAACTAACTTTTATATATTCATTAATCAATATTTTTTTTTATTTTATTGCTAACAGTTGGTGAGGTTCACTACACATCGTATATTTATTGTTTTTATCCAAACAATTGTGGAATGAGTTCGTCTGGTGATTTGTGCTTCGTTTACATGCCTCCCGAAAGAGCATTAGTGTATACGGTTGGTCATGTGTATTAGTTGTTTCTCTAAGAAATGTGTAATTCAAATGAGTTCAATGTAGTCTTTTGATGTAATATCATTATTACATCTACATGAAAATATTTATCATATTGTGAACTTAATTACTGTTGGTTTCTTTACTAAGATAGCAAAATGACCACTTTTGATAAACTAACAAGCAAATGTACAAATACAAAACTACTTAGAAAACGTATCAAATATCTAACGAAATTATAGATATCAAATCATGACCATCAGACTTTAAAACATAGATAGAAATATGTACTACAAAGTAACGAATATAAATATTATACTATGATGGTAAGACCAACGAATTCGTACTAGAAGTAACGAAAAATAAATAAAGCTCTAAGATGTAACGAAAAAGAAATTTGTACCTTAACAGAGAACACAATGCTAACACCTGTCATGTCATATATCGTGTCCAAACGCTCATGAAATCTTTGTTTCACTATTCGAGAAAGATAAACATGGAATATGAAATAGGTGTGGCAATCCGATTTGTCTAAGTGTAGACGATTGTTGTTCGTTGTTATTTTTCAGCCGCATGCACATTGGCGACATATCGGTAGAACAAGCCAGAGGTGTAAACAAGCCCCTTAATATATGAGAATTAATTAGTGGGACTTAAGAACTCTTGTTTGCTTAAGTTACAAAAACTAAACCATATTTACATCATATTTACAAGCTTTTGACTTGATTAATTAACCATTAATGAAATTAATAATTTGGTCAATTTACCTTTGCAACTTACGGTTCTTTTTTTCTCTTTTAAGCTAACTGAATTGTTTTTTGTTTTCCTTTAAAAAAACACAAAACATTAACTCTAATTAAGTTTTACCAATTTACGTTTTGTATTTGGTTTAACTATGAAACCAATTCACTTTTTTTTTGGCAAAAATAAATAAATAAAATAAAATTAAGAGACCTATAACAAACTTGACTTCAAATTAATTATAAAATTACAAAATTATAAAACGTTTGATCTTTATTTCATAACGAGTTAACGCTACCCGCGCGTTGCGACAGGATGCTAAGAAAGCTAAGTTGCAATAGGTTTTCCAAATTTTATAGGTTTTGGCATGACATGACAATTGAAATCATACAAATATGTATATAAAAATTATATATATATATATATGTGTGTGTGTGTGTGTGTGTGTTCTTTTAGGAAAAATGGTGCTCATTCGAACTTGAATGATAATTTTGTAATCAGAAAGCAAAATGGGGATGTAAAACTCGGGCTGGGATATATTAGGATATGAGCATTCAAAAGCTTCTCGCTTATTGATGTATCTGTACATTGGGTTGGAATGAAATGAATTTGCCTTTCAAAAAAAAAAAGGTTCAGATAATAATATTTTTCATTTGAAAGAATTTATATGTGTTTCGTTTTCTAAACTTATTAAAATCATACGAATAATACTAGTGGGGTGGCCGTGCGTTGCGGCGGGTAATGAATATGGCTGAGTAAGTGGTAAACAATTTTTAAACAAAATTTTGAATTCAATAAATAAAATATTTTTTTTACCATAACCGAATCCTATGTGCTAGCGGAAGTGCAAGCACATGAATATATACATAGCAATAATTTATGTGATCCCTCATTCTTAATGAGATTCTATCCTGGACAAAGAAATCCAAAAGACCGACCTTCTTCTTAAAAGTGGACCTCGAGAAAGCATTCGACAGCGTGAATTGGTACTTCATCTTGGAAGTTATGGCGCAAATGGGCTTCCCCGCAAGATGGAGGCATTGGATTAGCGGGATTCTAAAATCAGCTAGAGCTTCGGTCCTTCTTAACGGGTCACTCACATGGGAGTTCCAATGCTTTCGTGGAGTGCGACAAGGTGACCCGCTCTCACCTTTCCTCTTCATCATCGCAATGGAAGCTCTTTCCTATTTTATGAAAAAAGCCGAAGACCTCAACTTCATTAAAGGAGTCTCACTCCCCAACGCGGGCCCTTCCATATCCCACCTAATGTATGCGGACGACGTTATGGTGGTAGGCGAGTGGGAAGCATCCAATATTTATAATGTGATCCGATTATTTAGGTGCTTCTACCTCTTGTCCGGCCTTAAAATAAAGCTCCACAAATCTAACCTCTTTGGAATAGGGGTTGCGGACACAATTGTTGACGGGGTGGCACAACACATCAAAGTGAGCAAAGGTTGTTTCCCATGCAAGTATCTTGGAGTCCCAATTGGGGCTAATATGAATCAAGCTAACCATTGGAAAAGTGTTATCGAGACTTGCAATGCGAGGCTCTCTAAGTGGAAAGCCAAAACTCTCTCTTTTGGAGGGCGTGTAGTGTTGTTGAAGGCGGTACTTGATAGCTTACCGATTTACCATTTTTCTCTCTTCCGTGCACCGAAATGTGTCATTGAACACCTCGAAAAACTAAGAAGACGATTTTTTGGGGGGGAACCGAGGATAAAAACAAAACTTCTTGGGTGTCATGGGATAGAGTTATCGGTCCCAAAAACAAAGGTGGCATTGGGTTGGGATCACTTCATCATATGAACATGAGCCTTCTCCTAAAATGGTGGTGGCGTTTCAAATATGAAGACTCAAGCCTATGGAAGCAAGTAATTGGTTCAATTCATCATAACGAACGTTCTTGGGCTTTCATGCCAATTAAAGCGTCAATTCCGGGGACTTGGAATGCAATATTCAAAACAGGGAAGGATTTCGAAAACTTAAATATCCACGTTGAAAACTTGTTCAAAGGGGTACTTGGTAATGGGTTGCACATACGGTTTTGGCTCGACTGCTGGCTCGGGGAAACTCCTCTCAGGTACAAATTTCCAAATCTTTTCGTTTTAGAATCTAACAAGGGCTGCTCTGTTGCAGCCCGTTTAATCGTGCAGGGTAACTCTCGGGTATTGGGTTGGGATTGGAGACGACAACCATTATTGCCACAGGAACTAGAAGAACTTGAGGAATGCAATATTTTGATTCAATCAGCTGGATTCACGGCTGCAAGCGATGGCTGGAAATGGCTTGGCGACCCCTCTGGTCTGTTTACGGCTGCTTCCTGCCGCTCTTTACTCTCGGCTGCTGCTGTCCCCTATTACCCATTCAAGTGGTCTAATTGGGTGCCTAAAAAGGTTAACATTCTAGCGTGGCGAGCGGAGCAAGACAGATTGGCGACTAAGGAAGGACTAATCAAGCGAAAAATAATCGACACGTCTCCACTATGCAGCCTCTGTGGAGAGTATTCTGAAAACGCGACACAACTCTTCATTCACTGCTACGTGGCGGCGAATTTATGGCAAAAGGTGGCTGATTGGTGTAACTTACCTCCCATATTCGCATTCAACATTAGAGAGCTTTTGGAGGTCGGCAACATCAATGGTTTAAGAAGGCCTAGAAAGAAAGCGATCTACGCGATCATACTCACCACTTGCTGGATCATATGGAACGGAAGAAATAGGAAAATCTTTCAAGGAAAGAGGATTAATTTTGAAGAACTACTCAGCGAAATCAAGGCGCAATCCTTCCATATCCCACCTAATGTATGCGGACGACGTTATGGTGGTAGGCGAGTGGGAAGCATCCAATATTTATAATGTGATCCGATTATTTAGGTGCTTCTACCTCTTGTCCGGCCTTAAAATAAACCTCCACAAATCTAACCTCTTTGGAATAGGGGTTGCGGACACAATTGTTGACGGGGTGGCACAACACATCAAAGTGAGCAAAGGTTGTTTCCCATGCAAGTATCTTGGAGTCCCAATTGGGGCTAATATGAATCAAGCTAACCATTGGAAAAGTGTTATCGAGACTTGCAATGCGAGGCTCTCTAAGTGGAAAGCCAAAACTCTCTCTTTTGGAGGGCGTGTAGTGTTGTTGAAGGCGGTACTTGATAGATTACCGATTTACCATTTTTCTCTCTTCCGTGCACCGAAATGTGTCATTGAACACCTCGAAAAACTAAGAAGACGATTTTTTTGGGGGGGAACCGAGGATAAAAACAAAATTTCTTGGGTGTCATGGGATAGAGTTATCGGTCCCAAAAACAAAGGTGGCATTGGGTTGGGATCACTTCATCATATGAACATGAGCCTTCTCCTAAAATGGTGGTGGCGTTTCAAATATGAAGACTCAAGCCTATGGAAGCAAGTAATTGGTTCAATTCATCATAACGAACGTTCTTGGGCTTTCATGCCAATTAAAGCGTCAATTCCGGGGACTTGGAATGCAATATTCAAAACAGGGAAGGATTTCGAAAACTTAAATATCCACGTTGAAAACTTGTTCAAAGGGGTACTTGGTAATGGGTTGCACATACGGTTTTGGCTCGACTGCTGGCTCGGGGAAACTCCTCTCAGGTACAAATTTCCAAATCTTTTCGTTTTAGAATCTAACAAGGGCTGCTCTGTTGCAGCCCGTTTAATCGTGCAGGGTAACTCTCGGGTATTGGGTTGGGATTGGAGACGACAACCATTATTGCCACAGGAACTAGAAGAACTTGAGGAATGCAATATTTTGATTCAATCAGCTGGATTCACGGCTGCAAGCGATGGCTGGAAATGGCTTGGCGACCCCTCTGGTCTGTTTACGGCTGCTTCCTGCCGCTCTTTACTCTCGGCTGCTGCTGTCCCCTATTACCCATTCAAGTGGTCTAATTGGGTGCCTAAAAAGGTTAACATTCTAGCGTGGCGAGCGGAGCAAGACAGATTGGCGACTAAGGAAGGACTAATCAAGCGAAAAATAATCGACACGTCTCCACTATGCAGCCTCTGTGGAGAGTATTCTGAAAACGCGACACAACTCTTCATTCACTGCTACGTGGCGGCGAATTTATGGCAAAAGGTGGCTGATTGGTGTAACTTACCTCCCATATTCGCATTCAACATTAGAGAGCTTTTGGAGGTCGGCAACATCAATGGTTTAAGAAGGCCTAGAAAGAAAGCGATCTACGCGATCATACTCACCACTTGCTGGATCATATGGAACGGAAGAAATAGGAAAATCTTTCAAGGAAAGAGGATTAATTTTGAAGAACTACTCAGCAAAATCAAGGCGCAATCCTTCTTGTGGATCACAAACCGGGCTAATGGGTTCAATTGTAACTTGGAAAAATGGTGCTCATTCGAACTTGAATGATAATTTTGTAATCAGAAAGCAAAATGGGGATGTAAAACTCGGGCTGGGATATATTAGGATATGAGCATTCAAAAGCTTCTCGCTTATTGATGTATCTGTACATTGGGTTGGAATGAAATGAATTTGCCTTTCAAAAAAAAAAGGTTCAGATAATAATATTTTTCATTTGAAAGAATTTATATGTGTTTCGTTTTCTAAACTTATTAAAATCATACGAATAATACTAGTGGGGTGCCCGTGCGTTGCGGCGGGTAATGAATATGGCTGAGTAAGTGGTAAACAATTTTTAAACAAAATTTTGAATTCAATAAATAAAATATTTTTTTTACCATAACCGAATCCTATGTGCTAGCGGAAGTGCAAGCACATGAATATATACATAGCAATAATTTATGTGATATGTTAAGCAAAAGATTAGGGTGATTGTGAGGAAGTGAGAAGTTACATGAGGAAGTGAGAAGTTACATGTGCAAATGTAACTTCTCACTTCCTTTGTTTTCGTTCCGGTTATTACTTAACTCTAACATATCATTTTCTAAATTATAAAAAACTATAGCAATACTATAATCGAATTAAAGGGAACAAAGTGCTCATTTATACGGTGTAATAATATTAAGAAAATATTAATTTATGAAAAAGTTATGGACGTTTAAATATCATGGGAGTAGTTGGTTGGAATAAGAGTGAAAAAGTGTAATTATTATTTAAATAAACAAAAGTTGAGTATAGTTGAGAGGGGGGGCAAATGTGTAAGTATTGTATAAAAAACATATTACTCTAAAAAATAGTTAAGTGCATTGCGTGTTGTACTCTAACCAATTATACTTGTAAAAATCAAATTATATGAGGTCACTGAGAAATGTATCATAAGATAGTATATATACAGAAGCTTTCGGTTCATTTTCGTTTCGATTATTACTTAATCTTAACATATCATTTTTTTTAAATTAAAAAACTATAGCAATCCTATACTCAAATTAAAGAGGAAAAAACGCTCGTTTATACGGTGTAATAATATTAAGAAAATATTAACGTATGAAAAAATTATGTACGTTTAAAAATCGTGAGAGGTAGTTGGTTATAATAATGGTAAAAAGTGTAATTATTATTTAAATACATAAAAGTTGAGTAAAGTTGAGGGGCAAATGTGTAAGTATTGTATAAAAGACATATTTGCCCTTAAAAATTTGTTAATATGTGCATTGTGTGTTGTACTCCAAGCAATTATACTTGTAAAACTTAAATTTTAAGAGGTACTTGTGAAATGTATTATAAAATAGTATAGATATAGATATTCATAGCACTTATATACAACAAAAATTAGTAAAAAAAACGGCACCCGCATTTTAATAACTTCACATTATTTTTATTATCATAAAGCCGGAAAATCAATTACCTGATAGGGATTTGAAAAAAAATAGTCGAATTGATCAATGTTTAATCAATATATTAAATCTTGTGTTTGATAATTTATTTTACTCTTGATTATCAATTTAAACCCAAAAACAAGGGATGTTCTCGTGGCTTTATAAGTTGTTGTGTTTGATAATCAATTATTCCTTTTGATTATCAATTTAAACAGAATAGGGATATTCGAGTGACCATGTTGAAAAAAAATTATATGTAAATTCAAAACGATTCAAGAAGGGAAAACACAAACATGGAAGAGGCATATGGTTGAAATGATTGAATAGAGTTTATAGTTATAACCTTTGATAATGTTTTCAAGTAGGGATTTTTTTCGCCCGGGGAACTTTTATGGTGGCATGTTTTATGTTCTTCTTGATTGGAGATTTTGAGTCCGACTTTTTTGAATAATATATAATCGGTTCGAATAATAATCAATTCTCGATTGATGTATTGATTGCATCTATTGCATATGTTTCAACATAACCTCACAACAACAAATTGTCTAAGTAAACATGTATAAACTGTGATGAAAAGTGACTGAATAGGAAATGTTATCGTAACTTGCGATTCAAGAAAGGAAATTGACTGATGTTGAACGTAAATTATGCTTTGGTTCCAATTTGTGAAGGAGGTTTGAATGAATGGGAAAAGGATAGGGTTTGAAATGGAGTTGGGATATGGGGATGTTGAAGTGTGTAGAAATTTGGTGTGGGCTTTCTTCGACAAGTTGTCAGACTGCTACTAGGGCGATTTCTTGTTCTTCCGTCTAACGACTTGGTGCCATTTTCTTGTGTAAGAAGGAAACGGTTTTAGGGTGGTGGTAGAGGAGTTTCGGACGGTCACAGAGTTCGGACGGAGTCAGGGACGGAGATGGGACGGAGGTATGGTATATATAGGGTGGTGGTAGAGGAGGAGACGTCTCGGGAATCACGGGGGACGTGGGAAACTGAAACGACGAAGAAGACACCGGAGACGTCTCGGGAATCACGAGATGGCACAAAAGTCGTCTCCAGAGACGTTATTGGAGACGTGTTGTTTTATTGGTTGGGAACCAAGTCGTCTCGGGAGACGCCTCAGACGGATTGGGAAACGTGAACCGTCTCTCCAAAAAGACGGAAGGGGACTATTCTCGTAAACAACGAATAAGAGTTCATATAGATAAGTGAGAAGATTGTGTTTAATCTCGCGCCAAGGTATATATCTTATTTATAATTTTCGTTAGAGCATTTACAAAGAGCCTAACTACATATGTGATTTGATTTTAAAAAATTACATCAGGTAATAATTGCAGAAAATCCTATAGCGCCCAGTTAAATATTAAAAATCATTATGTCTTTTTTACATAAATGCCCTGCTTATTGTTATATTTGATGCATGTCACATTTTATTTTGTCTATGCTTTATTTTGGTCTTGGTCTAGGCTAGCATAGATCCCGATGGACCATGACACAATACATTTTGTTTGAATATTTAGACAGTATGTAGAATAAAGCTTTAACCAAACTAGAAGTAACGTTGGTCCCTATAGAAGGATATATGTTTTCAATGGACTAGTGTGCTTTATTCAAAACCAATAAAGTTATTTTAATTTATCCTTCTTCTATTAAAAGTCAAGTCATGTATTACATTGCAACCATTCCTAGCAAAAAAGAAAAGAAAAAAAAACCCTAAAAGGTTAAAAAAGAACCCGACGAGTCAAACAGGTGAGTCGACCAGGAGTGCAGCTCTACAAATCGGACAACTCGAATGAGTCGTAAGCCACTTATCTATACACTCACAATGATAAGCATGGGAACAATTCGGTAACACCTTTACTTTCTCACCTTCTTCAAACACTGCAAGACATATACAACACTCTGCTTCAACGGCTGTTGACAGCCGTTGATGTAGAGTGATCGGGAGGCTCTCAATCACCGCGATATCCAGCCCTTGTGGCCGTGAGAGCGGCTGCACGTGCTGTGATATCGCGGTGGTATCTGCAACAGCTGCAGAAGAAGTTGAGGATGATCGGCATATCCAGCGAGCGTATAGGAAGAGAAGAGTGATCAATAAGATGACTGAAAAGAGAACAATGATGAAGAAGAGTGTACGACCGTGGATTTGGAAGTTTTTATCGTCGAGTTCGTCGTATCGCCATTGGAAGCCTTGAGAGTCTTGAGTGGTCATTGTTACGTACGACGGTCAATGGTGGTGTTAGGGTGGATGTGGCGACTAGGCAGCATGGGTTGGGGGAGTGGTTAATGGTTATGAAGGTAGGGTTCGTATAAATAATGTAGAGAAAAGTAAAAAAGTGGAAAAAGAACCAAAAAAAAAAAAAAAGAAAGAAAGAGAAATGACAAATTGCCTAAAATAAAGGGTGTGTAGGTGTAAATAACGAGAGTAGCGTGAATGTCGCGATTTATGAAAGCAAACATGTGATGTTGAAAGTAACTCATATGAGTAATGGTTTAGACTCTAGAGAGACAGTTTTTTTAACGGCCAACGAATCAATTTCCGAGTACTCCCGGGTACCCTTTTGGCGAATCAGGTACTCGGGAGTACGCGGGCCACCAATTGCCACCAATTTTCGGGAAAACCCGACCACTCACTCGCCCGAAGGCACGACAGTGAAATAATCGGTAAAACCGGTCGGGATCAGGACTCGAACCCAAGCCAATGGGCGGGTCATCCCTCATTTTCCCTCCACCAATGTCCTCCAAATGCAGCTAGTGGGAATTGAACTCAAGCCTCCCATAAGAAACTTTAGGCCCTCAGCCAACTGGGCTACAAGTGTTGGACTAGAAAGACACTTATTTGGTTATATAATGGTATTGAACTATTGATACAACAATTTATATAGCATATACATATGTTTACAGAGTTTTATGATTCTTGATTTGCAGTTGGTTCTGTTTTGAAAGTGTATATATAATACAATTGGATGACAAAAATCAAAGACGGAATACGTATATCATCTAAACACTAAATTAAACACGTTATGAATATTAATTGAGGGAAATAGTTACATTGTTACATAATCGTTTTACAATAAATATTAGTGACATAATACATATGTATATGTTACGGGTTTGATTTGATATTCAAACGGTATAAATATATCGCATGAAGAAAATGATATAATTAAATATAACATATTCTTCAAGTGTTGTTTAAGAGAATATAAACTTTAAACTTTTTATTATGTTTTCTTAACTTTTGCTTTTAGGCTTCTATTAATGTATAGCAAAACGTGTTCTTATTGCAAATAACAACAAGATAGTAGTATAAGTTGTAGCTACTTTTGTATGTTAAAGCATCATCAAGTTAGGCGAATCTGATATGATTTGGTTGAATGCAATTACACTGAGATGTATCGGTTTTAAAACATATAATATATAAGTCCTTTTTGGACAAATATGGTTCCAAACATCATTTAAATTTTATTATATGCTCAAGTGTCAGGGTGACCTATGAAATTAGTTTTTGTTTAATTTAAGTATTATGTTAAAATAAATTTTGTAATATTGATTTACTAACTTAACATTATGGAATGAACAAATAGAAAGACTTAAGAACTTTCAACCAACCAATAATGAGAGAAGGCAAAATGGAAAAACAAAAAAATAAATGCACACGAGATTATTATGAGGCTCATACGTGTCGAATATTTGAAGGCGTTTGGTGGTGCTTCTCTTTTTGGTAGACGAGCATTCATTAGTTCACCACGATTGATGATTTACTTTGCTAGTTTTTTACTCCCTACATCCCAATTTAAATGTCTTAGTTAAAAAAATATACATTTTAAGAATTTTTTTGTTTCTTTGTGGTAAAATGACAAATAATATCATCAAAACTGGTGATTGTGTTTTGTCTTTTATGGGCAAAATTGAAAATTACATTTCTATTTTTAGAAAAGTGACATTTAATTTGGGACAAACAAAAAAGGAAAGTAGGACATTTAAATTGAGACGGAGGGAGTATGTTATTATTAAAACATTATAGCCCTGTAGTTGTGATACGGTGGTAAAGATGTTAAAGTTTTAAATGGAGGTTGAAAGATCAAGCTTCATAAGACTGAACGGTATGCTCTCGGGGAGAAACTCGGGGAGGCTGAGGTGGCAACGCCACCGATCGGGCACACCGCCCCTCCCGAAAGAATTTCGGTGACTTCGGTGAAAATGCCCCGTCTTCCCCGAGCAATTTGATTGGCCCAATTTTTTGAACGTTGAGCTTGAGTTTTTTTTAATTCAAACTTTATAATATATATATATATATATATACATACATATACACACACACACACACTTGCAGTAGGAAGAAGAAGAAGATACAGGGCGATTCCAGTGGTGGCTCCGATGCCGGAGATTGGCGACGGTGGTGGAGATGGAGGTGGCTGTGTGGCTGTGGAGGTGGTGGTGGAGGCAGAAAGAAGATGTAGGTGGCTGTGTGGCTGTGGAGGTGACTGCAGAAATGGAGGTGGAGATGGGTGTGATGTGCTCTTGAAGAAGATGATATATATATATTTTAGTTTTAATATATTTTTTTAAAATATAAAATATTAAATAGATTAAATAAAAAGGAAAAAAAAAGAAAAAAAAAAGGAAGGGGGAATGGGGGAATTGGAGGAAAGCATTTCCAAAATTTAGGAGAGAAAATGAAGGAAATAATATAGCACTGATGTGGCATTGGAAGAGTTGAGGGAAAAAGGGGGACACATCATATAGTCTAAAAAGCAAAAAAAGGTATAATAAAAAGGGAATCAAATTAGCTGTGCTAAAAAAAACTTGTACCCATCTATACATGTACATTTTTTAACAACTAAATTTTTTTGTCACCTATTGGATTTGAACCTCTCATTACTTATAAAGACAAACCCTTATTCAACACATTGATACCACTAGGCCAAAGGCTGTAGCCCAGCTATTAGGCTTGTAAACAAACCGAACGAACACGAACACATAATCGAACACATTTTTGTGTTCATGTTCATTCATTAAGAAATTTGCCGTGTTCATGTTCGTTTATGTTCGTTCATTTAAAACCTAAACGAACGGTTCATGAACATAAACTAACACAAATGATCAATATAAACGAACACAAACGAACATTAAACGAACAGAAATAAACAAAGGTAAAGAGGAAAAAAAACTCACAAAGCTATAGAGAAAAAACGATAAGAGAAGGTTGGTGATACTTGCGGCGTTGTGAAGTCTGGAGAGTGGAGACGAGGCTGTGGAGGCTGGAGGCGGGGTTGAGCAACTTAATTATGTGAGCAACTTAATTATAAATCCTAAAAATCGATAAAAGAATTATGGACAAAATCGATGTCCACAGATGATAGGCATCATGATACATGGAAATCATATAACAAATACAACTTATTTTATTTAGTCTAACATTATTTTAAACTATAAACATGACCTAATTAATGTAAAAGTTTCGGGGATTCTGTTAACTAGATTTTTCAGTGGATTCCATGTTGGTTCTATTGAATAAGTGGACACTTTTCTGCCCCCAAGTTTGCTTTTATGATTTTTTTTAATAATAAAACATCGCCATAAAATAATTATTAAAGTAATCATATATAATTATGACAATGTAAACAATTTAAGAGAAACAACTATAAAATTATTAAAGAATAAAATAATATCAAACTAAATAAACTTTATAAATTATAAATTACATTTTTCATAAAGATTAGAAAGTAATCGCTTAGAAATTAGATATTATATATACATATATATGAGAGAGATGATCAGAATCGTGTGAGAACCACTTAAGTAATTGAAATAATTATGGAACACTCAGTCTGTTTAAACGATTGATTGAATACTGAAATAACTCTTGTCAAAAAAAAAAGAATACTGAAATAACTAAGTTCGAATTTACGTATTCCGCTTGAGGATACATGATGTTATCTATTAGATAGTAGGTTTTTACTTATTTATATTTATGTTTGTTATTCTTATTTAAGACATATTACCTCTTCCTCTCTCTATTATATGATTTATTTGTTTCTTTATCTTCCAAAACTTCCTTCCACGCTAGTTGCCAAATTCCTACTCTCATTCACGTCCCACTTACAGCCAAAGCGTGCCATTGAGCCACACCGGATCTACGCTTACGGTGAATGATTTAAGTCGGATGCCCTTAGATAGAAAGATTTGTTCATCATTAAAATCAACAATATTGTACGTACTCGAGTGCAATAATGTTAATTGAATAAATAGTATTCCTCTTAGGTATTTTTAAAGGCTTGGCTTTGCTAATAGTCCACAAACTCCGCGTTTGTTGAACAAATACGTATAGTTTAACCTATGTACGTATCAAAACACTTCAACCATGCAAGCTACATGTGAACTCATCGTTCTCTTTGTAAACATTTTGGTTGTTTCTATTCACAATTATATATATATTTAAAACACAACTTTGGCTGTGTCTTGCAAATACTGTTTCGCTCATTACAATTTTTTACTTCCTATGTACAACCTATTTCAGCAGGGACAAAGTGTATACATCTCCCTTATCTCTGCAATTACACCTCCGCCCCACATACCACCACCGCCTAACCCCGCCACACATCCCATCAAAAACCCAGAACGCTTATTTGAAACGCCCGATTCGCCCCTATCGACAAAGTATACACACAGATTTTATGCTAGGGCCTGCAATTAGGCATGTTAAAACCCAACCCGTCCGGCGCCATCATCAACACCTTGGGACAACCTCCTCCGTCACGACCTCTGTTCGTTGTCTTTTTCCGGGTAAATCCCTCCCCTATATAGCTTATGTTGACTGATTATTTGGTTATGAACGATTGTTTGATTAGGGGATTACTTGGTTCCTGTTGTCTGTTGAATGGTACCATATGTTGTTCAAATCTATTAAAGTGTGCAATCTCCAAATTTAAGAAGTAGATTTACGACCTGTGTTGTGTGTTCACACTTAAAAAAGTGCTTTCATATACTAATTTAAGTTATGATAATGGATTAATTTGGTTATTTTCTCATACCCCAGGTCATATTTTATATAAGAAGCTAAAATTCTTTCCTTTCCATATGAAATAGATTAGGGATTACCTAATCAGGTTGGTTGTTTCGGATTGTGTTGTTAGGCGCAATTGAAATGTTAACTGGATTTTTTAAGCAGAACACTTTACTTGCTCTTGCTCATCGAGTTTAGGTCTCCATCAGTAACTTTGAATTTTTGTCGTTAATTTGTTTTAATGAGTAGTAGTATGGGATTGCGAAACCTATAAGAATGCTACTTGATAGAGGTCGCTGATCTCTGGAACACCTTGCATTTATAACCAAAATAACAGGTCATACCTCTGTTACTAACTTATGAACTTTGATGATAGACCTCTCCAGCGGAATTTTGTTAAAAAGGTCATGTGTAGTTTGAAAAACCAGTGTACAAAAACTAGCAACAGGGCACGAGCTTTGTATTGCTGTTCCATGCCATATTTTTAAGTTTTGGGCCTTTCTTAGGATCGTGCTTCAGGTCACAAATCTTTTTATCTTTTTTTCCCTTGCTATATACATAATGTAAACAAGAAGCTTTACCATAAAGCCACACACTGTTAAAATATAATGAATGCATGTAAGAACGTAATCAAATAATGAAGAAAAAATTAGGAACATATTGCTAAGAATCATGTCTTTATTCTTTAAAGGTATTAATGTCATTATGAATGCAATGCACGGACTGAATCCAATTTAATTGTTTACTTATTCAATTTCAATGAGTGAATTTTCAAGTTCAAGCTACCCATTTTCAAAATATCAAGTAGACGAATAAGAATCTTGAGAAAATATTTCATTTGTCTATCATTATGGACACACACTAGGCATAGCAATTTGATCAAAAGATATATGTTGAACGTTTGGTGCGCTGTATGCTTCATGAATATTGTAGGTTAATTTGGATGCTTATGTATGTTTTTCAGCTGCTTTTAACAACTATGTATCATATTTCTCGGTGTTTTTGTACACGCGTCTATTGCGGACTAATCATCTATTGCTGTTTGTTTGCCTGTGCAGATTTTTTTTCGTAACGCATCTGCAGTTGCTTTTTGATTAAGGTACGTACCATCCCTTTACTTATCCATAACATATGTTCATGAGAACATAACTGTCTTGCTATTACAAATCGTTTTGCTCAATCTTCCTATTAGCACGTGTGAGACACCTTTGACTGTTTCAAATGCCTGGCTCTAGAAGGAAGCATACGATATCTGATACGTTCTCCGATCCGTTGACGTCATATACGTCTAACAACGCATGCGCATTTCCTAGACCTTCGCTTCGAGGTTCCCGTTACAACGCTGCAACGGCTGCTGCAGTGTTGTTTCCATCACTTTATATTGACGACGGAAACTGTGACATAGCCTGCGAAAATTGCAATGCTCTTTTCTGGTATGAAGAACGTTGCGTCTCCTTATCGTCGCGATAGTAAAAAAAGATAGGATTTTATTAGGATCTAAGATCTAATTGAAACACACAGTTCACAGTTGACATAATCTTGCAGTTTTTTACAATAAAAAAATGCAGTTTTTTTGTTATTTTTTTTACTTTGAAGTTTAGAATAATACAGATAATCCCAGATGGGAAATGTGTTGCCAGTATTCATATTGTAAATATAGTTTGGAGTTTAAGCTTGCAGCTTTGAAAACAAGCATTAGTTTGAAGTGGCACGTTGTCGTTTCTCAATACACCTACTGTTTTGACTTGCTCAGTAAAAAATGATGATTATATTTCTGATAATCTATACCAGGCAAACAACCGTAGACAAGAAAGGTGCAACACAACATACCCTTTTGGTCCCATCTTGCAGCCACAGGCGAGCTTGTCAAGACTACATGAATACATATACATGCCTCGAGAACAGTAATTCAATGTAACATACTTATTTGTGTCAACGCAAATCAATGTATAGTTTCGTCAAAAAATATAATGTAAATCGATGTATAGCTTTGTCAAACACTCTTCATACACCATCGCAGGCAGTCGGCCCCCGCCGCCGCAACGCGGCGGGTATAAAACTAGTTTAATAAAAAGGGTAAAAGTTCATAGAAAGTGGGCTCCCCGATTTAATAAAATGGGCTTCTAAGGTGAGAAATGAGTTTGGGCTTTTTACTTTTAGTAAAAAGGAATTTGGAATTTTGGATTGATGGAAGTTTAGGCTTATTGTTTCAACAAAAGGGGCTTCTAGTAACAATCAAAAGGTGAACACACGCAACATTTTTGGAATAACAATGATGGATATGTTGGAATAAATATACATTATGTTGGTATAATCATTTATCTAATATTGGTCAATTACCTTTATACCCCTAAATTTATAATAGGTATTTCCTTGATAGACGGAATTACTCTTGCTAAACCTAATTAGGGTGTCCCCTGTGTGTATAATAGAGAGATTACTAGAGGTTGAGGGTTAGACAACATAACATAACATCATAACTCTAAAAGTCGTCGCCCATTACTTTGTGATCATTAGCCTTCATTAGTTTTCCTATATGCTTACAACATCTTATCAGTATCTAACCCATATATCAGGTACATGTTTATTATATGTTTTTCATTACATACAATCAGAGCGGGATATTGCTTATATTCAGCGGTGTCATCATTTGCAAGGGCGTGACTCTTAAGGGGCAGGGAGCCCCCCCCCCCCCAACTGAATTTTCGCTAAAAAGTTCCAATTATATAGTATTCGTATATAAATTTTTTGGTATATACGATTTCGACCCCCCGAAACTCGTTTTCAAGCCTCCGAAACTAGTGATTTTCGACCCCGGTACCTTCCGACCCCACGAAGTTTCGGGCGAAGCTTCGCCACTGATCATTTGTATCCACCTACTATGTTAGAATATAGATATGAATTGAATTATAAAGAGTAGCAGCCATAGACGTAGTCTAGATGGCCTGCAGCTTCACAAAAACTCTTTAATTATCCCTTTTGAGCTTCCCAAAAGCTCTACTGTTAACACTAATGAGAGATCGACAACAAAAACAAGTATATAATTTCCAGTGATAAGACACTAGAAGTCGATAACTTGCATATATATACGAAGCTCCAAGGGTCTAGACACCATATATGTCGTATTCTCACTATTCCACAACACATGCGAGTCACCTAAAATCTTTTTAAAAACAGTATCATAACTATCTATCTATACATATAATAAACCAAAGCAATTTTGATGACATGACACTCAAAGAGGCATTCTCCCCCTTAAGTGTGTCATGTGGCATCTATGTGTAATTAATTTTTTAATAATTTAAAACCCACATTAGCTAGGGTTTTCAATTAAAAACCATTATGCTCACCCCTAATCAAAAGTTTGTTGCCTTCCCATGTTCTCCTATTCAAACGACGTGCTCTGTCAATCAATCAATAAGATTAAAATGAAATTCAAATCTGGTAGATATACTTCACTATTCCATCATTAAAACCATACAACCATCAAAGGTAATATGATATTAATTATTACTCCCTCCGTCCCATTAGAAGTGTCCATATTCCCTTTTTTATTTGTCCCATTTCATGTGTCCACTTTAAAAAAATATTAGCCAACTTCCAAATTTACCCTTAAAAACACAATTAAAATAAACAAAGAATATAATGGACCCACATATGACAAGGGTATTATTGTCATTTGGCAAGCAAAAAAGCAATCATTTAATGTGCCTAAAACTTTGTGTTTTTCACACTACGACACTTCTAATGGGACGGAGGGAGTATTATTATTTATTTTTTGTATGGGGAGATCAGTTAAGCAATATCAAATGCTTTTGAAGACGCTGCTACTACATATTTATGTTGCAATAATCTAGAAAAAGCTTTAAAATCTTATCGATCTTCTAATAATTGGGGTGGTGTACTTACTGTTGCGGGTCTCATGAAATTACCAAAAGAAGAGATAATGCAAATGGCGTATGAGCTTTGTGTAGAACTTCAAACTATTGGGAAACCAAGTGAAGCTGCGAAAATTGCTTTTGATTATTGTAATAATATTAAAAATGGGATTAGTCTTTTAATTAGTGCACGGGAATGGGAATAAGCTTTGAGAATTGGTTTAATGCATGGAATTGAGGACTTGATTTAAGATGTGAAAATTTGTGCGGTTGAATGCGAAAACGTTTTGGTTGTGGAATATGAAGAGGGGTTGGAGAAAATTTGTAAGTATTTGTCAAGGTACCTGGCAGTCTGGCAGCGACGGTTATCGCTTGCGGCTAAGCTTCGGGCTGATGAGAGATCCATAAATGAACTGGATGATGACGCAATTTCAGAATCTAGTAGTAGTTTTAGTGGAATGAGTGCTTACACCACTGGGTAAGATGCGCGTGTACATGCATATTTATGCTCATTCTTTTACTGGACCAATTTGTATGTAGTTAGTAATAATGTTATTATACTATTTGTATGCTACATTACCAAGTGCTCTAATTCATGACCAGGACAAGAAAAAGTTCAGCAGCTTCCGTGAGTTCAAGTGCCACTAGCAAAAGAGGGATTAGGATATGAAGAAGAAGAAGAAGAAAGACTATGATAATAATAATAATAATAATAATAATAATAATAATAATAATAATAATAATAATAATAATAATAATGATGATGATAATGGTAGGGTTGAAGTGCAGAAGCAGAAAGAGAGGCGTATAGTGTCTTGGTCTCAAGAGGTTTGTTTTGATTGATTGATTTAACATTTAACTGATGTGAAGTTTTATGTATGGTGTTTTTGTTTGTTTAAATTGTGGGATGTTAATTGTTCAGGAAGATGATATATTGAGGCAACAAATCGGTATCCATGGAACCGACAAGTAGGATTATATATCTTTAAATCATGTTTAAGTTTTTGAAAATCTGTTGATGATTAAATTAATAAAATTGATGAGTGTCATGTGCAGTTGGGCTATTATTGCATCTATGTTTAAGGATAAAACTACAAGACAATGCAAAAGAAGGTATGCAATAATGTTACATGTGTTTTCTTTGTTTTTTTTTTACTATATTTTTATGTTATGATCCACTATTCTCTTTATTAACGTATGTTATTATACTTGGATTTGATTGATATTTACTTATTTAAATTTTGATTTTAAAAAAGGTCACAAGAGGAAGACACGCTTCTATGCAAGGTACAGTCATAGTAATATCATATTTTTTTCGTTATAGAAGTTTGCCCGTATAGTGTTGGTTTGCAAAATATTAAACTATCATCATCGTCGCGATATTGAATGTAGTTGATAAGATAAATTGGTATCATACGATAATTTGCAGGCTCAAAAGGTTTAGAAAACGTCCATGCAACCTTCCAAGATGAGGTATTTTTATATAGATTTTCAGTCCCATGTATAAAAACCAAGATCATGATTTTAACTTCAATGGCAAAGATGGTAATTCTTCGGATAAGAAACTTTGCTGATGATAGAATCTTGAAATGGTTGATTGTTTACAAAGGATTCTTAGTAATATAAACTTATGTGCTATTACGTCATATTAGATTTTTCAACCCTGGGACGCTCCCGGGGTATAAGCTAGTTTATCATATTTAAGAACATGCAAAATGTGAACACACATCTAATTTGAAAGGTCGGGGGTTCATTCCTTTAGCCAGTCTCTTGACATCAATTTCTTATGATTTAAACATATGTTTACAACATAATCTAATTCAAATTTCATATATAGGTATTTATCTGATTACAAATACTGGAATTAATTTTACAAAGCGCATCAAAAGTTAAAAAAAAAAAAAGTAGTCTTGAAAAAAGATAAAAGAAGATTAAACCAAGAAAATTAAATGTAGAGGTAATTAATTACTAGGACTTAAATTAAGTACTTGAAATCTAAACAATTCAATTCCCTGGTTTAAAAAAAAAAAAGTCGACATACCTTTTCAAACAATTAGACGAGCATATGAAATCTTCACCGTACGTCAACCTCACTCAAACCCTAACTCGATCTTTGATCATTACAAATATTTGTTCATGACATTATACCAGCTAGCAATGATACCTTCAAATTAAATTCTTCAACTCTACCGTAGAAACTCGAATTAAATTATTCCATTCACAACTAAAACAAATAAAACCTTTAATAATCAAACGACGGATCTCCATAGTCCCATATACTAGGTGGCGGGTACTCATCATCATTCGACCACAAAGACGGCGACGAAGGGTGATCACCGCTATTAACCGCCATCTTAGGGTCGGAAACTGAGTCTCCGACCCCCATCGATGGGGGCTGGTTGGAGACGAGTGAAAGGTTGGCTCCAACCGAACCCACCAACGAATTAATCTCGTCCTTCATTGGTTGATAATTTTCACATTGTTGTAACAACGGTTGTTGAGATACACTTATTCTAGGGTTTGTGTCGGTGTTCGGATGATACGAGGTTGGAGTTGTTGTCATCCTTAACGTGGGGCCCCCACTCCCACCATCACCCACAACAACACAATCTTTATTGTTCATGTTTGTGTACGGTAAGTACGGATGTGGTTGCACAAGTTGTACGGCGAATTTAGCACTAGTATTATTATTATTTTGTTGTACGGTCGTAGGGTAAAAAGGGTAGGGCATATAATTAGCTAAAATGGGTATGGTAGAAGGCGTTGCTTGAGAAGGTGTGAAGGTAAGATTAAAAGCAGCTGGCCGAGGAAGTATCGGCCGGAGAGTCGGCGTAGGAGCCGACGAAGAAGAACTACCACTTCCCCCTCCGTGTGATGAGGAGGAAGTAGAGGTAGGTCCAGCGCCAGTTTTAGAGCAGCTGGCGCTGGTGTTACTACCACCTTCAGCACATGGATGCTGAAGGTTAAGTTGAGCTCGGGAGCCATAAAGAACAACCGCGGCTCGGTCGTATGCTCGAGCCGCGTCTTCGGCTGTTGCAAACGTACCGAGCCATCTGCGGGTGCGCTTACGTGGCTCCCTGATCTCGGCAACCCACTTGCCCCAACTACGTTGCCTAACACCTCGGTACTTAAACTTACCATTTTCCGGACCGCCTTTTCCTTTTGACTTTCGGTTGTTGGTACGTGGTGGGCTGGCGGTGGTGGTGGTGGTGATGGTGGTGGCATGAGGTGAAATAGGAGGAGGAGTGGTGACGAGATGGGAATCGTTGTTTGTGTCCATTTTGGGGTAAAGATAATAAGGTGGCGATAAAACCTAAGGGGAAAGGTGGAAGAAAGAGAGTGAAATGTAGAGAGAGGTGGATAATGACGGTTGGTGATTGTAAATGGTGGAAGGGGGCGGTGGTCTTATATAGTGTGAGTGTTGGGTCAATTTTAGTTGGTGAACAAGGGATTGATTGTTGCATTGTAAAGAAACATGGATAACAACAACATTAGTGCATTTCTTTGTTTGGATCATATCATGTTAATATATTTCAAAGCTCGAACCCATGTGATATGAAATGATTGTTCTAAGTTTAGTGACCGTATATTTGCAAGGCTTAGGCATCGAAGCATTTCCTATACATGATACACAAATATGTCATAAATGTCATGTCAATAAATGTGCCACACGATGTCTCATTGACTATAGTTGTCTATTAAACTTGGGACAAGCGATAACCAAGAACAAACATTGAAAACCTCGACGACTTGCTAAAACCTTTAGCGACTCTATTTATTAATAGAGAAAATTGCTCGAATAGTCCCTGTGGTTTGCACAATTTTCACCTATAGTCCCCAAGTTTTTAAAATTACATGTATAGTCCTCAACTTTTAGTGTTTATTAACTCGGATAGTCCTTGGAGTGGCTGTGAAATTACTAAATTACCCTTTTGATGGATGGATGTTAAATAATCCAGTTAAGTGCATGTAAAATTACTAAATTACCCTTAACCCTATAAAAATAAAAAAAAATCAATTAATTAATAAAATATAAAGAGGGTCCACCTAACCCCTTAACCAATTATTTTTCTCCACCTATTTTTATTAGGGCCCACCAACTTAATCTTCCCCACCCTATCACTACCACCACCCACCACCACCACCAACCAGCCACCACCTCCCCCACCGATCACCCTCTAATCGAAATAAACCTTAAATAATATTTTATAGGGACCTATGCTTTGATATATGGGCCTACAGCCCTGCAGGATCTTGATTCTATCTATCGACAATGTTGAGCAATATCTGATCGTGACCCGGTTTCTTGGTTAAAAAGTTTGAACCATAACCCATTAACCCAACATACACCCGACTCCTCAAATAATAATAAACTTCAGTAACAACAGCTACCTACTTGTTCTTCAATATTTCAACAACAATCATAAATCAGTTATGGAATTCAACCAAGAAGAAGGCAAACACCTCTACGACGAATGCTCAACGTTAATCCTGGTATATTGATTCTCTTCCTTTCTCTCCTAGGGTTTGCTTTAACAATTTCTGTTCCATTCATATTATCAATGTTATTGTTATGATAATGGATTGGATCTGATGTTATTATAGTATAGTATTATGTCTGAATGATGAAAGAAACTCTAACCCAGGTTGATGATGAAGATTGTAGATTTGTGGTTCAAGAGTTAATCGGGTTTAAGGTTTATTTCG
Organism: Ambrosia artemisiifolia; assembly: GCA_032199755.1. Lineage (NCBI taxonomy): Eukaryota > Viridiplantae > Streptophyta > Magnoliopsida > Asterales > Asteraceae > Ambrosia > Ambrosia artemisiifolia. The sequence continues at coordinate 3,059,469 of CM063517.1, forward strand.
TTTAGAGGGTGATCGGTGGGGGAGGTGGTGGCTGGTTGGTGGTGGTGGTGGGTGGTGGCTGGTTGGTAGTGGTAGTGGGTGGTGGTGGTGATAGGGTGGGGAAGATGAATTTGGTGGACCCCACCAAAATAGGTGGAGAAACATAATTGGCTAAAGTGGGCCCTCTTTATATTTTATTAATTAATTAATTGATTTTTTAATTTTTATTGGGGTAATGGTAATTTAGTAATTTTATAACCACTTAACTGGATTATTTAACCTCCATCCATCAAAAGGGTAATTTAGTAATTTCACAGCCACTCCAAGGACTATCTGAGTTAAGTAACACCAAAAGTTGAGGACTATAACTGTAATTTTAAAAACTTGGGGACTATAGGTGAAAATTGTGCAAATCACAGGGACTATTCGAGCAATTTTCTCTTATTAATAAGAAATGATTACAACTGAATGAATAAAACATAAGAACCAAGGGTTTATATAGACCACCTTTCGTATCCTAACTAGAATGCAAAACACGGATGATAACTACTAAAAACAATAAAAGATTTATCTATAAACTAGTTAATAAAACTAGTGGATAATTCAAATAATAATTAGATAAACTAAATTATTATTTTACTTAGATAGTCCCTCGACTTTAGATCTCAATTGTTCGGGTCCTTCAAGTTGGTGTTGCACCAATTTTTACACTCCCTCTCAATACCAACTTCCATTGTTCCACCAAGATCTTCAACTCCATGTAACACTTGTGCCTCTTGGATCTTAATTCTTGGACTCGCCTTTGTCGCATCCATTTTTGCTTTCTCAACTTCATGATCACACATCATGGTATTCAAAGCAGTTCTCTATCCGCACTTGAAGCAAGCTCCCTCTCAAACACAACCCATTCAACTTTCTCAATTTTCTTCGATTCTATAATGACATAACCCGTGATATAAGACGAACCTTTCTCTTCGCGCAATTCAACCAACACGGTTTCCCTCTCGTCTAGTTCGGTCATGGTCACGTTTTTATTATCCATACTTACTTCTTGACTAGTCAACCATGATAAGTCTACATCAAACTATTTATCTAATAAATTTGGTTTGGATTCAGTGGGTGCCAATGTGCCATAAAGCATCTTCTTATTTTCCCATTGCATTCACAAAAGTATATTCTTCTTTTCCCATTGCACTAACGCACCCATTTATGCTTGCATGTCCCTTCATAGTTTGTTAGTTCCACATAAATTTCTTTAACAACTTTTACCTCCACAAAACTTGTTGTGGTCCCATTAATGATACCATTAGTTTCCATTACCACGGGAAGGTCAACAAAAAATCCATTCTCTACATTCACATCAGCAACTTTTACCTCTACAGCACTTACTTCCTTCTTAAATTCCTTAACTCCAACATCGACGCCTCCTGCATCACCAACATTACAATCAATAGTAATATCCAATTCGGCATCGTCCACTTCTTCGCTGCTCATCCACCTTCTATTTCTAGTTAAATGATTCAAACAAACAGAATCGACAATCCACTCATCTAGATTTTCCACCGAAACCGTGAGAGCCTGCACTTCCTCAACCTGTGCAATCATTGCTTCATCGTACCAACCTGTTTCTACTTCAGCCTCTACGCTGTATTTTCTTGAGTTAGATAGCTTATGTTTGTCTCCGGTTAGATGGTTCGAGCATCCCGAATCAATAATCCAAACATCTAAACTGTTTGAACGTGTTTTGGTTGTCACGGTGAATGCGTTTACTTCTTCTACTTGGGCTACAAAGGCTTCGACATCCCATCCTTCTTCAGTTTCCACTTCTGCACTATTACCTTCATCTTGTTTTGGTTTTCGACAATCCTTTGCTATATGACCTTTGACCCCGCAATTATGACACTTGAATGGAAATCGTCTCGGTCGAACCTTTGATTCTTTTCCTCGGTTCTCTTCGTCCAATGAATCTTCTTCAGAACTTTCGCTTTGGTTGTCCCGATCCTTTCTATTGCATTCTTTCTTCTTGGTTAGGTCACTTTTATCTCGGTACTTATCCTTGGCTTTCTTGACTTTGTCGTTCTTTTGGTATCGTCCTTTGGACTTCGAAGCATACAAAGCTTCGGTTTCATTCTTGATAGAGACCCCTGCAAGTTGTTTCGCCAACACTTCCTGACCCGCTAATAAATTTTCAAATTCAGTTTAGTGAGGCTGATTCGCCCAGCCTTGTATTGCGGTTACGAAGCTCTTGTATTCTGTTTTCAATCCATGAACCAGAATTTGTAACAGTACGGTTACCAGGCCCAAAAATTTTCATGTTTAAAAGTATTATAACAAATAAATATATAATATTATTAGTATATATAAGCAAATACAAAGCCGAACCAATAAGTTATTCAGTATTTTGACGAGGAGAATATTATTATAACACGCGACACGAGACCGAACTGATACCCGTTAACGAACCCGAACCCGATTTGGTGAGTCACCAAGGGAGGACACTTGTCCTCCCCTTGTGGTGACAACACCCACACCAAAACCATTCAAGTCTTGAATGGTTTTTAAGAAAACCATTTAATCTTACCAATATAAAAAACCCCATCCATCCTCTCACTTTCCCTGATGAACAAACACCCCCACACCAACCATAGAGAGATAGAGAAGCTGAGAAGGGGAGGAGCTCCGGTGGACAGTGGCGGCGATAAGGCGGAGCTCCGGCGGTAGTCCGATGACCTGCTTCCAAACAACACTACAACCTCAATATCCAGACCTGCTAGTAGAGAGAGACTCGGTAGAGAGAGAGAGAGAGAGAGACGAAGAAAGATAAAGCAGGACGGAGAGAGGGAAGGATGAAGGACGACGGTGACTGTGGTGGTGACGGCGGCGGCGGCGGCGGGTTACTAGGGTTCCGATCTGATCAGTAAGTTTAGGTTTAACTGATATTCTCCTCTTCTCTTCTGATTAAAGGTTAGCTGAATCAATATTTGGGTTGATTGGTTGTAAGAGGCTGAGATAATAGTGGTTATAGGTGGGGCTGTGGTGGTGGTTTTGAATGGACGTCGACAGGTGTGTCGGGTCAGGGAAGAAGATGGTTTTTGGTTATGGGTTCATGAGTAACTACTAAAGGGTATTGAGGGCTGTTGTAATGGTGGTCTCGGGTCTCAATGGTTCGGGTTATGGTGGCGGTCTGGGTAGGGCTACGATGATGGATGTTAGTAGGTGGTGGTTTATAGGCTGGGATGATGGTGGTTGCGGGTAACAGTGGTGGTGATGGTGAACCGATGATGATGAATGGTGGGTGTGGTTGCTGGAAAAAGGGATGAAGACCAAGACCCGGTCAACTCAGTTTTGACTCGGTCAGCATAGGTTGAGGACTGATCGAACTCATGGATGGTATTAATATGCGGATTAATTAGGAGAAGGAAGGTATAACCGAGTACCTAAACTAAGTAGACAATTAATTATATATTATTATCGCTCACTTGTAACGTGTTATACGTGTGGGACTTGAGTAACATATTGGACCCAACCCGGCCTTATGGACTAAACGACGGATTCGTATTTGTAATATACATTATGTGTAAACTAGAATGTAAATAAACTTATGTTAGGACCATTGATATGTTTGATATAATATAAGTGATGATAAAGGTATAGGATTATAAACAATAACTCGGACATAGAACTCGACTAATAAGGACTAATATGACAATTGTAATACCAATACATTGGATATATGGACTTGCATAGACTAGACTTGGTAACAATGGGACATTCGGACATTATACAAATCACATGGACTTGAGACCTTTGAGACTCTAGATAACTAAATGTATATTTGCATTTGGAAACCTAGAGAATAGTATAAGAGACATAAAGTAAGACATTGGTAATCTAGTTACTACTTATGACTCGGATACATATACATGTTGAACCAAGATAACAAGTTGCTATGTAGAAATTTAGACTAAAAGCTATGGACGTTCATGAATAGGTAAGTATATTGAAAGCCGGAAAGGTCCTAGTTTCCCCACACGTGTAACCACGCTATTGGTTACACGCGCTAATGTTTATATATTTGAATAGGATCTTAACTTGGAATGATATGTGACAATGAAACGTGAAATGAAACGCAACCCAAGGTGAGTTCGTATACCACTCCCCTTTTTCCGTTTTAAATGCTTTGGGGTGAATACATGCTTGTGTGCGTAAACTGTTTTGTGTAAACTATTTGATGTGACAAGATACAGACTGCCGGATAATACTGACACTCATTAACTTAGAGATAAGCCACTTAATATATGGGTAGTACTACTTGGGGAATCCCCCACGCATGGTGGACTCGGGACTTAGGGGCCCGGGAAACCCTCCACTAAGGTTTTAAGACCATTGCGGCATATATTTTGCCACTGGATCAATATGGCAGTTATTGATTCTTCGTTTAGGGTTGAGGTGTCGCTTGTACATCACTGTGTGTAAAATGTGTTAAACTGTGTAAACTGGCTTTGAAAGGATAAACTTGTTTTGGATTCACTTTATTACTTATACGGACTCACCAGCGTAATTGCTGACCCAAACTCTTTTAAGCATGTGTTCAGGTACTGCAGACGAATGGATGGTAACGCGAGGTATTTGCTTGTTTATGTGGATTAGAGCTTCTAGAGATTGGCACGTGTAGAGATCGGATTGATTAGAGGATAACAACTCGCCAGCTGCTTCGACGACCGCCGCGTCTCGTCCTTGCATAGTTACTAGTCTATTTATTTTAGTTGTGTAATTACATTTTTGGATTAGAAATTGTATAAACAAATAAATATTTGTTACCGTTGCTTCCGTTGTGCAAGTCTGTTACCAAACTGTCGTAACGCCCAGCCCCCTCCTGGTCGGGTTGTTACAGTTGGTATCAGAGCAACGGTGGTGGCGAAATAGGATATCTCTAGATATCCTATTCCACACCAGGACAACTTAGAGGACTTAGCGTTTAAGACTCTAAGACTACCTAGCTAGGGAATGCCTTGAAACTACATAAGACTGGCCAGAGTAAGAAACGAGATAAGTCGAGACTTGAGTACCTGAACACACTAGAATGCTTACCGAGACCTAGAACCAGTGTGACTAGTATACGAGTTTCGAGTGATACGTGAAAGATGACTTCGACGGAAATTATTAGGACGATCTTGTGAGGTAAATTGACGATTACACTTGATATCACGTAATCGTGAATTTACAGGCACGCGAAAGTTCTAAGAAATCCGAAGAGTCGCCTAGAATCTTTGTAGTTAACTATGATAATCATGAAGTCGTGCGAAGGAAACGGACTATAATAGAATTGTAAACGAGTATGTGTTAGGCTTGCGTGACTTTAGTAAGTACTATGAACTTGGAATAGTCGATATAATTTGGCGTAGTTTGATAAGTATATATATATATATATAAATCTATATGAATATTACCTTGTGTTAATAATTTTCCTAACCAAGTTATGAGTTAACCATAATTGTTAGGTACGTCGCAAGAACTTGGTGCTATAATTTGAGATAACCCGAAGTGTCAAGGAAAGAGTTGATTAGCAAATGATACCCTACTCCGATAAGTTTTATTTCCAAATAAATTGTTATCGCTTAGTATAAGAATTGTGCGCTTGTATAAGTCATACCTTATGATAGTATCTTCTTACCAACTAGACCAAAGTTAGAAATTTAAACCATTGATTGCTAGAGCATTTTATTCGAACTTGATTGATAACTACCTCCGCAGATTTAAGATAAGTATAGTATGTTGGAAATTATGATCGCTTAACAGGTTTTAGAGATGATTCAGGAATGACAGCCGAAAAGGCGGTAACCTGGGCTTAAGAATGGAATGTTTACCATAAGTATCCTAACTGGTAACTCGAGGAAGCTAGGATTAAACGCTACATGAGGTAACCGTAAGATTTAATACATGTTCCAATATTTTATTATCCAATGTTATCTTTAGATTTTGGCAAAGATATTTGGATTAATTCCATAACCCCTTAGCATAAGTGATAAGTGATCCTTATAAAACCGGAAGAAATAAAATACGTAAATCCCAACGGGGGAGTGAAACCAATTAGGATGCCGAATATATAAAATACATGTCACGTTCATAGCGAAAATTTTAAGATCTAACAAAAATCACTATTGTTTACAACTTATTGATTGTAAGACAAGTCCCAGGACACACGAGGAATGTCATAAAACCACTTATAGGTTTTAGATCAACCTTAAATTATTACCAAAAACTTTGAGTTAGTTACATGACCTTTTTGATCATAGTGATAAATTACCCGATAGAGATGTATAGATAGGCTTAACGGGGGGAGTAGATGCGTTCGTGGCAACCATTATAAGGAATATTTTATATGATTAAGAAAGCACCGCCGAGGATAGTAGGAAAATTTACATATGTAGCAAAAATCGACCATACGATAAGATAAGATTGAAGTTTCTAAAGAAAAGATATTTGGCATTGAGATGTTTAAGTCAAAATATAGTGTATTGGATTTGTAATCATATAACAGGTTCTAGAGATGAGCAAGGAATGTCAACCGGAAAAGAGGCAACCGAAACTTGGAGATGTAACGAACACTATAAGAATTCTAATCGGCAACTTGAAGAAACTAGGATTAAAATCCGCATGAGGTATTCTTAAGGTTGGATACATGTTTCATTACTTTAATACCCTATATAGTCATCAAATTAGTGTCAAAATCTTCATGATGCTCTGTAGCCGAGTGAATTAGTGACAAGTAATTAGAATAAAACATGTTGGAAAAATATAGGAAAGCTCTAACGGGGGGAGCGGAGGCAATTGTAATAATTGTTATAAAAAAAATATTTGTCAATTACAAGAGAAGCTAGTTTAAGTCAGTAGTAAGATCTTCATTAATAGTAGTTCAACCCTATAAGAAGACGAGAGCTAGGATACCAAAGAAAAAGTTACGATCCCTTTGATAAGGATAAGAGCGACATAGTGTGATTGGATGTCTAACTCTCCACAATACTTGACACTTAGTCATAAACCATACGCCACCTGTCGTAGAAATTTTGAAGCTTTAAGAATTCAACGCTATGGTAGTTGGTATAGATAGAATTAACCACCATATTAGGTATAAAAAAAAAAAAAAAAATTAGCAAGAATAGTGTATAAACTTTAAGATAGAGTCTTTTATAAGACCCTTATTTTGGAAAGTTTAAGCGACATCAGGATATAGATTTTGAGGACTAGTGACTTCTATAGCATACGTAGGACTTCCCTAGTAGGTACGTATAAAATATGTTTTTCTACCTTGTTTTTGGGGAAATATTTTCAGTACGTTTACGAGGTATCATTGGTGTGGTGGGTTAGCTGCGGTACACCCTATATATAAACACCAGTGGTGCAACGAAAACGAGACTAAAAGTTAAACCAAAAACAAAACTGAACCTCTAAAATTTCTAGCACATTTTCGAGGTTATCATAGGTGTGGTGGGTTGGCTGCGGTACACCCTATATATAAACACCTACGGTGCGTCGAAAATGGTACTGGGAATTAAATCAAGAACAAACCATAATATGTCAAACGTTTAAGTTATTTGTTTAATATATGGTAAGAGGCTTAGTATGGAACCACAAGGATTTATGAACAAGTTTAAGAAAACAATTATGTATACACAAGTATTTAGACCTGGATGTTGAATCCGAGTATGGAATATGCTGGATATGCCCGGGGGATAGCCTGAACAGAATTCCGGGGACGGAATTCCAGTAACGGGGGGAGAATGTAACAGTACGGTTACCAGGCCCAAAATTTTTCATGTTTAAAAGTATTATAACAAATAAATATATAATATTATTAGTATATATAAGCAAATACAAAGCCGAACCAATAAGTTATTCAGTATTTTGACGAGGAGAATATTATTATAACACGCGACACGAGACCGAACTGATACCCGTTAACGAACCCGAACCCGATTTGGTGAGTCACCAAGGGAGGACACTTGTCCTCCCCTTGTGGTGACAACACCCACACCAAAACCATTCAAGTCTTGAATGGTTTTTAAGAAAACCATTTAATCTTACCAATATAAAAAACCCCATCCATCCTCTCACTTTCCCTGATGAACAAACACCCCCACACCAACCATAGAGAGATAGAGAAGCTGAGAAGGGGAGGAGCTCCGGTGGACAGTGGCGGCGATAAGGCGGAGCTCCGGCGGTAGTCCGATGACCTGCTTCCAAACAACACTACAACCTCAATATCCAGACCTGCTAGTAGAGAGAGACTCGGTAGAGAGAGAGAGAGAGAGAGAGACGAAGAAAGATAAAGCAGGACGGAGAGAGGGAAGGATGAAGGACGACGGTGACTGTGGTGGTGACGGCGGCGGCGGCGGCGGGTTACTAGGGTTCCGATCTGATCAGTAAGTTTAGGTTTAACTGATATTCTCCTCTTCTCTTCTGATTAAAGGTTAGCTGAATCAATATTTGGGTTGATTGGTTGTAAGAGGCTGAGATAATAGTGGTTATAGGTGGGGCTGTGGTGGTGGTTTTGAATGGACGACGACAGGTGTGCCGGGTCAGGGAAGAAGATGGTTTTTGGTTATGGGTTCATGAGTAACTACTAAAGGGTATTGAGGGCTGTTGTAATGGTGGTCTCGGGTCTCAATGGTTCGGGTTATGGTGGCGGTCTGGGTAGGGCTACGATGATGGATGTTAGTAGGTGGTGGTTTATAGGCTGGGATGATGGTGGTTGCGGGTAACAGTGGTGGTGATGGTGAACCGATGATGATGAATGGTGGGTGTGGTTGCTGGAAAAAGGGATGAAGACCAAGACCCGGTCAACTCAGTTTTGACTCGGTCAGCATAGGTTGAGGACTGATCGAACTCATGGATGGTATTAATATGCGGATTAATTAGGAGAAGGAAGGTATAACCGAGTACCTAAACTAAGTAGACAATTAATTATATATTATTATCGCTCACTTGTAACGTGTTATACGTGTGGGACTTGAGTAACATATTGGACCCAACCCGGCCTTATGGACTAAACGACGGATTCGTATTTGTAATATACATTATGTGTAAACTAGAATGTAAATAAACTTATGTTAGGACCATTGATATGTTTGATATAATATAAGTGATGATAAAGGTATAGGATTATAAACAATAACTCGGACATAGAACTCGACTAATAAGGACTAATATGACAATTGTAATACCAATACATTGGATATATGGACTTGCATAGACTAGACTTGGTAACAATGGGACATTCGGACATTATACAAATCACATGGACTTGAGACCTTTGAGACTCTAGATAACTAAATGTATATTTGCATTTGGAAACCTAGAGAATAGTATAAGAGACATAAAGTAAGACATTGGTAATCTAGTTACTACTTATGACTCGGATACATATACATGTTGAACCAAGATAACAAGTTGCTATGTAGAAATTTAGACTAAAAGCTATGGACGTTCATGAATAGGTAAGTATATTGAAAGCCGGAAAGGTCCTAGTTTCCCCACACGTGTAACCACGCTATTGGTTACACGCGCTAATGTTTATATATTTGAATAGGATCTTAACTTGGAATGATATGTGACAATGAAACGTGAAATGAAACGCAACCCAAGGTGAGTTCGTATACCACTCCCCTTTTTCCGTTTTAAATGCTTTGGGGTGAATACATGCTTGTGTGCGTAAACTGTTTTGTGTAAACTATTTGATGTGACAAGATACAGACTGCCGGATAATACTGACACTCATTAACTTAGAGATAAGCCACTTAATATATGGGTAGTACTACTTGGGGAATCCCCCACGCATGGTGGACTCGGGACTTAGGGGCCCGGGAAACCCTCCACTAAGGTTTTAAGACCATTGCGGCATATATTTTGCCACTGGATCAATATGGCAGTTATTGATTCTTCGTTTAGGGTTGAGGTGTCGCTTGTACATCACTGTGTGTAAAATGTGTTAAACTGTGTAAACTGGCTTTGAAAGGATAAACTTGTTTTGGATTCACTTTATTACTTATACGGACTCACCAGCGTAATTGCTGACCCAAACTCTTTTAAGCATGTGTTCAGGTACTGCAGACGAATGGATGGTAACGCGAGGTATTTGCTTGTTTATGTGGATTAGAGCTTCTAGAGATTGGCACGTGTAGAGATCGGATTGATTAGAGGATAACAACTCGCCAGCTGCTTCGACGACCGCCGCGTCTCGTCCTTGCATAGTTACTAGTCTATTTATTTTAGTTGTGTAATTACATTTTTGGATTAGAAATTGTATAAACAAATAAATATTTGTTACCGTTGCTTCCGTTGTGCAAGTCTGTTACCAAACTGTCGTAACGCCCAGCCCCCTCCTGGTCGGGTTGTTACAGTTGGTATCAGAGCAACGGTGGTGGCGAAATAGGATATCTCTAGATATCCTATTCCACACCAGGACAACTTAGAGGACTTAGCGTTTAAGACTCTAAGACTACCTAGCTAGGGAATGCCTTGAAACTACATAAGACTGGCCAGAGTAAGAAACGAGATAAGTCGAGACTTGAGTACCTGAACACACTAGAATGCTTACCGAGACCTAGAACCAGTGTGACTAGTATACGAGTTTCGAGTGATACGTGAAAGATGACTTCGACGGAAATTATTAGGACGATCTTGTGAGGTAAATTGACGATTACACTTGATATCACGTAATCGGGAATTTACAGGCACGCGAAAGTTCTAAGAAATCCGAAGAGTCGCCTAGAATCTTTGTAGTTAACTATGATAATCATGAAGTCGTGCGAAGGAAACGGACTATAATAGAATTGTAAACGAGTATGTGTTAGGCTTGCGTGACTTTAGTAAGTACTATGAACTTGGAATAGTCGATATAATTTGGCGTAGTTTGATAAGTATATATATATATATAAATCTATATGAATATTACCTTGTGTTAATAATTTTCCTAACCAAGTTATGAGTTAACCATAATTGTTAGGTACGTCGCAAGAACTTGGTGCTATAATTTGAGATAACCCGAAGTGTCAAGGAAAGAGTTGATTAGCAAATGATACCCTACTCCGATAAGTTTTATTTCCAAATAAATTGTTATCGCTTAGTATAAGAATTGTGCGCTTGTATAAGTCATACCTTATGATAGTATCTTCTTACCAACTAGACCAAAGTTAGAAATTTAAACCATTGATTGCTAGAGCATTTTATTCGAACTTGATTGATAACTACCTCCGCAGATTTAAGATAAGTATAGTATGTTGGAAATTATGATCGCTTAACAGGTTTTAGAGATGATTCAGGAATGACAGCCGAAAAGGCGGTAACCTGGGCTTAAGAATGGAATGTTTACCATAAGTATCCTAACTGGTAACTCGAGGAAGCTAGGATTTAAACGCTACATGAGGTAACCGTAAGATTTAATACATGTTCCAATATTTTATTATCCAATGTTATCTTTAGATTTTGGCAAAGATATTTGGATTAATTCCATAACCCCTTAGCATAAGTGATAAGTGATCCTTATAAAACCGGAAGAAATAAAATACGTAAATCCCAACGGGGGAGTGAAACCAATTAGGATGCCGAATATATAAAATACATGTCACGTTCATAGCGAAAATTTTAAGATCTAACAAAAATCACTATTGTTTACAACTTATTGATTGTAAGACAAGTCCCAGGACACACGAGGAATGTCATAAAACCACTTATAGGTTTTAGATCAACCTTAAATTATTACCAAAAACTTTGAGTTAGTTACATGACCTTTTTGATCATAGTGATAAATTACCCGATAGAGATGTATAGATAGGCTTAACGGGGGGAGTAGATGCGTTCGTGGCAACCATTATAAGGAATATTTTATATGATTAAGAAAGCACCGCCGAGGATAGTAGGAAAATTTACATATGTAGCAAAAATCGACCATACGATAAGATAAGATTGAAGTTTCTAAAGAAAAGATATTTGGCATTGAGATGTTTAAGTCAAAATATAGTGTATTGGATTTGTAATCATATAACAGGTTCTAGAGATGAGCAAGGAATGTCAACCGGAAAAGAGGCAACCGAAACTTGGAGATGTAACGAACACTATAAGAATTCTAATCGGCAACTTGAAGAAACTAGGATTAAAATCCGCATGAGGTATTCTTAAGGTTGGATACATGTTTCATTACTTTAATACCCTATATAGTCATCAAATTAGTGTCAAAATCTTCATGATGCTCTGTAGCCGAGTGAATTAGTGACAAGTAATTAGAATAAAACATGTTGGAAAAATATAGGAAAGCTCTAACGGGGGGAGCGGAGGCAATTGTAATAATTGTTATAAAAAAAATATTTGTCAATTACAAGAGAAGCTAGTTTAAGTCAGTAGTAAGATCTTCATTAATAGTAGTTCAACCCTATAAGAAGACGAGAGCTAGGATACCAAAGAAAAAGTTACGATCCCTTTGATAAGGATAAGAGCGACATAGTGTGATTGGATGTCTAACTCTCCACAATACTTGACACTTAGTCATAAACCATACGCCACCTGTCGTAGAAATTTTGAAGCTTTAAGAATTCAACGCTATGGTAGTTGGTATAGATAGAATTAACCACCATATTAGGTATAAAAAAAAAAAAAAAATTAGCAAGAATAGTGTATAAACTTTAAGATAGAGTCTTTTATAAGACCCTTATTTTGGAAAGTTTAAGCGACATCAGGATATAGATTTTGAGGACTAGTGACTTCTATAGCATACGTAGGACTTCCCTAGTAGGTACGTATAAAATATGTTTTTCTACCTTGTTTTTGGGGAAATATTTTCAGTACGTTTACGAGGTATCATTGGTGTGGTGGGTTAGCTGCGGTACACCCTATATATAAACACCAGTGGTGCAACGAAAACGAGACTAAAAGTTAAACCAAAAACAAAACTGAACCTCTAAAATTTCTAGCACATTTTCGAGGTTATCATAGGTGTGGTGGGTTGGCTGCGGTACACCCTATATATAAACACCTACGGTGCGTCGAAAATGGTACTGGGAATTAAATCAAGAACAAACCATAATATGTCAAACGTTTAAGTTATTTGTTTAATATATGGTAAGAGGCTTAGTATGGAACCACAAGGATTTATGAACAAGTTTAAGAAAACAATTATGTATACACAAGTATTTAGACCTGGATGTTGAATCCGAGTATGGAATATGCTGGATATGCCCGGGGGATAGCCTGAACAGAATTCCGGGGACGGAATTCCAGTAACGGGGGGAGAATGTAACAGTACGGTTACCAGGCCCAAAATTTTTCATGTTTAAAAGTATTATAACAAATAAATATATAATATTATTAGTATATATAAGCAAATACAAAGCCGAACCAATAAGTTATTCAGTATTTTGACGAGGAGAATATTATTATAACACGCGACACGAGACCGAACTGATACCCGTTAACGAACCCGAACCCGATTTGGTGAGTCACCAAGGGAGGACACTTGTCCTCCCCTTGTGGTGACAACACCCACACCAAAACCATTCAAGTCTTGAATGGTTTTTAAGAAAACCATTTAATCTTACCAATATAAAAAACCCCATCCATCCTCTCACTTTCCCTGATGAACAAACACCCCCACACCAACCATAGAGAGATAGAGAAGCTGAGAAGGGGAGGAGCTCCGGTGGACAGTGGCGGCGATAAGGCGGAGCTCCGGCGGTAGTCCGATGACCTGCTTCCAAACAACACTACAACCTCAATATCCAGACCTGCTAGTAGAGAGAGACTCGGTAGAGAGAGAGAGAGAGAGAGACGAAGAAAGATAAAGCAGGACGGAGAGAGGGAAGGATGAAGGACGACGGTGACTGTGGTGGTGACGGCGGCGGCGGCGGCGGGTTACTAGGGTTCCGATCTGATCAGTAAGTTTAGGTTTAACTGATATTCTCCTCTTCTCTTCTGATTAAAGGTTAGCTGAATCAATATTTGGGTTGATTGGTTGTAAGAGGCTGAGATAATAGTGGTTATAGGTGGGGCTGTGGTGGTGGTTTTGAATGGACGTCGACAGGTGTGTCGGGTCAGGGAAGAAGATGGTTTTTGGTTATGGGTTCATGAGTAACTACTAAAGGGTATTGAGGGCTGTTGTAATGGTGGTCTCGGGTCTCAATGGTTCGGGTTATGGTGGCGGTCTGGGTAGGGCTACGATGATGGATGTTAGTAGGTGGTGGTTTATAGGCTGGGATGATGGTGGTTGCGGGTAACAGTGGTGGTGATGGTGAACCGATGATGATGAATGGTGGGTGTGGTTGCTGGAAAAAGGGATGAAGACCAAGACCCGGTCAACTCAGTTTTGACTCGGTCAGCATAGGTTGAGGACTGATCGAACTCATGGATGGTATTAATATGCGGATTAATTAGGAGAAGGAAGGTATAACCGAGTACCTAAACTAAGTAGACAATTAATTATATATTATTATCGCTCACTTGTAACGTGTTATACGTGTGGGACTTGAGTAACATATTGGACCCAACCCGGCCTTATGGACTAAACGACGGATTCGTATTTGTAATATACATTATGTGTAAACTAGAATGTAAATAAACTTATGTTAGGACCATTGATATGTTTGATATAATATAAGTGATGATAAAGGTATAGGATTATAAACAATAACTCGGACATAGAACTCGACTAATAAGGACTAATATGACAATTGTAATACCAATACATTGGATATATGGACTTGCATAGACTAGACTTGGTAACAATGGGACATTCGGACATTATACAAATCACATGGACTTGAGACCTTTGAGACTCTAGATAACTAAATGTATATTTGCATTTGGAAACCTAGAGAATAGTATAAGAGACATAAAGTAAGACATTGGTAATCTAGTTACTACTTATGACTCGGATACATATACATGTTGAACCAAGATAACAAGTTGCTATGTAGAAATTTAGACTAAAAGCTATGGACGTTCATGAATAGGTAAGTATATTGAAAGCCGGAAAGGTCCTAGTTTCCCCACACGTGTAACCACGCTATTGGTTACACGCGCTAATGTTTATATATTTGAATAGGATCTTAACTTGGAATGATATGTGACAATGAAACGTGAAATGAAACGCAACCCAAGGTGAGTTCGTATACCACTCCCCTTTTTCCGTTTTAAATGCTTTGGGGTGAATACATGCTTGTGTGCGTAAACTGTTTTGTGTAAACTATTTGATGTGACAAGATACAGACTGCCGGATAATACTGACACTCATTAACTTAGAGATAAGCCACTTAATATATGGGTAGTACTACTTGGGGAATCCCCCACGCATGGTGGACTCGGGACTTAGGGGCCCGGGAAACCCTCCACTAAGGTTTTAAGACCATTGCGGCATATATTTTGCCACTGGATCAATATGGCAGTTATTGATTCTTCGTTTAGGGTTGAGGTGTCGCTTGTACATCACTGTGTGTAAAATGTGTTAAACTGTGTAAACTGGCTTTGAAAGGATAAACTTGTTTTGGATTCACTTTATTACTTATACGGACTCACCAGCGTAATTGCTGACCCAAACTCTTTTAAGCATGTGTTCAGGTACTGCAGACGAATGGATGGTAACGCGAGGTATTTGCTTGTTTATGTGGATTAGAGCTTCTAGAGATTGGCACGTGTAGAGATCGGATTGATTAGAGGATAACAACTCGCCAGCTGCTTCGACGACCGCCGCGTCTCGTCCTTGCATAGTTACTAGTCTATTTATTTTAGTTGTGTAATTACATTTTTGGATTAGAAATTGTATAAACAAATAAATATTTGTTACCGTTGCTTCCGTTGTGCAAGTCTGTTACCAAACTGTCGTAACGCCCAGCCCCCTCCTGGTCGGGTTGTTACAGTTGGTATCAGAGCAACGGTGGTGGCGAAATAGGATATCTCTAGATATCCTATTCCACACCAGGACAACTTAGAGGACTTAGCGTTTAAGACTCTAAGACTACCTAGCTAGGGAATGCCTTGAAACTACATAAGACTGGCCAGAGTAAGAAACGAGATAAGTCGAGACTTGAGTACCTGAACACACTAGAATGCTTACCGAGACCTAGAACCAGTGTGACTAGTATACGAGTTTCGAGTGATACGTGAAAGATGACTTCGACGGAAATTATTAGGACGATCTTGTGAGGTAAATTGACGATTACACTTGATATCACGTAATCGTGAATTTACAGGCACGCGAAAGTTCTAAGAAATCCGAAGAGTCGCCTAGAATCTTTGTAGTTAACTATGATAATCATGAAGTCGTGCGAAGGAAACGGACTATAATAGAATTGTAAACGAGTATGTGTTAGGCTTGCGTGACTTTAGTAAGTACTATGAACTTGGAATAGTCGATATAATTTGGCGTAGTTTGATAAGTATATATATATATATATAAATCTATATGAATATTACCTTGTGTTAATAATTTTCCTAACCAAGTTATGAGTTAACCATAATTGTTAGGTACGTCGCAAGAACTTGGTGCTATAATTTGAGATAACCCGAAGTGTCAAGGAAAGAGTTGATTAGCAAATGATACCCTACTCCGATAAGTTTTATTTCCAAATAAATTGTTATCGCTTAGTATAAGAATTGTGCGCTTGTATAAGTCATACCTTATGATAGTATCTTCTTACCAACTAGACCAAAGTTAGAAATTTAAACCATTGATTGCTAGAGCATTTTATTCGAACTTGATTGATAACTACCTCCGCAGATTTAAGATAAGTATAGTATGTTGGAAATTATGATCGCTTAACAGGTTTTAGAGATGATTCAGGAATGACAGCCGAAAAGGCGGTAACCTGGGCTTAAGAATGGAATGTTTACCATAAGTATCCTAACTGGTAACTCGAGGAAGCTAGGATTAAACGCTACATGAGGTAACCGTAAGATTTAATACATGTTCCAATATTTTATTATCCAATGTTATCTTTAGATTTTGGCAAAGATATTTGGATTAATTCCATAACCCCTTAGCATAAGTGATAAGTGATCCTTATAAAACCGGAAGAAATAAAATACGTAAATCCCAACGGGGGAGTGAAACCAATTAGGATGCCGAATATATAAAATACATGTCACGTTCATAGCGAAAATTTTAAGATCTAACAAAAATCACTATTGTTTACAACTTATTGATTGTAAGACAAGTCCCAGGACACACGAGGAATGTCATAAAACCACTTATAGGTTTTAGATCAACCTTAAATTATTACCAAAAACTTTGAGTTAGTTACATGACCTTTTTGATCATAGTGATAAATTACCCGATAGAGATGTATAGATAGGCTTAACGGGGGGAGTAGATGCGTTCGTGGCAACCATTATAAGGAATATTTTATATGATTAAGAAAGCACCGCCGAGGATAGTAGGAAAATTTACATATGTAGCAAAAATCGACCATACGATAAGATAAGATTGAAGTTTCTAAAGAAAAGATATTTGGCATTGAGATGTTTAAGTCAAAATATAGTGTATTGGATTTGTAATCATATAACAGGTTCTAGAGATGAGCAAGGAATGTCAACCGGAAAAGAGGCAACCGAAACTTGGAGATGTAACGAACACTATAAGAATTCTAATCGGCAACTTGAAGAAACTAGGATTAAAATCCGCATGAGGTATTCTTAAGGTTGGATACATGTTTCATTACTTTAATACCCTATATAGTCATCAAATTAGTGTCAAAATCTTCATGATGCTCTGTAGCCGAGTGAATTAGTGACAAGTAATTAGAATAAAACATGTTGGAAAAATATAGGAAAGCTCTAACGGGGGGAGCGGAGGCAATTGTAATAATTGTTATAAAAAAAAATATTTGTCAATTACAAGAGAAGCTAGTTTAAGTCAGTAGTAAGATCTTCATTAATAGTAGTTCAACCCTATAAGAAGACGAGAGCTAGGATACCAAAGAAAAAGTTACGATCCCTTTGATAAGGATAAGAGCGACATAGTGTGATTGGATGTCTAACTCTCCACAATACTTGACACTTAGTCATAAACCATACGCCACCTGTCGTAGAAATTTTGAAGCTTTAAGAATTCAACGCTATGGTAGTTGGTATAGATAGAATTAACCACCATATTAGGTATAAAAAAAAAAAAAAAAAATTAGCAAGAATAGTGTATAAACTTTAAGATAGAGTCTTTTATAAGACCCTTATTTTGGAAAGTTTAAGCGACATCAGGATATAGATTTTGAGGACTAGTGACTTCTATAGCATACGTAGGACTTCCCTAGTAGGTACGTATAAAATATGTTTTTCTACCTTGTTTTTGGGGAAATATTTTCAGTACGTTTACGAGGTATCATTGGTGTGGTGGGTTAGCTGCGGTACACCCTATATATAAACACCAGTGGTGCAACGAAAACGAGACTAAAAGTTAAACCAAAAACAAAACTGAACCTCTAAAATTTCTAGCACATTTTCGAGGTTATCATAGGTGTGGTGGGTTGGCTGCGGTACACCCTATATATAAACACCTACGGTGCGTCGAAAATGGTACTGGGAATTAAATCAAGAACAAACCATAATATGTCAAACGTTTAAGTTATTTGTTTAATATATGGTAAGAGGCTTAGTATGGAACCACAAGGATTTATGAACAAGTTTAAGAAAACAATTATGTATACACAAGTATTTAGACCTGGATGTTGAATCCGAGTATGGAATATGCTGGATATGCCCGGGGGATAGCCTGAACAGAATTCCGGGGACGGAATTCCAGTAACGGGGGGAGAATGTAACAGTACGGTTACCAGGCCCAAAATTTTTCATGTTTAAAAGTATTATAACAAATAAATATATAATATGATTAGTATATATAAGCAAATACAAAGCCGAACCAATAAGTTATTCAGTATTTTGACGAGGAGAATATTATTATAACACGCGACACGAGACCGAACTGATACCCGTTAACGAACCCGAACCCGATTTGGTGAGTCACCAAGGGAGGACACTTGTCCTCCCCTTGTGGTGACAACACCCACACCAAAACCATTCAAGTCTTGAATGGTTTTTAAGAAAACCATTTAATCTTACCAATATAAAAAACCCCATCCATCCTCTCACTTTCCCTGATGAACAAACACCCCCACACCAACCATAGAGAGATAGAGAAGCTGAGAAGGGGAGGAGCTCCGGTGGACAGTGGCGGCGATAAGGCGGAGCTCCGGCGGTAGTCCGATGACCTGCTTCCAAACAACACTACAACCTCAATATCCAGACCTGCTAGTAGAGAGAGACTCGGTAGAGAGAGAGAGAGAGAGAGAGAGAGACGAAGAAAGATAAAGCA
The DNA here is from genome assembly GCA_032199755.1 of Ambrosia artemisiifolia. Taxonomy (NCBI): domain Eukaryota; kingdom Viridiplantae; phylum Streptophyta; class Magnoliopsida; order Asterales; family Asteraceae; genus Ambrosia; species Ambrosia artemisiifolia. The sequence continues at coordinate 3,078,796 of CM063517.1, forward strand.
GGACGGAGAGAGGGAAGGATGAAGGACGACGGTGACTGTGGTGGTGACGGCGGCGGCGGCGGCGGGTTACTAGGGTTCCGATCTGATCAGTAAGTTTAGGTTTAACTGATATTCTCCTCTTCTCTTCTGATTAAAGGTTAGCTGAATCAATATTTGGGTTGATTGGTTGTAAGAGGCTGAGATAATAGTGGTTATAGGTGGGGCTGTGGTGGTGGTTTTGAATGGACGACGACAGGTGTGCCGGGTCAGGGAAGAAGATGGTTTTTGGTTATGGGTTCATGAGTAACTACTAAAGGGTATTGAGGGCTGTTGTAATGGTGGTCTCGGGTCTCAATGGTTCGGGTTATGGTGGCGGTCTGGGTAGGGCTACGATGATGGATGTTAGTAGGTGGTGGTTTATAGGCTGGGATGATGGTGGTTGCGGGTAACAGTGGTGGTGATGGTGAACCGATGATGATGAATGGTGGGTGTGGTTGCTGGAAAAAGGGATGAAGACCAAGACCCGGTCAACTCAGTTTTGACTCGGTCAGCATAGGTTGAGGACTGATCGAACTCATGGATGGTATTAATATGCGGATTAATTAGGAGAAGGAAGGTATAACCGAGTACCTAAACTAAGTAGACAATTAATTATATATTATTATCGCTCACTTGTAACGTGTTATACGTGTGGGACTTGAGTAACATATTGGACCCAACCCGGCCTTATGGACTAAACGACGGATTCGTATTTGTAATATACATTATGTGTAAACTAGAATGTAAATAAACTTATGTTAGGACCATTGATATGTTTGATATAATATAAGTGATGATAAAGGTATAGGATTATAAACAATAACTCGGACATAGAACTCGACTAATAAGGACTAATATGACAATTGTAATACCAATACATTGGATATATGGACTTGCATAGACTAGACTTGGTAACAATGGGACATTCGGACATTATACAAATCACATGGACTTGAGACCTTTGAGACTCTAGATAACTAAATGTATATTTGCATTTGGAAACCTAGAGAATAGTATAAGAGACATAAAGTAAGACATTGGTAATCTAGTTACTACTTATGACTCGGATACATATACATGTTGAACCAAGATAACAAGTTGCTATGTAGAAATTTAGACTAAAAGCTATGGACGTTCATGAATAGGTAAGTATATTGAAAGCCGGAAAGGTCCTAGTTTCCCCACACGTGTAACCACGCTATTGGTTACACGCGCTAATGTTTATATATTTGAATAGGATCTTAACTTGGAATGATATGTGACAATGAAACGTGAAATGAAACGCAACCCAAGGTGAGTTCGTATACCACTCCCCTTTTTCCGTTTTAAATGCTTTGGGGTGAATACATGCTTGTGTGCGTAAACTGTTTTGTGTAAACTATTTGATGTGACAAGATACAGACTGCCGGATAATACTGACACTCATTAACTTAGAGATAAGCCACTTAATATATGGGTAGTACTACTTGGGGAATCCCCCACGCATGGTGGACTCGGGACTTAGGGGCCCGGAAAACCCTCCACTAAGGTTTTAAGACCATTGCGGCATATATTTTGCCACTGGATCAATATGGCAGTTATTGATTCTTCGTTTAGGGTTGAGGTGTCGCTTGTACATCACTGTGTGTAAAATGTGTTAAACTGTGTAAACTGGCTTTGAAAGGATAAACTTGTTTTGGATTCACTTTATTACTTATACGGACTCACCAGCGTAATTGCTGACCCAAACTCTTTTAAGCATGTGTTCAGGTACTGCAGACGAATGGATGGTAACGCGAGGTATTTGCTTGTTTATGTGGATTAGAGCTTCTAGAGATTGGCACGTGTAGAGATCGGATTGATTAGAGGATAACAACTCGCCAGCTGCTTCGACGACCGCCGCGTCTCGTCCTTGCATAGTTACTAGTCTATTTATTTTAGTTGTGTAATTACATTTTTGGATTAGAAATTGTATAAACAAATAAATATTTGTTACCGTTGCTTCCGTTGTGCAAGTCTGTTACCAAACTGTCGTAACGCCCAGCCCCCTCCTGGTCGGGTTGTTACAGAATTCTTTTCAGTTGAGTCTCACAAATCTTAGATTGAGGGTCAAGATCGCCGATCTCTCGGCACAAGTTCTTTATTTTCCAAAAATACTGTGGGATTGAAGATCTCCTTGAGAAATCGACATCAGCTCTCCTCCAAGCAGTTGAAGACTGCGACGTCCTTCTTCGAAAACAAGTCTTCAAAGGTGCCCCATGCTTGTTTCGGTGACTCGAGATATTGGATGTGATCCAGAATCTCTTCTTCTACTGTCGTCTTCATGATAAACATAGCGCGACCAGCCTTTACCTACCACTTTCCAATGGCTCCGTTGATGTCATTCGTCGGAGCCATGGTGTCGGTGTTGTTTACTACATTCCACAGGTCCTGTCCTTGAAGGTATGATCTAATGCACGTTGACCATTGTTTGTAGTTGCTTTGATTCAGTTTCTTGATTCCACCAACCACTTGAAACTCAGCCATGATATCCTGCTTCAACTTGGTTGTTTTAACTCTGGCCGCTGCTCTCTTTGATCGGGTTTCTTGCTATCCTTCAATCGGTTTTCTGTTGCTGCATTTTCCTTCTGTAGCTGAGGTCTCAGATTCTTTTCGCGATCAGGTTTTTTGTCTTCGTTAAATCTAAGAAACAATAAATCACTATGGCCTCGAATTACTATATGGACCATCAAAATAGTTAAGCCAGCCATAATTAAACATTTATAGTTGCCTCCTTAAAGATTTATGTATATTTCATTTATTTTACTTAATTATAATCTTTCTAATTTTTTTTTCATAATATTTACATTAGCACATCTAATTAGTGTTTAGCGATTTTAGAGAAACAAAAAATAGAGTCTTTAATTAAGTGAAACGTTTGAAAAACTTATCACTACTCGGTCAAAAGATCTAAACCAAATAAACGTTATATTTTGGATATATCATACAATATAAGACTATCCGTTGTGGGCCGCGAGCGAGTAGGCGCGAGCCACCGACTTCACTCTCTAGTAACTCGGTCACTTGACCCCGTTGTGATTGGGGGTGAGCACCGGCACGGCCAAAGCTCACTTTCTCCCGCTAACGCACGCGACCACTATCACCTGTGCTCGCGCCGCGGCTTTCGCGTGAGGCTATTGTGGTTGGGGGTGAGCCCCAGGCCCGCTCGCGACCCACAACGGATATTCTAATTAATATAGGCTACAATGTGCTATCCCGTGCTAGACAAAACATCACAAAATTGGATAGAAATGCAAAGCCTGCATGGACCGGCCAAACTACATACACAAGTGGCATCTGCAAAATCTGTGATCGCCATAACTTCTGCTCATGAATCAATGCATTAATTTAATGATTTTCTGTTTGTCATATCTGCACCAGTCAAGTCGACCAGCCCCTATTTAATATAATAAAAATATAAACATTAACGTATACGATTCAAGGGCCGGTGCATACATCATACTTCGTTCGTAAGGCAACTCTGCACGTAGATTCGCGGCTATATATATTTTCAAGATTTCTTTAACACAAAGTTATACAATGAATGGTGCTGAAGTTTAGGATTTGCATCAGAAAGTCGGTTCCAATCTGCAAGGAGCCAACAATTGGTCCAATCGAGCTCACACTCTTGTTTTCTGATGCCAAAACAAACAATATTTTTATTTTTTTATGTTTGTATGTTAAAGATTGTTATTATTATATTCGGCTGTTTTGTTTTTGTTTGATCATTTGAGTTTTGAATTTGTATGGGGTATGAATTAATAGTTTAACACTATTTGATCAGTTTCAATAAAAAAAAAAAAAAAGTGCCAATTACAATTTGTAGAATGTTTTTTTTAATGTATGTTTTGTCGAAATGGTGTGGTTGCTATTTGGTACGTCAGCGAAGTCACTCTCTAGTTACACCAGGACATGCAAAATGAGAATTCAAATGGAGCCACACAATTTCACGATTGCAAACGTCTAATCCAATTTAAAACTCAGAACTCGTTAGCTGAAACAACGAATTTTCATTTTTGTCTTCATTTTCTTTTTTTTTATTTCATATATAAAGCTAGTTTAGGATTTCGATATAATTTATAATATACTTAATAGTTACACCGGCCCTTTTTTTAGATGGGGCCTTAAATTTAAAGCCCTCCATTAAACCTCATTTTCTTTTAAAACCCTCATGCTAACTGGACTGTCACGTGTTCAAACATTAGATGGTGCTTTAAATTTAAAGCCCTCCACTAAACCTCATTTTCTTTTAAAGCCCTCATGCTAACTGGACTGTCACGTGTTCCCATCATTAGATGAGGCCTTAAATTTAAAGCTTCCCTACTATATATGGTCTTGCTACATTTAAAAAATCATGCTATGTATGAATGAAAATTATATATAACACATGTCACTTTTTGTGTCCCTATTCTTATTTTTGAGTTCTCTGTGCTATTAAATAAAAATATTAAATACTATTTTTTATGTTTTCTCTCTCCTATTCAAATGATAATATACTAATATCATTTCATATTTTTCCTACTTTGCTCTTTCTTTTAAGGAGTTAATTATTAAAACTGTTCATGTGGTTTGGGTCAATATGCCATTTTAGTTCAAACTTTTAAAAATTGCATGAACAGTCCCTGACTTTTGAAGAAATAGGTCAAAACAATCCAAAGTTACGATAGAAATACTACATTATAAAGGAGGAGGCATGTGCAAATATGTCCAAATTATCTAAAGTTAAGATGGTATACCAAGGGTTTCTTTACAATTTTCTAAATTTTACCACTCTTCTTCTCTAAATGCCCCTACAAGATAATCAACTTTTATATGAAAATGTAACTCATCAAAACTAAATAAACACACGGGATAAAAATAAAAATTCTAATATGTTGATACTTCACATTTATGATTTAGTAAAGAGAAGAAAGTTCTCTCTATTTTTTTATCGGAAGAAGGAGATGATGGGTTTAAATGAAGATGTAGAAGAAAAGGAAAGATATGAGAGGTGTAATAAGGAAGAATACCTAATCGGGTAGAGTTTTTTTATTTTAATATTTTTAATTTATGTGATTTAATTTTATTTAAAAAAAATAAAAGAAAAAAGCTCCACATTATGTCACATGAAATATTCAAAGGGTGAAAGGTTACCCCGTTAATTGTCATGTCAACAAGAGATTATTCTTTTATAACAGTAACAATATTCATTCATATCTCCCCTCCATATTTCTCCTCTGTTGGTTATATCAGGCAACGCATCTCACTTTGTTGGGCCTCACTTATTGGGTTGGTTGGGCCCGGCCCCAGTTGATAATGGGCTTTATGATGGAGTACCAAAATACAAATGGTTTTTGTATTGTCAACGATAGTGGTTGCATAAGGAATGATCTCATTATGCCGAATATCGTACATGTCTGCCGCCGTATCATGAAATATTCTATGAAGAACAAGATATGCACTATGAAAATGCTTTTGCAACTTATTGATTCCCCAAAGCTGTCCCTTTCTTCCATTGATCGAACGACAATTGAAATCATCTAAGAGAAGAGAATCTAGATTGCTTGAGCCTTGAGTAGAGCTCATGATGAAGTTAATAGTGTTTGCATTTTTCTTTATTACTTATGTAGTGTAACATTTCAGAATAAAAAATAAAAAAACAAAAGCATGTTTTGTTGAATATAATACTTATTAATGTTATTTTTGTAATCTTTATCTCATGCTTATAAAAATACATTTGAATTGTGTAGGCTCAAAAAGATGGAAAAGATAGTTTATGTCTTTATGTTGTAAAATCATGTTTTGAATGGTTGGTTGAAAAAAAAAAGACATAAATAAACCTCAACTAATATTTGAATTCCTACGTATCATTACCAATAAAAAAATCAACTAAATACTAAAATACATTTGTATAAAAGGTAGTCTGTGTAAACGTATATAGATTATTTTTTTTTTCTATGTTAACTTTTATTAAAAAAATACAATTAGTCTGTTAAGAATGTTTTAAAATTCTTTTTAAACTAATAAAAAATACAATTAGCAACATATTCTTCTTCTTATTATTTTTTTAATACTTAAACATAGATTACTCAACTCCTAATGAAGTTCAAGCGTCATTATTCCGCTACGTGTTGAGACACCACCATTACATTTCCTTTGTACTTTTTATAGAAAAAAAAATATTTTAAAAACCATGTTGACATGAATTAGAATCAAGCAACAAAAACGAAATTAACCAACTAATAAAATTTAAAAAATTAGCAATAAGAAAAAGGTCATGAGTTTTATTGGACGGCTGTGAGCAAATCAAGATACTTCTCAACGGCTAAGGACGGCACAGCTACCATCACCTTCACTGAACGGCTGTGATCATGTACAGGTAACAGAATACAATACCTATCGGTACACACCGGTCCCACATTAACTGGCTTCCCTATTCCAAAGTCAACCCTCTCTAAACCCAGCTTTGACCATTGCGATAATATTAGTACTCCTACCTGGTCGGGTACACAACCCGACCCGTTTAAACTCACTGAGTTAACCACCTCTTTTACATACTTATCATCAACTCGGTTCTTTGCTTCCTTTATCAACTCGATTGCATATGCTAGTCCTTTTTCTGTAAGGTCCTTTGCTGTAGTCTGAGCACAGCCGAGTACGATGGCGTTACCGTAGTAACCAGTGGGTAGACTCGGTTTGACTCGGTGGCGTATGTTGATGCTGAATAAGAGTTTAAGAGTTTGACTCGGTGGGAAGTTTAATGCTTTGGCCCAGCTTCTCCAAATGTGTGCTGACAAGGCTTCGAACGTTGTAACCGAGTGTAATCTGAGTTGACTCGTTTGAGTTATGGAATTTTTCAACTCGTTGAGTCTCCATTCGTGAAATGTGACAGATGTAGGAGTGAGTTGGTCAGGAGTAAACCGAGTCATAAAATTGCAACGGTCAGTTACAAGTTTAAATTCTAGGTGTTCATTCGCTTCATGTTTAAACGACGTCGTCGGATCGAGAAGGTGTCTTTGCCAGACAGGTTTCGGCATAAACGACGTCGCTTCTTGTTTAAACGACGTCGTTCCAGTCCGTCTATCAGTAGCCAGCTTTGCAAAGAGGTTAAGAAACTCAAGACTACCAACACCGTCACAAATACAATGACTAAACCCAACACCAAGAGCTACAGCACCATCTGATAGCCACGTCAGCTGAACCACCAAAGGTGGAGCGCCAGTTAGCACATCCACCACTTGCAACGCTAAAAGACGCCTCCATTCAGTAACATAACGTGGTGCCTTTTCAAAATCTGAAGCAGTAAAATCAGCAGTTGCTTCTATAAAAACCGCTCCTTGTCCACGACAAACCACTTCGAGACACGAACCATCTGGTCGAACCCTAACTCGACCGGCTAATGGGTAGTAAGGGACCAGGGCTCGACCCAAAGCAGCCTTTACACGGTTAGTTATATCTTGTTTATCCAGGCCGTTGAACTGGTAAATTAGTAAATACTCAATAGTGAAGCGTAAAAACAATTGGGAATCTATAGCAGAGAGTTTAAGTACATGTGTGTGTGTTGGATCTGAAGGGGTTACTAATGTAGCTACTTTCACTTGTACACAGCTACCCATTGTTGTGGTGGTTAATTTCTTCAACCCAAACTAAACAAGCTGATTTGTTTGTTATAAAGTGTGGGTGGCTATAGAATATAGATACATACATGCATGTATATATATATATATGTATGTGATATTGTGAAATATGTAGGATGTGTATTGAATACTAGTTAAGGAGGGTGGTTGTTGATGAAAGGAGTAAGGTATGGATATAAAGAGAATGTGTAGTGTTGGTGTGTGGTTTTTAAAGGAAAGTGTAAATAAATAACAACACAACACACAAATCCTGTGACCACTGCAAAAGATTTTTGCAAGATTCTCCTGGCATAACTTTAGAAATTTAAAAAAAAATACAAAACAAAAAAAATTGAATGACAGCTCGGATTATTGCTTTTTGTTTGTTCGGCGGTAGGCGATGCATAGTGTTTTTAATATAGTTTAATTTAATTAATAATTAATTACCTCTTTTCTTTATATCTTTTTTTCTCTGCCTCTCTTGTGAATAATAAGATGATTAAGATATTGATTTTATCTGATTTTCCAATAATTGATATGATCTTCTACTTGATTTTTATAATGGGGGAGAGACGATTGGCATTAATTTTTTTAAATAAATTATTTTGTTTTGTCTCACATTTTATTATAAAAGATGCTCTACTACTTATGTCCTAAAATATTTTATTTGAAAAAAACAACGTTGGTTTCATGATTAACAATATTATGATCCTAAACAAAGCTTAATATCACAAAATTACGAAAACTCGTGGACTAACTAAAATTGTCAATTCCTTTGAGTGATTGGTTATTAAAAAGAAGCCTGTACAAACCAAAAAAAATAAAATATGTGCATTCTTTTCGGACTTAACTATTTGTTTGCATTCCTAATAAGGTCAAGTCCACTTACGAGAATCTTTGTAGCAAAATATATTATAGAAATAATTCTAATAAAAACACACAGATTACTTCTCCTAATTTCTTCTGATGCTTTAATGTGTAAATGTGTTTTATTGTTAAAATAAACTTTTAGATAACTACAACAATAATATTTATATTCTTAGACTCTTAGGAAAGATATATATAATTTTAGTTATAAAATTTATACTGGCCAGTGGCCACAACCAAATTGAAAAAAAAAATATATACTAAAAAGTGCAGGACACTCTACCAGTACATGACGTATATGTTGGACCAAATTTGACCAGCTTCTTTTTAATTTTTACGAGTCAGACCCTCATAGTGCGAACCAAAATGTTTTATTTAGAGTATTTTCATCAGCACCTCTATAAATTGTGTGAGTTTGATCTCTATATTACCTTAGCTGTGACTCCTTTACAAATAAGTGGATTTTAAGTGAACTTTTTTCAAGTATGAATTTGGAGTGTCTTTAATTTGAATCATATTGTAAATTCAATGAAGTGTGTTAAATCAAAACCTCATTCTAAAGTAACGTAACAATTTCTCAACAGATAATGTTGTGTTGACAAAATAAACCAAACATGATAAGGTCATATATCACGATGATGACAGATCGGATTCGGTTAGGTGGAGTAATATTCACCCATCAAACTTTTTTCATAATTTTATTCGTATATTTCAATTTACTTTCCTAAGCTTTTACATTTATCTATATCTATATTATTACTATATTAAAGAAGCTTGATGTATAAAGTAGTAATTTTACCATCTTTTTAAGATGACATTCAAAGAATCTCAAACCAATCTTATTATTTTTTACCAATTTTTTCCATTTTTGCTCCTAATCCATTGGATAAATATTATACAAATGACTAACGCTGAACAACCTTTGATCCCAAAAGTTTTTCAAACCGTTCCAGCATTGAACCATATATTGAATGATGTTAAATGAAATCCTTAATGATGTGGGAGTTGATGAGTTAGTTAAGTTGAATATTCATGACACTTGAATATCATAACAATTGAAGACTTTATATACTTAATCGTTGGTGAATTAAATGTTTGGAGCAAATTGAATGTGCCCCTACGTTTCCGGTCTCCACCCTCTATATACTCGGCATTTTGTCATTCAGGAGGCAACATTTGCAAATTCACACAGTTACATCAGTCTTTCTCATTTGCAAATTATGTGTTCCTCTTTTATTATCTATTTTATAAGTTTTATTGCTTTCGTATTTGATATTCATTTTCTTACTCAATCTTTTATTACTCACCCTTGATTGTTTAATGCATAACATGAATTAGGTTTGTTGTTCGATTTTCGTTAGGGCTCTGAGTAAAACACCAGAGACATTGAGTCTTGCTGCAGGTTAGGGACTAGATGTTGTTTAAATTTTTGTATTTCAATTTATTTTTGGTGTTAGGTGTTTACAATTGTATGGGGTGCATTGGTTGGTGTTGAGATGTGGTTTAAATTCCAATTTGCATTCTTTTTGGCAGGAACAAGTATTCTTAATCTTCCATGAGGTTAAACAAGATGGGTTGTCGAATGCTTCCGACATGTAGTCAAGTAAAGTTGTTCCTTACTCTCCATGAAAGTCACATTGGCTCATATTAATGACTTTGTTAGAATATGGAGGATGTTGTGTAATGTGTTTTTACTCAAATTGTTCAGGTGGGTTAAAATGTCAAATATATTTGGCTAGAGTCTAACAAAGGAACAAGTTAAATGGATGGAAGTTGCTCTAAGTCCTCTGTTAATGCATGCAATGCATTCTTTTGATTCAAAGATACGGTAAGTTTGTGATATTATGGCTTTTGTAGTGACAAAATAAAGATAAAGGGCTCGGTAGAAGATTACTATCAAAGTATACATTGTATATTATTTTCAACTCTGAAATTGTTTGTGCGGGAAGGTGCAATGATAAATTATACGGACTAATATGACTTGATCCTAATGACATGTTACATCTCGCACGTTTCGTTAATTTCGTTAAAACCCATACATTGTCAGTTTAGATTTATTGACTGCTTGTGTATCTCATTTCATCACACGATCATCCTACTAGAACCGCCTTTATAGCTATCAATATTCGTTGTCTTAGCAAATTGGTATTAAAAATAGATTACGTGAAACTTGACACTCAACGGCGCTAAAAACCATAAGTACCCGCGGCAACGCGCGGACATTCCTACTAGTATTATTATATATACTTAACTCATATATCCATCTATTTCGACCTTGTCATTCAAATATAACCAGAGTATGAATGTTTGATCACTGCCAAAACTTTTTCTACACTCAGAGCATTCACAATAAACACTTTATCTCCATCTCTATAATTACACTAAAAATCACTACATTTCTCTCTCCTTTTCTATTTAATAATACTTATTCTATACTTTTATTATTACCTTTTCTCCCTCCTCTACTCACAACCACTTTTAAAAATATTAAAAATCCTCCAAATTTACTGATGAACAGTGTCTCCTCTATATATTTTCTCTCTCCTCTACTCATAACCACTTATACACACTCTATATAATATATAAGCCCCACTCACACAATTATAGAGCATGTACTGTGAATGCTCTCATGCTAGTATATATTGCATTTCAAAACTTTCATTTACAAGTGAGAAAATCGTTAAATAAACAATTTACAGTATACTTTTGTTAAAATCTTTCTAACATCTGGGCAACAATAAAGACTATTTAAGTTATAGTAATGTTCTAATATTATGAATCTCGTTATAGCGGTTAAAAGTAGGTAATAGAAATGAAAACAATAATTAATCTCAACTACTATTATCTAACTTTGTCCCTTATATTACTTTTCGTTATGAATAATGTTAAATAAAATATGTAAATTTTGTTAAAAGGAATTCTAAATTAAGTTTCTACAAAACAAATGAAAGTTAAAATGATAGAGATTGGATCTTCGGTGAGAATGAATTATACCAAATACGAACTAGAAAGTGACTTTATACAAAAGTATATTTGATCATTAGTTAATCAAATTTCATCCAAAAGTAGTTGTCTCATTCCCATTATTCATGCTTTTGAAATAGAGTAAGCTTCGCTTCTTTAGCTGCCTCTTCCATTCCTCTGGTTTAGAACCTCCAAATCTACAATGACAATGATTGCTTCAACTTCCACTTCTTAATAGAATAACGAATCCATCTTCTCTTGAATCTCAACATTTCATCAAAAAAATAGAAAATGGTTAACACATGTCGATTGGAGAACATATTTCCTTCCCAGCTATTAGTTAAACAAGGGTCATCACTCGAATACGAATCGAAAGAATCACTATCGAATTTGGTACCTACCAACATTATCGTGGTTGAAATTAATACCATCAATTTTGAATAGTAATTAGAGCAATCGATTAAAATAATCTTCTAATTTAATTAGTATTATCTCGTTCATGCTCCTCACCTGCTTTTTTTATGTTTATCACTAAATTTTAAACATCATAAATTATAAAAACACACACACTAGAATCAAGTTTGTTAAAGTGGTTTTTTTTTTACAAAATGAGTATTTAGAAGAAGAAAAAAATAAATTGAACTCTAGTATCATAGTTATGACTTTGGAAAAAATAAAAGTATTGATTCTTATACTTTTTAAATTGTTGAAAAAGAAAATTGAATAGTTTCAATAAGTTACTAATAAAAGTTAGTAATTATTTGATAGTATGTTCTTAATTATTATTTTTTTTGTGGATAGCATTGGCGCGTTGCTTAAAGTTATGGATATAATAAAATAAAAATTTTAGTGTATACTGTTGGGTATTCATAATTCAACGTTACATTCTAAAATCATCATGCTTTTTAGTAACCGGGCCAAGCAGTCGATCTTTTAATTAAACACATTTTCACGGCAGAAAATTATCAAATTTTCCATGTAAAAAACTTTGATACTATATGTTAAAAACATTTAACTCGTGACATGTATCAAAAGGGAAACATAACCATTTTTTTGTTAAATAGAGTTAAATGCAATTTTCGTCCCTGAGGTTTGGCCATTTTTGCGAGTTTCATCCAAAAGTTTATTTTTTCTCATCTGAATCCAAAAATTTTCAAATTCTTGCTGGTTTCGTCCAACTCGTTAACTCCATCTATTTTTTCTGTTAAATTTTTGTATAAAGACCAAAATACCCTTATCTATATATATAATAAAAGAAAGCCATTTTAATGACATGGCATTCAAGGAGGCATTCTCCTTTTTGAGTGTGCCATGTGGCAAATTAAAAAAAAAACAAATAATAATATAAAACCTAATCTACTAAAATTAAATTGAATTATTTTAGGAAAAAAAATTTAAAAACAAATTTAAATTTTTCTCTCTTATGTTTTCTCCCATAATTTTTAAACGTTGATAAAATTACACCAAATTAACGAACGTTTTATTATCTTTCAAACGAGTACCATAGTGCTATATAAAAAACGGAGAAAAAACGACTATTTTTTGTGGGGTTTCGTTCATACAGGAAAAAAACAACACAAAGTGTTCATGTTATTCATTAATCATGTTTTTTCTTTTAAACCAGGTTCTTATCTACGATGTTGAATTAATAAACCAAAGCCATTTTAATGACATGACACTCAAAGAGGCATTATGCATTCTCCTCTTTGAGTGTGACATGTGTCATCCCATATGGCATTGAGATATTTTAGGAAAAAAATAATTTAAAAATAAAATTGGATTTTTCTCTCTTATCTTTCCTCCCATAATATTTAAACGTTAATATCTTTTATATACGAGATTTTTTAAAGAAAAATATTACACCAAATTAACGAGCGTTTTATTATCTTTCCAACGAGTACCATAGTGCTATATAAAAAACGGAGAAAAAACGACTATTTTTTTTGTGTGGTTTCGATCATACAGGAAAAAAAACACAAAGTGTTCAGGTAAATCATTAATCATGTATAGGCAAGTCACTAATTATGTTCAAATCAGTAAATATGAATTCTATTTTCAACATGCGTTAGCATTGGAGTTATACATTGTTTTAGGTTAGATATTAATATTAGAGTTATACATTGTTTAAGGTTAGACGTTAACATTGGAAATACATTTTTAATTGTTTAGGTTAGGTGCTACCCGAAGCTTTCCTGCATATAACTATAAAGCGCATCATTTTATTTCATATGTAAATTTAATATGTCATATTAGATTTCTCAACCCCGGGACGTTCCCGGGGTATAATCTAGTATTCTATATTTAATAGTGTAAAAATACCAAAATACAAATTATGAAAGACCATTTTTTGTTAACAGAAAAAATGGTCTTTCATAATTTGTATTTTGATATTTTGGTATTTTTACACTATAAAATATAGAATATAAGGGTAATTTGGTCTTTTTACAAAAAAGTTAACAGAAAAAATGGATGGAGTTAACGAGTTGGATGAAACCAGCAAGAATTTGAAAACTTTTGGATTCAGATGAGAAAAAATAGACTTTTGAATGAAACTTGCAAAAATGGCCAAACCTTAGGGACGAAAATGGCATTTAACTCTGTTAAATATGTAAAAGGATTATTATTCCACCCCTCCGATTGAGTGTTATGGCTACACACTACTACTAAGCACGCCATAGTTGATTATAGGCAAACACCCATACCCAGTCGGGCTCTCTACTCTCTAGGATACAATTGGAAATCCATCCTCTGTGTTCCTTCCTTCCATATGGGTCCATGTCACAATGTTTGTCACCTGTCCTAGAAGCATATACCAACTTTGAGTTGTCATCCCAATTTTATGTTCCGTTATGACTAGAACATTTGAGAAGTATAACTTGTTAGATCCACGCACCTAACCTAACGCAGTCGTCCCTTTCATTTTGTTCTTGGGCGGTTAGATCAAAGTGGCAAGGGGATGGTGCATGTGACCACTGACCGCCAATAAGACCCGATCCAACTACCCTTTAATGACTCATGCGCAATAATTCGATTATGTTTTTTTTTTCATTTATATAATGATATCTAATGGTTCGCTACTTATGCATTTTAAAGATTAAGGTCTACTAAAATGAGCTAGAAAAAAAAAACATAAATTTTCTTTTATGAATCTTTAGATTATCTGTAACTTTCAACTATTGGAAAAGAAGAAGCAATGTTAATATTAATAATAGGATACGACGATATCTTGCACTATAAAATGGACAAAACGGGTGGGCAAAAAATCAATTTGATCCAGAGGTAAGATGGTGTAATCAGTGACCAGGGGCTCCACAATATTATTCGCTGGGAGCCACCACCACCTGTAGCCCGGCCTGTACTACTGCCTCATTTTAAATTGATCTAATCTAAAATAATCTTTTGTTTTTTTTTTATTTCATAAATAGACGTATTGAACAAGTTAAATAACAAGACAAATTAAGTTTAATTAAGTTTGGCTCGTGGATTTTTAGATGGGTAAAAAATATAGTTGATGGGTCCTTAAACAATTAAACACAATTTTTCTACACAAATCATATACTGTACTTGAAAGATAATGAGGAGGAGAGTTATAAGGTGAAGGTTAAATTGAGAATCAAATGTACATTTAGTTTGTAAATAAAGGGATAAATCAAACTACCTAAATATCCCTATATGCGTCTTAACAACGGACGAATATACCCTCATAAATAAGCTTCACTACATTGTACATGTTGCATTAAAAGTTGTTTATGTGGCAAAATTACCATATAATACATCTTTGATACTTTATAATGTAGTATAGATCAGTATGATAAATTATAAAGGTGTCCTCAAAAAATTATTGCGAACCCTTAACCACATAATAATTTTCTTAAATGTACTATTTTTTTTAGTTTATCATACTAGAGTGACATTTAAATTAGAATTCGAGGGAAGACTTGGTAAAAAACCATTCAAATTAAAAAAACATTACACTTAAATGCAATATATAAAAAAAGTTACGTGTTTAAATTTACAAGTATTCGAAAATAACAAACTTACACATAGTGTAATTTTTATCATTCATGTGGAAAAAATGTTTAGATAAATTTAGAGAGGAGAAATGAATAATAAGATGAGAAAATCATTTTTAGAATGTTGAATAATAATAATTATAATAGTAGTAGTAGTACTAATAGCATAGTAGTTGTGATAGTGGTAGTAAATAGTGCTTGTAGTAGTAATAATACTAGTAAGTAGTGGTAGTAAACAACAATAGTGGTGGTGGTGGTGGTCGCGCCTTGTATAGAAATCTCAAAATAAAGAATTGCATAACAAAGTACGTCGATCTGTCAGGACAGTAGGAGACTAGGAGCTACTGCCATGCATGTCTTTATAATATTACACGTTCTTAATATTAATAAACGACATAGGATACGCATGACTGTTTATTTAAATAAACATTGGCTACGGATCAAGAGCTTAATCTTTTTACACATACTAACTATTACTTAAATTCTATATTTTTTGTTCGCATGAGACGTGTTAAAAAATAAAAAAGTGACACATTCTGAAATCAATTTGCGACGTGGAGCTTTCTAAATCGCAACTCTGTTTGCTTCCAAATTAAATATAGGGTATCATACGTCACGTCTTTATTTAATTCAAATACATAGTAAAATATAAGCATATATAGATACATATACAGTGTTGGTCCTATATATTGGTCTTGTCTTATCGTCACATGTTACAAAATTTTTAGCAAGAAAATGACTCGTATTATTTTCTGTGGAAATGCTTAATTGTACAGCTGGCATATAAATTTGTACAGTTAAACATCTCAGTCAATGTCTTTTGAATGTTTGAGAATGTACGATTGTATTTGTCAATGCTCCAAAAGTCCCCATCACAACTTCTAAGTTCTAACTAGGTCTGGTAATTTAGACATGAACACGATAATCTGATATGAACCTACACGATTTTAACAGGTTTTGTGTTTGGCCTTAACAGGTTCTGTGTCTATAACAGGTCGACACGTTAAGACATGTTTATTTTCGTGTCGTGTTAGTGTTTACCTGTTTCTTGCTCGTGTCTTAACAAGTCTTATCGTGTTTCTTATCATGTCTTGTCGTGTTAACTTGTTTTACTAGGTGTACCTTGTCGTGTTAACCTGTTATACACAAGTTCGTGTCCGTGTTTGAAAAAATGACACGATTAGATTTTGTGTCGTGTTTGTGTTTATAAGTTTCGTGTTCGTGTCTTAACAGGTTCGTGTAACCTGTTATGCCAGCCCTACTTCTAAGCACAAAATAATAACATAACTAGGGCTCTAGACAAACTGAACGTTCAGAGAAAAGTTCAAAAGCTGTTTGGCGTGAAGTTTGCTTGTGTTCGTTCCTTTAATAAATGAACGAATGATGGACGGGGTCAATCATGATGTTTTAGATGCTTTAATTATGTGTTTTTTAATGTCGTTTGAGTGTTTATATGCGTTGAATGTGATAACTACGCAACTATGTGTGATTGTAAGATAAACGGCATAATTGGATGGATTTGGAAGCTTCAATGTGGATAAAATTGAGTTCGGATGATGAACCGAAGATGTGAAGTTGTTCGGGTCAAGAACGCAATGAATAAGCTGATTATGAGGATGTTTATGACGCGTCAAAGCTTGCGGTTATGAGGTTGTAGGTTGTGGGAATCATATGTGAAAGATGAAGCTTAAAATGTTATGGCCGTAAGGGCCTTGAAGCTAGCCGTAGGCTGCTGTGAGTGCAGCTCAAAGAAAGTGTTCTTTCAACGACTGATGGCCGTAACCCCCTAGTGACAGCCGCAGGTGGCGGCGAGCAGCAACATGAAAATAAGAAAGGATCAGAGTCTGACCGCCGCACCTCCTGATGCTGGCCGTAGGGTGCGGCGGCCATTTCCTTAATTTTTGGAAAGTTGTTTTTTGGGAGATATAAAAGCCTAAACATTAACCTAGTCGATTATCAGCCGTATTATCATGAAAATTCATTATCTTTGGGAGTTTTTTGGAGCTACAAACATCAACATTCATCATCATTCATCCATACTTTCGGATTGTATCAACATGTTCGGTATTATTATTCCTACTTTTGATTCGGTTCTTGTTACCATGATCGGCTAAACATCTTTGTAATCACCTCTGGGTGTACGGTTTATGTGTGAAACTTTAACTCTTGTTTGATTTGGTTTATGGATTGTCTTTTAATCGTTTGAAAGATATTTGTGATTTGAATTATTTAAACAAGTCATGTTTGTGCAATTACTTATCTCTTAGTCATTCGCATTCGGTTTTCTTGCATCGTGAGCAATTTGATTAACGGGAGGGTAGTTGTTATTCGTAGGTTGGTAATTGAATTGTACGAGTTATTATTAAAATTTGTGTTTGATTATCACTTAACTTAAACCGTTCAACAAAACTATGTCTATGTAGTATCCAATCATTTAAACAAGGGTAGAGTGAATCATTGAACCGGAAACCTGGAGAGGATTACTTCTTTAATATTATTGTTTACAACTTCTTAAATTCATTTTCTTAAAATTCCAAAACAAACAACAAATCAAGTAGACGTTAATTGTATTAGTTATCCTTTTTTTTTTGTTTTCTCTTGTAAGGAAATGAAAGGAAAGAAAAAAGAGGAAAAGAAAGGGAGGGAGATGTTATCCTTTTTTTTGTTTTCCCTTGTTAAGTAAACTCGGGAACATAGCGAAAGGGGTGTGTTCCCCTTTACATGTTCTCCACATCATATTCCCTCATCTCTTCCCCCCATCAATGGGGGTTGGTGTTCCCATCCCCCCTTCTTCATTTCACTTCACTTTCTACCACACGTGCACAATATAATATTAATAAAACTCATCGGCATGGATGGGGAATTTCCCCTTGCTCACCGAAATTAGAGGGGGGGGGGGGGGGGTTCCCGAAGGGGGAAGGGCGCTACGTATGCTCCCCGATCTATTCCCCCTTCCCACACCCCTTAACCTACAGATTTTGGGGCTAAAAAATGCACACCATTCGCTTTATCTTTTGAGTGTTTATAAGAAAAGGTTCATGTTAATTAAAACGAGCTTAAACTAAGCGTGAGAGAGAATGTTATACGAGATCTTTTACGAATTTTCTAATTCGATTTGTAATCTTCACAACAACGGTTCTTACTAATAAAGCTTTCATTAGTGATATTTTGACTCATTTTAATCAATTCTAGTTTTTTTGGTGGTTAGGTTGGTCAATCCGGATCCATATCAACCCCCGTACGTTTGTATTTGTATGCTTACCAAGATATCCAGTTGAATTCATATTTTATTAATGTCATGCAAACCTTTTTTAACGAAAAGTTGAAACAATTACAACTTGATTAATATAATATCATATGATATAAAGACAAAATGATTGATAAATACAATAATGATTACTTTATACTGAAATGATTAAATAGAAAAAAAAAATTCGAATAATATGTTGGTTTATCCTATTTCCGGCAAAAGGCAAGCAAAGGAAAAGACCAAAGGCAATAAAGGAAGGCGGCAAGAACTTCCACCAAATCGCAGTCGTGATTCGTGAAGGATAGGGAAAGAGATTAGCTTCATGCCTCCATCACAAGTATAGTCAAATACCACTGGCCCTACCTACCGTCCACTTGGACAGGGTTGAAAAAGGTCACTAAAACCAAAACAAATACAAACATATGTTTGGTTGTTCATATAAAATTCAGCAAATAAATATAAGTTTATTTCAGTAGTTCCAAATTATAACGGTCGTGCACCACCACCCATAGATGATAGAACCCTTGTTCAAATTGTTCCATCAACCAGAGATTGTTCATCTTGAAAACTTAATGCAGTTGTGAGTATGGTTAGACAGTAGAGGCACTTGGTTGTTAGAGGGGTTAGTAAGGTCCTCATTTAGAGGAAGATACAAGACATGGTGGTTGTGGCTAGTAGCGGATGTATAGTACTACGAGGAACATCCGCTACCCCCTTAACTTTAATCTCCGACGTAGTGCAAACATTTTCTTATTTTTTTACATTTTTGGTATAACAATAACCCAAAATTGATGTAACGCCACCCCTCAATTTAAAAAAAAAAACCTAGCACACACTTAAAGTTTTTGTTATAAGCCCAATAGAAAAAACACATTACCCATTTGTTATATAAATTGATACCATCCGTTTTTTTATATGGGATTACGGGTTGAACCAAAACAAAAGATAAAAGCCCGTAACCCATTCCATTTGTAAGTATTAATTAAAACTTTAAAAGCCAACACAAAATAAGATTTGAAGCCCATAACCCATTGGTTAAATAAAAGATAGAAGACCATAACCCATTTTAAAAAAAAAGATACAAGTCCAAGTTCAATTCACTCAATACCAAATACAATAAGTTTGAATGATCTCTTCCTTCCAATCTCTCTGATAGACCATATATTAATAGTATCTCTATAATCAAATAGATGGTATGTTAAAAGCTTTTTCAACCACGCGGGTTCATCAATTTAAATGGACAAACTATATTAATGGTCGGAGACATTTTAATGTAAAACGGGTTGATAAATATGATTGGCTATAGTACATCACTAAACAAGAAAAAGTATATTGCTTATTTTGTTAGTTCTTTAATGATAGTGTTGCTAATTAAGGAGGATTCTTTAATGTAATAGCTCGATTTCTAGCTTTCAAAAGAGAAATCTATTAGATATGTGTTTAACTTTATTTATTATCATTATTTTTGCTTCGTTTACGTCGTATGAAAGTACGGTATTTTTTTTAACATTACCCTCTGAAATTTTGGTTTAGATCCGCAACTTGTTATGTCCGAATAAAGGAAACCAAATAATGGTAGATGAAATGCCCAAGATAAGTTAAAATTTTCTGATGTATTTGATGTGCCTTAAGGTATATTTACGGTAGGTTATAATCATAGTTTTATATTCTTCAATTTCTTATTAATAAAATTTGTTGAGGTATCGTCTCTTTCACAAAAGTAAATTAAATAAATTTAGCGGTAGATAACCAGAAATAAAAAAAATAGTAAATACAAATTATTAAAATATTTTTTTAATAAATCCCAGTTATTCATTCGATCCACTCTTAAAAATTATTAATATTATACACATTTAAAATGGAAGCTAAACGAAGAAATTAAATTACCCATTGAAGAAAACAAAGATAAAATTTACGATGAGAAAATTTGCACATTATGATTAGGGGAAGTTGACAGTTGTTCTTTGAGTACAGCCATAGAAAAAACATCTTTCCGTTTACAAATATAATGTAACGTGACTTAATTTCTTAAAGGTAACAAGGATGTGATGTTTGATGTTTCTTTCTTACTTATGATTTCGATCTAATGTGGATATTGTTCTCTATACCTTGTTCCCTTCCTTTCTTTAGGGTCCATGCCATACATGAACCCTTTGAACGATCTTCAATATACCATGTAATGAAACGGCAATATTGAAAGCACATATTAATAAAGAAAAACTAACCGAATGGATAACACATTCTAGGTCCGCCTATAGTTTTGCCATACGTAAAGCTGTTTTGCATGAATAAAGCATCGGTATTAATAAAAGGATGTGACAATGAAATATATTCGTTATTTCGGCTTTTGTTTTGTTTGGAAGATTGCATTCATATCATATTTAACACACGTTATTAAAAAAATTGCCGTGTGTTGGGAGAAGGCGTAGTCAAAGTTGTAACATCAAACTTTAGTAACTTTTGTCTCTGTCAAAGATATGAGAAATCTTATAGGAACTAGTGGGTTTATCCGCGCATTGCAGCGGGATTCACAAACGAGCTGTAATACAACATTATGATCAGGGGCGGACATACTTCAAGAGCAGGGGTTGCGGACGTTGAGGCTCAAATTCGCGCGCGTAGTGGAAAATTAGTGGAAAATTTGTTTTTTTTTTACGAAATTTGGAAAACGTTGCTACTAAAATGAAAACATTACTACTGATTTTGTGGCCTAGATCCGCCACTGATTATGATAGTTAGGTTTTTTGACGCAAGTTACGTAAAAAGAATAGAAATGTGCACACTATGTTTTAACAAGTATTCGTAGAAATAAAACAAAAGAAACGTGCACCGCCACTTACAACTGATTGCAGTTTACCACAAAAACCATATACTCATTATTGAACAAATCTTAATAAACCAAAGGTAAATTACTGTAACAGACCAATATGAACATAAAACCATCACTGTTGTGTAAGTTGTCCGGTCATTGCATATCTACATAACCGTGCCATTGAAGACGCCTTGCTAAATGATAAAGTTCATTTACATGACAGAACCATGTAGTAATAATATGATATTGTATACACTGTCATATGAAGGTAAATGTCCATTTAGAAATTAAAAGTTGTGATGTGTAAGTTTGTAATAGACTTGCCCAACTTGACCCAACAGCTAAAAAATGGCCCAATGTTGCGAGTGAACCGAACCATCCGTCCACTTTACCGCTGGGTAGACGCATATATATAAAAAAAGTTTATAATGTAAGTATTATTATGGCAAAGTTTTAAAATTCATACAAGTGAGATAAGATTATTCATTGTGGTAACATAAATTATTATATTTCATCGTCATTATATGAAGTTTATTCAAAAATATTGTTATCCCGTGTGTTTATTTAGTTTGGGTGAGTTTCATTTTTATATAAAAGTTAATTATCTTTTAGGGACATTTACGGTAGAAAAGTGGTAAAATTTAGAAAATTGTAAAGAAACCCTTGGGATGTCATCTTAGTTTTGGACAATTTGGACATATTTATTCATACCTCCTCCTTTATAATGTAGTATAGATTAGGGGTGTGAATTTCTGACACGACCCGAAAACACGACCCGAACCTAACACGAAACTAGCGGGTTTAGGTTTAGTCTAAATGGGTTCGGGTCAGGTTCGGGTTGAACGTGCGAACCCGTTTGTTTAACATATTTACACTATATATTGTTTTTTTACAATATGTTTTATGTTATAAATTAAATTGGTTTGGTATTTTATGCTATACTTATAACTTAAAATAGAAATTGCATTAGATTTTATAAATAAAACATAAATGTTTTATATATGTTTGTGTTTTTTTTGTAGTAACATTTTAATTTTAGTACATTAGTTTGCGAAAATATAAAAAAAATCAGGTTGAACGGGTCAGGTTCGGGTCAACCCGAGAATATTCAGGTTGGATTCGGGTTCATATGTATGTCATAATTTTCGGGTTCAGACCGGGTTCGGGTTCATGTAAAATTTTCGGGTTCGGGTTGGGTTGGACCCGCCATTCCGTGAACCTGACCCGTTAAGCACACCTAGTATAGATTATAGATTATATATAGTATGTAACTGTAACCAAAATGAAATTTAAATATTGGTGGATTATTATCTTACGTATGTAATAAACTAGGATGTGGCCCCGCGCTAAGCCGCGGGTCGTGATGAAAATAGATGAGCTCACTTTAAAATAAGTATAATCTGGTGAAACAGTATTTTGTAATTAGAAGCACACTTTTTTTAATAATCTTTTGTAAGTGATGTGCCTGCAGTTCCAAATGCAAGCAATATCCAATATCTATCAACCCTATGATTAAAAGATGGGCCATTTGAAAACGTTGCATTAATACATATAAAAGTTCATGACTCGGTTAGCAGCAAGTAACATACAACTTACTACATATTTAGATGATACTGTACATACAAAAGTGGCCAGTTAAAAGTAGCGAAGACCATTGTTCCTATACATAGATAAGTTCCTGACAGGTTCACATTATAGCTGATATCAAAAGCAACAAACAAAGGGCTAATGTAAGCATAATTTATCAGTGTTCAGAACCTCAAAACGTTGCAACAATACCCGTGCACCTGGTCTTCATGCAGTTTTTCCTGCAGTTCATTTTATCTGTTAGTATGTGGTGAAATATGATGCTTTGTGTGAGATGAGTGATACCTTTTTGAAATCTGGTTCTGTGTTGTGTTTTGAGGCATTCGTTTTTTCTTTGGGTTCGTTGAGGGATCGCTTTGCTGGTGTGGTTGGCGGTTGCACGGTTGTTTTTGGTGGTTGTGGTAGTGGAAGTGGAGGTGACGTAGTTGTGCTGGTTGCATGACGAAGTGATAATTTTTTAGGGTCCGAGGCCTAGTTTACGGCAATTTTGCGATCTGTCATGGTTATCGATAAGAGGTTCTCTTCTTTCATTGCTTCCTCAAATTTTTTGGGTATTGTGAGTGGGTCATCTTCTCCATAGGTGGTTATCATTTCTTCGCAGCTGATTTTTAATAGGCTGCTCATTGCCTCATCAAAAAAGACTACGTCGACGATTTTGTCCGTGATGTTTGCATTTACACAGTACCTGGAAAAAAATGTGTGATATATTAAATAATAATTGCTTTTATTGTTTGGTTTGTATATGTGAGTAAGAGAAGGTTGTTAGTTTGAGAACGCTTACATAAATCTTGGTTCGCCGTCTACATGGTTGATGCATAAATATCTGATCGTTCTTTGGTTCCTGCATATCATTTCTTTGAAGCCTTTTATTGAAGCCACGCAGCTGAAGCGACTTGGTACTGCGACTTCCTCTTTTGTCTTTTCTTTTAACTATGTGATTGTAATCAGATTTTTTTATCTGTTTTAACGCTGTTCTTGGTATGTTTTGGAGCCTGCATTTGAATCTTATTGTTATGATGAGGTGCAAGGCTGTAATGATGCAATTGCTAATACATAAAAAAAAAATATATTACCTGGTTACATATTCTGATGTATTAGGGGTGGTAGGATTGATTTGCAAGGTGGATGCGGGTGTCGATTCTAGCTGCAGATTGCCCATGTATTTTCCTACTGTTGTTCCTGTTATAGCTAAGATGTCGCCATGAGTGATTGTCTTTGGTAGTAATGGTTGTTGTTTCGACCAAAAGGTTATTTCTAGGTCGTGGCCGCTGTGGTGCATAATGTAAGGGGTTAGATAAATGTGAAAAAAATTCAGAAGTAAAGTGACAATTGGAGTTAATTAGATGAAAACATTTAGCTAACATAATGTGACATATGACAACATGTTAGAGCTAAATCTAAAAGCCATATGCTAATGATCCTGAACACATGCACGGTAAACATAACTATTTCGCTGTCCTATTTCTTTAATTCACAACAAATGCCACTTCTATAGTTCTATTTATAAAATTGATCGCCTTAATGATCCCATTAGCTGGCATTAGGGAAAAAATCTCAAAAGGTCGTTCGAATAGCTTTTCGCCTATAATTGTCTAATAATTTTAATGCAGGGGAAAAGTGGGCACCTTTCATCTATGATAATTACTGTTTTGAGTCGTCCTTTTTTTGTAGGCCTAAATCCATCATCGACAATGACGCCTATATAATCTGCATTTTTAGATTGTATGTTAGCAAGCATTATAATATGTTTTTTTTTATAAAGATTAACCTTTTTGTTACCTGTAAGCATCCTTGGTAACTCTACATGGCTTTCTAGATCATCATATGTTGCGAAATTGTAGTAGTGTCCACTCCACAAACAAAATAACCAAATTGCCCCTAAACCTATGTAAAATACCAAAAACGCCACTCCCTCAAATGACCTAATTAGCCCTGTTAATACAATAAAATTACAAACTTCACTGCAGCATAAAAAGCTCTACAGCTTGGTAGGATTTCTAAGAATGTTATCAAACTTAGTTCTCATCTACACATAAGGAACTTAGGAATTATCAGTGGAAAAAAACGCCTTGCTATATTATTATATTCACAATATAATAACCTTTTATATTATTCCTTTAAATGCAGTTGCTCTACTTTGCTTCTTGTCTACTACTTCAATCTGTTACAAAAAACCCCTAGGTTAATAGCTAGCAATATATGATTATATTAAGTTAATAATTTTCGAGGTTTGGATACTCACATGAAAGGCAATTAGATTACAAACCCATAGATAAATACCCTCTCTTTAAGTTGCTACTGTGTAGCCAAGCATTAAATTTACACCATTTTTGTCCATCTCTAATGGAATATATGTCAAATGCAATATTACT
Source organism: Ambrosia artemisiifolia (assembly GCA_032199755.1). Taxonomy (NCBI): domain Eukaryota; kingdom Viridiplantae; phylum Streptophyta; class Magnoliopsida; order Asterales; family Asteraceae; genus Ambrosia; species Ambrosia artemisiifolia. The sequence goes on from CM063517.1 coordinate 3,104,292, forward strand.
TGGAATCCACTGTAGTTCATGGTCCAACCACATGCAAACAATGTGGGTTAAGAGTACCGCTGGCTTAATAGTTGGCGTAAAGTAGTATTTTGTGCCTAAGTAGCATAAAGTTGCGCCAGCTACCGGCTCTGTTCAAGACTTGAATTTAAGATTACTAACCCCCTTTCTAGTACACAAACATATACACCTAAGTAGGCTGCTAGCATCGTATTTTATGCCTAAGTAGCATAAGGTTGCGCCAGCCACCGGCTCTGTTCAAGACTTGAATTTATGATCACTAACCCCCTTTAAACTTACTTACATGATTAAAATAGGACCTTCAAATGCAATTTGACCTTACAACTACACATTTCTCCGTGTTTGCACCATATATACTGAACCAGAAGTCCAGAACCTAACTTTAAACTTACTTACATGATTATCATACATATATAATGGAACATAAGTAACATTTCCTATCATCTATCAAACATACGAATTTGCTCATCATCTAACAACAATAAAACCATAACAACAACAAATCATATCATCTATATCCAAATATTAACATACACAAAACCCTGTTCAACAAAAAGCCAACCTACATCTATAATACCAAAGCTTCAATTTTTCTGAACCCTTATAAGACTTCACGGCTGCGTTTGGAACTCCAAACAGTTAAAATAGCTAAATAATGAACTCAGATTACAATAGCCTTATCAGTCTTGAATTTGAAAATTAGTTTGGTTTGACTTGAATGTAAAAAAGATAAGTTCGTTTATCATCTCAAAACTTATCGTAATTACCCAAAAACATAGAGTTTCAATTATTCCCGTTTTTAAACATCTTAATAATAATACTCATCTGGGTCTCTTTCTTTCTTAACTTCTTTCACCTAACAAATCGGCCCTCTTTCTTTACGGCAAGAGAGGTGCTTCCAGCTTGGTAACCACGGTGGTGGTTGTGTTTGAAGGTGATGAAGACGGTGTGTAAAGTGACAGTCGTGGTGTTCGTAAAGAAAATTGGTCAGGGCGGTGGTTCCGGCGAAGGGCTCTGTACCGGCGGTGACTGGGGTGTGTGGGGGGGGGGGGGGGAGACAAAAGAAAATTAGGTGGTGGTAATGTGGTCGTCGGTGTTTTGATCGGTACCTCCACCCTTACTTTGATTGAACCACCACATATGTTGATTTCGTTTCTTTCTTTCTTAACCACCACAATAGACCAAGAATATAGAAATTTAAAGATAGATATAGGGAAGGAGAGGGGGGAGGAGAGTACCTGAGTGAAACCCTAGCAAATAAATGAAGCAGATGAAGTTGGCTGTAATTGTGATTGGCTAGGCATGGTGGAAGTACAAAAGTGGAGCAGATGAAGAGCCTAGAATAACATGCATCAAGTGTTTGTACCTAAAAGTACAAAAAAACTTGCATAAAGTAGTTGCTAAATGTATATATATATAATATGAATAGAGTTTAATTTAATTAGGCTATTTTTATACACAAAAAGTGAAGCTACTATATTAAATTATGTCTAAAGTAACTCCTAGTCCTAGAGCATCACCTTTCACTAGTGATCACCAGTGAGCTGATTTTGTTGTTGTCCGTGCCGACGTAGAGGAGATCTAAAACTTTTCAGACTATAATTCTATAAAACCTAACTATTAAATCTAAAAATATGACTTTTGAGAAAGAAAAAAAAAATTCATGGATTGCATATGTTATTTAGGAAACACCAAACAAATCAGGTGGTGGTAACGTTCAACCAGGGGTGATCTCCAATTTTTATGAGCAATCCAGCAAAACTGAAACCATCATAAGACTAATTACGAGGATGGGAGATGGAAGGGTTTTCCTTGTGATAACCCTTAAGTATGAAATTGAGTAGGGTTCTATGAGAGTATAACCCTTTTATTGCCGGGATGGTGGGAGATGATTGGCTAGACGTCGCTTTACTAATATTCTTTGTGATCCTTCCTTTGCTTTTTGGAAGTTTAGATCCTTCTATGTTGGTTATTAAAGGCTTTTCATCACTCAAATCTTCCATATTGAAGCCCGTTGATTCATAAACATAACATGTTTTGAGAGTTGGTTCCCTTTGTTTAACTTTGATTCATAAACTTAACATGTTTTGAGACATTGTTTAACTAAAACGGTCCAACACACTGAGCCGGACTGGCTAAGGCTGCTGTCGCTGGTTCGACCGGCCAGTCTGGTCCAGGTTTCAAAACATTGCTCCTTTGTCACAACTTTTTTAGAAGGTGATCATGGAGCAGGACTTTCCATCACCTAATTGATTGAGTGTTATTTAGTCCCCTATTATGTGGAAAGTCCGACGTGGCGTGTGGGCCATGCAGATTCTTTGCTTTGATAGTTGTTGTAAAGTATTGTGGTGATGTTGATTCTTTCTGGGCCCGCGGGAGGTCCAAGACCATATTTCTTTAATTACAGTATCATAATTGTTTTAGTTGGTTTATGTGTTCTCTAATTTAATCAATTTGGCGGTTAGGTTAAGATATGGTAGGATTTTGCATAATTCGGTTTTGAGTTAGAAAAATCATTCGTTTTACTGGTGATGAAAATCAATCAGTTTTTGTTTTACGCTATAGTTTGTATTTCAGATATGGCTTGAAATGGTTTACATATCAAATTCTAAAAATTGTAGATATTTAGTTTGTTACATAACTAGCAAACAAATAAACGAACTTCAAGAATTAAAACACATAATAATGTCTTTTTGTCCATGTTACAATTTTATATTTTGATTACACATCGCACATTTTGTGTAATTAAAACTGATCATTATAAAAGATAAACTTCTTTTTATTTTGTAATACAGAGAAAAGTCTATGTTTCGTTTTAGAAACCTAAAAAAAGAATAGTTAAAAAAAACATCATCAATGTTGGCCCACCTAGCCTAAAAAAAAAATCAATGTGGCCCAAAAGGCCCAACATTTGTTGACCCAGTTTCTTCGAATGTTTCAAATCAATACGAAAACCATAATCTTTCATCTTCCTTTGTATCATCACTCCTTTTTATCTTCCAACACATTTTCTTCTTCACATCATTATGATGTGTGTTTGTTTTATTTGCTGAAACAGAATTGCGTTTATGTGAATTTGGTGCTTATGATAAGTGTGTGGTGGTTTGAATTTACAGGATGAAAGCTTTACGTTTGTGTTGAGACGCCTCCTGCTTCGGTCTTGCTTCTAAAAGCTGCAGATATTATTATCTTCTATACCTTGTGATGATCTTGTTAGTTGTTGTACCCAAGTTTTCTTAGGTTGGTTAGTTGAATTCAAAACTAAAAACTATGATAAGATTTGCATCATCTGAATACTTTGTCGACCCGTTTAATATTTCTTCTATTTACCTTTGCTACTAGGTTCACTTACTGTTATGAAATACATGCTAAAACGAGTCAACGTGCAGTGGTGAATCTATAGTTTGATCATAACCAAAATCACTCTGTTACAAGCAGCATGCCCTTTCATAAACTAATTAGCAATAGTGGTGGACTGGCATAATCAGATCCTTATTCGTCGATTCAGGTTATGTTTTTATATCAAATGGGTCAATTAAAACAATAGCAAAATTTCTACTTTTTAGAGCATATGACCTTGTAAATCATTGTTTTTTTAAGATCTAAATTTTTTATTGTAATAATGATCTTTTCTATTATAGCTATAAACTTTTTATGAAAAGATGGACAAGAGTATTAGCATATCAACCTATACAGATCCTGTCTGTTTCGGCCCACACCAAACATCGCCAGTTTTGAAACCTTGCTGGCCCCGTCCATCTTGACACCTCTAATAACCAGACACTATTTTGGTGTTTATACGTTGCATGCTACTTTTATTTCTCAGGAGCGGAAAAAGGTTCCAAGGACACACAGAGGGAAAAGGTGGGGAAAATTACAATTGAACAGTTACGTGTAATTGCAAACGAAAAACTCCCAGGTTTGAACTGCGCTACCATCGAATCAGCGATGAGAATCATAGCAGGAACTGCTGCTAATATGGGCATCGATATCAATCCTCCAGTTCTTGAGCGCAAAGTCAAACAAATTCTTTAGTTTTCTTTTTCTTGACGCCTTGATTCAGGTGCGAGTAATGCAGCAAATATCTGGAATGCAAATATACTGTGTATTTCTTATCTTAATTCTGTTAATTTCACATTTTGGTATGCATATGGAGACGTTTGTCCAAAAACACCATATCAAGATTTTCAAAAATTGCTTATTTTAACTCCACATATTGTAGGTTTGTATATCTTCTTTCTCAGAGTTTTATTTCATATTTCAAATTGTCTACATCAAAATAAGACCCAAGGGGGATTAAGGGGCTCACCTATATAGATGTTAGAGGTTCTTGTGTCCTTGATCACACTGGTGAAAGATAAGAGTCTAAGATCAAGCATGCACTGATGGTGAAAGTAATGGGGAGAAGTAGTTGAGAGGTTAGGTGACACACAAGTGAGAGTAAGCTTAATTTCTCGAACTGGAATCATTTCATCATGAAAAAACATCAAAACACCTTCTCGAAAAACTATAAGCGATGTCTTGGATGGAAGATTTGGAGTAATCCGCAATGGGTTTTGTTGGACAATTTGGTGGGGGTGAGAGGAATTGCGGAAGCAAAGGATTGTGAAAATTGTAGTGCATCAAAACTAGAACTTGAATGTTATTTGTATGAATCTAATGTTTTTGAAAATACCACATGTTTTTTCATTTTGTTTTATATGGGTCAAACCATCACAAGTTCACAACGATTGAAGTAACACATCACAACCTTTTGTTAAAAGAAGCTGTCATAGTTACTGCTGATTTTTCAGTAATTTTATATGATCATTGTCTATGCAATTGTTAGCCGCAGCTGTTAATCTTCCAAGATCAAACACTATAAATATGATGGAGCCATCTAAGTATGACAATAATAAATTTCAAAATTTCACTTATTGTCACTTTGAGATAGAACCAACTTGTAATAAGACAAGGGGGGTATATGCATCAATCGGGTTTGTCCCAATTGCTATGTGTTATGTGCCTTATGTTCAAGGCTTGACACAAAACCACTATCGAGCCGGATGTCTCACTAGAAGCAGCCTCTCTATTCCCACGAGGTAAAGGTAAGACTGTCTACATCTTACCCTCCTCAGACCCTACCTCAACTTTTTGCTATTGGTAGGATTAATATGATATAAGCTTGAGAATTGGAGCCAAATTTAGTTATAGAGTTTGGTTGATTACTAAAAATGCGGGTCCTGCTATACATATAGAGATTTTTTTTTTTTTTTATAAAAGTAACGTATAAAGCTAGTTATTTAGAAAAAAATCAACATTTTATATTTCGATTATATTTCTTTATTCTTTTTTTTAATGTGATGGAGTGTAGTTTTTTTTACACTAACTGAATTGTGTTACATTTGATAATTATTTTAATGTATTATAGTATATGTTTATTACAAGGAGTATATACTTGTTTAATTGTTAGAAGATGGATTCGATATAATAACTTTTTTCTTTAAAACGGGCTTATCTTATCGTACATATCTATGACTTTGTATTAATGAAATAGTTTGTTTGTGTATAAAACTAACACCATTTTGGGCTTTATAAATAAACTAAATATATCAACTACTTGTTAGCTCTCTAAATAAAATAAATCTATAATTATATCCTTACCACTAAATTAGCAATGTTTCAACTTATAACTAATTTTAAAACGATAAAAACTAATTACATAAAGTGAAGATTTTGAGGTTACCATGGAATTGTTTTGGTGGCAAATCCTTACTTTAGCTACTCAAACTTAAAAGAGTGAATGACTTGGGTTGGGCTTAAGAGTTTATTCAAATAAGAGAGCTTGAGTTTAATTGGTTTGTTTTATGTTTTATGCTTTATGTTTAAACTTAACGCAGTGGGCTGAATCGCTATTTATCTTCCCGTTCCTTTGTACAAATGATCCTAAATGCTTAAACTTGTTTATCTGTGGGACCACTTGTCCCTCGATAATAATACTTAATATGTAATCATATAGTGTAATATTTACATAGATGTTATTATTGTTATATGTTAATATGTATTATAGATAAAAAAAGATAATTTAATATATTAAGGTTTATTGCTACTATTTTTTAATTAACTTTTATAGATTAAATAATAGAATATGGATGAGAAAAATAAGAAAAAGCTAAGAAAATAGTACTGGACTCAAAGAATTGTGACATATGGCACTAAATTACTTATTTAATTATTAGATGAAAATTACATAAGTAATAGAGATGGTTCTCCTTTGTCGGATATTTATTCTAGTATCTGAAACACGGAATATATGAAATTCATTAAGAAATATTTGAAAACCCATTGTCGGACTTGATTAGTGGCCTTTTGTTTAGATTAATTTAATACAAGCATACTCTAGCTAGCTTGGGGTAAGAAGCTCAATCAGGCTAGCTAGAACTTGTTTATTAACTAGCTAGCTAGAGTACACTTAAGCTCAGATAAGTATGAGCTTAAGTAAATGACTCACAAATGAACGACTCATTTATTCTGCAAATCTACAATGAATTCATTATTTTGCATATGCTCAAAATATGCTATTAAGCGTAGTTCGAACATGTATTACGATTATATATTTGTTTTTCTAAATAGAAATTTAAGAATAAGTATAAAATATGACAAAAGTAGTAATATAATTACCAATATTCTTAAAAAGTTTAAAAATAAAAAAATACCATCTCATTTGATACTACGTAAAATAGAAAGTTATTTAATAGTCGAAACTTATATTCTAGCAAAGTAATTAACTTTTTTTTGAAAATTAGCAAAGTAATTAATTGAGTTTGACACTACAATTTTATAATCTCTGTTTAACTATATTCAATAGAACCCAAGGCATTATAGCCTAGTGGTATCTTGGTGGTGAGATAAGACTTAAGGGCCATAAGGTCCTGGGTTCGAATCTCACAAAGGGGGTTTTCTCATAATTATGAGTTTCCTCCTGAATTGGTGACTTGGTGGTGGAATATGATCGCGTGGCAACACTGGTGGCACGATGATACTCCAGTGTTCCGTGAGTGATTCCAATTTATTGGCCTATCAAAAAAAAAAAAAAAAAAACTATATTCAATAGATCGATCGGTATACTTAATGTTACTAATTTAATAGAATAGTAAATTAGATTCAAATAAAATATATTGGATGGGGAAGAGAACAATGGTTCTATATAATTAATATTAATAACAAGACCTGACAACATGTTAAATTAACACAAAATGCACTGATAAACCTAATCAATATTCTTCCATCCAATTGCCATGCAAATTGCACAAACGCCATGAATATATATATATAGTAAATTTTCAAAGAATATACGAATCAAAATTCAAGATCTAAGAATTATTTTTAACCAACCTTCAACTATAATAAAACCAGACATCTCAAACGAATTAACCTGTATTTTTTTTCACTTTAAGGTTGGTATTGCATGTAGATTATTAATAACTTACAAAGAATACTTCAAAGCAATTAAGATAGAGTATTTTAGACTTCACAAGCTACTTTACAGTGAAAATAAGAATGTTTAACATATTATTTCGATCTACATGATATCCAAAAAAAAAACATATCCACAGAAATGTGCAATATTATTATATGAACTTGGGACGATAACTGAGATCCTAAAAAACATAAATTCTGACATGTACACCCTGGTTAATAACGATAATAACATTTAATTAATACTAGTACCTGACTCACTAGACACATGCACACACACACACATACACATGATATGTATAGCAACAGTCAATAATCTATGCAATGTTTTCTGGGACAAAGTACCTTCAAAATCTCACTTAATCTTTGTCTCTTTCACAAAGTCAGATCAAGAGATGCACTGCTACAACCAACTGTTTCTGCATGCTTTGATCTTGTAATACTACTAGAATATGAATCATAACTTTGCGAAAACAAAGATAAAGATAAATCGTTTTCATTTAAGCCATCTTTTCCCTTTTTACTGTTCGTATGATCCTTCTTTGGGATCTTCATTTGTAATGAGAGACTCAAATCAAGAAGCTCGGATTCATGATCAAGATCAAGCTCCTTTCTTTTAGGTGCCTTTTTCTCGTGCTCTCGATCTTCGACTGTAACTTCCGTGTCCATACTAGTGTTTTTTCTTTGAAGTTGATTAAGAATTGTTAATCCATCAAGATTCTTGAATACTCCCAACCGAGATTCTTCTATATTAGTGCTTTGTATGCTTTTCCAATTTGGATGATCTTGGTTGAAACTCGAATGACCGTTCCTGATGTTCAGCATTTTGTCCGCGGTTGGAACATAAACCCCGTGTTTTAATCCAGCCATGATAGGGTTATAGTTTGGGTTCCCTTGAGGATTCCGTAATCCATCTTGATATCTAAAACAGAAATACAACATTAATATATTTTCAGACCTTTTTAAGCTTGAGTTTGTTGTTTAATTAACCCTTTTAATGTTCCTATATATTGTCATATTGATGGAAAACTTGTTGTATATGAAATAGTGAAGCTATAGTTTATTATGGGAACATCACTAAAATGAACATTGACTAAACACAAAAGCGTGCATGAATAAACATTGCTAGAGGCTAAAATGTAGGGGCTTCACACAAAAAGTTTGTAGTCAGAGGATGCCATATATTTGAAGAGGCAAGCTTGTAGACGTTACAAGTTTTTGAGATAGAGGCTACATAACCTCTAGGGTAATAGTTAAAGGTTGAGCCCTAGCAGTTACCTTTGTCTTAAACGGCTCAACCCCCCCCCCCCCCCTAGCCGTTTTCTATAGTTCTTAGCCATTTCATTAATTTTTTAACGGCTCTCATATTCCCTTGCGTCTAAGTTGTTTCCTTTTGTACAAGCGTCTCTAGCCTTTAGCTGTTTCGTTATGTATCGCAGTTAGTATTGCATGAAGCCAAGTGAAACGGCTCTATAGCCGCTTCTTATGGAACCAACTATATATTAGGGAAACGGCTCAGTTGAGCCGCTAGGGACACCAAGTTGTTTAAGCCAAGTGAAACGGCTGACACCTAGCCATTTCATACACAAACTAAGCAGTTTCACAGTGTATTAAAGGGAATTCCATTTGGAGGCTAGGGTAGCCTCTATCTCACAAAATTAAAAGTTGTTACAATTTAATTGGTTAAAATTAGCCGGTCCACCAGATTTTAAGAAATTCAGGAACCATACACCTCTTAATTAGGAATGATACACCCTGACTCACATCATGCTCCAATAAAAGGCTGCCACATACCTCAAAATGTGATGTCATGAGGTATATGAAACTCATATCTCAATTTTAAAGGTACACAACTCTCTCTTCCCACATATCTTCCAATAGGTGTCAACCCTGTCATGTTCTGAAGTCCCTCTTTTTCCGTGAAGAGGCTATATAGGTAGCCTCTTCTAATGTTTATTCCTTATTTTGTGTTTGGTTAATTAAATCATTTTCGTTATTTTCCCTTACATTAATTCAAATAAAGAATAAAGAACTAGGTAGGTCAATGTTTCTCACAAGCTATGTTATCTGTAATTAGAAATTAAGAAGTTTTGAAGGGTAGATGATACCTAAAGTTATAAATTGACCTTTGATTGTAGCCGTGGAGCATTGGAAGTTGGCTGAGGTGGAAAATATGGTGATCATCACCCTCATAATTAAGAATCCCTTGTTCTGAATCAACAAGAACAATAATATGAATTGTTAATTACAATAATATATAACTTTTTTCGTCCCTAACAGACATGGTTACGTGGTATTAAGGTGTCTTCTCTATATCCTAGAGATGTAGGATTGTAATTATGTACGGTGTAGGGTTGGTGGTTAATATGAGAAAATTAGAAGTATATTTGTTTGTAGTTAAATAATTTAAACTCTGATTTTGAAAAACAAAAAAAATTGAAACTTCATTTATTTGATTTTATGTGAATCACTCAAAATCCTTAAATATCCGGAAACTCACCTGAAGGTTTTGCATAAAAAAAGAGGGCAACTATGGCAACTTCCGATTAAAAGAAATTCATCTTCCAAAAAAATTTTTAATTTTCTAGAGTTTTTTTAGAAAACCCTAATTTAAAACTCATTTTTGTACATCGAATTTGAAATTATCATACCTTGATTCGGATCATCTATCTTCTTGCTCCTATACATCTGAATGAAACAAATCCAAATTAACTTCAGATTATTTTTGAAAAATATATTCGTCAAAAGATACCTAACGGATCCATTTAATGATACCTATAAATATACTCTTTTTTTCTTGAGAGAATCGAATCAGTACCTGAAGATGGCTCTTGACATGAGAGATACTCAGGCCTTTGATATTCATTAATTGAAGAACTAATTTAGGTGTTGCTCCTGTGCACACCGGCCATTAAAATCAAAGTTAAACGAACATAAACAAACAAATATGTATATTATTAAATCACTAAGCACATAAATTTATAAAAGTTAGGTTAATAATACTAACTTTCTTGACCTCCCAATCGTTCAATAGCCTGAACAAATCGTAGATGGAGACCAGGTGTCCACCTGAGCCTCGGGTTCTTTGAGCGAACATACGGTCGAACCGAACCGGTGGCCTTCTTATCACTGATCTCCTCAACTGTGCTGTTACTTGAAGTTGATCCATTTTTGGGTCGGCTTAGACTAGTAAAACTGTGGTCAACATCTTCGGATTCATCATCAGCATCTTCTTGAAAACTAGGGGATTGCTTGTTGGGGTAATCTTGTTCTTCACAAAGGTTGCTACTTTGCTTCATTTATGATTTGGGGTTTTGACAAAAGATGATGATCAAGTAACAGTTGTGAATATATATAGATGGAGATTATAAGTTTTGTTGCGAGTGTGTGGTGTTAAGGAGATCGATGGTGTTGATATCTCTCTTTTCACACACACACAAAAGGTGAAAAGACAAGTAGTTGAACTTGAACTTATTCTGTGGAATATATATAGCTAACACACCTTTATTAGCTGAGCTCTAGTAAGCAAAAGTTTGCTAGAATTGGAAAGAAAAAATACCTTGCGCTAGAAAATTCGACAGAAACTCACTCTCTCTCTCTATATATATTATATATATAGGGTGATCAAATGAGAAGAAACTAATATGAGAACAAAAAGAACAAATGACGTAATGATAAATATTAAATACTTTTAACTTTTCTTACATTAATTATTATCTCTCTAATTAATTATTCATTAACACTTTATCCTACACATTATCAAAATTTGTCATACACGTATCAAAATTCATCTTACATATATAAAAAATTATCATATATTTTTTCTACACATATCGATATTATCGTACGTTTATCATACACATATAAAAGTTCATTCTACGCATATCCTAAACATATCAAAATTCTCCTTTCACTTTAATTAGGTTTGATTTGAAAGTATATAATTTAAAAACTAATTATGAATTTCATTTATTGAAGTAGTTTAAGGGGGTTACAAAAAATAAACAATTTATTCAATGTTAAATACAATTATTATATGTAAGATTTCTATTGTTTAATATTTTTTCTTTTTCTTCCTATAAATTATTTTGTTTTCATTTGAATTCTCCACTATATATATATACACACACGTATTTATTTATGTGAAAGTTTTTTAGTATTATAAATTGGAATAATATAAGAACAGTTATAAATAATTATCCTTCAAATATAAAATTCAAAGGTTAAAATTAGTGTGTGTGTATATAATATATAAAGAGGAAGGTTCTTGTATAAATGGTTCTTATTCTACAAATAGCTCTTAACGTGAGAAGTGAAGAAAGATGTTTATTTATTTATTTATTTTTTAATTTTTTTTCATATTATTAAACATGTATTTTAATACTGAATTCTAAAAAAAAAATCAGTGTAGAGTAATTACGTGATTACTGTTGTAGAGTAATTACACTAGTATAAACTACCTTAAGTACTCTAATGATTTAATTTCACTAATTTTATATATATATATATATATATATATATAGGTAGAGGATCCTGTAGGAAAATTAATTTGTGTGAGAAGCGTGAGAAGGATTAAGAATTGACATGTAGTCATCATGTTTTTAGATTTTGGAATGATGTTTTAGGTTGTTTTGGCTTGAAAAACACTTAACACAACAATATACAACAATTTAAAACACAATCCAATGTATTATAGTCATTAAATTTAAATTACAGATAAAACACCCTAGTAATTACTTAAAACACTATGCTTAAATGTTCTTGACATAGTGTTTTATGTTTTAAGCCTAAAATACATTGTTTTCGGTTATTAATTGTTATGTTTGTTGTTTTTCTAAGCAAAACAATCCAAAACATCATGAATACGTCCAAAAAAATGATGCATACATATCAATTTTTAATCCTTCCTACACTTCTCATACAAACCAATTTTCCTACAGGAACCCTACCCTATATATATATATATATATATATATATATATATAGGTAAGGGATCGTGTACAAAGGGCCAAAAGTGTAAGAAGTGTAAGAAGCGATCTCGGTGTGACAAGTGTCCAATATCATTTTCTTAGACAAGGGTTATTTTTGTCTTTTAACCAAACATATAATTAAACAAATCCCTAAATCTTCGTTTGAATTTATTGTGATATATTTCCTTTTTTTATAACTTTCATGCAGATCAAAGGTAACCCATTCAAAAATTAAATTGATATCATTTTCTTTTTTATCGATAGCTTCATACTAATATTATATTTATATATAACATGCGCAAAATCTCAGTAACTCACCGCCGTCGAAACAATTTTAGTTGTTTGTTTAGGTGTTATATATGAAAAATAAAATATTGGGTCAATCCATCCCATCTTATTTTTTTTCGTTTACAAGATTTTTAACAATGATATATCGTTTTCTTCTGTATGGTGTTTTATTTTTTTAAGATCGATATTATTTTATTTCACAAAATTACATATGAATATATTTAATTTGTGCGTTTTACTATTCAGTGTGTTTTATTAGTTGAGATCCATATAATATAGTGTTTATACGAATACGAGTTGTTTGTTCTTAAGAGGGTGTTTTATATGAATACGAGTTGTTTGTTCTTAAGGGGGTGTTTTATATGAATACGAGTTGTTTCTTCTGAACGAGGGGTGTTTTATATGAATACGAGTTGATTGTTCTTAAGGTGGTGTTTTATATTAATATGAGTTGTGTGTTCTGAACGAGGGGTGTTTTATATGAATACGAGTTGTTTGTTCTTAAGGAGGTGTTTTATATGAATCGTTCTTTGATCTGATTGTTATTATGAATTCCAATTGCCATGGTGTGATTGTGTGTGAAAATAACTTACATATGAAGAAGGGCGGATTTTTAGGGATGAAGGAACATTTTCTATTTTTAAAACACACAAAATGCCTAATATACCCCTCTCTGGTCAAAACATTTAATTAAGTTTATAACACTTATTACGATTTTGCCACTACTCAATCTCAACCACCCATTTAAAGATCTAATGGTCCAAAACACTTCTTACCCTTCTCACAAAAAACACTCTTTGTACAAGAACCCTACCCTATATATATATATATATATATATATATATATATATATATATATTATTCATATAGAAAACATGTTTAAGCAGATCGAAAAATAATTTAAAAAAAATTCCATTCACTTCTCATGCTTTGTATGTTAAGCTAATTTGTAATTGCATGTGTTATGAGTGTCCACGTGTGCAGAGAGAAAAGGGGTTAGCTAGGGAGCTGTTGGTAATTCTAGGGAGGTAATGCACGTCACGGGATTTAAAGTCGTGTGAAATATTATAGAAATTGACGTTTGAACATAGGTAGAAATTAAATCACGGATTTGTCCCTACCCTTAGTTGTGACTTCTAATCTTTCTCATACGTCATTAACCATATTTTTCTTTTCAAGCTGAATATCATTTTGTACCTGTATTTATGTTTTAGAACAACTACAATATACTACTGGGTAGTAATTTCATAAAGCATGTAAGGCTATAATTATTAATTTCTTACATGTTATATTTCATTAGATGATCCCAGGACCACCATAATGGGTGTCGTGATGCCCCAACACAAGTGAAACACCACCGTCATCACCTTGATCGCGCCGTGAAGAGTTGAAAGCGTGGTGGGGTGGTTGTTTGGGGATGAGGTGGAATGTTGTGATTGGTTGACTTTTTGTGATTGGTAGGAAATGATTTAGTGATATGTGTGGTGGGAGGTGCAAGCGATTTAGTGATGGTATAATGAATTGTGATAGAATGAGGTGACAACTTATGATTGTTGAATTTTTGCGATTATATGATGGGTATGTACGTGCCCACTCCACCCTTAGAGGGCCCCACGAGCAATATGCGCACACCGATCTTGTTGTTTAGCGCATAATAATCTCGTTTGCCTTCCGTCAATCAAGTCCCTTTAGGTGTGGTTTCTTGGACTCACTTGTTCTTGATATATTTAGTGATAACGGTCATACATTCATACCCTGACTTATTGTTGCTTTTTCGATAAGATGGATTATATATGGAATAATCGTTGAAGGGGAAAATGCCATATTGACTTTAGAGGGAATTTTGTTGGATGGAAACTTAAGTTTGACGTTGAAGCATGCTAGAGATCTCGAGAGCTGGCAGTTTCTTCCCCTCTCAAGATTGTGAACCTCAAATTTTCTTAACAAACTTGCTATTTTTTGCCAACACAATGTAGATTTCAGTGGGTTGATCAATATTAGAGATGGCCAAGGTCGGATATATGATATTATTTTGATCAAATTCAACTTATATACATTTTACTTATAACTTCACCGGTTGTCAATTGATTACAGGGTTAAACCTCATAAGTGCATAAGTGCTTATATGTTGCAATTGATAACGAGGTCTCGGGTTAAAAATTCAACTACATAGAAATCCTCTAAATTGATACTTGACATTAATCTATACACTTAAAAAATAAGGTTCTTATATGATATACTGCTTTTTATAAAATTCCAGATGTAAATTTAGGAAATAAATGATTTCTTCCTAAAGAAATCAACCAACTGTGCAACAATTCTTTGTTCGTGTGGGTGTCTTAAAAGCGAGTGGGTGTAATATACTTTACAACTCCCATGCAATACTTTTTGTGAACAAATCACGAGCTTCTTGGTACAAAATCACAGCCGTATAAAACCAAAATAATCTACCCTTTTGACAATAAAGATGGTTAAACGACCATCATTCGGTTACTTCCTTCTATCAGTCTATGAGAATATTAATTGAGTTTTTCTTTATTGTGAATCGATTAAGGTTGGTGGGTGTGGAGGAGCCCCATCCTTTGGGGATGGTCCTTCATATCAGCTCTCACGTCACCGGGGGCCAGCAAATCACCCAAGTGATGGGCATGGGGTGTGGATGATGGCCTCCCCTATATATAGGGTTGTAAACAAACCAAACGTTAACAATTCGTGAAATGTTTGGTGAGAAGTTCGTTTTTTTAAGAAATGAACGAACACTAATATATATATATATATATATATATATATATATATATATATATATATATATATATAGGGGGCGGTTATTGTGAAAAGTGATAAAAACGTGCGAAGTGTGCAAAGTCACGTAACACACAAAATTACGTAACATAGACAGAATCACTACTAGTTCATAACTAAAATCACGTAACATATAGTGTCATTACATAATTACGTACCATAAGACAGAATCATTCAAAACTTTACATAAAAAATTTTCCATACCCTTAAAAAACGTAACATACAAAATTACGTAACATAGAGAGAATCACTACTAGTTCATACCTAAAATCACGTAACAAAATTACATACCATAAACAGAATCACTACTAGTTCATAACTAAAAAAATCACATATACAAAATTACGTAACTTTTGGTAATGGACTATATGTTACGTGATTTTAGTTATGGAACTAGTAGGTATTCTGTCCATGTTACGTAATTTTGTATGTTACGTGACTTCGCAAATTTTGCACGTTTTTGAGACTTTGTATTTGAACCGACCCATATATATATATATATATATATATATATATATATATATATATATATATATATATATATATATATATATATATATATAGGGGAGGGATAAAATGAAAAAATGAAAACCCTTTTGAGTTGAGAAAACCTTTGAAAACCCATGTAAAAAAACATTATTTTTTTAGGAAAAAAAATAACCAATGTAAAATACATATTTTTAAGCATTTTGGGCAAAAAAATAAAAAAAAACGCCGATGGGATTTTTTTAAAAAAAATAAACAAAGGTGCGCTGAAAACATATGTTTTCCGCTATTTAGCTGTTGTAAACATATGTTTTCAGCAACTTTGTTTATATTTTTAAAAAAAAAATCCCGTGGGCGCTTTTTTATTATTTTTTTTGCCCAAAACGCTTAAAACATGTATTTTATATTGGTTATTTAAAAAAATGTTTTTTTACATGGGTTTCCAAAGGTTTTCTCAACTCAAGTGGGTTTTCATTTTATACTTGACCTATATATATATATGTATATATATTAGTGTATCACATATTAATATTATTTAAACTATTTTGCTTAACTACTATTTTGGGTAGATTAAACGAGGATTCAAGTTTAATATGATAATTTTGTGTTTTTATGAGACATTATATGATGAAGATTATGTCAAATATATTTGGGTAATTGGATTACTATATTTTGTGTAGACATTGTTTGTGATGAAACTTTCATATTTTAATATGTGTTAGTTTGTGCTCGATTTTTTTCATTAATGTCTATTTGTGTTCGTTGACGTTCATTTGTGTTTGTTTGTGATGGTTTCTGTCTGACACCCAAATTTAACAAATAAAGACAAATGAACATGAACTTGTTTATTTCCTTAATAAACGCACACAAACAAAAATATCGTTCGGTAACTGTTCATGAACAGTTCGTGAACACATTATTTTATTAACAAACAAACATGAACAAAAAATCTCATTAGGTAAGTGTTCATGAACAGTTCATGAACACATTATTACCTTAACAAACAAACACGAACAAGGCATTGTTCGTGTTTGTTTGTTTGCTTCGTTTACAACCTTACTGGCCATATATATACACGCACACACACACAAACTAAAAAGAAGGCTTGTCATATTCTTCCTAGCCCCGACGTTTTCAACAGGGACGGGCTAGAGGGGTGGTGAAACCGTTCCTCACCGGTCCTAGATGACCCAGGGACGAGCCCTACACCCATCATCCTAAGAGGTTGGGAATTTTTGAAAAAAACATTACGGAAATATTTAAGATGTCCTATCAACATTCACCTAGGGTTGTCCTATTATTAATCAGAATCAGAAAAATCAATAAATAGTATTCAATAATATTAATTTAATTTGGATTTTATAACTAAACGATTTCTTCTAATTTTTACTTTAAAAAAAACCTAATGTATCTATAGGTTATATCTCGGGATCTTTTCGGGGTAGACAATAAATGTGAAGTGACAAAACGTTTGTTTCGATCTAGCATAAAAATTAATATACTATAATATGAGAAAACAACAATTTTAATCATGTGAATAAAAATAAAAATGTATATTAAAGAGAGAAACGATTGGTTTTGACCTATTTTGTTCTTGATGAAAACATAACTCCCATTTGCAGTTCCATTTAGTGTAAAAAATTCATTAGAAACTTGTGTATTACAAATAAAATAAATTTTTTTATTTTTTATTTACTATTATGTTAGAAAAATTAATATTAAATAAGGTTGGATGAATAAATTAGTGAATGGTTTTTAATAAGTGAAAACATAAAAGGAATTAGTTAAGAAAATAAATATTAAATACATAAGAGATAAATGTGAAACAATGATTTTATAATATTATTTTATATGAGAGAGAATTAAGATAATAAGATTTTTATTTATTTTATAATAAAAATAAAGAGAAAGATTATAAATTAATAAATGTCGGGTTATTCATAACCTAATTTTTTTTACGGGAATTCAATGGTGCGGATGGCCTCACCAAGTAACATGTGTCCGCACTTCAATTGTTTTATTATATATATAAAAGTTTACAATAAAAAGCACATTTACAGCAGTATAGCATGCAAATAGGCAACAAACTTTTAAATTACATAATAATTTTATACACTGTTATGGGATATGCTTAAGAGTAATTTTCTATATCTATTTTATATTAGTTTGTTAATATAAATAAAAGTTTACACATTATCATGGTTCAAAGTTCAAAATGTCATAAAAAGTTCAAATTTTATTATATTAGTTATAGCATGTTAGTGTCATTTAAATTATACTTTTAAATAATAAGTATTTTGTTATGAGATGTGTTTAAAAGGGGATTTCATAGATAACTATAAGAATAAATGCAATTTTTTGCATTTTTCTTTGCAATTAAAGATATTTAAAAAATGATGGGCAATAAATTTGTGATCAACAAACGTAAAGAGTTGTTTGGCAACTTCTGAAAGAGTAAGTGTTTAACCAAGGTCTGAACTATTTAAACTCAGTATAATGATTGCCCATTCAGAGACAAATGTCTAACCGATTTAGATATCTGTTCGCAAAACAAACAGTTTGAATAAACTATGTTTCCTGATCATATTTGTATATGTACCACGTAGCTAATAGAACTACAATAATATAGATAATAAAATGAGTTTGAGTTTTTACCCTCTTTCCAGAAAAACACTAATAGGAACTTTAGAAAAAAGAAATAGCATTTTTATCGATGCTTCAGAACAAGGACACATTGTTTTTCCTAGTTGTTCAAAACAATTAATTTCTTCATTAGAAATGCCATAAAATATAAAATATAATTGTTTTAAAATATTCCTTCATATATATACTATTAACTAATAAATTATCAATAGATTGTTTTAATTGAATATGATCTGTTATATTCTTTTTGTTAACATATGGGACATGTATATGACTATGGTCATGGAAACCTTTTCCTGGTGTGGTGTTTGGAGGGTTTGCTTGTGAAGATCATTAAAAAAGAAGAGGTAGGTGTCCAGCACCTACCTTTGGCTTATCTTGCAAAGTCAAACATGAGCATATCTGTATTTCTTTTAAAGGTTATGTGACATTTCAAATATTATAATGTGTGTTGAACCAAAATACAACCAATTAACATAACCATATACATTAATGTGTCGATTAATATACTAATAAAATTTGGAATATTGAAGAATTTGAAGGTGATCCTCATTTCGAACTCCAACAAGATTCATGGATTATTACTACTACACTTAGAGTATAAACAACTATTAAATAAGTTTTGCGCTTCCTCACGCGTAGGGGTCTAAACAAGCCGAGCTGAGATCGAGCTCGGCTCGGTTCGAGCCTAATACTTTTGAGCTCGAGCTCGACTCGCACGTAAAACCCAAGAGCTGGAGCTCGGCTTGGCTCGAAATAATTTTAGAACAATTTTAAAGGAGCTAAAAGCTCGGCTCGAGCTCGTTTCAATAACTTAAACAAGCCAAAGCTCGGCTCGCCAATATTAAATAGTAGGGGTATACTATAAATAAAATAATAATAATACAAAAATTGTTTGGGTTCATTTAGGCTCGCGAGCCTACATCGTTTTTGTATGAAAAGCTCGAGATTGACAACTAAACGAGTCGTTTTTGTATGAATCCCGTGTAATCCGCTGATTAGTTAAGTTCTTTGAAGATTTCAGGTGACCGTTGTGGCAGGTTCACCTCAGCTATACGTTGTACTAGCTGTTTCCTGGCTCTTCGCCGATATTTAATGCATATCGGTTACAAGTTTGACTTCATCTTCGATCTTGGACTTTGGCTTACAAAAGTTATTATTCTATCTTTGACTTCTCTGACTGAGTATGATAATATAGACGTTATAAGGAGTTTATAAGTCCATATTATAGCTTAGTTGTACCTGCAATCATGTCATATAAAGATAATTCATTAGTCCATCCTCAGGATGTGCACATGCTGAAATATAGTTACATCCTGAAGTCTGTTAAGTCATTCAGCATCCTGAGGATGTTACACTAGGGATATGAGGTAAAATCATCCTGAGGATTTTCACCACCAACAGTTAGTATGGATTAACGGGTAAATAAAGAATAGAGTAATCATTAGAAACGCACAAAATCCAAGTCTTTTAATCCACGGGTACTTGTCGTATTACGGTGTAAATCGTTGGTTATAAATAAGATCAGAACTTCAGTGTTAAGTGTATTTGGATGAGGTGATCTAAGGATGGGTGATATTTTAAGAAGCTTTTATTAGGGATGAGATCGGTATTATATTCGTGCCCATATTGTTACCGTAAATATTAGTATTGAATTTGAACAAAAGTGGGTATCAAATATATTGGTTCGGGTGTCGGTACATGTATTTCTGTACGGTACCTGGTTTGGTACCACTTTGTTATTTTTATTTTTTCAGCACTCGTACAAGTACTAAGTAGGTAAAATTGGTATGAATATCAATACTATACTGGTACCAACTTGGTAAAATTGAGATGCGTACCAATATGATACGGGTATCAAATAGGTAAAATCGATACCATAATACGAAGTAAAGCATAATATCAAATTCATAATTATTATATAAAATTCGGTACCTGTACCACTTTTACCTGTACCGATACCGAATACCGAACTTAATAAAAATGGGTACCGATACTTATACTGAATACCCAAAATCGGTACAGGTATATGTATTTGAGAACAGATGTTCATCCTTAGCTTTCACTATGTAAATCGAAATCAAATTTTGTGCTTGTACTAAACAAAACAAAGAGTATTTATTGAGAGGAAAGGTAGGATGTTATATTATTAAGATTTTTTTATAAACTTATAATTAATGTGCATTTTTTCAAGAACATACCGCAAACAGATTGACAAAACTAGTCTATAATATTCGGATGGATCAAAGGAAGGATGCCTCCACAGTGTGTTTTATTCATCGATTTTCTTGATATAATATCATCCTTGTCATGTGCATCTTGCATGGCTTGGAATCAACAATCAATTATGAATAATTTCATATAATGAAAATTCGAATTTCTACAAATATTCTTCGCTCCTGGAATATTAATTTACTCACAACTACTCCCTTTTAAAAATTATAGACATGTGTCACTAAGATTTAAAATTATTTTAGGTTTTTGAAGTGAAAGTGGTTGCTGCCTGCTCAATGTCAAAGTAAGAATTGTTTTTCGTGCAAATTATTACGTATTGTTTATCGTTAGTACATAGGCTTAGAATTAACGACATTACAAATTATTTAAACACAAGAGAGATATTAACCATACTTTTTAGAGCTATGATTAATAATTATTTTTGTAAACATATTTAATCAATTAAAATTTGTAATAATTTGACAAGTTAAATACTGAATAAAATTACGAACTAAGTAGATGTAACATGTTTGGTTAGAATAAATATAGATGTTAAAGAATAAATTTTCTTCAATTCTTTCAAGTAAAGCAATTCAATATTCCTTTCAAATAAAAAAAATGTCTTCAATTCTGTAATAACCTCATGTTTTACTTGACTTAAATTTGTTATTACCGAACATAACATATTAGATAACCATAAAAAATACAAAAATATATTTTGGTATATGCCTGAATTGGAGCATCCACAACGGTAATGCTTTCAAACCGTCACGTCACCATGCAACAACATTTTAAACAATTCCAAATCATAAACTATTCCAAACCTTTATCTCATCACCTACTTTTCCTTTTATTTAATTATTCCCCCCACACACACATTTTTTTATTTAATCATAAAAAGTACACTAGGGCCCACTATTTTAGTTTTGGACCGACTACACCTCCAATGGGTTTGGGAAATTGATGGTCCGTCTGCCTTCACCGAACGGTCCGATTGGAGGCCATTGGAGATGCTCTAACTACATGTTCATTATTAAGCGCACTATCAGTGTAGCATATAAATCCTAGACTGATAAATAGATCTAGGATGAAAAATACATACAAATGAGGCCAACATCTTAAGATCTAATAATATCCGATTTAAACCCAGCATAAATTAGTTAACTGGATACCAATTGAAAAAAATAGAACTTTAAAAAGTCAACATGTAGTCAAACCGGATACACTAAATTATTTTATACTTTAATTAGTTATTTGATCAAAGTACGTACATAAGAAAAGAATATATTACGTGATATGTAATAATGCTCCAATAATATATTACCTCCAAAAGCTATTGTTTATCTCGTTCTTATGCCTCACATGACACATGCCTCTTACAGTGTTAAATCTCACCGGCCCACTAATGTAATTTTTTAATTTTAAATTTATATTGTGATAATTTTTTTAACTAAATTGTGATGTTTGGATACACATATTCATCGATTACAGAAATTTCAGAAACAAAAATGTCAAGAAAGACATTCTTACAGTTTTTTTAAGTGTTGCAGGAGAACAAGACTACGGTGCTGTTTGTTTTTTCTGTAGGAAAAGGTCTGCAGTCTGCGGACCACATCTGCAGGAGAAGAGGTGGACCAAAGGTCTGCAGTATGCAAGAAGAAGACTGTTTGTTTGTTAACGTCTGCAGGTTGTTGAAATAAACTGAAATTTAAATAAACTGATTTTTTTACAACAGTCTGGTGGTAGACGGTGGTGGTGGAATGTGGTGGTGGTGGACCATGGTGGTGGTGGTGGGTGGTGGTGGACCATGGTGGTGGTGGTGGACGGTGGTGGTGGACGATGGTGGGTGGTGGTGGACGGTGGTAGTGGACCGTGGTGGTGGTGGACAATGGTGGTGGTGGGTGGTGGACGGTGGTGGTGGATGGTGGTGGTAGACGGTGGTGGTGGACGGTAGTAGTGGACCGTGGTGGTAGTGGACGGTGCTGGGTGGTGGTGGACCGTGGTGGTGGTGGACCGTGGTGGTGGTGGGTGGTGGTGGATGGTGGTGGTGGACAGTGGTGGTGGTGGGTGGTGGCGGTGGTGGTGGACGGTGGTGGTGGTAGCGGACCGTGGTGGTGGTGGACCGTGGTGGTGGGTGGTGGTGTTGGTGGTGGTG
The DNA here is from genome assembly GCA_032199755.1 of Ambrosia artemisiifolia. Classification (NCBI taxonomy): domain Eukaryota; kingdom Viridiplantae; phylum Streptophyta; class Magnoliopsida; order Asterales; family Asteraceae; genus Ambrosia; species Ambrosia artemisiifolia. Next base: position 3,127,326 of record CM063517.1, read on the forward strand.
GGTGAGTAGAAGAGAAGAAGAGAAGACCTTGGAACAAGTCTACACCAAGAAGAGGTCAGGAAGACCTTTCTGAGTGAAAGGTCTTCTAAAAAACAAACAATCTGCTGACCCCACATGTCTGCGCGCGTCTGCGCGGCGCAGACAAAAGAGGTCAGAAGTGCTTTTGAGCAAAAAACAAACAGCCCCTACGATAGTCCTCATACTACATATGAATAAAAGTGTGAATATTAAAGTGTGTGAACCAATCTTCTTAAGGTCCAAAACTTGTTCAGTTGAAGCGACTATAAGAATAAAACACCTCGGAAAACTTGTGAGAAAATTGTTTACCAGTTTTTGCTCTTCAATTGTTTCTTCAAGTGTGGTTGACTTAGAAGTAATTCCTGATAGTTTCGCAGCAAACTAATCTATCGTTCCGTTATCCTTCATCTTTAAACCCTCAAATTCGGTTATTAAAGTTTGAAGTCTTGCTTCTTTCACTCGTTCAGCCCACATATTCCTTGTTTTAATTGCATCCCACATGTCTTTTGTTGATTTTAGGTTACCTATTTGAAGTATCATCTCTTCCGGTATTGACTGAATAGAAGTACCTTAAACACGTTGTTTTTCTTCGCATCAGCAGAACCTGGTTCGATTAGTTCCCACCTTCCATATATACCCAAAATTACTTCCATCCGCATGCTCTTGTGTAATTTGTTGATGTCAACATTGGGTATTGAAACAATATCGGGTTTATTTCTTTTACCGGAGCATTCGAACCTTCACCTTCAACCATTTTTTCTTCCATTAATTTTACTAAATCACAACACTTTAAATGCTGTTATAATTGGTTTGTTTATTGATTTTTGTTGATAATGTTGTAGGACAATCAAAGGTTTCCCGTTTCCAACATAACTGGTGATTAACTAGGACAATCAATAGTTAAAAGTAAACTGTTTCCAACCTGATCAAATATGAATTGAAAGACTTTTATCGCATTTAAAAGCCTCAATTTTTAAGCGTATTAACTATTTAGATTATTTAACAATTGGTTTAAAGGCTCCAATTTTTAAGCTTGCTTTAAACTGCAAAATACATTGAGTCGCCCTTAACTTCAAGGCTTCTTTAACTCCACGAGGCCTCAAAAAACAAGATAAATTTTCATTTTTATAATTTTTTTTTATCAATTTTTTTTTTGGCCTAAATAGCAATATCATTTCAACAAAAGGGGCAAATTACATAAGAATAGCAAGTAGGCGGGCAACAAGCTGCGCCGCCACCCCCCTTCTGGATAGAGAACCCTAATCTAGAGAATACAAATCCTTGCCCCTGGGGAGTCGAGAAGTTGCTGTGGACCACCCGTTGAACTCTCGTCAGAAACCTGACTTGATACCAACGTACCTACTTTCGAGTTTGCGAAAATGCAATGGTCCAATAGAAAGCAATGATAAGGTTTTTTTTTTACAACTATTCGTATAAGTATTTGCTTGTAGATAAAAGCATGTCCATATAGAATTTGCCCTTTTATCGTTTAGCTAATTATAGCTTAATCACTAAAGAGTTGGTAAGAGATTAGGGTCCAAGTGTCGTCACTTTGGAATAAATATTTGATATTGAAATCAATGTAGAAAGGACAATGATTTTGGAATAAATATTTTTGATATTCATTAAAGGTCCTACACCTTCCATGTTAGGTATGTCTTTTCATTGTAAGCAAGAAATTTTGATGCCTCCAATTAAAAAATAGATTTTTGATTTTGGTTGGAGTACTATACTAAAATGTGGGTCCATTCGTTGATCCACGAATCATAAGACCACAAATATTTTAAGTTCTTAGAAAATCCATCACTTGTATCAAAATGGGAAGCGTAACATTATAAAAATTTCAGTCAATTCGGAATAGACATTTTCTTCTTTTTCTCATAACCATCCAACCATTTACCTTTTCCATTAGGGTCATGGTATCAAATCTAACAAGAAAAAAACATAATTCTTCAATTTTTTATTCATTTAATTTATGTAAGAAAAACATATAAAACTAAACATAACAGACTTTTCTAGAACGTCTCACTCACTCACACTCTATTTCTACTCTTAAATTTAGGGGTTGTTTGTCTGCGTCTTATTCGGGTCTGATTGGCTCAGCCGTCTGACTCGGTTAGACAGGCGTGTTTGGTTGGGCACGTCTGAACGGGCCAAGGATCTGACCCAGCCACTTACCTGGTCATATTTGGATTCAAGTCTGACTGATTCAGACTTGGAAATGTGAAGGTGAAGACTGCGATGTTGTTTGCTGCTAACGGGCTACTGCAAGCAGCGAAAAAAATCAACGGATCCCTGCTGCAAACTGCAAATTTAACCATTAAGATGTCCAACCAAACATCACTTAATAATTCAACACTTAATCAGAACCTCTTAAATCTTAACCATTCAGACCTCTTACTGGATCAGCAGTTAGCCAGTTACCCATTTAGAAGTTTTCAAACGGCCCCTTACACTTTTTGTTAACCACGAGACTTGATTCCTCACCCAGGGGGTGTCTCACCCACCTTTTTTGCTAAGTAGTGTAAAGCAACACGTATTCATCTGAATATTTTATAAGTATTGAGTCCTCCCTCTTATAAATGTGTTGAAGCTCCGCCACTAACTATACCCAATACACTTTATTAGAAAACGTTATAGAATATTGTAATTTTTTTCTCAAAATTTTTAATATCATATAGACTTTTTCCCTGAATTTGATACTTAATTAGTCTCTTTATATAATATCTTTAAAAGAATGTAATGTTAAATTTAACCAACTCCATACATTTGGTAAACAAAGCCCTTTAGTTTCTTGTATGAAGCATTGGGTCCACCTCTCCAGAAACATCTTATTCTCACTCCTGGTGCAAGTAATCAAATATTTCTTGACCCAAATTGTTGTCCATTGCTCACATTCCACAACGTTGGCAAACCACAAATTCTCTAGTACCAATCAAAAGTTAGAAGTTCCACACCCCTCCGTAAATAGTCCGTTGTCATGTCCCTACCATCAAACATTAGACCGTGGTTAACGTTATAGTAGAGTACTAGAGGTGATAATTGTCCAACGGAGGAAAATACAGTTTTAAAAAACACGATTTAAACGAGATCAGTTCAAAAGCGTCTAAATTGTTTTTCACTAAAAAACAAGATTAATAATAATAATAATAATAATAATAATAATTAATTTTGTAACCAAGAGGTTGTTTGGGATTGATTATTCAAAACAGATTATGCGTTTTGGAAAAGCAGGGGTGGAGCTGCTTATAGATTATTGCATTTTGGTAGCCTAAAAAACTGATTATCTGCGTTTCAAAACGCAATCTTGAACACTAAAAACTGATTATCTGCGTTTTCAAAACGCAATAATCTAAAAATCAGATTCAAAACGCAATCCCAAACACCCTCCAAGTTTAACAAAGTAACTTCTTATTTAAAAATTATAGATAAAATTGCCGAACCAAAAACATAATCCATTTAAACATGAAATAATTTAGCTATGATAATTTGTTCCACCCCAAGCAAAGGTCCGTTTAAAATCTTGCATCTTGAGCCTTGTGAGTTGTGACATTGTATGCAACTTCCCTTTTGGGCTCACTGGGCCCGCCCCCTTCTCTTTAAGCCCAATAGAAAATCTAGAGGTATTCAAGAATACCCTTTTTATTAACAAAAACTCAATACATAATTTCGTAAGGGAATGATTATACGTGGTGGGTCGAGCTGGTCGGGTGTCGGGGTAAAAGAGATCATTTTAGGCTTTTAGCATGTACATATTTTTGAGTGAAATGATCTGGACGGTTTTATGCATTAAACAATCCATGGCTTCTAATCCTTTTAGCTACTTTGGTTTCCTAAACATGTGACGAAATTGCCACATGTTAGTAATCCATAATTTGCTTCCGGACATCTAAATTGGTATGAGAATAGAGCTGGGCATTGTTATTTGGGGAAGCTAATGATGTTTTCAGGATGAAAAAGGTTTGTGTTAAAATATGTAAGACACATATATTTCCAGTTTTATTATTTTTATTTTTTAGTTTATATTTGTAGTTACAATTGGTGTTTTTTATATTTGTGCATATATGGGCTGTGTGTACGAGTGGGCTAGTTGATAAAAAGAAGTCCAGCAGAAGTGGTGAAGTACAAGTCCAAGTTTGCTGATGGTCTAGGAGCCCAGGAAGGAGAGTCCAGAAACTTTGGCCCATATCTGATATTATTAAGAGTGGATTGCCAGCGTGGCAATCCCCAAGCCTATTATCAACGGTTCAGATCAGCTTAGAGTGTGTTTCTTTAAGTTGATCCTGTGGTTGTCATTGGCTCGGGTGTGTTTCTACCCGAGCCCCATTAGTCCCTATAAATAGGATGGTTCGAGATCAGTTCAGGTTTTTAGTTTTTTGTTATAAGTGTTTCCAGTGTTTAGATCTCCTTCGTCCTCACAAATCTAGGGTTTAGATATTGAGTCTTGGTTGTTCATCTCGAATAAACCAAGTGTGTCTGTAAATCTGTTAGGTTTAGGTATCAGGATATCTGTTGATAACCTGATTGAGAGTGAGTGTGATTGTAGTGAGATTTGTGTTGTAATCTGTAAACACGTTGGGTGTAATAATCTTTGGGTTGGAATAAGAGTTTTATTAGTAAAGATCCATGTTTCTTGACAGTTTGGTAAACGAAGCTATATATTTGTTTTGTTTTTCTTTATTTTGGCTAAATTGATGTAATAAACAGTGATTCTATTAATATCAACATGTTTTTAACGAAACACATTTACCTATTTGTCAACAAGCAATTATACTATGTATAATTCACAACTGAAGATGAAGAGTTAGGGGTACATATGTAATTTACACTGCCTCACTTGCACCAAGCACCTGTCATAAGATCTACCCCTCCCCCACAACCGCCTTCCACCATATCCCCAAAATCAGAATGCTTTCCGATTATCAATATCAACAATGATCTACATTTTATCTCCTCTCAATTTCCTCTCCAACTTCAATAATGATGGTGCTTTAGTACCTCCGCCCTGCCCTCACTAACCATATATCTCTCTCTTCCGCCAAACCCACATCGTCACTCCACTGCCTTTTACGACACACCTCCACAACGTCCCCCCGTACCATCATCATCGACCAGAGTAGGGTGATCGTCGGTGGCTGTTTGGTTCATCTTTGCAACGCGTTTCTGTTGCAGAGTCTCACGGCCGATCTGTTTGCATGTGTGTAGTTGCGACAAATCGAGGTAAGCCGGTAACATCAACCATTCCAGTTTAACTTTCCGGTTGTTCGTTCCATTTCCAACTAATGACACTCAAATCATGATGAACTTGACACTGTTGACGATTGTTTAGGTGTTTTCCGTAAGATGGTGGTGGCCTGGTGGCGACGCTTTGGATTTTTGAGAGAAAAAATTGTGTAAAGCTTTGATGGTAGAGGGCGAGGGTTAGGAGTCAACTAATAAAAAGAACCCAGAGGTTAGATTTCGTTATTCAGTTCTACTCTGTTTTAATATGTGGCACTTGATGATGGTTTTCAGGCAGGATCAAACGGTGGTGACTGCTTGCGCCTGAGAAGCCGCCGGGCAGTGGTGGTGCAAGGTGGTGGTTACCCACAGTCACCGGAGATAGATGGAAGATGCAACAGATGAGGATTGTAAGGTTCCTGTGTAATCTTGCCTGAGAAAGAAAATTTGATGGTGAAGGGGTTGGTAGAAGATTGATGATGAGGATGTGGTGGATATCCACAAAGCTTTTTGTATTAGAACTAAAAGAAAACGTTTTAATCTTCCTGAACCACATATAAATTATTACTATATACCTTCATGTGTGTTTTGCATGATTAACGATGTTAATCATGTTAACCATCAAGATGTAATAAACTATTGCATTTTCTTGCCAACACAAATGTGGATCGTTGTTAAAAAAAAAACCCGGAAAACTGTTAAAAACATAAATGTGGATCACAATACACATTTTTGGATGGGTTTTTATCTGGGATTTTTTTTAGATCTTTAACGACTACCCGATTTCTTAATCATTGTGATTTTAGATTTGTTTAAGCCGGTTTGGCCCGCCGTGAAGCGCGGGTGAAAACGCTAGTAACTACAATAAGACATTAAATTTTTTTTGAAAGGCACAATAAGACATTAAATAATCAGGATCTAAAGTAATCACTTTTTAGTTTATGATCCTAATTCATAGAAAAAAAAAAAAAAGAAACGATCGTGATTTATGATATGAAAGATACATGTAAGAATAAAAACTCACAATATACTTAGGGTGGGCGGGGCGTTACCCAAACTCCATTAAACTACCCTAATTTTTCACAATACTGCATAGCCACAACACTTCACTGACATGCAAATTTCTAGGCAACATTACACTGAACTATCTAACCCATAAAAAACAGAAACTCTTACACACAGAACCCCACTCACCGTCCCTAGTACCCATAATTGCTTCACTAGACCACTACCTGTATCATCGACGACGGTATTGCTGTGAGGGTAGTGACCTACCCGTGAGAAATCCATGAAGTGTCTCGCCTGGCCTTAAAAATTACTTTAGCATTTCTCTTAAGACAATGGAAAAACATTTTTTTCCACTAAATTTGGTTACTTTATTTTTCAAATATATCACAAACACATATAAAGACTAAGAGGGTGTTAGGGATTGAGTTTTAAAACAACTAATTGACTTATTGGCTTTTTCAAAAAGCCAATAAGTCAATAAGCTGTTTGTGTAATTTAAAAACACTTTCTGTTTTGACTTTTGCTTTTGGCTTTTAAGGGTGGAAAAACTGTTTTTGAAAAGTTAGAAATCTTGGTTTTTGGAAAAAAATTACAAATTTACCATCTATATAACCAATATTCACAATAAGTTAAGCAAAACATTTTAAAAAATAACAATCTATTTACTTTTTTACGTTTCTCATCCCAAAAGCTAATCCAAACACTTTTTTTAAGTCTTTTTTTAAAAAGTCATAACTCACAAGCCAATAAACACTTTTGACCAAAAACATTTTTACATTTCCAAACTCAATCCCAAACACCCTCTAAAATTGCAAACAGGGACCAAACTTAACCCAAATCGCCTTTACTAAATTCAAATGTTTAAGTTTTAGGTCCCCTCCCTCCCTCTCTCTCTCTCTCTCTCTCTCACACACACACACACACACTGCTTCAAGGTTCAACAATGGCGAATAATAACTCAACAACTACAAGCGACAAATTCTTTTCTTCACTGATTTCAGATATCAAAACCTACAATGGCCCAGATCCTCTTCTCCCATGGCTCGGGTAAAGTCCAAAAAAAAACTATTCCTTGCACACTCTTTATATTTAAACCAATTTATTATTAAAAGCAACATATTGTATTGATTGACCCAATAACTTTGTTACAGAGGAATAAAGAAGATGACGAATTCATTACCCCCTCAGTTACTCAAACAGAAACTTCCTCGCTTTCTTCAAAAATGCGTCCAAACTTTCCAAACCGATCTCCGTTACCGTAATGATATTCGATACCTTCGCGTTTGGATGAAACTGGTAATCCTTTTTATTTCTTTGCATTATTATTGTTTTTGTTTTTTTAATATATAGAATATTGATTTAATTGATTGTTGAAGTTTCCACATTAGGTTTTTTTTAGGGCTTTGTAATTGTGGAATGGAGCCCCCTTTAGCTATGGTGGGGTGGTGTAGGGTGTGATTTAAGAAAATAATAATAATAACATAAAATACCTTGATTGGTTGAAATAAGGTGGCCCCACTACACAAACTTTGTGTTAACGGAGGGGACGATGGCGCACTGTAATGGCGGTAGTGGGGTGGTGTTTAGGGCGTGAAGGGATGATGTGGAGGTGGGGCGTGAGCCCACACCTTCCGCCCTTAGGGTTCAAGTCATGGGTTCAAATACACAGTCTCCTAAAACAAGGAAGTCGTAAGAAGTGTATCAAACGGACTCTGATTGAACTCATTCTTGCGGCATTGGAACCGTCTCATTGAACTCTACTATCTTAGATTTTAGGTTTTTGCTTTTGGACTTTTAGCTTGTAGATTTTAGAATTTTTGTTTCAAATCATTGTGTCTTTGTATCCGTCATTATGTTATATTTTGTGATCCATTGTGTCTTTGTACACTTCCTAGACTTAGGCCATTGTGTAGGATAACTCAACCCTAGGGTTCAAAAGGTTTGTGATTTATGTTTTTGTTTTGTTTGTGTGAAGTTGGATTATGTTGATGATCCTGGTGCTGTTTTGGAGCATATGAAGGCAAGCCATATCGGGAACAAAAGGTCACTGTTTTACCAGGCGTATGCTCTTTATTATGAGAAGTTGAAGAAGTTTACTGAGGCTGAGAAGATGTACCATTTAGGGGTGAAAAAGTAAGTATCACACTACTTCTGCTTTTGATTGTATGATAATTTAGTGTTTAAGTAATTAATTGGTAGTAATTAGTTTGATACTACTAGCTGACATATTAAAAGGGTGAATGATGAATGAAATTGAATAGCATACCCTTGTTTTGTTTAATGCTTGGTTAAATAATCAGAACTAATTGGTACAGTTCAAGTGTCTCCAAACAGCAGCATACTTTGTTATAGTGGATTATATAATATTAATTGTTTGATACTCACTTTTAAAACACAAATCCAAACGATTCCTATATGTCGAGGTTGCTCTAACAAGTAAAGTTGTGGCAGTCTTGCAGAGCCTGCAGACGAGCTTCAAAAGTCATTTGATCAGTTTCTTTGTAGATTGGAGAAACATAAAAACAAAAGGATTCAGGTAGTTTTTTTTTTAGTTTACTGTTTTTTGGTTGTAAAAAATGGCCTTCATTATCTAATTATGCGCTGATGTCATGCAGCGTTGTGAAGGGCGAAGTACTGGAAATCCTTCAGCGAAAAGCTTACTGAAGGATAAGGTATCTTCAACACAACTTAAACCGCCAAAGGTAGACGACAAAAAGGTAATTTCACAAAGTAGTGGAGGTGAACTAGATGAACATGCTGGTGAAAACACAGTTGTGGTTAGATTTGCAAAGACTGCCATTGTTGGAAAGTCTAACGCTGAAGATGCACGCCATCATGGGCTTGTGGAGCCCACTATCAACACTAAAGAAGCCATGGATGCAATAAATAGCATGTTTCGGGCTCCTTTAGGCCCAGAACCGTTTCAGAAGTACAATTTACATAAAAGCAAAGCAAATGACTTCAAGGTGTTTAATGATAATGACTTGGATGACAGGGTTGACCAGTCAAATGTAAACCGACCTGTGGAGGAATCATTTCAGAAATACAGCTCAAATAAAAGCAAAGAAAACAACTTCCCGGTGTTTAACGATAATGACTCGGATGACAGGGTTGACCTGTCATATAAAAAGCAGCCCGTGGAAGAACCATTTCAGATATATTGTGATGGCGATGATGATGAAGAAGAAGAGAAAAAGGATTGTAAGAAAGACAGATTTGACCACAAAATGGGTTCAAACATTACAAAAGGGGCATTTGTTTTTCCAAATCCTAAGGATGTTTCTCTACAATGTTCCAAAGATTCAGAATCAGGCAGGGTCTTACCAGCGAAATTTAGAGAAGATACAGTTGTGTATCGGTTTGTAGGGTCCACCATATCAGACGAGCCAATGGTGGAAAATGCATGCCACCATGGCCTCGTAGAACCCACCATAAACTTAAAGGAGGCCATGGATGACATTAACAGCATGTTTGGAAAACCAATAGAATTTGTAAGGAAAAGAAGACCAAGAAAACAGGAGAAACCATTTGAGGACAAACAAAACTGCAGTTCATTTTTGATACTTCCAGATGATGAAAGCGATCATATTCAAGAAAAGGTTTGCAAACCGAGTAGTTCATCTTCAAGAAAAGACAACGATTTGTTTGAGCAAACCATTTGCACAAAGGCGGCCATGGATGATATAAATAAGATGTTTGCAATGCCATTGGACTTCTAAACATCTATTTTGTAAGTGCTATAATCCCTTCATTTTAGTATTTGGTCAATCTGTTTATGAATCAAATAATGTTTGTTTCCCTAAAGATGAAAATCGCAAAACACAAAACACCATCAAAAGTGATTTAACTTCAAGTAGTAAAATCACATCCAAAACTATCTTATTCTAATCATTAAACATCAGTTGATAACTTTAATTTCATATTTGTTAATTTAGTACAAACAATGTTAGGTAAAGAACCATTGATTTACTGAGGCCAACTTTGATAAAATCAACTCAAAGACAACAATGTCAAGTTTAGTGAGTGATTTCTGGATCACAATTAGTAGGACGGAAAGCCAGTGGTCCAGATCCGTAAACAACTGCCTCGTAATTCTTTCCATACATCACCTTGTTCTCAAATCTTAAAGGAGAGCCATTGATACCATTGTTGACATTTGACAAAAGATTGCATGATTGTAGAGGAGATGACACCAGTTTCACATGACAAGAATGAAGAGGATGGTCCAATAAATAATGGGTCATCTTGAAATCTTTGAGTTCTGCGTAAAAGTAACCATTTTTATCGGTCTCAAATGCGTTATAATAGCTCACTCGTTTCTTGTGGTTTTTGCAGATAACGCTAACTTTGGCAGCCGAGATTGGCTCAGCATTGGTGAGAGACCATGATCCAAAGTATTTACAACTCTGGCAATACACTTTTCCTTCCACCACAACAGTGGCGGTTTTGTCTTGTTTAGCAGGTACCTCATGGGCCGTGGTAGTGGCAGCTGCCGCTAGGAAGGCTAGTGGGACGAGGATGGAGAAGATGGTGATGAAATGATTGTTTGCCATTTTTGTTATTAGTGTTGTTGGATACTTGAAGGCAATGAGAGTTGTTTGTGGGACGAACAACGTTGGGGCTTATATAGTTTGTTGACATGATTATTCTGTTTTATTTTATTTTATTTTTTTATATGGATTTTGGATTGAGGGACGTGGTGGCTACTACTTAAGTTTTGGAACTGATTAAATTGATTCCATGTTTTAAGATAACGGTACAGTGTTCTTTTTATCAACAATATAACATGATTTAAGAAACAAGACTCACATCCAATCATTTTATAGGTACGACATTATTAAGCATATATTACAAAAATAATACACATTTATTTTATAATCACCTGGTAGATGTTTTTAAATTATTGAAGACGTGAGTGGCACTTATTTGTATTTTATATATTGTATGGTCGAATCTGAAACGAAAAAATGGAATCATATCTAATGCTTCATGTATCAATTATTGTCCGTATATTTTTCTGGCAAAGGTTATGTTTCCTTGTTAAATTTTGTGAGTGCATGTATGATTTTTCTTTTGAACAACAATTTGTATATTTTCTAGGATATAAACATCAAACATGCACTCCACATAATTTAAACTTTCAATATTTTGGTTGTAAAGTAGATCACTTACTATATAACTAGATTATACCCCAGGAACGTCCGGGGTTGAAAAATCTAATATGACATATTAATTTTACATATGAAATAGAATGATGCGTTTTAAAGTTACATGCATGAAAGCTTTGAGTAGCAGCTAACCTAAAACAACTAAAAATATATCTCCAATATTAACGCCAAACCTTAAACAATGTATAGCTCTAATATTAATATCTAACCTAAAACAATGTATAACTCCAATGCTAACGCATGTTGAAAATAGAAATCATATTTACTGATTTGAACATAATTAGTGACTTGCTTATACATGATTAATGATTTACCTGAACACTTTGTGTTTTTTTCCCTGTTTGAACAAAACCCAACAAAAAATAGTCGTTTTTTTTTCTCCGTTTTTTATATAGCACTATGGTACTCGTTGGAAAGATAATAAAACACTCGTTAATTTGGTGTATTTTTTTTCTTTAAAAAATCTCGTATATAAAAGATATTAACGTTTAAAAATTATGCGAGGAAACATAAGAGATAAAAATCTAATTTTATTTTTAAATTATTTTTTCCCTAAAATATCTCAATGTCACATGGGATGACACATGGCATACTCAAGGAGGAGAATGCTTTTTTGAGTGCCATGTCATTAAAATGACTTTGGTTTATTATATGTATAGATTAGTTGTGATAAACAGACAGAAATATGGAATATAAGTGGGGAAAATCATTGGCGGCCATACATTGAGGGGGGGGGGGGGGGGGGGTCGTACCACTTTTCTTTTTTAATATTATAAATACGTTAAGATCCCAAGCGCCCTTATAAAATTTTGCAATTCGGCCGAATTCCAACTTTTGGTAAGGTTTCCTTCACTATATCGCTCATTTGATGTAGTTTTGTTGATTATATGAAATTTAGTTTGATTATCTTCATTTTAATATGACATGGCCCGAACCATATCCGAAAAAATTATCATGCAGCGTTGAGCTTAATCACCAAGTAAAGATACATGTAATTCAATTAGTGAAAAATAAACAAATGTATTGTCCATTGTCATTTTAGTATCTAACATAATTCAATTGACATAATTTCAAATTATGCTAAAATAAAATCAATACAGAAACAACCAGGTAACTAGCATGGACATTAGTGTATGCAGTTAGTTATAACAAGTAGACATCTTAAGGACATTAGTAAAATTATGTGAAAATTTCACTTAATTTTCTTTTCTAAGGTTACAGTCTACCAGATATGTGAAAATCCCAAGAGTCCTCGTAAAATTTTGCAATCCAGCCAGATTTTCGAAGAGATCAACGCAAAATTAATATGTAAATTGTTTGAACCGCCCTGAGTTAACATTAATTATAAACGGAGTAATCGAATTAAATAGAACTAGCAACAAAACACAAATCTGGGGAGTCTAGTTGCAAAAAAAGAAAAAAAAAACATTGTAGGATGGATGTTAAAAAATGTCCAAACTTCAGGGACGAAAATGGCCGTTAACTCAAGTAATTATATAATTTAGAATTTATTTTTTATTTAAATAACTTATTATTAGATAAGTTTTTCAATAGTCAATCTCACATCATTAGACTTGTTATTCAAAGAGATCACACATACTATTCCAACCAAAACATTAAAGTTCAAGTAAACAGGATGATAGAAAAACCTAACTATGAGGGGGAAAGTGTAACCCGACACACTTAATCAGTACATATAGTCATGTAATTAAACACTTTAGAACAATATCAAGTTTAGTGAGTGGTTTCTGGATCACAATTACTAGGACGAAAAGCCAATGGTCCAGATCCATAAACAACTGCTTCATAATTCTTTCCATATACCACCTTGTTCTCAAATCTTAAAGGAGAGCCATTGATACCATTGTTGACATTTGACAAAAGATTGCATGATGGTGAAGGAGATGACACCAGTTTCACATGGCAAGAATGAAGAGGATGGTCCAATAAATAATGGGTCATCTTGAAATCTTTGAGTTCTGCGTAAAAGTAACCATTTTTATCGGTCTCAAACGCATTATAATAGCTCACTCGTTTCTTGTGGTTTTTGCAAATAACACTAATTTTGGCAGCCGGGATTGGCTCAGCATCGGTGAGAGACCATGATCCAAAGTATTTACAACTCTGGCAATACACTTTTCCTTCCACTACAACGGTGGCTGTCTTGTCTTGTTTGGCGGGTGCCTCATGGGCCGTGGCGGCTGCTGCTAGAAAGGCCAGTGGAAGGAGGACGGAGATGATGATGTTGAATTGTTTGCTTGCCATTTTTAATTACTAGTGTTGTTTAACTTGAAGGCAATAAAAATGGAAGTTGTTTTTGGATGAAGATGATGATTGAGGAATGCTGCTTTATATATAGTTTCCTAAGATGATGACAAACGAATAATAAAAAGGTGGATATACTGGATATGAACTTAATATAAACGTGGTGGCTACTAATTGAATTTTAAATCAATTTTTAATGTGGTATCATAAAAGGTCAAGACTACGTGAACGCCATTGCTATGTTTTTGTTTTGTTTAATCTACTTATAGATTCCATTGATTGCCCCTATCTCTTGTTTTGAGATTTTAGGTGACATTTTATATAATTAAACGTGTTGGATCATTTTTTTTCCTCGAATCCATTAGAAGGCTCTAATACCGCAACCCTCACGAGTATAAGATAAGTATTTACCGAGGGAGAGAGATATAGTGTGATTGAATTGGGTTGTGAATAAATTCAAAGACATCAGAGTAACCTCGCACACTGTTAAAACCATGTAATCTAAACATGACATGTTTAACCCATTAATTTAAACGACTGAAAAGAGTTGACACGTTTAAATGGGTTGAAGGTTGTAATACATAGGCCAAACGAATTTTAAATGGTGTAGGAGAACATGTTCAATTTAACTGGTTGGGGCTCATTTCAAGTTGTCATATTTAACATGTTTAATAAATTGATTGTGTTAGGGTTCGACTGTATAACTCGTTTCTTGCGTTTTCTGAAGAATTAATTATCCTAGCTCCTAAAATAAATGGGACATAAATAAATATATAGAGATGTCACGACATGACTAGGGGTCAAGTTGGAATGAAACTGAGCCAACTACATAAGTTAAGCTTAGCAGGTTAACATAAGATGGGTCAAAACCCACGAGACCGGCCTAATAATAATGTAATATGTGGGGATCATATCTCATTGTCTGTTACAAACAAGTAGTTGAATCATTTCATACTATTGTATCAACTTCTCTGTTTAACATAATAGAGTTTGTTCGAAAGATCCAAAAAGGTTGAGCTCATTCACACATGTTCACAATTCACAAAAAAATAAAAGTACAGTTAATAATAACTCATTTTATATGCAACCATTATATAATCATGAGCTAGTATGTATCATGGGCCCAGAAGCAAGTAAAGAGACAGAGATCAACAATGGTCCCAAACATTACGTGAATCTGGATTCCTATATCATCCACATACGTTATCATCTTCAATCTTTGCATACCTTCCTTGTCAACTATGGAGAAGAAGCTTATACAAGTATCCGATCAGGTCGTACGCATTGACTTTGTTCTCGGAACCAAGTGCAGAGCCACTGTCCGATTAAGATCTCTCAGCTCCAGTTCCTCCATTGCCTTTAAAATCCAAACGTCATCACCTCACAAATTCCTGGTCAACCCACCCACTGGACTCATCTCCCCTTTGTCTCAATCCACCTTCCAAATAATCCTCAAACCACAACCTCAAATCCCAACGTCTTTCCCGCGCTCCACTACTGACCGTTTTTTAATCCGTACTATTCGGGTCGGGTCCTCCGAGTCGGTTAACCCGGATACCATCACTTCCTGGACACATGATGTTAAACTGAAGGTGGCATTTGTCGGTCCGTTTTTGCTCAAACACGCGGTGAATAATGGTGACTGTGATGCTGTTAGGAGTATGATTAAGTTTCAGAGGACGGTTTTAGCCGAGTTGTCCGTTCGTGAGGCTGAGTCGCTCTACCGAGTGGCAAACAGGTTGGATAACTCGGTTGATATGGTGAGTTTACTACTAGGGGCTGGGTTGAAAGTGGAGGCACTAGGTACGAGTTTAGAACATGTGGAAGAATCTAGATGGACGGAGAAAGGGTGGTCGGAGTTGCACGTGGCGGTGGCGTTTGATCGGACTGATGAGGTTGCAAGATTGATAAAGGTGGGGAAACATTGGACGTTGGAGTGTAAAGACAGAGACGGACGGACACCGTTGTTTTTGGCGGCAAGTAAAGGCTATGAGAGGTGTGTTAAATTGTTGGCGGGTGCAGGTGCTAATGTGGATGCGAGGCGTAATGATGGTTGTACTGCGATGTACAGGGCATCCTTGAAAGGGAACCATCGGATGGTGAAAGTGTTGATTGACTTGGGTGCAGATCCTTCAATTGTAGCCGATGATCGACGCCGCTCTGCCATAGATGTCGCCCGTGATGAAGGATATGTAAGTAGACAGACAAATCAGTTTACTAACCTATTTTCCTATTTTTTGTTATAGTTTAATAAAATTCTTGTAACAATGCAGAACGAAATTGTTGAAACTCTAGAACGAGGGGAAGATGTGTTGAATGCTGCACGTCGTGGAGAACTAGTTCGTCTTGAATCTCTGCTAGAAACAGATGCCAGCGTGGATTTTCGAGATCAGTATGGTTTGACAGCTATTCATATGGCAGCAATAAAATGCCACAAAGATGTGGTTATGTTGTTGGTTGAGTTTGGTTCTGATCTGGAATGTGTGGATGCTGAGGGCCGCACACCACTTCATATGGCGGTGGTTGGAGGTTGCAAGGATACGATGGAAGTGTTGATTAACAGAGGAGCAAACTTGAATGCTAAGTGTAATAGAGGAGCAACACCTTTACAGGTTGCTCAAACAATGGGGTATGACATTATAACACAATATCTGCTTGATCAATCTATTTCTTGATAGTTTATACCCATTATCTTGTTTAGTTATTGATGATATAGTTTGACTGACATTTCATATAAATAAACAAAAAAAATTTATTCCATTTCTGTTTTTCTTTTTAAGCATCATGGCTTAACATTACACCAGCTCTATTAAATGAGAAACTTTTGTTTACCTTTTGGTTTTGGGACGCCAAAAACCTTTCCGACCAACGAGGAATCGCTGTTGTTGTAAGCTAGTTGACCAGTGAAGTGGCCGAAATATACGGTTTAACTTGTTTAACATTTCTGTGCTATCTTCCACTATCACAACTCCACCTGGTCTTAATATGCGATCCATTTCAACTACAATATCCAACATGTCACACCTGCAAAATTCATATAATGTAAGTTCAGAAGCCATAGATAAAACTATAAATAGAAAAAATAGTTTTTTCAAAGAACATATTATGAAATCTTTTAAGTGGTTATACCTTTGGGTTTTGTTGCCAAAAAGGAAGCTGGAATGCAGAAGATCATAAGTTCTAGGGTAGGTATTTAGTGATTCACACCAGTCATGATAGATACCAATCAGCCCTCTGTCATATATTACAGGCAAAGTATCGGGCCCATTAACAGAAACAATATTCATCACCCATAGAGGTAGATCAATCAAAGCCGCAGCAAACCTGATAAGATATTTAAACATTTTAGACATCACAATTGGAGAACCCTAGTGGTGGCATTTTTGACCCATTTACTTGCGGGTCGGAGTGATCAATAGGTCAAACGGGTTGGAAGTCAGTCAACCTCATACTTCGCTTTCATTCAAAGATTTGGATTATTACTACAATAATATTAGTTGAAACTATAGATAATGGATATAAATATGTTTGTGGCTCGATCCAACCTTACCCAGCCCTTTCAATGCGTGCTAGAGCATGACCTATTTTGCCTGTCATCCGTCATGTCCGACCACAGAGTTTTTATTCTTTACATAAACCCGTTAACTAGGAACAGTAAATAAGTTCATATAACTAACCCGCCATAACCAGCATTCATATCCATTACGTTCCTCACATTTGACCAGTTAACACCAAGGCCTCCTATATAGACATTTGTTACAAGTTCAGACCAGTGTTTGGTGTCCTCATGAAAGACCCGTTCAGCCTCTGGATCGGTTGAAAGACTTAACGGTTTACTTTTGAGCCTTTGAGGCCAAGGTGTAGGCCATGTACTTGTTACTGGAATTGTGGAAATACAGCCATCAAGGGGTGTATACCTAAACAAAAATGAATTTGATTATTATGATAGTGATTTTTCTACCGAAATAGTATAAACATGTTAATTTACCATGAAGTTTTGGGCCGGATAATTTCATCACATAGTGGTGGATTGTTTTCTTTACGTGATTTGTAACAGGAGGAAGAAACAGGCTTCTCGTATATAACCAGTCCGATTCCAGATGAATCAAAACTTTTAGCCACTACCTTCCAACAAATAGATTTGGTGAGGGCTACCATGGCTGCAAGAAACAGACAATTTCTATTAGGATAAATGGGAGAACACTTTTAATAGAGGTGGGAAGATGGGTGGGTGAGAGTTCATGTGGGTTTAGGGTCCAAACGGTTTCAGGTTCAAAAGAGCCAGTTTTTATAACCGCTTAAACAGGATGGGTCGGTTTGCGTTGACCCACTAACTCTTTTTGTCCAGTTTTCAAAAAATATAAATTAGGAATGGCCAAATTATGATTACAAAAAGATATTATTTTAACCCCTTTGACTGAGTTAAGCCTTTATCATTTTATCTAATTTTTCATCCTATTGTTTGCGATAAACACAACCAGAATCGACCCATACACAAGTAAATGGGTCGAAACTAACACCTCTTGCTTCAAACAAGTCAGTTCAGGACAATAATTTAGTTTCATCAACTACAGGAAAATAAACTAGTTCAGAGTTGAACTATACATTCCCAGACTTTCTTATCTCTTTCATCATCACGGTAGACTGGTGTAGCAGACCAGATAAAAACACCCCCAGGCCTTAGAACTCTGTTCAACTCCAACAATGGCTTTCCACCTGAAATTCATTCATGAAGGCTATGACAGTCTAGAATTTACAACATAGAAAAACAAGTATAATAAAACATTAACACCAGTACCATATCCATCCCAGTGCACCCTGCATCGTGCACAGTGAATCAAATCGAAGGCGTTATCTGGAAATGTCAGTCTTTGTGTTCCAATTACCGAGAGAGTTGCTGGAATTCCTCTCTCCAGTGCAAACTGTATTTGAGCTTCATGTTCATCTTTTGGAGCAAATGACATTGTTATAACATTTTTGTCCAGCAGATAACCACCAAAGCTAGCAACACCACAACCAACATCAAGAATCACCCTTGTGCGCTTCCCCCAACCAATTTTTGGTAGATTCTAGAAGAATACAAGAAATATAAGCACAAGCAAGAGCTATAATAGTAACAAAACTACATCACTGACAAGGATATAATCATCACCAAATGTAGCTGTTCTGCTATTGATACCATAATAGAAACAAGGAAGGTGACTTGAAAGTGACAAATATTACCTTTTCTATGTATTGGATGTAATGATTAACTCCCTCTTTAAATTGAGTACCTCCTCCAGGGAAAAGAAGATATTTACCAGATCTTTTCACCCAGTTTTGTTCCTTCTTGTATTCAACAAGCTTAAGGTGTGGGACATTGTCAAACCATATCTGTAAATTCAAGTAAATGGTTAGAATAAGAAGATCTATAAAAAAAAAAAAAGAATAACAGTCTAGATAAACATTTATCCAACAAATGAACAAGTTTAGTAAAAATGACAGCAATTTTAAATCAAAACAAGTCTGGAATAAGAAAAATGGATTCCGCTTACCCGTTTTAATATGACTGACACCCAAAAATTAAGTAATAGCATGTAGAATCAATGTCATTGCAAAATTAGCAAATTCTAGGGGTGCCAATAGCCAATCATGACCAAAAGAATGTGTTGGTTAAGATGAAAAGATCTGCATATGGGTTCATTTGGGTGTAACGCAAATTATCCAACGAGTCAATTTTGGTCTAATCAAATTATACTGACAAGTCAAACACGTCACTCTTATAAAAGTTGTCATCTACTCATCTTAAAACGGGTCCAAATGCATCAAAGTGTCAGACCACCCACGACCATTATTTGTTTCCACAACTGCCATCGCTTTACTTTTAGTGACACGTCATGACCAAATTCGTTTTGCCCAAAACCCATTTCGGACCTGAACGTGACCCGACCCGCCCGTTTGCCAAGCTTAACAAATTCATTTTGAAAAATGTGCAAATAGCAGGCCAAATTTTACTCTACGTAAAGGAAAGTAGACCACAAATCTTAATTAAGTTAGTTAACTACTTAAGTAGTATTCCAATGTATTATATGATTAAAAAAAACCCTGGATTGCTTTTTCCAAAATAAAGTAATAAATTATGAATCTACCTCCCTCAGTAGCAATTCTCAATGGCTTATAATATTATAATCTGCTCATGCAGCAGGACTCTTGTTTCTGTAGTAATAAAAAACAAATGCACAGGTGCACAAGATTCTTGTTTCTGTGACTCACATCTGCCTTAAATTGAGTGTCTGCAACACCATTTGTTTAGTAATCATAACAGATAACTCACACCATATTTGGAGTTATCGAAATATGATATTACAGTATTTCATTCTAATACTATATGCATAGTTATCATAGGCGCAATCAAGGCGCATAGGCCTCACCTAGAATCTAGGCACAAGGCGCAAAAAAAAAAGCAAAGGCCTAAGAGAAAAATGGCAAACAAAGAAAAAAAGTAAAAATATGTTATGTATTAGAAAAATAATACTATTCTTCAAATAAAATAAACAAAAGTTATTATATAACATATAATATCATCAAATTAGTATCAAAAGTTTTAAAACATTAGTGTACTAGCGTATAAAAGTAGTTTTACTTAGATAAAAATAGAAATCTAGCTAGAATATAACCATAATTTAGAGAATTTGTCTGGAAACTCTTCGGAATATGAGAATCTGGATGGAATATGCGCTGAAACCATCACCAGGAAAATTAAAGTGCAATTGCCTCGACTTAAAGCGCAATTGCATCACCTCGCCTGAAAAAAGGGCCTAGGCGCAAAAGGCGATGGATTTTAACAACTATGACTATTTCTTTTATATGTTTGATATGCTCATTGCTATAACGATGATAGTCGTTTAAAAAATTATTTCTTTTATATAATTCTTTAGGGCTTAAGGCCATTTTCTTTCGGGTTGGCCAAGGATTTGAATCCTCACGACCGGCTCTACATATTCCGATCACAAATAACCCTAACTGATTAACATAAACTAGATAACAAACTTTATATCCATCAGGCAAAAGAATTTGTTAAGTATAACACAGACATAAACCTTACCAAAGTAGCAATATTCTCACCATGTCCCTACTTTTAGGCCAAGGAACCGGCACTTTGTATCCATGAGGCAACGAAATTAAACACCGAGGGCTCGGTTTCGGACAAAACCGCTCTCTATGCTCCATATGCCTTCTGGACCTCAACGACTTTATCGCCTTCTTGTTATCCAAACACGGTATGTAATCCACACCCTGAGAACTCGAACACACCTTCCATTCGTACCCTAAACCCTCACCACCATCACCATCATCCAATGATTCCAATCCACCATTATTCACAATATCAGTACTATTACTATTACTGACTGTTTCCTGTAACTGTAACGGCAACGACGTCGTTTTAGGCATGATTTTTGTAACGGATGGATGAGATGACGGTTGACGGACATGGTAGAAAGGTGGTGGTGGTGGTTGTGGTTGGGAAGTGTTTGTGGTTAAGAATATGAAGAAGGTAACGAAGAGGATTAGAGCAAAGAGTAATGCAATGAAAGGATATTTACGTTCTTTTATTAAACTGTGAACGGAAACTGTCATTGTACGGACGGTGGAATACGGTGATCGGAGGGGCAAAGTTGGAAAGATGAAATATTATATTATTGGGGGTGAGAGTGCGGTAAAGAGTGCCGGTGGGTTTTAAAATACAGTTGAAGTGTACGTGAAGGATGATTGATAATACTAGGGCCTCGAGGATGGGTTTAACAGTCTCAGATTGTGACACCTGGCTAGTTGAACTTTGGACGGTTGAGATTAATAATTGGATTGTAGGGGAAAGTTGGAAAAAAAAAAGGTAAAAACCAATGTACGCCCACCGTGGGGCTCGAACCCACGACCACAAGGTTAAGAGCCTTGCGCTCTACCAACTGAGCTAGACGGGCTTGTGATATACATGTTCCGTAATATCTACAAGTCAGTTATTGTCATTCCTTAGCTAGCTTATATGAAAAGAATTAATTTGTCTTATAACTATGCTTTGAACAAATAAGCTTGTGAAAAGTAATATAACATAATTTTGAGCCAAAGAAGCTACCGGTGTATTTTATCCCTTATCAACGTGTTGAAGGTAGGTATCTCTTACTTAACTATATTAGCATGAATAAAAACATAGCTTTGATCCTTTGTAGATATCTTTGATTTTTAATTTTTCAAGTTTTCATCATATGACATTTATTGAATATTCACTCATGACTATTTATACATGTAGCACTAGATGAATCTTGTATATGATAGCTAGATACATCACCAAATTTGATGACTTGATCTTGATAATGCTTTGAATTCAATATTTATCAATATCTAAATACATCACCAAATTTGAATTAAATGTCTACCAGTATATCATAATGTTTCATAACCATGACATATGAATGTCCTAGGCTTCATCACCATACTTGAATTATCAATATCCTAATGCTTCATTACTATACTTGAATTGTCAATATCATAATGCTTCATCACCGTATTTGAATTATACATTAAGTGTATAGGGACATATATGTGGTATATGCACAGTTACTAACAATAACCTAATAAAACAAGTTCCTAATTTCATCATATCGAAACTAGGGATCGTTGTATATCTTTAGAATAATGTATTTATCATTTAATTTGAATTTGATTTTTTTCCTGATAACTTGCATTTGTTAACTGCGCAACTATGTTTAATTTTTTCAACACTGCAATACAAACTTTATTGAAAATGGATACCATGCCGCTATTGTACCAGACAGAATCGAAACAGACATAACAACATTGGTTCAATAAACCAACACCTATTGTTACCATACCAAACAACATCGATATCGGTACCTATATTCATTTTTATGGTTTTCGTTTTCATTTTCATTTATACAGCTCTGGTTGCCACGATAAATGAATATTTGTTGCCAGTACCGTAAAGATCTATACCAATCAATACTGTTCGAGCAACATCAGTGCCAGTGTTAGTTTTCATCGTTAGTTTTCACCTTAGGTAGATGTAAAACATGTGTTGATTCCTATACCGACTACATGTATTGATATTGCGACAAATCAAATGATACCACGGCCCATGATCACATACTGCCACGCGTAATTTCTGACATTTGACAAAAACAGGACTAGCTATCGGCACTTGATGTGTATTATATTCACCTCTGACCATTATCAATTATTAAAATTTGTTTGATGCTTTTAGGAGTGGGTTATTAATCGCTTTCCTTTGTACTATTTCTTATTCTACTATATTATTATGTTTCAGCCCATTACTCTTTTGTGTTTGTACCTATTATCATGGCCTAATATACCTTTCTTCAAAAAATGGACCGATGATAGCAACTGTTGATAAAACCATACTCATCTTGACACCTGGAAGGTTCGAATATTTAGTCTCACTTTCTAGTGATTAAAATCGAATAATTTGTTCCTCCACATGTCGATTTGATTTAAAATTTAGTTGTCATTCGCTTTCCAGCTTTTTATCCCCCATCAAACCACTTTTAAATACCAAGCTTTGATGAATCTCGGCATAGTATTTTCAGTTCGGTAACAGTTTGGTAGCGATATTTTACCTTAAATACCCATACCGTACCGATACCAAACTGATAACATAAACACCAATACCGTAGCGCTATTTTACCTTAAATAAAACCTACTTAATCGGTAATTTTAAAACTGGCTAAAACTAGAAATAGAGTTAACTATTATTATAACACTGGCTGAATTCAGATATCTACAGCCACATTACCAACACTACAAATGGTGTTCATCCACCATTGGCGTCAGTGTGTCACATCCAATATAAGCCTCATTAATCATGGTTCATATTATTCAAATCCCAGTATATAACCACAGTTTACCGAACCCAAATCTGGCGTTCTTACAATTGAACCAAAATAGCATCAAGATTATCAAAGCATACAAGGGGAATAGGGAACTATACACAGTCTCCATATTGCAATTCTGGTGTAGAGCAAACCAAGACGTTAATAGCAACTAATCTCTCTCAAATTAACCCAAAACCTTCATAACCGTTCAAACAGCAGCACCCTCGTTAAGGAGTGCTTGATCAAAATGCCAAACTCCTGATATTTCAAGAAAAATACTACGTTTAGCGACCATATGATAGATGATGCCTCAATTTTAAATAAAAAAAGTCAAGTACTAAATTTACCATGTCCTTTGCCGACTCTTCTCAGTTGAGCAACATATTCAGATATCTTTTTAATCGCCTCAACCTTTTAACAAAGTGAAAATACCATCAATCTCCTCTTTTAACAAAAAAGGAGAAAAGATAACCACTTTATTGAATGTTAGAATATATAAAGTGATATCAATAATTCTACCTGTTCACCCAAGAACTCGCTTTCAACAAAATCAGCTAATTGCACATCGTTGTTCTTGTTGGCTACCTGTTCTCATCAAACATCACAATTCAGAAACACAAATACTACCTTTTCTTGACCTAATCAGTAACCATTAATCGCTTTACTAGAGGGCATACAAAAAAATTGCAAAAAGTATGGAAGTACCGCGTGCAAGTGTAGAAGCTTCTCATTTGTTAGTTTCTCCAATGACAATGCAAGCTCCATTGCTACAAGAATAAACAAGTAAAACAATAACTATTCAACCCAAAACAGATGGAAAAACCTAAAGAACAAAGCAAGAAACAACATTTCTAAACTTATAGCTTCCAAATTCCGAGCAACCGATCATATCATACCAAAGAACTTACCATATAGCGCGTCTCCTTTCTCTGCATGATCAAATTCTGACAACGGCATTAAAATAGATTGCAGCTTCACCTTCCCGCCACGTTTGTTCTGCAAACAGAAAATTAGAAATTTCGATAATATTAATCCGTAACAATGATACGCTTTCCGCATCAAGTCCTCAATCGTCTAAAAAATACGAAGCACAAGAACCGCTACTGCTAGGAAAATAATAAAACACACCTGGTATTCCATAAGCTTCTCAGCGTGGTCTCTTTCCTCTTCACTGGACTCCTTAAAGAATCTACAAGTATTCGCACCGTTCCATCCCATCGATTATTAATTAGCACAAGTTTATTATTATTAAAACACATGACAACGATTTCAGTAACTAACTTACTTGGCTAATCCTTTGAGAGCAACATTGTCCCTATCAAAGTAGGCATACATAGCATGGTACACGTATGAAACATTGTACTCAACACTGAAATGAACAGTACATATAAAAATATTCATCAGATACAAGAACAAACACAACATGTGAATTTGAAAAAATAGATTAAAAAAAAGTTCTATCCTAATCACCTAAATAACATGTCCAGTCACCTAAATCTATCAAAGCCAACTACTATATATAACAAATACTAAATAATAATAATAATAATAATAATAATAATAATAACTGAGAGTAAGAAAGGGTACTTGATCTGTTCGTTGATGGCGGCTTCGGAATCATCAGCGTACTTTTGACGAGCAAGGGATTGTTGAGGAACAGTAGGGACAAGATTGAGTTCCTTTTTGACCTCCTCAAAGGGTTCAAAGACAACGCCTGTAATCGGCTTACTGTTGGAAGAACCGCCTTTGGCTGCTGCGCAAACGATGGTTGAAGGAGTTGATGAGATCAGAGAGCCACTTAAACTGTCGCTGGAGACGGTAGTGGCACCGTTACGTAAGAAGACAGTTGGAGGAGCTCTGAGAAGCATGGTTTTAGAGAGAGAAACTAGAGAGAGAGAGTGGAAAAGGGGGAGCAACGGAAACGGATAATAGTTTTGACTGATGATAAGTGATAAGGAAGCACTGAAGAAGAAGAAAAGAGGGGATATATTATTATGACTTGATCAACGGTGGATGTATGTATGGCCGTAGGATGGGATGACACATGGACTACCAGAATTACGCTCTCTCCCCGAATTTACTTACGGATATGTAAAGGGCTTTATGTCAAATAGAGGGTGTCAGTGAAAAAGCAAACCTCTATGTCCCGTAAAGGCCATTACGACCCATAAAGGGGGTATTGTCAGGTTGCATTAAACCGTATATGATCCGTAAAGGGCTTTACAGCCCGTAATTGTATACAAGGTATAATCAATGAACAGACTGACTTGCAGGATGTTAGTCTGAAAAATAACTTATCTACGGACCGTATAGACCTCTACAGAATGTATAAATTGAAGATATAGCGACAATACTTTTAACGACAACAAAGCATTATATGTGTTAAAATATATGGTTAGTTCAATGCTACTGATCGAGTTACTGGTTATTGGACTTAATGATTGATACAGGTTATTGGGCTCATGCATATGGGCTTGTGTTATTATTAAGGGTGATAAGCCCAAGTTGTTACGAGTCATTGTCACAGGTTGTTCGTGTTATTTATTGGCCGTTGGATCAAGTCTTTCACAACCGTTGGATTATTGAGATCATCTCGAGCTCCTATATAAGAGAAGTTGTACTTCATTCGTTAGGGTTGAGAGTCTCAGTCTTTGTTATCGTCTTCTTTGTCTTCTGTATATTGGTTAGGGTTTTGTACCAGTTTAGATTGTCTGTTTGTAAGTATTTCATTGTATTGTTTTGATATTGTGATCTGCTGATCTTAATAATCAGCAGATATCAATCAGACTTTGTATTCTCATTATAGTTTCAGTGATTTACTGAAACTATAGGGTTTGGTTGGGTATTTTTCTGGTTTGGGTTAATAATAGTTTTTCGTCACGTTTTGTCGCTATATCTCTGTTGTATTGTGTTGTTCTTGAGTTGTGTTTGGTTGTGAGCTCTCTATAGTCTAGATTCATACTTTTCTACAATATGTTTGTCAATTACAACATCTCTGGTGCTCAAATGCTCACAATTGTGCCACATGAGCTGACATATCAATTTTTCACCCATTGTTTACACACACTCGTTTTTTTTAATGATACATGTATTATAATAAATGAAAGTCTAAAATCTCACATGACATTCAAAGATGACAACCTCCCCTATTGAGTGTGCCATATAACATGTCATGTCATTAGTGATTTAAAATAAAATAAAAAATTCTCTCTTATGTAGTTATGTGCATGGCACATGCACTTTCTTACATGTTTTTCAAACACTAATAACTTTTTTTATGACATTGTTGTGAAAAATCAATTACACCAAATTAACAATCATTTTATTATCTTTCCAACGAGTACCATAGTGCTTTATAAAAAACAAAAAAAGAAAACAAGTTTTTATGTGGTGATTATTGAAATAGATACTTAAATTATGTACGAGAGAACAAAACAGTTGGGAAACATGAAAAGATGATTTAATGTGTATTCATAATAAAGATTTAACATGTATGCCATTCTTTAACAAATGCTCGCTTTACACATTAGAATCGCCTATCATCATCATGACATATCATTTGATATCAAATTCTTTACAATTTTTTTTTATTTGAAAAAATGGCATATTACTTTTATAGTACACACATTTTGTCACATCATATTGAATTTGCTTATCCCGGAACGCTCCCGATGGATAACCTAGTTGTAGTTTAAAAAAAGGCAAGAAGCTAACTAATTAATTTATTTGTTTTTGTCCACAACAAGGATATTGGGCTAATTCTTTATGCTCCGATTACAAACTCATATAACCTATTTAGAAATTGCAGCGTTGAAATCTGACCCAGATATTCATAACAGATATTGGGCTTCCACTTAAGGCCTACCTTCAGTTTGGGCTTTGGAGTAACAAAAAATAAGATTCAACCAACATTGATAATTGATATTACTCTCCAATCTTTATCATTATCAACTTTGCAATCAGGGAATAAGAAGTCATTTATTCAATTATTTGTATTCGGATTTTGAAATAATGTTAGGTTTCCATAAATTTTATTTCATGCTTTTCATTTAAAAAGAAAAATTTAGTGTAATTTTTAGGCAAAAATCTTGATCACCCGCTCTTAAAAGTTCAGTTAAGTCAAACGAAACATAACTTTACCATGTATCAAATGTGATCCTAGATATGCCAAGTAGGGCATTCATGATGAACACACCCCTAGCTACGAAGGTGGAACTTACGAGTTACGATTATCATAAGACCACATGTCAAAGTGCTAAGTCTATGACCATAAATCCAGAATACCCTTCTTTTGAAGTATACCAAGCCAAGCCCTAAGGGCCTAAGGGGTGTCTGGGTGCACAAAGCCTCACATGGATGTCTTCATAACATAACTGGACAATGGAGTTTAGACGTGAAGCTATTAGAATATTGACCAAGCTAGAACTCCATGTCTAGTTTTATTTCTTCTATTGTTATCATATTGTTAATTGTCTTTGAATGATTGGCTTCTTCAATTATATTCCAAGTGGTTTAGAATAAGTGTGATAACAAATTATGCCCTTGCCCCTGGGTTATTAAAGAAGTAACGTTTTTGGTTTATTAAATACAACAAGGCATTTTAAATGTGATTGCAGTTTCTTTAATTGTTATTTTAATTTCTTGATCTGCCAAGTTTGTTATAATTGGACGGTTCTTGTTATCGGCTAAGTTTGGTAGTTTCATAGAATTTTCAACTTTGACATTTGCTATTTCGTAAGCTTTCTGTGAAAATAAATCAAGTGTAATATACAATTAACTTTATTAAATTAAAAAAAATAACAGAAAATATTAATAATTACTACATCCGTCCCATTTTAGATGTCATGGGCCTACAAACACACAGAATAAGAAATCTTTGATTGTATATTCTCTGAGTTGTAAAATGACAATAATATCCTTAAGTTATTATTTCAAATCTTTGATTGTCTTTTGTCTTTTATGAGCAAAACTGAAAATTGCTTAAAAATTGACATTTAATTTAGGACAACAAAAAGTAGAAAAATTGACATTTAAAATGGACGGAGGGATAGTATTTAAAGGATGAAAGGGCGTGTCATACATGTTTTTTTAGTAAACGGGGTGAGATATTTTGTTTTTGAGAGGAGGTGTCAGAAAGGTTTTGTAGTATACGGGATAAGAATGTTGTTTATGTAAAAGGATGAAAGGATGTGTTAAACATGTTTTTGTAGTAAACGGGATTGGTGATGTGTGTACTAGTATTTCACCATCTTAGTTTTTTCCACTATGCAGATGCTTGAAATAAACCGTGAAAAGTTGATCTACAAAAGAAAGAGATTGAATTTTAACAATTCATACTATGATCAAGTGGCCAGCAATAATCTCAACTTAAGAAATTTCCATTACCAGTACCACCTTTGAAGTTATTTTTCTCCACCGATCATTTTCTAACTAAGGCCTAACGTTAGTTTTTGGTGAGTGGCAGATGATGTGGGTATTTCTGCTTAACCACCACCAGCTCACTCTATCGTTTTTTCTACTCTCTTCCATCCCAGCCACCACCATTCGCCTCCCCCACATGTAAAACAATCACCATTCTCTGCCGGACTATCACCTACCAACCCCTGCGTCCCTTTAGCTCTAACCACCACCCCTTGCGTCTCTTCACCTCTAACCACCCTACCACTATTGCCTTCATGAAATTGTAGAAGTTTTAGATATTTTAAAGACCAAATGGCATATTTAATTACGTGTCATTTAATAATAGATTTAATGACAGTCGCGCGTATATGGTTCTTCTTCCCAACCCACAACAAAAATTGTAGAAGTTTCAGGCACCGTTAGAAACAGAATTACAAATGAAAACGTAGCTTGATAGTGAGGTTGGACCGATGCTGGTGATCGTGGCCTGAAGTGCAGCAGTAGTCCCAAAACTCTCAAAACAGGGATGATAATCAACAACGGTCTAATAGGAGGAGAAGGAGGGGTGACGATTCTCTAGCATAATAATTACCTCAAGGGCCGTGTCATCGTGGTAGAACTCGTAGGAAAAGTCATGTGATGAATTAATGAAAAACAGAAGAGTTAGGATCAGATTTTGTGTTTCGCTATTTGTATAATGGGATGTATATATAGGATCATATAAGGGTTTGAGTAGTCTAACAATGATGAGGCTTGATGATTGTCGGTTTGACTTCACATATAGTTAGCTTCGAATTTCGAATCAATGCTTGCGGTTATAATCCTCCGTCGATTTCATCAATGAGTTTAAGGAGAACAAAGAAAACAAAAAGTTTTCTTTGCATGTAAATTTGATATTATCCTTTAACCTCATGTACATTTTCTAAACCTGATAGTTTTGTATAAATTTAATTGAACCATATACCATTCTAACCCTAAATTAACTATTTTTAACATACAAAAAATACTACAAATATTTTTAATAAGACATAAATACAACTTTCTATGCTTATGATTAGGGCTGCAAACGAACTGAACTTTCAGCGAACAGTTCATGAACCGTTCGGCGGGAAGTTCGTTTGTGTTCGTTTGTTTAATAAATGAACGAACACGAACAAAATAATTCGTTCGTTTAGTTAAACGAACGAACATGAACAGAGGCCACGTTCGTTCGTTTATGTTCGTGAACGTTCGGTAACGTGTTCGTTTATGTTCGTTTGTTTTATGTTCGTTTGTTTATGTTTGTTTGTGCTCGATAGATTAATATGGTTTTTAATTTTTATAATTTGTCTTGATATTCTTTTACTTTTATTTATTTTACCCAAAACAATTTATATGAGGTAAATATATGTATGTGAATTCGATTTTATAAGAAAGTTAATATATGTCCGTTTGTGTTTGTTTTCGTTCATGAACACTTTTTTGTGTTCGTTTGTGTTCATTTGTGTTCATGAGCACTTGTTGTGTTCATGAATGTTCGTTTGTGTTCGTGTGCGTTCATGAACAAATTTAACAAACGAACACAAACGAACACGAACATAAGTGTTTTCTTAACAAACGAACACGAACATAAAATCTCGTTCGGTAAGTGTTCATGAACTGTTCGTGAACACCTATTTTCCTTAACAAACGAACACGAACAAGGCCTTGTTCGTGTTCGTTCGGTTCGTTTGCAGCCCTACTTATGATACCAATTTAAATGAAGTTAGAGAGTAAAATTGTCTTTTTCACACATCCTCCTCCTAAGTTTTTGTTATTTAGAAGGGATATACAATTTAATTCCTCATCTTTACCCAATTCTTAATTATTTATACTTTTTACTTTAAAATTTATTTATTGGGTAAGATTTTTGAAACCATGCTATGAGTGCTCTAAAACTAACAAATGTGAAGTGTACATCTTCATGTGGATACAAAGAGTGCATAAGAGATATATACAATTAATATTAAAGGTTGTACATGAGGGCATAAAAGAAAGAACATGACAAAAAAAATTAGAGATTTGTAAAGAAACATTTGGTATGCCATCTTAACTTTGGACAATTTGGACATATTTGCCTATGCCTCTTCCTTTATAATGTAGTATAGATTATATATTTATAATTTTTTTCTCAATTTTTTTATGTTATTAATTAATTAAACTTAAAATGCTAATACTTCAACCCTTTCACATATATTTATTATTTTAATCATTTTTAATTAAAATTAAAATTAACACATATAAAATAACACAATTTGAGCAAGCTCGTGAGCTAATTAAGTTAGGCCTAGCTCTAGCTCGAGATCGGCTCGTTTACAAATCAAGCTTTTTCGAGTCGAGTTTTTTCTTAACGAGTCACGAGCATTTTAAACACCCCAATCCATTTCCCATTGTGTAAGGAGTGTTGCATTTTAAGTCTTGCTTCACATGAACAACAATCTAATAATACTGATACAGTGTAATTAATTCGACAAGATTATATTATATTTAATCACTCTATTATTAATATTAATAATTAAAACATATTGTCTAAAAGAATATAAGAGGAAACATGAGACACGTGATACGGTACTTGATGCAAAAGGGGTTGTTACTACTTGTTAGTAGCATTCTTCAGGTCCTACCATAAGTTTACTAATCAATATAAGATTCAATGTATTCTCATAATTATAAATTAAATTATTTATAGACATCATTTGTATTTTCATTTCCTTACTTGTTTTGAAGGTTTAATTCAGTGGAAATCCTTGTACAACCTTAACCTAGCGGTCCCAAGTTCGAATCCCTACCCACACACCGGTATCTTCCTTGCCTAAGCTCAAACCATCACGGGGAATTTTTTTGTGGTGTGCATAGATCGAACATGTGACCTACCTCCATGATAGAAACCTTTAAGGGAAAATCCACCATACCTCAAAACAGCCAGCTCATTGGGTTTTCATTTCCTTACTTCATTCATCATTTTTGGTCGAACTATTATGATAAAACCATTTTAAGTAGTTTATTCTTTCTTATTTTAATTTGATAAAGAGTTAATAACTATAATTATAAAGTTAAAAAATAATAACTATAATTATATTAAATTACATCTAACGTATTTATGGTTTGTTGAAATTTCGTCATTCACTTTTAGGTTTGAGAAATTACGTCTACAATCCATATTGCTCATTTCGATCACATTTTCGTCTATAAAACCATTTTACCCCAAAAATTAGTAAACACGATAAAAACTAATGAAAAATAAATGAATTACACCCCCACCCACACACACGCAATACAATAGTCATATCGAGAATAAGAAGAAAAGTTGGTCAATGTGCTAATGGACAACTGTCCACACCTGGCATGGATTTCTTTGGAAAGGTAAAGTCTTTTTCAATCACATTTACAAACACTCTATTCACCGTATGTAGTGATCGAGTCTGCATGAATTGAATCCTCTAGAGCCAAACACCAAGCATCAAGGCAAGAGGCTGGACGATGACAACGCAACCCGAGTTTGATTTCAACATGTGGATATTAAAGAAAAGCAATGGTTCAACCCCCAAAAGATGTCAAACAAGGCCGAAATCATCCTTGAAAGGGGTAAGGGCACAATACCTAACGGCTTGTATAATTGTATAAGAAAAGCCAAAAAACACATATAAATCAATTGAATTATACAACAAAACACATTATTTATCTACTCAATTTAGTGTTTTTTTTTTTGTTTGTAAAGGCTAATTTCTTTTTTAATCCTTGTGATCATTGCGACTTGAACCCAAGACCTTCCACAACCTAGGTGTTTAAAGGCTCAATTTAGTTGATGTTGATTAATACCTAATATGAATTGTCTAATTCTAGATTTATTTAAAATTCAATTAAACTAAAAGGTTTAATTTGTGATATTACCTGAATTAAAAGGCATCAGTATAAAGGTTTTACAATTAATATACTTTGAAACCTACGTTTAACTCATTAACTTCCCCAAGAACCACCAGAAACCTTAACAAATTCGACTCCCTCCATTAGAACTGTCATGATCAGATGTCACAGAGGACTTTCAAATGGATATTGAAAATTTGCAAATGTTTTGATAAATCCTAGTCGGGGCCGGAGAGCTCTTCACCCCCCCCCCCCCCCCCCCCCCCCCCCCCCCCTTGTTAATGTCGTTTATATAGAGCGGACTAATTCAGATTTGGCATGTTTAAAAAATAAATAGATGATAAAATTCATGAATACCAAGTATGATGATAAAATTCATGAACTCCAAGTATTAATATCGGATCGTTGAAGACAATTATATATACATTTTGTAGTTTTAGTTAGCACTTTATATTAGTTTAAGGGTCATACAAATGTTAGACCATTTAATCAATCAGTTTGGTTTTAGGGGTTGTTTGGTTGATTAAGTGCTGAATCATTAAGAGGTCTGAATGGTTAAGAGGTCTGTATGGTTAAGTGCTGAATCATTAAGTTGGACCTCTTAATGGTTAGTTTTCTTGTCCCACATTGGTATTAGAGTTCCATTAAGATTCAGTCTACTTCAGTGTTTAATGATTCAGTGCTTAATGGTTCAGCAACATCCCAAGTCTTAATGATTCAGTCTTAACCATTCCATTCAGAGGCTGAAACAAACGCGCTGAATGCTGAATCATTCAGCACTGAATGGTTAAGAGCCCCATTAAGAAGCTACCAAAACAGTTTATTTATAAAGTTACAACTGAAATAATGAATTAGTTGTCCAAAATAATTGATGCAGGCATTTGAAGTTGAGAACAACTTGCTAATATGGACATTGGCACACTAAACACAAGCCACCGGATGTTTTCCCCAATTCAATGATTTTACTTTTAGCCAAATTACATACAAACAAATACTAATCACCGGAGTCTGATAATTTCTTCTTTTGGGCCCAATAGACTTTTAAAAAATAGTAAGATTTAATACAAAAATAGTAGCCAATGTGGGGTAGCCTACTTGCTAGATGTATGTGTCTCTTAGAGGAAAGGTCGATTGTGTGATCTGAGACAAATGGGAAGGCGCTGAACAGACGGGTCAATGGCTGCAAATTCCCTCTGCACAGCTGTTGTCCGACGCTGCTTGTGCAGAGTGGAACTTTCTGTTTTCGGTTTTGCAGCAACAGGTTATACAGGACAGGGCTGATTCATGGTCGTGGTTTGGTTTGCAGGCGGCTCCTTTTTTCTGTCAAAGAAGTGAAGAAGTTATTGCTGAATAATAGAACATATGGAGACTGGTACAGGTTCAAATGGCTTCATTGGGTACCCTTGAAGTGTAATATTTTCGCATGGAGGTAAGAGATAGGACCGTATTCCAACAACACTCGCTTTGGCTAGAAGGAATGTTTTTGTCCAAGATCATGTGTGTGCTTTGTGTAATTATGATGAAGAGTCCACGATACATTTATTTTCGGGTTGCGGGTTTTCGTGTGGGGTGTGGAATGTGATTGGAAGCTGGTGCGGGTTGACGACGATGTTTGCCTTTCAAGTGCGAGATTTTTTGGATTTGGCTAAACAATCTTCGGATGATAAACGAGGAAGGAAGTTGATCCAAAGTATCTTCATATTTACTATGTGGTTACTATGGGATGCTAGAAACAAGAAGATTTTTAACCATAAAGAGCCGAAGGTTCATGAAGTCGTTTCGAATGTCAAGTCTATGTCGTTTTTTTTTTTGGATTAAGAATAGGAGTCAATTTAAAGATTTGGTCGGAAAGATTGGGTCGAATCTCCCAAAAAAAAATCTATATTTAAAACCTGCAACTACTCCGGTGACTGTGGTGGTGACTCCGGTGACTGCTGATGAAGACGGTGGTGGTGTTGTGCTGCTGATGAGTAGATGATGAAGGTGATCGAAGGGGATGAAAGGGGTTTTTGGGGGTGATGATGATCTGGGTTTTTGGAGGTGATGTGTGTTTGGTGAAGATGAAGTATTAGACTGCTATGCATGTGTGGTCTCTCGTGCATATGTAGAAGTATATAATGTGATTTTTTTGATTATTATTTTTAATTTAGAATTAAAAAAATAAAAGGTTAGACCAATAGGAGTGAATGACTACCCTCCACCACACCTGATAGCCTAAATTGAAGTATATATGTGGTTCTATAGTTTATATTAGATTTTTTAAGCTAGTACAAGTTCATTTTAACTTCTTTAAATAATGCCAAACACGTTGATCTAAGTAACATTAACACACACTTAACCACAAATATAAATAAACACAAGAGTCCACTTCCATTCATTCACAACTTCCAGCTAGCTGTTTTGTCACACACACACACCCTCTCTCTAGATCTCTCTCTCACATGCAAAATGGCACCGGGTCATTCGCCTTGTGCATCATGCAAGTTACTTAGAAGACGATGTGCCAAGGACTGCATTTTTGCACCCTACTTTCCGTCAAACGACCCTCACAAGTTCGCCATTGTTCACAAAGTCTTCGGCGCTAGCAATGTTAGCAAGATGTTACAGGTATGACCACAAAGTTACGAGAAAACTGAGAGAATCACTATCAACTATTAACATTTTTTTTTATTTTCTTTTAAATTTAGAGGGTGTTTGGGATTGAGTTTCAAAACTCCTTGTTGACTTATTGACTTTCTCAAAGAAGCCAATAAGTCAATAAATTATTTGTGTAAACTAAAAACACGTACGCTTTTGATTTTGGCTTTTCAATATGGGTTGAAAAGTTGTTTTGAAAAAGTTATAAATCCTAGCTTTTGGCTTTTGACTTTTGGAATAAAATTATAAATCTACCACCCATACAACCAATATTCACAATAAGTTAAGCGAAACATTTAAAAAAAGACAATTTATTGACTTTTTTACGTTTCTCATCACAAAAGCTAATCCAAACACTTTTTTTTAAAGTTCATTATCAAAAACTCATAAGTCAATAAACATTTCTAACCAAAAGCAGTTTTGAAGTTAAATAAGCAATCCCAAACACCCTCTTAATTTTATTTAAAAAAAAAATACATGTAGCTTGTGATCAGTACATATATGTAACCGGTGAAGGTCTACTTGCAATATAACTTACCATTTTCTTCGTGTTTTCGCAATATATAGGAGCTTGAAGTTCATCAAAGAGGGGATGCGGTTAGCAGCCTAGTCTACGAAGCGAATGCAAGAATGAGAGACCCAGTGTATGGATGTGTAGGGGCGATTTCATACTTACAAAACGAAGTATCACAGTTGCAAATGCAGCTAGCCATGGCCCAAGCCGAGATACTATGCATCCAAATGCAACAAGAGCCACTTGGGCCCGCACCATCACTAGCCGCATCGGTTATCAATAGCCTGGTCCCGGTTCACCCTGCTCGCGGCAGTATGGTAACAGACGATGTCGTTTCAAGGGTTTCTTCAGATGATGATGCATCATATCCATGTCTACACAACACCATTAATCATCATCATAATTATGATCAGCACTTTAACTTTATTTCTAATAATGTAATTCAGTATGACAATCTAAAGAGAGAGTCTTCTTCTCTTTGGGCATGATATGATGATGAACATCATTAAATTGGTTCAGTTATTATAGAACTAGTTTTTAAATATCAATTTAGTACTATTGACTTTTTAAAGTCTTGATATATAGTTCATTTTAAGTTGTTTCTTGTGTGTGTTTTGCACGGGTGTGTAACTATGTGAAAAAGAGTGATACTCACCTGGGTTTTGTCTTTATTTGAGCTATAGATTAAGGAAAGCAAGTAGGCAACAAAAGAATGGTAGATTAAGAGCAGGTAAATGTTTGAAAACATGGCTAGGTTTAATAGAGTCAACCCTAGCATGTGCCTCTATTAAAAAGTAAAAACTAAAAAATTAACATAATCAAACAAGTAGATAATAAAAAACAGGAACGCGTCGATTCTCATTAAACGCGTTAGCAGTCCAAGCTCAATTATGTAATTTTAATAATTGTGCTTATTGAATTTAAATTATTTAACATGTGAAATATGATAATATTGTTTCCCAAACTTAATACAACTTTAAATTATGATATATATATGTACACACATAATTCTATAATATACATATATAGTATTTATTGTATTTTAATATCCTTTCAATCCCCGTTATTCACTAGCTAGTGAAATATGCATGGAATTGTCCAGAAGTGTCCATTTCATGTTAACCGACGAGTCGACGACAATTCAGATATGGCTACGTACTATGTTGATGATGGAATTTACCTAGCTTGGTATGCTTTTGTGAAATCTTTTTCATGGTCAACCGCAACAAAGAAAGAATTGGCAAGAAAAGTAGGGTGAGTGTTTGGTGTTTTAAAATCTAAATGGGGTATACTTAATTAATTGACCAACATGAAGTGGCGAAACTTGAAAAAAAATAGTGGTGAGGGCCGAAAATCACGAGACCCAAAAATTTTTCTATCAGTGGGGGCCGGACACAACTCATATAAAAATCTACCTACGAAAATCGCAAACTTCCACCATTGAGCCAAAAAACAGAGGGGGGGGGGGGGTCGGGGCATCCCCTGGCATGTATCATATTTGCACAACATGATTTTAAACGATGATGAGAATACAAAATCACTGGATTACATGATAGACCCTCCGATCGATGCAGTCGTTGTCAATAAGATCATTTTGGAGTTAAGGGTTCAAGACACACACTTTAAACTTCGATATGATCTTGTGGAATAAACTGCTAGTCTACCAAATTTGAACATTTTTTATTCAGACGAGCATGGTTGCAAAAGTAGCTAGGCAGTGTCAACTCGGTTGACTGGGGAGTTACGAGTACTCAGCAATAGTCAGTGAGTACTCGGAGATGACTTGCCGGGTACTCGGCCTAGGCCAGGAGTACTAGGGGATTAACTGTAGAGTAATCGGCGCCTAGACGCGATTTTTACATAACCATGCAGACGAGTAGTTTAGTTTACTTTAATCTGTTTATAATTATTGTAATTGTGGTTCTTTAATTAGTGAAAATGAAAAGAATGTGTTTTTTATTTATAGTTAATTAAAAAATGTCATGAGATAGAATGGGCTCAAAGATTAATGTCCCATCTCTTTAGGATTAAAATGGGATAAAGTGAGTTAGAACTCACTTCATGGGATGAAATGAGTTCCAAATTAGATGTTCATCCATCCTAATAATAAAGTACTAAATAAAAGAAGCATCTTTACTTTGTTTCTTTGCCACATGCGAATCATAGGAACCTAAAACAACAATAAACTTAAAGCTAAACTTTGTTTATCGTAGTAAGAAGATTCTGAGGCATAACATATTATGCATTGTACACTTGTACTTACAGCAGTCATAACAGTGTGAATGGTCTGAGATACATATGTTTGCAACGTGATCATCACGTGGAGTGGGTGGTGAGTGAGCTAATGAATTTATGACAAGTAAAGAGGTATATTAACAATTCCTGCCCTTAATTATTTAAAATTTAGATAGAAACTTGACAATAATATATCAATCAATCCAAGATAAGTCATGATACAAATGAGAGTGAAGGTACTAAAAGATTCCACACTATCTCACACAGATTAACAAATGACCGAAGCATGTTTATAAAGTCAGACTACACTTAACAAATAGAGCTTTAATAATCATACAATCACCGTCATGCAACTAATCCAATAAAATCAATACATAGAGGATAATATTTTCTACAATGTTAACAAAAAATGTAGTAATTATTACTCCTATACTATTAATTAAAAAAAATAAAAACAAAATGGACATGAAGGTTGTAGTATAAATTGATGACTTGGTGAAGATTTTACACATATACTACACAGAAGCTTCAAATTAATTAATGAAGATTTTACACTAATGACCAAAACCTAAGTAATTCCTAATCTTCAAATTCAACAGTTTAGTAGTATAAATTGATGACTTAGTGCCTCAAATCATTGTAATTCTGAAGAAATCAAGCCGCGAATCCAAATCCAAATCCGTAATCACATATTAGTCTATTGAAATTGTCGGAGAGCTTTAAAAGAAACAAAAAAACGTACTCATTCAAATCCTACGTGGGCGAACATTAAGCGACTTGTCTTTACCTGATAAATTTTTGGTCCCTTAACGTAAATTCATGGACATGTCATCGCATTCGACGACTCAAGAATCGTTAGTCAACAACCTATCGTTCACCACGTGGATACATGTCAAATCTTGATGATTTCTTTTAATAAAAAATCGTACGCCAAGAGGCCCAAGACAAAAAAGTATACAATAATGCAGTTAATCAGCAAGTAAATGTTTTTCAAATGTGACAAAATCATCACAAGCCAAATATTTAGCGCTACAAAATCCAACCATAAGTTAATAAATTATAAATATTAAAGTGAGAGACCCCGTGAGAAAGTCAGTTCTATGAATGAGGATGGTAACGTGACAACAAAATAAAGATGAAAACAAAAAATGGAAGATACAAGACAAAAGAAAGACTGAAAGACAAAGAAGAAGAATAGTCAACAGTAGGTAAATTAATTTAGAAAATAAAAAGGGGGAAAGAAGTGGTTCAAAGTTAATTACAAAAAAAAAAAAAGTTACAAAAACAGTTTGATTTTTGACTATGGAGGGAGGGCTCGAGGGGGAATGCTTCCAAATGTGGGTTGGGTTTGGTTTAAACATAAATTACCCTGTTTTTGGTTTGTGCTTGGTTTTTTTCTGCATAAGACATACCCAAAATCTATAATATTCTACTTCTTTCTTCTTTCAAGAAAGATATCCAATAAGAAACAAATCAAATAAGAAGTAACTAGATTTCTATATAAGTTGATACAATCATTTTGTTAAATTAAGAAATTAATTTTTTTTTGGATAAGTTTATGTTGATAATGAAAAGTACATCAAGATAGTTGGTAGGCGGGCAACAAGCTGCTCCACCACCTCTTTCCGAAACTGAAAAAATGAAAGGTGGATTAAGGATTATATACCACATAACTTACTTGGCATCCTCGTGGTAACTTATTTACAACAGAATGTAAGAAAAAAGGACAATGTATATATATGACAAAGAGGCTTTGGTGGTTCAAACCTATGCCAGTAGGATTCTCCCATGCTATCGGCAGGACTTTGGTATATGATACCAAATTTGAAAGGATACCACATATGTTTTAGATCGACCGGAAATCATAAAAACGAATCCCGGTATTAATGTATTAAGCTTTCTTTTTAAAATTTAACGAATGCAAGTTCTTTTTACTATCAATAAATTATTTTTTTTATCTCAATTTCATATTAAATGAAAACTAATAGGTTAAATGCATATATTATTTGAAGTATGAGAGTGAAATTGAGATAAAAAAATAATCTATAATAAAATTATTATTCATAGTCTATACAAACTAATTCTTCTTATCATGCCGGCCCAACTTAATAGTAAACCTAGGAAACCACTTCTGTTTAGTGGTAAGCATCCCCTTTAGTGCACACATGATTTCATAGAGATCAGTGTTCTAGTCTTAACCACAACCTTTTTAATTATTTGCATGTTTCTAATCTTTTTCAATAATATTATGATATGTATTTCTCTTTGACGTGGGCAATTTTGAACCAACTCCTTTTCGGAAAGCGCCCAAAACTTTCATTTGCTTTGGTCTCTAAAATTGTTGAGCCGGCTGTGATACTTATAGTAATAGTGAAAGGTGCCAAAGGCGTGCACCAATGCGAGGCGCAACAAAACCACCTAGCGTGTAACAAGGCACAAAGGCGCTAAAAGTTGAAAAAAGCAGGCCTTAACCTGTGAAAACAATGTGTGTGTTGGCCTAACGTAGTCTAAAACAGTGTAAGCTAGCCATTAACCCGTCTACACTAATCTCAACAAGCCAAAAACCCGTCTCCAAGTCCACTACTCTAAAACAACTAAAAATGGTATGTTTTTATTGTCTGCCTAGCTTGTTTTGGACGGAGCTTTTAAAATTTATTGGTATGGTCCTCAAAGAATGGAATGCAGGCAAACCTTACATTTATTCCTTTGGCCAAACCGTTAAACCATAAAACCCGAACCGTATAAATACTGCTTTGGCGTAGGAACATAGACTATATAAAAAGGGTAGCTAGAAAACTCTCATGATCAAGTGAAGTGAGACTAGCATTTTACGTACCAGCAAACTATATGTATGTTCCGTTTGGTTTTAGTCAACAAATAACCAAGTTAACCGGGTTTAAATTATTAGCAGAGTCAACAAATAATCAGTTTTTTATGTGTATGACCTAATCAGAAGTTTGAACTATAGGAACACATCATCAACAGGATACATGATTACAGATCAATACAATCATTATTAGATGATCTAATATTGAAGGCAATTAATCTACAGCTCTTCAACAGGCAACCGAAGAAACGGAGACTCAACAATATCTTGCAAATCTCCATTGATACCACAAGCTTGGATGATAAATTTAAGACTCGTAACGCCAGCCGGAATTAAAAGCTCAGTAACATAATAAGCCTCCACTAAAGCTAATCCAACATACTTTGATGCTTGTGCTGATTCATTTACTTCATTTTCCACATAAATGTTGTACTTAGAAAATACATAAGTAGCATCACTGATCAATTTCCATAGAATTTTAAGAGAAACGGTTTTGTTCCCGTGAGGATCAGATTTCCAGTTGAGATTTTCGCTTTCAACATGCCATTCCGAGGCTGGTGGGAAAACCGCGTTTTTTGCAGAAGTTTGAATGGAAATATGACCAAGAACTGCATGATAATCCGATGATGATGATGATTTAGGATCCGATTTGTAGCATAGAGCATGGATTCCCGTTAATGTGGAATCTTGCATTGTGACATTACTCTCTTGTATGATCCATCCTGGTGATGTTTCAAGTTTGTTCACATGATGTGGCATTATTACGCTGCTATATTTGCTGGAAAACCGCTCCATGGTAAGCAATGCGTCTCCCCATGATGCAAGAAGAATTGATGTTTTCTTTTCCATGTCATCATTGGTGTTGGTAAATTCAAGAGAAAGACCAATCATAGAGCTCCCTTCTGCTTTCACCTGTTTAATGTACATATTACTTGTTAAAGATCGCGGCACTAAGACTGAAACGGGCTGTCGGGCTGGTTTGGGTCATTATTGCAATACTTGTTGTCCATTTTTCAAAATTTTATGAAGGGTTGTTAATGATCACAAAAAAACAGCATTATTGCAATAAACCTTTGGATAGAATATTATTGCATAAGACGTTGGAGACTTTCAACCCGTTCCTCATTTAGCCAAAATTTTTGGTTTGGCCGATTTAAGATCAAACAAAACCTAGATCGACCCAATCATAAGTAAATGGGTTCCAGTTGCCACCTATGTTAAGATTTTTTTGCCAAAATAGTGCTACAGGACGGGATTTTTGTGCATTTGAGGGGTGTCAGATCAGGATTTGAACTTTTGGTGAAACCTCAAGTTGCGGTTTATGCTTATGTGTCGGTGACTAGGAGGGAGGTTGTTAAATCGGAAACGATATTCAAGAAACTCACGATTCTGATCAAAACTTTTGATCGACTCTTTTTATTAACTTGAATTTCTGAATTCTTTTTCTACTTCTAAAAACATAGAGAACAAAGGTTTATATAACCTAGCTATTCTAATCCTATTAGAACTCTAATACTAAACATAATTATCTAAACATTAGGAATCATAATTCAAACCTAATACTAACACTAATAGATAATTCAAATAATAATTAAACAAACTTAATTATTATTTTACTCGTTTAGTCCTTCGACTTTAGTCTTCAAGTTGATATCGCCACAACTTTAACACTCCCTCTCGATATCAACTATAAACCTTCTTCAACTAAACTCTTCATACCGGGTTGGTGTTGGATCTTTCACACTCCCTCTCAACACCGACTTCACTCAATCCAATACTTGAACACATCTCAAGTATATATCTTTACTACCGGTAATTCATTTACCTCGATTAGTTGTTTGCTCCTCTTGAACTCGACCAATAACGCAACTCGATCCACTGGAAGAAAGGATAACTTATTAACTGCCTTCAACCAGATTTCATCAAAGGGTTCACCAAGATCTACTCGTGATCTTTTACCACTGCCTTTGAACGAGTCTTCTTCGTTTTGGTCACTCGACTAAACTACCCCGACACACGGAGTTTAAACCATCCCGACACATGGTGATGACACCTTATCATTGAAACCTTCAACGATAAACACTAGTCGATCTGAATAACTAAGAGAGCCTTTAACTAAGGGAACTTTTAGTCAAGAGAAGGGTATACAATTCCATCAACCTTCAACTTGATGAACAACGAAACTAAGTTGACACACAACCTAGATGCCACCCGAAAAGCTAGATGCAAAACTTAAACATGTACCCAACTGTGGGCCTTCGACAAGTTGGCTATATACCATAAACATCACTGAAATTGACTGACGTATGATCAATTCCTTTTCAATTCTATGTGCATGTACAATATGTAGCACACACTCACGTGACCAATCCATGGACCATATCCAATACCTAAACAAATTGAAACTTGATTTCCAAGTATCATAGCCACCACCCTTGTCATCTTCTGGCTTCTTTATATCTCATTAGCGATGGCAGAACATGATTATCGCATCCTTCTTAGCTAAACAAAACACGGTCGATTCCATTGA
The DNA here is from genome assembly GCA_032199755.1 of Ambrosia artemisiifolia. Lineage (NCBI taxonomy): Eukaryota > Viridiplantae > Streptophyta > Magnoliopsida > Asterales > Asteraceae > Ambrosia > Ambrosia artemisiifolia. The sequence goes on from CM063517.1 coordinate 3,170,914, forward strand.
CCACTCTGTCGTTACCTTCCTTGCTATAGAAGTGACCCGGCCACAAAACACCGCTAACCACTATTCACCTCGCTACGGCCGCCGCTAACCAGGTTCGGTATCCCGCTACTGCAATTGATCAACCTGAAATCGCCAATTCAGATCACCAATTTTCTTCAGCCGTTACTGTTGACTTAAGCAACAAGCCAGGTTGCTCACAACTTTTCTTATCTCCACAGTCCCTCGATCAGAGAACTTGCTAACCGGCCTCTGCAACCAAGCCATTCATAGTCTTGCAAACCCGTTTCGATGATATACACCGGTTCTGACTATCACTCAGTTCTTACTACGGTTCAATGGTCTTCGGTTACAACGGTTTCAATCGGTCTTCAGGTAGACTCGATTCTACAACCGGTTTCTTGCATTCAAGATCTGATCGGTTTCTTTGTTGGTTTTTCTTTTCCTCCTTCTTCAGCCAACGCAGTTCACTGCCGCAACTCACTTCGATTGGGTTTCTTGCTATCCTTCAATCGGTTTTTCTGCTGCTGACTTTTTCTTCGTGTGGCTGAAACGATCAGGTTTCTTGTCTTCGATCAAGGTTTCTAAGTTTCTCGGCTTGATCGGTTTCTCCTTCTTCTGATCTTCTTGAACGTCGACTCTCACCGCCACCAGTTTCACCACCGTTGCAGCTCGCTTCGCTTTGATCGATCGACATACACCGGGACACATCCTCGGCTTAATAATTTTTTTTATCGACCGAACAACTGCCATTGCAGCCCCGCGAGGGGCTGCTCCCCTTCTCAGAAATCGACTCTCAAAACCGTGGCTCTGATACCACTTGTTGAACTTGGAAACGAGCAAAGAGACTCACGATTCTGATCAAAACTTTTGATCGACTCTTTTTATTAACTTGAATTTCTGAATTCTTTTTCTACTTCTAAAAACATAGAGAACAAAGGTTTATATAACCTAGCTATTCTAATCCTATTAGAACTCTAATACTAAACATAATTATCTAAACATTAGGAATCATAATTCAAACCTAATACTAACACTAATAGATAATTCAAATAATAATTAAACAAACTTAATTATTATTTTACTCGTTTAGTCCTTCGACTTTAGTCTTCAAGTTGATATCGCCACAACTTTAACAGAGGTTGTCTAAGGATGATGACATTAGGAGGGAGGTTGTATGAGGGATGATGACATTGGAAAGGAAACCGCAAGTTCAACTTGCGGTTTGTCTCTCCTACTCACCAAAAGTGCATGATCCTCCCTCCTAGTCACCGACACATAAGCATAAACCACAACTTCAAGTTGCAGTTTCACCAAAAGTTCAAATCCTGATCTGACACCCCCCCATTTGGACAAAAAATTGTCACTGTAGCACTAATTCATCAAAAAAATCCCTATGTTGATAAGCTTCATGTGTTGTGAAATGTTTAAGACAAGCCAGTTCAGAGATATGATGGTTACCGAGAATGTAAAGCGAAGTGGTAAATTTCCTGTATGAATTTTTCCATGAAAGATTCGTTTTGTAATATAAGCGTCACCTTCAAGGACTCCTTTGAACCTAATGTTCCCTCCTCCACTATAAGATGCTTGTTTAAAACTAAAAGTTCCAAAGTACAAATGTTATTTAACGAAAAAGAATATATTGTGTTAAAATTGCCAGATAAAATTCAGTGAATACATGAGAATAAGCAGCTCTATCATGCTGCATTTTCGTTAACTTACTCAACAAATGCTTGAATTGTTTCAGTTTCAGTATCTCCAGAAAACTCAAGATATGGCTGTTACATAAAGTTATAAAACGAATCTTAGATGCAGAAATGACAAAAAAAAAAAAAAAAATCAACTAACACAGCGTAAAATGTGATGATTCGCAAAAAAAAAGCACAGAACATGCTAGCTACCTGAAAGCTTTGATTTGAAAGATTATTCCAAGGAGCATCTGATACTATATTTCCACCAACAGATATATGGTAGCCGCGGCCCTAGAATAATAAATTTGAAATTCAAATTAAGATAAGAAACAAAAATTCAATATTTAGTTCTAACCAGCATTTACCAACTCATCCACAAAATTAATTATTCAAAATTCTTTTTTTAAATAGTATTGATACATGATCTAATATTCAGTTGCTAATCAGCAACCGATTCAATCCTACAAACTGGAAACGCATGAGCGTGGAGCACTTTTGTGTCAAAGAACTCAACATAAAACAATTTGACATGTTAGTTATTTGGATGGTGTATTGTCTGATGAAAAGGCAACAAATGGAAAAATATGCATATTATGTACCTGATCAAAGTTCGAGTAGAACGGCAGAACTTTAGGATATATCTGTGATATTCCCCATGATTTCTCAACAAGCTCCCACCACCTAAGAATACATTAATTAAATATGAGTAACCACAAACAAAACTCTGATATCTTAAAACATAACTGTATTGTATGAAATATATAAAAAAAATTGAAATAATCCAGTGAAGTGTAATACCGATTCTGAGCTGTCGGAAAATCAGGGGGTTGCTGTGTCTCATAAATCCATCCAGGAGCAAACACAGCTGCTGACACATCACTCTTCTTTATTACATCAAGTGCCACATTTGTCTACTAAGCAAAAGATAATTACAGTTACATTATGCTTCAAAAGCCTTCAACTTCTTACACAATGCAAACATAGCATATTCTACAATTGAAATGAATGACGGATGCATGATCGTTTGAAACTTGACAAGTTGTTAAAGAATGTAAAAAAACGGTATTTAACATAACATCTAATGAATAAATTAGCCACGTACTGTCCATTGTCCACCACCATAAGTGCCTCTGCCGAAAACATCGATTCCCATGTAGACATCGAACTTTCTGTCACCAGCAACGGCAGCTGAGAGGCGCGGATAATCTTCCTACATTGTAAACATTATATTTCATAAGAAAGGGATAAACATTAAAATTAAACAATCTAAAAACTGAAAATTGATAAAATACCTTCCAGGAATAGTTCATGAATATGCCATCACATACATCAAAAAAGGGTTTGTTACTGCCATTCAGTTGATCTTGCCATTTCAATTCACCGTCAATCGTAACACTGTCATACCTACATAATAGAAAATACGGCACATGTTTCAGTTACAACGAAAAACCAATATAAAAAATTTGGTAAAACATGATTCTTAGCGAAAACCTACCATATAACTAAAGATCCAGGAACTAAAGAATGCATAACCTCGGTCAAATGGCTGACAAATTCTTTCAAAATAGGAATCTTTTCGACATTCAAACTGACCTCCATATTTATCTGTTGAAACAAGGTTGAGTAAGAGCCATATTCTAGCTTTGTCACTATGATCATAAAAAAATCATCTTGAAACGAAACTAAAATATACCTCAGGCAAAGGCAATACAATACAATACTAATAACAATCACAATATATAAAACGAATTAATCCATCTAAAACATGTTTTATTGTCTTAAATATCTATAAATAAAATCTCTAGCATAGAATGCATAGAATTACCAGCCACCCATCAAATCCCAATTCATGAGCAAGCTCAGCCAAACGCTCAGCATACATCTTCGCATCATCGATTGTCGCCAGAAACTGCTCCGCAATCGCTCTTCCTTCATCCCACTCTACTATAAAAGTTCCCAACACCTAAAAATTGATATAAATTCACATCTTTTACAAAAGTAAAATTAACATATCATGCAAAATTACTATGGGTCAACTATCATAATATTTGCTTATAAAATGAACAATAAAGTCAACGCATAATAATAATAATAATAATAATAATAATAATAATAATAATAATAATAATAATAATAATAATAAAAATACCTTGACACCATGTTTATGAGCAGCATTAACCCAAGAAGGAGGAGGCAAAGTAACCAAATTATGAGAAAAATAAATAAAAACATCAATTAAATACCAATGCCAAATAGCATAACTCTCAGCATTACTCCCTCCTTGAATCCATTTATCATCAATATACCCACCCGCCATATCATGACACACCATCATCCTCCGTCTATTAGGTAACATAACTCCGTCAACGCCGTTACAACTTAACGGAACAGAGGCTTTGTTAAATGGGAAATGGAAAGATTTAAAATAGGTACGCTGTTTTAAGTCTGTAAGGGTTTTGATTGGGTAGGATACGGGTGTGGATGGTACAGTCGGGTCGAATTCGGGTTGTGGGGCATCGTTGTCGGTGGTGGCCATGTTTTTTGGGTTAAAGGGTAATAGTAATAATAAGATTGTATGGATGATTGAAGTGTAGAAGTTTTTAATAGAGATTAAGGTTTGTCGGTTTATGAATGTTCGAAGAAAAAGGTTTAGCATGGATTAATAAGGTTTGGTTTGTTTTGTCTGTGTTGTGAAGTGTGAGACACGATGAAGAAGACGGTTGACTAATTGGGGTTTGTTGACTTTTTAGTTGGTGGCAGAATCGTAAATAGTTGGTTTTGGTTGCTTGAGTTTGTTAGCAACTGACCTGCTGGCTGCATATAGGATTGGCGCGTCTCTTGTCAGAATATAGAATCATGAATTCATGACTACCCTATATAATTCACAAGTACTTAAAAACCAAGTTATCTGTTTTTATTTTTATTTTTATTTTTGCAGACTTTTTTTTGTATTTGGCATAGTCTCGTTGCCACACTTTTGGCATGTTGTTTTAATCGGGGTTACGTTGACTTTAAAGTTTGTCTTGGGTTGGGTGTACCCAGGGGAACAATATCATCGGCTGTCACTTGGCAGTCGTTGTGTCGTCACAAGAGTAGAACTATCTAGCGTAAGTAGGGGCAGTTCTAACAAGACGGGTATGTAGTCACGGGACTACAGTGAGTTTGCGTCCGTATATAGAGATGTTTGTACGGGTTTTTTGAGTGACATTAATGTTTTTTTAACCGTGACACCAATAGAACAGTGAAAGAGTGTAACTCAACTCACACCAATATAAAATAAAAAAATATTGGCTTCTTGTTTTTGTTGGTAACTTGGTATTGATTTTTTTTAATCCTGATTGCAATGGTTTTAAGTTTCTTGAGTCCTTGATATAGCGACACAATCGTGTAGGTTAAATCATTATCAGAATACGGCAAGTCGATTTAATTCATGCCATCACGTTCTCTCGCTTATGTTGTGTACACAATTACCCACCAAGAAAAACGTTAGCCCAGACTAAAGAGGCGAGCGGCCCTTTTTGCTTGGGCCTGTAAAAAAATAATTAAGTGGCCTTTAAAAATTATTACGCATGCCTTTAGGAAAAATTGATATTAGAGATATGGAACTGGTTCCAGGTATGACCGGTTTCGGGTATTTTCGGATATACATTGGGTGCTGGTATTGAACTCAAATTGTATACCCTATCTGTACCCTAAGGTAGCGTTGGTCCGGTTATGGGTATAAAAATAACTAGTTTCGGTTTTGATTTTTTCTCGGGTCCAGTTCCGGGTCTGATCTTTTTTGTGCACCTCTAATTGATATGTTTGCCATCCAAAATTTCTAATTAAAAAAAAGACATTCCAATTAATAAGACGTGTTGTTCTTTCCTTTAACTTATTGGTGATACTAGGTTACAATCTCGTATATACTCGTATTGATAAATATAATATTATATAATTAGTTATTAAAAAAGTTATGTTTAAAAAAAAAAGCAAACACATTGCACATTTGAATAAACTTGTGTATTATAGTATAGAATTAAATAAAATAGAATGAAAATGTTAATTTATATAATCATCAAGATAAGCATTTAAAAAAATGGACATTGACGTAACAATTGTAAATTTTTTAAGTTAATTTTGGAAACATTATTTCTTTCGACTGATATTAACTTAGACTTTTAATGTCACCTATTTTTTTTCTTATTTAACATACAGTTTGTACTATTTTTACCACCAAACCACATTAGATATTTGAAAATTTTTAGAAATCACTCATAAAGACAATTGCCATTACTATTCTTTGTTTTTATAATATTTTAACAAACATGATTTTGAAGTTAGTGAACCTTTAGTAAAAAAAATTAATAATTAACATCATATTATAATTTTGAACTTGATGAATCTTTTACATAAAAAAAATGTTTATTTAAAAAACTAATAATCGATTGCATATCAAAGTCATTTGGTAAATCACATAACAAATATTTTTAATTCAAAAGATAAGTATCTATTATTAAGTATGAGCAAAAAGAATAGGCATTGTACCGTTGAATATACCCATGTATTATAGTAATAGAATAAAATATAATATAATTTGTTAATCTATATAATCGTCAAGATATGCATTTAAATAAATGAACATTGACATAGCAGTTATTATTTTGTTAAGTTAAAATTTTAAAACATTATTTCTTTCATCTGATATTAACTTGGACTTAGGTAGTGTTAAACTCGTCGCGTTGCTGCGGAGGGCATAAAACAGTACAAAGTAGCATCAATAACACATTGTTGCCAACGACTAACAACATTGAAAAACTCATAAAAGAGATATTAAAAACAAAAATAACAAAACTCAGTAGAATGTAGACGTAAAAATGGTAAACCATGCACGCCCGTTGCGGCGTGATAATGCGCAAAAATTAGACCACAACTTAAAAGCAACGTGACCATTCGACGGAAAAATAGAGGAAAAAATAAGATGTGCCCCACATAAATCAACCTTTAACGCCCACTAAGGAGCTAGCGACGCCATTGATTGCACCCTGTGTGGTTGTGTTGAGGAAGGAGGGCGGTGTTGGGGGCCCACCCAGCTGTGGCTGGAGGGTAGCCGGCACCCAGAAGGAATTGGGTAGTAACCCCCAATCAATGTACAATATTTTGCAACATTTGTTTTTTATTATTGTATATATCTATCTAACTACAGCGGTATGGAGTTTGTTTCATGACAATTGGATTATGTTTTAGTTCCCTTGAATGCGGTAATTATCCGGTTCTCTAGTTGAACGAAATTCTTTAGCAGTGTTAATAATAATATAATAAGTTAACTAAGACTATCTCCAATGCTATGTGAGCCTTAGGCGCCGTTAGCTTATCTGCCACATAATATCATTACAAATCCTTAAAAACCTCAATTTTATCTCCAACCCTACAAATATCCTTACCCTTCTTAATTTTCACCTGATCAGATATTCATTACACACAATATTTAAATAAAACATTTTTTTTACATTGGGCCCACTTCATTTCAAGAACCTAGGTAAACCCATACCCTTGTGCAAGGGCTCATCACCTAAGGGCTTCTTAAGATGGATGACCTCTAATGGTAAAGGCATCCAAGGGCCTCCAAGGATTTGATATCCAAGGGCTAATTGGAGATGGTCTAATAAGCGAATATGTGTAGTTGACTAAAAACGGGATTTGGTCGACAAGTGTACCTTATAACGCAAGATCTCCCAAGTCGATGAGTGCTACAGGTTCAAGACAATAGCAACCGTTATAATCAATTCAATGGGTTTGTGACCGGGCAGGCGATGCGGAAAGCCGAGTCCAAGAAGATTGAGAAGCATGCCAAAGCTTGTGAGGATAATCAACATGTTTTTGTCGCATTAGCCTTTGATACTTTTGGGGCGTTGGCACCGGAAGCCATCCGGTTCCTTGCCAGAGTTCAACGGATCGTTCATAACAATTGTTCGACCCCCCAGGGGCAAGGATTTGTCTTTAGTAGGTTTAGTTTTGCTATTCAGAAAGGGGTGGCGGCGCAACTTGTTGCCCGTCTACCAGTCATTATGTAAAATTCTATTCTATCTTAATGAAACCATCAATTCAATGGCGTCTAATGGTTTCAAAGCTTTAAAGCGAAGGGGTTGAGCATCGGATGTTAAACAGAGGTTCTCGTATTCGGGCGGGCGAATCAGGGGATCGTATCTTATGGAGTTGCTTGCACGTAAGGAAGAGGATGAGTAATGCATGGTGTAGCAATTTCTCTTTCTTGCGACTTCTTCCTTCCTTTTTTTTTCTTTCAAGTATCAATTTATGTAGGTACAATATTTTGAGCTTAAAAGTAAACTAAGTGTGTGTATTGAAGGAACTCAAACTTCACTTAGTGATCGAGCTCATGGGCCTAAGCGTAAAGTAAATACATAGTATTAGAAAACATTATGAATGTAGATCAATAAATTAATAAAACAACTAATAAATAATGAAGTAGCCGAGGTCTCATAAGTTAAACGAATTAGACTCTAGCTTAGACTAGTTTGGCTCAGATCGAGTTTACAGAAAATAAGACCATGTAGAAATTTCAGCTTAGTCATGTACCTTCAGTCAGGAAATCAATCACTATCCACCCAATTTTAAATCAAAACAGTCAGTATGCACACCTTTTTTTAAATCGATTGTTAAATTCTTAGACGTGCATGTCACTATATTTGTTGCTATATACGCTTTGCTATCTTAGAAATATGAAGAGTTTGATAAACGATGTATGGAAGAAGCTATACTCTTAGGAATGGCGGTCTTAACCCCGTTTGGGGTGCACAACGGCATCAATTGTTGCCATGATCAACGATGTGGTTTTCACACATGGATCAGCAGTCCATCATCAAACCCTTGGTAAAGTCAACATATTCGCTATTCGCTAAGAGGGTTTCTTTTGACTAGCTTCCAACTTGAGTGAATCAAGCCACTAGCAAGACTTGGTGTAACATAGATTTAAGTGAAATTATAGTCGTAGATTTGGACCACAACTTCTTAAACCGCCATCAGTCAAACCTAAAACCAAACTGAGTTGAAATTTGAAAATAGGGAGTTGGTCTAGATGTGTGCACATATTTTATTAGAAAAGTCGAAAGAAAATCAAATATTCAAACAGAAGTTCATCATTAATTAAGAAAATTACGTAATTTGCCCAATAGAAAAACAGCCTTAAAATGAAAAATGTTAAAAGAGTTAATTAAACTAAAGAAGGTGGAGAAATATATAAACAAACGTACCAAGTAGTTGATATAAATACGAGGTGTGGGAGGAATCGATGTCTAAGTTGTGGGTAGTGGACCCCTTATGTGCCAACAAAGTAATTTAAGAGTGTTTGATAAAGTTGTGAAAACCGTGTGCGTTGTATTCTAGAACAGTCATGCATCGTTCAAGATTCAAATAATGCATAACGTATAGTTGGTTATAATTAAGAACTGCTCACAAGCTCATCGTACCTTTAAAGGTTTCTCATTTATGATACCGGAAAATCTTTTGCATTGGTCGTAGAATAAGGGGAGAGCGCATTTGGCTTCTGGCGGTGGATTTTCTTTAAAAGTGGAGACGATTACCTTGGGCTACCTATCGTTGTCTGCGATTGCAGGTGTACGGAGTCAGTGGCGAAGCTTGAGAATTTGGATCGGGGGGTTGGAAGTCCGCGGTCACAGGACGGGACCTAAATATTTTTTCTGTAGCTATGGTTCGGGTAATATGTTCGGGTTGGTGATTCGATTCGGGTTGAGTCAAACATTAAATACAATTAATAAATATCAAAGTTCTAATCATTGTTTAACAAACAATTGAACAAAGACACAAAAACATTAAAAATGAGACAAATGGTTGGTACCTATATGAAGAATTACAGTTCAGCCCGTCGACCTTTAAGATTTTTGAATTCTTCAATTATGGATAGGGTTGCAAACGAGCCGAGCTAAGACCGACCTTGACCAGGCCCGAGCTCGAAAAACTTATGAGAGCTCGAGCTCGGCTCGTTTACTATCTATTAGTTAATATTTTAAATAAAAATAATATAAATAATAGGCTCGGAACTCGATAAATGAAATTCGACTCAGGCTCGTTTAGTAAACAAACTTAAATGAGGGGGTAAATATTATTAAATATTAATAAACCTAATACTACACTAAGGCTCGATCAGGCTCGACGAGCTAGGCTAAGCTCATGCTCGATTAGTAACGAACTTTGTTTTAAGCTCAATCTCGGGCTCTATAAGGCTTGGCTCGGCTGTTTCGAGCTTTTTACCAAGCCTAGCTCGAGTAGCTAAGAGATAACAACTTCATCGTTTGCTCATTGAATTTACTATCGCGCTTATGTAGTTGTTGGGCTTAGGACTTTAGAATTTGAGCTTTACATTTACTTTATTTTGGGTTTAAGTTTTGGTTTATATAACTATTTTTTTATAAAAAAAACCGGGGTCGAAACAAATAAAATCTGGTTGATTAGTGGGGAACCGTGTTCAATTCGACATGCAACATGCCTAGTCCAAAACTAGAACCGACTTCTTTTGGAATATTACGTAGAGATACTTTTCATTTAGTGTAATGAGATTATTTTGTTATAGAATAGGTAAGTCGTTCTGAAAGATTCCAAATTTATCAACTTGTTCAATAAACCACAAGAAATTACTCTATATATTAATTTAGAACAGCTTAGGCAATAGTTACTTTTCATCTTTTGCACTTTGGCCACTAACTTTTTTACTTTCTGTTTTCTCAATTTGACACTTTATTTTTTTACGGTTTGGCCACTAAACAATTAGGCCACTAGCTTATGTACTTTCTTTTCTTCTAATTTGACCACCAAACTTTCACCACCAAACGTTTAGCTTTTAGATTCTTCGCACTTTGGCCACTAACTTTCTTACTTTCTGCTTTCCCAATTTGATACTTTATTTTTTTTACAGTTTCGCCACTAAACAATTTGGCCACTAACTTATTTACTTTCTTTTCTTCCAAATTTCGCCACCAAACTTTGACCACCAAACTTTTACCTTTTAGAATTTCACCCAACTTTTTTAAAGTTGCATTGCAGTCAGTTCTAGCAACCTTCGTGCAACGCGCGGTAGAATAGCGGTGCATATCCCCTGCAACCCGTGCGTAGCACGGGTGCACTCTACTAGTTAATACTATTATAGCTTACACCATGTTATTTTCATTTTGGGTTTCCAGGTTCGAGCTTCTTATGGATTCATGATGAACAATAATAAAAACTTCAAACACCACATTGTAACTCAATCTATGTCCTAGTTTTTAAAAGTACAAGACTTCTAAATGACATTAAACAATAAAAATGAAAGAGCTAATAAAAAAATATAGACTTTATTAACACATAATCGCGAAAAATTACATGAAGATAGTAGGCAGACAGGCAACAAGCTGCGCCGTCAACCCTTTCTGAATAACAAACTCTAACCTACTAAAAAAATGACATTAAGAATGAAAATTTGCTCAGAAATATTCCTTGCAGAACTCTAAATTCTTTCTTCTAAAGTTTTAACATGAAACCATGAAAAAAACACTAGCCAAATCACATCCAACAACCAAAAAAAAAAATTTTAAAACTGGAAAACTTGTTCACTAACTCTACCCACATCACAGATTAATTAAATTAAACCCATGATAAAAAAAGAAACAAAGATCAACAACAGATAAATTAATTAATCAATTCACAAGGTCGATCGAGTGTTGTATTCGATAATTTATTTACTGTCAGCTAATTCTTCATCACCAAATTTCCAGCAATTTGCTTCAACGAAATAAGGTTACATCGTACAATTGTATCCACGAACACACACGTCTCTTCCTTAGTGTTCTCCATCGGCACATCAACAACATAAGACTCCACAACAACAGTACTACCGTCACATGTCGGTGACACATGAAGAGTAGTAACAGATCGATAATTATTAAGCCTATGGTCACCACCGACAACGCTAAAGCTCATAACATGACTATCATCATCAAGGATCTCTAACCGTTCAGTACTAGATCCAGCTGGCAGTCCTGACACCACGTGGACTTCTCTGAGTGTACCCACATCACCGTTTCCTAGAATCACGTGACAGCTTTTAAGAAAGTTTTTGTAAACCTGTGGCTTGTCGAACCGTCTGACGACGGACCACACGGCGGCGATGGGGGCGGAGATGGTTTGGACAACGGCGGAAGAGCACTGGTGGGGACCCACTGCATGGGTGTGGTGATGGATAAGATCTGTTGGAATGGATATGGATGATGGTACCTTCCATATGGTTGTTGTAGATGGATGTTTGTTGTTGTGGTTATGGTTGTTTACGGTGGTGGTGGTTGGTTGTATTCTGTGGAGTTGAACAGAAGAAGAAGGCATTATTTTTTGGGATGATGGTTGAGAAGATTGTGATGTGAAGATTATATATATAGATAGATAGATAGATAGATATATGAATGGAGGTATGGGAGCAAGTTGTAAAGTTTAAAGGAAGAAATTAACACAGGGATTACGCCGGACATGCAAGTGGTAGCAACCAACTTGCATAATTTATTGAAAAAAAATATTTATGAAAATAATATAAACGTTTTTATTTAATTAAAACTTGGACCTTTAAATAAACAAATGAATAAAAAATAGTATTTAATATGAATGTATATGATATTATGATGGATCCGGAATTATCATTTAAGTGAATAAAACAAGTAATTTTATGTTTTTTTTTAACAATGACTTTCATATTAGTGATTCAATGTCACACTGTCTAATCGGCAGTTCTATCCAAGTTCTACCCCAGACTACGTTGTCTTAACTGGGTGCACACTGGTGTATCAGACTTGGTTACAGAGTTTCCCTGGAAACCGTACTACATTCACATGAGTTTCCTCACTGGAGTAACAGCCGGGTGAAAACCGGAGTGCGGCTCAGCACGCTCCTTAGTGCGTTTGTCATCATCATTGCCCGGATGCCGTAGAAAATAATGAAGAGAGTGAGAATAAAATTTGAGTCACAAGGAACACTAAGTTTTTTCCCAACCACTCCACCACTACCTTATTGGCAATTTTTATGTTTTTTTATGGTGTATGTGTGTGGTACGTATAGAATAGGGAGAAAGTGAATCTATGAAGCGAGAATGAATCTTCGGCACCACCGACTATCGGGCGCTTTTTGACCAAACCGTTGTCTGTCCGAACATATATATCACTATATTATCCTTCATGCTTACATGTAAAAACAATTTAATTAAACATTTTCGAGTGACTTCTTTAACCATGTTTGTTGAATTTTACTAATGTAAGTCTTGATTGATAATCTTCATAGGTTGACATGTATTTTTCCAATAGTATAAATGTGGGAAAAAAGAAAATTACTATTCGTTGGTTACTTGGTTGACTCGTATTTTTTGAGACTTGAAGCTGTGTTTTATAATGGATTTCACAAGAAATATTGAGATAAAAAAACACACGTTTTATGCATTTTTGATTCATGACTTGTTGACACCTTATAAGCGTTTTGTCATGAGGTCCGACAAAGACGCATGCAAAAAGATACCCCCAAAAGACTGGGAGTGAGTTTGGGTCAGTAAGGAGAAGGTGATGTTGGTGAAGTTGAAAATACTTGTGTTCTCGGGTATAGATTTGTATTCATAAGAGAGAAAGAAAGAAATGAGGACCTGTGAGATATCAAAGGAGAGAGTTGTTCGATTCCAGTAACAAAAAATTGGGTGCTATTGAAGTCGCTCCTCTATGTGAGACTTTGGTGAAACTCCCAACCCACCCTCATAATTAACTTATCTTGGTAAGTTTTACATCCTAGCTGAAGTATCATATGTAAACACTACATATTGGCACACAAAGCTTTAATAGTTTTAACCAATGAGTTGGTGGCTATTAAAATTACAGTTGAGGATATCGAATTCTAAAACAACCCTAGATGATTATAAGAATAATTACATTGAGGCTTGAGTAATAGAGTCATAGAGACAAATGACATATATAATGAACTAGTAAAAATCCCCGCCGCTTCGCGGCGGTGGCGTTGCCAGTGTCAGCACACAAACGGCACCAGTACGCGCCGCGCTAAGCGCGGCGTAGAAACATAACCGGCGCCGATTCGTGAAAAGCTACAGATTTTTCCGACTAACAGCGGAGTTACGCCAACGGTATTGCGAGGGTGTGCTAATCGGATAACACAACGTAGAGAGTCGTATTGTTCCGTCGGTAGCCGGTGCGCGTTGCATCGAGCAAAGCGCCTAAACCGCTTGAAAAAAGAGGAGTTACTAATAAAAGTAAAGCGATGGCATTTTCGTAATTACGTGGAAACTAAAGGCTTTTTATTTTGGTTTTATTAATAAAATTACTGCGATGACATTTTCGTAATTACTTCGAAACAGAAGGTTTTTTATCTCGCGTATATCAACGTTACTATTGCTAAGGTCCTTAATTCTTATATATATAATTTCGATCATGCATATAATATATACGTTATGATAATTTCCATAGGAAATAAACAATTACGTAGTTGAACTCATCACACAAGATTTAGTAATGCTAACTTTAAAAATTGGACAAAATTGTATGGTACATTATAAATTCGGCCACCATATTCTTCATATATGCCCAGGTTCATTCATCCTATCTTATCGTTGCATTAAACAAAAGCAAATAGAATTAAAATACATGATTGTAATCTACTCACACAGACGAAAGTTGCTTATGTTTATCTATTCCTATCGCTAATTTTAAATAATTAATGTATGTAATTTTAATGTGTAAACAACATTCTTAGTTGTTTCCTTTAGCTATGATATGATCATCATACTACTAACACTATTAGTAGTACTATAGACCGGTTATAATAATAAAGAAAAATTACAATACTTGTATATTGCAATTTTTAACACTAACCCTTTAGCCATAAACACTGACGGATATATAAATTTTGTCACTAGTGCTACCATGTTTCAATATTTGGACGATCGTGCAATATATTTAGAAGATTAGGCCGCGTTATCAAAATTAAGTAATAATTAAGTGTTTTTATGTCTTTCAGTATGAATTATACTAAAAGACAAAAACAACTTACTAGTCAATCCTCCCGTTTCTCCATAGACGGTGTCACATAAATATCACGTAAAACAATTACCAGCATCACCATGTACACTACAAGAAATCAGGCATGTAGCGACGAAATAAAAAAGCCTTTTTGCGACGAAATTTCCTCGTTATAGGCTATTGCGACGAAATGTAGATGCAATAGTTTCGCTCCTATAGTTCCGTCATATTAGACCCTTGGTTTCGTCGCCATAGACGTCGTCGTTATAGGCTGACCTATAAGGGCCTTGGTAAAAATTTGATACATATTTAAAAAAAAGTTTTAATTATAAAAAATAATCCTTTTTGCCATAATTTTTCGTCTCTATAGTGCTTAGCTATAGAGACAAAATTTTGTCGTTATAGGATATTAACAAACTTTTAAGCCATAAATTCAAGTTAATCTGTATTAATTTCGTGTGGTATATATGTATTTTTTAAAGCTATAATAAGCTCCTTTTGATTGTTGTACATCAGCGTAGGTCACATAATGTTTGCACTAATCCGCGCAGGTCTATTTTACTAGTTATACAATAAAAGGAAGTATATATATAATGCATCAAAACTCGTTGTCGCGTGACACTGTTAACTCCGGGCGGACGTGGTGCATGGGTATCACAGAGACCAGTTATCCCAAAGTTCTTTCTATATATAGTCTATGAAACCAAAAGTTCAGTAATTAAGCCCGCAAGTTTTCTGCGATGACACCTATAATTAAAATCCCAAAATATTCCATTAACAAACTTAATCCAGCGATGCATATATACATAGGTGACTTGAACCGGTTAAAAATCTCCCTATAGACACCCAAAGACCCATAAATTGTGATGGTTTGATGAACAAATTTTCTTGGTTGCACCACTAGACAGGTTCTTAGAAGACCCCCCTATTAAGATTTTATTGTAATTTGCGAACAAGTTGTTTACGTTGAACAACGCAACCACTTGTCCATATGTTTGTTTCTTAATCACAAAAGTTGGTTAAATTTATGGATCCAAATATTTGCATTCTCAAATGAAGAAATAAAATACAGCTACTTGTACGTATAGATGCGTGTCAAACATAAACAAGATTGAACACTTGGAATTGAATTATAAAAGACCTTTTCTTTGCCAAATGGTGACAATAATTTACATAATTATCCTATATTTATATGATTAAAATTCATATTATATATGCAAATAGACATACATCGATCATTTCAATATAAAAATAATTTTATAGCTTTTTAGTAAGAAGCAATTATCAATATCATTTATATAAATACTTTATATATTAACAACTTAAAATAAAATAATCCACGTTCATATTTTAAAAAACCATAATAGGAAGCTTCGTTTGGCTCATAATCTCGATCACAAGCACAAGTCACTAATTCACCGTGTACATAATATATTTGTATTAGGCTGTTGGGTATGAGGACCGTCCCCTGGTTTGTTTTGCCTGTTAAGAACGGGGCACACCGCCCCCTAGGGTTGTCTCCGTCTCACATGTCCTGCAGAGAGAACGGGAGGGACATGCCATTTGTATATTATTTTTTTCAAAGCTTTTAAATATTATACTTTCAAATCTCATCCCAAAGCTTTTACTCTCGCCGGAGAAGAAGGGGAACGCCGGAGAAGAAGGTACGGCGACGGTGATGGTGGTGGTGCACGGCGGCAATGATAGTTAGGGAAGAAGATAACGATGGTGACGGTGATGGTGGTGGTGCAGGCGGCGGTGATGATTGTTGATGGTGGTGGTGGTGGTGGTTGATGATGGTGTTCTTTGTGGGTTGTACATTTTACTTAGTGAGTTGTACATTGATTTTGAAAGGAGGGAGGGTTGTCTCCACACCATTGGGTTGTCCTAAGAAAAAGAGAACAACCATCCTTGCTTATGTGACAACTGACGTGGAGGATTGTTTTCCTATTTGGGTTGTCCCATACCCAACAGCCTTAAATGAGATACTACACTATGATCACCTTAGCTGGCCTTTAACTATCCCCGTTGGTACCTTCTTTTAAATCATTATTTTGACCCCGTTTAATTTTATGTACTTGACTTGAATCAGCATATTGAATAAAAGCTAAGCTAAACTTGTTAATAAAAATTGTTAAGTGGGTCAATATTAAATGAGGGTGTCCTGTTAAGTATTTATAATAATACAATGAAAAAACTTGGTTATTATTTGATTAAAAAAGTTGAAAAATCACTATTTTAAGGTTATCTCTAATACTCCCTAAGATAAATTCTTAATGACCAAGCTTATTTGGTATTTTTTTTAACGGCATCGTATTTGGTAATCTAGACTCGTGTAATTTGTATCTTACTATTGCTATGATATTTAAACTTCAAAATTCAACATGAATTATATTTGGCATGAACTACAAGTCTACAACATATATATATATAAAAAGAAAACACAACATTCAAGTAGAATTTTTAGACAATTAAGGCTAAAAGGATCCACGACTTGCTACTATAAGTATTCATTGTAAAAGTATTTTGTCTATTAAAAGGTTTTATAAATTATTGTCGACAGAATTGATTAGAGGAAACATAGTTCTTAATACTGATTTAATTTTTTTAACAGACGACTTACTAATGTAGGTAGTCATTTTAATACTACAATTGTTTTTAACTAGTGTTTAACCCCCGACGTTACAGTCGCGAAGGTCGTAAAACCGTACTAACTACGTAACCGTTAAAAGCCTATGTATATATTAAACCTGTACTACACGATTATAATATATATTTACATTGTCTATTGTTCGTTTCTATACTCTAAATAGCAATTGCAATATAATTAAATATAAAATGTACCATATATTATTTAATTAAAGTTGGCTTGTTACATGTAGTATACCTACGCATAAAGATATTTCAAGCAACAATGATCTTTATTGAGGGCATAGACACAAAGATTTGAATATCATTATTTAGGTTTAATAGCCCTACACTTTGCTGAGGTTTCCAACTTTTTTTCAATAAAAAGACAAAAAAAATTACTGAATAAAAAACCAAAAAATCGACATAAGAAACCGAACCGAATTCTTGTAGCGTTGTAAAAAATTATATAACAAATGACCCATCAAAACCGAGCAGCGTAAAATAGCAACAACACACTATTCATAAGATCATATAACAAATATGTGAAATTTCTAAGTATGCAAGTTGTTCCCGGAGTATAAAATTTCCTAAAAGTATAAAATAAACTTTTTAATAATTTACGTATTTAATTATATAAATAATATACTTTCAAACACTAACATTGGTTTATAATTTATAAAGTATGTCTAAAAGATACATATCATTATCTTATACTAAAATCATTTGCAACAATAAACAAAAAAATACACATATGTTACTCAACTAGCATTTAACCCCTGCGTTGTGAATGCGAGGGTTATAAGACCGTGCTAATTACGTAAGCGATGAAAGCCTACGTGCATATTAAGCACATAATACATGATTATAATGCATATTTACATTGTCTATTGTCCCTTTGTATACTTTAAATAACATTTGCAATTTAATTATATAAATAAATTATATTATTTACATTTAATTGAAGTTAGCTTGTTACTAGTACATACATCTATCCAGATATTTTAAGCAGCAATGATTATTATTGAGGGTCATAGGAACAAAATATGGGTGTCCCCATTTAGGTTTAACACCCTACGCTTTGCTAAAAAGACAAAACAAATCTCCAACGAAAAATAAAAACAATGACATACAGAGACCAAACTTTTGTAGCGTAGAAAAAAAATTGTAATAAATGATCAATCAAAACCTAGCAGTGCAAAATAGCAACAAACACACTATTTACAAGATCATACGGCAATTGTCTTATAGAACAATTAACAATTGTCTTATAGAACAATGCACATCAAATTAAAAATTATAGCAATAATAACTTTTCAAATAAATTAATAATTGTTATACAATTCATTTTGAGTTGTCCTCCCACCAGAAGGCGGTGATTGAATACCTAAAGGGTCCTCATGCTCAGGATTTTTTGTCCGTTATCCCGATTGAGGGTTTGGGTCAATGCATGTCTGCAGTGGAGTACAGGGCTATACTCAAGTACCGTATGATGATCTCTATGTATCTGGAAGATGAAACATGCCCCATCTGCCGTAAAGCTTGCATGGATAAATACGGAGAGCACGCAATTCATTGCAAAGAGCTCCCTGGGTTCAAATACCGGCATGACTGGGTACATCCCTACCAGTACTAGGCACTAGTATGCATGTAAGCTCCCCACAGCATTTCAAGAGTTTTTTTTTTTTTTTTTTTTTTTTTGTCTTTTTTCTCAAATGGGTGGAGATAATTTGGGTATTGATTTGGTTTATGCCTTTCTTTATAATTCAAGTTGGTTTATGGGCAGTCGACTTGTCCAGCAAGCTTACATCTTGGACTTTCAGATCGATAGAGCTTTGCGGATTGCATACAAAGGACATGTAGTCTAATGGTACCAAAGTATTGAAACAATGCGGTTATTTTAAAGTAGTGAGGATTCATGTTCTATTATAAATAATAAAGTAAGTAGTCCTAAGGATGTGAGTTTGAGAATAACAACAAAACAGAAAACTACTCATTTGTAGTTACCATGGAGTATTGGAGTGACGGTCCCCATATGTTTATTGGCAAGATTGAAAGGAGAGTGTAGATGGTGATGGCACAAAGCCCAAACGTTGCATCGTTGCATGGCGGTGCTTGAACCCCAAGTCCAAGTCTACGTGGAAACGTCATGAATGATATATCAAAAAGTATTTATAAGAATATTTTATCGTATGCTTTATTTTGAAAGTACTCTTTAAGGCTACAATTTCTTTTGGTAGAAACAGCCTTAACGTTTATTCGACGGAATATTATATTTTGGGAAGTATTATCATATAATTGTCTTTTGAAAATTGTGAAACTTATATATTATTTTTAATTTAAGTACTAGAAGAATATATAATGTAACTACATTTCAAGATTAGTTTCTTCTTTTTTATTTATCCGTTTGTCTCGGTTCTTTTTTTTTTTTTGTTCCATCTTACATTCACGACTTCACGTCATGCAAAACAAAAGAAAATAAATATCTTACTAATTCGTGTGATTGTCATTGTCCCACGATATACTTTTTAAATACCGGGTTGTATGGTTTGGCATCAATTTCTTCAGCCCCCAACAAACAGTAGCCGATTAAAGATTTATTTGACTTGTGTCACTCACTCCATGTCATATATTTAACTTTTTTCTTTTTTTTCTTTCGCTCAGAGTATCGATAGAAGTACATATTGAAATTGAGGGTTAGGATCAAATACACAAGTCAAATTTTCTAGGAAGGGTGAGAAGGATTGTGATCCATTGATCATATATTTGAAGGGTTGAGATTAGTTTGTTTGAAAAAAATAAATAATAAATTAGAGGAGGGGCATAAAAGGAAAACCACATTTGTTGACTTTCTCTCTCCACATGCAATGCACATGTCAATTCCCCCCATCATTTTAAAACGTCTATAACTTTTTCGTACGATATTTTTTTTTTCAAAAAAATTTCACCATATTAACGAGCGTTTTTTTATCTTTAATATGAGTACCACATTGCTACATTAAAATTGAAAAAAAAAAAATTCGTGTTAAGTGGGTTTTCTTCTCCGTTGTGTCTTCTGCTCGCTCATTGTGTTATAGTATGCACATGTGCTTTATAAATATGTTATTTATGTTTTTTTAGTCTACACATGATTTAACTTTGTCCATTGTGTTTTAGTATGCTTTTCATTGTGTTTTACACAAATGAGTTTTGTATTTAGGTGTACATTGTGTTTTATTATGTTGTTCATTGTGTTTAAGTCTATTATTCATTGTTTTTTAGTCTTCTGTTCATTGTGTCTTTAATATCTCGTCCATTGTGTTTTATTATACTGTTCATTGTGTTTTATACCCTATTGTTCATTGCATATTTAATTGGTACTCATTGTATTTTACGTTATCTCCATTGTGTCTTACGCAACTGGGTTTTCAACTTTTTTTTTCAAAAGTATTCATTGTGTTTTAATCTTTTGTTTATTGTATCCTTATTATATCGTCCATTGTGTTTTACACAATTGGGTTTTTGACTTTTTTTTTCAAAAGTATTCATTGTGTTTTAGTTTTCTGTTCATTGTGTCTTTAGTATGTCATCCATTGTGTCTTACGCAACTGGGTTTTCAACTTTTTTTTTCAAAAGTATTCATTGTGTTTTAGTATTCTATTCATTGTGTCTTTGGTATGTCATCCATTGTGTTTTATTAGATTGTTGATTATGTTTTATACTCTATATTTAATTGGTGTTCATTGTGTTTTACACACCATTGTGTCTTACGCAAGTGGGTTTTTGACTTTTTTTTCGAAAGTATAGAAATATGGTACTCATATTAAAGATAAAAAGACACTCGATTTTATGGTATAATTTTTTTAAAAAAACGATGACGTATAAAAAAGTTACGGACATTTAAAAATGAAGGTGGAAATGACATGTGACTTGCATATGCATATTTTTTTGACCAAATTACCCCTCCCACTTGTTTAATCCTTTGCCACATGTCATTTTCTAGTGGCTTCTCACCCTTCTCATTTTTTGTAGTCTTTGTAGAATAACCCAACCCTTGAAATTGATATCAAAGACTTTTGTGTATTTTTCATATCATTAAGCAAAGCAAGCGATACATATATAGAGAAAAAAGAAAAAAAGGAAACTAAATCAATCTCCTATAATCAAGCAAACAGTTATGGAGCAATATACGGAATGGAGTGATATCCGTGATAGAGAGGGTATATAGGGGAAAACTTAGACAATTTCCAATACTCCCCCTCAAGTTGGAGCATGTAAGTTTCGAATGCCCAACTTGTCTAGCAGGATCCGTAAGCAAGGTGATCCGAGAGGCTTGGTCAACAAGTCAGCAATTTGTTGTTTGGAATTGACAGCCATGGGAGTGATCAATCTTTCTTCAACACGTTCACGAACAAAGTAACAATCCATTTCAACATGTTTTGTTCGTTCATGAAAGACGGGGTTGTTAGCTATGTTTCGCGCAGCTTGGTTATCACAAAATAATTGTGTCGGACTGTCTTGAGGAACCTCCAATTCAGTTAGTAACCAACGAACCCACAATATTTCACTTACGCAGGTGCCCATGGCGCGGTATTCAGCCTCAGCGGAGGAGCGAGATACCACGGATTGTTTCTTGGATTTCCAAGAGATTGGAGCCCCACCCAACATAAGTAAGTATCCCGTTCTAGAGCGTCTGCTAAACGGGCATCCGAGCCAATCAGAATCGCTATAAGCAACGAGCTTCATACCACCTTCCTTGGGTATAAGGATTCCTTGCCCAACTGTGGCTTTCAAATAACGAAGGACTCGAGTGGCCGCATCCATATGAGGTTTTCTTGGATCTCCAACAAATTGACTGAGGATGTTCACGGAATAGGCAATGTCCGGTCGTGTGGCTTGTAAGTAAAGCAAGCGACCTACAAGGCGCCGATACCGAAGCCCATCGACTTTTTCTTCTTCTTCACACTTGTCAAGCTTTAAGTGTGTTTCCATGGGAAACGGGCAGGGGCGACATCCTAGCATCCCACTATCTTTAAGGATGTCTAAGGTGTACTTTCGTTGGCTAAGTACCAAGCCTTCCGGTGTTTTTGCAACTTCAATGCCTAGGAAATATTTCAAGGAGCCGAGATCTTTAATGCTAAATTCTTTATCGAGACGAGACTTTGTTTCCTTTATCCACGTCTCATTATTTCCCACAATGATTACATCATCTACATATATAAGAACTCCCACAAATGTGCTACCATCTTTGTAAAGAAAGAGAGAATGATCTGCCTTTTACTGCTTGTAACCAAGTGTGGTTAGGAAATTGGTGAATTTGCGATACCAATTTCGGGAAGCTTGCTTTAAACCATAAATGGACTTCTTGAGTTTGCAAACTCGTGTTTCGTCTTTGTCAGCAAAGCCTTGAGGGATCTTCATATAAATTTCCTCTTCTAAATCTCCATGTAAAAAGGCATTATTCACATCGAGTTGTTGAATTTTCCATCCTTGTTTAACGGCAATAGAGAGGAGGGTTCTCACTGTTACTAATTTAGCCACCGGAGCGAAAGTGTCATGGTAATCGACACCCTCCAATTGTGTGAAACCCTTCGCTACAAGTCTCGCCTTGTACCTTTCGACCTCTCCGTTCGGTTTGAATTTTACCTTGTACACCCATTTAGAGTCGATCGCCTTCTTTCCTTTCGGTAAGTTTTCGAGGGTCCATGTTTCGTTTTGTTCAAGAGCTTGAATCTCTTTCTTCATGGCTTCTTTCCATTCTTCCTTTTGTGCAGCTTGATAAAAGGTTTTTGGCTCATCATGAGTTTTGATGGCGGATAAGAAGGCTTTGTGACTGTTAGAGAAATTTTTATAAGAAACAAAATGAGATAAAGGGTGTACCGTGGAGGATCCTTGATCGGAGTCGGGTTGCGTTCGGTCAATCGAAGGGGGAAGCTTCACCTCATAGTCACGAAGATGCTTTGGTATGGTTCTATGTCTTTTCAGTCGTCCTTCCTCGACTTCAGCTTGAACTGTAGGCGGTTCTTCAGCCACGGAATTGAGTTGAATCATTTCATCTTCACCACCTTGCATGCTTTGCATGCCTTGGTCATCATTTTGATTGGTTCCCTCAACATCTTCATGTGAGGTGTCAGAAGTGGTGGGGTTTAGTTCAATATTTTCATTATCCCTTGTTTCATTTAATGGCTCATGAACTCCCCCTGTCACCTCATTTTCAAAATTATGGCAATTGTCGTGGCATTCATGGCATTGGGTAATGGGATTTGTATGCTCAAAAATTTCGGGTTCAGGACCTAGTGTGGTTGGACCAATCCTAGAAAAGGGGAATGTGTTCTCTGCAAACCTTACATCCCTAGTTATAACAACTTTCTTTTGCTCAAGGTCATAAATTTTATAACCCTTTTTCCCATAAGGATAACCCAAAAACACGCCCGCCTTTCCTCTTGGTTCGAACTTGTCCCCATCCGTTTCGGTGTTTCTATAATATGCCAAACAACCAAACACCCGCATGTGGTCATATTCGGGAATACGACCTAACAAAATCTCATATGGGGTTTTGTTGTTTATGGTTTTAGACGGTAACCGATTTATTATATAGGCGGCGGTTAACACACACTCCCCCCAAAAGGTCGTGGGGAGACTGGCTTCAAACCGTAAAGCTCTAGCAATCTCTAAGAGGTGCCTGTGTTTTCGTTCCACGACCCCATTTTGTTGTGGGGTGTGTGGACAAGTCGTTTCTAAAACAATGCCTTGCTCACTATAAAATTGTTGCATGTGATTTGAAATGAATTCACCACCATTATCACACCTAATTCTTTTAACATATTTTCCAAATTGTGTTCTGATTCTTTTACAAAAGTCAACCAAATGGGTGCTAGCTTCATACTTGTGTTTGAGTAAATAAATCCATACCGCCCTACTATAGTCGTCGACTATGGTAAGGAAGTAACTAGCCCCCGTGAGTGACGGTCTCCTATATTTTCCCCAAATATCACAGTGGATCAAATCAAAAGAACCATTCGTTTTAATGAAACTAACCGGAAAGGGTGAGCGAGTAAGTTTTGCTTTGTTACAAGAATCACAAACTTCATCTTTGAAACTTAAAGAAACATCTTTGAGAAAACTAACATGAGACAACTTAACATTTGATGCATGCCCAAGCCTTTTGTGCCATGATTCAACTGTCACCATCATCGCCTTCCTTTCTTCATGTATTCCACCCATTCGATATAGACCTCCACGACAGTTACCCGATCCAATCAAGTTCCCCGTCTTCAAGGCCTGTAAAACAAAAAAATCCGGAAAAAATGTCACTGCACAATGGAAATCTCTCGTTAACCTTTGAACGGATAAAAGATTGCATGTAAAGTTTGGCACACAAAGGACTCCTCCAACTTTTAGTCCGCCTTTGAATATAAAATCGCCTTTCCCTTTTACAGGAATAGCTTCACCATTAGGAATGGTGACGGGCCTCTCAAGAGCATTTATAGTCAAGTTTTCGAGCACATTTTCTTGACATGTGATGTGCTCGGTTGCACCCGAGTCAACAATCCAATCAAAATCCTTTTCTAATCTACCTGCCATGTTAGCCATGGTTGGCTCCTCCCTACCCGCCATGTTTGCCGCAGCGGGTTGATTCTTGTTTCCACCGAACAACTTCACAAAACTTTTATACTGCTCCTCCGTCAAACCCGGTATCGGGCACGTACCAGAAGCATGCTCGGCTTCGACCATGGCAGCCTTCGGCTTAGGCTTGTCCTTTTCATTCTTTCCCTTTCCTGGCCACCACTCCGGGTACCCAATCCTCTTGAAACACCCTTCTTTGACATGTCCATCCCTTCCACAAAACGTGCAATGTTCATTACTGGAAGAGTTCTTCTCAGTCTTTTGGCTCCTATTCCCTTCACGCCGTCCTTGGTACGAGGTTTGAAAGGCCGAAGCATCTTGAGTAGGTCTTTTGGTAGTGTTGATGGAACGTTGTTGCTCGTCATCCGCCACCAAGTGATAGACGGTACCAAGGCTGGGTGTTGGCTTCATCGCCAAAATTTGCGTTTTAATAACACTAAATTGATCATCGAGTCCTAACAGAAACTCGTAGACCCTCTCCTTTTCCTTTAATTCTTCAAGTCTCTTCCCAAGCCCACATGAGCACCCATCACAAGAGCAGCGCGGTGTTGGGAGAACCGAGTCCATCTCATCCCACAGGCTTCGCAGCTTTGTGTAATAAGCGGAAACGGTTAACCCATGTTGTCGAGTAGCAGCCAAGGATTGCTTTAGTTCATACGCCTTGGGAGCACTCTCCTTCCCAAAACGCTCTTGTAAGTCCTTCCAGATTTCGGCTGCGGTCTTGGCATATTTTACGCTGCCACGGATTTCTTTTTCCATCGCAGTGGTTAGCCAGCCCTTAATCATTGCGTCACAACGCATCCAAGGCATATATTGAGCAGATTCGGTGTTCGGTTTCTTGATCGAGCCATCTATGAATCCAGTCTTGTTCTTTGCGAACAAAAAATTCATCATTTCAGCAGCCCAATCGCTGTAGTTTTTGTCGGTAAGAAGGTCGTTTACATGTAGTTGCTTAGGGTAGTCGGAAGCGTGTAGGTATAGAGGAGAGGTATGATCGATAACCTCCCCATCGTTCTTAGATTTTGCGGCATCATCTCCAGCCATTGGAATTGTAAGCTAGGTTGTTTTTTTTTTTTTTTTTTTTTTTTTTTAAGGTCGGGATCGGTATTGCTCTGATACCATATTGAAATTGATATCAAAGACTTTTGTGTATTTTTCATATCATTAAGCAAAGCAAGCGATACATATATAGAGAAAAAAGAAAAAAAGGAAACTAAATCAATCTCCTATAATCAAGCAAACAGTTATGGAGCAATATACGGAATGGAGTGATATCCGTGATAGAGAGGGTATATAGGGGAAAACTTAGACAATTTCCAATAGTACAAAATAAGCCCTTATGCTTAATGTTTAAATTTTAATAAAACATATACGATGTATACATTAAAATTTTGTTTGTATCAATGTAAATTGTAATCATCATAAGATGGGTCCATCCATCTACCACGACCATGACCCCAACCGTCATAACCACTACATTATTACTATTGTTGTTATTATCAATTCAAACCCGCTTGAATAATTATTGCTTTTAATTGATTTTATTTTTATTTTTATTGTAAGTTTCGTTTAAAATGTAGTTGCGCGTGATGATGCACAAAGATAAACATGTCAGTAGGGCTATACGGTATGGAGACGGGGCAACCCCATGTCTCTTCACTTTTTAGTGTCTCAGACACAGCTACACCACCACCTCCCCCCCTCACCGAGACATAATGGACACACCAATCAGGAATTTTCTTTCTTTTTTTTTTAAATTGAAAGTTGGGTACTTTTTGGCCAATCAACAGTTTAATAATTAATTAATAATAAAAGGGTGGAGGGTTGTCTCCACACCCTTGGCTTGTCCCAAAAAATAGAACAAACAACCCACCCATCCTATGTGGCATCCTACATGGCATGGAGACATCGCCTTTTTGGTGTCTCCACGCCTTATAGCCTAAAGCTTTTCTTATACCATTTTTACTTTTCGGTTTCTTTATTTCAATTGTTATGTGGTTCATCAACGTTTTTAAGTATATTTTTTTTGTTCGGTTTAACAATCCGCCGTAACTCGCGGGTTCCAAATACTAGTTGAAGTATATCAAGGAAACATTATAGATTTCGTCATTTATGTTTACCCCAGTTATCAGTGGATGCCCTTTAACTTTAAAATTGAGAGATTCATCCTTTAAGTTTTAAAGTTTTGCATCGTTTGTCCTTTAGCATAAACTCTGTTTATTTTCACGTTTAAATCTAACCACGTAGACCCCGCATGAAGGAAAAATAGTCTTTCTACCTAAAAAATAAAAGAAAAATAAAATTTAAAATCCTAATATATATAATAAACTCTCGCTCTCTCTCCACACCACCAACCTACACCACCAACCCGTCGGGGTTTGAGAGGAGGGGTATATTAAGGGGTGCAAACGAGCCGAGCTGAGCCCGAGCCTTGTATTATCGAGCTCGGCTCGTGACAATTTTTAGAAGCTCGAGCTCGATTTGATAGTATATTTAAGAACTAAATGATTCAGCATTCAGCGCGTTTTTTTCAGCATTCAGCGCGTTTTTTTTAGCTTTTAAATGGAATGGTTAAGGCTGAACCATTAAGATTTGAGATGTTGCTGAACCATTAAGCACTGAACTATGGTGAACTTTAATGAGACTCTCCTACCAATGTGAGACAAGAAAACTAACCATTAAGAGGTTCAACTTAATGATTCAACACCTAACCATTCAGACCTCTTAGTCATTCAGATCTTTTAATAATTCAGCACTTAATCAACCAAACAGCCCCTAACTATTACATTGGGTGTTTCCATAATGTGTAGTTAAGTGTAATTTAATTAATTATTACTAATACATTTTTTTATTATTCTCCTGGAGACTAGAAAAATAAAGTATGGGCCGAAAGACTTCAAAGTGTTTGATACACGGATGGGCCACGACGTTTTGATCCATTGGTTATAAATATATGGGCATGTGGCTAAAGAGACATAATGGCATAATGACAATAAAAAAAAAGTAGTTAAACAATAGCCTAGGAAGCCGGAAATTTTAACCCTGACCTATTGATCTAGTGGTATGGTGTTTCCCGTTACAAATGTGAGGTTATGGGTTCAAACCCTTGCAAGTGCAAGGTAAAGATGAAATTAAGGATTTAAGGGTGTTAAAAACATTTTTGTTCAGAAAAAAGGCTGGAAATTTATCGATTAGAAAATTAGGTGCAAAAGTTTATACTTTATACACATTAACTACTAACTAGTGGGATTCTTCCGTGCTCCATGATGGACACTTGAGTTGTACCGGTTCATTTTGTCACGATATTGCTACCGAAAGAGAAATCCGAACAATAAAGTCTTGATATGCTCAACTATTATAAAAAAAATAAATTAAAAGAGAAAAGAAGTGAGGGTTGCAAGTTGCAGTAGTGGCATTGGCATGGTTAAATACGTAGTCTGGAACACATGTTGAGATTGTATATTTGGAAATTATGAAAAACTAGTATTTGTCTCGCGGGCGTTGCCTCGTGTACACGTATCTAACCTGGTACGAATAATTATGGTTGGGAAAAAAACGTCACCCATAAGACTCGAGCCCACGACCATGTGGTTAAAGGTAGGCGTTCTACCAACTGAGCTAAAACTATTTTCACGCAACTATATAAAGAAAACGGTGGGGTATCTATTTCTCTCTCTAGAACATTAAAAGAAGAGGCTTAAGACACCGTGACAATCGTTCCAAAAAATAGAGCGCCTATCGTTACTCCCGTCTCTGTCCCTGCATAGTCTCCGTCTCTCCCGTCTCCCCAAGAACGCTAGGGACGATCCAATCATGATCAAGCATTTAATTTTGGCTAATCAACAATTTAATAATTAATTAATAATAAAGGGGGGGAGGGTTGTCTCCACACCCTTGGCTTGTCCCAAAAAATAAAACAACCCACCCATCCTAGATGACATCCTATATTCCTATGTGACAAGGACACATCTCATTTTAGGTATGTCCACACACACTAGCCTAAATCAAAACTTCAATCCAGACGCGATAATGTTCAATTCAAGTGCACGTGTGCAAACTGCAAACTTCCAATTCAGGATTCATACGCATATTTCAGTTTATTGAATGATTCGCAGATAGATAGTTACGGACTTACGGTAAACATGTTTTTTTTAATCTCTTTAGATCAATCAACTATAACTGTTTGGTCTTGTGGAATATCAATTAATCGCATACTTGATGCTAAAATTATGCTGGAGCCTCATTGCTTAAATGCTTATTAAGTCGTTTATTTGGGTAATGTAATAATTTGATTATGATACCATTATGATATGTCAGATGAATACAAACCCTATATTTTAATTTTCTTTAAAATGTGCCTCGATCTGTTAAAGTGTATTCCATCTCCATAGCTTTCCTAATTCCTATCACACCTTCAGATATTAGTTTAACAAACTGAAGAATATTAGAGATGTACTGATGTACAGAATATTATATCTAAGCACAGCTGCAAGGCTATGATGATAGAGCTATGATCACGCAGCAAGAGGCACGAGTGTGTCGACACGGTTAACGATGAGAAAAATATACTACCTCCGTCCCATTTTAGATGTCATGTGCCCACAAACACACAGATTAAGAAAAATCTTTGATTGTATATTCTCTGAGTTGTAAAATGACAATAATATCCTCAAGTTATTATTTCAAATCTTTGATTGTCTTTTGTCTTTTGTCTTTTACGAGTAAAATTGGAAATTGCTTAAAAATGGACATTTAATTTGGGACAACAAAAAGTAGAAAAATTGACATTTAAAATGGGACGGAGGGAGTAATAAAATTGTTATGTATATATGTTTATTCCGTCTGTAGGGCAGGACGAGATGGTGAACATATAGTTAAATCTAAGTTATGTCATATGTTGTTGTTGAGCAGCCGTAGGTTATTTATTTCAACTAAGTTGAATTGAATAATGTTTTTAGTTAGTTAAAACTGCCTTTCAAGTTTCAACTGTCTTGTACAGTTGTACTACTTTAGTTGTACTTTTGGTTTGGTTGGGGTACGTCTGTAGTACTTCTATATGTGGTTCCTGAGATAAATTAAGGTAATATAATAAACTGCTCCTCTTTCTAGTTTGTTAAATAACGACTTCATATCTATGATGCACGGGGGGACGCCTAATGGGGTGGAGTACCCGTTTCTGAAGCGCGATGGGGACGGAAACGCCTATGGTGTTCTGAACTTCTGATATATGGTGGGTTAGTCACCTTTTCAATAATCTTCTTTTTAACATTAATTGTGAAGTTTGAAATAGCCTAGCCTCAATATTGTATATGTATACTTAATTTCTGTTCATTTTAATTTTTCTTGTTCAATATTACTTCTTTAATCTTGATGGTCGTGATCCGCTTCTTCTGTCGCTCACCGTCCTGCTAATTAAGTTCTGTTTCATCTTTAAGAAGCATAAGCTTAATTGGTTTGCTCGCTAAAAGTGTAATCACCGGTGTAAACATTTATATCATTTGTGTTGGCCCTCTTAAATCTACCTTCCTATTTATCTCTTTTCAGTTTTCGGTCATTTCTTTATGTAGATTCTTGGAGATTATCATTTACATTTTCCTTTTAGGAGCTGAGGGTCTCCCTGGAAGCAAGTTCACTATTCATCGGGATAGAGGTATCAGGTATGGTTTGCTTGCGTCCCACCCTTCCAAGGGCCTGAGAGGGGTCCCCCCCCCTCATTTTATCGTTAGAAGTGTATAGTTTTTTAGCACTTTGACACATTAGCTTGGAAAATTATCATCTCTATTCCCTTAGTTTAAATGTTTAAGTTTCACCATTGCTTCCTAGGGCCTACCATAGCTTTGGTATTAGTGGGATTTTTATTTGGTATGGTTTGTTGTTCTTTTGGTGGTGTTTGAATAATTATGCCATCAAATTTAACTTTATTATTCTTCCAGTAATCCAGTTGCAGTATGAAAATTTTATTAATTTGGCAGAGAGTATTGGTTTGAAAATAACACTACCCTGTCCAACAATGGACAACTCATGTATAAAACCTTAGACATAACACCGAGATTAAGAAGATTTCTGGCCGTTTGGAGGATCATAAACAGAACAAATGAAACTGATGATAATACCAAATAATAATGCTCTTGTTATTGCTTTATAAATCAAGGTAGTGATGAAAATTTGCTTGTTTGTGATCTAAAGTACAATAAGTTTCAACTTCCAAGCTTTCACCTTCTTGCGTCGGTGAAGCTAGAAAGCTAAAAGATAAGAAAAACAAAAACAAAACAAATACAACAAAGAATACAATATAAGAGTCCCCAAATCCTCAATGTGGGTTAAACAACATTTGACTTTAGAATAATTGTCGAAAGCAACTAATCAACAGACAGGCAAGTCTGCTGGTGGTTGCTGTAATGTCTCCATTTCTCCGATTCCGTTGTCTACTAAAAACACCGTGGCCAAACCCCAACCGATATGAACATCCAAGTGACAATGCATGATCCAGGCACCTGAGCAAAACATAATACCAAAATAAGCGACATATTTCTAGAAAAATTTATAAATTCAACTTAATTCTATATATGTGTGCTTATCATAGTTTTACCTGGATTATCAGCAACAAACCTAATGACTGTCCATCCGTTAACAGGTAAGCTAGCAGTATTTCTGAGAGGTGGATCCACGAGGTTGAACTTAGAGGTGTCGGTTGCAGGATTAAAGTTACCAAATCCTTCTGCAAGTATGTAGAAATCATATCCATGAAGATGGATAGGGTGATTTTCGGCTGTGAAGATACTTGTGCCTTGCAACACAATCTGCACCTTTGCTCCATACTTTAACTTATAAACCTTAGTGCCACGGGTCGGTTGCCAAAGAGACCGGCTTACATTACCAGTGTAATCAAATGCCACCGGAGGCTTTGCTGGAAAATCAGTGGTGAAAACACCAGGAACACCGTGGTGGTGTGCTTGTAGGACAGAGAAGTTTGATGGGAGCACAAAAGACACGTTGTTCATGCTCGCAGTGAATCGGGTCCTGTTTGGAGCTTGACATGAGCTGGCGGGAGCTCCTTGCGGGCATGGGTTTATTCCAAGGCCGGCGGTGATGAAAAGATTCTCATCGATGTTAGTTGGAACCTCAACCTTTTTTGGGCTTCTGAAGCTGGTGGTGAAGGCAGTGGCAGTGGCGGTGTCGTTAAATGCTGGGAGAGAAGGCATAGCAGGCTTTGAGACAATACCCTTTGCCGGACACGGGGCAGATTTGTACTCCAATATGGCAGTTGTGGTGGTGTTGTCAAATGGTGCTCCTTGCGCACTGGCATAAGCACGGGCGGCGATGTAGTATCGGGCAGGTGGCTGGTCAGCTTTGATGAGTACATCAGTTGTTTGACCCGGTCCAAGCATGAGGACATTGGTGGTGAAGGGTTTGACGTAGGATGCATCGGCACCAACGACTGTGAGTTTGTGGTTAGCAATAGAGAAAAAAAGCTGTTGATTTAAAGCTGAATTGATCACCCGAATGAGGTTTGTCTCGCCTGAATCTATTGGAACTATAGCAGTATCTACATTATACAAACAAGCAATCATGTTAATAGCTTATTAGATTATACAAGTATATAACAGAATTTTGTGACAGTTTTTATAATATAAACGATATACAAACCATTGCTGGAGCAGTTATAGAGATCACCGGGTTGACCATTGATGGTATATGCATCAGAAACATTTGGTGCGCCTCCCGTTCTCATTGCTTCCCTTATCACAGCCAGTGGATTAGCATTCCACCATTCACCTAATAATCATCATCTTTTTAGTATGTCATGTATCTTAATAATGCAGAAATGGACATTTTTATCTTAGTGGCTTAAATGGCATACCGAGCATGACGACTGAATCACGTTTGGGTTTAGGAAACGGATATGACTCTCCTTCTTTAGGGCGAATGATAAGAGCACCGTAAACAGTGGCTCTGACCCATGAGTTATGTGCATGCCACCATAGTGTTCCTTCTTGTCCTGAAATCCTGAACCTGTATGTGTAGCTGCCTCCTGGTCTGATTGGGCATTGAGTAATGAACTCAGGTCCATCTGCCCATGCTGTTGTAATTTGTCTTACACCATGCCTATAGAAATATTAATATTATTAATATCAATGAAATGATTAATCATATCTGAGATGACAAGTTTCACTCATATACTTATAATTTGCCAATCTGTGCAATCTAAATTGTTTTATTTGAAAGTTCATATTATTGTCTTAATGATGTATTTATAATTCTAGTTTTAGAATTTAGAAAAATGTGTTTATGGGTCAACTTGACCCATCCATCTTGTTCTTGCCACCTCTAATATTTCATACTGGAACATGCATTCTATTAATCATACCAGTGAATGGTAACATTCTCCTTAGCCCTATTGACAACATTGATCACTAGACTATCGCCATTGTTCACTTCCAAAGTCGGGCCAGGTAATTGCCCATTCACCGTCATAACGGTTTGCGTTTTGCACAGCTTTGTCACTTTCGTGTCTTGAATCTAATCACATGCCAAACATTTAGTATATATAAACCATCACACAACAAAAGTTACAAACATAGAAAATAACTATAAGAAAAAGAAAACATACAACAAAATCATGGTAGTGAGTTTTCGCATTTGCCAAGGAAACGGCAATCAAAAACATTAGTAACAAGCTCAAAAGCGGCAATGCAGATGAAGTATTGCCACACCCCATTGTGTTTGTAGTTGTCGTGTTTCGCTCTAAGGTTGGTGTGGATGTGTAGATGACTTGTGGAATAGGGTGAGAGAAGTGTGTCTTATATAGGGAAGATGGTGAGAAAATGAGTTGTTTGAAGTTGGCAAAGTAGGTTTAGATTTTGGGGTGATGGTCAGTTCTCAAAGGAAAAAATGTTGAGCTTGAGTTGGTGCACCCACTGACCTATCACAGTTTGATCATTTTTCCATATTGCTTGCTTCAGAAGCCTTCTTTCTTCCTATTTTGGGTTGATAATTAAACCATGTTGACTAAATATTATTGTTTAACCAATGGATCGGTGTGAATATTATGGCTACAAGGCTGTAGATTATTTTTATGTCATGGAAATAGTCTTTTTGCAAGGTGCAAAAGATATGTTGTGTACAAAGACTTTTTTCTCACCAACTATGAGAAAACGCCCATGGATTTGTAGCTATTAACATTTTCTTTATCATGTTTTATTTGATCTAGATTTTAATAAACCCATAAAATCAGAGTTAACTGTTTAAATCGAAGTAAACCAGTTGGTTCAACGGTTCCAGTTAAGCGATTTGACACTTTAAAGTTTCACCTAACGTTATGAGACTTTATATCATCGATGTAAAGTATATGTAGTATGATGATAAATCGTATTTAATATCTAAAAAACTTAATACGAACCAACAATTTTGAACAGCCAAAACCGAATTGTCTCGAGTGGCCCGACTATCTGACCTAATCCGGCTAGTTTTATTTATAATATATAGTCGAGAATCGTACTCAACGTTTTTGTTCACAATTAGATAACACACATTTTACAAGCACTTGTATTATGTAGCTTCTTTGTTTTCTGTCATATATGTGATAGTTTGATACGAAAATATGTTCACAACCTTCCTAAGGCGACACTCCGCAGCGTACCGTGGGTGTCTCGCCTAGTTCTATTGTATTTTCTGCTTTACAAGCAATGTTTTCCAAATTAACGTTAGACTTAGTTTGTACATATCATGACGTATTTACTTTACCGTCGTTCCAAAAAGATATATTTAGTTTACCGTGGGTCCGTTTGTGTTAAATTGGTTGGGAAAATGCTAATTACAGGAAATATTACCGTGAACGAAAATTGTTGGAAATAATGCAAGTCAACTTGATTTTTGAAAGTCAATCGAGATCTTTATTTTTCTAGAAAATGGTTATGACGTTTCAGGAATAAAGTTATTACAGACTATCTCTCCGATGCTAAGGGCGTCCTTAAGCGCTCATGATTGCCTAGTCAGCTGCTATATCATATCTTTACAAATCCTTAAAATCCTTCAATTTCATCCCCAACCATACAAACATTTCAAAAAAGCCATTACATTTAAAAAAAATCTAACGTATGGTAGAGGTTGAGCATAACATTTGCTACACCGAAACGTGGTTAAAGTTGTGCTAAACCTCCGAGAGGTACTCCACGTAGGTAAAGGCGAGGAACACGTATTCTTTTTCCCCGGGGAGATCTCTCTTCACCTTTCTGTACACGATTTCGAAGTTTTTAATTACACTTCGATTTCAAATCCGTGTACTTGTGAGAGATGGAGTCATTTGTACGGTTGGTACCCCGACAAGGATACCAAACTCGGCTAGGACCTTGTGCCACTGTGGTCCGCGGCTACGAGGTGATCCTCGGCTTGTTGAAGCACCGTCACCATGCACTTGGTTGTACGCGATGATCAGTGCTAGTTCTTCCTCCTTGGTCCATTGCACCATGATTGAAGTTGGTTTTGAATATTGAGGGTTTAGGGTTTGAGAATTGTGAAAAATAAGAAGTTAATATAAATAGGTAAAAAAAAATTGTTGAGTAATAAATGAAATTTAGGTGAAAAATTAAATTTTTTTAAATTTTAAACTTTTGAATCACCCGCTAACGGACGCGAGCTGGCTCGCTTACAGTCGCTCGCGGCAGCTTTCACGTGGGGGTGTTATCGTGGTCGCTAGCCACGTGGACCAGGTTGTGGCTCGCGACAGCTGGCTCACGGGACACAACACACAGAGGCGGAGTTAGGGGGGACTGAGGGGTATCAAGCCCCCCCAATGACCCAAATTTGTTAAGTTTTTAAGGTTAAAATTCAATAAAATTGTATCAAGCCCCCCTTAACGCTCACTCCAATAATCTAAGCCCCCCTTATCATGAAATCCTGGCTCCGCCTCTGACAACACACAGTCTAAATTACACATGACACCATAAAAACTAATTGTATTTATCTCACGTAAATAGTTACCATCCTGTTTTAACATATAAGATCTAGAAGACAAGTGTGTAAGTTATACAATACATTTTAGTTTGTGACTTAAAAATGGAATATCGCCGATCTCTTTGTGTAATGAGCGTGTTTGACACTTTGACCTTGGGGGTGAAAACTAAATCAGCGACGTCATCTAGAACTAGAAGATGTTGCATGGAATCTTGTCAAGGGATTTGACGATTCCGATAGCGATTCCAATTCCAACTTTTAGCCATTCCCATTCCGATTCATGACTTTTTTGCTGTAGCAGTTGCCTCTACCACTAATCTTATCATTATAGTAATATACTTTATACCAAATCCATTAATTAATGTCAAAGTAACCGAGTTATTCTAGAAACTTAGACTACATTTGTCATAACAACAATAATAATAAATATTTGAACTTGAAATTTGTTTTAGTTTATGATACAAAAGTGATGTTTGTTTCCGGTTTCCATCTAAGAACTTATGACAATTGACATATGATATAAGAATAACTCTAGGTGTAATGGTTTTAATTTACACCTCACTGTTAAAGTGTCACATTATTGACACGTAGAGATCTGCCGTAAATAAACCATCATTTCACATAAGTGTAATGGCTATAACTAAAAATTAAATAAAGAAAATATGTGTGTGCATGTGATTTAGAGGTGAACACAACGTTTTTTTAACCCGAACAGATTTAAGGTTTGACAGGTTCCTTCTCGCACCGGTTTCGGGTTGAAACCGATCATGTTCCGTTCCGTCTTAGTTTGGTCGGTTTGAAAGACCGGCTTGAAAGGCTGGTTTCAATGTGGTTTGGGTATACTCAATACATGATGGGTAAACTACCTGACAAATACCTGATGGATAATGAAACAAGATTTATACCCGGTTATGGGTATAACATTTTTATATAAAAAGTACTACAAATTGTTAATTCGGTTTCAGATTCTTGAAAATAGATTGAGCATTTGAGGTGCATGTAAAAAGTGGGTTGATGTTTGAAAGAATTTGAGAGTATATTATCACCTAAGAAGACACAATATTGCTGATTGCAATTAGTCATTGCTTGTTGTGTTCATATATAACCAACATCAACATATATAGACACCAATACTATTGCCCCTCCAATGGTACTCTATTGAGTGATTACACCATATCTTCGAACCCAATTTAACTACTTGACAAGCATGAGATCGATTGAGAGTTGTATTCCAAAATAAGAAACAAATCCCAAATTATTGTTGATTAGGTTTCAAATGTTGGAGAACCCGTATCAAATCAACAGTTAGCATCACGTCTGTTTTTTATTCCTTTATGATAACGTTTAACACAAAAAAAAAAAAAAAACACCGAACATGTGACATATTATAACCATTGCTTTTAGTTTAATCATTTGATTTTAAAACGATTTGCGTAAACACTAATTTCCATCCATGTTATAAAAAGGTTTGCTTTTATTCAACTTTTAACACTAAAATAAAACAAATCTTCCGAAATCGACGGGCGTCCATCAAATCGTTTTGTTACTATTTAACTTACGAGAAGAATGACTAAAAAGTAATATTTAAAAAGATTCCATGAAGTGGAAAAGTCGTGATTAGTTAGGTGTTGAACAACAATTTAGTTGGTTAGTGATAATCCAATTGAAAAGGATAGTTTCATTATGATTTGCTAGGTCGTCCAGAAACAAATTTTTTTTATCTGATTGGCTCATACTAGATTTTTACTTATCTAGTTTTATACTGATGAAAATTACTTACGGGATAACTCATTAGACCTCGTTATTACGACAATACTGTTGGTACAGACAATTAAATCAAACACAAATACGAGATATTTAGGAGACGAACATGTGACTCTTTCTTATTTAAACAAACAAACTTACAATGAAAACGACACAAATAAAACAATTACCTTAAACCCCTTTTTATACTAAAATAATCGTATTAATCATACTAAAATACTTATATCTATTATAACCTAGTACTAACTCACATTATTATCTCTACTAATTAAATTTAAGATAATTCTAAACATTAAACTATTAATTCAATTCTAATTAAATAAATTTTCATTATCATTCTTAAATTTTCGTCTCATACAAGCTTTTAGGATTAACTTTCAACAACTATCATACTTACCAATGAGATCAAGTGAAACAAATTTTACATTGAGCAGATGAATTTCAAATGGGTTAGTGATTGAACATCAATGAAAACTTGATTCAAACATGAGATATCCAAATGTTGTGGTACCCCCTGAGATTTTGTTCGCTTGTTCCTACCTCTCTCTCATAGTCCCCATGTATACCTCTAACCTGTCATTAACTACACATTTCTTGATTCCATCTCTCGTCTTCACCAACCGTCCTCAGCTATGGATACATACCTGATCTCTCATTAAAGAAGTTCTTAGAACCTATGTTGCACGGGAACTGGTACGGGAACGAGAAACGGGTACGGGTACGGGAACGGGAAACGACAAAACTCAAAAAATCAAGAAACGGGTACGGCACCGGTACGGAATTAAATACATAAAAAAATAAATATATATATAGATAAATAAGGTAATAAAATATTTAAAAATATTTTTATGTATAAATTTACAAATATAAGGACCAAATGTTTATTTACACAAACTAATTTTATACTTTCTATATAAAATTTAGAGAAAATTGCTCGAATAGTCCCTGTGGTTTGCTCAGATTTCACCTTTAGTCCCTAACTTTTAAAAATTACAGGTATAGTCCCGAAACAGTGGACTTTTTGCACTCGGATAGTCCCTGGAGCTAACTGAGGTTAAATAATCCAGTTAAGTGGATGTAAAATTACTAAATTACCCTTAATTAAATAAAAAATAATATAACACTAGTGGGTCCCACACTTCATCTTCCCCAATTCATCTTCCCCACTTCAAAGATATGTGACATCTCAAACTCAAAGATATCCCAACACTCAACCCAAAACACCAAACATGAAGCCAACTAAAACACATAAATATATTAAATAGTAATAAAACTAAAACCATTACAACAATCTCCATATTATTATCATCTGCTTAAAGAAGAAACCTGTCTGATTTGGTTGCAGCAAAAGAAAGTCAAACTTATTCCACTTTGACCAATCTGCATCTGTAAGTTTCATCAAATGGGTACTTCAAATTCCTTCTAAAGTTTCAATAACACACACACACACATCTACCATCAGATCTGGAACAAAGAGGACCGATGAGAGAGAGAGAAAGACACGAAGGATAGAGAGACACAGAGGAGAAAGACAGGTCGGGGTTCCGACGAGGGTCTGGGTGTTCATACAGTGGTGTTTCGTCATGGTCAAATAGGTGGTGATGGTGATGGGTGTTTATAGGTCTGGGGTGGGGCTCCGGTGATTCTCAACGGTGGGTTCAAAGACGAGGGTTCTAAGACGGAAGGGGAAAGGAGAAGGGGGTGGGGCTCCGATTAAAGACGATTAAAGACGACGGCGGCGGCGGTGATTCAGGTTTAGGGTTCGGGTGTTGGTGATTCAGGATTAGAGTTCGGCTGTGTTTCAGGTTTAGGTGGTGGTGATGTTCGATTAGGGATGTTTTTTGGTGGTGGTGGTGGTGGTGGTGGTGGTGAAGAAGATGAAGTGGGGAAGATGAAGTGTGGGACCCACTAGTGTTATATTATTTTTTATTTAATTAAGGGTAATTTAGTAATTTTACATCCACTTAACTGGATTATTTAACCTCAGTTAGCTCCAGGGACTATCCGAGTGCAAAAAGTCCACTGTTTCGGGACTATACCTGTAATTTTTAAAAGTTAGGGACTAAAGGTGAAATCTGAGCAAACCACAGGGACTATTCGAGCAATTTTCTCTAAAATTTAGAAGTGTAAGGACCAAATGTTTATAACAATGATATAATGGGTTCGGCAAATTTTTATGATCAAACCCAAACATATATATAGAAAACAAAACACATTGCATGTCTACTGAAATTAATTAATTAGATAATATGAGATTTTCTTTGTTTAGGTTGTTTAAAAATTCAAATCAAACCTAAAGGTTACTTTATAACTTTACTGTAAAATAAAAGGGTTTATTGTGAAACTTTTCATATTAAAAATAGCTAAGAGACAAACAATATTAGTTTCTCTTTTTTATTTCTTTTCCACTTCGTCTTCTTCAGCAAGAAGCCTTCTCCATTAAAGTTTCATGGAAGCTTTCAAGATTTCAGTATTTCACAACGGTTTTGTTTCCTTTCCTTCCTAAGTTTTTTTGAAATTATAGATCTGCCCATGCAATTCATCCATCTACTTCTTTCCGTTAGAAATCAGAGTGGCGTACTCGCCGGAATCGTCGCCGGAAGGTGCTGGAAACTTTAAAAAAACGTCCCCAAATCTAGAAACGACATCAGAAACGCCCTTTGACTTTTCGAATCGGTCAAGAAACGGAGGAGAAACGTTTCTGGGCGTCCCCGTACACGTTTCCGTCCCGGCGAGTTTCGGGTACGGGGTACGGCACCTCTTAGCCGTTTCTGTGCATCAGAGCTTAGAACTCATATGTTATATATGATCATGTTCAAAAGTTTGTTTTTTGTCCGACTAAGTTTTAAACTAAGTGGCGTTTAAGTGGAGATAAAGAGGGGTTGTCGTTTTAGAACACATTTTCTTGCACAATTTCATCAACATGTGGGTGAAAGTTTAGGGATATTCGAGAAACGTCTACAAGATTTGAGATAGCCTTTAACGAGATGATAACGACGAGGAGGTGCTAACAGTAGATGAAGCGATTAACAAAGCCCGTCACGAGTACCAACGCCACTATGCCCGACAATTTGCTCACTTTCGGTGTAGAAAATTTTAAGAAACCATGCCCGGTAGCTATTTGCTAACCGCTAATTCCATGCTTTTTAGTTTAATTAAGCAGTTTTTATCGTATTTGTGTACTCTTTTTTAGTAATTTAATTTTTATTTTAATTATGTATATTTTTTATATTAGTCATGTAATTTTATTTAAATTTATGTATTTTATATTTTATTTATGTATTTTTTATTTTAATTGATGTATTTTTATTCAAATTTATAATGTTTAAATAAATGAATAAATTATAAATAAATTTAGATTAAATTTAAAAATATGATTGAGCGATGATTAAGGGGCTTTATTCCACATCATGAGTGTTAAGTTGGGGTGCGGGGTAACGACCCCAGCCACCTCAACTGAGTGGTGCCCCCAACACCGTCCAACTGTCGTTAAACTAGGGCACCATCGAAGAGTTCACCACCCCAATAACGGGCATTAACAGAGGAGAGAGTGCGGACCATTGTTGCCCTCATGGCCTGTGTGTCGCGGACGTGACATCTATGTGGCGCTTTAAAGCACTATGGGACTTTACTCCACATCCTCCAACCTTATTGTTAAAGTTCCTGTCAACGTGGCGCCTATTGGCGCAAACATTGCATCTTAACTAGCTAGAGTGCTTTATTCCACACCCCAACATAAAAGTTATAAATCAACCGAACACATACCAAAGTAATCAATGTTTTCCAAACAAAACTCAGAAACAATAAAACCACATTAATTTTTTAACGGTGAAATGAATCATTTCTTTATTAATCAACTCACAAATGCCCCCAAGCAAGTAGCTTTAGAGCTATTTTCCCGAGTTTACTTAAAAGTGAAAAGATCAAAGAAAGGAAAATAAAGACCTCCCTTTCCTTTTTTCTTTTCCCCTTTTCTCTCCAAATCTCTCCAAATTGTGATTGTGAGGATGAAAATAAGCCTGGATTATAGCATACACTATTCCTAAACCAACAATAGAGACCTCAGTCCATCACACATTTAGATTTTACATGCACTATTTCTCTAGCTACTCCAACCCACACCAGGCATTCTTGTTCTGTGTTTTAACTAGTCAAACGAGTCTCCTTTTACTCTTGCACGATTTTGATAGCGGAATGGATTACACCATTAAAGACTTTAGTATTTTGTGCTTGCCAAAGCACCCAACAGGTGAGTATAATCCCTGCGTTTCCGTTGGGTTGGTTCTCCTAGATCTTATGCCAATTGCAGCACAAAACCACATTAATCTTTTAAAATTTTATTGATCGGTTGTGTATTTTTAATAATGTAGTATGTCTACCAAATATCCATTTTAATTATGTGAAAAATAAATCTGGAACACATGAAAAAGTAAAAAAGTAAAAAAAAACTTTATTTATAACATAAAAAGTCAGTCAAAAATATAATAATTATTATTATGGATAAATGTGTATTGTGTGTATGGCTTTATAGAAGAAAACAAGTAAACCACCATAGCTAAAAAGCATTGACATCAGAGAAGTTTTCAAAGTATTTGTTGGGCGACTAGTGATGAATGGCATTGACATAAGGAAAGTAAAACATTGTGACATGAAAATAATGTAAAGTATGTTCTGATTGTCAATGTCCATTGCGTAGCATCTAAACAAAGCTAGATTTGATATTATATATAATACAAAAAGTAACTTAACAGAAAACCTAACTTCCGTTAATTGATTTAACGACATTACAATTCTGTGACCGTTTCCTATCCCAACTTCCGTTCTGCAACATAACCGCTTCAAAAACTAACTGCCAAATGATAATAATCGCTAACCATTACAATATAATTCCATTCTACCCACAAATTAATAACCATTACATCCTTTCGAGAAAAAAATAATAATCGCTTGAACAACACACATCTA
Organism: Ambrosia artemisiifolia; assembly: GCA_032199755.1. Taxonomy (NCBI): domain Eukaryota; kingdom Viridiplantae; phylum Streptophyta; class Magnoliopsida; order Asterales; family Asteraceae; genus Ambrosia; species Ambrosia artemisiifolia. The sequence goes on from CM063517.1 coordinate 3,213,560, forward strand.
ATAGGAAACCCTAGGGGGGCTACCATCTCTGTCAAAACTCAAAATCCTAAGAACAAGTAGAATAAAAACAACACAAATCTATCATTTACTACACTGACCGCCTATTAGCCGTTATAGGGAGAGGCTTTTATGTGTCGCGATAATGAAGAAAGACCACAGAGAGGCGTTGGTAGTTGTAGAGTAGGATGTGACGGCGACGGCAGTTATTTTCCGGCGATGCACGTGCGACCGCATAAGTGCTCGACGAGGAGTTACATATAAAGATTCTTGGCAAGCTTTGCAGAAATGTTCATAGAAGTATAGAACCATTGTTTTGAAGAGGTGGGCCGGTTCGGCGGTCCGATCAGTAAGAGTAACTATATTTTTTTTTCATTGCTACTTTTCCTTAAGTCACCTATTTAATTTTTTATTTGGAAGAACATATTTCTATTGCCGAAAACGAGGACACTGACGATTGGCTTGGTGAGGATTTTATTTGTCGTTTTGCCATGATCAAAAGAAAGACAGAAATATACGCAGGGTAAAATCAAATTCAATCCTAGAGATTTGGACTATTTTAAATAATTATTTAACTAAATATTTACGGTTAAAAACTAAAAACTAATTCTATAAACTAATGATATGTTTTAGTAAGATGTTGTAGGCTAAGGGTAACATAAAAGAAAAGAATATTTTCTATAAGCTTAAAAAATTTCATATAGTGATATTAAAAATATTTCCCGCCGCAACGCGCGGGTTGGTATCAACTCGTTTAAATACAAAAGCCAATATAAAAAAGAAGCATTTTTAAGGCTTGTCTGATTTGTATATTTTTTTAAGGAGATGAAATTTCTCATATATGTAATGAATTTTTCATTAAGTGATAAAACCGTCATATAAAAATTAAAATCAATCATCCCTACCGTCACTACCCCGACCATCCACGTTAATCGCCACCACTACCCCTCCGAATGCCACATATTCCAATTAGTGCATTTGATTTTTTTCACATTTTTAAAAAGGTTTCGAATTCATTTACATGAAGAATTTTTGAAGACTTAATTGTAATTCCAATTCTAGTTCAATTCTTTTCAAAATAAACCACATTGAGAATGAAAATAAGATTTCAATTCCAATAAATTACGCGAACCATATAATTTATATCCTAATTCCATTAAATTTCGTGAACCAAACGCGCATTTTATATGTTTTGATGATAGCACAAGATTATGTGTAGCGGGTGTCAGGCTACCGACCTCATCAACACTTGGGGTGTTTTGTGGGTCCTCTTCAAACGGCTATAGAGCCGTTACCCATTTAAAAAAAAAATTAATTTAAACTATAAAAAGCACACCCCTCCGCACCCACGTCTCATTTTTTTAACTAATCTCTCTCTACCTCTACTCAATTTTCTCAAGTTTTTATAAAAATAACAACACAATGTCGAATGCTCCTTCGTTTGCTTCGTCATCTTCGTCGTCGACTGAGGAAAACCAAATTTTTAGAGCTTTTTATTTTTATTTTTATCCTTTCTTTTAATATCATGTGACTTTTTTTATTATTCATTTTAATTATTTAGTTATTTATAATTTAAATTTTAAAAAAAATGTTGGACCAATAGGAGTGGAGGACTACCCAACGAGAACCACCTCCACATCTTTAGGTAGTCCTCATATTGTCATCTTTTTAGGGGGGGGGGGGGGGGTGACGTGGCGGGTAGTTTTGGAAGGACTACCATCCACCACACCTGATAGTCTTAATGGGCCAAGTCAAATGCTTTTACGCTGTCAAGTGTCAAGTTCCGTATCACCACTTACCTCACGGCTCACACTCCAAGTTTGATTACTATCAACATACCTAAAAATTTAAATGCAACACAAATGGATAGAGTTAGTAGCTGCATACAAGTGACAATAAAAACGAAAACCAGGATGTCATGTTGACACACACTTAAATGGGGAAAAGAAATTAAATTTCTTTTTGAAACAAAACAGGCATACAGAACAATTGCTTAGAGCATGTGTAGTGGGGGGCTTTATATATGGAGCCCCCCTTCCTGATTGGTCCACGTGGCTGCTGAGTCAGCATGGAGAGAGAAACTGAAAAGGGGTGTAGTGGTGGGGCTTTATATATAAAGCCCCTTAATCTGATTGGTCCACGTGGATTTTATTTTTTATATTCTTTTAACTCAAAATAATTAAAATAAAAGGTAAATAAATATAAAAAAATTACAAATAATATTAAAAAACACACAACTAATATTAAAAAAAAAGTTACAACTAAAATTAAAAAAAAGTTACAACTAAAATTTAAAAAAAAATTACAACTAATATTAAAAAAAAATTACAACTAATATTAAAAAAAACCAAACACACTAGAGGTCATATTTTTTCAGGATTTGTTGCCTGTGAAGCATTGCAAGGCGTAGCGCGTCTCCTTCGAGGTCTTCGATCGATTTCGACAAAAACTCAATGTCTTTTCCCCTCTGCCTCGCCTCTTGGAGCTCGACAAACCTTTTATTCTCCACCACTCTCTGCTGCATCGTCTCCAAACGTCTTTGGCCAAGGTCGCGAATATCTTGAAGTCTACGGTTCATTTCTTCGAAATCTTCCTTCAAGCCACCACCAGCTGCCGAAGACGACTCCCCCTTCCCACCCTTTGTTGATTTTCTACCAGGTGGTCTAGGGATATCCTGCTCCTCCTCCTCCTCCTCCTCCTCCTCATCCTCCTCCTCATCAACCAAATTAACATGATCACCTAAACTCACATAGCGAGCATCGGATGACGGTGTATCCGGATCTCGCGTCGAGGAGGAGGTTTTGCTACGTTTTGATGGTCCTCCTCCTCCTGATCCTCCTCCTACCACCCGACCCCATAGCCGGTACCTTAGCCCACTTAGGACTTTTTCTCAACATCTCCCAAATTTTCAAATACGGGAACGGTTGGCGGGTAGCTCTCATCTCGTCCAACGCTCTTGTCAACACACCATCATCACCTTCCCCACTGCCCCTGTTGTCCATACAACGCTGGTAAACCTGAGAAAACGCGTGACATCTATTATTTATGTCCGACCACTTTCCCGATACCGAGTCGTTCTCTCGATACTCCCCTCTACCCATCACACCAAAAAACAGCGCTCGAATCCGAATCCAAAACTCAGGAAGATGTTGATAGTTGGCTACAAAAAAAAATTATACGATTAGAAATATATAACGAACAATATATATATAAAAAATAAATACTATATATAAAACACGAACAATATATATATAAAAAATTATATATAAATATAAAAAAATTTACTAACCAGCTAGTGGATCCTCCGATACGTCGAGCCAGGCTCTCGCTAAAGTATATTCCTCGTCTTGGGCCCAACGTTCTATTTGCTTTTTTTGACGAGGTTGGGTAGGATCTTTCTTTTTATGCGAGCGTTTCCCACGCCCGCTCCCACTCCCACGCCCGCGGCCCCCCCGTTGAGAACCCTCGGGTTCGTCGGTCTCCACTTGAGTTTGTGGCACGAGCTCGGCCTCCTCTTGAGAACCTTGGCCATAGTTTGGTGGAGGATAAAAGTGACCCTGGAGTAGTTGCGCGTATTGCATTGTGTTCGGGTCAAACTCCGACCAATTGGGTGGCAGTGGAGTAGTAGTGTTTGGCCTCGAACCCGGGCGACCCGGGACCCCGAATGGTGAACCGTATGGAAACATTGTGTTTTTAGTAGTGTGTGTGTTTTTTAGTGTGTGTGTTTTAGTTGTTTGGTTGGTTTTTTATAAAAGATTGTGTTTGTATATATATAAAACCAACAAAAAAAAAAATTACCGTTCAAATTTAATGTGGGGGCAACGGTAAAAAATTTGACCATTTTTTTCAACCACCAGGCCACGTGTCGCGTTCTTATTGGTCCATTCGTTTTCAACCCGACGTGATAACATAAAGCCCCAACCCCAAAAAGCCCTATAGCGCCGGGGTGTTTCAGTGTTTAGGGGCGCTATAGTTTAAAATTTTGCACAATAACGCCCCACTACGAGTGGTCTTAGAGTCTTTGATTGAAGAAACGTGTATTAAGAATATGAGATCTTTGGGTAGAACTTGGACCTTTGTTATCGTCTGGTAACTACAAAACAAAACACCGTTAGAATTTTCATGGATAACAACCGTAGATGACGATGAGAATTTTATAGTATATAATATCTCAACCTTATATATGCAAGAAAGTTTCCTTTCAGTATTTGAATGTTGAATCGACAACACTTTAGTTCCTTGAATATACAAGCAGCTACTAGCAACCCTTAACTCTTAATACTTAACAGCTTTAGCACCTCAACTTTATTCAACCAGTTACAACTAGCTAAAACCTGAAAACACAAACAAACCCAATGTACGAGTCAGTACAACATGTTTTTTTTGGAGATCCATGAGTTGGGCTGGACATTGCTGCAGTCTAAAGTTAGGACCTTTTAATTAATTACTTGAGATGTACTTTGATGGGCCTACATCTGGGTGCCTGCCTGTTCTCATGACAAAGGGAGTCGGCCCATTAAAGCTTTTAATTTTTTTTCTATGGTAATTTTGGGCCTGTGGCCTTGTGCGTTAATTCCTAAACAAGCGCACTTTAAATATTTAAACGGACTCTCAAGTACTATTTGACTTAATACTTAAAAGAAACACATAAAAATATCAAATAACCGTGACAAGACTTAAAATGATATGTAACCATAGTTAAAAAAAACACCAAATGATTAAAATCATTACATTTATTTTAATAAATGAAGCTTCACTTTACATGTTCAACCTCTCTGTTGTAAAGGCTCACTCAAGGCTTACTCAGGCATGCGTCTAAGCTCACTTTTCAGGCTTAGCGCAGTCTTTGCGCTTCGCTTCAAAAGCCTCATTTCCAAACCCTCAGACACACTTTTAGTTCACGTTCCGTTGGGATTATGTCAAATAATCATCTAACAGGTCTAAAACAATTATACTACCCCTAAACAAGTCTATAATCAACATAGAACAACCTAAACTTTCCCTAGAGAAGCAAAAAAAAAAAAAAAACATGTTTAAAACACATAAAAATGTATTTTTATATCGTGCGCTTCACTTAAAAAACCTTACTTTTTGAGCGCTTCACACTGAGGCCCAAAGCTCAATCCTTACGCCTCGAGTGTGCCTTGCGCCTTTAACAACTATGGTTCAACCATGTTTAAGCTTAACTCAATTATAAGTTTAGTTAGGCAATTTCAGTTCTCAAGTAGGTTAGATATAAATCTAGGTAATTTTATAAATGAGAAAGTGAATATCAGGCTGTCACACATCTAAGCCTAGGTGTGAAACCCTTCAAAACTACGTCGTTTTGATTAAAACCTAAAAAATTAACACTAAAACACACTTTTAACTCTTATCTATGTGATTCATGTTTCTCTCCTTAGTTACAATACAGAAGTCGACATCCTGTTTCATTCGGTTATTTTTTTCTGTAACTTTGAAACTACATTCATTTAACTTAACGGTTTTAACATTTTTATGTTTTCAATCTTTGAGTCCCAGTTGCCTAAAAATCAATTAACATAGTAAACTCATTAGATAAACAATCAAAGTTATGTAAAATTTATCTTCTATTCAATCCTTCTTCATTACCAAATCAAACAAATTCAAATGAAGAGTGCAACTTAAAATTTAGAAGGAAAGAAAACGACATAATTCAAGAGTATGTAAGTCTTTATTTTAGGAACAGGACCCAAAAGACAAAATAAAATTATAATTTATGATGGAATTGGAGCTTGTGAAATATATCTCAAATCCGATCGAGTGTAAATAGGGTGACATTATGAAAGAAACATGAATAACACAAAGAAGAGTAAAAAAAAGGGTGTTTTGGTAAACGACATAGTTTTGATAAGTTTCACATCTAAGGTTAAATATGTGAGAGCCTCATATTCAATTTCGGGTTTAAAAATAAGAAAAAAAAAAGTATGATCTTACATTATTTTTGTCTTCTATTTGATGTGTTTTGAGTAGGTAGATTTTCGTTGTCACGTGTAAAACGAAGGATAGGTGGTCCCACTTCCATTAATCCACTTGGCCACACACGTACCTTCACCCCAAAATTAGATTTTTCATTTCATTATATATTATTATCATATAATAAATATAATTTTTTTAACTAAAATAAAAGAAACAAATACTGAACATCACATCCTTACCGTGTTAACTGTAAACTCCGGTAGACACACACACATACCTACGCTGTTCGCCACAAAAGTTAACCGTCACCACCCCCATACTATATTATATTATTAATAATAATAATATTATTATTAAGATCTGATTCAATGATGGAAGTCGATAATCAAGGCTTTGAAGAAGCCCAGCTAGACGCATCACACGGAGACATGGAGTCTCTTGTACTCCACGACGACGATAATAACAATACTAATATTATTCCGTCATCCAAATCTAACGGCGCCGTTAACGGAACCGATCCCTTATTATCTCCGTCACCGTTTGCCGAAATCCCCACCACTGACGATTATGATCCGTTATTATCTTCACCATCACCGTCACCGTCAACTAATCAAAACCCTAACTCGTTTAATTCGTTACTTGAACCTCCTTCATACGCTGATGCTGTGTTTCGATCGTTTGACGGTGACCACGGCAAGCAAGTTAACATATCCACGTCATCATCATCATCATCTCCGTCTTCAAGTTCCGATTATTATTATTTAAAAATTTCTGTCACGGATCCACAGAAAGAGCAGGATTTAAACAATTCGCTGGTTCCTGGAGGAAATAGCTTTGTGACGTACTTGATTACGTCATGGACGAATTTACCTGAGTTTAATGGAACAGAGTTTAGTGTTAGGAGACGGTTTAGAGACGTTGTGACGTTATCGGATCGGTTATCGGAGAGTTATAGAGGTTATTTTATACCGTTGAGGCCAGATAAGAGTGTTGTGGAAGGGCAGGTGATGCAGAAGCAGGAATTTGTTGAGCAGAGGAGAATTGGATTGGAGAAGTATTTGAAAAAGCTTGCGGCGCACCCGGTGATACGCAGGAGTGAGGAATTGAGAGTGTTTTTGCAGGTGCAGGGGAAGTTGCCATTGGTTAAGACGACTGATGTGGCGTCGAGGATGATCGATGGAGCGGTGAAGCTGCCGAAGCAGTTGTTTGGAGAGAGTGTTGTGTCTGCAGCTGTGGATCCTGGGGAGGTGTCGCAGCCGGCGAAAGGAGGGAGGGATTTGTTGAGGATGTTTAAGGAGTTGAGGCAGTCGGTTGTGAATGATTGGGGTGGTGTGAAACCGATGGTGGTTGAAGAGGATAAAGAGTTTTTGGAGAAGAGGAAGAAGATGCAGGATTTTGAGCTGGAATTGAGTAATGTGTCACAGCAGGTATATTGTTTGGCATTCTAGTGTTTATGATATGTTTAGTGACATATATTTGAATGTAATGGTAAATTACTAAATTTGCACTTCCAAGACGTTCGTTTCAATAAGTTGCGGGTGAAAACCTGAAAACCTTAGGGTATATTATTGTTTGATAAATTTTACATGTAACTTATTTGTGTCTATTAAGAAAGATTGTTCTTTACTACTCAGTTTGTTAGTCTAAATATTCCATTAGAATGGCATGTTTTATATTAATTGGGTCATATCCATCGTTGTAAAACTGTGTTTTCAAAAGCAGATTGCATGTTTAGAAGAAAACAGAAGTTTTGAATTATGATAAATATAGACTGGAGATTGTGTTGCTGCTTCAGATATGCAAATGCTTGTTACTGTCGTTGGTGTCAATTCAGGTGTATTAAATGTGTTATATATGTGGGCACCATAAAATCAGTACAAATGGAGTGTCTCTGTTTTATGTATTGAGGTGAAATAGTCTAATCATAATTAGATAAAAACATATTTGGAACTGCAGGCCGAATCTCTTGTTAAAGCTCAACAAGACATGGGCGAGACCTTGGGGCAATTGGGACTGACATTTGTCAAGTTAACTAAGTTTGAGACAGAGGAAGCTATTTTTAACTCTCAAAAAGTGAGAGCTGCAGATATGAAAAATGTGGCTACTTCTGCTGTCAAAGCCAGCAGATTGTATCGGGAGTTGAATGCACAAACTGTCAAACATCTGGTAACTTCTTGACAATTCACTTAGCTTATGACATCTTTTATTGCAGTATGTAATTTGGGTGTGCGTTTTCTAAGTGATATTGAATAATTAGAATCAGACGGTCACGTTTAATTAGATGGGTCATGGAACATAGTGTTTAGCTGTGCCTATGTGGTTTAAGTTTTAATAATGATTACTTAACCATCCTTGAATAATAATCAGGAGTAGATTCTATTTTAATCCAAACTCTCATAAATACTTCTTTCAGCGTCAGCTAAGTTGAAAAAATTGACTTGTTTCACTTATTACTGCAGGATAAGCTACATGAATACCTTGGAGTGATACTAGCTATGAATAATGCATATGCAGATCGGTCAAATGCTTTGTTGACTGTACAGACTCTTCTATCCGAGCTGGCAAATTTGAATTCTAGGATTGAAAAGCTTGAAGCAGCTGCATCAAAGATATTTGGCGGTGACAGATCTAGAGTAAGGAAAATTGAGGAGTTAAAAGAAACAATGAGAGTTACTGACGAAGCTAAAAACTGTGCAGTTAGAGAATATGAACGCATTAAGGTAAACGATTTCAGCTGCTTGTTTTTATAGCCCTTAAGGCTAGCCATCAAGTTTCACATTGTTAGATTTTTTTTTTTCATACAAATATGTTGTGACTTGAGAGCTTGTCATATTATGTTTAATATGGAACGGCTTTCTTACTTTACTTCTGCATTTTACATCCGAGCCAAAGAATGTAACGTAAATTATGCTAAGGCTACCAGATGTTTAAATTATGCTCATGCTACTTGATGTTTAAATTATGCTCATGCTTTGTTAAATTGATCTTTTTGTGAAATTAAGACAGCAATAGGCTTGGATGAGGTCGCCTGCATCGTTTATTCATGCTGCCTCAGTGCAAGTGCTATGTGTGGCTTGAGTGCTTGACTGCTTTCACCAATATAGAGAAAGATTACATTATTTATGAACAAAACTGAGTTGTGTATGGTATAAAATAAGGGATAAACGGTCTTTTATTTCTTTTTCCTTCATGTGGATTTCTAAGTGTTATGAAGATGTAAGAGAATGTGTGGTTGATGTTATTGTTCTCCGATTGTTTTAAGGTTAAAATATCAATTTGGGAGGTTGTGGTTTGAAAGTTGGGAGTCTCGCTATTGATTTATACCATTTTCTTCTATTCTTTTGTTACTTAAAATTGTCAAAACCAAACGATTGTTTTTTTTTTTTTTGTTATTTAATAAAACATTGTGCTGTGTTTGATTTGTTAATTATGTCATTCGCCAGAAGAACTTTGATATCTATTATCTTAGCTAATTGTTAGTGTTTTCAAGAATTTACTGTATTTGATCTATGCTTGTCACCTTTTTGTTGTTTGTGTTTGTTTTCTTATATAAAATTTTAGCTCATTGTTTTTTAATATACCACCTTCCTTGATTGTTATTACAACTACAGAGTGATCTTCATGTTCTAGAAATCTGGGACTATGAATGCATAAATTTTGAGAAATATATAACAGTGAATGCATGTGCAGGAGAATAATAAAAATGAACTTGAGAGATTGGACAAAGAAAGACATGACGACTTTTTTGTCATGTTGAAAGGATTCGTTGTTAACCAGGTACATTTTCCAATCTCCACTAAGTAGTGCGACAAGTAGAAAATTGGTCTTGTGGGTTTAATGATAAAAAAAAAGAAACTAATTAGAAAATGGGTTAGTCAAAGTGTCTTTAAAGCATACAACCTTCCCACTATTATATTCAAAACATCTAATTATTTTGAAAAGGTGGTTTTAAAAATCTGAAGATAAAGGGTTTCCATGAATGTTAGTCCTTACCTGGCTTGTAAAAAAACTTGACTGTTTTGAGTCGTACCCAAGCCACCCGTTGTGCATATTTGCCATATTTAAATCTTAGCATCAATGCTTCATTTGTTTCAATAAATGATGAAATTTGTACTTATACATCATGGAACGGTAGTTGAGGCAAGATTTTCTTATTCATTCTGCAATAGTGTAACCGGTGACAACTGGATCCATTCCGCCAAAAACCAACCTTTGTTCATCTTACTACAATTTCTGAAAACAACCAAGTTTGACTTCAATAACCTAATAATCTAATATCAATTATTGTAAGCATTTGAATACGTTTTAGGCAACATGTCTGACCCATTGTTCAAGAAATCTTGGTTTTAAGCGCAAAGCGCATCTAGGCGCAATCCCGTGCGTCTTATGTAACCCAAGGCGAGCAGTGTACAAAAAGCGCAAGAAAAGCGCAAAAAGCGCCCTAAAAGCGCAAAAAAACGCAACAAAAAGCGCACTAAAAGCGCGCTTTTTGTACACGTGATGTTTTTGTGCTTAAATTTGTTATACATGTAGTTAAAAAGGTTGTACATTTAAGTTAAATCATATATATACCTTATTTGTATCTATATTTTGAGTAAATAATGTTAAAAACCTATAGCATACATAAAAAAATTATATAATCGTCTTGCGCCTCACGTACGAAAAGCCCACCGCTTTTGCGCTTTGCGCCTCGGTTTTAAAGCTCGTCGATTTTGTTAGCTTCGCGCTTTTTAAAACCAAGCAAGAAATTATAATTCAGTTTGACCTTTTTTTGAGCGAAAAAGATATTGTGATTTAGTTGGGGGTGCAACTAAAGTACATTGTGCTCGTGATCACAGGTGGGATATGCAGAGAAGATGGCAAGTGTGTGGGAAACTGTTGCAAGCGAAACAAGTGGATATGCTGCAAAAAGCTCTTAGTTATTGTGAACAATGTTATGGGTTAGATCTACTTGTAACATCTTTTTGTACCTTTTTATGTACACTTGAGAGACAATAGTTTTTGTGAAAAATATTACAAAATACCTCCTTTTTGTATTTTAGCTTTGAACATTCAATAATCTTATTATTCACATTTTGAACTCATAATTGTAATGTTCATTTAAGATTATTGGCTTTAGAGGTATGCAATCGAGGATTAGTAAATTGTATATGATAAAATTAGTCATACAAGACAGACCTCTGTTTTTATGGATTTCTTGTTTGCTACCTGCATTTGTTATGTATGGACCATTTTTGTTATGCATGAATCACCTTCCTGTGAACCTATCACAAAAGATAAAAAAGCTTGTCTAGCAATTAAGTTGCAAGTGTGAGGTGGATTAAATTAGGTAGTCGGTAGCTGGACCTGGGTCTTGGTGGCAGTGAAAGGAGGATACCATCCTGGTTTGTAGTGGTCTCAGGGGTGATGATGTGGCATTCTCTTTCCTTATGACCTGGGAGAGTCTAAACATTGCCAAGCTATTAGACAGTCAAGTTAGTATACACGTCTTGTATGCATCGATTATATTTATGTCTCATAAAGCAACACTAGTACTTTTAACTTTTAAGTGTATAGATGCATATAAAGATTCGCCTATATTTAGAGGGTAACGAGATACAAGAGAGGAGCAGGTGAGAAAAGAGCCCCCTCACGTGATGGGGTTATGTTCTCTTTTAGTAATGGGCTAACCTTAGTGAGCCGATCCAGCTTCACCTAGGTTGTCAAAAACGTGCCATGGCCGAGGGAGTGACGGTGCTAATCCAGTTGTTACAGAGGAAGTAGGTAGTAGCTTAACTAATGTGATGCTTCTAAATAACTATAACAACGAAGACTATATGAGTAAGTTTAGCGGTCGGAGAAGGGGCCCCCGAAGTGGACAATTGGCTAATCAAATGAATGGTAGAGCAAAGGAGACACAGAAGATGATGCAAAATGAGAGAGAAAGAAAAGACGTTGACTAGTAGAGATGTGATGCGCAAAAATAAGATTAGTTTTTTATAAGGTGGCTGCAGATTAGGCATATGGCTGATAGACTGCAAAGCGCTCAACGAGACTGTACGATGGTGACAATTAGAGAAGAGCTGATGGAGGGAGGATGAGAGGTCTAAAAATGAATGATTAAATGGAAAGGGTGTCAGATTAAGAATTGGGGATCTGAAGGGATGAAGGCTGTGATGCCATCATAAAGGGGACCAAGATTTTTTTTACTGGTATTAATATTCGGTTTTCGGATTTCTATCAACTTAAGTAAAGTATTTCACCAGGTTGGGTGAGTCGCCGATGTTTCAAAGTTCCAATAAAGATGAACACTTTTATAAACTGTTTTGTAATCGGTAATTCGGTATGTTTTTTCAGTTTTTGTTTGAGATGTTTGGACTTTCATTTTCATAGATAAGGAGAAATATTAGAGTGGATGGTCTTCTAGTCAAGTGAGTTGACTAATGGCTTTGCAGTTTGCATTGCTCATTTTGTTTTGCTTGGCAATATCATGGCAGGATGAGTTTATAAGTTGGACATCCCAACATGGCTAAAACTTTAATCCGTATGTTTGGTATGGGGTAATGGAATGAACGAGGGAATGGAATGAACGAGGGAATGGAATGGACGAGGTAATGGAATGGACAAGGTAATGGAATGGATCATTACCATTCCATGTCTTGATTGGTTGCCATGTGGGAATGAAACAAAATATTACTTTGTGTTGTTGGATAGATAGGAAAAGACGAAGGACTAAAATAAGTGGTGAGTGGCGGTGGTGGGTGGCGGTGATGGTGGGTGGTGATATGCGGCGGTGGCACCAGTGGAAGGTGGAGGTGGATGGTCGTGATGGTGGGTGGGCGACGATGGTGAGTGGTGGTTGGTGCGGTGACGGTAGGTGGCGGTGTGTTGCGATAGCGTGGTGGTGGGTAGCGACGACGGTGGTGGGTGGTGGCGATAGTGGTGGTTGGTGGAGGTGGATGGTGGTGATGGTGGGTAGGTGACAATGGTGAGTCGTAGCGGTGGTAGTGGTGGGTAGAGGAAATTATGGTGAGTGACGGTGGTGGGTGGTGGCGGCAACATTGGGTGGTGTTGGATGGCGGCGATGGTGGGTAGGTGGGTGAAGGTAGTGAGTGGCGGTGGTTGGTGGCACCGACGGTGTTGGTGGTGGGAGGCGGTGGTGGGTGGTGACGACGATGGTGGGTGGTGGTGGTGATGGGTGGTGGCTTATGGTGTTGTTAATGAAGGGTGAATGAGGGATGGAATGGAAAAAAAACATGGGGGTGGATGAAATGGTTTTGAGGGAATGGAATGCCTTGTGGAATGGGTGATTCCATTTCTTTGACCAACCAAACATACTATGGGTATGTTTGGCAAAACTAGCTGGTGGCTGGTAGCTGCAAGCTGTTAGCTGAAAGCTTTATTTTGGTGTTTGGCAGAGTAGCTGGAGCTTTTAATAAAATGTATAAAATGACCAAAATGGGCATCATTAAAAGCTTGTAAAGAAGGTTTTTATTTTATTTTTAAAATAGAATGGGTAGTTGTGTCATTTACTAATTAAAAGCTTGTAGCTAGTAGAGCTTTTTCTTAAAAGCTAGTACTAGTAGCTTTTCACTATAGAGCTTTTTCTCTAACCTAAAAGCTTCCAGCTCCTTCAACCAAACAAGGCTTTTTATTGAGTAGGAGCTTTTTCTTAAAAGCTTGAAGCTTCTAAAAGCTCTTAAAAGCTCATTGCCAAACATACCCTATTTTTCATTACCTTGTAATGGTCTATTCCATTCCCCCTTCCATTCCATCATACCAAACGCTACCTTAGTATGCAAGCATCATAACATAGTATGAATGTTAGGTAGGGGAAAAACTGATATAGAAGTCGCAATTAGACATGAGGGAATCTTTTGATTTGTTGTTTGCGTTTACATATTGAAAGTTTATTTGGTCCAATTATAAAGCCAAACGAATGATATCAAATGTCATTTAATAACATTTTATTCCTTGTTTCCAGTATATTATGCTTTTATGTTTTACTTCATCATCATCATTATACTCAGTTAATCCCACCAATAACAAAAGTTAAGGTAGGGTCTGAGGAGGGTAAGATGTAGACAACCTTACCTCTAACCCGTAGGAATAGAGATGTTGCTTCCAGTGAGACCCCCAGCTCGATAGTGGCTTTGTATCAAATCTTGAACATAAGGCACATAATACCATGGTTTATGTTTTACTTATGGATTATTATATACATGCATACAACCACTCTTATCTTGACAAGTTACCACAAATTTATTTCCCTAAATTAAAAAATACAGTGTATATCAGTGTTGAACTTTTAGGTTATCTAGCAAAGGACCTTTTTTGAATTATTGTACAACTAATCTAAAGTGGATGATTCGAATTTAGTTATACACGCATTCACCATTTTGAGCAAACAAGCAAAAGCCAATAATCATGCTCTTAAAGCATTGTTATGCCTTAGGGGGACGGGACGTCACCGGAATTGGTCACGGGTACTCCACTACCAGCACATTAACATCGCCGTCAACGGTGCTGGTAGTGGATCCGTGAACCAAATTCTGATTCTATCTAACGGGATCTTTCCTGTGAGTTTCTCTCTCCAAAATAAAAAAAAATACTTGTGGTGGAGAAGGTGCAGTGAAGCATATTATTATGTGTGAAAACAATTAATTATTGGGTAAAGAATCAGTTAATTGCTGCCTCTAAAAAACTATTTCAATGAAGTGATTTGGCAGTGTAGGATTTGTGTAAATCAGTGAAGTGAATTTTGTTCAGTGGAGCGCCCCTCCCCCTTATCTTTGTCATTAGTCACATACCCACTCTATCTCCATGTGAACTAGTATTATACTCGTGTGGTGTTGTAATATTATGAAATGAAAATGATCCACGCATGAAAAAGACGTAGCATAGCAAACAAACAAACAAACAAATAATAAGAAAAAAGTTGGTGTATACGTTTCAAGTAACTACAGTCTACATAACAAATCTAACATACAAAACAATCAAACTTACTTTAATGTCTACTCACTTTTATTTTGTTTAATAAGATCATGCATGATGAGCTTATAAGTTAGGCGTCCCAACATGGCAAAACTTTGACGTCTAGGCTCTAACTATGCAAACGTTATATGTTATTATATGCTATGAATATTAGGTAGCTGAACATAGGAGTCGTAAATAAGAAAATCCTTGGAACAAATTCGCTCGTGAGCTTTGAAATGTTTGACAACGGAAGGCTGATGCCTGATGGTGGTCATCACACACCTTTTATTTGTCATTTACGTTTGCATAAAATTACATTTCTTAAATTGAATTCCCAAAACTTCAAAATCCAATGAATACGTGTTAATGTTGGGAATGGAGCGACCCAAATACGTTTTATCAATTATATATTTTTGACAGGCGTAGTTGAACTGGTAAACCACGTGGCATTTTGCATCCTAACCCAAGATCGAATCCCTGCCCACACACTGGTGTCCTCCTTCAAACCGTCATGGAGAATTTTTCGTGAAGTGCATGGGATTCGAACCTGAGACCTTGGGCCGAAACCCCACATAAGTTGAGTAAAGCTTCCCACCTCCGTCTTAGACCACTGGACCAATATATTATTGGCCGTTTTATCAATTATATAAAATCAATACTTTATATATTTAGTCAAACAATAATAAAACTTTATTATTATGAAATGTGAAAGTGTGAATAAACACAAAAACGGATCTATTCCCAATCTAATGATCCAAATACAAGAACAATTAAATAATAATAAAACAGCCACAACCATAAGGGGTTCAAAGTTATACCTTGACGAAAACCAAAACCCGCACGATGGATACAACGGCTTTGCTAGTTAGCCAATTCACCGAATACACCAACTTCAAGATCCAATCTTCTGAACACCTGAACTAGATTCAATCCAGTAGCACACCAACACGAGATAATACACGAAACGACACACCACACAAAAGGATAGCGGTGGCGAGTGGCAACAGGTGGGCTCACGCGAGGGAAACCGAGGAGGTGGGGTGGCGAGTGGAGGTGGATGTGGCCGAGGGCGGTGGCGCATCAGCAGTGGGGTCCGACCAAGGGTCAGGCCGACAATTGGGTGGTGGTGGTGGTTTGTGGTGATGTTTTGATCAAAACTCCTTTCAATCTTTTGTGGTGGCTAGGTTTATTCAAGGTTGGTCTTAGGGCTAGGAAAATAAGATGATTAAATATAGTGATCAAAACTCCTTTCAATATTTTGATAGCCTCTGAATAGTCATTAACACTCTGTTTCTTTCATTTAAGGGGGGAAGAGAAATGAATCCCTCCTTATCTTCCTCCCCTTCCTTTTTCTTGTAATCCTTCCAAATTGGAAAGACATGATTTATGCCTAAAAACCTCACTATTTTCTCTCCTCTTCCCTTCCTTTCCCTCTATACAAAAACTCTGGAACACACTTTTTCATTCATTCCCTCCAATTCCTTTCTCTTCCCCTGCTGAATGATTAAGAGGTACCCATTCACATGATACATCTTAACCATTCTGACTTAAGCTTACCTCTTAGACCGTGTGTAGTGGGGGGGGGGGACTTTAAATTTAAGGTCCCCTTCAATGATTGGGACACGTGGCACATGGGGCTTTAAAATAAAATGAGGTGTAGTGGGGGGGCTTTAAATTTAAGGCCCCTATTAATATTTTATTTTATTTTTTAAATTAAAATAATAACAAAAGGAGAGAGAAACAATGGGGGAGATGAGGTGGCAAACCCTGATTGTGTTTTTATTTTCTTCTGCGGCGCTAAAGATTTAAGGCCCCTACCCATTTTGCAATTTTAAGGCCCTCCGTTTCTGTGTTTGGGGCGCTAATTTGGTTTTAGCGCTCATATTCGCGCCCCACTACAGGTGCTCTTAACCATTTAGAGGTTATGAGCTATTAAGAGGTAAGGGCTGTTTGGTAAGGCTCTTAATGAGCCTCTGAATCATTCAGCGTGTTTGTTTCAGCATCTGAATGGAATGGTTAAGGTTGAACCATTAAGACTTGAGATGTTGTTGAACCATTAAGCACTCAATGAATCCATTTTTACCTCACCTACCAATGTGGGACAAGAAGACTAACCATTTAGAGGTCCAACAAAGCAACACTTAATGATTCAGCACTTAACCATTCAGATCCTCTTAATCATTCAGATTTTTTAATGATTCAACACTTAATCAAACAGCCCCGTAGTATCTTAATTACTATTCAGAAGCTACCAAACAGGTTTATTAAGTCAAGCATAAATGAACAAGAAAGAAGTTGGTGTATCCATTTTAGGTATCTACATAACAAATTTAATTATTTAACATATAAAACAACCATCAAACATACTTCAACTACATCTTCATCCTAAAATAATACAAACCAAAGAAAAAAACATAAAGATCATAATGTTTGTAACTTAAAATTTAACACATTTGAATAACATTAACAATGTATTTAATTAAAGCTATAATGGTTATACTGCTGATGTATTTAGCTCTAGTAAGTTCTCAAGGGGTTTAAGAAGATCCTTGGAATAAATTTGCTCGTGAGCCTTAAAAAGTTTGATACCAGAAGGCTCGTGGTTATCATCGCACATCTTTTTATTTGTCATTTACGTGCATAACATTATGTTTCTAAATATAATTATAAACAAACGGATATATTATATTATATTAACATGTAATTACATAATTTCTTATTTCCTGTTTTCAATAGATTCTGTTTGATTTTGATGGAATACGTACGTTTAATAATTAAAATATAACCACTCTTATCTTCTCTTGTCACAAGTTACAAAATGTAATTCAAAAACTTCAAATACATTGTATATTTTAATCCAAAACTAGTTCTATTAACATTCACCATTTTAAACGAGCAAGCAAAAGCCAAGAATCATGTTCTTAAAGCATCTTTTTTATGCTATCTCTATCGTTGGTCAAATATCCACTGCCTTGATAGTGTATTTCACCAAAACACTACAAATTAAGACCTTATTGCTCGTAATAACCTAAGTAATGGTAATTTCCTACTTTG
The DNA here is from genome assembly GCA_032199755.1 of Ambrosia artemisiifolia. Taxonomy (NCBI): domain Eukaryota; kingdom Viridiplantae; phylum Streptophyta; class Magnoliopsida; order Asterales; family Asteraceae; genus Ambrosia; species Ambrosia artemisiifolia. The sequence goes on from CM063517.1 coordinate 3,231,503, forward strand.
CATTTTAAGCATAAAATTCAGATTAATATTCTTGTTACAACTTATTGAGCAGTAAAATTTGTATAATATTTTGAATGTGTGAATTGATGTATTGGAGAAAGGTTAATCACATCCTCGTCACTGTTAGATCCTAGTCCTATTTAATTCTAACTTTAATTAGGTCGGAGCACATGTATATATAATTAATATCTATTGTTACTTTTCTTGTTTATATCAGTGGCATATATGCATGATTCTATAACACTTGATATGGTCTAAAGGATGTATAAATATTGATCAAATATTCGAAAACTATCTAATCAAAACAAAACGAATGATTGCTAGAAGATATGCACCATAAATCTTCCGAACACTTGATATGGTCTAAAGGAAGTTCCTTTGTGTTATGGATCATTGCTTTGCATAGACATGCATTTTTATTAGGTCTGCACTGGTTTAGGTTCCTGTACAAATGACATATTTCGTGAGAAGTGTGAGAAGGATTAAGAATTAGCATTTAGGCATCATGTTTTGGATTTAGGAATGATGTTTTAGGTTGTTTTAACTTGAAAAACACCAAACACAACAATCTAAAACACAATCCAATGTATTATAGTCATCAAATTTATAAAACAGCTAAAACACACTACTTACATTTAAAACACACTACTTAATGTTCTTAGCATGGTGTTTTAACTTTTAAGCCTAAAATACATTATTTTCGGTTTTTAATTGTTATGTTTGGTATTTTTCTAGGCAAAACAATCCAAAACAACATGATTAAGTTCAAAAATGATGCCTACATATCAATTTTTAATCATTCTCACATTTCTCACGAAATATTGCCTTTGTACAGGAACCTCACTCGTCTGCACTATATGAATATTACGTACGTTGATGTGTATATATAAATATATTGTTTTAAATATATATGTAGAATGTAGTTTCAATATGTGTAAATGGCTGTTAAGAATAGTATAAACAAATGATTAAAATTTAAAATCATAGATAGAATGCTTGTATTTGACGTTTTCTTATGTTATCTCCCTCTATATATATATCTCTATTAATTTGTAGCTCATCATAGGTCCATACCATCATATCTCTTTCTCATTTGTTTATGTTTCTCTTGAAGATCAATTAACTGATTGTAGTATATATATATGTTCTTTTGAATTCTTTTACTTCCTTTAACTCCATAAACCTCTAAAAAAGAATCACAATTAATGGCCCCTTCTTCATTTCCTGATATATGGGGTTGGATTCAAAACCTACCACCACAAACACAATGGCAAACAAACACAAAATCTATATGCATTTGTTCTTCATCTCAACCTCCTATTGCACTCTCCATTTCCAAAACCCTAATTCACCCATCTTCAATCTCTTTCTCCATCTTTGCAAATTACAACTTACCCATCTCTCTTTGGACCTCTAAACCACTCAAACCCACCACTAACAACTCCTTTATTCATGAACAACCTAGCATGATCTCCAAACTTATGACCAATATCACCAAAGATATTCTTAATTACACCCCTATCAACCTCTCTAACTCTTTCCTCAGACTCCCCGATCCAAACTCGATCCCTAACCTTAAAGACATCATTAATTTCTTGTTTCTTTCACTTTCTTTCGTTATTTCAATATACGAAGCGCCTCAAGATATCAGGTGTGATTGCATAAACACTCTTAGAGATCAATTCACGTGTCCATGGGCTAGAGAAACATCTAAAAGATTGATGAGGTTGATAGGTTCAAACGCGGAAGAACAATGGATGAGATCCATGAATCTTGCAATCACTAACTGGATGATGGAGCTAAGAGCGATGAATCGTGTGTTAAAAGCACCATCACCAATGTATTCTTCAGCGATTTCGGGATTAGGGTTATGGAAAATTCAGTTGTATTGTCCATTGATTGCTATGGATGTTGAAAAGTGTAATAGTAATGGACAAGAAGATCAGAAGCTAGGGTTTTCATTGAATTATCATCAGCTTGAAGGGGTGATCCAGTTGAATTATCAAGTGATGGTTCGAGAGAATTGGATTGATGTTTTGGTTAGCATCGATAATGTGAGGTATGGAAGGTTACTATATCTATTTTTTTTATTTGCCTTTAATACATCTTTCACATGCATTCAATATATATCGATCAAAAGCCAAAAAGCTAACTAGGGTAGAATATATAGATGAAATGATTCCTAATTTCTTAGGTTGTAGTTTAATGTTTACATCGACATTATGGTTTTATTAATGTTTATTAATGCCACTTAAAACTTATTTGACACATATAGATGAAATGATTCCTAATTTCTTAGGTTGTAGTTTAACGTTTACATCGACATTATGGTTTTATTAATGTTTATTAATGCCACATAAAACTTATTTGACACATCACACAAAGGCGCTAACTAGTATTCCATCTCGTGTGGTAACTAATATAGGGTTAGGATCAAATACACAGTTAAAGAAAAATAGGAAGTCGTAGGAAGGTTATCAAACGGACTTCGATTGAACTCATTCAAGCGGCACTGGAACCGTCTTATCAAACCCTACGAAGTTAGTTTTTAGGTCTTCGTTTTTTCGGGTTTTAGCTTGTAGTTTTTATAATATGCGTTATGTCATTGTTACTTTTATGTACTATTGTGTCTTTTTCTTATTTTCATCATTGTGTCGATTTTTTCAATTCATTGTGTCTTTTTTCTTCAGGTTATATTTTTTGGCACTGTGTTATATTTTGTGGCCCATTGTGTCATATTTCATGATCTATTGTGTTTTTTGTATACTTTTCACTCTTCTCATTTTTGTTACACTGCGGAAAATAACTTGATATATGTGGTGTCTAAATCATATGTCGCTAATAGAGGATATTAGAATGATAAGATCAAACGAGTTTAATAACGTGACAAATTAGTAGTTTAATTAAAGTTAAAGCAAAACGTCCAGTTTAATTAAAGTTAATGCAAAACGTCCGGATGAATTGACTAGTTAACAAAATGTGTTGTCATTGTTTTGAAAATAATACCGTATGAAATATGGTGTAAGACGTTTAGTATTTTCTCTATTGAAACAAATTAATATAGTATTATCACCAATTTTTCAATTGCCGGGTTTTACCGATTATTCCATTGTCGTGTTTTCGGACGGGTGGATAGTCGGGTTTTTTCCGGAACTGGTGAACTTGGTGAAACCAGGAACTCACTTACATGTCTGGCTATGCCGGGTAGAAGGGGTCCTGATTTGACTGAGTAGGGACTCCGAAGGGAGTTCTTAGTGAATTTCATTGGCCGTTTAAAAAAAAATTCAGATTTCGGCTAATTTTAAGCGTGACCCATTTTCAACAGGTAAAATCATTAAGGGACTGTTTGGTAAGCCTCTTAATAAGGCTCTGAACCATTCAGCGCTGAATGATTCAGCATTCAGCGCGTTTGTTTCAGTTTCTTAATGAAATGGTTAAGGCTGAACCATTAAGACTTTGGATGTTGGTAAACCATTAAGCACTGAACTGGGCTGAACCTTAATGAGGCTCTCCTACTAATGTGGGACAAGAAAACTAATCATTAAGAGGTCCAACTTAATGATTCAGCATTTAGGGGCTGTTTGGTTGATTAAGTGCTGAATCATTAATAGCTTTGAATGGTTAAGTGCTGAATCATTAAGTTGAACCTCTTAATGGTTAGTTTTCTTGTCCCACATTGGTATGAGAGTTTCATTAAGGTTCAGCCTAGTTCAGTGCTTAATGGTTCAGCAACATCCCAAGTCTTAATGATTCAGCCTTAACCATTCCATTCAGAGGCTGAAACAAACGCGCTGAATGCCGAATCATTCAGCACTGAATGGTTAAGAGCCTCATTAAGAGGCTACCAAATAGCCCCTTAACCATTCAAACCTCTTAATGATTCAGCACTTAATCAACCAAACAGCCCCTAAAACAGCCATGCGTATCTAAAATATTAATCAAATATACTTGACTTTTAATATTTTTAAAATAAACATATAAAAAACAAACCAATTAGAAAACGCCAAATAATCAAAGTCACCTAGAATTTAACCGACACAAACATTAAGAAGTCCACCAGATTTGGTCACGGGTACCCCACTATCAGCACGGTAACACCGCCACCACCCGTGTTGGTAGTGGATCCGTGAACCAAATACTGGTTGAAGTTAACGGACGGATTCACTGAAATTTCTCTCTCCGTCTTTCTCTCTCCGTCTTTCTCTCTCTTGTTGATTTCCCCAAATTTCATATCTTTTTCAACCCGTGACTCACCAAATCATCAACTGTGCTCACCAAATCGAAGTCTTTGACCTGGAAAAATTGATGAAGAGAGCTGTGAAGAGAGCAGAGCTGTGAAGAAGGAGATGGTTTTATTGTAAAGGGAATAGAGCATAGTTGTGAAAAAGGAGATAATTTTTGTGAAGAAGAAGGAGATGGTTTTATTGTTGTTGTGGTACATTATTATTATTATTATTATGTGTGAAAATAATTGATTGTTGGGTAAAGAATCAGTGAAGTGCTGCCTCCAAAAAAGTGTTTCAGTGAAGGGATATGGCAGTGCATGATTGGTAGAAATCAGTGAAGTGAAAAATTTTTCAGTGGAGCGCCACTTCCCCCCCCCTAATGCTTATGAGTGTGAAGTACCTCACCAACCACCTTATGGTGGAGTGGTATGGAGGCTTAATGATAGAAGACTCATGGCTGAAAGGTTATGGTTTAGATTATTGAGAGCGTTGGGTTTTACCGATTATTCCATTGTCATGCTTTCGGGTGGGTGGATAGTCGGGTTTTTCCCAGAACTGGTGAAATTGGTGAAACCAGGAGCCCCCTTACATATCTGGCTATGCTGGGTGAAAGGGGCCCTGATTTGACTGACTAGAGACTCCAAATGAAGTTTTTGATGAATTTCGTTGGCCGTTAAAAAAAAAGCGTAAAGTATCCAAGATTCTAGAGTTACATATATCTTAGCCTTCATTATTTTGTGTTTTCTAAGATATAACCCCTTCTTTATTTGTGTCGGCTAAGGTATAGTGGACACCTGTAGGTCGTCTGGTCGTCTGCTAAAATTTAGCTAACACATTACACTCGTAATTTTAAGATTTTTTTGTTTTTTCACCCATTATAATTTTTAATATTTTTATGCGACTTTGTTTATTTGAAGTTTTATGATTGGGTGGTTTTAAGTACGTCTAACTTTTCTAATGTTAATTAAAAGTCAATGTATACTTTATTAATTTATTTGGTATACATACCTATTAATTCATGTTTATAATTTTATGAAAAAAAAATACATGTTACACGTACGCTATTATTTTCTCTCCTAAGTCCTAATCACATTTTGTATAAATAACCAGGTGTGATGTTATTGGACTAGTGAACCATACTCTAATGAAAGAACGTGGAGCAGGAATCGACGAAAAACACTTCCCATCCCGCATTTCCCTACAACTCACCCCAACAATTCAAACCAACGTAGTAACCGTTTCGGTTAGCCGATCTTCCGAAAACCCGATACGTGAAATCGGCATCGAAAGGTCCATCGAAGGCTCATTCGAACCACCAAATCCACACATTGGCATATCCGTTACCGCAGGTGAAAAAATCACCACCAATCTCAAACCATGGAAGTTCGAGCAATCGGTCTATGGCAATAGTGGCACGTTAAATTGGTTCCTACACGATAGTGTTAACGGACGTGAGGTTGTTTCATCAAAGCCTTCGAAGTTGGCATTGCTTCAGCCGAAGGCGTGGTTTAGGAACCGATATTCGAGCGCTTATCGCCCGTTTACGAGGGAAGGAGGTGTTGTGTTCGCGGGTGATGAGTACGGGGAAAGTGTGTTGTGGAGGCTTGGAAGAGGTGCGATTGGGCAAACGATGGAGTGGGAAGTGAAAGGATGGATATGGTTGACGTATTGGCCTAACAAGTACAAGACATTTTATACGGAAACTAGAAGGTTGGAGTTTCGTGAGATTCTTAGTCTTGCTATTGCTTGAGTTACTTGGTATTTAATTAAAGTGGCAATTGTTTGTACAGGTTTTGCTTTAAATAATTTGTGATGTAATGTTCACAAAATGTTAAAATATGTGTATGAAATAAAGATATCTACTATTAAATGTATGGAAGATATCAGTTTGAATTATAAAAATGTGGTCTTTTGTAACGTGAAATATCATTTACCTAAAGTTACTATCTAGGCATCTAGGCTCTAGCTACGGGGATCTTTATACTTTTTGATATTTGAAGTTACTATATATGGTTCAAAGAATCAAGTAGGTATAATTTATTTCTTATTTTTATTTTTCCAAGGATTTAAACCTTGGATTTTTTTTAAAAAAGGTTTTATCTCTTGCAATCGGACTACAACCATGTCAGTAACTTACCATCTACCAAATTTCGGCTTCGACAATTAATTCTTTTAGTAAAATGACTTTGAAGTACTTAAAAAATAAAAGTTGGGCGTTTAGGGGGGGGGGGGGGGGGGGGGGGATGATAACTTTTTTCACTGTACTCGTCATCAATCAAAGCCCTTCATGTCATCACCAAGTGTTGTCCCACGTCAGTGGAAATCTCCACCAAAGATGTCTCACGCCAATGTTCACATTGGACACGGTATGGTGTGGCTGACATGTCGGTCGGGGACATCCGTATATTCTAAGGCTATTAGGTGTGCTTTCGGTAAATGCATCGGTGAGATGACATGCCAAATTCCCCCAAGGGGAACACCACCCCCCTCAAACATTTTTCGGTGACTTGGGGGAGATTTCTCCTTTCTCCCCGTGTGTGATTTATTATATTTTATTATATATAATAATATTATTTTCTAACTTTTTCTTACTTTTATATATAATACTAGTAGTAAACCCGCGCGATGCGGCGGCAATAATTTACAACGCGGTAGTTATTTTCTTGTTATGTTATGAGTCCCCTCATGATATATTGTACAATACTTATGTTAGTTTCTTATTCGTGACATCGGTATGGCCTATCTATACCCGATAGACATCAACTAAATAATAATGAAAATAAATAAGAAGTTATTAGTCATACACATATTAAAGAATACTCAATAACTTTTGACAAAATAGACGTGTCACCAACAAAATCCGCTAGTTAATTCCTTGGACTGGCAATAGGTAATTTGTATAAGATACAATTAGACATGTTAACTAAAATGTACACTATGTAAAATTTTACTTTTTTCAAAATAAATAGAATTAGGATGATATGATTCATCGTATCTCTTTTTTGGTACATGAAACATATAACTGTGTTATAAACATACGATATAAAGTAGTTAAAAAATTATGTTCAAGTTTATAACTTGTGTTGTTCGTGTCGTCAGTGACCTATTAAAGACACGATTTGCCAGCCCTAATGTCCAATTTTTTATTTAAAATTTTTCTTTTTTTATAATTTAGTTTTATTATTTAACAAATTGATTATATTCTATAGTTGTGTGCAAATTATATGCGACTTTAGAGCAAAGACGTGGGACATTTTTTTTATTACGACTTTAAAAAAAAAAAAAACCTTTAATATAGCAACGGGTTACCATGAACAAACTTGATTAATAACCATTGCTCATATGTCAATGATGAATAAAATAAACAATTTATTATTAAGCTGATAATGTTTATAAAAGGGCAACATTACTCTTACAAATAATACCAACCGGCCTTAAGTGTTTCCCATGAATCTCCATGCTTGCTTCTTTTTTCCTACCTATGTTTGACCCATTTTGTCTGACTTCCACTCTAGTAATTTATGTCGATCCTTAAACAATCCGACATAATCCTTGTCCTTATAGCACTCTACAAAGTCGACCAAAACAATATTAAACACGCTAATCTTCACATTTCTGGTCTTCACTCTTTGACTACACCTCCCCACTACAAGTTTATCTTAATGATGATAATTCATTTTCAGCACATGGGAACATTAAACTCCCCCATGAATAGCATCGCACGTGTGGCCCAATGCTAAACATTGATAAATCCTAAAAATTGGTTTGTCTCCTAGCCGAACATTGAACACCACCGCGGATAGCGTTGCACATCTAGGCATGCCAAACATTGATAAATCCTAAAAACTGGTTGGTCTCCATGCCGAACATCAAACTCAACCGCAAAAAGCTTTACACGTGTGGCCCTATCTCCAATTTCTTCAACCATGATTAAAACTAAGATGCAAGATTCTTGTGTTATCAAGATCAGCATTATCGTCACCGTTGTGCTTATGTGCAGACACGGCTGAATAAGAAAATACCAAGAGCAATGACAAAAGGTTTACATAAACTTAGTCAGAAAACAAGCCACCAGTCACAGGTCAATTGGAAAGGAACAAGAAATTAGCTTAACTGAAATGATACGGAAGACGGGCCACCAACCTCGGGTCACGTGCATGGGTTATGGGCCATGTAGAACCAGCTTAACTGAACCATCACCACATGAAAGAAAACCATTTGAAACTGTTTGAATATCTGTCATATCTAGTGTTTAAAACTTTAATTTAAAACTGAGTGTAAACTTATCTTATTATTTATTGGACAAAAAAATAAACTAAAAAAGCAAAAATGCTAATACCCTATCCATTCTAAATCCTCTTTGGCTAGGTTGAATGAAGGTGTGTCTAACATTCATATTTCTCCAGTGACATACCAATTTTGCCCTCTTAGCATTCCAAAGCTTTACATCCCCATCTTTACTTCCAGTTAAGAAAAAATTGTATTTCGAATAGTTGATATTTTGGACCACTCATTACAAATACAAGGTTAAAATCTATAAACGGGTCAATTTGGGTTACGTTTTAATCTAACATGGTCAACGGGTATAATGGAAAAAAAAACAGAAAATCGTATATCAAAGTTGCCATTTTATTTCAAGTGAACTCGTCGGCATAGGATTAGAGAGAGAGAGATTGCATACCAAGACCAATAGCAAGAATTGTTTTAGGCGTTGCCAAGAGCTGTGTAAATCAAAATGAAAAAAAAACATAAAAATCGTATATCATGTAATTTCATATATGCTTTAACCAGAATGTGTTTGGTAAATTCCACATGTTTGGATCAACAAGAACTACGCATACATTATTCAATTTAACAATTGTTGTTTCGTCTTTGAAAGTCAAAACAGACAATTCATGTCAATTTGGTATGATTGTACCCGTGAGGTGTTGGCCGTTCTTGTATGCTATTGTCTTCGAATAACATGGTATTAGTGGATCAATATAAATAGAATTACATGGTACAAGAGTAACAAATAGTTCACTTATTTGCATATAGTAACATAAATCTTCATAAAAATTCTAGGAGAATCCACCACATATTCAATTGTTTAAACTAACTCAATGAAAGAAAAAAAATATCTAGTATAAGAAACTCTTAGCCTCCTGAATCTTGTCACACAATACAAAAAATATGTTTGAGAAACGTAGATCTACATAGAACAACTAAGAAAAAAATAAGAGTTATGAAAACACTAACCCGTGTGTGAGTTACGTTGCTGGTACCTCATTCCAAGCTTTAAAATTAGCCTATGCAAATCAAATAGAAGCGTTTTTTATGCCACGAAAGCCTATGTCAAAATATTTTCAGATTTGCATATATTATAAACATAAATTAGGCACCAAGTTATCTTTGTTTAACCTCACCATTTAAAAAACTTCTGCTTCAATTATCAAACATGTTATGTAAATGAAACCATCAAATTGTTTTTGGAATGAAGCTCCGTTACTACACCCAACTATACCACTTTTGGGGTATTCATAGCAAACTTTTAAAAAGGTTTTCAAAACCCCATCTGAGAATGAGCTATTTATGGGTTTCAGGAGAGCAATTACCAAAATAAATAAACCACTCACTAATAAATAGAACCAATTAAAAAATAAAAAAAGTAATCGAAAAGCAACACCGTTTTCTTGTTAAAAACATAAAAATATCTAAATTAGAATGATACCATGCTCTAGAAGGCAGAGATTAGGCATGGAGAGGAGATTTTGATACCTACCTTTTTAATGGATTTGCAAATAGAAGCCTCCTCCCTGAAAATCAGTGAGAGAAAGAGAATAAGGCGAAATGGTGAGGAGGAGATTAAAAGCCGAATACGTCAAAGATATTAACAAGTGAGAAGAAGTACACCAGCAATTAAGATGTATTAAAATGGAGAGAGTGTTAAACCTTCACCTTTAACCCACAAATTGGGAGAACCCTATAAAAGAAGAACAGAAGAAACAGCGGATGTGAAATGGTTTTAGGGTTTTTGAGAAAGGGAGAGAGAACAAAGGAAATGAAAACGGGCATTTGAAATTTAAAATTTCGTCAAATTTGAAGAGCCCGCCTGTTTGAACTTTGAAGTGCTGGGTGGGGTTGTTCAAATTTTAATGCTTAATGGTATTCTACTAAATGCATAAAAAGTTGTATGTATTGAGATTTTAAGATATTTGGTAAAATTACCATCTTACCCATCCTATATGCATTATAATATAGTATAGATATAGATTATTATATAAAATAATATAAAAAGGAAGGGGGAATGGGAGAATTGGGGGAAAACATTTCCAAACTTTGGGGGAGAAAATGGGGGAAATGATGTGGCGCTGATGTGGCTAGGGGTGTTCAGAATAACCGACAACCAAATAAAAACCAAAAACCGAACCGTAACCGTAACCGAAAAAACCAATCCAAACAACGAATTTGGTGTTTGGTTTGGTTTTAACCGAAACCGAATTGTTAATTTGGTATTTGGTTTGGTTTTTGGTTCTACATTTTTTTATTTGGATAACCGAATAAACCGGTAAAATAATTAATTAGTAAATAAAAATAATAATATTTAATAAGTCATATATAATATATAAGCCCAAAATATTGAAAGGTAAGCCCAATACAAAATAAAGCCCACCTATTTATAAGTAATATTCAGAGTATAAGTCTAATATCCAGGTATATGTTTCTCCGTGATTGCATCAATCATTGGTCTGATTATCAAGCTACACGATTTATATGTTTAGTATTAATATCTTTATTTTTCGTATGCAGGTTCACTAGAGTTGGAGAAAGATTTAAGTTTGAAGTTTATTATATTTTGTGAAATTGGCAAAGACTTATTTACTATTTGTAATTTCTATGATGTTTGTGTTTGTGTGGTTTGATTTTTGGTTTATATTAATTGATAACTTTTCATTCGGATTTCGGAACACAGAGGTATATAAGTTAAAGAGAAAAAAAACTTCGTTTCAATTTGGTTGAATTTGGTTTGTTTGGTTAAACCGAAGCCAAACCGAATTCAATTTGGTTGAATTTGGTTTGGTTTCCATATTCCTAATTTGGTTTGGTTCGGTTTTTGGTTTGGGGTACAAAATTATGAAAACCGAATAAACCGAATCGAATAAACCAAATAAACCATAAACCGAACCGATGAACACCCCTAGATGTGGCACTTGAGGAGTTGGGGGAAAGGGGAGGCACACCGTATAGCCTAATAGTGTCAAAATGAACCCACCATATAAGGTTAAACATTGGTTTTTATTTTTATTGGTTTTTAATAATACTTTCCGTTCCCCTGATATGTTGTCGGTAAGAGGTTATTTGATGATGATGTGTCTATTCCAAACTTATGTCAAAAAATTAAAAATCCCTAAAAATATTAAGTCAAATAATTAAAAATATTAAGTCAAATCAAAGCAGACATAAATGATAAACATAAACCCCACTACTAGTGACTTGTGACGAGTGACGAGCTCAAGGAGTGATGAAGGCGGACATTACGAGTAACAACCCATAAATCATACCCCTTTTTCCACTATCCTCCATGGCGGATTCAGCAGCTGTCTTGTGCACCTTTCATTGTAATCATCTTTTTATTTCTTTATATAAATAAATAAATAAATGCATCTCTGTATCATCCTTACTTTGTTTATCTTGATTCCTACTTATTGCTTTTTGTCACACTATGATTAGATCCAAATCCAATAAGATGTTTGAATTCTTTACTTGAGATCTGTTTACCTGAATGTTGGCATAGCTTGTGTTTATTTTATTTGAATTTCGGTTTGTTTATGTTTGATTGTCGTACACCTTTCAACTGTGCCAATAGTTTTAGCTAAATTGATGTGAAGATATGAGGCGTTTATACTCGAATTCTTTATTTATATACTAGAGTAGATACCCGTGTATTACACAGTTAAATACAGAAGTTTTTAAATTGTAAAACGATATTTTTAGATATGTGATTGAAATTACGCGTAAGAAAATGTTAGATAGTTAGACTATAGTAATGAAGATTTAGGGAATATCGTGTTTTATTACTATTGCTTTCTTTTAGTTAACTTATTATATTAAGTAATAGAATACGAAGGAGTGAAATACGAGAAGCAGAAGCAACCGGTTATATAATAGACATAGATATGCCCTAAAAAGACTGAAATTGAATAATATCATGTACCTTTGCATTTGCTACTGCTATTTTTAGCGTGCTTAAGTTGATATGTCATGTTACGATTGCAGATTCTGGTTCTGCAGCTGCAAGACGTCCAGTCGTTCGTGTGCATAATGCCAATTGGCTCACATCAACCAAATCTCATGTCCCAACATTTGGTAGGGAGCTTGTTTCTTCTCCAAAAAAGAGAGCAGGAATTATTGTGTCATGTGTGAAGGAATCTAAGGGTGAGTGACTAGTTCCTATGCAATAACTGCTTATCATTATGTCAACCAAGATGGCTTCATGTTTATTGATATGGATGAGATATTGTTTCCATTACACTTAGTTTCCCTTCAAATAGCTTCTAGATTAATAAACCGGTTAGACTAAATTTGTTACTTTTAATAGATAAATAAAAATTTATGTTTCTTACTATATCTTTGATTATTTGTCATTTTCATTTTGAAGGCTCATCGGAGAAAAGTTCTTCACGAAGTGCAACATTTCCTAGTGGTTTTGAGGTGAGTTCAGATGAGCTATGTCAAACGCCTAATAGGATCGTCAGTCATGGAGACATGGACAAAATAAGTTACAAACCATATTTTATTTAACATTAGCGTTTTTTTTTCTTTAGAGATATGTTTATGATGACAACTTATGATTGCATGCTTACTGTTAATAAATATTAGGAGCTTGTCGCAGGAGTCTGTGATGAGACGCAAATTGCTGAGCTGAAGATAAAGGTACACGTATACTCTTATACCTTAATATCCAACTGAACGTCTTATTTAATCTTTTAAGTTAATGACTTCCAAATGTGATTAGATGTGACAAAAAAAAATATGAAAATCTATCAGAAAAGGACTTGTATAAAGATTGTTCATTCTTCACAATCTTTTTCATTTCATATAGGTTGGGGATTTCGAAATGCATCTTAAGAGGAACATTCAATCAACAGAAGCCCCCATTGTTGTCGCTTCACCTACAGAAGCACCACCAATTCCAAGTAAACCAATGACGGGATCTACTCCTGCCGACTCACCCACCCCTTCTGAAAAAGAAACTGCAAATCCATTTACAAACGCGAGCTTTAAGAAGTCAAACAAATTAGCAGCATTGGAAGCTTCTGGAGCTAGTGGATATGTTTTCGTGCCATGTCCAACGGTATAAGTCCAAATTATACATTTTCCTTTATTATTCAAAAGTCATGGTGGTTCATCTTAGAGGTGGCAATTTCTTACCTGTGAAAGAGTTGATTTGATATATATTTTCTCTGTCAAATAGGTATATAGAATTTGGATTAAAATGTAACAGTTTTAATGGATAAAATAGGGTGAAAGTCACCCAATTGTATTCTTAATGTTTAAAACCTCATAAATGGTCTTATTTAAAATTTTGGACAAATGGTATCCGGACCCAAACCAGTTCAGCTCGACCCATAAAGTTACCTTTTTTGACCTGAACCCCTTGCAACAATATATTTCCTTGTTTATTTCACACTTCCTCGTGTTTACCAGGTTGGATCATTCCGTAAGGGAAGGACATTTAAAGGCAAGAAGCAGCCTCCTGTTTGTAAGGAGGTAACTTATCTAAGGAATACATCCAATTCCTTTGTGCACTTCACATTGTATTTCCCCTTTTTGTCTCTTATATCACTAGCATACAAAATGTAACGTTAAAAAGAACAAATTCACGAATGTCGGTAGACTAACAAAGTATCATTTATTTAGGAATCAACTTTGAAATTGGCAAACTATGTAATGTTTTGCTTATACAACAGGGTAGTGTGATTAAGGAAGGACAAACAGTATGCTACTTGGACCAATTTGGCACTGAACTTCCTGTAAAGGTGAGATGACGTCTCTAATTTTCTGCTCTTATAGGAACAAGACTTCTGTTAGAATCTAATCACTCTTTATGTCTTTTGAAATATCATTATACAGTCGGATGTGGACGGAGAAGTCATAAAATTCCTTGTCGACGATGGAGGTATTCTTATGGTTTCCCCCTAATTTTTAAGACATTGTTATGTAACTGCATAGAAAACCCTGGGCAGTGAAATGCTCCATCCGTTCCAAATAAAAAACGGATAAAGAATGCAATACCTTCCATTGTGAGACATCTAAAATAAAATGGATTATTGGATATTACAAAAATAGCCGTTTTCTTAAGTGTGTTATACATTTATCACTATATTCAAAACAAACCGCTCATTTAGCCATGAGATAGAAGACTTTTTTCCTTCAATGATGACTTAAACTGATGTGATAGGCGACACCATATCAAGTATAGATTTGTATATGTATTGTTATTCGCGTATCTCATTGCTATATGAGTAAATTGTTTTTGTATGAGTACATAGGCATATATTTTAAAACACATTTAGAAAAATGGCTTGCTTTCGGGGCAAGTAGGTGGTTGTAAAATGATAAATTTCTAAAACTGAAAATTTTACAATTTCCATTGGATTATTTCTAGTGAATTGTTTAAATTTACAATTGTTTTTTAAAATTTAATGACTATCTATGTGATTATGCAGAGGCTGTTGGTTATGGTGATCCCCTTATCGCGGTTTTGCCCTCGTTTCATGATATTCGCATTTAAAATGGTCGTCGTTGAAGAATTTGAGCTTCAATATTTATGTAGCGTTGTTGGATTTAAGGATATATGTAAGAACTATACATTAACCAGGTAGAATTTGTGGAAAACAATTGTTCATGTAATTAGCTTTATTTGTGTATATGGTTGATGATAATATTGGTTATTTGCTTTATATATTTCCTTGTACACCATTTGTTGAGCTTTCTTTTTGGATTAGGTTTATACAGTTAGGTAGTTACAAAAAGATACATTCCAATTGCAAGAAAACCAGATCAAGACTAAAAAGCTAAAAAATAACATAACTAGGACCGGACTGATCCAACCGACCTGGTTCCCATTTCTAACCGGTTTGGTTCCAAGCCGTGCATAAACTGTATTCAGAAAGTTACAACCCTAAGCGTAAATCGGTTATTTCATCTGGAACAGATTTACTCAACTAAAATTTAGAAAAGAAAACCAAAATCAAATAGGACACAAAACATTCAAGTTGCAGATGCTGCTATGTATTTCAGTTGTCAAAAGTATTTGTTTCATTGTGATATCAAGTCAACATTTTTTCAATTGATGAAAAAGCACCAAACTCATCATCACTAGCCACACCAAAAAGAGAGAAAGAAAACTAAAGACCAATCTAGACTCTGTTAAGTTTCGTACTAACGAAAACACTATCAATGACTCCTTTTTCCTATTGCTTTCATATGAACAACCACCTCCCTCCTATAGCATTCAACCTGCCAAAAGTTTGCTGGAAAACGTTAGTTATAAAAATAAACAAATAAGCGTTAAAAAAATTGTTTATACAATGTCCTAAACCTCAACGTTTTCTTTCCGCCCACCAATGTATTTCGATCTTGATGTATCCTAAGTATCCACAAGTTTGACAAGGTCTGCAATCGATCTTGATACTGATTCCAAAAAACTAACTCGGCCTCTTAGGTGCTGAATTTCTTGTTTTGATGTATCCTAAGTAGCCATATGACATAATTTAACACAGTCAGTGCAATAACAGCAAGCGATTTAAAAATTATGTAAATAGACATATTGGGAATTTGGGATTAGAGATTACCAATTCTTGCTCTAGCCTATTGATTTTCACAATCTGCTTCATCTCAGATCCTTTCATCACTTCAAATTCTTGCAGTAACTTCACACGATAGCCATAAAAGCTCAATTAGACACACACATAAAAAAAAGATCTAACAGAAAACAGAAAAATTGCATGGAGAAATAAGCAAAATATAATTCTGACTTGCTTTAGCCACTAATGGCTGTAGATTAGTAGAAGTCTGTGGAGAATTGTCTTTCGCCTCGACAGATAAGGACAAACTGAAATACGGATTATTATCTAGAGGTTGAGGTGAAAATGGCTTGGCGAAATGTTGACCACTTGAGGTCTGACCATGTTCAACTTCACATGTTGTAGGGGCAATGTGTTGGCTTTGCTCCCAGGTGTTTCCTTGCATAGCAACAACGTTATTTGTAGCAGACAGTGCCCTCCACTCTCGTGCGGGTTGGGAACTAGAAGGATGTGAGATAGCAGTATTGGTTCCGCCAAGAACAGAAGCATATGAAACTTTTGAGGTCTGGTTCAGGTTCTCAGGCTGCCTTAGATTGGTCACTTCTGGCGATACATGAGCATTGTATTCTTGTCTTTTAGGAGTTGCGGACAAAGAGGCGTAAAGACTGTTCCACTTTGTTGAAATACTAGAATTCAAGGGTGATGATGTAAACAATGACACTAGCTTGCTAGTTTGATCATGATCCAATTCAAAATGGAAGTGTTTACTCTCATAGTAGTTGTGCGCAATAATGGGTTGAAACTGGTCTTCACATAACGGATGACACAACATTCTAACACAAATCTTGACCTTGAATGAAAACCATATAATAATTTATGAATATGTGTTTGAGATAAAACTAAACCCCTCTAACGTCCCTCAACAAAGACACTACATTACAATGGGAATAATACCTGTGCAGGATACCTAGTGTATCCGGTGTGTTCCCCATCAGTGGCCCATGCATACTGATCAATGTTCAACTGACCAGGACCCGCAGCCTCAAAAATGCCATGAAGTTTCCGATCACTATAATTGAAAAGAAATAGCACAAGCCCTTGTTTGATGTTCTTTATATATGAGTAGTGACCCTCTGGCAAACCTGTTATAGAAAGGGCAAACACTTGTCAAAGTTCTTCATAAGCAAAAGAAAAGATAAAAATGAAGCAAATGATATCATGTGAATAATAAACTAACCAAACAACTGACGAGAAAGACATTCGTTGATTGTGTCATGCGTAGCTCCAAAAATTACAGCACCAAGATCAGTTTTTCTCAATTTCCTCGCAGTTACACTGTGATTAGTAGACACGGAGACCTCATGGCCCAATCCAAGTTTATTTTTTTTCTTTTGTTTCCGACCTCCCATTCTGCTAAAACAAAATGTATGACCGTCAACACTCAGAACGCAAGTCTAAACTAATATGACAGAGAAAAACAAAACTTTTAAGTCGCATATCTACATTCCATTTTCACCCGAAACATAATATACTATAATCAAACCTAAAGCGATAATGGCTAGTATAGCATAAAATCAAATCTAACTTCCTCAAGAGTTGGAAACTATTAAAATGCACAAATCTTGTCACACAATTCGTTTATTAAACACCATTTGGATATTTTGTTCACAAACTTGTAATATGGCTCTGTTTCTCTTATTGTGAGCTATAGTTCTACAAAGCAAAGAAACTAAGAAACCAAGAGGCTAATTACATACAAGGAAAATTAAAAAAAAAGGGGGGGGGGGGGGTGGAGAACAATAATGATAGTACTGAATATTACTTCACCAGTGATCAACATCAAAGTTCACAAACCATTTACACAACCTAACAAATTACAAACAAACAAACAAGCAAAGAACACTTTGTGCTATTTATATTCCATCAACAATGTAAAATGGTAGTGATGAAGATTATGAAACCTAGGGTTTGCAACACTTGGTAGAAGAGTTATCTGATGATCTATCTGGCTTTTATTTGTCGAATCAAACAAAATTAAAGTGAAAATTAAGATGAAACTTTTGCAAAATAATAATAATAATAATAATAATAAAAATAATAATAATAATCTGCTAAAGTAAAAAAGAAGAGATGAGAAAACCTTGTTTGCTTTCAAGAAGGGTGGAACTGTGTAAGTGGTGTTACAGTGATGAACCAAACAACCTAAGAAACAAAACAGTATGCGAAATGTATGAAGAAAAACATGAGCAGTAGATATTGCAGAATATTAAAAACACTTCCATAAAAAAAGTATGCTGTTTTACATGTATGAAAGTGGGACCCAGTTTCCAAATGGAACACCCATACTATCCCTGCAAGCAACTGAGAAAAAACAAAAGTGAAGGACATCTGTTTTCACTATTTTAATATTTTGCCATCTTTTTGGTCCCCAGTTTTTAATTCTTTTGTCAATGGTGACTAATAGTTTTTTTTTAATATTACATGTGTGTCTACTCTAGAATCATAACGAATAAATTATGTACTAAACAAATGGTCTGAGTAATTTAGAGTTTTCTATGTTACTAAAATATACCTTACTAACAAATTCTAGATAGAGCTTTCTGACAAATTGAGTGAATCATGAAAAATTTTTCACAAATTCGGTATCAGTTTAAAAATTGATACCAACATAAAGTCTACAAACTTTTAATACACATGTACAAGCTAATTCGTATTTATATACTTGTGTACGGGTCCTCATGAAAGATGGTGTGTTAGTAAGGTGTCTCTCCTCTGTCATAGAGATTGAAGTTCAAATCTTGCGAAGTGTAGATAATGATGGTTAATAAGAGTACATCAGGAATGGGTTAGTTTGCGGTTCATAAAAAAAGGCTTTAAGGTTTACAACGGAGAGTTAATGTAATTGAAACAATCTCATAACAAATATAGACAACTAATCATATGTTATCTCACATGAGATACTCTATCGTCTCTACCGTTAACATGCAATACATTATTGAAGTTTAGGTGTTGCAAGGGTTTTGTCTAATCTCTAACTAGGTATAGCGAAAAAAACTAGCACTGGCTTGTAAGGAAACGAACCCCACATGTGGTAATTGCGATTGATTAAAGGTGGTTTTTGAACAACCAACAAAAGTCTGATCACCCAGGTAAATTCAGTGGCAAAAGGCCACCCACGCCCGTGAACGCAGACGACGTTGGTGACCCAACCCGCCACCATCCAAGTGAGACTCCAAAGGTCATGAGGTTGTCATTGCACCAGAAGGTGATTAGCAATAGCAAGTTGATTAAGATGTGTTCGACTCTAATAAATCAACTTATTTAATTTAGCTATAAAGTTAACAAGTTGAAAGCCCAAAAGTGCATTATATGCATATAATCTTCTAAGTTCTAAATGGTTTTTTTTTTCCTTTATTTTTTTAATCATTTCTAGAGCACTATTTGTCACCCGTTTTTACATGAAACCACTTAACCCTAACCCAGACATAAAAATATTGTGGACCCTAGCAAATGCTTATTTATTATGGACCCGCACACAAGTGACACAGCTACACAAGTTTCTGAATCCAGCCTTTGTTTGTTGGAACATCATCTTATTCTAATCTCTGGTATCAGGTATTCCAATTGTTGTGATGATATTATTTTTAAGTCATAACTAGACAGCTAGTTTTCTATGTTTATAAAGAAAAAAAAGTGACTTACTCAACCCAGAAAATTATCTGTTTTAACATTATCCGTAGATCTTTGCCTGTTATTGTTTCCATGGGTTCATTATTAACTTAAGTGCATCACATATTCACATCATGCAGATTATTGTTGAACTGGTGGAACATCAGGTTTCAGATATGTTTGGCTGTTTGCTGATCAAAGAGTATTTGCTATAGTTGGTGGCACCGATGACCAGTCCCTACTCCTTCCAGGAAAAACGGTAACATGCACTTCAATTTTTTCTCCACGCAGCACAAGTTTTTACTACAGATTATGAACTGTACAGAAACTGATGGAAAAGTATCTCTATGAGTTCATCATCCCGGTTAGCTCATTAGTAGAGGTGACAAAATAGCCCAGATTAGCCTTTTTCACAAGAAAATGGGTTAAAATGGCTACTTGTACTCGGTACTTACAACCAAACCTTGAGGTTTCTACCTTTGTGTTTTGTCGACATAAAAATGGGTATGACTGATACTGAAAACATTATTAAACTTTTGATTTATGAATATTAAAGGTATCAAACAGGGCCACATCTACCTTGAAGAAGGTGAAGCACAAGGCCTTTAGGTCCCCGTATTTGATTGATAGTGTAATACAACCATTATATCTGATCAAATGTACCAAAGGTTACACATCTGATCTGAATCCGTTGCCCTCAATTGTGTCCATCTTCCTTTTTCATCCTTGCTTCTAGTGACCCCTTCACTCTCTCAAGCGCATGTTCTAAATTCTTCATCTGTGTCACCCACAAACCATGTTAAGTCTCGTAATTAATAATCCGTCACACCACTAGATACACAATGCTTAATACTCGTACCTGCTGTTTGGCAAACCTGTTGTGTATGAACAGCCCGGTATAGAGGTCCAAACTATCATTCGCTGTGTTTTCTTTCTGCATTTGTTCATTAGCCATCTCGTGTTAATTGTTTCACATTTATACAAAATTCTTTCTTTTTTTCTTTTTTTTTTTTGTTATGTCTTGCCTTCAATATCAGCAACATAGCTATAATGTATCGAAGTTATATATTAAGATTGACCATACCACTTGAAGCAGCTTTTCAAATCCCTTTGTGTCTATTGGTGTGTTTGTAATCTGCATTTCTGATAAAATCCTGTAAAAACATGATTCCAAGTTATGACTCATGCCCTTCAATTTACCATACTTTTTTCTTTCGAGGTGACAGTTATTTTCACCTCTTTGTATATCTTGGGTCGGTCAATCATGTCAAAAGTCGTCTTAAGTGTATTCTTAGTGCAAAAAACTTTCTAAATCATTTTATTTAAAGAATCATATTACTTTTGGTATAACTTTTCTTATGCTAATTACTTATTATGTAATCAAACTTGGAAAAACTGTTTACAGGTTACAAAATTACCCATTTGACCCGTTCCAGTACATGGTTGACCTGCCCATTTTGCCACCTTCAACCCGAAGGTGGAATTCAAGAACTTGTGTACCTGCCTATGGTGTGAGTAACAAATTGACTTTGAGCTGCTAATCTGTCATGCTCTTCACAAGTCATTTCTATCATTTTGCACCCCTGAATTTAGTTTTAATCAAGCGACGTTAACATGTTAAAACGATTATTTCTATTCAAAATCACGATGGTTTACTTTTGTAAGTGAAAATTCAAATAACCTGTTTACCTCAGATTCAAAAATATTAAGAAATCTTGAGCATACATCCTCATCCCTTACTCTAACCCTTTCATACATAAAGTTTAGACCATTCCACCCGTCTTTCCCGCTTTCCGGCCCAAACATAGGATGAGTACACACCACATCCGAGTCCTCAGGAACTTCCTTAGTTTCACAAACATATTAGTAACAGTAACTTGTAACACCAATTACCTTAAAATTTTAACTAAGGTTGTTTTAAAATCACTAATTCTAAATTAAATTAATTAATTAAGTAACTACCTGCAGGAGGATTTGTCTAGGATGTTCTTTGACAGACAATACATCAGCAAACAAAGTTGGCTTTTTAAGGCAATGAAATGGAATAGACTTAACCACCTCTGATACAGACAAAATTGATGTGCATATCATAATAACATCATGCCCTACTTTCATAAACTCTTCCATATCCCTTCAAAGCCAATACACAAATATAAAAATATAAAACTAACATGCATTGATGAGAAGTACATTGTGCAGGTAAGTGTTGTACATACCTATAGAATTTGGGACCCAGAAGGGCAGAATAGTCTGACCTTGAAGTTGCCCTAACAACATGGTCTTGTTTGATCATAGTTTCTGCCAAAAACTGAGCAAAAGGACCAAACCCTATGATCCCTATGTTTAATGTTCTTGTTGAGGTGCCCATGACCATGAGAACTAGGAGTGTGGTTCAAAGTTTAAACGGCGGTGGAAGATGATATGTTGATATATTACTGGATTTAAATCAACGGTCCAGATTAGGACATCTAGATTAGGAATGGTTGGCATGCCTATGTACATTGATTCAATATGCGTCATTGCGTGAGAGATGCGTCTACCAATATTAAGGAGTTGTTTGGGAAGTTACGTCTGCTTGGATGCATCTAGCAAAATGCTTTCAAGACCTCCGCGTTAATTACGCCCTGCAATTGTTGCTTCTGCTTTTGCACCTCATTCAAACATACATTATCGCTTTAAAATACATTTTCATTGTTATTCGCATGATTAAAATTATTGTCTTATCATATTATTGTAATTTAGTTTTTATGCACATTGTAACCACATATTTTGACTTAATATTAGATTTGTCTATCTCGGGAAGATCCCGAAATATAACCTAGTAAAAATATATAACTATTTGAGTAATTTATAAAGGGAAGAGATAACGTACATATGAACCTTAACGTGAGAGGCGTAGGAAGCATTATCAGCCATTAGAATTGAATCTGAAACGTGAATTGAACTGTGAATGATTGGATTAGATATTAACGTAACAATAAAAGGACTAAATTACCCTTTTAATCAACCAGGTTTAAGTTAAGTAAACCTAACTATGGTTTCCAAGTGTCATTCCCTAGTGGCTTCTTACACTTCTTACGTTAAGGAAACTTTGTATCGTATATTTTTTCATTTATAAAAACACAACACTTAATCAAGTTTTGTAAGTATATTTATTACTAATCAAACTCAACTTTATATGCAAGTATAAATATAAAGGTTCGTGCGCATGTAGTTTTCCTTTCCGATAGGTTATCTTCTACAAAGGTTCTTTTTATCATCACTAAACCTATAGAAAAGGTATAATATCACTTTCATCCATTTATAAGTGCAATTAGCTATTTTCTTTTGGCTTCTTTTTTTCGTTATCTTTTTTCGTTTGAAAATGTCGTTTCGTGTGGACTTTTAGTTAGTTGGCATAAAAGTTTAAACTTTTAGGAAATTTCTATGAAATTTCCTAAGGCATATGTCTGATTTTGTCATATCTTTTATTTTGAAATACCTTCTATTTCTTTATTATGTTTGCCCAATGAAATAAAAGAAAATTAACATCTGAGTATAACTACAACTCACCAAGTTGATAGTCCCACACCTGGAACGAAGCTTAACATATGTGCAAGTTGCAGTACTTTCTATCTCCACATAGACACCACCTATTACTTATGGTATTTACTATTTACATGAGTTAAATATATATTATTTTGTGTACCTTCTTCTATAGTTTATATAATTATATAGATTATATATAGAGAGCCCACTGGAAGATCATCTTCTCTTCGACCAAACTAAAACTATCACTTTAATGATGATTGAGATTTGTGTCAAAGCAAAAATAATGTTTAACTTAATAAATATAGACAAGAGAACCGAATGTCCGAATGTAGCAAGTTTTTAGACGTTGAACACATTTAACATATACATGTCTTTTAGGTATATATTATAGAGATGGAGACTCAAATTTGGATGTCTAACGAAAGTACAAATTTAAAAATACGATTACAAAAGCACCAAAGTTAGCTTTTTAAAAGTTTTTGTGTATTAAAGTATTAAAGAAAAAAAAGGTGCTCAAAAAAGGAAAGAAAAGATACGTATACACGTCAACATGACAATCATTATTTTTCTATTTTTTTAACGTACAACTAAGCTGGATATTTTGAACGCGGCTCCCAGTGGCCAAGTGGATCCCTACCTGGCCTAACCCGGATGGACGGAGCCCCTAACCCACCAGCCACTAGTTTCGGGGAAAACCTAACCATCCACCCGTCACAAAGGCACGACAATGGAATAATCAGTAAAACTCGACGCTCTCAAGGATCGAACCCATGACCTTCTTAGGCATGAGTCTTCTATCATTGAGCCTCCATACCGCTTCACCATAAGGTGGTTGGTTTTTTCTTTACTAGTAGATATTATCTTTGGGATTTAGCCAACACTTTGAATTTGAGGATCACCCAGTCAATATTCAACATGTGTGATTATGTTTTTCATTTAAAGCATGCGTTATATATATATATTTAAACATGCGTAATTATGTTTTCTATCATGCGTTAGTTTCTAATAATGTGATTTATGATTTTATACATTCGTGAATTATGAGATTAAACATGCTTCGTTTTTCATTTTGAAAACAAAGCATGGCTCCGTAGTGGTGAGTTTTTAAAACCGAGCATGGTTCCGCGAGTGGTGGCTTTCTGTTAGGTTCATCAGTTATGTAATTGTTTTCCCTGATCTTAAAACTAACTAACGAGATTATAGTGGCGTAAGTTGAATTCAATTGAAATTTGATTTTTCAATTGGACGATATTGCCCTTGCCAATGTTAAACCGATTTTAATGATGCTTAATAATTACTACCGTGCCACCACAAGTAAATTAACAATCGAACAAACCTAAACAACGACTACTTTTCCTTCATACGTTTTCTACGCTAATAAAGCTTCGTACGTTATCCAAGGGTAAAGCTTAGTAAGGGTCAGGGGGTGACCCGACCCCACCGTTTTTTGGCTCATTAGTGTAATTTCCTCGTTTTTATCTAAAAAATATTTTTTGAGTCCGGCCCTACTGATTTGACAAAAAAAAATTGGTATCGTGACTTTTGGCACCCACTATCCAAAAATTCAAGCTTCACCACTAACGTTATCCTTCCTCCTAGGAAACACGTGTTATCAAAAAACAATACGTTTCATTTATAATAATCCAAAATTCTGTAATAATAGAATGTCACTCATCATCATAATTCAAATAAATAAAATAATTATTTATCATCATTATCATTATCCATCAAATGACTTATTACATAACGATAAAACTTTCCACGTAGGCAAAACATCGTACATCGAACTTAAATTTTTTTTAAACAGATAACAAATCAAACCTAAGCACTCTCGAAACACCCTTTCCACAAATTCAATATCGACTTGAATTGATTGCCATTTGTTTTTTAGTTGCATTTTAGTTATTAAGACAAAAGATCAAATACAAACAGCTTTTTCGTACGAACTGTACGAATCAAAGGAAAAACACGGAAAAACACGCGGGCCGTATATAACTAGAGTAATTACTCTAGTTATACACGACCCCACGTGTTTTTTTCCTTTGATTCGTACAGTTCGTACGAAAAAGCTATTTGTACGTGAACCTAACCCTAGTTATTAATACTTAACGTATATAAAGATTCATTTAGATCCCATTCTTGTATTAATTTTTTTGTAACAGCCTTACATAAATTAAGGCGTGATTGCATATGTATTAATTGTGTATTATTTGTTTCCTAGTATAGGCTCCCTTTGTATCCTATCTATATCTATATATATATATATAAAAGAAAAGACCTTTGCTGACGTGGCGTGCAATGGAGGCCTCAACCTTATGCCACGTGGCATCATAATGGAGAGTTTTTGGTGTTTTTAAATTGTTTCCTTTTTTAATTAAATTGAGTTATTTTAGGAAAAAAGAATTTAAAAATAAATTTAAAATTTTCTCTCTCATATTTCCTCCCATAACTTTTAAACGTTTATATCTTTTATATACGGGATTTTTTAAAGAAAAAAATTACACCAAATTAACGAGCGTTTTATTATCTTTCCAACGAGTACCATAGTGCTATATAAAAAACGGAGAAAAAATCGACTATTTTTTGTGGGGTTTCGTTCATACAGGAAAAAAACACACAAAGTGTTCATGTTATCACGTAAAATTAGATTTTGTGGGGAATATGAGTTATTACTGATTAGAATACTATAAACATGCAATGATTGGAAGATTTTGTGGTTAGTTAACTTGAGCCATTTGTAATAGGTTATCACGTAAAATTAGATTTATCAACCCCGGGACCTCCCGGGGTAATCAGCTAGTATATAATAAAAGAAAGCAATTTTAATGAAATGGCACTCAAAGAGGCATTCTCCTCATTGAGTGTGCCATGTGTCATCCCATGTGGCATTGAGATATTTTAGGAAAAAATATTTTAAAAATCAAATTGGATTTTTCTCACTTATGTTTCCTCCCATAATTTTTAAACGTTAATATCTTTTATACGAGATTTTTTAAAGAAAAAAATTACACCAAATTAACGAGCGTTTTATTATCTTTCCAACAAGTACCATAGTGCTATATAAAAAAACGGAAAAAAACGACTATTTTTTGTGGGGTTTTGTTCATACAGGAAAAAAACACAAAGTGTTCAGGTTATTCATTAATCATATATAGGCAAGTCACTAATTATGTTCAAATTAGTAAATATGCATGAATTCTATTTTCAACATGTGTTAACATTGGAGTTATACATTGTTTTAGTTTAGATATTAATTAGAATTATACATTGTTTAAGGTTAGGCGTTAACATTAGAGATACAACCAAAGTCATTTTAATGACATGACACTCAAAGAGTCATTCTCCTCCTTGAGTGTGTCATGTGTCATCCCATGTGGCATTGAGATATTTTAGGAAAAAATTTAAAAATAAAATTGAATTTTTCTCTCTTATGTTTCCTCCCATAAAATTTTATACATTAATATGTTTTATATACGAGATTTTTTAAAGAAAAAAATTACACCAAATTAACAAACGTTTTATTATATTTCCAACGAGTACCCTAGTGCTATATAAAAAACGGAGAAAAAAACGACTATTTTTTGTGGGGTTTTGTTCATACAGAAAAAAAACACAAAGTGTTTAGGTAAATCATTAATCATACATAGGCAAGTCACTAATTATGTTCAAATTAGTAAATATGAATTCTATTTTCAACATGCGTTAACATTGGAGTTATACATTATTTTAGTTTACATATTAATATTAGAGTTATACATTGTTTAAGGTTAGGCGTCAACATTGGAGATACATTTTTAATTGTTTTAGGTTAAGTGCTACCCGAAGCTTTATTGCATATTACTGTAAAGCGAATCATTTTATTTCATATGTAAAATTAATATGTCATATTAGATTTCTCAACCCCGGGACGTTCCCGGGGTATAATCTAGTATATTGTATATGATTTTATCAATAATACTCAAGATTGAGAGTCCTTACATGGTATCAGCCAATTAGGCGATCCCCTCTTTCTTCTTCCTTCGGCTCACCCTAACCCTACTTCTTCTTTTTCTGCCAACCGGTTATCCATATCCATGGCCGCCTCCTCTTCAACCACCACCACCAACAACCTTCCGCTCCATTCCCTACTTCACTTCATCCCTCATAAACTAACCGCCAGCAACTATCTTGCATGGACACAACAGGTTTCTCTTGCCCTTACCATGCAAGATCTTCTTGGCCATGTTGATGGCTCGTCCCTCATCCCACCCGAAACCATCATTGAATCTGATAAACCCGTCCCTAACCCCAAGTATGCGGCCTGGATAACAGATGATCGATCTGTTTGCCTTCTTCTCCAATCCTCCCTTTCCGAAGAAGCTATGTCTGAAATCATTGGTCTTTCCAATGCTCGTCAGATCTGGCTCGCTTTGGAGACTGCTTACAGTCAGCGCTCCACTGATCGGATGCATATGCTCCGTGATTCCTTACGGATGCTGCAAAAAGGTTCCTCTTCTGTTGCCGATTTTGGTCGCAAGTTTAAAAACCTATGTGATCAGCTTGCGGCGATTGGTCACCCTGTGCCTGAAACCGATAAATGCCATTGGTTTCTATCCGGTCTTGGCCCTGCCTTTGAACACTTCTCCACAACCCATCGTGCCTTAGGCACCCTCTCCTTCCGTGATCTCCTTGGGAAAGCCGAAAACCAGGAGACCTGGCAAGCTTCCCTGCACGGCCAAAGTGTCCCTCAGGCCTCCTTTGTTGCTCAGCATTCGCGAACTGGTAACCCTTCTCGCAACTCTTCTAGTTCTTCTTATGATAACCGTGGTCGCACTCGTGGTCGCGGTGCAGGTCGTGGCAAAGGAAAGCGCCAACCTCACTGTCAATTATGCAGGAAGGATGGTCACTATGCAAACTTGTGTCCAAATCTTGCTTCCTACGCGCAACAGGCCGCTCCTTCTGACGCAAATCTGGCACAGGCGTTTCATGCTCAGTGTAATCTAACTGAGGAATATCCTGACTGGACAGGTGATACAGGTGCGTCTGCCCATATGACACCATCTGAACATGATCATACCCATCCTTTGGGTTCTCCCAAAAACGACTTTGTTCGTTTCGGGAATGGCCAAACCTTCCCCGTCACCAAAATTGGCAATGCATCCCTCACTTCCAATATACCCTTGAAGAACGTTTTAGTTGTGCCCCATCTCACTAAACGTCTTCTTTCAATTAGTAAACTAACCAATGATTCCCCTGTCGATGTTTTGTTCTCTAATAAATTTTTTCATATCCAGGATCGAAAGACAAAGGCGATCTTTGCAAAAGGGACTTGTGAAAACGGGCTCTATGTCTTGCGTGAAGGCAATCATGCGTTTATCGCTTCCTACTCTAATCATCACCTCAAGGCTTCGTTTGAACGTTAGCATGGTCGTCTGGGTCATGTGTCTTTTGATATTATCTCTAGATTACATAAACTTGGTTCTTTATTTGTAACGTCGTTGCTTCCTAAACCTAGTATTTGTTCCCCTTGTCAGTTATCTAAAGCACATCGTTTACCTTTTGATTTGAATGATAAGCGTTCTTTACATGCTTTGGATATTATTCATTGTGATCTTTGGGGACCCTCACCTGTCACGTCCACAAATGGTTATCGGTTTTATGCTATATTTATTGATGACCATTCCCGTTTCACATGGTTTTACCCACTTAAACATAAATCCGATTTTTATGCAGCCCTATTAATTTTCATACCCTTTGTGCAAAATCAATTATCAAGAAAAATAAAAATCTTTCAAAGTGATGGGGGCACTGAGTTTACCAACAATAAAGTTCAAACACTTTTTCATGAACAGGGTATTCACCATCGCCTGTCATGCCCTCATACGCCTCAGCAAAATGGTCGTGCTGAACGCAAGCATCGCCATATTACTGAAACAGGCCTTGCCATGTTATTTAATTCCCATGCTCCGGCCACCTTCTGGACGGATGCTTTTGCCTCGGCCACGTTCATCATCAATCGCCTTCCCACTCCTTTACTTGATTACAAGTCGCCTTATGAACTCTTGTATCACACCCCTCCCACTTACTCCACCTTTCGAGTGTTTGGTTGTCGCGTTTTCCCTTACTTACGAGACTATGCGAAACACAAACTCTCCCCTCGCAGCTCTGAATGCATTTTCCTAGGGTATGATGCTCATTATAAAGGGTATCGTTGTCTAGACCCTACTACCCGGCGCATTTACGTCACTCGCCATGCTCAATTTGACGAGGACACTTTTCCTTTCAGTGGCATCACCAGACCGGTTGATGATGCCACATTGGTGTTCTCCAACTTTGATGAATCTTTACCATCCGTACCTCTCTCGGATCCGCCCCCCATTCCCTTCATGCCATCCGAACCCAACCCACCAATTCAGCCCACACATCCTTGTCCATTGTGTCCTACCCACTCCACCTCCTTAAACCCCACTGTTAACCCACCTGCATCGGCCCACACTCCATCTTTGGTTCCCTTATCCTCGGCCCAACACCCTACACCCACAAACACGGCCCAATCCTCCAACTCCCATTCACCCGTCGCTCACCATCACTCTTCGCCAACCCCTTCCAGTCCCTTACCCACCAGTACTACTGACCCTACTCACCCGTCACCCATCTCTCAAACCGCACCTAACCCGGGACCGTCTGATGAGCCGATGCCATCTCATCCAATGAGGACTCGATCAAAAAGTGGGATCTTTAAACCAAAATATCATGTTAACTTGTCTGCTTTTTCAGGACCATTGCATTTTTCGTTATTTGCAGCTCATGATCCTCGTGGCTACAAGTCGGCAGCTAAGCACACCAAGTGGGTTAAAGCTATGGAGGAGGAACTTGCTGCATTACGTTCTAACAAAACATGGGTGCTTGTTCCTCGTCCTCAAGGTAAAAATATTGTTGGCTCGAAGTGGATTTTTCGGACAAAGTATAAGGCGGATGGCTCGGTTGATCGCTACAAGGCTCGTCTTGTTGCACAGGGATTTACACAGGTACCTGGTCTTGATTTTTCTCACACCTTCAGTCCGGTGGTTAAGGCCTCTACAGTTCGTGTGGTTCTCTCTCTACAGTATACATGGAGCAACCAACTGGTTTTATTGATCCCAACTATCCTGATCATGTTTGTTGTTTAAAGAAAGCACTTTATGGTTTAAAACAGGCGCCCCGGGCCTGGTTTCAACGACTTAGCACTTTCTTGCTCGCGAATGGTTTTATGTGCAGTCAAGCCGATACTTCACTCTTTATATTCAAGAAAGGGACTGCATTGATATATCTTCTAGTTTATGTCGACGATATCATTATCACTGGTAGTGATACGGCTCTTATTGCTAAGTTTATCTCTCGTCTACATTCGGAATTCTCCATTAAAGATCTGGGATCCCTGGGATACTTTTTGGGCTTAGAAGTCACGCACTTGCAGTCTGGCTTATTCCTTAGTCAGACCAAGTACGCTCATGATATTCTTGCTCGCGCTGGCTTATTGGATGCTAAACCAGTTGCTACTCCTCTTGCTACCACTGACACCTTCCTCACGAAAGGTACCCCGTTTCATGATCCAACTTTGTACAGGTCGCTTGTTGGAGCTCTTCAGTCATACTTGGTCGGTTTAACGTCGGAGGTTCTCCCAAAACATTAAAATTAGAAGTTCCTGTTTAAAAAAGAGGTAAATTAAAATTATCTAAATAAAATACGATATAATATACTATGACCGATAATTCCCCTTGAGAATAACTCCTGTACATCATGACAAAAACCGTGATTTCAAGGGTTTTTTTAGGTTTACTATATACATAACTAGCTTTTATCCCGGGAGTGTCCCGGGGTTGAAATATCTAATATAACATAATAAAATATCTAATATGACAACATAATTAATGATTTGCCAATACATGATTAATGAATAATAATAATAATAATAATATTATTATTTATTCTTAACAAATTTCTGCCATAAGTTATCATATTCAAATATAAAAAAAAATAGAATCTCTGCCTATGAAGTTATGTTTATCGTTTGTGATTTATTAGCAGAGTAAAATATATTTGAAAACAAAACCCCACAAAA
Organism: Ambrosia artemisiifolia; assembly: GCA_032199755.1. Lineage (NCBI taxonomy): Eukaryota > Viridiplantae > Streptophyta > Magnoliopsida > Asterales > Asteraceae > Ambrosia > Ambrosia artemisiifolia. The sequence continues at coordinate 3,262,798 of CM063517.1, forward strand.
ATAGTTTTTTTTTTTCTCCGTTTTTTATATAGCACTATGGTACTCGTTGGAAAGATAATAAAACGCTCGTTAATTTGGTGTAATTTTTTTCTTTAAAAAATCTCGTATATAAAAGATATTAACGTTTAAAAGTTATGAGAGGAAACATTAGAGAGAAAATTTAATTTTGTTTTTAAATTCTTATCTTTTCCTAAAATAATTATAATATATATAGATTTATTAAAAAAACTCAAAAATTAAAAAATCCTACATGATGCCACGTGGCACATTAAAAAAGGAATTGAGGCCTCCATTGAATGCCACATCATCAAAGTTCAATTCTTTTATTATAAGTTATAGATTATAGATTATAGATAACAAAGTGTTATATTTCCATGAATTGAATCTTGATAGGTCGGTTTTTAGAATTCTAGTTGGACGGCAAAAAAGCTATCTCGCATTTCAATTCTCGTGATAAATGACTATTAGGGGGACGAGACGTCACCAGAATTGGTCATGGGTATCCCACTATCAGCATGGTAACACCGCCGCCACTCATGCTGGTAGTAGTCCCGTGACCCAAATTCTGGTTCTAATTAACGGGCTGGTACCCGTGATTTATCTCTCTTTGTCTCTATCTCTCTCTCATTGATTGTGGGTAAATAATCAGTGAAGTGTTGTCTCAAAAAAATGTTTCAGTGAAGTGATGTGGCAGTGTAGGATTTGTTGAAATCAGTGAAGTTAAAAAACTCACGGGCAGTGACCCGTCCCACCTTATGGAAAGTGAAATGGTAGTATAACTGTGTAGGGTTAGATCAAATAAACAGTGAACAAAAAATAGAAAGTTATAGGAAAGGTATCAAACGAACTTTGATTGAAGATATTCAAACGGCATTGGAACCGTTTTATCGACCCTTACGATCTTAGTTTTCAGGGTTTTGCTTTTTTGGATTTTTAGCTTGTAATTTTTGGAATTTACGTTATTGTGTCTTTTATATAGCATTGTGTATTTTTTTTTATTTTCATTATTGTGTCATTTGTACGATTCATTGTCTTTTTTCTTCCGCATTGCATTTTATTTTTGGCAATGTGTCGATAATCTCAAAAGTAACCTCTAACTTTGCAAATGTCACTTTGCCCACTCAAGTTTCTAAAGTTTTGAGCTTACCGTAAAACTAAGATCTTACATTTTTTATGGATGTGTCGGTACAAAGTCGAGTTAATTTTGCTTGAAATCGAGTAGGGTCAAATATAATATGTCTTGATTCGGCGATTAAGTTCGAGTTGGGCAACGTTTGACGTAAAGGGTCAATAATAATCTATACGTAATCATGCCGCGTAATCGGTGTAAATTCAAGTTCGTCTACATTTCAACGTAAATTTGGTATACTTTTTTCGTATAATTTTTAGTTTTTCTATGTTAACATAATTTTGATGTCTTTTTTGTACGTTTCGTACATATGACTCGGTCATATATTATATGTTTAGTTATTCTACGTTTTAACTCTATCGTGAGCCACCACAATGCGTGACGGGTAAAAAACCTAGTAAGAAAACGTAACCACTAAACCAATCTATATGCAACACCAATTTCCCTAATAATATAACATAGCCTAGATATATAAACCTTCCTTAATTGGACCAATGCTTAAGACTAGAGGGAGTGGGGCGGTGAAGGAGGGGCGGTGATGGAATCCCGGGCGGGAACACCGGCCCCTAGGGGCGGGAAAGGAGGGGCGAGGAGGGTGGGCGGTGGGGTTTTGCCGGGCGGGAGGGGGAGAGGATTGATGAGGTGACATGTTTTGATTGGACCATTCTTAATATTAACGTTTGAATAAAAAAAATTAAAACTTTAAATATTACCGTTTGAATGTAACGGTCAAAAAAAAAAAAAAACAAATATATTAACCCCATTTTATTAAAAAACACCCACTACACTTCACCACAACCTCCAATCTTCTCAAATTTTATACCATTCTTCACCAAATTTTATAATTTCTTCTCAAATTTTATACCCTTCTTCCCAAAATTTGAAAAATATGAACCCATACAACAGAGGCTATGACCCGAACAACCCATTCAACTACGTCCCGAACCCGAATACGCCACCGGTTCGTCCCGTGCCAAACCGTCCACCCTATCCATCACTTTGTCCCGACTATGCGGGTTACGCGGGTTATATTAGTGGACAGATTTTTCCACATTTTCCCTTTAACGATTCCCCCGTTCCTAATACTTCTTCACCACAACTCGTACAGACAACGCCACCGGATAGCATACCCGAAACACAACTAGAAAATGTTGGGGGTTCATCGTCCGGTAAAAAACAACCCGGTAAAAGAACTCACAAAAAGAAGACGCCGGCGGAGAAGGCGTTGACCGCCGCCAACCGCCAACATCAAAAGTGGACACCCCCGAAGATGTTGCCCTTACGCGAGCGTGGATAAGTGAGTCGGAAAACGCGGTTGAAGGTATTTGTAACATTTTTTAAGACATTATTTTTTTTAGACATTATATTTTTTTTAGACATTATATTTTTTTTTAAATTACATATGACTAACGGTGTATGTATTTTCTTATTGTGTAGGAAATAATCGCCATAGAGAAAACTTTTGGGACGACATAAACAACGCGTTCCATAACTTGATGGGTCGAGAGACGTATCGATTTAACGAGAGTCTCTCGTCTAAGTGGACGGAGATAAACAAGCCGATGAACGCCTTCAAGGGTTTTTATTATCACGCTAGAAATTATCCAAGAAGCAGTGAAACGGACGGCGATTACCTAACTAATGCCCTAAAAGCTTATCGTGATGACAATGGCTTGGATTTCAAGTTTTTGCACTGTTGGGAGATCGCGAAGAACCATTCAAAATGGGCGGACGTTCCCTCTGCTTCAGAATCGTCCAAAAGGACAAAAACAATTTCATCTCATAACCGATCGGGTGCACGTGATGTCGACGACGCAGTTAACTTGGATGATGATGACGAATTCGACGAGGAGTTGAGTCGTCCACCCGGTCGAGACAAGTCTAAAAAGAGGGCGCATAAGTCCTCTGCTTTGGGTTCGGCATCGGGATCGGGCAAAGGTACTTACAGCGATGACTTGTCCGACATACATGACACACTCGTCCAATTCAACACGATTCAACTTCAGAAGCTCGAGGAGAAAAAACCATTCGCCAAGCCTTTGAAAAAAGGTTGACTATGAAAGAACAGCGCGAAAAGCGCGAAGATTTGAAATTTCTCGCGATGAACACTGATAATATGGACAGTCCAGAGTTAGAGGCAACGCTACAAATGAAGCGCGAGATCATGGAAAAATATAATATTAAGTGATTTGTTATTTTCTAGGTTTTTATTTTTTTTTCGTTTTTTTTATGTTTATTTTTTATGTTTTTTTAATTTTCTAGGTTTTAATCTTAATTATTATGAATTTAAAATTTTGATATTTTTTTTTTTTTTATTTAATTTCAAAGAAAATTTTCCATTAAAACAAAAAACGAAAGTTACATCATAATAGAAGGTAGACGAGCAACAAGCTGCGCCGCCACCCCTTTCTGAATTGCAAACCCTAGTCTACTAAAGACAAATCCTTGCCCCCCTGGGGATGAACTATTGCTGTGGACGACCCGTTGGACCCTGGTCAAGAAACGAATAGCTTCTGGCGCCAGGGAGCCAAAGGTGTCAAATGCCAGAGGGATAAAGACATGTCACTTCCCCCCCCCCCCCCCTTCCACTCCCCACAACCCCCCCCCACATGGACCCCACAAGTGCCACATGGCGCTTCCCCCTCTCTTTCCCCCCCTCCACTCCCTCTAGTCTAACTGAAACCTTTGCTTTCTTGGTTTCTAAATTCAGTCGAACATCAAAATTTCCTGTCTAAACTTTTATTTTAGAAATTTTACTGAAGAGATATGTATCTGTGCGTGCGCACGGCCCCACAACTTTACACACGTCAGCACACTGCGCTGACGTAAACTTCTAGAAACCTGCGCACGTAACCTCGTACGTGACAGCTGTAATCCGACAACGAAAGGGACGTGCAGCCAATCAGAGGCTATTATTCACTGCTCCATGATCACCTGCAGGTACGAGGTATAGAAAAGGACAGACACAAGACATGTGGACCAATCGCATAAGGACAACGCCAACCATGTCAACGGTCTGCGATCGTACACCCAACTATCATTCTCACCTCAACCAATCACAGAACGTCTCAAGGGCCTATAAATACCATTTCTCCCCAAGGAGAAGTGGGACACATTCACTCCTCGACAGAGAAATCCCTAGAGAATTCATTATAGTTGAGAAAGATAGATTATAGTCGAAACGCTGTAATAATCTGTATCTTGAGTCCTTGTCTTGTCCACCAATCATTAATAAGAAATATCTCTTTATTGTGTGCTCATATTTATAGATTGTTATGGTGTTTCTTATTTACTTTTAAAAAATAAAATGTTAAAAAATGAATCATATTAGTTTCATATAATTAGTTAGTAAGAAAATACATTTAAAATCCGATACACACTACCACACTGGATACCTCTACGTTTTGCCTAACTAGTAAACAGTGTATGTTAATTTTGATTTCAAATATGACTGGTCTAAATTAGTTTAGGGGCTATTCAATCTACACCGGACTCAACCCTCCATTTCGATATTGAATAGATATCTTAGTAGTCCACATCAAGTCTTAATGTTAAAAATAATGATAGGATAAGGCCAATCCTTATCAAGACATTACAATGAATCCATATATTTTACTTAGTTTATTGAATTTCAAAAGCTATTTTTTAAACATTTTTTTTAAATTCAAACCAATTTAGCTCAGCTAAATCGGTCAACATTACTTAAATGACTTGTTTAGATCAATGATAGAAATAAACAAAAAAAAACATATGAGTAAATGATGTTAGAAGTTTCAACCCATTTACTTTTAGAAAGCATTATAAAATCAACATAAAGCATTTTCATTAAAACAACTAAAAACAACCAAGAAACGGATGGTATACGTATATCCATCCTTCCTTAGACAGTAGACTTACAAACCACAAACCACACAAACAAACAAAATAAAAGTAAAAACAAACCAAATTAAAAAAAAGCTGTAACCAAACAGTCCCCACGAATCTCAACCGTTGATTTCTACATCCTTGCTGACGCAGATACCACCACAATATTCAACCCATAGGATATCAGATGGTCCAACTTTGACTTATTCTTTAATTATTCAAACCACACGACAAACTAACCAACGTATCCGACCCGGTTTTATATAGCAAGCACCAAACCCGGAACCGACTTCCCGACCCGGTTGGAAAGAGTACTCTCCCAAACAGAGGGACAATGAAGCGAAGTAATGGAGACGGATTTGGACGAGTTCGATTTAGTAGCAAAGCGTGTAACAGTGAGTGACGTGTTGAAGTACTCTCGTACCTGGGTTATTATACCAGACGAGTTAACAGTCCAGGCGTGGATCCAGAAGATCTGACGGTCCAGATCGCAGCCTTCAACGATGACGGTAGATCCAAAGGCGTCAACGGAATGAGGAACGAAGTTAAAAACGTGGGTGTCTTGGGAATCAGTTCCAGTAAGCAAGCGCATCATATACTGGTGAGAAGGAGGGCCATGGAACCACCATTCGAGATCAGGGGCTAAGAGCTTGTGGACGGTGATGACGTCACGGGAGCTTAGGGCATGGTAGAGCTGGAGCACCACGCTCTTGTTGTTGCTGGAATCTTCTTCCAGAGCTTCTTGAGGGTTAGCCAGTTGTGGAGAGTTTTAGAGAGAGAGAAAAAGTTTTAGAGAGAGAAAGTGTTGGTTTGGGGATAATTGGAAAACAGGACCCAAGGGGTTTGGGGATGTTGGGAAGTATTGAAGGTGTGTATTGGGGTTTTTATAAGAGGATGTTGAGGGTACTTTTGGTATTTGCTTGTTTCTAGCGTTTAATGTGTGCATTTTCGGATGTTTGTTTTTTACGTAATCTACGACAGGAATGAAAACTTTTTCGCATTTTTTGTTTATCAATTTAAATAAATAAAAGAAATTAAATAATCATGTATTTTTGTGAAAACTATGAGAATCAAAGGAGGGTATTTTTTTTTTGAACGATCAACCAAAGATATTATTTCACCAAGCTAGCAGGAGACTAGCTATACACCGTACATATATGAGTCGCCAAGAAGAAATAGACGTACAAACAAATTACCACCCTATTCTAGAAATGTTAAAATTACACCACACATCCCAATTGAGTGAAGCGAGTTTCCCCCGTGCTTTGATCCAAAAGAAGCTAAGCGTTTTGATGTCTCCGAGCACCTTGGAAAGGTTGACTAGTTTATGATTGAAGATCGCCTCATTTCTATGTTTCCAAATACACCAAATGGTCGTCAAACAAATAGCATTTAACACCTTCTTCCTGTTCTTTGAGCCGCCCATGAAATGATGGAGTTGTAGGATGTCTTTTAGATGAAACAACAATACCGGGCCGATTTTACACCATTGCGCGATTAGTTGCCATAAAGTTTGAGCGAAGCCACAAGATAGAAACAAGTGATCTGCTGTTTCTGCAGAATCGCCGCAGAACGGACATAGGTCCGAGTCGATGTTGATGTACCTCTTTAAAAGAGCGTCGCGTGTAGGGAGCCTATCCAAGTTAGCTCTCCAAGCCAAGATTATCGCCTTTTTCGGGATCCACGAGTTCCAATCAATAACAAAGGCTGCTTGATCAAATCTGATTGAATGAAGGATCTTTTTAATTCCACCGACCGTGAAGCTGCAGTCATCGCCTAATGTCCATGTCCATTTGTCCGCAGAATCTGTGAAGGATGGAACCACAACAGCCGCAAGCAGCTGCTGCAATTCGAGGTTTTCCTGCAACGACAGGTTAGTCGTTCTCCAGTCCCAGACCCACCCATTACCCGAGGTTAAGACCCGATTCCTGACAGCAACGAACTTATTCCTTTCTAAGGCAAACAAAGCTGGAAAAACCATGGCCAGAGGACGATCCATAGCCCAGCTGTCTAGCCAAAAAGAAACACCCAACCCATTCCCAACTACCCCCTTAATCGCCCAACCCACGTCCACCCCATACCCTTTTATATCTCGCATAGCTGTGTGCACCTGTTTCCAAGCGCCGGATAAGGATAATCTAGTTGGGATCGGATTCCAATCCCTACTAGAGCTATGTATGGACTAAACAATTTTTCTCCAAATGGCGTTAGAGTTAATTTTGAACCTCCACCACCATTTGGCTAACATGGATATCCAAATGGCGTTAGAGTCAATTTTGAACCTCCACCACCATTTGGCTAACATGGATAAATTAGCGTCTAAGAGAGAACCAAAGCCTAAGCCACCAAAGCTAACCGGAGCACAAACCCTTTGCCACGCAACCCAATTCATACTCGCCTTCTCCTCCGAACCACCCCAAAAAAATACACGTCTTAATTTATCAAGTTCATCAATGATCTTACGCGGAGCTTTGAATAAGGAAAAATAGTATGTTGGTAGAGCATTGAGTACCGACTTTATAAGTTTATTTATTTAATGACGTATGTTGGTAGAGCATTGAGTATGTTGGTATTTATTTATTTATTTTTTTTCAAAAGTTTTTTTTTCCCCTTATTGATAAACATGTATTATAGTATTGCAATCTAAAGAAACAAAAAATAAATAAGCTTTGGTGTGGAGTAATTACGTAATTACTATTGTAGAGTAATTACTTAATTACTTTAATGTAAATTAATGTATTTACTTTAATGACGTAATTACACTAAATTTTTTTTTTTTCTATATTATTCATCTAAAAAGTATGTTTAAGTACATGGAAAAAAAAATTCTTAAAAAAATAAAAATTGTTTACTCCCTTTAATTATCACAGTTCTCATAAAAAAACACTTTGTATTTGATCTTTATAGTTTAGAGGTTTTTTAGACAGAGAATCTGGAACTGAAAAACTTTTACTTGGTGTTTTTAATCGAACAGTTTAGTAATTTTACCCAATTTGAATGTGTATAATTACTGAACACGTAAAAAAAAGGTTTTAACTACTCATGGATAAAAATCAAAGCAAGTTGTCATATATAGCCACAAAAGTAATTGATACATGCTAACAATAAGATGGATACATTTGAAATTCTATCTTATCTATTATATATGACCTGTAGAGATATATATATTTTTTTTCAAAAATCCAACCCAAACATAAACATGTTAATCCACAGAGTTAACTTCTATTTTGCTTCTTGTGGATTGAAAGTTTTAGCGGTTTTGTCCCAATAGACACGCAAGATCCCGTGTCTCTAAACACTGAAAAAGAGGATGGCGTGTTTTAATCATCGTAAACCCTAAACATCACCTATAATAACTATAAACATAACTGGCCACAAAAATGGAAAACATCAATAATAAATATATCAAAGATATTTACCAATGATAAGCAAACATCACTCGTTGGTGGATGTCCATCGCCTCATCCACATCAATGATATCGGGAATAAAGTTAGTGGGGGCAAAGGGAACTTATGCTTTGTACCAAGGAGGTATACAATGTTGCATGTAAAATACATAGTCATAGATCATTTGTTGTAGATAAGTGATACAAAACCTTAAGGTAAGTGAATATCGTATATTCGTATTTATAACAAGCATATGATTAATAATTTAATATAATACGTGTGATTTTATTATAAAAGTAACTTCATTTTTTTTCTTAGTTTGATTATGAAAGTAAACTAAACTAAATGACAAATCTAATTAAAACAAAAAATAAAAACACAAGAAGGAGAGACAACTAAAATGTTTTAAAGAGAGAAAATAAGCTATAACAAACGGTTTTGGATAACAAACGGGTTTCCTATAATATCATCTTAACTTTGATAAATAACAAGGTAACATGAACAATGTACAACAAAATGCTATCCAGTTACAACCAAATCAACATCCAGGCGTGTCTAAGTTCATTCTGTTGAATAAAAAAATACAACACAAATCAAAACCTAGTCTTAATTGTGATCATGGTACTTTCATTTAAGCAAGACACAATGACACATCATGTCTGGACTCAACTAGTTAAAATGACCAAACCACATAGACTCAAATAGGACTTCACTCTTTTTTTTTTTTTAAATCTCGTATATAAAAGTTATTAACATTTAAAAATTGTGAGGAGAAACATGAGAGAAAAAGACTTTTGGTGAGAAATGAGGGGAAAGTGCCATGTGTTACTCAAGGTTTTTTTTTTTTAATAATCATACATAGCATCACGTGGCGCGCTCAAAGGGGAGGATAACCTCATTGAGCGTCATATCAGCTTTAGTGCAACCTTTTATTATTAGTACTAGCTTTTATCCCGGGAGTGTCCCTTGAAAAATATATCCATTCTAATAATACTAATACTAATAGTAATAATTATTACTCTTGTAATTAAATAAATAAAAAAATAACTTTGCTATAAGGTGACACTATGTGTTGCAGTGTTGCGCGATTCTTTCTCGTAGCTTCTCTCAAGGTTGCAAAACTCGCTAGGCGCTTTCGACTGGGGAGTTGCGAGTACTCGGCCTATTCGGGCGAGTACTCGGGGGGTCGAATCGGCCTATGCGGGGATTACTCGGACAATTCGGCTGATTCGGCTATACTCGGTGACTCACCCTGTAGCGAGTACTCGGGGAGTAATCGGTCAACTCGGTTGACTTTTGCAACTATGGCTTCTCTAGATGAAGTATACCTATCCATCTTTAGAAGATTAAAATTCTAATGATAGCATGACGATTGGGCTAAATTTCAACATTGTATATAAGAACCTGGTTTAAAAGAAAAAACATGATTAATGAATAACCTGAACACTTTGTGTTTTTTTTTTCCTGTATGAATGAAACCCCATAAAAATAGTCGTTTTTTTCTCCGTTTTTTATATAGCACTATGGTACTCGTTGGCAAGATAATAAAACGCTCGTTAATTTGGTGTAATTTTTTTCTTTAAAAAATCTCGTATATAAAAAATATTAACGTTTAAAAATGATGAGAGGAAACATTAGAGAGAAAAATCTAAATTTGTTTTTAAATTCTTAAAGAGATTAGGGTTAGTTAAGTGTAGGAGAATGGATAAAAACAAAATAAAAAAAATAAATTAAAACTCTCACCTTAACGTGCCACGTGACACATTGTTAAGGCCTCCATTGAATACCACCTCATCAATATTCAATTCTTTTATTATAAGTTATAGATTATAGATATATAGATTACATTGTTTATACTTTGAACATTTTATAAATATTTTTTTATGTAGTTACTTTAACAGAATACATATTAGTATATTACCATACCAAATTTTGCCATTCCGAATATACGAGTGATACCATTTGCTCCCAATACTTTAGTTTCATTCGTATGTACAAGTGGCAGTCCACATACTTTCAATCCTATCATTTTCATGGCTGATATTATATGAACGGTGCTTTGTCTTTAACCTTTAAAACAAAACACCAATAGTTGCTCTTTTAGTTTATTAGTCCATATCTGACCACATTATTATATTTAATAATTGTGACATGCTACTTTATATATATATCTCGAGATCATTATTTGTAAACTCACTTGAGTTTAGAGAACTTAAGAACTCATTTGAACCAATCATTAACTAAGAGCATTCTCATCCCGGGCATCAAATTTATATGAGTGTGTCCACCAAATTATATGGGGTGAGTGTAAGTGGTTGTGAGTGGAGGATATAGAGAATATTTGGTGGAAGCACTTTTTTCACCAAATATGAAAAGTTACTGTTCACCCCTAAACATATTTTAATATTTTTAGAAGTGGTTGTGAGTGAGGAGAGAGAAAATATAATGATAAAAGTATGAAAAAGTATTATTATTTTAATTAGGAGATAGAAGATTTAGGGGTGGAGTAGTGATTTTTAGTGTAATTTGATGGATAAGATTTGGTGAATGAGATAAGAATGCTCTAACACGTATTAATTTGATGATTATAATATTAAAGGGTAACATACTAATTTCATCACCACCCCACCCCACCCTCCCCTCATCCTGCTAACTCATTCTCTCTCCATCTTTATATCTCTTTTATTTTTTAAAATAAAACATTTGCCTCTCTCTCTAAACATCCTGATGAAGATGATAAGAGAGAGGGAGAGAAACGGTACCATCTAAGCTTCGAATGTAAGACCCTAACACGTAATCATGCGATCAACGCCTAATCATACGGGTTTTGACCTTATTTAAAACCATTCCTGATTAAAACTTTGATATTTAAGAAAAACATGAATTACTGTGATCAATACTTTTGATTTTTACATTTTAACTATTAAAACATATGATAAAATTTCACAATTTCACGGGAGACTCTTGAATTCTACTGCGGAAACTTGATGAGTGTTCGGGTGTGTTCGGCTCTTTTCAGGACTTGATCCTTGCTCCGGGACTTCCAACTTATATACCTAGCACCATTACACAAAGAATGGTTAATGGGTTGTCAATAATACATTTAAAATAGTACGATAGTCGTTACACATCAAAGCGGAACGAACTAGGCCAAACGGCCCTATCTTAGGAGAACAAACTGCTGCAACTTTTGCGCAGCAACTGTTCGGATCGCTTTTACCCCTTAAAAAACTCAAAATCTGATTTCGACTTTCAAATAAGAATTGTTCTACGCTCAGAGAGCTTTCCAGGCATATAAAGAACACCTCCTAACGATTTTTCTACGATTTTATATGAAATTTTAAAAATCAGGCTGTCAGGCTGTCCATTTTTCATGGTGAGCGGCCGCTCACTCGAGCGGCCCACTCACTGGAGTGAGCGGTCCGCTCACTGGGACCTGCTGCAGATTTGTGATTTTAAAGCATGGGAATCATGTCGCAATCACATTTGATAATTCCCGAAACCTAAATATTGACTTGCTGACTAAATAACTATCTGTTTGACTGATATTATAGGCCGGTTCATGATTCTATGACCCGGTTCATAGTCTTAAGTATTTATGTCAATTTTTTTTACCCAAATCGACCCGTTAAGACCTTTCATCAAACAAGGCACTATTTGACCATACAAAATGCCTACCGTTTAAGTTGTCAAGTCATTAGACACTTGATCAACCAAGGCGTTTGTCCGATTTGTTTCATTAGGATTTAGAATTCTTAGATTCAACCTCTAGTAATCTTTTAAATTCCCAACATGCCCCTTATAGCCAAATCTTTTAATTTAGCCATTCATGGCGACACTTCTTGTTTCAAATCCATTGTTTTTGACCCAATGACTTGTTTAAGAACTTCCAAGTCCTTACGGACGTAGATTTTCACCGTTTCATATTATTGTTCCCAATTTGATCAATTCTAAGTGCATTTGTGTGCATTAGATATAGTTATGAAAATAACTTACATATTTGGCACCCACACTTCATGTGAGCTGTTTCCTCAACCTATATCTTCACCCACGGTTATATTTTATACCACGGACTTACCCGGTAGTGTTGACCCATTCTAATACCTTGTGCGTATCCTCCATGATTCTTAGCATCAAGCGTGCATGCGCAAGTGCATTTACCTGCGTGCTTTCTAAATATACACATTAATTCCTCGGAACTCAAATGGTAATACCTTGCCATTTGATCCGTTTAACCTCATGAATCTTAATTCTTGAAATATAAGCACCAAGTATTGGACTCACATGGTGAGGATATCACCATTTGACCCGCTTAGACTCGTAGTTCATAATACTAAGTTATCCAAGCTTTTATCTATGGTTCAAGTGTCACAAACTTGGCCCATTTAACAACATACTTAACAACTTCATTTAAATAATTTTAGTGACCCATTTTGGATTAAAACACCATCTCTTACATATCATTATTAATTAACCCGTTTGATGGATTTCACCATTCGGTCACCACTCATGGTTTCAATTAATCTCATAAACCTTGATTTATTGTAAATCCACATAAATCGACCCACTTAATGAATTTCACCCCTTGGGGTTTGTCTTTAGTACACACTCAATACCAATATATATAACACTTAATCCATGTCATAGTCTAGTAGTGTAGGTAGAACTTACCTCATATCCATTCTTGTTTCCATGCGCATTGAGCTTGCATCTGTTTGACCCGTTTGCATCCCTAGTTCTAGTACTTAACTTAGGGACATGTCAAACCTTGTTTTGTTAGAATACATATTATGGATTCTTTTATAATCCACGACATCATGTATTCGTTTTAACTCTAGTCCAACATCACATTTCAAGTACTCATGTTCATACATGTATTACACATTTATTTCCTCATTCAAGCATTTCATCAAACACCTCATATGCATCATTTTTATCATGTTAATTCTAGGTGTTCAAGACTTTCTAGATTCCGCTATGGCTCAGCTAACCATTGGCACATGATCATTTCAACAATTAGCACACATGCATGATACTAATCACATAGAAATTGCAAGATTATTCCACATACTGTTGTAGTTCATGATTAGGGTAAAAACCCACCACTTACTCATAATACATAATCATGATTTCTCATGAATCAACAACCTATTATGATTCACCACGTTTTTATAGTCTCCTTGATGTCTACTAACACTTATAAAACCATAGAGACTAAGAAATTCACGTTTTTATTAAAACTCTAGAATTTCATCAAGATCATAAACGAATTTAACATCAATTTCTACCAAATAAAAGGTACCTTGATGTTCTTTAGGCCCTAGATGACCCGTTTATTGATTATGCACTGAAAAGCCCCTTGATTTGGCTTGGATTCAAGCATGTTCTTGAGTGTTTAAGGTTGGAGGTTGAAGGAGATAAATCTCCTGCCCTTTTCACGACACACACACACACACAATGTGTGTGTTTTTATTATTTGATTTTTTTATTTATAAAACCCACTTTATCATTTTGACAACTATGGCCCCTCAAGTTTAGTCTCGGGTTTGTTGTTATTCAGTGGTTAAAAACATCCACCATTTAACTCGCTTTGTTATTTTATCAATTGCGTCTAATGACGTATTTAGACTAAACGAAATTTTGGGGTGTTACATCGAACGACTCTTCCAACATTGCGTTCACAGGCATGGCAGTCCATGTTCACAATCATCTCTACTGTATGAAGAAAAGACAAATAAATTTGAGTTTCATGTTTTTTTTTCCTTTACGGTTAGAGCATGTCTAATGCTCATTAATGCTAATTTTTTTGGGGCTTTTTTAGCTCAAAAGAGGGAAGAGAGGTGTTATCAATTAAAAACGTCCAATAACATATTATTTGAGACTAGCTTTTATTCCGGGAGTGTCCCGGGGTTGAAATATTTAATATAACATAATAAAATATCTAATATGACAACATAAGTAATGCTTTGCCAATACATGATTAATGAATAATAATAATAATATTATTATTATTTATTTTAAATAAATTTCTGCCATAAATTATCATATTCAAATATAAAAAAAAAGAATCTCTGCCTATAAAGTTATGTTTATCGTTTGTGATTTATTAGTAGAGTAAAATATATTATTATAGATGAGGCACGGAGGGAGGGAAATGAGAGCTTTTGTTTTGGAAGATCTTAAAGGATATTCCTTTGTAATAAAACTAGGATCGATCCAAATTGGTTAACTTCTTCAAGTTTATAATATTACTAGCTTTTATCCCGGGAGCTTCCCGGGGTTAAAATATCTAATATGACATAATAAAATATCTAATATGACAACATAATTAATAACTTGCCAATATATGATTAATAAATAAATAATAATAATATTATTATTATTTATTTTGAACAAATCCCTGCCAGAAGTTATCATATTCAAATATAAAAAAAACGAATCTCTTTGCCGGGGTATAAATTTAGTGCCATTACAAAATATTATATAATGTCAAATGAATTCGGAAGTTTATAATCGATCATTCTAAAAAGAACTAAGATGAAATAAGAAAAAAAGTTATTTATTGAAATAGTATTATAATAACCATACATATATTTTAGTTACATACTATAAAGTTTTTAGTTTATGATGGTGCACGTATGTTGCAAATATCGAACGCATTAGTCTAAGGGTTATGTGATGCGTTAAAAAAATCATGGGTATATGATCGGGTATGTAGTTCGGGTATTTGGGTATAGGGTTTCGAGTAATCGGGCCGGGTATCGCCAATAATCGTTTTTTTCTCCGTTTTTTATATAACACTATGGTACTCGTTGGAAAGATAATAAAACGTTCGTTAATTTGGTGTACTTTTTTTTCTTTAAAAAATCTCGTATCTAAAAGATATTAGCGTTTAAAAGTTATGGGAGGAAACATGAGATAAAAAATAATAAAGATTTAAAATTTATTTTAGTAGATTAGATTTTGGTATATTTTTAATCCATATGTTATTTTATTTCCTTTTAAATAAATTATAATATCGGGTTTTTTTACTAATGATTAAAAATAGATGAAAATAATAAATTCAATACTATCACCTCAAGGTGCCACATGGCACATTCAATGGGGGGGGGGGGGGGTTGAGGCCTCCATTGAATGCCACCTCATACAAACTCAATTCTTTTATTATAAGTTATAGATAATGTATATTTTCTCTCTCTCTCTCTCTTCCCTTATCTGATGAAGACGAAGAACCTTTTGTCTGGGTGAAGGCGACACCGTTAACCCAATTAGTGAGTTTTTTTATTTGATCTTGGTTTTTGTTTTCTTATATTTGTGGCTTTAACCTTGGTCTTTTTGGCCGCAAATGGTGTAGCCGGTGGTGGTTTATGGTGTGTTTACATCAATGTAAACGGTTGTGATGGTGGGTAGGTGGTGATGCTAGTTGGAAAACACCTAAACATAAAACACAATCTGTTAAACGAAACTTAGTTGGAAGACAAAATGATTAGAACCTGTGATACAATTTATAGAAAATCCACTAAAGCGTAACTTAAAATGTATAGAAATATCGTACTCGTATTAAAGATAAAACACTTATTATTATGATGAAACTTCGTTTTTTTTTTCAAAATAATGCCATATGAAAAAAGTTATGAGCATTTTATAATAATTAGGGAATTGACATGTGTATTGCATACAACAAGAAAAAGTGAATAAATGTGAACTTTTCTCTTTTTGTCATCCCCTCTCTTTTCATACAATGTTTTTCCTTTAACAAATCTAAGATAAATAAACTAGATTGTTTCTTACCATTCCTACACTAATCATATATTTCCTACTTGATTGCCAATGTTATACAATATAAGCAATGGCGAAGGATAATGGGGGCCAACCGATTCTCCGCCCCCTTATTTTTTGGATCGATAGTGAAAATTTTTATATGAATTAAGTCAGGCCCTCACCGATAAGAAAAAAATTGGGTCTTATAATTTTCGGCCTCCACCAGTATTTTTTTCAAGTTTCGCTACTATATAAGCATTTAACATAAGGACCAAAACATATGACTACATACCTCATAAAAAGTTTATATTGGAAACTTTTTTTTTTAACGATGACTTTTTTATAAGTGACCCACTGTCACTGTGGCGACCGAAGTCGGCACCCCGCCAAGGTTGGTCGGACTCCTTGTTTTATCGGATCCGGGCTGGCTTGTCAGCTTTGGTGGCGTTCCCAAGGAAACCGTGGCGCCTCCACATGAATTGCCTCGCTGAAGTAACATCCGGATGAAAACCGGGGTGACGCTCAGGATCGAACCCCCCTCGGTGGGTTTGTCCCCATCACTGCGCACTATTACCTCACTATTTGATGCAGGTGGGAATCGAACCTGAGTCTCCTAAGCAGAACTCAGGGCCGACCCTGAGCATGGGCCGGGTGGTCACCGGCTCAGGGCCCGACCAAAAAATGGGCCCGAACTTTTTAAAAATATACACATATATATTAAATTCTATATTTATGATATATATTTGTGTTTTACACATAAAAGTCTTGTTAGTGGAGTTGGAAAAACAATACAAATTTAATGTAGAGGTCTCAACTTCAAGCCTTAGCTCTAGCACTATATTCAATTTTTTTTTAAATTCATTCCTCTTTACAAAATTTTGGGCTCAAATTTTTTTCGTCCGAGGCTCAATTTTTTTAGCGTTTTCAGAAACGGGCCTTGCAGAAATCATGTCTTTCCAAACTTGATCAATTGGAAACTTTAATTTTAGTGGAAATCCAAGTTTGGGTTGTGATTCCTGAGTGGAAATTTAAAGTTAAAACCTCGTAGATTCTAACTTTCACTAATATAAAATTACGGAAATATTTATCGTTTTATAAAATGAGTGTCATTACTCATTTAGTGGAATAAATAAATCGATTTATAGTAAAAAAAAATCCATGTATGTATTGCATTTAAAATTATAAAAACAAAGAATATGGTTGAACTAAGCAACCGTATGCTCCAGCTAATAAATTGTATCCAGTTATAAACTTCCAAACGTCCAACCTAAATTTGTCAAATATACTCATAACATATCGAAAAAAATCTACACTATTTAAGAACATCAACAAGTTCATATGGTCATATTAACCACCAATATGAAAAGGATACCTTTTTCGATTACACGAGTCGAGCTTTCATTATGCTATTCGACCCTTAAATTCTTCAGATGTGAGCTCAAAAAATGTATTGAGTTGAGCTAAAGTTTATCATAACTTGATTCGTCTTATTAATGAGTTTTTGAACCATATCTAACATGCAAGTTTTATTATGCATGCAAGTAAATAAGTTGTTTAATTATCAAATCTAGTTAGAAATAAGATTAAGATGATTGAGCTTAAGCTTGACTTGTGTAGTTTTTTATTATGTTGTATAATGGTAGTATGAAAAGTACGCCTGAGCTTGAAAAACTCTAAAAGTTATCATGACCGCCCAATTATAAAATTGGAAGTATTTGGTCAAGTGTTTAGACATACACAGCACCAGTTTGTTGACCTTTCTGAATTATCGGTTTAAAATTAAGGAGTAATGGAAATAAATAATCCAAACTATTGCTCTTTGGCCGATAATAGTCCCAACTACGAAATAACCACTAGTGTCAAGTTTTTAGACATGTGTAAAAACAATTTATTTTTGTATACGTTTGAATTTTTACGCGTAAATTGTGTTTTTGAGAATATATTTTATTAATAAACATAATTGTGTAATTTTTTTTTTTTTGAATTTGGTATAAGGCAAGAGTGCAAGAAAAACCCTTAGGTGATTGATTATTACGTAGGGGAGTTTGAACATTTTTTTAAAAAAATGGTATGAACAATGATACAAGCAAAATCGCCCGTCCCTTTGGTAATAATAATAATAATAAAAAAGATGACATGAATTCCCACTACATCTCATGTCATTATCGTTCCAAATTTACCATAGTGGAGACCAAGTAATTGAAGTTAATGGGATTCCAATATCATCATCACATCACGCACCAAGAAAAGCATATTACGATTTTTCTTAAAACGATGTGAAACTGATAGCAACATTGATTATTATGACCTCAGGAGTTTTGGATAAGTAACGGTGGCAATAGTAATTTAATTGGGTAAGTGTTGGGTACAAAGTCCGTTAACCTACAAAGTGTAGGAAGCCACTATAGTTTGACACGTGGAAAATGACGGTTACAAACTCAGAGTTTGTTGTTAATCATTAGAAGGGTATTATAGACTTTTACTATGTCCATTAATCACGTTCTAATTTTCAGAGAAATATCAATCTCTGTTTTTTCGTAATACAAAATTCAAACTTTCCTAACTGATTACACAATATTCCTTTATTTTTTTAATCTAATTCAAACTCCAAGCACAGTGGACTATTTTGATCATTTTTTTTTTTGAAATTGATATTCAATTGAAGAGTTGATTGTCATGTTCAGTATGTTGCTCTGTTTTTTTTCATTTCATCTAATCGTAATTTATTTATGATGTTTAATTGTGTATCAGACTTAAACAACAAACCAGAAACCATAATCGGAGAAGAAGATCATGTAGTCGGGTTAATTTTGGTGTTTTCATACATATATTCGAAGATAATAAAGTTCAGAGATGAACAGAGGCTGATAGATAACTGTTTTATATTGTAGATATCACTGAATGCGTTTTATGATATCAATGAATGCGTTTTATGTTTTATGTAAGTGCGTTTTATGATATCAATGAGTGCGTTTTATGTTTTATGTAACTGCGTTTTATGATATCACTGAATGTATTTTATGTAAGTGCGTTTTATGATATCACTAAGTGCGTTTTATGTTTTTACGTTGTAAGTTGAATACCATCAACATGTAAGTGCGTTTTATGATATTACTAAATGCGTTTTAAGAAATAATATGTGATTCTAGTATTAACACATGTTTGAGTGCGTTTTCTTATATAGACGTGCGTTTTAACAACATGATCATGTGAAATCATTAAAATCAATGAAAAATTGAAAACGCCTTTATAACTTTCATCAAACGCACGGAACAAACTCATTCGTTCTCTTGCTTCACATGTTTCATACAAACGTAATTTTAGGGTTTTCATTTCTTCATCATAGACGATGAAAACTAATAGACGATCAAAATTAAAGTAACAATATGAACATCTGCTTAATTGTTTTGCGTTTTGGAGCCATAATTTGTTCTTAATCGAGTGATTATGGATCGTCTGGTGTCGTTTGAAATCGTGCTCTGTTTTTTGTGTTTACAGAGTATGGTGTTTAATGGAGTTTTTGAGTTTTATGATTTGCACGATTATAGCAAATTATAATTACTTTCAATTATTGAGATGATTTGGGCGGTATGATTAAAAAAAATCAAATTATTTTACGAGCATTTGTCAGATTTACCCCTGAATTGTTAACGGCGAACATAAAACGCGTTGATAATTACGATCGTGCCATCTTGTTTTTAAACGCAGATCAAAGGGCTGGGAGGGCTTCTTACACTTTGTATGTTAAGGAAGCTTTGTTCAATAGCCTCTCTCTAATCTCTGAGTTAGAAAATATGTATAAAATCTGTATACAACATATATATTTTGTTGACTTAAAATAAGTCTAAATTGGTGAACAACACCTACATTGTTTGTAAACAGCACCTATTGGAGTTCGTTGACACAATTGGCGCCACCGGTCCACCGCCCAACCACCGATACCAATGCAACACTCCCCACCTTTACCATCATCGTCACCGTTGTTGCCATCTCCATCACAACAAGGCGCAACAGTAATAATAAATATTGCATGATAATTCATAATAGTTTTGTCATATTCATTTTTGATCTTGGTTTTTAAAACCACGCCGAAGGGAAAGTTATGTGTAGCGTTTCCACTAGATGTTTCTTTATTGGCTAACCCACACATCCTTTTAATTATACTCCTAATTTTACATATTTGTTCACCATAATACTCAAAACAACCTTATGGGGTGACACCTTTTTCTCTAAGTTTTAATACCGTTACAAGGCAGTTGCATCGCCTAATGTGAAGCTGTGAGCACTTGTCGCCTTGGGGTAGAAGGTTGTGGAGACACTTATTTTGGTTGCATCTACTTATTATTATTGTTGTCCAAGATTTTAACATTGACCAAATTGAAAAAAAAAAAAAAAAAAAAACCCTTATTATTTGATCTTAACTCATTTGGCTCGTAACCTGTTACCCTACCCGCCTCCCCTTGCGTGTTTTGCTAGACTAGTTAAATTGTCAATTAGACGAATTTAGAGATAACTAAAAGTTCACATCAACTCTCAAAACCCGACTTTTCTTTAGCTTTTACAAAATAAGATTAGCTTAATCAAAATTTTCTATAAGTGGGTCATCTGTTTAGAAATGAAACAAAGAGCTTTAAACTCATTAGGTTAGAGACCCTATAGGCTGAAACTCTGGATTTGAGTCCCTCTCTTTTAATTCCTCTATTTTAATTGTGTCATTTGTGAGACGGTTTCGATGTCGCTGTTTGATACCCCTTTTACAACTTTCTATTTTTCATTCACTGTGTATTTAATCCTAACCTCTCTTTTATCTTTTATACCGACTTGGAGGGGTGCTTGTATTATGAGCATTCAATGTGAGATGAAACATTTCTTTAGGCACGTTTTTATAACTTATTGTTATGATTTCAAATCAAAACATGACAAATATGACTTTTACGTGAAAAGCCAATTTCTGATTTTGACTTTTACGCGAAAACCCAAATTCTGATTTTGACTTCTATGCGAAAACTCAAATTATGATTGTTGCATCATTGCCACGTAATTATGAGCTCTTAGTCACTTTGTAATGGTTTCAAAAGTTTCACTAGCCATTACTCGTTAAAATGATGTATAAAAGAAATATAAAAAAAAAATATACAAAGTGTGTAAAAATGATTGTGTGAAAAATATTTAGTCAAGACATGATTTTTCTTATTGGCCCACTCAGTTAAGTTTACACTAGCCAGTAGCCACTACTCGTTAACATGATGTATAAAAGAAATAAATACATAAAAATATGTGTGTATAAATGATTGGGTGAAAAAGATTAAGTTTTTTTTTTTTTTGAATGGCTAATTACTCTTCCCTTGAAAAAAATATGTGTATAAATGATTTTCCTTATTCTCCCTTTTTATTACCTGTGGGAGGATCGAACCCTTGGCCCATTTCTTTACATAATCACTCCCACACCACTGGGCCATAGCCTCAGTGGCCAACCAACCCTCCCCTCGCCCCCCCCCCCCCCCCCCCCCCCCACCACACACACACACACAGTGCTGCAATGGTTGCAACATTAAGCAAATAGCCCTCGACCCTCTTAACACCCCCTAACTTTTGGTTGGAGTGTTATTTAACGCCGGGGCGTGATCCGGTTACACACAGTATAACAATCATTATGTTATGATAATAAGGAAAGTTTACCAGAAGTGTTTCTGAGCAGCAACCCTGTAAGATACACATCAGTAAAGACAAAAGTGTCAAAACTAAAAAAACCAGTCCATTAACTAAAGATGGTCAAATCTACCTATTGTCATAGATTGCAGAAGGAAGCTCACCATGCTTTCAAGTTTCAAGGCTGGATCACATAAGGATGACAGATCAGCAACTGGTACATAGCAGCTCCAAGAAACAAGTAAATTCTCAAACTTCTTAAAACATGACAAATATTAAAAATCTGAAAGCACAACAGACAAAATGAAATGTATACAGGGAAAAGTTAATTCACAAACTTTACATGACAATACAAAAATATAAATCTCAAATACAAGGCCGGAAACTTGGTCCGTATGACTTTATCATACAAACTAATGTTTTTTCCATTAATTTTTTGTTTGTCTCAACTCTCAATCGCGTTCCCTATGAATAACAGATGGAACAGGTGGCTCTAGAGTTACATCATCACCAGATTGACTTTGATGTTGCTTCAGAAACCTGCTAGGGCTAGGAGACTTGGATTTATAGGGGGGAAATGAGGTATTTTGTGAGGGAGAGCTCGGGCCAGATTTGTAACCGGATTTTTCTTCTTCAGGTAAAGTTGATAGAGGAATCTGATTATTTTCATCGCCTGTTTTTTTATAAAACTTATCCTCTTTAATGTCGTAAGAATTTCCAGTGCGGACTTCTTGAGCAAGTGAACACCAGCAGCAAAACAACCACAACGCGCAATCAGTAACAGCAGGTTTACCACAACATGAATCAGATGGAGGTAAATTAAATCGTTTTCTCATTTGAATCCTCCAAAAACCACCATAAAGCAAGCCAAATACACACAAAAATATTCCTGTGATACCCAATGCCTCACGTGCAGTCTCGTTGTCAATGTTAATAGCAGCCAGATTAAAAATCCAAAAAGGCGCCATACAAAACAGAAGAAACGTTGCTGTATGAACATACATGTTTCCAAATCCAAGTCTCTCCATATTCCACCCGAAAACACAAAAACTACAAAATAATGAGAGGTATGCTAGAGATATGTCTTCCCAAAAGTCAAATATACCCCCACTCCATTTTGGATTAGTTTCATTTGTTGGTTCGTCTCGTGGGGTAAATGAGAATCTTCTTTCAATTGATTTGACCCTTTGTTGACCTGGTTTAAGTTGTGATTCTTCATCAGAATGTGTATCATATTCTTTCCCAAGCGGGCTAACAACAGAATACACACCAGCAATTGCAGGGGCACCAATTGCTACAGAGATAGTTATAGCCACACCGATTGCAGGTCTTTCTGATCTTCTGTAACCGACATTTAAACCACATAAAGCATATTGTGCAAGACAGTTAAGGTTAAGCAGCAAGATAACAACCAACATGTGTGCCCATTCGTGAGGTTTATAAGTTCCATCTTTGCAGTATATTTTTCTTAATTTGGTAACATCTTCTGATCTCCATCTTATCAGGAGTACAAGGTGATAAAGACGGTGAGGATGTTGGTATAGGCACATGAGGGTAAAAAGGGCATTTAGAATTTGGTTGTTGACTTCAAACCAAGCATCTCTTTGAGTTTTTCTAGGAAGGGCGCGGTTTAACATACCTGTCATCACAAGGAAGAGAATTGCACCTGAGACGGCAACCACTATAATCCAGATTAAGAGAACCATGTTCATTGGGTTTCTTATCCATTCTTTAGCCAATTTCTGAAGAGACACCCAATCAATTTTCTTAGAAAAGACCCTCGACAAGCGATCCCGGATCTTTTGACTTGTGCTTGAAGGTACAGTGCGTGAGAACTCATCTCTTTCTTGGGCAAGTCGTTGGAATTTAGCAGTTGGTGTACCTAAATTACCGAATGGAAGAAAACTCGATGTTCTGTTTGTTAGGCTACCATCACTTGGAGTTTGAGAATCTCCATCCCTAAGAAATCCTCTTCGAGAGGTCTCGATATGCAGATTAACACGATTCTTGATTTTACTTCCATTAGATTTCTCGACCTCAACTTCAGAATTATCATTTGTAGACATTGTAATCCACTAAACTAATGTCTTATTTAAACGCCAGTTAACGGAGGCAGTGCTGCAAATGCATTTACTGGAAACAAAATTAACAAATACATAAAACAGTCAATTGACTGCCAACAAAATGATTCAATCATTATGCTAATGAACTTATAACAACAAAAAAAACATACAAAATACGAGTACCTTCGTTACATCATCCGCATTCTGCAGCATGTCGGCTAATAGAAATTAACCTAATTATATAGAACCTGCAATTGCCAATTAGGATAACTTAAGACATCAAATTTGTAACTAACTTCACATGACTGTCAACATAATAATTCCACTAATTGACTACAAACATTGAACATAAACATCAAAAGTGTGTAATCAGATCTAATTAACACCAGATAAACAAACACAAATCTATAACAATACCTACTGTTAACAACTTAAGCTTAACCTAAAACTGTCATTATAAGGTCAAATCTGAGTTGTTAAACAGTTTATACATAAATAAAAAAAAATTGATGAACAACACGTACCAAAAGCATCAACAGCTCAAACAATTGAATCGTAAAACAAATAGCAGTCAACGAGGATTAATATGTGCATAAAAAAAGGTGCAGACGAAAGAATCTTAAAAACCGTAAGAAGAAAGCAAGCTCTAAAAGTGGTTTCTGAGGGAACAGGAAACACGTACCGACTTTAGTTTCAAATCATCTTCCCTCCATTGATAACATAAGTTTGGATTCAGAAGAATTATTGGAACAACCAGTTGAATGAATGATGACAACGCAATAAGTTTCTTTTTACTTTTTTTTTTTTTTGTGTACCACTTGTAATGCAAACTATATCCTGTGGAACAAACGACGCCGTTTACCGATAGTTTGTCAAAATTTTGTTAAAAATTCAACTTTGACCTATTTGGATTGTATAAAGTTGGTTTGACTCATTAACATGTCGGCTCTGTCATTAATTTGTTGTTTATTTTGTATAGTTATGGTTTGATATGTGTTACTCCTAAATCCGTCCCAATTTAAATGTCCTAGTTAAAAAAAACACACATTTTAAGAAATATTTTGTTTGTATGTGGTAAAATAACAATAATATTCTTAAAAGTGGTGATTGTGTTTTGTCTTTTATGGGCAAAACTTGAAATTACATTTCTATTTTTGGAAAGAGATATTTAATTTGTGACAAACAAAAAAGGAAAGTAGGACATTTAAATTGGGACGGAGGGAGTATTTGGTAATTAGAAATTAGGATATACGGAGTAGTTAAAACTTAAAACCAAAAGGAAATCCTATTTTAGCTTTGTGATGGGTTACGATGTTTGGAGTATATCCATGGCTGATTACTCAACGAGTAATCCCGAGTATTTCTTGTCTAGGCCGAGTATTCGACGGGTCATCTTCGAATACTTCTCGACTATGGCTGAGTACTTGCAACTCTTCAATTAACCGAGTTGACACCACCCAGGGACTTTTGCAATGATGAGTGTGATGGTTCGCTGCCTGTAAATAATGAGTATTTGGTCTATTCTGGGGTTAGAAACAAATAAACAAATACACTAGTTCTATATATAACATCCGATTGCAAACGTGTATAGTTTATTTGTTATTAAAACATGGAAATCATTTTATTTGCATTAGAAAAATGATTTGACGTCACATGGTTAGCCAGGTGTCTTAATTTAATCAAAATGAAACAAGTTCTAGATGGAATAGCGTTGTTGTATTAACCGATGTTCCATATTTTTAAATGTAATCTTTTGTATGTATATGTTTTTCTTGGTAGTATTTAAACTGTATGAGGAACTTGATTGAAATTTTTAAAAACTTGTCAATATTATCATTGTTTGTACACCAATAATACTAAAACAAATTGTGTAATTCAATATTCTTTGATACGAGACTAGGAGTTCAAGTTGTATAAGAGACTTACAGTTTTTTATTTGTTCTATGATTAAGAATAAGCAGAGAATTTAAGGATCACATAAATATTTATACGTGTTGATATAACTGTAAGACATAATATAGCCGTCTACAATATCCTTCTTAATCACTAAATCAGCATAACACTTCACGAAAATGTGTTATGTGATTCTCACATTTATCTACTTTTAAGTTGATTTCGTATTGAACCTGTTCCCACAGGCTACAAAGTCAACACTTTAATTATTTTTAAAAATATTATTTTATAACTTTAACTTGGTGGGAAATGTAAAATTACGTTGTAAAACAAGTTTTATATCAAACTTTGTTAATAAAAAGTTATCAAACAAAATACATATTAATCTACTAGTTCTAATATTTATGTTGTTCAAAGTATATACCTTTTCCCTTACACAGGAAGACTAAATGAAAAGCAAGCGAATATCATGATAACCTGAAGCGAAAAGCTAAATCATTACAAAACAACACGCAACATACATTTTTATACGATGAAATATCATTATAGCAACAGCTTTAGAAGCGACCCTAAATAAACCTTTAAGGCTTTAATGAGAAAAACCTGCAGCAAACTCATTCTTCCTCTGTCTCTGCAAATGATATTATCAAATGATGGTTAATAATCTAACATTAACTGAAAAATCTGCTTCAAAACACAAACCGCTAGCATTTTGGAGGAGTATGAAGCAATACAGTAGGGTAGAAATTATCTGTACTGATAAAAAAAGTAAAATTAAATAATTAAAATAGTTTAGTAGTTTACCATGTATTGCATCCATGTTGTTTTCCTTGTAAACACCTAGGGGTGAACCATGTACAGACAGAAGCATCTCACCCTGTTTTGGAAGCCTTAAGGTCTTAGGCGTCATACCAACAGACAGCCTCCCGCTAGTCACCTGGAATTATAACATTTCTTAATATGAAATTACTTATGATCAAAGTGACCCATGAAGATTTATCTTTTTGACATAATGACAAAGCCCCAAATTGAGAATTCAAAAGAAACAATATTTCAATAACACTTCACATTAGTCAATGAAAACTGAGACAATAAAAATTTCCCAATCTGTCTATCGTTGAACATATATACGATGAAGAGTAAGTCGCATGTAATAGGGATGCATGAAAGTGATCTAAAGCAGCATACCCCAGGAGTTTGCATATAATCTTCAATGCCAAGAATATGAGTGTCAGATGGCTCCTCTAGAACCTAAACATTAACCAAATAAGAAAAAACCCCCCAATAATTCTCTA
Source organism: Ambrosia artemisiifolia (assembly GCA_032199755.1). NCBI lineage: Eukaryota > Viridiplantae > Streptophyta > Magnoliopsida > Asterales > Asteraceae > Ambrosia > Ambrosia artemisiifolia. The sequence goes on from CM063517.1 coordinate 3,289,839, forward strand.
TTAGATTAAATGACAGCTATTGAAGAAACCTAAATAAAAATGCATAAGAACATACAAAATCCTTCATCTGAAGATTATCAGCACCAATGAAGCTCGTTCTTCCTGGCAACAACAACAGATAGGTAATATACTATGCACCGGATAAAAGTTCAAACCATTATTGATTAAGAATTTACCAGCTTGACTTGAAATGTCGAAGCCACCAAGAGATGGAATTGCAGCAGAGAATTCAGGATTAGCCATATGTTGTAGAAAATAAGATATCATGTTTCCTCCACCAGCTGTGGTCATAGGTATGTCGGCATCCTTATTTTTCCATTTAACTTCAATCGGTCCATTTTTCTCAGTTCTGGAAATCGTTAGGTTTGGAAGATTTTCCTCAAAGAATTGAAGTAATGGGGTCTGCAGTTGTTCCTTGCTTATACTGGATTTTAGCAAACGTATAGCAGTAAGTAATCTTTCGGTTTCTACATCACGAATCGCCCTGATTGCAGCACTCTGTCGCTCAACTGAATAATACCACCAACTCATTCAACAGATATATATATAAAGCAGTACAAGCCACTGTCTTCATTAATATATATTAACGAAACTAAACAGTAAACTGATATCTATATCTTTACAGTAAACTAAACAGTCAAGCTGCTCTCTTCATTAGATTCTTGAGGCACGTAATTACACAGCAAGTTCAAAGGCTAATACTTTGTAATGCCGATTCCAAAAAAAGAAACACAAAAAATAACATCGAATTTCAGATTGCTAATTTGTGGTTGAAAATATAAGCTAAGACCTTGATCATCAGTTCATAACAGATTTCAGTCAAAATTTCTTCAGCCAAGAACAAGATATTATAATTTTTCATAAACAAAGACTTTTCCTAACAAAATTTAAAGACAAAATGACCCACTAGTTTATAGCAAAAGCAGATACCTTCTTGGTCGATGAATGCGTTTTCTTCTGGCAGCACACGTGTGTCAGCATTACACTGTGAATCATTCAACTGGGATGATGCAGGCGGTTTAGTAACCTTCTTTGCCTTCCGTTTAGGCATCAGAAATGCATAAAAGCTCACAACACAGCTTTGCTGAACTCAAATACAGCAACTAATACTCGCAATTAGTATAAAATACGGCGTCAGAAATAACGCAGCATTAATAAGCGCTGTTGCACTGAAATATAGCCTTTGCCTACATTAAAAAAAAAATCTGCTCAATCAATTAATGTAAATGTTGTGCAGTTTGATTTTCCAAACAAAGAAAATTTCGGATCAAGATCAAAGAAAGCTTTCAATCTCTGAAATAATATCTCGGGCTTAAGAAAATACATCAAACAATTTCATATTTTCATGAGCTGAACATCCTTTACCCTAATCAAGTCCACACACTAGACATTACAAATTGGTACTACATTCTTACAAGAAAATAGGACAATTAACCTTTTAAATCGAACATTCTGCTAAATCCCTAATTTGTAAAGTCTGGTAAACAATTATTATTCATAAATGTGGTTTTTCAGATCTCATAACCATTAAATAACAAATAAAATATGCTTACAAGTTACCTCGAGTGGAGACCTACAAGCAGCAGCAGCCGCCGATATAAAGAATTATGGCGAGATCGGAGAAACGGAGTGGAATTGATCGGAGTGAGGGTTTTGAGGGTATGAGCAGAGCGCCAACAGTTTAGGGGTTTTCTGGGCATGTGATTTGAATTAATATTATATGCTTTATTATTTACTCCCTTTATCTATTCTGTGTTTTTAACTCAGTCCTACAACTATAAAAATATCTTACATACACACCCTTATGTTTTACCTATCTATATTGGTTATTTATGTTGATTTGTTTAGTCGCATGTTCGTGGGATTTTTTTAATTTGAAAACCTTGTATGGAGTATTTGGTTTATGTTCTATGTGGTTTCTTTTGACAATCATCATCTTCTAAACGCTTATTTGACAATCCAAATAAATTATATGTGCATTCAGAAAATATGTCTTAAGATGTCTGTCTATCAAGGAACGTGAATACGGACAACACCCTAAGAGTGTGTGTAGAAGTGGTTAAAGAAGCATTAATTTTACAAGTCTTGCCTTGAATTCCTTGTGCTTCTATATACCAAGAGACATCAATACATTGATATCGATTTTACATAGATGTTGAAACAGTAAATCCTTGGAATTTTTACTCATCTTTTAAAGCGTCCATTTTTGGATTCTTAAATTGGCACTTGGCAGTGACTAATAGCATGTAAATCTATGACAACCTATTTGAAATTTTGTATTTTTGTTACCAAGGTAAGGTGAAAGTTATAGTCAGGAAGTTACCACGGCGTCTTCTGAAGAGAATAGTTGAGTTTTCCCAACCTTTATATTAACTATGATTGCCCTGCAAAAAAAAAAAAAAAAAAAAAAGCTAAGGACATCAATTGTCGGTGTTCTCATCAACCGAAAGGAGCCAAATTATCATATGCACTTTTAACCGATAAAACATACACGAATAAAGCTATTTACTGAGTATGATGATGATGAAGAAGTATAAAGAGAAAACCCTTTTCAGCCCGTTTGATTAGTAGTGAAAGAAAACTGTTCCAATAAAATGTTAAATAGAAATTTGAGTTTGGGTGACACCTAAAAGCTGCAGGGAGACTTGCAACAAACTGATCGAGAATCTGTCGGCAGTTCACCTCTCATGTAAACAAACACACACTAGAAAAGACGTATGGAATAGCCAAAGAGAGACCATAGGCACGACGCGAAAAGAGAGCAGCTGCATATTTAAGGCAATTTTAGTTGGACTTGGACCAACAAGAAGTATAAAAAAATCCATAGTTTCACTGAGAATCAAAATTATAGTTTTTGGTAAATTTAATTGAATATTGTTGGACATATGGTATGTCCGATAGTAACTAAAGTCGAAGTCTATGTAACCCGACCCAGTACGATCTGAAGAGTTACACGTTGGTACACGAATCAGATAAGTTTACATTTAGGTGGTTTATTATTTGTGAAATAATAAATTGTTTGAACTGGAGGGACTTAATAGTAAAAGAGTTTATTATTAAAGGAGAATCCTAATTGATTACTAAAAGGGGTTATATGTAAGTTTTATTGTTATAAATAAGGGATTAGGGATCAAACCATAATCACAAGTTTTATAAATAAAACACACATACTCCCACTCCTCTTGATCGCCGCCACCACCTATCGGTCGGCCGGTCACTCCTCCGCCGCAGACAACCACCGCCGCTCACCCCTTCCTCTTGGTTGGTTCGTTCTCGGTTCGTGAAGCTTCCTACTAGCGAGGATTCGTTGTAACCCGCGTGTTACAATTCCGGTGTAGTCGTCAAAGGTTGATTACTAAACCCCCTATGGTTGTGATTATTATTTATTTGTTTATACGCGTTTAACCGAGATCCTAATTGGGAATATTTTGTTAATTGGATTAATAAAATCAATTATTATTTACTATATATGAATCGCAAATATATATATGTATAAATATATTTCGGTTTTTGTTAAAATAATAATAATAACCGCTTCCGTTTCGTATACGATACCATGATTCCCAACAAATATAACGTCTTGTTATCTGAGAGGATTAGTCTTTCTATATTCTTAAAAAATAATTATAAAAAATTGTAGTATAGAACTATAGATCATTACTGTATTTTAACTGAGCCGAAATCCTGAATCGAGTTCAAATTCGGTTCTTTGACAAATACCAAGTGTGCTTGTCAGTTGTCACTGTGTATCAATGAACAAATAATAATAAACAACTCCATAAATACTGTACAATACAAAACCAAAAGATTCCATAATAATTAAAGGGAGGGGCCAATGGGGTGGTGGCTTTTGGCAACACATCAAAGCTCCCAAAGCCACGTTCCAATCGAAACCATCCGACCCACACTTATTATTCCCATCATCCATTTTACATAAATAAAATAAATATATATGCAATTCATATCCACTTTCTTGATCCTTCGTGTCTCATCAATTATTATTACGTCCCCACTTCTAATAACATTCAAACCAACTCCTCCAAACAAAATATACATACTTGAATACTTGATCATCATTTTTATGGAGTTTTCTTTCCCATCTGCATCATTTCTTCAATCTTGTTTCCATTTTCTACCCGTTTCGATGTCGCTTTCAGGTCTTTTCTTCACTCTGTCCCTTGTTTTCTATTTTTCATAACAGTCATCGACCGTTACAAGCTGTTTTTTTTAATCTTGTGACAACTCGGATATTAGATTCGCCTGCTTAGCTCAGTTTCGATCTGAATTATGTTATTGGTAATCCAAGAATCATTGTTTCAGTGTTTGACAACTTATAGGTTGACTTAAATATTGAACATGCTTGCTTAAGTGGCTTAAAGAGACAATATTGGATCTGGATATATACATACATATATAATTATATATACTGTTTCTGTTTACTTTTTTGAAAAAAGGTGTTGATCTATTTATAATATGCAGGTTGGTAATTTATAAATCTGTTGTGCTATTAGAATTTTAAAAGTTCCTGTCCTCAAGATGTCAGCATATGGCCATGGCCATCAGATGGAGAGGGAATATTCTGCACACGGTCTCTCAAGCGAAGACGGATCTGGTAAGTTATTTCAGATATTAAAAGTATAGTATTTATTATTAAATTGTGTTCTTCGTGTGTCCGTGCAGATATGGGAAGCCAGTTTAGAATGGAATCGGTGATCTATATGTCATCATGTGCTGCGACTGTGTTCGTTGGTGGACTTGTGATAGTTGGAGTATTGATGATGACTTTGCTTACTTCATTGACTGTAATGTTACAGTCGTGTCAAAGTAGGGAAGCTGGAGTTATTGAATCCGTCAAATCTGATCATCACCATCATCGTCATCATTATAGTCATCATGATCATCATGATTATTGCAAAATGGCTGCTTTAAACGCGGAGATTAATAACTTTGAAGCGTATTCTTTACCTGAATTTTGCAAGGAGGTTGCGGTTAAATACATAAACGAAGGTCATTACATGAGAGAATTGAATAGTTCAGTGTCATTAGTTGAGAATTACTTCAATGGGATTACACTAAATGATGATGGTCATGATGTGGTTTTAGTGGACATAGATGACTTCCTTCCTGCAAACTATTTGGGTTCTAATCCTTTGCTGTATGGGTAATCGACGATTCTGTATACCTTTGTTTTATTATAATGGGCATCACAAAATCTAGTGCACTAAGAAATGACCATTTTGTAAAACTTGTGTCGTGCAGATACCATCGATATGGTTATGATGATTGTGTAAAAGAGGCAAAACATATGAAGCATGTTTTCTTGGTTGATTTGTACATAAAACTTGAATCTAGAAGATGGCCATTGATTTTGTTATCAAGGAAGCCTGAAAAGCTACGAGACGCCATCATTGAGGACCTTAAGTCAGCTGGATGTGGTGGTTGGTCAAAATTAATCATGAGGTAATATTGTCTATTAATCATAAGTGATTTTACTCGACATAACATAAATTAATCTACTTATAAGTAAACAAGTCAAAATTCAATCTGTAATGGTTGTGATTGGGTGCAGATCGAACGATGGGATGAAAATGGACACCCGTGATTACTTTTTAAAACAAAAAACAGCCATTCAATCGGAGGGTTATCACATCCGAGCTGTGATTAGCAGCCATATGGATATGTTAGTAGGACCGTTTATCAAAACAGAAAACTTCAAGCTTCCAAACCCCCTTCCTGTTGCTCCAGCTCCGAGCGTAGTATAAGTTTTTGTAACATTGTATATAGGTTTCTTGTGGATATATTTTTTGGGCACATGATTGGGAATCAAGAAGAGATTATTATATTTTTTTGTATTTTTGTATCAATCAACCAATTGAGGAGTGAGGACCACAGATATTATATTGGTTTGTATCAAGAAAAGCCACGTTTGAATTATTCTGTTTTAAAGGACAATGTCACATTGTCACCAGGTTTCTGGATAGGTGAGAGTTTTTGTGGGGCTTTAGGTGTTTCATTTAAGGCGTGTCTTTTTCATTTTTTCATCACATTCAGTCTAGATTAATACTCTCTTGCTCTTTGGACGTATAAATTACAAAAATCGATTCAAAAGATAGTATGCAACCGTCTATATTTCATTTTTGGTTCCTACCCCGTTCTCATTTTTGGGTCATACCCGGTTCCTTCATGACCTGAAAAACCCGGGTATGAAGCAGTTTTTACTGTTGTAGTAACACTTTAAAAAGATTCATGGTTCTATAGAATGGGGTTGGTATATGATCACATACCTTGAAAAAAAAGATTATGGTGGAGTTTGGGGACACATAACTTGAACCTGCAATCGTCTTCTGGTTATGGCAACAATCTCAATTTCATCCAGGGGTTTCAAGAACCCAACAAGATCACTATCATCTGATCAATTTGATAAGTTGAAATTCACAAAAATTTACACAAATGGCGGCGGAAAACAAGATCACAAACTCCAACAAAAGCCATGTAACTTGCGAGTGTGAGTCGCTGAAGAAATAGATTCTTGGTAGCAGTGGACCTTATTGAAAACCACCAGGCACCATTAATAGAAACCAACAAAACTCCCACATATAGAATTAAATTTTAAATCATTACAGTTTCAATGGTCTAGAGAAAAGCTATGTCCAAATCATAATTCCAAAAATATCGAGAGAAACGCGATGTCATATCACAACTGGAAGTAGGGTGGGTATGCTAGTATGGTGGGTTCAAATTCTTTTTTCACATTGACCATAACACGTCTTATATGACAAAAATCAAGAAAAAAAGGTGGCCATGGATTATTTCGGATAAAGTACAAAATATTTTAAAGAACTAGTGATGTTACAAGTAGAAAATAAAAATCTTTCATACCAAATGGTCAACACAACTAATACAAGAACGATTAAAGTGCCAGCAGCAAAAATCACCATACTTTTCCTCACTACAACTGCAAACACAAAGGTTATAACGACAGTCAGCAAAAACCTTAAGAATAAGCTTCGAACATGTATAAATTAAATGCAATCCTCTGAATTACAATATCAAGTGGCAAAATCAGGAGACAAACGAAACGAGAATAAAGCATGTATGATATAATTAGATATGTTAAAAGTATCATAAGTTGAACAATAATAAATGATCTAAACAACTAGAGGATTTTGAGAGTCATCATGATTCAAAACTGTTTCCAATTGTTGTTCACTAGACATGTGACACTACCTATCATGTTATGACTTAGAACACAAAATTCATACGAAGAGAGAAACTTCATTTCCAAAACCAATAGATGTGCATCATCTCAATTCTCTAGTAATTAGCAACATAATCAAAACAGTTTCTTGTATGTTTGGCTATAATTCGTCTAAACAGGCATTCGGGTACGCAATTTCAATCAACCTAGTGCAGCATAATTAATCAAAATTTGATAAACCAAAGATTAACACTAAAAATAACTAGAAATTATACAAATGCCTCAACAATTAGTTTTCCAGATGCAACTTTAATATTCAGGTCTAATAAATAGCACAATCTCAAACTCATTGCTGAAATAAAAATATATAAAAAACAACAGACAGATAATAATAATAATAATAATAATAATAATAATAATAATAATAATAATAATAATAATAATAATAATAATAATAATAATAATAATAATACCTTAAATGTTGCTTGGGTACATGAACACTCTAACCCTAGACCCCTGCAAATCAAAAACAAAACATTAATTATTCATACAAAACCCATCTAAACATGTATCCTTTTAAGTATATTATTAATTTATTACCATAGATTTAGGAGGAAGATTAGACTTAAACTTGGCACGAACAACACCAGTGTTACCATGAGGCCTAGTAACTTTCCCCCAAATGCAGCGATAATGTGAGCCATTCTTCTTGACCTTAGCTTTGTATACATACGCCATACGTTTCCCTTGATACCAGCTAACCTCCTCCTTTGTGTTCACTCCTTCTACTTGTACCAATGACGTATTCGGATACTGGTTTGACTTTGACCTAATCAAAACCAATCAAATATTAAATAAATATCAATTCATTAAATCTAATTGTAATTTTAATGTTTTATATTGTACCTTTTGTAACCGAGAATGGTTCCTCTGGTGTAGAGTCTGCAATTGAATGAAAAATAAAAATAAAATGTAACAGAAAGTGGGTTTTATTTTATTTTATTTTTTATATATGTTTGAATATAAATTAGTAGTAAGGTATTGTTACCTGACGCGTTCTCCTTGACGGCCCTTCACCATTTTGTTTGAGGAGATGCCTGTGCTGTGCTGATGAAGAAGCAATAAACAAACCCTAGATCGTATGTATACGTTACAGGTGATGGCTACTTATTATATGTGGGAATTAGTTTTGGGCTAAAAGTTAGGGCTTGGGTAATCATAATATGGGCTTGTTTGAAGATTGGTTGGTTTTCATATTTTAGAGTGGTTTTAATATGAGCTTGTTGTAACTAGCTTTTAACTCGTTGCGTGTCACAGCGACGCACGGCAGGCTAAAAAGACAGACCAACTTAAATTTATGCCGTCAAATAAAACGTATCATATATGATTGCAATCATACGTATGAAACAAACAAAATCAATCACTAAAACGAACACCTAAGTTACAGCGAAACATTGACAAACTTAGAATTACACAGAAAATTATACCAAATTTACATCGAAATGTAGACGAACTCGAATTTTCATCGAGTATATGGCGTGATTATGTATAGATTATTATCGACCCTTTACGTAAAAACGCAGACCAACTCGAATTTAATCGTTGAATCAAAACATATTATATTTGACCCGACTCATTTTCAAGCAAAATTAACTCGACCTTATACCGACGCATCCGTAATAATAAAAACGTAAAAGTTTAGTTTTATGGTAAGCACGGAACTGTAGAAACTTGAAGGGGTTAAAGTGATATTCACGAAGTTATAAGGTTACTTTTGACATAACAGCAAATTTTGGAGGTAAATCTGAAACATAAAGATGGTGTTTCCATCTCCATATCCAACCGTAAGAAAATTGACCAAATTCACTCATTTTTTTGATAGACGAATAATTGATGGAATTCCAAATGGAGTTGGTTTTATAAGTTTCTTTGTAGCAGAGGTTATTAAATCAGTAGGGGGTGGACGTATTTCTACTTATTTGTTCTTTTATTTTTCTTATGTGTTATTCTTTTTATTCATTTATTACCTTTTAAATCTTTAAGTCTTATTAAATCTTGCCAATGATCTCCAGCCCAGCTGGTTTGAGGTGAGAAGGTTTACCTCCATGGAGGATTCCTGCCCGTGTTTGGTCTCAGATTCGAATCTCATGCTCGACCAAAAAAATAACCGCTTGGGTTTGAAAGGAGAAACCCGTGTGGTGCTATAGGATCTTGGGTTTGAAAGGAGAAACCCGTGTGGTGCTATAGGATTCGATCCTGGGTAGTGGTCGCTTTGCAACACAGGATTTACCGCTGAAACACTACTCTCCAAAAAAAAGTCTTACTGTATTAAATCTTTAAGTCTTTTTTAAGTCTTTAATTAAGTCTTTAAGAACAATCCATTTCATGAATAAAATGTGACCATTTATCCAACCAACAAAACTACTTGTTACAAATAGCATCTTGCTTCCTGTTGCATGTAAGAAACATTAATATAAACTTTATTTGAGATTTCAAATACCTAAAATAGTAAAATATATGCATGAAAAATAGCATGTTTACCTCTAGAAAATTCTTTTCCTCCGCAACAATACTTGTTGGTCGTCACAACAAAAGAAGTTATCCCAAGCCCTAAAATTAAAAATCAGCAACTAAAACACGAGCAGCATTATGAAACCACACGAATGAGACCTTGGAGATGTTACTTTCATATCCCATATCCCACATCCCAACCTCATCCCTATTCCCCACCCTAATAAATCAGCAACTAAAAAGAAATAAAAAATGTGTATACAGTTATAAAGGGCACGAAAGACATCTCTCTAAGTCACACGTGTCGACAGGGCCGGCCCTAGGGGTGGGCGAGCCTCACCCCCGGCCGAGGCCCGTTTTTCCCATGGGCCTTTTTTTTTGTTTTTCTTATATAGATTTTATATATAAATATAAGGAATTACAACTACAAAGTAAATATTGTTTGGCATAGTGGTTAAGGTGCCTTCAATTCTGCTACTCAGTCGCCGGATCGATTCCGCTTCTCCCTATTTTCATCCGTTTTGGGTGTTATTCTTAGGTTTTAGTAGTTTGTTCCATTTAATGCAATTAATGTAAGTAAACTTTTTTCAACAGTATTTAGTAACAATTTAATATTTATTTACAAAGCTTTCACCAATTTTTTAAGTAATTAATAAATTTAATTAATTTCAAAATAATATATAATGATTTTAGAATTAATAAACTAGAAAAAGATGTTTCCTTCAACAATTATCATATATATTTTAATATTAATTTGTCATTGTGTCACACGTGGAGCCTTAAAACTCGTCAACTTTTATTATATAAATTCAATTTTGGGTATATTATGTTTATATTTTTTTTCTTTTTTCCGTTTACTATAGCGAGTACATCAAAACCGACCTAGTTCCCGCCACAACGTGCGAGATTGATTTTGTTAGGGCCTAAGGGCCTTTTCTTCGGCTCGTCCAAGGCACTTGAATCCTTAGGACCGGCTCTGCGTGTCGACGTAAGGAAAAAAGCAAAATGACACCCAAAAAACGGTCTGGCCCGAGACTCGAACTTGCAAAACACGGGTATGCAAACAGAATTACAACCACCCCATAATACCCGCCAATAGATCAAATGACCGAAAACAAGTCTGTTAAACAACGACTATAGCCCCAAAAGAAAAAAAATAGGTCTAAGAGTGCATTGCCATGTAGGCAATTCAATATAAAAATGAAACAACAACCATTGCCTAACATATAAATTCCAGACTGAAACCACCAACAATCAATCAAACAATGACCTTCATCTAATGCGTAAAATAAGCAAAACAATAACATGCACAACAGTTGTTCGACAAAATGTCAAGACCCAAAAAAATCAAATCAATAATGAGAAACCAAATTGAGATAAAGCAAAACCATAATCAACAAAAATGACAAAAAAATTAAGTGAAACGCAACACTGGCTGGAGCACCTGAGTTGTTAGCGGAGCCTGACGCGCTCTCAACAGAATCGTAACCGCATCGCTGAAGGCGACGACTAAGGTTTTTAACTACCTTCTTTGTCAACTCCGTTCACCAATATTCGACTTTGCTCTCTTCTTATGGAACTCCAGCATCACCATGAAATCTCAAAAGATATTGAGTGGGTGTTAAAAGAGGGCGGAGCCCCCTACTCTGTCACTCTGCTAGTAAGATATGAGAGGGCCAACATCAGAACAAAAGACTAACAAAACATGAGATAAACCCTAGAATGGGAAACACTATTTAAAATCAACATCTTAATACCAAAAAAGAGATAATCAGAGATGCAAACCAGAAGAGGTACAAGACTGAGACGATACAATTGTCGCCGCCACGGAGGACGCCAGCCCGTTCCCGCCTTTTGCATGTCTCCCCCCCCCCCCTCTCTCTCTCTCTCTTAGTGAAGTATCACCACCGTCTCGTTAATGTAGAGAGAGCGTGGAATGCTATAAGAGAGGTAGACACGTGCAACTATCATGGATAAAGCCGATGAAAATTACTAAGTTGACCTCTTTACTATTCATTGAAGTTTGTTTTTCAATATATATATGATAATGATAATTACACTAAAAAAAAAGAAAAATACATTAAAATAGAAAAAAACGATTACACTAAAAAAAGAAAAATACACTAAAAAAACGATTACTTTAAAAAAAAACCTATTGTAAGTGGGAGCCCGAGCGTAACATTTGCCACGCCGAAACGTGGTGAAAGTTATGGCCAACCTTGCGAAGGTACTACACGTGGGTAAAGACCAGGAGTACGTCTTCTTTTTCTCCGGGGAGATCTCTCTTCACCTCACTGTACGCGGTTTCGAAGTTTTTACACTTCGATTTCAAGTCCCCGAACTTGTGGGAGATGGAGTCGTTGGTACCCCCGACAATGGTACCAAACACGGCTAGGACCCTATGCCACTGTGGTCGGCGAGTACGTGGTGATCCCCGACTTGTCAAAGCACCGTCACCGTGCACTTGTTGGTAAGCGATGACGAGTGCTAGCTCTTCCTCCCCGGTCCACTGCACCATGATGAACTTGGATTTGAAGATCGAAGGTTTAGTGTAGGAGAATTGTGAAGAAGAAGATGAATTGTGTCTGAAGAAGAAGAAGGAGTAAAATAAATAGGTAAATAAATAGGGAAGTAATAAATTTTGTTTGGTGAAAAATTAAATTTTTTAAAATTCAGACTGTTGCTAGCCCGCTAACGGACGCGAGCTGGCTCACGTACAGTCGCTCGCGGCAGAGATCACGTGGGTGTGTTATCGTGGACGCTAGCCACGTGGATTATGTTGTGGCTCGCAGCAGGTGGCTCACGGGCCACAACGGATAGTCTAAGGATGGATCCATTTCTCAAACCTCACGGAGAAACTGCTGTTACATGTTTAAAATAACCTACTGAAAAAAAAATTCCTTAACTATTTATGGAAAAAAAAGTAGAAACTGGGACATTTTGTGTACGTATTTAATATTTTCATGATTCTCTCTAATTCAATCAGCATCCATATATGTAAATAATGTAATAGAAATTCAAGGAAAACTGAGAACGCCCATCTTTAGAAAGAGAGAAAAACAGTTATCTCTATCATCCACCTTCTTCCTCATGAATTGTATAATTCATAAACTCCATGCGTACATGCAAATTATGCATCTATCTATCGTTTAAAGATTGATCCCTATATAATGCCATCATCATCTAGCATAAAAATAGGCAAGAAGGATAACACCTTGCCCATATCAGCAAGGAAAAAAACTATCTCCCATTCAACAGGATCTTTGCAGGATATTGGTGGTGGTAATATTAACAAATATTACCATCTTCACCACCTATGGCAAGGGCCGATTGACGGTTGTTATGTCATATGTAGACGAACGATTTCTTTATTGATATGTATAAGGCCGCGAAAGAATAAGATTAACTGCATTCTCACCGTGTTGATGTTAATAATGGTTATCATCATGTTCAATAAGTATCTACACATGACGATGTTCAATAATGAAACCCCTACGGACGAAGAACATATCGTTATCAGGCGTCAAATTCTTTCTAAAACAAACCCTGATTATGCACAGGTTTTTGATCAAGAAGTCATTTTATTTTTGTCTTGGTTTGTGGGATATTAAAAACATTTTTATTTACAGGAATCTAACTTATGGAGAAATCCCGTAAATGATAAACACCATGGTTGCATTGATCGGTTAACTAGCGAAAAAAGTACACAAACTAATCTCGGCTCATATGTTTTTCTAGACGATTGTCATCGATTCACTCATTACCAATTTTGCAAGTTTTTTAATCTCAGGAAATCGAAGTGCTCCAACGAATGGTTATATCCTAGTTCAAGCAAATGGTGGGTTGAACCAAATGAAAATGGGGGTTAGCATTGTTCCAAATAATATGTAACAACACAATCAAAATGTTCATCTTAAACGATGAGTTTGATCAAATAGCCAAAGTATCATTTATTTATCTTTTTGTCCTAGCGTAGCAACTTGGATCTTCAGCGCTAGGCATGATTTTGCCGCGCTTTGACTCAAAAGAATGGTTTTGTTACAATAGGATTGAATTCTGTTGCGCCAAGGGACACGTATCAAACACTTTCTATTGAAAATTTTTAACGTCAAGGCTATTTTTGTCAAACTAGTCGGTCACAATGGCCATTTTGGTGATTTTCCTGAGACAAAATCTTAAAAATTTAACCATATCATTACAGATTAGTGACATGGTGGCAATTGCAAAACTCATGGATGCTACATTGGTTCTTCCAACTTTAGATCACAAATCATTTTGGACCGATCCAAGGTGCCATAAAAGATACTCATCTGATAAAGAACACATCATTGCAAAAAACATTTTCATTTTTTTTCCTTTCTGAAACTGATTTGTTTCCAGTGATTTTAAAGATATATTTGACATCAAGCACTTCAAGATGACCCTCCAAGATGACATTGATATTGTCGAATCTCTTCCATCGCATCTTGCAGAAGTAGAACCCCACCAAAAGGATCCGATTTCATGGTCAAAGGCACGTATATGCATATGATCAAGAACTTATAGTTAAGGTATTGTTGGTTTTCATGCTCGACAAATCGATTCTTTTCATGCAGCCCAGTTACTATAAAGGGGAGATCCTATCACTATTGAAGCAACACAAAGTGGTCAATTTTCTTCACACTGATTCGCGGCTTGCTAACAATGGCATCCCGGATTCCATCCAAAAGCTCAGGTGTCGAACCATGTTTGAAGCTCTAAAAGGCACAAACAAGATCAATGAGCTTGCAAGAAAGCTAATCAGTAGACTTAAACAAAACAATGAACATTATCTTGCTCTTCATTTGAGGTATCTAAACTTACATCATAGTTCTCTTTAAAAAGAGAAAATCATCAAAATGGCCATCTTGCTTGATGTTTTGACAAAATTGACTTTTTTTCTTAAGCACTGGTTGATTATAAAACGGATAATTGCACAAATAAACATTTGATCAAAGTCATTTGCAAAAATAAACATAGTATGCGTCTAAACAACAGCGACGAGACACTCTTTGCGTCTAAACAACAGGGACGAGACACGTGTAAAGCCTTCAGACGCCTTAATTTTTAAGGTCTCTGCGTCTAACCTTTAGACGCGATAAAGGATTGCATCTAAAGAACAGACTCTTAAATTAAAGAGTCTAAAAAGGTTTAGACTCTTTAATTTAAGAGTCTGTTCTTTAGACGCAATCCTTTTTCGCTTCTAAAGTTAAGACGCAGAGACCTTAAAAATTAAGGCGTCTGAAGGCTTTACACGTGTAATCGTCTGATTGGTAGACGCAAAGAGTGTCTCATCCCTGTTGTTTAGACGCATCCTATGTTTATTTTTGCAAATTACTTTTGTCAAATGTTTATTTGTGCAATTATTCCATTATAAAATTTTAAAAGTCAACCAATTTTGTCAAACTCATTAGTGATTTTCCACTTCAGAAATCTATGTTGTATATGTATTTTCTGAATAATAACAAAAACCTTTGTAGATTCGAAAAGGATATTCTAGCTTTCACCGGCTGCACACATGGCCTCTCACAAAAAGAGGCCGACGAGATTACATCACTAAGATATAGTGTAAAGCATTGGAAGGTTAAAAAGATCAAAAGCACACAAATAAGGCAACAAGGAAACTGTCCGATGACGCCTCGTGAGGCTGCTATATTTCTCCAAGCTATAGGGTTTCCTTTGAGTACCAAGATTTATATAGTTGCGGGTGAGATCTATGGAGAACATGGGCTTGATGAATTTAAGGAAAAGTATAAGAATGTCTATACGCATTCGACTTTAGCAACGGAAGATGAATTGAAGCCTTTTAAAGGCTTGCAAAATCAGCTTGCTGCATTAGATTATGCAATAGCACTTGCAAGTGATGTTGTCGTGTACACTTATGACGGGAACATGGCTAAGGCTATTCGTGGCCATCGAATGTTAAAAGGGTTTCAGAAAACAATTTATCCCCATAAGTAAGTTCTATACCAAATGATTTCAAAAGCGATTGAACAAAGCCGATTTTGACACTTTTAATTGCTATTTGTTGCAGAAGGAAGTTTGTGAAGATGTTGGATGAATTGGACAAAGGGCATTTGAGTTGGGACGAGTTCGCGTTACAAGTCAAGAAAGTGCATGCAAATAGAACAAGCAGGCCAAGGCGTAGAGTTGGTGGATCTAAGCCGAAACATGAGGAGAACTTTTATGCTAATCCATACCCTGGTTGCATATGTGAGAATAGATAGATTAGATTGTAGAAATAAACAAGTAACAAGAAAAGAACATGAAATACTCACTTGCAAAGTGTTGAAGGAGATCGGAGAATAGATGCAAAGTGGAATTAGGATATCAGAGGAAAGAAACTAAAAAATATGGAGTTAATGGCCAAAATCGTCCCTGAGGTTTGGCCAATAACTAAAGGGTCTTATTTTTATATTTTTTTTGTATAAAATGAAGTTCCATGACACACCACTACTACAATACTGGGTATTAGGGACGCCTTTTTACAAGCGGAATAAAATTTTCACTGATTTGCGACGTAACATGGTAGTTGCAACTTGCAAAGTTCGTTGGGAACATCATATTCGTTAAGTTGTGAGGGACATGGTGTAGTCGCTAAAACGGTAGGTAATTAGTAAAAAAAACTTCATAAAAGTCATGGCCATATGGTCCAAACAAGCGTCACAAAATCTGTCTATAAACACCCGACGTTGGTTTTTCCACTCGTAAAGTTTAATAGGAAATTTCATAGTATGTTGGTCGCATCAAGTGCATTTGTGTGAAAAGTGGTATCAAGTTGTAAATCAAATCACTCGATAAACGTTTGTAGCATGATTAGAGGAATTTACGATGTGAATGCATATGGAAAACTAGTGATGCATTAAAAATATACTTGCACTCTATTTAAGTATTTCTTTTGCTTCCTTAGACCAAACATCACTACCATAAGCTTTAAGCATTTACGTGGATTAGTTTGAATAATAAAGCTACATGATGATGTTTAACTCCCTCTGCATTGTTGTAAAACTTGTTTCCTAATGATTCTCCACAGTAAGTTAGAAGATGTATAATTTGACTTTTGAGGTCAAATGGGTTCATTTTATCTTGCAAAGTACAGCTTAGTTATGCTTCTGTTTCCCATATGTATGTTGATATTATGCCTATTTTGCATATCAGCTGAAGAAAAGTCATTGAAGGCTGCTTGCAAATAAACTTATATTATGTAATAGATTTGATTTGTTCAGAAATCAAACACATTTTGTGATTCACATTGCGCAAATTAAAACAAAATCGGATTGATAAGTATTGGAGTGAACGACAATAAGAAGTCAGAAGTTACATATCAGCAAAAATGTGATAAGTATTGGAGTGAACGACAATAAGCCTCAAGGCAGAAACGGTTGCTGCAACAGACATGAGACTAAAGAAAGAAACATTGAGCCAATGCCATGACTTTTGTAAAGAATTTATCTTGTGTTTCTTGGCCACTAGGTACATGTGATTTGCAAGAATAAATGTAAGTGGGACCTTACTGATTCCCCCTGTTAAACTCATGAAGTCTCCAATAAACGGCAATGCTGCTGATACAAAAGTGGTGATAACAATGTAACCGCCTCTAACCATGATTCTGAATGACAAGTTTCTAAACCTCAATGCACTTCCTTTTATTCCATATGTAGTGTCCAAATACTCGTACATCGGGCTTGCAAATATCTACAAAGAATTAATTAAATCAAAAGCTGTGTTTGATATGGCTGTACGTTGTGTATGAGACGTTGTAACTAGAGTAACAGGTAGAATATTACGTGCAGAGCTATAACTGTCTGTAAAAAGGCGGATATGTTGGCAAACGTTTTCACCCAAACCGGACCATTAACATTGTTGAGCAGATAAGAAGATGCACCATTCCCATAAGCCCAGTAACCTATGAAGACAACGGCGTAGAGTGGCAAAACCCCAACCGAAAACTGGAAGTAGAGCGCCTTCATCATGTTATTAACAACAGGTGGTCTCACTGTTGCCTACAACATTAGAAACCATCATTCATCTTTACAACAGGAGTCATCAGTGGTTTCAAATTTTTACCTGTATTTCTGGCAGCATTCCTGTGTTAAATGCAAACACAAGACTTGAAGAAGCACCAATGGTTGTAAAAATCTTGCTGGTGTGTGTTCCTGGAATGCTATAGTCCCTTGGTGGAGCTTTAATTCCTGTTTTTGATTCATTAAAAAACAGTTCTAACTGAAGGAAACCATCAGAGGTCAGGAAATAATCGATAATACCATCACGTAGAGACAGGGAAATTGCTGTAACAATATATACTAGACCCAAGAATGTCGAAAAGCGAAGCCAAATTCTCAAATCTGACAGATGAGGGATACAAATCGCAAAAAGGCCACAAGTGAACCCTGCAATTGCAGTGAAGTATGGTAGCTTCATGGCATTGTCATCCCTGAAAATTATGTAAATCGCCTGCAAGATCACATTAACAAAGTTAACAGTAAAGAACAAGTAAAAATGTGGATGGTATCTAGGTGTAAACAGGCCAACCCGAACTCGCCTAAGCTCGAGTTGCGCTCGTTTAACTTACTCGAGCTTGGGCTTGGCTTGTTTTTTTATCCATTGATTAATTTATATACATTTATACATATTTTTATATATATATTTGCAATTAAATGCTTTAGATATAACATAAAATATCTTATATAGTTATTTTGACATAATATTATACATAATATATATATATATAGATATATAATATTATAATAAATTTCATTTAGGCTCACGAGTCAACCCGAGCTTGGACTCGTTTATTAAAGAAACATAGGTTTAGGTTCGAGATCATTTGAGCTCGGCCTATTTCAAGATCTTGGCAAGCTGATCTCGAGCAGCTAACTAGCGGCTTGGCTTGTTTACACCCCATTGGTATCAATGTGTCATTTCTACCTTTAGAGCCTGACCAGACACCATGATATAACCGGCGTTAATCATGAAAAGACTCACATATTGCAACGCCCAAGTAAGATAATAAGCTTTTGGACCTGCAAATGATCAGTTCTATCATCTATGATGAGCTCTTTCATGAAGAATGCATTAACTGCAAATGATCAGTTAAACATGTATTATGTTGCTTGGTGATCATTACCATACACAAAGCCTGCAAGGTCTCGGTATCTGATATGCCTGTTCCCACCAAACTCATGGAGCTTTGCAACAAGGGTGTTAGCATATAGTGATATGACTGTAGCTAAAATAAATCCCACCACTCCACCTACCCAACCAAGCGGAACCATAACCGCGCCCGAATATCCCAACACATATGCACTGTTGATACCAGTTGTAAGAACAAAGCCCACTTGAAACCATGAGTCTGCGCATGATCAAAAACAAGTTTATCATATGCAAAAGAAACAGTCACCGAAAACCAACTCGATTAATAATATTGTTAGTTAAACAATAAATATGAGTGATCATATTGTTATATGAACATAAATGTAACCAGAATAATATAACTGAATAGAAAAGTACCACTACTGATCTTATGAGCTGTTTCAGGGATTTCAATGACTAATTGTCCCTCATCATTGTGGACATCCATGAATATTCCTTTGTTTTTTCTTGAATTGATAACAGTGATATTTTTTTTATGTTCTCACATGAATATTAATTGCAGAACGAACTTAACGAGACTAGATCCTTAAAAATCGAATCAGCTGGTCTTTTCTTTATTCCAATTTTCCATTTTTATCAACATATAATATTCTTTTATTCAATTTAACCATAATTAAGTGTTAGTATTTTAAGGCAGACCGTATAACATAGCATGGTACTAAAAACAAAATGGATCTTTATATAAATAGTCATTTTTATCTAACTTTTTGAAAAAAAAAATATAGGACTCGTATATCGCAAATGGCGTGACAATAAAAATAAAAAATTGATGCGGCCGAGCAACGTATGACACATGTCCACTCAAAAATATTGTGGCGGAGCAACGTATGACACATGTCCACTAATATGACCATTTAAGTATCTAACCAATCAACGTTTTTAAAAGGTTGGATAAAATGATCATTTGTGTTTTTTTTTTCCAAAATAAAAATAAAAAGAGCTAAGGGTACACGTTGGCACGTTGCAACCTCAGGTACCCCATTCGGTTTGGTTGGGTAGTTCGGCAACATTGTCGCAGACGGCTCGGTTTGTTAGATCGGTTTCTACTATCCAATGAAGCCGATGAAGAGTGTTGTTCTCAAACATGAAAATGGGCAAAAGTGAATTGGTTACTTCCCCAACAACACCCCAAGTGATTGGTTACATTTTTATGACCAAGTGACGTGTAACGATTTAATTGGTTCTTTTGCGCCCCTACTACCCTAAAGTTCAAAAGTATGGCTTCCACCAGAAAATGTTTTGGAGTCTATAAATTTTAATGTAGCGAATAGACTTGAGATAACCAAACAGAGATAAACGAAATATTTCTCTATTATATATAGAACAAACATAACACCATAGTTACACATTTGTTTGTTCTGATTACATATCATCACACCCTTTCAAGTTGTGGTTAGTAGTATCACCCACAACTAACTAACTTTAACCAACCTATTTACTTAGGATATACGTAATTCTTATGATATAAGTCTAGATTAATTATACTCCTTGCTTCATAGCAATTTCCAACTTCTTCACTTTAAGTACATCAATCTTTTCAAATTTGCAATCAACAGGGTGCACGGAAGCTTCCCCCTTAACCTTCTGCCGATTAACAACATACGACCACACAAAGAACATAACCAAAGCAGCCAACACTGCACAACCAGTAACAAATAAACCACCTTTTTTCGTAGATGTTGTATGTTCTTGTGGATCATCATCATCTGGTTTTGAATACGGCGCGTATAGATCTAGTCGGATAGCCCTCTACATCCAAAACCCATGAGTATAAAGTTGTACTCTGCTCATGCTTTTCATTCAACGAAAACAGACAAAATAAAACACCTTCTCCTTTCAAAAATTCCCACAGATGTATGCCATGGGAAATCAGTGGTTCAACAGGTTTAGGATGATCTAACATGCTTACACAAACATCTAGCCGCTTTGCAGTTGCTCGGTAATCAATCCAAGTGTGTACTTTCACTCCATCCTTCAAAACATTGCTAGTTTTCGAAACGTTGCTAACCATGTAAGGCAAGATTTTGCAGACATTGGCATAAAACTCGACACCAAGTAAAATGTTTCTAGAGAAGTTGGAAGGAATGATTACCAGCGCAACGCCGTCGCCGCCGCTTTGGAACCTTAACTGAGAGGAAAACGACCTTGAAGAACTAAAGATGAAAGGTCCAGTGAATGAGAAGAGGTCGAAACTTGAAGGCGTTGGCTGGCTGAGTTGAACTGCATCTCCGCCTTCCACTAACAAAGTGGGTTTTGTAGATAGAGATAGAATCGCCAGTGTTACGACTTGAAGGTCCAAAATTGGACGACTTGGACAGAAGAGGCACGTCCGGGTGGGGACGGCCCCCACACCGGATAGTCTCATTGTACAACTTTATCCCCTTCATATCAGTCACGTCTTTTCTTCACATCAGCCGTCAGTGACGGATCCATGAATTATTTCCTGTGGGTTCCTTTCGTAGGTTCCCACTGATTTTCACTAGTTTTTCAATTTTTTCCACTGTTTTTTTCAAAAAAAAAAAATCCAAACTGGCCCCCTCTAGATCCGCCGCTGTGAGCCGAGTCTTTTCCACGAGTCGATATAGATTCTTTCTTTTCATTCATTCCACAACCAACCGAACAAAAGTTCAAATGAAAAAAACGAGGTGACATCTCAGATTGGATGCGAAGAATGGGTGGAAGTCAAGTCATG
The DNA here is from genome assembly GCA_032199755.1 of Ambrosia artemisiifolia. Classification (NCBI taxonomy): domain Eukaryota; kingdom Viridiplantae; phylum Streptophyta; class Magnoliopsida; order Asterales; family Asteraceae; genus Ambrosia; species Ambrosia artemisiifolia. The sequence goes on from CM063517.1 coordinate 3,311,411, forward strand.
GGGTGCTCGATGATTTGACAATAAACAAACCTTTAGCAATGGAAGTTTGAATACAAAACCGTAACTATAAAGATGTACTACCATCCTTATTCGTCAACAATAATCGACCGAAACTTCAGTATAGTTATAAGTATACACTGAATATAAAAGTGAAAAAAATAATAAACATATTTTATATGGTTGCTATACTATTTTAGCATCTTCATATTTACAAGTGAAACTGGATCTTAAAGCAATCTTAGGTCAATACCGCACTTGTGTACTATCACGATACACTAAGGCAAGAGCACGAAATGAGTATTGATTTGCATGACCCATAAAGATTGCTTCAAATCGGTTTTCTATTTGACCCAATTTCACAAGCCAAACTCAATACTGCTTTTGATCAAAGTACTCAAGTTAATTCGTACGTTGATGAACTTATACTATATTCCGTTGAAATTTAAGAATTGTTTTGTATTTGCTTGAACTTAATTTTAGCTTGTAATGTATTAGGTTAAACTTATTTTAAATGTGTTATTTTTAACTATTGAATAATATTTTAGATTATGAATTTTGAAAGACATTTTTTCTTTTTTCTTTTCAAATTCGAGCCAAATTAAGTTCAAATATGAGCCGAGCTGAGCCGGCTCGGTTTATATGAGCTTTGATTTTCAGCTCGGTTTCAAATATGAGCCGAGCTGAGCCGGCTCGGTTTATAACCAAGCCGAGCGCGAGCTTGACCTGGCTCGGCTTGGTTCATGAACAGCCCTACAAGATTCCACATTTCCACATATACTAAGGTTTTCACGGGTAACTGGCCTATCCAAATAATGATTAAGCAATTTTGTTTAACCAAGAATGTCTCAAAACATGTATCCAAGGTTATTAGTCTGCAATCTGAAGCAGTCAGTCAGCACCAGGGACAATCACCATGGCACCAACACATGTGAAGCAAATGTTTCGTATGGCTTTCATTCTTTTTAATACAAACAAATTAAAATTATATCAGGCAAAAATTCCTTACAAACAAATTAAAATCTAATCAGGCAAGCATTCAACTATATATGTTAGCATTAAAAAGAACATTTTCCATACAGCACAAGATAGTAAATTGAAACACAGATACCATTAGTGTCTTACAACATTACTGATCCAATGGACCAACGCCTTACAAGTTAAATAAACACATCAAGAAACATGTTTGTGCATTCCTAGATGAGCAAACTACAACACACACCTCATCAAATTCAAAACTTGGAACCACAAATTCAAATTTTACCGACCATCTCTTCACTTCATAGCAGTTTCCGAATCCTTCCCTTCAACCACATCAATCTTTTCATATTTAAAACCACCAGCGCGCACAGAATCTTCCCCTTCAACTCTCTCCCGGTCAGCAACATACAACCACACAAAGAACATAGCCAAAGCAGCCAACGCCCCACAACCGATAGCAAACACAAACCCCGAAACAACACCACCTTCTTTCTTCACATCTCGCACACTCGAATACCCTTCCGGATTAACCGGAATCGAATGCAGCCCTTTTGGAACATCCTTAACTTCCAAACTCCACGTATACACAGACGTAATCTGCTCATAGTCAGCCTTCTTATTAGTAGCTGCCATACCCAATATAACCCATTCACCTTCCAAAACTTCCCCTAAATCTATCCTATAAGAAATCAACGGTTCAACAGGCTTAGGATCACCTAACTTACTTACCCTAACATCCAATCTCTTTAAAATCGCATAATAATCAATCCAAGAAGACAACTTAACCCCCTCCTTCAACACATTACTAATTCTTGAAACATTACTAACCCTAGAAGACGAAACATTACACACATTGACATAAAACTCAACACCCAGTAACCAATTAACCTTAAAAACATCAACAACCGACATGGTTTGAACAGACTTATAGGGAATAATTACGAGGGCAACGTTGTTACCGATTTCAAACGTGGAGTGTGAGGAGAATGATGTTGAAGAAGAGAAGGTGAAAGGTGTAGTGGGTATAATAATGCCGAAACTTGAGGGCGTTGGTTGATTGAGTTGGATGGTGTTCGTATTTTTATTGAAGTGGGCATCGCCTAAGAGGAGATCTGTGGTGGTGTTTGGAGTGTTGGGGTTAGGGAATTGGGTTTGGATTTGGATTGAGGAAGTGGGTGATGGAGATAGAGATAGGATCGTTAGGGTTAGGATAAAAACTTGAAGCCAAGACATTATCAATGGTGATTTTGTCAAGGTATCTTGCTTTCTTCTTCTGCTGGTTAATGTTTATGTTGGTAAAGTTGATACGAAGGGTATAGTGTTGTTCTTGAAGCTCGACTTGGGAATTTGAGAGGCAATATCTGTTGTACACTGTGCATTAAGTAGTGTACTGAGATTAGAGTGTGTGGGGTTTTTTTTGGGGATGCTATCAATTTAACACTAGATTTATGTAACATTAATTTAATATTTACTAAAACTTTTTTAAGTTTAACTTTGTTGTACTGTACTTTTCATCTTTCATAAATTTTCTGTTGGACATTGCTTTCTAAGAGGGTGTTTGGGATTGAGTTTGGAAATGCAAAAGTGCTTTTGATCAGAACTGCTTATTGGCTTATGACTTTTTGAAAAGGAGTTTTAAAAAAAGTGTTTCGATTAGCTTTTAGGATGAGAAACGTCAAAAAGTCAATAAATTGTTATTTTTTTAAGTGTTTCGCTTAACTTATTGTGAATATTGGTTGTATGGGTGGTAGATTTGTAATTTTTTTCCAAAAAGCCAAAAGATAGGATTTCTAACTTTTCAAAAACAACTTTTCTACCCTTAAAAGCCAAAAGTCAAAACAGAAAGTGTTTTTGGGTTACACAAACAGCTTATTGACTTATTGGCTTTTTGGAAAAGCCAATAAGTCAATAAGTTGTTTTGAAACTTAATCCCAAACACCCTCCAAATTTTGAGAGTTAACACAGCGCAACGTATGTGGTAAAAAGTTTTCACGTTTCGTTGTGACACGTTATAATCTTTTGAGAATGTGCTAGTAAATCTTAATCATGCGTGAAGAGGACTAGAGGAGTCTTGTGACAATTTGGGTTTACTCGCATCAGCCTGGCATATTGCATATGATGAGCATGAGCCTATGAGTAATGAGACTGACAACAAAAAGATCTATAAGTGCTATTTCGGCTTCACTTCATACATGCATTATCTTTTAAGTTAGTTTGAATTTCATATATGCCATTGTAAACTTGTAAAATATCATATATACCCAAAGTACAAATTTTTCATGCATATTGTATAATGGTCCTAAACTTGTAAAACATCTAGGCTCTAGCCGCTTTGCAGTTGCCTGGTAATCAATCCAAGTGTGTACTTTCACTCCATCCTTCAAAACATTGCTAGCTTTCGAAACGTTGCTAACCATATAAGGCAAGATTTTGCATACATTGGCATAAAACTCGACACCAAGTAAAATGTTTCTAGAGAAGTTGGAAGGAATGATTACCAGCGCAACGCCGTTGCCGCCGCTTTGAAACCTTAACTGAGAGGAAAACGACCTTGAAGAACTAAAGATGAAAGGTCCAGTGAATGAGAAGAGGTCGAAACTTGAAGGCGTTGGCTGGCTGAGTTGAACTGCATCTCCGCCTTCCACTGACAAAGTGGGTTTTGTAGATAGAGATAGAATCGCCAGTGTTACGACTTGAAGGTCCAAAATTGGACGACTTGGACAGAAGAGGCACGTCCGGGCGGTGTTATACGGGCCGGGACGGAGAAGACGGGGTGGGGACGGCCCCCACACCGGATAGTCACATCGTACAACTTTATCCCCTTCATATCAGTCACGTCTTTTCTTCACATCAGCCGTCAGTGACGAATCCATGAATTATTTCCTGTGGGTTCCTTTCGTAGGTTCCCACTGATTTTCACTAGTTTTTCAATTTTTTCCACTGTTTTTTTCAAAAAAAAAATCCAAACTGGGCCCCCTCTAGATCTACCACTGTGAGCCGAGTCTTTTCCACGAGTCGATATAGATTCTTTCTTTTCATTCATTCCACAACCAACCGAACAAAAGTTCAAATGAAAAAAACGAGGTGACATCTCAGATTGGATGTGAAGAATGGGTGGAAGTCATGGGGTGCTTGATGATTTGACAATAAACAAACCTTTAGCAATGGAAGTTTGAATACAAAACCGTAACTATAAAGATGTACTACCATCCTTATTCGTCAACAATAATCGACCGAAACTTCAGTATAGTTATAAGTATACACTGAATATAAAAGTGAAAAAAATAATAAACATATTTTATATGGTTGCTATACTATTTTAGCATCTTCATATTTACATAAGTGAAACTGGATCTTAAAGTAATCTTAGTCAATACCGCACTTGTGTACTTATAACGATACACTAAGGCAAGAGCACGAAATGAGTATTGATTTGCATGACCCATAAAGATTGCTCCAACATCGGTTTTCTATTTGACCCAATTTCACAAGCCAAACTCACACGTCCCCCCACCGATACCAATATACCCAACCCTCACTCACACCAATACCCCCCCCCCCCCCCCCCCCCCAATTAGTAACGAAATACTCACGCCATATGAAATGGGAAAATGAAACGAAAACATCGATCTGCAAGACCCCCTTATAACTTACCCCTTACACCAGTTATGTTGTCCCACCAAACACACACGAACCCCCAGCTCACCTTGAGGTCCAATATAGCACCGAATGCACCCACATCAAGATAAATTAACCTGGTAATAAACTTATATCAACAAAGGCAGTTTCTATGCATTAAATCTAAACAATAATGTACACTAGGAATATCAATTAAACACTAACTAATTATACATAATTCCACATTTCCACATATACTAAAGTTTTCACGGGTCACTGGATTATCCAAATAATGATTAAGCAATTTTGTTTAACTAAATATGTAACCAAGAATGTCTCAAAACATGTATACAAGCTTATTAGTCTGCAATCTGAAGCAGTCAGCACCAAGGAGGGACATTCATTACAAACAAATTAAAATCTAATGATGCAAGCATTCAACTATATGTTAGCATTAAAAAGAACATGTTCCATACAACACAATATTTTAGCATTAAAAAGAACATGTTCCATTCAACTCTATCCCGATCAGCAACATACGACCACACAAAGAACATAACCAAAGCAGCCAACGCCCCATAACCGATAGCAAACACAAACCCCGAAACATCAACACCTTCTTTCTTCGCATCCCGCACACTCGAATATCCTTCCGGATTAACCGGAATCGAATGCAGCCCTTTCGGAACATCCTTAACTTCCAAACTCCACGTATACACAGACGTAATCTGCTCATAGTCAGCCTTCTTATTAGTAGCTGCCATACCCAATATAACCCATTCACCTTCCAAAACATCCCCTAAATCTATCCTATAAGAAATCAACGGTTCAACAGGCTTAGGATCACCTAACTTACTTACCCTAACATCCAATCTCTTTAAAATCGCATAATAATCAATCCAAGCAGACAACTTAACTCCCTCCTTCAACACATTACTAATTCTTGAAACATTACTAACCCTAGAAGACGAAACATTACACACATTGACATAAAACTCAACACCCAGATACCAATTAACCTTAAAAACATCAACAACCGACATGGTTTGAACAAACTTATAGGGAATAATTACAAATGCAACGTTGTTACCGATTTCAAACGTCAAGTGTGAGGAGAATGATGTTGAAGAAGAGAAGGTGAAAGGTGTAGTGGGTATAATAATGCCGAAACTTGAAGGCGTTGGTTTATTGAGTTGGATGGTGTTCTTATTTTTATTGAAGTGGGCGTCGCCTAAGAGGAGATCTTTGGTGGTGTGTGGAGTGTTGGGGTTAGGGAATTGGGTTTGGATTTGGATTGAGGAAGTGGATGATGGAGATACAGATAGGATCGTTAGGGTTAGGATAAAAACTTGAAGCCAAGACATTATCAATGGTGATCTTGTCAAAGTATCTTGCTTTCTTCTTCTGCTTGTTAATGTTAATATTGGTAAAGTTGAACGAAGGTCGAAGGGTAGTGTTGTTCTTGAAGCTTGACGGGAATTTGAGAGGCAATATCTGTTGTACACTGTGCATTAAGTAGTGTACTGTTTTGGGATGCAAACAATTTAACACTAAATTTATGTAACATTAATTTAATTTTTACTAAAACTTTTTATCTTTTGTAATTTAACTTCACAACTTTTTTAAGTTTAACTTTGTTCTACTATACCTTTCATCTTTCGTAAATTTTCTGTTGGACGTTGCTTTCTAAATTTTGCAAGTTAACACAGCGCAACGTGTGTATGGTAAAACGTTTTCACGTTTTCACGTTTCGTTGTGACACGTTATAATCTTTTGAGAATGTGCTAGTAAATCTTAATCATGCGTGAAGAGGACTAGAGGAGTCTTGTCGTATGTCGTATTGCTAACTTGGTATAGTGATGGTAATATATATTTTTAGTAAAACCTTTAGAGTCGACAAAGGTTGGTGGTTAAAACTTAAAAGTAGAAACATGTATATCGATGAAGAAGGAGGATCTCACGTCAAAGTGTCTTATTCTCGAGTCTAGAGTTTCAAATTCTTTCAAGATATATAATTGTGAAGTGATTTATTATGGAGAAAATAAAGAAATGTATTAGAAAATCTTGATAAGACCAATGTGTGAAAATTCGTTCCATCAATTAAATTATTAATGGTGAAAAGTTGTAACTTTTCCATAAATATGTAACGAGTTACAAGCTTTACAAATCTCGAGACAAGATTCGAGAGGTGATATTTTTCATGGTTTATTTTGTGGAACTAGACCGATCAATTTGAGTCCAATATAGAACATACAATAAATGGAATGTTACCAAAACTTAGTGATACATTTTTATTTTTTGGAAGATATGGAAGAACAAAGTTAGAAGACAACTTTTATAGTTCTCTAATAAGTTTTGGATTATGCTGTTTGTAGACAAATGTAACAACTTTCTCAAAAACTTGTATAGTTCATTTCCAATATGATTATGTATTGTAGTACTTTTAACTAATACGATCCTTAGATTTGGGAACGTGTCACCAGTTAGTAAAAACATGATAGCTCACGTCGTTGAGACGCCAAACAAGTAATTCATGCGATGCACAACTTTCTCAAAAAATTGTATAGTTCATTTCCAATGTGTGTTTGATAGGGACTTTGAATCCTCCCATGGGTGGAGGTTAGACGTGTAAAGTAAGTTATCTAGATCAATTCGTTTCGCTAAAAGTGCGAATCAAACTGAGATCAAGTCTGACGGAGCCTAAAAATAAGCTTGAGCCTGAGTTCAGGCTTCAATATCGAGCCTAGGGAAACATGGGAGCATAAAGGAACATGTTTTTGTATACCTTTATAATTATTATCTCAACGTTAAATAAATAAATAAGATTTAAAAACAAAGAAGGCATGAATAAAAGGGAACGATAATCTTTGATTTTTTTTTTAAATAGTGTTAATTAAAGTTGGAAGTGACAAGGAAAAACGCACCGTTTCAAATGGGGAGCACTTGTCAATTAAATTAAAACCTCCATAATATATGAGTATATTATATTATATTTATTGCGATCGGCAATTTGGCATTGCGAACTGCGAAGCATACACCTAAGATGGAATGGACGGGGCACCCTTAGCTAGAGGTGATTGGTTTGCGTAGTTGATTGGCTATACTGTTCTGACCAAGGAGGCTTCGGAAATCTGTTTAGGCAAGCCTAAGAAAAAAGTGAGTGTTTGGGCGGGGAATCATCTCATGAGTTGTGTGTGATTGGTGGGTATAGTAAAGTGGTGGAGTCATTGGTTCCAGAATACTTTAGGCTTGACATTTCCGATGTTTAGGCTACTTTAGACTAGTTTAGAATTGAAATGACGTGACGCGGTGTGATTGTTGCACTCCAGACTACACGGGGCTTTGCCCCTTCCTCCCTAATTACCAATATAAGTTACAATTATGCCCCTCTGGTTTGTACAAAGTCCAATTGAATCCTAGTATTCTTAAAACACTTCCTACGACGCCAAATTCATTACAACATCCGCTTCTTAACATTATCCAAACAACTTAATTTTGATTTACCAAAAGATACATGTCATGAAAATGATGAAATAATCAATAATGAGTTATAGAAATTTTAATTGTATTCGTAAGTTTCAAAACCTTTATACTATTATACATTTTTAATAATAATTATTTTTCCATTTCTGGTATAAGAAAGGTAATATTACGAATAGAACATCCAACCATGTATCCGGATAAGCTTTTAGTGTCTGTGTTTAGACTTTTTCTTTAAATGTAACTTTGTAATTCGTATCTATTTTTCATTGTTACATGTAACATCTAGTTATTGTTTATAGATTTTAAATGTTTTTCCTTTGCATAGTTTTTTTACCCAATCCCGTATAGTACACAAGACTATAACCTATTATCTTTTACAACAATAATATTGAAAATTGGAGGGTGAGGAGAGAAAACGAGTGGGGATGGATGATGAGTGAGGTGAGGAGAGGATACGAAATGACGGAAGTGAGTGAGGTTAATGTTTAAATTATGTTTTGTTATTATATGTTTTTTTAATATTAATTAATACTATAAGATCTATAATTTAAAAAGAAAAACAAAGAAATAGAAATGATAAAGGTTTTATGATCATTCTAATTGAATAAATAATTATAAATAGTAAATCAGTAGAAGATATCTCGCTAGCTATTCTATTTATGAGATTTAGAGTTCGAAGGCTTGGTAAAAGCTCTGATAAGGAAAATAGAGCGCTAAACTCACTTCCTAGTCATGCGTCGGTGCCACTGGTGCCCAATCCTAGGCTCCCCTCCATGCCTAATTTCATAGAAAACCTCATGAGCATGTTGGATTCGTCTCTAAAGAAAGAGTTAATATTGAGCCATTAAAAACTAGAGAGCCTCATTCCTCAATCCAAATGACCCAAGTAAGAAAAGTCTTAACTTGTCTTACTTTTCCCACAATCTCCACTACCTTGGGCCTAGCCCTTAAAATGTCCCAAAACACCCAACCCTTACAAGGTATTACTAAATGCTCGCCAAAGCTAAAAGTTTGACGCCATCACATACAAATTTGATGGACCATGGCGTATACAAGTCGTTTCTAAGCTATATGGAAAATCAAACACACAACAATAATAACACAAAACAAGGTCATAGTAATATAAGTACTATTATGAAATTAATGGGTTTGTGTGAGTTTTGAAAAAAAAATACATGTGTCACCCTAGAAGTGTGTTTTAGTAATAACTAATAGCATACATATACCTAGAATACATATTCAATTAATCTTAGTCCATACATACATTCATTTCAACATATTTTCAAGCAGTCACAAAAGGTTTATTTACTTATTTTTCAAGTCGTAATGTTATGTTGTTTATTTAAACATAAGACTTAACGGTGTGCCTGCGGGGAATTGGTGCGGGGAGTACAGGTGGCATCGGGGAGGTGGGGGAACACCGCCCCCCCCCCCCCCCCCCCCCGTATTATTTCCGGGGAGAAAAGGGAATAAAGCCCGTGGGCACCGTGCATTTTGATTGGTCCTTTTTTTTTAAATCAAACTTTATCCAATAAAAAAAGGAAGGGGGAATTGGGGGAAGACATTTCCAAACTTTGGGGGAGAAAATAGGGGAAATGATGTGGCGCTGATGTGGCACTTGGGGAAGAGGGAGGCACACCATATAGCCTAAGTATTAAAAAAAGGATTATTTACTTATTTTTCAAGTCGTAGCTAGGGGGTTCAAAAAACACCAACCAATACAATATTCAAAGAAAAAAAAAGGTGCAGTTAGTCGGTCTATTACGGTTATAGAAAACCAGAGGAAAGTGGTAGTTGATACTTGACAATCGAAAAGATGAACGACGAGGCAGCCGACACCGTGATGCTGGAACAGACGAACAAGACCACCTCCGACAGCAGCCCAAAAGAAGCAGGAGAAGTACTAAATGAACTCATGGTTGTTGACGGCGGCGGTGGTGAGGACGACAACACCAACAACAACAACAACAATAACAATAATAACAACAAAGTGAAAGGATCTTGGTCTCCAAAAGAAGACGCGTTATTAAGCGATCTGGTGAGCAAATTTGGGCCAAAGAATTGGAGTTTAATAGCACGTGGTATTCCTGGTCGTTCTGGGAAGTCGTGTCGTCTTCGGTGGTGTAATCAGTTGGACCCTGCTGTTCAGCGAAAGCCCTTTTCTAGTAAGAAAGACTACTTGAATTATATATTGTTATCGGTTTTATTAGTTTTATGCATTTGTGTTTCCTTGTCTATTTTAATGGTTGTGATTTGGGCGATTAAAGGGTATGACTTACTTCAATTTCAATTGTTGCAAAAGTTGCTAAGCGCTCCTAGTCGGAGTCGGGAGTATTCGGGGAGTTCTCGGCCTAGTCGGAGAGTTCCCGGGGAGTACTCGGCCTAGTCGGAGAGTACCCGGGAGTACTCGGCCTAGGCCTAGAGTACTTGGGCCTCGGCAACCTATCTTGTAGTGATTACTCGGGGAGTACTCGGCCTCCGAGACCTAGTTTTACAACAGTATTAATTTCAAATATAGCCAATTGTCTTACCCTAAAGAATATTTATAGAAAATGTTCCCATCGTTCATGGCGGTGTCTTGTTAACAGGTATTGATATATTTGGTGATCGTTTTATGTGATATTAGTTAAATGGAATACTTTAGTCAACTAGGAATCGTTAAGTGGAGCTCTGTGTCTTGTTAACATGGATGTACGTATCTTAGAGAGTTAAATACACGAGTTCGTTCTGTGGTTTTAGCTACTTTTGTATTCTTCTACTCACAGAGTTCCGCTTGAAGATTTCTAATGTCACTTAAAATGATCACCAAATTCGGATACCAATAGGGTAAGACAATTACCCTGTTAATTAATATCAAACGCAACTGTTGAAGGACGCCTTGCAGTTAGTAACTTCACCACTATGAATGATGGGAAGATTTTTTATCAATGATCGTGACCAGAGTAGAATCTTCAGTTTGATAGATCGTTAGGGTAAGGCAGTTGCCTATATTTTTGATGTTGAAGTCCGTCATCTCGTGTAATCACCAAAAAATTTAATCAGCTAGGAATCTTTAAGTGGAGATTTCTGTCCTGTTAACATGGATGCACATATGTTAGTGAGTTAAATACACGAGTTCATTCCATGATTTTCGCTAATTCTGTATTCTTTTGCTCACATATAACATGCTATAGATTAATAAATGTTTGTGTGTTGTTTTCTTGAGGGAGAGATGTGGCGTGTTATTTTTACCTAAACAGTTTTGTGTGAATGAAATGTAGGCCATGTTGTCAAGCAGCAGGTTTATACAATACGTCTGTGGGATTAAATAAACGTATAGCAGCCACTAAATTCATGTAATTCTTGTTTAATAAATCAAGCTATCTTCCCAAGGAGTTGCCCCAATCCATTGATTTCCCCTTTAGGTTAAATGGTAGCTGACAATAATCTTTGTGTTATATGAGTGTCAGTTTACAAACATTAGTGGATCTTTGTTAACATATATATTGTGTAATAACATGAATAGAAAACCTACTAAACTCATTTGGTATAAGTTCTTTGTGAGGTTGTGTTAGAATGGAAGGAAGAAATACCGCATTCTCTCACTTTGCTAAAATTTTGTAGTTTTAAGCGGGCTTGGTAATAACTAATAAGATCATTTTCTTCTAGACTTGGTTTAGACAAATGCTGTAGACTAGCATTATCATGCAGGTTTAATGTCGGCTAAAATAGGCATAATGTCGGCAAATATTCCTTCTCATGCTGTTTGAGAAGGAATTGCAATGATTTACTCTAGTTGTAAATGATAGATGACATCCCTTGTAAGGCGAAAAGGCTTCCATATTACAGTTTACCAAATTGTGTGTGCTACATTAGTGTACTTTCTAGTCGTAATTTTCACTGATTAAGTATTGTTTATATGCTATATATTTCTACACTCAATCATTAAAAGAGCCTTTTATTTTTGTTGTTGAGCAGATGCAGAAGATAGGACTATAATTGAAGCCCATAAAATCCATGGAAACAAATGGGCATTGATTGCAAAACTCTTGCCAGGTAGAACAGATAATGCAATCAAGAATCACTGGAATTCTACCCTGAGACGCAGGTCTATCCATCCTAACGTGTACCTCATGCCATCTAACATCAATTACAACAACTTTGACACCACACAAGCATCATGTGAAGACACCTTTTCAACTGAAAACAACATTAGTCCCACAAAACTTACAGAAACCGAACATGTCACAACGCATTACATCTCTGCGGATCCAGTTTCGACACATGAGACCGTTCCTCGTCCAGTCCCACATTTTGGGGCATTTTCCGCTTTTACCCCTGCAAATGGAATTCAAAATGAACCAAAGATGGTTGTACCCACACAGGGACCTTTAATACAGGCCTGTAAACCAGAAAGTGTCGGGGGTAAATTTCTTAAAGGCTATTCTACCGAGTCTGCGGTTCCATCAAGGTGTGGCCATGGTTGCTGTTCTGGCCCGCAAACCTCATTATTGGGTCCCGAGTTTGTTGAATATGACGAAGTTCCAGCGTTGTCGAACATGGAATTAGCCACCATTGCTGCAGATCTTAACACCATAGCTTGGATCAAAAGCGGCCTCGAAAGACCCCAAACACAAAGTCAAATATCCCTCCCAGTTGAAGGACTGAGTTGAAACATTCATGTATTAATCAAAGTTTCTGGTTTTGATGAATATACATAATTACACAGTTACCAAGTTGTGACATTTTGGGACCTAAAAGATTATTATCTATAGAGTTTGTTTTTGGTTTACAAGTTATGAAATATCTAAACTTTGAACTTGTCAGATGCATTATTAGGTTGTACATTGTCCATAGATGTTTGTGAGATGGTACTAGCAGTAGTAATACAAAAACCGATAGTGGTTCAGAATAGTTGCAGAGGAAAAAGGACATACATTTAAATTTGTTGGGGCCTAATTATTGCTGGAATTAAACTCAATTTTATGATCTTTTTACTGTTTTTTTACATAACATCATGATGGATTGATGGTCCATGAGTTGAGTTGTTCATTATTAACTTTACATGATGTTTTTGTTTTAAGCAAACTTTATAACAAAAATGAAATAGTAATTATAATTGTGTAGAAATGGTGTTACATGTAGTTGGGAACATGAACAAAAAAAAAATGGTTACAGCAAGCAATAAAATGGTAAATATGTTCACATGCTACAATGACTATGCACTGCTTTTTTCTGACTATTCCCATGTGTTTGTGTTAGGTCATTTCTCAGCAATTTTGGCTTCATGTTTTGATTCCATTTATACCCTTTGTTTCATGCAGATTCTGTTACATATATAACTCCAATTCATAATTGTAATAGATATATAGAAGCAATTGTAATATTTTAATAAATCTTATATATGTATGAAATAGATATTGATGAATCATTGATCAACTTCAGCGGTGCACCCAAAAAAAAAAGTTATGTTCGGGGGAAATGTACAACAGGGGCGAAGCTTGGTTCTCGAATCGGAAGGGGCCGACTCAATTTTTTCGATCGGTAGTGGCAAATCGGCGGGGGCCGGACACAACCGGACTTAATTTACCTACAAAAATTGCAAATTTCCACTACTGCGCCAAAAAAATAGGAGGACAGGGCCACCCCTGACCCTTATATATCCTTCGCCCCTAATGTACAACATATGTTTTTATTAAAAACATCTATTATTTATTTAATTGTAATGGGCACCTACATACAAACTATTTATGAATATATATTACGTTAAGAAGACAGCTTTAAAGTTATATTAGGAATACTGCTAATATACAACAATGATTAGATGTTTCAATGAAGACCAAATATGGACACAAAGAAAACACTACATGATCCGACATGTAACATATTATAAGCCTGCCAACTATTTACACCACATTGATATATCACCATCGTATAACTGTACAAAATATCCTCAACAGTTTGCAACTATGAATGAACAAATATCATCCATAATACACTAACCTACAAATTAACAATCCTATTCAGAAACTATTTCTTATCATCAAAGGATACGTGTAACGTATTCAATATGTATTTACACTTACATTATATATAACACCATGGCTCCCGATACTACAACCTTTATATTCAATGCACATCGGAAGTGGTTTCCGATACTCTGACCTTAAGACTCCTAATGTATTCCCTTTTTGTTGGCAACCGATGGAACTCCAAACTAAAGAAAGGCTGAACTTGATCATCAAGATTCAAGATCGTCCGAGGTTGACACTTCAACACAAGATATTAATAACACTATTTTTATCCACATATATTGTTAATATAGTTTAACTGTGATATAAAGGAATGTTTAAAAAAGTTATTATTATTTATTAACAAAAATTTATGATTAACTTAAGTATTGGATGATAAGAATCATATTATTAATTTTTGTTCTACAAATATAAGAGGTATACAAATGTTTTCGATAAGTAGATGTTAAAGCTACGGGTGAAATGCTCTCTATCCTATAAGCTTTTGATAACGAGCATCTTAGATATTTTATCATAAAAAGATAAATATGTCTAGTTAAATATTCAATATGTTAGTATAAAGAATTGTTATCGTAAAAAAATATTCAATTTTGATACAATCCAACATAAAAGACGTTCACTTTCAAAAAAATTACCCTTTGGAACTCCTTTTCACAAATTTCGACATTTACTTTACTTGTATATATTAATTAAAAGAACATTTATCCATTGTGATTATAAAAAAATAAGTCACATTTAGATTTGTTTGTTGAAAAAATGATTCATTATTTCTCATTCCTGGTACATAAAATATATAACCGTGTTATAAACATGTGATATAAAGTAGTTACATGAGTTGTGTTCATATTTAGAACTTGTGTTGATCGCGTCGTCAAAGACCCGTTAAACTTGCAAAGACACAATTTGCCAGCCCTATTCCCAATGTCTACAGTTGGTCAAACATAAAACTGAAATCCGATGATTAATGGGTTGAATGTAGTGAATGAATGAATGAATAACAACAACAATATAGATAGTCGATTGCAAGTGGCGATAGAAATAATCATCAAAGCGCTTGAGAAAGAATGGAAATGAAATTTGGGTTTAGTCCATCTTTGTTTTTTTGGGGTAAGGCAAATCCGCGTTTAAGTTGTTCTAGTCAAGTTAGATCTGCGTGAAAGAATTTTCAATCTATTGGTTTGTGCGGGTATTTTCTTATAAGGTTGAACGAGTGAGTGTCATGTGACATTAATTGCAATCATTCATCAAAACTAGAAAATGGTTTTTTGAGTTTGATTTATGTTGTAACCATCTTACATAATAATGTACAACCTCTTATCTACGATATATATCAACCTCTTCTTACATATAACTTTTATATATGAAAAAATTATCTAAAACTTGGGAAATTGAGGGAATCAATATATTTCAAGTGGATGTTAAAATTAAGAAAAATATATTTAAAAAAAAAATCACAAATCTTTCTCTTTCCCCATCTGTTCCCGTGCTCTGTGCTACTATTTAATTCATACATAGATTCACCTCTTTTCACAAGCTCCCTCTTTTCAACCATGGCTGTAGACTAAACAACACAACAAAAAAAAATACTTAACAGAGAGTTAGAGAGAGAGAAAAAAAAAAGATCAAGGGTGCTTTCAAGCATTCATGGTATCATCAGTTTCACTAAAACATTACATGAAAAACAACTTCTCCTCTCTTTATACCCAAATATGGCAACTTTACAAGAAACCCATCTCGATTTAGAAGCCTGTGGTGCCACTGAAGATAATAATAATAATATTACACACCCTAAATCAACCACTGTTAGTATCAGAGACAGTGGTGGTTTACAGTCATGGGATGGTAGTGAAGATAATAATAATATTGCAGCTACCATTGAGATTGTAGGTGTGGTATCTTCATCTGAGGAAGAAGAAGATGAGGAGAAAGGTAGGAGGGAATCCAATGTGTCAGAGTATTCGGTTGTGGATCTAGAAACTGGTGGTGGTGGTGGGGTCCATGGTGGTGGTGGTGGTGGTGATGAGGATGAGGGTAGTAAGGTACATTTGTCAAAGATTGAAAGGGATTGTAGGATTTGTCATTTGAGTCTTGATTTAACCAATCAAGATTCAGAGAGTAATGGGAATGGGATTCCTATTGAGTTAGGTTGTTCTTGTAAAGATGATTTAGCTGCTGCTCATAAACATTGTGCTGAAGCTTGGTTCAAGATTAAGGGCAATAAGTAAGTACCCTTCTTTCAAGATTTCATTTTTATTACTTTTTTTGACATACCCATTTCAATTTTTCCATCTTTCTTGATCAAGTACCAAAATTTATTCTAGATTCAGCTTATGTTGACTAGTCAA
Source organism: Ambrosia artemisiifolia (assembly GCA_032199755.1). Taxonomy (NCBI): domain Eukaryota; kingdom Viridiplantae; phylum Streptophyta; class Magnoliopsida; order Asterales; family Asteraceae; genus Ambrosia; species Ambrosia artemisiifolia. The sequence goes on from CM063517.1 coordinate 3,327,846, forward strand.
CGCCCATTTGCTCAGATTACCCTTATGTTTCTTGTGTGTTTTGGATTCTTGATAGTTGGATTTGGTTTACCTTTCTGTGCAATAGAACTTACTATAGTGAAACAGTTTTTTTTTTTATAATAATTTCAATTATTGAGGTAATTAAGAGCTAAATGTTGGTATATATAAATAGTAGCAGCCAAAGAGACAAGTCCAGGTGCAATGTAAGGAACAACAGTGACAAATCTTGGTGAAAAATGTGTAAAGTGAGGAGTGAATAATACTTAAGATATGTAGTCAACACTATAGAGAAGAAAAGGAGGGAATAATTTCAGAAATAAAGTTGAAAAAAGTTGTTTATATGAAATGAAAAGATTCTAATAGCTAAAAAGAAGCTGCCAACTAATAATCTTGTGTGTTTTATGTATGCAAAACATGGAATCGGTTTATTCGTCTTTTAATCGTGTCGGAATTCGCTTTACTTTTCGCATTCTCTTTTGTTATATCAAGTGTGCTTTTGACTCAAAAATCAGCATGATCACTTATAAAAGCTTATCGAGCCTTTCGGGGTTCTGCTTATTCGAATGATATGACATATGATTCTTGCAATTATCCTTAAACACAACATCTTTCCTAGTGCTTGGATTCTAGTTTCATGTTGCATCGATCTTTTTGTTCGTTGGTTTTGTTTATTATGCAATCTTGAAACATATTTAACAATTTCTTTGCATCAGGTACTATACAACACTTGATCATTTTATAATCAATCTGTGAATCATGCACAAGTACTTTTCTTATTTTTATCGTTTGCTAAACATTATTGTCACTCCTTTTTCTTTGATTGTAAGTAGATTATGATTAGAGTTCCTATGAAATCTGTCAAATTCTTAGATGATTTGTAAGTTAAGTCATATGATTACTTTTCAAACAAGAAAATCTAACTGTCATTGTATACTTGATACACTTGCACCTAACTTCCCAATGTTTATGTAGAAAAGTTTGATTCTAACCAACACAACTCACAACAATAAGAAAACACAACACAAGAACAAGAGAAGTAGCGACAAAACGGTGACAAAATCTATTATTACCCAAACCAGAAAAAATACCCAACCAAGAACCCAAAGAACTCAGCAATCACTGAGTTCTATACAATACAAAGTTTAGTCTATCAGCTGCTGATCAATAATATCAGCAGATGAAGACTGATTAATAACAAACACTTACAGAGAGAAAACTAGACGATACAGGATACACAAGATGAAACCCTAATACACAACGAGAGAGACGAATAAGAAAACTAAACAACAATACTGAACAATAATGAAAAGAAATAACATATATATATCAGCTCCAGAAGCTTCTATCGACGAGATGAACCAACGGCTGAGATTGAAAGAATCCAACGACTCATAAAAGTCTTCGTAACAACCAAGCACAAGTGGATCCGGTATGGGCTCCTGAAATACTTAAACACCAATAAGCCCAAGATAGAATATAAAACATAAGCCCAAAGTATCAATTGGGTTCAATAACTTGAACTATACATTTTAACATGCCCCCTTAGTTCAAGTATTGAACATGTCCAGCATTCCGAGACTTTCACACAGAACATTATGTTGCTTAACATCTAACCCTTTCGTGAATATATCAGCAATTTGATTGCTGGAATCCACTTTAACAGTACACACAACACCTTTTGAAATCTTTTCTCTTATAAAATGAATATCGATTTCAAAATGTTTGGTACGATCATGAAACACAGGATTGGCTGCAATCGAAATTGCAGCCTTACTGTCACTAAACAGTTTAACTGGAAGTTTCACTGTTATATTAAGTTCACTTAGTAAGTTTTTCAGCCAAATGACTTCACAAGTGGCTGAGCATAGTGCCCGGTACTCAGCTTCTGCTGAAGACCTTGACACAGTGCTCTGTTTCTTGCTTTTCCAGGAAACAAGAGAGTTTCCTAGAAACACACAGTATCCAGTAATGGATTTCCTAGTGATTATGCATTTTGCCCAGTCAGCATCAACATAAGCACTAAGGTTTAACTGATCAGACTTTCTAAACACAATCCCTTTTCCTGGGGACAGTTTTAAGTACCTAAGTAGCCTCAAAGCCACTTGCAAATGAAACTGAGTTGGTTTGTGCATGAATTGACTAAGGAATTGAACCGTATAGCTTATGTCTGGTCTGGTTAATGATAAGTAAATTAACTTACCTATTAACTTTTGAAATCCAGTTATATCTTCTAATATAACTTCAGATTTCTTATGTTTCCCAGACACAATGTAACTCTGTTCAATTGGTGTACCTACAGGTTTACACCCTAGATACCCAAAATCACTTAGTAACTCTAGACAGTACTTTCTTTGTGACAAACACAAAGATGTTCCAGAGTATAGCACCTCAATTCCCAGAAAATACTTTAATTTACCTAGATCTTTTATTTGAAAATTTGATCTAAGTATATTTTTCACACTATCAATTTCAGATTCACAGTTACCAGTGACAACTATGTCATCAACATAGACCAACAAGATAATAAACACATCCTTACTGGATTTAACAAACAAAGAATGATCACAAATGCTTTGAACAAAACCTATGTTCAATAAGACATTTGTTAACTTCTCATTCCACTTTCTAGGTGCCTGCTTAAGGCCATATAAAGATTTCACTAATTTACATACTCTTGTTTCATTTTCAGAGTAATAACCTTCAGGTAAGGTCATATAGACATCTTCAGATATTGAACCATACAAGAATGCATTGTTAATATCTAATTGGAACAATGGCCAGTTGTTTTGAACAGCAATGCTCAAAACACACCTTACTGTGACCATTTTCACTACTGGAGAGAATGTCTCTCCAAAGTCTAGACCTTCCCTTTGATTATACCCTTTAGCTACAAGTCTAGCTTTAAACCTTTCAATTTCACCACTAGACTTGTACTTAATTTTATATATCCATTTACACCCTATAGCTTTCCTACCTACAGGTAATTCTGTTAGAACCCATGTTTGATTCCTATGTAAGGCCTCCATTTCAGAGTTCATTGCCTCAACCCATTTTGGGTCTTTGGCAGCCTCAACATAAGTTTTAGGTTCAACAGATTTGTTTAAAACAGACACAAAACAGAAGTTTTCAGAAGACAGTTTAGAATAGTTCACCACATTTTCAAGTCCATATTTAACTTTGCCTTCAACTACATAGTCATTAAACTTTCTAGGCAAACTTGAAAGTCTACTAGACTTTCTAGTGCTTCCCTCAGGTGGAACAGTCTCAACATTTGAGGTTCCCACATCCTGGTTTACCCTCTCAGGAATCCTACTACCTGGACTACCAGGCTGCTGATCCTGCTGACTAGCAGTAGGATCTACCCCCCCAGCAGCCCTGGGAAGATTCCCTGATTGCAAACTAGTAGGAACCTCATTAGACCTATTGGTTCCCCTTTCATCATCGGGAAGTGTTGGGTCAACCATTTGAGAACTAGACTGGGTGTTTGACTCAAAACAGTCAAAAAAATTTAAATGAGTAACATCCTGTAACTCAGGATGAAACTCCATTGTTTTAAAATCTTTGAGTTTATATGGAAATATTTCTTCATAAAATCGAACATCCCTAGAGAATAAAACTTGTTTGGTTTCAATACACCATAACTTGTAACCTTTTTTGACATTTGAATACCCTATTAAGACACACTTTTCTGCTTTAATTGAAAATTTATCATTATTATCTAAGACTGTATTAAAGCATAAACACCCAAAAGTTTTCAAATGGTCAAGAATGGGGGGGAACCCAAACATTACCTCATATGGACTTTTTCCTAACAAAACTGATGAAGGAACCCTGTTTATCAAGTAAGTGGCAGTTAATACACAGTCAGACCAGAAAACAAGAGGTAATCCACTCTGAAATAACAATGCCCTGGCCATATTTAGTAAGTGTCTATGTTTTCTTTCTGCTACACCATTTTGTTGTGGTGTATAAGTACAAGAAGTTTGGTGAATGATGCCATTTGTTTTACAAAAAACATCCATATTCTTATTGACAAACTCACTTCCATTATCACTTCTAAAAACTTTAACTCTTTTTTGAAACTGAGTTTTTAAAAGTTCATAAAAAACAAGTAAGTTTTCAAACACTTCACCTTTGTTTGTTAACATATAACACCACACTGTTCTTGAAAAATCATCTACCACAGTTAGAAAAAACTTATAACCTTCTCTACTAGTGACTTTATAAGGTCCCCAAACATCCAGGTGAACAATATCACCCACTTGTTTGGTTTTATGTTCACTAATAGGAAAAGGCAGTCTTACTTGTTTAGCCTTGTGACAAATGTCACAAGGTTGAGAGTCAATTTTCCCTATGTTTAAATCTTTTTTAAGTATGGCCAGAACCTGATCAGAAGGATGACCCAATCTACTATGCCATAGATTGGTGTCACTTACACTACTAAAACACAGATTGACACTCACATTACCACCTACAAAATAGAGACCATCACTTTGATCACCAGTCACCAGGACTCTCTTTGATTTGGAATCCTGGATATAACAGTGATGTTCATCAAACAGAACACTAAGTTTGTTATCCTTAGCAAGCTTATGAACAGATAGAAGATTCACACAGTAATCAGGGACCAAGAATACATCATACAAAATGACACCACTTGCTAACCTAACATCTCCTATTTTGGTGACTTTAGCACAAGTGCCATTTGGATGTTTCACTTGTACATTATACTCAGAAACATCAACACAGTTATACATACAATCATCACTTTTACACATGTGTTGATTTGCCCCTGAGTCTGTGATCCATCCAAAACAGATTGCATTTTTTATACTACTAGAACAGTTTGAAAAATTTTCAAAAACTTTTCCTAACATTGAAATTTTAGACATCCCAGAGAAACCATTAAAAATAACACTTTTACCTCCTGAATTGGAGCTTTGAGGATCACTCGTTCCTTTATCACTGATCAGATTCATAAGCTTGGTAATCTGTTCAGGTGAAAAAGGCAAACCAGAAACAGAAGCAGAGGAGATAGGTGTTTTGCTACTTGTGCCTATGTTATTAGACAGATTTGCCCTAGGGGTCTGTCCTCCTGGTTTCTTCTTGAATCCAGGAGGATAACCCACTAACTCAAAACACCTATCAACAGTGTGACCCAACATGTTGCAGTGAGTGCATTTTAAGAAAGGGTTGGGTCCTCTGTTGGTAGTTTTCTTCCTATTGTCAGAAGGTTGAGATGCCTTTGAGAAGAAAGACATACTCTGACCTTTTGAACTACTACTTGAGCCTCTATGAGACTCTTCCCTAGAAATAATAGAGAAGGCTGTCCTGACAGAAGGTAATGGATCTTGCATTAATAAGTTTGACCTAACATGTTGATATACATCATCTAGACCCATTAGAAACTGCATGAGTTTTATTAAGGCATTAAAATCATTGAATTTGTTTGCAGCTGAACATGAACATGAAGGCAATTGGACTATGGAGTCCAACTGCTTCCACATTGTGTTCAGCTTCTGATAATATTCAGAAACAGTGTTACCATTTTGAGTTAATGAATTTATTTTTTGATAGAGGTTAAACACTACAGATCCATCAACTTTGTCAAAGGTTTCCTTAAGATCAAGCCAGACATCTCTGGCTGATTTTGAGAAAACCTGTCCTAAGAACAGTTCTTCACTAACTGAGTTAAGCAACCAGGACAGGACAACTGAGTTGCACCTGTCCCACTGCTTTCCTAAGATCTCATTGTCCTCAGACTTAACTAGACTACCATCAATGAAACCCAACTTATTCTTAGCCTGGAGGGCAAGTTTCATAGAGCTTGCCCAGGCAGAATAGTTTTCAGTCCCTTTCAACTTAATGGTAATAATTGAAAGGATACTGGTATCACTAGGATGGATATACAGAGGATCACCAATATCTAATTTACTGATTAGAGTATTGGTGTCTCCTGTTGGTCCACCACCACCATTAGGATCAACTACATCACCCATGATGGAAAACAAACAACAACTACAAAAACACTAAGAACAGAGATAACAAACACAGATAAAACCCTAAGAAGAGTGAAGCTGTGTCAGTGTTCAGATAGTGGGATCGTCACTCAAGGTGCCCACCCAGATCTTAACACAGGAACTCTTTTATTATCTATATATATATGTATATAGCAATATAAGACAGATAAACAACACAGAAAGCAAGCACAGCAATAGACAGATCACAAACAAGACAGACAGCAAGTAGTTGGCACAATACCGGTCCTCCTAACCCGGGCCTTTGCCCTAGACACAGACAAACAAAAAATAACAAGTAAGGAAAGATCTCACAGAGAGGGGAACCCAAGTTAGGGTTTCGCCAAACCCACAACCAGCACCTTCACTTAGGGTACTGAGTTGGGGTGCAACTGTAGCCTTAACTCCAATCCAAGATCCACAGCAATCCACAGCCAACAGATGTTGACCTAAACCAGTCCTGATCACAAGAACAGAGACACACAGAGGTAATAGACCAGATCTACAACCAGATCAGATCTACTACTCAAAACCAACGATAATAGACCAGATCTACAACCAGATCAGATCTATAACACAAGAAAGATAAGGACCAGATCTATACTCAGATAAGATCCCTATCAAGACCAAAACAAGAAAATAGCAGCGGAAACCAAAACAACACCAAGATCGAGAGCCTATGGCTCTGATACCATGTAGAAAAGTTTGATTCTAACCAACACAACTCACAACAATAAGAAAACACAACACAAGAACAAGAGAAGTAGCGACAAAACGGTGACAAAATCTATTATTACCCAAACCAGAAAAAATACCCAACCAAGAACCCAAAGAACTCAGCAATCACTGAGTTCTATACAATACAAAGTTTAGTCTATCAGCTGCTGATCAATAATATCAGCAGATGAAGACTGATTAATAACAAACACTTACAGAGAGAAAACTAGACGATACAGGATACACAAGATGAAACCCTAATACACAACGAGAGAGACGAATAAGAAAACTAAACAACAATACTGAACAATAATGAAAAGAAATAACATATATATATCAGCTCCAGAAGCTTCTATCGACGAGATGAACCAACGGCTGAGATTGAAAGAATCCAACGACTCATAAAAGTCTTCGTAACAACCAAGCACAAGTGGATCCGGTATGGGCTCCTGAAATACTTAAACACCAATAAGCCCAAGATAGAATATAAAACATAAGCCCAAAGTATCAATTGGGTTCAATAACTTGAACTATACATTTTAACAGTTTATATGACATGTAAGTGAAATAATAAATCTTGATCTTGTTTGGTTTGAAAAGACAAATGTTGTAGTGACCTGATGGAGCGTAAAACCTCTTTAAACAAATATAATCCTACTAGAATTTAGATACGCGTAGATAAATCAACTGTATATCAATTTGCTTAAATGATATAAACTAATTTGACTTGCTACCACCTCAGGACATGTGAGATATGTGGATCAATTGCACATAATGTTGCTGGTGCAAACGAGGCTGAACTAATGGAACAATGGAACGAAGCTAATGATGCCATGTCATCGGGCACCACACCTGGTGGGACTACAACCGCCACGTCAGATAACCGTAACTTCTGGCAAGGTCATCGGTTCCTCAATTTCTTGCTAGCCTGTATGGTTTTCGCCTTTGTCATTTCTTGGCTGTTTCATTTCAACGTCCCTTCGTGAATGCAGCCAGTTTTTATTTGAGGAAAAATATTTAATGAGCTATTGTTTGAATCTATCTTTGTAGCATGAAAAAAAAATCAAATGAATCTTTCTTGTTGTTAATCATTGATAGTGTTGCATTCATGTGAATGTGTAACTTTAAGATGTGTATGAAATGTTGTTTCTTGTATTCTCATTCCTTCTACTTTTAGATAAAGTATTATTTTATATTATTTCTTATATTGTGATTCCTTCACATATAGGCTACTTGATGTATGACTATGAGCATGGCCTCTTTTGGATCTTTTATGTGTCATGTTGGTTGTTTTCTTTCATAGACCATGTGGATTGCTTGCTCCTTAGACCCACTTGTCACTTACTCCCTTTGGATGCACACTTCACACTTGGACCATTGTTAAGTGGTCTTCTTGGGCTTTTATTTGGGTTATGCGTTATATTGGTTTGTTAGATGAACTAATTCGGGTTTTATGGTATTCAATTATTTCAACTATCAATTTAAAGATTCTATATATATATATACAAAACATGAAGGGCTTAGGAATAGTCCCGGTTTCCCCGTTGCCCCGACCTACACCTTTCGGTTACACATATGTACAAAACGCAGACCCTCTCTCTGTGTAAAACATGTTACCACTCACCACTCTCTTCCTTCTGTCAACCCCTTTCTCTCTCTAAAACACTCTTCCACCGTAAATATCACCACAGTGGTTCCGTTGCGCTTAGCTCTCCGGCTACCTACGGTGAGCCTTACAGATCATGTGTTGTCGGCACTCACTGAATCGATGGCCATCAGGGAGATGAAGTTCGTCTGACAAATTGAGAGCTGGTGGTAGGTCGATTGTAGTAGCATACAAGCAGCGGCTACGGGTTCTTAACCCAATAAAGACAACGACGGCCGCGCCTCAGCTACGGTGGAGACCCGAAATGTGTCATCCAACCGACATCTTCATCTCTTTCTCTCATCATAACCCGGCTGACAACAGTGTTTTCATGTGATGGTCGGGTTTTATAGAGAATGACGGGATATGATGATGATGATTTGTGGGTTTAAGAGAGAGAGGGGGAAAGAATGGTGGTGGCTGGGTTTTTTTGAGCGAGGGTGGAGAACTGGTGTTGGTAATAGCTGGGTTTTGAGAGAGGGAGGGAGAAGTGGCAGTGGTTCTAGGTGCTGGTGTTGTGATGGCATCGGGTTGGTGGGGATTTGAAAATATTTAAATGTTTTTTTTTCTAATCCAGTGGGCAGTGGGTAGACAAAAGTTTGATGGTTTTATTTTTGTATTAAAATCAAAGATCACATACTCACATGTAAAGAAAAAAGCTGAAGCGATTAAGATTATATTACTTTGTTTTATGGTTTATTGAAAAGGAAACCTCATATTGTTTAGCTAACTCTATATATGCTTATTACTAATAATATTACACATATCATGCATGATTTTAATACGATTTTACATTTGTATGTTAAAATAATAGTACTTAAATTTGATTCATTCAATTGTTTTTATTTATATAGATGGTGCAACTTTAATTGGGTTACATTAAAATTATTAAGGTGATATACGTCTTTAGTATGTCTATGCGACGTAGATTTTGTCCAAATTCAAGTTGGTATAAATTCGAGTTATTTTGCGTTTATGCGGTATAAATTCGAGCAAATTCAAGTTATTGTACGTTTTGACGTACGTTTCGACACCGCCGCAACGCGCGGCGGTTACCATACTAGTTAATATACAAGATAATATTAGTGCTCAGATTTATAACACGACATGACAAGACACGAAGTTAAACAGATTATTATTTGTTGTAAACGGGTTATGGTCATAAAAGAGGCACAAGCTAATGACATTGTAGCACCCAAGACAAACCCCAAGCGGCCATGGTTGGAAGAGATTCTTGGTTCAAAAAACATACCCGCCTTAAATATAACCGCCTTTTCAACGCATTGGCGCAAGTTCTTGGATGGGCAACTCATCATAGGCGAAAAAGACAGTATTAGTGGCCCAAGAGGCCAGATGTTAAAGACCTTATTAAAATGTATATATTTGACACAACACACTTAACCTATTTATGACATGTTAAACTTATTGGATTAGGTAGGTTAATAGGTCGGCATTATACTTTCTTGACCCATTTAACAAAACAACATGGTTTTATAAATAATTTAAATATAGAAGGTAATTTTTGGTAACTTTTAATTTTGTCATGCTAGTTGTGTGTTATATTTTTAATAAAAAAACCCTATTTAGTGAATAGTATGTTAAATGTGTTTTTGTCATTCATGTTATTGAGCAAGTTACCTTTAATCTTGTTTAACATGTCGTTTCATGTAACTTGATTATTACAAATGTTTGTGTTAGCGTTTAAGAAAATGACACATTTAGTTGAACGTCTCGTGTTAAAAATTTATTAGTTGTGTTTGACTCGTTTAACACAAGACTTATTTTGCGAGCTCTATGATTAAAATAGAGTAAATAACTACTTATAAAAAATGACAAATGCCTTCAAATTGTATTCTAGCTTTTACCATTACATAAATTATTTTATCTTAAATATTTAATTATTACTCCAATAGTAATTGTCTGGGCCTATGGGGATTGTAGCGGTTATAAAAGGTTTGTCGTGGACCATTTTCTTGTTTCTTTAAGTGTCATTTAATTGGAACATCAAAAATAAGATTAGCACATCCCTCCTTTTCCATTTCTCTTTAAATATATACATGTTATAAAGAGATAAAGATAGGGAGGGGACGAGGGGTGTATCAATAATGACAAGGTGGTTCCATACTTCCATGCCTCTTGAGTGGAAACTTATGAATCCTTGTTCCTTACTTCCGTCAGTCTGTGGGCCAATTTTCATTGATCATTTGATCTCTCTCTAATTGGGCTTTTATTCTTCTCCTAGGCTTTATTCTTCTTTGATTGGGCTTGTTGGTTTCTACTGGGCTTAATTATTCTCTAATTGGGCTTGATATTTCTTTCAGGCAATATGTTTTTTCGTTAGTCGTTAGCCCTTTTCTTATTAAATCACTAGCTGATTACCCGGGAGTGTCCCGGGGTTGAAAAATCTAATATAATTTAATAAAAAAATGATAAAAGTAGAAAACATACCAATCGTAAACTCAGTCATACGGATCATTAATTCCCATTTGCGTCCACTAACCTGAACCTTGAAGCAAATGTGGCGATTCATAACTCACTTAAGCAGTAGCTTCGGCTTACACTTCACATTCCTGTAGTGGTTGAAGATTAAAATAATCAATATGTAAGGTGTATGTTTGTGTGTGTGTGTGTAAGCACCTGTGCAACTAAAACAACACAATGTACTTTTTGGATGATTATATTTTTATCTACATCTCAATATAATTTTTATTGAGATCGTGTTGTTTGTAGTAATGTACAACTATAACAACACAACGTACTTGTAATCAAATCGAGAACGGTTTCATTCAATGCACTGCAACACGCGTGGATATAAAGCTAGGTTATATAACTTTTCTCCAAAAACTTTTATAGCGGGCAGTTTACGAAAAGCTTTGCACCCCCCAAGTCCCCAAAAACACGCATGTCATTTATTTTTCGGGGTATTGGATTTTAATAATCCAAAGTTTGGGCCATTGGCCGATAATAATCCGAACTTTAACGTTGGCCCAAAATCTATATTACATTATAAAGGAGGAGCAATGGGTAAAAAGGTCTAAAATGTCAAAGTTAAGGTGGCATCCCAAGAGTCTCAAGTGCAATTGTTTAAACTTGACCACTTTTCTTCCTTTTATGCCCTTATCAATGCATTAAGATGCTTGTACTATGTGATGTATTAAGATGCTTGTACCATGTGATGCATTAAGATGCTTGTACCATGTGCTTTAACAATTGCTCCTCACTTAATCACCATCAGCTTTTAGTGAAACCTTCATTGTAATTGAATGTCTAAAATGAATGAGACCCTCCATTAAATTGAATAGAAAATGTTGCCATGGGTTACGAAGGGAAATGATAAAATCACTGGTTTCACTCATTTAATTCAGAAAATGAATCGGCCTTCAATCACCATGAAACATTTCGTTTCAATGCCATGTTCAATTCTGTGAAACCGTCCAATTGAATGGCTGATTCTCAGTAGTTAAATGCCCTTCACCCATTACTAATATCGTCCAATGCTCATTCCAGACACCCAAGGTGCTCTTGCCCTGCCCTAAATTTAGAAGACATTCCCTGTTCCAGGTTAGGGTTTATTTTATTCATCACTTTGATTGTTAAATTATTCCATTTGTTAATATTCTACACATTCCATTTTGCAGGTTTCATCAGGTTGTGGCGCTATGAAGGTTCGATTATAGGACCTATTTTAGGGCTTCAACAACAACTATCTCATCAGGTATTCATCATTTGTTAAATTTCAATCATCATCGTACACCACTGTTTATTTTGTTTATTTTCATTCGCGGTGGAATTGGTAATTGTAGGGATTAGTGTGGCTTTTTTTGTATTGTTAGTTTGACATATTTGAATTGATTACAGTTATTTGCTGATAAAAGCTGAAATCCATGTAAAATTGTATGAATAGGTTAAATTAGTTGAAAGTGTAATTCCTAATCTTTTTGTTTGATGGCCACTAAATGTTTGACTTTATTCCTCAAAGAAGGTGTTCTTATCTTTATGAATATATTATACTTGCAGTTGATTTATACCTATCATCTTGATGCAGGCATTGCCAAAGTAAGGAGGCAAATTAGTACATCACTGTTTATCCTTTAAAATATCCAGCTAGGCTAACTTCTCCGCCACCTCGTCTTGCTGGCTTTGGCTATTCAATTGATATGTTTGAAAAGGACGGGGTAAAAACTAAAATTTCGTTTTTGCATAAATTTACAGGAATTGCGGTCTAAAAGGGTTGAGAACTACTGGGATCTTACATGAACGCGAGGATTCCACACTTAGTGTAAGTTACTTTCATGGTTGGGTTGGTTTTATTAGGGATTTCATTTGAGATTACATGGCTGCGTACCTGTTTAGGGTTGTTGCTGGTACGACAGTATTACGGATTGAAGAGGATCACAATTCCGACTTTCAAACAGTAGGTTAGTTCCATTCTTAAGATGATGTTGAATGTCATCCACGACAATACTTGATGTTTTTTGTGCTGAAATTGTTATTTAGTAGGGTTCTTTTTCGGTTTAGTGGTGCCTTTTCATGACTTCTCATAGAGCTCAGCGCCAACATTTCAAACACACAGCAGGTACTTCTTTTCCATCTCTCTTGGTCTTGATTTAGGTAGGTTTTGGGTTAGACATGGCTGAAAGAAAATAACCCACACTTGAGCCTTGGTGCATCGATGGAATATGTACGTGAAAATCACTAGAACTGTATGGAAACTTAATTTGTGGGTCACGCATGACCAGAGGTATTGTTGCTATTGTGTTCTTGCACGATAATTTGATAAAAAGTTTAACATGGGGCCACAGACCAAATGCATGGTTACTAGACTTTGGTTTTGAAGGAAGATATTAAAGAAATCATATTTTTATGACATGTGAAATTTATTAATTAAATAACAAAATCAACCAGCAAATTTTAGATCAATGAGCTTATGGGAGGATTGGGAATTATGGAGCATGTCAAGCGTGTTGAAAGTCATATAAACATTTATCAAGAATAACGGTTCTGATGATTTTCATGACATGTTAGTAAGCAACAGCTTAAAAGAGTCAATCCACGAACCCTCTAGGTCAACCAACCCGGCCCATTTAGCTAAATGTATTTCTTTCTCGGCATTGCCGCCTTACAAATTTACATTTTCTTTATATAGCATACTCACTTTGCTGGCTTTCTACTTGCAAATTGGACATGGCTATATGTTCGCAGAACAATTTTGTAACGCTTTCCCCATGTTAAATAAATGGAAGGAAATATACAAAGCATACTTTATGAAAGAGAGCCAGTTGTCTCAATATTTGATACTTCCAGTACAGGAAAGCAAAGAATAACTCCGCACGCTTCACGAATTATAAACACAGCTATCTAAACATCTTACACTTCCGGTGCTTGCACTCAGTAACATGGCGAGGAGGGCAGCGAAGTGTTGCGTCAGGCACACTGATGTGCGTCTATTTTTGCATCATGTTTTCCTAAAAACTAACCTCCTAACCTCAACCTTGGAAGATCCGCAGCGAAACGCAAGTACTGGATATAAGAATAATGCTTCTCGGTTGTTTGCAACAGTTCAAATACCATACTAGGCGTTGTCGCCTTTAAAGAAGGTAAGAAACTGAAACCTTAAACTAATGTTACAGCTTAACTTCTTTGTTTGGAGAAGAAACTCGGTGCTACAGAAAAAAATAACAAATAAATAACGATTTAGGGATCGTGATCATTTGCTTGTGTACAAAATTGGATGTCAAATAAGAATAAAATAAGGCTTCATCACTTATATAATCATTTCTGGATTTTACGTATGATTAAAAAGGTTGTTATATTTTAACGTTTGGTAAACCACTTAAACATTTGAGATTTTTTTTTTTTATGCTGTGTTTCTAAGAGTTCATTATTGGGTTAAGAGATTCAAAGCTATTTCCACTAAAACGTTGTTGTACAAGTTCTATTGGTTTGAATTTTTCAATTTGCCTTTACATTAGTGTATTTTTTGGAGTTCTTTAAATTACGTTCATTTAATAATTGTTGCTTTAGAATGCTACTTTGTGCTTCCAGTTATTAACCAGTATATTTCATTTGTAGGAGGTTTGGTGCTCATTCAGTTGTCTAAGGTATGGTTTACTCTATTGTTAGACATATTCATAGTTTATGCTATTTGAATTAAATATTATTTGTGTGGTTGCTATTTTCTGAATAATGCAATGTTATTTGAAACTATAGTATACATGTTGATATTTCTCCACTCCATGGGCTTCCTCAGGTATAAAAGGGTGTGTGTTAAATGTATACAAAGTTTACATAGACGACTACAACGGTGTAAATTGTACACTCTGTCGCAAGCCCGAAACGCCATGTAGCGTATGTCCTTACCTAAGGAAATAATGATGTGTACTTTATGGATGACATGTCTTTTGTAAGAATCTGATTTTTTCGATTGTATTTTTTTTAATTTTTCTTGCTTGGTTTCGCTACTCATTCATTATTAGTTCATTACTCTTTTACCCACAACACAAATCCCAACAACTACTACAAGGTGACAAAACAGATTCACCCGCAGCAACGCGCGGGTATTCCTACTAGTAATCCCAAGTGGACATGTGAGTGTCAAAAATGGACCTTCGTTAACTCTGAACTAACTGGGTTAGTGTATGCTGACGTGTACAAAAATGATGATGTGGAAATTATTTTTTAATGCCACGTCAGAAAAAAGGTTTATTAATTGTCAAACGTTAAAGTTCGAATTATTATTGGCCAATGGGAAAAACTATGGATTATTTAATACCCCTTTTTTATTATTAAAAATCCTTAAAACATTATTAGAAATCCTTAAAACAAAACACCCAACTTCGTTCACCACCACTATCAAACCACCACCTTCCACCACTCCGCACCACCACTATTTTTGGCGAAAGGATTGCGATCATTTTCGACGAAATGATTGCGATGTTGGTTTGAAGATAATTGATGGCAAAGGAAGTTGACAAAAATGATGGTGGTGGTCGTCGAGGAGGTGGTTGGTGGTGGTGGAAGGTGGTGGTTTGATTTAATTATCGAAAGTTTTTCCCATTGGCCAATAATAATCCGAACTTTAACGTTTGGCCAATAATAAACTTTTTTTTTCTGACGTGGCATTAAAAAAAAATTTCCACGTAATCATTTTTGTACACGTCGGTATGCCACGTCAGAATATAATAACCCAGTTAGTTCAAAGTTAACGGAGGTCCATTTTTTACACCCACATGTCCACTTGAGATTATCCTAGGCCAACGTTAAAATTCGGATTACTATCAGCTAATGACACAAACTTTGAATTATTAAAATTCAATACTCCTTTATTTTATCTCAGAATTGTCAAATAAAGAATGTCTATTAATTAAGAAACATATAAAGCACTACACCTAAATAAATGGGTCCATCTATTTGTATATGGATATTCGAAAAGTGTCCAAACCAATTGGTATGAGAAAGGCCAATGCGTACTTGAAACATCTTGGTGCATGACAGACTTGATCTGTAATTTGTAATGTCCTTTTGTTCCTCAAATTCAAACTCTTTGAAAATTTATTCTGCCTTTTATTGTTCTTTATATCTCTACGCCCATAACACACATCAATTCTCCACTTTACCAAACTTTATATGTTTCAATCCACATTTGCGTCCAATTGTTTTCACAAATACCTTGTCGTTTTGTTAGCTCAAGCCACTAAATTAATGTACTGCCAGATACATAAATATTGAATTGCTTTAAGATAGTCGAATCTCAAAAGTCATGTTATGACAGTTAATACGCGCTTTCAACTATACATATTTTATACTGTAATTAGAATGATATCATTATCAACTCTATCGAATGGCAAATATTTGGCTTGAAACTAATTAGAATGATACTGTATAACTCTATCTATACTATTGCTTTTGATGCATTGGGGACGAATTAGTGATATTATTAGAATTTGTAAAATTTTGCACACCATATTTAAGTTGATCACGAATTATGACATTTAACCTTTAACTAGGTTTAACACCCGCGCTTCGCCGCGGGGCAAACCGATTTTTAACAAAATTTATACGAACCAATTTCAAGTATTGCGACGGTTCGGTTGAACCACCTGGTACAACCGGTTGAACCACCCGACAAACTCAGTTGAACCGTCCGGTATGGCTGGTTGAACCAATCTTCCTAACCATTCATACCGTCCGATTAAACTGGTTGAACCACCTAATACAACCGGTTGAACCATCCGATATACCCGGTTGAACTGTCCATCATGGAGTTGAATATAGTAACTTAACGGAGTTGAGTAGTAAGTTAACGGAGTTGAAAAGCAACCTAACGGAGTTGAATACTATTTTAACGGAGTTGAATTGTAACTAACGGAGTTAAATAGTAACTACGTTAGTACTATTTTAAAGGAGTTCAATAGTAACTCTGTTAGTACTATTTTAACGAAGTTGCATAGTAACTTAACGGAATTGAATAGTAACTAACGGAGATAAATAGTAACTAACGGAGTTGAATAGTAACGGTCAACCGTTAGTACTATTCCTAAGGTGGTCAACATTTATTATATATAATAATTCCTAATTGACTATAAAATATTTTTTACGGCATGTCATGTCAGCGTCCACGTCAGCATCTACTAACTGGGTTAGTTCTCAAAAGCTCATTAAAGGAAAATATGTTAAAGTTAAGACTCTTGTGAGGAATTTCTTAACTACAAATTATTACCGGTCAACGAGGCAAACTTTAGATTATCAAAATCCAACTCCCTTAATAAATAACACATACGATACATTATATGTATCTATTATAGGGAGAACACTTCTACAGTATCATTCCTTTAATATAATATTGGCTACTAACTTTTACGTTAACTTTATTTTTTGCCACCAACTTTTAGGTTAACTTTATTTTCTTCTAATTCGACCACCAAACTTAGACCACCAAATTTTTACCTTTCAGGATTTAAAACTTTGGTCACTATCTTTTAGTTTAATTGTATTTTCTTCTAATTTGACCACCAAACTTTTTTTTAATATATTATTGGCCACTAACTTTTAGGTTAACTTTATTTTCTGCCATTAACTCTTAGCTTAACTTTATTTTCTTCTAATTTGACCACCAAACTTTTAGTTTTTAAGATTTAAAACTTTGACCACCCAACTTTTTTTGCATTGCACTATGGCTTTAGCTTTTAGGATTTCAAACTTTGACCACCAAACTTTTAACTTTTAGGATTTCAAACTTTGACCACCCAGCTTTTTATGCATTGCATTTTGGCTTTAGCTTTTAGGATTTCAAACTTTGACCACAAAACTTTTGACTTTTAGTCGTGAGTATTTTTTTTTAACCCCACGCGAGAATAACAGTCACTTAATATTATCTTTTATGTCAACCCTCCACGCAACAGGAGCTCCCACAGCGACATACGATCTTTAACATCCACCAAATGCTCAACGCAACACAAGCTCCCGCAACAAAGCGCGGTGTAATAGAATCCTAGTTTCCCTTGATAAAGTTGCTTTCAATAAACATTAAAAGGTGGGACCAATTTTTCGCCAGTCACGCCGAAACAACAAACATTATATTTAAATGCTGGAATTTTCCTTATCAATACTTGTAAATTTGTTTATATGCAGCTGTACCACACCTTTGTGTTAATCTAGGAAATTTAAAAAGAAAAAAAACTTTAAATTTTTATATAAGATATTTTTAATTCCATATATATATATATATATCATTTTTACCTATTACTGGTTATGAAAGTGAAAATATGAAGACTTAATAATAATAATAATAATAATAATAAGGAATAATGGAAATAAATAATCCCAACTATTGACTATTGGCCAATAACAGTCCCAACTACGAAAATCACCAATATTGGTCCCAACTTTCGACATATTGGAAACCAACGGACCCAACTTTCGACATATTGGAAACCTATGTTCGTCAGGATTAATCCTTCACCCAAACCGTGTGGTCAAACCCTAGTGATGATAGTATAAGTGTGTGTGTGGTGAAAGTAAATAAGAACACGAGATGTAAGTGGTTCGGTCGAGTAATGACCTACGTCCACTGTAAGTAGCCGGAATATTATTGATATGAGAACACAAAGAGTTACAAGTGAGAACGCACTAAGCTACTGGTAAGAATCTCGGATGCCTTGGCAAGGAGAAGTATTCTTGTATTTATAGGAGAACTCATGGGCATGGTCGAGGGGCCCATGAGTAGTCATCCTTTATTGGGCTTGGTCCAGGCCCAAGTCCAAAGTCTTCCTTGGAATTGGCGGGAGAATACAAGCACTGTTCATGACGTCATTTTGGCAGCATGGTTGCTGCTCGAGGCGGACACGTGGCGTGCTGTGGTTGGCAGCCGGCGCACTTGTCCTTGCTACAGTCGTTGACCATGCTCCTGAGTCCTGACAGCAGTAAGGGATGTCTGCTGTCACTGTAGACACTGGTATGGTGGAAGCATGGCTGCAGACATGCTGCTGTCCTTGTCTTGTAGTTGTTGGACCACTTTTGCCACCTGTCGCTTTACCATTGGCGCGTACACTGTTAATAATCTTTGTGAATCTTCCTTTTGTTATCTTCTGTACTTTGTACGATGGTTGTCAAGGGAAGATTCCGCGCGTGATGGTACGCGCTTATCAGGTGATGTTATTGCTTATCAGTTGTTACCCTTGCGCGCTTCCCTGCAGACACTGCTGGTTGCGCGCCGTTGGTTTCTCGCGCCGCTGACTGGCGCGGAGAAGCTGACTTATGGGGATAGGGACGCCTCTTCCGCCTGGATTAGGCTCCCTATCCCTTCAAGTCCCCCTAGTCTAGGGCTTCTCCTATTCTTTGTGAAGAGTAGGTGGAGCGCTAGACTCAAAGTATGAAGTCGCGGGTGAAAGCTCATCTGCTGGTGTGTCTTGAAATTCGTTCTTCTGCAAACTTTGGCGGGGAACGTCTTTTTACGTCAAATTTGCGCCATGAAAGACGTTGTCGCCATGACCTGTTAAGGCGTTGGGCGGAGAACGTCTTTTTTGGTTTTGCGTCAAATTTGCGCCATGAAAGACATTGTCGCCATGACTTGTTAAGGCGCTGGGCGGAGAATGTCTTTTTTGGTTTTACGTCAAATTTGCGCCATGAAAGACGTTGTCGCCATGACCTGTTAAGGCGCTGGGCGGAGAACGTCTTTTTTGGTTTTACGTCAAATTTGCGCCATGAAAGACGTTGTCGCCATGACCTGTTAAGGCGCTGGGCGGAGAACGTCGTTTTTGGTTTTACGTCAAATTTGCGCCATGAAAGACGTTGTCGCCATGACCTGTTAAGGCGCTGGGCGGAGAACGTCTTTTTCGGTTTTACGTCAAATTTGCGCCGTGTTGTGGTTCCCTTGTTGACGCGGAAGTGTATCAGCAGTTGTAATAAATCCTGAATCATTGGTATTTAATTTGTCTCTCATAAATGGGAGTTAATGCGCCTGGAATTCGAATGATCAGTTGCTTCTGATGGAAGCTTGAGGGTTGCTGACGAGTCTGCCTCGTCTGTTGTGCTGACTGTTGGCTGTCCCCTCATTATGGTGCAGTTACCAACATTTCGTCTGTGTCAGGCGCGTGTGTTGTCACGCGCCCCACTTGCCTCTTGTGTGGTTTGTGTTTGTGCCACCTGTCGAGTGGCACGTGAAGTTCGTCAGGCGCGTGATTCTTCACGCGCCTGCTAGTTTGAAAAGGTGAGATCTAGCGACACGTGTCAATCATCCGGCGACTGACGGTTGGAGTGTTTTATCCCCTCCTCATCTTCACCGTTCACTCACGCATGAGGACACGTGTCGTCATCGTGCTTCTCCAATTTTGAAAAAGTGTGATGACGGTTGTTTTTCCTTGGGCCCCACTGCCATTAATGCAGTGGGTATATATAGTGGTGAGAAGGCATGTTGGACGGTTACTCGTCCATTTTGTTTGTTTCTTCTTCTCTTGCACTCTTCTTTCTCTCAAAAACAACTCAGATCAATTGAAGTTTTCTTTGAATCTTCAGAGATTGTTTGAGCAATCTTCAAAGATTTATCGTGAAACTTCTTCTTATTCTTCATCACCCTCTTTGTTCGCTGTCAGTTTGTTTCCACTTGTTTCTTTTCGTTGAAGATTCCGATCAGTCTTCAAAGTTTTCATTGAGTCTGTTGAGTTTTCCGGCGAATCTTCAACTGTTCTTGTTGATTTTCCAGATTCTTGTTTTTCTTTCTCAACTTATTGTTAAAATGTCTGAAGCCTCCAATGTTGGGTCTCCCTCCGGCGATGTTGTCGGGAAAGAGCCGGTGATAGACGACGTGGAGGAGGAAGTTCAGGTGGAGCATGGCAAAATAAAGGAGCGGAAGCTTATGACAAACACATTTTGTGTTTGGACTGAAGAAGCTTTCAACCAGTTTTGCAGGATTTATGACATCCTGCCGGAGTGGAAACCAACTCTGCCATCTCCGACGGAGACTGTCCTCTTTGCAGGGCCTGGGCAGCTTGCCCTTTATGAAGCCCATTTCACCAAGTGTGGCTTCCGGCTGCCCTGTACGCGCTTCCAGATTGATACTCTGGTGGCTTATGGCGTTGGGCCAACCCAACTTACCGCCTTTGGGATGCTAAGGCTGGTACATTTTGAGGCGTCCTGCCGCGCCTTGGACATTGAGCCCACTGTGGAGATGCTCAATGTCTTCTATTTCCTTGCGCGCGACGAGATGTGGTTCTCGTTTAAGCCGCGCCCTAAGGTGCCCCCAATGGCCACTCACAACCCCAAGTCTTTGCATTGGGCTAAGGAGAAATTCTTCTTCGTGAAGAGGGGAGTGATCCCCATTAGTCTGCCCTGGAAGGTGATTGCAGACGGGCAACGGGTGGCTGACATACCAGTGCTGAAGGATTATAAGAAGCAAGCCTGGTTTACCACCCTTACCGCCAACGCCACCAAGCTGGAGTTCAAGAATCTCACAGATGGTATCTTTTACCTTCTTGGGATGAGCCGCGTGGCTCTTCGCGCGGGGAAGGAGCCCTACATTGCTCAGGAGGGTAAGTACACTGCCTTGTGTTAAAATATTTATTTTTGTGTTGGATATTGTTCTAACTGTTTCTTGCGCAGGTGTGAGCAAGTTCCAGTTTTATGTCGCCCGTCAAGAGAAGGGCATAAAGTGGAGGCCTGTGGCGGAAGGGCAGGTATCTTGCTTGGAGGCGTTCGTGGACAGGTTTTATTATCCTGATATGTCCATCGCGCCCAAGCCTTATTATACCACAGGTGAGTCCAGCCAACTTTTATTTTCTAGCCTCTTTGGCGACGATGCCTCTGACTCCTCAGTGGAGATTGTGGAGATTCAGAAGGCGCCCGCGGGGCGTGGCCGTTGGAAACACGCTCCGCGGAGGCATAAGCATGGCAGCAAACCCTTAACAGATTCTGACTCGGGTTCTTCCGTTTCAGTAGGCGAAGTAGTAAAGGGGCGCCGCCGAAGAAAGGACGGGCCCGCTTCATAAGATGAGGAGGATGAGGAGCCTCCCCGTTTGGAGAGGAAAAAGAAGAGGCGCACCACCGGTGCCACTTCTAGCAGTGCCACAGCTAACGTGGAGATGCCTGCTGCTGCAACTGGTGGGGATGGCAGTGGGGTTGAGACCCCTGTTGCAGAGACTGTTGCCTCCCCCTTGTCGCCGATGCGGGAGGTGGTGTTGGAGAAGGCCCCAAATGTTGGAGGTGTTGCTGCCCCGGTCTTCAGTGTGGGCATAGGCGCGGCGCCCACACGTCAGCCTTTGTTTCAGAAGTTAATAAAGAAGAAGGCCCCTGGTAAGTTGACTTCCTTCTGTTTTTAGTTAGCCTTGTAACTTGTTCTTTTCCTTAACTTTTATGTTTCTGCTGCAGTTGCGCCCAGGATTATACCGACTCCTCCTCCTACGTCTCCATCTGGGGAGGCGGTTAGGACGGAGGTAGACATGCTCTTTCAAGAGCAAGAGGCAGCGCAACGGGAGGAGGCCCGTTTGAAGGCTGAAGCCGATGAAGCCCTTCGAAGGGCGAAGGCTGAAAAGAAGAAGAAGGCAGAGGCCGATGAGGCTCTACAAAGGGCGGAGGCCCAGAAGAAAGTTGCCGCCGATGAAGCTAAACGAAAGGCTGAGGCGGCTCAACGTGCTGAGGCGGAACGCCTTCGTCTCCAAGAGCAACAATTCTTGGAGGAGAAGGCGCGCCGTCTGAAGGAGCAAGAGGAAGTTAATGCCAGCGTCGAGGGCTCTCAAGAGATGGATGGCTTTGAGAGGGCCCTGTTGGAGGCGGGCGCTGGTAGCAGTGGTGGGGGCTTGCGCCAGTCTAGGCGTGAGCCCTTTGTGACGAATGAAGGGGAGCCATCTGGGGAATATGATGGTTCCCACTGGACTGGAGGTGACGCTATTTGGCGCCCCCGTTGGGCTATCCGGGAAAACACCTTATTTTCTAACTCCTGGGCTGCCGAAGAGTTCGTCGGCGGGGTGGTGCCTCCTTATGAGCGCACTCACCAGGATATGCTGAGTCGTGATGCTTTGATGTCTGCTTTATGTGTGAATCAAGCGACTCAGCTGTCCATGATTGACTCGCTACGCCGTCGTGATGCGGCGGTGTGGCGAGATATTCATCGCTTGGAGGCTGAGAAGGCAGGCCTTGCTGAGAAGGAGGCTGCCTTCAAGGCTGAGATATCCAAGTACCGTCGCCGCGCCCATGATGCTGAGGCCAAAGTTACCAAATTGGAAGGGGACGCGGCGGCGGATAAGCGCAGATGGTCAGAGTCGTGCAAGAAGACTAATGCTGAAACTATGAAGTTGAGGCAGACTCAGGCTGAGGCGCAGGAGGAAGGTCGGGTGTTGACCCGGCAGTTAGAGGAGAAGAGCAAGGCCCTCTCTGAGCGGACTGCTAAGGTGGTGGAGAAGCGTTTGGAGCTCGAGTCGAAGGATGCAGATCCTGTTAGAGCTACTGAGCGTGTCTCCTTCCTGGAGCAGGAGAGGATCCAGATCCTTCGTTCCAAAGAGGATCTGGAGCAAGACCTTGGCTCTGCAGAAGAGGCACGCGCTGCTGCTGTTAAAGAGTGTGAGACAGCGCAGCGCTTGCTGGAGGAGGCGATGACTGCCCAGACCCAGACACAGGATTCCATCAAGTGGATTATGACTGATGGGGTTTCTGGGCTAAGTTCACATCTTCTTTACGCCTTTTTATTTCTTCTTCGCGCTTTAGGTGCTAACTGTTAATCTTCTTGTAGGTCTTCAAGAGGTTTTGGCAAGAGCCAAATTTGGGCGACCAAGTCGCTGCCATAGCCGCCACCGCCCAAGCCTATGGGTATGGTGAGGGCTATGAAGATGGTTTTTTGGCTGCTCAGAATGGTGGGCGGATTGAGGACGCGGATCATTACGGGAAGCCACTGAAAGAGGAGTATGAAGCGGAGTTGCTTAAGTTTGAGAAGGTGGACTTCCCAATCCTTCAAGTGGTTGCAGACTGCAACAATAATGCCGATCCTCTTTCCGCCCTCCGGTACTTCATCGAGAGATCTGATGAGTTGGCCCGGGAGGAAGAGCGCAAGCGCCTAGAAGAAGGTCGCCAAGGAGCCAGTGGCGAAGGCACTTCTAATGTATAGGTTTTGTTAGGCGCTTGTTTTTTGTTTGTCTTGTAAATACTTTTGTAATTATCAAGGGTTTTTAAGTCCCTTTTAATGAATGAAAATTTCTTTGTTCCTGCTCATATCTTGTGTTTCTCATCCTAACTTCTTAACTTATTTAACCAAGTCGTCACCCGATTAACAAGCAGAAATTAGGCGCGCGCCTTACTAGATAATCCGGCATCTTAAGTATTTGCCTTGAAGATTATAGCGGGGCGCGACTTGTGCCATAAGGTCCGAGTTAAGCGCGTGGTTGCCTTGCCTAGAAGACCCACGACTGCGCGTTCGATAAACTTTTTGCTCTTTGTCCAACTTGTTTCACAAGTTTAGAAGACAAGGCTTTTGGCTATGCGAGTGTCGCGCGTCTTTAAGTCCGGCAAGTAAACTTGTCTTGAAGACCGTTTTGTGCGGCGCTGTTGTACAATTTTCGTAAGTCTGACGCGCGCAAGGCGCGTCTAGAAGACTTTGTTGTGTCAACGTCGCGCATTTGTGGTCCGACAGTTTTACTTAAGTCTTGAAGACCTTGGCGCGGAAAAAACAAGTAGAATGACAGATATAGGAAACAATTTTCATTGAGAGGCGCGGCATGTGTAGCCGTAATTGCAAATGTTTTACAAGTAGCAGCGGCGTAGCTGTGCGCCGTTCCAAGATCGTGGGATAGGTGTTCCATCAAGTCTTTCTAGCGCATATGCGCCTTTGCCGAGTATTTCTTGTATCTTGTATGGGCCTTCCCATGTAGGAGCTAGTTTTCCGGGCTTTTCGGCGTTGGAAGCCTCGTTGTTTCGGAAAACATAGTCACCGATCTTGAACGCGGAAGCTTTGACGCGCTTGTTGTAGTAGCGCTCTAGCTGTGTTTTGTACTTTGCCTCTTTAATTGCGGCGAGTTCACGTCGTTCATCTAGGAGATCAAGGTTTAGGCGGAGCTCTTTGTCATTGTCTCTTTTGTTAGCCATGAGTACTCTTGCGGAGGGGCAGCCGATTTCTGCGGGAATGACCGCCTCCGTGCCGTATGTCAGGCTAAATGGCGTTTCGCCGTTGCTGGTTTTTGTAAGGGTGCGGTATGCCCATAGGACGTGAGGTATTTCGTCGACCCACCCTGTTCTTTTAGTACCCAGCCGTTCCTTGATGCCCTCTACTATTGTACGATTAGCCCTTTCAACTTGACCGTTGCCTTGTGGATGCGCGACAGATGTGAAGATTTGCTGGACACCCATTTGAGTCAACCATTCTTGTAAGGATTGGTCTTCAAATTGTGTGCCGTTGTCGCTTACCAACTGCAACGGTAGGCCAAATCGGCAAATGATGAATTCCCAGATGAACTTTTTGACGTGCGCGCCATCAATTTTTGCTAGAGGCTTCGCCTCGACCCACTTTGTGAAGTAGTCGATGGCGACTATTAAGTATTTCACATTTCCTGGAGCCGTTGGGAATGGGCCTACCAAATCAATGGCCCATTTTTGGAACGGCCAGGCCGCTGTGACCGGCACCAGGTTGTTCTTGGGCCGCAGGGTATTCGGGGCGTGGCGCTGGCAACTGTCGCATTTGCGCAATTCGTTGACCGCGTCCACATGCATGCCCGGCCAATAATATCCCGCGTTCATTAGCTTCGCCACTACCATTCTGGGGCCTGCGTGTAGTCCGCATGTCCCTTCATGTACGTCTCGCAAGAGAAAGGAAGCGTCCGCGGAATCTACACAGCGCAATAGCGGCCCTAGGTAAGAGCGGCGATATAGGATTCCGTCCATGAGTTGGTATTGTAAAGCCTTGTTCTTGATCTTCCGGGCCTCTGATTTGTCTTCAGGCAGGGTACCGGAGGATAGATAAGCTTTGATGGGAGTCATCCATGATGCGCTTCCTGTTTGGATGATATTGACTTGTCGCGGAGGAACAGACGGTTTATCTAGGACCTCGATGCGGACTTCTTTGGCCATGTGTTCAAAGACCGTTGACGCCATTTTGCTTAGCGCATCAGCGGGCTTGTTTTCGCTGCGCCGGATGTGTTCGACCTTGCATGAGTCGAATCGGCGCATCAGTTGCTTGGCCTGTTCCAGGTATAGTGCCATGGTTTCGTCCTTCGCATCGTAAGTTCCGTTGATCTGTCGCGCAACAAGTAGTGAGTCCACGTGTGCCTCCACATGCCTGGCCCCCATTTTTTCCGCAATTCGGAGGCCTGCCAGCAGCGCTTCGTATTCCGCCTCGTTGTTCGTGCTTTTGAAGTCGAGGCGGATGGCGTACGTGAACTCTTGTTTATCTGGGCTGATAAGGCGCAATCCTGCGCCAGCGCCGTCCTCGTTAGAGGCCCCATCCGTAAATAAGGACCATTTTTGCGATGGGTCTTGCGCTGGCGCGGGGGTTTCCTCTGCTTGACATTCTTGTATTTTGTCTGCGGGAATTTCCGTGGCGAAGTCCGCAAGAACCTGGCCCTTGATGGCGGGGCGGGGTTTGTAATGGATCGTGTGTTCCCCCAACTCAATGGCCCACTTGGCCAGGCGCCCCGACAACTCGGGCTTGGCGAGTATATCGTTTATCCGATAGTCCGTGAGGACATTTATCGGATGCCCTTGGAAGTATCTGCGGAGTCTTCGGGATGCATGGACCAGAGCGAGAACCAGCTTTTCCATGATTGTGTACCTTGTTTCCGCGTCTAAGAGCGTGCGGCTGATATAGTATATCGGCGTTTGTACGCTCTTGCGCTCCACCATGAGGACTGCGCCTATTGCCCGGTCCGTGACAGATAGGTACAGTGTTAAGGGCTCTTTGGGGAGAGGCGCTGTTCGCGTGAGCTTTCATCAAACATTGTTTCATTTCTTTGAATGCCGATTCCGCTTCTAGTGTCCAGCGGAAGTTGCTCTTTTTCAAACAATTCTTCAAAGTGTCCACGAACGGGAATGACTTTGAAGCGTAGTTGGATAAAAATCGGTTGAGGGCCACGAGGTGGCCCATGAGCGTTTGCACCTCTTTGATGGAAGCGGGTGAGGGCATTCTTTCTATGGCTTGTACTTTTTCTGGGTTGGCGCGGAACCCATCCCGTGTTACGATAACCCCCAGAAATTTGCCTTCTTCCATCCCAAAGGAACATTAGCTTGGATTGAGCTTCATGCGCACCCTGCGCAACTGGGCGAATGTTTGCTGGATATCTTTGAGCATATCGCTCTCATCTTTGCTTTTGATCACGAGGTCGTCAACGTACACTTCAAGTCGTACGCCGATCTCGTTGATGAAGGCCGTGTCCATGAGGCGCTGGTACGTGGCGCCCGCATTCTTCAGTCCGAGTGGCATTTTCGTATAACAAAAAATGCCGGCGTCTGTGCGGAATGCCGTTTTATCCTCGTCTTCTTTTGCCATTTGAATTTGATGGTAGCCCTTGTACGCGTCTAAGAAACACTTAAAGCGGTACGGGGCTAAGGAATCCACTTTTAGGTCGATTTCTGGCAGAGGATAGCAATCTTTTGGACACGCTTTGTTGATATCTTTGTAGTCGACACACATTCGCCACCCGCCGTTTGCTTTGGCTACCATAACTGGGTTGGCTACCCATGTTTGGTATCTGATTGGGCGAAGAATACCCGCGTTGAGCAGCTCGGTGACTTGTTCGTTCATGGCCTTTGTTTTCTCCGGGCCCATGCTACGCTTCTTTTGCACTATTGGTTCCACCGAGCGGTAGACGTTGAGTCTATGTTCCGCTATGTCGCGTGGAACACCAACCATGTCGGCTGGTTGCCACGCAAACACGTCGATGTTGCTGATTAGAAGCTGTTTCAAGTGATTCCGAATGGTCTCGGAGATTTCATGGCCAATGACCACCGTTTGCTCCGGAAATTTAGGGTTGAGAACCAATTTTTCCGGCTCGGCGCGGGTGTCAGTCTTCACCATTTTCGGCGGTTTGGCGGTTTCTGTGGTGTGACAGTCTTTGTTGCCTCTGATAAAGGCGATGCCAGTTTTAGTTGGGAATCCAACCATCGCATGCGCCGTTGAAGCGTTGGCATTGAAGCGTGCGATGCCTTCCCGTCCGAGAAGAATGTCATGATTTGAGTTGGCCGGTAGGACCATGAAGTCGCATATCTCCGTGCGCTGATGGGTACCGTCAGACCAGGTTACTGGCATGAACAGCATGCCCCGCGGCATGATGGTTTCATGGATGAAGCCGGAGATAGGCTCATTGACTGGTACGAGTTTTGCTTTGTCTTCCGGGTCTAACTGTTGGAAGCATTGTTCGTACATGATGTCAGTACTGCTGCCGCCATCTAGGAACATATATCGCGTACGATAATGTCCGAAGATAGCGGTGATGACAAGAGGGGCTGTGCATGAGGCGCCGCCTCTGATCTTGGGCATGAGAACATCGGCCTCTTTCCATGAGTCACTTGGTGGTTGCACGCGGGCGCGCTTTCCTTGGTAGGCGCTCTTGCTCTTCTTTGTCATGTTGCAGTGGTGGCGGGGAATCAACGTGGCGGCATGAGTGTTGAGGTCACGAATCTTTTTCCGTGACCCTTCTTCCTGGTTCTCCTCACACGCTTGATTCTTGCCTGTGCGATGCACGTTTTTGACCAGGTGGCCGAGCTGACCTGACTTCAGCGCGGCCTCGATTTCCATCTTCAAGGTGTAGCAATTGTCTGTGAGTTGTGGTACTCACAGTATTTGCTTCGGTCCATATGTCTCCGCTTGCCCAGGGGAGGGGCTGCCTTCAGCGTGACCTGTTCGGTTTTTAGGACCTGAGATGGTGTCTTTGTCAGCGGGGTCCAGTCGTGGTTTTTCTTTAAGTGACCACGCTGGTCCCGCGTCTGTTTGGGACTGATTATCTGTCTGGCGTCCCCGGCTGGGGAATATTTCCCCTCGTCCGCGGTGCCTGAGATGCGGCTCCAGACCGATTTGTTTTTATTTTTATTATTATTATGATGTTGTTGGAAATTGTGTGTCTGATTGAAAGATTTCTCAGACGAGGCATATATCTTGGCGGAGTGGATGAGTTCGTCCCAGGACTCCGGGATGCCATCTTTGCCTGTGAGGCATTTCATTAATTCTGGGCTGCGCGCGTTATGAACGAACGCTGCCCGTGTGAGCTCTTCCCCGCAGCCTATTAGCAAGGCCTCTTTGTTGAAGCGAACGATGAAGTCCTCAATGGATTCATGGTCGTTTCGGCGGCACAACAGGATGTGCGCCTTGTCCTTCTTGTGCTTGCGCAAGTGCGAGAAGTGGTTGTTGAATTTGTCGGTAAGGTCGTCAAAGTCCTTAACGCTCCCCGCGGGGAGGTTGTCGAACCAGACTCTGGCTGCGCCCGTTAGGGTTTGTGCGAATAAGTGGCACCAAACCTGTACAGGCCAGTCTACCGACATACCCGCGCATTCAAAGTCGTGCACGTGGTCATCGGGGTCACGCAAGCCATCATATCTACCGATGCTGCTAGGAAGTTTTGCTTTTCTTGGTATCCTTGCTGTCGCTATGCGAGCGACGAACTTTGACTTTTCGGCGAAAGCCTTTGGCCTGAATGGCTTGACCAAGTCATCATCCTCGTCGTTGTGGCGCGAGCGATGATCGTGCTTCTTTCCTTTGTAGCCCGAGTCGCTACTAGAGGATTCGTAGCCATCAGGCTCTGCCCGATGCTTCGCGTAGCCCCGAACTCTGGCGTCTCCGCCGAGTTCCCCGCTACGACCGGCGCCCGGGACAGCTGAGTCTTTATCTTTGTTCCCCTTTTGGATGGGGTATCATAAGTAAGGGCTTTGCCCTTTTTCTTGGCTTGCTGCAAGAGTTTACGTTGGTAAATTGCAGCGTTTTTCGTATTCTGACGGAGGAGCCACTGGTCAAGGTCCTCCTCAGAGCTAGCACTGCTGTCATCGTCCGAGTCATCATCCCGAACCTCGACGTCTTGGCTTTGGAGCCTTGAGGTGGGCTTCTTGATGATGGTGGGTGGTGTTATTTGGTTCTCCGGGAGTTGGGTGTCCCCTTCTCCGGAGCGGTTCACAACAGCAGTAGCAGGGTTGGGTTCAGCCATGGGTGGGTTGAAAAGATGAGTGAAAGAGCGGTTCTAACCGTTGGATGGCGCCAATGAAGAAACAATAAGTAACACGGAGATTATAAGTAATCTACGTGGGGTTAATACCTATGTTCATCAGGATTAATCCTTCACCCAAACCGTGTGGTCAAACCCTAGTGATGATAGTATAAGTGTGTGTGTGGTGAAAGTAAATAAGAACACGAGATGTAAGTGGTTCGGTCGAGTAATGACCTACGTCCACTGTAAGTAGCCGGAATATTATTGATATGAGAACACAAAGAGTTACAAGTGAGAACGCACTAAGCTACTGGTAAGAATCTCGGATGCCTTGGCAAGGAGAAGTATTCTTGTATTTATAGGAGAACTCATGGGCATGGTCGAGGGGCCCATGAGTAGTCATCCTTTATTGGGCTTGGTCCAGGCCCAAATCCAAAGTCTTCCTTGGAATTGGCGGGAGAATACAAGCACTGTTCATGACGTCATTTTGGCAGCATGGTTGCTGCTCGAGGCGGACACGTGGCGTGTTGTGGTTGGCAGCCGGCGCACTTGTCCTTGCTACAGTCGTTGACCATGCTCCTGAGTCCTGACAGCAGTAAGGGATGTCTGCTGTCACTGTAGACACTGGTATGGTGGAAGCATGGCTGCAGACATGCTGCTGTCCTTGTCTTGTAGTTGTTGGACCACTTTTGCCACCTATCGCTTTACCATTGGCGCGTACACTGTTAATAATCTTTGTGAATCTTCCTTTTGTTATCTTCTGTACTTTGTACGATGGTTGTCAAGGGAAGATTCCGCGCGTGATGGTACGCGCTTATCAGGTGATGTTATTGCTTATCAGTTGTTACCCTTGCGCGCTTCCCTGCAGACACTGCTGGTTGCGCGCCGTTGGTTCCTCGCGCCGCTGACTGGCGCGGGGAAGCTGACTTATGGGGATAGGGACGCCTCTTCCGCCTGGATTAGGCTCCCTATCCCTTCAAAAACATAGAACTGAATTGTGTATGTATCAACCGTCACATATACATATAACAAATTAACAATAATGTCATTCAACGTCGATTGTCTATATCACTACAAAGAGTGGTTAAGCACGGTCATGAAAACTATGTACATAATTAAGTTGTGTCACGACTAACTTAATCTTATAATTTAAAGACAAAGATATGGAAAACATACCATACGCAATAAACATAAATCAAGGTCTCAATATATATAGATCTAAAATTACCATCAAGTTTAAGTGCAGCTTAACAACATGAAGAATGCAAGCACTCAGTTACATTCAAATATGGTTAGTAGTTGCAGGTATGTTTATGAAATGTATGCTGTTAGCAGAACACATGAGGTGAGAATTCGACTATAGAATTTTTGTGAACAAAGCAAAATAATGCATGTATACCTCCTATTTATAGGTGACTTTGAGATAATTTGAATTCAAATTATAGTGGGAACAGGTATATAAATCAAATTAAGAGACGATTATTAAAATTGGAGGGAACGGTTGTTGAGTAACCGTCGCAAACACAAAAACCGACTAATTTTAATGCCTGAGATTGCACAAAATGTTAATCCAACGGTTAAGTTCAAATCAAAAAACGGTTTTTGATGGCAGGCATCAATAGTATTTTAAATATGTTAAAATTATGCCTATAGATTTTCACATGGAGAATAAGAAACCATGTTGGTTTTTTTATGATATTAACCATTGATGTACTCTATATTAGCAAAACGAGAATAAAAAAAATAAAAATGTATAAAGCAAAATGTATTCGAAATTTTAATAAACTTGATTTATTGAAAAAATCAGAATCAGAAAGCTGGGAGATTAATTTGTAATTTATTAGTTTACTTAAAAGGTCTATAAGATCTAGCTAGTGGACATTAAATTGAAATAATTGTTGTGATTCATCCATCATATATTATTGATAAGTTGATATAATTGTTGTGACGAATAAACATAAGCTTGAAAAGGTGATTCATCTGGTCATAGATTTTTGGATGGAAGCTTAAGCCCCTTACTTAAATCGACAGAATATCATGAGAACGTGCACTACATGATTGAATGGATATTAAAGCCCCGCAAACTGCCAAACCAATAGCCGATCACACCACCATTAACAACCAAAGGGACAAAAAACCGGATTATACGAATGTCTTTCGACCCACCGCCAACTCTACGTGATTTCCTTTTTCCATTACAAACCGGATCATTAAGGTTGCTGCTGATTGCCTCCAAACAATTGACACGTACTGGTCCCATATAAATATAGGGAATCCATCATAACATGAAAGGTTGCAATTATACAACTTCACTATAAAGTTTTAATAAAAAAATGACATAACGTAATTAAAACTGATGAAAAAAATAAATGTTAGTGGAAGATGATAAGATTTGCTTGTAGTTTTTTTTTTTTTTTTTTGTCTAGTATAGGAGAAGATGAAACTAGAAATGAGTGACAAATTCCCTTGATAAGCAGTCTTAGGGTGTTTGTTTTCCTCTTAATAAGCCTCTTAATGATTAAGCTCTTAATCATTCAGATTAGAGTGTTTGTTTCAATAAAAAAATAACATCTGAATGGTTCCATTCAGCTCTTAATCATTAAGAAACCAAAAGAAGAATGAGAATAAAGACCTGCATACCCTCTGCCCTAATTAAAAAAAACCATCGATCTCCTTCAACTGCTCTCCCTCTCGTTCAACAATCCTAACCAAGGCTCAAAGCTCCATCCGGCAACCCGTCGCCAATTCCGTCCGACAACCCATCCCCGGCTCTTTCCGGCAACCCATCGTCGGCTTCACCAACAATCCCGTCACGGCGTCACCGGCTCCATTCAATCTTGTCTCGTCCGACAACCCATTCCCGACTCCGTCCGATAACGCGTCCACCTACCTGTAATACCGTCGACCACCCACTGTATATCAGGTACTTCTTAAAAAAATTAAAATTAGGTTTTCAGTTTGTGAAGTGGGTTTACTTTGTTCAACCATTATATAAATCACATGTGCCAATATGATCAGTATATGGGTTTTTTGTGTGTTTTTTTTATGATTTTAGAAGGTTTTAAGATGATTCGTAATATGTGTTTGAGAGTTGCAGATGCCAATATAATCCATAATATGTGTTTTTGTGTGGTTATATATGATTATTGAATGTGTTAGAGATGAACCATAACGGCATAATATGCGTTTGAAACTTGCAGGTGAATGGCCCATATGGCCAAATTCCATAATGTGTTTTTAATATTTTTTTTATGATTGTAGAAGATGCCAAAAGTTGCTGGGACACCACTTAATATATGGTTCATTAATTATCATGTTTAGTGCAGCCGATTTACGGTTCATTATCATGTTTAGGACTGCCAAATTATGGTTCATTATCATGTTTTAGGGCTGTCAATTTATGGTTAATATTAGGCGCCTCATATATGCAAGCCTAGCATCTTTGAATGTCATGATGTTCTATTTCTAGGTACTAGAAAGCCTTGATGTTTAAACTTGATGTTATATGAAACTTGAATTATTTGATTTTTAACTTGATATTATATGATCTTGAATCATTGATGCCATTTGACATTTAAACTTGATGTTATTTTGACTCCAAGATCCTTAATTTTTGATTTCAATTGTTCAAAGAATGGGTGCGTTAGATGGAACCCTTGTACATGCGATTGTGCCTGCTGGTCAACAAACTCGTTATAGAGGAAGAGGAAAAGGTGAATGTTTTCAAAATGTTTTAGGTATTTGTGATTTTGATATGATATTCACGTTCGTATGGGCTGGATGGGAGGGCATTGCACATGATTCACGGGTTCTAAAAGAAGTTGCATTTAACCCTACTTCTGGCTTTCCTTTCCCTCCACTAGATAAATATTACCTTTGTGATGCTGCATACACCAACACTCGTGGATTTATGACTCCCTACCGTAATACGAGGTATTGGTTAGCTGATTTTCGACGACAACGAGCGTTAACTAAGGAAGAAAAATTCAATCATGCCCACGCACAACTCAGAAATGTTATTGAGCGTGCATATGGTGTTTTAAAGGCAAGATTCCCAATCCTAAAGCAAATGGCTCCTTTTTCATTTCAAATACAAAGGGACATAGTGATTGACTGTTTTGCCGTCCATAATTTTATACGGAAATGTAATATTCATGATCAGTTGTTTATGTACTACGACGAAAACACTTTGTTTGCTGAAATACAAGGTGGAGAAAGTGACGGTCAGTTCATTCATGACATAGAATGGGGTTCACAAAGCATCGAGTATATGACTAGTTTGCGTGACGAGATAGCGAATCAGCTAATTTCACATAATTAAAATTACAGTTGGACGCCATGTATGATTTTCTATCTGGAGTTGGGTTTGTTTCTTAGGATTTTGAATATTTATGAGTCATTTCAATTTCTATGATGTTATATATTTTTCTTTCATTATTTAGTACAATCATTCAGAACTCTGATCAAACAGATACATTTATTCTGTAAAAAAATGTGCTGGGGGTGAAAAGGTCATTCTACACAGTCATTCAGAGGTTCAACCAAACAGCACTTATTGGTTCAGCACCTATTGATTCAGAGCCTCTTAACCATTCAGATCCTCTTAATGATTCAGCACTTAATCAGACAGATCCTACCAAACAGCCCCTTACAGTCTTACTCACCGAGATCATGAATGTTTGGAAGCTATAGGAGTAATGTCGCATTTATAGGAGTCTGGTCATAAGCGGTTCGCATTGGTTTGCTCAAAGGATGTGACAGCTTATCTATTCGGCACATTAGCCTTGGTTCAATTCTTGAGTTGTATAGATTCAAAGGGTTCAATATAATAAGGGTTGTAATGTTGTGGTCCAAGGGATTATTCATGTTGATACAATCCAACGGTCACGATAGCTTGAACGTGTCAGATGCGACTACTCAGAACAGTTCGGTAACATGATGCAACAATTCAGTTCATGGGTGTGATATCATGACTCGATTTGTGATTTGCTAGTATGACGGTTACCTATTAAGGGTAGTGGCTGTTCACTTGCAAATTGCTTGAAACAATGAGCTTGAAACTACCAGTCTTTTATATTTATCGTATGGTCATATTGTCAAACAATCATGTTAGGATCATAATATGATTTTTTGCAACTTGAAATTGTTGATAACGTACTCAATACTTCAAGCGACTCCACAAATGCAATGTTGATCGATTTACCACGAAACCTATACACTACCTTTAGGGAAACCGTGAGGTGAAATTGTTAATAACATAGATCATTCGACTTGAAACAATAGGAATTAAAAACTTATGTGTAAGCCAAAATTACGAAGGCTCAATATTAAATACCCAAAATAAAACACATTCTCAATTTGATTTGAGAAAGATAGTGATAGGAGCAGTATTAGGCCACCCGGGGCACTTGAGGCTTCACACTAGAGGCTTGAGTAGCCACGGGGCTACACCGCCCCGCCCTAAGGGGCTAGTGTATGGGGCTTCATTTTGGGGCTTCCCCTGGTACATGAAGCTACTTGTGTAAGCTAAAGAGAGAAGGTTTTTTATTATTTTTTTGGTGGGGACCATTTAATAGGGTGTGTGTGATTGGTGGGTATGGTAAAATGGTGGGGTCCTTGGAATGAGGCTACTTGAAGCTTGGACATTTCCGGTGATGGGGTTACTTTTGGCTAGTTTGGGATTAAAATGACGTGACATTGTGTGATTGGTGGGCATGGGGCTACACGGGGCTTGTGCCCCCCCCCCCCCCCCCCCCCTTAGTTTCCAATGACGGAGTCATGGATGGGGAGGTGGGCGCCCCTCATAATAAATAGCATATTTTGTAGGCAAAAATTTCGATCGCCCACTTTAAAAGCATAAACCCTCTGATCGCCTCTTTAAAAACAAAATATTGGATCCGCCTTAGCGTTTATTTACACAAAATTATGAAAAGTAAATTTATAACTAAAATTATACGTGGGATCATTCTAAATTAACCAAAAGATGCATAAAGTTTATGTCATACCATGCAAAGATATGTTATGTTTAGACTTTGGAAGGCCTAATACACGTCACTTCATTTTACTACATGAGGATTTAAAAGGGGGTACTGTCTGGTTAAAACATGCAAGTCAGCAATTATTATTCTGTTTTTTTAACACATTTTATGGATATGAATCTTGTACAAATTAGAATTATTATTATTTATTATTATTGTTTTATTATTATAAGATAAAAAGAGGAGAGAGAGAAAAAGGATGAGCGTGCGGACACGACATTCATTATACATTTACACAAAGAGGTTGCACGTTATAAGACGGCCCCTGGTCGGTTGGTTACTCCCCCCTTTATCTTTCCCTTTGAATCCAAGACACTCTCCTCCTCTTCATTTCCCATTTATCACTTCTTCCTTTAATTCATCTCTCTCTCTCTCTCTCAAACAAACAAACAAACAATGAGGACCTTATGCCCAAACTTAGACAACGAAGATGGTCTTGAGACCGTCCTCGAAGTCCCCATACCCGAGGAAAGCTTTGACGACATCAAGATCAACAATCACAACACCACCTCTTGGCAGACTATGAAATCTTGGATGAAACCTTATTCACCTGATAAAAAACGACAGTTTTCCGACTTCAGTGGTGGCCAAAATGCCGAAATTCAGCTCTTGCTTGGTGTCATCGGAGCTCCTCTCGTCCCTGTTCCTATCTTTTCCAAACATTCTACACTCATCAACCCGTCTATCCAAGATCATCCCATCGTAAGTCCATGTTCATATTTGCTTCATTTGAACTAAACTTTAATATTGGCTCTAATACCATGAAAGTTTCCGTACCTAATTTGGTGGAAATTCATCATCATCATCATACTCAGTTAATCCCACCTATAGCAAAGCTAAGGAGGGTCTGAGGAGGGTAAGATGTAGACAGCCTTACCTCTATCCCCTGAGAATAGAGAGGCTGCTTCCAGTGTGACCCCCGGCTCGATGTGGTTTTGTATCAAGCCTTGGACATAAGGCACATAACACTTAGCAATCGGGACAAACTCAATTTGGTGGAAATTGAATATATTATATAGTAACGGATATTAGAGAACTAGAAAATAAACAAAACTACAATAAGTGTTAACGTACATTAATTCTAATATTATGTTAGAATGAAAAAACATCGTTCTACCTGTCTGCTATCCTTATGTAATTTGCCCATTTATTGAAATGAAAAAAAGATCGTTCTAAATTCAAAATATTATGTTATGTTTTCATGGGTGTATGCTAGTTATTAACGGGTGATTATATTTGATATATGCAGGAGTCTTCAATGGCTAAATACATCGTGCAACAATATATAGCGGCCGCGGGAGGAGAAAAGGCGATGAATTTAATCAATAGCATGTACGCCGTAGGGAAGGTAAAGATGGTGGCCACAGAGTTTACCTCTGGAGACGGAATATCCATGAGTTGCGGTGGTAAGGCGATAAAGGCGAAAAGCGTGAAAAATTGTGGTGGTGAGATGGGTGGGTTTGTGTTATGGCAAAAAAGACCAGACCTTTGGTCTTTAGAACTGGTTGTTTCTGGTTACAAGATCACCGCTGGCAGCGATGGGAAGGTGGCGTGGCGACAGACACCGTGGCACAATTCCCATGCTTCTAGAGGCCCGCCTAGACCTCTTCGTCGTTCATTACAGGTACCTAATTAATTTGATTTGTCAAGTTTTGTGTTTGGTCTAAACTTTTGACTTTTGAGTAAAGAAAATTACAAGTCTTTGAGGCCCAATTGTATTTAATCTAAATTTCTAAAAAAGTGGGTCCTATTTCAATCAGCCTACCATAAGTTGAGCACGTCTTCATATGTCTTAGCTTGTTAATTGTTTAAATATATATATTTTGGCTAGCTAAAGTCAATTCATTGTTTGACAGGGTCTTGATCCAAAGTCAACAGCTAACTTGTTCACAAATTCAATATGTATCGGTGAGAAGACCATTAATGGAGAAGACTGCTTTGTGTTGAAGCTTGAACCAGAGCTTCAAACATTACAGCTAAGAAGTAGTAACAATGTGGAGATAATGAAGCACACAATTTGGGGGTATTTTAGTCAAAAAACAGGTCTTTTGTACCAACTTAAAGACTCACATCTAATTAGAATAAACACCCCAGGAAGTGATAGTGTGTTTTGGGAGACAACCATGGAGTCACTAATCCAGGATTACCGAACCATTGATGGGGTTAACATTGCTCACGGTGGTCAAACCACCGTCTCGTTGTTTAGATTTGGAGAGGACTCCGAAAGCCATTCGCAAACGAAAATGGAGGAGGTTTGGACGATTGAGGAAGTGGATTTTAACATAAAAGGTCTTTCTATGGACTGTTTTTTGCCACCGAGTGACTTGAAAAACGAAGATGATCAACCGATTGTTCAGACCAAGAATGGTGACATGTTCATTGGAAGTGCTAGGTTAGCCTCCAAGAGCCGGGGAAATTCCTCAAGATTTGGTGTTCCTAAGATTGTGGCGATCGATTCCAACGATTTCGGGGACTTGTGACAAATATTTCTTTTACCTTATCATGTCATATATGTACATATAATGTTTGTACAAGTTGTATAATATTAGTAGATACTGAATCGCGTGAGCTTTTGCTCGTTGACGATCTTATAGAGCTTGTTGGTAGAATTTCTCCTATACTAAAAATGTTTATTCACTTATAAATATGATATTTATCTTATGTTATATTTACCAATAGCAAAACCCGTATAACTGGATTTGTATTCTGATAATAATACTAAAAAAAAAACTTAAAAAGAGATTGTTCTGTTTTATAGTGTTTGTTGTAATCATGTGGAGTTGTTAGCCATGCCAAACCAAACTTCGAGTTGTAAACACCAAGGCGAATCGTTAGAAACATAGAAGGCATTTCTGAGTTCGACGATGGAGTCAACAACTACGTAAATAAGGATGGTAGAGATAGAGTAGTGAGATCCTAGATGGAGAGCTAAGTTTAACAAGAGATAAGATAATGAAGTAGCTTGAAGAAAGGGCCCAAACCCCCAAGGCCCCAATATAACAAGCTAAACTTAATGGGCCTGAGCCCACTCTGGATAAAAAAAATTCATAGTTGCATTGTAGCCCAGTGGGTTTTTGAGCTTGGATGAATATTGATGAAATGAGTAGAACATTCCAGAAGACAGAAGTTATAACCTGCTCAATTTCATAATTTCCAGAACATTCAAGACAGTTTCTAAAACCTGATATATATAAACAACGATTAGGGCTCCATCTGTTAACAGAATATATCAACATCCAATCAGTAGTTATTCAATTTGTTTTTGCTCTTAACTATCATTAAAGCAAATGTCGATCATTCCAAGTTTCTTCGGCCAAAGACGATCAAACGTGTTTGACCCCTTCTCCCTTGACGTGTGGGACCCATTCGAAGGCTTCCCTTTCAACAACAACAATTTCGGTCCCTTATCATCCCGATCGTCTGAAACGTCGTCGTTTGTCAACGCTAATATTGATTGGAATGAGACTGGTGATGCACACGTGTTCAAGGCGGATGTACCTGGACTGAAAAAGGAAGAAGTGAAGGTAGAAGTGGAGGACGATCGAGTGCTGCAGATAAGTGGAGAGAGGAACAAAGAGTGTGAGGAGAAAGGTGACACGTGGCACCGTGTGGAGAGGAGCAGTGGGAAGTTTGTGAGGAGGTTTAGGTTGCCGGAGAATGCGAAGGTGGATCAGGTGAAGGCTGCCATGGAGAACGGTGTGCTGACGGTTACTGTGCCTAAAGTTGAAGTGAAGAAGCCTGATGTGAAATCAATTGAGATCTCTGGTTAATTGGATTGGTATTTTTTTAGTCCTCTTTCAGTCCACTGGTCTGTTTTTGTCATGTCAAGTCTATTAATCGTTTGATTTGATCTCCGTTGTCTAGGGTTTTGTAACTATAATCGTGTTTATATGTTTCATCTGGGGTGATTCACTACTTATGCAGAATATTATGAAAATCCATCTTCTCTGTTAATTGCATTGTTCAGTGTAATTGTTGGCCGTGCAATTTAATTCAGTTTAATAACTGGCTTGGGTTGCTTATGTGATATATTGATACAATGGTTCCAGATGTTTATGAGTTGTATGTAATAGATCATTTCAAGTTGCTTAACGATAGTGTAAACGCCTTACGCGCTGTGTGGTTTCAATCTGGTAGTTTCAAACTTAAACCACAAATCAAACTGTTTAGTCCTCTAAATCTCTAATACAATTTAAACCGATGGGTTCACCTGTTGTCAAACCATGGTTGCAGTAACTTTGTTTGAAGTACAAAATGTCAACTTGAGTAGAAGAGCCTTAATAAGTCTTATTCAAATTTGAACTTATGCATCTAGACTTTGAAATTGAAAGAAAAATGAATTTTGAAACCAATTTTATGTTACAAGCTGACCTTTTAGGACTCGATGATTCAATTTTGAGACACTTCTTCCACGCCAGTGACTCCCGAAAGACTCACTGGAGGATATTAGCATGATTCGATTAGGGTGTGTTTGTAGGAAATTAAGATATTAGAGTGATTCGACTTACTTATAAAGGTTTGAGAGCCTGAGCAAGGACTTGGAGACATTAGTGTTGTAGCCTTCCAGAATTCTAGTACCATGTTGAAAACAGATAGTAATACTATGGTCTCAATTAAGTTCAGATTGCAGTAATTTACCCTGAATATCGAACACTCCTGGGATTTGATTAGCATAGTGTGTACGTCTATCAAGACTTACTTGCTGCCTGTAGGGGAAACTAAGTTTGTTGACTTAAATGGGATAGTGTGGTTGCAATATGCAATACATTAAGAAATGGTTAACTGAACTGAAGTTTGGAGGCCTAAAACAAGAGCTTTTGACAGAAGCTTTAGGATGACCGCGTTTATAACTACAACTAGATAATAACTAAGTCGTCTTTTCAGTTGTGGATTACGA
Source organism: Ambrosia artemisiifolia (assembly GCA_032199755.1). Taxonomy (NCBI): domain Eukaryota; kingdom Viridiplantae; phylum Streptophyta; class Magnoliopsida; order Asterales; family Asteraceae; genus Ambrosia; species Ambrosia artemisiifolia. The sequence continues at coordinate 3,368,759 of CM063517.1, forward strand.
CAAAGAAATTTTTGTATCTAATATTAGAACTGTAATTTTGTAACAAAGGAAAGCTTTTCTTGTTGGTCTTTTAATGCAAAATTTTTGTATTCTATATAGTCTTTAATTTTGTGACAAGCCTTTCTTGTTAGTCTTTTAATGTGAATGGTGATGGTGAGTGTAGTTTGCATCTGCTTTGGCCTTTGAATTTTCAATAAATAAAATATAACTAGAGTAAAGGGCAATAGTGTCATTTCCAGCATAGAGGCCTGGATGCAGCAACTTGGGCAAATAGAGATATTTGTAAATTAGTAAAGGTATATTCTCCAATCTTTATACCCATAACCACCTCCCAATTCAATTGAGATAGGTATATTCCCAAACTTGCTGGTTTACCTCTTCTGGAACCAAATGTCAGGTGCTCCAAAAGGAAGAAATAGATATTAGATACTACAAATTCTTCCAACCCATAACCCTGCAATTTAACCAGCAGAATAAGCAAGCCACGTCTTATGAGTTGCAACATTTGACTTCACAATTTAGGAAAAAAAACTAAAGGGCAATATTGTCATTTCAATCCAGAGTTGAGATATTTTTGAATACGGATAGGTTCACTCTCAAATCTCTGCCTATAGGATAACGTTTTCTTCAACCTCTCAACTCAACTCAATTCAATTCATTCACACCATCATCATGCTCTCTTTTACTTTTAATTCTTCAAGACCCACCTCTAGTTTCCTCCATTCACCATTTCTGTCTCCCCCTCTTCCCCTCACTTCATTTAATTCCCACCACAGAACGATCAAACTCCACCGGAAACCGATATCCGCTGCCCTTATCCCCGCAAATCCAAAGCCACCAGGAAAACTCTACCAGCCCTTTCGACCACCTTCTTCCCAATCACCCATACCACCCCAATACCGTGACCTCGACACAACCGCCCGCCTCGATGTCCTTAGCAACCGCCTCGGCTTGTGGTACCAGTATGCTCCTCTCATCCCTCCCCTCTTTCAAGAAGGTTTCGACCCATCAACTCTCGAAGAAATCACTGGCATAGCCGGTGCTGAGCAGAACCGACTTGTTGTGGGCGCTCAGGTTAGGGAGTCGTTGGTTCAGTCGGGTGTTGATGCTGAAATTCTTCAGTTTTATGATAACTCTGGTGCGGGATTGTTGTACGAGATTAGGCTGCTGACTGTTAGCCAGCGAGCCGCAGCTGCAAGGTACAGAGATAATATGTTATTTAAAATTTATTGTAAACTATTTATGAAATGTTCTATAATTAGGCTTATTTTGTAATTAAAGATTAAATGATGTATTTTCTCTGATAGGTACATTGTCGAAAATAAGTTTGAAGTAGGTGATGCGAATGAACTCGCTAGGGCGATCAAGGATTTCCCACGTCGACCTTGTGATCGCGGGTGGGATTGCTTTGATTATACACTACCGGCTGACTGTTTGGCGTTTATGTACTACAGACAAGCGCTTGAAAACCGGGAGGCCGAGTTGAGAACATCTGCATTGGAAAAAGCTTTGTCTGTTGCTGTCTCAGAACCAGCAAAAACATGGATTACAAAGGAACTGGAGGGAAATGATGCGGACGCCGAAGGTGGAAAAGACGGAGGCGTTGCTGACGGGATAAAAGTTCCAGTAGTGAGATTAAATTTAGGTGAGATTGCGGAGGCGACTGTGGTGGCGGTGTTGCCGGTTTGTGGTGCGGACGACAGAGGGAATGAGGTGGAGGAGGCACCGTGGGAGCATGGGGATAAAGGAGAGTTTGGTATTGTGGAGTCTGAGAAAGACTGGAAGAGATGGGTGGTGTTGCCCGCGTGGGAGCCTGTGATGAAAGTAAAGAGAGGTGGAGTAGTGGTGTCGTTTTCGGATGCAAGGGCCTTGCCTTGGAGGGTGAATAGGTGGTATAAGGAGGAGCCTATTTTGGTTGTGGTGGACAGAACAAAGAAAGAGGTGGTTTCTGATGATGGATTCTATTTGGTGTTGAGTGAAGACGAGTTGAAGGTTGAGAGAGGATCGGCACTGAAGGAGAAAGCTTTTAAAGAGAGTATTGAGAGTGGATCGGGATGGAAGGATAAAGGTCGTAAAGAGAGTTTTGGAAGTGTAGTAATAGTTGTTAGACCACCTAAAGAAGATACAGAGAATGAATTTGCTGAAGAGGATTGGGAATAGTAAACAAATTCGAGTTAGAAGATCGGTTTTCATGTTTATATATTCTTTGTAATTTGTAATTCGAAGAGGGTAAAGGTGGAAAGAGCTTAGCAATACTAAAAGCTTCTCTAGTTTTATGCCACCATGTATTCTATAAAAATGATGTTTACCATTTTGTTCATTCAACTATGCAATCTTAGGAAACTGAAACACACTTTGTTCCAGAGTTTCATTAAAGGATGGAAGAGAAAGGATATCCCTCCTCTTCCTTTCCCTCCTCTTCCTTCCAAATTAGAAAGATTGAAAATCACCCTAAAAGCCTCTCTATTATCCCTCTCATTCCCTCCATTTCCCTCCTACAAAAAACTCTGGAACACATTTTTTCTGCACTTCCTTCTCAATCATTTCTCTTCCATCCTTTAATGAAACTCTGAAACAGAGTGTAAGGGCTCTTGCTTAATTCAAAAGTTGTCAAATACAAGTGTTTCAAATGGTCTACTCTTAACCAGTTGCTACAATTGCTATGAGCAGTGTTCATATGTGAGTAGATTTATATGACCAGGCTCATGAGGGCGAGTGCTTGTATGACAAAACTATATATATTAATTGAATAAGACCACCCATAGTGGAATACCTAAAAATCACGTCCCTCTACAAATGTCAAGACTTGATTGGCTAAAAAAATGCAGAAGAAAAAAGTCCCCTCTTCTTCATTTTCTGACGTGTTTATAATCACGCCTCAACATATTTTTGAAGGAAAACGCCACAGGGGAGGTGTGCGGACATTATGGGGCGTTTTTGGGGAAGAAAATGCCCAAAACTCTTACCACTACACATGGTCTAAGAATCAGTAAAGCATAGATGGTGGTTGATGTCGTATTTATAGTGTTCATATGGATGATAAGAGTACTTAATGCTTTATACCATGTGTGTGCCATGCATTCTCTTAACAATTGAGTTTATTACTAACATTTTTGTAGCCAGGGCAATTAGTGCCTTAGTGGCTCGTTGTTCATCTGTTGTTTGTACTTTGTTCCACCAACCACACATTTTCTTTCCTTTATCCAACCTAATGTTTGATCCATTATTATGGTGTTCCCCCTTTCCTGGTTACTACTATTGGTTGGGTTATGGAGACGGAGTTCCTGACGATTAATTTAGGCCATAGTTTTAACTCAGCACCAATATTTGAAAGGAATCAAGTTTTCAAACTACAGCAGTCAGGTCAAGGACTGTGTTAATATACCATGAGTCTAGTTAGAGATCATATTAAATTAAAATTTTTAATTAATTTCATTTACTAATTAAATCAATAATAGTCCTGACTAACTAGCTCAATTGGTTGATGGACATCGCAATGAAGAGTTTGAACGGATTTCACCCGGGTTCGACTCCAAGCGGGGGCGAGGGTTTTCCCATTCAACGGGTTTCCCGCGCATCTGGAGTGGTCCGGCTGCCGAACATATCCCGGTTTGAGAAATTTGGCTAGTACCCAGGCTAAGAAAGACGGTTTAGTTGGCAATTCAAAAAAAATTAAATCAGTATTATAGATTGTTAGACATACAATAATTCTTTTGTTTAGTCAGTAGATCTCAGCAGCCCAATGGGCTATGTAAGCAAGCCCATTACAGAAACAATGAAATAAAAAAGAATATTCCAGAAACCTGTATCCACTTAGCGTCCCATCGATTTATCTAGACCCTTCAACACACTATCCAAAACCTGTTATATAAACCACCATCACCCTTCAATCATTCCACAGAATACAACTTTACCATCATCAATCGTTAATCAATTCCTTCTTTCATCTGTTTCTTTACAAAACCCTTACAAGTAACAACCATGTCGATCATTCCAAGTTTCTTCGGCCGCAGGCGATCAAACGTCTTCGACCCTTTCTCCCTTGACGTGTGGGACCCATTCGAAGGCTTCCCTTTCAACAACAACAATTTCGGTCCCTTATCATCCCGATCGTCTGAAACGTCGTCGTTTGTTAACGCTAATATTGATTGGAAGGAGACTGGTGATGCACACGTGTTCAAGGCGGATGTACCTGGACTGAAAAAGGAAGAAGTGAAGGTAGAAGTGGAGGACGATCGAGTGCTGCAGATAAGTGGAGAGAGGAACAAAGAGTGTGAGGAGAAAGGTGACACGTGGCACCGTGTGGAGAGGAGCAGTGGGAAGTTTGTGAGGAGGTTTAGGTTGCCGGAGAATGCGAAGGTGGATCAGGTGAAGGCTGCCATGGAGAACGGTGTGCTGACGGTTACTGTGCCTAAAGTTGAAGTGAAGAAGCCTGATGTGAAGTCTATCCAGATCTCTGGTTAATCGGATTGGTAGTTAACTTCCACTTATGGATATCATGTTGAGTCTACTAGTCGAATAATGTGTGTCTGGTTGAAGTTGGTTATGTGTCTCTGTGTTAAGTCTAGTGTGTGCTTGATTTTGAAGCTGTGTGATTATAATGATAATGATAATGTTGGTGTAAATGTTTGGTTACTATGAAGAAAATTTTCTAATAATCCAATTACTCGTCTTCATCTGCATTATTTTCTGAATGTTTTTGGTCTTGAGCCCTCAAGAGTAGGATTTCTAGAAATGGTGTGATTGATATGCATAGAACCAGAATTGTTACAATTCGCTATATGTTCTGTATCTCTAGGCATCAAAAACTTATTACGTTGTGACTTGTGACATGAGCTTAGAGCCTTAGACCTATAGTGGACTTCTTGACTCTTGTGGTTTGAGAATTATTTAAACTAGGTGTTAGTTTGCCCGCGCTTCGCCGCGGGCGCGGCTATTGTGCGTACATGTTACGCGCAATGTGTGGCGGAGAAGCACACTATTTATTAGCTTGTTACAGTAGGAGCACATGTTATAGCGAACCTCACAATGGCTTTAGATTTGTAGAGCTACCAATATCGGCAAATGGCATATCTAAGAACATGCCTATATGAGTACATCTATGCTAAATATTGTGTGTATATGTTTTAGCATCTTAGCAGTTACGTATTGGCCGGTGTCTTTGGTTTTGCTAAATCTCTTTGCCTAAATCTCGAATATTTGTTACTGATTACACTAAATCCCAAAAGCATGCATGCTTGCATGATGTTTCCTTGTAAAACTAATAGCAAAAAGACTTACTCATCAATAGGCACCGATGTCTTAGTTTATTTTCTAATTTATATAGGATTTGCACCCAATAATTCTTTCTTAAACACGACCCAATAGGTAATTGGACCTCTCCATATGGATGATAATGGAACGTGTATGCTATATGTGACTTTAAAACATTATCTCATTTTCGTAGGATAACCCGGTTACTCGTTAACCCTTAGATTCATGGGTTTCTCCTACAAAACAACCAAAAATACAAATTACAATGAATAACTGGTTTTACGCGTTTTTAGTATGGCAGAAACTTCGAGGTCCTCATGTCAAAGCTTAGATGGTAGAGGCAACTACTATTAATAAAGCTAACAATCTTCATATTTGTACACATATTTTCTTAGATGTCTTAACTTATCCCAATGTGAAAACTTCTTCCTCAACACCCTATATCCCAATGTCTTAAGTTATCCCTTTTTTATTGTTCACTGCAACACTCAAAAGACTTTTCACTGTCTCTCTCTCTTCTCAACTTACTCTTTCTTTACTCTTTCTTTGTCCTCCTCCTAAGGCTACCCGGTAAACAGACGCCCCCCACCCCCGTCTCCTTCCTTTTCCCCCGTCCCCAACCCAAACACCGCCCCGGAGCCCCCGTCCCCTCCCACCCCCGTCCCCCCCGTCTCCCAACGGACGCATCGGACGGGCCAATCACCGCCCCCCACCAAAACCTCCACCAATCACCGCCCCCTGCCACCCCCGTCTCCACCTCCCTACACCGCCCCCCTCCCCCCGTCCCCTCCCGTCCTCTGTCCTCCGGTCCCACTTTTTCCGACGTGTCACCCCCTTCCCCCCGTTTGTTTACCGGGTAGCCTAAATCACACAAACACCAACAAAAACCTTTACTTTCTCTCTCTTCAAATGCACGACCAACTCTCTAGACTCTCTCTCTATCTAAACAATCTGCTTCCTCTCTAATATTATTTCTTTTCCACTTCACAATCCCGAATACAATCAGTGCAATAACAGTTGCAGATTTGTGGAGTGTCACGACCCAGGGCTGGTTAAGCATAATAATAATAATAATAATAATAATAATAATAATAATAATAATAATAATAATAATAATAACAATAATAATAATAATATGCTTACTTTAAGATGTATGTGTTTGTGTCGGTGATAGGCAGCAGGGTTTGGGTCGGACGTTGGAAGGTGGTGACGGGTTGAGGTTTATGGTTAGATCGTTGCCTTCAAGTGACGTTGTGGCTTGCGAGTACTGTCACCGGTAGCTTATTAGCTAGCATAGAGCGGTGGAGACGTAGGTGTAAACGTCGCGCCGCCTTACACAGTGGTCGGGGAACCCGCCGGTTCCGTCTCCTTGTCTCTTTTAGATCGTTGGGTTCAAGCAACACAATCGTGGAGTAGCAAAGCTCAAGTAGCAGGTTGCGGCTTGCGAGAGGTTGCTGTTGATGACGGTTTGTTGAGGGTTACCGATTTTGTGTTTTTGTTGAAGCTTATCGTTTTCTGTTGAAGTTTATCGGTTTTGTGGTCTGGCCAGGCAGGAGGGCCAGGTGGCATATGAGAGATGAGACACGTGGACAAGCATTACATATTGTACTTAGTGCTTTGAGGCTGGTACGACACTGTAGATGTGTCGTACCATTAATAGATAGTATAATGTATTCATTGTTTTTTGTTGCAAGTATCATCAGGCTCACTGTGAGTTTTCACCTCTTTAATATGAGGAAAAAATGACATAAAAACCATGTAGGTAGTGTTCAATTTCATCCTTGATGTGTTTTATCGGCAAATGAATTGGCATCAACTGATCTTAACCCGCAGATCGGATGTGCTAGTTTGGGACAGGTCGAGACGTTTCCGGTCGTTAACAACAATCAGGCTAGGTTGGGTCGGGACATCTCCGGATGATAACGCGCCGGGTTGGCCTAAAATATTTTAGATTGTTAATGGTTAGGGTCGGTTCAAGACGTTTTGGGTCGTTAATAAGTCGGGTTAGGTCGATACGATTTGGCTCATTACGGATCAGTCAGTTTGAGACATTTTCGTTCCATAACCGTCTAAGTCGGGTCAAGAGTTTCAGGTCGGTTCGAGTTGGGTTAGAACGTTTCGGTCCGGTGAAAGGTCGAGTCAAGACGTTTCGGGTCGGTAACGAGCCATGCCGAGTCGAGATGTTTTCTAATCCAAGATACTAGCCATCCTAACCTATCCCTAAAAACCTCATTTCTCATCAGACTTAAAATAACTTTTATACGGAAATGAATGTTCGTGTTAAATCACAATAATTAAAATGAGGGTTTACTTTTTATTTTTTATATTTTTTTTCGAGTAATCTTTTTAAGATAATCGATATATAATGACTACAAATACCAAATTGTATGTTTGAGACCAATTTGTTTCCTTTTTACGTTTTCTCGTAATTAGACATCGATAGGTTTGTTTTGTATTGAGTTGGTTGTTTGAAAAAAAAAATCAATGATGATGGTAAAAAAAATCTCAAGATACAACAACGAAAAAAAATATCTTCAACAATGTTATCAGTGTTACAAGTTTTGTTTGTATATGCAATTATTGATAACAAAAAGTTTTTAACGAGAATAAGGAAGATTGAACAAGAAATAAGAATACAAAAACCAGAAACCAAAAATCAAAACATCATCACGAAACAAGATTGCATATATATATATATATATCAAATATACATCAACAAAAAATCATAAATTACTAGAATAGCAAGAAAACACCATAAAAGCCTAGCCAAAACCACATTTCTAGTTCAAAACTACAATCAAATACATATTCTAAGACCCTTAGTGCATATCAAGGCCAATCAAATTAGTCGAATTTTTGAATTTGGAGACTCAACATAGATGTTTCTAGCTGTCCTCATGCCCATTGTTCATCTTGTGATTGTAGTTAAAGCAGGCGGTTAAGTACAACATTCTATGAAGCACCAAAGCTAGAAGGGTGTCAATAACTTGTAAGGTGTTACGAAAATGGATGGCTTTGTTGTACAAAGAAGACACGGGTAGTCTGTGAGGACTTATGGACGGCTATATCACCTTCATTTGCTACAATACAGTATTAGATATGATAGAGATAAAATCAGAGATGTAACATGTTTTATTGAATATTAACCTTCTATATGATTGACATGCAATAGGTGTTTATCCTCTCAAGATGGAGCTCAAAGTATCCGGTTTGCTTCCTAGTGCCATTGATACCGTGCTTGACATACACAACATGCAACATTTAGATTCAATCCAACGATGAATGTAATGCATGTCTAGAAGAAAAATTCAAGGATATCCTCATTTTTTTTGACATAGGGGTATCCTAATATATGCCAAGTGCTACCCGATACATAAAACGAAGATTAAAAAACATACTTCATTAATTTTTTAGACTTCGCCGAAAAAGTTGAGAGGCAACACATGCCTCCTCAAACCCTTCTTAAATCTGCCCCTCGATGGATGAGAAGAGGCAATCAGGAAAACTTAGAATATGCAAAAGAATCCAAAGTAGGGGTTTGTACCGTCCAATTTTAGTTCATTGCATATTTCGTTATTTATTTTTCTAGATTATTAGGTTCAAGCTAAACATCTATACGAACGTGTAACTTGAGTATGAACACTAAGAGTTTATAGTTAGTTTATAAATTATGTGTTAGTTATATTAGTTATACTTGGTCAAGTTTGGGTTAAGTAGAGTTCTTTTACACTAAAAAGCCGCATTCTAGTCTCTTGCAAGTCTTGAATCCCAACCATGAAATCTAAAAGAACTTGTTTAGAAGATATATCTCAAAACATAAACTAACTTTTATTCTTTTACAAGGCTTATCGTAGTTACAATTTTATGTATCTAAAAAAAACAAGGGTTTCAATTTAAAATAAAAAATCAATTGGTCATTAGCTTACAAACTTGTACAAGTCATCATCATCAACATACAAAGTTGTACAAGTAAAAATGAATTATCATTATTTGTTACCTGTTTATACATATATAGAAAAAGTGTGTTCGTATTGAAACTAATCGTTGACAAAACAAGAAAAAAATGGTGTGACGAAATTACTGTAGAAAATAATAGCGTCTTCTTTTCTCTCTCTACCAGTTGTCTGCTGGTTAATACAGTTCTAGGATAGGACCCACTTTCATACTACCACCCTCCTCCCCTTTCAAAAACCAAAACCCCTGCAATTTCTTTTTTACCTTCTTTCATATTTTCCAATGATCTTACCCACTATGTCCGTTCTCTTTTCCGTTGTAATGCCGTCCGTCCTTTTAGTTTAACATATCGTTACCTATTATTTTCATCACGATTTTCTTTTCTCCTCTTCATTTGGATTTTCAACGCCCACTTTTGCCTTCATCGTACGGACACACACGCACACTTCTTCCCTTTAAGCAAACAAGGTTTTCTCCTCTGTTTCTTTCTTTCTTTTTTTTTTAAAGTTTTGTTGTGTTTGTGAAGTTAGTATAAGTTTATCTTATTTTTGTCTTACTTTTTGTGTGTGTGACTCTACTAACATTTTTACACCATCGCTAGGGCTAATCGCACTTATGTATGTTTTTGTTAGGGTTTTGTGCAAAACTTTTTAGACGATCAGATCGAAGTTACCTAGGTTTAACAAGAAACGTGCATTATTGTATTTCATCAACCCCTGTGTTTTATTAACTTCTTTGCTATATAAAAATAAAAAACAAAAAGACATCACAAGGTTTGTGCGCTAAGCATCCAAATGGTGTTTAATTGTGCATTTTGGGTGATCTGCACACCAGAATTACATGTCTCAGAGCACGATGTGACTAGACTGCTTTGCGAGATTTTGTACATTAACTTCGTATAGTTAATTTCTAACTTCTTGTGGAAATCGGATTTGATTTTCTAGCTATACTAGAAATTATCTTCGGTAGATAAGGACATGTATGTGTTGTATTATTGTTTAGCAACCTATTAGTTGGTAATGTTTAATTGTAGTCGTGGTGGTAATGTGGTATGCAAAGTTTGAAAGAATCGAATCGAGTCACGAGGCGTTCTAACTTCGCCTCACAATGCCTAAACCCGAGGCAAAATTAAAAAAATAAATATAGAAATTATACATCTTATAAAAAATTGACACCAAAAGTCTAAAAGATAAAAAAAACACATCACACCCCCCTAAGGCACACATGGGGTGCCTCTTTTCTTACCCCCTCGGTCGTTTGAGGCGTACATACCAAATAACCCCTTGAGGCGACACCTCATACTCGTTTTCTTAGCGCCTCGCCTTGAGGCATGTGCCTCAGTTGTTTGTTAAACTATGGTGGTATGATGTGCTACCGAAAGAGTTTTCTTTTCCTATATGTCATATAAGTTTACACTTATGGAGTTGTCTCTTGGTGTTGATGGTCGTGCATTTGTTTAGCAGAATGGGAGGTCGTAAGCAAAAGAAAAAGATAAACCTGGACTGGTCGATGAAAGAGGCTTCTGTATGTTCTAATCACAGTGCACCTGCAAGAAACTTGAGAAGAACTGATCTAGGTGCTGTTATATTTGGAGCCACAAACAACACAATAAATGAATGTCTTTCCCATCAGTTGTTTGGTTAGTTGACTATGTTTACATCTTGGTTCTTTTCAATGTATATCTTTTTTTCTCATGAAGAACTTTGATAATTTGATCTTTCTATGACAGGTTTGCCAGAGGGTCATTATCAATATATAAAGAACATCAAAGAAGGTCTTGTGCTATTTCTTTTCAATTATAGCGACAGGAAACTTCATGGCATATTTGAGGCTGCAGGTCATGGTCAAATGAACATTGATCAGTATGCATGGGCTGATGATGGAGATGGCAGCGGATACACTAGGTATCCCGCACAGGTATCATTCCTGTTATATTGTTGTAGCTCCGTCATTGGACGATAAAGAGGTTTAGTTTTATCTCAAACACAATCTAATATATTATAATGCATTTTGCATGCAAGGTCAAGATCCGTGTTAGAAAGTTGTGTAATCCGTTGTCTGAAGACCAATTTCAGCCCGTTATTGCTCATAACTACTATGAGAACAATCACTTCTATTTCGAGTTGGATAAAGATCAAACTGACAAGTTGGTGTCATTGTTTGCATCGTCAGTGAGGGGTGGTATTTCAAAACAGTGGAACGCTCTTTATGCCTCTTTGCCTAAAGCTTCCAAGAGACAAGAATACAACGTTCATGTATCACAAGGAATGACCAATCTAAGGCAACCATTACCCGAGAACCTACACGAGGCCTCAAAAGTTTCATATGCATCCGCTCTTTGCGGAACCGGTAATACTACCCCAACTGCTTCTAGTTCGCAACCTGCAGGAGGATGGAGGGGATTGTTTAGACCTGAAGTAGATTCTCGTGCAAACTCTACCACAAATGAGTTGGTATGGAACCAAGAATATGAAGATAAGTGTGCAAACACATGGGAGGAAACTCATTGGGCTGCCACAGATGAAGCTGAATGTGATCAAGCTTGGGCGTCAGACCTAAATCCTCAAGCAAACACTGCTACAAATAAAGGCGATGCCATGGTAGGAAATACATGGGAGGCAAGTCATTGGGTTGCCACAGATGAAGTTGAATGTGATCACACTTGGGCATCAGACCAAAATCCTGAAGCAAACATGACAGGAAATACATGGGAGCAAAGTCAATGGGCTGCCACAGATGAAGCTGAATGTGATCAAACATGGGCATCAGAACTGAGTCCTCAAGCAAACACTGCTACTGCTACAAATAAGGCTAATGTCATGCTAGGAAATACTTGGGAAGAAAGCGAACACATTGCCCCTACATGTGAAGTTCAACATGGTCAGACTTCTGACATGAGTATTAAACATTTCGCCAAGCCATCTGCTTCACCTCAACCACTAGATGACAAGTTAACTTTTAACCAGTCCTTATTATCTGTTGAGGAGGTTGAGAGTGACATCGAGGGAAAGCATAAGAATGACAACATTCTAGTACCAAACAGGGTTGAGACTGCCAGTAATCTACAATCATTGGTGGCCAAAGTAAGATATGGATTTATGCTTTCCATGCTTATTGTTCCATTTGGTTATTCAGTTTTCGCTAGGTTTTTGTCTAACTGAAATGGTTTGGTTATTGTGTGAAGTTGATGCAAGAATTTGATGTTATGAAGGGATCTCAAGTGAAGCAAATTGTAAAAATCAACAGGCTAGAGAAAGAATTGGTACAACCTCTAATTCCAATATGTTTTTCCTTCCTTAAATGTATTATTCAATATTTATAATTTGATTAAATGCTTGTACGAGTTGTGTACATTTATGTTATCTGGCCACTCAGGATATGTCAAAACTAGAAATTCAGCAGCTTAAAAACCAAGTTAGAATTTTGGAATCTGGATCACGATCAAATGTAGATCCCGCTGAAGCAGACAATCAACTATCTAGCTTACTGACAAAGTTTACCGACTCTGTCTTCATTGTTGGGGGACATGATGGCACATTGTGGCTACCCGCTCTAGATTCCTATATCCCCTCTCATGACATCAAAGTTTCACTTAGTCCAATGAAAATTATAAAGAGATATGCCTCTGCAGCAACTTTGAATGGTGAACTTTACCATTTTGGACCTTTTGATGGCGACGGACCTCACACTGGTAATAACTTTCTTAGTTCTTGCATATCTGGAAAGTTGTATTCTCTGTTGACTAAAATGTTTCCTCATAACTCTTCCTTTTTTGTAGTTGAATCATTCAACCCAACAAACAATCAATGGTATCCAAGACCACCGTCATATTGGAAAAACCAAAATGTTGCCGGGGCTTCAGTTAAAGACAAACTTTTTGTTGTTGGTGGTCAAAACGGACCTCACTGCTCTTCAGAGGTGGAATATCTTGACTTGAATATTGGGAAGTGGCTTCCTGCTCGTTCAATGCAAAGCAAGGTACTTCAATTTCCATTTAATTTAGCAAAATGTGTGGGTGGAATAACGTCATCGAAATGGAGGATTGTGTTATGCAGCGGGTAAGGATGGCCCAAAACACCTTATGTCTATATAATTAGCATGTCAAATATGATTACAAACTTGTACTATTTTAACAATAATCCGGTTTTTAAATAAAAAGATGAGGTTTATTGCGTCTTTTGAGACCTGCTTTCTTACAAGCTTGTGCTAATCTTTTTCTTTGCCCGTTAGATATTAAGCATAACCACGGACAAATGCATTTTTAAGTAATTTGGTCAAAGTTTTCACCTCTAATGTTCAATTTTTGCGGTTGTGCGCATCAGTTTTCATATGCGTGTATTTGCTTTAAGCTTTACTTTCTTTTGTAGAGAATAGCTCCTGCTGCAGCAGAACTGCATAATGTATTATATGTTAGTGGTGGATATGATGGAGAATCTTATTCAAGGTAACTTATAATTAGTTTATAATGTGGTATATTTTTTATGAGGTTATTTCATTTACTCAAAGAACTCTGAAAGGGAACCTTAGAGCCCTTTTCAACTTACCATTTACATTTAAATTCAGTTCTGTTGAAAGACTTGATCCCCGTGAAAAATTTTGGTGCAAAGTTCCGAACATGAATGCAAGGAAGGGCTGCCATTCTATGGTTGTGCTAAACGAGAAGTTGTAAGTTCATACATTTGTCTAAGATGTACTTATCCAATGACTAGATTAATCGTGTCCTACTTGCAGTTTGACCATCTCACACTACTACTCTTTCATTTCTTTATTATGCATTTATGACTTCAGTTCTCGTGCATTGTATCCTATGTATTTAAATGGCCAAATGGGTTCGTGTAAAAACAAGTAACTTTGATAGGGTAGAGATGGGTCAGATGTGATTGTTTGTCTACATTTATTTTCTTTTTTGTAGTTAGTGCGTTAGATATGATTACAAATATTTTAGATTATCTGAATAATAGTTTAATATTTCTGTAAGGTAGAAACAATTTAGAGCTAAACACATCTTGAATCAATCAATTCATTATTAGTGACTTATAATACATAACACGTATTTTAGGATGAAGGAAATATTTTGGTAAATTAAAGTTTTTCGCTTGGATGTTCTGTCTGATAACATGGAAAGTGTAGGCTTGTCTTCCGAATAACCTTATGCTAAAAAATATTTCAATCCCTTTACAGATACACTGTTGGCGGGTTCAGTGGAGACCAGTATTTAGCAACTGTTGAATATCTAGATACACGAATGGGTGCTTGGGTGGAAGCTGAGCCAATGAACGTCTCTAGAGGCAATTTCGGGGTCTTCGTGCTCGAGGGAAAGATGTATACAATTGGTGGACGGAAAGAAAATAATGAAGTTTTGGACATTGTACAAACACAAACACAAACTTTCTTAGTTTAGTGTATATTTATTGTTTTTGTTTTTTAATTAACATTTTCTACTGATTATTTTCGCAGGTTGAATGTTATCAAGAGGGAGGTTGTTGGGAAGTTGCTGCCAATCTCAAAGCAATTGGGAAAAGGAGTCACTTCTTTGCGTTTGTGATGTGAGTATTTGTTGGTACAGTACTTAGTTACACGAGTATGGCTTCACCTTTTGTCTTCATTTTTGGTAAGTATTGATGATGATGTGTGGCTGTCTATACACTGGAGCGGAAAAAAAAATCTTTTGATACGACTCATGATGTCATGTTAATGAAGCAAATATTTTTGAGAATTGACACGCATAGCAACATCTGCAAATATAACGTTTTATGTGATATCTGGGTGCGTTTTTTTAGTTGAAAGTCTGTTTTGGATGCTAGGCTGACAAAACTCAAAACAATTGAACCAGGGACTGAACGTATATTTGTTAGGTTATAGGCCATAAGAGTTAAAAAGTGGTTCTCAGTTCACATTTTATAGAGAAATCACTACTGGTTCGAACCTAGTATTCAAATTTGAAGTGATGTATATATAGAGAAATCCTAAAATGTATACAGTTTATGGTTTGGTTTGGGACCAAGCTGGATCGAAAGGGGAATCATGTCAGATTGCCAGATAAGTCCGGTCCCTGGCTTGTTATTTTTTAGTTTTTCAGTCTTAATCTAGTTTTCTTTCAATTGGACTATATTTTCTTGCACCTACCTAAAGGTATATAAGCCAGGGCAAACGGGTTGGGTTGGGTGACACTCAAGGGTTGTAAGCAAAATGAGTTTAGGTCAAAAATAGGTTGTTTGAGTTTCAATCAAAGTATGGGAAGTTGGATTTTTAATAAAAGAAATTATCACTTATTAGTTGTTGCCACCACCATTCTGTACTTTAAACTTCTTTTTCTGTGTCACCATCAAATTAACCAAACACTAACCCAATTAGTTCATGCGTAGCGGGCATTTTCGTGGGCTTTATGGGGCGTTTTGGCCACCCATAACGCCGGGAACACCTCCCCCGCCGGCGCTATAGGGTCGTTTTGGGCGGTAGCGTTATGGATATGGATTTTTTTTTTTAAATTACGACCCTAAAATTTATAAATACAAATACCTGCCAGAGCGCACGGGTAAAGTCTTGTTTCTTTCATTATTGAGCCAAATATATTTATCTCGTTACCCTTTTCCGCCTGTCGTAACTCATGGGTTTTAAGACCTTGTTAATTTTGTTCAAAACATAATGAAACTAATAATTTTAAAGAGACGCGTAAAACATCATTGTTAACCTAAATCTAAAATGTGATAAACTTTTTAAGTATATTTAAAGCCCGCAACTCCATTGAGAGACATGTCTAGGTCCGAGATTCCAAACCACCATCTCGATCCCTCATCTCCTTTGGAGTGAAGCGTTAATCACCTAATCCTAATAGTTTAGATAATATTGTGATAAGATAAACTAGTAGAAAAGATAAAAATGCTTTGAGCCGATAAAAAGAAGAAAGAATAAATATTAGATAATTCATAATTGTTTAGTGTTAATTATCTGTCTGAATTAATAGCTTTATCTAGTATTTTTGTTAGTTAATTAAATAAGGGAAGAGATAACGTATAAAGCGTCCAAAAATACGAAGCGTAAGAAGCCATCTGAGCTATTGGATTTAGGCGGTGGCAAGATCGTAATTAGCAGCCTTAATCACACTTCAGTTAACCTAACCAGGGGTAATTTAGGTAAAACGCGTTTTAATTTGCAGAAAAACGTAACAACAGACGTTCAACAACTGATCGAAACGTAAAATCAAATCAAAATTATTTCAACAATTAAGCAAATAATTGCAATCGATTAAATGTTTCGAATCATCAAATAATCAAAAACTTTGATTTGAATCATAAATCAGTTACTGATTTGCAGAAAAAATGAAAAACAGAGCATTGAAATCGATGGTTTAAAAATCACATTAATCCTATTCAAAAAACACAGTGAACGCATGTAATATTAACAAAAAACATAGAATTTTAATAAATATAATTACAATTACAGAGAAAATGCATTTTAAAAACATTCAGATTAAGAACACTTTAATCTTTGAAACAGACGCACTTATGTTTTAAAAGGGTGCGTCTAAACAATCACATTAAATCACTGGGTAAAAATGTAATGCATAAACAGACGCACTCATATCATCATCAGACGCACTCATATAAAAAACAGACGCATTCAATGTAAAAACAGACGCACTCATATACCAATCAGACGCACTTGTATAAAAAATCAAACGCACTCATATGTTTATTTCAATTTTATATAAAATGTACATGTAATGATTACATCTACAAGTTGCATATCTTATTAGTTGTGTAAAATCAGTGAATTAACTATGATTTGATTGGTAATGAATTTAGATAAAACTTGAACTTCAATACTCAACTACCACCTAATTACTTTTCTATTTTTTAGTCTATAAATAAACTATGATCTAAGAATCTAAATCATACTGATACATCAAAAAAACACAAAACCACAAAAACGGGCTGAAAATCAAATAGAAGCAATAAACAACCTTCAAGTGAAAACAGTCATCATGGTGGACTGTATCTCAGAGGTTAAAGATGACCTCAACTCATCTTGTGTGGTTATGGGTGCACAAAATGAGGTTCAGAGACAATACAAGAAGAACCTAGACCTCATAGAGAAGCTGATGAAGGAGGAGGAGAAGACACCATTCACAGATGCAGCTATTGAGCAACTACACACTCAAGCATCTTTTGACAACCTCATCTCCCAGTCACTTAGCAACACACAGACCTGCATCCTCAAAAACATGTCAAAAAAACAGAAGGCAAGGGATGCAATCTTGGGTGGCAAGTGATGGTGGTGGTTATGTGATGGTGTTTTTCTGTGGTTTTTTTTATATCTTTTTTTTTGTGGTGATAGTGGTGGTAGTGGTGGTAGTGATGGTGGTGATGGTAGTGGTGGTGGTGGTGATGGTGGTGGTGTAATAGTCGTAGGTCCTTTTTTAAATATATATTATGATGTTTTTAGTTATTTTTTAAACAGACGCATTATTAAAAAAAACAGACGCATTCGTATAAAGAACAAAAGGTAACTAACATAAAAACCATAAAACAGACGCATTAATAAAATATTCAGACGCACTCATGTTTAAAAGTTTACAATATCCACTAACACAACTCCTCATCATCATCAGAAACTTCCAATTCTATCTCTTCATTATCAACAACATCATCTTTGGCAATTTGATCATCTTGTTCGCCTTGCGTCTGCGTCGTCTGCGTTGAAGCACCCTCTTTGGCATGTTTTCGTCGATCATGGTCACTTTTTCCGCATATAGCACAATTCCTCTTTCTTTTGCCGGATCGACTAACCTTTACTTCCTTGCTGGACTTTATTCGCTTCTGCTTGCCACGTCCTTTGTTCTTTATACCATTCGGAAGCCTAATAGTGGGTTCAGCATTTGATGGTTTCTCATAACCAAGAAGAGAAGCATACCTATCATGCTTACTCTGATGATTAGGTCTCTTAAACCTGCCCTCATCAACCTTCTTAACCATCTCTTTGATTTTGTCATTAACCAAGGTTAACTCAGCTAAATCTGAAATTAGAGAGTTTGCAAGATACTCACCACCCAAAACGATCTCCCGTGCAATACGCCTTGCCTCTTTAGTCTTGTCATCACCAAACTCACCTGTTTCAAATGAATACTTGATTTCATTTGGAACAACATCTTTTGTCCACCTCTTCAAAATGTATCTTTTCGGGAGTCTATACACTTTCATCAACCTTAATATGAAAAAAATATGCCTACACAAAAGC
Organism: Ambrosia artemisiifolia; assembly: GCA_032199755.1. Lineage (NCBI taxonomy): Eukaryota > Viridiplantae > Streptophyta > Magnoliopsida > Asterales > Asteraceae > Ambrosia > Ambrosia artemisiifolia. The sequence continues at coordinate 3,387,203 of CM063517.1, forward strand.
CCGTACTGCTCAAACCTCCTACATGTACATAATGTAGTCACATCCTCATCACCATCAACAACTTCCTTTTTGAACAAAACCTGTAAAAAAGGATAATTAACATTAATGTGCAGTTTGGACGCACCCATTAATATAACAAACGCATTCATTTGTTAAAAACATCAAAAAAACAATAATGTGCAGTTTGGACGCACTCATTAACATAACAGACGCATTCATTAAAAATGTCAATAAAAAACAAAAAATACCTCAATAAAGCCTTGTCCCTGTGCTTGTGGATCATCAACATAAATCTTTAAAAACCCTTCTTCATCAGCCCTTTGCATATGAACACTTATTAATCCTTCGTAACTGGCATATATTTCTTCTTGGATATCAAAGAAGATAGTCCGGGTAAATATTTTAGCAGCCTCTTGTTCAATAGGGTTTTGAGTCCACATATCAGGAATTGTATGTCTTGAGTCATGGTCATTCTTCCTATGATTAAATCTCTGATCGAGCTTCAAGGGACGTCTCAAAATTGTTGAAAAACTCAACAAGAGTCAACTGAGAATTTGCCACCTGGCAAAAAAAAATGATTCTCACTTTCAGATCTTGATGTTGTCCTCATTAGCTCAGACATAGGTTCATTCCGGTAAAAAGCAGGGATCCACATCGATCTCAGGTCAAACATGTCAGACAACCAAGTGTTCTCATTTAATTTGTAATCAAAAATAAGTACACCCCACTCGAAATCAAAATTCTCCGGACTGATGGAATCTGTCCAGACAATTGCACAAATCCTCTTTTTGAACTCATCATCACTGCACAATGCACTACCAACCTACAAAAAACATAGAACAGACGCAACCAGTTAGTATTTAAACGCAGTCACATTAGAAAATAAATTCATTTAAACAAACGCACTCATTGATAAAATTGGACGCACTCAGTGCAAATGCATCAATAAAAACACTATTCAGACGCACTCTGTCATAAAACAGACGCACTCATGATTTAAACAAACGAAGTTGGTACAAACCTTATCAGAAACCTTCTTCATGATATGCCACATACACAGCCTATGTCTGCTGTTTTGAAAAACCAACTGGATTGCATTTTTCATAGCAGGATCTTGATCAGTTACAACCACTTTGGGATGCTTTCCAAAACATTTGGAAAACGATTGTAACAACCATGTATAAGATTCAGTTGTCTCTGATGACAACAAACCTGCACCAAGTGTGACATTCCGACAGTGATTATCAATTCCAGTGAATGGTACAAAAACCATCTTGTACCTACAATAACCAATAAAACAAATTTTAAAAAAAATTATCAACATGTCATATTTGGATAACAAGCTTAAAAAATAGAATTTAAAACATACTTGTTAGTGTTAAATGTTGCATCAAACGAAATCACATCTCCAAATTCCATGTAATTCCTCTTACATAAAGCATCCGCCCAAAATAATCCGGTTAATGCATTCTTTTGATCAACAGAATACTCAAATGAAAAATCTGGCAGGAACTTCTTCTTGTCCCTAAGCCTAGACACAATCATATCTGCATCAAACTCACCAATGAAGCTGTTTAAGCCACCTTTAAAGTTCTTACAATTAGTTGCAGTTGCACCTACATGCTCAAAACCTCCATACTTGGTCTTCATAATGTTAAAAGCTTTGACAGGACCCATGTTCAATGAAGACAGCTCACATATCATCTCTTCTTGAGTATGTGTCAGCTTCCTATTTGCTGCTAGAAAATGAATGTCACTTTCATGGACAAATGGATGATTATGACCTTCCTTAAAGCCATAAACCTTGAATTTTTTTCCATCATCAGAGTTTAGCCTGACATGTGCAGGACGTCCAATCCTGATCGAAGGCCTTTTCCTTGACTTAGCATCTTTGCTAGAAACTCTCTTCACCTACTTTGACTGGCTTAAAACCCTCCTTATAGCATACAAAGTACCTAAGTCTTAGAATACCTTTTCGAGACTTCTGAAGTGCCCTTTCGAATAGCAAAGCCACTAGCCTTTGCATATTTTGCATAAAACTCTTGTGCATGCTCAATACTAGGAAACTCCATGTCCTTTAAAGGTTTGAGAGAATCAGGTACATCAGGTATATATGTGTTACTAGCTAGGTCATCAACAGGAACATCAGTTGCAACACCTACAAAAAGCATAAACAAACGCACTCATATAGAAAAACAAACGCACTTAGTAAAAAAAAGTTTGGAATCCAGACGCATTCATGTATAAAAATCAGACGCATTCATATATTATCAGTATCAGAGATTAAATCAAATACAGTTTACAACAGACGCACTCAATATTAAATCAGACGCATTCGTATATATTGCAGTTTAAAGCTAACAAAATACCTTGAACTCTGAATTCGTTGATGAGGTTCAAACTATGAATATCAACATCCTGATTAGTGTTTTCGATCAAGTCTGAAAACAGATAAAAACATCATGTTAAGAAATCTAACCAAACACAGAGCTCTGTTTTCAACTAAAAAACAGAGGATGATAATCCTACCATGAAAAGCATTATAATCAGGCACTGGATTCGAATTCTCAACATCAACATTCTGCTCTTCAACAGAGAAGTTTAAATCTGATAAAAACAAAAACAAAAATTAAACAAAACTACTAAAAAATGGATTAATTAAGTACGAATTGACTTACCGAACATGATGAATTGATCGATTAAACTGTAATCGTGATAAACAAATTGAGATTGAATCGTAATTGGAATGAAACGTAATGTGTGTGTGTGTGATCGTCTGTGTTTTTAGAATTCAAATTATGATTTGAAATATCGTTTACAAAAATAACGAACGTGATTCACGTAATCAGTTACGTGTGAAAAAGTCTGGAATGCCCTTGGGTTAAACTGATTTAATATTAATTATAGTTTGGTTAGGTTAACTGAGGTTTGGTTAATATGACACTTGACATTCACTGGTGGCTTCTTATTGCTTCTTATGTTAAGAAGCTTTATACCATATACTTTCTCATTAAATAAATATTTATTTAGGATAGGTTGTTTAGCAAGAAATTAGTCTAATATAAATAGATCAGTTTGTACATTTTTTACTATTATTTATTTGAAAGTAAAGTGTGAGGTGAAGCTTTGTGTAAGTTTGTGATTGAAAGATTGAAAGAAAAATGCAAGTTTTTAAAGTAGAGCCATGAAATGGTATGAGGTGTTAACTGAAAACAAACTAGCATCCACCGTTTTACCGAGTTTACTAATGGGTGGACAAGAAAAGAAAGGAAATCTCTTTATTTTTTTTTCCTCTATTTTTTCTTCCTTGTTTTTCCTTCCATTTCATCATAATTTGAAAGGATTAGATTTAGTCTAGTTTTCCTCTCTTTTCCTTTCCTCACTTCCTTCCATTTCCCTCCTTTAAAAAAAACTCAACACACCTCTCTTTTTTCTTTCCTTCCATTTCCTTTCTTTTCTCCTCTCAAATTAACTCAGGAACAAAGCGTTAGAGATGCTCTAATAAATTATGAAAGATATAATCAATGATCGTGGTGAGATTGTGAAATTAGTGTCCTCGCATACAACAATAACAAACGTTCTATCAGGGACACCAAAATGATATCCAACACATTAAAGAGAAGTTTGGGGAAATAATAAAACAGAACTTACAATATCATCATATTATATTATACTTCAAAACCAAATACAAAAGATTGACGAGGCAGATTCTGATGCTGCCTAAAACACAAAACAAACATACATTTCACCTTTTCATATTTATTATCATCACACACCAACACTTGTTCTTCCTTACAAACAATTTAGCCAGAAATATCAATAGCCTTCACAGCCGGCTTCTTCACTTCAGCCTTAGGCACAGTGACCGTCAGCACACCGTTCTCCATGGCAGCCTTGACTTGATCCATTTTCGCATTTTCCGGCAACCTGAACCTCCTCAAAAACTTCCCAGAGCTCCTCTCCACTCTATGCCACTTATCATTCTTTTCCTCATTCTCTCTGCTCCTCTCTCCACTTATCTGCAACACCCTACCTTCTTCAACCTCTACCTTCACCTCCTCCTTCTTTAGCCCTGGCAAGTCTGCCTTGAACACGTGAGCCTCTGGAGTCTCCTTCCAGTCGACTCTAGCATTGGCTATGGCCGTTGTTTCACGTGCTGATTCAGGGAGGTTGTTTAAGACACTTGAGAGGCCTTGGAAAGGGTCCCAGATTTCGCTGGAGAATGGGTCGAATATGTTGCTCCTGCTGCCGGTAAAGAAGCTTGGAATGATTGACATGGTTGGTTGGGGTATTTATTTAGGAATGGATTGATGATTGCTTTGAATGTTGCTAATTGTGTTGTATGATCTGATGGTTGAATGAAGGTTGATAGGAGATGGGTATTTATAGAAGGGAAGAAAAAGAGGATAGTAATTTCTAGGCTTCTCTTGAAGGTTGAAGAATGGGTAATTTGTCTTTCTGAAATGTTCGAGAGCTCTGGAAAGAAAAAGAGGAAGGAGTGAGATGGGCTTTTGATGTTGATCTGTCTCTACGTCTTTACGAGGCCCAATATGCTCCATGATACACAATTGACCACCTTTGTAATACATAATTGACCACCTTTGTAGTAGTTAGGGGTGAGCAAAATTAACCGCCATAATCAATAACCGAACAATAACTGACATAACCGAACCGATTTTAACTGATAACCTACATAATCAATGGTTATGGTTATGAAATTTTTTTAACCAACTGAGCGGTTATGGTCATGGTTATAAAACTTTAGTTAACCAACATAACTAAAACCGAACCGAACTTCTAATTTTAATTCTTGTAATAGGTTTATGTTTAACACTAATCATGTAGAGTTTTCTACTAAGATAAAATTATGCTAGTAACAAAACGATCTCGATGTAGGTGACCTTTATTTTAATAAAGAATTAAAGTTAAGCTTAGGTAAGTTTTTTTATTGTCTAGAAATATCTTATTAACAAGGATCCCCCATTGGTAGTTTAACAAAAAAAAAATGTAAACTTGTTAGTCTTATATAAAAAAAAGCTTAAGCTAAGTCCACCATCATAAGTTTCATTTTTTATTTTGTAGACCCACACGGTTTTAATTTTTAAACTTTAGTCGAAAGTTAGTTTTAGTTGAAGTTTATGGTTAATAATCGAAATAACCATAACCGAATTCATAACCGATTAACCATAACCGAAGTTTGGTTATGGTTATGGTTAAGGAAATCCCATAACCGAAATAGCGGTTATGGTTATGGTAAAAACCGAACCAAACCGACCCATGCACACCCCTAGTAGTAGTATGGTAATTTTTTTATGGCTCCCGACTATTTTCTTTACACATATATAATTTAAGTATCTATTTCAATAATAATCACAAAAAAGTTTTGTTTTTTCTAATTTTGTATAGCACTATACTACTGATTGAAAAGATAATAAAATGTTCGTTAATTTGGTGTATTTGTTTTACAAAAAAAAATGTTGTATAAAAAGTTATTAGCATTTAAAATCATAAGATAAGATGAAGTGTATGTGCCATCCACATAATAGATAAAAAAATAATTTAATAGTTTTGGATAGGGATGGCAATGGGTCGGGTTCGCGTAGGGTGATGGTAATACTAAACCCGTACCCGTTTATAAAACCTTATACCAAACCCGACTTGATACCCGTCGGGTATCGGGTATACCTGTTATTTTGTTAAAAAAATACCCATTGGGATTTGTAGTAGAAAATACCTATAAAATTTTGACGTTTAATTCTTTTGTGACAGAAATTAATAGGATTGGGAGAAGTTTGTAAATAATAAATATATAAAAAAATGGTATTTAAGAAATACAAAGAGACATACATATACTAAATGTATAAAAAAATATATGTATTATAAATAAATTATATCCGGTCGGGTATCACAATATACCATACCCGAACCCGAACCAGAAAAAAATAAAATTTTAAACCAAAACTCGGATCCGTACCCATCGGGTATCGGGTATACCCGTCCCAAATATTTCGGGTTTCGGGTATACCTGTGTGGTTCGGGTTCTTCTACCATCCTTAGTTTTGTAGGTAAATTAAGAGGTGAGATGGTTTTACCATGTGCCATGTGTCCTACCCAGATGGATTTATAACTATTTTTAAAATTTTTATATTGATTTATCGCTATTTTTAAAATTTTTATACGTACTAGTAAGGTATATTCATCTTTAATTTTTTTATATATTTTGTTTTTATACTTTTACCTCAATTCTTGTATATTTTTATAATTTAAAACTAAAACTTTTCTTTCAACATTAATTCCTTATACTTTTCATCTTTTAAATTTTTTATTTTATACGGTTTGAGTTTTACAAGTTAACCCGCCACAACATGCGTGTGTGTCAACTTAGTTATTATATTATATGTTTACATTTTGCTTATGTAGTTCAAGGTATTTACGTTTATTTTTCGTTCGGGTTTTTTTATTACTTTTATATACAAGTTTTTGGTATTAGTCCTTCCTAACAATGATGTGTCATTGCTGCTACTCTACACAGTTTTACGCCCTGGGACTTAATATTGATTATTCTTATATGTATTAATTTCTAATTTTGTATGCATCTATGGTTGTACAATGTGCTTTATGAATATTATTTTTATTTTTTCAATTTCCCGTATAACTAATGGGTAAAATTTCCCTTCACATTGACACATATCGTTTTCTAATGAAGAGGGTGTTTGGGATTGAGTTTCAAAACTGCTTATTGACTTATTGGCTTTTTGAAAAAGCCAATAAGTCAATAAGTTGTTTGTGTAACCCAAAAGCACTTTCTGTTTTGACTTTTGGCTTTTGGCTTTTAAGGGTGAAAAAACTGTTTTTGAAAAGTTAGAAATCCTGGCTTTTAGCTTTTGGCTTTTGACTTTTGGAAAAAAAATTACAAATTTACCACTCATACAACCAATATTCGCAATAAGTTAAGCGAAACACTTAAAAAAATAACAATTTATTGACTTTTTGACGTTTCTCATCTCAAAAGCTAATCCAAACACTTTTTTTAAAACTCCTTTTCAAAAAGTCATAAGCCAATAAGCACTTTTGACCAAAAGTGTAACATCCTGATATTTTTTTATATAAATAAATTGTATGGATTTAATACCGTATATTATTAAACGCACAAGTACAAAATAATATGACTATTAGAACATGCGGTATCTAGATGAGTATGTGTTATTATCAAAAAACTGTTTTACAATAACGGTAAAATATATTATTTTTATCCATGCTTTATTTTATTAAAACTTAGGTCAAAACGTAGAATAAATTTAGCATGTTCAACGACATATTCGAAACTATATAAAATACTATATTTAAAAGTTATAAAGAAAACAACATTTTGGGCTAAATCAGTTATATAATAATAAACAAATGCACTTGCGAATGTATGTATGTATGTATGTTGTAAAATAAATAAAATAAGAATATATATATACACACACACATATATTTTAAAGCTATGTTTTTAAGTAAATGATATATTTGTAACATCAAGTCGCCAAAACCTAGATGAATTTAAATGCCACTCCATACTTATATTTTATATAAATACATACATAACTATATATTTATACATATTTGTGTGAAAACTTGATCACCAAGAATTAATTCCAAGTTTTACAATTAATGACACAATAATATTATTAACCCATGAATGGATAAGAACAACAAAAGGAATTTCATGATCCTCTCATAGATCTTGAAGTGTACGTGTAATCAAACTAGGAGAGAATAATCATTTTCATTATTGGAATAGATTAAAACATTCAATCTACTTATCGTAGTATATGTATGACGCTTATATATTAAGTATTGTACAATTAGTTCATAATGAGTAAAGTGGCCATTAGAATTACAAGGGGCGTAGTCGGGCATTTACTAAGAGACCATTTAATAATAATAATAATAATAATAAAATCGTAGCTTTGATCCTAATAAAAACAATCCCCTACGTAGCTTTATAGTAATAATATAATGAATTGATAATAAGAAGACTTGTTGAAATGAAGTGGATGAAACCAAAGTGATTATATGATTACTCATCACAAGCTTCAACAATTTCAATAGACATCTGGCAATGAGTAATTAATCAATATAATGCTTGGGCAAAAAGTTACTTGGGCAATAATTTGTGATCTGTCCCTATACGCTCTACGTGTAAAGAAATGGTGTGAAACTTAATACTATCAGCTTCATGAGATGAAAGCACCTATCAATCCTACGAATCTATTAAACTTGGGCCGCAAGTAAATTTCTAATATAAATATGTATGCATTCAGTAGTTCCTACACTTGAACAATCTCAATCTATCATAATCAATAATAATACCTACGATAATAAAGCTAAAACATTGGTGCTGTTATACCCACTTTCAACGAGCTTGGTATTCAAAGATCTAGTGGCATGGTTATACTGCAAAGGTGAATACGTTTATTGCTTTCAAAATTATATAAAACGTTTTGATTATTTTAAACCCGCATGCAAAATATTGATTGTTTAAAACGTAGAGGGTAATCTATAGATAGCATTCAGGCTATAATGTATACGTATGATTTGATCAAATAATACACACACGATGATTATGATCTAGTGGGTCTGGCATAAATAAAGCAGTAGTCCAGAGGCGTAAAACACTTAAAGACACCGATAGTAGTGCATCTTAAAGTTGCGGATTACTTGAATTCCTATGCCAGTGTATACGATAGTTATGCTGAATGTGTAGATTACTAAATCCAACTATGCTTAAACAATTTAATATGCTGCATGTATAAAATGATTTGTGTCACATAAACGCTATTCACCAGCTTTTGCTGACGTATTATTTCTAAAAACATTTTCAGGTGATGAATGAAAATCTTTTAGGCTCAGGTGCATGCTGAAAGGATATATAGATTCCCTAGGCATAAGATACCTGATGGCTTAAAATATATAAACGGGAATAAACGCTGAAGGGATATATCGACTCCTCAGGCTTAAGAAAGTTTATTTCCTTATGTTGTAAACTTGTGTTACGACAGGATGTTTTGAATAAATGTTTTGTACTATGGGTTTTAAATCCCAAAATACATATCAAATGTTTTTTTTAAACAAAAAAGTTTCTTTACACTCATTTGGGACCAATAAATTTCGCTGCAATATCTATAAATAAATAATTGTAACCAGGTACCAACACGTCGCACGCCAGGGGGTCCTCTGACCCGGGTGTGACAAAAAGCACTTTTACATCCCCAAACTCAATCCCAAACACCCTCGAAATCTAAACTAAAACATACGAGGGGAATTCGATTTAAATAATTTAAACTTTGGTTCATTAGTCGAAATACGGGGCTGTCTGCACTTTATTTTTCTTTTCTTGATGCATCGAATGCTTGAAACTTTCAAAGTATTTGTTTTCAATAAACTTTTTAAGTGAAAACTAACCTATTTTCAAGGGAAAATTGCGAATCTAGCCTTTGACTGAGTTGTTTTGCCAAAATAGCCCCCGTCAGCCGTCTTTGGAAAGACGATTCCCAGTTCCCGAGGCGTCTCAGACGTCTTTAGATTCTGAGTTACTACGGACCAATAAAACCCCGCCACGTGTCCGACAACCTGCGAGACGACTTAAAGTCGTCTCGGGAAATGGAAGGGCCGTATTTAAGTCGTCTCGGGCTGAGGGAAGTCTCAAAGTCGTCTCGGGAAATGGGACGAGTGAGACGACTTTAAGTCGTCTTGCAGGTTTGTCGAACACGTGGCGGGGTTTCATTGGTCCGTAGGAAAAGAGAATCAGAAGTCGGCTGAGACGCCTCGAGAACTGGGAACCGTTTTCCCAAAGACGGCTGAGGGGGCTACTTTGACAAAACAACTCGGTGAAAGGCTAGATTCGCAATTTTCCCTATTTTCAAACTTGTTACAAGGACAAAGTACGTAGGAGTGTAGGGCATAAAAGACTTGGGAGAAACTGTGGAAATCACCATCGTTGTATGAACTTTAAGCACTAATACTTACTATCAAGTTACTTAAAATGTTATCAAAAGCAAATGGAATATTGATACTTCAAGTAAAAATAAGCTTATAATCAACCCATTTCAAGTTTTGTCACCAGCAACCAATCTAATAATTATGAGATGGAACCATAATCGATTAATCGACATCTATATGAAATAGAAGTTTTTATTCACTCAAACCATATAGCAAACAAGTAACCATACAAACCCCACATAAACACAACACGAAAATAGTAGATAATTTCATCACATTACACAAAAAAAGACCACTGCAACAACCACATAGCGTCCAAGGCCCTAGCCGGAGATATCAATGGCCTTCACTTCTGGCTTCTTCTCCTCTTCTTTTGGCACGGTGACAGTCAGCACACCGTTCTCCATTGCAGCCCTGACTTGATCCATTTTCGCATTTTCCGGCAACCTGAACCTCCTTAAAAACTTCCCAGAGCTCCTCTCAACTCTATGCCACTTATCATTCTTTTCCTCATTCTCTCTGCTCCTCTCTCCACTTATCTGCAACACCCTACCTTCTTCAACCTCTACCTTCACCTCCTCCTTCTTTAGCCCAGGCAAGTCTGCCTTGAACACGTGAGCCTCTGGAGTCTCCTTCCAGTCGACTCTAGCGTTGGCTATGGCCGTTGTTTCACGTGCTGATTCAGGGAGGTTGTTTAAGACACTGGAGAAGCCCTGGAAAGGGTCCCAGATTTCGCTGGAGAATGGGTCGAATATGTTGCTCCTGCTACCGGTAAAGAAGCTTGGAATGATTGACATAGCTGAAACTTGTTGATGATTATGTCTGTGGTTTTGGCTTATGTGAATGATTATTGTGTTTATCTGATGAGAGTGTAGATGTGATCAAGTGAGTTATTTATAGGAGAAAGATTTGATGAGGTGGCGAGTTCTATGCTTGTCTTCGAATTGCCAACGTACACTTCTAAATGCTTCGACATCTATCTGGATTCTAGATAAAAATAGAGAGGGCACTTTTTTTCCTATTAAATGAATTATTAGCTACGTCACTAGAAGTGTCCGGGGTTTTCTTCACAATCAAATTATTCTACATTTTGATTTATTTTCCAAGTAGTTATTAACTTTGAAAAAATAAGTATAACAAATAGGATTCAACCATGATGCCGTGGGAATTCAGTTGGTATTCTACTGATTAGTTAAATATCGGTGCTCGCTATTTTAATTTATTTTCTCGAGCCTATGGGCTCATACTTAATACCTTCAAAGCATTAGATGGGCCCATGCTTTCTCAAGTTTGTTCCATTTGTCCAAACCTATATCCCATTGGCCCAATTCATACACACCTTGCGGTTAGGCAAGAAGCCGAACGACTGATTCCGTTGTTGAACTATTCCCTTGAGGAAAACAATAATTGCATAACGTGGCTAGACTCACAACAACCCAAGTCTATTCTTTATGTAAACATTGGAAATCAAGCCCAACTCGAGTGGGTTCAAACTCGCGAGCTTTGGCATGGTTTGGTGAATAGTGGGAAAAGATTCTTATGGGTAAGACAAACTGAGTCCATAATTGAAGAGGGTCGAGTCCCACCAAATATCCTTAGGGGCACAAAGGAGAGGGGTTACATTGTTGAATCGGCTTCAAATGTGCAAGTATTGGCCCATAAAGCAATTGGTGGGTTCTTGACACGTGGTCAATGGGACTCGATCATTCAAGGGTTTGTTGAGGGTGTGCCAACAATGTGTTGTCCTTCGTCATTGGACCAACATGTGAATAGCAAATTTGTAAGTAAATCATGGAAGATCGCGTTTGATGAAGAATGGCGATGGGAAAGAAACATAATCGAGAAAATGATAAGAGATGTTATGGGATCGAAGCGAGAGTTAATTGACAATGCAAATAAGATGAAAAATTCGGGTAGGAAAAGTGTAAAGAAAGGTGGATCATCTTATGCAAGGTTGGACCAACTAGTAGATGATATTAGATGTATGCATCATTAGCCTAATGTGTGTAATGTGTTATAGAACAAAACCATTTTTGTCTTTTTTTATTTTTTATTACTTTAACCAGTGTGTTATTTGTTGACACGGTAGGCTTATATAAAACTTGTGTTTTAATATAACTTCAACTTAATAGCATTATTTAACGAACGTTCATTCATTTCAAAAACGAAAAGCGTGATAACCTTCCAAACAATACAACGTTATTGGTCATTTTGTACGGAAGTTAACCCTAGGAGAATTGGTGTGATTTAGTTTTTAAAAGCTATTTCCCTATAAAGAAAAAGGCTTCTAGAGAAAATGGTAGAGTTGAATTTATGATTTTGATATGTTTAAAATCTATCAATAAAAATAAGAAAATTAATTCTTAACCTTATTTATTTATACTAATGTTGGTAGGGTTTTTCATCGACCAAATCACTCCCTTAACTTTTGCATTTGACACATTTAGCCCTTTCTCCATTTTACAAGTTTTACAAATTAATCTCTTTAGTTGGTCATTTTGTGCGAAAGTTAACCCTAGGGGATTCGGTGTGAATGTGTGATTTAGTTTTTAAAAGCTATTACCTATAAAGAAAAAGGCTTCTAGAGAAAATGGTAGAGTTGAATTTATGATTTTGATATGTTTAAAATCTACCAATAAAAATAAGAAAATTAATTATTTACCTTCTAAAATAGACTATTTATTTATACTAATGTTGGTAGGTTTTTCCGTCAACCAAAACACTCATTTGACACATTTAGCCCCTACTCTATTTTACAAGTTTTACAAATTAACTACGAGTTGGTATATGTTTTGATTTAAACATCTATTTTTTTAGAAAAGCGAATAATGTCATACATAATACGTTTTCGTGCTTTTTTTATGTGCGGTTCCAGTTGGTTCACATTTCGACGTAGATGTTGTTCCAAACCACGCTAAAATCATTGTGTTTCACACTTTTTAGTATCTTTTACACTTTGTGCGTTACTCCACGGTTTAACCCGCCACGTGCCGTCTAAACACTTGAAGGGCAAAACAGCAGTTAATATTTAACAGGAACAAAATTAGCTTTTACAATGTCAAAAATTAAATTTAAAATAATAAGTGCCTTGGACCAAAGGAGACGAGTAGACGACTATTTATTGAACTTTTGGTCTTGCTGGATTATTTTCATTATTCCAAATACATTAATCCGGTGTGTTGAATCCTCCAGGTAATCTCCCTCCATTGATTTATTAGTATTTAGTTATGATATTTAGTTTCTGGTTAAGACGATTATTATTTGATTTGCTAGTTCTACTTTTCTAGGTTAAATTTTAATAAAGTTATTCCTCCCAATTTGGGGGTGAATCTTTGAAGCACTATAACAATCTAAAAAAAAATTAGATTTTAGTTACCACTTTTTTGAATTAAAGATTTTAACTGCAAATTCTACATATTGTGTTGCTTATATAGAGAGAATTGATAACTATATAATCTGTATTAGGAGTTCCTTCAATTTCTATAATGTGATTTCTGTAAATCAATTTAGGACTCTAGTTTTAGTTAGATTTGTGACTTTGATTCATGTAATAAGCTGTTGATGTTCCTTCTACAGAGCCCGAATCAATACACTTGCTCCCGGTTTCGGATATGGATCAAAAAACACTCCCACCTCATGTGCTAATATTCCCCTTGCCATTACAAGGTCCTGTTAACTCCATGTTCAAGTTAGCTGAGCTTCTATGTCTATCGGGCCTGCACGTCACGTTTCTTGTCACCGATCATATTCACACCCGTCTACTCAAGTATTCGAATATACAGTCCCGCTTTGATGCTTACCCTGGTTTTCGTTTAGAAACCATATCTGATGGACTTCCGGATGATCATCCTCGATCCGGGGATCGGCTTATGGAAATGTTTGACTCTTTGAAAGTCAAAACCAAGATCCTGTTTAAAGAGCTCTTGACTTCTGCTGCCAGACTGAATTCGGATTCACGCAGACCTGTAACTTGCATAATTGCAGATGGGATTATGGGGTACACTTGTGATGTAGCTAATGATGTGGGATTGCCGATTATATATGTCCGTACAATCAGTGCTTGTTGCCTGTGGGTTTTCTTCTGTCTTCCCAAACTCATTGAATCTGGTGAACTCCCTTTTGCAGGTGCGTTATGCCGTTGTTAGTTATCGACTTATTTAGTTTTCTTTTCTGGTTCCAATTTAGATAGAAAAAATGTAATTTTTTTTATTTGGTTGATTGTTTGCTAGTAGATGATGACTTGGACAAGCCAATAAAGAGTATACCGGGTATGGAAGGGTTCTTTAGGCGCCGTGATCTTCCAATGTTTTGTCGGTCCGGTAATTTAGCAGACCCGAACTTGACCCTCTATCTACCTGAAGTCAAAGAAAACTCAAGAGCCCATGGACTTATACTTAACACATTTGATGATTTAGAGGGTCCAATGCTTGACCAAATACGTGCTTTCTGTCCAAATCTATACACAATTGGCCCACTGCATTCTCATCTTAAGTACAAGCTAGCGGGTCAATCATCCTCATCACTGCCTGCTTCAAACAGTCTGTGGAAAGAGGATATGAGTTGTATTACATGGCTGGACTCACAACCGGCGAAATCAGTTCTGTATGTTAGCTTTGGAAGTCTTGCTGTAATGACAAAGGAGCAATACATGGAGTTCTGGCATGGGCTGGTTAACAGTGGGTCTCGTTTCTTGTGGGTCATACGTCCCGACTCGATTACCAGTGATCCGACTGAGATCCCACTAGAACTGTCTAAAGGTACAGAGGAGAGAGGGTATATAGTCGGGTGGGCTCCGCAAGAGGAGGTCTTGGCCCACAGGGCTGTCGGTGGGTTTTTAACACACAGTGGGTGGAATTCGACTCTCGAGAGTGTGATTGAAGGCGTGCCAATGATTTGTTGGCCTTATTTTTTAGACCAACAAGTGAACAGTAGGTTTGTGGGGGAAGTGTGGAAGTTGGGCCTGGACATGAAGGATACTTGTGATAGAGTGATTGTAGAGAAGACGGTGAGGGAATTGATGGAAGATAGGAAAGACGAGTTCAGGAAATCGGCAGATGAGATGGCGAAATTTGCAAAACAATGCTTGATGGAAGGTGGATCATCTTATGGTAATTTAGAGCGTCTAGTTAAGGACATCAAAGCTATGTAAACGTCCCTATATGCGTGAGGTTTGAACCAGGTATACACTTTAGCCTTGTGTTATAGGCAATATGACATTTTAACTTTATTTCAATTTTGTAACAGAACCCGTACGGTACGTACCTAGTAATGCTACATTTATTCTAAAAAAGTAAAAACATGTTCCATAGGAATCTTAACACACTAGATAGAGAGGATATAGTCAACTAAGTTTTCCAGGGATTGGTATGCAGATCCACCTTTTTTCATAGATTTATTCACCTTCTCCTGAAGCGATTTAGATCTCTGTCTCATCTCGCTACCTTCTTTACCCATAATTACTTTCTTTATTGCTATTCCAGTTTGCTCCCAGTTCATTTCTTCATCCAACATCGCTCCTATTTTCCAAACGTCTGTTACGTATCTTGCATTAATCGGTTGATCATAAGAACAAGGTGAGCAGATCATAGGAACACCTTCACAAATGCTCTCCAAAGTTGAGTTCCATCCATTATGAGTCCAGAAGCATCCTATAGCTTGATGAGCCAGTACTTCTTGTTGAGGAGCCCACTTGACAATACGTCCTCTTTCACCTACTTCTTCCATGAACCCTTTAGGCAATGACTCGAGCCACTGAGAGCCGTAGATTGAACCAGGTCGAACCACCCACAGGAAACGCTGCTTGCTGTTTGCTAACCCCCAAGCCATATCAGTAAACTCAGCTTCACTCATCTGAGCAATACTCCCAAACATAGTCACATAGTTCGCTAGAGGTGCCACGATCTTCGATCTGGGTCGCCCGTACCGAATCGCGGTACGAACGTGTTCCGGGTTCGCTCCGGATCGTGATTCGGTACATAAAATTGGCGTTCCTAGTTTGCAACTTTTATTTGGTGAAACCCAAGTCGCAAAACATCCGATTCATGTTGAAAACAGGAAATCTAAGGTTTATGCTTAAGGATGGAGATGAAGATGAAGAAATTGAAGCTTACCTTTATGAAGAAATGGAGATTAAAGCAGGACAATGAAATGAAGATGATGACGGCTGCTTTTTCTATGTTTGTTTAACCTATTATTACTCTTTTATTAAGTTTCACACTTACACCCTCAATGTTTTTGCTTTTTTCAATTTTAACCTAAAACTTTATTTATTTGTTTTTTTTTTCCTTATTTCATTAAGAGGTGTGCTTATTTTATGTTGTAAATAAAGGTTATTTATAGTTTATATGTACATCGTACCGAAGCGATCCGAAATGAACCTACCCCCGCTCGTACCGAATTTTAGAGACCTAGCGAATCGCGTTCCCGTTCCACGATCCGTACCGGATCGTACCGCGAACTATGTGACTATGCTCCCAAAACTCACATACACTACAGAGCTAACTGGTTGGTGGTCTAACCACGAAATAGAGCTTCGGTCTTGTTCTAATAAACTGCTAGATGAGGCTGGAAAATACTTATGAAAAGGACCGATTGGGAAAATTGGAATATGAAAATCTTGGGATAAGGCTAAAAATGCAGGTTCTTCAAGTTCTTTGAAGGCGTTGAATATGATCCCTGAAGCTGCCTTTGTTTCTTTGATCATTTTACGTATCAACTCCTTGTTCCCCTTCTCTGACCTATCTTTATGAATCTCTTCTATGTCCTTTTCTGTCATCAATTCAAGCTCTTCTTTAATGGCGGTTTTAAAGTAGCTCTTCTCACCAAGAACAAAAGCTGCGTAAACAGGGATGCATGACATACTGCTTGTTCTCAACACAATCCTTTTAAGTTTCAAACCGTCTGCAACAGACTGAGTGAAATGCCATAGTGCATCTGAGATCAAGCATGTCACAGGCTCCAGTTCTAGCAACTTAGCCATGCAGACTGTGAACGGCTCAATGCAGCTTTTGTTCAAGAAGTTGATGACATAATTACTAGTATCCAGATTCAAACTCCCGTCTTTGGATTTAGACAACCCAGCGGAGATTGATACGAAGGTGAATTCTGGGTAGTTTGATTGATTTGGAGAGTTGAAGTCGGTGTGAATGATGATGATCTTGAAGCCTTTAGTATGAAGGATATTTGCTAACTGAAGCATGGGGTTTATGTGGCCTTGAAATGGTAAAGGAAAAAGCACCAGCCGGTGGTTGTTCGACTGTGGTTCCACAGTCGCCACCGGTTCATAATCATTCATGGCTATCTTGGTTAGATTTGCCTTGCCTTGCCTTTGTTAGCATTATTTATAAAACACACGCATGTGTAATGGCCTCTTGAAAGTCAGGAGATGGTCCTAAATATTGATTCACATTCAATGCCAATATATTAATGCCATAAAAAGCAAATTGCGAATATATTGTGTTCTATCAGCAATAAATCACCTACCTTTCTAGAAAACGACAAAGTACAGGAGTAAACAAGGCTGTAATAACAGAAAACATGAAGCAAATAAACAATAATAAGAACATAACAAGTTACGTAAATGCAGCGGTTAACGATTTATGAAGTTTGATGAATGAAAATCGGAGCTAGAAATAGAGTTGAACTTATATAAATGTGTGTAAATTTTTAATGATTCGTTTGAAACATAAACAGGGAGTACAGTATTAGGTGTAAATGGGCAATGGCTAAACGAGTAAAAGCACTTGTAAGCTACTATAGATAGCATTACTTAAAGCTCGAATTGAGCTGAGCTCAAGGTTAACAATAGGAGAATCAGCTTTGCATGAACTTGTTCCTTCTAGCTTGTTTCGAGCTGTGGTACCTAACCCCGACCCGAAGTAGGGAACTGCGAGCATCAAGCTTCATGCATCGGGCCTCAGGTAAAAGAAGTTGGCATCGTGTAAGGGATCCTAGCCTCGTGCGAGGTATAGAGGTAGGTGAAATCGAGTTAGGTACTCAAGGTATTTGTCTACGGGCAACAGGCTGAAGGATGTAGACATTTGACAGTATGACTTAGGGCGCAATATAATTTAGGTGGTCAAATCATATTTTGATCCATGGATAGTGGAGAAGAGATAGTGGAAGGTGGTGTTAACGTGTCGCTAACATGGACAATGGTGATGGGTTCTTAGTGTCCACTAGTGAATCGCAACCATCAACATAAGTGGGAATACGAGTCTTAAATTACAAGTTTTTCTAGGACATAGTTATAGTGAGTTGGATGCATCATTTATATGATTGTCAAGTTTGTCATGTCCAACGACATGGACAACTCATACACACTATTGTAATAGGGTTGTCCTTGAGAACTTGGAGTCACCCAAAGTCCCTATACGAGTAGAAAAAATTGACCTCTAGAGTAGAGTAAAAGGGTGTGAACCCTGTATAGTAGAGACACATGTCTTTTAAGGAAGAAATAGTTTCAATGAGAGTATTATGGTTTCGTGTCATTTCACTCTTAAGATAAACTACCCTAAAAAGTTTATGAATCCCACCCTTTTACTCTATTCAACCTCTACTCTTTATGCCTCTCTTAGAAGAAGCCAAGAAGGTCTCATAATTCTAACCTAATAGTAATTTAGATTAGTTGATGTAAAGTAGATTAGGACTAACGTTTTCCATTAAGAAAGATATTCTTTGAACTTATAGCTTAGTGGTTGGGGGATATGATGGAAGACTTCTGGTCACTTGGTCAGGAGTTCGATTCCTGATCTAACCTTCGGCTCTCTACCGTCGTGCTCTTGGGCGGGTGAAGGGTTGGGTTTTCTCCGGAATAGGTGGCTTGGTGTGTGTTAGCTACCCGACGCATTCTAGGGCGGGCACCTAAGACGTGTCTTCACCTAGGAGCGTATGGGTGCTTTCACGATTGTTGAGTGTCCGGATAGCTGGCACGTCAGTTTGTTGGCGGTTAAAAAAAAAATTTCTTTGAACTATAGGGAATTTCAAATTCTCAGTCCCAAGGTACATTAAATAACTGAAATGAAATAAATTTCTGTCGAAAAAATTAATGTCTCACTTATTTCATTTCGGTTCCTGTACTGTAAATATTTTATTATTATTTTAATATAAATTTAACCTTTTTTGTAACGGCAACTTTAATTTTGTATTGAATTTAGTATTAATCTTACTTTGAAAGATATTTGTGTTATTAAAAAATGATTCATACGAATTAGCTCTTTTCAAACTATATTTCACAAAATAATTTAGAAAATTTCCAATGGTATAGTCAAATACTCAAATAAACTTCTTTAACGGCACTGGAATGTATATTATAACTAGGTTAGAGTCCCGTGTATTACACGGATTGAACAACAAAAACCATAAAATTAACAAAAGAGTGACAAATATAATGATTGAAATTATGTATTCTTAGAGATATATTTCATATCATATTTGAAAAGGAAAAAAAAATGATTAGTAGTGATGGGTATCTTGGAATTAGAACGGTGATAAAGACCATAGAGTTAGGGTTTTCTAGCATTTGAATGGCAAAGAGAAATAGCAAGCGAGTCAAATGAAAGATATCGGCAATAAAGAAGAGATAAAAAGGTTTAGTAAGAGAGAGGATCAATTTTTTTTGTTAGAGTTTGTGAGAAAAATTAGGAAAAGAAAAAAAAAGAAACTTGTAAAGGAAGTAGGCGGGAAAAACAGAATGAGTAGCTCTGAGAGAATGCCAAGTGTCCCACAAATGGTTTAATTTATATATTATAGTAGATATCAAACTAGCAAGATGTGAAAAATGATTTAACGAAAATTAGGGAATTGGAAGAACCACTGTTAAACCATATATATTGATAAATCTAATGAGTCAATTAAGTTTTGTGTAGAATTTTAGGGTTTGAACTCAACAACAAATAATAAAAGAATCAACACAACCATGAACACAATGAACAAAGAATGTAGGCGACAAAACAACGGTGACAAAATCTTATTTATCCAACCCAAAAAGTACCCACCAGAACCCTAGATCTCAGATAAACACTGAGATCAAATCAACAATAATACAAAGTCTTCTACAAGATCTACTGATTAATAAGATCAGTAGATCAAGAGAGAAATAACCAAAGAACAATACAAAAGAATAATACCTAACAAAACCCTAACAATAACCAGAGAACTATAACAAGACGATAACAAAATAACAGAGAGACTAAACTCTCAACTGAGATAAAAGAGAGTTTAAATAGAGCAGCTCAGAAACGTCGAGAAGCAAATCAACGGACACGATTATTACCAATCCAACGGCTGAGATCACACCCTGCAAAATATCTCAACAAACTCAAAAGGTCCAAGTTAAAGTACCCGGTTCAATAAGAGTTCACCAGTCCAAACTGAGTTCAAGTTATCAAACCAAACTTAAACTGTTAGCCCAACAATCAGGCCCAATAAGTAATTGAATTAGAGAGATAATAGGCTGATTAGCCCAACATATTTCAACACCCCCCCTTAATTCAATTACCAAACATATTATTCAAACCAAGTTTAGTGCTTAACTCTTCATGCTGAGCACTAAACAACCCTTTTGTAAAAATATCAGCAACCTGCTGATTAGAAGGAACTTTCACAGCACTGATAAACCCAGAACTGATTTTTTCCCTCAGAAAATGCCAGTCCAGCTCAAAGTGCTTTGTTCTGTCATGAAAGACAGGATTTTCTACTATAGAAATAGCAGATTTACTATCACAGAACAAATTTATAGGCACCTTAGTTTCAACACCTAATTCCTTTAATAAATTAGATATCCACACAAGTTCACAGGCAGTAGAGCACATCGCTCGGTATTCAGCTTCAGCTGAAGAACGTGCAACAGTGCTCTGTTTTTTACTCTTCCAAGATACAAGACACTCTCCAACAAATACACAGAAACCAGTAACAGATCTTCGAGTAGTAAGACACTTAGCCCAATCAGCATCTGAATATGCTGATAAGGCCAAACCAGTACCCTTTTTGAACATAATCCCCTTTCCTGGAGAAAGTTTTAAGTATCTAAGCAGTCTTAAAGCTATCTTTTGCACATTCTGAGTTGGTTTATGCATAAACTGACTCAGGAATTGCACAGCATAGCTTATGTCAGGACGAGTTAAAGACAAATAGATCAATTTGCCTATTAACTTTTGATATCCTGTTACATCCTCTAACTCTTTATCATTCTTATCATTTTTAATTGCCAAATTATAATTTTGTTCAATTGGAACACTAACAGGTTTACAACCTAGATAACCAAACTCATTTAAGAGATCTAAACAATACTTTCTCTGATTAAGGCAGATACCCTGATCAGAGTATAACACCTCAATTCCAAGAAAATATTTTAACTTACCTAAGTCTTTAATTTGAAAACTCTTTTTTAACAATGTTTTCACATTATCAATTTCAGATTTGCTGTTTCCAGTAACAACAATATCATCCACATAAACAAGCAAAACAACAAAGACATCTTTATCAGTTTTAACAAACATAGAGTGATCACATACACTCTGAACAAAACCAATCCCTTTTAACACATCAACTAACTTCTCATTCCACTTCCTAGGAGCTTGTTTCAATCCATATAAGGATTTAACAAGTTTACAAACTTTTGACTCATTTCCAGAAGCATAACCTTCTGGTAAATGCATATACACATCCTCAGTGATTGACCCATATAAGAAAGCATTGTTTATATCGAGTTGATATAATGTCCAGTTATTCTGAACAGCCAAACTGATAACTGTTCTAACAGTTACCATTTTTACAACTGGAGAGAAGGTTTCTCCAAAGTCTAAACCTTCTCTTTGATTGTAACCTTTGGCAACTAACCTAGCTTTATATCTATCTATCTCACCATTGGACTTATATTTAATCTTATAAACCCACTTGCACCCAATAGCCTTTCTACCTGGAGGTAATTCAGTTACAACCCAGGTATTATTTCTATATAAGGCCTCCATCTCAGCATTCATAGCCTCTACCCAGTGTGGATCTTTAGAGGCTTGAATGTAAGATGTGGGTTCTAAACACTTATTTACATTAGACACTAAACACATATTTTCAAAGGATAAATTGGAGTAATTCACTACTTTTTCAACCCCATATTTAACTTTACCTTCTATCACATAGTCATCAAATTTCCTAGGCAAAACAGAGTCTCTACTAGACTGCCTAGTTGGCCTACTTCCCTCAGGAGTCCTTAACTCATCATGTGATCCCTCTAACCTAGTGCCATCAGTCCCTCTCCCCATAGAACTACTAGGTTGCTGATCAATATTGTCAGTATGATCTACATCACTAGTGTTCCTGGGAGAGTCATCTAATGATCTCCCAGGTGAGTGATCATGAGTATCATCAGGTTCCCCATCATCATTGGGAAGGTTTAAAAAAACATTTGTTTTATCACTTGAAGAAATTTCACTTTCAAAGTTATCAAAAAAATTTAAATGATTAAGTTTTTCAAAAACAAGTTGTTTATGTTCAGTTTTAAAGGGAAATATATTTTCATAAAATTTCACATCCCTTGAAAACTCAACCTTTCTAGTTTCTAAATCATATATCTTATACCCCTTTTTTACAAAAGAGTATCATATTAAAACACTTTTATTAGCCCTGCTAAACAACTTATCAGGACCATCCAAAACAGTTTTAAAACACAAACTACCAAAATTTCTCAAGTGATTAAGTTCAGGGGGGAACCCATATACTAACTCATAGGGACTCTTACCATTTAACACAGAAGAGGGTATCCTGTTAATCAAATAAGCAGCAGTAAGAACACATTCAGACCAGAAACTTAAAGGAACACAGCTTTGGAACAGTAAGGCCCTAGCTGTATTTAAAAGATGCCTATGCTTTCTCTCCACAACTCCATTTTGTTGTGGAGTGTAAGCACAAGAGGTTTGATGAAGAATGCCCCTTTTATTACAAAAATCATTTACTTGTTTATTTATAAACTCAGTACCATTATCACTTCTAAACACCTTAATGTTTTTTGAAAACTGAGTTTTAACAAGTTCATAAAAACTAACAATATTTTCAAACACTTCACTTTTTGATTTTAACATATAGACCCACACAGATCTAGAGTAATCATCTACAATGGTCAGAAAATACCTATCCCCTTCCCTACTAGTGACTTTATAAGGCCCCCATACATCAAGGTGTACAAGGTCTCCAACATTCTTGGACTTATGGTCACTAATTGGAAAAGGAACTCTAACCTGCTTAGCCTTATGACATACCTCACAAGGCTCAGAACTAGACTCACCAACATTCAAACTATCTTTTAAAACAGCTAATACCTGACTAGAAGGATGTCCTAGTCTACTGTGCCAAAGACTATGATCAGTTACACTATTAAAGCACACACTACTAAAATTAACATTTTTACCAACAAAGTAAAGACCATCCTGCTGTCTACCAGTCACCAGGATTTTCCTTGATTTGGAATCCTGAACAAAGCATTCATGTTCATTAAACAAAACATCTAGCTTATTATCCTTAGCAAGTTTATGTATAGACACAAGATTAACACAGTAATCAGGAATGAAGAACACATCATGTAACACAACACCATTAGCCAATTTTATATCACCAATTTTAGCAACTTTAGCATTGGTACCATTAGGGTGTTTAACTTCCATATTATACTGTGATACATCTATACTATTTATTAACTGTTCATCATTCCCAACCATATGTTGATTAGCCCCAGAGTCCATAATCCAACCAAAAAATAAAGCAAACTTAACCATACTTGAACAGTTAGAAAAGTTTTTAAACAACTTAGCAACTTTAGACAACACAGACATACTTGAAAAACCATTAACTACAACAGACTCACCTCCTACTTTAGAACTCTGAGGATCACCTCCAGATTTCTCACTTATTAGACTCATCAACTTGGAGATCTGCTCAGAAGTAAAAGGTGAACCAGAAGAGACATTTGCACTCACATTGTTACTAGTATTGGACACACCAGACCTCCAATTATTCTGAGTTCTATTATTAAACTGGTTACCATTATTTTTGTTAGTAACTTGATTACCAGATTGATTACCACCACTTCTCTGATTATTTGTTGGATATCCAACAATTTCAAAACATCTTTCAATGGTGTGTCCAACTCTATTACAGTGAGTACACTTCAAATTTGGATTGGGTCCTTTAGAAAACCCTTTCCTATTGCTAGACACTTGGTTAGTTCTAGCAGTAAAGGCTACATTGTTACCCTTTGATCCACTACTTGAACCTCTATGGGATTCTTCCCTAGAGACAACAGCAAAAGCAGCTTTTACTGAAGGTAATGGATCACTGGTTAACAGTGTAGTTCGAACAGGTTGGTAAACCTCATCAAGCCCCATCAGAAACTGCATGAGTTTAATAAGGCTATTAAAGTCATTGAATTCCTTAGAGGCTTGACAAGTACAAACAGGCAATTGAACAATTGAATCAAATTGTTTCCACATAGTATTCAACTTATTATAATACTCAGACACAGAACTACCACTTTGTGTTATACCATTTATCTTTTGATGCAAATTAAACATGACACACCCATCAATTCTATCATAAGTTTCTCTAAGATCAAGCCACACATCTCTAGCACTTTCAGAAAACACTTGTCCTAGATACAGTTCTTCACACACAGAGTTAATCAACCAAGATAAAACCACAGAATTACATCTTTCCCATTGATTAGCTAAAACATCATCAGTTACTGGTTTAACACATGTACCATCAATAAAACCTAACTTGTTTTTACCTTGAAGAGCAAGTTTCATAGCTTTAGACCAAACAGAATAGTTTTCTGTTCCTTTGAGTTTAATACTAACAATTGACAGACTAGATGTGTCACTAGGATGTAAGAACAAAGGATCACTAATATCCAATTTACTAATAAGAGTTGCATCTCCTGCACCAAGGTTGGGGCCCCCACCTCCTGCTGGATTCACAACATCACCCATTTCAACAGAATCAACAATTCAAACAACCAACAATCAGTCACAGAGAACAATCCTAGAAGGACGAAGCTGAGTCAGTGTTACAGATAGTGGATTCGTCACTCAATGGTGTCCACCCAGTTCTTAACTCAGGAGCCCTTTTATTAACTATATATATAGTACTTATATATATATATATAATCAATCAATGAATCACAAACAATAACAACAAGATCAACAGACAAGACACCAAGTAGTTTGGCCAATGCCGGTCCACCCTAACCCGGCCAGTGCCTCTAGACACAACAACAAAAAACTAAAGAGAATGAAACGATCTCACCAGACAACTCGTAGTCTGTAACCTTCACTTAGGGTTACACGACCAGAGAGCAAACAGCACAGCTAATCAGTCCTCAACAACAACTCCAAGAAACCAAGGTCTCCAGCCAACAATCGTTGACCAAGCAATCTGCTCAACTAAACAAACCAAGAACAAACAAATAATAGACCAGATCTATAGATAAGACCAGATCTACTAAATGATAAGACCAAGAACCAGATCTATTACTTAGATCAGATCCCTCAACAATAACAAAGAAACAAACAGCGGAAGACACACAAGAACCAAGATCCAGAGCCTATGGCTCTGATACCATGTAGAATTTTAGGGTTTGAACTCAACAACAAATAATAAAAGAATCAACACAACCATGAACACAATGAACAAAGAATGTAGGCGACAAAACAACGGTGACAAAATCTTATTTATCCAACCCAAAAAGTACCCACCAGAACCCTAGATCTCAGATAAACACTGAGATCAAATCAACAATAATACAAAGTCTTCTACAAGATCTACTGATTAATAAGATCAGTAGATCAAGAGAGAAATAACCAAAGAACAATACAAAAGAATAATACCTAACAAAACCCTAACAATAACCAGAGAACTATAACAAGACGATAACAAAATAACAGAGAGACTAAACTCTCAACTGAGATAAAAGAGAGTTTAAATAGAGCAGCTCAGAAACGTCGAGAAGCAAATCAACGGACACGATTATTACCAATCCAACGGCTGAGATCACACCCTGCAAAATATCTCAACAAACTCAAAAGGTCCAAGTTAAAGTACCCGGTTCAATAAGAGTTCACCAGTCCAAACTGAGTTCAAGTTATCAAACCAAACTTAAACTGTTAGCCCAACAATCAGGCCCAATAAGTAATTGAATTAGAGAGATAATAGGCTGATTAGCCCAACATATTTCAACATTTTGGTTGATTTCTTATCCAAAGATATGTTTTTATACTCCATATGTGTTTGTTGTTAAAGACCAAGTCGTTTCTTGCACTCCATATGAACCAACACGTTAAGTAATAAATCACCAGAATGACCTTCTTGTTAGTCTTCGTACTATAGTAGTGATCTGATTAAATCAAAATTTCTCTGACTGATGTATGATCGGTTGATTAAGTATGATCTAAGCTTAAAGATTTTATCACAGCCAAACACACTAACAGATTAAGAAGGAAAGATGTTTTTTATATAAGATTGAAATCATTTGAAGATACAAGTCTCATTCACATGTCTCCCCATTAACTACATTAAAAAGAAAACTATTGGACACAGATGCATCGCAGTTGTTGTGTTTTTGTTTCAGAACAAACATACATAATTGGTCGCAACTTTTTTTTTTTTTCAAGTTAGAAGGATGAAATATAATCAACTAAGTTGTTTAATGAACAACAAGAAGAGCCACCTTCGGCGAGGGAGAGGTTTACCTCCTCCTTAAGACAATTTATTCTCTTAAGCATTTCTTCTCCTTCTTTATCCATCATTACTCGTTTAATCGACATCTCAATTCCCACCCTTTCAAACCCATCCTCCAACAAAACGCCAATCTTCCAAATGTCACTCACATATCTTGCATTTATTGGTTGATCGGCCAAACATGGGGAACAAATCATGGGAACACCTTCACATATGCTCTCCAATGTTGAATTCCATCCATTATGAGTCCAAAAACACCCTGTTGCCGAATGAGCTAGTACTTCTTGTTGAGGAGACCATTTCACTATTCTTCCCTTGTCGCCCATTCTTTCTAGGAAATTTTCAGGTAACGACTCCAACCAATCTGAGCCAACAACCATCCCTGGTCGAACCACCCATAAAAATGGAAACCCGGTATTAAGCAACCCATGCGCCACTTCTTGAAATTCTGACTCCTTTATATGCGCAACGCTTCCAAAACTAACATATACTACTGACTTGGGAGGTTGTTTATCTAGCCATGAGAGGACAGTTCGGTCTTGTTCGATCAAGCTGCTTGAAGAGGCTGGGAAATACTTGTGGAATGGACCTAAAGTGAAGCTTGGAACTGGAAAATCATGGGAGATAGATTCTAGAGCAGATTCTTCAAGTTCTTTAAAGGCGTTCCATATGATCCCTGATGATGCCTTCATCTGATTAATCATGTTGGTGAGAAAATCCCCCATACTTTGTAGACTAGTTGAGATCTTTGCAATGTCTTTAAATTTTAATGGTAGAGATTCCGGCACCGATGTTTCATATTCTACATTTGGAAACGTTGATCCATTTAGTGTTATTGGTTTATTTCAAATTTACTTTATTATTAAACCGAAAAAATAATGTCATTGAACAGAGCCCACATGCCTGAATAATGTTAGTTCTAGGTGTTACACACGTGCTCCTTGACGGGAGCGATCTAACGTCTAACAAATTTTCAATAAAATGTAGACGCAATGGTAAAAATAACGTTAATGTGTGAATCTGGTCGGTACCCGCGGTGCCAACACTTATCATAACAACCAAAAAAGATATGACCAAAAGGACATTAACAAATGTATTACAACGATCAATAACAATTAACAATTAAAAAAACAAAAAACAGAAAACCTAAATGAAACATAAAACCATCAAATTAAAAACAAAAAAAAACATTGTAGCACCAACATGTTCTATACACGCACTAGTAGGAAACCCGCACGGTGCGGCGGGATATTATTTACACCATGACATTCATCATCTGTTAGTTTATCAATCGTCTTGTAATATACTGTATAATAATTTTGTTTGTTTGTTTTCTTGTTTGTAGCATCGATGTAGTTTATATATGCAACAAGCATTACAAAACTCAATTAAGTAAAAAGTCATAAACATAAGTGAAACTTTGGATTATTAAAATCCAATACCTCAAATGTTTAAAGCTCAATGTATGTTTTTTTTTACAAATGAGTTAACATGTGTATTTCTAGATATTCCATTTTACAAACGTGATTTGTGGGAGAATAGAATGACATGAAAGTATTTGACCGACCTTGTTTTGTAAGGTAGCTACTTGTTTTAGAGTAATGTACTATAGCTTCATATGCAAGGGTGCAACCGAGACTGCTAGTCCGCAGCACTATCCGAGGTAGCTTCATGCCATCCGCCACTGCCTGGGTGAAGTAGAAAGCCGCATCTGTGATTACACAAGCAACCCTTTCTTCACCTGGTTCCGCCAACAGCCCAGCCAAGCAATCTGTAAACGGACCTACACAACTGTTGTTTAGGTACTTCACAAAATAGGTAGCATCTGGGTTCGTAGGCAACTGGTCAGCAATCTTAGAAAAGCGGTCTTTGATGGGCTTGAAGGTGAAGTGAGGATAGTTGGAAGGATTAGGAGAGTTGTATTCAGTGTGTATAACGGTAATCTTAAAGCCACGAGTGTGAAGAATGTTTGCTAACTGAAGCATGGGATTGATATGACCCTGAAAAGGTAGCGGAAACAATATTATTCTCCGGCGCTGGAGAGTACTAACGCTTCTAAGAGTCTCCATGCTCAACAACGTTGAAATCCAAGGAATGAAGAATGAAGGTTTAATGAATTTGATTATAACATACAAGTTTTCATCTATTGTTTGCTTCCATATGGTCCCCATTGATAACATGTGCAAGTCCTTGTATCCAAATTGAATTTGATAACTGAACACATAGGTCACAACATTACTGCACATGTTTTTTATGAATATTTTTGTATGTATGTCAACATTGGCGAATCGTGAACATAGTTTTCGGTAAAATCTGGGGAAAAAAACTTAATACACATAAAAAATTTGGAATTTTCCGGTAAAAACTACACTAAGAAACGAAAAAATCATTGCCCAAACAAACATCCGCCCCTGCGAGTTGATATATTGTTTTAAGCTAAATTAAAAAGTTTAGTGTAGTTAATTTGGGCTTTAATTGGACCTGAAATTCCGAAAGCAACATTAAAATATGAAATCATTGAAAAAGAAATTAGTAGAAGAAAAGTTCGGATTTTTTTTTAACGGCAAATTTTATCACACCTTAATTTCACCTCACCTTGCATTTACAAAGATTTTAACCCATAACCTCACATTTGTAAGGGGAGCATCATACTACTAAACAAGAAAGAAAAGGGGTTGTTGTTAAGTGTTTTAAGCAAAAAAAATCAAAGCGTCAACTTCGAGACGAGATTTGCTCATCTATGTTTTTTACTCGATTCTCATCTCTTTTTTACAAAGGTCGATTTCTATTATTTTTGCTATGTCTTTGTTGTCTTTTTATGGGTTGTGCACAAATGTTGGATGTTTGCTATGATTTTCAGTTACGATACACTCTTGTCACATTCAAATCCGTGCCCATTTTTAGTTAAAATACTCACCAAACTGCTCAACGATGTAGATTAGGTTACGCCATTTTTTATTGGATTAATTGATTAAGGTTTTTGAAAAAACTTAAACCGCTCAACGATGTAAACTGGAAACTGATTTTAGTAATTAGTGAAGATTAAAGATGGAAAATGTTCATGTAGATGAGAATGTAGATGCAAAAAAAATGGGAAATAGATTTGTAAAATAAAGAGATTAAATTGTTTTTAACTAGAATTTAATCAAAATGACGTAGTTTTGATTGGTTTCGCACCTAAGCTTAGATGCGTAACAGCCACATATTCATTTTCCCCTATTCATAATTATCATTTTTTTTAAATGTTGCCCTACAAAATGAGGAACTGAAAACGTTAGGTGTGAGGGACCTCCTTATTCATGGCTGAAAAAATATATATATATATATGCCTAAGGGTCCACAATGTAAGTTTTTTTTTATTTAATCACTGTTGTAAATTGGAGCTAAGAACTTAGAGCAACATCATTACATCAAGCTTCTGTTACAACCAAAAACATCAAATACACAAGAACAAATTAAGAAGGAAATCATTGTATGTTTTTATTAAGAATTGAAATCATTTGAAGATACAAGTCTCTCATTTAACAGCTCTCAACATTAATTGCATGAAATAGATAAGGATTACAAGGATATAACCTATTGTGGTGGTGTTTTTGTTCCTGAATAAATGTAATTGCAACTTAAGTTTTCTAGTTAGAACGATGATATATAATCAACTAAGTTGTTTAATGACCTATAAGAAGAGCCACCTTCAGCTAAGGATAGGTTTACCTTCTTCTTAAGACAGCTTATTCTCTCACGAATCTCTTCTCCTTCTTTATCCATCATTACTCGTCTAATTGCCTTCTCGATTCCCAACCTTTCGAGCCCATCCTCCAACATAACGCCAATCTTCCAAGCGTCACTCACATATCTTGCATTTATCGGTTGGTCAACAAAACAAGGGGAACAAATCATGGGAACTCCTTCACATATGCTCTCCAATGTTGAATTCCATCCATTATGAGTCCAAAAACACCCTGTTGCCGAATGAGCTAGTACTTCTTGTTGAGGAGACCATTTCACTATTCGTCCCCTGTCGCCCATTCTTTCTAGGAAATTTTCAGGTAACGACTCCAACCAATGTGAACCAACAACCATCCCTGGTCGAACCACCCATAAAAATGGTAACCCAGTATTAACCAACCCATGTGCCACTTCTTGAAATTCTGACTCCTTTATATGCGCAATGCTTCCAAAACTAACATATACTACTGACTTGGGAGGTTGTTTGTCTAGCCATGAGAGAACAGTTCGGTCTTGTTCGATCAAGCTGCTCGAAGAGGCGGGGAAATACTTGTGGAATGGACCTAAAGTGAAGCTTGGAACTAGAAAATCATGGGAGATAGATTCTAGAGTAGATTCTTCAAGTTCTTTAAAGGTGTTCCATATGATCCCTGATGATGCCTTCATCTGATTAATCACGTTGGTGAGAAAATCCCCCATACTTTGTAGACTGGTTGAGATCTTTGCAATGTCTTTAAATTTTAATGGTAGAGATTGAGGCACTAATGTTTCAAATTCTACATTTGGAAACATTGATCAATTTCATGTTATTGGTTTATTTCAAATTTACTTTATTATTAAACTGAAACATATAATGTCATTGAATAGTAGCCCCACATGCCTGGATAATTTTATTTCTGTATTTCTAGGCTAAGCCTATATACATGGATAATTTTAATTCTGGTTACACCCGCGCTCGACGGGAGTGATTTGACTTTTAACAAATTTTCAGTGAAACGTAGACACAATGGTAAAAATGACGTTAATGAAGTGAACCCGGTCGGCACCGTTCGGTTCGATTCGTTACGGTACCAACACTTATCATAACAACCGAAAAAGATATGACCAAAAGGACATCAACAAATGTATTACAACGATTGATAACAATAAAAAAACACAGAACAGAAAACCTAAATGAAAAAAAAATCAACAAAAGACAAAAAAATTGTAGCACCAACATGTTCTATACACACACTAGTACAAAGCCCACACGATGTGCCGAGATGTTAATTTACACCATGACATTGATCATCTGTTAGTTTATCAATCCTCTTGTAATATACCGTATAATAATTTTGTTTGTTTTCTTATTTGTAGCATCGGCGTAGTCTATCTATGCAATAAGCATTACCAAACTCAAATAAGTAAAAAGTTATAAACATAACATTGTAGCGGTGGTGGATGATGTTGTTGATGATGGTCAGTGGTGATTACCTGGTGATTAATTAGTGAAGCTTTGTGGGAATGGTGGTGGTGGAGGATGACAGGGGAGGATAAGCGGTGGTGGTGTCCGACCAAATGCATAAGGTGGATGAGTGGTGGTAGTTGTCACTAGCTTGGTGGTGGAGGATGAGTAGCGATGGTGGTGGTTTTAGAGAGGGAGAGAGGGTGGGGGTGGCTCGTTTAAAAAATATATTTTTTATTAGAAAGTAAACAAAAAGAAACAAGAAAAGAAAAAAAAACAAAATGGCTAAAAGTCTAAAATGTCCTTAACTTAACGTTAAAAATAAACGGAGTTAAAGAAATTGGACGGAAAGGACAACAAAAGACAAACAGGAGGTGTTTAGCTACAAAAAAAAAAGGTTTTTTTAAGTGTAACGACTAACAAGCATAAAAGACCGAACCCCATGAATGATTTTGGTTGTTTATTCTTTCTAAAATGTTTAGGGGTATTGGATTTTAATAATCCAAGCTTTCACCCATTGGCCAACAATAATCTGTATTTTAAAAATTGCCAACAACGATCCCAACTTTCGGACATTTTTTCTCTGATAAACCTTTTTTAACTGATGACTAACCAAGTTAGTGGACAGGCATGCCATGTCAACGTCCATGTCAGCGTCCATGTTAGCATTAACATGCTATGTCAGCTTCCACGTCATTATCCATCCCAGCGTTAGCATGCCACGTCAGCATCCCCTAACTGAGTTAGTTCTCAGTTAATAAAGGTTCATTGTCGGACAATACGTTGAAATTGCGATCGTTATTGGAAATTGTTGAAGTACATATTATTGCCGGTCAATAAGTGTAACTTTGGATTATTAAAATCCAATACCTCAAATGTTTAAAGCTAAATGTATGTTTTTTCACAAATGAGTTAACATGTGTATTTTCTGGATATTCCATTTTACAAACGTGATTTGTGGGAGAGTAGAATGACATGAAAGTATTTGACTGACCTTGTTTTGTAAGGTAGCTACTTGTTTTAGAGTAATGTAATATAGCCTCATATGCAAGGGTGCAACCGAGACTGCTAGTCCGGAGCACTATCCGAGGTAGCTTCATGTCATTCGCCACAGCATGGGTGAAGTAGAAATCCGCATCTGTGATTACACAAGCAACCCGTTCTTCACCAGGTTCCGCCAACAACCCAGCCAAGCAATCCGTAAACGGACCTACACAACTATTGTTTAGGTACTTCAGAAAATAGATAGCATCTGGGTTCGTAGGCAACTGGTCAGCGATCTCAGAAAAACGGTCTTTGATGGGCTTGAAGGTGAAGTGAGGATAGTTGGAAGGATTAGGAGAGTTGTATTCAGCGTGTATAACGGTAATCTTAAAGCCACGAGTGTGAAGAATGTTTGCTAACTGAAGCATGGGATTGATATGACCCTGAAAAGGTAGCGGAAACAATATTATTCTCCGGCGCTGGAGAGTACTAACGCTTTTAAGAGTCTCCATGCTCAACAACGCTGAAATCCAAGGATTGAAGAATGAAGGTTTAATGAATTTGTTTTTAACATACAAGTTTTCTTCTGTTGTTTGCTTCCATCTATGGTCCCCATTGATAACATGTGCAAGTCCTTGTATCCAAATTGAATTTGATAACTGAACACATAGGTTTACAACATTGCTGCACGTGTTTTTTATGAATATTTCTGTATGTATGTCAACATTGGTGAATCTTGAACATAGTTTTCGGTAAATTTGGGGAGACCAAACTTAATACACATAAAAATTTTGGAATTTTACGGTAAAAACTACACTAAGAAACGAAAAAATGATTGCCCAAACAAACATCCGCCCCTGCATGTCAATAACGCCTATATGACACTTATGGACGGGGAGACCAAAGGAACACTCATTGACATTGCGAGTTGATATATTGTTTTAAGCTAACTAAAAAAGTTTAGTATAGTTAATTTGGGCTTTAATTGGACCTGAAATTCCGAAAGCAACATTAAAATATGAAATCATTGAAAAGGAAATTAGTAGAAGAAAAGGTTGGGTTTTTTTTTAACGGCAAATTTTATCACACCTTAATTTTACGTCACCTTGCAGTTACAAAGATTTTAACCCATAACCTCACATTTGTAAGGGGAGCACCATACTACTAGACAAGAAATAAAAGGGGTTGTTGTTAAGTGTTTTAAGCAAAAAAAATCAAAGCGTCAAAAACTGAACTTCAAGATGAGATTTGCTCATCTATGTTTTTTACTCGATGCTCATCTCTTTTTTACAAAGGTCGTTTCTATTTTTTTTGCTATGTGTTTGTTGTCTTTTTATGGGTTATGTTTCTTTTCACAATGTTGGATGTTTGCTATGATTTTCAGTTACGATACACTCTTGTCACCTTCAAATCCGTGCCCATTTTAGTTAAAATACTCACCAAACTAATATTCTTATACTAATATTCATAATTATCATTTTTTTTTAAATGTTGCCCCTACAAAATGAGGAACTGAAAACGTTAGGTGTGAGGTACCTCCTTATTCATGGCTGAAAAAAAAATATGCCTAAGGGTCCTATAATGTAAGTTTTTTTTATTTAATCACTGTTGTAAATTGGACCTAAGAACTTTAATTAGTGCAACATCAAGCTTCTGCAACATCAAATTCGCCACTTAGGTTGGGAGTTCAACTCCAAGGGTGTACAAAAAGGGTGTAAAGAAATGGGTGTAAGAAATTAGCCGTTCAAAAAAAAAACACAAGAACAAATTAAGAAGGAAATCATTGGATGTTTTTATTAAGAATTGAAATCATTTGAAGATACAAGTCTTTCATTTAACAGCTCTCAACATTAATTGCATGAAATAGATAAGGATTACAAGGATATAACCTGTTGTGGTGGTTTTTTTGTTCCTGAATAAATGGATTTGCAACTTAATTTTTCAAGTCAGAACGATGATATATAATCAACTAAGTTGTTTAATGACCTATAAGAAGAGCCACCTTCAGCGAGGGAGAGGTTTACCTTCTCCTTAAGACAGCTTATTCTCTCACAAATCTCTTCTCCTTCTTTATCCATCATCACTCGTTTAATTGCCTTCTCGATTCCCACCCTTTCGAGCCCATCCTCCAACATAATGCCAATCTTCCAAACGTCACTCACGTATCTTGCATTTATTGGTTGGTCGGCCAAACATGGGGAACAAATCATGGGAACACCTTCACATATGCTCTCCAATGTTGAATTCCATCCATTATGAGTCCAAAAACACCCTGTTGCCGAATGAGCTAGTACTTCTTGTTGAGGAGACCATTTCACTATTCGTGCCTTGTCGCCCATTCTTTCTAGGAAATTTTCAGGTAACGACTCCAACCAATCTGAGCCAACAACCATCCTTGGTCGAACCACCCATAAGAATGGTAACCCGGTATTAAACAACCCATGAGCCACTTCTTGAAATTCTGACTCCTTTATATGCGCAATGCTTCCAAAACTAACATATACTACTGACTTGGGAGGTTGTTTATCTAGCCATGAGAGAACAGTTCGGTCTTGTTCGATCAAGCTGCTTGAAGAGGCTAGGAAATACTTGTGGAATGGACCTAAAGTGAAGCTTGGAACTGGAAAATCATGGGAGGTAGATTCTAGAGCGGATTCTTCAAGTTCTTTAAAGGTGTTCCATATGATCCCTGATGATGCCTTCATCTGATTAATCATGTTGGTGAGAAAATCCCCCATACTTTGTAGACTGGTTGAGATCTTTGCAATGTCTTTAAATTTTAATGGTAGAGATTCCGGCACTAATGTTTCAAATTCTACATTTGGAAATGTTGATCAATTTCGTGTTATTGGTTTATTTCAAATTTACTTTATTATTAAACTGAAACAAATAATGTCATTGAACGGTAGCCCCACATACCTGGATAACTTTATTCTGTGTTTCTAGGCTAAGCCTATATACATGGATAATTTTAATTCTCGGTTACACTCGCGCTCCTCTACGGGAGTGATCTGACTTTAAACAAATTTTCAGTGAAACGTAGACACAATGGTAAAAATGACGTTAATGAAGTGAACCCGGTCGGCACCGTTCGGTTCGGTTCGTTACGATACCAGCACTTGTCATGACAACCGAAAAAGATTCCAAAAGGACATCAACAAATGTATTACAACGATTGATAACAATAAAAAACACGCAGAAAACCTAAATGAAAAAAGAAAATCAACAAAAGAAAAAAAAATTGTAGCACCAACATGTTCTATACACACACTAGTACGAAACCCACACGATGTGTCGGGACGTTAATTTACACCATGACATTGATCATCTATTAGTTTATCAATCTTCTTGTAATATACTGTATAATAATTTTGTTTGTTTTCTTATTTGTAGCATCGGTGTAGTCTATCTATGCAATAAGCATTACCAAACTCAAATAAGTAAAAAGTTATAAACATAACACCGTAGCGGTGGTGGATGATGTTGTTGATGATGGTCAGTGGTGATTACCTGGTGATTAATTAGTGAAGCTCTGTAGGAATGGTGGTGGTGGAGGATACATGGGAGGATAAGCGGTGGTGGTGTCCGACGGAATGCATAAGGTGGATGAGTGGTGGTGGTTGTCACTAGCTTGGTGGCGGAGGATGAGTAGCGATGGTGGTGGTTTTAGAGAGAAAAAGGGGGTAGGGGTGGCTGGTTTCATAAATATATTTTTATTAGAAAGTAAACCAACAGAAATGAAAAAAGAAAAAGAAAAAAACAAAATGGTTAAAAGACTAAAATGCCCTTAACTTAACGTTAAAAGTAAACGGAGTTAAGAAATTGGACGGGAATGGCAACAAAAGACAAACATTAGGTGTTGAGATACAAAAAAAGGTTTTTTAAATGTAACAACTAACAAGCATAACAGACCGAACCTCATGAATAATTTTGGTTGTTTACTCTTTCGAAAATGTTTAGGGGTATTGGATTTTAATAATCCAAACTTTAACCCATTGGCTGACAATAATCTGTATTTCAAATATTGCCAACAACGATCCCAACTTTCGGACATTTTTCCTCTGGTGAAACTTTTTAACTGATGACTAACCAAGTTAGTGGACGCTGACATGGCATGCCATGTCACCGTCCATGTCTGCGTCCATGTCAGCTTCCACGTCATCATCCATGCCAGCGTTTGCATGCCACGTCATCATCCACGTCAGCGTCCACGTCAGACTCCACTAACTGAGTTAGTTCTCAGTTAATAAAGGTTCATTGTCAGCCAATACATTGAAAGTTGAGATCGTTGTTGGGAATTTTGACATACATATTATTGCCGGCCAATGAGTGAAAGTTTTGATTATTAAAATCCAATACCATGTTTTTTTCATAAATGAGTTAACATGTGTATTTTCTAGATATTCCATTTTACAAACGTGATTTGTGGGAGAGTAGAACGACATGAAAGTATTTGACTGACCTTGTTTTGTAAGGTAGCTACTTTTTCTAGAGTAATGTTTTATAGCCTCATATGCAAGGGTGCAACTGGGACTGCTAGCCCGGAGCACTATCCGAGGTAGCTTCATGTCATCCGCCACAGCCTGGGTGAAGTAGAAACCCGCATCTGTGATTACACAAGCAACCCGTTCTTCACCAAGTTCCGCCAATAACCCAGCCAAGCAATCCGTAAACGGACCTACACAGCTGTTGTTTAGGTACTTCGCAAAATAGGTAGCATCTGGGTTCGTAGGCAACTGGTCAGCGATCTCAGAAAAGCGGTCTTTGATAGGCTTGAAGGTGAAGTGAGGATAGTTGGAAGGATTAGGAGAGTTGTATTCAGCGTGTATAATGGTAATCTTAAAGCCACGGGTGTGAAGAATGTTTGCTAACTGAAGCATTGGATTAATATGACCCTGAAAAGGTAGCGGAAACAATATTATTCTCAGGCGCCGGAGAGTACTACTGCTTCCAAGAGTCTCCATGCTCAACAAAGTTGAAATCCAAGGAAAGAAGAATGAAGGGTTAAAGATTTGCTTTTCAAATACAAATTGGCCTCTGGTATTTGTGTCCCTTTCTGGACCACACTGGTAACATGTGCAAGTCGTTGTATCCAAATCGAATTTGATAAGCGAACACATAACATTATTGCTCGTGTTTTCTGTGAGTCTTGTATGCATGTCAATGACCCATTGTGAGTTGTCTATTGTTTAGGGCCCCCAATTTTTTTTTTCTTTTAAAAGTTTAGTATACATAATTTGGGCTCTATTAGAACTGAAAATATGAAAATATGGTTCCGAAAGCAACATGAAAATATGAAATCAAGAAAAGGAAATTGGTAGATGAAAAGAAAAGGGGTCGTTGTTAAGTGTTTTAAGCAAAAATCGAAACGTCAAAAGTAGAACTCCAATAGGAGACTGCCACATACCCAAAATGTGATGTCACACCCCCCAGAATGTGATGTTATAGGGTGTATGAAACCTAGAACCCTTCTTCAAATTAAAGTTCAATTTCGATTATTTTGCCATGTGTTTGTTGACTTTTTATGGATTATGTTTCTTTTCACAATGTTGGATGTTTGCAATGATTTTCAGTTACGATACGTCGTTAGGTGTGAGGGACCTCCTTAATATTCATGACTGAAAAAATAGGCAAAGGGGTCCTATAATGTAACTTTTTTTAAAGTAATCACTGTTGTAAATTGGACCAATAATTTAGCGCAACATCAAGCTTCTATCACAACGAGACACACCAAATACTCAAGAACAAATTAAGAAGGAAATCATTGGATGTTTTTATTTAGAATTGAAATTTAAAATAACAGCTCTCAACATTACTTGCATGAAATAGATAAGGATTACTAGGATATAACTTGTTGTGGTGGTGTTTTTGTTCCTGAGTAAATGGAACTGCAACTTAATTTTTCGAGTCAGAATGATGATATATAATCAACTAAGTTGTTTAATGACCTATAAGAAGAGCCACCTTCGGCGAGGGAGAGGTTTACCTTCTCCTTAAGACAGCTTATCCTCTCGCGAATCTCTTCTCCTTCTTTATCCATCATTACTCGTTTAATTGCCTTCTCGATTCCCACCCTTTCGAGCCCATCCTCCAACATAACGCCAATCTTCCAAGCGTCACTCACATATCTTGCATTTATCGGTTGGTCGACAAAACATGGGGAACAAATCATGGGAACTCCTTCACATATGCTCTCCAATGTTGAATTCCATCCATTATGAGTCCAAAAACACCCTGTTGACGGATGAGCTAGTATTTCTTGTTGAGGAGACCATTTCACTATGCGTCCCCTCTCGCCAACTCTTTCTAGGAATTTTTCAGGCAATGCCTCCACCCATTCCGAACCAGTAACTATTCCTGGTCGAACCACCCACAAAAATGGTAAACCGATAATATCCAACCCATGTGCCACTTCTTGAAACTCTGACTGGGTTATATGTGCAACACTTCCAAAACTAACATACACTACTGACTTGGGAGGTTGTTTGTCTAGCCATGAGAGAATAGTTCGGTCTTGTTCAATCAAGCTGCTCGAAGACGCTGGGAAGTACTTGTGAAATGGACCTAAAGCGAAGCTTGGAACTGGAAAATCTCGGGAGAGAGTTTCTAGATCAGATTCTTCGAGTTCTTTGAATGTGTTCCATATGATTCCTGATGATGCTCTCATCTGGTTAAGCATGTTGGTAGCAAAGTCCCCTGTACCTTGTGGGTTGATTGTCATCTTCGCGATGTCTTTAAATTTCAATAGTGGATACTCTGGCACTGATGCTTCATAATCTGAATCTGTAAACATCCACCCAACATTTAGATAAGTACCCAAAAAAACATTTGCGAATCGACCTAGAACTAATCAGTCTAACCCCTTGAGACTTATGCTATTTTAGACAGGTGATTAAATATAAACTAAAACCACCTAATATGACACTACTGCAATGTAAATATTATTATTTTGAAGTGCAAACCTTCCTATAAAAGATGTGGAGAAGAATTAGAATGATGTGAAATATTTGACAGACCTTGTTTTGTAAGGTTAAAGCAAGCCATTTTAGAGGAAAAGAATAAAGCGTCATAAGCAACAACGCAACCAATACTGCTTGTCCTGAGTGCTATCCGAGGTAGCTTCAGGTCATCCGCGACAGCTTGGGAAAAGTAGAAAGCTGCATCTGTGATCATACAAGCAACACTTTCTTCACCGAGTTCAGCCAACAACCCAGCCAGACAATCCCTAAACGGTTGTTCACAGCTGTTATTTAGGAACTTAAGATAATAGCTAGAGTCTCGGTTTGTTGGCAACTGATCAACGATTTCAGAAAAGCGGTCCTTGATGGGCTTGAATGTGAAGTGGGGATAGTTGGAAGGATTAGGAGAGTTGTATTCAGTGTGTATAACGTTGATCTTAAAGCCACGGGTATGGAGAATGTTTGCTAACTGAAGCATAGGATTGATATGACCCTGGAAAGGTAGCGGAAACAATATTATTCTCCGGTACCGGAGAGTGCTAACGCTTCCATTGGTCTCCATATTCAGCAAGCCTCAAAGTAAAGCCAAGAAGATTACTTTTATTTTGACAGAATAATTTGCTTCATGTATACAAATTGAATTTGAATTTGACAATTGACAGTTAATCTATTTTCCTCCACATTTTCTTGACAAATCTGTCCGTATGCCTTGTCAAAATAGGAGTGCTGCTTATGATTAAAAAGTTCCATTGATATTTTTTTTAAGCAACACACACTCTCTAATTTTACATCACCTAAAATCCACATAATTACCACAATAGAACTTGAACTGATCTTATCATTTATAATACAATATATACATTTTTAATGGCGTTTATTTTTATACTTTTAGTTATGTTCTATACTTATACAGTCATACTCAGTGATAGGGTAAGGTTTGCCTATGTTGTACCCTCTTCGTACTATACTAATATTTTTTTTTTATATTTGTGGGACTTACTAGATACGGTAAATCTTACACAAAATATACATAACATTAACTTTAAATTTCAATGTGGTTGGCCCCTACACTTCAAACTTTGCATAATTTAAACTTGTGTTATAGCTTCTTAATTTTTTAAAGTGACTTAGATGTGTCGGTGACTCAAATATTTGACCTCTACACTTGAAACTACTTTTTTAATAATAATAATAATAATAATAATAATAATAATATAATTTTGAAATTTTCATAAATTTAGTTAAAACGTTCTCGAATAAATTTTACAATAAATCAAACTTTCAGTTTTAGGGTATGTTTGGCAAAACTAACTGGTGACTGGTGGTTGGAAGTTGGTAGTTGTATGTTTATAAATATATTTTGATGTTTGGCAGAGTAGCTGGAGCTTTTAATAAAATGACCAAAATGGGCAAAACTAAAAGCTTGTATTCACGGCTTTTTTTAATGATATGAAGAAACGTGTATAATCGGTCCTAAGAATGGTCTATTTGGTTTGATACTCGTGCTCACTCAGTTATAATCCTTCGCTCATACTAATGGCAAAACCGTAACCCTAGGAGGTGATAATAAGTGTAATGTGTGTGGTGAAAGTAAGAACACAAGAATATAAGTGGTTCGACCGATAATGGCTTACGTCCACTATGAAGAGAGATGTATATTATTACTTGGAAATTGTTACAAAAAGAGTACAAGTATTCTCTCTATACTATTTCTTGCATGGAATGACTGATCCTTTGCAAAGGAGAAGAAGTCTCCTTTTTATAGGGAAGGTCGTGGGCCAAAGGTTGTGGTCCAAGAAAAGAGTCATCGATCTGGGCCTTGGCTCAGGCCCAGATGTCTTCGGCCCATAAAAGGGGCGGGAATCAGGTGGCAATTAATGTTGATGTGAGAGAAAGTATAACTTGACCTGCTGGCGGTCCACGTGGCGCCATCTGATTGGGCGCATGCGGCGCTTCCTTCTGACACAACATGGTTGACCACCTGCT
This sequence comes from Ambrosia artemisiifolia, assembly GCA_032199755.1. Lineage (NCBI taxonomy): Eukaryota > Viridiplantae > Streptophyta > Magnoliopsida > Asterales > Asteraceae > Ambrosia > Ambrosia artemisiifolia. Next base: position 3,429,014 of record CM063517.1, read on the forward strand.
GGCGTCTGACGTGACGTCTGGCATAGGGCAGACATGCTTGTATAGTACTCTGACATGTACTGTTTGCAGCAGCATGGTGGAAGCATGGGAGCAGTCACGTCGTTATTCCTTATCAGTGGTTGTTGGACCACCCCTGACACGTGTTGACATTTGGTTGGCGCATGATCTGCTCGGATTTGACCAAATCTTCTTAATTCTTGATCGTTCGTACCTCGTACCAAAAGCTGATGTTAGTCAAATATTCTGCGCATAAAGACACGCGCGAAGATTCCTTTGTGCTGGTAACATCATATAGTTGAAGTCATTCTGCGCGTGGGCTGACCACCATGCGCAGCCTTTGTTTCCGCGGACTTCATAAGTGCATGCTGGCGTATGGTTTCTTCCGCGGAAGTATTATGGGATAGGGATGCCATCGCGCTGAGATTAGGCACCCTATCCCTTCGTGATAGAATGGGTATGTGTATAATTTTACTTGTTAAAAGTTTGTAACTAGTAGGAAAGTATTCTTAAACGCTAGTAATAGTAGCGTTTTAATATGAAACTTTTTCTCCTAACCTAAAAGTTTTAAGATTTTTCAATCAAACAAGTTTTTTAATTAAGTATGAGCATTTTCTTAAAAGCTCAAAGCTAGAAGCTCATAAATGTTTTTAAAAACTCATTACATATACTTAAGATAACTTAAGAAACTAAAAATTATGAAAACATTTAACTATAAATATAATTTTAAAATCAAAACTGAATGAAGAACAAAACTTTAAAATTAAAATACGACCTTTTATAAAAAAAATGTAATAAATTACAGAACTTACAAAACAAATAAATGTAAAAAATCAACCCCACTCGTATCACTTTTGGTGAATTATGACAATGAAAGATTTGAGTTAAACCTTACGAGGTTGTCAGTTCGAACCCTAAGCCCACCCAGGTTTTCTTCTCATCATGTGTTATACTACAGAGTTAAGCTCTTGTGACAACACGGGTCAAGTGATAGTCCGTGCCGGCATGGCTTTATGAGAAAACGTCCAAACTTTAAAGCAGCGTAAGTCAGGTTAATAAGAAAACATAGTGAGAATAAAATAGGGCATCGGAGTCTCCGATATGGAAAGTGCGATGGCCAAACACCACAAGTGGCCGTTCCATAAAAACAAATGTAACTACATGAGGCTCAAAGCCCCTCGTAAGTTTACAGTAACCGATATCTCTCTCTCTCTCTCTCCCATCTCCGTTTCTCAGTCATCATAACGTAGCCACCGGCGATCGAACGCACCACAGGACCACAACTTCAGTTGCACACCATAGGTAAAGTCCCCTCTCTAAATAAACGCATTTTCTTTTTCTATGATTGAAAATTGTTTCTGGGTTTTGGAAAGGAACAGCGACTGTACATTTTGATTTTGGGAAGCTGGAACAAATTAATAATTAAGAACCATTAAATATTATACAGCCACAGATGTTTCTGCTGGCCACTGTCTCTGTGCGTCTTGGCCCTTAATTAAAAAAAAAAAAAAAACTTTTATTTCTTAAATCAGCCCATCCTGATATATATTATCGATCAGATTCACAGTAAAATTTACTGATAGTAGAGGTAGTTTGTGTCCTAGAAGATACGGATTTAGCCCCCAATCATCTATTCCAGCTAGGGGTTCAAACGGTCGACTGTTCAAACGGTCCGCGTAAACAGTCTACGTCATTAAAAGTTTGACTTTTTGCCACATAAGCAATTCAGGTCATCAAAACTTTTGACTTTTTTGTCACATAAGCGGTCCATGTCAACAAAAACTAATTGGGTTAACTTTTAGTTAGTATGAGACCGGCGAAGGAAAATAGGTTAGAAGGTGGGACTAGTGACTTTGTCTTGATTGAATTTTTTTTTGTTAGAAATGTTTGCTTCTTGTTTCCTAAATTTAGTTTAGTTAATAATTTCCTATTTAATGATATTTGACTAGGGGAGTGGTGTGCCTACATCCTACCCTCCCCAGAACCTAAACAGTAACTTTTAGTTACGGTGGGATTTACTGGATACGGTTGTTGTTGTTGTTTTGACCCGACCCATTACGGCTAACTTCAGGTTTCTAGGACACCTCATATTTCGACATAACTAACTGTTATATTGGCTTTTAGAAGTGAGATTCTAACTGGTTATGGGAGAGCATAGAGCAGCTTTTATATTATATATATGAGATGAAGGATAGGGCCATATGGGGATGTATTTGAATGATATGGAAGTATTTGACTAACCTTCTTTTGTAAGGTGAAAGCTAGCCTTTTTGGAGTAAAAAGGCAAAACGTTACAAGCAAGAAGGCTTCCAAGACTGCTTGTCCGGAGCACTATCCGAGGTAGCTTCAGGTCATCCGCGACCCCCTGCGCGAAGTGGAACCCTGCATCGTTGATTACACACGCAACCCTTTCTTCACTAGGTTCCGCCAACAACCCAGCCAGACAATCCTAAACGGATCTACACAGCTTTCATTTAGGTACTTAACAAAATAGGTCGTGTCTGCGTTGGTAGGCAACTGGTCTGCAATAGCAGAAAAGCGGTCCTTGATGGGGATAAAGGTGAAGTGAGGATAGTTGGAAGGATTAGGAGAGTTGTATTCAGCGTGTATAACGGTAATCTTAAAGCCACGGGTGTGAAGAATGTTTGCCAACTGAAGCATGGGATTGATATGACCCTGAAAAGGTAGCGGAAACATTACTATGCTCCGGCTAGTTGTCGACTGGAGCGTATCGCTGCTTCCATGGGTCATATTCAACAAGGCTCAAAGCAGAGTACTCTGCTTGGTAGAGTATAATCTAGCTACCTTCCTGAAGATATTACATGACTGCTGGTTTTATTATAAGTATGTTTGTATGACTTGTCAAAATAGCCTGCTGAGTATGATTAAAAAAAAAATTCATTAACTTATAATATGCATGACATTAACTTTAATTTTGGAATTTTCTTCACTCAGTCTTAATTAAATAGGAAATATAATACCATTCTAGGTGTCTGGTGACTCACCTAAAATTGACCCGACTGGATAGTTGAGAGCATGACTCTACACTTGGAACTATTTTTTAAAGTTATACATTCATCAGTAGATGAGATTTTAAACCTTTGGACAGTTTTCAAAATAAGTATATGAAATAAACTAATATTAACAATAGAATTGATATAACCTAAATCTAATAATATCATCCATGATTGCATGATCTTGGAAATATTTGATAAATATCTAGTATTTGGATTAGTTATTGTACGAACGTCTTGCCTCTATTTTGAAAATCTTTGTAGCATCCCGACATCCGATACACTTGTAAACATTCATAGTTTTCAACAGGAAAAGGAATCAAATAGCAGTAAATCACAAGAACCTAAAAAGAAGAAATGTAAGCAACTAGAGACTCCAATGCTTCATAGGAAGAGCCACCCTTCACTAAAGAAACACCTGCCTTTTGTTTCAATTCTCTAGCATTCTCTCTAATGTGTTCTCCTCCTTCATCCACCATTACTTTCCGTATTGCACTCGCTATCTCTTTCCTTTCCCACCCATTTCCCAAATACACCCCTACCTTGGAAACATCGCTCATGTATCTAGCGTTCAACGCTTGATCGCCCATAAAAGGTGACATTATCATAGGAACACCTTCACAAACGCTTTCCAATGTCGAGTTCCATCCACTATGAGTCCAAAACGCACCAATTGCTTCATGAGCCAACACTTCTTGCTGAGGAGCCCATTTCACAACACGCCCCCTTTCACCCACTAACCCATCAGCCAACGGTTCAATCCAAGTTGAACCCTTGACAAACCCCGGTCTAACCACCCATAAAAACGTTTGCTTGCTATCAACCAACCCATGAGCTATTTCCAAGAAATCTTTCTCATCCACTTCAGTAGTGCTACCAAAACTAACATACAGTACAGAATTGTGTGGTTGTTTATCTAACCACGGAAAAAAGCTTCGATCTTGGTCTAGTAAGCTGCTAGATGAGGCTGTAAAATGCTTGGCGAATGGTATCAAGAAACTCGGCGCCTGAATGTCACGGACAACAGTTTTAACCTCCGGCTCTTCGAGTTCCTTAAACGAGTTCCAGATGATTCCCGAAGACGCTTTTGTTTGTTTCACCATACTACCAAGCATCTCTCCAATGGGATCTTTTGAACTCTTGAAACCCAACTTTATTATATCTTTCACTTTCAGCATAGGAAACTCAGCCACTTGTTCCTCCAGACCTTTAAATCAAGAAACTGATTATAATCAATAAGTTAATTAAAATAAAAATAATATTAATTCTTTCATGTAAGGCGAAATAAACTTACGGGTTTGATCAGAAAGATTAAGGTAACCAAGATCATCAAAGATAGGAAATGAAGCATAAGCAAGAAAACAAAACAGGCTGCTTGTCCTCAAAACAAGTCTTGGGAGGTTAAGGCTGTCAGCGACTGATTGCGTAAAGTGCCAAAGCGCATCGGTGATTAAACACGATATATGTTCATCATCTTTAGAATCTAACATTAACAGTTCTAGTTCATGGCGTAGTTCAGCTGCACCATGTTCATTGAACACGAAAAGGCGGTTAAAAGCGCCCATGCCATGCAACGGTAGATTGGCAACTCGTTCGTCTTGCGGGTCGTTGTCAAGGATGAATCTAAAGGTGAAGTGAGGGTAGTTAGAGGTGTTGGGCTTGTTGAAGTTGGTGTGAAGGATGGTGATAGTGAAGCCTTTAGAGTAGAGTAGATTGGCTAGCTGAAGCATGGGATTTATGTGGCCTTGGAATGGTAACGGGAAGAATATTATTCTCCGGTTCCGGCGAATAATATTATCTGTTTGGTTCTCCATTTGGAAACGACAGATGTTGCAATGAGGGTTAGGTGAGACTTGTTTTTAATAAGAGAGCGTGGAGGGGTTGAAGATTCTCAAATCAGTATATCTTTCCACCTCATTTCCTAATTATTTTTTTCAGGAATAAATAAGAAAATAAGCCCTGAAGCAAATGTTCCAAATCATTTAGCATATAAAATTAAAAAAAAAAAGTTAGCATATATGATATAAGAATCAAAGTTTAATTTAATAGTTTGAAGCAAAATAACCTACAACTATTAAGCCATTAAGGGCTATCGTCTTTGGGTTTTATAATCTATAAATGTTTATTTTGGTTTAACGTTGTATTTTTAATATGTTATTATTGAACAAGCGACATCCATACAGAGGCGAAGCATATTGGGGTCAGGCACCCTGGCCCCACCACTATTTTTTCGGGCTTCGCCACTACATTCATGGCATAGATAATGTCATAGCATAGATACTCTTTACTACTTTTAAAAAAACTGTGTGGGTAACTATTATTAGGTATCTTAGGGTGATTTTATTAAGTTTATTTGTTGGAGACTTGGAGTGATTTAAATAAATAATAAATTTGTTATATGTATGCTTATAGTCATGGCATTGTGTGTTTTTGTAGCATAATTGTTATAATGTGATTTTTTTTCAACGGCCCAGTCAACCAATATAAATGTTGTGTATTTCCCTTCAAAAAAAAATAAGCCCAAACATAAGATCATGTGTAGTCGTGGCGTTATTGCGCGTGAGGACAAAAATAGCGCCCCCACACCGCTATGGGGGGCGCTATACGTTAAAAAACTTGGGCAACGTTATATTAATTACGCCTGACAACATTTGAACCATCCAATTGATTTTTGACACGTGGCGGCGACATAAAAAAAGTGTCAAAAATTTGACCGTTGTGTTTAATTTTCGAACGGTAAAAAAAAGTTTTAAACTTTATATATAAACACACACCATATTAAAAAACATACCACCACACAAACTAAAAACATACCCCTTCAAACTAAAAAATCACAACTTCAAAACACAAACATGTTTCTATATGGTTCACCGTTTGGGGTCCCGACTCGCCCGGGTACGAGGCCAAACACTACTACTCATCTGCCACCCAATTGGGACGACTTTGACGCGAACACAATGCAATACACTCAACTTCTTAGCATGTCGGGTCAATTTTTTCCTCCACCAAACATGGGGTTTGCGCCAATCATGAACCTAAACTATGTCCAAGGTTCTCAAAAGGAGCCCGAGCTCGTGCCAGAAACTCAAGTCGAGACCAACCAAGCACGTTAACCCGAGGGTTCTCAACAGAAGGGGGCGCGAGACGCTCGCACAGAAAAAAAGATCCTAACGCGCCTCGTCAAAAAAAGAAACAAGAACGTTGAGAAAAAGACGAGGAGTTTGCTTTAGCGCGGGCCTGGCTCGACATATCGGAGGATCCCGAAGTTGGTTAGTATTTTTTTTTGTATTTATATATAATTAATTGTGTGTGTGTATATATATATATATATATATATAGTATTTGTTTTTTGTATTTAAATATATTTAACCGATATATATAAGTTGGTTGGTATTTTTTTTGTATTTATATACTATTAATCGTATAATATATATATATAGGGACAGGTTCAAATACAAAGTAATGAAAATGTGCGAAGTGTGCGAAGGCTCACTTGCACATGATAATTACGTAATGCCTTCATGAATATACAAAAACATTACGTAATTATCATTACGTAATTATCATGTACAAAGTGCATGATAATTACGTAATGAGAATTACGTAATGATAATTACGTAATGTTTTTGTATGTTCATGAAGGCATTACGTAATTATCATTACGTAATTATCATGTACAAAGTGCATGATAATTACGTAATGATAATTACGTAATGCTTTCAAAAACATACAAAGACATTACGTAATTATCATGTACAAAGTGAGCCTTCGCACACTTCGCACGTTTTCATTACTTTGTACAATAACCGTCCCTTATATATATATAGTTATATATTTCTAATCGTATAATTTTTTTTGTAGCAAACTATCAAGACAACAATTCGATATCGGGAAAGTGGACGGACATAAATAATAGATGTCATTCATTTGCGGAGGTTTACCAACGTTGTCAGGACAACAAGGGCAGTGGGGAAGGTGATGATGGTTTGTTGGCAATAGCGTTGGAGGAGATGAGAGAAACCCGCGGGCCGTTCCCGTATTTGAGGATTTGAAGATGTTGAGAAAAAGTCCTAAGTGGGCTAATGTACCGCCTATGGGGTCGGGTAGTAGGCGCAAGGTCAGGAGAGGAAGAGGAGGAGGATCAGGAGGAGGAGGACCATCAAAACAAAGCAAAACCTAGACCACCCGGTAGAAGATCAAAAAAGGGTGGCAAGGCGGAGTCGTCTTCGGCAGGAGGTGGTGAGTTGAAAAGATTTTGAAGAAATGAACCGAAGACTACAAGATATTCGCGACCTTGGTCAAAGACGTTTGGAAACAATGCAGCAAAGAGTGGTCGAGAATAAAAGGTTTGTCGAGCTCCAAGAGGCGAGGCAAAGAAGGACATCGAGTTTTTGTCCAGATCGATCGACGACCTCAAGGGAGACGCCATACGCCTTGCACAACTTCATAGGCAACAAAAATTCTTGCAAAATATAACCTCTAGTGTGTTTCGATTTTTTTTAATATTAGTGGTAACTTTTTTTTTAATATTAGTTGTCATTTTTTTTTAATTTTGTAACTTTTTTTTTAATTTTAATTGTAATTTTTTTAATATTAGTTGTGTGTTTTTAATATTATTTGTATTTTTTTATATTTATTTGTCTTTTATTTTAATTATTTTGAGTTAAAAGATTAAAAAAAAATAAACAACTAATCAGAAACATGGGCATTATAAATAACCCCCTACCACTACACCCTTTTTTTACTTTATTTCTCAATGCTGACTCAGCTGCCACGTGAAACAATCAGAAACATGAGCATTATAAATAAAGCTTCCCACTACACATGGTCTGTCTAATAGTAGTTAATAGGCGCACATCTATTTTTTCACAGGCCCCTAAGTTCCCAACAATTTCTTTTCTTTTAAGCCTAATTTAAAAGCTCCAATTTTTATTTTTATTTTTATTTTTATTTTTGCAAGGCCCAAACTAACAAACAGAGATTTCAGATTTTCCATCGAATTCATTTCTGCCAAAATCAACGCAAGCGGCATCTCCAAATTGTAAGTATGCAACGTTCTTTCTTAATTGACAAAAATAGTAGCCCAAACTGATCACTAAACATGTAAGTATGCAAATCGATCTACCCATTTGTCTCATAACACAGAAATCAATTGACAAAAATAGTCTTTACTCCCCTAATTAGCCTTTTTTTTAAAATTTTCACCTTATTTACAAAGTTGCTATAAATCAAAATAAGAGACAGTTGAATCCCAGGGTAGAAGAATTTAGAATGAAGATATATAAGCAATCAGAGAGTCCACTGATTCATATGAAGAGCCACCTTTCATCAAAGAAGCATCCAATTTTTGTTTCAAAACTCTTGTCCTTTCTCTCATGTCTTCATCCACCATCACTCTTCTTATTGCATTTGTTACCTCTTGTCTTTTCCACCCGTTCTCCAAATACACTCCAACCTTCCAAGCGTCGCTCACGTATCTTGCATCCAACGGTTGATCTCCCCAAAAAGGCGAGCAGATCATAGGAACACCTTCACAAATACTTTCAAGTGTGGAGTTCCATCCACTATGGGTCCAAAACGCACCAATTGCTTCATGACCTAGCACTTCTTGTTGAGGAGCCCATTTCACAATCCGCCCCCTCTCACTCGGGAACCCATCAGGCAATGGCTCAAGCCATGTTGAACCGCTAACAAACCCAGGTCGAACCACCCATAGAAACGACTGCTTACTATCCATCAACCCGTGAGCTATTTCCAAGAAATGTTTCTCCTCCACTTGAGCAAGACTACCGAAACTAATATAAACTACAGAATTGGGTGGTTGTTGGTCTAACCAAGGAAAAAAGGATCGATCTTGATCTAGTAAGCTGCTTGATGAGGCTGTAAAATGCTTGGCGAATGGTATCAAAAAACATGGTGCTGAAATGTCGCGACGAATGGTTTCAAGCTGGGGCTCTTCGAGTTCCTTAAAGGAGTTCCAGATGACTCCTGAAGATGCTTTCGTCTGTTTCACCATGTTATTGATCACGTCTCCTATACCATCGTTCTCTTTCTTGAACCCAATCTTTATGATGTCTTTCACTTTCAGCACAGGAAACTCTACCACTTGTTGTTCCAGACCTTGAATGAAATCAAACATATTTATATATGAAATTAAAAGAAGATGATGATGATGATGATGATGATGATGATGATGATGATGATGATTAAGTAACAAGCTTACGTTGGTCGTCAGGAACATCGAGGTAACCAAGACCATCAAGAAAAGGTGTTGTGGTGTTTTCCGAAAGATTGAAGTAACCAAGATCATCAAGAAGAGGTATCGAAGCATAAATAAGAAAACAGAAGAGGCTGCTTGTCCTCAAAACAAGGCGTGGGAGGTTAAGGCTATCAGCGACTGATTGCGTGAAGTGCCAAGAGGCATCACTGATTAAACATGATACAGGTGGTTCATCATTTGCCGACAGTTCCAGCTCCAGTTGATGGCGTAATTGATCTGCACCACATTTATTGAATAAGATAATCCGAGAAAGTGCCCCTATGCCTTGCAATGGTAAACTGGAATAGCGCTCATCATGTGGATCGTTGTCTAGGATGGATCTGAAAGTGAAGTGAGGGTAGTTGGAGGTGTTGGGTTTGTTGAAGTTGGTGTGAAAGATGGTGATACTAAAGCCTTTGGAGTAGAGTAGGTTGGCAAGCTGAAGCATTGGGTTTATGTGGCCTTGATACGGCAACGGAAACATAATTACTCTCCTATGTCTCTGCTTCTCCATGGGAATCAATTGACAGATTTTTATGTTTATGACAGTGGAGTTATAATAAGGTATTCTTATAGCAAAATGAAGGCCTGCAATTTTTTAGTGTGAGATATCCTCTAATCATCAGCTACCAGTCTACCACCACGTTCTTTTATTTATTTATTTATTTATTTCGGTAGGTGTGATTGCGATACGATTTTCATATCAAACTCAATAGATGGAGACAATAGTTATGATTTTTTAAATGGTTGAAAGTAAAGTAATTAGTTTTGATATTCAAAGTTGTTTATACATGCTTTCCAAGGGTGAGTAAGAGCCATTCGAGGTTAACTTTAACATGTGACAAACTTTCTTTTCAATATTCATCATATACATTTTTAACTCAATTCATTTTTATCTAATATGATTTTTCTGTAATAATAATAACTTGCATTCGTTAACTTAACAAAAACAAATGAACAGTTGTATTTTATCTTTTTTCTCTCGACATTCCGGCATAAATTTGCAATTAAAATATACCATCTTTTTGGAATTGTGACCTATGCGAGTGTTAGTACCGTGCTACATATTCATGACTTCATGGAAACCCACAAAAGGTCGCTGTTAGAACGAAGATATATAAGCAACTAGAGACTCTACTGATTCGTATGAAGAGCCACCTTCGATCAAAGAAACATCCAACTTTTGTTTCAAACCTCTTGCTCTTTCTCTAATGTTTTCATCCACCATTACTCTTCTTATTGCACTTGTGATCTCTTCTCTTTTCCACCCGTTCTCCAAATACACCCCAACCTTCCAAGCATCGCTCACGTATCTTGCATCCAACGGTTGATCTCCCCAAAAAGGCGAGCAAATCATAGGAATGCCTTCACAAATACTTTCAAGTGTAGAGTTCCATCCACTATGGGTCCAAAACGCACCAATTGCTTCATGGGCTAGCACTTCTTGCTGAGGAGCCCATCTCACAATTCGCCCCCTCTCATGTGGGAACCCATCCGGCAATGGCTCAAGCCATGCTGAACCACTAACAAATCCAGGTCGAACCACCCATAAAAACGACTGCTTACTATCAACCAACCCATGAGCCATTTCCAAAAAATGTTTCTCCTCCACTTGAGCAACACTACCAAAACTAATATAAACTACAGAATTGGGTGGTTGTTGGTCCAACCAAGGAAAAAAAGACCGATCTTGTTCTAGTAAGCTGCTGGATGAGGCAGTGAAATGCTTGGAGAATGGTATCAGGAAACTTGGTACTGGAATGTCACGGAGAATGCTTTGAAGCTCGGCCTCTTCAAGTTCCTTGAAGGAGTTCCAGATGATTCCTGCAGATGCTTTTGTCTGTTTTACCATGTTACCAATCACGTCTCCAACGCCATCGTTCTCTCTCTTGAACCCCATCTTAATGATGTCTTTCACTTTCAGCATAGGAAACTCTACCACTTGTTCTTCCATATCTTGAACCCAAGTATGAATTACCAAACAACTTAATTATTTATATATATGAGAAGAAGATGATAATTAACAAATAACAACTTAGTTAAGAAGCAAAACAAATATATTTACGACCGAACTGACTTACGTTTGTCATTAGAAAGATCATGGTAACCAAGACCATCAAGAATAGGTTTAGTGTTGTTGGAAAGACTGAGGTAACCAAGATCATCAAGAAGGGGAATTGAAGCATAAATAAGAAAACAGAAGAGGCTGCTTGTCCTCAAAACAAGCCGTGGCAGGCTAAGGCTATCAGCAACCGATTGCGTAAAGTGCCAAAGGGCATCAGTGATTAAACACGATACAGGTGGTTCATCTTTTGCCAGTAGTTCCTGTTCTAGTTGCTGGCGTAGTTGATCTGCGCCATATTGATTAAATAAGAGAACCCGAGATAAAGCCCCCATGCCTTGTAACGGTAGATTGGCAACTCGTTCGTCTTGTGGGTCGTTGTCAAGGATGAATCTAAAGGTGAAGTGAGGGTAGTTAGAGGTGTTGGGCTTGTTGAAGTTGGTGTGAAGGATGGTGATACTGAAGCCTTTAGAGTAGAGTAGATTGGCTAGCTGAAGCATTGGGTTTATGTGGCCTTGATATGGTAACGGAAACAGAATTACTCTCCGATGACGGCCAGCGGTGTTCTCTGTCTGGTTCTCCATTGAATTGATCAGATGTTAATGTTTATGGAAGATTAATCTGGTTGTATTTCTTTTAACAGTATAATAGCACAATGCAGGCCTACCATTTTTACATCAGGACCACTTTGTTTTGTTTTCTCAATAGATAAGATGCCATTTTCATATCAAACTCAATAGATGGAGACAAAATGGTTATGACTTTCTAAACATTTTGTTTACATGTGTACCAACTACCAAGTGTGAGTAGAAAAACTATTAAGGCGGCCAACACGTATGACATACTTTGGATTTACAACTTACAAGTCTTTTTGTAACAAATACTCATTAGCATATAGTAGAAGATTGTAAATAACATTAAAATTGAACGCTGCATATGTTCAAAACTTTTATGAACAAATAATATCTTAACGTTTTGACTTCTTACTCTCACGGCTAGAGGTCATATACTCTTTTGGAATACATGCTAAAATGAGTTGGGTTACGAAGGCGAGCCTAGGCTTATACGTTACACAAAAAGAACATTCTTTGATAAACAACATATCATATTATTCATGTTTAAGGTACTGTCTCTTTCTTTAGTAAGCTATTATGCCAAAAGGTTGCACTTCAGATATTCTTAATGCATTTTAGAATTCACTAGACTTTTGTAACCTTGCCCGGTTCGGTTTACAAACAAGCCTGGTTTTTTATTTAATTTGGGCTCAAACCGGTTTTAGTGCTTAAAGCCCTAACCCACCCAAACCAAGTTCTTTTCTCGGTTTTTATGGCAAGCTCAAACCACCAGGTTTAACCCAGGACCCAAACCAGTTTAGGTCAAGCTGGTTTTTACCGGGTCGGGTTGGTTCCTGGTTTGCCAAGCTCAAACGGCTTTTTTTTACATCTCTGGGTTTAAACATAATTGAGGTGGACCTGGTTGGCTCGTTCACATTCTATTGGGCTTAAACAGAGTAGAAGTTGCCTGTTTGGTATCTCTAAAATAATTACGAAGCAGTGGCCCAAGTAAAAACACACAAATGTAGGATTTACACTTTGGGCCCAACAGAAGCATTTAAAACAGTCCAATGAAAACACAAATTATGACTTAGTCACAGTTAATTTGGCACATATTGTAAAACATCTTCACTTTTATAACTAAGTATTGAGCCCCCACGTTGCAAGGACGTAAAATCATGCTAAGTAGCAACACTGGCGCACCACCTCAATTGATCACAAACACCGCAAAAAACTTGTAACAATAAAGAAATAAAAAATAAAACAGAACGAAAAGTTTACGTAAAAACGTTGAGCCCCGCAAGCGAAACATAAAACATATAAAACAATAACTAAGTCGATCTATGACCAACACATTCTGACGGGCCATTAAATGGGAAATAGGAGTAAAACGTTAAGCCACACATGCACGCTGTGGCATGTTAACTCGCAAATTTAAACCGAAGCGAAAAATGTAAAAGATGAAAAGTATATGGAACTAAAGTTAAAAGTAAAAAAAATTTTGAGATTAAATTGTAAAAGATGTAAAAGTATACAAATTAAAGATAAAGAAAGAAAAAGCAGAAGATGGATACAATCCATTAAGCCCATGGTACAACCAATAATGCATATGTAACTTGCAAGTTAATATAACAATTTAACACATCCAATATTCCGTTGGAATTTCCGCTTAGGATGTTTAGGAAAGATTGTTAATCTAAAAAGTTACAGGTTTTAAATGAAACTAAAGAAATACCAAACTAATTGAAACAATCAAAAAGTCCTGTGGTGGATTAAGAAGAAAAGTTTAGGGGTACTGTTGTCTAAAAGATATTTGTTCATGAGTAGCTGATGCATGAAATGAAGAACAAAAAATATATATTGCACTAAAAATATATTTTGCCAAGAAAGTTGAGGGGTGGCGTCGGCTTCCCCTCAGCCCCCTCTAGATCTGCCCTTCAAGAAAGTCAACCTTAAATTGCTGCATACATGATATGAAACATAAAACTATGAAGAGATCTTACATTGGATCATTGACTAGTAATGTTAAACCAAAACGAAAACGAGAGTATACCATAACTTTGAGATGAGAAAATTTCTTCGCAACTTGTCGTATATCGAGAAGATAAGTATTTTGCTTCCTCAAAGACCCCTATGAAACCATTGGTGAACAACCCCAATAGGTCAAATCGTTTATCTCTTGTATACTTGCTTAATTATCGAAGTCTCCATGAAACGGCCAGAGCCAGAGGTCTCAGCTGTCGGATTTACACACCTGCAAATAGTTCATAAAACTATATTTCATTTAAAAGCAACAGAACTTTTAAGTCTTTACAATCCAAAACAATTGTCTTTAACATGAAAATTGTGAAAACATAGGCGGATGTCAGTCATCAAAGGTCAAAAAGGAGCTGAAGAAACACTAGTATAAACTCTGGGTATGCATTATTAAACTGATGATTCCACAAGGATAATCATTTGCTAAACGTCTAGGGGTGTAGTGATAACGTCGACCTAAAAGAAGAAAATGGAGTAGGGAGGTGACTGCTAAGAATTGTTTCTTGTTTACAGACACAAAAATATGGTCGACGCACTGAGCATGTGTTTTCAGGTAATTTCTGAATGTCCATTTCCCTTATACAAAAATGTGGCGACACGTCCGCTAGCCTCTAATTGGTTGAACGTCCTTTTCCCTTGTACTATTATCTCTTCTGGTGCTAACCGTTAGTGGAGGTTAAGGATGACATGGCTCTGTGGCATTTGATTGGCCTAGCCGCACTGGCACTGTACCTTTGGTCCCATCTGCGTTAGGCGAGACCTTGATGTTGTATGTACTCCTTATCTCCTCAGTACAAATGGAGACACTTGGTATTGTTGTTGGCAAACGCTGATTGGATAGACGTCTGTGCCATGTGCGCCTCTTGCCTCATCCACTGGAGAGGCACCTGACCACACGTCCCTTGACTCCATTGGTCCGTACAGGACAGTCCTTTTGTACTGTTTGTCTCCCGTTGGCTTGAGCGAGACTATCTGCTTAAGCTTTGTCAAAGTTAGGATTGTGCTTATTGTTGCGCGACTGTTGTTTTGTGCATAAGTGTATCTCCTATGTGTGGGACCATTTACGAGCGTTTCTTTCTCGTTGGTTGCTTTTGGGATTTCTTGGATATAGGCATATCTAAATCCGCATTAATTTGGGACTATATCCCTTCAGACGCATTGCCACGGCCCACAAGTAAGTAGTCGCTTGTCCATCAACTTGATGTACATACATGAATTTGTATATTATATTTCTTTAGGGATATGCAAAACTAAAAGTTCAATAGGCAGATCTTATTTGCATATCGAATATACGCAGATCTTATTTGTATGTTATTTTTCTTTGTTGCATACTTGGATTTTAAACGACATGCTAATAAAATTTAAATTGGTTTCATTTTTATTTATCACATTAAAAAATTGGTTGGTTCCATGATATACCCAAAATATAAAGATACGACTGGAAGAATAATTGAAAACAGAAGACCCACGTACACGGACAAGATGTTTGTGATGAAGACGGTACGCTGTCACACCAAATGATGACCCGACGTAAGACGTTACGATACTCCCGGATTTGATACATCCCTAAATCTTCTTATTTTATATTCATTTAGTTTGAGAAATATGCTTTCACATGATTATAAGAAACATATTTATATTAGTTATATAGGTTCAAGTTATTCTACACAATGTAATAAAAATGAGAATGGTGAGAAAGTTACAAAAACACAATTGATTATGAAATATGACACAATAAACCAAAAAATATAACACAATGCTAAAAAAAATGACACAATGATGAAAATAAGAAAAAGACACATTCATATAACATATATTTTAAAAACTACAAGCTAAAACCCAAAAAAACGAAGGCCTAAAATCCAACGTTGCAGAGTTCGATAAGACGGTTCCTATACCGCTTGAATGAGTTCAATCGGAGTCCGTTTAATACCTTTCCTAAGACTTCTTATTTTTCTTTTACTATTTATTTGATCCTAACAGTAGCTATGTAATAACTTATTAAATTAAAATATACTTGTTTAATTCTAATCGCACCTTTCAGGTCACAGGTCAAAGTTAAAAGATTGCAAATTTGTTTATGTAGTTAAAAGTTTGGAATACTATACTAACTTTTATAAATTTAAAAAAATATGTTAAATTTGTGTAAAATGACCATCTTTTTTTTAATAAAAAAATAATACGAGTAATAAATCGTTTAATCTTTAAAGTTGTGGACCTACTTGTCCCCAGCTATTACAACTCTCTCTCTCCCCCTCCTTTCCTCCCTCGACCATCTTTGATCACCTTTTGCGATCTTTGATCATATGGATGAACAAAATTTCGGAAATGCTTCTCCATCAAAAAAATTCAAAGGAAAGTTAGTGCCCAAACGAATTTAAGAGATTCGAATTTTGCTATAACAATTTCTTGTGATGTAATTTTCTATTGTTGGTTGAAAATAACGAGAAGAAAATTCCATGACAAGCGGGGTCAAATTTAGCATATCGAGTATGCCTTTGCATCTTGCACTAAACCCTCCTTCAACATTTTTCACAAGTAATGCCACACTTGCAAAAACTTCCAATATCAGTGGCATTGTCGTTTATAAGGACGTTTGCATGAAATCTTAAGGTTTCTCATCTAAAAGTCTGGTACACACAAGGAATGTTTGCTCGAAACTCTAAAATCGCCATTAATAAGGATGGATTCTACAAAAAAATGCAAATCGCCATTATTAATGGCGATTTACATGTGTTTGGCAAATGTCATCCTTAGTAATGGCGATTTAGAGTTTGGAGCAAACATTCCCTGTGCCGAGAAATGTGATGACATCCAAGAGTCACGAACAGTGGTTTGGGGTGGTTAATATTATCATTTTTTTTTTGGAAATTTACATAAAGACTCATGTACTAATAAATAGACACTAAGACATTCACATTTGAGCCTCCAAATTCATGTGTGTTCTCTATATTATTTAAAGTGGTTTTAAATGGTTGTGAGTTGAGGAGATAGAAAATGTTTACCTTTGTGAGTAAATTTGAAGAGACAATGTTTACCCTCTATATTTTTTTGAAGTAGTTGCAACCGGAAGAGAGAAAAAATAACGATATAAGTATAAAAATATATTACTTAACTGAAAATGAGAGAGAAATGTATTTTGTTTTAGTGTAGTTAAAAAGATGGACATGAAGTGTCAAATGTGAATGCTCTTAAGGGTTTGTACTATAGTTGTATCAAGTTGTCCCTCTTATAGAGGTCGAGGGTTTTAGTCTCCCGGTGAATTGAGGTTTAAATTAGAACTAGAATTAGTAGGTGTAAGTTTGTTCAAAAAATAATTAAATAATCACAATTTAATTACTTAAATGTCCCAATGTATAAATAAAGAAAAAACGAAACAAAAGAAAATAATTATAAGAATTATCAGTAAATTGGGGTTGGTGGCCCAATGGTAGAAGCAAAGCTTCTAGGAACACCTAAGGGGGAGGTCATGGGTTCAAGTCCCACAAGGAGTAGAAATTTGTCGTTCAAAAAAAAAAGAATTTTTTATAAAATATAAAAGTTGAAAGTTACTAATATCGAATGATGAATATATGGATTCAAAGGCATTTAATTAGTGTCCACCGTAACTTTCGGAATTTAGATGATGTTTATCCATCACATGCGAGGCATGATGGGTTTTAAAGGGTATGCCTAGTAGCGCAGACTAAATTCGTGATGAAATAATGGCAGCATAACCTCCATAAATACTCCTACCAAATCCAAAAGGACAATTTTCTTTTTATAAGTTTTCAGCATAAACAAAAACTTGTAAAACACAATCTAAATAATTATGGGTTTATATGTTTACGTCCGTAGAATTTGATTAAAAATACATGATCAGCAAAAATAAGCATTAGTCCCATTGGCTACATGTGGTGTTTTCGAGCATAAGCAGTAGATGACTTATCTTAAATTTTATTTCGGATTATAACAACAAAAATAAAATTACATGATTGAGCATTTAATTAAGTATAATAATCCTCTAAAATATATTCGTTGGGCGAAAAAAAGACAATTAAGAAGCATGAAGTAAGACAAGACACTGACAAAAACAGAAATGATTCAAAACCAAACTTTGGACCTCTTTTATTAATTTTGAATAAAAGAGACAACTTTTCCAAACATTCCACATCCCAAAATACAATTCTAACCCTTTTTCACCTAAAAAACAAACAACCCCTTCCTTCCATTCCCATTCAAACACAAAACATTATTTATTATTATTTTCCTACCACCCCCTTACACTTTTCCTTTCACACAAAACCACCCCCCAACAAAAGTTCATTTCAAATTCTTACTTTGGATCCCCCTTTATTTATTTTTTAACCCTATATAATAATATTACTCAATACTACTACATCTACTACTGTTGAAATTGAAATCCCTACTTTTACTTATGTGTTGTACCATCTATATCTACCTTTCACTTTTTTAGGAAACGACATCGTTTTAGCTTCAATTCATAAAAATGGACTCAATATGTCCATTCTTGAGGGAGGACCACTTCTGTTTGTCCCATTCTTGCTTCAGGTACACCTTCATGGCTAATGTTGCTCCGACGTTGTTGGGCTAACATTACCGCCTTCTGTCTGTGGGCCATTATTATGTCTGCAAGTTCTTCACACTTTAGGTGGTGCTGTGGTAGTGGTGGAGCTTGATTTTGTCGGAAAAACATGCCGTTCATGTTTGGTTGAGCCTCTGTAGCCACAATGTGGTCCATGTTTTTGTTCAAAGGCTGTGCCACTCTAGCTGGCGGATTAGCAGGCGAACAAACTGTTTAAAATAATATTTATGATTAATAAAATACATTAATAATAATATTTTTGATGTTAAACAGTTAGAACAGCGAAAAAGTCAATCTAAAATAATGAATGTAAACAGTCCAAATGGATTTAAAGAAATGACATGACATAATAATTTAAAATTCAAAACATAACATAACGCATTTTAGTTATACTTTCAAATTTTGAAATTTTTTAAACCGAAACTAAAAAAATTTAAGTTAAAAAAGAGGGAAACGAAATATACCTTGATTTTTCTTTGGTTCGGGTGTGATATTATTACTGTAATTACGTGGCAAGAACACACCGGTACCGGCACAAGCCTTTTTAACAGTACGGCCACAACCACCACCGGGTATGGGTTTTAACCCGAATTCATTAACGGGTTGTGGACGGCGTTGGGTTTCAACATGATACAGAGGCCATGCAGACTGCCCAACACCAACACCGACCGGTCTGCCGGCAACAAACCGACCGGCGGGTTGGTAGTTAGGGGTAACGGATGAACAAACCCTGTCGAGAAGCTGTTGTTGTCGGATGAACATTTGTTTTTCGTTTAACATAGTACGGTTTTGGTTGTGTTGAGAGAGAGGAGGTATGGTACCAAGAGGACGTGGGGCTCCGAGAAGGCCTCTGGTACCATAAACGGCGTTATTGACCGTGTTCAGTTTCATCCTAGCGACTTGTCCTGCAGCGGCGTAGATTAAATCCAAAGCGTCGTCGTTTGGTCGAGCAAACGGCGTCGTTGGAGAAGAACCAGAGAAAACCCTCTTCTTCTAAACAAATATTAAAACACAAAGATATCCAAGTTAGAAAATAAAAAAAATAATAATAATATTAAGAAATATAAATTTGTAAAAGAAAAGTACCTCAACAGGGTAAGGAAATTTGAGGCGCTCTTGAAGGGAAAGAGAGCGAGTGAAGCGTTGAGTTAACCCAGGGAGGATGACGTCATCGTCGTCGCTTTCGGACTCAGTAGAAGAAGTGGAAGCGAAGTCGTAGGGTGAGTTAACCCAGGGATGATGACTCGGTTTGTTGAGGAAGAGGGTTTTGTCGTCCATGTCGTCGGAGAGAAAATCTGAGGGAAGCCAGGAGGCAAGGTCGGCGAGAGTGTCAGACATATGGGAAATGAAGGAAGTTTATGTGAGTGTTGTGTTGGATGGATGAAAGGATGGATATTATAGTAAACAAGGGGGGGACGAGATGGGATTAAAGAAATGAAACAGAGTGGAGGGAATGTTCATGAGACAGCTTTGCTTTTATTCAAGGATTCCAGGATGGGTTTCTTTCCTTAATATTTTAGTTATAATATAATAATAATATTATTAATTAATAATAATAATATAAAAATAATAATAATAATAATAATGAGATCATAGATTTGAATCTAAAATCATGATGTTGTGTAAAAGATTCCGAAACAAGGCCTATAATATGTACAATCAACTTTTAACCGTCTTTTGTTGCTAATTTGTTGCATATATCCCGTGATTAAACATTTACAGCGACGAACCCTGTTTAAGACAGATATAATTTAGAGAACGTGGTTGTATACACAACTGACTAAAATGTATGTTAGAAAATATGGTCGTCTACACTATTTACTAAAATGACTTGGGCATGAGTTTTGTAATGATAGAAAACTAGGTGGTTTCCCGCGCGTTGTGGCGGGGATGGTGGTAATCGGTTTTGTTTATGAAGAAAGCTAATCCATTTTGAAAATTTTCAAAATGTTACCTTAAAAGACAACCTTTGTCCTTGTAACCGTTGGCTACACCGCCTTTATTCTGAGACCGACTTCCCATCATCGATGGTGGTGGTGATGATGGTTTTGTGTGATGTAGCGAAGGCTACAAAGGAGGCAAAGGTGAGCAAGACAAGTGTTAGTTTTGCCATTGTAGGTTGTTGTGTTGATTGGATGTGGTGGTGATAGTTGGATATGTTATTAGAAGAAACATAAAGTGTACCTTATATTTATTTATATTCTAATATGTATGGTGACTTTGGGGTTTGCATGGAGATTCACACGTGTAGTAGTGTCAATAATAAGTATGTTTTTAGGAGTGTATAGGTGTGTGTATATATATATATATATATATTTCATGAAATGGCTCCACGTATATGATTCTTTAATTTATTTGATTCTTAAAAATAGTGTAAATTATACCAATAAGTTGAGTCGGTGAAGAAATGTTAAACGTTGGTCAACGTAGCAGTCAACTTTGGATGGTAAAGAAGACAAAAGAAGCTGACCGTAGTTTAGTTAAGTATAACTAAACCCTAGTTAGTTACTATTAATGGTCATTTTGTAAGTATATATAGTTAATGGTAAAAAATATATATATATGTTGCGTGGTATTGTTAGAGACTTAGGGGCACTCCACTTTTTTTTTTACACTTTTCTGTGTATACACTTCACTGATTTTTAACAATTCAATTATTTGATTTCATTAAAGTTTAGGTTTTTTTTAATAAAAACTCATAAATAATTTAAATTTTGAAACCGTATAGGCGGCCAACAGTGGCAGTATGGCAGGAGGCGATTGGCATCTTTAATTTACATTCAAAAGCACTTTTGATTGTAACTATCAAACGGTCAAAAATTTAATTTTGGTGAGTAGCCGTTCAAAAAAATGTCTATATATACACACACCATCATGTGGCAATTCTCACTTTAAACCCACGGTTAAAACGCACACACAAACTTCAAACTCAAACAATGGCGCGCTGGAACAAGTAAGAAGCGATTGCATTGGTAGTGTGCTACCAAGACACCAGAAACGACCCTGCTCTAAAAAAATGTTACATTCTCTGTCTCTCGTTATTGTCGCTTGCTTAGTTTGTGGTACACTTGAGACCCCTTCCTCTTCCATAATGATTTGCGCCGCCGCGGCCACAATGTTTATAAAAATTAGGTTTTCCTCAGTCGACGACGACGATGACGAAGCAAACGAATGAGCAATCGACATTGTGTTATAATTTTTATAAAAACTTGAAAAAATTGAGTAGAGGTTGAGAGGGATTTGTTTAAAAAATGAGATGTAGGTATAGAGAGGTGCGGTTTTTATAATTTAAATTAATTATTTTTTTAAAGGAGTAACAACACTATAGCCGTTGAAGACGACCCACAAAAAACCCACCACCAAAAAGCAAGACCCGTCCTTTCCATCTGTTTTTTGCCGTTTTGGACTGCCAGCCCGTCCGGGGCGGTGTACGCCAGGCCATGATGACGACGCAGCGACGCCGGTCCGCATACCGGATAGTCTAATATGTAGTTTTTTCACGTCTACATTATTTGTTGTTCGTTACCTAAATTATTTGTTGTTCATTATAACAAACGAATAGTTATTAAGTGAAGGGATAGGGAGCCTAATCCTGGTGGAGGCGCCATCCTTATCCCTCTCTTCAACAATCTTGGCGCCAACTGGTTCCACCACCCGCGGAACCAAGTGGCGGAACTAACTTCGCAACTCATAGTCAATAAGTACGTGATCCAACCGACACCATTACTCCACAAGGACAGACGCACGTGCGCCCTCGCGCGGAATATCCTTAGACAGCTTTTGGTACGAGGTACAGAAGATCACGGACGAAGAAGATTCAGCAGGATCCGGGACAGAACGTGCGCCAACCAGATGGCGACACGTGGCAGGGTCAGCCCAACGGCCACTGACAGGAACAACGACTTGACTACTTCTATGCTTCCTCCATACTGTCGTCCACAGTAACCAGCAGACATGCTTACCTGCTGTCAGACGTCACATCAGACGACAGCAGGTAAGTCAACCATACTGTAACAGACGAATGTCGTCGACGCCCAACCAGAGGGCGCCACGTGTCCACTTTGCAGGACTAGTCAACAGTCCTGTGACGTCAGCCACAGGACTCGGATTCTCCTGCTATTTTCCTCGGCCAATTGCTTTGGGCCCAATAACAAGCCCAAATCGGATATGCTCTTCGTGGGCTTTTTCACCAAGCCCACGGATTCTCCTATAAATAGAAAACTTTAACTCCTTACCAAGGGATCCGAAAATAATCACTTGTAACATAGAGCTAGGTTCTCTTGTAATACTTTGTACTCTCCAAAGTTATAAAACAACCGGCCCTTCACAGTGGACGTAGGTCGAACTTGACCGAACCACTTACATCTTCGTGTTCTTACTTTTACCACACTCACACTCACTCTTATTTCTCCTATCGGGTTAAACCAAAGGTTTGGGTAAAGGATCGTACTTGTAGTAACGTGAGTATAAACCACCCAGTGATTAGTGATAATCTCCGGGATACTTATTGTATCTTCAATAAGCATTATAATTTTTACAATTAAAAAGTTACCTAAATTATTTGCTGTTCGTTATAAAAAAAACGCCCCGAATCGTCACACTTTTGGTGAGGTCTAGTGTGGTTTTAACCAGAAATTAATGACGGCGCAACCGGTCTCCACCAAGGTATAGACGGTTGGTGTCTATCCAAAAATAAAATAAAATCGTACAACTATTAATTAATGCCCCAGATGGCCGGACTTGAAGCACGATGATTCATTTGGATTTATTGTTGTTCCCGCCTAAGGTAAACAATAATAATAAAGAGAAACAAAAACATAATATTGTACAGCCGTAGCACTACTAATTTTGTATACATGTTTCCCTCTATTTTAACTACACATGTTGAAGCAAGCACCTTCACTTTCATTTTGCAAGTTTGCGGGGTATGGAATACAAGCCCTTGGAGGCTTTAGAGCATCATGTAGGTAGTGGGGTACTATTTAGTCGAGTTTTAACTATTCATCAAATTGCCAATGTAGGGTTAGCCCATTGTAGATGTAGACGAAGAAGTTGCTTAGTCTCGGCCTTTCGTCACCACCTTGATTTATCTTTACCGAGCAGGCGTGCAAACTTAAGTGGTTCTTCAAATTCAAAGTCGTCAGTGTTGTCGTTTAGGTCTATATGGGACCAAGCAACCGCCGCCATTGTCGCAACCACCCACCACCTTCAACACCACCACCCACCATTGCCACCAACCACTGCGCCGCCACCACCCACCCACCACTGTCGCCATAACAGCCTCTACCACCCACCACCGCCCACCACTGTTGCCACCACCCACCATCGCCCACCACTGTCGCCACCACCCACCATCGCCGCCACCCTCCACTGTTGCCACTGCCCCACACCACCGCCACTAACCCACTTGTTGTCGCAGTCGCCGCCACCCACCACCACCGATTTTATTCTATCATCTTTTCCCGTCTTCCAAACAACACAAAGTAATAATTTACTGCATTCCCACATTGTAACTAATCAAGACATAGAATGGTAATGGTCTATTTCGTTACCTCGTCAATTTCATGATGACAATATATAAGTTGATAACGTTTAAAACCAAGACAAAAGCATTAAAACATATTCGTGGTCAGCTTTACATAATCTTTGAAACACGATATATCTCATATTCTCTTACGTGTCACTACTCGGTACAATTGAAAGCAAACGTTGTCTTCACTTTACAATATGATATTCCATGATGTTTAAACTCATGAGTTCAAAATATATTTTATTATTGTCGTGTTACATGAATAACTTTTAAATACCACGCAACCACCTTTTCTGTCTTGTTTGTATGATTAAATACTTCAGAAGATTGAGTCATAAATTGAAACTTGAAAGGTGAAAGGACGTAGATTTGAATGTGGTCGAAATAGCGGTAAATTGTTCGCATTTTTCATTTGAATTTACTAAACTTTTATATTATTAGAATATAACACTTTAACAAATGGATACGATAGTATGACTTGTTATCCATATGTATTACAACTTTTTAAGGCTGTCATGTGCCCTATTGTAGGCCTCGCACGGTTATACTTTTTAAAAGTATTGCATAATAACATCATTAACTATATTTGTTTAGCTTATTAAATAAAATTTAAATGACATTAAGAAACAATTTCAACGTTAATAGAATAACTCTAAATTACTAAATCTTATTCTTTTGTGTTTAAATTTAAAAACCATAAAAACTTGGCTGAAGAAACAATAGGTAACACGGAGATTACGAGTAATCTACGTGGGGTTAATACCTAAGTCCGTCAGGGTTAATCCTTTACCCAAACCACAAGGTCAAACCCGTTTGATAATGATATAAGTGTGTGTGTGGTGAAAGTAAGCGAGAACACAAGATGTAAGTGGTTCGGTCAAGTGTTGACCTACGTCCACTGTGAACAGCCGATAGTATTATTAATGATCGAATACAAAGATTACAAGTGAATAATACTAGGCTAGCAATAACTATTTTCGGATCCTTTGGCAAGGAGAGGTATCCTTGTATTTATAGGAGAACTCGTGGGCTTTATCGAAAGGCCCACGAGTAACCATTCTTTATTGGGCTTGGTCTGGGCCCAAGTCCAATGTTCCTCCTGGAATTGGCGGGAGAACAGGTATACTGTTCATGACGTCACTGGGGCAGTATGGTTGTTGCTCGAGACAGACACGTGGCGATCCGTGGTTGGCAGACGGCGCCCCTGTCAGTCGTTGACCATGCTCCTGACAGCAGCAAGGTATGTCTGCTGTTCACTGTAGACGCTGGTATGGTGGAAGCATGGCTGCAGCCATGCTGCTGTCCTTGTCTTGTAGTTGTTGGACCACTTTGCCACCTGTAGCTTTCCTATTGGCGCGTACCCTGTCAATGATCTTTGTGAATCTTCCTTTTGTTGTCTTCTGTACTCTGTACGATGATTGTCAAGGGAAGATTCCGCGTGTGACGTTACGCGCTTATCAGGTGGTGATATTGCTTATCAGTTGTTGTTCTTGCGCGCCTCTCTGCATGTGCTGCTCGTTGCGCGCCGTTGGTTCCTCGCGCCACTGATTGGCGCGGGGAAGCTGAGTTATGGGGATAGGGATGCCTCTTCCGCCTGGATTAGGCTCCCTATCCCTTCAAGTCCCCCTAGTCTAGGGCTTCTCCTATTCTTTGTGAGGAGTAGGTGGAGCGCTAGACTCAAAGTATGAGGGCGCGGATGAGAGCTTATCTGCTGGTGTGTTTTGAAATTCGTTCTACTGCAATTTTGTCGGAGAACGTCTTTTTTGGTTTTACGTCAAAGTTGCGCTTTGGAAGACGTTTGCCGCCAAGACCTGTTAAGGCGCTGGGCGGAGAACGTCTTTTTTGGTTTTACGTCAAAGTTGCGCCATGGAAGATGTTTGCCGCCAGGACCTGTTAAGGCGCTGGGCGGAGAACGTCTTTTTTGGTTTTACGTCAAAGTTGCGCCATGGAAGACGTTTGCCGCCAGGACCTGTTAAGGCGCTGGGCGGAGAACGTCTTTTTTGGTTTTACGTCAAAGTTGCGCCATGGAAGATGTTTGCCGCCAGGACCTGTTAAGGCGCTGGGCGGAGAACGTCTTTTTTGGTTTTACGTCAAAGTTGCGCCATGGAAGACGTTTGCCGCCAGGACCTGTTAAGGCGCTGGGCGGAGAACGTCTTTTTTGGTTTTACGTCAACTTTGCGCCATGTTGTAGTTCTTCCGCAGTTGTAATAAATCTTGAATCATTGGCATTTAATTTGTCTCTCATAAATGAGAGTTAAGGCGCCTGGAATTCGAATGATCAGTTACTTGTGATGGAAGCTTGAGGGTTGCTGACGAGTCAGCCTCGTCTGCTGTGCTGACTGTTGGCTGTCCCCTCATTATGGTGCAGTTACCAACATTTCGTCTGTGTCAGGCGCGTGTGTTGGCACGCGCCCCACTTGTTGCTAGTGTGGTTGTGCTTGTGCCACGTGTCGAGTGGCACGTGAAGTTTGTCAGGCGCGTGATGCCTCACGCGCCTGGTCAGCTTACGTTGGCGAGATCTGGTCACACGTGTCAGTCATCCGTCGCTTGACGGTTGGATTGTTTATTCTTGTTTGATCTTAGCCGTTCACTCACGCATGATGACACGTGTCATCATCTGCTTCTCCAAAATTTGAAAAAGTGTGACGACGGTTGTTTCTCCTTGGGGCCCACTGCCATTAATGCAGTGGGTATATATAAGAGTAGGGATGCATGTTGGACGGTTACTCGTTCATTTGTTCATCCCTTTTTCTTACTTGCACTCTCTCAATTTCAAAAACACTTCGATCATTTGAAGTTTTCTTTGAATCTTCAAAGATTGTTTAGTCAATCTTCAAAGATTTATTGTGAAACTTCTTGTTGATCTTCTTCGTTTTCTTTGATTGTTCTTAGTTTCTTTCCATTTCTTTGTTTTTCTTTGAAGATTCCGACCGATCTTCAAGGTATTCGTTGAATCTGTTCAGTTTTCCGGTGAACTTCTTGAGTTTTCCGGCGAGTCTTCAACCATTTCCAGTTAGTTACCCAGATTTCTATTCTGTTCCATCATTCTTTTTTCAAAATGTCAGAAGCTTCTAATATTGGTTCTCCTTCCGGCGATGTTACCGGTAAGGAGCCAGTGATTGAAGAAGTGGAGGAGGAGGTGCAGGTGGAGCACGGAAAAATCAAGGAGCGAAAGCTCATGACAAACACTTTCTGTGTTTGGACTGAAGAAGC
Organism: Ambrosia artemisiifolia; assembly: GCA_032199755.1. NCBI lineage: Eukaryota > Viridiplantae > Streptophyta > Magnoliopsida > Asterales > Asteraceae > Ambrosia > Ambrosia artemisiifolia. The sequence goes on from CM063517.1 coordinate 3,456,265, forward strand.
CTTTGACAACTTTTGCAGGGGTTACGGCATATTGCCAGAGTGGGAGCCAACTCTGCCGTCTCCGACGGAGAATGTGCTCTCTGCTGGGCCTGGGCAACTTGCCCTTTATGAAGCCCACTTCACCAAGTGTGGCTTCCGGCTACCTTGCACCCGCTTCCAGATTGATACTCTGGTTGCTTATGGTGTTGGGCCAACCCAGCTTACCGCCTTTGGGATGCTGAGGTTGGTACACTTTGAGGCGTCCTGCCGCGCCTTGGACATTGAGCCCACTGTGGAGATGCTCAATGTCTTTTACTTTCTTGCGCGTGACGAGATGTGGTTCTCGTTCAAGCCGCGCCCAAAGGTGACTCCAATGGCCACCCATACCCCCAAGTCCCTTCATTGGGCTAAGGAAAAATTCTTCTTTGTGAAGAGAGGGGTTATCCCCATTAGTCTGCCTTGGAAAGTTATTGCAGACGGTCAGCGGGTGGCGGACATACCGGTGATGAAGGACTTCAAGAAGCAGGCCTGGTTCACCACCCTCACCGCCAACGCCACCAAGCTTGAGTTCAAAAATCTCACAGATGGCATCTTTTGCCTTCTGGGGATGAGCTGCCTGACTCAGGGTCCAGGAAAGGAACCCTACATTGCTGTGGAGGGTAAGCACAGTTTTTCATTTAACTTCTTTGAATTGCATGTCATATTGTGCTAACTGTTTCTTGCGCAGGTGTGAGCAAGTTCCAATTTTATGCCGCTCGTCAAGAGAAGGGCATAAAGTGGAGGCGCTTGGCGGAGGGAGAGGCGTCTTGCCTTGAGGCGTTTGTGGACAGGTTTTATTATCCTGACCTGACCATTGCGCCCAAGCCTTATTACACCACAGGTGAGTCAAACGAACTGTTGTTTTCTAGCCTTTTTGGCGATGACGCCTCTGACTCCTCAGTGGAGATTGTGGAGGTTCAGAAGGCGCCCGCGGGGCGTGGCCGTTGGAAACACGCTCCGCGGAGACGTAAACGTCGCCAACGCCCTTTAACAAGTTCTGATTCGGGCTCTTCCGTTTCAGTAGGCGAAGCTGTGAAGGGGCGGCGTCGGAGGAAGGACGGGCCCGTTTCTGATGATGAGGAGGAGGATGAGCCCTCCAAGTTGGAGAGGAAGAAGAAAAGGCGCACCACCGGTGCCAGTTCTAGCAGTGCTGCTGCTAACTTGGAGAAGGCGGCCGCTATTACTGGCGGGGAGAGTGGTGGAGTTGAAACTCCCATCACAGAGACCACTGTCTCTCCCTTATCACCGGCGCACGGGGTGGTGCTGGAGAAGAGCTCCAGTGGTGGGGTTGTTGCCCCCACCTTCAGTGTGGGCATAGGCGCTGCTCCCACACGTCAGCCTCTGTTCCAGAAGCTGTTGAAGAAGAAAGCCCCTGGTAAGTTAGTTTCTTTTTGCTTGTTCTGAAATCTTTTATTTTAATTGCTCTTAACACTTTTGTTGCTTCTGCAGTTGCGCCGAAGATTGTGCCAACTCCTCCTCCCACATCTCCATCTTCGGAGGCGGGTAGGACGGAGGTGGATATGCTCTTTGAAGAGCAAGCGGCGGCGCAGCGGGAGGAAGCCCGCTTGAAGGCTGAGGCCGATGAAGCCCTTCGGAGGGCGGAGGCCGAAAAGAAAGCAGCGGCCGATGAAGCGTTGCGCAAAGCTGAGGCTGAGAAGAAGGCTGCCGCCGATGAAGCCAGGCGAAAGGCTGAGGCGGCCAAGAAAGCTGAGGCGGACCGTCTTCGTCTTCAAGAGCAACAGTTCTTGGAGGAGAAGGCTCGCCAGTTGAAAGAACAGGCGGAGCAGAGTGCTCGTACCAGCGCCGAGGGCTCTCATGAAATGGATGGGTTTGAGAGGGCCCTTTTGGCGTCAGGCGCTGGTGGCAGTGCGGAGGGCTCGCGTCAAGCTCGGCGCGAGTTCTCCAGGGTTGATGATAGGGAGCCATCAGGCGGGTATGATGGCTCCAGGTGGTCCGGGGGCGATGCAATTTGGCGCCCTCGGTGGGCGGTCAGGGAGAATACTTTATTCTCTAACTCCTTGGCCGCCGAGGAGTTTGTGAGGGAGGTGGTGCCTCCCTACGAGCGCGCGCACCAAGATATGCTGAGTCGCGCAGACCTTATGGCTGCTTTGTGCGTTAATCAGGCGACTCAGCTATCTATGGTTGACTCGCTGCGCCGCCGAGATGCGGCGGTGTGGCGAGACATCCAACGCTTGGAGGCGGAGAAGGCAGATCTCGCTGAGAAAGAGGCTGCCTTCAAGGCTGAAATATCCAAGTACCGTCGCCGCGCCCATGATGCAGAGGCTAAGGTCATCAAGTTGGAAGGGGACGCGGCGGCGGATAAGCGCCGATGGACAGAGTCTTGCAAAAAGACAAATGCTGAAACCATGAAGTTAAGGCAGGCTCTGTCCGAGGCGCAAGAGGAAAGCAGGGTGCTGACTCGGCAAGTGGAGGAGAAGAGCAAGGCCCTCTCTGAACGGACTGCGCAAGTCGTAGAGAAGCGCTTGGAGCTTGAGTCCAAGGATGCGGATCTCATCAAAGCTACTGAGCGCGTCTCCTTCTTGGAGCAGGAGAGGGTCCAGATCCTTCATTCGAAGGAGGATTTGGAGCAAGACCTTGGCTCCGCCGAGGAAGCCCGCGCTGCGGCTGTCAAGGAATGTGAGACAGCCCAGCGTCTTTTGGATGAAGCGATGGGCGCCCAAACGCAGACACAGGATGCCATCAAGTGGATGATGACTGATGGGATCACTGGGGTAAGTGTATCTCTTTTAGCGCCTTTTGTATTACCTTTTGAAGTTTTTATGCTAACTTAACTCTTTTTGTAGGTCTTCAAGAGGTTTTGGCAAGAGCCTAATCTGGGCGACCAAGTCGCTGCCATAGCCGCCACCGCCCATGCTTATGGGTATGGTGAAGGTTATGAAGATGGTTTCTTGGCAGCTCAAAATGGTGGGCGGATCGAGGATGCGGAGCACTATGGGAAGCCACTGAAGGATGATTATGAGGCGGAGCTCCTCAAATTTGAGAAGGTGGACTTCCCAATACTTCAAGTGGTTGCAGATTGCAACAAAAATGCTGATCCTTTGTCCGCCCTCAAGTACTACATCGACAAATCTGATGAGCTGACCAAGGAGGAAGAGCGCAAGCGCCTTGAAGAGGAGCGCCAACGAGCCAGTGGCGAGGTCACTTCAAATGTTTAGTTTAATAGGCGCTTGTCTTCCCTTTTCTTTTTGTATTTGTAAATAACTTGTAATTACTAAGGGTTTTTAAGTCCCTCGCGATGAATGAAAATTTTTGTTTTTCCTTATACCTTGTGTTTCTCGTCCTAACTTAACTTATCTAACCAAGTCGTCACCTGATTTAACAAGTTAAAATTAGGCGCGCGTCCTGCTAGATAGTCCGGCGTGTTAAGTATTTGCCTTGAAGACTATAGCGGGGCGCGACTTGTGCCATAAGGTCCGAGTTAAGCGCGTGTGCGCCTTGCCTAGAAGACCCATGACTGCGCGCTGAACTAGTTTGCTCTTTGTCCAACTTGTTTTGCAAGTTTAGACGACAAGGCTTTAAGTTTGTTCTAGCGGCGCGCGTCTTTAAGTCCGGCAAGTAAACTTGTCTTGAAGACCATCTTATGTGGCGTTGGTGTATGATTTTATAAGTCCGACGTGCGCGAAGCATGTCTAGAAGACTTTATCATGTTAGCACCGCCTTGTTTGTGGTCCGACGATAGTTTTGCTTAAGTCTTGAAGACCTTGGCGCGGAAAAACAAGTAGAATAACAGATATAGGGAATAATTTTCATTGATAGACGCGGCATGAGTAGCCGTAATTACAAGTGTTTTACAAGTAGCAGCGGCGCAGTTGTGCTGCATTCCAAGATCTGGGAATAGGTGTTCCATCAAGTCTTTCTAGCGCGTATGCGCCCTTGCCAAGTATTTCTTGTATCTTGTATGGACCTTCCCAAGTGGGGGCTAGTTTCCCGGGTTTTTCGGCGCTGGAAGCCTCGTTGTTTCGGAAAACGTAGTCGCCGATCTTGAACGTGCAGGCTTTGACGCGTTTGTTGTAGTAGCGCTCAAGCTGCGTTTTGTATTTCGCTTCTTTGATTGCGGCGAGTTCACGTCGTTCATCTAGGAGATCAAGGTTTAGGCGGAGCTCTTTGTCGTTGTCTCTCTTGTTGGCCATGAGTACTCTTGCGGAGGGGCATCCGATTTCGGCGGGGATGACCGCCTCCGTTCCATACGTCAAGCTGAATGGCGTTTCGCCATTGCTTGTTTTCGTGAGGGTGCGGTATGCCCATAGGACATGGGGTATTTCGTCTACCCACCCTGTTCTCTTGGTACCCAGCCGTGCCTTGATACCTTCAACAATAGTACGATTGGCCCGTTCAACTTGACCGTTGCCTTGAGGGTGCGCGACAGATGTGAAGATTTGTTGGACACCCATTTGAGATAGCCATTCTTGTAAGGATTGGTCTTCAAATTGTGTGCCATTGTCGCTTACCAATTGCAGCGGTAGGCCAAATCGGCAAATGATGAATTCCCAGATGAATTTTTTGACGTGTGCGCCGTCAATTTTTGCTAGCGGTTTCGCCTCGACCCACTTTGTGAAGTAGTCGATGGCGACGATTAGGTATTTTACGTTTCCTGGAGCCGTTGGGAATGGGCCTACCAAATCGATAGCCCATTTCTGAAACGGCCAGGCCGCTGTGACTGGCACCAGGTTGTTCTTGGGCCGCAGGGTGTTCGGGGCGTGGCGCTGGCAACTGTCGCATTTGCGCAATTCGTTGACCGCGTCCACGTGCATGCCCGGCCAGTAGTACCCCGCGTTCATTAACTTCGCCACTACCATTCTTGGGCCCGCGTGTAGTCCGCATGTCCCTTCATGTATGTCCCGTAGGAGAAAGGAAGCATCTGCGGAATCTACGCAGCGCAATAGCGGTCCCAGGTACGAGCGGCGATATAGGATACCGTCGATGAGTTGGTATTGTAGGGCCTTGTTCTTGATCTTCCGGGCCTCTGACTTTTCGTCAGGCAGGGTGCCGGATGATAGGTAGGCCCTGATCGGAGTCATCCAGGATGCGCTTCCTGTTTGGATTATGTTGACTTGTCGCAGCGGGATAGATGGTTTGTCCAGGATCTCGACGCGGACTTCTTTGGCCATGTGTTCAAAGACCGTTGATGCCATTTTGCTTAGCGCATCGGCGGGCTTATTTTCGCTGCGCCGGATGTGCTCGACTTTGCATGAGTCGAATCGGCGCATCAGCTGTTTGGCCTGTTCTAGGTATAGCGCCATGGTCTCGTCTTTTGCGTCGTAAACCCCGTTGATCTGTCGCGCCACAAGTAGAGAGTCCACGTGTGCCTCCACGTGCCTGGCCCCCATTTTTTCCGCGATGCGGAGGCCTGCCAGCAGCGCTTCATATTCCGCCTCGTTATTCGTGCTTTTGAAATCGAGGCGGATGGCGTATGTGAACTCTTGTTTATCTGGGCTGATAAGGCGTAATCCCGCGCCAGCGCCGTCCTCGTTTGAGGCCCCATCCGTAAATAAAGACCATTTTTGAGATGGGTCTTGTGTTAACGCGGGAGTTTCTTCCGCTTGACACTCAACTACTTTGTCTTCGGGAATTTCCGTGGCGAAGTCCGCTAGAACTTGGCCCTTGATGGCGGGGCGAGGTTTGTAATGGATCGTGTGTTCCCCGAGTTCAATGGCCCATTTGGCCAGTCGCCCCGACAACTCGGGCTTGGCGAGTATGTCATTTATCCGGTAGTCCGTGAGGACATTTATCGGATGCCCTTGAAAGTACCTGCGAAGTCTCCGGGATGCGTGGACCAGAGCGAGGACCAGCTTTTCCATGATCGTGTACCTTGTTTCCGCGTCTAGAAGCGTGCGGCTGATATAGTATATCGGCGTCTGCACGTTCTTGCGCTCCACCATGAGGACTGCACCTATTGCGCGGTCCGTGACCGAGAGGTACAGTGTCAATGGCTCTTTGGGGAGGGGCGCTGTTAGCGTCGGAAGATTCATTAGGCATTGTTTCATTTCTTTGAATGCCGATTCCGCCTCTGGTGTCCAACGGAAATTGCTCTTCTTTAAACAGTTCTTCAAAGTGTCCACAAACGGAAACGACTTTGAAGCGTAGTTGGACAGGAATCGGTTGAGGGCCACAAGGCGGCCCATGAGAGTTTGCACCTCCTTGATGGAAGCGGGTGAAGGCATTCGTTCTATGGCTTGTACTTTTTCTGGATTAGCGCGGAACCCATCGCGCGTTACGATGACCCCTAGAAATTTGCCTTCTTCCATCCCGAAGGAACACTTGCTTGGGTTGAGCCTCATGCGCACTTTGCGCAATTGTGCGAACGTTTGCTGGATGTCTTTAAGCATGTCGCTTTCATCTTTACTCTTGATTACCAGATCGTCGACGTACACTTCAAGCCGTACGCCGATTTCGTTGATGAAGGCGGTGTCCATGAGGCGCTGGTATGTAGCTCCCGCGTTTTTCAGACCGAATGGCATTTTGGTATAACAGAAAATGCCCGCGTCTGTGCGGAATGCCGTCTTGTCTTCATCTTCCTTTGCCATTTGGATTTGGTGATAGCCCTTATACGCGTCTAAGAAGCACTTAAAGCGGTATGGGGCTAAAGAGTCCACCTTTAGGTCGATCTCTGGCAAAGGATAGCAATCTTTTGGACACGCTTTGTTGATATCTTTGTAATCGACACACATGCGCCACCCGCCATTTGCTTTGGCTACCATGACCGGGTTAGCTACCCATGTCTGGTACCTGATTGGGCGAAGTATACCCGCGTTGAGCAGCTCGGTGACTTGTTCGTTCATGGCCTTTGTTTTCTCCGGGCCCATGCTGCGCTTCTTTTGCACTATAGGTTCCACCGAGCGGTAGACGTTGAGTCTGTGTTCCGCTATGTCGCGCGGGACCCCAACCATGTCGGCTGGTTGCCACGCGAATACATCGATGTTACTGATTAGAAGCTGTTTTAAGTGATTTCGAATGGCCTCGGAGATTTCATGGCCGATGATCACCGTTTGCTCCGGAAATTTAGGGTTAAGAACCCATTTTTCCGGCTCGGCGCGGGTGTCGGTTTTCACCATTTTTGGTGGCTTGGCGGTTTCTGTGGTATGGCAGTCTTTGTTGCCCCTGATGAAGGCGATACCTGTTTTGGTTGGGAATCCCACCATCGCATGCGCCGTTGAAGCATTGGCGTTAAAGCGTGCGATGCCTTCCCTTCCAAGAAGAATGTCATGATTGGAATTAGCCGGTAAAACCATGAAATCACATATCTCCGTGCGCTCGTGGGTGCCGTCAGACCATGTTACTGGCATGGACAGCATACCCCGCGGCATGATGGTTTCGTGAATGAAACCGGAGATTGGTTCGTTGACTGGTACGAGCTTTGCTTTGTCCTCCGGGTCTAGCTATTGGAAGCATTGCTCGTACATGATGTCAGTACTGCTGCCGCCATCTAGGAACATGTATCGCGTGCGATAATGTCCGAAAATAGCGGTGATGACAAGAGGGGCTGTGCATGAGGCACCGCCTCTAATCTTTGGCATGGGGACGTCAGCCTCTTTCCATGAATCGCTTGGTGGTGGCGCTCGGGCGCGCTTTCCTTGGTAGGCACTTTTGCCCTTCCTTGTCATGTTGCAGTGGTGACGAGGAATCAATGTGGCAGCATGAGTATTCAGATCGCGGATCTTTTTTCGTGATCCTTCCTCTTGGTTCTCATCGCCCGTTTGATTCTTGCCTGTGCGGTGCACGTTCTTCACTAGATGGCCGAGTTGCCCTGACTTCAGCGCGGTTTCGATTTCCATCTTGAGGGTGTAGCAATTATCTGTGAGGTGACCGTAGTCGTTGTGGTACTCACAGTATTTGCTACGGTCTACATTCTTGCGCTTGGCCAGGGGAGGGGCGGCCTTCAACGTGACCTGCTCAGTCTTTAAGACCTGAGATGGTGTCTTTGTCAGCGGGGTCCAGTCATAGTTTTTCTTTGAATGACCGCGCTGGTCCCGTGTTTGTTTGGGACTGATCATCTGCCTGGCGTCCCCGGCTGGGGAATACTTTCCCTCATCCGCGGCGCCAGAGATGCGGCTCCAGACTGACTTGTTTTTATTTTTATTATTATTATGATGGTGTTGAAAATTGTGTGTCTGACTGAAGGACTTCTCAGACGAGGCATATATTTTGGCGGAGTGGATGAGTTCATCCCAGGACTCCGGTATGCCATCTTTGCCTGTAAGGCATTTCATTAACTCTGGGCTGCGCACGTTATGCACGAACGCTGCCCTTGTGAGTTCTTCCCCGCACCCTATTAGCAGGGCCTCTTTGTTGAACCGAACAATGAAGTCCTCGATGGATTCATTGTCGTTTCGGCGGCACAACAGAATGTGCGCCTTGTCTTTCTTATGCTTGCGCAAATGCGAGAAATGGTTGTTGAATTTGTCGGTGAGGTCGTCAAAGTCTTTAACACTCCCCGCAGGGAGGTTATCAAACCAGACCCTAGCTGCGCCCGTCAGAGTTTGTGCAAATAAATGGCACCAAACCTGTACGGGCCAGTCAACCGACATTCCCGCGCACTCAAAATCGTGCACGTGGTCATCCGGGTCACGCAGGCCATCGTATCTGCCGATGCTGCTAGGGAGTTTTGCTTTTCTTGGTATTGTTGCTGTCGCTATGCGAGCGACAAATTTTGACTTTTCGGCGAAAGCCTTTGGTCTGAATGGTTTGACCAAGTCATCATCCTCATTGTTGTTGCGTGAGCGATGATGACTCTTCTTTCCTTTGTAGCCTGAATCGCTACTGGAGGATTCGTAGCCATCAGGCTCTGCTCGTTGCTTTGCGTAGCCCCGAACTCTGGCGTCTCCGCCGAGTTCCCCGCTACGACCAGCACCCGAGACAGCTGTGTCTTTCCCCTTTTTAGGCGGGATGTCATAGGTGAGGGACTTGCCCTTTTTCTTTGCTTGCTGCAAGAGCTTACGCTGGTAGATTGCAGCGTTCTTTGTGTTCTGACGGAGGAGCCACTGGTCAAGGTCCTCCTCAGAGCTAGCACTGCTGTCGTCGTCGGAGTTAGCGTCCCGAACCTCAACTTCTTGGCTTTGAAGCCTGGAAGTAGGTTTCTTGACAACTGTGGGTGGTGTTACTTGGTCTTCCGGGAGCTGGGTGTCCCTTTCCCCGGAACGATTTATGGCTGCAGTGTTAGGGTTGGGTTCAGCCATGGGTGGGTTGAAAAGATGAGTAAAAGAGCGGTTCTAACCGTTGGATGGCGCCAATGAAGAAACAATAGGTAACACGGAGATTACGAGTAATCTACGTGGGGTTAATACCTAAGTCCGTCAGGGTTAATCCTTTACCCAAACCACAAGGTCAAACCCGTTTGATAATGATATAAGTGTGTGTGTGGTGAAAGTAAGCGAGAACACAAGATGTAAGTGGTTCGGTCAAGTGTTGACCTACGTCCACTGTGAACAGCCGATAGTATTATTAATGATCGAATACAAAGATTACAAGTGAATAATACTAGGCTAGCAATAACTATTTTCGGATCCTTTGGCAAGGAGAGGTATCCTTGTATTTATAGGAGAACTCGTGGGCTTTATCGAAAGGCCCACGAGTAACCATTCTTTATTGGGCTTGGTCTGGGCCCAAGTCCAATGTTCCTCCTGGAATTGGCGGGAGAACAGGTATACTGTTCATGACGTCACTGGGGCAGTATGGTTGTTGCTCGAGACAGACACGTGGCGATCCGTGGTTGGCAGACGGCGCCCCTGTCAGTCGTTGACCATGCTCCTGACAGCAGCAAGGTATGTCTGCTGTTCACTGTAGACGCTGGTATGGTGGAAGCATGGCTGCAGCCATGCTGCTGTCCTTGTCTTGTAGTTGTTGGACCACTTTGCCACCTGTAGCTTTCCTATTGGCGCGTACCCTGTCAATGATCTTTGTGAATCTTCCTTTTGTTGTCTTCTGTACTCTGTACGATGATTGTCAAGGGAAGATTCCGCGTGTGACGTTACGCGCTTATCAGGTGGTGATATTGCTTATCAGTTGTTGTTCTTGCGCGCCTCTCTGCATGTGCTGCTCGTTGCGCGCCGTTGGTTCCTCGCGCCACTGATTGGCGCGGGGAAGCTGAGTTATGGGGATAGGGATGCCTCTTCCGCCTGGATTAGGCTCCCTATCCCTTCATTGGCCAATTAGATTTTAGTATATTTTGCCTCCAAAAATGAAAGAGTTTCCCGCCAGAGTGCACAGTCGTTATCAAAGAACATATATATAATATATTGGTGCGGCTCGTTGTTCCAAATGTGAACAAGTGGGGTCTGCCTTTGAACCTTTCGTTTTCAGTTTTCACCTGTTTCTGTCAAACAAACAAAAAAAGAAGATAGTATATATGTATGTTATTTAATGAATTTGCTTTTTTGAACAATCCATGTGTTTTTAAAAGGTCAAACAAGATGTTTTTAAAATTCGAACTAAACTATATGGTTCCATGTATTATTTAAACGTATACTTTCATGCCCTCAATGCTTGCACAAATAAAAAGAACACAGATTTTGCCAATCATATTATCCTCCGTATTAGACTATACGTAGTGGTGGCGCAAGCCGCATGACTTCCCCATGACTAGCGCACATCACAACACCACCAAATTATTGGGGTTGTGAGCGATGCCAAGTGAACATGCTCACTGGACTTTATCCAGGATTTTGTCTTGGATTTTGACGGGGTGCAAGCGATCAGGGACTTTATCCACACCTAGTGGCGTAGCTTTCTTAGGGCGGGGAGGGGCGGCCGACCCTTCCGAATTTTCGCTCAGAAGTTCCGATTATATAGTATTCGTATAGAATTTTTTGGTATATACGGTTTCGACCCGCCATTTTTTTATAAAAAAATTAGTTATATAATTCCGACCCCCCGGTCCGGATTTTCAAGCTTCGCCACTGTCCACACCAAGGTCAAGTAAGCGCGCATGGGCTTTATCAAGTGCTCAGTTAGCATGAGGTGGCACAATACTGTTGAATGAATCCAGGTAATAACCCCGACCACAACGCACGGTCTTAAATAAGAGAACGGCATTAAAGCCCCCACTATCTACTTGGCAACATGTGGCGCAGACTTGACGTTTTAAAGCCTGTAGTGTTGTATTCCAATTTGTTACAAGAGAACGGCATTTTGCTATATCTTCTTTCCCTTTTAAATCATTGGTATCATAACTCATAAGAATGCAGTTAAGTATGGCAATTGAACTTTTACAAATACAACTTGAAATCTCATGTGAGTGATGAACAGGTAATGATGATGATGGTGGTGGTGGGTGAACTACACCCCCATTGGAAACCACCTTTTGGTTTTGGTAGTTACATCTCGAATTACCTTAAAACATGCGACCAACCATTGGTCCCACGGTCCATTCAACAATTTATTTGTACCCATATGACTCACCTTTTTTAGAAATTAAAAAACTATACAAATAGTTCATGTAGTTTGACTCAAATTAGTACTTTATAGTTGTACCGGACTAATTTTAAATATTACTATTGTTTATATTTTGTAACAAGTCTTGAGTTATACGTAACATTTAGTTACGCTAAAAAGTATGTTATGTTTTATGAGATGATCATTTTACCCTTTTGATAAACTAAATAAACCATTTATACAACTTAAAAGTATATAAATATAATTAAAAAAACCCAAATCCCTCGTCCATAATATCTTGAATTTGCTCCATAACATATAAAAAAGTTGTTTAAAAGATGTAATATTAAGTTTTGATTTATTTAATGTAGATCCCATGAATGAGGAGCGACAATGTTTACATGTACACAAAACAATCATTATTTTGTTTGTTTGGCTTGCGAAATAACTAAAAAGGGTGGTAATGGCAACAGCTGATGCACATGCACTCAACTTTCATCTACCCGTAATCTCCTGTTTGTACTTGGTTCCTGGGTTTCTGCCATTTATTTATGTATTCTACCAATCCACAACTTGAATCATGGGAACAACATGTTAATTATCTTTACATGATTGCAATGTAGTTATTTTTTTTTGAACGGCCAACAAACGCCCGGAGACCCAATGGCAAAGGCATCTCGATCTCGATCCACAAGGGATCCGGACCCCGGCCCCATCCGGCGGCACGAGTGCCGACCGAACCTGGGAAAACCCGGCCCAAATACCCGCCCGAAGGCACGACGGCATTGAACCGGTAAAACCAGCTGGGATCAAGAATCGAACCCGTGTGCCTTGCGGCCCGATGGGTCTTCCGTCACTTCCCGTACCCCCAAATGAAGACTGTGGGGATCGAACCCCCGTCTCCAAGGAAACAAAGGGCCAACCACACCACTAGGCTACAAGTGGGGGATGCAATGTAGTTATTATATGTTTAAATACATCATCTTGCTTTTATAATTGTTGTATGTGATTCTTTATCCTTTGGGTTGTCTAGCAAGTTGCCTTGTTTTAAAGAAAAAGAATGTTAAGGCATAAGTGAGAGATATTCAATAACAAAGTGAAATAAGTGAGAAAAATGTACTCAATTAACGTTACATAACACTTAAAATTACTCCCTCTCTCCCTCCCTCCCCCTCTCTCTCTCCCTCCCCCTCTCAGGCAAACTTACCATTACTTATATAGTCTTATACTTACATCTCGTACGATTTTGACCTTAGTTTTAACCAGGGCCGGCTCAACGGTATTAGGGGCCTAAAGCGAAATAAAAATTTGAGGCCTCTATTCATTAAAAAAAATTGGATTTGTGCTTCCTAGGATTCGAACCCCAAACAAACCCATGAAAGGAAACCAACTTTACCATCAGACTACAAACAAATTATTGTTGTTGTTGATGCAACTAAATATTATATACATATATCTGCTTCTTCTTTTTTTTTAAATTGGGCCCTAAAAATTTGGAGGCCCAAAGCCCTAGCTTGTTTTCACTTACCCTTGGGCCGGCCCTGGTTTTAACATAGAGGATAAACATTTTACCACCATATCATGTAATTGAGCACAGCATTAAAAAGCAATTAGGTCATGATGATCATAGTGTCACACATAAATATTAATGTATGTTGTTCAACATATAAATGTTTGATTTTATGATGCGTCTGATAATGAGATTGACCATTTTGGCTCTTTATGATGTCAAATACTTCAAATAGGTGGCTTTTTATTACGTTTCTTATAGTATTAAAAGTATATAAGAAATTATGTTGTTTTCAAGGATAAAATATCCCTTATAAGACTATATGTGTGGGGGCGTGGATCACCACATGGAAGTTAGGGTGTGAGGGCATGGATCAATTTTTTTCATGGGAATGATATAGCGTATCCCATAGGCCATAGTCTAAACTACATGCATTTGGATCCCAAACTCGTGTTATAAAAACACCAAGAAAGATTAACACACAAGAATAAAAAACAACTCAAAGACCGATTATTATTGAAGAACTAGTCATCACAGATTACAATTATGATGAAAGAAAAGAAAACTGAAAACAATTGAGACTAGTCTAAACTGATTATAATATCCCCAATTTATAGACAAAATTAGGGTTCAGGTCTTCATCAGCTTATAACGGCCATTTAACAGACTTTTAAAACTATCAGCATAATAGTCAACTTTAGTCCCTGTACTTAGGTAGTACATCATAAACGATCCAAACTTTATAACTAGCCGAGTTGACTTATACTTTGACTTATCATAACAATCTCCACCTTCAAATATAATCATTACTGAGCCAATTCCCAACAAATTCAAACACTTTCTGAACTTTCCACCAGGCAAAGTCTTTGTCATCAAATCAGCAGCATTATCTTCAGTGTCAATATCCTCCACCTTAACTTCACCTTTATTAATGATATCTCTTATAAAATGGAACTTCACATTAATATGCTTTGTCCTCTCATGATATCTGCTATTCTTAGACAAATTCACAGCCCCTTGATTATCACAGCTAACAACTGTTTCATCAATAGGAATACCCAATTCTTTCACAAAACCTGTGACCCATACAGCTTCTTTCACTGCTTCAGTTAAAGCCACATACTCAGCTTCAGTGGATGACAAGGCTATCACATTTAGTAGTCTAGCTTTCCAACTAATCAACCCACCACAAACTTTAAAAGCATAACCAGTGATTGATCTACCTTTATCATGATCCTTTGCATAGTCAGCATCAACATACCCTTTGACAACCTGACTTTCTTCTTCTGACCCATTTCCAAATATCAGACCAACATCTTGTGACCCTTTCATATATCTCAGCAACCACTTAACTCCTTCCTAATGCATCTTACCAGGATTAGACAAATACCTGCTAACCACACTCACCTCATAGCTTATATCTGGTCTAGTACAGACCATTAGATACATCAAACTCCCCACTGCATTGGCATAAGGAACAGTCTTCATATAAGCTATATCTTCATTAGTTTCTGGTGAGTCAAACTTAGACAACTTGAAATGTTGAGCCAATGGAACAGTAACCTGTTTACAACTACTCATTCTAAAGTTGCTCAACACCTTCTGAATATACGACTTCTGTTTTAACCACAACAATCTTTTATCTCTGTCTCTTGTGATCTCCATACCAAGTATCTTTCTTGCCTTCCCTAGTTCCTTCATATCAAACTCAGCACTTAACATCTTCTTTGTGTCTTGTATTACTTCACTGCTCTCACAAGCCAATAACATATCATCTACATAAAGCAGAAGATACACATACTTTCTAGTTTCATACTCTTTAAAATAGACACAAGAATCATAACTGCTCCTACTGAACCCAATGGCTATCATATGATCATCAAATCTTCTATACCATTGCCTTGGAGCCTGCTTCAACCCATATAAGGACCTCTTTAGTAAACACACCTCGTTTTCATGCCCTGCTTCTTCAAAACCTAATGGTTGATTCATATATATCTTTTCTTCTAAACTGCCATGTAAGAAGGCAGTTTTAACATCCAATTGCTCAAGCTCTAAGTCTAATATAGTTGTCAATGCTAATATTATTCTTATAGATGAATGCTTGACAACTGGAGAAAAGATTTCATTATAATCTACTCCTGCTCTTTGAGTAAATCCCTTGGCAACCAACCTTGCCTTGAATTTTGGCCCATCTTTGATTTTATAAATTCATTTAAAAGATATTACTTTCTGCCCTTTTGGTTTCTCAACTAACTCTCATGTTTCATTATCATGCAATGACTTGATTTCATCTTTCATAGCATCAATCCAATGCTGTTTTTGATCAGATATCATAGCCTGATCAAATGTTAAAGTTTCTTCCATACTCTCTTCTTTAGCCGCCATGAAAACATAAGCTGATATGTCTTCATTGGTTCTGAATCTTGTAGGGTGAAGACAATCTGTCTCTTTGGCCTGTTCCTGGCTATACATTCAAGTATATCATTGTTGGAACTACTTTCACCTGCACTTGTCTCTTCTGAACCACCATCATCATTATCTTCACCCTGCTCCACCTCAATTTGAACACCAGGGTCAAAATGGTCAATTTTACCTTGTTTAGAAAACTGTTTCCCCACAATATCCTTATATACCACATCTTCTCTAAAAGCCATAACATCCCTGCTATTATCTCCACAGCCTATATCCTTTAACCCCTTATGTGAAACCAAGTACCAAACATCTATGGGCTCTTGCTTCTAGTTTCCCTTGGCTTATATGAGCATAAGCCAGTGAACCAAAGATTCTTAAATCATTATACTCAATCTTCTTTCCTGACCAAACCTCCATAGGAGTTTTCATCTCAATAGCTGTAGATGGTGATCTGTTCACCAAATAAGCAGCTGTTGAGACTGCTTCAGCCCAAAACTTCTTAGGCATTCCAGCATTAGACAACACACACCTCGCTTTGTTAAGTAAGGTTCTGGTCATCCTCTCCACTAAACCATTTTATTGTGGAGTTCCAGGTACAGTCAAATGCCTGGCTAACCCATAAGTTCTACACAACTGATTTAATTCATGATTACAAAACTCCAACCCATTATTAGTTCTGAGTTTCTTTACCCCTTTATTTGTTTGGTTTTCAACTAAACTTTTCCATTCTTTAAATATTTGAAAAGCTTCATGTCTATGTTTTAAAATATAAACCCACACCGTTCTAGAATAGTCATCAACTATGGAGAGAAAATACCTTGCTCCTCCAAGAGATTCATTCTTTGCAGGCCCCCAGAGATCTGCATGTACATACTCCAGAATCCCTTTAGTTGTATGATGAGCCTTCTTGTTGAATTTTACTCTGTGAGCTTTTCCCATGATACAGGCTTCACAAAAACCTGCACCACTGCCTACAAAGTCACCAAGAAAACCTTGTTTCTTTAACTCATTCAATCCTTGATCACTAATATGTCCCATTCTTTTGCGCCATAAGACTGAATCATCAATCTTAGACACTTCTGCAACACAGTTAACCTATTGAACCACCTCTCCATCAAGTGTAGAGATGTTGTTCTCTCCTCTTGTACGAGATAGAACAACCATGGAACCTCTGATCACCTTGGCCTTCCCATTCTCCAGACTCACATTGAAACCATTCTTTTCAAGTGTTCCCAATGAAATAATATTCATTGTCAAGTCAGGTATGTACTTAACATTTTCTAAAATTGTTTCAGTACCATTCTTTAACTTGAACACAACAGTTCCATACCCTTTAATCAGGCATGGCCTGTCATCTCCAAGTCTGACTGACCCCATTACTTTCATTATCAATTTCTTGAAATATTTTCTATGTGGAGTCACATGAAGTGACCCACTAGAGTCCATTACCCAATCATCTTTGTCACTTGACTTACAAATGACCAAAACATCAACACTTTCATAACCATCTATAGAACCTTCAGGAGAGTGATTACCTTGATTTTTGGACACATTATGATCTGATCTTTTCTTCTTGTTTCTTTCAGGACAGTCTCTCCTTATATGCTTTTCTGAATTGCAAATATAACACTTTCTTTTAAACCTTGATTTTGATCTTGATCCACCTTTATTCTTTAAGTTTCTTTGATCAGATGTTCCTCTCACATACAGCCCTTCTCCTGTATCTTCTTTAACATCATTCCTTTTCTTTAATTCTCTGGAATTCAAAGCTGCTAACACTTCTTCCATTGACAATGTATCTATACCATACATCAACGTGTCAACAAAGTGTTCATAATTGGAAGGCAATGATGTTAAAAATATTATAGCCTGATCTTCATCTTCTAAAGACACTTCAATGTTCTCAAGATCTAAGATGAGTTTGTTAAACTCGTCTATTTGATCTTCTAAAGATTTTCCTGTATTCATATTAAATGTATACAGTCTCTTTTTCAAGTACAAACAATTTGCCAGAGATTTAGTCATATACAATGACTCTAATCTTGCCCAAATCCTAGCAACAGAAGTTTCTTTTGAAACTTCTCTCAAAACTCTCTCTCCCAAACTCAAGATTATTGCACTGTGGGCTTTCTCCATTATATCTTTCTTTTCTTTGCCTGTTAATCCAACGGGAAGGTTATCTTCGCCCCTAAGAGCATCAACAACCCCCTGATGAACCAACAGGGCTCTCATCTTCATCCTCCATAACCCAATATCTTTCTTTCCATCAAACTTCTCAAGTTCGAACTTTGTTGATACCATTCTTGATCTTTTCAATTACAGACACCACCGAAACACTCCAATATTCGTTCAATTGAGTCAACCTGGCTCTGATACCACTTGTTATAAAACACCAAGAAAGATTAACACACAAGAATAAAAAATAACTCAAAGACCGATTATTATTGAAGAACTAGTAATCACATATTACAATTATGATGAAAGAAAAGAAAACTGAAAACAATTGAGACTAGTCTAAACTGATTACAATATCCCCAATTTATAGACAAAATTTGGGTTCAGATCTTCATCAGCTTATAACGGCCATTTAATAGACTTTTGAAACTATCAGCATAATAGTCAACTTTAGTCACTGTACTTAGGTAGTACTTCATAAACGATCCAAACTTTATAACTAGCTGAGTTGACTTATACTTTGACTTATCATAACAACGCGCTTGTGTCAAAGTGAAGCTTAGGAATGAAAGCTCCGTATGATTCAAATTGATGAATCACCAAACAAGTAATACAATAACTTTTGGTTACTTTTGCAATGAAATCAAAATGTAGAGAGAATCAGTAACACGAATGAATTTCGGACAATCAAAATGTAAAAAAGTGGTATTCTACAACATTGCAATTACCATTTATGCATACCCTAGTAATCTCTTCCTATTTATGCATACCCAGGGGACATCCTAGTTAGGCCCAACTAATGATAAGTTCGTTCATGAAAGACTAATCGGTTATAGGCTTAGAGTATTTAGCGATTGATCAAACATAATATAAATGATTATAATGGCTACCGATAAATATACAAGACATAACGTATATTTATTCAACAGCGATTTTATATATTGGGACCTCTACCTGTAATCATGATTTGGTAATTTATTAAGAGTTTGAGACACCAGTATATCAGTGCGTTCTATTTTACTTTCCCCGTCTCTAATTAGCTATCCTAGTGAATATTAGTGGTATACATAGAAATTATATATAAGTATTAATATAAAGAATCGGCGTATAAACAAGTATAAAAAAAATACATGTAGTCATGTTATGAAGTATGTGCGGCATAAAAGCTGTCGGATACATACCGGAATCTCTCGTTCACACAACCACATTGTCGACATACTTTCTTCCTTTGTGTCGTTCCATGTTTTACTCACCACTTCCCATTCTCATTGCCTTTATGCTTCTTCATCTTTTTATAAAATATTACCACTTTTAGCTAATACTCACTCTCTCTATAGATAAGACAAAGAAGAAAATATTACTACATTTTTGTCCTTTTGTTGCCTTTTTCCTTTTAAAGACTTTCAAAACAGCTATACACAAAATCACACATTTTTTTAAAATTGATTTCTTACTCAATGTATCGTTTCTAAAAGCATTGCAGTTCAAAAATAGATATTTGTTTGATTGTTGCCGTATGTTTATAAAGGCTGTGGGTGTGGTTCCCCCTTCTTCCCTTTGTCTACCACAAATTCATCCTTTTTTTATTTAATCTGTTTAACGTTCAAAAAGAGTAAAAAGAAGCTCGGGGAGGAGGGAGAAACGTCCCCGTTTGCACCGAAGGTGGGTCGGGTGCGGATTGCTTATGTAGAATGCTTGTGTGGCAGTCTACCTTAGCGAAAAGTAAGTAACTGTGTTAGCTTTTAGTTAGTATGAGATTATTGAGAGAAAATAAGCTAAAAGTTGGGACTGTCACATAATATTTCTATAATTGGAACTGTTTTTGGTATGTCAAAGTTGGAATTATCAAAACTCAATAAACCTGTAACATATTGTTCTAGTCAGATAGAATGTGCCCAAAGGATTCTACTTGCACTTTCGAACTGCATTACAATGACAAGCCAGCATTGCCCAACTTCTAAAGAATGATTAACTGGCTGGCGGCTTGGCGTTTTACTAGGGCCAAATAGCCCACAAGCCCAAATGTGCACAGTTGCACACCACGTTTAAAATGGTGTGGCATGTATACTTGTAAACACAATGAAAGAAAATTAAGGGTATTTATGTATCAGTTCGGTTGGTTTGGTTTTACGTGAAAATTAGGCCCAACAATCTTCTAGATCATATTAAGACTTAAGACTAGCAATTAGTGTGAGCTTTAAGTTCAATAATTCATTAAGCAAAGGAATATAGTTAAAATAACAGCAACATCAAATACTTTAAAAGTGATAATTTCCATTGACAAAAAAAGGTAAATTACATAAGGATGGTAGGTAAGCAGGCTACAAGTTGCGTCGCCACCCCTTTTTGAATAGAAAATCCCAATCTGCTAAAAAAAACCCCATCCTTGGGGGGTGGAAAAGTTGCCGTGCACTACTCGTTGAACCCGAGTCAAAAACCGCACCGCCTCCGGTGCTAAGGAACCGAATGTGTCGAAGGCCAAGGGAATGAAAACATGCTGATTATCCTCACATGCTTTAGCATGCTTTTCCACTTTCTTGGATTCAGCTCTCATGACCGCTTGCCCAGCCACAAACCCACTATCCCGAAGCCCAACAAGGGGGGACACCCCGGTAAGATCAACACACATATGTTTCCCACCTTCCCAGCCAAAAACTAAGATGTCTGCTGGGCGCAAGGTGGACCTCCCCTCCGCGGGGTCTGTGAGAAAATTAACTGACGCCTCTTTTCTTGCGGAGATCCCTGCTCTTCTAAGGATGTCTGCCAAAGCATCCCAGACAAAATCGTGCCGATATTTAAACCCTGGCAATTCCTTACAATGTAACGCATGTTCCCCATACTTATCAAGACCTGCTTTATGGCAGACCGGGCAATTTTCATCATCGGGGAAAATGGGTATCATCAGCCGGTATTTAAGGATTGTCCTGTACTCTACTGCCGACATCCCTTGCCCCAAACGGCCAAACCTTCGATAGGTAACACAGTAAGGAAGTCCTGGGCGTGAGGCTTTTGCAGGCATTCTAAGACGGCCTTCTTACGGAAATCCTCCTCCAAACTTTGTGCGATTCGGTTATAAAGAGCATCCGCCAGAGTTTTCTGTGGCTTTTTTGGGGGCGGTGTCCTTATTAAAGAAACCGCAAATATCAAAGTTAGTAAGGGATCGTTGTAAATGGTCAATAGCGCCAGAATAATCCGTGTCAACGTGAGCAACCCTATTGTTACGTAATATGTGGTCTTGCAGCCCCCAGGCCTGGGATCTGGAGGCCACAAAAGCATAGGCAGCCACGTCCAGGGCTGAGGAGAGGCCTAACCCACCAAGTCGAAGCGGTAAAGTCGAAACACGCCACTGGAGGTCCCCAAAAAAAGCCCCCCCACAGACAACAATGTCTTCTATGGCCTCCTGAAGGCCTTTGTCGAAACAGGAAACAACATTTTCCACAAAGGGAGGCTGACAGGTACGCAAACCGAAGAGCAACTTGGCCACGCCCATACATGATTTAAGCAATAGAAGCTCGCTTTGGGGATCCCGCAATCTAGGGAGGAGCCCCATGAGGTCAACAGCCCGCGCCGCCCTTTTAGCAGATAGATCACTTATGAAACCGGCGTCGCGGCTGACTACCCCACCAAGCAGTTTGACCCCCCGCTCCGGTCTGCCAATGTCACTAGGAAACAGACCTGGCCGGATCTTCCCCTCATCACACGACGGCCAGAAAACCTCAGTTTTTCTAATATTGAGCTGGAGCCCTAGAGATGGCCCCTCCAGGCTAATAATGTCAAGTGCTTTACCCACCTGAACAGAATCCCCGATAATCGTCCTGTCATCTAAGTACCAAGCATGGAAGGGAAGGTCTCAGTTATCCTGCACCTTTAGCACGAGGGGGTGTAAAGCTAGAGCAAAGAGCAGGGGCCCCAAAGGGTCCCCTTGCTGAACCCCAGCGTAGGCCCCAATACGCTTATTCCCCACATACAGCCTAGCTGGCTGAGCATACAGGAACTGAACCCACGGGAAAATGGAAGGGCAGTGACATTGAACTTCCCGTAACAGAGCAGTGCGATCAATAGCGTTGAAACCGTTAGAAAAATCAACCGTAAGCATAGCAAGTGAGCCATCATCATGGAAAGAATCGAGAAACCTGTTAGCACTATGAAGCACAGTCTCCGCCCCATTTGGAATTCCTACCCCAAACTGGAAGTCCCCTAAATATTTAACAACTTCTTTCCTCACTTTCTTCATGGCCACCTTAGAAACCAGTCTCCTCCATATGGCCCCTACGGCAATAGGGCGGATTCCATTGTCAGGCTTAAGCAACGGAGCGAGGGGAGCCGAAGCAATATATTCTGCGAGTACCTTGGGGCACAAAAAAAAACCCCCCCCCCCCCAGATTAACTAATTAAGATATAATTCAACAAGATAAATGACGTAGTTTCAAATTTGCAGTGAGGTAAAAACAATTATAGGTTTTCTTTATGGTTTTAACACAATAACACATGAAATTGAGGCGGACATAAGCATATTATAAAAGGAAACTTTATGAAATAGTAAACAAGTTTTTAAACTATTCTAATTAAAGTCACCCAACCTATTTTTTTTGTCCCAATATAGTAACTCAACTTTCTGGTAATGTTTTAAATTTAGAGATGCACAAATCGGGTTTTTTTAATACCCGGTTTTGGGTACGGTCGGCTATTGCTTCGATCGGGTATTGAAAGAACCGGTTTCAGTTAGTAGCATAAAAAACCATACCCGGTATACCGGTTCTGGTTTTTCAATACCCGGTTCCGGTTTTTTCAATACCCGGTTTCGGGTATGGAACCGGTTTCGGGTATATCGTGTATTGAAAAAAACCAGGTACACTGGGTATTGAAAAAACCCGGGTATATCGGGTATTGAATTCATTTTATACAATCACGTCGAAGGGTATTGCGACTTAGATGATTATAACGCGGTTATAGAACTCTTTGAGTATACTTTTTGAGTATTCGGAAAACCCGGTTCCGATTTTTTAATATCCGGTTCCGCCTCAACATCAAAATGACAAATAGTCCTGTCGCTTGACACATACTTTTTGAGTATTCGGAAAACCTGGTGCCGGGTATTCGAAAACCCGGTTCCGGGTATTTAAAAAACCCGGGTACAACCGGGTATAAATCGGGTCCGGTTTTTTACATAGAAATCTATACCATATGCGTATCCGACGGGTAGGATCGGGTGTGGTTCTGGTTTTTTTCCGTTTCCAATTCCTGTTTCCGGTTTTTGTGTGCACCTCTAGTTTTAATCATACATCTTTTACCTGTCTAACAAATGTGGCTTTTTATTTTTATTTAGCATTGACAAATGGCTATCCATTGGACAACCTATGTCCACCAAGCCATCGATTTAGGAAAACCTGTCACCCTCTGGATCGGATTCGAACTGGAGACCATATGGCCTCAAGCTCTTATCTTCATTTTCCATGCCACTCCACTCCACCAATGTTTTACTAGTATAACGTTTGAGCCCCTTTATGCTAAACTTTGTAGATAATTATTGTTTATAGGTTTATTGGATTTAAATAATCCAAAGTTTGATTTTTTGATTGACAATAGTTTGAACCAATGAAATGTTATGACAATCACAACTTGTAACCTATTTTCCCTAAGCGATCATATACTAACTAAAAGTTAATGCTATTAGATTTTACTGTGAGGACTGCTTACGTGACAAAAAAGCCAAAGTTAGCTGATGTAGACTGCTTATGTGGCGTTTCACATTAGTAAAAACTAACTTTGTAGATAATTATTGTTTATAGGTTTATTGGATTTAAATAATCCAAAATTTGATTTTTTGATCGACAACAGTTCGAAACAATGAAATGTTATGACAATCACAACTTTTAACCTATTTTCCCTAAGTGATCATATACTAACTAAAAGTAAACGCTATTAGATTTTACTGTGAGGACTACTTACGTGGCAAAAAAGCCAAAGTTAGCTGATGTAGATTGCTTATGTGGCGTTTCACATTAGTAAAAACTAACTTGGTTAACTTTTAGTGAATTTGAGATCGCTGTGAGAAAATATGTCAAAAGTTGGGAATGTCACAAATATTTCCATCGTTAAGACTGTTGTCGAACAATATGTCAAAGTTGCAATTATTAAAACCCAATAAATCTTGTTCAAAAAATCCGGTATGGACATGCAACTATGCGTGTTTGTAAAGTTGGTTTGGGTTATTTATGGTATTCAAGTCACTTTCCTGGATCGAGTTTTCTCAATGTGTATTCGAATTTGAAAAACAGATCAAATTCGTATTAACTAGTGGTAATCGAGGCGGCGCGTTGCGCCTAGGTTAAACCGGTATCTAATTACGTGTATGTTATGCACAACAGTGGAAGGACGACGCAATTTCTTTTAGTATTACAACAACTTTTCTTTTAATTTTCTAGTGTCTGTTACCGGATTATACGTTGCAAGAATATTGGCTTTCGGATCTGATGTAGCGAACCAATAATTAACGGATTGAATAGTAACTTGCGGCATTGAATAGTTACTTGACGGAGTTGGATAGTAGTTGACAAAGTTGAGTTGAGTTGAGTAGTAACATGACAGAATTGAGTAGCACCCTAACGGAGTTGAGTAATGAAAATTGAAAAAAAAAAACAGAGTTAAATAGTAACCTATCGGACGAAAAAACGGAGTTGCGAAAAAAATAAATTAAAAGAACAGAGTAAATAGTAACTTGACGGGGTTCAACAGTAACGCCGTTAAACTAACGGAGTTGAATAGTAGCCTAATGGAGTTGAGTAGTAACCTAACGACGTTGAGTGGAGTTGGATAGTAACCTGACGACATTGAATAGTAAATTGACGGAGTTGGATAGTAGTTGACGGAGTTGAATTGACTTGAGTTGTACCACGACGGAATTAAGTAAAGAAAATTAAAAAAACATAGCTAAATAGTAACTTAACAGTGAAAAAAATGAAGTTGCGGAATTTTTTTTAAAAAACCAGAGTAAATAGTAAATTGATGGAGTTAAATACTTAACGCAGTTGAATAGTAACTCCGTTAAGCTAACGGAGTTGAACAGTAGGCTAACGGAGTTGAGTAGTAACCTAACGGCGTTGAGTAGAGTTGAGTAGTAACTTGACGACCTTGAATACTAACTTTACGGAGTTGGATAGTAGTTGACGGAGTTGAGTAGTAACATGACGGAATTGAGTAGTAGCCTAACAGAGTTGAGTAAAGAAAATTAAAAAAAATAGAGCTAAATAGTAGGTTAACGGAGAAAAAAAAAACAGATTTAGGAAAAAAAATTAAAAAAACAGAGTAAATAGTAATCTGACGGAGTTGAATAGTAACTCCGTTAAGCTATATAGCAACTTAACTGAATTAAATAGTAACTTAACGGAGTTGAATAGTAACTCCGTTAGTACTATTCATGAAAGTTTCTAAACTAATAGATAGGTAATTTGAACAAGCCGAATCAGACGAGAACGTGATATTGGAACTCGGTCTAGGTTAATTTTCAGTGGCTAAGTTTTTTCTTTATCTACAAGGTACACAAAATACATAACGCATCGTTAAGGTTGACGAATGATGAGTGATCACTTAATGACAAATCTAAAAATTACGGGGGCTTTATAAATATTTGAGTATACTTAGAGGGTCTATAAGACACGTTACTAGAAGGTTACAAGAGTGTTTTAGCAAAGTTACAATACTGCCCTCAACCGCCGAGTCGCCTCATTATACTTTTCGTTATAAAAGCTGCCGAAGAAATGGGCCCACATTATTCAAAATTGAAATAACAGGCCGGCCCATTTTAACACACTATCCTTAATCCTTTACCTAACCTACCCGGTCACATTAATATAAACAACACATGTAACATAAATGACTGTTAATGTATAGATTTTCAGTTAGTCATGAGGCAATGACCTAGTGTATAGTGGTATGGTGTTTAACTCACAAAAATAATATAAGTTAAAATTTTGCAAGTACAAGTTTAGATGTAACATGGTTTATCGTTATATCACTTATTTATGGTTACTGGAAGAACATGGTTTACTTATTTATATCCCGTCTCTTTTTCGGTATCCACGAACATTTCAGACTTTCAGTAGAGCAATCAAATAAATAAGATCTTGAAAATGTAACGTTAAGTGGCAACATATATAGACACTGTTTTTATAACCGCACAAGTCATTAAACGGATCACTTTATCGGTATAGTAATGAGATTAGTTGAACCGGTTGTTCACTGATCGTACCATATGAATATACTATTGACTAATGGGACTAGTTGAACCAGCTATAAACCAGATGACATAGTAAATAATTTAAAAGTTATAAACAATATTGAACTATTTTTTTTATTTGCAATATTAGTCAATATCAAATCAGTAATAAACAAAATGTAAGTATAAAATATTAAAATAAATTTGTAAATAAGATTTATTCCCTCTCCTTTTTCAATTAAATAATATTCGTTTATACTTTTATCATTGCCTTTTTTTCTCTTATTCACTCACAACTATTTCAAAAAGACATTAAAAAATTATAGAGGTGAACAGTATCTCCTCCTAATTTACTGATGAATGGTAACTTTTTTATCTCGTTCACTCACAACCATCCTATATAATATAAAGAACATGCTTATGTTAAAATAGAGATGCTAATGCGAATGCTATTCGCAAAAAAGACACAGTATTCCTCTCATGGATGCATTTCATTTTCTCTCCTAAATCTATCCTTCACGTTTATGTCATGTCCCTCATGAACAACAAAAACATCCTTATTAACAATGCTAGTATCAAACATATTAAACAAACCCACAATGACATATATATTTTAAAACCTAGTCACCCGTAGGCCGTAACATAAGGAACTCAATTTTAAAATCTTGTTACAAAAAAAAAAAAAAAAAAAAGAGGAGGGAAAACAAGACAAAAGAAAAGTAAGTTGTCCTTTACTGTAATCACCAAGAGCAACAGTCTTATGTGTTGAATTTAGTAACCTATCACTCTTCCCTACGGCTACATCTTTTTCTCTTTTAATCTTTTATTATATGTTACTACCATTATTTTGAATCATCCATAGAGTGCCCCTGCCATCACGCTTTTCCCATCTTTCCCTTTAAATCAAAACTCAAAAAAGTTGATCAAACCCTGTTTTTTTTTTCAAACAAACATTTCACTTTTTTCTTTACAATTTTGGAATTCGTGAGGCATCAAGAGTTAAGTTAAAGCCTACAGTCATACCCATATAGTTAGTTTACTTATTTTTACCCTCAAGTTTTAAACTTTTGATAGATAATTACCATAGCAAGAAAAACAGAAAGAAACAGAGTACAGAAAAGTGATATAATAAGGTGAAAAGGGTAAAAAAAAAAGATCTGACAATTTGTGGTTTCAAGGTTGAGATGGAAAATAATTCAGGTGATGGGTTTGAATTTGAATCTTTTGATAGCAGAACAAATTCCACTTCTTCTAAAGAATCTTGTTCTTCCCCTGCTTCTCTTGGTTGGCCTATTAGAAAGGCTCAGATGATGACCAATTGTCAAGAGAAATTGCAATCAGATACCTGTTTAAATGATGAGTTGAAAACCAAGAAAACAGGTGCACAAGTTTCAGGTATGTTTGGATTTTTTTTTTTTTTTTGCATCTGTTATTATATTGCATTGAAAGAAAACTATAAATGAGAATATAAGAAAGTTGTAGAATTCAAATGAATTAGGTGGGAATATAGTAATATTATTATGTGTGTCTTTTTTTAGTTATTTGAATTTGAATTCTGATGGGTGAACTTAAGGATACTTTGATTACCTTCAAGATCAAAGTGTTAGAAAAAAGTTACAAACTTTATTACTTTATTGATTCCATTTGCTTTTAGTTTGCCTTCTTTAATCTATCTATATACTGTTTTTTAATTTTAATCTTGAGTAGAAATGGAGATGATGAAAGAAAGGTTCAGTAAATTACTGCTTGGTGAAGATATGTCTGGAAGTGGCAAAGGGGTTTGCACAGCTTTGGCCATCTCAAATGCCATCACTAATCTTTATGGTAGTTACAGCTTTCTCACTCTTAAGCCTCTTTGTGGTGATTAAACTTTTGATGTTAATTTTATAGAAAATTGGGTTTGTGTTATGCTGTTTGTGCAGCCACTGCATTTGGTCAGTTGTGGAGATTGGAACCCTTGCCTTCTGAGAAAAAGCACGTGTGGCGAAGAGAAATGGAATGCCTTCTTTGTGTTAGTGATCACATTGTCGAATTTAAACCGTCTTGGCAAACGTTAGCCGATGGAAGTAAACTTGAGGTAATTTGTCAATATTGCATATACTTACACAGAAATTTTGAGTTAACGCCGGTTAGTAATGTGTATTATTGCGGAGACTCATGTTTCAAATCATGCTACATTAGATCATGACATGTAGACCAAGATCAGATATCTTTGTTAACCTCCCTGCTCTTCGGAAACTCGACAACATGCTTCTGGTTAGTCTTCATTGTTCAAAGTTGAATCACTAACATTAGGCAAATTGGATTTTAATAATCCAAACTATGTATCATTAAACGGACAATAATCCAAAGCTAACGGAGAAGTAACTCCA
Source organism: Ambrosia artemisiifolia (assembly GCA_032199755.1). Classification (NCBI taxonomy): domain Eukaryota; kingdom Viridiplantae; phylum Streptophyta; class Magnoliopsida; order Asterales; family Asteraceae; genus Ambrosia; species Ambrosia artemisiifolia. Next base: position 3,484,358 of record CM063517.1, read on the forward strand.
CCTGTCCCTAACTTTCATTTATGTTGTTTCAAAACAATTTACAACATTCTAATAGAAATAAAAGTAAATCATTTGTCCACCTGCCCCTAACTTCCATTCGTTCATGGGATTGCCTTTGACAACGAAAGTGAAAGTTATAAATGCCATCGGTCACATTACTAGTATGAATTACATACTATTGGCTAATAGGTCTTAGTTTGGAATAATTAAAATCCAGTTTGCCTTGAGATTGTTAAATAAAGCAATATTGAATATAAAGATTCGATCTTTCACAGGGAATACTGGATAGTTTCACCAACACAGAGTTCTGGTATGTTGATAAGGGGATAACAACACCAGAACCTGATAGTCCAGCCTCTTTTCATAAACCATTACAACGCCAACAAGACAAGTGGTGGCTACCAGTGCCTCGCGTCCCTGCTGGCGGTCTAGATGAAACAGCACGAAAGCGATTAAACCGCAAGCGTGAATCTGCTAATCAAATTTTAAAAGCTGCCATGGCTATCAACAGTGTTTCTTTGTCTGAAATGGAAGTCCCTGAATCATACTTGGAATCCCTTCCAAAGGTATATTAACAAAATAAATAATTAATTTTTTTATTAATTCTCACACTAGATTTTTTTAATTTGTTTTCTAGAATGGAAGAGCTTGTCTAGGAGATGTGATCTATCAGTACATAACCTCAGAGCAATTCTCAGCCGAATGTTTGCTAGATTGCCTTGATCTTTCATCTGAACATGTCGCCCTAGAAATTGCAAACCGCGTGGAAGCAGCGATCTACATGTGGCGTAGAAAGCCCCCGCCTGCTAAAACATCATGGGATATGGTGAAAGATCTAATGGCAGATGCGCATAAACGTGATTTACTAGCCGATCGAGCAGAAAGCCTTTTGCTTTGCTTAAAACACAGATTTCCTTGTCTAACTCAAACCTCATTGGACACAACCAAGATTCAATGTAACAAGGTACACATTTTTAAAGGTTAGATAACATAAAGATGACAATGAATTATTGTAATATATATATATTTTTTGTTTTTTACTTCAGGATGTAGGAAAAGCGATCTTGGAGAGCTACTCGAGAGTGTTGGAGAGCTTAGCATACAACATAGTAGCACGCATTGATGATTTGTTATACGTAGACGACTTGTCTAAACAATCTGAAAGCAGACCATCAAGAGTGAGCACAAGTAGTCACAAGAGGGTCTCAGTCTCAGTGTCCACCACCTCAGGCTCACCTTTCAGATCTGGTTTTGGGACTCCAAAGTTTTCACCGGCACCGCTAGTGACTCCTAGTCCTGCAAGGGGAGACAGAACGCCTTTCTTGACCAACAATGGAAACAGTAACAAGACAACTAGCCGCGGTTGTGGGGTAAGGCGAGCTTTAACAAGCTATCTTGGTGGTGAAACAAGGGTGAAGAGTATAGAAGGTCCTGGTTGTCTTTCTACTAGAAATTCAGATACGCCATCTTCTAGAAGTAGTGTTGATGGTGCACTGAGCCAAAAGGAGAACCGAACCCCGGTCAAATTGCAGAAACGGATCGCAGAGTTACAACTTGATTAAGGGGTCAGAGGAAAACAGAGTTTATAGGCTATTACCGTTAATATTAATGTTTATGTTATATTCCATTGATCCTAAAAGCTCAATGTATTGTCTTTGGTCCCTTTGGGGCCTTTGACTTATGTTAACTTTGTATTTCACTCGCTAAAAATCATATAATTTGATATCTAAGTGATTGTAATTATGTCTGAACCTAAAGCCTTTTAGTTACATTTGTTGTTGGAATCAATTCGATTCTTCAAGCTATCTCCCTTGGACTGTTACACGCTCTGATACCAATTGTTGCCTTGTTGGAATCAGTTGAATAAAAAAAAGCAACAACACAAGTATTTTGTGAGAACTCCTGATGACTCTTTCTTGTTTATTAATAACGCGCTAAACCAATCAACCCAAAGAACACTTGAAAAATAAGTTATCCTAAACCAATGCCAACTCAAACTCAATTGGATAAAGCAATTAAGTCAAACGAATAATCATCTCTAATAAGTATCTCTAACCTGTTGAACTTTACTTGATGACCAAGTCGGCCAACCAACCTCATCCGGTTAACTCCATTCTTTTCACATATCAAGATTAATCCTTCATTTGTTGGGTCTTACCCAACTGATATGATGTTTTGTCACGATCACATCGGTTGTTTGAAAGTTAAAAGTAAGATGAAGAAAATAAATAATGGCAGTGGATAGGATTAAAATCATTAGTCGATGAAAATATGGAATTCAAGAGAGATCCCAAATCAAGTCTGTGATGTCACCACAATGAGTAAAAAAAAGAAATCCCAAACACAAGAACGGGTATAACTTGATGTCGCTGATGAATAAGAAAGTCAATCCCAAAGCAACAAGAGGTGTAATCATGGCAGCAGCAAGAACATGATTAATGAACCGAGATTGTTTCTTTTGTTAGAACATGAAATAGGAAAGAAAAAAAATGGCTATCAATAAGCAAAAAAAAAAAAACTAACGGGAATGGACAGGGCGGCGGCTGTGGCGGCACACCGCCCTGCTTAGGGTTCGAACTTGGTGGTGACGGCTAGGGTTTGTATGTTTGTGGTGGGGCGGTGGTAAGGAAGATGGTAAAACTCATTGCATTCCATTCAATATAGGGTCACATTATATAGAGATAAATTAAGCCTGTGGGCTTAATGCTAAAACCATACTATATGTTCCAATAAACAAGCTAAACCAATCAACCCAAAGAACACTTGAAAACAATTAAGTCAAACTAATAATCATCTCTAATAAGTATCTCTAACCTGTTGAATTTTACTTGAGGACCAAGTCGGCCAACCAACCTCATCCGATTAACTCCATTCTTTTCACATATCAAGATTAATCCTTCATTTGTTGGGTATTACCCAACTGATATGATGTTTTGTCACTATCAAATATGTCGTTTAATTTGCTTTCAATGAAGACGCCTACAATTGCACGCCACACTAGATTTCCATCCATCCTTATAAATTCACTCATCTTCTCTCCAATGTTACAACCACTATCAAACACCTTGTTTTATAATAAAAAATATTCGGACGCCCACAAACAAACACCCAAACAGACGGGTCCTCCAATGGGGCCATCCGGCTAACCGTCCAAACCATTGAGTTGTAGGTGCTCTCAGGGATAATGGGGTTGGTGAGCTGAGATTTTGCATAGAGAAAATGCCCACTATCTTGTTCAAATGACACCTGGTCAGTGAAAAGCTACAATGATTATTCAACCATAAAGATCTGAAACATTTACTTGTATTTTAATAACGTTAGTGGTATAAGTTCTCAATAGTTTTTCCACCATTGAAGATAGTGTACACTACGTGTAAACAACTTCCATAATCACCAAACTAGTATAAAACCATATGACTCTGCAAGTCTATCCTGCATTCCATCAGCTAACAAAAACAACAAACTTATAAAACAAATGGAGGCATCAATGAAAAACATATGCCTGTTTGGCTTTGTTGTGGCTCTTGTGATTAGTGGGTTGGTTGAAGTTAATGGGGCCGGAGAGTGTGGGAGATCGAACCCTGATATGGAAGCGTTCAAGCTGGCTCCGTGTGCATCGGCTGCACAAGATGAGAATGCTTCAGTTTCTGGCAGTTGTTGTGCTGCAGTTAAGAAGTTGGGACAAAATCCTAGATGCCTGTGTGCAGTTATGTTGTCTAATACTGCTAAAAGTTCTGGTGTGAAGCCTGAGATTGCAATGACCATTCCGAAACGGTGCAACATTGCTGACCGTCCTGTTGGTTACAAATGTGGAGGTTAGTTTCATTTTGTGTAACTGGTTTTATAAATTATGTTCTATGTTAGAAAATCAAGTATAACGCGAGTAAAACGATACTTTAAAATAAGATATGATTTAAGAATTAACTTTTTTAAATTAGGAAATTGAATACGAAGAATAATATAAGAATTGTGACACGTGGGGTAACCGGCCAGATAATTTATTAGGTATAGAACTATAGATATCTTAATGTTGACATATTTGTACGTTGTTCTTTGCAGCTTATACATTGCCTTGAAAGATTTGAAGACTACCAGTGAGTTTGAAGTGCATGTTGGCTGGTTCTTTTCAAGCTAAGGGTTATATGCACATGTGTTTAGTAAATAAATTACTGGTAGTTTAATTGTGTCATGAAAAACTTTCAAGTTGTTGTTTGGCCATGTGTTGATAAATTGTTGTTTCTCTTGTGTTGACTTTTATATGGTCAACTTTTATGTAATCTAAAAAGAGAATGCAATTTGGTATTTGGATTAGACTTGTTTTGGTACTTTAATTAAGATGGTGGAATGAATCTGGTTCTTGACAGCAACTTGTTGGAAGAATTGAAACTTGAAAGTTTGCTTTAAAGAAGATACCATGGTTAGATGTGAATAACTGAATATTGAATAACGAGTATGGAAGTGAACCAACCCGAAAAAGACAGGCGGGTTCATCTTGGATCCGGCCTTAAAATGTCAATGATGCATGATAGTTTCCTTTAATTTAAAGTCATTTTCAACGTCTTAGTTATGATCAAATATAAAAGGTACAATTTCATATATGTCATTGTAAACTTGTAAAATATCTATAAAAAAGTTTTCAAAGATGACCTTGAAAGTTGCTTATTACACTCACTATATTTACTGATCGCACATAATTATTGATTTGAATGATATAATTAAAACACAGCGAGTTACTGAAATATAAAACACCTAAAATGACATTGTTTAGGTTACTCCTGGATTTGTTTAAGACTATATGGTGTGGAGTCGGGGAGGAGGCTCGGTAGGGTGACGTGGAAGTCGGTGGATTCGGGAACACCGCACCCCCCGAGATAACTTCGGCACCTTCGGTGGATTTCCACCGTATTCACCGAATGATTTGATTGGCCATATTATTTGAACGTTGGATAGGGCTTTTTGTTTTTTGTTTTTTTAATTCAAGACTATATATGTGTGTGTCTATATATATATATGGTGGCTGTGATGGTGGCAGATCTGAAAGTAGGGGATGGTTACAGATATGAAAGTAGGGGATTGTGGTTGGGGCGGTTGCAGATCTGAAAGAAAGGGATGGTGGTTGTGATCGGTGGTGGAGGTGGCTGTGAATGACGGTGGAGGTAGAGGTGCTTGTGATGAATGGTGGAGTGGAGTGGAGGTGAGGAAGATGAAGATGAGGGTGATGAATGTGTGGGTGTGTGTCTTATATATTTTTTTTAATTTTATTTTTTAAAAATAGAAAATATTAAATAAAATAATAAAAAAAGAAAGGGGAATGGGGGAAACCATTTCCAAATTTTGGGGGAGAAAATAGGGGAAATGAGGTGGCGCTGATGTGGCATTTGGGGGAGTTGGGGGAGATACTCTCCACACCATATAGCCTAATATTCCGGTTTTTTCGTTTTTAATATTTATAGTTTTCTTCAATATCCATAAACCAATGAAGACATTTATAAAGAAATTTTTAGGAATTTAGACAATATATAATTAATTGTACATATTTTTATTTGAATTTTTCAAAATAATAAAGTTTTTTATATGGTCCGTTTGATTTGGATGGATGGTCCATCCACAGGTATTTTAGATGCTCTAATGTAGAAGTAAGGAAAAAAGGTGAGAGTACCTCATTAAAATCCATTATCTAGATGTTTCCTTGGTAAGTTGAAATTCTTTGCAAAAGAGAGAGAATCTTTACTTGTCATCCATTTATGAGAAGTGCTAACTGTCTAGAAAATAAATAGAAACTTGATTGGAACACTTGTAACTTCAATGATCAACTCATACTTCAACCCTTATGATTAGGGTAAAGATGAAAATAGAAATGTGATAGGGCACTGATAACTCCACTTATCGACTTAGGGGGTTTAGGGTTGCGTTTTGAAATGAATTTTTAGATCATTGTGTCTGAAAACGCAAATAATCAGTTTTTAGTGTTTGGGATTGAGTTTTGAAATAAATTTTTAAGCTACCAAAACGTAATAATATAAAAGCAGCTCCACCCCTGCTTTTTCAAAACGCAGAAACTGTTTTGAAAAATCAATCCCAAACATAGACCATGTGTTATGGTCATGGGATGGACACCGGGAAATGCCACATCGCCCGGAGGGCGGGAACACCACGCCCCTCCGTCATCTTGTTCAATCGCATGGTGGGGACCCCGTCCATTCCTTTTTTTTCAGACTGTTAGCCTCCAACGACTATAAATTCAATAAAATAAATTAAGTACTTAATTTTACACTTATTTAAACAACAAAAACATTTATTTTTTTACATAAGTTTTCTCCACTATACAACTTCTCTCCAAATTTAATATTTTACTCTACACAATAATTCAAATTGCTTTATACTTTATAATTCATGGATTCTCCATCGTCATCTTACGGATCAACGAATTTTTTTATCAACACGGCTATGGTGACGACACAAATAATTTTGGAGGAAGAAGAAATTATGTCAGAATTGTAACATCTGGCCTCTCTCACTACCAATATTGTCCGCTTTGCCCCGATGGGTTGCCCATCCAGAGTTCACTGATTTGTTTTTGGTTGCCCAGTTGAGACTTCCCAGGAGGTCACCCATCCTGATACTGCTCTCATCTGAGCACGCTTAATTGTGGAGTTCTCTTCTCATCCACTAACATTAAGCCCCAAAACGTGTTGGTTATTTAACAGGCATTGGATTACATATGAACCAAAGATCTCTCCTTGCCACGCCCGATGTTGGATTTTCCTGGGGTGTCATATTCACCCCCTGTTAGAGTCTCATCGTCCCTGATGAGGTTGCACCCACCATCCCGAACGACACAGGAGTGGCTTTGATACCATCTGTAACATCCGGCCTCTCTCACCACCAATATTGTCTGCTTTGCCCCGATGGGTTGCCCATCCAGAGCTCACGGATTTGCTTTTGGTTGCCCCGGTGGAGACTTCCCAGGAGGTCACCTGAATGTGGAGTTCTCCTCTCATCTACTAACATTAAGTCCCAAAACGCGTTGGTTATTTAAGAGGCATTGGATTACATATGAACCAAGGATCTCTCCTGACCACGGCCGATGTGGGATTTTCTTAGGGTGTCGTAAGAATCAAGAAGAAGGAGAGCTCACTTAAATAGATAGCCGGAAGGTATTTATTTTTAACTAATTGTTGTTTTACAACTATATTAGTTTTATATTTTAGTAATTGTTATAGTTTTAATAAATTTATATTTTAATTATTCGATATTTTAAACTAATTCTCTAATTTTAGAATTAGTTACACGGTTAGTACATGTGGCTTTCCATTTGAATATCTATTTATTGGAAATTACATAATTGGTATCAACTTTTAAAAATGGTTTCACCGTTAGTAGTTGTGTATTAATGGTGAAACTATTGTAAAAGTTGGTACAATGATGTAATTTCAAATTAATGGGTATGAAAATGACAAAATGGTAAACCACAAATACTAACAATGTAATTAGTTCTTAAAATCAATAATAAGATGGTTGTTTTAAGAATAATATGAGAGATGAGTATAGCATAGATTAAAGGATAGAGAGAATGATGATGTGATGATAGGATGACAAGCATAATGAAGGGAATGAAATGGTATAACACATAGCCTTATAAAGACCATGGGAGATCTAAAGGAAAAATGAAAAAAAGTCCATAATTCATTCGGAGCCCCTACTCAGTTAAATCAGGACCCATTCCACCCAGCATAGCCAGACATGTAAGGGAGCTCCTGGTTTCACCAAGTTCACCCGTTTCGGGAAAAACCCGACTATCAACCCGCCTGAAAGCACGGCAATGAAATAATCTGTAAAACCTGACGCTCTCAAGAATCGAACCCATGACCTTTCAGCCATGGGTCTTCTATCATTAAGTATCCATACCACTCCACCATAACTCGACATAAACTGATATATCGATTATGTTTTGAACTTTATTCAAAGCTTTACTTAATATGTTGGTTTTTTTGACCGACAATAATGAATAGGTCATTAGATAGATGATCATGTGTAATTTTTGAATAAAATGTCATATAAGAATCAACTTTTTCCCAATTGGATTTTATTTAAAAGTGTATCTAACACTTTTCCCAATTATGTCCAACGTCAAAGCTAGACGTGGAAATATGGATGGGTCAAATAGGCCATGTTAAAGAAAACGGTGTCAAGTAAAAAAGTGTTTGGTCATGTCTTAAAATAAATACATAATTCATGATCGAACTAGGATTACAAAAACTAAATTATCATATTGATAATCGTATTTTCTAAACAAAACTATTTGAAAAGGTTGTATTTTTAAGTGTCTTATTATTTTGACCTCCATGCCCAATTTGGTTTCAATTTGAAATTAATTAATTTACGGTTTTTTATTTTTGGATGGTGATTTATACAAGTGAAATATACACCATCAAACATGGATGTATGGATCAATGATGTAACTATATGGAGGAAAGATCACCTAAATGGAATGTCAACACACAAGACATGCACCTAACAAATTAAAGTGTATATTATTGAGACAATGATGTAAAGAAATCCGGTTGGGGATGGCACCAGAGATAAAAAGATGATCGGAGCATATTACATCATTCTCATACTCAACCAACTTTAGGGAATAAATGAATGGAATGCACCTCAAAAACACACATAATACTATCTTCAAAAAGAATGATATAACATCATATCAAACCTTTGGGGCATAATCAAAAGAGGGCATATTAATGTCTTAATATATGTTACTAGTAAACAACCAACTATATATAAGAGAGTTGAGGATACATTCAACCACACTAGTTAAGATCCTTTACTGACATTAGAGATATGAAAAACAGACATCTTGACCAGATACGACTCTAAAGAAAATTAAGACCTCGCAACGAAAAATCTAATTAAGCTCGGGCAAAACGTTAGGATCATATACAGTCTTGCCACTACTAATTCTCCATCCAGACACGAAAAGGCATTTAGTAGTAGAGAGATCCTACAGAACCATATATACGAGATGTTTATTTGGATTGAAAGGATATAAGCAGCATTTAAAATTTTTTTAGTTATACAGAAAAGATGGGTAGTGTTCTTGTACAAAGGACATTTTTCATACAAAGTGTGAGAAGTCTATATAGACATTGTGTTCTAAATTTTAAGCATGATGTTTTATATTATTTTGGTATAGTATTATATAGAAAAACACAAAACATAACAATGTAAAACACTATTTAATGTATTCTCAACACTCAGTCGAAAACACCATACGAAGAAAGTAATAAGCGTGTTTTAAATTCCATGTCTATAATACATTTGACTGTCTTTTAAATTGTTACGTATGGTGTTTTTCTATATAATACAATGCAAATGGAATAAAAAACATCATAGCCAAAATTTAAAACACAACTACTACATAGACTTTCCACACTTTGTATGAAAAATATCTTTTGTACAGAAACCTATACCCAGAAAAGATAAAAGAAAAATGTTACCTTGCCACCAATTTCCCCTGGAAGCACTGGGATCATCATCACCTCCATCTTTCTTAAACTAATCAACATATGAAGACATGTTAGTTCTCATGTTTTTAATGTCAATACATAACAAAACAACCGAAAAGGTTGAGATGCTCACGGTCTGCTGAGGGCGATTGGTATGCGTATTTGGGGAATAAACTTCTTGGCCACCATAATGAATGGATGAACTCAGATAGCTTGGTTCTGTTGTTTCGTTTTGGTAAACAGGATTCCCATCTTTTTCTCCCATCATTCTTTGTGTCTTGTAATCTATGGCCGTTTTGAAAGATTTTTTAATTAGTCATATTAGAGTATCTACATTCTAAGTAGACGCAGTGGCAAAGCTTGACCCGAAGGTTCGGGGGGTTGGAAGTCACTAGTTTCGGGGGGTCGAAACCCTATATTTTCAAAATTTTCTATACGGATACTATATAATCGTAAATTCTGCGCGAAAATCCGGGGGGGTCGGCCGCCCCTCCCCGCCCCAACTAAGCTGCGCCAGTGAGTAGAGGCATGCAAAATAACAGGTTTTGGGTTGGCTAACATGTCGCGTTTATTTAATAGGTCAACATGAACATGACCCGCTTAAAAAAAATAGGTCAACCCGAACACGACCTGTTTAATAAGTCAGTTGACATGTTAACCCGTTTATGGGTTTCTAAAAAAGTTAATATTTATATTTTAGAGATAGAAAAGTGTTAATTATGCTTAGAATATGTAAGCATATTAGTCTATATATTTATATATTTTCTTATTAACCAAACCAACCTTGTGTTGAAGGTTTGGCACCTCCGAATTCCTGCTTATTGGGAGATCCTATGTTCTTTCCTAGACCCTGAAATATTCAATCTCAAACTATTTAGTATTCATAATAACAAACAAAACATAAAGAATGTCATTTTAAAATGATAAGAAAACAAGTGTAATTTCGTTACGAATTAATGATAACAGTAACAATAATAACAGTAATAGTAATAGTTATAGTAATATTTGGTTTCCGTTTGAAACGGATACAAAAACAGTCGAATGAGGGAGTGGGAATACCGTTGAGGAGGGGCCAAAAACAGAGCTGAAAAGGCCAGATGAGGTAGAGGAGGATGCATCCTTGGGGCCAAATAGATTCTCGGCGAACGAAGAAGACGATTGCGGCTTCATTTTATCCATTAAAGATGAAGGAACACTAGTAGTGTATCCGAGAAGGGAATTAAAAGCTGAGGACAGATGGGCGGTTTGTAGGATGGAGAATATGAAAGGGAGCCGGGGTTATTTATAGGGGTCACAACATGCTATTGAAGACGACACTTGACCCATAAAATTGCTGACTCCGATAAAAAAACATTTATAACTTTTATATAATAGTTAAAATACAAATAAGGAAAGGGAATCATGATAGAAACAAAATTTGTTAAATTAGGTGGTCCCATTTAGGGATGAACATATTATACCGAATACCGAACCGATACCGATCCCGAACCGATCCCGTATCGATACCGTACCGAACCGAGGGTGTTCGGTATCGGTATTCACATTTAGAGGTTTTCGGTTTCGGTATTTTCGGTATCGGTACGGGATTGGTATTTTAAGGCAAAATACCGATACCATACAGGTACCGTACCGATACCGAACCGATACCGTACCGTACCGTACCGTATGTTTTCGGTATCGGTATTGGGTTTTGAGAGTTTTCGGGATCGGTATCAGTCAGTACCGATACCGTCCCGAGCTCATCCCTAGTCCCATTCCCATATATTTTATAATTTGTTTTTTTTTTCGAACGACAAGTGGTACAACCGGTGGAGCTCCGACTAACACTCTGGGCCAGCATGTACTGATTACCCATTCCATCTGGATTGGGGATCTCCCCAGGTGGAACCCCACATGTGATAAATATGGCTCCGACAGGAATCGAACCCTCAACCTCCACATGACCTCCACTCTAGCTCCTTTAATTTTCACCAATTGAGCTAGGCTTCATAGACTAGCTCCCCCAATTTTATAATTTGTATCCTCAATGTTATTGTGAGAGTATGATGGGAAAAATATTGATTGCCTCTTTTCCTTGATTACCTTCGTTTAAATAATATAATTGCCTCTGTCACATAATTTACGGAATCAATTACAATCAAATATATAATGCCTAATATAAGTCTATTAGTTATTTAGTTATAGTTATTATATGGGACCAGGTCTTGTATCTTTAAGCATAAATGTTATTATTTTCAAATAATGTTACCGTCAACACACATTTCATTAGTTTAGACTAGTGGTGATCAATTGGTGATAATTAGAATTATTTAAATCCAATATATTATTGATAAATGTATAATGAGAATGAGTATATAATTGTAAGGAATAATTAAATGATATCATAACTTCTAGTAACTATAATAATAATGATATAACAATAAACTTTAAAAGATATATATTATCTCTTCTTTAAAAAAAATAATAATAAAGTTCAGTCTATTGTATTTCTTTTAATTCTTTTTTTTTAAACTCCAACAAAATATATTGAAAATAAAAGGACAAATTACATAAGAATAGCATGTAAGGGGCAACAAGTTACGCCTCCAAACAAAATGTCATATTAATTGCAACTAAGGGGAGTCGACATTGTGCAGCACTAACTCAGTAAACTGTTGTCATATTAGCGACAATTTCAAAACACAAAAAAAGTACAAGTTATCATTGAAATTATATATAAGTTCGAGAGCATTCATTGCAAGTATGTAAAACATGCTTATTTAGTTTCTCTTGCAAACACATGTCTTTCTTGACATTTGAACACTTGATACATGATTATTTAGTAATATTTCATAAATAAATCATACAACTCTGATTAAAGTATCTTATTTTAGAGTCAAATTATTCTACACAGTGTAATAAAAATGAGAAGAATGAGAAAGATACAAAAAAAACACAATAGATGATGAAATATGACACAATAAGCCACAAAATATAACACATTGCCAAAAAAGATAACACAATGCTGAAGAAAAAAGACACAATGAATTGAAAAAAATGACACAATGATGAAAATAAGAAAAAGACACAATGAATTGAAAAAAATGACACAATGATGAAAATAAGAAAAAGACACAATGGTACATAAAAGACACAATGATATAACGCATATTCTAAAAACTACAAGCTAAAACCCCAAAAAACGAAGACCTAAAAACTAACGTCGTAGGGTACGATAAGACGGTTCCAATGCCGCTTGAATGAGTTTAATTGAAGTCCGTTTGATACCCTTCCTACGACTTCCTATTTTTCTTTCACTACGTGTTTGATCCTAACCCCTTATTTTATACTATTGGGTTATGTATATTACATTTCAAGTATGTGAATGGCCCAAGAAGTCGTGAATTTACCCATGGAACATGGCCCAACCAGATCTGTCCTACAATTAACATAAAACTAGTGTTCAAATTTCTCGCGCTTCGCTGCGAGACAACTATTTCGTTGAAGGTTTGGTAGGCAATAGAGAAAACATTAGGTAACTGTTGTTTGCACAAACCAATCTAAAAAAAACTTCTTTTACGGCAAAGTTACTTGCATGTTTTCGCGAGACACGGTTAACACCTGTTTGTTGCCACGAGACGTTGTTATCAAATAAATGCTTTATTGCTAATATAACTTCATTTTCAATGAGTTTTATATTGTTACGTTGAGAAAGCTACAATCAATACGGTATCAATACCGATATTAAGACAGTATTGGTTCGGTTCCTCACGATAAAGAACAATATCACTATACTGGTACGGGACCAGTACTTGCTAATATAATTCTATTTCTAGTGGATTTTATATGGTCACGTAAAGAAACTATCAAAACAAATACGGTATCGGTATCGATATTAAACTAGTACTGAGTCGTTTCTCTAAAATAAAAACAAAAGTATCACTATACCGGTATCAAAAGTAACGTTTTGGTACGAGTACTAAGTACCAAATGCTCATCTAAAAAAAGTACCAATTCTAAATTAAAAAGGGGGTTTAGGAAAAAATGACAATACATGTTAGCAATAGATTGTGGTGTTCAAGTAATTCTTTGAAGTACATATACAATGTAAAAAAGCAAAGGCAAAAAGTTGGGGCACAAAAACAGAAACCAAAAGTCTCAGTAACTAAAAGAAAACTTTCAAAAGATACCTATTGATTTGTCTTTGCTTTAATAGTTAGATAAATTACTTCATTTCATCTACATAAGTAAAAAATAAGTAAAAATAGCTGATGGTCATTATTTCATTTCATTTCACTGTAAAAAGGTACTTTTAAAACCAAATCAACACTTTTTTAAGCAATTTAAACCCGGATATATGATTGATTAGCTGTGGTGAGGTGGCCCCACATTAGAATATCGGTAGAACGAAGTCGTTTATCCTGCCCAAGCTGGGCTTAGAGCATTCTCATCCTCTCCACCAAATCTCATCCATCAAATTACACTAAAAATCACTACTTCACCCTTAAATCTTCTCTCTCCTAATTAAAATAATAATACTTTTATCATTATATTTTCTCTCTCCTCACTCACAACTACTTACAAAAATATTAAAATATATATAGGGGTGAACAGTAGCTTTTCATATTTAGGGTGGAACAGTGCTTCCACCAAATATTTTCTCTCTCCTTCACTCACAACCACTTACAGTCACCCTATATGATTTGGTGGACACACTCATATATATTGGATAACTCTTGGACGCCACCAAATAAACAGTTTAATAGTATTGACCCCCACAGGCCCACCTTTATTTCCCTATTCTATTTGTTTTAAGGTTTGGAACATTCGTTAGATGCCTACGAGTTCATCATATTAGTACAGTCCAAATGAATGTCCATTATCCAGGTTAATTATCGATATCTTTAAACAAAATCGCTAACAACATATTCATTATTTTGTACTCTCCATAATGTTTTTTGTAACACACTGGGCAAATTTCACATTGGTTGTGGACAGAAGATATTTTGGGCTCATAAGAAATGATCTGCCTCAAATACCGTCAACGTGTTTTTGGGGCATTGGCTCTTTAGATCAGATGGAAATCACAGTTATTGTGCTCAGGTGAGAGTAGTCCTAGGGTAAGTAACATTCTGTTATTTTTCACGAGGGCAACCAAAAATATATTTGTGAGTTTCTAGATGGGCAACACATTTGGATTAAAGCAGATAATCTTGGTGTTACCAAAGGTCGGATGTTACATTCTTTGTGTATTTTCCTTTAGCAAACACATTGTTTTTAAGATTATCTACCCATCTTATGATTTCTATTATCGGTAAACATGGATTAGTTGCTAGTGTGGAGCTTATCTTGATACATATGTTATAGAAATATTTGGTCCACCAAAAAGGTTTAAAGTCGAAGGATTGTGTATCTGATTCTTCCTGGGTCTTCTTCAACACCGGTCTAATCATTGTAGAATGCTGTTGAGATATTATTTGGAGAGAATTTAGTTGTGTGGCCATGGACATCATTTGTCAATTCGTCCATCACTTTCATGGTTATTGTTACTCTAAAAACGTTGAAACAGGTTTACTAAAATATCCCCAAGTGATATTGACTCTTTGAATATGCCTTTGTCATGGACCATTGTTTTTGTGTGGCGTTCACCGTATCAAACTTTAGGATTTGAAAATCAATGGTCTAACCTAAGTTTATCGTACAAGTTACTTTTATTATATATCATCCGCTCATTCAACCTTATATAATTAACTCTTAACTTTTCTTGAAATATATCAACTTTTAGTAGAGTTCTTTTGTAATTCTCTTTAACCTGTAATTTATTTGCATATATCTAGATCCTAAAGTAGAACTTTATTGATACGAAACATTATAGTACAGTGACTTGGTTTTTAGAGAATATAAGGCCTTGTGTAGTGGGAAGGGGAAAGCGCCGTTGTGGCCCTTATAGCGCCGGGGAACACCGCCCCTCCCGGCGCTACAGGGCGGTTTGGGTTGGATAGGTTATGTGGGTAGCGGCGTTTTGGATTTGAATTGTGAAGGTTTGTGGTTGTTGACCGTTTGACAACGGTAAAAAACATTAATTTTTTGTTTTTTTTTTTTTTTTTTTTTTAAACAAAATCTCTATATATATATAACATACCACAAACCATTCACACCACACCACAAACCATTCACACCACAACACAAACCATTCCAACCAAATACAAACCCAAAACCAAACCAATGGCAGCGTGGACGAACCAAAACCAAACAATTTTAAATATTAGTTTTTAAAATTAAATATTTTTTTATTATTTTATTAATTTAATAAACTTTCAGTTTAAATTTTTATTTTTATTATTATTTTTATATTTAATGAAATATTAAGTATTTAATATTCTTTATTTAAATAAAAAACAATAATTAACCAATCATTACCAATCATTTATAACCCCCCTCATAACCCCCTTCCCACTACACACTCTTTTTCCACAACCCCCACATAACCCAACTTTTATTACTTTTTAATATTTTAATCCTACAACCCCCCATAACCCCCCACCACTACACATGATCTAAGGATTAAGCTAAAAGTACTTTAACACGTCTACAGTGTTATTTAGATAAGACATACTTTATAAACTTTTTATCATCATCTACAATATAAAAATGCCACAACCAGTGAAAAGAAGATAATTATGATAATGTTTTAAATTAGGTTACAAAAAAGGAAATATAAAAGTTTATCATGTTAAGTGGATATATGGTAAACCATATCTTTGGAAAGTAAACATGCCCTAATGGGGTATCGAAGTGACAAAAAGCCGTAGATGCAAATGAGTGATATGTGTAATGTTCAAGTTTAAGGACCTTTTATACATATCAACATAGCTTGGGGTCCATAAAAAACTATTTAATGCACCATGATGATTTTGTTCTTGTGCGTCTTTTACCCCTTTTCTCTCAAATTATATAAGGTGGGTGTGAGTGGTTGTGAGTGAGGGAGAGAAAATATTTAGAGAAAACACTGTTCACCCCTATATATGAAAAACTACTGTTTACCCCGATATATATTTTAATATTTTTGTAAGTGGTTGTGAATGAGAAGAGAAAATATAATGACAAGAGTATGAAAAAGTATTATTATTTTAACTAGGAGAGAGAAGATTTAGGGGTGAAGTAGTGATTTTTAGTTTAATTTGATGGAGGAAATTTAGTGGAGGGGATGTGAATGCTCTTAGAAAGAAAAGAATGTAACTTGGTCCATCAAAGTTTTCATAAAAGTAAGGGGCTGTTTGGTTGATTAAGTGCTGAATCATTAAGAAGTCTGAATGGTTAAGAGGCTTTGAATGATTAAGTGCGGAATGGTTCAGCTGAGCACCAAGTCTGAATAGTTCAGCTCTTAACCATTCTATTCAGAGCCTTTTTTAGGTTGAAACAAACAGTCTAAATGCAGAATCATTCAGAACTGAATGGTTCAGAGTCTCATTAAGAGGCTAACAAACAGAGCCTAAGAGTCTCTGAATGATTAAGTGCTGAATGGTTGAGCTATGTACCAAATCTGAATGGTTCAGCTTTTAACCATTTCATTCAGAGCCTTTTTTAGGTTGAAACAGTCTGAATGTTAAACTATTCAGAGCCTCATTAAGAGGCTACCAAACAGACCCTAAATTAATATATATAAAGAGAACGAGAGAATTTGTCATGCCCTTAGCTAGAGTTATAGTCTCTTCCACATAAGAGTGTGCATAGATAGTTAACCAATAGTTTGAGTTCATCATACTCGTAATTAGCTAAGCTAACCATAGTGTAAATTTTAATAAATAGGTATGAAAATGACAAAATAAGTAAACCACTTGTATTAAACTAAAATCAAGTGGGCTCTTGACTTATATGTGTTTTGGGCTGGGCTGGGCCGGAAAGGAAGGAAATCAAGAATAAAATGAAACTGATCGGAGTTTGAAGGGGGTTAACAGGCCGTTTTTGGAGAGGAACGGGGGCTTTGATTTGGACAGAGGATTGTGCTTTTATTAATGATTTTTTTTATCCAATTGAAATGCAATTTATTCTTGTTCACCTTATGTCCCGTTGGTCTGATTTTTTTTTTTTGAACGGAAAACTAAACTTTATTAAAAAAAAAAAAACTAGCAAGGCGCTAGCAAGAAACAATCCGGAGAAATAGCCAAACAAACCAAACAACAACCCGAACCCAGCCACACAAGTTATCCCATCTTATCAACAGAAAACTCATCACTTTGATTTCGTCAAACAACTTCCTCACCACTATTTGTTTTTGGTTGAAAATATAATCGTTGTTAGCTCGCCAAATACTCCAAATTGCCGTAAGAATTATCCCATAAAAGGCCTTTGTTGGACGACTACCACGTTTAGCCGTGATATGCAATTTTAACAGATCCCTCACGTGGAAATTGAAAGTGTTCGGAACATTACATCAGGAAAAGACATGCTGCCACACATCAGAAAGTGCAGAGAAAAGATGGTCTACCGACATCCCGTTGGTCTGATTAGAATGAATTATTAGTATAAGTTGTGTAATGGTTAACATTGGAATACTAAGAACTATATATGTTTACACGGTTTGTCAACATTCACACCAAATTTAAGTTCATAATTTCATGATTTTATCTTGATCCGAGAAGTGATTAAATTAATTTTTAGAATCAAATAAGATATGTTTGACCAATCACAAGTTTTCATAGATATGATACCGTACTTAATTGATCAATCGTAAACCTGCCAAAGAAATCTTTTCTGAGTATTATGATGAAAAACAAACTTGAACAAGGTACTTTCCAAAATAAAAAGTAACCTACGTATTGAACTTGATACGTGTTGCAATATATTTATATTTAAGTTTAAATAAATATATTAATCCAAAACTGAAAGAACAAAGTATAAAACTGAATAATGGTTCGGCAGATATAACAATTCACATACCCACGAATAACCTTCCTCGAGTCAAGCAATATTGTCCAGGTAGTATAGAACAAGAATAAAGATTCAACAAAGATAATATTTTGAGACCAACATGCTTGGGTTCATACTCGTCTCCTAAACTGCTATAAAAGCGCCCATAACTTAAACCCAAGTCTGGGCTTAACAGGCCTCTTAATCTTATTAATATCACCAGGCTCGACACTTGATTCCTTCTTGACTGGTTGCGGTTCAGAAGCAATAGTGTGGAAAAGATTGCAAACGACTCGAAAGATGATCTATACATTTAACCAGAATAAAGCAAAGAATTTGTCATATAAATTGAATACTTACAATAACATCTTCCGTAATCTGTTTGACTGAGAAAACAATGTAAACCATCAATTATTCGAGTGTTTCAATAAATAGATTGAGGTGAAGGGGATGACTGAATCACAAATAAAATAAAATAAAATCAAGAATGAAACTGATATCGCCGGTTTTTACCTTGTTAGAATCAGAACCCTAATATGTTGTCACTGGTAGGAGATGAACATGAGATGCAAGCGATTGTGATGTAAAGTGAGGAGGAATATGAAACAATGAATGCGCAGAATTTGTATAGGAAGACAAACTATGCGGCACTTAAGAGAGAGCAAACGAAAAAGAATGAAGGATTTATATACGTTGGGTCATTGGAATGTTATTGAGTTGGAAGCTGACGTGGACACACTAGGAAAGGGTCTCCTCAGCCCAAGATACTCTTTTATTACATAGATAGATTGAAAGGAGTATACATATGTTTCAATACAAAATGACACCTCATTTGATGATACCGTGTGTGCAATCATGTAGGCATAAACTAATAGCATCAAGATTCTTGAATTATATATATATATATATATATATATATATATATATATATATATATATATATATATATATGAAAAAATGATCCATTTTACCCAATGTCAACTGGAGCTAATTATTTGAACAATAGAAAACAATGAACTAAAATGTATTTGAATTTTCATTTTTAAGATAGAAACGCAACAATCGGACTTGTGACCTTGTGAACTCCATCGCTCCAAACCAACGAACCCGAAAGCGCATTCGATCCAATTGATGCCTCAACTGTCACCACAAAGGATTTCTTCTCACCAACTTCTTTGAACGCAAAACTGCTTGGATTAACCTTCACCACTAGTCCCGATGGTGCAACCACCTTAGCCTTATACGCCGAATCTGCTGCTCCCACATTAGTTACGACTCTGTTGAAGGTTCGACGAATGCTACCTGGTTGTTTAGTTGAAAGAGCGAAAGAAGGGTAGTTTAGGTCCCACACGGTTGCATTAGCGGTCATTGAGCAAGCGCTTGCATCACCAGTGACGATTTTCAAAGTTGTGGCATTATAGCCTTGCCCACATAAAAATGACACGTAATCTTGTTCTCCGGCATCATAGACCAAACCCGGGTCAACAGCCTTTAATGGGTTGATATGGCCGGAGCCATAAGCAAATTCAGCATCAGGATTTCTGATTGAACTCATTGGTGTAGCTGTAGTCATAAGGGCTGACTTTACGGCAGCAGGGGACCAAGTCGGGTGGAATGATTTAACGTAAGCAGCGGCTCCAGAGGCGTGAGGGCAAGACATAGAAGTCCCAGAGATGATATTAAATGGGACAATACGTGTGTCTCCCTCTTCCTCAGTGACGCTTGTACCTTCTGACCATGCGGCTAAAATGTCCACTCCAGGTGCGGTTAAATCGGGCTACAACATGAACATATAAACTATTAGCATGCATGCAGTAAGACTAGTATATATAAACTTATGTACCTTGAGAACATCTAATGTGATTTGACTCGGGCCTCTTGACGAGAAGGAAACCACGGTTGGGGCTGCTTTGTCAACACGTTCGTAACTTTTTAGGATGTTTGCACTTGGTTTTCTATATCAAACACAATTCGACGAAACTTGTAATTTGTCCATTGATGTATGTACCGTACACAATAAGCAATTAATTTGGTAGACTTACGTGGTGGAGTTTATGTAACGTAGAACAGCATTTCCATCTTTGCTGCTCAAATATGTTGTTGGTAGAGGATAACTGTAGGCCGAATCCTCATAACCAAGATCACCTTCGATCACAACACCACTTGCACCTGATAGTAACGCAGTCTCCGTTCCTTCAAAATCTTCGCATACCACAATTTTATGTTTTACCAAAGTAGGGTTTAAGGAATCTAGCTCACAATATCTGCAATTTTACTGATAATTATTGGCTTTTGGTCGCTTTAAGTAATTCTAAATAATATATGGACTTATAACATTATTACAAAAAATTATTTTGCAACAAAAGTTTGTCAATATATGCTAATGATATTCAATTTTATTGTTTATTACCTAGAGTTATTCGATGTAAATCCTTTCTTTGTATTAGGCACTGATCCACCATAAACTATCGGATGAATCGCACCACCGAATGTGTTTATCACAGGTCCCTACACAAATTTATATATAATACAGTTAGATAAGATACAATTAAATTTGAATGAGATGTCTAAGAATCAAAAGATAATATTAATTTCTCACCTCATAAGTCATTTTGTTGCCCAACACAATCTGAGTTAGAATCTTCCGATCAATACTGCTAGCAGCAACTGATAACGACCAAGGTGACAAATTAGTTATTGATCCCAGAGAAGGGCCGTCGTTTCCGGCGGAATTGGAAGTAAGAATCCCCTTCTTCATGGAATGGAAAGCTCCAATGGCGATAGTATCCTCAAAATAATCAAAAGGGGTAGATCCTCCAACAGACAGTGAAATGATATCAACTCCATCAGCAATTGCATCGTCAAAAGCCGCTAGAATATCGGCATCTGAACAACCCACATTTGGATAACAGATCTTGTAAACAGCTATACGAGCTGATGGAACACCTCCTCTAACGGTCCCGTTAGCTATGCCTAACAGGCTTGCATTGTTAACTACACGTCCAGCTACGGTAGATGCAGTGTGTGTGCCATGGCCTTCATAGTCTCTTGCTGATAACTCTTTGCCTCTGGCTTCACCCTCAGCGTTGTAGTATTTTGCTCCAATTAGTTTGCTAATAATCAATGTGGCATAAGACTAATAACAAGATAATGATAAATCATAGCTGTTGAAAGCCATCGCCTCTTGCGCCTAGGCCCATTTTTCAGGCGATGCGAGGCAATTGCGCTTTAATCATCTAGGTTATGATTTAGGCGAAGATCCGGTGACATTCTCAAATTGCGGATAGTTTCTAGCCAAATTCATTAAACTACGGCTAGATTCAATTAGATTTCTACTTTTATCTAAGGAAAACTACCTTTACACATAATAATAGCTTAATATTTATATTTTTTATACTAATTAGATGATACAAAATGTTATATAATAGCTTTTGTTTATTCTATTTTAAAAATAGTATTATATTTCTAATAGATAATATATTTTTACTTTTTTTCTTTGTTCGCTTATTCTATCTCAGGTCTTAGCTTTTTTTGCGCCTTGCGCCTAGGCCCTAGGTGAGGCCTATGCGCCTTGAGTGCGCCTAACGCCTTTGATAGCTATGTAATAAATAAAATTTTATGAAATCATGAAGTAAAAGTTACTTATTGCATGTGAAATTGGTGGAGTCGCATGAGCCCTTCCATCTGGCTGGTGGAGGCCCAAATCCGTCATCCTTGAAGCTGTCGGATTCTGGCCAGGCGCCTGTGTCTAGCATTCCAACAATGACGTCGCTTTCAAGAGGTGCCCTCTTAATATCTTGAGGGAATCCCATGAAGTCCCATGATCTTGTTGTATGTAATTGCTTTTTTCGGCTTGGGAATACCGACACCACTCCCTCCATTCCTACGCGCACAAGATAATTGATACGATTATGTATAATAACATATGTTTTAGAGTATCATTGATCCACAAATCCACAATGCTCACATTTCAGACGGTCTGAAATATTGGGCAGACGGACCAACCACATGGTTTGTAGCATTGGAGAGGGTTGAAAACATTTGGTCCGTCCGGTGTAATGGGTCCGTCCACCACAAGTGTACTTTAATATTAAATAAAAAAGTCTTTTAGTGTGTGGGGTATAAATTAAATAAAAGGAAAAGTAGGTGATGAGATGGAGGTTTGAAATGGTTTGGGGTTGGAGGAAAAATGGGGTTTAGTTCGGAATGGTTTGAAATTATGTAATATGGTGACGTGGTGGTTTGGAGTGGTTTGTTTGACTAGCATTGTGGGTGCTCTTGCTAATGTCGCATATTAAGCTAGAAATGGAGTGGACAGGCAATTAGTTCGTAGTAAAATTTAATATAATTGACTCACGAGCTAGTTTGTTTTTCTCATCTTCGGTCAGCTTGGCGACGAAGCCGTTAAAGCTCCTCTTGTAGCTCCAAAGTAAAGATTTTGATGCCCTGCTGCTCGAAAGCCATCAAAGGTTTAGTAATCGATCATCCGTTGTGCCAATTAAATACATAAAAGACAACATTTTCCGCAACTCATACTTTTCACTAGAAAGATATTGGTTTTGGAAATGTGAAACAGCTTCAGCTGACACATTTCACTAGAAATGAATAAGATTAATATAGTCAACCTGCCAGTAGCTTGTTGTAGAATGTTAGTGTGGAGTGAAGCCACGGAGAAATCATTCTTTGGAAGGTCTCCCATGTAAACAATGTACGTCTGCCAAACACAGAGACATAATAACGGTTAATAAACCAAAACAAAACAGTCGAAAGTGCGAAACACATGCATGAAATTAGTTATCAACAGTTGATGCATGCATAAAATTGTTCTGTGCATGACAACTTTAATTTGCATAAAAGGTGGTGATAGAAAAATAAATGCCTTTAGATCATTGGAGTCAGCTGCTAATGTATCGGTAAAGATGAATGAATGTGTGATGGTGAGTAACAAGAGCACTCTCAATGCAGGAGCTGATGCCATTGATTTCAAGACGTTGATATGCAGATAATATATACTTAGACGTTGTTTATGCATGTATATTTATAGCAAATTCAGCCGCATTGTTTTCTCAAAAGTTATCCAATGTTGTTGAAATTGTCGGATGTATTACAAAAGCCGTCTCTAGGCGACTTTTTCTCTCAATTAGTATCGTCATAAAAATATCATAAATTAGTTACAAATTAATTAACTCGTCCAATAAAATGTCCAACCACTACAGGAAATCCTTGAAAGAAGCATTTTAATCGTACCTCATATATGTTTCTATAAATTTTCTGTGAACGTATATGACCAACCACTATAGGAAATCTTGCATGTTCGATAAGATGGTCTATCCGGACAACACTTTGCTTAGGTAAGTGACTTAAAGAAAACAAGTTTTATTTGAATATTGTTTAAGTACAAATAATATAACTTCATGTGTTTGCGATTCAATAAGGGATAACAGCGCAACTTGTTATCCGCTTACCCACCATCTAAATGTAACTTGTTTGTTCAGGTGATTTTTTTAAAATGCTTTATATTTTTCGTTTGTGTTTGTTTAAGTAAGTAGGCATGGGGCATGAATGGTATGTTTCCACACCTAAAGCCTCGAAACAGAGGGATGGTTTCGGTTGAAGGTAGTTTCAAAGACCGTTGAGTCTCGTTCTAATTTTAGGTTGTAGATCCAACATTTCAATCAAGCAATCTATGGGTTTGGCTAGAACTGGCACAACAATAAAAAACTAAATATTTTCTAAGATAACACCCATATGAGAAAAGGTTTATTATGATATCAATAGTCATGTAAACATTACAAATGAGCCTTTATTATTTATATGATATTCTAATAACAAGTAATTTAGTTTGGTCAAAGTAACCGAATGACTAGATGTATCTTAAATACAATAGAAAACAAAATAGAAATATTGATTTTGATCAACATAACCAATACACTAGACTTAACAAGAATACATAACAAAACCCGAAAATATAAAATATAAACTAAATAATTAACAATGTTATATGATTATTATTTGTGAGTTATGAATCGCTTTTTCACTATTCTTTCTTATTTTCATCGGTTCACAAATGATCAGTCGCTCATTCGAGTTATTGACCTTGTATCACCTGCCATGCTTGATGTCTCGGTGGTCAACTAAAGCCTTCCACTTGTTTCCAGCCGAAACGTTCTTTTTCCTTGAATACACAATTACACATGTGGGTGGTGTGCACTACCATATAGGATAGTCAAAGGTACCAAAATTATAAAGAATATGTTACACAAAAACTTTTTGATGAGTAGTTAAATTCAAATAAAACCATTTGAGTACGTTAATTAATTAACGTGGATGTCAACAGCCACATCATAATTTACCCATTCTTTAAATAAACTCATTTTCTCAACAATGTTGTGTGCTCACTTAAACACATTATTATATTATTCTAAATTATTATTCCTGTAGCGACGGTGGTTTATCATCCTTAACCGGATGTTAGACTTTTGTTTCTTCACTCTTGATAGATGAGTGATGACTCCATTAGGCTTTGGGGATGAACCTGTAGCAAATGTCATACATTCTTTTCTGTCACTCCTTTCAAATGAGCAGATACTAAATTTGAAATGTGTTCACAATTTCAGTCACCCTTTGTATACTCCTACATAGAGAAAATATCAAATACAAAGTGATTTTATCGTATAAAACGTACTAAGTGAAGGAAAAACACGCAGTGGTATTTTCATAAATAATGACAACAACATTTTACTCTAGAGTAATTATATAATTACGCTACATAATTACTCTAGCGACGATTATTGGTCAAAACAACATAGCCATCAAACAAGAAGCGACGATGATTGTTAAAAAAAAGCCATATCACCAGAATTTGATTGTTAAAAAAACCCACATCACAAACTCAAAACATAATTCTAGTTGTTAAAAAATAACTGATTAGAAGGTGGAACAGAGATGATTGTAGTGGGTGGCCAGCGATTGCTGTGGCTTATCGGAGATTGAGGGGCAGAGCGATGACGAGGGATTTCAGGGGAGATAGATTGTAGTGGTGTTTAGTGCATGAGTATTTGAGAGATTTCAAGGGAGATCGATGGTTTGTTTAATTAGGGTAAAGGGTATGCAGGTCTTTAATATCCATTCAGCTTCTTTTGGTTACTTAATGGTTAAGTGTTTAATGGAACCATCAAGAGGTTGTGTTTTAGTGAACTAAACACACATACCTCTGACCGATTCAGAGGTAGCCTCTTAATGAAACCAGTAAAAGGTAAACAAGCAGCCCTTTAGTTTAATAATTATCAACTAAGTGCGGAGCCATGTATAGTCGATTAGAAAAGTGTCACATAAAATGCAACAAATAACGCTCTTTCTTATTCAAGTGTGATCTTTTAATACAACATCAAGATTATTGAATTATAAATGAGAAAAAAATTACACATATTATACCCGATGTCAATTATTTGACCAAAAGAAAACAATGGACTACAAATAATCCTTAAGAAGAAAGAAACGCAACAATCGGACTTGTAACATTGTGAACCCCATCGAACCAAACCAATGAACCTGAAACTGCATTTGATCCAATAGTCGCATCAACTGTCACCACAAAGGATTGCTTCTCCCCCACTGCTTTGAACGCAAGAATACTCGGGTTAACCTTCACCGCCAGCCCCGATGGTGCAACCACATTAGCCTGATACGAAGACTTTGCTAAACCCACATTAGTAACCGTCCTGTTGAAGGTTCGGCTAATGCTACCTGATTGTTTAGCCGAGAGAGCAAATGAAGGGTAGTTCAAGTCCCAAACAGTTGCATTAGTGGCCGCAGAGCAAGCACTTGCATCGCCAGTGACAATTTTCAAATTGGTGGCGTTATAACCTTGGCCACATAAAAATGACACGTAATCTTGTTCTCCGGCGTCATAGACCAAACCTGGATCAATAGCCTTCAATGGGTCGATATGGCCAGAGCCATAAGCAAATTCAGCATCGGTGTTTTTGGCTGGACTCATTGGTGCAGCAGTAGTCATAAGGGCCGACTTTATGGCAGCTGGGGACCAAGTCGGGTGGAAAGACTTAACATAAGCAGCAGCTCCAGCGGCGTGAGGGCAAGACATAGAGGTCCCAGAGATAATATTAAATGGGACAACACGGGTGTCTCCCTCTTCCCCGGTAACGGTTGTATCCTCTGACCATGCGGCTAAAATGTCTACTCCAGGTGCGGTTAAATCAGGCTACAACAAGAACAAACTTATAAACTAGTTACCATAAGTCTAGCATATGTATTTTTTTTACATATTACAAAAGATAAGTATAAGTTGATGCACCTTGAGAACATCTAGTGTGATTAGATTGGGCCCTCTTGACGAGAAGGAAACAACAGTTGGGGCTTCTTTGTCGACAGGTTCATAACTTTTTAGGATGTTTGCAGTTGGGGTTCTATGAAACATAATTAAAAAAAACAACCATCTAAGTTATTGATTAATCGACCAAGTTACCGTATGGTACAAGTAAGTTATAATACATGTGGTAGACTTACGTGGTTGAGTTTATGTAAGTCAGAACAGCATTTCCATCTTTGCTGCTCAAATATGTTGTTGGTAGAACATAACTGAAGGCGAAATCTTCATAGCCAAAATCACCTTCCACCACGACACCACTTGCACCAGATAGTAACGCATTATCCGGTGCTAGAAGATCCTCACAAACGACAATTTTATTTTTCACTAAAGCGGGATCTAAGGAATCTTGCTCACAGTATCTGCAATTTTATTTTATACCAAAGGTCATGGACGGATATAGCATATAGGGTACGGTTCAACCAACCCCACCAAATATCCATTCATTACCTAGAGTCATCTGATGTAAATCCTTCCTTAGTATTAGGCACTGATCCACCATAAACTATTGGATGAACCGCACCATCAAATGTGTTTATCGCAGGTCCCTACACACACACATTTGTTAGATACACATCCAAATAAGATATCTCATAATCAAAAGATATATATATATATATAGTTCCTTACCTCGTAAGTGATATTGTTTCCTAACACAACCTGAGTTAGAAACTTCCGGTCAATGCTGCTGGCAGCAACCGATAACGACCAAGGTGATAGATTAGTTATTGATCCTAGAGAAGGGCCATCATTCCCAGCGGAATTGGATGTAAGTGTCAAAAGACATGATACCAGATCAAATAACCTTTTATTAAAGAATAAACTCAAGAACAAAGTTACAACTCTAGAACAATATTATCTGACTTTCTAAACAGACTCTGGAATCAAATCTTTACAACTCAATCTACACATCTAATTTGTAACTGGATATAACAAACATTACCAGATTCGAGATGAATCTGGTACAACTCCTCACAAACCCTAGATGACTGAGTAAAAGACTAACAAAGAGATAATAGAAAACCTAAAACCGTAAACGACTGATGACGAGTTCTTTATATAGGCACAATAATAGGTTCGGTGAGAAACACACCCGAACCTATTATGTTCGTTGATGCAGATAGAGAAAGCACATTATCCTTTAATCTTGACCGTCCAAGTCTTTCACGTGGATTGCCACATCAGCTCCGGACCCCAACCCTAGCAACTTGTCACGAACCTATTGACTGGATCTGTTATCTTGGACTGGGCCTCAACTGGACTCCCACCTTGTTGGACTAGCTATACTTGGACTTCTTCAAGACTTTATAATTGGGCCTGCACAACTCGAACAACATATTCAAATATCTATAACTAAAACACACTAAGTATTATTTTTGTCTATGTATAATATTAAGATTGATAATACTTGTATATTTTAACACCCCTCCTCAACCTTAATATTATACAACTCACATTTCAGAACCCAAATGGGTCAAACATCCCTAAAGATGTACATATTTCATCATGTTGTCCAACACCAAGACCTTTAGTCATGATATCAGCCAACTGTTTTTCAGAACATACTTTGACAGTTTTGATATACCCTTTAGAAATCAATTCTCTTAAGAAAAATATATCAACCTCAAAATGTTTGGTCTTATCAAAAAACACTGGATTTGCTGCAATTGATATTGCAGCACTATTATCACAAAACATATTTATAGGTAATTCAACTTTTACTTGTAATTCTTCCAGCAGATTGATCAACCACAATACTTCACATGCAGTAGAACACATTGCCCTATACTCAGCTTCTGCTGAGGATCTAGCAATTGTAGACTGTTTTTTGCTTTTCCAAGAAATCAAAGATTTTCCAAGAAATATGCAAAAACCAGTCACTGACTTTCTGGTATCAATGCATTTAGCCCAATCAGAATCTGAGTAGGCTATAAGATCAAAAGATGAACTTTTCCTGAACCAGATACCCTTACCTGGAGCCCTCTTTAAATACCTTAACAACCTTATAGCAATCCTTAAATGACCCTCAGTAGGCTTATGCATATACTGACTTAAGTAATGCACAGCATATGATATATCTGGTCTTGTATGAGACAGATATATCAGTTTGCCTACCAATTGTTGATAACCAGTAATATTGGTTAACACACTAGGATGATCATTACATATTGCAGTTAAGGTGTGGTTAGGTTCCAAAGGGCTATTAACTGGTTTGCATGCTGTCATGCCATACTCAGATAATAGGTCCAGACAGTACTTTCGTTGGGAGAGACACAAGTTATCATCTTGTGAT
Organism: Ambrosia artemisiifolia; assembly: GCA_032199755.1. Classification (NCBI taxonomy): domain Eukaryota; kingdom Viridiplantae; phylum Streptophyta; class Magnoliopsida; order Asterales; family Asteraceae; genus Ambrosia; species Ambrosia artemisiifolia. Next base: position 3,513,435 of record CM063517.1, read on the forward strand.
AAAACTTCTATTCCCAAAAAGTACTTAAGTTCTCCTAGATCTTTGATAAGAAAATTGTCTCTCAGACACTTCTTAACATTATCTAATTCACCAATGCTATTACCAGTCAGCACTATGTCATCTACATATACAAGTAAAACAATAATGACATTCATACTTACTTTGACAAATAAAGAGTAATCACATTTACTCTGAACAAAGCCTAGTTCACATAAAACACTAACAAGCTTTTCATTCCACATCCTGGGAGCTTGCTTAAGACCATACAGTGATTTATTCAACTTACATACCTTAGATTCATTTTCAGAAAAATATCCCTCAGGTAAAGACATAAAAACATCTTCATGTAAGTCACCATATAAGAAAGCATTATTCACATCAAGTTGAAATAACTTCCAACCATTCTGTATAGCAACAGACATTACACACTTTACTGTAACAAACTTTACAACAGGAGAAAACGTTTCATCAAAGTCTATACCTTGCTTTTGGCTATAACCTTTAGCCACAAGCCTGGCTTTAAACCTATCTATTTCCCCATTAGACTTATATTTAATCTTGTAGATCCATTTACATCCAACAAGACTTCTACCTTTTGGCAAGTCTACTAAAGTCCAGGTGTTATTCCTATTGAGTGCTTCTATTTCTTCATTCATAGCACTGATCCAGTTAGGATCTTTAGAAGCCTCATTAAAGGTTCTAGGTTCAATGCTTTTATTTAACATACTAGCAAAGACCCTATGTTCACAAGTTAAGTTTGCATAATTAACTACTTTTTCCAACCCAAACTTAACTTTACCCTCTACTATAAAGTCATCAAGCCTTCTTGGAAGAACTGAACTCCTAGTACTTCTTCTAATGGTCTGAGTATTTTGGTCACTGCCCTCAGATCCTACTGGATTATCATCACTAGGTGTCACATGCTCAGCCCTGTCACCACTTCTACCAGCATCACAGAACTGAGAACTAGACTGTTCATCCAAATTCTGCTGCTTAGAAGGGGACTGCTGAGACCCATGTGTCTCTACCTCTTCCTTACCTAATTCCCTTCCCTCATCATTGGGCAGGTAAGGTTGATTGGATGCATTATTTTCATATAGGTCAAAAAAATTTAATGAGTCTATGTTTTGAAAATGAGTATCACAGAATTTAGTATAAACATCTTTATCTTTGAATGGAAAAATGGTTTCATAAAACTTAACATCTCTTGAATAAGAGATGTTTTTAGTTTCTAAACTATAGATTTTATAACCCTTTTTCTCATTTGAATAACCTATGAATACACACTTTTCTGCCCTTGTATTTAATTTGTCAGACTCATTTAGTATAGTAGCAAAACATAAACATCCAAACAACCTAAGGTGACCTAGGAAGGGTTTAAAACCATAGATGAGTTCATAGGGGGTTCTTCCATTAAGCACAGATGAGGGTGTCCTATTAATCAGATAGGAAGCAGTTAATACACATTCACTCCAGAATCTAACCGGTAAATTACTTTGGAAAAGTAGAGATCTAGTGACATTAAGTAGGTGCCTATGCTTCCTTTCCACTATTCCATTCTGTTGTGGTGTGTATGCACAAGAGGTCTGGTGAATGATACCTAATGACTTAAAATATCCAGTCATTTGGTTGTTCACAAACTCAGACCCATTATCACTTCTTACACACTTAGTTATCTTTGAAAACTGTGTTTTAAGAATATTAACAAAGTCTTGAACATGTTCAAAAACTTCACTTTTAGTTTTCATCAGACACACCCACACAGCCCTGGAATAATCATCTACAATGGTTAGGAAGTATTTATACCCCTCCTTACTAGCAACCCTATAAGGTCCCCAGACATCTAGGTGAACAAGTTCACCTAGGTCAGTGGTCTTATGGTCACTTAGGGGGAATGGTTCCCTATGCTGCTTAGCCTTGTGACACACATCACATGGCAAGCTTTCATTGTGAACCATTTTAACACCTATGACATCCTCTAATTTCTTGATAACTATATCAGAAGGATGTCCTAACCTACCATGCCACAACTCATACTCCTTACTTGTAATACCTACCTTATTACTAACAAAAGACCCTCCACAGAAATAGAGTCCTTCAAGTTGGTTACCAGTCACCAGGACTTTCCTGGTTGACAAATCCTGAATGTAACAGTTATTTTCATCAAACCCAACAAACAGATGATTATCCTTAACCAACTTATGAACAGAAATTAGATTTACACAATAATCAGGAACAACAAATACATCATACAAAGTTACTTTGTCATTTATTTTTAAATTTCCAATTTTAGTAACCAATGCATTTGTTCCATTAGGATGTTTAACTTGTATGTTAAGATCAGAAACATCTATGTAATCAGTTAAATCATGTTCACTTGTGACCATGTGTTGATTAGCCCCTGAATCTATTATCCAACCTATCTTAAGTTTGTTCCCTCCCACATTAAAACAGAATATAGGTTTAGCACACACATTTGCACAGAATGGAGAAAACAAACTACCTGAAACATTATGACTTTGAGGAGGATCAATGGTCTTATCTGAAATCAAACTTAACAGTTTAGACAATTGATCACTAGTCAAAGTTGATATAGGAACATCAGTTTTTTCAATACAAGCATTGTTAACAGTAACCTTCTTCCCCTGAGTTCCCCTTGGTTTAGCCCAAGGTGGATATCCAATCAACTCAAAACACTTGTCAATTGAATGCCCAACCTTATTACAATGTGTACATTTAAGTGCAGGATTATAGTTCTTAGTTACTCTCTTTGAAAAATCAACAGACTGAGTTGTTTTTGACACAAAACCCATTGGTTGACTCTTTTTCCCCCCAGTGCTAGAGTTTCTATGGGATTCTTCCCTAGAAACTATAGCAAAGGCCTCTTTTACACTAGGTAGAGTATCTTTTATTAATAAACTAGTTCTTACACTTTGGTACACATTGTCTAATCCCATAAGAAACTGCATTAATTTGATCATACTACTAAAGTTATTAAACTCCCTAGCAGCATTACAAGTACAAGCAGGCAACTGCAAAAACTGATCTAATTGTTTCCACATAATGTTCAGTTTGTGATAATATTCAGATACAGACATACCATTTTGATTAAATGAATTTATCTTTTGGTACAAATCAAACACCACAGAACCATCTATTTTATCATAAGTTTCTTTTAATTCATCCCAAACATCACAAGCAAGTTTAGAGAAAACATGTCCCATATACAAATCTTCACTAATAGAGTTAAGTATCCAAGTTAGCACAATTGAATTGCACCTATCCCACTGTCTAGCTAATACAGGATCAGTTTCAGATTTAACACATGACTTATCAATAAAACCCCATTTGTTTTTAACTTGTAGTGCCAAAATTAGACTATTAGCCCATACTGAATAGTTCTCTGAACCTTTAAGTTTTATTGATGTGATAGTTAGATTACTAGAATCAGAAGCATGCAGATATAGTGGATTACTAACATCTAGCTTACTGATTAAAGTTTCATTTGCACCAGGTTCACCATTACCCCCATTCCCTAGTAGGTTAGGACCCCCTTGATTGGGTCCCCCTACTGGTGCATCCTGATCACCCATAATGAACTGTGACCTCTATTGAACACACACCAATCAATAACAAGAAGCAACAACAAACCAGACAATCAAAACAAAACACAATCAAACAAGCACAGAACTCAAACCACCAATAGTCAATCACACACAACTATCAAACAAACAAGAATACTCAAAAAAACAACGGCGAAGCCTTGCTGGTGATCCAGATAGCCGGTTCCTCAAGGGATCCGACCCAGGTCCTCACAAGGGAGCCTTCCTAGACCTAAACCGACCCTAAAGCTAAATCAGGTACTCAGCCCTGAGCAAACGACTCCTTAGACAACTCTATAGCAGAGAAAATTAAAGAATGGAACAATCTCACCAATCAGACCCAAGTTAGGGTTTCCAAAACTCGTAGTGTCAACCTTCTAGGGTTGATCACCAGAGAGCAAAGAAGATTTGCACTCCTCAAGAACCAGATCCAAGCATCCAATAGCTCCACAGATCAAAGCCCCAAACTCACAGCGGAATAAAATCCCAGAAGATCTACAACGACCAAGTACAGACTCGATCGATCAGTATCAGACCTCAATCTAGACCTAGAGCTCTGATACCATGTCAAAAGACATGATACCAGATCAAATAACCTTTTATTAAAGAATAAACTCAAGAACAAAGTTACAACTCTAGAACAATATTATCTGACTTTCTAAACAGACTCTGGAATCAAATCTTTACAACTCAATCTACACATCTAATTTGTAACTGGATATAACAAACATTACCAGATTCGAGATGAATCTGGTACAACTCCTCACAAACCCTAGATGACTGAGTAAAAGACTAACAAAGAGATAATAGAAAACCTAAAACCGTAAACGACTGATGACGAGTTCTTTATATAGGCACAATAATAGGTTCGGTGAGAAACACACCCGAACCTATTATGTTCGTTGATGCAGATAGAGAAAGCACATTATCCTTTAATCTTGACCGTCCAAGTCTTTCACGTGGATTGCCACATCAGCTCCGGACCCCAACCCTAGCAACTTGTCACGAACCTATTGACTGGATCTGTTATCTTGGACTGGGCCTCAACTGGACTCCCACCTTGTTGGACTAGCTATACTTGGACTTCTTCAAGACTTTATAATTGGGCCTGCACAACTCGAACAACATATTCAAATATCTATAACTAAAACACACTAAGTATTATTTTTGTCTATGTATAATATTAAGATTGATAATACTTGTATATTTTAACAGTAAGAATCCCATTCTTCATAGAATGGAAAGCTCCAATGGCAATAGAATCTTCAAAATAATCTAAAGGGAAAGATCCTCCAACTGAAAGGGAAATGATATCCACTCCATCAGCAATTGCATCGTCGAAAGCCGCTAAGATATCAGCATCGGAACAACCACCGGGAAAACAAATCTTGTAAACAGCTATACGAGCTGATGGAACACCTCCTCTAGCTGTCCCGTTAGCTAAACCTAACAAGCTCGCGTTGTTAACTGCACGTCCAGCTACGGTGGATGCAGTGTGTGTGCCATGGCCCTCTGTGTCTCTTGCTGACAGATCTTCGTCTCTGGCATGACCCTCAGTGTTGTAGTATTTTGCTCCAATGAGTTTGCTGACGGCCATATTAATATTAATATTAATAACGAGACAATGATAAAGAGTAACAAATTGATGAGGTGAATGTATTTACTTGTTGCATGTGAAGTTGGAGGAGTCGCATGAGCCCTTCCATTTGGCTGGTGGAGGACCGAAACCGTCGTCCTTAAAGCTGTCGGATTCTGGCCAGACACCGGTGTCTAGCATGCCGACAATGACGTCGCTTTCAAGAGGTGCTCTCTTAACATTTTGAGGAAATCCCATGAAGTCCCATGATCTTGTTGTATGTAGTTGTTTTTTACGGCTTGGGAAAACAGACACCACACCCTCCATTCCTACGTGGAAAATACGATTATATCAAGGAGAATCGCCAAATTAACCTGGTTGACTACTAAGTGTGCCTTTTGACCTTTTTACCTAATAAGCTTGAGCCAAAATCAATGTTTTTAGAACCGTACTGAACGTCGAACCGGACGCCTTACCGGGTCACTTGTCCGACCGGTCCAACCGGTCAACGAGCCAAAAATGAGAATTTTATAAAAATCCGGTCTGACCCCTCATTTTTCCGGGCCAACCAGTCAGTTCACCAGTAACACCGGTTCGATTGTTGTCCAGTCCAACCTCCCGACCCGGACCGGCCACAGTCCTTGACACCGGTCCGACCGGCCAGTCCGGTTTTAAAAACAATGGCCAAAATGGCGTTAAACTTATCTCTCCATGTCCTAGGTGGCATTTGAGGGTAATATGATTTTTTTTTGTTATTTTTATGAATAATCTTGATTTTTTTTATTTAAAACGTTTTAACCGGTTTGTAACGTTTCTTTCAAATATATTTTATTATTACTTGTATTTTGTTTTGTGTCTAGATGTTACTTGTTTTTATTTTATATTTTTATCGTTAATAATTTCTTAATTAATTTAAATCAGTAGCAACTGGTAATTAGTTCGTAGTAACACTAAATATAAATCACTCACGAGCTAGTTGATTTTTTTCATCTTCTGTAAGCTTGGCGACGAATCCGTTAAAGCTCCTCTTATAGCTCCAAAGTAATGATTTCGATGCCCGGCTGCTCAAAGGTCATCAAATATGTTAGTGATATTTTTCATTTAAATATACAAGAGCTAGAAAACATTTTAAGAAGTAAAAGTTTTGTTTTTCAACAACATATTCGGTAGTAGAGTTTGGTGACAAGCCATCAAAGATGTTAAACCTGCCAATAACTTGTTGTAGCATGTTGGTGTGGAGTGATGCCACGGAGACATCACTTTTTGGAAGGTCACCCATGTACACAATGTATGTCTGCCAAACACAAATTTATATACGTTAGCATCGAAAACGTACACATAAGATATATAAAACAAATTGGCTATGTATTTGTATATAAAAAAAAGTGGTGATATATTTATGTTGTATGAAAAGAAATGCCTTGAGATCATTGGAATCAGCTGCTAAAGTGTCGCTAAAGACGAAAGTATATGTGATGGTGAGTAACAAGAGCAGTCTTAATGCAGGAGATGCCATTGATTTCAAGATGTTGTTGCATATGATATGAGACATTGTTTATGCATGTGTATATATAGCAAACTCAACCTCATTGTTTTCTCAAAAGTACAACCAATGTTATTGAGATTGTCGGATGTACTACAAAGGACATCGTTGTTTGTTAAGGCGAGTTTGACAATGTTAAATTAAGAATCCCTCACCTATTATGAGCTGTTACTTTTTAAGATGTTGTATACGAGATGCTTAAGTGCATGTCCTCAACAAATCAACAATACATATGTCATAATTTAATTTAATTAAAAATTGTCATTGTCCAATCAAATTGTCCTGACTGTTACCACAAGCATAGTAATCATATATACAAAGTCTTCCACCCTTTCTTTTTGGGATATTGGGAAAATGACCAAAATAGCCCGTTGACCGGGCGTTTTGCACAAATAGCCCTCTCCACTCTCTTTGGAGAGAGGGGTCACGGTTCCCAACATGCCTAAACCGTCTTCCAAGGGGCTTCCCATTTCAGCCAACCGTCTCCCGCCACGTGTCGTTGTTGATCCCGAGACAGACCTTTCTCTCTCCTGAACCCTCTTTTCTTTCTCTCTCCTCCTGAACCCTCTTTTCTTTCTCTGTCACCCCTCTTTCTCTCTCCTCCTGAACCCTCTTTTCTTTCTCTCTCCTCTCTCTCTCCTGAACACACATCAGAGTGTCAGAAATCCCATTCCTTCTGCAACTGTTTGCCGGGTTTTGAACTTGGTTTTGATGACAGTACACCCAACAATGCATGCAAAAGGATGTCAACTGTTTGTAGCGGCAATGACACTAGTTTTTATAACATAAAGATATTGAATATTGATGTAACTTTTCAGACGTTTTTGGAGTCCAGGAGTGAAGCAGAATGTAAAGAAAAGTGTTTGGGGCTGGACTGTTGTCAAGCATATTTGTATATTGGTGTGCAGAACCAAGAACTCGTTCTAGCCGGTATTCCTGGAGGTAAGCAAGGTTGCTGGATATGGTCTTCGGGTTCGCAGCTTGCTGATACACAAACCAGCGGTGACGAAGGTAGTGGCCACATATTCTCCATCCGCAACATCGGTTGTCTATTGCTGGTAACTGTCGTATGTGTCTTGTTGAGGTTGAGAAGTCTCCTAAGTCGGTTGCAGTGGAGAGAGAGAGTGAGGAGGAGAGAAAGAGGGGTGAGAGAGATAGAAAAGAGGGTTCAGGAGGAGAGAGAAAGAAAAGAGGGTTCAGGAGGAGAGAGAAAGAGGGGTGACAGAGAAAGAAAAGAGGGTTCAGGAGGAGAGAGAAAGAAAAGAGGGTTCAGGAGAGAGAAAGGTCTGTCTCGGGATCAACAACGACACGTGGCGGGAGACGGTTGGCTGAAATGGGAAGCCCCTTGGGAGACGGTTCAGGCATGTTGGGAACCGTGACCCCTCTCTCCAAAGAGGGTGGAGAGGGCTATTTGTGCAAAACACCCGGTCAACGGGCTATTTTGGTCATTTTCCCTTTCTTTTTCCTATCATTTTTGTGAGCGAAACATTGTGAGTCGTTTGACGCGAATTTCTTATGTTTGTTTTTACATTTAATGAACATATTTAATGGTTGTACGGTAAGTTGAATAAACCAACACTAAGAGCATTTACAAACCGGGAACCAAATTTATGTGAGTGTGTCTACCAAATTATATGAGGTGAGTGTAAGTGGTTGTGGGTGGAAGATATAGAGAATATTTGGTGGAAACCTTTTTACCCATAAATATGAAAAGTTATTGTTCACCCCTAAAAATATTTTAATATTTTTGAAAGTGGTTGATAGTGAGGAGAGAGAAATATAATGATAAAAGTATGAAAAGTATTATTATTTTAATTAGAAGAAAGAAGATTTAGAGGTTGAGTAGTGATTTTTAGTGTAATTTGATGGAGAGAATTTGGTGGATTGGTTGTGAATGCTCTAAGAACATTCACACTAAATTCTCTATCTCTATAATTACACTAAAAATCACTACATTTCTCTCTCATTTTCTATTTAATAATATTTATTCTATACTTTTATCATTACCTTTTCTCTCTCCTCTACTCACAACCACTTTTAAAAATATTAAAAAATTATGAAGAATGAACAGGTTTTTCTCTAAATTTACTAATGAACAGTGTCTTATCTATATATTTTCTCTCTCTTCTACTCACAACCACTTATACCCACTTCTCGTTTGATTATTTACTTTCATGAACATATGATATATATTGATCCTTCATACTACTAAAAACCAAAGTCGATGGATTTTTCCATCGACCAAATACCAAAACACCCCTTTATGGTTAGCAAGTTGTCAGCTTAAGCCCTCCGCTGTACAAACCGAATAACGTCAATGCCAGTATGGTATTATTGGAACCTTCGGTATACTTTTTATGGTTTCTAATCGATATAAAACACCACATTACTTTTCTGGTTACATGACTATATTTTTTTGTTACATGACTTTATTTTTTGTGTTATAGCAGACAACCCATTTATGTAATGAAACTGTTGTAAGCAAGTTTTTTTTTATCATACGTTTTGTGTTCAAAATAATGTATTTCTTTTTGTCGTAAACTAAACCAGTTGACCAGTTATCAGTACCGGTATCGGTTTCCATATTCGTTTTCATTTATTTTCAGTCAATGTAAAACACCAGGTCGATATCATTTGGTATATCGCAATTTTATTTTTCTTGGTTTTGACTTTCGTTGATATGACGAGTGTCGGTACCACAACAAAATAAATTAATATATACTAGTTTGTCTTATTTTAAATCATAGCATCACTTTTCTCTTTTTAGTTTTTTTGTAAACGTCCTTGTTAATTAATGGGTACGAGGCATATGACCATATAGGTATGTATTTCTACTGAATCTTGCTTTTGACGAAAAGTTTATTGGTTATGTCACAGAATGAAAGGAACAAAAGTTCATAAACTCACAATGAAAAAAATGTTAAGCATTGAGGCGTTTGCGAGAGCTTCCACAATGGTCAGGTTGGTTTGTAATTCCAAACCGCCTCATGTCACACCATTTCAAACCGTAACGTTTCTAAATCCATTTTTTTCTATAACTATAAACTATTCCAAACCTCCACCTCATCACCTCTTTTTTACATCATATAACCTAATACCAAATTAAATTAAAAAACAAAAAGGGCCCACTATACACTCAAACAGACAGTCTGCTCTGTCAAACCAAACTCAAACAAACCACCTCCTACAATGGATGTGGTCCGCTTTGCCTCTGTCCCCTTCAACCGGACGCGCCCTAACTAACCCATTGTGGGTGCTCTTCTTAGGGGTGGGTTTTTGTGTAAGTTTTCAACAAAAGTTTAAACGTCTCTTTTGTAACTTGAACATAGTGTAAGGGGTTTTAATGAAAATATTAAAAACTCTTAAATTAGTTTAGTGTTTGTTTTGACGTTCAAAAGTCCTGTTCATTCGGTTATTCTGTTTCTTCCTTATGCATTTGGTATCCTCCCTTTCTCTCAATCTCTACATCAATTTTTTACTAAGTTATCATCCCTTCATCGTTATCTTCTTCATTTTGTTCCTGTGGGTTGTAAAGATCCCATTATATTACACATTTGATGATTTAAATACTCTGTTTTCCCAGAATTTTGTAGGTTTGTGACAAAAGGAATGGCATATAAGGTCGATCACGAGTATGATTACTTATTCAAGATTGTCTTGATCGGTGATTCGGGTGTCGGAAAATCCAACATACTTTCAAGATTCACCCGGAATGAGTTTTGTTTGGAATCTAAATCCACCATTGGTGTTGAGTTTGCTACAAGAACTCTTCAGGTTGTTGTTTTTTTTCTTTGAATCGAACCAATTCTTAAGCTTGTATTGGTTTTCGTTGTTTATTTACATTTCAATGTCTAATAAAAGCTGCCCACAGAGGTTCCTTTTTCTCATATGAATGTAGAATAATGTGAGTTGTATGCAATGTGGTGCAGGTTGAAGGGAAGACAGTGAAGGCGCAAATATGGGATACAGCCGGTCAGGAAAGGTACCGAGCAATCACAAGTGCTTACTACCGAGGCGCAGTAGGTGCACTTTTGGTTTATGATATAACAAAGAAACAATCATTTGAAAACATTTTGAGGTGGCTTCGCGAGCTAAGGGATCACGCAGATGCCAACATCGTCCTCATGTTGACTGGAAACAAATGCGATTTGAAGCATCTTAGAGCCATTTCGGAAAATGAGGCACAGGCTTTGGCAGAGAAAGAAGGGCTTTCGTTCCTAGAGACTTCTGCATTTGATGCATATAATGTTGAGAACGCGTTCCAGTCGATTTTGCTTGATATCTATCATATAGTCAGCAAGAGAGCCTTGGCTGCACAGGAAGCGGCCTCTTCTGTTCCTGCACAAGGCACTAACATTAAAGTTGACAGTAATGATTCCAAAAGGACAGCTTGTTGTGGTAATTAAGTGTGTATTTGTTTCATTAACATGTTTGACTACTCGAAAATACACTTGGCGTGACACCTTGGTGGTAAAGCTGTCACGTGCTTGCTCGTTTTTTCACTCTCCCGTTGATGTAAGTTATACCGTGTAATACAAGAAAACAAAAAAGTGAAAGAAAGGAAGAAGAGGAAGCATTGCTAAGAGCATTGGCCTTTTTTGTTAATTAGAAATCATATATGTAGCATTTATTTGACCTTCCTATAATATTGTTTGTATAAATGGGCAATATTTTTCAGGATTATTTAAAGAATTGTTCCAAGTTCAGTTGCTATACTTATGTTTTATCATTACACACTCGAACAAGAAGCTAACTTTGCTGCAAATGATTGACAGTTGTTTTCAATTTCTGTGTTTTGTAATATGATTATAAGCAGGGAACCAAATCCTGACACGCCACGAATCATACACGAAAATAATCACAAGACAAATTTTGGTTTAGATGTTTTTGTAGATTGCTTTTACTTGTATGAATGCTAGTAGTGCTTAGCTGGAAATTCTCACATGCACCTATACATTCTCGAGGGTGGTGGCAGCAGTGGAAAATCACAAGACAAATTTTGGTTTAGATGTTTTTGTAAGTCATGCAGGTAGTGGCATATCCACTGCTTCTGCAACATATCCTTTGGATCTTGTTAGAAAATGCCATTCGGTACGGGTAAGAACTTGTGGCATGCACTTCATTTGCATATATACCATCAAAATTTGTTATGTGATTTGACTTTTTATTCTAATAAAAAAGGTCGCGTTTATCTTTTGGTGTTTCAGTGGAATGTGAATTACTATAGTGGTATATGTACCACCAGCAAAGAAGAGGGAATCTTTGGACTCTGCAAGCAACTTGGCTCTTGTTTATCGGTATTGATTATTTAACTCCCATGTTATTAATTAAATTATAATTGACATGTAGTCATGTACTTATCTTTCAACCGATTTGGTTCCAACCTAGGAGTTAGCTTTTCAAGTTTTCAGATCACGATACTGTGAGATCATCTTGAGGTAGCTGCCTTGTATTCCTTGATTTGTGCATAAGATTTTTAGAACTCTGATGTTAACTGGTTGATAACAGACTGGATGAATCTAGTATTCTACTGTCATGGTGAGCCTGGATTGTGGCGGTCATCAACAGGTTAGTGACAAATGTAATCAGTAAGCACATAATTTAGCTTATTTAACTTTGTTTATGAAGTCAAACATTGTTTGAGGTATGCTTCTCACTGTGGCAACCAACTGAAAGTTGAAAGTTATATTTTCTATTCTAAATTGTGTGTGTGTGTGTTAATTTCCAGAATCCAGATACAATACCCCAATACCAATTACAGAAGGAAAACACTTTGAAGTTTATTGGAAGATAAAGACTTGTATGTAACTCGTGCGTCATAATCCCCTCCGAACAAAAACATGGGTACCTTAATAGTCAATTCAAGTAGTATTTAATTAGTAAACCTCCAAATACTCACCAGTCACATGGGAAAACTTCCAGTTAGACGAATGTGATCAAGTGTACGACGCAGGCCATACATATTCACAGCTGTATTTGCAGCTCGAAATCCTCCTCCATATGCTGCTGAAGCATCATGAGCTATCTGATGCATGAAGAACTCTCCCAGTTTATTCTCTACTCTAGATTTTCCACCTTTCTTTGAAACCGAAGAAGATGATGATGATGGTGGTGGTGGTGCTGTTGAGGTGGAACTTGATCCCGGCATGATCTCTGATTCAAGCCACATATATGAAAGCACCTGGCATATACCTTCTTCCACCTCAGGATTTAGGTTTTGATAGCCTGTCCAAATAATAAAGCATTACTAAGTGCACAAACGATATATAAATTTGATTTTCTAGTAAGAAAAAACGCTCTCTAGCTAGTTACCTTTGAGGCGTAACCAGCTATGCATCAACTCATGAGCAAGAATAGCACCAGTTAGTAATCTGCAACATAGTTTCATGACATTTGTTTCAGAAACTAGTCTACAACTTCAGAGATATATGGGATGTTACATTTACCTCGGCAGACCGTAAAGAACAAGAATAGCTGTAACTTCACATCTTCGAGTCAATTTCTGAGGTTGGGTTCTCATTCCTATCAACCCGTAACCACCAATTTTTGGCCTTTTCAGTATCTAAAAGTCGCAAAATCAGATCTTATCATCGTTCAGATCAACGTCACCAAGTGAAGAATGATTGAAATAATTTTTTACTTTTTTTTTAAGAAAAGAAAAAGAATTACACTCGCAACAGTCTGCTCCTCAGAAAGGCAAAGACCCCTTGTCTCAGGCATTTGATGGAAGCCCTGAAAAAGAAGCCATTTAATTGCGGGTCAGGAAACGTGCAGCTGGAAAAAGCGATAGTGAGTAAGTAAGAAACGATGAATCTACATGTTTCTCTCCAATAATAGCTTCATTAAGGGCTTGTCTTTCAACAAGTAACATAGGAATTTGTTGATCAATTCTCATGTTCATTCCTTCATAGTAGTCTCTAATAGTGTGGTAAAGCGGTTGGCAGTCACCGGTATCCATTATTGCAGATTCCATGCAATTCAAACATAAGCTCCGTCCATCTCCTAAAGATACATATCTTGTATTCACAGACTATAAGAAATACAAACATTAATAACATCAAACAACTTCATAATCAGATTGAGGAGACATGAAAGATTGCAGAATAGATACCTCTAATCGTTCACAACTACAGCATCGTGCTGTGTTATCATGCTCGTGTACAGGACAATATTTCTGTAACCAGAATGGATGGCATCTATACTCAATCAACCCAGCTCCATTTATGGGAATCTTTAAGAAAAGTTAGATTCACATATTAGCAATTTAAATCTATTAGTTAGATGCGCAATAGGGACTTCAATGTTTGATATATAGTTCATTACATATTGAAGACAGACTTCACACTTGGGATGTGTCAACTCTTTGAAACAAGTCTTATGGTATGCATCTTTCCCTGATAAAGAGAACTTGAATCAACAAAAAAAAAAAAGTTAATCAGAAAACATTCAACGCCATCATATGACGACGAAACAAATAACAAAAGAATTACCTCTTGTTCTGTGATTGGGTAACGACAACCACGACAACAAAAGCATTCGGGGTGAAAAAAGGTCCCCATGTATCCTAAGTAATTTCCATAACCAATTTCACGTTTGCAGCCACCGCATACTCTGCAAATACATTGTAAGAGTTAGATAGCCATTTTTTGTTGAAAAATGCATAGTGATTAATGTGTATCATAAGAACCTAGATCCCATTGGCTGATATTCTCTAGGAACATAAGGAGGATATGAAGAATGAGGGGCATCTCGAACGGCTTTAGCATGGTCATCCTCATTATTATGTTGCCATCCGAATCCTGAACAAACACAAACACAAAAATGTATATATGTGGTCAGTTAACAGTAGATATAACGAAACAATTTCTTTTTAACGGGTAACATTTTAGTGTCTTACCATTTGGTTTCTTTAAACCTTCAGCCAAAGAAAGTGAAATTGCTCGATCTAATTCTTCCTTTTCTTTATCAGTTCTCGAGCGATTGTCCTGATTAAATTTGAGAGATTTTAATTAATATGTGATCAAGACTCAAGAAAAGTGCATGCTTTTAGCACTATGATAAATACAGAACTTGACTTTTCTACTTTTAGCTACCAATTAACATCACCCAAAGTTTCTTTTGATGTTGTCTTTGTAGCCAAAACCAAAGTAAGCAAGATAGATAGTATTTTACCAAGGATCTACTAGGAGCGCGTAAAACCATGTTCTCGTCTCCAATAAACTGTGGCGGACGATAAGTACCACCAACCTGCCTCCTATTACTAGAACCACCTTTAAAAAGCTTAATCAGCCATCTCATAAACCAAGATTTCCTCTCTGCGTGTATGTTAAGAAACAAATTAAGATATAAATATTAATGCAATATATTGAAATGATATGAAATATAGTAAGTGTGTGTCCATACCATAAGTAGAAGGGTAAGAGAGATTGGAAGAAGACATAATAGGTGGGGTTTGGGGAAGTATGTATAGATTTGACAATGGAGGTTGAAGATAGCGAAAAAGCAAAGGCGTAAACGAAAATGACTATGAGAGATAAGAGAGATGGAAAGGTAGATAGATAGATAGGGTGCACATTGCTCTAATAAAGCTAGCTTAATTGTGTTATTGAGAGATTAATGGGGAATCTCTGAAAGGGAAAGATAAGAGATATTTTTCATATTCTTCGCTTCGCAAAGCGACGAACGGAAAGTAGGTGTGTGATACTGTGATCGGAGCAACAAAGGTAACCAGAGAAAGAATATATTTTCATTTCAACAAAGTTAACAACAAAATTGACCAATTAATTAACCTATGTTATCATTGTGTTTTTGCCTCTCTCTCTCTTTCTCTCTCTCTTTAAAGATAGAGAGAGAGAGAGAGAGAGAGAGAGAGAGAGGTGAGGTTGAAGCTTAGCATCTTGAGGAAGATGATTGCTGTGTATTAATCCGAATCTTCAAAAACAATTTTGCCGGTAAAAAGTTGGCTCTAAACTCATATATGGTCCTTGATGTTTTACTAATATACATATCTAACCCGCATTTTTACTTTTTCTTGCTTTTGCTAAAAAAAAATTATACGGAAATTCTAAGCAAAATTTCGGGGAGTCAGGCACCCCCTCCCCACCTCTATAAAGCTACGCCTTTGGGTGGGCCCAAGATTATTTTTCATGGGCCGATTAGGGTGCTTAACCAAACTTTGATGGGCACAACCATGATTTTAGCATATAATTAACACTGCTAAAATTCGACAAAGACAACGGTTTCTATATAGATCCACGGGTGTCCAACCAGCTAGGGCAAAACAAGAGGTGTCGATTAAATACAGGATGGGTCTTAACCAAGGTTTGATGGGCGCAATCGTGATTTTAGCATATACATAACACAATAAAATTCGTAGGGGGCAATGGTTTCTATTTGGATCCGCGGGTGCAAACAAGCTAGGGCAAAATAAGAGGCGTCGATGAAAGAAAGAAAGGACCATACAAGGACGTAAATGCTCGTCAATGTTGGTGTTTATAATTTTCTATATTTTATTCATACATGTGTTGATTCGAATAGCATTTCAATGGCGTAATGATGCATGTCGACATTAATTAGGAATAATTAATTAGTACGTCAATTATTCTTGTAGGTAAAAAGAAAAGTTTGTAGAGAATTTGATATGATAGGTGGCATTTGACATTTCACAAATAGAATAGTATAGAATACATGCATATATGTTTGATTCCTCGATCTACGTGCATGTTTACATCAATAAAGAATATGAATATAGTGATAACGACTATATATACTTCAGTAAATCGTTTGTTCCCATGACGTAAAGTGACTTTGGAATACTTTTCACAAGTTAAAAAGGAATATCATCTCTACTTAAATACACAAATAGCGTGTGTCGTTTAGTCCAAGTCACATATTGAAGGTTAAGTTTTAAATGTTGAAATGTGTTCTGTGATTTAACTTATAACTAACTTAAGGTCTAATCCTAACTTTCATTAAATTTTCTGTTTATCACAATGCCTTTTTTTTTCAAATTCAACCCAACTATTTGTTTGCCATGCACCCGTGTTCGCCGGCCTCCCCAATGTGGACAATCGCCACCATAGAATCATCCCCGACTGCTCATGTATCCATAATCGTCACCAGAATGTTCTTCGGTTATGTATCGTATTAGATTCCACCTAAACATTTAAGAAAAGTTAATATTGGAGCCCCAGAATTGTTCGAAAACCAACAAGCCAAACATATAACTTATTAAACTATACTTCGTAATTATTAGCCTAATTGAATACTCTAACTACGTTTTACCCCTGTAATTTCTTATAAGTAAAATAAAATTGTAATGTTTTTAAAATATAAAGTATAAAATCTGACATAACCATTGGATCAGTTCGCGCGTTCAATTGATCCAATCGATAACTGACTTTTTCAAACGGGCTCAAGTGGTTCTAATAATAGTGGGATCAGAGTCATTGATGAAGCAGGGTCAACCTTTAGATGTTAACTGAAAATGGGGCTACCATGGTAAAAGACCACAGGAATAAATAACAATGTTATTCTTGTACTTTATTCTCTGTCCATGCGTATCATAATTCAGAAGAATATTTAGATGCAAGTTCACATCAGAAACTTGTGTTCAAAAGCATATGCAACAAACAATTAGATTTTAGTAATAGTGTCAATTGATTTTCTATTAAACTTAGTGTTAAATATTTATTTGGTAAAGTTGACTAGTCATAGATTATTTGCATATATTGACCAAATGTTATATATAAAGCTATAAATATTACTATGATTTATAGGTATATAAATAATTATATATATAATTGATAAATAATAATTTATTCGAGCCGAACCGAGCCAAGCATACCTTTGCTCGTGCTTGGTTCGTTTACAAACTAAATTGAGCCGATCAGCTCATTTACAACCTAGCTGACGATCGAGTAAGCACTTTTCGAACGAGCGGCGAACGATTTGAACAGCCCGGGGTGGGGGGTTCCTTGATGGGCGTTAAAGAAATTACAGGTGATGTGGATGTTAAAGTTACATACGAGAAATTAAGGGGCGTGAGAGGATACCCAATATTCTTAGTGATTTTCCTTGGTTAGTTTAAAAGTAACGATGATAGTTAAGAATTGTTTTATTTAAGTCATTAAAACATGACTTCCCCTCTCCTTTATTTTAATATGTTTTAGAGGGGAAAAAGACATATATATATATATATATATATATATATATATATATATAATATTACTAGAAGAAAAGACAAAAAAAAATAATAATATTAAATAGATCAGGGAGAAGGGGAAAAATTCCCTGTTGGCACCGAAGGGGGAAAAGAGGGGGGGGGGGGTGTTCCCCTTGGGGAAATGCTCCAACTCAGCATCCCGATGGTCTATCCCGAGCTACACCTCTTAGTCTTAGGTGAAAAAATATATTGTTAAAAAATGTGAGATCTCATCCACATTCTATGATATCTTATCCACATTCTGTGTCTTATAGGTGAAAAAATATATTGTTGTTAAGAAAGATTACCAGAATTTTTTAAGAGTTACTTCTCATTTTATTTTCGTAACAAAAGTAAAAATGACCTTTGACGAAAGTGGTTCAATAACCACGTCATTGTGGCTTCCTTTTTGCTTTGAACGAGCTTGAGGATTTTATGCTCACAAGAAGATCTACTCATCTTGGAATTAATTCCAATTTCAATACAAGCCTACTCTTCTTTTTAGGCCGTTACTTCCTATTTTCTATACATACAACTTTGCTTGATCCAAGGTATTAGAGCATCTTCTATAAGACTGAAGGGTGTGCCATGCGGGGAGCTCTTCCGGGGTGTGATGTGGCATCGGGGAAAGAAGGAAACACCCCCCCCCCCCCCGGGTTTAAATTCGGGGAAAACGGGGAAAAGGCACCGATCTCACCGGATCTTTTGATTGGCTTAATTTTTTTTATTTTAATCAAACTTTATATAATAAAAAATGAAGGGGGATTGGGGGAATACCATTTCCAAACTTTGGGGGAGAAAATGGGGGAAATGATGTGGCGCTGATGTGGCACTTGGGGGAGTTGGGGAAAAGGGGGAGCACACCATATAGTCTAATACCTTTCACTAAAAAAGAGCATCTTCAATAGTAACCTTTTAACTTATCAAGCCTAACTACCCACATTGTGATGGAGTGGTATGAAAGGCTTAAAGATAAGTGATCTGAGGTCAAATGGTAATAAGTTCGAGTCTTGAAAGATACCAGGAGCCCGTGAGGACTTTGTTGACCTTTCAAAAAAACTTATCAAACCTTAATTTTTGTATTTTATAACAATTTCAGTCCAAAATACCAACTCTATTCTATATATACAACAAAACACAACGTGAACAGTTCCAATTCCACTTAGCTTCTTCCACCTATGCAATTCTTACCAGCTCCTTTTTACCCCTTTTTTATGAAATTCGATGTTCCAACAGCAACCACAACACTTCTGGTTTCTTTTACCATTCATCTTTAACAATTCATCTTATCCCCCCCCCCTCTCTATCCATTGTACTCTCTCTCTCTCTCTTATAACCAATTTTTTTTTTTTTTTTTTGAACATTGACTTTCATTAAAACCGGCAAGAGCTTAAAACCAAGCCCCGCCAACAACTACAAAATCTTATAACCAATTTCTCTGGTTCTCTCTCTGGTCTCTCTTTAGAAACCACGCTAATTAAATATATAGAATGTTGTCAAAGCAAAAACAATTCGGTTTAGCGCGCCGCAACGCGCACGGGGTATAACACTAGTTATAAATATTTGTTAAATCCCTTCACGTGCTTCTCACACAAAGGGCAACTAACATGTCATTGATTGGATTAATTATGATCTTATGAACCTTCATTCAAGTATCTGACCAATATACCTCACCAACCCATGATTATAGAATTATTCCAACTTGGACACAATGTAATGCTATATCCCAATCCATTGCAACTACAGGCCATGCCACTTTTTTTTTTTTGGCAAATTATTTTCATTCAACACTCAAAATATACATTATATTGTACAAGTAAGATACTAACATAATGTAAAACGCTTGCAAAATCACCTGTAGTTACGTAGTTACTACTGTTACAACAAAAATTCCTACCCCATGTCATAAAAAATCGTGCATTTCTCCCACTTCATAATGAGTATAGTCGCCCTATGTTTGTACCATATGAAAACCCTGAGATGCATTTTTCCAACGATAACGTCACTTGGATAAATCGTATTCATCTTTTTTGTGTTATCTCCCCTGTTCATATGGTTGTTCTCCTCACAAAAGCTTGGCCTTGTGAAACATTGGGCTTCGCACCTCGTGAGCTTGCACCGCCACCCCAAGATTTAGTGTTTTCCTTGCTTGACCCAACAGTTTTTTATTTTTGCTTCTCCATGGTGAAAAGATTTAAAAGAATTAATGAATGGATGGAATTGGTTTGAAATGGATTTAGTGAAAAGATTTGAAAGAATGGAGGACGAAGGGAGTGGGCCGGTGTAGCTACAGCTCCTACGAAGCCGAAGCCGCCTAGCCGCATCCGCCCAATCCTCTCTTATGCCATCAACATCCGTTTTTCTCAATCATTGTAGTGTGTATGTTCTGTTTTCAGTTTGTTTTGTTGGTTTCGGAGATGTACTCGGGCTGTATTCCAGATAATTTTGTACTAGTTACTTGCTAGTCTTGGAATAAAATGGTTTTGTTGGTCGTTCAAAAAATAATCTAAATAATCTAAGTATAATAATATATTACCAAACTATCCAAAAAAAAAAAAATTAAAGAAAATCAATTATGTAGTTGGACGCAAACCCTAATCCTGTGAAGAGCCTGTCCGAGACACAAAAAAAAAATGTACAGTAATAGTTAAGCATTAACCCATTTACGATCATTTGCAGCCGTCCCTCTTCTGAATTACACAAAATATCCATCCATTGATTCTCCTAAACCTCTTCTGAAAAAACAAGCTAGGGTTTTGGTTCTTGATTATTAGATGGACCCAGTAGCCATTGACAAGATTATCGAACGCCTAATCGAAGTTCGATCCACTAAATCAGGCAAGTTGGTTCAGTTGACTGAGCCTGAAATCAAACACCTTTGTCTTGCCTCTCGTGAAATCTTCATCAAACAGCCCAATCTTCTTGAACTTGAAGCCCCTATCAAGATTTGCGGTAACCCTTTCTTTTCTTTTCATATTTTATTTTATTATTATTATTTACTGCTCACTTACTGTTCATACTAATTTTCTTCAAATGTGATGCTATTTATTTATTTATTGGGTTGTTACTTTGATTGTTAAGAAATTTGACTTTTTTTTATGTTTTAGGGGATATTCATGGACAATATAGTGATCTTTTAAGGCTGTTTGAATATGGAGGTTTTCCTCCTCAATCCAATTATCTTTTTCTTGGAGATTATGTGGACCGCGGAAAACAGAGTTTGGAAACGATATGTCTCTTGCTTGCTTATAAAATCAAGTATCCAGAGAACTTTTTTCTGCTCAGAGGAAACCATGAGTGCGCTTCGATAAACAGGATATACGGTTTTTATGATGAATGTAAACGCCGGTTTAATGTGAAGATATGGAAAGCTTTTACCGAGTGTTTTAATTGTCTGCCCGTTGCTGCGCTTATTGATGACAAGATTTTGTGCATGCATGGTGGTTTATCCCCTGATCTTACAAACTTGGATCAAATTAGGAACTTGCAACGGCCTACTGCTATCCCTGATACGGGTCTCCTTTGTGATTTGTTATGGTCTGATCCAAGCAAAGATGTTAAAGGATGGGGGATGAACGATCGAGGTGTTTCTTACACTTTTGGTGCTGACAAGGTTTCCGAGTTTTTGACAAAACATGATTTGGATCTTGTGTGCCGCGCTCACCAGGTTTATTTTCTTTTTCGTATACGTTACATACATATATGTATATGTGTATGTACATTTATATGGAATCTTGTTTATAAATCACTTTGCAGGTTGTGGAAGATGGTTATGAATTCTTTGCTGACCGGCAACTAGTAACTATATTCTCGGCTCCAAATTACTGTGGTGAATTTGATAATGCTGGTGCAATGATGAGTGTCGATGAAAATCTGCTGTGTTCGTTTCAAATTCTGAAACCAGTGGATAAGAGAAATAAGTTCATGATGTCTACGAAAATGTAGTCGTGGTGTTATATTGACTGCCTAACTTCCCAAGGTCAGATAAATCTTGTAAATTATTTTACTTTTAACATTGAAATGATTCTTTTTGTGCTAGAATACAATTTCTTTGTACTATATTCTGATATATAGTTTTGTTTACTTCAAACCTAGTACAGATTGAATTATATATGTCATTATGTCTTGACTGATGATTCTAGATGGTAACATAACACATTAACATCTTCAAAGATTTGGTTAAGTTTTTCTTGCCCTTGGTAAGAATAAAAAACGTGTACAAAATTTGCTTAGTTTTATTACTTTATGTTTGAATCACACTTGGGTGAATTGCCAATGATTGGTAGATTGATATATGGTGAAAAGAAGAAAAAAAACATTGTTTCGTGTTGCTCCGTGTGTTTAAAGGATATTTTGTTTGTAATTTGCTGTACTAAAGGTGGTCTTTAATAAATTTGCATCATTTTATTTGACTGTTTATATGTATCTCACAAAGGAGACTGCTAAAGATACCAAAACATAGTACACCAATGGTTTCTCTTCATGGAGTCTACAAACTTGTATGGTTAAACTACTTCTATGTACTTATAAGTGTGACATAAGTTAGTTACATTACATAACCTGTGTGGAGAAATCACATATATGTTGTAGTGCTTGGATTGCTAAGCAGACTATATGAAAGAAGCCTAGGATGGAACTAGGGTAATAGCATCTAGTTCAATGCCATCCCTAGAATTTTCACAAGCTTTATAAAGAACTAGCAGGATTGATTGTATATGTACGCTTATTTTCGTATTAATGTAAATATTGTGTTTGATTTTGTGTTGATTAATCTTCTTGATGTAGGGAAGAAGAGACAGGTTCTGGATCTGAGGGGACATTTTTTGTTTCTTGTACTGCTTATTATAATCACTCTTGAAGCTTCAGCCGCTAAAGACTGTGTGGGCTTCAACCCTCCTCCCCCCTCCCCCTCTCTTATTGTCAACTGTTCCTGGATTGAATGTGTATATATTTAGCTTGGTAAGTTTAGTGTTCTGAACACTCATAATCCTTGTTTTTCTGTTCTACAACATGAATGCTGATGGGTTGGATTTCGCCTTCAAGAAATTATTGGTAATTTTTTGGATGAACTTTTTCATCAATCACTTGTTTGTTGCAACTACTCTGCACAGTGTTGTATACGAATTCGGGCTTGTCAGTAGGAAATAAATGACATGGTCAACCTGTACATTGGTTTCAATAATCTGTAGAACTTGTCTAACAGGCTGCTACCTACCCTAACCAACTTGACCCGGAGTTTCCCATGTTCAACAACGGAGTTGCAGTGCTTAGGGTGTTTAAATACAAAGCCGTGCCGGTACTTCTCATTGAGTTGGGTGCATGTTCAAGCCCCCAAAGATGATGAGCAATCTGCCAGCAATAATGCGAGGAGATGTGCTGCTGTTGTAGAGTATAGCATAGCATCTGCTTAACTCAATTGCTTTAATAAACAAAGAAAGTCAATTTGGTAACATTTTACAGTTTTTTTTTTTATTTTTTTTTCTTTTCAAAAGAATACATCGTTTTCTAAAAAAACTTTTAAAATAAATGTTTCTTTTTCAAAAGCTGAATTTCAATAATTGAGCGAACCAAAAATATTCATGTACAGTGTACAGAACATTAAAAAAGCGTCTTAAATGGTAACCATATCTTTTACTAGTGTAATTAATGTTTACCTAAATATTTCTAGATAAATTTTATATTCCCTTCGTCCCAATTTAAATGTCCTAGTTAAAAAAACACACATTTTAAGAAATATTTTGTTTTTATGTGATAAAATGACAATAATATCATCAAAAGTGGAGATTGTGTTTTGTCTTTTATGGGTAAAATTGAAAATTACATTTCTATTTTTGAAAAGAGACATTTAATTTGGGACAAACAAAAAAGGAAAGTATGACATTTAAATTGGGACGGAGGGAGTAGTTAATATATATCTTTATTGTATGAATTACTATTGAAGTGTATTAAAATTACTTAGGTTGAAATTAATATAATATAAACTTTTAGAATCAATCTACTGATTTCAGTCCTTTAATTTTCTTACATAAACTTTTATACTTTTATAGTATTTCTATTTCTACACGTTTCATATTTTTTTTAGAAACAAGTAATCCATAAACACCAATACAATGAACATCCCCTGCGTCAATAAAACCATTTTAATGGTAACATGATGTCTTGCACAAACTCTTCTTCTACACCTAAATTAATCAACTGGTTAGACTGGTGGATGCAAAGATGGGGCAACCCCTCGTCCCACCACCTTTGCCGTCTCCTTCGTCCCAACCACCGCCCCCACCCCGTCTCTCCCATAACGGCATGGACGCACCAGCACCAATCACCTTTCGCCACCACCCCCGTCTCTCGCCCCCGTCCACGTCTCAACCACCGCCCCCAACCCCCGTCTCCCTCTCTCCTGTCCCCACACCCAGTAGTCTTACAATTCTTAATTTTTGGTTATGTTGTAACGATTTTTCTAGGCAAAATTCCAAATTTAATTGACACATAACTTCACCAAAAGATAAGAGTCTAGAAATGGCATCAACTCCGGTATTTTACTATTTTTCTTACGATCCCTTTATTAGAATTATTATTTTATCAATTATCAACAAACAAATACATTTATACAATGCTCAAAAGCGAAAAATAAGTAAAGCATGCAATATTGGGGTTGGTGGCCCAATGGTAGAAGCAAAAGCTTCTAGGAACACCTAAGGGGGAGGTCATGGGTTCAAGTCCCATAAGGAGTAGAAATTTGCCGTTCAAAAAAAAAAGTAAAGCATGCAATAACCACCCAGTCACGTCTCTAGTGTCATCTTTTATACTTTTATTCCTTCGTAGACGCCAAGACGGAATCTAAACCACAGCTGATTTAGTATACAAGAATAAAAATTAAAAAAAAAAAAAAACTACTCCACCCATTTTTTTACTACTCGACCCATCTAGCGTATCTAATGGTATGCCGTCGCAACCACAGCTGATAAACAACCATATGGAACGCATCATACGCCTGCGGTTCCGCGTTCCACACCAAATGCTGTACCGCCGCCACACCAGATTCCACCATTCCATCATACCTACTTTTCCCTATTCCATCCAACACCCTTTTCAACCCCTTAACACCATTTTCTACACCCACAAACACCGCCATCTCTGACCAGTCAACCACATCCATCAACGGCAGATCCTGAATCGGACGGTCAGTAATCACCACCGCCACACACCCTGACGGCATCGCCTCCACCATCCACGTCATATTATTATACCCATACAAAAACAAACAAAACCTACTGTTTTTCATATTCTTCTCCTTATTGTTCACCGCCTGATCATATTCAATAATAAAATCAGGATCATGGCTAATTTCTTCAATTAAATTATTAAACGGAGTTGGAACTGTTTGATCATGATCAGTTAGTTTCATGTAACCTAAATACGTCTTTGTAACGTTGACCGACTGAGTTAATACTTGAAACGAGTGCATAGGAGGTAAGGTGACGTCTTTATGAGGTATAAAAAAGCCGGGAGGTGTGGGGAAACATGAGATTTGAATAGAGTTTTTCTTCAATTCAACGACGTTTCGGTCAGAAGAAGAGTCAACGCCGGCGGCTGAGAGGAAAACATGATCGGCGCCTAATGTACGGTTCCAAAAGGGGAAGGTGATACGAATGGTTCTGATGAAACGGGCTAAATTGCGAGTGGATATGGAGGGAGGGAAAGGGAGAAGGAAGAGGTGGGCTTGGGTAGGGTCATGGGTGAGGAAAGGAGAGTGGAGGAGAGAGGTGTAGAAGAGGGATTCTTGGGTGGTGGTGAAGGGTGTAGGTGTGGTGGTGGTGGGTGGTGATGATGGTGGTGGGTAGATGAAGATTTTGAAAGAGGGGAGCATGTTGTTGTAGTTGGAGAAGAGGGTTTTAGGGGAGAGGTAGAGGGAGGTGGTGGTGGTTGGTTGGGTGAGGGCATGGGTGGTGGTGATGGTTAGGAAGGTGAGGAGGAATATGGTGAAGGTAGCCATGAAAGGAAGCAGAGGATTTTGGTTTTGGGGTTAGGAAGCAGTGGGTTTATGATGAACGTGGT
The DNA here is from genome assembly GCA_032199755.1 of Ambrosia artemisiifolia. Taxonomy (NCBI): domain Eukaryota; kingdom Viridiplantae; phylum Streptophyta; class Magnoliopsida; order Asterales; family Asteraceae; genus Ambrosia; species Ambrosia artemisiifolia. The sequence goes on from CM063517.1 coordinate 3,539,414, forward strand.
AGGTTTGTAAGGAAATTGTCATTGAGTTTTCGCCTTTGCCTTTTGGGGTTCGATTTACTTTAATAATTTGTTATTGTTTGAGTCCACTTGGTTTGGACGAAATACACTTTGAGTCCCTAAATTTTCTTTTTGAGTCCCCGACGTCTATTTTAGGAAAAATCATCAAAATGGTCTGTTGACCAAGCCATTTACGAAAATAGCCCATTTCTCCAAGACGTCTCAAACGTCTTTCGAGACGTCTCCAAATCCAACCAATAACTTACCGTCACGTCATCATACACACACTCTCTCTCCTCTCCCCACTCTCTCTATTAATTACCCTGACATCTTTCTCCTCATGTCCTTCTCTCTCTTCAAAAAATTAAAACATCTATAATTATCATCATCATCATCATCAAAACCCAAGCTTCTCCAAAAAAAAAAAAACAGCTATTATTCTTTTTTTTTGGAAGGCGCTATTATTCTATTTCATCAGCATACACTCTTTTAAGTATGTTCATACACAGCTTATTTGTGCAAGAGGTATCCTTTAAAGATATAAAATCCCAATTTCTAATGACTCTATTTGATTTATGCTTCCAAATATAAGTCTCTCTCTCTCTCCTTCTCTCATTCCTCGTCATGGGCTATGTCCGGTGACTAAGAGCTGGGTTTGTATAGAGTGTGGTGAAATGGGTCGGTGGTGGTCCGGTGGCGCCTGCGGTGGTGGTGGTGGGGAGTCGTCGCCCTGACCCATTAGGGCAGGGACCCGGTGGGTTTTGGTTGTTTCGGGTTGTGGGGTTGAAATGGTTTGGGTTGGAAAGACGATTGTGGAAGTTTTATTTTAACTTTAGTGCATGTTTGGCTCTCCTTATTAGGTCTCCTTATAACTTATTGACTTAATAAAAAAGTTAATAAGGAGAAAATATTGTTTGGGTAATGGGTTGAAAAGGAGGTTTTTGTGGGTTGAAAAGGAGATAAGTTATAAGTTAGAATTTGTAACTTTTTGATTAAGTATATAAGGAGGTAGAAGAAGAAGAAGATAAGGAGATAAGGAGAAGGAGAGCCAAACATGGACTTAACCAAGAGCTTCGGATCATATGAAACAGAATTGTGGAAGTATAATTTTGACTTTAACTCTGCTTCAGACATATGGAGAGCCATAACTCTGATACACATGCTTCAACAACCTCCTCCTTGTGATTTGTTCTATCAGTTAAGTAATTAATCGAACATGCAGCCTCATGGAATGATACAGCTATTTTAGTGAGCAAAGAGAAATGGGGAGAGAAGGATTTCTAAGAGACGTTTGAGACAGAGAGAAGACGTCTTGGAAATTCAGTTTTAATTTTTTGGACAAAGAGAGAAGGAGAGGAGGAGAGGAGAGGAGAGAGATGTCAGGGGATAATTATTAGAGAGAGTGAGGAGAGAAGGAGAGAGCGTGTGTGTGATAACATGGCGGTGAGTTATTGGTTGGATTTGGAGATGTCTTGAGAGACGTTTGAGACGTCTTGGAATGTGTGACCCGTCTCTCCAAAAAGACGGGAACGGGCTATTTTCGTAAATGACTTGGTCAATAAGGCATTTTCGTGATTCTCCCTTCATTTTATTTCTTCATCGAGTCCCCCTACTAATGGCCATTGTATCACTCTATTTCCTTTCGATATGCATCCGTGGTTTGTTTTTTCTTTTTTTACTTCATTTTTGCTTCCCTACCCATTGAAATTCATGCATACCCATCCAAACGTGCAGATCCATCCAAATTGAATGTGCAAATCCATCATTAACAACATTAACATCACTTGGACGTCACGAAAGCATTCAAATTAACAACACCACATATTTGTTTCAATAAAACATGCCATAGATTTAAGTCGAGTGGTGCTATCAAAGTTTCATTAATTTTTACACATGAGTCTCCAAATCGTTAAGGTTATGAGGCCTTGTGAACATACTTAATATAAGACGAGGAATTTTAACAATAAGTAACATATTTAAGGTAATTTCATTACTACATAGGTAGTGGCACATCTTTTAGTGGGTTAGGGGTGAGCCCATACCCCCTAGTGTTTTTTTTTGTTTCAGAAGTGTAAATTTTATTGAATTATTTGAACATTTTACATGTAGTATCGCGTCTCCCCTCTTCACCCCCCCCCCCCCCCCCACATTATTTGCTTAACCCGATACATCACCTAATCCATTTACTTAGTCCAAACCCAGTTGCACATAGTTAAACTTGAAAATAGATATGTGTTTGTTATTTTAATTTTAGCCCATGCTACATAATCTATAAGGGTCTGTTTGGTACGGGGTAATGGAATTGATGAGGGAATGACAAGGTAATGGAATGGATCATTACCATTCCATGTCTTGTTTGGTTGCCATGTGAGAATGAAACAAAACATTACTCTATGGTGTTGGATAGGTAGGAAAAGACGAAGGAATAAAATCGATGGTGAGTAGCTGTGGTGGGTGGTAGTCAGTGGCGGTGATGGTGGGTGGTGATATGTGGCGGTAGCGGTGGTGGCGGCGGGGGAATGTGGAGGTGGATGGTGGTTGGTGGCGGTATGTGGTGGTGGGTGGCGACGACGGTGGTGGGTGGTGGCGAAGATGGCGATGGGTGGAGGTGGATGCCGGTGATGGTGGTGGGTGGTAGCGGTGGTGGACGTTGGAGGGTTATGGTGTTGTTAGTAAAGGGTGAATGGGGGATTGAATGAAAAAAAAAAAAACAAGGGGGGTGGATGGAATGGATTTGAGGGAATGGAATGCCTTGTGGAATGGGTGATTCCATTCCCTTAACCAACCAAACACACTATTTTTCATTACCTCGTAATGATCCATTCCATTCCCCCTTCCATTCCATCGTACCAAACGCTACCTAACTTATAATAAAAGAATTGAACTTTGATGATGTGGCATTCAATGGAGGCCTCAACCCCTCCTTGAATGTGCCACGTGGCATCATGTAAGATTTTTTTAATTTTTGAATAAATCTATATATATTATAATTATTTTAGGAAAAGATAAGAATTTAAAAGCAAAATTAAATTTTCTCTCTAATGTTTCCTCCCATAACTTTTAAACGTTAATATCTTTTATATACGAGATATTTTAAAGAAAAAAAATGAAACCAAATTAACGAGCGTTTTATTATCTTTTCAACGAGTACCATAGTGCTATATTATTTAAATTTTAATTGATTTTGTTAGATCCTATTTTCGTGTAAGCGATAAATGAAAGTTATGATAACAAATCTTAGGAAGTTAATATTTAAAACTTTAAAATCAAATTTTGTATTTAATAAGAGAAAGTTTGTTAGTTTATAATCTTTCCTTTTCATACATATAGGATAGGATGAATATACATTGTGGTTATTACGCAATTTTGATATTTCAAAAGTTACGCAATGTTAATATCTCAAAAGTTACGTGTAAGTCGCGATTATTGTAACCATACTAAAAGGATTAATTAAGGAAACGATCTTCAATTACTTTTACTCCACGCTTCCTTCCCATATAAATCTCTAGTCTCGCCTTAATTCATTTATTCCCAAACCCTGAAACCCTTACTAATTAACAACTAGCTACTCGTCTTCATGGATCTCTGGGACGACTCTCCAACGAACGTAGGAAACACCTTCTCATCTAATTGGGACGACGACGACGAGTTCGACTACGACTACATGGACGTCTCTCAACCTCAAGCAGCACCCTACACAGATTTCGACCAATACTACCTCTCTTACCCACTCTCCCACATCTCCAAAACCAACCACGACTCTGGCAACAAGATCATCATGCCCACATCCGCCCTCAACCAACTCGCGACTCTCTCGGTTTCCTACCCCATGCTCTTCCGCATTGAGAACACCGCAGCAGGTATCCATTCCCACTGCGGTGTTCTAGAGTTCACCGCGGATGAGGGGTTTGTTTTTATGCCCACGTGGATGATGAATAACATGCACTTGCATGAAGGTGAATTGGTTAATATCAAGAACACAAGCCTCCCTAAAGGAGAGTACATAAAAATACAACCACATGCTACTAAATTTATTATGCTTTCGGATCATAAATCTTTGCTCGAAAAAGCGTTTAGGGATTATATTTGTGTTACAACTGGTGACACTATTGTGGTGAACCACGAGGGTGGGGAGTATATGATTGATATTGTGGACACAAAGCCTTCACCCGCGATATTATTGTATGAAACCGATTGTGTGGTGGACTTTGCACAACCGTTGGATTATAAAGAACCTGAAAAGAAAACAATAATCAAAGATGTTGAAGATCAGACAAGTAAGAAGGATTCTAAAGTGCTGTTTCCAGGTGTTGGGAGGCGATTGGGTGGTCGGGTGACGAACGAGGTAAAGATGACGGAATCAACCACGGTTGTGGATGGAAAACAGGAGAAGAAACATGAGATAGAGTTTAAGCCGTTCAGCGGTGTGGCGAGGCGGATCGATGGGCAACCGTTGTTGGCGGTAGCTGTGGCGGATGAGCACTCGAAGATTCAAGTAGATGAGAAGATTAAGGAAGAAAGGTTCAATGCATTTACAGGGAAGAGTTACCGGTTATTATAAGTATCGGGTAGTTTTTTTTTTTCGTACGTTTTTGTTCTTAATTCTCTGGTTTAGGATTCATGTTATCAGATTCGTAATTTGGATTTATGTCTAACATTGTTTTATGGTGATATTTTTTATTAAATGTTACATGCGTAATTGTGACAATGGTTGCAAGTTGCAACAACGTTTGGTTGGGTATGATTACCACTATTTTTGTTATCTAAGTAACTTTTATCCAATATATGCTAAATGTAACTTAAATTAGATCAAATATTGTGTTATGTTTTCACCGTATGCGACACTTGAGAAGTATGCATAGAGGTGTGGTAATAAGTCACATTATTTTAATCTATACTACATTATAAAGAGGGAGCAATGGGCAAAGATGTCCAACTTGGCAAAGTTAAGATGGCATCTCAAGAGTCTCAAGTGTAAATCTCTAATTTTTGTCATGTTTCTTCCATTTATACCCTTATGTACCAACTTTTATACAAATTGTACAATCCCAACTTGCCCTGCTCCTCATTTCATCACCCTTAGTTATTAGTATTGTAATTGAATGTCTAAAACGAATGAGACCCTCCATTAAATTCAATAGAATTTCAATACACTTTATATCCTTATGAATGCCAGCATCAATTGTGGGCATTTATCTCCCATCAATGTGACTCTTCAAATGCTTGTGGTTCATCTGTTAAATGATATATCAAACATTTTTTAGGATTCAATTGAATGTATTCATCTCGTTTGCTGTTTTATGATTATGTCATTAGGTTCCTTTTGATTGGAGATAGCGGTAAGTTTTAATTTTAATGTTAAAGTTGTGTAGGGTTTGGAGGTACTTGTGAGTTCTGACATATAAAGAAGATGATGTGTTGCTTCACATGTATGTATGTAAGCCCTTGTTCATTTAGTCTAATGTTGCATTCGTCACAGTCACAATCACCACCACATGTTTGTTTAAATCCTGTTTTTATATTATTATTATTATTATTATTATTATTATTATGTCAGCATATATTGTTCTAGACTGATCATGGTTTGTCATGTCTTTTTTTTTTGGTTTTCTTTTGTACTTCTTCTTCGTTTTGTTAGTCTTTCCTGTTTGATGTTGTTGTAGTTTTGTTTGCATGTTTCCTTGAGATTGTTTGTTCCATTTGTACTGATCCTGGTTTGTGAATGCTTTTTTTTGGGTGTTTGTTCACGCATTTGTTTGACTATGTTTTTTGCGTTCTTTTGTGCCTACCAGTTGTTCGGCAATATGTTTCGCTTGCAAAAATTGTTTTTGGATGCCAATCTGTAAACATGTTTTCTTTTAACTTGTTTTGAGTGTGTATTATGTGTTATTTGATCTTTGTTTGTTATTTAGAAACTTTGATTTTAACACTGCTTTAGACTTCTTTGTGGCTAGCTGTTAATTGTAGGGATGTAAACCACTCCGATAAAAATTAGTTGATTTAACATTTTTTTTTGTTTTAATTTTGGCTGTTGTGGCATGAACAACACGATTTTTTGTTGCGGCTATGGTGCCATAATGTTGTTTTCTTTGTTGCTTGGTCGGCTTGGCGTTTATAAGTGGTTTTATTTTAAATTTTTTGCCGGTCATGAGGTTGTTGGTGTTGTCATGAACGACGTGATTTCATTGCGTGTTGCAATTGCAGCGATTATGTACCCGTTTTTATTGACACTTTATTTTGTTTAAACCTGACACGGTTATGTTGTTTTCTTTGTGGATTGGTCTGCTTCGCCATTTTTTTTACCATTCACCGATTTGTTTTCAGATGTTTGTTTTGGGGCTGTGTTATCATTGGTAAAAGAAATATTTTTTTTTGTTTACTTAGGATTGTTGCTGGCTGTTGTGTTAGGTTTTACTTCCATTTTACCACTGTTGTTATCAGGTTATTTGTTGAGTGATATGTTGTTTGCCACTCTCACATTCTGGCAGACTTATACAGGCAATATACTCATCGCGGTTAACCCATTTCAAAGTTTGCCTCACTTGTATGATGCTCACATGATGGAAAATACAAAGGAGCAGAATTTGGTGATCTAAGTCCTCATGTATTTGCAATTGCAGAAATTGCTTTCAGGTAATGCTTCTGTTTTATTGTTTTCTTACATATCATCATTGTTAACGGATATGGATTATGTGGTGTTTCATGGAAATGTCGATGCTGAAGGGCCTGAAACTTACAAGGTTTGCAATTTGCAAAGTTTGATTCTTTTTTACAATAGATTTAACCGTTTTGCTGACTTTATAATGTTTTTTTTTGTTTCGTAGGAATATTGTATCAGACATACCGATGGTTTCCCTATGAACTCAGAAGCCGAAAGGCAAAGAGTCATCCAATGCCTTGAAGCTGCCATAGAAAGAAGAGTGTCTGAGGTAATAACAAGCTTCTATGCCACTTTTGTGCATGTTTCATTTGGTCAACACAGTATAAGTCAAAGTTCGATTTAGACATTAAAATATATATCTTTGTGACTTCGAAACGAAACAATATTGATACATTCTATGCAGTTGTATTATGTTATCAGATTTTTACAAAGGATGAAGTGATTCTTGTCAAATTTAAAGTTATAAAAAAGTATTTTTGCCATTCAAAAGTCAAATTTGGACTCTTTTCTGTTGGTATTCACATGGATCCAATGGAACACTTTTGATATGGATCAACATGTGCAACGGATATTCCAGGTGGATGACTTGCTAATTATTTATAGAGAGATAACTTATTCAATTCATCATTTAGAAACAAACGAATGGGTTCGTCCGATCATTTTCTGTCCAGAAAATGTTACAGAAAGTGCAGTGAGTTATAACACACATGTTAATGTAACAAATCATGAAATCAACGATGCTTGGGGTATTTTGGAAATGTTTAAACTTGACAAAGAGTTGTTCATTAACTCGTTACAAGACTGTTCACTGTCTTCAGATACAGAACCAAAATTGAACAAGTCGGCTTCTTTTCCTACTGTATATAAGTAATTATGTAGAAACTTGATGCCTATGAAGTTCGAGGATAAACTGAATGAAAGTTACAGTATATCAAAAGCCGAAAAGATGAAGAATCCACATGATGAAGTTAATGCTAAGAATATTATTCGTCTCAGAAGAGTATCTTCACTCAATGAATCTGCTACATGCTTTATGGAACACTTTCAAAACGGTAAAAGGTCAAATCACTGGAAAGAAGGCTAATGAATCAAACGAATTATTTCAAGATCGTCTTAGAGAAATTGAAAGCGTGATAGAATCATTAAAAGATGATATTTACACAGCAGAATATAGAGCTGAAACAGCCGAGGGGAAGGTAGCTGAATTAACCCATTCAAACAACGAGTTAAGTGAAGAATTAATATTTCTTAAAAGAAGCCATGAAAGCAGTTCTAAGAAGATGAGTTTACTTGAGAAACAATCGAGAGATCTAGAGATTCAAGCGCAGCATGCAAAGGCGTCTTCTGAAGCTGGTTAAGAACAGCAGAACATGCTGTACTCTGCAATTTGGGATACAGAGACTTTAATAGATGAATTGAAGCAAAAGATTTTCGTAGCTGAAATGAAGGCTGAAAATGCTGAGGAACAGTGTTTGTTGTTGACTGATACTAACTCGGAGTTGCCCAAAGTGGTTGAGACCTCTTTCACTAACCAGCTTCAGACCTCTTTCAGTGAGCCAAGGCTTCTTATATTGACAGACCCGCGAACAGATCACCAGGTTTATATTTTTATTCTTATATTATGTATGTTGTTCTTCAATTGTTGGAAGGTTATTTGTATTTAATCTGTCATTGTCATTGGTATTTTACAGCCCATTAAGGAAGCTGCACTTAGAAACATACCTACAATAACTTTCTGTGACGCTGATTCTCCCATGACATATGTTGATATCGGTATCCCCGCTAACAACAAAGGGAAACATAACATCGGTTGTTTGTTTTGGCTTCTAGCAAGAATGGTTCTTCAGATGCGAGGTGTGATCAATCAAGGGCATAAGTGGGATGTTATGGCATTGATCAAGATACCGGATATGTCATTTTTGTCATCCATATAATTCATTGATTTGGAGTTTTTAAAAGTAACTTGTTTTTGCAGGTTGATTTGTTTTTCTACAGGGAGTCTGAGGAGGCTAAGAAGAAGAGGACAAAACAGCTATAGCAGACTACAAATATTATGGAGTTGGTGCCATTGGAATGGATGATCAATGGTCGTCTCAGATTCCTGATGTTCAATGGGGTGGTGATGTAGCTCAACCACTAATTGCTGGCGCCCCTGTAGCTGCAGGTGGCTGGATTGATGCCGATGGTAAGAAACTTGGAACTTTAAAACGCTTTTTCTTGGTTTATTACAAATATTGTAAAGGTGGCAGTTTTTATTTACTTATGAATGGGTCAATTTGGGGTTATTTTTTTACCAAATATTATAAAATGAAAAAGGAGGAACATGTCAAAAGTAATCAAAGGATTTTTTTTTGTTGAATAAAAGGTATTCTCTGCTCATCTTGTTTTTTTTTCAGCTCCAATTGTTGCCGCTGCAGACGCCTGGACAGATGTGGCAGCACCTGTACCAACAGCCGATGTTCGTGCTGCAACTGGTTGGGACTGAACTTAGTTTCTTCTAAATTTGATGTTTATTTATAAAGTTTTGTCTAATATCAAATTGAATGCCTTGAGGGACGGAAGTTTCTTTTAATTTGTGACAGTTTGCAGAATTTTGATGTATCTTTTTTATAAAGTTTGTTGAGTTGGATATTTTTAAATTTATGCAACTGGCAAACCCTGCTCTTTTGTTGTTTTTTACACCCTACAATCATGACCCAATTGATAAAAGAAATGGGCCGATTTAGAAAAAGAAACTGTCTGTTAATCTATATAGAACCATATTGACCTAAACTTACTTTTATGTATTTACAAAAGCCTGTGTTAAATTTAAAACTCATCTTTACCTATTAAACATGACCTGACCCAACATGCTGTATATTCTTATGTATAGAAAGTAAATTTGTTGAATGCATGTCAGGTGTGAACAAACTGCCACAAATATAAGTTATTTTGGTGGTTTATATGACGGCAACACTAAATTTAAAGGTGGAATATAAATCTATAAAATGTCATTAAAATAGTATGTATAAGGTTACGGTTTATTTTTGGCACATTTTCTTTACATTTTGTTGCAAAATTATACCAATTTGATAACATACTCATATTGTAGCAATTGTATGACGGCGTGAAAGAATTAAGTTTAATATAGAGAGTGAACCAAAAAGCGACTGAAATCCCATCCACTGCATGCGTATCCGTTAAAATTTTATTAAAAACCGATTCACCTCCGCCAGAAAACGCCCCGCGGCAACGCGCGGGCACTCCCACTAGTTATCTAAAGTAGCCGATTAAACTTTGGATCCTAATATAAAACTTTGATGTTATGTTTATTTCAAGGTTGAATTGAAAAGAAACACAAATATCAGTGTATGTTTGTTTTAGTACCATCCTATGATAGAGACCGATTTGAGATGGTCAATCTCCTAATAGATTGTAGCCTTTTCTAGTAGGCAAACACTCCCAAGAAACAAGATAGAGAACAAGAAAACATATTAATTATAAACTTTCTGCTTAATCTTCATTGCAAACATTCACAGCCTTTTATAGACTTTGAACAAATATGACTAAACAAAGATAAATGCATAATATAAGGAAACAATACCCCACTACTTAGAAAAATAGCCAACAAACAATGGAAATGGAAATAACTTGCAGCTACACTAGACACACGATGAGCATGCATGTGTTGTTGAGATAATATGACGTGGTCAAGGCACGTATCATCATAATATAAAACTTTCAAAGAAAACATCTATATAGACGTTTCCCCAAGCTCAAGCGGTTAAATAGACTTCTCATCTTTATTTTGCCACGTATAGGAATTTTATTGGACGAATTATGGATCCTGCCCCATGACTAAAGGATAGACCATAACCTTTTCACACACGTTTCAACCATTGATCTTTTTGAGTTTTTTGTGAGATTCCTACACACACAGCCTTCACCATGTTTATTTTGACCTTTTGGTTTGCTAAAAAAGTCTTTTTTTTTATGATTTCGTTGAAATTGTTTGATAAACGGTAAGCATTTGTCACTACTTTGGGCCTAGAATTTTTTTTCACTTTACATGAAGTAGAAAAATTCGAGGTTTGATATTTAGTATGGGGCCCGACTGACGAAAATAGGCAGCCCATTACCTGGTTACATCATTCTCCAAAGCCTGGAAAGAAAAATTCACTTTAACATATTGTAAACTATGAAAAGCCGTTGATGTTATTTGTTATGAGGCCCAACTAACACGAAAAATAGGCAGCCCATTATCGTTCATACTTATAAGGTGGTGTTTGTTTTTCTCCCGGAAGCACTTCTGACCACTTTTGTCTGCGTCGCGCAGACGCGGGCAGACGTTTGGGGCGGGCAGACTGTTTGTTTTTCGGAAGACATTTCACTCCAAAAGCTCTTCCTGACCTCTTCTTGGTGCAGACTTGGACCAAAGTCTTCTAAGGTCTTCAAAGGTCTTCTCCTCTTCTCTTCTCCTCACCCACCACCACCACCACCACCGTCACCCACCCACCACCACCACCTAGCATCGTCCACCACCACCGTTCACCACCACCACCGTTCACCACCACCACCGTCTATCACCACCACAGTCCACCACCACCCACCACCACCACCCACCCACCACCGTCCACCACCACCCACCACCACCACCACCACCCACCCACCACAGTCCACCACCACTACCACCACTACCACCACCCACCACCACCACCACCCACCACCACCACCACCCACCACTACCACCACCACGGTCCACCACCACCACCACCACGGTCCACCACCACCACCTACCACCGTCCACCCACCACCACTACCACCACCCACCACCGTCCACCACCACTACCACTACCACCACCCACCACCACCACCACCATCACCCACCACCACCACGGTCCACCACCACCACCACGGTCCACCACCACCACCACCACCACGGTCCACCACCACCACCGTTCACCACCACCACCGTCCATCACCACCATTGTCAACCACCACCGTCCACTACCATTACCACCACCCACCACCACCGTCCACCACCACCACCACGGTCCACCACCACCTACCACCCACCACCCACCACCGTCCACCACCACCACCCACCACGATCCAGCACCACCACCCCCCCCCCCCCACCGTCCACCACCACTACCACCACCACCCACCACCACCACCATGGTCCACACCACCACGATCCACCACCACCCACCACCACCACCCACCACCACCACCCACCACCACCACCACCACCCACCACCACCACAGTCCACCACCACCACCCACCATCGCCCACCACCACCACTACCACCACCACCACCCACCACCACCACCACGGTCCACCACCACAACCTACCACCTACCACCGTCCACCCACCACCACCACCCGCCACCCGCCACCGTCCACCACCACGGTCCACCACCACCACCGTCCACCCACCACCGTCCACTACCACCCACCACCACCACCCAACACCATGGTCCACACCACCACGGTCCACCCACCACCACCACCGTCTACCACCTGACTGCTGTAAAAACTCAGTTTATTTAAATTTAAGTTTATTTCAGCAGCCTGCAGACGTTAACAAACAAACAGTCTTCTTCTTGCAGACTGCATACCTTTTCCTGCAGAAAAAACAAACAGCACCTCATTTTCAAGTGGCAATGGATTTGTTTGGTTCCGGTTTGGTTCGGTTTTAATCGGTATTATCAAACCGCCAGTTTGGTTCCAATACCGGTTCAGGACTTCAGGTTCAGATCATATACCAAATTGGATTTTTATGCACCTCTAGGCTTTTGATTTTTATTGAGCTCAGTGTAACGCCGTAAGTTTAATCATGCCGAGTGTGATTGTGAGAATTTAACCGCAATAAATATGAAAATGTAAAAATGTAAAATTGCAAAATGCTCTTACTTAATTGATTTTTTTTATTTGTTAACATATGATATTATAACTCATGATACATGTAAGTATGATCTTGATTTAGGCTGGGGGTGTGGGGTAACACCCTCTGTCATCTCAGCTAGGGTGGCGCCTCCAACATCACCCCGTCCTCCATGCCATTCATGGATGTTAAAGCCTGAAAAAGAGGGTCGAGGGGTCCATTAAAGAGGGACGCCATTGTTGCAGCAAAACATACGTGGCACAATAAAGCCCCTATAAGCTTTATCTCGCGCCTTATCCTTATGGTTATTTATAAGTTATAGTCTTAAATTTGTAACGCTTGATAAGATACTAATACATAAAATAAAGGCATCTTTATGGGTGGGTATAAGCTGGTCATACTATTTGATATATTATTCTCTTGAGATTCTTTAGCTTATTTAGGATAATAAAAGACTTGAACTAAAATCAAAACCATCTAAGAACACAGTTTTCTTATTAAGTAAGAGCACTCGAGCTCAAGTTAATTTGGCTCGTCTTGAGCTCTATTTATAAACCTTGAGCACCGCTCAAGATTAGTTTTTCAATCTCAGTTTGGTTGGGCTCAACTTGCTTATTAGTTATTTTATTATATTTATATTTTTTAAAGTTTAATATAACATAATACATATTGTTTAGTCACCATTACTATATCTATATCTATACTATATTATAAAGCATCTCCTAAGGACTTCTTAAAAATTAAGAGGTACAAGTATAATAGCTTATTATACAACATACAATGCACATGTTAACAACTTTTTAGGGGTAAATTTGTCTTTAAAACGCCTACTATAATTAATAAACCATAGTAATACTAAAGACTTTACATTAATCATCTACACTTAATTATTAGTGATATTAAATGTTTTTTACAACATTGGATGTGTAGTATATATATAAAAAAAATTAAATCCATAACAATCCCTTATAAACACATAGATCATTTTTTACGTCATCTATTATTTATGATAATATATAATACAATAGTTGTATGCGATATTCTTTCTGGTTGTTAACATAGAGAAATTTTCCATGTTATAGTCGAATTTTGTGCATAGTGAATTCACATGTTACAAATTTAACAAAATCATGTTTCAGATATAAAATGTAATAAAATAAACTAAGTTTAAAAACTTGTTTAGGAATTTTGAAAATATGAAGGATCATAAACTAATAATTAAAAGAAATCGTAATATGATTAATTAAATTATTAATTCAATTTATGATTAATTAGTAGACTCAAATGCTTATAATTGAATAGTGAAAACGGTTATAAAAAATTTTTATAACCCAACTCAACATCTGTATTTTTAAGCCTCCTTCATTCTCATTTTTCATTCACTATACCCACATGCACGAAAAAAAAAAAATCGATAGAGAAACAACTTGCACTTCCACTTCTATCAAACTCGTATTACTTCTTAGTCCTTACCATACGGGTCTATATACAAAATTTGTTTTGTGCTCAAGGAATATTACTCCTTACCATACGGCTCATTTGATTATATATTTGTTTCGTATTAGTTACATTTGTTTATTCGTATGGTTATTTATTTAGTTCATTATAATTCGTTTGTATCCGTTATGTTTATGATGATTCCAACCATATTGCTTCCATCCATAATAATTCTTGTGTTATTTTATTGCATCAATGATTTCTCAAAGTACTTGATAAATGTGTGACACTTATGACGTATGTCCACCACTATGATGTCATTAACCTAAGACCTTTCAGAAGAAAAACCATAAATAGACTTTTTAAAAAATATTATACGAATACAAAAACTACCGAAAACGAATACCGCAATGCAAAGTGACGCCTTCGCAGTAACGCACGGGCCAATCCACTAGTATATAATAAGAACCGTATTTTTTATTATGCGATTATATTTTTGTTTTTCCAAAGTAGTAGCTTGATCTCATTGACTCATTTATTACTAGCTATAACAAAAGCAGAATGCAACCATTTGCTTCTCTTTTGGTTTCTTTTTTCCTTTTCTGCTGCGGAAAACCGCTGCAAACCGTGGTGCCTTTATTTTACTTTACTTCATCCAATTAATACTTTATTTGTTTTCCCAGAGTACAAAATTTGTTCCTTGCCAAATAAACAATATGCAACTTTAACCGAACAATATGCAACTTTAACTGTATTTACCATAGGAGCTATACTTGCGTTGTACGCAAATAATGTATATATATGTGGGTCCTATGGGGCAAAAGTAAAATCGTACTAATTTTAACGTTATTTTACTAATTTCGTTAAAATAACGTTAAAAACGTCGGACGATTAATAATGCATCGTGTGGTGGCGTTGATAGTCAAAAGATAAGGCGCAACCGATTGCTAATTAGTGTTATGTACCTTATATCCAAGGCTTGATGCAAAACCACTATTGAGCCGGGAGTCTCAATGAAGTAGTCTCTCGGTTCCCACAGGGTAAAGGTGATGTTGACTACATGTGAGGTTGACTACATCTTACTCTTATCAGACCCTATCATAATTTATTTATCATAGAATTAATACATAATCTTTTTTAGAATACAAAGGGCCCGTTGAAATAAAATATTAGTACATAAATATTCATACGCTGAAATATAAACATGATAAATAAAATTGTCGTAATATATACATATATAGAGTAAAGATCAAATATAAATTGTTTTTTTTGGTAAGAACTATAAGAATCAAAGGGGATAAAAAAATTAATTTTTTTTAGAATTTTTTTTCCTATGTGTTTAAACATACTTTCTAGATGAATAATACAAAAAAAATTAGTGTAATTACGTCATTAAAGTAAATACATTAGTTTACACTGGAGTAATTATGTAATTTCTCTACACGTAATTACTCTACACCAAAAAAAAATTATTTTTTTTAGTTTTCAATACTATAATACATGTTTAACAATATGAGAAAAAAAATTTCGAAAAAAAATACCTCATTTGATTCTCACAGTTTTTACCAAAAAAACAATTTATACAAGATCTTTACTTTACATATATAATAATATAAATTAAATATGAACCCCCTATAATCAATTCATTAATAAATAATTAAGTTCTAAAACGATACAATCGAATTTTTTTTTATTATAGTATGTTCTTAAGCGCCTCACGTATATAAATACGTAGATTCGTCGTTTGGTGTAGTACATGTCATTACCATGATGAATTAAACTGACACCGATCAAATTCTTCTTATCTCCCGTTGTAAGGAGCGGGCTGAATCATCTAGTTGTCTACATTTAACATGACGTTAATTTCTATATTTTGTTTTATAAAAATACATTGTGTTATTACAAAATCATAAATAATCACTAGTAGCACTAAAACAAGGGAAATGTATCCATTCATTTGAAACTATATTATTAACTAGTATAGAAATTACTTAGTTTATTATTTTGCAGGGCACTATTATCAACATTGTTACATAAAAAGTGATTGTGATTTGACTGGTATAGGCATGGAATATCACTCACTTATTTTCACATTTATGTGTAATGATTTTACTATCAATCACTCATTAAAATAATATTTAAATCAATAAGTTAAAAAGAATCGAGAAAAAAAAGTTGTGATGTGGATTTACGTTGTTAGACCAAAGGGTGTGGGGGGCGGCATAGGGGTGGCATGGCTATGCCGGGCCTCTCTACACCACCCCCCTGGGGCGGCATAGAGGGTGGAGCGGCGTGGGTGGCAAGATTTTGCCGGTGATGCCGGCCCAAAATTCTTAGGAATCGAGATTAACTAAAAAAAAAAAACAGGTGGCGGCCCATCTTCTTCACAGGGGCGGCAACACACCCTTTGGTCGTAGAATAACACAATTAATTCCACATGGGTCTAAGACTACTATTTGGTTTGTAGCGAGAAGGAACTCACGCCCAAAGGCCCTTAGTGTAACAACCCAGAACGGACCCCAAAAATTTTTCGCGAATTTATATCATTATTGTATAATAAATTGAACCAAAAACCTATAATAAATGAGACGGTTATGTTCGAAACTAAAAACCGAACCGTTATATATATAGAATATTATTAGAATGCATGTTATGAGACCGAACTAAAACGCGATACGAACCCGAACCCAACCCATGACTAATCAAGATTAGTCATCATGGGACACATGGTGTCACCACCATGTGCCCCATGGTACCCTTAATCTTTAAACAACACACACACAACACACCACTCATCACTTTTATCTATTATAAACCCACTCCCTTTCCCTTTCCTGGCAATTAACATATTCACACATCAGACCAAACACAAACCTTTCTCTCTATGATCTCTTGCACAATACACACACTTATGAGAAGCAAGAGAGAGGAAGGAGGAGCCGGAGACTCCTCGCCGCCAGTGACGGCGGAGCTCCGGCAGTCGGATCTCCAACGAAACCCACACCACCATCACCCCATCAAGAGAGAGAGAGAGACGCAGAGAAGAAAGGAACAGAAGAGAGAGAAAGAGAGAAGCAGAGGAGAGAGAGGACCGGAAGAGAGGAGACAGAGGGAAGAAGATGACGACGGCGACGGGTATTAAAGAAGACGACGACGGTGACATGGACCCCAATCGGGTCAGATCTGGTCTCAAGTTGGCTAAGGTGAAGGTGGTGACGGGGGAAAATCCTTGATAGCAGGTTGTAGTAGTGGGTTCTTATGGTGGCTGAAGTCAAGGGTGAGTGTTCGATGGTGGTTGCAGACAACGGAGGTGGTGTTGGTTCTGTGGTAATCTCAGTGGTCACAGGTGGTGGTGGCCGAGAGTTGTAAAGGGGAGGATGTGTTGATGGTTTAAGGTAGCGGTGGTGTTAGTAAGGTAGTCAAGGCTTCGGGTCAGGTCCAGGCACGGGTCAACGAAAGTCAAATGGGTCAAAGGGTCAACCCAGACAACATATATAGCGGTCAAAACAGTCAACCTGGTCAACCGAGTCGACTTGGTCAACAGGAGTTAGATCTAAACGTGAGGTATAACCGAACTCACTAACCCGTTAGTTATATTATTTACAACCTTTATATTATATATTTGACGTGTGGGACTTAACGAGCTTGTAACGCGTCAAGACCAAATCACGAGTTAGACGGACCTTAGCTTATACCTTGAGCTTGATGATTGGAGTTGGACATTGAACTTGATACAAACTATATACATTAGAGATTATTAGGTTGGACACTATGACATGGGATTCGGACATTGGACTAGTCACATATACATTAGAAAATTCGGAACTTTGGACATTGAACACTCGACACTTGAGTATTGGAAACTAAGACTTGAAACGGATTGAAGCGACATATATCTCAAGTATGACTTGGAACTAGTTAATGATAGCGATGCTTGGATATAAACTTGAAACATTAAGATCGACATAAACCTTTAGCGACTAGTGTATGCCATAGCATTGAATAGACGAACATAGATAGGAAGCATAAGCATGAAGTCTTGGAGATGTTAGATTTGACACCTTTGACGCCGAAGACTAAAACGCAACCTAAATACAATAACATGTAAATACACATACTTAGACCCTGTGCACCTAAGGACTCGGATCCATTAAACAATATCACTCGAGATATAAACTCCAGACATTAGACATTGGGACTTAGCAATAGACATGAGATGTGATATAAGGATAATAGAATACGATACTTGAGCTATAAGTGCGAACATAGTTATAGCTACCACTTGTCAAGTACAAAGGGATAGGTTGAGGATTATTGGAACCCGAAACCAGACATGGAACTGTAATAAATAGAAACCATACGCTCGAGCTCGTCCCCACGTATGACCAGTTGTAATTAAGACTGAACACTAATAATATTTGTCGACTTAGGATTCGCTCAGGAAGATAACGGAATACGATGGCAAACACTCATTCTCATATTATAATGACCGTATTGCATCCAGGTGAGTTCCGTGTACCATCCCCTCCTTTTGTTTTTATAAATGTTTTGGGGTGAATACATGCTTCCAGGTAGAACCAGTTAAATGTGATGAACCAGATGATGTGACAAGGTGCTCCCGATACCACCACACTCATCAACCCAACGGGAGATTGGGCCGCTTGATATGTGGGTAGCGCTACTTGGGGAAACCCCCGCACGCAGTGGACTCGGAAGCCCGGGGAACCCTCCACTGGGATATGTGTCATGTGTTTTGCCATGAGAGTCCATAATGGGAGTAGATGGATCCATTGTTAGGATTGAGGTGTGGCTTGTACATCACTATGTGTAAACTGTTTTAACTTATTGAACTTGCTTTTGAATGATACCTTGTTTTGAGATGATAAACCTTATTTTCAAACTAGTTTAAACGCACGCACGGACTCACCAACATTTTTGTTGACCCAAACCTATTTTAAGCATGTGTTCAGGTACCTATTTGAGTTAGAAGGAAGGAGCAGCTGCAACTCGAAGCATCCCGACGGACGAATCAGAAGGCAAGCGAGAACCATAGATATTACCTAGAGTATTGTAATAAGATGCCCATTGTATAGACATGTAGACTATTAATATAAAAGAATAGTTATTTATAACGCTTTCGCTGTTTGCTTGCATTATAAGATGTTTAGCACCAATCTGGAATTTCGACCAGGCCCACTTTGGTCGGGTTGTGACAGTTGGTATCAGAGCAAACAGCTGAAGCGAATAAGAACTCTATTAGGCTTCAATCGTAAACCCTAGGATCCTAACCTTTGAAACCACATAGAACATTTTGGTTTGGAGAACCGAAACATGGCGGATGAGTTGGAGTTGCAGCATGGTGATACCGAGCGAGTCGACCACGGGTACTGAACACATCAGGATGAGGCTTTACCAAAAACACGTGAGTAAATCAGAGAGAAGATGAGATATCATGATTTTTATAAAGAATATACTTGGATGCTTAGGTGAGGCGGGGAAGTGATTATGGTCGCGAACATAATTATGAATCCGCAGGCACAAGGGCATTTCGGGAATATCTTATTAAAGATCGTGAGAGTCGAATCAACACTCTGAAATAAGAAACTTGTCTAGACCACGAATACCTACTACAAATAAGCTAGGAATACATCATGTCTTGTGTGCTTCTTGATTTTTCTTAACCACCACATTCTCCTTCGATGAACCGTAATCTAGAATATTTCGAACGATCCCTCGGTAGTTATTAGAACACTTTAGAATTATCCGTGAGAAACTTCTTGTTGGTGTAACCAACATTCCAAACTTCTACTTATGGAAACCAAACTCATGCTTGATGCTCCGTGTTTGGTCACAAAACCATACTTAAGACACCCCTTGAGACTCGAAATCGTTCATTTGAACCACTGTGCATAATCTTTAGATTGGAAAATTGTGAAATAACGCTCTCATAAGCATTTTGAACTCTATTTGTCGCATTTCCCTTGATTTAAATTCGCAAAATCTTGAAAATCCAGGATCACTTTAGCAACACTCATAAGCAAACCCGGTGATTTTCCCTCATTTTGGCATCAGGAATCACTCGGACACTGTGTTCCAACTCTTTTAATAACGCTTAAGTACAGAAATTTCCATGTTTGTTCTTGGCTCTCTGGATATTTAAGTCTTTTCGAAAAGTATAACTCCTGAAACCATTAATTCAGATCCAAGCGAAACATTTATATGCCTCAATGCTATCACAAGTTTCCTAAAACTTTGCATTTTGATCATTCGTGCTAAATATTCTCGGAAAACGTAACACTCTAATGTAAGGTAAATTGGAATCGTCAATTTACGGATGCATCATGGTGGTATAGAATTTTAAGCGGATTTTTGGAAAAGATTCCAGTCCGTTTTTGAAGTACCAAAGGTGTGGTGGGTTGGCTGCGGTACACCCTATATATAAACACCGATGGTACATCAAGAATGGGACTGGGAATCAATTCAAAAAAAAAAAAAAAAAAAAAAAAACTATATTCTTTGAAAAAGACTTCTGGTAAATTTCTGGTGTATCAAAGATGTGGTGGGTTGGCTGCGGTACACCCTATATATAAACGTCAATGGTACGTCAGAACTAAAACTGGAAGTCCAATCTAGAATAAACTCTAGTCTGTCTTCGGACGTTGTGTTAAACAAATATCATTTCTCTGTTATTTCTGGCAAAACTATTGATTTTGATCGAATATCGCAATCCTTTCAAGGACGGTGCGCTCGATGTGAAAACAAAGAAAATATTCACTTTTTCTTCTTTTCCAGTGAAACTCTTCGGCCCAAACTAGAAGGTATCCTTTTATTGATTGACACAGAAATCTTCCGAGAACCTGTTTTTATAAACTCGATTATGGGAAATGGAAACGCCCAAATCATTTTTGTTCCTATATTGTAAACGACAAGGAGAACATTCGATGTAAAGAGTACTTCTCTGCTAAAGCCCAAGTGACGAGCAACTTGGCGAATGCAAATTTAGTTTTCTCTTGTACGTTGATTCAAATGCCTTTCATCCCTCTCCATTGTATTATATCTATGGATCGATAAGGAAATTAAGCAGAATCATTCTCAAACACCGCTCTAAAAACCAAAGATCAAAGAATTTGCAGGTCCTGTTTTTATAATTTCCATGTCCTAGTTGTTTATTTACTTGTTCTGACAACTGTCAAACCACCGATTTGGTAAATCTCTGTGTATATGGACACCCTAGTTGTTTATTTATTTGTTCGTACAGAACCCTCATATATGTAGTTCCTTGTGACTTTGTGGTATGTTTAGGATTTACTTACTCAAATTTCAGTAGTATGACCAATTTACCTAGTGATACAAGTATAAGTTCACCTCCATGAGTAATGCTAAGGGATCAGATAACCTTAACTAGTTAAGAGAACAGTAATTGAACTATAAGATATAACCCCAACCATAATTTCGCGGGCGAAATTCTAATAAGGGGGGGAGAATGTAACAACCCAGAACGGACCCCAAAAATTTTTCGCGAATTTATATCATTATTGTATAATAAATTGAACCAAAAACCTATAATAAATGAGACGGTTATGTTCGAAACTAAAAACCGAACCGTTATATATATAGAATATTATTAGAATGCATGTTATGAGACCGAACTAAAACGCGATACGAACCCGAACCCAACCCATGACTAATCAAGATTAGTCATCATGGGACACATGGTGTCACCACCATGTGCCCCATGGTACCCTTAATCTTTAAACAACACACACACAACACACCACTCATCACTTTTATCTATTATAAACCCACTCCCTTTCCCTTTCCTGGCAATTAACATATTCACACATCAGACCAAACACAAACCTTTCTCTCTATGATCTCTTGCACAATACACACACTTATGAGAAGCAAGAGAGAGGAAGGAGGAGCCGGAGACTCCTCGCCGCCAGTGACGGCGGAGCTCCGGCAGTCGGATCTCCAACGAAACCCACACCACCATCACCCCATCAAGAGAGAGAGAGAGACGCAGAGAAGAAAGGAACAGAAGAGAGAGAAAGAGAGAAGCAGAGGAGAGAGAGGACCGGAAGAGAGGAGACAGAGGGAAGAAGATGACGACGGCGACGGGTATTAAAGAAGACGACGACGGTGACATGGACCCCAATCGGGTCAGATCTGGTCTCAAGTTGGCTAAGGTGAAGGTGGTGACGGGGGAAAATCCTTGATAGCAGGTTGTAGTAGTGGGTTCTTATGGTGGCTGAAGTCAAGGGTGAGTGTTCGATGGTGGTTGCAGACAACGGAGGTGGTGTTGGTTCTGTGGTAATCTCAGTGGTCACAGGTGGTGGTGGCCGAGAGTTGTAAAGGGGAGGATGTGTTGATGGTTTAAGGTAGCGGTGGTGTTAGTAAGGTAGTCAAGGCTTCGGGTCAGGTCCAGGCACGGGTCAACGAAAGTCAAATGGGTCAAAGGGTCAACCCAGACAACATATATAGCGGTCAAAACAGTCAACCTGGTCAACCGAGTCGACTTGGTCAACAGGAGTTAGATCTAAACGTGAGGTATAACCGAACTCACTAACCCGTTAGTTATATTATTTACAACCTTTATATTATATATTTGACGTGTGGGACTTAACGAGCTTGTAACGCGTCAAGACCAAATCACGAGTTAGACGGACCTTAGCTTATACCTTGAGCTTGATGATTGGAGTTGGACATTGAACTTGATACAAACTATATACATTAGAGATTATTAGGTTGGACACTATGACATGGGATTCGGACATTGGACTAGTCACATATACATTAGAAAATTCGGAACTTTGGACATTGAACACTCGACACTTGAGTATTGGAAACTAAGACTTGAAACGGATTGAAGCGACATATATCTCAAGTATGACTTGGAACTAGTTAATGATAGCGATGCTTGGATATAAACTTGAAACATTAAGATCGACATAAACCTTTAGCGACTAGTGTATGCCATAGCATTGAATAGACGAACATAGATAGGAAGCATAAGCATGAAGTCTTGGAGATGTTAGATTTGACACCTTTGACGCCGAAGACTAAAACGCAACCTAAATACAATAACATGTAAATACACATACTTAGACCCTGTGCACCTAAGGACTCGGATCCATTAAACAATATCACTCGAGATATAAACTCCAGACATTAGACATTGGGACTTAGCAATAGACATGAGATGTGATATAAGGATAATAGAATACGATACTTGAGCTATAAGTGCGAACATAGTTATAGCTACCACTTGTCAAGTACAAAGGGATAGGTTGAGGATTATTGGAACCCGAAACCAGACATGGAACTGTAATAAATAGAAACCATACGCTCGAGCTCGTCCCCACGTATGACCAGTTGTAATTAAGACTGAACACTAATAATATTTGTCGACTTAGGATTCGCTCAGGAAGATAACGGAATACGATGGCAAACACTCATTCTCATATTATAATGACCGTATTGCATCCAGGTGAGTTCCGTGTACCATCCCCTCCTTTTGTTTTTATAAATGTTTTGGGGTGAATACATGCTTCCAGGTAGAACCAGTTAAATGTGATGAACCAGATGATGTGACAAGGTGCTCCCGATACCACCACACTCATCAACCCAACGGGAGATTGGGCCGCTTGATGTGTGGGTAGCGCTACTTGGGGAAACCCCCGCACGCAGTGGACTCGGAAGCCCGGGGAACCCTCCACTGGGATATGTGTCATGTGTTTTGCCATGAGAGTCCATAATGGGAGTAGATGGATCCATTGTTAGGATTGAGGTGTGGCTTGTACATCACTATGTGTAAACTGTTTTAACTTATTGAACTTGCTTTTGAATGATACCTTGTTTTGAGATGATAAACCTTATTTTCAAACTAGTTTAAACGCACGCACGGACTCACCAACATTTTTGTTGACCCAAACCTATTTTAAGCATGTGTTCAGGTACCTATTTGAGTTAGAAGGAAGGAGCAGCTGCAACTCGAAGCATCCCGACGGACGAATCAGAAGGCAAGCGAGAACCATAGATATTACCTAGAGTATTGTAATAAGATGCCCATTGTATAGACATGTAGACTATTAATATAAAAGAATAGTTATTTATAACGCTTTCGCTGTTTGCTTGCATTATAAGATGTTTAGCACCAATCTGGAATTTCGACCAGGCCCACTTTGGTCGGGTTGTGACACTTAGGCCACATAAAGTTAGGCTAATGCGGCGTTTAAGGCGTAAAGGGACGTTAAAAGTCCTATGCGTCACTTGACGTGATACCATAACACATGGCCTACAAGAGAAGTAAAGGAGGTGGCATGATAAAATCGAAGTATATAAGCTTATAACTAAAAGAGTTTTTAATATTAACTATACACGGTTAACTTCACGCCTACAATGTATCGAAATAGATTTCCTGGTAATACATATAAGTGATAAAATGACACAGGTTGTTTTATTTTCGTCATATTCAAACTAACCGCATTATATCATGATTCTTTTAAGACGACGTTACCGAGGTGTGATCATTTAAGTTCCCACTCTTTAACTTTAATGACTTTGCTATTGGACCCAACCATACACCTACTTAGAGGGTGTTTGGGATTGCTTATGTGTTTGGATTAGCTTTTGTGGTTAGAAAAGTCAATAAGTCAATAAGTTGTGTTTTAAAAAGTGTTTGGTTTAACTTATTAGTGTAAAATAACCAGAAGCCAAAAACAAGGATTTCTGACTTCTTAAAAACAACCTTTTCACCCTTATTAAAAAGCCAAAATCAAAAGTGTTTTTGGTTTACACAAACAGATTGTTAACTTATTGGCTTTTGGAACAAGCCACTAAGAGTATGCGTGGTGGTGGCGTTTTGGCCCCATAGCACCGGGGAACACCGCCCCCGGGCGCTATGGTGGCGCTGCCCCTTTGATCTTCATGAGTATAACGGGCGCTGCCCCTTTGAACTTGATTATTATTATTATTATTATTGAAGAAGAAGATAAGGAAGAAGAAAGAAGAAGAAGATGAGGAAGAAGAAGAAGAAGGTGATGAGGAAGAAGAAGAAGTGATTTCTGTGTGTGACGGTTGAAGGCTCGGTGGTGGTTGTGATGGTTCGAGATGGAGGGGTGTGATGAAAATGAGTATATATATATATATATATATATTAATTTATTATTAATATTAGGAATATTGGATTTAATTACTCCCAATTTTTAGAGTTTGGCCGACAATACTCCCAACTACAAAAATGTTTATCAGCACTCCCAACTTTTAATGTATTTTACATTGGCACTCCCAAACTAACCCAATTAGTTTGTTCAGTTAGTTTGCTGTTGTGGCACGCTGTGGAAGATGATGTGTCATCTTATGTTTCATCCACATCAGCAATAATGGCTACGTCAGCATGCCACGTCAGCAAACTAACTGAACAAACTAACTGGGTTAGTTTGGGAATGTTAGTGGAAAATACTTTAAAAGTTGATAGTACTGATAAACATTTTCGTAGTTGGGAGTATTGTCGGCCAAACTCTGAAAGTTGAGAGTATTTAAATCCAATATTCCTTAATATTATTGTTATTATTATCACTATTATTATTATTAATATTATTATTTAAATAAGAAAACAATAATTAAGCAATGATACCCAATCAATTATAAAGCCCATAACACCCTTCCCACTGGCCATTACACCCTCTTTTCCCATAACGCCCATTCTATTACTTTATAATATTTTATTCCTATAACGCCAATCCACTACACATGCCCGTTATATTGTAACTCAATACCAAACACCCTCTTATTCTCTCAAGAACTACATTATGTATCATGGTCTGTTAGGTTCCTAAATTTGTTGTGACATGGAAGTCATCACCAAAGTTGTAGTAACAGTTTCCATTTCTAAGAAAAGGGAAGTTGTTACAGAGAACATTTCAAGACCTACAAGTAACTAATGTAATAGAAACAGGTTGACCAACATATATGTTTATGTGAAAAAAAAAAAAAAAAAAAAAAACTCAACCAACTTGAGCAAGAGAGAAAAAGTCTTATCAGAATTTGATTACTTTTCATTCAGTTTTTAATTTACTTTGAATTGAATTGAATATATTAAATTATTATTAATAAATTAAAATATTAAATGTTGTAATACTACTGTCAAAAGGCTGTGCTCCAGTACTCCTCATTCCCATCATAAAACCAAACCCGTGTTTTCTTCATCAAAATATATAACCATCAACGTTGACGTGTCATAATCTGGAGACCTAGATCGTGATAGCGGTATCAGTGTATAACACACCCGATTATTTTTTTTGAACGGCGAACGAAATTCACCAATAACTTCTTTTGAAGTCTCTACTCAGTCAAATCAGGACCCATTCTAATTTTCACTCGGCATAGCCAGACATGTAATGGAGCTCCTGGTTTCACCAAGTTCACCAGTTCCTGGAAAAACCCAACTATCTACCCGCCCAAAAACACGACAATGAAATAATCAGTAAAACCCGGAGCTCTAAAAAATCGAACGCATGATCTTTCAAACATGAGTTTTCTATCATTGAGTCTGCATACCACTCCACCATAAAGTGGTTGGTCAACACACCCGATTATTATCTCCCAGTCTTTGTTTCCTCCTGAATTGGTGACTTGGTGATGGAATATGATCGCGTGACAACATTGATGACACGATGATACTCCAGTATTCCGTGAGTTATTTCAATTTGTTAGCCGTTCAAAAAAAATTATATCCCGATCTCTAAACTATACGTCACAAACAAAGAGGCTGCCCCTATTTTTGTAAGTCAGTCAAGCCCTCAGTTTGAATAATATATACATCTTACGTGTTGATGACTGACTATACATACTTACAGCGCCCCTCTAATCCTCTATACCTATATATACGCTGATAGATTTATTTTCAGATATTCCAACCCTAAGCTTCATCTGCTTTCAGTTACCACCAATTCATCACCCATACAAACAGACCTTAATCTATTAATAATGGCTGCAATTGATCCAACTCGTGGCTTTCTCAAGGATGTTAAACGTATCGTAATCAAGGTGACTGTTAATTTCATTTTATGTTACATTTCATTAACACTTTTCGTCAATGTAGTAATATTATCTAATCCGTTGGGATATATTAATCAGAGTCCTTTTTTTATTATAATAATGACGTTTTTTGTTAGTGCTAGACACGTCGATAAACGTGGTGCGGATTTATGTTTATGTTTGTGGACCATAGTTGAAGGTTGCATAGGTTTTAGTGGAGAAATGGAATGAGATTGTATGATTATTATGATTTATGTTACATGGTCCTACCAGTTCTCAGAAGAATATTATAACATTACTCTTTATGCAATTCTTAGTATTATGAATAGAATAAATGAAATTCCTTTGGTATTTGATAAATATGGAAACTGTAGTGTAGTTGCGAGTATCGTAAGGATACCGAATCCTATACATTTTATGGAAAGTCGATGCCACGTGCGTTTGTTTATCTGGAAATGTCTATAAATCATAAGATTTACAAAGATTTATGTACGATGAAATGATGAATTTACGATTATTAAAATTTGTTTGCACTGGGAAATGAAGTGTTAGCTTGGATGGTGGATAGGAACTAGTTGTAGTATTGATCAACCGAATTTGACTTGTAGGGGATCCGTTTATATTTTCGTGCAGCTGTGCAGGATTTATCTACAATTAGAATACGATATAATTATGCAATCTTTGATTTTATCATATTAACGTTATTGCATCTTTTTATCCCCCTTATCTGTGTTGCATTAACTCCTTAACACTAAAAAATTACGTCCATGGAAAATATATTGTTTGTGTGGAACCTTTATGACAGATAAGTTCTTATCTGTCTGAATAACCTTTGAAGGGAAGAAGTAGGTCAATGGACTACAAAAAGTTCATAGACTTTATTATTTGCATGGATTTATGAACTGATCACTTTATTTCTAAAGGTTGGGACGGCTGTTGTCACCCGAGAGGATGGGAGACTTGCACTTGGAAGACTAGGAGCTCTCTGTGAGCAGGTGTTTTTTTTTTCTTTTTATATCAAAACTCATTATTCTACGATTTGAGTAATTCTATGCTGTCTTTCATTTTCTTCCCTATATATTCTGTAAAACTATTTGTGGAATTTCTTGAATTCCTGTTATGATTGACTTATGTCCGAAATGCAGATTCAAATACTAAACTCTGAAGGATTTGAGGTTATCTTGGTCTCATCTGGTGCTGTTGGTGCTGGCCGACAGCGACTTAGATACAGAAAGTTAGTCCACAGCAGGTAGTTACATGATGTAACAACTGCATAAACTTTAATTTGCTTGGAAACTGGTTAATAATGAGTGAAATTCTTCTGGTTATATTACTTTTTATAAAATGTTTCAATTTTTTTCAGCAGTCTGATAACCTATGGTTTCAGTTTTCTCATATCTGGTAATGATTTGTAAATTTCGTAACAATAAGATTAGAGATGTAGATTAATTCAGAAGAAAAATAATAGCTAGAGTCAGAGACAGTTGATCTACATTTTACTAAAATCCTTTTTAATTTAAGCTTAAATAGAAAATCAACCTAACCGTAAATAAAAATTAACCATGATAGTGGGTTACTTAAGAAAGAAGTTTAGATCTCTGAATCTTCAAAGTAACATAAATATGAAAGAGAAGGTAAATAAGCATCGATAATGATAGGTAATAGAAATGATAGTTCACATTTGGTGAAAAACATTCCATGACTAACACTAACATATGTTTATTCTTGTAGCTTCGCTGACCTCCAAAAACCACAAGTTGAGCTTGACGGAAAGGCATGCGCAGCTGTTGGACAAAATGGTCTCATGGCACTTTATGATACATTGTTCAGTCAGGTTTATTTCATATCCTGCACTTCTATATGCGTTTTATTTACTTCTTTTTTTTTTAACGGCAAACTTCCTTAACACCCTTAATTCCACCTTTACCTTGCACTTGAAAGGATTTGAACCCACAACCTCACATTTGTAGGGGAGGGGGGACACTTTTTATATACTTCATTTACAACATGTTTATTCTCCTTTAATTTAATTTTTTTGTTGAAATGAGATGTTTCCTATTTTGTTCGCAGCTGGATGTGACATCAGCTCAGCTTCTTGTGACTGATAACGACTTCAGGAATCCAGAATTTAGGAAACAACTTACTGAAACAGTGGATTCATTATTGTCTTATAAGGTTATTCCTGTATTTAATGAGAATGATGCTGTTAGTACCCGCCGGGCTCCATATGAGGTGTGCTCTTGTTTTTTGAACATTTCTGTCCGGAAGGTTTAGTAATCATATTACATACTTTTGTTTTATTCTAAAGATGCATGTATTGTAGGATTCTTCCGGAATTTTCTGGGATAATGACAGTTTGGCAGCTCTATTAGCATTGGAGCTCAAAGCGGACCTTCTTGTGCTGTTAAGTGACGTGGACGGTCTGTACAGTGGCCCCCCTAGTGATCCTCAATCAAAGCTAATACATACATATGTTAAGGAAAAGCTTGAGAATACAATTACTTTTGGTGACAAGTCAAGGCTAGGAAGAGGTGGAATGACAGCCAAAGTCAAAGCTGCTGTCTATGCTTCACAGGCTGGCATCCCTGTCGTTATAACCAGGTATATGCATATGCTCCTAGTTTTTATGTTTTTATGATTCGATTGTTTTCATAACTAACTTTTGTATATAAACGCTTGAAGTGGATTTGCTGGAGACAATATTGTAAAAGTTCTCCAAGGACAACGCATTGGTACACTGTTTCATGAGGATGCTCACACATGGGTCTCAAATGGGGAGTTAAATGCACGTGACATGGCAGGAGCTGCTAGAGAAAGTTCTAGGCGCCTTCAGGTATTGTCATCATATTTTACTTAATACATTTTGATGACTTACTGATACATTTAAATGAATGCAGGCCATGCCTGTGAAAGGTAGAAGTAAGATTTTACTGGATATAGCTGATGCCTTGGAAGCAAATGAAAAGGTAATTTTGCATGAAAATGAAGCTGATGTGATTAATGCCAAAGATGCTGGATATGAAACATCATTAGTCTCTCGTTTGGCTCTCAAGCCTGGGAAGGCAAGTCATATTGCTTCTCATCGACTTTCTTACTGTTTTTTCAAATTTATTTTACAAAATGCACACATCATATTTTATAGATATCTAGTCTTGCAAAAGCCATACGTGTGCTTGCAAATATGGAGGAACCAATTGGACAAGTATTAAAGAGAACAGAGGTAAGGAATTAGCATTTTGATTTTGATACAAAAGTTTTTGCTGAATTTTATTTTATGAAAATAAGAGCATATTGTATTATATTTATTTTATTTATGTTTGTTCATTCTGTTTCCTATTAACTGCTGTTGCAACCAGTTGTCCGATGGATTGATCTTAGATAAGACATCATCTCCTTTGGGTGTTCTTCTTGTTATCTTTGAGTCTCGGCCAGAGGCACTAGTTCAGGTATATACGTGGCTTACCTAAGTTGTGTGATAATATCTAAATATGTGTCTCCTCATTTTTAAAGCAAGTCCTGGATCTGTTTACAATGTGAACAGATAGCATCATTGGCCATACGAACTGGGAATGGTCTCTTATTGAAAGGCGGAAAGGAAGCAAGGCGGTCCAATGCAATCTTGCACAAGGTCATTTTTCTTTATCCAGTTACTCAGTATATATTTAGTTGCTTTTCTCTAATTTTGCTCTTTTTTACTGAACACATTAGATTATTACTTCGGCCATACCAGAAAGTGTTGGTGAAGGACTAATTGGACTTGTGACTTCTAGAGATGAAATTCCTGAGCTGCTTAAGGTTGGTTGTATATGAAAGTGGATGTATAATATAAACGTCCTCCCTTACTCTAAATTAAGTATTTGGTAATAATATAATGCAACTTTATATACTTTGCAGCTTGATGATGTCATCGATCTTGTAATTCCAAGAGGAAGCAATAAACTTGTCTCTCAAATCAAGTCTTCGACAAAAATACCTGTTCTAGGTCATGCTGGTAAGATGAAACAGTCGATGCTCATAATTTTTTATGGGTGTGAAAAAGGCAGGATAATGTAGCACATCTTGTTTTTTAAACATGTTCCAGATGGTATTTGTCATGTTTTTGTTGACAAGTCTGCTGATATGGAAATGGCAAAGAATATAGTGTTGGATGCAAAAACAGACTACCCTGCAGCCTGTAATGCTATGGTATTTTTCTTTTCTGAAAATCTTAACATCCCCCCTCCTCCCTTGTAATAATATAATGTAATATGAACATGAACATAAACGTACCTCTATGTTTACAACCAGGAAACACTTCTTGTTCATAAGGATCTGATGGAGAATGGTGGTGTTAATGAGCTTCTTATCGAACTTCAAACTAAAGGTATGAAATTTTATAACCATACAGAACCACATGTTCAAAGGTATTTCATATGAATGTGTTTTGTTTCAGGTGTTAGCATTAATGGTGGTCCTAGGGCAAGCCCCATGCTTAATCTTCCAGCAGCACCTTCATTTCATCATGAGTATAGTTCACTGACTTGCACCATTGAAATTGTGGATGATGTTCATGCCGCAATTGATCATATACACAAGCATGGAAGGTAAAGTATCTTCTCTAACTCTTTCTTTTTCTATTATTTTCTTTACATAGTGCTTATAGAGCTCTTCTATAATTGTTGAAACTTGCAGTGCACATACTGATTGTATTGTTACCCAAGACCGTGAAATTGCAGACATCTTTCTGCGTCAAGTTGATAGGTTCATTTGCAGTGCTGCTGTCTTTTCATATTTTGTTGGGAATTTGAATATTTATATTTTTAGTGGCTGTTTTCATTTGCAGTGCTGCTGTGTTTCACAATGCAAGCACCAGATTTAGTGATGGATTTCGCTTTGGTCTTGGTGCAGAGGTAAATACTTGCATTTTGTCTTTTAGAATACTTATTGCTAATCAATCGGTTTTTCCACATTAGTCAATAATACATGGTAATTGTTGGAGCACTTAACAGGTTGGTATAAGCACAAGCAGAATCCATGCTCGTGGCCCAGTAGGCGTAGAAGGATTGCTTACAACACGCTGGTATATTATTGTTAGATTTACGTTAACATCCACTCAACTGTTCTCGCTTTTGACGTATTTAACGATGGAATGTTCTTTTTTGATTTCAGGATTGCCAGAGGAAGTGGACAAGTGGTGGATAATGATAAAGGGGTTGTCTATACTCACAGAGATCTCACTCACCAAGCCTAAAGTCTGTGCTCGAGTGGTTCTGACAGGTGAAAGATTTTGAATGCACTACTGAGTGTTGTAGTAATACATTTAACGGCTTTTCATGTGTCCGTGATTAAGCGGACCATGCTGTGATCAAAACTATTGGTTGGTGATTTTTTATTATAATTATTATTAACGAGAGGGAACAAAGTGTTTTTCTTTTTGGTTGGGGCAATTTAATTGGTTTTCGCGATTCATGTTAAGAGTACCTTGTTCCGTTCTCTTGGTTTCATTCTTCCCCATGTGAAACTGTGAAAGTAACCTGTATATGGTTTTCTCACTTGGTGATCTGGGTTTTTAAATACCATCTTGCAAGTGAGGATTTTTGTTGGCGTCTAATAACTTGCAAGTGAACCAATTTAAAAGCTTAAAACCTCAAATGGATGATGGTGATTTTATCAAACGTGCAAAGGTGCCACTCATCAGCTACTTGAGGTCGGCTTATTAAATACATCACTTGAGTTCGGCTTATTAAATACATCAGGTTTGATTAGGCTCGCTAGCTTAAACAAATAAGTGACTTTCATATAACAAGATGGTTCAACAAATAAAAATACAAAATTTACAAACAATTGACATATGGTTTGAAACAAAAAGATTGTAAACTCAACTAGACCTCAAGCTCGTTTAGAGTCCTGAAAGATCTCAGCCTTCTAAAAGTGTTGCATTTTCTATATAACAATATAAAAGGGAAATGATAAACGTACACCATCTCCATTCTCTGTACACTAGCATGTTGTTGCCAATACGAGTTGTGTATATAGTGAGTGATATACCTTGTATAAACCACTTTTCCAAACAAAAGTTCAACCCTTGTCACATCAGTCAATTCGTATAGTTATACGACTAGTATAGGTACGCACAAACCGTATGACACGACAACTATGCAACCCTTGTAAATCTATAATCATTATATGATTGTCAATTCATACGACAAGTATAATCTTATCAGCATAAAAACCTAACACCATGATAACCTCTACAAGTCCTATAAATAAACCGTATAAGGTTGTTAGTGATGGCTGGTTAACCAAAGTTGGCCTACTAAAAAAACCGTGTAAGGTTGTTAATTAGTGACTGGTTAACCAAACTTGGCCTACTAAAATATAAAACCAATATAAAATCGTTGCATACATTTCCGATATACAATAAAAAACTATTGATTGCCAAAATGGGTTTTGTGATGACCCGAAAAGACAAATACGGTAAGACTTTTCCTGGTTTTATAGGTTATCTACAGTCTACACCCAAACCACAAACTAATAAATAATTAGCGTTATAAAGGTGGATTATTATTTAGTTAACAAGTTTTGAAAAGTGTGTGTTGAAAACTTTGTGTAAAGTTTGGTGACATAATTGGTTTGCATATTCTTTAGGAGGAAGATGGCGACACATTGTGGGTCTACCTTTAGGGGAATGTTCTTAACACCCTAATAGTTAGTAATTTTCACAACAATTAATTAATCAATCAATCAATAAAAGATCCAAAGAGATGAAATCTCTGTTTGGTAGTCCAGGGAAGATGAGTGGGCTGTTTTTGAGGACATGCCAGTGCTTATTTGCTGCTGCATCTCTTTCTGTCATGGCTTCTGCTTCTGGATTCTCCACTTCTACTTCCTTCTGGTAAATGGCCTTCTTTTTTTTTTTTTTTACATGTATAAACTTTATATGATTTTTAGTTGCCCCAATAAATTAGCTAAATATGCAAAAATAAATTGCAGATTTTTAAACTTAGAATCTGTATATCTGTGCAGTTAATATCGGTCATATATCGGTTATCGGTCCGTGTAAAATATCACTGTCAAATCTCGGTCATAATATGAGTACCGGTATTATCGGCGATATTTGACCGATGTATCACTGATTTTCCCCGATATCAGTACCTTTCTCTTCTTAGTTCTTCCGTTAGTCTTTTTTTCTTATTGCTACAGTTAGTGTTTTAAGTCTTAATTGTTAATTGTTAATGTAGTGTTTTAAGTCTTAATTAGTTCCTACTTGCTACAATTGTTAGTGTTTTGGAAGTTGCAAAAGGTTAAATCGCTATATACTTGGTTTAAAAAAGTGCGCCTCGCACAAAGGCGACAAGGTCAAAGCGCAAAAAGCGTGGGATTTTCGTACCCGAAGCGCACACTAATTATATCCCATGAGTTTTTAACTTCATTTACCCAAAATATAGCTATAAATAAGGTTTTTATGTGATTTTACCTGCATGTACAAGCCAAAAACACCAAGGTACAACATTTTTATGCATAAAAAATACCCTATGTATGTAAGACGCGCGCCTCAGGGTGTATGTAAGACGCGCGCCTGAGGCGTGCTTTTTAAAACCCAGGCTATATATATAAATTTTGCGTGATATTAAAATTACCGATATCCTACCGCAATAACCTATAACCTATCTCTCAAATATCGGTCCTTGACCGATATTCGACTTTTTACTGCATTAAACTGCATATCTATTTATAATCAACCTGACTACCTTGAGTATTTATCTCAAAGAGTCCTTTTAAGCATAAACAACATGCCCTGATAATAGAGGGCAAGTTAATGGGTCAAACGATTGGATGTAACTATGTACTAAAATAAACTTTGGTCAACTATAGGTATTTACCCGTTTGAGATAAAACATAACACAATTCATCAGTAAACGAGTTAAAATCGCGTGAGTGCAAACTTTGGTTATATGTGTAGGTGTAAATGCTATAACTTTTAAGCTGGTTTATTTTCAGCTTTCTAATTGCAGCAATGGGACTTCAAGTGCTGTGGAGTTTTGGACTTGCCTGCCTTGATATTCATGCTTTAAGGTTAAAGAAAGATCTGCACAATCATATCTTCTTGAGCCTTCTTGTGGTTGGTGACTGGGTTAGCACTTTCACCATCATAATATTTATATCATCTTTTAGAGGATATTCAAGTAGTTTGGTCTTATATGTTGTAGAATATTTCATCTTGAAAATGTGAATTTGGATATTATGATTTGTAAACAGGTGACAGCGATTCTCTCACTTGCAGCTGCTTGCTCATCGGCTGGAGTCATGGTTGTGTTCATAAAAGACACAGATATCTGCAGATTACAGGCTGCATTGTCGTGTCATACGTTCCAGATCTCCATAGCTTTGGCTTTCGTGGCATGGTTTCTTCTTGCTGTTTCTTCCTATGTCATGCTTTGGTTGTTGGCCAGCATTTGATTTTGAATGTGAAAATTCTCTCGGTCGTAAATATTGTGTTGTCGAGTGTAGAGCTTTCTTTCTTTACTGTAAATTTGAATTATCGGTGCACCAAACTTGCCATTTTATGACCATGGTCGTGGACCTGTCCTCAAAATCCAAAATTTTTAGTGATGGTTTTTGATAAGATAAAAAGCTTGGCCGAAAAGGATTATAAAAATTCTTTGTTTGGTATGCTATGATGTTTCTGATTATGGTAATGGTAGTATATCATTTCTTT
Organism: Ambrosia artemisiifolia; assembly: GCA_032199755.1. Classification (NCBI taxonomy): domain Eukaryota; kingdom Viridiplantae; phylum Streptophyta; class Magnoliopsida; order Asterales; family Asteraceae; genus Ambrosia; species Ambrosia artemisiifolia. The sequence goes on from CM063517.1 coordinate 3,575,115, forward strand.
CTTTATCTAAAAAACTTTAGTGGACCATCTAAACTTGTTTAATAAACATATTTTTGGGTTGGGATATAAATAAACGGGTTGATCTAACAAACCATTTAAATTTAGAATTAAGAGAGCATAAAAATGTACAATCTTTCGGCCTGTTTATAATTATTTATTTCTCTTTGTGTGTATTGGTGTGTGAGAGAAATTATATAGGGGTGAATACTGAATAGTCTCTTTAAATTTGGGTTGGGTGTGGGTTTTGTCAAATTTTAGGGGGTAGAGGTAAATATAGTGAATGAGATGTAGTGATGTTGTGTTAATTTTTTTAAATTTTAGAGACGGTGGAAGAATGTTGAATGTGCTGTGAATGCTCCAATGTAAAGTGAAAAATGATGATTTTTATGTAATAATCATCAACCTGGCGTCGAGCTATTTTTCCGCAGGACCTCCCCTACAGTATCGTCACCGCAGTAGAGTTTAACCATCAAGTTCGGGATGGATTGGTGTAGTTCCTCTACGCCTAGGACACCAAAATATCAAACCATGAACAAAGAAAGGCATGAGATAAAATAGTGATTGCGAGGCCCCAGTTCTTGACTGGGAGGAACACCAAAGGACTCTGCCCTTCCATCCCTTGTTTAGATAGAGAGGGAGGGCAGAGCTTTTGGTTTTTCATGTTGTCAAAGAGTTGAACAATGGTTTTTTCGTGTTGTTAAAGAGTTGAACAATGAAAATAGATGGCGAGTGCCCGATCGAATGGGTGGTGGTGGTATTTAACCCTCTGCAGACCTTAGAAGATCTTAGAAGTGGTAGTGCCAAGTCTGACCAAGAAGAGTCTGCACAGACGTTTTTTTTTAATGAAACGTCTTCGAAAAAACAAACAGTTTGCAGATGGCAATATTCGTACGGCGCAGACAGAAGAGCCTACGCAGACGTTTTTTTAGAATAACAGACAACATCCTAGTCCTTTTTTTCCCTTCATATATTAGTTATTTAAAAACATTTTATTTTAATTCAATTAAAAATTTACAGCACTATCAAAAGGGGTCGTAGAAAAAGAACCCGGCCACCTATTTCATTCGGCGTTCCGGGGCAGGGGCCCGACCGATTCGACCGACTTTTGCTTTTGGATAAGATTGAAATCATATAACCCACAAAAACCTCATACTTTTATGCATTTCAAAAGGTAGACCTTAAACATTTAATCTTTGCATCTTCTAATGTCTAACGAGGTCTTTGAACACTTTTACACCCTCATAAAACAAAAGGACACTTCAAGAAACATAAATATAAACACATTACAGAAACTAACCCACTGAACACATCAGCTAGATATATTGACACAATCTTCACATCACTATCTCTGGCTTCAAGATGCTGGCTTTGATCTCCTTATGTGGCAGAACCACGCCCCCGTTACTGTACACCTCATCACAAACGTGCACATCTTCTCCAAGAATTGTCATGTTCTCAGCCCGGGCCCACTGCCCAACAGTCGAGTGCCAACCGATAATACTGCTTGAGATGCACGCATGTTTCTTGATACGAACCCCACGCATCACAGTACACCTGGACAGCCTGACACCTGACTCGACCACGCAGCCCGGACCAATTGCAACATCAGGCCCAATCAAACATCCTTCACCAATCTTAGCACTTTCATCGACCAGAACATTGCCCACAATGTGTGGTCCAGTAGCCAGTTTAGACGGCTCGTTCTTTCTTAAAGAGTCAAGGTAGAGCCTTAAGCCTGTGATGTAATCTTTGGGCTGTCCAATGTCCATCCAGAACCCGGGTAGGACCATTGCGTAAAGTAGCTTCTCAGATGCGATTTTTGGGAAAGTCTCTTTCTCGATTGAAGTGGGCTTCAGTTCGATTCGGTCAAGAACAGATGGATTAAGTAGATAAATCCCAGCATTAATCTTGTTACCGACAAACACTTTTGGTTTTTCAACAAACCTTTCAACTTGCCCGGTTGATTCTTCCATAACCACCACACCATATTTTGAAGGTTCATCCACCTATTCATGTCCAAAAAATAAATGAAATTCACAAAAAAAAAAAAATAATAATAATAATAAAGAATTACAAAATTAACTCAGACTACCTTAGTCACCATTATAGAAGCTTCACCACCATGGGACTTGTGGAATGCAATCATCTGTTTCAGGGGATATTCACTGATAACATCGCTGTTAAGAACAAAAAACGGTTCTCCAGATTCATCAATTAGCTTGTCTCTGGCTAAGGCCAGGGGACCCGCAGTTCCAAGCGGCTCAGTCTCTTGTGAACATGAGATTTTTATCCCAAGCTTAGCCTCAAAATCCTTCAAAAAGTTGAGCATCACCTGAAAAAAAACAAAATAATATTAAAATTTATATGAATTATATATTATTCAAAAAACAAAAGCTTCAAACTTTACCTCTGGCTGATAGTTGATCGCGAGAACCACTTCAGTAACTCCTATAGCCTTCAAAGCCTCAATCTGATACAAATCTCACATATAAGATTAAATAATATAATTACTTTGATATAAGCTTAATTTTCAAGAAAAAAAGAACGGAGCTTATGAATATTCATTCACCTGGTGAAGGATCATGGGCTTGTTGCCAAAATCAACAAGCGGTTTTGGGACACTGAGAGTTAATGGTCTCAACCGAGTTCCAAATCCTCCAACAAGAATGAGTGCCTTCATATTGCTAAACTTTTTTCTGCAGAAAAAGAATGATCAGAAACTAAAAGAAAGAAAGCAGTCTGAGTACATACATGGAATGCCATCCAAATCCTTCAATATAAAGTGCTAAACTAAGAAAGATGATTATTTACGCAACTATGATAAAAGTGCTATATTCAGTTAAAAGTACAAATCTGTCGGTGAATCAATTGACGAGTGTACATCAAAATCGACACGCGTTAATAGCATTCAAAGAAGAAAAGGATAAGGATTTGAAAATCATCCATGAATGAATTAAGAATTAAATGTTAACGACTTAAAGCGAAAGATAATGTGAAACAATTCAAGATTAAAAAAACGCATTATCACGTGAATAAGATAGCATTGCTGGATAAGGAATCAAATTCCAGATGTACAACAGACTGAAGCTCAAGCTATCAATGGGTGGTGGCATAAACATTTCGAGCTAATTATGGCTTTAATGCAGACTTCAATTAGGTGGCAAGAAACGTCTAATTTTAAACTGTCTGTTGCTATTTTATCTATTGCTGCTATAGTTTATTCAACATCTTATGCTAACGTTAATTTACTATTATCATTATTATTACGTATGTTGCTTTGATTCTCATAACCCCACTTGCGGTGTGCGCCTTGGGCTTGTCCCGATGGCTAAGTGTTCATCTGTTATGTACCCTGTGTCCAAAGCTTGATGCAAAACTACTATCGAACCGGGGGTCTCTTTGGAAGCATCCTCTCTATTCCTATGGGGTACATATAAGGCTGTCTACATCTTACCCCTTCAAGCCCTACCTTAGCTTTGCTATTGGTGGGATTAACTAAGTATGACGATGATTACGATACATGTAAAAAAAGGTTTTTGCAGCATGGGGTCTCACTAGAGCAGCCTCTCTACCCTCGGGGATAGAGGAAAGGTTTGTCCTCATCCCACCCTCCCCAGACTCTACCAATAACAGTGCTGTGAGTGAGATTTTATGGGTATGTTTGGTTGTTTGTTATAAAACTTTAACAGAACATAATATGTGTCGTATCCCTGAACATATATCAAGCTTTTAGACACTCAAAGAAGACAAATAACGGTATAAGGATGCAAAACAAGAATATCATTATTTGGGTTCCATGGAACAACTAAGCCACTGAAAAAGATCAGAAATGAAAGACAGGAAGATGACACTGTCCATTAATAATCATGAAAGACGAAGAGCTAAACTGCTGCTTTCAAGAGCCAAATGAACATCTAAACCAGCTACCTGCTACGTGTATTACTTGTAAGCTACATTACGAAAGAAGGTTGTCTGATTTTTTTAAGAATTCAGTCCCAACCTTGATATTGTCACAATTAACAAACAGTATATTAATAAACTTCAGAACTAAGATCAAACACCTTAAGGACACCAATAAGACTTTATCTTATAATCTTATATCTTTTCTGAGATTGTAGTTGCATGATCATTTCAAAGACTAAACCTGATCTTAATCATGAACTGTTTCAAGCCAATACAGAACAAAGACAGACCATATTCACCCGAAAGCCCGAAAACGTAATAATTCACCAGATCTGTTCCTAAATCGAATCAAAATCTTATTAATTTCACAATAAAAATAACGACATGCATCAAAAATCGGATTTAAAACCAACCTGATCAACATTAATTACACCGACATTGTTCAATTCCCATACAACCGACACTTTTTACAAACTAAATTAAACCCCAGATCATTAAAACCCAAGATTCAAACAAAAAGGATATAAATTACCTTGTGGTTTGAATGCTCTGTTTAGAATTGGTGGCAATAACCCAATTGAATCGTATAAGTTCCCTCTGTTTCTCTTGAATGGAAGAGGAAAAGATACAGGGGAAGCTTCGAACTCCAAACAATTGGCCGTTAATGGGTTTTTACACGCTTACAAAAGCCTTTCTTTGCTGATGATTGGCGTGCAGAGAGAGAGAGAGAGAGCCTTGCTGTATGTGTGTATATTTTTTTTTTCATTTGCTTTTACAATTTTTAGATACATTTATATAGTCCTGTACTCCAGAGTGTATGGGTACGGTATCACTCCACAATTATTAGATTTGCCTAACATCCACTCCATAACAAACTATTTGAGCTGGAATGTTTATTTCTATTTATTTTTTTCTTATAAAAATCATTAGCTTTACAATCTTGGTTAATGGATGGAAAAAAACTAACCTCACGGGTATATCTAAAACCTGAAGTATTTAGGACATGTATATCTGATACTTGACGGGTAAGGATAAGTTTGGGACTGAAAAATAAGTATTTCGTGGGCATGGGACATGTATGGGATTAGGTGATACATGATTCGATTACTTGAAACTAAATACTCGTTTACTTGAAACATATTCCAGAAACTTTTAAGTATTATATATCTCTTCTCATAACTATTTTTTTAATGTTTCCATTCTAATAAATTCATTATTTGAAAACTTAACTTTTCTTTTAAAATATATATTTTAATGATAGTATTACTTATATTTATATGAAATATAAAATATTTTTCAAGATTCGTATTATAACAGTGTCAACTTGTTAGAAGTTTAAAAGTTAGTTAGAAGGTTGTTAGTAGCCATTTATAAATAGAAGGTCAAGATTAATAAGAAGCTAGCTATGATTTGTGTGAATTCCCTCTTCTGTTCTCTAATTCTCTTTTTCATAGCTAACAATCTGGGAGAAATTTTTGGGTCCCCCCCCCCCCCCGCCCCCAAGAAGGCGATTATCGAATACTTGCAGGGTCTTCATACTCAGGACTTTCTGACCGTTACCCTGATTGATGGTTTGGACCAAAAACATGTCTACGATCAAATACAGGGCCATTCTTAAGTACCGCTTGATGGTCCCCATGTACCCTGAAGATGAAACCTACCCAATCTGCCGCAAGGCTTGTCTAGATAAATCCGGAGAGCATGCAATTCAGTCCAAAGAGCTACCTAGGTTCAAATACTGCATGATTGGGTGCAAGACGTTTTATGGGATTTCAGCCAAGGAGGAAGCCTCTGTAAACTTTCTTACGAACCCTGCGGAAGGGAGATCCACTTTGCAACAAGCGGATTTGCTCGTATATGGTTGGGCCGGAGGGAAACATGCATGTGTGGACCTCACATGGATATCTCCTCTAGCTGGCTTGAGGAATAATGGGTTCGTAGCTGGCAAGCAATGAGAAGGGCGGAAACGAAGAAGGTGGAGAAGCATGCTAAAGCTTGTGAAGAGAACCAACATATTTTTGTCCCCTGGCTTTTGATACATGCGGCTCCCTGGCACCGAAGTTATCCGTTTCCTAACCAGGGTCCAACGGGTTATCTATAGCAATGTATTGACTCCAAAGGGGCAGGGGTTTGTGTTTAGTAGATTAGGGTTCGTAATCCAAAAAGGGGTGGCGACGCAGCTTGTTGCCCGCTTGCCTGCTATCTTGATGTAATTGTTTCAATTATGGCATGAAGAAATATTATATTTAAAAAAAAAAAAATCTTATAAATTATACATTACAATGTTGCCTATATAATTCAGTTTCATCTCATCTCAATCAGAAGTCTAACAAAACTTAATTTATTGAGACTAAAATTTTTCAAAATTTCAATTCTTCTTTGATGGTTCGTAACTAGTCAATCTTCGTTTTAAATACAGTTTACTATTGAACTAGTACATATGTCAACTCTATTCATGTAAATTACGATATTAGTATTTTACTTGTAAGAAAGCATCCATCATTAGCATTTTGTTTTTCATTTATTTAAAAATGGTGTACTTTGAAGACAGGCACATAGATTTGCATTTGCTTGTGTGTAAAAGGTTACCGGATTGTTTCATTCTTACGAATGAAAACGTTGCTTCACATGCAATTCTGGTTCTGGTCTTTAATAACAAAAATATATATATATATATTGCTAGTTATGTATAGACAATATATATTCTGTTTAGTGTTTACATATTTAAAGGAAAAAAAACACTTATATTAAAATCTGAATAAATATTTAAAGTAATAAAGGTAATAAACAAACTCACTGAGAATATACAATTATTTTCAATTTCGTGTATACCTATTACATAAATATACCCACATGCACTATATCCACACAAATGAGCAAGTACACATTACACACACACAACAAGAAAGTTCACATATTTACACAGAAACATAGTTACACAATTTAATTTTCCTCTTGTTTGCAAACAGTGTTTTTTTTTAAATACAAGGGATATATCATTCACAGTTTTTTACAAGTCAACATGAAACACTACTTTTTTTTGGTTTGCCAATAATTTACTAAGGCTATACACCATGAGGCGTGAAAGGGGATGTGAAGCCCCTTCACACCAACACCAATTCGTATGTGGCGTGAGGCAGGTTGGGTGAAGATTTTCAAGGGTGAGGTGAATAGTTGTGGTTGGTTCTTGGAGTATGGACGATTTTTTATTGGTTGGTCACTTGGTTGATTAAAAAAAAACCCTTCATGCCGCCACTATCCTGTGGTTTTTTGAGGGTTTGAAGGAAATTTTACGTGACTGTCATATGTCGCTTCATGCCCCCTTCACCTGGTCTAAAAAGAGAGGAAAATGGTGTCGGTTGTAAGTTGGAACACATAGAATTAGCTGACAAATCAGCATCACGAAAGCCATGTTCCGCATCTGAAAACTTGCCAATATTGTATTCAATCTTTGATTCTTATGTATATTTTTAAATCATTAAGAGATTTAAAAAAGAAAAATTAGATCCAATACCAACGGCAACATGCATTATTTTAATACTTTACATAAATCTTTAAGAAAACGAAGATGGGCATTGGCTTATGTTTGAAACATTGAATTCATGTAAAGAAAACATAATGTCAAAGAGCATGACATGTTGACTTTACTTTTTTCTGACGACTACTCGGATTCAAATGCCAGAAATCAGGTAGCGTGACACTTCTTAGACACATATACAAGGAATAAAGTCATAATTTAAGTTGAAGCAAGCATACAGAAAAAAAAAGGTCAAATGGAAGTAACATGGGTATCAAATCGTGTTAACAACATAAAGGAAAGTCGATTTTACTAGTTTTAACATGAAAGCTACTAAAAGAAGGTTTGGCTTTGGAAGCTTGTAACTCCTTTCATTTGAAAGTAAAAGACGTTTGAAATAAATCTCGATAATATGGTAAATTTTATAATTATCCAATGTCGAAATTTCTTTGATAGTTTGACATTTTAAACTAAAGGGAATATAAAAAATTTCATTGGACCCTGGTGTTGGGTCCATGGTTTTCCATCAGCGGGCGGCCGGGCGCAAAAAGATAGATACGTCAAAACGGGTTAAAAGATATACATTATTTCGTAAAACGGAAAACAAGAATAGTTTATCTTCTAGGATCAATTATGTGGTGAGTCAAACAAGTATTTTTTATTTCATGTTTTATATGTGCGAAAAAAGTTGTTTTTTAAGAGGATTTATAGTAACAGATTATCATATACATAAACGTAGAGCAATGGGTAATTGTAGGATCTATGATGAACGGCGATAACAAATTGTTAGCGATAACAATATAGGGTCTGTGGTGAAAATTTATACTAAATTTCAATAACGATATTTAGTTATAAAATGTTGGGAATCTCGGATCCTTTTTAGGGTTTTTTTAATACAAATCTAATTTTTATAAATAAATATATAAATTAATAACTCCTTATTAATTATTAGATGCGGAAGCGTGTGATTTATGCCAAACAACGGATTATCCTTGTGATGACCTGGTCGAGAGAGTACGATACATCGGTGCTCGGTGTAAATGATCCCTTTGGCCGTCATTGATATGCAAAACATCATAATCTGATAAAAAAATTGAGCCTCTTTGATTTTATATATATATATATATATATATATATATATATATATTTGTGTTTTCATTTTTTTTATATTATCTATTTTTTTATTTTGGAATTTTATCAAGAATTTGCTTGTGTAGAGGGAGATCCGGTATTTTCTGAATCCTTATCTAAGGATTTACAAAAGTCGTTTCATGGCAGTTCCGTCTATCACTTTATTGTGAAAGACCTGAGTGGGCCGTTCTGCCATAAGTACTTCCATATTGCGTTGCACTGAGTAGAATTTGAACGGGAATGGAACTCTATGAGATCGAATCTCCCGTTGTTCCTCAATAGCATTACAAGAATGGAGATAAGAACTACGAAAGAAACTTATTGGGTATTTTTTTTAGTGTAGAACATGGCAAGTATAAAATGATAGGCAACTCCTTCAACGTTTACAAAAATTAGTGGATGTGATTATCGCATATGATCGGCGCTTTAGAGTCAGGTATTCTGAATTTTTTCAGGTTTTGGCTTGGTAAAGGTGGAGTTGGTTCCGGGTCCGTTCCGTTTTCTTATCTCAGGTATGGAACTGGTATGTACAAAGGATCGGGTAGTGTAGGAACCGGTTCCGGGTTGGGTCGGGTCCAGAACCGGGTTTTCTGTGCATCTCTAATTAGCATAACAGTATGTGGATCCAGTAGACCATTGTATAAAGTGGGCCTTCTTAAAGCATATAACTGGTCCATAAACCACGAAATTGGGTTAATAAGTTACTCTGGACTTTTGGAGTCTGGACCTCTTTCTGGACTCTGGTAATGTGGAATTAAGAGATGGTTTAGTTAATCTCAAAGGTTAATATAAATGTAAAATCCAATTGACATAAGTTTAAATTTCTTTAGGCAAAAGACTATTTATAGCATACAATCCTACATTGGCAACCATACTTTATTGAATGACAAATGTGAACAAAAAGATGTAATTATCATGACCTAAACACAACCAAACAAATGAAACTTATTGTACACTAATATACTTATTTCTATGCTTTTGATATAATTCTACAATGAAAACATTATTTAATCGTCTTATTGATGCATTTTAATCTTCAGGTTTACTTGTTGCAATGCTAAGTATATACTCGATCTCTTCTGTCACCTCTTTCATCGAAGGCCTGTTTTGTCGACGCTCCTCTAAGCATCCAACCGCGAGAAACCCCAATGCTTTCATTGTCTCCAACTCCAACTTGCTAGCACCCTTCTTCAAGTTCGGGTCAACCGCATCCAACAACCTTTCCTCTTCAACAACCCGTTTCACATAAATCGCCAAGTTCACATCATCGGGTGGTCTATTAAAATCTATTGCTTTCTGAGATGTTAACAACTCCAACAACACGACTCCAAAGCTGTAGACATCACTTTTATCCGTCAACTGATAGTTTCTGTAATATTCAGGATCTAGATACCCTAGCGTTCCTTGAGCACATGTTGTCACATGACTTAAATCCGCTTCGGCCAACCTTGACAACCCAAAATCTGCAACTTTTGCATTCAGTTTCTCGTCTAGCAAGATGTTGCTAGATTTGACGTCACGGTGGTAGATCGGTGGAACTGCAGAGAAATGAAGGTAAGCTAACCCTTCTGCTGTATCACGAGCAATGTTTAGCCGGTGTGTCCAAGTCAACATGCCATTGTATCGACCTTTTAGGTGATCCAATAGGGTGCCATTTGGAATGTACTCATAAACCAGCAATGGCTGCTCGAGCTCAACACAGCAGCCCAGGAGGCGAACGAGACCCCTGTGGTTAACTTGACAAAGGATTCGGACCTCATTGAGGACCTGATCAGTGCCTTTTGTGTTCCCGACTTTCGCACATTTGACGGCCACAACAGTGGAATCTTCTAATATGCCTTTATATACTTCACCATATCCTCCAGAGCCTAGGAGTCGGTCTTTTGAGAAGTTAGCAGTTGCCTTTTTTATTTCTTTCCCGGTGAAGACTTTAGCGCTTTTTCCTGAACCGGCGTTTAGTATCTCTTCACGCTCACGAGCAAGGCGTGCTAGTGCTTCTTTGTGGCGAAGGTGACGTTTGTAGAGTAACAATCCGATTATAGCTGCCACAAGTGCTGATCCTAGCCCGGAGGTCAAACCTGATCATTCAAATGTTAACGAATGCTACACAGTAGACACTAAATGTGTAACGTAATTAAATACTTGATCAACTCATATATGAAACAAATATTATTTCACTGAAAATAAACAATGAACACTGATGTGTAATTATTCTAAAGTCTAAACTAAAATTTGATTTGATGTCTACACGGCATGTATGATGTAACCACAGTTATTTGATTAAGATTTACAAAAAGTATAAACTATTTTTTAACAATGTACATGTCACATGATGTGTGTGTAGTGCCTACTCTACCTAATTTTGTACTTTGGTCTAATTTTGACTTCAAAACACGGCTTTGACCTAAAAATATATTGTGCGTAGTACAGGATGCATAATATAAGAATATTCATTCAATAATTCAATTATCTCAAAAAAATATATTAGTCAAGTTGCCATTAAGTTGAGTGCCTTTGGCCAAAACCCAAAAGTAGGACTACTCAGTTTTTTAAATGTCACATTATCAATCAGTTTGGTGTTTAGAAATCATCTTATTAATATAGTTTAGCCTCTTTAACACTAAAAATCATTAAGAATTACAATATCATTTTATTATTATAGTTTTTTTTTTTGCTATAGCTAGTCAAGATAATTGATATTATTAAATTATTTCATTTACATCATGCTCCCATTTACTAAAATATTAAAAAGTTGACCAACACTAGTCACATGTTCCCATTTATTATTTACAAACAAAATATAAACAGCTAAAAATATCCTTTTCACCACAACCAAAATGATAATTAAAAAAAACATGGATGAGTGTTTAAGCAAGGTTGGTATCTAACTATCTACTACATTCTAGCTTTCAAATCTCACACCGTTGCCGAAGACCGAGGTTGAACAAAACGATCAAATCATAACCAAACCTAAATATCAAACGGCTGTTTGTGTGTATGTCAAAGGTCGTTTGATAAAGTGCAACAGTATGAGATTAAAAAGCAGGATGTACAGTGAGATATTACGATACCTGCAATAAGCGCAGTCCGCTTTGAGTCGCTACAATCTCCTCTATTCTCACAAGTATCATCTGTCAGATAAATTACAACCAATTTCATAGTTAATCTTTTAAAATAAATAAAACAATAACAAAGCAAATGACTTTTTTTTAAATGAAAACAAAAACAAAAACGTTTAGCCAAATTAGTAAATTACCTAGTGCACAAACTCCATCCACACCATCCCAATGAAACCCAGCATTACACAAACACCTACTAACACCACCAGTACCAGACCTCACACACCTAGACCTATCATCACAGTCCGTTTGTGCACCACACAACGGCTCAGGAGGTGACACCCACTGTATCTCCACACCAGAATCAGGCCACCTATTAACCGGTAAAGAATAATCCAAGTTCACAAAACTCCTATACGCCTGACACCCACCTTCCCTAACCCGAATCGAATACATCGTCGACGACCCACCCGACCGAAACGTACAACAAATCGGAGCCCTTCCACACGACGCTGCTTCAGCAGAATTATTAATATACGAGTGACAAAGACTCGTGGAGGTACAGTTTAACGGCGACCTTAGAAGTGATTCGGAGCAGTTAAGGTACATGATAGTGTTGCCACTTGTTATGTTGAATGGTAAGCTTGGGTCTAGTTGTAGACCTTGTGAGGAAACATCTGCTGTCACGCACGTGTTGTTGTTGTTTAAGAATCTTGATGGTTGGATAATAAAACGCTGTATGGGTTGAGAGATGGAAGAGATTGGGTAGGTGTTGTTGGGTGTGTCGAAGAATAGAGTGTTTGATGATGTGTTGCATCGGATTTTGTATGATGGGTCGCCGCAACTGGGTCCGGTGCTTAGTGGGTATGGGACTTGGGTTGAGCCACAGTCCGGGCAACGGGTGGCGGCGTAGGTGGAAGTGGCGTAGGTTAGCATCAGCGCCACCGTGAGCATGATAGAGAAGACGGGTTTGGCCGCCATTTCTGAAAGAGTTGAGAGAATGGTTTGATGTTTTGAGAGAATTAATTTGTTTGCTGTAGTTTTGTTTGACTATTTGTACCCGTTGATGGCGTTGACTTTGACTATTTACATGACAAAGATAGGATAGATATTCATTTTATCTTCTCAACTACTTCTGTTGAAATTTATTGTAAACTTGTCTGCGGATAATGTTGATGATTTCTGGTTTTATACAATAAAAACATGTTTTACAGATCAGATATCAAACAATTCTTTATATATATATAAAAAAAATCAATGTGCATAATTGACTTTTAAGAAGGTTTATTGGTCAAACATTTAAAGTGAAGTTTATTGTCAAACGTCAAAGGGAAATGTTCACATACTCTAGAATACGAAACATGCTTATAATTTGATTACATACAGCTCTTAATTCAGTGATGCACAAATCATGATAACATATGACACTTTATGAGGCCGAGCTATTCCGATGATCAACGACGCCCATGATATACTCAATCTCTTCGGATACTTCCTTCATAGTAGGTCGGTTTTCTCTTCGTTCCTCCAAGCAACTCATTGCTAGGAACCCAAATGCTTTCATAGCATCGATGTCCAAGGATGTCGCGTGTTCCTTAAGCAACGGGTCAATAACCTCCACCAGTCTTTCCTCGTTGGCCATTCGCTTGACATAGGCAACCAAGTTTACGTCGTCTGTGGGTCTACCAAAGTCTATGGCTTTTTGACACGTTAGTATTTCCAACAACAGTACTCCAAAACTATATACATCACTTTTATCTGTCAGCTGATAATTCCAGTAATAATCAGGATCTAGGTACCCCAATGTACCTTGCGCACAAGTCGTCACATGGGTTAAATCTGTATGAGCTAGTCTTGACAAACCAAAATCGGCCACCTTTGCTTTCATGTTATGGTCAAGTAAAATATTGCTAGACTTCACGTCACGATGGTAGATGGGGCGAGATGTAGAGAAATGGAGGTATGCCAGCCCTTGGGCAGTGTCATGAGCAATACCTAGTCGTTGGTTCCATGTTAACGGTTGATCTTTTTTATCATGTAAGTGATAAAAAAGGCTTCCGTTTGGAATAAACTCGTACACCAACAACGGTTGTTTCTCTATGCAACAACCAATAAGATGTACAAGGTTCTTGTGGTTGACTTGCCCGAGTATTCGGACCTCATTTAGGACTTGATCGATGCTTTTGGTGTTCCCAAGCTTTGCACATTTTACAGCCACCATTGTGCCACAGTCCAACACACCTTTATACACCTCACCAAAGCCTCCAACACCGAGAAGACCGCTTGATGAGAAGTTTTTTGTTGCCCTTTTGATCTCTTTTATGGTGAAGATCATGGCAGATTTTCCACCATCACCGGAAGCTACAACCTTTTCACGCTCAATAGTAAGTAGTTTTTGTTCTGCTTTGATTCTGTGATGGCGAATGAGCATTGTTGTCGCGAATACAACTGAAAGAATCAATATCACACCACTGCACATTGTAGGCACCAACAGTAAGATTTTTTTTGGTTTGATTCTTGTGAACTCTGCAATAAACTGATACATTAGTTAATTTGTTCTTTAAAAGGGCAATTGATGTCACTCTACATTAATCATTACCTGAAGCACATTGTCCGGCAATTGCGTCCCAGTGGAATCTATGCTTACAAAAGCACCTTAGTGATCCATCGCTAGCAGCCTTACAAGTGGAGGTTGAATCACAACACGCATCTGTTTTACAAGGTGGCTCCGGTGGTAACACCCACTTCAACTCAATGGATAGATCAGTACAGTTGATATGTGAGATAGTGAAGGACAAAGATGTGTTCAGCTGGATGCTGTGGGTTGTATGATCAACTGTATCGCAGGTGTTTGGTAGGAGATGCGGTTGCTGGATCACAAGAGTCTGGTTTTTTGGGATGATTGATTTGATCAAATAGGTGTTATTGAGTGTATCGAACTTTAACACACCACTGTCACACCTGACCTTGTATAACTGTTGGCCGCATGCAGGTTCAGTTGTGAGTGGATATGGGACGGAAGTGGTCCCACAATTCGGGCAGCGTATAGCCTTGGCACATGTGGCGTGCACCAGCAAGATCGCCGCAAGTACCAATATTCTTACAGGCAAGTTAATTTTCATTTTGAATGGAGATAAGTTAGAACTTAGAAGAACTAAAGACTGGACCAGTCCAGCATTTGTAGGATGGTGTTTTGCCAACGCATATCCACACAGGTTGTTGATCAAGTTGTAAGTTACAAGCTTACTATGCGCAGTATTGTTTTCCGAATAATTCGTTTTGGTGCACTCATTCTTGTCTCCCCCACATACCGAAAGTGGTTAATACAAATACATTGGACACAGGTCCATAGAAATCTAATGATGTCCTTTTTGGGATGGAAGTTTATAATTGGAAATCTCCATAAGTTAAGATCCCATAACAAACCTGGGTCAATCTCTATGTATAGTGGTACAGATACAAGAAAAACAGCCACATAAACTATATGAAGTCTGGCATATAAGTTTTTCTGATATACATACAATGATTTAAGAACAGGTTTCAATCATACAGTAAGACACCTTGGAAGCTTTTACTTATCAATGATGATTTAAATTAACAATGATATATAGAGAACAATACTGCTAGGGTTTATTATTGGAGAAAGAAGTTACATAAACAAAGGAAAGCAACACGATAAATAGGGAGAACTATCTAGGCTAATCTAGTTAAACGGGCGAAGTGAAAGCCTAATAGATCAGGAGCCCAATAACTTATTATGCTAACAATGATCACATGCATACATATGATTCTACATGCAAGCTTATTATTGTATGTACATATGCATATACTTGTACTCGATGAAAGAGTGAAAGAGCAACTGCTGACCCAACAAAACTTATTCTGGATGTCTTCAGTTAAGTGATTCAGCAAGAAGAAGTGTGTGCCACCAGCCACACGCAACGGATCTTGGTACATAGCTATCTAGTGCAACTTGAGATGGAATGTTGCGGTCTAATGCATCCCCCAAACCAAGCTGCGAGTAGTCAGGAGTTGTTATCAGGACACCATAAACCATGGATGAATTAACTCTGATTAAGCGAGGGTTGTGTACCTGACCATACTTGTTCCATCCCCAGCAGAACACCTTCCGGTCTTCGCAAATTCAAAGCAAAAAAAATGGTAATTTATACCATTTGACATTTCTATAAATGCTAATAAAACAGTATGCTACATTACATACCTGTAACAATAGCACTGTGCCGAGCCCCACATGATACCACTCTTGCATGTTCATTTTCAAGACTAGGAGCATCTAAAAGCCGTGGCAAGGTCTAACAACAAACTGCGGATTAGCAAGTATACAACAAGCAGATTAACAATAATAATAAGAAGAAAACTTAAGTAAGTTAAGGACCTCCGCATGATCGGTTCCAGTACCCAATTGGCCAAACTGATTCCCACCAAAGGCATACACAGCACCATCACTTGAAATGCAGATTGTATGCCAGAGACCTGCAGCAACGCCATCTATGCGGATGCCCAGCAACGATGATACACATCTAGGACTTAGCTCATCATCAGTAGTTCCATGTCCACACTATATCACAAGAAAATACACAACTTAAGAGTCCTGATATGCAGCCACCAAATGACCTGTGACATAAAGGGAACTTGAATAACATATATTGATATAATTTTTATAAAAAATCTATTTTTCTCCTTTCACATAGAACTTTATCTTGAATATTCAGACTTGATCAGTCTGCTTTCTCTCCCTTTCTAATAATTAAAAAAAATTGTTATCATGACATAATCCCCACCAGTTGAGGAAAACTAAGAAACATATGGCTGTAATTAGTACATATCATCATAACATACTCCATAAAAAAACATGTGGTATATGAACTAGTTTCAAAACAAGGAAATGTCACCTGTCCATAGAGGCCCCAACCAAAAGTCACTAATGCCCCAGCATCTGTAGATGCATTATATTATAAAAGTCAAAATCCATAGAATTTAAAGAACCAATCTATCACTGTCATCACAATCTACTAAACTAGTACAACATTCAAGGGATATTATGAACAGAAAAGCGCGCTCACCAGTAATTACGGCACTGTGTCTTCCTCCACAAGCAATTCCTCTAATATAAGTTCCAGGGACGGTTCCTGATGATGTGGCAATGCAAGGTATAGGACGTGGCGAGGATGCCATTCGAATAGGGGACCCCAAACCTAGCTGCCCCTCACCTCCATACCCCCAACCCCACACCTGTCCCATATCTAACTTCACACAAGCCGCAATGCAATAAGAATATATATTAATTACTACACACAAGGCTAAGATAAATAAAGAATAAGTTGAAGGGACCTGATAATGCCAATGTATGTCGTCCGCCAGCTGCAACCGTGGTAATCCTTATCCCTGGATTCATGAAAGCTACCAAACACGGCAAAGCTGAGAGAGATTCATCGCCTGGTGACGACGAGCTTTCACCAACATGTTTAGATGATGCCACACGCCGCCTTTTCGTGCTTTCTTGTTCAGCTGTAGATCTTGATCCCTCTGAGTGAGGACTCACTTGAAATCATAGTTAGTGAACTTAACAGTTAACAGTTACCATATACCTGCAGAGGCAATGATTAATAATATTACCTTGTTCAGTTAGAAATGGATTCTGCATGTCAAGTACGTCTGTTTCTGGACCTTGATCTATGTATGGGTCTCCAACAACTGTCCCAAACGGCACACACTCTCTCCATCCCCATGTATAAACATCTCCTGCCACTGTACACAAAATATAAAAAAAATATGTTTGCAGTTCTATAAAAATAAATAAAAAAACGTACAGTATTACCTGTTACACAGACACAATGTGCCCAACCTGCTGCAGCTTTCACTACAGAAACTTCATCTGGAAGTGGAAACGGTTCCGGTATTTCCTTTAAAAAAGCGGCACATTAGCTTAATTATTTCATATGAAAAACATACGATAAATAAAAGAAAAAACGCACCCCGTGTCTCCCTGACGTCACGTAGCTTTGACCAAGATCATCAGTTGCACCCCATGTGATTAGCTTCAATGTGTCTGATCAAAAACTTTGTTTTTAGTATGTTCGGTTTTACTAAACAAGAGATAAACAAGCAAAAAGTGTTTACGGCGCAGGTTGTTGTTTGTTTACCTGTCACTTTGCAATTGTAATTCTAACTTAATTAAAATTTACAAACCTATTATATGCAAAAGAAGAATGAAAAATAACCAAATCTTTGTTTTTAGTAGGATCGGTGTTTATTCAAAAGCGGTTGCAGCGTAACCTGTTGCATGTTTAACTGCCACTTTATTTTAATCGTCCTTCTAACTTAATTTAAATTAAATTTACCAACCTGAGATGGCCATAGCAAACCCACAGCCACCACCACAGATGTCGGTCCAGAATCGACCAGCGTCGGTTGACGGAGGGAGCCTAACTTCAACAGGAGAAACTAACGGCGACCGTTGAGGTAACGCTGCAGGTAAATACCCCCACATAAACACGGACTTCATGTCCATTGATCTCCTGTGTTTAGATCTGTCACCTTTCATGCTTAACTGTTCACTAAGCCTAAACAGCAACAGGCTGAAAATCAATTACAAGATTTTTGGAAAGTTCTGGAAACAATGTGTGTTTGAAATGGAAGAGTTGGAAGAAGGTTAATATTTGTAAGACAGTGTTCCAAAGAGTAGCATGCAATTGAATATATATAGTTGTGTTGTAAGTATACGTGTCAAAATCGGGTCATTGTTATGTTATATATATTGATGGATGTGAAATGGGCCACGTAGATACAACTGCCATGGATATAATTTTTGTAACAAAAAAAATAATAATATTCTTCTTATATATATTTTTGAAATAGTGCTTACAATGATGGTGCAGTTCAAATGTGGGGTTATAACTTAAAACAAGAGCATTTTTGAAACAAAGATTGTGTACTTCTACTGTTCTGTTACTTTGTTAAGATTGTTGAAACAAACCCGACTTTGACGGGGGAAATCGAATTTACATATACCACTATTGTATTACTCCAACTACCCGAATCTCTTTTATCCAAACTGAAAACAAATATACTGATTTGACACTTTTTTTTTTATATCCAATATAATAAATTTGTTTGTAGTAAATGACTCTATATACCACCATCAAACAAATTGTGACACAAATTGTATTCCGGATCCTTCTAAGGGTGCCAGTACTATGCGGTAGGAAATACAGATACTGTTAGGGTGTGTATGTTTCACACTATTTTTCATTACCTCGTAATGGTCCATTCCATTTTCCCTTCCATTTCATCATACCAAACGCTACCTTAGTCTATTTTATTAACCTGTTGGTTTTTGGTTAATCAGTTTATTTCGTTACATTGACGGTTTTTTTGTTCAATTTATCTAGTATCATTTGATAGTCAAAACCAAATTTGGGCTAAAACTTTTGTTATTAGAAATACATCAAGGGTATGTTTGGCAAGGAGTTTTTAGGAGCTTCAAGCTTCAAGTTTTTAAGAAAAAACTCATACTCAATAAAAAGCCTTGTTTGGTTGAAGGAGCTGGAAGCTTTTAGATTGGAGAAAAAGCTCTACAGTGAAAAACTACTAGTACTAGCGTTTAAGAAAAAGCTCTACTAGCTACAAGCTTTTAATTAGTAAATGACACAAATAATCATTCTATTTTAAAAAATAAAATAAAACCTTCTTTACAAGCTTTTAATTATGCCCATTTTGGTCATTTTATACATTTTATTAAAAGCTACAGCTACTCTGCCAAACACCAAAATATATTTAAAAAGCTTCCAGCTACAAGTTTGTAGCTACCAGCCACCAGCTAGTTATGCCAAACATACCCCAAATTGAGGTATAAATATATGAAATGGATGTATAATACTTAAAAAGAAAGTATAAATACAAAAAACAAAGGTATAAAATATAAAGGAAAAATTACAAAATTCGTCCGTTAAGTTTACATCGCTTTTCAGTGGTTTTTAGGGGTGAAATTGCTAAGTAATAAGGATTCCCAAAGGAACGCCTCTATGAACCGCTATCTAGGGTCAACTTGAAAGTTGAAATTGCTAGTATTGCTTCATAAAAATTAATCAATATTTCACTTTACTTTTAAAAAAATACATAAAAAAGTAGTTGTAAATATGGCTCCATTATTAAGGGGTGTTTGAGATTGCGTTTTGAAATGGATTTTTAGATTATTGCGTTTTGAAAACGCAAATAATCAGTTTTTAGTGTTTGGGGTTGAGTTTTGAAATAGCTTTTTGACTACCAAAACGCAATAATCTAAAAGTAGCTCCACCCCTACTTTTTCAAAACGCATAATCTGTTTTGAAAAATCAATCCCAAACACTCTCTAAGCAAATTTGATTTACGAATAATATTTTCTCTGAATTTTATCTTATTGAGAAATTCGAGGGAAACATTTGTAGTGTTTCAATCTACAAGTGATTCACACGACTCTCAAATTAATCAAGTTTTTGCTCTATGACTAAAACGCACTTTGCTTTTTCTCCCAACCGACTCCAACACACTGGTGCTGATGGTGCTAGCACTGGTGGTAGTGATGTTATTTTTGTTGTTGTTGAAGTTCGAGTGAACCTTTGAAGTGTTTCATTTTTAAAGGGATCCGCACGACTCTCAAATTAATCTAGCTTTTGTTCTACGACTCCGACACACTTTTTGCTTTTGTTTCCTTTTTTTCCCGTCGTCTCCAACACACCGGTGGTAGTGCTAGTGCGGCTAGTGTTGGTGCTAGCGTAGATGATGGTGGTGTTGCTATTTTTGTTAATAGAATTTTTCCATAGCATCGCACGTGGAAAACTCACTTGGTATGTTTAAGTATTACAAAGCAAACCAAAAGAAATACAAAAACATAATATTATTCTACATACATTATGGAACATCCGAACCCTTGAACGTTGGAAAGGACCAAAGGCTAAAAAAGTTCCACGTTATGGATCATGAACGGCCCAAATTAGTTTGAGACGAACCCGTCTTGTGGCTACCACAAATGGTCATATCCTTTCCTCATGGGGCCCTACTCCGCAGATCAGGTGTTTTATCTTATTCTACCTAGACGGAACGGTACAATACAATGGGCCCAATAGTACGGTATCTAATTAACCAAGCCTTTTAGTAGAACAAATGAATAAATCATAGTTGGTTTAGTGTTCAATGGTTGTGTTACCAAAGCATGGCCCAACATATGATATGATGGGTCCAAATATGGTATCTATGAACATGTGTTCAATAAAGTGTTGTTTATAGCCCAATACCACATCACAATTCCATTTGGTATTGGTGTCATCATCTTAGCCACTTGATCAACATTAGAATTAGAGAGTAGAGACTATCCGTTATCCAATACAACGTGGACTGGTTTCTTCTTGATGGTCACAACACGAATAAGTTTCAAGATAGAACATCAATTCTATACAATTAATTAAGAAATAATGGTCAATTGTTTGATCCAGAAACACTTAAGCCTTTCAACAACTCTATTATTGTTTTCAAATATGTATTGCCTTTGTTTTATAAAAATGAACATCGCAGGACATCATTAAATTTCGAAATAACTTTATACCCATAGTATTTATATTGGGTTCCTAGGCCTTTAGGCTAGTATATATATGAGATTGCAAGAAAGGGAGAAGTAAAAGGGTTGGGGCAGCCGGCACCGGCTTTAGTTGGCCCATTTAATAAACTTATTAATTAACACTAATTGCAATCTCTATATTATAACCTTTTGTATTACTCTTTTTTGACATGGAGAGCCTTTTTTTGGACATGGAGAGCATATGTAATAACCGATGATATGATTTACTTGATTGACTTCAACAATCTCTCCTAAGATCTCTCTCTAGTCAATATTGTTTGTTATGTATTCAATGTGTAGTTATATACTTCCTATTTTTATGTTCTGTAAATTGATTATATATATCTCATTGTAACTCTCTTTATTCATAGAGAGATTACCATTATCACATGGTATCAGCCTAATCTATCGATCATTTCCTTCCCTTCTCCTTTTATCATGTCATCTCCTGCCTCTTCTTCCTCCCTCACTTCCGAAAACCTGCTGCCCATGGCCACTTTGCTGCACATGATGCCTGTCAAGTTGTCATCCAATAACTATCTTATTTGGCGCAATATGATTCTCCCTCTCATTGCAAATCAGCGCCTAACTGGTCACATAGATGGCACCCTCCCACCCGAACCCCATACTGTTCTCATTGATTCCACAGAACAAGCCAATCCCAAACATCCTGCTTGGTTCCATTCGGATCAGCAGGCTATCCTCATACTCCACTCTTCCCTTACAGAGGAACCTATGGCTGAAATCCTTGGTCTCTCATCTGCTCGTCAGATTTGGACCGCTCTGGAGGCAGCCTATAGCAACTCCTCGCTCGAACGGATGCATCTCCTACGAGACAATCTCCGTCAATTATCCAAAGGTTCTTCCTCCGTCGCTGAATACGATCGGAAGTTTAAGGGTGTGTGTGACCAATTGTCCTCCTGCTCCGCCCTCTGTGGCCTTTGTTGCTCATCATCGGCGATCCGCTGACTCCAGATCTGCTGTAGTTTCTGGCTCCGGTTCAAAATCTGGTTCCCGTGGTAACTCGCAGACCACCGCTTCAAATCGACCCAGAAGGCCTCCTCACTGTCAACTCTACCGTACTAATGGGCATTATGCCAACAAATGCCCCAAGTTGTCCTCATTTGCCACCGGCTCTTCCTCGGGTGATGATGACATTGCCCGTGCATTTCATGCTAGATGTCATGTTTCGGATAACGGTCCAGACTGGACCACCGATTCGGGAGCCGATCTTCATATGACGGATAACACCGGTAATCTTCATTCTTTTTCACCTTACTCGGGTACATCTTCGGTAATTTTTGGAAACGGAAAATCATCCCCGATTACTCACACGGGTCATGTTTCTATTTCTAAAAATCTTTCCTTAAAGGATGTATTAGTTGTTCCTAAAATAACTAGAAATCTCCTTTCTGTTAGCAAGCTGACGAACGATTATCCTGTTGATATCTTGTTCTCAAACACTTTTTTTCGTATCCAGGATCGGAAAACAAGCCAAACTCTAGCTAAAGGTCGATGTGAAAAATGGACTTTATGTGCTTCGGAATGATTCGCTTGCTTTTGTTGCTTCAATTTCTTCAAATAATGCCTCTTTTGAATTGTGGCACAATCGTTTAGGCCATGTTAATTTTGATGTTATTTCGTCTTTACAAAAACATGGTTGTTTATCTTTTACATCTTTATTACCAAAGCCTACGCTTTGTTCTCCATGTCAACTTGCTAAATCACATAAATTACCGTTCAATCTAAACGAAAAACGTGCCTTACACCCCCTAGATCTTGTTCATTGTGACTTATGGGGGCCATCACCGGTTTTAGGTGATGAGGGTTACAAATATTATGTTGTCTTCATAGACGACCACTCACGTTTTTCTTGGTTGTACCCGCTTAAAACAAAGAATGAATTTTATTCGGTATTGGAATCCTTTTTACGTCTTGTGCAAACTCAACTTTCAAGAAAAATTAAGGTTTTCCAAAGTGACGGCGGCACGGAATTTGTAAACCATCACGTGCGCAAGATTCTTGATCAAAACGGAACTTTTCACCGTTTATCTTGCCCATATACCGCTCCTCAAAATGGTCGTGCCGAGAGAAAACATCGTCACATAGTTGAAACTGGTTTGGCAATGCTCTTTCATGCTCGTGTTCCCATTAATCATTGGGTTCATGCCTTTAGTTCCCCCACTTACATAATCAATCGTCTACCCACTAAACTTTTAAATGACATCTCACCATTTGAAGTGCTTTACTCAACTAAACCCAATTACTCCAATTTTCGTGTGTTTGGATGTTGTGTGTATCCCTACTTACGCGATTATGCTCCTCATAAACTTGCCCCTAGGAGCATTCCGTGTATTTTCATGGGATATGCATCACAATATAAAGGTTACAAATGCCTTGATCCGGCTACTTCACGGATGTATATCTCTCGCCATGCTCGGTTTGATGAAGCATTTTTTCCTTACAAAGACACAACCCCTCCCACCAACATTGCCAAACTTTTCTTGTCCACCTTTCACGAACCAACTGATGTTCCCATGCAACCCAATGTTCCCATGCACTCTCATCCCACTCACAAACTTCTACCTCTCCTTGCACCATTTGCAATCACTCACCCTCTGCCAATCCTTCATCACCACCTATACCTACTGCCCCACCACCTCCTATCTCTAACAACCTCACCAATCCCTCGTCCCCAAACATACCCAATCCCCAATCTTCATCTCCACCAACTACATCCGATACTCCTTCCCAACCGGTTGCAACCACCACTTCGCAACCTGCCCCTCCTCATCCTTCCTCTCCCGCTCACTCCTCCACAAATAACTCACATCCCATGGTCACCCGTTCGAAAGTCGGCATCCACAAACCAAACTCGAAACACACCTCGTATCTTGCCCACACTTTGCAATCCTCTCTTCACTCGGCTCTTCTTACCACAACTGATCCTAAGGGCTTTAAGAGTGCTTCCAAACACAAGCATTGGATGGAAGCCATGCATGCCGAACTTCGTGCGCTTCACCTCAACGATACATGGACTCTTGTCCCTCGCCCAACATCCGCTAATGTTGTTGGCTCCAAATGGGTGTTCCGCACGAAATATAAATCAGATGGCTCTCTAGATCGATACAAGGCAAGGCTAGTCGCTCAAGGCTTTACGTAAATTCCCGGGCTAGATTTCACCAACACCTTTAGCCCCGTTGTGAAAGCTACCACCATCCGCGTTGTTTTATCCTTAGCCGTTATCAACAGTTGGCCCCTTCGTCAACTCGATGTTAACAACGCTTTATTGTTCGGTTTTCGCGGTTTTTAGGTTAAACCTTGAGCCGAACCATTACTAACGGTTTTTTATTTTTGTAAACCAAAACCGAACCATAGAATTTTTAAACCGAACCGAACCAAACTGTTACTAACGGTTTGGTTCCGGTTTGGTTTCACGGTTTGGGCTAGTTAGGCCCTTAAGTTGTTAATGTGTTCTTCGAGTCTTTGAATGATGTGGGAACTGGAATAGCAAGGTTACAAAACATTTCGGTTTTTGACCTTTGAATGTCAAACTAGTTTTTAGGGGTGGAAAACTTTTGATTCTTATAATATGAATATGGATGCCAAAGGAAATGAGATTCACAATGTGTAAATGGGCTTATCACACTTATAATGTATTTAAATTAAATTAGAACTAAACCGATTTTTGTTTTAATTGTGTGTGTATATATATAAGCATCTTAAAAAAGAGTATATGATATTTTTTCACGGTCCGGTCCGGTCTGGTTTTGTACGGTTGGTTCTCGATATAAACCGTAAACCAAACCGTTCATTACGGTTTGGAATTATTGAAACCAACCGACCAAAAGTTTAGTAAAAGACCCGACCGTGAAACCAAACCGATAACCGGTTTGGGCGGTTTCACGGTTTGAAACCGAACCGTGAACACCCTATTTATAGTTATCTATATATATGATAATGTTATTCTACAAATAGATCTTAACGTACTAAACAAAGTGAAAGGACAATTTTATTCAATCCTAAAAACAAATTGTATAAGTATTCTAGTTTAGTAACCATATTTCTCTTAGAAACATGAACCATCAAATATATGCAACATCCGAACGCCTGAACCTTGGAAAGAACCAAAGGTTACAACACATCCACGTTACCAATTTATTTGAAGTGAACCAATCTTGTGGCTACGACTGTAACACATAACTCAGGTGATTTTATGATTTATATTTTTATCATAGCTATAGATGGAACAACATAATACAATGGACCCGCTAGTACGGTATTGAATCTAACAGGCCACTTAAAACATATGTATAATTGGGTTTAGTTTACTAAGCATTGTGTAACCTCTACCATGGCCCATTATATGATATGATGGGCCCAATTTTGCATCCGTAACGTGTTTGGAAGAATGTATTGTTTATAGCCCAATCATGATGACATCATAGATTCATAGGTGACATTTGGTTCTTGTGTCATCATCCTAGCCACTTGATCAAACATTAGAGGCTATGAATTAAACACATGTTGATTGTGGAGTGATTCTTAACGGTTGAAACACAACCGTTTTTTAGATCTCAAAATTGGTTTTATAGAATTTATTTAAAATTTTAGATCAGTTGTTTGATTCAGAAACATTTTTGTTTAAGCCGACGATTTTATAATAGTCTTTTACATTAGTGTATCCTTAGTATTATGAATATGTTGAGATAAGAAAACAAAAATCTTATAACGGCTAGTAACAAAATATTTGAAATGTGTTTAATAAAGTTTGCCTTTCAAAAAAAAAACAAAATGTTTGAAAATCCCATATACTCAGGTTATGTTTACCGTATTCTTAGGGAGTGATTTCAACAACTAATTAAGAGTGTATCCCATAACTGTTTGGACTTCTCAGATCCCACTCAACGGGAGTTCGGGTCACTCCAGCGATGAGTTCATGGTCGTTTTTTCTTTTTAACACAGAAAGTCTATTAATAAAACACAATTTCAAACCGGCAAAATTTATACACTTAGAGCATTCACATTAGTCTCTCCATATTTACTCTATAATTACTCTAAAAACAATACTTTTTCTCTCTTCTTTCAATTAAATAATATTTTTTTATACTCTAAAAACACTACTTTTTCTCGGTACATAGCAATGTAGCATAACCATCCAATTCCGAACTACAGTTGTTGAATAAACAACTTTTTTAATGAAGTACATAATGATTTGTATTGGAGACTAGTTTATAGTAGCCCAATACTCCAATGTCCAAATAGCCCACACTTAAGCATATCAATTTTCATTTTTCAGCAACCCAATACTTCAGTGATTTTGTGTTTTGAAATATGTCATCAATTGAGCATGTACTGAAACCATTAAATTCGCCAATTCACTGCAGCCCAATAGCCCAATATTACATCAGGGAATATTACAACACATGAACCCAATATAACAACATGATGCATTGATGTGTAACAAAAACCAATGACCAACTTAACTTACTAAATAACAATTCTCAAAACCGAATACCAACACTTCATATACCTAAGGCCAAGTGTTATGGTGTAACGCCCATGCCATGTGGCATAGTTGGGGCGTGAAAAACTTCCCCAAGGGTCGTGATGAGCAAGCATAAAGAAACACATACCTGGGGGTATGGTCTTCTGGGGCGAATCCAGACTTCTGTTACTCTAATAACCTTCAAATCAAGACATGCTTAACTGCAAAACAGGATACTGTTAGGACTCATCACAAGATTGGGGTTTTCTCTGTAACCACCCTCCGGCGTGAGAATAAATATTCGTTGTGGGGAGTAATAAGTGAGAGAGAGAGAGAGAGGGTGTGGAGCTGTGAATGAGAGAATGTGGGATATCTCCTTGTCTATTTATAGTGGTTGTTGATATAGGGTTTGCCTTTGGAATTGTATCCGTCCTATGATTTGTTTTCGAATTGTTGGAGATAATCATTAAATGAGGACCTTTATTGTAAAAGGTGGATATCCGCTATTAAGTGATAGGGATTTTTCCTTATTGATAAATTTGTTAACTTATAATGACTAT
This sequence comes from Ambrosia artemisiifolia, assembly GCA_032199755.1. Lineage (NCBI taxonomy): Eukaryota > Viridiplantae > Streptophyta > Magnoliopsida > Asterales > Asteraceae > Ambrosia > Ambrosia artemisiifolia. The sequence continues at coordinate 3,602,386 of CM063517.1, forward strand.
GTCGGTTAACTTACACCGGGTTTATTTAGTTTAGGTGTAGGCCGGTTTGACCAGACTGGGCCACTCATCGTCAAAGCCTATGAGGAGTAACGAGCGTGAATGGTTGTGATGTGGTTGAGGTGTGAAAAAGGTGTGCCGAATTAAATTCTTACTCAATGGAAAACTTCTATTTGGCCACATCATCCAAAGGGACATTGCCCCATAACTCATGATTGCCTAAGAAACAAATCAAAATACTAATGACATTGATATTTTCAAATGATACATCTATTGGAGGAGAAGTACGAAGAAACTAACGTTGTGTTCCCGAGTACACTAAATAAAACAAAGGAAGAGAAAGGGACACTATGAAAGAAAAGAAAGAAAAATATATAATTTTAACGAGTTGAAAGGAAAAGAAAAGAATCTAAAGACTTTATGTGTTCCCGAGTTGAAAGGAAGAGAAAAGAATCGTATGTTTTACAATTATACCATTGTAAGATTTTATTATAAGTTATATGAGAGGGTAAAATGGTAAATAATATATTTATATTTTTTTTCCCTTTCCCTTCCTTCCACTTCCTTCCAATTTGGAAGGAAGATTATTTGGGAGAATTTTCCTTCATCTTCTCTCCACTTCCTTCATTTAATGAAACTGTGAAACACAAAATTGTCCCCCTTTCTTTCCGCTTCCTTTCTTTTTTTCTTCTATTATTTAACTATGAAGACACCAATCGGCTGACTAAAAACCCAACACCCTTATAATATTACAAACAGTCTACCTTACATGCATGAAGCATGGGCACCAATGAGGCAATGACATGCTTGAGAACAATCATCCACCTTCCAACAGGAGATCCATAACAATATTAACCAATATCAAGAATTTATTCACCATACATGTAGTAGAAGATAAACGTTGTGCTGTGATGATGTATGTGAACACAAAGAATCTAAGGTTGCTCACTTGTTCAAAGAATCTACTACAATTAGGGAACAAGGAAATTAAAGCAAAACGAATTTTAGTCGATGATTTTAAGAAGAAGAAAAAAAGTAAAGGGCTTAAGATTGCTGAATGAGTGAGTGCAGGTCGTTTTTACCAATGAAGAGGTATAAGAATTCAGGTATTATATCGGGTATTAAAAAATCGGTATCGGTGTATAGGGTATAACCGTGTTCGGGTATAGGGTATAATAGGGTTTGCCTATTTTCAGGTATAAATTGGATACGATTATGGGTACGGGTATCTGGCCCAAAATGTATACATTAGGATGCAAAAATGAATAATAAGTTGACAGCTCCATCAATATAGATAGAGATTATTGAATGTTTTGTTTACACTGTAGATAAGTGAGAAATTACAAGACCGATTAATTAGGCATTTTTTGACACAACAAATGATGGAGACAAAGATCTTATTAAAATTGTGTATAATTATTATTATTATAACTAGCGGGGTTCCCGCGCGTGTTGCAGCGCGTATGTTGTCATTATCGTTTTGGTTTATTAGGGTACCAATGTGATAATGATAGCCTAGGCAACAACAAAAAATATATGGAAAAACAATTGCCCAAACCAAGTTTCGAACTTGTGATCTCCTCTTAGGAAAATGCACCTCAAATCACTACACCACCAACGCAATTCATGTTTTAATCCCAAACCAATTGTATTTAATATGGAAAAACGCTGTATAAATGAAAAAAAACGCCATCCAGCAAGTCTCAAACTTGAGACCTCATGTTAGGTACATGTACCTTAAACCACTCCACCACCAAGCTAAGTTGTGTTTCAATATGAAACCATTTATATTTATTATTAAAGAAGCGTTGTAAAAGAAAAAAATATAAAGTTGTCATCGCACCTCTTAACAATTGAGAAGGAAATAAATCGCCCTCTACATGTCTCGAACCTGAGACCTCATTTAAGATAAATGCACCTCAAACCACTCCACCACCAAATTAAGTTGTGATTTGTTATGAAACCATTTATATTTAATGTAAAATAACATGCTGTAAATGAAAAAAATATAAAATAGCACCACCCCTCTCAACCAATAGGAGAGGGGCTGTTACTATTCATGAATAATGAATCTTCATTTCAAATTAATACATATATAATTACCTCTATCGTATAACATATGGGAGATCTTGATCATCTTAGTTTTTTTTCATTCTTTTCAATTGTCTATAGCCCTAGTTTTAAAGTTATACAAGCACTATGACAAGGGGTTAAAAATAATATCAAATTCACATTTTACAATTATAACTTAGAAGTACATGTAAAAATAAAATAGCCGGCTTGTCTTTCAACTCGGGCAAATCCAATTATACTTATACTTAACGGGTAGAGATGCCATTTTTTTTAACAGCCAAACAAAATTTTATTAAATCACAGTTGGTAATACTTACAAATCAGGGATCATGATATTTTTGTTAAACCAATGTTGATGTGATACCGATACGCAACGCAACAAACGGATTCATTGGCGGGTTTTGTTCATCTTCTTCGAGCCTTTGGTTGGTAGGAAGCACATGCTCCCCCTATTAATCTACACATTCAACTTTCGTGTAAGCCAATTCATTGTGTATAGGCACACAAACTTATACATAATAATAATATTATTATACACCACCAACTAGAGGCAATTAACCACTTCAACACTTCACTGAATTACTGCAATAGTTGAAGCTCTCGATTCCAGTGAAGAACATAATGCGTGTTCCCACACAGATCTCTTTAATTCCAGTGTAATAAAATATAAAATCACAGGTAAGGTAAGAAGAAGGAGATCAGATCTGGTTAAAACAATTGCAAAGATGAAGGGATTTGGTTCGTTTAAATCGCCTCTGTTAGTTAAAACAGTAGGATTTGTTTTCGTAGCCTTAGCTTTTTTCTATTTAGGTAAGCATTGGTCTGATGATACTTATCAGCAATTGATCTTTTTTAGTTCCAATTCAGACCTAACTGCTAAATCCCCAACTGTTTCCATTTCACCTAATGTTAATAAAACATTTGATGTTAAGTCGTTAATTAATGATACAAAGGAAGTAGAAACAGTAGGTGATCATACTATACCAGCACTTGCACCTGTAGAAGCATTGGTGCCTCCACCGCCTCCACCGCCGCCAGCGGTGCAGAGGTTAGGGGTTGTGGATGAGAATGGGGTGATGAGGGATGAGTTTGAGGTAGGGGAGTATGATCCGGATGCCGTGGAGAAGCAGAATAATGAAACGAAAGCAGTGGAGGGTGATGAAGGGGTTAGGGTTAGGGTTACTAAGTTTGAGACATGTCCGGTGAGTATGAGGGAGTATATACCGTGTTTGGATAATGTGGAGGCGATTAAGGCGTTGGAGTCGACTGAGAAAGGGGAACGGTTTGAGCGGCATTGTCCGGAGAAGGATAAGGGGTTGAAGTGTTTGGTACCGGCGCCCAAGGGTTACAAAGCCCCAATTCCTTGGCCAACTAGTCGCGATGAGGTTAACTTTTTTCTACGATTTTATGATTGGCATATGTTGTGATAATGAGATTGATATTAGACCGCCAGTTTCTGTTTGTATACTGAATCTTGTTATGTGATTGGTAGCTTAATGTAGTCTTATGATGTTTGTTTGTTTTGCACTTGAATACAGGTGTGGTTCAGTAATGTTCCACATGCACAGCTTGCTGAATATAAGGGTGGTCAGAATTGGATTACTGTAGACAAGGATAAGTTTAAGTTTCCAGGAGGTGGTACGCAGTTTATTCATGGGGCAGACCAGTATTTGGATCAGATTTCACAGGTATATTATCAAAGGAATATCTGTAATGTTGCTTATTCCTGTCGTGCGTTTCTCTTTCTTTTTTAATAAAGTTAACAGTTTGGTTGATTTGTTTTGGAAGATGGTGCCTGAGATTGCGTTTGGAAACCATACGCGGGTTGCATTAGATGTTGGATGTGGTGTGGCGAGTTTTGGTGCTTATTTGTTTTCAAGAAATGTACTTACTATGTCTGTAGCTCCAAAAGATGTACATGAGAACCAGATTCAGTTTGCGTTAGAACGTGGTGTGCCTGCAATGGTGGCAGCGTTTGCAACAAGGAGACTTTTATATCCAAGCCAGGGTTTTGACTTAATTCATTGCTCAAGATGTAGGGTCAACTGGACTCGTGACGGTATGTCAAATATTATGTAACTGCGTCTAATATGTATTAGGGCACACTCTAACTTTCTTTCGATTTTTCACATGTATCATGATGAAGATGGGATTTTGCTACTTGAGGTCAATAGATTGCTAAGAGCAGGAGGGTATTTTGCTTGGGCAGCACAACCGGTTTATAAGCATGAACCACTGCTGGAAGAACAATGGGAAGGTAACCAGTTTTTGTTTAATGTCTTTGGTAACATGCACAATTACCAAACATAAAAGCATATATCTCAACCCAAGTTTCATTTCTCTTTCAGAGATGGTTAACCTGACAACTCGTCTTTGCTGGAATCTTGTGAGCAAAGAGGGATATATTGCAATATGGCAAAAACCCCTTAATAACAGTTGCTATTTAAATCGTGAATTGGGGACCCAACCACCATTGTGTGACGAGAAAGATGACCCAAATGATGTTTGGTATATTGCTATCCTTCGTTCTCGATAAATATATGTTGGGAAGGGTTAAGGAGAAAAGGCTTCTCCCCCACGAGAAGGATTTGTTGTGTTTCAAATTCATAAACTTGATTATACTAATTTAAAAAAAAAAATCTTGAAAACACATGGTCACACTAGGATTTTATAATTGCAGGGATAAAGAAAAAAAAATAAGGAAACGATCTTAAAAGATCTGCTAGTTTTTGTGCATCATGTTTGTATGAGAGGGGACGGGGCGCAACCTGGATTTGTCCGGGTATCCACTACCCATCCAAGGTGGTGCTCCGCCCTGTTCGGGTACCCCAAAGCAGGTAGTGGGTTGGGGTTGTAGAAGCCGTGAGTGGTAGGAGATAGAGAGTGAAGAGTGTAAAAGGTAAGGTCAATAATTGAGGTTAGTGTTGCCTCCAAATAGGTATTTTGGCGTAGTGAATTAGGGTAGTGATATGGCAATGCACGATTGGAGGAAATCAGGGTACCCAAGGGTAGCATCCCTTTATTCCCTTCTCCCTAAAAAAAGAAGAACAGTCAGTCACCCTAGTATGACCCTTCCTTCACATTTCATGAATATAAGCCTTCTTATTTGATCATAACTCTCTCCATACGCACACACATAGCCGCAGGTTCAAATGAGAACCAACAAAAATCTGAGAACCATTTTAAAAAATGAGAACCACTTTTGCTTCATAAAAAAAATTATGGTGTGACATTTTCATACTTAACGCAAAAACCGGTTGCATTCTTCGTATATTCACTAATGCACCATATGAACGCAATGCCATAGTCCCATCTAATGTAAAAACAAGTTGTATACACTGGTAAATGCATTATATATAAAAATATTCTGGTTCAATGCTAGTAAACACTAGTATGATATTTGAAACTGCTTGCGCTTAAAAGAATCTCCATCAAGTAGTTCCAAGTTCCAACTGTGATCAACTGGTTCACATCTGATGACGCCCCTACATACCCACACACATGTGTGTTATTGTTTCTTGGTAGTAACCAATATTAACTATGTTAAGTTATTTTCGCCCCAGGTATGTTGATTTGAAGCCATGTATATCTCGATTGCCCGAGGATGGAGCTGGAGCAAATATTACCAATTGGCCCGAACGACTGAATAACCCACCTCCAAGGCTGCAAAGCATACAACTTGATGCATATGTATCAAGAAATGATTTGTTTAAAGCAGAATCTAAATACTGGAAAGAAATAATAGATAGCTATGTACGAGCTTTACGTTGGGGCACTTTCAAGCTTAGAAATGTGATGGACATGAGAGCCGGATATGGAGGGTATATTTATCTTCCCCTTTTTGTTGCTAGGAATTGTTGTATAACTAAATCTTCATAATACCAATCTTTTCTTTTCTTTCCTTGGCAGTTTTGCAGCAGCCTTAATTGCTAATCAACTAGATTGTTGGGTTATGAACGTTGTTCCTGTTAGCGGTCCAAACACCTTGCCTGTCATCTATGATCGTGGACTTCTAGGAGTTATGCATGATTGGTATATAATATCATACTTTGTTAAATTCCTTAATAAAATTAGTAAGGACCGTACTCATATTGATCACTCAATATCACAGGTGTGAGCCATTTGATACATACCCAAGAACCTATGATCTCTTGCATGCAGCTGGTCTATTCTCTATTGAGCAAAAAAGGTATGTGCCATAAGTTTCTTTAAATAGACATTTAGATAGCCATATGGTAATTCTGAATGTATCAACCCATTACATTCTCAGATGCAACATTACAAGCATAATGCTTGAGATGGATAGAATTTTGAGACCTGGGGGACGTGTATACATTCGTGATTCAGTTTCAGTGATGGGTGAACTTGAAGAAATAGGGAGGGCGATTGGGTGGCGTGTAGCAGTACGTGATACTGCTGAGGGCCCACACGCAAGTTATAGAATTTTGACATGTGACAAAAACCTGCCATAGTTAAAATTCATGGTATGCATATTTGGATATTTATTTTATATTCTTCAAGAGCAAACTGCTTTATATTTCTGTATTTTCCAAGCAAAACTACAGAGGATTAAGGTTCAGGGTTTTATTTGCTTATTAATTTTACATTTTCTATAGTTGTAAAATTATGAGGTTTTTGTATAGCCAGGTACTGGTTACTAGTTATGTATTATTACATTATGTGCAAGATTCTTAATTGTAAACATGTGATGCAACTGACTCATGGTTTATTATTCTGCTCTTTGTGAAAGAGGAGCATGTGACCACATAAAAGTCAAAATGTATATTTTACTTTCAGTATTGTGTTTCTTGAAAAATTAAGTCACAGTTTTCACTGTCACAACTCACTCACAAGTTACAAGTTTTGTTTAAACAACACCCTTACCATATTACATATTTTGTAGAGTAAAATTCATGAATGACCCCTGAAGTTATACCGAATCACTAGTTGGCCCTTTAGTTTAGAAATGATTTGGACTGTTATTGTTTTTGGAACTTATTGCAGGTCTGGTCCTTTTCCAAGTAAAATAACCACACAAAAATCACCTGTTTATTTATATGTGTTTATAAAACATAACTGATTTCCATTAATTAGACTGGGTGTAGTGGGGCGGTAAACAGGGCGCCAAAAACAAATTAGCGCTGGGAACACCGTTACACCCCGGCGCTAATTTGGTTTTTTGGGTTGGGGCTTTAAAAATTTAACACAGGTGCAATAAATCAATAAACCAATGATCAATGGCCACCTCATCTCTTCCCTCCCTTATTTTTGGACGGTCAAAAATTTAAACCAACCCCCAAAGTTAAATTTTATTAACGGTCAAATATTTTACTTTTTTTTTTTTCAATTTCAACTATATATATAAACCACACTACAAACCACATTTTTATACCCACTATCAAATAAAAACACAACTACAAACCACACAAAACCAATTATCTAACATTCAAAGATATGGATGGTGGATATCCTAACGAGTCTGCCAGACCTTCCAATCTCCGGCGATACTTTCGCCGCAGACATCCTCAACCAGTGTCACCTCCTCCTCCTCAATCAATGACATCTCCTCCTCCTGTAGTGTAAACTCCTCCTGGTCAACCAGTGTACACTCCTCGTCGAGTAACTACCATTCCTCCTCTACCAGGTTACACTCCCCCAACTCTATATGTTCCTCTCACAGATGAGGAATATATATATGGGTTGTTGACTACACCATGGTTGTCATAGGATTGGGGCAGCTACAACTAGTGGAGACCCAACCCAACCCAACCCAACCTCACCCTAAACCCTCCTGCTCCGGAGCCAAATGAGGAAGGGTATGAAGCAGATATTGGTGCGGAGTATATGAGTATGGATGATGAACCATACTATATGCCAAGTCCTGACTCTGGTTGAATCCACTTGGATGCTAGGTCGGACGGTCGTGATAGTGATCGTTCGGTGTCACCGTCGGAGTACTTTCTAGAGGATTGGGATAACTACTCTTCGTATATGTTTAAAGTATTTTAGGTTTAATAAATGTTTTAATTTAGGATTATGTAACGTTTTAATTAATGTTTTAATATTATTCGTGAGGTTTTAATATTATCTGTAAGTTTTTTTAATATTATTTGTGTGGTTTTAATATTATTTGTGTTTTTTTTGTTACTTTTACTTGATTAATTAATAATAATAATAATAATAATAATAATAATAATAATAATAATAAACAACCAATCATTGAAAGTGGCCTTAAATTTAAAGCTCATGCACTACACCCTATTTTGAATTAAAGCTTCACGCCTGTCATTTGGAGCAATTACAGAGAGGGCCTTAAATCCCCCACCCCCACACAACGCGTGGTCTTACTACTTATAAATAAAACTAATTAATTAACATGTAGATCCCTCCCTCACCCCTCTTCCATTATAAAAAAGACAACATTTTGTTACACCATTTACAACCCAGACAACTTCTTAACATACCTTTTTTAACAAGTATGTTTGTGCAGTATATTAAACGAAAATTCACTTTTGAAGATTATACCATATTGAAGACAGTGACTTTCTCTCCTAATATTGTCTGGCTAACCTGTAGTGGTCACAAGGACTAGGGTTTGAAACTACTCACTGCATTTATTATTGTTTTGAATTTATTGAATATCTTATGATTTTCATTATTGTTTTCTAAAAGTTTTGTTAATAGTTAGTTGTAGGATGACATTATGATGAGGTAACTGATCGAATCAACTCAACCTCAGCTAAAATCGGTAATGTGACAATGACAAAGCATAATCCTTTCACCACTATGACCACCAACATCCACCATCGTCCCAACTCTTAAGTACAAATATGCTCATTATTTCACATATGATTCGCAAAGTAGTAGAATTGTTTCAATAATCCGCATGGTCCAATAGAACACAAACGTTGAAGCCGAATATATTCCACACGTGATTCGCAAAGTAGTGAATCTGTTTCAACATAAACGATGGTCAAAATTACCAAATATTATCTTTAGTCAAGATAACGTCGGACATATTGAATTTAGCTTAATGGTATCTTGGAATTCAAATATCTCTTAGCTTCTTTGACATTATTGTAAAAGGAACATTTTTTTCTTGGAATATGATTTTGTGGTAGAAATGAAAATTTTATTCTCTAACAAGATATGTTAAAGTGACATATAACACTATATAGCATATATTACGAGACATATACCGATGAACAAGCAACGTACTCTCATCTGAAACCAATTAAACATGTTCCAACCATTAAAAAAACACACATGTTGTTCTTTTTCTGGCTCTATATCTTATCCACCAAAAAGGAATCCGATGAAGATGCTCATGCTTCCTTTCAAAAATATGTTGACAGGTATATGTGTATATAGACATTAAACTAATGAGGCATATTTTTAGTTCTAAAATATGTTTTTAAATAACAAATGACAAGAAGATAGAAACGTGGTAAAACAAAAATAAAGATGAGTAGAAAGTAGATACATAAGTAAAGTCATGTGTTAAATGTTGACTGGATTAGACAAGAAAAAAAAAAGATTAAACTAACAATGTATATGCATATAAAATTACATATAATGTGTTCGTTGAAATGCTTGAATGAAATATTTTGAGTGTTTGTCGCTTTATTTGATGATATATATTGGTATTTTGTGGTTGTATATATATCAATGTTGTAATGTAAACGTGTTATTTTGTTAATAATACTGAGTCAACAGGTTAATAAGTTACTAAGTTAGTTTGTATTAGTAGTTAATTGGTTGTGTTTTGTTTTGTAATACTTGTGCATCACTAGCTTAGTATTAGTATAACAGTCGGTTAATAGATGTGCATCTGTTAGATAACAAATATTTTGTTGGAAAAATAGTCCAAAATATAATTTCTCTAAATCTAGATATGTTCAATTTAGGATTTTTGTTCTTCACAATTATAGTTTCGCAAGATGCCTCCAAATAAATGTATAGTGAATGTTAAATGAATGCTCAATTAGAAACATTTAATAGCAATAAAAAACCGTTCTAAGTGATTTTGGTTTTAGCCTTTTTAGGTATAACTGACTTTAGGGATGAGCATGGTACCGATCCGATACCGAACCAGTATCAGTATCGAAAATACCGGTACCGAAATTCTCAAAAATGAGTACCGGTACGGTACGGCACGGGTTTGGTACTGCTACCTGCTACCATTTGCTCATCCATAAGTGACTTTGGCTAGGAGTGGGGGAAGAAAATAGGACTCTTCGATTGATTATCGACCAAAGTGCCTTTAAATCTAGTTATACTCATAGTTGTCAAAGGCGCAACGCGCAATCAAGGCGTCAAGGGTGAGCCTTGGGCTTTAGTGCAAGGCGCTTAAAAATCTAAGAGCTTTTTTAGGAATTTTAAGCATGTCTTAGGATTTTTTAAGGTTAGTTTAGGTTGTTTTAGGTTGATTATAAACTTGTATAAGACTGATATAATTGTTTCAAACTTGTTTAGACAACTGTTAGCGGGAATACCGTAGGAACTTAGCCTGAAAAATGTGCCTGGGGGCCTGAAAGTAGGGCTTTTGAAGCAAAACGAAAAGGCTGCGCTGGGCCTGAAAAGTGGGCCTAGGCGCGTACCTGAATGAGCTTTGACAATAAAGGTTATACTATTGTAATGAAACTTTTAATATAAATATTAAGTAGTTGTTCATAAGACGAGACATGGGTAGCTGCCGATAGAACAAGTAGTTACCAAATTAATTAACAAAAAAACTTTTTTCTAGGAGTTCTATATTATTTCCCAAATGTCGTGGAACTCCAAGTTTAAGTGGTGTATATCTTTATTATCTTAAGAAGTTTAATTGTAATTTTAATCAACAATGTTAAATGCAAGATAGTGAGTAATTTATTCACAATCAATCACTATTGCTTATTATTACTATATTGTTCAGCACACATTAACTGCCCATATTTAGACTAAAAACTGTTTTTTCAATAGATCTGAACCATTGATTGAAGGTGGTTATTTATGAGATTAAATCTCAGCCCTTATAATTAGGCAGTTATCTCAAGAATTTGGCAGTTTATTTTTTTAAAGTGCAGTTAACCAATTATCACTCAACTCCTGCAATCCTGGGACGTGGTATAGATGGTTCTTCCCCATCCCAACTATATATCCTGCTGCTTATTCTATACTCTTCCTTCCAGAACTCTTCGTCCTCTCCCCTTTTATTCCCTTTCTCAAAAACCACAACTCTACAGTGAGTTAGCAGGCTCACCTTCTCTGTTCTCTCAGAAAGTCGTGAAACCCAAGCAACGCCGAAATAGAGCGACTTGGTTACCGGAAAAAAAAACCTTCCAGTTGCCTGACCACCCGTGAGCGACAACCTCTGTCGCCAAGATGGGTACGTGACCATTTGTCATGGGAACCGGCCGGCCAGATCGGAGGCCGGCTGTTGAACCGGAGGACCGTAGGGGTCGAACAGGAAACCGGAGATCTTTCAGATCTGGTCAAGATCCCGCCATCGTCATCTTCGTTGCTGGAAAACATAACCCCCTTTGTAACCTTCATCTGCCATCGTCTCTCTCTCTCTCTCTCCGTATGTTATGTGTGTGTTTTTTAGAGGTTCAACGTCATCTTGCTGGAGATCTTTGGATCTGTTATCATCACTTGAAATGAAGGGGTAAAATTCATATTTGCTTATTTGGTGTGGTGATGAAGTCTACAGTGGAGAGAAACAAAAATGGAATTAGGGATTTTGGGATGGTGTGGGTCATTTACAATAATCCTTCTTTTGCGTCAAATAGAAGTCGGTCAACATCTAACTTAAATACTTAATTCATTCGGTAGGTTCATACATTTTTGTTATGCCAGTTATGTAAGTAACGTATTTATCTATGTTTCCTGGCAATTAAATTATGGTATCCAAGGGAACTTATGATCACCATATTGTCAATAAAAATTAACACATACTTTATGGCTTCCAGATTGAGGTATTTTTGATAGTTGACACTAAGCATGCATATATGGTTTATGATTTCTGTTTTCTACTTGGTATCTATAATATAAGTAACTGATGTATTTCTTACGGTTGGTGGCTATTTGGGGTTAAACACAGGTCTGTAGTTCATGATTTTTGTTTGAAACCCACTTTACATTAACTTCAACTGTTTTAGCATTTACAATATGACTAATGTGTGTTTTCTGGGTTGTGTTAGCATTTACAATATGACTGGTGTGCATTTTCTGGTTTGCGTTAGCATATACAATTTGACTAATGTGTGTTTACTGGTATATGTTGTTCTTCATGTTTGGCAGCATCCAGAGGCAATTAAGAATGGCTGCAAAATGAATATCACAAGTGAAAGTAGGGGATGCATCAGGACCACTTGAAGTCAGGGTTCTAAAAAAGATGGATCCCTTATGCGAAACTAAAAGAGAAGATTACCGACTTATGTTACCAGTTCGTCGACATCCATGTAAGTGATTCATCATGATTCTCACCAGCTATTATCAGTTTTATTATCTAATTTTTCCATTGCGGCATTATATTTATATCTTTCACTATCACTGACGTTAATAATGCCGAGCATTTTGACTCGATCATCAAAGTTCAACAATGTTACACAGTTGAAAAGTATGTCATATATCCGCAACGTCAATACATGCCTTCCGTCCCTCATCCTGCATCGCTAAAGTTTGGGAAAAGGGCAACTTTTACTCCTTTAGATAACCAAGACATTCCAACTTGCTACTACAACTTTGCAACTTATGATGAGCTTGCTCCAAGAATGATATTACCAAAGCTACTTACAGGTAAAACAATATAGCAAAAACAGATTTCATATACTTAGATTGGTAATTTTCTAACTACACTCCCAGATTATGTTGGCCGTGTTGAGCATGTAACGCCTATTGGTCCAAGGGCTAGAATGAGATTGAGAAAGGTCACCATTCAAGATGAGAGGTAAACGTCCACTTACATTTAAATAAAAATAATGATACTTCACCTCTTCAACTATTTTTGTCAACAGTTACAACTAAATGTGTGCTATCTATTTAAATAATAAACAACATATGGAATGAACCTTCAGATTTAAAGATAAACATCCGCTTTTGTTTTTTGTAAATCGAAAACGAACCTCAGCTACCAAATATCAGCTAAGAAAAATGACCACAGGAAAATATTTCAGTCATAAATTGATAACTTCACAATAATAACGAACTTATTCACATTTAACTTCATACGAAATATGAATGTTTTAATGTTTATTATATATTATTGAGTTATTATAACTCTGTGTGCCCGATTTAAGCCATTATACTTTGGTGTCATAGGCGCAATGAGATAGAGGTAACTCTCTGGGTAGAAAAAGCAGAACTAATCAAGACAGAAAATATCATTGGCCAGATTTTCGTCATCACTGCAGCAATTGTAATCGAGTTCAACACACAGACTACAACTCGAGTCAACAATTTCGTCTATTGTTTTCTTCAATCCGTCAACCCCAGAACTTCAACCAGTCATGCACAGGTACAGTTCACTTTATCAAATATTTTTTTTCCTTCCAACTGATATACTGAAAGATATGCTACTGCAGGCTTAAACAGATGCCACCTCTTGCCGCCTGTCAAATGCCCTTGAACCACATCACCATTGCCGAGTTAAAGGACAAATTAAAAAGAAAGCTGTGGTAAATCCATAATACCTAGATCTCTTATTAGTATGCTTTTGATAATGTCATAGTTTAACGTAAAATTTTACCTATGACATAGCAACACGGACAGTTCACCTGCACAGCGAATATAACCACTATGTTTGAGTATCGTGGATGGTTTTACGCCAACTGTCCAAAGTGCCCAAAGATAGTGTGGCTGGCTGCATTGCGTTTGGTTCTTGTGCCTTGTTGACAACTATTTTCCCGTCTTTCTTAACGGCAATATGTAGTAACTTGGGTTGTCCTTTCTTTGAACTTATATCTTCTGGTAACACCTTGGGATTTTTGTTTCCACGTGCAAGAACCATGTCACGGCAGCTTGTTTCCATAACATCAGTAAGAACTTCATTGAAGAAGACAACTTCGATTTCATCTGTATCATCTTTCACTATTGCATTGAGGCAGTACCTGTTAATATCCTTTTAATGAAAATAGATATTTTTAAACGGGTTAAATTACACCAAATCCGCACTCGGCGGAGTTTTACCCTTGAGGGAGAAACACTACACTAACACTTAGTTGCTCCATTTTTTACATAAACCGGTTGAAATTGCCAACCAACGTGAGTGGAGGCATGGACAAGATGAATGAAAACTATAGTTCTAGGCTTAAAATACAGGGGATGTCACTCAAATGTTTAATGCTTAAAGCATCAGAAATCTTGTCCCTTAAATGTTTCTTACAGGCCATTGGGGTTGGTGGCCCAATGGTAGAAGCAAAGCTTCTAGGAACACCTAAGTGTGAGGTCATGGGTTCAAGTTTCACAAGGAGTAGAAATTTGTCGTTCAAAAAAAAATGTTTCTTACAGTGGTTAACCTTCTAGAGTATCGAAAAGCTATTATGACCCATTCAACATGTAAAAATGGATGTTTCAACAAGTTAAAAAAGTTGAAACATATTTGATCACTTGATCTACTACAAAAATAAAAAATGTTTAGATTGAGAGGAAGCTCAAAAACACTTGTGATCTCCTTTCCAGCAGGTCATTTCTCATTTCTTGCAAAACAGTTTGATTATTTTATGTTTTCACGCAATTGCATTACTACAATAAGATTATGCACTCATTTTGGTGAGGTATGTATTGGTGAACCGTTCAACTCTTTTCTATGATATGAAGATTCTGGGCCAAATTACCAAAGGTGTTTCGCATCCATTTGGACCATGCCACAACCTACCCATTTTCACCTCTAATCTATAATAAGCTTAGTTCAAATCAATGAATCACTGGTATATTTCTCTTGACGCACATTCTCGTATAGAATCAAGTCTGAAAGTCGTCCAACTTGTATTTTTTAAAGCTAATGCTATTGTTTGTTTTTTCCCTTAGAGAATTTTGGATTATAAACAACGAAGAAAAAATGTTAAGTTGCGCCCACTAAATAACAAAATTTCCGTTTAAAATCTATGAATTAACCAACTTTTGCGCCTACTATTCCCAGATAGATAAGACGCTAACGAGATTTCAATACACATAGTTTGAATGTTACAAATTTTAGGAACCCGTCCCAGCGGACGGGTATAATGCTAGTTGCTTAGTGATCAAAAGCAATATAACTTTATTTTTACATCCAGATAAGGGGTAGGCAATACGTGAAAATACATTTGACAATCATCTATGTAACAAAGAGCATCGATCAAGCATCGTCCTAAAAACAAAGAATATATGACTAGAATAAATCATTTTAAAAGAATAATATCGGCGAAAAGTTGAAATACCTAACCTCTTAGAAAAGAATATATCCATATATACGTGTCAGTATGTCACGTTGTGTGTTGTACCAATGGAAGAAACACAAGTGTCGTGTAAAACATGAGTAGAATTAGAATATCAAAGTCAAGACTCATCATTTCTTTTATTAAATAAATAAAATAAGATGCTTGGAATTTTAACTTACATAACTCTTTGTTGACACTTGTAACCGATTAACTATAGCAGCTCTCCTTTACGTCTCAAAAAGGTTTAGCATGATCGATAAGAGCATCAAATTTCTATACTAGCAATCATGTAGATCACAACATAGTTTAATATTATAATAATATAATAAAATTCCATACAAAAATTCATATTCATGTCGTATCAACACGTAGAAGTAATTAAAAACGTATTATATTGCTTCAATTCCCCATCTATACATTTTATAATATACTTTGTTGATAACATATCAAGCCGTTCATCTTTTTCTATCGACTGATGAAAAACATAGGATTACAAATCTAATCTAAAAATAATAAAAAATAATAACAATAAGATCCAAATCTGTCATAAATTCCTCCTTAGATCAACCACGAGTACACTAACGTTATCCGTACTCCGTCTAGCCAACGCTAACTTGGTTAACAGAATTGAAGCATCAGAACAAGCCTTATCGGAGCTCTCACCACGAGCAACATTTAACACACTTC
Organism: Ambrosia artemisiifolia; assembly: GCA_032199755.1. NCBI lineage: Eukaryota > Viridiplantae > Streptophyta > Magnoliopsida > Asterales > Asteraceae > Ambrosia > Ambrosia artemisiifolia. The sequence goes on from CM063517.1 coordinate 3,618,540, forward strand.
CCGGTGACCGCGGCGGAGACGGAACCTCATGAGATCGTAGACACATACGTGCCACACTGCATGCTACCTCATTTGATACCACGTCCCATAAACCATCACTTGCTAAAATAATACACTCGTCTTCGTCACTCCGTTCTGTAATGGTTACTTCTGGCTCTGGTATCACGTATGGCTTTAAGTAGTTATCACCTAATAATTGTTAACAACGATTATTAGCCTTTGAATCTAGATCCATAGTATTAAAAATTAATAATTAATAAATAAATAAACTTAAATAATAATAATAAACTTGGAACATACCGATTGCTCTAGACATGGCTAGAACGCCAAGAACCCTAGCTCCATCCCAATATATAACACGGCCACCGGCCTCTTCGATTCTTTGGAGTTCATCAGGTCGATCAGGCTACATTCAAATAAACTTATTTGTGAGTTAATTAATAGATTTAATCAATAATCAATCAGAATCTGTATAAAGAACATATATAACTAATTAACACCTTATGATCTGTGGAGAGAGGTATCGCAACACCATTCCGGCAAAGTACGGCACGTGAATCTCCGCAGTTAGAGACGACGATTTTGTCTGGAGTAACTACCGCAACGACGGCCGTAGATCCAACAGCATCACACTGTGGAGTTTGAAGTTCGCATCTACAGGTTGAACTTGAACTAGAAGCAGAACTGGTCCATTCAGTTACATCCTTATCCATTCGTGAGAAACTCTTAACCATCGTCTCCTTCCATTCAATTGATGATTTATTGCTGTTCTCCACTTCTTCCTTCACTATTTCGTGCATCCTGTCTTTGCACTTCATCGCCACCTATAAAAGTTAACACAAAAGTACATCAGCATACAAAATACAAAACAGAAGTTGTTTGTAAATTCTTTTTTTTTTTATTTTTTAAATATGATAAGATAATCGCTTACATGTGAGCAGCCATGGCCATCATAGACGCCATAAAAGTGTAGATCGTCGGACTCGGGAGGATTCGTTTTACAAAAAGACGGTTTAACGGCAACGGCATCTTCCAAATCCCTCCTCCTTCCACAAACCACAGTAAGACCAAATCGAGAACTTTCCTTATCCAAAACCTCCTCCATAGAATCCTCCGACAACAACGAAGAAGAAGAAGAAGAACCACATCCAACTCCTTCCTGTTTCACATCACTTGATTGAACTATTGTTTTAGCCTTGATGGAAGCTATAGTTTCAATAACTTTTCTTCTCTTAGGGCTACTCTCCTGCAGAGGCGCCACCACGTTAGAAGCAGCAGCAGCAAAGAATTTAAGCTGTTGAATCTCCATCCGCCTTCGCCTATTTTGACCACCACCGCTAGGCTCAACCGTTGATGCTGTCTTCGTCTCACCAACAACACCACAACACATGCCAGCCATTTTTCAATCAAAACAATGATTATCAATAAATCCAAACAATTTTATAAGGTGAAGAAGCTAGGATGAAAGAAGAATAGAAGACGAGAGAGAATGAAAACGTATAATAATAATAAGTTTTTATGAGGGAAAGAGGATGGGGAAGAGAGCATATTATACCTGCTGGGAGAGTGGTAGGGACGGGCAGCTGCCCGTCACCTTCACGGGAAGACCCATCCGACATGTATAGTTGGTATGACGTAGAAATTTGAACATCAAGATGGAATCGAAGCCGTTGGTTTCCAAATAAAATCTTTATGCTGGTGATATCCTGAGGGTACACGTGGGTACTTTTCACGTTGCTAGTTACGTGGCCCAATCAGGAGTCACCACGATTTAATGGAAAAGAAATTGGCCTCCTTTTTTTGACATGGTTGTGGTCCTAAACGGTACCACTCCCGACCCGATATGCTACCCGTTTTCCACAAGAATTATGATTATGCATATTTGGCGCATTTAAACAAAATAAAAAAAATTATGAAATTAATCATAAAATGATTTGAAAAAGATCTGTGAAGAGAATATATGGTCATAGGTCGGAGCTCGAATCACCCGAAGGAGGTCGAGTCCGAACCAACCAAATACAAGGGTTACAAGTTAAAACCTAAAGGAATGTAAGAAAGGCCGAAGCCTAGATTAAACGACCGATGGACTAGCTTCGGTCATAAGGCCCATGGGCCTAGGGCCGAAGCCCATCCAGGAAAGTATAAATACCTCTCAAAATTTCCTCATTTGGTAACGTCACTTACTTGTACTTTCTGTACTTTTCATACTTATTTTCCACTTCTTAAAACCATACTTATTCTCACGCCGGAGGGTGGTCACAGAGAGACCCTTCCTCTCCCCTGTGACGAGCCTAACGGTGTCTTGTTTTGCAGGTTAATTTCAGATCTACCTTATCGTCACTCTTTCTCATCTTATCTCTCAGATCTGGTTCACCGGACCAACTAAGGGGTAACTTTTTTCCTCTTCAATTGGCGCCATCCGTGATTTGCTGTGTTCTTTTCTTATTTCGAGAAGAGCAGAGTAATCTCCACCCATGACGGCACATTCTGAGGGATTCGTAATCGAAGACGTGACTGCAAGCGAGGTTAATGATGATCAGATGGTTATCACCTCGTTGGCACCAGCTATCACTTCCACTGGCACACAGGGAAGTGCTCAGCAGTCATCTTACTCTATTGGTGCTTCGGCCATTAAAACAAATGCCCCACTGATAGAGTTCGATGATGCTTTTCTCCAGAAAAACAGAGAGTTGTTGCTTCGACTGAAGGAGCAACAAAGTAGGGAGACAGTTCTGCAAAGTGTAAAAACCAATCTATTCTCCACCGGTGGACTTGCTGCTTCGGCAGAGCTAAGCACCGGTCTGGGATCTTTCGCCACTTACTCCACTGCGGTCACCACTATGCAGATCCAAACTCCACAAGGGCCACTGACATCTTCTGGTTATACCGGACCGATGCAGATTAACATGCCCATATCAGAAAGGATGCCAATTGTAACAGGAGGAGACGATGAACTTACTGCTCCATATCGCCCTGCTCATATGACATCGTTCTCCAAGTTCTCTCAAAGAGTTGCAACTGCACCTCTTCCTGTTAAGCTGAAAATGCCAGCTACTGTCAAAACATATGCCGGAACCTCCGATCCAGATGACCATGTCTTTGCATTCGAAGGAGCAGCAGAGATCGAACTATGGCCCATGCCAGCATGGTGCCACATGTTCGCACAAACTCTCACCGGAGCAGCAAGGGTCTGGTTCGATGGGTTATCTGCTGGAGAAATCACCAACTGGATCGAGTTTAGAAAGCTGTTTTTGATAAACTTTGCAAACCAACGACGATGCTCCAAGGACATCACGGAAGTACACAACATCCGGAGGAAGGATGGTGAGTCCTTGGAGGCCTTCATTGATCGCTTCAGTAAAGAGAGTATGCAAATCCATGGTGCAATGGACCAGCTCCGAGTTTCGGGCTTCTGTCATGGAGTCCGAAACAATCAATTGGTAGAGAAGCTACATGAAGATTTGCCAAAGACAATGGAAGTACTCATGGAGCGAGCCAGAGCCTTCGCCAGAGGGAAGAGTGCCTGCGGGCAATCTTCCGAAGGAGATTATAAGAATTCTGGTGGACGCAACGTGTGGAAGAAAGGCTCTCATAATACAGATCGGAACAGTCACTGGAACAAAAATAGACAGCAGCCATATGATCGGTCGGACCGAAACAATTCCTCTAAGTCTCAAGGGTCAGGAAGAACCACTGATTTAACCAAAACTCCTCGTGACATCTTGTTAACAGAAAATCTGCAGCTTCCTACGCCTGCTAAGCAGCGACCTTCGTCCGATCGAAACTCCAAAAAATACTGTGAGTATCACCGAGCAAAAGGTCACAATACCGATGATTGTTGGTCTCTCCGTCAAGAAATTGAGAAAGCAGTCCGGTCTGGGAAACTTTCCCACCTTCTTAAGGAAGTAAAGGAAGGAAAGCCCGGAGCAATTACCAATACCAACAACCAAGCAGTGATCAACATGATCCAGGCTATCACACCACATGGTGTTAAACGCTCCAGCTCTCACCTTGCTTCATTTATGAGCCAGGTGGGCACGAGACGTTACGTATATTAATATTCGTATTTTTTAATCCAATAATCTCCAAAGTATCGCATTACTTTTAGTTCTAAAAACAATTTGTCTCTGTAACAGGCAATATCATTCCCTGAGGTAACACCAGACCAGTTTCTGGAAGGACCAATAATCATCTCTGCCATCATTGCCGGACATAAGGTCCAGCGAGTTTATGTAGACAATGGCAGTGCTTCAGAGATTATGTACCATCATTGTTTTCAACGGTTGGCACCTGAAATCCAGAGAAGGATGGTACAGGTATTCGAAAACATTCGTTCTGATTACACGTTCCACCCGAAGCAAAACCTTATCGAGCTTCGGCATAATGGTAATAACCTATGTTTCAAATGACAACAGGTTTCCATGCCGTTAGTCAGCTTCTCAGGAGAGATAATTCAGCCCATGGGACGGATCACTCTTCCAGTAACCTTAGGTGCTGAAGGCCGAAGCCGAACAGAAATGTTAACATTTCTGGTGGTAGGAGCTCATTCCGTGCACAACGTCATCTTGGGACGCCCAAGCATGTGTGCCTTCGGAATGGTGGCTTCTTCCATACATGGAGCTATCAAGTTTCCAACAGAAGATGGAATAGCAACCGTTCATACCGAACAAATGCAGATCGTAGCCGAAATTCGTCAAGCTTCGAGCTCCCAAGCCGCTCCAGTTACTCAAGAATTGTCAGAAAAATGGTCGATTAACCCATGCTTTCCGGAGCAAAAGGTAATCGCAGCAATCAAAAGGTTCTAAACAACCTTACCAAAATCCTTTGCTTAATCCATTTTAAAAAATTGGCAGGTAACTGTTGGTGCACAGCTCCCACCCGATTATAAAGCTGCTTTGTGGAACCTTCTAACTGAGTCCCTAGATTCTTTTGCCTGGCAACACTCGGACATGAAGGGGGTGCCTAGGCACCTAGCTGAACACAAGTTAAATGTATACCCTTCGGTCCGGCCAGTGCAACAAAAGAAGCGAAGCATGGGATTGGATCGGAACAAGGCTATTGCTGAAGACGTTCGAAAGCTCCTTGATGCAAACATCATTCGAGAAGTCCAGTATCAAACCTGGGTGGCGAACCCAGTTTTAGTAAAGAAGCAAGATGGGGGATGGCGAATGTGTGTTGATTTTAAAGATCTTAACAATGCTTGCCCCAAAGATTGCTATCCACTCCCCGAGATGGATGTCAAAGTCGATTCACTGGCTGGCTTTCGACTGAAATGCTTTCTTGATGCATATAAGGGTTACCATCAGATACAGATGGCAACAGAAGATGAAGACAAAACTGCTTTTATCACCGCCGAAGGGCTTTACTGTTACACTAAAATGCCCTTCGGCCTTAAGAATGCCGGTGCCACTTATCAGCGGTTAATGGACAAGGCATTCAAGAATCAGATTGGAAGAAACATGGAAGTGTATGTGGATGATGTAGTGATAAAAAGCAAGGATGAAGCTGATATGATGACTGATATCCGAGAGACGTTTACTTGTCTCCGGAGCATCAACATGAAGCTGAATCCAGCCAAATGTTCCTTCGGTATGGAGGCAGGGAAATTTTTGGGTGTTATGGTTGCTAAGGAAGGAATCCAGGCAAACCCTGAGAAGGTTAAGGCAGTGATGGATTTAAAAGCTCCAAAAACAGTCAAAGAGATTCAATCACTAAATGGTCGATTGGTAGCTTTGCATCGTTTTCTTTCTAAAGCAGCCGAAAGAACTTTGCCTTTCATGACAGTGCTGAAAAGTAGTTTTGGAAAGAATGAATTCAAATGGACCGAAGAGGCTGAACATGCATTTGGTGAGTTGAAGCAATGTCTTAGTTTGTTACCTACTCTCACCGCGCCAAAGCCAGGAGAAGTGCTCACCGTCTATTTGGCAGCATCTCAGGGAGCCGTTAGTGCAGTCCTCATGGTACAAAGGCACTTAGCCCAAGTACCAATCTACTATGTTAGTAGGGCTCTCCGAGATTATGAAACAAGATACCCTATGATTGAGAAGCTAGCACTAGCTTTGGTCCATGCTTCGAGAAGGCTACGAAGGTATTTCCAGGCACATGAGATTGAAGTCCAGACTGATAAGAACATCCAGTATGTTCTCCGAAAGCCGGAGGTTTCTGGTCGATTGGCCAAATGGGCCATCGAACTAGGAGCCTTCGACTTGACTTTCAAAACTAGAGGTGCCATGAAAGGACAAGCAGTAGCAGATTTTATTGCTGAATTACCAAGTGGTTCCGACCAGCCGGAGGAACAATCTTCGGAAGAAGAAGAATCTGAAGCATGGTCTCTATACACCGATGGTGCATCAAGTGTTGAAGGCTCCGGAGCAGGCCTTGTGTTAACTAATCCAGATAACACTGAGTTCTCATATGCTCTCCGTCTCGAGTTCCCAAGTTCGAACAATGAGGCCGAGTATGAAGCATTACTAGCCGGTCTCCGAATCGCACAGAGGTTCGGAGTCAAAAACATCAAAATTCATACCGACTCGTTACTTGTGGTTAATCAACTCCGAGGGGAGTACGAAGCAAAAGATGAGAACATGGTGAAATACCTCCGAAAAGCCCAAGAACTCGTAGCTTCTTTTCAGACGTATAAAGTTTTTCATGTCCCAAGGGAAGAAAATGCCCAGGCCGATGCTCTCAGTAAAATGGCATCGACCAACACATCTGCTTCTACCCAAGGCACAAAGATTGAAGTGTTAACAAAACCGTCAATTGACGAGAATGAGGTTCTACAAGTCGAAGTTCAAGAAGACACATGGATGACTCCCATTATGAAGCACATCACCGAAGATTGGGTCCCAGAGGATAAGGCCGAAGCTCGAAAGCTCAAAGTCAAATCACTGCAGTATCAGGTCCAGAATGGTCGCTTATACCGAAGAACTTTCTTAGGCCCACTACTACGGTGCCTTTCGTTAACCGAAGCTGCATATGTGATCAAGGAAATTCACTATGGTGTATGTGGCATACATGCCGGACCAAAGATGGTCGTTACAAAGGCAATGAACGCTGGGTACTACTGGCCCAACATGCACCAAAGTGCTGTACAAGAGCTTCGGAACTGTCAAGAATGTCAAAAGAATGCACCAGTCAGTCTTCGAGCGAAGAACAATCTGATTCCAGTAACTGCGGCATGGCCGTTCCAGAAATGGGGGATCGACATTGTCGGACCATTCCCCAAGTCCACTGGAGGAGTCAAATACTTGCTGGTAGCTATCGACTACTTCACTAAGTGGGTCGAAGCCAAGCCTATGGGGGACATCACCGGCCATCAGGTGAAGAGGTTTGTATGGGAGAACGTTGTTTGTCGGTTCGGGTTGCCACTCTATATCATCAGCGACAATGGGAAACAGTTCGCCGAAAATCCTTTCAAAAAATGGTGTTCGGACCTAGGGATCAAGCAGCTATTCTCATCGGTAGCCCATCCCCAGGCCAACGGCCAAGTGGAAAGGGCCAACCGGAGCATTGTTGAAGGAATTCAACGACGTTTAGGAGGCAAGAAGGCCGGATGGGCAGACGAATTACCCAACGTTTTATGGGCACATCGAACAATGCCAAAGACAAGCACCGGTGAGTCACCCTTCAGCCTGACCTACGGCACCGAAGCTATGATTCCAGTAGAAATTGGCGTGGTCAGTCCTCGAAGGGCCAACACATCAGATAATGATCAATCCCTCCGGCTTAACTTGGATTTCTTAGAAGAAAGAAGGGAAATGGCCTCCATCAGAGAATCTCGATACAAGAAAGAGCTTGAAAAATATTATAATGCCAGGGTGAAAAAACAATCATTCAAAGTTGGAGACTACGTCTTCCGAAGCAATGAGGCTAGCCGAGCCGAACCCTTGGGGAAACTGGCATCGAGATGGGAAGGCCCCTACCAGGTTACCTCCGTCGGAGAGAGGGGATCATATACCTTGGCCAAAATAGATGGCACTCCAGTTCCCAGGACTTGGAATGGAGTTCATCTGAAGAAATGCTACATGTGAGTCACCGAAGCTCGAAGCTAGTGTTTAAAAAGTCTTATTTTCAAATAATTTCAATATGTTTAGTCGGGATGTGACATACCCCGAAGCTTTTTCTTTATTCTTGTTTGTAATTCGGGATGTTGATTGCCCCGAACCTTTAAAGTAGAAGATGGGACGAGTTTTCCCACTTATAATAAAGGAACCTTTTTAGTATACTCTGTTTATTATGTTGTACATTAATGGTATAGCAAGTAGGTCGGAACGAAACCTAGTTATAGGCTTCTAATCCGATCCCATACATAAAACGAGAAAAAAGAAAAAATGGGCCAAAACTCATGATAACAGGCATAATTTGTTAACATGAAACCTGAAGGCCGAACGAGATAAGGTACAATGAAGGTCGAACCATTCGCACCTATTCTTAAAAATTGCCTCGTAAAAAAAAAGAAGGAAAAATCATGCCTATCTCACATAGTAAAAAAAAAAAACAGTATGTGCCAAAGCACATTGATGTATATACACAAACAAAGCATGCAAACAAAACCTATCGACGTCGAGAAAAGATAAGTTTACCTTCTACTTATTAAAAATCACCGAAGGAAACGGCTTCGGTAGAAGGGTTTAAAAATCGCCGAAGGCACAACCAGGTGTACCGAAGGTCAATCAATGACCTCATGATTTAGAAACATGAACAAAAAACTTGCAAGTGTAAAAATACAATTTTGCTCGAACCGAAGCATATGGACGCATATCAGGGTTCGAAACAAAAATAAAGGTTAAACAAACCTTTAAGTTTATTTTGAAATATTCAAAGCAACGCTTCTTCAAGCCGAAACAGAAATTTCTTTCGAGGCAAGAACTATTCGGCTGTGAGAAATATAAATCATATCATAATATAGGGCCAACACGAACCCTTGAAAATACACAAGTACTATCAACATAAAACGTATGATCATCACATTCATGAAAAGTAAAATATACCGAACCTAAAATGGTCCGATCAAAATAAAAGAACAAAGTTCACATTCACATGCCGAACCAAAAGTGGTCCGGCCAAATATTACAAACACTGTTTTTAGGGTTGCCGTTGTGGCTTACATCACAAGAAACAAACAACTTCAAGAGGAAGGAGGCTTGAACAAGTCACCAGACTGGGCAGCGGTCTTGAGGGTGTCCAAAGGTTCCGAAGCAAAGCGTGCGGCAATGCTGAAGAAATGGAAAATCAAGAGTGTCGAACCGATCCAAAGCATCGTTCAACATTTCATCAGCATTCAGTTTTAGCTTAGGCACTTGCTCGAAAGGGAGACCTTTTCCGGAGTAGTGGTAGCCAGCTTTAACACCCACATTCACACCGCAGGCATTCATAGCGTTATTGATGGCTCCGACCACTGCTTTAAGTTCTCCTCCTGTATGGACCCTCCGAGCCACCGACCGCATCCCCTCGGTGAGCAGCCACCCCTTCGTCTCCAGCAACTCTTTCACTTGGCCAGTCAGTTGAGAGTTTGACTCAGTTAGCTTCGACACTTGGCCATCCATCTCCTTCTTCATTTGGTCCAGTTGGCTCCGGAACCGGGATGCTTCGACCTCAAACATTTTCTTTTCTGAAAAATAAAGAAAGAGTTAGGAGCATGAAATACATAATGCAAAATAATCCTAAGTACAAAAAAAAAGAGTTAGAAACTACTACCTTGCACCGCAGCATCCCTTTCGGCCTTCAGCCCTTCCACCTCCTTCAGAGCTTTATCCCTGTTCTCCGAAGCCAAAGCCATGGCCGCATTACTAGCCTTCACCTGCACAAGAGCCTGGTTTAATCTCTCCTCCAATGACTGTTTTTCCCTAACCATGGCTTCAACCTTCTTCTCCCAGTCCGAAACTTCTTCACCACCAACAAGCGCCCGGAGCTTCTCCCTTTCGATCTCCAAATCAACCCATCGGCGATAAACCTCCGTAACCAACCCAATAGACTGGGCTTGGTTCATCATCAAGGCATCTGCCAATTGCAATGGAGGAGCTCGACGATACCTATGGGCTTCGGCCGGTGTGTTTAAATTTAGCATCATGGTGCGGGCTGTCAAGGCATCCAAAATTTTATCCCCGTTCTTCAAATCCCAGTTGGGAATAAACTTTTCTTCGGCAACGGAAGGGTCCAAATCCAGGGAATCTACAAACATATGGAAGCAATCCGTTTTAATCTCCGAATCACACCACAAATGGCTAAGGTACTCTTTCGAGACCTCATCATCCGGAGTAGAAAACAGAGAATTTAAATCCGGACCATAGCACTTACCAGCAGGGCTCGAAGGGCCAGGAAAGGCATGGAGGGGGGAAGGATTCATCTGATCCTCAACTCCTTCGGCAAACGAGACATGTGGTTCGTCTCGAGCTGTCTTCCCACTATCCAGATGATCAGAAAGGGTGTTCAACATCCCACCTTGCTCCGATGTATCGGTAATAACATCTTCAGGGATAACCACCAGAGGAGTCTTCAACCTCTTCGGAGTACCCCTCGAACCCTCCGGGGGAGCATCCCCCTCCGACCCCTTCCTCTTCCTTGTTTTCTTCTTCTTCTTGCCTTCATCAGGAGAAGCCATCGGAGTCTCCGGTAGCTTCCCAGTATCCCTCGCTGGTTCAGAAGGAATGGCCGATGACGAAGCACCAACAGGGTTGGCCGAAGTAGAATCCTCCGGAGACCTGATCTTGTAGGAGGAAGCCTTCATACGGTCCAGAAAAGGCTTGTCCCCGGAAGCCATTTGGAAAGTTGTAAGTTCCAGCTCCGAGTCGTCGAAAGACTCCAGATGAAGGCAATCCCTCAGTGACATGTCTGAAAACAAAGCAACGGATTAGCTTATGAAAAACACACAATTTAAACAAAGTAAACATAACACAACGACTCACCCTTTTTCCTAAGCTCTACAACAGGCCATTTATCGGGCCACTCCCAGTTACGACTAATGCAGCCCATCACTAAGATCTGCTCCGGTATTCTCCGAACAGGAAATTTGTTCTTCACCAAGGCAGCATACATTTCTTTGTCATACTGGAAGTCCTTCGGAAGGTCACCTTCCAGGCGATCCTCTTTCGTCCTCCATGCCATATCCTTCGGCAAGCAAAGGTCATCCAACCAGAACCACCTATCTTTCCAGTCCTTTAAACTGGATACTTCCCACCCCACACACTCTCTATCCTCCTTGGGAATATCAACCTTCTTTCCCTTCTTATCCTTCGGCTGCCGTTTCTCGAAGGTATACCAGTCCCCGGTACGATTCAGACGGTAGAAAGCTCTGAAAACGTTTAGATCAGGGACATAATCCAGTGAACGACTTGATAGTTCAAACTGGTTCACCCGGCTAAGGCCGAAGGGGGTCATTTGGGAAATATGCACCCGATGAAATTCTAGTACCTTCATCAAAAAACGTGTGAATGGTACTCGGTAGTTCGCATAATTACACACACGAGTGTAAAATGCGAACTTACCGGAGGGGAAGGGGCGGATAGGAGTCCCAGGTTCGGGAAGAACAGGGTTCAGGGACGAAGGAATTTTAAATTCCTCTACAAATTCATCTAACCTACTTTGTGTTAACACACTATAGGATACACTCATATTGTCCTTAGGCATGATTAAAAGAGAGGGATAAGGATGAGGATACACACCTTGTTACAGAAGAAGACGACGAGTACAGGTCGAAGGCTCGGAAGAAGGGAGGAAGAAGATGAACAGTGCAGAGGAAGAGAGTAAAAAGGGGAAAGTAAAAAGTGAAATCTGATAAAGGAGCTATTTATAAAGGAAAAGAAAGGACGGTTGAGTAACCGTCCAATCAAAACCAACAGGTGGCGATCTCGGGCCAATCAAAAACCATCACATCAAGGGTTTCTACTAAAACCACCCAGCGGTCATTCTTGGAACTTACATAAATGACACAGCTGTCACCCACTTGTCAAGATGAATGACAAAAACACAGCTGGCACCGAAAAAGTAAGTACGCCGAAGCTCGAAGGAAGCTGAAAAAATCCAAGTAAAATTACAAGTCCTTTCTGAATACCGAAGCATTCAAAAAAGACTTCGGGGGACTTGAAGAGAATATATGGTCATAGGTCGGAGCTCGAATCACCCGAAGGAGGTCGAGTCCGAACCAACCAAATACAAGGGTTACAAGTTAAAACCTAAAGGAATGTAAGAAAGGCCGAAGCCTAGATTAAACGACCGATGGACTAGCTTCGGTCATAAGGCCCATGGGCCTAGGGCCGAAGCCCATCCAGGAAAGTATAAATACCTCTCAAAATTTCCTCATTTGGTAACGTCACTTACTTGTACTTTCTGTACTTTTCATACTTATTTTCCACTTCTTAAAACCATACTTATTCTCACGCCGGAGGGTGGTCACAGAGAGACCCTTCCTCTCCCCTGTGACGAGCCTAACGGTGTCTTGTTTTGCAGGTTAATTTCAGATCTACCTTATCGTCACTCTTTCTCATCTTATCTCTCAGATCTGGTTCACCGGACCAACTAAGGGGTAACTTTTTTCCTCTTCAATCTGCAAGCGATACTATATGAGTCCTTTCTTCAAAAGAGATTTTTATACCATTACTTTAATTGAATGACTTTTCCAAATAACGTTTTTTTAATCAAATATCAATAATAATGTATTCATGCGATTTGGTATGGTTATAGTCTCTCCTTGATATTTTACAGATTTCTTAATATTTTTTTTTTTTAACTTCTAGCATTTGATATTCAAGTGGAATGATTAAAATGTCCTTCCTGCATTTACTTTGTTGTTCTTACATTTAACATCAACCAATTTAAAGTATTAGTCTATGTTTCACCGTTTTTTTTTTTTTTTTTTTTAATGGCAAATTACACACATACCCCTCACCCTTATCACCTTAATAATTCTCCTTTTCACCTAGTGGGGGGATCGAACCCTTATCCTTTCATTTACAAACTCCACCCCACACCACTGGGCTATTGCCTCAGTGTCTATGTTTCACCGTTAGTATTAACATCAACCAAATTAACTAACTTTTTGCCCGCCTATGTAATGTAATTTCACATTTTATCTAATCTATCATTTCAATAAATTTCATGAACCCAAAAAAAAACAGTTGGTTAATTTTATTTAACAAAATAACAGGGCGATTTAATACACATCCTAACCTAGTTAAGTATATATATTTTCTTAGTATTTTTAATCTCTTAGTATTTTAGTTGTTGAGTTCACCACTTATAGTTATCAATTTGATATTTTCTTAGAATGGAAACAATGATATTTAATCAATTGTAAGAATTTTTTTAACTTTAATATTCTTTCATTTCATAGTAAAAAGCAAGTTAGGATGATAAGTAAACGTAGAATCGTGTTGTACCTTCTTCTAAACGATGATCCCATTCTAAGACCATGCGTAGTGGGGGGCTTTATATATAAAGCCCCCCTTTCTGATTGGTTCACGTGGCAGCTGAATCAGCATGGGGGTTTAATTCAAAATGGGGGTGTAGTGGGAGGCGTTATTTCGTTTTTATTTTTTAAATTAAAAAAACAATAAAGAAATAATAAACAAATAGGAGGATGAGAGAGGAGGAGAGAGAGAGAGTGAGTTGTAGGAAAATGATTGGTGGTTGGGTTTGTTGTCTGGCGCTAAACACATCACGCCTGAGCCTCCTTTTGCCCCATAGCGCCCCCATGTAATGGTGTTGGGGCGTTATGGGGCGCTATATTGGAAAATAACGCCCAAATCGCGCTCGAGTACACCCAGTCTAAATTCCTAAGTTGTAAGAGCATCTACACTAAAGATCACTAAAAACTTGTCCACTCAGCTGTCACATCAGAAAAGCACATATTCTTTAAAAATACTAAAAACTCACCTAATAAGAAAACCTAAAAACCTCTAAAAACATTATCACATCATCATCACCTTTTACATTTATTTTTAATTACTTATCATTTTATTTCAATAAAATAATATCCCAACTCCTAACCCAAACTCACCTCTAAGGTTTTTTTTTTTTTTTTTTTTTTTCTCGTGAAAAACCTCCAAAAAAAACCTATACCAAAAACCATTCCTACAGTAGATAACCTATCAAAAACCACTTCTAAAAACCTTATTGTGATAAACTTTGATTATTTTATGTTTGTCCTGTATTAATATAATTATATGTTGGCGTTTATTGTGTTGATATTTTTGATAAAATTATATATTATTTCATTTTCAATGCAAAAAGGTTTGAAAGATTTATAATGTAAGAAATTAGATTGACGGCCAAGTCGTGTATAGATTTTACAAGATGGACACATGTGGGACCACTTGCCAAGGTTGATTGACGACCTCTGAGAATATCAGAAAGGTCTCGGCAACACGACACGTGCTTTATCTGTTGACGTGGATATTGCTTCATCTCTCTCCCTACACGTTTCTACTTACATTAATTTTTTTTTTTTTTTTTTTTTATAAAAATTTATAAGCATTCATTCCAGGATAAAGAAAATTACATCAAGATAACGGGTAGGCGGGCAACAAGCTGCGCCGCCACCCCTTTCTGAATAGCAAATCCTAATCTACTAAAAACGTAACCCAGCCCACCCGGAGCCGAGACACTACTATGGATAACCCGCTGAACCCTGGTCAGGAAACGGATAGCCTCCGGTGCCAAGGAGCCAAAGGTATCAAAAGCCAAGGGTACAAAAACGTGTTGGTTCTCCTCGCAGGCTTTAGCATGTTTTTCTACCTTCTTTGTCTCTGCTTTCCGGACCGCTTGCCCTGCTACAAAGCCACTATCCCTCAACCCAACTAGGGGAGATACACCCGTCAGGTCAACACAAGCATGCTTCCCCCCGGCCCACCCAAAGACAAGGAGATCTGCTGGTCGTAGGGTGGATCTCCCTTCTGCTGGATCCGAGAGGAAGTTCACAGGGGCCTCCTTCTTGGCTGAGATCCCAGCCCGTCTTAAAATGTCCCACAGAATGTCTCGAACCCAATCATGCCGATATTTGAAACCGGGTAACTCCTTACAATGAACCGCATGTTCCCCGTATTCATCTAGGCAGGCCTTACGGCAAATCGGACAGATTTCATCCTCTTGGTACATTGGGATCATCAGACGATATTTAAGAATGGCCCTGTATTCAATAGCGGACATGCTTTGGCCTAGACCTTCGATCGGGATAACAGTCAGGAAATCTTGAGCGTGGGGGCTTTGCAAGCATTCAATAACTGCCCTTTGACGGGGGGACAGACCAAAAACTTCACCCAGGCCTGCACGTAGTCCAAGTCAAAACCTGGGAGATAGTCATTTAGCTTTTCGAGGGCCTGCACGTAGTCCAAGTCTGCGCCGGAAACCCCGCTATTTCGTAGGATGTGGTCTTGAAGGTTCCAGGACTGAGCTCGCGACGCCACAAACGCATACATGCCGACATCCTTCGCAGAGAGGAGCCCTAATCCTCCCATACGTATCGGCAAAGACGCCATCCGCCACTGTAGGTCACCGAAGAAAGGCCCCCCACATACCACTATGTCTTCAATGGCTTCCCTTAGACCCTTGTCAAAACATGACACTGCTTCATCCATCATGGGGGGTTGGCAGGTTCGTAACCCAAAAAGCAACTTAGCAACCCCCATACAGGACCTGAGCAAGAGGAGTTCACTCTGGGGATCCCTAAGGCAGGGCAAGAGTTTCATAAGTTCAACCGCGCGCGATGCCCTTCGCCTTGCCAATTCGCGGATAAAATAAGAGTCACGGCTAACGGCCCCTCCGAGGAGCTTCACCCCTTTTTCTGGCCTACCAATCCCACTGGGAAAAAGCCCGTCCCGAAGTTTCACCCCATTACAAGACGGCCAGAAAACCTCTGTTTTCTTAATATTAAGCTGAAGCCCCAAGGATGGCCCCTCCAAACGGATAATGTCTAAGGCTTTAGCAACTTCGATGGCCTCACCAATAATCGTCCCATCGTCCAAGTACCACGCATGAAATGGGAGTTCACAATTTTCTTGTACCCGGAGAACCATAGGGTGTAAAGCAAGGGCGAAAAGGAGGGGACCTAAAGGGTCCCCCTGCTGAACCCCCGTAGTAGCCCCTATACAATCATTACCAACATACAACCTAGCTGGTTGGGCATATAAGAACTGGACCCATGAATAGATAGACGGGCAATGTTGATGGACCTCTCGAAGAAGGGCAGTGCGGTCGATCATATTAAACGCGTTCGAAAAATCCACCGTGAGCATAGCCAAAGAACCGTCCGCATGGAAGGAGCTTAAGAACCTGTTCGCGCTGTGAAGCACCGCCTCTGCCCCATTGGGAGTTCCCACCCCAAATTGAAAGTCCCCAAGGTACTTAGCCATTTCCTTCCCAACCTTCCTCATAGCCACTTTAGAAACTAATCTGCGCCAAATGGCCCCTACTGCAATGGGCCGAATCCCGTTATCAGGTTTCAATAAAGGCGTAAGGGGGGCCGAAGAAATAAATTCAGCTAAAACCCTTGGGCACAAACCCCCTAGCCAAAGGTTGACGACTTCAGTAATAGCTGAGAGCAACCCCGTGGAAGTCACTGACCCTTCTCCAGTAAGAGCGTCTAATAAATGTTGGGCCCTCAGACCGTCCCTCCCACAGGAAGTCCCTTTAGGGAAAGATCGGAGACATCCAAGCACACAATCCATATCCACAATAAGGGCGGGCATGACGTCAGAGTTGGCGGGCAAGGACGGAGGAGGCATCACCGGATGTTTGTCAATAAGGGCTCTCATGGTAGATTCCCCAAAAGGAGCAACCCCACTGGAACACAACACCTTGACACCAGCTGTGAAGTGACCGTCCCTAACTTTTCTAAGGCATTGTTTGACATTGGGGCTCTCTTCAGAAGACTCAATCCCCCTTACATCATGGGTAAAGAAAACACCTTCCCCCGCACTATCAAAAAGGGAAGAAACCAAGTCAGCAAACCCAGAACCGTCTTTCCATAAGGAAAGTGCTTGCTGGATGCTACTACACTGCAAGGATTTCCTATTCCCAGACCTCCGCTCCTGCCTAGTGGACGGTTTGACCACCCGCAGGGTACACCTCGGCAATAAAAGTAATTTGACCCAACTTTCTACAGACCCTGGAGAGGCCACCACCTTTCGTAAGGCACCCGTCAAAGCTTGGGCGAACGCCAATCGACAGCTCAGGGGAATGCTTTTGACAGTTTGAATGGGCAGAGAGAAAACCTTTTCAAGGAGGGATAAGTCCCCGACAACCCCTCCTGAAGGACCCGGTTCCAAATCAACAGTCGCACGACGAGGTTTCTGAATCCCCACAATGAAATCTTCCACATCCCCTATATTAACAGAGAAGGAGAAGACATCATCAGCGCCGTGATTACACCTTTTGCTAAGAGCATGCATCACCATGCACCTCCCACATAGCCATTTGGCCCCATCTCGAAGGGCACCTAATCAAATTAATTTATTATTCTTTTCTTTCCAATTATTTAAAAATTGCCGTCCAATTTTTATAGACACAGAAAAACACACCAATACATGCATGTATCTCCCACTTTATTTTTTTAATCATTAATGAACCATAATATAGCATTTCTATTTTTTATTAGGTCCTACCTTTAATTAAGTTCAACCATAAACTTTATACTATATTTTTTACGTAATACATGACTTAATACTAATTATATACATAAATACAGATACACACGTAAAATATTAGAGTTACCATCAATAAAGACAGTCACACAACCGAACTCGATCATTCACTTTACTATGTGAGGAGGTATAAGATTTATCACCTTTGAGGCCATAGCACAAAAGTACTACTTCGGTGGTCAAATACTGAAGCATAGTACAATAGGTCTGAACCTATAGGAAGTACAACTTCTCTGACTAGTATAAATATTTTCATTTCAAGTACAGGTAAGACACACAAACTCTTACAGTCTGAACCTCACTTTCTCTCTCTAAACAAATATTTTTTCTCACGTCGGATGGTGATCACATAGAAGCCCTTCATCATTCTTTGTGATGAGTCTAATGTTTGCTAATTGTGTCGGTTCATCCCAAGTTCATTAAGCACAAGATCTAATAGTTTTCATCCCAGTCCCTTGAATGTTACAGTTCCGGACTAGTTTTTGGATCTTCACTATGCAAATTCGTCTCCCCTCACATTTCTACCTTTCATTGGCAATCGTACCTTTTCAATTATCTTTATATTATTTTACTAAGTAAAAATATTATATATTACATGGTGATAACCTAACTAATATAATGTTATGTAATTAGTAATATAAAAGTTATGTCTTTTAAACTCAAGATTGAACCCAAGGCTAACTTTTAAACTCACCAAAGTTAAAACCGAATTCTACAATTAATTCAGCATTCAACAAGGTAAGCTGTAATTAAATGGAGTTAAGTGGTCAAACTCAAAACTGCCATTTACTTAGTGCATGAGTTGAAACAACCAGTTGGCCAGGTCAATTAAACGTTCTGGTACTGATGTAGAATTGTGTGCACTTTGGCTTTCCAGTTCTTGCGTCATGCTACCTGGCCCATCCGTCGTGCCATATGGATATCGAGCCCGCCACATCATCCGTAAATGACCACCCACACCATTTGGAACGTGCCATGCATAACATGACTCCACCTGGTCATGCGCCATGTACCCGTGCGCCACCTACCATGCCATGTCATCCGCCAAGGATGACCCGCTACTTGGTCCTCGCACCCTCTGTACCGAACCACATGTACCCGGTAAAAAAATGCAAAGGCGGCTTACGGCACTGCGAAGTGCAAAGTACACCAATCAGAGTGCCACATTGTGTACATAGCTTATGCTACGCGCACACACATGGTCGAGTACACCTTTTAGGTTCTCCACTAGTGTTTGGCTCAATCTAAACAATTTACAAGGAGTGCTCCTTCTTATACACCACTTCATGTTTTGCTATCTCACCAATGTGGGATAAGTTGAGAAAACTTAAACCATTTTCTCATCTTTGGTTGTTCCAACCATACAACTTTCGAGTATCGTTATCTCATTCATCTTAGCTCTATTTCGTACATGGTGTGGTTCGTTGTGTGTAACATCCGGCCTTTCTCACCACCAATATTGTCCGCTTTGCCCATCCAGAGCTCACGGATTTGTTTTTGGGTGCCCAAGTGGAGACTTCCCAGGAGGTCACCCATCCTGGAATTTCTCCCACCTGAGCACGCTTAACTGTGGAGTTCTCCTCTCATCCACTAACATTAAGCCCCAAAACGCGTTGGTGATTTAAGAGGCAAGACATTACTTATGAACCAAGGATCTCTCCTGGCCACGGCCGATGTGGGGTTTTCCTGGGGTGTCACATTCACCCCCTCTTAGAGTCTCATCGTCCCTGATGAGGTATGCACCCACCATCCCGAACTGCACAGGATTGGCTCTGATACCATCTGTAACATCCGGCCTTTCTCACCACCAATATTGTCCGCTTTGCCCATCCAGAGCTCACGGATTTGTTTTTGGGTGCCCAAGTGGAGACTTCCCAGGAGGTCACCCATCCTGGAATTTCTCCCACCTGAGCACGCTTAACTGTGGAGTTCTCCTCTCATCCACTAACATTAAGCCCCAAAACGCGTTGGTGATTTAAGAGGCAAGACATTACTTATGAACCAAGGATCTCTCCTGGCCACGGCCGATGTGGGGTTTTCCTGGGGTGTCCGAACGGCACAGGAGTGGCTCTGATACCAAACTGTAACACCCCGCCCCTCTCACCACCAATATTAAGCCCCAAAACGCGTTGGTGATTTAAGAGGAAGACATTACTTATGAACCAAGGATCTCTCCTGGCCACGGCCGATGTGGGGTTTTCCTGGGGTGTCACATTCACCCCCTCTTAGAGTCTCATCGTCCCTGATGAGGTATGCACCCACCATCCCGAACTGCACAGGATTGGCTCTGATACCATCTGTAACACCCCGCCCCTCTCACCACCAATATTGTCCGCTTTGCCCATCCAGAGCTCACGGATTTGTTTTTGGGTGCCCAAGTGGAGACTCCCAGGAGGTCACCCATCCTGGAATTTCTCCCACCTGAGCACGCTTAACTGTGGAGTTCTCCTCTCATCCACTAACATTAAGCCCCAAAACGCGTTGGTGATTTAAGAGGCAAGACATTACTTATGAACCAAGGATCTCTCCTGGCCACGGCCGATGTGGGGTTTTCCTGGGGTGTCACATTGTGATACTTTCACATTATAAAACTCAAACCCGAAAATAATTATCTACATACCACATATATAAATACAATTATTTAATTCAAAACTTAATAAAAAAATAATTTCACTACCAACTTTTCTAACAAATAATATGATGGTAATCCTTGATTCTCAATTTTCAATCTACCCACACTCATCAACCCATTAATCCTACCATATTGAGATCTTGAAAGATTTATGTAGTTGCTACCATTAAAATAGTTTTAATGTATTAACATCACTTTAATGTTAAGATATCTACACTATGTGAATATGGTGTACATATTACTTTAGTAATTTATTAAAAAACCCTAATTCTCTCCGAAAAACTCGGAGGTGAAAAAAAACGGCGAACAGGTTTTCAGTAACAGATCGACATGGCAGGGAAGGAGAAGTATAACGTTGACACGTGGTATGATGCGCCGCAGAGGAGAGGGTCTCGCAGGGAACAGGGAGAGTGCTCGAAAAAGATGGACGTGCATGTGACAAAGTTTTTTGTTTCGAACTTGCCGCATGGGTGTTCGTCGAACGATCTGGGAGAGGTTTTGAAGGGTTTCGGTGATATTCAGAATATCTACATTGCTCGAAAGTACGACAAGCTTGGTAAGCGCTTCGGGTTTGTGTCTTTTGGGAATGTAAGGGATCCGGTAGGGTTGGAAAAAGATATGAAAGACGTTTGGATTGGATCGTACAAGTTGTATGTTGCTTTGGCCCGGTTCGTAGACGGAGAAAAACTGAATTGGAGGGGGGATAAACGATGGACTCCGATTAAAAATAAGGGTCCAGAGAAGGTACAGGAGGAGAATGAAGTGGTTATGGAACCGGTGGTGGTTCAAACACAGTCTGGGGTAAGGACGGGAGACGGGAGGACTTTTAGGGAGACGTTGTTGAACATTGAGCCTGAGATTAAGAAGAAATCTGTGGAGGTGGTGGTAGAGGATGAATTCAAGGGTGGTATTGGTTTGTGTTGGGAAGAATGTGGAGCTATTGGTAGAGTACTTGACTTTGAGAGACTGTCCAAGTTGAGAGGCTGGTTAGATTTGGTTGGCCAGGCTAGGGTTGGGGTTCGTTATATTGGTGGGCTGTGGGTTGTTCTTGTTTTCGAGAATGAAGACGGCTTGGAGGAATTTGTGGAGAAGCAGGAGGTGTGGAAGGTGTGCTTTGAAAGTTTAGAGAAATGGGCGTCGCAAATCATTCCGTTTGAACGTGTGGCATGGTTGCGTATTCAGGGATTGCCTATACATTTGTTGGATAATGGGTTGATTGACGAAATTGGTAAAAGGTTTGGTGTGGTGGTTCGGCCAGCAGAAGTGGATGCGGAGGAGACGAATTTGTCTGCGGTCACAGTAGGTGTTCTTTGTTACAACATAGGGCGGATTAATGAAGTTATAGATGTTAAATGGAGGGATAGGGTGTTTGAGGTGTTAGTGGAAGAGGAGTTAGAGGAATGGGTACCGGATTGTGTGGAAGACTTTGGTGTGGATGAGGAGTATGTTCAAAATGAATCGGATAATATGGTAATGGAGAATGGGAACGGGGAGGTTCTACCATGCATGGGGAATGAATCGGGTTTAGCAGGGGAGGATGGGTCTAATGGCAATTTAGAAACACAAGAAGTGATTAATGATAATACAACCAACAATGTGGGGGTAGAATTAGATAAAGGTTGCGATGGGGGTTACAAACCAAAGAAATCAAAGGGCTATAGGAGGAAAACCAGGACTCAAAAGTCCCCGTCGCCTACGGGACATGAGAGGCCTAAGAAACGAGCTCGGGATGGTGAGGATATGTTTGACATCGATAGGTTTATTTACGCGATTAATGGAGATGGTAATAGACAGGAAGAACGCCAAAGGGGACGGGAGGTAGGTGATGGTTTTGTCACTCCGGATTTAAATAGTGGGATTGAAGCGCCAGTGGTTGAGCATGAAGAAGCGATTCCAAACGAAGTGCGACTTGAGGCGGTTAACACCGTGAGGTTGGGAAGTACACTAGGGGTGGAGAATTTTGAGAATTTTGGAAATGATGTGGTTCAGATGATTAGGCAAGAAGGTTTACAACGGGTGGATCAATGAATGCTATGTCTTGGAATATTCGCGGACTGGGTTCGGTTTCAAAGAATACTTGGTGTAGGGATTTAAAGATAGCTAATGAAGTTCATTTTCTGATGATTCAAGAGACACAATTTGTTTCGTTGGAGAATGTGGATGTTAGTAGGCTATGGGGTAGGGATGAGTTTGATTTCGATTTCGTAGAGGCTACGGGTCGCTCGGGTGGTCTAATATCGTTTTGGAATCCGAAGGTGTTTGTTAAAACTTCGGTTTTCAAGGATAGGAATGTTTTGGTTGTTAACGGGTATTTGAAGAATGATGGGCGGAAACTGACGTGCATGAATGTGTATTGTCCTCAACGAACTAGTGATAAGCGTGCGGTATGGGATTTAATCAAGTCGAAGGCTGGAGAAGACGGTGGTTTCTTGATTGTTGGTGGGGATTTCAATAGTGTTCGTGATAGGGATGAGAGACGCAACTCTAATTTTAGTGTGGTTGACTCCTCCGAATTTAATGAGTTTGTAGAGGACGCGGGTTTATTCGAATATGCTTTGAAGGGCCGGAAATACACGTATATGGTGGGTGAGAAGCTTAGTAGAATTGACCGTATTTTTGTGGATTGGAGTTTTCGGAACGAGTGGCCAAATGCGGAGTATAGGGTCTTGGATCGTAATGGCTCGGATCATTGTCCGCTTTTGTTAAAGATAGTTACCCGGAATTTTGGAGCCAAGCCATTTAAATTTTTCAACTCGTGGCTTTATAGAGATGGGATCGATGATGTTGTCAAAGGTGTCATGGCATCGGCTAAATATTATGGGGATCCGGATTTGAATCTCCTTCACAAATTCAAAGTGTTAAAAACTAAAATAAAGGAGTGGAAGGAGGTGTGGGTGAAGGCCGAAAAAGAGGAACAAAAGATACTGCTAGAGGAAGTGCACAACTTTGAAATGGTTTTGGAAGACAGGAACCTGTTGGAAGAAGAGATATGGGCACTGGAGGAAGGCAAAAGACGGCTACAGCAGATAGAATGGTTAAAGAGTAAGGATTTAAAGCAACAATCAAGAATGAAGTGGGTTAAGGAGGGTGACGAAAATACGAGCTTTTTTCATGGGGTTATCAACAACCGCAAAGTGTCTAATTCTATTCTCGGTCTCTTAGTTGATGGAGTGTGGGTTACCAAGCCGCAAGATATCAAGAAGGAGGTATTTCGGTTTTTCAGCAAGAAGTTTGTAGAAGATAAGCATATTCGGCCGAAGCTGAATTGCTACGGTTTGAAGCAGCTAAATGCGGATCAAGTCTCCTTGATTTCTGGTCCTTTTGTTGAAAAAGAAATTAAAGAAGCAGTGTTTCAGTGTGGCAGTGATAAAGCTCCGGGTCCAGATGGCTTCAATTTTCGATTTATAAAACGGTATTGGGATTATTTCGCGGCTGATTTTGTTGATTTGATGCAGTTTTTTGCGGAGACAGGTAAGATCAACCGTGGAGTAGCGTCTTCTTTTATCACTTTGGTGCCCAAGGTGAAAGACCCCGTTAATTTAGGGGAGTATCGCCCTATTAATTTGATAGGGGTCATTAGTAAAGTTATATCCAAGGTTTTGGCGAACAGGCTGAAGATGGTTATGGATAGCTTGATTAACGAGACGCAATCAGCTTTCGTGGCGGGAAGGTACATTCTGGATAGCCCGCTTCTGATTAATGAAATATTATCTTGGGCTAAAAAGAATGGGAAGAAGTTTTTCATGTTTAAAATTGATTTTGAGAAGGCTTATGATAATGTCAACTGGGCCTTCTTAATCTCAGTTATGGAGCAGATGAATTTTCCTAGTGTGTGGTGTAAGTGGGTTTCTGGTATCTTGAAGTCGGCTCGGTCTTCAGTTCTGGTTAACGGGTCCCCCACTTTTGAGTTTGATTGTGAGAAGGGAATTCGCCAAGGAGACCCTTTGTCTCCATTTTTATTTATAATGGTCATGGAAGCTCTTTCGGGTTTGATCAAAAAAGCGTGCTCTGTTGATGCTTTCAGGGGGGTGGATCTTCCTAGAGACGGTCCTCTTATCTCTCATTTATTATACGCCGATGATGCAATGGTTATGGGTGAGTGGTCAAACGCAAACTTTACTTGTTTACGTCGCTTACTTCGTATTTTTCATATGTGTTCGGGACTTAGTATTAATCTTAATAAATCTAAGTTATACGGGGTGGGTATGGAGGAGGATGAAGTGGGGGAAGTGGCGGTGGGGTTGGGCTGTCAATCGGGTAGCACCCCGTTTAAGTATCTGGGGATTCAGGTGGGGGCGAATATGTCAAGGATCAATAATTGGGATCCAGTTTTAAAAGTTTTTAGAGACAGACTATCTAAGTGGAAAGCTAAGACCTTGTCCATAGGGGGTAGGGTGACATTGATCAAGTCGGTGCTTCTGAGTATACCTTCATATTATTTCTCTTTATTTAAGGCTCCGGTTGGGGTGATTAATGTCTTGGAAGGCATGGTTAAGAAATTTTTATGGGGTGGTAATGTGGACGTCAAGAAGGTACACTGGGTGGCGTGGGAGGTGGTTTCTAAGCCTATTCACCAAGGTGGTTTGGGTATCCGGAAATTGGGGGATTGTAATAACGCCTTTTTGACTAAATGGTTGTGGAGGTATCGACAGGAAACGAATGCGCTTTGGAGACGTGTGGTTGACAGTATTCATGGTTCTAGCAGAAAATGGGATACATACCCGGCTACTTCAAGGTACTCGGCAACTTGGTACAAACTGGTTAATAACGGGTTCAGATTTAAAGTGGGGGAGAGATGCAGTCTTAGTATGATTCGAGGTCGGGTGGGAAACGGAAATACTCTTAAATTCTGGGTGGATCCGTGGGTGGCTGAAGTGGCGTTAAAGCAACTGTTCCCGGATCTGTTTCGTCTGGAAGTGGATAAAGGCTGCAATATTTCGGATAGAATTATAGTTGGGAACTTGCAGCAGTGGAGATGGAAGCGGCCTCCGGAAGCGGCTGTGGAAGTTAATCAGCTTGCAGATTTGCTGCAGCTGTTAGAAAATGTGGCATTGAGTGAAGCGTCCGATAGTTGGTATTGGGATGGCAGCTCGAGTAATGGATTCGCTGTTTCAGAGGTGGTTAAATGGATCCGATCGTCAGACGTCGTGAATGCAGGCCCGGTGTTTAAATGGTGCAAATGGATCCCGTTAAAGTGTAATATATTCATGTGGAGACTTTTATTGGATAGATTGCCGACCAAGAAAGCGCTTATGCGAAGAAACATTAATTGTGGAGAGGGAGTTTGTAACCTTTGTGGGGATCAAGTAGAATGTGCAGACCATTTATTTACGGCGTGTATGATAGCGCATGGGGTTTGGAATGGGATCACTAGTTGGGTGAAGCTTCCTCAGTGGTTTTTCTTTTCGGTTAGCGACATCGTCAAAGTGTTTGAAGATTCTCGGCTCCCGCGGATTAAGAGGCTAGCGTTGCACGGGGTTATGATTACAACGTGTTGGCGGATTTGGAAGGCGAGAAATGAGAAGATCTTCAGGGATGTTAACAGGAATGTGGTCGAGATTGTAGCGGACGTGAAAGCTTATAGTTTTCTTTGGTTTTCTAATAGGTGTAAAAAGGTCACAGTTTCTTGGTTGGACTGGCAGTCATTTTGTTTTGATGTAATGTAACTGGTTTGGTTTTGTGGGGTTCTCCGTCTTGGAGAGCCCTTGGTGGTGGTGTGTTTATAAAAGTTAGCCTTTCAAAAAAAAAACATATTACTTTAGTATAAAGGAAAGTAATAAACAACAAAGTCAGTGACGGACCTATATATGTTAACATCATGTAAAACAACCGCTCTCCACGTGAACATTTTTGTTAAGGTCTCTCATCGTCTCTTATGGAAAAAAATATAAAAAAGATGTAAATTTATATGCTAGCACAGTACAATGTTGGAGCCAAACTTTGTAAAAGAAAACGTAAACGTTGAAGAACGGTTTAAAACTTTAAATAATGTTTTGGATAGTTTACCGGTTTGATATTTTTTTGAACGGCATCTCGCTCAGGGCTATACATGAGCATAGTCCGGCCGACGTGGGATTCAAACCGAACACTCTAGGGTAGGAAACAGGCAAGGCCTGAAAATCTCCCACCTCACCTGCAGCCAGTGAGAATCAAACCTGACTCTCCAAGGAAAAACCAAGTCCTTTCCACAACACCACTAGACCATAGGGTGATTGGCTTACCAGTTTGATATTAAACACGAAGGGACTTGCAGGATTGACACAAAAAAAAAGGGACCCCACATTTACCCAAAAACCCAATTTAGGTAACACCATATTGTACTAGGTGACACGTGGTGGCTTTTATTTGTGCTGTCCACCTACGTGTTTCTAAATTTACTCTTTCACCCCTATTACGTGACGGAACACCACACGTGATTGATGCTTCTATATTTTAAGTATTATTTTTATGTAAAGTAATAAACACCACCTGTCTCCAACCTAACGATTTCCGTTATTAAGGGTGATGTTATTCACACAACCTCAAAAAAACCCTAAACAACCTCTAGACGGGTCGTCGAGGCCTAGATGGGCCGTTAAGCAAAATTAGGGTTTCAAGACTACCCGTCCAGGCCACGACGGGCCGTTTGTTTGCAGAAAAGACAAAAACGACGGGCCGTCCAGGCCCAGACGGCCCGTATAAGTACGATGTAATGGGTGATCAGTCTGAACTCCTGCAAAAGCAGGCAGTTCAGACTGAAAAGTCTGAAAAAGGTACTTTAGGACAGGCCGTCTGGGCCTGGACGGCCCGTAGAGACGTGTTAGGTTAGGGCATTTACTCCCTCGACGGCCCATCTAGGCCTCGACGGCCCGTTGAGATTTCCTGATTTAACCAATACACGATCAGCTTCTTCCCCATTTCAACAAAACCTTAAAACATCACCACCACCAAAACCCTCGACCCATTTCGACTTCCCGGTCTCACGATGACATATTTAACAAGCTTTTCAACCGTTGACCTGTCTGAGAACGAGTCTTACGTCTCTGAAAGCGTAGGGTATGAACCCGGGGTTCAAGTTGGTGAAGAGGAGGTTAAATCCGGGGTTCGTGGTAATGACGGGAACATGCTGCCCGATCTCAACGAGGAATATGTAGAGGAACAGGAGTCATTTTTCGTGCCACCAAGCTACCCGCAGTACACGTACGGGAGTTACCATTCGCGCGGGAATCGTGCTAATGACTTAGAGGAAGATTATAACGGTTCTAACCCGAATGATGACAACCAGGAAGACGCTTATGAAGATGTTAACATAAAAGTTGAACCTAACCCGGATGTTTCGTATGAAACCGAGCAGGTGCGTTTATTTATTTACACTAGTATATCTTTACACGTTTTAGGGTTTGCTGGATTGAACTAGTATATATTTACAGTAGTATATAATTTAGAGTAGTATGAATTTAGACTAGACTCTTGTATAAATTTTCAGGTATTCGGGTCTGTTGAAGAGATGAAACAATGGGCTTACGATAGAGCCCTTGCTAGCGGTTACGTCCTAGTGACAGGACGTTCTGTTTCAAAAGGCAGTGGAAATAATGCAAGAAAAATTAGGATAGACCTGAGATGCGACCGTTATGGCGAATACCATACTACAGCCACAGTAAGGTCTACGGGTAGCAAAAAGCTTAACTGTCCGTTTATGTTAATAGGGAGGCTACGCAAAGAGGGTTGGAAGTTGGAGGTTAAACACGCGAATCATAACCACGACCCTTTTATACATGCTGAGGGTCACGCTTTTGCTAGGCGGCTGACACCACAAGAAGAAAAAATGGTGGAAACGCTTTATTTTCAAGGCCTGGAACCGGCGAACATACATTTGGCCATCAGAGCACAAAACCCGGATAATGTATGTATTCTACGAGACATACACAATACAGTGAGCAAGATTAAACGTAGAATTTACGGCGATAAAACCCCAATGCAGGTATTATTATTAATTACTATTATTGTCATAGACTATTACTAATTTATGTTGTTGTTAAATATTAAATATTGTTATTATTATTGTTATGCAGATACTCGAGAGTATCCTGGTTGAAAAGAAATTTACCTACTTCACCAACCAGAATCCAGAGACAGATGCTGTTGAGAATGTTTTCTTTTCACACCGGGTCTCCTACAATCTCTGGCGTGCCTTTCCACATGTGATGCTGATCGACGCCACCTACAAAACGAACGAGTACAGAATCCCGTTTGTTCAAATTGTGGGTATGACGTCGACAAACCAGTCGTTTTGTATCGCCCATGCATTTATCGTTAAAGAGAAAACGAGGAACTACATATGGGTGCTTGAGAGGCTCAAAGATTTGCTGGAGAAGAGTATGGAGCCACGTGTAATTGTTACAGATAGAGATCTGGCTCTGATGAGTGCATGTGCTACAGTTTTCCCGGATGCTACGAAATTGCTTTGCAGGTGTCATATTCAACAAAATAATAATAATAATAATAATATTATTATTATTATTATTATTATTATTATTATTATTATTATTAATATTATTGTTGTTGTTTTGCAGGTATCATATTCAACGAAATATTGCAAAATATCATAAAGCAGGATTTCCAAAAGAAGAATGGGAAATATTTTTGCAGTATTTTGGTCGACTGTGTAAATCGCCTAACGAAGAGGCTTACAGATTGAATCTTGAAGCGCTCTACACACGACTTTGGGAGCAGGATCGAACGGGTATATATTTTATTCTTTATTTTGCTTTACAAGCGTACATATTTTCTGTATTGACATCACTATTCTGTTTTTTACAGGGGTTTACGAGTACATGGAGTCAGTTTGGCTCCGAGATTATAAAGAAATGTTTGTGGAAGCATGGGCAGATAAAAACCTTACGTTCGGTCAGACTACGACCAACAGGGTCGAGAGTCAGCATGCTCTGATTAAGAGGTACATAAAAGGCCCGAACAGCTCGCTCCACGCGCTTGTGATGGAAATAGACAAAGTTATGGAGTCACGGCGCATAGCGATAAAGCACTCCTTTGAAGAAAGCCGATCAAGAAGAATGTGGCAACATCAACTACCGTTGTTTCAAGACGTAATCGGTAGGGTTTCCCATCTAGCGCTTGATTTGATGCTCGCAGGGGTCAACAAGATAAATTATTATACAACTAGTAAGAGGTCTTGTGAACACCGACTCAAGAAGACTTATGGACTGCCATGTTCCTGTCAATTGCAATTGTATGATGCGAAAGGTAACATCATTTTTTAGACTTATTATTTTTTTTAGGATATAATAGTCAAATTTATAAATGTTTGAAGCGTTTTGTAGACGACTTGTGTTGTCTGGTTCGTACAAAAACAGAGGAAACTCTGCCGAAATTTTTATAAAAATCCGAAATTTTTGTAGATTATTGATTGTTGTTGTTGTGATTGAATATATATATCAGATACACGAGTGTCACTGGCTGATATCGACATCTTCTGGACACGACTTGACTTTATGCCAGAAGTAGCTCAGAATCCCGAGTTTGACTTTCAGCACGAAATGAATGCATTCGCTGAGCAACTAAGGTCGCAACCGGTGCAAGTGAAAAAAAGCATGTTGCAGAAGATGAAGGAGGTGTTGAATCCGATTATGACTAAACATAAACCTCCTGAGGTACAAACCGATACTCGGGGTCGGCCAACAACAAGTGAAAAGGAAAAAAAGGAGGATAAGGCTGCGGTTAGTATTATTATTATTATTATTATTGTTGTTGTTGTTGTTGTTGTTGTTGTTGTTATATAATTTTTTCAACGTAGGGCAAAAAGCCTTCCAGAAGAGGTAAACAATCAAGAGACAAACCGATTGTTTACGATGAAGATTTTTCACTGTTGGAAAGGGATAGGTACAAACTACTGATATATAAATTCACACATGCATACATATATATACACATATTAAATCTCACTTTTTAATGGTTACAGGTACAAACTGCAGATCAAAAGGTTTAAGAAATGGCTTCCACCTGCATATTATAGATACATTACAGACATCCGGGATGTCCATGGAGACGGTCACTGTGGGTTTCGATCCATAGCTGTGGGCTTAGGGTGGCACCAGGATATGTGGGGATTCAGCCGCAGACAGCTTAAGGAGGAGCTCGTCGATTATGAAGACCGGTGGAGGCCAATTTTAAACGAAATAGATTACGATACTTACGACAGAGTCTCCAACTCATTAGATCATACTGGAGTGGGACCAGCAACGCGCGACCAATGGATGGAGATGCCCGCCGCAGGATTACTGGCTGCTCAGAAATTTGGGAAAATTGTTCAATTTCTCTCTCCGTATGATCAAAGTGAGACGTACTTCCCTATGTTCGATGGTCCACACAGCGTCGAAGAACATAAGTTCGTATCGTTTGCTTTTGTTAACAAAGATCATTTCATCAAGATTGAGTTAGCAGAAGGCGCCCCAATGCCAAAACTGAATCCGTCATGGCGTAGGTGGCGATATGAAGAGGCAAGCGAGTGGGAGACGGTATATGAGGACCGTATACAAACGGTTGATATTCCACCACCTCAATACTGCGACTTAACTTAGCTTAGCTTATCTTATGTTAACGGACCGGACGAACGAAAAAATTTGTTGTATGTGTTCATTTATACTTATTATAAAAATATACTCCTTTTTTTTTATAAAAATTACAAATACCAAGCTTAAAATATATAAAATACACTAAAATTTAAAAAAAAAATTTAAAAATATAAGGGTCGTCCAGGCCTTGATGGGCCGTCCAAGGCCCAAAAATTGATTCAGACGGGTCGTCCAGGCCTTGATGGACCGTCCCTGTTGTGACCCAACGGCCCGTCCAGGCCCAAACGGCCCGTTTGGAGCCCCAAAGCTAAGGCTCGTTGAGGCTCAACGACCCGTCCTAGTGGGCCTCAACGGGCCGTCTTGACCACAACGGCCCGTCCTTGTTTTTAAATTAAAAAAAAATAAAAACCAAACATAATGCCTCGTTGAATGTCAACGACCCGTCCTCAGAACTATTGACGGGCCGTCTGGGCCTAAACGGGCCGTCTTGGCAACAAAGCTTCCAAGAGAAGCTTCCTTTTTTAAAATAAAAAAAAAAAAAATTGAATTTAAACGGACCGTCTGGGTCAGGACGGCCCGCGCAGCAACCCACCCGCTTATTACCAGCGTGCTTTCGGTGAGGCTGGCGACCGTGGCGAGCATTTTGTGCCACAGCCGCTGGTACATCTCGATGGGCCGAATGCCCCTGAGGTCCAGATGCCACACGTTGGCGGCGACCCACCGGTCGATATAGAGATGCCAGATGCTCCCATTGATGAGCGACAGCGTCCTGGCCGCGTTTATCATGCTGTCAGGTTGCATGATGACACGACCCAGGTACTTCAGCAGATCCTGGATCAGTTAGGGTCGTTGCGGGCTGACATGCGGTGGATGTTGGAGAGCGAGAATGAGAGACGGCGGGAAGCTGGTTTGGAGCCGCGTCCACTTCCGGGTTGGGCGTCCAGCAGTCAGCATGGTGGGGCGTCCACCAGTCAGCCGGGTGGGTCGGATCAGCCGGGTGGGTCGGATCAGCAGGGTGGGTCGGGTTAGACGGGTTGGTAGTATTTTGGTTGAACATTTGAACTCTTACTTTTATGTAAATTTTTGGAATATTATGCTTATTTATGTTTTATTGTTCATCTTGTTCGTATCTTGGGTTTTGTTTAGTTCGGCAACATAAACGATATTAGTTCATATTCATATACACAATTATATAAAAAAGATCAGATTATACAAATAAAAAAAATAACATTTATAAAAAACCAAACATTTATAAAAAACCAAAAACCAAACATTCAAACCAAAAACCAAACATTCAAACCCATTTTAAACATCCACACTCACTACACTTATAAAAAAATAAAATAATCATCACCTAATCATTGCCAATGATTACCAATGATTGTTTTGGAACTGATGCTTTTTGACGGGTCGTCCTGGCCTTGACTGGCCGTCGGGTTTAGGGTTTAAGCCCTTAAATGGGCCGTCTGGGCCTGGACGACCCGTCTACATGCCCATTTGGCCCTCTACGGGCCGTCCAGGCCCAGACGACCCGTTGAGGGGTTGTGTTAATATAAACCCTAGTTGTGTGAATAACCGGAGCCTTAATTAAAGGCCAAAAGGAATCAAACGGAGACACGTATGATTGATTTTTATGTGTGCTGTCCACCTACCAATTACACCTTCTTGTTTTGTATTATTGATTTTTTTAGTCCCTTGCACTTGAAGTTACACTCAAATAGTCCTCTAGGGGACAAATTTATAACTATGTCATCTCATCCTTTTTCATCACACCTCTATAAAAATCTTCATGGTTGCTTGATGCATATAAAAGACAAGAAATGATGTTATTTTCTCCTCTAGAGCGGCTATTGTGTCCATGAAGGTGGGCGCTATTAGGTCATTGGTTTATCTTTGGATTAAAATTAGGATATTATTTTAAGTATGTATCTTGAGGATATTGGCGTTATTTTGTTTCCTAGTGTGTGTTAGTCCTTGTAATGAAAGTTGCATTTTCTCTTAGGGAAAAAGGGTCCTCATATTGGAAGATCCTCACTTGTAAATACACACTCTTGCACAACTGTACGAGGCGTATGCTGCCATACGTAGCGTGTAAGGGCCTGACAAAGAGAGTATTTGTGGCCCCCTACAAGTCACGTACTCACGTCTAGGCCTATACGCCGCGTATAGATCTACGTGACTTTGACTGATGTGCATTAATGACCCGTGAGAATTTATACCACCCTCTATATGTGATGCATAGAGCTATACGCTACGCCGTTAGAGAGTGTGCAAACAATTTTAGGGATGTAGCATTACCACCACCAAAGAAAAATCTATGATAACTATGGGAACTCCCACATATACTTTTGAAACTGGTCTAAAATTAGATATTCATACTCATCAAGCATGACAGGCAAGGGTTTACTCCTTAGGGAAGTTCCTGTCCGGGAGAAGGTACACGGTTCGAATCCTAGGGCCAACAAAAATACACCCCTTGACGTTGAAAGGGCTTATGCCCTCAGAGACGATGCGAAAAGGGGATTCGAAACGGGGGTACCGAGGTGATGTCCTTAGCCTTAGCCGATACAAAAAAAAAACACTGACATATCTGACCATTAGTTATGCCCATCAATAAAAGTTTACCGGATCTTATTGTGTATACATAATTACATATAGATTCATATAGAATTGCGTTTATAGTTCTGTTCATTTAAAAGTAAAATGACTAAAATATCTTCATAAAATCATTTAGTAAGGTCAAATAATGCTACTAATTACATCATTGAAACTAAGTAATTTTTTTATTAACAAAACAACTTACATTTAGATAGTGGGTAAGCGGGCAACAAGCTACGCCGCTATCCTCTTTTGAATCGCAAATTCTATCCTGTTAAACACAAACCCTTGGTTTTTAGGGCTCTGCAACATTTTTTTTTGTTCGTTAACTCTTGAGTCTAATCACAATTATTATTTGGCGTCTTCAAACATTTATGACTCTTAATCTTCCATTAAATTTAATAAATAATAATTATGATGTCATTATTAAACAAGATGGATACGTGTCAATAATAAGCAAGAGCTGACTTATTAAACATACACTAACCCATGCCTTGGGTTCATTTGGGTTAGCAATTTGGTGTATACGGAGAAGCCGTAACGACTTGGTGTTCAACCGGAAAGAGGCATGCCTGCACAAGAGATGGGGAGGTTTGATGGAGGAGATGTGAATGCTCTTATGAGTGAGATTATACCAAATACTGTATTTGTTTAATTTAGAAATCAATATTTCTTATAAAAACTAATAATTCAAAGTAGTGTATATGTTATTATCTTTTTTATTTCCATACTTTGCTGCGTTAAAAAAGAAAAAGAATAAAGCCTTCGGCTGTCATGCTTTGGATATGGTTACTTTTGGACTTCACACTAAACACTTAGCCCATTTAGCTTGTTTGTGGACCTCCAATCATCATGACATGACGCATAACAAACACATCTATTTTTAGGCTCTTCAGCCCGTCCTCTATTTGAAATCTGAAACTTCACCTTCAGACCGTTGAGGCCCACGACAGACCATTTCTTCTATGGGGGCCCACGGATGGCAATTCTTTTAGACAAACATAAGCAAATCATTTTCCAAAGGCCGCAATAAAATTTAAATATTTACTAGTGAGATTTCTACCCACAATACAATGGGAAGTTACGATTGATATCGATTCTAGTTGTTATTGTATCAGCACTCAACATAGTAATCGAAATAGAAAAAAAATATATTGATACGTTTTTAACCATAAGAACGAATACCGGCATTAGTATGGTTTGTCATGGTACCCATACGGTACCGGCACTTTTTAAAGATTACAATACCACAATACATTACATTTTGAATATAACTCTATTTTTAACAAACTTTAAACTATAACATTGAGAAATATAAACTAAACACACTCGCTTATTTAGTTTTTTCCCTAAGTTAATGAATGCTGTTTATTAGAGAAAAATTAAATTAATCGAATTAGAGGAAAAAAAACATCAATCAAAACAATTTAATTATTGTTTATAAGCAATGTATCATGTAATAGCAAGTGTAATTAGTTGTATGAAGACGTATAAAGAAGTGAAGGTAGAGGCGAAAAACCCATGTAGAAAGGATTGGGCAGGCAGGCAGGCAGGAATGGAATACATGTGATGGGTTATCTTACATTATTAAATTATCACCGTAAATAGACATATTCTCTGCCAACGTACATCAATTTACTTTTCTATTTTTAGGGAAACTGTACTAAAATCGACACTTACAAGCTGCATGAACCTTCGGTTATAACATAGGGTCCCTATAATATAGCTTAGTTAGGGTTTTTGGGAGTATATCTTCTCTCTTTCTCATAAATAACCTGTGGCTTCTTGCTGGTGTCACAAAAGGATCTTATAACGTTAAACCTAGCTACACTCAAAACATCATTTTATATGTACTTAATAAATAATCCATGTAATTAGGTGAATGGATAAAACAATAAACAAAGCCATTTTTCTTCCTCATTTTATATGTACTTAATAAATAATCCATGTAATTAGGTGCATGGGGTGTACACTAACATCTGGGGTGTGACTTGACATGTTAACCGGCGTTGCACACCACTCACTCCTTATGCTAATTAAGGGCGTTGAAGAGGTTATCTGTTATCGTGTTAACGAAACGTTAAGACACCACGAATTAATTTGTTTTTCTTTTTTTAAACCAAAAACCACTAAAAGGTATGGTTATATACGTGAAGTTAAACCATTTCTTTGGTGGAGATGTGACATCTAAGTGGAGTTGAGGAAGAATAGAGTATACCCGATGGCCTTATGTAATTTCAAAAGGTTAACATATGACACAATAAACATATAATAACAATACATTGAAGACCGTCAAGTTTCTACTACATCAATAATTATAACCCTAGGTACTTCCTTAACGTGCTATATGACTCATACATGAAATTAATCAAGTTAACTAGCAATTAGATAGCCTCAACTCAAGATCTAAACCGTCGGACATGATCGCTGGTGCAACATCATGATCATTAGTCTTCCGCCGCTTACCACCCATATTCGAACACCAATCCATGTCAAACCCTAACACCAAATTTGCTTGATCAATATCCCCAACGTTGCCATGAATGACTACCAACTCTTCATCATAAACACAACTCTTATTAGTGTCGGAACTGCTATCTTGACCCAATGCTGGTTTCGAAGGAAAGAAAGCACCAGGACAAAGAGTGGTATCCTGATCATTATGGTTTGGTGGTGCATTTTGCTTAAGCTTGGCCTTTTCTCTCCTATGTACATTCATGTGGCCACCAAGTGCTTGAGCTGACCTAAACTCCCTTGTACAAAAGCTACACGAATAAGACCTCGGTGGCCACACGAAACCGCCAAACGGACCTCTACCGTCTTCCAGGAACGCTTCTTCTTCCCATGAATACAGATTCATGTTCTTTCTCTTCACCGACATCATCAAGTATTGTGAATAATATTATTAAGCTCACTTGCTCGATCAAAAAGAAAGGGACATATATATATAGAAAGTGGTCAATGGTTTACTTTATTTATGTTGATGCACAGTTGAATTAAATGCATGAAAGCTACTTAAGAGAATCCAAAAGTATGAGCATAAAGGTACGTTATATGATAAGGCCATATATATACGTTGGATTTTAGAGTGAGAGAGGTAGTTGCCCTAGTTGGGCTGTTTCAATGGATGGTACTTGAGTTTTTTAGTTAAGGGTTGGTAAGCATTGGCTGTCCTCTAACTAATAACCTATACCTCTAGTCCCCTACAAAGCATAGGGACATAGGGTTATATATATGTACGTTTGTGTAAGACATTTATGGTCAATTGGTCATCCCATTGAGCTATCATATATTCCAAACTCGTGGAAGATAATGCTATGTTTCATACATGTACATGAATGTACTCATGACAAAACCCTTAATTAACCTTCTAGGAAATGAATTTATGCAGGGTAGAAAAAATTGATATATTTATTTAAACTTGTACCGCCATTCTTTATATTGATATTTAATTATCAAAATTGAAATTTTAATGGCCATAGTTAGATGCTTGCAGATTAAGCAATTAGCAATTAACAAAGTACTCCTCTATGGCTTTATAGAATAACTAGATTATACCCCGGACTGTCCAAGAGATGAGAAAATCTAATATGACATATCAATTTTACATATGAAATAAACTGATGCGCTTTACAGTTACATGCAGGAAAGCTTCGGTGAAACATTACAAAGGAGTATGAAAGAAGCCTGCTTAGATAATAATTAAGACAATAAGACTCACACATATAAGAATTACTTAAATTTTCTTGGAGTTGTGATAGGATTAAACAAAAAAAGGAAGGCGGTGAGATTATTGTCTAAAAGATCACAGGTGAAAAGTTGTGTGAATTAACCAAGTTTGTGTGAAAGTGGGTTAGCGAAGAACTTATATGTGACTCATCAAAGTGGAAAATCCGATTTGTGTGAAGAATAACGGGTTGTTTATGGAAGACCGATTGTGTGAGGCAATAAAAGAAAAGAGTCCTGAGTGCGTTTCTTACAATATCCAGTTGTTTGTTTGTGTTTAACATATTATTTAGTATAAATGGGGGTTTATGGGTCTTGTAATTTTTGACGGTTTGATTTTAATAAAAGAAAAGAGTCCTGAGTGCGTTTCTTACAATATCCAGTTGTTTGTTTGTGTTTATGATCTGATAGCTCCAATAGTTATAAACAAGTGAGTTTTGACAAATATCCCTTTGTAACCTTAGAAATCATGAAATATATAAGTTGAACTAGGCCTGTAAACGAACCGAACGAACACGAACACAGGCGTGTTCGTGTTTGTTCATTTAACTTTAACCGAACACGAACACGAACACGAACACATAATCGAACACATTTTTGTGTTCGTGTTCGTTCATTAAGAAATTTGTCGTGTTCGTGTTCGTTTATGTTCGTTCATTTAAACCTAAACGAACAGTTCATGAACATAAACGAACACAAATGATCAATATAAACGAACAAAAATAAGTTAATAGTGATTCATGAACATAAATGAACGTTAAGGTTAGGGTGGAGAGCGGATGTGAAATGTGGGGCTGTGAAGTGTGGAGAGCGGCTCATAAGTGATATGTTTTAAATGTTAGGGTTAGTGTTAAGTTTTTAGAACATATGAATTAAGATTACTTAACAAAAGGAAATAAATAATAAAAATAAAGTTAAGTTTAATTAAACGAACAAAAATAAACGAACATAAATGAACGAACACAACGTGTGTTCATGTTCGTTCGTTTAATTAAACGAACAAAAAATTGTGTTCGTGTTCGTTCATTTATTTAAATAAACGAACATAAACGAACTTCCCGCCGAACAGTTCACGAACAGTTCATGAACGTTCGGTTCGTTTACATGCCTAAGTTGAACTTTAACATCATTAAGCCGGGGTGACTTAATGTCTGTTGTGACCACGGCAACGTCTTGTCACTAATCAACCCATGGTATGTGTGTATGGTGATAAGAATGGGGACAATGTTTAGCAATGGTTTAAATTGTAAAGATGCATTTAATCAATTATCTTTGAGGTAAGAAAACCTCAAACTAAAGAAACAAAAGAACACCTTTACTAAATGTGGATTACATCTAATAGCCCATAAAGCAAGTAAAAAAAAAAAAAAGTTAAGCCAAAGTGACTTTTTCTACCAACAAACAAAATTTACAAAATGACAATAAAAATCCATGTAAAAAACATAATATTTGACATCCTTAGTGAAAACCACCTTGAAAAGCCTTAGATATAGAAATGCAGCTTCCATCATCATATCATGTTTTCCAGAAAATTGCATTTTCTATTCTTTATCGCCCACTGCATATATATATATACAAGTTAGTTAAATTATGTTTGATGAAACATTTGAGGTAATTAATTAAAAGTGTGTTTGTGGGCTAACCAAAGAATTTGCCAGTTTCCATAGCATCCTTGTTTGCGTCTCCAAGAGCTGCGGAGTCCAGATAGGTTTCGGCCAATTGGACTCTCTTCACGTTATCTTGTTCCTGAACAAGCATGAATCCGTACTCCAAGAGCTTCTCTATTGTCATTTTTGGTTGCTCGAATGTTGGGGGTCCATCCCTCGAGTTCACAAGCTTCTTTCCAATTGTTTCAACACCAACTTCTCCGATCCACTTCCTCACTTCGTCATCGTACACTCTTGCCCTCAAGGCGCCAAAGAAATCTAATTCAAGCCACCAAACACATTTCAGTTAGTAATCATTCGACAATTCAACAACACAAAATGGTACGTTTAGCACAACCCATTTAAATTCTGACAAGCCTACCGATGGATTGTCCTGGGAAAGTGTCAACTAGTTTGACAATGTCTTCATCGGCCACATTGTCAGTACGGAATATACCGATACACACACCAATACGGTCCTCTCTAGTGGGAGCCCAGTAGAACTTTTCCATACGACCGTCACGGATGAGGGGAGCATACAGTGTCGAAAAGTCATTTCCTGTGACGATGATCGGGACACGTGGGTTCTCCTCCTTGTTGTACATTCCAGGGAGTTGTACATTGGTTGGGTTATCAGCAATGTTCATGAGGGTGGCATTAACCATCTGGTTGTTGACTGTGTACTGTGTTGTTCCACCCATTCTACCTGCACCGGCATCAAGATCGTTGATGAAGAGGGCACACATTTTCCCCTTCTTGATGATATCGGCCGCCTCACGGTACCGTTGTCTGATGAGCTTTGCGGGCTCTCCGGCATTTCCACTTTCCAATTCTCCGGCACTCATCATGATAGGTCTGTTATAAGACATTATTCACAAGTTTAAATGATGTCATAAAAATGTTTGACCTAGAAAGTTAAGGGCTTAAGGCTTGTTGAAATATAACTTACGTGATTCCCATCTTGGCAAAGACAAGTTCACATTGGAAAGATTTTCCCTGTCCTTTTCCTCCCCAGACACCCAAAATTAGAGGCACCTGAAGATACAAAAATCTTAAAATTGTAAGAGAATTAATCAACATATATAGTTTTCTTGAATTGCTGTCACGATCCACTGAGATTCAGCTCTGCTTTTAAGCTAGAGGTCTCACTTAGAACAACGTCTCTATCCCCTGGCATAGGTAGATAGAGGTAAGGTTAACCCTCCTCCCACCTTCATGATCCTACTTATAGCCTTGGTATAAAGTGTGTACGTTTGTTTGTTAAATGGTTTTCTTAAATTTTAATTAAGAACTGGTATCCGACCTTGATGTTGGGCAAAGTCATGAAGTTCTTGGTGATGTGAACAACAAGCTTGTCCATGAAAGCTGGAGCGATGTAGAAACCATCCATGTTGTTGTCCAAATATCTGAACATGCATATATAATTAATTTCAAATATAAAAAATTAATCAATAAGAAATATAACTAATCTAATTAAAGGATATGATCATATAATATACTTACGTCCTTAGACCGGTGCTAATGTACTCATAGGAACTCATGACGGCGAAGTGAGTTCCAACATCTTGTGGAGCCTGAAAGAGGGAATCAACCATACCCTTTCCTCTGGTGATGTCTTGTTGGTCATCAGACATATCGTATGCAAGTCCCTTCCATCTGTCTTTGTCGGTCTGTTGTGTTTCCTCGATCTCTTTCTCCGCAGCCAAGATCTTGAAAGGCGAAAACTTGTTGGTGTTGACAAGTCTCGAGTTCACTATCTTCTTCAAGTTAGTACCCAAGAAGCTTGAATTTGGGACCGCAACAACGCCACTGCTCAACTGTCATAATAATTCCAGATTCATTTAGTTATTAGCATATACATCCATGCAGAAAAACAATTAACTTGAAACTGTTTGCAAACAATAAATAACGGTTTGATAGACAATATATAGGTATAAAAAATGTTCATTGTAAAAAGTGCAAGGTTATGTGCAGGGCCGACCCTAGGGGTGGGCGAGCCGCACCCCCCGTCCGAGGCCCGTTTTATGAGGGGCTATATATATGTGTGTGTTAAAAATTATGAAAACAAAAAACATATTAGGCCCCTCCCTAAAAATTTAAAATTTTAAAACGTATTGGATCATTTATCACCTTTCTAGAACCTTATAACTTAGATTGGGCCTAATTTATCCATAATTAATAATCTAAATATCTAATCATCTAATTATCTACTCTGAATAATAATATAACAATAAAAAGCGTAAAAAAAAAAAGAAACGAAGCCCTAAATTGGGTGTTTGTTTAGTTATTAGACTTAGAATTGAGTAATTATTAATTGTTAAATCATGATTGAGTAACTCTTAATGGTTTTAACTTTGAATTTGGATTTGATATTTAGAAATTATGACTCCGAAACAACCATATTGTGCTAAAAACATAAAAATGAAAAGTAGATGAATGAAAAAGTCTTAAGCTAGTGCCATGTTGAAGTTTATACATTAACCGCCTCTTGAAGAGCATGTTAAAGAGCAAGATCATGTAGAAGTAGAGCTAGAAGAAACGGAAGAAGTGATCAAATAATTTTGCTATCAAGAATGCCGAGAGTTTCAAAAATAACCGACTAGCTATTACAGTTGTCATTCTAATACCACATTTTTGCTATGTTTTTATTGCTATAGCGTTAATCATCGTTAAAAAAATATTTTTTTCATATAGTTCATTAGGGCCTTAGGGTTTTTTTATCGGTTAGGATGTGGTTATTTAGGCGTAAAAAATGTTGGTAATAAAAAAAAAGTGAGATGAATAGAGTACCGGGGCGCGGTTGACGGTGGCTCCGAAGGTTGAGACAGCGGTGGCCATTGATCTCCGGTGAATGGGATTGAGGAGAAGAATGAGCAGTGGAAGTGAGGATGAGTTGGGATGATGGTTTTGGGACTTATACTGGTAACGAGTGTACCAGAATTGTGAGGAGGGAAAAGATGAGCTTTCGAAAGGTTAACGGCCACATAACAAAGATTGAATGAAATGCCACGTGGCATCAAAATAGCGGTTGTTGGGTTAATGGTTACTTGAATGTGAAGACGGGCTTTTTGAGGTCAGGTTTTTTTTTTTTTTTTTTTTTTTTTTTTTTTTTTTTTTTTTTGAGGTCAGGCTTTCTGTCACCACACGATTTGTATTTGTCATTTTGGGCAAATTGTTTCAATATCCTAAACTAGTTGTATTTATATACTTATTTCATTTCTTTAACAAATAAATAATAGTAAAAATGATAATCATAGCAATTTATTGATATAATGCTGTTCATTTTCATATTAATAGGGTTCTAGCATCATTTATGAATTATGATCCAACAACATTTTGTTTATTAACTTCAACATTTAACGATTGTTTTACATCTACTTATACTCTTAATTATTGTTTTAAGATCTGAATTGTTTGTCATGTATCTTTGAAGTTTATGCTAATACAAGTACTTGTCTAATATCTTACATTGCTAATTATCAATATAAAAAGATCGAACTCATCAAACAAACTAAAAGAAGGTTTGATAGACTTGAAGAAATTAAAGAAGTGTTCGCCTATTCAGATTAGACACCAATGCAACAAAATAGATAATACATAATCTATTGTCATGGTCGCCTGTAGAGTATTTGGCGAGATAGGAATACTTGACACTTTTCTAATGAGCCGGTAATAATTTGACAAAATATTGGGAGAGATCAAGACTTCAAACTTTATATGAATAAGAAAACGTTTAAATGGTTGTAAGCATAGATTGAATTGAGGAAAATGTTTAGTGTGTAATTTTCCTTTTTAGTTGTTGTTCATATTGTGAAAAGTGTTTAATGTGTAATTTTGCTAGCTGGTTGGGTTTGTCAAGGATGAGCCGTTAAAAAAAGTTACATTTTATTTTTATATATCACAAGTATTGGTTACTGTCACTTCCATTTAATCGTGGTCATCACTCAACTTCTAACATTTTTTTTGGCAAATTTCAATTTATTCATCACCCAAAAACATTATGTACATGGTTGAACCTAGCAATGTGCTAGTACCAACCTACAAACATCACCACAACAATCTCCTTTACAAAAATCAAAAAACAAATCAAGTTATGAGATTGTTAAACACAACTCAATTCTCCCACGTCCAACGAGTTTGCTTAAGTTTGTGTTTCACCCACTTCTAACATAAATGATAAATAAAGACTATATAACAAGTAAAACTTAATGTCGTCTTAACAGTTTCAAATCTTAAAAGAAACTGACTAAAAGTAACGACTTTTGACTAAACAAAATGAGTAACTTTATTAAAACACTTTCAAATCTTAATTACCATTGTAAGCTTGAAACAAAATAATCAAAACTATTATCATCAATAAAAACTAGGTCTTAGTAGAGGTGCAAAAAAATCAGTTTCAGAACAACCAGTTTGTAACCCGGAATCCACTTGTTATGTACACTAGGTCTTAGGGGGTATTTCTTAGCCTCTTAATAAATATCTTTATCATTTAGCTCTTAATCATTCAGCATTAAGAGTGTTTGTTTCAATTAAAAAAAACATCTGAATGGTTCCTTTAAACTCTTAACCATTCAACTAATAAGGGGTGCTGAACCATTCAGACTCTCTTAATGATTTAACACTTAATGAGACAGATACTACCAAATAACCCCTTTGTCTTTAGTGTCTTAAAGCTTTACAAACTATGTCAGCCTAATGGGTTACGCATTGGGCCTCTATTGGACTATTTTGTTTTCTGGTCCAACAAGCAAGTTTGTAACACAAATATTAAATAGTACACATGAATAAGCTATGTTAATTAAAGCTTAACTTAAAATTTAACTCACTTGTTTCTTTGAGAAATGAGACATTAACATCTTATCAACCAATTATGTGTAACCAAAGATTATATAAATAACTTCTATTCTATTTCTACCCACTGAGAAAATGATATTACACGAGCTATAGGGATCTGCTTGGTAGTGTGATTTGCAAACAATTACGATTGTTATTGTTGATAATGGGAGTAGCAATAATGTTATGCATTGAGGGTTTGATAGGCAAACGTTAACCAGGGCGATGCTTGCATTTTATAAAGGGTGTCTATTTAGCTACATATTGGACGCGATTAGCTACACCAATACTATGTCGAGGGGATGTTTATTGAGGATGAGAATTTGAAGAATACAAAGATGACAATGATGATGAAGTTTGATAAGTATTGTGGTAATATTACATAGGTGTCTGTTGCTTCTCTTTTCTATCCGAAGACAAAACTTGGTTGTCTAAGTGTTGTCGATCTTCATGGTATGTGTTTATGGTGTTAAGAATGGAGACAATGTTGGCAATAGTGTACACTGTAAAGATGCACTTAATCTGTTCGGTTGAAGGTAAAATAAACC
Source organism: Ambrosia artemisiifolia (assembly GCA_032199755.1). NCBI lineage: Eukaryota > Viridiplantae > Streptophyta > Magnoliopsida > Asterales > Asteraceae > Ambrosia > Ambrosia artemisiifolia. Next base: position 3,662,724 of record CM063517.1, read on the forward strand.
TTGAACCGAACAATATGAAGAACACCTTTACTAAATACGATTACATTTGATAGTAGCCCATAAATAAAGTAGAAAAAAAAAAAGTTAAACCAAAGGGACTTTTTCTACCAAGAAACACAATTTACAAAATCACAATAAAAATCCAAGGAAAAAACACAATATTTGACATCCTTAGGGAAAAACCAACTTGAAAAGCCTTAGATAATATAGATACAGCTTCCATCATCATATCAAGTGTTCTAGACAACTGCATTTTCTATTCCTTTTCGCCCACTGCATATATATACACAAGTTAGTTATATTATTTTTTATTAAACATTTTGAGGTAATTAAGAGTACTTTTGTGGACTAACCAAAGAATTTGCCGGTTTCCATGGCATCCTTATTAGCGTCTCCAAGAGCCGCGGAGTCCAGATAGGTTTCGGCCAATTGGACTCTCTTTACGTTATCTTGTTCCTGAACAAGCATGAATCCGTACTCCAAGAGCTTCTCTATTGTCATTTTTGGTTGTTCGAATGTTGGGGGTCCATCCCTCGAGTTCACAAGCTTCTTTCCAATTGTTTCAACACCAACTTCTCCTATCCACTTCCTCACTTCGTCATCGTACACTCTTGCCCTCAAGGCGCCAAAGAAATCTAATTCAAACCACCAAACACATTTCAGTTAATAATCCTGTGACAATTCAACAACACAAAATGGTACGTTTAGCACAACCCATTTAAATTCTGACGAGCCTACCGATTGATTGTCCTGGGAAAGTATCCACTAGTTTGACAATGTCTTCATTGGCTATATTGTCAGTACGGAATATACCGACACACACACCAATACGGTCCTCTCTAGTGGGAGCCCAGTAGAACTTTTCCATACGACCGTCACGGATGAGGGGAGCATATAGTGTCGAAAAGTCGTTACCAGTGACGATGATCGGGACACGTGGGTTCTCCTCCTTGTTGTACATTCCAGGGAGTTGTACATTGGTTGGGTTATCAGCAATGTTCATGAGGGTGGCATTAACCATCTGGTTGTTGACTGTGTACTGTGTAGTTCCACCCATTCTACCTGCACCGGCATCAAGATCGTTGATGAAGAGGGCGCACATTTTCCCCTTCTTGATGATATCGGCCGCCTCACGGTACCGTTGTCTGATGAGCTTTGCGGGCTCTCCTGCGTTTCCACTTTCCAATTCTCCGGCACTCATCATGATAGGTCTGGTATAAGACATTATTCACAAGTTAAAATGATGCTATAATACATATTTGACTTAAAAAGTCAAAGTTTGTTGAAATATAACTTACGTGATTCCCATCTTAGCAAAGACAAGTTCACATTGGAAAGATTTTCCCTGTCCTTTTCCTCCCCAGACACCCAAAATTAGAGGCACCTGAAAATAGAAAACATCTTAAAATTATAAGAGAGTTTATGAACATATCCAATGTTCTTAAATTGTTGTCACGATCCACTGAGATTCACCTTTGCTTTTGAGCTATAGGTGTCAGTGTGTCACTAAGAGGAACCCTCGTCCCACCCTACTAATAGCTTTGGTATGAATGGGATTTTATTGTGTACGTTTGTTTGTTAGATGATATTCTTGAGTTTTAATCAACAACAAGAACTAGAAACCGACCTTGATGTTGGGCAAAGTCATGAAGTTCTTGGTGATGTGAACAACAAGCTTGTCCATGAAAGCAGGAGCGATGTAGAAACCATCCATGTTGTTGTCCAAATATCTGAACATGCATATGTAATTAATTTCAAATATAAAAAAATAATCAATTCCAAAGGTAACTGTTCTAATTAAAGCATATGACCACATAATATACTTACGTCCTTAGACCGGTGCTAATGTACTCGTAGGAACTCATGACGGCGAAGTGAGTTCCAACATCTTGTGGAGCCTGAAAAAGGGAATCAACCATACCCTTTCCTCTGGTGATGTCTTGTTGATCATCAGACATATCGTATGCAAGTCCCTTCCATCTGTCTTTGTCAGTCTGTTGTGTTTCTTCGATTTCCTTCTCAGCAGCCAAGATCTTGAAAGGCGAAAACTTGTTGTTGTTGACAAGTCTCGAGTTCACTATCTTCTTCAAGTTGGTACCCAAGAAGCTTGAGCTTGGGACCGGAGCAACCCCACTGCTCAACTGTCATAACAATCCCATATTCATATAGTTATTAGTATATACTATTTGCAAATAATAAGTGACAGTTTGATAGACAATATTTAGGTGTAAAAAATGTTCGATAATTACCGGGGCGCGGTTTACGGTGGCTCCGAAGGTTGAGACGGCAGTGGCCATTGATCTCTGGTGAATGGGATTGAGGAAAAGAATGAGCAGTGGAAGTGAGGAGGGGTTGGGATGATGGTTTTGGAACTTATAGTGGTAATGAGTGTACCAGAATTGTGAGGAGGGAAAAGATAAGGTAACGGCCACATAACAAAGATCGAATGGAATGCCACGTGGCATCTAAATAGTGGTTGTTGGGTTTGATGGCTTGCAGACGGGCTTTTTGAGGTTAGGCTTTCTATAACCACACGATCTTGATTTGGCATTTTGGGTAAATTGTTTCCATGCTAAACCAGTTGTGTTTCTATTTTAATTACCCTTATTTCATTTCTTTAATAAATAAGCAATAATAACAATAAAAATGATAACAATGCTTTTCTTAATATGTTATCTTACATTGTTAATTATCAATAAAAAAAGACCAAAAACATCAAATATTCAAAGAAAGCTATGATAGACGAAAAGAAATTAAAGAAGTGTTCACCTATTCAGATGTGTGCAAAAGAAACGGTTCAGGTACCGGTTCCGGAACCGGTACCTTTATTTAAACCGGTTTGGCAATAACCTGTTGCGAACCAACCCAAACCGTAGGGTTGGAATTGGATTATAACCCTATGCTGGAAAAGATCAAACCCGACCTGGCCAAAAAGTCGGTTCCAAACCAGTTATACCCGATCCTTTGACTTTCCTCGACGTGGTTCCAAAAACAACCAGTTTTGATTTTTTTTTTTTTAATTTATAGGGCTGCAGTCTGCACAAACCAGGTTTTTTTGCTCAACATGGTACTGGACTACTGGTTTTGGTTAACACCCAACAATTGCTGCAGAGTGCAGATGATGCATTTCTTTCTTCAAACTGACATGCACATTTTCATTTTTCATCATACCAAATGAGTCAACAATTTAAAACAGTATCTTACAGCCTTCATGCTTTCTCATGTGGCGTAGCGCGTCGATCATCCTTGTAACATGTTCTCCTGCACGTCACATTATTCACTCTATTTCTATGCAAAGAAGAAAAAAATATATTATGGTGAAGTTCTGGAGTTACATACAGATTCCCTCATTGTCCTTGTAACCTATCAACAGAAATCTTAATTCAGCCACCCCTGAAATGAACAAACTAGGACATCCAAAAACTCACATCTCTCAATCATATCCATGTAAATGTAGAACCATGACCATTAAGATTTATGGAACTAAACATATAAACAGTAGTGTCAAATTATAGCCTTTCATGGCATTTAATAAAAGGTGGAACCTTTCATTAGTACAAATAAAAATATTCAAAAGAAGATTTCATTTAGACATTATATAAAACACTAACCTACATTAAGAACTTACTTGTTGAAGCAGTTAATCATAATAGAGAGGGAGTTGATAAGGAAAGAAATTTATGTCAAGGAATATGTATGAGATTATGAAGATATTAATTAAAATAAAGGAATATTAAGAACACATTACCACTTGAAACGATGCAATTATCCACAACTCCTCCACTGGTGAAGGTCTCAATGCCTCAACGACATAACATGAAGAGCATGGTTACCCTAGCTTAGGCATGAGAGAATGTTGGGGTTCACTAGAAAGAGAGACAACAAATATCGTGTAAATGCGGAAGCGAATAGAGTGGATACCTTGCTCCGCTAGAGGGTTATTTATGGGGTCAAGGGGTTGACATCTTCCAGGCTTCCAGCCTTGTTACATATTCAATGTGTGCCCTGTAGCAACTCTGGATGCCTCGTCACACACCATGCTTGGACGGGTGTGTGTGTGTGTGTAGGGGGGGGGGGGGGGGGGGTCCAAGGTATAGTCAGCTGAACAATCCGCACCTTGTGGTGTACAAAGATGATATCGATATACCACATGTGCACCTGCTAGAATACATTTGATGCCTGGATTTCTGGACTTTGTCGGTAACCCAGGACCAAAGTTGGTCTGGCTATACTTCTTACAACTAATTAAGTAATTAACTGCAGCTAAGGACTCCAGAGCTCCGACTAAATATCCGTTAATCTGAGTAGTTTCAAGAACCCACTACTAAAACCCCTCTACAGGTGTGTTCATTGCCCAGCCCGACTCAAGCCGGAACCTACATCTTTAAAAATTGACAAACCTATCCAGCTGGGATGACTAGGTAGGCCGGATAGACCAAACTGTCCAAAACCGGTTCGATTTTCTGATTTGAGCAAGTATTTTTTTAAGATCATTAGTTTAAATTAAGTTCATTAAAAACTTGATCGCAGGGTCCATTAATGTTAGACAATTATTCAAAACTGAAAAAAAAAAGTTATAAAGTCGGTTAATTTGGTGTACACTATCAGGTCCAACTTCCAAGACATAAACTGTTGGCCGACCCGTTAAATCTGAATTTTCAATCCATAAACCTCAGACAACCCAGCTGAACTAGCTGATTTTCTTTGGTTTAAAGGGTTTAATCAATTTCAATAGTTAACGAACACCTCTACTCTCTCCTGTTTTACCTCTTTTGTTATTGCCCTCAAGATGAAATATTGGCTTTCACCATCTGCCCGGTCAAAGAGCTCTTCGGAGCTCAACCAATTCAATATCTTGGACTCATAAACATTATCAACAATGGCAATACATCCAACCACCTATCTGGAGTTGGTTACTGTTCAAGATTTAGAATTTCCTGACATTGATGATGGATTTACAGCCATGTTGGTAATAACCTGAATGCCATGTTATCCAAAAACTCCACATTTAGTGGGTTTGTTTTTTGACAATGGAGATTCAACAAAACAGGCTTTTAATTTTAAAATTGGCAAAAAGAGTCAAGCTTGGGTAGATTACGATTCAAGATCACAAAGTAGCTATCCCTCTTCGAACTAGACTTTCTTGGAACATGTGAGGAAATTATTCTTTTAATTAAAGCATAAATATGGCATTGGAACAACAGTTTACAAGATGGAAATATAGATCATTCATATCTTTGAATTTTGAAAAAATATGATGTCTGAAACTAAGAATGAAAAAAGAAAGAAAGAAAAGAAAACTAACAAAGCTTAACTTCTTGTTGTACATCATTTTCACCATTTTCATCTCCACTGTCTTTCAACCCATCAAATATCTCATGATCATCAAAACCTGCACATTAAAGACTCTAGATAAAGGCTCATGAAATTAACGTATTTTTCTATAATCAAATCAAGAGAGCGTAAACTATCAGCAGTCACTACACAAACTATGGCAAGTAGAGACTCCAATGTTGCGTCTCTTATATGGCAAATAAACTTACACACGCAACCTGTTGCCGCACGAAATATATGCAGTGACTACTGTTACACTTTTCTCCTAAAGTAGTAAACATTCAAATAGAAGTTGGAACTACCTTCACCAAGGACTTCGATATCATCAACTTCAGGTCCTAACATCATGATATTGCCTAATGGTGGATCAACTGTCATCCAATCAGACCTACCAATCTCATTTGGGTGAATCTCCTTCTCTGTTACCCATGCCTCAACGAAATTTATGTTTTCATGTGAAACGGGGTCAGGGTTTTCCTGCTCTTTATTATCGAACCTACAAAATCATTTGTTTATCAAATCCCTTACCGTATGAAAAGAGTCTACTTTAACAAATAATGATAAAACATTTGAGACTTACATTTGCCTTAATCTCATGTTGTATTGAACAAATACAATGTCACTGAGCCTTTGGCGTTCTACATAATTCTTTGTTTCATGCATTTGTTGGATGGAAGTCTTGTTTGTTTTACATTTAACCAAACTGCAGGTTTGACTGAGAATACGAATGGCTAAACGAACCAAGTTTGGACAAGCCCCTCCATATGTTGACCACCACTCAGCTATTGTCAAACAATAATAAATAGTGTAACCAAAGTTTAAACACAAATTAATATAAATTCAAAATTCAAGTTAACATTCGGTTTACCAGGAAATAACGTATCTCTGCCTCGTATAGCGATTTTCCTCCCAAAATCACCAGCAGCTTCGCGATATAATGCTGTCTCTTTAACAATTTTATCTTGGATTGTAGTGTCAGGAACCAATCTTTCAATACAATCATAGACCGATGATCTGATCTGAAGATGAATATCTCCTTCGGTGCTATAGAAAAACTTTGGATTAAGATAAAAACCGGCAGTGTGAAGAGGATGCCGATTGAGTTGTTCCCACCTACGATCTATTATATTCCAGTAAACCATATAATCTTTCCTCTCAACAAGTTCTTTCTTAATTGCTTCTTTTGCCCGATATACCCCTGCAAAAACATACCCCATTGGTGGTCTCTTTTTCCCGCTGACAATTCTTAATAGTCTCAATAAAGGATCTGTTAAATGGGTGATTACTGTACACATGGACCAAAAAGATGAATTGCTGATGTAATCCAAAGTACGGTATCCCTCTTCTTTCTTGGAGTATGGACATTCCATCCACTCCTCTGATGTTGCCATGGATTGAAGGTTGTGTTTGACACTTACCATCCGTTTCAATGTGGAGAAATCCGTGGAAGACCGTGTAGGACCCACGACAACAATGTCAACTCCAAAAGTATACCTTCTCATCATATTCAAAACAAAGCTATGATTGTAAATAAACCTTGATATCGATCTAGCTTGTTCGAGTATAGTACTTATCCATTCAAGTTCTCTAAAATCCTCCAATATCAAATCCACACAATGAGTTGCGCATGGAGTCCAAAATATGGTAGGAAAACTGTCCGTTATTTGTTTCCCTACTTCAATGTAACGCCTTTCGTTTTTAGTAACAATTTGTAACACATTTCTCGCTCCAACTTCTTCAACAACTTCCTTAAACAAAGTAAATAAAGCTTCAGTGGAGTCCATAATGTTGGTTGCGTCAAAAGACTTAAGAAACATTAACCCTTCAGGACAATACACCGAAAAATTCAGAAACATTTTACCATTTTCCGATGTACACTCATCAGCTAGAACAGAACAACCGCTTTTTCCCCAACTCTGCATGCATTGATCAACATCCGTTCTCACTTCTTGAACTGTACTCTTCAAAATCCAGCTTCGAAGATCGTGATAAGAAGGACCTACAACCCCCGACCCTTGCGAAGCAATTGCATCAATCATAGGCTGGAAATGTACAGAGTTCACAGCTTCTAACGGTACACCAGCGTCTAACAAAAACCGCCCAATCGCTAAACTAACTTGATGGTTAACCTTTTTCGAATCATCATACACCGAATCATTCAAAGCAAGCGCACTTGACCCTCTTCTAACTTTCATTCCTTTCTTTCTCCTACCTCTGCCTCCACCTCGCTTATTACTTACCGCACTCTCCTCTTCTTGATTCACCAACAAACTAGAACTCGGCTCAACACTTTCCGGCACAGGAAGCATCAAAACATCCGCATTCATCCCACATTGATTCCCAAACTCCGCCTCACCCGAGTTAAAATTAGTAATTTCCTCAGCCAACTTCTGTTTCTTCTTCTTCTTGACAACAACCCCATTCAAACTCTCTTGCATCAACAACCGAACATCCGGTTGCACTCTTAAACAACTAGAGGCGTTACCTTTTTGACCAGCTAAATGCTCCTTAATCCTATGAATCCCACCACCCTTAAACATCTTTCCACAATATATACACTTGAGTTGAACCTTATCACCTATTTTATACATGTGGCAATGCTTCCAAGCAACATCATGTTTTTGTGAATTTACAGGCACAGGTTCTAAATCAGAAGCCATATTTTCAAACACTACCTGTCTGTCTCCTTGTAATAACAATTTACAACATTAGTAGGTACATAGTTAAATTAAATTAAATTAAATAATCAAATAGGCAAAATAAACTATAATAAGATCATAAGAAACGTTAATTAGAGACTTACTTGGTTTTTATAAAATAAAATTGTTGGTTGAAAATCCGGCGAGACCGAGTTATGGAAGTTAGGGTTAATATATAGTCGGATGATGAATCGATGGAGGAGCGGATAAACCGGTTGGGTATTCTTCCCTTCACGGGTTATTTTTTAAACCCGGGTTAATATTGCCCCACGTTGAAGTGAACCCGGGTCTTTCGGGTTGCTTTGCATAACTTGAACCGGAGGCTGTTATCTTTCGATGTTTAAAAGCCAATTTGCAAAATTACCCAACTAATAGTACCTTACAAAGAGGTAGTGTTGTAGAACTCGTTGGGCGCTAGTCGGCCGGTGAGATTAATCGGATTGGATTTTTATATATATTTTTTCAAATTTATACATATATATGCTAATTTTATACATTATATGTATAAATTATTATTATATTGTTCACGGCTATGGTAACCGTCACTTTTAGGAAAAAAAACTGCTTTTGCTTTTATCTCATCCGTCCAAATCTGATGGTTTTTTCTAACTTTAAATCTGGACCGTAATAAATAGGCGGTTATAGCCAAAATTTGGAGGTTTTTTTTAGTGATAGCAGTTAACCAGTTACCTAAGATTTATGCAATTTTTCCTCCCAACTCCCCACGTTCTCCACCTACCACTATTTCAACTCCCAACATTGTCATCATCCATCCTGTCTCTCCCAACATTTCTTTCACTCCATTACTGATCCACACCCTCAATCACCAATGGCCACCGGTCCGTCACTCCACCGCCACAGGTACAACTTCCTATTCCTTTTTGTTACTCCATACATCTTCTTCATCAAGCCCTAGACTGTTCTCCACAAAACTACATTCGAAAACTGACGATAATCTTCGTTATCACACCGTCTTTGTCTACAACGTTCACCGAGTCTCAGGATCTAAAGGTACGGATAATTATGTTTGAATATATAAATATATAAATTATAAACATCCTGTAGTTCAAAGTTAAAACGTGATGAATGTTTGATCCGGTGTTTTATATCAACAAGTGAATACGATTTCTACAAAGCTGATCGAAGGCCAGAAAACTGGAACCAGCGGTCTCCGGAAGAAGGTTTGAGTTTTTTTTTAAATATGTTAATTTTGTGTTGTCTTCGATGTGGAGTGACGTTTTTGTATTGATTTTGATAAGGTGAAAGTTTTTATGCAAGAGAATTACGTTGCGAACAGAATCTCTAAGAAGAATCCATCAAGCCTAAAAATCCATTGGAGTGGTGCAATTTCATCAAACAATTCTTCGGAGTTCGTTTGTGTGATTTCATCAACAATCGATTGGTAGAACATACGATTTCAACGCAGAGTACTCAATCAACTGATATATATGTGCGATAATCGCTTTTCAAATTTTATTATAGGTACATTCTCTTTGTTGTTGAAGGTTGTCCTCGAGTTAGGTAAAGTGGTTGCTTCAGGAACTTTATTCTTTGTGAATCAAATGAGGTTCATTTTATCCGTAACCTGTGTATTTAGTTGAAATGATTCAACTGTAGTGACATAAGAGTAGTTGGAAAGAAAATGATAAACTATGTATTCAAAGTATTGTTGTGCCCATTAGGTGTTTGATGAAATGCCACAGGCCCACAATGAAGAAATTTATATAATATATAAGTGCAAAAAGAATGGCGCTTGAAGCAATGCAGAAGATGGAGGCTCCTTCAAGGTACGATATTTTCTCACTTTGTTTGTATGTTTTTTTTTTTACTCTCAAGATTTGTTGTATACCTGTTTTCATCATTTGAAATTAATTATAAACCCCGATGTTATATGTACTCTGATTTTACAACTTCTTTGTAGCTGATAGTGTTGATGTTGATCGGCCATTCGTTTCTCCTTCTAGATGTCAATACCGATTTTACACCTACAAGGTATACTCTTTCTCAACTTTGTTTTTATCTTCTTTTTTTTTTTTTTTTTTTTGTTGTTGTTGTTTTCCAATCTATGTTCTTCATCCTACCTAATCCATACTTTAAACACAATACTAAACCTTTTTACGGTGTCGTTATTCTTCAATTAAGGTATATATTCCAAGCTTCTAGATTAGATTTGTGTTTTGATATTGGCATTTTTTTTCAATTGTTTCTTCCTATTGGATTTATACACAAAATAAATTCATAAATAAATCAAATTTTGTTTTATTTTAAGGTTTGGTGATTTCATGGAAACACAAAAAAATAGTATTGGCTGTTTACAAAAGATCTCAAAAGTAGTACTTGCGATTTAGAACAAACAAACAAACAAACAGCTATGTTTGTTGTTTATTGTTGCTATGCAAATTACAGCAGGAAATAAACAAACCTGGTAACAATTATGTTACTCTAAATCTATGTTTTTGTTGGGGTGATGTCCAGTAGTTGTTATATTTAATTGTGAGATGTGTCGGCCAATTAGTTGACAACCTAGATGTAGTTTCTCTTTGCCTCGCTTGTATCATATATGACCAGATCCAATACCCCGGTTGTAGAACCCACCGCTAGACCCGTTAGTATGTATTTCCGTGTTATAACAATGATAAGAAAATAGGTACATGTGACATGTTTTCTTTTGAAGTAAATTTATCTTCTTACAATACAAGTTACAAACTAACAGTTACACATCCTTTTGTTTTGTTTTCCATAAACAATTGACAACGTATCCGGAAAAAAAAAAGAGAGCTAAAAGTGCATTGCTGTTTGTGACAGCCGTTTGCTGATGCGGAAGGAGCAAAAAAGCGTAGCATGGTTGAGTTATTGAAGATGTACGATGGCGTGTCGTTTGTAAGTTAGAAAACACTTAGCTTCTTGTGTTTATACGTATATGTACTTTTAAGGTTTGAGTTGTGGTGCGACTGTTGAAGCCTATTATGTATCACATATGTGCGTTAGCTTAAATGGTTTTTTGTTTTTTAGTTTTTAGTTTGTAAATTTGGTTTGACTTTTTGTCTTTGACTCAGTGTAAACCAACAATAAATTTTTAATAATGTTGTTTTGCAAAAACTACCTGTAATATGAGCTTTAAGAATTAGAATCACAAGAACCAATAATAACATAAAAACCATTAGTTTTGGTTTTAGAGAAATTGCTAACTCTAAAAAGTATCTGATTGTTTTTTTGGTATATTTATTGTTATCAAAGTGGTTTATGTGATTATCAAGAATCATGTAATTAACGAGATCAAGAAGGGTGTTAGATACTTAGATATATTAAGCACCTTTATGTTTACCCAAAAGTAAAGTAGTTTTGTTGTGGTCTTAACATCTGCAAGTTTTGTGTGGTTGATCATATTTAACAGGTTGCAGACTGCTCAAAATTTGCTACCACCATATTTGTGCATCTTGGTTCTCATAAAGGTAACTTTATTTCTTATGTATATAGAATTCTTTATGTTTATGTATATCATTTTGTTAACTGTGTAAATGCTTCATGCACCCCCAACTTATACTCTTAAAGAATCAATCAATGAGATGAGCTAAAGTGATGTCACTAGGCAAGTGGCCTCTTGGTACATGAGGCGTGCGACTTGGGATGAGGAGGTCAAAATTTCTTAAGGCGCGCGTGACAGGGCTTTGAAGCGCCTCAAAGAACATTTGGTGAGTAATTCAAGTTGTAAGTTTGTAAATCACTGTTAAGGTGAAATGTAGATTTAAGATAACTAGGTATTCAAATCAGAGCAAATGGTGAAATTGAGGTTCTAACCAGTTTGGTTTAAAACTATATAAGCTTATTACTGTTTGCTTTGGATCAGAAGTGTATGTATACGTACATGTATACAATCATGTTATATCTATATCATTAGTATCGATGAAATGTGTGTTCATTGAGATTAGATTTAAATTTATGTCACATATTCTAAGTTACACCATTTAAAGCTATTTTTGTTTTCAAATCTTATATAACTTTTTACAGTTTGATTTTCCTCTGGTATACTTATAAAGTAAGCATTTGTGTTCTCAACCATTTATATCTATTTCCATTATCCCATAGTGAGGGTGTTGCACCACATGTTTTGGTTAGGTGTGAAGCTTGCTTCTCAAATCGGAGGGGGCCGGACTCAATTTTTTTCGATCGGTAGTGGCAAATCAGCAGGGGCCGGGCTCAACCCGGAGTCTTTATAACCAAGCTGAGCTCAAGCTTAACCTGACTCGACTCGGTTCGGCTTGGCTCGGCTCGACTCGACTCACAAACACACCTACGGTTTGATTTAAAAAAAAAAACCTTTAAGTTGTTATCAAAATCTTCACTATACATATTGTATATGAATGTGTTGAAAACCCGTCCCAGCGGACGGGTATAATACTAGTTTAGAAGTTTAGGTGTCAAATATAAACTAGTGAATATGGAGAGGGGTTATATATTAAAATAACTAAACTTAAATAACCCTAATCACCTCCATCGTCACCATATCCCGTTTTTTCCTCCACGTTCCTTCTTTCATCGTACAGAACCATCATAAGCAACTAGGATTAATGGAGTTTCATCGATTGTGCCTCTAAATCATAGATTACCATCCAATTTTGAGGTAAGAACTTGTTTTATTTAATTAATTTGCTCCAATTTTGATTCGTTCGAATTCATTTTTGACCTAATTTTGAGTTTTTTAGGTCTGACAAGGACCAATTTGGTCCGACTAATCGGTGATTAATCGCGACACCTATTAATTGAGTGATTAGCTCAAAATTAATCATTAAAGTGAAGACTAGCGAATAATCACCAATTAATCGGTGATTAATCGCGAATTTTACAACAGGAAAAGATTATCGAAGGGCGATGGTGTTTACACACCCTCCAAAGTATTTTCACACTCTCTATACGTCGTGCGGTGTATAACGCCATTAATGTTCATTAGTCAAGTCATGTCAAAGACCTATTTGTGACGTATAGGCCTACTACAAAAAGGTGTACAGTTTGACAAAACTTTCCCGTGTATAGACCACCTATACTATACGTCACATACGGCAGGAGGGCACAATTATATAGGAGGGTGTGAAAATATCCAAAGCATTATCAAAATGATGCAAATGTTATCATATGTTTTGGGACAAGATTGATATGTGATATGTTATAGTTTAATGCATTAAAGTTTAAAATAGTTCGAGGTAAATTATTTTAGTTAAATATATTAAAATGATCGCATTTTTTCTTATATAATCATGAAATTGAAAAATACAAATCCATGTAACCAAAAAGTCACAAATCACAAGTTTCGTTTATGCTTATAGCTTGTGTTGGAAAGTTAACACTTAACACACCTAATGCGAAGTTGATTCGTGCCGGGAGGAGAGGTTTTCATTATCACATGCGATGGGATTACTTCAGAGTGAAGTCCGTGGCTTGCGTCTGCTCGCTTGCGGCCCACAACAGATGGTCTTAGAGGAGGAATGCATGTGTGAGCTCTTCATCCATGAGTGGGCCAAACCTTAACGCCTCAACTGGGAACCAAAATGTTGTAGTCCATTTACTGTGCATAGGTCAGGTTGCCGTTCAACTTATAATTCTTTTAAAAACCATCGAGGGATTCATATTTCCTAAGTCCGAGAGCCTATTTTGTCCACTACAAAGATCAAATCATCACTATTGGAAAGAAAAAAAGTTAGGATGGCTCGTTACTACTAAGTACTAAGCCAAATGCCATTTGATCGCAAGCCTCTTAATTCTTTTTTGTTTTTGTGTACAACTGAAGTGACAAAACTCTAAAAACCAAACCACAAGTGCTAAATGTCTACACCTACAAAGCTAAGATGGCCACCCATTTACTATTAGATTTTTGTAGGTTATAAATTTTTAATATTCTTTCAAGTTACTTTAGATAAAGAAAAAAAAATAAACTCTTTTTTTGTGTGTGTTGAACGTTGAAGGGGTCAAAGTGGAGAGTTTAATTAATTATTTTAATATTTAGAATTATCTAGTTTGGTTTAATTAGAAGAGATAATAATGTTGGGGATTTCAGTAACACAAACGAACAACCGGATGATCAGAAATCTCTGAAGGCACGTAATCGCTTTCAGATTGAATCAATTCGACGGTTCAATCGAATATTCAATCGGATACAATCAGAGATTGAGAATTTTTAGTATGTGATCTTTGAGAGAAGAACCAGAGAATATTTGATCAATTAATGAATTCGTGATGAATTAACAGGTTTATTAACTGCCTAATAGGCAGTTATCACAAGGTTTCCAAATTGCCAAAATTAGTCCCTCTATTTCCGAGAATTAATTTTCTGAGACATTTTTACCCCAGCCAGGGGCACTGCCCCTTGGACCCTGCTCCCAGGGGCGCTGCCCCGGACCCCCGTCTCTTGGGGCTTCGCCCCTAAGTTCATAATAAATTCAAATAGGCGTGCACTCCGCACCACCATACCTATATGATGTCTTATTATGAAGATATTGATCAAACAGTCAATCCAATTACACTAAATATCCAACAAATAATAGGGTTATGATCAAATACATAATGAAAGAAAAAGGAAGTCGTAGGAAGGGTATCAAACAGACTCCGATTGAACTCACTCAAGCGGCATTTGAACCGTCTTACCGAACCCTACGACGTTAGTTTTTAGGTCTTCGTTTTTTAGGGTTTTAGCTTGTAGTTTTTAGAATATGCGTTATATCATTGTGTCTTTTATGTACCATTGTGTCTTTTTTTCTTATTTTCATCATTGTGCCATTTTTCCAATTCACTGTGTCTTTTTTCTTCAACATTGTGTTATATTTTTTGACAGTGTGTTTTATTTTGTGGCTCATTGTGTCATATAAGTGGTTCGGTCTAGATCGACCTATGTCCACTGTAAAGAGAGATTTATTATCGCTTGGAAGAATACAAGAAAGATTACAAGTATGTTTATCTCTCTCTAAGCTACTTCTTGCATGGAGTGTTCGATCCTTGGCAAAGGAGAGGAGATATCCTTTTTATAGGGCCAACAGTTTTGGCCCACAAAGGGAGTAATCGATCTGGGCCTTGGTTTAGGCCCAGATGTCTTCGGTCCAGAAAATGGCGGGAAAGAGGTGGCAATTAATGCTGATGTGAGAGAAGGTATGACTTAGTCTGCAAAAAATCCATGTGGCGCTACGTGATTGGGCGCAGACGGCGCTTCCCTCTGACAAAGCATGGTTGACCAACTGTTGGCGTCTGACGTGACGTCTGGCAGCAAGCAGACATGCTTGTACAGTACTCTGACGAGTACTGTTCACAGCACCATGGTGGAAGCATGAGAGCAGTCACGTCACTATTCCCTGTCGGTGGTTGTTGGACCACTACGGACGATAATGACAGGTGATAATCAAAGAAAATCTCGCTACCTTATTCGTCAAGTACTTGACCAGTCTGATGTTAATGCACTTTACGGTGAGTTTAATCACTACTTCATTAATTTTGTTTTTTTCTTCAAATTTTGGTTTCTAACTTTGAAAATGTTCAAATGCAGTTGGTTCATCCCATCTGTTTTTGATCAAGTTGCATCATGATGGCATATTTACAAAATTCCCTAGGTGTAAATATGAAAGGGGTCTTGTGGACATTGTTGATATGATGGATATTAAAAAATTACAATTCGACTCTTTCTTAGTTGTTCTTCCATTTCATTACGGGACCTCAACACACCAGGGATGACAACAGTAGATCTTTCACACATTGGTGGATCACACCAACCAATGAACCGACATCTTGATCCCTCTACATGACACGCATAGAAACGTCGAGCAGGATTCCTTTAAGTCCAAGAAGTTCATACAATAGCAACTTGCCCACACCAATTAAACACCATGTTTAAATTTCGAATTTAGTTTTGTTGTCCAAGTTTAGATTTGAAACACTAAAATTGAAATGGGAAAAGTGAAAGGGGACGATGCTATATAAGGATGGAGAAATTATCAGCTTAGAAGGGTAGGGATTTAATTGAAAAAAACTAACCAGTTAGTGTAAAGGACAAAAGTTGTAATAAACTATTGAAATATAGAACAAAGATTGAAAGTATTCTTTTCAAAGGACCTGATCCATAATTTTGCTTAAAATAAAGGACATAAATTGTAATTTTGTCTTATACTAAATTAACCAAACTAATCCTACTCAAATACTTCTAGTAGTTATAATCTAATACTAACTCACATATTATTATCGGGTCAAGTTATTCTACACAGTGTAACAAAAATTAGAATGGTGAGAAGGATACAAAAACACAATAGATCATGAAATATGACACAATGAGCCACAAAATAAAACACACTGTCAAAAAATATAACACAATGTTGAAGAAAAAAGACACAGTGAATTGGAAAAATGGCACAATGATGAAAATAAGAAAAAAAGACACAATGGTACATAAAAGACACAATGATATAACGCATATTCTAAAAACTACAAGCTAAAACCCTAAAAAACGAAGACCTAAAAACTAACGTCGTAGGGTTCGGTAAGACGGTTCAAATGCCGCTTGAGTGAGTTCAATCGGAGTCTGTTTGATACCCTTCCTACGACTTCCTTTTTCTTTCATTATGTATTTGATCATAACCCTATTATTTGTTGGATATTTAGTGTAATTGGATTGACTGTTTGATCAATATCTTCATAATAAGACATCATATAGGTATGGTGGTGCGGAGTGCACGCCTATTTGAATTTATTATGAACTTAGGGGCGAAGCCCCAAGAGACGGGGGTCCGGGGCAGCGCCCCTGGGAGCAGGGTCCAAGGGGCAGTGCCCCTGGCTGGGGTAAAAATGTCTCAGAAAATTAATTCTCGGAAATAGAGGGACTAATTTTGGCAATTTGGAAACCTTGTGATAACTGCCTATTAGGCAGTTAATAAACCTGTTAATTCATCACGAATTCATTAATTGATCAAATATTCTCTGGTTCTTCTCTCAAAGATCACATACTAAAAATTCTCAATCTCTGATTGTATCCGATTGAATATTCGATTGAACCGTCGAATTGATTCAATCTGAAAGCGATTACGTGCCTTCAGAGATTTCTGATCATCCGGTTGTTCGTTTGTGTTACTGAAATCCCCAACATTATTATCTCTTCTAATTAAACCAAACTAGATAATTCTAAATATTAAAATAATTAATTAAACTCTCCACTTTGACCCCTTCAACGTTCAACACACACAAAAAAAAAGTTTATTTTTTTTCTTTATCTATACTATCTTATAAAGCATTTCACAAGGACCTCTTAATTTTTAAGTAATACAACTACAAAAGCTAAAAGTACAACACATAATGCATATAATAACTACTTTTTAAGGGTATTTATGTCTTTTCAAACATAAGTTACACATAAACCCCTTATTAGTTACAATTTCCCCCCTTTATCTATTTATACTATATTATAATTTTATACAATACTTACATATTTGCCCATCAACTTTACTTAATTTTTGTTTATTTAAATAGTAATTACACTTTTGCACCTTTATTTTAACTAACCACCACCCACGATTTTTAAAGGTTCATAACTTTTTCAGACGATAATAGTTTCTTAATATTATTACACCGTATAAAAGAGCACTTTATTCTCTTTAATTTGAGTATAGTATTGATGTAGTTTTTCATATAATATGATAGGTTTAAGTAATAACTGGAATGAAAACGAACTGGATTAGACGAAAAATAATAGTTACATGTTTCCCTTGTTTTAAGGAAACTACCCCCATGATTTTTAAATAGCCATAATTTTTTCATTGGTTAACTTTTTTTTTTAAATTATCTTAAAAACGAGAATTTTATTCTCTTTAATTTGAGTATAGTAATGCTAATATTTTTTTGTAATTTTAAAAAGTTGATGTATTATGTGATTTACCAGGGCCACTTGACCATTTTAGGGGCATAAAACGAATTTTAAATTTTAGGCACTTTTAGCATAACAGAGACCACAGTAAAAAAATGCAACAGAAGATAGTTGGACTTTGATGATCGCGATTTTACGATTCAAGTATACGACCTTTCACCGTTACTACACAGTTTGATTCGATTTCCATTCCTCACTTTCCCGCTTTCATTTTTAACCTAACCTTGTTGCCTCTTTTTGGAACGAGCTACGATTCTACGATTCAATACTACATAAACAAATTCGATACAAAGATAACATAACATCATAGAATAGGGCCCCAAAAGGATGGGGCACTAAGCTCATGCTTTAGTACACTTATACTTTGGCCAAAGTTTAGTTTTGGTTATTAACAAATTAACTTAACTGGACTGAAAAACGACAATCTTATCAAATAAACAGAATCAATTAACCGATCGGTTAATAAGATTATTTAACCGTTGACTTTTGTTTTGGTTGAACCTAATAATTGAATTGAACCATGCATACTGGTAAAAGTAGTTGTGTTCCCCGCCGCATCGCGCGGGCACACTACTAGTCTAAAGTAACTTGAAAGAATATTAAAAATTTATAACCTACAAAAATCTAATAGTAAATGGGTGGCCATCTTAGCTTTGTAGGTGTAGACATTTAGCACTTGTGGTTTGGTTTTTAGAGTTTTGTCACTTCAGTTGTACACAAAAACAAAAAAGAATTAAGAGGCTTGCGATCAAATGGCATTTGGCTTAGTACTTAGTAGTAACGAGCCATCCTAACTTTTTTTCTTTCCAATAGTGATGATTTGATCTTTGTAGTGGACAAAATAGGCTCTCGGACTTAGGAAATATGAATCCCTCGATGGTTTTTAAAAGAATTATAAGTTGAACGGCAACCTGACCTATGCACAGTAAATGGACTACAACATTTTGGTTCCCAGTTAAGGCGTTAAGGTTTGGCCCACTCATGGATGAAGAGCTCACACATGCATTCCCCCTCTAAGACCATCTGTTGTGGGCCGCAAGCGAGCAGACGCAAGCCACGGACTTCACTCTGAAGTAATCCCATCGCATGTGATAATGAAAACCTCTCCTCCCGGCACGAATCAACTTCGCATTAGGTGTGTTAAGTGTTAACTTTCCAACACAAGCTATAAGCATAAACGAAACTTGTGATTTGTGACTTTTTGGTTACATGGATTTGTATTTTTCAATTTCATGATTATATAAGAAAAAATGCGATCATTTTAATATATTTAACTAAAATAATTTACCTCGAACTATTTTAAACTTTAATGCATTAAACTATAACATATCACATATCAATCTTGTCCCAAAACATATGATAACATTTGCATCATTTTGATAATGCTTTGGATATTTTCACACCCTCCTATATAATTGTGCCCTCCTGCCGTATGTGACGTATAGTATAGGTGGTCTATACACGGGAAAGTTTTGTCAAACTGTACACCTTTTTGTAGTAGGCCTATACGTCACAAATAGGTCTTTGACATGACTTGACTAATGAACATTAATGGCGTTATACACCGCACGACGTATAGAGAGTGTGAAAATACTTTGGAGGGTGTGTAAACACCATCGCCCTTCGATAATCTTTTCCTGTTGTAAAATTCGCGATTAATCACCGATTAATTGGTGATTATTCGCTAGTCTTCACTTTAATGATTAATTTTGAGCTAATCACTCAATTAATAGGTGTCGCGATTAATCACCGATTAGTCGGACCAAATTGGTCCTTGTCAGACCTAAAAAACTCAAAATTAGGTCAAAAATGAATTCGAACGAATCAAAATTGGAGCAAATTAATTAAATAAAACAAGTTCTTACCTCAAAATTGGATGGTAATCTATGATTTAGAGGCACAATCGATGAAACTCCATTAATCCTAGTTGCTTATGATGGTTCTGTACGATGAAAGAAGGAACGTGGAGGAAAAAACGGGATATGGTGACGATGGAGGTGATTAGGGTTATTTAAGTTTAGTTATTTTAATATATAACCCCTCTCCATATTCACTAGTTTATATTTGACACCTAAACTTCTAAACTAGTATTATACCCGTCCGCTGGGACGGGTTTTCAACACATTCATATACAATATGTATAGTGAAGATTTTGATAACAACTTAAAGGTTTTTTTTTTAAATCAAACCGTAGGTGTGTTTGTGAGTCGAGTCGAGCCGAGCCAAGCCGAACCGAGTCGAGTCAGGTTAAGCTTGAGCTCAGCTTGGTTATAAAGACTCCGGGTTGAGCCCGACCCCTGCTGATTTGCCACTACCGATCGAAAAAAATTGAGTCCGGCCTCCTCCGATTTGAGAAGCAAGCTTCACACCTAACCAAAACATGTGGTGCAACACCCTCACTATGGGATAATGGAAATAGATATAAATGGTTGAGAACACAAATGCTTACTTTATAAGTATACCAGAGGAAAATCAAACTGTAAAAAGTTATATAAGATTTGAAAACAAAAATAGCTTTAAATGGTGTAACTTAGAATATGTGACATAAATTTAAATCTAATCTCAATGAACACACATTTCATCGATACTAATGATATAGATATAACATGATTGTATACATGTACGTATACATACACTTCTGATCCAAAGCAAACAGTAATAAGCTTATATAGTTTTAAACCAAACTGGTTAGAACCTCAATTTCACCATTTGCTCTGATTTGAATACCTAGTTATCTTAAATCTACATTTCACCTTAACAGTGATTTACAAACTTACAACTTGAATTACTCACCAAATGTTCTTTGAGGCGCTTCAAAGCCCTGTCACGCGCGCCTTAAGAAATTTTGACCTCCTCATCCCAAGTCGCACGCCTCATGTACCAAGAGGCCACTTGCCTAGTGACATCACTTTAGCTCATCTCATTGATTGATTCTTTAAGAGTATAAGTTGGGGGTGCATGAAGCATTTACACAGTTAACAAAATGATATACATAAACATAAAGAATTCTATATACATAAGAAATAAAGTTACCTTTATGAGAACCAAGATGCACAAATATGGTGGTAGCAAATTTTGAGCAGTCTGCAACCTGTTAAATATGATCAACCACACAAAACTTGCAGATGTTAAGACCACAACAAAACTACTTTACTTTTGGGTAAACATAAAGGTGCTTAATATATCTAAGTATCTAACACCCTTCTTGATCTCGTTAATTACATGATTCTTGATAATCACATAAACCACTTTGATAACAATAAATATACCAAAAAAACAATCAGATACTTTTTAGAGTTAGCAATTTCTCTAAAACCAAAACTAATGGTTTTTATGTTATTATTGGTTCTTGTGATTCTAATTCTTAAAGCTCATATTACAGGTAGTTTTTGCAAAACAACATTATTAAAAATTTATTGTTGGTTTACACTGAGTCAAAGACAAAAAGTCAAACCAAATTTACAAACTAAAAACTAAAAAACAAAAAACCATTTAAGCTAACGCACATATGTGATACATAATAGGCTTCAACAGTCGCACCACAACTCAAACCTTAAAAGTACATATACGTATAAACACAAGAAGCTAAGTGTTTTCTAACTTACAAACGACACGCCATCGTACATCTTCAATAACTCAACCATGCTACGCTTTTTTGCTCCTTCCGCATCAGCAAACGGCTGTCACAAACAGCAATGCACTTTTAGCTCTCTTTTTTTTTTCCGGATACGTTGTCAATTGTTTATGGAAAACAAAACAAAAGGATGTGTAACTGTTAGTTTGTAACTTGTATTGTAAGAAGATAAATTTACTTCAAAAGAAAACATGTCACATGTACCTATTTTCTTATCATTGTTATAACACGGAAATACATACTAACGGGTCTAGCGGTGGGTTCTACAACCGGGGTATTGGATCTGGTCATATATGATACAAGCGAGGCAAAGAGAAACTACATCTAGGTTGTCAACTAATTGGCCGACACATCTCACAATTAAATATAACAACTACTGGACATCACCCCAACAAAAACATAGATTTAGAGTAACATAATTGTTACCAGGTTTGTTTATTTCCTGCTGTAATTTGCATAGCAACAATAAACAACAAACATAGCTGTTTGTTTGTTTGTTTGTTCTAAATCGCAAGTACTACTTTTGAGATCTTTTGTAAACAGCCAATACTATTTTTTTGTGTTTCCATGAAATCACCAAACCTTAAAATAAAACAAAATTTGATTTATTTATGAATTTATTTTGTGTATAAATCCAATAGGAAGAAACAATTGAAAAAAAATGCCAATATCAAAACACAAATCTAATCTAGAAGCTTGGAATATATACCTTAATTGAAGAATAACGACACCGTAAAAAGGTTTAGTATTGTGTTTAAAGTATGGATTAGGTAGGATGAAGAACATAGATTGGAAAACAACAACAACAAAAAAAAAAAAAAAAAAAAGAAGATAAAAACAAAGTTGAGAAAGAGTATACCTTGTAGGTGTAAAATCGGTATTGACATCTAGAAGGAGAAACGAATGGCCGATCAACATCAACACTATCAGCTACAAAGAAGTTGTAAAATCAGAGTACATATAACATCGGGGTTTATAATTAATTTCAAATGATGAAAACAGGTATACAACAAATCTTGAGAGTAAAAAAAAAAACATACAAACAAAGTGAGAAAATATCGTACCTTGAAGGAGCCTCCATCTTCTGCATTGCTTCAAGCGCCATTCTTTTTGCACTTATATATTATATAAATTTCTTCATTGTGGGCCTGTGGCATTTCATCAAACACCTAATGGGCACAACAATACTTTGAATACATAGTTTATCATTTTCTTTCCAACTACTCTTATGTCACTACAGTTGAATCATTTCAACTAAATACACAGGTTACGGATAAAATGAACCTCATTTGATTCACAAAGAATAAAGTTCCTGAAGCAACCACTTTACCTAACTCGAGGACAACCTTCAACAACAAAGAGAATGTACCTATAATAAAATTTGAAAAGCGATTATCGCACATATATATCAGTTGATTGAGTACTCTGCGTTGAAATCGTATGTTCTACCAATCGATTGTTGATGAAATCACACAAACGAACTCCGAAGAATTGTTTGATGAAATTGCACCACTCCAATGGATTTTTAGGCTTGATGGATTCTTCTTAGAGATTCTGTTCGCAACGTAATTCTCTTGCATAAAAACTTTCACCTTATCAAAATCAATACAAAAACGTCACTCCACATCGAAGACAACACAAAATTAACATATTTAAAAAAAAACTCAAACCTTCTTCCGGAGACCGCTGGTTCCAGTTTTCTGGCCTTCGATCAGCTTTGTAGAAATCGTATTCACTTGTTGATATAAAACACCGGATCAAACATTCATCACGTTTTAACTTTGAACTACAGGATGTTTATAATTTATATATTTATATATTCAAACATAATTATCCGTACCTTTAGATCCTGAGACTCGGTGAACGTTGTAGACAAAGACGGTGTGATAACGAAGATTATCGTCAGTTTTCGAATGTAGTTTTGTGGAGAACAGTCTAGGGCTTGATGAAGAAGATGTATGGAGTAACAAAAAGGAATAGGAAGTTGTACCTGTGGCGGTGGAGTGACGGACCGGTGGCCATTGGTGATTGAGGGTGTGGATCAGTAATGGAGTGAAAGAAATGTTGGGAGAGACAGGATGGATGATGACAATGTTGGGAGTTGAAATAGTGGTAGGTGGAGAACGTGGGGAGTTGGGAGGAAAAATTGCATAAATCTTAGGTAACTGGTTAACTGCTATCACTAAAAAAAACCTCCAAATTTTGGCTATAACCGCCTATTTATTACGGTCCAGATTTAAAGTTAGAAAAAACCATCAGATTTGGACGGATGAGATAAAAGCAAAAGCAGTTTTTTTTCCTAAAAGTGACGGTTACCATAGCCGTGAACAATATAATAATAATTTATACATATAATGTATAAAATTAGCATATATATGTATAAATTTGAAAAAATATATATAAAAATCCAATCCGATTAATCTCACCGGCCGACTAGCGCCCAACGAGTTCTACAACACTACCTCTTTGTAAGGTACTATTAGTTGGGTAATTTTGCAAATTGGCTTTTAAACATCGAAAGATAACAGCCTCCGGTTCAAGTTATGCAAAGCAACCCGAAAGACCCGGGTTCACTTCAACGTGGGGCAATATTAACCCGGGTTTAAAAAATAACCCGTGAAGGGAAGAATACCCAACCGGTTTATCCGCTCCTCCATCGATTCATCATCCGACTATATATTAACCCTAACTTCCATAACTCGGTCTCGCCGGATTTTCAACCAACAATTTTATTTTATAAAAACCAAGTAAGTCTCTAATTAACGTTTCTTATGATCTTATTATAGTTTATTTTGCCTATTTGATTATTTAATTTAATTTAATTTAACTATGTACCTACTAATGTTGTAAATTGTTATTACAAGGAGACAGACAGGTAGTGTTTGAAAATATGGCTTCTGATTTAGAACCTGTGCCTGTAAATTCACAAAAACATGATGTTGCTTGGAAGCATTGCCACATGTATAAAATAGGTGATAAGGTTCAACTCAAGTGTATATATTGTGGAAAGATGTTTAAGGGTGGTGGGATTCATAGGATTAAGGAGCATTTAGCTGGTCAAAAAGGTAACGCCTCTAGTTGTTTAAGAGTGCAACCGGATGTTCGGTTGTTGATGCAAGAGAGTTTGAATGGGGTTGTTGTCAAGAAGAAGAAGAAACAGAAGTTGGCTGAGGAAATTACTAATTTTAACTCGGGTGAGGCGGAGTTTGGGAATCAATGTGGGATGAATGCGGATGTTTTGATGCTTCCTGTGCCGGAAAGTGTTGAGCCGAGTTCTAGTTTGTTGGTGAATCAAGAAGAGGAGAGTGCGGTAAGTAATAAGCGAGGTGGAGGCAGAGGTAGGAGAAAGAAAGGAATGAAAGTTAGAAGAGGGTCAAGTGCGCTTGCTTTGAATGATTCGGTGTATGATGATTCGAAAAAGGTTAACCATCAAGTTAGTTTAGCGATTGGGCGGTTTTTGTTAGACGCTGGTGTACCGTTAGAAGCTGTGAACTCTGTACATTTCCAGCCTATGATTGATGCAATTGCTTCGCAAGGGTCGGGGGTTGTAGGTCCTTCTTATCACGATCTTCGAAGCTGGATTTTGAAGAGTACAGTTCAAGAAGTGAGAACGGATGTTGATCAATGCATGCAGAGTTGGGGAAAAAGCGGTTGTTCTGTTCTAGCTGATGAGTGTACATCGGAAAATGGTAAAATGTTTCTGAATTTTTCGGTGTATTGTCCTGAAGGGTTAATGTTTCTTAAGTCTTTTGACGCAACCAACATTATGGACTCCACTGAAGCTTTATTTACTTTGTTTAAGGAAGTTGTTGAAGAAGTTGGAGCGAGAAATGTGTTACAAATTGTTACTAAAAACGAAGGGCGTTACGTTGAAGTAGGGAAACAAATAGTGGACAGTTTTCCTACCATTTTTTGGACTCCATGCGCAACTCATTGTGTGGATTTGATATTGGAGGATTTTAGAGAACTTGAATGGATAAGTACTATACTCGAACAAGCTAGATCGATATCAAGGTTTATTTACAATCATAGCTTTGTTTTGAATATGATGAGAAGGTATACTTTTGGAGTTGACATTGTTGTCGTGGGTCCTACACGGTCTTCCACGGATTTCTCCACATTGAAACGGATGGTAAGTGTCAAACACAACCTTCAATCCATGGTAACATCAGAGGAGTGGATGGAGTGTCCATACTCCAAGAAAGAAGAGGGATACAGTACTTTGGATTACATCAGCAATTCATCTTTTTGGTCCATGTGTACAGTAATCACCCATTTAACAGACCCTTTATTGAGACTTTTAAGAATTGTCAGCGGGAAAAAGAGACCACCAATGGGGTATGTTTATGCAGGGGTATATCGAGCAAAAGAAGCAATTAAGAAAGAACTTGTTGAGAGGAAAGATTATATGGTTTACTGGAATATAATAGATCGTAGGTGGGAACAACTTAATCGGCATCCTCTTCACACTGCCGGTTTTTATCTTAATCCAAAGTTTTTCTATAGCACTGAAGGTGATATTCATCTTCAGATCAGATCATCGGTCTATGATTGTATTGAAAGATTGGTTCCTGACACTGCAATCCAAGATAAAATTGTTAAAGAGACAGCATTATATCGCGAAGCTGCTGGTGATTTTGGGAGGAAAATCGCTATACGAGGCAGAGATACGTTATTTCCTGGTAAACCGAATGTTAACTTGAATTTTGAATTTACATTAATTTGTGTTTAAACTATGGTTACACTATTTATTATTGTTTGACAATAGCTGAGTGGTGGTCAACATACGGAGGGGCTTGTCCAAACTTGGTTCGTTTAGCCATTCGTATTCTCAGTCAAACCTGCAGTTTGGTTAACTGTAAAACAAACAAGACTTCCATCCAACAAATGCATGAAACAAAGAATTATGTAGAACGCCAAAGGCTCAGTGACATTGTATTTGTTCAATACAACATGAGATTAAGGCAAATGTAAGTCTTAAATGTTTATCATTATTTGTTAAAGTAGACTCTTTTCATACGGTAAGGGATTACGTGGGGAGACAGGATGGATGGTGACAATGTTGGGAGTTGAAATAGTGGTAGGTGGAGAACGTGGGGAGTTGGGAGGAAAAATTGCATAAATCTTAGGTAACTGGTTAACTGCTATCACTAAAAAAAAACCTCCAAATTTTGGCTATAACCGCCTATTTATTACGGTCCAGATTTAAAGTTAGAAAAAACCATCAGATTTGGACGGATGAGATAAAAGCAAAAGCAATTTTTTTCCCTAAAAGTGACGGTTACCATAGCCGTGAACAATATAATAATATTATCATGCGCGTGTTTGGTTCCGCGGATGTTCGAAGATTTGTACTTGGTCTGAGGATTCTTTCCGCGGATTAGATTATCGCGGACTCTTTGTAGAACACGTATTTTGCGGGATAGGGACGTTATCCGCGCCAGAATTAGGTACCCTATCTCTTCAATGGGCCAACAATATATATATACAAAATTTTCAATACTTAACACTTGTGGTTACATAGGTCTTCAAAATCCACTAACGTAACTTTTAAAAGTGACTTACAATGATATTTGTAATGTTTTAAACGTTAAGGTAATTAGCTATGCTATATCCAAATCAGTCCACCCACTATGTATAGATTACTCAATGTCAAAAGCATTTTAAAGTATTTGTTTGATTTGAAAGTGTGTCAATCATTTTTCATGTGCAATATTGCTACAAAAGGTCGACTCAATCATACATGGAGCCTAGTCACAAGCCAATTCATTGTTGTGGATTTGGTTTTCTCATTCTAGGATTCTCTTTACTGTGTTTCTATTTGGTTCAATAATACTGAAAATGAAATAACTTCTTTAATTTTAACTAGTTGTATAAAATCACGCGTGTTGCGCGTTTTACAATCGAAATTTAGATGAAGTGTTAATCAATCAATGAATTATACAATCGAGATTCCATTTTGATTGTAAACGTTAAAAAAATAAAGAAATATACACATAAGGTAACACATGAAATTTGTAACGAAGTTACATAAGATTATGTTATTTATATTAATAGTATATAATATAATAGATTTTTTAAATAAAATAATAGTATATAATATATTAATAGTATATAATATAATAAAGTTTTTAAATAAAATAATAATATAAATAAAATATTAATATTTTTACTATTCACTTGAGTTACTATTCAAATAAGTTGTATTATTAATATATTGTAATGTAATGTAATTAATAATAATAATAATAAACTATTCCAAATAATGCACGTGACAACACTATGAGGGTGTTTGGGATTGCGTTTTGAATCTGATTTTTAGATTATTGCGTTTTGAAAATGCAGATACTCAGTTCTTAGTGTTTGGATTGCGTTTTGAAAACGCAGATAATAAGTTTTTAGGCTATCTGTCACACCCTCGAAATCCACTTGCGGAGTTTTACCGCGAGGCGCATGACAAACCAGGATCCAAGTCAATGATCACAATAAACAATACTAAATGAATTTCAAAAAAACATAGTTTAAAAATCCCAAACATCAGCGGAAGCTAAATATCGTTACATAACCAAAATAAAACCAAATGTTTAATGTTCAAAGACCATGCAACTCTAACTAGACGCCGTGCAGACGCGTGCGCCCTAGTTCCACTTTGCTACCTTAGCGACCTGAGAAAACATGTAAGAGTTTACGTCAGCACAAAAATGCTGGTGAGTTTACAGGTTTGTAATCAAAGTTCCAAGTTTAACCTGTCCATACTATAACAATTGTAAACCAAGTACGCTAGCTAGGCGCATGTACCATTACTACTACGATTGGAAAACCATTACTAACTCGCAAACCAGATGTCGTGCCCGAATAGTAAACCTGTTCCTGTTTGAGACAATATGCACCCGCCCGGCGCTCCATGCCGACGGGTGGGGTTGGTCACTCCCAATAGCGCTATTCACATTTCCCCGTTGTGCAAACCAGCACATTCATGGTTCCCCCCGGGACTTCCAAAGATCGTATAGTAAACCGTTTGAAAACCTATAGTATGACAGTTGTTACCAAATAGTTGTTTAACACATGTTTTCTCCCCCAAAAAGTGAAAACCAAGTAAAGTGGGGCCGTAAACTCACCTTAGGTTGCGTTACTTCAGATAACAGAATAAGTCAACAAGCTATGCTAGCCCCGTAAAGCGGCGACCTAACATACGACAGTTACAAGTTCTTTAGACTAATAACCCGTAGGTTAGTTAATCCCTAGATGTCCAGACCTTAACCAAGTTTGTTTGACAACACGTTTACTGTTAACATGACCCAACGTACAAGACTCGACATCCCATTGGTGACCCGAGGCTTCCCGTGTTACACTAGCATTCACAAACATAAAATCATGCAGTCACACTTAACATACGTTAAAGTCCAACAAGTTCTAGCACATAGTTCCATTAACACATTATCGACCCGAACACATGTTACCAAGTTATCAGACATGTTACGGGGTTCCTAGCATGTTCCTAGGTGTCAAATCGGGTCTCGGAATGCTAAAATATACTTACAGCAACAGTACAGGCGATTAGGAAAAGTCAACTAGCAATTACGTTGGTCAACAGGCAATTATGAATGCTAATCGCCTATACAGTAGGCGATTAGGGTCATGTGGTATGCTAATTTTTGAGTTTGTAGGCAATTAGGGTCATGTGACATGCATTTCAGAACTTATCAGGCGATTAGGGTCATGCAGCATGCAAAAACACATCCTAGCAGGCGATTAGCCCCTAATTGCCTGAAGGGTAGGCGATTAGCCTATCATGGTAGGCGATTAGCCTGCTAATCGCCACCCCTCTTAGGCAATTAGCCTGCTAATCGCCACCTGCACACCAGATTTGGTTTTTCGCGCGTTTAACACTCCAAATCAACCCTAGAACGTGTGTAAACCTCCAATATCAAACAAACAAGTATCCTAAACATGTTTAGATCAAAATACATCGTTTAACCTTGTTCTAGCAGTCCTGGATGCAATCATGTTTCTAAAACATAACATAAGTATCATGTAATCATCACACTAACATGCGTAAACACAACCCTAATGAACAATCAATCAGATTACTGTATCAAACCATCATCACAGATCAGTAACTACCCTAATATCATGTTATCAACCCTTCATGAATCTCAAAAATCCTATCTTTTAATTAAAACATACACATACAACATGCATAGCATCTAGAATCCACACAATAATGATTATTCACGATTTACAGAAGGCACAAGTGTTTATGAACAGGTCTGGACCATTAGGGATTCAATAAAAACGTTAGAAAAGATTGCATGGATGAAAACCACACCTTAGATTATGATTGATTGAAGAAATAGGCTTGAAATCAAGTTGTTTGATCCAAAATCGTGTTCCAGAGGTTGTGTGGGTGTTGGGATGAGTTGTGGGGCGACTAGGGTTAATGTTATGAAGTTTAGGAGGTCAAATATTGTATTTATAGTCGTTTTTAGTCGTAACCCACGTTGCAGGCGATTATGGTCCAGTTGCAGGCGATTAGGGCTGCTAATCGCCACCCCCTTAGGCGATTAGCCCCCTACTCGCCACCTGGAGGCTGCTAATCGCCACCTGGAGGCTGCTAATCGCCACCCTGTAGGTGATTAGCTCACCCTAATCGCCTACAGGGTATGTTTCCAAGTATTTTGCGCGTTAAACCCCGTTTTAACATATGTTAACACATTTTCACATACCGACAAGTCACATAATGATTATAAACACATAACACTTGCAAATAAACACATTCACACTCGTTCACCAATCCCCGGGACTCGAGACTTGCCTGTTCCCTATGCTTTGACGATTCCCCGAATCGTCACCCCTTGTACACTTGGTTAATGATTGACATCTAACGATCCTCTAGGCCACATCTAATGATTCCCTAGACTCACATAACAGTTCCCGAACCATAACCCGACTCAACTAACCCAGTTAAGTACAGAATACGCGTGACTCGCTAAGGTAGACTTTAATCTAGACGACGTTGTTAACTTGAATTTGCCGGGTGTCACATCATCCCCACGTTAAAAGAATTTTCGTCCCGAAAATTATGCAAGTACCAAGAGTATGAACAAAAGAAACAGACAAAAGATAGAAACCAAGAGAGAGAATTACCCGAGTTGTCACATCATCCCCACGTTAAAAGGAATCTCGCCCCGAGATTCATTCCGTTGCAGTGGTAACGTGTCTCGATTCGAATGCCTCTTTAGGAAAGAGATGAGGATACTTAGACTTCATCTGATCCTCGCGTTCCCAAGTGTATTCCGGTCCCCGGTTCGAGTTCCATCGAACCTTAACAATGCGAATCTTACTGTGACGTAGACTGCGAATCTTGTAATCAAGGATCTCGACAGGTTCCTCCACTATCCGAAGACGATCATCAACCTTGATCTCTTCTAGTGGAACAATGAGAGACTCGTCAGTCAGACACTTCTTCAGGTTAGATACGTGGAAGACGTTATGTACGTTACCGAGCTCCGTCGGTAAATCAAGTCGATATGCCACCGGTCCGATCCGTTCCAGGATCGTAAATGGACCGACATACCGCGGGTTAAGTTTGCCACGCTTCCCAAAGCGTATGACGCCCTTCCACGGTGAAACCTTTAGAAGTACCCTGTCACCAACTTGAAACTCCAATGGCTTACGGCGATGATCAGCATAGCTCTTCTGTCGGTCCCGTGCCGCTGCCAATCGGTTACGAATCTGTACGATTTTCTCAGAAGTTTCGTACACTAGTTCAGGCCCAGTGAGTTGACTCTCACCCACTTCAGCCCAACAAAGAGGAGACCGGCATTTCCGTCCGTATAATGCCTCGAACGGAGCTGCCTTGATGCTCGTGTGGTAACTGTTGTTGTAAGAGAATTCTACTAACGGTAAGTGAGCTTCCCAACCTTTGCCAAAATCGATCACACATGCCCGCAGCATGTCTTCTAGAGTCTGAATTGTACGCTCACTCTGACCGTCAGTTTGTGGATGGTAAGCTGTACTCATGTCCAACTGGGTACCCAAAGCCTTATGCAAAGACTTCTAGAAATGCGAAGTAAAATGAGAATCACGATCCGAGATAATAGAAACTGGTACCCCGTGCTTAGAGACAACTTCTTTCAGATATAAACGAGCCAACCGATCCATGGTGTCGGTCTCCTTAATGGCAAGAAAATGGGCTGATTTCGTCAAACGGTCGACAATCACCCATATCTTATCATTCCCACTTGGTGACTTAGGTAGCTGTGTGACAAGGTCCATCGTAATCCGTTCCCATTTCCACTCTGGAATTTCAGGTTGTTGCAATAGACCCGACGGTTTCTGGTATTCCACCTTGACCTTAGCACAGGTCAAGCACTTACTCACGTATGAGGCTATATCCGCCCTCATGTTTGGCCACCAGTACAGTAATTTTAGATCCTGGTACATCTTGTCTGAACCAGGATGAATGGAATAACGAGATTTGTGAGCTTCATCAAGAACCAGCTCCCGAAGTCCCCCGAATAAAGGAACCCAGACGCGTTCTGCGAAGTAGCGCAGGCCATCAGGCCTTTGCTCGAGGTGTTTGTCGGCACCGTGCATAGTTTCAGCCTTAAGGTTTTCCTCCTTCAAGGCTTCTAACTGAGCAGAACGGAGTTGATCAGGCAGAGAGGAATGGATCGTGAGTTGCAACGCCCGAACGCGACGAAGGTTTGTCGATTCCTTCCTGCTCAAGGCGTCTGCCACAACATTCGCCTTGCCAGGATGGTACTTAATGGCACAGTCATAGTCGTTCAGGAGTTCAACCCAACGGCGCTGTCGTATGTTCAGGTGCTGTTGGTCAAAAATGTGCTGGAGACTCTTGTGATCGGTGTAGATGGTGCATTTGGTACCGTACAAGTAATGCCTCCAAATTTTCAACGCGAACACCACCGCACCCAATTCCAAGTCATGGGTAGTGTAGTTCCTCTCGTGCACCTTGAGTTGACGAGAAGCGTACGCAATCACCTTCTCGCGTTGCATCAACACGCAACCGAGACCATGAATAGAAGCATCACAGTAAACAACGAAATCTTCAGTGCCTTCAGGCAAGGACAAAATAGGAGCAGAGCAAAGCTTAGTCTTCAGTTTTTGAAATGCCGACTCTTGTGGTTCACCCCAGTCGAATTTTCTATCCTTCTGGGTAAGAGTGGTGAGGGGTTGAGCGACCTTCGAGAACCCCTTTATGAAACGACGATAATAGCCCGCAAGGCCTAGGAATTGCCGCACCTCAGTTGGCGTCTTTGGTGCTCCCCAGTCCTTGATCGCTTCGATCTTAGCTGGATCGACATGAATTCCCAGTTCATTGACTACATGCCCTAGGAATTGGACTTCTCGTAACCAAAAATCGCACTTCGAGAACTTGGCGTACAGTTGTTCTCGTCGTAAGAGTTCCAAAACCAACCGTAGATGTTCCCCATGTTCGGTCTCGTTCTTGGAATAGATCAGAATGTCATCAATAAACACGATAACGAACTTGTCAAGATACGGTTTACAAACGCGGTTCATCAAATCCATGAAAACCGCCGGTGCGTTAGTGAGACCAAAAGGCATGACCAAGAACTCGAAATGGCCATAACGTGTACGAAAGGCAGTTTTAGCAACATCAGCTTCCCTTACGCGCAACTGGTGATAACCGGACCTTAGATCAATCTTGGAATAGTAGCTAGAACCCTGGAGTTGGTCAAATAGGTCATCAATACGAGGAAGAGGATAACGATTCTTGATAGTCACCTTGTTCAATTCTCTATAGTCCACGCACAGTCGAAAACTGCCATCCTTCTTCTTAACAAACAAAATCGGGGCTCCCCAAGGGGAAGAACTAGGTCTGATGAAACCCTTATCCAAGAGTTCCTGTAATTGGTTAGACAATTCTTGCATCTCAGGAGGTGCAAGACGGTAGGGGGCCCGAGCAATAGGAGCAGCGCCAGGTACAAGATCAATACCGAACTCAACCTGACGATGGGGAGGAAGACCAGATAAATCATCAGGAAAGACATCAGAAAACTCACGTACAATCGGGATATCGTTGATCTTCTTCTCGCTAGTAGTGGAAACAGATAAAAGTGCCAGAACAGCCGAATAACCCTTCCGAAGATACTTAAGGGCTTTCATGCTAGAGATGAGACTTAGCGGAGCACCGCTCTTGTCCCCGTACACAGAAAGAAATTCTCCATCAGGGAGAGGAATCCGGATGACCTTGTCGTAACAAACGATTTCAGCGCGATACAGAGACAACCAATCCATGCCTATAACCACGTCGAAACTACCCAAAGGTACCGGCATAAGGTCGATAGGAAAAGACAAACCCGACAACTCTATGTGACATTCCCGAAGAAAGCAAGTAGCTTCTATCTTCTTACCGTCAGCCAATTCTATAATATATTTAGCCTCTAGAGGAACAGGTACTACATCTAGCAAACGACTAACTTCCACAGATATGAAACTCTTATCGGCACCAGAATCAAATAAAACACTAACAGAGCGATCGTTGAGAAGAAACGTACCAGTGACAGTGTCAGGGTCCTGTCTTGCCTCTGCAGTCCCAATAACGAAGGCACGTGCGTTCCTGTTTCCGCCCCCGTTGTTACCATTTCCATTCCCATTACCATTCCCATTCCCTCCCTGTTTCAGCTTTGGACACTCCTTCTTGTAATGCCCCGTTTCCCCACAGTGAAAACACCCCTGTTTGCCCGCAGTCCCCTGAGTAGCAGAAGTCGGAGTAGTAGTTGGGGCCTGAGTCGATGGAAGAGTCGCCCTACAGTCTTTGGCAAAATGCCCCAACTTCTGACAGCGATGGCAACGATTATTATCACAACCCCCATGATGATGGCGTCCACACTTATTGCATTTTGGTAACTTCCCTACATAACCACCACTTGGCTTAGAACCCGATGAAGACGAACCCCCACTATCAAACCTTTTCCCCTGTTGAGTTGGTGCTGGTGTAGAACTCTTCACTTCATTATCCCACTTTCGTTTGTTGCTCTCCGGAGCCTTAGCAGTTGAACCTTTGGCAGGCAAGATACCCTCACTCACCTTCAGGTTAGTCATTCTATGAGCAGATCGGACCACCTCCGCGTAGGTAGGAAGATTTCCCGCAGCCACCAACCCTGCGATTTCTGGCACAAGACCCGAGATATAATGTTCAATCCTCCTATATTCCGGCACATGTAAATCAGGACAAAGTACGGCCAATTCGTTCCGCCTCACAGTATACTTCTCAATTTCCGACCCAGACATTTTGAGGTTCCACACCTCGTGTTCCAGCTTTTGAATCTCCTCCCTGGGACAGTACTCCCTCTTCAGCAGTTGCACAAAGTTCTCCCAAGGCATAGCATAAGCCTCCCCTATACCCATAGTCTGGGTGATATCGTTCCACCAGGTCAACGCAACATCCTGGAGCAACCCAGCAGAATACTTGACTCGATCCTCCGGGAGACAGTTACACATCAGGAAAACAGACTCCACTTTCTCCAACCACCTGAGCAAACCTACTGCACCCTCAGTACCCGAAAACTCATGGGGCTTGCAGTCCCGAAACATTTTGTAGGTGCACATGGGTGGTGGTGGTGGATTAACATGACCACCTGTAAAGAAACACGTAAGAAACCCACAAGAAATGTAAACAAAGTTCACCGATGAGATAGAAGTGGTTAGGTCAACTTACCGCCATTGTGCCTAGCTGGAAGGCAGCCTGCAGCAAGTTATTCAAGTCATCCTGCGTGAGGTTCACACCCCCACGACCACCATTACCACGCCCACCATTGCGGCCACCTCCACGTCCTCCTCGTGCTCCAGACATGATTCTGGCAAAAAGGACGAGAAAATTTAGTTTCACAGCCAATGATAATCACCAGCGTTCACAAGATCAAAGCTAGATCCAACCCAGGACTATCCATTCGAACCCCGAGCTCACTAGGGCTTTCATGCATTTCGGTTTATGATTTTGTGTGCACCCAAAATGATAAACCGCTCTACATGGTCCTCCAAGTGTTCTCCTAGTTCAAAGTTCAAATCACCGGACATAGACTCTTAGCTATACCCCGTAATACTACGGTAGTTCGTAACAAGGGTTTCGATTGGGGTAGAAAAGGGAGATGTCCGAGCCTTGGACCAATCTCAAGAGTATACAGTTAACCCCAATGTACCGCACTGTCTAGTAAACAAGTAACCCAGTAAAAAGAATGGATGATGTAACACAGAAGGGTAAGATGATTTAGAGACACCCCGACAAGTCTATAAGTAACTCAGTATAAAGTTTAGTACCATGTGATCATCTAGTGTGTGCGACTCAGTTATAGACTAGACTCTACATGCAGTCCTAGTTCACTATAACCATTGGCTCTGATACCATCTGTAACACCCCGCCCCTCTCACCACCAATATTGTCCGCTTTGCCCATCCTGAGCTCACGGATTTGTTTTTGGGTGCCCAAGTGGAGACTTCCCAGGAGGTCACCCATCCTGGAATTTCTCCCACCTGAGCACGCTTAACTGTGGAGTTCTCCTCTCATCCACTAACATTAAGCCCCAAAACGCGTTGGTAATTTAAGAGGCAAGACATTACTTATGAACCAAGGATCTCTCCTGGCCACGGCCGATGTGGGATTTTCCTGGGGTGTCACACTATCAAAACGCAATAATTTATAAGCAGCTCCACCCCTGCCTTTTCAAAACGCATAATCTGTTTTAACTAATCAATCCAAACACCCCCTATATTCTCCCTCATATATAATTTCCTTAATTTAATTTAAGTGAGTGAAATTAATTTATATTAAATCTTATTTAGTTTATGTTAAATAGTATTTTATATATATGGTTTGTGACCAGAATTTTCTATATACAATCCTTTTTTAAGTTTTCTTTTCATACAATAAAAAACTTCCTTACATTGAAGTTTTTGAAATTAATTAGGTTTCATTTTAATTTAGATAAATAAATGATATTTTCTTTTATTACCAGAACAAACTTTCGAGAATAATTAGTGTAAAATAAAATAGTTCAAAAAAAACTTTCAAGATACTTGAGATTTGAAAACTATATATCTCTATATATACACACACAGTTAGCTATTAGTAATTTTTTTTTGAAAGGTGATTTTTTATATTGTGGCAGAGATCATCACAACACCTTAGAAGGGGATCCCTTAGCTACTCTACAATGATCAGACTATGCTGTCTTAACCGGTTCCACGCTGACGCGAGAGTGGCCAGCCCACAAGCGAGTCGAGGCTGTGCATAAGGGGCACTAAGGCTTCCACCAGGAAAATTTCCTGCCACTTGACAGATGTTGCACCTTCCACAAGAGGCAAACCTCTTTGAAGTAAATGCACGGTAGTAGAAAACCGGGGGGGGGGGGGGGGCATCAGAATCGAACCTGACCCCTCCAAAGAAGGTAGGTGCAACCATCACTTGGAAATTTCCCTCACAATGCCCCCAATGGGGATCAAACCCAACTCTGACCAAAGTGAGAGTGGGCCGCCTACACTGAGCTACAATGTGAAGGATAGCTATTAGTATTTAAACAACCAAAATATCGTCAACATCACATATCATATATTTTCAATTACTCATATTATTTACTAGCTGATTATCCTTGAAGTGTCCCGGGGTTGAAAAAATTTAATTTTGAAAAGAAGGAATCCGAGAACCTTGACCCTTTGACCGAGAACAATGGTATTTCCGAGAACCCTTATGTCCGAGACTGTGTATCCTAGAACTTGTTCCTTTATCCGAGAACCTTAGTGAATTCGAGTACTCTTGTTTTCGATCAAGTAACTTGTTCCCAAAGATTCTTTATTTGATTTTCAACTAAAGATCTCGATAATTTAAGAAGTGATTGTTTCTTGATTTGATTTTCAAAATATTTTCTAATCTCTTTCCAAAATCTTCTCCTAATTTTCTACACAAACACAATCAACAAACAACCATATCGGAAAAAAAAAATCAAACTCCAAGATTTAGACCAATATTAGTATCTTCTTCGAGTTCTTGATGATCCTTGAATTCGATTATCAGTTCTACAAAACTAAAAAAAATCGTGAGACTTAAGCCAAAACAAATAAGACAAAAACAAAGAACCAAAGTTTTATACGGCAAAGACTATCAAAAATTAAGAACCAAAGCCAAAGTTTTATACAGCAAAAACTAAGAAACACCTTTCTCATAACTGTTAATAACATTGTTTTTCGTAATCATCAGGAAAATCATATAGACATGATTAATTTTTGTGATAGACAGGGATAATTTACATCATATGAAAAACAATGGAAGGTTATCACTTAAATATCAATTGGAAGTTACCAACCCAATTCTTAAATCCAACATATCCCAATTAATACAACTCTCGGAAACTGAAAGATAAAGAACAAGGTTTTAAATAAATTTCAATCGTTACAGTTATCCAATAACTAAGAACAAAAAGCATAGAATGCTTAGATTGTCCACTCAAATACAATAGAAAACCAAGTTATATGATCTACTTACAACCCCCCCCCCCCCCTGAGGAAACCACCAATTGATTAGCCGTTAATGACGTTGATTAGATTTCCAACTGTTGACGTGAATTGCATAATGGGATAATGATTGAGAGGGTTGAAAAGCTCAATAATCTCCAATTGATTGCTCCAAATTTGTCCCAAGGTATTAAGTACAAAGAATGGAAAGCGACTTTTAAAACCCTAAAAGTTGCCTTAAAGACATTTTCCTGTTCACGATTGCTGTAACCTACGACCAGACCATAGGTCACGGCCGCATGTTGGAGTCACAGCATGGTCAAGCTAAGTTACGGCCAGGGCTTATCGCCCTGGTCACTTCCAAACCCTTCTTTTCTTCATTCATTGGACGGTTTCACCTTATTGCTTCTTCGTGTAAGCTTCCAAATCGCATGTTTATCCTAAAATAACATATTCACTCATAAACAAACAATCTCAAGTAATTACTCACATAAAAACACATAATAAATAAAATTTAGACTCCTTAAGCATTAATCCAAAACTCATCCACCAAATACCCACCTAATAATAATATTAATATTAATACAAAAATGTTCAATATAAACACTTTTAAATGGAGAATTGCTTTCAATTTTACAATATTGTTTCATGTAACACCATAATTATCTCTCTTTCTCGTTCTAACATATCTCCAAAACAACAAGTGGTTTTATAGTTAAAGTTAGGCACGTGGGTCGTCCGTGCTTCACATCAAGAATCATTACTTGTGCAGTTGTGCGGAGTTGTGTGATAATAAGCAAAATTAGTACTCCGCTCAATGTAATGGAATTTCGGTCGGTAGCAATTCGTTTCGTCACACGTAGGAAATTCGACCAAACAATTTGTCTATAAATCTCCTGGAATCATTATGTAAATGCTCTCGACTGAACAAAACAAAACAATAAACATTTAAAAGAGTTAAAAGTTAAACTTGGAAAAAAGAATCAAAACAACAGAAAAACCAAATAACAAAACAAACGAAAAAAGATAAGTGAAAACTAAAAAATCCAATGAAAGCATAACACCTGGACAAAGAGGGGACGGGGCACTACACTTGAATTTTTTTAACTTCACTGATTTTCATCAATCTTGCACTGTCACATCACTTCACTGATTCACAGTTTTGTAGGCAACACTACTCTGAACTACCTAACCCATAAAAAAACAAAAACCCCACACACAAAACCCCACTCACGGTTCGTTAACTAGAACCCGTGAAATCTACCAGCAAACCACTACTCGTGTCACCCTGCTAGTAGATGATACCAACACCGTTTGCTGATAGTGCTCCGTCCCTCTATGAAAAGGAGAGTGTTTCGAGAACACGCAACCCCTGCCTTAGAAATCCAAAGACTTACCAAATTTAGTGGAGACCAACATCTAATTAAAGTTGAAGCACATGCTACATAATATTGAAGCAAAAACGACCCACCAATAAAAAAATAGTACTGTTCATCCTCCCATTTTTTAAATATAGAGGAGAATTCGTTTAGACTGTGTAGTGAAATCATGCCCGCTCCACATGTGGTGATTCCATTGGCTGTTGCATGAGATCAACACATATCCACACATTTCAAACTCAAACCCATTACTATGCCCGAGCACTTAACGTCCCTATTGTGGCCCCTTCGAGCCAATATGTGTAATTCATGGGGTCTAGTTAAGAAATACGAATAGATTGGAGTTAAAAAAATAATGATAACAAGGGGAATTATGCCAAGGAGGTGTGTTCCTTCTGATTCAGGTGTGATTCTCACTCTCCTCATTATTTTTTGTGACGTCCAGGTGAAGAGCGAATACGGATGACACCGGTTCGATTCGGATGGGAGGCGATGTTTTACCGATTATTCCACTGCCGTGTCTTCGAGCAAGTGGAGGCCGGGTTTCCACGCATCTGGGAGAGCCAAGGAGCTGGCGACAGTCGAGTAGCCAACCTTGACCATATCGTCCAATGTTACAATGGTTGACACGTCTTTTCTTGCCGTTAAAAAAAACAAGGGAAAATTATAGAAGAGTTTGACATGATGACGTGTGACACATTGGGTGGTTACTATATAGAGCAAACATTGCGCGGCCATAAATTCATGTACGTAATTCTCAACCGGCAATAATTGTATTTGTGAATGTCATAAGTTTTTAGAGCCTTTTATGTATTTTGAAAAATACATTTATCCAAAAATAGGTTTTGTAAAATATTTGCTGGCACGACATGTCGTGAAAAGTATATACGCCTTTCCTGTGTAAAATAAAAGTTTTATAACTTTTATGGATGATGAAAAATAATTTTAACTCCTCTATTTAGCAACTTTTCTATGCATCATGCTGTTGTACGGTAAGCTTTGGGTGTTTTTCAAAAAAAAATTGATTTTACAACTTCACTTGCATAAGGTACAAGTCATCTTCTTCCAAACTCAAATTTCACTCTCCACATACAGACTATTACAATTGCTTCACTTTATAATTTAGGGCATGTTTGTTTTTCCTTATTTACACCAACTTATAACTTATTACTTTTTCAAAAAGTAAATAAGTTATAAATATTGTTTGTCAAACCCAAAAGGACTTTTTGTTTTAACTTTTCATTTGTAAGGAATAAGTTGTTTTGGAAAAGTAAGGAAGGTGTGACTTTTTGAAGCTACTTATAACTTTTGGGGAAAATTTACCTATATGCCCTCCTTATATCCTTATACCTACCCTCCTTATATCCTTTTTGGTCATTTTACTTGAAAATATAATCCAAAAAAACTTTTCTAAAAACTCCTTTTTGAAAAGCTAATCCAAACACTTTTCTAAAAACTCCTTTTCAAAAAGTCATAAGTTAATAAGTCCTTTTCACCAAAAGTCCTTTTGCCCTCAAATAAGTTTACCCAAACATGCCCTTACTTTGTCTCTCTAATGCTTTACTCTCTTTCTCCTCTTCTCTCTAAACCTTTCTAGCTTCTGTATATTTTTTCGGCCGGCTATATATGCTTTTGTTCCTGTCGTCATCTATGGCGACGACGAACCTATGACGGTCTTCTTTTATGGAGAGAGAAACAGAGAGACGAACCATTTTTTAGAGAGAGAAACAGCCGGAATCTTTGTCGATGACGATGAGTACTCATCTGAGACATGAATACTTTAGAGTTTTGGCGATGATGATGGCCTACTACTTGGCATGGCAATTCCGGTTGCAGCCGTGGTGGCCTCTGAGCCCCTTGGTTTTACAGCGATGATGATGGTAGATCTGAGTTGGTTGTTTTGTTTTCTTTGGTCGTTTTCCTTTCTTATTTTTTTACCTTGATGATGGCGGTGGTTTTATTGGCAGGTGGAGGTGAGACGGTGATTGTGGGTGTTCCGTGTTGGAGGTGACCCAGTGTAATTGTTGTGTTTTTGGTAGTGGTGGTGGTGGTGGATACTCAGTGTTGGAGTATGAGGTGGTCGTGGGTGTTCAGTGCTGTTGGTCAGATGGTGGTAGTGAATGTACGGCTATGGTGGTATTGGCCGATGGTGTTGGGTGGTTGTGGTAGGTGGTGGTGGTGAAATTGAATTATTCTCCTTATTCTTCAAATCGAGATGGTCTATTTTTATTTTTATGAACTGTACTTGTCAATTATGTTTTCTGGGAGATATTTTGCCTCATCAAACTTCTAATTCTGTTGTATAAAGCCCTTATATATGTGCCAAATATTTGTGAAAATATGTCATTGAAAGTTGTGGATCTATTTGAGCATAAACAAGATTTGTTGTGGTGCATATTAGTTTCAAAGATGGATATATTAGTAATGTTGGTAGCACTAGCAGGTACTTAATTTACTATTAGTTTTACATTATGTTAATCAAGTCAACTTAGAAAATGTTTGTTATTAATATGCCGGATTGGAAAAGGATTTAATAATAAACGTCAGGTTAATATTAGTTTGGAAACGAGTCTATTCGATTGTGTTATGTACGTTATCATTTTGCGTATGGCCCCGCCGCAAACATCTAACTACTTATTAACAAAACAAAAACAAGCATTAGCATGGCCCCCGCCGCAACGCGCGGGGGGCGTCTACTAGTTTTATATAAAAGGTTGTGACAGCTACACAACATAAACGTAGATTTAAATTTTAAAGTCATACATTTAAGTTAAAAAAATAAGAGAATTTACGTCCCATCCTCTATACTAAACCTTATTTTTAAATAGAGTTAATTGCAGTTTTCGACTATCTGGTTTGCATCAACTAACAGGTTCAACACGAGTATAACACTTTAAGTCCCTGATTTTTGTTGGGCCAACACTTTACATCCTTCATTTTAATGTCGGTTTGTTTTTCTGTTAGTTTGTGGGTGAAATAACTATTATACCCCTCTATCTTCTTCTCCAACCAACCAATTCACCCACCACCACCCTCCCTCTCCGCACCATCTCCTCTCTCCTCCACCACAATAATAATAATAATAATAATAAAATGAAAACCTGATTGTTTTTTTTTTCGGTGGGTGTGCCACTAAGTTGGAGGATTTCAACCTCAACAAGACCAAGAGACATTAATCCTAGAGTAAGATAAGACATGATGCCGACAAATAGGGCTGGCATAACAGGTTATACGAACCTGTTAAGACACAAACAAGACACAAAATCTAATCGTGACATTTTTTTCAAACACGAACACAAGCATGTGTATAACAGGTTAACACGATAAGACAAGATAAGGAACACCTAATAAAACAGGTTAACACGACAAGACATGATAAGAAACACGATATGTTGATACGAGTTGATACGGTCAGCTCATCTTTCGAAATCAGCGGACAATTGGAAGTGGATCCTCGAACAAGATGGTTTTTTCTCAATCAAATCGTGTAGAACCATCCTCTCGGATTCAGCAGTCCCGTTGATTCCATATGAATGGGACTCTTGGGTACCAAAGAAGGTCAATCTACTAGCATGGCGGGCAGAGCAAGGGAGACTGGCGACTAAAGATGGATTAATTCGAAGAAACATCACTCACGGATCAGACTTGTGCAGCCTTTGTGACGACGATTCGGAATCGGCAACACATTTTTTACATATTGCTTTATTGTAGCGAATTTGTGGAACAAAGTAAGCGAGTGGTGTAACATTCAGCCTATTTATGCTTTTACCATTCGTGATCTGCTGGGGATTTATAAAGCAAACGGGTTGGGTCGAGTAAAGAAGAAGGCATTGCAGACTATTATCTTAACCACATGTTGGGTCATTTGGAAGAGTAGAAACGACAAAATCTTCAACGGAAAAAGGGCAGTCCTGGAACATTTGCTTGGAGACATCATAACACTTTCATATACATGGGTGCGCAATCGGGGAAAAATCGACAATTTGGATTGGGATAAGTGGAAGATATTTGAAATATAGGATAATATGCAAAACTTGTTTGGGATGTAATACTATGCTTCTATACAACATCTTGCTGGTAGAAGCAATCTTGTAAATATGTTTTGGGTGTGAAATAAAAATCGAAATTTGCCGGTCAAAAAAAAAAAAAAAAAACAAAACAAAACAAAAAGAAACACGATAAGTTTGAATTTAACGGGTGGAGTAATGTCTCAAAACCTAATGATATCATAATGAGTTTGAAATTTTGAATTATACAAGTTAAAAATAATAATAACTTAAAACATTAACCATCGATCCAATGATAAACAAGTGTCAATGATGGTTAACTCAGTTGGCAACAATCGTAGAAAATAGAAACAAGGTTTGATCCTGGGTTTGCCTTTGTGTAGGTTATTCTACAACGCTTAAATGCGCACAAATGTAGCCATTGCACTTCACGCCGTCCAAAAGAAATCCAAAGATAAACAAGTGTAAACAATGATGGTTACATACCATAACCATTATGTGTGTATGCCAATTTTAGACAAGTCCAACCCAAGTAAACTGAAAGCGATTTTCAATAACAAAAACTGAGCCCGGCCATCATGGGTGGCTAACATGCTATGATCTGTTTCTTTCACATCACATTGGTGGTCGGTTTTT
The DNA here is from genome assembly GCA_032199755.1 of Ambrosia artemisiifolia. Lineage (NCBI taxonomy): Eukaryota > Viridiplantae > Streptophyta > Magnoliopsida > Asterales > Asteraceae > Ambrosia > Ambrosia artemisiifolia. Next base: position 3,706,790 of record CM063517.1, read on the forward strand.
GGCCACCCTCAACTTCAATGGTGTATACATACTGCACATAAAACGTTTGACACGTATCCATGACCATCATAAAAGAATTTCAATTTTTTTTAATAAAAAAGAATAACAAAATTATAAGAAAATATCCCACCCCTCTATTGCCTAACAATAACCATGAAATACCATACTAGACCCACTACATTTCCTCCACTTTACTTTCCACAACCATCACTACTTTATGTAATGTTTCTACTTTCTTCTTCAACCAATTGAATATGACACATGCTATAATACAATACTAGTACAATTCATTTAACACACCATTTCCATCATCATATAAACACACATTCATATTACAACAAACAGTACTACTCCCATGACCAAAACATGTTCTTCCCTTACATCCTCCTTCTTCCTGTTCTCTTCACACCATCTCTCTCTTTCTCCTTCACCTTCAACACCTTCAAACATATTAACATATCCATCAACGGTAACACCCACATCACTCCTAATGGCATTCTCCAACTCACCAACCACAACCCGAGGTTAATCGGTCACGCGTTTTACCCGAACACGATCCGTTTAATAAATAATAATAATAACAATAATAATAATAATAATAAAACACCTTTATCTTTCTCTACTTCCTTTGTTTTTGCTATCGTACCTGAATATAAAAAACTAGGTGGTCATGGACTAGCTTTCACTATCTCTCCATCTAAAGAGCTAACAGGAGCTCAACCCAATCAGTATCTTGGACTCCTTAACATAACCAACAATGGCAACACATCAAACCATTTATTCGCTGTAGAGTTCGACACTGTCCAAGATTTAGAATTCGGTGATCTTGATGACAACCATGTTGGTGTTAACCTTAACTCCATGTTATCAAAAAACTCAACTAAAGCTGGGTATTTTGTTGGTTCTACAAAACATGATCTTAATTTAAAAAGCGGGAAAAAGATCCAAGCATGGGTAGATTATGATGGTTTAGAACAACAACTTAATGTTACTCTTTCTGTGTCTTCAAATAAACCAACTACACCGATCTTGTCGGTTCCATTGGATCTTTCACATGTGGTTCAAGATTTTATGTACGTTGGGTTTTCAGCATCAACAGGTGTGCTTGCAAGCTCTCATTATGTGTTTGGTTGGAGGTTTAATATGAGTGGTAAAGCTCAATCTTTTGATCTTAATAAGTTGCCTTCAATACCAGGGACTAAAAAGAATCATTTGGTTTTGATCATTGGTGTGTCTGTAGTTGCTTTTTTAATTATTATTATTGTTTTAGTTGTTGGGTTTGTTTTTGTGGTGAAGAAGTTGAATAATGTGGATGAGGTTGAGGAGTGGGAGGTTGATGTGGGCCCACATAGATATTGTTATAAAGAGTTAAAAAAGGCTACAAAGGGGTTTAAAAAAGAGGGGTTACTTGGGTTTGGTGGATTTGGGAGTGTTTACAAAGGGGTTTTGCCTAAATCGAGGACTTTAGTTGCGGTTAAGCGAATTTCGAATGAATCGGAACAAGGGATGAGGGCGTTTGTGTCGGAGATTAATACTATTGGCCGGTTGCGGCATAGGAATTTGGTTCAGTTGTTAGGTTGGTGTAGGAAGAAAGGGGAGTTGTTGCTTGTGTATGATTACATGGCTAATGGTAGTTTAGATAAGTATATTTATGATGATCCGCGAGTTGTTTTAACTTGGGAACAACGGTTCAAGATTATAAAGGATGTGGCTCGGGGATTGTTGTATTTACATGAAGAATGGGAGCAAACCGTGCTTCATAGAGATATTAAAGCAGGAAATGTGTTGTTAGATTCGGAGTTAAATGGGCGTTTGGGTGATTTTGGTTTGGCTAAGTTGTGTGAGCATGGGTCAAACCCAAGCACAACTAAAGTGGTTGGTACATTGGGTTATTTGGCTCCTGAGTTGACTCGGACCGGTAAGCCCACCACAAACTCAGATGTGTATGCTTTTGGGGCTTTGCTGTTAGAGGTGGTTTGTGGAAGGAGGCCCACTGAGCCGAAGGCGTTGCCAGAGGAGCTAATTTTGGTGGATTGGGTTTGGGATAAGTGGGCCAAAGAGTCGGTTCTTGAGGTGGTTGATTCGAAATTAAAAGGGGAGTTTGATGAGGTGGAGGTTTTGATGGTAATTAAGTTGGGGTTAATGTGCTCTAGTAATTCACCGTCAGCACGACCGCCTATGAGGCAGGTAGTTAGGTACTTGGAAGGGGAGGTCCCCTTGCCGGAAAGTATACCACCGCCGTTAGAGAGCAGTGGGAAGGGTAGTAATGCTTGGGAGTTTGAGGATTATGCACATTCGTATCCGTCTTCGTCTTTTATAGACAATGTAAGCAATTGGTCAGCAGGAGTACCTGAGGAAGAGTATATTGATGTTGAAGCAGGTTTGACTACACCATCCTCAATTGAGTTTGAGACCAAGTTAAGAAGTTAATATTTTTTTCTCAACCTTTTGGGCTTGTTTTGGTTTTTTTTTTCTTTCTAGTTTTGGCTCTGTAGATCAATGTATGTAACCAGTTATTTTTAATGTTAGAATCAACAACTGTATAATTAATATCCCTCTTTCCACTAAGCTTTCTTGGAACAAGATATATAAATAATTATCTTGGCTGGAGTAACAGCTAATTGATATTGGAGCATTTTTATATATTCAGTCTCAAGTCAAAACACTTCTCAACAACATTAGAAGCAAACTGTCTTACCAGTTAATTGGTCTGTTAATAGAGGTATGCTCATGTGTTTTCCATGTTCTAGTTCTGGGCTTCTGGCATGCATACAGATTTTATAATTTCATCCATCACTATAATTTGTGTTTTCGGGTCATGGCAGTGGTCCAGGACAATCTGTTTGGTAATTGTTTTTGTAGAATTTAGAACTAAGCTAAACTAAAATAAGTTAAATAAGTGACCCAAGTGTTTAAAACTAATAAAATGGATCAGCTTTCTGAAGTGCAAGCAATTCCATCTTGGATCATTCAGACTTAAGAGCAGCTAGTAAATTAGTCCCAAACAAATTCTGTTAATATCAAATAACAACGGAAAATTACTGCCTCTAAACTGGTCGGACTATCTATATTCTGGATTTCTGGTAGCATGGAGAATCTACTGCTGTTAAGCGTGATCCTTGTGAATCACCTGAAAAAGAAGGCTTGGTCATATTGGCACACAATCCTTATTGGTCAAATATGGATGTTTGAATTAGGTATTCTGATTATTAATAGAAGTTAAAAGGAGAGAAAAGAAGAAGCCACTAAAGATCAAACAAGAAGTTGGTGCTGAATCATCCACTCAATCACAACCACCACCTGCACCAACTAAAATTCAAAGTAGTGAAAGATGTGGAGGAATCCATCTATAAATACACTATGTAATATTTGAGTAACGGTTCATTAAATCTAAATCACTATGTACAATTTGAGAGCAAGTTAGAGCATCTCGAACCCTAGACTTTTCAAACGCCCGTTTTAAATGTAATGTATAAGTCTCTAAAGCATATGATATAGAAATTAGTAACGTATCTCAAATAAAACTAAAAAAAAACAAAAAAACAAAAAATATTAACCATCGCATTTGCTTTCCCCTAAGGGTAGGCAGGGCGCCATCATGGACTTCACTGAACTACCCTAGTTTCCATCACTTCACTAATTCACTACATTAAAACGCAAATTTAAAGGCAGCACTACGCTGAAATATACTTCAATTATACTTTAAATTATTTCATTCAAAAAGAAAACTAAAATTAATCCGTGGCAGAACGGTAACATTACCGTGAGCCAACGATTACTTTTCAAAGCACCCAAAAATTTACCCTATAAAACCCCGTTACTACCAACAACAAAAACCACGATAAATCATCTCTAGAAACCTCATCACCTCTGATAATTGTCTTAAAAATGACGTGTAGGAGTGAAGAGGAGGAGATTGCATTAGTCATGGCGTACAAAAATGTCCAAAACCACCACTGTCCAGGGAGGATTTTATATTGGAGTAACATGTTGGTGGAATTCAGTCGATCACTAGTCGGTGTAAATAACCGCACCATTGAATCGTTCGCATGAAAGTGGACGGATTTCAGCAACAAGTGTGATCGATAAAACACCCTCTTTGCAGCCACCATGGAGGAGCAACGGTAGCGGTGTTATCGTGGAGGTAGTGGACTATCCATGTCATCGTAAACAACCGGTGAAAGCTTCACGAGCCCACTACCTTTGCCAATGACACTGGTGTTACCGTGGAGGTAGTGTACTATCCGTGTCATTTCATGGTAGGGAGATGCCTATCCAATGCATTGATGAAGGTCTAATTAGGAACGCTATCGGTATATGTCAAACGAGATGTATATCCAAAACTTATAAAATCTATTAAAATCAATTCGAAAGTAATAAAATACAATTTACACCAGTGCTTTCAGAACCGGACTAGACGTCGAACCGGAGCCCCGGCCGGTTCACCGGTCCAGCCGGCTCAACGAACCAGCCCAAAATACGCATCAAAACCCAAATAAAGTAATAAAAACCCGGTTCAACCGTCAAAATTCCCGATCCAACCGCCGGATCACCACCAGTTCAGTGCATTGCCGGTCCAACGGTCCAACCTATCAACCCGGACCGGTCGGGGGTCCGTTTCCCGGTCGAACCGGCCAGTCCGGTCCGGGTTTGAAAACATTGATTTACACAAGTGACAACACTTGCACAGCTAAATATGTAGTTTTGAATTTTGATGTATAAATTTCACCTTTGCATTTATGAGTTTTTCCAGGACAACAATTGAATCGTGGATTCGCCTATGATGCTCTACTCTTTAAATATGTTTAAAATAGAGTTTAGTACTTTGGTCTTCAAAACACTCCGTTAAAAGTTCGCTTTATACCAAGGCGGCGGTGCTCCAGCTATTTGGATTACTTTCTTTAGCGGATATCGTCGGTTGGAGCCAGAGATTTTACTACCAGTACGCCTTCACGTAGTGGGTTTTCTTTGAATTGGTGACAGACCAGGTCACCAACAATGTTTACAATTGCAGGCGTGGTGGCTTTTTCCCTATGGATGTACCCGTGTGGCTGGTCTTTGTTGGACATTCAAAGAAGAAAAAATAAGTTTGCTTTATAGTATACTCAAAATTTATCTTTTTTTTTAACGACAAACAACTTCTATTCATCCCAAAAAAATATATAATACATTATAAAAGCAAGACACTAAGATCATACTTTTTCTACCTCATGTTATCAAAGGTCTCCCATTTCTCCCACTCCACTTTGTGTTTATTCGCCCTGTGTTTATACCATATAAGGACCGTGGACTACATTTCTCCAAAGATACCGTCAACTAAATACGCCATATTTGTCTTCTTAAGAACACCAGGATCCAATGACCATATAATTTAAGTCAAATGGGCCAGCAATGATCCCCCGACCTCTTATGGTTGCGAACCCCAGCCGCCCTGGAGGCTTGGTGTTGCTGAATTGGGTTTCTCATACGCCTGGACCACTTTCTAGAATTTGTCTCGCCCCTTTGGCCCACTTCCCGCATTGAAACAAAAATTTTTTTTTGACTTTTTTACTACTCTTGGACGTTTCCACCTTACTAGAATCAATTTTAAGCGGATTTTCTTTAAAAAGATTAACTGGTGTGTTGGTTCCACTCCCTTGATCATTAATACACTCCCTCGCTATTGGATCTTCCACACGCCTTTCTCCTTGAGACCCTACAACCTCCAAATTTATCTATATTAACTTACTAGCTACCTCGGGAGCGTTCCGGGGTTTAAAAATCTAATATGATGTGATAAACATAAATTTTTATCACTAAGAATCATTTGAAAACAATCAACCATATAGAGCAAAACCCCATATCATATCGATTCATCAATTACAAATCCATATTAAACCCACTATTCTAATAATACCAATACTAATAGTAATAATTATTACTCTTGTGATTAAAATATTAAATAAAAATAAATAACATTGCTATAAAGTGACACCATCTGTTGAAGTGTTGTGATTCTTTCTCCTAGCTTCTCTTTCTTGTTCACTTGCACGTTCCCAGAACACCAAAAAGAAAAAAAAAAAAAACAAAGTCAAATGAGTTTTTTTTAGAATAAATTATAAGAGATGAACATCAAATGTACAAATACAAAGATAACTGAAAAGCGCAAAACAAAGTCAAACGTACTTGAGAATCTTGCAAACCCATGATCTATAGTCATAGCCTCTAAATAAACCCCAATATACACGGATAGGAAAATGTAAAATATTTATAAATTAGGTAATAAAAAAATATGCATAAGTGACCAAAGCATATATCATGTACGTATGTATTTTGACTTTCTAAATGATCAACTTAAAGATGTGTAAAAAAGCTTCTTATCTTATCAAAAGGTATGTAATCAAACAAAACTCAAAATAACAAAAATAAACTCATGTCCGTTGTTGAATTAAATCCCCACTCACGTCTACCTTAAATATATAAATAAACATCCATTAATAACAAAATATAACAAAATAAAAATAAAAACACACATTACCTTATCCTTCATCGTATGACGCCTGATCCGAAATAAAATGTTAACCAAACTAACTTCATAGGATGTAACGAAATCAAGCCACACGACTTTGCCATACAAAGAATCTGCCAACCTGTTGTGAAGGAGAGGAGAGAGAGAGAGAGAGGAAGGGGCGACGTTGACCTTGTTCAGACGAAAATGGTTAATTGCTAATGAACTCTATAATAAATCTTATTGTACATATAAATTTCGCTCCTATTTGCAAATATTGAGTCAATGTAAACTGAATATAAGATTGTTAATTAGTACATAAAGTAGCCAGGCATCTTATATTATAAAGAAATCCAAATTTGATTACCATCAAATTTCAATTTCAAATAATAAATAAATAACTTAAGATAAATATTAAGGAACATACGTTCAGTGGCTCTTAGAGGTGCGGTCGTGTCTGTAGAGAATAGGGGATTCCCTTTGCCAACACTAAGACCACCAAATATTACGACTCTTCCTTTTTCTAGATGTCGGATTGCTTGTTGCCTGCTGTATGGTTCAAAAACATCCGGTAAACAGAAGGCAGATTAAACACGTGCCTGAACTCCCAATTTCTCTAATGTTGATTGGGGTATTTTGGAATTCATCATAGTTACCATCATACTGGTAAACACGTCAGCTTAGTGCTAATTGGAGTGTAAAAACAAAATATCATGAACTTCTAACAATACATTCTTACAAAATATTATATAATCTAAATATCACATAAGAAGAAACTAACAACATTACCCAATTTGGTAACCAGTACTTCTATCCGAATCAGAAGCCGCTTAAGTGTCGCATGTAAGTTAAAAATGTACAAATATGACTAAAGCAACACTCATCTGAAATTAAAGAATACTTCAACACCCATTTGGCAAGCCATTGATACTACTCTAGCAATGAATATTGCCACCTATGAAGCAACATAAACCAACTTAGAACTTAGAATATTGATTACTACAATTCTTCAAATTTTATTAAACTGTCTATACCAAACTTTTACGCTTAAATGATACCTTCGGATTAGTATTTTGCGAGCCGATTCCAACGAGTACATCACCACTAATTTTAAAAACAACTCTCCGCCATCTCGGACTTACAACTTCAGCTCCATGTTAGTAATTTGACCACTTGGACTCGAAGTTGCAGATGTATATATGCAGAAAAATTATATGAGTAACTTCAAATCAGGAATCCCTAAATTGCAGATCCAGTGCTATTGATCTAGTTAAAAATCAAATTTGACAATCTAATTCAACAAATCATGAAAATGAACATGTTATCCAGAAATTTCTAGAAGATTGAGCATTCAAACCATATCCATTCTATCATAATAAATAAAGACAAAATTACAGAAAACGTTCTTTACGTTTACCCAAAATTACAAGTTTCAGCCTTACGTTTACCTAAAATTGCCAGGATTCAGCCTTTAACGAAGTTTTTTGTTGCAGGAACATCCTTTAACGAAGGTTTTGTTGTAGGGAACATCCTTTCTCACTAACCCCATTAGTTTTGATGGTTAATTTCTCCTCTAGGGACCATTCTTGACAAATTTGAAATTTTCAAACTTTCCCTCCCTCTCCCTACCTTGCCATGTTTTTCTGGCGAGTTCATTACCGGATCCAGCCAACAAAGTCCGGCTACTTGTTTAGTCTAATTTTAGAGGTTTGTAACACCCATTTTCATATCCCAATCCTTTATCCATTATCTACAACATTTTTCCAACATTTAACCGGTCTTAAATGCGCATTAAAAATGAAAATGTATATTAAACGCGCAATAATATGAGAAATCAACAATTTTAATTATGTGAATAAGAATGAAAATGTATATTAAAGAGGAAACATATGTTTGGAAGAGGTGCAAAGACAAAAGCAACCATTACAGGGCGTGATTGAGGCGGTGGTCTTTAAGGTTTAGCTTTTTTTAATCAATAAAATATTAAATGGTTTTTAATAAGCGAAAATATAATAGACTTAGTTAAGAAAATAATTAAGAGATAAACGTGAAATTATGATTTAATAATATTATTCTATATGAGAGAGAATTCAGATAATCATAAGATTTTTATTTATTACGAGTATATCACAAGTAATAATAAAGATAAAAATAAAGATTATAAATTAATAAATATTAGGTTAATTGTGTTATTTATAACCTAGAATTTTTTGCAGTGATTCAAGGGTAGGGATGGTCTCACTAAGTAACATGTGTCCTCACCTGAATCGCTTTATTATATATATATATATATATATATATATATATATATATATATATATTTACGATCTCAGAGCAGCGTAAGGCAATTCTAGCTCTTTCTCAATCTCATCTCAAGACAGGGCTCAGTTGTACTAAGATAGAAAGATTTGTCTTTTTTTCCTCTCTTTATCCATCTCAAGACTAAATCGAATCTAACTAACGTTCTTTATCAAGTTGTCAGTTTCCTTCCTCGCCTACAGGATATGATGCAGATGTAATGGGACTCAAGCTGTAAAACACACTAAGTCTTCTATGCCCGATAGATTGGTCACGAAGTCAAGATGAATATAGCTTCTTATATATATATATATATAGGGAAAGGATAAATTGAAAACCCTCTTGAATTGAGAAAACCTTGGAAACCCATGTAAAATAACCAATGTAAAATACATGTTTTTAAGCATTTTGGGCAAAAAAAATATAAAAAGCGCCGAAGGGATTTTAAAAAAAAAAAAATAAACGAAGTTGCGCTTTTTACATATGTTTTCAGCTATTTGCTGTTGTAAAGCTGTTGTAAACATGTGTTTTCGCAGTTTTGTTTATTTTTAAAAAAAAAATCCCTTCGGCGCTTTTTTTTTATTTTTTTGGCCCAAAACACTTAAAAACTTGTATTTGCATTGGTTATTTTTTTCAAAAAAAAAATGATTTTTTACATGGGTTTCCAAGGTTTTCTCAACTTAAAAGGGTTTTCATTTTATAATTGACCTATATATATATATCCTTTTTTTCTCATTAAAGTCACAAATCACAAACTGAAAGGTATTCCCCTTAATGGCAAAAAATAAAAGTGTAATGTTATGTAAGAAAAAAAAAACTAGATGCGTAATGTTTTTTATGTGAAAAAATTGTTGAGTGACTTTTATAGAAAAACAGAAAGTACAGTGTTTTTTATGTACAACAAATTGTTGGGTGACTTATGTGAGAAAAAAAACCCCTGAAAGTGTAGTATTTTTTATTTGCGTAAAATTGTTGAGTAACTTATAGGGGAAAAAACAAAAGGTTTAACTGTTTGTAAAAAAAAATTATGATATTTGCCCATCTGTTAATTAGCAAACTTTGTTTTCCAACCTACATTACGTTTATTCCCATGGCAAGTTTTGCATATATTTCCTACTGGCTTTTTGGTACAAAGACAAGTTTGGTTATCCTAATTATTTAAACAAATCTGCTAACTAAATGTTTGGTCTTACCTAATTATTCATTAGTCTTGCAATAGTTCTTAAAGGTTTTCCAATATTATTTAACAAGTTTTCTTGTATGCAATAACTAGAAAACAGTTTAATTAATTACTGTCCTCCATTTAAAGATTAAATTACATATTATGTTTATATGTAAAAGTACAGGTTATACCCTTTGAGTTGATAGTGCTAATAGTACAGGTTTCAATCGCATACGTGGGTGGCCTTTTGCCTGTTAGTACATCCGGATAGTCAGACCGGATAGTCAGACTTTGTTAGACGTTAAAAAACATTTCTAACATTCAATCTCTTAAATCAAAATTAATTTTGACTTCTAGATAATCCATAATCCAACTATATTATGCTACAAATAGTATAACAGTGTACAAGGGAACGTCTAACCACTTTCAAGTATTGATCACCAAACGAACTAAACTTAAAGGTCACTTATTTTTTACCCTTCTCCGTTACATATATATATACAACCACGTTTGTCTCATTAATGGTAGGTGTAATTTGATAAACTGCAATTAGCCACAGTCAATCTACCTAACAAATCTATTTTCCCATCCATACTTGAACAAATTCCCCTACAATTCCTTTCAAAAACCTCCATCTACAACTCCAACACGTTAATGGAGTCTGTGGTATCCTCATTAGAAGGAACCCTCTTGAAAAACAATGACACATTCTCTTATTTCATGCTAGTGGCTTTCGAAGCCTCCGGTCTATTTCGTTTCACACTTTTGTTACTACTCTGGCCACTAATCCGCCTACTAGATGTATGTGTCAAGGGAGACATGGGCATTAAGGTGGCCATATTTGTGGCCACCGCGGGTGTTCCCATGTCGGAGATTGAAGCAGTGGCGAGGGCGGTTTTGCCCAAGTTTTATTTGGATGATGTTGACTTAGAGGCTTGGAGGGTGTTTAATTCGAGTGAGAGAAAGGTGGTTGTGACCAAAATGCCAAGGGTGATGGTGGAGTGGTTTGTTAGGGAGCATCTACGAGGTGAGGTTGTAATTGGAAATGAACTTGTGGTTAGCCGGTTTGGGTTAGCCACTGGGTTGGTTGAGGTTAGTGACTTTGATGGCTCGATAAGTGACCGTGTTGCAGCCATGTTTGGAGATCAACAGCCTAGCTTAGGGCTAGGAAGTTGCCAATATTTCAACTCTTCATTTTTATCTCATTGCAAGGTAATAAAGTGTGTTGGGTTTAAAACTAATTATTCAATATTATGATAATCACGTAATGATATTTTGATGGAATGATTGTGATTAAAGTTATCTGGTTAATTATTAGCAAATAATATCTAAATGAACAGATTAATGTAATTTTAAGTTTAAACATTTTAATCTTATTATAAATTCTTTTATTATCGTTTGAAAACTGGAATTATTCAAGTGTTTCATATTTTTAATTAATAACGAATTATAAAGCTACATAATAATAAGCATAACATATGTTTAAACACGTCCTTAATTCTTTACATGTTATTTAATGTTTATCTTAGCATTACCTGGCATGAAATTTGTGATATTTTTATTTCAAAAAATAGGGTAGCTTGTGAATAAGTTACACACCATATGTTTTAAAATTTATTTTATATAACCGTGACTAGATGCTTCTTAAGCTTTTGTTTAAAAAAATGCTTATTATTCTAAAAAATGAGTATTTAAGTATTTAAGCAACTTTTTATGTTGATCTTATTTTGATTTTTTTTAAGTAATATCAAATTGTCATTTTCAAAACATATTTTAAATTAAAACATCCCTATATATATCATCTAGAATGACTTTAAAACCAGAATAAAATAACATTTGCATGCATGTAGAATGGATATATTGAAAGAATTGGCTATTTTAAGATTTATAGCTAATTTCGTCGTAACCCTTGCAAACTAGAGGAAGTTGAATTAGGTCTCATTAAATGATGGATATATAGAAGAAGAAGAAGAAAAAACGATAGCTAATTTCGCCATAACACAACACGGCGAACTAGGGGAAGTTGAATTTATTCGTCATTAAATGATGGATACATAGGAAAAATGGGCTATTTTTAAGATTAACGGCTAATTTCTCCGTAACGGTTCAATCTAGAGGAAGTTGAATTGGTTTTTCATAAAATGAAAAATGTATCTCGTAGCTGGAAGCTTTTCAAATATATTTTGGTGTTTGGCAGAGTAGCTGGAGCTTTTAATAAAATATATAAAATGACCAAAATGGGCATAATTAAAAGCTTGCAAGGAAGGTTTTTATTTTATTTTTAAAATAGAATGGGTATTTGTGTCATTACTCATTAAAAGCTTGTAACTAGTAGGAGTTTTTTCTTAAACGCTAGTACTAGTAGCTTTTCACTGTAGAGTTTTTTCTCCAACCTAAAAGCTTCCAGCTCCTTCAACCAAACAAGGCTTTTTATTGAGTATGAGTTTTTTCTTAAAAGTTTGAAGCTTGAAGCTCCTAAAAACTCTTAAAAGCTCTTTGCCAAACATACCCATAGATTTACTTATATATTTTGTGTAAGTTATATATTTTTGCCTATGTTTATTACAAAAAATGATAAGTTTTTTAACTGTGTTTTAGTAGAAAAATCAAGATTATTTGTGCAATTGGTATGTGTCAGTGCAAGTTTTGTGAAAATGGTGTATCCGCAATCTCAGATTGCGGGTTTATCATATGTGGCAAATGACCGACGACGTGGCACAGTGAGGTGGCGAGCTTAGTTGGAAAGGGACGATGAGTTGACTATACCCACAATCTTAGATTGCATGTATGAAAATAAACTATTCTTGTATATAGAATCTTAGATTGCGTATTGGAATTTTATAACTAAACCCGTGCAATCTCAGATTGCGGGTATATCCTGCATGTTCATGCCAACGATGCACCAGAAGTCGACTCACTTGCCACATAGGCTAATACCGCAATCTTGTATTCAGTAACAGTATAAACTGAATTTTGTTTCTGATCGACATCTAAAAATTGCACAAAAAAATCCTTGTTTTTCTACTAAAACAGCAAAAAAATCTAAAAATAAAAAATTGAAATTGTTCCGTTTTCACATGCAGGAACAAGTTAATGCACCTTACTTAACGAAATGCAAGAAGCATACAACCTATCAAGAAATCAGGCCAGAGCCGGTGATCTTCCATGACGGCCGCCTAGTGAAGAGGCCGACTCCTGCCACATCTCTTCTTATCCTCCTTTGGATCCCTTTCGGTATCGTACTTGCCATTATTCGCTTGACTATAGGCATCCTGTCGCCAATTTGGTTAAATCCATACTTGGCACCAATATATGGACGACGAGTTACTGTTAAAGGTACCCCACCCTTGCCACCTTCTTCAGGGTCCAACGGAGGGGTTCTGTTCGTTTGCACTCACAGAACCCTAATGGACCCCGTTGTGTTATCGTCAATTCTCCAACGTCGGATCCCAGCCGTCACCTACTCGTTATCAAGGTTATCCGAAATTATATCGCCAATCCCAACGGTCCGATTGACCCGAGTCCGACATGTTGATGCCGAACGGATCAAAAAAGAATTAGCCGAAGGTGATTTGGTAGTTTGCCCAGAAGGTATCATCTATCCTAATTATTATTTGATCTAATATTATCTAACAGTTAGTTTTTTAGTTATTATTTTATCTCCACTTTGAATGTTATCATTATTATTATTATTAATAGTAGTTTGTTAGTTGGTTGGTTAGTCTTATCGCCGTCCAAAAGGATATCTTTGTGTTAAGTGGTGTACTTTACAATCAAACGTGCATATATAATATATTTATCCTAAAAAATTATAGATAGTTGTTAAAAAAATTATGATCTCTACATGGTTTTCGGTTACTCAACAAATGAAAGTATCATATTCACCAATATCGTTTTATTCCTTTGTTACAATTCTTCTAAGTTTTTTTCTTTGTTGCAATTCTTGCAGGTACAACTTGCAGAGAACCCTTTCTGCTACGATTCAGCGCACTTTTCGCGGAGCTAACAGATCGAATTGTGCCCGTTGCAATGAACCATCGGGCGGGCTTTTTTTACGCAACCACGGCTAGGGGTTGGAAAGGGTTAGACACCATATTTTTCTTCATGAACCCAAGGCCGGTTTACGAGGTGACATTTTTGAACCAGTTGCCGCCAGAAGCTACATGTTCTTCAGGAAAGAGTCCACAAGAGGTCGCAAATTACGTGCAGAGAATCTTGGCAGCAACTTTAGGGTTCGAGTGCACTAATTTCACAAGGAAGGACAAGTATAGAATTCTTGCAGGGAATGATGGAACGGTTTTGCAAGCGACAGCAATGGGTCGGTGTAAGGAAATGGGTCGGACCCTGAAAAAGGTGGTGGGTAATTTTGCACCTTTTATTTTTAGTTAAATAATAATAATGTAAGCTAAAGAATGCCCTTCGGATCATTTTTCACATCTGTATTTTTTCCTTCAACTTTTCAGATCTTTTTTTTTTAATCTTTTTATCAGATGTTAAAGAAATTAATTCTGACTATGACTTATGAGAATATGAGTACCTTCTATTGGTTAAATATATTTTATGGATACAAATACATAGTCGAAGGCGTGTTTTTTTTTCATTTCATTTTATTGGTTTTCCAGTGACACTACAACAAATCATCCTATACTAGTAAATAATTAACTTGGTTTTCCAGTTACGCATAGAGCATCCACCTAAAAAATTTCCTGTCACAACTCACAACCAAACAATTTTCAACCATTCCTTTAAAGAATCTGAATCTCATAGGAAAACGAAACTCTAAACTTACGTGACTAGTGATGGAATAATATTTTAGGTATAAGATTAGTTTAGAAAAAAAAATCATAGGTTCGGGAGAGATATGATACTACGATACATACCTGAGCCGAACACATTTACAGACATCAAAGCCAAACACAATAATATATTTATTAAAATATATTTTAAAAAATATAGGATTTTTAGAAGTTTAGTTGAATATTTAATATTACCAGGCAAGTTTTCAAATGAGATTAAAATCATGTTTTATGTAATGGTCGGGTATGTAATATTTAGCCAAATACGTGTGATTATGTCTTAACACCTAAAGAAAATCTCACATCGTTTTTAACGTGTTGCCCACACGAGAGATACCGGATCATAAGGAATGTTCTGCATTAAATATCACCATTACGTTTTAGTGGCAATGGATGTGAAGAAGAAAAAACTGTATAGTTAAGCATGCTAAGTTGAAGTAGTGTAGAATGAGTGACATCATCCTGAGAAGTCTCCTAAATTTGTGGTACGATACGGTGTATTAGTGATCCCAATAAATAGTCACATGTCTAATACCCAACATGTTTTAGTATCTAGCTTCTAGTTTCACCGTCATATTCTCAAACTTGACCTGAAATACAAAAAACAACGTAGATAAACGAGCATAACTAAGATATTCAAAATTTGAGAAAGTTTGTGAATAAGTTTACGAATTCTAAAGGCTTAATTTTGATATCCATTTAGCACTTGTATGCTTTCAGTGGACACGAATTGAGCCATCTTTCACCATCAAAGTTTTAATTTAAATGCTTAAAACATTCGATTGTCAAATATCTAGATTCAGTAAATAGTTAGTTTAGGTGTTAACTTCTAGAAGCATTCGAATCAACTTTGTATCATGCCTTCTAGAAAAATACGTTATATAGTGAACAAAATTTTGACTTTCATTTTTAATGTGTATGTTTGATTGTTTGACCAACTGAATTTTGACTTTTATATTTAATATATGTAGTTTTTCTTGACCAAGTTGGCAAGCGAAGTGTTCTTGTAAATTGTGATCAAGAAGGATCGTTAGTGCAATAACGATGGTTAACAGGGAAATTTTGGTAGGTCCCACTTGGGGTGGGGGGGGGGGGGGTCGATTGTGGGTTTAAACGATTGCTTGCATAGTTGCGTGTTAAAGGGGAGCGTTTTTCCTATGTGACAATAATATGGTACAATGAAGCCTCCTAGGGGCTTCAATCCATACCTTACTAGTTATAATGCTAAAACAACAATAAGAATAATTAAGAACAACGATAATAGTAGAATTAAATTAACAACCATTTTCTTAAAACAAATTAGTGATGGACGATCTGTTGCTAATTCGCCAAAAATATACATTATAATTACTTTTGGGCACTGTCTAATCTTCACATATATCCTTGGTGCTCAATATATTAATTAATAGTGTATCTATGTGACTGTGTTAAACCACACATGTTACAATAATTTGATCTTTAAATTATTTTTGAGCTCATTATGGGTAGAAAATGAGGGTTAGGCTCGTTGACAAGAAAAAAAGGCAGGCTCGTGAATAATTCATGTGACATGCCTCATCACTAATACCGCCTAATAAAAATTAAACTTATCGATGTGGGGTGGTTATTGATGCAAAAACGTCAGCATCAACAAACGTCGTTAACGAATATGGCTAGTAGATATATATCACACCACTTTCACGCTTCAACTATGAACAGCGTTATAGACGACTAGTGGGAAACCCACGCGTTGCGACGGGACTACTAAACCGAACAAAAAACAAGCGAAACAACACTTGGTCAAACACACGCGTGACGGCGAATTAACTCGCCATATTAAAAAAAAAAAATCAAAATTATGTTAGAAAAAACTAAGTAAGTCGAAACCGTAACATAACCACATAAAAAAAAAGAAATAAAAAAAACAAAAAAAAACTTTCATGTGTTGTTCGCACATTCTTAAATGATTTGTATATTATCACACACAGTTATGTTTTAAACGAAATTTACATTCAAACGTATATAAAAATAAAACCAATATAGTAACTTCTCATTTCTCTTTCTTCTAAACGCAAGATAATATTATCAAAAACAATAAGTTTGACCTATTACACATAAAAAATTTTAAGGATATGAGCAAATTTTTCCCGTAACATAAATTTCCATTTTCAATCCTCTATCCCTAGAGTATTAGGAATACACAATTTTACAATAATATTTTTAGAGCACAAATAATACTTATCTAGAAAACTCCAAAGTTTTTTTTATTATTAATCATTCAAACAAATTTACAATATATTAAAATCATCGTAAAATTCGATATCGAGTTTTTGCATATTACAATATGTCAAATACCTTTTGTAGAAAAAAATTCACTTCTATCGAATTTAATCATGATCAATAGACCGTAGTTACGTGAAACATTTGTTAGAAATTAATTATAAGCGGAAATTTTATTCTCCGATCATAGAATTCGATGACATATAGTTTAGATAAGATTAGGCATGTTTAGGTATATCAATATAACGTAATAATTTCAAAATGCAAATCGTTACCTCACGATTAAAATCACAATTTTCATTATTGATTTCTTGATTTTTTAGAGTATTATCAAGTTTATAAAACTTTAACTTTTATAAAGTAGCTAATTCACGCTTCTAACTATGAACAGCGTCATAGACGATAATGATCATATAATCCAGTATGGGCTATAATTAATTGGGCCCGATTAACAATCTGTTATTCTTCATTTCTTATAGGACTTTTGCTTGGATCTCTATAAGTTTGAGACTTTGAGTTGAGTCTCATTGGAAGGGATAAAATATGAGATGAGATATGCCTCTTATGTGGAAAAGAGAAACCTATTAAGAATTATGGCTAAAAATTAATTTTAATATAGTTTTATATATATTGGGTAGGTTCACGTACAAACAGCTTTTTTCGTACGAACTGTACAAATTGAAGGAAAAAAGACGCGGGCCGTTTATAACTAGAGTAATTTTATAATTACTCTAGTTATAAACGGCCCGCGTCTTTTTTCCTTCAATTCATACAGTTCGTACGAAAAAGGTTGTTTTTATTTTGATCTTTTGTCTATATATATTATCGGTCTAAATTTTTAAGGTTGGTTATTTCAATTTGTCTAAACCATAAACCAAACTAGTCGGTCCGGTCTTAACATTTATAGGTCGATAGACCGTATTTTTTAAGAAATTTAACCATGAAACCAGACCGATAATTAGTTTAAATTCTTTTTTCTTTTCAGTTTTTACTACAAGCATACACACCTCTAGTATCACAGAAACAAATTTAAAATTCATCTGCAGTAAGCATTTTATGTTTTTTAGAATGACACTTACACTCTTTAATTATACTACTAAACTAAATAGCTAAACTACACCTATTTGTCCATCATGGGATTAAACCTCCACCACTTGAAAAGACAAAGTCTTTCTAATAATCTCATATGTCCGCTAAGACAAAGATGCTTTGGTAAGTATTTTATTTATGTACCTTACGAAAAGCAGTTAGAAATAAATAATGTTGTTATCATCGTAGATCTGTCTTATGTTTTTAGACAATAAATCACTTTTGTCGGGGTTTATTTTCCAATAGATAGATGGTCCCACTTTTTAACATATTGTCAACTAATAGACTATGACTAACATATTGTCCACCTTTTAATTGTCACTTATGGGCCGTCACCGGTCCGAACTGATGTGGCATGCTTGCGTGTCGAAATCCCTCTTAGTAATTTGTTAGTTATGCTCTGTTGGTGAACAATATGTTTAAAGGTGAGCCCGCATCACACATTTCATTATTTGAGAGTTGAGACCGACGACGACTAATAGCTGATAATTGAGATTATTTAAATCCAATACTTCTATAAATTTTGTTTTCAGAGTGGAATGTAAAAGGTGTTTAACCAAGTTTCCTTTAAAAAAACGATACGCGACTCTAGGGAAAGATATAAATGATTTTGTATTTGAATTCACTATATCGATGATCCGTTGCCGTCCAAGAGACGGCACATGTTCTTCAACTCAAACCATGAGAACATTAAATAAAAACCACCTTGCTATATATTCATTAAAATCTATTTTTGAAGAATTGTATAGTAGCATGAATTACGCCACTGATTTTCAAGAAAACTGTCACATCCAAAAGCTTGGAGAGTTGGAGATGAACACATAATTTGTAATATTCTAACAAAAAGTGACCACACGAGGTCTCACTTCTTGGTCGAGGTTTATTAAATATTACGCCAACTTTTGATTAGATTTAACTGTACTAAATTAAGCAAACCGCTAGCTATTTTGTTTAAGGTTTTTGAATTTAAAGATAAAAATGCCTTTACTTCAGCCGATTGTACATTCTACTACATGCTCTTTGTGCGTTGCCGCTACAAAATCTTATTTGCCTTATCTATATTACATTATAAAGAGGGAGAGATGGGTAAAAAGGTCCAAAATGTCAAAGTTAAGGTGGCAACTTAAAAGTCACAAGTGTAATTCTCTAAACTTGACCACTTTTCTTCCTTTTATGCCCTTGTCAATGCATTAAGATGCTTGTACCATGTGATGCATTAAGATGCTTGTACCATGTGCTTTAACAATTTTGATCATCACCATCAACTCATCATTGTGCCTTTTTTCACATGTACTCAACAAATGAAGAAACCTACGGATTAAATGACACTTTATTGAGAATTGAAAGCGATTTAATATTTGAGAAATATCATTGTTGCTTATAGGATCAAAAATTCACAATTTCACTCACACGTGCCTTTGGTATTTATTTGTAACTCCATCACCACTACCACCACCACCATTGACCTTGAGACAATCTTTCTTTCAATTGGAAATATCAAGGTTTAAATCAAATCATCCGGTAAGCACTTCCACACAAATTCTCCTTTCTTTTAGATTTTAGATATATTGTGTCTTCTATTAGATTTTACATAAAATTACAATCATTTCTTTATTGTTTCTGTTGTTATCTGTAAGATTATAGCTTGTATTTTCAAAATAAGTAGCATATATATGGTCTTCATAAGAAAACAGATATATGATTTTTATTCATATTTAGAAAAGTTTTACGGCAATACTACAGTTTTTTCATCGTGACGTGATAATTTTATTTTGGTCTAACACAACTAGCTTCTTATTTGAATTTTTCCATCAGGTTTGTTAGATGCATAAGGTGTGTAGTCTCATTTTTTATTTTGATTTATGTTTGCTTTTCTATGCGTTGTTTTATTTTCTGTGTAGGCACGCTATTGCCGTGATTGAATGTGTTTGCCTAATTGTGCATTCCGTTGATGTTTACACGTGACTTGAAGTTGGCGCTATTGTGTTTTAGGTAAACTCGTTCTTATATTTTTCATTTTTTTTTGTTTGTGATTTTCGTTTGGTGTTCTTTTTTTAATTGAGTCATAATGTTTTGATAATACATTAGTTAAATAAAAAGATAGTTGATGTATCGTGCACTTAAAACACTTCAGGCCACTTTAGAGTTTACTTGATATGAGTCGTTAGACGTAACACACATTCTAAATTTACCCATTTACGAGTAAAATAGGTTGAATTTGCCATTTTTACTTATCACTATTTTATGAGATCTTAATCTTTCATCACTTGTTACCATCTCCAACCAAGATACTAATCTGATCGTTTTTGGTTTAATATGATAAAGTTTTTGGTCTAATGTTATTAGTCACCCCCATTTACACTAAGTTTAGCCAAACTCTATTCATCACAACAGTTTTCATAATAATAATGGTTGAAATGGATGCATACATCAAAGATACTCTAATATGTCAGAGTGAGTGGGCATGTGACTAATAATTGTGACAAATGTGAACCTTTGCAAGATTATCTTTTTATAGAATTTTGACTATGGTTTAAAGATATCAAGCAACACACTCATGAACAATGTGGTATTCTTTTAGAAACATTTATTCTACCTTACTCAAAATGAATGATGGTTTTCTTTATACAAGTATTGATCTACTTGAAATCGCCCTTAATATCCAAGTCTCAAGAATGCAACTTGTTTAGCATAAAGCTAATAACCCGGCCCGTGATTCAAAATCCTCATGGTTTTTAGTCGTTGAGGTTGTAATAGGTGTGATGTTCTGGTACTTTTTTCTCTTTATCGTTTTTACTTTCATTTTGAGATGCAAAAGCATACGTTCTGCTTTGAATATGTGGAGCTCAATCATTAGAAAGAGGTAAGTTATAACAAATTAAACCAAAAGCTTGCATTTTTATGAGCTCAACTTTATCATTATTTTGCAAAAATGCTTTTGTTATTTCATGCAGGAGGATAGCTTTGAGGTGCTTGTTTATTTTCTTTTAATTTAATTTCTAACCCACTTGACCTGTTTTGTTTTCAGGATATACTTCAATCCATATATATTTTAAATTGGTAGTGAGTCTATAATAATAATCATAAAGTCCACTGTACAAGTGATGCTTACTTAGGCCCATAGAATTACATGGGCATTTTAGTATTTTTGAACTCAAACTAAAGAATATATATGGGCATTTTAGTATTTTGGTTTGTTTTGTCATGAAAACTAAACCCGGGAAGGATGGTGGTTTGTAATAGACATAATATTTGAATCTAAAATCAGTTGAAACACCCGCCGCAACGCGCGGGCATTCTCACTAGTTTAACGTAACGAACATATAAATATTTGTACAAAATCTAGCTTCAAGTTCAATGTACACTTACTTTTTTTTTTTTTGGAAGGTATGCTTTAGCGGTGAAATCAATCGATAGACAACCCCTCGACCCGAGTTCGAATCACTACCCACACACCGGTGTCCACTTTGAAGTTATCTTAAACCGTTACAGGGAATTTTTTCGTGGTGTGCAGGATTCGAACTCAAGACCAAGCCCGGTGGGAACCCTCCGAAGAGGTAAACCCTCTCACCTCTCCCCAGCTGGGCTGGACTTCATTGGCCAATGGACACTTACTTAAGGGAAAATGACCAAAATAGCCCGTTGACCGGGCGTTTTGCACAAATAGCCCTCTCCACCCTCTTTGGAAAGAGGGGTCACGGTTCCCAACATGCCTGAACCGTCTCCCAAGGGGGTTCCCATTTCAGCCAACCGTCTCCCGCCACGTGGCGTTGTGGATCCCGAGGCAGACCTTTCTCTCTCCTGAACCCTCTTTTTCTTTCTCTCTCCTCCTGAACCGTCTTTTTTTCTCTCTCCTAAACCCTCTTTTCTCTCCTCCTCACTCTCTCTCTCCCTTTCTCTCTCTCTCTCTCTCTCTCTCATCAGATCTGCACCCGTAATATTCTTGAAGAACGCATGAGATTAATTTTAAAAATATTTACAGGTGTGCATATTTTCATCTTTGTATATGAATTTGATTTGCTTTCCATTCAAGATTTTGGGTTTCATTTTGCTATTTCAGCTTTCATTATGCATGCGTTTTTTAGACAAATATATTAAATTCATAGTTTAATAAATTATATGAAAGACATAACTTTTGCACAATGTCCGATGCTCGACCATCGCCGCCGGAGGAAGAGCTCCGGTTCCGCATCCGATGAGACGGAACTTGTCGTTGTATCCGACAAAGCCGCCGTTTGTTCCGTCTGATGATTATCATCGGTTTTTGGCTGGAAGTGACGTCAGACGAAGCGTTAGTACTGTCGATCAGGAGGATGAAGTGTTAATCGTTAGATCTCCGGTAGTTAATTATATGTGTTTGTTATTGTTGTTATTTGTTTATTACTTTGTGGCTGGTTCAGGTTCTCAAACCATGTTTTTTTATGAATAACTAATGCTGATAACAAAATAACTCAGTGCTACTGTTATAATAATAATGTTTATAATAATACTGAGTTATTGATAATCAGCACTCTGGTTAATTGTTGAACGGTGAGTTGTGATGTTTGGGTGCAGATCTGATGAGAGAGAGAGAGAGAGAGAGAGAAAGGGAGAGAGAGAGTGAGGAGAGAAAAGAGGGTTTAGGAGAGAGAAAAAAAGACGGTTCAGGAGGAGAGAGAAAGAAAAAGAGGGTTCAGGTGAGAGAAAGGTCTGCCTCGGGATCCACAACGCCACGTGGCGGGAGACGGTTGGCTGAAATGGGAACCCCCTTGGGAGACGGTTCAGGCATGTTGGGAACCGTGACCCCTCTTTCCAAAGAGGGTGGAGAGGGCTATTTGTGCAAAACGCCCGGTCAACGGGCTATTTTGGTCATTTTCCCCTTACTTAATGTCCAATATATTATAATATAATTAAATTAATAAATAAAAACTAAAGAACCATCATTTAGGAACCATACATCTCTTAATTAGAAATGATACACCATGGCCCACATCATGCACCAATTGGAGGCTGCCACATACCCCAGAATGTGATGTCACGGTGTGTCTGAAAACTGAAACCCAGAACCCGAAGAAAAAGGCCTCGTACTCTTTATAAGTGTGCGGTTTCTTAGCTTTTCTCTTCAAGTTGTTTTAAATCCTTGGCAAAACTCATTTATAAGAAATTTGAATGAATGTTAAACGTCTTCCTTATTCAATAATTAATATATCAATTATCTCAAGAGTTCTCTATTTAGTTTTATGCTTTCACTCTGCTAACTCAAATATTTTACACTCTTGGCTCAAACGTACTCTTAAGTAATATTCTTCTGAAATGGAGTTAGCTATGTAGAGTATTCATTTATAAGACTGACACATAAGTTTTAACAATATTGATATTTGTTTTGGCATATGGCAACACTTCCTACAGCAAACTAGACGATCGCACATGGTGCAAACGCAGCAAACATGACAAGTGACAAATACAAAGGCTGGAGTGGCAGAGTGCAAATGTGTGATTGAAACCAGGGCGTATCAAACCGATTGATCAATTGATAGGTAAATTGCATGTATTCAGTAATCTGTATTTAGGCCCTGGCCTGATTAATTGAACATTGAAGATTGGATCGACTGATATATAACTCTATATATTTCGGCCCTTTTTTCTTATCTTTTTTTCTAATTTGCACAAGACCCTCGAATTCTCATGGATGACCTTGAATTATCACCTTAACAACAACTTGGTAACAAGGCCGGATACATAATCATACTTAATTTTTTGCAATATAAAACAATTTTACGGTTCACGAAAACGTTATAATGCAATAAAGTTTAACGAGAAATCAAGATTGTTTTGACAATGTTATGTGCAATAAATGTATGTTAAATTTTTTATTATTATTATTCTTTGCTTTGTCTTATATTTTACGATCGACGAATATATCTTTTACTAATATATTATGGGGTTCTTTCATCTTTAAACTTTGGTGTCCCCTGGAAATAATGCACTATTGCTCCTTTAATAATCATTCTTATATGTCATATTTGGTAGTAGATGCCACTTTCCAAAATTCCATATTCTTTTCTAATCTGGCTTAATTCAAAGTTCAAAGAGTAGTTGTTTGTTCCAAACTTTGCATAAAATGGTAATTTTATATTATTGAAAATATTAGAATAATTGAAGAAAGCAAACCGAATGTATGTTTGTGATTCGATTTGTTTATTTGATTAAAAATATTCATAACTACCAAACTTGAAAGGAAATGAAAACTATACAAGCGTTATATAATAGCTGAAGCAAAAATTATCTGAAAAATAAAAGTTATATAATCACAAAGAATCTGAAAAGGTAAAAATAAAGAGGAGACATGCAACTGACATGACTAGTAAATTGATACAAAGAGTTAAAATACATAAAATCATGAACAGATGAACTTTAATTAAAGTATCTTGTTATTTTGTGTAAAATAATGAAATTAACAAAATTAAATCTGCTTTAATTTTCCAGGAAAACTAGATTATGGCGTAGGCCGCGCGTTGCGGCGGCAACGCTTTAAACAGTGTCATGTTATGTGATGCGTTAACCATACGAAAACATGTGTTTTGACGTATCTGATTTAAAGCATTGCGGTTACCGAAGAAATGGAATCGAATGGGGTTGGCCCGTTTAGTGATGGGTCCACCTAACACTACACCACCAGTACCTTTGCATCAAAACATAGCGGAATCAAAATGTACAATAACTCGAATTTATGCCGTAGAATGAAAACGTATTGTATTTGATCTGACTTGTTTCCAAACATTGTTTAAATTAAAACGTAGACAAACAGAAAACAATTTTATTTGACCAGACTCGTTTATGAAAAAGAAGTTATATCGAAACGTGAATTTATACCGACACATAAATTAAAATGTTTAAATGTAGACCAACTAAAAACGTACATACAAATAAGCATCGAAACACATTATATTTGGCCCCTATTCGCTTCTGAAGAAATTTACGTCGAAACGTGAACTTATATCGACACATAGATAAAAATAAATAAGTGAGAAAATATTTTTTTCTTTGAAGCTAAAGAATTTAAGTACGGGGTGTAAGTTTGAAAAGTTGATACTGAAGGGGTGAAAATAACATTTATTTAAAGTTTTTAAAAAAATGAAGAAATGTAAATGTAAACTTTAAAAGTATAAGAGCTATTGTTATTATTTCTAGAAGTTTAATTATTTTTTTTTCTCTTTTTGTGGGTGGCATGTGCCACCGACCATGCATATTAAATTATACTGTCGAATGAAAACGTTTATATTTGAGCCGTCACGTTTCCGAACACAGTTTAAGTCAAAGACGTATGTAACTCGAATCTATACTGTCAAAAAAACCGTTTTATATTTTAGCCGACTCGTGTCCAAACATAGTTTATGTAAAAATCGTAGGCAACACGAATTTACACCGTCGAATGAAAACGTTATATATTTGAGTTGACTCTACGTCTCACCTGATTTATTTCCAAATAAAATTTACATCAAAACCTAACATTTTATAATTGACCTAGCTCGTTTAAAAAAAGTTAAAGCGTAGACGAACTCGGATTTGACTTTATACCAACACAACCACAAAATAAAAACATAATAAATTAGTTTACGGTAAGCTCGAAACTTTAGAAATTTGAAAGGGATCAAAGTGACATTTGAAAAGTTGAAGGGTTACTTTTAACATTACTAAAAAGTTTATGGGTAGAATAGGCTACATGTCAAAAGTTTGGGGTTAAATAAGTTGAAAAATAAAGGGGTCTTTTTTGTCAAGCTAGGAACAAATGGAGTCATTTTTGTCAACCTAGAAAGTTAGTTTTGTCAACTTAGAAACTTAAGGGGTAAATTTTGACATTTTATAAAAGTTGAAGGGAGACTTAAAGAGCATGGTCCACCGACCATGCTCTTTAAGAGTATATACAATATATCTTAAATGAAAATCTATAATCAGATGTTTTTATTAAAAGTAAAAGTCAATTTCAATTTATATGCTAATTTTGTAAACTAGATAGTTATATATTTTCTCTCATTTTGTTCTTTCAAACTTACGTCCATGTCCTAGATTCCTATCAATTTACAGACAAAACACCACCTTAGGTTTAAGGTATAAGATTTGTAGTGTTGTTAATGTTTGATTTAAGGGTTTTAGTTAACAGAAAAAAATAAAAAAGTTATCTTAGAGTCGTTACTCGTGGTATCACTTTCAAATTGAAACAATTTACATTGGTTTCCTTGAACTTTTTAAACTACTAATAAAACAGAAGAATTAAATAATTTTTGAATCGGTATGTCTCTGTGTAATGATTTCGTGAACTAGTGTTTTCTAACCAAAAAGAAAGAACACTGAGTTTTAGGGTGCAAGGCCAGAAGCTGTCTTTTCTTATTGGACCTTGAATCCTGCTCTAAGAACCAATTAGGTTTTAAGCATGTAAAATCATAACAAATAACAAAGTTTGCACTTTAAATTCTCATAACTTGGTTGATGTATATTGATTATCATGATACACTTTGGTCAACAAAGTTAATACAACATAATTAACAAAATTGTAATGCTTTATAGCCATTTATAAGGCTGAATTTAGAATTGAATACTTACATTTTATCATTTAATCAAACTCATTTATATTTCATAGTGATTCTCATATTACAAGTCAAACAATACTCACTTTGCTACATTTTTTTGTGTCCTTCATCAACTATGCTTCGTCACAGTTACTTTCAAAATCTTGTATTTTGCTTTAAACGTTCTTGTATCTATAAATGGAGAATAGAAAGCAAAACTCATAACAAAACATTGTATTAATATCAATGACTTTTTTGGTCCAGTTGTATCAACTATTAAGATATATGCAATGTGTTTATTACCAAACTGTATTAGATTTAAGTCTCATTCAAAATAAGTGCATAGATTAGATTGCGTAATTGAGTTCATCTAGGGGAAAAAAATGAAGCAATGGTATAAAAAAGAAACCATTTGTTTATGTTTTCAGAAAACCAAATTTACAGATTTGATAAACCTCAAGTCATGTACATAAATTTGGCTTACTTTTTGAATTTGTTTTGTCAAAAATAAAAAACATAAAAAAAAAAAAAAACAACCCACTAAAATCCTCCATGTTAATTGTTAATAACTCATAACCTCCATACCAAATTAGTTAAGACCTGTTTTGTCAGATTGTGATTTTTCCTTCTCTAAAAGACTATAAGAAGTGGAGGGGATGAAGCGTCATGTGGGACCCATGTTGGAGGGAAAATTGTGGTGAGTGAAGTGGGGGGGGGGAGGCGGGGAAAGTGACACGTGGCATTTACTTTTTCTTTTTTTTTTCTTTTATATTTTGTTTTAATAAATAAAAAAACACAATTTTATAAAACCATAAAATTAATTCATTTAATAAACTACAAAGTAAATAAAAAATACAAGAACTAAAAAAAATACATGAAAATTAAAAAACATACACGCACTTAAAAAACAAATACATGAACCGAAAATGGTTTTAGTTATCGCTATCGTTATCGTCAGATGGGTAATCTCTTGGTATACCCCAGATATATCAACCAGATCCGCTCGAAGGTTGTGATGTGTAAATCCCATCTTACCACGTGCATCGGGCCTTTGTTTGAAATATTCGTAATTATTTTCTAAATAATTTTTTATTCTTAAAAATAAATTACGACTCATACGAAAACGCCGCCTAAAAGTTTTTTCATCGTATGTTGATTCGGGTGAGAAGTAATCACGTATCAATAACTCATTTGCGGGTTGTCGTTCACGAAATATATACTTTCACGCTTGGGTGGTTTGGATGTCCCTTCGTCATCCGCTATAGCTTGAACGACTTTGTGAACGCTCGCCATTATCAACTCTGCGCCACCTTCGCCCCAGTCATCCAAAACGAGTTGATCAAACATGTCATCTGAACTCGAAGATTCGTTCGACATCTTGCAATTTTTTATAAAAATATGATAGTTTGGAGAGGATTTTATGAAAAAAAAAAAGTGTGTGTTCATGTAGAAGAGGGTAATGTTATATAAATATATAATAAAAATCATTTTTTTTAAACCTTTACTCAACGGATATAAAAATAAAGATTTTAATTTTTTTTTTCAAACGGTCAAAATCCCTCCACCACAATCAAAACCCTCCACGTGGACTTAAGCCCCCTCCACGCCAAGTTAAATTCCCCCGCCCCTCTCCTTCCTGCCCTCCACGCCACACCCAGGGTGGTGTCCCCCCACTCCAGACACTCTTCTAATACATCAAAAAAAATTTTGCATTGAATAAGAAAAAAAATATTGTATAAGTTTATATATTATATAAAAGAAGTCTAAATTTTTTATTAACAAAAAGTTTTCTGGTCATCTAAAACTACACAAACGACACTGTAAAGTCGAGTGAAACTATGAAAATACATCACACAACAAACTTCTTAAACTAATATTACTTTTATCATATTTTATGTAAATTATTTGAAAAGATCTTTCTAGTCAAACTTTTTTTTTATTTAATTTTAATTAAATATCATTTTGAAAGGTCTTGTGAAATTGGGGTGATATGTAAACCTGATTTAACAAAGGGAGAATCAAACTTTCCCTTCTCCCTT
Source organism: Ambrosia artemisiifolia (assembly GCA_032199755.1). Classification (NCBI taxonomy): domain Eukaryota; kingdom Viridiplantae; phylum Streptophyta; class Magnoliopsida; order Asterales; family Asteraceae; genus Ambrosia; species Ambrosia artemisiifolia. The sequence continues at coordinate 3,735,466 of CM063517.1, forward strand.
TTAAAAAATTGACATCAGAAACTTCTTAAAAAACTCACTGAAAACCATGTAATGAAACATCTAAATTGGAGCAATTTCATATATACCCCTACAAAACATCAAAATTTCTTATATACCCAAAACATGTTTTAGGACCATTATATAATATGCATAAAAAACTTGTACTTTGGGTATATATGATATTTTACAAGTTTACAATGGCATATATAAAATTGTACCTAAATTTAATGACGCCCAGATGTCTTAAAATGTCTAAAAGACTCTTTAGCTTTTTAAGGCTTTTCAATTTTTTTTCACCAATCTTTTAAATGGACATAACTTTAAAAAAAAAATTATCATATAAAAAAGTAATGTCCGTTTAAAAGATAGAGTGTAAAAAAAAAGTTGAAAGTCTAAAAAAACAGAAGATTGTTTTAGACGTCTGGATTTTTTAGCCCTTAAATTTAGACGTCTGTGATTTGAAGCTACTAAATTTAGACGTCTCATGTGTCAACTTTTGCAACTCTTTGGCGATGTTTGATCCTTTAGGTGTTAAAACTGACGGGGGTGTTAAAATTACAGTTGACTTTTTTCTTTAACTTCAGTTTTAACACAAAGGTAAAGTTTTTATATTTTTTATCTTTTATTTTTATAAAAACAAAACTTGAACATTTTGCATAAGTGTTTGTTTTCAGGTTGGATTGTGCTTGATGTTTTAATCTGATTGCATTATTTGTGCTGAGCCCAAGTACGTTGATTGGTTGAGCCCAATTGTGTCTCTTGTGCCAGTTCGTATGGCCTGGATAGTGGCCTATGCTGATGTGGCAATCGTTGTGAGAAAGCACAATTGATTCACAGTCGTTGGATGTCTTCTATGCTAGCCGTTGATCTTGTGGAGAAAACACAACTCCTCTATATAAGGAGCCTCGTCTCATCTCTTTACCACTTTTGCCTCATTTCATTCCTGTTCAGTGTTCTCTCGTTATTCACTCGTTCACATTCACATATTAGGGTTTAGTTGTTTGATCATCTTGATCTAACAACCCTGTTTCTTTCTTGTGTAGTTTGTGACAGATTATCATATAGATAATCTTTGAGGGTTTGTGAGGTTTATATTGTATTGGTTATTGTCATACTCTTTTGTACCTTGTCAGGGTTTTTGGTAATAAATAAAATTTGTGTCGACTGTTTTTCACAGCTTCCCCTTCTCACAAGACGACTCTCAAAACCTCTAAGCTCTGATACCAATTGTTGGAAAATCAGACCCTTTGATCGAACACAAAACACAAGAGATTGAACGAACTCGTTCGACTCTTTTTATTATCAACCAAAACACCCCCAAAAATTGCAATAAACCTATCATCTATTTATACTAAACCCATTCTAGTCCTAACCAAATCCGAACTCTATTTTAATAATAAAGTAAACCCATTAGAATTATCTATAACCCGGCTTGATGTTTATCTCCCGATTCAATATTAATTCCTTCAATAGGTTCGCATTTGGTACAAATGCAACCAGAATTTTGTTATTGCAAACCTCATTAATTTCTTTATACTTTAGTTGGTAAAAATAATATAATTATATTATAATATAATATAAAAAATGGACAACCTGTAAAATATTCATAGTCCATTTCCATTGTTATTTGCAGTTTACAATTTAAAAATATTTGATTTCCAGAAAAAAAGAAAAAAAAGGTCTTCTAGAAAACATTTCACTTCATCCGTCCCTCTCACTGTACGTTCACACGCAGTTAAGTATTTTTGTATTATAATTTTCATAATTAGGTTTCATCATAAGTAGCTAAAACTAAATCATCGTATCATGTGCCCTCACTTCAACTTCAATTATCTATTTCGTAATTTCTAAGAATGCTTTTTCAGAATAAGCAATAAATTGCATTTGTTTGCTCAGGTGGTGTTGTTTGTTGTAACAACAAAAAGACAATAACTTAAAACATTTTTATACATTAGTAACACACATGCTTGTAGAAAAAGTTTTAACTATAATACACAAAACGGTTAATAAGTTATGATCAACTTACAATCGATTGTAGACATCTAACAAATTTTGAAATCTGATGTCTTCATATAATCACTTGCCGTTTATACTACACAATTTTGTAAGGGCGATAGGGGCACCTTTGAGATAGGGAATCGGGTTCATCAAGTACAGCGTTGCAAATGCTTCGGGTTGTGATCCCATATCAAATTTTTGGCTGGTGAACCCATGAGTGAAACCGACTAACATGGGAAAAAGTTTAGAAATTGGGTTCGGGTTCAACAAGTAAATCGAAAACACCCCCCACAATTGAATCACATACTTTGGTACACTTCTTGTATGCAATTTCAAATTCAAATAAAGAGTGACCACACACACGACTCCAAAAACAAGAAATACCTCTAGTATGTGTGCCTTTTTTAGTAGGACCTCCACACCACACAAAAATCCTTAAATCGACACACATGACACACCTAGTAGAGAGTATGTTGTCCTTTCTCACAACCCACAGTGTAACACAAAACATAGCCAGCATGTCACACACTCAAACGTGTTTCTATGTGAGAGAGAAACTAACAAAATCCCAACCTTTTCCACACTTCTTATTTCTACATAAAACCCCCCTCATTACAAAACCAAATCTTTTATACTTCCAGCATGGCCACTGTTCATCATCTTCATCTTTCTAACATGTTCTTCATCCTATGTTTATTATTTTTCCAACCAAGTCCCTCAATTTCATCCAAAAACACAATCTTACCCCTCAAGGTTCAACCAATCCCACCAAATAAACTATCTTTTCACCACAATGTTTCTCTAACAATCACTCTCTCCGTCGGATCACCGGCTCAGCCGGTCACCATGGTCCTCGACACCGGCAGCGAGCTGTCATGGCTACACTGTAAAAAAACACCAACCACCCCTTTATCGTACGACCCATTACATTCTACCTCGTACACACCTGTCCCTTGTTCCTCATCCATTTGCATGACCCGAACCCAAGACTTCACCATACCCGCTTCTTGCGACCCGAAAAAACTCTGCCACGCTACCCTCTCCTACGCTGACGCCACTTCTGTCGACGGTAATCTCGCCTCTGATACATTCCGGTTCCCGGGTTCGGACCTACCCGGAATAATATTCGGGTGCATGGATATGAGTTCAAGCTCTAACCAATACGAAGAGTCGTTATCAACCGGGTTAATTGGTATGAACCGGGGCTCTTTATCTTTCATTAATCAAATGGGTTACCCGAAGTTTTCGTATTGTATTACGGGTCAGGACTCTACGGGATTATTAATACTAGGAGAATTTAATGCCACGTGGCTTAAGCCTTTAACTTACACGCCGTTAGTTAAAATGTCAACGCCGTTACCGTATTACGACCGGGTTGCATACACGGTTCAGTTAGAAGGAATTAAAGTAGCGGGTACGGTTTTACCGTTACCCAAATCCGTATATGAACCGGACCATACTGGAGCGGGTCAAACCATGATTGATTCGGGTACCCAGTTTACTTTCCTTCTTGGGCCGGTTTATACCGCTTTAAAAAACGAGTTTTTGAAACAGACCCGGAATGTGTTACGGGTGTATGAGGATCCGAACTTTGTGTTTCAGGGTGATATGGATCTTTGTTACCGGGTTGAGAAAAGTCGGGTCGGGTTACCCGTTTTGCCTAGTGTGAGTATGATGTTTAGAGGGGGTGAAATGGTTGTGTCGGGTCAGAAGTTATTGGTTAAAGTGGGTGTAACGAAGGGGAGTGATGACATATATTGCTTTACGTTTGGGAATTCAGATTTGTTGGGGATTGAAGCTTATGTGATTGGGCATCACCATCAACAAGATATGTGGATGGAATTTGATATTAAGAATAATCGGGTCGGGTTTGCTGAGGTTAGGTGTGATTCGGTTAGTCAGAAGCTTGGGGTTGACTTGTAAAAGGACCCGACCAAGATTCACAAGGGGCTTATTTTATTATTATCAACCGTTGGATCATAATGTCATCAATCAACTCATTGGTTGATGTTGGATTCGGTTTAATTCACATTGTTATATGAAACATCATAAAGGTAACTTGACCAAATCTATAAAGTTTAGGTTAGTACTGTATGTATGTATGTTGTAATTAGAGTTGGATATCAAGGAATTACTACTATTCTTTATTTTGAGTTTTGTTACGACTTTATGATTGTCTTTCTTTTTTGTTTGATTCACACTCTCATGCAAACTCACGGAAGCAGTGTCCACTTCAGCAAAATTTGAGAAAAGGGCTAGGGAGTTGCAAGTGATATCTGACGATGGAGAAGAAAACATGTGAGAGTGCGACAAGGTGACGAGAAGAGGGATGTTCGGGTGGTGTGGGAACATGCCCCCACAAGACAGGACTTTAATTTTGTTTTAACCAGAGTGAATTCCTCATGTCCACCTCATCCGGCCTAAAAAATAGCTCTAGTTACAAATAGTTGATACTTAGCTCATAGAACATATGCTTAACCCAAATGCACAACATCATTAAACTCACGAGATTTGACTATGAACAACTAGATTAAAGCAAATAACTCACTCTTACACATAGATGTTTCTTTTTTCCGAGGGATAGGGTTTACACCGTGCAGGCCAACACCATTTTCAACAACTCAAGCACAAGACGTACTATGACTATTATCCAAACACAAACGAATCACACACATGATGCTATTAATGAGATCAAAAGAAAATTCAACCCGTACGTGAAGATTAAAATGTAATAACTTTGAACTATCACTTACTAGGACAATGAGGTTCTAATCATGATGTCTCAACCAATTCATTAAATGGTTTTTAAATGATTTTGTATGTACCAAGCTTGGCCCCTTCATCGCTTATAAACGATAAAAACCTCTGAGTAGATTGGTTGAAAATTAAAACATAATGAACAAATTATTTTGATATTTTTTATGTACACAATCTACGTTTTTATATATCTATCTATACTACCTTATAAAGAAGGAGGCATGGACAAATATGTTCGAATTGTTCAAAGTTAAAATGGTATACCAAGGATTTATTTACAATTTCCAAAATTTTATCACTAATCTTCCCTAAATGCCCCTATTATATATTTTTCAATATTGTATTATAGGTTAACATATTGGATTCCAGTGATGTATAGAGGCTTTAATTCAGCTTCAGATATTGGGTAATCTACGTAAAACGTTATAGTTAATCCTGGTACCAGCTACCCGACCAATATGTTTCAGTTTTCGGCTCGGGATCAAGTTTATGGGATCACTCAAAGTGTAGAGGAGCATAGATGTCTTTTTACGTATGTTGCATTCTGATGACTGTTTGTGGTTTCATATTTGGTTGTTCAATAAATATTAGTCAGAATGTATAGGCACGTTACTAATATCCAAAGTAATAAGCTATTTAGGTTCTCTTGTGATGCATATTTTACAACTTAATACTTCCTAGCATTATGTCTATTTGTTTTCATCCCAAATACTTTTTCCTTATTTAAAAAGTCTTACATTCTTCTTCAAGTGATGGACTTGTGGATGATTATTCTTTATTAATGTGACCATCTAATTAAAAATATTACAGGGATCCAAGATCAAATGAAAAGTACTCTTATTCTATTTTACCTTCAATATTGCTAAGTTTGACTTTTGTCAAATATCTAATTTAACTTCCAATTGTCATCAACTCGGGAGTAAGAAACGAAAGCATAGGTCAAGAGATTGACCTCCATGGAGCTTCAAATTTTGGGTGCGGGTTATCAATTTTCTTACCATTATACTATTACTATAGAATATGATACATGTGTGTCATTTCTGAATGAAACTATGAACTTTTTTGTTTTGGGTCACTAGCTCATTTGTGTGTGTGGTCCAATATTCCATTGGTTATAGTTGCCAGACATTTCGCAATGTACTTTGAGGATATGTATGAGCTTTATAAATACACTCAGCAGTTTGCTTTATTAGTCATTGAATGATGAATCTTATTATCATAGTCTCGAATACATTCCATCACAAGAAAAGAATAATGTTTATCGGATTATGTTTGAGGAGGACCGACTTAAGTTCATTCCAAAGCGATAATGTCTGCTTTATTTGATTTTGGATTTAATTTTTATGAATTGGCTCTAGATTAGTTTAAATTGTCAAGTATTGGGATAATCTTATATGTTTTGAATGTTTCCTACCATGAGATTACTGTATTTCATTTTTGTTTTTGTAACACCCCCAACTTTTATTTATTTAAGACTTTAAGTTAATGGGTTCTGACTTTTAGATTGAAGACAGGTGGATAAATGCTTTCTAGATGACCTTCTTTTAGCCTTAGAAATTGGAGTAAGATTTGTAGCTAAGGTTTATGACTCATGGAATGAGATAGATTACCTACACCATGTATACGACACGAAAACCAAAATTAACATAATACATACACAACAAAGAGCAACAAGAATATAACAAGCACATACCACACAGTCACACACCCCTATGTAAAATCCGCGCTCGCCACAATGCACGGGTTACCTAGTAGTATATAAAAAATCACAAGCTTTTAATAGATAAATCAAAACATTTACCCAACCTATATAACCACTCATTTTCAAACTTTTTACATCCCACTCTTTTGTTCTTTACTTTGATGCATTCATGCATGCACATCTAAATATCACTAAAAAATGATGTGAACATTATTTAACTAGATAAATGCAATTAAAGCATATATATGTATATACATGTTAAAACTGTTCTCGTTGTTGAATGTTGTTAATATTATCTATATGTATGTATATTTTTAACACTTCCAGATTAAAATAACAGTTATACGTTATATGTTTACCCTGAGTAATTTTAAACTATTTATATCTGTTTCCAGGAGGTTTATTATAATTTCGTAAAATGCATGTTTTGACTTTTCTCTTTGTAATTTGACATATAAAAGTGTAAATTTATACTTAAAAGTGATAACACTATAAAACATATTAAGAGGCTGTTTGGTAAGCCTCTTAATGAAGCACTGAACCATTCAGCGCTGGCCGCTGAATGATTTAGCATTCAACGCGTTTGTTTCAGCTTCTGAATAGAATGGATGAGGCTGGACAATTAAGATTTTGGATGTTGCTGAACCATTAAGCACTGAACTATGTTGAACCTTAATGAGGCTCCCCTACCAATGCTGGACAAGAAAACTAACCATTCAAATGTCCAACTTAATGATTCAGCAAGTAATCATTCAGACCTCTTAATGACCAGCACTTAATCAACCAAACAGCCTTTAAATCCTCTAATGGTTTATAAGGAAACATAATCTTCTCTAATAACCATGGCTACGAAAATTATAAATTTATACCAATGCGTCAAAAAAGGAAGGCAGAGCCACCCCTGGCCCAAGCAATCCTTCGCCCCTGCTAATAACAAAACATAAACAAAAAGAAAACAAGGATAAATAATTTAGAGTGAAGTGAAAAAATGATTCATGTGCAAAGCTTAAAATTCTGAAAATGGTCCATACATGATGCAACTTTATTTTTGAAAATGGTCCATGCATCGTTTTCCCTCAAATTAGACCATGTGTCCCTGACGGTGTTATATTCTCTTGGTAAAGTGGGATGATGTGTCAAATCAGATGAGATTATGTTAGTCTTTTAATATTTTACCACTAAGAAAAAAAATATACATGCAATATATTTCTTTTTATTCCCAATTTATTTTGATTGATTTATGTGTGAAGAGATATGGTAGTTAATTCTAGCGCGGTTAAGTAACCCTATCTCATAAAATGAATTTCACAAGTAACTCGCGGAGCCCTAATCCGCAAAGCCAAGCCTCGGAACAACAACTTCCTCCTCCTCAGCACGCGCGATCTCATTCGCGCAGGACAATAACATCATGCGCTAGGTCATATCCACAAGGCAATCAATCTACCGCGGAGCTAATCTCGCGCTTGCTAACCAGTTCACGTGCGAGATGACTTCAACCCTATAACGTCACCAACGGAAAGGAATCTCCGCGGGTGTACATACGCGCGGAATATTCGCCCAATCTCAACTTTGAATACGATGTACGGACGATCAAAAATTAAGAAGATTTGGTCAGATCTGGACAGGTCCTGCGCCAACCAGTTGGCAACACGTGTCAGAGGTGGTCCAACAACCGCTGACAGGGAATAGTGACATTACTGCTCCCATGCTTCCACCATGCTGTTGTGAACAGTACTGGTCAAAGTACTTTGCAAGCATGTCTGCCTGCTGCCAGACGTCACGTCAGACGCTAGCAGGTAGGTTAACCATGCTGTGTCAGAGTGAAGTGCCGCCTGCACCCAATCAGGAGGTGCCACGTGGATTTCTTGCAGACCAATTCATACATTCTCTCACATCAGCATTAATTGTCACCTGACTCCCGCCATTTTGATGGGATGAAGACATCTGGGCCCAGGTCAAGGCCCAGACCAGTTACACCATTTCTTGGGACATCGCATTCGACCCATGTCTTTCCCTATAAAAAGAAGATTTCTTCTCCTTTGCAAAGGATCAATCATTCGGTACAAGAATTAGAATAGAGAGAATACTTGTAACTTCTTTGTAATCTCCAAAGTAATAACATTCCTCTCTTCACAGTGGACGTAGGTCACTCTAGACCGAACCACTTATATTCTTGTGTTCTTACTTTCACCGCACATGACACACACTTTCTCATCTCCTAGGGTTACGATTTTGCCACCGGTGTGAGCAAAGGATAGTACCTGAGTGAACACGAATATAAAACCAAACGGTGTTTATCTCTAAGCACCGTTATACCCGTTGTTTCTTCAATGAGTATCAACCATAACTTATTTTTCGTTGTAATACGTAATTTAAATCGTGTAATACAAAAATTTCTAGCCTAATTAAATTATAAAATGTTCCATACGCACGCAAATTATGATTTCTTTTCCATATTAGAAGTATCGGCTAGATTAAAACACGTTACACTTATACGAAAACCCCTGATTTTCACAGCTTTATACTTTATTTATGTTTATCTCTTGTTTTCAAAATCTGACCCAAGCTCGCTAGGTTTGCAGTTATTAAGCTTGAGCAGGGTCGTCTATGAGAATCCAAAAAAGTTTTGAGCTTGGGATAACTATAAAAAAACGGATCTCTATTGGGCCAATTTTAAATTGGTTTTAACTTTTGTTGTGTATATTTTTAAAATGAGTTTAAAGTTGCTAATTGGTATTGATTGATTATTATTAAAAAAATTAATTGACTTATTTAAAATGAGTTTTAGTGGTAGGATTAGGTTCAAATGAGAACTAATTATGTAATTGAGAAGCAATATGCATCACACATTTTATTGAGTTTTTTCTTTTATAATTTTTTATTGATGGTGTATAATTTTTAGATTAAACTTTATCATAAATTATTGTTGATTTTTAAACTAACTACCTCATGATCTTTAAGTAGTTGTACCTTTTTGCATACAAGAACATTTTTTAAAAATCAATACACTATAAAACGAGCATTTTATTCTCTTTAATTTGAATATTGTAATGTAATAGTTTTTTTAATAAAAAAAAATCAAAATGTTATGTGATGATGGTGTTTAGGGGTGTGCATGGGTCGGTTTGGTTCAGTTTTTACTACTAACCATAACCATAACCAAACTTTATTTATGGTTAATCGGTTATGAATTTGGTTATGGTTAGTTTGGTTTTTAACCATAAACTTCAACTAAAACTAACTTTCGGCTAAAGTTTAAAAATTAAAATCGCGTGGGTCTACAAAATAAAAAATGGAACCTACGATGGTGGACTTAGCTTAAGCTTTTTTATAAGACTAACAAGATTATATTTTATTGTTAAACTACTAATGGGGGATTCTTGTTAATAAAATATTTCTAGACAATAAAAAAACTTACCTAGGCTTAAGTTTAATTCTTTATTAAAATAAAGGTCACATATATCAAGACTGTTTTGTTACTAGCATACTTTTATCTTAGTGGAAACTTTACATGGTTAGTGTAAAACATAAACCTATGACAAGACTTAAAATTAGAAGTTCGGTTCGGTTTTGGTTATATCGGTTAACCAAAGTTTCATAACCATGACCATAATCGCTCGGTCGGTTAAAGAAATTTCATAACCATAACCATTGGTTATGTTGGTTAGCGGTTAAAATCGGTTCGGTTATGGTTCGGTTATTGGTTATGGCGGTTAATTTTGCTCACTCCTAAGGGTGTTTATACATATAGTAGCATGGTACCCTTGTGTTATGACGGGGATAAAAAAACACTTAAGTATGTATAGCTTGGTTAAGGGGCTGTTTGTTTGGGTTTGAATGGCTAGGACGTCAGACAAGAGGCTGTTTGGCTGGGACGTCTGAACGAAAAAAAGGGTCTGACCAGGGCTCTTATCCGGTCAGACTTGGAGGCACATATGACTAAGTCAGAGGCTGTGTATGCGTGCGTTGCATTACCGAGCTGAGTGAGTAGGGTCGGAAGGGCGTCACCGGGGCTTCGCCTGGCTTTCACCGTACCCGAGCTGAGCGAATAGGGTCACCACTTAACCATTCAGACTTCCTACTGAGTCAGTACTTATATATTCAGAAGTTGCCAAACGACACCTAAGTCACATTATTGGCCTCAATCGAAATGGAAAACTAAGTGAAATGTTTCGGTATCTAATATAATTTGTTTGCTTGAGGGAATTAAGATTTTGTTGTTATGATATATGTTAGTGAGAATGCATGATTTGACTTAAAAAGGTCAAATGGGAAAGACAGGCTGGCATTGTACCATCACCAGATATGGATAACCGCGTGGCACGTCGCACTCAAATCCCACCTGCTTTTGACTTATGCTTCACGGTCTTTGTCTAGTTCCTCTTTGGTCAATCACATCACCATTTGATATGTTCCAAAAACAAATCACATTACCTATTCATTCTTAACTTGAAACTATTATTTTTTAAATTAGGGACAAACTTGTCGGCATTGGCGATTTGGCGATTCACGAACTAGTGTCAACAATGATATTAGTTTAGGCTAGCGAGATCCCCATGCTCTGTGACGGGAATTCGGACGGTATCGATTTACTTCGTTACGTACTAAAATGCAGTCATATTGGTTTGTTATAGTATCGTCTCAAGGTATAGCAACTGAAAAATTGTATGTCCATGAGTAAATTGGTACGTGTTTTATGTTAATCAAAAATAGTAAAATCGAATTCCGTATTGGAATGAATGTTGGCATTTGCCGGCATCACTGAATTTCGCGTATCATATGTAACTCATAATAGGAAAATTTCAAGAGACAACATGGTTTATTTTCGAGCAACACTATTTTTTTTTCCCAACAACTTTGTTTTTTTTTTCTAAACCTTTTACATGCTAAACATATTTATAGTTTAAATATTAAGCCAAATTAATTAATTTTTAAGGGTTGGCTTTAAACAATAAAGAATAAAGGCCCAATATAGCCCATGTTCAATTAGTTTATTTGAATTATTTAACTTACGTATAAAATAACTTTGTATGTCTATTATGTGTTTTTTTTTTCCATAAGCATTGTACTTTTATTATGTATTGCCTTTTTATTTTATTACTCGACCCGATCCGACCTTGACCTGATATGGAAAATTTGACAACAAGTTATTATAAATTGGAGTATAAAAATAGCGTCGTAGCAAAAAAATTATGCCTCTACAACTGGTCATGTTGGGACGGTATTGTTTGGGTTTGTTACGGTACTAACACTTACTTCAACTTATGACACTTTTCTCTCCAGCTTAAAATTTTCTAATAAACTACGTAGTTTATTATCGAAAAGGCCTAAGTCGATGAAATTTTGCACCATTGACTGATTACCATATTATGTTTTATTTTACCAATCAAACTATTTCAATCTTTTCTATTATATTAATAAAGGGCAAATTACATAAGGATAGGAACTATTTTGAATTCCATGAAATCATTAAGAGATCCCACCGACCACAAATCCTCTTTTTTTTTTCTAATATTTCATTTCATACTAATTTTATAATAATACGGTATTTTTAGACTTGTTTCTTTAAGTTAAGTAAAAGTTTTTGAAAATAAAGAATTTGTTCTAAATTAAAGATAATAATTGATTATAGCATGTCTGCATGTGTATTATTTCCCTAAGTTATTTGAAAATAAAAGTGGATGATTGTTGTGACTTGTGAAGATAAAGATCAAAAGGTGAAAACCTTTCACCTTCATGACAATAAAAAAACATACTAGTAACTCATAAACAAAGCATATAATGGAATGTTTGCTTCCATCTTTGAATCTCTTTACGGCAGTTCATGTGCAATTTATTCATTGTACATGGTCCATATCTCTAAAAGTGGTAAAGAAAAAGTTAAAGTAAAGGCAAAGGGTATACGTAAATTAAGTAATGTGTAACAGTGTAATACTAACATTTTATATCAAATTCAATTAAAAGTAAAACATGTTATTAGTCTGTTAAAAAGTTACATTACGTCATTCTTTATGATAAAAAATGAGTGATATTTTGTATTGGTATGCCATATAATTGTATTACAAGAACTCTATAGCAAAGGGTCAAGTTTGCGTAGTTCCATCATGATATCAAATAGCCGACATCTTCACCAAAGGATCGCCGAAGGTTCTCTTTAACGACTTTTGATCCAGCCTCAACATTCGGGAACTTCCCGTTTTGACTGCGGCGAAGTATTAATATATATGGAATGTATATTCCTCATTATTGTAAATTAGCGTGATTAGACCCACCGTAGTGATAGGATATTGGGGCGCTATTTAACAAAATAAAGCCCCCCACACCGCTACGGGGGGGGGGGGGGGGCTTTATTTTTCAAAAACATCACTTGGCGTGATACAAGTAACGCCCGGAACAAAACTCTCCCCTCCAATCATGCTTTGACACCTCATACTCTCTCTCTCTTTATTATTATTATTTTATTATTTTTTTAATTTAAAAGATATAATAAAATATTAATAGGGGCTTTATAAATAAAGGCCCACCACTACACCCCTTTTTCACTTTATCTCTCCATACTGACTCAACTGCCACGCGGATCAATCAGAAAGGGGGACTTTATATATAAAGCCCCCCACTACGCATGGTCTTAGTGTAATTAGCCAAGATTGTAGTCTTACTGTATTGTATATATTGGAACCGATTGGTGAAGGAAATAATCAAGGGAAAATATTGTTCTTATCATTAACAAAAAAGAAACCCCTTACAAAAGTCGTTACAAACGTTGATCGAGAGATAAGCTTGAAAGGGAAACGTTCTCACGCGCAACAACAAAAAGCTGAGATAAATCAAACTCATTTGGAAGACCAATGCCAAGCTCCTTTGCCTCGTCCAGAAGAAATAGAATATAAAAGAAGAAAAAGAAGAAAATGAGTGAAAGACAGAATGCAACTAAATGAAATAAATGGGATTTGTGTGAAGCGGTATTTACGCTAATGTATTAGGTGAACAAAAGAATGTATGGCTAGCACCTTGCTAGCAACCGTTTTGTAATTTGCCCTTAAAGAAATGTACAAGTAATTTGCCCTTAAAGAAATGTACTTGACGTAACTAACCCATATCAAAACCAAATTTTGTGGTTCTTAAATGTGCATGCAGTCACTTCGTCTAGGATTCTTAAGGGGGTGTTTGGGATTACGTTTTGAAATAGATTTTCAGATTATTGCGATTTAAAAACACAAATAATCAGTCTTTAGTGTTTTAGGTTGAGTTTTGAAATAGATTTTTTGGCTATCAAAACGTAATAATCTAAAGCAACTCCACCCCTGCTTTTCCAAAACGCGTAATCTGTTTTGAAAAATCAATCCCAAACATCCTCTAACAATACACAAGCACCGGGGTCTCACCGATTTCTACTTTAAAACGTCCTTAGTGTATAACTCATATCAAACCAAATCTTACGGTGTGTGCGTTACAACCTGATCTAGTCATTCGGACAAAATACAAGTCACATTTTAGACGTACATCCACTGCCAAAAAGAGTTTTGTCCACAAAAGTAATAAGAGGGTGTTTGGGATTGAGTTACAAAACAGCTTATTGACTTATTGGCTTTTTCAAAAAGCCAATAAGTCAATAAGCTGTTTGTCTACCACAAAATACCACAAAAGCACTTTTGGTTTTGGCTTTTTGATATAGGTTAAAAAGCTGTTTTCAAAAAGTCACAAATCCTGGCTTTTGGCTTTTGGCTTTTGACTTTTAGAAAAAAATTACAGATTTATCACCCATACAACCAATATTCACAATAAGTTAAGCGAAACACTTAAAAAAATAACAATCTATTGACTTTTTGACGTTTCCCATCCAAAAAGCTAATCCAAACACTTTTTTTAAAACTTCTTTTCAAAAAGTCATAAGCCAATAAGCACTTTTGACCAAAAGCACTTTTGCATTTCCAAACTCAATCCCAAACACCCTCTATTGCATTTCCAAACTCAATCCCAAACACCCTCTAAATCGACCGTTTCGTCTCCGGCAAACAACTACAAACATCTTCCAACTTCTAGTCTCTTCTCTAATCACACCTACATACACTTAGATCAATCCATATTCATCTCTACTTTGTAAGTATCATCTTTTTCTCTTTCTTAACTTGATTCTACAACTGTCTTGATGAATTAGGGTTTTCTGTTTCTCTTCTTTCAGTAAACTGTAACCCCCTTTTTGTAATTTTCGATCCTAGTTATAAACAAAGGTCTGTTGGAGTAATGTTGATAGATCGTAGGATCTTGCAATACCCGTGTTTGAAATAGCCTGAAATCTAAGTGTTCATACAATTGGTCCATAGGTTAATGCTATTTTCAGTAATTGAAGTTATAAGGGAGTTCGGGCAGTGGGTTTCCTCTGGAATTGGTGACGGGCCGGGTCACTAGCGCTGTCTGCGATCGCGGGCATGGGTGGCTTTTTGCCTGTGGGTGTACCCGGGTGGCTGGGCTTTGTTTGACGTTCAAAATAAAAATGGGCCATAAGTTCTTTGAACACTTACTTGATGACATGAATTTCGTATTGTTATCTGTTTGTTTAGACTGATGTAAATCTTGATTTGTCATGTTATGTTGTGCATAGTGATAAATGACTGTGGTTTATTGTGATTCTGTCATTCTGTTGGTATCTTAAGATAGATTGTGAATGATGTCGATGACTTAATGACTTCGTTATAGAATTTGCTGATTTACTGAAGATTCTGGTGTAGGACTGGTTATTACCGAAAAGTGGGTGACAAAATATTGACATAAAACTAAACAATCATGAGCTTTGTGTTTCGAGGAACCAGGGGAGACATAGAAACCGGGTTTCCTGTATTTTCTCCTGAACGTCGTACAGTGGTATATCATATTTTTCTATTTGTTTTTTTCATGGAGCTCATTTCTTTGAGACTTTGGGTATACACAGATTGACCCATCATGTTATTCTAACTATGTATTTTGTTTATGATACTATTTCTAGCGAATCCATGCACCTCGACCTGTCAATACAAATTCCCTTGCCTTTCTTGTCACAGGTACATGGAGGTTTTTAGTTTTTAACTTATTTAATATTGCGTTTCGCAAATAGTGGCTTTAGTCTATTTCCACTAATTACCTGTTTTAATGTTACAGTTCTTTTGTTGTTCATGATATTGAACTCACACCAAATGTCACCAAACTTCCTGGTACCTATCCACTTCAACATTTTAGTAGTTTTTTTTTTCTTATGTTTACTGTTCTTTTGTATATCCTGTTTCATCAATTTCTAAGTATCTTTTTACTTTTTTTGTTTTCCTTGATTTAAGCTTTGGCTAGTACTTGGTGTGTTTTTGATGGCTACAAGCTTAAGAATGTATGCCACCTGCCAGCAGCTCCAAGCCCAGGCTCAAGCAAATGCTGTCGCAGCTAGTGGACTTCTTGGTCATACTGAACTTAGGTTGCAAATGCCACCTTCAATAGCACTTGCAACACGAGGGCGGTTGCAAGGGCTAAGACTACAGCTTGCACTTCTTGACAGGGAATTTGATGATTTGGGTACATTCTTCTTCTTTTTTTTTTAATCTGTATGATTTCTAGATTGTGACATTAACTTATAACAACGCAATTATGTTCTTTTTACTTCTTATTCTGTAAGATATATTCACGTATTTGCAGATTATGAAACTTTAAGAGCACTGGATACTGACAATACTCCAACTGCCAACTCAATGAGCGAGGAAGATGTAAATTCTCTTCCTATTCATAAATACAAGGTAGCCAACTCGAAAAGGTAAGTTATATGATGTGCTAATTTCTTTCCTCTATCAAATCTGCATTCATTTAACATGTACAACAAGGGGTGGAGGGTTCAAATCCTGCAAGGTGCAGGTATAGCCGTATAGGTGGTTATATGAGTAGATTAGGATTGCCGTTCAAAAATAAAAACACAGTATCCGAGCAATAAGTTGGAAATTCAAATGCTGCTTAATAACCTGGTTGTCAGATATATGCTTTATATATACTTAATTATGATATCTGTTACAGCCAGTATCAGTATATTGGTGCTCTTTGAAAATTGATATTTGTTTTGATAACAGTGGTAGCTCACTAGTGGAACAAAGTTCATCTTCAGCCACACCTGAGGTAATATACTTTTATTTCTTATATCGTGTCATTTTTTACTTTTTTACTATTTGAAACTCTGGTTCTTCATGATCTAATTCCCTACTCTCCAAGTGGTAACTTTTTGTGGAACACGTATTCATCTTTACACGCTTACAAACTGCAGTTTTATGGATTTTTTACCATTTCTTTTTGTGGTGGCAGAAAGTTGATGAGACTGGTGGTGGAAAAACTTCAGAAGATGATTTGACTTGTAGTGTTTGCTTGGAGCAAGTTAATGTAGGGGAACTAGTTCGTAGTTTGCCATGCTTGCATCAGGTATGTTAATATATTTATGCTTTTAGAACAAGTAATAATACAAAAGCAATTTAGAAAGAGGACGCATAACTGTTAGTGGTGCTCATTAATATACGAAATATATTGACAGATATATGTATGTATTGTTGCAGTTTCATGCAAGTTGCATTGATCCATGGCTACGGCAGCAAGGAACTTGTCCTGTTTGTAAGTTCAGAGTTGGATCCGCATGGCAAGATAATGAAGAAGAGATGGACGGCTCGCTTAGGGTTTAATTGATATACTTAACCTTTTTAGCTCTTGCCTTATGGCATTTGTTTGGTGTACACTATTGCTAGGTTTCTTTTGGTAAGAGAGTGTTAACTGTTTGATACAATAATTGACTTGCTTGCATCTTGGCTGGGTAAATGCATAAAGGCCAACAAATTTTAGCTTACTATTCGGGCAAAACTAATGGCAAACCATAGTAGTGCTGTATTGTAAGAGGGAGGCTTGGGTGTAAGACGTTGAGTGGGTCTTTCTTGTTAATAACATACAAGAACAAAATCATTGTCACATATACCACAATGTCATAAACCAAGATTAAATAAAGATTATAAAGGGCAAGTGTGCCATGTTCACTTTCGAACGAGTGTGGTGACTTAGAAATGTATCGTTAAATATTCAAAGATAAGCTAAATAAAACAAGTTACATCTGAAGCATGTTTTATTCAAACAAGATTAATCATGCTTTTTGTTATTGCTGGTAGGACAAATGGGCTACTTTCCTTTACCCTTTCCCTTGCCGCCTTTCTTAGATTCCATCTTGGCTTGAATACGAGCAGCAGCTGCTGCCTTTGCTTCTTCACGCTTCTTCTTCTCTTCTTCCTTTTGTGCAGCTGCCATCTCCCTTTGTCTCTTCAGCTCACTAATTATTATACATGATTTTTGAGATCCATTTATGCATAAACATATATAAGTCAAGTATATGGGATTGGATGAATAACTTACTCTAGTCTAGCCCTTTCGTCCGAGGCACTAGCCACACTGGACCCTTTCCTTGGCCTGCACGCCAACAGCTCCACCTCAAAGATAAGAGTTGCACTGCACGTTTTGAAGCCAATTAAAAATCATATGGTCAGCTATGTTAATCATTTAGAAGAATTAATCATCAAAACACTCCATAATATTAGACACAATAGGCTGTGAGGTAATTACTCTGGTGGAATCTCTGGCGGAGAACCAGCACTACCATAGGCATAATCCGACTTGCAAGTTATTTTGGCAACCTCCCCAACCTGAAATAAACATTATGAACTTGAGAACATTCAATAAGAAAGTGTAGTAGTTGTAATTCCTAGTGAGTAACACAAATGGGTCAACCGTCAACCTTCATTGTTCTAAGAGCAACATCCCATGCCTTTATTACAGAGCCCTTGCCTAGTTCAAAGGTGAAAATTGTATTGTCTTCATGTGTAGTATCAAAAACTTCACCTGTTTCAGCCAGACTCCCTTCATAATGCACTGCCAACAGTTCCACACGCATCCGATGAGATCCCATTATCACAATTAGAGGTTCACTAATATTATATTATATATGCATGATGCAAATAAACACGTGATGGTGTTGTTATTTCACCTAAACAATAAGAATTCAACACTACCATGCCATAATATGTTTATAGAATCCAGAGCATTGTAGATGATAAACAGCATACATATGTTTTAGTAGTGTTGGATAGTAACACCAATTCATGAGTCAAGACAATGCAGCTAGAATCAGGGCCAGATTAGCAAACAGTTTTAGTTTAGAGGTTCAATAATATTACCATCAACAAGAGGAAGGCTCTCTGAAGGAGCAATTGCGTCAGGTTTAGCGCTCTTCACAATTGTCTTCAAGACACCTCCATCTCCAGTCAAATCAATTGCTTCAGCCATATCACCTAAATGTTAACTGACCTAAAGATAAAACATCGGCATCATAACATATCAGACACGGTTTAAACCATAGTTATCAAAGGCGTAAGGCGCACTCACGGCGCAAAAAAAAGTGAAAGCTTGTAGGAAAAAAAAGCAGACTTAATTGAAAAACTAAAAAAATATACCATGCATTAGAACAACACTATTCTTCAAATAAAATAAACAAAAGCAATTATATACATTCAATACCAAAAGTCCAAAGTTCTGAAATACTGAAGATTCAAATGTAATTTCAAAACTTGACAGTTCTAATAATTTAAAACTGAATTATAACTCTGGATGAAAGTTGTTTAAATCGATATTGTGGAAGCTTATATCGTAGAGAAGATCAATAATTTTGCATTAAATAATAATAAATTATTATAAACTGGTATTCAGTGCGCTTGGAAAGCTGAAGCGAGGTGCTAAGAACCTGAAGCGTAATTAAAGGGCCTCACTAGGAAAATAGGCATAGGCGCGTGAAGCGATGACTTCTAACAACAACGGTTCAAACATGTAACATCATTTGTTTCTGTTCTCCTTTTGCCACCATGTATACATCAAACCGACACTAGTTCCTTCTAATGTGAACTAAATGTGTGGGCATGGATTATAATCACAATCTTTACTTACTTTCCTTCCTCGATTCTACATTAATATTCTCAGAGCAAATTAATTTACAGTCAACAGCCAGAAAGATTCCTTTTCACCTAAAACTTTAATCACTATAATATTACATCCTGCAGACAGTATTCAGATTGCAAACTATTACTTAATGTATCCTCAAATCTGAACTCACAATCATTGACTCAAAACCCTAGGCTACTTAATAACTTAGTTTCACACAAATTACATAGCAAAAGCTAATAACAGTTCAGAAACATACACAAATCGATAGCAAAAGCTAATTACGTAATTTAAGACCGATTAAATTGGGGAAAAAATATCGAGTAGAAATACCGATTGCAGGAGACGATGAAGGAAGCGAGTAAAAGATGCGACGACAATGGAATAAATTGAAGCGACGATTTGCCGGATAAATCGCTGGCCATAACCTTTTGGTTTGTTTGTAGCTTTTTTAAGGTGCCGTCATACCTTCTTTTATACATGGAATAATAATATTAAGAAGAAGAGGTTGATCACCACTCTCACTCAATCGCGCGTGTCATACACGGGTATATATATATATATTTTTGTATATAATAAACCTTTATGTTTTCAAGTTTGACAACTTTGTCTGAATGTTTTGTAATAAAATGTTGAATCCAATTGTGGATCTTCCTATGGGCCCTAACGAGGCCTCAGCCGTCCAATCTTTCTTATATGTAGTGAGTTCGGTCTTACTAGTTTTTTCATTCAAGATTCATCATTGGTTGAATCTATCTTAAAGGAGAACAAACACATACGCACAATGTTTTGAGTAAATACGGAATACCAAATAAGATAGTGTTTTGTGGTACTTTCATCATAATTTAAACTTTACCTTTGAGCATATAATGCTTTACGATTCTCGAGGTTACCTATATTTATGACGTTGAGGTTGTAGCTTTAAACAGTGTCAAAGAGTATGTGTGAGGCTTTACTTTCATTAATTTGTTTATAAAGTAACGTGAAACGTCAGTTCTAGTAAAGAGTATATTCTTGAACTAAAATTTGATGTAGCTTAACGGACGGGCACCTACTAGTTTACAAATGCAAAAATAGAGCTAGCACGTGAACTGGCGGTCCGGATGAATTATTGGCTCAATTGTTGACTCGATCTTAAATACCACTAGATTGAAAAATAGATGAGACAAGATCGAGGGAATCGTTTGGACAGTTTTTCCAAAGTTTTGTCCGATGTAGAAAGAACTAGTCATTTTTTCATGCTCAATCCAATTAATTAACTAACAACAAACTCTTTCCTATCCTCAATCATGTATTTGCAATGCTACTATTAGGTTGTAGATTTCTATGTAATAAAAAATACTGACTACTGATTTGGTGTGGGTTACAAATATACGTTATATAATGCCGTTTTATATTGAATGGTTTATATGTCATGATCTTTTATTAACTGAATAATTTTAATACTTTTATGTGTAACAAGCAGTCAAACTTCAAAAGTAATGAATCTACTGGAAAAAAGAGAGAGGGAGCGTGACTTTCACTTACACCCTCCATATCTGACTCGCGATTATAAAGGCATCTACCATCTACGCCTTTTAATTTGTTGTTGCATCATGTTGACAATTTCTAACAAGATAGAATTAGTGTTGTACACAAGGACTTTTAATGCTTGACCCAACCCAATTAACAGGCCCAATAGTTTTATACTAAAGTGCAGAAAGATGACATAGGCCCATTAAACAAGGCCTCAGGCCCTTGAAGGCGTTGCTGCACTAAATGGATCATTGATGGTGTCATGGGGACATGTATTCTTCCTACAAATATCAACTACTCACCCACATACGTACATACACACATATATGTGTGCGTTCTTTTTAAAATCGATTTTTATTTATAACATATTAGAAAAAGTCAAGTTTACATCTGGATAATCGATGATAATATGTAAAGAACTGTAGAAACCTTATAATACACTTATGTATAGTGCATAAAAGATAACAATGCCATAGACCAATATAGATAATTACATGTTTACATACTTGAGGTTCCAACATATTATTGGGTATGAATGAATAATGTTAATTTCATAACCAACAGTGAAAAGAGAACGGCTAAAACCTTGTTACCTCTTCTACTATTCACTATATAAATCAACTAAAATTTTGTTGATTCAATATGTTTGAGATTTTAAAAGATATATGTTCTCGATAGCATTTCGTCTACGTACGTATATGGATATACTTTACGCGCACATATGCATGTAGTTACACTTAAATATTAGGAAACGTACATAAATAAATGTGACCATATACACATACACCCCCCCCCCCCCCAATCTACCGGTTTTATTTGTTGTTTCTGAAATAACATTTACTTGTTCGGTCCTGAATATTTGTCAAAAGCAGTCAAACAAAATCAAGAACAAAAATGATGATAGGGCAACATAATAAAAATAGGAACATATATTATACGATACGTAACATATAGACATACGAAGTCTACTCCCCTTCACAGTAGTGGAAACCTCCACGATATTGATACTTTTTTCTTGTCATATCATTATGTGTGGCCAAGTTATAAGACCATGGGTAGCGAGTGTGGGTTATGGAGTGGGTTGCCAACCCAAGCCCCAAACACTACCCCCTACCCTGGATGAATTGGGCGTTGCCCCTTTGCATGGGGGTGAAGACGGGCGTCAGGCATGTGGGGGAGATGAGGTTGAGGGAGGTGATTAGTTGGCTATTTAATAAAAAAAATCTAGTCTCAATTAATTGGTTATAATATTTAAAACCCAAGCCCCTTAACTCCCCTATATTTTGGAGGCTTGAGTTGTAAAACCCACTATTGTCGCAAGGCAACTCATGCCCGTAACCCAAACCACCCACTCCCTTCACTCAATAAGAGACATGGGTATGAGTTTGGTGTTATGTATTACTTACTATATGGACCAACCTTGAGACATAAAGAATATCAGACAAAAAACGTTTACAAGCCAATATTAAATTTACACAAATCGTTTCACTAAGTTGATTTCCTTGAGAGTTTCGTCTCCCAAAGAGTCAATAAAATGACGTCTGCTTGTTTTTCTGTACACCCTGCTTCCAGCCAGGTAATCACTAAATTGCAGCCTCTCCAACACAGAACTTCCATTTGATACCGCTATGTTTCACCATGTAGCCACCATCTTCCCAACTTCAAAGAGGGGGCATTCAATTAGCATATGATCAAACGATTCTAGAACCAAGCCACACAAATCACATAAAACAAGGGAATGCGGATGTTTTTTGTTTTTGTTTTTGTTTTTTCTGCCAAGCTGCAACGACCGTCTCTTTTATTGTAAATACCACAAATTATCTAAAACTTCATTCTTTAAGTATTGTATAAACATTTATCAAACACAATTTGAAAATAAAAAGTTGTAAATGTATCAACTTTAAGACAGCGACATGTGACTCACCAATGGTACTAACAATAAAAGCGCTTAAAGGACAAAATGAACAATAACTCCCGACACATTTTATCCAAATTAATTTCAAAATATCATATCCTCCATTGAGTGTCTTAAAATTCAAACATATTCCAAAAACAAGAAAATAAAGGTATCATTGATAAATTAAATATCTAACATGTAGGGGAAAGATCCGGTACAAATAGCTTTTTTGGTAAGAACTGTAAGAATCAAAGGAGGGTATTTTTTTTTAATTTTTTTTTTTCAAAATTTTTTTTCCCCATATTGTTAAACATGTATTATAATATTGAAAACTAAAAAAAAATAAAAATAAAAAAAATTTGGTGTAGAGTAATTACGTGTAGAGTAATTACATAATTACTCTAGTGTAAACTAATGTATTTACCTTAATGACGTAATTACACTAAAAAAAAAATTTTTAAAATTTTTTTTTTTTTGTATTATTCATCTAGAAAGAATGTTTAAGCACATGGGAAAAAAAAATTCTAAAAAAAAAAATAAATTTTTTTTACCCCCTTTGATTCTCACAGTTCTTACAAAAAAACTATATGTATTTGATCTTTACTCCTAACATGTAACGC
Organism: Ambrosia artemisiifolia; assembly: GCA_032199755.1. NCBI lineage: Eukaryota > Viridiplantae > Streptophyta > Magnoliopsida > Asterales > Asteraceae > Ambrosia > Ambrosia artemisiifolia. The sequence continues at coordinate 3,758,921 of CM063517.1, forward strand.
ATAAAAATAATAATATAGTCATGGATGGATATATCGAAGGGGGACCTTCACATGTTTTACATGCTCACGTTTGTGGACTGGTTCCCATTAATTAGTACACTACAAATAATTGGAGCCGGCACAAAATTTCTGAGTCGATCCTTAAGCGAACTAAAAAGTCGAGACCCTTCTATTTTTTTTATTTTTATAAACTCCCCCCCCCCCACCCCTTACTTGGACTTTGAGCCGGCAAGATTATAACTAAAGAGTTTATACTTAGCGCAGGGGTGGCTCAACCATTTTAGGTAGGGGTGTTAAAAAATATCCGAATCCGAAACTATCCGAAAAATCAGATATCTGAAACCATCCAAAATATATCCAAATAGCTATATATATATATGTATATATATATATATATAGAGAGAGAGAGAGATAAAATATATCATAATATAATTGGATATTCAAATATCCGAAATTTTGGATACGGATTCAGATAGTGAAACCATGTATCTGAAAATTTCGAATATCTGAATTTTTGAATATCCGGTTTTAAACATCCCTATTTAAGGGGCCAAAAGTGGGGGTGTTTCACATTTTATTATATTTTATTTAAGAGCCTACTATATTGAGATACCAAGGTGATTTTGTTGATGTCCTAAAATACTTTAAATGAATGATGACACAAATAGCATATCAGAGCTAGTAACTTATACAACTTCATTACCATTCTTTGGTAAGAGTGATGCCCTCCTTTTTATTATTTTTGCTTTTTGACAATATAACTAATCTGGAGAACTTGAAAGAAATAAATCACATTCATTCAAATAATTACTACACTTCTAATTTCCCTCTAATACGTTACAAATATGTAACGCCCCAAAAATGATACATAATAATAGTGTGATGAAAATTTAATATGTATATGTATATATATATATATATATATTGGTAGGGATATATTGCATATGCGTATGTATGTATGCGTATATATATATATGGGTGTGTAGGAGGGTGTGTACCCCTAGTTGTAAGTAGTGCATTGATAGTTGTACACTTAGTAAACATAAAAATTTACCAAGTTAATTACTTGGGTAAAATGGTAGAAGTTTACTTGATAAAGGGAGGGACTAAACATGAGTTAACACTCATGTTGAAGGGTGTTTTAAAAGGTTGTAGGTAATGATAAATAAGGGGTGAAAGGAAAATAGAGGGAAGAAAGAAAAAGGAAAGAAAAGAATACGCAGAGAGAGGGAGAGAGGAGAAGGGTCAAGGAAAAGCTCTCCAACTTGACTCTCTAAAATCTGAGAATTTGAGCAAGAAAACCATCCCCAAATCCCTGCATGTTTGTGGATTCTTAACCATCTAGTGACCCTAATACTATTGGTAAGTTGTAGGATCAATTTTAGTAGGGTTGAAGGTAGTATGATGGATCTAATGGTTATATTATGATGATTATTTCTTGTGGCTTAAGAAGAATGTGATTACTATGTGTGGTAGTGTAGAATTGGTGAGATTTCATGTTAATTTGGGTATGTTGGGCTGAATTGAGAATTTGTTAAGTGGGTGTTGGTATGAAGGTTTCCTGTTGACTTTTAAAAGTCAAACAAGACCTCAACACCAAGGGAACTCAATTGAACATGTATTGTTGTTAATTATAAAGTAGATTGTAAATGTTAATGTAGAAAAGGGGATTCTTGCATCATGGGATGGTGTGATAACTTGAATGTATGGTGATGCACACCAATTGTTTAATGAAATGTCTAGACTAGTATAATGCGTAAATTTGTATGCAAGTCTTGACAAATGTGAAGTAAGGTGATAGTAGTTATACTTGATAGTAGGTTAACATGAAGATTGTGTCTTAGAGAGTGCTCATGTGTGAAATCTAGTAGATTGTATGATTTCATAAGAAGTATGCATTAGAGTGTACATGATGCTTGAATAGTATGATGCACACCATGTGATGGACAATTGGTATGATGAATGATCTTGTATGTTAGTGAGACATGAATATGATGTTTATGGTAAAATTCATATGACCTAGTATGTTAATATAGACATATGTTTGTAGGAAGAAAGTTTGAATGGTAGAAAGTGGACTTTCCGCCAAGTCAATAGTGTAGAATAGCATGGTTAGGTTCCTAAACTTAATTGTGCGATTAGAAGCACTATGTGACGCATACATGTTAAAACCATGAGATATATATGATAATGAGTGGTATTACATGATGAGAGAACAAATGTGGTTGTGTATGTATGTTGTAGATATGGTAGAAGTTAACTAATGAAAGTCAATGTGTTGTTTGATGGAGAATGGTTGTTAGTGTGATATGATCATGTATGCTAACAATGATGTGAATATGGTGATATGGAAGGATAGGAATAATGGACTCAAGGATGGGGAGCTAATGGGTCAAGGCGGAACAATAAACAAGCAAGAACTTGGAGGACACGAGGTAAGTGGTTCTTATTCCACTTAGGATAATGAATCTTAACATGTATATGTGTTTGTAAGTAGTATGAGGACCGTGAGATGATGGAACGTAAATAACGAGGTTAAGGCTTGAATTGGAGTTTATAATGGAATAAACGTGGCTTCGAATGGATCGGCGTGGACGGGTCTAGAAGGGGTGGAAAGGAGAAACAAAATGGGAATGTGCAGAGTCCACCGTAAGGGTACGGTGGCACCGTTCCCTTACGGTAGCCCCTGCACCAATTTTCCACCGTATGGCAGTGGTATCCCACCGTAGGGGTTTGGAGGCCCACCGTAAGGGTACGGTGGCCACCGTACCCTTACGGTGGCCCCTGGGAAGAAATGTTAATTTTTGTTATCTGTTGATGTTTTGCTTATGTGCGCGACCCGTAATTGCGTTTAACGCACCAATTAACATTGTTGGACCTTATGTAAGGCTATGTAAGGGTGTAGCATGTAATGGTAATGTCGATTTTGCAATTAGGATCATAGTACGGAATGATACAAGTGCGTGTAGTTAATTGATGCATTATTCGACGGCATCAAGTACGGTAAGTAGATTACCATGATTATGTAGATTGAAGATGTGATGTACATATGGGTTCTCATGCTCGGGTTAGAGGGAGAGAGTTGCTTGTATGTATGGTGGTATTATAGGTGGAAATTGTATGCTTGTATGTATTGTAGAATTATACGAAGGAATTGTATACTTGTATGTATGGTGGTATTATAGGTGGATATTGTATGCTTGTATGTATTGTAGAATTATACGAAGGAATTGTATACTTGTATGTATGGTGGTATTATAGGTGGATATTGTATGCTTGTATGTATTGTAGAATTATACGAAGGAATTGTATACTTGCATGTATGGTGGTATTTTAGGTGGATATTGTATGCTTGTATGTATTGTAGAACTATACGAAGGAATTGTATACTTGTATGTATGATGGTATTATAGGTGGAATTTGTATGCTTGTATGTACTGTAGAATTATGCGAATGATTTGTATGCTTGTATGTATGGTGGTATTATATGAGGGAATTGCATGCTCGTATGTATTGTGAAATCTTACAAAGGAAGTGTATGCTTGTATGTACTGAGAGAGTATATGGAGGAAATTGTATGTTTGGACATATTGTGGGGTTGTTAACCTTTGTTTGAGAATGATGAAAATGTAGGTACGTAAGTATGATTACAGGAGATGTGGAGGTTCGGATCGGGGTAACCCACCCGGACTTGAAAGAAGACTTTTAGACAGGATCACAGAGTATTGTGGGATGTTACGTCCGTGTCGTGAGTAGGTTACATGAGGTCACCTATTGAACTAACGAATTGGTTACGTGGTGAATGCAGGTTGTCTGGTTTACCTAATGAAGCAAGGGAAGGATGGAGATCGAGCGAGGAGGCAGTTTTTGTACGCGGTCACGGATACATAACCAATAGAGTTGAGTCACGTTGAATGTATTAAGAAATAATTTAAGTTGTAACACCAAAATACTTAGTAGAACCGGTTTTCTAAACACTCAAGGTTGTTTTAAGAAAAGAATTTTTCGGTTGCTATTTTTCCCGCTGCGAGTTTTCTGTAAAACGGACTTAGGGTGTTACAAGTTGGTATCAGAGCCCTGGTTTGAGTGAAATCTAGTACAAGGAAGTTTGTACTCGAACTCAAACTTGTGTGCTCCTGAATGAAATGACCCGTACAATCCAAGGCTCGATCAAGACCCAAAGGTAGAATTTAATATTAACTCACATGACATGTTAAAAACTAATTGTGGTGTTATGTTAAGGTGAGCTTTTGTGGATAATGAAGAGATCTCAAGGACACGATTCAAGATAGATCGCGGGGATCGTAGATGAGATGGAACGATCCCAGGTACGCGATAAATTAACTATTGGTACCGGTGGGAGGAAAATCCTCAGGGATGGTAAAACATAGAAGGAGAAATAACCATGTTGTTTAGGAAATTGAAATGCGGCACGAAGCTGAAAACCAGTCCCCAGGCATAAGGTAATGATTACATGAAGGCACGTGAGTAGCATGTGTACTGTACACCTGGCCAGTGCACAAGAAGCATGCGATGCACGTGAGACCATGAGAATCATTACAGGTATGCCTGGTGGAATTGGAAAGTAAGTGGTCGTGTGGGTGAATAGTTGGAATGAAAGGTTTGAGTCCGTAGACAAGTACGGATCAAGTCAAAATGGTGGAAAAGCCCTTGTGGGTTAAAATAGTAGAATGACCATGATGGGTCAAAATGGTGAAAAAGCCCTTGTGGGTTAAAATAGTAGCATGACCATGATGGGTCAAAATGGTGGAAAAGCCCGTATGGGTTAAAATAGTAGAATGACCATGATGGGTCAAAATGGTGGCAAAGCCCTTGTGGGTTAAAACAGTAGGATGGCCATGATGGGTCAAGATGGTGGAAAAGCCCTTATGGGTTAAGATGGTAGAATGACCATGGTAGGTCAAAAAAATTGTAGAAGTACCCTTGTGGGTCAAATTGGATGGAAGGACCTTAACGGTTCATAGGGTGGAAATCATGTATGATAGGTAGGAGCACCCTAATGGGGCAAGGTTGGGAGGACCTTGATGTGTAAGGATGGGTAAAAATATACGGTAGTTAACAATAGAAACGGATTGTTCAGGAAAGATGTATATAATTAGACATTCTAATTGAAACAAATTTTGTATAGACTATTGAAAGTCAGTTGTTATGAATATAAAGGGGTATGAATAACCAATGATTTTGTAGATACGAATGGTCAAGATTATGGACTTGACGAAATCTACAAGATAGATGATATGAAGGTAATGAGTTGGAACTAATTGTGAATGAATTAAAGCAAGATAAATATGGCATGAAATTATTAGGGAGAAAGTCAAGCCGACGATGAGATGATCGGTTAACATTCCGAAAGGAAGGTTAGTGAAGTCGGTGGTTTATGATTGTCAAGTAGAGAATTGATATGACGAATAGTACCCACGTAGGGATGTATGATATCTTACGTATGTTGTAATTTGGAATGTTTGACTTTTAAAGGTCAAGAAGATAAGTGAGTCTTAGCATTGGACTCGGTGTTGCTAAGCAAAGGACATATGTGTCCATAGTAGATAGTGGACGAAATGAACTAACAACCAAATAGGTATGAATAGAATGACTCTAAAACCTATCAGGAAGGGGTGGGGTGAGTATGGTAAATATACTTGTCCCATAGGGACTATAGAACGATGTCAGACTCTCAAGTTAAATACGAATAAGTGAAGGTGAAGCAGTAGCTAGGTAATAATAGTTTGGTATACTTGATAATTGCAGGAAGGCTAGTGTTAATATTAGAAGGTGTGGTCATATAATTATGTCTAGTCACGATTTAAGCGGTAGTATAGCTTACAATGTGGGCTTGCGATGTGGAACCGGTTTTCTAAACACTCAAGGTTGTTTTAAGAAAAGAATTTTTCGGTTGCTATTTTTCCCGCTGCGAGTTTTCTGTAAAACGGACTTAGGGTGTTACAAAATACATGCAACTAATGTACGAAAACAAGATTTATCATTTATTGAGTGTGTTTAGTGATTATTTTTGAACCATTACAATGCTACCAATGATTGAATGGATATATTGCAAGACGAAGGGATTCTAATATCAAAATTTTAACGTTTATTTACCTAACAAGTCCAAAACACCAAATACTAGATTCCTGCAAAACTCATTTAAGTCCACCAAATACTAAATTCCTGCAAAACTCATTTAAAAGTGAACAAAAATACTTCAGTGGATTGATTTGAAAACTCTTAATTAACTACTACAACATTCAACCAAAATAAATAAACAAAAACTCTAAAGTACATGAACACTGCTTATTAGGTCATGCTAAAAAGCATGAAGCTAAATTTAATGGCATCTAATTTGACTTAAAGTTCATTACGATTTAATAGTTGAAACCTGCAATAAAGAATGAAAAGTGAAAACTAGTTTACATACATGGTTATGTAATAATAGATGTATACAGTGAAATCTATTTGATCTGATTAGAAACATATTTTCTCCTTAGAAACAAATATCTCGTTGGCCTTTACATTAGCATCCTGGGAGATTTCTCATGACCTAAGATTAGGAGCGACTTCAAACATAACCTAGCAAAATTGGGAGGCCTAGGTGTTTGCCTAGTTTTACAAAACAATATTAGGGCCAAGTGGCCAACTTTACTAATAATATTATTATTTTCCAACTTTTACTCTAGTTCCAAATTTGAAAAATAAAAATAAAATGAACGAGTAATTCTTACCTACTAGAGTATAACACTGACAGAATCCAAACTAGATGCGTTGAAGCTTGAGTTAAGTTGACAGAACAACTAGACCCCATCCACAATCCTTCTTAAATATTTTTTAGGGGTTATGGAAATATACACCCATCTCATTAGGATGTATACACCCACCTGCAAAAAGTTGTAAATAGTGAATAAAGCTGTCATTTCTGCACTACTTTTAATGTATTTAAATTTTCATGTATTATGATCTTAAACTAATTTAATAAATCGAAATAAATGGGAAACAGGCGTTAACCTTTTTAATCAAATATTAAAACCAAGTCTTTTAAAAACAATATTCATAAATAAATGTTGTCCTCAATTCTTATTATATTATACTAAATAACAAAACCAAACGTGAACAGTATTTGGACACTTGACGTAATCTTATTGGTCACCTTTCTTTGTTTTTTCTTTGCACCTGCATCTGTACCCCACCACCATCTCCCTATTTTGAATGTTCTCTCTCTCCACTCCCCTAGCAGCTCATATACTCATTTCTCTAATTCACACACACAGGCACAGAGCTTATAGAATAATACGCAATAATACAGCAAACTACGTCCCCTTATTACTTAAATTTTTCTGTTTGTTTATTCAAAGAACTCTTTGACCAGTCGCCACCGCCAAACGCATCATCTCCGCAGCTTAATTAACTCTCCAAAAACCTATCAAAAACTCATATCTCTTCAAAAATGCACTCGTGTCTTTCAGATTTAACAGAACCCGAAGCATGCAGATGAAGATCGATTGTTGAGAACTTGTCGAAACCCTTGATTGGCTTGACGGAAAGCCGATTTGTATCCCTCAGCCTACCCAACGCTATTTTCTCACTCAATTTACCGATTTCGGGCTTCAGTAGTCGGCAACACCACTATAGCCGCATGAGGCGTCTGCCCTTGGGTTATCAGATAGGCGATTCCAACTCGGGTTGTCTCCTGCTGCTGATAGCTGTCACCATCGCGATGCTTTGTTCCGATAAAAAGAGCGGCAAAGGTGGTTGCTGAGGTGTAGCGGTTGTGGTTGTAGGTTGGGTGAAGTAGCTAGAGAGAGAAAGAGGGAGAAAGTCAGAAAGTGTGTTTCAGTGTTTTTGATACTCACTCATTTCAATATTAAACGATAAACATTATTATTTTTACTTTATTTATAAGGAACAACTTATAATATTTGACAGATATACATAATTTAAAATATTTAGTTTATTTGTATTCTTTAGTGCATACATTAAACTAAAGTCTATAATTTGCCATTTACAAAGAAATAAATTATTCTTTCCGTCGAACATGACACAAAATTTTGAGCATTTAGTTTATTTAGCAAATAAATGCATCTTAAATTTCTAAAATTTCATGATTAGGAATGTTTAAAATTTTGAGATATTATAATATCCGTACCATCACGATTCTAATCGAACAACATGGGTATCGGCATCAGTATTGTTGAAATTGTTACAAATACCAGTTTTTTAGTATTCGATCAATGTAAAACAAGTGTCGACATCCTTTTGAGGGTATCACGACCTTTTCTTTTTAATTCTTCTTTTTCTATATAGAGTGTCGGTACCGCAACGAACAAAACAAACCGATCCTGACCAAGTTCCCGCCGCGTAGCGCGGGGGAATTTACTAGTATACAACAAAACAAATTGACGTAAACAGTGTTCAGTGCCTATCACTACCGTTGGTTTTTAATCCAACGAGTCTTCTTCATTCTCTATTATTAAATCATTAAAATTGAGTTTTTTTTTGTTTTCAAAGTATTCTCTTTCTTCTTTCTCCATAGTCACGTGCACCACAAACTTATGTTGAGATATGACTTGTATATTATTTTTATTTTTTTCTCTTTCTAATATAACCAGGGTAAATGGATGTTCTGGAAGACTGAAGAATGGAGCCCATTTTACTTATTAAATTGTTCTTTACTTTTGTTTTTCATTTAACTTGATTTAATATTAATATAAATATAAATTTATCAATTGAATACCGAATACCACACATAAAACTATAATCTTGATTCTATAAGACACTAAATTTTCACAAGATGCTATTCACTCATTTTACCATTTAATTCAAAACAATTTTTAATTTTTCCGAGATCCAACACCACAACGATAATGTCCGATGTAAATTTCTTTTTATGATTTTCAAACAATACAAAATACTTATCGATGTCTTCTTAGCATTATTTCTTTCGGTTACTGTACCGAGTTTCGATGTCATACCAAACTAAACTGATACCGTCTGAAATCCCGCAGCGAAGCGCGGATCTTTTGCTAGTTCGACTACATATCACATTGTTTATCTTCATGCGAAAATATGTTATTTTATTTTATTTTGAGTACTCTGTCATGACTTCCTTTTATCATTAACTGAGGCAATAGCCCAGTGGTGTGGGGTGGAGTTTGTAAATGAAAGGATAAGGGTTCGATCCCCCCACTAGGTGAAAAGGAGAATTATTAAGGTGATAAGGGTGAGGGGTATGTGTGTAATTTGCCATTCAAAAAAAAAAAAAAACTTCCTTTTATTAATGATATGATATAGATAAATATACTCTGATTATTATGATTATTAAGGAGTGTTTTGGACTTGATTATTAATGTCAGACACGACATGTTAAAACACGAACACGACACAATAATATATTGTGTCATTTTTTTTTAATGAGAGAGAAAAAGACTTTGGAGGGAAATAAACCTAGTGTTATGTGACACCTTTAAGGGAGACGAGGTGCCACCAGAAAAGGTCACAGGTACCCCATTACCAGCACGGTAACACCGCCGCCACAAGTGCTGGTAGGGGTCCCGTGAACCGTTTTCTGATTCTATCTAATGAACTGATAACCGTGTTTTTTTTTAATTAAAATAGTTCAATGTTTTTATGATAACCGTCAGTTTTATCATATTTTTGTTATTTTTTTTTAATTTAACCGTGTGTTTTAAAGATAATAAAATAAATTAAAACAAAATTAAAATAAAAAAACATAAACAAAGCATAACCATAATTCATTAATATTAAACATTAATAAATATACATCAAAACATAAAAAAATAAAGCTTAAAGTTGACGCATGAGTTGTCATGCCTGGACATGCTCAAATGTGCCGCAGTAATGACCCGCATAGGTCGCCTCGGTGTTCATTTTCGGTCCAACGGGTCATTTTGAAGGGTATGGATGTTGTTGATGTTGTGTTGAAGTGCGACTTAACGAGGTTGAGTTAACCCCGTTAAAATTATTTATTCGTTCAACCTAACATGTACATTAAAAAAATGAAAAGCAAGTTCAAAAAAAAAGCAAGGATGAGATGGGTTCAAAGGTTAAATAGAAAAAAACTCTAAAATGAAACTAGAAGTCGGCACTATAATCTTGTAAATAAATGTATGTTTATTATTAATAGAAGGTTAGTTAAGAAAAGAAAAAAGATGAAGGGGTTAAGTGTAAATTTAGAATGATTAAACAAAAAAAATGAGGTAAGCATGACATCATGTGAGTGTACGAAATCTATGGTGATGTAAGCATGACATCACATGGTGTATTAATCCTAGATCCCTATTTTTTAAACAAAATAATGTTCTCTGTCTTCAGCCTGCTTGACTTTTCGTAAGTCCATTTAAGTTTTTTCTCTAACATTAATGAAGAGCATTTACAATCCTATGCCTTTTTACAGGTTATCCATATTATACGTATACTCCTTGAAAAATATACCCCTCTGGATCATCTTTTTTCTGTTAGATTAATTTTTTTTTTTCAAAATCAAAGTGGGAAATATAAATAGTGCCCAGAAATAAACTAAAGGAAGTGACTAGTATACCACATTAATCTCTATGAACAATTATGATCCCCACGTTAAAGGTTTTTCATAAGTTAGTTATCACTCCTTACGTTCAAAACACTATATTATCATTTGGTAATTGAGATGTACCTTGTTGTTTTAGACATACGTAATTACGATGCATTTTAGGTTATCGAATCACCAACATAATTCTTAAAATGTTAAATTCGACCAAAGTTACGAAGAGCATAGAATGCAACATACAAAAGCAAAGGGCTTAAATTAACCATAACATATTTGCAAGGATCACTATTGCAATGAACCAAAGGTCACGTTTTAAATTAATTTTTCTATTAGAAATGAAGACCAAGGATTACAATTTACAACACAACAGCATGCTTTCACTTTATGTTGAAAAGTGGTGTTAGTGTTGCAAAGCATGCCTATGCATCCACTTAATCCTTGAACCATATTGATTGGGCCTCTTCTCATGGACTTTTACTTTGGGGTCACTTTTGATCTTATCATATCTAATCATCATCATTATTATCATTCTTAGATCTCCATATCATTGACTATGGTTATTTGTTCCCAAAGAAACTAAATGTCAAAAAAAGCATATAATTATTAACAACCAAATCTAAGCACCAAATTTATCTTTGACCAATATTCAAAATTTGCTTTTTAGCTCATACGGTGTTTAAGAAACATAAGTTTTGAGGGGTTGAAGTGGGAAACCAAAGGTGTGCTAGATGTGAGTATGCAGATGAAACGGTTGATGATGTCTTGGTGAATTGCCAGGCGGCTAAGTATATTTTGTGGGAAGTGGGAATTTGGACAGAAACCGCGGGTCTTGTCTCTTACCAATACAGTGAAAGAGGTGTTCCAATATTTGGACTTGGTGCAGCTCCAAAATAAAAGAAAGAAAACAATGCGTTTGATTGTTATGATGACTCTTTGGGTTATATGGAGCAGTGGAAACAAAAGGATCTTTGAAAAAAAGTCTAGCACGATTGCAAGGTTTGTAGAGGATATAAAGGAGAGTACTTATTTATGTTTGAAGATTCGAGCAAATTGGAAAAACTTGGCGCTAGATAAGTGGCCAATTTCGATGTAAATATTTTTTTTTTGATGTTTTTGGGGTTATGGTCTGGTTGTGTATCCCCCTCCTCTCTTTTCTAGTGCTTTGCTAGGAAGGTTTTAGGTTTTGGTGTTCAAATAAGAGTTTGTTGATTGTTAAAAAAAATACTTAGTCTGTGTGTACTGGTTGCTTTTAAAAGGGCGTTTTGAATTTTTTATTCCCCATAGCGCCCCGAACACCGCCCCCTGGGGCGTTTTGGGCGGGGGCCGTTTTGAGCATACCGGCGTTTTCAATTCTAAATCAATTTTATATTATTATTTTTTAATCAGTTTTATACCCCCTTTCTTTTACACCCAATCAAATAATAACACATACAATCAAATAATAATATTTTAATCTCCATAACCCCCCTCACCCACTACACCCTTTTTTTCCATAACCCCACTTTTATTACTTTTTAATATTTTAATACCACAACTCCCACATAACCCCCCACCACTGCACATGCCCTTAGAGGTGATTTTCACTTAATAAATATAACGGGAGGTATTGTTTTTGAATGGCAAATATATCAGGAGATAGTTATAAAGTCAGATAACTTTCTTATGTGTTAAAACAACCAGAAAAATACCCATGTGTGTATACAATTAAAGTAGGATTATGATTGCCATAGAAATGGAAAAATATTAATTTTCGGTTTATTAGTTTCAACCTTCACTATCATTAGAAAATTTTATTCGATTGTTTTAAATGATTAAAGTTAAAGAAACATTCTGATCCATGATGGTTGAGAAAAATCTATACTCTTAATAAAACAAACTCAATTAGGACACTTGGCACTCCCTCATTTCACCTCAGTTTCTCTCTCTTCCCATATTGTGCCATGTGTCCTAACCTTAGAATTTATAAAATTTTCTTTTTTTTTAAATTGAAAAATCTATACATTAAAAGAAATGGTCAACATCCGTCAACCATTAATCACTTTCCTAAACTCAATTTAAATTCAAATTAAATGAGGTCAAAGTTTGATCTTCTAATTCAAATTTCAAAGTAAGTATTAATATTTTTTTTAAATCATACGAAAATTATTAATTACTTTGGTCAAAATAGGTCAAGGTGTTTAATAACTTTCCTAAACAATATAATCCAGATTTTTAATTTTTTTAAATAAAAAACATTTAATGACTATTCTAATTAATCAAAGACTTCTTTTGTACGCTTCTCTTTCATTCTTCTATATCTATATTCTTTCTCATTCTCATTCACTGCCTCAAACATTCGTTCCACCACAACATAAACATTGCCACCGATTATTCTCCATCGTCTCCTCTCCTTCTTCTTCAAGGTATCATCTTTCCATTCTCCTAAAAATTTCTTTTACGAATTGTGTTGTTTGTTTCAATGATATTTAGTGGTTTAGGGTTCATGTATACATTGTTAGATAGTCTTTAGATTTAGGTTATTATGTTTGTTTCTAATTAGGTTTATCTTTTTTAGATTTCGTTTTAGGTTTTCAGTGATGTTTTAATAAATATTTGAATAAATTCTTATGATTTAGGATTCCATAAGTGGTTTATGTTTTAGGTATCGTTTTAGGTGTTTATAGGGTTCACATGATGATATAATGTTTGATTAATGTTTTAAGAAATCTACTCATCAGTAGATATCGGTTTCTATTTGAGGTTTATCTTTTAGGTATCAATTTATTAGGTTTCAATCTTCGAGTATTTCATAAGTTTTAAATCATTGTTCTATAGGTTTTCATTGATGTTTTAACAAAAAATTTACATGGTTGCTTATGATTTAGGGTTCGATTAGTGGTTTTTGTTTTAGGTATCATTTTAGGTGTTTATAGGGTTCAAATAATGTTATAAGATTTGATTTATGTTTTAGTAAAGCTACTGATTACAAATACTGATTTATGTTTCTATTGGAGGTTTATGTTTTAGGTATCGATAAATTAGCTTTCAGGTTTCAACTGATGTTATAATAAGGTTTGAATCATTGTTCTTTAGTTTTCGTTTATTATTATTCAGAATTTTAACCATGGGTTGATGTTTAGGTACTAATTGATGTTAAAAGAAAAATGGATAATTGTTTATTATGATTTCGGGTTCGATTAGTGGTTTATGTTTTAGGTATTGTCAACCAGTTTATAGGTTTCAATGATTCAATAAGGTTTGATTGATGTTTTAGTAAAGCTACTGTTGAGTACTACTGATTTAGGTTTGTATTAGAGGTTTATGTTTTAGGTATCCATTCATTTGGTTTAAGTCTTCAAACACATGATGTTATATTATTACAAATCTTTACTTTTCGTGTTTATTAAGCTTTGGTTAATCATCATATATTTTTTCTTTCATGTTCATAACTTCTTATTCGATTAAGATTGTTTAAAGGGTTCAAGAATTTTCATCAATTGTTCTTATTTGTTCTTGAGAATTTAATATAATACGGATCTTCATATGCTTGAGATAATGTTTTTTAGTGAAAATCTTTAGTTTGGTTGGTGATTGGATGGATCATGGATCCATGATGTGGGTGCACCCGATTGCATCGTGTCAAAATCAGAAAGTGGTTTAATTTTTTTCAAAAGAATCTATGATCTTTCCTATTTTCAAGCTTCTAATTTTATGGAATGATTTAAAACTTCCGATTTATGGGGATATAGAATTGAATGATATTATTTAATATGGATATACTTTTATGGTATGATTTAAAACTTCCGATTTAGTTGTATTATGTGTGTTTTATACATTCAATTTTAAGATCTTGAAGATTAATCTACTATATCCTTTTCTTTTGAAACTAGATCGTTCTTCCAAAGTGATAGGTCTTTCTTGAAACAAAATCAATTGTTGTAGGCACGCCACTCAATCTATTGTAAGTTTTCATTCTCCTTATTATTTTGTTCATTAATTGTTTAATTTCCTAGGTTACTTTTCTATATTGTTCCTTTTTTATAATTATCCCTGCTTTATTTTTTTCAAAATTATGTTTTGTATATTAATCAAAACCTAATTTTTTGTAAAATATTTATATATTAACTATATTTACGCTCATTCCAAATTCAAAGATTTTACCATATAAACAATTGTTCGACTTTTATTTTTTTTTAAATCTCATATTTTTCGTAGATAATAAATACACATTAATAATAATTATATATTAACTATTTAGCTCATTCTAAATTTAAAATTTTGTCTTAATAAAATAAGAATGAGAAAGGAAACTTACGTAAATTAGGAACTAATTAAATTTCCTTATTACATTTAAATTACTCACTTCCTAAATTTAGTGTAATTTATATTGGTAATAAGTTAAATTTTGAATTTTGAAATTCAAAATTCAAATTAAATTCAAAATATTTAAATTTAAATTATACAAAATTTCAATTTTTTAGTTTTGATTAATAAGGGTAACAAATTACACATACTAATTATCCTTTTAATTACAAATTTAATAAGATTCAAAGTAGTGTCAACTCTCTAATTAATACATTAATTGATCATATTAATTGTGATATATTATTCTAATATTAGTTTAGCATATATTGGTAATCAATTAATATCCAATTTTTAATTTTGGTTAATAATTGTAAGAAATTACACATACTAATTATCCTTTTATTTACACAGTTAATATGATTCAAAGTCCCTACATAAGTTGTGTCAACTTTTATTAATACATTAATTGATCATATTAATTTCCCTATATTATCCTAATATTAGTTTAACTTATATTGGTAATCAATTAAATAACGAATTATCAATTTCAAATTTCAACTTAAAATTCGAAATATTTAATTTCGAATTAGACCCATTCTAAATTCAAAATTTTACCTTAATAAATGAGAATGAGAAAGGAAACTTACGTAAATTAGGAACTCATTAAATTTTCTTATTACATTCAAATTACTCACTTCCTAAATTTAGTGTAATTTATATTGGTAATAAGTTAAATTTTGAATTTTGAAATTCAAAATTCAAATTAAATTCAAAATATTTAAATTCGAATTAAACAAAATTTCAGTTTTTTAGTTTTGATTAATAATGGTAACAAATTACACAAACTAATTATCCTTTTAATTACAAATTTAATAAGATTCAAATTAGTGTCAACTCTTCAATTAGTACATTAATTGGAGATATTAATTGTGCTATATTATTCTAATATTAGTTTAGCTTATATTGGTAATCAATTAAATATCGAATTTTTAATTTCAAATTAAACTTTTGAATTAAAGTTAATAATGGTAACCATTACACATTAAACTATTTATTTTCATATTTTAATATCTATAATGGTAACAATTAGACTTAATTATAACATTTATTTCGAATTTTGAATGATCTGACTCAAATAGTGTCTTACTTTTAATATTTTGTAAGAAATATTTTTCACTACTATTTATTTTTTCTAGATAATACTCCTCAACTATCATGTGATAACATGATTCCAGTCAAGTTCCAAAGGCGCCAATTCCCAATATCCGTATGTTTCGCAATGACCATCAATAAAAGCTAAGGACAGTCTCTATCGAAGGTTGGATTGCATTTAAGAGACCGTGTATTCTCACATGGCCAACTTTATGTCGCATTGTCAAGAGTTAAAAACAGGGCAGGTGTGAAGTTACTTATACTTGATGCTGATGGGAAGGTCAAGACTAAAACAAAAAAATGTAGTGTATAAAGAAATATTTAATGATATTTGAATAAAATGTGTATTGGTTTCTTTTAAATTTTAATAAAATATTTCTACTATATTTTTTTTTTACGTTTTACCACCCAAAATAATTGTACATTGGTGAACTGCGTGTAAACGCGGGCAAAAGTCTAGGTGGAAACATTGGTACCAAAACTCTTATTCCTACAATAAATATGATACCGTCTGATATCAAGCTTCCAGTCAAGTTCCGAAGGCGCCAATTCCCAATAAGCATATGTTTCGCAATGACCATAAATAAAAGCCAAGGACAGTCTTTATCGAAAGTTGGATTGTATTTAAGAGAGCCTGTATTCGCACATGGTCAACTTTATGTCGCATTGTCAAGAGTTAAAAGCAGGGCTGGTGTGAAATTACTTATACTTGATGCTGATGGGAAAGTGATGACTAAAACAAAGAATGTAGTTTATAAGGAAATTTTCAGCGATATTTGAATAACTGTGTATTCGTTGCTTTTAAATTTTAATAAAATTTGTCTACTTTATTTTTCTTATACGTTATACTACTCCAAATAATCGTACGTTGGTGAACTGCGTGTCCACGCGGGCAAATATCTAGTAATTAATAAAACAGTACTATTTTCGTTTCCAAAAAAAATTGTGGTTATCAGCATAAAGTCAGATCCACTCTAACTCCTCCAAAACTGTAACAATCCAGCTGGAACTACCTTTGGACAATAATTCACACTTTAAGGACAAATCGTAATTACAATGAAACCCACTACATTCGATACTATCCATATTGGGTCCTTGTGTTTTAGCATCATGTGTTAATATGCCATTTGGATGAGAAAAAACCGAGCCGGACGGGTAGACCCGTAATCCAAACCATCAAGATCGGGTATACTCGAAATCGTTGTATATGGACTGAAATAATATGTAGTTTTCGGGTATGAGATCAGTTGATACCATATCCCATTACGCAAAACTATATACTATTTTACCTGTACCGTATACCGAAAAATGTTTGATTTGTTTCCCATTAAAGGGCTGTTTGTTTCAGCTTTTAATGAGCTCTTAACAGGATAGATATCTGAATCGGTTAGACATTTTCCTCTGAATGGGTAAACCTTATACTAGATCTGCATTGTTCAGACCTCTTACTAGTTCAGCACTTAGACCGTGGGGTGTGGTAGCGGAGAGGCGATCGGTGAGGTGCCAATCAGCATGTCCCCGACGGGAACCCCCCCCCCCCCGATAACATTTCGGTGAGCATGCGGGATTCCCCCCCCCCCCCTCCCCGTTCAAGTTTTCACACCTTTCAAAAATATTTGACCATTTATTTGAACATTGGGGGGGGGGGGGGGTATGGTTTTAGAGAGTGTGTGTGTGCGTGGTACTTTTACTGAAGAACGTCATCGGAGCAATGAGGAAGATGCGTGTGTCTAGTTTTAGTGAGACAGAAATGTGTGGTTTTAGAGAGAGAGAGAGAGTGGGGGGGGGGGGTGAACTTTGGAGAAGATGGGTAGGGGGAATATGGGGGTGTTGGAGGGGGGGGGGGGGGTGTTCTGGTTTTGGAATGATTTTTTACACTTAAAAAAATAGAAGGGGAAAGGGGAAACCATTTACCTCAATTGGAGGAGGGGAATGGGGAAATAACGTGACGCTGATGTGGACAGAGGGGGGGAGGGGAACCACACCCCTTAGCCGGTTCAAACCTCTTACTGTTTCAACACTAACCTATTAAGAAGTTGCCAAACAACTCCTAACTCTTGTTTAGGATGATTCATTTTTTTTAACTTTTTTTAGCGAGTTGGAAAACAAAATTTTCTTTTGAGATATATACTTTGATGATATTATTCATGTTTGTATGTTATGAATACGAAAATATCAACTGACATTTTTATCGTCATGATATTTACACATTTTAAACTTTTATAGTGATAATAATTTGTAAATTAATCATATTTAACTTATTGTATTTATATAAAAATTAGAATGGTAACAAAAAAATGTATTAGGAAATCCTAACAACTATTTTAATAAACTAGTTGGTATACCCGATGCTTCACAAGAAATTATGCGACATATACATGACATGTATTGGGTCGAGCATTAGACTAAGATTATCAATACCAAGCCTAAACCCGACCCTAATGCCATGTCGTATTATTAGATTGTCCGAAGAGGGGGGGGGGGGGGGGGCTTCAGCCCATTTGGGCGTGGAGGGGGGGGGGGGAGCCCCTTGTGGGGGAAGATTCTCCCGAGCGTGGGGCGGGTCTTGCTCATTTTTTTTTGGCTGAAATTTTATTTTTTTTACTTTAACACAATATAATATAATTTTCACCCCCTTCCACTCCCTACAATTTTCACCTTTCACATCTGAAGCTCATAAGTACCACATGACGCTTCATGCCCTTTTTTTCCCTCCATTCCTTATGTTCTTAGTTATATGCCTTAAAAGGGCTTCAAGGTTAATTCGCTCATTCAAACATCTAGAAGCAGACATAGGCCCATAGGGAATAACGAGGACTCATTTTTTATGCACGTCCATCAAAAATAAAACCGATATATAATAAATAAATTATATGGTTACCATTGTTTTTATTCAAATCATATCATTCCAAAGTAATGCGGTGGCAGCCGAATGTTAAGGGACTCTAAAAACGAAGGGGCCAAAATCATATACATATAAAATTTTCAGATAAAAACACGTAAATTACATTACTTAACAAAGAAACGATAGAGAGGGGTGGGGAGCCCTCCCGGCATCAACAAAGCTTCGCCAATGTTCAAATGTAAACCCTTTGCTGATTAAAAACACGGACAAGTTTACGTTTTTAACTAGGGAATACATGTTCATTTATGTTTATGACTTTTTTTTATTGATTCAAAATGGACAAATCTCATTTACATTTGTTGGAATAATTTGATCGGACGAGTAGCAAACTAAGATGCATCTTGTGTACATTTCTAAAGTCATATACATGGAACATTATGCTAAAAATGATATAAAATAACAACAAAAATTGATGAAATAAATGGAAACGGAAAACATTGTGAGATGCATAAATGCAACAAGTTGTTGCCCCAAATATCGTAAAATGAAATTTGGTGGAGAAAAAGCCACGCTTATTTTTCCTAAAAGTATCAAAAAAGTAAATAATAGGGAGTGTGGAATCTGAATTACCCGTAACAACTTTAGGGGGTAAAATGAAATCACCCAAAGGGTAAGGGTAAAAGCCAAAAGGTAAAACCCTTTCGAATTTCAAAGTGGTCCATTTTATAGTCAAAGATATCCCCGTTAGGAATTACAACTGCTAATGTGGTCCTCATTTTCTTGTATTTAGGTCATTAAACTTAACTTATCCATGAGTAATGTTTAATATAAAACATCTTATTTAATAATAAGATTATTTATTATATGTATGAAAATCCCACTGAAGTCTTTTTTTTTTTCTTACAAATATTTATTGAGACACCCCCATCTCATATTTTACATACTCTACCATATGTCACATGTATGTATCGCGTATAGACCTACATTTACATACTCTACCATATGTCACATGTATGTATCGCGTATAGACCTACATGTGGCTGATTAAGATGAATTTGACTGATTAACATTAATGATGTGTAGAATTTGTGTAGCCCTCTTTACGCAACATATATCGTCTGATAACAAGTAACATTTACTCTAATTTCTGGGCATCAAGATTTTAAGAATTAAATTACAGATTTACCGTACACTTTATAACTCCGACGTTTTAAGTAACTTTTTTAACGGAAACAAGATAAATAGATATTATTAGTTATTAAGTTACAGGTTTATAGTACACTACATAAATCCGACTTTTAAGTAACCTTTTTAACAGAATCAAGATAAACAGTCACTGTCAGTTATATTAAGAACAAAATTACAGATTTATAGTACACTTTAAAAAATAATGTTTTCATGCAGTAAAATAAATTGCATTTTATAGAACTAGAATTTGAGAAAGAAAGAAAAAAAAAGTTGGATTTTATGGGTTTATTTATAGTTAATATTCATAAAATTTAATTATCTAAAATTAAATGAAGAGATGTGTCAGGCGAGCACACTGGATCACACAGCACAGCACCTGCTATGTTGAATGGAATCTCTCACTCTCTCTCTCTCTCTCACACACTTCACATTTTCTCTCTCTAGAAAAACACAATCATCAACACCAAACAAAGCTCAAACACCCATAAACATTAAACAACACCCACAAAAATTTAATTGAGCTTCAAATTCTCTCGTACGTTGTTGTTTCTCATTTCAATCGAATTAACAGACACCCAAAAATAAACGAAACAAGAACTTAATTAACACCAATCTCATTAATAATAATTAAACCTACCAAAAAAATTATATACAAAAATCACTGTACAACTTGTTCTCTAATAATATCACCTCCTCGTCCGTACGGAAAAAAAGAAATTAAACTCTTAGATTAAGATTTAAGAGTCACCGTAATCACGCCAACAAACAAGCATTGTAACACAACGTCGCATGATATAGAATCTTGCTCTTTGTTCTTTGACGAGACGAGCACATTTTCTTGTGAAGGCACAACGACGGTGATGAGTGGTAGAAGGGGTTTCTTTTTTGGAGAGCTTCCATCGGTCGTCGAGGTAGATGAGAGGTGGTGTGGTATGTGTAGTAGACATTGCTTATGTGAAGAAGAGAAGATTCTGTAACGATGGATGAGAGAGAGAGAGAGATGGATTTGTAATGAAGGAGGTAGTGTTAATGTTATTGTTGTAGGTGGGGGAAAAGAGGGGTGGTGGTATTTATAATGGCAGTGGTATCACCTGGGTTTGTATTGTGACAGACCCCACTTTTTAAAATTTTTTTGTTTCGACTTATGTATGAGATTTGTATGTAGCCACTACTTATGTTATAGTAGTTACTTAATTGCTGTTTTTATGTGAGATTAAGGTAAGTTTGTTTACGATTAAATTATGTTATTGATACTCTTCCGCGAGAAAGGAATTGTTGTAAACATAAAATTATGTATAATAAAAAAAATGTTTGATATGCATTATTGTTTTTGTGAAGGTAGTGTCACGTCACTTTTACGTAAATTTTGTTCTACTTTCTAAAGTTAATAAATTTGTATGATTTCTTGAAAGAAAAAAAATAAAAGAAAAAAATAAGGGTGAAGTGTGAAAATGTGATTGATGAAAACTTATTAAAAGAAAAGTCAAGAGCTAATACTACACGGTGTAGAGGCGTGGAGAGGAGAGGGCAATCCCGTCCACGTCACTCACAGCACCCCACCTCCTCTTTCGCTTTGGGCGTTGCCACTTTCTCCATGGATATTTCCATAGGCGTTGCTCCCTCCTAAAGCCTGACCATTTGACTTTTTAGCCCCATGCTCCCCTTACCATCATCACCCCCTCCCAATCTCCCATTTGTGACATGAAGGGCAAAGCCCCCATGGTTTACGTGTAAAGCCTATGTGAGAGGGTGAGAATCCTGTGTGAGAGGGTGGAGGGTCTGCCCTTGCCCTCATGACACCGTGTTGTCTAAGGGTCACTACTTTTGCAATCCACGTACACTCGTGGTTTATATTAGATGTATTTAATAAGCCGTTGGTTATATTATAGTGTTTATTAGTATAGGGTAATATGTGTAATCATATAACCTTAATTCCTATACTTCATATCTATTTACACCGATGGATTTAAAGCTTAAACCTTCAAAGAGGAATTCCACAATAGTTACGATGGTATCAAGCCACTAAATCCAAATCGCTTTATTACCCCCCCCCCCCCCACACACGCCCATGCAAAGTGGTTTTCATCGCCCAAAATGGGTGAGGTGGCAAAGGCGCCCCTAAGGCCATTACACATATCTTTATCTTGAAGAAAGAGGTGCACAGTCTAGGCCAACTGTCTCAAGTCGCCCATAGCTAAGTCATACCATTCCACACAAAAAGTCAAGTTCTTCCCTGGGTGAAGTTAGACACTTCATGTGTTTTCAATCGAGTTTGAAATCACACATCTTATAATGAAAGTTTTTTACTGATAATTTCAAACCTTTTAAGAGGAAACTCATGAACATGGTGATCAATGAGTAATTGGTAGCTTATGAGTTTGTGAAACATATTTACAATATAGGTTGATGCAAGAATTTTGAATACTTGTTCTTTGATAGTTGTCGTCTCCCGATTCGTCCTAAAATATGTAGACACATAAATTTCACCGAACACCTTTTATGGAAGAAGTGGCTGGTTGTCAAATAGCTTGGAATTTTACACTTTCCAAATGAACTATACTTATGCCATTGTGATCGCATGGAGAGTCTTTTTAGTGAATTTGCACAATCAAGAGAATGCCAGAACAACTTAAAGAGAACGCCATACTGACGCTCGGCGTGGCTGCAATGTTGCACCATCCAAGAATCTTGTACCACACAGCTTGCACAAGGGGCATGCAATAAGCAGGAGCTCCAATTATTCTATCGACACCCCACGACACACAATTTGACTCATTGCGTTAACACCCTCTTAACAAGTTATTTGTTTGTTGGGATTCAGTTTAACGCGATCCACCAACCAAAGAAGTTCACATAAGTGCTATCCATTTTACCAAGACTAGTACCTGTTGATCTCTACGATTCGAACCACCAATTTTCAACAATTGATCTAAATAATTGGACCAAGAAGATGCCCAAAGTCGTCACCTAGCCATTTCCACTTCCTTCACGCCCCCTTTTCAACGTGGTAAGCGTAGCAACTAGCAATGCATTGTTGCCATTCGCGTCTTTCACGTTTGTAACGTTTTCACTCTTCCAATTCAATCTAATTACTCAACTTAGGGGCTGTTTGGTAGCCTCTTAATCAGTCTCTTAACCGTTCAGGTCTTAATCATTCAGCATTTAGACTGTTTGTTTCAGCATCTGAATGGAATGATTAAGTGCTGAACCATTAAGCTAATATGGGATGCTGAATGATTCAGCTCTTAACCATTCAGACCATCTTAACGATTCAGCACTTAATCAACCAAACAACCCCTTAATTCCTTTATATTATATCGTTACAACATCTGCAATATTAATATTGATTATTATTTTTTCCGAAAGTTGACTTTATTCACAGAACCAGAGCACAAAACAGCAGCCCTCACAAACAAAGGGCCGGCCAGCCAAACCAACCATAAACAAGTAACACTGATTTATGGAATTAGAGTAGCTTAGCTTGTATATATGTACGTTATTTTTTTCTTTCAGGGAAAGAAATAAAAACATATAATAGTGGTGAGATAGTTGGTTCCCAATGCAAACGTCACGGTAAGGCTTCGCTCTGAGTTTTACGAGAAAATTTAACGCTACCAAATTCCCACTCTACGTTACCACTGTCGGCTTCTTACTTTTTCTTATATTTATTATTATTGAAAATTTATAAATTTCTTCTGTTATATATTTTTTTAGATTAATGGTTATATGCCATGAAAAGACGAAATAATATAAAGATGTACATTTTTTGTGTGCATAATGGCAGACACTATTACCACGTCACGTCACCGGAACCGATCCGTTGATATCTACGATGAAAACAAAATAAAACACAGAAAATATCATATTGCTATTTTTCGTCCATAATTAGTTGTTTAATATTTAATTGATCTTCAATTATATTGAGTGATGTATATTATTTGATCCAAAACCTAAAATATTAAAGGTTAAGGACATGCTGATAAATGCAGATGTTCGTTTAATAGAAACGTGTTAAAGTCTCGTATCTATTAGATTAAATTTTATATTTAGCCGTCTTTCTTTCCTTGTTTTTTACATCTAGTGTTCATCAGTTCATGACACCCATCTAAAATTTATTTATGTAGAAAATATGACTTAAAGATCAATTTCATTCACCAAAAACGCCAACAACCTGTTACAAGGCAAAACAGGAAGCCACGGCCACAACCAATTACATCTAGTTAAGAGTACACTAAGTGTTCCAATCCACACTTTTACCTTTGTATCTATGTTTAGACCACAAAAAACCAATAGATTTCACATCCGCAACTATGTTTGCCACATTGACATCACGTTTAGAAAATATCCGATCATTCCTTGCTTTCCAAATCTTCTAACACGCCACAATTATCAAACCTTTAATGACTTCAACCTTTAGTTTATAGACACCGGCATTCTTATGAATGTCCAAAAGATCTCAAATAGAAAAGGCAAAAATTTGGGGGATTCGACAACAATTTGATATCGCCTGCCACACTCCCGCTGCTATGCAACATGCTGTAAACAAATGTGCAGCAGTTTCATGCGGTTTTCCACAAAAAATGCACTCGGCATTCTCCACTACTATATTTCTCCTTCTAAGTGCAACCCTCATAGGTAAACGATCAAGCTCGACCCGCCCCATAAAGATATTCGACTTTACGGGGATTGGGGACACATTTACACCAAACAAACTCGCCTTCATTAAAAACTAACTCATCCTGCATAATAAGTCGCTTGACAGCCGCAACCAAAACTTCTTCACTTTCTAAGCCCAGCCAGCGCCAAGCGTCTCTCGTATCTCTAATAGTCACCTGATCAATACAACAGTTAACAAGCTACTGCTGCTCCTGTTCGGTCAAAAACTGGCGCTTCCAATTCCAATTTAAACTCCCTTGTACCCGCCTCTGTTTTAATTGTTCAGCAACATCTCAAATCTTAATGATTCAGCCTTAACCATTCATTCAGAAGCTGAAACAAACGTGCTAAATGCTGAATCATTCATCGCTGAATGGTTCAGAGCCTCATTAATAAGCTTACGATACAACCCCTGAGTTAGATAGAGTAATGTTATCATAACACAATATGAATGTTGGAATATCAAATTGATGGGAGAGTGGCTAACAATTTACTCTTTGAAATCGGTTGATTTGAGATATATACAGTTCGGTTTTGACAATATGCAGTTCAAAACTTGAAACTGATCGTACGAACCTAATAAATTGTTTAATATTTTCTATGTTGATTTAAAAATATAAAGTTAGGTATATATTTCTTTAAAAAAAATAAACATAAAAGGTCATACAATAACAAGGGTCACACTAAAAGTACCCCTCCTATTATTTCTACCAAATGTATTATATAATCTCACTAGACGTTAATTTACGTTTAGCAATTAGCATATACCAGTACTTCCTATTATTTTAACTATATGTATCATGTAATATTGTAATCTGTCTACACGTTAATTTACGTTTCGCATATATGGTAAGTTTTGCAAAGCTGAATAATAATGATAATAATAATGTGAGGGGGTTGAAGTGAAGTGATTTGGTGGGGATGACAGCACAATGAAAGTGGTGATGACATGGCGCTGCGTCGGACAATACAAAAATAGGGTGGACGAATGGACCCTACACTTGTGTCAAATCTGACGGATGCTAATTAACTTCTGTGGGACCATCCATCTCTCCCTCCCACAGCCTACAAGTATACGACTTGATATTTCTATACGTTCTTTTAATTTAACTAGTGGTAGTTACCCGCGCGTTGTCGCGGGACAAGGTTTACACATACGCGTTGTCGTGAGACGCAATATCACTATGTTGATATTGAACCGGTACCATTACTGAAAACATCGATCCTGAAAAACGGCAAAATTGGTACATATAAGGATGCCTAAAATGATAGGTAAGATGCTTCAGCATGTTTCGTTGAGAGTTTAGTGGGGATTAGAAATAACATTATGTAATTGTTGTTTATACAAATTAATCTTTAAAACCTATTTTACGTTGTAGTTACCCGGGTGTTGCCGCGGGATGCGGTTTACACCCGTTTGTTACCGCGAGACGTTTGAACTCCTTACGCATCGAAACAAAAATGCTAACGATAGCGAATAAATGTTTTATTGGTAATAATACTCCATGTTCAAAAGCGAATACGGTATCGGTACTGGTATTAAGACAATACTTGGTCGGTCCTCCACGATAAAAAAAAATATCAGTACACTGGTACAAAAAAAAAATCATTTAATATTTAAGAGAATAATCCGTTTTTATGTATTCTTAATGAAAATTATGCTACCTTAGAAAGGTACTGTTATACTTGTATGTTGGCAAGTGATTTACTTAACAAATACAACAATGTGTATTAGCAAAACTAGGGTGGCAAAAAAAATCAATTAACTGGACGTTAAGGGTGAGAAAATAAAGTGGTCTGAACCAATAGCAAACATTTACTGTTTATATGTAATTTCTTTAATATAGAGAGAATAACAAAGTATTTAGTTGAGATATATGAGAATCATATAAGGGACAGTGTATATAACTAAATTATTAGTTATAATTAACTATAGTGGGTTGGTTTAGATTGTTTTATTTTGAGTCTAACTAGTAGCAACGACACCGTCGACACGCGCTCCACGCGAACAATGAAAGTTCAGTGGCCAAAACGTTTGAGGCATATTTATTACTATTGCACCGACAGTTGATCCTTAATATATATAATAATTGCAGATAGCTCACTAACGAGTGGATCGGAGCATTGATAAAGAAGGATACTAGAAATCTAGCATGAGGATGACACATACCTGTCAACCATGTGTATGGAGATCTTTTGTAGCTTTAATACGTTTCTCATCATTCTCATTAATCATGTCTAGGTAAGTCACTAATCATGTTGTTTTCTTATATTATAGTACATTAATTTTTATGTTACATCATAACACATATTTTATTATATCATATCATATTAGATTTATATATCCCGGAAAGCTTCCGATATATAATCTACTATTTTGTCTATAATCTATAAGTATATGATAGATAGCTTAGATAGGAAATAATAATTTTATTTTTTTTCCCGGAACTATAGACTTATACTTACATTCTTATCAATTATCTTATTTTCATTGTAGGTGAGAAAATAATATATTTTTATTTCACTAAACGTAAGTAAAGTATTTCTTACTCTAGAAAAAGAAAATCAGATCTTTCGTCATACAGCCGATTTCTTTTTAGGAAAAGGGAAAATGACCGATATAGCCCGTTGACCGGCCCATTTGCACAAATAACTCTTGCACCCCCCTTAGGAGAGACGGGACACGGCTCCCAATGAGCCTGAACCGGCTCCCAAGGGGGCTTACCGTTTCAGCCAACAGACGACCGCCACGTGGCGTTGTTGATCCCGAGGCTGTCCCTGCCGTCTGAAGCCGTCTTGGGAACCGTCTGAACCGGCTGAACCGTCTGAAAATTGTATATAAATACCGGATTTCATTTAAGAAAACTTGCACCGTCCAAACCTTTCATCTTCCAAAATGTTTTTTGGTTTGCCAACCGAAGCCTACCGGCTTACGAAAATAATGGCCGATTACTTGGATTGTTGTTTCATCTGCGTACGACTACTTGGATTGTTGTTGCATCTGCGCGTGGGTTAACCCGTGTAATTTGCATTGACAATGTGGTAGTCTATTTTATTTGCAAGAAGAGTTCTTTGTCTATGTGGCGCACATACACCATTCAAACAAAGTTCTTAGTTCTTAGCAAGTAAATTTAGGAAGTTTGTTGTAATAGTATAGTTTGGGAAGTTTGTTGTAATAGTATAGTTTGTTTATTGTTTTTGTAATAATATTGTTATTGTAATATTAACGAAATATTTACTTTTATATAAAAAAACACTAAAAAAAACATTAATAAACATAAATAAACATAAATAAACACTAAAAAAACATAAATAAACATTAATAAACATTAAATAAAATTCGATTACAAACTAATTAAGATAATCCCTCATCATTTGCCAGGCGGACAAATTTTTAAATTCTTTGCCCTGCCCGTTTTTATATTGTCTTAGGGAGTGTCGGATTGACGTGTCTTCGGGAAAGCCACGGGGTACATCCTGAAGTGTCGCGTTGTGGTACGAGTTGAAGATTTGACATTTCGTTGTCAAATCATTCAATTTCCGGCTAAGTGAGTCCGTTGTCCGGTCAGACCCACCAACCAGCCGGTTATACTCGTGCTGGATACGAAACCATTTGTTCGTTTGGTGGGTGCTCTCTTCAACATGGCGCCAAGCCGATACAAGTGCAATCTCTTGCTCTTCGGTCCATCTTTGGGGTGCCATTTCTGTCAGACGGTGGTGGTGGACGGTGTGGTTGTGTGGTGGTGCTGTTACTGTTAGACGGTGGTGGTGGTGGTTTGGATGCTGCTACTGTTAGACGGTGGTGGTGGTTTGGATGTTCTGACGGGAGACGGGAGAAGGTATTTATAGGTGGTGACCTGGACACCGAAGCGTCGAACCATCGGGACTCACCGGAGACGACGTCTCGGGAGACGGCGAGGTCACCATTGTAAAATGTGACCCGGCTGAAAAAGCCGGTTCCCGAAAGACCCGAAAGCCGGTTCCCGAAACACTTGAGCCGGTTCAGACGGTTCCCAAGACGGCTTTAGACGGCAGGGACAGCCTCGGGATCAACAACGCCACGTGGCGGTCGTCCGTTGGCTGAAACGGTAAGCCCCCTTGGGAGCCGGTTCAGGCTCATTGGGAGCCGTGTCCCGTCTCTCCTAAGGGGGGTGCAAGGGTTATTTGTGCAAATGGGCCGGTCAACGGGCTATATCGGTCATTTTCCCTTCTTTTTAAATGCTGTGAGAATGATGGAAAGTAAGGCATAGGGTAGGCCTGTTGCAAGTTACTTGTGCATGTTGCTAAAACAGTTGAGCCATCCATCATTTAAAGATTTTGGATACATCACCTTTTCTTAACATCAACGGATTTGGCATCCAAGATTCCAAGAGTGACGTCTACCACTGTTCTAAAAACTCGTTTGCCTGATAATGTTTACCATCAATTTCTTTATTTATTGGTACATTATATCTCATGTATTAAAATGGATTGAGAAATTTAATATTATATAGTTAGGAATAAAAAAAGGTATGTTTAAAGAAAAAAATCTACGCATTGCACTTTTAAATAAACTCATATATTAAGTACGAGGAGCATGCGGTTCACTGCAAGGAGCTGACCGGGTTTAAGTACCGACATGACTGGATCCGGAATGTTCTTTCAGACATTTTAAGAAGAGCAGGGATATCAGCCAAGAAGAAGGCTCCTGTGAACTTTCTGTCGGACCCCGCAGAAGGGAAATCCACTTTGCGACCAACAGATTTGCTTGTCTTTGAGTGGGCGGGGGGAAAACACGTTTGCGTTGACTTAACAGGAGTGTCACCTTTAGCTGGTTTAAGAGACAATGAGTTTGTACCTAGGCATGTGGTTCGAAGGGCAGAGACTAAGAAAGTGAAAAAGCATGCTAAAGTCTGTGAAGATAACCAACACGCGTTCGTTCCCCTGACTTTTGATACTTTAGGTCTCTGGCTCCGGAAGCTATTCGTTTTTTGACCAGGGTCTAGTGAGTTATCCATAGTAATGTCTCAACTCCGAGGGGCAACGGTTTAATTTCGATAGACTATGGTTCGCTATCCATAAAGGGGTGACAGCGCAGCTTGTTGCCCGTCTGCCCACTATTTTGATGTAATGTTCGTTGTTATGTAATGAAATGCATTATTTTATTTAAAAAAATATAATATAATTTTTTAAGGACAAGCTTACATCACTCATTAATACCGCTAGGCTAAAAACTTATTGGTTAAAATGAATGCACATTCAAATAAGTCATACAAGATGTAATGAATACACGCTTATTAACTATAGTAGTATTTAAGGTCTGTTCATGTTATTGTGAAAACCAAACTAAATTTCACTCTATATTACTTAGAAAAATGGTCTTTAATGATTTGTATTATTCTCATTTATATTTCTTTTATGTTTCATCGATGCAGAGACCCCTAGCGTGTTTATCACTTGGCCACCTATTGTCTAATTGCTGGAGAACCATGCATTCATCCGATTTTGAATTAACAAATAGAATGATTGAAAATTTCAACCAAACACGGACATTTGCATGCATTTGAAGTAAATGCTATCACATGTCTAGATATCTCAACCAACCAGATCTTTGTCCACGTCTTGTTAAGAAATTGAATTACAAAATTTCAAGTAACGCAATGTGTTATAGGTTTTAGGGAGTCACGGGGTGGGCGCCAAAGCATCGCATGGAGGTTGGGAAGACAGTGGCTCCCCTCCCTTGTCACGCGAACAATCATGTTGAGGACCCGCCCCGTCCATCATTGATCCCATTTTTTACCGTTACCCCCATTGACGGATGTAGCTTATTATCAATGGTAATCCGCACTACCCCTAAAATTTCTTGGTGCGAAGTACATATATATAACAAGGGGTTTCACGGGTTCCTCAACTTAAGTGGGTGTTTTGTCGATCTATATATTTCCATCCGCATTTTAATTTAAATAAACATTAAATCTACTAGATTGATTATATATGACTAAGTTTAGTTTTGCAGAAATAATCTTAATTTATAAATCAATCGCTATCGAACTTTGACATAGTTCATTGAAAGAGTGGCTAGCAACATCACTAATCAGTGATTAAGTGAATATAAAATTCTCTAGATTCCCGTAAATTGTCTCAAATGCGCCGTTTAGCCTTTACAACTAGTAGTTAAACAATCAAGTAATTGATTTACTTTAGTTAAGAGAATTTTGTTTTTTCTTCAAAATGCAACTTTGTTAGGAGGATAAGCCAACCGCCTATCAAACAATTGACTTTTTCATTTGGCATATTTGAGGTTTAATTTAATAAAATCAACTAACTCTTTTAATCATACATTTGTATAGGTATATATATATATATGTATAAACAAAGAATCTTGCTATGTTAGATATCGGGTTTGGGCCCCCAAGTCACGTTGACCATATCTGGCCTTCTCCAAGCTTAAGATGGAGCTGCAACATAGATAGAATCCGTTAGAAAAGGGTTAAGATAGTATCAATTATAAATGCATATCGTATACGTAATATATGTGTTATAGGAAATGGAGATGATATAGCAAAGTGCCTATATGGTTAACTTTTTTTAATTTTTTTGTTTGGAACGACGAATTTCTTTTATCATATAAAGAGCTGTAACTGACACCCCCCCCCCCTCTTTTCGAACGGCACACTGAAAGCCTAATCATGTATTTTTTTTAATGAATATAATAGAAAGGGTGTACGTTTTAAAAACTACATACGAAAAAATATGAGGTAGAACCATAACTAACCCATGTATTTGTAACAACTGAAATATGTTTTGTCCCCCAACAACCATTTAATAAACACATAAGTTTTTAATATTGTCTCCTTTCGCTAATTATTATTTAAATTAAAAGAGATTTCTTGAATATTTTGGAAACACCTCCCACGAGACATGCATTTGGGTGTGAAATCTGCATCATCATCTTGGACTAGTCAATCATCAATGTTGTCTACACGAACAATTTCATAATTTTCAATTTCAATCACCACATGTATATATTTTGTTTATTTAACAAAAAAAATAAAATAAATAAGTAGTCAGGATTTGAGGATTTTGAAGGGTATATATGCTCGTGAGGTAGCAAGCAACTCACGCCTCACACTATCATTATTCATCCGAATACAATAAAACTAGTATTATACCCGTCCGCTGGGACGGGTTCCTAAAATTTATAACATTCAAACTAAATGTACATTAAAATTCGTGATAACATTTTATCCAATTGGGATTAGTGGACACAAAAATTGATTAATTCCATTACCTATTAACTCAAATGTTTTTATTTAGCTGGCGTAATTTAAAATATTTGCTTTGTTGTATAATTCAGAAAATTTTAAAGAATACCCAAACAATAACAAAATAGCTACAAACATATAATGACATTATGAATTATATGCATGATACAAAGACAAAAATAACCGTAAAAATAAATGTAATATACAACTTTGCATTACTAAACACCTGGTAACAACATATAAAGTATGTATTTTAAATATATCAATATTACCTTATGAGGTTATATTAATTGCTAGTAATAAATTAAAGTTATGCCATATGTTATATTAGTCCCTAAGTTTTATCCCGTCACCAAGATGCCGCTGGGCTACAATGTCTTTGGAATGATTCCAATTGGCCGTTCAAAAAAAAAAAAAATACAGGACAATAATAGTATTCCCCATTCGGAGTTATATCCAATCCATTAGTATTTCTAAAATTCAAAACAATGAGAAATTTCTGATTATCATTCACTTAACTAATAGTAAACCCTAACGGTTAGAAATTTCCCAATACTATTCACTAGCAGTGTACCCGTCCGCTGGGACGGGTTTCTAAAATTTACGTGTAAACTATGTATACATTGAAGATCCCGATAGCATCTTATTCAACCGAGGTTAGGAGGGCCTATATTTGGTTAATTCTCGTACATGTTAACTCTAATTTTGTTAATCTCGTACATGTGTCATTTTGAAATCAAATAACACATTTGTTAAAAAGTATGTACACAATTAAGTAATGTTAAAAGTATGTACACAATTAAGTAATAAAAGCTAAAGAAACAACTTTTTTTTTCTAATTGGGCAAATTAATTTTACGAAACAAAAACAATAATAAACCATATACTTTTAACAAATGTGTTGTAAGTAGTACATTGCATTTGAAAATATAGTGCACATCTAAGAAAACCAGATAACTAAATTACCATGAACATAATTAAAGAGAACAATTGATGGGATTCTGCATTTGGCGATACGGTTTTTGCAACTACTGCTCACACTTCCTAATAGCATGTGGAACTCTTGAAGACTAATCTTTCCATCTTTATTAACGCCGGTTGTTGACGAAAGCGGATCATTTGACTTGTATGCAACAAATTCATTAAATTAGCAAGAAAAGGGTTAAAAAAACAGATCTACGACTTCAAATTTAATTTGGTATTTGAAAATACAAGAACGATTTGACATGCGGTTTAAACTCAATGACTACAAAAGGAATAGTTTTGGTGCTTGATTGCAAAAAAAAAAAAATGCACATGATTTTGAAAATTTAGAATGTGGGATGTTGACCTCAAAGGAAAGCTTACCGCTTTGAGTTATTCAGGAACTATATATCCCTCTTTATCAACATCGAATTTTCTTAAAGGCAGCTATGGTTGTTATTTACCATTTTTAGTTGTCATGTTCCTCTACGTGGTGAACATGAAGAGTAGTAACTACAAACCGAAAATTTAATCAATCGGCATGTACTTGCATCGGGGATACATGGGTTGTTTTCGCGAAGTGGCAGCTCATGCCCGACAAACCGGAAAATTTTACACAAACCCGAACACAAAACTCATGCAAGACATAAACCCGAGAAAGACAAGCATATTTGCAAGTCGAGATGAACACAACCTCTTTGACCCGAATTTATGTCAATAAGTCAATTAAACTTTTTAAGTTTTAGATCTTGACATAAAATGCACAACAAAGTTGAATTATGACAAACACAAATTTAAAGAAAATATAGTAAAATATAAGTGTTACACGTGGGACCCTTAAACTCTACGGGCCGTTTAACTAAACAGATGGAATCAACCCAAAACTAACCCGGCTCGTTTGTATAACAAACCTAAACCCAAACTCACGAATTTGGTAGGTTCATGTGTAATAAAGTCAAAGTTTCTATAGAAGTATGTGTAATCTTTAGAAGGTCATATGCAATAAAATTTGACTTTGTTTTGCTTTCAACTCGTTTGACCAGTATGATTCATTTGACACATTCCTTTATTGCGGACATTTTTTTTATTTTGTTTGACCGTATTGAGATAAAACATAACACACATCGACTAATTCATAAGTAAACGTCAAAGCAAAAGCCTATATTATAGTCCATAAATTGAACAAATGTTGAATGTACATACTAACACAGGGCCTATAATACTCGAACTGAATAAAACACAAAGTAGCATGAGCATTCATTTAGTCAACAACACAGTAGGCATAGATTTATGACACAGAACACTACAAAAATATGGATAATCATATTGCATTAAAACCTACAAAATGAACTGACCTTTAGAATAAAATGCACTAATCATTTTTTTAGAGTTAATTAGCAAGCAACAAATTTTTAGGTTAAAAATCAATTTTCTGCTCATGAATGGGTTATGGCTAAAACTTGTTCAAGTTGAAACGGGCCACTTATAAAAAAAAGCCTCACTAAACCATGTAGGAGCCATATTGGTGATCAACTATCAGTTGTTCCATAAAAACAAAATCACAGTTGCATCATCAAAGAAAAACTCCACCAGGTACAATATATATTATTATACATTAACCACCAGGCAAAACCAACCTGGATCAATAACTTCAAGTGCGGAATTCTAGACGAGAAATTCATTATTCTCGAAATTAAAAATCTAATCCAACTCCAAATCAGTTTAATCTAGTTTTTTTGAACGGCCAACTAAACACCAATTTTATTAAAGCACCAAAAAACGGCTAGCCAGAGGCTAGCGATACAGCCACCACAAGAAAAAGAACTAAAACATACGGACCATCAAAACACAAAAATAAACTATATACAAAACAACTAAAGCCAAGTCAAAAACAAACCCCTATTGACTCACCAAAGTCCCTAATTACTTCCACCCCATTTGAGGGTGGCATCACAGCAGAAGCCAAAAGGAACAGATCACCAAAACCCATGTGCCAATTTTTGACCCATTCACCTCTTTTTTTCTAAAACCATATGCGAGCTCTATTGTAATCCTTTTTTGTGAGACCCTTTCCCCAAAGCAAACTGTTTCTTCCCCTGGGATATATTAGAACCATTAAGCCTTGTGTGTGACCTTTTAAGAAACCATTTTTTGCTGCAGCCTATTTGTACCCCATATGTGAAATATTGGAACCATAAAAACAAAATATGGGTTGCGCCTACCAAAGAGCCTTTACACTGCAATATCACACTACTTTACTATGTTTTGAAAGATAAGCCTATGCAGATTGAAGCTTCTCCACACAGCCCAATCCAGACCCAACTGTTTAGAACGCAATTTTACCCAAAGGAAACTCATTGCTTTAATCTCCCTAAAGACATGCTGAATCGACAACTGAACTTGATTGAAAATAACCTCATTCCTTGTCCTCCATACACTCCAAATGATGATAAGGCAGACAACATGAATAGCTTTCTTCTTCTTAGGCGAACCTGGAACATATAAGGACAGATCTAGAATATCTCGAACACTAAACACATACAAGGAATCAATGCGGCACCACTGTGCAATAATGCACCAGACCGATTGAACAAACGCTCATTTCGCAAAGAGATGGTCTGGAGTCTCCGGATAGTCTCTGCAGAATGGACATTCCTGAGACCCAGGAAGGATATATCTCCGCTGCAAAGCTGACTGCGTACACAATCGATTCAATTCAGCCCTCCACGCCACGATCTCTACCTTTTTCGGGACCCATGAGGTGCGCCTAAAACATATTTTGGCCTGATAAATCGAAGCGTCTTCAGAGCATCTTTAAGACTCCCAACCGTGTATGACCCAAACCCATTTATCAGCCCTGGAAGATAATGACACCGATCCAACCGAATTAATCAGATGAACCAATTCCATACCCTCCGTCCCAACCCCAATATCCCTCTTCCATTCCCAAGCCCAACCCGAACCCATTTGCCCCATACGTTCAGCCACTGAAACCGTTTTCCTGATTTCTAACTCAGACAGATTAGGGAAACTTTGACGCCAATGGTTCATCCCCATACCACACATCGACCCAGAAGCGAATGTCCAACCCATTGCCCTTCACCCCTTTTAATCTCGTAGTGAATATAAAAACCATCTTTCCATAAATTTTCCAAAA
Source organism: Ambrosia artemisiifolia (assembly GCA_032199755.1). Taxonomy (NCBI): domain Eukaryota; kingdom Viridiplantae; phylum Streptophyta; class Magnoliopsida; order Asterales; family Asteraceae; genus Ambrosia; species Ambrosia artemisiifolia. Next base: position 3,794,961 of record CM063517.1, read on the forward strand.
ACACATAATAGTTTTGGAACAGATACTGTTGTGGAAACCTAAGTTAATGCAGCAATAAAAAAAAAGGAAAATTGTTGGATAACTCATTTTTTTATTAAACTCATTAATATTTGTCTCTAAATTATTATAATCATAAAGTAACTTAAAATTCTACCTGCCCAGCTAGTGAACTTGTAAGGTAGAGGAACTCCATATGGGTGCCCGGTAAGAGTTGCAAACTGCATTGTGAAAAAAAAGGTTAAACAAACAATTCATCCTAAATGCATGAAGGTTAAAAATTATTTGCTTCAAACCTTTCTTGTTGCTGGTTAATTGCTGGATGCATTTATCAACATACATCATAACAATAACGAACAAACTAAGAGAGAATTAACTAACTTCGGATATTCATATAGAAATGTATGTTGGAACAAATTCGTATACAATTGAGACAACTATCAAACTTCAAGCAGCATACCATGAAGATGCAATGCAATTGAAGAAACAAAAGGTAGAAATTACCTACTTACAATATCAATGGCCATTTGAAGATGTCATTTCCGATACAACCACATTGCAATTAGTAATTTAAATAACTTATGTTTTAAATCTTTTGTTCTTCAATCACCAAACCCAATATTTTGTCCCCTATATCTGCAAAAATCAAAGGGATTAGAGCCCTAAATCAAACCAGAAGACCAAAACCCCCCAAATAGCTCAAAAAATCAAAACCCAAACTGAACACATATAAATGATAAAATCAACAAATAAACATTATTCATTATGAACACAAACCATAACATAACGGCATAGTAGAGTGGTGACTATTGGTCAAACCAAGAGAAAGGAAATCAGTGCTTCTTGTACAGAGAAGAAAACCAAGAAAAGCAACATACCTTGTGAGATTTCGCAATTACTGATACAAATCGGAATAAAATCATTTTAAATGGAGGAAGAAATGTTACCAGATGGAATAGAGGAGACCTCCGGTGACTTTAGGGTTGAAGAAGCAAGACCTGCAATGGTTGCTGCAAATCATTTTTCAACACTTGATATTATTAATTAACTGATACAAAAAAATGATCAACTTAAAATGAAAGTAAGATGATCAAGGTAAGTAAGAAAAACACCGCGTTATGTTGTCTCCGTCTCCGGTGGAATCAAATCCTGGACTCCTTCCCCTTCCAAGTCTTCTCTGACTTCGTCTAGAAGATCGTCAGTGATCGGTCTTCTCAATTCCATCCCATCCGTATACACAACTTTGATAAAATAGGGTAATTCCAAGGTGAATCTGCTAAACAGGTTGTGGGGATGTGATGATAATTTTATGGGTGAGGCTAGAATCACGAGAGAGTGGGGTACTAAATAGGTGCCTGGAATAACGGTTGGAACTTACATACAGGGGGCAACAATTTCGGGATAGTAGGTAACTGCTCCCTCTCAAAACTAACTGCCAAATTCTTGAGATAACCGCCTATTTAGAAGGGCTGAGATTTAATCTCAGAATTAACTACCTTCAATCAATGGTTCAGATTAAGTGAAAAAACAGTTTTTAGTGCAAATTTTGGAAGTTAATGGGTGCTGAACAATATATTAATAATGATAACAAGGAATCTTACCTACAAAAATTTAAAACTATATCTTTTTCGTTATATAAGACAAATAAGTTGATAAATCAAGTTAATTCATTTTCTTTTTTAAACATTCGGATAACATATTTCATCTTCTATTTTTTTTTTTTTTTGGTTCATTTTATTACGCATCTATATATATCACATTTTTATGTTGATTTTTAAGTATTGCAGCAACACAATGACTGTAGTATTGAATGTGAGAATGTGTTGTGCCACATACGTTTGAAAAAGTTATATCTAGAGTACCATTAACCTCTTCATGAGTGTTTGCACCACATGACTCGACAATAGGCATTGTGTGACTGAGTTGTAATGTGAATTGAGAGTTAAAACGCTATTCAACGTGCGTTATGTGTCAATAGAGAGTAATGTATGCCGTTAAAAAAGATAGAGGAAGTAATTTATTTGCGATCTTGATTCAACTATCAACCTATGCGTAAACATTTAGAGACTTCTAAATTATTCTACATATTTATGAGACCCCTTAACCTAGCAGGCTATAAAGCACACATGTTGGTATATGCTATAACCCATAGCACTTTACACTTTTTTTTTCTCAATTGTACTGTTTTTCCTGATGGGTTCCTTTTCGTTTGATTTCATTAGTGTTTATTTTAGAATTTTAATTTACAGTTATTAGAGTATCAGTAAAGCGGTTTCAGCAGAATTTGTAACATGAAAATCCAAATTTGTTTAAATTTACGAACATAAGCGCTTACACACATGTGTGACAAAAAACCATACGGCATTGTTAAGGTACCATATTAACTATACAACTAGTTAGATAGTAATTTATATAAATTGAAATACAAAGAAAAAATGTCTACCTATCAAGTTGTTTTAGTTTTATTGCAAAATGTTTGACCACGATTAATGGTGTAGAACCATAACATGCAATTTGCACATGGGATCATGCATGTAAATACACACTCAAGTAAATTTAACAGGCCACCTTTGATTAACTAATTAGATAAACAGGGAATTACAGGAAAATTAGATTCCTCCATTCACTATGTACAAGAGTTTGACCACGCATTTAGTTTATTTTCTTTTATTGTCGTTTTCTTAATTATAAAGATTTGAATATTCAAGAGGACAAGGTGTGTAATAGTTTAATACGGAGTATCATCCTACTTATTCGAGCAGGTTCTAGTCAGGTAATTACGTAAGATTGAAACAATAAATGAAGTTGAGTGGTTTTAGAGAGCAAGAAAAACATATAAGTAACTTTCTAATGTATTTGTTATTATACTATAGGGTGTGGCTCGGGAAAGAGATCGGGAACGCTGATGTGGAGTCTCCCCCCCCCCCCCCCCCCCGCTTTGCCTTCGGTGAGCTCGGGGTGATCCTCCCGTTCTCCCCGTCCCACTTTCCAATGCATTTTTGAACGTTAACATTTGAGAGAGAGAAGGGTTTAAGAGAGAGAGAGGTGTTTAAGAGAGAGAGAGGTGTTTAGAGAGAGAGAGAGAGAGAGAGAGAAGCGGTGGAGCCGGAGACGACGGCGGATCTATTGCCGGAGACGACGGCGGTGGAGATTTTATTGTCGGAGACGGCGGCGTTGGTGACCTTCTGTTGCCGGAGATGACCACACAGTGGTGAGTTTTGTTGAGTTGTGATTTTGTTGCTTCTGTAACTTACACACACATATATATATTTAGTTTTAATTGATTTTTCTAAAATAAATATGTAATTAAATACATTAAATAAAATAATAAAAAAAGGAAGGGGGAAGGGGAACCATTTCCCCTAGAAGGGGTGGGAGAAGAGAGAAGATGATGTGGCGCTGATGTGGACAAGGGGAAGGAAAGGGGGAAGGGGACCATACCCCATAGTCTTACATGAACTCGTGAAGTATTCCCTTATATATTTTACTTTTGGACTTAAATTTGGTCAAATACCCAAATTTAAGGCCCATTCAATGCAGTAAGCCCCTACGACAGCCCAACCCTCACCAATGCAGTAAGCACCTACGACAGCCCAGCCCTCGCCAATTGTCCATAATCATTTGTGATAGTATGATACGATATATCAATTAGGTCTGCGGGAACAAGAAGTGTTAGCTAAACAAGTAGACAATTAAAAGTACAATATTGTTAATATAGTGTGTAGGAAATGGGCAGGGCCATCCTTGAGAAAACGAGGGCCTTTGGGGGCTTTGTGCGAGTAAAAAAAGTGGGCCCATATAGGTATATGCCTATTTTTTTTACTCGCATTATTATGGTGCTTCTTTAAGCTCTCGGGAACCAATAGCGAATACATAACTTTTTTTTTACTTCAGGCATAATTTGGGTTGGTCGATTTATTGGTCGATAAAAGCAAGTATCATTACATATAACTTCAAAATATTTATAAGGACAAACAAATTAACGTAAACATATAATATAGTTATCTAAACTTTATTTTTACGACACTTTAATAGTGTCTACCGCTGAAATAAGCCTTTAAGTGTCATTGGTGTTAGGCCCACTTGGTGGGCCATATATTTTTGTTTTTTTTTCTAGCATTGTTTATTTGTTCCATGTCTTCATTTGACATCACATGTCCTGCAAACAGGTGTACCGCCTAAACATAAAGCACTGGATATTTTTTTTGACGCGTCGGATGCAGCCGAGATGGTCATGATGATCACGATTCCGACATGGCTTTCGTGCTAGTGATGGTACTGTTGGTGTGGTGGTGGTGGTGAGTGACGACCATTAGACTCTCAGGCAACGGTATTCGGTGACGTATCGGCTAACAAAAAATGATTGTCGTCGAGGACCAAATCGGCAGATGAATATGAAGAACTGAAACCAAGAGCCATACATCGCCAACCACTAGAAAAGGGGAGATGTAATTGTGAGGGTGAAGCAAACCAGTACAATTTTAAATAACTTTCTCAACATGAAAGTATACCTAATGTTATCTCTAATGTCCACCAAACTCTCAACATAACAAGTGGCACCCGTGGAGAAGCGCGGGCAACCTTTACAATAATATTATCAAATTAACAAGTCAAAATAAATAGACATTCAAACAATTTCGACGATTTCCTATTTGTTTTTTTTTTAAAGTAGTTGATTTGCATTTTGTTATTGATATGGGCTGGGTATGGAGGCCTGCCAGGAACGAAAAGCCTGCATCTTTGGAAAGAAAACATCAACCAGAAACAGGAGGCTTAAAATATAAAATTTATAAAGACGCCAAGATTAGAACTTGCAAAATCCTGAGCAATCCAAGAGTGGAGTAGGGATCACAGATTAGAGCTTGGAGTCAAGAATCGGGTAGATTGCATCTTTTCAGATTATCTTTCTTGATTACCATTCGTTGTTTAGCATTTTATACCTAATGTTCTTTTTTTATTTATATGATTTGTTTTCTGCTGACAAACATGATTGTTGGCTAAACACTTAGGTTGGATGGTTATTCGTTAAACTATTGGAATTTTCTCGATTTATGAATTTTATTGTTGGGTTAATACTATTGTAAACAACTTTTTACAACTGATCTAATGCGAATGTGTACTTTGTTCTAATACATGTTAATATTTGTTCCGCTTGTTGAATGAATTTGATTTAGTCACTTACTGCGTGTTTGAGATTAGTTTATAGTTTTGCCAGACGTAGGAATCCATAGAAACAATGATTGGTGGTTTGTTAAAATTATGTATTCTACCTATCTAGACAGCCGAGAGGTGATAAATAGGCGGATAGTCTTTGATGTTTGAAGTTTAAATGTGAAGGCTCTCAGTAGTTTTTTTTTTTTTCTAAAATTCCTAGTATCCTTGCTATTCCGTTAGCTGAGAGATGATGAATAGTTGGATAGTCTCTCATGTTTGGAGTTTAGATGCAAAGGCTCTAAGAGTAGGTTTCTCTAGAATTCCTAGTATCCTTGTTATTCAGTATCTTTTAAGTTGTTCTTAGATTACCCCTTGCATCTTAAGATGTTTTGAATATATATCTTTTGGATACTTTAGTGTTGTTTGGAGACACTTAGGGGTGTTTTAAGATTCCGGCTCCATCGTAGTTTATATAGCCGAGTGAAATCCAAGATTCGCAAATGAGTTTCTTAACCAAGGTGATGCTTTTCCCATTCCTTACCTCGTTTCAGTTGCCAATTTGATAGTTAGTGGTGTTCGTTTTCTTTAATTTCAATTTAAGTAAATCGTTTCAAAATCTTCTTTTCAAATAACAAACCAATCAAATCTTTTATTTCGTGTAATTATTTTTGGGAGTCTAATTTAGTCATTGCTAGTGTTCCATGAGTTTGATATCCGGACTTCCATTAGGCTTTACTACAATGGATAGGTACACTTGCATGTCATTGTGGTCTAGTTTAAGGATTTTCTAGAGTATTTAGGTTGGTTTTTGTTTAGGTTTTAGTAGACCATATCTAGCATATCACACCCGTTCAGGTGTGGCAAAGGAGGTGGGGGGAGAGAGACAACGACAAAAGAATATGATGGAGAGAGGTTGTAGGTACAACCCCTCCACAAGAGCGTGCATGTGGAGGGACTATGGGGTTGCTATGATAGAGAGAGGAGAGAGAAAAGGAGGTTGCCCGTGGTAAAGGAGAGAGAGGGCGAAGAGGCAGGAGAGGAAGGCCAAACTCTATTGACCAAAAATGAAAATAGCAGGAACCAAAATTGAAACACCGGAAGGCTCTTGTTTACTATTCACATGTGAAAATAGCAACTTAAGTATAAAAGTAAATTTGATTTTATCTATTCCAACCTTACAAGGCTCTTGTTTACTATTCACATGTTTAGGATTTTACTTGAGCATACACCACACATACCTAACAAAATATAGTAAGCAATACAACTTTTTATATATGAAAAAAACACTCAAACCTTTCACTACAATATATTAGAGATGCTGATGCGGTAACTCACCTCCTGCGATGGTAGATGGTAGTTAGCGGCCAATTACATGTGGTTCAATTCCTGTTGTGTGGCTTCTCTCATTTACATCCTCCATGTCAGCCTTGAGAAGGATCGATGACGCCCCAAAAGCAAGTTACCCTCAATAACTAGATTAATAGATTGAATACATTTAGGTAACTCATATTTAATGCAATTATAGATAAAACCAAAATGCCTTGTAAATTTGTTAACATCATGGATACAAATAAGTAAATCATGTAAAAATGGTAACAAGAAACATAAGATCCTAGTAGCATAGAAACAGTTTTATTCCTAGCTAAATAAAAAACAATGGGAAACCCACCATAATAAAAAAAAACTCGATTGGCATTAGCATATTGTAATAACTAGGTTATAACCCGTGACTTTCACGGGATGAACAATTTAATTTATATAGACCATAAGTGTGTAAATAAACAAATACAAACAAGTTACATATTGCATAATGTAATAATAAAATGGAATTACAAACATGGGTGAAAACAGGTTCCATTAAATAAATACCAACTCTTAATAGCGATTTTCCTTGGCTTTTGTTAATGGTCATTGCAAAACATACTGATATTATTATCTTTGCTGAAACTTGAATGGAATTTTGTTGTCTGAAGGATAAGTTGGAAAACCCACACAATCATCATGAAAAAAGTCAATTGTATTAGTATATTGTAATAAATCAGTAAAGATCTTGTAAAACAAATGTCTTGACTATAATATTAGAGAATTAATGATATTGTCGAATGGGCATCTAATAATAAAAATACTGACTATAAATAGATAAAAAAAATAATACGCATTCTCCAAGTCCCAATGGTATATTTTATATGCAGTCTGCAGATACATTTAACTGAATCCTATAATTAGTTATGGCTCAAAATCACCCCATGTGACATTATTAAAAAATGCACAACTCTAATAAGGCTTAAAGTGGTTATCATAAATTCAAGATCTTGTAATCAATCATAAGGCTTAAAACGGTTAACATGAATTCAATATATTTGACAGATTTCAGCTGTGTATGAAGTCGGTAACAATGAATACTGAGCATATGAACAATGACAGATTACTCTATAAATTTTTTTTTCATGTTTTTACAAATGTTGGCATTGATGTAATATGATGAATGCAGTATAAAAGTATGATACACATACCACAGAGAAAAGGAAGGCTGCCCTTGAGGCACAAACATGGATGCTTCATTTGTCAAATTTCCAACAAATTCAGTAATGCCGGTTTAGCGAACTCAGGAACAGACTTCTTTTTTACACTACTTGCCAAATACATAATGTATCATTTTATTTCACCTCAATTCCAAAATAATAATATAAAAATAAAACTGGAAATCAAATGATAAAAAGTACCATATCACTTCATGACAAATCAAGATGCGTGAGTTGTAGAAGCATTCGACAGGTTATTATTAAGCAGGCTTCCATGAAGATAATGCATATATAATGCGTCCTTTCCAGCCTTGCAACAACCAATGACCATCTTCATCGATCTCAAAATCTCTATGGTAGCATGACTTTACTCTCTCTTTAGCCAATTTCAAGATTTCTTGATTAAGTGGTAGCTGGCGAAATCCAGCTCTTAAAGTACGAACCTGCCACTGTTTATATGTTTCAGGCCTTTCAATTCTCTCGCCTCCTTCACAAGCAATGACATTCATCGCTTCACGACCCCAAAAGTTTTTCTCAATAAGCGTTCTCTCTGGTGTCTCACGAGTTGCATTAGCGTCAATCATGTCAAACATAGAAGAGAAGAAAAATAAAGCTTCCCTAAACCTTGTGATAAAAAAGGGGGCGTTGTAAGACCCATTAATAACACCTTGAATAAACATGTCGGGTTTCATTTTCCTAATAAGGTTCATAACTTTATCCCTCGGACTATCCACCATTACTGTCTCATCAAGCAAGTATCTAAACATATACGCACAATTTACAACTAAAGTTTCGTCACTATCAAGCTCAAGATCATCAATTGTGACTGTTTCCCACTTTTGAGCTATGGCTTTGAACTTAAATGGAACATTAAAAGTTTCTGCATAATTCGCTAGCCTACTTCCAGTCTCCTCGACCCTTGCAGATGGTCTAAAACCGGGACAGGGAAAATCAATGCCAGTGATTCTAAGTTCCGGGGGGCCACCCGGCCTTTTAGAGAGACGTTGAATAAAACAAGGCCATTGGAAGCCATAATAAATACCAAAATCTACTATATGTAGCTTCTTCTTTTTCTGGGCAGCATGCAAAATAGTTTTATTAGATAAAAAATTGGAGATTTTCAGGAACGGGCAACAACTAAGAAATAAATGGTAAGCTTTCAATACATCAACGGCTGATGATGTATGTCTGGAAAGGACAGCTTTGTATACTTCTGTTCCTGAGCCAGCCATTCGGGCTTCAAGCCCATCAGAAAAGTAGCAAGCCAACCTTTGCATACCATCACCTGTCGGTGAAGCATGTTCTCTTATCTGTTTCAGTAAATCGACTGCACCTCTTCGATCATTAGCTGCAACAGCCTGTGCACAGAGGCTTAAAAGCGTTCTCAAATCCACCACATCCTTTTTTACGCCTCTTTTACCACGTCCCTTACCCGTGCTGCCCTTCTGTTGTAATTTATTAACCCCACTGTGGACAAGACTACCTTGAGGAGGATTTTTCCCTTGACCACAAAGCAGCACATCATCAAACATCTTTGACCTCACAGTCGGGTCATTATAAACTGCAGACTGCTTAAAAATCCTCCCCTCTTCATCAACATCTTTGGAATAAACATTCTTCCTTCCTCTTGATTCTTCTGTGACGGATGAACTGCTTTCGTGTTTCCTCTCAGCCTTTAGAACAACGGCACTTTTAGTCACCGGTTGATCTAAAGTCCTACCACTACTGAGAGGAAAACAACTTGATTCCCCAATACCTTTTTGAAAGTGTGTATCAGATACACTTTCAAAACTAGCAGGCGAATCAGCAAAATAATCGCTAATACAACTATTACTACTCGACGAGCAATAAGACGACTGAACTCCAGGTTGTGAATCATGATTTACAAAAACACTCGGTACAAAAGGCGAATCATAATCACTAACATCATAGCTAAAACCTGTACCACCATCAATACAATTCAAGTCCCCAATCATAACACCATCCTTGCCATCATTACCATAAACAGGAACCGTAGGGTGCGAACTACCTAAACTAGACTCGTTGACCATAAGAGCGTCATAAAACGATTTCTCAGCAGCTTGCAGAGCAGAAGACTCATGAAGCATAGAAGTCTTCTCCTCTATATTCTCTTCCATAAGCATCTGATTTATATACTTAAAAACCACATCACTAAGATCAAAATCCTCATGTAACGACTCGCCTTCATGATTTGAACTAACAGGTTGAGTAGACCTTCTAAGGCTTAAATCAGGCAAGTCTCGAATACGATTATTCGCAGAGTTTCGACATAAATAGGTTTCGTTAAGGTTCATGGAATTAAGCAACTTAGGATCGGATAGAACCGTGGGAGTTCCATTGTAATTTAAACCCTTGGGATTCAATACAGTGTAATCCTCCATGATCATCTATCTAACAAACATAAAAAATCATTTAAAACATAAAAATCACATCATCACATATCCCTAACAAATTATATGTTGTATTATATAATTAATTAAGTTTGGATTGAAATGAAAACTAGTTAAAACAGATGAATATTATTATTGTTTAATATTGAGAAAGGAAAAGTTATATTGTGGAGTGGAATGGAATGTAAGAAAAGTAGGAAAATGATGCGAATAATATAGAAAGAAAGAAAGGATAAATAAGGGGGATGTACCTGAGAAAAATGAAGGGAAAGCCTTGGATAGATAGAGAGAAGGGTGCGAGAGAGAGTGTGTAGAATATGAGGGAAGACTCCACAGTTGTAAAGGTTTTTATAGGGGAAATCTACACCGCTTAATATTACGATGATGAAGACTTGCTTTCATGAGTAAATCCGATACGAATATTCAATTCATTTCATTCATGAATATCTAAAATACTACACGGTTTTGTCCGGGAATTATCAAATTTAAAGTGGGGGTGTGAGAGCATTCACAGCAAATACTCTATAATAGTTTGAGGGGAGCCTCTATATTATATAGAGTGGGTATAAGTGGTTGTGAGTAGAGGAGAGAGAAAATATATAGAGGAGACACTGTTCATCAGTAAATTTGGAGGAGACACTGTTCACCCTCCATAATTTTTTAATATTTTTAAAAGTGGTTGTGAGTAGAGGAGAGAGAAAATGTAATGATAAAAGTATAGAATAAGTATTACTAAATAGAAAAGGAGAGAGAAAGATAGTGATTTTTAGTGTAGCTATAGAGATGGAGATGGAGTATTTAGTGTGAATGCTCTGAAAGGGGGATGTGAAGCCTAAGCATTCACAGTAGAACCCCAAAAAAAATTGGGTGACAAACCCTATAATTTTTTTGGGGGTTGGAAGTGATTGTGAGTGAAGAAAATGATGAATCTACAGTGTGTCGGTAAATATTGGGTTCTTTGGGAATCTTTTATGGAAAACTGAAAAACTGTATTTATTTTTTAATATTTGTTGAAAGTGGTTGTGAGTGGAGGAGAGAGAAAATTTAATGGGGTTTAGTGTAATATGTGGTTGTGATTGGTTGTGAGTGGATGGGGGATGAAGATTCTATTGTGAATACTAAACCTCTTCACCTTATTAACACCACCTTCTATGTGGCATGGTAGTTGGCGTGGGGTAGGTGGGCTAGAGTTTTCTACCGGCGTGGGACAAAAGGCGAGGGTGAGGTGGATGGTTGTGGTTGGTTGTTGGATTATGGATGATTACGATTGTTGTTCGATTAAAAAAACTCCTCCACGTCACTCTCCCGTGGTTTTTTGGGTTGGAGTGGAATTGACGTGGCAGCCATATGTCGCTTCATGCTCCAGTAAATCCCCATGACCAGACTGTGTAGTTTAAAGTATTAGAGCACTCGCACTAGCATCTCCATAATGTTCATTAGTAAATTTTGAGATGGAAAATGTTATTGTTCATTAGTAAATTTGAAGATGACATTTTTCACCATCTATAATTTTTTAATATTTTCTTAACAGTGGTTATGAGTGAAGGTGAGAGAAAAAATAATATTAAAAGTATAAAAAATATTGTTTAATTACAAAAGAAGAAAGGTGATAATTTTTAGTGTAATAGTAGAGATGAAGATGGAGAGGATACTACAAATGTTTACATATTTGGTTTTTTCTAACTGCCCTTAAAGTATTTGAATATTACTTTTTGCCTTTTTGATATGTTGAACTATGGTCGAACTACTATTAACAATGCTCAATATTCATTCATAATATTGGTCTATCCTTCACCGATTTCAAAAAAAAATTAGGTCTCGTGAGTTTTGTTTCTACCATCTAGAAGTACAAGCTCCGCCGTTAGTTGATGATAGCTCAAATTGTCATTGTTTGTTTTAAATAGGATACGCTTCGTAAATCGCAACAGTTATCAATCCTATTTATATTTATATTTATATTTATATTTATTTTATTAGTTTTGTTTTGCAACTCAAACTGACACCGTTAACAATGTCAGCTACTGAATTTTAAAAAATGGTATATAAAATGGTTATAGTTTGCAAGGGTAGAATATTTAAACGACTTAAAAATTCACAGAATTATGTGGCTAGATCTAAAAGATATTTGTTTATATGGGGTAGTCCGTAGTCATTAATCAATAGAATGCTAAAGTCTAATAACAAATAAGCAATTGATGTTGATGTTTTCTTGTTTTATCCTATGGCATTACATGTTTTCCTTCCCGAATTGACAAGGTTGTAGTTGTTTTATTAAAATTAAGATAGTTTCAGTTACAGGGAAATAAGATACTTGAGATCGGATTGTTAAATTAAGCTCGAATCTAAACTCGAGCATAAACTGATGCCCATTCAATAAATGAGTGTGAGCGCGAATGTTATATGCCAAACTTGAATAGAGTTGTGAACGTAAACGAGTCTATAATTTGTGCAAAATATAATCTATTTTATTTAAAATAATGAGTATATACTACAACATAAATATTATTATATAGATTACTGCAACAAATAACTAAACGGAAAATATTCTATTGTATATAGATACATTTATACGTGTATATAATTGAAACATTATTAAGTGAGACAAAGCTTGAGCTTTAAAAGTTTCTCACCTTTAAAAGTTTCTCACCGTATGAGCTCGAGTCTTAGAAATACAACTTGAAATGAGGCTACTTCAATCTCTAGCTCTATTGAGTTACACGCGTTGACCTCAAGCTCCACCTCATTTACACTCCTATTGTGGCCGCACTATTTTATGTGTACTTTTTTTAAAAATCAGGGGCTGTTTGGTTTACCTCTGAATGGTTTCATTCAGAGGGAACCTCTGATTCGGTCAGAGGCATGGCTGTTTGGTTGTGAAAATGCAACCTCTGAACTGACCGGTGCAGAGCTGAATGATTCAGCTGATTTCTAATGCTGAATGAAAAAATAGACAAGTTTACCCTATACCTCTGAATGGCTTCGTTTGTACTGTCACCCCAACCAGAACACCACCGTCGATCACCGGCTTCCTTCTCCGCGTCACCGGCTTCCTTCTCCGCGTCACCGGCTTTCTTCTCCGTCATCTACTCCATCTTCTTCCATCTCTCTCTCTCTCTGCTTCTCCTCCATCTTATCTTCTCTGGTTATTATGTGGGTTAAAAGAGAAAGAAAGGAAAAAAAAAGAAAAAGAAAGAGAAGACAGAGATGAACGTTGAGAGTGGGAAGGGTAGGTGGCTTGTGTGGGGTTTAAGAAAAAAAAAGAAAAAAGAAAAGAGATCATGGGAGTGGGAAGGGTAGGTGGTATGTGATTTTTAATAATAATAATAATAGAGATTATACATAAGTTTTAGTAGGGTTTTTATTGATTAAGTGAGTTTTTCTAAGCTATCGAGGTGTTATTGTTACAGGGATAAAATAGTCATTTTGCACACTCATTCAGACATACAACCAAACAACCATTACTGGTTCAGCACTTACTGGTTCAGAGCCTCTTACCCATTCAGGCATCTTATTGATTCAGCACTTACTGGTTCAGCACTTGCCAAACAACCCCTAATTCTCTGGTTCGTGAAGAGGTCACAACTGACAAAACAATTTATATGAGATAAGTAATATGATTCTTTTAGGAAATATTAAAAAGCAGATATCACTATCTTAACACAAATCCAAGGTGCGATTTTTTAAAACTAAAGAATGTACATTAGTTATTGTATAATACATTAACTATTTTGCAAATTCTGTACATTATAGATCCTATATACATGTTGCATTACATGATGTTGACTATAAGCAATGATTATTGTGTACCGAACTCAAAATAAAAAAAGTTGTTATACATCGTGTAACATATAGTACTAGCAGATAAGTTGTTATACATCATGTAACATAATAACCGGAGGCCCCAATAGTTGTGTATTGTTGTAAACTATTAACTAAACATATTCATCATTGTAATCATGATTTTTATAAACACCCTCATATTCATAATGATAGGTTTAACCTGTGAAAAAAAAAAGTTTATCTTGAACAGAGAGAATAAGACACAATAAACTTGTTATACAACGTAGGATCTAAAACATACACTGACGTATCTTATTGATTATCGCTATATGCAGTGGCGAAGCTTGACCCGAAGGTTCGGGGGGTCGGAAGTCACCGGGGGGTTGGAAGTCACTAGTTTCGGGGGGTCGAAAACCAGTTTCGGGAGGTCGAAACCCTATATTTTCAAAATTTTCTATATGAATACTATATAATCGGAACTTTTGCGTGAAAATCCGGGGGGGTCGGCCGCCCCTCCCCGCCCCTACAATGCTGCGCCACTGGCTATATGTTATGTGTATATTTAATGATTATCCATATACCTAAATCAATAAATTGTGACCACAAACTTTAAAATCTTGATACCCTAAAAACAATCCTAAACATTATTATGTTATATCAATTATTTTGATTTTGATGTGTACATATTATTGTTAATGTGTCAAATTTCTTGCAGTAGAAACAAGTTGACATCAACAATTGGATAAACAAATTAATACTGTTTTTCTCCATTCACATATCAACATCAAAATGGTTTAAATACACAAGACCTTCAAAGACCCCATTATTAGCAATTTAGCACTTTGTTGCATCAATGGTAGCAACCAATTGTAAGGTATGATATTTATAAGATTGTGGGTTTTTTTAACTGCTAATATTACCCCTACTGTATTTACAATAAATGCATCCTTGCCTAAAACCTAGGACATCCTCTCTAAGAAGCATAAACCTCTACGAGTGGGTTATTCCCACATTTCTAAGATTGTGGTTAGTGTTGCCAATTTCTATTTATGAATAGGGCAATTTGTACCCTCACCTAATATTTAAAATGATTGTATTTCAAATTAGGTTGTAAAAAGGAATATTTAAACAGAATGGATATTTACACAAGTTACTCTCAACCATCACTAGTTTTATGTGTCTAATTGAGAAATAACTAAGAAAATGTTTGTGAATTCCAAATGATTGTATTCCAAATTAGGTTGTACAAGGAGTGTGTGTATTTTACATGTACAAGTTATCCTCAACTATGAAGGGTTACAATGCATGTGTATCTAATTAAAGAATTAACAAAGCAAATGTTTGTAAATTGTGAATGAGTGTCTTCCAAATTAGGCTGTATAAGGAGTGTATATACAAAATGGATATTTACACGTGCAAGTTACCCTCAACTATGACTATAAGCTTTCAGCTCCTTTAACCAAACAAGGCTTTTTATTGAGTAGGAGCTTTTTCTTAAAAGCTTGAAGCTTGAAGCTCCTAAAAGCCCTTAAAAGCTCCTTGCCAAACATACCCTATGTGTCTAATAAGGTGAGAAGCCATTTGGATTTAAAACTGCATATCACTCTACCTCAACTTGGTGATAATATTTAAATACAGCCGTTTTAATCTAAGTTCCTAATATAGGTGTGAGAAAAACAAACAAAATTTAAACACACCGACCCACTTTTTGGTTTTGTATCGAAACTCAAAGCGAAATGTTGACCCACACCAAACTAATATCATAAAGTTTGGATATTCTTGTGACTTGTTTTATAATTATCTTGAAAGTTTAGCAACAAACGACACGTACAATGTATATATACCCTCTCCGTTTTAAGGGTCTAATGACTTTTGGTCCTTATAGGAAACTTTTTTCAAGCTCTGTCACTGATTATTAGCAAGGAGTGACCAAACACAACCGCCAATACCAAGTAAAATATTTATTACATGTAAAAAAGAACCAATACTTTGCTACGCGGATATTGCTTGTCAGTTGTCAAACCAAACATAGTGCATGTCCCTCTCCTTACTCTCTATAGTATATATACACTACGTGTCTAGTTTTTATCCATCAAACGAGATTGAACCTCGCATCTGTGTATGAAGATGGCTTTGGATTTTAGTGCAATGGGTGAATTTTGATTCAATTGGTTTGGATGAATTTGTAGAAAAGTCGAATTCAAACTAATAAAACATGAGACTGAATGAAAAATAAAATAACCAAAAAAGATATTATAAATACTAGAAGAGCCCAAAGGATGCGGCGAGAAACACAGATAGTGTCAACGTGCGCATGGTTCAGTCGACGCGGTTATTATCTTCAACCGATGACATCAGATAGTCTATTTTATTAACCAATCGGTTAAGCAGTTTAGTTTACTCGGTTAGATTCATGGTTTTTGGTTTGCTTAGTTTAATTTTCGGTAATAGCCAAAACCAAACGTGAGCTAAAACTTTTGCTTAGAAATACCTGAAATTTAGGCATAAATACATGAAATGAAAGTATAAATAAAAGAAACGAAGGTATAAATATGAAGTTCATGAACTAGGGATATGAAAGCTAGAAATATATGAAAATATAAATGGCCCAGTTCAAATAATTTTGGTTAAATGAGGGTACGAAAAAAACTGATAATCAATTTTTGGTTAATCCGCTTTTTGGTTGATTTTGGTTCGATTTCGTCTATTTTCGGTTTGGTTTTGGATAATGATTCAATCCTATACATTGTTTATCCCCTAAAATATAATTCTTTAATGAAAAAGAAATATATAAATACAATACTCAAACTAAAGACAATAAAATACTTGTTTTTATGTTTTATGGTGAATTCTTTAATTAAATATTAACGTGCAAAAGTTATAGTCATTTAAAAATCGTGAGCTAGTTTTTAAATGGGATAAAGTGCAACTACTAACTACTTACTCAGAATTTCGTCAAAGATGAGAGAATTAAATGAAATTAAGATGATAGGATAAAAATGTTATTATAGTTTGAAAAGTTAATATAATCACATTTTAAAATTGTACCATAGGCATTAAACTAAAAGAATTTCTTAGTTTTCGTAAAATATTATTTTCAAATGAATTATGATATAATAATATAGACAATGAATGAAAAACCAAACTTTTTGTTTGGGTTTTGGTTTTTAGTCCAAAAGGATATAAACACACCACTATTTCAAAATTCAAACGATAAAACCTGTACCCTCAATCCCCCATTATAATGCGACAACACGAGTCTAAATATTAAAAAAAAAAAAATTAGTCATAAATCATTCAGTCATGTTAACAAAATATAATTATCATATATTAAACTTGTGAGGTCATAAAATCACCCCTTTCTAAAAAGTCTTGCTTTACGAAAAGACTTTGTCAAACTTTAAAAATGACACCACACACCACGTAACAAACTAGAAAAAAGACGTTATGAATAAAAATTATTAAACAATTTCTACATAACAAGGGGATGTTTGGCAACATATATTTAATTAAGTGATTAGAGACTTCAAATCAGCAAGCATTGAGTGAGTAAGAGTGCGCTCAAGTAGTGGTGCAGGAAGTGGTGATGGGTTGAGGAGGTTGCTGTGTGAGTGGTCTGGTGGGGGTTATGAACACTGATGAAGGGATAAATAGGTAAAATTTCCATTCAACAGTGGTGAGAGGTAACGCTGACTGATTAAGAGATAACCATTTAATATAATCATTAAGAGAATACCTAACAACCCTTAATGCTATATTTTATTGTTTTAATTTTTCAGCATAATAGAAAAGAAATAGATGTGAAAATACAACTAGTAGACTATTAAAATATTTATTATGCATCAATCATATGATATATTGAGACCTAATAGTTGTTTCAATTTCGGGAAAAAAATTGTTTTCATCATCTAACATACTATCTTTATCATAATGGATAAGTTACGTAATTTTATTGAACGACAAACTTCATCAAAACACGGGATTAGCAACACGCTAGCGCCACAAAGCTATAATGAAATTACAAAATAAAATTACAAAAATCTTTTCACGTTATATTTCTAAAAGGAGATCTTTTTTTTAATCCAAAGGTATCCCAAAACTTTTATCTCCTTCACTGTTTTAGAAACGTTTGCCTCTTTCTCCGAAAAAATAGCTCGTTTCTCGATTTCCAAGTGCTCCAACTTGTTGTGAATAAAGTCGCTTGAATCACCTTAGCCTTTCTTTGTTACATCTTTTTTTTTTTTTTTTTTTTTTGAAAAGTGACCTTCATTAAAACACCAAACAAAAGGTTATCTCTAAGCAAGAGATAACCACCAAAACCAACATCAGTTTACATCAAATATACACCACTCTTTCCAAGCTATCCTATCCTTTTTCGCTCTACTATTAAACCATAAGAAACTTAACGATTTAATATCAGTGACAATCTTAACCACATTCGCCTTGACTTGAGAGAAAACCTCTTCATTCCGAGCTAACCAGATCTTCCAACAAGCTAAAACACAAACACCATATACGATCTTCTTCTTGATACTCGAGCCATTCATAAACTCCGCAATCTGAATAATATCCTGCACGGAAAAAATGAACATCTGCGGGATCTTCAACCAAGTCGCAATAGCGTTCCACACTCCATTGGCGATCATACAAGAAGTAAATATATGCTCGGTGGTTTCCTCATATTCTCCACAAAAATAACAGAGGCCGTCACCAACATTAATGTTCCTTCGAATTAACGCCGTAGCCGTAGGAATCCTGTCCATATTAGCCCGCCACATGAAAATGTTACACTTACCTGGAAGCCAATTACACCAATTGTATCGGCCCGAAACAACCTGCAAACTCGTCTGATCTTTAGCCAGCCATGTCCGCACCTCTTTCACAGAGAAAGAACAATTAGCCGAATCGTTCCATCTCCACAAATCCCTCCTACTATTAAGCTGGACAGTAGACACAAGTCTGTGGCACGATAACAGCTCTTGGACTTCTAAAGCATTGCCCGGATACTTTTTCCACTGCCAATTAATACTCCCATGACCAAGATCAGTACCAATCCTGTCCGCTACCTTGCACCATTTGTTTTTTTCAAGCCAAAACAAATTCGGATACAAGTCTTTCAGTGGAACGTCACTAATCCAAACATCAACCCAAAATCGGATATCTACCCCATTACCCACAGTGCCACGAATCATATTCAAAAAACCAACACCTTGAACTTTAGCGTCATAGCCTAGTTTAACAATCTTACTCCAAGTACTAGCCGCTTGTTTCTTCCAAGGGAACACATCCCAACTCCTGTTAGACTTATGTATAGCCACTATAACTCTTTGCCATAAAGCGCCTTCTTCGGTTCGAAACCTCCACAGCCACTTAAGGAGAAGCGAATGATTACATATACCCAGCTTATTTAACCCCAAACCACCTTCTTTTTTCGGTTTAGCCACTTTATCCCAAGCCACCCAATGGATTTTACCTATCTCATCATTGCCTCCCCATAAAAATCTCTTAACAAGAGCTTCAAGTTTGTTGATAACTGCCACCGGAGCTCGGTATAACGAGAAATAATATGATGGAATAGTTTCAAGAACCGACTTAGCAAGCACCACTCTACCCGCCATCGACAAAGTTCTAGCCTTCCACATAGTTAACCGGTTTTTAAAAACTTGCACTACCGGTTCCCAGCTGTTGATACGGTTCATATTACCACCCATCTGAATGCCCAAATACTTGAAAGGCATCTCACCTGATCTACACCCCAAAGCTCCCGCTTGAAACTTCACCGCGTCCGTATCCACCCCAACCCCATATAAAACCGATTTTTGGATGTTAATCCTCAAACCAGAAACTAAGTGGAATATACGAAGGATACGCCGTAAAGCTCTAAAATTAAACATCGACCAATCGCCCATGACAGTCGCATCGTCAGCGTACAAAAGATGAGACAAAACAGGACCACCATTTGGAAGTCTAACCCCATCGAAAGAACCCATATAACACGCCTTCCGAATCATACTAGAAAAAGCTTCCATAATAATAATAAATAAAAAAGGGGAGATCGGATCACCTTGACGAATACCTTTACTACATTGAAATTCAAATGTTGGGGATCCATTAACTATTACCGAAGACGCCGTCGAAGATAACACCCCAAGAATCCATTTGCACCACACTTCCGGGAACCTCATCTGTCTCAAGATAGAAATTAAAAAAGCCCAATTAACATTATCGTAGGCTTTTTCAAAATCAATCTTAAACATAAACATAGAACTCCCCCTACTCTTCGCCCAAGACATAACTTCACTGAGAATCATAGGCCCATCCAATATATATCTTCCCGCTAAAAAAGCCGATTGCGTCTCATGAGTGACCGAATCCATAACCGTCTTCATTCTATTAGCCAGAACTTTAGACACCACCTTACTAACCACCCCAATAAGGTTAATAGGACGATACTCTCCCAACCCCACAGGATCATTAACCTTGGGAACTAACGTAATGAACGACGACCCAACCCCCCTATTTATTTTCCCCGTATCATAAAACTGATCAAAAATCATCTTGAAATCATTAGCGAACAAACTCCAATATTTCTTCATAAAACGAAAATTGAACCCATCAGGCCCCGGAGCTTTATCACTGCCACATTCAAACACCGCCTCCTTGATTTCTTTATCCGAAAAAGGGGTCGCCAAAAAATCAGCATCACCTTCTGACAATAACTTTAAATCGTAACACTCCAAATACGGTCTCTCCGGCATCTCCTCTATAAATTTGTTCCTGTAAAAAGAAAAAACTTCACGCTTAACAATAGAGGGTTTAGTACACCAAATGCCATTAACGAGCACCCCTGGAATACAGTTAGCGACTCTTCTCTTGTTGACCAATCCATGAAAAAAACTAGTGTTTTCATCCCCATCCTTGGCCCATCTCACCCGCGCCTTTTGCCTCAAATCTTTAATCTTATGCTCCTCCAACTCCTTAATCCGCATTTTACCTTCCCCAAACACCCACTGCTCCACCTCCGTCAAATCCCGATGCTCTACCACATTGTCCAACTCTTCCAAATCAGCCATTAACGCTTGTATCTCTTCCTCTTCAGACAACCCATTCGAATTCTTCCACTCAACAATACTGTCACGAATATGTTTAAACTTCCTCATAAGCATTAAATCTGGAGGCCCCGAACTCGAGAAAGAGGAAACCGCCTTGTTAATCACATCATCAAAACCCGCGCGATCCATCCAGGAATTAAAGAACCTGAAAGGCTTAGGACCAAAATTCCTGTACTCTACTTTCAATACCAACGGACTATGGTCAGAGTATTCTCTAGCTAGTGCCCGGTACTCCGCGTTAGGCCAGTCAACCATAAAATTCATGGATACAAAAATCCTATCGATCCTACTGCACTTATTGCCTGAAACAAACGTGAATTTCCGACCTTTTAACCCGTACTCCTGAAGCTCAGCTCCATCTAAAAAATCATTGAACTCGATTGCCGAAAGCTGGTTGAATTTAGAATTTTTTCTTTCCGAACAATCTCGAACACAGTTAAAATCCCCTCCCACAATCCAGTATAACGACTCCTGATGAATAATCCGATCTAACTCCGCCCATAACACACGTTTTTCACCATTATTATGCGGAGCATATACATTCACGACCCCCACCTTGTGACCACTATCTTTAATAATCCCTATCACCACAAGAAAGTGCCTATGTTTCTGAACCGCTATCTTCTGGAACCTCTTAGGATCCCATAAGGAAACAAGCCCCCCCTGACCTACCAACAGCATCGACCCAATCATACTCGAACATACCTCTTCCCCAAAAACGACCAAGATCCACACCTTGCAACGAAGCAAACTGAGTTTCTTGTATCATAACAAACGTCCCCTCATTACTATTTCTTAATCTGGCAATCCAATCCCCCTTATCACTACCACCCAGTCCTCTAATATTAGTGGATAAAAAGTTCATTGAGTCACCCCTTGAAAACCTTCCTCTTCGACACTTTTAGTAACAGTACTCTAATATTCTATGTTACATCTTGTATCTTTGTGAATGTTGATCAGGTTTCTAACTTAGATATCATTAGTCAAGACTAAGTTTTATTTTAAACAGTTGCTTATCTTCTTTGCCTTTCTTTTAAAGACAATGTAATTTTTATCTATACTACACTAGCAAATAACCCGGGAGCTTCCCGGGGGTGAAAAATAATAAAAATTATATAAATAATATGGAATCGACAAATGAGTCTTTTACAACAGAGAATTGCACGTATTTTACTTAAAATATTAGAAAAAAATATAATATAAATAATATGGATTGGTTATAGAATAGTTATTAATAATAATGATGATAATAATAAGGATGTTATGTTTTTAGATTATGTGAGAATGTGTTTGTTTGTTCATATGTTATTTATGTCACAGTGAATCAGTAATATTATGTTATTATGAAAACACAAAATCAGTCAATGAGAGGTAAAAGAAGTGGTTATAATAGTGTGATACAACTGAAAATCAGTCAATCAGAAGTCAAAAAAGTGGTTAAAAGTAAGAAGTTTTAGTCAAACATAGCTAGGGAAACATCGTTAGACCAAGTTGTTTATGATAACAAAGTTCATAGTTGAAAAGTTGAGACTTCAAAATATAAACATACTACCAACTAAAGAGGAACATATTCTACTTAACATATAATGTTATGTAGAGATGTTCTATTCATTATAAACAGCAAGGAGACCTCACTTTTGTAGTATTTCAGTCGATATCTGCCACCATTGCGTATTCCAAGTTTTTGCATACATGTTGCCCACTTACAAACTGCAAATCTCACATGATTTCCGGATACTTCTGCACGAATGTTTTCCTTAATGATATTTCCATCAGCAAACTTGATTTTTAGTTCTGCTCCATTTACAAAGTCAGCCTTTCGAGAAAACCATATAGGAAATCTCTGCCATAAGTATTGAGTAAAATTTGACATTAGAATATAAAGTTTGTTAAAATAATGTTAATTGAAAGTATTTAAAGATTAAAAAGAGTTGGAACTTTACAAATTTATGTGTAAGTTGTTTAACAACTGTTGGATCTTCATCAGCAGTAGAATCCAAAGTAAGATCAGCAGCATTTTTATCTTCATTAAGAGCAACAGCATCATAATTTTCTTCAACAGCAGGGTCATGTTGTTCAACTGCAGGGTGATTGACTGGAATATGATCATCTGAAAGAGTAGCAGCATTATCAGTTAAATTAAGCCATTAACTAACAACTACCCAATTTTGATTCGACTCATAGAAATCCAATAAACCCATCCCGATTTTAAATAGAACATCATGTACCCAAGTTGCTTTCATTTTAGAATTAAAGCATGATTTAAAGTACAACTGGTATTTGTTAAGGTGATATTTATTCCAGACTACATATGGCAAAATAAAGCCATTAATGGATCACTTTTCAGCAACTAAAAATGAAGCCTTTATTAATTTTATTCTATGACTTTTCAGCAAGTAAAAAAAGACATAAGTTAAAGGGCATGCTTAACAGTAATTTGGACATGATGTTATCTCGACCCTAATGATCTCCTTTTTCTGTCAACTCGCCCATGTATCCCAAATTAATATATGCTACTTCAAATCTTCAATATAATTCAATTATGCTTGCTATATCAATTTTGGCATCACGAATCATGACGTGAGCACAATCAATAATATCTTCATCTGAACACTGTTTAAATCATTCAATAATCGTGAATTAAATTGTTTATTAGCACTAACTTCAGATAAAAGCTTATAAATTATTTTGATTACATCAAGAACCCACCATTTTTGTAACATTTAGCAGCTAAAATTAAATTATTCAAAAATCACATAATAATACCATAATAGTAATTGACTAAGAAAAAAAAAACAATAATATTGGGAATACCTCAATGGTGGTGATAGGGATTTGTTGAGGCGTTTCGCATTTTTTTGAACTTGAAGTTTTGGCCTTGAAGCTGGTGGCTGCCTAGTGTGGCCTTAATCACCAATTTCCAATTTGTGTTTTCGGTCCGAAGCAACATGACGAATACAACTGCTTTATTGAATTTCATCTTTGAAGACATAGTGTTTTCGGTTTCAGCAACTTGTACAATTTCTTAAAAAGTGCACTACAAATTAAGAAATTGAGAAATGTTAAACTTGGAAAATTATGCAAAAAACAATAATTTTAGAGGTGATATTAGCATGTATAAAGTTGAAAAGGATAAAAAAATGGCACAAAAGGAGGAATCATATGGAGAGAGTGCCTCTAAATTGCGTGGAAAAACTACACATATTCACTTGTTATATAGATATTAGTTTCTTCCTTTTTCTTAGCTAAGCGTAGGTGTCAAGATGGTTGTTGTCAACATACATTTTCTACAAAAAAATGAAAATTGTTCAACCTCTAGTTGCGATAATCAAATGATTTCTACTTTGTGTGTTTTTTAAGTTGATTTACCAGAACCAACAAACAACATATGCAATTTAAGGAAGGGATATTTTTAAACCGTACCGTATCAAGAAGGACGTTCAAAGCCTTGAAATCGCGATATATAATTTGGTCTTTTGCATCATGAAGAAACTTCAGGCCTCTTGCAGGACCGATTGCCACTTTAAGTCTTATTGCCCACGGAAGCGGTTGAGGACCCCCTGCAAATCCAAACAAAATTACATAAGAATCACTAAAAACTTATGCAACCAATCAAACAATCATTTAGAATCAACCAATCTTACTTCTAAAAATATGATTTTCCGAACCCCCTTTAGGCATATAACCTTTGTCTTTGACGGTGTGGCGTTGATCAGGTGGCGTCCGTTTGGCGACGGTCTGAACAGGTGGGACCATATCGACATTATAGTATTTGAGGCATATTACCTGCCAGTTTTACGGTCTGTATATCTGCATGCTTGTGGTATTTCAGAACCCTCAAAGACAATCTCATGGTGTATTCTTTAACAAAATATGCTACCTCAAACCCACCATGACCATCAATAAAGCGTAGAACAAATTTGCGAGACCACCCCACTTCGTTTAATCTGTGTGCTCCTATATCCGTGTAACTTCTAGACCTGATACTTGTAGGACTCAAAATCCTTGTAGTAGACTCCACAACCGTGTTATTCTTGACATTCGCAGAGCATCTTACAATCTAAAAAACAGAAAACAAAGTGTCAGCATTCAGCAATAAACCATAAAAAACAACAAATTAAAAACAGCCACCACTCCAAGCAAAAAGAAAAATACATAGTTTTTAATGATTCCAAATGACAAAAACCTGGAAAAAAAACAAACGGAAGTAATTAACGTGTAACCTGATGACAGGTAACGGGTAGCAATCGATCCTCCTAGGCCTCCTTACAAAATTTCTGAATGACACACGAACAATGACCGAATCAAACTATGTAAGTTCGAAATAAAAAGTAGAACAACGCAATAAAAAAGTTGGATTGAAAGTTTGCAGAATGCTGTAATAAAAATTATGTGTCTATAAACGTACAAATTCAGAAAGAGTTACCTCACGTTTAGAAGCGTTTACCAAAATCTATATGTGAGCGAAGTTGACGACGACGGTGGCGGAGTGGTCGATGCAACAGAGTTACGGAGGTGATTTGTTGGCCCTTGACTGAGTATCACATAAGGATCCACTGAGTATCACATAAGGATCCATTTCGCTGTAAATATGAACAAATATATCATTAAAGGAAAGGGGTAAGAAATAAGACCATCCACAACATAATCAGTTTATTTAAAATAATCAACACTTAAGAAAAAAAATGCAACATCAATATATTAAAGATTATATGTCTTCCTTCAATGGGCGATTACCTATTCACCTCCCAACATAGTCTGGTGGAATAAGCTATTAAACATGCAAAAGATAAATACAAATTAAAGTAAACCTTTGAAAACAAAACTAAGTTATCAAACAGTATTCCATTCCGGTATTAACTTTCAGTTTGTAAATTGCATACACATACCAATTTAGACTATTTCGAGTCTAATACCAGCTTAAATCACAGAAGCACCATAATGATGTTGCTGTACATAACAACAAAATAATAATTTTAGTCCATAATTGTGTAATAGAAATCATAAGAATAGAGGAGATTCGCTACTGTCTAATGGTGGCCGCGTTAAAAATCCAACGCGAACGCGCTCGCGTCTGTTCGCTCGCGTGCGCCCTCACGCGTGGTTGTTGTCATGTTCGCGAACCACGTGGCTCGTGTGCTCGCTCGGCACCACAATGTATAGTCATATTGAAGTATTAAACACAAAAGGCAATCCAATATATGGAGCACTTGCACATTTATACCATCGTGGTGGTGATAAAACTTGGATTTATATGTGTTCTTCTTTATTCTGTAAAAAGGCAACAATGATGTCAAAACCTGAAAAGAAGTAAAGAACCAAAACCCAATCCTTGCTTCACAAGAACAATGAAAACATAAACAAAAGTTACCTAATCCCTATAAAACCACATGGAAAGAAACCCCCAAATTAAGAATCTTTACCTGACAATGGTTCCAACAATAATATTGGAATTGTCTACGATTGAGCCGGAATTGTCTATGAATGAACCCCAAAATTAATTAAGAACAATGGAGGCAAAATAAATGTTAACGACAACTTACACAAGATTGACAGGAGGAAAACTTCAGATTATTTGAGAGGTGAGAGAGACGTGAGAGAATGAGAAGATGAAGAGGCTGATGAGATAAGGAAGAAGAGGCGGATGAGAGAAAGATGTGAGAGAATGAGAAGAGATTATGTGAGAGAATGAGAAGAGATTAATTAGATCGTAGGGTTTCAATTGTGATTGTTTTTAATTAATTAAAAAAAAATTAAAAACATCAAAACCTTTACATTAAGATGCCACGTGGCGATTTCAAGGGGGGATTGAAGGAACCAATGGCCGCCACGTCAGCAAAAGTCTTTTTACCCGCGCGTTGCGGCGGGCGCTTTGTCGATATCAGTTCTATTCGTTACAACATTAGTACGGTATTCGTTAACGTTGGTACGATACCAACACCATATAGTAATCGATACCATTGCCGATGCTATTCGGTGTAAGTGCAGTCTTTAGATGTTCGCTTATCTTTGAATAGTTTATCTGAGCGCATGGTAATCAGGGCATAATCAAATTGATTCTGATAAGCAATCTTACTGATTGAAAAATACTCCATCTGCAAGTGGTAGAAATAAGTCTGCTGCAACAAAAGGGAGTGAGCCTAATCATTCATTGCCAAAATATCCACATGACATCTTAATATAATACAAATCTACAAACAACTTACTGGATGCAATTTAAATAATCAACTTGAGCAAAATGAACAATCTTTATAATAGTTTCTGGTCAAAAGAGCAATTCAAGTAACATCCTATAGCAGGTCATATCTAACTACGCCAGCATACAGTCTTTATGTCACCTATACCTAGCCATCTAAACTTGTAGTAACAACTAACATGGGCTAAAACAGTTCTTTTCCTTTGCTTTTGTAGTTAAATATCCATAGTACACACATATATGTATGTCTATATGTAGAGACAGAAAAATATCTAATAAACAAATATATTTTGTAGTTCTTAGAACAATTTTATTTAATGTTAGTAAATTAGGAATTCAATTGTTAGTAGTCATTTTTCTTATCAGTCAAAGGCTATGAAGCTAACATATTGGAAGCCTCGATGAAAGCTGATCTATCAAACCCCAAGATTCAATTTTTGAGAGAGAATAATTAAAAGCAAACATTAGGCAATAAGGGTGAGGCTAGATTAGAACACGGGCCTGTGTTTTGAAGAGTCAAAGATCACCTGGTCCAATGCGCAGAACCAAAATCCTCGTCTTTTCCTCTTCACTTGCCTCCTTTTATCTACATTTTCAACATAAAAAAATGCTCAAACAGGCCGTGTCAAGATCTATAACTATATAATAAAAAAATGTGGCCATTTACTTGTCATTTCCAATAATTTTGTTACTTTACCTCAAAATTAGTGAGCTTACTCGACTAAAATAGATGGAACCGGCTCAATCTTTGTTAGTCAAGATCAAGCACGGCTTCTTGTGGGAGCAAACCTTTCATAAACTTAAGCAAGTGAAATTGTGTAATGGGCATCACATCTTAAAATTGCTCCAACAATCTCTCTTGCTAATCATGAATCAAGTCTGCTGCCTCCATCAATGGTGAAATCCACCTTTATTCCTCTTTCCTGTCAAAGAACTGCTTGCAATTTTCCTAAACATATTTTATAGAAGTTCAGTTTGAGTTTAAAGATACCTGTAGGCTGTGATGATTTCATGCGAGTGGATTATCTAAAGAGTTCATCTTGGATTGAAGATTGATCCCATTAATGAGGGGCAAATCTCTAGCATGTTCTTCATTTAAAGATGTAGTTAAACCTGCATCAATTATTATAAATCAATCAAATATGTGATCATAAAAAACAATAAATATTGAACATTACCTCAATTTGTTGCTGATAAAATAAAAGATATGGATTTAATAAAGATTAAAAAATTATGATCATAATGTCATTGTTTTATTTAGAGAAAACAAATAAATAGAATGACACATGATCAAAGATTGTTTACATTGGTTCGTGTATGGCAAAATGCGGCGTAAGAAAACACAGTTAGAGGAAGGTTGGGAGGAGCAAGTCTCGTGAGTAGGCGAACGCAGGTGGAGAATGTGACGATGACGCGTGACTGGAAAAGGCTTAAGGCTTTGAGCACTGTTCATACGTCCATGCTCTTCTATATATATAATGATGTAAAAGCATTCAATCTAATAGATACACAATTACATACCATCAATGATTATCTCTTGAACGTGTATTTGTAATTCTTCAATATTCGTAGATGATTGCATCAAAGAGTATATTCTACAATCAAAGATAAGATTGTTAAGCGCATCCAATTATAATTAAACGATAGTATTTAATGAATTCTACAACTAAATTAACATTCTAAGTAAATAGTTTGATCTTCAAAATGTACCAGATCAGAAAAATGTGTCGTAAAGACTCCAAATATGATTAAAAAAAAAAAAAAAAGCTTATCTAGGTTCTTATATACCAATTGGGAAAGGTTGATAATATGAAAAGTTCAATTAGGAATCCAATCCAATACAATGCTTTCATGAACCATTTAATTCATTTTGTTAACTATCTGGCTAAATATTTCACATCCAAGACATCACATGTGCATGTTTTTTAAGAAGTCTTTTGAACACAATTGTGCCATAACTCAAGAACCAAACCCCTCAAAACTCCAAGTAATCAAGATCCAACATTAGCTGTAATTAAAAAAAAATATAACAATCGATTCGTATGAGTATAATACTTTTATTCAACCAACTTGAAATTCATTACCTGGGATAGAAGCCTATGGAGTCCACGCAAAAACCAAGTAATCAATAACCCACAGGAGCATGGGATGTAGCCTCTGCACTACTCCACACTACAAAGATTGAACTATATGTTTTGTAAAGAGTGATTTAAGCAAAGGGTATATCTATTCTATTTAGGGTTCGACGAATCAAAGGGGATAGATTTAGGACAAACGTGGACGCAATAAGAAGAAGGTAGCAATATTAGGTTCCAAGAGTAAATTGTAGCTTTGAGTTATTTTCAGATCCAGAGCCTTCTCGATCGTCGAATCGTCTGACGTAAAAGACGGTGGTCGTGAATCAGGAAAGGTAAGGAAGAGGTGAGATAATTTCCTTGATTGCCACTATGAAGATATGATGCGGGAGCCTAGGGTTGAAAAGAAAAGCTTCAGATTATTTGAAGGTGAGAGAGACTTGAGAGAATGAGAAGATGAAGAGGGTGATGCGATAATTGAGAGGTGAGAGAGACGTGAGAGAATGAGAAGATGGAGGTGGGAGAAACGTGAAGAATGAAAAGAGGCGGATATTGGTTAATGTGATGTAGGGTTTCAATCGTGTTTTTTTTAAATTCATTATAAAAACAAAAAAATTAAAAACATCAAAACTTTTACATTAAGATGCCACGTGGCGATTTCAAGGGGGGATTGAAGGAACCAATGGACGCCACGTCAGCAAAAGGGCTTTCTTTTATATATATATATATAGATTATAAAGTACCAAAAATGTACTACATGATAATTTTGTCACAGAAACAACTTTTAATGCAATATGTACAATGTAGTGAAGCTTATTTATGAGGGTATATTCGTCCGTTAAAGCAAAGTTAAGATGCCTATAGGGATATTTAGGTAATTTGACTTATCCATTTATTCACAAACTAAACATTTGATTCCCATTTTAACCTTCACTTTTCTTCACCTTATAACTCCCCTCCTGCCAACGATGCCACAACTTAGTGGTGGAGGTGAGAGGTTTTAAGGCTTAGCCTATTTCCTACCTTGGGGTGCCCGGTTCAAATGCCACATCGGTCGGGCTTTGCTCATGTACAGCCCTGAGCGAGATGCCGTTCAAAAAAAAAAAAAAAAAACTCCCCTCCAAGTACCAATGTACCATCCAAAGGTTTCAAACAATAATTCCATCTTAACTCCTTCATATCTTCCAAACCCATCTTTTAACAATACTAGTGGGAAACACGCGCGATGCGGCGGAGTGACAATTTACAACCCATACGATACGTGTTAAATACACCAAAATCCAAATCATAAGAGTTATTTTGTTTTTAAATAGGTTAACTAATGGTTAAGTTTTTGTTTAGTAGTCCTAACATGAGAAAAAATCAATATAATAAATAATTAAAAAATGTTGATTTCTTTTCTCTATTGATTTTTTTTAAAACGATCTTAAAATATTATGTAAACAATATGATTCAAAAAGTTCATCCATATACTCTTCCGTGCGACATATTAACCTACATATAATACACACTGAATTTATTTATTGTATATTTTTTGTTTAAAAATGAGATATAAATAGTTTTCATGTTCAAATGTTACAGGTTTGAATTAAAATGGTCAACCGACTAAACAAGTCTTGGCTTCAAGGTGTGCGAGAGCCCGTTTATGGTAAACAACACGTAGCTTTTTGTACTGCTGACGCAGGGTTTCAGATTCGTCATCGGTTTTATTCATCGACTATGAACAAAACATAAAATTATAAGCAAGAGTTACCTAACTATGACCCGTTTATAAACGGTCAATTTGAGTCTTTTCTCTCACAAGTCAAATGACAAAGAACTCCTGCATTGCATTCAAAGTTATCTCTATAATACTGTAGTTTTTTCTAACGTGATACAAAAATCAAATAATTAAAAAACTTTTTGTGGGTTGGCACAAGACATGGCATGTTCTGAAGATACTTAGTTTTAGACCTCTTAACTAACCCACCCGTTGTATTATCTTAAGAATAGGACACTGCAGACAACAAAAAAACTGATCGTGAACCTAGCATGTTTTTGTTTGCATTTTTTTGGGTCTTAGAAAAGAACTTACTTACCTTGCAGCTTGTGTAGCAAGGAACCAATAGAGTAAGATCTACAGATTTCCAAGATCATTCAACTTTTCTTTGGCAGATGCTAACTCACTTGTTCTTATGATGATATGTAGTGCCCCAATAAATTAAAAAAAAAGCTTGTGTATATATTCTTGCAGTTAATCACCAATTTGATCATCTGGCATTTTTATAGATTTTTAAATCGCATATATGATGGTAAATCTAACGTGTGCTATAAGTTCGACTACATGAAATGAAAACCTTTTAGGTTCCTTAATTCAGTTATCCTATTTCCAAATTCTCTCATGCATAACAAACATATCAAAAGGACTAATATTTTACTCTGCTCATCCGAAAAAATCTTCCTTTTTTGTTTAAATAGACAATTGATAATATAATAAAAGATTTAACGCATTGATTGAAGAATCAAAAACCATAAATTACGGATTCACTTCAAAACAACACCAATCAAATCACGTGCAGCTACAAAATCATATAAAATGGTCAAATCAGTTTGATCTATATGAAACAGGATCAAGTCAATTGACAAATTTGAACAGCAAAACACGCAAAAATCACTTGAAAAACACTCATTTTAACCGTCGCTCTCATTTTCACCATGTCCATGGTACTTAGATTACAATGCATCCCTTTAGCCATTAACTACATATTTCATATCCAATATGTTGTAAGATAATTGAACCATTTCAATCAACTAACTATAAACGTTTAATTTACAAAATTATGAAAAAGATAAAATGATATACGTTCCTTGTCCTTGAAAATATGAATGCAATTTACTTGTCATCGTGAAATTTATTGACTCATTATCTACATCCAATTGTAGTTGAATTTAACTATATCTACTGCACCAGATAATGGTTACCTCAATTTAGGTATCACAGCCAGACCCACTCTCAGATTCATCTCCTCTAGCCCTTCCAAGATGTGCTGCAAAAATTTTCCCCATTCAAAACCAACTTGAAGCCCAAGTCCTTCCATCTTGTGTTTACGTTCAAATCATCACAACATCATATATAATCACAAACACACAAATGTTTACAATACAAACTGATCATACATATATTGTAGTTCGGGATCAGCTTCTTTTTCAATAGATTAAACCGACATACATGTTCTTTACACTCATTTGCCTTCACATATACCTAAAATAAAACACCATCAACCAATAATTGTGATCATACATGATTGTTATGTGAATAGATCAAATACATTAGATGTGCCCAAATCATTGTTCGCATTCTCAATCCAATTTAGCTTAAATTTGTGGATGTTAGCCCTAAATTGACATATAAAAAATCTATGCATTATTCATTAGCATTCATGAAAAACGAATTGAAATAGGAACTAAAAAACAAGTTGAAACCTTACTGGCCTATGATCGGAGTACCTGCAATCCCTTATCGAATTGACTAACTATTGTCAAATCATTACACCTATCTGAAGCAAGTCAATCATATATAATAATTAAAAATTTTATCCATGTCAATTACACTAAGAAACATCTAAACAACCCAAGATAAAATCCAAATCAGAGGGAGGACAGAGGAAGAAGGGAACCTGATATGCACACCGATTTGTGGGTGACTGATGCCCAGTGCGCAGATCTTATTAGAGGTGGGTGGGAACTCAAAAGACGAAGTAAAGGAAAAGCCTTTAAGTCGAGGTCGATTCAAACTCCGGAATTGAATGCCCTGAGTGAACTGCCATTAAAGTGGGAAGATGCCAAGGGCTGGTAACGTACACCGAAATATCAATTAAAATGGCGTCTTACAAAGTGGGTCTTAAAATAGTGTCTTACAAAGTGTGATTAAATTACAACTTTATCCCTTACTCATGGTTAATCTTTTACATACGTCTTGCCTTACCGATTGCGTCTCCATATTGTTTTTTTTTGTGTGGCCGTGATACGTTTGCCTATTAAACCAAGCCCACCAAAACAGATAATTAAGTAATTCACCACAATTATATTGGTCCTTTTGTTGTTGATATCAGTAACCCACAAAGACCCAACATACAAAATCTCCTTTAGGGTCTGTTTGGTATGGGGTAATGGAATGGACGAGGGAATGGAATGGAAAAGGGAATGGAATGGACAAAGGAATGAAATGGATGATTACCATTCCATGGTCTTGTTTGGTTACCACGTAAGAATGAAATGAATCATTACTTTGTATTGTTTGGTAGGTAGGAAAAGACTTAGGAATAAACCGATGGTAGTGAGTGGTGGCGATAGCGGTTGATAGTGGGTGCCGGCGACGGTGGTTGGTGGTAGCGGAGGAGGTGGTGGCGGTCGTGGTAGCGGCAACGGCGGTGGTCAATGGCGGCGACAACAATGGGTGGTGGTGGTGGTGATGGTTGGTCCGTGTCGGTGACGGAGAGTGTCGGTGGTGGTGGTCGGTGCTTGGTGGTGGGTGGCGATAGTAGGTGGTGGAGGTGGCGGTTGGTGGTGGTGGTCGGTGACGGATAGTGTCGGTGGTGGCAGTCGGTGCTTGGTTGTGGGTGGCGATGGTCGGAGGTGGAGGTGTACGTGGCGGTTGGTGGTGGGTGGCGGTGGTGGTGGTGGTAGTGGACGGTGATGGAGAGTGTCAGTGACGGCGATCAGTGCTTCGTGGTGGGTGGCGGTGGTCGGTGGCGGTTGGTGGTGGGTGGCGGGGTCTCGGTGATGGCGGTAGTCGATGGGTGGCGGTGGCGGTGGTTGGTGACGGAGAGTGGCGGTGGTGGTCGGTGGGTGGCGGCAGTCGGTGGTTGGCGGTGGTCAGTGGTGGCGTCAAGCGGTGGTGGCGATGGGTGATAGTGGTGGTTGGTACTGATTAAGGGTGACAAAGGGAATGGAATGGAAAAAAAACAGGGGGGATGGAAGGAATGAATTTGGGGTTTTTAGGGGGAATGGAATGGAGGAGGTAATGGATGATTCCATTACCTTGACCAACCAAACACCTTTTTTTTCATTCCATCGTAATGCTCCATTCCATTCCGCCTTCCATTCCTGCATACCAAACGCTACCTTAGTTTGTTGTGTGCTTCCAAAACATGAAGGCTAAACAATTAAAAGAAAATATTTTTTTTTCTTTTCTTTTTATCTGAAAATAAATAAATAATAATAATAATAATAAAATCCACAGAATTAGATCGATTCGAAACAATTTCATTTGAATCCATTTTTTTATTTTCCTCATGAGAAAGCCCAACTTCAATTCATTTATGAAAAATTCAATTATAACTAATAACACTTCATTTATCAACTAGTGGGAATGCCCGCGCGTTGCCACGGGTAGGTTTTTAAGGAAAAAGTTTCTAAGTCATGTTTGATGTTCAACGTATGATGTTAGCATAAGAAAGTTCAAAGGAAATAAGCATCACAACAAAAAAAGTTAAGGGATTGAACATTGCAAGTTAGTTGATTTTATGCAACATTAGCCCATGAAGAAATAGCAAATTAAGGGACATCAACAAAGATAAACACATGTTTTGGCGTGCAGACACAACTTACTCAAGCTTTAGGTTCCTGAATATGAACATATTTAGTTGAAAAACTATTTCTTTAAAAATACAGGAAGCATCATTTTGAAAAAAATGCCTGCAAATAGTCAACAAGTCCAACAGATGCCCAAAGCTTGGCAACTATTTCAGTCCTCCAAGTTGCAGGCTCTATTTTCCCCCAAATACATCACTAACATGCAAAATCCCCATCAAAGCATAATATAAATTGGAGATCAACAAGGTTTTAAGCAATCAATATGTATGTTATGCGTGAAAAGAAATTTGGTCAAGTGGTATAAAAATCACCTACAATTGCGGTTTTCAACAATATCATTGACTAACCTGTCATTAATAACTAATTCCAAAAGGCAAATCTTCGAAAGGCCACTTTTGAAATGTTTCTAAATATGTAAATTGTTGTCACATCCAATCAACACTAATCATGCACAAGCCTTAACATTATTATGTTCTTTCCTAGCCAGATACTCGACAATCTCCTCTTCACTATTTTTCAAGTGTCAAGTGATAAGCAATGAACCTATGCTAATGATATTTTGAAACTTGAAGCTCACCAAAGCATAATATTGCTAAATGACAAAGATCATTGTATAACACCACCTGAATACATGACCATTTCAAATAACATTTATATAATACTGATCTATTAAGAATGTTAAGCTAGTATATATTGATATTAAAAGATATTCGTTTAGATTTGATCTTGTTCAAGCCATTTACTTATTAACGGTTTGATTCATATTATTTTTTTATATATTTGGCATATTTATGAATATACATTAGAATGTTATATCTACGTTTGTTGAACTTTATATTTCTCAAACTTACGTGTCTAGCCAACTGCTACCGTCTTCATTGTCTAGATGGGTGAAAAGCATACATACGAAATAAATAAATATGAAATATACCTTGAGGTTGACCATGGAATGCTAAATCCCTTTATTGAAAATTGAGTTGTATCGTATGCGGACACTGCGATAGGTTTTATGTTCAAGATGC
This sequence comes from Ambrosia artemisiifolia, assembly GCA_032199755.1. Lineage (NCBI taxonomy): Eukaryota > Viridiplantae > Streptophyta > Magnoliopsida > Asterales > Asteraceae > Ambrosia > Ambrosia artemisiifolia. Next base: position 3,830,804 of record CM063517.1, read on the forward strand.
ATAATTTTGTGTCGTCTTTATATGAGGCATAGATGTGTTCAAAACAATTTGGTATGTAACACAACAATTTAGACATGGTTAAATGAGAAGGACCTTAAAAGAACTAAAACATGTACACGAAACAAAATCTGACCATTGCAAGCAAAATGCCACATGATCAAGATCCATGCTATAAATCCATCCGTTCATCTAATCATTTAAAACTGTTTATTCTGACACAACCAATCCCAAAATGCAAATCCAAAAATAACCATGAGATTTACTTTCTCAGGAGATGCAAAGGATGTCCCGTCATCTTGCAAACATTGGGATCCAGACGAGTGTTTACCATAAATCGTACCATCAAGACTTGTGAGGTTCAATAAAATTAACATTGTACATTGGAGACCTTAAAGGATAACAAGCAAATAAATACAGCTTTTTTTGTCATTTAATGACGTCCAATTTGTCAGGTTTTCTAAATGTGTCTTTCTTCGCCTTCTATTGTGTCCAGCTAAACGCCTTCTGTAATCTTTTTCCCTTCAACAAACTATTCAAGACTATAGAACTTGCCCATATATAATACAACCATAAATTTAAGTCATATGTTTTACCACACAATCATTTAATTTAATTCAATCATAATTGACGCATCACATTTGCTGCCACTTTTAGCTTCTTTTTTTTTTATTATAAAAGTAGTACCCAAAATATGAATAAATCCAACCTGGGATGTAGGCACACCAAACAAATTAAATCCAACTACAACATCCAAATCAAAAGTGAGTAGAAAATCAAAACAATAAGTAATTACACACACAGGAAAAAACAAATTGGATTTTACAAAACCTACCACGAGCACCAAAAATATGATTTCTACAAAATCTACTAATTTACTATGGAGCACAAGCGGAGTTAGAGCATAGCAGATAATAACTCTAAATTCCGAATCAAAGGTGTATGACATGTCTATTGAAATTTAAGAGACAACCCTCCTTTTATAATGGATATTGAATGGGGAATTAAATGGCAAACTTGAGGGGAATGTCGATTGATAGGAAAAGTGATGGAACTCATTGAAGGCCAATGAATTGTAAATTGAATGTGCAGACATTATGAATGGGAGTTACATGCTAAGAGGGTATAAAGTGTGCATTAGACAACCATACAAATAGCATTATAAGTTGTACATGAAGGGCATAAATATAAAAGTATAATAGTATATTTAAATGCACAATATTGATGTCAAAATTGTTAAAGCACAAGGTACAAGCATCTTAATGCATCACATGATACAAGCATCTTAATGCAATGATAAGGGGCATAAAAGGAAGAAAAGTGGTCAAGTTTAGAGAATAACACTTGTGACTTTTAAGTTGCCACCTTAACTTTGACATATTGGACCTTTTTACCCATTGTTCACTCTTTATAATGTAATATAGATATATGAATTTAATTGTGTTTATCAATTTAATACTTATGTACAAAGACCATTTTGCCCCCTTGCTAACTTCATTAAGTGGTTATACTATGAACATAAGATGTTGTAATTACTTAACTTTGTTGGGAATCCCTCTTACATGCTTTATAATATAGTATAGATAAATATTATAATGTTAACGTGAAAATATAGCTTTTAATGAAAAAAATGTTCCTAAATAACTTAAGATATATATTTTTTTTGCTAATTTATTTTGATTTGTGTTTGTACCATTAATCAATAGAAACAATACAAATTTTTTATCGACTTAAATTACATCAAATTTGTCATTCGTTAAATCTTTAACAATGGTTAAACTTTAATTTCAACGGAAGTAACACCTGAACTCCAATGGATTTATCAATGCAACTGTTAACCCCACCCATAGATGCGATTTGAGTCTTATATGGTTATTTTCTACATAAATATTAATTGAAACAATCCATTCCCATCATCAATTTAGTTTTACCGTTGACTTTCTAGAGAGAAAAACTGTGATTCAACTAAATCATTTAGATGTAAAATCATTCATTATTGTATCTATTAATTCTAAACATAAGGACAAGTAGTATAGTGTCAGATCTTAGGTTTGCGCACTATGATTTTTAGTTATTCTTGCTCTCTTTATTCTTTTACATTTCTTCATTCACGTCCATTTTTCTTTGTTTTCCTTTTAGTCTTTTGTTTCTCACATTATAGTAGTAGTTATTACTTTAATAGTTATTATTGCATTAGTTCTTTGAGTCATTTCTCTAACTTGTTCAGTATTATGATATTGTTTTTTTATACTAATGCGACATGCTATATTTTTTTATATCTTTTTATGTATATCATGACTATTTTTTTCATTTCTCTTTTGATTGCTATACTAAGTATGATATCATAACGAAACGAACTTAAGCGATACCAACCAAATCCCCCCACGTAGTGCGAGGTATCTTACTATATACCCAAAAAAGATAGATATGTTTTTGTTGGAAACAATACTTCTAAAGAAAAGAGTCATATAAGTATGAATTTATTTAGTTTAAAAGAATTGTAAAATAATAATAATAAAAAAATAGCTATGCCGCAACGCGCGGATTCCCCACTAGTATGGTAATATTAGCAATTCTTAGTTTGAATCCTTATGCGTTGGTTTTTGCTATCAATCAAAAGGTCATCACACTGAATTCCACACATAGTAAGGGTGTGACACTCTATTTCTTTGTTTTCCTCTTCTGTAGATTTTTTTTCTTCCATCTCCACTTTCGTGTGGTGTTTTGACCATGAAACTCAACATAATGCCTGACCAGAAAACTTTTATCCTTCTCTAAAGCGAAAATATTAGGAAAAGTGTACCTGAGCGGTTCGTGTTCACCCAAGGATCCTGCCAAAAATGCAATTTATCACCCCACACATTCTCGCCCTTGAAGGAGTTCATCAGGTTCATATGCGTTTTTTGAATATTGCTATCCAGATTAGTTATGTGTTACAAACCAAACAAGAGAACTCATCCCCAAAACACTAGTCTAATTTTAGAGAGAGCTCATTTGGGTTATAAACCCCACATTTGTTGCCATACAACCGATATGTGACAGGTCCCATACCTTGCAACGGTTCAATCCATAACACTATGGTCTTCCACGTCCCCAAGTAGTTAGATCGATATGGAATGAATTGACATGAATTCTTGGCGTTATGTAAAGCATATATAACTTTCGTCCATACCGCGTCTAGCTCGGACTTAAAGCACCACCACCACTTCGTTACTATGGTGATTGGCATCAAGAAGCGGTGTTAAGCCTAACCCTCCATTTCCAATCGAAGTCGTATTTTTTGCCCATAAACAGATATATAACACTAGTTTAATACACACCTAAGTTAGTTTTATTGAGTACATCAACCATAGGTTAATCAGTTTACATATCACGTAATGGTGGATTCATATTACTGATTCGGATTTGAGATTGTGTAATGTGCCGAGTTCGATTTTGCAACTAATAAATGATGCAAACATGTCCGTTGCATTTATTTTTATCCGGTTTTGATAAAGTACGGGAAGGAGTTTGTTTTTTTTTTAATTTTTGAAAGGCAAATTTCATTCAAAACGCCACAAACGGTCCTCAAAGCAAGGACCCCGGGCCAAAAAAAAAACGACTTACATCATGTTTAGAGGATATTTACACCAATCATCCCAATCAATACCTTTCAATCTAGATCCATGACGCAACCAAAAAAACGACGTAGATTTTACGGACTCCACCACTTCAACGACCCTTCTAGACTTACCCTTGAATATTCTATCATTGCGCTCATTCCATATGGCCCACATTGTAGTATAAATGATTCCTCGTAATAAATATTTCTCTTGTTTCGTCGTTGTTTGGGTGTCCGGAAGCTTCATTAAATCTTTGACATCGAACAACAACATATTACTTACTCAGCACCATGTTCCCACCCTACACCAAACCTCATTCGAAAATACACATCCAGTGAACAAGTGCAAGGTTGTTTCTGGTTCCGCGTTACAAATACCGCAAGTCATCACTTAAATCGATCACGCGTTTTATTAGTTTCGACCGAGTTGGCAAACGATTGAGTTCGATCCTCCACACCATAATATTGCATTTTAGCGGAGTCCATCCATTCCAGTTCATGCTTAACCCAACTCTTGGAATCGGTCTAGCGGATAATAATCTCTTCGCCTTGTTAACTGCATAGACACCATCAGTTGCTCCCTTCCATTTCCATGTATCCGAACCCATATTACACTTGAAATCATGTATATCCTCTAATAGTTGAAATAACTCCGAGACCTCCTCATGCGATGAAGGATTTCTCCTCCACTGCCATGACAACATGTTTATGCCATTGACTACCTTTAAACGATCAGCAACCATTACCCATTTGTGTTTTTCCAAATGAAATAAAGAAGGATAGGTGACCTGAAGAGGCTCATCTCTAAGCCAAATATCTCCCCAAAAATGAATTGATGACCTATCTCCTACAATGCCCTCAAAATAAGAATAAAGATCTCGACCATTTGCCAACTTTTTCTCCCCTAGTTTAACAATCCATTTCGAACATCCATTTGCCGAAGGACTACATGGTAACATAGACCAAGGTCGGCTCATACCGTGACATCCCACCACTACCTTCTTCCACAAGCTATTATCTTCTTTTTTAAAACGCCACGCCCAATTTAGAAGAAGAGCATCATTAACATCTTGGATTTTATTAACTCCTAAACCACCCTCTTCTTTTGGTCTAGTTATAATATCCCATGCCACCCATGGAATCTTCTTTTCTTCACTAGATCCCGCCCACAAAAAACACCTCATTATTGCTTCGATACTATCAATCACCGCCACCGGCGTTTTATAAAGGGAGAGGTAATAAATCGGTAAGTTTGCAAGGACCGATTTTATCAAGATTAAACGGCTCCCTATCGATAATGTTTCCGGCTTCCGTGAAGCAAGCATAACCTTTATAACATCAATCACCATATTCCAATTATTTATACGGGACATATTTGCTCCCACTTGGATCTCTAAATAAATAAAAGGAAAAGCACCCCTTTTACATCCCAAAACCGCCAACATATTGTCCACCTCCGCGTCTGTAGTACCAACTCCAAACAAGTTTGACTTGTGTAGGTTAATCCTAAGACCCGAGCACAGATAAAACACCCGAAGAATTCTCGTCGTGCTTTGTATATTTTCACAAGACCACTCTCCCAAAATTAACGCATCATCCGAATAGAAAAGATGAGTAACGCCGTCTTCTTCCTCCAAGAAATTTATGCCTTTCAATTCTCCAATAGCTTTTGCTTTTTTCAACATCCACAAAGAGCTTCCATGACGATTAAAAATAGAAACGGCGATAAGGGATCTCCTTGACAAAGGCCCTTTTCACTTTTAAATTCAAAAGTGGGTGAGCCATTAACGAGAACCGCCGACCGAGCTGACTCTAGAATCCCTTTAATCCAATTGCACCAAATCATAGGAAAACCCATTTGTACCATAATAGATACTAAAAAATTCCAGTTGACATTGTCGTAAGCTTTTTGAAAATCCATCTTTAAAAGAAAAGCTTTTCAATTTCGTCTTTTCAACCATTCCATCAATTCACTTATCACCAAAGGACCATCAAGAATAAAACGATCAGATACGAAATCCGATTGTGATATTGAAACCACACCTCCTATCACCTTTTTGAGACGGTTAGCAAGGATTTTGGAAATTACTTTACTAATCATCCCAAAAAGCGTAATAGGCCTATAGTCTTTGAGTCCCAAAGGTGTTTTAACCTTTGGAATCAAAGTAATAAAAGAAGAAGCACATCGGGTGTTAATCGTACCGGTCTCGTGAAACTCCATCATAATCCGATAAAAATCCTCTTCCAACCCGCTTCAAAACCGCTTTACAAACCAAAAATTAAACCCGTCCGGACCTGGGGCCTTGTCAGACCCGCAATAAAAAACTGCATCTTTAATTTCCAGTTTAGAAAATGAAGTAATTAAGCTTATGCCCTCCTGTTCACTAATCGACTTTATACTAGAACAAATCAAAGTAGGCCGATTCTTGTGGTCTTCTTTAAAATGACTTCTAAAAAAGCGCAACACCTCTTTTTTTAACTAGATTCGGCTTCGACACCCACTCTCCATTCACTTCAAGACCCAGTATAGCATTCCGCGCCTTTCTCCCATTCACCATACTATGAAAAAAACCCCGAGTTTTCATCCCCAAGAGTCGCCCATTTCACTCGGGATTTTTGTCTAATATCCCGGGCTCAATAAAATTCAATCTCTTCGAGGCTCTTCTTACACTCGGACCAAACCCATAACTTTGACTCATCAATATCTCTTTGCTCCATTAACAAATCAATATCATCCTTCTCACATCTAAGTCTCTATTCGTCTTCATCTTCTTTAAGCTTACATTTTTTAACCCACCTTTTTATTTTATCACGAAGTCTCTTCAGTTTGACAAATAAATTAATATCCGCTGGCCCATCCGTGTCTTCTCCCTCCAAAACCGACTTAACAATCTCCTCACACCCCGGTCTATCAAACCACGAGTCAAACCATCAAAATGGTTTTGGCCCAAAGTTCGTATCAACAATAGACAAAAGCAAAGAGGAATGATCCGAAAAGTCTCTACTTTAAGCTCTTACACAAGCATTAGGCCACTTATTAAAAACATTGCACAAATGAGATTCGAGATTCGAGGACACAAATTATTATATATAACATTTCCCATCGTTCGCTACAGTAAATGCAAAATAAAAACCCTTTAAATTCGACGTAATTACACATATGCCATTACAGTCTTCTTGGTCCCTACATGTTGCTTTGTCTTTTCTGCTAGCGCCTTCCTTTGGACTTGGGGGACAAAATCCAGACAACCTCCTTCATCAACACCTCCATACAAAACCACCCTCCTTCCTCAACAAGAACCAACATCAACTTCACACCACACCACACCACTAAACCTCCCACCACCGCACAAAACAAGTAAACAACCAGTGTCGCCGCTTGCTGAACGACGCCGCGCAGAACACCGTAACCACCAAACCATCGTACACAGAGAGAAACATGTGCGAGCAGAAGTCCCCCACTTTCCCCTTCGCGCCGTCACCGTCACTGTTACAACTCTGTTACAAGTGGCCGACGACGTTTGTGTGATGGCGGGGCAACGCCACCGCCGCTTTGCGGGGATTTTACTAGTTGAGAATAATACTACTACTAATAATTATAATAATAAATAAATAATAAACATCCATTAGTGTGATGGGCCCATAAAAGATCAAGTGAAAGCCTAAGTTACTCCCAGCCACCCAGGCCCCAGCCCAGCCTACGCGAAGAAGAAATAAGGAAAATTTTATGCACTTTGAGTTTAGACTTTTTTTTTTCTGTACAGTTTATATAAATTATAGACAATAAAAAATGTATTAGTTCAGTTGTTTAAGAAGATGCTATATTTTTCTAGTAACCACAATATAAGGTTACTATTTGTGCATTATAAAGTTAACAACGTAGGTTAAGTATTTTTTTTAGAGAGAACTTTTATTTTCAATACTCTAAAACTTGTCAAGTTACATCAAAACAGAAGGTAGACGGGCAACAAGCTGCGCCGCCACCCCTTTTCTGAATTGCAAATCCTAGTCTACCAAATACAAAGCCCTGCCCCCTGGAGATGAACTATTGATGTGGATAACCCGTTGGACCCTGCTCAAGAAACGAATAGCTTCTGGTGCTAGGGAGCCAAAGGTATCAAAGGCCAAGGGGACAAAGACATGTTGGTTCTCTGCACAATGGTCCCAAACTAACTGAGGCTAACTCCGTTAGTGTAATGCTGACGTGGCATGCTTAGGTGGCAAAATGATCCTACGTGGCATGCCACGTCAGCATCACACTAACGGAGTTAGTGATCAGACTAACTGAGATCATTGGTGGCCAATATGTCGAAAGTTGGGACCGCTAGTGGTTATTTTCATAGTTGAGACTGTTATTGACCAATATTCAATAGTCGGGATTATTTATTTCCATTACTCCTTAAAGTAAAAGATAATTTTACTTTTATTTTAAGAAAAGTGAAAATGTAGAAGCGAAAGCATTAGTTGGCGTGTGAATTGGACAAACAGAAAGGCTTAAGTATAAATAACAAAGCTTTTATTTTTATCGAGTATGCAGGATTCTTTGGGTAATTTTTAATTTTTTTATAGTAGTTAAATTAAAACAACCAATTAATCTTCACAAGATTTGTGCCCCTTTTTTAAGGTTGGATCTATGCATAATCACAAATAGTTTAATACGCTAGATTTTTATATTATAAACTTCATATATTCATTTAGAGTAGATCCTATGTTATATCTAGTAATACTTTATTTTATAGAAAAAGTTAAAGAGAATCTTAATTATGACGTATTAAATATTCAGAAAACGAAAGAGACCCAAGTCCACATGCACATGCCTCATCCCTCTAAATTCATTATCTTAGTAGTAACGGGATCTACGCTGCGAATAATAATATTCCCACCACTCTTTATTTTCGTCCTCTTATATTATTGTAGCCTGTAAATCTGTAATTAGTCAATTAGGTCAGCTTTTAATAACCTCTTGTTATCTATAAAATCTTATCCTTTTCTTCTGATTTTATATCCAACATTTATAGGATTATTAATTAACAAATTATCAACAAAGTGAGGCGGATGTATAGTATACTCACGTGTTCACTTCGATTATCCTGGCGAAGTGGAAAAAATTGATTTTTTAAGGTATTTTTATAAAATGTTACCCCTTGTTTTATTTTCTAGATCCGCCACTGAATTTACAAACAATGGTATCTAGATGTGTAAACGAGACGAACTACTCAAAATCTGTTAGTAAAAAAACTTGAATTGAGCCGAGATTAAAGGAGCTCAAGCTCTTTCTTGGGGCTCCTTTATTAATAAACTAGCCCGAGCTTCATATTTGAGCCGGCTCACGAGCCTAACCGAGCTTTTTGTTTATATAACTTTTATTTAATAATGATATTCAAGGGCGCAGCATTCAAGCCAAGCTTTAGCTTTATAAGTAAAACATTAAAGAACCAAGCCCGTGCCCAAACTCTTTCACATTAAACGAGCCGAGCCTAAGCATATATGGGCTCGGCTTGATTCGTTAAACCCCTAATTTGCTCTGATTAATTGCAAACAAATAACAGACATGATGGGATCAGTAGGAGCACATAAACAAGAGGAAAGAAAACAAGAATCAATTACATAAGAAAAAAAAATGTTTACAGAATGCATACAAACAGTACAATGTGCAAAAGAATGGTATGAAACTGACAATTTCTAAAACATGTTAAAAACACCCTTATTTCCTCTCCACCAGCCATTTTAAGAGAGGACCCTTTTGTAAGTAAAAATATGAGAGACATTACAGTAATTTGAACAAGTTAAACTTTGTACACACCATCCCCAACTCATTTCAGCCTTCAAACTTTAACCGCTGGCAGAGTTTGAATGGGCTCGGTCTGATGCTTCCCATGTGGCTTAGACTGATTCTGAGACCAGAACGAATGTGCAGCCAAGACTCGGTCCAGTAGAGCTTGTGGTACTGGCTCACCCCTTCTTTGCTGAGGAGAAATACTTGCAGTGTGAACCAATGTTTTCCATTTATCCTGTATATATATATCAAAATTTTAAAGATTGGAAATCTACGTTAAACATTGAAACAAAAAAGAATTTATTTATTTTTACCTTCAAGTCCACATAGGTTCGGTGGTTTGCATCATCAAATGCACGGATTTTAACATCACGCCATCTACAAAATTTCACAAAAAGAAAAAGCATTGGAATTATTGTTCACTGATATCATAATTTCGTTCGGTAATATTTGAAATAGTGTGGGATTTACACACCTTCCAGTTCCAAGCGTTTCAACTGCTTCTACAAGTGCTTCTACTTCAGAAACAGAAAACGGCCTTCTAGTTCTACGTTGTGAAAGTTCGGACTTTTTGCTCACTTTATGGTTCAGTGGGACAATTGCGAGTGCCTCAGGAGTCAGTTGTCTCATTGGCACAATATCTTTAGTATCCACCATTTCTTCCATCGATACTTGTTTACTTTCTTGCTTGTTCTCAATTTGGTTGTCCAAACAAGTTACTACGGGAGGATCTACTGAGGAGTTCAAGAAACCGACATCCATAACAGGACTAGCTGGATAACTGAATATATATTAACAAAAAGTCAAATGCTAATATTAATGGAAGTCAACTAGTGAATAGTATATATAAACCAAATGGGAATTTTATATTACATGGATGGTGGTGGTTCATGAATGTCACATGATGGCAATGATGAAGCTTCTTTCTGAGGCTCTAATATAAATCCCAGAGTGTCACTGTTTAATGAAATGCCTGTTTGTTGTAGCGTTGTGTTGTCATCGTTAATCTTCTTGCCTTGAAGAAGTACCCCTACATGTAATTCACCTCCTAAAATTGCTGTTACAGCTTCCACAACCGTCCTCTATGGAAAAGGATTTCAACGCAAACCACAATTCAGAATCCATAACTAATCAAATGATAACTGATCAACAACAAACGGAATGCTTGAAATAAAAGGGAAAGTGTACCTTCAAGGAACCGATTGTAGATGTCTCGGGAATCTCAATGTATAGTTCTGGCACTGTAAAGGACTTTATGCTAAATTTCACTGAATGAAGAAACATCATGCATGATGCATGTGAGAAACTTGTCAAATGAAAACATAATTATGTATACATGAGATGTAGGATGTGTACCGCGGCCATCCTTCGACTGAAAGGGACTTTTATGGTTGGTAACTGAAGATGTCACTGATTTTGCTGTATGGCAATATATAGCACATTTGGTTAATCATATGTTTAAATCCATGATATATTTCACAAGAAAATTGGAGAAAACGAAAGACCTTTAGGTGTGTTAGATATACTTTCACTGCTCGTCTCCTGAACATAATCAGGTTTTGAGTTATGATGAAACAGCTTCCTTCTCTTAGAATTAGTCTCTTCTTGAAAACGCTCTCTCATGTATATGTTTTTCCTGTTTTGGTTAAAGGCTTTGACTCTACGACCTAAAATAATCATATAGTGACCGGATAAGAAAAAGAATCACAGGGTATGAAATTGCAGAAACACTATTAAGAGAGCTCTTCACTTACTGGTAGCATTAGACGGTTTATAGTCTTTCAGCTTCGGAACTGATTTCCAGTGCCTAGTTGTAGTCAACGTCTTCCTTACTCTTCTATATCCAGCACGTGACTGCAAGCTATATGCCCTCATTTTGGCGATATGCTGATTAAAACTAAAATAATTTTCGTCATCATCTCTAATACCTATCTTTACATTATTCCTATGCCGTGGAAAACAAGCACTAGGAGCAGGATCACTATAAAAGGGTAGATGTGCATTGTAACATGATCTATTTATTACACGACGATTCACACAAGATTTAACTGCGGTAAAATCTTCACTTAGTTTTTCTACTGCATTTGTTTGTACTTGGGCTTCCTTAATATCCATGTTAGCATTACATAAATCCTGATCAATTCCATTCTTGTCATTTGAGGCTTCTAACTTCGCATTAGCGCTAACTTCCCTTGAGAAATCTGAAGTGCTAATTATAGAAGCATGTTCTAAAGCAGAATCATTGTCAGACTCTGCACGTAAATCCTTCACTGCGGGTTCTAGTTTTAACTCTAGATTAGAGGGTTCAGAAACAAACTCATTGTCGCCACAGCATCCCTGATCAAGATAATCTAACCTTAAAGGATTGATTTTGACTTCAAGTGGTTCCTGCTTAACACCTTCTTCAGGAACAGTAATCTGTTCTTTTCTTTCTGGACCAGTGCTGGAAACCGAACTTTCACTCTCCTGCAATAACTTGCCGGCTACAGCTGCCAATAGCTCAAATGGGCAAATTTCGCTACCCGCCGATGATTTCTTACGTGAAATCCTCTAGAAAAATGAAGAATAACGTCAGCTATAAGTTCTCATGAAAATTTTGAAAAAGGCAACTTAAATCTTTACTCACTCTTGAAGACCTGGGAGCCTTAGGTACCACAGGAGCAATGAAACCGTTAAATCCTCCGTTATATAGTCTCTTCTTTGACACCATCTCTTATGCATACATGCCAAATTCTGCTATTAGATTGGAAAATAATCAGAAGCTTTATATGAGGTCATCTCTTAGGCAATCCATGCCTTGAAAGTAACACAACATATGGTCAAAGTAACATATGTAATGGGATGCATCTGATGTATATCAATAAAAGATAAAAGCTTTAAGAGACAATGACTTGATCTGCTGAAAAGGTTAAACCAGATTTACATGCCAAGAAGACTTTACTGCAGTAAATTTACCAATTCAGCACTACACTGATCTTTATTCCCTCCTTCTTAATAAGAGCACAAGTCGTTAAACGCAAATCGCTTATCAAAACATTAATTTTCCTTCCTTTTCCGTTCCAAAATCCAAACCGAAACAACTTACACCAGAAGCTCAATCCCATAGAATGGGAGGCAATATAAAGATTTAAGAGTAACAAAATAATAATAATAATAATAATAATAATAATAATAATAATAATAATAATAATAATAATAATAATAATAATTATCCGGACAGATCTACAAAAAGCTGGCCTAAGTCCCCACATAGAAATCACCGCCCATGTAACACGTTAGTCAGTTACTCAAACACAAACATTTTCAACCAAAAATAATAACAAACATGAAACAAAACAATATGAATAAAGGTTATTAAAGTACACAAATACCATGCAATATCATATTTTTACTATTAATAATAAAAAGGTTAAAAACCTCATCCGCAATAACAAAAACCATAAACCTCATAATTAATTAATTAAATAGTTAACCCACATTTAACCTAACAAAACATAATTTAACCCACAATTAGATCTTTTAATCAATAATTACGAAAACCCATCTCATAATTCGATAAAAAAAATTTATAGTTTAACGTGATCCGATCCGATCTCTGTGATATTAAATTCAACAATTAAGCTCCAAATCTCGAAGAAAAAAACATAAATTCATATGAATTGGAATACAAGATTCAATAAATATAAGTTAAGGATAGATCGATGGGGAGAATTACCTGGGTTAGATTGATCTGGTATGTTAACTACTTAACTGTACAAGGAACGTGAATTAGGAATCTGTATGATAATATGTGCAATAATGAACAGGGAATTGTAATAAGAAAGAATGTGATTGGTAATATTATTATTAATATTAATATTAATATTATGGAGGGAGAGGTTTATTGGTTTAGATCAAGAACGAAAGAGAAAACAGAAACCACAAGTGGTTTTAGAGAGAGAAACATAAACCTCTGGTTTTTATATATATTTTTTGATGGGAAGGGTAGAAAGGTAATTTGACAGATGGATGAAAGAGGTGTAGGTGACCATAAACCTGTGTAATCTGTTGGTGACGGTTTTTAGGACCACTTTAGCCTTACAAAGTTTGCGTGGATATGTGGATAGCTTTTGACACGTGGTCGGGTTTAACAAGCGTTTTTCAATTGGTTGTTTAGCATAGTTGTGGGCCTTTGGCCTATGTTTTTTAAATCTATTTATTAAATTAAACCAGGTATATATTTATTTGTGTAAAAATTAAAAAGATGACAATGAAATGATTTAGTGACGTAATTACGTAAATAGAATGAATGTGACTATAAAATTATAACAAAATATATTTATATTTGTGTAAACGTTAAAGAGATAACAGTGAAATGATTTATTGACATAAATAGATGAATCCTTTGAACATTTATACAAAGAGAGAGGCTAACGTACAAAGTTTCTTAACATACAAAGTGTAAGAAGCATTCTCAGCCATTAGATTTAGGTGGTGGCAAGATGGTAATTAACAATCCTAATCATATTTGGGTTAATCTAACCAGGGGTAAATTGGAAAAACACGTTTAAACATCTGTGAAATCATAACAACAGATGCAAAAATTTTCAACGATTGAACCTGATTTTTCATCGTTTTCAACTCGATTAAACGTTCAGAATGATTAAACAATTCGATTACAAACAAAATCAAAACGTATTTGCAAAAATAGAAAAAAAAACAGAGTATGATAAGTCAATTGATAAAATTAGTCGAATCATATTCAAAAATCACTATCAACGCATGTATTATTCACAGAAACGAACGATGTTGATAATAGAAGAAGAATTAAAGAAAAAAATGGCTTTCAAAAAAGTTTCAGACGATGAAGATCAGAAAAACATAAAACGCATTTGGTTTTTTTATAAAACGCATATGGTTTTTTGAACACTATTTAAACTGGTTTTTTACAAAACGCACTTGGTTTTTTGTAAAACGCACTTGGTTTTTGTAAAACGCACTTGGTTTTTGTAAAACGCACTTGGTTTTGTAAAACGCACTTGGTTTTTGTAAAACGCACTTGGTTTTGTAAAAACGCTTTTAGTATAAATAAAACTCACCTGACCACAACCAGGCACCACTACCTTCATCTTCATGAACCATACCATCACCTCCACCCACCTACAGCCACCATCTTCTAGAGCCACCCGATACCACCACCACCCGGGTTCTCCACCAGACCTACCCCTGAAACCACCCATTGAACCAGGTACCACCCACGTGCACCATCATCAACAACGAGACCCGACCCTAGCCTGAGAACCATCACAATCCCGTCTTCAATCAGCCACCAGAAACCCGAGATCTGGAATCATCTGACCGAGAACCCCAACCTGGACTCGATTCTGCTTGTTACGCCACTGTTGCTGTTTATTGTTGATGTTTTCGGGGTCATAAGGCCGCTGCTGTTACCAGAGGGAGCTGAGAGAGAGCGTGAGGTAGAGAGAGAGGGAGGCAGGTTTAGAGAGAGAGAGAGTGAGGTCTAGAGAGAGAGTGGTGGTGGTGTTGGTGGTGTGGTGGTGGTGGTGGTGATGGTGGTGGTGGTGGTTAATGAACGATGAATGATTTGAAGGAACATTACCTTCTACCCCTTTTAAATCAACTAAGATTGGGTTAGTTAGAGTTAACTAGGGTTTACACATGTCAAAATGTGGTGGCTTCTTATACTTTGTAGGTTAAGGATACTTTGTATCCTATACTTTCTCTTTATACAAATTCAATATAACAATGAGTAAATGGTATCTAACTATAAAATTGTAATTGTAACAATACATAATGAAATAGCTTAGCTTAGCTGCCAACGGAAAGGAAGTGAAGATTTGGGCTGAAAAAAGGGGTGCAAACGAGCCGAGTTACTCGCAAGCTACTTAAGCTAAAATAAATTAATATATTACTATACCGTAATTATACAATTCAATACAATACATTTTCGTTTGGAAGAAACTATTTCCCTGTGTTCTCTTTCTATTCTACTGAATAAGAGAAAAATCTCTGTCTCAGTGTCACATATAATAAAAAATGTCCTTAGTAACATGATAAAAATTTATATATTATTTAAGATGTAACTAGTGTTAAGGACTTGCGAGTTGTGGCTTGACCGTTAAACCGAACAGAAAATAGACGTAAAACCATACCACTCGCGCATAGCGTGTAAACTCGCAATATTTAAACCAAAACGAAAAGCATTATTGTAATCTTAACTCACAAAAATTAAACCAAAACGTAAAACATAGAAAATAATAACTCAGTTGACGTAGGACCCGCGCATTGCGATGGGACCGTTAAACCGCAAAGAAAAATATATGTGACAACGTTGAATCACACATCCACGTAGCATGTTAACTTGCAAAATATAGACCGAAACGTAAAACATTATCATACAAAGAATAACTAAGTCGAAAAGATAAAAACCAACGTAAAAAAGACCGAAAATGTAAAAATAAAAAATACGT
Organism: Ambrosia artemisiifolia; assembly: GCA_032199755.1. Classification (NCBI taxonomy): domain Eukaryota; kingdom Viridiplantae; phylum Streptophyta; class Magnoliopsida; order Asterales; family Asteraceae; genus Ambrosia; species Ambrosia artemisiifolia. The sequence goes on from CM063517.1 coordinate 3,846,648, forward strand.
GTAGGTTTAAATAACAAATAATGACAGTGAAGGAGGAATCTTGTATTTTTTTTAAGGATATGATGTGTAGAAAATAAAAGTTGAGAGGTAAAGATTTATAAAAGTAATGAATGATAAACTTTTAGTTTTTTTTTTTTTTTTTATAATTAATATAGGGGTTAATGAGCGGCGAGCACATTATATTCCAATATCTAACTTGATGGAAAATACATACTTCAGAATAACAGCTCATTGACATCATATATGAATCCTTAACTATTACTATTGACGAAAAGGATTTATGTATAAAATTAATTTGGTAAAAAATATGATGGAGGAGTACGTAGTTGAGTAAGCAAGTTATTGATGTTTATTTCCATCAACACAAAACATACTTAAAATAGTTGTGCAAACCATAAAAATTTACTTGACTTTCATTTAAGATGGACACGTACTTACCTTCTGATGATATTCAACTTTAAAGTTGTTCACTTTGTCAAGATACTTAACCTACAAGTCAAGTAATGTATACTAGAACTACTTTCTCATATTTGTAGCGATAAACATGTCACTTATGCCATAAAAAAACGTTTTATATCTTCTTACTACACAGTGTTATTTATATGTCATTATATCTATACTATCTAATAAAACTTAACATGTTGGCAAAGTTGTAATTACCTCGAAATTTAAGAACATATATATTACCTTGTGCATTTAAAAAAAAATAGATGGTTTTTACATGGGTTTTTCAAAGTTTTCTCAACTAAAGATAGTTTTCAATTTATACTATCCTATATATAGAGAGAGAGCGAGAGATAGAGGTTCCGATACAAAGGCTAAGTTTTGTAAGAAGGATAAGAAGGCTTCATATGATGACACATGACAATAGGTTAAATTAATGTAAAGGTCATTTATGCGATTATACACATAATAAAAATATGTTTTTTTTTCAATTAATTTAAATGAGAGAGAAGTTTTCTGGATTTATTTTTCAAATCTCTTTGACACAAACAAAAATAAAAACAATGTCGGGTACAATGTGAATAAGTTTGTGTTTTATCATCATCATCAGCAGAATAAGTTTGTGTTTTATCACTATAGGGTGGGTTATGATACAAATGGTGTGTTTTATCATCATCAGAATAAGTTTGTGCTTTATCACTACCAAATAACTATAAAACACAACCAAACACAAAAGAAACAAATGTAAATAGTAAATGTAATGTGTGTGTTTTAAGGGTATGTTTGGGATTCCTTATTTCACCTCCTTATAACTTATCTCCTTAATCAAGAAGGAGATAAGGAGAAAATAATGTTTGGGTAATGGGTTGAAAAGGAGTTTTTATGGGTTGAAAAGGAGATAAGTTATAAGTAAGGATTTGTAACTTTTGGGATTAAGGAGATAAGGAGGTGGAAAAGGAAATAAGGTGATAAGGAGAAGTTTAGCCAAACATGGCCTAACACTTTTTGATAAACATAAAACACATAAACAACACAACTTTTCCACTCAAATACATCGATCTGATTAACAATGTGATCACCTATTAATGGCTTGAATATGACACCTAAGTCTTCAGGACGCCTCTAATAATAATAATCTATCCATCAATTATGTCATCACCTATTATTTCTAATTTAAGGTGAACTCTCGATGATATAAAGAGTATCGGTTGACAGTCTACATAAATCCGATTCTAAATGGCATATTTCTAACGTATTTTCATTTGTTTAATACATTTGGTATCAAAAAAAGAATTCCCGATGAACTGGGGTTTCTAAAATAATTGACACCGACAAAAGATTTAGCAAAAAAGAGAAAAAAATAGTGAAATTAGAGTATGGTTATAAGTTAATTTTTTTTAAAAAAAATGTATTTCTGAAACTGAAAAACATAAAAGACTAGTTTCATGGAGATCTGTCGTTGCTTGATTACTTGATATATATGATAAGTGTCTATTGTGTCTTATATAGGATCGAAACAATGCATCAGGGGAAAATGGCAGTATGTGTAATGTGTCTTGCAATATTTTACTTGTTGGGCTTATTGGGCTTACAAGGTTCCGTGGACTAGTGGTTCACAAAAAATCCGAACTTAGGATTTTTATACCCGGATATTGGGTACCCATAGGTACATATAGGTAGGGGTGAGCATTTCGTGGTTCGGACCCACAGGAACCTTGGACCAAACCCACGAGAACCATGGACCCGAACTTTTTTAAATATATGAGTCGGTTTACGGTTCTAGATTTATATGAATTACCGGTTCCGGGTCGGGTCGGTTCCAAACCCACGGTTCTAATATAAGAACCACAAGAACCGTTTATATTTATATTAAAAAATAAAAAAAATAATCTTTTTAGTCTTTTCATTATTCGTTTTTACGTGTTATTATAATCGATTTTATGTAATGTTAATAAAATATTAAAAATATTATTTATAAGAATAACAATGTATTTTTCTTGAAATATTTTTCAGCTTGATGTATATACATAGATGTGATTTATTATATAATATATATTATATCCAAATTTGAAGTAAATATTTATGTATGTCGCTCTGATGTGTGTGTGTATGTATGTATGTGTGTATTTATGATGTATACATAACAAATTCACATAATGTTTCGAGTGATGAGAATGAAAAAACTGTTACGAAAACATAAGTCGAGAAACGAAAAGTGATTTAAAAAAGAAACCCATGGGCTATTGTTAGAACCATATGGATGATTTTTTTTTTACGAGCATGGTAAAAGAATATGAATATGTAATCCTCTAAAAGTGACTATTACATTAAAAGGTTTTAAAGGGTCAGACCCTTTACCCGACCCATCAGAACCTTTAGGACCCGGAACCGCATAGCCTTTTAAGGTTCGGTTCGTGGTTCCTAATTTCCACAATAAATGGGTATGCGGTTCTGGTGGGTCGGGGTCGGGTCGGTTCCGGACCCTTTGCACAGCCCTACATATAGGGTATGCATCTCAATATAATTTATAAAGGTCGAGGCTCGACTAGATTTGCTCTATTTATAAAGCCCGAGTTCGACTAGGTTCGAGCTAGAGTTTGACTAGTCCCCGCGACAAAGGGCGGTGCTCGCATGCTTTCAGGGAGTCCACACTCAGGATTTTTTGACTGTCGTGCCAATTGAAAGGCTTGGGCAGCGGATGTCGGCGGTTGAATACAGGTCTGTTCTTAAATACCAGCTCATGATACCTCTTTTCCCCGGATGAACCATGCATCATCTGCAAAAAAAGCCTGTTTGGATATAGAATCAACATATGTTCTTGCCGTTTGCTTTTGACACATTTGGATCCCTGGACCTTGAGGCAGTGCGTTTCTTGGAACGAGTGCAGAAGGTGGTTCACAGCGACTCGCAACCCTAAGAACCAAGGGTTTGTATTTAGCAGGATATGTTTTGCAATTTAAAAGGGGGATAGCGGTGCAACTTGTTGTCTGTTTACCCACTATCCAAACATAATTTAATCTATGATGGAATGAAAACTAACAACATTGAAAGTCTAAAAAAATTATATTTATATAATACTAAAAACCAAAGCATTTATGCAATGCTTGATTGTACCTTATGCTTTAAGGGTGTTTTGTGTATAAGATGTTTGTACTTATAGCTTTGTGGATTATACCCACTAATTTATAATTATTTTTTTATTTTTTTATCTTTATTTTTATACTTTTAACCCAAAGTTTTGTATATTTTACAATTTAACCCCAAATTTTTTTCACTTTCAACTTTAATTCCTAATACTTTTCATCTTTTATATTTTTCGTTTCGGTTTAAATTTTGCGAGTTAACACGCGGTAAGGCGCATGTGGTTTAGCGCTTTTACGTCTATTTTTCCATTCAAAATCATCTAATTAGCAAAGCTTTTATGCATTGATGGGTTGTACGTACTCCATGCATTGGGAGTTTAAAAAACAACTCATTGTGGTTTCTTATTGGTCTACATACTCCCATGGTTCTACCACTAGAGGTGCACAAACCGGGTTTTTCTAATACCCGGTTCCGGGTATGGAACCGGTTCCGGGTAGGGTCGGGAATTACTTTGACCAGGTATTGAAGGAACCGATTTCAGTTTCGGTTTCGATAATACTCTAATTACCAAAACTTTTGTGCTTAGAGGGGTTGTACCCTATGCGAACCGGTTCCGGGTAAGGTCGGGGATTACTTTGACCAGGTATTGTAGGAACCGATTCCAGTTCCGGTTTCGGTAATAGAGAATTACCAAAACTTTTGTGCTTAGAGGGGTTGTACCCTATGCTTAGGGGTTTTTTCAAAAAAAAAATTGATGTTACACTTTTAGCCCAAATGTTTTTCTTTTTTACTTTTAACACAAATATTTTAATCTTTTACAATTTAACACCAACAATTTTGATTTTCCACTTCTAACCCAAAACTTCTCATTTTTTTTTACTTTTAACGCTAAGATTTTCATTTTTTTACAAATTAACCCTAACACTTTTTTTTTCTATCAACTTTGGTCCCACATAATTTTCATCTTACGCGATTTTTTCGTTTTAAGCTCCGTTCTAAATTTTGCGAGTTATAACAAGTTCATCGCAATGCGCGGGTCCTAGACCGACTTAGTTACTTCACTTTAACCATAGTTATTAAAGATCATCGATTTTGCACCTTTGGCATTAACACGCCGCAACGAGCGTGCGTGGCTCTAAGATTTTACGCCTTCTTTTTATTCGGTGTTATTTTCCTTTTTTATTTATTGTACTTTTGTGAGCTTTTTGGTGTTAGTGATCGCTGGTGGTGGTGTGGCATTAGTGCTACTTGGCATGGTTTTACACCCACGTCGCAACGCGCAGGGGCTTAATACTAGTTAAATATAATTATTAAAAAAGATCTGTTGAATACCCTAAGATAAGCCTATTACAAAATCTATATTCTATTTCTATATCTATATCTATATATACAATAAAACGACTAGGGTGGGGACACATAACACTTGATGAGGCTATCCATACCCTTGAATTCTCGTTAAAAATTTTAGGTTATAAATAACTAATATTTGTTAATTTGTAGTTTTTATCTTTATCTTTATTTTATTATATAATAAATAAAAATATTATGATTATATCAATTCTCTCTTACATAAAATGATATTATTAAATCATAATTTGACGTTTATCTCTTATTTATTTATTTAATATTTATTTTTTGAAATAATTATTTTTATATTTCCGATTATTAAAACCATTTAATATTTTATCAATCTCATGTAATATTAAATTTTATAGCCTAATAACAAATAAAAAGCCAAAAAAGATGTTATAACCCGTGTGATACATAAGTTTTTAATGAATTCTTTACACTAAATGAAACTGTAAATAGTAATTTTGTTTTCAAGCAGAGCGAAATAGGTTAAAACCAATTGTTTCTAAAAAAGCTACACCTTGAAGACCATCGACTCAATCACGCCCTGCAATGGTTGCTTCTGCATCTGTTCCTCATCCAGACGTACATTCTCTTTTTAATATACATTTTATTACTCTATTCACATGATTAAAATTGTTGTTTTATCATATTATAGTACATTAATTTATATGCTATATCGTAACACACATTTTGTCGCTTTATATTATATTTGTCTATCCGAAGATATTACATAGTTTTCATATATTATATGTTATGTTTCTTTTAGTTTCATCTATTTTATGTTACTTTTCTTATAATAAAGAGATATATTCACTATTTTATAGTATAATGTTGTGATACTTAACCCTCATCCACAAATTACAAAACAATGTGGGTAGTATAGTATTTTTAAACATTTGTGTGTAGTTTTTCATTTATTTTATCCAACATTTAAATAATTTTTGTGTATATAAGATGATCATATGTAAATAAAGGTAATATGTAAAGATTAAAACTATTAAGCAAATAAAATTTTATCTATAATAATAATTATTAAATGTAATAGCTATCAAATGGTTGTTCATTACTAATCTAGACCATTTTTAGTCTGTGTTTATAACTTACGGGGTATAAGTCATGGACTCAGACTCAGTCATATGGTAAATAAGCTACAAACTGTTATTCAAAGATGTTTTATATTACGTGCAAGTTTTGTTACCGATTAATGTGTTAATAAATGATAGGAGCCTTGTATTGAGCAATGATCGCGTGGCCTAATGCATAAGGCGCTCGCCTCCGGAGCGGGAGATTGTGGGTTCGAGTCCCACTGTGATCGAATGTTATTATTTTATTTTAATTTAATTAGGTAAATGATTTTTTTGCTCTAATTTCTATTAAACTATAGTTTTTTTTTCAAAGTAAAATAAATTGAAAACCAGGGATGGTTGACTAAAATAAAGCTAAGTTCCAATTATGCCATGACATTGAAGTATTGAACAGAATTGTATAAAATAAACCTCCTTCAAATTGGACCTTTCGTATCTTTCGATCCACATACTAAGTTACTAACCAAAGAACATATTAACATAATGGACATCATGTCTACGTTTACACTTTACCCAAACCTTGAACAGTAAATAAAATTCCAAACTCGAAGAACATATGTATGCTAAATAAAGTATCTCTTTATCATAACTAAAAAACAACATTAATACACTTACTTAAATATCAAGAATATAAAATTAAGGAACTCAGAACTATGATATTACTAGGCAAACAGATCCATCATAGTCTCATTGTTACAATTCACAAACCCAAACCATTTATACTATTACGTATCTGAATTATATAGCACCTGCAAAACACACGCGAAATACGCCACTTCAAACATATACAAACCAGTTAGTGAGGTGAGTTTAAGATAAGGATTTAGGTAATGGCTATCTAGCGGATATGAAACATAATTTATAACTAGTGTTAAGCCCCCCACGTTGCGGGGCGGTGGACGTAAAACCGTGCTACCAGCGTTGTAAGATGGAAGCGTAAAACCGTGTTACATAGCAACGAAACAATGACAAAAACCAGGAAAATCGTAAAGAAATAACACAAACTATTAACACCAAGTGACTTACATAACGTTAAAACATAGCGGGAAAATGAGTCGTAAAACCATGTTAAGTACTTAACGAACAAAAACTGAACCCGTGCGAAATCGGTTAAAAAAAGCGCGTTAACTGGCAAAGCACTAAATTACAAGGGGTGTAAATAGGAAAAAAAACACTACAAGACAAAATAAACTACGGGACGACATAGGGCCTATTGCCTAAAAAGGAAAAAAAGAACAAACTTGGTGACCAAAATGAAAAAAAGGAAAAGTTAACTATTTCTTTTCTAGATTTTTTAATGTATTGGTAATTGGGTATGACATTAAGATTACCAAAGAACGGGTATGACACCAAGCTTTATAATTATACAAATGAGTTTAGGTATGAACTTAATATAACATGTCTAAGTTATATGATTGGCTAAACCAGACGGCCGTTTTAATTATTTTGTATATCTAACTAACTAAATTCAAGTTTGATGAAATATATGAAACGTAATTTATCATAGAGGAATATAAATGAGACAAATTTGTTCGCGCTTACGTATAAGAGTGACATTTTGATCCTTTCTCGCTTTTTAAATTGAATATATACTGATTCAGGTTAGACAATGATATTTCCGTGACATATGTGAACGTTTTCTACATGTGGTGTTCCATTGTTATTGCATTAAAAATAAATATATTCTGCTAATTTACATATATGATCGGTTATATTGAGGTTGGAAACGAACCTGATACGAAATGGGTAGCATTAAATGGAAATTTTATTGGGGTAAATAGTTTTAGATACTTATTAAGTGCTTTTCGTGACCTAATTGATCTGACTTTGCTTAGACTTTTAGGATATTCAATGGAGTAGGAATAAGTAGGATTCCATCCAATACCCCATTTGTAGCAACACTTATTAATTTGTAACAAAATAATGAGCTAGAAAACACATTACATTACATGGTTAAAAATTACTAACATGGTTAAAAAAACCACTCAAAAAACCATTGACACAACACTATATAACTTGTTTTTTAAACATGGTCTAATAAAGTAAGAGAGCGCACTATGTTCTAAATGCACACATGTACAATACAGTATCAGGGTCGTCTCTAAGATTTCAGCGGCATTATATGACAAGTAAAAATAGGTCCTTTTAAATTTGGGTCAGACGGGGGCCTCCCCCTTCCCCCTTTCCATACGCGTTGAAGCTGTCACTTCTACCAGTTTTTATTTTTTGTGGTACCTAAACAAAAAAAAAAATAGGTCCCTCAAGAAAATGAGCTATGTGCAATCGCCTGCCCATGTATCATACATCGAAACCTACATACGAGGCATTTTAACGTTACATAAATGTTAAAACGAGAACCATTAAACAAATTTATACAATAAGTGATGTATATTATTACCTTTCGAACCTTACTTGAGAATAGTCTCTTAAATAATAAAGGTAAATTCTACTCACAAAAAAAAGGTTATACGTTTCTGATGGTCACTGTGAGATGATAACGAAACGTATAACTATCAATGTATATGGACGATCATTAATTAAGAAAGAAAGATATAAGGTTTTGGTGAAGCAGGAAGATTAGACACGTAACATTATATTTATAGCATCAAATATATTCCATTCTAACTTCATTATGCTTATCATAATCGTAATAGGTGTTTATGGTTGTCCATCTACACAATCTTTATGTCATGTTGCTCCATGTAAATTCTTTTTGTCTCCCCATATTTATTCAGCGATCATCCTAGATTATTGTTAGGTTCTCATACAATGATGTTACAGTTAAAATGATAAAGAAAAAAAAATATTAATGCAACATATAATATATATAAAGAAAATAATATAAATGCAACGATAATATATTATTAATGCTGAAAGCACAACTTCATTTTCAAGCAAAGCGGCAAACCTGTGGCCCTTTTTTCACACTTGCATTCTTTTTTTTTTTCTTTTCAAATCCCAATTCTTGATATTAATTATTACTATATTGTTCAGCACTACATTAACTACCAATTTTAAGAAAAAAAACTGCTTTTTGTTTGATCTAAGCCATCCAAATGAGTTAGTTTTTTCTAACTTTAAATCTGAACCCTAATAATTGGGTGGTTATGGCCAAAATATGGAAGTTTTTTTTAGATTAGGGCAGTTAATAAGTTGCCTTGTATTTCTGCTATTTTTCCTCCCCAAGTAGGCAAGTAGTCATCAATAACCTCCATCATCGTCATGTCTATTAATATTCGTTGATCATCATAACTTCAGTCACACATGCCCAAATCGCCTCCCGTCATCACCTCCATCTTTCTCTCATGATAATCACCTCCAAACAGAACCCAAATCAAGCCCATAACCCCACACTGTCGTGAATCTCAACCGGCCACCACCCAACACCAATAAACATCACCATCGAAACCAACCGGTCGCAACAATCACGACTCGACCCCTGGAGCAACATCAACAACACAGCACCCCAGTTGTGAAGCAACCCCCACAACAGCACCAAACCGACACCGATCTGTAACTACTGACGCTTTTTCAGCCACCATCGGGCACCACAACCACCTCCACAATGACCACCTACCATAAACACTACCTGAAACAAATACAAAAGATAACCGGGTGACTGTAAAAGGGAAATCTGTTAATGATGCAAAGGTAAGTTTTAGGTTTCCTTTCGATTTCTTGAAGTAGGACTTCGTATTCATTCTACAATGGCTTTTATATGTAAGGAATGAAAGACAACAAAAAAAGCATTTTGGTGATGAATTGAAAGGACAATAATAGAAGCACTGCAGCGGATATTTGATGCTCAAATGGACCATATAGAAGCTTTAGAGGTTAGTTTGGAGATTTGCGTTTGCAATTGAGTTTTTTTTTTATTTTTTTACATTAAGATAAGTTTGTGTATGCCTCCAATTTACCAAATAGTAACAATTTTTTTTACTCTTTTCCATTTTAGCAACCAACTTAAAATTTAGCTCAAAGAAGAACCCAAGTTACATCTTATTATTGATTGTAGGTTTCTAGCAATAAATGACATGTTCAAGCTTAATGGGTAGCGCGTTTGCTTTTTGCTGATGCTTTTTAAAAAATGTTGATAAGAAGAACTAAGAACTGAGAAGGCTTATGAATGTGAAGGTTATTCAATAGAATTCAAGGGTACTGCTCATTTTTGTCCTTTAATGTATTGTTTTGCTTGATTTTTGTTTATTTTATACTTGATTTTTGCTAATTTTTGTCCTTATGTTTTTTTTACACTATTTCCTGGTACTGATCAGAATTTATTCAAAATTTGGAATGGCCATCAAATATGATCTCCCTGAAGATTCAATTAAAGGGAAACTTAGCAACTCAGAATATATATTTTGGAGACCATTGTGAGATTTTACAAACATATACAAACAACCGTCACCGGAGCTTATGGTGACTAAGAAGTTCATGAGGAACAATATACATTCGCATCAACATAGCAAGGTTTGTCGGTTGCTTGTGTTACATTGACGGTTAATATTTTAATAAACGCGAGTGAAATGATTTGACCTTAGTACACCTGGCAAAATGGGGCGAGGCAGGTCGGGTTGAACGAGGTCCCTCAGAATGGGTTCGGGTTGAAACGGGTCCGGATCAGAACGGGTTTCGGGTCGGGTTGGTTTAAAAGAGTATTTTTATTGTAATTTAATTTTAAAGAAAGATAAAAAGGGTAAATAAAAAAAAGAATAGCAATAATTAGCAAAATAAACAATTACCTAATGGGGCATCACTTTCTTTGTCGAACACTTTGTAAATCCAGAAGTGGACATTATATAGTTTATAGAAAAGTAAATAGCAAAAAAAGAATTAAGAAAATCACGATTGTCATGTATATTACCGGGTAGTGTTTTTTTTAAACTAATATTATACATGCTGACTTCATTGTCGTACCAAGTGGCAAGACCATAGCCCTAAATCCAAGTTGGTTACATCACTTCGAATGTATTAATGGTTTTGTGAAATTTCAAATGTATGTTTATGTATGAAAATTTGGTTAAATATGGTGATAAAAGCATGAGAATTTGGTGAAGTGATACTTTTAGTAAATAGAAAGAATATGCTTAAGTCTGAACTTTCAAGATAAAAGCTTGAGAATTTTGTCAGAAACAATAAACAGTGAGATTTTGGTTAGGCACTTTTCACTTCAAGATTACTTCAATAATTGATATGACTCTAGATTTGTTTAGCCAGCTTCAAGAAGTGGGTGTGTGTTACTGCGAGCATATTATGTGGGGTTAAACTTGACCTTGTCTCACTTTATATATGTATAGTCTAACTTTAAAAGTTGTGGTTAATGTGAGTTCAATAGAATCAAAGTGGAACAACCACAATTTATAGCTTTTAGTACATATGACTCTAGATTTATTTGCAATTGCGGCATGTAAATGGCACCACATTTCTTTAAAGTGCTTCTTAGACCATCGTCTGAACTACTGGTACACATCCATTTCAATATCTTTCATCATATATGAATGTTTAATGGTTTTTTTATAAAGCATGTCTTGTATTTTTCTTTTTAGCCATGACCACCCCGCTGCTGTAAGAAAATTGGTGGCAAACACAATTGAAAGTAGGTCCAATAACTGTAGTGAAAAAAGAGGGCACTCCTGGAGCTTAAACGTCTGACAAATAGATGGTGTATACTATATGACAGACACCTGGCTGAATATTGTGAAGGATATTCAGATAGAGATGTTTCACTTGATTATTTTTGAGGTAATTGATCAAACTGAACTGAGAATGATGGTTTTCCTTCATGATGGGGTGGAACTTATCCCAAACAATGTTGTTGATCAAAATGCAAATCAGCCACATAACAAAAGAAGCAAGAATGCAAATGCAGCATTAAAAGAGGATGACAACACATTCCACATGATTGCTAGAGGCAGCTTTGTGAGATACATAATACATTCTTTTAACTAAAAAACATAATGGAACTGGAAGGGAGGCCGAGTCAGACCCAGTTTTCTGCAGTTTTTTGAGGAGGTTAAAACGCTGCTGCATAATAAAAGTTTGGGGCTGCAACCAGATGAATGGACTTGGGACAATAGTTTGGATGCTTCCTTTTCTACTAAGTGTTTAAGATGGGACATCATGGTGGCTTCAGTTAATGTGGAAACAATCAGCCGTTTCTATGGATTTCTTGGGCACCTGTTAAATATAATGTTCTGTTATGGAGAGCGCTTATGGGTCGAGTCGCGGCTAAGGCGGAATTGGTAAAGAGAGGTGTTCATGTCAATACCATGTCGTGTGATAGATGTGGGATGTATTGTGAAGACGTGGATCATCTATTCGTCGGGTGCCTTTTTGCTGGCAGATCCTGGTTGGTTGAGGATCCCTTGGCCTCCAAACCTGAATTCTTTAGTTGAGATGTTCCAGATGTTAAAGGAGTGTCCTGGAAGCAAGACTTGGAAGAAGCTAGTGTTTACTATAGCGATTGCCACAGTGTCTAGAATCTGGATGGCGAGGAATGTTAAGGTTTTTGAAAACAGATTTGTTCAAGTTACATCGACAGTCGAGGCTATCAAAGAGGACGTTTATATTTGGCTTGACACGAGAAGCAATATGAAGAAAATTCCTTGGGAAAAATGGGCAGCCTTTGAGGTTTTGGAGCTGTTGTAATTTTGTTGTATGTTTTCGTTTTGTTGATTTGGGGGTTGTATTCGCGTTTTTCCAGCCGCTTGCTGGGCCTTTATATATATATATAAAGTTCTTTGGCCGTTCAAAAAAAAAGTTGTTGACACACAAATTTAACATAAACACTGCAAAAGCAATTGCTAGAGAATGTGGGATATTAACTGAAGATGGCATAGCCATTGAAGGTCCAGACTTTCGTGAAAAGATCGAGGAAGAGTTGTTCAAAATTATTCCTAAAATTCAGGTGCTTCTGTGTTCCTTAATGTCATTATATTTTTCAAAATTATTTGATTAAATTATGTTTTTTTTCTTTTATATTATACAAGGTGGTGGCAAGATCTTCTCCAATGGATAAGCATACACTTGTAAAACACTTGATGACAACATTTGAGGAGGTTGTTGCCGTGACCGGAGATGGTACGAATGATGCTCCAGCACTTCATGAAGCAAACATTGGACTTGCAATGGGAATTGTAAGGACAGAGGTAACAGTATAGTTATTCTAGCCTCTTATTGGATGATATATTATTCAAATCTAATAGTTCATTACTATAATTTCATTACGGGTTTGAATTATCCAGGTGGCGAAAGAGAGTGCTGATGTGATCATTCTAGATGATAACTTTTCTACAATTGTGACTGTAGCAAAGTGGGGTCGCTCGGTTAATGTGAACATACAGAAGTTTGTGCAGTTTCAGCTGACAGTAAATGTTGTCGCGCTAATTGTCAACTTCTCTTCTGCCTGTCTAACAGGTAATCATGCCTTTAGGGGGGGGGGGGGGGGGGGGGGGGGGGGGGGGGGGGGTGGAGCCCTGGAGTTTCTTTAGTGAATTTCATTTTTTAATATACTTTTATGTTTGCAGGAAGTGCTCCTCTTATTGCTGTTCAGCTACTATGGGTAAACATGATAATGGGATACACTGGGAGCACTTGCATTAGCCACTGAACCTCCTACTGATGAATTAATGGAGCGGGAACCGGTTGGAAGAAAAGGAAACTTCATTACAAATGTTATGTGGAGGAATATTATAGGGCAATCATTATATCAATTTGTGGTCATATGGTACCTTCAGACCAGAGGAAAAGCAGTCTTTCACCTTGACAACTCAGATGCTGATTTGGTTCTCAACACACTTATCTTCAACTCATTCGTCTTCTGCCAGGTAAGTTAGAAATATATATGACGTTCGTTCTAAAACTAATCATATGTTGAGAACCGCATAATATTGTGATACATAAGACGGTTATGTGAGTTGTAATGGCCTTTGTTTCTCTCTCCCACCGTTTCTTATAATCTCTTATGCGCTACGCGAAAGTGCATTATGCTGTTCTCGCGGTTTAACATATTATTGGTTCTGAAACATACGCGTCCCTATATTCATGTTTTGTTTATGTTGATTAATGCAGGTGTTTAATGAGACCAGCTCTAGAGAGATGGAGAAGATAGACGTGTTTAAAGGAATACTAAAAAACTGTGTGTTTCTGGCTGTTTTAACATGCACAGTCATCTTCCAGATCATAATCATTGAATATTTGGGTACCTTTGCAAACACAAGTCCACTCACTCTACCCCAGTGGTTTGCAAGTGTGAGTATTGGTTTTCTAGGCATGCAAACATAGGTTTAAACTTGATTTTGTTACATCATCTATTTGTGTATTAAAACCGTAAGCTTTGGTTTGTCATATTTTGCTATCATGGTTGGAATCACATATTTTGACATATTTAAGCTTTCGGCCATAAGTACAAGAGGGAGTCCATTTATGCTATTATTGCTATGCAACTCATCCCATTATCATTTCATTTTAGTAGAACATGTTTCAACCCTATGCCTTGAGAAACTTTGCTTAATTCCCTTGATAGGCATAGTGCCTTAGCCATATCTTTTTGTACACTTATTAATGTATTATTGTTATTATTATATACAAAATTATAATTAAAACAATTAAATTAAATAACATATAGGATATTTTATATAAAATTTACAATCAATTAATAATTATTTAGCTGATCCGAGCTCGAAATCTCATAAACCATAAACCGAGCTCGAGTTTTAGAAATCAAGTTCTAAACGAGCTGAGCCTAAACCCGAGCCTCTCATATTAAACAAGCCAAGCTCGAGCCTATACAAACTCGGAATCGACTCATCTATACGAAAATACAATGGTCAAAGCAAAGTTAAACCTTGGTTTGACTATGTATGGATTTTGATTTTGACTTTGACTAGAATAACAACACTCGTGCATGTTTGGAACATGCTGTTTCTTGGTTGTTTCTTACAAATTTCTGACCATAGTCTTGACAGTTATCAAAGCCAAGATAAAACATCCAAATATAGTTTCTTTATCATTCTCAATTTGTGGTCACATAATAGTCATATGATTGGTCAAAATAGACATCAAATATTATTAAGAGACTTGTATACAACGCTTTTAAAAGTTGTACCATGTCAAGATACACAAACATCATTATTTACAAAAGCAAACCATTCTCACCATCTCTACTTGCCTAAACAAAACAACACATACATAACCCACATAATCTTGATCTCTTCGTAGGTTTATTGTGCGATCCTATCGATTGTAATACACTTGTACGCAAAAACTTGATGTAACCAAACATAGGTTTTTCTTTAAAAAAAATTCAAATTATGCACAATGAAGCAAAGATGTTACATTCTGACAGCTAAATAACAAAATTTGAGTTAACATGTACAAGAACTAATAAACTTTTGGGCCAACTAATTCCAGTTGGATAAGACGTCATCGGGATCTTCTATGTACACATACTTTTTGTTAAAAATTTTAGGAACCCGTCCCAGCGGACGGGTATAATACTAGTTTAGTTTGACGTTAACTGGAAAATTACGGTGTTACCCCTAATATTTCAAGAAAAGATTATTCCTGCGTTTGTTGAAGTGGAAGGGTAGTTTAGACAAAGTACGGAAAGTACCATAAGGGCTTCTTTGAGAAGATGACTTTAGTTTATATGATAGAATTTAAGATTTTCATTCCCCACCTCCAGTAGCGGCTACAATTAAGGAATCACCAAACTATAGTACTCAAGCTTTATAATCACTAAAAAAGAAATAATTAAATTAGGTAAGGTATGGGTGGTGGTTGTGCCATGTAGTGGTGACATTGACGTAAAATACGTAAAGAAATCATATGAAGTTGTGGCTCGGGTTTATATACAAAATGTTCATAAAAAACAAATTGTGATCGTAATTTAAAAGAAGCACATAAAAATAGCACATCGTAACGTCAAATCCGAAAATAAAGTGCAATAGGCAAAAACCCGTAAAAAATGAAATTTTGAAGTAGCTTTGACGGCTTATACGTTTGCTCTTGGATAACTTGGACATTATTACTCACACCTACACTTTTAATTAAATTTACACATAATCTTAAATAAATATAAGTGTAAACACCCGTTTATTTTTTATACGTAGTCTTTTTGGAATGTGGTTTTGTTTAGAATTTACCCACAAACCCCACACATGTGTCACAAACCCCAACAACTAGAAGGCGACACAACAGACGCACCCACTGCAACGCACGGCTATTCACACTACGAATATAACAAAGTGTCAATGTGAATTCATAATTGATAAATTCCTCCCACTTCATATCTATTATCTTATCTATTAATAAATATTTGAAATCTCATTTTTTTTCTTGTCTCTCCTCAATAAGTAGCGGTTCCATTTTCATAGTCTTCACACTTTCAACCACAACATTCTCAACTCTCATCGTGTGTGTGTGTGTGAAACACTAAAATTTGGAGGTCATGACTTTGGCTTACTTTCTACTTTTGTCTACAATTTTAACGTCCGTCAACGCTCGTATACCAGGAGTTTACACCGGAGGCCAATGGGAAAGTGCTCATGCCACCTTTTACGGTGGCAGTGATGCTTCTGGCACCATGGGTACGTCACCATTTCGATTTTAATAATTAATATTCTACATGTTCACCGAGTCTTCTGGTTAAGTGATAGCCTCATGACTTTCCAAATGGGAGCTTACGCGTTAGACTCTTGACTGGGCCCGTGACAAACTTTGTTTCGGGTTCAACAGGAGGTCTTACTAGTCATGAATTTCGTACCGGCTTAATGGGCCGGGTCACCACGTTCTATTCTTCAGGCTGAAAGTTGATTCAATATAACTTTTGTTGTTATACATAAAATAAAAATAAAAATCCTACCAAGTTCATTAATTATCATTTATTTAAGTTTCCATTAACCGTTAACGTACGTTGATATGATTGTGTTACAGGTGGAGCGTGTGGGTACGGGAACTTGTACAGCCAAGGCTACGGTGTCAACACTGCGGCATTAAGCACTGCTCTGTTCAACAATGGGCTGAGTTGTGGTGCTTGTTTTGAGATAAAGTGTGCGAATGACCCGCAATGGTGCCATCCGGGCAGCCCATCGATTTTCATCACGGCCACTAATTTTTGTCCGCCTAATTTCGCTCAGGCGAGTGATAATGGTGGGTGGTGCAACCCTCCTCGAACCCATTTCGATCTCGCCATGCCTATGTTTCTCAAAATCGCCCAATATCGTGCAGGGATAGTTCCCGTTTCTTACCGCCGGTGAGTCTACTTTTTCTTCTTTTAATTTTTACACCTTAGATACCAGTTATACTTAAACTAGTTCAAACACACAACACGCTTTTACGAGAACAAACAACAAAATAATTAAGTATATTATTATTATTATTATTATTATTATTATTATTATTATTATTATTATTATTATTATTATTATTATTATTATTATTATTATTAAAATTGTTATTTAAAGTTAAAATGCTAACACGCCCTCTAAATCTTTAAGCCTACAATCTAAGTTAAAGTTTTACCCTAATGTTCATCACAACATCACAACATCCATCCATCTATGTAGAAAGAACACTAACATATTTATCACACACTTTAGTATTGTTGCTACTTGCTACAAGCCCTTGGTTATGTATCGTTTATTAAAGCAGAATTGCGGCCGTAGTATAAAGATTAATCACAAACTCACACACTTTAAGCTATATATTTTTCTGAGTTATAAATTTAACACTTTGAATTTTTTTTGGTTATGTAACTTAGAATGTATATGTACTTATTTAGTGATGATGTATTAAATTATCCAACAACTTGGCTTTCCCACCTGAAAAACCGGACTGCGTGACCCACTCCTCAAAACCGTGTTTGCAATTTTTGGTCACCGTGTTTTCTTATTTACACATTTACCAATTTACTCTTGTACAACTTACTAATTAAACCCAAAAAAAAAAACATTGTGTTCACATAGGGTGCCATGCCGAAAACAAGGAGGTGTAAGATTCACCATCAATGGATTCCGTTACTTCAACTTGGTTCTCATCACCAACGTTGCGGGAGCAGGGGATATAACTCAAGCATGGGTGAAAGGTTCAAGGACTGGATGGATGAGCCTAAGTCGTAACTGGGGTCAAAACTGGCAGTCAAATGCAGTACTTGTTGGTCAATCGCTTTCGTTTAGGGTCAGAGGTAGTGATCGACGCACTTCCACCTCATATAACATTGTTCCTGCCAATTGGAAATTCGGGCAAACCTTTGTCGGCAAGAATTTCCGAGTTTAACAACATTGGTATTAAACCGGTTAAGTAAAACATTTACTAAAATTACACAAGCTTTATAATAAAGATTTTGTGTACTAGGTTTGATTTTCATTGAAGATAGGTTTGAAATATTAAGAGTTATACCTATAGGAGCAAGTTCAGAGAGTGTTGTTATTTGGAGGTCTGAAGTGGCTATAAATTACAAAGTCATGCCTCGATTCATGACAGGGCCCGCAACTTTCTTTTTCCTATATATTTTTTTTTCATATTATCATCATGAAAAATGAGAATACACTTATGATATTCATATTATACTTGGAATTTTAGACACTTATATGTTTTATTTATCCATACGTAAACAAATATATGCAATTCATTAACATGATCACTGTTGTTAGGATTGTCTTTTAAACGATTAATAGTCATTTTCATTTATCCAATAACATATTGTTCATCAAGTCAGCTATGTAAACATGTGTTTTGGACTTTTGGGTAGATACGCAGAATAAACAATTGAACCAAGTAAATAAACCCATAAATGATTTAACCCATTTGTCCACTACCCATTTCAGAAAAAATTTAAGCCCAAAAACAATTTAACCCAATAAACTGATTAAACCCAATTAACATTTAAGAAATGAATAAAGTTATGAAAAAAGAAGCGACAATCTGTGAGAAAGAAATCATCACTGCCCACTCTCCTCCCGTATCATTGATTCATAGACTCGTAGTGTGTTGAATCTTGTTTCTAAATGTGTACTTGTTGTGTGCCACAATCTAATATGTGCCACATAACCATAAATCAATTGTTGTGACAGTCAAGCCATGTTTGATAACAATGTATATGTGACGGTTAATTAATACTACAAGACAATGGATCTTTACCGGCAACCCCTTTAGCGGCGACCCGCCTTTTGGTCACCACTAAAGGTCAAAACCTTACAGAAGCCTCCGCAACCATTGATCAAGAAGCAGATCCAACGGTGAGCACTTTACCGCCAAACCCTTCTTCTTTCCCGCCTCCCCTGCTGATTTCCCTCCCCCCCCCCTCTCTCTCGATCTCCTCTGCTCTCTCACCTCTCTCTCTCTCGATCTCCTCTGCTCTCTCGCTCTCCTTTTTCTCCGTCTCACTCTCCTCTCTCATCTCACCACCACCCCCGTAAAGGGCCACTAGTACCACCGGACCCGTAAGGTGAGTTTTTTTTTCTTTAAGTATGTTTTTTTATTTTATAATAATATGAGTTGTAGGGAAGCTCCAATCTACTGTACCACCTAAAGAATCGTTAAAAATACCGGTTAGTCGCCGCTAATTGTTTTTTTTTAGTATTTATGCTTTATATTGTTAGTATTTAGGTTTGTACGTGTGTATATAGGTATTTATATTTATATTAAATTGTGTATTTTTATTTTAAAAAAAATATATTATGTATATATATTTAAAAAAAGATATATGTAAGTAAATATGTATTTTTCAAAAAATATATAGTGTATAAATATTTAAAATATATATATATATATATTATGTATGTAGATTTTAAAAAAAAATATATTATGTGTATGTGTGTATGAGTGTATGTGTGTATGTATGTATGTATGTATGTATGTATGTATGTATGTATGTATGTATGTATGTATGTATGTATGTATGTATGTATGTATGTACTACATGATTGTTTGTTTTTTAAAGATTCGGGTAGTCCCCGTTTTGGGACTGCTTTTTGAATACTTTATCTCATTTAGGATGTGAGTGTGTACTAGTATTATACCCGTCCGCTGGGACGGGTTCCTGAAATTTAGAACATTTAAACTATGTGTACATAAAGATCTCAGCAACGTTTTATTCAACTGAGATTAGTAGGTGCGAAAACTGGTTAATTTCCGTAAATGTTAACTCAAACTTTGTTATTTATTTGGCGTAATAAATAGACAACGGTTATAAATTTGGAAAACAACCTTAGCTTTGCAAGTTTTAGTGTTTAACCCAGTATGATTATTATGTCGTCAGGAAACTAACTTATGTGTTTACAATTATAAACGGCCAAATTATACTCCATTGAGCTTTGTTAAAACCCGGTACATTATATAATTATATAAATTGTTGCGTATAGTGCATATTAATTTATATTGTGACATCAACTCTCTAGTGAGAACATGCAAAACATATCAAATACAATTATCATTTAGGAACGCGTGTATACCATAATCACAACTAAATTTATTATAGTTTATTAGAAGAGCTAATAGTCATTTTTGTCCCTGGGGTATGGTCAGATTTGCTGGTCCAGCCTAAAAAAGTTTTTTTTTCTTTTTTGCAATTGGACACCCGAGGTTCGGATTTTCATGCTATTTCTGTCCAAATTGCTAACTCCGTTAAAAGTTAACGTTAACTGGGGGCAATTTTGACATTTTACCCTTTTTTCGTGCTATACATATTTATCTCCTCCCCCCCCCCCCCCCCCTCTCACTCTCTCTCTCTCTCCCCTCCACCAGCTCTTTCGTCTCCACCTCTTTCGCCTCCACAAAACTTACAAATGCTCAGATAATAAAAACCTTAAGAAACCTACCTGCTTCTTCAATTCACTCTTTCTTGATGACAAAGCAGCAGGCAACCGGGGCAATCAATCGAGCCCTCCACCGCAACCACTGTCGACCACCACCCAATGCTCCACCTTCACCCCACCCCCTCCACCTAACCGTATACCTTTTACAACCTCTGACGACCATCCAACTTCTTTCACCACCACCGAACACCATCTACAACCCACCTCCGTCATCTACTTCGTTCACACATATAACCTGCTCCACCACTTACAACCCATTTGGTCTCCGATGAACTTTAATAATGATGGTGGTTAAAAATTCTTAATTTTTCAAAAGCATGCCTATAAGTGAAACAGGCATGCAAAATAATACACGGAAACTTGCTACAAATACCCCATTTTCGGACCCAATCAAACGCGCATGCAGGGCTCTACGAACATCACATTGTTTAAGGTGGTTAATGGTTTTCATCTTGAATCATTTGCATTAATAAGCTACATATTTTTTTCGAGAGTGCAATTGGGGGTGCATAAAAATAAAAACCACAAATGGTGAAGCCGTTGATTCAATCAGCGGCTTCAATCATTCGTCGTTACACTCTCCTGCCAAGTGCTGCCAGGTCTTACACACACCTGTGCATGTTTGGGAAGCCGCTGTCTCAATAAGCGACTTCCTGATGAAACCGCTGATCCAAATAGCTACTTCAGTGAAGCCGCTGATTCAATATGCGTGTTCCTTACACCACCTGCAATCATTCCTTGAAGCCGCTGTTTGAAATAGAGGTTTCACCAGAAGAATGCTTAGTACTAAAAAGGTGTAATTAACAGGTGTTTTTAATGCGGGTTTTTTTTCAGTTGTTGTCATTGTTTGCAGAGCAAGAATGAAGAAGATGAATGGCAATTTTGTTATTAAACCATAAAGATAGGTGTTGGGTCAAAGTTAGAAATTGATCTAATCTAAATACTGGTAGTCACATGATATGCATGTTTGGTCTAGATGTGATGGGTCATGTTCTCTTTATACTTTTCAGATTGGGATTGTGGATTCATACACCCCTTATTTAGGATTCATACACCCTGGCCCACATCACATACCAACAGGAGGCTGCCACATACCCCAAAATGTGATGTCACACCCCCAGAATGTGACGTCACAGGGTGTATGAATCCTAGAACCCAGATTATCTATCTATCTAAATAAAGGGTTCTAGGATTCATACACCCCGTGACATCATATTTAAGGTGTATGACGTCACATTCTGGGTATGTGGCAGCTTCCTATTGGTTGTGGTGTGGGCCAGGGTGTATGAATCATAAAGTAGGGGTGTATGAATCCACAACCCCCTAAATAAATCTTACCTCACACTCATATAATCATTCTCCCATTTGAGAGTGTCATGTAAGATGTCATATGATATTGAGTGATTTTAGAAAAAAAAGAATTTAAAAATAAAATTGAATTTTTCTCTCTCATGTTTCCTCCCATAATTTTGAAACGTTAATATCTTTTATATATATATATATCTTTCTAACGAGTACCATAGTGCTATATAAAAAACGGAGAAAAAATGACTGTTTTTTGTGGGGTTTTGTTCATAAAGCTGAAAGAAAAAACACAAAGTGTTCAGATTATTAATTAATCATGTATAAGCAAGTTATTAATTATGTTCAAACCTGTAAATATGACTTCTATTTTCAACATGTGTTAACATTGGAGTTGTACATTGTTTTAGCTTAAGTTTTAATATTAGAGTTATAAATTGTTTAACGTTAGGCGTTAACATTGGCAATACATTGTTAATTGTTTTAGGTTAGGTGCTACCCGAAGTTTTCCTGTATTTAACTGTAAAGCACATCAGTCTATTTCTTATATAAAATTGATATGTCATATTAGATTTCTCAACTCTAGAACGCTCCTAGGGTATAAGCTAGTTATCAATAAAGTGAAGAAACTTCTTGGCCATTTTAAGTTCATTATATATTTTATTCTTTTACCACAATTTTATCCTTCAATAATTTAGCTGATTAAAAAAAAGTTACGAAAAGGAAAAACCTAAAACGATAAATATATTATAATAATGAATAATATATAACGTTTAGCGTAAAAAAATATAGCAAACAAAATGGATATAATTTAAAAAAAATAATAATCAATAATAAGAAAAGAAAACTAAACTAAACTAAACTAAAACAATTATTTTAGTTATTTTATTATGAAAAAGTACAAACTTGAACAGACTGCACTAGAGTCATAGGGTGCTACTTTTGTAAACAAGAAGATAAAAAGTAACAAAATAATAAGTTTTAATAATTCTTTTAAGGGAAACTCATATTAAAACACATATTCTTCTTCTTCCTCCTTTTGCATTTCAGTCATTCATCCAGGAAAAACTTCTATGGGAGCTTCTCCCCACCGGCTTGTTGTATACTGTATTAATTCCACCCTATATAACATCAAGCATGCAGCATCAGCAGCTTCATCAGAAGCCTCAAATTGGTTCAGCGGCTTCATCAGAAGCCTCCCTCTAGATCAGCGGCATCTCCAACATGTGTAAGGAGTGTGTAAGACCTGACAGCACTTGGCAGGAGAGTGTAACAAAGAATGATTGAAGCCTCTGATTGAATCAACGGCTTCACCATTTGTGGTTTTTATTTTTATGCACCCCCAATTGCACTCTCGAAAAAAATATGTAGCTTATTAATGCAAATGATTCTTTCATCTTCCACATAGACATCAAGCCTCTCGATTATTTACCGAAACACAACATAATCAAGATCTTTATAATGTTCTATGTATGTGAGATGGTGAATATATGTAAAAGATATATACTTTTGAGTCAAAGTATTTTTCAAGAAACAAACTTTTAGATCTAGTTGAAATTAATTTAAAACGAATTTTATTAAATTGTCTAATTTTTTTTGTTCTGGTGCTATATGTGGGAGTAGTAAGCCTGGTTGTGAGTACAGATGGAATGCAAACATCTAGAGTGACATTATATCAACCCTTGAGTTTTAATCAGTAACATTCTCCAAAACTAAATTTCCTAATTGCATATTGCATCAATAATAAGGAAAATAAAACATGAATTAGAATGAATACCAAAATTTGAAAGGTTGGTTTAAAGTCACATGTGCTCTATGGATCTGTCATCAAGATTACTATCCTAGGTGCAATTTAAAATTAACACAGAAATATAAACTCAGATTGACTTTATAAAGTCAAATTTTCTACTTCGTGGATGTACAATTATCATAACTATCCTTATTGATCAACCCTCAATTTTATTCTATTTCTCGTTTTTTTAAAGGTGAACTTCATTAAAAACGGGGCGCGTGCTCAAAGCGAGTAACGACCCAATAAAGCCTTACAACATATACAAAGGGTATTTTGCCCAATCGACCCATCTAAGATCCTTAAAACGCGTACGACTCTTAAGCCACAAAAATGACACCGACTTAATACTCGCAACCATCTCAGAAGCCTTCAGATTCTTTCCAGCAAATAACTTACCGTTGCGACTCTTCCAAATCGCCCACATAGCAGTAAAGATTATACCATTTAAGATCTTCTTTCCCCATTTATTAGTTGTCAAAGTCTTCGACAGTTGCAAAAGATCAGTGACATGAAAAGCAAACAAAGGCCCGATCCTACACCAAGAACCCATAGCAGACCAGATTCCAAAAGTTAACCCGCAGGCCGTAAAAACGTGTTCTGCAGATTCATTATCCGTTTCGCATAAAACACATCTCTGATCCGGAACACGTATTTGTCTTCTACTTAGCGCCATCCTAGTAGGAATACGATCCAACTCAAGGCGCCAAATAAAAATCTTGACTTTTAAAGGTATCCACGTTGTCCAGCTCATGCTCAACTGTGTACTCGGCCCTCTATCCTTAATCAAAAGCTTCTTACAACCTGCAACTTTAAACAGCCCATCTTTGCTGCCTTCCAACCTCCACGCATCAGTATTATTAGACAAACACAAACTATTCAGCAAATCGTGCATCTCTGAAAACTGAGTATACTCCATAACTGTATGACTATCATTCGACCATGCCTCCTTAATAACATTTCTGTCCTCCAACACTGTCTTGACATTACACCTTTTTTGACAATTTAGACATGATGCATAACCGATCAATAAATGGGTGTGTTTGAGTTGACCCACTAACCCGTTTAACACATTTAATACAAACTATCAATCATAAAGTTTCTACAACTTAATTACTATCCGCAAACCCATTTAAAATGTTTAGTTAATGAGTTATGCGGACAATAAGTTAAATAGTTCTTGTTAAGTCAAATCATTTATAGATGATAAACAGTAAAACATTTGACATTTTCAATTTTTAAAGCTAGTGAAATACATCCTAATTAGTTACTAATCTCTGTTCTTGGAGTAGGTGTTTGTACATACCATAAGGCTGTTGTGTATTCCTTTTTGTTGGCCTGGAAGAATGTGTTGCCTGAGATAGTGTTGCTACTATTGATATAGAGCTAACGGATGGGTCCTATTCACAGTGATTGAATTTCCACTTACATTAACTATATAATTTACTGAAGAACCCAAATTGTGTAAGCATTTATCCATGTCAGGAGGACAGGAGGTGAGGTATTTTGATAGAAGTTCTATTGAGCTTTGCATAAGTAACAGGGGAAGTATAACTGGTCTTTCCATACAACAAATCCAAACTACAAATCAGTGATCACATTACGTTTTTTTACGAAGTCAAAACTTAAGGTCCTGTTTCGCTTATACCTTGCTCCAAGGCTGAACCAAATTTCATTAGTGAACCAACGAAGCTCCAAAGCCGAACAGAACTATAAGACCGAACCCTCCCAAACTTTTTATATTTATTTAGTTTTAAATGAAACTCATAAAATCTGGAGCACATACTTGAATTTTCTATAACTACAATTTAAAATCATAAATCACTGTTGCAATTATAACCCAAATAGATGGTCTAAATTCTATCAAAAACTACAAAAATAAAATGAAAAATACATTGTAGTAAAGTAACAAACCAAATATATACATACGTTGTAATGCATCAAATTAGTGAAAATAATATTTTATTTATGAGTGAAAAGAATAAGATATCGTAGAAATTCCTAATTCATCTATTCCACTAATACACCTTACATGGGTCAAAAAGTAATATTACCATTTCATCTATTCCACCAATCAAGCTTACATGAGTAAAACAATAGCATTACTAGTTCATCTATTTCACTAATGGCCTCAAATATAAATTACAAAATAATACTAATAGATAAATAGGTGAAAAGAATGAACTACAATTTCTCAAAGAAAATCATCACTACTTTTTAGCTCAAAATGAAGCAGCAATGTATCAAGTTGTTATAACTGATACACCATAAAAAACACTAACTGTTAACCTCTAAACACTTGAACTCTTGGTTATAATTGTTAGCATGAAAAAACTTTAGTCTTTGTATTGGTACATCGACACAAAACAGTCCATGTATCATGATATAATATATGTGTTGCAAGTGCAGTCCCTAAACCGTTGTAATAGCCCTTGATTTCACAATGGATTCTGTTACATGCAGTTTAAACCTTCGAAAATATAGAAACACAAGTTCTAAAATCATTATAGTGGTATGCAAAGATTCTTACCTCATTGAACCCTCAACATGATTGAGAACATGCTTTTCATTTAGGAAGCCACATACTCCACCATGGGAATGAAGGAAGAATCCCTTCAGACAGGAGTGGAGTTAGGATCTCAAGCATGGTTTCCTTCTAATTAGGGGTCAGAGGAACCCCTCTAGTAAGATTTAAAGCCAGTAAGTGCACATTCGTCCTTTGCGTGTGCCTACCATATGCCCATATTCCTACAGCAACAGCAACAATCACAAGCTGTTCAAAAAGTACCAACTGCCCTTGTTAAATCCAAATCACATTCACTTCACAAAAATAAATGAAACTCACATGTGATAACCACAAGCTTGGAGTCTGCCAATAAAAGTTTGGAGCATAAAGTATTGTCTCTCCATACTCGTCTTCAAGCTTTTTATAAATATATATGTCGCTTTTTCAGGATGAATGATCCGCATACAAACAAAGCCTGTTACAGCAAGAGCTACTGAAGCTAAAAATCTACCACCAACAATAGCAAAATGAAATGTAAAATATTATTATCAAAACTTATCAAGCCGGGGGTCTCACTAGAAGCAACCTCTAAGGCTGTCTACATCTTACCCTCCTCAGACCCTGCCTTAACTTGCTATTGGTGGGATTAACTGAGTATGATGATGATATTGATATTACCAAAACGTTATGCACCAATTCCACGACAAAGCCCAAGCACCAATTCCACGACAAGCCCAAGCACCAAATCCATTAAAATGCCTACAAGTCGACAACAGTCCCATGTCATGAAATTAAATCATCACAAGTCATAAAGAACTGGTTATTTATTATTCCCACTTGCAGCATATCTAAACACAAAATACCTTTGGGCTGTGTCATCTGATTTAGAACGTTCTTAACCATATCAGAATGTTTGGTCCTGAATGAAAAATGGCACCTGCAAATCAATAGTAGCTTTCCATCTATTAAGGGTTATTACTAATGCAGTAAAGGGAATAAACAAAATTACATGAGTAGATAGCAAACTCTTATGGTAACCTAAAAGCCTAGCCTGGTAAAAATGAGGCAAATAAAAATGGATATTACGTGTGAATCATATATATTTGTTGTAAATAAATCTACTGATACCACTTGAAGGATTTCCATGACCCTGAAAATTTGGTTCACCACAAACAATTGCCTCGGTTCCCAATGCAAGCTTCCCACCAAACATTTTCCATACTCCATTTGCACTCTGACATCAATATAAGGCACCAAAATTATACAATGAGACATTATGTCTAAACAAAACAACTGAGAATAACCAATACATACTTCAACTTTTATGAGCTCAGCAATAATTTGGTGTATATAATTTTGCAATTGAACAATCGAACATACGAGAATAAAAAACAATAGCTACAGGATACAAGCTAAAGAGTTGTAATTCATACCATACATTACTTAAGCTTCTAAGGTTAGGTTCTTTTGCTTTAAGGTTAAGGCCAACAAATTGTTCTTTGCAGCCTCTGTTTCCTGTTAAATGGCATAGAAATAGATAGTATGTTAAATAATCTCCTTTCAAGAATAAAACTCAAAATTTCGATTTATATAACCTGTTTTGGTTAAAAATAACATCTTTGTGAAATTTATGAAAGATGTTGGACAAATTACTTACAGAAAACAAAACTACCAAATAAATTGTTTACCTTTTTCCATTCAAGAAACATGATTAATCACTATACTGAAAAAGTTCATAACTATTTTCCACTTAACCGATATAATATGTTAATGTTTTAATTTATTGTAAGCTACAATAGTAAAAAAGATTCATGATATTAGTAAGTGTGTTTAATTTTACCGGTCAACAACATGGTGTAGAAAATATGGTCTCTGTTGTCGTCTTCTTCAATTTTCCGTGGGTCAGCAATCACATATGAAAGCACAAATACGTTTTTGCTCCGCTTGAAACTGTCCATAACAATTTTTTTTAAAACTTAAACAACGTAGCAATGTCATGGTTTCACTAAACTCAAACTTTAAATAAAACAACCAAGTTTCAAAAGGCAATCAAGATATCAGTAACACAGGTTGAGAAATTAACCATCACACACACTCACATCAGCAAACAAATAAAACAATGAAGGTTTAACTTTCATTAAATCAAGAGGCAAAACCCAAAAAATTCGGCAGATAAATAAAATTCCAAACAAAATCAAATGAAAATTCCTCTAAATACGCACAATAATGATAAAAGTAACCTAGCAGCGATAGACCTTTGTAGGATTGAGTCGACGGTGGGCTAAAATCAAGAGTTGACGGCGATTTCAACTTGGAGCAATTCAACTAACCGGTGAGCATGGTGAAACATCAATGGTAGAACGCCATGGTCGCAAAATCACGGTTGCTTCAATGGAAAAATCAAGAGTTGACGGCGATTTCAACTTGGAGCAATTCCTCACCACTGACGCATCTCCGGAGGTTACCTCTTTTATAAGCTTGCTTTTGTTGGAGATGGGTGGATAGTGGGGATATAGATATGAGGATGGAGGTTACAGGAGACATGGGGAGTAAAAAATGCAGAAATCATAGGTAATTTGTTAACCGCCCTGGCTCAAAAATAACTTCCAAATTCTGGCCATAACCACCACATTATTGTGGTCCAGATTTAATCTTGTAGAAAACTACCTCATTTGAATGGCTCAGATCAAATAAAAAGCAGTTTTTTTTCTTAAAAGTAGTAGTTACTATAGTGCTGAATATGTATTACATATATGAATGTGTATTACATGATATGAATGTGTATTACATATATGAATGTGTATTACATGATTGTTTGTTTAAGAAAAAATCAACAGCATTTCCCCTTAGCCCCCAAGTATATAATATAAATATATACCCGATGAGCAAAGAGAAAACGAAAACCGAATCTTTCAAAAACAAACAATCATGTAGACATGTAGTACACACTCACATCCTAAATGAGATAAAGTATTCAAAAAGCAGTCCCAAAACGGGGACTACCCGAATCTTTAAAAAACAAACAATCATGTAGTACATACATACATACATACATACATACATACATACATACATACATACATACATACATACATACATACATACATACATACACACATACACTCATACACACATACACATAATATATTTTTTTTTAAAATCTACATACATAATATATATATATATATATTTTAAATATTTATACACTATATATTTTTTGAAAAATACATATTTACTTACATATATCTTTTTTTAAATATATATACATAATATATTTTTTTTAAAATAAAAATACACAATTTAATATAAATATAAATACCTATATACACACGTACAAACCTAAATACTAACAATATAAAGCATAAATACTAAAAAAAAACAATTAGCGGCGACTAACCGGTATTTTTAACGATTCTTTAGGTGGTACAGTAGATTGGAGCTTCCCTACAACTCATATTATTATAAAATAAAAAAACATACTTAAAGAAAAAAAAACTCACCTTACGGGTCCGGTGGTACTAGTGGCCCTTTACGGGGGTGGTGGTGAGATGAGAGAGGAGAGTGAGACGGAGAAAAAGGAGAGCGAGAGAGCAGAGGAGATCGAGAGAGAGAGAGGTGAGAGAGCAGAGGAGATCGAGAGAGAGGGGGGGGGGGAGGGAAATCAGCAGGGGAGGCGGGAAAGAAGAAGGGTTTGGCGGTAAAGTGCTCACCGTTGGATCTGCTTCTTGATCAATGGTTGCGGAGGCTTCTGTAAGGTTTTGACCTTTAGTGGTGACCAAAAGGCGGGTCGCCGCTAAAGGGGTTGCCGGTAAAGATCCATTGTCTTGTAGTATTAATTAACCGTCACATATACATTGTTATCAAACATGGCTTGACTGTCACAACAATTGATTTATGGTTATGTGGCACATATTAGATTGTGGCACACAACAAGTACACATTTAGAAACAAGATTCAACACACTACGAGTCTATGAATCAATGATACGGGAGGAGAGTGGGCAGTGATGATTTCTTTCTCACAGATTGTCGCTTCTTTTTTCATAACTTTATTCATTTCTTAAATGTTAATTGGGTTTAATCAGTTTATTGGGTTAAATTGTTTTTGGGCTTAAATTTTTTCTGAAATGGGTAGTGGACAAATGGGTTAAATCATTTATGGGTTTATTTACTTGGTTCAATTGTTTATTCTGCGTATCTACCCAAAAGTCCAAAACACATGTTTACATAGCTGACTTGATGAACAATATGTTATTGGATAAATGAAAATGACTATTAATCGTTTAAAAGACAATCCTAACAACAGTGATCATGTTAATGAATTGCATATATTTGTTTACGTATGGATAAATAAAACATATAAGTGTCTAAAATTCCAAGTATAATATGAATATCATAAGTGTATTCTCATTTTTCATGATGATAATATGAAAAAAAAATATATAGGAAAAAGAAAGTTGCGGGCCCTGTCATGAATCGAGGCATGACTTTGTAATTTATAGCCACTTCAGACCTCCAAATAACAACACTCTCTGAACTTGCTCCTATAGGTATAACTCTTAATATTTCAAACCTATCTTCAATGAAAATCAAACCTAGTACACAAAATCTTTATTATAAAGCTTGTGTAATTTTAGTAAATGTTTTACTTAACCGGTTTAATACCAATGTTGTTAAACTCGGAAATTCTTGCCGACAAAGGTTTGCCCGAATTTCCAATTGGCAGGAACAATGTTATATGAGGTGGAAGTGCGTCGATCACTACCTCTGACCCTAAACGAAAGCGATTGACCAACAAGTACTGCATTTGACTGCCAGTTTTGACCCCAGTTACGACTTAGGCTCATCCATCCAGTCCTTGAACCTTTCACCCATGCTTGAGTTATATCCCCTGCTCCCGCAACGTTGGTGATGAGAACCAAGTTGAAGTAACGGAATCCATTGATGGTGAATCTTACACCTCCTTGTTTTCGGCATGGCACCCTATGTGAACACAATGTTTTTTTTTTTGGGTTTAATTATTACTATATTGTTCAGCACTACATTAACTACCAATTTTAAGAAAAAAAACTGCTTTTTGTTTGATCTAAGCCATCCAAATGAGTTAGTTTTTTCTAACTTTAAATCTGAACCCTAATAATTGGGTGGTTATGGCCAAAATATGGAAGTTTTTTTTAGA
Source organism: Ambrosia artemisiifolia (assembly GCA_032199755.1). Classification (NCBI taxonomy): domain Eukaryota; kingdom Viridiplantae; phylum Streptophyta; class Magnoliopsida; order Asterales; family Asteraceae; genus Ambrosia; species Ambrosia artemisiifolia. The sequence goes on from CM063517.1 coordinate 3,878,205, forward strand.
TTAGGGCAGTTAATAAGTTGCCTTGTATTTCTGCTATTTTTCCTCCCCAAGTAGGCAAGTAGTCATCAATAACCTCCATCATCGTCATGTCTATTAATATTCGTTGATCATCATAACTTCAGTCACACATGCCCAAATCGCCTCCCGTCATCACCTCCATCTTTCTCTCATGATAATCACCTCCAAACAGAACCCAAATCAAGCCCATAACCCCACACTGTCGTGAATCTCAACCGGCCACCACCCAACACCAATAAACATCACCATCGAAACCAACCGGTCGCAACAATCACGACTCGACCCCTGGAGCAACATCAACAACACAGCACCCCAGTTGTGAAGCAACCCCCACAACAGCACCAAACCGACACCGATCTGTAACTACTGACGCTTTTTCAGCCACCATCGGGCACCACAACCACCTCCACAATGACCACCTACCATAAACACTACCTGAAACAAATACAAAAGATAACCGGGTGACTGTAAAAGGGAAATCTGTTAATGATGCAAAGGTAAGTTTTAGGTTTCCTTTCGATTTCTTGAAGTAGGACTTCGTATTCATTCTACAATGGCTTTTATATGTAAGGAATGAAAGACAACAAAAAAAGCATTTTGGTGATGAATTGAAAGGACAATAATAGAAGCACTGCAGCGGATATTTGATGCTCAAATGGACCATATAGAAGCTTTAGAGGTTAGTTTGGAGATTTGCGTTTGCAATTGAGTTTTTTTTTTATTTTTTTACATTAAGATAAGTTTGTGTATGCCTCCAATTTACCAAATAGTAACAATTTTTTTTACTCTTTTCCATTTTAGCAACCAACTTAAAATTTAGCTCAAAGAAGAACCCAAGTTACATCTTATTATTGATTGTAGGTTTCTAGCAATAAATGACATGTTCAAGCTTAATGGGTAGCGCGTTTGCTTTTTGCTGATGCTTTTTAAAAAATGTTGATAAGAAGAACTAAGAACTGAGAAGGCTTATGAATGTGAAGGTTATTCAATAGAATTCAAGGGTACTGCTCATTTTTGTCCTTTAATGTATTGTTTTGCTTGATTTTTGTTTATTTTATACTTGATTTTTGCTAATTTTTGTCCTTATGTTTTTTTTACACTATTTCCTGGTACTGATCAGAATTTATTCAAAATTTGGAATGGCCATCAAATATGATCTCCCTGAAGATTCAATTAAAGGGAAACTTAGCAACTCAGAATATATATTTTGGAGACCATTGTGAGATTTTACAAACATATACAAACAACCGTCACCGGAGCTTATGGTGACTAAGAAGTTCATGAGGAACAATATACATTCGCATCAACATAGCAAGGTTTGTCGGTTGCTTGTGTTACATTGACGGTTAATATTTTAATAAACGCGAGTGAAATGATTTGACCTTAGTACACCTGGCAAAATGGGGCGAGGCAGGTCGGGTTGAACGAGGTCCCTCAGAATGGGTTCGGGTTGAAACGGGTCCGGATCAGAACGGGTTTCGGGTCGGGTTGGTTTAAAAGAGTATTTTTATTGTAATTTAATTTTAAAGAAAGATAAAAAGGGTAAATAAAAAAAAGAATAGCAATAATTAGCAAAATAAACAATTACCTAATGGGGCATCACTTTCTTTGTCGAACACTTTGTAAATCCAGAAGTGGACATTATATAGTTTATAGAAAAGTAAATAGCAAAAAAAGAATTAAGAAAATCACGATTGTCATGTATATTACCGGGTAGTGTTTTTTTTAAACTAATATTATACATGCTGACTTCATTGTCGTACCAAGTGGCAAGACCATAGCCCTAAATCCAAGTTGGTTACATCACTTCGAATGTATTAATGGTTTTGTGAAATTTCAAATGTATGTTTATGTATGAAAATTTGGTTAAATATGGTGATAAAAGCATGAGAATTTGGTGAAGTGATACTTTTAGTAAATAGAAAGAATATGCTTAAGTCTGAACTTTCAAGATAAAAGCTTGAGAATTTTGTCAGAAACAATAAACAGTGAGATTTTGGTTAGGCACTTTTCACTTCAAGATTACTTCAATAATTGATATGACTCTAGATTTGTTTAGCCAGCTTCAAGAAGTGGGTGTGTGTTACTGCGAGCATATTATGTGGGGTTAAACTTGACCTTGTCTCACTTTATATATGTATAGTCTAACTTTAAAAGTTGTGGTTAATGTGAGTTCAATAGAATCAAAGTGGAACAACCACAATTTATAGCTTTTAGTACATATGACTCTAGATTTATTTGCAATTGCGGCATGTAAATGGCACCACATTTCTTTAAAGTGCTTCTTAGACCATCGTCTGAACTACTGGTACACATCCATTTCAATATCTTTCATCATATATGAATGTTTAATGGTTTTTTTATAAAGCATGTCTTGTATTTTTCTTTTTAGCCATGACCACCCCGCTGCTGTAAGAAAATTGGTGGCAAACACAATTGAAAGTAGGTCCAATAACTGTAGTGAAAAAAGAGGGCACTCCTGGAGCTTAAACGTCTGACAAATAGATGGTGTATACTATATGACAGACACCTGGCTGAATATTGTGAAGGATATTCAGATAGAGATGTTTCACTTGATTATTTTTGAGGTAATTGATCAAACTGAACTGAGAATGATGGTTTTCCTTCATGATGGGGTGGAACTTATCCCAAACAATGTTGTTGATCAAAATGCAAATCAGCCACATAACAAAAGAAGCAAGAATGCAAATGCAGCATTAAAAGAGGATGACAACACATTCCACATGATTGCTAGAGGCAGCTTTGTGAGATACATAATACATTCTTTTAACTAAAAAACATAATGGAACTGGAAGGGAGGCCGAGTCAGACCCAGTTTTCTGCAGTTTTTTGAGGAGGTTAAAACGCTGCTGCATAATAAAAGTTTGGGGCTGCAACCAGATGAATGGACTTGGGACAATAGTTTGGATGCTTCCTTTTCTACTAAGTGTTTAAGATGGGACATCATGGTGGCTTCAGTTAATGTGGAAACAATCAGCCGTTTCTATGGATTTCTTGGGCACCTGTTAAATATAATGTTCTGTTATGGAGAGCGCTTATGGGTCGAGTCGCGGCTAAGGCGGAATTGGTAAAGAGAGGTGTTCATGTCAATACCATGTCGTGTGATAGATGTGGGATGTATTGTGAAGACGTGGATCATCTATTCGTCGGGTGCCTTTTTGCTGGCAGATCCTGGTTGGTTGAGGATCCCTTGGCCTCCAAACCTGAATTCTTTAGTTGAGATGTTCCAGATGTTAAAGGAGTGTCCTGGAAGCAAGACTTGGAAGAAGCTAGTGTTTACTATAGCGATTGCCACAGTGTCTAGAATCTGGATGGCGAGGAATGTTAAGGTTTTTGAAAACAGATTTGTTCAAGTTACATCGACAGTCGAGGCTATCAAAGAGGACGTTTATATTTGGCTTGACACGAGAAGCAATATGAAGAAAATTCCTTGGGAAAAATGGGCAGCCTTTGAGGTTTTGGAGCTGTTGTAATTTTGTTGTATGTTTTCGTTTTGTTGATTTGGGGGTTGTATTCGCGTTTTTCCAGCCGCTTGCTGGGCCTTTATATATATATATAAAGTTCTTTGGCCGTTCAAAAAAAAAGTTGTTGACACACAAATTTAACATAAACACTGCAAAAGCAATTGCTAGAGAATGTGGGATATTAACTGAAGATGGCATAGCCATTGAAGGTCCAGACTTTCGTGAAAAGATCGAGGAAGAGTTGTTCAAAATTATTCCTAAAATTCAGGTGCTTCTGTGTTCCTTAATGTCATTATATTTTTCAAAATTATTTGATTAAATTATGTTTTTTTTCTTTTATATTATACAAGGTGGTGGCAAGATCTTCTCCAATGGATAAGCATACACTTGTAAAACACTTGATGACAACATTTGAGGAGGTTGTTGCCGTGACCGGAGATGGTACGAATGATGCTCCAGCACTTCATGAAGCAAACATTGGACTTGCAATGGGAATTGTAAGGACAGAGGTAACAGTATAGTTATTCTAGCCTCTTATTGGATGATATATTATTCAAATCTAATAGTTCATTACTATAATTTCATTACGGGTTTGAATTATCCAGGTGGCGAAAGAGAGTGCTGATGTGATCATTCTAGATGATAACTTTTCTACAATTGTGACTGTAGCAAAGTGGGGTCGCTCGGTTAATGTGAACATACAGAAGTTTGTGCAGTTTCAGCTGACAGTAAATGTTGTCGCGCTAATTGTCAACTTCTCTTCTGCCTGTCTAACAGGTAATCATGCCTTTAGGGGGGGGGGGGGGGGGGGGGGGGGGGGGGGGGGTGGAGCCCTGGAGTTTCTTTAGTGAATTTCATTTTTTAATATACTTTTATGTTTGCAGGAAGTGCTCCTCTTATTGCTGTTCAGCTACTATGGGTAAACATGATAATGGGATACACTGGGAGCACTTGCATTAGCCACTGAACCTCCTACTGATGAATTAATGGAGCGGGAACCGGTTGGAAGAAAAGGAAACTTCATTACAAATGTTATGTGGAGGAATATTATAGGGCAATCATTATATCAATTTGTGGTCATATGGTACCTTCAGACCAGAGGAAAAGCAGTCTTTCACCTTGACAACTCAGATGCTGATTTGGTTCTCAACACACTTATCTTCAACTCATTCGTCTTCTGCCAGGTAAGTTAGAAATATATATGACGTTCGTTCTAAAACTAATCATATGTTGAGAACCGCATAATATTGTGATACATAAGACGGTTATGTGAGTTGTAATGGCCTTTGTTTCTCTCTCCCACCGTTTCTTATAATCTCTTATGCGCTACGCGAAAGTGCATTATGCTGTTCTCGCGGTTTAACATATTATTGGTTCTGAAACATACGCGTCCCTATATTCATGTTTTGTTTATGTTGATTAATGCAGGTGTTTAATGAGACCAGCTCTAGAGAGATGGAGAAGATAGACGTGTTTAAAGGAATACTAAAAAACTGTGTGTTTCTGGCTGTTTTAACATGCACAGTCATCTTCCAGATCATAATCATTGAATATTTGGGTACCTTTGCAAACACAAGTCCACTCACTCTACCCCAGTGGTTTGCAAGTGTGAGTATTGGTTTTCTAGGCATGCAAACATAGGTTTAAACTTGATTTTGTTACATCATCTATTTGTGTATTAAAACCGTAAGCTTTGGTTTGTCATATTTTGCTATCATGGTTGGAATCACATATTTTGACATATTTAAGCTTTCGGCCATAAGTACAAGAGGGAGTCCATTTATGCTATTATTGCTATGCAACTCATCCCATTATCATTTCATTTTAGTAGAACATGTTTCAACCCTATGCCTTGAGAAACTTTGCTTAATTCCCTTGATAGGCATAGTGCCTTAGCCATATCTTTTTGTACACTTATTAATGTATTATTGTTATTATTATATACAAAATTATAATTAAAACAATTAAATTAAATAACATATAGGATATTTTATATAAAATTTACAATCAATTAATAATTATTTAGCTGATCCGAGCTCGAAATCTCATAAACCATAAACCGAGCTCGAGTTTTAGAAATCAAGTTCTAAACGAGCTGAGCCTAAACCCGAGCCTCTCATATTAAACAAGCCAAGCTCGAGCCTATACAAACTCGGAATCGACTCATCTATACGAAAATACAATGGTCAAAGCAAAGTTAAACCTTGGTTTGACTATGTATGGATTTTGATTTTGACTTTGACTAGAATAACAACACTCGTGCATGTTTGGAACATGCTGTTTCTTGGTTGTTTCTTACAAATTTCTGACCATAGTCTTGACAGTTATCAAAGCCAAGATAAAACATCCAAATATAGTTTCTTTATCATTCTCAATTTGTGGTCACATAATAGTCATATGATTGGTCAAAATAGACATCAAATATTATTAAGAGACTTGTATACAACGCTTTTAAAAGTTGTACCATGTCAAGATACACAAACATCATTATTTACAAAAGCAAACCATTCTCACCATCTCTACTTGCCTAAACAAAACAACACATACATAACCCACATAATCTTGATCTCTTCGTAGGTTTATTGTGCGATCCTATCGATTGTAATACACTTGTACGCAAAAACTTGATGTAACCAAACATAGGTTTTTCTTTAAAAAAAATTCAAATTATGCACAATGAAGCAAAGATGTTACATTCTGACAGCTAAATAACAAAATTTGAGTTAACATGTACAAGAACTAATAAACTTTTGGGCCAACTAATTCCAGTTGGATAAGACGTCATCGGGATCTTCTATGTACACATACTTTTTGTTAAAAATTTTAGGAACCCGTCCCAGCGGACGGGTATAATACTAGTTTAGTTTGACGTTAACTGGAAAATTACGGTGTTACCCCTAATATTTCAAGAAAAGATTATTCCTGCGTTTGTTGAAGTGGAAGGGTAGTTTAGACAAAGTACGGAAAGTACCATAAGGGCTTCTTTGAGAAGATGACTTTAGTTTATATGATAGAATTTAAGATTTTCATTCCCCACCTCCAGTAGCGGCTACAATTAAGGAATCACCAAACTATAGTACTCAAGCTTTATAATCACTAAAAAAGAAATAATTAAATTAGGTAAGGTATGGGTGGTGGTTGTGCCATGTAGTGGTGACATTGACGTAAAATACGTAAAGAAATCATATGAAGTTGTGGCTCGGGTTTATATACAAAATGTTCATAAAAAACAAATTGTGATCGTAATTTAAAAGAAGCACATAAAAATAGCACATCGTAACGTCAAATCCGAAAATAAAGTGCAATAGGCAAAAACCCGTAAAAAATGAAATTTTGAAGTAGCTTTGACGGCTTATACGTTTGCTCTTGGATAACTTGGACATTATTACTCACACCTACACTTTTAATTAAATTTACACATAATCTTAAATAAATATAAGTGTAAACACCCGTTTATTTTTTATACGTAGTCTTTTTGGAATGTGGTTTTGTTTAGAATTTACCCACAAACCCCACACATGTGTCACAAACCCCAACAACTAGAAGGCGACACAACAGACGCACCCACTGCAACGCACGGCTATTCACACTACGAATATAACAAAGTGTCAATGTGAATTCATAATTGATAAATTCCTCCCACTTCATATCTATTATCTTATCTATTAATAAATATTTGAAATCTCATTTTTTTTCTTGTCTCTCCTCAATAAGTAGCGGTTCCATTTTCATAGTCTTCACACTTTCAACCACAACATTCTCAACTCTCATCGTGTGTGTGTGTGTGAAACACTAAAATTTGGAGGTCATGACTTTGGCTTACTTTCTACTTTTGTCTACAATTTTAACGTCCGTCAACGCTCGTATACCAGGAGTTTACACCGGAGGCCAATGGGAAAGTGCTCATGCCACCTTTTACGGTGGCAGTGATGCTTCTGGCACCATGGGTACGTCACCATTTCGATTTTAATAATTAATATTCTACATGTTCACCGAGTCTTCTGGTTAAGTGATAGCCTCATGACTTTCCAAATGGGAGCTTACGCGTTAGACTCTTGACTGGGCCCGTGACAAACTTTGTTTCGGGTTCAACAGGAGGTCTTACTAGTCATGAATTTCGTACCGGCTTAATGGGCCGGGTCACCACGTTCTATTCTTCAGGCTGAAAGTTGATTCAATATAACTTTTGTTGTTATACATAAAATAAAAATAAAAATCCTACCAAGTTCATTAATTATCATTTATTTAAGTTTCCATTAACCGTTAACGTACGTTGATATGATTGTGTTACAGGTGGAGCGTGTGGGTACGGGAACTTGTACAGCCAAGGCTACGGTGTCAACACTGCGGCATTAAGCACTGCTCTGTTCAACAATGGGCTGAGTTGTGGTGCTTGTTTTGAGATAAAGTGTGCGAATGACCCGCAATGGTGCCATCCGGGCAGCCCATCGATTTTCATCACGGCCACTAATTTTTGTCCGCCTAATTTCGCTCAGGCGAGTGATAATGGTGGGTGGTGCAACCCTCCTCGAACCCATTTCGATCTCGCCATGCCTATGTTTCTCAAAATCGCCCAATATCGTGCAGGGATAGTTCCCGTTTCTTACCGCCGGTGAGTCTACTTTTTCTTCTTTTAATTTTTACACCTTAGATACCAGTTATACTTAAACTAGTTCAAACACACAACACGCTTTTACGAGAACAAACAACAAAATAATTAAGTATATTATTATTATTATTATTATTATTATTATTATTATTATTATTATTATTATTATTATTATTATTATTATTATTATTATTATTAAAATTGTTATTTAAAGTTAAAATGCTAACACGCCCTCTAAATCTTTAAGCCTACAATCTAAGTTAAAGTTTTACCCTAATGTTCATCACAACATCACAACATCCATCCATCTATGTAGAAAGAACACTAACATATTTATCACACACTTTAGTATTGTTGCTACTTGCTACAAGCCCTTGGTTATGTATCGTTTATTAAAGCAGAATTGCGGCCGTAGTATAAAGATTAATCACAAACTCACACACTTTAAGCTATATATTTTTCTGAGTTATAAATTTAACACTTTGAATTTTTTTTGGTTATGTAACTTAGAATGTATATGTACTTATTTAGTGATGATGTATTAAATTATCCAACAACTTGGCTTTCCCACCTGAAAAACCGGACTGCGTGACCCACTCCTCAAAACCGTGTTTGCAATTTTTGGTCACCGTGTTTTCTTATTTACACATTTACCAATTTACTCTTGTACAACTTACTAATTAAACCCAAAAAAAAAAACATTGTGTTCACATAGGGTGCCATGCCGAAAACAAGGAGGTGTAAGATTCACCATCAATGGATTCCGTTACTTCAACTTGGTTCTCATCACCAACGTTGCGGGAGCAGGGGATATAACTCAAGCATGGGTGAAAGGTTCAAGGACTGGATGGATGAGCCTAAGTCGTAACTGGGGTCAAAACTGGCAGTCAAATGCAGTACTTGTTGGTCAATCGCTTTCGTTTAGGGTCAGAGGTAGTGATCGACGCACTTCCACCTCATATAACATTGTTCCTGCCAATTGGAAATTCGGGCAAACCTTTGTCGGCAAGAATTTCCGAGTTTAACAACATTGGTATTAAACCGGTTAAGTAAAACATTTACTAAAATTACACAAGCTTTATAATAAAGATTTTGTGTACTAGGTTTGATTTTCATTGAAGATAGGTTTGAAATATTAAGAGTTATACCTATAGGAGCAAGTTCAGAGAGTGTTGTTATTTGGAGGTCTGAAGTGGCTATAAATTACAAAGTCATGCCTCGATTCATGACAGGGCCCGCAACTTTCTTTTTCCTATATATTTTTTTTTCATATTATCATCATGAAAAATGAGAATACACTTATGATATTCATATTATACTTGGAATTTTAGACACTTATATGTTTTATTTATCCATACGTAAACAAATATATGCAATTCATTAACATGATCACTGTTGTTAGGATTGTCTTTTAAACGATTAATAGTCATTTTCATTTATCCAATAACATATTGTTCATCAAGTCAGCTATGTAAACATGTGTTTTGGACTTTTGGGTAGATACGCAGAATAAACAATTGAACCAAGTAAATAAACCCATAAATGATTTAACCCATTTGTCCACTACCCATTTCAGAAAAAATTTAAGCCCAAAAACAATTTAACCCAATAAACTGATTAAACCCAATTAACATTTAAGAAATGAATAAAGTTATGAAAAAAGAAGCGACAATCTGTGAGAAAGAAATCATCACTGCCCACTCTCCTCCCGTATCATTGATTCATAGACTCGTAGTGTGTTGAATCTTGTTTCTAAATGTGTACTTGTTGTGTGCCACAATCTAATATGTGCCACATAACCATAAATCAATTGTTGTGACAGTCAAGCCATGTTTGATAACAATGTATATGTGACGGTTAATTAATACTACAAGACAATGGATCTTTACCGGCAACCCCTTTAGCGGCGACCCGCCTTTTGGTCACCACTAAAGGTCAAAACCTTACAGAAGCCTCCGCAACCATTGATCAAGAAGCAGATCCAACGGTGAGCACTTTACCGCCAAACCCTTCTTCTTTCCCGCCTCCCCTGCTGATTTCCCTCCCCCCCCCCTCTCTCTCGATCTCCTCTGCTCTCTCACCTCTCTCTCTCTCGATCTCCTCTGCTCTCTCGCTCTCCTTTTTCTCCGTCTCACTCTCCTCTCTCATCTCACCACCACCCCCGTAAAGGGCCACTAGTACCACCGGACCCGTAAGGTGAGTTTTTTTTTCTTTAAGTATGTTTTTTTATTTTATAATAATATGAGTTGTAGGGAAGCTCCAATCTACTGTACCACCTAAAGAATCGTTAAAAATACCGGTTAGTCGCCGCTAATTGTTTTTTTTTAGTATTTATGCTTTATATTGTTAGTATTTAGGTTTGTACGTGTGTATATAGGTATTTATATTTATATTAAATTGTGTATTTTTATTTTAAAAAAAATATATTATGTATATATATTTAAAAAAAGATATATGTAAGTAAATATGTATTTTTCAAAAAATATATAGTGTATAAATATTTAAAATATATATATATATATATTATGTATGTAGATTTTAAAAAAAAATATATTATGTGTATGTGTGTATGAGTGTATGTGTGTATGTATGTATGTATGTATGTATGTATGTATGTATGTATGTATGTATGTATGTATGTATGTATGTATGTATGTATGTACTACATGATTGTTTGTTTTTTAAAGATTCGGGTAGTCCCCGTTTTGGGACTGCTTTTTGAATACTTTATCTCATTTAGGATGTGAGTGTGTACTACATGTCTACATGATTGTTTGTTTTTGAAAGATTCGGTTTTCGTTTTCTCTTTGCTCATCGGGTATATATTTATATTATATACTTGGGGGCTAAGGGGAAATGCTGTTGATTTTTTCTTAAACAAACAATCATGTAATACACATTCATATATGTAATACATATTCATATATGAGATAAGGTATTCAAAAAGTGTGTTAGTAGCTTACCCTTAAGGTGTCAATAATATGTTTCATTTAAATTATCGTGCCTTAAACCCATAATATGTTTCAGTTACATTATCATGTCGATCGATAAAAGTTGGATTAAACTACAGAATCATTTGTGCGTTGAGTACGAAAAAGGAATTGACAATTTCATTGAGTATGTCGAACAATTTGTCAACAAATTTGGAACGATTAGATGCCCGTGTAGAAGGTGTAATAATTCTAACTTTATACCCTTCAGAACAATGACATTTCATATTCGTATAAATGGTTTCGATAAGGATTACACGATGTGGATCTATCACGGTGAAAATCCAATTAGGCCGTCTCCTGTAGTTGTAGATGAGGTTAGGGTAAGAAGCGATATGAATGGCGTTATCGAAGACCTAATAGGGGAGTGTATGGAAGAGGATACAAACCTTAACGAAGGGGACTCGGATACAGAGAGTAGCGGCGACAGTCGCCGCTAAAGGGTTATTATTAGCGGCGACAAAAGGTCTTGATCCCTGTAGTGTTAAGCCATGTGTTAACTGTTAAGGCATCATATGTTCTCTGATCATTCAATCCTTGTTTTCATTTTTTTCTCACCATGGCATTGGCACCATCACAATGTATGATGTACTTTTTAGTTATCATTTTATTTAAAATTTAAGATACTTCGATACAAATGACTTAAAACATGAATGATTTTTTGGACATTTGTATTCATTGTGCGTTCAACAGTTTATGAACAGATCTGTGATCATGATACCTCATGAAACGTTGTTATATATGGCTTTCTTCTTTAACAAGAACATAAAGAATAACGCATGGTGATTCGCCATTATCTGGCTTTATTGTTGACTTAACTGCAGGATGTTAAGCCCTTCTGATTTTCTTTGAAGACTAATAATCTTTTCATGCTCTTCATGAAGGCAGCAAGTATCTGAACTCATAGACATATGGCTGAATCTCTATCATTTTAGCCGGATTGGATTTCGTTTCACCATTGAGACATTCCATTATTAACCTTTTAAGCGCGCCCGATTGTGGCAACTGGCTATAAATCCATTCCAGAAGTGACTCCAGGTCATCTGCAAAATCCTTCATGTGCCAGTGTAGAAGCTTCGGTACCATGATCTTTTTCTTGCTAATAACCCCAACCGACGCATCTAGATACTCTAGTCTCGCTCTTGCTAGTTCATTCACTATGTCCTCAGCTGTATAAACCCTCAGCTGCAAATAACAGTATAACCACCATAATTAAATCAAGCTTTAAAACATACTAGTTACATACATGTAGAAAGCTAGCTTACTGCTGGTGAGGACCAACTCCCTCTACAAAGAGCAAATGTGACATTAGGCTCTGGGAATCCTAACCCATACGCGTGTCGTAGTAGTATTTCCCTCTCATCTGCTAAACCCTTGTAGGATCAAGCAACAATATATGTGTCAGATTAATTTATATCTCAAAAGTTGTTGTAACGGTTTGAACTTTTTTAACTTGTCAACTTACATGATTTGAGTTTGATGGATGCCTAAGAATGAAATGCTCAATGGCCAGTGCATTAACCACAATACCGCCCACGTTGATTACGGCCTTATTCATGAGAACTAGCTGCTTCTCTTGTGTTGAGGGCAATCCGTGTTGTAAAAACGCCTGCAACCAGTTAATATTAATTAAGAACCTCATGTTTATTTTTGGTTTTTTCATACTAGTTTAAGATCTCTTACAGTACATGCATTATGCAGGCGTTGTATATGTTGATCCAGAATGCTAACTTCTGCTTATTTGTCAACAAGTTCAACTTCACACTGCAGAGTTTCTGCATCAACCCCCTAAAGAAAATAACATGTAATCAGTTACATAACTACCCATAAACATTTTTTTAAAAGCATCAGCAAGTTAGTTAGTTACCTGAGTTTTCCTAATTCTGTGGAACATTCAGAAATGCGAGTATGGTCGAGGGTATTTCGTGTAATTTGGGTGAAAGTCTTGTATGGACCAATGTCTCTAACAGCACCATCAAAATCAAGTAATATGGAATACGGGTCGAAATTTGACCCGTTATTATTGTAGAAAATTGTTGGTGCTGTACAATTAAAACTTGTTTTAGAGATGAAGCTTTTGGAACTCATGCAGGAGATTTGCTTGTGTGCAATATCCGACCCTTCTTCGCTATCTGGAAATGACTGATTCAGATCTAGAAATATTCCTATTAAGCACTTAATAAGATCTTCAGATAACTTATTTGGATTCCTTGTATGCTTATGATTTACTTCCAATACTGAAAGCCCAAGTTTAGCATAATTGAAGTCAACTGAAGAACCAAATGAGGATCGTCTATTCTGCGTGTCGAAATCTTGTAACTCATGATTATTGTACATGAATTTTAGTCTACTTGGCTGCCTCCTATGTGGTTTTATTCTTGGTCTGTGGTGACGCGGATGCAGGTTCTTTAGTTGCTGCAGTTCCCATTCTCTTGTTTGTTTCTTCTCCAAATACAAGCTGAGGTTCATCTTGTGGACCTTTCTTTCAAGCCACATGATCTCTTCCTCCACTGTAGCCAGTTCTGTAAGAAGTTCTTTTATCTGTACATAAATTCGTTAAAACCGTTGACCCGTCACCTTTTGCAGTGTGATCATGTCAAATACTTTCATACATTCATAAAGAAGATTGGCATATGTTAAAGACATTAACCAAAGTAAAAGTTATAAAGATGAATGAATAAGTGATTATACCTTAAAGGGAAGTTGTGTTTGAGTAGATAAACATGGACAACAAGGTCCATCCAATGCATACTGCAAGACTTTGCTAAGTTTCAACTCCTCTTCCAGTTCCTCTTCAAGTTGCTCAACCTTTTCATCATACACAATCTTTTTGTGAGTCAACCAAAGAAAACACATCCAAGTAATTTTATATAAAAAGAAATGATATGTATAGAATAAAGTTAGAAAAAGATAAAGGAGACCTCTTGCTTAAGAGCCAATGTTTTCTGATTCTGTTGAGTCTCTTGCATGATGAGCTCTTCAAATTTCATTCTATTGAAATATTAAAGCAACACAAAGAGAAATAGAAAAATAATGATGATGGGAAGGTGTGGTTTGGAGGGGACTGTAGCATGTAGGCATCTATAATAAAGGTGAGGCAACATCTAAATAAATGTTCATCATTCAACATCTAAATAAATGTTCATCATTTACTCTCTTTCTTCTAGAAATATATAAACTTGATTTAGGATTTGTTTATGTTTTAGAGGCCTAAAGAATTTTCTTCAATTCGAGTTTTTACAATTTAGTTATTTTGTTGACCGTATTTACGTAGTACAAACTGCTTCGGCTATTGTATTATGGGAGACATGCATGTCCTTTCAAATAATACACGAAATTTCTTTTAAGAGCGCAATATGTCTCTAGCCATCTTTCTTCCAGTTTTGATCTTTGGTCATTTTTTTGAATGGCTAATTTCTTACACCACTTACTCTACACATTTTTTGTACACTCTTGGAGTTGAACTCCCAATCTCATTTAAGAGAGGATTTCCTCTCTACCACTAGGCTATAACCTAATTGGCTGACCTTTGGTCATTTATTTTTAAGTATGAATCTAGACTAGACGGGACTAGTTTGTTATATTTATTTCATTGCATATTGTATTTAAAGTTATGAATTTTTGTCAATATTCTCTTCTTTTTTTTATCTGGTTTTAAGTTTTAACATAGAAAAAGTATAATATATGTATATACAAAAAACATAATATGAAACACTTATTTCAATTAAATATTTTAAAAGAGAAGATTAAATTTAATAGCTATTAGATTAAAGGGTTAGGTTCACGTACAAATAGCTTTATCGTACGAATTGTACGAATCAAAGGAAAAAACACGCGGGGTCGTGTATAACTAGAGTAATTATATAATTACTCTAGTTATATACGGCCCGCGTGTTTTTCCTTTGATTCGTATAGTTCGTACGAAAAAAATTGTTTGTATTTGATCTTTTGTCTTAGATTAAATACAAGAAATTATTAATATTATTAAAAATCTGAATGGTGAATTGAAAGCGGTGGCGACATGAAACCCATGAAAGCTATAAAAAGTTCTTGTGTAGCTACCACTAAACTATATACAAGCACCTCAATCCATTATTACCATAACCATGCAAACCATTATATTGAAGTCACGAGATGTCCTCCCACCTTTACCTCCATGTGATTGCATATAATTTTTATCCACCCAGTGGCAAGGATCCATAACACCTTTGTGTATAAGGCACCAATCATCCTATCACAACCAACTTAGTCGCCAAATTAACTTGTCTGACCCAAACCGACCCATTTTGCTGCAGTGTTATCTAACCCATGTGTGGCATAAGAAACGTATACAAACCTCGTCACTGCAGCCGCCACATATTACAATTGTGACATACATGAACATAAGAACACCAATTGGACACAATATAGCATCAACACTCCTTCCTTTCCCAGCGACCATTATAAGACAACGCAAAAATCTGACATCTTGAACCGATAAAACTATGGCAATTGCTGTGAAACTTTGCCAAACCTGGAATCAATGTTGCAGAAACAAGACACAACTATTATCTGATCATGAACCCCACCTACCTTACCAGTTACCACTACTACTTTCCTTAAGTTAGTTGAGAAAGAAACTCAACTACCCACCAAATAACCTTAAATAGTTAAATAGGTCATTTTCAAGACCAAGATGTTGACTTTTGTTTTTTTTTTGAAAATTAACCTTCATTAAACGCAACCCGAAGAGCCCTCAAAGCAAGGACCTACGAGCGCAAACAAGCGAAAGAGAATACATCAATCCAAAGGACAAATACACCACTTTTTCCAATCTACATCTTTACATCTAGTTCTATGTCTAAACCAAAAAAACGTCGTAGATTTGATGTGCTCAACTATCTCGGCCGGTCTTCTTTGCTTGTTGTTGAAAATACGGTTGTTTCGTTCGCTCCAAATAACCCACATAGTAGTGTAAACTATACCTCTTAAAACATGCTTGTTCTCCTTCGGGACTTGTTGACTATCCGGGAGATGAATAAGATCACGAATGTCGAAGACAAAACCATGGCTAAGCCGGCACCAGGACTCTATTCTAAACCAAACTTCTTGAGTAATAATGCATCCGGTAAAGAGGTGTAAAGATGTCTCCCAATCCCCTTGGCAAAAAACGCACATCGACTGTTGAATAGGAACTCCTCGTTTAATTAACTCGGCAATGGTAGGCAAGCGATTGCGAGCCGCCCTCCAGACCATGACTTTACATTTGAGGGGCACCCAAACCTTCCAGTTTATCATTGGCGCAGAATCAACCGTAACTAAACTGGCGAAATACCTTTTAACCGCAGCAACAGAGAAACGGCCATCTTTAGCTAGGATCCACTTCCAGCGATCCTTACCTCCTTTCCAGGAGAACTCGTGAATGTCGCTCAACAGACTGAATAACTCGGACACCTCATCAAAAGAAGGAGTACGAAGCCACTCCCAGTGCAAGACCTTTTCATTATCAACCCATTTTATCCGGTTCGAAATCGATACCCATTTGTTTTTCTCCAAGCGAAAGAGGGCTGGATACACATGTCTAAGAGGAGCATCTCTTAACCATGTGTCAGACCAGAATTTAATAGACGCGCCATCCCCCACTTCACCAACGAAAAAAGAGTTAAGGGTCATACCTCCATGGAGCGCTTTTTCTCCCGCTTTGACAATGTATTTCCAACAACCGTTCGACGAGGCTTTGCATGGAAGATTAGCCCAAGGCCTACCCGCTCCATGACAACCCATGATGATCTTCTTCCATAAGCTAGAACCCTCTTGTTTAAAACGCCACGACCATTTTAATAAAAGGGCATCATTAACCTCTTGTAGTTTAGAAACTCCAAGGCCCCCTTTATTTTTCGGGGTAGTCACGATGTCCCAAGCTACCCAAGGAATTTTATAGTCACCACTCGTACCCGCCCAAAGAAATCGCCTCATAATGGTTTCTATAGAATCGGTCACAGATTTCGGTGCTTTATAAAGGGATAAGTAATACACCGGCAAGCTTTCAAGCACCGAACGGATGAGAGTGAGGCGCCCACCAATCGACAAGTGTCTCGTCTTCCAAGAGCATAGCCGATTACGGATAACCTCAAGCACCGGGTCCCAACTTTTAATGCGAGTCATCTTAGCCCCTACTTGGATGCCAAGATAGGTAAAAGGAAAATCACCCCTCTTGCACCCCAATAGGTCTATCATACTATCCACCTCGGCGTCGTCAACCCCCACACCGAAAATATTAGACTTGTGTAGGTTAATCCTCAACCCCGAACACAAATAGAAGATACGAAGGACCCTAGCAATACTCGTGACATTGTCTCTAGACCACTCCCCAAGAATCAACGCATCGTCAGCGAAAAAAAGATGGGTAAGATCGACTCCATCCTCGGCAATGTTAACACCTTTGAAAACCTCAATACTCTTCGCTCTATTTAGAAGCCAAGACAAGGCTTCCATCACAATAAGAAACAAAAAAGGAGATAGCGGGTCTCCTTGACGAAGACCTTTATCACAACCGAACTCGAACGTGGGAGAGCCATTTACCAAAACAGCGGCTCTCGAAGAAAGAAGAATACCTTTTATCCATGAACACCAAGTCGGTTGAAAACCCATCTGAAGTAAAATAGAGACCAGAAAATTCCAATTGACGTTGTCATACGCCTTTTCGAAATCGATTTTGAGCATAAAGGCCTTTTTATTTCTTTTTTTCAGCCATTCCAAGATCTCGTTAAGCATAAGGGGCCCATCAAGAATAAAACGATTCGATAAGAAAGCCGATTGATTATCCGAAATAACGTTACCTATCACTTTTTTGAGGCGATTCGCAAGGATCTTAGAGATGACCTTACTAACCATCCCAATCAAAGTAATAGGCCTATAGTCTTTAAGACCTACCGGCGCACGAACCTTGGGGATTAAGGTAATGAAAGAAGACCCGCAGCCACAGTTAATAATACCCGAGGAGTGAAAATCGCTTAAGATACCGTAAAAGTCATCTTCAAAAAGGTTCCAAAAACGCTTGAGGAACCGGAAATTAAAACCATCCGGCCCTGGCGCCTTGTTGGACCCGCAATCGAACACTGCATCTTTGATCTCCTGTCTAGAAAATAAAGCAATCATCTCAATACTATCTTGACTAGACAAGGACTTCATACCTGTGCAATTAAGATTCGGCCTTTGAGGAACGGCCTCTCTGAAATGGTTGCGAAAAAACCGAAGCACCTCTCGCTTTATAATAGAAGGTTTAGTCACCCATTCGCCATCAATCATAAGACCCGGAATAAAATTTCTCGCCTTTCTGCCATTAATAATACTATGAAAAAAGCTCGAATTTTCGTCACCCAAAGAAGCCCATTGAACGCGAGATTTTTGCTTGAGGTCACGCGTCTTATGGAGCTCAATATCTTCAAGCGATTTCTTGCACTCAGACCATATCCATAAATCCTCTTCTTCGAGCTCATTAAGTTCCATTTGCACTTCTAAATCCTCTTTTTCTTTACGCAAGCGGGTTTCTTCCTCCATCTCTTCAGCTTTGTAACTATCAAACCAATCACGAAGTGCCGATCTTAACTTTTGAAGCTTCAAGAGAAGGTTAGAATCTGCGGCCCCTTGGTTGATCCAGTTAGTGCAAACCGAGTTAACCACTTCAATACAACCCTTCCGGTCCAACCAAGAATCAAACATTCTAAACGGTTTGGGACCAAAATTCGTATCAATAATAGAAAGAACAAGAGGGGAGTGATCGGACTTATCTCTTTTCAGTGCGCGCACACAAGCATTCGGCCATTTGTTGAAAAAATTATCACAAACCAAAAATCTGTCAATCCTACTCCACGTATAAACACCTTTTCTACACGACATGTAAGTATACTTCATCCCTTTCAAATCGTATTCTCTTAAACCCACGTCTTCTATAAAATTATTAAAATCGTTGGTAGAAACCGAATCGAACCTGGAGTTCTTTCTATCATCTCGATTCCGAACCGCGTTAAAATCGCCACAAATAATCCACCAACCCGTATTACCATTAACCAATCTCAGAATTTTTGACCACAGCTCTCTCTTATCCGGTTTCGATTGAGGAGCATAAACGTTAACAAAATTAATTCTCACAGAACCCGCCAAGATAGTACCTGCAACATGTAAAAAGTGTCTATCCTTGTTCGATGTATCTTTCGAGAACACCTTGGGGTCCCAAATACAATCCAAACCTCCCGAGTTACCCAAAGCGTTCACATAATCATAATCAAATCCAGGACCTCCCCAACAACTAGAAACCACAGCCTGCTGAAGGTCCGAATCAAGAGTCTCTTGCAACCCGATAAAAGAAATCCCATAATCGCGTTTTAACTTTGAAACCCAGCCCTGTTTACCCGAGACACCAACCCCACGCACGTTTAGAGACAAACAATTCATTTGTAACCCCCTTGTACCCCTTCATCAATAATAGTCTTTTGAATTAATACCTTTTCTTTAGAAAGATCAGTACCCAATTTACCTCCCAAGGCAACAGTGGCTTCAATCTCCGCTTCTAAGTTGTGGCTTGACCCGTCAAAAGGAGAAGGTCTGGGAACAGGAACAGGCCCAACAAAGTTTCTATCATCATGGCAAGGATCCAGCTCTACATCAGCTTCTCGGCCCACATGATCCACTTCAGTGTCGCTTAACTCCTGACCACTATCCCTTTCACAAGTTGTCTCCGGCCCAACATCAACATTTAAGCCCAATAACGGATCGAGCCCAAATAAATCTTCGGTGCACTTGGGCTTTTTACCTACCTTCGTCTTTTCGAGACTGCTCGAATAGGCCGGGTTCGTACGATTATTCTGGCCCAATAGAGACTTCTTTTTTCTTTTATTGATCACATCCCTTGGCCCATCAATCGGATCGGATTCCAAATTAATGCCTTGGTCAAAATCAAAATCAAAATCTTGACCCGGAATAAACTCCTCATTACAAAAATCGTTTACCATAATTACCTCCTTGTTTAAAATGTCATTTATTGCCTCATCAATGACCCCATTATTATTGGAAGGAGTTACCAAAATAACGGGATCGTCGTCTTCCACGTCAGCTGCCGGAATCGGAGAGACTGCACCCGCGTCAGAATCATTCATCGGAGAAGTAGTAGGAGGCGGTGGCTTATAGAATTCCGGAAGCCAACCCTCCGGGTCTTCGTAAATCCAAACTGAGAATTTCCTGTCCCTCCAAACCAATTTAACTTCCTCTTCAATTCTCCTCCCGTCTCCGACTAACAAACCAAGACAATCATACGAAAGATTATCATCATCATTTGATCTAGCAGGCCTATGGACAATTTTACCAAAACGACTACCAATAACCTCTATCACCTCGGACGAGATGAGATGAAGAGGGATGCCAACCATTTTGATCCATGCAAGCCGATCAAACCCGAAGGTTTGACCTTCCCATAGATCCAAAGAAGCAAACCTTCCTAACACTTCTCTAGCATCGTTTAGAAATTTAACAGCGTGAACATTATCATCAAACGAAATAAGAACCGAAAGGCCTCCAATGTATTGAATCTTCCCCAAACCTGGACAAATCTCATGCAAGATCACGTGAATGCTCTTAAGTGCCTCTAAATCAATCAACCTGGCCACCACCGCCTTCCCATGCAGCCCGTTGAAGGCGTTGATATGATCCCCGATTATGATAGACTTACACGTTGATCTTCCTGTGAGTTTTTCCATGAACGATTGCTGACCGTTCACAAAGGAGGACGTTGGAGGAGGAGCCTTTGCTTCAGATCTTGGAGGGATCGGATTAGACGGTCTCTCAGGGGGGATTTCACCTTCTTCATAAGTAAAACGAGCGATATTCGGCTTGAGCCAGCAGTCGCCTATCCTCGTATTCCCAATCTGTCTCAAGAGGTCCTTAGCATCTTTAACATCCAAAAACGATACAAAACCGAATCTGTTGCCAGCTTTATCTCTCTTGCGAGCGATGTAGAGATCGTAAATATCTCCGAACGGACGAATGAACTCCGATAGATCCCTGCCGCTACACTTCTCCGGCAAATTAGTGATAAATACCTTAGTTAGTCTTTGTAGAATGTGCGCCGGAATTCTTGGTTTCCGGCCAGACATACCGAGAGCGTTTTCTATGGTAAAGTTATTGACCGAAAGTAATATGATGTTGACTTTTGTTAAGAAAGATTATAATTTTTTGTCATTTAAAACAAAATTTATAGTAATAATTTTTTTAAGTAAACTGATTGTTGTTAAAACATTTTTCCACATAATCAACTCCAAAGTTTGGGAAAATCACATAGTCTCACTCGTCAATTTTTATTGCAGACACTGATTTATATATCTTGACATCCCTGGTGCGCAAACCACAGGTTGGAAAACATCTCACGTTCAAGCGACTAACTCGGCATGTAAGTTAAGGCGTAGGTACATTGCATTTATTACATGTGTTGATGTGAATATATTGTGAACAGTAAACACGTGTTTTATTTAGGCTCCACGCTATATGGAATTCCATATTCCTTCCTAATTGTATTACTCTATTCCATGACATTACCATTGTTGCGGTTTCATTTTTTTTTTTTTTTTTTTGGAAGTTGTACTTCAGCGGTGAAACCAATCGACAGACAACCCCTCGACTCGAGTTCGAATCCCCGGCAACGGCGCCATTTTTTGATGTAGCTGTCGTGGGCTAATCAAAAACAAGTATTTATGACTTAAATACCTATACTAGTACGGGTAAGTAAGGTCGTCTCCACAGGGAACGCGTGGTCAGTATAAGTTTTAAAATTAAATTAATAAACTATTGATCTTGAGTTGGAATTTTGGTTGATTAAAAAACGAGTAAATAATTAAAAGCGAGAGAGTTATCAAATTAAGAAAAAGTAACTTCCACCCGGGATCCAGGTTATAGTTTTTTCACATAAACTCAATTAATTACTAAACACCACATAGACATGGCCTTGGGATTTTTGAATTGAATTAATAACCAAAGACAGTTTTTAATAATAACCGTACGATCTAGTTATCCGTTCACAAACACCAATTACCCACCAATTACTAACCCGCTAACAATGCAAGAAATTGCCAATACGTTTAGTAAAAAATAAATAATTCAAACATAAGCAAACGTTTCATCAATTCAAACACAAGTGGTCAAGTTATACCAGTTCAAACGTAAATAAACAAAGTCTAATGCAAAAGAAACTAAAAACCGTTCACCTGGGGAAAGTCACAAAAGATTTAGCCACGCATGGTTATCATGGCTTCCATCTTCATCTTTGAATGATCCTTCTAAAAAATAATAATTGCCTTGAATGATACTCTCCACTCCTGAACTGTTGCCGTCGAATGAATTAAAAAACCCCACCATATGTTGCGGTTTCATTTAGTACATTTTTCAAGTTTGACCAATTAATACATTGTTTTGCTATTTTCATTTCTATGGGTTTTTGTCTCTGAAATCAATTGTTCCCCCACGTTTTCTTTATATAGCAATCACTTCTAAGGCTAATTCATTTGATCGAGCAAGTGCATTTGATGTTAGTATGTATCTATGAATGCATATTCATTTGCTATTACATTTTTTATCCAGCTAATTTTAAGTTGATTTTCCAAAAAGTAGCTCACAATTGTATGATCGATTTACGATTATAATCAGGCAAATGTTACATTTCATGTTGTTAAAGACTCACGTGAGGTGTGTCTAAGCCTAACATATGTCAAGTAAGAAGCTTCCCATAAAGTATCATTCGATATTTTTAAAGTTGGTATAATATATAATACATATCATAAAACATTTAGCTTTTCTAAATCGGTATATTGTGACCATTTTCATATGAAATAATTCATTTTTCAAAAATAAAAAAAGGTAATCGTTTTGTTAACTATCTTTGAACTAAGTAAGTTTTGTTTGATTGTATCAGTTTTATGGATGCACGTGATAGATTCGAAAAAAAAAAGTAGTTAATAAAAGAAAACCTGAGCATTGGTTTATAACTTTATATGCTCACCCTGAAGCTCCTATTTAACACTATGTTCCAGAGTTTCATTAAAGAATGGAAGAGAAATGATTGGGAAAGAAGTGGGGAAAAAATGTGTTCCAGAGTTTTTTGTAGGAGGGAAAGGGAGGGAATGAGAAGGATAATGAAGAGGATTTTAGTGTGATTTTCAATCTTTCCAATTTGAAAGGAATTGGAGAGAATGGAAGAGGAGGGAGATCCTTTCTCTTCCATCCTTTAATGAAACTCAGGAACACAGTGTAAGTTTACATTTATGTCACGGGTATAACTATATATGTTTATTACACTTTTGGGGTCTTAAAAAGTAAAAATCAAACTAAACGCCATCCGTGGGACTCGAACCCACGACCACGTGGTTAAAAGCCACGCGCTCTACCAACTGAGCTAGAACGGCTGATGCAAATCCTTTTTCATATGATTCTTTTACCTACGCTAGTTTCTTTGTTCATGATCATCTTGATGGGATTGTTATTTTGGTCAAGAGATGAACTTTTTGTCGTATGGTTTCTGTTTTCACACAACTTTGCATTTGAATATTTATTCAATCATTTGAAATGAAAAATACTCTAAGGGCAATATGTGGGCAATAGAGGACAACCGACATTTTCTTTTATTTATTTATTTATGTCTAACTTATCGTCTTGAGACATAATAATATGATTTGGAAATATACCTATATCATTTTTCCTTTCCTTGTCTAATTTCATGAATTTCTTTTTTCATATGTTAACATGACTTATAAAAACATTTCGACACAAATGAAAAGAGAATGAACAATCTGTTACTTCTATATGTAATTCCCTTCTTTATGGTTTCAACCATTACTATAAGATAGTTTTATATTAAGTAACACTAACACATGTCAAACTTCAAATGATTTTATATAATTTGTCTTCATAATCGAACATTATTCAATTGAACAACTTTTGGTGGGGAAAATGTTTTAAGTATTGTTTAAGACTTGAGGTGAAGAAGTCTTCATCAATTCACTTGGGCTTGTTTTAACTTCTTGCCAACCATACCTCTTAAAAAACAAGGTCAAACTCTACATGAAAGGCTGAAAGCAAAAGTCTTTTGACAAATAAACTTATTACTTAAAGTCCTTTGACAAATAAACTTATTACCTAGTACATATTCACCCAGATTTACTATAATTAATCCTTTGACTTATTTTATTATAAACAATCCTTTGACTTAGTTAAATGAACATTTAAGATCAACTATAATTATTTAAAAAACTTATAAGATTTCATATTTACTTATTTTACTAAAAAAATGCATAAAACTTTTAATAAGACTGTTATGCCCTTTTACTTCTCTTTAAATTGTATCAATATCATAGTTTCATAAAGACAAATATCATTCCTTTGGCGGATCCACAAATTATTTTCAAGGTGTGCGATTGGAGGGTTGAAACGAACTTTTAAGGGGTGCAGTCGGGATTTTTGCATACAAATTACACATTTTTTGCAAGGGGGCGCCCACCCCCCTTGAACTATACCTAGGTCCGCCAATGCTTACATATATTACTTTAGTTGGCACTTTCATATCAAATTATTCATGATCACGTATTTCTTTGCTATAATGTTCGTGATGAACATCCCCACGATTTGTAGGCATTTATCATCTTCTAATTGTTGCATTTTAACCGACCGATTGTTTTAGAGTTACAGGATAATTTATCACACTCAAGTTATAGAAAAAAAAAACACACATGATCGAATTGCTTAAGTTGAGGTCATGTAACACTACATTTTGTTTTATGAACTCTTTGGTGGGAAAAAAAAGTTGATAAAATGGTTGGCAGGAAACTGAAACTTTTTATGCAATTTGCCCATTTTTTTAGACCAACTTTCTTCTTTGTTACACATTTTGAAATTACAAATTCATGACTGTACAAGGACTCTATGGTCTCTCAATCTTTCAAACACTACGACCTCTAGAAGCCAACTGCCTAGGGCAACCAACATTTTTGTTGCCATTATGTTTCCGACCCGTTTCTTTTCTACAACTATCCCACACTTTTTGCAATTCTTGAAGTTGTTCCAACACGTTGACCAACTCACCTGCAGTCGGTCTGTACTTGGGTTCTCTTGATAGACACTTCATTGCTAGAACTGCAGCTCTCGTGGCTACTTCTGAAGAGTACTGACCAACGAGCCGCTGGTCCATAATATGAAGAACCCTTCTTTTGCTGCACAAATAAGGCTTAGCAAAGTCAACCAACACTTGTTCATTGGATGGACGGTTTTTGTCAATGCATCGTCTTCCTGTCAAGATTTCAAGAAGAACCACCCCAAAACTGTAGATGTCGCTTCGTTCAGTTAAGTGACCTTCATTAAGAAATAAGAGTATTGACTTCAAAAAACATATTGTGCTAGATATGAATACCAATATTACTACATAAATAAGTACTCCCTCCGTCCCATTAGAAGTGTCCATATTTCCTTTTTTATTTGTCCCATTTCATGTGTCCACTTTAAAAAATTATTAGCTAACTTCCAAATTTACCCTTAAAAACACAATTAAAATAAACAAAGAATATGATGGACCCACATATGACAAGGGTATTATTGTCATTTGGCAAGCAAAAAAAGCAATCATTTAATGTGCCTAAGACTTTGTGTTTTTCAAACTAAGACACTTATAATGGGACGGAGGGAGTAATATTTATCAAAATAGCTCACCTGTCGCCATGTACTCAGGCGCTGCATATCCATACGTACCCATGACCCTTGTGGATACATGGCTTTTCCCATCCAACGGCCCATCTTTAGCCAACCCAAAGTCGGACAGTTTTGCATTGTAGTCCTGAAAAATAAATACAAGCAAAATTAGTCACATACTCACATATGTCGTTAAAAAGCTAAATATCAACAAAATTTGTTATGCCACGAATTAGAGACATACAGAATCAATCAAGATATTTGAACACTTGAAATCACGATATATCACATTTGCTTTCGGGCTATGAAGATATGCAAGCCCCTTAGCAGCACCAAGAGCAACCTTTAACCGCAGGTTCCACAGAAGAGGTTGAAAGTAAGAACTTCCTGTTACAAATTGAAATACCATCAATTACCATATTTTGACAACATATATCGGGCAAAACTAAAATTAAAAATGGAAAGAACCCTTACTCCTAAAAAGATGGTTTTCCAAGCTGCCACGAGACATGAACTCGTAGACAAGGAGCCTTTGGTCATCCTCGAGGCAGTAACCGATTAGTTGTACCAGATTTTGATGATATAACTGCCCCAAATAATTAATTTCCGTCTATAACATTAATATTACAAGAAGTTAGTTTACTTAAATTACTATTAGTTAAATAATCAAACCATAGAGTGACACTTACCAACCATTCTTGGTGACCTTGGAAACTGTCTTGGTTTAATCTTTTTACAGCAATAACAGTTCCAGTGCCAGGTTTGGCTGCTGTAAGTGACTGCTCATCAATCCAACCTTTAAAAACTAAACCGAAACCGCCTTCACCCAACACACTATCGGGACGAAAGTTCCTAGTGGCTGTTTTAAGTACATGGAAACTAAACGCTTTTAAATTCGCTGATCGCAAAATCTCTTCTTGACTTCGCGGGCTAGGTGGTATTGTTGCAGATGTAACTTTACCTGTCAAAACACATAAAAAAGAATAGTTATTAATGTGATTGTGATTAATTAACACTAAAAAAGAACAACAATACTTTCTGTTTTGATTGTGATGCACTCACCATCATGACAAGAACTTTCTATTTTCAACTGAACACTAAAACAACAACCCATATCAATCTTTTTTTTTTTGATACAAATAACAGGTTGGATATTAGGCTCTAAAAGGAAAGACAATGAGAGAGAATTGAATATGAGTTGTTTTTCTTCTAGTAATGAGACTGTGAAAAGAACTCATACATACATGAATTAAATCAACAGTTGGTGAGTGTGAACATACATGAAAGAAAGTCTATGTGCTATGCATAAGGTTGGCATCACGAGAACCTCTATTGAATAAAGCCAATGACACAAGGGTTGACTTATAATCCATTAACTCATCAATGCATGCAACTTGCCTTTTATGTTTGTTTATATACCATCTCTAATCTTTTATTAATTAAACAAGTCTATAATTTGTCAATTAAGAAAATAAAATTGATTGTTTAAGGCTTAAAATATGGTGGAAAATGAAGGAATCGAACGAAGAGTTCAATGATCGGATTAAATTAGTGTCATTTTTCTAAAACTTTAATTATAAAACCAGAAAGAAGACAAAGGATGAGGGTCAACAACATGCTTAAAACCCTTTCAAGATCCATTGAGTTGGGTTGCTTGGATTAAAGTCTTAAGACATCCTTATCTTCTCAATTAACTACTAAAATGATCAAGATTTTTGTTATTAAAACATATAAAAGTAGTTGAAATATACATTCTTTCATTGTCTTTGTCAGAAGAGTCTTTTGGCGCTAAATAAGTTTGTTAAATAACTGAAAGAATGTTGTATTAGATTTAGATTTTTAGTAAAGAAATAATACTAATACTAAATATGATCTATATGTTTTACTTTGACTTTTAATCTTAGTTTGAGTAAAACTGTAATGAAAAAAACATCTTGATTCCTTTTAGACTACAAAACTATACAAAGTCAAAATTATAAACATCACCGTACAAAACTTTCACTTAAATAATATATCAAGATTGATTGATTAATAATTACTCATAGTCTTAAAGCCTTTATGATAAATTATATCTTTGTCCCAATTAAAACTTTAGTGAGGTTTAAAATTGTATAGTTGCACTAAAGGACACACACAACAGAGTTTTGTTTGACTTTTCTCTGCAACTCACTTCACTACAACTCACCATTCAATTATTCAATCTTTTTTTTCCTGAATGTTTAATCTTGGTAAATTATAATAATTTCAAATTGTCACATGTACGTCTCAAATGTCTGTAGTTCGTGTAAAATACATCCAAATTCCATCTTCACATCTCAAATGTGTGTAAATGTGTAAGTGAGTTGAACTCGATTTAAAATAAAGCTTCATAAGTAATGAGCTCAAATACAATCCACACATTCAACAAAACCAAAATTGACCCGAAAGATAAAGCTCCAAACGAGCTAGGGATAATTCTTTTTATCATTTTTTTCGTGGTTATTATAACTTGTAAACTAAAGCTTTTTAAGAAAGGTATTTTTCATTAAAAAAAATAAGGATAAATTACATAAGAATGGTAAGTAAGCGGGCAACAAGCTACGCCGCCACCCTTTTCTGGATAGAAAATTCGAATCTAATAAAAACAAACTCCCGCCCTTGAGGTGTGGAAAAATTGTTGTGCACTAACCGCTGAACCTGATCCAAAAACCGCACCGCTTCCGGAGTTCCGGTGCCAAGGAACCGAATGTGTCGAAGTCCCTCCAAAGACAACTGTTGAAGATTTAATAATAGTAATTTCTCCGCACCCCCACACTCACAAACCTCACCCATGGACGCCTGTTCCCACACCCCGTGCCCTCCAAAGACAATTGTTGAAGATTTAATGATAGTAATTTTTTTATACTTAGCATTAAATCGTATCACAAGATGAAACCAAAAATTAGTAGTACATAACAGAATTTATTTTTATAAACAAAATATATATAACAAAAACAAGCAAAGTCTTAGTTACGAAACAAATATTTATGTTTTCAGTAGAAAATATATCCGCTTTCAACTTAATAAAAGTAGACAAGATATGTTTGGTTTTTGTGTGGTGCTCTTATTCCATTGCAGTTTTAATTGCTTCGTTAGAAGGTATGACGTAATATGCTGATATTAATACAACACATCACGGATGCCTTTTGACAACTCCAAATGGTACGTACCTAATTGAAATTGCTTTAACAAACCCTTCAATTTAGCTGTCGCTATCCAATGACCAATATGTTTATTTTGCACAACTTGCCCACATGAATTTGTGATATTTTATATAACGAAAATAATTACAGTTCAAGTTGGCACGCATTGAATCCACAAGTTACTTTTTGACTTAAGAAACTAGCAAGTGGCTAATATATAGATATAATCATCCAATGTAATATAACATGTTTGACTTTGACTTATAAAAACAACATGCTTGACTTTGACTTAGACATTTGATCAAGACTAGTTAAGTCACAAATATAAGCATCCAGATATTTGAAGTAACGTCGAAACATCCATTCATAAATCATATTAGATCTTATCAAATGTAATATAACTGACGGGTGTTTGGCTAGCTATCAAGAGATTACAATCTCTAACACTCCCTTAATACCTTATTTTAAAGTGAACACAACAGGTATTTTAGTTGTACTAAACTAATTAAATGTAACTTTATATATTTAAGTAAAGCTTAGTGAAATTATTTTAATTAGGAATGTCCAAGTAGCTAGCACCTCACTCGGCGACTCAGATAAATTAACTCGTTGAAAGTTAGGTCGATCAGGCTAGAGTTCCTTGGCTCGTATAAAGGCTTTGAGCTTAAGGTAACTAGCTCAATCATATAAAAAGTCAAGTTAACAAACCTACTTTTAATGATATAAAAGTTGATTCTATTAGCTTTACCATAACTTATATAAATATTACTATTCCATATATCTTTCTTCTTTGTTACATCTTTTGAAATGATACATTCATTAATACTCTAGAACAGTAAAGTGACTATTTTGTCTCGCTTTCACGTTTCAAACACCACCTTTATAAAAGCCACCAGCCATAGGTAACCAACATTACACTATTATTGCCACTATGCTTCTGACCCGTTTATTTTCTACAAACATATGTGTCAAAACTTTGATATATTCACTTTATTATTGATCAAACAACCACAAACTACAATCCAACGATTACACCAGAGAATCTCTCAACAATACTCTAAACCAACCCTAGTAGATCATCAATAGATGATCTACTGATTACACCCAAACCTAATCTATCAAGATCGTAATGTAAACCCTAGGTGAGAGAGAACTAAGAGAACAAAAGTAATCGTAAAAGTGAACGACTGATCTAATCTGATCTCAATGAGAAAACACAAAGCTATTTATACTGCTCTCACAAATCAAGATATGAAATAGAATGAACGACCAGGATTAAAAGCTACAAGTAGATCCAACGGGTGAAACATATTGTGTTTGTTTTACCCGGATTGCCAACGTGGCACGGGCCAGACAAACGGGCTTATTGGACTGGGCTTATTCCTTGACTTGACTTGAACTCTTCTTGGACTGACCACTGGACTCTATCAACAACCATGGACTGGACTTTATCAACAGCATTCCATAGCCCAATACCTGCAATCTTACTTATGCAATATATTCAAATAAAAGCCAAAATAAAAGTGACAAAAAATGTAAGTCTAATGTGACATTTTAACACCCCCCCTCACTTTTATTGTCCAAACACATCAACCATTCTAAGCCATTTGCAAATTTGATCATGTTGATAGGCTAATAATCCTTTTGTAAAAATATCAGCAATTTGATCTGCTGATTTTATATTCTCAGGTTTAATAACACCTTTTGCAACTTTTTCTCTTAAGAAAAAAATGTCTATCTCAAAATGTTTAGTCTTGTCATGTAATACAGGATTAGTTGCTATAGCTATTGCAGCTGTATTATCACAAAATAGAGACACAGGAATACTAACCTTAACCTTTAACTCAGTAAGAAGATTTAATAACCAAAGAACTTCACATGTTGCAGTACACATAGACCGATACTCAGCTTCAGCTGTGGATCGTGATATAGTGGACTGCTTTTTACTTTTCCAAGTAATCAGACATTCACCCAAAAATACACAAAAACCAGTTACAGATTTTCTGGATACTAGACATTTGGCCCAGTCAGAATCTGCATAAGCTTTAAGTTCTATACACTTACTTTTCCTAAAGCTTATACCATTCCCTGGAGATCTTTTCAGGTATCTCAGAACTCTCATAGCTATCTTAAAATGAGCCCTAGTAGGCTTGTGCATGTATTGACTTAATACATGTACAGAATAAGCTATATCAGGACGAGTATGAGACAAATAGATCAATTTGCCAACAAGTCTTTGGTATCCAGTAATATCTATAAGATTCTCACTTTCCTTATGTGATAAAGAGGTAATAACATAGTTTGACTCTAATGGACAATTGACAGGTTTGCAACCAGTCATGCCATACTCTGCCAGTAAGTCCATACAATATTTTCTTTGGGTCAAAACTAGTTCTTGATTGGTTTCAACTACCTCTATACCCAGAAAGTATTTAAGGGTTCCTAAATCTTTTATTTGAAACTTGGTTTTAAGAAATTCTTTAACATTCTCTATTTCTTTAAGGCAATTTCCAGTTATGATAATATCATCTACATATACTAATAACACTATCATTACAGACTGATCATTTTTAATAAACATAGAATGATCACACACACTTTGGACAAAACCAGTTTCAAACAACACACTGACTAATTTTTCATTCCACATTCTAGGAGCCTGTTTAAGGCCATACAAAGACCTTTTCAACTTGCACACCCTAGAATCATCAGAAGAGTAATACCCTTCAGGCAGTTTCATATAAACATCTTCAACTAAATCACCATATAAAAATGCATTATTGATGTCTAACTGAAACAAAGGCCAGCTGTTTTGAACAGCTAAGGTCAACACAACTCTAATGGTAACCATTTTCACTACTGGTGAAAATGTCTCATCAAAATCTATACCTTCCCTCTGACTAAAGCCTTTGGCAACAAGCCTAGCTTTATACCTATCTATCTCTCCTGAAGCTTTGTACTTAATTTTGTAGACCCACTTACAGCCTATAGCTTTCCTATTATTTGGTAAGTCTACAATATTCCATGTGTCATTTCTAAGTAAAGCTTCAATCTCATCATTCATGGCATTGACCCAATTTGGATCATTACATGCCTGATGATAAAATTTGGGTTCAATAGACTTGTTAAGCACAGAAGCAAAACAAACATTTTCAGGAGATAGATTAGCATAATTAACTACATTTTCCATACCATACTTTACCTTACCCTCAATCACATAGTCCTCTAATCTTCTAGGTAACACACCCTGTCTATTAGACCTCCTAACAACACTTGACTGAGTCTCAGGGACTGAGTTTCCCTCAGAATTAAGATTCTGATCATGATCATAATGCTCATGCCCAGCCCTGCCTAACTCATGATTTGTGCTACATGGTTGCTGACTGTCCTCAGTCTCAGCATCTCCATATGTAGTATCAATCCTATGAGTTGGATGCTGAGACCCATAAACTTCTGATTCTAAGACCTCATGTACCCTCTTATCATCATTGGGAAGCCCTAGATCAGTTGAGTGTTGTGTAACAGTTTCATTTGAAAAATCAAAAAAGTTTGTATTATTAACATTTTCATAAACACTGGAATCAAAATTTTTATTTATATGACTTTCTTTGAAAGGAAAAATCATTTCATAGAACCTAACATCCCTTGAAAACAAAATTTGTTTTAATTCAAGATTCCACAGTTTATATCCCTTTTTTCCATTAGAGTAGCCTAATAATACACACTTATCAGCACGACTCTCTAACTTATCATTATTATTTAAAACAGTACTGTAACACAAACACCCAAATACTCTAAGGTGTTCTAAAGAGGGCTTAAAACCAAATAACAATTCATATGGAGTTCTACCTTTTAACACAGAAGATGGAGTCCTGTTGATAAGATAAGCAGCAGTTAAAATACACTCAGACCAGAATTTTAAAGGTAAACAGCTTTGAAACAGTAAAGATCTAGCTACATTCAACAGATGTCTATGTTTCCTTTCTACTATACCATTCTGCTGAGGTGTATAGGAGCATGAAGTTTGATGAAAAATACCAAGTTTATTACAAAAATTTTTAAATTGAGAGTTGACAAATTCAGTACCATTGTCACTCCTAAAAATTTTAATACTTCTTTTAAACTGATTTAATAAACAAGTAGTAAAAAAGACAATATTATCAAAAACCTCAGTTTTAGACTTCATAAGAAACACCCAAACAGCCCTAGTATAATCATCCACAATGGTTAGAAAGTACCTAAAACCATCTCTACTAGTGACCCTATAGGGACCCCACACATCCAAGTGAACCACATCTCCTAAGTATTTAGTTTTGTGTTCACTAATGGGAAATGGTTCCCTATGTTGTTTAGCTTTATGACAAGTCTCACAAGGGTTGTCATTACTAACCTTATTTATTTTTAGATCAGTTTTTAAAACTTGTAACACAGTTTCAGAAGGGTGACCTAATCTAGCATGCCATAGATTAGTTAATTCATTACTACCATTACTAGCACAAGACAAAACAGAAGACTCACCACAGAAATAAAGACCATCATGTTCACTACCAGTCACCAAGACTTTCTTGGTTAAAGAATCCTGAATATAACATTTAGATTCATCAAATGACACAATCATCTTACTATCTTTGGCAAGTTTATTTACTGACAAGAGATTAACACAGTAATCAGGGACCACAAACACATCATAGAGAGTGACATCATTACTAAGTTTTATGTCTCCTATCTTAGTGACTTTAGCAAATGTACCATTTGGATGATTTACTTTTAAGTTTAAGTCTCTAACATCAATTTGATTTATTAAATTTTTGTCACTCATAACCATATGCTGGTTTGCCCCTGAATCACAAATCCAGCCTAAAATTTTATATTTGTCATTAAAGCTAGCAAATGAGAAAATTCTTTTTGAATTACCACAAAAACTAAAAGAGCACCAAAAAATATTGCTACTACCTGCAGCATTACAGCTGGTAGAAGGCTCTTCAGGTTTCTTACTTAACAGACTCAACAACTGAGCAACCTGTTCAGAAGTCAACATACTAGGAGAGGCAGAATTATTACTTTCAGCAGAAGCAGTGTTTACATTATTAGTTCCCACACCTTTCCTATTTTGACCAGATCTAGGCCTCATCCAACTAGGATATCCTATGATCTCAAAGCATTTGTCAATACTATGACCAGACTTATTACAATGAACACATTTAACATTCTGACTTGTGTTTTTTAACTTTCTTTTATCAATGGTCTGGTTAGTTTTAGCAAAGAATCCCATTGTTTGATTTGGATCCTTTGAACTAGAGGTGCTAGAATTTCTATGGGACTCTTCCCTAGAAATTATAGCAAAGGCCTCCTTAACAGATGGGAGAACATCTCTTATTAATAAGCTGGTTCTCACAGACTGATAAACACTATCAAGTCCCATGAGAAACTGCATTAATTTTATCATATTACTAAAGTCATTGAATTGTTTTGATGCTTCACAGGTACATGCAGGTAACTGCAGTATCTGATCAAGATGATTCCACATGACATTCAGTTTATGATAATATTCTGAAACAGATATTCCATTTTGTGAAAAAGAATTAATTTGTTGATACAAATTAAACACTACTGACCCATCTATCTTATTGTATGTTTCTTTTAATTCCTTCCAAACCTCTGAGGCAAGCTTGGAATATACTTGTCCCAAGTAAAGTTCCTCAGAGATTGAGTTAAGAATCCAAGTCAAAACAACTGAGTTACACCTATTCCATTGCCTTTCTAACACACTATTATCAGTTGGTTTTACACATTCCCCATTGATAAACCCAATCTTATTTTTAACTTGAAGTGCCAAGATCATAGCATTGGCCCACACATTGTAGTTATCTGTTCCTTTAAGTTTCACATTAACAATAGTTAAGTTTGCTGAATCACTAGGGTGTAAGTATAATGGATTACTAGGATCCAGTTTACCTATTAATGTGATCCCACTATTATTAATAATAGTGGTATCATCATCATTGTTATCACTATGATTACTAGGAATATCATCATCAGCCATGTTTCACAAGCCACACAAGTTAATCAAATAGCACAGAAACACACCAATCACAGATCAAGAAGTAATCAACTAGCACAGAAACACACTAATCACAGATCAAGAACAGATAATCAAACCAAAAAAGACAGGCGAAGCCAAGCCAGGGGCCAGATCACAGGTTCGTCACTCAAATGGTGCCTGTGCAAGTCTTAGCTTGGGAGCCTTTAATCCTAGACCTCTAGACAAGACACAACCAAGTACTGAGTCTCAATGCCGGTCCACCCTAACCCGGCCAGGCGACTCCTAGACACAAACACAAGAAAATAAACACAAAACAGAACGATCTCACCAATAGGCACCCAAGTTAGGGTTTCTCCAAGCCTGTTATCCTTTGATTGGGGATAAAAGGCAAAGAATGCTTTGCTAGGGTTTTTACGACCCCTAGCACATCGCCTTCTCACAGCCTCAAGAGATTGTATCTGCAATCAACTATTCCCAACCAAGAAAGCTCCTAGCCACCAAGATCAGAAACAGATCTGAAGACTATCCAAAGCTACACGATCAGATCAACAATAATATCCAGTGAATAACAAGATCAAAGCCTTGGCTCTGATACCATGTCAAAACTTTGATATATTCACTTTATTATTGATCAAACAACCACAAACTACAATCCAACGATTACACCAGAGAATCTCTCAACAATACTCTAAACCAACCCTAGTAGATCATCAATAGATGATCTACTGATTACACCCAAACCTAATCTATCAAGATCGTAATGTAAACCCTAGGTGAGAGAGAACTAAGAGAACAAAAGTAATCGTAAAAGTGAACGACTGATCTAATCTGATCTCAATGAGAAAACACAAAGCTATTTATACTGCTCTCACAAATCAAGATATGAAATAGAATGAACGACCAGGATTAAAAGCTACAAGTAGATCCAACGGGTGAAACATATTGTGTTTGTTTTACCCGGATTGCCAACGTGGCACGGGCCAGACAAACGGGCTTATTGGACTGGGCTTATTCCTTGACTTGACTTGAACTCTTCTTGGACTGACCACTGGACTCTATCAACAACCATGGACTGGACTTTATCAACAGCATTCCATAGCCCAATACCTGCAATCTTACTTATGCAATATATTCAAATAAAAGCCAAAATAAAAGTGACAAAAAATGTAAGTCTAATGTGACATTTTAACAATATGACCCTTTTTGCGGCTCTTGAAGTTGTTCCAACTCTTCAACCAACTCATTAGCAGTCGGTCTGCACTTAGGTTCTCTCGCGAGACACTTCTTTGCAAGAGCTGCAACGCTCATGGCTACATCTGAATCATACTGACCATTAATCCGCCGGTCCATAATGTGAAGAACCTGTCTTTTGTTGGTTAAATACGGCTTAGCAAAGTCAACCAACACTTTTTCATTAGATGGACGGTTTTTGTCAATGCATGGCCTTCCTGTCAAAATTTCAAGAAGAACCACCCCGAAACTGTAGATGTCGTTTCGTTCAGTTAAGTGACCTTCATGAAGAAATGAGACTATGAGAGTATTAAATTTAAGATATCTTTAACTGAAGTTAATTCCCAAATTTCAGTGCATATTTAGAGGTGCCAAAATGGGCTAGTTGGATCATGATTCATGGATAGGTTGGGTCAACATCAAAATTGGTTCTTTTGAAGTGCAGGTGGAAACAGATTGGGCTGACCCACAAGCCCATTTTCTAAATAAACAATGTGCTAGTCTGCTAGACATGAATTAAAAGACTATATTCCTACAAAAGTAATTTTATGTTATCTCAAAATAGTTCACCTGATGCCATGTACTCAGGAGCTGCATATCCATAAGTGCCCATAACCCTTGTGGAAACATGGCTTTTTCCATCCACTGGCCCATCCTTAGCCAGCCCAAAATCAGAAAGTTTTGCATTGTAATCCTGAAAAAAACAAAATACAAGCGAAACTAGTAAAATATTGCGTAAAATGCTAAACATAGAAAAAAAATGTGTTATGACACGAATTTGGGACATACAGAATCGATCAAGATATTTGAACACTTGAAATCACGATATATCACATTTGCTTCCGGGCTATGTAGATATGCAAGCCCCTTAGCAGCACCAAGAGCAACCTTTAAACGTAGAGTCCACGAAAGAGGCCGAGAACCCCCTGTTTCAATTTTGTAATACCATCAGTATCCAAATTTTAGGCAGATAAATTAGAAAGAAACCTCACTTTTAAAAAGATGGTTTTCCAAGCTGCCACGAGACACAAACTCATAAACAAGGAGCCTTTTGTCACCCTCTATGCAGTAACCGATTAGTTGTACCAGATTTGGATGATGTAGCTGGCCCAAATAATTAATTTCCGTCTGTAATATTATAATTACAAGAAAATTATTTACTCAAAGTATGATTTTCATAATCAAACTGCAGTGAAAGAGTGAGACTTACCAACCATTCTCGATGACCTTGAAGACCTTGTTGGTTTAATATCTTTACAGCAATAACGGTGCCTTTACCCGGACTGGCTGCTGTCATTTGCTCATCTATCCAACCTTTGAAAACCATACCAAAACCACCTTCACCCAAAACAGTATTCGGACGGAAACTCCTGGTGGCGGCTTTAAGTACATGGAAACTAAACGATTTTATATTCGCCGACTGCAAAATCTCATCTTGGCTTAGAGGTCTAGGTGGTGTTGTTGCTGAAGCAACCTTAACTGCTAGATATAACACATGATAAAAAAAGAACCATTATTGATATTTGATACACATTACAAAGAATAATACTTAGTGATTGTGATGTACATGTACTCACCATCATG
The DNA here is from genome assembly GCA_032199755.1 of Ambrosia artemisiifolia. Taxonomy (NCBI): domain Eukaryota; kingdom Viridiplantae; phylum Streptophyta; class Magnoliopsida; order Asterales; family Asteraceae; genus Ambrosia; species Ambrosia artemisiifolia. The sequence goes on from CM063517.1 coordinate 3,916,022, forward strand.
ACATGAACTTTCTATTTTTACTTGAACACTGAAACAAGAACCCATCTGAATCTTTGTTTCTTTTTATTCAAATAACAAGTTGGAAAGGCTCTAAAAGGAAATACAACACAAAGATAATATAAGTAATGAGACCATAAAAAGAAATAAAGAACTCTTTGTGGAATTAAATAAAATAGTAGTTGGGTGTGAAAATGTATACTAGGCCTATTCGGTCAGAACTTTCAAGGATAAAATTACCAATGAGTCTTAATTAATTCATTGTTAATATAGGGAAAGGAGAGTACAATATTTGATTAAGATAGTGACATTTTTTTTATCTAACACTAAAGCCAGGAACAAGACGAAGAACAGGGGTCCACTACTTGCTTAGTCTCCATTAAATTGTTAATATAATGAAGAGTTCAATAATTGTGTTAAAACTGTGACATAATTTATTAAATTCCAAAACAAAAACAAAAAAGAAGATCAAAAGTGCAAATCAATCTCTATGTGTTATGTGTGCTTTGGATTAGATCATGGCTAGATACAAGTGGTTACTTATTTAAGACCAACGTTAGCCAATTAAACTAACAAAAACATAATTTGGCCTTCTCAAGTATAAAATTTGCATCAAACAACAAATTCATCAAAAATCACCTTTTTGTTTCTCACATTAAGCATGATGTCTCCTTAACTTGACATTTACTAATAGTATTATTTGTTCATTCTCATCAATCAGTAGTTTAATGAGTATTTTTTTATGATTAAAACATGATTTTTTTTAAAAATTCCTAGTTTGTGTCAAATTAGGTTAAAATCAACAAAACACACCAACTAAACTAAAGAATTTATTTAACTATGTATTTTGGCTTAGTGAGTTCCAGCGATTTGTAAACGTTAAAATGGTGTTTATAGAACCTTAAACATCATATTTCCTTTTTGTTACCGAATTTATATATAACCAGTAATATGACCCTTGGGCGATGTACTGTGGGACCGTTGCAAACATCGAATGGATTAATCGAAGCGTTATGTGATGCACTAACCATATGAAAATGCGGTTTCAACGTATTTGATTTAACTTAAAGTAAACTATATCATCATTGAGGTTGGATCAAAATGTAAGATAAATCAAATTTAAACCATACAATCGTAACACATTATATATGACCCTACTCATACAGTAATAAACATACAAAAAGGAATTAGATGGAGCTTAAAAAAAGAAACCGCAAAATGCTAAAAGAACACAACATTATTTTTTATATCTAATGGATTTGTAAAACATTTTATGTTTAGTTGCTAAGGAACAGACCGAGTGATGAGTGAAAAAACTGAAAACCATGCATTAAACAATAATGGGCCGTAGCATGATTCAAGAAACAGACCGAACATTATCAGTTCTTTTGTGGGCTTTATATTTTGGGCCACTTTAGTTTGAGGGGTAAGCTTTATTAAATTAAATAAATAAAAAATTGAAATGAAAATTTGTGTAAAAAAAGTCCGCCATCATTTCCCTCCAATTACCCTTTCTTTTATTTTGAGACGCCTACCGGTGGTTACTGTTTCTCTCTCCTGTCTTCAGTGCCGCTGAAACTCTAACAATTAATCCGTAAGAAATTGTTGAAATAATGTATAATTTTACATTATTATTTCTCTCTTATAATTCAAATATAAACATTTTGTATTGGGCTTGATATCAGTTGATTGGGCTTATTGTTGTTTGGGCCTAGACTGTGTATTATCTGGTTATGTTGAAGAGGTTCATAAACTGTTGAACTGGTTCTTGAACTGGTTCGTTGTTAGTGGTTGTTACGAGTTATTGGGCAGGTCACATCTCAACCGTTGGATTGCTTTAATCGTGGCCGTCTGATTGGCATCTTCGTCGAAGCTTCGAGATCGAGTATTTAAAGCTTTGTCTCGAGATATTTTCTTCAGTCGTTGTCATTTTTTATTTCTCTGTATTGTTTTCTCTCTGGTTTTAGGGTTTCATCTGTTAGGGTTCGTCTGTAAGTTTGTTTGTATTATTTCTTTAAGTCTTGATCTGCTGATCTTGATAATCAGCAGATCTGTGACTAACTTTGTATTGTTATAATCTCAGTGATTTGCTGAGATTATTGGGTAATTGGTGGGTACTGATTTGGGTTGGGTTAATAAGAGATTTGTCACCGTTTTTGTCGCCTACATCAGTTGTGTTGATCTTGAGTTCGTGTTGGCTCACTTGTTGTTGTTTGTTTGTTGTTCGAACCCTAAAATTCTACATGGTATCAGAGCGATAGGCTCTTGATTCTGGTCTTTTATAAAAGTCTTCCGTTGTTGGTTCTTTGTTGTTTTTTCTTGGTTGAGGTTTGATCTGGATTTATAGATCTTAACCTCATTGATAGATCTGATCTTTGTAGATCTGGTTTATCATTTGTGTTTGGTATTATCAGTAATAGATCTGGTCTTTCTAGATCTTGTCTATTACTTGTTCTTGGTATTATTTGTAGGTCTAGGGTTTGTCAACGATTGTTGGCTGAGTGCTCTGGATCTTGATTCTGGTACGTGGTTGTGGGCTGGATAGCTGTGCTGTTGCTCTCTGGTCGTGTAACCCTAAGTGAAGGTTACAGACTACGAGTTCTGGTGAGATTGTTCCATTCTCTTTTATTTTTTGTTGTGTCTAGAGGCATTGACCGGGTTAGGGTGGACCGGTATTGGCCAATTATTTGGTGTCTTGTTTGTCTGGTTGATTGTTGTTCTTTGTTTGCTGTTGGTATATATATATCTATACTTATACTATATAGCTAATAAAAGGGCTCCTGAGTTAAGAACTGGGTGGACACCATTGAGTGACGAATCCACTATCTGTAGCACTGACTCAGCTTCGTCCTTCTAGGGTTGTTCTTATTGTCTGTTGATATTTGATTTACCTGTTTGTGTGGCTTCTTGTTTGTATTGAGATGGGTGATGTTGTTAATCCAGCAGGAGGTGGGGGTGCCAATCCTGGTGGTGGGGGCCCCAACCTTGGTGCTGGTGATACAACTCTTATTAGTAAATTGGATATTAGTGATCCACTGTTTTTGCATCCTAGTGATACCTCCAGTTTGTCTATAATCAGTATAAAATTGAAAGGCACAGAAAACTATTCTGTGTGGTCTAAATCTATGAAACTGGCTTTACAAGGTAAAAATAAGCTAGGATTTATAGATGGTACTTGTATGAAACCTGCTGATAATGATGTGTTAGCTAATCAGTGGGATAGGTGCAATTCAGTGGTTCTTTCTTGGTTAATCAATTCTGTGTGTGAAGAACTGTATCTTGGACAAGTGTTTTCTGAAAATGCTAGGGATGTTTGGCTTGATCTTAAGGACACATATGATAGAATTGATGGCTGTGTTATGTTTAATTTGCATCAAAAGATAAATGGTCTAACTCAAAGTGGTAGTTCAGTCTCTGAATATTATAATAAGTTGAATACTATGTGGAAACACTTTGATTCTATTGTGCAATTGCCTGCTTGCACCTGTCAAGCCTCTAAAGAATTCAATGATTTTAATAGTCTGATAAAACTCATGCAATTCTTGATGGGGCTTGATGAGGTGTATCAACCTGTTAGGACAACATTGTTGACTAGTGACCCATTACCTACAGTAAAGGCTGCCTTTGCTGTAGTCTCTAGGGAAGAATCTCATAGAGGTTCTAGTAGTGGGTCAAAGGCAACAAATGTCTCATTTGTTGCCAAAGGCAATCAATATTCTGATAGTAGGAAAGGGTCTTCTAATAATAGAGGACCTAATCCTAATCTTAAGTGCACACATTGTAACAGAATTGGGCATACAAAAGAAAGGTGTTTTGAAATAATTGGTTATCCAAATGGAAGTCAAAGGAGAACTGGTAATTGGAATAATAATAATAATAACAACAATAACACCAATAAAACACAGAGTAATTGGAGAAGTAGTATGCCTAATAATAGTAACAATGTGTGTGCCAATGTGTCTTCTACTTCACCTTTTACTTCTGAGCAGATCTCCAAGCTGATGAACTTGATTAGTGAAAAATCAAATGGAGATCCTCAGAGTTCCAGTGTGGGAGGTGAGTCTGTAATTGTTAATGGGTTTTCTAGTATGACTGTTTTGTCTAAAGTTGCTAAGTTAGTAAAAAATTTTTCTGGTTGTTCAAATTTTGTTAAGTATGTTCTGTTTTTTGGGTGGATAATGGATTCTGGTGCCAATCAACACATGATAGGAAATGATGAATGTTTAATTAACTGTGTTGATGTTTCAAAATATAATATGGAAGTTAAACACCCTAATGGCACCAATGCTAAGGTCACTAAAATTGGTGATGTTGTGTTAGCTGATGGTGTGATTTTGCATGATGTGTTCTATATACCTGATTATTGTGTGAATCTAGTTTCAATACATAAACTAGCTAAAGACAATAAGTTAGATGTTTTGTTCAATGAGCATCAATGTTTTGTTCAGGATTCCAAGTCAAGGAAAATCCTGGTGACTGGTAGACAGCAGGATGGCCTGTATTTTGTTGGAAAAGGTGTTAATGTTAGTAATTTGTGTTTTAGTAGTGTTACTGAGCACAGTCTTTGGCACAGTAGGCTAGGTCATCCTTCTAGTCAAGTTCTGGCTGTTTTGAAAGATACTTTAAACATTGGTGAGTCTGGTTCTGAACCTTGTGAGGTATGTCACAAGGCTAAGCAGGTTAGGGTCCCTTTCCCTCTTAGTGATCATAAATCAAAGGGTGTAGGTGACCTGGTACATCTTGATGTATGGGGTCCCTATAAGATCACTAGCAGGGAAGGATATAGGTTCTTTCTTACTATTGTTGATGACTATTCTAGGTCTGTTTGGGTGTACATGTTAAAAAGTAAAAGTGATGTTTTTGAGAATCTTGTTAATTTCTATGAGTTGATTGTCACCCAGTTTTCTAAAAGAATTAAAGTCTTTAGATCTGATAATGGGACAGAATTTGTTAACAAACAAATGAATGATTTTTGTAATAAGAAAGGAATATTGCATCAAACATCCTGTGCATACACTCCACAACAAAATGGTGTTGTGGAGAGGAAGCACAGGCATCTTTTGAATACAGCTAGAGCATTACTGTTTCAAAGCAGTGTTCCTCTTAGGTATTGGTCTGACTGTGTTCTTACTGCTGCTTATCTTATTAACAGGATCCCTTCTTCTGTGTTAGATGGTAAGAGTCCCTATGAGTTAGTATATGGGTTCCCCCCTGAACTTAGTCACTTAAAAAATTTTGGTTGTTTATGTTTTAAAACTATTTTAGATGGTCCTGACAAAATGTATAGCAGGGCTGATAAATGTGTTCTAATTGGGTACTCCTTTGTAAAAAAGGGGTATAAAATTTTGTGTTTAGAAACTAAGAAAATAGAGTTTTCAAGGGATGTAAAGTTTTATGAAAATATTTACCCCTTTAAAACTGAGTTTAAAGAAAATGTTTTTAACAATTTAAACCATTTAAATTTTTTTGATTCTTTTGAAAATGATATTACTTTAAGTGACAAACCAAAAGAAAATTTTTCAAACCTTCCCAATGATGAAGGGGAACCCTTTAGTGCTAATGATCACTCACCTGATGAGGAATCAGAAGTTTCCCACAACACCTCCAGAGATGTAGATCAGAACTTAAGTTCTGATCAGCAACCTGAAGGTTCAGATGGTAGAGACTTTGATAACTCAGGGTTTGAGGGATCAGTTGATGACACAAGGACTCCTGAGGGAAGTAGGTTCACTATTAGACAGTCTAATAGAGAATCTGTGTTACCTAGAAAGTTTAATGACTATGTGTTAGAAGGGAAAGTTAAATATGGTGTAGAGAAATCTGTTAATTACTCTAATTTGACTCATGAGAATTTGTGTTTTGTTACTAGTTTAAATAAGTCCTTAGAACCCACATCCTATGCCCAAGCCTCACAAGATCCAAAGTGGATAGAGGCTATGAATACTGAGATGGAGGCATTATACAGGAACAACACCTGGGTTGTTACTGATTTGCCTCCAAACAGAAAGGCCATAGGATGTAAGTGGGTCTATAAAATAAAGTATAAGTCTGATGGTGAAATAGATAGATACAAAGCTAGACTTGTAGCTAAAGGTTTTAATCAAAGAGAGGGACTTGATTTTGGTGAAACATTTTCACCAGTTGTTAAGATGGTTACTGTCAGGTGTGTACTTAGTTTAGCAGTTTATAACAATTGGACTTTGTTCCAACTTGATATAAACAATGCCTTTCTATATGGTGCTATTAGTGAAGATGTGTATATGAAATTACCAGAAGGATATTCTTCTGGTAATGAGTCTAAGGTGTGTAAACTTGTTAAGTCACTATATGGTTTAAAACAAGCACCGAGAAAGTGGAATGAAAAATTGGTTGATGTTTTAAAAAACATAGGGTTTGTTCAAAGTGTATGTGACTATTCAATGTTTGTTAAGTCACATGATGATGTGTTTGTTGTTCTACTTGTCTATGTTGATGATATAGTACTTACAGGAAACAATGAAAATGAGATAAATAAAATCAAAAATCTGTTAAAGGAAAGTTTTCAAATAAAAGATTTAGGGAAGTTAAAATATTTTCTTGGTATAGAAGTTTTGTACTCTGAACAGGGTATATGTCTAAACCAAAGGAAATATTGTCTAGATCTTCTAAGCGAATTTGGCTATCTTGGATGTAAGCCTGTGTCTGTTCCCATTGAACAGAATCATGCCACATCCATTCTTGATAGTAAGAATAGCCAAATCCTTGATGACATAACTGGCTTTCAGAAGCTTATAGGGAAGTTAATATATCTATCATTAACTCGCCCTGATATAAGTTATTCTGTTCAGTTCCTGAGTCAGTTTATGCACAAACCAACTCAGAATGTTCAAAAAATTGCTCTAAGGTTACTCAGATATCTCAAACATTCACCTGGAAAAGGGATAATGTTTGAGAAAGGGGACTTAACCTTGTCAGCATATTCTGATGCTGACTGGGCTAAGTGTCTGGTTACTCGTAAATCTGTTACTGGGTATTGTGTTTTCATAGGAAAGTGTTTAGTTTCTTGGAAAAGCAAGAAACAAAGCACAGTTGCTCGATCATCAGCTGAGGCTGAGTATAGAGCAATGTGCTCCACTGCTTGTGAACTTGTTTGGATTTCTAATTTGTTAAAAGAATTAGGAGTTCAAAGCAGGTTACCTTTAAACTTATATTGTGATAGTAAGTCTGCTATTTCTATAGCAGAGAACCCAGTATTTCATGATAAAACCAAACATTTTGATATAGACTGGCATTTTTTGAGAGAAAGAATAAGTGCTGGTTTTATCAAAGCTATTAAGATTTCTTCAGATCAGCAAATAGCTGATATTTTTACGAAGGGGCTCTATGGAGCTCAACATGAGTATTTGTGTGATAAGCTAGGCCTAAGCAACATGTTTAGTATTTGAATTAAGGGGGGATGTTGAAATAATGTATAATTTTACATTATTATTTCTCTCTTATAATTCAAATATAAACATTTTGTATTGGGCTTGATATCAGTTGATTGGGCTTATTGTTGTTTGGGCCTAGACTGTGTATTATCTGGTTATGTTGAAGAGGTTCATAAACTGTTGAACTGGTTCTTGAACTGGTTCGTTGTTAGTGGTTGTTACGAGTTATTGGGCAGGTCACATCTCAACCGTTGGATTGCTTTAATCGTGGCCGTCTGATTGGCATCTTCGTCGAAGCTTCGAGATCGAGTATTTAAAGCTTTGTCTCGAGATATTTTCTTCAGTCGTTGTCATTTTTTATTTCTCTGTATTGTTTTCTCTCTGGTTTTAGGGTTTCATCTGTTAGGGTTCGTCTGTAAGTTTGTTTGTATTATTTCTTTAAGTCTTGATCTGCTGATCTTGATAATCAGCAGATCTGTGACTAACTTTGTATTGTTATAATCTCAGTGATTTGCTGAGATTATTGGGTAATTGGTGGGTACTGATTTGGGTTGGGTTAATAAGAGATTTGTCACCGTTTTTGTCGCCTACATCAGTTGTGTTGATCTTGAGTTCGTGTTGGCTCACTTGTTGTTGTTTGTTTGTTGTTCGAACCCTAAAATTCTACAGAAATCATCTTTTATTTTCAGATATCTTTTTTAACATGAAAACAATTTATGATGATTTGACTGATATGTAGCGCCGTTAGTATGTTTGTGATTAGGGTTCTTCAAACCCCAACTAACTACATATTTTGATCACCATACCTGATAAATTTAGATTATTTGTTTTATTTTGTTGAGGAACATGTTTGGCAAATTTAGATTATTGGAGCCAGTCAGTTGGTGAAATGTAGTTTTTGACTTAAGAAATTAGCAAGTGGCTCATAAAGACAACATGTTTGACTTTGACTTAGACATTTGATCAAGATTAGTAAGTCACAAATATAAGCATCCAGATATTTGAAGTAACGTCGAAACATCCATTCATAAATCATATTAGATCTTATCAAATGTAATATAACTGACGGGTGTTTGGCTAGCTATCAAGAGATTACAATCCCTAACACTCCCTTAATACCTTATTTCAAATGAACACAACAGCTATTTTGGTTGTATACTAAACTAATTAAGTGTAACTTTATACAATTAAGTAAAGCTTAGTGAAATTATTTTAATTAGGAATGTCCAAGTAGCTAGCACCTCACTCGGCGACTTGGATAAATTAACTCGTTAAAAGTTAGGTTGATCTGGCTAGAGTTCCTTGGCTCGTATAAAGGCTTTGAGCTTAAGGTAACTAGCTCAATCATATAAAAAGTCAAGTTAACAAACCTACTTTTAATGATAAAAAAGTTGATTCTATTAGCTTTACCATAACTATATAAATATTACTATTCCATCTTTCTTCGTTGTAACCAACATTACATTATTGTTGCCACTATGCTTCCGACCCGTTTATTTTCTACAAACATATGACCCTTTTTGCGGCTCTTGAAGTTGTTCCAACTCTTCAACCAACTCATTAGCAGTCGGTCTGCACTTAGGTTCTCTCGCGAGACACTTCTTTGCAAGAGCTGCAACGCTCATGGCTACATCCGAATCGTACTGGCCATTAATCCGCCGGTCTATAATGTGAAGAACCTGTCTTTTGTTGGTCAAATACGGCTTAGCAAAGTCAACCAACACTTTTTCATTAGATGGACGGTTTTTGTCAATGCATGGCCTTCCTGTCAAAATTTCAAGAAGAACCACCCCGAAACTGTAGATGTCGTTTCGTTCTGTCACACCCTCAAAATCCACTTGCGGAGTTTTACCGCGAGGCGCATGACAAACCAGGATCCAAGTCAACGATCACAATAAACAAATCTAAATGAACATATGCAATTTCAAAAACATAGTTTAAAATCCCCAAATACAGCGGAAGCTTATTCTCAAAACATAATCCAAAAGTAAACCAAGTTATTCAATGTATGAAAACCATGCAACCCTAACTAGACGTCGTGCAGACGCGTGCGCCCTAGTTCCATTGTGCTACCTTAGCGACCTGAGAAAACATGTAAGAGTTACGTCAGCACAAAAATGCTGGTGAGTTCACAGGTTTGTAATCAAAGTACCAAGTTCAACCTGTCCATACTAAAAACAATAGTAAACCAAAGTACGCTAGCTAGGCGTATGTTTTGTTACTACTACGATTGGAAAACCATTACTAACTCGCAAACCAGATGTTGTGCCCGAATAGTAAACCTGTTCCTGTTTGAGACAATATGCACCCGCTCGGCCCTCCAAGCCGACGAGTGGGGTTGGTCACTCCCAATAGCGCTATTCACATTTCCCCGTTGTGCAAACCCGCACATTCATGGTTCCCCCCGGGACTTCCAAAGATCGTATAGTAAACCATAGAAAACCCATAGTATGACAGTTGTTACCAAAACATTAGTTTAACACATGTTTTCTCCCCCGAAAAGTGAAACCAGTTAAAAGTGGGGCCGTGAACTCACCTTAGGTTGCGTTACTTCGTAATACGAATAAGATCAGCAAGCTATGCTAGCCCCGTAAAGCGGCGACCTAACATATGACAGTTACAAGTACTTAGACTAATAACCCGTAGGTTAGTTAGTCCCTAGATGTCCAGACCATAACCAAGTTCGTTTGAAAACACTGTGACTGTTAAACTAACCCAATGTACAAGACTCGACATCCCATTGGTGACCCGAGACTCCCCGTTTTATACTTGCACTCTCAAACATACAATCATGCAATCACACTTAACATACGTTAAAGTCCAACAAGTTCTAGCACATAGTTCACGTATCACATAAATAAGTCCGAGCACATGTTACTACGTTATTAGGTATGTTACGGGGTTCCTAGCATGTTCCTAGGTGTCAAATCGGGTCCCGGAATGCTAAAATACACTTACAGCAGCAATACAGGCGATTAGGAAAAGTCAACTAGCAATTACGTTGGTCAACAGGCAATTAGGAATGCTAATCGCCTATACTATAGGCAATTAGGGTCATGTGGTATGCAATTCAGGAGTTTATAGGCGATTAGGGTCATAAGACATGCATCTTTAGGCGATTAGGGTCATAAGACATGTATCTTTAGGCGATTAGGGTCATAAGACATGCATTTCAGGACTTAGCTAGCAATTAGGATCACAATTGCATGCAACAAAGGCAATTAGCCCCCAATCACCTAAGCTATTAGGCGATTAGGGTGCCATAGCAGGCGATTAGCCTCCTAATCGCCTATAGCTTAGGCGTTTAGGGTTGCTAATCGCCATTAACCCAGCTGTTCCGGTTTTTCGCGCGTTTAACACTCCAAATCAAACCCAGAACGTGTGTAAACATCAAATATCAATCAAACAACCATATCAAACATATTTCAATCGAAATCCTTCGTTTAACTTCGTTCTATCAGCCCTGAATGCAACCATGTATCCCAAAAACAATACACATAGCATGAAACATCACATTAACATGCATAACCGAAACCCTAATGAGCAAATACTCAGATCTCATCAACATGCTATCATCATCAATCTATAACTACCTTCATATCATGTTAACAATCATTCTTGAATCACCAAAAACCCTATCTTTTAATTATAAACACACATACAACATGCATAATAGCTAGAATCCAATTAACAACGATTATTAACGAATTTCAGAAGACACATACGTATATAAACAGGTCTGGACCATTAGGGATTCAATAAAAACATTATTAAGGTTGCATGAATGAAAATCACACCTTGGGTTTATGATAGATTGATGTAATAGGCTTGAAATCGTGTGTTTTGATCCAAAATCGTGTTCCAGAGGTTGTGTGTGTGTTGGGGCGAGTTGTGGGACGACTAGGGTTGTTATAATGAAGTTTAGGAGGTCAAGTATTGTATTTATAGTCGTTTTTAGTCGTCAAGTACGTTGCAGGCGATTATGCAGCTTTTGCAGACGATTAGGGCTGCTAATCGCCTAGAACAAGTCATAATCGCCTAACAATGGAAGCTAATCGCTACCCTATAGGCGATTAGCCCTCCCTAATCGCCTATAGGGGTTGGTTTTGTGTATTTTGCGCGTTAAACCCCGTTTTAACATATGTTAACACATTTTCACATACCGACAAGTCACATAATGATTGTAAACACATAATACTTGCAAATAAACACATTCACACTCGTTCACCAATTCCCGGGACTCGAGACTTGTATGTTCCCTATGCTCTGACGATTCTACGAATCGTCACCCCTTGTACACTTGGTTAAGGACTGACATCTACTGATTCTCTAGACTGATATCTAACGATCCTCTAGACTAAAATAACAGTTCCCGAACCATAACACGACTCAACTAACCCAGTTAAGTATAATATACGCGTGACTCGCTAAGGTAGACTTTAATCTAGACAACGTTGTTAACCTGAATTTGCCGGGTGTCACACGTTCAGTTAAGTGACCTTCATGAAGAAATTAGAGTATTAAATTTAGCAAATCATTAGCTGAAGTTAATTCCCAAATTTCAGTGCATATTTAGAGGTGTCAAAATGGGCTAGTTGGATCATGATTCATGGATAGGTTGGGTCAACATCAGAATTCAGAAGTGCAGGTGGAAACAGATTGGGCTGACCCACAAGCCCATTTTCTAAATAAACAATGTGCTAGTCTGCTAGATATGAATTAAAAGACTATATTCCTACAAATAGTTAATTGCTAATTTAACCCTGAGGTTTGTCACAAATTGCCACTTTCATTCAAATCTTTTTTTTTTGTCATTTTAGTCCTTGTGGTTTTATTTTTTTGTCATTTTAGTCCCTGTGAACTAACAAGATTTGGATGAAAGTGACAATTTTTGACAAACTTCAGGGACTAAAATGACAAAAAATGAAACCACAAGGACTAAATTGACAAAAAAAAGATTTGGATGAAAGAAGCAATTTTTTGACAAACCTCAAGGACTAAATAGCAATTAACTCTTCCTACAAAAGTAATTTATGTTATGTCAAAATAGTTCACCTGATGCCATGTACTCAGGAGCTGCATATCCATAAGTGCCCATAACCCTTGTGGAAACATGGCTTTTTCCATCCACTGGCCCATCCTTAGCCAGCCCAAAATCAGAAAGTTTTGCATTGTACTCCTGAAAAAAAAATACAAGTGAAACTAGTAAAATATCGCGTAAAATGCTAAACATAGAAAAAAATGTGTTATGACACGAATTTGGGACATACAGAATCAATCAAGATATTTGAACACTTGAAATCACGATATATCACATTTGCTTCCGGGCTATGAAGATATGCAAGCCCCTTAGCAGCACCAAGAGCAACCTTTAAACGTAGAGTCCACGAAAGAGGCCGAGAACCCCCTGTTTCAATTTTGTAATACCATCAGTATCCAAATTTTAGGCAGATAAACCGAAAAGAAACCTTACTTTTAAAAAGATGGTTTTCCAAGCTGCCACGAGACACAAACTCATACACAAGGAGCCTTTTGTCACCCTCTATGCAGTAACCGATTAACTGTACCAGATTTGGATGATGTAGCTGGCCCAAATAATTAATTTCCGTCTGTAATATTATTATTACAAGAAAATTATTTACTCAAAGTATGATTTTCATAATTAAACTGCAGTGAGAGAGTGAGACTTACCAACCATTCTCGATGACCTTGAAGACCTTGTTGGTTTAATATCTTTACAGCAATAACGGTGCCTTTACCCGGACTGGCTGCTGTCATTTGCTCATCTATCCAACCTTTGAAAACCATACCAAAACCACCTTTGAAAATTGGATTAGATGGCTAGATACAAGTGGTTATTTATTTAAGACCAATGTTAGCCAATTAAACTAACAAAAACATAATTTTGTCTTCTCAAGTATAAAATTTGCATAAAACAACAAATTCATCAAAAATCACCTTTTTGTTTCTCACATTAAGCATGATGTCTCCTTAACTTGACATTTACTAATAGTATTATTTGTTCATTCTCATCAATCAGTAGTTTAGTGAGTATTTTTTTTGATGATTAAAACATGATTTTCTTAAAAATTCCTAGTTAGTGAGTTCCAACGATTTGTAAACGTTAAAATGGTGTTTATAGAACCTTAAACATCATATTTCCTTTTTGTTACCGAATTTATATATAACCAGTAATATGACCCTTGGGCGATGTACTGTGGGACCGTTGCAAACATCGAATGGATTAATCGAAGCGTTATGTGATGCACTAACCATATGAAAATGCGGTTTCAACGTATTTGATTTAACTTAAAGTAAACTATATCATCATTGAGGTTGGATCAAAATGTAAGATAAATCAAATTTAAACCATACAATCGTAACACATTATATATGACCCTACTCATACAGTAATAAACATACAAAAAGGAATTAGATGGAGCTTAAAAAAAGAAACCGCAAAATGCTAAAAGAACACAACATTATTTTTTATATCTAATGGATTTGTAAAACATTTTATGTTTAGTTGCTAAGGAACAGACCGAGTGATGAGTGAAAAAACTGAAAACCATGCATTAAACAATAATGGGCCGTAGCATGATTCAAGAAACAGACCGAACATTATCAGTTCTTTTGTGGGCTTTATATTTTGGGCCACTTTAGTTTGAGGGGTAAGCTTTATTAAATTAAATAAATAAAAAATTGAAATGAAAATTTGTGTAAAAAAAGTCCGCCATCATTTCCCTCCAATTACCCTTTCTTTTATTTTGAGACGCCTACCGGTGGTTACTGTTTCTCTCTCCTGTCTTCAGTGCCGCTGAAACTCTAACAATTAATCCGTAAGAAATCATCTTTTATTTTCAGATATCTTTTTTAACATGAAAACAATTTATGATGATTTGACTGATATGTAGCGCCGTTAGTATGTTTGTGATTAGGGTTCTTCAAACCCCAACTAACTACATATTTTGATCACCATACCTGATAAAATTTTGCAATTTCTTGTTATAAAAAATATATAAACATTTAAAATTCTGAAAGACAACATTTGATTTGTTTTGTTGAGGAACATGTTTGGCAAATTTAGATTATTGGAGCCACTCAGTTGGTGAAATGTAGTTTTTTTTTTTTAATATAAGTTGTGATGTGTAGCCCTTAGTAGTTGCTTAAAGTAATTTGTAAAGTTTATAAGTGTAGTTAAGGGTGAGCAAAGAGATGAGACTGGATCGGACCAAACCGGACCTGTGCAGCTCCGATCGGGCTTAGGTCCCTCCTGGTCTTTGTTGATTGGTTAGGGTGTGAGCCTGAGACCCAACATGTTATACAACTTTCTCTTGGATTTTTACAATTTTCTATTGTCAATCTATCATAATTGTAATTTGGGTTAGTGCAATTAATTTAGTTTATGGATTGCAACATAAGGGGTGCAATTAATTGAGCAAAAGTAGTTTATCAATTGCAATATACAATCATGCACTCCAGGTGTTTGCTTAAATGCCTGTGTGAAGTTTTTGGCCAATGTTGGCCTGTTTGCAACATTCATATAATTTTTACTTGGTGAAATCCCACTGATTGCTTATCTGGGCTTTGTTTCCTAATTTTTAAGATGTATAGATGACACAATCCTCATGAAACACTTTAAACAAATAAGGTGTCTTGTTCAACAATTAGTAAGCATGTCTATATTGACTCATGTTAAAGCTAAAGGTAAAAACAGAAATTGATACAACTATACAATAGGGTTCCTATCCAAGCCATTCTACAGACTAGTAATTGATTTAAAGCTTGTGTGATAAGCCCATCATGATAGAATGGTTTAATAGCAATACACACAAAATACATGTTCAGAATAAGGTAGACATTGATATTGCTTTTTTTTTTTTGCATCGCTGGGAGTCTTGGTACAAAAATGGACATGAACCTTACAAACATTAATTTATCGGTGTGCCTTAAAATATTGTTTATAGAACTTTTCAGTCTTGTAACCTTTTGGTCAGGAAGTTATAGGAATTAATTTTTCATCCTGTGAAAGCCAGTTATAGTTGATCTATAGCTATAGAGACCATTTCTTTCTCATGTAGTTAACTAACAGAAGGAAACGACCAACCTTGGTTTAAAAAAGCGCGAGGCGCTCCGAAGCGTTTTGGTTCCAAAAGCCAAGGCGACAGATTCACGTATGCGAGGCACTTAGTAGTTAGTATTAAAAAATATATGTCAATCTGACATATAGTATGAAATATAGACACGAGACAGAAGCATGAAAGATATCAACTATGAGTGATTAATCTGCCTGAATGTTCGATATTATATGGATGGATTTCATAATAGTTTGAGACTAATGAGAGAAGGGATTTTTTTAGATCAACTTAAACAAAGCCTATCATTTTGTTTAGTTTAGTTGCTCGATTTTTATATGATTTTGTTTACTTTATTGTTATTCAATCCGAAATAAACAAACCAAAACCCCTATACCTAGAGATAGACAAATCAAACCGTAGTCTTTGAATATTAAAGATTCACAAAACCAACCATCAGTTTTCAAGTAATCATACACATACCCATTCCATGCCACCTTATTTTTTAGTGTTATACATAGTTGAAACTCAAACAATATTCAATTTTCTAGACGTTGCTCGTAAACTCACTGGATGCTCTTTGCCATATAAGCATCATTAGATTGCTTTATACAAGTTCTACATGCTAACCGGATGTACACCCGTAACAGCTCTAGCTCTGTTGAAGTTTGATCGGAAAACATGTCTGGCCAATCCGACCCTCGTGGTTCTACATTTTCAGCTGCTGAGGTAGTTTTAATTTTTATAAACATAATTCATTGTATGTAAAGTTTCAGCTGTTTTGAATGACCTATGATTTTTTAATTGCATCATTCAGTTGGAGTTTTTAGCAGAAGATGAAATGATTGAGATAGTTCCAAACCTAAGAATAAAGCCTCTCAGTTTGATTTGTGTAATATTCTATCCCTTTTGTATAGTAACTTCTCTTATGAAGTTACAGATTTTAACTCACTTAAGTTTGATGTATTGTTAAAATTAGTTCCATCTTATGACTTTCTAATATGTGGCAGGGTGACTTTGGTCCGTTTCAGCCACAAATACCTACTCAAGTCCCAATATGGTTGGCTGTGGCTTTGAAAAAGAGAGGGAAATGCACTATTCGCCCTCCAGATTGGATGTCTGTTGGTAAAATTTTACTCTGATATTTAAACACACATTAGGGCAGACCTACATTATGCATATTCTTAGCTGTTATACAATTACTACCAGCCTATGATGAAATCAAAACTCAAGTTTCAGGAGAAATGAACCAACAATTTATAAAAAAAAAAAAGTTGTTAAAGATATTCTGAAACATGCTATAACAGTTACAACTAACTATGGTAACAAAGAAAACAGTTATGCAGATATTAGTTGGATAATCTGAACTTGTGTTTTTAGACAGTAAGCAGATATTATTTGGTTATAAACGTGTGTTCTACCAATTGGAGTTGGTCATTTACAAAAGTAACTGCGTTAAAATAATAGGGCACCGATTGTTATATTTGTGTTCACATAATCTATTGACAGTTATAGTTTATCTATCAAGCTCAACGTTATATGCATCCACTTAATCCTAGGTTACGACTTAAGAAATAAAGTGTTACTTGTTACTAGATAATAACCAGTTTCTTTCTGAATTTTTCTTTCCCCATTAGAAAAATTGACCCAAGTTTTGGAGGCAGAGCGTGACTCAGCAAGTTCTTTTGAAGCATTGCCATTTCATTATGTTGAGATCTCACGACTTCTTTTCGACCAGTGAGTAGCTTTTACATGTTTATGTACTTATTATCCCATTAGCAGATTACTATTGAAAAGGCTCTTTAACTAGTTGTCATTATTGCAGTGCTCGTGATGACATTCCAGAAGTATACATGGTTAGTCTAGAGATCATTGTGGGAATATAGCTTTTGTAAAATCCTTTTATATTAAAAACAGACAGAAGTTTAAAAGCTATTTTTTTTTATATTTTTTAGGTAAGATCTCTTATTGAAGACATTAAAGATGTAAGGTTTCACAAAATTAGTACTGGATTGGAGAAGCTTTCATCTCGGACATACGCGATGAAGGTATAATAGCTTGCTCACGTTTCATATTTAAAATGTGAAGTTAAATAGCATAAAATATGTGGTTGGAAGTTATAATATAGCAGCATAGTTTTTACCAAGTAGTAGTGATGGTAATTCATCAATTCTTCTGAAATCAGTACCATTTCTATCTTAAGAAAACTCAGAAGAATAATGAAACAACCGTTGCCTGTAATGGTGACCATATTGAATAATAACTCGCAAAAGACGGCTATATAAATTTCTAGCGTTGTTTATTTACAGCAAAATTGCTTTGCCAAAACAGTTGATATCTGATCACTAACTACTTGCAAGTTTTTAAAGAAGCAATTAGTAGTTTCACCAACCTGTGTCTAACATCTTACAGTAGAGGTGGCAAAACGGGCCAGTTGGAACTTGGGTCATTGGTCAAAATAAACTAATCTGCTGAGTAACATGATTATGCATTTAAAAAACATTTTGGAAAACTTTCGACTTGGTTGACGTGTTATGTTTAAAGCTTCTTGATCTCTTAGGAGGGAAAGCACAACCCAAATTTACTATCTCAAAGTAAATATGGTGAAATTGCCACCCGTCATAATGAGCAAATATTAACATGAGGCCTTGAGGGATGTTTATGTAGACTCATGTATCCTTTTATACATATTACCATTTTTTTGCTTACATCAAACACTGAAATTTGCAGCTAAATTTATCCGCAATGGAAGTAAATGTAATACGGCCATTTGTTACTGGAAGTCTAGAAACGTTTTATGAACTTAGCGCTCCAGAGATTATTCAAGAATCACAGAGAGAGGAATATAGACGGCCCCAAACAGCTGATCGGGGACCTAGGGTAAGCTTTCCACATGAACAAGATATTTATGTTTTCATATCATATAAATCACACACAGATATATAAATGGGTTACGTATTCAATCATTTTTAATTCTTTTTTTCTCAGCGTGAATTGAGACGGTAAAAGGCCTCAGCAACGCAGATGTCTTTTGAAATCACCTGCATATTCATCTGAAGTGATTCCTCAAACTCCTCTAATTTCTTTCAGTCAAATTATCTTATTTTAGTTATGGCTTCAAATCCATATTTGTTTGGTTTGTTTAAATTTGTGTGCAACTATTTTAGTTTATGGAAGTGTGATATTTGTGCAATTGTGCTTTTGTAGTAATCTTATGGAGATCTTTTTCATGCATGGGTAGTAGAGTTTTTCTTAGTTGCTAGCTTTATGAACAATACTTAAAATTAATGGCTATAAAATGTTAATTAAGTTGCATCTGTTTTAGAAGCCATGTTAGTATGCTGACAAATGTACACTGAAATGTGCATAAAGTTTAGAAGTAGGCCTTGGTTCAAAAATTTGATCAAGGCACAAATGAAACTGACTCTAATTGGACAGGTTCATGTGAATATTTAACGTGTTTAGTGGTATGTTTAAGTCGTTCAGTGCATCTTTTTTGTTGCCTGCAGTTCGGTTGCTAGCATTTTCCTTTGTCCTTAAGTTATTATATGCTGTAGGGTCTGCCTAAAATATACGAGGTGTTAGATCTCACACGTGTAAAGGTTTGCAACAAATACAGAGACGATAAAAGTAGTCATGAACGGGTCAAGGGGTCTTATGGGTGCAAAGTCCGAGATTTGGAGGGTTTGCTCTTGTATCTTGTTGATAATTACATGCCATTTGCCCTTATGTTTGTCATTGGATTTAAAAAAAAGTTGTAGTGGGGTCTAAAACAACATTAGCTGTTTTATATAATTCTTCAATAATGTGTGCCTTTCTGGCATGTTTATCTTTGCTGATTGACGTTATGAAACCAATGATTTTAATGTTGTACTTAGATTCTATTGAAGCTGAATAATTTAAAACACTTGGAGGGGAAAGTTTTTATTACTTTGCAGCTGAATAATTCTTTAATAATGTGTGCCTTTCTGGTATGATTATTGTGCTGTTCATATAAATAAAAAAATGTGCGATGAATGTCATATTCTAATGAGCTGTTTCAGGCTAATAACATGGGAAGCTTAGGTCAACCAGCAGCCCATGTGTTAAGTCCTAATTTACATGTTTAATCTATCGTACTATGCCCGGTTGTTACAACTTCTAAATCTAAAAAATGCTACTTGTGCCATCAATCTTTTAATCATATTTTTATTCGTCAGAGATAAGGTTTTAAACACTTAGACATATCCAATGCCCAAAAATAGTTTTAATAAAATGATAACGATTTTTAACTAAGACAAGGTATGGTCCACAATTATTGGATTGGCATTGTTTCGGTTGCCACTCATGAGTTTAATGTTACATGCATGCACCAATTATCCAATTCATGTTCGGCCCTACAGCACCATAACCTAAATCAATTATTTCACTACTCGATAAAGAAAAAAAGTGTTATTGAGCTATTATTCATAAAAAAGAGTGTCATTAATGCTAGTGATATTAACATTTTTAATGATTTGTATTAGGTAACTAAACAAAAAATAAACAAAACTTAGTTTATAATAACGTTTACTTGTAATGTTTTTTTTTTATTATTAATATTCAGATATTCTCTGTTTAATCATTCGCTTTATTACAAACAAAATGATTAGACATTATTTAAATTTTAGACTTCTCCATAATTATTAATTAAGTCACCACCTTGTTTCCTTTCACTATACAATGTTGGAAATATTAGTGAAAATGCTATTTTCACAAAATATAGGAAAATGAGTTTTTCCTAACTTTGGACTAAAATATATATTTGAAACAGATGTTTATTTATATATTTCTTTGTGGGTTTATATTCTATGTTGTGAGAGCTTCGCAACGAACCAAACCATGTCCAAAACGGAGCTAAGATGAATGAGATATCGATGCTCAAAGATTGGTGAATGATGCACTCAATGCTGAAATGAAACAAAGTGGAACTTGTCCCACATAGGAAGAATGATGATACCATGAGTGGTATATAAGGAGGAACACTCCTTCCTAATTGTTTCATGGGAGCTCACTCTATGGAACTCGCGAAGGGTGCGGAGCACCCTAACTCGCACTCGCACACGCGCTCGCGCTCGCACACGCGCGCGTGGCGTGGGCAATGTGGCGCTTTGATGGCGCACTTTGCACTTTGCACTTCGCATCACCGCGAGCCGCTTGAGAGCCGCCTTAGTATTTTTGAACAAAGGCTCGTGGTCCTTAGCAGAGGACCAGTGGCAGTGGATGCGCGCGGGCACGAGCAAAACAACCAGGTAGCGCCCTGGTCAGCGATAGAGTTACGTAAAACGTCTTTACGTTGTGCGCCTGCGCGCAGGCGCTCGAGTGACGTAAAACGTTAAAGACGTTGTGCGCAGAGGCGCGTGCTAGCTTCCACTGACGTAGAGTGAGACTTGCGTTGTGCGCGCGCGCGGAGTCTCCAGCTCCTCAGCAGCTTCAGATCAGAAGTGTAACAGTCCAGTCAAACAGTTTCGTCTGAAACTTTAAGAACGTAATAAATGCCATTGAAGACGTTCAATGACATTTATTTTTCGTTTTTAATGCATTCCGAAACTGATGAAGCATTGGACTCTATAAATACCAAAGGAAACCTTTGGTTGAGACAGACCTTACACACTTCTAACACACTGCTGTTCTGTTCTTCACCACTCTTACTATCTCCAGCAATCTGTTCGTGAACTCTTCCTGCTGTTCAGGTACAATTCGGGTAAGAGTCTTCTCCGGCAGCATTCTTGCTGTTCCGGCTGTTGTACCCTGGGAAACAAAACGAGTTCTTGTTAATAGACTCGGAATTTGTTTTAAGGGCCCCGTGTTCAACACGATCCTCAGCCATCTAGTCTTTTCTGTTTCTATTTTCTTCTTGTATTTTGATTCTTTAAAGTTGTAATTGTAATTTAATTTCTGCATTCGTTTTCTTATTTATTTGTAATCGTAATATTATTTGTTTTTATTTATTTTATATACGAGCGGTTCCTACAATCTTAAAACAAATTTTAAAACACCGTTCGTGTATAATAAAAACCTTTCTAAGTGTGATTCAAACCAGTTTTGTCTCACTTAGTTTGTGTTTTAAAAACAGATTTTTTGGTTTTCGAATCATTATAACTTACTGTTTGTCTTCAAAGTTGGACTTAGAAGCCTACGGTTTGTTATTTTGTTAGAAAACAAGAATCGGTTACATCTAAAACCTTTGTCTAAAACTCGAAATAAAAACTTTCTGTTGGACTTCAAAGTTGGACTTAGAAGCCACAGTTTGTTCTTATTTTGTCTTAAAAGTTGACATTTTTTTTTATAAACAGGTTAAGTTTTATAAACTGAAAATATATAACGTTTTTGGTTAAAATTTTCAGAATGTCGACTAGTGACAACAACGTGAACCAAGCGGTCATTGGTACCCCTTTGCCTACCAACACAGTGGGAGCGTCCACTGTGGCCAATCATGCTGAAAAACCTGAGAAGTTCTCGGGTTTGAACTTCAAAAGGTGGCAACAGAAGATGTTCTTCTACTTGACCACTTTGAACCTTGCGAGGTTCTTGACTGAAACCGCTCCCCTACCTAAGGATGGGGAGAACGACGTTCAATTTCAGAGCGCGTTAGATGCTTGGAAGCATTCGGATTTCTTGTGTCGTAACTATGTGTTAAACAGCCTAGTGGATGGATTGTATAATGTTTATTATACAATAAAGACTGCCAAAGAATTATGGGAGTCTTTAGACAAGAAGTATAAAACGGAGGATGCTGGAACGAAGAAATTCGTTGTAGCCCGTTTCTTGGACTACAAAATGGTTGATTCCAAGACTGTGATGAACCAAGTCCAAGAGTTGCAAATTATACTTCATGACATCCATGCGGAAGGCATGACACTTAGTGAGACATTTCAAGTGGCAGCAATGATTGAGAAGTTACCTCCTTCGTGGACTGACTTTAAGAATTATCTTAAGCATAAACGAAAGGAGATGACTGTGGAGGAACTTGTTGTTCGTCTTCGTATTGAAGAGGACAATAGAATTGCTCAAAAAGGTAGCTTTGTTCAAGCTTTGGCTAAGGCTAATGTTGTGGAAGTTGGGCAATCCTCCAAGGGCAACAAGAATAAGGGGAAAAAGGACAAAGGGAAAGCGAAGGTGGATCTTGGACCGAAAAAGGGGGCTGTGAAAAAGAAGCCTGCGCCTTTTTCTGGTATTTGTTACAACTGTCAAGAGACAGGCCACCGCGCCAACCAATGCAAGAAGCCTAAGCGTGAGCGTGCGCATATGGTGGATGAGGATGGCATGCCTCTCGTAGCAATGATAACTGAGCAAGGCGCTATGGTTGATGATGAAGTCAACGTGGTGGGCGACAACCCACCTGGATGGTTCGTTGACACTGGTGCAACCCGCCATGTTTGTGGAGACAAGGCTCTTTTCTCTACATTCAAGGAACTTGCGGGTGATGACAAGCTTTACATGGGGAATAAAGCTACTGCCGACATCAAGGGTGAAGGCGATGTGATCTTGAGGATGACTTCGGGGAAGGACCTCACGTTGAGCAAGGTGTTGTATGTGCCAGACATACGCAAGAATCTCGTCTCGGGATGGATGCTCAACAAGTTTGGATTTCGTCTAGTGTTTGAATCGGACAAGTTTGTTCTTTCTAGGCGTGGAATGTTTGTAGGAAAGGGCTATGCCCTTAATGGTATGTTCAAAATGAATGTAATGGTTGTGAACAATTCAATGAATAAAACTCCTACTACTTCTATTTATATGCTTGAGTCTTCAAATGTTTGGCATGGTAGACTAGGACATGTAAATTTTAAATCAATGCGTCGTTTGATTAAATTGGATAGCATACCAACATTCCACATTGAATCCGATTCTAAATGCGAAGCATGTGTTGAATCCAAACTAACACGATCATCTTTCAAATCGGTTGAACGAATAACCGAACCTCTTGATTTAATTCACACCGATGTTTGTGATTTAAAGGCAATTCCTACAATTGGTGGGAATAAATATTTCATCACATTTATTGATGATTGCACCAAGTATTGCTACGTATACTTACTCAAAAGTAAGGATGAGGCAATAGATAAGTTTACCTTATACAAAAATGAAGTTGAGAATCAACTTAAAAAGAAAATTAAGGCCGTAAGAAGCGACCGAGGTGGTGAATATGTTGCACCTTTTGCGGATTTATGCGCAAAAAGTGGCATAATACATGAGTGTACACCACCTTATTCCCCACAATCAAATGGCACCGCGGAACGAAAGAACCGCACATTGAAAGAAATGATGAATGCCATGTTGATAAGTTCGGGAGTGAACAGTGAAATGTGGGGGGATGCCATTCTTTCGGCTAATTATCTTTTGAATAGGATACCTCTAAAGACTAGGGACGAGACTCCCTATGAGTTATGGAAAGGTAGAAAACCTTCATACAGATACTTGAAAGTGTGGGGGTGCCTAGCCAAGGTGACTGTACCACCTCCTAAGGCTCTTAGGATAGGCCCCAAAACTGTTGATTGCATATTTATTGGTTATGCACATCAAAGTACTGCGCATCGTTTTCTTGTATATGAATCCAAGAATCCCGATGTACTCAAAGATACTTTCATGGAGGTAAATCCTAATTTTGTCGAGTACTTTGAACATGTGTTTCCTATGCTAGGACAAACACTTGTTAGATCATCAATACCAATTAACGATGACCAAACAGGCCCATCAACATTGGTTGACAATGAATTTCAAGAAGAAATACATGAACGACCTGAGGTTGAGGATGGTGACCTTAGAAGAAGCAAAAGACCAAGGGTTGCAAAATCATTTGGTCCAGACTTCTTGAGTTACATGGTTGAGGGTGAGCCCAACACCTACCGCGAAGCGGTCTCCTCATCAGAAGGACCTCAATGGAAAGAAGCAATTAAGAATGAAATTGATTCTATATTGCAAAATCATACTTGGGAGTTAGTAGATCTTCCACCGGGTTGCAAACCCCTTGGATATCGTTGGATATTCAAGAAGAAGATGAAAACTGATGGAAGTATTGATAAATACAAGGCAAGGTTAGTGATCAAAGGATTTAGACAAAAGGAAGGACTAGATTATTTTGATACTTACTCGCCTGTAACTCGAATAACCTCTATAAGATTGGTTCTTGCTATTGCGGCTTTGAGAAATTTGGATGTTCACCAAATGGATGTAAAGACCGCATTTCTAAATGGCGATTTAGAAGAAGAAATTTACATGCAGCAACCCGAGGGTTTCTCTGCCCCAGGTCAAGAGGGCAAAGTATGTAAATTAGTCAAGTCTTTGTATGGCTTGAAGCAAGCTCCAAAACAATGGCACCATAAATTTGATCAAGTCATGCTTGATAATGGTTTCAAAATAAATGAGTGCGACAAATGTGTTTATTGCAAAGACACGCCAGGAGGTTATGTGATCTTATGTCTCTATGTGGATGATATGCTTATCGTTGGGAGTAATGATAAGATGGTTAAAACCACTAAAGACATGTTGAAAGCGAGATTTGACATGAAAGACATGGGTCTAGCGGATGTTATTCTAGGAGTAAAAATCCTTAGAACCCAATATGGTCTTGTTCTAACTCAATCTCATTATGTGGACAAAATCCTTGAAAAATTCAATTCAGGAGATAAGGCTATAGCTCGTTCTCCAATTGATACCACCCACCATCTAGTTAAAAATAGAGGAAAGGGTGTTGCTCAGGTAGAGTATTCAAGGATCATTGGCAGTCTAATGTATCTAATGACATGTACTAGACCCGACTTAGCATACGCAGTGAGTAAGCTAAGTAGATATACAAGTAATCCAAGTGATGAACATTGGAAAAGTATAACAAGGGTGCTTAGATACATAAGATTCACACGGGACTATGGGCTGCATTATACCCGCGATCCAGCAGTGATTGAAGGATACACTGATGCGAACTGGATCTCGGATATAAAAGATTCCAAATCAACAAGTGGTTACGTGTTTACACTTGCGGGGGCTGCTATATCTTGGAAGTCTTCGAAGCAAACGGTTATAGCACGCTCCACGATGGAATCGGAATTTATCGCTTTAGATAAATCTGGAGAAGAGGCGGAATGGTTACGTCAATTTGTGGAGGATATTCCAAGATGGAGTAAACCTTTACCAGCCATTTGCATACATTGTGACAGCCGATCGGCGATTGGTAGAGCTCAAAGCTCAATGTACAATGGCAAATCGAGGCATATAAGACGTAGACATAACACGATACGACAACTACTCTCAACGGGTGTTATCACGATTGACTATGTGAAGTCAAAAGATAACATTGCGGACCCGTTAACGAAAGGCTTAAGCAAAGAGGTAGTACATAAGTCGTCAAGAGGAATGGGACTAAAGCCCACGCAAAAAGGGAGTATGAGGGAAACCTAACCTAGTTGACTGGAGATCCCAAGATCTAGGTTCAATAGGACAACTTAATCATATGACCAAAAGGGAGTCACTGTGGGGGGCACCCCAAAACACTAAAGGGAGTTATACTTCCTAGTCCATTCCATATCAGTGACAGTGTGTTGAGGTTAAGCATACATAAGTTAATGATTGTGGTAAATCAATTTAACTTTTGCTTTTAATGATTCATGGGAATCACCTATGTTAGAGAGAAGTAGGGTCGCTTCGAATGGATTTGTGGGGAGGCGCAAATCCTAGAGCTCTCGCAGAACCAGGAGTGTCCATGACCATAAAGGACACGACAATGAGGGGTTGACTAAACCAAGTGGGGTGTTGTGTGAAGTGTATTGTCGTTTACACAAACAGGGATCAGTTCAAAGACATCAAGTTCTACTGATCGCTAGTAAGCTAAGTATGCTTCACAAAGGAAGGTTCAAAGGCAAAACCTACCTATCCTGCAACATTCTACTGTCGAATTGTATCGTTGAAACTTGTAAGAACGGATCGATCTCCATTCATGTGGGGGATTGTTGGAAATATTAGTGAAAATGCTATTTTCACAAAATATAG
This sequence comes from Ambrosia artemisiifolia, assembly GCA_032199755.1. Taxonomy (NCBI): domain Eukaryota; kingdom Viridiplantae; phylum Streptophyta; class Magnoliopsida; order Asterales; family Asteraceae; genus Ambrosia; species Ambrosia artemisiifolia. The sequence continues at coordinate 3,942,504 of CM063517.1, forward strand.
GAAAATGAGTTTTTCCTAACTTTGGACTAAAATATATATTTGAAACAGATGTTTATTTATATATTTCTTTGTGGGTTTATATTCTATGTTGTGAGAGCTTCGCAACGAACCAAACCATGTCCAAAACGGAGCTAAGATGAATGAGATATCGATGCTCAAAGATTGGTGAATGATGCACTCAATGCTGAAATGAAACAAAGTGGAACTTGTCCCACATAGGAAGAATGATGATACCATGAGTGGTATATAAGGAGGAACACTCCTTCCTAATTGTTTCATGGGAGCTCACTCTATGGAACTCGCGAAGGGTGCGGAGCACCCTAACTCGCACTCGCACTCGCACTCGCACACGCACTCGCACACGCGCGCGTGGCGTGGGCGATGGGCGCAATGTGGCGCTTTGATGGCGCACTTTGCACTTCGCATCACCGCGAGCCGCTTGAGAGCCGCCTTAGTATTTTTGAACAAAGGCTCGTGGTCCTTAGCAGAGGACCAGTGGCAGTGGATGCGCGCGGGCACGAGCAAAACAACCAGGTAGCGCCCTGGTCAGCGATAGAGTTACGTAAAACGTCTTTACGTTGTGCGCCTGCGCGCAGGCGCTCGAGTGACGTAAAACGTTAAAGACGTTGTGCGCAGAGGCGCGTGCTAGCTTCCACTGACGTAGAGTGAGACTTGCGTTGTGCGCGCGCGCGGAGTCTCCAGCTCCTCAGCAGCTTCAGATCAGAAGTGTAACAGTCCAGTCAAACAGTTTCGTCTGAAACTTTAAGAACGTAATAAATGCCATTGAAGACGTTCAATGACATTTATTTTTCGTTTTTAATGCATTCCGAAACTGATGAAGCATTGGACTCTATAAATACCAAAGGAAACCTTTGGTTGAGACAGACCTTACACACTTCTAACACACTGCTGTTCTGTTCTTCACCACTCTTACTATCTCCAGCAATCTGTTCGTGAACTCTTCCTGCTGTTCAGGTACAATTCGGGTAAGAGTCTTCTCCGGCAGCATTCTTGCTGTTCCGGCTGTTGTACCCTGGGAAACAAAACGAGTTCTTGTTAATAGACTCGGAATTTGTTTTAAGGGCCCCGTGTTCAACACGATCCTCAGCCATCTAGTCTTTTCTGTTTCTATTTTCTTCTTGTATTTTGATTCTTTAAAGTTGTAATTGTAATTTAATTTCTGCATTCGTTTTCTTATTTATTTGTAATCGTAATATTATTTGTTTTTATTTATTTTATATACGAGCGGTTCCTACATACAATCTCTTTCTGGCTGTTTGACAAAGGGAGGGTGATTAATTGATTATTCACACATAGTTATGTATATACTGTGGTATATGAATAAAAACCGTTATGTACATATCATCTGTATTTGAAAATTACAATTTTTTTTTGTATTTGTTTCGTGTTGCAAACTTGTAATAAAAAAGAACTCAACAAGATTCAATTTTTTTTATTAAAAAAAAATTGAAGCTTGGTTTCTATAAAATATAAATACATATATTTTTACTTTTGTTAGGATTTTCTCTACAATATTGAAGCTTGGTTTTTCTTTAATAACTTTATCAATTGAACATTTCAAATTCGAGAGGAACTACAATTCTACATGTTTGATTTGTTTAATGTTGGGTTATGGTATTTTTGAAGCCTGATCCGATCTTTAGTAAGATTTGCGTATAATTTTAGTTAATGATAAAGGATCAAACAATTTACTAAATTAAAAAGGTTTGATCGTTGAACATTTTATACTGCTTAAGTTGTAATAAATAATGTTTTTATCTAATCACCTACATCTCTCTCTCTCACACACACACACCCACATACATGTTATCTTAACAAAGTACTACATACAAGCGTTTTATACGCTTCTCACAATTTTATAATTACATTTGTGTGTTTATTTGAACATACGATATGCATTTTAAAGCTATAAAGATAAAGATATCATTATCCACATTCTAGGACCAGAACCCATAATTGATTTTTATTTTTCACATTGTGAATTAACTGTAAATCGCATCTACTCATCTTATGTATAAATAAATAAGTGTTTTTTTCTTTGTCTTCTAACTTAAGAAATTATATATAATTCTGTCTATTAAATAACACTAATCTTTATTATTTTAAGGCTAAAATATGTCCGTCCAGTCCACGTCGAAGAATAAATATTTGGTTTGTATTTAAGACAATTGAATCTTTGGATTCATCAAAATATAAACAAATTTGGTTCGATACTAATATGATTGATTTGGACATGTAACCATTACTTATATATATTTTCTGTCAAGTTGATGCATCTATACTTATATTAATTATTATGTCAACTTCACACTAACTATTATTATTATTATTATTATTATCATACTCTAGTATTTGGTATTATATTTTCCATCATTTTGTAAAAAAAAAATAATAAATTCAGATGCTATAACTTTTTTATTGTATTAACAAACTGTTAGCTTTATTTTTAACAATAAGTTAGACAATTTTGAGGTCATAATTCAATACAACATTGTTTTTGTTACAACGCCCTCCAACAATTGTATTACTATTTTTTCAACCAATAAGTGGAGTTTATATCTAATGTATGAAGATAATTATCAAAATTAAGATAACTAGTGGGTTTCAAAGGCGCGCGTTGCGCGCCTTGTGCTTTGGTCGCCTCTAAACCACATACACATTCTTGCACATTGGTCGCCTGTAAACCGCGCTTCACAATGGGAATATAGTGACTTTCTATGATACGCATTGCGCAAGAGGCATCTGTGTTTCCACCCTTTTTCTGGAAAAAAGGAAAAAAAAAACAGGAGACTAATCTTTCTAAAGAATAATAAAGGTATGTGTACATATGAAGTGATGTGCATACTGGTAAAAAGAATGGGCACTTCAAAGTGAAAATCTATTTGCCGTAAGATGGTTGAAAGTGACAATTTCAAAGTAGCTTTACTCACTTTAGTGCATGATATAACATAGTGACGACTGCACGCTATAGCTTCACTGGAATTTCACTGTCTTTTTGTTGTTTTTGTCGTGTACGGATTACCTTCTGTATATGGATAAATGAAAAAGTTCTAAGTTTACTTTTCCGTAAAATGTAATGAAACAAAATGCAGGATCATATCAATGGTATAACGGCAGAAAAGCGTGTGTATATATCAATTGTAAACAAAGGCTAGTAATTTCGTAATTGGATTATAAAATCAAAGTGTAATCTGAAGTCAAGATGGATATACTACTGATACAACTCTCACTGAAGAAAACACTTTTCTAAACCAAATAAACCTTTTTTTTTGTTCAATCGACCCGTTATGACCCGAGCTCGCTCCGACCCGAACCAAAACAACTTTTTTTCAATCGAGCCGTTCTGACCTGAACCTCGACTTGACCCGCAACCCGACCCGATCCTGTCTTTTTGAAGGTGTATTCAAGGCTAAATTCAAGTTGATTTTGTTGTTTGATAATCAAATCAAAGCACTTGCAAACCATGAGCATCTAAGGAAAATCTATATTCAAAAGTATGAAAGCCTTACAAATGTGGCACCAAACCAAAGTAGTGTAACAGATAATAAGCATATCTTAAGCATTTCACCAAGCATGGAAAGCACGACAGAGAAAGAAAAAGACCTGGCAAACACGCACCTACAGGATCGGGTAGAAACCCACATAATGTGATCACAGAAGGTCGATTCACCACTTCCGGGAGCACTGACCAGTAATAGTATCGTCACCATGGGTTTTCTATTATCTTCAAAAATCAGTGGAAAAAGGATGGGGTGATAGATACGACGTGTGTCTGGGCTTGGGTGATGAGAAAATCACCGATCACATTAGCCAATTAGAGAAGATCACTTATTAAAAAAAACCATTTCATTCACATATTAAAAAAAATCATGCACATATTAAAAGAAATAGACGCAAAAAAATCATGCACATATTAAAAGAAACAGATGCCAGGACTCGAACCCAGCAGACCTTATAACAGTGCAACACCTTAACCAACTGGACTGGAAACATTTTTCTTATTGCTTTTAAACCTAACTGTATAAATAGAGTGAAAACAACTATAAAGGAACAAAAAAAAAGCACTATTCATGGAGACTCCTAAATTAATATATAGGATAATTGTAGAATTTTATTTTTTGTCACTTGAGGTTATATACTTGGAACTTGAAGCAATCATGAATGAACAAGCTAGTTGCAAAAACTTTGCTTAGAAAAATTATATGTTGCACAAATTAATGATATGAATACGATTGATCTGGACATCTAACTAATATTCTAGATATTTTGTCATGATGATGTTGTCTATACAGTATATAAAAAGACATTTTAGTCATCATGTCAAATTCCGGTAAATTATTTTATTTTAGCATCATAACTGTTTGTATTCGCTTTTAATAATATATTAAAGTTAGAATTTGTACGCAATGCTTTAACCTTTACATTTGATAATTTTACTCACTTCGAACTATCAAGCTCTGGACGATGTGGTTTAACTAATAAATAAATAAAAACTGTGTGTGTTTGCATCAATACACGCAAAATCAAAGATTCATGCTCGTTAGCAGGTTGGTGCACGGTGTTGGAAGGCCGTTCAACTAAGCTTGTTTTTTTTAAACGGCTAGATCAAGTGGCAGTGTGCCCACTTGTGAACCCACAAGACCCGGGTTTGATACTGCTCATCTACGTCAAGGGCACTTCAAAGTAGGAATCAGTAAGGCCTCTTATATAATTTCGAAGAATACTAGCATCCTCTTCACTGAGGGCATAGAGACCAGGGATCGAACCCTAGCCGTCCCAGGAAGTTCCCTCATTATTCATGCCATAAGCGTGAATGGAACTCGATACCTCTTCTTGAAATCAGAGAACTAGTATCAATGCTGATACCAACTCAAATAGCCTGGCTACTTAGCTTGAGGGTTGATTTTTGGATGCAAACGCAATGTCACATTAATTTGTGAATAAATGATTGTCACAATGCCATGTAACGGAATTTGGAGAATCTCAAGATTTGATTCTATAAAAAGTAGAATAAAGTTTGCAAAAAATAAATCTTGGAATGTGAAATCGTAGATAAGAGGAAGGGGTTGTGGATTCATACACCCTTACTTTAGGATTCATACACCCTGGCCCACACCTATCACCAATAGAAAGCTGTCACATACCCAAAATGTGATGTCATACACACTAAATATGATGTCACGGGGTGTATGAATCCTAGAACCCTAAGAGGAAGGTCCAGCTAAGGCTTCAAACAATGATTGAGTGAGTCATCATTCATGAAGATTGAACAAGCTCCCGGCAATTTCTTTTTGGGGAAGGGTCCCATTATAATTATAATAAATATATAAAACATAAAAGTTATATATATGTTGTAATTATAAATATAGAACATAAAAGATACATATATGTTGTATAATGTATAGAAGAGGTCAGCGATGCTTTGGCGCCCCCTGTTTTTTAAGTAGTGTAAATTTAGTATTTTGTCTGAAAACTGTAATACATATTGACCCCCCCCCCCCCCCCCCCCCCCCACACACACACCCCCCGCAATTTAAGGTCCCATAACTTTCGAGACTTTTGATCCCCATTAAAAATTTTATTCAAGCATCATCACCGGTTGCGTTATCATGAAAATGGTGGTTCAAGGGGATACAATAATGTATGTTAGTTATAAATATATTGTTATCGTCCATACAATAAGATTATTTATATATATTTTTAATATATACTTTTATGATACAAGTGTATGTCAATAGTTTTTTAAACTAAAAACAGTATGTACATTAAATAATGTAATCGTCTTAAGTAATGTCATTTAAATTAAAAAAAAAAAAAAAGAATACAATAACAATTTGTTACATTTTATTAAAGCACGTGGAAAAGATCACATGATATAGAAAGCGTCCATTAAAGCAGCGGTGACCCTTTGAGTCACGTCATCTCCGGGTTACCTTCCCGTCTCCTTCAGTCTATTGCACATTGTCTATTTTGCCCCTCCCTTTCTGCCACCTCATTTACCAATATTTATTTAGGTAAAACTGTCATTTTGGTCTCTGAAATTTATCAAAAAAATGTTTGTTTATATAGTAAAAGTTATTTTTATCACCGGTAACCCGAAACTTTAATTTTGATGCCATTCTAGACAGGTTTTTTAACTCACTTAAAAAGTTCAGATTTACTTTTCGTTATTTTATGAATACATTTACGTATTTATATAGCATCTTTTCATATATTGCTTTATGTCTCTAAAAGAGTACCAGGTTCAAAATTAATAGGTTCGCATACGGCTCAAAGCGAATAATTTGGATCAACTTCATATACTCGAAACATGTATCCAAATATGTTAATTTAAATTTAATTTTGTTCGAATATTCAGGTTTTCGAGTTATAAAATTTCAAGTAGACCGTTGCGACACACTTATTTTTTTATTGGTTATAAAATTTTTATTCAAAACAGTCGAATTAAAAATTCAACGTCAACGATTTATCTTTTGATTACACGATGCCGCCTTATATATAGTAAAACCTCATACTTTATTAAACTTTTTTACTTCATGATATACGTTTCCCTAACCATCACTCACGAAAAACCTACTAGCCTACTTTAAGAATGAGCATGTGGTATTGGATACCGAAAAATACCATTACTGAACATGTACCAGTACCGTGACATTTTCGATATTAATTTGGTACCTACTTTTAGCGCTTTTCAGTATCGGTATTTTAGGTTCGCTACGCTGCCGTCATTTTTGTTTGATTTACCTTTAAATACCACATCGAACCGCGGAATCACTACCATACGATACCAAGTAGTTTTGGTACCACTATCATTTTTTTTGTACCGGTACTAAAACCTAACATCATATTGTCACGGGTCAAATGTTGGATAGTCGCAATGCTGTGGTTTATAATTAAATGCTTGGGTTACTTGCCGAGTCCTTGACTTCAACGGGAACGGCCTCAGCAGAATAAGGCGTGTGTACGTGCCGAGTCATGTCTATGTTTCGAACGCACCACTTATCGAAAGTTGTTGCCGCTTTTCTAATGAGTCTAAAGGAGGACGAAATTAGTGACCCAAATTAAATTAAAGGAGCGGGATGGATTTACTTGTCACACAAAAATCGAGAAATAATCCTGTGACAATACGCATCCCTAGTCTACTTGATGTTACAAACCATTTGGGTGGATAAGGTATAATAATTTTATAAATTATCGACAAAACAAAAAAGCATCTGAATGTGGTGTTGTTTTGTGTCCAAATACGTAATTTAACCAAAATCCTTCACTTTATAAGGTCCATTTTGACGAATAAAAACCTCCGACGAAGGGCAATTTGGTAATTTGACACCCCACCCAAATCCTCTATATATGAATGAATTTCCCCGTCTCTTTGTTTCCTCTTCATTTCATCCTCTGTGGCTTCATTGATTGATTGAATATTATTATTATTATTATTATTATTATTATTATTATTATTATTTTCTCCATTATTTGCTTCTCTCACCCCCTTTTGATCCCTCTCCCATTCGAATACCCTCCTTCAATTTCTTCAATATAATTCATAACAAAAAAAGAAACAAAAATATTGACTTTTAGCGAATTTAACCATCAAGATTCTTAATTCTTTATAGTTTTAACAAATTCAACCAATGGGGTGTCATCAAGTTAGGATTTTTTTGTAATTGGGTTTTGAATTGTACGAAAAACGATTGAAGGGATGGATTGCAGGGTGTGTCCGGTGACAGGGGACCCATGGTTAATGATGGGGAGCAGTGGTTCAGGTGGTGGTGCCTTTAGCCATGATAGTGAACATGATTTAGCAGCCATGGTTAGTGATTTCTTGGAGAATGGAAGTAGTTGTGGGACTGATTCACGCTGCAGTAGCGATAGTGATTCCGGCTTATGTGAACTTGCTCATCTTGCCGACAAGATTTCGGTATAATTATGTTTCTTTATCTCTCAATTATTGGTGTTGTGTTCCTTTTTTTGTTTTTATAATTTGTTCTAAAGGTTCTTAGGGCCCCATGTGTTTTATGGTTGCCATAAAAATGTTAAATTTTTTGGAATGATCTTTATATAATCTTTGTTCTACTAAAGTATGTGATGGATTATTTTGCAGCCAAAGTTTGAATTATGGTATGATTAGGTACAGTAGGTGGATCATGGAAATATCTTGATGTTTGGTTAGAAGTTGTTAATTTTTGCTATTAATATTTCTGCCTGACTTTGAAATAGGCATGCCTACATTTCAAGAGTTAGGATGACAATGCTTTTCTCATGTTTCTATTTTTTATATATATTTTTTATAATAGTAGGGGTGGTTTGTAATGAATGTGCTTTATAGAGTTCACAAAAGATGGTAAGAAGGTTGTTAACGACAATGGATGTTGGCACATTGCGTAACCGTGCAACTTTTGTGTGTTGATGTGGCTAAAAGACCTTTCACGATAGGTTCTTTTTACGTCTGCGTTGGTTTTTCATCTTCTGCTGTGGTTATCTGCATCTAAACAAGCAGAAAGTTAGGTGGATTTTAGGTGGTGTAGTATCAGGGAGTGTGTTTGTTTTTGTGTGTGCGTGTGTTGCCGTTCTACTAATAAAAGAAGATAAGAAGTAAAAATAGGTAATGTTACTTGGTTGTGTGACTGAAAATTCACCAAATGTTCTGTTTTTACCATAACTCCATTAAATGTAATTGCTATCAGCATTTATCATTCCTCTTGCAGGCCTTGGTTGTATTTGAATCCAAAGAAGTAATCTCGTGGACCAAAATCAATGTCGTTAATATATTGCAATGCTTATAAAGGCTCAAGAAGTCAAATTTATAAGAAGTTTAAAAAATTGTGGACAATAACTTTATTGAGTCAACCTGACCCGTATAAAAAGTTACTCGTGTTGACCTGTGAGGCTGTGACACAATCCACCCAACCTGCCTGATTTGCCATCTATAAGAATGATAGAACATATGGGTTTTGAACATTAAGTGATCCAAACTGTTGTGTATATATGCTTGCTAGAAAATGAAGAAACAAAAAGATGACTTTATAGTCGATACGTTGGTAATTTGGATGCTTTAATTTGATTATTAATATTTTATATATGCGTTTATGCAGTACTACAAAGTTTTGCTGGATCAGCATGGGATTGACATGCTGTCAGTGGTTAATTCTTTGATATTATCGATTAATGCTATGGACCTTGAATCTATGAGAGGTGGTTCATGTAATATCAGTTGCATTAGGTTCTCTCTGGTCAAACTTTTGAGGCTTTCTGGATATGATGCTGCTGTATGCACATCAAGGTGGCAGGGCACCGGAAAAGTTCCTGGAGGTAATCCTTAACCTAATTTCTTAACTTATGTGTTATAAGTTCCGCAAAACAAACTTTTGGTAATCATTCAGGTTTGTTTAAGTGACAGCTTATCATAATGGTCCACATGGGATAAAACTAAAAAACAGTGTAATAATAATAATTTTTACAGGTCAAATGGGTTGGATCATGTTGGGTTAACAGGTTAACCCAACAATGTATCAATTTTGCGTCCTTTTCTATAAATATCGTAAAGAACTAAAGTTTCAAATATGCTATAAAAATCTAACTTTCTGAAATATAATGAATGTTATAGGAGGGGTTGAAACTAGCAATGCTTTTGAGTTTTGACCCATTACAACACTATTGTATACAGTTTTGTTGCTGCATTTTTATTTTTATTTAACTTAAATAAACAGTAAATTTAATATTTGCATTTATATTAACTTATGGTGGACTCAAACAAACCAAACTACATTGTGGGTCTTATTATTTTATTAAGCATCTGAATCGTGAATTGTCTTGTACTCTTGTTTTGACTCATGAATCAGATATATTCGTTTTTTGAAAGCATTGTTTAAGTTTATGATATGTTTTTTCTTTTTGCTGTGTGGTTAACTATAAATTTGTTGCATAAAAATTGCAGGGGATCATGAATACATTGACATTATAAATTATAACGACTCTGGAAATTCAGACCGTCTAATCATTGACATCGACTTTAGAAGTCACTTTGAGATAGCTCGAGCTGTTCCTTCCTACAACCGGATATTGAACTCTCTTCCCGTTGTTTATGTTGGACCATTAACAAAGTTAAAAAAATTTCTTCAAGTCATGGTGGAAGCTGCTAAATCATCCCTTAAACAAAACTCCATGCCGCTTCCTCCTTGGAGATCACTTGCCTATTTGCAGTCCAAATGGCACTCCCCCTATCAAAGACAAATCAACCCTGAATTAGAACCCGCTTCTGACCCGTTTGTTTGCCAACGCAAACTCTGTAACGGGCACTTGAATCGGCTCAAATCTTTAATCCAGTTCGAGTTGGAAACGGATAGGAACCATCTGAAGAAGCACGCGAGTCGTGTTAAGGTTGATAGGTGGAGGATAAGAACACCCTGAGAGATGTAAAGAATTTTACACGGTTAAACAAGGTAACTAATAATTTAAACCCATCAAGATTGGTGCTTTTTTCTGGCCATTGGAAGTTCTGATGGGTGGGTGGTATACTTGTTTTTTGATTTACACATGTCACCTGAAAATATTTGGTGACTTTATTTTTTTAAAATTTAATTTTATAGGTTTTTGTGGATTTTGTTTTTCATCTTTTGATGATGATCTGATCCTCAGTGTTTTGTTATGTGGATCTGAAGAAGTTTTGGTGTTTTGTTTTGTTTTGTTTTTTTCCTTTTCCTTTGAAATTTGTTTAATTTGTTGAGTTGTTATAAGAGGTTGGTTGGACAATGTTATGTTCTTTAATTTACAGATGGTAAAGTTGGATAAAAAATTCTGATTGTGTTGTGACTAGGATTAAGGTCCCTGTGTTGCGGAAAAAACGACCGTTAAAAAAAAAAGGTCCCCGTGTTGCGGTGGGGTGTAAACCGTGCAAGTAGCATTAATGTCACGCTATTGCTAGCGTCCACCAATACATAAAGTCTCGTACAAAAAGAAATAATAAACGAATAAAAATAATAAAACCAAACGAAAAGTAGACGTAAAAACGTTGAATTGCGCACGCGAAACGTAAAAGCACAGAAAAAACAATAACGAAATCGATCTATGACCCGTGCAGTGGCAAAGCTTGGAGATCGAAACGGTGGGGGCCGGACTCATTTTTTCCCGATCAGTAGGGGCCTGACTCAATTCATATAAAAATTACCTACGAAAATTGTAAAATTCCACCACTGCATCAAAAAACGACGGGGGCTAGCGCACCCCCGGGCCTCCACTATGCTTCACCCATGGACCCATGCGTCGTGACGGCCATTAAACCGGAACAAAAGGCAGTTGGATATAAAATTATGGATTGTGTTGTAATTATGGTTTTTCAATCTTTCTTGAATGGTTGTGATTTTTATGAATTGGTTGGATTATAATTTGGGTTTTGGAGTGGAAAAAAGTGATTGGGCCCAGATGTTTACATTCGTTGAATGGTAGGTCTGGTTGCAATAGCCCAGATGTTTAAATGAACGTGGCCCAAATTTAAGTTGATATCTGTTCTCATACTCTGTGGAGTTTTGTTGAGTGAAACTTAGAGATGAACAAAACGGGTTATTGTTATTGAACTGGTTTTGGGTTTGGCCAACACTTGGGTAGGGTAGGAATCGATTCCTGGTACGTTTGGGTTTTGACCACCGGTTTTTTCTTGACTCATACAGGACACTTAAATACCCAGGACCGAATATGATAGTATTAATGTTAATATAGTTTGTTAAGAGTTAATTTGTGAATTACTAAATATTAAAATATTTAAATGACTTATACACCTATTTAAAAGATGTATAGTTTTTGACGCTTTTTTTGTGTGTGTGTTACTGTGAAGTCAATTTTACATATTTTAACAAGCATATAAAATACAAGAATATTATTGTTGCTTCCTTTGAACTGCAGCTATGATAGTTCAATTTTTAAAAGCCATAATTTTTAAAATTCTTAAGTTAATGCAAAATCTATAGAAACAAAAATGTGAAAGAAAAGAATAGATTTGAGTTAACTTATATCTGAATTAAGGTGTAAAAGTGAAAGTTTTAAGAATATGGGTTTGGTATAACTCTAGAAAAAGGACATAACTTAGATGCTGAATTGTTTATTTTTTTTATAATTAAAATAAAGAATCTATATCTATATCTATATATCTATATATATATATAAAAGAAAAGACTTTTGCTGACGTGGCGGCCATTGGTTCCTCCATGAAACTGCCACGTGGCATTATAATTGAAAAATTTTAGTGATTTTGAATTATTTTGATTTTTTAATAAAAAAAAGAAAAAGATAAAACCCTAAAAGAGATTGAGTTATTTTAGGAAAAAAAATTTAAAAACAAATTTAAATTTTTCTCTCTCATATTTCCTCCCATAATTTTTAAACGTTAATATCTTTTATATACGAGATTTTTTAAAGAAAAAAATTACACCAGATTAACGAGCGTTTTATTATCTTTCCAACGAGTACCATAGTGCTATATAAAAAACGGAGAAAAAAAACGACTATTTTTTGTGGAGTTTCGTTCATACAGGAAACAAAAAAAACACAAAGTGTTCAGGTTATTCATTAATCATGTTTTTTTCTTTTAAACCAGTTTCTTATCTACGATGTTGAAATTCAGCCCAATCGTCATGCTATCATTGGAATTTTACTCTTCTAAAGATTGATAGGTATACTTCATCAAGAGAAGCTACGAGAAAGAATCGTGCAACACTTCAACACATGGTGTCACCTTATAGCAAGATTATTTTTTTTTATTTAATTACATGAGTAATAATTACTATTAGTATTAGTATTATTAGAATGGTTATATTTTTCAACCCCGGGATCCTCCCGGGGTAATCAGCTAGTATATATATATAAAAGAAAGCATATATGCCCATTGAGAGTGCCACGTGGCTTAATAATTGAGTGTTTTTGGTGTTTTTGAGTATTTTTCTAAATTTATCTCTCTATCTCTTAATTCTCAATTACTAAAATTAAATTGAGTTATTTTAGGAAAAAAGAATTTAAAAACAAATTTAAATTTTTCTCTCTTATCTTCCTCCCATAATTTTTAAACATATATATCTTTTATATTCGAGATTTTTTAAATAAAAAAATTACACCAAATTAACGAGCGTTTTATTATCTTTCCAACGAGTACCATAGTGCTATATAAAAACGAAAAAAAAAACGACTATTTTTTGTGGGGTTATATTCCTACAGAAAAAAACACAAAGTATTCAGGTTATTCATTAATCAAATTGTAACATATTTTAATTTACGTGAAGATGATTATATGTTGAAGGTTATCCATTTAATACTTTTCGTGATTTGAGTTTTCTTTTTTTTTTTTATCATTTTTTTGTTAAATCATATTAAATTTTTCAACCCCGGGACCTTCCCGGGGTAATCGGCTAGTCTATATTATATTCTAATACAATTGAGATTGACATTTTTATACGGGTTTTAGAATGTAATGCACTAAGTTTTTTTTTTTTTTTTTTTTTTTTTTTAACATTCAAACTAAACTTCATTTCACCACAAATATTGCATCAATGTATACACCCAGACACATTAAGCAAGTAGCTACCTAGGCCGACCCAAAATCACATACAATTAATTACACTCTAATTTTATCATCTCAGTTGCATTTTGATTCTCTTATATTTTTAACCACTAACACTTTATTTTAAACCAACCACTTCACGATATTTTATTCGACCGCAACTTTTTCATTAATAAATACTTTTGAAATAAAAAAAAACTAAAACAAAACGAGCTTTTATATTTTTTTCCTCAATTTAAGTATAGTATTATTATAGTTGTTCTAATTTTCATAAATAAATAATTTATCACCGTGTTGTTAGTATTGTATTCATTCATAAGAACGGTAAATTATAGTATGGCAACAAACTACTCCGTAGCTCCATTTTAAAAAACAAAATACATCCTACTTAAAAAAAAATATTAATTTTTTTATAACTCAACTTTAAAATTTGAATATTCTAGTATTCTACACACCCCGTTATGTATAATATTGTTTTGGATTGGTCTTTTAATTTTTTGATTATTTTCTTCCATATGTCACAGTGTTTCTTGTTACATCTTTGTTTCTAGCTTCTTCCTACAGTTTTCCCCATACCAAAAAAAAAGTACAAACATTATTTAAAGCTTTAAACATTATCTACTAATTAATAAATAAATCCGACCGTTAACAGTAGTAACCTTGTCGTACTTCAAGAATTTAGCCCCTACTTCATACCAACTCAACTCAATACTTCCCCAAACACTACACACAAAAAAAAAAAAACCATGAACACTTTCAAACACTCATCTCTCCACACCATCGTCCTGTTCCTCAACCTCTTCCTCATCGTACCTTTAACCACCTCCATAGGCGTCAACTACGGCACTCTAGGCGACAACCTACCACCACCTTCTGATGTCGCACACTTCCTTAAAACCCGCACAACCATCGACCGTATCAGGATCTTCGACGTCAACACCGACATCATCAAAGCTTTTGCCAACACCAACATCCTCGTATCCGTCACTGTCCCTAACGGCGACATCCCATCCTTAACCGACGCACGTAACGCACGTCGTTGGGTTGACACCAACATTAAACCTTTTTACCCTGCTACCAAGATCCATTACATTTGTGTTGGTACTGAGGTTCTTCACTGGGGCCCACAGAACCTAGTGGATAACCTTGTACCAGCTATGAAGGTGCTTCATTCGGCTTTGGTTAAGGAAGGGTTTGATGAGATTAAGATTTCTAGTCCTCATTCGTTGGGGATACTTTTGTCGTCTGACCCGCCTAGTAATGCTTCGTTCCGACCCGGGTGGGATGTGGGTAGTTTGGCTCCGATGCTTGAGTTTTTGAAAGAGACGAAAGCTGGGTTTATGGTTAACCCGTATACGTATTTTGGGTATTCTCCAGCGAATGCTAATTTTTGTCTGTTTAAACCTAACCCTGGGTTGTTTGATAAAGCCACTGGAATAACGTAAGTCTTCGATCTACACTTTGTTAACTTTTCATTATATTTAGGTACTTTTCTTTACAGCAATTTGTATATATATATTTTTTTTAAGATTAATAGACTACAAATATAGATTTGAACCGTCAGGTATTCACACACGAAGAAAAATAAAACTAAAAGAGTAAGGGGATTTAATGTGCTTTGGTCGCCAATCCCCTTATGTTGGGGTGACATGAGTCATACCGGCAGCAAAATGCTACTGGCGGGTTAGGGGTTGGGTTTTCCACGATTTCGGATACTACATGGGCTGGCCTTAACTACCCAGCTGCTCGAGGTACATATGGGTCCTCCACTGGATGGTCGTAGGAGTCTGTCCATAGTGTGGGGATCCCCTGAGTAGTCGGGCAAAAGTTTTAGTTGGCCTTTTAAAACAAAATTAATGTGCTTTGGTCTGCTGATCTATATCCACGTGCTACAACTAGGATCTAGTTATTATTTAGGTAATGAAAAGTTATAATGTCGACATGTATTTATTATATTTAAGCAGACTCATTAGAGTTAATTTAAGGGTTGGGCCGGGATGGGTTTAATTGGCAAAATCATTATTAGAGTTAAAATGAAATGTTAGAGCCACGTTAAAGACGGATTGTTGTAATGTATAACTTATTTTGGCCGTTAAAAAATACATAATTTGGGCAAGCTGTCTACTTCCCTTAAGAGAATGAACACTAGGCCAATGCTCTTTTCGAAGGCTTCATATGGACGCTCAACGTTCTTGTTAGAGAATTACATCACTTAACAATGAATTATTTTTTTTAATCAGTCAGATTTAACTTTATTGATTTATAAGTGGACATTATAACCATGATATCCCCATTTAGGAACTTTTTTCTGTTATTTTTTTATTATCTGATTGATGTAACATTATTATTGATTTATTTATAGGTACACAAACCAGTTTGACCAACTGATGGACGCCGTACACGTGTCCATGAAGAAGCTAGGTTACCCAGATGTAGAAATCGTAGTGGCTGAGACAGGGTGGCCGTCAGGTGGTGACCCAGCTAACGTGCACGCGAATCCGACAAACGCAGCAGCGTACATTAGTGGGTTGATGAAGAAAGTTAGCTCTGGTAACGGAACGCCGTTAATGCCTGGACGGAAGTTCGAGACATACATCTTTGCTTTGTTTAATGAAAACTTAAAAGGCCCGTCATTGGATGAAAAGAATTTCGGGTTATTTCGACCCGATTTTACACCAGTGTATAATGTTGGGATAATGCACGCGTCGCAGGTAATCTTTTTCTCCGACAATATGGTTTGACTATATTGAAACGTTCAGATGATATTTACGGTAACGTTAGGATTATGTGGCACGTGAGCTGTGACACATTAGCCGACGCACCGAAAGTTGGACACCCATGTGCGCACGTCTCTTAAGATTTAAAATTTTTACTTTATTTTTTTAGAAATTAAACTGCTTTACTTTTTAATAATATAGAACACTTATTTAACTTGTTTTTAACCATAGACCATAGTATGAACTTACTACTCCGTTACACTCATAACATCCTCACGTGACCTTTAAATAATTGTAGGGAGTGAAAACGAGTCAAGCTCGAGCTCGATTAAGAAAGCTTGAGTTTGGGTCGATTCGAGCTTTGTTTCTGAGCTCAGGTCGATTCGAGCTTTGTTTCCGAGTTCAGGTCAATTCAAGCTTTGTGTCTAAGCTCGTGCTCGGCTCGTAGGTAGTTTTTTAAGCTCGAGATTGGCTCGTTTAATATTTATTAATTAATTTATATTAATTATAACTATTATTTAATATATAAAGTAGGCTCGCGAGCTGGCTTGAGCTCGATAAGTGAAGCTCAGGCTTGTTTACTAAACGAGCTACTTTTTAGGTTCAGAGTTGAGCTCGTTTAATGTCGACTCGTTTGAGCTGAGCTCTAGTAGCTCTTCTCGTTTGCAGCCATCTAAATAATTGTAATTGTAATGTTACACTAAATAAATATTTTAGCTAAAATGTTTGGTGATATTAACTATTCAAAGTCTACCATGATTGACAAATCTGTCTATTGTTCAGGCTCCCTCTCCGTCACCGCTAGCAGCCGGCACCGCCGATGGACCATCTTCCTCGGCCGATGCACCATCATCCTCCAGTGGTCGGTTTGACGATGCTCCTTTCTTTAACAAAACTACACCTTTCACCAGTTCACCTGGCCAAGCACCACCAGGTTCTACCGCTGCTGGTCCTACTAGTGTGAATGCTAACGTCCGTGATTCATCTTTAGGTGCCACCACCACGAACGTGAATCTTGCTTCCAGGTTCGCTGCGATGATCATTTTAGTCACGACGTTATTCGTGTAGAATATATTTCCTGAGTGGAGTATCACGGCCTATTAGAGAACATTATTTTGAGCATCCACGGCTTATTTGAACATTACAGATGTCATATTTTTTTGTGACATGTAATGTTCCATTTTTTTTGCACTGTTGATGTAGCATCACTATTTTGGGATATTTGCATGTATTAATGTATCAGTCAGCTAGTTAATATATATTTTATTTTAGTAAGACTAATATATTTTAGTAGTCGCAAATGCAGTCTTCCTAGTTTTCATTTCCATGTTTTAAGACTATAAGGAGTGGTGGGGGAAAGAGGGGGATGAAGCTCCATGTGGCACTTGCGAGACCCATGTGGGTGGGTGGTGGTGTGGGGGGGGGGGGGGGGGGGGTAGGGCTGTGCAAAGGGTCCGGAACCGACCCGACCCGGACCCACCAGAACCGCATACCCTTTTATTGTGGAAATTAGGAACCACGAACCGAACCTTAAAAGGCTATGTGGTTCCGGGTCCTAAAGGTTCTCATGGGTCGGGTAAAGGGTCTGACCCACTAGAACCTTTTAAATCACTTTTCGTTTATCGACTTATGTTTTCGTAACAGTTTTGTCATTCTCATCACTCGAAGCATTATATAAGTCTGTTATGTATACATCATAAATACACACACACATTAGAGCGGCATACATAAATATTTACTTCAAATTTGGATATAATATATCACATCTATGTATATACGTCAAGCCGAAAAATATTTCAAAAAATTACATTGTTAATCTTATAAATAATATTTTTAATACAGTATTAACATTACATGAAATCGATTACAATAACACGTAAAAACGAATAGAAAAGACTAAAAAAGATTATTTTTTATTTTTTAATATAAATACAAATGGTTCTTGTGGTTCTTATGTTAGAACCGTGGGTTTGGAACCGACCCGACCCGAAACCGATAATTCATATAAATCTAGAACCGGAAACCGACCCATATATTTAAAAAGGTTCGGGTCTAAGGTTCTCGTGGGTCGGGTCCAAGGTTCATGTGGGTCCGAACCACGAAATGCTCACCCCTAGGGGCGGGGAGGAAGAAAATAATATTATATTGTGTTAAAGTTAAAAAAAAAAATTCTCACCAATCAAAACCCTCCACCTCGCACCCAAGCCCCCCCACTCCAGTGGCAAACTCCCCGCACCCTCCTTTCACGCCATCTTCCTCCCCCCTTGGCGGCGGTCTTCCCGCCCCAAAACCCCCTCCACGTCTTTGAAAAAATGAAATGGTAAAATCGTCCAGAATAAATGGCTCTTATTTGTTTTTTGGGTGGGTAGGTCGGGTTATCATGTTTTCGTCCAGAAAAAATGGCTCCTTTGGGCTTAAATGACTTGGGTTTGCCCTATTGTATGCACCTTTGGGTCTGGTCTATGTTCCCCCTTTGCTAGTGTTCAATATTTGGCACCACTATAAATTTTCCAATGGAGTAGTATGCTTTGTAATTCATAGAAAAAGATATCTTTTTGTTACTCTGTTTTACCGATTCATACTTGAACTTTATGATATCGCCTTCTAATCCAGAATAAAGAAAATAACAAAATTCAAACAATAAGTATAGGGTATTTTTGGCAAAGAGCTTTTAAGAGCTTTTAGGAGCTTCAAGCTTTAAGCTTTTAAGAAAATGCTCATACTCAATAAAAAGTCTTATTTGGTTGAACGAGCTGGAAGCTTTTAGGTTGGGGAAAAAGTTCTACAGTGAAAAGCTACTAGTACCAACTTTTAAGAAAAAGCTCTATTAGCTACAAGCTTTTAATTGGTAAATGAAATAAATGCCCATCCTATTTTAAAAATAAAATAAAAACATTATTTACAAACTTTAATTATGCCCATTTTGATCATTTTATACATTTTATTAAAAGCTCCAGCTACTCTGCCAAACACCAAAAAATATTTGAAAAGCTTCCAGCTACCAGCTAACAGTCACCAGCTAGTTTTGCCAAACATACCCATAGTAAGCAAGCATTAGGATCAACACAATGGGTTTTAAACATCTTGTCTAAGCCGAACTTACATCAAGTAGACTAGCATGAGGATCAACACCACGGGTTTTAAACTTACCATCTTTCCGTTAGGATCAACACAACGGGTTTTAAACATCTTGTCTAAGTCGAACTTACATCAAGTAGACTGGCATGAGGATCAACACCACGGGTTTTAAACTTACCATCTTTCCGTATTTTTACTTTAATAGATAAGAATGGAAAATTCGGTACTAGGGAAACTAAATCGAAAGATAAGGCAAACAAGCAACTAGGCTAACGCCTTTTAAAAACTACATTTTAGATCTTGAGATCACAACATAACTATGCATTTCTCGTTGAAAATTTTTGATTATAGTCCCCGGAATTTTCTTGGTTGATTTGTCTTAAAAATAACACTTATGTTCATCAAACTCAACATACAAATGATTGTCCTTTACCTGCTAATACTAAGACATTAGATTTACGGAATATTTAGGAACAACAAATACATTAGTCTTAATAGAAAATATGTTGATTTAGAGATTGATTTGAGAGAATTATGTCTATTCTATTATCTTGAATGTTCATGACAAATGTATATATACATATAGATGTAACTGTAAAACAGCTATATGGGGAAGGAAACTGCCACATGTATATCTGATTTATACATATGGTGTAATTCTCATAACCTTTTAATTTCACATACACAATAGTTGAATTACTAGAAACGGTAACATGTAAATACAAAGGACCACTAACATCAAGTTTGCTTACAAGAGTGTGAACATGAGGTTCAACTTCAAATATGATCACAAACTACAAAGAACACACAACAAAAAAACAACCAAACACAAGGCGAAGCTATATCAGTGACAAAATTCATGGTTCATCACTTAAGGTGTAAGGACAACTATAACTCAGGAGCCAATACCTAAATCTAACACATATTAGGCACACACATACTAAGACACAACAAGTAATATGTAACACAAAGAACATAGTGTGTCTCTCCCTGGTTGGTTAAAATCGGTACCTTAACCCGGTTACGATTCTTGTGATACAAAAAAAAAAGATAATCTTAAGATCTCACCAAAGTTATACCCAAGTTAGCGTTCTCCTTCCAATGTCAAGAAGCTGTAACTTTCACTTAGGGCTACAGATTCAAGAAGAAGATAACGACGACTTTTAGCTCCAGCTTTCTAACGAACACAAACCGAATAGAAACCCTAAATTTGGATCCAACACCTTGACCACGTAAGAAGAATACTCGAACTCCAGAGATCAGTCTTCAACTGAAATCATCAATTGATGGAAACGAAACCCAACAAACCCTAGATCTGAGAAGACGATATCCCACAAACATCCCAAGAGCTATAACGGCTTTGATACCATATCAGAAAGTGAATATCAGCTAGTAAGAACAACACAGTTTTAGAAATAAATAGAAGTATAGAACAACAAAAACTCTCAAATACGAAACTTACAAATTAAGACACCTGTAAAGACTAATTATCAACGCAATAATTCATACAACAAATCTCATTATCTTGCAGATTCAACACGAATATGCCAAGATCTAGACCTTGTGAATACACAAGAAGAAAGACCTAAATAAGAGAAAACAAGCAGGCGCTCTAAAAAAATATCTAACCAAATGAAGCCTCTGAAACCTTAATTTGTTTATATAGGTAGTGTTACACCAACTCTATAAGCTCAACAATCAACTGTGTGCATCGATTCCATAACCCCAACTTCCTAGCGTCCAAAATACAAAAATAAACAACCAAATATAAAATTTGTTAGATGTTGAACTGTATTAAACGTGGTAACATTATTTTTAACAAATTTTTAGCATTGCATAATAGTTCTTAAGTACTTGTTGATATCACGTTCATGTTGTAACATAAACCGATGGGGAAGCAATGACCAAAGCTACGATTACAAACACCCAAAATGTTAATGTAATAGATTAACGATCAAATCAACCCATTTAAATGATAGGTACAGTTTTTTTAATTGCAAAGTTTGTTCTAGTCTCACTTTCAGTTGTGGACTTTGTGGTGTCAAGACTCAAAAGAAAAGCATACTCATACTCTTTGTAAAGACATAACTTGTGGGCCTACATGTCATTAAAGAGTTGGGTCTACTCAGGAACATGGGAGGTCTCTTTCTCCCTGTGAAATGATTAAAAGCTCAACAAGGTACCAGCTAGCTTTATTCACAAGACTAATGTTTCCCACCATTTTTGGTGTCCCATTTGTTAAGTTTTCCTAAAATATCCTAGTGTTTTTATAACCGGAAGGTTGTGTTTGTTGATGCATATTCACATCACCATAAATGGATCAGACATTTTAGTGCACAACTCCAGTTATTAGTTTATGTGTTGTTTATATCTGCAAAAATAGTATTTTTGTGATACTGTTGAAAACAAAACCCTCACATGATCATAAGAAACGTTACTTCATAGTCGTGTGTTTATATCTACTTATAAATTTACAAATTAACCAAACATCACATAAAATTCCAAAGGATTCCATTCAAATTCTAATTTTAATTCTACTTCCAATTCTTCAAAAAAATTCCGCAAACCAAACGACTCATAATTACAAAGACTCATTTAAGAAATGCGTTAACCATTCAAGTTTTATATAATATATATAGGTGGGATAAAGAATAGTATTGGGCAATTGGCCTCTGGGATGACACCAGTGATTGCTACTATTCGTACTTGCAAAAGGCATATGCATGTTATGCACTTATTCAAAATCTTGCTTTTTTGTTACATTATTTACCTTTTAGTTTCTGAGAGCAAATACAAGTGGTTCGCAATTTCTCGTTTAAACTTTTATGTTATTCGTCGTCTAAGTTGAAGATAGAAACGACTTAAAGAAAAAAACATGGCAAATAGTTATGATGGTAGATTGGTAGGTATGATCGTATGACCGTTAAAGTATATTGTAACACCTTGAAAACTCGTTTCGTATAATTACACTAATGTGCGTGTATTATGGGTGATGAAATAGACTAAATAATGAAACAAGCGTTTTATTAATAAATAAAATGTGAATTAAATGGTAAAAACGAGGATTATGTTTGTAGCAATTAAGATAATAACATGTTAAAATTGTTAACTAGAAAAACAAGTAACCCCAAAACTTAATCAAGTTAACTTAGTTAAGCAAGTTGCCACTAGGTAATGTTTAGAAAAATAAAACTTAAGGGACAAGAGTTGTGCAAGGGGCCAAAGAACCGGTATAAGGTGGGATGGACACATGTGTGTCGACATCCATGAGCCAAGAGCTCCCAAACCCCCTAGAAATGAAAAGTAAGTATCAAGTTGTGTTTGATTTTAATATATATGTGCGCGCGCGAGCACTAATATGCAGTGGCGGATCTAGAAAATAAAACAAGGGGTAACATTTTATAAAATTTATTTTAAGGGGTATCAAAAATTTTGTTTTAAGGGTAACATTTTATAAAAATACCTTAAAAACTAATTTTTTCCATTTCGCCAGGATAATCAAGAGGTAACAGACGTACCCCTGAGTGCTATACATCGCCTGTGCTAATATGTGACCTTGTTACTTTAACAAGTGCGTCAATACTCGTTTGATGGGACAAATCTTACATATATCCGTGACACAGAACATTCTACATGAGCATTTATCATGCATGTAATTACTTGAAAGCTATGTTCAGTATGATTAAACATATACGTTAACAGAAATTTATTAATACACAAACAATACCCAAATAACATACGAAAGAGATAATTAATTATACGCAAATATGTATGTCATCATCTCTATAAATATGAAATAGTTGTGAGACTATCATACAATTATAAAAATAGAAATGCTACTTTCTTTTTCCTCATATATCAAGCCTCTACAAATTTATGGTATTTTCCATTTCCATAACTATACAAACAAACAAAAAATGATTGAAAATTCAAGAAGCCATTAAAAATGGAATTAATGGGAAAGTGCACCTTTTCACTTGAAAATCATAAAAAAGCTTTAGATTGGTCTCATATCAATATCACACATCAATATACACACACATATGACACATCCACCATAATAAAAAGCCCATTCCACCAACACCTCTCTCTCTCTCTCTCCCTCCCTCTCCATCTCTCTCTCTCTCTCTCACCGTCACCACCGCCCACCACCTCCTATCACCACCACACACCACCAATGGACACAAAAGAAAACAACAACAAAAACAAGAAAAAGAAACAAAAACACAAACACACAAACACCAACCAACCCTCCTCAGCCTCAGCTTACTCATTCAAACCCTCATCAGAAGTCAAAGGCCTCCGTTTCGGCGGTCAACTCATCGTCAAATCCTTCACCGTCCGCCGTGCTCAGCCTCTCGAACTCCTCCGCCTCCTCTCTCTACCAGTCACCCACCACAAAACCACCACCACCACAGCATTCCTCCCTACAAACTTCACCATCTTAGCCCACCATGCATGGCACACCCTCACCCTAGGCCTCGGTACCAAAAAATCTAAAGTTATTATCTTCGTCTTCGAGTCAGAAACCATGAAGCTGGCACTGGACCGGTTGTTACCGGCCGAGATACCCTTAGGGGAGGTGAACCGGAAGCTCATCAGAGGGTTCACCGGCTGTGAAATGGCCCGGTTCAAGTTTAGAAAAGGGTGCATAACGTTTTATGTTTATGCTGTGAGATACAAGGGCAATATAGGATTTTCATGTGCTGATGATTTGAGGGTAATTTTGGAATATGTTGTGGCTTTGAATGATTTTATGGATCATACTGCTATGCTTGCTATGCCTAATCAAAGAAATATTAGCTTTACTCCTCCTGCTGCTATGGCCCATTAACATTGTGAAATTACTGTATTACCCTTCGTCAGCTTTTTTTTTTTTTTGTAAGAATTCTTTTTGACTGGAATGTTTGTGGCGATTTTTTTATTAAATTTTTTTGTTGGATTTTATATTTTTGGGAATATGTTTAGTGTGACTTAGGATCAATAAATTGTTGTGACAGTTGTACTAAATGTAAGTTTCTATGTGTTCTTGGTACGAGTTCCACTATTGGCTAACTGATGTGATAACAACTAATGATGAGGAAGTTTCTTTTTTAGTTTACGACCTTTTTGAATTTGAACGTCCAAGCTCGGTTATTCGGGTAGACTCAATGGCAAAATGTCATTCACGTCTGTGAACGCAGACGGCACTGGTGACCCAGCCAACCACCATTCCAGAGGAAACCCACCATCCGAACGCTCATTGTTGTAAAACCTCTGGCTTCACCTAGAATAAATTTGCTTCAGGTGAGACTCCAACCCACAACCTTCACATTTGAAGATCATGTGGCTGCCACTCCACCAAAGGGTGATTGGTAAAATGGTTGCCTCAAACCAAGTCTTGAATCTATGACCTTCCTTTATAGAAATGAACCTCAAACTGCTACACCACCAACCCAATTTATTTTTAGTTTACGACGTTATTTGGAAAAGTTTCTCCAACCATTCTTTCCAAAAATATCATTTATATCATAGTTTTTTTTTAAACAAAATTAAAACATAAGAATTTAGTTTTCATTAGTTTATCTCATTATTCTGTTGGTTAACAACATTAATGATTTGATTTTAACACGTAAACTGTAAAATCTTGGTTATATAAAGTTATATTTCATGGTGGGACCAGAATTTGTTGATCGTGTCATAATTAGTTCTTTTCTCACTACAACTAAGGGTCAAGTTTATGATATATCTATTTTTTTAAGTTTATAACGTATAATTATAAAAATCCGATTACCCTGTTGCTTCAGCCCTCAATCATATTGCTGGCTCTTTATGGGAAGCAATTATGCAAAAGATAATCATGTAAATAACTTTTAAGTTGTAGTGACTAATAATTAAAGAAGTAAAGATGATTCGAAGGGCATCTTATACATCCTGATACATGTTTAGCTTTTGAATAACTAATAATTATAAAACTAATTCGGTATATATTGAGATGACATATATAAATATAAATTACATTATCTAATATATGTATAATTTAATATATCAATGACGTATTTTTCTTCCTGTGTTAAGTGACAAAAGAAAGCGTGTGTTCTTTTTGTATTGTAAGATGATAATATTTTTATTGTTTCTTTGGTATGGACATTTTACAACTAATATGATAATATGTAATTAGTTTAATGGTCTTTTATGTATATAACAAATTTCAAAGCCAATGTGATGCTATTTTGTCATATGAGTAAGATATTGGCGAAGAGTCGAATGCGAATATGCTCGTAAGAAGTACTTATCCTCAATCTGTATTTATGAATGTATAGATTTCAATATTTATTAGTGGGATACGGTATGGTGCATGGGTTAATGAGGGTGACCATTTCTAGTTGAGCATATTAAAAATCATGGGCAGTAACCAGGCAGGACAACACCTCTAGCTCTGACTCGTGCTCCCTTCCCATTTATTTATTCAGAATCATATTTTATATAAACTTTTGACTAAATATATACATATTTTTTTTTATCATACACAATTCTTCCAAAGAAAAATATATTTATTATTCAGAATCTATATTTTTAATTTACAAACTATTTTTTTCATCAAACTCTCGGCTTTATCTGTCGACATTAAGTTGAGTGTTATGGATCGATGTATTTTTTAACAGCAAAGGCCCGCACACCCGGGATCACCTTTGCAAATGGATAATATTTTTGATCGAAGAACTGGATGTGGTGACCCGACCAACCACCCAGGAGGAAAGCCATAATTAGTAAAAACCCTTGGCTATCACTATATCAGATGGCTCAGTGGTAATATTGATTGCTTGTTTATAGTATTATTGTTGGGTGTGAAGTCCTTGGGCTAGTTATTGCTATTGGGCTTGTTTTATTGGATGTTTAGAAAGCCCGTTTAGGTTTTCTTGTTCACCAAGCCTAAACCCTAGATTAGTCTCTATATATATCCTGTCTATGTAATTGTAATAGTGGTCAGAGCTTAATAATAAATCCCTAGTTGCAGCCCGTGGACGTAGGTTCCCCACTGGAACCGAACCACGTAAAATTCTCGTGTTCGTGTGTCGTGCTTTATATTTTCTCGGTTGTTATTGCGTGTTCGTTGTGAATCGATTATTCCGCTGCGCCACTTATTCCTAACAAGTGGTATCAGAGCTTTGGCTCGTTGGATTCACGCAACGTTTCGCATTATTTCCGGTTTTAGTGGTTGTTGCGATTGAGACCAATAAGAGTATCTCTTAATTTTGGCTTTTAAGGATCTACGTAAATTCTTGGAACAAGAAAATAAATTGTGTGGCACGTTTATCGAGGGGAATAGACACAAGAATTAATTGAAAGGAGGTGATTTTTTTTTCTTGTCGTGATCTACTTCAAAAGAAAATAGTTTCGTTTTGGACGATTTACGAAAAGGAGCCGCCGTTGTCTTCTTGCGCAAGTAATTTTATTTGTGGTCTTGAAAAGTAAGGGTTGACATTAATACCTTTTGGAACCACTACGCCAACTGCCATAATATTTTTTTTTTCGAAGCCAACCATTTGAATTGAAGACGTTGATTGTTACATCGTCGTTTGCCTCTGTTTACAACCGTTTTCAGCCACACTCAGGAGAGACAGGTTCGTTCGTTCTTGTTTTCTGATTAGGTTTTGTTTGGGTTGTTGTTCGGGTCTTGGGTGTTCAAGTTTTCGGGTTGGTCGGGTTTGGTTTGTTTGTCAGTTTTTGACGGGTTATCATCAACTTTGGAGCCGGGTAACTTTGGTCTATATTTCGTTTGTCGTTATGGCTGAAGACGGAAAGTTTGTGATTGAAAAGTTTGACGGTTCGGATTTTAGTTGGTGGAAAATGCAGATAGATGCATTGTTGGGTCAAAAAGACTTGGATATGGTACTAAAAGAAAAACCGGAGAAAATGAATGAAGCTGAAGAAGCTCTGTGGAATGCCAAGGACAAGAAAGCTAGAGGTGTTATTACATTGTCGTTGACGAGGAGCGTTGCATTTAACATCATGTCTGAAACCACGGCTCGTGGTATGATGTTGGCTCTGTCGAACATGTATGAAAAACCGTCTGCAGCTAATAAAGTGTTCTTGATGAGAGAGTTGTTCACGATGAGAATGAAAGAGGGAAGCTTAGTGACCGAGCACATAAATAATTTGAATTCTCTTCTGTCCAGATTATCGTCTGTGGGAATGAGATTCGATGATGAGACCAAAGCTGTGATTCTGCTATCTTCACTGCTTGATAGTTGGTCCGGGACGGTGACAGCTGTCACTAACTCAATTGGGCCTGAAGGGTTAACATTTGAAAAGATCCGGGATTTGGTATTGGGTGAGGATGTTCGCCGCAGGAATACTAAAGGGTCGTCTTCTGAGATGTTACATGTTGGCAGGGGAAGGGGAAATAGTAGAAACAGTGGGAGCAGCAAGGGTCGGGGCAGGAGCTCGTCTAGGGCTCGTCCGAGTGTGCGTTGTTGGGACTGCAACGAAAAGGGGCATTATAGGAATGAATGTCCGAACAAGAATTCTGATGGAGGATCGAAGAATTCTGGTAGATCGAACACTGCTACGGTAAGCGATTCTGAGGATGACGCTTTGATACTATGTGTTGAAAGCAGTGTGGAATCTTGGGTCATGGATTCCGGTGCATCATTCCATGCTACCCATAGCAATGATGGCATGCGGAATATTAAAAGGGGTGATTTTGGCAAGGTTAGGCTAGGAAACGGTGAATTTCTTGATGTGACTGGCATGGGAGATTTGGACCTGGTTACTACTTGGGGCACTACTTGGACTTTGTGTGACGTCAGGATTATTCCAAGGCTTGAAACGAAGTTGATATCCGTTGGGCAGTTGGACGAACAAGGTTTTGACGTTAAGTTTGGTGGTGGAAAGTGGAAGGTCGTCAAAGGTAATCTCGTGGTTGCTAGCGGTTTCAAGAAGGGGTCGTTGTATATGATGCCTGTTCCGTCTGGGGAAGTGACCACCTCTGTTAAGACGAACGCCAAAGTCGGGGTCGCCGATTCGACAGTTAAACGAGTCCAGTTTGCAGAAAAGGACTCTGGGACTTTAGGTAATCCGCTTGAGCGTATTCGGAGATCTGAACATGTAACGGATTTTTGTAGCAGTGGGAGCACGGGGAGTGTTCCGACACCGTCTGGAAATCGATGTTGGGTTCAGAAGACCAGGATTCCGAATGAAATCTCTCCTGAGAAGTTTCTGCTAGTGGGGAGTGTTCCTCTGAGAATCCCTGTATCTGATGGTTCGAGACTATGGGAATCAGTTGGGATTGAGGATGTGAAGACGGGGTCTTTTGAGACCGGGTTGAAGCCATCTGAGGCTTCAACGGGCCTTTCTGTTTACTGATGATGATTGGCCAGCTGTAACTAGGTTGATTGGGGATACATGGTTTGAAGTTTGGTTTGTTCTTGGGAGCTGGACCGGGAAGACTTCTGTTCCTGTGTGTGTTTGAACTTTACGGATTACTGAAGACATGGATTGCTTTGTGCTTGTTGGCGGACTTGGTGTTTATCGCAAGGCCTTCAAGTGGGAGATTGTTGGGTGTGAAGTCCTTGGGCTAGTTATTGCTATTGGGCTTGTTTTATTGGATGTTTAGAAAGCCCGTTTAGGTTTTCTTGTTCACCAAGCCTAAACCCTAGATTAGTCTCTATATATATCCTGTCTATGTAATTGTAATAGTGGTCAGAGCTTAATAATAAATCCCTAGTTGCAGCCCGTGGACGTAGGTTCCCCACTGGAACCGAACCACGTAAAATTCTCGTGTTCGTGTGTCGTGCTTTATATTTTCTCGGTTGTTATTGCGTGTTCGTTGTGAATCGATTATTCCGCTGCGCCACTTATTCCTAACAATTATAGCAATACTGATTAAGAAAACTTATAAAATTATGACCCCTAGTTACGAGTTAAGCCGATTTTATAATCATGTGAAAAAAATAACATTGTAACTATATAGTTGAGAAAGAGAAGCCAACCAATATATTATCTATTGAAATTATTTTAATATAACATTTCTTGAACCCCTTAGCTACAGTACTAAGGGGTACTTTGATATTTGTTTTTTGGTTTTTGTCACTTTGTGATATATACCCCTTTGGCTTTTAACCTTTTTTTTTTTTTAACTTTGTAAAATGTGATGTTGGCCCTTAGGATTTTTTATACTTATATTTATGTGCATGTCGGTATAAATTTAAGTTGGTTTACGTCTTGACGTAAAAAAATTTTTGAAATGAGTTTGGTCAAATATAATTCGTTTTTGTGGTTATTTTTATGTACACTTTCATTTGGTTAACGTTCTAACGTAAATTTTGTTTGGTAACGGGTTGGGTAAAATATAATATGTTTTCGTTAGACGGTATAAATTTGAGTTAATTTACATTTCAATGTCGCCACAACACGCGGTACCATTCTTTAACTTAAAACACTACTATTTTCTTACACGCTTATTTTTACGTACATGTTAGTATAAATTCAAATTGGTTCACATTTCAATATATTTTTTTTCCAAATAAGTCGGGTCAAATATAATACGTTTTGATGCTTAGTTTTATGTACTTTTCAGTTTGTCTATATTTTGACGTAAATTTTATTTTTAAGTTTCGACGCCGCCGCAACGCGCGGCGGGTATAGTTACTAGTAGAAAATATAAAGCTTGTATTAGTAGTTGATTGATTGAATATGTTATTTTAGTTTCATTAACGTATAATAAGAATTGAATAACTAAATTTACTGATTAGTTTTTTATTGTCTGTTTTCTTTCATCACGTTTTGCTAAGCCAGCCAAGATAACACAAACCCAGGTCCATTTGAGCAGATGCACTTTAAAATTTAAACTTTAAAGGTAGCCCAGATAACACAAGCCCATCACAAAAAAGAAAACATTTAATTAAAAAGACTATACGCCCACCGTGGGGCTCGAACCCACGACCACAAGGTTAAGAGCCTTGCGCTCTACCAACTGAGCTAGACGGGCTTATTGTCCCCATTCTAACTAGATCATAACTGAAACGATAAAACTGATATCTTGAATTACACTCCTACGACTTATCTGTATATCTAGGGTTTGAAGCTTGAAGTAGTTAAATAAAATCAATGCGTTGAATTTTTACTTGATTGCATCGTCCTCATATATACTGAGAGAGAGAAAAGAAGCATGGAAATATTGGAATGGTCGACGATGCTTCAATTAACATTAACCATAGCTTTACTTTCTGTATCAGTTTTAGCAGCTGCTGTTATTATTGAAGCCTTCAGAAGAAGATTCAATCACCAGTATTTTCTTTTTATTATTATCATTCCCTTTTATAAATTGCTTGTTTAATTATCTCTATTGTTGATATCTTTTTAACAGTCATCTTGAAGCTCACCCGATGTTTGAAGATCCAAATTCTCTCAAAAAGGTATTATTATTATAATTATTATTATTATTATTGAATCTGAATCATAGTTGTTTCTCTAAGAACTTTAGAATTTTTATTTTTTTTAAATGATTTAGTTTTGTTGACTAGGCTTTGTTATTTATGTTATTTGCTTATATTAATTAATTGAGGCTTTTGTAACAGGTTGAATGTCCTTATATATATGATCCTGCTGAAAAATATATTTCATTGATTGTGCCTGCATACAATGAAGAACTTAGACTGCCTGCTGCTCTTCATGAGACTATGAAGTGAGTCTCTCTCTCTCTCTATATATATAGGCTTCATCTTTTTGTTTTCATATGTTGAATAAATCTTCGGTTTAGGTTAAATTTATAACTGCTGATAAATCATAGTTTGTGTGAGAATAGGGGATCATATGGTGATTTTACATTGCTTTCTTGGTAGAATTTAAGATATGTTCCCTAAGATTGTTGTATGTATGAGGTTATCATCATCAGCATCATCATACTCAGTTAATCCCACCAATAGCAAAAGCTAAGGTAGGGTCTGAGGAGGGTAAGATGTAGACAGCCTTACCTCTAACCCGTAGGAATAGAGAGGCTGCTTCCGGTGATACCCCCCGGCTCGATAGTGGCTTTGTATCAAGCCTTGGACATAAGGCACATAACACTTAGCAATCAGGACAAACCCAATTGGTGCATGCACCCCCTTGTCTTTTAGCTATCAATGCCACCACATGATGCATGATTAACCGTCTGTCATTTTTAACGTTATTTTCACGAAATTAGTAAAATAACGTTAAAATTAGTGCAACTTTAATTTTGCCCCCCGAGGGCCACACATATATATATTATATGCGCACAACCGTAAGGGGCTAAATGTATGAGGTTATCAGTACTGAATTTTCATGTGTAGTTATCTTCAAGAGCGTGCTGGAAAGGACCCTGCATTTACATATGAGGTATGTTCTAGATGTCCTTTTTCATCGAGTCAGTGTTTTGTCTATTAAACGCTTGATTTTGAAACGGTTGATTCTTGAGCAGGTGATAATCGTTGATGATGGAAGTAAGGATGGAACAAAACGAGTGGCCTTTGATTTTGTGAGGAAGTACAAAGTGGACAACGTTAGAGTTGTGCTTTTAGGAAAGAATCAGGGCAAAGGAGAAGCTATAAGGAAAGTGAGTCTAGTTCGTATGTTTTGATTAAATCTTGTTTCATCTTTGCGGTGTTTTTATTTGACTCATGAAAACTGATCGAAGGTCATTGCTTATGCGGAAGCATTGTAAAACAGGGAATGCTTCATTCTCGGGGAAAGTTACTTCTGATGCTGGATGCTGATGGAGCGACCAAAGTTGATGATCTGGAAAAACTTGAAAATCAGGTTGGTCTGAGTTGTAGTGTGTGGAAGTTAGTTTATATATGTTAATTATGTTTTAATACCTCATTGAAGTTGGCAATATCGACGCATTTACTGTTTTGATTTGGGTTATGTTATATCTCTAGCATTTCAAATTGTTAAAATTTGAAAGTAGCCAAGAAAGGAAACGGGTCAATGGGTCGAACAAGTTGAAAGTTTCCAAACCTACCAATTGTAATAGTAATCCAATAGACTAATACACTAACTTGTTTTTAAAAATTTGAGCAAAAAGTGTGCTCGGTCTACCCAACAAACATGACACAACCTACCTCATCTGACTGCATAGTGTGTAAAAAGGGTATATGTAAATAGCAGTTGATGTTTTCCCTATTAGATCCTTGCAGTTGCTAAAAAGAAACATCAGTCAGCTGGAGATTTAAGTGAAGGAATCCAAGATATCCCTATTGTGGCATTTGGATCACGTGCTCATCTAGAGAAGAAAGCTCTAGCTACAGTTAGTTCCTCATGTTTAGTTATTGCTTAATTTTGTTTTTCTTTTCTGAATAATTTCATTTTATGCTTCAGAGGAAGTGGTACCGAAACTTTTTGATGAAAGGGTTCCATCTCGTGGTCCTCCTAGCTGCTGGCCCCGGAGTTCGTGATACACAGGTTTTTGTTCTTTAATAAGTTATTTAGTTATATGGATTTATTTTAATATGAAGTTTGACATCTATGGCAGTGTGGATTCAAGATGTTTACTAGAGCTGCTGCAAGGAAGCTTTTTACTAATATTCGTTTGAAAAGGTATGAAATTCGTTTCCATGCTTTACACTTGGTAGGTGTTAATTAGTGTGTTAATAATGATTTTGAAAGCAGTACTATTATGAACTAATATAAAATTGAATAAAACCGACTTCGTAGGCTGTATGCACTATAAATAGACTCTAGATGACTTACATGTTTGTTTATAATTATAATTATAATTATAATGCAGATGGTGCTTTGACGTGGAATTGGTTTATTTATGCAAATATTTTGGCATCCCTATGATTGAGATATCGGTAACCTGGTCTGAAATTCCTGGATCGAAGGTGAGTATGTTAAGCATTCTGAACATGCTGTGGGAAATGAGTCTTATGTCTTTGGGGTATAGACTTGGTATTTGGAAGATAAGCAGCGATCGACAATCTTAGTTCAAGTAACAACAGACAGACAGCAGCCTCGTTATATTTGAAAACCCCGATGGCCAGTTTTCAGACATTCAAATCATCTTGAGTCAGTTAACCAGGGTTTTTTTTAAATGTTTGAAGAAATCTCAGTTATTATTTTTCTTGAGGCTGTTATTAACTGTAAGTTGATAATATCATGTATGCTAGACATTATGAGTGGCGGTTATACTAATCTATGGTGAAACCTAATGAGAGACTTTAAAGTCCTTCTAGTTTTTTTCCTTAAGACCATTTAAAGACTCTTTGACTTATGTATAACCTTTTAAAATCCTGACCTAACTCATAAATTCACAATTAACATGTTTACTTGGAGAGGCATGCCAATTTTATTTTACTTTTAAAGTAATAAAAAATAGTATTATGTTTCACTTGCATTTCTACACATAGGATGAGGGGAGTCATCTTTCAACTCCCCTAATCATCTACCAATCATAGCATGACACTTCATTTTTCTCCAAGACTTCCTTGGAATTCCCTAAAGCCCCCTAAACCTTGTTGTAAAATTTCCTTTTATAATACATTAATGAATATTTATGTTGTGTTATTTTATTTAGTAAATACAATTCTTTACATTACATATAGATCTCGAGTAACCTGTTTTTTAAACAAAAATGTTTTAACTTTCATGTCACACTTCATATATTTAACATACATGGTATATGTTTTAACCCTCCATAAGTTGGTATATAGCCAAAAGGTCTTGAAGAGACCTCTTGTGCACACATATTTTTTAATTAGATTGCTCCATACATGAAAAATGTTTATATGATATATCGTTTCATAAAAAATATAGTGCATCCCTAAATGTAAGTTTAACCATGCTATCAGTCTATATAATATACGCATTTTCATCTATTGGCGTACAAATTTTGTTAACAAAACTGACATCATAATTTATATATGCACACATACATATATTTGGAAACAAAAATTATATAAAAGTTTTATTAAAACGTAAAGCAAGGGGGACCAGTTCGGTCACCCAACAAAGGTTCAAACTAAATCTTCAAACGTGCAACCCATTATATCTCACCTTCCTTGATAAATCTTAAAGCTATGTGACAATCATGAGATTCTATCACAAATATTTTTTTGTGGAGAGTAGTGTTTCAACGGTAAATTCCGTGTTGCAAAACGACCACTACACATGATCGAATCCCATAGGAACCACCAGTGGCGCAGCATAGTAGGGGCGGCCGACCCCCCCCCCCCCCCCGGATTTTCGCGCAGAAGTTCCGATTATATAGTATTCGTATAGAAAATTTTGAAAATATAGGGTTTCGACCCCCCAAAACTGGTGACTTCTGACCCCCCGGTGACTTCCGACCCCTCGAACCTTCGGGTCAAGCTTCGCCACTGGGAACTACACGGGTTTCTCCTTTCAAACTCAACGGTTATTTTCTCGGTGGAATGTCGGAATCGAACCTGAGACCAAACCCGAGCAGGAACCCTCCAAGGAGGTAAACCTTCCCACCTCAAACCAGGTGGGGGCTGGAGATCATTTGCGATTCTATCACAAAGATATTGCTTATAGGTTATACAAACAAATAATTGGCCACACTTTAATAAATTCAGAAAGCATGTGCCAATTGTACCTTACCAGCTGAATAATTAATTGCAAGTTTGCAACCACTAGAATTTTCAAACACAAAGATGCCATCAGAAATCATCACTAGATCAACCATCAAAAACCGAATCATATTGTCCAAACAAAATATTTGTCTCAAACCAATGACAAAACAACAGATATGACATAACATGTAATATGCGAACATTGAATATCTTCAAAACAACTTAGAAACACTTTCTGTGCACGATTGATGGACCAGATTCATCGTATTCCGCCTTTGCAATCCACATCTGCATCGTTCACAACACCCCAGAATTAGAAACAATTAACATGCTACCATCGTTAAAGTCTATTATAAATTCATACAACCTCTTAGATCGTTTTGATCAAAGAGTTAGATTGTTATCTTATGTTACTGTAACTATAAAATTGTTTACGGGTCAACAAATCCAACTAGGCTGGTTTCTCAAACTGTAGTGAAATGTAACTTGTTTGACTGGTTACCCAACCCTATAATTCCACCAACCCAGCTTGACACCTTTAGTATTTAGCTTGAGTAAAATATAACATAAAACCGACCTGCTGGAAGGTGCTGAGGGACGCCAAAATGGAGCCGCCAATCCAGACACTGTACTTTCTTTCTGGTGGCGCAACCACCTTAATCTTCATGCTGCTAGGGGCCAACGCGGTAATTTCCTTGCTCATCCTATCAGCAATCCCCGGGAACATAGTTGTACCTCCACTAAGCACAATGTTTCCATACAAGTCTTTCCTAATATCCACGTCACACTTCATGATTGAATTATATGTGGTCTCATGAATACCAGCTGCTTCCATTCCAATCATAGATGGCTGGAATAACACCTCTGGGCATCGGAAACGCTCAGCACCGATGGTAATGACCTGTCCATCAGGCAGCTCATAATTCTTTTCAACAGAAGAGCTAGTCTGTGAAGTCTCGAGCTCCTGCTCATAGTCAAGAGCAATGTAAGCCAGCTTTTCTTTTATGTCTCTTACAATTTCCCGCTCTGCTGTTGTGGTGAATGAATACCCACGTTCCGTAAGAATCTTCATCAACCAGTCAGTTAGATCTCGTCCTGCTAGATCTAATCTAAGGATCGCATGTGGCAAGGCATAACCCTCGTAAATAGGAACAGTGTGGCTCACACCATCTCCTGAATCAAGTACAATACCTGCAAC
Source organism: Ambrosia artemisiifolia (assembly GCA_032199755.1). Lineage (NCBI taxonomy): Eukaryota > Viridiplantae > Streptophyta > Magnoliopsida > Asterales > Asteraceae > Ambrosia > Ambrosia artemisiifolia. The sequence continues at coordinate 3,978,600 of CM063517.1, forward strand.
AGACAAAAAAAGCACGAGATTGCTACAATCACTGAACAAGAAAACTTGTGATGCAGCATGCAGGATATTAAAGGAGTATCAGATAATTACCAGTAGTACGACCACTAGCGTAGAGAGAAAGAACAGCTTGGATGGCAACATACATAGCAGGTGCATTGAATGTTTCAAACATGATTTGAGTCATCTTTTCACGATTGGCTTTAGGATTCAAAGGTGCTTCAGTTAACAGAATCGGGTGTTCTTCTGGGGCAACGCGGAGCTCATTGTAGAAAGTGTGATGCCAAATTTTTTCCATGTCATCCCAATTGCTGACAATACCATGTTCAATTGGGTATTTTAAAGTCAAAATACCTCTCTTTGACTGAGCCTCGTCACCAACATAAGCATCTTTTTGGCCCATTCCAACCATTACACCGGTGTGACGTGGTCGGCCAACAATACTTGGGAACACAGCCCTTGGAGCATCATCTCCAGCAAAACCAGCCTACAAAAGAAAATTTAAAATTTAAACATAATTTTGTATCTGCCAGTGCGTATGTGAGTCATTGTGTCTGAATGTGTTTTGAGGGAGAATGAGATACTGAATTGGGTACCTTAACCATTCCAGTTCCATTATCACAAACAAGTGGTTGAATGTCCTCTGATTCGGCCATCGTTTAAGCTACCTACAGAGCAAGATACAGCGTTAGTCGGTCTGTGTTTTATAAACATGCATACCACCGCAACATCATGTCATCATTATACTTATACCAACTTTCATCTACATACCATGACAGAAAACAATAATCAGTCATATCCTTAATCCTTAAACTACCATAATCATGGAAGACTATTATACCATATTTCTACAATACAGCAATACTAAATGAATTACCTAACATAAATCGTCAAAAAAGGTTGAGATGTAAACATTTTCTCTGAAAAATTGTTCTCTCTTTGTCCTTTCGTATCAAATGGACTATTCAAGTTAGTTGATTTGATCAAAGTTGGAAAAATATTTTTAATCGCCATGGTTGCGAATATATAATTATATAAATACTAGATTGATAAATCCTTTTGACTGTAATACGAAAGTTTAAAAAGCATGAAAGCGAAGTTAGGACTTTTATCAATTCCGGCGGCCAAAACTCCAAAACAGGAGAAACTACAAGCAAAAAAGACAGCATATAATACTAGATGCTGAAATCATGGTATCTAGCTAAACAAAGCTGCTCTTGCCTGCTTAAGATCGAAACAAACAGAAAGAGCGACCAAAGCAATTACTATCCTATAACTCTGCAAGAAACATACTACAAGGACGGCAACAAGGTCAACGCGGCAAAGCAATTCTGTGAAGTCTGGTCTTAGCTCCTAAAAGGTAATTTGAAGACATACAGATCTAAATTTCAATATAATATTCTCCAACATGAACTTAATTCTAAAGTATCATGACCATATAATACCTCCATAAATAATAAAACACTCAAACGAGAGATTCAAGCACTTTAAGCAGATTTCAAAACATTCATACATAGAACAACAACATGATAAATAAAACACAATTCATATCTATCTAACTTCTAATAAGAGGTGAAAATGTTTTAACAGCAAAATCGGAGCGTAAAAAACACAGATTCTAGTAAAAAATTATCTAAAACTGAAATTTAAACCTCTATATGCTTTCCGGTTCCAAATAATCGATTTCTCTAATCAATTGTAAAGTATATAACGCATCAACTAAATATAACAACATATAATCACAAAATTTAAACATGATCGAGATATCGAAACGCACGAAAACCTGGTTTGGAAAGAACTAAACATGCATACACAAATTCCTAACATTATGAAGATAAATAACTAAATTAAGAGACAATAAACTGACTGAAATGCAAGGATCTAGTGATAATATCTTCAAAAAAGGATAATTATGATAAAGGAAGAGCATGAAGAAACATACCTGAGGAAATTGTACAAAAATGGCGGTAGATATGGAGAGATGAGGTATGAGAGAAGTTTGCAAAAGCAGCGGTAACAGAGCTCGAAAAATAAATACAAGTGTAGGAAAAGATATAGGAGAAGAGATATTAATCTGGACCGTTGGATTGGTTTAATGTTCATTGTTTGTTCAAGATCGTTGATGTGCTGTACGGTGGTGGATTACACGTCCGAGTGTGGGTGCCCACACAACATCTATTTTTCCATTTGGTTGCTACAAGATGCATGGAATTAAGTATCAACTATTTATTTTCATATTTTTATGAACGTGTATTTAAGAATTTAGGGGTTATTTAGCAACTTATACACTATTAATTGTTGAGATATTAAGAGACTTAGACATTGTTACGTAAGAGGATCTCAACTAGTCTCAACTAGTAAGATAATTGACTTTGCTTGGGTTCACTTGTTGGCGGTTGAGAAGGTGTTACGCGAGTGACTGACTGAGGGTTAAGAGCACATGTGAATGGAGAAATGAGTAAAATGTTTATTCATCATCATTTTGAAATTTAATGGATAGCAGGTTTGTTGGCTAATTTAGATATGTTCTGTTATTAAACCAAATGCACTTAGGGGCTGTTTGATAAGCCTCTTAATGAGGCTCTTAACTAGGGGTGGCAAAATGGGTAGGTTGGGTTGGTTTAGTTGATGGGTAAGGATGAGTTTGGGTTAGGATGGGTTTGAGTCAAGATGGGTAGATTAAAAAAATGGGTTAGGATGGGTTGGGTCAGGATGGGTTTGGGTCTGGATGGTTTGGATTAGGATAGGTTCACATCATGATTAATTTTTTTTAAAAATTAAAATAACAACAAAAATTAAAATTTTTAAAAAAAGTAAAAAAAATTAAAAAAAATAATAAATGTAAAACTAAAATTTTAAGGGAGCCGAAATATTTCATTTCGATCCAGGCCGGTTAACAATCCGGACCGTTTCGACCCGTTCGTGCTCGTTATCGGACCGTTTTGACTTAACCTGGCCTGTTAATGACCCGAACCGTTTCAAATCGACTGACTGTTATCGATCCGGACCGGGGCCGGTAACGACCCGGACTATTTCGACACGATCGGGTCTGTTAGCGACCCGAACCGTTTCGATCTGACCGGATCCGTTAGCGACCAGGACCGTTTCGACCCGGTCGGACCCGTTTGCGATCCAGAGCGTTTCGACTTGATCGGGCTCGTCAACGACCCGGTCCGTTAGCGACCCGAAAGATTTCGAACCGGTCGGGCCCGGTAACGACTCGGACTGTTTCGACCCGACCGGGCGCGGTAACGACCCAGGCCGTTTCAACCTGACCCGTTCCGTAGCGACCCGGACCGTTTCGACCCAGCCGGGCCCGGTAGCAACCGGACCGTTTCGACCCGACCGAGCCCGGTAACGACCTAGACCATTTCAACCTGATCCGTCCCGTAGCGACCCGGACCGTTTTGACCCGATCGGGCCCGGTAACGACCCGGACAGTTTCAACCTAACTCGTCTCGTAGTGACCCGCACCGTTTCGACCCGACCGGGCCCGGTACCGACCCGGACCGTTTTGACCCGACCAGGCACGGTAACGACCCAGATCATTTTAACCTGACCCGGACTGTTTCGACCCTGCAGGGCCCGGTAGCGACCCAGACCGTTTTGACCCGATCGGGCCCGGGTAACGACCAAGACCGTTTAAACCTGACTCGTGTCGTAGTGACCCGGACGGTTTTGACCCGACCGGGCCCGGTAACGACCCGGACCGTTTCAACCTGACCCGTCCCGTAGCGACCCGGACTGTTTCGACCCGACCGGACCCGGTAACGACCCGGACCGTTTCCCGACCGGGCCCGTTGATGGACGGGGCCAATCATGGTGTTTTAGATGCTTAACTATGTGTTTTTAATGTCGTTTGAGTGTTTATATGTTTTGAATGTGATAACTACGCATTAATGTGTGATTGTAGGATAAACGGCATAATTGGATGGATTTGGAGGCTTAAACGTAGTTGAGGTTGAGTTTGGATGGTGAACCGAAGATATGAAAGTGTTCGGGACGTTTGGTGTGGCTAAATGAAGTTAAAGATGAATTTTGGATAAGCCAAGAACACCCGAGTCGTAGGCTAATAATAATAATAATAATAATAATAATAATAATAATAATAATAATAATAATAATAATAATAATAATAATAATAAGAGACATAGCTAGTCTCGTTAATAATAATAATAATATGTAATAATAATAGTAACAAAGTGAAATGGAGGGAGTTGTGATGTGCACGTGAAGGAACAAAGAAAAGAAAAGGAAAAGTGGAAAGCATTTAAGGGAGTATTATTGTCTTTTCCTTTCAGCACATGACAGGCGTAGGAGTCTTTGTTCAGCAGTAGGCTACTATGGTCATTCCCCTATTTTTTGGAAAGTTAGTTTATCAACATATAAAAGAAAAGAAACCTTAACCTAGTGGGATTCAGCCACCAAGGGACGATTGAGAGCAGTCTTTTAGAGCAATTTTGAGCTACAATCATTATTATTAGTCATCATTCATCCGTATTTTCAATTTCAATCATCATGTTCGGTATTATTATTCATATTTTCGTTTCGTTTCTTGTTACTATGAGTGGCTAAACATCTCTGTAATCACCTCCGGGTGTATGGTTTAATTGTGAAACTTGAACTCTTGTTTGATTTGGTTTATGGATTGTTTTTCATTTAGTTGAAGAATATTTGTGGTTTTTATCATTTAAACAATTCACTTGTCTTCAATTGCTTATCTTGTTATCATTCACATTCGGTTTTTCTTGCATCGTGAGTAGTTTGATAATTGGGAGGGTAAGTGATACTTGTGGGTTGGTAATTGAATTGTACAGGTTATTATTAAAAACTTGTGTTCGGTTATCACTTGATTTAAACCGTCCAACAAAGCTATGTCTATGTAGTATCCAATCATTTAAACAAGAGTAGAGTAGATCATTAACCGGAAGCCTGGAGGGGATTACTTCATTTCTATTATTGTTACAACTTCTTAAATTCAATTAAAAAACAAAGTAATTAGATTTTAATTTACTAGTTAACTTACAAAACTACTCTTTCCACCAATTCCCTGTGGAGACGACTCAACTTCCATATACTACTATTTTCTTATTTTTTTGACCGACCCAACGACATCGATCACCCGTCAACAACTAGACCATTTCAACCGAACAGGCCGGTCAACAACCCAGACCGTTTCGACTCGTTCAAGCCCGCTAACGACTCAAACCGTTTCGATGAGATCGGTCTCGTTAACGACCCGTGTTATTTTGACCTGGTCGTCCGTTAACGACCCGAACGGTTTCGAACAGGTCGGGGTTATCAACAAATGCAAAAGATATAATTTTTTGTTTTTAATGACATTTTTCCATGAGACATCAACGCTTTTGGTGTTGGGTGAGTTTTAATTTAGATTTGTATATGGTTATCTAAAAATACCCATCCTGACCCATTTGTTTTTTTTTTGACATACCCATCCTGACCCACTTACTTATTTCCTATAATTAAAATTACCCATCCTAACCCCCTTGAAAATTATACTAAACCCATTTAAACCCACAAGGTTAAATTTTAAACCCAAAATAACCCAAACTCAACTAGATGGGTTGAAATTGTCAGGTCTACTTTTAACCATTCAGCGCTAAATGATTCAGCATTCAGCGCCTTTGTTTCAGCTTCTGAATTGAATGGTTAAGGCTGAACCATTAAGTTTTGGGATGTTGCTGAACCATTAAGCACTGAACTAGGCTGAACCTTAATTAGACTCTCCTACTAATGTGGGACAAGAAAACTAACTATTAAGAGGTCTAATTTAATGATTCAGCACTTAATCAACCAAACAGCCCCTAAGTGCTGAATGGTTCAGCTATGCATCAAGTCTGAATGGTTCAGCTATTATCCTTATAAGCAAAGTGACTTAACTCTGTAAATTGAAAATTAATGGACACCGAGATGAGGTTATAACGTGTTATAGTGTGACAAATAATTTGGATTAATCTACAAATTAATCTTTAAAACAAATACCTAATTCGGTATTAGGATTAATCTACAAATCAATCTTTAAAACAAATACCTAATTCGGTATTACATGGACAATGCGAGTGATTAGTTCTAATTTCTAAAGTATATTTTATAAAGCCTATTAGTGTCACTTTGGTAAGTTGGAGTGTTTAATTTATAATTTATTTTGAAAAAATCAGATAAATTTTTTTTTGGTTATCATGAGACATGTGCATCGGTACCCATAAAGATTTGCTACCTTTCGACTTGCAAAGGCTTCACTCCCATGTGTGGTGTTTGAGAAAAAAGGACATTAAAAAGGGAAATTATTGCTAACATTTTCGCCTTATTTCTACCCTTAAAGTAGAAATTAAGTGCGTATTATAGTATAATATTATTGTTAGAAAAACAATATCTTTACTGTAGAAAAGTTTGAATAATAGGCATATTTTTTTTCTTTTATGAACAGGTTTCATAGACTTTCAAGCGTGACATGCGCTATTTTAATAATGTTGCATAATAAATATATATTAAATCTTTGAATTGAAAGATCATATTACTAGAACATCTTGCCATCTGTATATTCTATTTCAATATTGTGTTGGTGATATGTGTGTATTATGTATGTAAAATTATTGTGTATAAAAACCAACTAATAATAATTTATAAAATATGAACTAGATGATCCATGATGATACAATAATAAGGGAGGAAGAGGCACTACCTTACCAAACCTAATGGCTAACACCAACCAATCCTACATTGTCACCTTATGTCTACTCTTAAGTACCTTAAGTACCCTCATACCACAAAATCACTCACAACACCTACCCTCAATACCCTCACAACTCACACCACACCCACCAATCACATTCCCTCACAAAATTCAAAACACTCGCAATCCAAGCATCTTTCGTTGGGTAAGGAAATCCGAGATCACCAACCCGCAAGGTTCGAGCCCTCGATCCCCTACCAGACTTGTGCCTAGTCCTACATATATAGAAAAAGATATAAATAAACTACTTATAGTTTGCACTTTGTAGCAACAATAAAATATAAACACCAAAAAAGGACAGGCTCATTAAACTACAAGAAACACAAGATAATGCAAAGTTGCTAAATATCCAGATTTCACAAAGATAAAAGACTCAAAACTAACAAATACAAATCAGCTGTATGATTCACAATTCAAAAGTTCTAAACAATCTGCTGACTAGAATAAGCTCAGGATACAATCAAACCCAGTTGATAGTCCAAAACAAAGGAAACTGAGGTACAACCCATGTTTGCAGTCGTTTACAGGAACGGGGGCAATATCACCCATCTGCGAGGGTACTTCGGTCTTCCTTCCTTCCCATCAAAGAGCTACAACAAAAAAGACATCACATGATGTTATCAAACCTAATGTTTACGATTTGGCCAAGTTTAACCCATCTGAGATAAAACCCAGCTCAAATCGACCAATACATTAGTAAATGGGTCGAAATGGCCACAGCCCGCATACAGTATTGATTCATTAAGTAAAAAGGTTCAAGAATATTACCCTCCTGAGACGACGATGCTTAGCCAGGGCCCAATTAGTCATGATGGAAGCAGCCACCACAAGAAAGACGTAACCCGCGACAGTCTGTGTTGCGATATTAAAACCCAACCATTGATAAATCTCAGTTGTGTAATTTGCACAAGTAACAATGTTAAACAAAAACCCTTGTGGAATTTGGTACCCTCCATTCCCACTCGGGCTCCTGAGATTTCTGAGTATGATGTGGCAATACAAGTTTGCAACTTGCATAACCAATCCAAACCCGAATCCAATCTTCATCTGGAGGTCACTTACAGGTGTGTAATGAGGATGATTAACATAATAAGCAATATAACACCCAAAAGTCCAGTAATAAGCACAGTTCCTAAACACATTTGAAAGAGGTGAAGTTGCATGACTGAAACGGTGCACAAAAAAGGTCTCCATGATACGTTTGAAATAGTGGAGACACCAGTAGTATAATGCATATGTTTGAACTGGATGGACAACCCGTTCGCCTTTGTACCCAAGTAGTTGGTACACGGGGAAGTAATAGAAGACAGGATACAGGATTAACGGGCCCAGATACTCAAAAAAGAAGAGTGTGCGGTATGAAACTTGCGGCCCCAAATCCTTAAACACTACGGTAAGGGTGTCAGAGTTTCCACTTGTGTACTCTTTAAGACTTTTCTTCTGTTGAAGAACAACGGCCTTTTCCTTTGAGCCCGGTTGGAGGGGTAGGGTCAGACGTTGTCTGGATGGATAGTATTTCTTGACTGTTTGCAAAAGATGCATGTGAGTTTTTTAATTGAATAAAAGTTTTGCAGTAGAACTTATTATCAATACATACCAATAGACAATCATCAAACACAACAGATGCATATAAAATGTAGTGTATAAAGTGTTGGTAATCAACTCGGTAACTTACTAGAGTCATTTTGACCTATTACTCAGCCTGCTTGTATTGCCATGTCTAGATTGTTCGATCGTTCATGTTAGGTCCTAATGTGACATCCCAACGTTTTGATCCACATAGGAACACGTTTATTTCGAAACCAATTTAAGGGCATAAGCACGTGTACATAGAGCTTCAATGAAACTGGCAAAACTGGAAAAAATGGTTTATTTCTATCTTCCTACTCTCTTTTGTTTTATCTCCTCTCTCCTAATTTTTTAAAGTATAAAGATGTGTAAATATGCATTTAGACAAACAACTATAACTAGTTAAATACCATATATTTGATAATTAATCTTTAAACAAAATGAAATCTACATGCATATAGTTAATTTATATAACAAATTGTAGTGGTTTTCACAGTTCTGAACATGTCACTGGTTCCAAAATGAACGCCCTTGACCCTCTATATATGTGTGTTTGTATGTGTGTATATATGATAAAATATTTGAAATTAACAAGTTAAAAGTATTCATTTTAACTTTCTTTCATTCAAGCATTTTTAAGTTTGTTCTTATCTTGTCCTCTTGTAATCATGGAGCTAAAAATATATGTGGATGATTTACAAATTCTTTTATAATTATATATTAACAAAATCTGCACCTCCATTAGTTACAAAAAAATTGGAGGGGATGACCAAATTCTGTTGTTCCCACATGTCTCTGCCATCTAAAAGCACCCACTAGTAGGATTCAGCAAAGGCAGTTATTGACTTATTGTTCCTTTTATAACAGTGTATGAAAGTATAAAACAAGCATATGGATTTTAAAGATATCCAATACAAACACAGGTTGTTAAATACACCTAAAAGAAGCACACGCCTGAAGTTAACATTTATAATACCTGCATACAACCTAATCACGTGCTAGCCTTACATACAAGCATATCAGGAGTCTATTTTTCTATTTACTTTGTAAAATCCATTTCAGTACAAAATGAAACGGAACAATTGCTTGGGTCAGACACCTAAAGGGTGCAATTTAGGTATAAACACTAAGTTACCAACGCAAATGCACCTCTTTTATATCAATTTGATAAGTCTTAATGAACTTTGTTTTTAACAGTAGGATGTACGCAAAATCAAGCTAAAAAAGCATTATACTGAACCGTCAGATAAAGGAGTTGGAATGAAGATTTGTAGGTGAAATCACAAGTCATATGAACTCGATGCTAAACAATATGGAATTTAAAATCTATCATTTGTTAAACTTGGAGGAGGCAAACTTTTATTGATTACTAGATTTAATTAAAAACATAGAAAACATGGGTTTATATTGGGTGAGCATTGGTCCAGAACCGAACCGACCCGACAAGAACCGACCCGACCCGAGAACCGGTTGGAAGCAAAAATCAGAACCGAATTACAACCCTATAAACAGGTTCGGTCCTCGGTCCAAGTTGCTTCGGTTCTGTCGGTCTTAGGAACAAGACCCGACCCGAGAAGAAGGCAAAATGAATACATATTTACAGGAAGCAAGATCAACATAGTAGCCTCCGATTTGCTTATCAGAAAGTGTTTTTGATATTCACACACCAAGTGTTCGATAGAATTCCGAAGTGTAAATTGCATTTAGCATAAATAACATGTTTAATACACATCCAGACCCAATTATGCAGACAACTAACACATAAACAAGACCCAATTATGCAGACAACTAACACATAAACAAGCTTAAACGAGAGTTCCTAGAAGTATAAAAGATTACTAACTAACTGGAAACAAGGATGGCAAATTGTTATTAGGAATTAGATTGCATAAACCACTAGGTAGTGGACTAGTGGTGAATGTTATTTAGTTATCTTCTGTTAAATCAACTAAAAATCATTATGCATGAATGTAAGCCATGTTTATAACAGCAAACATGAATATGTGCAGGAATACTTTTACACATTGATCAAACTACACATCAGTTACATAAAAGTACATCATGTATACACTCAAGACCAATGTTGCCTAAAACTATCCATACTAAAAAGCAAACTTACACATAACTAAATTGTAAACCTATACGTTTATGGGTCAATATGGGTTGGGGTCAGAAAACTATACTGCAACAACTTATCGAACTTCATTGGGGTCAGAAAACTTTACTGCAGCAACTTATAAAATATAATGCCCCATAACACCCAACCCATATTGACCCATTACAGAATATCATGCAGCAACTTTCTGTTAGAACCCAGTTAGTTATTTTAGAATTTCTTTCGGTCCATCGGTTTTTTCTCGGTTTCATTGTGGTTCTGGGCCGACCCGACCCGAGAACCGGTTGGAGCTGATTTACTGGACCGATAAATAAACCTACATATCAGATCCGGGTCGGTTTTCATGTATTTTTGGTTCGGGCCTCGGTTTTTTTTTTTCGGTCCGGGCCAATTCTGCTCACCCCTTTATAAAGCCTTCTAATCATACGAGAGCCATAATACTAAACGATAATTATCAAACACAATAGAAGACATATCTCAAATCTAATAACTAATACTAATAGAAAATTCAAGTAATAAATAAACAAACTTAATTATTATTTTAGTCGTTTAGTCCTTCGACTTTAGCCCTTCGAGTTGATATCGCTACAATTTTCACATCATTGACATTCAAAGTCAGGTGTGAGCATTTCTATTCCAAACCGATTGGCATCGGAGTTAAACAGCTGGTGTATTTTAGTATTTATCCTTACTTCCACCTTTTTTTCTACTCATGAGTTACAACACACTATCTATAGTTAACAGTATTACATTTCCAAATATTTTAGGTTTTTTCTATCATATTTGATAAGGTCAAAGTGTAGCCCTAATTCAGGAACAATTAACCGAATTTAATACCTAAGTATTCAAAAAGCAATTTAGTGAGAAAGAACTTACTTCGTTGATGAATTGCTTCCTGCAAATCAGCAACAGTAGCCTGACAAACCCCCCAAAAACAAGCAACACCTCAAACCCCATAGTAATAATAATAATAATAATATAAAACAAAATGAGGAAATAAATAAAAGTGAAATAAAGGTTACAGAGGTGTCAAGGACAAGGCCACCGTTGATGAGCTCTCTACCGCTCCGTGTAGTAACGGAAACCTTCATGTTTTGCAGCTATTAAGATGAAACGGAGAAAACAATGAGATCTAGACTAGACTAGACTAGAGAATAATAATATAGGGAGGGAGGGAGGGATTAATGGGTGAGGTCCCAGTAATGGATGAAATAGGAGTGATTTAGATGGGGTTTTTAAAGGCGTATGGTTGGGTAGATGAGTAGATGCAACCACTTGAGGTCGAACCAGTCTGTTGAGTAAATGAATGAGGAGGATGAAATGAAAGGTTAGTGTAACTACATCTCAACGCTATTCATGATTCAATAACCACCCACGTGTACAGGTAAGCGGTTTCAACCCGGCCTGTTGGCCCATTCCATATATATATTTTTTTTATCTAATAACTTGGAACTTTATTTGATAGTAACTCGTTTATACGATTCTGAAAAATTACATTAAGATAGCGGGCAGGCGGGCAACAAGCTGCGCCGCCAAAAAATAGTTTTCAAGCCTGTTTACTTTTCAAGGGGTTTTTTTATTGAGGTTTAAGAAAAGGGTTTGAATAAATTATCAAAACCGTTCCTGTGGTTTGGCCAAATTTGCCACTCCAGCCTAATTTTTTAAAAATTGCTTTACACAGTCCTTGACTTTTGAGAAAATACTCAAATAGGCCAAAACAATCCAACGACTTAACCCAGTTAAGTTTTTGACGTTAAGCCAGGGGCATTTTTCGTCAACTCACGTATAAATTCATCTTCTTCCACATTTTCTTTTTCCCTAATCAGACTCACCACCCACCACCATTTTCACCTTTCACCACCACCACCACTACCCACCATCTCCTCCACCTTTCACCACCGCCATAAAATACTGTAGAATTTTACAGAGACGGAGGGCATATTGGATGATGAACATTGCTGCTTCTGCTATACCATCGTTGTATTATTAATCCCTGTTTCCGACCATTTCTACTCATTCAACAAACAAATCCATAGCCTCCCTATCAAATGAATTCTGCATGTAGCCAAAAATCACAGTGGTCCATGATATAACATTCCTGGTTAACATTTGATCGAAAATAATCCTTCCTGATCTCACCTTACCACACTTGACATAAAAATCTACAAGTGCATTGCTCACTGATATATTCATCGATTCTCCTTTCTCAACACAAAACCATGAATTTGTTTCCATCCTTCAAAAAACCCAACAACCAAACACGCACTTAAAACACTAGAGAGAACATATGTGTCTGGAATAACATTACTTTCTTTCATCTGTCTTACCAACTGTAAAGAAACTTCACCATTCCCTACTCTGGCATACCCAACTATAACTAATCTAGCATCATCCACCTTACCAATCTTACAATAAAAATCAACAACATAAGTACCCACATAAACATCTTGACCAAGACCTGTTTTAACAACCAAACTATGCAACTCACAACCCTTAATCACACACCCTAACCACGCAGCCGTGCGCATAACACTAGCTAACATATACTCATTAACCTTTCTTTACCCTCTCTTTGTAACACAAGAAACATCACCCAGGCTTTTTCACTATACCCATGATGAGTATATGCCGATATCATCAAAGACCAAGTGCTTATATTCCTCTCAGGCATTTCATCAAACAGCTTGTGTGCATAGTCTAAACGGTCACATTTCGAATAATTACTTATCAATATGTTTCCAATGAATTAATTGATAGTAGGCAGTTGGGTTATTAACTGCTGTTGGTGACTGCAATAGCTTAGCAAGTTTATGTTTTTGGGTTTTGCTGTTAATATTAACATGTTTGAAGGTGGATAAGTCGTGTAATGTAGAAAATTGGGGATGTGTGGGTGTGTTATAGCAAGATTTTACATTGGAAATAGCTGGATATAATACAGCTATAGTAGAAGATGGTGGGTACGGGTGGTGGTGGTGAAAAGTGGAAAAGATGGTGGGTAGTGGTGGTGGTGAAATGTGAAGATGGTGGTGAGTCTGATTAAACTATTTGGTCCCCTAACTTAACGTCAAAAACTTAACTAGGTTAAGTCGTTGGACTGTTTTGGCTTATTTTCTCAAAAGTCAGAGACTGTTTAAGCAATTTTTAAAAGATTTGGCTGGAGTGGCAAATTTTGCCAAACCATAGGGACGGTTTTGGTAATTTACTCAAACGGTTTTTAGTTCATTGTTGTTTTATTTTTTGTTACTAAAAAAAACCAATGTTTTCAGAATCGGACCGGACGTCGAACCGGAGTCCCTGGCGGGTCACCGGTTCGACCTCTTTTTTCCCGGTCTGACCGGCCGGGTCGCCGGTTCAAAGCCGGTTATGTGCCATAGCAGTCCGATGTGCCAACCCGGACCGATCGGTGATCCGGAGCCTGGTCCGACCAATCGGACCAGCCGGTTTGGTCCGGGTTTCAAATCATCGAAAAAAATTGTTATGAGAACTCGGTTTGAAGCCCGACCTAAACCGATATGTACCAGTTTGGATCATCATGTTTTCGAAATGGTTTTCCCACTTAAAAAAAACAGTGAGGTTAAAAAATTAGATCAGTTAAAAAAAACGATTTGTACAACTCTACCTATGTGGCGGTAAGCAGTTGATTTCTTGGATTTCGTTATTATTCTTTTGTAAGGGGGGACGAGGCACATCGAGAAATGCTCACAGGTACTCCACTACCAACACGGTAACACTGTCGTCGGTTATTCTAGTAGTGGATCCGTGGAGGGTTTCCGTGAGATTGTTAGAGACAGGGTATTTGAGATGAAAAAGGATGATTGAAACTTAGATGGTTGAAACTTTCTTTAGGTCAAACTAGCTTGCGACTGTTGAAGAACACTGAAAAAGATACTTAAAGAAAAGTGGAGAAGATGCTTAATAATCTAATATCTGATGTGTGCCTTTTATAAAATATAGCCATGGTCCAGTAATATCTAATTTGGGCCTTTTATAAACCCAACGTAAAAATTAAGAAGTTAGTTTTGATATGTATATTAAACACTAAAGCTTTAAATATAGTTTTGTTTAATTTTTTCTTTTTGGAAAGGTAATATAGTTTTAAGTTTTAATCCTTAATTTGTTAATATTTACTTAACATAATAATAAAAAATAGCTTTTTTATTTCTTTTATATATTTAATTGATGCTGATTGTTTTTATCCTTTAGTTAAATTTAGTTTCATAAATTTTTTCATTTATTAATAGTTTTCACCGAAAGCTCTTTGACCCAGTGGTGTTAAGATATTGGATAAATGTTTGTTTTTCAAGGGGTGAGAGGTTCAAATCCTAAGTGACAAAAAAAGTTAGAATTTGAGTGTTTTGTTGAGCTCTTAATTAAACTAGTATTATACCCGTCGGCTGGGACGGGTTCCTGAAATTTATACACGTTGACTCAAATTTTGTTATTTAGTTAGTCAATTTATAATTCGTAACTTTTTTAGGAAAAGACAAACAATAACGAAATAGTCTTAAATATAAAATTGGTTATATGAATTATTAGTTATTACTAAATCTTGTTAAACGACATATATTAATTATTACTAAATTTGGTATCGTCAATAATATCAATAGACTTGATTAAAGTAAAGTAATTAAAAGCTTTCTTTTTTTGATCCAATTTAACACATTTGTTTCGTTGTGTATAATCTGAAAATTTTAATAAAACAATACCGAAATAACTTCAAACTGACATTTGAATTACAAAATCTATTAAACAAAAACAACAAAACATGACACCCTATTAAGGATTATGATGTGTTTACTCGTAAAAGGTTCCACCGGAAAGAAAAAAAGCTTGTATGAACCCATATTAAGGAAAATGTTTATATTAAAAGTCGGTCCTACACAATAAACAAAAACATAAAAGGTTGAAGCCTTAGGTAATCCTAGTAAATGTTGGCGGGAAATTTTCCGGGTGGAAGCCTTAGTGCCCCTTATGCGCAGCCTCGACTCGCTTGTGGGCCGGTCACTCTTGCGTCAGCGTGGACCCGGTTAAGACAACATAGTCTGACCATTGTAGAGTGGCTAGAGGATCCCCTTATGGGGGTTGTGATGAACTCTGCCACAACATAGAAAATCACCTTCCAAAAAGAAAGTAAATGTTTCTAAATTTACATCGAAACACAACATTAACGGCATATAGTTATGCCAAAGCTGACCAACTGTGAAGTATAAACCATGTCCACATAAAGTACCTGAGGACTAAATCCTAGTGTTATGATGAAAAGCCGAGTCTTCAATAAGTGTTGTATTGCTCCAAGAATGTGATCTCAAAGAGTAAGTGTAAGCCGCTGGGGTACAACGACTATGTTCAATGGCTCGTTAACATCAACATTTCGACCCTCCAAGGTAAAGAATTTGTTTTTAGTAGGTTATGTTTTGCAATTCAGAAGCGGGTGGCGGCGCAACTTGTTGTACGCCTACCAACCACCGTAACATAAAATTTGGCCCTTTACTAATGAAATAACCTATTATGATACGGGAACAAAACAACATGCTATATAAAAAACAGTCTATCTATGCTACATGTTAACAAAAAAAAACAGAAAATTAAATTCAAACGATTGGGCTGTGCTATCTGGGTTCCTGCTGTTGGGCTTGCTGTTGTGGGCTTAAAGATTGGGCTCGATAACTAACTGGATGGATGTTTGGTCTTGAGAGTCGGTGTGCCCATGCCTGGGGTATATAAGAAAAAAGAGAGTTCCAGAACCCTAGCTCATCTCATTCGTATGCTTTCACTCTCTTTTCTCTTCAGCTCTATTTTTTTGCATTGTCTGTATTGTGACAATCGGGAACTTTTGACCTATACTGACGTGGTTTTTATTATTATAAATGACTGTTTATTATAAATATTGTTAATTATAAAGTTTCGGAAGTTTACTGATCGTTTTAACAATGGAAACTGCGACCGGTTTGATTAACGCGATGTAAACGCGTGCATCAAACGCACGTGCCAGGCGACGGATATATTTATATTTTTGCTCGGTTTATTTTATTTTTAATTACGAACGAAACCGACTAAATTTTGTGATTAATTACCGAGCTAAAAATAAGACCGAGACACGATACGTTAATACGGGTTCGATACGCGGTACACTTCACCTAACTTAACCCTAGCTATAAAAACGCATAAACTTCCTCTCTCCTTCATTTTTCTTCAGCCGCAACCTTCCCACTCTCTCCCTCTCTCTCTAACCCCTCTCTCTCTCAACCTCACAATCTCACTCTCCCTCTCCCTCTCCCGGTTCTCTCCGTATCCTCTCTGTTATGACTGGCTGCGGCCACAAGGGTGGTGGCCATGGTTGCATAAATGCTCGGTGGGTGCGGATCTGTCAGAGTACATGTTGTTCTTGGCAGTGTTGTTCAGGTGGTGAGGATGAAGGCCGATGGCTCGGTTGTGGTCTGGTTCGGTGGTTTGTGGTGTTTAGGGTCATGGGTTCGGGTAGGGTGGAGTCCGATCTGTGATAGTCGTGGTCTGGTTTATCTCCACTGATTACATGGTACTGTTTTTTATTTATTTTTTTATGATGCTAAGGCTAGGGTTTATATTGTTTTGGATCTGTAGTTACTGTATAAAAGATTGCTTTACTAATGCTAATTGATAAATGATAAGTGACTAAGAGTTAGTTGTGCAAGTATGAAAGAGATGTTATGTTCAAATTAACGGTGCAATATGATTGAATATTGTAGTACTTGATTTTGTATGATTTAACAGATGTATCTGCTTATACTTACGGTTTGGCTTGATCTGTGTATTTATGTATATATATGTTAGAAAAACTAAATAATAAGCTGGTATCTATGTAGATCTAATGTTGTGACTGATAAGAACACCAAAACGCCTTGTGGCTTATGCTTTGTCATGTATTTCAAAACCTCAAAAATCTGTTATTGTAGATTTGTAACAAATTTTAACATAATTAAATTCTAATTTATAGTCAAGAGAAGTAACTTTTCGACGGTTGTGATTTTCAGGTACTACTCTAGGGAAGATACTGAAGATGCTGTGAAATACATAAGTGGGACCATTCTCGATGATCGTCCTATTCGTGTAGACTTCGACTGGGGATTCCAAGATGGATTGATGAAAGGCAATGGGGTCGTGGTCGAAGTGGTGGACAAGTTTACCTAAAATATACTACTTTAATCTTTTATTTTGTTTATAAGGTTTTTCCTATTATTGATTCATTTTGATTTATGATTTTTGAGTAGGTGAGGGATAAATATCGCACGGATTATGATCCCGATATCCTTTTGCGTTTTATTTTTTTTAACTATTTATCTTAGTGTTACATTATTTAAGGCATAAGCCAACATAAGTGATCTTTTTGTGAATGAAATAACATGGCGACCCTCTAAAGGTTAAAGATTGGTACCTTAACTTGTCACACATAGAGGTGGTTATGGAAAATTGGTGCAGAAAGAATTAGAAGAACAAAGGCAGGTGGTAGATTATGGAGTCGGATCATTGGGATCTTTTCAGCAACCTCATATGCCTCACAATTGTAAGTGCGCAATTTGTTTGTTTGATGATTTAACTTCATCCTACTCCATTTGCTGAGTTTCGTGTCCTGCAGACGGAGATGGAAGACATGGAGGTGGCGGTGGCAGTGGTGGTCATGGGAGGTCCTACCGACATGGTAGAGGAGGTGATACACACACTAGTTTTTTTCATGCCTACATTCTTTTATGCTATATCAAGCATTTTTAACATAAATAAAACATGAGTTGCATTTAAAGCAAGTATTTATACGAACATTAGATTACCACCGAAAGAGATACCGTGAAGATGACCGCCGGGGCCCAGATATCTCCAGGAGGAATGCTGAAGATGAACCTAGAAGAAACTCTGACCATGACTCCAGACAGGTAATCCTGTATCTTGTTTTTTCACATGTACACGGTTTTAATGTATTTTTGATAAAACATACTTCTTTAGTTTAACTAAAGATTATATTATCATTATAAGCGTTTTGACGTGTTTCTAGAAGCTGAAGCTAATAAGGTGGCTGCAAAGTATGACAATGCCTCCATTGACTTCCAAATTGACTTTTATAAAAAGGAGGGTTTAACCCCCTATTCTTCGGCCAAGCTTCCTATTAGAAGTGGTAGGACAGTTTATTTATTTCTTTAGAAAATACAATTTTATCTTTAGACAATGTTTGAATATGTGTATGGACCGTTTATAATTCTGACTAATTAGGGTCAAAACAGAAATGGAAAATAAACTTATTCTGATTCTTTAAGCGCAATAATTCTGATACTGTAATATGGTTGAATTATTGCAGATGTTCCGGAAGGTTGTGTGGTGATAAGGGAACATGTTCCAATATCCAATCTTTTTACATGTCTTTGGTTCAATGAAGTTGTCCGGTTTACTTCAAGAGATCAAATTAGTTTTTCCACCGTACGGGACAAGATTAGGTCAAAGACAAATTGGACTGTTAACATGTTTTGGGACTGTGAAAGACGCAATTTTGTACTTCAGGTATTGAGTTATCACCATTCTGTTCCCTTTGTTTTATAAAAATGCATGTTGACTTTTAAAGTCAAACTATGTATTTCCAAATGCCAAGTTGATACGGTTATATCTCAAATTTGACATTAACATACTTCCATTTTAAGAGTTTGTATTTAAGTTTATTTAACTAACAAAATTCTTTTCAAACCTCTTGAAATTGGAATCAATTTTGAATCCTGGAATCCATCCAGCTGACTTTGACGGTCAAACAGTCCACATTTTTTCTTACTTGATCCATTGATTGATTAATTTAAGAATTAGGGGTGTGAACAGGTATGCTTGTGATTTGAAGTAACTTTTAGCTGTTTATTGTCAAATAGGTTAAGGCGTCAACCAATCATGTGAAGGCGATGTGCTAGGGGTCGTAAAAACCCTAGCGAGGCGATTCTATTGCTGTTACCCCCAATCAAAGGGTAACCATTTTTCAAGGTGGTTCAAACATACTGCACAATCTTATATTAAAGTGCCATTTTTGGAGCTGTTTCATACCTTACTTTGGCGGTTTTGCCATTTTGCATAGTGTTCGCGGTTCTTTGGGCAGTGTATAGGGAATCCAAGTTTGCATGGATTGCTCAAGATATACTTGTAAGCCAACTTTACATACCAAAATTATCAAATAGTTGATCCAGAAGCTAGAAAGGTTGCATAAGATATAGCTTCATGAATGGATCATTTTAAAAGTCATTAAGTTTTACAGTTTTACTAATGATCTTTTTGTTAATTCCTTCAGGGAATTGCACTGATAGTTACAGTACTTCAGATCGTTCACGTACCTAATCTCAAGGTAAATTTGACATTTGACAAATCACATTCAAGCAATGATTTTTAAATAATTGAATTTGTGTTTCGTGGCTCAGGTTGGGACTGTTCTGCTCGGTTGTGCTTTCTTGTATGACATTTTTTGGGTTTTTGTTTCTAAGAAATTGTTCCATGAAAGTGTGATGATTGTGGTAAGTCAACTCTATTCATAGTTGGTTATTAGTTGACTGCTTTTAAAACTAAAGTAATAATTTGGGATAATTGTTTGTATAATTATAGGTGGCTCGTGGTGACAAAAGCGGGGAGGATGGTATCCCAATGCTGCTTAAGATACCACGCATGTTCGACCCGTGGGGCGGTTTTAGTATTATTGGCTTTGGTGACATTCTTTTACCTGGTTTATTGATCACATTTTCCCTCAGGTTTCTTTTGCATCTTTATCTTTCAAATTTCAGTTTTTTTATATGAAATTATGTCCTTTCTGTTATATTATATCGCTAAGGGGTCAAATGGGTTCAGTTAAAAATTATATATTCAAAAAGAAAATGGGTCAAACAGGTCAAACACATTAAAGTCAGCCAAACCATGCTCAGGTTATTTAAGTTTGGATCACTGTGATCTTATTTAACATGTTGGTTTAACCGGACCCATTATGACCTGCTTTAAAATTTTATTGTTGGACTAATTTGGATTAAGAAAAAAAGCGATAAACTGATAAGGAGATTGAGATTTAAGACGAAATGTTTAGTTTTTATTGGACAGGAAGCTTCTTATGCATTTTGAATTAGAAACATGACTTTAGAACTTACTAAAAATGCTAAGCTACAAACTCGTTGTACATGCTAAGCTACAAACTTTTTATACATGCTTCTGAGATTGTTATGTATTAAAGTTTGAATATTAGAATGCTTATTAGTCTATCTAGTTTGAATATTAGAATAGTTATTTGTTTTTTTAATTGAAAATTTGATAACATCCTATTACCTGCTGTTTGTTGTCAGCAGCGTCTGCAGCGTGACAAGCATCTTCGCCTGCAAGTGGGAGAGTGGTGGTGGGACTATGTAGATTGCTGGCTGGCGCTTCCTTCCTGATGTCGTTCGCCGGTTGCTTTCAGCACAAAAGAAAGGTAATTGAATTAGAAACATGTCTTACATAGTTTACTAATTATGTTAGTAATACCATATTCATCTTACTTTAACACATTTAGAAAACATGCATATGAATTCAATTGGCTTTTGTGTTAACCTATTTGTTAATCTTACTCATCTGCTCAATATTTCAAACATGATGCTACTTAAGTGTTTAACTGATCTATTTTGGTTAAACACTCAAAGGATTTCCTGTAATCATGCTTTTCATGAAATGATCTGCGTGTACTTATATGTTCATGCAAAACTGATAGAACCCAAAAAATCAAAACAAATGAACAATACAAACTTTTTATACATGCTTCTTAGGTTCTATATAATCAGAGCATCCACAACAGGAAGCTCCAAAAACGGAAGCTAAGCTTTTTTTTTAATTAGAAACATGCTCCAACAGGAAGCTTCTTATGCATTTTGAATTAGAAACATGACTTTAGAACTTACTAAAAATGCTAAGCTACAAACTCTTTGTACATGCTAAGCTTTTTTTTAATTAGAAACATGCTCCAACAGGAAGCTTCTTATGCATTTTGAATTAGAAACATGACTTTAGAACTTACTAAAAATGAACTATTTTCATTTTACCTGTTGTGCAGCGTCTGCACCGTGATGGGCTGCATTTGGTAGACTGCTGCTGAGAGGAAGAACGCAGTTGGGGCTGTTGGATTTGGTAGACTGCTGCTGCATTTGGTAGACTACTGCTGAGAGGAAGACTACTGCATTTTGTAGACTGCTTCTGTAGTTTGTTTGATTGTTTATTCATGTTTGCGAAGATGAACAATGTATTTTAAGGGTGATTCAGGTCCCTAAATTTAAGGAGTAGTGGGGGAGAGGGGTAGTGGGGAGGGTGGGAAAAAAACTGCCAAATAAAATTTGTAACTGCCAAATTTTGATAGTAACCAACCATATATTGTGGTCCAGATTTCATCTTAGAAAAAACTGCTAAATGTGGATGGTTGAGATCAATTGAAAAACAGTTTTTTTTTGTAAAAAATGGCAGTTAATACAGTGCTGAACAATATAATAATAATGTCTTGTTGAATGTTGAGCCCTATTGGATATTTTGCTGAATGTTGAGCCCTAAATTGGGTGTTTTGTTGATTCCTGTGAAGATGTGATCAAACAATTTGCTATCAAGAATACAAAGACAGTTTCATAAAAAATCGTTTAGCTATTGGTATGTCATTCTAACACTATGAGTTTGCTATGTTATTGCTATAAAGTTAGTCGTTGAATAAAAAAATAGTTTATATATTTTGTTAGGACCTAAGGGCCTTTTTTTTAGTTTGTACGAGGCACTTGAATTCTTAGGACTGACTCTGTTTAGTAGCCTAAAAATTCATTTCAAAACTCAATCCCAAACACTAAAAACTGATTATTTGCGTTTTCAAAACGCAATAATCTAAAAATCCATTTCAAAACGCAACCCCAAACAACCCCTTAAATGTTACCAAAAAACATGTCTCTAAAGTTATATAACACCCTTCAACCCTACAATTGGATTGATACGACCTCACAAATTAAATCATTCAATCTTAGATATACCCACCATTACGGTGTGAGTCAACGCTTTCTCTATAAATTGGAGACTTAGTACAGATTGGGCGGGATATATTCATCTCAACATGATACTACCATCTTCCAAACTTACCCTAACACGATAACCATCTAGCTTCTCCATTATACTTTATATGTGTACATGCAAAATACATGATACTTGCATACACGTATGTTCATACTTGTGTTATAAGTGTGTACATAAATGACTTGAGCATTAGAGTCCAAGAGCTTCAACCTATGGACCCTCTAATTACGTTGCTCGTGTTTGTAGTTTTGCTTCTATCGAGCTACAATGAAAGACGATGTTACGCTAGCTCGAGACTGATTTGAAGTGGATATGTCACTTTCTTGCATTGTTACCCAAATCCCGACACTAATGTCCTATATATACATACCTAACAAAATAACTTTGTCTACATGGCATGTTTATGAAGCATCTAAAGTTGCGAAATGGCACCTAAACTGATAATCTTAAAACTGAAATATACCACACGTGGACCCTTGGTATGATCCATATCTGTTTAAGAACCCAATTGTTTGTTCTTTTCCTATAATCGTCTTTCCATTTTACTGCAAACGAATCATTGATCTCCTTGATTAAGATTGAAAGCAACAAGGTCTGTTTTTTTTACTCTCTGATGATTCATATGTGTAATATTGATTTAACATTTATTTCTCATTCCCACATTTTGAAGGTCATTATTCTTTGTTTTTCAAATGTATTGTTTTGACCTATTTCGTTAAACTCAATGACTGTTTAAGTAATTATTTTAATTTTCGGCTTGACTGGTAAAAAGTCCCAAACCACAAAGACTTTTTTGTAATTAACTCTATTCTTGGTGCCAATGACCCCCAACTCAGTTGGGGAGAGGTGGGAGGGTTTACTCCTTAGGGAAGTTCCCGCTCGAAAGAGGTACACGGTTCGAATCATAGGGCCAACAAAAATACACCCCTTGACGTTGAAAGGGCTTATGCCCACAGGGACGATGCGGAAAGAGGATTCAAAACGGGATACCGAGGTGATGTCGTTAGCCGATAAAAAAAAACTCTATTCTTGGTGTAGAAGAGATTCTACCTATTACCTCTACATTGAAACACTGAAAAATTACGAGGATGTCACTTCACACGTAAGGTCATTGAAAATTTTACAAGTCATCAACAAATGTTACCATTAGGCCCTTTTGCAAAATCCTAAATACTAACAAATCAAATGAAACAAACACATCATGATCTTTCATGAAAGCATTAATAGTAGTTCAATGTGTTATAAAAATGAAAGCACTTCTCAAAATTCAAAAGATATTATATTTTTTAGTATAAATATTTTTTTTATATAAACTGTATTAAACACTAGTTTTTAACCCTAATTTAATATTAGGACATATACATTTGACCTTTATTTCAAGAGAGAATCGCATGGTTGATCCTTGTGGTTTATTAATATTGCACTCTTGGTTCTAATGTTTCAATAATTACACAGTTGACACTTGAGTTTAACAAAACATCACCTTTACCATCTGCAAGTGGCTTGTACCAGCATCACTTATATTGATGGTAAATATTGCAAGTTTTTATATCAACCAATTGTTTTATACTTTTATTTTATTTGAGATATGGTAAATATTGCAACTAATTACCTTAAATATTAGGTGAAGTTCAAAATTGCAACATGTCACTGTGTCATAACCTTAGCCACCGTCGTTAATTCCATAATCCACCACGTACTTAGTACTGTAAACCCTCTCCTCAACCAGAACCGCTGCATCTTCGTCACCCCTAACTATCAACAACCACACCTCCGTTCACCAACCTACAAAACCACCATATCCATCATAGCTATCATCTTAAACACCACCTTCAACCCATCACCTACACACATACACCATCATCTCCACCTTGGAACCTTTGCTACCACCGTTTCCACACCGGACTCGATTATTCATCGTCAATCACCATCGATTCACTAGTTTATTTGTTTTTGAAACTTAAGTAAAGGAATATAGATGTTGGGAGGGGGCTTCAGTTTATATGTCTGCTTGCGACAAAGAGAAAAGGAGCAAGTTATTGATTATGGTTTGGGGTATTTGAATCAAGATTCGATAGATAGAGATAGAAGAAATGTGAGTGGTCATTAAATTATAAAAATGGTTCGTGTTGATCGTTGTAGTAATGGAGCAGGGGCTGGTTAGTAGTATATGTCGACAGGTGGTTGTAGATGGTGGAGGTGATGGTTTGTGAATGTAGGTAGTGGGTGGAGGGGTGGGAATAGTTAATGGTGAAGAGAGGTTGGGTTGGGTGAAGAAGATAAAGTATGGTTGTAACTACATGGTAAAATAGTCAATTTATACTCACTTAAATGAGTAATCTAACTGACATAGAGGCAGAGACCAAACGAGTGCAGACTTGTTAAATTCAAGTACCAATTGCGTAATCATAAAAGCATTATGTCACGGAGTAACTTTCTTGACTCACGTGCGGCGACTTAGAATGCCTCTAAGTTAAGCCTTTGATCTGGTTATGTAGTAATTCACGTTAAGTGATGCGGAAGCGTTCACGTTATGAAAGATAATTTCGTTATATTGATACAAGAACAACATTACAAGAAGCTTTTTACAAGTAGTGCAAGTTATGTGGGTTATGTTGGTGATGAACAAGTTGTGAGGGTGTTTTCAAATGATGGTAACATCGCCTATTTATACTAGTTCCATCATTCTAGATTCTTCCTAGTCTAGATAATTCTTAGTATAAAATATTACAAAATATCTCGGATATTTTCATGGATATTTCTATGGATATTTCTAGATAACCTATAGTTAATATCTTGGAATATTTTTGATGGAAATCTCTAGATCTTCCATGATGTTTCTTGTCTTGAAAATCTGATTTTCTCGGCCATGTTGCTGGAACATTTGAGCTGATTTTAGGCGAGTCGTGACATTCTCCCCCACCTAAATCCACGACGTCCTCGTCGTGTTTGCGGGACACACTCGTGTTCCTTGCTTTTCTAGTTGTGGTGGATGGTCTTTGTGATGAGCTTGTGTCTGTACATCTCTTGGAACCAAATTCAAGGCGCGTTGATGTTAATGCCATACCAATCTTGGATCAGACTCCATCTTGACTGTGTGGAGGCGATCTTCGATCATGATGCAAAATTTATTTGCAAAAGGCATGGGAAAAGCTGATTCCTTGTCGAGAAAATCATGGCCAATCACAAAGTTATGATCTTCCATTGTGACTGCGAAAAGGTCTATCTTTCCCTTCCATTCCCCAATTGTGGCTTTTACTCCATATGCCATTCCAAGTATTGGTTGAATTCTTCCATTTATGGCCTTCATTGTCGCGTTATGTTTGGTTACTCGGACACCGAGTCTTATGGCTTCATCAATGGAGATGAAGTTATGTCTTGCTCCTGTGTCAACTGGTGCTTTTACGGGTCTTCCATTTACCACCATGTTGACGAGTTGAAGTCTTTTCTCCGACTTCGTTCTTGGTTTTGAGTTTCTTTGTCTTGACTCGCCATTGGTCATGACTCCTCTCTTTTTGTGTTTTGAGTTGGTCTTTTCTTTTGATGTAAAGTATTGAATTCTTGTAATTGTATTGACCCCAAACATGCTTCTGGTTTTGTCTTGTCGTTTTCTTTTGCTTTCATTTCAGCAAAAATTGTGTATAATTCTTGGAGTTTATTGTCTACCTCCTCTCGGAGTTTCGCAACCTCCTTTTCAATCTTGTCTTGCATCTCAAGACGTATGACTTCAATAGTATCTTTTAAGTCGGTTTTGAGTTCCTTTAACTCAACGCGTAATGGTTCCAAAGCTTCTAGCTTTTTCAGGTAGCTATTGACTAAATTTTCGAGTTGTGTGACCGATGCATCAACATAGGCCATCATTTTGTCTAAGGACCTAACTAAATCCATAGACGTACCTTTGCTTATCTCAGCTTCTGGTATCAGAGCAGAACGATTCTCGGATACGTTGGGACGTGGACACTCAATCAAAATGTGCGCTTAACGTTAGAGTATAATTATGCAATGGTGGTGGGAGAAGACCAAATATGGGGTCACTTCGGTGACGGTCTTTGTAAGCCGCAAGTATGGGATTGCGAGCTCCGCTCTATTATGGTGTGAATGAAGCCCTCCGTGATCGAGTTCAAAACCTACGGCCGCAGCACCGTAACAGTACAAGAAAAAGAAGAAAAATACGGCAAAAAGGAGAAATGAGCCGTAAACATAACCGCTGCAACTCTTCAGGTTTCCTGTATGCCTGAAACATCTAGCGTGTCCCTCGGCGCTAACTCAAAATAAACGAGGCAAAACTTGAACCGACACGAAAGAAGATCATTGTTGCTGTGCTACCGAGAGTTCCACTTAACCAGAGTGAATTATGCTCAACATTTGGGGTGATGCATGATCCTTCGGCTGCAAGCAGGTATGGGACTGCGGGCATGCACGAGGACGTGCATGAATTGGTGGTGGGAGAGTGTCACGGACCAAATATTTGATAGTCGCAATGCTATGGGCTGTGCTTGAACGCTTGGGTCGCTGGCCGAATCCTGGACTTCATCAGGGACGGTCTCAGCGGAATAAAGCGAGTCGTGTCTAGATATGTCTATGTGTCGAACACACCACTGGTCGAGAGCTGTCGCCGCTCTCCTGATGAGTCCAAGGCAGGACGAAACCAGTGACCCAGATCAAAGAAGCGGGAAAGTTTGGCTTGTCCCCGGGGATTGGGGGCGCCACACGGGGATGAAAAGATAACCCCGTGACAATTAGGACCAAAATTACAATATGTGTAAACCCTATGGACCAACCATGCAATTCTCTTACTTCAATAAAGCAAGTACAACACGGTATGTATGACATATGTGCATGTAAATTTCATCACTTGAAAGTTTATGTAACACATGTAATGCTTTATAAACATGTAGTAGGAGAGACTAGAGAAGACAATACACATAAGACCTCTTTCACACTTACCATAACCATCTTATCTATATAAGACTTAAAAAAACAAAGAAGATCTCTAGCAAACCGTAGGCAAGATGACGAAGTATACGTATATTTTTGTGGTATATTTTTATAACCAATAACACATGTTTTCGATGCGATGATAGGCTGGAATAAAATAGAAGGGAAATGTCTTATTTGCCAGCAAATATCCATTTTTCTATAAATAAATAGGTAACAGGTTAAATAGGTAACAGGTTAAAACTTTAACCTAACCTCTAATATCCATCCAGGCTTCAGCGCCGCTCTTCTTCTACCATCATAGGCGTCATTTCAGATCAGTCATCCACCCTCCACTACAGGTATCACGTTTTTATTATTATTATTATTTATTTATTTATTTTCTTGACCTGCACTTTATATTTTTTCATGTAAAAATAAATGAAAATTTTAAATAGAGATAGTGTGTTTATATGTTCGATAATGATTGATCTATTAATTGGTGATGAAATTGGTACTCATGGTTATATAATTGTGTACTAAGAGAATCTAGGAGCTATAAACATCATTTATGTGTTGTAATTTGACGCTTTATTTTGCATTTACTTGTTTTTAGTGTAATATCTGTTAAAAATTCTGTTATGAACTTTTTGAGTTAGGTTAGTTTGGATAATAGCAAATTATAGAGTCATAGTGTAAGGTGAATGTGAATCTCAACCACTCGGGTTTCCGATAATCTTAAGATGTTTAGTGCTGCATCTTAAGGATTAATAGAAGATTTGAATTTGCCTATGTCACTTATTAAGAAAGGCTATATGTTGTTATGTACGTCGTTGCTAGTGTTGTATAATGTGTGCAAAGGAAGTTACATTTAAGGAATTAACGTAACAAATAGAAATCATGTTTTCTGCGTCTTTAGGTGAGGCAAAACAGGAAAATCGATCACATATAGTAGGCGGAAGTGTGGTATTAGGATGGAATGGTTGTGTGAAGCATACAAAGTACATGTAATGTAAATAAACGAAAAGACACAATGCTGTGATTGCTGTCTATGTATCTTTGTGATGACGATTTAGCGAGTTGTACCTCAACCATAGTGAAACCATTGACTGATTGGCTATTTTAACTAGAGGTTTGATGGTTTTTTTATGAATGCACCGGGTCAATAATTGAGATGAAGTGTAGAGTAATAAACAATGATCCATTGCATAAGCATGGGCCCGACTTTGTGAAGAGCAGACGGTGCACACTGTCTGAGTTATGTTTCAGTGGGCTAAATCTACAAAGTGATGGAAGTAGTGTGGTGTCCTAACAGAAGCCTCTTGACACATGTGCAGCTTTTATTAAATCATTCTTTTGTAGATGGAGTTCTGACAACAATAACATTGATTAGACCCCAATAAGTTTACCCTTTTCTTTTCTCAAGAATCTCAACCAATGCCTTTACCAGAAGTTTAAGAGCAAACAAAGACTTGTTACTTGTCTTGGTGGAGAATTATAGGCTTAAACGTCTTAGGCTGAAGTGAGTATGGAAGTCTCTTCGTTCATGCTAGAAACACCAGAATTATAACTAGTTTCTTCAACTAGGTTTATATATAAAGTGAAGGATATTGACAAGTAGAGTTATGCAATTATGTAATTTATGCTACAAGCCTACTGCCTACAATGAGCAAATCTTTATATATTTTCTTTCGATGAATGATAGCAGTAGGATTAAGAGATCTATGCTAATCATGATGAAGACATGAAGTGATAAGTGGTATTTTAAAAAACATTATGTATGGATGTTGCAGAGTTTTTCTTTTCTTTGATGCTCTAAACTCTTAGATATGTAGTTTCTGTGATTTGCTTTCGCTTTGGCCGTTTTGTGTGTTTCGAATTGGCAATCCCTAAAACCATAGTAGTGACTGGCCAACTTTTAAGAGTATTTTTGTTTTAAGAGAAATCAGTTAATATTAAGCACTGTTATTGTGCATTTTTGAATTGCTCATTGGTTGAGTATATTCTCAAATCTCAACTCCTGTGCATTAACTTGCTGCAGGCATAAAGGAACAGGAAAATTAATCTCGGTCTTGATAATATTGCTATAAATTATTCTACGACACCCATTTAGCTCTCCTTTGACCATGCCTGGACATAGTTTCCAGTCTTTATAATTGCTGTTTCTCTGACTGATGCATGAACATAATTTCTTGTATTTTGATTTCTCAACCACCTTTTTCCTTTGCTGATAATTGCATTGTTGATGGTACATTGTAACTCTAGAAGCTAGATACAATTTTCCATACATCATCTAGAATCTAAACTTTGGGAAGTCATTGATTCACTGATTTTCCCCTTGAATTTGCCTTTTGAACTCTTTGAGCCATATCTAACTAATGGCACGCTTTCTATCACTTTGTCACTCCCTTTCTCCTTTGAATTTGTTTCAATCTTCCCATTGTTGTCTTCTTTCTTCTGTAAATGCATCTGGCTTCTGTGTATCAATCCCAGTTGCTGTTCAAGCTTTTATTTTTAAAAATATAAGATGCCAAGGACACGGGCAAAGGCGAATGCAAGTTCAACACCTGTCAAGCTCGAAGAACCACCAAAGGCTCCCAAGATAGAACCAGAAGAACAGGTGGACTTTGATGGGGATATTGAGGAGGAGGTTGAATATGAAGAAGTAGAGGAGGAAGTTGAAGAAGAAGAAGAGGAAGAAGTTGAAGAAGAAGTTGAGGAAGAGGAAGAGGAAGAGGAAGAGGAGGAGGAGGAAGAAGAGGAGGATGAGGAGGAAGAAGAAGAAGATGAACAAAAAGGAGTGAAAGATGAAGAAATGGAAAATGTTGAAGGTGATGAAGAGTTAAAGAAAAAATACGAAGAACTTCTGGCCCTTCCTCCGTATGGTTCAGAGGTTTATCTTGGTGGAATTCCTCTAAATGCATCTGAAGATGACCTGAAAGGGTTCTGTGAATCTGTAGGGGAAGTCACAGAGGTAACTCTCTCTCTCTCTCTCTCTCTCATGTAAAATATTCTGTTATAGTATGTCTTTTTTCATGTTAATCAACATATAACAGGTCCGGATAATGAAAGGCAAAGACTCGAGTGAGAATAAAGGCTATGCTTTTGTGACCTTCAGGACTAAGGATTTGGCTTCTACTGCCATCAAGGAGCTTAATAATCGAGAGTTGAAGGTATTGCAATGGTCTTAAACTGTTTATAAACAACATTACGCTGTTAAACAGTGAATTTGATACCACAAACTGGAGGTGGTAAGAAGGGTGGGTTGGGCAATGGGTCAAAAGGAGTCTGGATCAATAGATCAAAACAGGTAATTTGGGTTATGGATTGAAAGTTTGAAACACATCAACTCGTACTGGGTTGAACTGAAACTTATTTTGTCTATTTTTTTAGTACTTATCATTGTAAAAAATGATTAAAATATCTTTTAATTTAATCTATTGCTGTTGAATAAAATGATTATGTATGGTTTGCCTACATCGTACCTTTCCCAAACCCTACCAATAGCTTTCTTTTCCTATCGGGGGGATTTTATTGGGTACGGTTGTTGCTGTTGTGGCTGACCTTTGAGCTATTTGAGCTGTATCTTTTTGAGTTTTAGTTTCTTTTTTTGCCTTTTTGGTCGAAAGTGCTTGTTTTACCAGTTAAGAGACACAAGATAAAACATATCGACCCATTGATAAGTGGTTTAAAATTGCCACCTTAGCATTTAATGATGTTGCATCCGATTAAAATTTTTGCATTTCTCAGGTATTTGATGACACATTGTTGGTTTTTACGTAATTTCAGGGTAGGAGGATCAAGTGTTCAACGTCCCAAGCTAAACATAAATTATTTATTGGTAATGTTCCTAAAAACTGGACACCGGAAGAAATGGAGAAGGTTGTCAGAAGGGTTGGACCAGGCATTGAATCTGTCGAGTTATTAAAGGTTTGAATAGGATTAATTGGATTGTATATGTATACATGCGTGTAATGTGTGTCAAAATATGTCAAATCTGACAATTTTATCTGTTACACTTGTGAAGACATTGAGAAGGTTGAGCACCTAATATTTTTTTTGTCTATTCTATTGTAGGATCCACAAAACTCTAGACGAAACCGTGGTTTTGCTTTTGTCGAGTATTATAACCATGCCTGTGCAGAGTATTCAAGACAAAAGATGTCAAACCCTAAATTTAAGCTTGATGATAACGCTCCAACTGTTAGCTGGGCTGACCCAAAAAATGCCGAGTCTTCAGCTTCTTCTCAGGTGCTTACAACTTGATGAATACTTCCCCCTTTTTCAGTTATAATTTCCTCACATCATTATTTCATGTTCTTTTTTATTCAGGTTAAGGCTGTGTATGTGAAAAATTTGCCAAAAAATATAACTCAGGAGCAGTTAGAAAAGATATTTGAGCACCACGGGAAGATTACAAAAGTTGTTCTTCCTCCTGCAAAACCAGGTCATGAGAGGAGTAGGTTTGGTTTTGTTCATTTTGCTGACCGATCAAGTGTATTGAAGGCTCTTAAGAACACTGAGAAGTATGAGCTTAATGGTAATGATGATAACTGGTTAATCAAGACTTGTGATGCTTATCAGAAAAAAAAAACAAAATTTAATTTGACACATTTGGGTTTCATATAATTAGGCCAAACACTGGAGTGCTCCCTGGCTAAACCTCAAGCAGACCAGAAATCATCTGGAGGATCTTCAAGCTCACAGAAGGCTGCTGCTATACTTCCAAGCCACCCCTCTCGTATTGGGTATGGGTTGGTTGGAGGTGCATATGGTGCTTTGGGTGCAGGCTATGGTGTTCCAGGATACTCACAGGTGCATTTTTTTAATCCATTTAGTATCTACATCAAGAGGCACATGCACACTTATTCTTTTGTAAATTTTGCTATGACATTGATGATTTTGGACTTTTTAACATATGGGATTACATGTATCATATATCCGTTTGTTGATTTATTAAATTCTATTGATCCACAGCCTCTTGTCTATGGAAGGGGACCTGCGACAGCAGGCATGGCTATGATGCCTATGCTTTTGCCCGATGGAAGGATTGGCTACGTTCTGTAAGTGAACCTATTTAAAGCTGCTTTATTCTAGTTTTTACCCTGCAGTTGGTATCTAATGGTGTTGCCTATAACTGCTGTTTTCAACTAATGTGGGTTTTTGTTTGTGACAGGCAACAATCAGGTGTACCGCCACACACCCCACCACCCCAGCCACAACAACAAAGAGGAGGTAGTGGTGGTGGTCGCAGTGGTGGTGGTGGTGGAAGCAGTTCAGGTGGTGGCCGCAGACGTGGTGGTAATGACAGTGGAGGCCGGGGACGTAGTCGCTACAACCCTTATTAGCTTTTGTAGCAAACGTCTGATGTTAATTGATGGTGATTTTAACTGTTATGAAACAAGGAGCACTTATTTTAAACATTGAGGGGCTTGAATAATTTAACTTTGCTTTAACATCTCTCCGGCTAGTTTTACATGGATCGGCCTGAATTATAAAACTTCGTTATGTGGAAAATACAAGGATTGTACCGGCACTTAAATCAGTCATAGTGGAAGGGTGAAGTACCAGTAAGGGTTTCAAACATTCAACAAAAGTTGTTAAGATCATGCTACAAAATTGTTTTTAATCCTATGCAAACATCAGGGCAAGTGTGCTTCAACAACCTTGGCGATCAGTAGTAACTGCGTTATGGCTGGTATGTCGATCGACTGTAAGTGAATCCTGCTCAAGGACTTGCTGCTATCAGAAGTAACCACTGATTGTAACCGAATAATTATCAACCGTTTTAACCAGCAATTGACATACTCTTTCAAACAAGGTCGTGTCATTCCAACAAATCTTGTGATGGTGTTCTCAAGTTATAAAACCAAGTATTTGGTCAGTTTCTCCAGAACAAAATATTCCATGCTCGTTTTTTTTTCTCTTGAAGTATTCAATTGAGCTTTTGATAGTACCATCATTCTAAATACAATTAAAAGAAAATATCCAAAGCTGTCTCAAACTGTAAAACCTATATTTTGTATGTGAGATTGAACTATTCATTAAAAAAAACATACTCTTCATAAAATTTGTATAATGTTAAGTAATTGGAATGAAACAAGTTTTGAAAACTACAAAGTAAAGTGACAATGTTGGCCAAACTACCGAGACGGAAAATGAGCCATTTTTTAACAAACACCTTGGTTAAGAATAGGCCATTGCCATGATCTGAATTATTATGTGGGAGCAAAGATCATAGAAGTAAGTTAAGTTTAAAGGATCTTGTAATCATGTAAGAAGCATGAAAAATACATGGTAGTTAAAGCATTGAAAACATGTGTTCAATACTATACCTGGTACCTAGTATTAATGTACAACCCAACTATTTTGTCCCACAAATATGTGGGAAATGTTTTATTGAATCTTGCTTATATGAATATTTGTTATTATTTATTTACATAAACTTAAAATTTACTAACTTAATATATAATTACTTTATAACAATTATTATAAACTATTGTTGATTATTTCTGACAAATTTATGACGCAACGTACGATGAATTAATTACGTAGCAAATCTATCACAAATTTAGGGTTGCGACTAAACAAATGTTTTTGGATTTTGGTTATTCCTGTTGGGCTGGACTTTTTTTTTTGTCATATTCATTTTTTTATTTATCAATCACCCTCTTGCACTTCCCCTTCTACTTTCAAAATTTTATCTAATATTTTACAACAAAATTCCGAAGAAAAACAAATTTACAACCATCAACAAACCCATATCCAGTCATCATCATCATCATGCTATCCGTCAAACCTCAGAAACCCTTAGTCTCTTCTAGTTGCATTGATAATAATAATAACAATAATACTAGTATGGCTGCTGATGATTCTGCATGTAGAGTCTTTAGATCCAAGTTACCAGACTTGCCCTACATCCCAAACCACATCCCTCTTCACTCCTATTGTTTCGAAAATCTTTCCCGATATTCTGACCGACCCTGCCTCGTTGTAGGCGCAACTGGCACCATTTACTCTTTCTCCCAGACGCACCTTCTCTCGCGCAGAATAGCCGCAGGACTATCCAGGCTCGGCATATCCAAGGGCGATGTTATTATGCTCCTCTTACAAAACTGCGCCGAATTTGCGCTAACTTTTATTGCAGCTTCCATGATTGGCGCTGTCACGACCGCTGCCAATCCATTCTACACTGCTGGTGAAATCTCCAAGCAGTTCACCTCTTCCAAGTCAAAGATAATAGTCACCCAAGCACAATACGTCGAAAAGCTTCGTAACATTGCCCAAGATCAACAAGAGGTCCCTATTATCACGGTCGATGACCCACCCGAAAACTGCATACATTTCTCTGTGCTTTGCCAGGAAAACACTAGTAGTATTAACATTCCATCGGTTAATATTGACCCGGACGACGCGGTCGCGCTACCATTTTCCTCGGGCACGACAGGACTACCAAAAGGTGTTATTTTAACGCACAAAAGCCTTATTACAAGCGTGGCACAACAAGTAGATGGGGACAACCCAAACTTGTATCTAAAACCAGAAGATGTGGTTCTATGTGTGCTCCCACTGTTCCATATATATTCGCTTAATTCGGTGCTATTGTGTTCGCTTAGGGCTGGGGCTGCAGTGGTACTAATGCCCAAATTCGAGATAAAATCGCTTCTGGAGCACATACAAAGGTACAAGGTGACTGTGGTGGCGGTAGTGCCGCCCTTGGTGCTGGCATTGGCCAAGAATCCGATGGTTGGGAGCTATGACTTGAGTTCGATTCGGGTAGTGTTGTCGGGGGCGGCACCGCTTGGGAAGGAGCTGGAAGATGGTCTTAGAAGTAGAGTCCCACAAGCAATATTTGGTCAGGTTAGTTGCCCAAGTTAATTATTTTGTTTTATGATTCGTTATGAGTTTGTATGTGGTTGTTGTGAAGTAGTTTTCGATTAGTTGTTCATCAGAAACATATTGTTAAATGTTAATCTATATATATTACGTATTCTTTCGTCTCTTTTATTTAATGAAACACACGTAAGTCTTGGTTACACTCTATTTGCATGATGTCTCTTCTCATAGGTAACTATTTTCTTTTCATTTTTTTTTTAATTTGAATATAATTCAAGCCTAAGTTAATTAATTAATATATACATATATATGTTAAACATATGTATAGGGATATGGGATGACAGAAGCAGGACCCGTGTTATCAATGAGTGCAGCATTCGCTAAACAACCTTTGCCTACCAAGTCGGGTTCTTGTGGGAGTGTTGTTAGGAATGCTGAGCTCAAGGTCATTGACCTCGATACTCGCTACTCTCTCGGGTATAATCAGCCTGGTGAGATATGTATCCGCGGTCCTCAGATTATGAAAGGTTAGTACCTTTTAGATACCTGTTGAGTGTTGATCATATGTAATGTGACATTGGATAATTAACTAATTTATTTATATCTCTATAGGATACTTGAATGATGCCAAGTCGACAGCTGCGACTATAGATGAACTAGGCTGGCTTCATACTGGTGATATTGGTTATGTGGACCATGACGATGAGGTTTTCATTGTAGATCGAGTCAAGGAGCTTATCAAGTTCAAAGGTTTTCAGGTATGTACGTGCGTCGCGTGCAATTGATTTGTATATTTTTAATCAACTAACCGAATGATGATCAGGTGCCACCGGCTGAGCTGGAGGCCCTTTTGGTGAGCCATCCTTGTATAGCGGATGCTGCTGTTGTCCCGTAAGTGTGTGTGTATATATTTCAATCAATTTAAGAGAACAAGTACTAATTATAGTAAACAGGCAAAAAGATGTTGCGGCTGGGGAGGTTCCGGTTGCATTCGTAGTATTGTTGTCCGGAAAAGAGCTCAGTGAAGAAGCTGTCAAAGATTACATTGCCAAACAGGTAATTAAAAAGCTAATTAACTAATAAGTCTTCTTGTGTACATGTTCTAAAAATGCAGATATATCCACTAATGCAGGTGGTTTTCTACAAGAAACTGCACAAGGTGTACTTTGTGACCTCCATTCCCAAATCTCCATCGGGAAAGATCCTAAGAAAAGACTTAAGAGACAAACTCCCATCCACATGATCATCGCATATCTTGTTTCGCGGTTTCCATTCTATTTATTGTATTAACAATTATATCACTATGACTAAGTTTACTCTGGCCCCTTCGATAACTATGGTAAAAAATCAAAATATCACGCAATTTAATTACATTTCTTATCGAAATAACGCTCTTATCTTCTTCAGGTGTGTAATATTGATCATATGTTGACTCGTTAAAATCCCTACTTAGAAAATCCTAAAGGATAAAAGTTAGGGAATTAGGCGCAATATGTATGACACAGTACACCCTATACATTTTGATGTATACTCCCTAAGTGACAATTCGGTCTTATTGCAAGTTAATTTAACTTTTTATAAGAAATGATCTTCTAAATAGGCATGTCATATACACCGCCGAATCAAATTTTACAAACGCCAATGTTAGGATCGATTCAATCAGGAATACAATGTAACTTGTTCGACATTTTTCTTATTAACAAAGAAGAAATAAGAAATTACAATGCATAAAACTAACCATTACAACCCTATTTAAATAGGTAAACAATTTGGAGAACAAGAAAACTTTAAACTAGGAAACACAACCCTAATTAACCTCTAATTTACTTCTTGAACTTTAGATCTCCTCCAAACCACCCCTTTAAAATTAACTTGCACCGCCCTTTGATGTTGCGAGTTTATCACTATCTCTAAACTTCAACTTCCATATTTGTTTCTTTACAAAAAAAACCAACCATGGTCCTGGCGAACTGGAAGTAAACATGAAAGCTGCTTCCGCCCAAAATCGTCCGTGGAAAATCTTGTCATGCACATGATGCTTCTGCAAGTTTCGGCTAAATGTCATTCGTTTCGATACACCATTTTGTTGAAGTGCATTTCTAGTAAGTTGCTTCTTTATAATCTGCACCAAGGTATTCACCCCCAAGAAAACATTTGTTGATTAATAAGATGGAATGGAGCTGAGATTAACAATGCATTAAGTGCATAATTGGAAGATAATAATAGTAGGAGTCAAACATTGTCAATAATGTTGACCAGAATAAAGTCAAAGAGGTTTTGGACTGAAGTTGACAAGTTACAAAGTTGGAGGGACTGAAAGCGTCAAAAACAATCTATGGTTGTTAAAGTCGGTTAGAAGCTTAAAAAAGAGGGAAAATCTGATTGATCCTTCAATTCATTAAATTCAATCTTTCACTTGTAATTCACAATCGTTTCTTTTAGTTTTCTTTCAATAATCATTTGTATTGATTCTTATTCGTTTGTAATAATAAAGAATCATGTTGGGTCTTGTTTGATTGTTCTTTGATCTTAATCTTTCTAGTTAATCCGCGTTTTAGTTTTATGATGCGACATATCATTGTTATGAATACATAAAAATGTTGCTTTGCTTGAAACTTCAACTCTTCGAAAGGCAGTTGATGACACTTTCTGTACGAACATTCCGCACAACAATATCCTTGTTTACCTCCAACTTCGGGTGATCAATTATCAACTTCTTTTTCATCATATGATCGAGTTCATACCCATCCACGTGACCTAGCTGATAGTGTCTCAGGTCGGTATTCAGTATTATGTTAGGTTACACTTGGCTATCCAACCCATCTTTAGAAATAGCGACGACCCGCATAGTATTAGCGACGAGTTTGTAGCAGCGCAACCAATAGTGGTGACATTTGTGCTGCTAAAGGCCAAAATTGTTGTAGAGTGTCCCTTTAGGGACGTTTTCACTATGTGACTTCCACGTCAGCATTTTCATCTTAAGTCAATAAATATATAGTGGTTTATGCCCCTTTAATCAATACCCAATGATTAAATAAATTAAAAAAATTTATTCAGTAAATTTAAAAAACAAATAAGACTTGAACTTATTTTTTTTTTTTGTTAAAAGCAGTAGTTAAATAAATCAGTCATAGAACATTTCATTGACTAAATCATAAAACAAAAGTGATTAAATAATCGAACATAGGACAATTTTATTGGATTTGGTTTTTAAAAGAGTAATTAACTAATAAAAATAAAACACTTCATTCATCACCATCAAGACCATATCTTTCCTGATTCGTTCATGCAACTTCAAGGCTACATGCTGACGCGGTCCTAGACTAGTGAGGATGGGCTTCGACAAAATGCATGTCTAGATCAATTGTGTGTGTAAAAATGTTGATATTGGTTAGTTTAAATAGGTAAACAAAAATCTTTTTATTTTATTTTATGGAATTGACAATCGGTAACAGTCATTTGTTTTTTTTTTTTGTAAATTTCACCCGTTCATGCGTGAAACGAATCACGCCAAAAGAATAGCCCTATTACGCAGTGGGGCATGTCGGAGGGTGGCTTGAACCAACGTGAAAGTGGACAATAACGCCTCATTACATTTAGTCTAATTGAACCAATTTTAAATATGTGATGTAATTATATGTCTTTTTCTTCTTTTTTTTTCTTATTGATGATTTTTCATTTTCCGTAAAAAGTCTTCCATTTAGTTTTTAGTATTCTAACTTTGTATTTTGTCACAAGAAAGGAAAAAGAGAAAAGTAATAATAAAAATCTAGAGTCACGTCACCGTCTACGATTATATATCCTAGCTAGCTATCTAATTAATCATCAACTGAATCACATTACTTATGTCAACGAGACACATACGTTTCAAAATTCCATCTCCACCGTAAAAACAATCCTCTTTGCTACATCTCTTCCAACAAGTTGCATTATATCATTACTTTCTAAATACTTGATACATCAAGACATGTTAAGATCATGAATCCAACGATAATTAGTTTTCGAATCCTTCGGTTCCATAACTGTGAAGGTTGCGTACGAAAGGTGGGTGCCGCATTGCATCAAATTGATGGTGTCGAACTTGTTGAATTCGACCCTGCTAGTGGAAATGTTACGGTGTCCACTTCTAAACACCCTGAAGTGATCAGATATGCTATTGAACGCAAAACAAAAAAAAATGTCATCGTTTTGTCCCAAGAAATAAACCCTAGAACCCTAAACCCTAATATTGCAGAACCTCATCGAGGTACCATCAATGTTCAAGAGTTAGCTGAGACCTTGCTTAGAGTGTCTCATGCCGAAGGATTAAACAACTTTGAGTTGGTTGGTGATCTAAATTCCAATTCATTTAGACTTAATTTCAATCAGCGGTTACCGGAGGCTAGTAATGTTTATACGAGGGGGGATGATGACTACGAGTTTCTTCCTCCGCCATCGCGAACAGTCGTGGAGCCATCAGCTCCACGAGTAGTCTTCCCGGCGACTGGTGATCAAGGACATGTGTATGGGTATCCACCGGAGTTCTATGGATTGTGTACAACTTGTAGCCATGATCATCAAAATAAGTGTTGCACCATTCTTTGACAAAGTTGTTGGATGCAATCTCGATTACTTGTATTGTTTTTTGTTACATTATATTGTAGTAACATGATGTGACTATGTGAGTTGTTTTTGAATTTATTTATACTTGTTGGAATTTATTATTATTGTTGTGTTATACACATGTTTCTTTCTTTCTTTTAATTGGAGACATGTTTGAATCTTATATCTACAAGGTAAATAAATTATAAGAATATATCAACTTGTATATGTATTATCATGAAATCAATAATCACATAAGTAAATAATTTAAAATTGTTGCAAGCTGTTAACTAGTAGACTTTAACTGCGGGGTGCACGGTGTGGCAGAAATTATATTCGTATCGATTCGTCTCATTTCGATATGGATACGTTACCTGCTTTCAGTATAGCAATAGAAATAAAAATATAAGCACAACAGATTACATCTATATATATATATAAAAGAAAGCATATATGCCCATTGAGAGTGCCACGTGGCTTAATAATTGAGTGTTTTTGGTGTTTTTGAGTATTTTTCTAGATTTATCTCTCTATCTCTTAATTCTCAATTACTAAAATTAAATTGAGTTATTTTAAGAAAAAATAATTTAAAAACAAATTTAAATTTTTCTCTCTTATTTTCCTCCCATAATTTTTAAACATAAATATCTTTTACATTCGAGATTTTTTAAATAAAAAAATTACACCAAATTAACGAGCGTTTTATTATCTTTCCAACGAGTACCATAGTGCTATATAAAAACGAAAAAAAAAACGACTATTTTTTGTGGGGTTATCTTCATACAGAAAAAAACACAAAGTGTTCAGGTTATTCATTAATCAAATTGTAACATATTTTAAATTACGTGAAGATGATTATATGTTGAAGGTTATCCTTTTAATACTTTATTATGTTTAATATGGTTTATGCTTTTTATTTTTTTAACTTTTTAAATAAATGTTTTTTAACTAAGATTGATTATGTTTAAGTTATTTACTCTTTTCGTGATTTGAGTTTTCTTTTCTTTTTATCATTTTTTATTAAATCATATTAAATTTTTCAACCCCGGGACCTTCCCGGAGTAATCGGCTAGTCTATACATATAATAAAAGAAAGCCATTTTAATGACATGGCATTTAAAGAGGCATTTTCTTCATTGAGTGTGCCATGTGTCATCCCATGTGGCATTGAGATATTTTAGGAAAAAAATAATTTAAAAACAAAATTAGATTTTTCTCTCTTATGTTTCCTCCCATAATTTTTAAACGTTAATATCTTTTATATATGAGATTTTTTAAAGAAAAAAATTACACCAAATTAACGAGTGTTTTATTATCTTTCCAACGAGTACCATAGTGCTATATATAAAACGGAGGAAAAAAACGACTATTTTTTGTTGGGTTTTGTTAAAACAGGAAAAAAAAACACAAAGCGTTCAGGTAAATCATTAATCATGTATAGGCAAGTCACTAATTATGTTCAAATCAGTAAATATGAATTCTATTTTCAAATGCGTTAGCATTGGAGTAATACATTGTTTTAGGTTAGATATTAATATTAGAGTCATACATTGTTTAACGTTAGGCATTAACATTGGAGATATATTTTTAATTGTTTTAGGTTAGTTGTTACCCGAAGCTTTCATGCATGTAACTGTAAAGCGCATCATTATATTTCATATGTAAAATTAATATGTCATATTAGATTTTTCAACCCCGGGACGTTCCCGGGGTATAATCTAGTTATATTATTAAACATTTTTTATTCAACAATTTTAATAAAAAAATTACGGCTTGAACTAATTTTTTTTCTTAAAAAAAATAAGGTAGTTAAATGAAGGGATATGGGCTCAAATCCATAAAAATTAAGAATGGCCCATACCCAAAAAGAGCCCAAAGTGAGTAACTACGCGGACAACATGATGACGGACACCAAGATACGCGTCCGTGTGTGTCAAACTTGCACGCAGCTGCGTGGCTTATCCGCGACTTACCACACGAGTGCCATGCAAGGGAAGTTGTATGGGCACGAGGGAGACAAAAAGTAAACCATACATCCTTGTATGAGTCAATCAGAATGAAGGAATGTGCAACATAGATCATAGTGCACGTCCAACCAATCAGAGGATGCCAGGAAGGCAAATCCCAACGTCCACTTGTAGACGTGGGGACAGTACAGTACAACAAACAATAATGTGAGACAAGTCAGGAAGCTCCAGCAAACGTTAACGCTGATACTACGCAGGCTCACCAGACACGCAGGAGACACAATGTATAGTCCACACCCGCGTAAGCCAATCAGAACCCATGTGGCCACCTCATCAACGGTATAACTAACGGCTGCCACCAGTTGAGACAAAGGTACAGTTGACAAAGAGAATCAGCCAATGGGAGCGTGTCAGGTTTGCAACGACCAAACGCGTGACACGTGTCCAAACCCCAGACATCCCCCAATTGCACGTGGCCATGAAGGGTACATTCTCTCTCTGTGATTTATATTATTCGACATGCCACGTCATCCTGGACTAACGGTAGGTTGATGTGGAGGCAAGCCTTTAACTGGGCCTCGGCCCAATGGGTAGGTTAAAGCTTAGTGTTAAGGCCCGTGTGGAACCTATTTAAGTAGGACTTCACCTCCT
This sequence comes from Ambrosia artemisiifolia, assembly GCA_032199755.1. NCBI lineage: Eukaryota > Viridiplantae > Streptophyta > Magnoliopsida > Asterales > Asteraceae > Ambrosia > Ambrosia artemisiifolia. The sequence continues at coordinate 4,021,033 of CM063517.1, forward strand.
TAGATAGGCCATTTAGAAAACCCTGAAAAACACACTTAGGCCGAATACGTTTTTGTGTCTGTACGTTGGTTCCGATATCGATTCCTAGCAGTCACCTCCCATTGGATTATTTGTGTTGTTTCAGGTTCAATCACTCCCACCACCAACTGGTAACATCATCTAGCAAAGGATTAACCTTATAGTGATGTGGTCTAGCTTCCTTAACCAGAAGTTAGACTATTGCTTCTTCATTAAATAAATCAGTTATAGAACATTCCATTAACTATAACATAAAACAAAAGTGATTATCTAATCGAACATAGAACAATTTTATTGGATTTTTTTTTTCAAAAAGAATATTTAACTAATAAAAATAAAACACTTCATTCATCACCATCGAGACCACATTTTTTTCTTGATTCGTTCATGCAACTTCAAGGCTACATGAAGACGCAATCCTGGACTGGTAGAGATGGGCTTCGACAAAATGTCAAGATTAATTGTGTGTGTAAAAGTGGTGATATTGGTTAGTTTAAATAGGTAGAAAAATGTTTTTTTATTTTATTTTATGGAATTGACCGTCAGTAAGGGTCATTCTTTTTTGGAAAATCTCACCCGTTCGAGCATGAAATAAATCACGCCAAAAAAGCCCATTATTATAGACTATAGCGTTCTTTAGTTAGGTGCTTTCACATAAATGTAGCTGGTTAGAAGGAAAAAGCCCAACACAAGATTTAAGAAGTCACAAGACTTTTTTCTAAAGGTAGACCAGGTCTCTTGTATTGGATAGAAGAATAGTTTGAAGTCTTAGGGCCCGTTTAATTCATAGAATTGGAATTAATCGCAATTCCTTTCTCTTTAAAACATTCTAGGATGCGAAGGGGAATTGCAGATATGTCAATTATAATCCATGTAACAAAGCAGTGGATAGTTTTGTTTTCATCATGCTGTGGGACATGCCCTATGAGCAGCAGCCTATAGGCTATAGGTGTCTAATTATTTGAGGGACCCATGGAGATTGCATTGGAAAACATGGTCACTAGTTTAGTCCTAGTGGTGTTAATTTGTATTAATCTTAGAGGCGGCTGCACTTTCTTCATCGTCATGCGGTTTTGTTTTTATTTTGTAAATTTTTCTTCCTGATGTATTGGGTTTAGTGGCTTGCTGCGTCGGTTTGTTTTGTGAATGACGTATCATTGACTTTTCAAAAAAAAAAAACAGGCCGGTAATAAGTAATTAACCGGAGATGGTGACTGAGATGGAACGTACAATTTTGACAAAAACATGCCTTTCAGTTTTATTATACAAGCATTAATTGCGGTTGGTACTTGAATATATATCTCCATCAACTTATTCAAAGCACATCTCTTTCTAGATCCAGTATCTTTTTTTTTTAATAGCCGAACGGAGCGTCACCCTAAAGATCACTTCATCCACACAAGTTCGATCCCCAGCTTTAACGGTTGCCAGCCCGCGTAAACACGCGTTGTGAGACTCGAACCCGCGACCACCCGGGCAGGAAACCCTAAGGAAAACCTTCCCACCTCTCCACAAACCAACTGGTCTGTGGGTCATTGGCTGTAGATCCAGCATCTACCAACCAAATTTTTTTTTTTATAAAAATCAATTATTTTAATTAAATCGTTATTGTTGTAATCATGGAAGGCCTTAATGACTCATACTTGGAAGCACTCTTGGCACAGATAAGCCCTATCGAACTTGGGTCTTATGGGTTCTTAAGCGTGCGCTGCTACTTATCTAGTATGTTCTAAAGAGAAATGAATGTAGATTAACGAACTACATATAGGTAGCTCATACGAGAAATATATATATATATATATACTTCACAAGCTACATATATCTAGCTCGTCTATCCACATATTTTTCTAGTCTCTTTTTAGTTTTCATAAAAAATGATAAGTTATAAACACAGTTAGAAAATAATATAAAATTTGCTTAAGTTGCGAGTAAATCTCTATTTTGATTCCCAAATAACTTTGTGGTTCTCACATTTGATTAAAACGTGTTATATTGACTTATTAAACGTAAAAAAATAAGGGTAACATAGTTGTGTTTATATTGCTTTAATGAAACAACTTAAAACAGGTAAATATGATATTTGGATTATAAGAAAAGAGTATATTTAGTATTAAATTATTGTGTTGGTACTTATTCTGATATTTCAACTCCACAAAGCTGGTCTAAATCCAAAATCCAAACCAGCCCGTCAGCACGACACATCTATTCAAATTTTAACCATTCCAAATCGACTTTTTCCTCTAACACTAAACTATTTCAAACTCCCATGTCATAGTCCACTTTTTAAAAAAAAAAAAAAATCATGTGTGTGGGTGGTCTCTACTAAAACCTAACACCAACGACCATTTTTATTTAAATACTAGGTTAGAGCCCCGCGTTAACACGCGGCAAGTACCCGAGTAAAATGAAAATGAATATAAGATGATATTAAGTGACAATTTATAAAATACATACACGCATGTTTTGTATAATAGTAGTTAAATCTCTAACATGACAAACAAACGTATAAGATTTATTAGTTTTAATGTGTAAAGTATCTGTATATATATTTTTTCAACAACACTATAAATGTGTTGTATAATAGTAGTTAATACATACACGCATTTATTAATTTTAACGCTTCTTATAACTCTTGAATATGTGTATATATTCAATAATTGTATGTATACATATAAATCGTTGGGTCTAAAAAAATTGAAGTCAAAAAAGTTTTTTTGGGAGTCTAACATGTGAATATAATTGTAATGTTTAAAAAATAAAAATATTTAATTAATAGATTAAAATATTAAGTTCTTAGTAAGTATTATATTGTGCATATAAATTATATAACCGAACATCGACTTTCATAGATATCAACATAATAGCTTTTGAAAAACCTTATGTATACATACGTAATCATATACATATTCATATGTGATGATTCAAGACCTTCATTTAAACAAAAATACACATACACATCACACAATGTATATGTATACGTTTGTTCACATATCCATTACTAAAAGAAAACATAAATTATATAATTACTAACAAATTGGGTCAGACTTATATGTGTTAGAGACAACACAACCAATTTTCAAATATAAACAAATATATATATATATATATACTGCCAAATATACATGTGTGTGATTTTATTATGACATTAGATACAATCTATACACACAAACATATCATACGGTTACATAGACAGAATCACACAACAAATATTATAATCAAAGACACTTCTAAACAAAGTGATACACGATTTTGACAAAGTTTCACATTCACTAATCCACTACGCATATAAATATGGACATAGATCAAAATAATGTCTACCATATAATATATTACTCTAAACCATCCATCTTGATATCGTTTACAACCAAAAAAATAATATCCTAAGTGCATCTCAAGTTGATCTATGTTCAATAGACACACAAGTAACAATGTACTTCAAAAAGTAAACTTTACATACAAAAAGAACCAACATAATTAACATAATTTACCTGTTTAGCTTGGGGACAAAAAGTAAATATAATAATCCTCGTGACGATTGAATAACAGAAACCCTAACACTGGAACAAAGGAACTATTAAAAAAATATCAAAAATTAAAATAATACAAATTCGAATATGAAGCACAAACTTACCACGAAGAGAATCAACATTATTGTAGGTAGTGACAATAGAAATGCATCGAAAAGCCCTAATACATGAACAAAGTAAGAAATTAGATGATAAACACGTTATGACTTGATCATATAACGAACTTATTTAGTCAACTCTACTGGAAGCATCTATTGATCAGTTTCCCTTTAATATTAGAAAGTTGGTCAGAAACTTAACAACATTATTAAGTTTAACAACTTAACCTCCACTATCTTCATAAGTAACACATACTAAATACAAATGTAATGTCTTTCATGGTAGACCATGTTATCAAAGTCATTTAGAGTTGAAAGCACTCCACCATCTTTGCACTTATGATGGATTTGCTATAATTTAGTTTTCTAGTCTACATACACTTTGCTACTATGAATATATATTTACCAAAAAAAAACTTGAATCTTTATGAGGAAAGATTTACAACCCAGTTTAAGTAGTAGCAAGTCAACTGATAATTTCTACCAACTCTAAGTCCCAAGAATTAAAAAAAATTATAAATAATAACTTCATAACAAATCCCAGGAACCATTCTCCGAAAGTAAACACTCCAAAATAAAAATAAAACATAAATTTTATAATAAAAACCAACAAAAAACAAATGTTTATGAAGAAACACTTACAACCTAGCAAGGTAACTCATGGATAGTTTAAGTAACAGCAAGCCAAATGACAATTTCTACCAATTCAAGTCCCAAAAATAAAGAATAAAATATATATATATATATATATATATATATATCAACTTCCGAACAAATCACAAGAACTATCCTTAAAAAAAACTACATAACCTAAGAATTAAAAAATAAAAAAAATATAAAAAAATATCAACTTCTGACAAATCCCAGTAAGGTAACCTATTTTCCAATTATGTGTGCTTGCAATCTCTTCATTAGGGAAAAATGGAGATCGATAGGAGAATGGAAGCGCTTGAGAAGACAGCCGATTAGGTTTTTAGTTGGCCCGTTAAACCCAATTATACGTAGATTGAAAGTGAAGACAAAATATTAGGATTTGGAGAGAAACGGGTTGAAGAAAAACAAAAGGAGTATTAATATATCTTTTTCGATTATGGATTCTAAAGTAACAAATGAATAAAAATGAAAAAGGTGTATAATTATATCGAGTTGAAGGCGGCAGGTCTTTTTGGAGAGAATTAGGGTTGAATGAGAATGAAAAAGGTGTTGTCGTAGATGAGAATGAAAATATCATAGAAATAGGCTATTTATATGCGGGTATTTGGGTAAGAAAATTGGGTCATGGGTCGGGTTAGAAAACCCATACCCAAGATCTAAATTTAATCGAACATCCAACGGTACAATCTCAAGTTTAGATAAACTGTTTTATCACGAACACAAACATCAAAATGTGTAAGTAACCTTATTTGCGGCATCGGTAAAAATAGGGATAACAAAACCTTAATCGAACACAAACATGAATGATGATGAATACATAGAGGAAAGTAAATAAAAATAAAGAAAATAATTTGGTAATTCAGAAATAACAAAATCAATAGTTAAGCCTTATTAGGCAAATGATAGTATAAAAACCTTATTTTCCATAAAAACCATGAGAACCAATTATTAAATGACACATGGCTTCCATCAAATGTATTATTAATAGCATTAATGTCTTTTTACAGCCGTTTTTAATAGAAAATGCATTAATTATCTTCAAGTTCAATCGGTTCTATCCTAAATTCATGGAATTTAAAATTCAAAATTATTTTTATCAATCCAATGAGTCTTTATTCGTTTGCCTACAATCATTTTTAAGCATGATTCAGAATTTCCATCGATTTAATTTTTAATACACAATGGATCCAAAACTGTAGTAGCGGTGTCCAAAACTGTAGCATGTAATCACATTGCAAAGACTCAATATTGACTTCATTGAATCACATGTAATTTATATGTCAAACATCAAAGCTAAACTGAGATCACGTTATTAGTTTACATGTTATATTATACAGTTGTAATAATATAGTAATTGGTGTAAAGTTAGATACATATTAATATAGTATGTATTTAAAAAAATATATGAGCTGATATGCATTTTAATTCTTAAAAGAAAAAAATGCCTTTAGTTTGGCATAAGCAGATGCATCTAGGTGTTCATTAAAATTGAGTGTTCAAGTCTAATCTAAACAATATATTCAAATATATAAAATTCATCAGACAATCAGAATAGATGGAATTCAGTTTTGCAAGAAGCTTGTGTTCACTACTTCGGTGAAGCGAAAACAGGAGGCTCCAACTCGAATGTTTGGATTTCTCAAAGACAGAACAATGATTGCCCGTAAATCCCAAAATAAGCATGACAGTTTCCATCAACTGGGTCAATTTTAACTGTATAAAATAAATTGTTTAGGTTCATTTTACCCTTATAAATTGAGCGAAAACGGTGTGTGCGCCAAAAGGCAAAAAATAAGTCTAAATTCACTTGAGCTGATTAATCCTGCTCATATGTGCAAAATTCCTAAGGTGTATCAATTTACTATTATGTAACATGGTGCAAAAAGCAACTAAAACTATAAAATTACCAATGATGGGAGATTTTAGACATATGTAACGTCACCACCACTGGCCTCCAGAACTTCTCTCAAGACTTACCTAAATCTGCACCAAAACTAAATATAAATGTTTTTCGGTGGAATAGGGTATGGTTGATAGCTCGCTACTATACAGTCCACCCAAATTAATAAAGAGAAAATACATGGTTGAATTTCGTTTCTTTTAAAAGAAAGTATATACTAAAAGTTAGCTAAATTTAAAATTTTAAGAAACAACTTTCTTACAGTTTCTCTAGCAACAGACATGGCAAGAAACCTTACTCCCATTTCAACCTCCTGTTATCCAACAACAATATCTACATCCTTGGCTGCGGAACCCAGCCATGATATAAGAGAATCAAGCGTGGCTCTTCCTTGAGAAACATTCCATATACTTGCCAAAATTTTAAAAATTTCCAGCCTTGCATATAGTAATTCTCTGTCAAACAACTTTGAACATAATATCTTATCTACATTTTTTTTGACAGCCGAACGCAACTCGAATTTTGTTGCGTTGACCTAATTCAGGATGCAATAAGAATGGTGCTTTTCAATCGAATTTTCTGATTTTTTGCCTGCAGAGGCCAAATAAATCATATTTCAGCTTATATTACAAGCTAACAAAGTTAGACAGCAAGGCAGTCTAGGAGGGTTGTATAATTAACAAACAGAAATAAAAAAGTCATTTTAGTGTCATGGAAACCCACCCGAGAAAAGAAAAGTGACTGCATCAAAAGTTCTAACTGGAAAATCTGCAAATACACTTGGAATCATTAGCACTTTAGCAGCAATTGATTATTACATACGCCTATTCTATTTCAATTAAAGCTACTTATATTAGAAATTTAGAAGTGGCAACTTTGATTAATTTACCTATGCATGGGTCGATTCAGGTTAAGTGCCATCTCTGACAATTTAATGGGTAATAAAGCCAAAAGAGAAAACTGGTAAAACTAATATGGAGTCACCCAAAGTGTATTTTTAATGGATAAAGCCTCTTAAATCATTTCATACACAAAATCATATTATTAAAAAAATTGCACAACTTCTGCAAATCATATTTGACACACTATATATTGAAAGAATTGTAAAAACAGCCAAAAAGGATACTTTAGGTCAACACAACATGACTCGCTTCAACTCAAAACGTGTTTTGACCCATTACACAACGGGCTAACCTTCCCATTTTGCCACCTTTATACTAATTCATCTAAGGGATGATTAAATGCCCTACCATTCCTATATAATATATATAATTGTCTGTGATAGAAAGAAAATCCTCAAACCAAAAAATGGGGTTACATAGATTGTAGGGTCACAAACCAAAAGATGGTGTTTATTTATAACAATGAATAGAACAAAAGAAAATAGAAAATAATCCAATCCAATCTAAACAACTTATAAATTAAAAAAAAAAAATTCAAATGATTTGAACAAACATGAATTAGAATTAAAAAAAAAAGTTCTATAAGTTAATGGGATACGAAAAGCCCATATCCAGATAATAATACCCATTCAATTTTTTTAGAAAATTCATTAGAAATATAAGTTTGTTGTATGCATAAATAAATGAAGATAATGAAATATAATACCTTCAAAACAGGGCTGCTGAACAGATCGAGGCAAATCGGGCAATCCAACCTGTCAGGATCGGGCCTCCATTTGCATTGTTAAACACCGATGAAGCCGTCGAAACAATCCGACTTGCAACAACGTTAGATAGCCTTCCAAATCCGATTCCACATCTTTTATCGATTGTGTGCAGTCCTGTGATGTGCAACAACCTGTAATATGATTTGATTGTATGCAGTGGGTCAAAAAATCAAAAATGATACAAGAATTAATATGTATTTATACATATTAATACTATGGTTATCTAATAAACTCTCACACCGGTGAAAAAAATTTAGTGTCAAAATTAACAATTTCAACTTCAACATTCAAAATCATAATCGAAACCTCTGATAGTGTGAACCTCACTCGTTCACGGCCATCTGCACCCATTACGCCACCGAACAGGGCTGAGCAAGACTTGGGTTGAGTAACCCAAACACCTGACTTGGACCGAAGCAATCTCCTTAACACATATTTGCAGGGATCTTCAACTTACGCTTCTCACCATTACACAATCCCAGTAGTCCATGCTACCACCCTGTTACAAAAATTTCATCAAACTTAAGACAATTGTTAACAATCAGCTTGGTTTCTATAGGAAGCTGTTAAACATAGTTACCATAGATTAGCCTCTATGGTAATCCATATTGAATGTGGTTTATAGTATGGTTGTTTAGATTCACCATAGATTAGCCTCTCAATCAGCCATCCTGCACATGCATAAGACCATCTTTGTTTCTCAATTCAACAAAAAATGTAAGGATATGTGTCTTCTTAAAGAGTATAATAGGTCAGATCATGTGAGTGGTTATTATCCAAGAAAAAAGACTTAATAAAAACAAACATGTTCCATATTAGATTGTTTTATGATCCATCACTAATAAAAACAAACATACATGGCATACCTATAACCAATATCATGATGTGAGAAATCCACCTTCCTGTACCGTCGACAGTGTTCTGTAGTGGCTGATCGTTTCGCTGGTGTAAGAAAACCCCCAAAAATGCCCTGAAATCATATCAAGAAATTAGTTAAGGTGGTATTGAACTATCCATATCAAAACCAACAAATTTACAGAACCGGATTATGAAATATGGGGAAAATGACGATAACTATAATCAGAAGACTAAATAAACTATGTTTTGCTTCCTTAATAAAATTGCAATTGATAGAAGAACAAAGTGACCAAGTTTTTATAATAATAAGCATACACAACTTTTTATACCATTGACCAGCTCCAACCACATAAATAGGCTCTATGAAATGTTAAATAACAAATGACATAAATAAAAAATAAAAAAGATCGTTATTTAAAATCGACTATTTGCCAAGATTATGAGGATGTTTAACCAATGTTGCAAGCCTCCCTTAGCATGCTCACTAAATCAACAACAGTATAGTCAACCATCCCATGAACTTATACTAAAAGTCTAAATATATCCAAATTTAAGTCTTTGGTCATAATACTAACAAACTTTATGGATATGGGATAATAACAAAATGATAATGATTGCTTACAACAGTAAGTATAAAACACTTGACAAATCATAGGTGGGTGTCTTGATTTGCCTCAAGTAAAATAACATCTGGATGTTTATGGTGGAAAAAAATAGGTTGTGCAAGATGGATCAATAAATAGTGCCTCATGCATCATTTAGTATTATAATATCATTAAGAAACAAATAGGCAAATTACAAGATGCCATATCACAGTATCACACAACATCATAAATCATATCATTCTAGGAATTAAGATCATCAAGAAATGTCATATAATACACATTACAAAGTGACGCTGTTTAAATTAAAAAATCAATAATGTTCAAAACTTCAACTGAACACAAATACAGAAGGAATTGAATAATGATTAATGAAGTTTCTAGTGATGAATTAGAGTTCATTTAGTAAATCTATATGCCATAAAAATCTAATGGGAGGGGAATCCGGTTAAAAATAATGGATCTGCTATTCAACTACAAATCAACAAATACATAAACGTCAAGTAGGAGGATTAGACCTTATAATCAAGCATCAAAGGGTTCCAGGCTTCGATTATCTAATACTTTTTCATCAACCCTATCATCATTATCATTTGAAAACTTCAAAAAAAAAATGTTATTCTAATAATCAGTTAATGGAATCCGAGAACCATTCAATCCCCCGTTTAAAGAACCACTCTTTCTTGTAAACCTAAGTAACAAAACACTAAAAAAAATAATTAATCAAACAAAAATAAAATCTTTATGATTTAATATAAAATCAAAATAGATTTAGATACTTGTGAAATACCAAAGCTGGTGAAGCAAACATGTGGAGAAAAAAGAAAAAAAAACTAACATAAAGAGTATCAATTTATTTTAGGGAAAAATTTTTGATGGAACCGATCAATGTAACTTGTGTATATGAAACCAAAACTGCACAGATCAAAACTGGGTCCTTCAATATACGAATAGAAACCATTAACGGGAAACCAAACACATACCTGTTAAAGGTGTGGCGGCGACGATTTTGGTAGAGGAAATAAAAACCATAGATCCACGTGTGAGAAATAGATCGGATGCGATGTAGAATGCAGATACATGAAACAGATATAGAGAATGGAGGTGAACATCGTCTATTCGATGTTTGAATAGTTGTGGTAGACAAAGACGCAAAGATGAAACAATGGAGATGATTACGGTTTTTGTGTGAACAGGGTTGGATATGAAGATGAAGATCAGTGGCTTTTGCTATAAAAATTAAGATGAATGAAGAAGGATCGAATGCTAGGGTTAGTATAAGCTGATTACAAAGGGAATAAGTTGGAGCTCCATATTTAAATATGGATACCTCAAACCCTCTCTAATGCCTTGATTCAACCCAAGTGACCTCAATTATTATATAGATAGATGTGATTCCTAATACCAACTACCATTAATTTTTATTTTTTACTGGAAATATGAAGTTATGAACCTACTGACTTGGTCCATATTAGAAAACCAACTACCATTGCTACTATCCAAAGTGTATGGTTTATAAATCTTTATTATATACAAATTGGGCCCCTAAGTCACCCGGATGACTATACAACACATGACAAACTGATAAGATTCACTAGTTTGCCTGTTTCCTACAATCATACGATGTTTTATTAATTAAAATTTGGCACCATACAATACATTACAACCCAATTCACACATCATGTCTCATCTTCAAGAGCTAGACCACCTCAGAATCCCATTTGATGACATCAAATCTGCAACCAATAACTTTGCTCAACAAAATTTCCTTGGCCAAGGTGGATTTGGGCGGGTCTATATAGGTCAGCTCCCCTCCTCTACCGGCTCGAGTACCACGGTGGCTGTAAAGCGATTAGATGTGAAGCTGGGTGGGCAAGGGGAACATGAGTTCCTAACCGAAATTCTTATGCTTGCTAGTTACAAACATGACAACCTTGTTTCTCTTATTGGATTCTCTGAAGACGGTAAGGAGAAAGTTCTTGTTTACAAATACGAGGTTAATGGAAGCCTCGACAAACATCTGGCATCCACAACCCTCACATGGGCACAACGTTTGCGTATTTGTCTTGGGGCGGCACAAGCACTAGAGTATCTTCATGAAGGTGTTGGAGCGGGGCACAGGGTGCTACACCGCGACATAAAAAGCTCTAATGTTTTGCTAGATGCTAACTGGGAAGCTAAGATTTCCGATTTTGGATTGTCTAAAATAGGTCCAACCAATCAACCATTCACTTTTCTTGTTACTAATGCTTGTGGCACGTTCGGGTATCTTGATCCACTATATCTAGCCACTGGAGTACTTACAAAAGAATCTGACGTGTATTCTTTTGGGGTCGTATTATTTGAAGTCTTGTGTGGGAGACCTGCAATGATCGCGACATACGAAGACGAGCGTAGATTTCTATCTCGCCTGGTGAAACTTCATCAAAAGAAGGGGACACTACACCAAATCATAATCCCCAATCTACTCGAGCAAATGAAGCCGTATTCCTTAGAAGTGTTCTCCAATATTGCTTTTCAATGCCTCAATGAAGAACGCAAACAACGCCCGACGATGAATTTAGTTGTCAAAGAGTTAGAAACCGCTTTAAAACATCAATTGGTAAGTTATCCATGTGATTTTTTATATTTATAGGTGGTTTAGAAAAATCGTAGTGTTCACGGGAGGTTTGTAACTTGTTTTACACTCTGTTCCAGAGTTTCATTAAAGGATGGAAGATAAAGGATTGGGAAAGAAGTGAGGAAAACATGTGTTCCAGAGGGTTTTTTTTTGTAGGAGGGAAAGGGAGAGAATGAGAGGGATAATAAAGAGGTTTTTAAGGTGATTTTCAATCTTTCCAATTTGGAAGGAATTGGAGAGAAAGGAAGAGAAGTGAGATCCTTTCTCTTCCATCCTTTAATGAAACTCTGAAACAGAGCGTTAGTTTCTACGGAGTCTAGTCGAAGAAGCAGGCTCAATTGGAGTCGCTAGTCAAAGGAGTAGACTCAACTTTTAAGTTTTGTCATGTCAGCGTATTTGAGGAGTTCGCTTGCCACATTAGTATCCAGTGTCAAGTTCCTTTAGAATGCACTAACTAGGGTAGCGAACTACCTAGATACCAAAACACTTCTATAAACCTCCTAGAAACGCTTATTATTTTTCCAAGACACCTATTACAATTGTATATATGTGGCGACCTTATTACGATTTGAACATACAATCACACACTTTGTGTTATTGGATATTAGGACGTGCGAACAACCATTTCAGACCCTCGAATTGTAGGTTATCCTTTCCTTGAAATTCGATTTAATTTTGGAGTGATCAAAATCACAAATTGTGTTGTTTGATGGTATAGCGTACTCGAACGAGGTTATGGGGGTCAGTGATCGGTGGATGGCCATTTTTGTTCGAACTTGAGAGCAATCAAAAGCTAAGAAAGATCACGATAGGTCATGACCGGTGGATTCATTCACTCATATTTACGGTGGAAGATTCCGATGGTTTGTTGCACTCTTCTGAACAATATGGTGGGCTCAATGATGCTAACAACAAGGGGGTTGAAATTTCTACGGTGATCAACTCTTAACCCTATAATTATTATAAGTGATATATATTTTCTGGCTAATTAATTATTTGAGTTATTTCAACAATAACATGAGGGTTTACCTCTTCGGAGGGTTTCTGTCCGGGCTTGATCTTGAGTTCGAATCCTGCACACCACGAAAAAATTCCCTGTAACGGTTTGAGATAATTTCAAAGTGGACACCGGTGCGTGGGTAGTGATTCGAACTCGGGTCGAGGGGTTGTCTGTCGATTGATTTCACCGCTGAAGAATACCTTCCAAAAAAAACTATTCATTTACACCATGTATAATTTCAACATTAACATAATTCGGTTAGTTTATGAAGAACAATTTTTAGAATGAGATAATTGCCAAAATAAAGAGTTGACTAACCAAAATTGCTAAAATAAACATCTGATGCGTCTAAACATTAGGGACCAGCCACTCTTTTGCGTCTAGCAATTATATGATTTCATGTATAAAGTTTTCAGACGTTTTAATTTTTAAGGTCCCTGTGTCTAAACTTTAAAGGCGAGACTGTTATTTAGACGCAAAGGGGCTAACCTTTTCTTTAGACGCGAAGAACTTTGTTTAGTCCCTGAGGTTTGTCAAAAATTGTCACTTTAGTCCAAATAGTTTTTTTTCTCGTCTATGTACCTGAGGTTTCCATTTTTGTGTCTTCACGTGTTGATTTTCAATGGTAATAGATCTTGTTAGAAGCCGACGAAGAAATAATTGGGATATCCGGAACTGTTGGGAGACGTTATGGTCTCGAGTTAATCACGACACTGTCATTTGTGACAAACAAAAGAACCTATGGTCCTTACGGTGAGAAGGATTTTATTCGCCCAAGAAAAAAGGCACAGTTTTCAAGCTCATGGGACTTGGGTTCGTTTCATGGCTTCTATGGTCGTTGTGGCTGGTATGTGGAAGCCCTTGGTTGTTATTTGAAGACCAACATTTAAAAGGCTTTTTGTATGTATAACAAAATAGAAATTAGTAATCCAAACTGAGCATAATAACGCATAGGGACAATTTGACCAATAATTTTTGTGGCTTTTGTTTTCATTGCCAAGTGCAATATTGCTCTAACAGCATGTCTTATGATTTTTTTTTCTTTTGGCAAAGCAGATATTAGTATTTCAAACTTAATGTGATAGTAATTCTTAATGACAATTTAACCAACGGCATTACTAACTTTAACTTTCTTTGACAAAACCAAAAAACAATTAACTTAAATCATCATTTATTTTCTTTGTCGTAAACAAAAATCACAAAATTAGATAAGTGGTTGAAAACACTACCTTAGAGCATCCCCTCCCCATATGTTTATGCTCGGTAATTTTGTAATTTCTAAAATATATATTTTTTTTTATGTTTGATAGTGTATGTTCGATAATTTTGTTTTGTTTGAGACTCTACAAAGCTAATAGAAAAAAGATGAACTAGGTATGGATGAATAGGATGAAAATAATGTATGAACCATGTTGTTTGCCAAATTGTTTGAATCATTCTCAATTTGTTACTACATTTGTTTACAATAGAAGTGCTCAACGAATCGAATAATGAATTTTCGAATTATTCAAATCGAATTTCTCGAATTTTAATCATTTTATCTGAATTCGTATTCGTTTCGTATTCTATTAAGATTCAGTTATTCGATTTGTATAAGAAACTTGATTTTGATTCGAATAAATTCGATTCAATTCAAATTGGCGATATACGAAAATGGTAAAAGTGGTAGAGACTATGGTCTTTTAAAATTTTGTGATGTGTAAGGTAAATATGTAAAATACGATTATGGTTTAAGTAGTAAGGAACTATGGGTTTTAGAGTTTGGCCCAAATTTAGAAGTTTTTTTTATCAATGTGTATGTATAATTGTATATATATTAGTGTATATGCGTAGATATACGTTTATAAAATATATGTGTATAATTTGAGTTTGAATTTTGAATCGAATCGAATTTAAAATCATAAATTCGTATTCGATTTACTGGACTCGAATTCGAATTGAATCAAATTCGAAATGAATCGAATTCGAATTCTTGATAATCGAATAGAATTTTTGGTAATTGAATCAAACTAAGTCGAATTCCGAATCCGAATCAAATTCTAAACATCTTAGAGGGTGTTTGGGATTGCATTTTGAATCTGATTTTTAGATTATTGCGTTTTGAAAACGAAGATAATCAGTTTTTAGTGTTTGGATTGTGTTTTGAAAACGCAGAATCAGTTTTTAGGCTACCAAAACGCAATAATCTATAAGCAGCTCCACCCCTGCTTTTTCAAAACGCATAATCTGTTTTGAATAAACAATCCCAAACACCCCATTAGTTTTCAACACAAAAACTTTTTGCATTCTCTATAAATTTATACACAGGTTTAGAAAACTTCAATATATAAAAAACTATATATTTTTTTTAATAGGGCACTACTTTTAGGGGGCCAATCCCTATTAGGTTCATCATGGACTTCAATCAGCCCTGGACTTATTGATCGATTTATGTTTGTTCAATGTGGATCAAGCAACGCATTCTTTTTATTTACACTTTGATCCAAAGTTTCATTTAAGGGTGAAGAGAAAGGATTGGGAAGGAAGTGTGAAAAAAATGTAGTTTTTTGTAGGAGAGAAATGGAGGGAATGTGAAGGATAATACATTTTTGAAATCATTATATTCAAGCATATCTTTAGTTTCATTTATACAGAATCTGACAAAAAAATTGTTGAAGATCTGACAGGAAGATCTCTACTAACTTGTTAAACGAGAATTGAAGAAACAAGATTCTTGATTTCAAAAAGCTAGCGGTGATCATAAAATACAACGAGGGAGAAAGTTAGATGAGATCACCAACCCAGATCTAAGAAAACAAATGAAACAAAATTCGTTACCAACATTCTCCGGGATTACTTTATCTTATCAATGACTGAAAAAAAAAAAAAAAAAAAAAACCAGCATCCAACAATGAGATTAATCATAGATGAACTACAGGAATTCCAAATGGTTAAGTTATAGTTTTCGATTTCGTTAATTAATATTAGCTGTAGTGGTTTGGGCCGTCTTGTCGTGAAAAGCCAAAAACCAAGAATATCCAAAAAAGACACGCAAGAAGGCTCACTTGGGCTAACAAATTCGTCTAGAAAATTGGGTACGTATCGCGTTTGGTTCCGAGTACGGTTTTTGGCATAGAATCTATACGCTATGTATCCGGTGGGTAG
This sequence comes from Ambrosia artemisiifolia, assembly GCA_032199755.1. Lineage (NCBI taxonomy): Eukaryota > Viridiplantae > Streptophyta > Magnoliopsida > Asterales > Asteraceae > Ambrosia > Ambrosia artemisiifolia. Next base: position 4,037,123 of record CM063517.1, read on the forward strand.
GGTCAGGTATGGGCTTCCTAAATAATCAATTACAACTACAGGCGGTTCCGGTTTATTTTTTTCTAGATCCGGTTTCATTTTCCTTTTCCTTTTTGCACCTCTGGTGGTGGTGTGGTGTAGAAGAAAATTTGGGCCAATACCCTACCCGGAACTGGGTATACCAGGTATGGTTTTTTATTCTAGAAACTCAATCTGGAACCGCAACCAATTCTTTCAATTTCTGGTAAAAAATGATACCCGATCATACCCGAAACCGAAACCGGTTATTGAAAAAACCCAATTTGTGCACCTCTAACCACCAGGTAAAGATGAACAAAAAACCGGTTCGAGAACTGAAACCAGTAAAATCGACCCGAACCAAAACTGGTAGCAAAAAAATCCCAAAAGAAACTAAACCGAAAACTTGTAGCAAAAAAATCCCAAAAGAAACTGGTAGCTAAAACCGACTCTAAAACCGATCAAACAAACCAGATAAAGGATCATAGTTGGGTCCTTAGCATCATAGGTCCCATTAAAGTTGCACTTTTTTTTTTTCAAACTCAATATTACATGCTCAATAATTACTGTTTTTACAACTTAATTAGAATAAAATAAAAAATGGCAAATATCCTATGTTTACACCCATGACATCACATAAATTTGAGAAGTACACAGAAGAGAATGAAATGAAAAGATTGAGAACTTTCCTTTCAGTTGGTAGAAAATCAAACTCGTTTTGTAGGTTAGTTTATACAGGCGCTGACCAAGTGTTGCTCTAGGTGGATACCACATGGCATGTTCCTATTGGTTATAATCACACGTACTTTACACAGAGACAAGTATCATCTCACAGAAATTTCTGGAACATCTCTCTTTTATTTGCTGTTTATTCCCCTCAACTTTGAAGAGTTTACACAACTGGCCAAATAGACCTTTTTCTTGTTTATGTAAATTTACGTTTCAGTCCCCTTTATTATTCATAAGTTCATTAAGACCGTTCAAGATAGGATTAAGTTCTTAACATCATTATAATAAACAAATTCAACAGAGAGACTTTCATAGCTGTTGCGTACAGACCAATCCATAAACCTGTTCCCTATATAAACATTTTTTGTTCTAATTTCTTTACTCACATCTAGAGGTGGCAAAATGGGTGTTGGTTTGGCCCGGTAGCAACCCGGACTGTTTCTACCCGACCGGGCCCGGTAACGACCCGGACCGTTTTGACCCGATCGGGCCCGGTAACGACCCAGACTGTTTCAACCTGACTCGTCCCGTTTTGACCCGGACCATTTCGACCGGACCGGGCCCGGTAGCGACCCGGACCGTTTAGACCCGACCGGGCCCGGTAACGACCCATACCGTTTCAACCTGACCCGTCACGTAGCGCTTTTGGTGTTTGGTGAGTTTTTATTCAGATTTGTATATGGTTATCTAAAAATACCCATCCTGACCCATTTGTTTTTTTTAATTTACCCATCCTGACCTACTTACTTATATCCTACAATTAAAATTACCCATCCTAACCCCCTTGAAAATTATACTAAACCCATTTCAACCCACAAAGTCAAATTTTAAACCCAAAATAACCCAAACTCAATCAAATGGGTTGAAATTGCCAGGTCTACTCACATCACATTCCTTCTTTTACATCATATAAGAAGTTCGTTTCTTTTCTGGCAAAAACCTCACATCAATTGACCTCCGTTAAATATCAACACTTGTAAGAGTTAATTAATAGTTTTGTTTATTAATTTGTCAACTTTTTTCCTAGCATTTTGATCCATATATGTAGATATATATACACACACATTTAGTTTATTGTTCTTTAACTTATTATAGTATATGCTGTATATATTTTTTTTGAACGGCTAATTCTTTTTGAACGGTTGGTATATATATCGTATATAACGCTTTAAAGTGGTGCAGAATATATCTTATCTCCTTACTTCATTGATTACATTCCCGGTTTGCACTCTTCTTTTTAATTTCTTTTATTTCACTAAAGCCTGTATATATGTATTATATACATATATTATTTTCATTTTGTAGTTGTGTAGACTGTAGACCAAGTCTATATATGGATTGTTTTTCATTTGATGATCTGTATTTATTTATTTAATTGATCATCCCTTAAGTCATTGTTGAAATGTTAGTATAATATTTTTGAGACAATAATTTGTGGTATGTTTGGATTGCGATTTTTTCTATCTTCAGCAAGCATCAACGATGACCATTCCAGCGACAATCGTTGTACAGATAGATTCATTTTGTAACTGTAAAGGATGCATAGAAAAGGTGAAGAAGACACTTGGTAAACTTGATAATGTCATATTGTTAGCAATGGATCCAGAGATAGGGAAATTTACTATCTTAACAACTAAACACCCTCAATTAATAGAATATGCTCTTAAGCACTCATTTCCTAAAAAGAATATCACTCTAAGACAACAAACCAACCACACATATCCACTGCCTGTCCCTAATGTTGATGATTTTGCTACAACATTGGTGGCAATGTCACACGTTCATGGATTAAAGAGCATGGAGTACACACAATCGAATACTTTCAAGTTTAACTTCGCCGATGGTCATAACCAACCAACTCTCTCTGATTTACCAAATACACTACATAATCTTCGAGGAGGTACTGATGGCGTTCACCTTGAATATGATCCACTGTCATCGCTACCACCACAAACTAATATCACGCCATCTGCTCCGCCTATTCCCACAATTCCGGATATGGTTTATGGGTACCCTTCAGAGTTTTATGATGACAACAAAAATCATCCACATGGTTGTAATGCTGTTCTTTTAGCAATCATAATATTTTTTGTGATTATCCATTTAGTTACATATGTATACGAGTCTGTGTCCATTTTATTAATATGACTGTATATATGCATGTTTTTTTGTTTGACTAGGGATTAACTTGTAAAGCCCAGACTAAATGTAATTCGGTTTTTTGTGTGTTTAATCTGGTATACAACATTGTCGCCTTTGTTATCGCATTGGCCCTTTTCTTTAAAAAAAATTTAAAAAAATTAATAGATGTGTTAATCATGATTTACTTTTATATAATACCACTTTTTAATAAGAATGAATGTGCTAATTATGTTGATGGTAATATGATTAACTTTCCTCGGCCAGTCCATTGCTAACAGGATAAGAAACCATATATATATTATTAGACCGGATTCATTCACCTTTAGTACTTTTGGTCTCTCATGTACTTGAAAGTGTTAATACTATATGTCCCTAGTCCCAACATCCGTTACCTATTCTCTTAATTACCCCTTATGTGCTCATCACATGAAGTTTAAATTTGTGTTTTCAATAATTAGTTGAAGCAACAATAGAAATTCATGAGTCAGGGCAGGGCTTGATGGAGCTCTAGCGCGCCACTAGTACCGTTGTCTGATGAAGCATTGAATTCATGATCGATTGATGGAGCTACGCCAAACTTCCAGTCTTTATATTCATTTTACGTTCAAATCATTACATTTCTAATTTCGCTTTCTTTTATCTTCGGTCTGTTTTTTAGATTTGTTTAGGTCTTTTGACATCCATACCATTGCCCACAGTGAAGAGAACTGATGAACACGAAGCGTTTGCAAACTAATATATTTTAAGGGTAACATTGCCATAAAGTAAAAAATACTAAGAAATAGTGTACGATATTTTAAATTTCGTCTGGGTATATTTGCTTTTTAATTCTTAATTAAGGGTTGACATGAAATTCTCCCTTCTATTTATACACCAAATCAAATACGTTAAATAAAAATGATGGCCTATAAGTCACCTTCCATTCTTAAGCATATGTATAGGTACAACAGCGGTTGACCGGTCACTGCACACTGCATGCACAAGTTTTCAAGTCCAACCAAAACGCACAGTCACACATCGCTTAGTTGACACAACTTCTAGCCTAACTTACATGTGGTTCCAATGGCAGGCCACTGAATGATGAAACATTCTTGATTGCTTCCTCTTCCATCTCAACAAGTCGTTTGCAAAACGTCTCAACATCTGAAGCTTCTTCCTTCAACAGCAGTCGCAACTCCCTCCACTGGTATTCATGTGAACCGTCATCCATCATGGGTCCCACAAACTTCCCCAGCACATCAATCCCTTTTCGATCTATTGAAAGCACCAGTGCGTCCTGTATAAAGGCACCACAAGATATCAAAGTCAAAGAAACGAACATGATGGGGGTGGGATGTGGATCATGGGTGGATTTGGGTTGAGACAAGTCTTTCGTAACACAAATCAAAGCGAACTCGCATGGTTGGTTACCATTAAGCAATTTTTTGTCCTTTTTGTACATTCTTTATAAGAAACTAATGTTTTAAATATGACGGAAAACAAATTAACAATATTCTTACAGTAACTTATAATAATCCATATATTGGAAAGAAATGATTTAAAAGGTTGTGTGAAGTATTTACTCCACTAGAGGGATTATGTTTCATACCTTCACATACTTATTCAAGTATGTGGCACAGAATATCATCATCGCTCGACGCCTAGCTTCACTTTGATTAATCCCGTCGATCAAGCTTGCAGAGAAAAGTGCTACACAACCAAATACCAAAAGTAACGTGATCATAAGATTTAACTATATTGTCCATATCCCAAAATAATGTTTTTTTTTCAAATGTTGCGGAAACCTGTTACCACTCATGTGAAATGACACAACCTGTTTATTCAGTTGACAAATAATAAGGGGTTTCAGCAGGGTATTTTGTTGTGAAAAGTGCGAATTTGAACTTGGAACATGTAGAAAAATACTTACACAAGGAGTCAGCCTTTGATTCTTCGATATCGTTCAAATCCACTTCATGATTGTTTTCCTTGCCTTCTATGTAAGTGATTGAACTGTATGGTAAACACTTTGGTAAGCTTGCTGATGTAAGCTTGTATTAGCAATATATGTGTCTTGTACCCTATCACTTGCAATGATGGGAGTCACATGTAAACAGACAGTTTCAAGCAAGTGGTCGACATGAAACAAGTCATCAACTATGTAATCCATTATTGTATGGATCTATGTAGCTCAAAAAAGCAAAAACGAACCAAAGAAGCATATAAAACGAACAACACATAGTCTGTATTTGAGAGACACGCCAACTCTACCACTATTTCATTTGAGAGACAAATCAAACCTTGATACATAAAATTATAAGCATAAATGACTTATGCTTAAGCCCTAGTTATGGATTCTATAGACGAGAATCCTTTCTTTAATAAAACTCTAACTTTGAATCTTTATCTAAAATAAAACACATCTAATAAACATCAAGACTTGTATATATTTAATATAGCATTTTCGTCTTATCGTTATCACAACACCACCTTGCCTCAAGGTGTGGACTGTGGATTTGCTTTTTTTTTTCTTAAATTACTTATCATCAACTGTGAGAGTTGGTTTGTCTGTAGACAGTAGGAGTTGGTCTAGAAGATAGACATTATCTTGTTCGTTTTAATTGTTTGTTTGATTTACTGTTTGTTTTCATTCTATATCCCAGCTGAGTCTTATTAATTTACCATCCATTTATGTGAAAGTTTCACATGCCTAGTTTATAATGTTTTACCATGATTCAACAGATACAATCCAACAAGCTATAGGACAGTTTCATATTAATGTATATAATTTGTAATCATCAGTAATTTATTTGTCAAGGCATATTCCTACCTTGGATTAAACTTATAAATCCTGTATTCTTGATCTTCATTTAATAGCTCTTGGAGATTTTCGGCGCGAGATGTAGATCTGAAATCAGATGAACTTAATATGCCAGTAACTGAATAAGTGAACGCCTTTATTGCCTCCCCTTCTGATATTAATGTCTCTCGAAGGCTTTCTGCAGCTGACTTTACCTGAAAGTATTCCATAAAATAAGAAGCATACAACAAGATGTCAACACAAAGAATATCATATTTGTTATCATTCTTTAGAAATAAAATGTTAGTAAAAGCTTGAATGATTATGTAAATGTGCTTAAGAAAAAATTATGAGCATGGCACCTACCAATGAAGATATTCAAGCAAAAGCTAGGGAAAGAAGACCCATGCAATACCAGTTACGGTTTGCCATCACTTGAATGAAATAGTTGGTAAATGATAAAAAAGCACGTGATAATACCAACATAGATAAAAGCCCAGTCAAAAGCTTGAAACAAAAATACTTGCATTAACATATTTTGCTGCAAGAATGTTGATTATATTATACCGAGAAGTGACAATACAGTGTTGATCATGGTATCGGAGAACAGTAACTATATCAAAAGACCAGTTTCATTACATAGGCGTGAAAATCGTTAAAAAGATCACTTATTTTCAGCTTCTTAAATAGTACCTTTTTATCACCAAGAGGAACAAGTTCACCAACAAGAGCAATCCGGTTAGGAGGCTGTAACAATAAGAGAATCGTGGTGTCATCATAATATAATCAAGATAACACAGTATACTTCAACTCTCACATTTAAATATCAGAATGCAAAGCTTTGTAATTTATTACGTCTGCAAGAATTTAATTTTTCCCTTTTTTCTATTAAATCCCTTGGATTTGTGTGTGTGATAGATAAAAGAAAGTTAACTGACCAACCTTCTTTAATGATTGAAGCAAATTTGCAAGCGAGCCTGGTAATGGACTTGTGACGGCCAATGAACCGCGTTCATCTATAACTGTATTCTTTTTAAGCAAAAATGCACAAATCAGAATAGAAGAAGGTAAATTTTGTTTCTCGTAAGGCAATGAGCATATATATACATATATCGGTAGGTCACAATTCAGACCACACATTTTTTTTTCAATAAAATATGTGAAAGAGAGCCCAAATGCTAGTCAGCTTGTATCTGAAATTATCTCATTACAAGGAACTAACTTGTATAAAAAAAAGTACGGTGAGGACGAGATCGATGCAATTCATAATTAGAACTTCTCAATCTAAGATGATCCCTCAATTGAAGGGTTCATTTGCCTTATACAACTACATACATGATCAAGAATACATAAACTAAAACCATAGGTTAAGAGAGAATATTATGAAATATAAGCATACCACATTATGCAAGTCATCATGAGGTACCCAAATGTAAGGCCTCCCCTTCTTCACAAAGTATTTAACTTTTGAACTGTAGATTTCATCCTTGCTGTAAAGGAAACACACCCACATAAACAAGGCATAATATACAATCGTATAAAATAAAAATAAAGAAAGATTAGATGGGTACCTACCTTCCTTTGGCATCAGCCTTAACTGTATTTAGATTACCTTGCCAATTAGAAGCCAATATATTCTGCAATAATAGGAACATTAATCAGATACCCAATTGAATAGGTTGTGTGGTGTAAGTGAAATGGTAATCATAAGCAATACCTTGCACTTTTCGGCGAACGTTAAGACGGTGGTTCTGCCCCCCTTCATTATTATTACTATATGTAAAAGATGCACACCAACTGTTTGTTGTAATTACTCACAGAAAGAAAGAAAGAAAGAAAGAAAGAAAGAAAGAAAGAAAGGGGAATGGACTGAGTCAGCTTCGCTGCTAAACCCAAGCGTTGGTGGTGTTATTCGAGGAAGAACGAGGGTTTTGCAACAACCCAAATATACGGGCTTGTAGACGGAAATACGGAATTAAAGAGGATCAAAAATATAATTTGGGTTGTAGCACAAGAGGCAAAAACTCTTTGAGAAAAGACCTAGGGGCTGTTTAACAACTTTTTCTGAATGGATAAGTGTCGAGTGTCGAGTGTCTGAACTATTAAGTGTTGAATTACTAATAGATCTTAACCATTTAGACTTAGGGGTTGTTTGGTTGATTAAGTGCTGAATCATTAAGATGGTCTGAATGGTTAAGAGACTCTGAATGGTTAAGAGCTGAATCATTCAGACCTGAATGGTTAAGATGCTGACTAAGAGGCTACCAAACAGCCTCTTAGTATAATGTTTACCCATTCAGAGGCAAATGTCTGACTCTGCTTACGAAATAAACAGTCTGAATGAGCTATGTCAGATTGATTCAGACATTTGTCCTACTAAGAATTCGTTAAGAGTTGAAACAAATAACTCCTTGGAATCAAATTTTGGGCAAGGTGAAAAATAAGGAAAAATTAGCCATTAAAAAAAGGATCAAAAGTATTATTTTATTTAGTTAAGTAGCTTTTAAGTGTATTGAGTATGGTTTAAGGCGGAATGAAAGTTGAGTTCCTATTTTACTGAATTTTCACTATGAGTCCGTAATGTTTTCCATTTTAATTAGTAACGCGTGAATCACGAAACTAACTAAGTATATAGGTCGAAGTCTAAGTTAGATTAGAATAGAGTTTATTTATTGTTCATCTCATATTGTTTAAATGATTGAGTTAGTTTCGAATTACTTATTTACCAAGATACGAAATTAGTGTGCGTATATATACACACACACCTCCCCATGTTGGGGTCTAGGTTTTATGTACTTTTGTAATCAATTCTCTTGAAGTGCTTAATAATAAAAAGAGTCACACGAACTTGTGAAACAACGTAAGTTTAGGATTAGGGTTTGGGGTAGGATGTCTGGTCTTTGATTCAACAATCAATTGGTTGACATGATTTTGGAAGAGTTAAGAACGCATATTTATTTGAATAAAGAATGAGACAAAGTTTTATGCTATCAAATATACTTTGATCTTGGGTTTGAGCTTGGTATTGTATGGGCATCGAAATAACCAATCCCGAAATAGCAAAAAATGAGTAGCGGTATTGAAAGTGTTTGGTACAATTCGAAGGTAAATCAATCTCAAATACCAGTACCATTCAGAACCGGTATCAAACTGAAAGTACCGATCAAAAAGACACCAAAAATGGGTAGCGAATTAATACTGAAAATGGCTTTATATGATACAAATCGTTATCGTTACCGACATCAATACTAGTTCAGTTTCGATACCGGTTATTAAGTTTGATCAAGTTATGCTCGGTTAAAAGAAAAAAAGCATGAAGCTTTTGACTTTTTAACCACCTTATCACAAAGTAGAAAACAAAACCCCTCTGACTGACTCTGACCACCACCCGTTACAACCAAAACACAATCTAATCTAATCTAAAGTTTAACCGTGGGCTAGCCGCAATGTCGGACGATGACGACGATAGATCTCCTACCGAACATGGACCAGAAGATCAACTGTTTGACAAAGAACGACACATAAGGTACTTAGAGATGAATTACCACATACTACCATCGTTCTACGAGGGTCAAGAGATCAACCATCTTACTCTCGCCTACTTCATCATCTCCGGCCTTCACATCCTCCATGCCCTCGATCGTGTATCATTTCATCACCCATTTCCTTTCTCTTGTTTTTATTTCATTCTTTTTCTCTTTATTACCGAAATGATGTTATTCAAGATCTGATTTGTTGGGTTATTTTGATGATTATATAGATTGATAGAGAAGCTGTTATCAATTGGGTTTTGTCTTTGCAAGCTCATCCCAAGAATGAAGATGATCTAAACAATGGTATGATGTTTTTTTGTATTGTGCTATGTAGAAATTACTGAACCTGTTTGTGGATTGGTTACTGCAGGACAATTTTATGGATTTCATGGTTCTAAAAGCTCTCAGTTTCGTTCTGTTGATAACGCGGTATGAATTCAGGTTATCGACTTATCGCTGTTTGTTTTATTTGGGAATTCATCTATTAAAGACGTGTCAAGTTTTTGTTTTTATTTGGGAATTCATGTATTTGTTTACAGGTTTCGGTTCCCAACAACAGTCACTTAGCAAGCACATACTGTGCATTAGCTATATTGAAGATAGTTGGCTATGATTTTTCACTTATTGACTCTGCTGCAATTTCAAAGTCAATGAAACATCTTCAACGATCTGATGGGAGGTATGCACGATGCTATTTCGATCTGACTTACCAAAGTTCATAATCAGTTACTTAATGGCAGAGTTTATGTGAAAACAGCATTGATACATAAGATGTTATGGTTTTTCAAGTAGAATTTTTAACCAACAGAGTGACAGACATAATCTCGTTGGTTTTAATATGTTTCATGCTTCCTATAGTTCGACTCCTCCCTTTTTTTTACGAATGTTGGAAGGCTGTAAAGGAATAGCTTCAAAATGAGTGGCCCATAGCTTTCTTTAACTTCTTTTTTTACAAAATTTACATGCTCATATCCTAATTATAAGAACCAGATGTAATTGAAAAGAATGATATTTTACACATTTAATCATGGAAAACATTACTTGCACTTAAATGTCCTACATTGTTAGTTTCAGACATGGCCACTAAAAATCCATAGGACAGCCTTGCCAAAAGCTTACCTCTTATTTGATAAACATAATACAATGTTTTGAGTAGGCATTTTGATAACAAAGGTCTAATCAGTCACACATACAAAAGGGGGTGGCGGCGCAGCTTGTTGCCCGTCTGCCTGTTATTTTGATGTAATTTTCGCTTTTATTGAATGATTAGATCAACAAATTAGCAAGTTAAAAAAAAAACATATTCACATATGGGACCAAGCATAATCGTTTATAAGAGATTAATAAAGACCACAAAATTTGTGTGCATTATTGCAAGACATTTTGAAACAACAAAATTATGTAAATTTGAATCATGTAAACCCCAAGCGCCTAAACAATGGACCCAGTTTGGTTTCTAGGCGCCAAAAATGTAACTGGCCCCTGCTAGCCAATGCATTCATATCATATATTTGATATGTTTTTGCGAACTTCATTTGCATTGTTTGATCTTCCTGCCTTGAATTCTATTTATTATTCATGTTTTCTTATGTCATTGTGTATCAGTTTCATGCCAATTCATACGGGGGCGGAGACTGATTTACGGTTTGTATATTGTGCTGGTATGACTCCATGTTTCTTTAAGCACTTGTTTAAATATAGTTCTTTCTAGATTGAATTTCACTGTTGCCACTTGATTTTTTAGCTGTTATTTCTTCTCTATTGGAAAATTGGAGTGGCATTGATAAAGAGAAGGCCAAGAACTACATATTGAGTTGTCAGGTATATGTTCACTTTGTCAAGTACCCAACCCTCAGGTATTCCTAAATAATGCATTAATTGTTATAACTTATATAATACTTTAATTGTTATATTATATAAAGTGTTTAAAAGTCGGCACGAAATTTTGATGGGTCAGTCCAACCTGACCTGACCCGTTTAGACGGTATAAAACTCGCCCTCATCTATTACCCAACCCGACCGATTAATCACCTCCAGTTTCAGATGAAGTAGTGTGTAAACGCAATTGTTCTAAGAAGAATTGGCTCCTTTTTTTGTTACCTAAATCAGTGATGAGGGAAAGATGACTCAAATTATCGTATGGTAGATGGACTGACAGGAATGTGGGAGAAGAGTTGAGAAACGGGCCAACAACTCCAAAAAAAATAACCAACATAGAATCTTTTTTTAACAATTTGGTTTTTAAGTATACTGTTTTTTATTAATTATTTAAACTAAAGCCTAGATTATTTGTTGTGTTGACCGAAATGAACAGGTAGGGTAGTAGAAAAGTCTATAAATAAACGCTCATTTGTAATGTTTAGGACAACTTTTGATATTACAATGAACTTTCTCCCATATGGGTTTTATCTAACGTTGCTAGAACGTAACTAGCACGTTTATCGCTTCCGTTCGGCGTCGATCAGATGCCTTTGTGCATATGGCTTACCAGGTAATGTTTTCTTGCAGTCATATGATGGTGGTTTTGGATTACATCCTGGTCAAGAATCTCATGGTGAGTTTTCTTGCCTTATCAGTGCAGTTTTTTTTTTCAATTGGATGCAGTAAATTAAAACTAAAATAAACACAATGTTTTACTTGACACTACTTTTAGAATCACAGGTGGTGCAACTTACTGTGCTGTAGCATCTCTTCGGTTGATGGGTTTCCTTGAGGATGATCTGGTTTCTAAATGCACATCCTCTTGCATCATAGATGTTCCATTGCTTTTAGATTGGTGTTTGCAGGTGCACATTCCAATCTCCATTAGATATTAGTTGATGTTACAGTACGGCTGTTGTGAAGGTCAAATAAGTTATCTAACTGCCATCATCTTTCTCATATATCAGCGGCAAGCAGTTGATGGAGGATTTCAAGGAAGACCTAACAAAATTAGTGACACATGTTATGCTTTTTGGTGAGCCTTTAATAACTTTAGATTTCTGTTGTTTTATCTGTATTTTGTAGAGTTGACTGATTTTATGGTAATTTTGTAGGATTGGTGGAGTTCTGAAGATTTTAGGTGCTAGTAAACTCCTGAATGAAAACTCCCTTCGTGCTTTTTTGCTCACATGCCAATCTCAGGTCAAATCTTCTATTTTGTGCTACGTTGTTCTTCGTAATTTATTAAAATAAAATGTGTATGGAAATACAGCCTCTGTACCAACCAATATTGACCGTCTTTTCCACTACAAGGTCACGACTTTGTTTCTTGTATCCGGGACGGACACTTCCTCAACTAAAGCACAATTGACTATGAAGTTCTATCATTCACAATCAACATGCTCAAAACGCGTTTTTTTTTGTAGGCCAGACATTTCACGTGTCCCAATATCTATCCCGTGACGGGATGATGTGGGATGATTTTATAATAATTTATTTTGTTTTTCTTTTGTAGTACGGTGGTTTCAGCAAGTTCCCTAGAGAATTGCCGGATCTTTACCATTCGTATTATGGATTTACAGCATTCAGCATGTTGCAAGAAACCGATCTCAATTCTCTTAATATAGAATTGGGTATAAGTGCCATCCATCACACTTTGATCTAATTTCACTCACCTTTTTGGATCTTGTATCATTTATCATGTAATTTTCTTCCAATAATTTACCATATGCATGAATGATTGTGTGTTGTACTACATTAAACATCAAGAGACAATGATTTGACAAGAGATCGTGTTTGGATAGTCAATTTGTCACTAGTGCTTGTAGCTTTAAGCTTTGTTTCATATCTTTTAAAATTCTTTTAATGTCTTTTTGGCTCGTACATATTATTTGCTGAAATCACATATTTGCCTCGTTATTTTTTGGTAGCACTTTTTATTATTTGAATTAAAGTTATTAGTTCTTGATGTTTGGATAGCTTTTTTTAACGGCCAACAAATCAATCCTGATCACTCAAGAAGTACCCACTGCCACTGGACAAACGAGTAGTCTGGGAGTAACCAGGGTTCACTAATAATTTCACACCAGTTTCCGGGGAAAATCCGCCGCCCGAAGGCCCACTACGGTAAAACCCAGCCCACTAGTAACATTTTTGGTGTCGGCAGGACTCGAACTCTCCATCTTCCATAAGGAAAGCAAGAAGGGTGCCACTCCACCATAAGGAGATGGCGATGATAGCTTGTGTTTGCTTGTAAGTATTTGTTTTTATTGCTAATTAGTTAGTTTTATTAATTTGTTTGATACGAGTTCTGACACTACTTTATACTAGAAGGAACCTCACGTGTTGCAATGGGGCTGCCTAATATTTGGCTATATACAGTTGGTATGTATATAATTGATATGTTTAGCTTTAAGACTTGTTTTTATGGCAAAATATAGAGATATATATAGATATAGATTATTATTATTATTATTATGAAATTCTCTAAGATCTTTTACGCCATGGTGTTAAACTTTTCAAATACTTCAATGGTTTTTAGCTTTAAGACTTGTTTTTATGTCATCTTATATTATGAAATTTTCTAAGATCTTTTAGCCATGGTGTTAAACTTTTCAAATACTTCAATGGTTTTTATTACCATTACTAATTACTTTTAATAGGTTACATAAGTTGATTAAATTGTTGTATTTAATTTGTCTTGACAACTATAAATTACACTTTTATCCATTTAAATGAATATTAAATGACAATCTTACCCATCAAGAACTCATTATATATTACTTTATATAATAGTTAAACAATCAAAGATTTTCATGATTATGATGAGTCAGACATTTAAATTATCAAACAATCTTTGCTTCGGTGCTGTGTTAGCATGTTGCTAGGTGGTGCAAGGTTCAAGATCTGATTAATTTTTCCTTCAAGTACCAGCTCGATTCTCATAATTTCGTGGGGCTGTCGGGGAAAGCTAAACAAATATTTTACGGCATTATCATTATTGGGTGTTGGAATACATGGAGGACAAGGAACCGATTGAAATTTCAAAGTAAGAAAGCTAGGATGGAAGATATCATCGGAGGGGTCAAAGCGGTGGGTTTTCTTTGGGCCAAGAGTAGAGCAAAGTTGTCTTCTTTGTCTTTCGGGTGATTGGTGTAAATTTGTAATTATGTAAGTTCGTTTGGTTTTGTTGTTGTGCTTTGCCGCCCCGTTTCGTGGGTTCGTGGTTTTAATGAAATATACCGTTAAAAAAAAGTATGTGTATAGGGTAATTTAATATACGAGGGGGTGAAATATAAAAAATGAAAAAAGGAATTTTGGGCTCGTATAATTGTCATACATGGCTCAATTTCTTATGTATTTATGAGGTTTAGATGTGTTGCACATTAATTGTATGTGTTTTATTTCTAAGAAAAATAACACAATTGCTATATCAATTTATGTTTTCGTTTTAATCTTAGCTTAATAGAGAGCTCATTTGTTTATTTTTCAAATGCTAAAGCTATAAATATTGAAAAGAGATATAATTTCCAACTTGAAAAGTTTGACATGTTGTACCATGTTTGACACACTGTTATTGAACCTGAGACTCAAAACCATTACCACAATACATAAAGCTTACAATCTTCATGTTATTCTTGTTCTCTACTTAAACTTAGTTATATATTAATCGAACCCGATATATACGTGTATTAAAAGTTTCATCCTAGTATTTTACAACTTTTTTGTGTTTTACGTTGTTGTATCGCATCCGGTGCTTTGGGGGATTTTTAAAAAAATAATTCACTTCTAACCCAAAAAAATTCATCCTTTTCAATTTAACCTCTTTGATTTGATTTTTATTACTTTTAACCTAAAGATTTTCATTTTTTTTTTTTGCAATTTAACCCCAATATTTTTTTACTTTCAACTTCAATCCCCCATATTTTCATCTTTTGCAAGTTTTTCGTTATACGTTTTGTTCTAAATTTTGCGAGTTATCACATTGCAACGTGCGTGTGGGATCTAACGTTTTTTCGTCTATTTTTTGCAGTTTGACAGACCCGTTGCAACGCGTTTATTTTTCCTCATTTGATAGGTTCGTCCGAACGTGCTGGTACCAGATCGTCATGGTTTCTTTTTATATTTTACGTTTCGGTCTAATTTTTTTCGCATTAACACGTCGCAATAAGCGTGTGTGGTTCAATGATTTTACGTCCAACGTGCGTGGTTCAACGATTTTACGTCCACTTTTTGTTCAGTGTTATTTTTTTCTTTTTTTATTTATTTTGTTTTCACGAGTTTTTCCGGTTGATGGTCACTAACGATGGTGTAATATTAGTGCTATTTAACATAGTTTTACGCTCTCACCGTAACATGGAACGCTCTCCGTAAAATTATGAAAAAAAAAAAAGATGGGACATTGTACGGTTTGATGAGGTCTGATCAAAAGTGGCAATTTGCAAAAAGGAGAAGTGGGGGTGGGTAGACTTTCGGCGAATACCGCATGTGGCATTGTCACGGGTATCTTTGTGGTCATTTGTTGTTTAGGTAAGTGTCCAACTCATTTACAAACACAAACAAATTCCTAATTTCAAACCTCCAATTTTCAATAAACCCCTTGACCATTTGGTAACTTGTGTCATTCTTGGTAATACTAAAACAACTTCTAAGGATTTAAATGAAATTGGTGTAATCTTTAGGGTTAATTTGGTAACTTCTTTTTGATCTTTTACCGGTCCTTATTTATACCCAACTTTTTATTATTTGCACCAAGTAATGTGACATTAATTAATTTATAGAAAAACTACTATGACGTTGCGATGTGCATATGTTTATCTACGTTTTTTATATGAATTCTTATAAAACTTAAAAAAAATGTAATTAAAAATAAGTTTATCGCTGTTTTTTATAAAACTTTATATATTAAAAGTTAAAGAAAACACAAATATAAATTAACTAATAATGTCACAACACAAATAATAAAAAGATGATAGAATCACCCACTCTTTTACCCCGTGTGAAAGTGTGATTCATTGTCAATCATTTAGTGGTCCCTAAACTATGTGTACTTTTTAATCATGGTCCTTCAGCTACAACAAAAGTTTAATCATGGTCCTTCAACTATAACTTCACAAGTTCATCTACCTTTCATCATAATGTACACCCTCTACGGATTATAATCAAGTTCATTGCTCATGTAATTTCCGACATGACACGCGTTAACATCATTCTATACACGATTCAACTATCTAGTCGTTTTCATAGTTAAAAGATTGATGTAAAAATAGGTCTAAACTAAAACACTATAACCTAATCTGTTGACATTCTTTGGAAAAACAATAGAGTTAACAAGTTTAGGTCAATCTTACCACCTATGCTTTAGACATAATTTACAAAAATTGTCATTAATTTGTAACTTATTTGTAGTTTTGTACCCAAACAAAAAATAATTCTTCTAAAAAAAATCCTAAACTTATGACATGTTTTTTTAAAGGAAAAATGGAAATAAATAATCCCAACTATTAACTGTCGGCCAATAACAGTCCCAACTACGAAAATCACCAATATTGATCCCAACTTTCGACATATTGGAAACCAACGGACCCAAACTAACGGAGTTAGCCTCCGTTAGTGTGATGCTGACGTGGCATGCCACGTTGGATGCCACGTATGATCATTTTGCCACGTGGCATGCCACGTAGGATGCCACGTAGGATCTTTTTGCCACGTGGGATGCCACGTAGGATCATCTTGCCACCTAAGCATGCCACGTCAGCATCACACTAACAGAGTTAGCCGCCGTTAGTTTTGGTCCATTGGTTTCCAATATGTCGAAAATTGGGACCAATATTGGTGATTTTCGTAGTTGGGACTGTTATTGGCCAATAGTCAATAGTTGGGATTATTTATTTCCATTTTTCCTTTTTTAAATGTAATATACAAACTTATGACTTTTATGTTATCCTAAAAAAATCCAAACAGTAAAAGTCAAGATAACCATAGCAACAAGAAGAACAAAACATGAAAGTGTCCTAGCAGAATCAGAGTCAATCTGGTTGTGACCAACTGTCGTTTATAACATATATGGCTGATATATTGTACTATAATGCAAGATAAAAGTATGTGGTATGGTATCTTTTCCCATATACATCCAATACCATTTAGCCAACACATAGTTTTACCTTTAGTTATGTTCAGCTTCACATGATCACAACCTAAATAAATATTCAAGAAACACTTTTCTTGGAAGATGTGCAATGATCATCATTCTAATTCAAACTAAAGCAGAAAACCACTTTCAGTTAAATTAATAATAAATGGCAAAATGGGCTTTTCTTGAATTAAACTAAATTAAAACATCTAATAAAGCTCTAATAGAAAGTTTTACACTTTTACATAAAGAGATGTGTACATATAAGAACACATTTTATATCACTAATGCAGCTCTATTGTACACTGGGATTGTTATGAAAATGTGGTCTGAATGTAGGAGGTGAAGCTGCTAAAGGTAGTACCTGTGAAGAGCTTGAAGGGTACTGAGATGATATGTTATGATGGTGGTGAACACTTTCCTTATCTTTAGAGACAATTAGTGTGATAAAAGAACCATCTTCATCACTTTTTTTAACAGAATCTTCAACTCTAAATCTTTCCATCAGTTTTCTTTTTTGAAGTTTAGCTTCAGCATCTCTCAAGAACTTGAACTTTGGAGGTGGTGAAGCCCAAATCCTGTTGAACTCTGCATCACTTGATGAATGACTTAAAGGGCTAAAGGGTCTATGTGTTGAATCTCTAGGGGTTATAGGTGGAGTTAAGTATGGTGGTGAAGTAAGTGGAGTGAAAAAAGGAGTATCCAATGAAAACATAACATCACTTAAACTTCTTCCTCTTGACCCTCTTTTAGTACTCTTGTCTTCTGATTCCATATCTTCTTTTGTTTCTTCTTTTATTGTGAAGAGAAACCTTGGTGGGCCAGAGAGGTTTTGCAGCCTCAAGAGTTCTGTTTCAACAGTCATGTCATCACAATCTTGGCTAACTGGTCTGAGCCATGATGATGATGATGATGGTGATGGTGGTTGTGGTTCATGGACTTGGGTGTCTGTGGTTAGCCCTGTAGAGCTTAAAGATGTAGGCTTTTTCCAACAAAACAAGTACAAGAACTCTCTTGCTGGACTGCTGTAACTTTCTTCAATATCTCTGTTTGATACTCTCTTCTTGCACCATAACAAGTAGTAAAGCTCAGCAATAAGAGCTAGCAACAAACACCCAAACACAAGACTCAAACCAAGTCCTACACTACTTGAAGATCTCATTTTATCTTCAGAATTTTACATGATGAGCCTCTCACAGGACTTTTCACAAACACTTGGTGTGCATGAAAGCTTCACAAAGATTGCAGAATCAATGTAGTATGGAGAAGGGTTGTATCCCTTATCTTTTGCTGACCTGTAGAGAAGCCCGGTGGCTAATGAAACCATATAAAACTTTGGCTCAAAAGATAGGGGTACCCAAAACTATAAAGGCCAATTTTATCTACACAAGTCACACTACTCAAAAGTCAAAACAGAGAATAATATGTTTTTTTTACGTTGAAATCAAACTCTTAAATGATTATGTATTATTAAGCTCTTTGAATCTACTTTTAGCTTTATACCCACAAAATTTAAACATGACACATGACTGCATTTTGTCTTTCTTAGGGTAAAAATTCAAATTTTGTGATGTAACATAAAGACAAGATAAAACAAGTCCCACATAAGATTTTTATAAATTAGTTTGACAGTTGCATCATGACTTACGAATTTTAAATATGCCACTTGAAAAGTTAAAGATAAAAACTTTATTGATTTGATTAACCAAAAGATGTGGTAAAAAAGAGAAAAAAAAAAAAGCAGGGTAAAAGAAGTAAAGGAGGGTAAAATTATTGATGTGGTAGGAGAAGGGTAAGTTTAGTTTTAAAAAATGCGCTCTTTAGAGGGTGTTAGGGATTGAGTTTCAAAACAACTTATTGGCTTATTGGCTTTTTGGAAAAGCCAATAAGTCAATAAGCTGTTTGTGTAACCCAAAAGCACTTTCTGTTTTAACTTTTGGCTTTTAGCTTTTAAGGGTGGAAAAACTACTTTTGAAAAGTTAGAAATCCTGGCTTTTGGCTTTTGACTTTTGGAAAAAAATTACAAATCTATCACCCATACAACCAATATTCACAATAACTTAAGCGAAACACTTAAAAAAATAACAATTTATTGACTTTTTGACGTTTCTCATCCCAAAAGCTAATCCAAACACTTCTTTTAAAACTCCTTTTCAAAAAGTCATAAGCCAATAAGCACTTTTGACCAAAAGCACTTTTGCATTTCCAAACTCAATCCCAAACACCCTCTTAATGATGCATCTATGTATAGAGATAGATAGAGAGAACGGGATGTATCAATATTAACACCCTAGAAAAGGATCTTTAAGGTGATTTAACAACTTGATAAAAGATAGCATCTGGAAATCTAACATGGTTTAATTTTTTTTTTCTTTATGATAAACATAGTTTATCTTGTGAAGAAATGATCTAGGATACATGGTATATTATAAGAGTGGAAAATGCAGAAAGCTTAATTTATGGAATGCCCATAAAATCACATGGCATTACATAAGAAAGAAAGTGATGTATCATTCAATACCCTCAGTATTTGGTTATTTGCCCTCTTGGAGACTTTTCAAGTCTTCATATAATCTATATTATTTTATAACAAATCATAAAAGAAAATTTATTTTATAACTTTGTAATTTTCTTGATCGTAAACTGTTTCATGTCAAGCCAATGATCTCCAGCCCAGCTGGTTTGAGGTGGGAAGTTTACCTCCTTGGAGGGTTCCTGCCCGGGTTTGGTCTCAGGTTCGATTCCCACGTTCCACCGAAAAAATAACCGTTGGGTTTGAAAGGAGAAACCCGTGTGGTTCCTATGGGATTCGATCCTGGGCAGTGGTCGCTTTGCAACACAGGATTTACCGCTGAAACACTACTCTCCAAAAAAAACTTTTTCATGTCAAAGTACCATATTTTATTTTAGACAAACTTTAATGATTTTTGTGAAACTAAAACAACCAAACTATGACGATTGATGATTAAATTCAGAATTTAAGATCGGGCCAATGAGAGGGGTTGATAACTTTATATTAGGGCTTTAATGTTTTTTTTTAATACGTATGGACCATCAGCCCGTTTAGCCAACTCCATGGCCAACAAACCCATTCAAAAGTTTAAATCTCACAAAATTTGGGCCTTCTTGTTACTTTTAAACTTTAAAGTATTTGATTCCTATTTCCTACTTCCTAGTATGTTATCATATTTTATTTTATTTTTGTAAAATAAAGGCTAATGGTAGAAGCAAAGCTTCTAGGAACACCAAAGGGAGAGGTCATGGGTTCAAATCTCATAAGGAGTAGAAATTTGCCGTTCAAAAAAAAAAAAAAAGTTTACAAAAATATTGTATGAATGTTAATAATTGGAGTAATCGATACATTCTAAAACATTAACACAAAGTTTAAACCTAACTCAAACGATTAAACAAAATTGGACAGAAGGTTGGTCAAATAGTAAAATGCAATTGTTAGTAAATCTACCCGCGTGTTGCGGCGGAAGCGTTGATACAGTAAACTCACACATAGCGGTGGAGACGTTAAAAAACATAATGTTAATGTTTAAAAGGTAAAATAATATTTACAGTAGTATCACACCTATTTAAATTAAAGTTACGACCATATATATAGTAGCTTTCAAAATTTAAAATGAATAGATCTACATGCTCCATCATAATGAGAGTATACATTTTCATAATATCTTTATTATATTTTCATACACACATATAGTATTACTAGCTGAT
The DNA here is from genome assembly GCA_032199755.1 of Ambrosia artemisiifolia. Taxonomy (NCBI): domain Eukaryota; kingdom Viridiplantae; phylum Streptophyta; class Magnoliopsida; order Asterales; family Asteraceae; genus Ambrosia; species Ambrosia artemisiifolia. Next base: position 4,058,079 of record CM063517.1, read on the forward strand.
TACCCCGGGAGTGTTCCGGGGTTGAAAAATCTAATACGACTTAATAAAAAATGATAAAAGTAGAAAACATACCAATCGTAAACTCAGTCATACGGATCATTAATTCTCATTTCCGTTCACTGACCTGAACCTTGAAGCAAATGTGGCGATTCATAGCTCACTTAAGCAGTAGCTTCGGCTTTCTCTTCATACTCCTGTAGTGGTTAAAGATTACATATGAGGTTTTGACATTTTTGAAGTTTTCATCGTTTTGGTCTCACTTTAAAATACATGGTTATATGATTTTATTAATACATATATTGAATTACAAACATTACATATTTAATTAAAGTAAAAATCCCAACTAATAAATCTATCAGTGTACACGCATTTATCTATTATTAAGGGTATATATGATAATTGTTAAAGTAATTAGTGCTTTGTTTTAAATCTATCACTGACATCGTTTGTTTTATTTGTCAAAGCAAAAGTTATAATATTTGTGCATTAGATTATTGGTATAAACCTTACCTCCTGATCAAAGGTAGAAGCTAACGGAATGTTCACCTCTATTTATAACTAGCGGGAATGCCCGCGCGTTGCAGCGGGTGTTCCAATTGATATCAGATTTAATTTGTTGTATATTACGAACCACAACCCATTATGGGTTTCTAACATTTTATTCCATTCAATGAGTGAGTAGCTAGTATTCGGATGGGAAGCGTGCCTTTTAGGTCTCATAGAGTATACAGCTGGGGTAAAAACATGTAATCTGATACAGTGATACTATTAATTAAAATAGCACAATTAATGAAAACTACATGCCTTCTCAATTTGCCAGTTGCCACCTCTTTGTTGTGGCAAAGAACAAATGATAACTACACTACAACAGTGAGCAATTCTAGAACAATCATATTTGAATTTATTTGTCTAATATCTCTCAAATTTTGGAAGTTGTGGTTGGAATGCTTGTCTTCTTTCCTTCTATTTTCTAAGGAATGATAGTTTGTTTATAACAGCAAACAAAAGATGCTGATTATAAAAATAAATAAAAAAAGCAGTAGAAATTAAATAGTCAAAGAATGTGAGCAATGTGACATGATGTTAGCTAGTTTCACATGAGTGACCCATTTTGACCTGGAAAATATAACATGAAGTTCTACAAGAGTGACCCATTTTGACCCGCTGTGTAATTTAATGACCCATTTTGCTAGCAAAAAAATACTTTCATCTTTTGATTGGTTCATCTCTAGCTGATTTCGCCAACAATCAAAGTAATCACATTTTCACTACAAAAGTTGCAATTTAAAATGGTTTTACATAACAAAACAATCAAGTAACAGGAATTCAATAAAATGCAACAAAATTATCATTTCATCATAAAAAAAATGTTGGTTCGTACCGCTAAATGTGAAATAGCGCCCGCTATTTCATCGCTATCGCTACGAAGCGTATCGGTAGCTTGTCGCTACTGTCCGCTATTTGCTATTGACAACTATGATTCCATACAAATTAAGCCATAGAGAATAACAAAAAGTGAAATCACTATTGTTTTTTTATGAATTTCCCAAATCATTACAAGTGAATTTGTAACCCTTGTGCTTTGTTATGCAAATAACTTGTGCTTTAGCAGTTAGAAAGCATTTCAGCTCACAATAACTCAATACTATATGGAGGGCGCCCCCATAAAATACACGTTACACAAATCCAGACAATATTTGATCTTTATGTCCTGCAATACTATTCATAATATGATCTATCAAGTGTCTTGCAAATTTATATGATAAAAAAATGTATTTGATCATACCAGCTTTGAAAGATCGAGGCCAGAGAGCAGGGCCGGCCCTGAAAATTCAGGTGCTCGGACCGAGCCGCGAAATATGTGCCCCTTAGTCTTAGGTCTTTTCTTAGTCTTAGGTCTTTTAAGCAATGTTTTCATAACTGAAACGGACGTTGAAACGGTTTCCTTAGTGGTTCTCTAGTCAGACCAGTCGAACCGGATATAAAACTGAAAGTGTCATAATAATTATAAAAATTACTATGTTTGGCTAATTGGCTCATAAAAAACCACCATTTCTTAAAATTCCATAATAATTTAAAGGACCATTATTTTATGTCTAGACTTCAAAAGTTTTTAATAAAAAGAGTTTGACTTGCATCATGTGCAAAAGCGTGAGATAATTATTGTTTTGTAGTAGTACCCTGTATTAAATTTATTGCAAAGGCTGCACAATTACCGTACCACAACACAAATCTCAAGTAACACATTTCAACTTTTTTTCAATTATGTCATATCCTTCCAATATAGTTTATCATGTATGACTCATCTTCTTCCTTATCTATTCTTCACCTTTTGCGTTTATAAACAGTGATGTTCAAGATGAGATATTAATTTTAGTCGAAAACAAAAAGAAAATACTTAGAAAAAAAACACTCGTCGCCCGCACCCCCTCAAGGCCGGCCATGCCAGAGAGATTTACTCCTCTTAATCTGACTTTTTCAGACAGTACACATTTGATAATATCAGTGCGCGTTAATTCAGTATCCGTATCTTCTCCATCCTTCTTTCTATTCATGACCTCAGTTATCCCGTCCACTAATCCCTAAAATATTGACATATAATATCCGATTTAAAAGGGTTATTTTATATATTACTATGCAAAAGTTAGTTTTAAGCCTGATTACTTTTTCTGAATATATCAAAAGAAAGCCCATAAAGCAACTTTACAAATACACATTACAAATATACAAATAAGATGGAAACTGTAATAAGAAATGAGATCAACGAGAACATTTTAATCATAAGGAAACTGCTTTATTTTTAACCATAAGAAGTGTTAGGGAAAACTCATGGGCGATACCAATACCCTACCAACCAGTGGGACCGAAGCTGGACCGAAGAGGGTTAAAGGAAACTTAGAATGGGAAAAAAATATCTTACAAGAAGCTGATAGTATTCCGCTTCCCGCAAAAGCTCTGAACACTCTGAATCAGACAAGTTGGGAACCACACCGTCTCTCAACCAATTCAAAATATGCCGAAAATGTTTTCCATCCCTGTCTACAAACACATACCCCTGCAAGAACACACAAATTGATCAAACATCAAAGCATGTTCTTTTTTTCGCAGAAGCAAATCCGCATGCTCGTTACCAAGACTCAAGAAAACGCACATAATTCCTCAAACTTGACCAACAGTTTAACAAAAACCAAGGTAAATATGCTTCTCAACATTATAGACAAATAAAAAGCACCTGACTTTACCTTCTCAGAATCCTTGCTAACGGTGTGGCGACCACTAAACATAGCAGCAAGCATCGAATGAGGCTCCCTATGACCATAACACTTGACAAACACCATACATTTGAAAAAAAAATACGGGGAAAACTAACCAAGAGCTACAAGATACGAATTCAGAAAAAGGTATTAGGAAAAGCCTCACTTGTATTGATATCAGGCTCATTCACATGGCCATACACAGCCAACACACCATCCATCGATGCTTCCACACACTTCGAAGTAAAGATTGGCGCTTCTTCTTAACCCGATTTCATCTTGTGAATATATCGCTTTAGTAAAGATTCTTAGAATTGATATAAGAACTCCTGTAATCAATCAGCAACTTTAGTATTATTCTCAATTCAATTAAGTCAAGCAAGGTCCCCGATAATATCCCCAATACATTAATTATAAAAGAATAAATTGAAACCCTAAATAAATAAATGACATTAAGCAGCAGTGCCGGCAACAACAGCCTGCTGCATATACCTCTCAGGCATTTCACCGGCGGCACCAATAACCCACCCTGACCAAGGCATCGGCGATACCAGACAAGGCAACAGCGGCAACAGAAACATAAAAGCCTGTGTAAACACCGACCTGGCCCTTGATGTAAGTGACATCCATGACAGGGGCAACAAACAATGAGATATTAATAATAATAACTTACTTGCTAGTAGCCAACACCATTACGGTACCAATTACTTTTCTTATGTGAATCACCGAATTCTTCTCTCCAAGTTCCATCTAGAGATTGAAGAATATGAGACCCTTCGTTGAAGAACTGATGTTTCATAAACCTTGAATTGATGATAATTGAAAGTTTGAAGATGATTATTAGGGCTATATTCAATTCAGGCAGGACCTGAAAGGATTTGAACATCGGTTTTAGTCTGTTAGGCTTCCAAGGAGGGGCAGGGATGGAAGAAGGGGGTAGGATTGTAAAAGTGTTTAGATGATGTAAAGGATGAGGTGGGTGAAATGTCTATATTACCCTTCTATGTGTCTTAATTGTCACAACTATCCCCATAATACCCTTAAATTTCTTGCTTAAATATGTTGTACATGGTGCTGCTTAAGTTGTGCGGAAGTGTAAACACCGACCTGGCCCTTGATGTAAGTGACATCTGTAACGACCCAGGTGGCGCAGCGGATTAGCATTGGCAGGTTTAATTGTAATGATTACATTAAATCGCATTCCAGTATCAATGAAATACATAAAATGTAACCATGGTATCCTCTTCTTATCCAGATCTTCTATGCTTCGGCTTGCTCTTTAATAATACCTGACCACATGTTTAAAGTACATTAGTATTTTCATACTAGTGAGACATGCCGAATTTAGACATACTGATAATAATAACTCGAGTTTAACGAACATACAACTCTTTCTATATAGTTCGGTCATTCTATTTTTGAGTATAGATCGATTATATATGGTCCTGTAACCTCTAATTGGTCCAGGCTATACTCTATGATACCGAATGGATCCACTCTACGTAGTTTCTATTCGACCGAGTTCTATTATTTCTATTAACAACTCGATAACACTTTTATAATATAAACCGTATAAAATACTTGATAACGATTAGACAAACATGTAATCAGCCCAAAGGCTTTAAAAGGGAAAGGGTCATGTACTCACCTCTATTATATTCTCCCGGATTCTGCAGACTATTTCTTAATGGTATATTCTCCAAATATATTGTACCTATTATATTTAATAACATTAGCGCGTGCAAGGCTTTGGGCACGTGATAACGCCGGGGACAATCCTTTAATAATATATTCTTTTATATTCTTGTGTATATATATGTATAGGTATCCGGTTTAATATTGTCGGGTTAATATAATTGTCCCACTCGTTTCACGTTAATAATAATAATTATGTAATAGTAATAATACAATAATAATATAATAGTAATAATCTAACCTTTAAACTCTCCCGGGTATTTGACTGTGTGAACGGGTTCAAACCCGGAACAGAACCAATCACCGGAACAGGGTGTAGGATCACCGGAGACGAACGACCGGGGACGACAGTGGGTAGCCGGCCAAAGTAACAGCGCCGGTAACAGTTACCGGTTGTTCGAATATAGGCTAGAGACGATGACTGGATACGGGTAGTGTTTTACGGGTGGTGATAGCCGAACAGTGGTGTCGGAACAGGAAGTTAGAGGGCTGGTTGTAGTGACGGGGTGGCTCGGTGTCGATGTTCGGTTGTAACAGAGAAGTGTAATCGGTTGGAGTAGAGCTAGTGGTTTATCGGATTGCTCATAACCGGTAATAAGAGAGATGGATTCGAGGTGAGATGATCGGTGTGATGTTCGGAACTGGGTTTACGGTTAATGGTGAACGACATGACTGGTCGGAGAAGATGAATAGCCGAAGATGGGGTATTATCATTATAAACGAAGGTGTCGGGTTGTCGTGTTTATATTTGTGATAGGACTCGGTACGTTATAGGAGCTGGACGGTCGATGGTGTTCGTCGCCGGAGGGGATGACACGCCGGAGAAGGAGACCGGAACCTCCTCTTTCTCACTCTACGTATTCTCTCTCTCTCTCTCTCTCTCTTATATCTCTTTCCTTTCTATCTCTCTTACGGTTTTGTTGCAGAAACATTTGTGTAATTTGTTATTCTCATACTAGTTGTATTACAAGTATATTTATAATATGATAGATGATGATGATGTAATGATTGGTCTAGAAGTTTATTTGTGCAGTGCATGAATGTGTAGATAAGATAAGTGCATGCATGTTGCTCAGGATAAAAAGGAAGAGGTGGATGGACGCGTAGGATGGAAGCAGAGAAAAGGGGCTATAGGTTCATGAACTTCATGTTGATAAGCATGAGTTATAGAGGGTTGAGTGTAGAGAATGGTGAAGACAGATGTATGTTAGGCGTAGGATTAATGTAACAACCTTAGTGCATGAACCCAATAATTAGAAGGTGATAAGGATTGATAGATAATATGAATATGGACATAGAGTTTGGTCATGGTGGGTCATGGATCAGATGGATTTGGTGGGCCAAGGTGGTTAAATGGGCCGAAGGGGTGTTGGGTTTCCACAAATGGGGTCCAATTCTTATAGGCTAATATGTTTTGGGCTTATGTTATCGGGTGGGTTTTATCTATTGGGCCGGATTAGTTATAACGTAAAATAATTATATTAATTAATCATAAATTATATATATAATTTCGGGTACTTAACAACGGGTTGTTACATTCTCCCCAACCTATAGGAATCTCGTCCTCGAGATTCGATTCGATTTATCCTATAATGTTTTCTAATTATTATTAGTTATTATTTTAATAATTTTTATAATATTAGGGTCTCCCCAACCTATAGAACTTGTCCCCCTCCTATTTTCCTGATAATAAATTCTAAACTCTATACGGGTAGAGTTGAGATTCGGATACCTAATCTTTCTGATCTTTTCCCAATTGCTTATAAAATCAAACTATGAAGTCTTAATCAGTTTCTTACTTTTGGGTGTTTTCTATATTATTTCTTTATCATTAGCCAATCCTTTGGTCATACTGAGTCTTACCATAAAATTCTATAGATCATGATACTATCATATTTCTAACCTTTCCTTCGGTAGATAATCCTATGCTGATTCTTATTATGAGTTCTCTTATGGTGGTATGGTGTCATCATATCTTATCATTTTTCTTATCTCAAAGACACTTATAATCGTCTAATATATATATTCCCGGTATAATTCTATACGTATTATAATTCTTTCTTATTGATTATCTTATTAATTATTGGTTGTCAATAATATTGGAGAATATACTAGAATATCTTTATGTTCTATGATTGACTGTTTATTAGAACACGTTTGGAAACGTCATAAAACATATTCATACTTGAATATTCTACAGTCAATTTAAAATGACTCGAGATTTTAATTTCTATTAATTTCAATTCTTTTAATTTCTTTTATTGGAGTTTATCACATGATTATATTTCCGAAAATGAACTACTGGAAAGTCACTTATAAGATCGTCGTAGACACATAAAATCGTATAAATATTATAACCTTAGATCATAAGATTTGTTTTCTATAATCTATCGGCTTATTCGGGTTCGATAAGTACAAACGAATATTTTCAGGAGCAGCGAGCTATAGATATTTTCGATCTGTAATAATTATTCGGGTTGAGACTAAGCTTCGCCGAAAATTTAAAGGAATAAACGTATAAAATAGATCATTAAGAAGTATGAAATATATTTAACGTGTAAATAATTCTCAAGGGATTTTATGGAACAGGATCTAAAACGAATATTATTGAAGATAATATGTCTTTTCCTTTATAGTTTCATATGTCCCTACACAGAATCCTGTGGAAACGTCCGGATATACCTTTCATAAGGGTCCGGATTTCTTTTTGCCACAGGGGTTGCATAGAGGACATGCAGCCATCTTTGATCCTATGTACTGATTTGATCGCTAGGTTTTAATCTATTCTATATACTGATGAATATGGTTATGAACAAGATTCTTATTTCAAGATCTAGGCTGCCGTGAACGGGTCTGATTTTCAGAATTTCTTTTTACAAATGGTGGTTTATCGATATATTACATATTTAGTATAATCAAAGCCCTCTTATCATATTGTCACAAGTTTCAGGTTTCGTGATTCAATGGTTGAGAATACTAAGTATGATAATCGTTCACAAACTTTTCCAATTTAAATAGAGAAAGTAGTGGTAGTACTATTGGTGTGATACCGTTTCTATCTTTCTCAGAATTTTACTGGGTTCTCAAGTCTTCGAACTTGATTTCCAATAATATTATTTGAATGATACAAAGAAAATAGATATACTCTAAGATATACACATTTTTCTTTATATTCTTAGAATAAATAACCAACTTCATGTTTGAAAACTTAATTTGTCTCGGGGAGACTTATAAATTTTCAGAAATTAACATGTTGTTAGATTATCTGTGGGGCTAATATTCTAGTTGGAGTTTACGACTCAAGTACTAGTTTTTTTTTTTTTTTTTTTTTTTTTAAAGAAAGACCAAGGCATCGTGAGTTAGCGATAAATAACTACTTATTTTCAGTAGATTGTAAAATCTCACTGAAAAGATAGGAGGTAATTTTGACATATGTATTATTTCATAAAGTTAAGAATATAATATACTGAGTAGAGAACATGATAACAATCGGGTGGGGATAGTTTAATTCTGAAGTAACAATTGACAATAATGCTGACAACTGAGGTATAAAGTCATTAAGATCGAGATTCAAACGTTGATGTTAAAATGATAAGAATTTAATTGAACGGGTTGGGATACTTTCTAAGATTTCTGAAGTAATGATTTAGTAGTACTGGGCTATTTACAAATAGAGTTGTATAATCGATCTTTTAAGCTTAGCGATAAACAAAATCGTGGATGTTTATATTACGAATAAGGTCGGGGAATAACTTGTGATAGAATCAAAAGGTATTTAAGGAGTTTTGAGATTTGCTCTCGAGCTAAATATGAAAGAATGTCAACCATAGACCGAAAACTCAAGATATAGGGCTCACCCTTCCAGATTGCACGTGTCTTGTCATACCAATGATCCCAAAACTTTTGGAAAGGAACGTGATTGTATGCTGATATGTTTTCAGATTGGAATACTAAGAAATCTTCAGGTGAAACATTACGTCCAACGAGCTGAACTTTAAACTATAGAGTTTGTTTCAAATTGCATACCGATTGGTTTTCGAATTGAAATACAAGGAAGTCTTCATGTGATACTCCAAGTCTAACGAGCCGGACTTTTAAACTTGTTTCGGATGAAATGGAAGTATCTCCTAAATGTCTCGATTTAATATAAGCTTTAATCTTACTTCTATTAGTTCGTTTAGATAGAGATGACACTATTTTTTGATAATATGGGTTGAAATCGGATATTCTTTTATCGACTTATTATAAAATTTCTGAGTTGAAAATACTTTCCTAGTTTCAAGAAATAATCTTGCCAGACGGATAGAACGAAGTTCAAAAGGAATTATAGAATATATATATTTCCGGATATATTTGTGAAAATATCTGCAATAATGGTTTCAAGTGACAAGTAATACGAAAGGGTATATTTTATAGAATATATTTATGTTCACTTGGTTTTCATCAGAAAGGAATTTGCATAAGCAGCAGATATGACGAATTTTGTCGGGGGAATCATATCTTTTTAGCAACTTGATCACAGGAATGCTCAAGTGGGAGTACAATACTTGTACAGATTTATAAAGTTTCTTTAATAATCAGATATATTCTTCTAATTATATTTGATTTTGAATACTTTTAAACATAAATTTCTTCTGAGGAAGGTTACTACCTTTGATTTTCTTATCCTTCAAATAGATATAAAAGATTTGATAACTTTTCATATGATAGGATATAGAATTGTATTCTTATTTTTAACACGTTATTCCTATATTTTTCTAACTGATACAAGAGATTGAAAGAATACTTCTATAATAACTTATTTATATTTCATATAATTCTTGTTTATTCATATTTCTTATATTTCTATCATTTTATAACTTTTAGTATTTACCAAAGAATTTTCTAGAATTCAATCGTGCCTGTAAATTCACAATTTTCTGGCCATTAAAAATTGTCAATTTACCTCACAATATTATTCTAGTAATTTCCTCGATAATTTTTCTATACTTTCTTATAATTTCTATTAACATAAATTTCTTTCTAATATACTTTTGGTTGATCTGGATCAGAAGAGGATTTCTATTAATTAAACCTGTTGCTCTGATACCACCTGTAACGACCCAGGTGGCGCAGCGGATTAGCATTGGCAGGTTTAATTGTAATGATTACATTAAATCGCATTCCAGTATCAATGAAATACATAAAATGTAACCATGGTATCCTCTTCTTATCCAGATCTTCTATGCTTCGGCTTGCTCTTTAATAATATCTGACCACATGTTTAAAGTACATTAGTATTTTCATACTAGTGAGACATGCCGAATTTAGACATACTGATAATAATAACTCGAGTTTAACGAACATACAACTCTTTCTATATAGTTCGGTCATTCTATTTTTGAGTATAGATCGATTATATATGGTCCTGTAACCTCTAATTGGTCCAGGCTATACTCTATGATACCGAATGGATCCACTCTACGTAGTTTCTATTCGACCGAGTTCTATTATTTCTATTAACAACTCGATAACACTTTTATAATATAAACCGTATAAAATACTTGATAACGATTAGACAAACATGTAATCAGCCCAAAGGCTTTAAAAGGGAAAGGGTCATGTACTCACCTCTATTATATTCTCCCGGATTCTGCAGACTATTTCTTAATGGTATATTCTCCAAATATATTGTACCTATTATATTTAATAACATTAGCGCGTGCAAGGCTTTGGGCACGTGATAACGCCGGGGACAATCCTTTAATAATATATTCTTTTATATTCTTGTGTATATATATGTATAGGTATCCGGTTTAATATTGTCGGGTTAATATAATTGTCCCACTCGTTTCACGTTAATAATAATAATTATGTAATAGTAATAATACAATAATAATATAATAGTAATAATCTAACCTTTAAACTCTCCCGGGTATTTGACTGTGTGAACGGGTTCAAACCCGGAACAGAACCAATCACCGGAACAGGGTGTAGGATCACCGGAGACGAACGACCGGGGACGACAGTGGGTAGCCGGCCAAAGTAACAGCGCCGGTAACAGTTACCGGTTGTTCGAATATAGGCTAGAGACGATGACTGGATACGGGTAGTGTTTTACGGGTGGTGATAGCCGAACAGTGGTGTCGGAACAGGAAGTTAGAGGGCTGGTTGTAGTGACGGGGTGGCTCGGTGTCGATGTTCGGTTGTAACAGAGAAGTGTAATCGGTTGGAGTAGAGCTAGTGGTTTATCGGATTGCTCATAACCGGTAATAAGAGAGATGGATTCGAGGTGAGATGATCGGTGTGATGTTCGGAACTGGGTTTACGGTTAATGGTGAACGACATGACTGGTCGGAGAAGATGAATAGCCGAAGATGGGGTATTATCATTATAAACGAAGGTGTCGGGTTGTCGTGTTTATATTTGTGATAGGACTCGGTACGTTATAGGAGCTGGACGGTCGATGGTGTTCGTCGCCGGAGGGGATGACACGCCGGAGAAGGAGACCGGAACCTCCTCTTTCTCACTCTACGTATTCTCTCTCTCTCTCTCTCTCTTATATCTCTTTCCTTTCTATCTCTCTTACGGTTTTGTTGCAGAAACATTTGTGTAATTTGTTATTCTCATACTAGTTGTATTACAAGTATATTTATAATATGATAGATGATGATGATGTAATGATTGGTCTAGAAGTTTATTTGTGCAGTGCATGAATGTGTAGATAAGATAAGTGCATGCATGTTGCTCAGGATAAAAAGGAAGAGGTGGATGGACGCGTAGGATGGAAGCAGAGAAAAGGGGCTATAGGTTCATGAACTTCATGTTGATAAGCATGAGTTATAGAGGGTTGAGTGTAGAGAATGGTGAAGACAGATGTATGTTAGGCATAGGATTAATGTAACAACCTTAGTGCATGAACCCAATAATTAGAAGGTGATAAGGATTGATAGATAATATGAATATGGACATAGAGTTTGGTCATGGTGGGTCATGGATCAGATGGATTTGGTGGGCCAAGGTGGTTAAATGGGCCGAAGGGGTGTTGGGTTTCCACAAATGGGGTCCAATTCTTATAGGCTAATATGTTTTGGGCTTATGTTATCGGGTGGGTTTTATCTATTGGGCCGGATTAGTTATAACGTAAAATAATTATATTAATTAATCATAAATTATATATATAATTTCGGGTACTTAACAACGGGTTGTTACAACATCCATGACAGGGGCAACAAACAATGAGATATTAATAATAATAACTTACTTGCTAGTAGCCAACACCATTACGGTACCAATTACTTTTCTTATGTGAATCACCGAATTCTTCTCTCCAAGTTCCATCTAGAGATTGAAGAATATGAGACCCTTCGTTGAAGAACTGATGTTTCATAAACCTTGAATTGATGATAATTGAAAGTTTGAAGATGATTATTAGGGCTATATTCAATTCAGGCAGGACCTGAAAGGATTTGAACATCGGTTTTAGTCTGTTAGGCTTCCAAGGAGGGGCAGGGATGGAAGAAGGGGGTAGGATTGTAAAAGTGTTTAGATGATGTAAAGGATGAGGTGGGTGAAATGTCTATATTACCCTTCTATGTGTCTTAATTGTCACAACTATCTCCATAATACCCTTAAATTTCTTGCTTAAATATGTTGTACATGGTGCTGCTTAAGTTGTGCGGAAGTGTAAACACCGACCTGGCCCTTGATGTAAGTGACATCCATGACAGGGGCAACAAACAATGAGATATTAATAATAATAACTTACTTGCTAGTAGCCAACACCATTACGGTACCAATTACTTTTCTTATGTGAATCACCGAATTCTTCTCTCCAAGTTCCATCTAGAGATTGAAGAATATGAGACCCTTCGTTGAAGAACTGATGTTTCATAAACCTTGAATTGATGATAATTGAAAGTTTGAAGATGATTATTAGGGCTATATTCAATTCAGGCAGGACCTGAAAGGATTTGAACATCGGTTTTAGTCTGTTAGGCTTCCAAGGAGGGGCAGGGATGGAAGAAGGGGGTAGGATTGTAAAAGTGTTTAGATGATGTAAAGGATGAGGTGGGTGAAATGTCTATATTACCCTTCTATGTGTCTTAATTGTCACAACTATCCCCATAATACCCTTAAATTTCTTGCTTAAATATGTTGTACATGGTGCTGCTTAAGTTGTGCGGAAGTGTAAACACCGACCTGGCCCTTGATGTAAGTGACATCTGTAACGACCCAGGTGGCGCAGCGGATTAGCATTGATCATATATTTGAAAGGTTAAGATTAGTTTGTTTGAAAAAAATAAATAATAAATTAGAGGAAGGGCATAAAAGGAAAACAACATTTGTTGACTTTCTCTCTCCACATGCAATGCACATGTCAATTCCCCCATCATTTTAAAACGTTTATAACTTTTTCATACGATATTTTTTTTTCAAAAAAATTTCACCATATTAACGAGCGTTTTTTTATCTTTAATATGAGTACCACATTGCTACATTAAAATTGAAAAAAAAATCGTGCTAAATGGGTTTTCTTCTCCATTGTGTCTTCTGCTCGTTCATTGTGTTATACTATGCACGTGTGTTTTATAAATATGTTATTTATGTTTTTTTAGTCTACACATGATTTAACTTTGTCCATTGTGTTTTTAGTATGTTTTTCATTGTGTTTTATGCAAATGAGTTTTGTATTTAGGTGTACATTGTGTTTTATTATGTTGTTCATTGTGTTTAAGTCTATTATTCATTGTGTTTTAGTCTTCTATTCATTGTGTCTTTAATATGTTGTCCATTGTGTTTTATTAGACTGTTCATTGTGTTTTATACTCTATTGTTCATTGCATATTTAATTGGTACTCATTGTGTTTTACGTTATCTCCATTGTGTCTTATGCAACTGGGTTTTCAATTTTTTTTCAAAAGTATTCATTGTGTAATCTTCTGTTCATTGTGACTTTATTATGTCGTCCATTTTCTTTTACACAATTGGGTTTTGATTTTTTTTTTCAAAAGTATTCATTGTGTTTTAGTTTTCTGTTCATTGTGTCTTTAGTATGTCATCCATTGTGTCTTACGCAACTGGGTTTTCAACTTTTTTTTTTCAAAAGTATTCATTGTGTTTTAGTCTTCTATTCATTGTGTCTTTAGTATGTCGTTCATTGTGTTTTACTAGACTCTTGATTATGTTTTATACCCTATATTTAATTAGTGTTCATTGTGTTTTACACTCCATTGTGTCTTACGCAAATGAGTTTTTGAATTTTTTTTCAAAAGTATAACAATATGGTACTCATATTAAAGATAAAAAGACGCTCAATTTTATGGTATAATTTTTTTTTTTAAAAAAGATGACGTATAAAAAAGTTACGGACATTTAAAAATGAAGGTGGAAATGGCATGTGACTTGCATGTGCATATGTTTTTTACAAAATTACCCCTCCCACTTGTTTAATCTTTGGACACATGTCATTTTCTAGTGGCTTCTCACCCTTCTCATTTTTTGTAGCCTTTGTAGAATAACCCAACCCATATATATTAATATAATATGAAAGGTAAATATGTTTATTTTATTTTGAAGATAACCATATATTAATAAAATATTTGAATTTATATCTATACATATAATAAACCAAAGCCATTTTAATGACATGTCACTCAAAGAGGCATTCTCCTCTTTGAGTGTGCCATGTGTCATCCCATGTGGTATTGAGATATTTTAGGAAAAAAATAATTTAAAAACAAAAATAGATTTTTCTCTCTTATGTTTCCTCCCATAATTTTTAAACGTTAATATCTTTTATATACGAGATTTTTTAAAGAAAAAAATTACACCAAATTAACGAGCGTTTTATTATCTTTCCAACGAGTACCATAGTGCTATATAGAAAACGGAGAAAAAAAACGATTATTTTTTGTTGGGTTTTGTTCAAACAGTAAAAAAAACACAAAGTGTTCAGGTAAATCATTAATCATGTATAGGCAAGTCACTAATTATGTTCAAATCAGTAAATATGAATTCTATTTTCAACATGCGTTAGCATTGGAGTTATACATTGTTTTAGGTTAGATATTAATTTTAGAGTTATACATTGTTTAAGGTTAGGCGTTAACATTGGAGATATATTTTTAATTGTTTTAGGTTAGCTGCCACCCGAAGCTTTCATGCATGTACTGTAAAGCGCATCATTCTATTTCATATGTAAAATTAATATGTCATATTAGATTTTTCAACCCCGGGACGTTCCCGGGGTATAATCTAGTTAATAGTATATTTAAAATATAAGTAGATTTGGTTTGTGAGAGAATTATGGGAGAGATAAAGAATGTAGAGAATAGAATGGCAAAAGGATTAGGGTTTAAAAAAATTCAAAAACACTAAAATATTTCAATTATGATGCCACGTGGCAGTTTCATGGAAAGGTTGAAGCCACCATTGCACGCCACGTCAGCAACGTTCAATTCTTTTATATATTAATAGATGTTGCGTAAAATGTAATATTTTATGAAAAGTGAGAGAACGGTTAAGAATTGACATATGATAAAAAAACCAAACACAAGAATTTAAAACACAATGCAATGTATTATAGTCATGAAATTTAAAACACTACTTAACACTTAAAACACACTTGTTATCTTTGGTGTTTTTCTAGCCAAAATAATCTAAAACATCATTACTAAGTCTAAAAAATAATGACTACATATAAACTTTTGATCATTCTCACACTTATCACACACTTTTTACGAAATATAGCATTTGTAAACTAACTTCACCATATATACACATCTTTCAAAAAAAAAATATAAAAAGATTAAGGGGTTGTTTGGTAGCCTTTTAATGAGGCTCTTAACCATTCAGCGCTGAATGGTTCAGCATTCAGCGCGTTTGTTTTAGCTTCTGAATGGAATGGTTAAGTCTGAATCATTAAGATTTGGGATGTTGCTGAACCATTAAGCACTGAACTAGGCTGAACCTTAATGAGGCTCCCCTACCAACGTGGGACAAGAAAACTAACCATTAAGAGGTCCAACTTAATGATTCAGTGTTTAAACATTCAGATCTCTTAACCATTCAGACCTCTTAGCGATTCAGCACTTAATCAACCAAACAGCCCCTAAATAATAAAATCTCTTGATAACAATAATTTCTAGATATATCTTACACAATCTAAATTAAAAAACATGTAAAAGTAACATTTGTCACCATAGCAACTTACATTATCTACTTTGTTCAACAGGAGCTCACGCTATTGATTTTCTATTATCCATGTGTGAATTTTTACGAGGCTACACATCTTTGGATCACCTCCACCCCCTAGGTGCTTAACTATTGGGTTCTTCTTTCATCCACAACCAATCTAATCAGTGACAGACCCAGAATTTTTCATCACTGGGGTCCTCATTTTTCGGTGTTTAGATTTTTTACAACGAAATGTGAGTTTTTGGCCCGTTGTCGTTCGGGTTAGGGCGGGGTCAGTGGCGGATCTAGAAATATTTTTCAGTAGTAAAGTTTTTCATTTTTTTTTTCATTTTAGGAGCAACGTTTTCTAAATTTCGTAAAAAAAAAAAACAAATTTTCCACTACGCGCGCAAAGTTCAGGAGCAACGGACGTTGCCGCTGCTCCCTCTATACATCCGCCCCTGGGCGGGGGTGACAACTATTTAGGCTGCAAATTGTGTAAAATAAAATCAAAACTTGAGTTACAATATTTGGTTGCAAATTTGGCTATAAAACAACTAGCAAAAGATGATCAAACAAGCAAAAGACTCCTGTGAAGCTAAAACATCATAACTCCCTGTTACTACCATTAAGCTTAATTTCTTTACTTATGTCTAAGACACATAATTTGAAAGTAAAAGACTTTTATAACGTAGTGGCATAAATGAATTTGCAATCTGAATTCTTAGGAATGTGAATAAGTGGTTTTATTGATTGAATATTGATATCATTACATGAAGATATGGAAAGTAGATCATTGATTGAATGCTGAAACAAAAAACCAAAAAAGGAGTGTTGCAAACCTCGAACTCGCAACCATATTGTTAATACAAGGGGAATTACCACTACACCATCTTCCTTCTTGATGTTATGGTGTCCATCTTAATATTTTTATGGGGTCCTTACAAAAATTGGTATACCAGCTCTACTACATTTTTTAAAAAATATCGGTGTCTGGGGACCCCGACCCAATACATGTGGGTCCGCCCCTGAATGTAATCAAAACATGTTGATGATATTTGAGATCCGACATTCCTTATCATCTCTATTGTGTATTGTCAATGTAGGATTTGCCTTAACACAATCTTATGAACTTATCATCCTCATTGAGATTTGCCTACCATCATGGCTAGAAATGTGGATTCGTCTAAGGTGTCTAAAACATCCCAGGTGACTCATCTATCTGAATCTCAGTGAGGTTTACCCCACCATCTTGAACGACATATGAGTTGCTACGGTACCATTTGTGCCATGCCACCATTCATGCCAACATAATGTTCGTTTTGTCCACTAGGAGATCACAACTTTTTTTTATCCTGGTAGAGACTTCCTACAAGGTCACTCATCCTTAGGTTACTCTCAATCAGGCATGCCTAACTATGAAGTTTTCCTCTAATTCGCAGCTAACACGTCTATAATACGTGAAGAGTTCCTTATTGGCTTCGGCATCTCTTTTGTTCATGACCATAATGGGGTTTATGTATTGGTGTATTAAAATAAATCTGATAGGAATAGAAAAGGCAATGAAAATCGATAGCATATGGCACGAACATACGCATAAAAATGCTAAAGTTTAACAAAGAAAAAGTATTTATCAGTATGTCTCTGGTCACCTCTTCACCTGGATTTAGAAAGTATCAAATGTTTTAATTAACTTGGATGAGAAATAAAATTATTTTTACAATCCTAGAAAAAAAAAACTATGCACTCGATATCTGAACAATGGTTGAAGTCTCTTGTCTAACCTCTACATCTGAATCAGAATCCAAAATTTGTAACAATATTTGAGATGAAGGGATAGCATCCGTTCGACATATGGGACAAGTCGAATGTGAATACAACCACATGTCGATACATGGTACATGAAAAGAGTGTAAACATTCTGGTAGAGTACGTAGCTCTTCGTCCTCCTCAAATTCACACAAACAAATCGAACACATGGCATCATCATCGCCACATCCTCCTTTTGCATCTAATCCAGGCCCCTTTTGGTGTTTGTGGGTTGGGATAAGGAGAACCACTGAGTTCTCCAAACTGTAGTCATTGTCCTGGTGATGACTCTGTTGGTGCACATGATGTGGTGGGATATGATTCCGCCTACGGTTGCACCATTGGACGGTGATGAAATGATAGATGGCCACCAGGACAGCTACCAATGAAACTATGACTAGGAGGGAGATTAATTTGAGTGTCACTGAGTTATCTTCCATGATGAACTAAGAAGTTTGGTAGAAATTATGTATGATTTAGAAGCCGGCATTTGGAATCTTGAATACAATTGCGGACATTGCAATGGAGCCAATTGTTCCATTTAATGTTGTTTTTAGTGGCCATCTTTCAAACACATTGACTTGATCAACTTAACTTCTTAATGTTGTCTTATTAAAAAGACAATAAATGAATAAACAATTTTTTTCCTTGGATTTTTATATTTGTGTTTTTATGACCAAGGAAACATGTTACACACTAATGAATATATACGAACACAACTGACAATTAATTATGATGGAGTTTCAAAATGTATATGTTACTATGTTTAGTTGGTCAGGCGGTCAATTATTATAGTTAAATATTATGTTACTTAATTATAAGTCTTTCATTTTACAAAGTTCGTTGTAACCATTTTAGAGAGAATCGCATGGTTGGTCCCTGTGGTTTTCCAATATTGCACTCTTGGTCCTAGTGCTTCACTATTTACATCGTTGGTCCTTGAGTTTAACAAAATTGCACTCGTGTGGTCCTTACCTCTAACTGTCGTTAAATTCCTCCGTTAAAAATAGGTAAATTACATTTTTGCCCTCAGTTAAAAGAAAAACAATTTAAAAACCTAAATAAAAAAGATAAGTGGACCCCACCCCCTTGTTCTTCCCCAACCCGACCCACCCTTCTTCCACATATCTTCTACTCTTTCATCTTCTTCCCCTGCTCTCTCTCTCTCTCTCTCTCTCTCTCTCTCTCTCTCTCTCTCAATTTATATTTTACAGTCAAACATATAAGGTTTAGCTAACTACACAAGCAAGCCACACAAAAACCCAAACCCTCTCTCTCTTCCAGCTCGTGACTCCATCATCATCATCACCACCACTCTCTCTCATGGAAAACAATAGACGACTCTGACCTCTTCCCGTCACCGCTGCCCATCACCGTCAGTTTAGCACCACCACCAAAACTTTTAAACAGATTTGTAAATTTACCTTTTCTGTTTGAGGAGATTCGTGATATTAAAGAGGCGATTCGTGATACTAAAGAGGCGGTACCTGATGATTCGTTCCGATCTCTGGTTTCGTTACTGGAGGCGTTAGAATCTGCTAAGGAGTTGCTTAAATTAGGGAGTGAAGGGAGCAAGATGTATCTGCTAAATGAAGGAATTTAATTGATTTATGTGATAAGTTATGTAATCTAGGGTTTAGTAGGTGTTATATATTGCTTTTGTTTGAAAAGAATAATTTGGTTGTGGTTATATCTATCTGTTATTATGGTTTGAAATCTGTTGTGAATTTGTATGATCTTTTTGAAGATCAACTTGATTTAGAAAACAAGCAATGTTTCGGCATTTCTGCATAGACGGTTGAAGTTTTGTTGGTTTAGAAAGTTGTTGGTTGCTCGAGTAGTATGAGAGATGGTGTTAGGATAGAGTCTTAAAGATCAGTATGTCTGGACTTCGAACTGTTGTTTAATTTGCCGAACACATGTTTTGGGGAAGAGGAGGAGGGGTGGGGTCCATTTATCTTTTTTTTTTAGGTTTTTAAATTGTTTTTCTTTTATAGCTGAGGGCAAAAATGTAATTTACCTATTTTTAACGGAGGAATTTAACGACAGTTAGATGTAAGGACCACACGAGTGCAATTTTATTAAACTCAAGGACCAACGATGTAAATAGTGAAGCACTAGGACCAAGAGTGCAATATTGGAAAACCACAGGGACCAACCATGCGATTCTCTCAACCATTTTATGTAATAACTACGGAGAATTTACGTCGAGGAATAATGGTGCATTGTACAACAATTTAAAGTTGGATTCTATATGTTTATGTCTCAAATGTGTCTTTATATATTTTATAGTAAGAAATTAAAAATGGTTGACGAGTCCAACCCGTTTATAACATGACCTGATACACAACCTTTATAATAACATGTAAAGTGGTTAAGTAAACATAAATCTTGAAAATTTTTGTATGTCAAAAAAGAAAAAAAAAAAAAACACACGCTAACCCCAATAAAAATTTTAAAATGGTGTGCTTTGTTTTTAGGAAACTTCTAGAGTTTTAGGGTGCGTTTGGCTCGCATGAATTGGATTGGATTTGAATTTCAACTCTTAAGGTGTTTGGTTCATTAAATTTGTTAGTATTAGTATTGAAATTTCAATTCCAATTGGAGTGATGAAAATAAATAATCCCAACTATTGGCTAATAACTGTCCCAGCTACGAAAATAACCACTAGTGGTCCCAACTTTCGACATATTGGATTATAATGGACCTTTACTAACGAAAGCTTAACACTGTTACACCCTGATTACGTGGCTGATGAGCTGGCGTTCCTACGTGGCATAAGTTATCACACATGGCTGATGACGTGGAAAATTTGTCTTTCTAACACAAGGAACATCGATGAACTGATATAACACTCAAACATATCACTCTTACACACTCTCACTCAATTGACTCTTTCAACCCTAACAAACCCTAATTCTCCGCAACCAAATAACGAAGAAGAAACTGATCGTCGATCAAAATCAAATGGGGGAAGATACCATCGACGTCCACCTGTGGACTAATGGCACACTTGAACTTGGTACTCTGATTGGAAGGTATGTTGGTGGAAAATCAAAATTATTAGGGTTAGATGTTTATAAACTTTCGTTTTTTGAGCTAGTAGATTATGCACAAGAATATGGTTCATATGAATTGAAAGATTTTCACATGTACTGTCGTATACCACGTTATGGTGGTTTGAAACGTTTGGTTAGTGATAAAGATGTGTCTGAAATGGCGTCATTACTTGGTCAAGAAGAACCTTTATGCTATATGTTCAAATGGGTCCGATTAAGAAACCATATAACCTTGTAGAAGAGTCTAGCAAACAACCCATTGATGAGGCCCAACCCAATATGAAGCCCAATAACCCTATGACCCAGCCTAGTACCCAGCCCAATATCCCTCACTTGGTTGGTTGCTCTTCATCCCAAGGTTGTTTGAGCCCTAGTAGTTCACAGGTTAAGTACACAAAGCATACAACTAGGAAACAAGTTAGGTCACCGGTTAGATCACCACCACTAACACCACCACCACCAACTGTTCCACCACCACCACCACTACCAGCTGTTCCACCACCACCACCAACTGGTCCAAGTGTTGCAACTGTAAATCAGGTTAATGAAGAAGGTTCAGATGAGGTGCTAAATATTGTTGGGTTAGATGAGGAGCTAAATATTGTTGGGTCAGATGAGGAGGTAAATATTGTTGGGTCAAATGAGGGTTCTGATTTAGAGGGTTCAGAAGATGATGACTCAAATGATGAAAGTTATAAAGTTGATTTGGCTGATGCTGATGGTTCTGACCAAGATGATGATGAGTGGAGATCTTCAGTAGCTAAATTAAAGAGGGCTAATGAAAAAGATGTTGAAAAAAAGGAGCATATACTTGAGCAGTGCCTAAAACAACCTGATGATACAGTAGGTAAATATCTTGTGGAAGCAGATAGCAGTTATGATGATTCAGATGGTGATGTGCAAACCCCTGGGAAAAGTGAAGATGATGATATGAGACGGAATAAATATATAGAACGTGTTCTAGTTGTAAATGACAAGACTATCTGGAGTAAGTTTAAATGGGTTGTTGGGATAAAGTTTCCTACTAGAGATGCTTTTAAGGATGCTGTTAGAAGGTATGCAGTAGCAAATGGTAGAAATCTTGTGATTTCAGCAAGTAACAATAATAGAGGAGGGCATGTAGGTGTGAATTATGTAAAGGATTGTCCTTTCAAGCTTTGGTGTTCATATCATAAAGGAGAAGAGTTGCTATATGGTTAAAAGTGTGAAGAACAAACATAATTGCCAGAGAAACATGAACAAGAATAGACAACTAACTGCCACTTTTTTAAGTAAAGAATTCCTACCAATGTTTAAAGCTAATCCACAGTGGCGTGCTAAGTATATCCAGCTTGCAGTTAAACAGAAGTATAAGGTCCTCATTACTAAGTGGCTGGCCTACAAGGCCAAAACATATGCACATAGGAAGCTTCATGGTCAATGAGGGAGCAATACAGCAAAATTGGGTCCTACTTAGAAGCTTTAAAAGCTGCAAATCCAACATCAACATTTGAGTTTAGTGTGTCAGCGGCCAATAATCAATAGTTCAGGGTGCTAAAATCCAATTCCCCATGCCAGGTCAGCAAAAATGGACACGTCATCATGCCACGTCAGCAAAAATTAACCATGGTTAGTCTGAGGGTGATACAGGCCAATAAGTTGAAAGTACAGTGCGGTGTTGTTCAATTTTGTAGTTCAGTGCGTCAGCGGCCAATTGTCAATAGTTCAGGGTGTTAAAATCCAATTTCCCTTTAAAATATTAAAATCAGCTTTCAACAGAAATTTGTTGGGTTAAATAAAAAAAGAAAGGATTGCCATTAAAATTTATGCTCAATATTTTGTAGTCAAAGTTTTATCTTATTTATTTACTAGTTTATCTTTGGGTGCTTTCCGGGATAGACAAATCTAATATAAAGTGATAAAATGTGTGTATTGTAAAAGGAATAAGTCGTTTTTTCAGGTACAAATTGTAAAGAATCAACACTCCATAACTGATAAAAATTATTTCTAATTCTACGTCTGGACATCTTGCTCGAGTGAAATCTCTGTACAACTTTGTCATTTTCTCAAGACATTCTAAAGTTGTGATGTGAACCTGGAAAAAGAACAATCAAATTGGTATAAATGATATGTTATGATGATGATTGATTTAAGAGGCGTGCATGATGGGATTATTAATTATCACTTATCAGCCTGAGATATACCTGGTGTCTAAAAATCAGAGACTACATCTAACCGACTTAACAACATTTGTAATTAATGTTCGTAAACTGTTAATTGCTAATATGATGATGATGTAATACATTTTCTTTTTAGGCTGATTTTTTTAAACTGCGAATTTCAATTTTAGTGGTGCTTCTCTTTCGGGGAGCCCACTGCCCCACTCAAGTCAAATTATGTTGTATTAATCAAGTCTACATTCGCATCAGAGTTTGGCCTGACATATATACTAGAAAAACCCCACAGAAACCATCCCCACACAAGGGGATGACATACGGGTTGCTCCTCATGGGAATCGGGCCTAGGTGTCGTGGGTAAAACCAGAATGCGTCAACCATGTTGTCATGGCATTATTGGCTATAATAAAGTGTACATAATAAATCAAACGGATTTATGATACCACATGATATTGGTGACCACAACCGTGGTGGGATTTTAAATGATAAAGGACATCGGCCCTCAAGATATCGACTAATGTAATGTGGGGTTTTATATGTGGAAGACAATATCCAAAAGCTAAGATTGTATGGTTTCAAATATTCGTGGTTAGATTCCATTATGTAATACTTGATAAAAGTTTAATAAATAAAAATATCTCTGTTTTTTGCCTATGTAGGCAAACCAGCAATATTCATTGACAAGCCGAGTTATTCTCTTGTATTAGAGTAATTGTTTTCTTGTTTGTTTATTTTCATTTTCGTCTATTGAGGGTTTTATAATTTATATTGTAGAAGTATTCAATTTAAATAATCTCAATTATTAGTTGTTAGTCGTCACTAGTTCCAACTAACGAAATGTGTGTTGACGGTCTCACATTTTAACATATTGTCCATAAACGGACCATGACTAACATATTACCCACATTTTTAAGTATCAGTTATTGGCCGCCACCAGTCACAACTGATACGACGTGCTTGCGTGACAATTCCCTTTTGTTTATCAAATTCCCTCTCAGTCTTTTGTTCGTTATAGTCCGTTGTTAGACAATATGTTTAAAGGTTGGACCGTCAGCATATATTTCATTAGTTAACACGATGACAACCAATAGCTAAATTATTTAAATCCAATACTCCTATATTTTAAATTTGTATCATGTATGGATTTACTAGCTCATCTTTAGTAGTTTTTTTAACGACAAACTATATAGCCATCACTCCTTATGAGCAAAGGCTTATCAGAAAAAACAAAATACAATTACAGACAGAGTATTGTACTTGTTGTCCCCTCTGTGGCGTGCACAATCGTGGGGCGTTTCCTGCAGCCAACGATGGCGTGCCCTGATTAGCCACATGTCGTTGTCATGTGTACTCTTGGTCTCCTTGATATGTATGAAGAGAGACGTTAGGATCTTCTTGCTAGAGAACGCTGATTGGCTAGATGTGCGCCTCCTTATTTGCCACACATCCCTTGATTTTGATCGGGTCATACAAAATTGTCCTTTTAGTATTGTTTGTCTCCCTAGGCTTTCTCCCTAGGCTTGCACATGGATAAATATGCAAATCATTACTTAGAAGTTTTGCTAAACCCAAGCTGGTGAGTGCTGATGCGCAACGGCAGTCATGCGCAGGGAATCCTCCGCGGTGCGCATGATGCTAGGCGTGCGCAGTTGAGTACTTGGTTGTTTCTTGGGGTTTTTAAGATATGGGTTAGTCTCATCCACGCAATTATTTGAGACCATATCCCTTCAATGATATTATGTTTTATTTTATTTAATAATAGCTTCGTGTAGAATTGAGCTATAATGGATATTAGATGGGTTGGCGGATGATGACTAAGGGACTATTTGGTAGCCTTTTAATGATTCCATTATGACGCTACATCTAAATTAGTAAGTATTAAGTGTGTTTGGTTTACTTACAAGACACATTTGAATCAGTCAGCAAGCCTCTAACTCATTAAGTTTCAAAATGATGTTGAATGAAAATTTACTCCTTGATCCACTTGATTGTGTTCATAACACTCAGTCGGCTGCACACACACCACCTCCTCGACCCACCACTTCCTCCTTCACCACTAACTAGTCAGGTCTCTTACTGGTTCAGATAGTTTATAGTCTATTATCCAATCAGACTTCTTAATAACTCAATACTTAATGACACAAAAATTGCAAAATAAAACCCCTCAGTCCACCTCTTCAAAACATCAAAACCTTTGATAAATACTTAAGAAAGTACTATATTAACAAAATTTACAATAGTCATTAAGAAACGAAGCCATGAAACATTGACGTGATAAGCATTAAAGATGAATACAAAAATCAAGTTCAAAAATATGCGGCTCCAATAAAAAAAACGTGATGGAATCATATTTACTCATTTAAAGGACCAAAATTCATAATCAACCAAATAAATTTGAGATATTCTGAATTGGGCTCAATGTTTGGGCTGACCTAGATAGTAAATGAGGATTGAGGTGTATAAGAGTCAAGTCGAGCTTGTTTAACTTACATGAGTTTGGGCTTGGCTTGTTTTAAACTCTATTATAAAGTTCGAGCTTCACTCGTGAGTAGGTTTTCAACCTCAAGTTTGAAAATATTCATAATCATATATAATATAATACTTATAGATAAATTTAAAAGAGAGAATTATACAGATTGTCCTTTAGTTATACATGAAATTGCATCCTATGTCCTTTTTTCGAATTTTTAACTCCTTATGTCCTTTGTTTTATACAGTTGTTACATCCTATGTCCTTTAAGCCAAACCCAGTTAAAAATCTTGGTTAAGTAGGTCACATGCCCCTCACGTGAGGGGCAAATCTGTCAATTCACATTAAAGGACAAATTGTATAATAATAATAATAATAATAATAATAATAATAATAATAACAATAATAATGAAGATCAATATCATTTTTAACATTATCTCTTTCTCGATCAACATGCAGATCTTCATCATTCTTATGAACATCCATCTTTAACCCATAAATATTCACCTCAGCCTCAAGAACATTCAAACGCAACCCAGAACCTGAAACGTGAAACCCAGATCCCAGATTAACATTCGAAGCCGATTCCGACATAGATGACATCTCCGGTGACCCAGACGAATTTCCTTCATTACCCAGCTTAACTTCTTTCGTCTTTTTCATGCTATCCAGAAAGAGATGGACGCAGATCTGAGAGGAAGAGAGAAAGCTCAGCGGAGGAAGAAGGGAGAGGAGGAGTGACGGTGGTTCCAGCGACGGCGGCGGTGCCACCTTCACCTCCACCCCCTACCTCTACGGCCACGAAACCACCATCGTGCCGCCGCCCAGGAAACAATCATCGGAACCCACCATCGAAAACCACACTCGAAACCCACCAACGAAACCCACCATCACCTCCACTGTCACCATCGACCACCTTCCAAATCCACCGCCACCATCGTGTATGTTTTTTTAGAGAGGGAGTCTTGGTTGTTGTTATTGGTTGGTGTTTTCTCTGTTTCTAGAGAGAGAGAGATTAGAGAGAGAAGGAGAATAGAGAGAGAGAGTAGAAGAAGAGAGAGAGAGGGATTTAAAATGACAGAGAGAGAAGAGATATTCTGTGTTATTATTATTATTTTTATTATTATTATTATTATTATTATTACACAAATAGTCCTTTAACGAGGGTGAATTGACAGATTTGCCCCTCACGTGAGGGGCACGTGACCAACTTAACCGAGTTTTTTAACTTGGTTTGGCCTAAAGGACATAGGGTGTAACAAGTGTATAAAAGAAAGGACATAAGGAGTTAAAAATTCAAAAAAAGGACATAGGATGCAATTTCAGGTAAAACTAAAGGACAATCTGTGTAATTCTCTCAATTTAAAAATTATATATTTTATGTATAACATAGTATATGGATATACATTTTATTTAGTTGTTTTTATGGTAATTTATATGTTATTATTACTACTATTTATAAAATCATAATTACTACATTATTATAAAAATAATAGGATGCTCATGCGTTGTGCAAACTCATTAAATAAACAAACTTACTCTAAGGCTCGATTGGTTCATAACTGGCTTAACTCATTTACACCCTTATATAAGAATCATTCAGCCTAATAACTTCTTGTAACTCTACAAATCAGAAGCTTATCCTCTCCACCTTCCTCCTCATCCCTTTCTACCCACACTATCTCACTATCTCCCTCCCTCTCTAGTACATTTTAGTTCCTAAACAATACTGACCCGACCCGATAATTAAACACTTAACTTTAACTAGGGCTGAGCATTCGTGAGGAACCGGACCGACCCGGGTATAACCCGACCCGAGACCGAAAAGCATATAAAACCAAGAACCGGTACTCGGACCTACTTATCCATCACGGGTTTCGGTTATCTTCGGGTCGGTGCTTCGGGTAGACTATGAAGACCGAGACCGGGATGGTATGAGTAAACCTGTGAGTAAGGTTTCTTCGTGTTCGCTTTACACAGTTGAGTTCTCTTTCCCACGTATTTGAAGTTGCAGGCGATGCATATAGAAGAGAACAAATGGGTGAAGTGTATTCTTTATTGGGTTTCAAAGTAAAAGAAAATGAATATATTATTAATTAATAGCAAAACTTACTTTTCTCGATGGATTTCTCTTGTCAATGATCCCATCCATACATTTATGATCCAACGGTCAGTGTTTCATTTCATTTCATTTTAGACTTTGAACCAGACAAAATAGAATTTGAGCTCGCTTTTTAGGAAACACCTTTATCTTCTCCTTATCAAGGAGCATGAATCATTTCCAATAATCAAAGAGACGTTGCTTTCTTTACATATTTTGCTTCAGTACTCATCTTCATCAACATTAATAGACATACTGAGTCAGTGCTTCGATCGACTTTGTTGCATCATCGGTTCAGGATTTTGACTTTCGGTTTTCCTCGGTTCTGACCCGAGAACCGACCCGAACCCGAATAGTGGAAAATATAGGAACCGAAGACTGACCCTAGTGCAACATTTCGGTCCGGTTTCGGGTACTTTTCGGGCCGGGTTTCGGTTATTTTCGGGTAAAACCGAAATATGCTCAGCCCTAACTTTAACCATACAAAAAGATTTTTTTATAATAAAAAAAAAACAAAAAAAAGAAGATGGTGTTAGTGTGTAACGGCGTGAAGTTCGGTTAACCCCCGCGGTTTCAACTAGTGTAGGTCCCTTCTCCTAGCGCCAAACACATACACGGCACCCTCTCTCCTTCCCCTCTCTCTCTCTCTCTCTAGGATTATTATTATCATTATTATCTATACATCAGACAGTTTTCTCCTATTCTCTCTCGTTTTCCTTTGGTGTCGTCGATCAAATGCGTTGTCTCCACAGGTATCGTTCTATCCTATCCCTAATTTCCTCTCAGTACCTCGATTTTTCCAGGGTTAGGGTTTCCCTTACCGTCCCCTTATTATAAAATTACTCCTATCCCTCGATCCATTTACCTCTATTCCTTTCAAATTCTTGACAAAGTTTTAGTTTTTTTTGTTGGGTATATGATAATTAAATGTATTTAACGTGGTTCTGTTGTATTGGGAGTGTTTGCTGTGTATAATAAAAAAAGGGGATCTTGATTTTCTTGATTTAGTTTTTAGGGTTCTTGATTGTTAAAAAGGGTTTGATTGTATGAGATTCTTCTTCTCATGCTGTTGAGTGTTGATTGTGGTGGGACTAAAGATTCCACCGAAGAAGAAACAATGCCTGCTAAGGAAAAACATGGTGGTGGAGATTTGTTGACAACCTTATCTATGGATAATAATCATCTTTCGACGATGTTATCCATGGATTCGAGCTTGTCGGTGCATGATGAGATGGAGAGGGAGTTGAATCGGGCGGTGGATCTTAGTCTACCGCCGGATATTAATCTCCCGCTATCCGCGGAGCCTAGCCCTCCGCCGTCTTCGTGGAATGATACTTGTGATATGTTGGATGTTGGGTTAGGGCCTCAACATTATGAGGTGGAGACGAATATTAATGTGACGAAGATTGGGAAAAAGTGTGCGAAGCGGCTTGATAGTGTGTGGGGAGCGTGGTTTTTCTTTAATTTTTATTTCAAGCCGGCGTTGAATGAGAAGTCGAAGAATAAGGTGAGTCGGGAAAATGGGTATGATAAGTCGGATTTGAAGTTGGATGTTTTCTTGGTTCAGCATGATATGGAGAATATGTATATGTGGACTTTTAAAGAGAGGCCGGAGAATGCGTTGGGGAAGATGCAGCTAAGAAGTTATATGAATGGACATTCACGACAAGGTGAAAAGCCGTTTCCGTTCAGTGCTGATAAAGGGTTTGTTCGGTCTCATAGAATGCAAAGGAAACATTATAGGGGGCTATCTAATCCTCAATGTGTTCATGGGATTGAAGTTGTTCGGTCCCCAAATTTATCAGGGTTAGATGAAGAAGAAAGAAAAAAATGGATGGAGCTTACAGGAAGAGATTTGAACTTTTCGATCCCTCTTGATGCTAGTGATTTTGGTTCTTGGAGGAATCTTCCTAGTACAGATTTTGAAATTGAACGCCCTCCTATTGTTAGAAACAGTTCATCTAACGGGAATCATCATCAACCAAAGAGATTGCTAAATGGTTCAGGGTTGAATCTTTCAACTCAACCATCAGAGCATGTTAATGGTGAAGCAAATGGGAATTTAAACGGGATGGATCTTACGGTTGGGTGTAATAGTAAACGAAAGAAAAACTTCTTCCCACATGGTAATGATGATGATACTTCTGATGGGATTCTTGACATCCATCATGTGGAACCACCACATTGGTTGACCGAGTTTTCTGGGGTTATGAGAAACGCATACGGACCCGTGACAGGTGCCAAGACTATTTATGAAGACGAAGAAGGATTCTTGATTGTTGTAAGCTTACCTTGTTGTGACCTTCAACGGGTCAAAGTTACATGGAAAAACACTTTGTCGCATGGTATTGTAAAGATCTTTTGCGTTAGCACAGGGTGTATGCCTTCTTTAAAAAGAAAAGACAGAACTTTTAAGTTGACTGATCCTGCACCTGAACACTGCCCTCCTGGGGAATTTATTCGTGAAATACCTCTTCCAACACGTATTCCTGAAGACGCTAAGTTAGAAGCTTATGGTGATGAAAGTGGGACCATGCTCGAGATTATTGTCCCCAAACATCGGGAAGGACCAGAAGAACATGAGGTTCGTGTATGTCTTCGTCCCTATGAGCGCCCGTATGTTGACTTGACAGAAACTTTAATTTAAAATGTTTCATGGGTGGGGGTGATCACAGAAGAAAAGTTGCTATTTTCATTATTTTTGCTAACCTTACCATATACTCCGTTTACTCCCGTCAAAATTGCAGCAAAAAACTGTAATTTAGTGTATGGTGAATAGTAAAGGTTGCAAGTTTCATGAGACTAAGCACTAGGGGGGAGAAAGTTGCATTCTATAGATAGCTTTTGGGTCTTTCTTTAAGTCTTTGCTTGTTGAATTATTTCAATTGTCATAAAAAAGTAAAAAAAAAAAAAAAAGAACTGTATAAGTGTCATCTTTTTTTTTTGTAGGACAATTTGGTAGCGATTTGTAATAGATCATGGTTGCTTTGTGTGCCATCGTTGATCTATATACTTTATTTGAATATAGTGTTTGTTTGCATCATTTAACCCAAGAATGGTTGTGATGCCACATTGGTTGCCTGAATTAATGGCGATTTGTACAGCAATGATGGATCCAGTATACTCTTTGGGCATGTATGTGTCCCTCTATGTTTCTTGTTTTACAAATATTACATTTTTTTCATTCTAGGCTGCAACGCATAAAGAAAATTTTGGTTAATCGTATTATCCTTTGCACGCGATTCAAAAACCTGGTGTGTTTGATGTTGTAGTGAATTTTTATGGGTGTAAATCTTAACATCTTTAGAATGGTTCTTGGTACATTTTAGCAATCATAGGGCCACAAATATCCTCGAACTCCATCTTGTCTTCAAGTTCCGCGCTTTGCTGATTGGAATATAACTGCACAGCCTGCTCCATTTTATAGCCACCAGCAGGAAGCTTATCCTTGATGGTGTTCCTCATTTGATAGCCTTGCCTTAATTGGTTTTTTGACCACAAACTGTCTTCAGCAAATACATACTCCTCAACATCAAGGCGATTTGAGGAACACTATGATTCTCAGGAGGAATATCCAACATTTCGAACTTACCCAGCAAATTATTGATTCTTTTTCATAAACTTGAATCAAGACACCAGGGGTGTGTTTGAGAGGAAAGTTAACATAGTGAAGCCACAACCGGGATATCAAATTCTATATAGTGAGTTGATTAAGCAGTGAGACAGTGATAAAAGGATGAAGTGGTGAAATGCATGTCCCACCAACATGCTAATAAACTGAACTGGAAACAATTGCTCTAACATGCCTCCCCAAGCGAAATGTTCGTAGCAACATCACCAAAGAGTAGAGACAAAGCTAGAGATGCATGTAATAGATAATGAATTCGAATCACTTGATGAATTGCTTGTTGAAACAATTTTTTTATTGTTTGTAAGGTTGATAGGATCTAGAGAAAATGTTTGTTAATAGACTATAAGAGGAAGGGAGTTGTAGAGAGGGTGTCGATGTGAAACGTTTTAGTTATGCTTTGTCTAGGGCCAGTCTATAGGTTGCATATTCGAGATGCCCACTTTAGTTCTCGTGCTCAAGACAATGAAGACTAGATCTGTATCGTTGTTTCGTATACCCGATGAACATTTTACCACTACAAATCGTCAAGTTAAAGGTGGGCAGTCGGGCAGATAATATAGCTTTCTTTAATACAATGAAAAAAAGATATCAACTTCTATATAGTGAGGTGATGTTTATTAAGCAATTGCAATAATAAAGAATCAACTTACGAAGAACATATAACAAAAATACAAATAAACTGAAATAGAATACAACACTAACAAATTCTATAAAATCTATAAGAATAAAAAACACCTATAATTCATCATTGTTGTATAAGCTGTGTTTCAAATTAAAATCTTTATACTAAGACCTACCATAGTGGGCCGCCAAACCCGGCGCTAAACCCAATTTCGCGCCCACACACCAAAACACAGGGAGCTAACCGGCGCTAAACTCCCCAATTTTGCCTTTAGCGTTAAACATTTATCGCCAAATTTGTTGATGATTGTGGTCCTCTTCCTCTTAGCCAATCATATTTAGTTTTGGACGTTAAATATGTATGGCCACTACAGGTGGCCTAAATAAGTAAATATGATTCCACGTGGTATAATTGTACGACCCTAACATTGTTTTTCATGGTTTTTTACTAACCTAGCTTGCTCCACGACCCATTTCTTTTAAAATTGCCACAATGTTTCCTTTTTTTCCTTTGCAATCAAATCAATGAATAATCGTTAATATTTACTGTATTCAACAAGTGCAATACACTCGGATTTCTAACCTAATAACCTAACCTAGTGTATATTATACACGACAATGATTAGGGTGTGAAACATCCATGGACTAAAACACAATTAAACTACAATAATGAAAGTAATATAAAATGAAGAACATTGAAAAAGCAAGTAAGAAAAGGATAGAAAAAAAAAAGAATAATAAAGCACAGTCCTGATAGCAATCATCATCCTTTCCTCTCTTTTTCTTCACAGATTTCAGGCTTCACAGTTGTTCACACACCCTTTCTTTCACCATCATCTCATTTTTTATGTTCCCCATGGAATTCATGCCTTGCCTTGTCCCGTGACCCATTTAACACACTAGTAGATCTCTATCAATATATATATACACAAATCATTCTACGACCTCTCATCACCCTTCACTTTCCTTCACACGTGTTCAGGTTTAAAGACCCATTTCCAGCCCTTGTATAACTGGAAAATGACACGAAATGGCGATGTCGAGAGCCCGTCTCATGGCCTTCGGATTCATCCACATGACACGCCTCATTTCCACTCCACTGTCTCAGAACATAAGCTTAGGCGTTTCAATTACTTCATTTTCGTCTTCCGTCTTGCTGCCTTCTGCTTTTCGCTTTCAGCTGCGATATTCATGATCGCCACCAAGTCTGATTCCACGCGCTGGTTCGACTTCGGCGCCTTCAGGTAAACTTCCCTCTCTATTTTAATAATTTCAGTAACTTCAGTGACGGAGCCATAACTTTTTAGTAGGGTAACTAATTATAAGGTTATATTTTTTTTACCGTTTATAAGACCTTCTGTAGTGGAACAACAATATAGCGCCCCTCTCTTTTTTTCTATTGGTTGAAATTTGGTGGCACACCCCCCAAACAAAACTGGCGTTATATACATAGCGCCTGACACCCATTTTTTCAATTTTAAAGCAATATAGCGCCCCCTAATGCCCTACCGTAGCGGTGTTTAGGCGCTAAAAAAGGATTTCAAGCCCCATAACGCCCCACTACACATGGTATAACCAGAGGGACCAACTTATATTTAGATTTTATTTAAAAAAGGTCACATGTTGTTTGTTAAAAAAATACTGGTGACTAGGTGGTTTGCCACTAGCGGAACCAGAATTTTTACTCACAGGTAATTAATTATAGAGCTGTATTTTTTATCAGATATAACTATAGGAACCGACTTGTGTTTGAAAACTAAAAAAATCATCCAATGGACCAATGGTTAGCAGACCCTCTTGACCTCCTTAGTCCGGCTTATTTATGCTAACAAAACTCTACAGATTCGTTGTAGCAGCAAACGGGATAGTCGCGTTATATTCCTTATTCGAAATGGTTGCTTCCGCTTGGGAGATTTCTCGAGGCTCCACCATTTTCCCTGAATTCTTCCAAGTTTGGTTCGATTTTGGCCACGATCAGGTTTCTTTTCTTTTTTTTTTTTTTGAAATTTGAAAAAGCCTAATTCAAAAATTTGACAAGCATTATGGCGCTAACTTTTTTTGGTGAATAATATTATTTTTAAAAGAATGTTTGTAAGTGGTGAATGTAGGTTTTTGCGTACATGTTAGTGTCGGCGAACTCGACGGGGACGGAGATGGCGAGGCAGCTGAGAGATATCGGCACGTGTGATGCGTTTTGCATACAATCGGGCATTGCAGTGGCTTTAGGATTCGCAGGATTTTTGTTTCTTATGATGTCGTCGTTATTGTCTGGATTTAGAGTTGTTTGTTTTATAATCAAGGGGTCTAGATTTCATGTGTAAACTTGTTTGGGTTCCTGAGACACACCTGATTATTATTCATTTTATATTAATTATTAATTATTGTTGTGTGAGGATTGGACTGATTTGTGTCGTGTTTATTCCAATCAATCACTTTCTGCCTCGTAGTGGCGTGTACGAGTTTTCCCATGCTTTGACCAGGGCATTCACTTATCATCTCTCCTTTATTAAAAAAAGTTTTATTTTTTATTATTTTTTTTAACGACCAACAAAACGTATTATTTCATATTCACACTTAGGCTAGGCTGTTCGTGGACCTTTGTTTTTTTTAGTGGCGTGAAACTTAGTTGGCGGTGGCTCACCTTACACATAAGCTGAGCGCGCAGTTAACTCACAACAAGCCAAGTTGCCAACGATGGAGCCCCTTTCTTGGTTAACAAATTAACGCCCGATGGTCTGAATTTAAGTGGGGTCCATCCTATAGCTAATGAGTAAAGTCTAGAATTTAACGTATCATTTTTTAAATCACAATGAATACTTTTAAAACGATAATGAGTGTATCAAATATCTACAAATAAACTATATACCTGGCATATAATTTTTTGACAAATACCCAACATGTATTTATAAATACTTGACGGATATAAGACGAGTATCTCTAAGAATATATTCTTGAACCCCATGGTGGGTCCTATAATACATTAATTATTAAAATAAGTAGATTGAACATTTATTATATTATTAAACTCCTAATCATTGTGGATGGATTCATTATTAAGGACTTATCATTGACTTAACACCGTATACATTATTAAGAGGTCCTGATTACAGCATGGCAAATAGCAAAATATCATTAAAGCCAGGGATATAGTTAGTAACCGTGTCCCTCACAGTTGCAGTGAGGAGCCCCTTGAAATTCTTAATATATACCCGCACTCAAATAATTAGGTTAAAACTTAAAAGAGGCCTACACGTACCCTCATCACACAACATTTCGCATTATCAAAGATCTCACAACTATATCTAACAAACAAATAAGTAATTATTCATCCTTACGTGTCCTAGTTTTTGAGCGAAACCGATTATTCATTTCTCTTATTTTACCTATCATCACTTCTTAATATATAAATTCACAACTTGCAATTTTCTTCCACTTCTCTTGTTTGATATATCATTTTACAATTCTAAATCTTAATTATTAAGTATTTTATATTTCCTTCATTTATCTTGTTTAATACACGATTTTCTAACTTAATTTTTTTTTAAGGGTGACTTTCTATGTACTGACCGAATTGGTCACCGGGTTTCGTCAAAGACGTTACCCGTCAGCTCCGCCCGCGAACACGATGTTCTATCGGGCCCCGGCCGCCGCGCAAACTGACATTCACCCTGAAACCATACTGCCCTCACACGAGAAACTCGTTGGGGTAACAGCTGGGTAAAACCGGGTTGCCCTCCGGATCGAACCATGCCTCGGTAGGAACTATCCATCACAGGGTCTTCCCCAAATGCAGGCAAAGAGA
Organism: Ambrosia artemisiifolia; assembly: GCA_032199755.1. Taxonomy (NCBI): domain Eukaryota; kingdom Viridiplantae; phylum Streptophyta; class Magnoliopsida; order Asterales; family Asteraceae; genus Ambrosia; species Ambrosia artemisiifolia. The sequence continues at coordinate 4,093,834 of CM063517.1, forward strand.
ATCGAACCCAAGCCTTCCCTAAGGAAGGATGTGTCTTTTCCATCTGCACTGCAAGTGGGGATATTTTCTAACTTAATTATATATATTACAAATATATTTTCATGAATAACAATTATGAAATTAAGAAAATGCCACATGTAATTTTTATTTACCTCTTTAAGTTTCATTTTTATCTCTTATACTATAATTAATATACACATTTATACCATTTTTTTAAATAACTTGCATTCGGTAAAACAAAATATGTTGTGTTCCTAAGTTCCACATAAAAAGGAAAAGAAATCAAATGGAAGGAAAGCTAGGCTAAATCCCTTAGTTTAATTTTTCTTTCGATTTGAAAGCAAATGGCATGCATCATTTCTTTTCCTTTCGTTTGGTTCTTCTCCTTTCTAAGAGATTAGGGCTCGGAGCCATGAGGTTGGAGAGCAAGTGCTTTATCCTTGTAAGATTATGGAATACTTGATTGATTATTATTGAGGGATTGAGTTACAATATATAGACATCATAACAAACCCTAACTAACCTAACGGGCCCGTGGGCTTACACTAATAAACCCTAATCTGATATACTATCTAATACTCCCCCGCAGTCAGAGCGGAAGGAAACTAGAAGCTCAGACTGGAAAAACAAAAAACATAAAAAAAAAATAATATTAAACGTTCTTCAATGTCGGTCAAAACTTCTGCCATAATCTCATAATCTTGCAATCCGTAATCTTCAATGAAAATCCACCACTAATTTAATGATCATGTAATCCGATATGAGGCAACCAATGCGGCGCAGCGGCGGCGGTGGATAGCGGCGCGGCGGCGGATCATAGTCCTGCAAGCGGCGCGGCAGTAGTCCAATAAGCAGCGACGAGGCGGCAAGGAGCGACATGACGGAGAAGAGAAATCAATAAAAAAAAGAGGTGGCGGCAGCTTGATCAAAATCAACGGTTGCGACAGATGAAACATATTCCTTCTGATTGTATGGATAATGGTTCATAAGAAAGATTTATGAAAACGGCGGGAATATGTCTAGAACCGACAATTGAAAATTTAATTAGAACTGGGAATAAGAAAAAAAGTGAACGTATGTAACACCCTAAAATCTGTATACAGAAAACTCGCAGCGGAAAAATACCAACCGAAAAATTTCTTTTCTTAAAACAACCTTGAGTGTTAGAAAACCAGTTCTACTAAGTATTTTGGTGTTACATCTAAAATTATTACTTAATACATTCGAAGTGACTCAATCCTATTGGTCATGTATCCGTGACCGCGTACAATCCGACTCCTCGCTCGATCTCCATCCCTTGCTTTACTAGGTAAGCCAGTCATCCTGCAATCACCAAATAACCAATCCGTTAGTTCAATAGGTAACCTTATAAAATCTACTTATGATGCGGAAGCAGCATCCCACAATACTCTGAGATCCTTCCTTCAAGTTCGGGTGGGTTACCCCGATCCGAACCTTCATGTCTCTTGCATTCATGCTTACATACCTACATTTCTTATCATTCTCATAACAAGGGTTAATAACCTCGCAATATATTCGAGCATATATGTCCCCTACATACAATTCCACTTACATACGAGCATAAACTCCCACGTGTAATACCACAATACATACAAGTATATACTCCCACATGTAATACCACAATGCACACAAGTATAAACTCCCATATGTAACACTACAATACATACAAGCTTATACCTCCACATATAACACCATAATACATACTAGCATAACTCCTACATGTAATACCACAATTCATTCAAGCATATACCTCCACATATAACACCATAATACATACTAGCATAACTCCTACATGTAATACCACAATTCATTCAAGCATATACCTCCACATATAACACCATAATACATACTAGCATAACTCCGACATGTAATACCACAATACATACAAGTATAATCTCCCACATGAAATACTACAATGCATACAAGCATACAATTTAATCGCATAGTCCTACAATACATACGAGCGTACAACTTCCACCTATAATACCACCATTCATACAAGTATACAATTCCCGCCTATGATATCACCATACATACAAGAAAACTCTCTCCCTCTAACCCGAGCATGAGAACCCATATGTACATCACATCTACAATCTACATAATCATGGTAATCTACTTACTGTATTTGATGCCGTCGAATAATGCATCAACTAAACTACACGCACTCGTACCATTTCGTACTATGCTCATGTTTATAAAACCAACGTTACTATTACATGCTACACACTTACAAAGTCCCACACAAGGTACAACAATGTTAATTGGTGCGTTAAACGCAATTACGGGTCGCGCACATAGGCTAAACATCAAAAATTGATAGAAATTAACAATTCTTCCCAGGGGCCACCGTAAGGTGCGGTGGCCACCGTACCTTATGATGGGCCTCAAAAACCCAACGGTGGTTTCAAGTCTGCCTTACGGTGGGGAAATCTTGCAGGGGCCACCGTAAGATACGGTGCCACCGTACCTTACGGTGGGCTTTGCACATTTCCCATTTTGTTTCTCCTTTCCATCCCTCCTTGACCCATCCGAGCCGATCCATTCGAAGCCACGTTTATTCCATTATAAACTCCAATTCAAGCCTTAACCTCGTTATTTAGGTACCATCATCTCACGGTCCTCGTACTACTATCAAACACATAAACATGTTAAGATTCATTATCCTAAGTGGAATAAGAACCACTTACCTTATGTCCTCCAAGTTGATGCTTGCTACTTGCCTCCACTTGACCCGTTGACTTTTAAGCTTCTTGTACCTAGCTTACTTTCAAATCAACATGCCATGTTAGAATACTAATTTGGAACTTACCTATTCAAACATTAGTATTCATTCTACATCATTCAAACATGACATCAATACATTCAACAACTAGTTCTATTCAATAAGTCTTTGCATATACTACCCGTTCGACCCGTTAGTGAAAATACTTGCATGAACTAGTTGGTAAGTGTTTTTAGACACTTTTTGAACGCCACATAATACGCTACTCTTTCCCTACAATCCGTACTCCAAGACTACTACAAGCGTGTACATTCTTACACCTTTTCTTATTAAAGTTTTCATTATAATTGTGCAGCGATTTTCTGCGCAGCTGCTGTTCAAGGTCATTTTTCCCCTTCTAAACCTCGAAATCAGATCTTGACTATCAAATACAAAGTGTGCATCATTCAAAGACGTTTCCAAGCATATAAAGAACACCTCATAACGATTTTTCTATGATTTTATATGAATATTTGAAGTTCAGGTCTGCACATAAAATGGTTCCAAACAGCATGCTTTTAACACTAATTTACTAACTTATCATGCTGTTTTGACCCACTAAATCTCATAATCAGCCTCACATGACTAAATATGAAATGTAGCATGCGCAACAAGCTTTTCAACGATATAAGGCTCGTCTTCTAACTCCTAATAACGAATGAGATATGCCATTAACAAAATGACTATTTAGTGCTGTCAAAAGTGACGAATTTCATACAAATTTTACACCATTCAATTTAATTCAAGTTTCTTGTAGGCATTTTATCAAACACCTTATATGCATTAAACCATACATGCCTATTCTATTACCACCCACATCAATATATTCATCAACCATTAAATTTGGTTACTATCAATTCAATTACTTGCAATTGGATTTAGAAATCAAGCATCATGCAAGACACATAGGGTGAAACTCTCACTTAGTTTAAGCCACTAACATATGATTTCAACAAATCAAGTAACATCAAAGCTACTAATGATATCTAAAATCATCATCTTTGCACACAAGCAAGTTTCCAACAATCTAACTCATTCCTAAGCCATTAGGGATGATCAATATTACTTATGATCCATAATAACACGAATTTAACATGTTTTGCTCAAAACCCACAAGTGGGTTTCGAGTCTTATACTAATTGAGGGTTAGGGTTCTTACCAAGGCTCCATTGCTCCAAAACTTGTAGAAAACCCTTAATTTGCAACCCATCAAGTCTACCATCAAAACCCCTTGCATCTTTCCTTCAATTTAGTGTGATTAGGGCTTGAGTAGGTGCAAGAATGCCCCCATTTGGGGCTGAATTCGTTTCCCCTTTTTGGGGTGTTCTTGACCATATTATATTGACCAAAAGTTACACAAATGGTCCTTCAAGTTTACCCCAATGTTATTTTTTTATAAAAACTAACTAATCAAGTTAGTTTCTAATATTATTTTCTCATTTATATAAATAATAACATTAACTTGGTTATTTCCATACTAGAACATAACACACATTCAAATTTTCTAAATCCCGTTTTATTATTTTGCAAATCACGAATACTAGCGTAATTAAGCAAAAATAGATTTTTGGGGCGTTACAACGTAACACTAAAACGAAAACGAACGGAGGCCGGACAGGGCGGCGGCGGTAGTGATGGCACGCCGCCCTGTCTAGGGTTTTTCTCAAGTGGTGACGGCTGGGGTTTGGTTATTTATGTGTGGCGCAGCGGAATCAGTATAGAGCCTAGGCTGGCTCTGATACCATGTAAGATTGGTAAAAGACTTGATTCCATTCCATTCAATAGGGTTACAATATATAGACATAAACCGGGCCCGTGGGCTCAATGTTAAAATCCTAAATACTATATTCCAATACTCCCCCGCAGTAAGAGCGGTAGAGAATCGGACGCTCGGACTGGAAGCAATTAAAAAACAAGAAACATGAAAGAAAAAAAACAATCATAATAATAGACTAGTTTCGATCTCGGTTCTTGACTTGTAGGTCCATAATTCTGCAATCTTCATGACTTGCCATAAAATCGTCCATATTCTTCAATACTTGACTTTGGTTCGATCCACATCCTTACCCTGTTTTGTATCATAGGTTTCGGGAATGATAAACAAATCATCTAAATCCCAATAAAGTGATGTTTCATATTTGTCGGCCATGGCGAGACAAAAGATGGAAGAAAGGCTGAAAAAAAAAAACAAATCGACAACCGGCGAGGGTCGTGCAGCGGTGTGTCAAAGAAAGGTGAAGATGGTCGTTGACCATGGTCAGGCGGCGGTTTCCAAGAGTAAGATAGGAGCCGTAGATCAAAGAGCAAGGTCCGATCATGTGGTTTGATCGGCGAGTGGACCATGGTTCGAAGAAAAGAGCCAATAACAAAAAAAAAAAAGATAGTAGAAAGATGGGAGAGAATAGGAAACTTGTTCAGGAACCGATGTAGAGACGGGTGATTCGGTTGCTTGAAAAGTAAGATAGATTAAATAATATATCCAACTTGTGGATACATATAAAAAAAATATGATGATGGCAGGGGATGGTCTTGAATTTTGAGTCAAAGGAAACGTGGATTTCATATGGAACAAAAAGTCATCAAAGTGCATGAGTTATTTCACAGGCTTTGATTTGAATGTATGTCGGAGATGGATGAAAGATCGCATGTTAAACCGAAAAGAAACGAAACTTTATTTAAAAAAAAAAGGACATGCCCTAACATTAAAAAAAACAAGAAATTGGGACTTTATTTCAAACGGAAAATAAGAAAAATAATCAGGAAACGAATTGAACGATGGTCGGACAGGGCGGCGGTGGCATTGGCGACACGCCGCCCTGTCTAGGGTTTTCTCAAGTGATGATGGCTAGGGTTTGGTTATTTATATATTGCGCGGCGGAGATGGTAGAGAGCCTAGGCTGGCTCTGATACCATGTAAGATTATGAAATACTTGATTGATTATTATTGAGGGATTGAGTTACAATATATAGACATCATAACAAACCCTAACTAACCTAACGGGCCCGTGGGCTTACACTAATAAACCCTAATCTGATATACTATCTAATAATCCTAACATGATTTTGGTAAGTTTTGGGCCTTAATGGCCCAATGGGCTAAGCACATATATAAACAACCCAATATGGTTATCATGTCCGAGTCATTATCATGTCCGAATAAACCCATACCTCCCACCGTCTACCGCCTTTCAACACAATCACCTTTCAAGGTAACATAACAACCAACCAACCGCTGCTTCTTATTAATATTCAACAGAGTAACGATATGCATACTCATCTCTCTTATTTTAATTTCCTATAGCTTTAACGCTCAAGCGATTATGTTTTATTGCTTTATAAGCTTACAATACTGTACGGATGCTGTGTTTTGACTGTATTATTATCAATTATTATCTAGGTTTACAAAATTCGATTGTATGTGGAATTTTAATCTGCTAGGTTTACAAAATACGGATATAAGAGAAAAGAGTCAGGAATTTATTAGATTTGTGAATACGTTTCTGGTTTATATAATCGGTGAATGTTTATTGGTTCCTTTGTTATATGAATCTATAAGAACCAGGATAGATGTTTTAATAGTTAGATGAAGATATTTATATTTGGTGAAATATGATGAGACCGACTTTTAGGTAGTGTTCGTTTCGTGGAATGTAATGGAATTGGAATTGGCGTTGGAACCGTAATTTGATTTGGACTACATTCCAATTCCATCTGGATTCCATTCCGTGAAACGAATGCTACCTTAGAGTATCTGATTAGGAAGAAGTGGATAAACGAATGTACAATTGTTACTAAATAATGTTAGAATAGGATTTTGTGATGCTAATCATGCTAATGATGTTTGTTAGTTAAAAGGAAACTTGTGTGTTATGACAGGTTATCTATGACATATTAGGTTAAGTTATTACCATCAGTGATTTGTGTCGAGTGTCAATTCCTTTGTCGTATTGTTTTTGAAACAAATGCAATAAGCTGTCTATGGTTTTATGAAGGATGTGAAGCTATGGGAGAGACATTACGCGTTTTCCAATCAAAGAAGTTAGAGTTGAGAATTACTGCTACTGAAAATCTGCCTAAAAGGCGTTTATTTGGTTGGCTTGCAAACAAATATTCAAACAAGACGATTAAATGTGTTACTTCGTTGAAAGTGAACTTGGTGGCTGCTGGTGGTGCTGGGGATATTGGAGTCTTTCTTTTGACAACTGCAGGCCTAGAGATCATTAGAAGGTTTTCTTCTGCGCACTGCCCGTTTGTTTGGCGTGGGCTTCAGGCCCTGCAAATTCTCTGCTGTCCACCGTTTAAATGGATCCAGAAGTGGGCCCCTTTCACTGGGTTGGTTAAAGGAATGCAGGTTGGATTTACATGTATATTTACCTTTTGGCACCGTTGTTCAATCACGACATCACGTATGTTTTTTATTCATATTTTAATTGTGATGTGTCATTTGATCACTTAATAATCTTCTTTCAGACGCTATCAAGGCCATTGTTGCTCCTCTCAGTGGCAACAGGTTTATTTAATGAATTCGGCTCTCCAAAAGGAACACTCAGTGGTTCAGGTGCGGAGCTCACTGAGTTGTCTTCACAATTGGCCACACAAGACACAAGGTGTGCAAGTCTTGCCTGTTTTTAATTTCCGATTTGCAAAAAAAAACTGGACCATATTAGTTAGTTTGGTGCTATGATATTGGTTGAATTTTGATCTTCAAATATGTATTGTGCACTTTGATATGAGAAAAAAATAAAGTTGGGACTCTGATCAAGTTTGACAAGCATATGCATATCTCTCAAACCTAAAATCTTACATATCTCATGTATTTGAGTTTTACAGGCCTGCCGACAAGGTTTCTAGAAGCATTGTCACGGAAGATTGGTTGGTGGAACTCTATGCAGCACTTGATAAGGAGGGTCTTACTATTCCAGAGAGGTATTGTCACTTACTTTTCTAATAAAATACACATTACTTGTTTTTGCCCATGCTTGGTGTTAAAAACTCAGATCATTTAGCTTCTGATTTATGATTTATGATTTTATAGGACCATATAATAATAGAGTTATTTAATCAGTTTTTTCATGTAGTTGGAGGGCTGCATCATTATGACATGTATTCCTTTAGCTCATTAAAGCTATAAAGAAATAGCGTATATCTCATAGTATGTGTTTTTGGAATATATATATTATATTGGATGAATGATCCAGGATGAATGAGGAGGAGCTTCGTAGATTCTATGAGGTATCTGACGGCGACTTTGCATTGTTTCTATCATCCGTTAAGAAGACGATTCAATGGAGGCAGACATATAGTCTTTTTTCCCCACATGAGCTTGAGGCTTGGACCAATTTTGTCTTTTGGCATGGATCTGATGTGATGCAACGACCTTGCCTCATTGTACGCATTGGACTAGCAGCTGATTTGGCTTCAAATGGCCAAGCACAGTTTGTTAAAGCAGTTGGTAAGCAGTTCATCCTTGTAACTTTTGTATGCAGCTTTCAGGTGGCTTGGTGTATGAAATATAATTACCAGTTGTTTTGATTTTGGGTTATGTTCCTCTCTCAAGGGGTTAAATAGATTATGTACTATATTCAACTAAAAAGGAAACATGTCAAATGGGTCAAAGTGGTCATATGGGTTGAAAATCATTCAAGTGTATTCAACTACATGAAAACCTCCTATCACTTTATTATATCAAGATAGACTATTCTTGTAATACTATAGTTTTGTAGTTGTATTTAGCATTTTCATTATTTATAAAAAAAATAAATGGATAAAAAAGTTTGTGGTTTGTGCTGCAGACTTGTCTGACTTGACCCTACCGTTAGACCCACATTAAAGTTTAATCCATTTTGATCCTTTATGCATTCTGCCCTATCCCTTATACCATGTAGTCAATGCGGTAAAAAAATGGGATATCGATCAAAGACTGATATTTGAGATATCCCTTATACCACTAACAATTAACATTTAAGACTTCAAACACTAATAGCAGCAATAAGAAGAAAGACAAATGGAAGAACTAAAAAGAAAGGTACCGATATCTGGAATATCGGTAATATATCGGTCAATATCGCCAATAATATCAGTACCGATATTGTGACCGATATTTTGTACCGATATATCGGCCGAGTTAAGTACATAGCCCTAATAATTGTTTATACTCTTCGCTTTGTTTATACTGCCTTGGCATGTGGTTATGTGATCAGGGATTTTTTTTTTTTTGATATAGTAAAACATGTTTTATAGGCTCCCTTCTTTGTATGTGTAATGAGCTTGTAGTGTTATTCATTTACCTTTAGTTAGACAAATCACGTTTGTATTTTAAGAACTTTCTAAGTCACTATAGTAATTGAAAAAAAAACTTATTGACAGACACTCCATCTCAATTATGATGAAACTATGCCTTGACATTTTTCAAGAAGTCAAACATAAATGGATCCATGAAAATGCCCTTTGGACTAGGCAAACTTTAAACCTTTCAGCCAATGAGATGGCTAACTAGCATACAGCATTAGAAGATCATGGAAAAGATGTGTAGTTTAGGTTGATTTTTTCATTTTCTTCTGAATGTTATACGGTGATTGGCATAATATTGTATGGCTGTTCTATATGACATGTTACTGCGGATTTGGTATATGAGATTAATGAGAGTGTGTGATTTTAGTGGGTTTCTTCTTTTTTTGATTTATCATATAGTGATAATCATAATATGCAGCAAGACGTTAACTTTTGAAGTAAATGGAACAAATGCGCTTTTAGTGAGATTATCCTATAATTAGAAATATATATTTGTGCAGTCCACTCGATTTTGTCTTTTTCATTGGTTTTCTTTCCTTTTCTCTTGTTGGCAACAATTTTGGTGGTTGATAACGATTATAAAATCATATTTTATATTTCAGTTTCCCAGGTGGAATATGGAGTTCTAAACCTGCTTGGTGCGGAACATCCTCAGATTACTGTGTTGATGGACTGTGATGGACTCTCACCTTTTGGAATCCCTGTAAAAACGTTGAGATCATGTACTGTGCTTCTTCAAGATCATTACCCAAACCGGCTTGGATGTTTACTTGTCGTACGGCTTCCCTCTGTTGCCCGAGTCATAACTCAAACACTATTCCAAGTAAGCATGTTTGATTTTGTACCTTTTCCACATCACCAATTCTTTTTCATTAACATTGTCACAGAAAGGATGACACAAATAAAAATGTAGACACTAATAAAGATGGCTAGCCCATTTATAATAACTATGGGTTATTTTATTCTAATGGGTCAAATGGGGTAAGCTAAAAGATTAAGGAAACATGTCTAGTAGGTAGAATGCTTAAAAATCCTCATAAATCACCTCAATAGATTTTTTTGCAAATAATATAGTTTTTGTAATTATGCCCAACACATTTTTATTTATTAAAAAAATGGATAGAGAAGCTGTTTGCAGGTTGGCCCAACTTTATCCAATCTGTTTTGGGCCGACCCTAAAATTTACTCACTTTGACCCACCCCTTTCACAATCTAAAATAACACCTTACCCTATTGGATCTAGTCTACTCTTCTAGTATTGGCTTCATGCCGTATTTCACTCAAGTACTCAACCAGCCTCAAGTAAGTAGGATGTTTGACTATATATAGAAATCTGGATCACATTTTATAAAAATGCATATAAAGAAAGTATGTGGATTCAGATTTCAGGTGTAGTAAGTTAGTAACATTATGAACAGTGGCCAAATAGGTAATCTAGCATTTGGATTCTTTTTTGAAAGGAGTTATTACGTTTATAATGGGACATCCGGTATAATTGTTTTAATTTCTATAGTTGAGGAAGAAAAATGGTGTTAAATTTCTTGCTGTTACTCTTTTATCTAAAATTATTTGCTTGCCCATTTATGTCATACTGATTAATCGCAAGCTTGAATTTGGTTTATGCATCGACACTTTTATCAAAACCTAAATGGTACTTTTGTAAACATGTTCAGGTTTTGAAGCCCAGGACACAGCAAAAGTTAATAATTGTGGGAGAAGACTACCAATTGGTTCTTTCCAAATACTTCGAGGAATTACCACCTTTTCTTGGTGGCAATTGTTCTTGCCCTAAATGTGCAAATGAGGTCGCGACAGTCGGTGAAAAGGCACACGTTGATCTTAGAGATCATCATCAACATGGTGCATCTTCTAATTCTGAGCTTTATGTTGGTTCCAGCTTAGAAACTAATCGAGAGCACGTAAAGATCGCTGCTGTGGGTGGTTTACTGCTGTGGGTATGTGTTGTTTTCATTTTAGCAGTTTGCTATCACCGTTCTACGCTCCCTAACTTGTACAATAAAAGTGGTTCTTGAACATAGTATCTTCATCTAGGATGTTATTGGGATATAGTTTACAACTGGTTTCATGACCAACTATTTTATAGCTGTTTTCTGTGATATGATTTAATTGATGCAGATAAAAAGACAACCTAATTTCGATCTAGTATAAAACACAACTACCAAAGTTTCAAGTTGCATATATTAATTCATACCCCCCCACCACCACAGGCCACAACCCCCCCCCCCCCCCCCCCCCCCCCCCTCTCCATATGTACATATGTAATCCACCTCAAACTCCTATGTATCTGTACATGAATGTCTTATTAAAACTCTTTACTTCGCGCATATTATTCTTTTTTTCTCGACCGATGGCTCCCCCAACTAAGTTTTAGTTCTCATTCAAGACAAAACTCTACTTCGCGCATATACCAAGTTTTAGTTCTCATTTCGTTACACCATTTCACTGAATCCTACCATTTGATAACATTCAACTACATCTGAAAATGCATGTTGATGACTTGATTACAAATCAAAGCGTATAATACAACATGATAGCTCCCCCAATTAGTTCTCATTTAAGACAAAACTCTCTACTTCGCGCATATACTAAGTTTTAGTTCTCATTTCGTTATACCATTTCACTGAATCCTACCATTTGATAACATTCAACAACATCTGAAAATGCATGTTGAAGACTTGATTACAAATCAAAGCGTATAATACAACATGACTCGTTATTTCTGTGTCTGAACCAACTGCAAACAGAACTTAATTGCAATTTGGCAGTTGAACTGCTAACTATCATGACGATTCACCAAAGATTTTAAGTTCCTTTTGGTCATTTTTAGGCTACGCATTTTCACAACAGAATAGACATCCATTCATGATTTCTCTCTAATATTTATTAAATTGAATGTTCTTTAATATCAACAAAATAATTCAATTGAAAGTGTTTACAATAAAATCTATGAAAAAGACAGGAAACATCTTTAATAAACTTATAAACAAGAAGATCGTGTGGGGAGACAGGCGATGAGTTATGTGAAAACCTTAACAATAGCTGGGAAGCGAGTTAGAGGTAGACCGATACTACGTGGGGTGAGCGAATTAGATAATATTTGATAGACATGCAAATCTTTGGGGACATAGTCAGGGTTATCAATTCTTGGAAACATAGAATAAAGGGTATGAACTTCTAGTTGAGTGTACAAATTTTGTCATAGATTTGTCTAGGGACCATAGTTTTATCTGCACTTAGTTGTTTCCTTCACTCTAGTTTCTCATCCCTTACCACTGTTGCCTTAGCTTTGCTTTAGATATGTGTTGTTGTTGATACTTTTTAGGGTTGCTTATAGGTACTCTCGAGGGTTCATACCTTCTCTGCTTATTTGTTACTTGCTTTTGTGTGTGTGTGGCTATCATAGTTGTCTCACCACTTATTGATAGTTTACAACAATATACATGTCAAATGAGGTTTCTAGAGCAACGTATCTCAGTTGGAGGAGTCTCTCTAACCTATGTGATAGACGAAAAAGTTATTCTTATCCTACCCTCATACCGTACGAGTAACTTTTACATTAAGTCAGGGTACGCTTGCTTGTTTGTTAAATATTTTTACACTTTATATCGGTTATTATAACAAATCAAAAAATAAAAAATGTATGATAACACGCTTTTACCTCAAACTTTGTTTAGATCAAACTTAACATTAAAATATCTTTTCAAGCATAATCGTAGATGCCGTTTAAAAGAAAAAAAGAAATTTCAAACTTTGCTTAGATCAAACATAACTTTAAAATAATTTGTCAACCATAACAGTAGATGCCGATTAAAAAACAGAGAGAGAGATAAAAACGTAGAAAGTCTGGGACAGAGTCCAAGGAATATATTCAAAACTCATATGTCATACCATTATAGTTAAAAAAAAAAATAAATATAAAATATTAATTAGAAACAACAGAATTCTTTGTCTATGATAAAACTATAAAAGAGACTGCAGTGCAGGCCACCTACCTTTAAAAATAAAATGTAAAAATTAAAATACTCCATCTCATTTCCTTCCTCACTATATATACAAGTGGCAATTATGTCCAAAATTTAGAACTTCTTCAACAAACACATATATTCTTTCCTCTCAACACATATCAAAATTCTTTATTTAAAAGAAGAAGCAAAAAGAGATCAATGAGGACCAAAGAAAAAGGTCACAAAAGGTCGGTAAACATGGCTAGGATCATCAAAACACCTGCTAGAGCCATATCCAACCTCCTAGATCTATACGTTAAAAGTGTCATGAATTTCTCCAATGCATACCATAGACCTATTAGGACCATGGTGACACTCGGCCCCAATTCTCAGCGGCTTCCTAGGAGCTTCAGCGCAAGCTTTCTATCTGATAATGACCCACCGCCAGAGGGAGCCCTTGTTAGATCTATATCTGCTCCCGCGACGGATGGCAGGGCCACTAATACTAAACTCACAAACGTCGATTTGTACTTCATTCAACGCTATTGTCACCAAATGCAATCGTGTGCATTAAGGAAAGGTGCACCTTGGAGTTCTAGTGTTGGATTGGAGAAAATTGATGAAGATAGAGCTTCTTCTTTCAGAAACAATAATATCGTTATTAAAAGCAAGTCGCGCATCAGGAAAGAAGATTCGGTGTTTCAACAAGGTTACAATAATGATGATTCAATGTTATTCTTAGAATAAGAATAAGAATTTAATCGTTATTCAATGGTACAAATGTGTAAACTTATGAATTGAAATTCCACCATATTCATGGTTTTATTCAAATAAATTCACATTTCCTACTCGAGTTTAATTTCATTCAAGCATTGATGATCATTATATACCAAATATTAAAGTTGAGTTTTTATAGGTCTAGGTTTTAATATTCATTTCTTAAACTTGGTCACATTACATTAAAATAAAAGGTAGACGAGCAACAAGTTGCGCCGCCACCCGTTTTTGAATTGAAAACAAAATAATTATATATCCTTTTTTATTGATAGCAAAATAATTAACATCTAGCGTGTATAATGTATATTATAAAAATACGTGGAGCATTACATAATCCGAATGAGACACTATGATTTTTTAAAAGAAGATTATGGATGAGATTGTTGAAGAAGCAACTAATGCTTGAATTCGATTACTAGGTCAACAAATAAAGTCAATAACATAAATAAATAGAAGAGTAAATTACAAATTATGTTACTTGTATATATACACAAAATTGTGCATTGTGTCTTTTACCTTTACTAATTACACCAGATGTTATGTATTTAAGAATTTTACATGCTTAGACAGATTTCATATATTGTAGAGGTGTGTGTATAATTCAAGCCCAAGTTTTCAACAATCCCGACGCTTGGAATATTCCTGTTACTTCGATCCAGTTTAGTGTTAATATTTATAAAAAAAATATTTTAACATCCCTATCCACATTCGAATCTGAAAATTTTGGATATCCAGATTTTTGTATATTTCGGGAACTTGGGCCAATTTATACTTCTTCTGTATAATTTTGAAGCTAGTTTTAGGTAAATCTTAACACTAAAATAACGAGTCAGAAGTAATATAAAAGTAGAAATGGTAGGACGGATTCAACAAAAATATTCAAGTCATAATACTATCATATATATCCTAAGTTTGGTAAAAGTCAAAAGAAGTTGAATATATACTGTATAATTTAACAACAGAAATCGTTTTCTTTTGATAACCGGTGCCTACATGCTATCTATATTGTATTCACTAGTACACCTTAAATTATTTATTAAAAAGAAAAGAGAGATCCATGAAATCCCAAGAATCGGGCCACAAGGGGCTCGTAAAGTCCCGAACCTATAGGTTAAAGGCGTCGATCACCAACTTCTCCAATGCGTGCTATAAGCCTCGATCTTAAACCACGATAGAAATCGCCCCTAATTTTCGCTGGCTTCCTTGGAGCTTCAATTCACCACAAGTTTTCTATCTGATCATATTAACTACCCGCTTGGATGGAGCCCTTGTTAAATCTACATAGGGCTGTTCAAAACGCTCGGCGCTCGCCGATCGCTCGTCGCTCGCTCGGAATTTGCTCGGAAATTGCTCGCTCGATTTTCCGCTCGGTTGTATATGAGCCGATTGGCTCGGTTCGGTTTGTAAATGAGCCAAGCACGAGCAAAGGTACGCTCGGCTCGGTTCGGCTCGAATAAATTTTTATTTATTTAATAATAAATATACACACAATTTACAGATAAATTTATGGCTTTATATATAAGATTGTATTTGATTTGACTTAGTATATGCAAACAAAATATAACCAACCCACTTAACACAATCAAAAAATTAACATTAGATTTAATAGTAAAACAATAAGTCAGGTGGTGACAGTCTTGACTTCTATATGTTAATAGTCGTCCATCGCTAATTGTCGCTTGATATCACACCTACGTCACAATGCAACAATGTTGTCTAACGTATGCTCAAAACCTTGCCAGCCGCAATCTAAACCTCATCCTTGGACACTGGTATCTCAATATTAGTGTTATCATCGGACATTTTGACCTTAGTTGTCACCCGACAATGAAAACATCGAAGGAAACATCCCAATTTTATAATCGTCCATATTATTCTCCGCTCGATTATCGCTCGGCGCTCGCTCGGAAAATTTTCGCTCGAAGAATGCTCGTTCGGTTTTTGGCTCGATTATAAACGAGCCGCTCCGCTCGGTTCGGTTTGTAAACGAGACAAGCACGAGCAAAGCTTCGTTCGGATCGGCTCGGCTCGTGAACAGCCCTAAATCTACATGACTATATCTGCTTCTAAAATTTGGTATATATCTTTTTATGACAGCCTGATTTGTGGCAAATTGTGGAAAAATGGCACAAAAGCCTTTGGTATGAAAAAAGCTTGTCGGAAATCAGAAAGCGACAACTTCGCGACAATTTGTTTGACAAAACAAGCTCGTCGCTACATTAGAGACAAATTTTTGACACCGTTGTTTAATACTTTCTCAACATATTTGCTATGAATTTTTATCACATATGAAAAACCCGTCCCATTAAACAAGTCTTAACGCGATTTTTAACGTAATTTGCTCCCAGATTAGCATATACATTAAATATAACTTAATACTTTGCACATTTGGGTCAATAGATGACCAACACGTGCTAATCATGAGTTGGTCCAACTATGTCCCACGCGACTCTATAACTACTTGCTTCTTGGTAATATATATAGATATGGTATACCATTTTAGTACTGTTAAATATTTATTATTATTTAATTATGGATAAATTTTGAAGAAATTGAGTATAGCATTTATTTTGAATTGATAATTTGGGTATCAAGTTTCAACTAGGTTACAAGCTGAGTTGATGAGAGACAAGAGGGCGAGTATGAAATTAATGATCATTAATCAACTTTGAAAATTTTCATGTTTTAAGGGTGGATGCGGTGATCATCATCTCATCATACCCATCATAGTATCATACCCAATTATCTTGTGTCACTTTATTTCATCAAATTATATCACATTTCATCACTTAACCCATGTGGTGATGTTCATAATTATCACTAAACCATCACACTCAATCACCTTGTGACACCTCATTTCAACACACCAATCAATATTTTTTTATAATAAAAACAAAGAAAAGGTGAGACCACCATGTTGTTGTTTTTTTTTGGACTCTAGCTGCCACATTGGGACCACCAATTCTGTTTCTTCTCTTTTTCTTTCGTGATGTACATCACATTTTTTACTTGTCACGATCGTGATAAATTGAGGGGGCGGTGTTTCGCGGTATCACAACCATCACGGGGTGGCCATCACGGACCACCCCGTCCTCCCTAACACAAGTTGAATGTGAGTAAAGGTGATGTGATCGAGGAAGCATATGTTGAAGGATGAAGGGCCGATCCGATATGTCAAAGTCTGAATACATAATACAATAGCAATACAATGATCAATGATTAACGAGTAATATATTTATATATGGATTGAAGATTTTTAGTTAAACAAAGTCTCATATGGGATATGTCAAGAGTCGTATCATTGCCTATGATTCCATGACGACTCTTTTCGATCCAAGATATACAGCATCATGAACCATATATAGGAATATCTACTTATGATATTGTTACGATGTTTGTTCAATATGTAGATTATATGAAACATATTGTAACTTTCATTTTCATGTGAGGAATATCTACTTAGTAGATATTTTCATCATCCTTAGATATTTTTATTATCCTTAGATATTTTCCTCACTCTATATTAACTTTAGAACGTCAATTTATTTATGAATTGAAACCATCATTTGATATATCATTGAATGCCCACCTCATCCATTTCTTCCCTATATATATACGTGACTTGTCATTTTTCTAAATCCATAGCTAAACCCATATCCAAAAAAGAAAGATCCATGAGAACCCAAACTTTAGCTCGTAAAAAGCCATTAAACACGGCGAGGTTCATCAAAGCACCCATAAGAGCTATATGCAAAGCCGTTGATCTATACGTCAAAGGCGTCACCAACTTCTCCAATGCATACAATAGGCCTATTGGGACCATGGGGGAAGTCACCCCTAGTACTCAACTGCTTTCTAAAAGCTTCACCCCAATTAGACTACCCGATAATGACCAGTCACCAGAGGGAGCCCTCGTTAGATCTATTACCGCTAATGCAATGGGTGACAAAGCTTCTTATACTAAGATCACAAACTTCGAAATGTACATAATTCGTCATCATTGCTACCAATTGCAATCAGGCGCGTTTAAGAAAGGCGTGCTTAGGAATTGCAATGTTAGAATGGAGAAAATTGACGAAGATAAGGTTTCTACTTTCAAAGATGACAATATTGTTGTAAGAAGTACGCTTTGTGTCAACGATGAAGGATTTAGTATTTTCAAAAAGTCGTAGTAACGACATGGTATCCACCAAAAGAAGTCAATTCACATGGTATTGATTTTCAATGGAAATTTAACACGTCGTAATTCCTTATCTATATTAAGGGTACAAATGTACAATTTAGTAATAATTCTAGAAAACTTAGGTACAAATCCGTCATGTACATATTTTGTTAAAAATAATTTCACCTGTAGCTGTAATATGATTTTACTTTTACTAATGATATGCTAGTATTAACTTGTCATTTATGAATTTTTGGCTTTCGGCATTTATATCACCTACTGTCAATCCTCAACAAACAACAAACTATAAAAACTTATAATTCAAACCATTATGAACGAAAACTAAACCAATTACCAATAACCATTTACTTATAGTTATTTAACATCAATACAGCTGAATTCAACTTATTGCTAGCAAAGATATACCCAAAGTCTCAAAGTACATAAACATAATAACATCTCTCTAATCCCTCACACTCAATCACTTCATATTTATAATATTCTAATCGGTAATAAATCGTATTGCCTAACCTAAACATAATTACTAATCAGCTAAACAATCACTTAAGTAAGCTACAACTATTCAAGAACTCATCACATCTCTCTAATCTCTCACATTCTAATGACTCCTATAATTCCTAACTTAATCAACTAAACAATCACTTAAGTTGGAAATTGCAACCATTGAAAAACTTATTACGTCTCTGTAATCTCTCACACGAACCATCTTGAATGATTCCAGTAATATAATTTGAAGATCTAACAACAATGCATTCCTTTTAAACAGTAAATTAAAACTAAAAACAATAACAGATAGAGAGATATCACTACTTATTAATCTGAGCGATGGCGCCATCGAAGAAGATAACAGAGGTATCGTACAGTCCTTCAACTGCATATTCTCTCGCTAGTTTCAAATGATTCTGTAATCCAGCAAGCGACGTAACAAAAACGTCATGAATACAATACATTGTTTCGTATTCCTTTAAAGGCTATTATCTGTTCAAATCTTAAAGTTAATTGAAAATAGATTTAAAAAACCGGTTTTGATTACATCATACGTGACATACATACATACTATCAAACATAACAATTATATGCATTGGTCCTCCCCTAGAGAAAGTCAACAAATATCATAGATGAAAACCCTTACAACTCTATTTTGGGAATGGAATCCAGTAATAAGAACATCAAAGGGCCACCCATCTATTTTGCGATAAGCCTAAAATAAAACAAAACACAGATACACTTAATAATAACAATAAGGGGTATTGGATTTTAATAATCCAAAGTTTTGGTCATTGGCCAATAATAATCCAAACTTTAACGTTGGACCAGGATAATCCCAGGTGAACATGTGGGTGTCAAAAATGGACCTCCGTCAAGTTTTCACTAACCCAGTTAGTGTGAGCTGACGTGGCAGCTGACTTGGCATGCTGACATGTACACCACTGCTGACGTGTCCAATAGTCAATAGTTGGGATTATTTATTGGCCAACAGTCAATAGTTGGGACTGTTATTGGCAATAGTCAATAGTTGGGATTATTTATTTCCATTACTCCATTTTTAAATAGTCGTATTTTTCTCATATATTGATACTTTTATAAAAAAAATTACATCATAATAATGAGCATTTTATTATCTTTAATTTGAGTATAGTATTGCTATTTTTTGAATTAAATTTTTTTTATGTGCTACGTGATTGACAATATCTAGGCGTGAGCAATAACTAAACCATTCGCCGAAGCCAAACAGAAAAACAAATAAAACTGAACCAAAATCAATTGAAAATTGAATTAACCAACATCTGATGTAACTTAAAAACAATTATCGTTTTCTTTTTGTACCCTTAGTTAACAGAAATCAGTTAAACTGAAATGGAACCATTCAAGCGTTCATGACAGCGTGCGCACACGATGTAGTAGGGAACACATACACTTTTAGGTGCTGTTTGTTTTTTCTGCAAGAAAAGATCTACAGTCTGCGGACCACATCTGCAGACATCTGCAGGAGAAGAGGTGGACCAAAGGTCTGCAGTCTGCAAGAAGAAGACTGTTTGTTTGTTAACGTATGCAGACTGCTGAAATAAACTTAAATTTAAATAAACTGAGTTTTTACAGCAGTCTGGTGGTAGACGGTGGTGGTGGTGGGTGGACCGTGGTGGTGGTGGGTGATGGTGGGAGGTGCTGGTGCACCGTGGTGGTGGTGGGTGGTGGTGGTGGTGGGTGGTGGTGGACGGTGGTGGGTGGTGGTAGTGGTGGTGGTGGTGGGTGGTGGTAGGTGGTGGTGGACCGTGGTGGTGGTGGTGGGTGGTGGTAGTGGTGGTGGACGGTGGTGGGTGGTGGTGGTGGACCATGGTGGTGATGGACGGTGGTGGTGGACGATGCTAGGTGGTGGTGGTGGGTGGGTGACGGTGGTGGTGGTGGTGGTAGTGGGTGGTGGGTGGTGGTGGACGATGGTGGGTGGTGGTGGACGATGGTGGGTGGTGGTAGTGGTGGTGGGTGGACGGTGGTAGGTGGTGGTGGTGGACCGTGGTGGGTGGTGGTGGTAGTGGTGGTGGACGGTGGTGGGTGGTGGTGGGGGGGACCGTGGTGGTGGTGGTGGGTGATGGTGGTGGTGGTAGTGGTGGTGGACGGTGGTGGGTGGTGGTGGTAGTGGTGGTGATGGACGGTGGTGGTGGTGAACGGTGGTTGTGGACGATACTAGGTGGTGGTGGTGGGTGGGTGACAGTTGTGGACGGTGGTGGTGGTGGTGGTAGTGGGTGGTGGTGGTGGGTGAGGAGAAGAGAAGAGGAGAAGACCTTTGAAGACCTTAGAAGACTTTGGTCCAAGTCTGCACCAAGAAGAGGTCAGGTAGAGCTTTTGGAGTGAAATGTCTTCCGAAAAACAAACAGTCTGCCCGCCCCAAACGTCTGCTCGCGTCTGCACGGCGCAGACAAAAGAGGTCAGAAGTGCTTCTGGGAGAAAAACAAACACCACCTTAATGGTGCATAGTTGGGTTCAGTTCAGTTCGGTTATTAGCCTCAACCGAAACAACAATCGACATTATCGGCTTATCGATCATATTAACCAACTAGTTAATTGGTTTAGTCTGTTTGGTTAGATTGTCGGTTTTAGTTCGATTTGGTTAATTTTGGTTAATAACCAAAACCAAACTTTGGTTAAAATTTTTGCTTAGAAGTACAAGAAATTGAGGTATATGAAATAGATGTATTGAAGATATAAATATATGAATGGTTCAGTTTTTGTTTGTTAATTTTAGTTAACTTAGGGTACAAAAAAAAAAACGATATTACGTTAACTCTGTTTTTGGTTAATTTTTGGTTTGGTTTTGTCTGTTTTTTGTTCGATTTCAGTTGAGGGCTCAATTATTGTTCACCCCTAGATATTGTTAATCACGTAAAAATCATTTTTTAATTGAAAGTATATATAGGAAATTATACTCATAATATGGTTTGAAGTTTAGTATATGGGTTTTTGAATTGTAGTGGCAAAAGGAATAAATGGGGTTTTGAAATTTCAATTATTTATTCTCGTCAATTATTCTCTCTTTTCTCTCTATTTCTACAAAACCATTTTCTTTGTATTAGTGTGCTTTAGTGGGATTATGATAGTTCCACAATCATATCACAATACTTATATCTTTATCATGGAATATGTGAGTTTATATAGTTTTCACTTTAACATGTTTCGAACTTATAGATTATATGAGGGTTTA
Source organism: Ambrosia artemisiifolia (assembly GCA_032199755.1). Classification (NCBI taxonomy): domain Eukaryota; kingdom Viridiplantae; phylum Streptophyta; class Magnoliopsida; order Asterales; family Asteraceae; genus Ambrosia; species Ambrosia artemisiifolia. Next base: position 4,115,532 of record CM063517.1, read on the forward strand.
TATGTTCCAATCTATGCAATTAAGGTTCATGTATGAAGATTTAGTTTTAACTGAAAACTTATAAAAATATTGTTAAGTTAAAAAAATTTATATCATGATCATACATATGGAAGACTTTCAATCTTAAGTAAACTAAGAGACAAGTTACCATCACCAATTCACAATGAGGTAATTTATCAGTGAACACCAACACCAAAACCTCATTTTCTACCAACAGTAACATTTAGAGCCTCAATACCTATAATTAAATACTCCAATCATCACATTATTCTCACTATTACCAATGATACAATGAACAGGAATGAATGTGCTTATGTTGGGTGGTAATTGATACAATAGTTTTCTTTAGATTTATAAGTAAAGTTTGAGACGCCGCATTTACAATTTTGTAACTTATTGTAAATTGCATCAATGATGTTGAGGTTCATCCAAACAAAGTCAAGCAACGAATATTGTTAATCACATAACATATCAACTTTTGGCAATTTCGATTAAAGGTTTAGTTATTTTTTTTCACCTAGATATTGTTAATCAAATAACATATCAATATTTTTATTTAAAAGAATTGTTATACTATAATCAAATTATAAAGAATAAAATATCGGTTTTTTGTGATATAGTTTTGTTTTAAAGTATTAACGTATGAAAAAAAATATGTTCATTTGCGATTCGTAAAGGTAGTTGGCTTAAAATAAGGGAAAATATGTAACTGTTATTTAAATAAACAAAAGTTAACTCTTAACTTTTGAGTATCTTAGAATGCTCATATCAAATAAATTATATAGTATAGATATCTTGGGGTGAGAAATAATTGAACACTTAACCGAAATAGAAGCAAATAACATAAAAACTAAACTCAAAACAATCGAAAACTAAGTTAACCAAAAACCGAATTAAGTTATAACCGGTTATTGTTTTTGGTACACTTAGTTCACCAGAATCAACCAAACTGAAACAAAACCCTTCATATATTTTTAGCTTTTATACCTCTATTTCATGTATTTATGTCTCCGTTTCATGTACTTCTAGGCAAACAAAATTAGCCGAGGTTTGATTTTATTATTAACCAAAATTAACTAAACCGGACTAAAAACTGATAATCGAACAATATAAACCGAACAAAGTAACCAATTGTTTAATAAGATCGATTAACTGATAACTTTGGTTTTAGTTTCGTTTGAGGTTAATAATCGAACTGAACCAAACCGCACCATACACACCCTTAGAAGTGTCTGTGTTCCCCGCTGCATCGCGCGGGCACACTACTAGCTATTATAATTATATAAAATAATAAAATATATGAAGACTAGATTATACCCAGGGAGTGTCTCGGGGTTGCGAAATCTAATATGAAATGAATTTTACATATGAAATTGACTGATGCGCTTTACAGTTACATGCAGTAAAGCTTCGGGTAGCACCTACTCTAAAACAATTAACAATGTATCTCCAATGTTAACGCCTAACCTTAAATAATGCATAACTCTAATGTTAACATCTAACCTAAAACAATGTATAACTCTAATATTAATACCTAACCTAAAACTATGTATAACTCCAATGCTAACACTTGTTGAAAATAGAATTCATATTTACTCGATTGGACATAATTAGTGACTTGCATATACATGATTAATGAATTACCTAAAGACTTTGTGTGTTTTTTTCAGTATGAACAAAACGGTCAAACCCCCACAAAAATAGTCGTTTTTTTTTTCGTTTTTATATAACACTATGGTACTCGTTGGAAAGATAATAAAACGCTCGTTAATTTGGTGTAATTTTTTCTTTAAAAAATCTCATATATAAAAGATATTAACGTTTAAAAAATATGGGAGGAAACATGAGAGAGAAAAATCCAATTTTTTTTTTCTTAAAATCACTTAATGATGCCACATGGCATGCCATTTATATAGGCAAGTCAGGTTATTCATTAATCATAGGCAAGTTATTAATTATGTTCAAACCAGTAAATATGAATTCTATAATATTAGAATTATACACTGTTTAAGGTTAGACGTTAACATTGGAGATATATTATTAATTGTTTTAGGTTAGGTGTTACCCGAAACTTTCCTGCATGTAACTGTAAAGCGCATTACTCTATTTTGTATGTAGAATTGATATATTATATTAGATTTCTCAACTCCGAGACACTCCCGAAGATATAAATCTAATGTAAGGATATGTGAAGATGTTTATAGGGTTGGAGGAAAAATTGATGATTTTTAAGGGTTCATAAAAATATGATGTGAATCAAAGAGTTGAGATGTTTTAAAAAAAATTATTATTTTATTAAATTACAAGTAGAGATTGAAAATTTGAGATAAAGAATAGGGGCCAATGACCCCTGCTTAGTTGGGGAGAGGTGAGAGGGTTAACTCCTTAGGGAGGTTTCCGTCTTGGGAGATACACGGTTTGAATCCTAGGGCCAGCAAAAATACACTCTTTGACGTTGAAAGGCTTATGCCCTCAGGGATGATGCGGAAAGGGGATTCGAAACGGGGGTACCGAGGTGATGTCCTTAGCCGATAAAAAAAAATAAAGAATAGATAAGAAACGCTAGTATATCAACAAAGAAAATCGACTTGATCTTTATTTCCATCTATAAATACCTACAAAATTGGCCATTCTTTATTTGATAATTAAACATGACGGTCAAAAGATACGTGAACATGAAGAGGCGGAAACCATCAAGAGGTTGCGTGCGGAAGAAGAAACCAACGAAACAACGGCGGACAGCAGGCTTACAGACATGCCGGAATCCTTGCTGCTCCGCATTCTTTCTTCTCTCGAAACCAAACATGCCGTTCAAGCAATAATGACGGTATCGAAATCATGGATCTCTTCTTCATGGAGTTGTATTCCAGTTCTGAATTTCAATTCCTATAGTTTCGATAGGCTATATGCTTTCGATAAGTTCGTCTACAATGTGTTATCTCATCGTAGTGAATCGGTGAAGTTGGAGAAATTAACCTTCAAACGTGGTGGAATATGCAGAACTAGGGTTTTAAGGGAAGTTTTTGATTATGCGTTTTCGCATGGTGTAAGAGAACTGGAAATAGACATCAGAGACGGTGGACAAGGCAGGGATTGGCCGATTTGGTTGTATGCTTCAGCGGAATCGCTAACATGTTTGATGATGTGCTAATGCTGTTTAATATCGTAGGTAATGCCAAATCGGTTACGGTTTGCTCGTCTATTGTTCATCTACTCGCATTATTTCCAGATGAATTGGTGAATCGACGCTCACCTTTTCGGGATTTGAAGCTTTTGAAGCTGGATTTTAGTTTATTTTTTACTCAACACTTGTCTAAAGGCCTATGTAAAACGTGGAGTGAATTAATGAAACTTGTCCCAGTTGTGAAAGCTTACTTGCTGCAGAACTCAGGTGATGCCCAGTGTACCATGATACATCCTTGTTGGATAATTCGGGAACCCAATAAGATGAAGAGAAGAAATTAATCCAACAAGTATTTTAGTAAATCCTAGTACTAGTAGGTTACTATTGAAATTATGCTACTCCGTATAAATAGATGATAGGAATAATATAATACTTCAATGTCCCAATTTAAATGTCCTAGTTCAAAAAACACATATTTTAAGAAATATTTTGTTTGTATGTGGTAAAATGACAATAATATCCTTAAAAGTAGTGATTATGTTTTGTCTTTTATGGGCAAAACTGAAAATTATATTTCTATTTTTGAAAAGGGACATTTAATTTGAGACAAACAAAAAAGGAAAGTAGGACATTTAAATTGGGACGGAGGGAGTATATTTTTGAAGTTGAGTATTAATTTAAAAAAAAGATTGTGAATGCTGAATGATAGTTCAAGAAAATCCGCATGGGATTTCCGGTTTCAGTACCAGTGTTTACCAACAATTGTTATCAGAGCTAGGAAACATGTTTTGTTCTTGAAACCAATCCAATGTTAGCAATAAAAACGCAGCGAGCCCAAATTTAATTAAGTTCATATGGTCCATATTCAATAAAATTGTATCAAGCTCCCCTTAAGGTCCATTCCACTCTCCACTATATCCTTTTTTTTTGTATCAAGCCCCCCTTAAGGCCCACTCCACTCTCCACTATATCTTTTTTTTTTCTTTTTTTTTTTTGTATCAAGCCCCCCTTAAGGCCCACTCCACTCTCCACTATATCTTTTTTTTTTCTTTTTTTTTTGGTATCAAACCCCCCTTAAGGCCCACTCCACTCTCCACTATATCTTTTTTTTTCTTTTTTTTTTTTTTTGTATTAAGCCCCCCTTAAGGCTCAATCCACTCTCCATTAGTAATAATAGTTTATTATGTTGTTCGATTTATTTCAATGACTACTAGTTTAAATAATCTAAGCCCCCCTTATCTTGAAATTTTGGCTCCGCCTCTGGCAGCGGTTTCTTTTTTCCAGGTAACCTCAAAGATCAACAATGGCAAACTACAATAACTAACTAATTTATACGAGTACGCGTATTTAAATGTAATAATCTAAGACATCCTGCAAACACCATGATCGTTACTCATTGCTCAAGGTAAATACAATTTTTTTTTTCAATTTGTTGATCTATAGGAACTTCAACGGTTCAACCCTTTTCCAACTTTATCAACTCTCCCCACTACCGGCCCATTAATGTGATTTGGCCACACAAGGGCTTAATGCCCCCATAATATATAAGGCCAAAAGAAAGTTACATGCATAGAATGTTGGACATATGGTATGACCGGTAGCATTTATTTTGATTTGATAATTTGGGTATCAAGTTTCAACTAGGTTACAAGTTGATTTGATGAGAGACAAAAGGACGAGTATGAAATTAATGATCATTAACCAACTTTGAAAATTTTCATGTTTTAACACAAGTTGAAGGTGAGTAAAGGTGATGTGATCGAGGAAGCATATGTTGAAGGATGAAGGGCAGATCCAATATGTCAAACTCTGAATACATAATACAATAGCAATACAATGATCAATGATTAACGAGTAATATATTTATATATGGATAGAAGATTTTTAGTTAAACAAAGTCTCATTTGGGAAATGTCAGGAGTCGTATCATTGCCTATGATTCCATGACGACTCTTTTCGATCCAAGATATATAGCATCATGAACCATAGGAATATCTACTTAATACATGATGTTGTTACGATGTTTGTTCAATAGGTAGATATATGAAACATATTGTAGCTTTCATTTTAAAGTTAGCTATGATTTTAGTAGATGTTTTCATCATATCCTTCATAGTGGTAGAGAGGCCTTATGTTTACTTAGGTGATCAAGGGTTCAATTCCCACTTCTAACATTTATGATTGGATATTTTGCCAAGTGATGGTTGAGCCTACCCTCTTTGGAGGGGTCAGGTTTGATTCTGATGGCCGCCCGGTTTTCTATTACCGTGTATTTACTCCAGAGAGGCTTGCCTCTTGTGGAGGGTGCAACATCTGTCAAGTGGCAGGTGGCGGGAAATTTTCCGGGTGGAAGCCTTAGTGCCCCTTATGCGCAGCCTCGACTCGCTTGTGGGCCGGGCACTCTCGCGTCAGCGTGGACCCGGTTAAGACAACATAGTCTGACCATTGTAGAGTGGCTAGAGGATCCCCTTCTAAAGGGTTGTGATGAACGCTGCCACAACATAGAAAATCACCTTAAAAAAAAGATATTTTCATCGTCATTAGATATTTTTATTATCCTTAGATATTTTCCTCACTCTATATTAACTTTAAAACGTCAATTAATTAATTAATTGAAACCATCATTTGATATATCATTGAATGCCCACCTCATCCACTTCTTCCCTATATATACGGGATTTGTCATTTTTCTAAATCCATAGCTAAACCCATATCCAAAAAAGAAAGATCCATGAGAACCCAAACGCTAGATTGTAAAAAGCCATTAAACATGGCGAGGTTCATCAAAGCACCCATAAGAGCTATATGCAAAGCCGTTGATCTATACGTTAAAGGCGTCACCAACATCTCCAATGCATACAATATGCCTATTGGGACCACGGTGGAAGTCGCCCCTAGTTCTCAACTGCTTTCTAAAAGCTTCGCCCCAATTAGACTACTCGATAATGACCGGTCACCAGAGGGAGCCCTCGTTAGATCTATTATCGCTAATGCAATGGGCAACAAAGCCTCTTATACGAAGATCACCAACTCCGAAATGTACATAATTCGTCATCATTGCCTGTTAAAATATGATACATTTCAGCTTTAATTCTATTATGGGTCAAATATGGTTTAGTTTGTTATTTTTGCATTTTCAAATATTTTTATATTTTGCATAAGAGTTATGCAGGTATTGGGCTGAATGATGAAATGATAAAGAGTTCCTGTTATAAGGTCCAGTTCAAGTGTAGAGGCCCAGTTTATAAAGTCCACAAGTGATAGAGTCCAGAAGAAGAATAAAGCCCAAGTCAACAGCCCAGTTCGTTGGTCAAATAGCTGATGTGGCGATCCTAGTGAAACAAGCACAACTCTTATCAATCGTTGGATGCTTTTGTTCTCTGCCGTTGGATTATTTCAAGAAGCACACATCAGCCTCTATATAAAGGCTTCATTTGTCTCTCTTTACCAGTTTTTTGATCTTTGATATTTTTTCTCTTTTTGAGTCTCTCATTCGTCTGAATAGCTAGGGTTTTGATCTTTTATTGTTTAGAGTTCAGATACATCTTGTATCTGATCTTCTGGTCATCGTCTGTGTAGTCTATTGATGGTAGTGAAAGTTCTTTGTATTTAAGAGGTTTTGGTCAGATACTTTGTGTTTAGTTTTTTGATTCTTTGATTCGAATAAAGATCTTTAGTTTCTGTTGAAATATCATGTTTGTAACATTGCCACCAATTGCAAGTAGGCGCGTTCAAGAAAGGCGTGCTTAGGAATTGCAATGTTGGGATGGAGAAGATTGATGAAGATAGGGTTTCTACTTTCAAAGATGACAATATTGCTTTTAGAATTAGGATTTCTGTCAACGATGGAGATTTTAGTATTTTCAAAAAGTCATAGTAACGACATGGTATCCACCAAAAGAAGTCAACTCACATGGTATTGATTTTCAACGGAAATTTAACACGTAATTCCTTCTCTATATTAAGGACGTATAATTTATTAATAATTAAAGTAAACTTAGGTACAAATCCGTCATGTTATCGGTAGCGGCACAACTTGTGGTCCGTTTACCCGCCTCTCATTTGTAAAGTTATTGGTAAGGATATAATACTTTTAACTGAAAAAAAAGGTTAAAAGGTTAAAAAAAATAGTTTTGTTAAAAATAAAATTCATATTTCACCTGTAGCTGTAGTATGATTTTATTTTTATTAATGATATGCTAGTAAAAACTTATAATTCAAATCATTACGAACTAAAACTAAACTTACCACATTTACTTATAGTTATTTAACATCAATACAGCTGAATTCAAACTTATTGCTAGCAAAGATCTACTTACACTCAATCACTTCATATTTATAATATTCTAATCAGTAATAAATCATATTGCCTAACCTAAAACACAATTACTAATGAGCTAAACAATCACTTAAGTAAGCTACAACTATTCAAAAACTCATCACATCTTTCTAATCTCTCACATATTCAGTACCTCCTGAATATGAAGAAGTCCCTATCGTCTCTGAGGGAAAAGTCCCGGCATGGAAATATTGTAGAATGCTCAGAAAAGATAATCTTGTTCTACCGAGTTGCATCTATTGTGGAAGAACCTATCAAGGCACGAAAATTACCAAGATCAAAGAACACCTGTCAGGTGTCAAAGGCAATGTCTCGTTATGTTCCAAAGTGGAACCTGCTGTTCAGATTTTGATACAAAATAGTCTTAAAAGAAAAAGGAAGAGAGATGAAAATTCCACACAAATCAATGCTCTGGTTGATATAACTAGCCAAGAAGAAGAGAGGGTAATGGTGTAAAAAAGCTTGGGTTGGCAATCGGCCGTTTCTTTTTTGATGCTGCAATCCCGTTAGAAGCGGTCCACTCTGTGTACTTCCAGTTCCAGCTCAAGATTGCTGAAATTACCAATCAAGGGTCTGCAGTAGTTCTGCCTTCTTATGATGATATGAGGGGTTGGATCTTGAACGAGATGGTTCAAGAAGTTAAAGATGACGCTGAGCGCTGTATAAAGATGTGGAGCAAGAGTGGAGCGTCTCTACTAGTTGATTAAGACAGAAGAGAGAATTGTAAAGTTTGTTTAAACTTTTCGCTTTACTTTTCTCAAGGGATTGTGTTTTATAAAAGTGTTGATGTAACAAAGACAAACAACTCCATTGAAGAATTGCTTCCCATTTTTAAAGAAATTATTGAAGAAATTGGAGTGAAAAACATATTACAAATTGTTTTTAAAGATGAGGGGGTTTACATTGAGTTGGGGATGAAAATGGCTGTTGAATTTCCAACAATTTTTTGGACACCATGTGCTGCAAGCATAGTAGAGTTGACCATAAAGGATTTCATGGAAATTGACTGGATTAGTACTACAGTCAAAGAGGCAGAATCAGTGTTGGAGTTTATTAACAAAAATAATATCTTTGTAGCTAGATATTCAAGTGATTTGGAAACTGTGAAAGGATTGATACAAGTTAAAGAGAAACTTACAGCCCTAGTGGACTCTCTAGAGTGGGTTGACTCTCTATATTCAAAGAGTGAGGAAGGAGTGGCTACATACAAATGCATCAAGAGTGACACGTTTTGGGGAAAGTGTAAGTCATTGACCCATTTAACAAATCCTTTTATTGAACTTTTGACAATTGTTAAAGGGCTTAAAAGACCAGGACTAGGCTATGTTCTAGCTTGTGTGTACAAAACAAAGGAACAAATAAAGAAACTTTCTGAGAACACTGATGCAGATTATAAAGTTTTATGGAAGATAATCGACACTAGGTGGACATATCTTCGTAAGCACCGTTTTCATATGGCAGGTTTTTTCTTAAACCCAATGTTCATCAACAATGCTGAAAAAGAAGTCCAAAAGCAGATGCTATCAGCAATATATGATTGTTTAGAGAAAATGTATGATGACCCTATAGTCCAAGATAAAGTGGTCAAACAGGCGAATTCTTATCTTGATGCTGATGGGGACTTTAATAGACAATTGGCTATTAGAGGCAGAAAAAGCTTGTCTCCTGGTATCATTTTTATATCTTGGTTCATAAAAAAATATCTAATTAGACTATTTTTGTTCTTTTGAATGGCAATAATTAGACTAATTAATGTTTTAACTATTTGACTAAATACAGTTGATTGGTGGACTGCATATGGAAGAGCTTGTCCAAATCTGGCCTCTTTCGCCACTCGTATTTTGTGCCAGACATGTAGTTTAGTTCCTCTTCCATCTAAACCAAAGAGTTGTGTTCATGGCACAATAGATGTAGAAGACCAAATGCAACATGACAGTGAACTTGTTCGATTGCACATGGGTCTAAAAAAATGTAAGCTTAAAATTTTGGTTATTTTTTGGTGAGAGAATTTGTTTTTTCAAGGGAAAAAAAATAAATAAACGATTTTTTCTTTACAGGTTTCACGAAATGGATTCGAAGGTTGATGAAACCCTGTTACTTGATGAAGGAACCTTTGAAGGGTTGAAAGAATGGTTAAATGGTGAAATGATGTAATTCCTTTTTTTTGTTAGTAGTTCAAACCAAAATGATAAATGCATTGGAAAGAATTTTCGTACAGTCAATGTTTCATAGATATAATCAAAGATTACATAGTTGTTACATGATCCGGTCTCTATGCTATCCTATTAACATTTGGTTACCTTCAAAGAGGTTGCAGCTCGGCAAGAAGTAATCGAGCTGCAATGGTTGTGAGTATTTAATTTTTTAACCGTTCTGTCATTTGACTGCGCAATAACTATCAAATTTAATTTTTAATCAAACTAGTTGTATTTAAGTTCACGCGTTGCGCGAGTTCAAATTTGATTATGTATTAGTTTCATTCTAGCTACATTATAAGTTTTATAAGTAAACCTCACTTTATTAGTAAATGAAACATAATATCCCACCCAGCCATATTATCACAGAATTAAACCTTGTAAATAAAAGCAAAAGTGATATAAAATATCCAAAAGCTTACCTAGGAAAAGGTATCCATGCGCAAAAGGAAAGGAGACGCAGCGAAATGCGCGTTGCGCGATGTCGAAGCAGTTTTCATTATCGCCTGTTAACATGTGTTTAAAAAAGTTCTGGTCATTATACCAGCAGCTATTATTTCATAAATAAGCTATTTACATATAAGCTGATAGCATAGTGACCAGCTAACTACATAAGGTTATAACATCAAGACATATCCATTCAATTGTTTTACAACATTCAAAATGTGCATATAGTTTGATTTGTCACATACAAACTTAGACAAACTGCATAAACCCTAAAATCTTTAGCAACTTAAGGACCGCTCGATCAAATATAAGAGTACAGTCACCACATTTACATTTTAATGTAACAAAATGGAAGACGCTCACAAAGATAAGAAACCACGACTACTATTCATGAAGTCAATAACAAATAACAAATGAGAAAATGAAATTCTAAAGAAAATTAGAACGTCACATAATTGTGAAGCAAAAAAAAAAAAAAAACACCAGCAATGTTATGTTAATAAATAGATTAAAACATACCAACTCGTAACTCCCTATTCGCCTAATTGTCAAGAACCTTTATACATAGACACTTCTTTCAAGAACAATGATAAAACTTGATCAAAGAATGCCCTCAATACATTAACATTAGTACAACCATCCAAATCACCATACTTTACATTTCTGCAAACTTCAAGAATCTTGATTTCATTCACATCAGACCAATCTCGCAAATTTCAAATGAAAACACCAACTAAATTGTGTTCAAAACCATTCTTGAACCCTTACAACCGATAAAACATGATGATGCAGACGTTAGAACGTGCTTTAGTAAAGAACCAAATTGAACTTTTTAAAAGTTGTCCGTTCTGACCCGTTAACCTCACCGATCCGCCTGTTTTGCCAGATATAATTTTGGTGCCTACACCACCACCGGCCTCCATAACGCTTGGCATTTAGAAAATTAAATAATGGTTGTTTAAAGTTAATAATATAAGTAATAATGTGGTCTTATTATACTTAACTTAAAGCTTGCTTATTTTGTTATAGTACACTTGGACCAAGGTCTTCTCCCCATTTAATTGGAGGATTCCGGCTTGTAGGATGGCTAACGGAGTATAGAACGGGATTGCTAGATGGGTAAACCTTCCTCCGTTTTACTTTTTCTCGGTGGATGATATTACTCAGGTATACTCTAGTTCGAATTGGTCCTCGGCAAAGAAAATGGCGTTGCAAGGTATTATGGTCATCACGCGTTGGTGTATTTGGAAAGCTAGAAATGATAAGATCTTCAAGGATGATAGTCCAAATGTGGTTGCGATTGTTGCGGATATAAAAGTGTTAGGCTTTATGTGGTTTTCTACTAGATACAAAAAGGGTATGGTGGGTTGGAAGGATTGGCAAGTTTTCAATTTTAATGTAATGTAACGTTTTGATTTGGGAGTCTCCACCTTAAAGATTTCCCGGCAGTTAGTGTGGTTTAATAAAATTTGCCTTTCAAAAAAAATTGCAAGTTGCAACCGTATGTTATTGATTTGAAGTTGTGTTCTTACAAAATTGTTGTTTATTCGGTTCATTTGGAACAACAGAAACTTGCCAAACTAGTATTATAGTAATAGCTTAGCCACCAACTACGAATAGCAAATAAAATAATGATACTTATAGTAAAGCAACAAGTTTTTAAATACTCTCAACTAATCATCGTTGAATATATAGACTTGGTCCGATAACTACAATTACATTCCCGATCCAATTATAAATGCATTGAAAAGAATTATTCGTATAGTCAATCTTTCATAGTAATCAAAGATTACATACTTGTTACACTTTTAGGTCTCTACGCTACCCTTTTTTTAACGGCCAACAAATTAAACCCGAGCGTTCTCCGGATACCCACCAGACAAATCGAGTACTCCGAGTATAACCCAAGTCGCTAAACACCAATTCTGGGGAAAACTCGATAACCAACCCGCCTGACTCAACAATGGAACCTAGGATTCACTAAGTCTTCTATCATTGCTCATCAATGTCTCACCACTACACTGTAATGGTATTGGCTCTATGCTATCCTATTACCAATTGGTTATAATGTTATATGCATGTATGTTCATCACCATTCTAATTTATTCATTTTTAACGGCAAAACTAAACAATTTATTAAACCAACGTACCCCCTAAGCAGTTAATATCGGTGATATATCGGTTATATCGGTCCGATATATCGGTTATCGGCCCTAAAGCATAATCTCGGTGCATAATATCGGTCACAATCTCGGTAGCGATAATATCGGCCGATATCGGCGATATATCGCCGATATTTGACTTAAAATCTCGGTCATATCACCAAAATTCTCGGTTTCTGTTTTTTTGGCCCATTTTAGTAGATAGAATGCCCAAATTTTAGTCTGACTCATGTATAAGACTAAAAAAACCAACCTTTTATGCTCAAGAATGGAGATGAAAATGAGGAAAATTAAGGCTACTTGTGACAATGATTGAGAAGCATGATGAAGATGAATATGAAACACAATGGAGATGGAGGCTGTTGGAATGAACATGAAGAAGATGACGGCTGTTATATTGTTTTATCTATTTTAACCTAATACCCTAATATTAAGTTACCCCCTCAATGTTTAGAATGTACATATATAACCCTTCTACCTTTCAATAGTTTATATTTAGTGCCTAAACTTCTAATTTTTATATAACTAGTAATTAGACCCGCGCGCGTTGCAGCGCGAATACATTGCAAACATTGAATGTACTATCCGATGTTATGTTATGTGACGCATTAACCATATGAAAACGCCTGTTTTGTCTGTTTTGACGGATTCGATTTAACTCAATAGCATTGCAGTTGGATCTAAAGTTAAAGTAATCAGATATGTATTGTATAATTATAACGCATCTATATGTGACCCGACTTATACATAGGAAACGACAAAAAAGGCATAAAACGTAATAAACGGAAATTTGACATGCGTAATAAAAAGAAAAAGTCACATCGATGGATGGTTTCGGTTGTGAAAGGTTTATGTGTTTGAGCAGCAAGCCTAGGAATGATATTATACAAAAAATCAGCCAACCAATTCGGAATGCCTATTGGGAGCTCTTGTTTCTAATGGCCTAATTCTAATCCCCCCCCCCCCCCCCAATCTATTCAAGCAATTGCAAGGTTCTTATTACTAACTGTATTTTCTTAAATTGCATTCTTGGCTTAACCTAATGTGTGTTTTGTTTAGTATTCACATTCAGACGTTTGGATATCACAATTCAGAGATAACTTTGTTTAATGTTGATGTATTAACAGGGTTTCCTTCTAGCGTTTTCTTAGGTATGAGGATGTTTTAGACATTCACATGCTAAAAATGTTCTTACTTTGAGAAGTAGTTGATTGTTTTTACTCTTAACAGATTCCTATTTAGCTAAGAACTAATTAGATTTTCTAATGAAAATATGCAAATCAAGGATGGAATAATCAAGCTCAGTAAATTGAGTTTGTGAGCGACAAAATTCGTTTAGCTAATTCATCATACATCATAAAACCCAAAACCTAAGAACAAAATAAGCAAAACGAAAGTTACCTAAGACCCGCGAGCGTTTGCAATTGAAAACGCAAGACCGACATGAACGGATTAGGAAAAGTAATTCCGTGAGGGATCAAACGTCGATGCAATCATTAATTAGGAACAGGAGGTAGGTACGTTTTGATTTTGGTGATGAGTTAGGGTCGACTAACCGTGAATCTAGAACGGTGAAGCAATCGTTTAACATGATCAATATGACAACCATCATTTGGGAAAGCAGTAGTATGAATCTCACAAAGGGGGTTTTCTCATAATTATGAGTTTCCTCCTGAATTGGTGACTTGGTGGTGGAGTATGATCGCGTGGTAACACTGGTGGCACGATGATACTCCAGTGTTCCGTGAGTGATTTCAATTTGTTGGCCGTTCAAAAAAAAAATAGTATGAATAAGACAAAAACAGAAACAAAACATGATATAAACTAAAGAAGAAAATATGTGTAAAATAACAAAACATTAAGGACGAAAATGGTAAATACACCGACATTGTCTTTTAATATATAGATAATACGTGTAAAATTAGTTTATGTATTTAAACATTTAACCCCCTATCTTTACTAATTCACATCTGGACCTTATACTTATAACTACCGATATCCCACCGATATCTCACCGCCATAACCGATATATCAAATACCGGTCCTTGACCGATTACCGATATTTTACCGCGTTAACTGCTTAGCGTACCCCTTAGCAAGGAGCTAAGGGGGAACATGGCATTCTCGGTTACCCTCAATGTGCAACGGTTGCAGACTGGTAACACCGTCGTGACCCTCTCGGTTAGCTTCAAAAACATTGCATCTCAGCAAGAAGTAATCGAGCAAGAAGTAATCGAGCTGCAACGGTTGGAGTATATTTAATTTTTTTAACAGTTCTGTCATTTGAGCGTGCAGTAACTATCAAACGTAATTTTTTAATCAAAATCCACATGTATAGACCATACCTTCTCCTTTTCACCCACAAAACCCACCAAGCTCCATTGTCGCAATCACCTTTAATCTTCACCAATTTCAACCCCTAAACCCATCGTCACCAAGTATCGAACATGGTTTAGTGGACTGAGGAAGAGAAAATAGGTTTGGTCACTGCGTACACCAAGGTGAACGATTGAGGTGCGAACACATGACACTTGGCAAAGCCATCCCCACCCTTATATTCTGCAAAAAAAGGTATAAATGACTCACTTAACCCAATATTTATTAATTTATATTTTTATATTTATCTTTATTATTACTTTACTTTAGAATAAATAAAAATCTTATTATTATCTTATTTCTCTCTCATGTGAAATAATATTATTAAATCATAATTTCACGTTTATCTCTTATTTATTTAATGTTACTTTTGAACTAATTTATTTTTATATTCCTGCTTATTAAAAATCATTTAATATTTTATTAATAAAAAAGCTACACTTTCAAGACATTCGTCTTAATCATACACATGATTAAAATTGTTGATTTCTCATATTATAGTAAATCAGTTTATATATTACATCGTAACACATATTTTGTCTAAATGTTATATTTTATATCCAAGGATATAAAGTATATTACGTTTTTGGTCCGTGTTTAAATTAGTTTCTCTAGCTCTATAACATTGAAGATATCTACCTTAATAAATTAGGTACATTATGTTTTTATCCAGTATTATTTAAACCACACCAACCCTCACTAATCCTTTTAATCGGACAAAATCTTAGACAAAATCTATTTGGTAAAAGAAAAAATGTGCACATTAGAAAAAAGAGGTGACATTTACATCCTTACCCTCACCGGCGACGACGACCACCGCTTAAACCCTACACTCCTCGACTCCATCACCGCCGCAATCCACCGTATAAGATCCGAAACCACCGTTCCCTCCGCCCTAATCACAACCGCACAAGGCAAATACTTCTCCAACGGCTACGACCTCGCCTGGTCCCAATCCAACCCACACCGTCACCTCCTCATGTCCTCTAAACTCCGATCACTCGTCCGAGACCTAATCTCCCTCCCCATGCCCACAATCGCCGCCGTCACCGGCCACGCCTCCGCCGGCGGCTTTATTCTAGCACAGGCTCATGATTACGTCATGATGAGAAAAGACAGAGGGTTTGTTTACATGAGTGAGATGGATATTAACCTAGTGGTGCCTGATTGGTTTGTTAAGCTGTTGAGGTATAAGATCGGGTCTCCGGCGGCGTTGCGTGATGTGGTGTTGGGAGCGGAGAAGGTGACGGCGGAGATGGCGGTGGCGAAGGGGGTTATACACTCGGCGCATGATAGCGCGGAGGAGACGGTTACGGCGGCGGTTAGGGTTGCTGAAGGGTTGGTTAAGAGGAATTGGGATGGAGAGGTGTATCGACGGAATAGGATGGTTTTGTATGGTGATGTGTTGTTGGCTTTAGGGGTTGATGAGACTGTTGGGGATGTGGCTAAGGCTAATATTAATGGTGTGTCGTCTCGACTTTAGTTATTATTTGGGATGATTGTTGTTAAATGTTAAATTGTTGGAATGTGCTACTGTTTTATGTTTTTGATTGTTGTTATTTAATGTAATGATGATTTGAATTCAAGTTTGATAAAATAAAATGTACGTTTCAGACTACAAATATAATAACGAAATCGAATGAATTAATCCTGCAACTAACTCTCTACTATATTTGTAGTCTGAAACGTACATTTTTGTTATATTTTTTTTTATGTTTGAGTGGCTGAAGGTGCAAACCATTTGCTAAGTCACGTTTTTTGTTATATTTTTTTTTTGGAGTAATGGAAATAAATAATCCCAACTATTGCTCTTTGGCTGATAATAGTCCCAACTAGAAAAATAACCACTAGCGGTCCCAACTTTCGACATATTGACCACCAACGGACCCAAAATACTGAATTACACTATAATAATTTTCAAACCTTTTGAACAGTAATTGTGCCATTATTGTGATTGTTTGTCTTTACAAGGGTATTTAAGTCATTTCAAATTTTGCACAGCTGGTTTATGATGCATACGTGTTTCCTTCTGAACCCCTGGCATCTTCTTCATTTCATCTTCATCTTTTTTATGATCTGATTTCATCTAAACCCACTCACTTCTCCTCCGTTTTATTACTTCACTCAATCAATTACATCTTTCTTTTCTTCATTTGGGTATGAATGAATAACTTATCTCTTTTCTTTCAAAGGTTTAATCTTTTTACATAAATCTGATCCGGGTATGTTCTATTTCTGTAATTTAATGCTTTTCTTCATCAAATTCATGGGCTTTTCTGTTAGATCTTTCGATTTTTGTTTCAAAATTTTCATATTTATAGACAGAGACGGTGAGACGATGCGGAGGAGCCAGGTCTTAGAGGCATGAGAGAGACAGGATGAGGAGGAGCCAGCCAGAGCGTCACCGTGCACGCCGGAGACCCCTCACATCGGAGCGTCACTGCATGTGCCTATCTCTGTTGTTCCGGCGGATGGTTTTTGCCGTAGATCTACTTTGGTCCATGTTTCAGGTATGTTCTTTTAGAGGAAGATCACAGTTCCCTTTACTAATTTATTTATTATTTGTATTCGATTTTGAGCTTCATTTTTTCTGACTCACTGTTGAGTAGTTAATCCCCTTTTGACACCTAAGGGGACTTCTTGATCAGCAGGTTTTAGGGTTGCTTTTCAAGAAAATATCAACATTCCATAAGGTGAAAAGCTTTGTGTATACATGTTTAATTGTAGGGGTTTTCTTCATATAGATTTGATTTTCTTATAGTGTTAGTGATGTATGTGGTTTTATGTTGTTGGACTTTTTTGAGTTTTGTTATAATGGTTGAATTGAATTTTTGTTTAATGTTTAGTTTTGCGTATTTGGGTTTGTGCGGGTTTGGGGCTGAGATGTTTGCTTCGTGTTCGGGTGTTGTCTACCGAATTGAGCGATTTCGAAGGAAAGGTAAAGATTTCTTTTTGTTAAAGGTGATATCTTTGAATGTGATTTGGGTTTTAAGATTATTAAGTATAAACATGTTTATGTGTAAGGTGTTTACTTACTTAAAAAATAACCCGACCAAGACACATATAATGTATTGACCCAGATTACCCAACTCAATCAAAACCCTTCCATTTTGACACCTACTTTGTTTGTTTAAAAAAATGATTAATAAAATAATGAGCCTGTTTTCATTATTTATCATGTCAAACCTAACCCCTTTATGGTGTGACATCTTATTGAAGGTCAGATGAAACAATTATCCTTCCCTCATTGAAGTCGGTTTTGTGGTATCAAACAGCAAGTTTCTCAAAAGGAAGTGACTTAAAGAAAAGATAACAATTTTCCTTAGAAAATAAGCTTTGATTAGTTTATGCTTTGAGTTTAGTAAATGTTAGCATACCGATATGGTTGGTTGCAAACTGTAGTGACTAGAGGGCTCAGGAGATGAGCGAGTGTGTTGGGTCTAGAGATGGATGATTGAGAGTCTCCTGATGGGTAACGTGGGTGTAGTAAGGGTGTGGTGGTGGTGGTGGAGTCCGGTGATGGGTTTGTGTTTGACATTGTGAAGGTTCGTAAGGTTGGGTGGAGTGTGACCGGTTATTCTTATCCTTCACATAAAGCAAGGAAATGAGAGTATTTATCCCGCATCCATTCTTCATAGGATTGTCGGAACAAAAATATTGGATGCAACGAAATGTTTTGTGTTTCCAATAACACCCTTCTTTGATTTCCATCTTTGTTGATTTGTTGTTAATCACAGTTTATCTGAATCTTGAAAGAAATATAAGTTGTTATATGCACAGGAGATATTAAAAGCTAAAATGTGAGAAAGTTGACATTTCTTCTATCAGTTGACTTTTCTGCAAAGCAAAGGTATTGTTTTTATGTTCCTTTTGTTTAGCAGGTTGTATTAAACATGACTATAAATCTATTGTTAAACAATGGAACTTTTTACGCACACACTTGATTCAGCCTGTATCTTATTTAGCTAAGCCTATTTAGTATTTATTTAGTTCACATGTTCGACTCATGAGCAATAAGTTATAACCCAAAAAAAATGAGCAATAAGTTATACCCAAACTGACCCATATATTATATACTGTGTGCTTTTGTAATCACTGCAGGGAATAAGGATGAGGCTGCGAGTGACCCAAATGCATTTAAAGAATTCACACTAGAGCAACTTAAAAACGCAACATCAGGTTTTGCTGTTGAGAACATTGTCTCTGAACATGGTGGAAAGGCTCCAAATGTTGTTTATAAAGGGAAACTCGAGAATCAAACGAGGATAGCTGTAAAGCGGTTTACCAGAATCAGCTTGGCCTGATGCTCGACAGTTTTTGGTATTATGTCAAACTTGCTCGGTTTCTAGATGTTTAACGTTTAACTGCTTTTGGATTCTTACAAAAAAGTTGTTTGATTTCATGCACTTTTTGTGAGCTTTAAAGTCTTTAAATATGCTTATTGGGCATAAATTTCATTTTACTTCCTATTCAAAACTTACCTGTACTTATCACAAGTATGGACTGTTAACAATTGAAACTTCATAATGTTATCTTTTCAAATATCAGGAAGACACTTGGAACCTGACCAATCAGGTTAATTTCAATATATATAAATATATTCAATTGGGCGCTGTGTCATTACTTAATGATTTTTTAAATCGGATTGACGCCGTCGCAACGCGAGGCGGGATAAAAACCTAGTTCATATGAAGTGTTATAGCTAATGGTTTTTCTTTCTGTACATATACAGCTAGTGATCTCAAACTCTATAGAGGGTAGGAGAAATCAATACAAGTCTTTTTAGCATTAAGCATTTATATATATGCTGCATTACTCGTTACTGCAACAGTGAAAGACTGGATGTGTTATATGGTAGTCACAAAGCTCTGTGTTGGACTTTCAACCCATTTTTTCACATGTTGAACCTAGAGCATATAACCAAAATCAGCCCATTCATAAGTAAATGGGTAAAGATTTCCACCTCTTATCTCTCATGTTTATGACACAGTGATTTTTGGGAAAGTATACCAAGTCAACGATTTGTCTTTCTGACTCGTGTATGTTAAGTTTTTTTGCAGCTCCTAGAGAAAATCATGGATAAGTTTGATGCACTTTTTAAGATCATTGACTCACTTGGACAAATAATTCGGTCAAATAACAGAACTAACTAACCCCCTTTTAGATGAGCATAGTTGCAAAAGTCGTCCGAGTTGACCAATTACTCGACGAGTACTCGCTACAGGGTGGGTCACCGAGTATAGCCGAATTGCCCGAGTATTCCGAGTAATCCCCGCATAGACCGATTCGACCCCCGAGTACTCGCCCGAATAGGCCGAGTACTCGCAACTCCCCAGTCGGCCGAGTTGGTAGCGCCTAGCGAGTTTTGCAACCTTGCAGATGAGACATTCCACAATCCAAATTGAGCACAAAAAATACCAAGACCAAGATCAGAAAGAGAGCATAATTACACTAAGAATATTCCACTGAAAATTAGCAGATTAACCAATTTTTGCCACTATACTAAAGCCCCTAATAAGACTAAGTTGCCTGTCTCTATTTGTTGGCCTTTTCATGTTCTTTAATATGCCACATAACTAATGGAATACAAGTCATCTTGGTTTGGCTTCAAAATGAACACGTCAAGTTTAAGATAATGATCATTTTATACGCATTGCTTGTAGACGATACCTCTCCAAATCGGCATCCAGATCATCAGCTGATACTTTTTCAGGACGTTTTCGACCTCCACCATGACCCCTTTCAGATCCACGATGCTGCACATCATTACCACCACGCGCTTGCCCTCTTCCAACGATGCTGTCAAATATAGAAAGTGATCAGTTCAATGAATGTCTCTTGTTAAGTCACAGGTATAAAAAAGGAAAAGAACAGCGTAAGGTGTGATATTAATATACTGGAAACCCATGGACCATGACTGATGGAATAACTTATTTTTAAGATGAGATTTATACCTACGAGAAGGATTGATGGGATTAGTTTCCAAAATACCACGTTGCATTGGTGGAATAGGAACAGGGGTGACAATGTTTACTCCAACCAATTCAAGTCTCATAGGTTTGCCATCCAGCTGTAGATTGTTATATTTCTTCATTGCTGCCACTGCATCTGACTGGCGCATATACACCACTTCCGCAGTTCCCTGGGAGAAAAATCGGTCAAATTTAATGTAACTTTGCCACTAGCGAGTCAAAGACGCGAACTTGAAAGAAATTAGCTAAAATGAAAACAGGATGAATAAGTCAAAAGTCACCGTGTATTCACAATGCATAAAACCACCTACATATGTTTTACATCACTACTCGGATTTCCATTGTAGCAACACAGTTACAAATATCAAACATTTATAAATATACAAACGATAGAAAAAGAAGTGTTTGTAGGTCGCCCAAACGAATTTGGCTCATGCCAGAATTAACCAGTTTTTACACCAAAAGACCAATATACCTTTGATCTGCCACCTTTATCATAATGAATTGCATAGCGTTTCAATTCACCGACGTCTGAAAACAGCACCTGCAGATGGACCACATGAGTAATATGATACTAAATATTTTACGCATGCCATTACGTTGTTATAAAGAATTAAAGAGGAAAACACCGACTGAATTTTAAAAGTACAATAGAGTGATAGACTCTTTAAAATTTTGTAACACCTCTAAAACATACAAAGCAATACAGCCAGATTTTGAAACAAATCATGTGCACAAATGACCATCAGCGGTGTTGCAAGATTGCAATTTAGTAACATAACATACAAATATATCATACATACGCATCTCATTCTCATACTTCACTTTTTTATAAGCTAGAGACTACTAAAATAAATTAAAAATAATTATAATAAATAAAAATAAAATAATCATCTTCAGAACTCAGATGCCTAATCAAAACAAACTAAAACATCAGTCAAAAAGCTATAATAATTATGAGATACTATATTCACCTTAATATCCTCATTAGTAACCTCATAGTCCAAATTGGAGATATAAAGCCTAGTCCCTTCTTCAGAGCTGGAGTCACCTCCAACCACCATATTTTGCACATGAAAAGCCTGCAATCAAAACTCTTACCTAAACAATAATAATAATAATAATAATAAGTAATGAAATACACAAAAAAACACCTAAAAGACGACCTGTGGAACGAAGTAGGGTTTGGTACGGGCAGAAGGTCGGTTATCGAACCGTCTGGTGGGACCAGGAGGTGGTTCGGAGTCGTGACCACGGCTACGGCCATGGCCGCGGCTACGAGAGCGTCCTCCGCCTCTGAAAGTAGAGTTAGTGTCAGAAGCTGTTGATTTCTTGTTGTTCTTGATGATATCATCGAGTGACATGTCAAGTCTTTCAGCCATTTTAGGTGGTGAAGTGAAGTGGTGATGTTATTGTTAGGGTTTATGTGGGGAAGATGGAATTTGGGGGGAATATGGAAATATTTTGGGTTTTAATTTTTTCAAGACAGGTGTAGGACTTGTCCTTTTGACGTGGGCTGTACGCTTTTAACCAATAGCTGAATGCACTAGCAATTGATCACAGCTCACAAGTGTTGCATTGTGTTGTACTATATTCAAAACAGATTATGCGTTTTGTAAAAGTAGGGGTGAAGCTGCTTATAGATTATTGCGTTTTGGTAGCCTAAAAAACTGATTATCTGCGTTATCAAAACGTAATAATCTAAAAATCAGATTCAAAACGCAATCCCAAACACCCTCATAGACTTTTATAAAAAGGATTGGTGTGTCTCGGCCCCTCTAGTTTTTCTGTTTAGTAGTGTAATTTACGCATTTTCGTTCGAATATTTTATACGTATTGAGCCTGACCCTCTCAATTTTAAGGACATAGTGAATTTCGGCCCCACGAAAAAAATTCAAAGCTTGGACACTAGTTTATTGTAAATTTAAGTGTTATATTTACCAGCTTACCACGGATTCTATTTAATGACTTTCATTTCAGTCTCAATATTCGTATTCTCTCATTGTGATTGTAGCCTAGGAGTGCATTAGACGACGATATGATATTTTAGTATAGATATTTTTGAACAATGCAATGCGAAACAGGGTTCTTTGCCTAAATTTGATAGTAACCGGTACTTATATGCACTTTCACTATTGTACTGATATCGAGAAACTGATTGTGATCAGAAAAAAATAACAGTATTATAATAAACATTTTAATAAATATTGAACAAAAGGGGTCCATAGCTCAGTGGTAGAGCATTTGACTGCAGATCAAGAGGTCACCGGTTCGAACCCGGTTGGGCCCTTTCACAATTTTTTATTTCCTTTTTCAAAATAATTGTCGCCATTCTGAATCAGTAGAAAAATTACTTCAGCAACTTGCTTGTATTTGTTTCAAAACGAAAGGTTTAATTAACATAAGTTGGAATAATCTTGTTTTAATCGAAACATATTGTTTTATTCATAAGTATTTAATTTTTCTAATAAGAAACACCTATTATACATTAATAGTTGTTCAAATAAGATTATGGACGCACCCATGCAAGCCCATTGTCACCATACGAATAGAAATATCAGATGAAGTGAACCAAAATAATTGAGAAATTTATAGTTTGATTTTTATTATTTAGTTAAAAACTATAATTGTACAAATAAACAAGCAATAGAGCCACTACTAACCACCTTTAATTTGGCAACAACTTTTGTACATAACATGTTACATGTCCCCTCATTCTCCTTTATAAATTAACACGTGTACAAATATAATTGTACAAATAAACAAGCAGTCGCTCCAAGAAGCGAACCGCCTCAGGGGCCAAGGTTCCATATGTGTCAAAGGCAAACGGAAAGAACACGTGCTGATTCTCTAAACATGCTGCCTTATACTTAGCGAAATGGACTTGAATTTTAACCCGTTACCAAACTGAACCGTACTCACCATTTGCAAGTATTTTAACTTAAAAAATAAATAAAAGTGTGTATTCATTCATTTACAAAATCTTGTGTGACAATTTATATCATTCATCATTAGTATTATATTAGAAGAAATGCTAGAACACACAAAAAATTTACACTATCTTTACAGTTATATCCCTTTTTCATCCTTATAACAAACTTAGATCTCGTTTTTCATTAACCCAACTACAGCCTGGAGTTTTCTTGACTCCTGACTCAGTCATCTTCAACCTCAAGCTTCTTGCATCAGCCCATCGTCCCGATTGCGCATAAATAGTCGATAAAACCACATAATGAGCTTGATTTCTTGGCTCTAATCTCACAAGATTATCTAATGCTAACTCTGCTAACTTCACATCACCATGCATTTGACATGCACCCAATAAACTACCCCAAACTCCACCATCAGGTTCCATATGCATCGACTCAATTAACCGCAAAGTTTCATCAAACAAACCCGCCCGTCCTAGCATATCCACCATACAAGCATAGTGTTCCAACTTTGGCTCGATATTGTGTTTTTCTTTCATTAAGTTAAACACATTCTTGCCCTCTTCAACTAAGCCAGCATGTCTACAAGCAGATAGCAAGCTTAAGAATGACAAAGGGTCGATTTCCACAAGATTATCCTGCATACGTGAAAAGAAACCAAATGCACTATCCACACTCCCGTTTAACGCGTATCCAGCCAGCATTACATTCCAAGAAACAGTATCTTTATCTCTAATTTCGTTGAAAACTGCCTCTGACAGATCAACACGCCCACATTTTGAATACATGTCTATTAGCCCGTTCAAAAGAACCGTATGGGAAATAAAACCCATACGAAATATGGAAGCATGAAGAGATGTGCCTTCTTTTATGGCTGCTAAATAAGCCACTGCAGGAAGTGTGTTCACAAATGTGACTAAACTAGGTCGAAAACCTTCGGATTTCATTTGGTGAAATGTAGAAACGGATTCTTGAGCACACCCATTTCGCATATATGCTCCGATCATTACATTCCATAGAACCTGATCTCGCCTTTTGGTCAAACCAAACAATAGTTCAGCAGAAGAAAGGCTTTGACTTTTGGAATACATGTCAATAAGAGCATTATTTACATGACAATCTGATTCAAACCCGTGTTTCATAACTAACCCATGAATGCTGGATCCAAGGTTAAGATCGGCTAAGTGAGCCGACGCTGAAACCACGCCCACCATGGTCCCAGGATCAGGGTGCACCTCGGTCAACCGTAATCTACAAAACATCTTCATTGCAAGATCAGCCTCGCCAATTTGAGCATAACGATTAATTAAAGCATTCCACGCGACCACTTCTTTGCAAAACATTCTGTCAAATACAATCATTGCTGACGTGAAATCATCAAATTTAGCATACATGGCTACTAGGGAAGTTTCTATAGACATATCAGAAACCATATCATGTTTAATGGAATAACAATGCACACTCTTTCCTAGTTTCTTGAAGCATAACTCTGAACAAGATGGAAGAACACCAACTAGTGTTATAATACTCGGTTTAACACCTGCATACTGCATATCAAAAAACAGAGAAATTGCTTCTACATGATAACCAGATTGTGCAAATGCTGCAATAACAGCAGACCAAGCCACCATATCCCTTCCAGATAGATTATGAAACAATTCTTGAGCCTTTTCTAACTCACCACACTTAGCATACATAGTTATAAGTGGAGTTGATACACGAATGTCTGTATCAAATTTGTTTTTCTTGACACATTTATGAATCATTTTTCCTTTTACTAAATCTTTTGTTTCACCAGCTGCAGATAAAGCACTTACAACCGATACAATATTTACATTTAAGTTATTGTTTTTCATCTGATCAAATAATTCCAGTACTTCATAGTGGCACCCGTTAAGTGTGAATCCCGCCATTAGCGTACCCCATGAAACATCATCCGGTTTGTGCATTAACTCAAATACCCGATAACCAATATCCATTCTTTCGCACTTGGAATACACATCAATTAATCCATTCCAAACCGCGTTTGGGAAATTTCTTCTAGTTACATACCCATGAACACATTTACACAATCTAACACTCGATAACTTATAAATAGCCGGAAACAAATTTAACAAACTAACACTATTCGGCTCGACTCCACCATGCAACTGCATACTACGAAAAAACTCAATCGCCTGATCAAAATCCAAACTCTGCGACAACCCCGCAACCATCGCATTCCACACAACCACATCTCTGTTAGTCATTTTATCAAACACTTGGCGTGCGTGTCCCAAACGCCCACATTTACAATACAAATCAATAAGTCCAGTCCCAATGAAAACATCAGATTGCAACCCTCTTTTAACAATCTCTTCATGAACCAAAACACCCATATCAATATCCAAAAGCATAGTGCAAGCCTTGAGTACAAATGTGTAAGTATACTTATCCGGTTGTACTACTGCAAACGAATCAAGGGTTATCATTTTATTGTACATAACTATTGCTTCTTGATGTTGGTTTGATCTTATGTGTGCTTTTATCATCGAATTATACAACACAACAGATGGGTTTGGTGTGGCATTGAATACTAATCGAGAAAGATTGAGTTTTTTGAATAAAGAGTAAGATTGTATGAGGTGGGTGTTGATGAAATGGTCTTGTGTGAAGCCTGAGATTATTATTTGGGTATGGAGTTGAAGAAGATGTGATAGTGTTTTACAGGTTGAGATGAAGTTGATTAAATGGTGACGATTGTTTGAGGGTGAGTGTGAAGGAGAAGTGTTGAATGATCTGCAAAGGGAATTAAGGGGCTTTGGCAGTGCATGATGATGGTGATTGAGTGTTTGGAAGAGATGTCTCTGATTCATGGAGGCTGATTATGAATGAATTAAATCAATAAATTGATTTATATAAGTCGTTTGATTTCCCTCTTAGCTGTCCATATTGTTCATCGTTCATTCGCACAAGTGAATGCCACACCACGGGCACACCGCAGTCGTTACCGTTTTACTGAAATGGGGTACTAAGGCTGTTAGGTGTGGTATTGTCGGGGTGGAGTCACCAGTGCCACCTCATCACTCTTACAAGAAGAGAGAGAAGAGCTCGGGGAGGAGAGGGAAATTTCCCGTATGCACCAAAATTCCAGGGGGGGTTGTTCCCCGACGGGGGAGGTGCCACGTCGATTCTCCGTCTCCCACATCCCTCCGCCTAGCTTCGAGAGATAAACGAGTTGACAATGTATGATTGGTGTGGAATCGATATTTTAAGATTAATCGTCTGTTTTCTTTAAAATTTTTAACACTCTAAAAATATGGGGATTTTTTTTTATAGTACAACTCACAAGCTCTTGGTTTAGCACATTACACATAGGGAAATGGATAATTGCACAAATAAACATTTGACTAAATTAATTTGCAAAAATAAACATATGATGCGTCCAAACAACATGGACGAGACACTTTTTTGCGTCTACCAATCAAACGATTACACGTGTAAAGCCTTCAGACGCCTTAATTTTTAAGGTCTCTGCGTCTTAACTTTAGACGCGGAAAAAGATTACGTCTAAAGAAAAGACTCTTAAATTAAAGAGTCTAAACCTTTTTAGACTTTTTAGACTCTTTAATTTAAGAGTCTGTTCTTTAGACGCAATCCTTTTTCGCGTCTAAAGTTAAGACGCAGAGACCTTAAATATTAAGGCGTCTGAAGGCTTTACACGTGTCTCGTCCCTGTTGTTTAGACGCAAAGAATGTCTCTTCCATGTTGTTTAGACGCATACTATGTTTATTTTTGCAAATGACTTTGATCAAATATTTATTTGTGCAATTATCCCTTACACATATGGGTCGTTGGGTCAACGTGCATTGAGGAGAAACAAAAATATATTAGGTTATGTATTGTGATGGGTGAAATGTAAAGATAAAAAAGTGTTAAAATCTAGGCATGAGGGTGTCACACTTGGACTTTTACTTAAGGTGTGTTTATGAGAGTGTGAAATTTGGTGAGGTGGGTTACAAAAGATTAAAAGAAAAAAAATAATGAGGTGAAGCTAAACGGTTGGTTTGAATTTTAATTAAAAAATGCATTGTATTCGCCTACTAGAGCCTTCGCACAATCTCCTTAGTGCCCTGCTTGTGACGGTGTGTAGCCCCCAAAATGCATATGTGGCAGCCCCTTCGCGCTCGTGGGTGATACCATAACACATAGTCTAACATGTTGGTTGTACTTGTGAAAAATGAAGCATTAAAAAGATTGGGATATGTGTTGATGACGACGTTGGTCATCCATGACAACTTTGTAACTTTTTGAACAGCTATTATCAATGCTGATCTTAAATATACACTAAATGTCCATTATGAGAGTCAAATCCTTAATCTCATAAGGATGAACAATTCAACACTATTTTACACACCTTTTTTTTTAACGGCAAATTTCTACTCCTTGTGGGACTTGAACCCATAACCTCCCCCTTAAGTGTTCCTAGAAGCTTTGCTTCTACCATTGGGCCACCAACCCCAATGACCACTATTTTACACACCTATATTACCGCTAGGCCGCATGCTCTTTGTTAAAAGCAAAGTTATAATGAAATGATATTTTTTTGGTTATTTGTTGTGACAAATAGAATCGATACCGTGCGCACAATATTGGGACTACAATGTCTTCATTTTTATGGTTTTTCCGACGCTCTAGTATAAATTTTGTTGAAAACTCGGTTGTATTTGTAATAAAGTATATATATTGTTTCGTAAATTATAGCAAGTGTTGGTATCGTGTCAAACCAAAATGATACCGTCCAGACAAAAATAATACCGGTACCCGTAGTCCTTTTGATCTCTTTTAGTTATTATAACGAATGATTATATTCATAGCAGAACCGTAACAAACCAAACTAATTCTGATTGAAAATCAGCGAATTGCACCTTGCAATACTTTTAATATACAATGCAGTTTGGCAACGGATTTCCCAATGAATTACCGTAGCGTTTTCTGTCGAGAAAACCGCTTTGTTTTGTTCGTGAACTATGTGAATCAACCAAGCAAAGCAAATCAAAGCAATAACAATGACGACACACAGTCGTCGTCAACATATCCGGTTAGTAATCTCTCATCCACGAGAATCTAAGGACTTGGTTTGTTCGATTTAAATTTCTAGCAATAGGTTAATTAGTAGCCTATCCAATGCTAATTATCTGAAGAAATTATTGGCTAGTGTTGGAGAAACTGATCATATGCTAAAATTGAAGGACTATGGATTATCAAATCAAATTATGTTGATCAAACCTTATTTGATGGCATCGATATAGTTGATTCAATATGTAAATCAACTTTGTGTTTGGAAAATATTTACAAAGCTTAGAGCTCTATGGTTTTGATTCATTGCATCTCTGGCTAAAATTCAAGTTGCTCTGTATTTTTTTTTTTCAGTTGTTGCTCTTACTGAAGCGAAGTTTCATTTCGTGATTTTGTACCTCGTCTATATAACCTATACACAATCGGATGATTCAATTTCGAACATCAGGTATCGGTTATTGTATGTTTTCTGAACCTTGTACAAGTCTTGGTTTTTCGTAGCTTGTTTTATGTGGCAGTGCAAGTTACTAACCTTTAAAGCCGATAATTTGTTTTGGTCATTTTACATGGTGCGAGGAGAAACAAAGACGGAACTAATAAAACAGAGAATAAATACTGCATGATCGAAAACTAAATAAGCAAAGTCAAACAAGCGGCAAGTTATTAAAGTCTTTAAACTTTATGTTCAATTTGAAGTGTAAGTAAGACTACGCTTTTATAGGAGTTAAACCATTCTCACTTTTGGAATTTCAGTTAAGTACTAGGGTTAATTACCATTTAGAATAAACGCATTGCTAGCAACGGGTTAGTTCTCATTTGTGTTCAATGTCTATAGTTGTGGAACATAGGATGATTCTTTTAAGACATTTTATTTGCTTTCCTATTAGCTCTGCTTACCAGGAATTTCTTTGTCCGGACCTTGTATGCTATATTTTGTGACAGTTGTGTGATCCAACAAAAGGTATATTAGGATTGGTAACTCTTATAGTTGATGATTTCTGAAAATTACACGACTATAAAAGTACCAACATCTCTTTTGTGCTAACGTAGATAATAATGGTTCAAAAAGGGGCATGGTTAGGTTGCTTTGATTAGCCCACAATCAGTAGTAGATTAGTAGTTTCTGGGCACAAAATAATCTAGGCTGTTGATCTGAGGACTTGATACTGGAACCAAACATAGGCCTTTATCTCGTAAGCTGGTTTCTGCCTCCTTGTTATCCTGTTTAAGACACACGATTAGAAACTAAAACCACATAAGTCTTTGCACTAGTTCAAGTTGAACCTTATAATGTTAAACCTTATTTTACCTGAAACTGGAGTGATCCATCATTGATCCTTGAAATCGGTGTATTCTGCAGCAACTTCTGTTCACCAAATAAAATGCTCACATGAATTAGTAATCTATAATGGTCCTAGAGGTGGCAAAATGGGTAGATCGGGTAAGGGTACAACTGTACAAGTACACACTTTGGATCCATTTCAGAAAATGAATATACCTTAATCTGTTCGTGAAGGAGATTGATAGAGATATGAGCTTCTTGAAGCACAGAGGCTGTGTCCGTCTGCAGTCATTGTTCAAAACTCAGTTGTTTATGAGATTCATTTACATTTATGGGTCAAAACTCGATTTTTTATCCCACTTTTGACTTCATTCCATGAACATAGGACCCACAAAATAGAATGAAAAACAAAAGGAAATGGACAAAGAAAATAGAACTGTTATGGTAAAGCCCGACCTTGCCGTAAGGAGAGACAAGCTTTTGAAGGGCTGTAATTTTGTCAGCTAGCTTCTGGCTTCTTCTCACAGGTACCTGTTCCACAAATTAACTAACTTGATCAGTGAACTGCTAAAAACTTTTGAATCATAAAGCCTAAAAGCCTCACTAGTTCATTACCCTTTCTCTTTGACATCCGGTTCCTTGCATTCTGTCTGCGTGCGCGAGTTTCTTGCTCACAGCATTTTGACCACAAACGTTGTTCAAGCGTTTCTTAGGATTCTCAGGTACCTGGAATCTCTAAATCATCAACAATGTAAAGAAAATGCCGTTCTTGTTCTTAAACATAAGACCAAAATAAACATACCTGTTGACGTTGCCAATCTGAAACTTCCATTCTAGGAGGAAAAGGTTTTTGCTGTATAATAGGACCGTGATTATTATTTAAACCTGCAGATTGGTAGTCAATCATCAAGGGGCATTGGAGCGGAACACCAATGTCTCTATGATCAGGCTGCTGATAGTAGTTGTACACTTCTGGTTCGACTCGGAAGTCATTGCTATAAAAAGTTCTGTTTATAGTAACCAAACAACGTACAATGGGTCATATAAGAGTGTTGTACATTAAGAAGATACGCGCATATATGTTTATACACTTACATTTTATCGCCTTCTATTATGTCTGCAAGCTCCTGAGGGAAGGTGGTGGAGGATGATGCTTCATTCATGTTTCCTGACAATTAATTTTCAGAAATAGTGTAAGTTACTAAGTTATGTTACATGTATACGGCCCAAATATATAATATATCATGTCTAAACCGAGCTTATAAGGTAAAGATACACTGTACCTACCAAAGTTATATAGCTGAGATGAAAACAATGATAGGGTACTGTAACTCATTCCCAGCCTATTTTACTAAACAGTAATGGTCTTGACCAATGGTTAGCCTGTAAAAGGAACATTGAGAAGACATTAACATCCTCTAAAAGCACAACTTAAGGTTATCAAAGGTATTAGAGACGACCGCGATGTCAAGTTTTTATTAACAAATGAAAAATGATAGAAAATTGATAATTATACATGTAACAGTGTACTAGGAAATATGAGGGATGTTTTGGATGGAGATTAGGGAGTTGAGTGGCCATTTAAGGATGTATAAGGGCGGCTGTCCAAGTGAGGGTATTAGTTTAATCAAGATTGACTTGTTTAATTTAGTTGACTAATAAACTAACCATGAAAACCGTCCTTTGAATTATTTAATTTACCCCTTATTGTTATTTTTTTATTTTTAACAGGGACTTGTATAGATTAAGGGAACAAGTCAGCTGCATGGTGATGTTATCTGTTGGTAGGTATTTTCAAAACTTGTTTTTTAAACTGGCTGTTTCGTATATATGGATTTGTTAACGGTTTAAAATAGGAAAATGATCTGTAATTACTGTAAATCCTTAATCGATAAAAAAAACTTGCTCGTTGATCTACATATATATTTTGTATTTTACAACACAACAACAACCATACCGGCATACCCGGTAAATCACAAGAATAGCAAAACTGAAAGTACGGTTTGCGAAATGTGAGATACACCTTAGCTCTATCCATAGGGACGGAGATACTTTTATTTTTACAATACAAACTCGTAATAAGAAAAGTACGAAATTTTGAATAGCTTCGGTTTTCAAGTATCTTTGTGGTTCTCTCTTGATCCGCACACACATAAATATCATAAGAATCACGAGAACTCGCAAACAAACCAATCAAAATCATTCATTTTCTTTTCACTGCCATTCTTATTACAAAATACAGCTTAAATTTTACATTTTAAAAGTTACATGTTTTCATATTAAAAGGAACATTTACACATATATATAAGTTAACCATTAACATATGTATAAAAAAAGTTGTTAAAAATAATTTAGAGGGAAAAAATGAATTAATTGGAGAGACAACATATTTTAATATCTTATATTTTAAATACCTCATTCTTTATAAATAATAATTTGGATTCGTTTCTCGCAAGTTCTTACCGTTTTCACGATATTTAGAGCTTTTAAGATAACTACTCCCTCTTTTTATATCCATGTATGTATGCTTCGTTTGTTCTTCGAATTCGCAAGAATATCATGAGCAGTGCTCGTACTTCACTTTCAGTTATAAATATAAGTTTGATAGTTTTAAGACTAACATTATTTATTATTTATATAATATATGCTAAAATGTTCTATTTTAGAGCTGGCTAGTTGGTGAAAAGGCTTGTTTGTCTATCTTGCATGGTCTTTTGCGGCTTGTCACCACCCAAAGTATGGATGTATTTGACCTCTTTGATTATTATAGTTGACCCTGTTGCTTAGATTCCATTTGAATTTGTGTTTACTTTCTTAATAAACCAATATAACATATTTTATTTTGGATATGTCTAAATAGTATTTCTATTACAATATATGTTTTTTTGAAAGGCTTAGTTTAGTGGAAATCCTTGTACAACTCTAACCTAGCGGTTCCAAGTTCGAATCTCTACCCACACACCGGTGTCCTCCTTGCCTAAGCTCAAACCGTCACGGGGAATTTTTTTGTGGTGTGCATGAATCGAACCTGTGACCTACCCCAGGATGGGAACCCCTAAGAGAAAACTCATCCTACCTCAAACCAGCTGGGCTGGAGATCATTGGCTCTCTTACAATATATTTTTTTTGAACGGTCAACGGTACACCACCCATAACGAAGCCCCGCACCCTTCAGGTACGGTCCCCGGGCCCCCCTTAAGGTCCAGCTCCTCATTTCAGAATAACCATACTCTGAGTGGGATTCGAATCTGTGACCTCCCAGGACAGGAACCCCACAAAATAGGTAAACTTTCCCACCTCCATTGCAACCATTAGGCTACAACTTCATTGACTCTTACCATTATTCAATTGAATGATGACAAATAACATCATGCATTTATAATATAAAATAAATCTCATTTTATTTTTGAAATATGATTTATCAAAATTACTAAATACCTAAATAACAAATGTCGATGACCCTCAGCCAATTGGTTGAGGTGAGGTAGGAGGTTTTCCTCTTTGAGAATTTCCGCCTGGGGTACTCGGTTCAATTCCCGAAGTAGGGCGGATGTCTTACCTTAAAGTTTTATGACCCTAGTGAAGAGACACGCTACCTGGGATTCGAACTCGGGGTTAGGGGTTGTATAACCAAAGGGTTCACAAGTTGATCTACGCCTTCCAAAAAAACCTAAATAATAAACTTAAAATTGAAATCTCATGGTAAATAAAAACAATACAATTAATAAATATGTTTTCTAAATATTATTTTACATGATAATTTACACGTACTCCCTTCAGCTTGTTAAGAATTAATGCTAGCTCCTCTTATTGTATCCTTTATGCCATCATGTATCTTCATCACTATGGTCTATGAATCCTAACACTGTTATTCGTTCGTCTTACAAGTTACAACTCCCAAATGAAATCACAATTTTGTGACAGCTTGCTATAGCTTGACATGCGGAATCAAGAAAGCCATTGATATTTGAGTTATATATATATTCTTTTAACTTTGACTGAATCGAACACCAAAGCTACTGGAATTAGTGTATGTTACAAAAGGAAGTCCTACGAAAAAGTCAAAGCATAGTTGATAGATGTCATGATACTTGCTACATATTTTATAATTTATGTAATTAAATAATCAGAAAGAAATTAAATAAATGGTCAACGAGATGACATGTTTTACGGTGAAGGATTGGTTCAATTCTCATGCATGCAGGCCAGAAGTAAGTTATTCTACCAACATCTTATATAGTTATATTATATCTGATGCAACAGTCTAATTACAAAGTATATCACTCTTAAGTCTTAACATGGAACGGAATTAATCTCTTATTAGTATTTTGATGATTTTAAACGTGTTAGGTTATATGTGCATGTATTACACGGAGAAAATATCTCATAAGTATTAAGTAAAAAGATGATAAATATAAATTGAAAAAATTACTTAAAATCACTCATAATTTGGAAAATGTTAATTTCTTTCTTTGAAATTTAAAGAAACAAGACAACCATAGACGGCCATCAACGACGCGTACATTTCACTGTTTAGGAGGACGTAGTGATGACAAAAGGACGATAGTGGCGGCGTTACTGGTATGAAAACGATGCTATGGCGGTAGCCTTCAGTTCCATCGCTTCCCAAACCCACAACCAGAGAAAATGGAGCACTTATGTGGAAGAAATAGGTTAAACAACTGATACTCTTTGGCACAACAATGTAGGTGACTCATCGGAGGGAAAACGTGAACATGGGAAAATATGACACCTGGAAATCACTCAAAAAATTTTATTAAAAAAAAGAAACTTAAAGGAAAGGTGAAGAAAAAAACCACCTGCAGGACTCGAACTCAGGCGAGACACAACACACAGCAACACCTGCAGAACCATCTGTACCATAACAATTTTCGTTGACAAACTTAGAACCATTAATATTTGAAGGCTTTTTAAAAAGTATGAAGACACTATTCATGGGCTGTAAAATAAACATATAGGATAATATATTTTACAAAATAATTTTGAAATAAATTTACACAATCTAAAAAGCCAATATATTAAGGATAACTATTGTTAAATATTATATCATTAAATACATAAGTTAAAACTTACATAACTTGAATTATAAATAATATAATTAGTTTTCTAAATCATAAAGATTAGCTAAAGCACAAATTTCATTAATGATTTTCACTTTAATATCATGTTTTGTTTTTTGCGCAAACGAACCAAACGTTCAACGAACAGTTCGTGAGTCTTTCGGCGGAAAGTTCGTCTGTGTTCGTCCGCTTAATAAATGAACGAACACGAACAACAAATTATGTTCATGTAGTTAAACAAACAACAGGAATAGATGTGTCATTCGTTCATTTATGTTCGTGCACGCTCAGTAATGTGTTCGTTTATGTTTTATAGTTTATTAAGTTCTTTTAACTTTTATTTTTAATTTAAGTACTTCAAAATTCCAGGAACGAATTATTTAGTAAATAGTAGTGTATTACATATTATTACTACTTCACTTATATGCCTGTATGTGTTTATGAAATTTCATTTGTGTTTGTTTGTGCTGAGTTGTCTGATTTATCCACCAAGGGATTTGTGGAATTTCTTTGTTCCCTGCTTAACTTCAAGGGAACCATCAGGTTGTAGTGGTTGAAGTAGAGCCAAGCAGTGATGGACTAAATGAGTCATATAACGTTGGATCGAATCATGTTGGATGACATGTAAGGGTGAGAAATAAATCCTGCTCTGTAGGGAATGGAAGAGGGGAGGGGATTCTCGGACATGAAAAAGGATCCAAGAACTTCGAAAGAATTGAATGATGAGCGGGTAGAGGTGAAAATATCATGTACGGTTCTGTAGAGTGGTAGTAAGGGTGTGACTTATCAGTCCAGTTTTACATTATCACCCATTTTCGGTAATAACTTGTTAAATCTAGGAAGCCTTTCAACCCTTGACAATAGTGGGCTGTGGCTAGCTCAACACGTTGTCAAACTTGCTTTTATCTGCTAATACCCCTACACTGCTCACCACATGCCCAAAATACCCTAACCTTGCCCGACCGAAACATCATTTCAATTTCTTCACAAATAATTTCAAACTTGCAAATTGAGCTTAAGCTTTCATTAAGGCGAGCGGCTTTGCACCTACGGGAGAGCTAATAAGTCTTTCTTCCTTTCCAGCTAGGTGCTTGCCGGCGAGGGAATAACTTCCCGTAGAACATGTACTTGTTTTATCCGCTCAAGTTCAAGTAAAGGTTTTTGTCTTAAGAAGAAAGGCTCGAAAGCCTAAAGCGATGATTTATACTTGCTCTCTCCCTAAAGTGGATGTGGAAAAACGGGCGCTAATGCAAGGAAAGGTACCAAAAGCATACTAAGTTAGTCACGGGTAGAAACCTATGAGCTCTACTAGCTCTCCAACTCAACAAACTGAACTTTTCTTTCCCGCCGTTTCGCCCCTTAAGGTTTATGGGATATCTCATAAAAAATATGCGCAATAAAGCATCAATACGGATACATCATTAAATAGATCTGCTCAACGAACAAAAAATAAACAGCTTTGAGCCAATTAAAGACTATGAATATTGACTTAAGAACGGGTATCTTTTATCCGCTAAGCTTACATGTATAGGCAATGGTCTTTTTAGTCTCAAAGGCGCACTTCACTGTGGAGGTTTCTCCCATAAATCAGTAGGTTAAAGACACTATGGAGTTGTTGACCCCAAAGTATGTGGCTAGTAGTGGAAGCAGCGTGATGAAGGGATTGATGGGTGGCACTTTCTTGCCGATCAGTTTAGACAGCTTCCCTTACTGATTAGTTGTATTTTAAAAAAAAGAAAGAGGTCGATAGAAATGAAATCAAACTAGCAAACAATCTTCGATTCTCATCCTGTTGAGAATGAAGAAGAAGAGATGTCTTCTTTTGAACAGGAAAATTAGGTCACATCTTCTTCTATTTTGCTGAAATTCTTTTATTGCTCAATACGAATAGACAATGGAATCCTGCATATCGACTCCTTTTCCTATTTGAAGTTAAGCCCTTTGTCTTTGTTTTCATTTTGAGAATTATTTGCAGATAAAGCTCAGGGAGGGAGAGATGTAAGTAAAATCACCAACTTGACATTTAGCCCGAGTATCATATTTGGTTATCTACTAAAATCGCCCTTGTGTGTGTGTGGGGGGGGGGGGGGGGGGGGGATTGTTAGTGTAGATGATCCATGGTAAAGAATTAGACATGGCACGAATAGGATTGAGAAGGAGCTATGCCCTTTTTGGGGTGCGTTATAGCACAGTCCGTGACTACGTTTTTCCGTTGGTTAATGTTGTTGCACACTTGTTATATTTGTTTACATAGTGTTAGTTCCATAACGAACGATTCTACTTTGCTCGGGTATTAAAATGCTTGTTTAATTGTTTTCACCTGTATGTGGTGTATAAATATAATGTTGTTTTCTTATACATATTTCCTTTACACATACTATTTTCCATTATAGTTACATCATCATATATATAGTTTCTGTCCTTCTAAACTAAAAACCCAATAATCCAATATTCTGGCATGATGGCACAAAGGCCTCAACTTCATATCAAATAAACATATAAGCCGGTAGATGGAATTACTAGGATGCATCGACATATAATCTTGAAGGTTGTTGGTTGGTAATTATATATTGTATCTCTAGCTTTCTAGGTTTGTTTCATCATAACCTCAAATCTTGTAATTGGTTACTTCAATCTATTTAAAATAAGTGATAAAGGACGTTGATGAAAGATAAAAAAAAACCCCGAGTTCTTTTTATTATTGAACCGTGAAAAGGTTATAAGGTACATAAAAAAGATATATGTAGCAAACAAAAGCTTTATTTAAGTGAACAACAAGCGTGCATGAGCATACTAGACATATATAAGATCAAAGGTGAAATCACCACATTAATTATTTCCTCTACAATACTATCTTCTTGAGAACACTTTGCCAAAGGTCTTAGTTGCCCTAATGGTGTATCAAAACCATTATGACCGTCACTAGCAGCACTAGATATCATCTTCATCTTCATCGTCGTCATTGCTGCTGCCGCCTTCCACCGCTTCTACGTCCATTTTGGAGAGATCAGGGAGGAGGGGGGATGTAAAGACGTATGAAAGCTTAGATGGTTGGGTTTTGTTTATGGCTTTTGAAGTGAGGTGGGGCCGGGTGAGAAGAGGATCTTCCCAAGCATATACTTTCAACTTTAACTTTTTTTTAAACACACTCTCTCTCTCTCTTAACATATACACATTATTAGGACATGATGCACACACCACTTGGTGGAGTGATGTGTTCAGCTCTTGTTTGTGTGTCTCCTAACGATCAACAAACCAACCGGACTGAAATACTCACAGATACAGGGTTTATCTGTTCGAGTTTACAAACAGAAATCCTAGCCTGTTACGATCGTTAGAGAGAAAGATATAAGCGATGAAAAACCTAATCGAGAGACCTTAATGGATCGTAGATGGTTTGGGGAAGGATCGTAGAGGTTCTTTATGGGACGTAGAGGTTGTTTATCTCCGGGTCGTATAGACCTTTACGGCCCGTGGAGGACAAACTAAACACATCATTCCAACACAATCTAAAAAAAAAAAAAAAAGAAACTCTATACGGCCCATAAAGACCCATATATACATGAACCAATGATTGGCAATCATTGCCAATGATTAGGAAACATATACGGGCCGTATATAGTTGTGTAAATAAAATAAAGCGTTGTGTGAATAACCGGAGCCAACAAAAAAACCCTAACAGATCATATCAGGCCTTTATATAGCTACACGTTAGGCGAGCCTAGGCCCTGACTTGTCTTTGGGCTCAACTTGACAGCACAGCAACAACAGCACATTCCAGAATCATGAATCCTTCCTGGGCTGGGCCTCTTCACTTTAACTCTAAATCTGGGCCGGTCCATGTACATTCAATCCAATCCAGATACATGTAAATACAATCAGTAAAGAACAAACATAACTCTTTTTAGTCATTTATTAGAGGTGTAATAAAATTGACTATGAAAAATATTAATTTTAACAAAAATGAATAATGATATACACATTAATTGATTGGGGAATTGGATTCTAATAACCTAAACTATTTGAAATTGGCCATTGGCACCCCAAACTAAAAAATTGGCCATATATAACCTGAACTGTTAACTTATTGGAATCTAACACCCAATTGACTGACGCCGTTAGTGGGTTGCTGATGTGGCACCAGTTGCTGACGTGGCATGCTGATGTGTCAATCCATGTCAGCATGCCACGTCAGCAACTGGTGCCACGTGGATTGACACACCATCATGCCACGTCAGCAACTGGTGCCACGTCAGCAACTGGTGGCACATCAGCAACCCACTAACGGCGTTAGTTAATTGGGTGTTAGATTCCAATAAGTTAATAGTTCAGGTTATATGTGGCCCAACTTTTTAGTTGGGGGTGCCAATGGCCAATTTCAAATAGTTTAGGTTATTAAAATCCAATTCCCCTAATTGATTGTACATTCAACAACTTAGGATTCCTAATTTTCAGGCTGTGACATTGAAGAGTTATCCTGCTCAATTGTCTCTTACGACCCTCTTGTGTTTGATGGGTGCATTGCAAGGCACTGTCACGACTCTTCTTATTGAGAGGGCCAGAAGAGATATATGGTCTATTAATTGGGACGCTAAACTATTCGCCACTTTATATAGTGTAAGAATATGGATATATTATAATTAGTTATTTTTAGTTTTACTAATTTTAACTATTTATTTATTATTATTGTTGTTCTTGTTACTATAATTTTCGAATCTCTTTTCGGGATTGACACAGGGAATAGTTCGATCAGGAGCAAGCTATTATGTGTCGGGCCTCATTATGAAAATTAAGGGACCTTTCTTTGTGACGGCCTTCAATCCTTTCGGCATGGTATTGGTTGTGATTGTGAGCTCATTTACTCTGGGCGAACAAATGAACGTCGGAAGGTACTTACATATATAGAGCCCTGAGGTAACGGGTTGGATAACGTCCTAATGAGTGGGTAAATTTTGGTAAGGGTCAAGACGGGTGGTTGTGTTGGTCCTGGAAACTTTTTTTTTTTTTTTTGGATCTTGTTTATAAGTTGTATAAATAATTAAGCATTAAATATGATTACTCAGATTACATTACTACAACAATGTCTATCCTAGTTTATTATGTAAAACAATTTTGGAAATTTAATTAATTGAATACACTTTGGGCGTGTTTTTCTTCATGTTTAAATTTGATTGAATTACTTCAACATTTTCAGTATTGTTGGGGCAATAATCATCGTCATCGGACTATACTTAATCATATGGGGAAAAAGCAAAGATCCAGGTCTATCGGACTCAAGAAACGACGAGGTGGAAATGACTTATCAAGAAACGAGGCCGGATAAGAATCAAGAGTTGGATGTTGGTGCTGGTGAGATTAAAGAAGACCATGATGTTGAGTCTCCGGTCTGATTCTTTTTGTTTAAACAATAAGGAAAAATGAGTTGTTAAAATGCTTAATCTTCTGTTTACTAGTACTAGAAGCTGTTTAGATGATGATCAAACCACTATGGTTTCACTTGGAAACTTGTTTAGTGTCTTAATTTGTTCTTGTTTAATTATAGTAGTAATTTTGAAAAAGTCAATATAAAATCGATCCATATAGAAATCTCCAACATAAGTTTTGTTAGATGGTGAATCGTTTACAAACTATTTTTTTATTTAATGTCATAAATAAACTTTCATCATTTTCAGATTCACATTTATGATTAAAAAAACTTGATATATGTTATACATATAAATTACGAGGATACTATAAACATGTTATTCTTTTTAACTGACGTCAGTATGCAACGTCACTATAAGTGACACATCAACAAAAAAACTAACGGGGTTAGGGTTTGGCTAGTTTGGAAATGGTAGAGGAAGATAAGTTACAAGATGGGAGTGGTGGTGGTCAAGTGGTTAGTTGGGAGTGAAAGTAGCCAACACGTGATAGTTGAGGTTATTAAAATCCAATAACCCTTTTTTAAAACAAAATTGTTATGTTACCTATGTAACCTGTCGGTAACAAGTATGTTTACCGCAAAGTTACATTTTTTTAAAACTAACGGTGCTTTTTTATATGTTTTAACTCAAAACGCTTAAAATATATTTGCTACATTGTGTAGTTTTTCAAAAAAAAAAAAAATTGTAATTTGAGTTTTCATGGGTTTTCTTAACTTAAAGGAGTTTATAATTTATATATACATATAGGTAAAGGTTCGGGTACAAATGCTATATTTTGTGAAAGTGTGAGAAAAATTAAGAATTGACATATAGACATCATGTTTTGAATTTATGTATGATTTTTTTGTGTGGTTTTTGCTAGAAAAACACCAAGTACAACAATTTAAAACACAATGCAATGTATTATAGCAATGAAATTTAAACATAGCTAAAACACAATAATTTAAAACACATGTTCTTGGAATAATGTTTTTAAGTTTTAAGCCTAGAATAAATTGATTAATTTGTGTTTTTAGTTGTTTTGTTTAGTTTTATTTTAGCCTAAACAATCCAAAACATCATGACAAGTCCAAGAAATGATGCCTACTTATTAATTTTTAATCTTTCTTACACTTCTCACGAAGTATAGCCTGTTATAACCCCACCATATTATATATATATATATATATAGGGGGAGGATAAATTGAAAACCCACTCGAGTTAAGAAAACTATGAAAACCCTTGTAAAAACCATCTAATTTTTTTTTTTTTGAAAAAAAATACACAAGGTAACATACATGTATTAAAGCGTTTAGGGCCAAAAAAATAAAAAAAACGCCGATTGGATATTTTTAAAAAAAATAAACAAAATTTGCACTGTTACATATGTAACAACTGATGTTACATATGTAACAGAGCTGTTAAATATGTAACAGCACAAACTTTGTTTATTTTTTTTAAAATATTCTATCGGCGCTTTTTTTTATTTTTTTTGCCCAAAACGCTTTAATACATGTATATTACCTTGTGTATTTTTTTTTCAAAAAAAATTAAAAAATTTTAGATGGTTTTTACAAGGGTTTTCATAGTTTTCTTAACTCGAGTGGGTTTTCAGTTTATAATTTCCCTATATATATATATATATAAAGGAAGGTTCAATAGAAAACTCATTTTATTGAGAGGACTCGAGAACTTTATATTATATATGTGCAATATATCATATATTGCATATGTGTAGTCTATACTGCACATATGTAACATATGATATATTACATATGTGCAGTATATGATATATTGAATGTATTGCATATGTATAATATATATTGCACATGTGTAACATATGATATATTGTAAATGTGCAACACAGTGCAACACACGATATATTGTGTATATTACATATGTATAATATATATTACACATGTGTAACAAATGTACATTACACATATGCAATAGTTATATATATCTAAATCCAAAACATGATGCCTAAATGTCAATTCTTGATCATTCTCACACTTTTCACGAAATATGGTCTTTGTACCCGAACCTTTACACACACACACACACACACATATATCGTCTTTTAGCATCACTATCTAAAGATTGAATGGTTTGCGACTTTGACGTTTCTAGCTGCCACCTTCTCATCGTTCAATCATGTTGGTAACACCTCTATCTTCCATCACTTCAACAATTCCCGGTGTCTGATCCAAAATCTGATTCTATTGAACATCAAAAGCAAGCAGCTTTGGAGCTTCGGCTACTAACGATGAACAAGCTAGAAAATCAAGTGAAGATAGCGAGAGCTGGAGCAATCAAGCCATTGATTTTGCTAATCTCGTCTTCCAATCATGGACGTCTACAAGATCAAGATATTATGACGATCCTCTTTTGTGCATCGTCTCGAATCCACAAAGAT
Organism: Ambrosia artemisiifolia; assembly: GCA_032199755.1. Lineage (NCBI taxonomy): Eukaryota > Viridiplantae > Streptophyta > Magnoliopsida > Asterales > Asteraceae > Ambrosia > Ambrosia artemisiifolia. The sequence goes on from CM063517.1 coordinate 4,158,319, forward strand.
GGACATCGAAGGTACAAATTTGAAGATGCTCAAAGAAGGAAAGTTTGATTAGTTCTAGATTTCGGAGGTGTTGAAATTTATGTACCGCTTTTGGGAACTACAACCTTCAGCTTCGCTAATCCCATCCCTCCACCACAACTATCACCAGCTCCACCGAACAATTTAAACCGGATTAGGTCACGGTTGGGGATCCTAAAGAAATGATGGCCAATGTTGGAATGTGCTTAAGTTCGGAGATAATATAATTGGAGCAGATTAGGCAATGGAAGCGTTTCATCCGCAATTTACAAAACCTAAAGCAGGTACAAAACTTTCTTCATTGGGCAAACATTAATATGAAAAATTCAATGTAAACAGGAAAACTCGAAGGTACAACCTCACTGAAAACGTGAAGGAATTATCACTGCCCTATATGGAACTAGGGATGAGCACATAGCGTCGAATACCGATCCCGTCCCGTCCCGATCCCGTACCGAGGGTGTTCAGTATCAGTATCGGTACCCACATTTAGAGGTTTTCGGTTTCGGTATTATCGGTATCGGTACGGGATCGGTATGGTATTGAACCGATATAGTTTTAATTAGTATATATTAATATGGTCAAATTATACTACACAATGTAATAAAAATGAGAAGGATACAAAAAATATAATGGATCATGAAATATAACACAATGAATCACAGAATATAACACAATGTCAATAAATATAATATAATGTTGAGGAAAAAGTCAAAATGAAATTGCAAAAATGATACAATGATGAAATAAAGAAAAGACACAATGCAACACAAAAGACACAATGAACACAAATCTAAAAACTACAAGCTAAAAAATCTGAAAATCAAAAACCTAAAAGCTAAGATCGTAGGATTCGATGAGACGGTCCCAACGCCAGTTGAATGAGTTCAATTGAACTCCATTTGATACTCTTTCTATGACTTTCTATTTTTATTTCTGTATATATTTAATCTAACTCTATATTAATAATAAGGATAATTTGATCATTGATAATAAATTAACAGAAAAAAAAAATGAAACAGAGTTAGTAAATTAATTTAGAAGTATTAAAATTTGAAATGTTACCCAGAGTTTTAAAATGGTTTCAGTTTAGATGAAATCTAATTTTTAACTAAACCATATATAGACGGAATAAATATCCAAGTAGTAGACGGAATAAATATCCAAGTAGTAAAGAGGTAGCCGAATTTTATAGGTAGAGGCTAGAACGAACGGAGCTACTAATTTAATACGGAGTATGATTTATACCTATTTGCCGTTTCCGTTCGTAATTTATTATGTTGACTCTAAAATAAGAAACTACAATTACAAAAAGTTTTACCTAAATTAACACTTGAAACTAATCTTAACAAAAAGAATATGGTAATCGTGACGAGACAAGAGGTATTAAACTCAATTAAGAGCTTGAGCAAACATGTTTCACCAACTGTTCAAAAAAAAAAAAAAAACATGTTTCACCAAGTTTAAATGTCCTCATATATAATCAACTAATCATGACTTGCACATTTAGAGCCGTAAGGATCTTGTGATCTTTATTCAACAAACTTCGTCTTTTATTGGATTTGTTGCAACTTTAACTCATCATTTCCATTTTTTTAAGTTATCAAAGTTTGTATATTTATACACTAGGGCACGTCTTAGGTCTTTTAGGACAGTTAAATAAAATTTAATTTTGGTTATTTTTTATAATCAGTTTCTTCTAATAAATCTATAAATTAACATTCCATGTTGGTGCATGGAAAAAAAAGTAAAAAAATATTTTTTTTATTAAAATTTGTTTCGATCAAACTCCCCGGCTTACCCATTTCGCTCGTTAGACCGGTATTGATCGGTTCATATATATTTGCTCAATCGGATCATTTTTAAGCTGGTTTATGATCTGGCCAACTATTTTGAGAACAGAACAATGTCTTAAACTATATATATTGATAAACTATTAATTAATTAAGCAAATTTATATCTATATATATAAGAGTGTGTGTTGCGGCGCGCAAGCGACCAGGCGCAAGTGAGCCAACGAGCCACATAGCTCGCGAACACCATGACCCTCACGCGTTAACGGTTCGGCAAGCGAGCCGGCACGAGCTTGCTTGCATGGGCTAGCGAGGAAATAAAAGGAAAAGTTGTAGGTGGGAACGACGGCGCGAGCGAGAAAGCTCACCTTGAGCTACAACATGTGTCAAGTGAGTGAACTTAAGCTTTATCCATTCAGTGGCGGATACAGATTTTTTTAGTACAGTGGGTACGATGCAAAGTAGAAATAGGTAACACACCGTTACGATGAAATTTTACTTAAAGATGTTTTTTTCTAGATGAAATGCGTAAAAAGTTAGAAAAAAATTCTACTAGGACACTACTTAAAAACATTTATTTATTTATTCTTCTTCTATTACATACATGCTAATTTAAATTTATTTAATTTCACATTCATGATGATAAAATCAGTTAATCTAATATTAGTTACACTACTTGTACTCCCTAACAAAATTACGAATAAATAATAATTAAGTAAATTATAAGTTTTTGTCATTATTTAATAATTTTTACTATTAGTTTAAAGAAGAAGAAAAAAAGTTTGAACGGTAGGAAAAGAAAAGGTTCTCAGGGGCTTTTTGGCAATTATGCATAAATCTAAAAAACATATATTCTTCCCCAAACGGTTCTTGCCGCTACAAGTGATTTCGCAGCCGGGAAAAAAAAATTCCGGTAAACACTTTTTTAACTTTCTCCTTGTACTTTTGCTACATTATGGGTAGTCTGAACAGTTTTAACAGTCAAAGCATCTTACCGGTGACTTGTATTGGGTTCAGCTGGACGGTGGGTACATGCCCACCCTACATTTGCTGTGGATCCGCCACTTTCCATTGCAATGTCAGGGTCCATATATGTGGCTTGAAATGATAAGATACTATTTGTATTCATCTTGAGCCACAAACACATAGCCTAATAAACGAATATATGGTGTGACACATGACATTAGATTATATTAGACCCTCACACTCCTTGAGGGACACATGACACTAGGTGATGCCTTCATTTCCCTTATTTCCATATAATAGTCTTTTTCTCTTTCATATTTTCTCCCCATAATTTCTAAACGTTAATAACTTTATATACAACATCTTAAAAAAATTACACCAAATTAACGAGCGTATTATTATCTTTTCAACGAGTACTATAGTGTTATACAAAAAATGATTTTTAGTGGGTTTTTGTTTATACACTAAAGAATAACCCAAATTAAACCAATATTTATTAATTTATAATTTTAATCTTTATTTCTATTTTTATTATTTCTTTACTATATAATCCATAAAAATCCTATGATTATCTCAATTGTCTCTCATATGAAATAATATTATTAAATCATAATTTTACGTTTATTTCTTATTTGTTTAATATGTATTTTTTTAACTAATTTTTTTATATTTACGCTTATTAAAAACCATTTAATATTTTATTGATCCACCTCATGTAATATTAAATTATTTAACCTAACAATAAATAAAGCAACAAAAAAATGTTATAGCTCATGTGATACACAACTTTTAATAAATGTAAATTATAGTTTTATTTTCATCTAAGGCAAAATATGTTAAAATTAATCGATTATAAAAAAACCTAAACCTTAAAAATCACCGCTACAATCACGCTCTGCAAATGTTACTTCCGGCTCGAACGCTCTATTGCTCATCCGAACACACGTTCTCTCTTTAGTATATATTTTTTATTCTTATTCAAATGATTAAAATTGTTGTTTATCATATTATAAACATTAATTTCTTTGCTACATCGTAATATAAATTTTGTCACTTTATATTATATTTTTCTATCCCAAAAAGCTCCCGGTACATAATCTAGTATATTAATAATTTATAATAATATATGATGCATATTTAAATATACCTATAATAAACTTTTATATGATATTACTTTTACAAAAATGTAATGACGAAAGCAATTTAATCCTATTTTTAGGGTTTTCTATTAAAAGGTACGTTGTCATATGATCACATGTTCTTAAAATAACAGTGCTAATTCAAGACGATATGTCAGGCTTCGATGAGATAAAGGATACGTAAAAGCACATATATATCTTTTAGCGGTGGAAATGTCGTGGACTACCAAAATTTCCAAGTGTCACCTACCCTAGCAAGATACTTGTTTTTCTTTCTCTAATTTTTTTAATCTTTTTTCAACAAATGATTAAAAACTAATTAAAACAATCGAAAGGACATATACATAAAGAACTAATCCTAGTATCGACAGCCATTTTCTGTCGGGTTAAGAAAAAGAAATTGTCTTGAGTACTAATCCATTTCGTAACAGATAAGCAATATATAAAAAGTAACATAATAAAATGAGACACTATACTTAGAGCATTTTTTTCACCTCTTTAGCTCATGCTTTAATGATGATTGTAACAAGAACATTATTTTTTAACAGTCAACAAATAAAAGTTTGACTACTAGTGTAACTAGGGGTGTAAATGACACGTAGCGGCTCGAGAGCTACTCGGGATCGACTCGGTAAAAAGCTCGAACGAGCTGAGTCTTAATGAGCCCGAGCTCAAGCCTGAAATATGACTCGTTTGGTTATCGAGCCCGAGCTCGAGCCTAACTTACAAAGATCGTTTAGGCTCGCGAGCCTAAACGAGCCCAAACAAATGTTATATTATTTTTTTATATATGCAATTTTGTCCTTTGAACATGTTCAATTTTAATTAATAATATTGGTGAGCCGAGCTCGAGCCGAACTTTTGCTCGTTTAAGCTATTGAAGCGAGCTCGAGCCGAGCTCGAGCTCTTCGGTTTTACTTTCGAGCCGAGCTCGAGCTAAGAATAGTAGGCTCGAACCGATCCGAGCACGAGCTCGAGCCTCAAAAAAGCATGACAAGCCGAGCTCGAGCCTAGTCGGGCTCGGGCTCGGCTCGGCTCGTTTACAACCCTAAGTGTAACCCAAGGCAAAAAGACAATCCTGTACGCATCGATCATAGACAACATTGGATAACCTAAGTCCATCTTCGGTTCTCGAGAAAACCTGCCACTTCAAGGTCTACTGCGGTAAAATTCGGTTAAGATTAGATTCAAATTCCTAAGATGTGTGACCTTAAACCTAAATCTTCGCTTCCCATACCGGTTGAGCTAAAGCTCATTGGCAAAAAAAAGAAGTCATTATTACCCTTACTTTCCAAAACCAAAAACCATATCTGCATGCATATTTAAACCCACCTCTATACACCCCTTCTCACTCAACAAATTAACTCTATCAATCAATCAATATTCACACCCTGAGTATAATCGCTTGACATTCATGGATCAATCATCGATGAAGGAGATCGTGTCACGTAATCATCGGTGGGGTCGATACGTGGATCAAGGGAAGATTTACCTTGGGGTGCTGTTTCTTCAAGTGGGATATGCTTTCAATGGAGTTATAGTGAAGTCTGCACTAAACAAGGGTTTAAATCCTTGCACGTTTTCGGTTTACCGCAATATTGCTGCAGTCGTTGTTTTTGGCCCGTTTGCTTTCTATTTCGAAAGGTCAGTCAGAATTATTATTTTTAAATGTTTGTAAATTAATGTTACATATGCATGGTAATCTCCACATTAATTTTGCAGGAAAATGAGGCCTAAGATGACGTTATCGGTGTTTTGGAAGATAATGTTGCTTGCACAGTTGGAGTATGCAATCTAATATTTATGTTAAATTTTTAATCATCATTTATGTGTGCTAAGGTGACACTTAAATTAATATTTTTGAAATTAATTAATTTACTTTAACCAGGCCTGTTATGGATCAAATACTGTATTATACTGGAATGAAGTACACGACTGCAACATTTGCTATAGCAATGTGTAACATTATCCCAGCTTTAACATTTTTCATGGCGTGGATATTCAGGTATATATACGTACATGCAACTCAATCAATTCGTTTAATTAATTAAGGTACAAGGTTTAATATTTAATTATTAATAATTAATATTAATATTTGATTTATGTAGGTTGGAGAAGGTGAATATAAAAAAGAGGCATAGTCAAGCGAAGATCATAGGAACCCTTGTGACGGTTGGTGGAGCGATGATCATGACCCTGGTGAATGGAGTAGTGATCCCATTGCCATGGACCCATATGAGCAGGGTGCACCAACCTGTAACACCGGTTGCGGTCTCTTATGAAGACCACCAGAATATGATCAAGGGTGCCATTATGATCACTATTGGTTGCTTCTTTTGGGCTGGTTTTTTCATACTTCAGGTGATCTAACCATTTTAAGTTATCGATCACCTTTGTCACTCTGCATGATAATTTTCAAACAAATATTTCTAACTTAATTTGGGTGTTTACTTGTTGGTTCTTAATTAATTTGAAAAATCCAATTTGGATTCGGATTGATTCAAATAAACCGAATTATCACAAATCAATAAATAAAAAATAACATATATATAATAAATAAACAAATATGTATTTTTATTATAAAAAAGTTATATGTACAATGCGAATATGAGTACTTGCGTCGAATCGGTATAAAAATTACAAATTCTAATTTGATTTAGAACAAGAAAAAGGTGGTGGCGCAACTTGTTGCCCGTCGGTCTGTTATTATAGAACTTTTTATGTTGGAATGAGAATATTTCAGATTTATAACAAAAAAAAAAAGTTTCAAAAACTGATTTCGGAATTTGGCTCAAATGCTAAGCCGATTAAAAAGTTCAAGAACCGGTATGGTTTGGTTGGATTCGAAATTTTTTACTCTCTTGTTTGAAAAATATATCTATAAGTTATGAGAATATTATTTAATACAAATATACAATATATAATTGTATGATTTTTTACTGAATGGATAAGTTGACATTCACACTTGTTAGAACTACACAAATCTAGAGTTTGTGTGTCAGTGGTCCGGTTCTGTATTGAAGTACAAAATTAATATTGATATACACATTGATTGATTGTACATTCAACAACTTTGGATTCCAAATTTTCAGGCTGTGACATTGAAGAGTTATCCTGCTCAATTGTCTCTTACGACCCTCATATGTTTGATGGGTGCATTGCAAGGCACTGTCACGACTCTTCTTATTGAGAGGGCCAGAAGAGATATATGGTCTATTAATTGGGATGCTAAACTATTCGCCACTCTATATAGTGTAAGAATATATATAAATTATTTATAAAATTAATTATTTTTAGTTTTATTAATTTTAACTATTTATTATTATTATTATTACTACTACTACTATACTTTTCGAATCTCTTTTTGGGATTGACACAGGGAATAGTTCGATCAGGAGCAAGCTATTATGTGTCAGGACTCATTATGAAAATTAAGGGACCTTTCTTTGTGACGGCCTTCAATCCTTTCGGCATGGTATTGGTTGTGATTGTGAGCTCATTTGCTCTGGGTGAACAAATGAACGTCGGAAGGTACTTATATATAGCCCTGAGGTAACGGGTTGGATAACGCCCTAATGAGTCAATTTTAATAAGGGTCAAGATGGGTTAGGTTGAAAACTTTTTTTTTTGGATCTTGTTTATAAGTTGTATAAATAATTAAGCATTAAATATGATTAATCGAACTACATTACTACAACAATATCTATCCTAGTTTATTATGTAAAACAATTTAGGAAATTTAGTTAATTGAATACACTTTGGGCGTGTTTTTCTTCATGTTTTAATTTGATTGAATTACTTCAACATTTTCAGTATTGTTGGGGCAATAATCATCGTTATCGGACTATACTTAATCATATGGGGAAAAAGCAAAGATCCATGTTTGTCGGACTCAAGAAACGACGAGGTGGAAATGATTGATCAAGAAACGAGGCCAGATAAGAATCAAGAATTGGATGTTGTTGCTGGTGAGATTAAAGAAGACCGCGATGTTGAGTCTCCGGTCTGATTATTTTTGTTTAAACAATAAGGAAAAATGACTTGTTAAAATGCTTAATCTTTTGTTTACTAGTACTAGAAACTCTTTAGATGATGATCAAACCACTATGGTTTGATTTGGAAACTTGTTTAGTGTCTTTGTTCTTGTTTAATCATAGTAGTAATTTTGTAAAAGTCAATATAAAATCGATCCATATAGAAATCTCCAACATAAGTTTTGTTAGATGGTGAATCGTTTACAATCTACTTTTTATTTATTTATTTAATGTCATAAATAAACTTTCATCAATTTTAGATTCACATTTATGATTAAAAAAAAAACTTGATATATGTTATGTTAAATTACGAGGATACTATAAACATGTTGTTCTTTTTAACTGACATCACCTTGCAAAACTAAATACCTGATAATCGATGGTCTATCAATATTTAGTTATTTAGAAAAAAATGAATTTGCAAAAAAAAAAAAAAAAAAAAAAAAAAAAAATTAAACTGACTTAACATACTTTTGTCTACCCTTATGACATGAGAAGACAATACAAGCCTTCTAAGGCAAGCTACTTCCTTCATCTCTCGACAATTTTAGACGAATGATATTACAAAACGAAATCATTATATTGTTTTTACGTGTCGTTAGAGTATTCATAATAGTTTACTCATACATATATATCTCTATACCCAAAATTTAGGGGGAAAGAAGAAAAAAATATCTACTTTCTTTTCCACATCAGAAACTACATCCACATTCCTCATCCCCATATTCTCAGGAGTGGTGCATTACTGCATTAAACCCCTAAATTTGACGGCTTTCTTTCATCTCCCAAACTTATAAAAAAATATGAAAAACTAATTTGAGAAGAAAAAGATAATAAGACAAACTAGGTATAAAGTTAAAATTGTCAATTGAAGAAAGGTATAATAAAAAATAATAATATAAGGAAATGAATAGAGAATAATAAGGTGTGAGAGATTTTAAGAAAATGAGAGATAAATTTAGGAAATGATAATTTTTACTTAAATTATAGGCATGAAGATGGGAACCTATTATGAACGGTAAGTTGGCTAGATTGTGTCGTGTTCAAACCAGGTCAAGTTAACCCTTTTCATACGTTTGTTTTTTTTATATTCTCTTTCTTGATAACAAGTATTATAAAATACCCAAGTTATGGCAGTTGGGTAGGCTCTTAATATTTCTATTAACATCTTACTTCTTGATCAATCAACATTAAGTGTGTTTGGTTCATTGAGATGACATATGTGGACTAGTCACTAAACCTTTTACCTATTAAGTAGCAAAATGATGTTGATAGAAAATTTTACCCCTTTATCTAGGGCTACAAATGAACTGAACTTTCAACGAACAATTCATGAACTGTTCGGCAGGAAGTTCGTTTATGTCCGTTCGTTTAATAAATGAACACACTCGAACAAAAAATTCCGTTCATTTAGTTAAACGAATGAACATGAACAAAGATCGTATTCGTTTGTTTAAGTTCGTGAACGCTCAATAACGTGTTCGTTTGTGTTCGTTTGTGTTCGATAGTTTATTAAGGTTTTTAATTTTTATAATTTTTTATATTCTTTTACTTTTATTTATTTTACCCAATAAATAATATATATGAGGTAGATATATGACTACATGAGATCAATAAACCTACCTTCTGTATTCAAGCTCATTATATGTTTCCATGTTCCAGCGTTGATGCCCTCCTCCTCCAACGCCCTTCTCCAATACTAAGTATGTTTGGACAATTAGGTTATAGTTGGGATGGATCTAGCTAATGTCTTAATGTATGTGAATTCGATGTTATTCAAAAGTTAATACATGTCCGTTTGTGTTTGTTTTCGGTCATGAACACTTCTTTGTGTTCATTAATGTCTGTTTGTGTGCGTTCATGAACAAAATTAACAAACGAACACGAATAGAAAATCTCGCTCGGTAAGTGTTCATGAACTGTTCGTGAATACATAATTTTCTTAACCAACACAAACAAGGCCTTATTCGTGTTCGTTCGATTCGTTTGCAGTCCTGGCTTTATCCATTCACATGTTTCACTATCAAAGTTTAACGAATTCTTAACTGCCTTACATTACTTTTTTTTTGAAAGGTGAACTTTATTAAAACACGCACACGGGCCTTAAAGCAAGGACCGGTGCAACAACAAGAATTACAACATATACAATGGATAAGACGCCCAATCTCTCCACATCAAGTTCTTAAACTTATACCTAGCTTTTAACCAAAGAAAAGAAAGAGACTTCACTCTAGCGATAAACTCTATAACTTTAGCCTCCTTGTTTTTGAAAACCTTGTCATTCCTAGCGATCTAAATAGCCCAAATCGTTATCATAACAATCCCTTGAATGATCTTCTGCGCTTCCTTATTATTGTTCCTTTTCTCAAGAACAAGTCTTTGATGTCAAAGGTGAAAAAGGGGCCTATTCTACACCAAGAGCTAATAGCCGACCAAACCCCGAAGCTCCAGCCACAACCAGTAAAAACGTGCAGCGACACGCTGAAGATCACCTTGAAAACGGTACGAGAAAGTGTTTTTTTTAATAATTATTTTTAATAGTTATCTATATACAAGAAACAATATTTTTGTTGTTACATATATATAATTTTATATGTATATAATAAATACAAAATTAAAAGATGTAGGACATGACTCGATTTCATCTCAACCCGAGTTAGGATTTAATTCGTTAAGAATATTCGAGCCTAGCAAGCATGTTTAACTTTGAACCCAAACTCAAGCTAACGGTAGCCTGGCTCGACTAGATTGACTTCTCATTAAGTGGACGAGAGACATAGTTCTAGTGTCCAAAATTCAAAATATTTTCTATTATCATTGCCTAAAAATTGTGTTGAACTGTCTCTACTTGGCTGTAAAGGTGGACAAACCAGTTATTTTATGTAACCAATTCAGTTAACGAACCGCCAGTTAGTTTAAAAAAGGGAAAATAAAAAAACCAGGTTTTTCTCATTTTTCCGGTTATTCACTTTAACCGATTCAGTTAATAACCGGATTTTTGTTTTCGTTTTTTCTTTTAACTTGTTACTTCTAAAAAAGCCCTAATCAATTACGAACCTACTGTTAAAAAACCCACTAGTCGGTTACTTCTCAATTGGCTACTAGCCGTTTAAGGTAGAGGTGCACAAAAAAACCGGAACCGGAAAAAAAATCTAGAACCGGGTATACCCAAAACTGTACCCCACCCTACCCGCCGGTAAGCATAGGGTATAGATTTCTATGTAAAAAACCGGGCCCGATTTATACCCGGTTGTACCCGGTTTTTTAAATACCCGGAACCGGGTTGTACCCGGAACCGGGTTTTTCGAATACCAGGCACCGGGTTTTCCGAATACTCAAAAAGTATGTGTCAAGCGACGGGACTATTTGGCATTTTGATGTTGACGCGGAACCGGGTATTAAAAAACCGGAACTGGGTTTTCCGAATACTCAGAAAGTATACTCAAAGAATTCTATAATCGTGTTATAATCATCTAAGTCGCACTACCCTTCGACGTGATTGTATAAAAAGAATTCAGTACCCGATATACCCGGGTTTTTTCAATACCCTGTGTACCTGGTTTTTTTCAATACCCGATATACCCGAAACCGGTTCCATACCCGGAACTGGGTATTGAAAAAACCGGAACCGGGTATTGAAAAACCGGAACCAGTATACCGGGTATGGTTTTTTATGCTAGGAACCGGAACTGGAACCGGTTCTTTCAATACCCGGTCAAAGTAATACCCGACCGTACCCGAAACCGGAATTAAAAAAAACCCGATTTGTGCACCTCTAGTTTAAGGTTTCGGTTATTTAGCCATAGTTTTGTGCACCTCTACTCGGCTGACATTTTAAAAGGCCCACTATGGTCCAAATTGGTATGTTTTGGGCCTCCAGAGTCACATATGGATAGTTAGTTCATAGTTGCACGACAAAAAGTCAACTATTGAAAAGAAATTGTTGAAATGATTTGTGTTACATATAAGTTACCTAAAAATAGGAGTGTTAGAAACCATCAAACTAAAGCTAGGATAAGGGGTTGATTGAATGATTGTGCATGTTGTTTGGTTCGAGCTTAAAGAAATTCAATATGTATTACAGAAAAGAAATTGGGCATATTCGAATCAAAGTAGATAAATGTATACGTATAGATATATAAATATATGTATCTCTATATATGAAATGTTTAGAAAAAGATTTTAATGAGGAAATTTAAAACATATGCTTTTAAGTTAATGTTTTAGCTTTAAATACAACTTGTGTGTATAAAGTCTTTAAGAAATGCACTGGGTGTTAATGTTTTGAGGCGGAATTAGCGGTCGTTTGAAGCATACTTGTAGTTTCCAGTTGTACAAAGATTTAAGAGACCTTTAAATTTCAGATTAAAAAAACATGTCTTTAAAATTTATTGCGGTATAAGTTATTTTATCATTTTACATGATTTAGTTCCAATATGTTTACTTTGCAACCCAAGTTTGGACTTTTAAATATACTTTTTTCACATGACAACTAAGACACTTTGTTAAGAAATCAAGATAAAAATGTTACATGCTTTAACAGTTTTAGGATGTTGCATATATACTCTACGAATACAAGATCACACAACATGACAACAAATTGAAGTGTCACATATTTTACAGTGTGATAATCAAGGTAAGTAGGTAACAGATCAAGTTACACAGATATTATATAAGTAACTAATGTACATGATCATTTTGTTTGTTAACCTAAATGGCCGTTCCTATTGAAAACTTGTTACATATATTAGTTAATTGTATACAGCAAAACGTACAAATTCATCGATTAATATTATTAAATCCCATTTCAGATCAGTTAACTTCTGGTTTGTTGGTTCATGCATACTACCGATATACAATCAGCCAATCGCCAAAACTTTGCATATGTACTAATTTAATTACTATTAATGAATTATAATCTAACATATCCTGAGGTATTTGAACCTAATTAGATCAAAGAGTGCTTAAAGATATGGATTTTATTTTTTGACTTTTGCTTCTACGGAACCAAGATTAAAAAGACCGAAAAAAATCAGTCATTCACAACCACTGACGAGGATAAGGAATATAAAGTGAAGTAGTGTTGTGAAAAATATTTTTTTTACTATTGAATTCATTAATATTTTCTATTTAGGAAACTGAAACTCTCATCAAAGTATGAACATAATGTTCTTTATATTATAAATAACAATATGAATACGAATAAAAAGAATAGAAATATTGTCTTTTTTATAGTAAACTACGATTATATATCCTTGGATGTGATAACAATAAAAAAAGTACGAATTAGGTACGTACTTAAATCTTTTTCAAAGAAACAGCAACCCTTTTTTCTACTTATTGTTGCACTCCAACTGTAACCAGAAACAGATTACAGATCTGATTTGGTTGTCCAAATACACATCATCCTGCACAATCCCCGTTATCAAATCATCCCTATGCTTCCACCCAAAAAACATTCTTGCACTTTGCGAGTATGTCATGAATACAGTGGTGAATCCAGAAATTTTTTTTGTCGGCTAATCACGTTTCAGTCTTCGAAGATCTCAGAACTTTTACAAGGCCCGGTCACCAAAATCCGGGCCGTCCAACATAAAAACTCATCATAATGTGAACACTAAACTTTGAATCTCTGCAGTCCAATTATGAAACTTAGTATTTTATTTTGGATTCATGACATAAGCAATAAACAAAAGTATAAACGAGATATCATGTCATGTAGAAGTGAATTTTAATGAGTACAATAATAATTCTGTCTACCTTATAAAATTACAATCTACTCTAACATATATATAGTAAAATCTCAAGGAAAAAAAATGATTAAAAACAGTCTCAACAATAATGCATCAAACTCCAATCATAAGAAAAAGTCAACTGTGATTGGAGTCACCTTCTCATCATCAACTCTAAACCCGGAATCATTCTCTAATGGTGTCAAGTTCAAATCCAAACTGAAAACGCGTCTACTATTCACTTTCTTTACCATGGGAGATGACACATCTATCGGCGGAGGAGACTGGTCATCAGAGGTACATATAGCGGCCCTATGCCGCCTCATGTGTCCGCCTAACGCTTGTCCTATAGCAAACTCGAGTCCACAAATCGAGCACTTGTGTGATTTGGGCTTAGATGGTAACATATCATCATGATGACTTGCCATGTGGTCACCATCAATAAGCCTAGGCCTTTTGTGGCTAGCCCTATGGCCTCCAAGTGCTTGAAAAGACGTGAACTGACGGTTACACGTCTTGCACTCAAAAACTCGAGATACTGAATCAACTGCATAGGATTCAGTGCCTCCTGAAAGAAGCATTAAGTAATTTGCCATGTTGGTTATGGTCGTGTCGTATGCGTCTTCTCTTGATCTCTTCATGGATAAACAAACCATCTTTTTAACGTTATGTTTGGTTTGATGTTGGTTTCTATTGGATTGAAATATTGAATGAAGGAAATTGGTGATTGTAGAGATATGTATTTATAGGTGGCAAATTAGTAATGCTGACTTGATATAGTTTGACCAAAGTGTGTGAAAGACGAAAATGACCTTTTTTGCTTGTAGAGTTGTAGGACACAACGCTAGAGACAAGTGGGTGAGTTTATTTGAATGTGTTAATATAAAACTATAAAAGAATAAAAAGGCAAGGGGGTAAAGTGAAACAAGTGGAGAAGAATGGGTGTGAAAGTGAAAATAGTTGGTAGCCGTCATGAGCCACGTAGCCCTGACCGAGTGAGTTGAGTCATGAGTGGCGAGCCACAAGTAAAAGGTTCCAAGAATGTTTCTGGAAAGCTTCAATTAAAAGACTGGCTATGAAGCAGCTGAGGGCTTGCACACCAAAAAGCCAACACAATACTTTGAATTCCAAGTCTATCTACATAATATTATATTCTGAATTTTTGGAGTTACTCTAAAGTTTCATGATATCTTTCCAGAACTGGATAAAGTTATGTCCATAGAAAGAGTTATTCGATGATGTAAATCAAAGAACATGGAACTATATGATTTTTTTCTCTTATATATGTTATGAATGGTATTAAATATTATTACAAAATTCTTCTATTTTAATTAAAACAAAATGACAAATTACATAATCACATGCATACATGCAACAAGTTGCGTTGTCACCCTAGTTTGAATAGCGAAACCGAACCTACTAAAGACAACCCCTTGCCCGGGGGGGGGGGGGGGGGGGGGGGGATTGCTATGAACAACCCGTTAGACTATCGCAAGGAAACGAATGGATTCCGATGCCAAAGAGCCAAAAATATCTAAGGGTAAGGGGACAAAAACGTGCTGATTATCCTCACAGGCTTTGACATAACACATTGTTATAAACTAGTTAAGTTCAGTTACTGCCTTGTTCTATCATTTACGGGTCATAAATGAGTTTCAGAATCATGTTATATCATTTGTAGTGCATGGACTTTTTTATAGGCATGTGTTAACGGAACACCTCAAATTATTACTGGGACAACCCCTCTCTCTCACTCTCTCTCTCTCTCTACATATACATATCTACATATAGGGTACTAGCTTTTATCTCGGGAGCGTCCCGGGGTTGAAAAATATAACAATTCTAATAATACTAATACTAATACTTATAATTATTACTCTTGTAATTAAATAAATAAAAAAATAACCTTGCTATAAGGTGACACCATGTGTTGCAGTGTTACGCGATTCTTTCTCCTAGCTTCTCTTGATGAAGTATACCTATGCATCTTTAAAGAGTAAAATTCCAATGATAGCATGACGATTGGGCTGAATTTCAACATCGTAGATAAGAACCTGGTTTAAAGTAAAAAAACATGATTAATGAATAACCTAAACACATTGTGTTTTTTTTTCCTGTATGAACGAAACCCCACAAAAAACAGTCGTTTTTTTCTCTGTTTTTTATATAGCACTATGGTACTCGTTGGAAAGATAATAAAACGCTCGTTAATTTGGTGTAATTTTTTTCTTTAAAAACTCTCGTATATAAAAGATATTAACGTTTAAAAATTATGGGAGGAAACATAAAAGAGAAAAATTTAAGTTTGTTTTTATATTATTTTTTCCTAAAATAACTCAATTTAATTTTAGTAGATTAGGTTTTATATTATTATTTGTTTTTTTTTAATTTACCACTTGGTATATATTTTTTTATTAATAAATTTAATACTATCACCTCAATGTGCCACATGGCACATTCAATAAGGGGTTGAGGCCTCAATTGAATGCCACCTCATACAAACTCAATTCCTTTATTATAAGTTATAGATGTTTGGCAAAGAGTTTTTAGGAGCTTCAAGCTTTTAAGAAAAAACTCCTACTCAATAAAAAGCCTTGTTTGGTTGAAGGAGCTGAAAGCTTTTAGGTTGGAGAAAAAACTCTACAGTGAAAAGCTACTAGTACTAGAGTTTAAGAAAAAGCTCCTACTAGCTACAAGCTTTTAATGAGTAAATGACACAAATACATATTCTATTTTAAAAATAAAATAAAAACTTTCCTTGCAAGCTTTTAATTATGCTCATTTTGGTCATTTTATACATTTTATTAAAAGCTCCAGCTACTCTGTCAAACACCAAAATATATTTAAAAAGCTTTCAGCTACTAGCTTCCAGCTATCAGCTTGCAGCTACCAGCCACCAGCTAGTTTTGCCAAACATACCCATAGAGAGGAAGGGGTGTACCAATATTAACACCCGTTTATATATAAAAAAAAACCCTACTTAATCACTTGATAGTTTATAAATTTATGGACACTTAATGTTTAAAATTTTAAATAATAAGTTTATATATTTAAATTTATATCATTAACGTTTATAAAAACTTATATTATCTATTATCGATCTAAAGAAAAGAACAGGGGCGGCCCTGGGGTGGGCAAGTCGCACCCCCCACCAAGGCACGATTTTTCGAGGGACAAAAATTTTCAAAAACATATTATATGTATATTATAAACTTGAAGTAATTTTCGTTAGTGCCAGAATACTTTAGATACAAAAAAAAATAATTAAAGATAGTGACCATAATTTTTTAAGGGAAAATGGATTTAATTACTCTAAACTATCGCTTATTGGCGGATAATAATCCTACCTATATCACTTTGGCCAATAGCACTCCCAACTTCCAACTTATTTTCTTCCATCACCCCAAAACTAACTGAGGTCTAACCTGGTTAGTTTTCGTGGCCAAAATGTAAAAACAAAAACTTAAGCTTCTGAAACTTTTTATTATTATTATTATTATTAAAAAATAACTTATTATTATTTTTATTATTAAAAACTATAAATATTATCTTTTAAAAATTTTATAAATCCCAACCCCCGTCCTGTTGACAGAACCCCCCCCCCCCCCCCCCCCCTCTTTGTCTCTCTATACCACCACCACCAACACCTCCACCGTCCACCACCGTCCACCTCCACCGTCCACCATCACCCAACTTCATCTCCACCCCCTTTCTCTCTCTGTTTCTTTCTCTCTCTAAACATAATCACTTAACTTCAACTTCATCTTCCCCAAATCAAAACCTAAGAACCCTAATTGGAACCCTAAATCACTACCGCCACCGCCAACCCTAATCGGATCCCTAATAATGATACGGTACCTGTGCAGAAGCAGATGGAACGTTCGTTCAGTTGTTTGTTTGGAGAGGGTCGCTAGACAGAGACCCTTGGGAACTAGCAATCTTGGAAATCAAGAAGAGTAGCTATAGGATTAAGCTTAATGGACCGAACAAGGGTGTCGTTAAAGACAGCGGCGACAGTGGTTTCCGGTGAAGGTGGTTTCCGATTAAGCTTAATGGACCGAACAAGGGTGTCGTTGAAAGCTCCTTCCAACTCTCTCCCTCGTAACTCTCTCTTTCTCTTTCTTATTTTTCTGTTTGTTTGGGTGGTGGTGGTTTCCGGTGAAGGTGGTGGTGGTTTCCGGTGAAGGTGGTGGTTTCCGGTCAACAGTGATGGTTTAGAGAGAGAGAAAAGGAGAGGGGGGTGATGGTGGTGGTGGAGGGTGAAGGGTGGTGATGGTGGAGGGTAAAGGGTGGTGGTGCTTCTATCTGCTGCAGAAGAAGAAGGGGGGGGGGTTGGGATTTATAATAATAATATAAAATTTTCAAAAAAATCCTTTAAGTTTGGGTTTTTACATTTTTGCCACGTAAACTTTCCCTTAAGTTTAGGTTTTTACATTTTATAATACTCCCAACTAACTAGGTTAGACCTCAGTTAGTTTTGGGGTGATGGAAGAAAATAAGTTGGAAGTTGAGAGTGCTATTGGCCAAAGTGATAGTTGGGAGTATTATCCGCCAATAGGCGATAGTTTGGAGTAATTAAATCCATTTTCCCATTTTTTAAGGTGGTCTTCAATGGTGGGTTGTGGGGAGGAAGATGATGAGGAGACGAAGAGGAGATAGAAAGAAAAGTAACTTCACCCTCCTTTTCTATAAAGGAATGTTTGAAAAATATATTTTTTGTATATGATTTTGTATTAATACAAAATAATCTAACAAAAAAAATGAAAGTAACAAATAAAAGTTAATGGTTACAAAGTATGTACTTTTACTATTATAAAATATGTTTTTATTTTACCCGACTCGACATGAAAGATTTAAGTCTTACATTTGATAGAAATAACTACAACATGCTCACAAACATATCCTCCAATGAGAATATTGTGAGATCTCTATAACAGTATCATCAATGGGTGATGAATAGTTAGAAATGGATTAGCTAGTGATATATCTTTTATCGACGGATTAACATGTTACTAGTTATTTACGGGCCACAAATTAAAAAGAAAAAAAATAAAAAAAGTGTAAAAAATAATTTTATCTCTTTTTAGATAATTTTGTATTTGGATTAAAATCTTGTATGTAAAAAGTGCAAAGTAACATTGATCGTCCATCTATTGTGTAATTAAAGATTTGTCCTTTGACGTTAAATGTTCTAATCTCATGATACATGGTCTTAGGGTTTGTGGATTTGCAAAATTAGTTGTAAAAGTACTCTCTCTCTTCTTCTTTTTTATCAGATTGGCAATAAGTTTGAATTATTTATTATTATAATATGTTTTGTGGTCATCACAACAGTCATATTTAAATCTACAACTTCTATTCCTCAAATACTTTTAAAGTATGGTATATGACATTTAAAATTTTAAATATATATGTGAAATATTCTGCTTACACCATATTCGTTAGATTTTAACGTATTTTGTTGGGTCAAAATTTCTCCGAACTGGGATTTATAGTTTTAAAATATTACATGTACTGTCCCGTGATTCCAGCCCAGCTGGTTGAGGATGTGAGGGTTTACTCTCTAGGGAGGTTCCCGCACGGGGTCCTGAGTTCGAATCTCACTGGTGGCATAAATTGCCCCATGTGGGTGTGGCCTATGGATGTGTTATTCCAGCTCTGCTTCGGTGGGGTGCCGATTCGAACCCGGGTGGCTTGACTTCCGCAAAAAAGGGTTGAAGCAAGCTAATGGGTTTCCAACTGATCTACACCTTTCAAAAAAAAAAAAATATTACATGTTCTAGGTTATGTACCCAGGTGATACACGGGTTGAACAATTTAAATTACATATTATATTAAAAAGGGGAATGAATTTAAATACTCTCAACTATCGCATATTGATGGATAATACTCCCAACTTTAACTTTGGCCAATAGCACTCCCAATTTGCAACTTAGTTTGTTCCATCACTCTCAAAATAACGGAGGTCTAACCTGGTTAGTCTTCGTGGCAAAATATTAAAATCCACAACTTGTATAATATGCTTTTCAAGGTCATCACAACTTACCTGGGATGCTTGGCGGAAATTCCAGACTAGTTGTGTTAGTTTTTTGCTAACTTGTTGGAATAAAATAAGAGGTTTTTGTTTGTTGTTAAAAAACATATTCCACACTCACTTCAAATGAATGGTATCTAACACCTTGTTTGTTACATCTTGAAGAATATGATTTTGGTCGAAATCTCTCCAATTTTTTTTTAAGGAATTGTAGTTTGGGTGGAAGTTTAATATTCAGTCGAATTTACTTTTGTTTTCTCAGTATAGTTTTGATGTTGTTGTATATGACTAGTTTATTATTTATTTATTTACTTATTTATGTAGTGGAGAGTTCAAATGAGAAGAAATGTTTTGTAAGAACAAAATTCTAATCAATAGGAAACTTTTATTTAATAATTGTATTAAATGTTAAATTGATTATTAATTTTTTGTAGCCCCTCTATTTATTTACTTATTTATTAATTTTGAACGCAGACGAAAGTACTATACGAACGTAGACGGATGAAAGAACTATATGAACGCACGTGAACGTAGACGAAAGTACTATACGAACGTAGGCGAACACAGACGAACGTAGGTAAAAGTACTATACGAACGTAGACGAAAGAACTATACGAACGTAATACGAACGTACATGAAAGTACTATACGAAGGTAAACGAAAGTAATATACGAACGCAGGAGACAAAAGTACTATACGAACGTAGACGAATGAAGTATATGAACGAACGCGTACGAACGTTGGCGAAAATACTATACGAACGTACGCGAAGACAGACGAACGTAGACAAAAGTACTATACGAACGTAAACGAAAGTTGGTGGCCAAAACGGGAAAAAAAAACATAACCAAAAAGCCGGTGTAAAAAATAGGAAAAAAATTTAAACAAATCGGGAAAAAGGGCAAAAAAAACTTAACCAAAAAGTTGGTGGCCAAAATGAAGGAAAAAATACTTAAAAAAAAGTTGGTGATCAAGACGTAAAAAAATTTTTGAAAAAAAGAAAAAAAACGAACGTTGACGAAAGTACTATACGAACGTCGGTAAAATTAAACAAAGCAAAAAAAAAAGAAATAAGAACTCAATCAAAAGGTTGGTGGCCAAAACGAAGGAAAAAAAGCTTAAATAAAAAGTTGGTGGTCAAAACGTAAAAAAAAAACTTTAGAAAAAACGGAAAAAAATGGTGGCCAAAACATAAAGTTGGAAAAAGTTGGTGGCCAAAACGTAGGAAAAAAAGCTTAAATAAAAAGTTGGTGGTCAAAACGTAAAAAAAAAACTTTAGAAAACAAGAAAAAAAAAAGTGGCCAAAGCATAAAGTTGGAAAATCCACTATTCTAATACTTCGTCCATAAATATATTGTAATGTAATGTAATAAGCAAATAAAATACTTTAATTAGTCAATTTTTTTAGTGTGTATTCATTAATAATAACCTACACAAAATCTCAGGCGTGTTTTTTCCGTGTGGATGTGTGTATGACGGAGCCTTATTATAATAATCTCTTCATTCAAATTCTTTTGTGTATTTTCAAATTGTCGACCCCAAGTTGATGGACTAGCATATCATCATGACGTAATCAGATAATATTGTTGAGATATTTCATGTAAACATTGCAAGTAAACTTACGAGTTTGTAAACGACAAGATTGTAGTTATGTTTTTAATATAGATAAAATTATAACTAAAGGATATTCGGAAGTCATGTTGGAAAATGTATCATGTTGTACACTAAATGAGTCCTTTACGATATTAAATATAGATAAAATTCAATATTTGTCATATAGATCAGGTAAATCCAATTTTGATTTCACTGTCAAATAAATAGGATTAATAAAGGTTTTCTTAAGATATTAAATAACCCGCAATATAAACAACGTCAGTATATAAAGTAAGTGGCTCATGTAGAGTTGTTTTGAGTTTTGACAAACTCCTTGAGGTGTTGAAGGTGAGATAGCTGGCTCCTTTTGTTACTTAAAAGGGCCATCATATTTACATAACTAAAATATATTTTATCATGCTCTAAAATCAAAGCTAACAATGAAAGCAACATTTTACTATTATATAACTCCCAAATGTTTATATCTATTTTTTTATATCTATTTACTATTAAAAATTGATAAATACAAATACAATAGAATTGTAATTGGGATTTAGGTGTACGCATAAACAAAACTCGAGCTTAAGTTAGTGTGTTTCAAACTCTTTGTCTAAAACTCGATCTGGTTGATTTATTATTATTCAATAATATTTATTGTGTAATTTTTTATTATATAAATAATATATTTGTAATAGACTTGTGACAATATTCAAGGCCCCTATACAGAACTCATGTCTTAAAAACATTAAAAATATTAAAATAAAAAAAGTTTTAAAACAATAAAATATTGTCTTAAAAACATTAAAAATATCAATAAAACATAAAAAAGATTTTTTTTTTAAATTGATAACAGAATATTAAAAATTGGCAATATAAAAATAAAAAACTTTGCATTGCATTAATGTAAAACTTAAGGGAGAGGTGTGTTCAATAAAAATAAATGAGAAGGGGTACGTTTAGCAGCCCCCAATAATAATAATAATAATAATAATAATAATAATAATAATAATAATAATAATAATAATAATAATAATAATAATAATAATAATAATAATAATCTAAACAATAAATATCCCAATCAAAGGAGTGGAATTTGGCATTCTTAAGATGGCTTTAAGTTATGCTAATAATAAATTTTATAATATATTATATAAACATATACATATGACTTTGAGTATGTTAGTTAGATAGTAGTAATAAAAAAAGTAGTTGTGTGTGTATTCTATTAGAAAATCAAGAGAAATCAGTTCGCACTATAGAGTAATAGGCTTATAGTTGGAAGCGTAGAAAATAAGTACGATGGAAAAGGACTTATTGATACATGTTTGGCTGCAAATGAGCCAATAACCCCACGCAATAATAGTTGAACTTTTTTCTAATCAACTAGCTTTTATTGTGATGGTTTCACGTTTTTATTTTATAAGTTTTATATGTACAGTTGGACAATAATTAAAACTAAAATAATTAATTTATAAAATATTTATGTATCACAAAACTAGTAATATGACCAGCCGGCAGTACGCCGCGGGCCCGTTGCATACATTGAATGGATTAGTCCAAGCGTTATTGAATGCGTTAATCATATAAAAAAACGAAAGAGCTTGATAAGTGACAGACAATGCAATGTATATTGCATAAGAAATGGAATGGGTGAAGGCAGAGGCGGATCCACATACAACCCAATGAGTTCACGTAAACCCACTGATTTTAAAAAATTACGTGGAATTGATATAGAAAAAAGTTTATTGAACCTCAAGTAACAATACATGAGAACTCATGGAACAAAGTCGATGTTGGTTGTCTGGTGGTATAAGAGTTATCCATAAAATCCCCTCTGGTGAAAAACTCGAATTCCTTGTTCGATTCTTGCTTAAGTTACTTCTTTTAATGTTTGCTGTTGACTTGCTGCTGCTTTAGAAAAAATAAAAAAATAATGCCTCTTGTAAGTTAATCTAAGATGTTGGTGAATTTTGAAGACAGGCCACAATGAAGTTTATTCTGGAATTGGTATTATCTCATGATTATGAGAAACACTTAATGTTTATTAATTTTGATTGGGAAGACTCTGCAAAAGTCATTGCATATTTTTGTTTCATAGTGAGATATTAACTTGAATAGCATCCATTCAATTTAGGTTGATAGTTACTGATCAAGGTGTGGTAGAAGCTTCTAAATTTCCGAGTTAATGTATACACCAAATTACTGAGTGTAATTTTGTTCAAAGAATCAGATTGAACTTGGTGTATGTCAGATTGACAAGGTGATTAGAAGGTGTAAATTAGCAACAACGTAACTTATTACGAATTGATTCAACATCATTCGGTGTAATTTGGTATAGTTTTGGTGTGATACAATTACGGTGTGTATGTTAATGTTTGGTTGTGAAAAATTTGACCACCTGAAAAGGCGAATTCACAGGAAAAAAATAATAATTTTGGATTTACCACTAGATGAAGGTGTAAAATTAAAAAAAAAGAGACAAATAATAGAAAAGTCATATTCTTATATGGTATGTGCAATAGGAAAACAATGCATTGCTAATTCTTTGGAGCAAATTGCATAGGGAATTATGTTTTATTCATAGAGATAGGTTATTGTATTATTGATCTTAACATATTATACGTGAGAAGTGAAGGGGTTTTTTTTAAATAAAAAAGTCTTTTATATAATTACTCTACAGTAACTATACAAATAGAGAAAATTGCTCGAATAATCCCTGTGGTTTTTACAATTTTCACCTATAGTCTCCAAGTTTTTAAAATTACAGGTATAGTCCTCAACTTTTGATGTTTTTTTAACTCGGATAGTTCTTGGAGTGACTGTGAAATTACTAAATTACCATTTTGATGGATGGAAGTTAAATAATCCAGTTAAGTGGATGTAAAATTACTAAATTAACCTTACCCATCACCACCACCACCCTTAACTGTGTATAAAAATTACTAGCAGAAACCAATATTAATAATAACAATGGCTAATAAGGTCTCCAATTTCTCAGATCTAATCCAACGATTCCGACGATTCCGATTCCAATCCGAAGAACCCGACAACAAATCAGACAAGCAGAACCCACCTTCCTCAACTTCATCCCTGATTTTAACATCCTTAACTCTTATGATATGGTTTCATTGCCGGGACCCCCTGCTTCATTGATCCACCCGACCACCCATACCCACCTCAAAACAATTCGACCAGAACCCACCTTCCTCAACTGTATCCCTGATTTTAACCCGAAGATCTCTGTGACTCCAGAGAGAGAGAGTGTGTGGGTGTCTACTGTGAGTGTCTTGTGGGAGATATTATTTTTAGAGCAATGGTTCAAGATCTATATAAGAAGCTGAGACCCTCTTGGTTATTATTGTTCCAGAGAAAAGTTGAAGAGGAAAAGGTATTACTTACTGTGATTCTTTTTGTGGGTGTGGAAGAAATAGGAACTATAAAATAACCGGTTGAAACATTCAAGAGAGAGTCGAACACAAGGGAGTTTTTGGGTTCACTTTATTAAAGTGAAAAGATGAAATTGGTGGGCCCCACTAAAATTGGTTGGTTGGGGTGGTGGTTGGTGGTGGTGATAGAGTGAAGAAGATGAAATTGGTGGGTCCCACTAAAATAGGTGGAGAAAAATAACTGGTTAATGGGTTAAGTGGGCCCTCTTTATATTTTATTAATTAATTGATTTTTTTTTATTTTTATTAGGTTAAGGGTAATTTAGTAATTTTACATCCACTTAACTGGATTATTTAACCCCCATCCATCAAAAGGGTAATTTAGTAATTTCACAACCACTTTAAGGACTATCCGAGTTAAGAAACACAAAAAGTTGAGGACTATGACTGTAATTTTAATAACTTAGGGACTATAGGTGAAAATTGTGCAAACCACAGAGACTATTCGAGTAATTTTCTCATACAAATAATAATAATAATACATCATGAAAATATGCTTTACATGATGGAAAAAAAAAACTTTCGTTCACTTCTTACTTTAATATGTTAAGATCCATTAACTGTATCTTATCTTAACCATATATATATATATATATATATATATATATATATATATATATATATATATATATATAGGGTTGGGATCCGTTACTTGAGAACTCGATGAGTCACGAGAACTCGACGTAAAATGTAAAAAAAAAATTACACACTGGTGTAAAAATACGTGGGGTCTAAAAATTTTCGCACATGTAATATACATGATTACATGTGTTTTGAGCAAAACAAAAAAGCACCGAATGGGTTTTTTTTTGTAAAAAAAAAAAACAAATTTTTGTATGTTGCGTATGTTACATATGTAGTCTACGACAACTTCTAATGATGGAAGAATCCAAAACCGATTTGGGTCAGTGGCTAATGTGAATATCATTAGAAAGTGTATATTAAACAAAGACACTCTAACATGAGTACTTAATTAAAGATAATAGTAATATTAGTTGTTTAATATTATTGTAATTGAGGCGTGGTCAATGGTCATTGAACTAAAATGGGAGAAATTATTGCAAAAATAGGTGAATACAACCAACTATCATTCAGAATTTCATCTTTGGACCAAAAACAAGCAAGGGGTGGAATACCACAAAGAGAAAGTGTACCTAATAAAAAAGAATTTTTAGTAATTGGTACATGTTTTGTTAAACCTCCCATAAGCACCATATTCTGACAATAGTAATTTTCAAGAATAAAAAAATGAAGGTGGCCGGTGGCGTGAGACTAGGGGGAGTGGGGCGGGTTTTGGAGGGCGGGAATGCAATCCCGGGCGGGAACACCGTCCCTAGGGGGCGGGGAGGGTGGGCGGTGGGGGATTGCCGGGCGGGGGGGGGGGGGGGGGGGGGGAGTGGAGGGTGATGTGGCACTTTCTGATTGGTCCGATTTTTTTAACTTTAACACAATATAATATTATTCCCTCCCCGCCCCCCCTTCCACTCCCCACAATTTTCACCTTTCAAACACGGTCCCCACAAGTGCCACATGGCGTATCACGCCCCTCTTTCCCGCCCCTCCACTCCCTCTAGTCTAAATAGAGTGGCGTGGTCTGTGAGGATTAGGTACAAACTAAAACGGTCCAAACAGCCCATTTGATGTTCGGGTTCTCCAAAGTTAAAATTCTTAGGGTGGGATGGGCGTCATTCCAAAGTATCCCGAACTACATTGATTTCCTTCAATTCTGCATTGTCACATTACTCTACTGATTGACTACCCTGAAACACAAATTTGCAAACAACACTACCTTAAACTACCTTGGTTTCAAACATTAATAAAAAAAAACAAAAAACCACACTCCCAAACCCATCTTTGTCAACCTTGAGCTAGAGCCGGTGAAACATACCCGAACCGGCAAAACCCACTACTCTGGACACTCCCCCCCCCCTCCCCTTAAAAGAACTTGCTTTGAGAGTAGGGACGTGTCCAGTGTGGAGGTTTCGGCCTAATGAGCACTTGTCCCTGGTGAATAGGTTAAATTAGGAACGTATTTCTTGTCTCTAAAGTTATTCACCCAGTTTTGTGTTATAAATAGATGGGCAGAGGCTTAAAGCATTGTAACTTATTGAACTCCATAAATAAAATATAAATTTTAGTCGTAGATGTGGAAATAGGTAATATTATTATTAGATCAAACAACGTTAAATCTCCATGTCGTTTATTGCTTTCCTTCGTGTTCATGTGTGCTTAATCCTAACAAGGGACCCTTCAATTTGCTAAAATATTCGTTTCATGATTCTCGGCGTGCTTATAACAAGTTTTTTTCTTGATCTAAAATTCTTTTAATAATGATTTTATTATCCAAACACGTATCAAAGGTATTGGACAATTCATGTTTTATAAGAGAGATTGTTTGTCAATATCTGTCCCATGATCACAAATGTCAGCAAAATAAGAAATTGTACCTTCTTATGGCCGTACAAACAATAAAAACGGTCAAACTTTAAGATGGAAACTTGTAGACACGTGACTAAATTTTCTTGATTGAAACCATATCATGGTGGGAACCTTGGACTGCAACTATTCCAATATCAACTTACCTGCCTAAATCTTTCCTCATGAAGACATATTTGTGGTACATACAATACAATTGCGGTTTATAACAACCATTCAGCTGGCTTATGGTCCCATGATATAAACAAGTGTGCATAAGACTGATGTTGAAGTATAGGACTACTCACAATAAAGAGACTTGAAGTTTAGAAAATGACATATTTTTTTTATTAAAACAATGTTTTAAGTTTAGGACAAATGAAATTAAAATAAATAGAGGTGTATTTCAACTGCAAGAGACAACCCCCCGGAGCTTGAAAAGTCGATTGAACATATGTGGCAATAAGATTAACAAGATTCACGGTATTCACCTATAACTTGCAAGTGAAACAATTACTAAGACTATGTGGTGTGGCTAGAGGTGAGCCGCAACTTTATCCTCTAATATTGTGCCATTTAAGCGCTGACATGGTAGGGTGATAAAGCTGCAGCTCACTCACTTAATCCCGTTGTGGCTAGAGGTGAGCAATAAATTTATCCAGTTTTTTCTAAACATTATTATTTTAAATGTATTTGCCTAAGGTTTTCTTCGATTTCGGTATTCGTTCCATACCCATCTTCATCTAGGAACTCCAACGCCGGTGTGTAACAACCTCCCCATTGTGATGGATCCATTTCAGTGTGTAGTTTGAACGCTTGAAGATTGTTGTATTGTTTGTGAATTGTTGTGAATTCGTGTAAAAATGAATTAAAAATGATTTTTTTATAAAGGTTCAAAACTAGCTGTTAGCCAACGGCTAGTTGCTTCCAACAGTCATATTTTCCTCGTAAGCCCACGCGAGCAGGCTAGCGTGGGCTCACTCACGCCATCATTCACCAACTGTGTTGTGGTTCACGCGATCCACATGGATTCGTTTGTGGCTCGCAGCTACTCGCTCGCGTCCCACAACACATAGTCTAATATATCAACTTCATCGCTTCAAGATTGAAGAGTTGATGATAAGGAAATATCATAATGGAGCATCTTTATGATTATATACGACACAAAGAGGAAATTTCCACGAAATTACAATCAAGATTGTAAAAGAACACAAAAGGGAAATTTGCGTGTGCCTAAGGCGATAAAACCACCATGATACACATACGATAAAACCACCATGATACACATAGGGTAAATCTAGGACACAAATTTGGCTGTGATGTTCATATAATATATCATTAGATTCTCCTCCCTTGAAAATAAATCCGACTTGTGCACCTCTACTAAGAGTGACAACGTTAAGCTCGCGTGACCGCATCAATTTACCAGTGCTTGATAGACTTAATTATATCTCATGTTGATGGTGAATGCCTCTTAGATTGAAGGTTTTGGGTTCAATCCTTGGCAAGGTATAGAGAATAATTAATTTGGTATATTTTAGCAGTGAGTAGGAATAAAGTAACATTCATCGTATAAAAAAAATATCTCTTATGTTACATGTATTGCTAAGAACTTCTTAAAGTGAACCTTTTAACAATACAAACACCTCTAATATGAATTTGGACAACATTAAGTTATCATACCATACAATATGCCCTACTTTTAATTCCTACTTTATTACATGACTATACAAATTACAAAAATGTTTATTTGAGCTTGAATTATTTGTTGCTTAAATTAATAATAATAGTTGGCTAACTATTACTCATTAAGTCATTTTACTAATTAACATTTAATGAGTTCACTCGAAACACCACATGATTTCAAGTATGTCCAACACGACACAAATAAATATTTAGTTCAGTTCCAGATTCACTTATTTAACCTCACAAAATTGATACCCTCTACTACTTATGGTGGAATATTTACAACCAACTTTCTCCCCGAATCAATTGATAGAGAAAATAATGGTTATCTATATATATATATAAAACAAAGGTGTTTTGCTGACGTGGCGTCCATTGGTTGATTCAAGGCCCTCTTAAAATTGCCATGTGGCATTGTAATTGAAAGGTTTTGGTGTTTTTCAATTATTTTGGTTTTATACAATTTTAATTAATAATAAAAACCAACTCAAACCCTATTCCCAACCCTATTCCCGTATTTCTCAACAATCACAATCCTTCTTCCCTTCAACCCTAATCCTCTCACAAAACCCTATTCTTATCTTCTGCGCCTCTCTCTATCTCAATTATTATTCTCCTCAACAGCACATCAATTACTCCTAACACAACAATAACCTAATCGAACCATAAACCCATATCGATTGATCCATATTAGCCATGGCCATGAGGGACTTAGTCACCGGCGGTGCAGCCTGCGCCGTCCCTGGTTCATCTTCTTCATCAAACCCTCTGGGTGCTCTTGCCAACGCACTTATTGGTTCTTCATCCCAAAAGGTACTTTATTTGTTGATTCCAATTGTAAAGTTTGAATCTTTAGGTCAATATACATATACCCTTTATAGAACATGTGATTACAAGACTACCCAGTTGAATATTTGATTGTTTATAACCTTAAAGATTATTGCTTTAACATAATTCAGTTGTAATTAGTGATTTCTGTTGCTTTTTTAATCTGTTGGTATTTTTTTTTGTGTTTCTGGATGATTAATAGGTTATGTCATTTTTTTGCAAGTTCATCTTTATCCCCTGTTTTGCTGAGGTATGTTATATTAATTTCTCCTGATCTTTGGTTTAGGTTTGGTTGTCGAAGGCGCACTCGAGGCGCAAAGGGTGAGACTTAGTTAGGTCTAAGTGCGAGGCGCTTAAGCATTAAACAATGAGGGCTTTTTAAGGCGGGGCGTATAGTATAGAATAAATAATATACAACTTTTAGGGGTTTAAGACATGCTTTAGGCTTATTTAGAGGTAGCTTAGGTTGATTACAATAGGTTTAGTTTGTGGGATGTGTGATGATTCTTTTAATATTTTGAGACGCTTCATATAATATGTCATGTATCCTTTATCGATTCGGCTAGGTTTTTAGTGTTTCTTCATGTTGAAGTATTAGGTGTTAGCATTGGATTTATAGGCTGTTTTAGGTTAGGTATTGAATATTGACATTAGAGTTATGCATTTCTTTAGCCTTTTATGATAGGTGCTAATGCTAGAGTTATACATTGTTTTAGGTTAGGTATTGAACATTGATATTAGAGTTATGCATTTATTTACCCTTTATGATAGGTGTAAGAGTTATACATTATTTTAGGTTGGTATTCGCATTACAGGTATAGATGGTAATGGGATTTAATGGTACCGTATTAGCTTAAGTAATTGCTAAAATACTTAATGGATGTGATACTGTAATGGTGATGGTTGACTGTCGAATAGTTACTTGATGATTGTTATTGTAGGTATGCCATTGTTATTGATGTAGGCTTTGGTGACCGATGGTTAGTGGTGCTGAGGAATTGTAACTTGCGCCACATTTGCTTCATGGTTCAGGTCAGTGAACGCAAATGAGAATTATTGATCCGTATTATTAAATCATATTAAATTTTTCAACCCCGGGACCTTCCCGGGGTGATCGGCTAGTTTACCATGAAACAATTGCACACATCGTTTTCATACCCAGTTTTTCTGGGATCGTTTTCATATTGTTGAAGTCATGAATTTAGACAAGTGCATTCATCGTTTTTATACTCAGTTTTTCTGCGATCATTTTCATACTCAATTTATGTGTCACTTCTCTAAGATATTGCATACTTCTTGTACGGTAAGTTAGCAAAATGAGAGGGACATGACACGCAATATATAATAATCTAAAATAAAGTTAGTCAACGTAATGTTAATTACCGTTGACTTATGGCTTGAAATATTGATTTGAGATTATTTTATGATTCCCTTCAAAGTTCAAACGCCCCACACACCACACACCTCCCTCTCAAGTGTATTAACTATCAAGAAATTTGGCAAAGAAAATAGAAGTCGTTTTTAAACCCCTGCCGAGTCATAGATGCCTTGACGCTACACCACAATAATGAAATAACAAAATTTTATATGAACCAGTCCGAAACAATAAAACTAGAGATACGATAGTCCCTATGGTTTATAGTTTCAGTACTGTAATATGTTGGAGTACCAAAGCCAACTCTATTAGTTTTTTCAATTAAGTTTTGATGAAATGACTAAAATGTCCAAGAATAACTAGATATTCTTGTAATTAAATTTATTTTATTACAAGAATAATTTTTGCAAATTATTGAAATCAGAATTATCTATTTATATTATTAAAATATAAAAATTTGAAGTTAGGAAAATATATTAAATTAAATAATTATTCTTTTTTGCGGTTTAGTATGTATCTTTTATAAAACAATAATTTTATCCACAAAACTAGTGTCTATAAGCGTAACTCGTATCTGCAATCAAGCACCACATCAACTCTTATCTCCACCGTCATTGCTGCAATGCGTTATCTATATTTAAAACGCATAGAGTTGATGCGTTGCTTGATGTAGGATTAGCTATTAATATTATTAAAGTGCATATAGTATAATTATTTAGTTTAATATATTTATATAATTTAAAGTTTTTAAATAATATTAATCAATTATTCTATGTATTAGAAGTATTGTTTTATAAAAAATATATAGTAAAACACATAGATTATAATTATTTAATTTTGTATATTTAATAATTTAAAATATTTAAGTTTAATAATATTAATAGATAATGCTATAAATAAAAAATATATATGACCTTGTCAAATATAGATAACACATGGTGGCAATGACGGTGGAGATGAGAGTTGACGTGGTACTTGATGGCATATACGAATTAAGCTTATCGGCGGTGGTTTATATGGATAAAAGTATAGTTTTATAAAAAAATATTAAAATGTGTAGAGTATAATTATTTAATTTAGTATTTTATTAAAACTTTAAAATTTTAAATTTAATAATATTAATAGATAATTCTAATTTCAATAAATTGCAAAAGGTATCCTTGCAAATCAAATAGAGTTAATTACAAGAATGACACATCTAGTTATTTTTGGGCATTTTAGTCATTGATCAGAACTTAACTAGAAAAACTAACTGAGTCAGCCTTAGTACTCCAACATGTTACAAAACTAAAACCATAAACCCTTAACATGTTAAAAAAATAAAGTTAATACTCTAAGTTGTACGCATTTATATGAAAACAGCTTCGTTAGAAAATTGAGTACTTTTGAATTACTTTTTAAGTTGAAGTTGTATTTTTATAGCATTATAGTGTTGGCTAGTCACTCCAGTTAAACTGCTCGGTACAATCGGTTAAACAATTTCTTAGCAAAACTGGTACAATTCCTAAAATTATATAAAAAAACTTGAAGGAATAAAAATGAACATGTAATAAACTTCAAATTAAAAACAAAAGAATTATTTCGTTGACTTCGGTATTCCTCTCATATCTCGTTCTCTGTCATCTCGAACAAATCCCAATCTTCTTCCGATAGATGATGGGCCATACCCGGCTCTAATTTTTCCACTGCTTCACTTGTAGATTTTTCCACTTCATTTTTAACTTTGGTATTCCTCCCTGACGGGTAGTGGTAGTTCCTCCTCGATATCAAATTCATCTTCTGCGTTGTTGATATCAAAGCATTGCACAAGCGTCGCGCGGCTTGAAGCTACCTTGTGAGGGTTTGCCATCATTGAATGAAGAACGACACCCATCATTGGTAGTAAGTGCCACTTAGTTAACTTTCTCATAAGCTGTTAACCGGTCGTTGAGTAATTGTAAACTTAAACATTGTATTGCTCACTCTAGAGGTTGCACTACTTCTTGTAAAGATTTCCAAAAATTCCAACCTTATAATGGATTTCAGACCGACGTTCAAATGGTGGCCTCACGTCTGAAGTTCAAGCCACGCCATGGTCTGGCGCCCCTTCTCGTGCCAAGGTGTCGTGGTGTGTGTGTCGGTGGCGGGGACAACGTGGTTAACTTGTGGTCTAACAGAAGATCAAGCAATATCATTCTTGATATCTGTGTGTATATAAATCAAATAATATATGTTGTGTTACATATGAACTGATTAATTTAATTATATAAATACCAGTAACAAAAATAAATAAAATAATTAATATATTAGTTGAATCGAGCCCAACTTGTAAATTTTCTCTTGACCCGATCTTTTTTTTTTTTTTTTTTAACGGCATCTCGCTCAGGGCTATACATGAGCATAGTCCGGCCGACGTAGGATTCGAACCGGGCACTCCAGGGTAGGAAACAGGCAAAGCCTTAAAACCTCCCACCTCACCTGCAGCCAGTGAGAATCGAACCTGGCTCTCCAAGGAGAAACCAAGTTCTTTCCACCACTAGACCACAGGGTCGTTGGTTCATGACCCAATCTTAAGCTTTGGATATAAAGCTCGAAACAAGCCGAAATCAAGACTGTTAAAGTTATACGCATTGAGCTTGAACTTAGATGAAATCAAGCTTATCTCATTCATACCCCCATACCTTTTGAAAAATATACAATTATTTGAAATTTTAAGTAGGTTACCCTTCTACACAACATTAACTATTTATTTTTAAACCTTTTAACTTTACTAAATGCCCAAAATAACCTCTGTTTACCTTTGTTGCCTCCCAAACATAGTCGGATGAAAACAAAAGCCAATGTTTTTTCACCCTAGAATAAATTCAGACAGTACCTACTCAACCTTATAATAATATCGTTTACTTGAAGTAATGTAATACATTTAGTTAGCAAATGAAGAGCCCAATTAATTTTAAAATTAATGTCTAGCAAGCATAAACAATGAAGGTGGCCGGTGGCCTATTCAACAGCCAACTTGGGTAGCCTATTCGAGATTTACTCGCTAAAATCTCGCCTCCTATCGCAACTAAAGGAAACTGAGAGATGCATTCTATTTGCTTTAATAATCATTTCATGATTCCTAGTTTTCTTATTGATCTATAATTCTTTTAACTAGGATTTATTGACCGAAAACCCACGAGGATCACGTGGATACGTTTACGTGCGCTACATGTGATTATTAAGACGGTTACATAAGCGCACAATCTGCTTTCTTTCTCTCTAACATTATAGCCGACCAGCATTATGTATGTGGAAGGGTCATGTTTTGGGAAAAGATTGGTCAACAACTTCCCAATGGTAACAGAAGTCGCTCACAAGAACAAAGTCTAGCTTCATATGCTGACATGCACCTAAAATAAGGTGTAAAGTTAAAAGGGTCACAATAGGAACTTGCAAACATGTGCATCAATTTGTTGAATGAGACCAAATCATGGTGGGAGCCCTGGACCGCACTTGTTCCAATCTCAACTTGCTTGCCTGATTCTTACCTTCTCTTTTCCTGTCAAAAGGACAACTAATGCCTCATCAAGACATGTTTGTGGTTTATACAATTGCAGTTTATAACCAACATTGTGGCTCATGGTCCCATGATATAAAAATGTGTGCAATTGTGCATGAGACAAAAAAGGCGACTGGCCAACACCTATGCATTAGTTTCTGTAAATAAGGTTCAAAGTACAATATAAAAAGTAGATACTACGAAACAGGAAATTGACAAGGAATTTTCATTTAATTTTTATGTCCGATTTATGGCCTTACTTGTTCTTCGTTGTAAAAAGATACAAAACTAAAAGCTTGTCATGAAGTAAAACTTCACACTTAATCAGTAAAAAGTTGATTAATGATATCTCATGTATATCTGGATATTTAGCAAAATGAAATCTTTTTAAATTATCAAATGTTAAGTTTGAGGACAGTCCAAGTTAAAAATAAAAAAAATGTATTGAATTGCAAGAGACAATGCTCAGCTGTGATTGAGCCTCAAAAGCCTGATTGGACATATATGGCAACCAGATTAATCAGTTTCCCCCTTGCAGGCGAAACACTTACTAAGATATCAACCAGATCACTCTAAATTCTAAGAGTTGGTGATAAGAAAATTTTGTAAATAAGGAACTTTTTCTAGCCGTGAAAACCCGTTAGGGAAAACTCCCAGACCCCACCAATACTCAACTAAGCAACGGAATCAGGTAAATAAGGCTTAATATACGTTAGGCAAGTGTTACTAAACGTAATTAAGATTCTTTACAATCATATACATCACAAAGGCTTAATATACAAAACTAGCAATCAAAACTGTAAAAGAACACAAAAAGGAAATTTTCTTGTATCTAAGGCCATGTTATATGAACAGAGAGAAAATCCAGGACATGAATTTACGCAAGAAATTTCAGTCTTTATAGTTAAGTAGTGTACTGCCCAAGAGGATGGTTGTACTATACTAATATTCATAAAATCTATTGATTTTCCTCCCTTAGCTTTTCATGAGAAAAATCATAAATGTAACGAGTGTTGACAAAAAAAAAGTAAAGAAAGAGAGCAAAAGCAAAACAAATTGCTCATTCCTACATTCTACCATTTGAATCCTTTCAATAAGGCAAGTGTCTTTCTTCTTTTTGAAATATATCTTTCTTTTTTTTTCTGTTTTTTTTATATCTCACCCTTGCAGTTGTTTTTTTACCTCGCTACTTGATACGTATATGATTGCAGTTATACTAACAGATATAGCATTGAGTCCAAACATTGCCAGAACAAATCATTGGCACAAAAGGTCCTAAACAGTTGCTAAAGATCTATACAGCACAAAATCTGTGTGTGGCTTTTCATTGCAGGAT
Organism: Ambrosia artemisiifolia; assembly: GCA_032199755.1. Classification (NCBI taxonomy): domain Eukaryota; kingdom Viridiplantae; phylum Streptophyta; class Magnoliopsida; order Asterales; family Asteraceae; genus Ambrosia; species Ambrosia artemisiifolia. Next base: position 4,194,234 of record CM063517.1, read on the forward strand.
TAACACTCATTCAATCAAACATGCATAAAAAGAAGAAACACTAACGGTTTTTAAAAAAGAAAAATTTTATACAAATTACAAATCCATAAACGTAACATCATACCTTTTGTTCATAAGCACTAAATCATTCAAAAAGTCATTGAATCCTAAACCTAATCACTCGCTCACTCATCCTATCTGTTACTTGACTGCTACTCGCTTTGTAAACTCCTTACCCTACTTTGTATCTCAAATTGAGCTAAAGTTACTAAAAATGTAGCAAAACCGTTAGCTCACGCACAAAGCGAAACATACAAATTATTTAAAATATGAAATATGTCAAGAATTCAAAGCTTGATGAATTTAAACCCTAACATCATTTGTAATTCACAACATTTAAACCACCCCAATAAATGAAAAAGAAACAAACTAAGAAAAAAAAATTAAAAAAAAAAAACAGCAAGAAATTTCATGTAACAAAATATACCAATTGGCTACAAAGCCTCATTTGAATCCTGTTGATTGTCAGTATTTTGATCATCTAGGGTTCCAAACTTCTGCTTAAATGTATCTTGCCTTTGTAACCACATCATATGCCCCTATATCCAACAACTACATATATCAAAACAAACAAACAGAAATCGTTTTTTTTTTACGATCAAGAGATGATGATTGAAATGATTACCTGTAATGCAGCAGCCCAAGCGATTAGGAAAGAAGCGAACCAGAATTTTCTATCATTCAATAGTTTTTTCATGTCAAAATTTCGAGTTCCCATTTTCTTGATTATAAACCCTAAACCCCCAATCTCTTTATTTCAATTTTGTTTTTATAAAATTTATGTTAGGATAAGTTACCCAAAGGCCCTTTTGATTTGCAAAGTTGCGTTTTAGACCTCCACAATTTTTAAGAAGTTCGACTCGAAAAGGCGAAAACCTTTCGGTGTCGAAAACCTAAAATGTTACGATATAACGAAGAAAACATGAACCACGAATTATCAAGTTTCAAGCAAAGCCGGTTTTGGTTTAGTCTTGTCTAGTCTGATCCCCAACCAATGATGTTTGGTTTTCAATCCCTGATCACCGGTCTTTGTTTAACGTCATAATTTTTTATCGTATCTTATTAATATCTACTTGATATTGGAACATCTTGTTTTTGTGTTTATTAAATAAATGAGTTGATACTTATGAAATGAACATGACTCAAATAGAATTAGAACCTCAAGTCTAGATCATATTTTACGACCTTTTGGGATCCATGACATAAGGTATCCAATCTTAGAGGAGACAGTGTTCAATCGGGTAGGGCTAACGATTACCCTCCTACCCGCTCGGCAACACCGGGATGGCCTCATCGGGTATAGCTCTCAGGTGATAGAACCCGACGTGTGTGTGTGTATGTTGCAGAGCAGAGAGAGATGCGTCTAGAGGTATTGCAGGTGTACCCGGCGGGTAGCACCCCGGGTTCCGGAGGTAGTGGTTGGGTGGTTTTCGTCGCTGGTGTCTTCCAGCTGGTAGGACACCGGCCTCCCTTAGATTGCTATTTTACATGTAAGAGTGCACTAGATTTATACCTATATAGCAAGAGTTATTTTGCAAAACAAGCATTTCATATCAACATGCAAAAACTTTGCATTTTCAAGGACCAAACTTGCCACCTTTGTTGTAAAACAAAATTTGTAGTTTGTTTGGTCATTTAAACATTTGACACAACTAAACTACTAGCTGTGTGGCAAAAGGGTGACAAGTATAGGAACCTTAGCATTCAAACTGCATACAGAATCAACCACACATACTGACATACTGATTAAACATAAATTGTAAATTATACCAAACTACTTAAGCTTAAAAATATCCATAGAACAATAACCATCCTTTGATAAACTCAAAGTTTCATATCATTAGTTTATATGTTAAGAAACATAAAAGATATGAAACCAGAAAATTATTAATGTCATCCTGCAGAACAGTTTTGCACGCCATCATCTTCCCGAAAGATAATGACAGATCTTCTCCCTTAAAACCGCTCCATCCTGATCATCATTTGATTCACAAGCCACAGGACGATAATCCAAATCATGACTGCCTGAAAACACGAACGTCTCTTGAACTTCATCTTTCATATCAATAAGTATATTATGCAGCATGCAACAAGCAGTAATAATCAATGGTAATCTGTTTTTATCAGGCATCCACAATACTCCTTTGAGGATCTTCCAGTTCTCTTTCAGCTTCACGAACGCTTCGTTTGTCACCATTTGTGTTTTAGATAATATCTCATTGAAGTTCATCTCAGAATCGCTAAGTTGCTCACCCTGATATGGAGTTAGCATCCATTTTAGTGATGGCAAGCCCGAATTACCAACAAGATACTCATGTATATCGTTACCTTCTGAAAGTTCTCTTTTTTTCCCGTTTAATCTCAACCCGTCTATGCATAATCCCAAAAATGATGACTCATTAAAGATATACTCATCAGTCAAACCTCCAGGCCACCCACCGCAGATGTCACGAAACCTCAAAGCGGGGTCCACGATCGCTTGTAAAACCATGCTTTGGTTTTTCTCCTGGTCACACCAGGCATTGGTTGAGCGGTCGGCATTTGACAAATGCATCAAAATGTGGGTGGTGCCAATTGCGCCACAACAATTTGGGAGGCCCCCAATTTCCTCAAATTTAGACTTTATGCCCTCCATCTCGCGTTCAGTTGAAGGCCAGTAGATATGGGAGCTACTTTTAGCTATCAAGGCTTCCACGAACCGTTTAGTTAGGTCAGCAACAGTGGTTTGGTTAAGGTTAAGTGAAGTTCCAACCGTTGATAAAGAATCGCCTGAGCCTAACCGTCTTAGAGCAACACCAACCATATCATATAGATTCAACTGGTTTCCCTTGAGGTCAATGCAGTTTTTGTTCGTGGCCATCATATCTCTTTTAACAAATGAAGTGATATAGTCAAATGTTTTCATTGACATCTTGAACATGGATTCAAAACTTTGTGAATCTGTTGACTCTTTTAAGTCCCCTGTGAAGTAGCATACAAATATCAAGATCAAGGTTTATCATGATTTTTATCGCACCATGGAATGAAAAGATCTAAGTTTTGACCTTATTCAAATTAAGAAATATATGAACTTTCTAATGACACAGAACACACATACTTGTTGCAGAAAATGGTATGATCATAACTGTTTTTTCTCTTCGTGTAACATAGATTTTACCATATAAGGACTTTAAAGAACGTTGGTGTGTTTATTGTCCGAAAAAGTAAGTGTTGACTTAAAAGATCCGAATCTAGTACTACACGTTACCACTAGCACAAGTAATCACTAGATTCGGATACAGTTGATTTTTTTTTATCCGCACACACATAAAGCAATGATCTTTCCACATAAGTGATCATCAATGAACCAGCACTAAATACTCTAAGAGACTACCATTGAAATAAGTTCTTGTCGTTTGTTTTAATGAAGAGATATCCCTAAAATTAAGCAAAAAAATCTACATTTTAATAACATATAACACCCACACTAGTTGCAGAAAATGGTATGATCATAACTGTTTTTTTTTTTGCATAACATAGAGTTTACCATATAAGGACGTCAACGAACGTTGGTGTGTGTATTGTCCGAAAAAGTTAAAGCATTGACTTAAAAGATCCGAATCTAGTACTACACGTTACCACTAGCACAAGTAACCACTAGATTCGGATGTAGTTGAACTTTTTTGTCCGCACATGCATAAAGCATTGATCTTCCGTATAATTTGTGATCATCAATGACCCAACACTAAACACGCTAAGATGCTACAATTGAAACAAGTTCTTGTCATTTGTTTTAATGAAGATATAGCCCTAAAATTAAGCAAAAAGATTAATTTAAAAACATATAACACACACACTAGTTGCAAAAAATGGTATGATCATAACTGTTTTTTTTCCCGCATAACATAGATTTTACCATATAAGGACTTCAAAGAACATTGGTGTGTGTATTGTCCGAAAAAGTTAAAGCGTTGACCTAAAAGATACGAATCTAGTACTACACGTTACTACTAGCACAAGGGGTGGCGGCGCAGCTTGTTGCCCGCCTACCTACCATCCTTATGTAATTTACCCTTAATCAATTAATCTTCCTTTAATTAAAAAAAAAAAAATGAAGAGATATCCCTAAAATTAACCAAAAATATCTCCATTTTAATAACATATCGCGTTCTTGACATTGACTTTGCCTGTTTCACATTCCACATATAGCTAGCATGCTTAAGACTAAGCAAGTTATCCTTAAAAGTCATATTATGTTCTACTGTAAACATATGTTCTACTGGTACCATTGGATCAGCAGAATATTACACAATCAAAACTTCTCAAAAAATTCAACTTCAGGTCTACTGTTGAATCATCTGACAAAGGTCATGGGTTCAAGTCAAACAGACCATCTATTTGCAAAAATGGGACCCAAGCCGTAGCCCAAAGCCAAGCATCGGACCCTAGTGCAGTAAGATTGACCTTTTATGTCTCTGCTAAGCCCAGGAAACAACACACATTTGATCCAAACAGGATCACGAATTCACCCAAAATCAGTGTTAAAGAGTCAAAGTTTGACTTTTCAATATGAATTGAATTACTTATTAAGGTCAAAGTTGGTGGAACACTTTGTCTTTGTAGCATTTAAACCATTGAATAATATTAAATTTAAGTTATTTTGGCATTATAAAGCATTTATTTTGAATGAAATTGATACTAAATATTATTATGTTAGAACTTTAATAATCTACTCAACACTAAAAACCGATATAAAAATCGGATAACATAACATATATTTCAGAAAGGGATGGCGGCGCAGCTTGTTGCCCGTCTACCCTCTATTTTGATGTACTTGACAAGTTTAAGAAATTAACTATACATTTGAACCACTTTACGAAAAAAAAATCATATATAAAAAATAAACACAAAAATCCCTTAAAAACAGTATATATGAATCACCCTCAACAATCACATTCTACACAAATTAAAAAAACAAGAAAATAAATATAAAAACATAAACAAGAAACATTAAACCATACATACATAACATACCCACAAAGAACAACAATGGGAATATAGTACATACACATTAATTAAACTTACTCACAACCAAAACACTTAAAGAACATAATATGAAGATAAACACATACCATGGAACCGTTTGGAGAAGTCATGCCACCAATCGGACGGTTGAGAGTGAGTTAACGGCGTAGTAGAGAGGGAGGTGGTAGGCTTCTTTTTAGATTTGGAACTTCTAGTGGGTCCCATTGGATAATAGAATCAAGAAGAACACAAGTCAACAACCGAAGTTGATTTTTTTTTTATAAAGAAAAGTCAAAAGAGGTCTGTCTGTGAAGACGAAGAAGAAAGGAGGGGGAGAATGGAATGGTATTTGGTTAGATTATTTGGAGAGAACATGCAATAGTAGTTTGTTTTGAGAAAATAAACATGAAAATATATCAAGAGCAATAGCATTGGATTTATATATACAAGTTTGAAGTTAATATTGCTACGTATGTGAGAAAATATTGTTACCCGAATTTGGTATGTTGGAACATTTATTTGAAGAGAGGGAAAAGTGTAAATTCCATGAAATGATTATTGATTTTATATGTATTTATTAGAAAGAGAAGAAAAAAGTGTAAATTCCGAATTTGGTATAATTTATGAATATTTTTTATAACTCTATATAGGTAAGAATAACATGATACATGTGATTAGACAACACGGTGTGATAAGGAGGGTGAATAAGGCATGAAACGACATTATCTGCTACGTTAATAAAGAGGGTTCCATCTTCTTTCGTGCCAAAAACCATGGGGTGGTTTCAGTTTCTTCCACCCCACAAAGGCTTCCCCTTGAAAAAACCCATACATAAACCCAACCAATAGATGCTCGCCACGACAACACCCCAATCCCCCCCTACAATGCGGCCATGAAAATGCCACAATACGAGGAGGTGTAGGTGGCATGGAGGGACTTCATCCCTATCTCCACGCCACCACACTTAATAGTCTTAACCTCTTATCTCGCATTTTTTAAGGGATCCACTTCTAGCTATATGTATTTTCATAATAACAAGATACAAATTACTATCTCATGAACATGAAACAAAAAAAGGATGGTGATTAATGCGATGAGTAACATCGACGTTGGTAATCATGTAGCATGTTAATTTTATAAAACTAAAGAAAAACTATAGCAATGCTTAAACCGAAGCTAATTAAATGCTCATTTTTGTATTGTAATTTTATAGAAGTATGAAAAGGTTATTGTCATTTAAGCTTCTGGGGCTAAAAAGTTAGTTTAAAAACCAACAATATGTTTTGAAAAAATGTATCATATGTTTTAAAATAATATAAATAATCTTTTTGTACTTTTTATAGGTATTATATAGTGAGTGTGTGTATATATTATCTCTATATATATACATTTACATATAATAAACGAAAGCATAATGTGTGATATGACATTAGATTAGACTCTCTCACCTCTTTAGTGAGACATGGCATTAGGTTAGGCACTCAGACTCCTTAAGTGACACATGGCATTAGGTGAGGCATTCCTTCCCTTATTTCTCTCCAAAAATCTTTTTTCTCTTTCTCATGCCCCCCTCCCCCCCCCCCCCCACACACACACACACAATTTTTAGAAATTAATAACTTTTATATATGATAATTAAAAAAAATACACAAAATTAACGAGCGTTTTATTATCTTTCCAATGAGTACCATATTGCTATACAAAAAAACGAAATAGTGTGTGTTCAGGTAATTCATTGATCATGTCTACGCAGGTCACTAATCATGTTGAAACCCATAAAAAGTAATTCTATTTTCATCCAAGGCATAATAGGTTAAAAACCAGTCTTTTCCACACACAAAAAAAAAAACTACACCTTCAAGACCACCGCCTCAATCACTCCCTTCAATGGTTGCTTCTGCTATGTTACTCATCCAAACGTACATTTTCTTTTTAATATATATTTTCATTCCTATTCACATGATTAAAATTGTTGTTTTCTCGTATTGTAGTACAATAATTTCTATGTTACATCATAACACACATTTATCACTTTATATTAAATTTGTCTATCGCAGAAAGCTTCCGTGATATAATCTGATTGATCAATATTTGAAATTAAAATTTTGTTTTAGTAGGCTTTTTTAGATGACACTTTAAACGGTTGATGACATAAAAAAATTATCAAAAAAAGTACTTTATTTTTGTGAAGGCAAGAATATTATATATTATGGCAATTTGTTATATATTTGATGAATGTAATAAAACACTATTTTATTTTATATTCTGATAAATTTATTCAAAAATGTATTTTTTTATGAGTGTTAGGTTAGTATTTTGTAACATTTAGTTCTCTTCGGCCACCTTAGGCTAGCCCATTTGATAGAGACATTTGTCTTTTAGAGGAGAGTTTCTAAATTTAAACCAAACCAAAATGATAGTTTTAAATAATTTGTGTAATAGAATAGTAGTAACATTTTTCGTTAAATAAAAAAACCAAACCACAAACTTGGTGCTCTACGGTAAAATCATATATTTGTGATTGGAAAAGTTTATCTATATTTTTTTCCTTTCTAATTTTTCTATTTATGATAATTGAGTTTTTCTTTAACAAATCATAAAATTTAATAAAAATTTAAATACACATTCAGTCTTTTTTTTTTCTCTTTACTTTGGTAAAAATTTACCAAAAAAATGAGTTATTTCCAAAATAAAAGTATTTTTCTATAACAAGACCAAAAAATATTTTGTGTTATATGCATCTCAATTTTCAGTTATATTTATAATACTTATTAGAACTTCTTAAAATACCATGAAAGTTTTAGTTATCACATTACATAATTTGAGATAATGATATTTCATCATAAATGTTTGAATAAATATGTATTTTTTTTAATTTATATTATGAAATGTGGACAACCTAGCTAGTAATAAATACATTTGGCTTTATGAACATAAATGTTTGAACAATGTGTAATTTCTAATATATTGTTATTTTTCGGTTAATTGTTGCCTCAAATTCATATACAAGTTTCAAAGAACCTTTTATGAACAGAAATTTGTATTACCCTTTAGTTAGTGATTTGAAAGTTTGTATAAGACTTAGTTAGCCAAAGTTTGGCAAAACAATTGTTAATGATTTTTTAGTAAACTTTTGCTTAAGATAGTAATTTTATAAACATGGTTATAGAAAATATTAAACCAAGATGTTATTTCAAAATGTTAAGTTTCTCTAAGTAAATTAACGTATTGTCTTCAAATAAAAGGTTACAAAAATAAAGATTTTAGGTTATCATGTATTTTAAAAATAACTAAAAGGGTAAAACCATATATGAGTCAGATCGTCCTCTGAGTATAGCTCAGTTGGACACCGCAATGAAGATAAAAGCCTGTTTCCTATGTGACTCAGGTTGAATCCGAGCGAGCCCGGTTTTCTGCCTTCCATTACTCTAGCGAGGTAAAACTCGTGTGGAGGTGGATAAGGTTTCCGGGAGAACGTCGCAGCCCCAACTAGTATCAGCATGGACCCGGTTCAGACAACATAGTCTGGACGGTGGTGGGTTAGGACCCGCTCAAAAAAGCGGGTGTGATGATCTTCTGCCACAACCGCATTCAAGAAAGTCACCGTTAAAAAAAATACATGAGTCGGATCAATGTGGGCTTCTTTTAGAGTTATTGTTATACTTATTTTTCTTCAATCACCCTATCTATTTATTAGCCATTCGATTACACTTCCTTTTAAATTTTTTATATTTGTTTTATGACTAAGGTGTTTGTTTTTTAGAGGTAAAATATCTGCAGTTTGTGAACCACGTCTATAAAAGAAGGGGTGGATCAAACCTCTGCGGTCTGCAAGATAAAAACTGTTTTGTTCTTTAATGTCTGTAGACTACTAAAGTAAACTGGTGGTGGTGTACGGACGGTGGTGGTGTGTGGTGGTGGGTGGTGGTGGTGGTGTGGATGGTGGCGGAGGTGGACGGTGGATGGTGGTAGTGGTGGTGGACAATGGGCGACAATGTTTAACCCTATGCAAACCTTATAAGATCTTAGAAGTGGTTTGGGCCAAGTCCGCAATAAGAAGAGCTTGTGAAGGCGTTTTTTAATGAAACTTTTTCGAAAAAGCCAAACAGTCTATTGATGGCAATGTCTGTGTGGCGCAGATAGAAGAGCCTGCACAGATCTTTTTTTAGAAAAACAAACAACACCTAAATGTGATGTGCAGTTATTATAGAAATGACTATTTTGAACCAACATAACTCAAACCACCACCACAATTTACAGTTAGCACCACTGCTTATCGTAGACTAGGAGTCCTAGTAGAGGCAGAGATCCCGTTTAGTCAATACTTGATGCTCATGGGCAGATCAGATCTTTCTACGAGCCTGATGGGGCCTAGCCCACCAAGCTTTTTCTCTTCAAAACACACGTATATCAAATTGAAAAGAGTAAAATAAATAAATAGTCCATGCTTTTTTAATCAAACACCTTTTACTGGTTTGGCCCAAGTTAATAACATTACATGGTTTGTAATATATGGTTTTTATTACGTGTAAAATGAACTTTTTTTACCCCTAAAAAACAACAAAAATAACAAAACATCTAAAAATCACTAAATGAAAAGTTCAACAAGTGTGTTTATAATTTAATTCAAGAAATTCATATATATATCGTTTCAGAAAGATAACAAATACCTAAGCTCTTTAAAACTATATAATAACAAATGAACATACTAAACCATTATACAACAAATCAAGCATATCAATTACAACATAACCAATATAGCCTATACTCACACTATCAATCCTTCATGGTGCCATTCGACTCCAGATCAAGATCACTGACAGTCTCCATATCCACACTCTCGACATCGGGAATCCGGTCCGGAATGTCCGAAATACCCCTCATACTATCTGCATCACCACCATCTGCCCCCTGAAACTGAAGAGCATACTCCAAGTTCCACAAAACATCTCCCATTGATGGCCTTTGATTCCCATTTTCACTCAAACATTTCTCAGCAGTTTCGCCATATTTTTTTAACGATTCGAGATTCACTCTTCCCGTTAAGTTTGGATCCATAATCTTTGCTAATTCGCCTTTCTTTTGGTAGGACATGGCCCATTCTGCTATATTCACTTGTTCTCTTGGTAAAGTCGGGTTTATAGCTGGTCTCGCGCATAAAACCTCTAGCATCACCACCCCAAATGAATAAACATCTGATTTTTCGGTTAGTTGTTGTCTACGAAAGTATTCGGGATCTAAATACCCAAAACTACCCTTCACTGCAGTGCTGACATGCGTTTGATTCAAACTCGGGCCGAATTTTGACAATCCAAAGTCAGCAACTTTAGCATCAAGATTCTCATCTAACAAGATGTTGGTTGTTTTTACATCCCTATGTATGATGGTTTCGGATACACCCGTGTGAAGATAATGCAGCCCTTTTGCAGCGCCAACCAGTATTTCAACCCGTTGTTTCCAAGTCAAGGGAGGGAGGTCTGACCCGTATAAGTGTCTTCTAAGGGGGCCGCCAGCCATGAACTCGTAAACAAGTATCATCTCGTTTAATTCTTCGCAGTAGCCAATTAGGGACACTAAGTGTTTGTGGCGCAGTTTGGATAGCATCTCGATTTCAGTTTTAAATTCCACTAAACCTTGTTGGGAGCGCGGGTTTCCCCTTTTGATAGCGACCACAAGCCCGTTTTCAAGAACCCCTTTGTAAACTTTACCAAACCCGCCTGACCCTAATAACAAGCTTTTGTCAAAGTTCCGGGTTGCTTCACGAACCTCGGAAAATGATATCATTTGACCTAAACTATGATAACATGTAGTGGAACCGAATGTGCTCGATGAAAATTTGTTACCTGAATTACCAACATATGTCGGGAGAGGCGACCATTCTAAAGAATCGTCTTCTTTTGGCTTCTTTTTGTGACGAAAACACAAGAAAATCGCGAACGATATTAGAACAAGCAGTATTAACAAAAGGCCACCCAAACACGAAAAGATCAAAACCATCATTCGTGTACTCTTGCTTTTCTTGATGTCAGTTGAATCAAGATTCACACCCAGTCTCCCATCAAGACTATAACTAGGGTTACTCATTTTCATAATCTCCAAACCGTTTAAAAGCGCAGTCGGTAAATAACCCGTTAAATGATTTGGACCAACTTGAACCAAAATGTTATCCGAACCCATCGACACATTGGTGAAAAAATCAACAAAATACGCAGCAGATAACCCTTTCGCCCTCTGCGAAATATCTAAAGATTCAATAGCTGATTGATTGTTAATATAAACATTAAACACTAAATCATGTAATCTTGACCCAACAATATCACAAAAATGCAATCTTATAAAGTAACCAAACCCTTGTTCAACTTCAAACCGCCATGATACATTAAACCTCTGATCACTAACACGCGCATCCGCCATTTCTTCAGCAGTGGCATAAACCCAATTTGGAGCAATATCAGTTGAAACCCCAACCCCATCATGAAACCGAACCAAGTTAGGTTTTACAGACACATTACGCGCAGCAGCCGGATTAACAAGAAAAGACCTATCCGATTCCCATTTCCTCGAAAAAAAATCATTCTTGGGTAACAATCCTACACCACCCATATCAATCCTATAAACAGTCTCGAAACCAACACGAACAGGAAGCTCGTAACCAACCCCTAACGGAATCGGAACCACTTTCGAGCTTAACACCTTATCAGGAACATAAACAACTTCAATCCCATTAACGAAAGCAATCGAGTTATCCCAAGGCAACAATCCAAGAACTAACTTTCCTGAACTTAAACCAGTAACTTCAACAACATATTCTTTAAAAAGATTGAAACTTTTATTCCCCCTAAAGAAAGAAAACTCATGAATCAAAGTAATCCCATTTGCCTCAACAGAAAAAACAGCAGAGTTTAGATCAAATCTAGTGTTCTTAACAGGATAAAAGTGTAATCTAAGCCAATGCCTACCAGTTCTCTTGGTACTAAAAGTATAAATAGAACTACTAGTAAAAACCCTAGCAGAAGATAATATTTTGGGGACACCCATATCTGAATTGGACACAGTTATGTGAGAAATAGGTGAAATAATGACATGGGTATTGTTTAAATCAGGTTCAAAGACTCTACCATCTTCTGATTTAACTGGGTTAGGTTCTCCACAAGTAATCAAGAAAGTGTCTGTATGATGAGTGTTTGAAGAAGAGATGACACAATGGAGGTAAATAGAGCAAAGGAAGGTGTAAAGAATGAATCTTTTTGGATGAATCATTGTTATAAGAGGTAAAGATTAATAGTTAGTTATATAAAGGGGAAAGGTTTGGTTTGAGAATAATAATACCTGATGGACATTGTTGGAGAGGAAGTAAAGGAAGAGGGAGAGTAGAGGCAAGTTGTTGTAGTTGGCATAATAAGCTGGTTATACAAATTGCAAGGGGGGTGGGGTTAGGGGGGTAAACATAATAGAGGATTTGAGATGAGGATTAAAGGAGGTTTATGGATGGCAGCTGGGATTGCTTCTACACACCTGTTTTATTTAGCTTTCATTATTTACAAAATTGTTACTTATTAAATAAGGCTTAACAATTAACATGTTAGTCTTTTAAAAAAAAATTGTTTTTTTTTTAACATTCAAACGAAACTTTATTCCACCAAACAAAATACAAACACGGTTTACCCAGGCACATTAAGCGAGTTCAAAAAAAAATTGTTTTAATATTTTCTACTTTTGTTATTCTACTTGTTATTGATTCTTTTTTATATTACTATGAAACTAATTTTAAATATTTTAAACTATTAAATTGATTTGATTAATTTCTACACAATTTAACATTATAGATAGGGTGTTGCTATATTTCACTCTAACAATGTACACCAATCCATTTATCACATCTTACATATCGTATGATGGGGGTTAAAAAAGGGTATATGGGTCGTATGATTTGGTCGTGGTCATATCAGTTAAATTTTTTTGTCAGCCAAAACATCTTATACGGCCCTCAGACAACCCATGTGACCGGTTTCCGTTGTAGCATATGAGTTGGTGCGTATTATACGAAATGTATGACATATCAATAGTGTTTGAATTACGCATGAAGTAAAATAATTACGTATAAAAGTATTATAATTACACATAAAATAGTTAGGCGGCCTATATTTATTTTTCTTAAGCTTCCCACGTTAAAAAGCATTTGTATTTTAGCCTTGTCAATATTATGTAATACTCCGTATAAATTACTAGTTTTGTATAATTAATGTTGTTATTATTAAATTACAATTTTTTGGTAGTCAGGTGACAGTTTTCTGTTTTACTTGCAATCCTGAAAACAATAGAAAATCTAAATCTAGCTTCCAGTTCACTGTTTAAACATAACTTTCATTGACCGACACAAAAGTGGGAGAAAATTTTGTTGTGTTCTGCAATATTTTATTATTACAAAATATTCATATATGTATAATTTTCCGGAGTATTAAGCTTAAATAACTTGTAATTTTTTAGTAAGAAAATTAACTTGTAATAAACAAAAGGAATTTTTTTCGTCTATATCAATCCGTTTAAGTAAGAAAAGTAAAAAAAAATAAATTGTCTCCATCAATCCGTTTAAGTAAAAAAAGTAAGAAAAGTGGTTTTGGAAACAGAAAATAAACTTATCTTTTATTTAATACCTGTATGGCTAAGTATAGAGAGAAAACCCTCCAAAACGAAGAAACCTGGTAAACTCTGACTTCTCGAACTTTTTATCATCTGAAAAAATTAGGGTATGTAATATACATGATTTTAAGAGTTTTGAGCCAAAAAAATCAAAAAAGCGCCTAGTGGATATTTTAAAAAAAAAAATAAGTTTTTTGTGTGTTACGTATGTTACACAAAAACAGACATGTAACATATGTAACACAAAAAACCTATTTATTTTTTTTTTAAAATATCCACTCGGCGCTTATTTTATTTTTTTGGCTCAAAACTCTTAAAATCATGTACATTACATACCCTAATTTTTTCAGATGATAAAAAGTTCGGGAAGTCAGAGTTTACCGGGTTTCTTCGTTTTGAGTGGGTTTTTATTTAAACCATCCCCATACCTGTATTAAACATCTTTTAATAAAAATTAATAAACCTACTTTTCGGGACTTCACTATTCGTTATAAATTTTTTTGAAAGGTTAATTTATTTTTAATCATGTGGTCTCTGAGACTTGAACTCAAGACCTCCCACAACCTAGGTGTTTAAAGGCTTTGTCTTTGCCAATGGACCACCAACCCATTGGTTTCGTTATCAAGTTCATTGGGAAAATAATAAATTGATATATATAACATAACCTGTTAGCTTGGTCGATATATCGGTAACGATAATATCTATGATATTGAGCGATATTTAACCGATATATCACTAATATTCCTAATATCAGTACATTTCTTCTTGGTTCTTCCATTCGTATTTTTTTTTGTTATTGCTGCTATTAATGTTTTAAGTCTTAATTGTTAATTGTTAGTGTTAAATATTAGTGTTTTTATGTGCAACAATTGTCTTGAACATTTTACGTGCAGCAGAGTTTATGTGCAGCTACTATCACGCACTCTGCGCTGTCAGAATATCTAGGGGAATGGGACAGAACTGATTTGAAATTATTGATGCAACATACAAAAGAATGTAGAGGGAGGCTGCTGGTCTAATAAAAAAAGAAGATAGAACGGGGGGTTCTGAACAAGGCGTATTCAGAGTTAACATCGTAAGGCTTGAAACAATCTCATGTACAAAGGCCATGGGCTGGAAGGAAATTAATCCTAGGAGAGGCTCATGACATGGCTTTTACTGGTAATCGAAAAAGAGGGTCAAAGGGCTCATCGAGATAGGGGCGAAGCGGTATACATGTCAATGTTTTATTGGCGAACAATTTGGTAATTTGGTTTTTAGTTATAATGTATTGAGACATAGGGAAAATTGTATCGCCTAGCGGCTAGCGTCTTACTAGCAATCAGATTGTAACTTTTCGGGTGATAGAATAAAATAATTTGCCGTTAAAAAAAAACTTCACATCAAAGGACGTAATGATTATTAATGCTAGATTGTGTTTTTTTTTATCGGCAAATTTCATTCATTTCATTCACCCAAAAATATTTACAAAAGATCAAACCCAAAAGACTTACATGGTTACAAAGGACTAATAAGACACTAGTCGAAACACATGAAAGACCAAAAATAAACGCCAAAGAAGTTTGAGACCCGGTCCGATTGTCACCTCATGTGGCTGGAACGTCGAAGGTTTTCCATTTCTCCCAAGTCCACCCGAACGGCTTCAACTTGTGGTTAACCCAACTAAACGAGATTGCTTGAACTTCGCCAAAAAGATTGTCAAGAATAACTCTTTTCCCTTGGAAAATCGCTGCATTACGTGCCTTCCATAAAATCCATGCTGCTGCGAAAACAATGATCTGCAGCCATTTCTGATGCTTCTTCGGAATGTGTGGGCTGCAATGAATCTTCAAAAGGTCGCGTACTGTGAAAGCATAAATAGGGGGGATTTTGCACCAAATACTTATCTTATTCCATAGGCATGAAGCGATGTAGCACGCGGATAGCAGATGGTCAGCGTCTTCAGTAGCATCTTCACATAGTTTACATTCGGCCGACCCATGAATAATGCTTCGTTTCAGCAGGCCATCTTTAGTTGGAAGGCGATTTTGCTCGGCCCTCCACATGAAAACCGACACCTTCTTAGGGACCCCTTTACACCATTGGAAAGGGAAGAAGGGAGTCGCGTGTTTCTGAAGCAGGTTTCTGCAGAGCGAAACCGAAAACAGTCCATCTTTAGCCCCAACCCAAACCCAATTATCCCTATTAGTTGACAAAAAGGTACCCGCAATCAGTGCCGAACACGATTGCAAATCCGTCAATTCAGAGTGAGAACTTGGTGCTCGAATCCAGGCCCAATTCTGGAGCCGAGCAGCCAGGGAAACAGATTTGTTAGACTCAATAGCAAACAGGGCAGGGAATGCGTCTTTAAGTGGTCCATCCGACGACCACCAATCAAGCCAAAATCGGACCTGTCTTCCATCACCGACAACAGCTTTAATTGTGGCAGGGATATTCAAATCTTGGTCCCGTACACAATCGCCAATTTTGAAAATGGCGTTCCAAACACCCGAGATCCCTCTACGAATGGGAAGGTAAGTACCAGTCTGTTCGCCGTGATGGATTGCCCCGATAACTCGGCACCATAGAGCTCTCTGTTCACGCTTGAAACGCCACCACCATTTAACAAGTAAACTCTCATTCATTGATTTAAGCGATCCGAACCCCAACCCACCTTTAGCCGTCGGACCAATGACACGCTCCCAAGCGATCCAGTTGGTCTTTGATTTATCTTCATCGCCACCCCAGAAAAAACGTCTTCTAAGTGTCTCCAACGTGTTTAAGACGCCAATAGGTGCTTTGAATAAAGAAAAGAAGTATAGTGGCAAACTGTCGAGCACCGCGCGAATGAGTACCACCCGACCTCCAAAGGACAAATGTTTTGCTTTCCACTTCGAGAGGCGTTTTTTAAAGACCTCCACCACCGGATCCCAAAATCTGATTTGATTCATGTTCACCCCGACCGGGACGCCCAAGTACTTGCAAGGAAACTTGTCCGGTTTAACACCGATACTTGCGGCCATGTTTTCAATTTCTGAGGTGCTAATGCCGGTTCCAAACAGTGAAGTCTTCCTGTTATTAATTTTCAGACCAGAAATCAGCTCAAAACAACGCATAAGACGGATAATATTCTTCAGATTCGGCTCATTCCAATCACCCACAAAAACTACATCATCCGCATACATAAGATGGGTGATAGAGGGGCCGTTGTTCGGGAGTTGTAGACCGTTAACGAAATCCAATTCTTTTGCTTTCAAAACAAAACAAGTAAGCGCCTCCATCGCCAAAATGAACAGGAAAGGCGAAAGAGGATCTCCTTGTCGGACGCCCCGGAAAGCTTGAAACTCTCTAGACGGCGAACCGTTGATTAAAACAGACGCTCTAGAAGACACCAGGATTCCATTGACCCACTGACACCATCTTGGGGGGAAACCCATCTGAGAAAGGACCGACAAAATGAAGTTCCAATTGATGGTATCGTAAGCCTTCTCCATATCTACCTTTAGAATGAACGATTTCACACCCGATTTCTTCGCCCAAGATATCACCTCGTTCAGAACTAGAGGCCCGTCAAGAATATTTCGAGAGGCAAGGAAACCGGACTGGACCTCGGACACAATCGAATCCATGATGGGTTTAATTCGGTTTGCCAGTACCTTGGAGATAACCTTTGAGATACATCCGATGAGGCTAATGGGTCTAAACTCGTTGAAAGTGATGGGATCGGGATTCTTTGGAATAAGAGCAATAAAGGAGGATGAGCAACCCCGATTTATCACCCCAGACTCGAAAAAGGAGTTCATCAAGTCCATAATATCATCTTTTAGAAGAGCCCAAAAATGTTTCATAAATCCGAAAGTGAAACCGTCTGGGCCGGGAGCCCGGTCGCACCCGCAATCCCAAATTGCTGTTTTTACTTCCTGTACCGAAAAGGGAGCTATTAAATTGTTTGCATTACTCGGTGATAATTGCTTGAGATCAGGGCAAACAAAGTCAGGCCGGAGTTGTTTTGGTTCCCTATATTTGAATGCGAAAAACTTCCAAGCTTCATCTTTGATACATGTCGGATCCGTCACCCAAGAATTGTTTACTTGAATCCCGTTTAACCGATTGGAGCCCACATTATTATTAATAATACCGTGAAAAAAGGACGAGTTCTCGTCCCCCTCAATTAACCATTTGACCCGGGACCGTTGTTTCAAGTCCGAAGTGATCTCTGAAATAATGTCCCCAAGTTTGTTTTTATTATCCACCCACTCGGCCAACTCGGCTTCGGATAAACCCCCTCTTTCTAACCGATCATCCAGAGTTAAAAGTCGAGTTTCAATGTTCTTTTTCGCCAAGCCCCTAGCATCCCTTTCCTGGGCCAACCAAGCTTTAAGTTTGTCTTTGATATACTTGAGTTTTTGGGCCAATCTCAAGTCAGCAGGCCCATTGACTTCGGCTTCATGAAATGCAGACACAACGACATCATCTAACCCCGGTTTGGCAAGAGCCGAGTTATAGAACCTGAACGGAGTTGCCCCAAAGTTGATCACAGTGGTGGACAAGACAATAGGGCTGTGATCCGAGGCCAGCCTAGGTAGGGCAGTAACTGCGGCGTCAGGCCACTTATTCCAGAACGCTTCACACACCAGGAAGCGATCGATTTTACTGAACTTCACCCCATCGTCCGACACCCTAGTAAATTTTCTTCCCCCCATTGGATATTCGTTAAACCCGTTCGCTTCAATGAAAGTGTTGAAAGACGCTGCACAGTTGGCATTGAATTCGCTGTTCATTCGTTCGTCCGGGGAACGTACAGCATTAAAATCACCCATCAAAATCCATAAACTATCATTAGCCGCAACAATTTCGGATATAGCGTCCCATAGATCTTTTTTAGGCCGGATACCTTGTGGTGCATATACGTTAGCGATGTTGATTTTATCACCCGTTTTCTTTAAAGTCCCCGTAATTACCAAAAGGTTTTGCAGACGGATAACATTTGTTTTTAGGAACTCCCCAGGATCCCAGCAAGATAATAACCCACCCGATCTACCCGCGGAATTGACCCACTCCCATTCCACCGGCCGTCTACCCCAAAATTTCTTAACCTGGATTTTAGATCCATCTTGACACATGGTCTCCTGAATTCCGACAAAATTTGGTTTTTGTTCTCTAACAACTTCCCCCACAGAGAAAATCTTATGATCCTCCCCAATCCCCCGAACATTGTAAGATAAATAATTCATTGGGCCACAGGAAGCTCACCTTCATCGATAATCGAGTGTAGCAGATCATCTTCGAACCCATCCGTACGAATACCAACTGCATTACCAAGGTCTGCGGTGAGTGAGACTTCCTCAGCCAGCGCATGGTTATTAACAGGAGCCGTGGGAACCGGGTTCACAAGGGGTGGGATCAGAAGGGTAACCGGGTCGAAAGCAGGGGGTCTAGGGATATTGTTGAAAAGGTGGACCTGTTGGACAACAGGAGGGTCAGGCAGAGAGGAAAAACGTCTGGGTGTATGGTGCTTGCGCCTGAGGGAAAGGGTGCCAGATGAATTGTCAAAGGGTAAAGAGGAAGTGGGCCTATGTGATGGGGGTGAATTAAGATCAATGAGATCATCATTGGGCCCAAAGTCCCATCTAGCCCGTTTCCTGGATGAGCCCAATAAATTAGAGTTGCAATGTTGGTCCTGGTTTGTCCCACCGTTCTCATCACTCGCCAAAAAAGGTGTGGGACCTCCTGCCAGATTGGTGAGAGAAAGCTCATGATTGGACTCCTCCATAATGATACAATCATCCTCGGTAGTTGAAGCCACATTAAAACTCGTTTTTTCCCCATGCACGTCCAGAGGGTCTGTCGCTTGGTCTTCTCCCAACCGGTTGGAGTTCCCCATTACGTCACCGGCCGTTGGTTCCACTACCGGAATAAAATTGTCAGTCTCCGGTACCGGACCCACGTTACGTTGGTCGTTCAGTTGGTCGGTGTTGTCGTCCACTCTATTTTCCTCATCATGCAGGTTTTTGCCGGACTGGGATGCCGTAGACAGGTCGGCCAATACAAAATCCGGCGACCAAGTTTCATCCGTCTCTTCCACCCAAACTTTAAACCTGTTGTGTTTCCATTGAATCTCCACAGCATCCGAGATGCGTCTACCATCTTTAACTATGATTGCAACCTTTTCCATAGCAAAGTTCCCATCCCCAGCACTGGCAACAGACTCGTGAACAAGCTCTCCATATGATGACCCGATAGTATTAAAAACTTCCTTATCCCATAAATGTAGTGGAACACCAGTGATCTTGATCCAGGCGACTCTTTCAAATGGCAGACATTGCCCATTCCATAACTCGAGGTTGTGAAACCATTGCTCCCAGTCATCCTTTTTGTTTTGGAGGAAAGCTTCGGCCAGGCCAGATGTCATGAAGGAAAGGATGGCAGTCATGCCTGAGACATACCTCAGCTCAACATCCTTCATATCGGTTGCCTTGAGGAAGTCGTCCAAACGACACAGACGAGTAACATCTTTGACCCGACCAACCAGGGAAAGCCTTCCGAGAGCTACCTGAGTAGAGAAGACTCTGTTGGGAATTTGAATAGGCCTCCTACCCCCAATATTTCCCAATGGAGGGAAGTGTCCGGCATCACCCCAAGTTTTGACGTTCCGCTGTGGTCTGTTCACATTCTCATGAGGGTCAGGGTTAGTCCCACTGTCATTCACAATGTTCTTGTTGGCATGAGTGTCGTTGCTGGTGTTCTTTTCATCCTTCTTGAATTTTGCTTCCTTAACAAAAAGGTTCTGATCACCCAATCGAATGTTCGCCAAAGCCTTTGCCATGGCATCAATGTTACGGACCTGTTCGAAACGGAGGAAAGCAAAATACTTCCCAGCTTTGTTCTTCCTTCTGGGTAAGTAGACGTCTGTCATCATCCCGTGGTTACGAACAGTTCTCCAGAGAAGCCCTAAAGTGCAATCCCATGGTAGGTTAGCGATGTAGTAGGTGGTTATGTTGTCTCCTGAGGGTTGTTTGTTTTGGTTTCTGAGTTGGTTTCTTCTTCTCCGACGAGGCTCTTCCCATTCTCCTTCTTCTCTCTCTTCTCTCTCTTCTCTCTCTTCTCTCTCCTCTCTCATTCTCTCGATTTGATTTTTGGTTATGGTTATTAATGCTAGATTGTGTTAATAGATGATACATTTCCAAGAAAAATTGAATTGTCCCTAGATCGTTTGGTTAACGTGTAGATTTGTGTTGAATTTCATACCACTTTTAGGGTCTTGGACTTTGGAATTTGTATCCAGATTGATCTTCAATCATTAGTCTCGTAGCTATCATCTAGGGTTGTGCAAAATCATTTAAGTATATGTGCAAAATCATTTCGTGACTTAGTAAACATGCATTTGTATGGGGGAGGCTCGAAGAAAGTAAAGAAGGTGTTCTACGCGATTTGTTTGACGGTGGTCTGGTGCATATGGAAAAATAGAAACGCGATGGTCTTCTCTTCGAGCAACAACAACATTCTTTGCAACAGGTTATCGGTGAGATTAAGGCTAGAAGTTATCTTTGGGTCAAGGCGAGAGCGAAGCAACAAGATTTGGATTGGTCTAAGTGGCGCAGTTTTAATTTCTCTTCAATTGGATGGTGATAGGTGGTTTATGAGTATTGTATAGTGGTGTTTTGTAGCTGTGTTTTTCTTCCTGTTTTGTGTAAGTCTTTTGATTCTTGGTGGCTGTAAGTTTTTTTGTTTGTACCGGGTGTTTTTGCTAGTACCCCCGCTAGCTTGGGTGATAATGGAATTTTTTTGGCCGTTCAAAAAAAATATGATTGATAAAACTAAAAAAGCTTAACGATTTATATCAGAAACAAGCATTGTTGACTTAAGAAAATATTTGAATTCGAGGTAACATTATTGATTACGTTGAACTTTTAAAGACTATGAAAAACTAAACATCTATTTTCTTTACGATTTAGTTTAAGACTATCGGATCAAAACTGAAACCTAAGATCATCACTTATAATTTTGGCCTACAAGCGTTATGGTTACGCTAATTTCTTTCAAACTAAATATCTATTTACGATTGAGTTTGAGGCCGAATCAGGTCAAAAATGAAACATAAGATTATCAGTTATGATTTTGGCCCAGAAACAATGATGGAAAATGTTAGGGATGTTAATCGTATCAAATTGATAGAATGACAAGTTTATAGATTCCGGGTTAAGAGATTGAATTCTTCAAACCCTAATCCGACCCATATACTTATGTATGTTGTGTAAAGCCATGTAGAACCTAATAACTTGTTATTTGTGTATCACTCAAAGTGTACATTTAATGCCTTTTCAGTTAAGGTTGCTGGGTAGATCCGAGATCGCGTGGAAGCACGTGCCTTCTCGCCATTTATTATTTTTAATAACACGTGGACTGTTACTTCTTTAGAGCAATACCGACTTATTTAGTTTGTTAACCATAGAAAAAACTATTGGTAAATTATTTAATCATCAAGTTCATTATGACTAAAATGGCCAAAAGAATTATCTTGTATTATATTTGTTTAGCAGTCAAATGATATATAAAAGCATTATATATATAAATCCTAATTTCAGATACATCTATTTTTTACAGATTAAGATCACCTTTAATATGCGGCACTAAGGGGTGTTTATGAGGCGTGTTGATGATGTGGTAGCTCATTCCAGTCGATATAGAGGAGAGAGACATGACAGAAGAAGGGCGTGTTTTCTAGGGATATACTTTTTCCCCCTAAATACCCATTTCCAAACCGATTTTGAGTATTAGTATAGGTATCGGTACCAAATTTTATTGATTTTGGTATTCCGTACTTTCGGTATCGGTATATGGTACACGTAGAAAATGGTATTGGTATTGAATTTTGTATACGAATGAATTTGATATTATGTTTTACTTCGTATTATGGTATTTATAGCACTCGTATTGATTTGACCTATTTGGTACCCATAGAGTATTGATACTCGTACTGATTTTGCCTACTTGGTACCCGTACGAGTGCTAAAAAACAAAGTGGTACCAAAGTGGGTACCATACCGAAATATTGGTACTGATGTCCATACCCATACCCGTACCGTACCAATATATTCAGTACGGTGTTCTGTACCAGGTTTTGTTCAAATTCAGAACCGGTATTTTTTGTATGGGTACAGTACTGATCACGTACCTAGTGTTTTTTTGGGATGTAAGAAGAGCATTAGTCTATTCTTAGGACTTAGGGTATCTTATATTGTCCATATTTTGGCAGTCCATTGTAGCAATACGCTCTTTTATATGCGATTATGTCTTTAACAAATTATTGCCAGTGTGTAAAGGCTTTGCAGCGCGGTATATGATGTGGATAGTTGTGTCTGAGGTTCTTTCATATCAGTGGCGGATCTAGACAAATTTCAGGGGTAACATTCAATAATTTTTAGGGGTAAAGTATTACAAAAAAATGCACTACTTCGGAAGAGTTGAGGGGTAGCGGGCGTTGGCCCTGGCCAACACACTACATCTGCCACTGTTTCATATGCCTTCAAGGTACCAAGTTTTATAAATGATCATGATTTTTTTTAAAGCAGTTATAGGTTAATCGAGTTTAAAAAGTATTCTACACTTGGAGTTACTCGATTGTAACCATTAGAAGGAAATATTCAACTATAGAGAACTGCCTTTTGAACTCAAGAAAATGTTTTTTTTTTTAACATCTATAAAAATAATTAGATAGAATACCTTCAACCTTGTCGGATGAGCATATTGTACCGAATACCAAACCGATACCGATCCCGTACCGAACCGAGGGTGTTCGGTATCGGTATCGGTATTCACATTTAGAGGTTTTCGGTTTCGGTATTTTCGGTATAGGTACGGGATCAGTATGGTATCGGTATTTTAAAGTAAAATACCAATACCATACGTCCATACCGGTACCGTACCGATACCGAACCGATACCGTATGTTTTCGGTATCGGTATTGGGTTTTAAGAGTTTTCGGGATCGGTATCGGTCGGTACCGATACCGTCCCGAGCTCATCTCTACCTCAATTGATGAAATATTCTACGTATGGGTAAATCACAATTTCGTTTACCGGGTCTGTTGGCTGATAAATGTGCTTGGGGAACATATTAATGGATACAACTCTGAACCCGTGTAACAGTTCTTCATGGTCATACCGGAAGCATGTCCGTCTCATGTTACATCTGCAACTAGACTTCCAGCGGCCACTATGGTGCCACGCACACGAGGTCTAAAACAAGTTAAAAATATACAAGATCAACCAGTCAATACCACCAAATTGGTCTATTTCTTTGCAAGCTATATTTGCCTTTTTATAGAAGCATAATGTACACTTAAAGCTGCATGCTTTATCCATCGGACCATGTGATTAACAAGTTCAAATGATGGGCAAAAAGAGTCATTAAAACCTCTTTATATACAAAAAGGATTACAATAAATACGTTTACTTGATCCTTTTTAAGCCTCGTAACCTTTCACAAAATTGTTTTTGAAAAAAATATACAAATTTACAAAACAGTCAGGAAAATTTCAGATACACACACAATGAGAAACGAAAAGGAAGCAAACACACACCTCAACACTAAATTCTATGGAAATTCACCAAGATTCTAACCTGTACCTCCAAAAGAATAATATGCAATCTGACCTTAAATCCCAAATCTAAAACCCTATACCTGTATCCGCCACCACTGCTGCCATCACCGTCACCACGTGTTGGCTTGTCGCCAATTGCCATCTATAAGCTCTTTAAGAACTACAGGTGAGATGACTGACATTACAAGTGAATTGAACAAATCACATGTATTAGATCCATTCGTACTACATAAGTCTATGCGGACGTATACCCTTTCCAAAGTGAGGTTGCATTAACCGAACATACAAACCGTTTTTTGCCATTAAAGAATCGTGGGTCCCGTCTTCAACAATCCGACCCCCATTTAGGACAACAATGTTGTCAACATGTCTCATCATAGCAGCCCTATGAGCTATAAGAATGGTGGTTTTGTTTCCCATGACTAAGGTATCAAGGGCCTCTTGAACAACCCGACTGGACTCTGACTCAATTGATGAGCTGGCTTCATCTAATAATAAAATTGGTGCGTTCTTCAACACAACCCGAGCGATTGCAATCCTCTGTTTCTGACCCGGGGTTAAATCCACACCCCTCATTCCCACATGGGTATCATACCCGTGAGGTAAGCTGCTAATGAAATGATGAGCATTTGCTATTCTTGCAGCTTCTTTGATTTCCGCATCGCTGGCATTATGTCTTGCGTATATAATATTTTCTTTAATTGTTGTTGAAAATATTATGGGTTCTTGTTGGACAAGACCAAGGTGATTTCTCAACCATCTCAGATTAAATTGCTTTAAATCCCGTCCGTCTAACATCACCTGACCAGCAACCGGATCATAAAACCTTTCAATCAATGATATTATCGTGCTTTTCCCAGATCCTGAAACCCCAACAACCGCCACCGTTTGACCACCGCTAACTTTAAGACTGAAATTGCTCAGTACAAGAATCTCAGGCCGTGTTGGGTAAGAAAAATCAACATTCTTCAACTCGATGCTTCCATAAACATTTGGAGGTTTTAAACCAGCGGCGTCATCTGGCTCGATTTTTGGTACTCTATCGATTATTTCAAAAACCGATATTAATGATTTTCTTCTTTTGAGAATATATGGAGCTAAGCCGAACGGTTCCACAAGGGCAAAAGTGGCAAAAGAAAATACCATGTATTCTTTGAGAGCGGTTGGGAGATTCATATAACCATTTTTTACACAGAGGCCAGTGTACCATAAAAGAACAGCATTGCATGCAAAAAGTAGAAACTGAGATAGCCCGAATGCAAAACCAATAACCATTCCATGAGAAAAACTCTGATAAAATATCTTGCTTAACTGCAATCTGTATAGCTCCATAACTTTGTTACCAGCACAGAATGCAACAACAGTGTAGATATTTCTAACTGCATCTTCAAGAACTAATGATGCTTTCCTGTGCATTTCCTGTATTCCTTTTGAAAATCCAGCTAGCCATAATTTCTGTAATATTTTAAGACCTTTAGGGCATGTAATAAAGTATTTAAAGGTTACAATAACAAAAAGAGTAAGAACTGTAAAAAACATTAAGATTTGTATAAAAATTACCTGCGCAATGGCAGAAAGAGTAAGAACTGGCAGAGTGGCTAAGGCCACAAGAGCCAAACGCCAATGTAGAAGCATTCCTATTAATATAGCAACAATAACTGCTGAGCTGTCTTGAATTAGAATAGAAAGTCGGTTACTGAAAGCTGCTCTAACAAATGTTGCATCGTTTGCTAATCGCATTGACAAGGTATCAGCACTGTTTTCTTCATCATCGAACCATCCAACTTCATTTCTTAGCATCGCTGTAAAAAAATAAAAAATCTGATTACATTCCAATTGACACCATAACAGGGTTGGGCCCAGCTAAGTTGGCAATTTCAACTCATTTACTCATGAACAGGTCGATTCAGTCTATCTAACAAAAAATTAGTACGAAAGACAATGGCCCAAATGAGTGAAAGGTTGCCTAAAGTGTATCTTTTAATGCATATAACCCCCTAAATCATTTTATTAAAAAAATATTTGGAAATTATATAACTTCCGTAGTGATTTCAGAAATTGCATTGCTTATAAACTTATACACTTGGCAACGTTCAACATGTTTGATCCATTTGATATGGTTCCTTATCAACTATCTTTTTAATCTAGCACATTTGACAGATTAAAGATTAAACAAATTAACTCAAAATTCAATATTGATTAAAATAGGGCAGAACAATCACTTGCTAAAAATGAAATTACTAACCAGAAAACATCATTCTCCTAACACGTTCAGTCATCTTTTCCCCCATTATACCAAAGTAAAAATGCTGCAAAAAGTTTGCAATTACAGTCACAAAACCCATGCAGGCAATGATCAAGCACCACTTGTCAACATCATCACGTATGTTAATGTGTCTGTCAATTTCGTTTCTATAATATGCTGTGACTATTAGGGCAATCACATAAGCAAGAAGCGGGTTAAATGAGCCAAATATTGCAGCACCAGTACTCCCTAAAACAGCATAAAGCCATTCAGCCAAGCTCAACTCTATAAGCCTCCAAACTGATGGTTCTTTTTTACTTTGTTTTTCTTTTACAGGTTGAACCCTAATTGGTTTATCAGTAAGCTGAGAATTAGGTCGACTAAAAGTTTGTGAATGCGAGCGTTCGCTTTGTGGATCAGATGTCAAAAGTGGTGAAATTGGTGATTCGGGATTAGATCCATTAGATGTTTGTCTACGGATAGCATGAATATCAAGTTTTGGTAATTCGGGTAATCTTTTTTCAAAACTATCTTGTCTTTTTATTGATGGTTCTTTGTCTGTTCCATCTAATGACAAACCGTTCTCTTTTTCGGTAGGACTTGGATTTCTTGGTGATTCGTGGGACTCGTAAGCAGAATCTTGAGGCCTTGATGCATGCACGTTTGAAGTTCGTTGAAGTGATGGTGACTTAGCAAATTTAGGAGATGATGGTTCTTGAAAGTTTTGACTTTCTGAAGAATCTTTTTCGATCTGTAAAGCTGTAGTCTCATCGTAGGTTCTCGCTGGCATCCTACAACAAAAAGAAATTCAAAGCAAGCATATGTATTAGAAGTGGCAACTCAGACCCATTTACTCATAAATGGGTAAAATAGAAAAGTTCAGCTAAAAAGGGGGCAACCCGGCCTGTCCTTTTGAAGTGTAATAAATGTTTAAATTCTACCTTCTAGGGAGTTTAGCTGCTTCTTCACATCTTAAAAGTTCTGCATAAAGCCCATCAGAGGCTATTAATTCATCATGAGTTCCAATCTCCATTAACTGACCATCTTCCATAACAGCAATAAAATCAGCATTCTTTATAAGAGAAAGCCGGCGGGCAATTATGATTGTTGATCTGCCTAACATCAAGAGATCCAAAGCCTCCTGAACAGATTTTTCAGCTTCAAAATCTAGTCCACCAGTAACCTCATCAAGAAGAAGAATAGACGGGTTTGACAGCACAGCCCTAGCAACGGAAAGTCTAATCTTTTGTTCTTCTGTCAATGATATACCAGCCCTTCCTACCTGAAATGTAAAACAAATTTCTTCTTTTTCTTAAAGATAAGATTTTTATGATTAAAAAAAAAAGATAATAAGCATTAGAAAAATACCTGTGTGTCATATCCTTTCTCGAGGGAGGTGATAAATGTATGTGCATGAGCGATTTTAGCAGCATCTTCAATTTGAAGTGACGTGGCATCTCTGCCATATGCAATATTGTCCCTGATACTCAAGCTTAGTAATGCAGGTTCCTGAGTGACTAACCCGATTTGGCTTCTAAGCCATTCTAATTTCAGATTTTTAATATTCTCGCCATCCAAAAGAACTTCACCTGAACAACATAGTAGACATTAAAAAAAACGAGAATAATAACATCATGAATAGGTTTAAAAAAGAAAAAAAAATGGCTTAATACCTAAAGTGGGATCATAGAACCGTTCCATAAGGGGTATAATGCTACTTTTACCAGAGCCATTTCTACCCACAAGTGCCACTGTTTTCTTGGCAGGAACAGTCAAGTAAAATCCACTTAAAATAGGAATTTCGGGACGAGACAAGTAACTGAAATACACATTTCGAAACTCAATGTTCCCCTGGACAGTTGCAAGTGTGTTTCCATTATGATCAACGGCAGAGGATGAACGACTAATCATTTCAAAAAGTCGATATGCAGCAATTCTTCCTTGCTCAAATGAATAGAAGTTGGTTGCAGCTTGATTGAGTCCACTGTAGAAACCAAATGGCATTATAAGAAATTTCACTTGGTAAGGCATATGATAAGTGGGTGGCTAGGCATGATAAGCGCATTTAAGAGGTTGCATACATTAAATAGATTGAATGATTAGGGCCAGATCAGGTAGCAGGTCAACTTTCGTATGAACTGAAACTACCTATGTGAGATGAGGATCACCTATGGCCATCTGTAAACCAATTTCTAATTTTTTTTAATACAATTGGATGTCTCAAGTCTTAACTAACTATATGGTTCCAATAATAATCTAAACCTTTGAAAAAATGACTTTAAGGTTGTTGTATGCTTTCAAACTGTACAACCCATTTGACCGTTTCCCCTCTAGTTGAAAAGGGGATTCATTTGACCCATTTTGAGATATAACACAACCCAAATCACCCGGTTCATAAGTCATAACTAAACGGGACGAAGTTGGCGCCTGTATATGAAAGGAGAATAGAGAAAACAGAATGCTTACAGGCCACTTAAAATGATAGAAAACAACGCGGTTACAATTTCTCCACCGTGAGCTTTTCTATGTGTAACCAAAAACCTTCCAACATAAAGTTGCAACGCACAAGAGCAAATTG
This sequence comes from Ambrosia artemisiifolia, assembly GCA_032199755.1. NCBI lineage: Eukaryota > Viridiplantae > Streptophyta > Magnoliopsida > Asterales > Asteraceae > Ambrosia > Ambrosia artemisiifolia. The sequence continues at coordinate 4,223,322 of CM063517.1, forward strand.
CAAGCCCATATGTGAATCCAAGCCCAAGTCCTTGCACGAGACTAATTAATATACCATATCTTAATGTAGCTTGTAGTGAATTTGCATAAGAATATTTTGCTAATGTTTCATTTGTAAAAGCATATAATGTCCTAACATATGAGATTGCCTGCAAAATTAAAAGTAATATTTCATTAACAAATCAGAAAGTAATATTGTAGTTGCCTTCTTAGCTGCTGCATGTTGGCAATTTTAATATACTAAACAGAAAAGAAAACTACATTTACATTAGAAATGCTATCACAGTATTTGCACTGATTTTCACTAGAACAGAAGGCAAAAAGTTAAAAAGGGAAATAAGGTTACCTGTTCAGCAACACTTGCTGCTTCAGCATATGCATCTTGAATATTCTCAGCAAGCCTATGGAGAAATATATTTGATATTCCTCCTGCAGCCACAATAAAAGGGCCAGTGGCTAAAGTGATGAGTGCGATTTGCCAACAGTTTATGAATCCAATTGCAAGGCCACTAAAGAACGTTGCCATGTTATGAATATAATTTCCAACCTGCAGCAATAAAAATAATAAAATACATGCAGGGACTACATGCTAATTCCTATAAGCAAATATTGGTGAAAAAATAAAAAATTGTTACAGTTGAACCTACTTTTTCACTTAGGGCTGACTGGATAAGCAATACATCACTCAATACTTGGCTTACAATGTCTCCATTATTCCCATAAGTGTCAAAGAAACTCATATCTTGATTAAGTAAAACTTGCACATATTTTGACCTGATAACAGCAGTCTGCCTTTCTCCAGTAAGAATCCAACATGAAACCTCTAATAAGTGCAAAAATACATATACACAAAGAAAATGTTAGCTGATAAAGAGTATCATTCAAGTGAAAATGAAAAGAGAAATGAAAGTATTTAATTAGATCATTTACCTATCCAACCAGCAGCAAAAACACCACCAGCAATATATACAAGGATGAGAGCAAGCTGCAAAGATTACGAAAGAAAGTCACTTGATGGGAAAACAAAAAATGCTTCAAGAGGAAACATCAACAAGATAAAATTTAGATTCTTGTAGTGCTTATGTGAGTACGTTGGTGAAAATTCATCCTTTAACTTGTGTTGCATAATCTTACAAAAAAAGGAGATAGTGAGAGGAACTTATTATTAGTTTACAGAAATTCAAAAGAAAAGAATATAATATTCAACTTAAGAAGCGCAGATCTAAAAGTGACATTGGAGATGTGGTATCTCTGGAAGACCTAGCATGAAAGAATTCACTGATTGAACCAAAACTTAATGCCTATTCCTTACATCAACCCTCACATAATTATGCCATATGTGTATTCCAAACTGAACAATACAATTATGCCATATGTATCATTATTGTTCTTTTGCAACTCCACATTACAGCTATCACCAGCAAAGATAAGCCAGTGTGATGTGACGATGTCTTGGCCAAGTGGCAACTAGGCTTTATTCAACCCCATAATCAACACAGCCACACAGGTACCAAAAAGAACATATTTATATAAAACAACAAAGGGGGGCGAAAGTATATAAGACTTAACATAACAGAATCTATAACAGCATTCTTTAGTTAAACCCTTACTCACACAAACCCTACGTTTGGGTTACACATCACACAACCAAAATAAAAGGCAGAATTATAGACACAGCTCTTAGAGTAAATATCAAGTAGCCAACTGATACAATTACCATGACGAGAATGTGAGCCAATGAACGGTATTGATTCCTACACAAAGTTTAACATAATAAAGGTTACTATAAGCACCACCGTGCTTTCTTTGCAGATGGCCATAATATACTCAGACCAAATGAAGATTATATTATTCTTAATGGATTTACATACTCTCATCCAGCAAAACAAATGTATGTCATCTATGCATCTGGCATGTTCTTTGTAGGGAAGATCAGCCTAAATACCATGTCAAATGGTTACTAAACGATGTTTTTAATGACCAAATCACCAAAATGCCAAGCATCATGTAAAAAACTAGCCATAATAACTAATAGTAACAAGTTAACTAATATGGGCAGCTAAATCACTTATACTACTACCATTAGCCTACTATATACGCAGTCTCCCTGACATACAATCAACCAGTCCAATCTAATTCCCATAGCTGCCAACAATGTATTTAACTTCAACACATAAAAAGTTTTAAGTTTCTCACAACTAATTTTCTTTTAAATAGCAGCGTATTCGGGCTCAGTGGCATGCCTCTTCTTAGCCCAAGTAACCTTCCATTATTAGGTTGACGTTCGAGGATTGCGCCAAACCGTTCCCACGACTAAATTAACCAGTGATAACATATATAAACCACGACACTGCTACCTTTCTAAACCGTACTACAGCAACAAATATCAAACTACATCTTCAAAGTAAACACATATAAATCAAAGATACGTAACAATATCATATTTTAACTACTGAAGCTAATCCTCTATCAATTTGCTCATGCATATAAAACCCACATTACGCTTCCATAATCATAAACTGAACACAATTAACATCACTACTCACTCAATTTCATCTCTACACTGCTACTATGCACACTAAAAACAAGATCATACTAATTTTCTCAACTAATAACCTAATTAATATCACAATTCAAAAAAACTCACCTCTTTAAACCTATCAAACAACTCATCAGCCTCTTCACCACCACGTCCAAGCAACTGAACAATTTTAGCAAAGTAGTGCAAGTAAATCACCAAAGCAGTTCCATGAGCCGCAGCAGCAACCGATCCAACAACCATAAGCAACCAATCAAACCTATCAGCACACACAAACAGTTTAGAAAACGGTACGGCAGCAGGAGGCGGTTCGATCTCCTCTGTCTCCTCCATTTCGTCTTCAGCTTCAACCGGTAACGCATCGTTGGTTGGGTCCATGTACGGAGATGGTGATTCAGGTGGCTCTGATACCTCTGATACTGGTGTTAGTGGTTGCACGTGTGGCGGTGACCACCCGAACAACCCTCGAGATACCATCATGTTTGTTGAATATTCAGTTATTCACAAACCCTTAGATTTATAAAACCCTAGGTTAGAACACTATTAAAACCCTAATATTAATATTAATAATCATGAAATCTGTGTAATTGAGGTTGAAACTGAGTTGAAGAAAGCATAGGAGAGAGAGAGAGAGAAGTGAGTTGGTGACTCGGTCAAATAAGGCGTGAAATGAGAGAGTTGACTCGGAAACAGCTTTTCTGGTTTGTTAGTTGTGCACATCGTCGTACGTATTCGTTTGAGAATTTGATTATTGTCTAAAATGGTCCCTGAGTTTGTGATTTGTTTCATTTCATAATGGTCTTGAATTGGACAATTAGGATTTAGGAATTTGGACACCAAAATATAAATTATAAAGTCTATCTCTAGAAGTTCCCGGGGATAACCTAGTGATTTATAGAAGAAAGCATAACAAAGTTTTTATTGTTATTTGTACAGTGTATTGATGTTTTTCTCGTAGGTTTTGATGTATATCGTTTTATATAAGATTAAATATATGGTTGCGGTATTTTGTGTAAGTTTTATATCAAACTGAGTTATATCGAATGTCTTTTGTTTCGATTTCAAGATAATGCTCTCCTTTATATCGTTTGAAAGAAAAAAAATTATTATCGTTTGTGACTAAACTATAAGTGTGTTACGAGGCTAATAAATTTGTTGTAATATATACAACTTAGTTTATTGTAAGATTTGTATGAATATTGGACAAACTTGCATCAGTTTATTGTATGCTATGTAAGAACACGCCTTGATTAATTACTATTGTCACTTTAGTTGTAAGACCTCATGCCACATCTTTAGCAATAAACTGGATAGCTATGTCAACAATAACCACTATGATGAATTATTACCAAAATTATATAAAAAAGTGTAAGTAGTTGGTCTTTTGATGTCCTTGCTGTGGGTTGTGTGCTTTTGTAAACTTTGTTCCTTTGTGCACTCTTAGCTTCTTCTTAAGATTTATTGTTTGTTGAATAAACTTTGCCTTGTTTTGGCATTAAAAAAATATGTGTTAACACAAAATCACTTACAATAAACACAGATAAAATGGAATGAGTTAATACAAAACTATGGAAATGATTATGTACACTAGAAAGTATGATAGTGAATATGTATAATATCCGACCCGGTATAACAAATTGTGACCCACCCCGACATACATAATATTGGGTATCTATTCGACATGCATCATGCTCATGTGAGACGTGCACCTTCTTATCAATACCACAATTTGGTAGTTACTCATTATACATTGAAGAAGATTTGTCGTCTACCTGGCGGGTAAGGACTTAATTTGTCATTACTCCAATATTACATAAGTGACTTTTAATCCAGGAAGCTAGATAGTTATTGATCTTGCTAATATCATAAATGCTCAACAAACCACTACGGAATCAGGTTACACGTTGTTACCCGACATTTACTTACACTTGTCATTATTTTATACAAATACTTTTTCTTATGTTAAAGTTTGGTCACAAAAGAGAAATCCCTCATCACTATCGTGAGGTAAACAATGTTCTCTTTTACAAATATCGTTCGTTTCACGAGAATGGAATGGACTTCGGACAGAATTGGAAGTGTACTCGACTTTTTATGTTGTTCGTTACAACAAAAGAATGAAGTGTAATTGAACAACAACATATGGAAGGGAATCCACATTTCAATTCCATTGAGGTTTCATTCTATTTTATGAAACGAACTCACCAAAATTCCAAATCAACTTATGGTTCTCACGCGAATTCTAATTCCTTTGCAATCCATGAAATGAACGCTAGTGTTTAGATATCCATACTCATGAAGAGTCAAGCTAGAACAGACTAGTGACATGAAATTGTTTCAACACACACCTGTATAATTTTTAATATTTTTCCTACAAACATGTAGTCGACTTTTGATTATACAATGTAGCCATAAAATAAAAATAACATTTGCACCAACAAACTCGAGGTCTGAATGTTAAAAGGAGTGAAAGTTTATGGGTGTATAATGAACTATTTATTGATATACTTGAAAGAGATACGTATTGTCATCCCAGTCCTCGAGGACAGCTGTCAACTAATTAGTGGGTGACGGAATTAGCAAAAAATGGTATCGAGACCGGAGACGTTTTCCCATATTTTTGTATCGTATCATATTTAATTTAATTTTATTTTATTTTATTTCAGAAATTAAAAAAGTGGGCCGTGATGATTGAAGGTGCCAGTCCATTTTATCTGTTGCATTTGCCCTTTTTATGGTCCATGACACCATCATTCATTTCCTACTCGATAACCATATTTTTTATATCATTTTTTTTTTTAATTTATGGTTTATAATACGATAAAATTAGAAAGTAGAAAAATGAAAGATCATGTACGAATACATACAAAGTATTTATTCTATAAATTGGTTTAGAAAATAAAATTAAAATGAACTATTATTGAAAGTATAATAAACATTTATCATTAAACTTAATATGTTATGTTAAAGAGTTTTACTAAAAAAAAACTTGGTAAAAAAGATAAAATATGTTATTTTTATGACATTAGTTTTATTAAAATTCAGAAGAAATACTCTATTATGTAATTATATAACCAAAGAAATACATCTCTAATTTGTCAGTTTACTTGAAAACAACATAAACCAAACAGAGAAAATTATCGTCAAATGAATTGTTTATTGTGATACTTTTTGGATATTATTTCCATACAAAAACGTGGCATTTATTTAAAGTAAATTAATGTCTAAATGCACAAAAATAATACTCCATTGAACCCACATATTGAACGCAAATTTATATGCATTGCGTTGTCATTTTAACTACTTTTGACTCGTAATACTTTTCTTGGCTCAGCTAACGAATCCCACACAAAATTCAACCGCTAGGATCCAAGTAAGTAACTACTTTATTGTATTAACTTTAATTATTTTAGCTTCTAAATTCTAAATACAACTTACATATTTCACAAGCAAAAAAATTTAAAATACAATTCCAAGCCCCATTTCAACTTCATTTTCATGATTTTCAATTTCAAGTGTGAGTTGTTAATTATTGATAAGGGTTGAATTAGTTAACCTACATTTGTCAGTTGTGGTCTATTTACTATTTAGAGTTGTTTTTGTTTCAAATCAAACAACTTGTCAAGTCATGTTTGTTAATTGTTATTATGAAGAAAAACACCATGATAAATACATTTTAAGGGTATATTTATACGTTGGTATCTTTTTTGGAAAAGTTAAACGCTAGAACTAATTGTGTGTATTTGTTTAAGTTCACAGATTTTTCTTACCTTTTTTATACTTTTTTTTTTTTAATTTGCACGATCTTATGTCGGGTTTATTTTTTTCATATGTGTATTTACGCATTACTTTCGAGTATCTCTTTATGTCAATAAAAAATTAGTTTGGAAGATACAATTTCAAGATGACAAATAAGTTGCTCTCGCAGAGACCCTGGCTCAACCTTTTTTTAATACAAAGTATAATAATAATAATAATACAAAGAAGAAGAATACAAACGATATATAGTGTGGCCAAGGAAAACAAATTTACCAAGATTACTAATAATAGTAATAGACTACTAATAACAAAAGTAGTTGCACTACTAACTAATAATAGTACTAGCATAGAAAAAAAATAGCCATTGGGTTGGTGGCCCAATGGTAGAAGAACACCTAAGGGGGAGGTTATGGGTTCAAGTCTCACAAGGAGAAGAAATTTACCATTCAAAAAAAAAACATAGAAAAAAATAAAAGGTACCACTAAACACCTTAAAAGTACTATACGTTCGGCCAAAAATCTATACACCAAGGCATAGCAAAAGTGAAGGCGAAGAATAGTGTAGGAAACAAGTCGGGCTCTTTATGTATTCTTAGTCATATCATCGAATAGCCCCGGTTACGACTGTGTGCATATAATTTATATATGTGTTGCCCTCGGGGTGCAAAAGTAAAGTTGCACTAATTTTAACGTTATTTTACTAATTTCGTGAAAATAACGTTAAAAACGACGGACGGTTAATCATGCATCATGTGGTGGCGTTGATAGCGAAAAGATAGGGGCACATGCACCAATCGGGCTTGTCCCGATTGTTAAGTGTTATGTGTATGTCCAAGGCTTGATACAAAACCACTATCGAGCCGGGGGTCTCACTAGAAGCAGCCTCTCTATTCCCACGGGGTAGAGGTAAGGCTGTCTACAACTTACCATCATCAGACCCTACCTTAGCTTTCGCTATTGGTGGGATAAACTGAGTATGATGATGATGATGATGATCATATCATCGAAGAAATTGTATTCTCAGTCTTTTCCAAGAAATTGTATCCTCAGTCATATCATCAAAGATGTGCAAGTCGGGCTAATATGTTTATCTCATGTTAGTTTGGGCATTTCCCTGATTCTCATCCACTCCACTCCACAGTAAGGGTTTCGACAGTTCTTAATGGTGTTTGTGGTATATCTTTTTTTGTACACGACCAAACCATCTTAGTCTCCTTTCTCATATCTTATCCGAAACATGTCACCCCAAGTTTCCCCAAAAACTTCATTTTTATCAGGTCCAATATTGTGTGCCCGCACATCCATCTAAGCAACGTCATTCTTGCAACTTTCAAGTTTCACGTTCGTGTCTAATTGATGGTCTAACAAACAACTCCGCATGACATAGTTGGGTGAAATACGACACTAGAAACTTTCTCCTATTGTTCATCTTGTCAAAAACTTTTTGTCGCACAATACTAACTTTACCTACATCACTATCAATGTTCTAGTCGCTGTGAATGAACAACACTTAATACTTAAACCAGATTAGACACAATGGCTTTCAATAGTGACCTGGGTATCCTCATTGCTATCACCGCATAAAAAAAGATTGCTACATATACGACTTAAACAGGGCCCATTTTTCCACAAAAAATTGAGAACATAACGGGACAAAAGTGGGTTTTAAAAACAATAACAAAGAAACAACCAACAAAAAAAAAAGACTTTGAACCAATGATAGGTTGGTTGGTTACATGACCTTTTCAAACATCGTTAATGAGTGACAACATGAAATGTAATTTTAAAAAAATGACGAGGACATACATTCACTGAAGGTAAAACTCTCAAAAATTGAGACAGCAACTCCAACTATTAAAATATGATCCAGTAATATCTTTGATCAAACATAAGAAATTTCAACCTCTATGCGAAACAACAAAACTAACAGTAATGTCAAAAATGACAATACACTGTTTGACCGAAGCAATGATAGATCAACTTAGATGATTCCAATCTTGTTAGCAACATCCAACGCATCATAATCCGGAGTCAGTCGCACATAAGCCTTTTTCGTTCCGTCAGGTCTACATCACATTCAAACATAACATAAACAAATTAATCCTTTAAAGAAAATAACCAAAATATAAGTGCAATGAAAAAAGGTAAGAAATGCATAGCTACAAGACTTATGGCATAAAACCGGTATACAAAAGTTTGAACATCAAACTGTTCAGAGCCAAGTCACTCGACAGCTGTTTATTACAAACATCTGCAATCAATTAAAACATTTATATCCACATTATATATATGTGTTATATATATACATGTTTCACTCCTAACTCACTTCAACATGTTACCCAACGCGCACATTTGTCTACCTTAAGGCTGGTGGGTACACAGACGCCCCAACCCCCCGTCCTCCATTTTCAGCGCCGTCCCACCGTGCCGCTCGTCCCAACCACCGCCCCGCACCCCCGTCCCTCACCTCCCCCGTCTCCCCCGTCTCTCAGAGAACATAACGGACAGACCAATCACAGACCAACGCCAATCACCTTCCGCCACCACCACCACCGCCTCTGCCCCCGTCCCAAACACCGCCCCCCACCCCCCGTCTCCCTTCCTCTCGTCTGTGTACCCACCAGCCTAACTACCTGGCAACCAAAAACTCATAGTATTGAAAGTGAGTGAATTATGACAACTGGCAGAAATACCTGATAAGGGTGTTGACTTTCTTGGTCTGGATGTCGTACATCTTCTTGACTGCAGCCTTGATCTTCTTCTTGTCGGCACGGATGTCAACAATGAAGACAAGAGTGTTGTTATCTTCGATCTTCTTCATTGCAGATTCAGTTGTCAACGGATATTTAAGAATCTGATAGTGATCCAACTTGTTTCTTGGTGGGGCACTGATGCGGGGATACTTGGGGTTCCGGTCAGTCTTCAATGTTTTTGGGCGGTGGAAGGTGACCTTAGTTCGGATCTTCTTGGCTTTCTTCTTAAATGTTGAACCTGTTTTCACAGCTTTGGCTGTCTTCAAAGCCTGAGACTTTGCATCAGCTTTCTTTGTGTTGTCAGCTATAAGAAAGAAACCATCAAAAGTTTAACAAAATTAATGAAAGACAAATTCTAAAACAAAGAGCGAAAACGACAAATAAAAACTCTTGGGTAGGGCTGGCAATGGGTAGCCCGTATAAGACACAATAAGACATGTTAACCGAAAAATACACTATGTGATTTTTTAAATAATTAGAATTAGGAGGCAAAGATCCTTCATTTCTCCTTTTTGGTACATAAAACATAAAACTTTGTTATAAACATGAGCCATAAAGTAGTTAAATGAGTCGTGTTCATATTTAGAACTTGATTTGTTCGCGTCGTCAAAGACCTCTTAAACCTGTTAAGACACGATTTAACAGCCCTACTCTTGGGATGAAGTGAAACCAAAGCATTATATTCTAATGTTGCAACACTTGAACAATGGATTTCTTGTGACCAAAAAAACTATAACAACTTAAACATATGCTTATAATTTTAGAAGGTAATTGAATGGTTCTAAAATCATTCTATCCATGAATCCATGATACATTACAAAGTTAAAAAAAAAAAACAAATACAGTTACATCATATGCTCATTAGGAGGTCTACTAATTCACTCATTAACTGAATGCATAAGATGCACAAATATTCTATTAACTATTTAAATTCCTAGGCTTATTCAAGTTTACATTCAACCAATTTCTGTGTATAATTAATTCAATTCCACATTTGCAATAAAAAAATGGTTCAACAATTAATTTGAAACTTTTTTTTTTAATTTGAAACTAAATCCTTTAAAAATAAAGTAATCAACCTAAGTTTGCTTTAAACAACTAGATTTATGTAGGTAAGCAATGGAACTTAAGTTAAAATAAATTGAAAAAGAAATACAAACCTTTAGGCGCCATTGCTGAGAGAAGCTACTCCAATAACCTAACAACTGAAAATCACATATACTGATAAATCAAAATAATTATGTGCAAAAAAGAAAAAAAGATATTTATAAACAAAGAATACGAAGGATACCTACTAAACGATGGTGCGGCAGCAGCTAGGGTTTCGTTGTATGGTGAGATAAGATTTATAGCGGAAAACAGAACTTAAAGAATAAATGGGCCAAAGGGTTTCATCATCCATGGGCCGATAGGGCCATAAGCCCATTATCTAAGGGAACTTATTTCTGATGTATTTTTTATTTGTTTAACTGTATATTTTTCTCATATAGATAAAAAATATATATTATGAAAAATAGTTTTGAGTATTTCGTAGATTTTAGTGTAAAGTTATTAATGTGTAACACATTTTGATATAAATATACCGACAGTTTTTTGTTTCTTCATAGTTAAAGCATCTACAATGGGGTCTGTCGACTTTAAAACCTTTGATGTAGAACAAAGAGGGTGCAAAGAGAGAAGGCGATTGGTTCTTCAGGGAAGAAGATGGGTTAGGAGAGGGACATGAGAGAGATATTGGCAGATCTACGTGTAAGGTTTTGGTCGAGAAAATCCTATGTGGTGGTTCATGGCCTCCGACCAAAGACATGTTGTGCTCTTACTGCCAAAAGGCAAGATTGCTCATTTGCGTCATTTCTTAAAATGCATGGCCGGTATTTGCTTCCCTAGACCTTGCTCCGTGCTCACCATGCAAGTCTTTCCCCCATCAAGGAAAACGCAGCAAGTTAACCGATGGAGCTATCCGAAAAATGTATAGTCCCCTTCTCCTTTGATCCTGTGTGGTCATATAATGGCATTCCTTCAATCAGTTTTGCTTTTGCATTGATCATCCTCACATACCCCTGACCACTCCCCTTTTCAGTTTTGATGAGTCGCTTTTTCGACCGAAATAAAATTATGAGAAGCGTTGCTTTCAACAAGAGACCGTTGTCGATGACATTTCCCTAAATCGGGGACCTTTATTTCAACATTGGTCCCTACTCCCTTCCACTTAGCCTTAAATCTTAATGGCATTTAGGATTTGCATAGACAAATTTCAAAGTATTAATTTCATTAACTAAAAACAAAAATTCCAGATTTGAACACCACAACCATCAAATAACATGCAAGTAGTAGATAAAATGGTACAAAGATGAGTTTACAACATGTTTGAACCAGCTATAAAAAATGGACAAATCAAACCACATAAGTTAAGTGCATAACAACTCATTGTCAAACAAAACCTGACATGGGACAACTACATCTGAACACAAGCACATAAATTTTCATGTCTGACTATCACAGCAAAAAAAGAACTTGGAACACTTCATACTTGTGAATAAAGAATCTCCAAAAATGACTTGTAAAATTATATAGATGAAAACACTCAGCGCCTGCCACCTCTGTTTTTTCTGGAAGAAACTACGGTCCAACCATCTGCATCCACATTCGGTTCTGCCACTGGTGCAGCATCCAAACCATCTTCATCTGCATTCTCCATTGATTCATCCCCTGAGCTTGATGCAGAATCCGAATCATCTTCATCACCCTTCACAACCTAACAATTCATAAAAGTAAGACATTTTCTCATAAATATTTAAAAACAAACAAAAAATGGTTAAAAGGATTACATCTTTATATTCAAAATCTGGTAAAATCACATTTTATAGATGAAGGCGTATAAAGTAAGGAAGAATAACAACTGGATTTAGAAAATATGTACGTTGAGTAACACGTAATTTGATTGTAACTAATCTGAATTGTGATTAAAGTGTCTTACTTGAAATAAGGATGCCCATAGAAGAGTAAATAATCAGATTAATTATTGACAAAAACAAAAATGGGTGATAAAACACAAATTTGACATAATACCTGTATTTGTTGATTAGAAGTAGGAACGGATTGCCTTAGTCGTCCAATGGAGGCAAAGTTGCCTACCAAACATTCTTCATGCATGATCATTAAGTTTTCTGCTATCTAATTACAAAAGAAAAAAAGATGAAAAATAAGACTAGGAGAGTAGCTAGACGGTAAGTTGGTAACTAATCACGAGTTAAAAGAAACATAACATGCAAACACTTGAATGGACATACATCAAAAGATTGTTAACAAGTATAACATAAAAGAAAGGCCCTCTTTATAAACTTGTAAGATCATTTGCCAACTACCAAAATATACATCATATAAGATTAAAGAACGAGGTGAGAATAAGCAAATTACAAAATATAGATGAAGAGAAGGCCCTCCAAAAACAATGAAATGATATAATGCGACATGACATTACCACTATGCATGATCCATACACAAAAAAAAAATAGCTATAATTGGTCACATAAAGATGCCTTACCTCCTCAATGCTACCGTCATCGATCTCAGTATTAAGAGAGAGCATAAAGTCATCAAGTAAATCCTCCAATTCGTCGACATATAACCCCTCTGACAGTACAGACAAATTAAACAAAAGTTACAAAACATAAGCACTTAAGAGCATTCAACCATTCACATCCCAGGCATCCACCATTCTTCACCTCATCTTCAATAATTTTTTTAACAAAAACATCACTACATCACACCCACTATTCACCACTGTATCATCTCTCTCTCACACACACACACACCCACAAACTTACACACAGAAAAAGAAAAATTAATAATAATAAAAGAGAATATAGGGTAGAAGACGGAGGGGATGTGAATGCTCTAACACCATAGCTAGGGGGGATGGGGCGCCCACGACAACTTTGCCGGGCCCCATCTAATCCCCCTCTGCCAAGTCAACTCCACACTCAAAATCATCAATTTTCACCGTTGCCGATCGGTTACATCTTGTCAAACGGTAACAATTTTCACTATTGCCGAAGGGTTGGCGGCAGTGTTGCCGCGCGACAACCCTAACCAAACACCCCTTGCCGTGGGCGCGCCGTCCCCCCTAATAGCATTGAATCCCAAGAATAATTCGAATAAAGAAATACTCTTTTCAGACAAACTAAACCATATCAAATTATGAATAAAACGTAACTGCTCTAATTCATGGTTAGCATTTGTCAAACAATTAAACCATCATGGTTGTTTTAAAAAAACTCAAGAATATCCAATACAATGTCTGTCTTTCCGGCAATTAAGACCAGGAAGTAACATGAATGTACGCATTTAAAATGATAATCGTAATCCAAACAATCAAAACCAAACTCATTTTAAGCACTAATAAACTTTTATTGTAGCAATTTGAATCCAAAGTTGATAATTTTGACAATAAACCAATATAATCGGTATAAATGCACATAAACTTAGCAGTACAGATAAAGCTTAATTATGAAACTATAAACCTATAAATGCATTAGATAAAAGCTAATACAACAAAAGGTAGGTAAATACCAGAAGGTTTGATGAGCCATTGATAGACATTAACCGAAAGCTGTTGCGCCTTTGGACGAGTGTCGCGGCCACCCCATTCGTTGAGGATAGCCATCTGAAGAGCACTCCATCTACCAAGAAGCAAATCAATGCCTTCTCTAAGCTGATTAGCAGCCTCTGGTGTGAGTTGAGCAGGCACATCCATTACTACAAAGCCCTAGGTCACCCACACTGACGCTGTTTTTAAGTAAAAGTAAGTATCTTATAGGGATCAAAGTAGAGGTAATTGAAGGAATTAAATAGGATGAAATTACATAAAACGTAACGGTCTCAACAAAATATAGACGCGTTTAGAGAATTTGATTATATAGTAGAAACAGGCTGGATAAAAATTAGAAAATAATAGAAAGTGATATACCGACCGACGATAGTAAATGGAAATTGGGGGCGATGGAACCAACGGCTGCCTGCTGTGGAATTATTTTCCGTTGGTAAAAAGAAAGGCCACAGCAGATGAGATTAAAAAAAAACAACAAACAAACGAGAAAGCTTGGGGCAATTCGGCCCACTTGCCTTATTGTTGGGCCTGGTTGGTTGGGGTTTTAGGTAGGTCGGGCAGCCCTGACCCCTCGCTTCATGTCAAGGCTACGTGATTGGTAGGTATGGTAAAGTGGTGGGTGGGGGTGTGTGTGATCGGTAGGTATAGTAAATTGGTGTGATCCTTGGTTCCAGGCTATTTTAGGCTTGCATTTTCGGTGTTTAGGCTACGTTAAAATAAAAATAACATGACACTATGTGATTGGTTAGGATGGGCTACATAGCCCCCCCCCCCCCCCCCCCCCCCTAGTCGACACAGCTTTTAGGTTGTTTTGAAAGAGTGACATTTATTGTATGCATCATATTTACTAAAATTAGTTCTTTTACTCTAAATATTTTAAAAGGAATTAACTCTATATGATTTTACAGTGATCACAATAGTGTCTTATGTCTTTTGGTCACGTGTTTCTCGCCGGTTTCTTCTCCCCTCATCTCTTGCTTTCCACTCCTCCGTGTAATCTTGTCACGTGTACTAGTTTCTTGAGTCTTTACCAAGAGGTTGTTTATGTAAACATACCACATTTTTAGTTCGTAAAACAAATATATAATTGTAATAAATGTTGCTAAATAACATATATTATGTTACATATATAAAGTCGTAATCATAAAGATATGTAAATACTTGCTAGTGTTGGGTTATTTTCAAAAGAGTGTTTTATTGCGAGAAGTGCGAGAAAAAAACCTAAATCTTACTTTTCTTAGTAATGGTTTCATATATTTTTTTAAAGTTTTTACTTTTTATATATCATTGTTTATGTTACACATACAAAAACTCATTAAATTAATGTAATCAAATGTTTTTTTAATGTTTAAACTCTTTCATACACTTGTGTTATATTATGCGTAGGTAATGTTCCTACACAAAATTTGTACACGTGTAGGTTATATAAATTAATGAAATTTCTTTCGTATATTTGTTTTTTTTTTTTTTCAAAATAGATAAATAAACAACACATTTCAACAATGTTCTTACATTCTTATTTTTTTTTTAAATGAAAAAATGAATTGTTAATCTTCTTCTCGCACTTCTCGTATTAAAACCTCTTCTGAAATGAACCATCCCCATACTTGCTAAATAACATATATAAAGTCAATAGTCAAATATAAATAAACGAGTAAGCTTAAGCCCAACTTATAAGTTTATTCAAGAGCTAGGCCCAAAGATTAGATATAGAGCTCTAAACAAACAACTCTCTTAAGTAGATCAACTCAGGTCATTTACATAATTACATCCATGAGAGAAAAAAATACATATTGTTCTAGAAATGAAGAGACAAAATTTAGTGTTGTACCATACATGATTCAACCCCGGTATATATTATCTTTTATTAATTAAAGTTAAAAACTTAATTATTTCTAGTTTAAATTCGTGTCTTTCCAACTAGACTTCTAATATTTCCTGACAAAGTACCATTGAGTGCTCATAATTCATAAATTGTAATTATTAAAAGATAAAACTCCCATTGAAGAACATTACTCAAGAAAGAAGCAAAACATTTTCTTTAACCCAACATAACATACTGACTTCAAAAACAAAATACAAGCTCCATTATAATGTTCCTGATTTGATCTTTATTCATGCAGAACAGCACCTTTAAGACAGGAACACACTGGTAAGCACATTCTTGCACTGCAATGAGGCCTTCAGCAACATCAGACCCTACATACATCACACAGTAATTAGTGTCAAAACATGTAACTTAACACCTTTTTCTGTATAACATTATAACATAAAGTCATAAACATACCTCTTTCATCTCCAAAGATACCACCTTCTCCTCAAGAGCACCAACCTCCTTCACATTAAATTTGTTCAACATAGTAATACTAGATATGGTGGACATGGGCTTAACCACCAAATCATCCATTACCATGTACGTCACAACCCCCTTCACAAAACCACCACCCTCTCCCGCCACTTTAGCGGCACCATTTCCAGCCACAAAGGGCAACACATGAGCCATCAGATTGTTGCATTGAGGACATTTTGTAGTAGGATCATCAGTTACATTGACATGACCACTAGTAGGGCACTTGTAAAACTTCCTGTCCAGTGAACCGTCATCATTAGGTAATAAAAGTGGGACATTGGACCCATAGTTTATTATCTTGGGATTCAAAACAACATCTTTGCTTTGGTTTGGCTGCATATATGTACTGCTTAAGTTCTCTATGCTGTCATAGAGGTTACCAAGTGAGCCCACCATTGAGTTCTTTCTAAGAAGCTTGATTACAGTACCAACTGGCAGGGAAAGAATATGAAACAAGAAATCAACAAACTCTTTGCTGGCTTCAGCAAACAAAACTTTCTTCGATTTAACATCGATTAGAAGCTTGATGCTTACTACTGTTGAAGCTTCTGAAGAAGACTCTGCCATTGTTTGTTTTCTGGATAAAACATATGATGTTTGGATCTTTATTTATAAGCTTAAATGATAAATCACTTAGTTGGGTTGGGAATATGAAAAGCAATCGTTTTGCTTTATTGATGTCCAAATTAATGGGACTTAATTTCTGATATCTCTTGGAATTCTTTATTAAAACTGTTTGGAAGTTCAAAATCAGATATGGAATTTATTGGGATGGATGGATGCTAAATTTCTCATATAAGTCATAAGACCAGAGGGTGTGGGGGCGGCATAGGAGGGGCATGGCTATGCCGGGCCTCGCTACACCACCCCCCTGGGGCGGCATAGCCATGGGGGCGGCAAGGCCGGCAAAATTATGCCGTTGGTGCCGGGCCAAGATGACCGTTTGATGTGACCGTTGGGAGGGTGGGGCCTGCTCTTTTTGACCGTTTAAAAAAAAAACTATTTTAAATCCTATATAAACCCACCAAATAATCCATATTTCCTCACAATCAACCTCTCTTTTTATAAAAATACTTCTATCTCATTCTTATTTTTTATATTTTGCAATGGATCCCTACCAAAACAACCAAAACCCGAATCAAACACCACAACGTAATCAAAACAACCCGACTCCAAACCCGTTCACGACACCGGGTTACACGATGCCAATTGATCCAACTTGGGCTACATTTTCGGGTTTCCAACAAAGTCCCAACCCTTTCTCCCAATATTCCCAAATGCACCAAAGCCCCACTACCTTTAACCAATTTAGTCATATGCAAATGCACCATAACCCTCAATCTTTTACCCAACTTTTACAAACTCCTCCATTCCACCCATCTCTCCAAACACAAACGTCACAACAACCACAACGACAACCCATTTTTGAACCCGAAGATGAAGAAGAAGATGCGGTAGAGGAGGTTGTGCCCGAAACACAAGTGGAACGTTCGAAGGGGAAGTGGAAGGGGAAAAAAAAGCAAGGTCAAGATAAAGAAGAAGGGTCGTTCAAAAAACTCCCATGGACGAAAATAGAAGAAGAAGCTTTAGCGAAGGCGTATTTGGCTACTTCGAAAGATCCCATAATTGGTAAAAAAAAAATTTACGATATTTGTTACATTTAATTTTTTTTATCACTATACAATAGTTGTTACGTTTAATTTTTTTATTACTATACAATAGTTGTTACGTTTAATTTTTTTTTATTACTATACAATACTTGTTACTTTTAATTTTTTTATTACTATACAATACTTGTTACATTTTTTTTCTCTAATATACGTTTTATTTAAAAACGTAGCTACTAATCAAACGGGAGACAGTTTATACATTGAAGTGGGAAAGAAGTTTCACGACTTGATGGAGCAAGGGGTTTATCGCAAACAAGAGGCGATAAGTTCTAAGTGGAGGAAAATGAATACTACAATCGGGAAGTTCATCAAGTTTTATAACCCGTTGTATGTGAATCCTCCAAGTGGGTTTAACGAGGAAATGATATTCAAGGAGGCGATGTGTAGATATGAAGACAAGCATAGAGCTGCTTTTCCCCATGTTCGTGCATGGATGGTTTTGAAGACAAGTTCCAAATGGTCACCGGTTCCAAACGAGGTTGCAAGCGCCAAGCGAACCAAAACTTCAGAGTCGAGCGATTATAGCATGGGAGGCGGGTCCACCGGTCGTTGTCAAATAAATATAAACGACGACCCAGACCCAGAGTTGGAGGATAATACCGTTCGAGTTCAAGAGGAGCAACGACCCACAGGGAGGGACAAAGCTAAAAGGCAAGCGGCGGCAAAAAAACAAGCCGCGTCAGGGAGCGGGAGCGGGTCAATGCTTGAAGGTTTGGTCACTGAATTGGCATCCTTCAAAAATACCTTTAGCGAAACTCAAGCAGAGAAGAAGAAATTGAAGGAGAAGAAGAAATTGAAGGAACGCGAAGTCGAAGAAAAACTTCGCTTAAAGCAAAAGAGGGTGGAGGAAAGCGTTCGCCAAAAGAATGAAGATAGGCAAATAGAAGAATGGCGAATAATGACAGCAGATATCAACGAGTACCCCGAAGCAGACCGTCCCGTGTTGCTCAAGATGAAGGAGATGATCGTAAAAAAATATAATTCGTAGTTTTTTATTTTTATTTAAGTGTTTGTTTTTTTTAATTTGTAGTGTACGTTTTTTTTAAGTGTTGGACGTTTTAAAATTTTTAGGAGTACCTTTTTTTAATTTAAATGTTTGTTTTTTATTTAAATACATCTTTACTTTTTATATTATTAATAATATTATTTAATAAAAAATCAAAAAAAAAGGGAAAAACATTAAATGATGATGGGCCTCTCACCACACCCCTAGGACCATCATCTCATGGATGCTCAGGGCCGGCCCTGAAAATTCAGGTATCCGGCCGAGCCGCTAAATATGTGCCCCTTAGTCTTAGGTCTTTTAAGCAATGTTTTAATAACTGAAGCGGACATTGAACCAGTGTCCTTACGGGTTTCCTAGTCGGACCGGTCAAACCGGATATAAAACTGAAAGTGTCGTAATAATTATAAAAATTAATATGCTTGGCTAACTGGCTCATAAAAAAAACCATCATTTCTTTTAATTCCGTAATAATTTGAAGGGCCATTATTTTATATCTAGACTTCAAAAGTTTTTTAATAAAATGAATTTGAATTGCATCATGTGCAAAAGTGTAAGACAATTACTGTTTTGTAGTACTACTATATTAAAATTTACTGCAAAGGCTGCATAATTACTTTACCACAACACAAATCTCAAGTAACA
Organism: Ambrosia artemisiifolia; assembly: GCA_032199755.1. NCBI lineage: Eukaryota > Viridiplantae > Streptophyta > Magnoliopsida > Asterales > Asteraceae > Ambrosia > Ambrosia artemisiifolia. The sequence goes on from CM063517.1 coordinate 4,242,649, forward strand.
CACTTCAACTTTTTTTTTTTAATTTTGTCGTATCCTTCTAATCTAGTTTATTATGTATTACTCATCTTTTTTCTTATCTACTCTTCACCTTCTTGCGTTTATAACCAGTGATGTTTAAGATGAGATCTTTTTTGGGTCGAAAACAGAAAGAAAATACTTGCAGAAAGAAAACACTCGTTGCCGCTCAAAGTGCCCCTTTAAAAATTGGGCCGGGGCCGGGAGTCCTCCCCGCACCCCCTTAGGGCCGGCCATGTGGATGCTCCTACCCCACGCTGACGTGACAGTTGAGGTGGAGGCAAGGCATGGATGATGGGCCTCCTCCATACCCTCTAGTCTAACAACTTTTTTTTCTTCAAATATGTTTTCATCATAAATAAGATTACTTTATAATCACTTTCAACATGTGGAGGAGTTGATTGGGTTATGTATTAATAAATGCAAACCAGACAACTAAGACTGAAAACAACAAACATGCCGACTATAATCCCATACATAACATAGCTATTAGTCGGGCCACGAAGGATGTGACGAGCCAATTAAGACTAAAAATCAATTGAAGCTGATTTTTTTTTTTCAAAAATAGTATTGAAGGTGTGAAAATGAGAATAGTTATGAAAGATTCCGTTGTGCTTCAGAGAACTCAAAGTTCAAGAACTCTTGTTTGTCTCGCTACACAGTGTAGGTAAATTCAAGTTTGTAAAACGTTACATGTCATAATATTAACATTATCACCGCGTGTCAAAGACTCAAAAGTTAGATTATCTCACAACATTGTTCAAAAACTTATGTTCGTGTAATGCATACAAAAGAGTTGTCATGACTTCACTTTGAAATTTAACTTATAATTCAAGTTTTTAATACTAGCACTATTTTTTCTTATATAAATTTGTTTATATGAGTATTGAATTCTATAAACTTAACATATATTATATAACCGAACTATACATTCAAATTTTTTCTTCACATATATATATTATACCATCCTAATGTCATTAATGAAATGAAAAAACGTTTGCTCAACTAGGTAGTCCCATGACCTTCCAATGGGGAGGTTATGGTTTGGAGTAGAGCAAAAATTTTATAGGTTACCATAGTGAGCCTTTAGGCAATGGTTTCCTCTAGAATGGTGGCAGGCCGGGTCACAGTGGCGTTTGCGTTCACAGGCATGGGTGGCTATTGCTATGGGTTTACCCGAATAATCGTGCATTGTTGCTACTTGTATGTTAGGGCAATTGATGAAATAAAGCTTTTAGTATACATCATTATTTAATCCATTAGTGTGCAGTGCTGCAAAACAAATATCACATGACAACTGTACAAGAAAATAAGAAATGATGCATTGAATTTGTGAATACTTGTTCTAGTCCTTGCTGACATACTGAAGATATTTTCACTTCTATGATCTAATAGCTAGTTAGATTTTTTTTTTCAGAAGTTGTGAATATCATTACATGAACTCACATGCTGTCGAAAACCGAAATCCACCTAGACATATATGAGGGTGGGTGGGATAAGGCTTAGCTGATATACAAAAGTGTATACTTCAAATTGTGGTTGTAGGTTAATACCTGTTCAAGATAAGATCATTCATTCATTGTTATCGATATCTAAGAGAATTTACGCCTATAGGTTGACTATACTGTGGTCAAATGTACTCTTGTTAAGGTATTGCTAGTGGTCCTCATACCTTATCTTTCCATTGGTTGTTGTTTGAGATCTTAGATATGCCTATTTGTTTCATTGATTGGAAATTTCAATTTGTCAGCTTGTGTACATGGGGACCGAGTCATGTGTTTTTATTAGAAAGTGTTTAATTCTGATAGGTTTATCTATACATGTCTTTTTTTTTTAAACAGTTCTTATGTCATCTTAATATCTTATTTAGATTTAGGTAATTAGAGGGTTACCGTAACTGTAACACTCTAGGCAAATTTTGCTTCGCCTTTGGACTAGAGAGATGTTGGATTTATAAGAAATGTACCGCCTCTAGATAATACCACCAACGCTTAGAGAAGGTAGAGAAGATCTCCGGGCCGTATGTTAAAATATGAAGTCAGAAAGCATGCCATTAATTTTTTTCATGCATCAAACTGAAACAAGATTATTCTGCAGCTCAGCTACTTTGGTGACCTATCAAGGAAAATAATCGTATCGGACGCTGTTTCGTGCTTGATTTTTATTTGATCATGAGGTATGCATGCTTATTTTAAATCTATAATGACCTTTTGTCTAATTGTGACTTGTTAATCTTCATAGCAGCCTAGCAGGGCGGTGCATAGGGCACCAAAATGTTGGATTTTTCAAGAGGCACGTGTCAAGGACCACAACTTTCAACTTTCACATATAATAAATACATTGACATTGTTTTCAAGCCTCCTACCAACGGTTAAGGACGTCTATTGTCGATGATTAGTAAGGTTAAACGGTTAAAACAGAGAAAAGTTGAAGTTTGAGGTGCTGTAAATTTGAATGGCTAATTACTTATATTTAGTATTTACATTGTTTGGCAAGTTAAACGTTGCAATTATGTTGAAAAAGATGGAATATTTGTGTACCTTTTTTATTTGACAAGAATCTTATTTCTGATCATGGTTAACATAAAGTCAACATATAGGAGAAGAAGAATATATTGCATAATAACAGATGCATGCATCTTGTTTTTATCGTTGGCTTTTTGTACCACTTGAAACTGATATCAAGAGGAGGCACACTGCGGGTGGAACGGGTAAGGTTTCTCTTTTTTTGTATAGATGGTAAAATGAGTAGGCCAGGCAGGTTGGATGTTACAGGGCAAAATGGACACTCGTGAAAAAGGTGAAACAGGTTGATCCGAAACGCTGTTGTTTTAACCTTTTTGATAACTTATTAGTGTGAAATGACTCAAGTTATATTTTTGACAGCATTATTATTTTTTCAATAAAATGATTCAGGATTTTATTTTTCTTTTAAACAGCAATTCCTAGATTTTCTATGACAAATACACCATAACCTGCACTCTATAGGATTTGAACTTCAAACGTTTTGGTTGTGGACTACACCACTTAACCATGACGGTGGTCCCTTGGGGACAAGGATTATTTTTGTGTATCAAATATGCACTTTGCACAACCTTGACCCGTTTCGTTTTGAGATGACTTCTTTATATTACCCGTTTGACATGTTAGAGATAAAAGATTAACACAAATCGGCCATTTGACAATGAACGGTTTCTACTACCTCTACTATTTTTGTGATAAGAGGGTGAAGGTTTAAGCTACTAAAACAGCCTCTTGGTATCAACTATCAACTTTGGGGTCTCTCTTTAAATCATATCAACTTTATGTCAAAAGGTTATCTATCTAGGGTAGCAAAACAGAAACCACCAAGAAATACCAGATCTGTAAGAAAAAAAATTCGTTGTAATAAATAGGGGGTGGCAAAAGTGTGGGGAGGTGGGTTGGGTTACATATCAAAATAGGTTAGGTCTTGTTGACCGAGATCCTTTTTGTCTAAATTTTTTACTATTTTATAGTTAGTAAAGAAAAACCACATGTGATGTGTGTATGTAGGCCTGGCAAACGGGTTGGGTCGGGTGGGTTTGGGTTGCGGGTCAGAATGGGTTTGGGTCAAAACGGGTTATTTCGGTTCGTGTTGGGACGGGTTCAGGTCAGAACGGGTTTCGGGTCATAGCGGGTTTGGGCTGGAATGGGTTTTGGGTCATAACGGGTTGTTTTAAAAACGGTTATTTTGACTTTCAGGTTTTCGACGCGTTATTGTGTGTCGGTTTATGCATGTTTAAATGCCGGTTACACACATACCGGGGTGGGGATACGTGCGTATGGTGCCGCTTATGTCAAATATGATTCAAAATTTATATATTCCCTTTAGTGTTATTACTGAATAAATTTGTCTAAGATACCTGCATAACTAAGAGCTTTGAACTGTGAACTTGTTAAGATCTAGTCTAAAAGAACCAGAAGAAGTCGAGTCCAACAGGAATGCTTTTCCCCTTTTGCTACAATTATGCATCTTAATCAATCAGAGAGACCTCCAAGTCCACAACCTAACAAGTTGTTTGATCAAGAACCGCCATGTGGCACTTTCTTATTGTTTAAAAATGTTTAGCAGTTTAGGAGCCGTCTATTAGTCTAACTGTAGAGAATGTCCATTGGACCCACTGTTCACGTGGGGTTTAAGCAGCCAAATGGGAATCCTACATGTCATGAATAGTCATTAACAAATCTCCTCTAATCCCCTCTTGACCAATTATTATCTATCTCCCACATGGGACTCCTAGGCCCACACCACCCTCTCCTTTTTATACACTTTGATCACTTATACCTTCTTTGATAACCATTGCTAGCAGCTGGCCGGTAATTAAAAGAAGATCAGATACATACTTCATGACAATGGGTGACACTTCAGCGTCATACATACACATGGTATCTAAATTAATTTGTCTTTATTTATGGACAGTTTTTCATTGTTGATCACAAATTATTGATGATTTGATGATGCATAGGTGCAACATCTTATTGAAAAATGTTTGATCTTTCACATGACAAAAGAAGAGTGCATGGAAGCCCTTTCTAAGCATGCAAACATCAAACCAGTCATCACCTCCACTGGTTAGTCACAGTTTTTTTTTAATCATGTCCTGATCATGCATGCAGTCGCAAGATCTTGCGTTTATTTCTCTTAATTTAGTCATGTTCGCATATCATCAATACAAATAAAACTATTCGAGAATGTTTTGCTTATTATTATTCTAACAATAGAGTATTAATGTCTCTATGCAGTGTGGAACGAGTTAGAAAAAGAGAATCGGGGATTCTTTGAGTCGTACAAACAGTCCTTGTGTCAATCCTCAAGCGGCTCTGATCGGATGTCCGAATCAGAGACAAGTAAACTGATCCAGAAGATGGTATCTGACCATCAAGCAGATGGGTCAGACAAGTAACAACTGTACGCATAGTCTTTTAGTAAACTTACGTACTATAAGCTTGCATGTACCTCTAGCTAGCCACTTGACAAATCAACAGACCATGGTCACCCACTGTGGTATGCATTTGTGTAAAATTGAATCATAAAATAATATATTGTAATGATATTACATAAACACTGATGGAATGGTTGGGGGTGCACCTGGAATCTTAGTGAATCAGTTTGTCTGGGAAAAGCAGTCACAGTCTAGTGCTGTTTTTGGTTTATTTCTGTTTTTGTGATGTATGAACAATGAAGCTAAAATTTGTTGGGTCCATTAGTTGTCAATGTCCTGTGCCTTTTCTTCTGATTGGACATATGAAGAAACTACTGAAAATACTTGTGGCATGCATAACATCTCTCTAAAAGCTTATCATTTCAGCTTTTCCGGGTGAGAATCGGGTCAGGTTTAGGTTTGTGGGTTGAATCGATGAACTTAAAAAGGATCGTTGTATTTATTCGTGTCAGTGACATCAATCCTAATCCGAACAAATTTGAAATCGCGTAGCCTGAACACGGCCTATCTAACCCATTTATCTAAATGAGTTAAACGGGTTGTAAATAGACAATAGTAGGTCAAGTTATTCTACACAGTGTAACAAAAATGAGAAGGGTGAGAAGGATACAAAAAACACAATAGATCATGAAATATGACACAATGAGCCACAAAATATAACACAGTGCCAAAAAATATAACACAATGTTGAAGAAAAAAGACGCAATGAATTGAAAAAATGACACAATGATGAAAATAAGAAAAATGACACAATGATACATAAAAGACACAATGATATAACACATATTCTAAAAACTACAAGCTAAAACCCCAAAAACTTTATCCCAATAACTCTGGAGATCGATCTGGCACCCCAATCCACCCCTTCTTCCATCACCATCACCATCGCTATCATCGTATCCAATATCAAGAACTTTATCCCAATAACTCTAGAGATCGAATCAGGACAATATGCATCCTGATCGACTCTCTTCACCATTCACTGCAAGACCTTCCTTGTCCATGATCACCTCTCTCCACTTCCAACCCCCAACCGCCCTCCTCCTCTACTTCTGATGACTCCCCCAAACCTCTTGATGATTGGGAACGACTTGATACCATTGTTCTATAATGGATCTTTGGTACCATTTTGATGATCTGCTTCACACCATTATTACCAAAACCTCAACCGCCTATGACGCATGGATCGCTATTGAAAACTTGTTTCAGGACAACAAAAGCTCTAGGGCCATACACCTCATGCACAAGTTCTTCAACACACGTTTGGACGGTTTTATATTGACTCGACGACAGTCATTATTGAGTGTATTTAATATTTACCTTTTTAATAAGTTTATTTTTTATTTCATATATAGGTTTTTGATCTTCGGGTTTATTGCGTGACTCTGTGTGTAAAGACTATGTGTTATGGCTTAAGGTGAGCACACACTTTATCCTATCATATTAAGCCAACCGGACGCTGATGTGAACTGTTGATAAAGCTGCAGCTCACTCACCTGACTCTGTTGTGGCTCAAGGCCAGCAGTGGCTTTATCCATAAAAAAATTATTTGCCGGCTTGTTGATCTTCAGAAACTTCAATCCACGCACGACACAATGCTATTTTTCTTCTTTTGTCCGCGGCGTCGCTTGCCGTTTTGGACGTGCTTCTTGATCGGCCGTTTGGGTCGGCCGTCTTGATGTTCCACCTCTCACGCCCTTCTTTTGTCCACGCTTTTTTGGACCGACATCTTGTGATGGTTTCGTTTCTGGAATAACAAAATCCGGAGACAACAGTGGCATTTGGCTAAGGTTTTGCTCCAATCCCGTGTTAGCACCATACCTGTCTTTCGAAATGAACTCCATAGTCGGTGAATAACAACCTTCCCACGACGTGTTTTCCATTTTCACATTTGAAGATGTTTGTGTAGTTGTTTTGTAGTTTGTGAGTTTGTAAGATTTGCATGTAGACTTTAGTTATTTTTTTATATATAAAATGCCCCAACTAGCCGTTGGCAATGGTCAACAGCCAGCCAACGGCTAATTTTGTTTCGCTAACCCATTCGAGCATGGTAGCGTGGGCTCGTTCCCGAAAGCCTTCACGTGACTGTGTTGTGATGTTCACAAGCCATATAAATCAGGTGGCTGCTCGTGCTTACTCACTCGCGGCTCACAAAACACAGTCTAGGAGACTAGGAGGATAATGAAAACTCAATATTACAATCTATATTTTAACATAAAAACTTAGTTGGAACTTGTGATTGAAATTATCACTTGTTTTCTCTATTTTTTTCCTTAATAAAATTCGGGTGTGATTCTAGTTCTAGCTTGAAATTTGAATTTGATATTGGAACATAAATCATAAAAAGATTTTTGGAATAAATAAATAAGTCAGAAAAATGGAATAATTGAATAGCGAACTACGCTCTTAAAATTGTCCACATCTACCAAAACCTTTTGGTGGAATGATATAGAAGCTCAATTCATGGTTCGATTTTTGAAAGTGTCGGGTTTTATCGATTATTCCATTGTCGTGCTTTTGAGCGGGTGGATAGTCAAGTTTTTTCCGGAATTGGTGAACTTGGTGATAACAGGAGCTCCCTTACATGTCTGGCTATGTCGAGTGAAAGGGTTGTAATTTGAGTGAGTAGGAACTCCGAATTCGAAAAGAAGAAGTTATTGATGAATTTTCATTTGTCTTTAAAAAATATTTGTCCCCATCGAAAAAAATATAATTAATTGCATAGCATATTTCTGGACATACCTGGCAGACACAAAAAGACAATACCAATTACCAAAAGCAAGAATTGGGAAGTTTACTACTGCCCCCTCTACTAATGTTGTTTTCGTCTATTAGACCGTGTACTTCAATTTAATAACATGTAAAGTTTGCAAGTAGAAATGGTGAAACTTAGGGATTTGAATTTATAACACGGCATAAACCTAACACGAAATAACGTGTTTAAGTTTACTCTAAACGAGTTTGGGTCAATTTCAGGTTGAACACATTTAGCTAAAAGGGTCAGGTTCAGGTTAACCCAGGTAAGAAGAAACTGCAAAAAGTATTAGACAGTATTATAAACTATAAACGAGATAGTTTAACTAAAAAAGTTTGCAAGCATTTATGGTTAAAAACAAAATATACATCATTGATAAAACGTTGTACTAAAGTGATTTGTGTACAAAAGGTCATTCACAGTAATTCTCCGACCTCGAGGAACCAATAATTTATTTTTAGAGTGATAGGTCTTGCGATTCAATAGAGGGTAGCAACGCAACCTGCTGCCCACCTACCTACCATTCTACTTCAATTTGTTATGATTTCCTTTTTATGAAAAAATCAATTAACAATAAAAAATAAGTATTGGGCTTTTTTTTTCTTTTTCTAAGTCTAGGGTATTATGTAAATTTAATACAATCCTAGAGGACTAAACTTAAAAATCTGGAAATAGCAAATTCAGGTATTTACCCGCCACAACTATGGCGCGCATTTCTTTAAAGCGTTGACCTACTGTCATCATACCGTATCAATATTGATGGGCGGCGCCTACAGTGATTCACAAAACCCTAGTTCCTTCTTGTCTTCCGTTCTCTTATTATATTTTATTTTATTTTAATAATTAATAATAACGCTTCTTCAATTATTATCCTCCTTTGTCTCATCTACATTCCCACCTTCTTCGCTTATTCCCATTTTTGCCTTCATTTATCACCAGATTAATCGACCATATCCATTTTTACTATTTATTATTTATAATCAATTCATTTATTCATTCTTTACTTTATACGCGTCCAATTCTTATATCTTTATTGTATTAATTTGAGCTGTTGTGATCACGGAAGTAGTATAGTATGATTCTGATGTGTTGATTACAGATCCAGCTGTTTATTCTTCGTTTTTGAAGCAGAATTGTTATCATCAGGTTTGTTTTTCTTGATTTATTTTGTTTTTAATCACTAGTTGATGAAGTGTGTATGAATGTTTGATTTGTTTAATTTGATAATCTTGAGGTTGTTTTTCTATATGTGATTTTGGTTTTAGGAACAGTTAATTAGATTAAATTCATACTAATTTCTGTTTAAGCAATTTGGGATTTTTTTTTTAGGTTTTTTATTACTAATTTTTCAGTAGAAGTTTCTTCACAATTCAATTTTGATGTCAGTATTTGATTCTAGGGATATAATAAGGTTAAATGTATTTTGTTTTTATGTTCTTTCATAGATTTGAACTTGTCAAAGGCGATGGAAAGCAATCGAAAGACACCGAGTGTTATTGCAGAATTGATGGGTATTGATGAGACGCCGCCTCGCCAGCAGCCTGTTTCTAGACAACAAAGAGTGTTGTCAGAGAATTATCTGCAGAAGGTTGGTTCTATAGGGAAGAGGTCAAGAAAAGATTCACCAAGCAGTGTTGTGGGATCCAAGAAACGGGCGAATAATAGAACAAATAATGATTCTTTATCGAGAGATTCTGAATGGAAAAGTTTGCGTTTTGATGGAATGCAGGGTGTGAAGCCAGCCGTTGTTTTCGGTTCAGATAACGATGAAAAAAGTGGAAATTTGCCTAAAAGGAACGCTGTCTTGAGACCGAATTTAGGGAATGTACAACATGTTTCTGGACCATCATTTCTACGTGATTCTCAGAGCGTTTACGCCTGGGAAGCCAAGAAACAAGTATTGGAGAGGCATAAAATGAACAAAGTATCCCAACAACAGCAACCGGATTTTGTAAAGTCTATAGGTATTAAAAGCAAAGAAGGTTGGAACCATGACTCCGTTGCTAAATTACCAATCTTTAAAGGCTTGGACTTCTCTTCTAACCGGAACGCAAAATCTGTGAAAGCAATTAGAAGGGCTATGGCTATAAACACCAAGAAGAATTGTTTGGTTTCAACTTCATCAACCTCCTTCACTGTAAGTTGTGATGCAGAATCAGCAACCAAAAATGTCGATCCTTTTCATGGTGACACCAAAGACAGAAGCAACTGTTCCATGAAAGAAGAATGTTCTTCTGATTTATCAGATCTTTCATCTGAACAGGTATAGTTCAGTAGGTCTGATAGCCTAAAATCCTCATTTTGGTTAAATATATACACATCTTGTATTTAGAGATTCATGTTTACTCATTACATTTGCAGGGTTCACCTATTAGGTTCCATGAAGATGACTCGGTATCATCAAATAGTGAACATACTGCTGATGAAGAACATTCTGATGGTAAGGTTGAATCTTACCAGCACAGTCCAAATTCGGTTCTGGAAACACCGTTCAGGGAAGACAATTCATCAAGCTCCGAGTGTTTTGCAAGCGCAAAAACCGATCTCCGTGGTAAGTTTTTGGAAGATAAATCTATGTGAATCATAACCTTATATATTAGAGGTGTGGTAATACCTCAACCAGGTTAAGTAATTCTGTTGTTACAATTGGATTGACCCAAATCACATTGTCTGCAAATAGTTAACCTTTTATGAATAATGTTGAATTTGATTACAAAAGTTACATTATCTCATGTATGACCGACCATACGGTATTTCGTAGGTCTGTGGATGCAGCTTCAGCTTCTCAAGTCAGAATCGGAAGAAAACGACAGCAAGCCTGAAATGTTTCCATCTAGTGACAGTGAAATATCTACTTGTACTGATCAAAACACAATCTCAACAATATTGTCTGGAGCAAAAGAAAATCGGGACTTTTCATACTTGGTAGACGTACTAAACGAATCAGGGTTCAAAGATGGCAACATGCAGATTTCATTCAAAAGATGGCATTCTTCAGAATGTATGGCAGGTCCATCGGTTTTTGAAACATTAGAGAAGAAATACGGGAAGCAAGAGTTATGGCATAAAGCAGAAAGAAGGCTTCTGTTTGATCGCATAAATTCAGGGATGACAGATATTGTGAGACCACGGGTAGACATTAGGATTAGCACGAAGCCTTTGAGAAGAAAGATGAGTAGTATGTTGAGGAGAGATGTTATTGAGGAAGAACTGTCTGCATTGTTACACAGTCAAGAAAAAGGAGTTGACGATGGGGTCTCTGAGAAGGCCGTCGGAAGAGCATTGTGGTTCGATCCGGTGGACGAGTTGGATTCTCTCGTGACAGAGATTGAAATCTTTCTGTTTGATAAGTTGGCAGCAGAGTTGGTTTCTGCTTGAAAAGTCTGGTTAATGGATCATGGATGGGTTATGGGTCAAATAGTTCGGGTCAAACGGGCTTTTTTTAATGGGTCCAAGTTGGTTTGGGTAGGGTTGGGCCCACCAATCAACACATTTTTATTCGTTTTTTATTTATAAAAAAAAAGTTGGTCGGTCTATGGATTTTACGTGTGAAACATATTGTGTGACTTCAGTTCCGTTTGACCACATTGACCCATATGAGTTTTTTACTCGTTTACACTATATTTAAATTTTGAGAGTTTCTGTTACAGATAAAATAGGATATAGAAAGTTGACCCGTTTTAGGTAAATGGGTCAAAATTATCACATTACCGTATTGTTTTGTTTTGTTTTTCGTTAAAAGAATGATACGAAAGTGAGGCAACAGTGATTTATTTTTTGTATAGTTAAGCACTGTAGTGTTATAAATTGTGTTTGTTTTTTTTTTTTTTGTTTGTTAAAGAACGCTATTATCCTTTATATCAGTTTATAATACAAAGTTGCAAATGCTTGTTTGGATTTAGATGATGATAAATATTTATGATAATTTTACCATATAATCATAAGAATTTGATGATCTTATAAGATGTTAAAGGTGGCATCATCTTAGACCTTAAATGACCGTGTCCTTGCTATTAAACCAAGTTAATACACAAAATATGTTCTCTATTTTCTTAAAAAAATCAAGGGATATTGGATTTTATTAATCCAAACTTTGACAAATTGGCCAATATTAATCCCAACTTTAAATATTGCCTGTGCCGGTCCCAACTTGTAAAATATTTTCCTTCACTGGTCCTTTACAAATAGTGGTCTTGATCGTCTTTTTTTCAACATAATGAGCTTCATTTTATTGCTGGTCAACTGATCAAGATCACCATTAGTATAGGACCAGTGAAGGAAAATATTTTATAAGTTGGGACCGGCAGAGGCAATTTTTAAAGTTGGGATTAATATTGGCCAATTTGTCAAAGTTCGGATTAATAAAATCCAATATCCCAAAAATCAAAATCTATTTACAAAAAAATAATTGCAAATACTATGGAATATGGATATTGTAACTAAAAAAATATTATAAATACATGCATTTGTTTTAAACAAGTTAAGACATTGTTGTTTGTAGGATTCGTCCCAAACTAGTTTATGTATGCAGACATGAAATGTCGTGTTTATCTGTTTTTTAAATCATGCTTTGCTGTTTTATTAGTCATTTGTAGTCGACCACTGTGTGCTTATTATATACGCTAACAAATATGCCATATTATATTGATTTTAGTCGGTGTTCAACATAAGATTCTTATATTATTGAAAAAAACAGGGGTCGGTTAAATTTTGGATTTTTTAACTCAAAGATAATGCTACGTTTAACATCTATGAGATCGTCAATTTTTATTATATTATCCTTTACTAACATTTTGGGTAGGGTCTTAGGACGAGTGACCCACTGCTAACATGTGCCGCCACGTGTTAAGCTATCATTGGACCAGTTAAAGCATGACATTTTCGTAATTTTCAGTTACTCTCAGGCTTCTTTAGTATTTTGGTTCCCTTTAAAACTTTTTATACATTGTCTTTCTCCTCTTTCCCTGTCTACAACCTAACCACCATCATCTACAACCACCGGCATCGGTTGTTGTGCGCCTCTTCTAGCCTTCTAATGTGCTGCCAGACTACCATCAATTGATCAATAAATGTCACCCACCGTAACATCGTGTATAACATTATTGAACGCACCGGTCACTCACACTTTTCCCCAAATTGAGGTCGACGACGCGACCATTGCCCAATCGAAACCGGGCAGTTTACACATCTCAGACGTTTCTTTTTTTATCCGACTTCCATTATGTGTTGACCTCTTCCATTGTCGGTGTTAAGATTGTTAAGCATCTGAGTTTGTCTTGCTGCCTTCGAAATAGAAAACAATCCTTGTTAGTGACATTTATGGTAACCTACTTTAAAGGCTGACATATCGTGTCGGACACGACATGATAAAACATGATGACTTGAGACTTGAGAGTTTAAATACGACACGATAGCTTATCGTGTCATTTTTTCTCCAAACACAAAATCTTTTATAGAAACGAAGCGAGTTGGTACCAAATGAACAACATAGATACCAATATTGTTCTCGTCAGGGGCAAACGCCCCCTCCCCTCGTTTCGTAATTCTGAAAATGATTCTCGTATTACGTATTTGTACTTTTTACAAAAAGTAATAAAGCGTCAACATTCTGCTAACCCGATATTCCGATGTACTTATTAAACATTTACGATATGCCCCATCCGGTTTGAGAGAATGAAAATAAGGCTTGTGTTCTTTTCATTTCCTCCTTTTTTTTTTCTATTCTTAAAACAAAAAACTTTAAAAGTTAAAACACATATCCAATCATTTTCCCTTTTTTCCCTCTTAAAAAAGCTTGAAACAACGGTCTTTTCCTTTTCCTTTCTTCTCTTTTTTCCTTCGTTAATGCTATGTTTCCGAGTTTACTTAACCAGAGAAAGGAAAAAGAACGGAACATAAAAACCTCCCTTCACTTTCTTTTCCACTTTTTTCCTTCTTTTCTTTTCTCTCGAAATCTCTCCAATTTGGAAGGATAAAAATAAGCCTACTTTTTTCTTCATTTCCCTTATTTTCCCTTCTTAAAAAAACTCTCGAGCACTTCCCCCAATTTCCTTTCTTTTCACTCTAAAAAAAACTCTAGAACAAAGGTCATTTTTCTTTTCTCTTCTTTTCCTTTTTAAAATGAAACTCGGGAACACAACGTAAGTGAGACTCGGAAACAAAGCGTTACGGACCGGGCCGACCCTCAAGCAAAAGAAAATAAAATCTTAGCTTCTTGGGCCTTAATTTTTAGGGCCTCTATTCTCACTGGCCGTGGCCGCCCCTCGTACCTGACTATCTTTGTCGTCGCTGGATTCCTGTACTCAGTATTTCGTCATCAATAGCAGAACCGTTTATTGTTTTCTGTCGTCCACTACATGTACGTCACTTCTTAATTTATGTTTCCTATTGTTGTCTGTGTTTACCACCCTGCACACAAATTATTCATTCATCCGATAATTACTAACAAATTTGGTAAATATGCAAATTATGGGTTTAGGTGTTTTATCATAAACCTATCCAGAGCATGTTAATTTGACGTTTTTTCGTTTCTGAATTCGCATTTTTTTGGTGATTTGGTTGAAACACGCCAGGTGTTTGATAAAATGCTTAAATGAATTTGTTGCCTTGGATGTAGCTTAAATATTATAAAGAAACATGTATCTTTCTTTATAAATGTCTGTCAGTATACATGGGTTTATTCTTTTTTTTTTTTTTTTTTTGAATTTTCTACTTAAATTGTGCAGTACTGAATTCTGTTGATCAAATTCAGATTGATGTTCGTTGAAGAAGGTATGTCTTTTTTTATCCCCAATGGTAGTTGTTCAATTCCTAATCGGCATTATATGTCATTCCGCAGGTGGAAGTAGTGTGATTACTGATTACAGAGAAAAGTAATCACTTTTACAGTTATTTCATCTATTTTACTTTGGGATTTTAGTGGGATGTTTGCTTCTAGAACTGACTTTCTTGGTTTGCAATGTGCAAGCCAGAGTAAAATATGTAGTGTAACTCCAATACAATGTGCATTTGTTAGTTTCTCGGTGCATTAGTTGAATAGCTTATACAAACGGATAATTTACTAACTATGATCATCATAGTTGACAGTTGTTAAATGCCATTGCCTCTTGCGCCTAGGCCCATTATCCAGGCGAGGCGAGGCAGTTGCGCACTTGCACTTTAAGTCGAGGCAATTGCGCTTTAAGTCTCCATGTGATGGTTTAGGCACAGATTCTATCGAAGGAAAGCTTCTTTTATGCACTAATACACTACTTAAATAAAACTTTTGATACTAATTAGATGATAGGAAATGATATATAATAGCTTTTGTTTATTTTATTTGAAGAATAGTATAATTTTTATACTACATAATATATTTTTCTTTTTTTTTCTTTGTTCGCTTTTTTTATCTCAAGCCCCCACTTTTTTTGCGCCTAGGCCACAGGCTCAAGGGCCTTTGCACCTTGAGCTCGCCTAACGCCTTTGATAACTATGATGATCATGAAGTTTTATTGTAAGAGTGTTAGGTGTTTATAATTTCTACTCGTACTATTTTTTTGGGTACATTGATATGGCGTGCTGTTTATTTATTTGTATTTTGATTTTAATGAGCATAGATAAGTGGAGCAAGGAAGACGGATCTTGGTAATCTGCCTCGCAATTTAAGAAATGAGTGTTAGTTTTATCATTAACAATTGTGTATAATTTGTCAATTATGGATCTGTTATGGTGAATGTAGCCATATTTAATTAATGCGGTTAATATATAGTTGATTAGGAATCTGTTGCGGTGAATGTAATGTAAGAATCACCAACATTCCATGGATAATCCAACCTGTATAGGGCCTGCTTGCAGATGTAATTAGCTTATGTTTAATTCTTTAGATGTATACATTTGTATTCAAAACTTATAGAAAACATATGCCGGGGCAACGGCCGGGTACAAATACTAGTTTAAGTATATTTTTAATTTCAGTTTTTGGTTGCCTTCATTAGGGCACCGCCTCACCATCCTATCGACCCAACAATCAGCCATTCAACATCAGGTAATTGTACATAAATTTCCAAATTGAGAATGCACTATTATTTAATTTAAATTCATTGATACTTGAATAATAAAAGGGCAATTACATTAGGATGGCACGTAGACGGGCAACAAGCTGGCCCTAGGGGTCGAAATATTGATGTGAAAGACACGTTAGACTCTGTCAAGGAACCGAACAACTTCCGGGGCTAAAGGGACAATATAATTTCTGATGTAGATAGCGTGAATAATTAGTAGGCTTATTCACTCTGTTGATTTTGCTGGGTTGCCATGTCCCTGTTCTTGGAAATTTTGAAAGTAATCAGCTTCCTATTTGTGGTGATTCTGTTTAATTTTGGTGCATATTTTGCATAGGGTTTTTTTCTCCGCTAATAGAACTTAGAGATAACAGTGATTCTGATGCGCAATTTTTCTAATGCATTGATGCCGCTCTATGTTCGTGGTGATTTATTAGTATTCGTTTGTGTTTGTTTATATTCGTTTGTTGTCATGAATAAAGCAAGCACATAGAATGTTTACACACATTGCTCTATGCGGGTTGGTGTAACTCAGTTGAAATAACTAATAAAAGTATATAATCCAGAGTTCCATCCTCATTATGTTATCGGGAGTCTGATATAACCCGGTTATCCTGATATTTTATCCAGTAACAGGGTCTGATAAGTTATTAGAATACCCGTTTCTTTTCAACAGGGTAATAGAAACACGGTTCGATGTTTCTATTTCTGCGCATTCCATCTTATAAGGTTTTGGTTAGGGACTTAAGGCGATTTTGATGGTTTAGATGAGGTTACATTACATATGGTCTCTGGTGTTTATCTGCATGACTAGCTTTCTCTTTTATAAAATTTAATTATTAAGTAAAAAAAATCCTATGTTGGGAACATATAACTAAATCTCTGTGTTTATCCGCTCAATTCGTTAGGAGAATTTCTATTATTCATAAAGCATAACCCTTACATAACTTTGAAATAACAGGCTATGAAGGTTGCTCATCTCTGCGATTCTGCCTCCATCAGTCAATTTTTCAAACTGGTGCTTCCACTGTGAGTTATGGTGTTCCTCCGGAGAAATATTCACACAAAAGCCTTTGATTATATACAAGATAAGGTTAATGACAGCAGCCCCTCATTATCGATCCATCTTCACGCAATTCCTCGAATACACCCAACACAAGAACCTCTCAAACGGCAGAACACTCCATGCTCATATTATCAAAACCGGCTCCATACACTGCTCTTACATTGCCAATACCCTCGTTAACTTCTACGCCAAGTGCCATCGCTTACCCGAAGCTCATCAAGCTTTTGAAAGCATCGAAAACAAGGACGTTGTCTCATGGAACTCATTAATCAACGGATACTCTCAACTGGGTGGGTTCCAGAACTCTGTCGTTGTGATGGACCTGTTCAAGAATATGATGAGCCAAGAGCATTTGGTGCTACCCGATGCGCGTACTTTCGCTGGTGCTTTTACTGCTGCGTCAGCTTTAGGGGATTCTTTTGGAGGGAAACAGGCACACACGGTTGCCTTTAAGTTAGGAAGATGTGAGGACATTTTTGTTGGTAGTTCTTTGTTAAACATGTATTGTAAAGCGGGGTTGGTTGAAGATGCTCGCAAGGTGTTTGATGAAATGCCTGAGAGAAATTCGATTTCTTGGGCTACTATGATTTCTGGGTATTCGATGCAGAGGATTTGTGGTGAAGCTTTGGAGCTTTTTAGGAAGTTGGTAGCATACGAAGAGGAGTATGTGAATGAGTTTGCTGTCACGAGCATTTTAAGTGCGTTTACTTTGCCTGAATATATTTATATTGGATCGCAAATTCATTGTCTTGGACTCAAATATGGGTTATTATCTCATGTATCTGTTGGTAATGCGATTGTCACGATGTATTCAAAGTGTGGAAGCTTGGATGAGGCTGTCAAGGCATTTGATTTGTCAAGCAATAAGAACTCTATCACATGGTCTGCGATGATCACGGGCTATGCTCAGGGTGGAGATCATAAAAAGGCATTGGAATTGTTCTCAAAAATGCATTTTAACGGGTTAGTTGCTAGTGAATTTACACTAGTTGGGGTCCTTAATGCTTGTAGTGATGGTTCGGCTATTGGGGAGGGAAAGGAGACACATGCATACTCGATTAAACTAGGGTTCCAATATCAAATTTACATAATGACGGCTGTAGTTGATATGTATGCTAAATGTGGTTTCTTAGATGATGCTCGGAAGGGGTTTGATCATTTACAAGAACCAGATGTCGTGTTGTGGACTTCAATGATTGGAGGGTATGTTCAAAATGGAGAGAACGAGCATGCTATTGACTTGTTTTGTAAAATGCAAACAAAAGGTATATCGCCAAATGAGCCAACAATGGCAAGTGTCCTAAAAGCATGCTCAAATCTTGCTGCACTCGAGCAAGGAAAACAAATTCATGCCACCACTATCAAACATGGATTTGGGCTCGAGGCTCCAATTGGAGGTGCACTGTCAACCATGTATGCTAAATGTGGAAGCCTTAGAGATGGAGATCTTGTATTTACTAGAATGCCATCAAGAGATGTTATTTCATGGAACTCAATGATTTCAGGTCTTTCCCAGAACGGGCAAGGCATTGAAGCGCTTGAATTGTTCACGAAAATGCAGATTGAAGGTACAAAACCGGATTATGTTACGTTTGTTAATGTTCTCACTGCTTGTAGCCACATGGGAATGGTAGAAAAAGGATGGCATTATTTCAATATGATGTCGAATGAATACGGTATTATTCCAAGAATAGATCATTATGCATGCATGGTTGATCTTTTGAGCCGTGGTGGAAAGCTTAATGAAGCAAAAGATTTTATTGAATCAGCACCCATTGATCATGGTCTATGTTTATGGCGGATACTATTAAGTGCTTGTAGGAATTATCATAACTATGAATTAGGAGCTTATGCAGGAGAGAAATTAATGGAATTGGGGTCACCAGAATCTTCTGCATATGTGTTATTATCCAGTATTTATAAGGCTCTTGGAAGATCAGACGATGTTGAAAGGGTCAGACGAATGATGAACGTTCGTGGGGTGAGTAAGGAGCCAGGGTGTAGTTGGATCGAGCTTAAGAGTCACTGTCACGTGTTTGTTGTTGGAGACCAGTTACATCCACAAGTTAAAGAAATTCGTTTGGAACTAAACAGATTGAGTAAACTGATGAAAGATGAAGGTTACCATCCTGAATCGGATTCAAATTTTGCAGATTTGGAGGTTTGAGATGCTTTAATTGATTAGGATCATGAATCATATTATCTGGTCAAGATTTTTATTTATTTATTTTTTCATATATTTTACTCCTAACACTCGACAAACAGGACAACTGCAATACATGTTTGTGTCTTTGTAATCTTGAATTTTGAAATGATCTGAAAATATATTTGTTATCTACAATTTTGCTTCAGCACATTCAGGTATGTTTTGTCTTTGTTCTTTTACCAGCATATTGCGCTTGTAATATGTTTTTTCTATGTCCATCTCTGTTTTATAAACATTTTATCTGCATAACTCATTTAATTTAAACGAACCAAGCCTAACTCATTTAGTTCAAAAGTTGAGCTTCGCTCGTTTTGAGCTCTATGTTTAAGGCATGAGCTCGGCTCATGCTAGACTTGTTTGCTATTTATTTAATATTTAATTATATATATTATTGTAACTATAAGTGACATACAATAAAGTTGGTTTTTATCATAATTATATACATGTATAATAAAATTGTATACTTATATCTGTAACAAGCTTGTGAACCAAGTTGGTATGTGAAGCTCTGGCTCATTTAAGCCTGTTTTGACTTTTGAGTTTTCTGAGTTTTTATCCTGGATAGCTTAGGAAGACAAGTTCTGATTATTATGCATAGTAGTACAAGGATACAAACTTTTGACTACAACTTTTCACAAACCATAGTTATCATTAAATTTTGTTAGATAGCTCGTCATTTATGGTTTTTTGCTCCCTTTCCAATTGCGAGTTCTTTCGGCCAACTCTCTCATTGATCCAACTAATAATATCAACAAAAACAGTATCAGTGTTTTCAATAAACTCCCCATATGTAAGCGCGTGCCACATTCCTGGGTACAACTTAAAAGCCTTGTCAGTGGTAGAAGCAGACTCGTATAGAAGTTTACTCGTCAAGGGATCAGTTACCTTGTCATCCTCTCCATGCACAATTAAGAACGGCATTGTTACCTCTTTCAATCGGTTTTCAAGGTCTACGGCAGCAGTAAACAATTCTACAGCAGTTTGTAGGCGCACGCGACCTTTGTAGCATAACGGGTTGTCACGAATCTATCACAAGGATTGGAAACAAATGCTTCAGATCATTGAAACAAATTTAAATCAACATCAGAGTTGGTTATAAATGTTTACCTGTTGTCTAATTATAGGATCTCTAAATGCAAGCTCAATAATATCTTCACCCGGGACGATCCTCCAAGTTGGTATGATTCGATTAAGTTGTAAGAGAATGTTCATCACAAGCTGTGGTGGCCTCATGTTGTCTGCTATCTGAACTTAAAACATAAAACTTTTTAACATAATAGCATTTATTAACCAATTCTACAAAGTACAAACATTCCACAAATGTTTTTATACCTTATTACTTTATTAGTAATAGACCTGTCACTTGTATTAAGCTTGGACTCGTGGTCGTTTATTGATAAAATTTAATTTACACTTGAGCTTTGTTATCGTGTCACTTGAACTCGACCCATTGTCTCACAGGTTGATAAGAACACGACCAGTTTAATATGAACTTTTTTGGACTATAATAGATATGAAAAATCGCGCCAGACACATGAACACAAACATAACATAAATCATGATTTTTTTATTAGCACTCTAAAATAACAAATGTCCGCTAAAAATGCAAACGTATATAAATTTAGGTATAACGTAGGCGGTCGGTTTTAACCACGGCATAAAACATTTTCGTAAAGGGAAAGTTACAAAAATAATAATTTTACTAGTAAAATTATCAAAATAGTCAAACGCCGACTAAGCTGGCAAATTTGGAGTCTAGGCGCCGTTTTTGCCCACAAATTTGTTGGCTTAGCCGCCATTTGTTATTTTGGTAACAAACATTGGTCAGATGTCTATTCTTGTAATTTCTCACTTCTTAACATGCATATAAAATAAAACAGGTCAATCCATGAAGTCACTAAGTCGACCGACACGACCCTTTGAAGCTAAACGAGCCGTGCGTTTGACTTGAAAATGACTTTAATATGTTTAGACTAAACAAATCCGTGAATTCTTTGTTAGGTTTTTGTTGTGTCAAAAAGTTTGGTATTGTAGTTGAATTTTCATTATATGTTTTCTAAACATAGCATAGTGGATATATATTAGGCCAATCACACTTTTTGAACCCTATCTATAATGATGATGAAAATAGTAGGATGATAGTTTGAATCATATATTAATATACTTTATCAATTACTAACTTTTATATCTACAATATTAAACAAGAATACTACTAGAAGTATAGAGTGAAGAGGGTGCACACACCTTACACATGGGTGCAACCAAGACTCCACCATCCCAGAAATTTGGTTTTGTCCTGTGTAACCGGAGAACCATTGCTCCTCCCATGGATTCTCCAAGTAATATCCTCAATTTATTTTTGTTCTCTTTTCTTTCTGAAAATAAAAACATTAATTACATAAAGTGAATAAAACTTATACTCGAGTTAATTTGCATGGTGAAATAATTATTGGCTGTTTATAACATAAATATTGGGTGTGAAGTCTTTGAGCTCGTTTATTTGGATGTTTAAAAGGCTAACTATAGGATTTCTTATTCATCAAGCCTAAAACCCTAGTTTAGTCCTATATATTCATGTTATATAGGTTCCTGTTGGACTGAACCATGTAAAATTCTCGTGTTCATGTGTCATGCTTTATATTTTCTCGTTTATCATTACGTATTTGCTGTGAATCGTTTTTCCGCTATAGCGATGTACCACCGGAAAGTGGAAACCTAACAATACACCTTTATTTTTTTAATATACTTATGATTATTTTCGAAATGGGAAGGTCAGATAAAACAAATGATTGTTAGAGTGAATGTTGGTTGGTCTCTTGTTTACTATTTTCTCAAATTTCAATTCCAACATCTTATTTAATTTTTAATTTATTTATTTAGAAAAAAAAAACCCAATGGTTATCCATATATCAAGAAAAAAAAAACAGAACTCCACAATATAGTATACCACAAATGGTTGTGAAAAACTGAGAACAATCATCAACAAGATCATCAAAACAACTGATATGTCCTTGAATTCCATCAGATTTTCCATGGCCTTGATTATCTATTCCATAAACTCCGAATCCCGCCTTAACAAGCCTCATTGCAGTTCCTAATTATTTAAATTTTATTCACTTCATAATATAAATATATGTTATTTAAACTTCAGAAACAACTCAACAAGCTCACCCTTCATGGAGACACTGCACTCCATAGCATATCCATGGTTAAGAAAGACTAAAGCTTTCGGTTCACAATCCATTGGAATCCATTGGCATGTGAAAAGCTTCATTCCTTTTGAATTTGTAATGAACTCCTACAAAAAAAAAAAAATAGTTGGAAAATTTGTTAAAGAATAAACAAAGCATGATTTTTTTAATGAGAATATTTAAATTTCACCTCATCATATTTGACGTTAGAAGATTCGATCACCTAAACAATTTGAGAAACAAAACAAATAGAATTTAATCAAAAATTTGTTACATGAAACGTGTGAAGTTGAAGAAACAAAGGATCATACCATGAAAGAGTGTGTTTTAGTCATGTTTGTGTTGATCAGTTAATGGATCCGGAGATTCTGGGAGAGAGACAGAGATTGAAGTGCTTATAGAGTAGAGTTGATCTTTACTTATATATATAGAGATGGAGACTCGCGATTAGTGATTAGTGTGATTTAGTGTGATTGACCGATATAATTTTTTATTTATTTATCAGGTTAAAAACCCATGTATCTACCAGGGTTGAAAATATTAATATATTATGTTTTATTACTCTTGTTTTTCTTTAATTAAGAAATAGAATACAAACGAGTGAAATAGGTGAAGAAGACTCATAAAATTGTGACACATGATGGAACACTTATTTATTAGGTATAGATTTGCTTAGTTAAACACTTATGTCACTAGTGTCATGTCCAAGAGTATGTTAAAAAAAGCTGTTTGATTGGTATGAAATTACATTTATATCCTTATTGTAAAAAAAAAAAGAATACATGACAATACATGAGATTATATATGATGTATCAAAGGACGGCCGCAAGACATATATTCGTTGCCCTCTCTCAATCTTTCATCATTGTACCTCACACTTCATGGACCCTCAATGCGTAGGTATTGTATACTCTTTTAAGTTGTGTTTCACATGCACTTACACATAAGGATATGTATATGTGTTAAATGTTTGCAACTTGGTGTCCATTGCTTACTTAAAGACTTTTAGTCATGTTGGTTCATCATCGATGTAGTCTTGTAATCTTTGGTGTAAGGGTGCTAAACTGCTTAGGTGTTTCTTTGATTGAACTCAAGAGAGAAATAGGTAGTTTAACATTGTGTAATTATGTATATATTGGTCGGACAATTTATGTTTTTAGTTGTTAGCCGTTATATATGTCACAAAATATAGGTCATGTGATTTTTAAAAATAAATTTAGAATTATTCCTACTATGACGATGACGAGGATTGCTGCTACTGCTACTGCTACTACCACTACCACTACCACTACGAGTACTACTACTACTACGACGACGACTACTACTACTACGACTACTACTACTACGACTACGACTACTACTACTACGACTACTACTACGACGACGACGACTACTACGACGACTACTACGACGACGACCACGACGACGACCACGACGACGACCACGACCACTACCACGACCACTATCACGACCACTACCACGACCACTACCACTACGACCACTACTACTACGACCACTACCACTACGACCACTACGACTACGACCACTACGACTACGACCACTACCACTACGACCACTACGACTACGACTACGACTACGACTACGACCACTACGACTACGACCACTACGACTACCACCACTACGACTACGACGACTACCACTACGACAACTACTACTACTATTATATTTTGAAGGCGTGGTACAACTATTATTATATTTTTAGCCACCTCTTCACAGCTCTAACATCGACTTACCTAATTACATGTTGTCATCAACGAAATTACGATTAGTGCCTTAGTGGTGACTACAAACCCTCTTCCCCTATGTTGACGGAATGTTAGCCTTTTATCTCTATATTTTACCATGGGCGTGTAGCTCAATTGGTTCAAGGGTGTGGTGCTTTGTCCTTACCAAGTATGGAATCTGATCCTTGGGGTTGAAACCTAGCTTACATCGCCTTTCTGCTGAGTGAATTTGGTTTACCTCTAATTTGTTGGGCTTGTGGTGGTCTGACATTGGCCAGTTACCAGGAAAAAGGATTGGTGTTCAATCCTTTTCTTTTATGTGACATGTATTCACTTTATATAATAAGAGGTAATCGGCTATATGTATTTTAGATCATTTCTGATATTACTGGAACATAAAATAGATTAATGTAAAATAATTAAGCTTAGTGGCAATAAAAATTAAAAAGTATAAATGTATAGAGTTGTTTCCTTTAATCCGTTAGATTCGGTCTACGTTTTGGTTCACTCAATAACTAAACATCCAATCTCTTATGTTACTGACATTTATCTTCAATTCAACCGCCCTTGAGGCTAATGGTAGCTAGGTTTTGTAATATTAACATTGTCTTCACAGCCGGCTCAACCATTTTATGGGCTTAAGACGAGATAAAAATTTGGGGGCCCCTTTTTTAATTTCATTCTTACAAAACCTTTTATGAAATCATATTCAAACAAATTCTAAGCATTCAACCAAATCAATTGTTTAACGCAGGTTTAATTTTCAGACCATTTTATATACATAACAATAATTAAAAAAAAAAAAGAAAAGAAAGAAAGACCACAATTTAAACCATTCAAACAAATCAATTCACATAGATAAACTAAATAGCATACACTATTAGCATAAGTCGACTTAAATTCTGGGGCCCTTACATTGTGGTGGCCCTAAGCATTTGCCTTATCTTGTTAAGATCTAGAGCCGGTCCTGATTGTCTTGATCGGTTGATTGTTATTCTTCTTGTTATTATAAATTTAACAGGGATCCTTATGCATGTAAACTTGTCCTTGAGGCTAATGGTGCTTACGAACTTACATTTATTGCCAATTATTGAAGCAACGAAGCCCCCTTGATGTATTATTGGACAGTTATCTAAAAACGACTTTTGGCTTGATTGTGCCTTCACAATTTAATTTTATGAACTATTGATATAGTTATGAATTATGAGAACGAACTCTACTTGTTTTTTTTTTTATTAAAATTTTGAATTTTCGCCTAGTCATATCAACTTGACTATTTTTTCCTCTCTAATAATTAATAAGTTTGAATATCAAAATCCAAGATTATTTAAAAGGGGTTTATAACACGTGCTCAAAAGACATGTACATGTTATGAAGTATTTATAAAAATACGAAATTTCATTTATAAATAAGGCATACGGTCGTGCAATGCACACGTATCATTTTCTTAAACTTACCATTCACACGATTTTTCGTCTTAATATGATTAGGAGTTTTTTCACATGCAATAGAGTAACATGATATTTGTAAGAATATAGAGAAAACATGACATGGCGTGTATATGCAATGACAAATCAAACTAGCTATCTCTTTTTTTACTTTGTCAGACCAATTCAGATCAAAGTGGAACAAAAGAAAAGGTTAAAAGGCACTTTAAATTTGTAATCCCCCTGCAACTACTATTGTATCCCCTACAACTACTATTCTATTCTAGGAGATAGTTTATAAGAAAATTCATTTTATTGAGAGAAATCAAGAACTTTATATTATATATATGTGCATTATATATGGCTAAGTATCCTGTGAAAACCCTCTTGAGTTGTGAAAACCCGTGAAAACCCTATGTAACAACATTGTTTTTTTTTAATTTTTTTAGAATAGCTTGTATACTTAATTGTATGAGTTTCGGCCCAAAAAAATCAAAAAAGCGCCGAATAGATTTTTTTTTTTTAAAAAAATTACGTAACACAGATGTTACATAGATTTTTTTGTTGTTACACATAAAAAAAATTACGTAACACATATGTGTAACAAATAATCTACTCGGCGCTTTTTTTGATTTTTTTTGGCCAAAACTAATAAAATTGAATATAAAAGCTATTCTGAAAAAATCAGGAAAAAAAATGTTTTTACATAGGGTTTTCACGGGTTTTCACAACTCGTGAGGGTTTTTAATTTAACCCAACCCCATTATATATTACCACATATGCAAGCCTCTTACCTAGTAAGTTTCAAAATGACGTTGGATGAAAATTTTACCTTTTTGTCATTTCACATGTGTTCATAATACTCACCCTGCCACTCATGCACCACCTCATTGACCTACTACTACTTCCTTCACCACCAACCACCACCAAATAGGTGTACGCTTACTAGCCTAACACTTACTGGTTCAGAGTCTTTTAACCAACCATACCTCTTATTTGTAGCTCTTACTGGCGCAGAGTTGGCAAACAACCTCTAAATATGTATACAATACACACTTTAAGCCCTCTAGCCGAATTATTATAATTAGAGCCGCAAACAAGTCGAACATCTTTGCGAACCGTTCGACGAAAAGTTTGTCTGTGTTCATTCTTTTAATAAATGAACGAACACGTCACGTTCATTCATTGTGTTCGTGGACGTTCAGTAATATGTTCATTTATGTTCTTTTGCGTTTGACAGCTTATTAGGGTTTTTAACCTTTAGTTTGTAATTAAAGTATTTCAAAATTCTTATTAATAAACTATTTAATAAATAGTAGTGTATCACATATTAATATTACTTCGCTTATTTGATTTTTTTTTTTGAAAGGCAAAAAAAAAAGGACTTCAAGTTTAGTATGATAAATTTTTTTGGGACATTATTATATGGTATTTATATGATCAAGATTATGTCAAGTATGTTTGGATAATTGAGTTAGTATATTTTGAGTAGTTCTACGTAATGTTTGGGATTGTTTGTTTTCGGTTTTGTTCATTAACGATTGTTTATGTTTGTTTGCATTCATCCGTGTTCATGAACGATCATTTGTGTTTGTTTGTGTTCGTCTTTTTCTAACACCTAAAATTAACAAACAAAAACAAACGAACATAAACAAGGACTTGTTTGTATTCGTTCAATACATTTGCACCTCTAATTAGTGGTGCACAAAACAAGGGTTTGGGAACCAAAACTGGCCCAAATCGGTTTTAGCTGAAACCAGTACTAAAAAATCCCAAACCGAAACATAACAAAAAACCGGGCTAAAACTGTCGCTAAAACCAGCAAACAAACCCAAACCAAAACCGAAACCGACACACAAACCGGAACCAAACCAAAATCGCTACCACTAAAAACCAGTTGAAACTAGAAAAAAATCAAAACCGGTTTAAGAAAAAACATTTTTGGCCAAAAACACAAATAAAAACTGTTTTTGTATTAAAAATTCAATTTTCCTCTTAAGAAAACCTAAACGTTAGTAAAACTCAAAGTTTATTTAAATTATATGATTTTAAATAGTGTGTATGTTAACCAGAATAAAAATTAAAACTGAACCGGAATCGCAACCTAAATTGCATAAAAAAATCGATTAAGTCCGACCAAACCGGTTCCACCGGTACGGAACCAAACCGTCCTCAAACCGAAATTAGCTTGACTTAAACCTCTCAACACTTAAACGGGGTTTAAGTCAAGCTAATTTCGGTTTGGGCTTGAACGCAAGCAAATAGTATACTGGACTGGACTTCACGTAGGTCCAGCCTTTACATATATAATAGCCCTAACTTTCGGTTCATTTCTCGCAGCCTAGGGTTTGTAACTTTCAATCCAGCCAGCCAGCCTTCCTTCATCGCAGCAGTTCACTCCACATTCAATCAATGGGTAACTACTTTTCAATAATATTATCGTTCTGTATTTGATTCATTCATTCATTTACGGTAACTGATTTGTTGGTGTAAATATATAGCTCGAATCAAGGTTCATGAGCTTAGGAACAAATCCAAGGCTGATTTGTTTTCTCAGTTGAAGGATCTCAAGGCTGAACTCGCTCTTCTCCGTGTCGCCAAAGTTACTGGCGGTGCTCCCAACAAGCTCTCCAAGATGTATCTCTTTTGCTTTTATTATTACCTATCATCACATCTTTATTATGTTTTATTATTAACTTATTTGTTGCTGTTTGTCACTTGATTCTGATTTGCACATGGAAACATTGTAACACATCATTTCTGTTGTATTATATGCACATGTAGACGTCTATTATACTTGTAGTTATCAAAGGCGCAAGGCGCAAAAAAATAAAATAAAAAAAGCTATCATATAACATTTAATATTATCTAATTAGTATCAATTTTTTTAAATATTAGTGTATAAAAGTAGTTTTCTTTAGATAAAAGTAGAAATATGGCTGGAATTTAGCCATAATTTAGAGAATTTGGCTAGTAACTCTTCAGAATTTGGGAATCTTGCCGGAATTTGCGCGTAAACGATCACCCAGAGAGTTTAAAGCGCAATTGCGTCGCCTCACCTAAAATATGGGCTTAGGCGCAAGAAGCGATGGCTTTTAACAACTATGATTATACTTCAAGCACATTTGTTTGTATATATGCATTAGAGGTGTAGTAGCTTCTTAGATTCTCTAATTAACCAACAACACATAGTGGGAATTGGTATGTTTGAATTATTAAATTGCTCTGCATTAGAGTTGTAGTTTATTTTGTGATTAATGGATATCCTTTTGAATTGTGGCATGCTATATAATGCTCGTGCTGTCGTGCATATTCAAGTTTAGTTATATGACTCCTTTTTTTGTGGTGTTGTGTGTTTTTAGCACATTTTCTATTGACCTGATTTGGTAACGAGCTTTTGATGCATGGCTGCTTGAAATGTGGATACAGTTTAATGTTTGTGGTCGTTTATTGTCATTGGCGCTTATGAATCTGTACTTTGGAAAGTTACTGTGTTCTAAAGCTTTCTTGTTATTTGGCTAAAGAGGTATTGGGCTTGTGTTTTTAATGTTATTACTACTTGTATGTTTCGCAGAAAAGTGGTGAGGACATCAATTGCACAGGTGCTGACTGTGATTTCACAGACACAGAAGGCTGCTCTTAGGGATGCCTACAAGAAGAAGAAGTATTTGCCCCTTGATTTGCGTCCCAAGAAAACGAGAGCCATCCGTAGACGTCTAACCAAGCATCAGGTTCTCTGCTCAATGAATTGCTTACTTGTATCATGCTAGCATCTGTTTTTATACCACAAAATGTCTCGTAAACAATCGTTGTTTTGTTACCGAATCACGTATCATATAGGTTTTTTTTTTCATTGAACTTATAGGTGACCTAATTACGAACTTACATAGTCCAAAATTGAGGCATTGTTGGCGAATTAAAACACCAGTTTGATGATATCCTGTTCTACTACACTTGTGCTAGTTTAATTATGTTGTTTTTTTGCCAAATTTTGTTGGATTATGTGTGTTGGATTGGAGACATCTTAACAGATTGTTTTATGTTGATATAGGCTTCATTGAAGACCGAAAGAGAGAAGAAGAAAGAGAAGTACTTCCCATTGAGGAAGTATGCTATCAAGGCGTAAGGTCAAAACTATCAAGGAAGATATCTAGGTGTGTAATTCTCTTTCGAATTTTTGTTTTGTACGATTCATCAGACTTATGTATTCGTTAGTTTGGTTGCAACGAGTTACGGTTGATGTCGAACCTCGCACTTTTATGTTAAGTATCCATTTGACTTGTTTTTCGAAGACAGTTTACCAGCTGTTTCGTTGGTTCATGATGCGCTGTAGTAGTTCCAGAGCAAAATTAATTATTAATTCTTGGAGCCGCAGGTGCCTTAGAAGGATAATTAACCATTTGTGAACATCTACATACAGCCAAGATAGGGTAGAATTGTCTTAAAAAATATAAAAAAGACCATGTGGTGTTACCAAAACCAAAAGGGTGAGACAAGTAGGTGAAAGTTGGTACTAAATCTGAACCATTGACTTGCTATATCAACCATTCATGTTTTTACTCTTTAAAGGTATAAATTTTTAAAAATAAATGAAATATATAGTGTTATAGATCATAACCATTTCGGTTAACCAGGATTGGTTTGGGGTTAACTTTGTATCAGTTAATTCAGTTTGTAGTTAGGTAGGATTGAGTGTAATGAACTGATGATATGCATTAAAGAATTAAAGGAGTAATTTGAATACTTAACAATCATTTTCGTTCACGGGGTTTGGTCATTTTTTGTCACATCTATCAAAAACGAGGTGATTTGTTGTGAGTTCCGTCCAATTACTTAACTCAGTTAAATTGTATCATTAAATGAGAGGTATTTTTGACATTTTGCCAACAAAACTTAAGGGTATTTTGGACTTGTTGTAAACTTTATTTAGTTTTTTTTTAATTCTCCTTTTTATCCTCCCCCCCCCCCCATTTCTCTCCCCTCAAATCTCTACGTCTCTCTCCTAACCAACACTACCACCACCATATCACTGCCACACCACATATATACTTTTAGAGTCGATTTCACACGTTGCGGAAAGACTTGATGATACTTTAAAAGATAAAGGACCATTTGTGTAAGTATTCAAGACATCATGATTGATGATCTTGAATTTAGTAGACATGTATCTTGTATACAATTGTAGAAGATAAATGCTACGGACTTTTTGTGTGATCAAAACATTTGTGTAGATAACAATCATGATCACCCCCCCCCCCCCCATTTCTCTCCCCTCAAATCTCTGCGTCTCTCTCCTAACCAACACTACCACCACCATATCACTGCCACACCACATATATACTTTTAGAGAGTCGATTTCACACATCAACAATGTCGCCGTCGCAAACCGGTGTGGACCCAAATCTAACCACCTACGTTTTGCCACCAAAATCAGATCTGTGGTTTAGTTGCCCTACTGGTTCAACACTATCTGGCACCAAAATCACCAATTAACTTTACCACTATACCCAGCCCCACCCCTTGTGGTCGTAAAGGTGTTATTGTTCTTAATAGGTGGTTGAGAGTTCAAGCCTTATAAGAAGCAAAAAAAAAGTGTATTTAATTGGGGATGTAAAAAGGGATGTAATAAAAGTGTGTAAGAAGTGATGTAAAAAAACAAGGGAAAGAAATTAACCGGTAAAAAAAAAAAACTTCACCACCATATTCAGATGTCTTTTGTTCTAACTGATTTGGGGTCTGAACTAAATTATAATTCAATGGTGGCTGCAATTTAAACAGAAGTCGACATCTTGCAGCTGACTCACCACTCATATTATAACTCACCCCCTCATCTTCCTAGTTTATTTACAAACAAACCCTATTTTTTTTTTTTTTTTTTTGAACGTTGACTTTCATTAAAACAAAAAACCGGCTAGCCCTCAAAACGGGGACCGCCAATTATACACAAACATACAAAGGAGACGCCAACCAATCCTTCCAAACAATGTCTCTAAACTTAGATCTATATTTTAACCACAAAAACGCCCTAGATTTTATTTCAGCCACGATCTCACCGACGCGTCTCGAACCGTCTTGAAAAATCTTCATATTTCTGGTCTTCCATATCGTCCACACTGTAATCATTACTATGCCTCGAACAATCTTCTTTCGCCATTTTCCACCATGCACGCTCTTGTATAGAAGCAAAAGATCCTCGAAGTCATACGCAAAGAATGGAACTAGTCCACACCACCGCGTGATGTGACTCCAAATCTCAGCAGCTATCATACATCCCACAAACAAATGGTTCACATCTTCGGAGTGATAATCGCAAAAAATACACTTACTGTCATCCAAATTAATCCTTCGCTGCAAGAGAGCCGCCTTTGTTGGGATTCTATTAGCCTCCGCACGCCAACACAGCAGGTTTACCTTCATCGGAACCCAGCCTTCCCACTTCATTTTCTGCGTCCGATTACTACCCCTATCCATCCGAAGGGCCTTCTTCACATTTGCAACAGAGAAGCAGTCTGAGTTACCATCGTCCCAATACCACAAATCCTTATCCCCTTGCCTGTTAAAACCGCTAAGCATCCAGCACAAGTCTTGAAATTCAGAAATCTCGGTGACTGTTCCGGGCTCTCTTGACCAGTTATCTGCAAAAACAGCACCCGCTTGAGACCATTTGACTCTGTCTATGACCCAGCAGCTTTTATTCCTTTCTAACGAAAACAGATCCGGCCACCTCTCTTTCAAAACCGTATTTCCCAGCCACAAATCCTTCCAAAACCTGACATTATTTCCAGGCCCCACAGTGCAGCGAAAACACTGCGCAACCTGTTTCCCACTGATGTTCAGCGAACCCACAAACGAAACAATCGTTTTCCAACAACCGGTTAAAGAACTTTTAAGAGGCAGCAGGTTCCATAAACACCTACCCCCGTGAATCCATTCAATCACTTTTCGCCAAAGAGTGCCTTCTTCCGACTTAAACCTCCAAACCCATTTAATAATGAGCGCCGTATTCACGTCAGCCAGCTTCGACACTCCCAAACCCCCCTCTTTTTTGGGAGCGCAAATCGTCTCCCAAGCAACCCAATGCATCTTCTTTTCCTCGCTACTTCCAGCCCACAAAAACCTTTTCATGAGACTTTCAATAGCGTCAATAACCTTCGTCGGAGCCTTGTAAATAGAAAGATAGTAAATAGGCAGACTTGAGAGCACCGATTTAATGAGTGTTAATCTACCACCCATCGAAAGTGTTTTCGCCTTCCATGTTTCTAATCTACCTTGAACCGTCTCAACCACAGGCCCCCAGTTACCCACCCTTCTCATATTTGCCCCCACCCTTATCCCCAAGTACTCGAAAGGCAGAGAGCCCTCCAAACAACCCAGCAAGCTCGTCATACCCACAACTTCCTCATCTGGAACCCCTATACCAAACAATTGAGACTTGTTTATATTTATTTTCAGGCCCGAACAAATGTGGAAAACCCGCAAGATTGCAGCCACCTTCTTAATATTATCTCTAGACCAATCTCCCACTATCAACGCATCATCCGCGTAGAAAAAGTGAGAAAGTTGGTTACCATCGTTCGATAACGAGACGCCCTTGAATTCTTGCAACCCCACGGCTCTATTAATCAAACAGTGAAGAGCTTCCATTACCACTAAAAACAAAAAAGGAGAAAGCGGGTCTCCTTGGCGCACTCCTTTTTCGCATTGGAACTCAAACGTCGGTGCGCCATTAACCAAAACTGACGATCTCGCAGAGTGCAAGATACCCTTAACCCACATCACCCACCTCCCCGGGAAACCCATTTGCTCCAAAATAGAAATTAGAAACTCCCAATTGACGTTGTCATAGGCCTTTTCGAAGTCAATTTTGAGCATAAACGCCTTCTTTTTTGTCTTCTTAATCCATCCAATGATCTCATTTAACATCAACGGGCCATCTAAAATGAATCTTCCTTTGATAAAAGCCGACTGTGTATTCGAAATCACCGAACCCATCACTGTTTTCATCCTGTTCGCTAACACTTTTGAGATGACTTTACTCACAATTCCTATCAAATTGATAGGTCTGTAATCCTTCAATCCCACCGGAGTCTTAGACTTAGGGATCAAAGTAATAAATGAGGAGCCGCAACCCCTGCTAATGCTGCCAGACTCGTAAAATTGATCCATCAACCGCACAAAATCCTCTTCCAATGAATCCCAAAAGGTCTTTAAGAAACGAAAGTTGAAACCGTCTGGCCCCGGGGCTTTATCCAAGCCGCAATCAAGCACTGCACTTCTGACTTCGTCTCTGGTGAATCTTTTTACCATATTATTCGCGCAAGTGTCATCCAGCTTTTTAATGTTAACACACAACAAAATCGGTCTTCTCTTAAACTGGTCCGTAAAGTGCGCCCTGAAATGTCTTAAAACCTCTCGTTTTACAAGAGTAGGCTTTGAGACCCAAACCCCACCAATGAGTAAGCCCGGAATGGCATTGGATGCTTTTCTACCATTGATCACCCTGTGAAAGAACGCCGAGTTATCATCACCTTCCATCGCCCACTTTACTCTCGACTTTTGTTTCATGTCTTTCACTTTACAAATTTCCAACTCCTCCAAACCCCTTTTACATTCCTCCCAAGCCCAAACCTCATCTTCTTCCAGATTTCTAATTTCCGATAGCTGTTCAAGCTTCTCTCTCTCTTCTTTCAAAACCGCATATTCGTCCCCTTCTTTTTTTAGAACTTGCGCCCACCAATTTTTTAGAGACTGACGTAACACCCTAAATTTATGCATCAAAATCTCGTCTGCCGCTCCAGCCGGCTGACAAGACTCTAACGCCCTTATCACCTCCTCCTTACACCCCTCTATATGTAACCATGAATTGAACCACCGAAAAGGCTTCGGAACAAAATTCTTATCCACCAACGTTAATAAAAGCGGACAATGGTCTGAGGCTCCTCTAGGTAAGGCCCTCAAACAAGCCGTAGGCCACCTGTTAAAGAAAGATTGACAAACCAATATCCGATCAATTTTACTCATCTTGAGAACGTTGTCCCTATTTGTAAGATGAAGAGAATATATGGTTGAAGGTCGGAGCCTGGAACATCACAAAAGAGGCCAGATCCGAACCTGACAGAAGTCCAGGTCTTAAGCCGAAGCTCGGTCCGTCATAAGGATCGGAGCTGAGGGAAGACCGAACACCTAGCTTCGAACAACAAGGCCCATGGGCCTGAGTTTACCGAAGCCCACTCGGGAGAGTATAAATACTTCCAAAATTTCCTCATTTGGTAACTTCACTTACTTGTACTTTTCGTACTTTTCGTACTTACTTTCCACTTCTTAAAACCATACTTATTCTCACGCCGGAGGGTGGTCACAGAGAGACCCTTCCTCTCCCCTGTGACGAGCCTAACGGTGTCTTGTTTTGCAGGTTAATCTCAGATCTACTCAATTGTCACTCTTTCTCATCTTATCTCTCAGATCTGGTTCACCGGACCAACTAAGAGGTAACTTTTTTCCTCTTCAATTGGCGCCATCCGTGATTTGCTGTGTTCTTTTCTTTTTTCGAGAAGAGCAGAGTAATCTCCACCCATGACGGCACATTCTGAGGGATTCGTAATTGAAGACGTGACGGCAAATGAAGTTAACGACGATCAGGTGATCATCACCTCGTCGGCACCAGCTATCACCTCCACTGGCACACAGGGAAGTGCTCAGCAGTCATCTTACTCTATTGGTGCTTCGGCTGTCAAAGCAAGTGCTTCACTGATAGAGTTCGATGATGCTTTCCTCCAGAAAAACAGAGAGTTGTTGCTCCGGCTGAAGGAACAACAAAGCAGGGAGACAGTTCTGCAAAGTGTGAAAACCAATCTGTTCTCCACCGGTGGACTTGCTGCTTCGGCAGAACTAAGCACCGGTCTGGGATCTTTCGCTACTTACTCCACTGCAGTCACAACTATGCAGATCCAAACTCCACAAGGGCCACTGGCATCTTCTGGTTATACCGGACCGATGCAGATTAGCATGCCCATGTCAGAAAGAATGCCAATTGTAACAGGGGGAGACGATGAGCTTACTGCTCCATATCGCCCTGCCCATATGACATCGTTCTCCAAGTTCTCTCAAAGAGTTGCAACCGCACCTCTCCCTGTTAAGCTGAAAATGCCAGCTACTGTTAAAACGTATGCCGGAACCTCCGATCCAGATGATCATGTCTTTGCATTCGAAGGGGCAGCAGAGATCGAACTATGGCCCATGCCAGCATGGTGCCACATGTTCGCACAAACCCTCACCGGAGCAGCAAGGGTTTGGTTCGATGGGTTATCTGCTGGAGAAATCACCAACTGGATCGAGTTTAGAAAGTTGTTTTTGATAAACTTTGCAAACCAACGACGATGCTCCAAGGACATCACGGAAGTACACAACATCCGAAGGAAGGATGGTGAGTCCTTGGAGGCCTTCATTGATCGCTTCAGTAAAGAGAGTATGCAAATCCATGGTGCAATGGACCAGCTCCGAGTTTCGGGCTTTTGCCATGGAGTCCGAAACAATCAATTGGTAGAAAAACTGCATGAAGATTTACCAAAGACGATGGAAGTACTCATGGAGCGAGCCAGAGCTTTCGCCAGAGGGAAGAGTGCCTGCGGGCAATCTTCCGAAGGAGATTACAAGAATTCCGGAGGACGCAACGTGTGGAAGAAAGGCTCTCATAACACGGATCGAAACAGTCACTGGAACAAAAACAGACAGCAGCCATATGATCGGTCGGACCGAAACAATTCTTCTAAGTCTCAAGGCTCTGGAAGAACCACTGATTTAACCAAAACTCCTCGTGACATCTTGTTAACAGAAAATTTGCAGCTTCCTACGCCCGCTAAGCAGCGACCTTCGTCCGACCGAAACTCCAAAAAATACTGTGAATATCATCGAGCAAAAGGACACAATACTGATGATTGTTGGTCGCTCCGTCAAGAAATTGAGAAAGCAGTCCGGTCTGGAAAACTTTCCCACCTCCTTAAGGAAGTAAAGGAAGGGAAGCCCGGAGCAATCACCAACACCAACAACCAAGCAGTAATTAACATGATTCAAGCCATCACACCACATGGCATTAAACGCTCCAACTCTCACCTTGCTTCATTCATGGGCCAGGTGGGTGAGAGACGTTATATGTATTAATATTCGTATTCTTCTAACCAAACAATCTCCAAAATATTGCGTTGTTTTTGGTTCTAAAAACGATTTATCTCTGTAACAGGCAATATCGTTTCCTGAGGTAACACCAGATCAGTTTCTGGAAGGACCAATAATCATTTCTGCCATCATTGCTGGACATAAGGTTCAACGAGTCTATGTAGACAATGGCAGTGCTTCGGAAATAATGTACCATCATTGTTTTCAACGATTGGCACCTGAAATCCAAAGAAGGATGGTACAGGTAATCATAAACATTCGTTCCGATCACATGATTTGTCCGGAACAATTCTTTCCGACCCTCGGAATAATGGTAATAACCTATGTTTTAAATGACAACAGGTCTCCATGCCATTAGTCAGTTTCTCAGGAGAGATAATTCAACCCATGGGGCGGATCACACTTCCGGTAACCTTGGGTGCTGAAGGCCGAAGCCGAACAGAAATGCTAACATTCCTAGTGGTAGGAGCTCACTCCGTGCACAACGTGATCTTGGGACGCCCAAGCATGTGTGCCTTCGGAATGGTTGCTTCTTCTATACATGGGGCTATCAAATTTCCAACGGAAGATGGAATAGCAACCGTTCATACCGAACAAATGCAGATCGTAGCCGAGATTCGTCAAGCTTCGAGCTCCCAAGCCACTCCAGTTACTCAAGAATTGTCAGAGAAATGGTCGATTAACCCATGCTTTCCGGAGCAAAAGGTAATCGAAGCAACTAAAAGGTTCTAAACAACCTTAACCAAATCCTTTGCTTAATCCATTTAAAAAATTGGCAGGTAACTGTTGGTGCACAGCTCCCACCTGATTACAAAGCTGCTTTATGGAACCTTCTGACTGAATCCCTAGATTCTTTTGCCTGGCAACATTCGGACATGAAGGGGGTGCCTAGGCATCTGGCCGAACACAAGTTAAATGTATATCCTTCGGTCCGACCAGTGCAACAAAAGAAACGAAGCATGGGGCTGGATCGGAACAAGGCTATTGCTGAAGACGTTCGAAAGCTCCTTGATGCAAATATCATTCGAGAAGTTCAGTATCAGACCTGGGTGGCTAACCCAGTTTTAGTAAAGAAGCAAGATGGGGGGTGGCGAATGTGTGTTGATTTTAAAGACCTTAACAATGCATGCCCCAAAGATTGCTATCCACTCCCCGAGATGGATGTCAAAGTCGATTCGCTGGCTGGCTTTCGACTAAAGTGCTTTCTTGATGCATACAAGGGTTACCATCAAATACAGATGGCAACAGAAGATGAAGACAAAACTGCTTTTATCACCGCCGAAGGGCTCTACTGCTACACTAAAATGCCCTTCGGCCTTAAGAATGCCGGTGCCACTTATCAGCGATTAATGGACAAGGCATTCAAAAATCAGATTGGAAGAAACATGGAAGTGTATGTGGATGATGTCGTGATAAAAAGCAAGGATGAAGCTGATATGATGACTGATATCCGAGAGACGTTCACTTGTCTCCGGAGCATCAACATGAAGCTGAATCCAGCCAAATGTTCCTTCGGTATGGAGGCAGGGAAATTTTTGGGTGTTATGGTTGCTAAGGAAGGAATCCAGGCAAACCCTGAAAAGGTTAAGGCAGTGATGGATTTAAAAGCCCCAAAAACAGTAAAAGAAATTCAATCACTAAATGGTCGGTTGGTAGCTTTGCATCGGTTTCTTTCTAAAGCAGCCGAAAGAACTTTGCCTTTCATGACAGTGTTAAAAAATAGTTTTGGAAAGAATGAGTTCAAGTGGACCGAAGAGGCCGAACATGCATTTGGTGAGTTGAAGCAATGTCTTAGTTTGTTACCTACTCTCACTGCACCGAAGCCAGGAGAAGTGCTCACCGTCTATTTGGCAGCATCTCAGGGGGCCGTTAGTGCAGTCCTCATGGTACAAAGGCACTTAGCCCAAGTACCAATCTACTATGTTAGTAGGGCCCTCCGAGATTATGAAACAAGATACCCTATGATTGAGAAGTTAGCACTTGCTCTGGTCCATGCTTCGAGAAGGTTACGAAGGTATTTCCAGGCACACGAGATTGAAGTCCAGACTGATAAAAACATCCAGTATGTTCTCCGAAAGCCGGAGGTTTCTGGTCGATTGGCCAAATGGGCCATCGAACTAGGAGCCTTCGACTTGACTTTCAAAACTAGAGGTGCCATGAAAGGACAAGCAGTAGCAGATTTTATTGCTGAATTACCAAGTGGTTCTGACCAGCCGGAGGAACAATCTTCGGAAGAAGAACAATCTGAAGCATGGTCTTTATACACCGATGGTGCGTCCAGTGTTGAAGGCTCCGGTGCTGGCCTTGTGTTAATTAATCCAGATAACACTGAGTTCTCATATGCTCTCCGGCTCGAATTCCCAAGTTCAAACAATGAGGCCGAATATGAAGCATTATTGGCCGGTCTCCGAATCGCACAAAGATTCGGAGTCAAGAACATAAAAATTCATACCGACTCGTTACTTGTGGTCAATCAACTTCGAGGGGAATACGAAGCAAAAGATGAAAGCATGGTGAAATACCTCAGAAAGGCTCAAGAGCTTGTAGCTTCTTTTCAAACATACAAAGTTTTTCATATCCCAAGAGAAGAGAATGCCCAGGCCGATGCCCTCAGCAAAATGGCATCGACCAATGCTTCTACCTCAACCCAAGACATGAAGATTGAGGTGTTAACAAAACCATCAATTGAAGAAAGTGAGGTCCTACAAGTTGAAGTTCAAGAAGACACGTGGATGACTCCTATCATAAAGCATATCACCGAAGGTTGGGTTCCGGAAGACAAGGCCGAAGCTCGCAAGCTTAAGGTCAAATCCCTACAATACCAAGTTCAAAATGGTCAGTTATATCGGAAGACTTTCCTGGGCCCGGTCTTACGATGCCTCCCCCTCACCGAAGCTTCGTATGTGATTAAAGAAATTCATTTTGGTGTATGTGGCATACATGCCGGACCAAAGATGGTCGTCACAAAGGCTATGAATGCTGGGTATTATTGGCCCAACATGCACCAAAGTGCCGTACAAGAGCTTCAGAGTTGCCAAGAATGCCAAAGGAACGCTCCGGTCAGCCTTCGAGCAAAGAACAATCTAATCCCAGTGACTGCAGCTTGGCCGTTCCAGAAATGGGGCATCGATATAGTCGGACCATTCCCTAAGTCTACCGGAGGGGTTAAATATCTATTGGTAGCTGTCGACTACTTTACCAAGTGGGTCGAAGCTAAACCAATGGGTGACATCACTGGTCACCAAGTAAAGAGGTTTGTTTGGGAAAATATTGTCTGTCGTTTCGGTTTGCCACTCTACATCATCAGTGACAATGGGAAACAGTTCGCCGAGAATCCTTTCAAGAAATGGTGTTCGGATCTGGGGATCAAACAATTGTTTTCATCGGTAGCCCACCCTCAGG
The DNA here is from genome assembly GCA_032199755.1 of Ambrosia artemisiifolia. Taxonomy (NCBI): domain Eukaryota; kingdom Viridiplantae; phylum Streptophyta; class Magnoliopsida; order Asterales; family Asteraceae; genus Ambrosia; species Ambrosia artemisiifolia. The sequence continues at coordinate 4,282,630 of CM063517.1, forward strand.
CCAATGGCCAAGTAGAAAGGGCCAATCGAAGCATTGTAGAAGGAATCCAAAAACGCCTGGGAGGAAAGAAGGCTGGATGGGCAGATGAGTTACCCAATGTCCTGTGGGCTCACCGAACCATGCCAAAAACAAGCACCGGCGAAACACCTTTCAGCTTGACCTATGGCACCGAAGCTATGATACCAGTTGAAGTCGGTGTAATCAGCCCTCGAAGGGCCAATACCACAGACAATGATCAGTCTCTCCGGCTCAACCTGGATCTTTTAGAAGAAAGAAGGGAAATGGCTTCCATCAGAGAATCTCGATACAAAAAAGAACTTGAAAAGTATTATAATGCCAAGGTGAAAAAACAATCATTCAAAGTCGGAGACTATGTCTTCCGAAGTAACGAGGCCAGTAGGGCCGAACCACCAGGCAAATTAGCATCGAGATGGGAAGGACCATATCTGATAACCACCGTTGGAGAAAGAGGATCATATACCTTGGCAAAAATAGATGGCACTCCAGTTCCCAGGACTTGGAACGGAGTCCATCTGAAGAAATGTTATATGTGAAACACCAACGACCGAAGCTAGTGTCCTAGTTTTTATTTCAATAATTTTCATATGTTTAGTCGGGATGTGACATGCCCCGAAGTTTCTCTTTGTTTTTGCTTGTAATTCGGGATGATGAGTACCCCGAACCCTTGTTACTCGAAAGTGGGATGTGTTTACCCCACCAATAATAAAAAGTTTGGTGCAAATTGTTTATAACCTTGGTTATTTATGTTCGAAACAAAATAACACCGAAGATAAGAAATATAATTTCCAATTTAATTAAGACATTGTGAAAAGGTCGGAACAAGCTGTTCTTAATAAAAGAACGTCTAACAAACCTTTTTAAACGTTTCGATCCCCCAGCAAAAACAAGCAAAAAATATGCCGAAACTCATGATAACAGGCATAATTTGTTAACATGAAACTCGAAGGTCGAACGAGATAAGGCACAACGAAGGTCGAAGCATTCGAACCTATTCTTAAAAATTGCCTCGTAAAAAAAAAAAAAGAAGGAAAAATCATGCCTATCTCACATAACATAAAAAAAAAAAAAACCTAGTATGTGCCGAAGCACATTATACATTAACGAAGCATGCAAGGTACAAAACATGTCGACGTCGAAGAAAAATAAGTTTGCCTTCTCCTTATTTAAAATCGCCAAAGGAAACGGCTCCGGTGGAAAGGTTTAACAATTGCCGAAGCCACAACCAGGCGTACCGAAGGTCTATCAATGACCTTTTGGTTTAAAAACATAAACAAAAAACTTGCAAGTATAAAAATACAATTTGGCTCGAACCGAAGTATATGGACGCATATCAAGGTTCGACGCAAAAATAAAGGATTGAACAAATCCTTAAGTTTATTCTGAAACATTCAAGGTAACACCTTTTCAAGCCGAAATAAAAATTTCTTTCGAGGCAAGAACCATTCGGCCATGAGAAATATAAATCATAATATAGGGCCAACACAAACCCTTCAAATACACATGGAAAATGAAACGTGCCGAACCAAAAGTGGTTCGACCTAGTCCACATAAAAAAAACACAAGGCACTTAAAAGAAAAAAGGTGTTCCGAACCAAAAATGGTTCGATCAAATACATATTAGAGAACATTGTCTTAACAAAGGTTGCCGTTGTGGCTTACAACATCATACAAAACAACACAAACAACTTTAGGTCGAAGGGGGCTTGAACAAGTCACCAGAGAGGCCAGCAGCCTTAATCACCTCCAGAGGCTCGGAGAGGAAACGCCCTGAATGTTGAAGGAATGGAAATTCCAAGGCATCGAATTTGTCCAAGGCACTGTTCAGCATCTCATCGGCATTCGGCTTCAACCTCGGTACCTGCTCCATCGGCATACCTTTCGAAGAGTAGTGATAACCAGCCTTGATACCTACGTTGACACCACAGGCATTCATGGCATTGTTGATAGCGCCAACGACCGTCTTGAGCTCCTCACTAGTTTGGATCCTCCGAGCTACAAGCAACATGCCCTCAGTCATCAACCACTCCTTCAACTCCAGAAGCTCCTTAACTTGGCCGGTCAACTGAGAATTGGACTCGGTAAGCTTAGACACTTGGCCATCCATCTCCTTTTTCATCTGCTCTAGTTGGCTCCGAAACCGGGATGCTTCGACCTCAAACATTTTCTTTTCTGAAAAATAAAGAAAGAGTTAGGAACATGAAATATACAATGCAAAATAATCCTAAGTATAGAAAAGAGTTAGAAACTACTACCTTGCACCGCAGCATCCCTTTCGGCCTTCAGCCCTTCCACCTCCTTCAGAGCCTTATCCCTGTCCTCCGAAGCCAAAGCCATAGCAGCACTGTTAGACTTCACCTGCAACAAAGCTTGGTTCAACCTCTCCTCCAGGGATTGCTTCTCTCCAACCAATACTTCGAGCTTCTTGCTCCATTCCTCAGCGCCCTCTCCTCCGACCAAAGATATCACCTTCTCCTTCTCTATCTCCAAATCCACCCATCGACGATAAACCTCTGTGACCAAGCCGATGGATTGGGCCTGATTCATCATTAAGGCATCAGCTAACACCAAAGGAGCAGCTCGTCGATGCCTATGAGCTTCGGCCGGAGTGTTCAAGTTGAGCATCATGGTCCGAGCCGTTAAGGCATCCAGAATCTTATCTCCATTTTTAATATCCCAGTTGGGAACAAATTTCTGCTCAGCAACGGCTGGATCCAAGTCCATCGAATCTACAAAGACAGTGAAATCATCCACTTTAGATTCTGAACCAAACCACAGACGTTCAAGGTAGTCCTTTGGACCCTCATCGTCTGAAGAACGGTACAGAGGGAAACGGTCTACGTCGTCATCGTACTTACCGGGACTGGAAGGTTCGGTCATCGGCGGATGAGAATGCAACGGAGAAGGGTTGGGATGCCTTAGGCTACTTTCATCAAAATCAACATGGGGCTCATCCCGAGCAGACTTGCCACCATCCAAGTGATCAGATAAGGTCTCCAACAGAGTGGACGGAGAAGCTTGAACACTAGGGGATACTTCAGTAATGGTAACAAGAGGGGTTTTCATCCTTTTTGGAGTTCCCCTAACCTTCTCCCCAGAACCACCTTCGTCATTCTTCCTCTTCCTTGACGATTTTTTCCTATGCTTCGGCACGCCTTCAGTTACAGCCGAAGCAGAAACATCTTCGGGCAGCTTTCCGGTATCACGCTCAGTGGTAGCCACAGCTGCTGACGATGAACCCCCCACCTCAGTCGAAGCACTCGCCTCCGGCTCTCGAATTTTAAATGATGGAGCCTTCAACATCTCCAGAAACGGCTTATCTCCTGGATTTTGTTGCACAGAGGTGTATTCAATATCATCGTCCTCGAAGGACTCCAGATGAAGCATATCACGTAACGACATATCTGAAACAAGCAATAACAAAATATGGTTAGCAAAAAATCTAAGGGTTAACAAGATATATGTCAAAACAATAAAGACGAACCTATGTTGTTTCGTCTAACGATGGGCCATTGATCAGAAAATTCCCAATTCCTACTGACACAACCAATCACAAGAACATGCTCCGGCAAGCGCCTAATATTAAATTTATTAGCCACCAGAGCAGCATACAGGTTCTTGTCAACTGCGAAACCCTTCGGCAAGTCACCCTCTAAGGGATCGTCCTTCTTCCTCCATACCATGTCTTTGGGAAGACACAAATCATCTAACCAAAACCATCTATCCTTCCAATCCTTTAAGCTAGATACCTCCCACCCCACACACTCTCTATCCTCTTTCTTCACCTCCGACTTCTTATCCTTCGGCTGCCTTTTTTCGAAGGTGTACCAATTGCCAGAACGGTTCAGTCGGTAAAAAGCCCTAAAAAGGTTTAAGTCCGGTACTAGGTCTAAGGAACGACAAGATAATTCAAATTGGTTCACCCGACTCAGACCGAAGGGTGTCATCTGGGAAATATGAACCTTATGGAACTGTAAAACCTTCATCAGGAAACGGGTAAAGGGAACCCTATAGTTTGCATAGTTACACACCCGAGTGTAAAATGCAAACTTCCCAGGGGGAAGAGGATATATGGGAGTTCCCGAAGCAGGTAAGGTGGGATGAAGATTTACAGGAATCCTAAATTCTTCTACAAACTCGTCAAGCTTCGCTTGACTGAGAACGCTAAATGACACTAACATATTATCCTTAGGCATGATTAAAAGAAGGATAAGGATGAAAGTACACACCTTGTTACAGAGGAGAGGTTTAAGAACGACGTTCTTGATAATAACCCGAAGGAAAAAGCTTGAAAGATGATAAGCAACTAATGGAGAAGATGAAGTATAAAGGGTAAAGTAAAAAATGAAATAAGTAAAAAACTTATTTATAAGGAGAGGAAAAACGACGGTTGAGTTAACCGTCCCATCGCCTGACCACCTCGAGACCACCAGAAAGGGTACTTGCTATGGTGAACTGAAGGTGACGCTCCAAAAAAGGGTGAATGACAAAACAGCTGTCATCCACTCACTTAGGTGAATGACAAACAGCTGTCATACACTACGAGAGCAGAAGCATGAAGAAAAAATCAAAAACTCTTGAAAACTTACAAGTCCTTTTTAAATACCGAAGCATTCAAAAAGACTTCGGGGGACTTGAAGAGAATATATGGTTGAAGGTCGGAGCCTGGAACATCACAAAAGAGGCCAGATCCGAACCTGACAGAAGTCCAGGTCTTAAGCCGAAGCTCGGTCCGTCATAAGGATCGGAGCTGAGGGAAGACCGAACACCTAGCTTCGAACAACAAGGCCCATGGGCCTGAGTTTACCGAAGCCCACTCGGGAGAGTATAAATACTTCCAAAATTTCCTCATTTGGTAACTTCACTTACTTGTACTTTTCGTACTTTTCGTACTTACTTTCCACTTCTTAAAACCATACTTATTCTCACGCCGGAGGGTGGTCACAGAGAGACCCTTCCTCTCCCCTGTGACGAGCCTAACGGTGTCTTGTTTTGCAGGTTAATCTCAGATCTACTCAATTGTCACTCTTTCTCATCTTATCTCTCAGATCTGGTTCACCGGACCAACTAAGAGGTAACTTTTTTCCTCTTCATAAGACAAGTGAACCTATTTCCCCTCATCACATACTCTTGAAGCCCCAAATTATCAATGAAACCATTGAAATCCAAGGCCACCCTCTGATTGAAAACTGAATTTTTTCTCTCCTCTTGAAACCGGACCGCATTGAAGTCTCCCACTAAGATACTACAGCCATCACACCCCCTGACCATCCCTTCAATCACATCCCATAATTGTTTTTTCGCTTGAGTTTTTTGTGGACCATAAACATTGAAAACATTTACCACCGAACCGTCCGCCACTAAAGAACCAGTGACCAACAACACATTTTGCTTCTTAACCGACTTTTCCGCTTTAAAAACCTTCGGGTTCCATAAGCAAACTGTCACACCCCGACCCGGGAGGGCCTGGACGAAATCACAGATTGATATAACATTCAAGTAATGCAATCAACAGCGGAAGCAGTATAAAAATAACTATCTTTTATTTATATAATTTGTTTACATAATACATTCGTATACCGAATCTCCTATCATACAAGTTCGGGTGGTTTCTATGGTTTCTTGTTTGTCCGTCTGGTTCGTCCGTCGGTGTGACTCCGAGTCATACTGTATATTCCTTGTATATCCAGAGCAGGTACCTGAACACATGCTTAAAATAGTTTGGTCAACAATAATGTTGGTGAGTTCGTGTGTTTGGTTAACTAGGCGCCCGAAGTTTAGTTTATCAAATGGTTTTAGTAATCAAACAAGTTTACTGGTTTTTTGTTATGGCGTTACAGTAATATAAGCTGGCCACTCAACCCTGCATCTAGTGTCATGCCTAACCATGCCTAGATGTAACAGTAGAAACTATACCCGTTATTGTTATAGGTTCTAACCTATGCTCTGCAACATAGGTTCCCATGGCAAAATATATGCCGCAACGACCCGTCGGTCTCAGTGGGGGTTTCCGTGTAGGCCGGACCACTGTGCGTGAGGGATTCCCCAAGTAGTACTACCCATATATTAAGTCGGCTCTATCCTAGAGTTAATGAGTGCCTGGTATGGTAATCATGCAGATGGTAAACACGCTTATAAACTAACACCATAAGTTATCAAATAATTGGAAGCATGCGTCACCCCAAAGCAGTTAAAAGTAAAAGAGGGGAGTTCACGAAACTCACCTGGTAGCATAGCTCAATCATAAAAATGGTAAACGGGGTACTCAGTATCACTTCCTGTTATTCTCCTGGCTGGGCCCTATGTCAACACACGTTATTAGTCTTTGGTTTTATTCGTAATGGTTACGCGTGGGGACGAGCTCGAACGTATCATTCCTATAATGGTGTAGTTCATAGTATATAAGAAATGTTCAGTCTAATTGTGGTTCAATTATACGTGGTTGTATATTTCTAAATCTTTCATTTTGATTATAAATTATAATATTTAACTATGGAGTATTTTGTATCAAATCCTCTAGTTCCAATTGTTCAATGTCTTACTAATTGTTTACTTGTCTTTATAATCTCATTTCTTGATCATTGGCGTCATCGTGCCAATTATTTACATACTGTGTATGTTCATAGGTTCAAGTTACAAGTTGTGTACTTATAGCATTAGTTTAGTTCATAATCTAACACTTTATAGTCATTTATATAAGTTGTTAAAAATGGTTTATACTATCTACGTATCCTTTTATCTTATTTATCCGAATCTTAATCGTCAAGTCCCTATCATATGCGTCAATGTTCAGGTCAATGTCCAATGGTCCGAGTCTTGTGTTCCAATATTATGTTCAATTCTAATATCCAAGTGTCCAAAGTTCAAAGTTATCACATGTTCATAAGGCTAGTCCAAACGTCTGAGTTATTAGTTTTATCTCCAACTCCAAATATCAAGTTCAAGGTATATACGTCTAACTCATGGTTTGGTTTCGGTCCGTATATGCTCGTCAAATCCCACACGCATTATGTAATTATAATACCAATGTTTATATTTAATAGGGTTTGGGTTCGATTATACCTTTCGTTATATGTTGACCAGCGTTGACTCGGTTGACTGTTGTTGACCGGAGTTGACCCGTGTTCTGTTGAACGAGTGTTGACCATGGCTGACTTTCGTTGACTGTTGGACGCCTTACTTTAACTCGATCCCCTGACCAGATTATAACCCAATAACATCAACTACCATCGACTACTTCGAGTTCGGTCCATCGTAACCACCGTTACCCTCTGCAATCGTGAACCACCACCATCCTTCCTGTCACGCTAATACCTCGGTAACCCTCCACTATCAACCACTTCGAGACCCAACCTACCACTAACTAAGGTTGTTGTCGACGAAAAACAGATGAGATGGGGTTTTACCTTGGAGATCAGGTCTGTCCCGATCGGAACTCGTCTTCGAGACCAATATCGTCACCGTCATACACAGCGCCGGCAGGTCACGAGTAGACGCCAGCAATCCTTTCCTTCGATCTCTTCCTTCGGCTCTTTCTGTGTCTTCTTCTCTCTCTCTTTCGATCGGTGTCCCCTCTCTCTCTCTCTCTAGACCTTTTCATCAGTGTTGGTGGTGGTGTATATGTGTACAGGAAAGAGATGAGGGATGGTTTTCTAAAGAAGGGTGGGTATATGTTGCTGTTGTGTTGTTGCTAAGGTGGGGGTACAAGGAGGATAAGGAAACGAGGTGAGTTGAGGTGTGAGGATGATGTGTAGGTTGGAAGAGGAAGGGCAGGTGGGGGGATTTTGGTGTTGACGGTTGTAGTCTAAAAGGGGGCATGTGTCCTTTTTAGAGGGTAACATGTGTCCCCCAAAAGTGACTCAACACAGGGCATGGTTCGGGTTCGTATCGCGTATTGGCCCGGTCACGTAACGCGTATTATCTAATAATATTTTATTATATAATGGTTCGGTTCGTGGATTCGCATAATAACGTATTAATTATTATTTATCTTTGATGGTTCGCTCGTCATCTACAAATACTATTTTGAAAAATTTTTGGGGTCCGTTCTGGGTTGTTACACAAACCAACCCCCCAGATTTCCCCATGGCATCAACACTGTCAAATTCGAAACTCCCATCCCCCCAAAAATTACTCAAATCCCCTCTATCTACGTTCCCCACCTTGGTCTCCTGTAAACTTATGAAATCAACCCCATAACTTCTCTTCATACCTCTAACCCAACCACTTTTACCCGAAAACCTCATTCCTCTAACATTTAAGCTTATAACATTCATTTTAAACTTACCTGTACTCCTGCACCAAGAATTGAGTCCATCACCACCTCATTTTCTTTTTCCAGTTGAGCTCCCAGTAGGACCCCCAACCGGACAGTTTCATCCAACTCTTTCTGCACAGCACCTTCTTTAATCGAATTGTCTTCTCTTGCTTGGCGACCAAAATCCCCCTGTTGAGTGTCTTCTTCATTGCCATCCTGTTCTTCTTGCGACTCCCTTTCCACCTGACAACCATCTGAACAAAACCCACCTAAAACATTGTGAACCCTATCTGGGTCACTGTTACCATCGAACAGGCCCAATCCAGGGTCCATAGTAGGTAACTCCACTCCCTTGGGCTTCTTTGTGACTTTGTTCTTTTCTAAACTGCTGGAGTAATGTGGATCCCCCCGGCCCACCTGTACATCACAAGGCTTTTTCTTTCTTTTATTAATATGGGCCAACGTCTCCTCTAGCCCATTTACCTCTCCATTAATATTTTCAAAATTGAAATTAATGCCTGGAGTAAAATCCCCATCAAGAATATTTTCCATAACTGTCTCCACAATTATTGCCTCATCATTAGCTGCATTTAATTCTTCCACCAATCTCGGAGTTTCCAAAACAGTATTATCGCCGGCAACTTCGTCCATCGGAAAAACAACCGGACCCGGCTCCTCCTCCATCTCCATGTCAGGCTCCGATTCATGTTCCGACCTATACTCAGAGGATTCTTCATGTTTTTCCACCGCATAAAAATCCGGTATCCAGTGTCCGTTATCTTCCGACACCCAGACTTTAAATTTCTTCTGTCTCCATACCAACGTAACTTCCTCAGCCACCTTGTTACATTCTCCTGTTAACACCCCCAGACAATCAACCGACAAGTCAAAGTCTTCGTCAGTTCTCTTCGGGCTGTGGACGATCTTGCCAAACACACCTCCAACCATCTCTATCACCTCTGAAGACATCAATTGAAGTGGTAACCCCGTAACCTTCAACCATGCTAACCTCTCGAAACCATACGACTGACCTTCCCACACATCTATTGCGGAGAAACGACCTAAAATCTCTTTAGCCGCCGCCATCACCAAGGTGGTCGTTTGTTTATCATCGAATACAAGGAGCACCGAAAGGCCTCCCAAGTATTGTACTTTACCTCCACCCGGACAGATTTCATCCATAATAACATAAATATTTTTAAGAGCATCAAGGTCAATCATCCTAACCAGCAACGCTCTCCCATGCAATTCCTTATACGCATTGATCTGATCGTCGACCTTTATCTCCCTACCGGACCCTTTTTTACCCAGAAAAGTGTCTTTAAACGATCGTCCCCACGTGAAGAAACACGAGGCCCCTCCATCTCTATGTGCCCCTGAGTAACCCTCCTCTTCATGCACCGTTTTCTTCTCTTCCTGCCTAGACTCGTTTCCAAACTCTTGACTCTTCATCTTCTTCGTCTCTTGCCAAATCTCACCTTCTTCTAACGTGAACTTAGCCACATTGGCCTTAAGACAGTAATCACCCATGTGTGTATTCGAGATCTTGCGTACCAAATCAACATTATCTTTGATGTCTAAAAACGAGACAAAACCAAACCGATTACCCCACTTATCGCGTTTTCTGGCGATGTAAAGATCAAAAATTTCCCCATAGGGCCGAATGAATTCCGAGAGTTCCTTCCCACTACACTTGTCTGGAAGATTGGTTATAAAAATCTTTGTAATCCTACCTTGAACACTCGCCGGAATAGTATACCGGCGAGGAGCCATAGAGAGCGTTTTTGAATAATAAAATGTTTCACACTTCCGTTATTTTTAATCGGTACACCCTATTTTATTAAAGCTATAATTAGGATGTTACATTTAATTAATTAAAGGTAAAAAAGAATAAAAAAATTAAAAAGAAAAACAAATATGTAAATTTCCAAACCGCCCCTGAGTTAACGAATTGGCTGAAATTGTATAATAATAATAGAGCTTCCACTTTGAACAGTGTTTTGTGTTTCTATCGATTTTGTAAAGAGGTTAAATACTAAGTGGTTTGATATTTTAAACAAAGGATTATGTGGTGTAGTTGGTTAGGGCGTTGCTGTACGTTTGTGTGTTAACCGTTTGACTCGGGTTCGATTCCCGTGTCTTTTAATTTTTTTTCCCTATTTTTGCTTGTACACGTGTTATGATCTAACACTTGCTATCTTAATCATTTAACACGTATCACTCACCTTTTTATCAAAACCCCCCTCTCTCTCTCTTATCTCAGTTTTCTTTATCAACAACACCAGACTACCTCTACAGTACCATCACCATAGCCACACCAGCCACCACCGTATCTGCCATCGACCACCAACCAAAGTCCCATCTCCAAACCTGTTTCTAGACCATCCGATAGTAATCCAACTTTCAGCAGAACCTACCTTCATCTAACCACAATCATCTGTCATTTGTTACCCGAGACCCCTGGACAATCCTTCCTATCCATCTGACCACCGTGATTGGTGACCTTCTCCGGTTCGTCTCTCTCCACGATTTCAGATCTGGGTGTGTGGGTGTGTTATACGGATTAGGTGAGAGAGGAGTCACCACAGCACCGCCGCACGCCGCCGCCTCCTCTTTTCCTTTCTTCCAAATCTGTTTTATCTCGGCTCCCTCTCTAGCCGATTTCTGGTATAGGGACCTTTATCAAAATGATTACGAAATTCATAAATTAAACCTTCAAGGTTTGGTTTTGGTTTGTGTGACATTTAGCTTTTCAGTTTCTACTTTTTGAATCTTTATGACATTATTTAGATAACCGCTTGCTTTTTACTCTCTGCTATTTTTACGCATCTCTTACTGGTCTTTTTGGTTCTTGATTTTTGAAATTTTTTGTTTATAATCAGATTATTAGATAGATCACGTAGTAGTTTTGTTATCCTTCGTCACATTTGACCTGTTTTCTTGCTTTTTATATGTTATATTAGTTTTATGAATTTAACTACCTGATTGCTAAATCTATTGGTTGCCAAGGATATTTCTAAGGCAGCTTTCACGTATTAATATTTTTGAGGATATTTGATTCAGTTCTGAAAGAAGTACTCTTTTTCATGTTTTTACTGAATCAGATTCAGACAGAATCAGATGATGATGCAAATATTTCAGCCATTGTGAGCAACATTAAGGTAGTGTTCAATATGATGTGATTGTCTCACATATATGTGTGTGGTGTTCATCATAATCTTATTTGAGATCTTTTTATAAAATGACATTGACATGAAAAACTACTATATTTCTAAGAACAACTACAATTAGAAGTACTGTTGTATCATTTTATGAAGCCACAAACGTGAAATTGTTGATATAACTATATATGCCAGGAAACATGGTTAATTGATTTCCAGTTTCTACAAACCAACCAGGCTTGATAATCATTACATGTTAATGGTCATTCTGTTCATTCACACACCATTTGTTGTGCTACCTGGTATCGTCAACATCAGACGACACCTCTGCTAGGAAAGCTTGGGTTGAGGCGTTGGCGACTGAGCTTTTATATTTTGTAGGATTCAAACACTTTGAATTTATGGAAGAACAAAGTTTGACTGAAATTAATATTTGCAGAAATTGAATTGATGGAAAATGATGTAATTAGGGAAGAACGTTGAAATACATTTGTTTTGAAAGTCCAGTAGTTGTTTTATTGAGGTCCATTTAACAGCTAAATTGTTTTTAAATTTAGATTGCTTTTAGATGTATTTTGGAGGAGAGTTATGAAGAGTACAGGTGGTGAGCTAATGGAAGCGGATAAGGCGTTGGAAACGGGTTTTGGTCACGCACTCACGCCTATTGGTGTAGTGGAGGTTAAGGTTTACAGAGCCTTGGGACGATGAGCTGAGTGGTGGCATGATGAGTATGTCGTATATCTCTGCTTTCCAGACCCGCTTTAAGTCAAAATGAAAACGATGCCAACGAGAAAAACAACAACAGGTACCATATTGGATTTTTTGTAATATGATTTTCCTATCATGTTGCTACAAATTAATATTTGTACATATAAATTTTAAACTAACAAATTAACTGAATTTAATGGGCTCAGATCTGTTCTAATTTGAGCTGGAACTAAAACTATGTTTCTAAAATTTGTGGTGGCTGCTAGGGCTTGGATGCTTAGAGGTGTTGAAGAGGTTGTTGATGCTATTAAAGTTACAATGGGTCCTTGGGTTCATTCTTTTTACCTACAGGTATCCACTTCATTGGTTGGGCTCAATATGTTTTTTTAACGGATTAACTTACTCTATTTTATTTAGGCGGTCGGGGAAGTAAGAAACCTGTGAGCAAAGAGGTGGCAATGCAGGAGCTTCTTGAAGTGGTAGATAATAAGTTTTCGAAACCCTAATACTTGGAAACTAGATGTGGGAAAATGGGCGGTTTGGGTTAGGGGTCAAAACATTTATCAACTGATGTTTTTAGTAAGGGTTGGAACGGAAATGGGTCGTGTCGACCCACAAGCAAATTTTTGTCCATTTTCCTAATATTTAACGTACGAAGTTTAATTACAATATATGCGATAAAATAATAACGTAATTTGAGCGTGTAAACATTTGAAGTACACTGAAGGTGCTTTCAACCCGTCTGACCCGTTCCTTTCAGCTTTTATTTACCCGTTAGAAATAACCCATTACCTAAATCATTCCGTTCATAAGTAAACGGGTTGATTCAAAGACTTTTTCTTACAAAATACCAAAGCATAAAGCAATGTGTGTTTTGTGTCTCATTTACTCAAAGCATTTTTTCTATGGTATCACAGATAAAAGCAACAAAACCAGACAACTTCACACCAAGGGTGGTAGAGAAGAAAGATGATTATTTACGTGTGGAGTATGAAAGTCCGATTTACATCTCATAATGAAGGTGATTTTTGTTGGTTTTGCAGTTTGGAATTACATAGATATCTCTCTAAATCATGTATGATCAGTGTCGGATTAAAGTAGTTTGATGGTACTATGGGGGTCTTAATCTATAATAATTTAGAAAAGTCAATAATGAGTATGTGTTTTCTGTTATGAGAATGTGTACCATAACTAGACCAAAGACTTTCGTTTTTAGCTAGGGAATCATTGCAATGTTTATTTAAATGAGACGTTGGCAGTTAATTTGGTTATCATCAACAAGAACTCTTTAGTTACCGCTAATGTTTGGCTTTTGTGCTAATCTCCCAAGTTGCTATGAATCGCAGGAGTTGCTATCTCAGTTGTTGCTCACCAGGTAGTTACTGTTGACCACGCAGTTACAATACAAGGCTTAACTAATCCCAATTCTTGATACCAGAAACAAAAGAGAGAATGGATGATGAACCAGTGAATGTGAAGGAATATCAAGAACTGGCAAAAGAGGCACTTCCGAAAATGTATTATGACTTCTTTGCTGGTGGATCTGAGGATCAACACACACTCAGAGAGAACGTTGAAGCATTTCAACGAATAACGTAATACATTAACTTTGTACATTTTTATAGTTTTCTTATCTCATATATTACGTTTTTCATAATATTTTATCAACAGTCTTCAGCCACGAATTCTTGTGGATGTGAGCAAAATAGAAATGTCAACAACCATGTTGGGTTACAAAACTTCTGCACCTATTATGATTGATCCAACTTCTATGCATAAGTTGGCACATCCTCAAGGTAGGAAATTCATAAGTGACAGATTCTTAAACTGTTTGTGTATGGTTATACAGTTTAAACATGATAATTTCATATAAATTTGTATATTTTTTTTGTGTCGTGTAGGGTTCATGTGTATGCCACGATTTACCAACCCACGATCACGACCCATTTAACACCCTTAATGTCATGTCTAGCAACTATTAGTATGTGTGTTTGTTATTATTGCTTTTATTTTTCAGCCGAGATCTTAACAGTTAACAGCCAAAGCAGCAGCTGCATGTAATGTCATAATAGTAGCTTTATTGTTACAGCTGCATGTTACTAAATTACTTTTGTTATTTCATTTTCTTTTTATTTATTTTTTTCCTTTTCTGCTGCAGGGATTATCTTTCTCCTCTACTTGCATAATTGAGGAAGTTGCTTCCACTTGCAATGTTATTAGATTTTGTTAGTTATATGTATGTAATCTTCATGACTACTGTTGCATCCAAATCAAGCTTTTAGTTAAAATCATGTTATTTTGCATTTGTTTTTAGGTGTACAAGAGACGTCAAATATCGGCTTTGATGGTGAAAAGAGCTGAAATAAATGGATACAAAGCTATTCTTCTTACTGTTGATGCTCCTAAACTCGGTCGTAGGGAGGCTGAGCGGTTTGTAGTTCTAACTTTTAACATTTTGTTATTAATTTATGCAGACTTTTCATAACTCCGACCATGGTTATAATTCTAAAATGTGGTTATCTTTCAATTTTTACAAAGCTTCATCTCAGATTCATACAGTGTCAAATGGCATCTGTTATCCACTTACTTTTTATTTCAATTTGTTAAAATTGTAAGAACTTTTATAAATGTATGAAAATGCACAGAAGTAAAAAAAACACTATTGGAATCTTTTGCTAATTGACATTTCTATCTTTTGATAGTGGTGTTTGCTTTAGAGTTATAATATCTTATACAGTCATGCACTGTTGTCGACACACGCTTAAGTTTTTATGGTATTTTTCCCTTATGTAAACACTAATTATCTACTGATTTTGAACCAGGTGATCGCAAACGAGAGAGGGATGAAGAGGTGGTGGGCAATTCCAGAGAGGTGTGGTGTGAAGATGTAGGTCATAAGCGAAATTGATGGTTAACCAGATCTAACCCTTGCTACATTTGTTCAACTTGGAATTTAGATTACAATTTGATCTTTTCATTGATTTAGGATTTTTTTTAGCTGTGTATTTTTTACTTGGTTAGCAAAGTTTCATATGTACAAGTATATGTATGCATGTTGATTTGGAATATTTTAAATCAGGTTATGTATCCTGATAGTAACTTTCAACCCAATTTAATAAATCTATTGTTACCAACTTCATCAATTGCATCTAACAATGTAAAAGAGTAGACCCATTTTAGCGCGCCGCAACGCGCGTGGGTGAAAAAACCTAGTTAGTAATAAAACACAAACCTCAATGGTCCAGTTGCAAAAAAAAAAACCCTTTTTGGATGGATGTAACAAAAATGACCAAAACCCAGGACACAAATGGTTGTTAACTATGAAAGGTATATATGATAGGAGGGTTTAAATCCATAACGTTCGATTTCTATGACAAGAACAACCTGTTAACATTTACTTTTTTAATGTTAACTAGTAAAATGGCCCATGGGTTATTGCAAGATTTGAACGAATTAGTCTAAGCGTTATATGATGTGTTTACGTATTCGATTTAAGTCAGTGAACACATGAATCAAAACTAAAGTAAATCGAATTCATACTGTATAATCACAATGAATTATATGTGACCCAACTTATACATAGTAAACGTACAAAATGTATAAAGGAAAAAATGACAAAAGAAAAAAAAACATGAGCATTTGGCAAAGTGAAAGACCAAAGTTAGGTGTAAACACCAACAACTTTAGGTTGTAGTATAGATACATAGTATAGTGTTAATTTTACTTGTCTGGGATCGAAAACTAGAGTAATTTTAATTTATACCGTGAATGAAAACGTATTATATTTTATCCCACTCGGTTCAGAACAAATTTACGTTGAAACATGAACCAACTGGAAACGTACATAAAATAAGCACAAAAACATATTATATTTGACTTCAATCGTTTAAAAAATGTTTATCAACTTGAATTTATACCAACACGTATATTAAAATACGCACCTAAAAATATTCTTTCCCATGTAATGGTACGGAAATAGATAAACTCAAAACTTAGTACCTTTATGGGGTCAAAATGATATTTTACAAAGTTTTTAAGTACATCGACAAATTATATATATATATATATATATATAGTGTTAGGTTATTTTCAGAAGAGGGTTTTAGTGCGAGAAGTGCGAGAAGAAACCTAAATCTTAATTTTTATTAGTAATAGTTCATATATTTTTGACGTTTTTACTTTTTATATATCATTGTTTATGTTATATATACAAAACCCTAAAATTAATGCAATCAAATGTTGTTTTTAAGGTTTAAACTCTTTCCTACATATGTGTTATATTATGCGTAGGTAATATTCCTGCACAAAATTTGTACATGTGTAGGTTATATAAATTAATGAAATTACTTTATATATTCGTTTTATTTTTGAGATAGATGAATAAACAACACATTTCAATAATTTTCTTATATTTTTATTTTTGTAAAAATGATAAAAATGAATTGTTTATCTTCTTCTCGCACTAAAAGCACTTATGAAATGAACCATCCCCTATATATATATATATATATATATATATATATATATATATATATATATAAACTAGCGAACAAAAATTATTGAAGAAAAATTAATTTTGTAAAGAAACTTAATACGTTAAAAATGTATATTATATATGGTTTAAGGGTAAATATGAAACATTAGTAATTAGAGAGATTAATTTCTAAAACTTGTAAATAAAGTAGGGGTGAAAACTGACAATTTGCCAAAATTGAATGGGGGAAGCAAAGCTGATGGAAAACCCCGCCGACTTTGCTTTTTAAGATAGATATAATATAATTTTATGAGCGGGTTGTTTTGCCCCTTACACTTTAGAACTTCTCCAACATGCCCCTGACAACACTTTTGTTACCAAAAGATCATTCCCAAAGGACACATCCCTATAAATTTTGCCACTAACCAACCAAAAACCCCTAATA
This sequence comes from Ambrosia artemisiifolia, assembly GCA_032199755.1. Taxonomy (NCBI): domain Eukaryota; kingdom Viridiplantae; phylum Streptophyta; class Magnoliopsida; order Asterales; family Asteraceae; genus Ambrosia; species Ambrosia artemisiifolia. The sequence continues at coordinate 4,299,693 of CM063517.1, forward strand.
TAGTATTTTCTATAGACAAGTAGTATCCATAGCACCCATATGTTCACACAATATGAATAAATCTGTAACATTTTTTAAAATAAATAACAACCTGTATCCTGCGAACCCATAAAAATAAAATCAGTATAAAGCTCTGCACTAAACAAATTGATACAAAAATAAAGTACAAGACAAAACAATGAAGACCTTATCATTAACGTCTTCACTTATGACTCTAGTTTTGATGATCCTAGATATAACAATGGACTTAGAGCCACCCGAAAGTCTCGACAACTTGTCTTATCTTAGAATTTTTTGACAACTACCTTTGATTATATGTTTAAGCTTACCGATAACCGATGGTTGGCCTTTCATTGCTTGTTCGAATTTCGGTTAGCTAGCTAGGGTTGAAAAAGTGTGATTCAATTGGCATGCATTATGGACCTTTTAGCAGTCATAATCGTACTTTGTATTTGACTTTTGAATGTGTGGTTGGGAACTAGAATGAAGGTTTTTTTGGCTCATATATCTATTAATGGTTTAGTAAACCTTAATGGATCTTTTTCCACACGCTATATTCATTGGAACGATGAAGTCGTTATGTTGAATAAAAATTGTTAATTTTCAACCTTATTTTCAAGAGGATATATGCACATAAGTGCATGCACATATTTAAATATGTTATACTAGATTTATATCCCGGGAGTGTCCCGGGTTGAGAAATCTAATATGACATATCAATTTTACATACGAAATAGACTGATACGCTTTACGGTAACATGCAGGAAAGTTTCGGGTAACACCTAACCTAAAACAATTAACAATGTATCTCTAATGTTAACGCCTAACCTTAAACAATGTATAACTCTAATATTATAGAATTCATATTTACTAGTTTGAACATAATTAATGACTTGCCTATACATGATTAATGAATAACCCGGACACTTTGTGTTTTTTTTCCTGTGTGAACAAAACCCCACAAAAATAGTCGTTTTTCCCTCCGTTTTTATATAGCACTATGGTAATCGTTGGAAAGATAATAAAATGCTCATTAATTTGGTGTATTTTTTCTTTTAAAAATCTCGTATATAAAAATATTAACATTTAAAAATTATGGGATGAAACATAAAAGAGAAAATCCAATTTTGCTTGGTAAATTCTTTTTTTTTTCCTAAAATAACTCAACGCTACATGGTACTCTCAATGAGGAGAATGTATGTATAACTGCCATGTAGGATTAACCCTTTTCAAATATATATATATATATATATATATATATATATATATATATATATATATATAGGGGATGGATATATAGAAAACCCTATTTAAACGAAAAACTCCGGAAAACCCTACTTCCCAAGCTTTTTTTTTTTTGAAAAAATTAGGGCATGTAATATACATGTTTTTAAGAGTTTTGAGCCAAAAAAATCAAAAAAGCGCCGAGCCGTTTTTTTTTTTTAAAATAAGTTTTCCTGGTAACATATGTTATCAGTGCTAACATATGTTATGATGCATAACTTATTTTATTTTTTTTAAAAAAAACGGCTCGGCGCTTTTTTGATTTTTTTGTGGCTCAAAACTCTTAAAAACATGTATATTACATGCCCTAATTTTTTCAAAAAAAAAAGCTTGGGAAGTAGGGTTTTCCGGGAGTTTTTCGTTTAAAATGGGTTTTCTCCCAATACTTCCACTATATATATATATATATATAGATGTATTTTTTTGCATGTATACATACTTTTATGTATGCATACATATGTGTGTTCGGTTGTTCGCACTTGTTTATATATCTATTATAATAAACCAAAGCCTAATATCACACGTGACACTCAAAGAGGACAACCACCCCCTTGAGTGCCATGTCATTAGTGATTTAAAGTAAAAAAAATATTTCTCTCTCATGTGTATGATACATGCACTTTCCTCTATGTTTTTTAAATGTTAATAACTTTTTTATATAACATTGTTTTGAAAAAACAATTGCACCAAATTAACGAGCATTTTATTATCTTTCCAACGATTGTCATAGTGGTATACAAAAAATGAAAAAAGAAAACGACTTTTTATGTGGTGATTATTGAAATAGATACCTAAATTATGCATGAGTGAAGAAAACAGTAGGGAAACATGTATGCATTTTTTAACAAATGCTCACTTTATGTAACAGCCCAAGCTAACCCGTACCACGATATTGTCTGCTTTGTCCGCCCAGCCGTATGAGACTAGTGCCAGACTCACAGTTTTGCATTTGTCTCACCCCCGAAGGACTGGCCAAAACGCGTCTGGTAGAAAAGGTTCCCCCACCCCTTATAAGGAAGTGTTTGTTCTCCTTCTCAACCGATGTGGGATGCTACAATCCACCCCCCTTAGGGAGCCTAGCGTCCTCGTGGGCACGACTGGCACACCGATCCGGGCCCCGGCTCTGATACCAACTGTAACAGCCCAAGCTAACCCGTACCACGATATTGTCCGCTTTGCCCGCCCAGCCGTATCAGACTTGTGCCAGACTCACGGTTTTGCATTGGTCTCACCCCAAAGGACTAGCCAAAACGCGTCTGGTAGAGAAGGTTCCCCCACCCCTTATAAGGAAGTGTTTGTTCTCCTTCTCAACCGATGTGGGATGCTACACTTTACACATTATAATAGCCTATCATCATGACATATCATTTGATATCAAATTCTTTACAATTTTTTTCTGAAAAATAGGCCTATTACTTTTATAGTACACATATTCTGTCACATTATATTGGATTTGTCTATCCCGAAACGCTCTGGTGGATAACCTAGTTTATTTTAGGATCCGATCTCTCGATCAACACACCAAACACAAAGGAAACTGCAAGAGAAAATATAAACGAACACGACAACACAAGGATTTACGTGGTTCGGTCGGCTGACCTACGTCCACGGACTGCAACCAGGATACTTTTATTATTGCAATCTGCCTCACTCTTGATAAGGAATTACAAGTACAAGATGCCTATATTTATAATACAAGATTAGGGTTCACTACTTAATCCCCAAGAAAACTATTAATGGGCTAATTAAATAAAACGGGCCAAAGTCTTCAATTTAATTAGTCTGCCACTTAATTGTCTTCTAATCCGAGCCCAAATCAAGACTCCACAAAACCCAATAATTTCCCACTTGGAGGCTTGATAATCTTCAAACTGTCGTCCGCTGTGACCTTCTTGTACCTCTTACCTCTTGTAATCTTCCTTATTTTCCTGGTTGCAGCGACCTTCTCATCAGTTAACCTAAAGGCCCATTGAAGCTACCCCGAGCTCCAACACATCAGTCATGGTTATGTCTGCCGCTGACCCATTCTCTGTCTTTCTAGGCTCCCATTGACACGAACTGCCGGATCCTGAAGCACCCTGAGAATAAACACTCTCCGAATAAAGCAGATAATCACCTGGAGAGACTTTGACAGCTAGAATACTGGTTCTCTTAACCCATTGTCGTCTAGTAACTCTGACTAAAGCACAAGTCATGCTCCCACTACCACGAAAACCCCTGACTGGTAGTTCCGAACCTTTCCTAGCACGCTCAACCTGAATCTTACCTGTGGCTCTGGGTTTATCATCTGCAAAACAAACCTTCTTCTACCCACAATACTCTGTGAACCCGACTTTGTTTCTCTTCTGAACAGGGACGTTCACTCTCTTAGACGGTAAACTGACCATGTAAAGCGAACCCGACTTTCTTCCTCGAGCTATGACAAGATTTCCCTTGATAACTTTCCATTGCCCGTTCCTGAATTTAACCTCATGTCCCTGTTCATCCAACTACCCCACTGAAATCAACTGTTTCTTTAAGCTTGGAATCACCATGAAATCCTTCAAAGTCCATGATCCGGCTGAAGTTATTATATCTATATCACCCATGCCCGTAACATCAAGAATATCATTGTTCGCCAATTTTACCTTACCAAAGTCACCTTTCTTCAAATTTCGCAATGCTTCAATGCTGTGGGTAGCGTGAAATGAAGCACCAGAATCCATGACCCAGGAATCTACTGATGACCTTGGTCGTCACGGGTCATGCAAAACCTAAATAACCTAGGTAGCTAGGGTAAGTAGGGTATCGAATCCAAGGAGCATGTGGTTAGCGTCACACTAGCGGTTTGTTTGTCTAAGCTATTTAGAAAACAAGTAAGCAAAACAATTATGAAGTTGGCTTATTATCAAGCTTGCTATTTTGATCTTTTTGTTGGTTTTGAAGACGTTGGAATTACTTAGTAATGAAAGCAACAATAAAATTTAACCAACATTCACTCCCGGGTTAGAATATGCAAGTAACTAGGATTCAAGGGTTATTATGATAGATTTGCAATTTCACTTGCATGAATCGCTAGGACAGAGAATCAAGACTTAGGCATCAACAAATAGCTACTAGGCCCTAAGTATGCTTCATTATCTAGTTCACCAAATCCTATATGTTGAGTTAAGGCATAAATGATAGAATTCATCTTATGAGCTTAAAAACACAATGGTCTCTAAACATGCAATAAGTCCAACCCAATACCAAGACAATTAAGCACATCAATTAATTCATACAAATGATGTCACGATCACAAGTAGATTTGCAAGATACAAAAACCTTTAGTCATATAATGAGTCTAACCCAATATCCCAACTTAAGTGATAGGGTTTATCTCACAAGTCTAAAGATAATGTTGAATCAAAACTTAATTGACAAGATTCATCTCTATGGTTTAAGCATACAAGAACATACACAAGGTCCAACCCAACATCAAAAGCTAATTGATGGAATTCATCCCCATGACTCAAGCACAACATAAACATACACAAAGTTCAACCCAATATCAATGATTCATTAAGAACAACACTTGTTTCTTACAAAACTACAATCATAATAACAACATAATGAATCCTTAAACTTACAATCCTTCACCCGGAAGTGAAGGGGAACTTAACCAATCATGGTTTTGGAAGCTTGGATGATGATGAAGAAGGTAGGAGAATAAGCCATGAGAAGTATGGAATGGAGGTTGGGTGTTCTTAGTGATTGAAGATGAATGATGGTGAAAATGGTGATGAAGTGGATGAAAGATCTTAATGATTGATGATGATATGGAATGGATTGGGATGGATTGAGATGATGAAAAACCCCCAAAAATGTGTATTTTGGTCGCCCAAATCGCCCTAAGGCGGCTCTCCCCGAGTTAGGGTTTCTTTTCTTTTGTTTTATAGATGAAATTGGTGAAAATCTGCAGCAGCCGTCGCTGACGGCCCTCTGGCCGTCTCTGACGGCAGTAGCCGTCGATGACGGCCCCCTGGCCGTCGCTGACGGCCAGACAAATCCTGACGCCCCAATTCGCGGCAGACGGCCGCCCAGACGGCTGAAAACTTGTTTTCTTCATAACTTTTTCATTTCAACTCCGTTTTCCTCCATTTTCGTGGCCACGTTTTCGTATTTCAACCCTTTTTCATTTAATACAAAAATGTCTCCATTTCAAATCCATTAATTTTTCCAAAACACATCCACTCTTCATTCTTTGCACTCGGTTGCTCGTTTCTTCGCCAATTTAGCACTTATAACTTGTCATCCATCAATCTTCGGCTAAGTACCTAGTTTCGGACAAAATCACACACAACATATATTAAAAACACAAAGATAGACTATACAAATGTGATCCTTTCGGACTCACATCACACCCCCACACTTATCTTTTTTCAGTCCCTGAAAAACTCTATAAAATATTTCTAGCAACAAACATAATTTGGTCTTTTCTAGGGCTCTCGCTTAAGGTTCAAAATCATACCTCATTTGTGACAAGCATTAGATGTGTTTATTCAACAAGCTCAATATATAGATTTTTCAAAAATAGAATTAAACTAGATCAAGTTTAACATTCTCTTGAACTCATTTATATGCAACACACCCCTCGCAATCTTCACTCCTCTCGGTATAATTTATGGACTAGCAAAAGATGTGCTAGTATGATTCACTAAAAGACCCAAACTGAAACTTGTTAATATAAACTTGTATGACAATCAAACTTAGTAAAAATACACATATATGCAAAGGACTTATGGGTTTTGGGCTTTGGGTAAAAGTAGGAAAATGTGGGTAAAAATGGCTAAAATAAAAATGTGGTGAAACCAAACTCGCTTTTGATCCTTTATTTGAACAACTACTACTATAAACATGTCGAACAACTCGACTTATAACATCACACATCAACATATATATATTTTTTCTTTTCCTTTTTTTTTTCCTTTTTTTTGCATCATTTTTTTTTTCGTTTTCTTTTCATGAAGTAAGACATAAAGATACAAAACATAAATATATACTCTTGGATCTACTAGAAGTTTGGTAAAATTGTTGGATGGTTGGTTGAAATCTATGGTTTTGACAAACGAAAGGTTTAGGCTCAAAGTTGGTGACTAATGGTTATAATTTGGGTAAACATGGTATAGCACATAAATTGGTGTAAAAGAAAAGGGTATCCTAATTTGCCTTAAACATTTAGTGCATATTCACATAGCATGCATCAAATCACACAAGTTTTGTAACAAAGTAACAGTGGCCTACACTCAACAAATGAAATATATATGTGTATGTGATCAAATGTAAGTAGGCTCAAAATCTCACCAAAAGTGGAAATAAGGTTACCGACGTGTGCATATAATTGTTTTCACTAGCTTGCTAAACTTAATCATGCAATTCTAAGATTTTTCTTAAAAATACTTGTTGAAAACGATTCATATTACCTATCACAAATTAAACCATGATTAAGGATCTATAGCAAAAACAACCTAAAATTGACCGTGACAAAATTTTAAATGTTTGTTTTTCTTGGTAAAAATAAAGATTTTTTCAAGGACTATTTTTCCCACCCCCACACTTTGAACGTTACATTGTCCTCAATGTAGAAATGGTAATTAGAACACACAAAAACAAACATAAGGACAAGAACAACTCCCTTTTTGATATGATGATGTCTCGGAGTCGCCATGTCCAAATCTTCACCTTGGTTGTATAGCATTTCATTCGCAATCCAAAGTGGTTAAGTTACACAAGCTAACAAAATAAACACTCGGCATCCATCTTGCGTCTATTTAGCACGTCCGTGAACCTACAAAATACTCAAAACACAAAAACACACAAAAACGCCACAAATACAAAAACACACAAAAATTAAAATTTAAACTTGGGGTGCCTCCCAAAAGCGCTAAATTTAATGGTCTTCAGCCGGACCTTACCTCATGTATCTTTCAAGGTGGTCTCAAAGCACATTTTCCTACCGAGTTCCCAATGAATGCTCGGTAGTTTACATGCCTCCTCCAGAGATGCTTGATTAGCATCGGCATGTATATATTGTGGATCCGCTCTAAAATAACTTGCCCAATGTCGTGCAAGCCAACCTTCCTTTCCACGGGTACCACACTCACCACCTCTTTTGACGGTTCAATGTCTTCTTTAGAGTTTAAATCTTCAGTTTCTTGATCCGGAAGACATGTGACCGCCTCATCCACCTTTTCTCCCCGGCAACGGCGCCATTTGATGAGCCGGTCGTCACGGGTCATGCAAAACCTAAATAACCTAGGTAGCTAGGGTAAGTAGGGTATCGAATCCAAGGAGCATGTGGTTAGCGTTACACTAGTGGTTTGTTTGTCTAAGCTATTTACAAAACAAGTAAGCAAAATAATTATGAAGTTTATAGCTTTTAATCATCTAAGAACTTAGTTTGAAAGTTTTGTGAACCAACAAGTGATTCAAGATGATGATTGAAATAAGAAAAATGGTTACTTTGATTAATACTAAAACGCTTGATTGAAAATATTGAATTGTAAACAATGATTGTGAAAATGGAGATCACACCGGGTTCAACAAGTAACCTAGGATTCTATAACAAATTGGGATTAACCAAGAATTGCAATTAGGATTAACGGGTTAATTGTTACAATAGGCTTAGGTGTCAAGTTTCATCAACATCAAAGATGGACCAAACTACACTTCATTACTCTAGAACATATGAACCCTAATAACAAGTTAAAGCATAATTAACCGAATTCATTTCCCTAGTAATTGGCGCAAGAAACAATTATCAAAGAGAATTCAAAACAAGATTAACGCAATTAACAAGTTTGTTCAAATCAAAATTACAAAGAAATAAGAAAATAGCCAAAATGTTAAGAACCCTAGATTACAAGTTTATACCGGGTGATTCCAAAGGAGACTAGCCGCTCATGGTTTTGGTTCGTGTCTTTTCCAGCCAGCAACCGTCCAAACAGCCCCGAGCTGCGCCTTCCCGATTCCCAAAAAAAAAAATAGTGGCCGTCCAACTCCTAAGGTGCCGTCAAAAAAATGTTTTTCCTCTAAGTTGCGTTCCCCCTCTGGCATCCCCAAAACTTCTTGTGCGTGACCCTTCTTCCTAAAACTCCATGGGCCGAAAAATAATCCAATTAGTGGAGCCCACTTCATTCTTTCAATTAGAGACATTGTCTCTCAATAATAACGATATTATTATTATTATTATTATTATTATTATTATTATTAATATTAATTACATGGTCGCTTTTAAGTGTACGCGACTTGATCATTTTCTTTCGTATTAAGCTCATATATCACGAACACCTACAAAACACATGTACACTAATAAGTAACTAAGACCGACTAAAACACACAATAAAATACTAAAGTATATACAAAACTAACATATTAACAAGGTGTGTTTCACAACACATCACACCTCCACACTTATATTTTGCTTGTCCTCAAGCAAATCTGCTCAGAACATTACCACGAACAGGTAACAAATACCTCAAACGCCCCCGCCAGGCACTAGTTAGGGTCCAAAGTCATACCCCATTCATAGATCAGCATTAGATGTGTTAATTCGACAGGCAACCATGATACACAATTTTGAAAACAGAACTCACCCAACTAAGTCTAACATGCTGTCAGTTTTTATTTTCATGCAACACACCCCTCACAGTTGTTCACTCCTCTCGGTTCAATATATGGACTAGCGTGTAATGTGCTAGTATAAATCACTCAAAGCAAAACCGAATAAGAAACTCTGTACTCATAAGCTTGTAAGACAATCAAACCTTCACTGTAACACATAGACTTTGCACATATCAAAAGGACTTACAGGATTTGGGCTTAGGCTAAAGGTGGTGAATGTTTAGGTTTATAAAGTGGCTAAAAAAAAGAAACTACCAACCCATGGCAATCTTTTATTCATGCTGAACACAATAACTAAAACTACGGGTTATTTTCGACCCGTATTAAAAGATTGCCATCATACGTTTTTTTTTTCATCATTTTTTTTTCTTTTTTTTTTTCCTTTTTTTTGATAACAATATAAATACTAAACACATAAATTGGAAACCCACAGATCGTCAAATAAAGCTGATAACAAAACGGGTCAGTCTAGACCAGGGTTCGGGTAAACAAACGAAACGGTGAAAGGCTCAAAATAGTCTACTAAGGGTATTTTTTTTTTCGGTTAGATGGGTAAACAAAGGAGTAAAACTAAAAAGGGATTCCTAATTTGCCTTTATCATATATGTGCATAAATCAAGTCCACAGTCTCAGCATGTATCAAATCAGACAAGTTCTAAAACAGAGTAACATAAGGCCTACACTCAACAAATGAATATATATCAGATCAACTAACAATCTAGTAGGCTCAAGATCTCACAAAAGTGGGGAAAATAGGGTTACCGATGTGTGCATGCATTTATTGCCGACAGCTCGTTACACCTAATCAGGCAAATTTTAAACATTTTCTCTAAAATACCTGCCGAAAACGATTCATATGTCTGTTCTAAAGAATTGGACCATGATTAAGGACTCACACACCACAAGCAGAGATAGAGTGGAAGCACTGAAACAGTCGCTTTCATGCCCGATCAGACCGCTTTTAGGACATTTTTTTTTTAATTTTTTTTTTTACTTTTTTTAGACTCAAACCTAACTAAAACAAATGAAAATGAAAGTTTCCCCACCCCCACACTTAAACGACACATTGTCCTCAATGTGAGCTAAGAATAAAATAAAACAAATAAAACAAAATACAACAGTAAAAGGAACAGACTCCCCTGGATAAGCGATATGCGTATGAGTCCGTTCAATTCCTTCCTATGTCGGCCGTATAGCATTTCATTCGCAGCCGATAAACAAACCTGAAAAAAAGAAACAAGAAAGAAAAAAAAACAAACAAATCGGGATACCTGCAAACATTAGTGATTTCCAGATCGTCCTCACCCGAATGGAGATTGAGTACGGGCGGGACAATCTATTCTTGCAATTCAAATCAAAACAAGCAATCCCATGACTCCAACAAAAATAAAACTAATTCAAACACACTTAAAAATAAAAAATTAAAAAATAATAATAAAACAAATAAATATACAAAATATACAACAAACATACCTTGTGCTCATTCATGGTGGTCTCAAAGAACATTTGCCTACCGAGTTTCCAATGTATGCTCGGTAGTTTACATGCCGTGTCCAAAGATGCTTGACTAGAATTGGCATGTAAAGATCATAGGTTTTGTGAGTCCGCTTCAAAATTGCTTGCCCAAAATCGTGCAACCCAACCTTCCTAACCTTGGGTACCAAACTCACTAGCTCTTCTTGAGGTACCGTGTCTTCATCATTATTTAAACAATCATTTTCTTGTGTAGGAAGACTTGGAACCTCTTCTTCAGTCATTGTGGATTCAATATTTAAATCTTCGACCACTTGAGGGATTGGTGCGGTATTCATCTCCACGACCTCCTCCTCAACTTGTGACAAAATCCACTCTTGTTTTGCTTGACATTTTTCATGAGGTGATAAGGCGATATAAGCCGTATCCTCTCTTCTTTCATAGCTTAGAATGTCGTACTTATAACTCAACCATTTTAGCCGACATTCTCGTGATTGATGAGGTTTTGCTAATTCTTGTTCGACTTTAGAAAGTTGCACTTTACTCATAATCTTGTCAAGACTGCTTTGATCTGCCTGAAGTCGCCGCTTATATTCGGCGTTTACTAGTATTTGGTAGTGTTGAAGGGTTGGAGGAGGGGCAAGTTCTTCATAGTACAAGACCGGAGTGTTCTCCCATCTTTCATAAGCAATTAAATACCTTCTTGCTGCCTCCTTTTTCCTTGCAAGCTTTGGACAATATTCTAAAGTGTGGCGCGGATCCCCACAAACCGCACATGTATCGCGATATGCATACATGGTCAAAACTTGAGCTTCTTTTACCTGCAAAAGAAAGATCCTGCACAGGCAACTAGAAAACCCAAAGTGAAATCTAATAAAATTAAATAACTAAAAATAAAAACATATATTTTTTTTTTTTGAATTTTAAAACAACTAAATATACATACAAACAAACACGTAATGCAACACTAAGCGCACTAGCTCCCCGGCAACGGCGCCATTTGATGACCTTGGTCGTCACGGGTCATGCAAAACCTAAATAACCTAGGTAGCTAGGGTAAGTAGGGTATCGAATCCAAGGAGCATGTGGTTAGCGTCACACTAGCGGTTTGTTTGTCTAAGCTATTTAGAAAACAAGTAAGCAAAACAATTATGAAGTTGGCTTATTATCAAGCTTGCTATTTTGATCTTTTTGTTGGTTTTGAAGACGTTGGAATTACTTAGTAATGAAAGCAACAATAAAATTTAACCAACATTCACTCCCGGGTTAGAATATGCAAGTAACTAGGATTCAAGGGTTATTATGATAGATTTGCAATTTCACTTGCATGAATCGCTAGGACAGAGAATCAAGACTTAGGCATCAACAAATAGCTACTAGGCCCTAAGTATGCTTCATTATCTAGTTCACCAAATCCTATATGTTGAGTTAAGGCATAAATGATAGAATTCATCTTATGAGCTTAAAAACACAATGGTCTCTAAACATGCAATAAGTCCAACCCAATACCAAGACAATTAAGCACATCAATTAATTCATACAAATGATGTCACGATCACAAGTAGATTTGCAAGATACAAAAACCTTTAGTCATATAATGAGTCTAACCCAATATCCCAACTTAAGTGATAGGGTTTATCTCACAAGTCTAAAGATAATGTTGAATCAAAACTTAATTGACAAGATTCATCTCTATGGTTTAAGCATACAAGAACATACACAAGGTCCAACCCAACATCAAAAGCTAATTGATGGAATTCATCCCCATGACTCAAGCACAACATAAACATACACAAAGTTCAACCCAATATCAATGATTCATTAAGAACAACACTTGTTTCTTACAAAACTACAATCATAATAACAACATAATGAATCCTTAAACTTACAATCCTTCACCCGGAAGTGAAGGGGAACTTAACCAATCATGGTTTTGGAAGCTTGGATGATGATGAAGAAGGTAGGAGAATAAGCCATGAGAAGTATGGAATGGAGGTTGGGTGTTCTTAGTGATTGAAGATGAATGATGGTGAAAATGGTGATGAAGTGGATGAAAGATCTTAATGATTGATGATGATATGGAATGGATTGGGATGGATTGAGATGATGAAAAACCCCCAAAAATGTGTATTTTGGTCGCCCAAATCGCCCTAAGGCGGCTCTCCCCGAGTTAGGGTTTCTTTTCTTTTGTTTTATAGATGAAATTGGTGAAAATCTGCAGCAGCCGTCGCTGACGGCCCTCTGGCCGTCTCTGACGGCAGTAGCCGTCGATGACGGCCCCCTGGCCGTCGCTGACGGCCAGACAAATCCTGACGCCCCAATTCGCGGCAGACGGCCGCCCAGACGGCTGAAAACTTGTTTTCTTCATAACTTTTTCATTTCAACTCCGTTTTCCTCCATTTTCGTGGCCACGTTTTCGTATTTCAACCCTTTTTCATTTAATACAAAAATGTCTCCATTTCAAATCCATTAATTTTTCCAAAACACATCCACTCTTCATTCTTTGCACTCGGTTGCTCGTTTCTTCGCCAATTTAGCACTTATAACTTGTCATCCATCAATCTTCGGCTAAGTACCTAGTTTCGGACAAAATCACACACAACATATATTAAAAACACAAAGATAGACTATACAAATGTGATCCTTTCGGACTCACATCATCTACATAACTCTCTACACTACAGATTAATGCGTCATCATCTGAGCAATCTGATGTAGTGTTAACTTCTTTCTTCTCGTTTCGACATTGATTCCTAAAATGTCCAACCTCTTTTCAGTTCCAACAGGTAACATCACTTCGAGCCCTAGACTGACTCATCTTCATGTTCTTGCTCCCACTATCTCTGTTATTCTTCCTTCCTCTGCCAACATTCAGTAATTCACTTGATGATCCACCTGAATTTCTTCGTCTGACATCCTCGCCCAGAATAAGATCCCAAATCCCATCAAAAGTGAACTCGCTGGTAGAACTAGTAATCGCTGTAACAGTCCCTGACCAACTATCTGGCAATCATGATAACAGTAGTAACCTCATCCTCGAATTTGATGCCAACTGACCCAAGTCTTGACAAAATCGAGTTTAAGTTGTTGATGTGCCCTGTAACTGAACTTCCTTCTTTCATCTTCGTGTTCACCAGTTCACGTATCAGGAAAACCTTGTTAGCTGCCGAAGGCTTTTCGTACATATTAGAAAGTGCATCCATAATCCCACGCGCTGTGGTTTCCTTTAAAATGTTGAACGCAACATCCTTCATTAGTGACAATCTAATAACTGCCTTAGCCTTTTTATCCAAGGCCTCCCACTCGTCCTGCTTTAACTTCTCCGGTTTGTCACCCAGTACCATATCCAAATCCTTCTGAACCAGCAAATCCTCCATTTGCATTTTCCACCAACCAAAGTATTTTCCATCAAACTTCTCAATCTGAAGTTTACTACTCTCAGCCATTGTCTCAAACTGGGTAATTTTCTGACTTTGGATCTCGGTAAAACAACCAGAAAAATAATCTTGGACAAACAAAATAATAATAAAAAATAATAACCCCTTTGATTAAACCACCCGCCAAACTGCTTGATAAATACGCCAACCACCCGTAACAGTATTCAACCAAAGATAAACCCAGTTATCAAACCTTAATCAAGAAACTGAAAAACGAACCACAACGAATGTACCTGAACGATTTCTTCTTGAACAAGTGTCGGATGAAACAAACAGGACAAAAAAAGCAATCCCCTGCCTTCGTATTTTAGATGCTATTATAACAGAACAAGCGAACAGATTCTTGGTACAATGGCCGGCTGCCACTATAAACCATATTTCGACCCAAACAATTTCTCTCGCGTTGTGTTTCCACCGTGTGACACGACCCGTAGCTCTGATACCAGTTGTTAGGATCCGATCTCTCGATCAACACACCAAACACAAACGAAACTGCAAGAGAAAATATAAACGAACACGAGAACACAAGGATTTACGTGGTTCGGTCGGCTGACCTACGTCCACGGGCTGCAACCAGGATACTTTTATTATTGCTTTCTGCCTCACTCGTGATAAGGAATTACAAGTACAAGATGCCTGTATTTATAATACAAGATCAGGGTTTACTACTTAATCCCCAAGAAAACAATTAATGAGCTAATTAAATAAAACGGGCCAAAGTCTTCAATTTAATTAGTCTGCCACTTAATTATCTTCTAATCCGAACCCAAAACAAGACTCCACAAAACCCAATAGTTTATACATAAACCGGACTCCATCATTTTGAGAGTTGACTATCATTATCGTTATTGCTCAAAAAGTATAATTACACTTAAATCTAATTTTCTACAAAATACTTTATTTTGTATTAAAAGCAAAGACGTAGCATTAACCACGATAGCATGTGATATTAACAATATTAAGTGCCCCTCGTTATTTAGTCCAGGCTCTTAAATACATATTTCATGATTTCTTTTAATCCAGGCCGATAATTATGATTTCTTTTAATTCGCCTGCCCGCTATCTTAATGTAATTTTTCACGTTTATGTGTTAATTTAATGTTTAAATTAATGACAAAAAAAATATGTACATATTCCTTATAAAAATTATCAGGGTAACTATTCATACCATCATATATACACATTCATGTATATGTGTATGTATTAAGGAGCTGTTTGGTAAGCCGTTTAACGAGGCTCTAAACCATTCAGCGCTGAATGATTTAACATTTAGCGTATTTGTTTCAGCTTCTGAATGGAATTGTTAAGGCTGAATCATTAAGATTTGTGATGTAGCTGAACCATTAAGCATTGAACTAGACTGAACCTTAAAGACTCTCCTACCAATGTGGGACAAGAAAACTAACCATTAAGAGGTCAAACTTAATGATTAAGCACTTAACCATTCATACCTCTTAACCATTCAGATCTTTTAACGATTCAGCACTTAATCAACCAAATAGCTCATAAGTTACTATAGTTGACGCCTAAACCCTAAACCGAAAAATCTAACATAAACTAAAAAAAGATCATTTGACCTCATAAAATTCGATCCTTTTTCCCGACGTGTTTTGTTCATTTCAGATGGCTAATCAACATCTGATACATATGATTGATATAAAGCACCTACCATAACAACAATTTTGATTCATATAAAACACACTATAGTTAACATACATAACAAATTATTAAGTGATTGCTATAAAACACTCTAGCTTGTTGTTATTCAATACAAGTGTGTGTTTAAATGGACTAGACTACTTTTACCGTGTTTTATAAAACAAAACACATCCACAAAAAAGTAATTTTTATATGTGTGTGTATATGTTACACATATTAAAGATTAAAAAACGCACATTATTATGGTGTATTTTTTTTTAATAATTACGTTAAAAAGATATTGGCGTTTAAAAAAGACGAGAGAAATTATATGTGCATTGCATGTGAGTTTTTAAATTTAGAACACAACAAATTATTATACTTATATCTAGTCAAATCAGTCAATCAAAACTATACCAAATATTACAATTTTGCTTCATCAATCTCCACCCTCCATTTATGATCTAACTAGTATTTTGCCCCCACGTGTTACGGAGGGGGATAAAACCATGTCAAATAGCACAATTGACATGACACCTCTACCGACCGCCCACGCCGAAAATTCTAGTGCTAAAAAACAAAAAAACTAAACAAAAAGTAGACGTAAAAACGTTAAACCACGAAAGAGAAACGTAAAACACATAGAACAATAACTCGTTATGAAATGGCTATTAAATGAGAAAAATAGATGTAAAAGCGTTGAACACACACACATTGTAGCGTGTTAACTAGTAAAATTTTGACCGAAAAAATGTAAAAGATGGAAAGGTATTGGGAACTAAAGTTGAAAGTGAAAAAGTTTTGGGGTAAATTTGTAAACAATACGTAAAAGTTTCAGGTAGAAGTATAAAAAATAAAGATGGAAAAAATAAAAAAGAAAAGACGAGTACAACCTACAAAGCTCATGATACAACGTGTATGCATACATAAGTTACAAATAAGTGAGTACAACCCACAAACTTACAGTACAACCACCTTATGCATAAAACATCTTTAAAGCATTGAGTACAATCATCTTATGCATAAAACATTTTTAAAGCATTGAGTACAACCAAGCAATGCATAAATACCATGTTAATTAGTATTATTTAAATAATCAAAAACATTTCTTAATATAATATCTATATAACATTCTCACAAAACACATAATTTGTACACTAACAATACTCTATATATAATATCTATTAAAGTATATGTTTTCACGCACACATACACATATACAATACTAAGAAGGACAAAAAGTAATTTATATAATTTTAAGTGTTTAAGTAAAATAACTTTTAGAACATATGATACAATTTTTTAAACATATCTTTTAAAAGATTATAACTTTTCATACTTATAATATTAAAAAAATCATTATGAAAACGGACATTCTATCTTTTTTTTTAAATTCGAATAAGGTATTTTTTTTGGTTATTTATATAAAAAATTAATATGTTGCATAACGTGTGTTTATTCACATATGTGTTTTTACTATATATAAAATAAAAGCTATCCTGGCCACATGTTTGGTCTCTTTAACAAGTTGTGATGAAAAAAATTAAAAACCATAAATTGCATTTGAATAATTAGAACAATAATAAATAATCAATATTTGCATTTGAATTTCCCTCCCTATTTAAACTCTACCTCAAAGGCAATTACCAAAAACAAACTCTACATCTCATCATCAATGGCAATCTCTACCACCACATCTTTCAAGTCTTCTTCCTGTTCCCCTGATTCCATTATGGAACATAACATCAAACATGCAGAGCACATCATCCACAAATGGAAAATCCATAGCCATTCTCCGTCCGAATCATTCGTCTCCATCTTTCATGAAAACAATACTGCTGAGGCCATACTTTTCCTCAATTGCATCAAACAACTGCAAAAATCCATGCATTTTCTAGCATCAAATAACAAAAAATCATCCAACCTCTCTCTCGCTCAAAGATTGATGCAAATCGCCATGAACCGATTAGAAAAAGAGTTTCATCAGTTATTATCTGATAATCGCGAATACCTGGAGCACGAATCTGTTTCCAACCGGTCTTCTCGATTGTCACGATCCAGCACTGATTCAGAAGAACGTAAACTACAAATATCAGTTTTCGACGTCAAACAACCGTCGAAAATTGCAATTACAAATCTCAGACTAATCGCTGAAACCATGATTAGTTGCGGTTACGCAAAGGAATGTATACAAGTCTACAAAATCATAAGAAAATCAACAATAGATGAAGCTTTGTTACGTCTTGGAATCAAGCATTACAAAAGTTCTCACATCAAAAACATGATGACTGCTCCAATTCCAGAGCTAAACAATCACGTCAAAAGGTGGCTGGATTCGGTTCAAATCGCGGTTAAAACACTCTTCCAAGCAGAGAAGTTTCTTTGTGACAATGTTTTCAGTTCACATGTTGCAATTAGAAACTTATGTTTTACTAATTCAACAAAAGAAGGTGCCCTAAATCTTTTCAGCTTTCCAAGTCTAGTAGCAACCAAATGCAAGAGAATGAAATCAGATAATATTTTCATGTTAATGGATTTACACAATTCGATTTCTGACCTATGGCCAGAAATCGAGTCACTCTTCTCACACGAATCAATTTCATCAGTTAAACTTCAAGCTGAGTCATGTTTTTACTTACTCGATGACACAATAAGAACGTTTCTCAACGAGTTGGAATCGTCTATTCATAAAGACTCATGTAAGGTTATAGTAACCGGTGGTGGTATCCATCCTTTGAATAACTCAGTCATGACGTATTTATCATCTCTATCTAATTATGCAACTGCGTTCAACGACGTCAATTTTGCATCGATTATTCTCGTTCTTTTGTGCAAGCTTGATGAAAAAGCTAAGTTCCATAACTACGCGGCTTTATCGTATTTATTTCTGGTGAATAATCTGCATTTCATTATTCAAAAGGTTAAAGAAACAAATTTGAAACATATACTTGGAGAAGAATGGCTAATGAAGCATGAGAAGAAGTTAAAGCAGTATTTATTTAGTTACAATTCGATGTCATGGAATAAGGTGGTATTATGTTTACCAGAGAGTGGTCTAGTGTCACCAGAGAAGGTGAAGGAATGCTTCAAGAAGTTGTATACTACGTTTGAGGAAGTGTATGAAGAGCAACTTGAGTTCATTGTAGTGGATGAAAAGATGAGAGGGAAGATGAAGGCGTCGATTGCGAATAGTTTGGTTCCGGCTTATGAGGAGTTTTACATGAAGAATTTAGTGATGTTGAGTGAAGATGAGAAGTGTGTGAAGATGTTGATGAGGCTTTCGCCGGAAAACATGGCGATATGCTTGTCGGAGTTGTTTAGGTGATTCAACATATAATAACATGTTGATTTGATTTCATGTTAATTTGTTTTGTTTAACATCGTGTAAGTAAACGTATGTTCGATTGATAAAATTCAATTGTACATGTAGTATTATTGGTTTAATACTTGGCTTTACTATTTAGTATTTACTATTTACTATTTGAGACGTACAATTTAAACAAGTATATATCAGTGTTTCATGATTCATTTAAACTCATTGAGAGACAACTATGCATTGGTGATTGTTCTTTATAGTGAATGGTGATTCAAAAATATTAGAGGTTTTTAGAACACAAGTTTAATTGGTGTCTATAGTTGATTCATATGTATGAATCAACTACGCATCCAAGTGAAACTGTGCAATGTTCTCAATTTATTAGAAGGTGAGAGCACGATTGGTCATGACACCCGACACAAAAGATTGGTGTCTACTAATTTAGTGCTCGTGTTGGGTGATATGAATTTAATTGACTCTCGTAAATGACTAAAAGTTATTTACAAATTTTCCATCGCGCCTTTGTAAATGGTTGTGTTTGTCTAACGCGTGTTAATGTCTTAATAATTGATTGATTGAATCATGCAGAGCAAACATGTTGCTATGTTGTTAATAAGTTATGGTATTAATTTTGCTAAGTTAAGAGCTTGTGAACTTGTTATAACATTATAATTACATTAAGATTCTAATGAATGGTGTTAATAATACAATGCAACATTGATAGATTAATTTGCTTGCTTCTAATATATAACTTTGTCTCTGATAAGAGATTTGTTGGGGGAGATGATCGTAGAGAATCAAATTAGTAGATTTATACTTTGTCAAAAATATGTCGTACAAATACCTAGTAAATTGTTTTAAGGGGATGAAATTATTCTAAAATGACTACATACATATCACATAATTTAAAAAAAAAATAAGTACAATTTATGACTCATGTATTGCAATACCAAAGAAGATAGATACAACATCAAGATAAGTTATATACCAACAAAATAAGAAAGAATAATTTGGTAGGATTGTGTATGACACAAATTTTCGTAGTACAAAATATACATATGTTTCCTTGTGTACATTAATCATAGCATTAGCTTTGTTGAAAATGACCAAAAACTTGCTTGAAAAAGAGAACTGACATTTTAATTTGCAATTAATAACTTACTTTACAAATTCAATGTGATCAAACATTTTTTATCAACTTGTTCCACATAATTAAAGCTGGTTTGAAAAAGTTATGTCTTTGAAACTCAACTTGCGTAAATTTTAGAATTTTGGTATGATTCATTTTCCAAAGGTGCGTATAAGTTTGAATTTGATCGAGATGAAACATAAAACTTTAAGGTTTTTTATTTTTATTTTTTTATTTTAATGTTCATTTTAATCACCTCACTTTTAAATAAAAACATCTTATTCACCTTATGTCTCATTTAGATACTAATTTAAACATGAACTAGTTTATTATGAATTCATAAGACAATAATCAAACTCATAAACTATTTCATACATATAAAAAGATTACATTATATGATTTGAGTAGCTAATTTTTATGTTTTCCACTATTTTTCTATCATCAACTTAACTTAAAGACAAATTACAAAGAAAGAATTTGGTATTAGGTGACAAGAACTACAGTATTTAGGGGACAAAGTTGAACAGCTACTCCTATTTATGAATCATGTTAGTTACCTTATTTAGAATTAGAACAAACTAACCCTCTCTGGTATGGGTAATAGAATTGATAAGGGAATGGAATGGACAAGGTAATGGAATGGAATGGACAAAGGAATGAAATTGATGATTACCATTCTATGGTCTTGTTTGGTTACTACGTAAGAATGGAATGAATCATTACTTTATATTGTTTGTAGGTAGAAAAAGACGAAGAAATAAAATCGGCGTTGGTGAGTGGTGGCGGCAGCAGTTGACAGTGGTGGTCGGTGGGTGGTAGTGGTCGGTGACAGCGACTGCAGTAGTGGCGGCGACGGTGGTGGTTAGTAGCGGTGACGACGATGGGTGGCGATGTTTAGTGGTGATAGTAGCAGTGACGGTGGTGGTAGTGCTCGCTGGTTGTGGGTGGAGACAGGGAGTGACGGCAACAGTGAGTGGTGGTGGCGGCGGTTGGCGATGGTGGAGGTCAATGGGTGGCGGTGGTCGGTGGTGGTGATGGTCGGTGGTAGCGGCGGTCGGTGGTGGCGATGGTTGGTGTTGGCATCTGGTGGTGGTGGCGATGACTGGTAGTGGTAGAGGTGGGTGGTGGTGGTTGATAGAGGGTGACATAGGGAATGGAATGGAAAAAAACAGAGGAAGGGGTGGATGGAATGAATTTTGTGTTTTTTTGAGGGAATGGAATGGAGGAGGTAATGGATGATTCCATTACCTTAATCAACTAAACACTTTTTTTCTGACTGATTCGCGGAAGGGGAGATCTACCTTGCGCCATGCGGATGTTCTTGTGTTTGGATGGGTTGGGGGCAAACATGCTTGTGTTGACCTGACAGGGGTTTCCCCCTTGGTAGGTTTGCGCGACAGCGGCTTTGTACCGGGGCAAGCAGTTTTGAGGGCAGAAGATAAGAAGGTCGCTAAGCACGGAGCAACCTGTTTAGAGAATCAACATGTGTTCTTGCCATTTGCTTTTGACACATTTGGATCTCTGGCCCATGAGGCAGTACGGTTGGCCCATGAGGCAGTACAGTTCCTAAAACGAGTGTAGAAGGTGGTCCACAGTGACTCGCAGAGCCCTAAGAACCAAGGGTTTGTGTTTAGCATGATAAGTTTTGCGATTCAAAAGGGGATAGCGGCGCAGCTTGTTGCCCGCTTACCCACCATCTAAATGTAACTTGTTTTGTCTTGGTAATGAAATTCAAATAATATTTTTCTTCATTCCATCGTAATGCTTCATTCCATTCCGCCTATCATTTCTGCATACCAAACGCTACTCAAGTTAATTCCTTATAAATCCATCACTTCTATCCACGATTAATGTGGGATTATTCGAAGGTGTTACAAATAAAGGTCTAGTTTAGCATAAAGTGTTAAAATAAATGTCTAGTTTAGCTACTACACATTTTTTTTCTATAATTTTAACTTCACTATTGTGAAACTTTGGAATAGATAACCAGAATAGTCTTATTATACAAGGATAAATAAAACAATCTCATGTAACCATTCAAAATATAATTGGTCAAACTTGGGATAAGTTGACCAACAAAATTTCGTCAAACTCCTTGACAGAGACAAGATTCAACTTTAACAGCCATCAAAATTACTAGCCTGTTACACTAGCACCAAGAATACATAGGCCAATTTGACCACATTTAGCATACATTCACTAGGTTCTAAGAAAGATAAAAATGTTGTTTGACCAAATTTTTAATAACTTTGTTGAATCTTTCTAGTTCAGTCATACTTACCAACAACAACTAATAACTATACCACATGCAAAAAACATATTAGAACTGATTTTATAGCACAAATCATGAAGATGCAACAACATTGCCTTGGTCAGCTGGTCTTGAAACAGATTGCCAACCAGTGAAGGTATGCAGGGTATGTTTTAATGTATCTGAAGCAGGTTGCATTGTCCATGTAGGATAGAAATCAGTAGGGTGAAACATGGGTTCTTCAATGGCTTCTTTTGATGGGCACGGTTGAGCTCCATTTAAAAGCAAGTCCCCTTCTGAGGTTATCAAACCTGACCTTGCTTCCTCCTTATCTGCTGCCTAAAAAAGTTCAACCGAAGTCACAGTCGTTAAATCTGAAAGATATTTGATAAATAAGAGATGGAAATGAGTGGGTTGGGTAACCGATCAAAAGGTTATTTGTGGTACAGGTAGTAGGGTTGACACGAAACACCTGTTTTTAACAAATTTACTCCTTTATAAATTAGTGTACGAAAATATAATTACAAAAAGTAAGTTGTATCATACCAACAGAAAATTTTGAATAAAATGATTTGGGAGGTTCTATGACTAAACATAAGCTTTGGGTGACTTTTGACACGTTCGACCCATTTGACATGTTTCCTTCTTAACTTATTATTCTTATATTTCCCATTCGACCAATTATAGACGAAATATAACCCAAATTTGATCCATGCATATGTAAACAGGGCAGAGTGTTTTGACAGTACTTTCCAAATCCCGTATTATATAGTTGTATCTTGAAAAGAAGATGATCTGAACATACACATTGAGTCATGAGTGATTCTGCAGAACATTTATGCAGTGACCAATAGCTAATTTTTTTATAGTGATATATCTATGTTACACTAAACATATAATCAGGTTGCATTAGGAATCTTGAATGCTGAAAGTCAAACCATTTCTGATTTCCATCCCTGTTTATATAACCTCATAAAGGCTCACATATTATGGGTGCCCAACAAAAAAATAGAAAATTTTGGAGGCACTTTTAGCTCCATTTGCTACGGTTTGTAGGGGTGTTCACATTTCGGCTTAAGATTGTGAAACCACCCAAACTGGTCATTGGTTTGGTTTATCGGTTGGTTTTCGTTGTAAACTTCTGTGGGTCAGTTACAAAAATTTCAAACCGTAACAAACAGTTTGGTTCACAGTTTATATTGAAGCCTCAAACCAGACCAGATCATAAGATTTAATTTAAGGTGATGGTATTTCCACACCCCCTATATGCCGCACATAGTGCTATACGCGGCGCGGCGTATAGGGGTTGCCTAAACTTTCACGCATGACGCGTCATTATTGCCCATCAGCCAAAGTCATGTCAGGGACCTATAAGCCGCGTATAGGCCTATACATGTGCACTTATATAGGGGAGGTGTGCCAATATCCAAAGCCTTAATTTATTGTCATACAGGTTAATTAATTATTCATATTGGATTAAAATAGTGAACTGGGCTAAGTAACTTATAGGTGAAATTCTCTCTTTTTTGCTTTCTGTTCATATAGGTAATCAATTTGAGTTCAGATCAGAGGTAACTTCTAAATATTAACATCTGAGTTAACCGCAACTGAGGTAATATATTTTATGTTATGTTATGTTCTTTTCAATATTATTATGTCCTTTCCAATATTTTGTTGTAGGGTGAAAACCTTGAAACCAAACCGGAGCCAAACAGTTGGTAACGGTTTGGCTTGGTCTGTTTCATCTTTCCAAGGTTCGGGTTCGGTTTTGATGATAAAAACGGTTACTAACGTTTGGCTCATAGCCTCCCAGTTTCACCTAAAAACCAGACCATGAACACCCCTAATGGCTTGACAACATAGTTGTTGATGGCGAATAGTTGTGAATAGCGACAAACTACCTATACGCTATGTAGCGACAGCGATGAAATAGCGGGCGCTATTTTATAAATAGCGATACACTAGATGAATATATTTTATAAAAGTTCCTATATATATGGAAGTATATACGCTTCTTATTTCAATCCTTTAATAAAAAACCCTAAAATACGCTTTATTTGCTCATTATATACTTGTATTTATTAAAAAGAAAAGAAAAAACTTAACTGGTCGCTATCTCATTGCTTTTTAGGCGCTAAAGACCTTATAGCGGGAAGCTCATGCTACGCTATGCTATTCACTATCGCGAGCATAGCGAGCGCTATTAAACGTGAATTGTGTAAATGATAAAACTCCCCAAGTGAAACAAAGTTCTTCTTTATGTAATATATTATATTTACTACATAAAGTAAGGTGCAAAAGTTGGGTGAAGTTACCTTTTCAGTATAAAATTCAAAGGCTTTTTTCTTCTGCCCTGCTTCATAAATGTTGCATTGAGAGTATATCTGAAATAAAATACAAAGAAACAAAAATGATGCAACAATTTGTTGGACACGGATCCTGATTTGAACTATAAACTAGTCCGATGACTTTGAAGATCCAACCTTGAAAGATAACAGCAGTTAAGACTGACAATGATCTATCATCCTTCAATGTATCTAAGCTATTACAATATTCACAAAACATAATAAACTCCAAACAGAATCCATGGCTATAAGCAAATACTTATATAAGGTGTTCGGTTATTGTGTTTTCCTTTTTACATTTTCTGGATTTATTATTGTGATTGTGTGTGTCTTATCAATCCTAACATGGCCGTATACTGAAGTATATTGTATGCTGGAATACCAAAGTAACATTTACCTGCGCTTCAACACTAGCACAAATAGCATATACCCGCCAGTTTCTGGTGTAATTATTATAAAGATGAACTTTCCCGAATCGAAGACGTGGATGTCTTTGGCAGGTACCGTCAAAAAAACAATGATGAATTGTCACTCTAATACATCTATCACCAATATGAGTTGGATCAGCTCCAATTAGCATCGTCTTATCATGCCCTGAAAAGTAACATCTGCAAGCAAGAATTACAGCGATTGAAATGTCGGTATTTAGTCAAATTATCAGCAATATTTCATCAAAAAGCTTACAAAGAAAAACTTGGACTAACCTAGAAATTGTAATATCAGTGCTTTGTCTAGTTATATCTATAAGTCCATCATCATAGTCACGTAGGCTGCATCGATCTATCCAAATGTGTTTTGAATTCGGTTTAATTTGAATACCATCAACATCATGTCCTCTACCACCTTCAAACTCCAAATTGCATATAATTATATTTTCACATTCCTTTAACCGTAAACCTTTTCCAGTCAGTTTTATACGCTGGCCACGGCCATCAATAGTTTTATGTGATGAAACGTTCAAATAGGATGACAGATGAATGGTGCCTGATACGTCAAATACTATCCATAACGGTTCTTTCTTACGGCATGCTTCACGTAGTGATCCTGGCCCTTCATCTACAAAGACATTGATACAACATACAATCAATGATATCATCTCTACCACTCCAAAACAGCCACATAATGTTTGAGGGTACAAATATAATTATCCAAAAATAAAAATTGCAATCACATGCATAGATAAAACACAAAGTTATTATCTTTCTTTCTATTTCGCTTTTTTACACTTTTTGGATAACTTATCTAGATTGTATACATCCATTCGGGTCAACAGTTTGATAATCATCAAACTCAACAAGTTGATTGTTTCATTGTCAATGATATAAAAGCTATGAGTTGTAAAATAAGCCACCACCACTTGCTCACTTGAATTCAACTAACTATAAATTTTAAACCAAAAACAAGTGGACTAGAAAAGGCCCAACTTCAAATGGGAATAACTTCTTATTTGTCTGATAAATTAGCCAACTTCTCCACCCAAAGCCCTAATTTTAATAGATTTCACTTATTTTTAAAAAAAAATGTGAATAATGGATATGATGTACCAGTTATTTCAGATTCTCATGATTTGGCCATTAATTTAGATTTTTCATATAGAAAGAGGCATGATGTACCAGTTATTTGTATTAAAAAATTTATAAACTATTTTTGTCTTGATCTTTTGTGCTTCGTATCCTTGGTTTTAAAAAGCGCTAGGAGCACAAAAGCGACGAGGTCTAAGCGCAACATGCGAAGCGCAAAAAGCGTGGGATTTTCGTACCCAAAGCGCACACTAATTATATAATTTTTTTTATATATCCCCATATATATTCTATGAGTTTTTAGCTTCATTTACCCAAAATATAGCTATAAATAAGGTTTTTATGTGATTTTACCTATATGTACAAGCCAAAAACACCAAGGTACAACATTTTTATGCATAAAAAATACCCTGTGTACGTGAGGCGCGCGCCTCGGGAGAAAAGCGACTGAAATTTAGACAAAAAAGCGCCTGAGGAGCGCGCCTTTGGGAAAAAGGATAGACGCAAAGCCCTGAGGCGCCCTAGGCTGCGCCTTGCGCCTAGGCGCGCTTTTTAAAACCCAGTTCGTATCTGCGTCAACTAGGGTGCAAGTTCGATGTAAATCATAAACGTCACTCATACCATAACCAACAATAGTATTTCGTTTACCATTTACCAAGTCTACTTTTAAAAGGGGCAGGCTAAGGGAACCCCTCCTCTACCAATCAACCACTTTTGATTTAATTTATTGTTAGGACTATACGCGTTTATACAAGAATCGCCAAGGGCTATACACTTGTATATAGGTGAAACGACTGATGTAACAGGGAAGGCCGAAGGGAGACGGTACATTTAGTAAAAGCTAATAACCCCTTTTTGAGGGTGTTCATATAGCAAGGACCCATCTAAAAACTTTGCTTATTCAGTCATGGCTGTCACTACTAATGAAATTAAATAGTCAACATGATTCTCTTCTTTTCTCATTATTATAGGCATTTAACACATCTAACCATTCAACCATTTCCTTATTAATCTGTCTAGTCTAACAAAGATGGGCCACATATGTAACATATGCACCTATCATATAAGGATTTCATATCCATTAATCGCCAATTATAGTTACTCAACGCTGAATTTTCCTACAAATTGCTCTTAAGAACCCAATCGACATTGAAAACTAGCGATTTTGACATCATCTAAAGTCAAAGTGGATTTTCTGATATATCAACACATAAATCATACAAATAACTAAAATCTGATTCGGGGAAAGTGACAAAACACAAGAAAGCGTGTCTTGATAACCAACACATAATTATACCATTTGCTTTTGACACTTTTGGTTTCCTTGTGCCAGAGGTTGTTTAATTACTTACCCAAGTCCAACGAGTCATGCATAGTTATGTTATGACCATTGGCGGAACTTATTAAGGGCCATTTTGTTCAGTAGTGCAAATTTACGTGTTCTCGTCCAGAAATTTTATATGTATTGATTCTGGTCCCCCCGTTTTAAGGGTCCAGTGCCCCCCCCCCCCCTAATTTTTTTCCCAAGGTACGCAACTGGTTATTGCAATTTAGTTTCCCTATAATTCTGTTTTTATCTTAACAAAACGTAGATTACGATGAATATTTAACATAATTGATTCATGTAAAAGAAAAAATAAAAAAAAATTACCGGCCAAAGAGGTGACGTGATGCAGAGGACCATTAACCCCACCGACTGCAAAACGGCCAAAACCCTCGGCCACACCGGCTATACCTCTCAAGCTTGAATCAGCGTCACCGTATGGTAACATTGTTATAAATTTGTGTGGTTTATTTTTTGCAATATTCCTATCGTAACCAGAGGAGGTTTTTTTAAGCCAATAATGCAGGGGAATGTTTTAAGCTTTTCACACACGTTAGGCTTTCCTATCTTTTTTTTTTTCTTTTTTAACATTTCTTGAAATAGTTAACGGGTTGAAGTGTACACATGTGCCGATACTCGTGTTTTTGTTAGGTTGTGCGGTGTGGGGGGTTGTGAAAGGGGAGTGTGAACTTCTTTTATGCCCGCCACACGTAAAATGTTGGTGAACCTTTAGGTAAAAAGGTAAAGAAAAGTCATAGGAAGAAAACCGATGAGTTGTAATAGAAAGCCGTTGTGCGGGCCCTTAAATTGGGTTGTGATACAGAAGAAACCACTTTAGTGAAAGCTTGGATATTCGTAACCGAGAACCCGAAGATCGGTATGGTTTTTTTCCTAATGTTTTTATTTTTTTTTATTTTTATGTATACTTGTTTTTCTTTTAAATAGGTAAAAATCAAAACAAAAATGAATTTTGGAAAAAGAATAAACAATATTTATCATAAATAGATGAGACGAGAGACTAACCGAGCAAGTGATAGTCTCTCATCAAAGTGGTGTGAAATATCAAGATATGACGTCCTATAACGGTTGCTACACAACTGGAAGAAGTCACCAAAAAGTGGTAAAAACGAAACCTACTATTTGTCGAGAGCACTTATATTGTGTCAAAATGAAACAACCACACTTTCAAATTTATGCATTGTTGGGAAGTGGCGCGACACTCGACCAAATGGGCGAATGTACTGCTTGCAAGCAATCTGTCTAAATCGATGAAAACAATCTCATCTTCTCGTTCATTTGCGAGTGATGCTCGTAATGAGACTAATCTAAGCGACGATGATGTCGAGGTTGAAGCTACCCACCCGCCCGGTATAGACCTTTCAAAGAAGATGGCACAAAAACCATCTAGTACTCTAGTAGGGATGTCGATTATAGCGAACATTTATCCTACCTAAATGAACATTTTGGTATGTTCAATAACATTCAACAACAAAAGCTCGAGGAAAGAAGAAACCTTTCCGGCAATGTCTGAATTTCTTTTATATGTAAGAAGATAAAGAAGCGGCTAAAGAAAGATGAGAGGATATATATAAGTTCAGGTAAACCCGAACACAGCCCGTTATACCGTTTGACAAGAGACGGAAGTGGCTAAAGAAGAAACCTCAAGGGTATGACCACACCGTGCAGTCTTAGTGTCTAAGATTCCGACCTTAACCCGGATATATATTAGCTAGGGTAAACCTGAACGCAACCCGTTATACCGTTTAACATAATTTTCAAATTGATTCGATTCGGAATTCAAATTCAAAACACGCATTCTATTTTTATTAAACATATAAATATAGCCACATAGATAATAATACAGCCAATTATGTTGTAGCCTAGTGGTTGCAATGGAGGTGAGAAGGTTTACCCACTTTGTGGGGTTCCTGCCCTGGGAGGTCACAGGTTCGAATCCCACTCAGAGTAAGGTTATTTTGAAATGACGGGCTGGACCTTGGGGGGGGGACCGAACCTGAAGGATGCGGAGCTTCGTTATGGACATGTACCGGTGTCTATTAAAAAAAATAATAATAATACACCAAAAGGGCTTTTAAGACTTTAATATCTAACATTTTTACTCATTTAGGTTTCTAACATTTAGCCATTTGGGCCTTGTAAAATTTAATATCCAATATAATACTCAACCAAACAAACAATTACTCATCAAATGTC
Source organism: Ambrosia artemisiifolia (assembly GCA_032199755.1). Classification (NCBI taxonomy): domain Eukaryota; kingdom Viridiplantae; phylum Streptophyta; class Magnoliopsida; order Asterales; family Asteraceae; genus Ambrosia; species Ambrosia artemisiifolia. Next base: position 4,329,265 of record CM063517.1, read on the forward strand.
TTGACATTTGGATGCTTCTACGGTTTCACTCCGGTAAACCAAATATCATTGAAGAACAACTAGTAGGATGCCCCGCGCGTTGCGGCGGGAGACGTGGATGTAGAGAACTAAAGAATGTGTACAATATGTATATTAAGACGGATTTCACCAAAAAGGCATTATTGTGCATACTGTTACATAAATCCGGACGTTTTACACTCTCGCTAGTGCTTCCCAAGCATCAGGTTTGCTGCTTTTGTGCATATTGTTGTTACAGTAATCCAAGCAACATTTAGTATCACCCACGTCAAGGGATGATCTGCGCCTCTGCAGCTCTGCGCACACTTTTTATTCATATATTTTTTTAAAAAGAGCTAATGCAGGAATGTGGTTACGGATTACGATATCTACTAACGACCTAAAGTATAGACTTCAGACGAAGTTAAGCATTTTGACCCATTCAAGTTGTTTCCATATTAGCAACTTTTAGTTAAATTCATTTGAGGCAAAGCATTACCCAAATCGACCCATCATAAGTCAATAACCATTATTAGCACCCGTGGGGTTTCTTTCTGTTCTATGAGAAATGTGCTATTCAAACAATGGTATCTACTTAACCAACTCTAATTTATGTCATAATTCATGACACAAAAGATCTCAAGTATTACCTTCACAGATTCGATGGATAACAGATCATCATGATTATTTGCAAAATAATAATAATAATAATAATAATAATAATAATAATAATAATATTAAAATAACCACATGAATCAGCAAAATAATAGGCAGCATACACTATGACAGCATAAAATTGTTTATCAGCTATACCTTTATTTCTAATGAAGTAATTATCACAAACTACATAGTTGTAAAGAGCAATCACTTACTTGAACATTTTCAATGATTGCTCAAATTTCATAGTATTGGTAAAGACAACATACAGAGGCGGAGCCAGGATTTCATGATAAGGGGGGCTTAGATTATTGGAGTGAGCGTTAAGGGGGGCTTGATACAATTTTATTGAATTTTAACCTTAAAACAGGGGGGCTTGATACAATTTTATCGAATTTTTACCTTAAAAACTTAACAAATTTAGGCCATTGGAGGGGGAGGGGGGGGGGGCTTGATACCCCTCAGTCCCCCCCCTAACTCCGCCTCTGACAACATAATAGGGGTATCCAGCTTATAAGTGATCACCATATTACAATTAGTATATTTTGATATTTTTGTATTCAGCTATGAATTACTATTACTATTATAATTAAAAATACATGAGGCTTTCAATAAAAAGCCTAACCTGATCACACACCCATATCCATAAACAAAAAAGGTTTACCTTAAGAGAGAAATTTAGTGCAATAGAGGCGTAATACTGAAGAACACTGCTCCCATTCCCTCTCCAAAGTGACAAAACCCCTTCTTTAACCTTGAACAATGCAATCCATCATACTGTTACACCTTCTATGTTTCCCATCCAACAATCTCTAAATTGCTTTCTTGAGTCCACAACAACAACAACTTGGTCCTATACATCAGAGCCACAACTGTGTGCACCATCGCACCCATGATCGCCTCAGCCATCAGATCTATGTGGAACATGGTCCTCTAATGATGGTTACAGTGCGTTAAATCTAAAAATAATAGAGAAAATATGATTGTTGGTTGATGCATTATTTAAGTGCTTTGACCCATTACCCAACCCGCCCATTACATCTTTAAATTTAACAAGTAATAATCCTCTATTAAAATTCTTCCAAATGCATACAAGTTAGCCTGGGTAAGATTACTTTTCCTACACTTCTCTCATGATACTAAAACATCAGCAAACACGTGTTGCTAGATCAATATGTAATGCCTAATATAGTTTTAACAACAATCTTATCTTGGCCACCAGAGCCCTTAAAGGTTATCTACCCAAAGAAACTTATTATGAAGGGTAAAAGTCGGAACTTGACAAACAAATATAGTGTCAGAAGCTTTAGAGTTTACCAAAACGTCATCCAGGCGTCCAGCTATAATGGCACTAATAGCAATAAGTGCCTTCACAGCAGCCAATCCAAGAGCTTCGGCAAATGCTTGGAATCCAATATGGGGAAATAAAAACGTCATCGTGTTAAAAGAATGGAAACGAGCCTTGAGGCGTTTTCCCTTCGCCTCAAGGCGAACCGAGGCGTAAGCTTGAGGCGCGCCTATAAACCATGTATGAGATACAGCGTCAGAATAACCAATTTACACTATCAAATAAGAACAAACATGGCCCAGGGTATAATATAATTCTTTTGATGAAAGATAGAGAGATTTGGGACCACATTAATTAGATAAATAATGTGTTTTATTAAAAACACATACTCCTCCTTTTGATGAAATTGGTGAAATTAAAGGTATGAGAATCAGCAAAACAACGACTGCTAATCCTGGCAAAACAATAAAGAGAAAATTAAGCAATGAAATAGAAACGTTAATAATATATGAGTCGAATTTACAAAGTAGAGTGATTTGTTTAGTTAAGTTAGGAAATAAAAAATAGCACAGAGAAATGCTAAGTTTAGATACCTGATAAGGTAAAACAGAAAACGTAGCTCGTCCATGACATGATGTGCTTTCCCCTCGTTCTTGCAATACCTATACAAGTAGAACATATGAATTGAACTGTTGATCAATGGTAAAACAAGAGAAAATATGATTACAGTGAATTCATTTATGCTGCTGACTATTACCTGTCCGGAATTGAACCCGGCAACACTGGCAGGGGCCAACAAGTACCACCGGTAGTCGTTAATCCCATCACCTCCAATCATCATGCCGCCGAAGTTGCTCCGACGACGTCTGTAGGGGGAAAGATGAGACCGAGCTGGCAGAAGACGAAGGAAAGGCTGTGAGCCTGTGACGGATGAACACACGACAACCGTCACTTCAGCCATAAACCCTACAATCGTATGGCTTTAAAAAAAAATAGACCAAATCGTGAGAAGCATCGGAGAAGGAAAGAGGGAACTGGCTATACCGGTCTTGTACAGGCAAAGGAACCCTAAATACTAAACCATTACAACTAACGCCTTCATTGCAGCCATCCGTTTCAATTGCCCCTTGATGAAGAATTTATGATGAATGATTAACCTTGAATCATTAATGAAAGAATTTATGGTGATGTCGATTGAAGAAAGAGCATCAAATTCAGTAGTCTGGTAACTGAAGACCATTATGGGGCGGGAATAGCAAAGGATGTTTGTGAGGGCTGGGAAAAGAAAAGAGGGTAGTTTTGTAAATTTCTTTTAATATTGTAAAGGATGGGGTGGGTGAAATGTCTACATTACCCTTCTAAGTGTCTTAATTGTCCCAACTATTCCCACAATGCCCTTAAATTTCTTGCTTAAATATGTTGTACATGTTGCTTGTTAAGTTGTATGGAAATAAAAATTACAATGTTGTACATCACTCCTCCTTAATAAGATAATATAGATAAAGAGTTTATTCATTCGATTTTGAGTTCATTTATCTTGTAACTTTGTTAAGTTTTAAATTCCTTCATACCTTATCAGATTCTGAACTGAATTTAGTGATCGAATTTTGAAGCTTGATTCAAATTCAATAATTAATTTTTAATTGAATTTGAGTCCAACTACCTTTCAAATCTATATTATTTATTCTTAAACTATATATATAACATCAGAAGTATTTATGTAATTTGTCATCATACAACTTTTTTTCCACTAAATGTTATGTCAAATGAAGATATTACGTGATACACCAATGCTCTTAGAGTTGACTTAATGCATTAATCGTTGATGCCTACTTCTCACATAGTAGAGTCAAACTTAAGGGGTTAGGTTTTCCATTATGATCGGCCCAACTTATGGCTATTCTCGCTTTCATTCACTATTAATAGAGAATGACATAAATACAAAATCATAATAGTATCAATAATATCAGTGTAAATCTAGTTTTTACCATTTAGGCTATGTAATATGGTGTGAAAATGGGCGTGAGTGGATTTGGTAGAGCAATAGAGAAACACATCAACCTTTGTGCAAATTTGGAGGTATCATTCACATGCGATGATTATCTAATGTTAGTGTTTCCTTTTCCAATTTAACTAAAATTAAAGTATGAGGTAATAGAGAAGAAAAATATCATTAAATAATAACCAAGCGTTGTCCTTCACGGGTAGATCAGTTGGTGAATGGACCAGGGATCTCTCTTGGAGGTCTCAGGTTCGATTCCCACGAATGACATAATGAGAAATGATGGATGACTCATGACCTATGGTCATGAGTTCGAGTCCTGATCTCGCCAGGTTTTACCGCTCCACTACTGTCGTGCCTTCGGGCGGGTATGTGGGTCGGGTTTTCCCTGGAAGCGGGCTGTCGGGCGGGCTAGGGGCTTCGTGCGATCGAGGTGGGCCGGGTTGTGCCCCTGTCTTTACCACTGGGGGGCCGAGTACGAAATATCCGGCGTTGTTTAGTTGACCGTTCAAAAAAAAATAATAACCAAGCGTTATAACTGTGCAATTTAAGTTAAACTGAAAAAGAATAATAACTAAATAATATATAAAACTCATTTATTTTTCATTTATGCCACTTATTTGAAACTTTGTAAATATTTATAAAAAAAAAAAAAAAAAAACTTGTAAGACCCAATCCGAATAAACAAGGTATTATACCTTAAACACGTGATTTATGTTGTAAAATTTGAGATTTACTTAAAACATTTGAAAATTAAACATAACTCCATATGGTGTTCAAAATAAAAACAGAGTTTATGACCATATGTCGGTGCTTACAAAGTGTTTACAACTTGATTTCTAACCTCAATACATCACAACATTTTAGACAAGATATTTGTGAAAGCGTTTTATGAGATTTGCCCGTTCAATTCTTCGGGATAGCTTGATCCCCCATCTACCTCTAAAATAGCTCATACCTAGGGTTAGACGACATTAAACAACCCGTTATACGGTTAAACAAGTTAAATAAAAAAATCTGAATTCTGACAAGCCTTGCTAGACTGAGGAAATGTCCTCTACTCATTTTCCTCTCGTCTAACTATCCTCTGGTCTGAGCAAACATCCTTTGCTCATTCTTCCTCTAGTCTACAATATCCTCTGGTCTAAGGAAACATCCTTTGTTCATTCTTCCTCTAGTCTCGACTATCCTCTGGTCTGAGCAAATATCCCCTGCTCATTATTTCTCTAGTTTAGACTATCCTCTAGTCTGAGCAAATATCCTCTGCTCATTCTTTTGAAATTACAACCTCGGTGATTGTTCATGTGCCGATATTCAATCAAGTTTTTACTCGTTTATTTACTAAAAGGACTTTTGACCAGTTTAGCCTTTCTTAACGCGATAACTGACCTTCAATTAAGGTCGTTATTAGGTTTACTTACCAATTAACCCGTTTGCATAATTGGTGCAACTATTAACCTCTAAATAAGGTTACTTTTAACCAATTTTACCAAATGACCCGATTGGCCATGCTGGTGTAGTACTTAACTTTCAATCAAAGTTATTAGTTAACAAGTTCACCAAATGACCCATTTTGACCATATTGGTGTAACACTCAACCTTCAATTAAGGTTCTTATTTACCAAGTTCACCAATTGTCCCATTTGACCATATTGGTGTAATACTCAACCTTCAATTAAGGTTCTTATTTATCAAGTTAACCAATTGTCCAATTTGACCATATTGGCGTAATACTCAACCCTTAATTAAGGTTGTTATTTACCATGTTAACCAAATGACCAATTTGACCATATTGATGTAATAGTCAACCTTCGATTAAGGTTGTTAACTCACCAAGTCCACCAAATGACCCATTTGACCATATTGGTGTAATACTCAACCTTCAATTAAGTTCGTTATTTATCAAGTTAACCAAATGACCCATTTGACCATATTGATGTAATAGTCAACCTTCGATTAAGGTTGTTAATTTACTAAGTTCACCAAATGACTCATTTGACCATATTGGTGTAATCCTCAACCTTCAATTAAGGTTGCTATTTACCAAGTTCACCAAATGACCCATTTAACCATATTGATGTAATAGTCAACCTTCGATTAAAGTTGTTAATTTACCAAGTTCACCAAATGACTAATTTGACCATATTGGTGTAATCCTCAACCTTCAATTAAGGTTGTTATTTACCAAGTTCACCAAATGACCCATTTGACCATATTGGTGTAATAGTCAATGTATAAGATATTATTAAAAAATAATTTTTGGGTTATTTAGTTCGGTTCAGTTTTTTTCGGTTTTTATAAATTTAAAACCGAACCGCTAATTTTGGTTTTGTTTTTTTCTTTTCAATTCGGTTTTTCCGGTTTTTCTGCGGTTAGATTACTTTTTGTTCGGTTAAATTGGATTTTTAGGTTTTAGTTCGGTTTTTTCGGTTTTCTGCTCACCCCTAGTACTCTAGTAACAACGCTGACATTCACGTAGGGAATACTATTGGCCAACAAAGTCCACTAATTAATTTCAATGGTGGCCTCACCAAATTGGTATAACAATTTCTCTTGAAGAAAATAATTAATGTACACATGGTTTAGTTAATAAAAATCATGTCTACCATATAATTAAGCCCATAGGATGTGAAAGTTCTAACAAAAAGAAATTAAAAAGGGGTAATGAATTTACACAATTTCAGTTTAGTACCGTGCTCATGTATGCAACTAATAATCTTGTCTGATCTCATTTACCGGGTTAAGGTATGGATCTTGGTCGATGTGATAAATATTTGGTTTCAGGGAGTCGTTATAGTGAGGATGGAACTTTAACTTCGGATGATGGGAACAATGGTATGAATTATGCTATGAGCACAACGTTGTGGAATGCAAATCTAGTTCACAAAGTGGTAACGGGTGACACTATGAAGGACGGTGGAGCTTGATTGTTATATGGCCCGTCTCATATTGATCAAAAGGGAGAGAAAGTTGTAAATCTTAAATGGTCACTTAATGAAGAAAGGATGAAGGGTCAACAATGAACAAGAGGGTTTACAATTAAATGGCTATCTAGATGGAGTTGAACTACTTGAGTGTTAACACTCTATTTCAGAGTTTCATTAAAGAATGAAAGAGAAATGATCTTCCCCATCTTCCTTTTTCTCCAATTCCTTCCAAATTGGAAAGATTGAAAATCACCCTAAAAACATCTTTATTATCCCTCTCATTCCCTCCCTTACCCTCCTACAAAAAACTTTGGAACACATTTTTTCCCCACTTCCTTCCCAATTCTTTCTCTTCTATATATCCTTTAATAAAACTCTGGAACAGAGTGTAAGAGATGGTTTAATGCTTCATTTGATCCAAGCGGTACTAGTTTCAAGCCGGGCGAGATGACTCGTGACATTAATTTGTTTAGGCGGGTTGTGATGATAATACTAAACGGGAATCGCCTTATGTTCTCTTTGACACGAGCGGTGTTGGTCCGAAGACAAAACTCGATGACGAGTATTTTTTAGAACGGGGAGTAATGAAAACTTGGTCATAATTATGTAAATTTTTCATTGATGTGTGTGATGATAACTTTTTGGTCACATTCCACTAAGAGCAAAATATCCCCTATCAAATGCCAATATTTGCGGCCTTTTATTGTTTTCGTTAAATGCACATGATCCTAAGTCTACATTTTTTCCTAAAAAGGAATTTCTAAAAGATTATCGGTCTTTCGTAAGCCTAGCTACATTTTCCTAAAAATGATTTCAGTTTATGCTTCCTTTTAGAATTAGAATATTCCATGGTGTTTATAAGAGAAATGTCTATAAAAAATCAAATAAACGACTTGTGTTTTTATATTCATACATACCAAAGTGCTCGTTGACTCGTTGTTAAGATTGAGAGCACACGAAACTAAACACAAAAACAGAAGCAATGAAAACAATACTAGGATTCATCGTGGTTCGGTTTGAACTGACCCACATCCAAGAATGTTAATTAGGTATTCCTTAATTAAGGTGATGATAAATTACATGTAACATAGATCATTATATAGCGTTAATCCCTTAAGTGCAATATTCGTTTATGTTAGTTTATCAATCCCTTCGTGATGTATTGTGTAGTACTTTGTTAGTAGTTTTAATTACATATTTGCAAGACTGTATTCAATTAAGATACAAGTACAACACATCTAATACCAACAAAAATAGTAGAAACTAATATAAAAACATAGGGGTGGGTGGGTGGCGATGTATAATCGTTAGGAGAAGATTCAACCGACCAATGTTTAGTTTAAGATTTAATTGCTACGTTCTAACCCGAACCTAGTTTCCACATATACTGATTATTCCAAAGCTTGGTTCTGTTCACCTAGTCTCCATATGTACATTGAAATGGTGGTTCGTTTGTCTCTTCGTTTTAGGTGGTGCATGGCTACCGAAAATGTGTTAAACTAAATTAGAGTCGGATGCTCCAACTCTTTTCCTTCTCCCTTTTTTGCTATCTCAAATAATCTGGCCCAAGGACCTACTAACCAAACACTTATTATTTCATTAAAAAAAAAATACCAAAGCACTTTAAAAACAAGTAAAATAAGATAAGAGAAAGAGATGATGTTTAACTTAAACCGTTACTTAAAAAGAATTGATAGGGTACTTATCTGCTTGTTTAAAAAATAATATAAGTATGGCCTACATAGTATAAAGGTGTTTGGATTGCTTTATATATAGATAGTGTAACGTGCATAAAGACATAAACACAAATAACGATCAAACTTCAAAAGATGCTCGTGATATTAGCATCATGTCTCTTGGTAGTGTGTGTCATACACCTCTTTTATAAATTTATTGAACAAAAAAGAAACCAAACATGTTACATGTTGCATTACGAGTGCTTCAAGCCGCATGATGAGCGGAAAATCTCCACTGAATTCGCCGGTGACATGGTGAAGCGAAGCAATCTTACTCTCGAAGAGTATCGTTTTTTGTTACGAGCTATAGTTAGCTCGGGCATTGGTGAAGATACCTACGGTCCAAGAAACTTCTTCTTGGAACGTGGTACAAACTCTACACTGAGCGACAACCAGTTTGAAATGGACGAGTTCTTTACAGAAACCTTAGATAGACTGTTTAGTAAATCTAAGGTTTCTCCACAGGACATTGACATACTGGTAGTCAATGTCTCTGTACTGACGTTGGTGCCATCACTAACGTCACGTATTATCAACCACTACAAGATGAGGGAAGATATTAAATCTTTTAATATAAGTGGGATGGGATGTAGTGCGAGTTTGATCTCGATCAATCTCGTTCAAAACATGTTCAAAACGCATAGAGACAAATTCGCACTTGTATTGACTTCTGAGGCAATCGCACCAAACTGGTACTATGGGAATGAAAGGTCTATGATCCTCACCAACTGTTTGTTTAGGTGTGGAGGTTGTTCGATGTTATTAACCAACAAACACGCTCTACGAAAGCAAGCCAAGTTTAAGTTAAAGTGTTTGGTTCGAACCCATTTGGGCTCAAATGATGAAGCTCACACATGTTGCAAGCAACAAGAAGATGACAAAGGTAACTTAGGATTTTTCCTAGGGAAAAACCTACCCAAAGCCGCATCACGTGCTTTAACCGGTAACTTACGCGATATCGCACCAAAGATATTGCCATTAACCTCAATATGTCGTTACATTTTGCTAGCAAATGTCCAAAAACTTGGTGCTAAATATTTGCATATTCGGGTTAAAAATAAAGTGAACATGAACTTTAAGTTGGGTGTGGACCATTTTTGCTTGCACCCTGGTGGAAAGGCGGTGATTGAAGGCGTTAAACGGAGCTTAGGGTTAGCCAATGATGATATGGAGCCGTCGAGGATGACATTGCATAGATTTGGCAACACATCCGCGAGTAGCATGTGGTATGTTTTAGGGTATATGGAGGCCAAAAAGAGGTTGAAAAAGGGAGATCGGGTTTTGATGATCGGGTTTGGATCCGGGTTCAAGTGTAATAGTTGTATGTGGGAGGTCCTAAGGGATTTGGATGATAAGAATGTTTGGGAGGATTGCATTGATAACTTTCCACCAAAATCACTTGTTAATCCTTATTTGGAGAAATATGGATGGATTAATGATGAAAATGCTGCAACTGAGCTTGAAGCTATGTTAGAATCATGATTGACAGACAGGTTGTTAACTTATTATGTATTTACATTTGGTTTTAGTTTATACAAAAACTGTTAAAAAATAAGGGGAAAAAACACTGATATTTTCGAGTATGATTTTAAGGATTTTATATAAATTAAGGTTGTTATTGTTCATATTCTCTTTTAATGTATACACTTGTACAATAAATTCAACACTGAACATTCATATGTCAAGCTCACAACTACTATCTAAATGTTGTATTTTTGTCTTGAAGTAATTAATATTGAATATGTTGTATTGGGAAACTTAGGCACTTCATTTTACGAATATATGATTACATATTTGCATGTTCATTCATTTATGACATAACATCAAAATGTGAATAGGGTTGTATAAAGATAAATCATAAATGAGAAACCAAATTAATCGGTTTATATTGAAAGGCTATAGATAATAGACACTAGTAACTAGACAACAACAACCCAATCCCTTATTAGTTTTTGTAGATTGAGGAAAGATTTTCATTTTTAGAATATGCTCTTTAAGAGTGGGGTTTGGTGAGGCTGGATATCCCTGTTTAGGCAGCGGATTTTGAGTGTGTATTAATGTATTATGATTTTCATCCTATTATTGTTGGATACATGTTTATGCCTCAAACCAATCGATCCATATCCTACACACCCTTGAGTAATAAAATTTAACTATTTTCTTTATTTGATATCGTGAAATTCTTTAGTTCTTGTTGCTATAACAAATATAGGTCCGGAGAGGGTCTGAACGTTCCAAGGTCGTCAAGCTTCTGACCTCGTCTGCTGCTTAAAGGGTTGGACCAGCAGCATGAAAGAACTCGTCAGAAGGGGTTAAAGGGTTTCGGTTCACCAAACGCAAGTCGTGGTGTCCCTATACGTTGTAAACGTAGATGGGAGGTTCAAGAGTTTTGATATTTTAGTTGTTATGATTCTGATTTGGGATCAACCCAAAGTCAGAAAGTAGTTATTACTGGTTGACTTAAGAAAAGATCAAACATAAGAGTATGATCTTGAACAGAGGAACTCTTGATCCCAAGTTACAACTAAGGACCAACCACGTAAGCCTGATGAAGGCTGAGACTTGCGAGTAACAGAGCGTGATTCCACATGTAGTGGCTGTTGGAGCCGGCTTGGTTGTGGAATCAGCATGGTTATGGATTGCTAAGAATGTATAGCAGTAGCTCGGAGGCTTGAAGGCTTCAGCCTGTTGCTGCTGAAAGTATTATCAAAGAATAACTCTAGAGAGAGTGTTTATAGAGAGAGAGAGAGAGAGAGTGAGAGAGGTCTTGTATTCAGACCAATCTGAGTTGTATGGCATGGTTTGCCCTTCTATTTATAGAGTGGGATGGGTTAAAACCCTAATGGGCTTCCTTGTTGGGCTTGGGCTTGACCCAATATTATATTTAATGATTTTGGCTTCTTGGTGTCACACCCTCAAAATCCACTTGCGGAGTTTTACCGCGAGGCGCATGACAAACCAGGATCCAAGTCAATGATCACAATAAACAATACTAAATGAATTTCAAAAACATAGTTTAAAATCCCAAACATCAGCGGAAGCTAAATGTCGTTACATAAACAAAATAAAACCAAATGTTTAATGTTCAAAACCATGCAACTCTAACTAGACGCCGTGCAGACGCGTGCGCCCTAGTTCCACTTTGCTACCTTAGCGACCTGAGAAAACATGTAAGAGTTTACGTCAGCACAAAAATGCTGGTGAGTTTACAGGTTTGTAATCAAAGTTCCAAGTATAACCTGTCCATACTATAACAATTGTAAACCAAGTACGCTAGCTAGGCGCATGTACCATTACTACTACGATTGGAAAACCATTACTAACTCGCAAACCAGATGTTGTGCCCGTATAGTAAACCTGTTCCTGTTTGAGACAATATGCACCCGCCCGGCGCTCCATGCCGACGGGTGGGGTTGGTCACTCCCAATAGCGCTATTCACATTTCCCCGTTGTGCAAACCAGCACATTCATGGTTTCCCCCCGGGACTTCCAAAGATCGTATAGTAAACCGTTTGAAAACCCATAGTATGACAGTTGTTACCAAATAGTTGTTTAACACATGTTTTCTCCCCCGAAAACGAAAACCAAGTAAAGTGGGGCCGTAAACTCACCTTAGGTTGCGTTAACTTCAGCTAATAGAATAGTTCAACAAGCTATGCTAATCCCGTAAAACAGCGACCTAACATATGATAGTTACAAGTACTTAGACTAATAACCCTTAGGTTAGTTAGTCCCTAGATGTCCAGACCATAACCAAGTTCGTTTGAAACACCGTGACTGTTTAACCGACCCAAAGTACAAGACTCGACATCCCATTGGTGACCCAAGACTCCCCGTGTTATGTTTACGCTCCAAAACATGCAATCATGCAAGTACCCTTAACATACGTTAACACACAACAAGTTATAGCACATAGTTCACGTATCACCGAAATACATCCAAGTATTTGTTACCAAGTTATTAAACATGTTACGGGGTTCCTAGCATGTTCCTAGGTGTCAAAACGGGTCTCGGAATGCTAAAATATACATACAGCAGTAGTACACGCGATTAGGAAAAGTCAACTAGCATTTAGGTTGGTCAACTGGCATTTAGGAAGGCTAATCGCATGTAACTACTAGCATTTAGGGCTAATCGCATGTAACACCTAGCAATTAGGGCTAATCACATGTAACACCTAGCAATTAGGGCTAATCGCATGTAACACCTAGCAATTAGGGCTAATCGCATGTAACACCTAGCAATTAGGGCTAATCGCATGTAACACCTAGCAATTAGGGCTAATCGCATGTAACACCTAGCAATTAGGGCTAATCGCATGTAACACCTAGCAATTAGGGCTAATCGCATGTAACACCTAGCAATTAGGGCTAATCGCATGTAACACCTAGCAATTAGGGCTAATCGCATGTAACACCTAGCAATTAGCCTGCTAATCGCCTGTAACCTTGCTGTTCCAGTTTTTCGCGCGTTTAACGCTCCAAATCAGATCCAGAACATGTGTAACCACCCAATATCATCCCAAACACTATCCTAAACATGTTTACATCAAAATCCTTCGTTTAACCTCGTATAATCAGTCCTGCATGAAATCAAGTAATCCAAACACCATACACATAGCATGCAATCATCATACTAACATGCATAACAATAACCCTATAATCAATTACTGAGATTCCTATCATCATAATATCAATATCAACACTGATCTATCATAATAACATAGCAATCATCATCATGAATCATAAAAAACCCTAGCTTTTTAATCATACACACTCATAACACATGCATATTAGTTATAATCCGATTAACAACCCTTATTGACGATTTTCAGAAAGCTTTTTCGTTTATCAACAGGTCTGGACCCTTAGGGATTGATTAAAAACGTTTATAAAGGTTTACGGATGAAAATCAAACCTTAGAATTATGAAAGTATGATGATTCAAGCTTGAAACCTTGAGTTTCGATCAAAAATCGCCTTCCAGAGGTTGTTTATGTGTTGGGGCGGTTTATGGGACGATTAGGGTTTGTATAATGAAGTTTAGGAGGTTAAGTATGGTATTTATAGTCGTTTTTAGTCGTCACTTACGTTGCAGGCGATTAGCTTCCAGTTGCAGGCGATTAGGGCTGCTAATCGCCACCCCCTTAGGCGATTAGCCCCCTAATCGCCACCTTGAGGCAGCTACTCGCCCCCTGGGGTGAGCTAATCGCCACCCTGCAGGTGATTAGCTCACCCTAATCGCCTGCAGGGTCCTGTTCCAAGTATTTTGCGCGTTAAACCCCGTTTTAACACATGTTAACACATTTTCACATACCGACAAGTCACATAATGATTGTAAACACATAACACTAGTAAATACACATATTTACACTCGTTCACCAATTCCCGGGACTCGAGATTCGTACGTTCCGTATGCCCTGACGATCCTACAAATCGTCACCGTTTGTACACTTGGTTAAGGACTGACATCTAACGATCCTCTAGGCCAACATCTAATGATTCCCTAGACTCATATAACAGTTCCCGAACCATAACCCGACTCAACTAACCCAGTTAAGTACAGAATACGCGTGACTCGCTAAGGTAGACTTTAATTTAGACGACGTTGTTAACTTGAATTTGCCGGGTGTCACATCATCCCCACGTTAAAAGAATTTTCGTCCCGAAAATTATGTAAGTACCAAGAGTATGAACAAAAGAAACAGACAAAAAATAGAAACCAAGAGAGAGAATTACCCGAGTTGTCACATCATCCCCACGTTAAAAGGAATCTCGCCCCGAGATTCATTCCGTTGCAGTGGTAACGTGTCTCGACTCGAATGCCTCTTTAGGAAAGAGATGAGGATACTTAGACTTCATCTGATCCTCGCGTTCCCAAGTGTATTCCGGTCCCCGGTTCGAGTTCCATCGAACCTTAACAATACGAATCTTACTGTGACGCAGACTGCGAATCTTGTAATCAAGGATCTCGACAGGTTCCTCCACTATCCGAAGACGATCATCAACCTTGATCTCTTCTAGTGGAACAATGAGAGACTCGTCAGTCAGACACTTCTTCAGGTTAGATACGTGGAAGACGTTATGTACGTTACCGAGCTCCGTCGGTAAATCAAGTCGATATGCCACAGGTCCGATCCGTTCCAGGATCGTAAATGGACCGACATACCGCGGGTTAAGTTTGCCACGCTTCCCAAAGCGTATGACGCCCTTCCACGGTGAAACCTTTAGAAGCACTTTGTCACCAACTTGAAACTCCAATGGCTTACGGCGATGATCAGCATAACTCTTTTGTCGGTCCCGTGCCGCTGCCAATCGATTACGAATCTGTACGATCTTCTCAGAAGTCTCGTACACCAGTTCTGGCCCAGTGAGCTGACTCTCACCCACTTCGGCCCAACAGAGAGGAGACCTGCATTTCCGTCCGTACAATGCCTCGAACGGAGCTGCTTTGATGCTCGTATGATAACTGTTGTTGTAAGAGAATTCTACTAACGGTAAGTGAGCTTCCCAACCTTTGCCAAAATCGATCACACATGCCCGCAGCATGTCTTCTAGAGTTTGAATTGTACGCTCACTCTGACCGTCAGTTTGTGGATGATAAGCCGTACTCATGTCTAGTTGGGTACCCAAAGCCTTGTGCAAAGACTTCCAGAAGTGAGAAGTAAAATGGGAGTCACGATCCGAGATAAAAGAAACTGGCACCCCGTGCTTAGAGACAACTTCTTTCAGATATAAACGAGCCAACCGATCCATGGTGTCGGTCTCCTTAATAGCAAGAAAATGAGCTGATTTCGTCAACCGATCAACAATCACCCATATCTTGTCGTTCCCGCTTGGTGATTTAGGAAGTTGTGTGACAAAATCCATAGTAATCCGTTCCCATTTCCATTCTGGAATTTCGGGTTGTTGCTCTGATACCAATCTGTCACACCCTCAAAATCCACTTGCGGAGTTTTACCGCGAGGCGCATGACAAACCAGGATCCAAGTCAATGATCACAATAAACAATACTAAATGAATTTCAAAAACATAGTTTAAAATCCCAAACATCAGCGGAAGCTAAATGTCGTTACATAAACAAAATAAAACCAAATGTTTAATGTTCAAAACCATGCAACTCTAACTAGACGCCGTGCAGACGCGTGCGCCCTAGTTCCACTTTGCTACCTTAGCGACCTGAGAAAACATGTAAGAGTTTACGTCAGCACAAAAATGCTGGTGAGTTTACAGGTTTGTAATCAAAGTTCCAAGTATAACCTGTCCATACTATAACAATTGTAAACCAAGTACGCTAGCTAGGCGCATGTACCATTACTACTACGATTGGAAAACCATTACTAACTCGCAAACCAGATGTTGTGCCCGTATAGTAAACCTGTTCCTGTTTGAGACAATATGCACCCGCCCGGCGCTCCATGCCGACGGGTGGGGTTGGTCACTCCCAATAGCGCTATTCACATTTCCCCGTTGTGCAAACCAGCACATTCATGGTTTCCCCCCGGGACTTCCAAAGATCGTATAGTAAACCGTTTGAAAACCCATAGTATGACAGTTGTTACCAAATAGTTGTTTAACACATGTTTTCTCCCCCGAAAACGAAAACCAAGTAAAGTGGGGCCGTAAACTCACCTTAGGTTGCGTTAACTTCAGCTAATAGAATAGTTCAACAAGCTATGCTAATCCCGTAAAACAGCGACCTAACATATGATAGTTACAAGTACTTAGACTAATAACCCTTAGGTTAGTTAGTCCCTAGATGTCCAGACCATAACCAAGTTCGTTTGAAACACCGTGACTGTTTAACCGACCCAAAGTACAAGACTCGACATCCCATTGGTGACCCAAGACTCCCCGTGTTATGTTTACGCTCCAAAACATGCAATCATGCAAGTACCCTTAACATACGTTAACACACAACAAGTTATAGCACATAGTTCACGTATCACCGAAATACATCCAAGTATTTGTTACCAAGTTATTAAACATGTTACGGGGTTCCTAGCATGTTCCTAGGTGTCAAAACGGGTCTCGGAATGCTAAAATATACATACAGCAGTAGTACACGCGATTAGGAAAAGTCAACTAGCATTTAGGTTGGTCAACTGGCATTTAGGAAGGCTAATCGCATGTAACTACTAGCATTTAGGGCTAATCGCATGTAACACCTAGCAATTAGGGCTAATCACATGTAACACCTAGCAATTAGGGCTAATCGCATGTAACACCTAGCAATTAGGGCTAATCGCATGTAACACCTAGCAATTAGGGCTAATCGCATGTAACACCTAGCAATTAGGGCTAATCGCATGTAACACCTAGCAATTAGGGCTAATCGCATGTAACACCTAGCAATTAGGGCTAATCGCATGTAACACCTAGCAATTAGGGCTAATCGCATGTAACACCTAGCAATTAGGGCTAATCGCATGTAACACCTAGCAATTAGCCTGCTAATCGCCTGTAACCTTGCTGTTCCAGTTTTTCGCGCGTTTAACGCTCCAAATCAGATCCAGAACATGTGTAACCACCCAATATCATCCCAAACACTATCCTAAACATGTTTACATCAAAATCCTTCGTTTAACCTCGTATAATCAGTCCTGCATGAAATCAAGTAATCCAAACACCATACACATAGCATGCAATCATCATACTAACATGCATAACAATAACCCTATAATCAATTACTGAGATTCCTATCATCATAATATCAATATCAACACTGATCTATCATAATAACATAGCAATCATCATCATGAATCATAAAAAACCCTAGCTTTTTAATCATACACACTCATAACACATGCATATTAGTTATAATCCGATTAACAACCCTTATTGACGATTTTCAGAAAGCTTTTTCGTTTATCAACAGGTCTGGACCCTTAGGGATTGATTAAAAACGTTTATAAAGGTTTACGGATGAAAATCAAACCTTAGAATTATGAAAGTATGATGATTCAAGCTTGAAACCTTGAGTTTCGATCAAAAATCGCCTTCCAGAGGTTGTTTATGTGTTGGGGCGGTTTATGGGACGATTAGGGTTTGTATAATGAAGTTTAGGAGGTTAAGTATGGTATTTATAGTCGTTTTTAGTCGTCACTTACGTTGCAGGCGATTAGCTTCCAGTTGCAGGCGATTAGGGCTGCTAATCGCCACCCCCTTAGGCGATTAGCCCCCTAATCGCCACCTTGAGGCAGCTACTCGCCCCCTGGGGTGAGCTAATCGCCACCCTGCAGGTGATTAGCTCACCCTAATCGCCTGCAGGGTCCTGTTCCAAGTATTTTGCGCGTTAAACCCCGTTTTAACACATGTTAACACATTTTCACATACCGACAAGTCACATAATGATTGTAAACACATAACACTAGTAAATACACATATTTACACTCGTTCACCAATTCCCGGGACTCGAGATTCGTACGTTCCGTATGCCCTGACGATCCTACAAATCGTCACCGTTTGTACACTTGGTTAAGGACTGACATCTAACGATCCTCTAGGCCAACATCTAATGATTCCCTAGACTCATATAACAGTTCCCGAACCATAACCCGACTCAACTAACCCAGTTAAGTACAGAATACGCGTGACTCGCTAAGGTAGACTTTAATTTAGACGACGTTGTTAACTTGAATTTGCCGGGTGTCACACTTGGACTATTGGGTCTTGGCCCAATT
Source organism: Ambrosia artemisiifolia (assembly GCA_032199755.1). Lineage (NCBI taxonomy): Eukaryota > Viridiplantae > Streptophyta > Magnoliopsida > Asterales > Asteraceae > Ambrosia > Ambrosia artemisiifolia. The sequence goes on from CM063517.1 coordinate 4,347,553, forward strand.
GAGTACCCTACACCATCAGTTCTGAAGATATATTGGATGTGATGAAGTTGGAGATTATGTATGGCAACAGAGTTCTACATAGAAATTAGTAAAATGATAATAGTAAACGTACGTAGAAAAATATAATCGGTTTATCTACATGCCTTCTAATATTAAAAGTTTTTGTAAAAGTATTGGGTTGAATATGTTGTAGTGTTGTACGGTCGGATTTCGAATAGTGTGTTAAAGCATCTTTAATGGTTTACCCCATCCACTCTTTAAACCCATCACATCATTCCAAACTTCAACCATTTCAAACCCACTTTTCCTCAAATAATAAGAGCACATCCAACGTTCATATGTGTAGGTGGTCCAAATTCCAAACCACAAAAGTGGACGGCAACATGCGTTGGAGGAGGTGGTATGGAATGGGTTGGTCAACTGGAGCGGACTAGTCCGAAATGGTGAAGCGAGTCCCGCCACACACATGCATTATTTTTTTAATTTTTTTTTGTAAAAGCGGGGTGTTACACGGAGGGTTTGAAGTGGTTTAATGTTGGACAAAAAAGTATGCTTAAAATGGTTGTGATTTAAAATGATGTGTCAAGTTTGAAGAGTGGATGGGTAAACAATTGGAGATGCTCTAACACGCTATCCGAAATTTGACCATACAACACTACAACATATTCAACCCAATACTTTTACAAAAACTTTTAATTATTAGGTGGTACTTAGTTTTCTAGTTTCTAATGGTTTTTTTAATTAACCAAAATCCTTAGAAAACTTAAAAGATAGTATGAAAACTTTGAGAAAACCTCTTTTATATAAGATTTTTTATATTTTTATTTTTGTCATTCCTTTTATATGTTACTATTAGTGGAAATTAATATGCAGGAAAACATAATATTTTACCGGTTTCTGAAAAAATAAATGGTATGAAAAACCAATATTTTTATTAAAAAAAACTGAATTTTAAATTTTAAAAAAATATATAAATAATAATAAAATTATACAAAAATGTTTTCACACATACAAATTTATACCCATACACCTTAAAAAAATTATAAAAATCAATAAAAGTTGAATTTTATGTAAAAAAAAATAATATTTTGTGTTGGCCTTTTATTAAAAAAGTGCGCGAAAAAACCGATTAAGAACCGAAACCGAAACCGAACCGGTATCCGAAACCGGTCTTACGAATCGACAAAACCGGTCCAAAACCGAACCGGTTTGGAACCGAAACCGGTTCAGCCAGGAACCGGTGCTGTAGCGAACCGGTTTGGAACCGAAACCGGTTTGGCAAAAAAAAAAAAACCGATTTGATCACCTCTATGCTATAGGCTATAAGGCGGGATAGCTGGTTGTAAAGGTGTGGCCCATTTTAGGAATAGAATTAGGCCCGAGTTATGCAAAGAATGTGGCCCAACTTGTAAGTTGTAACAGGCTAACAGCTATATATTATTTGTTTTTTATTTTCAGGTAACACTATAAAATGGTAATTAACTAATTATATTCTTATATTATTCGCTCAAACTTATTATAAATACTAGTGGGTTTACCCGCGCGTTGCAGCGGGACCCACAAATGGGTTGCAATACAACATTATGATACTTAGGTTTTTTGCCGCAAGTTGCGCAAAAAGAATAGAAATGTGCACCCTATGTTTTAACAAGTATTCGTAGAATTTGTTCAAAAATATTGTTATCCCGTGTGTTTATTTAGTTTGGGTGAGTTCCATTTTCATATAAAAGTTTATTATCTTCTAGGGGCATATAAAACTTTATTATCTTCATGTTCACCTATTACACCATAAATAATACTATATATGCCTCAACACATTTCATTTTAGTATTATCATATTTTTCTTTTAAGCACATTAGGACATATTCAAACAACCAAGGCATTATAGCCTAGTGGTATCTTGGTGGTGAGATAAGACTTAAGGGCCATAAGGTCCTGGGTTCGAATCTCACAAAGGGGGTTTTCTCATAATTATGAGTTTCCTCCTGAATTGGTGACTTGGTGGTGGAATATGATCGCGTGGCAACACTGGTGACACGATGATACTCCAGTGTTCGGTGAGTGATTCCAATTTGTTGGCCGTTCAAAAAAAAAAGGACATATTCAAACAACCCACAAGGCAAACGACTTTTGCAAAGACTAAGAATATACTGTATGGGTGTCTTATATTGCATAAAATGATATTGGAGGATGATAGTATCGCAATAAGCACAAATTATGAAATGGATGTCGTACCTACTAAAGCAGTTTATGGTGATCCCATCTCCAACTTCGATCAAATCTCGTGAAGCATATTGCACGTACTCACATAGCAAAGCTTGATGATTCTTTAAAATTACTTCTTATGTTTTAAAATAGTTTTTTTTTGAACAGCCAACAAATTGGAATCACTCACGGAATACTGGAGTATCATCGTGTCACCAGTGTTGCCACGCGATCATATTCCACCACCAAGTCACCAATTCAGGAGGAAACTCATAATTATGAGAAAACCCCCTTTGTGAGATTTGAACCCAGGACCTCATGGTCTCTAAGTTTTATCTCACCACCAAGATACCACTAGGCTATAATGCTTGGGTTGTTTTAAAATAGTTACCTTATTATAACTTTAAATTAATTATATTATTTTCAGTTTTTCATTTAAACAATGGTTGCGGCAAGATAAAAAGTTAAACAAAAGCAGTTTATAAATATTAGTTCTTTTTACGATGTTTAATAGTAAATTATTTTATTTTACTTTATTGAAAAAGGAAATAGATCACAGGATCCGGATCATGTGAGAACTCCCTCCAGTTGTGAGAACTAGAGAACTCCATTGGACCATTAATAGAGTGACACCTCACCAACTTTATGGTTTTTTGTATTTTTAAAATTAAGGGCAATTAAGTCTTTTGCCCTTAATAATTAGGGATAGTTTAGTAATATCCCACCCCCACCCCACCCCCACCCATACACATCACATCAAGTCTCTCTCCCTCTCTTTAAATAACAATAATAATAATAATAATAATAATAACAATCTCTCACACCCTCTCTCTCACACACATCAGATCTCCCTCTCTCTCTACCCTTCTCCCTCTCTAACTCTCGTTCTCCCTCTCTCTCTCTCTACCCCTCTCTCTAACACACACACACACACACACATAAGGAGGATGACGGTGGTCATGGTGGGGCTGGAGGTGGAGGCCGGTGGTGGGTTGTTGGGTGGTCCGAGTGGGGGGCAGAGGCGGAGGACGGTGGTGTGGGTTCGAAGAAACCAGATCTGGTGGTGGGTTTGTTTTTGGGTTTGTTTTTGGGGATTTTCATCGCCGGTGGGGTGTTGGGGGTGGGAGACGGAGGAAGACGATGGGGGGAGACGACGGTGGTGGGAGACGACGGTGGGAGGAGGCGGTGGTGGGAGACGACGGGGGAGGGGGGGTGGATCTGTGGTGGGTTTGATGATGCAGGGCTGAAGGACGGCGGTGGGGGTTCGATGGTGCAGGGCTGGTGATGGTGGTTGGAGGACGGCGACGAAGATGATGGTGGTGGGTTTGCAGTGGAGGGGGTGGTGGGGTAGACGGTGGTGATGATGAAGACGACGGTGGAGACGTCGGTGGTGGCTCAGACGGTGGTCGACGGTGGTGATGACAGTAAGTTTTTTTTTTATTATTGTTATTATTATTATTATTTTATTTTTTTCTGTTATTATTATTATTTATTTATTTTTTTACTGTTATTATTTACTACATGTATTATTATTATTTTTTTTTATTTTTTATTATTATTATTATTTTTTTTATTTTCTGTTATTTATTATTATTATTAAAGCTGTTTTTTTTTGTTATTTTTTTTATTTTTTCTGTTATTATTATTATTATTATTATTACATTTATTATTACATTTATTATTAATGATGTTGGGGTGAAAAGGTTGGTTTTTTATGTTGAAAGTTTTGGGTGTTTCTTTGTTAGGAGATGATGCCGCGAAGAAGATGATGTTTTGCGTTTATGGACCCGATGTTGTGGAGACGACGACGAATGGTGTAGTCTCTTTTTTGTAAGAAACCATTGGTGTAAACATCAGTTTACACCGGCGTAAACATCAGTTTACACCGGCGTAAACATCAGTTTACACCGGCGTAAACATGAATGTATAGACGTTGTTTATGTAAGAATACACCGTTTAGTTTCACACACAGTGTAAACGTTTTTGATTTAAGAAAACACCGTTTTGTTTTACACACAGTGTAAGTATGAATGTATAGTTGTTTTGATGTAAGAAAACACTGGTGTAAAACATCAGTTACACCAGTGTAAATATGAATGTATAGTTTGTTTTTTTCACTTTGTGTATTTTTTTTGTAAATGTTGTGTATGGCAGATTTTACACCATTTTATGTTTTTTTTGGTTTGTTTTCTACACTAGCGTAATTGTTGTAAAATTTTGTATTTTTTTGGAAGATTTACACCAGTGTAAATATGAATGTAAAGCACCCCATCATCTAGTTTGTTTTTGTACAATAGTGTATTTTTGTAGAAGTTTGTGTATGACAGATTTACACTGGTGTAAAAAATTACACTAGTGTAAAAAACGAGAGTGATACTACAAAATGTTCAATCTGATTTTTTGTTTAAAAAATTAAATTAATTAAAAAATAAAATAAAGTTTAAAAAATTAAATCAGATTATATTATTTTAATTAAAATAATAAAATAAACTTTAATTAAAAAATAACATAATATTATATTATATCTTCTCTCCCATGGTTTTTTACTTAAATGCCCTTAATGGTACTTTAACATAATAAAAAAATACTTAATATTCAAGTGAAGACAAAAAACCCAACTTTTGATCTCAACCATTGGATCATGAAGATCTAAGGTCCACAATGGTTCTCTAGTTCTCACAACTCATTAAGGTTCTCACATGATCCTAACCCATAGATCACAAGATTAACAAATCAATGGCCAATGGGTAAAAGAAAGAAAGAAAGATAAGATCTTAATAAAATGAACTTAAATTTGTCCATTATGGCATGAGGAGTAAATTTAGTTCAGAATGCAGTTGAGATTTAATTCACGTGGGTGGTATCTTGCTAAACGGATATAATTTAGAGAAAATAAAAGATATTTAATTTTTTGTATTTGTTACATTTTTATGTTCATGTTAAAAAATAACATCATATATATGGTTCCTTGGATACACGATTTTACACTCGTATTTTGAATTTTCTTCGCATATCGGTATGTATTATAGTTACTACTATCTTAAGTGTTAATTTTACTTGACTAAGTGTGTAACAATTATTTTTTCGCGCAACAATCAAACGTTCAATGTTGTTTGCTAATAGTTAGCTAAAAACAGTTTATTTAGCGAGTGTGTGTCACATAACATGCATTTTACCTATGCATCAAAAACGAAAATGAAAATCCTGACTGTAATTTATTTAAGGAAAACCCATTAAATACATGCACACTAGTCGCTTATCACTAAAATAGACTTTTAATTGCTACTTATGGCATAAGATATTGATAATTAGTATCAACAAAACAAACTCATTTAATCATGTGAGCGCGCACACATACAACACGTGCATACACGCATATACGACTATTGATGATTAGTTTTAACAAAACAAACTCATTCTTCAAGTTTTAGGTTTAGACATTTTACTTGTTTGGTCTTTTATGTCTTTAGTCATTAGTTTGTTATTTTAGGCTAAATACACATGTAATATATAAACAAAGTAAAAAATAAAAATTGGAGGCCCTTATTGTTTTGGGGGCCCTAGGCTTTTGCCTAGTTTGCGGAGCCTGTCGGGCCGACCCTGATGACTTATATTTTCGTAATTTACATGCAATTATTTGTGATGAACTTTGACACCAATCCTTTATAAACTTCATTCCTCCTTTCCTGTTGTGTCTACAAAACAGATTATTTACAGCCACCTGCCCACCATTGTGGCTTTTGGTTGTGAACACCCCGTTGTGTGGAAGTGCATTCTTTAAACAAAATCAAACTACACAAGAAACAAGTTGAGAAACCACACCCACCCTAGAAAAGCCCTACTCAATAAAAATTGTCGATTTTGATGATGGCAATGTTACCAAAAGGACATACTGAAAGCAGGTAAAAGATTTGTGACCATGGTTTAAATTAAATGTTATGTATGTGGTAGATGAAGGTGTTTAAATGTTCATTCAACTTTTGACTGTATACAATTAGTTGATCATGGGTCCTATAGCCGGCCACTTGCGTGCAGTCTTTACTGTCAAAACAAGTAGGTGATCTTACATCTTATAAATTACTAGTAGGTTTACCCGCGCGTTACAACGGGATCCATAAATGGGTAGTAATACAACATTATGATATTTAGGTTTTTTGCTGTAAGTTACGCAAAAAGAATAGAAATGTGCACACTATGTTTTAACAAGTATTCGTAGAAACAAAAGAAAAGAAATGTGCACCACCACTTACAACTGATTGTAGTTCACCACAAAAACTATGTATTCATTATTGAACAAATCTTAATAAACCAAATGTATGTTAGTGAAACAGACCAATATGAACATAAACATCACTCTTGTGTAAGTTGTCCGGTCATTGCATATCTACATAACCATGCCATTGAAGATACCTTAGTAAATGATAAAGTTCATTACATGACAAAAACATGTAGTAATAATATGATATTGTATACACTATCATATGAAGATCACTGTCTATTTAGAAATTAAAAGTTGTGATTTGTAAGTTTGTAATACACTTGTCCAACCTGACCCAACGGCTAAAAAAATTGCTCAATGTAGCTAGTGAACCGAACTATCCCGTCCACTTTGCCGCTGGGTAGACGCATATATATGAAAACGGTTTACAATATAAGTATTATTATGGCACACGATAGCCAAAAATTCCCAAAATACGAGTAGAATGTAAGTGTGTAGCCATATCAGGGTGATTGTTTTGAATGGTTGAAAATCGGCAATCTTGGCTCTTAAATCCTCAAATATCAACACATTGCTAGACTTAATATCTCTGATCTATTTAAGGATAGACCTTGTCATGCAAATAATTCAGTCCCTTTACTGCATCAATAAAAATCGCCTAAAAATTAATCAACTAATAAAAGCTGTAGAGCCTAATTTCACGTAATTATCATGATTAAAATTAAAAACAAAAATGATTGCGTTGAATGATATAAAAAAGGTGTTATAGTTAGCTTAACTTTAACTCTAGGAAGACTTCATTCACTATATTTTAAAGTTTTAAAATTCATACAAGTTTAGCTAAGATAAGATTATTCATTGCGGTAACGTAAAATTATTATCTTTCATTGTCATTATATGATATTTGTTCAAAAATATTGTTATCCAGTGTGTTTATTTAGTTTGGATGAGTTTCATTTTCATATAAAAATTAATTATCTTCTAGGGGCATTTAGGGAAGAAAAGTGATAAAATTTAGGAAATTGTAAAGAAACCCTTGGACCCTTGGTATGTCATCTGAACTTTGGACAATTTGAACACATTTGCCCATGCCTCATGTTTATAATGTAGTATAGATTAGCACTCTAAGAACAATGTTTCTATTGTCATATATGGTGTGCAAAGTAATTTCCTGAGATGTAATAATCATAGCGCTTTTAAAATTCTTGTTGCTTGCACGTGTTAAAGATACTTGGGTATTACTTCAGTGAATAGTTCTCATTGCTAAACAAACCAAACGTTCAGTGAATAGTTCGTAAACTGTTAGCGGAAAGTTCGTTTGCGTTCATTCGTTTAATAAATATATGAACACAACAAGAAATTTTGTTCGTCTAGTTAAACAAACGAGCATGAACAAATGCCACATTTGTTCATTTTTGTTCGTGAATGTTCGGTAACGTGTTCGCTTATGTCTGTTTGTATTCGATAGTTCATGAGGGTTTTTACTTTTATTTATTTATTTATTTATTTTTTGAACGGCAAAGTATTTCAAAATTTATTCATTATTTAATATAAAAATAAATAAATAATGCAAAAATGAAGGAGAACATATAATCCCAAAATAGACATACGTGAAAGAATTTTATTAAATTGTATATACAACCCTCGAAAAGAATCAGTCAATATTTTCTAAACGTTTAAAATAATAAATAAAAAAATCATGGGTAAAATACGAATCATGTAACTATTATCCAGAAACCGGATTAATGTTATATATAAGAGTTTCATGTAAACAATACTTCAAACACCTCAGTCTCTAACTCCGTTAACAAACTACAATGGAGTTATTGACAACAACATTTATGCTTTTGCTCACAGCCTTTGTTAGTTTTGCATTTGCAAAACTAATACTCCGACGAGGTCAAACGTGCTACATGATTGCCTACGAATGTTACAAGGGCAACAAGGAGATGAAGCTAAACACAGAAGAATGCGCGAAAATCGTTTCGCGCAACAAGAATCTTCGTATAGAAGATTATCGATTCTTGTTACAAACCATCGTTAATTCGGGCCTTGGTGAAGAAACTTTTGGCCCCAAAAACATCATTTCAGGAGAAGAACAATGCCCGAAATATGTGGATTGTTTATCCGAAATCGAGTCGATATTCTATGACACTATTGATAATATATTTGCTAGGTCGAATATATCACCATCTCAAGTTGATATACTTGTGGTGAATGTGTCTTTACTGTCAGCTGTTCCTTCTTTAACATCTAGAATCATAAATCATTACAAAATGCGTGAGGATGTTAAGGTGTTTAATCTTTCGGGCATGGGGTGTAGCGCGAGTCTAATAGCGGTTGATCTGGTTCAACACTTGTTCAAGACGCACATGAATAGATTGGCCCTTGTTGTGAGCTCAGAATCCATGGCGGGTAACTGGTACTGTTAGCCGAGTTTATTATTATTATTATTATTATTATAAGGATAGCAAATAGGCGGGTAACAAACTACGTCGCCACCCTTTTTGGTAGGCAGTGACGAATTTGTAACGCATTTGCAACAAAATTTTGATGTTAGAAAAAACCTCGTCGGAAAGCACTTCCTACACATTTGTAACACAATTTTCAACGCATTTCCTACGAAAACATGGTGTAGGAAATTTGTGACCCATTTCCTACGCAATTTCCTAAGTATTTGTAGATATATTGTGTCGCAAATTTGCTAAAAAAATTATAGTTTTTTTCGTCACAAATGATTAGCAACTTTGTTAAAATTTGTGACGCATTTTTTTCCGTAAGAAAACTTTGTTACAAAATGCCAATTTTCTAGTAGTGGTTTGTCATAGCCTTTAGTTGTTTAGAGTTACTTTTTTTTTCATTGTACTTTCTGTGTATAGAGAAATCTGATTTTTAGTTATTTTACATAGAGAATATTATTCACCAATTTTGTTTTGTTATTGGTTTCAATTTTTTCAGGTACTGTGGGAGAGAAAGGTCCATGATGTTGTCTAATTGTATTTTCCGTGTAGGAGGTTGTTCAATGCTTTTAACTAACGATAGGAGTCGTAAGAATCAAGCCATTTTGAAGCTAAACTGTTTGGTTCGCACCCATTTTGGTTCGAACAATGACGCGTACAATTGCTGTATGCAAGTCGAAGATGATGATGGATATAGCGGTTTTCGTCTAACCAAACTGCTCACTAAAGCCGCGGCGCGGTCTTTATCAAAGAACTTTCAAGTGCTACTACCAAAAGTGCTTCCATTTTGGGAGTTAATTCGTTATGCAGTTACTAGAAAAACCGGTTCAAAAATTAACCTCAAAACCGGAATCGAACATTTCTGTATACACCCTGGTGGGAGAGCTGTGATTGATGAAGTGGGCACGAGGCTAGGGCTAGATGAATATGATCTTGAACCAGCTCGAATGACACTGCATCGGTTTGGCAACACGTCGGCGGGTGGATTGTGGTATGTTTTAGGATACATGGAGGCCAAGAAAAGACTGAAGAAAGGTGATAGAATATTGATGATTAGTTTGGGTGCAGGTTTCAAATGTAACAACTGTGTTTGGGAGGTCACTAGAGACATGGATCAACTAAATGTATGGAAAGATGTGATTGAAAATTATCCACCAAAGAAGATGATGAACCCTTTTCTAGAGAAGTATGGATGGATCAATGATGAAGTTGTGGGGTTCATTAGACCTGATGAGATTGCCAAGATGCTTGGTTTTGCATAGACCATAACCTTTCCAATATTATTCATCACTTGGTTGAGTTTGAATCATATTAGGTATGTGTTTTAAATTTGTCAAATGCCAAATTTTTACATTTTCCATTTGGTTTCTTGAGTTATATATCTATTTCTTACTTTGAGCATCTTTTCACATTGTGAATTTAATTAAGTATTTTAGGACAGTTTAAAAAAATGTGATCAACTGGATTTAATTGTTGTGTTGTATTTCCCTAATTTGAAATAAAACGTTGTCTATTTATGTTGTGAGTTGGATTCATGAAAATGTATTTAAAGTTTAAAGTTGCACTTCATAAGTTATTGTAGCTCATGATCATTAATTATTATTTATGTTATGATGTCAAGTCGTAATTGGTATTTTCTACTTTCCAACTATTTGTGTTTTAGTGGAACTTTTCTCATTTTCCTCTTATTCTAAACTGATGAAAAGGGCTATCAGTGATATTCCACTAGAAAACATGACGTGAGCAGATAATTTACCAAGGGAGTCACCGATAGATTACCAACATGTATTGTCACTAACGGAATTTAATGACTTCAGTCTTCACATGTCAAAATCAAATAAATGCATATCCTTTAGGCTTACTCATAGCTCATAAGAGGGTGGTAAAAGTCTTTCATGTTGAGTTTCTTTTCTATTTCTTTTTTAATATGTATTTAATTCCAAGTTAAATCTTTCCGTTACAAGAGAATGAGCACTCAAGGGTACTTACCTTAGCCTCAATTAATTTCGTCACGTCAAATTGAGCCAAAGTACCATAGCACCATTAAAACACTGGCGGCATTCTAGAATACTTTGCCTAGAGATTTCAAATTGATTTAAAGGTTTTAATTGGAGGAGAAATTGTTTTCAGTAAAAAAACACTAAATCAGTCAACGTGCACAAAGTTGGACGCCTAGCTACATCGCACTGCTCCGAACGCGGTGATCTATACCACTCTTTGGTTCGTGTGGAATGCAAGGAAGTACGTGAGGAGCAAGCTAGTGTTCAAACAATCTAGTTTAAAACTCAATTGTTATCTTGACTCTTGGGTTAAAAACAGATCAAAGTTTCATAATATGTGTTGCTTAAATTGCAGCTGCTTGCTAGATGGTTGTTTTATGTAACGCTTGATGTCGACCGATTTGTGTTCTGTTTTTTGTTCTTTGTGTTTTGTTTTATTTCTGTTCTTCAGTTTGTAATTTCTGTACCATTTTTTTAACCTTTTGACTTATATAAAGTCCAACATTTTGGGAAATGTTGAAATTAAAAGTGAAGATCGTTTTAGAGGGTGTTTGGGATTGCGTTTTGAATCTGATTTTTAGATGATTGCGTTTTGAAAACGTAGATAATCAGTTTTTAGTGTTTGGATTGCGTTTTGAAAACGTAGATAATCAGTTTTTTAGGCTACCAAAACGCAATAATCTATAAACAGCTCCACCCCTGCTTTTCAAAAACGCATAATCTGTTTTGAATAATCAAATCCTAAATACCCCTTATTAATGTTGATTACTTGACTCATATTTGGTGCAATTTTTTTTTTTTGTAACTTTTTCATATATAAATTTGAGACAAAAACATGCAAATATCTTGTTTTATACTTTCTTTGTTAAAAAAGTCAAATCTGGTGGACTACAACTCTACAAGAAGACAAAGGAGATGAAGATGGCATGGTGGCTAAGCTTTGTTTTGCCATGCTTTAAAGAAAAAGGAATATTGTGAGTTCCCAGAGGTCTACATGTTTGGACCTTTTAATTTAAGATGCTCACAATTCTAGTCCCTTTTGTTATGCCTTTTGAGATAAACTAACAAATTATCATAGAAAATAAAAGTTGTCAATTTCTTACGAAAATAATATAAAGAATGATATATCTAAGACATGTCGATACCATGAAACAATTTGTCATGACCAAGTCCAAAGATATGAGAAACAAGGGGGTGAAGAGATAAGTACTCGTAAAATTATGAAGGTCATGGTTTTATTGTTTCTGTATTAAGTTACACAACGATTATCAATGTCTCAAGATTGAAGTTTAAGATGTATCCGACTGGATAGAAAATAACAAATAACTGAAATACCAAGGTATTAAGAAAGAAGATTAGAATAAAAAACTATAAAATATCTAGAAGGTAGTGATAGGTACAAACTAGCAAGTAACTAATTCGGACTATGAAATGACGTCACAAGCTGAATTTATGCTATTATGATTTATGAGTGTAGCTTAGTTCATTATGACATGGTTATCATCCGATAGTAACATATGTCGTATGCATTATTATTACTATACCTGTCACAATCACTAAAATAGTTTCTTTTAATATGTTTAACTTTAAATCTAACAGATCAAATATGTCCTTAATAACGATGTCCTAACTAATATTCCATATAAATTTCATGCTAAAACATTTGAAACATTAACAATCAACCAAGATGGAAGACTGGAAGTGTAAAAGATATTGTTGCATTTTGATGTTAAAAAAAGTAGGGAGATAATTGTGAAAGTAGTAAAAGTTGGAGTACTAGAACTTGTTCACTTTTAGTTAAGTGGTGGACTCTCATCTTTCACCTTCCTTTCCACCTCCACTTGATTGTCCACTTCTGCTCTCTCTCTCTCTCTCTCTCTCTCTCTCTCTCTCACACACACACACACAAACATTCCTTGCAGACAGATTCCATCAAAACTTGACCATCCCCAAATTCATTTACTAGGTTTTGTTCAGTTTTTCTCTAACTCCAAACATGGATGAAGGTCTGTTTCTTTTTTTTTTTATTACGTACTTTATCTACAGATTCCCGATTGTTATTGTGTATTTCTTACTCCAGATTACAGCTTTCCTTTATTGTATGTATAATCACGATCAACTAGAGTAGTTACTTACGGTTAAAAACATCACTGTTCTTGTTTTCATTTGCTTTGCTTTGCTTTTTATATTTACTTATAAATCTTTGCAAATCAATTAGAATAAAGAATAACACAAAATTTCATCATGAAAAGATATTTTATATATATTTATATCTTTGCAAATCAATTAGATTTCTGCATTTTTGTCTTGTTGTTTAGTATCTGATAGTAACTGAACAATTATTATTCACTAGGAGACTTAGAAAAGGGGCTGATGATGACTCCAACAAAGCATAATCAAAACCCTAACCCTAATCCTCTGGGGGAGCCATCGCCGTCTCCCTCGCCCTCTTCCGCAACGGCTCCGGCGCTGGTGCTTTCGAATTCCGGGAAGCGGATGGATCAAGCTGGGAAGAAAAAGTATGTGAAACAAGTGACGGGTAGGCATAACGATACGGAGCTCCATCTGGCGGCCCAACGAGGGGATCTGGCGGCTGTGAGGCAAATTCTTGATGATATAAATTCACAGATGGTGGGGACTTTAAGCGGGGCGGATTTTGATGCGGAAGTTGCTGAGATTCGGGCGTCGGTGGTGAATGAGGTGAATGAGTTGGGTGAAACAGCGCTGTACACTGCTGCTGAAAAGGGGCATCTGGAAGTTGTGAAGGAGCTGTTGAAGTACTCGAATAAAGAAACGATTACCAGAAAAAGTCGGTTGGAGTTTGATACTTTGCATATAGCTGCGAGTCAAGGACATGATGGTAAAGTTCTGTATGCTATGCTCTGTTATTATGTATGGTAATTGATCATTAATGTTTTGTTCATAGCGTTGATGAAGTTATGCTAACACTTGCAGCTGTTGTGCGACTACTACTTGATCATGATCCGTCACTATGCCAAACGAGATCCCAAAGAAACGCAACCCCTCTCATAACTGCAGCTACAAGAGGACACACTGCTGTTGTTACAGAGCTGCTATCAAAAGACAGTAGTTTGTTACATATTTCAAAATCAAATGGAAAAAATTCGTTGCATTTTGCAGCTAGATCCGGGCATGTTGAGATTGTGAAAGCTTTACTCGATAAAGATCCAACTCTGGCTAGAAGAACAGACAATAAAGGACAAACTGCGTTACATATGGCTGTGAAAGGTGTTAGCAGCGAGGCTGTAAAATTGCTGCTCGAGGCTGACCCAGCTATCGTTATGCTGCCAGACAAGTCCGGCTTTACTGCATTGCATGTTGCTACAAGAAAAAAACGCGCAGAGGTAAGACTTTATTTGATTGTGATTACTTAACAGTTAATATCACATAATCAGCTTGTATATGGCTATATGCACATCATCACATCTTTAACACTCCCTTAATCTTCCCTATCCCGTATTTCAGAAGTACTAAAATGGTATGTGCAGTCTAGGGGTGTTCACGGGCTCACAGCCCGGTTTGGCCAGTTTTCACGGAATGTCTGGGCCTATGGCTTTTGGAAAAATCTAAACCGAACCAGCCAAATCGGCCCTGGTTGCCGGTTTGGGCTGTGTTCTTTTAGCATGACACCGTACCATTAGATTTTCGAAACTTCAGTAAAACGGTAGGTTTAATAAAAGACAAACCTTTTACTTTTTAAGTATTAAAGGGTCTACGATAAAAAAAAGTGACTACGTGTTTTAATTAAAAATATTTATACGTATTATAATTGTTTGATTCCTATACGTGAAAACATTATTTTTTAATTGAAGTTATATAGATTAAAAATGTATTACTTTTTTTTTTAAATATTTTGGGTGGTTCGTTCTTGGCGGTCAGCTCTAAACCAAAAATTGGACCATGAAACCCAGTTTTCCGAACCGTAACATCTCTAACCCAACCTAACCGGTTGATGCAGCTCGGTGCCTCGGTTTAGCAGTTCAGGTGGTTTCAACTTTTAACTGTTTTTGTACACCCCTAACGTGCACACTTTGTATATGTTCTTGCAGATTGTAAATGAGTTGCTTAGCCTCCCTGATACTAGTGCTAATGTCAATGCATTAACCAGAGATCACAAAACAGCTCTTGACATAGCTGAGTTGCTTCCCTTATCTGAAGACTCTTCAGCTATAAAAGCCTGTTTGACTCGTTGTGGTGCAGTCCGAGCAAACGAACTGAACCAACCAAGAGATGAGTTAAGAAACACGGTGACTCAGATAAAAAACGATGTCCACACACAACTGTTACAAACTAAGAAAACAAACAAAAATGTTAGTGGAATTGCAAAAGAGCTCAGAAAGCTCCACCGTGAAGGCATTAATAACGCCACCAATTCAGTAACTGTGGTGGCAGTGCTTTTTGCAACGGTTGCATTTGCGGCTATTTTCACAGTCCCTGGCGGTGATGATGATCATGGGATGGCGGTGGTGGTGGATCGGGCTTCTTTTAAAATCTTTTTCATCTTTAATGCAATCGCACTTTTCACTTCATTGGCGGTGGTGGTGGTTCAGATTACATTGGTTAGAGGTGAGACAAAAGCTGAAAGAAGGGTGGTTGAGGTGATTAACAAACTCATGTGGTTAGCTTCTGTGTGCACCTCTGTTGCGTTTATGGCTTCATCATATATAGTGGTTGGTAGGAAATACGAATGGGCTGCTATTTTGATAACAGTTGTGGGCGGTGTTATAATGGCAGGGGTTCTTGGAACCATGACTTTCTATGTGTTTAAGTCGAAGAAAACACGGCTAAAGAGAAAGAAGGAGAAAATTGCAAAAAGCGGTTCAAACTCATGGCATCACAACTCTGAGTTTTCCAACTCAGAAGTTGACCGAATCTATGCCATATGAGGTACTATTATTGTTGTTGTTGTTTATAGGTAGGTTTAGTCAACAATTGACCACCCTGAAATTATGGTCAGAATACCATTGTCTCTAGTTTTTTGGTCAGTGACCATTAAGCTATAACTGGATACTCGCACAAGAACAATTTGACCCATACATGATTTCAAAGAGTTGAGCCGTTGAAACTGGTTATTGATAAATTGTATTCTGATTTGGGTTTCCTCGTAATATATACGGTTACTCTTTATGGGCATATTTTGTGTTTTTTCATGGCTATGCAACTATAGATGTTTTTTTTTTACTATCTAGATTAGATAATTTCTTGTCCACTATAAGGTAACTTTGTAAGCAGACACTATCAACGTTGTACGACGAACACAGTATTAGGTGCCAAAAGCCCCTTAGACTTAGGTTAGGGTAATTGTATTTCAACTTGTTGCTCCCTTAATAATTTGGTGATCTGTTTTTAAAAAATAATGCAATGGTTATGGCACAATAGGGGTCGAATGCACTCTTATGTTTTATCAAAAGAAAAGATGTAGCTTTACTGGGTTTTTATACCTGTCTATTTAGATAAGGTATAAACTTCTGATGAAGTGATTATTTACGAACCCTTTCAACCAATACATCTCTCTATCAAGAAAACTTGTATTACAAACAAGAAATATAGGCTATTAGTGTTGTGTTATATTGTTAACATGTGTCGCTAGCTTTTTAAGACACGGATGACTTCTAGACATTTTAATCATAGTAGAAGGCTAGAACGTTGAACACCAACGTGTTCAACGTAATGTTTGATAGGTGCAAATTATCAGAAACGCGTGGTGGATGAATTAAGAATATATTCATTACCACAAATGACAATAGGACAATGTTTGGCCACAAGTCCCCACCATCTCTGGTCTCTCTCTGAATGATGCAATTGTTAAGACATTTGTTAAGATTAGACGAAAGCAATCATTTATAAATGTATGATGAAATTATTTGTCAATGCCTTGTAGTTTTGAAGCCATTGACATAATGATGTCATAATATGAAGATCTTATAGTTTCCAAGTCATTAAGGGGTTAAGAATACTCACCCCTTCTTAAGTTGAGCATCAAACTTGGCGTGAACGCCACCCTTTTTTCGCAAGGTGTTACATATACAGAAGCTACACAGTGCCTTAAATAGCAAACAAAAGTACTCTGTTGTAATTTCCTTAAATACACGAAGAAGATAGTAACAGCGCAAGTCCATTTCATGTTCGCTTAACTTTTAGCATGTATAGATCGATTGGATTAGAGTACGATCCATGGGCGTAAATAAATGCATGACCAATGCTTCATGTATCTCTTAGCTATATGCGGAATTCAAGGTCATCTCAAACTTTTATAGGAGGCCAAAGCGTATAACAAAATTAGGACCCTTTTTGGAAAAAAAAAAAAACAAAAGAAAAAGAAAAATGTTTTCATTCTTAAATCATATGTGTGTAGGCATAACTATAGACCACATACCTCCATTTCCAACCGTCTCAAAACACATGCAATTTTCTTTGCATAATTTAGGGCTCTTGCGAAGTGAAAATCTAAAACTCATTACTTTATTTCAGTTCTCTGTTAAACCAACCTTGTGTAGAAATTCATTTGGGCCCCTCTCAATTATAATGTTTGCTAATGGTGTCCTTCCAAAATATACAAGTGAAAATGTGCCCCGTTCTTAATCATTATTTGAACAAGGAAATTTCATTAGTTTTGAATTGGTGATATGCATTATTGAATTATCTTTCTTTATAAATGATTGCATAGAATCATGCTATATCCGGTCACCGATTAATATATATTATAGTTTAATTTAGATCAATTCCAGTCACCAGTTTCTGAACTATTAAAACATGAACAAAGACATGAATTTATAGTGCAGGTAGTTATCATCCACTGCTTTGAATGCCTAAACTGTTCCCTCCAATTAAACCATTCCCTCTCTAACATTTAAATAAAATCCCTAATATGACCAACGACCCATTGGAACTGCTCCATGGGCATGAACCCCACAGATTGATCTGACATGTTAGGCTCGTGTTAAAGTATTCCTAGGCTTATTGTAAAGTTTACATTTTTTTTTTCAAAAAATAGTAAATTTAAAATTTTCAATCATATCAGTTGTATAATTTTCATCCTCTCTTTCAAATTAACATAGGTAGTTAAGGAGATGTTTAGTTTGTAAGGGTTCCTACCACGAAACTTGAATTGGTCATTGTTGTTAGGTTGGACCATAAACTTCATGTATCAATCAGCGCTATTATTTGCTTAATCTTTATTCGTTTTTCTTTTTAAAACAGAATATAAATACACTACATATATGACTATCAAAATGTTTAAACTTACTGTTTAAAGGTTAAAGTTAATCCTTATTTTATTAGCATTGAGCAAAAGAAGTGATGGTGGGTGACATCTTGACTGAGTTTTAGATTTTGGGTCACCTAATGATTACATTAATAACATCGAAGCATAATTATAAGGGTTTTTGTCTTCCATTTTTCAGCGGCAAAGTGAGTTTATTTTATACTAAAATTATTCATTAATCTGATAAGGTGTCTTTAGGATGTTATGAAGAGGTATGCATGTATTGAACAGGTCAACAAAAGCCGATCCGGACTGACCATATCGAACCATGACCGACCCTTAACCAGCCCGAGAACATCAATTTCGGCCAGTCTTTAGTTTTCATTTTCTTGTATTTTTTTGTACTCGGTATAGTCAGATTCGGATTAAATCTACAGAAATTGTCCCCAGTCCGGTCACTACAAACATAATTCTCGATTGGGTTGTCATTGTTAGAGCAAGTTTTGCTCATCGACTACTAGTTGTGTTAATTGTAAGACCCACCCCGTTTAAAGAGGTATTATGAGAAGATTTACGAGTTAATAAACTTAATTTGAAAGTTTTGAGATTGAGTCATTTAGAGCTCAACGAGTTTTTGTCAATATATTTGCACATGTATCTCATGGTTTAAAGATACGTACGATGAATTTAATAGCGAAAAAGTTTTCAACGACACCTTCCAAAACTAAGTTTATAACCCTTTTAGTTCAAAAGTTGCGGAAGCGGACGAGTCTTGTGCGTTCGGATCTTTGTTCAATTCTTGATCATCATCCATTCAGTACAATAGAGTACCTGAGGGTTAAACACGAGGAAATAACCCATTAATATGTTAGAATAATCGAATTCGTGTGCAAAATATGAAAAAGATGAATTTTGGGTGATTTGGCGTATCTCTGTTCATTAGATGAAGGATCCTCTGGTCAGTAGATGAAGGATCCTCTGGTCAGTAGATGAAGGATCCTCTGGTCAGTAGATGAAGGATCCTCTGCTCACCAGATGAAAGATCCTCTGATCATTAGATGAAGGATCCTCTGGTCAGTAGATGAAGGATCCTCTAACTTGACTAGAGAACTTCATGCCCAAGTCATTTATGCCGTGTTTTGCGGTGCCTTGTGTCCATGGCCACATGTGCCATGTCTCTTGGTCTCGTTTGCTCGGCCTCTATGACTTGCGACATGGGTTTTCATTCAATCTTTTCTATCCCTTGGAAACCACCAAAGACATCTTTTACTATTGACACAACTAAAGTTATCATCCTTGATTAAGCATACATGTGTTTATTTATAACAAGTCATAGATATGACTTACCTTGGCTCGCGCCCTTTTTGCTTCTAGACTAGCTTGAGGTAGATAACATTGAGTCCATGAATACACTCAAGCAACTAGCAAGAATTCGTTACCGGCTTAGTGTTAACTCTTAGCCTAAGCTATTGACTATCTAGCATTTTACCCAAATGACCCGATAGTCTACTTGGGATATTAACGACCTCCATCTAAGGCCATCTTCTATGAATCGTTTATCTTATTTATGCTTCTTTTGCGACATTTCAATGTCTAGTTCCCACATACATATACAAAGGTATAATTAAGCATATGCACATACTAGAGACATATTAAGAATTTAGTCATCGAGTGACTTACCTTATGCGTGCTTCCTCTTTACCTCATTCCGAGATTCCTTGGCTATCCAAAGTTTCTTGTATTCACACCTATGAGGTGAACGACCACTTAGGTTGTTAGAACCTAGTGTTTACATGTCTATAAGCATTATTGGTCATGTTTTACCAACATACAAGTTTTCACCAAGTTATCTATGCCCAAGTGAAATCGAGTTTCATTGAGGCATTTTATCAAACACTTGGTAGGCGTGATTTTCCTAACTTTGATTTTAGGTCTCAAGGACCTCATGGATCCATCTTTGACCAAGATAACATTGCTAGTATTTAAATAAACATCTAAATCATAGTTTATAACTAGTATTTCATGGTTTAAAGGTGGTTCCTATCAATCCACCAAAACCCAATTCATTTCATAATATGAACTACAAGGGTATATCCTTCTCACAAGGATTTTTGCTTATCACACATAAATTAACATGTATCATGGTTTCCTCAAACTAGAGTAACCATTACACACCCTTAATTCACGTTTTTAGAGCAACCCTATTTTTCACCCATCTCAATTAGGGATAAAATCACCAAATCCAACCAAATAAAAGTTACCTTGGTATGTATCATGCTTGGATGATCCCTTTTAGGGCTAATGCACTCAAAAGCCCTTTGATTTGACCTTGAATTGAGCTTGTTCTTGAGATTCTTGGTTAAGTGTGTGTTTTAGTGTGTGTGTTTGATGGAGATCGATCTCCTTGTAATGGAGATGATCTCTTCATTGTTATTTTTATTAACAAACTCAAGTTTGGTCATTTGGCAAATATGGCCCCTCCCATCTTTTGTCAAGTATTTTCTCGTTAAAAGCCTCGTGTGCTTATATTTTCACGTAATACAGTTTAGAAATTTTGGGGTGTTACATTAATCGACTGACCTGTGAACAAATACAACCAAAAAGATTATGGTTTTGTAAGAATGACCAATTTTCATTTTAAATAGTTTAGAAAGTTGTTGTAAAAAAAGTACGCAAATAAGAAAATTAAACAAAATTGAGGATAATGTTGATTGATATAATACTAAAAGTTAAGTTATTATTTAAGTATGATTCAAATCAAATGTAGCTTAAAAAGAGAAAATAGAAAGTAGTCAAAGAGTTGCAATGAAGCCAAAGTGTGCACGCAAACACAAGCAACAAGAGGCTGTTGGTTTTCACGACCCCTTTTCTCTATCTTCGTCATAAATCATAATTGAAATAGCCTTAAAATAGAAGGCTTATTATTGCAACTTTAATTTTGATTACTACTTGTGTTTGGTTTATCGGTGAAATATGTCAGAAGCGAATGGCACCTTAATATGTTGGAGGATCAGAATTGTTTGGTTTTTAAATGGAACTCGTGGGCGCCAGCTAAAACAAATTATTTGTTATGGAGGGCCCTTCTCGGACGTGTCGCCTCCAAAAATAATCTCTTGTCAAGAGGGGTTGCGGTGAAGGATTAATCCTATTTGGAGTTAAAGTTGGTTCAAGATAATTCAAAAAGGGTTAAGATAAAGTTTGATTTATCTATTATTATTTAGTGTTGGTACTAGATAAGTATTATTAATTTATTTAATTGGTACTAGATAAGTATTATTAAGTATTATTAAACCCAAACCTAGCATAACTCAAACACCAATTAAATAAATTATCATACTCAGTTAATCCCACAAATAGCAAAAGCTAAGGTAGGGTCTGAGGAGGGTAAGATGTAGACAACCTTACAAGGTAGAGGTAAGGTTGTCTACATCTTACCCTCCTCAGACCCTACCTTAGCTTTTGCTATTTGTGGGATTAACTGAGTATGATAATTTATTTAATTGGTGTTTGAGTTATGCTAGGTTTGGGTTTAGTTTAGTATAAATAGATGGTTAGGGTTATTGTAATTTGTGTCCTCAATAATAAAAGTGTTCTTTGTGTTTCGTTTGGGGTCTGATTTTCCAACATGCAGGTGCCATGAAGAAGATGTCGACCATTTATTCTTAAATTGCTTATGGGCTCGGAGTATTTGGTGGCAAATTCTAGTTTGGGTTCGGATCCCGTTCCCTCTCCACGGGACTTCCTTTGCCGATATGATCAAGATGGTACAAGATAGCCCGGGGTCGAAGAAATGGAAAAAAATTATATACACGGTTGTGATTGCCACTACTTGAAGAATATGGCTCGCTAGGAATCAAAAGGTCTTCAAAGATGAATTCTGCCCTACGTCTTTCTGTGTTGATATGATCAAAGAAGATACCTACACTTGGATTAAAAACCGAGCGAAGGCTGCTAGAATCAGTTGGGAGAAATGGAGTGTTTTTTATATTCTTGATATGTTATAATCAAAAAAAAATTTTGATTACTATTTCTTGCTAATTTTTATATCAACATAATCAATTTTGGTTAGCTCATATAAAAAGTTACATAAATTAATTAAATACAAATTTAACTAACTACGCCTATTGAATGCCAATGATCTCCAGACCAATTAGTTTTGGGGGAGGTGGGAAGATTTACCCATTTAGATGGGGTTCCTACCCGAGAGATCTCAAGGTCAAATTATGGTGGGTGGCGAACTATGACAGCGGTTCAACTTGGCAGTAATATGTCAATCATGGGATTCCTACTCGTGACTTGGGTGATCAAAGGCCAAAGGTCTAATCGGGTGATCTAGCCGTAATAAAAACTATGCCAATGGAATATATTTTTCTATTTTTTTTATAATTTTGCATGTAAATAAACAACATATATGGACTCTCATTTGATTAATACCAGCGTTAATTTATATATAATTGTGTTCTATGATTCTTTCTCTGAACCAAGGCATACAAAACAAAATATTAAAGGTACCCATCAATCAAAGATTGTTGGTTTATACATCTTTGCATTTCTTGACCATCACATACAGTTCTTGATGCAGCTAAACCCATGTCACTTATGGTCTTATTAATTACATGTAACTGTTGCTGTGATCGTTTGCAGTGAGCAATCGCACTCTCGATCTCAGAACTCATGTTGATGCTTCTGTGGTGAACTAGCAAGTCACTAGAGCTGTTGGAATGACTCACATTTGAAAAGGATGAAGGCCCAGATGAAGTGTTTGTAGTTGAAAATCTCTTGGACGTCATTGTCGTTGCACCAGAAAATAATCTTCCATGACGATGACCATTGTTGTTTTCATCAAGTTTTTGTTTCTTTTTTTCACTAGTTCTTGGGAATTTGCTTCTAGAACCATCTGAGCAGCGCGATTTTCCAAAGAAAGACTTGAGTTTCGACCACCCCATAGATGATTGTTTAGTTAGGTTAAGTTTTTTGGTCCAAGTACTTCTTTTAGGGTTTTTAGTTGTATTATCAAGAAAGTAATGTTCTGGATTGAGTTCCATACTAACCTGACAAGAACCTGAAGGCGATCCGCATGGGGTATTTGACATGGGGGTAGCGTAGGGGCTCGTGGATAATGGGGTATTAAAGAACTCATCAAAGGCGTCGTTTTTGTCTTGAAGGATCTTTTCAACCATTTGTAAGCGCGGTGGGAGATGAAGGGGAAGGAGGTTACCTTTGTAGAAGAGCTCATCAGCAGGAGAAGTTGTGACCAATTCCCTGTCTGATGAGCTCGAAAACATTTGGAACTCAAATTCAGTTGAGTTTAAGTGACAAAAAGGATTCGTATATGTGCTTATTTCCATGTCTATGTATTCTTCTTCTTCAACATTGTCGTAGCAAACGGAACCTAAAAATGAATTGACATCCATTGTGAGAAACGAAGGATTGGGGTGGTGTTGTTAGAGGGTACTTTACATGGAATTTAGAGATGCCAAATTGTAGCAAATTAAGCTCTTATAGAGAACCTTAATATACAAGTTAAAAGTATGTATAATAAATCTATTTAATTAAATATGTATTGATGATTTTAAGTATGAGTGTGGTACTTGATACTAACATGAATAGCATATAAGCAAAAGATGTTATATTGTCAACTTGATGCCTCTTTTGGTGTATTTCTTTTTTGAGGGGCAATATTGGCTTATACAATTGATAGTAATTAAAATTATATAATATTGAAACCAAAAATGTATCTTAATTATGTGACATATGATTAGACTATACTTTAAATCTTTTTTTTTAACGGCCAACGAAATTCAATCAAGAACTCCCATTCGAAGTCCCTACTCAGTCAAATCAGGACCCCTTCCACCCTGCATAGCCAGACATGTAAAGGAGCTCCTGGTTTCACCAAGTTCACCAGTTCCGATAAAACCCAACATGTTTCTTAACAGGTGGTTTCGTGTTGTCCTGTTTCTGAACAGACTGTGTTCGTGTCTAGAATCTCAGGTCATCGTGTCGTCTATGACATGCTATGTCAGCCTAGGATGAGAATTCACATTATCACAATCAATTTCACTAATATTTAATGATAAATATAATTAACTGGATATATATAATGGGTATATGAATTCTGTATAAAAAAAAGGATATAGTAGTAATAAAACTTGTTTATTGTCTTACCAAAAAAGATATTGAATATCATTAAACCACAAGGTGGATTATGGTGTTCTTTTGCAAAGCCTTAAGTAATGCAAGGATGCATGTACATTTATAGGATGTGTGGAGCAGGCTGCCTCCCATGAATGTCTACTGCAATGGTCCACTGCATCTCTTTTATACCTGTTTGGTACCCAAAATTAAGGCACATGTACATCTTAAATTCAATAAAAAATAAAAAAGAACCAAACTATGTCCTATAAAGGGATAGAAAAGGGAGTAGTGTTTTGTGGTGATCAATAGTCAACTTAGAATGTGTGACATCAAGTATAGAGTTCAAATTTCAAAGCAAAGAAGTCCAAGCAAATGAATACCCCCTTTATAAAGGTAAGAAAAGTCATGATTACTTTTGTTTTTTTAGATAACTAGTGTTTTTACAGTGAAATCATGAATCAATCGTTTTATCAGTCCATTGGTTGGATTGGTCGGATCGATCAGACTGCTCTAAATTAAACACCAGCCGACGTTACAGATATTTATTTTCCTAAAGATAGAAAATTTAAAACGGATTTATTGTCCGGCTACGAGAAAACTTGAAAGATAACCTCCAGTACCTATGTTAAAGTAAGGTTGGCTTGGTTTACTCGATCTATTAGCCTATGTCATAATGTTATATACCTTGAGGTGAAAGGTGACAAACTTACCCTTTAGTTCAAACTATAATAAATCATAATGGGTAATATGTTAAAGATTGACTTCTAGTGAACCTATATTTAAGTGCTACAGATCGAATGAGTTTTTTCTATACATATATAACAATATTAAAGACTAACAATACTTTACAAGGACCGAAACCACATAATGACATAAATGAACACTTGAATAGCTTACCCATCTAAGGAAACCTGACTCTAAACATCACTAGAAGGCGGATTTCATTAAACAAACAAAAACGGCAAAGGCCTCCAAGACGGAGACCCCCAACCAACTTACATCACATCGAAATTAAAAGACTGCCAATCTCGCCAACCTACCGAAACCTGTTTACAACGACTAGAAAACCAAAGGAAACTTAACGCTTTAATATCTGCAAGGATTTCTGCTACATTCCGCCTTTCGTTCTTGAAAATTTTCTCGTTTCTCGCCTTCCATATCCGCCAACAAGTGATGATCATAATACCATACAACTTCATCCTCTTGATCGGCGACCAAGACTGACTCGAAAACTCCTGCACAATGTCATGAACAGAGAAGAAATATAGCGGCTGCAATTTTACCCACCTAGCGATGCCATCCCAGACGCCGCAAGCGACAATACAAGCCGTAAAGACATGATCAACACTCTCCACTTCAGCCTCACAGAAGCTACACAAACCATTCCCGCAATTTATGTTTCTACGAATCAACGCCTGCTTGGTAGGAATACGACCCATTAACATACGCCACATGAAGATGTTGCATTTTAAGGGAACCCACTTGCTCCAGCTGAAGACTGCTGAATTTTGATTAATACACCCGCTTTCTATCCACTTTTTAACTGATTTAACCGAGAACCCATTGGACCCATTATCCGAACCATGATTCCAAAACCAAGTATCATTAGCGTCCCCCAGAACATGCCCAGCGATAGCCTGCACGCACTCCTGCAGCTGCTGCAATTCCTGATCTGTGCTCGGCTCCCTATTCCAGGTCCAATGCAAACCATCGATGCGATCACAAACCCTGCACCCTTTCTCACTTTCTAACCGGAACAAGGCTGAATATATCTCTTTTAGAGGCCTGCTGGACGCCCAAGGGTCCGTCCAGAATTTTAAACTCCTCCCGTTTCCCAGGCGACCACGGATCAGATTCACACTCGTCTCCTCCGCAACCTTCAACCGACTCGCATTTAGAACCAGTTTGGACCAAGTACCGCTGAAAGTAGCGCTTCTAGGATACGCTTCCCACCTTCTATTAGAACCATGAATCGCATCAACCACCCGTCTCCAAAGAGCGTCCCCTTCGTGTCTAAAACGCCAAAGCCACTTTACCAAAAAGGCGTTATTGCAATCCTCTAGATTTCGGACACCCAACCCCCCATGTTTAATAGGCTTTGTGACTAAATCCCAACCCACCCAATGCACCTTCTTGACACTATCATTCCCACCCCATAGAAACTTCCTGATCAAACCTTCCAACGTGTTGACCACACCCACCGGCGCCTTAAAAAGAGAAAAGTAATATGAGGGTAAACTTTGAAGCACGGATTTGATAAGGATCAGTCTACCGCCAATGGAGAGCGTCTTCGATTTCCACTTAGACAATCTAGCTTTGAACACCTTGATCACTGGCTCCCAATTATTGATACGAGACATATTTGCCCCCACTTGAATCCCCAAATAAGTGAAAGGAGTCTGATTCGAACGACACCCCAAGCTTTGAGCCATAATCTCCACCTCCTCACTATCCACTCCCACCCCATAAAGAACCGATTTTTGAATATTTATTTTGAGACCCGAGCACATGTGAAAAATTCTAAGCATACGTCTCAAACAAACGAAATTGCTTTCTAGCCAATCCCCCATAACCAGCGCGTCATCCGCATAAAGAAGGTGAGATAACACCGGGCCATTTCTAGGTAACTCCACTCCACGGAAAGAACCATTACTACACGCTTTATTAATAATACCAGATAGAGCCTCCATAACCATAACGAAAAGGAAAGGAGAAACCGGGTCTCCTTGACGAATGCCTTTCCCACAATCAAACTCAAATGTTGGCGAACCGTTAACCAAAACCGAAAACCTAGCGGACTTTAAAACTCCTTCAATCCACCTACACCACACCTCCGGGAAGTGATACATCACTAGAAACCAAGTGATACATTTGTATTTTGATAGTGAGAGAGAGTGCACACCTTAATAAAAAAATAACCAACTCTTAGATGTTAAAACACAAGTAAACGAGTAAGCAATTACTAAGCTTTTGTTACAATATACTTTATAACGTTATTAAAGTTCATACATTAAAGGGGTATTGGATTTTAAAAATTCAAACTTTCACCCATTGGCCGGCAATAATCTATACTTTAAAAATTCTCAACAACGATCTCAACTTTTAACGTATTGGATGACAATGAACCTTTGTTAACTGAGAACTAACTCAGCTAGTGAACACTGACGTGGCATGCTCACACTAACGTGGATGATGACGTGGTATGCCAACACTGGCATAGATGATGATGTGGACACTGACATGGCATGCCGCATCATCATCCATGCCAACGTGAGCATGCCACGTCAGCATCCACTAACTGAGTTAGTTCTCAATTAACAAAGGTTCATTGCCAGCCAATACGTTGAGAGTTAGGATTGTTGTTGGGAATTTTTTATGTATAGATTATTGTCGGCCAATGGGTGAAAGTTTGGTTAATTAAAATCTAATACCTTACATTAAAATGAACTAAATGATGACGTAGGCAATAGAAATCGATTTCAATTAAACACATTTAACTTATTTATCATAAGATTATTACATCTATTTGATTTTACAAAAAAAGAAAAATGACATCATATTGGTTTTGCCTTATAGAAGGAGGGAATGTATAGAAGTAAAAGTGTGTTGTGAAGTTTAAGGGCATGTCTGGCAACTCACTTATCTACTTATCTCCTTTTTTACATCCTTATCTCTTTAATTAAAAAGTCACAATTTGTAACTTATAACTTATCTCCTTTTCAAACCATTATTTAAACACTTTTTTACTCCATAAAAAAGTTATAAGTTATAAGAAGGCCAAATAATGAGAGCAAAACATGCACTAAGTATTCACTATGTTGTTTATGCATGTAAAACTACCTGAGGATGCTGAAAGCCTGAAACTAATTAATGCAGTTGCTTGGCGCACATGGACAAAGTTTGTACGCATATAATTTCTGATTCAGTGATTCTTGTGACTTGTTATTTGATTGAAGGAAAGAAAAACATTATTCGGATATTGAACGATCAAAATCTTGAATTGCGAGGCCAAATCGTACGTCTTGCGGACGTTTTGTGTTTGGCTGGGTGGGAGGCCAGCATGCCTGTGTCGACCTTACTGGGGTATCCCCCTTGGTGGCTTTGCAAGGCAACGGTGGCTTTGCAAGGCAACGGCTTTGTATTTGGGCATGCGGTTTTAAAGGCGGAAGCTAAAAAAGTCGCTAAGCACGAAGCAGCATGTTTGGAGAATCAACACGTGTTCCTACCGTTTGCTTTCGACAAATTTGGATCCTTGGCCCGTGAGGCAGTGCGTTTCCTGGACCAAGTGCAGAAGGTGGTCCACAGTACCTCGCAATGCTCTAACAACCAAGAGTTTGTTATTTAGCAGAATAGGCTTTGTGATTCAAAAGACGATAGCGGCACAACTTGTTGTCCCTTACCTACAATCCAAATGTAACTTGTCTTATTTATGAATGTAATAAAAACATTAGACAAAAAAATTGTGTTATTTTAACATGAAATTGATTTGTTATTGATGTATCCATGTTTTTCTCCTCTTGACAAATCTGGACGGCCGTCCAAGAAACACCACAAACAGCGATTAAGTTTTTAAATCCAGTATATATGGTAACTTGGGTTTGAATCGTTAAAAGGGTCGGTCCCCGATCCTAGAAATCAGCCATATTCGGTTCGATCTCGGTGTGGTTTGGTCAAGTTCCCGACCCAAGAACACACATAGTCACACATTATGCATGTCAATTCAAAAATTTATATATCCATAGAATGTGGAGTTTTTTGAAAGTAACTATTATTGGTTGCTCACAAGGTACAGTTGCCCACACTATATTTAATATTTTCAATGTTGAATATCTCTAAAGAGTATCCAAGATTTTAGATTAAGATTAGAACCACACAAAAAAAATTGTGCTATTTTTTGTCAATTCAACATTTGGTCGAATAAAAGCTACAAATTTTATTCAAGAACTTGAAACATGATCATCCACATTTTGATCCTGTTTATGCTGAAACATCTTAGCACAAACAACAAAATACCCAAAATTCACCACACCTATTGCTGCTAACAGCCAATACACTATATCCAACCTACCATCATTTAGGTCATCCTTCAACCATCCAGTGCTATTCCGAATCAAACCAGTCATCGCGGTACTCAAATAAAATCCCACCGCAACCAACAGTGATATCATAGCCGAGGATGTACCACGCAAAGATGTTGGGAATTCTTCATAGTACAAAGAAATTTGTCCAGGAAAGAGAAATGCTTGACTCATTCCCATAATTGTTAAAGGAACAAAAAGCCATAATGCTGAAATGGGCACCATGGTGGTTGTAGTTGTACTCATGCTTAACCCAATCAGATGGTGGTCTCTAGCCGTATGCAGCCTTCGGACCTCAACAAGGGCAGATGCCACTAAACCAACAACATTGAGTACATGGCCGAACCCTATTCGTTGTAGGGGTGTTATAAACTGACCGGTTAGTTTTTGCCACATGGGAAAGATGAAGCGATCGAGGATGCAAATTGTAATGCTTGTAGCTAGAGTGTCTAAGGATAAGAAAGAAGAAGAAGGGATTATGAATTTGGAACCACCAAGGTGTCTATCCATGGATAGAGCTTGGAGGATGGTGAAGCTATTAAACATGCCAACTAGGCCACTCAACATAACACTAGAGGACCATAGTGGCATTATTCTAATCAGGGTTTTCAAGTCTTCTACTTCTTGTACTGTGCTTAGACTCCATGATTTTGTCTTTGAACCATCAGATTCAGTCTTTAGTGCCCCATTATTTAAGAACCTACATGATATCAAATACACTACTTTGTTAAATAATTCTTAACGAGGGTAAAAAGCCGATAAGAGTTTCTATGACGCTTTTAAAACATGTTTGGTTTTTTGGCAGTTCGCTACAAATATTTGATTTGAGGGAAGTCAACATCCACAAATATTTGATTTGATTTTTTTTTCATTTCCAATATTTTTTTAACATATAGTTTGATTTTCTCAAATAATTTGTAGTTTATAACTCTTTTCAAATTTAAATAAACAGTATTGTTTAATTTCTATACTACGGTATAAGTTTTATTAAAACAGAGCTCTTTCAAAATAAAGTGTTCTTTTATATATTTAAAAGACAAACAAAAAATGTTATATATTTTAAAGAGATTCAACTTTTTTGTCAAATTTACATGGAGTGTTCATAATTAAAGAGATTCAACTTTATAATTAAACAAAAAATGTTATATATTTTAAAGAGATTCAACTTTTTTGTCAAATTTACATGGAGTGTTCATAATTAAAGAGATTCAACTTTATAATTAAACAAAAAATGTTATATATTTTAAAGAGATTCAACTTTTTTGTCAAATTTACATGGAGTGTTCATAATTAAAGAGATTCAACTTTATAATTAAACAAAAAATGTTATATATTTTAAAGAGATTCAACTTTTTTGTCAAATTTACATGTCAAGTTGTATATTTAAAACTTTTAAAAAGTTAAATGTTACAAGTTAATTAAGCGAACCGCCTACAAATTAAACATGTTACTTTAAATGTACTAATATGACTCTTAGAACCAACGTAGATGGCGGTAAAACAGGTCACTAAAACCCATTTTAGCGCCGGTTCCATAACACCACACCGCCCCTTGGGGCGCTAAACATCAAAAACAACCGGTAGCATGAAAAGTTTAACGCTAGAAAATAATTTCATTTCCTTCAATCAAAACTCCTACGTTTTTTTAGTATTAATTTTGTTTAATTTTAAAAAAATAATAATTGGGGGGGGGGGGGGGGGGGGATTATGGAGCCTTAAACCACTACACCCTCATTTTCTTTTAAAGCCCCTATGCTGACTAGGACGCCACATGTCACAATTTGCTCAAGTGAGGACTTTAAAATTAAAGCCGAGTGCACATGGTCTTATCAATTTCCTAAACCGCCTATAAATTAAACCATTCATAAAAAGCCATGAACTGAAGTTGACCATACCTGAAACTATCTGATGGGACAGTGGTAGATTTGTCATTAACATCATAGTTATACTCTTGGTTTGTTGAAGAAACATTCC
Organism: Ambrosia artemisiifolia; assembly: GCA_032199755.1. Lineage (NCBI taxonomy): Eukaryota > Viridiplantae > Streptophyta > Magnoliopsida > Asterales > Asteraceae > Ambrosia > Ambrosia artemisiifolia. The sequence continues at coordinate 4,378,850 of CM063517.1, forward strand.
TCTTTCTAACAGCTGCAACAATAACTCGAGCAATGCTAGTAAAAGGGCTTCCCTTGGGTTTTATTTTCCGATAAAAGTTTTTACCAGATAAGAATAAGATCACACCAACTATGTTGCAAGCAACACATATCCCAAATCCTAGTGTCCAACTCACGTTATCTTGAACATAGATTATGGCAGTGGTGCTTATTACAGTGGCAGCATAGAACACAAAAAAGTACCAATTGAAGTAGACTCCTACACTATAAGAGTCTTGAAACTGAGCTGCTCCCATGGTAGCAATGGTGAAACGTGTGCCTCCAATACCAATGCAAGCCAACGCTAAAATCGCGTATAGAACTCCATATTGAAGTTTCGATGGAGACTCGCATGGGAGGTTGTTTGTGCATGGTGGAGGTCTTAAGGATGGAAATGAAGCTGTTATTGTCATAAGTGAGATACCCTACAAATTGTACAATAGTCGGTAGAAGGTTATCATTTAGAGGACAATAGTTGTCGTTTTCTAATGAAATTTGCCGTTTAAAAGAAAACTAAAGAATTTTTTCATATATAGGCAAAAATCAAGTTGGAAGAGTGTTTCAAGGTGATGCATTGATTTTTTTTTGTGAAAATAGGTAGGTCGATAATTGAATTAGCGACCTTGAATATTTGATTTTGAAGGTCGCTGGTTGAACTAACAACCTTCAAAGAAGATTGCTAAACCAACCATCTCTTTTAAAAACAATCTTTGATGGTTGCTGGTTCAACCATCGACCTTCAATGAAGGTTGCTAAACCAACCAGTAGCCTTCAAACTCAAAGATTCAAGGTCGATAGTCTAACTAGCGACCTCCCTATTTTTACAAAAAATTCCATGTAGCATCTAGAAATACTCTTTCAACTTGATTTTTGTCTATTTATTAAAAAAAATTAAAATCTAAAAGACAAAAGTAAGGGGAAAACACAAAAATATCCATTTTGACCGAGAAATTAACCAAATAGCCTTTGTTTTTTAATTTACCGATCAAAACATAAAGGCAGAAGTGTCTTTTGGTTCAACATATTTCAAACTGTCCAAATCATTCGATCGTTTTGAAACTTCAGGTCCATACTGTTGCATTAGAGGCCCCATGATTTTATTATTATTTTTTTATTGCACTGGCACAAGTGATGTTAATTAAGGACCTGATTTGTTAGTGAATGATGACATGTGTCCTCGTTGGTGGAAGCTAATGGACAAACCAAAAATAAAAAATGACAAACGGCTATATATGTATGTTTGTAATTTCAAAAAATCAAATTAACTTGTTAATTTCCTTGGTCAAAATAGATACGTTCATGCAAAAAGCACACACGCTATGTTGACATTAGGGTCTTTTAGATATCATTTTAAATAAAAACAACTAATTAATATCAAACCTCGTAAATAGAGGAGAGACACTATATATACTACACTAAATCACCTGGTCATTTTATAATTTTAACGTTGTTATATAGATATATGATGACGTGGGTAGCTTAAAGGAAAAACGAATAACTAATATTATGGAACAAACGCTTGAAAGGTTGGAGCCTACAAGGGTTCTACAACCGGTGGTGACACAAAGTCAAAAAATGACTTGTCACGTCGTCCCTTTCATCAAGTCAAACAAACAGGACTGATGGAGTAACATCAGTCCATAGACCGCAGGTCAATAGCACTCTCTTACCTTTTGTGGCATGTCCTTTTGTTGCAATCAGGATCAAGGTTTTATGCTTTCTTCTTTGAGTAGATTCTTTCTCTATAAAAGAGAAGCTCAGATCAGATTTACAACACACTCAATCGATCACTCACTTCTCACTCTAAATTATTCTCTTGGTCCCTCACGTGTGGAGAACAATTCTCTTCACTCAGGTTCCAAGATCTTCTACTTCTGATCTCGAGTTTATCTCAGATCAGAAACAAAAAGCATACATAATATATAATCCAAGCCTTGAACCTCCTTCTACGTTTGCAACGTAGAAGGACACCACGACCTGCGTTTGGCAGATCGAATCCCTTGAACCTTTGAACCTCCCTTGTGACTCAGGACCATTGTTAGACAGATATTTGTTGTAGCAACAAGTTGGCGCCCACCGTGGGGCTGCGCCATTTTCTTTATCTGAAATCAGTTGTGTAGCTCCGACTCTCTCTATGTCTGACCCTGAGTCTACAGAGGAGGTCAACCAGATCTCCCCTGGCACAGATCAAACCTCTCCGGCCAGATCTGTGTCCTTTTCCACTCCTGGAGGAACTTCAACTGGGACTCAGTCCCCACCTGCTAACACAGCGTCTGCAAACCTGCAAACTCCACCTCCTACTCGTTCAGGGGTAATGTCTCCTCTCCCTGATCTCACACAAACTCCACCTCGTATAGATCTTACCCCTGAAGGAGTAGAGAGAAACTTCTTGCAGCTAAGGTCTCTCCTGAACCAGTACGTTATGAGGGAAAGAGATAAAGGAATCCGTCTCCGACTGGATTACGACGAGGAAGAGGAGATCTCACTCTCTCCTATACCTCCTCCTCCTCTCACTGCTACCTATGGACGCAGACAGTCACCTAGAAGCAATAATGCTGGACCCAGCAGCACTTATACTGCTTCCCACCATGAAACAAGGTCCAGTCCTACTGCGTTCCCCTTGTTCACCACTCAAGCTGCCACTACTGGCATGCCTTTGGGACACGAGCTGACTCTGGACCAACTCTTGCAGTCACCAGTGTCCAGTGTCCCACCTCCTACTGCTACTTCCTGGGAGCAGGCTATGGCCTCACTTCCCATGGCCAGAAGCGCCTCTATGAGTCTCCCAGTGGCTACCAACACTGTAGTATCCGAAGGCATTCAAGGCTTCAACCTTATGCCCTACATGATATCTCAAATGATGGCTAACTTCCCTTGGCAGCAGCTCATTAGCCAAGCCATCGCTGAACAACAAGGAAACACTGGAAGGGTCACCAACAACAGGGTTGAACATACTGTCAACCAACCCTATAAGCCAAACAGCTTGTCTTGCTTCTCACCTGAGATTGCAGATTATGATTTTCCCAACAAGCTGAAGATGCCAGCCCATATAAGAACATACGACGGCACTGATGACCCAGAAGACCACCTCCAGATCTTCTCGGGAGCCGCCAGAATCGAAAAATGGGGTGACCCCGAATGTTGTTTGATGTTCATGCAAACCCTTGTTGGATCTGCACGAATCTGGTTCAACGGTTTAGCAACTGGAAGCATCCGAACCTTCGATGAACTCGGTAAAGGGTTCCTGGCCAACTTCTCACAACAAAGACGTTGTGTCAAGGATGCGACCGTTATCTTCCAGATCAAACAAAAAGATGATGAAAGCTTGAAGAGCTTCATTGAAAGATACAAGAAAGAAGGCCTCACTTATGTCGGTGCTGATGAAAAAATGAAGGTTGCAGGGTTCATGAATGCTATCAACTCGAAGTATTTAACTAGGGAGTTCAACAAAAGTCTCCCTAGAACCCTTGAAGAGGCCTTAGAAAGAGCTGAAGCCCACATTCGAGGAGAAGAGGCTGTGGATATCAAGGAACAAAGGAAAAGAGGTTCCAGCTGGAGGAGCAACATTCCTTCCCGAAAAAGGAGCAATTATGGCACATATGACAAAAGGTCCAGAGGATCTGAGTCACGAAGGTCTGAAAGCAGGAACCCTCCAAGCAGAGACAGGAACGTCAATTTCACAGCACTCACCAAAACTCCTCAGGAAATTCTAGCAACCGAAGAAGTCAAGCACACCTTTAGACCTCCTCGTCCCTTACCAAGAAGTAAAAGAAACGAGAACTCAAGCCAGTACTGTGAGTTTCACGAAGAGAAGGGACACCACACCAACGACTGCTTTCAACTCAAGAAAAGGATCGAGGAAGCTGTCAAGTCTGGGGAACTGGCCCACCTGGTCAAGGGTGTGAAAGAGAACATGGCAGATGGTAAGAAGAAAGACGTTGCCATGGTCTTCGTTGAGAATGAATCCCCAAGTAAAAGGCAAAGATTGGAAGACTGGGAACGACAAGGCATCTACTTCCCCTACACTAAGGGAGAAAAGCACTGTGATCCACTTGTGCTTGAAGCCTTCATAGGTTCCACCAAAACACAAAAGGCCTACATAGACACTGGAGCTGCAACTGAAATAATGTTCGCCAAGTATTTCAACCTTCTAAGCCTCGAAGAACGCTCCATGCTACGGCCTGCTGAAGCTGCCATAAAAGGTATCGCTGACATACCTATCAAGCCTTTGGGCGAACTAACACTTGATGTAACCTTTTCTGATGGTCAACTACGAAGGACTGAACCACTCACCTTTGTGGTTTTGGACCTGCCATCTAGTTATGACGTTATCATTGGAAGGCCTGGGGTAGTAGTCTTCGATATGACTGTCTCCATTAGCCGAAAGAGTGCAAAGTTCCCAACCAAGGATGGTGTTGGAACCCTCCAACCCTCCACTACAGTGCTGACCATCGACGAGGACCACAACAAACTTGGTCTCAGCATCAACCCCAGGTATCCTGACCAAAGGGTACGAGTCAACACAGCCCTTCCTGGTGACACTCTCATTAGGCTTGAAGGGTTACTAAAAGATAACATGGACGTCTTTGCCTGGTGCCCAAGTGACATGACAGGGATTCCACGAGACATTGCCGAACATGAACTAAGAATCCCTTCCAATGTCAAACCAGTTGTCCAAAAGAAAAGAAGTCTTGCCCCGGAACGAAGCAAAGCTGCATGCCAAGAGGTTGACAAGTTAGTTGAAGCAGGTATCCTTCGAGAGGTGAAATATCAATCATGGGTTGCAAACCCTGTGATGGTTAGAAAGCCTGATGATTCTTGGAGGATGTGTATCGACTTCAAAGACCTTAACAAAGCTTGCCCCAAGGATTGTTATCCTTTGCCTGAGGTTGATCTGAAAATAGACTCACTTACAGGCTTCCCCTTCAAGTGTTTTCTGGATGCCTACAAAGGCTATCACCAGATACAAATGAAGGAGGAAGACGAAGAAAAAACTGCTTTCCATACTGACAAGGGTATATTCTGTTATAGAAAAATGCCCTTTGGTTTAAAAAATGCAGGTGCAACCTATCAAAGGCTGGTCGACAAGGCTTTTTCCCTACAGATTGGCAAGAACATGGAAGCTTACGTTGATGATTTGGTCATCAAAAGCAAAACTGAAGATCAAATGCTTGCTGACATACAAGAGACCTTCAACAAACTCAGAGAAATCAACATGAAGCTAAACCCTGTCAAATGTTCCTTTGGTTTCGAAGAAGGAAAGTTTTTGGGTCACGTTGTAGGGAAGCAAAGCATAAAGGCCAATCCAAGCAAGGTTCGAGCCATCCTCAACATGAAGTCACCTCAAACTAAAAAAGAGGTTGAAAGCTTGAATGGTAAACTTGCTGCCTTGAAGCGTTTTGTCTCGAAGCTAGCTGAAAAATCACTACCATTCTTCAAGACCCTCAAAGGTTGCACCGATAAGAAAGACTTCAGGTGGACGGAAGAAGCAGAGGAAGCCTTCAACAGTATGAAACACCATTTGGCTTCCCTTCCCGCCATTGCAACACCCGAAGCAGGGGAAATGATCTCTGTCTATCTTTCAGTTACTGATGAAGCCTTCAGCGCTGTTCTCACTATAGAAAGAGACAAAGCTCAGGTACCCGTCTATTTCTTCAGTAAAACATTAAAGTTAGCAGAGGTCAAGTACCCTCCTTTGGAAAAATTGGCTTTAGCCTTAGTGCAAACAGCCAGAAGGCTTCGAAGGTACTTTCAAGCACATCCCATACAAGTGGTCACAGACCAACCAATTAAGAATGTGCTTGAAAGACCTGAAACTTCGGGACGACTAGCCAAGTGGGCTGTTGAACTAGGTGGACACACAATCACCTACGTCCCTAGAAAAGCAATCAAAGCACAAGTACTTGCTGACTTCATTGCTGAAATTCCAAAGGTGGAACTGGCTGAGGTTAACATAACCATAGACGAACCTATCGACCCTAAAGCCTGGAAGCTGTACACTGATGGAGCTTCCAGTGTTGAAGGGTCAGGGGCTGGCCTTGTGTTAATCAACCCCGAAGGATTAGAATTTACCTATGCCCTTCGTTTGGAATTTCAGACAACGAATAACGAAGCAGAATATGAAGCCTTGATAGCAGGACTCAAGCTTGCAAAAAAGATGATGGTTCACAAGCTTCAAGTGTTCACCGACTCGTTACTTGTTTCCAATCAGGTGAATGACAGTTACATTGCTAAAGAACCTAACATGAAAAAGTATAGAGAGAAGGCTAAAGAAATTATGAACACCTTCCAGTGTTGCAAGATCAAACAGGTCCCAAGGTCTCATAACAAGAAAGCTGATGCTCTTAGTAAGCTTGCTTCGTTGAACTTTGCTCACCTTACAAAAAAGGTGCTGGTTGAAGTGATCAAGCATCCTTCAATAGCTGAAATTGAGGTTCAAGACGTCATTACTGAAAGTGAACCAAGTTGGATGACTCCATTTGAAAAGTTCCTGCAAAGAGGTGAACTACCCCAAGATCCTGTTGAAGCTGAAAGAATTCGGATCAAGTCTAAGCAATACACAATTCAAGATGACATACTTTATAAAAAGGGTTACTTGGCTCCATTGCTTCGATGTGTTGGTCCTGAGCAAAGCAGGTACTTGATCAAAGAGGTTCATGAAGGAATATGCGGAGCTCATTGTGGTCCAAGATCAGTGGTGGCAAAACTCATGAACCTTGGTTACTTCTGGCCCACTATGCATCGTGATGCGTCTGAACAATTGAAGAAATGTGAAGCCTGCCAGATCCATGCACCAGTCCCAAAGAGCCCCAAGCACGATTTGGTTCCAATCACTTCGGCATGGCCATTCCATAAGTGGGGAATGGATATTGTTGGACCCTTCCCACCTGCCAAAGGAGGGGTCAAGTTCTTGTTGGTTGCTGTTGATTACTTCACAAAATGGCCAGAAGTAAAACCGTTAGGAAAGATATCCGGAAAGAAGATAATTGATTTCGTGTGGGAAAGCATCATTTGTCGATACGGCCTACCCGGGGTGTTGGTCACAGACAACGGCAAACAGTTTGCAGAAAAACCGTTCAGTGCTTGGTGTAAAGAGTATCGGATCACACAAGTCTTCAGCTCTGTGGCATACCCTCAATCCAACGGGCAGGTTGAAAGGATGAACAGGAGTGTGGTTGAAGGGATCAAGGCCAGGCTGGGTCGTCAAGGGGGAAATTGGTTGGAAGAACTGCCAAGTGTTCTTTGGGCAATCCGAACCACCGAAAAGACAAGTAACAAGAAGACACCCTACAGCCTCACCTTTGGATCTGAAGCAGTCATACCTGCTGAGATTGGGGTTACCACACCCAGAACCCTTCATGTCGACATCCAGGCTAATGAGCATGAAACCTCACTCAACCTTGACCTGCTGGAAGAAGCAAGAGACTCGGCAGCAATAAGAGAAGCCAAAAACAAGCAAAAAATGGAGTCTTATTACAATGCCAAGGTCAAGCATGAACGCTTCAAGCCAGGAGACCTGGTCCTCAGAAACAATGATGCAAGCAAGAAAGAAAATCAAGGAAAGCTAGGACCAAAATGGGAAGGTCCCTACACCATCCTTGAGTCTCACAAAGGAGGGTCTTACAAGCTTGCCGACATAGATGGCAAGAAACTCCCTCGTCACTGGAATGGTAAAAACCTTAAAAGGTTCTTTGTTTAAGATGTAAGACGAGTTGTTCTTTTCAAGAAAGCTATGTAATGCTATCACGTAATGAATGAAAGGATCCATGAATCCTCTTTTGAAAAATTTTGTCTTTCTATCCTATAATCAGGTTGAGTACCTAGCAATAAACTCCATGACAAGGGTCATGTAAGGGGTTGAGCTCCCAGGCCATTTCGCTCAATAGGTTCGAGGGTTGAACGGACCTATATAAGGGGTGAGTTCCTAAATCAATACGACTCCATGAGATAAACAAAAATAGTTTTATAAGTCTCATCGACAGGCTTGAACAACCTACACCAATCGTTCCTTAAGTTTAAAAAACAAACTTACGAAAATGACAAACACTTATATAAGTGTAAATAGGATAGCTGGTGACATGTTTGCCTAGACTACCTTAAGGATGAATGACTGCAGCGTTCAACCTTTGAAGGTGCTATCGGATAAACATTCCCAAACAATAACAAAGACAAACAAACACATCACAAAAACAAAACAAGAACGAACAACCATGAAACTTAAGCAAATAACCATAAAGACCTAACATTAACAGGCTTTATACAAAAGCCAAGCAAAGTCATAAATTGTTCAAAGGGCTTCAACCCACAACCACCAATGAACCACTACGGGTTCAGACAAAAGATAAAAATGTTTAGGACACAACGAAAGTAGTTAATTGTTTTACAAACCACAGATGCTAAGAAAGCTACGAATAAAGGGTTCAGGCGTCATTACCAGAACCTGAAGGCTTGGAGGCTTCCTCCTCATTCCTAGCCTTGACCACCTTAGCTTTCTTCGCTTTCTTTCCCTTCTTGGGCAGCTTCTCAACCAAACCAGCTTCGGAAGCTTCAACACTGGCATCCTTGGAAAGTGTATCAGTCATATCCAAGGTCTCCTCACTATCACCCGAATGAGCTCTCTTCTTGGAAACAGCCTGAAGCACCTTAGCAGAAACGGCTTCGTTCAATCCAGCAGGCTTTAACTCCTTCAGCTCCTGTAAAGATTTCCCATAAAGGGAAGAAACTTGGGACACATAGGGATAACTGGAGTGTTCCATCTTGAGCACAGTCTCCTTGAAAACATCTAAGGAGTTGGGTTGATAAAGAGGAGATTCTTCCAAGACTTGACCAGAACTGCAAGCTTTGAACCCTGCAACGAAACCGGCATGCTTACCATGGGTCAACAGCTTGGTATACACTTCTCCAAGGGCTGAATTGAACTCCGCAGAATGAAGGAGATAGGTAACAACTTGCTGAAAACCTTCTTCAATCAACCATTTGTTGTCACCTTGAGCAGCAGCAAGAGAGATCTCCAGTTCCTTCTTCTGACTCTCAAAAGCCTTCTTCTCTGACTCCAAGGCTAGTTGATCTGCTTCCACCTTCAATCTGGCAGCTTCATGCCTTGCCATCTCAGCCTCATGCCCCTTCTTCAGCTCATCTATAAGGGCAATCAAGGTGATCTCCTTGTCAGCATACTCCTTAGCATCCCTTTTCATGTCAGCAATAGACTGCTTCATTTCTTTCTTCTTCTTAGCAAACTCACTGTACTCACCCATGACTTTCCTAAACCTGCTAATCCCCTCTGGTAGCATAGCCGCCAGATTACAGGTTCCCACCATCATCTTTGCTAGAAGAGCATCATCATCCAAACCCTCGAGACAAGCCTTAGCACCAGGAGTAGCAAAGTGTGCTAAGACTTCCTCACATACAGCAGAAGACTTGAAACTGTCAGTTGTCTTCACATTCCACCCAGGCACATAAACACCCCCTTCATCAAAACTCCCAGACACATCTGGTTCCCTCACCACCTTAACCTTTTTTCCCTTACTTTTCTTCACCACCACATCCACCACAGTATCATCCACCGTCTGATCCTTCTCATCCTCAGAATCCTCAATGTCATCACTAACAGTTACTGCCTCATAAAGATCAGCAGATTTAGCAGCCTTCAGCAAACGTCTGCTTGACCTTCTTGTTGAAGCCTTCGAGGAACTGGCTTTAGCAAACCCCTTGACATTAGGAACGGCAACATAGTTGGTCCCATCATACCGACCCTTCTCATACTTGGTTAAAGCATCTTCACCATCTGCTGCTTCAGCATCAGTAAAGGCAACACCAGAAGCATCATCAGCTTTAATGAAATCCAGAGCAGACATGACTGCAAAATAAACAAAACATAAGAACCAAGCAAAAGGAAAACAATGAAACCAACAACGAGCAAAAACTCATACCCCGATCACCCTTCATTATAACAGGATCTCTACCAGGCTTGTCCCAGCGAGTGCTAACCCCAGATAATACTAGAAATGGTTCAGCAAAAGGACGAAGCCTTGAAGGACAGGCCCTAAGAGCAGTTAAAAAGCTATGATCAAGTTCAGATTCTGAGGGTTCTGCCTCATTCAGAACAGCCTCAGGAGACCTCCAAACAGGCTTAAAAGGGAAAATCGAATCAGAAACCCAGAAAAACTTGGTCTTCCATTGACCAACAGTAGTGACATGAGAAGAAAGGAGGTTGGTCTCCGCTGATGAACCCTCGAAGGTGAACCAGTCACCATTCTTAGCAAGACGAAAAAATCGCCTAAACATCAGCAAGGTAGGATCATAACCTAGGGCTCTGCACAGACATTCAAAATGCAACACACGGCCAACGCCATGTGGATGGATTTGACCAAGAGACACTCTATAGTATTCAAGTACATTTAAGAGAAAAACAGAGAAGGGATGACGCAGGTTTGCAAACTCAAAGTGACGACAATATAAAGCCACAGAACCAGACGGACAATCAGAAACAGCAAGTTGCTTGGCTGGAGCAACAGGATTAAAAGAAACGTCTATTTCCCATTCAGAACAGAACGATTCAACCTCTTTCTGAGAAAGGGTTGAAAACGTAATGGCCATATCCTTCTTAGCACCCATTGTGCCTATGAAGGATGATCAGTGCACTAGACAAGTAAAAAGAGAACTAACCTGGTAATCGAAAAATGAAGAAACCCTAACGGTGGAAGAGACGATTGTGAAGAAGAAATTGAAAGAAGTAAGAAAGGATTAAATGAAAATGAAAAGTAAAAGGGGTTAAAAAGAAAAAAGAAACGGTTATATTATTTAAATATAACTGTCATTATGACATGCAATAATACAGCCCTGGACAGACTGCCACCTGTCACGTCAGGGTCAAATCAAAGTTAAAACACTGAAGATTAACCGCCTAAATCACAGCGAACCCTCGAACCCTTCAAGCAAGGAACGAATAACAAAAACAGTCAGAAGCTTTCAAGATAACTCGTAAAAACCTTCTGACTTGGGGGGCTGATGACGTGGGTAGCTTAAAGGAAAAACGAATAACTAATATTATGGAACAAACGCTTGAAAGGTTGGAGCCTACAAGGGTTCTACAACCGGTGGTGACACAAAGTCAAAAAATGACTTGTCACGTCGTCCCTTTCATCAAGTCAAACAAACAGGACTGATGGAGTAACATCAGTCCATAGACCGCAGGTCAATAGCACTCTCTTACCTTTTGTGGCATGTCCTTTTGTTGCAATCAGGATCAAGGTTTTATGCTTTCTTCTTTGAGTAGATTCTTTCTCTATAAAAGAGAAGCTCAGATCAGATTTACAACACACTCAATCGATCACTCACTTCTCACTCTAAATTATTCTCTTGGTCCCTCACGTGTGGAGAACAATTCTCTTCACTCAGGTTCCAAGATCTTCTACTTCTGATCTCGAGTTTATCTCAGATCAGAAACAAAAAGCATACATAATATATAATCCAAGCCTTGAACCTCCTTCTACGTTTGCAACGTAGAAGGACACCACGACCTGCGTTTGGCAGATCGAATCCCTTGAACCTTTGAACCTCCCTTGTGACTCAGGACCATTGTTAGACAGATATTTGTTGTAGCAACAATATATATATATATATATACCAGGAGTGACACGAAAGAGAAAATAGTGACGACAGCGAAGGAACCACAAAAGGAGTCAGAGAGAACAGCTGCAACTATAGGAAAGAGACACATGCAGCCAACTACGACGTTGAAGACTTGAGTGGCATCAATGCTCTTAACGTTGTACTTGGTGATAAGGTACACAATGAGATTTCCTATCCACCCTCCTGCTGACAATGTTAAAGATAACATACCTCCTGCATCATATAACAATTGACAATTAAATATCTGTTACTTACACTATAGGAAAATGTGGATCATCAACCATGATCTAATCACACTTACAAATTGTAGACAACAATTTGTTCATGTCATATTATATTATATTATATTATATTATATCTATACATGGTGTGGTGATGCGACGACCTTAATTTGTCATAAAAATGAATTCGATCTATTTGTTAACAATATTCTAAAGAGCCAAGGTTTGTCCTCATCTCACTCTTATCACACTCTACAGTCTACTCTACGAATAGTATATATATCATAGGGTAGGTGTGTGTGTTACACATGAAGTATTTTTATTAACTGATTTGGTGATTATCAGTGGTTCATAGTAAATTACATACTTATAAAGTATGCTATGTATTGTGGTACTTAATTAATCTTTAACGAGATCGATCTAGAGAGAGAGAGAGAGAACCTAGTATGAAGGGGAAGGTAGTCCATCCTCCTCGTTTACTATGTTTGATGAAACCATTGTTCCTGCCTTCAATTGCCATATGTTGGCTGCCATTTTCCTCTTTAACATCTTTCTGCATCTCATTGAATTCCATTCTTTTTTATGGGTTCTACGTGAGAATATGTGAGAGTGTGAGTAGGCATATATAGCAGGTGTATGAAGACTTTTCTGTCGGTGTTAATTATATAAAGCAACCAAAATAAAAGCTAGGTATATTTTACAAATATGAAAAATGGATTTTTTTTTTTTTTTTCTCAACATGGTAGGCTATATAATTAAGATGTCAATTCCCACAAATAAAACATGCTTGTTTGTTACATGAATATATTATATAAAAAAATTTAAATTAGAAAAGCGAGTTTATATTGGTAATTTGGTACCCCTCGTCTCTATATATCTATCTCTCTTATGCATATATAGAGAGATAAAAGAGCGAGGAGTGTGATACGTATCCATTAACAACCATGTTCCAAGCATACCTTTCTTTCCTTATTCAGTTGTTTTGAGTTAGTAAGTTATCATACTAATTAGTGGGTTAGTGGGTCTAGTGTTTTTAGTGAATTAAAAGAGTAGTGGGTAGTTAATTACTTGTGTTTTGTATGGCTATATGCTTTGATCTATCCTTCTATAGATTCTTGGAAGTTTTATAGTTTTTTCTTTGTAAAACCCATCAGAGTGTCTTAATATTAATTTCTGGTGTCCAATAAGATGAAGATAGGATTTGATCCAAGAGGGCAGGGAATCTTAAATTATTTTTATCACCTATGTATTGTCGTACAGTTTTCTCTTTGACAAATTCCTTTGACTAATTAATGCATGTATTGTCTCCCTTGTGCTCTGTTTTATCTTCAATATATTTTCATGTGCTTCTTCTTTGAATCTTTGGGGTCAAAAAGAACATAGATAATATAGTTGAATTTACTTTTAATTAGTTTTTTTCTAACATTTACACTTATGCCTTCACACTTGGTGGTTTATGTCTCTGTCTAATCAAATGCAAGTTGTGTAGGAGGCTTAATTTGAACTACACAGAAGACAAAAAGAATCTTGCTTAAGGAAATTTTGTCAACAATACATAGCGAACAGAATCAGATACTAATCAAACAAACCTGTGATTATATATCAAGAATCAGATTTCGCTTTCATCTTTAACTATGTACAGTCGATAATTTTTAGCTTGTTTATTCGCAATTAATTATACAAACAAATTTTATACGATATGTTTGAGCATCTAGTTAGGTCGATTTTATACTTATGCAAGGACATAAAAATGTGATTTTGTCCGTTTTTGTGAGCACTTCATTAATCGAATAAACTTTCAAACGATAAAAATTACTCTTAATTGATCACGATTCTATCTAATTACATAACATACCAGTAGTCATTTTACTTGGTAAAATATGACGATGGTAACTAAAATGGCTGTTTTTCCACTTACATCACTCAATAGATAATTGGTTGGATCATCAACGTGTCACTAACCGACATGTTAACATATCAATTAGCCCTTAGTATATGATGATTTATGTTTAACAAAAAATCATAAGTTTTGTGACCTTGAGTGACAAGTGGAATGACTAATGTCAATGTGAACACTACAAGAAATCTTACCTTTAGCGACGACACTTTTAGCGACGAAATAATGTCGTCGCTATAGACCTATCTGTTGCGACGAAAGTTTGTGCCTAAATGGGATTTTTTTTTTCATTCAATTCATATTGTCATTAATTAAAACGAAATACGAACGTTACATCACAATAGAAGGTAGACGGGCAACAAGTTGCGCCGCCACCCCTTTTTGAATTGCGAAAAAAAATTGAACTAAGAAAAATACCAGCATATATATAGCACCCCAACTATACCTTTAATTTTGAACTACATTACCACCTTCCTGTTTCTTTCTATTGCTAGTTGAAATTGAATTTCCCCATATTCCACTGTGCACTCCACATTTCATCATAGTTGTTACAAATTTTTCAAAAGCTGAAACTCCACTTCATCATCAAATGGGTACGTTGTATAGTGTAGAGGTATGGTGTCTGACCCGACATACCGTCTTCGTTATTTTATTACTAGTTATATTATTTGTTAATATTGGGGTGTGGAGATAACCCTCTAACTGGGCTTGGTGCCAATGGGCTATGTGCCCATATAGTTAGGGCCCATGATAGTGGCTCATAAAAACCATATATAAAGAGGTCTTCACCTCTCATTAGGGCACACAAGAGATTACCCCCAAAACAACTATGGTAGTCATCATCATCACTTTTTGTGTCTGTACGTTGGATTCTACTTGTAGTCTCCTAGCAGTCACCTCCACTCCCCACCTTCGTTTACTTCCTTGCAGATCTGAACCAGAAAAGAGAAGAAGAACAATGTGCGATTCTCTTATTCAACATCGTCGAGGCATGACCCCGGACAGCCGTTTCGGTTATTGTTTCTTCATATAGTTGTATTCCTTATGTCAAATAGGTCGCATGTTTACATTATCCCTCGTAGTTAAGTAGGGTTGAACATCGAGTCGGTTATCAGAATATTCAAATTTTGAAAGTGAACTTTAATTCGTGTAAAGTCGGTAGTGAAATAAATTTAAATAAATAGTAACATATACATTTTAAGAAAAAAGATATAGCGAATATTTGGTCGAAAGTTATAAATTCGAATTCAGCATTAGGTTTTGACGCAAACACGATTCAGTATTTGGAAATTCGCTTTTATTCAAATTTCGATTTTTACAAATCGAATTTGAATAATAATGACACTTTGTTTATAGGAAGCCTTTCATTAAGCATTCATCTAGAAAAGTGTTGACTTCTAGTGTTAATTGTAAATGGAAGGAAGTTGTTTCAATGAATTACATTGATAGAATTCTTTTAGCACTGAACCTTCTCAGCTTTTGGACAGAGTTGCACTAGTGCGATCAAGAAGACAAGCCCCTAAGTGTACGTGATCTTGACTGTCACTAAGACCCATACCAAGCAATTTTGCTCATGCAACATCCAAGTTTCAGGAAAAAAGTAGATTATATTCTAACATTTCAACTTTAAGAGTATTGTTGACCTGACACCCAAATGTCACATTAAAAGCTTTGATACTACTATGGCAAAGGCCATTTGGCTAGATTATGGACTACTTAGGACGACGTCATAACAAAAATGAAAGTAGAAAATGGGAACTTTTTAGATATTATATAACTAGAAGAAAATAAAAATAAGAATAAAATAGGACAGTGCTAACATATATTTACTTAAAAAAATTGGGTGGGTTTTAAAAGTTCTACTGTTCTAGGTTTTGGTGTTTATGATTTTATATACATTTAAATGATTTATGAATAAAAATAAAATCCAAAAAGTTATACTTTTAGGTTTATTTTATTTGTATCAACGAATCTTTGTAAAGTAGTGGAATTCCCACATTTTTTGTTGCAGACATTTGGTCATTATCAGTTCGATTCATTACAATACCAGTACGATATATTCTGATACCGATATCGACACTCGACGTAGCAATCAACACATGTTTTACGTCGATTAATAACCATAAAGTGAATACCCATACCGGTACCGCTGTTGTCCAGTCAGTATCAGTTTGGTTCATTACGTTAAGTTACTTGTATCGTACAGACACTCAATATAGTTTACGATACCAAAAAATACTTTATTGCAAATATAATTCTGCGTTCAATGAATTTTATATAGTCACATCAAAGAAAACTATACAATCGGATACGATACCGGCCGGTATCGATGTTGTTTGGCTGGTATATATTTGGTTAGTGATGATTAAAAAATCAATTATTTGACCCATTCGAATAGGACTTTTATCGAATCGTACATAATAATAATAACAACAACAACAATAATAATAATAATAATAATAATAATAATAATAATAATAAGCACATGGTGTCGGTATATTTGAAATTTTATAAAACGTTATATTACATTAAGAAAAAACAAAAAAGGATAATCAAGGTCATTTTATAAGAAAAAACGATATATTACATTAATAGATAGATAAATAAATTTTCTAGGTAACACTAAGCAACATCGTTTTTACATACATAACAAATAAATTTTCTTATTTATAAAAAGATATCTGCTCGGCTCATTTTTTGGCTCAAAATGATTTAAAATATGTACATGTACATTACATTACATGCCATTTTTTATAAAAAAAAGCATATAGTTTGTTATATAGTGTTTTCTCGAGTTTTCTTTCCATATATATATATATATATAGGTAGAAGATCCTGTAGGAAAATTGGTTTGTGTGAGAGAAGTGTGAGAAGGATTAATAATTGACATGTAGCCATCATGTTTTTTTTTATTTTGGAATGATTGTTTGGGTTGTTTTGCCTTGAAAAAACACTTAACACAACAATATACAAAAATTTAAAACACAATCCAATGTAGTATAGTCATTAAATTTAAATTATAGATAAAACACACTAGTAATTATTTAAAACACTCTGCTTAATGTTCTTGAAATAGTGTTTTGAGTTTTAAGCCTAAAATACATTGTTTTCAGTTATTAATTGTTATGTTTGGTGTTTTTCTAGGCAAAACAATACAAAACATCATGAATACGTCCAAAATATATATATATATATGTGTGTGTGTGTGTGTGTGTGTTAAAATGAGAATTAGGTTGAGTTATGAGAACTATAGGATTTCACTTATTAGCCACACATTTAATTAATTATGTAATGGATTTATGGTTGTAATTAAAACATAATAAAATATTAAGTATTAATTGTGTTACACCGGTGGTCATTTTGTTACACCGGTATAAGGACGACGTAATTTTTTTTCATTTTTGTATATTTCTTAGTTAGCCATTTTTACATATTTTGGTAAAAAAAATTAAAAATTCACATTTTACGTGGGAGTTCTTACGGTTCTCACAACTGGAGTGAGTTCTCAACCGAACCGATTCCTACATATATGTGTGTGTGTGTACAGTTCCTGTACAAAGGACATTTTTCATCAATAAAACATTTGAGTGGCGTGATGATCATGTCTGTGTTTATAGTCATGCTAATGTACTCCTCAATGATGGTGCTTTGTCGATGGTGATTTTGTACCTAAAGATACTATTAACGACTCTGATCCCTGTCGTTAGGGTGATGAGTGATGACAATATCATGGCTCTAACTCGAAACAGTTACTTATCATGGCTTTACCAACGACTATGCATGAGAGGTGAGAGCTAACTCTATTTTTTGTGTTCATAGTTGTGTGAAGTTATGTTGAATTGAGGATTCTATTCAAGGTATGAACAATCGTGTAGGCTTTGACTCGTGTATTTTTATAGGGATCTAGGTGATTGTTGCATACTTAAGAGCCTTTCTCTTAGCGGATTTATATTCATGATGAATAGGTTGAGAGTTTAAGTCTCACGAAGAATAGTTTGTAGATTACAAATGCGATTAGATGATTGATTTATCATATAAACGTTACCGTGTGGAAACTTTTTCCTTGGGATAAAAAAAAAAGTTGTAAATGTATATGGAAAAAAGAAAAGCAAATGGTGTGATGTCATTACCACATATTTTTTTAAAGTAAAAAATCGATCAAAAGGAATGAGAATGATATAAAAAAGAGAAGTGGGTGAAATAGTTGAATCCATTTCCCTCGTTTTACTTAGTGGCTATAGTACAGTAAAGTTTATGAATGATTCAATGAACGAACAGTTCTATTCATTATACATCCTTTTCTTTTACCCATAAACTCTATAAACTTGAAAGCAAAATAATATAACACATTATATCCTATGAGGTAAAACATATATATTTTATTATTTTTTCTTTTTTAGGTTATATGTCTATTATTATGATTACTATTGTTTTTATTGTTATCATACAATGCACAACCACACTCACTAACAATATGTATGTGAATATGAATCTTGCTTCCTATTTCTCCGTAATCAATCTTCTCACTTACGAAACAACAATACAAGTCGTTTCCCACTACATCTAAACCCCGCCATCGCCATTGTTAGTGCCGCCACCTAGTACCTCAAAAATCCATTTCACCATTGCCAGTTTGCCACCATCTTCACATCCTCCCATCGCTTCTCTTATATCCTTTTTAAATCTTTTTAGTTAAAACTTTTTTTAAAAAAAACATCTTGATTTAGGTCTTTGAAATCGGTTAGGGTTTTCATATTTGGTTTCAAATTGATTTCATTCTATATATATAGCCTGGAAGGTGTTGGATTCTTTAAATGAGGTGTCAAGTTTAAGACATGTTAGCCAATGATCTCCAGCCCAGCTGGTTTGAGGTAGGATGAGTTTTCCCTTAGGGGTTCCCATCCTGTGGTAGGTCACATGTTCAATCCATGCACACCACAAAAAAATTATTCGTGATGGTTTGAGCTTAGACAAGGAGGACACCGGTATGTGGGTAGAGATTCAAACTTGGGACTGCTTGGTTTGGGTTGTACAAGAATTTCCACTGAACTAAACCTTTTAAAAAAAAGTTTAGGACATGTCGGATTCTAAATCTTCAGAGATCTTACATAAAGATACATTAAAATTAAACATAAGATATGTCTCGCATTAACAACTATGAAGACAACAACTCAACCAATCATTATTGTGTGACTCATACAGCAAAAATAAATAAAATATAACTATTATAAATATATTATGTATAAAGTAATATATAATACAAATGTTAACATGTTGAAAAAAGAGATAATTTATAATTTGTATTCGAATAAGAATTAAATGAAAATGGAACATAATGTTTGGATACGGCGAAGTAAAATAATCATGGTCCTGATTTCATGATCTCCTGAAAAGCATTTGATAACTTATAATAAGGTAACATCATGAGTCATGAACCAATTACGTAGGGAAACGATAAAATGAGACTTTTTTTTTTAACGGCCAACTAAACAACGTCGGGTACTTTATACGCGGCCTCCTAGTGGCAAAGACAGGGGCAAGCCCGGCCCACCCCGGACGCACGAAGCCCCTAGCCCGCCCGACAGCCCGCTTCCAGGGAAAACCCGACCCACATACCTGCCCGAAGGCACGACAGTAGTGAACCGGTAAAACCTGGCGAGATCAGGACTCGAACTCATGACCATAGGCCATGAGTCATCCATCATTTCTCATTATGTCCTTTGTGGGAATCGAACCTGAGACCTCCAAGAGAGATCTCTGGTCCATTCACTAACTAAGCTACCCGTGAAGAACGATAAAATGGGGCATTTAAATGGTGGTTTATGGTATATTGGTATTTATGCAAAAATGCTAACCTTATTATTAAAAACTGATTTTAAAAACAAAAACAAAATAGATAAGTTTATTTTCTCTATACTTTGATATAAAAATAAAGAAATATCGTTAATTTCTCCATACACATTACGTATTCTAGTCATATGGACATGTCAAAATTGGCAATGCCCTTGAGCCGGCCTGCTACATAGGTTTGGAACACACTCATAAGAGGCAGTATTGCACAAAAAAACAGGCATGGGTATATATATGCTTAACAATGATACCTGAAACCAATTTTTTTAATATAAATAAAAAGCAATAAATAAAAATAAAATGTATTTGTGACTTTTATTTCACTTTCTAACTAGTATTATACCCGTCCGCTGGGACGGGTTCCTGAAATTTATTGCATTCAAACTATGTTGACACTGAAGACCATGGTAACGTATTAATCAACTGGGATTAGTAGGTGTAGAAGTTGGTTAATTCTCATACAAGTTAACTCATTTTTTTTTATTAGCTGGTGGAATTTAACATCTTTGCTTCGTCATGTATAATCTGAAAATTCTCTACGCTTCGTCATGTATAATCTGAAAATTCTCTACGCTTCTCTAATTCACTGTACCATTAATGGTAGTGACCTTATTTTCAAGTTCTTTCTTCAAATGTGGCGATAACTGACTTCGTTAATTAGAATACGTGGCTATTCCTTAGAAAAGGGGAAGCAGGAGTGAGCAAGATAACCTTGGTTTGCTACAACTACAATTTAAAACAACAATGGTTTGCTACCACTACAATTTTAAAACAACACTAGTGGTATTAATCCGGCGCGTTGCGCCTTCGCTTCGTGGGAGTACACTTGCAAACTCGAAAAAAACCTATCAAATAGAGAATAGAAGATATAAACTGAACAATCTAGGTACAATAATAATAATTGTTGTAGTTATTTTTCAAAAACTTAGACCTTTCAATAAACATCAGTCTTCGCCCACAATCATCGGCGTCCGAAACAAACCTCCTCCGTCCAACCTTCACCCACAATCATCTGCGTCCAAAACAAACCACCTCCGTCCAACCTTCGCACTAGAGGTGTACAAACTGGTTAACCGGTTTAAAAAAAACGGTTTTTTTTTAAACCGGTTTTTTTAGTCGGGTTCAAAATCGGTTTTTTTTAAACCGGTTTTTATTGCATAAAACCCAAACCGGTGAAACCGGTTAGGATCAGTATATAAACTGGTTTCTTCGTTGGTGAAGAATAACTGAAAAAAAACCCGGTTTTTTAAAGCGGTTTTTTTCTTAAACCGGTTGTAAAAAAAACAGTTTTTTTTAAACCGGTTTCGGTTTTAATACAGGTTTTTTTTAAAACCGGTTTTTTTTGTACACCTCTACTTCACACGCCCCCCATCATGGCATCACCACCAAAGTGGGAATTTTGTCCTCAAATAAATTGGTAGCTTTCTCTGTATTTTTGGAGTAACAAACGCAATTTAGCACCCATGTTTAGCAATAATGCTACCATTCATTGTCTCGTAGAGAAGACAGGTATTAATATATATCACATATGTTGATTATACTCAACGTTATAGTTTCTAAAAGGATGTATTGAAATTTTAATTCTCTTATTTACTATCTATTAACAACAAAAAGGACTCTGTTTAATATAATTCAATGTTGAAGCTCTGCGCACAACTTTGATGACAAACAATGTAACTATATTTTTGCAAAGATGGCAACATCAGACCATAGCATGACACTATTCCCATTGATTGATCAAGGGAAAAATTTAGTAAAAATGACTGATTATGTAGAAGTTAACCATGTACTGGTCAACTTATGTAGTTTCACTAAGTCAACCGTTAGTGATCGTCAACATAGTACCAATTGAATTGTCCAACCATATGTTGATAGGGCTAACTTAGGCGGCTTCAGAGTTGGTGTTAGGCGGCTTCTAAGTTAATATTCAGCTCATTACTAAAAACATAAGAGAAACAGGAGGAATAAAACAAAACAACCCAACGATTCCGGCCATGGATGGAAGTGGTGCATAGTGCGTTACCTCTTAAATCCACTGAAACCGCGTCAGTTTGTTGTAATCCTCCTTATTTGGTTCGTCATGAGTTACATCCTTAGCCATAATCCGTTATAAATACCCAACTAAACAATGTGATCAGGTAAGACAGTTTGAATAAAGCCCGTGATCTCTCAATTTTATTACTAATTTATTATATTTCTTTTTAAATTATTTAAAACTACCACTCTACCTTATAAACTACATTACAAACTGTCATTTTGCATAAGCCATTGTGTTCGAAAAGAATGCAATTCAAAGTTATTAAAAGTTCATTTTCTTCACCCCTAGAATGTTTTTCTAGCAACCAATGAACAGGTGATTGGTAACAAATTAAAGTTAACCACCGACGCAATTGTCGAAAAAATGAAAGGAAGAAAAAGAGAAAGCTTAAATGAGATTATAACATATATTTTGCACCTTTGAATAAAAAAAACTCGCAATCATAAGGAAGGACGACACGAACATACAGTTTGTTTCTTAGGGTGAGTCGTACAAACTACAAAAAGGGCACCATTCTTTTTGTTGGAGTCATCTGTAAAGATGACGTTGTCGTAAACCTGAAACACGTAAAAGAAAAGAAAAAGAAAGATAAAGCATACCAGCAGGCGAAATAACAAAGCAAGCCATCAACTCAACATCCGAACAATGATTCTTATGACAACTTACCTGCCACTATAAACATTTAATGGAGCATCCGGTAGGCCTACACAATGAAACACAGTTGAACATAAGTCACGTAATTATAATAAACAAACAAACAACTCACATTCGTATAAACAACAAATGAACACAGCCATACAACCCAGCCAAGTAATTAAAAAAGCGAGCAGAAAATGTAACCAGGAACAAAATGCAGCTACAAAAAACACAACACATGACTACATCAAAAAGCAAAAAAAGGGGGGTAGAAAAGCAACTTCAACGCCAACTATAAGGGGAGCGATAAGCTGTAACAAACCTGCCCCAAATAACCAAAATAAGTAAACAAAAAGTAATAACTACCAAGAGGAAAACGAAAGAGAAAATAACCGTTCCTGTAAAACATGTCTAGAACAGCCAATAATCACCTACAACATACAATCCGACATCCAAAACAAAAGAGACAATCAACTATAGCAAACACAATACCTAACCACCAGTGACCACACAACCGCAAAGCTATACAAATTATACCATGTCCACTATCAGATGGTAAACACACACCACTACGAAAGAATACACAAAACGAATTAGAAGTTATACCGCCATTTAAAGATTGGACACCAATCATAGGGAGCCATATGCTACCCCGATTTTAACACAAACAAAGAAAACCCCACCCCTAGTGGTCTAACTTCTAATGCCAAGACACGACACCAAATTTTTTGTACCCCAAACCCCTACTCATAATGTGAGATCTATACTATAGCACATATTGGGCTTTTAAACTTCAGCCCGAGCAGCCCCACCTGAGTTGGACCCCCATTTTGACGACTCCACATCACTTAGAGGCATTGAGTTCACCATTGCCCCAAATCAATTGTATTCCATTTCAACCAGTGTTCAATTCAATTAAACAATAGAACTAATAAATTCAGATATGTCTCGAAAACTCAATATATTTAACTTTATCTTATCTATAGTCATGATTATATAATTCAACTGGTCCAGTATAACTTATGCGACCATTAACAGTTTTTATAGTGATTAGCACAACAAACATGTGGATAACATATATCGATAGAATAACACTATTATCAAGATATACAAAAATCACAACTTTGGAAACAGTTGATAATTTACATCTACGTTCCTTGTTCCTGTTTTGTGGTCTTTTAGTTCATACTTGGGCTAAAACAAAGGAGGTATGTTACAGGGTATCTGCTACTTTTGTACCAATTTTACATGGCTTGTATTTGAAATAGATGCCTAATAACCACTTCAATTATATCATCAATTCTCATCAAACAGATGAATAACCTTTTATGTGCAGATCCTAACCTGACTCATACACACACGCCATCGGTCCCCATGCCAGTGTGAGTGATTCCAGCTATATGAATCCGTATGCTATTAAAAAAAACTAAAACCATATAACCTTCAATCTAGATAGATAATTTATTTTGTTACCTTTAAAACCACATACTTTGGTGGCCTTCCCTTTCTTTTCTGATAGCTTTATCCATCATTTGCTCTGCTTGTTTGCTGTTAACAACAAAAACCAATCATTTTTTAATCAACCAATAACCGAACTGAAACAAAGGGCCTGGTCTGTAAAGTGTAAAAAACATACAAAAGAAGAGCTTATATATGAATACATATGACTACACGAAGCAATATTAGGATCCCCAATTTTAAAAACCTAAAATTCATGATCCATTCATTGAGTAAATGTCAAAACTTGAATAGAAAACGTAATACCTGTACTCAATGGTAAATGACAAATCTCAACCTTTTCTTCTCACCATCAATATCTGGGTTTGTTGTTCTCAATTGAGATATTGCATCTTCCACTCTGCATATATTAATTAGTTAATTTTAAAAAAAATATTCCACAATCTCAAATACAATTCTTCTAACTCAGAACATGCTCAAACAAATAGATAGATGACAATCGAAGCAAATATCTATACTAATTTGTTCTTCAACAACTTAATCAAAATCGGAAACAACAATTGAAGTAAAACTGAGATGAATTACCTGATAGATGAGATGTGAAAGCGAAGCAAAGCTGTTGAAACTGGAAACAACATAAAGGAATTAGAAGAAAAAAATAATTATTTCTGGACTCAAAAGAGAACACATGAATTTCGTCATATAAGAACACTGTCAGTTATTTTAATCGAACCTGCAACCAACAACTTGCACTAACAAATCAACAATTTTGATTTTGAAACAAAGTAATCGACCTGCAAAATCTAACATTTGAAACCGTTACATGTAATGGCATGAGCAAAAGAGGGTTTGTGTGGGGATTTCTAGGGTACGAACTCAGATATCACTTCTCGAGTATTAAATCCTTGAGTAGATACATACGGCAGAAAATCGATGATTTGATGAAGATCAAAATCAACTTGCGATGAAGGTTTGAAGGGAGAGAGAGTAGGTGGTGGTGGGATTTATAATAGATGAGGAACAGTTGAGGCCTATAATTAAGGGGAGTGGGAATGTGGAATAATACATCTGCTAAGACCGGGTGTAGTGGGGCGTTATTGCCCAAAATTTGATTCCATAGCGCCCCTGCACACCGGAACACCCCGGCGCTATGGATCAAAAACCGGTGGGGGCTTCATGTTTATAACGCCGAGCTTCAAAACAACCATCCAATAATAATGCGACACGTGGCACGAGTTTAAAAAAAACGGTCAAAAAATTGACCGTTGCCCCACCTCTTTTTTTGAACGGTTATTTTTTTGTTTTGTGTTTTATATATATATATATTACAAAGTTTTTATAAAACACACACACTACAACACTACAAACTAAAAAACACACACACTACCACACAAATCTACCAAAACACAAACATGTTTCCATACGGTTCACCGTTCGGGGTCCCTGGTCGCCCTGGTTCGAGGCCAAACACTACTGCTCCACTGCCACCCAATTGGGCGGAGTTTGACCCGAACACAATGCAATACGCGCAACTACTCCAGGGTCACTTTTATCCTCCTCCAAACTATGGACAACCGGGCCAATTTTTTCCTCCACCAAACTATGGCCAAGGTTCTCAAGAGGAGCCCGAGCATGTGCCAGAAACTCAAGTGGAGACCGACGAACCAGAGGGTTCTCAACGGGGGGGCCGCGGGCGTGGGAGTGGGAGCGGGCGTGGGAAACGTTCGCATAAAAAGAAAGATCCTACACAACCTCGTCAAAAAAAACAAATGGAACGTTGGTCCCAAGACGAGGAATATGCTTTAGCGAGAGCTTGGCTCGACGTATCGGAGGATCCACTAGTTTGTAAGTAAATTTTTATATATATATATTGTTTGTGTTTCATATATATTATTTATTTTTTATATATGTATTGTTTATGTTTTATATATATTATTTATTTTTTATATATATATTGTTCGTTATATTTTTCTAAACATATAAATTTTTTTTTGTAGCCAACTATCAACATCTTCCTGAGTTTTGGATTCGGATTCGAGCGTTGTTTTTTGGTGCGATGGGTAGAGGGGAGTATCGAGAGAACGACTCCGTATCGGGAAAGTGGTCGGACATAAATAATAGATGTCACGCGTTTGCTCAGGTTTACCAGCGTTGTATGGACAACAGGGGAAGTGGGGAAGGTGATGATGGTGTGTTGACGAGAGCGTTGGACGAGATGAGAGCTACCCGCCAACCGTTCCCGTATTTGAGGATTTGGGAGATGTTGAGAAAAAGTCCTAAGTGGGCTAAGGTACCGGCTATGGGGTCGGGTGGTAGGAGGAGGATCAGGAGAGGAGGAGGATCAGGAGGAGGAGGAAAACGAAGCAAAACCTCCTCCTCGACGCAAGATCCGGATACACCGTCATCCGATGCTCGCTATGTGAGTTTAGGTGATCATGTTAATTTGGTTGATGAGGACGAGGATGAGGAGGAGGAGGAGGAGCAGCAGCATGATATGCCTAGACCACCCGGTAGAAGATCAGCAAAGGGTGGGAAGGGGGAGTCGTCTTCGGCAGCAGGCGGTGGCTTGAAGGATGATTTCGAAGAAATGAACCGCAGACTTCAAGATATTCGCGACCTTGGCCAAAGACGTTTGGAGACGATGCAGCAGAGAGTGGTGGAGAATAAAAGGTTTGTCGAGCTCCAAGAGGCGAGGCAGAGGGAAAAAGACATTGAGTTTTTGTCGAAACCGATCGAAGACCTCGAAGGAGACGCGCTACGCCTCGCTATGCTTCACAGGCAACAAATCCTGAAAAAATATGACCTCTAGTGTGTTTCGTTTTTTTTAATATTAGTTGTCTTTTTTTTTTAAATTTTAGTTGTAACTTTTTTTTAATATTAATTGTGTGTTTTTAATTATTATTTGTAATTTTTTTATATTTATTTACCTTTTATTTTATTTATTTTGAGTTAAAAGAATAAAAAAAATAAAATCCACGTGGACCAATCAGATTCAGGGGCTTTATACATAAAGCCCCACCACTACACCCCTTTTTCAGTTTCTCTCTCCATGCTGACTCAGCAGCCACGTGGACCAATCAGGGTGAGGGGCTTTATACATGGAGCCCCATAAAGCCCCCCACTACACATGGTCTAACTGCTTAAGAGAAAAAATAACCTCCAAATTTTGGCTAAAACCACCATATTATTGTGGTCAAGATTTTATCTCATAAATAACTGCCTAATCTGGACGGCTAAGATCATTCAAAAAACGGTTACAATGTGTAAAATAGGCGGTTACATTAGTGTTGAACAATATAGTAATAATGTATTACAATATATGTTTTTTAGGCCGCTGATTACAAAAATAAATAAAAAATAAATATTTAAATTATTATTATTTTTATTTTGAAAGGCCAATAAACTTTATTAAACTTGGAAAAACAACAGTTAGTCCACACCAATTACATACAGCATAGAGTATTACAAGCCCATGCTAGATACATCCATGCTACACCATTGGATCCACGAAACATTAAACTCCTTAGCCCGATTCCTAATCCACATAAAATCCGAGTGTCGAATCAGTTCTTTCACACCTTCAATGTTGGCTTGTTTACGGCTGAACACCAGGTTGTTTCGTGTCCTCCAAATGTTCCACAACGCGACTTGAACAATTGAATAAATAAGTTGCCTCCATCTTTGTGAGCCTCGTAGCTGCGCGTGTGCCTCAAACAGATCTTTCAGGCTGAAGAAAATCAGCCTTGGACACCTACACCACGTCGCGATAAAGTCCCAAACTGCTATAGCGAATTGACAAGCAACAAACAGGTGTTCGGCTGTTTCATCGCGCTCGCCACAAATTATGCACACTTTAGAATCCAACTGAATGTTTCTCCGTTGTAGAGAGACCAAAGTTGGTAATCGATCTTGTTTCAACCTCCACGCCATGAAGTTGACTTTGATAGGTACCCACCTATTCCATTCGAAAGCTAGGCCAGAATCAGAGAAACGATAACTCTGCAGCCTGGACTTAAAAGTATGTACTGAAAAGTGAAAACAATCTATCCGGTTCCAAATGCCAAGCCCATCGATCCTCAACAGCCCCTATGTTTACTCGCATTAATTTTGTGGTTAGATCTTCCAACTCAATCAGTTCGCCTACCGTGCTTGGTAGGCGAGTCCAATGAAACTTAATAGTCGAAATCCCATCAGCGTCCAACAATCGACCAGCAACCCGATATGTTCTTCTCCCGCTCCAACCCGAATAAGATGGGGAATTTTTTGTACAGTGGCTCATCTAGTAACCAACAATCTTTCCAAAATGATATATTCTTACCATTCCCTAACAATCTAACATGCCTTTGAACAATTCAGCCAACACGAACCCGTACTCTTCGACATCTCGAGAAGCTTTAAACAGTTGTTTCCACGTCTCTGCAAGTGACACTTTACATGGGATAAAATTCCATGATCTTGTGCTATGATGAATGCTCCATATAACCTTTCTCCAGAGACCATCGGTATCGGTTTTAAACCTCCACCACCATTTTGCCAACATAGCAAGATTTGCCTCCCTTTATAAGGACCCCAACCCAACCCCACCATATTCTTTTGGCGTCATCACATTTTTCCACGCTACCCAGTTTATCTTGTCGTGCTCCGGAGTAAAGCCCCTTAAAAATTCTCTCTGAATCCTTTCCAACTGATTTATAACCTGAATAGGAGCTCTAAAGAGCGAAAAGTAGTATGTCGGAAGTGAATTTAATACTGATTTTGACAACGTAATCCTCCCTCCGAATGACACCGTTTTTGCCTTCCACAGTGATAACCGCTTTTTAAACACATCCACCACCGGTTTCCAATGTTTGACTAGATTCATATTCGCACCCACTTGTAAACCCAAGTGAATAAAAGGAAAAGATCCCACATTACATCTTAAAATCCTAGCCATATCTTGTATCCGCACATCGTCTACCCCAATCCCGAATAGACTACTCTTTTTTAGATTAACACGTAAACCCGACGCTAGATAAAAACACCGTAGTAGTCTATTCAGGTTGTGTGCATTAATCAGGGACCACTCACCCAAAAAAATAGCATCGTCCGCGTAGAGGAAATGTGACAAAGTAGGCCCATGCGAAGAACACTTAATACCATTATACAGCCCAGTCGAACACGCCTCTTTCACCACCCTAGACAAGGCCTCCATAACAATAAGAAAAAGAAAAGGAGATAGGGGATCACCTTGTCTCAAGCCCCTCAAACATGAAAATTCCTGTGTTGGAGACCCATTCACCAATACAGAGGCACGAGCTGATGTGACGGTTGCCATCACCCATCTTCTCCAACGTAGCGGGAAGGTCATTTGTGACATTATTGAATCTAAGAACTCCCAATTAACTGAATCATAAGCCTTCTCAATATCCACCTTGAAAAGAAACCCTTCCTTCTTGTTTTTCTTCATCCAGGCAACTACTTCATTCAGAACTAGTGGACCATCAAGTATACTTCTATTTGCCAAAAATGCCGATTGTTCCGCAGAAATCAGCCCCGGAATAATTATTATTTTTTAGTTTTACTTTATATTTTTATATTTAACTATTTTATATTCTTAAAAATGTTATTTTTACTGTTGTAATTTTTTTAGTTATTTTTACAAGATTAAAGCAAGTTTATTTATGTAATTCAAAATTAAAAACAATTACAAATGGTATATTTGGCAATAAGTTTTTATTAGCTTCAAGTTTTTAAGAAAAAACTCTTACTCAATAAAGAGCTAAAAGCTTTTAAGTTAGAAGAAAAAGCTACTAGGACAAACGTTTAATAAAAAGCTCCTACTAACTACAAGCTTTTAATGAGTAAATGACACAAATACCCAGTCTATCATAAAAATTAAAAAAAAAACATGCATACAAGCTTTTAATAAATGCATATTTTGGTCATTTTATACATTTTATTAAAAGCTCCAGTTACTCTGCCAAACACCAAAATATATTTAAAAATCTACAGCTACCAGCTTCGAGCCACTAGCTAGTTTTGCCAAACATACCCAAAATCGGTTAATAACACCTAGTTTTACATCCTAGACTACCCGGTTATATAGGGCATGTTCTTTTGTTCAATGCTCAATTATGTCATACCCATTTAGATATGGTAATGGGTTGGGTTTGAGTCGGATATTGGTAGTCCCATACACATACTCAGTTGTAAAATTGTGTCCCAAACTCAACCCAATACTCGTCGAGTATTTGTCGGGTAATTCTCATCGAGTATCAGGTATAACTGTTAGTTTGTTAAGATATTCATTAGGATTTTCAAAACATTTTTTACTATGATAAAGTAAAATATATATAACCTTTATCACATATAAATAATAATTTAATCCTTTTTATATAGTTTCGTGTATATACTTCATAACATACGAAATATTATCAAATACATAATTCAAAGGAAAATTTATTATTCACATAATGGACCTACAAAAATAAATAATTAGGGTATATAGTTTGGGAAAACAGGTATGTGGTTTCGGATAATCAGGTCCAGTATCACCTAATCTCATACCCATCCTAAACCCGCAAAAACTTTTAGAACTAGTCCCATAACCAGCCCAAACACGTCGGGTTTCAGGTATACCGATTTCATTTGATTCGAGTTTCAGGTATACCCATCTGGCACAGATTTTTTTGTCATCCCTATTAGAGCATTCACATTAGGTTCATCATTTTTATCCATCAAATAACACTAAAAATTACTAAAGTTTCTCTCTCTTCTTCAAATAAATAATATATTTTTATACTTTTATTGTTAAATTTTCTCTCTCCTCCTCTCACAACCGCTTTAATAAATATAAATGATAAAACAATGTCCCCTCAAACATGATGAAGAGTAACTTTTTCTGTATTCTCTATTCACAACCTCTCAAACTCTTTTTAAAATATGAAAAATTCACTCACACACAAAATGATAGCCATGGTGTGAATGCTCTTAGACTCCATATTAATTAATGGGCTAGGAACAAGCCCGTTTAAAACCAAAACGGACCTCGCTTATCAAATAATCTTTTACAAATCATGGTGGGGTAGGACTTAGTAATCTATTCAAAGCCCACTTACTCCACTACGAAGTTGGAGATTTGGAGAGGCCTGCCTGCAACATCCTGCCTAAGAGCTTGAGGAACTGTTTGAATTGGAATCTTTTCTGTTCAACGAGTATCAGGACACCTAGAAGGTGTAAAAGTAAAAATATGAGATGAAACAATGTGTTCCAACTTCAAAAGAAGACATACTACACACAAATAAGACGATATTAGTTCAAACTTGGGGCCAATAATTCGACAAGTCAAATTTTTGCCTAGCGGCTCAGTGAATCAGCTAGTGGCTCAGTGAGTTGGTTATTTTCTTATTTCATTGCTTTCGTATAAATACATACTTCGGAATGGAACCTTTTTTAATAATGACATATATGGCCAACGACCATAACGACTTCATGCAGGTAGCACATTGTTAGTCTCACACTCTCACCACGGTGAGGTGATTTTCGTATTTGGTAGACTCCAAAGTAAGAATAAGTTTGTGTGTTTGAGAGTACTAATAGGAGTGTATTATCGTTCTGCATGTTTACTGATACTTGGCTTGGACACTTAAGTCATTAGGCATATGTGACAATCTACATAGAATGCTTGGCCATGTATGCCATTGGCTCGGAGTCCCCGGTCATAGATAATCGGGGACAGCCATTGGGTCAGTCATCAGAGCCCCTAGTCATAGTTAATGGTACAGACCAAGCTCACAACATCATACGCATGTCGCTTTGTTCTGGTGGTACGTCCGACAGCCTATACCCTCAAGTGGTCTGGTTCTATAGTTTGTGTCCTGGTATATATAATATATGTCTTGATTCTGGAATTAGTCAAGCTTCATTTTTTTCTGAAGGTATCACGTTTTTAATAACCACCTATAGAACGTGTCCTCAACACTTCGAAGTTGGAACCTTGTTATTTGAGTTCATCACAACACACACAGCTTGCATGCTATGATATTTTAATTTGTAAGTGTGGTCAATTCAAACCGAAATATCCTTTTGCTGAAAACATGGTTTCTTTAAAGCGGTTTGATTGACTTCAATACGAAGTTGGTAAAATTACCCAAACACCCTTTCATAATCATGTATATAATTTTATGCATTTAGCTTAATATGTAATTCTTCGCTTTACAATCCATTTTATCGAGTTGCCTTTAGTTACATTGGTATCATTTTCAAAACATAATTGGTCCCATCAACTTTGTTTAAAAATATAATAGTTCAGACGGTTTCAATTCTTTTGGCATGAATTTGTCAATACACATATATTATAGTTTAGACGTCATCCTTGTTTGACTTGGCCAGACAATAATTCTATTTTTTTTAGTTATGATATTTCACACAAAGGCCAAGGGGTGGAGGTAGGTTCATACAGTATATTTCACCACAGGAACAAAACTTCAAGGTGTGTCTAAACGTACCATTTTGTACTAAACGCGCCTCCTGTGTGAGAGGGAAATTATTTTTAATGGTGAGCCCATCCCCCAAGTTTGTGCGTGGAGAGTACGTTCAGCGGCACCCAACTTCAAATATGTTAATTTGAGCCCTTCCATGACGTGGTCTGGAAACACCAAGAACACTCCTAAAGTTTCAAATATGTTTAAAATATCATAATTTAACAAAATCTAGAAGGTATGACAGTAGGTATAGAAGAAGTCAGAAAAGATGAGACATGTTTTTATTTTATAATCCTAACAACTGTTTTCAAATTTAGTTCTGTTTTTATAATCATAACAACTGTTTTCAAAACTCTTTTAACAAATCAAGAAGTTGACCTTGTAACTGTACTTTATATTTCAATTCCAAATGTCAAAACACCCTGAACCTTCATAATAAAGACAACAAGATCTTCAAATTTGCATTGATTCATCCCAATCAGCTCAGTTAAAAGAACAAAAAAGAGTGTGGTGAACACAAAGATGAGGAACTGGATGTTTTGTTCAACATCAGACACTAAGCACTTCAAGCTCCACCTCAAAATATGTGAGCTTGAGGGCCTAGTTATGGATCAGGTTCCAAACAAAGATAATTACAATCTGCAAGTGCATGCAAAACTAGAAATTCCCAAAAGGGGGCACGTACCTCGAATAGCTATTCAAAAAGATCATACCTGCGAACAGCGCATAAACCCTGATGGACGCGTCAGCTGGAATGAAGAATTTGAGCAGAGCTGCAGTTTGGATATGAACAGCAAGAGCCCCAGGATCTGGAAGATCGAACTCGAGATTCATGTAAGTTACAAATTAAATTTATTAGTAGATATGGAAATCTCAATCCCTTTGCTTATTAGTGGGCCGATTTATGCCTTATCTTTAACGAGTCAAATGCAAAATTAGCTTCAAATGAAAAGGAAACAGGTCGTAAGTTGTTCAAAGTGTATTTCTAAGCTATAAAAGTCGCTAATCATTTTATTGAAAAATTTTAGATTATTGATAAATACAACTAAAAAAAATCATATTTGGCACAATAAGTAGTTCCAAAAAATATATATTTTTCCCCAGACCGACCTGTTTTGACCAGTTACCCTATATTCGCCTAGCACCAACTTATACCATGTTCGAAATACATAGCTGAATATGTATAGGGTACGATCTCATAGTAAGATAGCAGCCCTATTCTGCTTGTATAAGTATCTAAACATACATAGTAATTAACAGGGAACAGATGTGGAATCAAAACACAAGGCTGACATTTTAGCTAAAGTCAAAATTGATGTTACTGAATTCACTAGCCGTTCAGAAAAATCGGTCAAACTACCAGTTAATTGCCACATAGACGGTGTCACCCATGAGGCCATACTTAAGGTAAACTCAAGATGTTTGCAAGCATGATTAGATTGTTATTATTTAATACATATATGTGTGCGTACCTCGATTGGACCTAAAATATAACCTAATGAAAATTTCAGGTAAAATTAGATGTCATTGAAGTTGAAAAAAATCATACGAAAAACACTGTGCACCCTGTATCTCCAACACACCTGCTACCATCCCTTCTATCATGTGTAAGTTTTCAAAATCAACATCAAACAAGAAACAAGATGGAAAACGAGAGCTCCCAGTCTGAAAATGAAGAAGAACCTGATCAAAGTTATCAAAGAATAAAGTCCATAGACCTAATAAGAAGTCAATCTTTACATGAAACTATCATATACAGAAATCAAGGTAAAGAAGAAACCCCAAGTTATGAAGTTTTAGAAAAATTTAAGCTAACAAGGCTTCTTTCATGGAATATAAGAAAAAAGCCCAAAGATGCACCACTGTTGAATAAAGCATATGGTGAAGGAGGAGATGATATTGACAATGCACGTCGAACCCTACTCTCATACCTAAGACCACAAAAAGATACAGTAAAAAGTGATACTAAAGATGGCGAATTTATGGATAGTGGAAGATTTGAGGTTGGCAAGTGGGAAAAGAGAACGGTGAAAAGTAGAGATGGAAAATTGGAGTTACAGACAGAGATTTTCCTGGCAACGATTGACCAGAGGAGTGAGAAAGCATTAGGAGGAGGTGCATGCACAGCAATTGCTACAGTTATTACTGATTGGCTGTATAAAAACCCGAATGCTCTACCATTAAAATGTGAATTCGATAAATTAATTAGAGACGGGTCAAGAGAGTGGAGAAACTTATGCAAAGAAGAAATTCACAAGGGTAAATTCCTGGATCAACATTTTGACCTTGATACGGTCATACAAGCAAAAATCAGACCATTGGAGGTGGTATCTGAAAAGTCATATGTGGGCTTTTTTAAGCTCGAAAATATAAATGACTTAGATCTTTTACAAGATGCAATGTCTTTTGACACCATATGGGATGAGATACAAAATGGTGACTCATCTTCAGAAGGTGTCTACATTGTGAGTTGGAATGATCATTTCTTTGTTCTCAAAAAAGAAAAAAATGACATTTATATAATTGACACGTTAGGAGAAAGGCTAGCTGAAGGGTGTGATAAAGCCTACATATTGAAGTTCAGTGAAGACAGTATGGTTTTTAATGTGCAACCACAATTGAAAACTTCTAAGGAAGAACCAGAAGAAGGATTAGATAATCATTCAAGTGTTACAAAAGAAAAGCATGAGAAAGAAAACAGCCCAGAATTTGCATGTAAAGGAACATCTTGCTGTAAAGAATATATAAAGAGATTTCTTGCAGCCATACCATTAGGAGAACTGCAGAGCAACGTTGAAAAGGGTATAAATGGTAATGCACCTCTACATCAACTCCTGCAAATTGAGTTCCATTACATGTCACCCCTGCAACAAAACTCACCATATGTGGAAATAATAAAGTGAGCATTCTATTTTTACAGTTCCCAGTTCACCAAGTGCTGAATGAACTATACGTACTCCAGGCGGAAATAAACACAATAGTAAATTTCTCCTTTTTGTTCTTAACAAAAGTGTATAGTGATGACATATCACAGCTTCTTTATTGTGATCATTGTTTATGACCCGGAACTACTTTTAGTTTCAATAACAGTTGCAAAGGTAAGTAAGAGCATTTACCACAGCATTGTTGGTTATTTACAGTTACCGTTTTTAACATGCCCCAACTAAGGGAGTAAAATCTTGGTTGCTATAGTCAATCACCCCGTTGGCAAATTTGATTAGCAGTGGAAAAATAATTAACAAGGTATGTTTGTTTATTTACAGCATACACCAAATTAGAAATTTCCTCCACGACACACCAAAAAAATAGTTTGACAAAAATTAATAAATGAAATGATGAAGTCCCAGCCTTTTTAATTCAACAATCAATTGTGCTTTTTAGATAATCGCAATGATCAATATTCTTTGTTCACCCTCTATATGGGTATACACAGTGCGCCTGAGTATCAGGAGTTTTGAGTATTCACACTTTTCTATCTTCAAAATGATGTACAGAGAAGTATTATAGTTATGTAACAGACTTATGGGTAATGTCATAAACAGATATAAGAATTTCAGCACCTATGAGTATAATAATGACCCATTCATAAAAATCGGATTTCCTATTTTGGAGGATCTCTTGAAGAAAACGAATATTGTGCTGCAAGAAAAGTAAACTGAAGTGTCACCATTTTAGCCATACAATGAGCAAACAGTATAATAAATTTAAGGGAAGCCATATCTTACCTCCACAAATTTTAATTTGAAATCCAAACTAGCAAACCTCTGAGTCAACTCAAATTCATCCCTGAGGTACTCCCAGATCTGAGCGTATTTAGCATCCTTCCAAGCAATATCAGATCTGAGCAACCAATATGATCTTCTATCAGCAATTCTATTAAATACAGGTTATGGAAGAGAACTCCATTTATATTTATTTGTCATTCTTTAATTTTTGAGACAATATGTCAAAATCATGACAAAACATTTGCCTTACTGCTTTCTTCTAGGGTCCCTTATCAATCATCAGTTTTACCTTCTGTAAGTACAAAAACTAATAAAGCACATTCAAGATACACAACAATCTATTGTGGTTTTAGTATACTAGTGTTAAAGAGTAAAGAAATTACATTTTTAGATAAGTTATATAATAATGCATAGTATACAAGATCAAGAAACCAAATTACAACAAAAACAACCGTACCCAGTAAAATCCCACCCATACCCAAGCAATTGGTAGGGTCTGGGGAGGGTGAGATGTAGGCAAGCCATACCTTTGGGATTTATCCCAAGGGATAAAGAGGTTGCTTCCAGTGAGACCCTCGGCTCCAAAACCACATATAATCATAAGTGTCAAATGAATAGGTACATGGTTATGCTAAAAATAGCTACCAAACGTAAGTTAGTAAAAAGTTTTATAAAAATAGTATTTTGGAAAATAGACACACAAACAAGAGATAACATGCAAAGGCCCTCAAAATAATACTACAAAGCTAGGCTCCTAATACAAGACCCCAAAACCAAACCGTACAGGCTTAATAGCTGAAAGGACCCATAACTAATTGAAATTATTAGTTATCACCATGCAAGTAAATAACTACGCACATCGTGGATGCAACAAAATAACATTTTCTATCACTTAATTTAAGTGCTACCTCTCAAAAAGTCCAAGCTTAAGAATCACATCTGCAAGATTTGAATTTGCCTTTCCCACCAATTGAAATAGTTTTTTCCTCTTCATCCTGAAGGTTCCAGTTTTTGCCATGCCACTGTTTATATCAGTAAATTCTCCAACCATCTCATCAACCTAAAACAAAACAAAAAATGAGTGAAAAAATGCACTTAGTTAATTTTTTATACAGTGAGGAACTCTGTAAATTTCAGAATTAACCTACCTGGCGAACATAATAATCAAGTGCAATACTCTGACCTAGAACACTACCAATTGTACGGATCCCATCAATATTCAAATACTGCAGCATTATATGATCTAATCCACCTTGCATCCACGTGTCTAGTGTTGGTTTCTCTTTGACCTCGTATTCTGAGTATTACACATAATAAAGATCACAAACTTTAGATTTCAATTTCAATATGCAGATCAAACAAATAAAATCACAATAAAAAAGATATGTAAAAGATTGTATGAGCAAAAAGAACAATGAGGATCGTAAATAAAAAGTATATATGGACATCTTTGATGACACCTCACCATCTTTTCTCATCTCAGGTAGTGATCCTGAAGCATGCATTTCAACAATTTTCAGATACCCATCAATCTCGTGATCACGAACATTAAACAGGACAACTGAACCATACTGAAAAACTACCAT
Organism: Ambrosia artemisiifolia; assembly: GCA_032199755.1. Lineage (NCBI taxonomy): Eukaryota > Viridiplantae > Streptophyta > Magnoliopsida > Asterales > Asteraceae > Ambrosia > Ambrosia artemisiifolia. The sequence goes on from CM063517.1 coordinate 4,416,371, forward strand.
ATAACAGCAGTCACTTCTACTTATAGTAGCACCTGAACCCTGAAAACACATAAATGAGTGAATCAGGGATAGTAATCAACAAAGTAGTACGGAGTATAATCAGATATCGTAAAAGGATTCAACTGGCAACGATGCATATATATAGTAACAGGGTAATAACTGCTAAAGTAATAAACAGATAAAACAAATTTATTATGATCAGAAATAGTCCAGTTATTCATGTTCAAAAATATACATATAAGCTAGAAAGATGCAATTTACAGCAGTCAAAAATCCTAGCCTCAAAATTAAAAAAAAAAATAAGTCATGAGGTGAATACATGATGCAAAAAGCAACTGAACATTAGTTTTTTTTCTTCACGATGTGTTCCAACTGATAACAAAATAAGTATATAGTTTGATCAAAGACACTCCACTCAAAAAGGAATACCATTTTTCATAATATCGTTTCACCAACGTAACCAGTAACCACCCAATACAACATTTTCAGAAGAAAAATCCTGACCAGATTGTTAACACTTTTAGAATGTCTCAAATAGTAAGCTCTCAAGCCAGCTGTCAGTCACAGATTCAAAAACATTATAACCACAAGACGGGGACAACTTACAATAACCTCAGGCTTGGTGCTACCAAATCTTAACACAACATAGTTAGTCATGCGTGACGTCTGCTGGATGAAATTATGTCTGTTCTGGTCCACTAAACTTCTCAAATTAACACTGCACAAAACCACCAACGTAATTACTAAATATCAGTCTATCACACAGCCTAACTGATCACAACAACCTAACCACATTCATATAAATCACAAAGGGGCCCACCTATCCTAGATGCATAATTACATACATAAAAGTACTAATTCGTGTAAAAAAAGAAGACATTTCTACAGCAAATATTATCATATACCTAGTAGAGAAGAAATAAGCTCTGACAGGAATTGAAGGCTTAATATCCTCATCATATGAACCATCAACTTGAGGCTCGAGCCAGTCCACCGTATCAACAACCGATGAGGAAGACGATGAATGAGATAAGCATCTGGAGCTAATGTATGTATAACCTGTCGTAGAGGTTGGGGAAGATGATGTATACGATGATCGACGTATGTTTAGGGTAAAGGTAGGGGAAGTCTTTCGTTGTTGTTGCAGTGGTGAGTAGATAGGGTTAGGGTTAGGGTTAGGGGTAGATGAGAGGGAGATTATGATTGCCATTTATGAAGAAGGGGAAGAAAGATTGTGATTTGCAGAAGAGGATGAAGTGTTCTTCGTGTCTTAGTTTTATACAAAATCTGTTGCATCATACATTAGCCTAACTAACTAAAAATTAACGGAAATTTTGTATTGTATGTCGTTGGCTGGTGGGTGTGCTGGTTTATGATGGGCCGTCACGTAGGATATACGTAGGTAAATACGTTAGTGGGGGAGTGACATTTTAATGATGATGGGTCAAGGGTGTGGAGGATTGACATTCCTCCTTTAAAAAAACAAACCAAAACACCAATCAAGAGGGATGGCAAGCCCGACGTGTGGGTGATGATCATGTCGATGCCGCCCCTAGGGGCGGTGTTGCCCGGCCCGTCATTAGCATGTCGGCTCTATGCCGGTTCCACACCAAGCAGTCTTAGTAAGCAGTCCTTTGTAACTAAAAAATAACTGATGTTAACTTTTTAGTTGAGTTGTAAAATAATATTAGGGTGTTTGGCTCTCCTTATTTCCACCTCCTTATGACTTATGACTTTTTTTAAAAGTTATAAGTTATTTTAAAAGTGTTTAGGTGATAGTTTGAAAATTACTTTTTGGGTTTAAATAAAGTGAAAAGGAGATAAGTTATACGTTAGGAATGTGTGACTTTTTGAAAAAATGAGATAAGGAGGTGGAAAATGAGATAAGTTATAAGTTTATCCAAACATGCTATATAATTTGTAATTTATTTATAGAAGACATAACTTGTAATTTGCTTATGGTCTTTTATTTTTTTTCTTTCGTTTACTTTTTTCTTTTCTTTCTTTTTATTATTATTTGTATCACTACTTTTTATCGATTACTTAAAAATTTTCTTAATTAATCGATTAACTTCTTTAAAAAAAATACATTTATTAACCAGTTAAATTCTCGTTGATCGTTTCTTATGATCATACATAATAAAAAGTGTCGCCAAATGTCATTGGTTAAGGTTCCAAAACCAGCAAAAGTACTTTGTCCCACATTTTGTTATTCCTTGTGCCATCAACCTTTATATTGAGAATTAGATAGGAAAGATAACATTTTGCTAGTCTAGCCGGTCTAGTATGATTTTCAAAATTTGAATCAGATGTCAAGTGGCTTTCTATATGGGATTTTGAATGGAGTAGGTACTTAAGTGGTTTCCATGTGAGCTATTTAGTGAACATATCAAAAAAGAATTTTTATGAGAGAAAACCTAAATTTGATCGAAATTTATACGAGACAAATTAACTTGAGTAGGTTTCAAACGAGTTAGTTGACATAGCCATAAGTAAAACACATTCACGTTGTCATACCCTGGTACCCATAAACACGTCCACGTGTTTCTCACACATCACTTTCATTTAGTGTGATGCATCTCTCAACATCATTTCTTATGCCTTCTTGCAATCTCTTCCGCTTCTTTTCATTTGGATCCGTTGGATGTGGAAATGTTTTCACAAATGTAACAACCTGGTCGTAGGGCCCAAAAATTTTTTTATATGAAACTGAAACCCGAACCAATTTATATAATTATTATACGTATGCGTACGTTAAGTAACCGAACTGATAACCGTAACGAAACCAACCCCGGCTTATGATTAGTCACCAAGAGGGACATGTGTCATCCTCTTTGAGGGACACATGCCCCTCCCATTTCTTACGTGTCCCAAACACCCACCACCACCTCATCTACATACCCAATATTAAAGTTCCAAACCTCCCATTTTCCCTTTCATTTTCCTGTATACTCAGCACACACAATAAACATTCAGTTAGAGGGAGAGAGAGAATCGAGATAGAGATGAAAGAAACCAAAGGGGTTCCAACCACCACCTTCCACGGTGGCGCTGGTTCCAGCACCACATCCATCAGATTTAGAGAGAGGAGAGAGAGAACTGAGGGAAGTCGGTGGGTTTTGGCGGCGGCGCGTCACCGTATTTCGGCGCGTGTCTCGACTATTCCGACCTTACAAGAGGTGAGGAACCCGATGGTGATGACCTCAAGGACAGAAACGGTGATGTTAAGATATGGTTCTGATGACAATATCGTTCGGACGATAACGGTAAAACCCAACAACCTTCCTGTTCGGTCTAGGCTCGTAACAACTTTTAGCGTCTCTTTTATGTTATAAAGATAGGGTTTGCTGATAGATGGTTAATGGTGATGGGTCGTAGCTATGGAAATGTTTATTAGCAGGCTATGGTATTGATGGGGATAAATAGAGACCATTACGATAGAGTTCATCGGGGTAAATGGTAGAAATGGCAAGGATTGGGATGCTATAGATGGTGATTATGAAGATTATGGACAGTGGCAACAATATTAGTGGCCGTTGTGGTGGAGTGTTTGAGGAACATAAGGAACGGTCAAGTAACAAGTTAAATTGACTCGGTCATACAGAAACCGAAATGGCCAACCAAAGATGAGGCGAGGTACAAACGCTTAACCGAACAATCTAGTTAATTATTACAATTAGGATTATCGTATACTATTAATGGTTGCGAGAACACGTGCAGGGCTTTGATGAGTATGATAGCCAGACCGGACCTGACAAACAAACTAAGATAAATAATAAAACTTGGCTGAACATAAATACATGATTGATGTTGATCAATCGGATGATGGAAACATAAAAATAATAGGAAACATAGGACTTAACAGTATTATATTCCTAATGCTATTGCTTTAACTATTAGAAATGATATTAGTAAAGATATAGGAACTTGAGTTGAAAGTATGAAACATGGGAACATGGGAAGAATCATGTGGACATAAGATTTAGAAGTGTAATTTGGTTATGGGATACCTGTGGTACTTGAATATATATATATTTTGCCAGTTTATGTCAAGATAACATTGATGATTAAGAATTAGACTATGAGCAAGACATCTAAGATATTGAACAAGTAAAGTCATATGTGAAACTTAGACAAACGATAAAGTAAATACAGTTTTAATATATTGAGATGTAAAATAACCAAGAACTAGAAAACATGAACAACTAAAGGTCCCGGATCATCCACACGTGTGACCGCGAATAACGGATTAACACACACTAATGCTTATGATCATAGTAGGATCTTGCTCATGGACAGTAGGTGGACTCAAGACTTTGAAATACCATGTGACAGTGTGACGTGATGTGAAACGTTGCCAAGGTGAGTTCCGTGTACCATTCCCCTTTTTGTCTTTTAACTATTTTGGGGTGAACATATGCTTGTGTGTGTGACTTAACTGTTTGATGTGACAAGATACTAGCTGCCAGATAACCATACTGACACTCATTAACCCAGGGGATTTGGGCCACTTAATATGTGGGTAGTACTACTTGGGGAAACCCCCACACACAGTGGATCCGGAAGCCCGGAAAACCCTCCACTGAGGTCTGCGGGCCGTTGTGACATATATTTTGCCAGGTGAATCTATAATGGCAGTAGATAGATTCGGTGTTAGGATTGAGGTGTCGCTTGTACATCACGTGTGTTAAACTGTGTTAAACTTTGTAAACTTGTTTGTGAAATGATAAACTGTTTTTGGATCCACTTAACTATTACACGGACTCACCAGCGTAATTGCTGACCCAACTCTTTTTAAGCATGTGTTCAGGTACTGCATTTGGATGATCGTGAAGACGAGGTATATGATTGCTTAAGTGGATTAGATATTGCGATGTAGAAGATTCGAGCTATAAGTATTGTGGAATAGAGCTTCTAGAAATACGCATGAGTAGAGATCGGATTGATTAGTGGATTACAACCCGCCAGCTGCTTCGACGACCGCCGCGATTCGTCCCGGCATATTTATTAGTCTATTTATTTAAGTTGTGTATTTATACTTTTGGATTAGAATTTGTATTAAAACTTTAAATATTAGTCATCGTTGCTTCCGTTGTGCAAGTCTGTTACCAAACTGTCGTTTCGACCAGCCCCCACTGGGTCGGGTTGTTACAACAAACAACGCCCAAGTAGAGTATATCCCGTCGGTTAGATAATATCCATGTTTGTATGTGTGCCCGTTGACAATAAATGGACATTTAGGTGCCGTTCCATTCCATTCATTTAGAAAATAAGGTAAAGTTTGGAGGACATTGACGTTTTTCTTCGTGGTTTTGGTATAAATTTGCAACATCATGGCTTGTGGGTCGACGCATAAACTCCTCGTCGTAAGTTTTAATTACAGCGTTGTAAAAAAAATAAAGGGACTCATGTGAAGTACTTTCAGACATGCACAAATACTCGTCGTATTCGTCCGATGTGTTACCGTATGCAAGTTGTTTAATGGCAAAAGTGATTTTTTGATTAGGTTTAAAACTTTTATTCATCCTTCCATCGTAACCCTCTTGAAACCATGGATATTTGGTTTTGATGTCGTCAACAATTTTTAAAAACAATTCTTTCGACATATGAAACCGATAGCGGAAAACATCATCATTATATTCGGGTTCAAACAAAGTAGTCATTCATAAGGATTTGGTTACCTTTTTCGCGATCACGTTTAACGACTTTTGTTGATGACTCCATTGGTGGAATAATCATATGTAATTTATTTACCATTTGAAAAGATAATTTGTGAAAGTGTGAAATTTGATATGAGAGAATGATGTGATATTTTATGTATGAGAGAATGGTGTGAAATTCGGTGTGAAATTCGGTGTGTTATATAATGTTTAAAATAAGTTAAAAAGTTTTTTTTATTAAATGCTTTCTAACAGTCATGTGACCGTTTGTGTGATGAAGCCGATAGTTCCAGAGTAAGCCTCAAATTCAATCCGATCGAACTAGCCCCATGAATCGGGGCAGTGTAACCGCAAGGCTAACAAAGCCGAAACCCCTTACCCGCAGCTGCCCCGTCCTCTCTAAACATAATGATATTTTATCAACTATATTATACTTTAAATTAAAAATATAATATAATATTTTTCAACTAATCTAATAATTGAGAAAATAAACATAGGATAATACGAGTTGATAAAACAAATAAAATAAAATAATAAAAATAATAATATAAATAAAGGCTAAAGCCCATCCGCATAAAAGCTCGTCTCTATCCTGTGGTTTTCAATTCTTTGTGCCGTACTATTCACTCCCTTCTCTACACAAATCTGTTTGCTTCATCATCATTCGTTCAATCAATCAATCAATCAATGTAAGTCTATTGATTCCTTTCCTTCCTTTCAACTGTTTAAATCTCCACACACAATTCGTCTGCATTATTATTATTCGCTATATTTAGCAACAGATAAGTGTGTATGCGTCATTATATTATTACGTGTGTTTTGTGTGAATGCGGTGTTTTACACACGTTAGATCTGTATTATAACACGGTGTACTGTTTGTGTAACGTAATGTGATTTTGTGGACTTGATCTGTAACTAGAGGGTTTATGGTTCCCTGTTTATGGAAAACCTAGGGTTTTGTAACTTTTTTTTAGCAAATGTATGTTTATTTGGTGGTTAAGTAGGAGTGTGAATGTTGAAGTTTTGTGTGTTTGTGTTGATGTGTTTGCAGAGGAATTATGAGTAATGAAGAGGAGAAAAAGTGTCCTTTGTGTGCAGAAGAGATGGATTGGACTGATCAACAGTTAAAGCCCTGCAAATGCGGTTATGAGGTATGAGGTTTGAATTTGTGTTTAACTCATAGTTGTCAAAGCGCCTAGGCGCATAGGCCGAGTCCGGAGCCTAGGCGCAAGGCGCATAAAAAACGAGGGCTTTTTATAATTAGGCGCATAGTATAAAATACATTTTTTAAGGATTTTAGAGATGCTTAAGGTTTGTTTAGGGCTACTTTAGGATGTTTTAGGGTTGTTTAGGACTTGTTCATAGCTCATTTAGGATGTTTTAGAGGTTTAGACAACTTTTAGCCTAAATTTGGCCGGAAATCAGCCTGAAATAGTGCGCCTAAGTGCCTAGGCGCGCACCTCACAGGGCACAACCCACTTGGTGTGCCTCGCTGCGCCTCGGGCCTAGGCGCGCGCCTAGGCGTGCTTTTGACAACATAGGTTTAACTCTTTTTTTTTTCAAATTGTTGTTTGGTGTTTATGCTTATTTGTTGGCTTGATTAATATGGAATATTGAATGGAAGGAAATTAGGTTTGTAGTTGTAAGATTGTTAAATCATGTTAGGTGTTAGCTTTATGTTAATGCTCTCGTTTACATTCTGTAATTTGGCATAGTTAATAGGTATGTCATACAAAGTTAAAAAACGGAATCGAGTCTTGAGGCGAACCGAGGCGGAATCAAAGAAGAAATATAAAAATTATTTATCTTATAAAAAATAAAATACAAATACTAACTAATATCATTACCGGATTCATCAAAAACATAAAAAACACACATCAAGAAGACACGGAATGTTTGAAATTGACACCTATAGTCTAAATCATAAAAAACACACATCACAACCCCTTGAGGCACACATGAGACGCACCACCTCAGCCCTACAAGGCCCAAGTACAATAAAAACCCATGATGCGCCGCCTCAGACTTGTTATCTGACCGCGTTGCCTTGAGGCGCACGCCTCGGCATTTTTTTAAACTATGATGTCATATATGCACATCATGTAGAGCTTTTAAAATACTTTGTATATACTTGTATCCTTGGCTTGGTTTAAAAAGGCAGTGCCTTGAGGCTAGATGAAGCAGGAAAGTCACCAATGATTCTAGAAATGTATTTTATCGACCCTTTCTTTCATTTGAAATGCCATTCATTTATTGAAATTATTGAAAATAAAAAAAACAAAATGAATATCTGAAAAGTGTTTCTAGGCATTACTCTTTAGCAAAGATCTTTGTCATTTTATCTCTTATATTGATATACATATTCCAAGACTAAGTAACCGTATTTCATTAAAGTTGTTGCACCTTGATCTCTGTTTCGGTGTTCTATGTTTAACTTTAATGCTGCAATCTATTACATGATGCACAACTTACTACATGGTTAAGAGTTTCTCTACAGGAGTCGCTTCTAGTTTTTATATTTTATGTTATATGAGTAATGCATGATTAAATTTTGTTATACTTTGCAATAAAAGACAGCAGTAGCATAAGATAAAATCTTTCTCTTTTTATCAAACTCTATTCAATCAGATTTAATAACTTTGTCATTGCACTATTGCAGGTGTGTGTGTGGTGTTGGCATCACATAATGGACATGGCAGAGAAGGATGCAACAGAGGGACGTTGTCCTGCATGTCGCACAGCTTATGATAAGGAAAGAAGTGTGGGGTTGGAATCAAATTTTCAGAGGTTGAAATGCTTTTGCAATCATGTCAACTTGTTTATTGCTACATTTTTACCTTGCGATTCATAAATCCTGTCCCTTGTGTAGGGTGGCTGGCAATAATTTTAGTCGAAAACAAAAGCAGCCAAAAGCCAAGCAAAAACCAACTGAAGTAAAGAAAGACCTTAGCAATGTTAGAGTAATTCAGAGGAGAATGGCATATATAATCGGGCTGCCTCTTAGTCTAGCTGATGAAGATGTGTGTATTTGCATTTTGTTCAACTTTTTTTTATGTTTCAGTTCTATTTACGGGTCCTTGCAACATTTTATATAGTGTTGTTTTTATTGAGTTATTTTTGTTTTGTAGTTGTTGCAGCGAAAAGATTATTTTGGCCAATATGGGAAAGTTACAAAGGTTTCACTTTCTCGGACGGCGGGTGGGACAGTTCAACAGTTTGTCAATGATACCTGTAGTGTGTACGTGTTACATCCTAAAAACTTGAATCAGAGTTGTTTCGCTTTTTTCTTCTTTGTTGTAATTTATTTTGCGGTTGTTCATGTCTGCTTTACGACAGTGGTCTATCACTGTATAATGATGACCTAGTAAAAGTTTGTTTGTCACTAGTTCACTGCCCTGCTGGTTTGCTGTTTATTCAAGGATATCATTATATGTTAACCAGCATCTAAATAGATCTATTTCATATGGACTATATCTTTTCCAGCAAGCATGATTTTTTTTATATTTCTTAATGTATATTCTTATCCCTTATATACCCCCAGATATATTACATACTCAAAAGAGGAAGAAGCAGTGCGGTGTATTCAAGCGGTGCATGGTTATGTGCTGGATGGTAGGTTTTTAAGGCAAGTACATAATCTTCTATCCCTCTTAACTTGTATTTCCGGACAATTTTTAGTATCCTTTGACTACAAGGTGAAATTCAACTTCCGCAGGGCATCATTTGGAACAGCAAAGTACTGTCATACATGGTTAAGAAATATGGTATACATGACATGCTCAATGTTAAGTGGACCAAACCCGATTTTTCTTTCGGTAAATCTTATGGAAGCTGTTTTTTTTGTTGGCAGCCTTGCAACAATGTTGCTTGTTTATATTTGCATAATATTGGGGCTGAAGAGGATAGTTTTGGAAAAGATGAAATAGCTGCAGTTCATACTAGGTATTAAATGCTCAAGTTTGATTTCCACTGCTGTTACATTATAGTTCAATACTTTTTCTGGGTTTGCATTTAATTTAACACGTAATACTTTACTTTTCTACTATTTTATAAGAAAAGCTTCTTAACTGGCAAGAAAATTCATCTGTGTAAATAAATTTTACATTCTACCTAATGTATAGTATGTTTCACGCCCTCTCTTTTCTGTAGATATTTGTATTGGTAAATTTACGTTTTTTTAACTGTCTTGCTGATAAATTATTATACCATCATTGTGAGTTTGGAATATTTCTTGCTTTTGCGCCTTTCTATCAATTATCACATATCCACATGTGCTAATTTTTGCTTAAAAGTCAATAATTATTCACAATGCTAGATTCACTGATGTCACTTTTGCCACAAATTATGTATTTCAGGAATAGAGTTCAGGAAATTGTTGGTGCCACCCAATATTTGCATAACCGTTCAGGAAGCATGTTGCCACCACCAGTAGATGAACGCTTGAATAATCGCAGTGCTTTGGCTCAGGAACCTGTCTTTAGCAATGCCCTGAGAGTAAGTTAATTTTCTGTTAATTCATACAGTCTGATAAAAATCAGACTTGGATTTATGGAGAGGAACAAATATTTTTTATTGGTGTAATCAAGTTTCTTCTGTCATATGCAGACATCCATATACCTATTTTATTGACTTGGATTAGATGAGACAAAATGGGTGGGTCAGGTAACGGGCCATAACGGGTCGGGTTGTCTTGAAACAATATTTCTTTAGATTTTTTTTTCTATATATAATTAGTGTGTCAAACAAACAAATAAACATACACACTTATATCCCACTTGAGTCTCGGAGTTTGTAAAATATGGTTATAAAGGTCACATCATTTTGATACTAATCTAATATTTGAAGAAAATAATTAAGAGGTATGCATTAAAAATATGGACTTTGGTCGACTGTCGACCCGTTTCCTTTTTAAGTTATTTTTTCCGTCAGTTTGCACGTTTAACCCATTGGAGATGTACAACTGTAAATCCGGTCATTTTCACAAGATTGGAACATAACTATTTACTTGTTTGGCATTGTTCAGGATGTACCGTATGCTGCAGTAGCTTCTGGTGATCACTTGCATTCTTCTAAGGACAAAGATGGAGTAATTAAATCATCCAAACACATGACAAGTTTTGTAGATATTGTTGGAAGGTCATGTAATTCAGGTTCAGATAAAGATATTAGCTCAGTATCACAAGGGCAGATGCCAAGCTTATGTTCAGATATGTCTTTTGTATGCATCAATGATAAGACTGGAGATTCAGATATAGTGTCATCAAAATCTTCAACTTATAGCGAGCCTTTTAGGGAAGCTTCTAAAGTAGCTGAGCTAACACTTAAGGACACTAACATTATAAAAGAACGATCTGCTTCGGCATTAGATTCACAAACATCTTTAGATCCTTCTTATCCTGCTGAGGTATTTAAAAATTACAGTGATCAAGCTTGGTGGCAAATGGAGTCTGGTAGCCAAAACGGTTTTGGTGTAAATAATTATGCAGATGAAGCCTTTAAACAATCTACATGTACAAAACCTGTATTGAATGATAGAAACGATGAACAAAGATTTGGAAGTTTGGCTAAGTCCGATAGGATCTATGGAGGGTCCAAGTCTTTTTCTAATGAAGAAATAGTAGAGCACTTGAGACGGCTTGATGATGATAGCTGTGTGGATAATGACGAAAATTCTGCTGCTGTGGAAAGCAGTATAATATCGAATATATTGTCTATGGATTTTGATGGGTGTGATGATTCAGTTTTGCCTCAAACCGTAACTGGATTATTTGAACGGAAAGATATAGGACATGGTTCTACCTGGAGTTTTCAAAATAGTGACCACTCAAGATTCTCTTTTGCAAATGAAAAGGGACATAGTAATCAAGAGTTGGGGAGATTTTCTGTTTTTCAAGATTCTCGTGAGATTCAGGACAGTGTCTATAAGCCACATTATCAGGGTATGCCTATCACTTCCCACTACATGACGCATATACACATACAACATACACATACAGCCATGCATGCATGCCTAAATACATATATACGACCAGACACACTTGCATAGTTGCATTTTATTGCTTGTTCCTCCATGGATCAGTATTGTGTCAGCATGACTGTTTTCATAGATACACAAGTTCTGTGCTCTGTACAAATCTATGTTTGCAATTTTATTTGGCTAAAATTTGTATTTATATTATATATTCTATTTGAACTTTGAAGTCTTTTTTAAATTATTATTATCATTATTATTGTTGTTTTGTAATGAAAGGATCTAGGGCTCAGAATGTTATACCGCCAGGATTCTCGAAACCCCCTCCTGGGTTTCCCTCATGCATGAGCACTGAGCAGGTTGTTTCTGCCAATTCGGGTATGCCATCTTTGCCATTCTCTCCATATAATATGTATTTTGTTGTTTTTCAGATTTACGTGTCATGAGATTTGCAGCAAGGGAAGTATTTGACTTGGTCAAATATCATGAGATTAATACTACTCTCTTTACTATGATATTGTCAGGTAGTTATGTGAAGAATTCTTTGTCAAACAATCGTTATTTTTTGCCATCAGCAGGGGATCTTAGCAATAACGGTGATGATGTCATTGATCCTTCCATGATGGTTGTTGGAAGGGGCCAATCATCATCTCTTGACACAAGGTCTAGCTCATTCAATGAAGAGACAAAACGCTGGCTTCTGATGCAACAGCAATCTACATCTGTCACACAACGTCCTCATGAGCCTCTGTTTTCTCAAACATCCTTCACACAACATCAGACACCCCAGTTTCCTTCACGAGATAATCAATACGGTGATATCACTTCCAGGCTTGTAGATCGACACCACCAGAGCTACACACAACCACAGTATTCACAGCCAAAGTTTACTAATGGTCACATCACAAATGGGTATCAGCAGCTGCATTTAGACGAGTCTCAACAGGTAAACAGCAGAAATGAAGTTGGCATGGTGAAATTGTTGCCTGGGTATGGTGAATATATGCATCCGATGCCCAGTTCTGGCGATGTATACACCCGGGTATTTGGAATGTAAAGTAGTTTACTTTTCTAACTTCTCCAGTTTGATTAAATTAATTGAAATGAACATTCCATCCTCATATCCATCTCTTGTGTATTCAAAAGAGAAATTTCTCTTGGTAAAGTTCCTTTTTTTTTACGGTTTCAATTTTAAACAACTTCATCTCCCTTTCAGAAGCCCAGAAAAGGATGTTGCTTAGTCCTCAATTCGGGTAATTTTATATTTCTGATCGTATAGCCTACAATATGTTGAACTTAATGGTTATGATAGTATATTCTTAAGGTCTGGTAAAACTTGAACATTATGCATATTATGTAGTTACATATAAAATCCAACTTGAGATCTCAAGTAGAACCAGGAAGTTTTATAATATTGAAACAAAGATATTGAAGTTGGTGACATGAGCATTTGTGCAGTCAGCCGAGCATCACTAAAAAGGTCTAGTTGTACTGGCATTGAGAAGGGCGGTCTGTGAACCTGGTATTGGAAGAGACGAATCCTGATGATGCTGCAGTAGAGGCAATGGGTCCATGATGGCCAATTACCCTTTGCGTTTGCCATGCAGCTCCTCCTAGAGAAGAAACAACACTTGCAGACCCAATTCCTTTTGTCATTTCCTGTGAACAAATATGACCTAAGTTACTAATTACTTCATGATCATCAATGTTAAAGATCGGTGAATAGTTACCATGGAATTTGGGGTATGACTGGAATACATGCTTTGCCATGCAGGAATACGCTGACCTATGGCTGTTGGATCATGATGGGATTGCCCACCCACAACAAAGTCCCCAACCTGAAAGTCGAAAGTGGGCGAGTTTGCTTTGTGACGCTTCCCAGAACTAACATCCACGCCGTGAATATGGTTTTGCTTTGTGCCATCTTTAGTGGGCGAAACCCATAGGTTGAGATCAAAATTGTAACAACCTGCTACCCCAACATGGCAAAAACACATGAACAAAATATAGGCTCTCATCATGTTGGAAAAGATAATACATAGGAAAGTAAACCACAGAATTCACAAGCAATCAATAGTACCTTCATCCCTTCTTGGAGAGTTAACATCCGCCCCATAAGTGCTTGGCTCAAAGTTGGTGATAGCTTCTTTTCCATTACTTTTAATGGCAGCTTTGTCATAAGCCCTGTATTCAGTAAAGAAATTAAAGATTATGGTGGGAGGACACAGCTTCAGATTAGAAACTTCAGATGTTAAAACAAATCGGTTCGTAAAATTCTAAGAACCTTGCAGCTTCTACTTCACTATCAAATAATCCGAGGTAAACATACCTGCAACCAAACATTTTAATCTTGTTTACAAAAACACCTCCCTAAACATATTACCATGTAGCCTTGTTATCTAAAAGATCACGCTCACTAGTCACTACCACTACCACTACCGTATTGTTTCAGTTGCATTAAAATCACATAAATTAGTTCCAGTAATGGATGCTTACTTTTTCCCTAGAAGCTGGCCCATGCGAGCCTCCCATCTCCCACATTTGTGACGGGTCACTCCTCGGTATTTTGAACTTCCTCGTGAGAATCCATTGCTCCGTCGACGCAGTAAGTGAACAAATTCTTCTTTTGACAAGTTCTCCATCTGTCAGTTTAGGAAAGTTAAACCTTTTAATGATCATGGATGTTGCAATTTGCAAGTACTCCCAGTCCCCACCACAAACCTGGGTCATGTCTTCCTCATAGTCACTTAAATCAAAGTTTATATCAGCGTCAGTTCCCCGAAACTTGATCGCAGCCCGATCATACGCTCTAAAAGTTCATTTATGAAAAGAACTCAAAACCATGATTAAAAATGTGTAGCCAAATTACATCTCACATTGTAAACACTCACCTAGCTGCATCATGGCAGGTGTCAAATCCACCTGTAATTATTCAAACATACACAACAATTTAATTAAAACAATTTGATGTTGCGAATTTTAAACTATTGGTATATCAAACGTGCTTACCTAAATATAGTTGTTTCCCACAATCCCTGAACAAATAACATGCAAACAATTAGATATTAATATCATCAAACAAGACAAGCATTGAAGAAGCTTTCGGATCATCGCCTAATATTAGTAATATACAAGTTACAGCAAATAAACTCCAACAACCTATTAGTTTATATTCCAAAAGAAATGGAGGTTTTAAACATGGAGTTCTCTGTTCTTATAATTGAGATTAGGCTATATGTGCATTGACTTATTGTACTGTTCTACTAGTGATGCACATGGATAATATAGTATATAATTGCCGGGATGCACATGATGCACATGTAAAAAAGCATGTTTGGATAGATTTGGCGAGCATGCCCTCCATTGTAAGGAATTGTCGGGATTCAAGTATCGTCATGACTGGGTTAGAGATGTTTTATGGGATGTGCTTAGGCGTGCCGGGATCTCAGCCAAGAAAGAAGCCCCTGTTAACTTTCTGACTGACCCACGAGAGGGAAGATCTACCCTGCGTCCTGCGGACGTCCTTGTGTTTGGCTGGGCGGGGGGTAAGCACGCGTGTGTTGACCTCACTGGGGTGTCCCCACTAGTGGGGCTGAGAGATAGTGGATTCGTTCCGGGACAGACGGTTTTGAAGGCGGAAGCTATGAAGGTTGCTAAGCACGAGGCAGCATGTTTAGAGAATCAGCGTGCGTTCATTCCGTTTGCCTTCGACACTTTTGGATCCCTAGCCCCTGAGGCAGTTCGCTTTTCGGAGCGGGTGCAGAAGGTGGTCCACAGTGACTCGCAAAGCCCGAGGAACCAAGGGTTTGTATTTAGTGGTATAGGCTTTGCGATTCAAAATGGGATAGAGGCGCAACTTGTTGCTCGCTTACCCATTATCCAGATGTAACTTGGTTTTTATTATTGAATGAATGAAAATATTGAAAAAAAGTATATAATAATAGACAAACATTTCTAAATTAGAAACAGAATAT
Organism: Ambrosia artemisiifolia; assembly: GCA_032199755.1. Lineage (NCBI taxonomy): Eukaryota > Viridiplantae > Streptophyta > Magnoliopsida > Asterales > Asteraceae > Ambrosia > Ambrosia artemisiifolia. The sequence continues at coordinate 4,431,976 of CM063517.1, forward strand.
GTAGACCAACGATAGGCAAAAAACAGCAATAAACTATAGCTATGAGAAATTCCATACCAAATACCGGTACCTTTCGTACCAGCAGGCCATAATATATATGGTACACTGTTTCATTTTTAATTTAGCTTAATTTAGGTATCGGTACTATACGATTATGATACTAGTTCAGAACTTTTAACGGTATCGTACTACCCTTCCGGTACCTTTCATACCAGCAGGACAGAATATATACGGTAAAGCGTTTTGGTTTTAACTTTTAACTAAATTTGGTGCTATATGAGGTAATTAACAACGTTACTGTTACCCGATCTCATCCCTAGTATAAACACAATAAAATAGCGAATTAAAGAAGAAGCAGAAGAGCACACCATATATGTGATTCCCATCGCCCAGTCCGACGGTAAAACGTCACTCCCCGGTACGGCGAGCTCTTAGACGGCGGTCCTCGCCGGCCTTTCTTCATCTTGTGAACCGGAACCGGTCTAACGTTCTGTCGAACCGGTTCGGATTCCAGAACCTTAAGATTCAACCAGTCCGCACCATAGATAGATTTAACCGACTGCGTAGGTGCTGTTAACCGAGTACCTAACTCATCTTCCTCCACCTTCAAGTAACCGGTAACCGGAAAAAACTGCCTGGTGATCAAATCAACAGATGATCGATCTAAATTTTCCTTGGATTCGCGTTTTTGATTGAAGATATCAATAAGGAAAGACCGGTTATCAGTATCATTAAAATATACAGAGCCTTCGTCATCAACCTCAGAGGAAAGTGAAGTAGCGGAATGAATCGCAGCTTCTGGAACATAATATTCTTTAGCAGTCTCGAAACCACTGCGAATATCACAATTATTGTTATTATTGTTTCTACCGACTTCAGCGTTAAGATCTAACATCTTCAATCCTTGACGCATCATAAACAAGCTTGAGCTATATTATTATTATTATTATTATTATTATTATTATTATTATATGAGTGAGAACTGGTTAACAGTTACCGATGAAATCAAGTGAAAGACTGGAGAGAAAATGGAGGGAAAATGGAACGATGAGTACAGAGTCACTGAAGATTTGATATCTAACAAACTATATGATGTTTTTTTTCACACACACAGCACGCATTAAGTGTGTGTGTGTGTGTGTAACGGAGTAAACGGAGAGAGAGAATATGAATATATAAGGAAACACGCCGTTGTCAGGTAGCAAAGTTATTGGGCTTTTGGCGATGACGAAGAGGGATTTTCATGGAGAAAAAAATAAACACGTGACTTTTATTTTATTATATTATTATAGAGTTATTTCTTTTTATATAAAAAGATGGAACTAAGGGAGGAATGTAATGTTTTAGTTTTCACTAATTTGAATCAATTATACATTCTCACATTACTTTACTTATTTACTTTACTGAAACACCTTTTTGAAGTAACTGTTTTTTAATTTTCAAACCGTAATTAAATTTTTAACCATTATAACGGTTTCAAATATCGGCATGATTGGGTTAGAGACATTTTGTGGGACATTTTAAGACGTGCTGGGATCTCAGCCAAAAAGGAGGCCCCTATGAACTTCCTCTCGGATCCAGCAGAAGGGAGATCCACCCTACGACCAGCAGATCTCCTTGTCTTTGGGTGGGCCGGTGGGAAGCATGCTTGTGTTGACCTGACGGGTGTATCTCCCCTAGTTGGGTTAAGGGATAGTGGCTTCGTAGCAGGGCAAGCGGTGCGGAAAGCAGAGGCAAAGAAGGTAGAAAAACATGCTAAAGCCTGCGAGGAGAACCAACACGTTTTTGTACCATTGGCCTTTGATACCTTTGGCTCATTGGCACCAGAGGCTACCCGTTTCCTGACCAGGGTACAGCGGGTTATTCATAGTAGTGTCTCGGCTTCGGGTGGGTAGGGTTACGTTTTTAGTAGATTAGGATTTGCTATTCAGAAAGGGTTAGCGGCGCAGCTTGTTGCCCGCCTGCCCGTTATCTTAATGTAATTTTCTTTGTCTGGGAATGATAATATAATTATTAATTAATTTATTTGTTATTATTAAAAAAAAAATTCAAGAAAATGAACCATTGCATTTTCTTCTATAAAAACCCCATAAACTTCAATACCAAAATCACACAAAAACCCATTATCTTTAATCATATCGTTAAAATAGTCCCGTGGAATGTAAATGAGGAGATCGCGTTAACGAGGGCATACTTGACAGTGAGAAACTCAAACGATGCTGCCGATTTGAGGAGAACTTCGTTTTAGAACCGGGTGTTAGTGGAATTCAATGAAATAACCGACACAAATGAACGCCCCAAGGATTCGGTCGTTAGTAAGTGACATGTTCTCTGGTTCAAGTGTATCTGATGGATCGCCCTCTGTGACGCCACGATGGAGAGACACCCTAATCTTCAAGAAAACACTGCAATCCAAGTCACGCGCCGCGACTATTACCATGTACAAGGGAGTAACTTTATCCACTTTGTGACATGGCGATTGTTGCGCGGTTGGTTTAATGAATAATGTTTAATGTTGTTTATTGTTTAATGTTTAACGTTGTTTAATGTTTAATGGGTTTTAATGTTTAATGATAGTAAACCGTTAAAAAATTAATCAAAATACAAACATAATTAACCTAATTAAACATAAACATAAACCTAATTAAAATACTACTTAAACATAGCTAAATAAAGAAAGAATACGTGACTGTCTGGGGTGAAGAAACGTCACGATCACTATCATGCCCGTCCGACCTCTCGTATTGATATTGATATCCCTCACTTTCGATTGTCGGGCAATACATTTCTTCATCCGAATTATTTACGTATTCGGCCCCAGGATCAGTTTCATAACCTTCGTCCGGGGGGTTTTGTACCGTAGCCGGTGGGTTTCGCACTATAGGAGGATTGACACGCTCCGGCACTCGGACAACATCTCTAACTTGTATTGTTCCTAGTTGTAGTAGAGCTATTACGTAATCATATGCCTAAATCAATTCTTCGGTGGTCAAATCGTCAGGATATTCTGGCTCGTGAAATTCAAATGTTAGGGAAGGTTGTGTAGTCGGTGGGTGTGTAGTTGCTTGATGTTTTGCCGGTGTGTGTGTAGTTGTATGGTGTGTTGTTGGTGTGTGTGCGTAGTTGGTTGGTGTGTAGTCGGTGGGTGTGAAATCGGTTGATGTGTTGCGGGGCAGGATGATTGTCATCGACGATATGTATTCGGAAACATATTACCACCACTCATATTAGATGTAGTTGTGTAAAATTGTATGTGTAGATATGGTTTATAGAGAGTAAAATATAAAAAAAAGGTCTAAATGTAAACGTTAAAAAAGGGTCAAAAAATAACGGTCAAAGGAAAAAAAAACGTTGGAAATTCATTGACTGGTCAACAAATATGATTGTTTCCTTTCTACCAGCACGGTAAGAAGAACCAGAAATTGGTTCATGGGACGCGTACTAGCACGGGTGGCGGTGGTGTTAACGTGCTGGTACTAGGGGTACCCGTGCCAAAATTGGAAGCGAATATCACATTATAACCGTAGAAGAAAATAAGTGTATTTTCGAGAATATAACATTAACTAAAATATGTATGACATGGAAATGGGTTGATGAGCTGTGATGTCTCCAAAACAAAACAAAACAAAACAGATTTGTTCCTAAAAAATAAACAATTCAATTTAATGATAAACATGAAACCACACTTTACAGAAATTGAAATAAAAAGAATGTAAAAGAAAACACGGACAAAATAATAGAAAAAACATATATAAGAACTAACAAAAAGCTTGAAAACTAAATAACTAAATATACATAAAGAATATACAAGATTACAAGTGTTGGCTTACCAACATAATAATCGATAGTCCAAGACTACAAGTGTTGACAATATAATTCGATGACTGCTTCCAAGAGAAATAAAGAAAATAGTGTGATAAGGCAATGGTATGAGGGGTTTTAAAGATTAAATTGAGGGATGTTGATTTTAATTCATCATTTAAGAAGAGAAAAGGAAAAGGTAAGGCATTGAATCTCAAATTGATTTCATTAAAGATGAGAAAATTAAACGATGAAGCAAATAATAATAAAGATGACTTGCATTAGTCATTTGTACAATTGTAATCAAATGTTGCACATAGGGACATAAAGGGAAGGATTTGGCAAAAAGATAGTTGTTTACCTTGTGACCTTTTATATGTCATCTTAAAATTGACATGAAGTGACTATTTTAGCCACCTTTCCTCTTTATAATGTAGTATAGATAGTATAGATAAGTCCCACACACATAGATATTTTATATTCAAAAGTATATAACAAAAATGCATACTTTGAATAATATATGCATTTAATTTTAATTTATAATTAAATTTAGTTTTTCTCTAAATCGTTACTTCATATAATATATGCATGTATTAAAAAACATAGTGTAATTCAAAATAGAGTATTTTTTGGTGTCATAAAGCTATAGACAAACCAAACTGATTTCATTAGAAAATAGATATCGATATATTGTATCAGTGGAACAGTTCCGGTATTATTTTGTGGTTTTCAATCAATGTAACATATTTTGTTTTTAGTACCGTGACGAACCGAACCGATTCCCACCGAACAACATTGGTATTGTTGAAACCGATATTCTTTTTTATGTTTTTTGATCGATGTAACATATTTTGTTTCTTTTAGATATAAAGTTTATAATACTTCGAATATATGGTTGCGACGTGCTTATAAGTCTACATCTTGATGTAAATTTTATTTAAACAAAACTGCCGCAAAGCGTGGGCATAACTCGGTAATTATTATTTATAAGGTTACACGATTTTATAAAACCAGCTCAACTATGGATCGAATATCCATGACATGACCGTTCGATAAAGGTTAGGAAAACGTTGTAATCTATCTGCTTCTCTCAGTTATATATTTTATAGTTTATGAAAAAGGTGAGAAATAGATGACAATTAATATAAACTTGATTATAAAATGATAAACGAGCACCTTGGAGTGTGACAACGTAACCACTTATTTGGCTATAACCCAATGGACCCGGCAAGTCCTAGCTATGTTCCACATTTTTTGTTTTCCATTTTAAATAATATTTGTAAAGTTTGCAGGTCAAATCGATAATACATACACAGCTATGCATCCGGTTAACCGGTATAGAAGTAAACCTTTATATTAGTTTCTTATTAACAGTAGATATTAATCACCGCCACTTTTCACTCAATCATTTTTTAAGCACAAATAATATTACTAATGCTAACCATTTTAAGGCAATTATTTAGTTAACACATACATACAATAATATTCTTCATTGTAGTCGCGCAGTGGTGGTGCGTAATTGTATTCCAATGAAGATACTAATCCAAGAATGTGCCAAATCTATTTACGAGACAAAAGAAATATAAATACAAATTCATTTAAACTATAAACGTAAAACACAAAACAAAAAAACACATCTCTAGTCTTCATTGTCGGCCGGTAGTCAATGTGCGTATAGTCAATGTGCGTAATTATATTTCGCTAAAATTACTGATTAAATCACAAGCGAACATGGTATGCGATACCAAAAAACACTTTATTTTGAGTACAACTTCGTTAACAAAAGGAAATATAAAACAACAACAAATACAAAATATAGAGTCTTCATTGTTATCGGGTAGTCGATGTGCATGTATGTTAAAGTTACCGATTGAAGCATGCTGGAAGTCGTTAGGAAACCAAGGAATACTTGATTTTGAATACAACTTTGGTTTTAATAATTCATATCCGAATGTTAAGAAAACTTAACGAATAAAATTTATTTTAACAAAATTATATAAAATGATTAATAAAATGTAAGAAAAAAGTAAGTTAAATGTGCATGAAGAAGGAGGTAGGGATGGTAATGGGTCGGGCTGGGACAAGTTTAAGTAATTCTAACCTCAAACCCAATTAGATAATCTTGTACTAGATCCGTTCCAAACCCGTCAGATTTCTATCGGGTAATTACCCACTCGGGTATCGGGCAATGTTTTTAAACCTGGACCGGACCAGCTGGTCCGGGTTGATAGTTTGGATGGGTAATACAACGACCCGGTGGTTGACCGGCGACCAGGAGGTTGGACTGGGAAATTGGCCGGTTAGACTGTTTTTTTTTTTTTTGGGTTTTTTTGTGATTTTTGGGCCGGTTCGACATCCGGTCCGGTTCTGAAAACATTGGTATCGGGTATACTCGTGGGTTTTAGGTAAACCTGTTAATCTAAAAAAAATGTTGGGTATACACGATCCAACACTTATAAGCTATCTACTGGGTAACTAATAATTAATTACATTTAGCATTATCACTATAAAATATATTAATACAATGTATATAAATAAAATACCTAAAATATGTATAAAAAACAACTCAAATGTATAAATGACAAAAAAGTGTATGCCTATACACACACATCCTTAAAAAAAAATGAAAGTATATTGGGTATACAATGGGATAAATGGGTACACTTTATTGAGTAAATCGGTATATCACTAAATCCTGAATCCGTTTTAAACCCGCGAAAAAAAAAAGTAATCCCAAACTTAATCCCATACTCGATTACCTGAACCCAAAGCCATACGAAATGTTCGGGGGTACTATTTTCATCCAAAAGGAGGAGGTGTCACTCATCTATACTACATTATAAAGGAGGAGACATGGCCAAATATGTCAAAATTGTACAAAGTTAAGATAGCATACCAAAGGTTTCTTTACAATTTCTTAAATTTTACCAATTTTCTTCCCTAAATGCCCCTAGAAGATAATAAACTTTTATATGAAAATGCTCACCCAAACTAAATAAACACACGGGATAACAATATTTTTGAACAAATTTCATATAATAGCGATGAAAGATAATAATTTATGTTACCAAAATAAATAATCTTATCTCAGCTAAACTTCTATGAGTTTTAAAACTTTGCCATAATAATACTTATTATAAACCCTTTTCATATATATGCGTCTACATAGCGGCAAAGTGGACGGGATGGTTCGGCTCACTGGCTACATGGGGGACTTTTTAGCTGTTGGGTCAGGTTGGGTAAGTTTATTACAACCTTACAAATCACAACTTTTAATTTCTAAATGGACAATGACCTTCATATGATAGTGTGTACAATATCATATTATTACTACATCATTTTGTCATGTAAATGAACTTTATCATTTAGCAAGGTGTCTTAAATGGCATGGTTATGTAGATTTGCAAGGACCGAACAGCTTACACAAGAGTGATGTTTATGTTCATATTTATCTGTTAGAGTAACATACATTTGGTTTATTAAGATTTGTTCAATAATAAGTACATGATTTTTGTGGTGAATTGCAATCATTTGTAAGTGGCGGTGCACATTTCTTTTTTTTTTTTCTTTCTACGAATACTTGTTAAAACATAGGGTGCACATTTCTATTCTTTTTGTGTAACTTGCGATAAAAAACCTAAGTATCATAATGTTGTATTGCAACCCATTTATGAATCTCATGCGCAGGTAAACCAATTAGTAAAAGGATAAAAGGATTAAGTACCATGACTTAAATGATGGTATGTCTCTTAAAACATTTTAAAATATCATTTCAAATTTCAAACCTAGCTTTATCCATTTAAAAACTAAAGAGATAGTATACGGCCCGTAGTTAATAATATTAACTAAATCATTTATTGCAATGCATATAGTCAAATATGTAACCTCCCTATGTGTCACTTTTGCCCGTCTTTAGTAGACTAGGGTTCGCAATTCAGAAAGGGGTGGCGGCGTAGCTTGTTGCCCGTCTACCTTCTATTGTGATGTAACTTTCGTATTTTGTTTTAATGAAAATATTTAGAAAAAAAAAGTGTCACTTTTGAACTTCAACTTTAAAGTTTGCTAGAAATGGAATTCTTAAAGAAAATCCCCTTTGTGATGGACTAAATCATTAAATTTTGTACTTTGCTTTTCGGTTCAAACACACATATAGTGAGTTAGGGGTTGTTTGGTTGATTAAGTGCTGAATCATTAAAATGTCTGAATGATTAAGTGTTGAATGGTTCAACTATTCAACAAGTCTGAATGATTCAGCTCTTAATCATTCTATTCAGAGCTTTTTTTAGGTTGAAACAAACAGTCTGAATACTGAATCATTCAGAGCTGAATGATTCAGAGCCACATTAAGAGGCTACCAAACAGACCCTTAATGAGTTTATATAAAATGAATTATGTCCGTAGGTAATGTAAGAAAACGTTAAAATGAGACGCATGTATTTTAGGCGGGAGACATAAAATAATAATAAATATAAAAACAATACTCTCGTTATGTGCAGGAAACATAATAGTACAATACCGTTTACAAAACTATATAATCAAATAAGATACAAACAAAATGTACCGAATGTTGATTCAAGCAACTTCAACCGCACCATCTTGTACTAATCGCCTCTGCAAGAATAAAGTATTCTTTGACGGTCTTTTTGGTCGAGTCACGCTTCCCATAAAACAGATTTCACGCCTCCTGTCAGATGATCTGTTTCCAAGGGTACAACAACCGGAACAGTATGTGTACTGCCGGAGATGGCTCACGCGCTCGAGGTTACACCGGGTTAGATGTTTTTGATTTATGTGGAAAAGAAAATATGAAGATGGTGAAAGAATTAGAGAGTACTCCTCTCAAAAAATCTATAAACTTTTTGACAAAATTTTTTCTCTAATAGTAGTATCTTTTGTCTCTAATTTTATTTATTTCATTCTAACATTTTCATATGTATGTAAAATAACTCATTAGATATCCCTTTTATACTCATCTCAAAACTCTATATTTAATTGTCATACATAATTAAATAGTTTTATGAGTCAAATGAAACCTTTATTTGATTCATGACATGTTAATGTCAAATTTAATAAAATTACGAGTCATAATCAAAAGCTCCATAATGAGTCTTGAAAGAGTTATATCTAAACAACTCTTTTATGACAAAGACATAATTTTATACTAGAGTCACCAAAGTTTTAAGAATATTCAATTCAACCACTCAACTTCGAGTTTCGATATCTCATTCATCTTAACTCCAATTTTGGATATGGTTTGCTTCATTTTGTGAAACTTTCACACCTTAGAACACAAACTTATAAATAATTATCTATATAACTCATATATAAATACAATTATTTATTGTCCAAAATTAGTGAAAAATCATTTTCACTATCATTTTTTCAATAAACGTATTGTGTACCGGAACCACCCTTCATATTCATATGTGCGTACGTATGTGTGTATAATGTATGCATAATTAGATAACTACAAGAACGATACGAAACTTGTGTATCTAACCATATTTTTTTTTAAATTTAAGTATAAGATTGTTATATTTTATTTAAGAAAACATCATTTTTTTTTAAATTCAATACGTTGTTCGATAAACCATGCATCCAAATTCCAACCCTGATATAAATGTGTGTTTAATTCATCTACAATGGTACGCGTAACTTATCTAGACAAGCAACTTTGGGATTATAATAATGTGTATAGCCATGCCAAAATTTAAACTTTTTATTTGTATAACCTTGCAAAGTTACGATGGGAAGTTAGAGGCAAAAGGTGATTTACTACGTTACAGGACTGCACATCGAGAATTCATTATTTGGCTTACGACACAGTTAGCGATTCGTGGGAGATATTTGAAGATGTTTGAAAAACACGTAACGTGAAGGTTTGTACAATTTTTTCAAAGGTGTGTCAAGCTATACAATAAGAGGTATTTGCGAAAACCAACAAAGAATGGCATCAAATTGTATCACATCCACGAGAGTAGACATAGTTATCCCGAAATGCTTAGTAGCATCGATTGTATCCTTTGACCGTGGCGTAATTACCCTAATGCTTGGCAAGGTCAATTTACGCAAGGTGATCACGGACATCCCTCAATAATGCTAGATTGTTTTATAATTGTAATTTAAATGATCATGGACATCCCTCAATTTACACTACGATTTGTTTGTATACAACGTTAGATTGTTTTATGAATTATATTATTTAAATTTTCCAACCGGGTACCTAAGCTAGTATAGTATAAATATAGATTAAGCGGTATCTGATAACCTAAGAGGGTGTTTGGGTAAACTTTTTGAAAGCTACTTATGGCTTTTCACAAAAAGTTATAAGTAGTTTTGAAAAGTTACACTTCCCTTACTTTTCAAAAACTCATTTTCCATGTTATAAAAACTCATAAGTAGAAGTTAAAAGTCACATTCTCAAACACTTCATTTAACTTATCAACTTTTTAAAAAAAAAGAAGCTATAAATAGGTGAAAATAAGGAGAGCCAAACATGCCCTAAAATAACACAAACAAACAATAGAAACGACAGACCATATCAAAATACAATAGAATTATTTGGCTGAAACGGTAAAATCAAAGAGTCGGCTTTGAATTTTACGTTGACGAATACGTTAAATTACTATTATTTTTAAATGTTTTTCTCGTGTTTTGTTCTTTTTTTTTTAAGGATACCTTGGATTCTAGATACTTCATTTCCTACGTTGTTAGTTTCAAACAAATCTTAGGTTTCATTAATTATTTGATTACCTACCCACAGAAAATTAATAAAACAAACAAGTTAGTTTCCATTGGATGTTGTGGCTGTCAGTCAATTAGAGAATTTAAAAAATTAACAATGCTCTAAAAGATTAAAACAATAACCAGAGCGAGGTACTTTACGTGAGTGACAATAAACCAACAATATAGTATAAAATGCGGCAATTCAGATGCAACTTAATAGACTATGTGTAACGGTGTACTGTCTAAGGGCGTTAACGATCCAAAGTGATACCATTTTTGTATGTTTTTAGACGTGAATGGGCGCCAAACACTGTGTAGGAGGGGGCGTGAAGGGTTGGGTGCGAGCTTGCTAACGCTTGAAGCAAGAAACTAACGGTCTTGAAGCAACATCCAATGAAGGGTTGACCGTGGGAGGTTTGGCTAATGTGGCTTTGACGTTGTGATGGTGATGCCCTTAGCATGGTTACACAACAGATGATCTAATAAATAAAACGATATTTTTTTATGTTAAATAATGACAGTTTTTTAACGGCTGGCATTTATTAAACTTGACTAACAAGAAACTAGCCAACAACAAAACATAGCAATCACAAAGTCGTTACCGGATTCTGGAGCCAAACAACCCAATTTATCTTTAATTTTACCGTTCGTATTAGCACATTAGAAGACCACAAATTAAAAGACTTAACAAAATCCCTATTATAATAAAGCATTCCAAAGAATGTCATGTGTCATTGCCAAATCAATTCTTCAACTTTTAATATATTTATCTTTGTCTTTACTATACTACTAAATAATAATCTTAAATTATCGTTTTTCTTTCCCATTAAATAATGATATTAAATCATTTTTATTTATTTCCTAGTAAATAAAAATATTAATTCATAATTTTCTCACTTTTCTCTTATTTCTTTAATATTTTTTTTCTTAACTACTTTTATTTTCTCCACTTTTATTTTCATGCAATACACAAGTTCCTAACCAAATAATTAATATAAAAACACAAGTAAAATATTGTAATAAATAGGTAGTACATCAAGGCTCATTTTTTAAAAACAAATATCTTAATGATGATTGTATATGTTAATCTATTACGTTATATTTATTCAACCTATGTAATACATGAGTTTTTAAAGGTATAACTATTTTTTTACTTGGCGTATAAAATTAAATTGTTAAACATGTGTAATACACGAGGCTCTAACCTACTAATCAAATAATGACATTTGATATTTTATTTTACTAAGTTTTCTATTTTCTCCTATGATTTTATCACATGTTTAATAATTAAGAAGTTATAATATCATTCTCAAAGGCTATTTGGTTGAGACCGGTGTCACGTGATAATGGAAAAGAAAATGTTCTGTGTTCTTTATATATGAAACTAGCTTTTATCCCGGGAGCGTCCCCGGGTTGAAAAATACAACATGTGTTGCAGTGTTGCGCGATTCTTTCTCCTAGCTTCTTTTGATGAAGTATACCTATGCATCTTTAAAGAGTAAAATTTCAATGATAGCATGACGATTGGGCTGAATTTCAACATCGTAGTAAGAACCTGGTTTAAAATAAAAAACATGATTAATGAATAACCAGAACACATTGTGTTTTTTTTCCTGTATGAACGAAGCCCCACAAAAAATAGTCGTTTTTTTCTCCGTTTTTTGTATAGCACTATGGTACTCGTTGGAAAGATAATAAAACGCTCGTAAATTTGGTGTAATTTTTTTCTTTAAAAACTCTCGTATATGAAAGATATTAACGTTTAAAAATTATGGGAGAAAACATAAAAAGAGAAAAATTTAAATTTGTTTTTAAATTATTTTTTTCTAAAATAACTCAATTTAATTTTAGTAGATTATGTTTTATATTATTATTTGTTTTATTTTAATTTGCCACATGGTATATTTTTTTTTTAATAATAAATTTAATACTATCATCTCAATGTGCCACATGGCACATTTAATGGAGGGTTGAGGCCTCCATTAAATGCCACCTCATACAAATTCAATTCTTTTATTATAAGTTATAGATTTGAGTGATGCCACATATGTACGATGATATCTATCGAAGGAATTGAATAAACAACCGAATAGAAAATGATGTTCAATGTTTTATGTATTTATTATGAATCTATGATTATCGATTTATCTCTCTATAGAGATAATACAAACTGATGAGATGCTTACGAACTCCTGACGTGATAAGTACTTATAAAATAAGAAAGGTATAAAAACTCGAATATAAGATAAACGTCATAAGTTATTTTTTTCTAAACGGCCAACGAATGCTACAAGTCCGGCCATCCAGGGAGTTCATTGGCGAAAGGCCACCCACGCCTTGCGAACGAAGATGGCGCTGATGATCCGGCCCACTCATCATTCTAGGAGAAACTCGCCGCCCAAAGGCCTATTGTAATAAAACCCATGGTCCACCAGGAGCAAATTACTAAGTGAGACTCAAACGCATGACTTCCACATTCGAAGGCATAGGGTTGCCTCCTCCCAAACTAATTGATCTAGGAGTCATTGACACATCACACATTGGCAAATAAAGTCTTAATTGTATATGTAATATATGAAAAACTATACCCCTAACATAAATTATTGCGCTAATTAATAGGCCCCTCAAGCTAAAGATATTAAAAAAAAAAGTCTACACTATCCAAGAGATACAAAAGTATAAATTTATGAGTTCTAACATAACAAATAAACAACCCACCAATATACAAAAGTATAAATTTATTTAATTCAAGATAATTATATTAATTCAGCTTTGCATTTTATCTCAAACCTAACATTTATAAAGTTGTAGCTAAAAAAAAAAGGACAACTCTTACGACTATAGAAGTAGTGCGCAAAAAAGTTTAGTAAATAATATTATCCATTTTAGTATTTTAAAACGTTTCTCGAAATTAAAGTGATCTACATGCTTTGTTTGTAAAAAACTAATTTCATTATAATCTTGTTTGTCTGCAATCTTGTTACGAATAACGATTTGCAAATTAGGTTCCACGGTATTTTAGATATAAATTTTTATTTTTGCATCAAAGAAATACAAGTTATAATAGCCATCTAGGAGTAGTTAGAATAGAGAAATTAAAACCAAAAGTTTAAAAAGTTTTAAGAGGCTTAGTGAAGAGGCTTGAAAGGTTACATCATAATTTCATAAAATATATAACAATACCAAAAAAAAGAAAAAAATGAAAACTAAACCCAAAAACACACAGTGGGTACTAGGTAGGCAAAATATCATTGACAAAGGAGAAATCGAACTAAAAAACAAGAAAACAAAATTCTAGTAGGCGGTTACAACGATGTGTTGTAATCTTGTTACGAGACGACTTGCAATAAATTAGGTTCCTCAATATTTTAAATATGAGTTTTTATTTTAGGATCAAAGAAATACAAGTTGTAATAGCTGCTAGATCTAGGAGTAGTTAGAACAAAGAAATTAAAACCAAATGTTTGAAGAGTTTTAAGAAGATTAGTAAAGAGCGTATATAAAAGTTGCATCATAAAATAAATAAATAACCCCCTCCTCCAACTAAAAAGAAAACCAAACCAAACCAAACCAAAAAACACATAATAGGTGGTCAAAATATCAGTGATACACGAGAGATCCAACAAAAAAACAAGAGAACAAATTCAAGACAGGAGTTACAGCAACGACGTGTGGTAGCAATCAGATAACACGGGCCGGTTTTGTCACGATCATAGTGGAATATGCACATTGCTATACTCTTATTAAATCGAACAAAACAAAATCTGATGAACTATTCTACAATATTGATGAAGTGTAAATATTACTAGTTTAATCAAAATGAAATATTTAAATGAGAATCGATTCAATACTAGCTTTCATTATGTACATTTAAAGTCTCTGGTAGTTGGACGACACAGTAAATGTTTCTAATGGTATACATTGTAGCAAACGTGGTCTCTTATTCATCTTGAGTCTTCTTTTCAACTTGTTTGGTTCATGCAATAAAAAACTATTTTTATTATATTTTTAAACTAGTTTTTACCCGGGGGCGTTCCGGGTTGGAAGTTTTAATATTGAATGCAGTATTAGTAATGCAAAAAGACCTTTTTATGTATAAGGAAAAAAAATGACTGGTAAAAAATTAATTGGTGAAAAGGCAAAACTATAAATATTGGATTGGGCTTTTGATTATGCAATTAACAATTAAAATGATATTGGGTTGTTATGGTAATTGTAATTGGATTGGGCTTTTGATTATGCAATTAACAATTAAAATGATATTGGGTTGTTATGGTAATGGTATTGGGTTGCATTTTAATAAAAGTGGATTGAAAATTTGCAATTAATGTGTCATAAAAAAATGTAAAGCATAACTTGTATGGTTTCATAGTAGTAAGAAAAGAAAAATACGTGAAGGTTAACCAAAAAAAACAATTTTAAAACCCATTACACAAACATATAAGAAGGTTCATAAACGGTTATATTAAATCAACAACTGGCAAGCACTACATTAAGAGAACTAAAAGTGTTTAAGCTAAGTAACCACATGAAGCAACATTTAAGTTTTAACACAAAGAAACATGGCAACAAAATGAACCTGAACATAATTATATAATAGTTTCTACGCAATATAAAAGCCCAATTCGCCTTCATCCTTGTTATATCGTAAACGATACGTCCATCCATTATGTAATCCAAGTTCGTCCATGCATGTTTTCCATGAAGAAATAGCAAACCTGACACCGTTTCTTGAAGTTTCAGCTCGAAGTGTGGCGTTCAACATGATTTGATCTTCAAAATGTAGAGTTATTTATTGGCCATTTTCAAATTCTGCACTTCGACCAAACAACATTGGAAACCTCTGAAATAACGAATAAGTAAAAATTTAAAAGAATAATAGAAAGTCTGAATTAATTATGATTATTATAAATAGTAATGAAGAGGAAAGATCCGGTACAAATAGCTTTTTTGGTAAGAACTGTGAGAATCAAAGGAGGGTATTTTTTTTTTATTTTTTTTTAAAATTTTTTTTTCCCCATATTGTTAAACATGTATTATAGTATTGAAAACTAAAAAAAAAAAAAAAAAAATTTGGTGTAGAGTAATTACGTGTAGAGTAATTACACAATTACTCTAGTGTAAACTAATGTATTTACCTTAATGACGTAATTACACTAAAAAAAATTTTTTTTTTAATTTTTTTTTTGTATTATTCATCTAGAAAGAATGTTTAAGCACATGGGAAAAAAAAAATTCTAAAAAAAAAATAAATTTTTTTTACCCCCTTTGATTCTCACAGTTCTTACAAAAAAACTATATGTATTTGATCTTTACTCTAGTAATGAATTGGAAATAATGAAGGAGAGTATTACAAATCGATAGGTAATTTCTTTTTCAATCTGTAATAAATGACGTAATTCACTTTTATTATGATGAACAGAAATAGGACATGCGAAAGTGAAGACCTTTAAAAGTAAAAACCATATCAAAAGCTCATTTTTAATACAAACGCCATAAATCATTCGTCAAGATTTCAATTTGTAACAATAGTGTTTTTAACCATGAACAACATATTAATTATTCACAAAAAGTTCATAAAATGACAGTCTAACACGTCGTCAAGCACCCATCCATCTATAGCCATCTCTATGTTAAACATATGTTCTACTCAGATCATAGTAAAATGGGGTTGTGGATTCATACACCCCCTACCTTAGGATTCATACACCCTGGCCCACACTACACACCAATAGAAAGCTGCCACATAGCCAGAATGTGATGTCATACACCCTAAATATGATGTCACGTGGTGTATGAATCCTAGAACCCTAGTAAAATATGATCATAGACATCCTGATGCTTCCGTCATTTGCTCATTACCATGTATAGAAAGAATATACACCTGAAAACTTAGATAATAAAGCCGATCCATAAGAGCAGACCTTTCGGCTACAACCTCAAAAACTCAATTGGGTAAGAAAGATTTGACTCACATCCCGACTAGGCGACTTATCACACACCATCAGTCGACATTACCTTTGAAATAAATACTCACTTTCTTCGGCTATAATAGTATCCACCACCTGTATGATGTGGGTACCTATGGCGGGACGCAGACCTGCCGCCATGACCTTCCCACGAGTGCCCTCTGTAGACAACCCTACCACCGCCACTTTGACTCCAACCAACTGGCAAATTCCCCAACGCATTAAGTTCCTCCTCTTCTCTATCATTATATTCTAAGACCAGTCTCTTAATATCTTGTTTCTCTTCTAACTCTGCTGCTTCTTTCTGTTTTGTGCTCTGCACAAGAGAGCAGTCACTAGGTATAAGCATCTGTTTTGTTTGTTGTTTGCTGCCTCGTTTGACCAGGACTTTGACAGGCACTTCCTTACGTTCACCAGACTCGTAATCTATTGCCTCATCACTTTCTCCCTCACTCATCCTTCCGGGGTGATCTCTTGTGGACCCCTCAAAAACATTCATTGGTATCATCATGTTTAGCGTTGGCCGGGCACGCAGCTCCAATTTCCTTGAATCCAAGCTTTCCTGTTTAAATCGCATGATGTATGGTTATGCTGGAAATTTAACTTTTCTACTATAAAAACACTTAGCTTGGGAAATTAAATCTATTTTAGTTGTTGTGACATTACAGTAAATTTTAGTTTCAACATTATTAATTTAGCTGCATAGAGGAAAAAAAACATTTGATATCACCTCCTTCCATTTGACCAACAGTACAATACTGTAATATTCTGTGGGCAAGAGAGCATTGGTAGAATCAGATATGATATTGTCAACATTTTTCCTGATCCAAAACTTCACGATAGTAATATCTTTTGTTAAAATTTCCTACCATATATAGTAACGTCAATACAGGTTTAGATAAAAAAAAAACTGGGTAATTTTTATACAGGCTCAACTGAATCTGAAATAATTAAATTTAGTAATAATAAACAAAAAGTGTGTAAAATATGATCACGACAACTATATTATATCAACAATGTGTCTTTCAAATAAAATGATTGAATAGATTCTATGCATTAAAAATGCACTTTAGGTGACTTTCAAACCCATCCCACCCGTTTCCTTTTTCAGTTCATCAGTTGACCCGTTATAGATGCAAAAAACCACAGCACAAATTCACCCATGAAAAAATCAATGGGTCAAAATAGCCACCTCTACTATATAGGATCATATTTTGTGTAACACCTGTATACATACAAAAAACAAGAGAAAAGTGCATCTGAGTAAAGGAAGTACACATACCTGCATTAGAGCCCTAAATTCTCTGTCAAAATCAGCCTCTTCCTCAGGGTCAACTAGCATCACTTTCTGCCTAACATGGATTTCATCATCCTCGTCAGAAGCTTGACCGTCCTGGTCACCATAATCGTCATCGCTGTCACATGCATCGTCATCAAGCTCTTCCTCATCATCATTCCCGTCTGGATCCAATGTGCTACCTTGTGATGCACTGTCATATCCCCCATTACCTTCTTCATGGGTCCCACCGTTTTCTTCAGTACCATTCGCAGCAACTTGACCATTGGCAGATGAGTTTCCAGATGCAGAAGAAATAATAGTCAGTTTTTCCTGCAACATGTGCTTCTCGCCACTAACCTTTTCGGTTAAAACTGTGCGTTCATGCTCCTCAAGCTGAACCAGAGCAGCATCAACTTCTTCAGTGGTTAAGTAGCGGGTCATATTGGGGCGTAAATCAGCAAATAAGTCCTGTAAACGTTTGAACTATTAATTTACAACGAACTAACTAGTGTATTAAATTGTAACATGGCAATTAACTAATAATATGTTTGGGGAGAGAAGTTGAAAGACTGACCTGTAAGTCAAATTCTATATCGAGAGGAAGTGCACCTTTACTGAGTATGTATCGTTGAAAATGAATCAAAAATCGATCCAGTTTTCTCTTTGATGAACCTCGACCAAAGTAGTGCCCACAAGTCTCGAGAAGTGTAATTATCATTCTAATTCTAAAGCAGTCTTCAGGCGGGTCAAGCACATCTTGCTAAACGAAGAGATAAGAAAACATTAGAGATCAAAAAAACAGATTAAAATATACAAAATCACTAGTGTAGGTATCCACCACGTATAAAAGATTCACTTGTACCTCTTCAGTCCCATGACCAAAAACGAGAATCAGATATAACGTATCAAAAACAACTGAAGAATCCACATGTTCATAATTGTATAGCTCGCCTAAAAACCGCATATGAGCAATTCGTCGTTGTTGCATCCCATATTCATTTACCTCCAATCCTAGCCGAATTTCCTCCAACACCTTTAAAAGAACAATTGATAATATCATGCAAATATAACTTACATATACTAAAGTTTTAATTTTTTTTTAAAATAACTAACCTCGTCGACTACAGCAACTGCAAACTCATCATGATAGCGACTCAATCCAGCAGTTAGTGAAGCAATCAAGTGAATTTGGCCATATTTTCCTTTGTGAACCTTCAAAAAGCATTTTAACAGATAGGGTTCACATTCACTCCATGGTAGCTTGCGAAGTTGTCTCAATACTTGCTCAATTGAAGACTTATCCAGGTCTGAGAAAAGTAACTTTCTAATATACTGCACAAGTTATCACATGAGTATGAATTGAACATCAATGTCAATAATATATCATGAACATCCTTGCAATAAAATAACAATAATAAGAATAACAACAATAATAATACCTGATGCAAAGGAGGACGAACTTTAGAGACCCTCGCAGATCGTTCAGGTGGTTTGCACAGGTAATACGCGTTTTCCACAAGGGTACTGTGCCTAGGATCCAAATTCTTAACATTTTTTAGGCGCATGAGGATTTCTAACATGTTTGTCATACGCACATTGGTATCAGGGTGCCGGTAAAGATATCTGCCACATGTCTCAAGGAGATTGCACGCAACATCTATGTTGTGATGGGTAAAATCATCTAAACAAGCCTGTCAAAAGAAACTTTAATCAGCAGATAGGCATAATCGAATTAGCTCTTGCCGATGCACTCAAGGTCTTCCATAAAGGATGAAATGTCTGAGGTTACCTTTAGACAACTGAAAATGAGACCAGATGGTGCAATCTTAAATTTGCAAAGCTCTCCAATAAATCGTATATTCCTGATCTTAGACTCGATGTTTATTTGATCCTGAGATATACACGGTGATGAAGAAACAATATAGAGAGAAGTACATTCTAAAGGAAAAAAACTAATAATAATACCTTTTTATTGATGAGGAAGTTGAATTCTTCCTCTAATAACTGCAGAAGCATAGAAGGTACATCCTTCATACAAGTTGATAGTGTGGCAACCATGCGTGAGTAGTATGGTAGCAGTTCCAGAGATGTCCTAGGTACATTAAACAAAGCTCTAGCAAGCTTTTTGCGGGATGATTTTGAATTTAGATAACAAAATTCCACCTGAAATTTCATATAAATTACAAATCAAATAAACAAACTTACATATGGCTTGGTATGAAAGTGGAGAGATCGTAAAGGAAAATATATATTACCGTCAACTGGTCAATTAAGTCACGGCTCACACAGCCAGGAAGCCTCTGCAACAAACCATCCAAGTTGGTTCCTTCAGGACCTCTAGGCTTCTCCTTCTCAGTTTCACCATCTTTTTCCTTTTCTTTTCCTTTATCTTTGTCTGATTCTTTTGTACCTCCTTTATCTTTTTCGTCTTCATCTTTCTTTTTTTCATTTTTACGGTCTGCTAAAACCGCAGCATCCACCGATGTCTCTCCAGTGTCATGGGCAGCTACCTGACCTTGGTCAGGCTCAGGTGCTATATCCTGAATATATTTTCATGTGCATTGTGTAATGATGTTTTTAATTAACTGTAATGATATTTGTAGTGTCAGATCTGTAAAAAGTACTTACAGCTGGTTGATCCTGTGTTTTTGATGCCTGATCGTTCACTTTCTGTTCCGCTTCTCCCAGTAATACAGCAGGAACAAATGCTCTGAAAAATCAAGATCATAATGTACCCAACATTTCTATGTTTAAAATGGACAATCATTTGTATATCTCCCTAAAAAACAAACCTGAGATCAGGTAAGCATTCATAAAAGCTTTTAGTATCTTCATCATCCCATAATGCCTCAGCAACAGAAGCTTCTTTTCCAGTGCCAGGAGATGCTACATCATCACCTACTGTGAGCCTTGTGTGACCATCCTCAGGCATAACAGGTGGTTGCATATCAAGAGCTTCTGCTAAACTATCACACCAAAAATTTAAAAGAAACACAGATCATATATATATATATGAAAAGGGCAAACTTAAAAAAGCAGTTAAATAGAACAGAAAGAACTTACGCAGACACCCCGCGATATAGCTGGTCATAGGACTTCCTTAGTTTTTCATATGAAGAAGCATTTTCCTCACTGAGCTCACCTTTGGCATTTAAAATCTTTGCATTGTCATGCTCTAATTGACGCAGTGACTTCAATTTGGCAGCACAGATTAACAGAAGAAAACATTTAATCAAACAAAAATTATAACTTGTATAATTTCCCACTGTTTCGGAATATATAAAAACTTACAGTGTGTTCAGACCGAAGTAGTTCAACTGCTGCATCATAATATGTCTGAAATGCCTTTTTAAAGACCTTCTTATGGTCCGCAGTGATATTAAGCCCCTTAAAAAACTGCACAGTCCAGTTAATATAAAAGAATTTAATATACAATTAAAAAATAATTAAAAAAAAGATAGTGCACCTCTTCAACAAGATCTTCCCCAGCATGCGGGAGTCCTATGAGGTACCTTGCTTGCCGAGCAAAACTAGCAAGAAGAGACAAGTTTGTATGAGCTAAATCTCTATCTTTTAGGTGTTCTAAGCTTGCAAGATCCTTAATAATGGTCACAAAAATGGAAGCGTCCTCTATAACTCCATCAAAAAAGAGTTCTAGAAGAAGTTTTAAAGCACTGCGTTTCTTCATGGCTTTCAGATTCCTGTCCACATCTACATCCTCTGCAGATTTTCCAGGAAAGAAGGTTTTCATGAGCCCTTGCACCAACGTTGGAGAAAAGTCTTTGTATCTTTGATGAAGCAATGAACAGACCTGATTTACACAATATAAATATATAAAAACCAAAGCTTGTATAGTTGTATGTCTGATTTAGTTCTATGTAGGAGTAGATAATTTATGTAACGCAGTAAGTGGTGATTACCTGAACTGCAGCCTGTATGTCAGAACTTTTTAACTTGGCATCACATATTGCAGCCACTGCTTCACTAACGAATTTACTTAAGTTGACATTCTTTAATTCATCCATTAAACTTTCACGCTGCTCTTCATTAATCTGCTTAAGTTTCTTAATGACCGCTGTATTACGCTTGATGCTGGAGTCCAATGTTCGTAGTGCACCGGAGTCTGGTGCAAAACAATTAAAAAATTGATAATCAATCACAGAAGCTCTATAGGTGGCAATTACATGGTAAATTATCTAGCATACTCCTGCAAAATTTTACAAACGGTTTTACATTACATTTTATTAGTACTAACCAGGTCTTTCAGGATTCAGATTGGTTTGACGAAGAGCTAATTTTGCCACTAATGCCTTCTTTAATTCTTCATGACGAGATACCTGCAACAAGAAATAAGCATAGATGACCTTCATGCTATTATAAGGAAAAATATATTTTCTACACTGAAAAACTTTGTACCTCATCATCTTGCTTGCTCTGGCTATCACCAACACCATGTGAATCCTCATCAGGGTGTTCCATCTTCTAACTTATAACAACAAAAAAACAACCTGCTAAGAATAATTTGGTGGACATTGTTAGTAAGCAAACCACCATTTAAGATGAAGAAATACTATACTTGCAAGTGTTGACAAGTTACAAAGAGATAGTCTCCGTCCCATGGTGAATAAATAAGTAAATGCCATTCGGATTTTGGAATACCTTTGAAGTACTGAATCTATAAAAAGACAGTGATGATATTCATGTACATCACGTTGTTTAACTACAAGCTTGGTTTTAAAAAGCGCGAAGCACGCAAAAGCGACAAGGTCTAAAACCGAGGCCGCGAGGCGCAAATCGCAAAAGCGGTGGGCTTTTCGTATGCGAGGCGCAAGACGATTATGTAAATTTTTTTATATATCCTATGGGTTTTTAGTATCCTTTGCCCAATATATAGATATAAATAAGGTTTATACTTTATATATGATTTAACTTAAATGTACAACCTTTATAGCTACATGTATAACACTTTGAAGTGCAAAAAACACCCCATGTATGAAAAGCACGCGCCTCACGGGATTTTTCCCCAAAATAGCTCGCTTTTCTTGCACTTTTTGTACACTGCGTGCCTTATGTCACACAACAGGCGCCTTGTGCTTAAACGCTTTTTAAAACCAAGACTACAAGACATCTGATTCTAAAAACCAATTACCCCCCCCCCCCCCCCCCACCACACACACACACACCAAAGTTGAGATCCTATAAATCCAGTCAATATGCCGATGCCGTGCAGCCAGCACACATGTAAATCCCTACACTTTGGGTACCTTAAACGCCCTTAACAGAACCGCGGGCCCACTTAGAAGCAGATATAGAGGGTGTTTGGGATTGATTTTTCAAAACAGATTACGCGTTTTAAAAAAGCAGGGGTGGAGCTGCTTTTAGATTATTGCGTTTTGGTAGCCTAAAAATCTATTTCAAAACTCAACCACAAACACTAAAAACTGATTATTTGCGTTTTCAAAATGTAATAATCTAAAAATCCATTTCAAAACGCAATCCCAAACACCCCCATAGTATAGAAACATAAACATAGATGATGCAGAACACTAATTGACTGCAAGGGGATTTATGATCATTCACTGTCCCCTAAGTCCTATATTCATTCCCTTTCACTATACTAATAACTAA
Source organism: Ambrosia artemisiifolia (assembly GCA_032199755.1). Lineage (NCBI taxonomy): Eukaryota > Viridiplantae > Streptophyta > Magnoliopsida > Asterales > Asteraceae > Ambrosia > Ambrosia artemisiifolia. The sequence goes on from CM063517.1 coordinate 4,455,379, forward strand.
CTAGAATCACAAGACACAAAGAAAACATTGTTTGTTCCAAAAGACTTGCGCCCAAATCCCAATGATGAAAACAGAAGGCAATTAATCCTCCGTACACATGTTTAGTTACATCAATCATTATTATTTTATATAGTTACGCATCATTTAATCATTTAACATAACTGGCAGTAACATTTAATAATAACCTGATACAATACTTCAATTGGTACGGGTGGAAACACAGATACACATCAAACTAACTAAAGATTTGAATAACATCATAGAACAGTAGGGGTAATATGAAAGAAAGGGAAGTGCAGAATAAAATTACAGAGATGAAGAAACCCTACCTGTTTCCTTCTAGTACTGTTGGGGCTGTTTTTATTTCTTTCGTTGGTTGTTACAACGTTCTTTCTGAGAGGAAGGCAAACAACGATAATTGAGATTGGTAATGATTTATTTATCAGATCAATCAATCGATATATAAAAAGGAAACTAGGGTTCGTCGGTGAAAATAATTTTTATTTTTACTGTCACGTCAAAATGTTAAATACTACGGAAACAAACGTACATGTAAACATGTGTGTCATGTACCCAAATAGGCAAATACGGAGTAGAAAGGGAAAAAAATCGAAATTAACCATAAAACTATGGGTATGTTTGGCAAGAAGCTTTTAAGAGCTTTTAGGAGCTTCAAGCTTCAAGCTTTTAAGAAAAAACTCATACGCAATAAAAAGCCTTGTTTGGTTGAAGGAGCTGGAAGCTTTTAGGTTAGAGAAAAAGCTCTATAGTGAAAAGCTACTAGTACTAGCTTTTAAGAAAAAGCTCTACTAGCTACAAGCTTTTAATTAGTAAATGACACAAGTACCCATTTTATTTTAAAAATAAAATAAAAACCTTCAATATAAGCTTTTAATTATGTCCATTTTGGTCATTTTATACATTTTATTAAAAGCTCCAGCTACTCTGCCAAACACCAAAATATATTTAAAAAGCTTCCCGCTACCAGCTTCCAGCTATCAGCTTGCAGCTACCAGCTTGCAGCTTCAAGCTACCAGCCTTCAGCTAGTTTTGCCAAACATACCCTATATTTGAGAGTGGAATAAAAGTAACTTGCATTTAAAAAAAAACCCATAAAACTATAAAATATATAATCTAAGAACACAATCATATAACCATATATAATCTAATGTTTATAGTTTTAACCGGAAAGAAAAGGGTGCGGAACAGAAAGGTGATTGTACATCATCTTGTACCACCAAGGATACATTTTAATAGGATTTATTATACTATATATTAAAGAACAAGTTGTTGCTACGTTACTATATAACTTAAAGCACAAAGTCGGTGCCTTTTCGATTGGTGGGCTTTGCCGCCCACACAAAAGAACCGTATACATGTCGGTGGTGTTAGTATCTATAAATTTCAAATGTTCTAGGGGTATATGCAACGTCGGCGCCGACCACAGCCCATGTGGTTGGCGGCTTCTATTTTATAAGTCATATCACCGTTTCGACTCTCGCCTTCAGCGGTTTTTGCCTGCTCAAAATCGTTGGTTGGCCCATGTCAACGCGTCTTCATCGGGGGCTGTCCATGCACGCCACCGACCATTCTGATATTATCCTTCACTTTAATAATAGTTGTATTACACCATCGCAATTTATATTTAAATTTAAAAAACTTTAATGTAATATACACCAACTTCAAAAATACCATGACATTTAAGTAGGATTATTCGATATTTATAAAGAAACGTAGTAAAATCTTGATCTTGAAAACCTTGTTGTGAAGTAAATAGTTATAACTAGATGTTGACCCCCCGCGCGTTGCGGCGGGGTAATCCGATAATCGTCTTTTATTATATACGGGCGCGTTGCGGCACGCTAAATCGAATTGTTCTCGGTTTGATAACGTGTGCGTTTGTATTTCGATTATTTGTATATTACAACAAATTAAACGATCTTGGGAAAATATTATGTCGAAATGTAGACAAAAATATACTCGTCAAAGAATTTTAAACTTTATTAAAGTCTACAAAACAATAAAGGAACCACAACAATCAAAGATCATCACATACGTACATTCTCATGAAGCCTTGGAATTTGGGTTGAACCGCCACCACCGCTACTATCACTGCCACCACAACTGAGACTGGATAACGTGTCAGACATGTCATCAAACTTCCCGCATAGGGACATCAGGGTTGCTGCCTGGTGGGCATAGCAGATTGGAGCAACTGCACATATAAACCAACAAATAAATCATTTTGGGTTGTTTTTAACCACACCATATGCAAAGAAAGGGCAATTTGTTTATTAGGCTACCACAGGTTTGGCATATGTGCTTCTCTTGTAACTGCATAATTCACAACACCCCTTCATCAATCTATTTTCCATAGTGAATCTTATAGTGAAACAAACATTAGAATCTTATAATAAGAAACAAACACTATTTAAATATAGAATATATATTAACTTCTTAACTTTTATAGTGAAACAACCATTAGAATCTTGAACAATATAAATACATTTAGCTACCACATATTACATTAACATTTGACGTAATCTAACAGAGGTTAAACATACATGAAAACACAATCATTAGAGCAAAGGGCTATAAACATACATGAAAAACACAATCATTAGAGCAAAGGGCTATTTGACTTCCAAAACCTAATCATTTGAAGTAATCTACCAAAATCACATTAAGTGTGAAGTGTTGTTTGACTTCCATGGTTCCACTACTTCCTTTGCTTTCATACCCCAAACCAATTCCTTATCTAATAAACAATCACAACAAACTTGTATTGCACATGATGACAACACAACAGACACAACAATCTGCACGAATTGGATTACTTAGAAAGTGAAGTATTATGGTCTCGAATGCACGTTTAACTCTTGATTCTCGCATTACCAAACTTCTAATAAAACCACCAACTGAAACAAAGAGAAAAATATACCTCCAAAGGAGCAACACATATTCAAACTAAGAACTGAACAGAGAAGAAGATCTGCAAACAAACAAACAAAATAGTTAGAAACTGAATTTTGTTTTTGATAATTGTCACGTAACATAAAATCTTTTTTTTGGCCTACCCGCGAGTTAGCAAAATCAATCGATGTGTACAACAAACCCAAATGAAATCAAGCAGACCTATTCATTTATAAAAAAAAATCCCATGTCCGAATCCTAAACCCTTGTTACAAAGTGCCGATCAGAGGCTTTAAGTAGCATATCCCATCATCATTGAAGTTTGGATGTACCATTAAGGTCGAACCTCGCCTAACCTGTCGGTTTTTTTTGGTAAAACGGGTCAACTACGCACACCAAAAAAGGAAACAACTGGAAATTGGAGCTTGAGTTGTTGACTCTTACCTCGATTTGCCAGAATTACACATTTGCAAAATAGGATCGACCACCACCACCACTATACAAACCATCACTTGCCACCGATGTTAAGAGTATAGCAGCGGATGGCGGACATAGCAGCTTGGAAGGGTGGGCACATGCCCACCGTAGGTCTAGCCCAGCATTAGCAATAGTATATTCTCAACCTACTAAGCCCACTGTGTTTTTTCAGGCAAATACGTCGGCGATTAGGTCAAATGAAGGGGAGACGAAGATGAAAATAATTGTTTTTTCTTTAAACTACAAAAATAATTGAGATTTTGATAGGTACAGCCTCTTTCTACCCTATCTGTGAGATAGACTTCCAGTCAATTTTTTCAACCCATATTACAGGAAGCTTATTTAAAAGATTATAGTCTTAATTTGTTAAGATTTGGCCATTCAATAATAAATTCTTATAGCCAACACACTATATCCATGTATCCAGTTAAGTTACCTTCATTCAATAATTTTGACGCTTCAACACCCCCACACCTGAAAAAAATATCCCACTCAGATCTGCTACAAAAAAAATCAACCGAACTGGCGAGTGCGACCAGTCTAGTAGGCGACCGATGCCTACCCTAAAAAAATAAAATTTGTATCCGCCCCTGGCAGCGGTCTACTGCTGTCGCCAACGCTCGGTTATACATTTTATTATAGCAAATGTTAGTTAAGATCGTCTAATCAAATATGCTATTAACACCCAAAGCTATTTTAAATATTCGTGTTACCAAAACCAGCATTATACTTATAAATGATACACAAAATGGAACAAACACATTTACCTGGATAGTATGACACCCAAAATCGTAGAAGAAAGAAAATAGCTACAAATTCTTACATGTTGTGGATAGTATGACACCCAAAATCGTAGAAGAAAGGAAATAACTACAAATTCTTACATGCTGTAGATGCACTGAAAATAAACTATTTTTGTTTAAACTAAATAATAGCTATACAAAATAGAAAGAACCTGCACACCATTTGCCAATGGATGGTTCCCCCTCAATGATGAATCCATACTTCAGTGATGATGGATATCCTACAAATCATAAAAAGAAGCCACCAAACCAAAGAACAATAGATTATAAACCCAGTGGAACTGAGAACATACACATCTATATACATTTAAAGACACATATATGAACAACAAAATGCATGCATCATAATATATGACGAAAATTTAATTACCTTCAGTTACCTTTTGGTATATGACATTATAAATGTACATATCAGTACAAATAAAAAAGAAACGTGCAAGTATTCAAAAGAAAGCTTTTAATCAAAATTTAGGGTCGCAATGATAGTAATATTATTTCTTGATTATTCACAATAATACAATGCGTATAAATAGAGATACAAACAAATGCTCCTCATAATGAGGAGATATCCTCTACAATTATATTTGGCATATGATTAGGTATAAAAAACACAAAATTGAGATAAGGAAATAAACTACCTAACGGTACCACAAATGTATTGAGAGAAAGAATCACTAAAGTTTGAAGTGAGAGAAAAAGAACCGATGGCGCCGCTATAGAGGGCCTCCATCGTACCGCCGTTCGCCGCTCCCTAAGGTGGTTGCCGGAACTGACCATCGGAACCCTATTTGTCTATTTTGTTTTCCTGTATCTTTGCAAACATATACCTCCATAAGGTGGTTGCCGGAACGGAGAGTAGGAGCGGGAAGGAGGCTGCCAGATTCACGTTGGTGAGATGAAAGACCTTCAGGGTGTTGTCAATGGTGGAGAGAGATTGCAGGGAGAGAGAGATGAGAGAGAAAGAGAGGGGGTGGGGGGTCTGTAGATTGAAGATATCTGTCACAAAATCTGCCCATAGTTTGTGGAATACCACCAGTATAGGCCTTAAAGCATATGGTACAACAGACTAATGCAGAAACCCTTTGCTAAATAGAATATCTTAAATGTCTTAAACTTTAGTTCTTCATGTAAAATACAACAAATTCAAAAGAAACATGTTTTTTTTTTTATTTTATTATTATGATCGTTAGGTATTTGCAGAGACAACCATCCGTACAGGATTTTTACCTTGACAACATTGCTATAGAGTATGTCCATATTTTCTCATTTTATATATAAAACACTAGCTTTTATCCCGGGAGTGTCTCGGGGTTGAAAAATATAACCATTCTAATAATACTAATACTAATAGTAATAATTATTACTCTTATAATTAAATAAATAAAAAAATAACCTTTCTATAAGGTGACACCATGTGTTGCAGTGTTGTGCGATTCTTTCTCCTAGCTTCTCTTGATGAAGTATACCTATCCATCTTTAGAAGAGTAAAATTCCAATGATAGCATGGCGATTGGGCTAAATTTCAACATTGTATATAAGAACCTAGTTTAAAAGAAAAAACATGATTAATGAATAACCTGAACACTTTGTGTTTTTTTTTCTGTATGAACGAAACCCCATAAAAAATAGTCGTTTTTTCCTCCGTTTTTTATATAGCACTATGGTACTCGTTGAAAAGATAATAAAACGCTCGTTAATTTGGTGTAATTTTTTTCTTTAAAAAAATCTCGTATATAAAAGTATTAACGTTTAAAAATGATGGGAGGAAACATTAGAGAGAAAAATTTAAATTTGTTTTTAAATTCTTAAAGAGATTAGGGTTAGATAAGTGTAGGAGAATGGATGAAAACAAAATAAAAAAATAAATTAAAAACTATCCCCTCAACGTGCCACGTGGCACATTCAAAGGAGGGTTGAGGCCTCCATTGAATGTCATCTCATCTATTTTCAATTCTTTTATTATAAGTTATAGATTATAGATTATAGATGACAACATAATTAATGACTTGCCAATATATGATTAATAAATAAATATTATTATTATTATTATTATTATTATTTATTTTGACCAAATCCCTGCCATAGATAATATTCAAATATAAAAAAAAACGAATCTATGCGCCGGGGTATAAATTTAGTGCCATTACAAAATATTATATAATATCAAATGAATTCGGAAGTTTGTAATCGATCATTCTAAAAAGAACTAACATGAAATAAGAAAAAAAAGTTATTTATTGAAATAGTATTATAATAACCATACATATATTTTAGTTACATACTATAAAGTTTTTAGTTTATGATGGTGCACGTATATTGCAAATATCGAACGCGTTAGTCTAATGGTTATGTGATGCTTTAAAAAATTCATGGGTATATGATCGGGTATGTAGTTCGGGTATTAAGGTATGTGGTTTCGGGTAATCGGGTCGGGTATCACCAATAATCGTTTTTTTTTTCTCCGTTTTTATATAACACTATGGTACTCGTTGGAAAGATAATAAAACGCTCGTTAATTTGGTGTACTTTTTTTTCTTTAAAAAATTTCGTATCTAAAAGATATTAGCGTTTAAAAATTATGGGAGGAAACATGAGATAAAAAATAATAAAGGTTTAATATTTATTTTAGTAGATTAGATTTTAGTATATTTTTTATCCATATGTTATTTTATTTTCTTTTAAATAAATTATAATATCGGTTTTTTTATTAATGATTAAAAATAGATTAAAATAATAAATTCAATACTATCACCTCAAGGTGCCACATGGCACATTCAATGGAGGGTTGAGGCTTCCATTGAATGCAACCTCATACAAACTCAATTCTTTTATTATAAGTTATTATAGATAGATATCAACGTAATTAATACCAAAAAAATAAGATGCTGACAACATTTAAACTATATTTCAACAGAATCCTACAATTTAACATAAAACCTGTATGCAATGAAATGTACAACCAAACATCATGTAACAAGATCCAGTTCATCACGACATGGAGGAACAACATCTAATCTCATCATACTCCTATATTCATCCGGAACAGGGGCGCCTGCTTGCACACACATCTCCACCACTGCTGGAGCCTTACCATAATACCTCTTCAGATCATTAGACAATGGAAGCCCTGACAAATCAGCAACATGCCATACATAATTCGGCCCCACCAAATCAAAAACAGTCGCTTCTTGCCACGCATGCATACCATTCCTAGATTGATGTTTCGATGCCCTACAATTTCTAACTTTATGCCCCTTGGGACCAACCTGAACCTCAGGACAATATCCACATGTATGCACTTTGTATCTCTCCATTATCTTCTTCGCCCCTGATATCATCTCGAACCATGAATCAAGGGTCAAAATGCTCAGTTCCCTCAAAGTCAACCCTTCGGTCAAAGAAAGATCTATACTAGAATCCGTCCCGGTAACTTCTGAAGCCACTAAGTCTCTTGTGTCTATCTTTGTGTTTGTTTCTATCTCAAAATCGACAATTCTACCTTCTATGTTGTATACGGGTCGGGTTCTTCTCTTTGTAGGGTGGTTTTCAAGGTTCAGCCCCGCTTGTATGCAAAGCTCTACAATGGCAGGAAGCTGTTTAACTTTACGACTCTCAGTGTGTATAATTCTAGGCTTCCCAACACGGTCATAGAGATGAAAGCATTTGGGAAAATAAATTACATCATGAATTCTTCCTTTTCGCCACACGTGCGTAGCATTTCTTAGACCACTTTTTGGACCAGTACAAGTCCTGATCTCATGCCCTACTTGACCAATGTGAACCTCAAAGCAATGCCTAAAAACCAATACCTAGTTATTAGTAGATGAACCCAACAGACCAAATGAAGAAATTTAGCTAAAAAAAAGAAACCGGGTCAGAAGGGTAAAACATACTGAAAATCACTCCAGGTGTGTATTTTTAATGCTTATAGCATCCTAAAGTGTTCTTGTTTTAATAAATTAGACGATCATTATAATAACTTAGCTCTTGTAAGTTGGCAATACAATACTCAAAAAATGGACAGAATGGAAAAATGTTTGTGGCTCAACCGACGAGTACTAAAAAAACACATGTTTCAACCAGACCCTGTTTTGATCCATTACCCAACTCACCCATTTTGCCACCTCTACTTATTGCTGATAAATGTCCAATCACTAGCTTGTGATCTTTTTGCGGTGTGGAAGTTTCACGTGAGTAAATTACAAGACAATGGAACATAGTTGATAGATTACATTCCATTTAACGCTACACAACAATCTTTTTTCTTCGGTACCATATAGACTCGATTTGTGATTCAACTATATAACAAACATGTGGTCGCTCATTGTGTGGAAAATGACTTTTGACTGTAATGATGAACATGTTATTGACTTCTGAATTGAGCTTTAAAAATGTAAGAATTTGTATTGGATTATACGGTTATACCTGCATCGAAGAACTGGAATAACATTCACAAGCTTTGATAAACCCACTAATATCAATTCTCTAGCTCGATAAACTTGATGAGCAACATCAACCAGTTCAGGAACAAGTAAGCCATTTTCAGGTGGTTCTTCTAGAAGTTTACATGGTTGTAATTTTCTTGCTTCTCTCTCTTGCTTGGCTCTCTGAACCAAAATTTTCATAGGTGTTGGGTAGGGTTTTCTCTCAGACTTGCTCTTAGCAGGTCCCGGTACGTCTGCATAGAGATGATCATAGTCGCCATCTGGTGCTTCGATTGTCTCTTTTGTTACGGTTCGTGAGAAAACTAAAAGGTGGGTTGGGCGTAACTGGAGTTTTTTCAGAGAATCAAGACGAAAAATGATTGCTGATGATAGATATCTTCGGTGCATCGAGTAATGCAATATAGAGCTGTCATGGTAAATAAAAAAGGGAACCATCAGGTAAGAAGACAAAGAATGGCAATACGAACAAATAACTAACATGATAACTCATAACTGATACATCTAAAGAAAACATGCAATAGTTCCTGAGGTACTAAACTCTGCAGCACCAAATATAACTGTGGTAATAGTATGTTTGCAAACATGCTTAGTTTTAAACCTGAAAAACAGCCAGGAAAGGTAATGGGTCATAACAGCTCGGGTCATAACGTTGAAGTATTTACTAACTAATTACTCTCCTATTAGAGTGAACACAAACTAAGACATACAAAACATTGAAGTATTTACTAACTAATTACTCTCCTATTAGAGTGAACACAATGATTACATATTTAAACTAACATATACAAAACAAATTTCCCAATCAAATAGCATCGAAAGCTTCATTCATATTGACTAATTCGTTACTTACCTTCTTTCATATAGAAATTCCGATCATTGACTGATTCAGTTTCATAAAATCCACACTTATCACTGTCAGCTTGTTGTTGAGATGAGATTTCGATAGACGTTCGAGAAGCGCAGAAAAGAGGTGACAGGAGTTCGTGCCTTCAGTGCCTTTTTTTTATTTTGGGCTTTGGACTGTTTTGTGGGCTTTGTCAGGATAGCCTCTCGGTTATGGGCCATGGGCACTTTGATTAAAAAAACATATTACACTTAGCATTGAGTACTTGAGTAGCATGTGTGCCAATGAAGTAGTGGTGGAGTGGTTGGGGAAAGACTTGGTGTACCTTATGTCCCAGGTTCAATTCCCACTCTCTCCATTATTTTCTGCGGCACCGGGCGATGATGGGAGACTTGGCGGCGATCGCTTAGTTCAATCCTTGAACTAAACGGGTTTTACTTCACCGCATTGCCGTGCCTTTGGGCGAGTGTTCAAAGGCATTGGCCTTAGGTGTGGGTTTTCCAAGGACCGGTTGGCAACTGTATCCCGATGTGGTGAATTTCGTCAGTAACCCATTTGGAAGATTTGTTGGCCGTTCAATAAAAAAACTTGAGTAGCATTTGTGGCCCATGAGAGAAGGGAGAGATTTGTCAAGGTTTGTTATTTTAAGTCACAGCTACTCCCTACCTAGTGGCAGTGGCGGATCAGGAATTTCTTTCACTGGGTTCACTTTTTTAGATGCTCCAATTTTGTTTGACCGAACATAAAAAATTTGGGTCGGTACAAGGGTTAGGGTCGGTTTGACGGTCCAGGTCGTTTTAGGAGTTCGGGTCGTTTATTCTAAATGGATATTACTTTCATACGGTAAACAAGTTTTCAATAAATTTTCCCTTCAAATAGTTAGTTAACATAAGTTGATTTGGTTAAGGTTATAACTAACGACAAAATGATCATTAAGGTTTTTAGACATGCTAAGGGGGCGGCAACAATTAGCCAAATGACCATTAACCTACGCACAAGTCCTTAATCAATCAACAAGTTAAGCACTAAGCAATCAGTTTATTACCTAAATACCTAATAAATAGACAAATCAACTTATGTACTTAAGCATTTAAGCAATCAAATAAAGCAAATAACTTGTTAGAAACTGAAGTGTTACTAACCTGTTAAATGAAGAGCGGTAGAAGCACAACCGATACACGGGGAACACATAAGGTTGAAAGAGGATGGAGGCAGAGCCGACTCAACCTATTTGGAGGCCCGAAGCGAACTCCAAAATAAGGACCCCTTTTGAAGAATGTCAACCGAATCTATATCCATGACGAGTCAATTTGAACAAACACATTGTAAAGTGGATGAAAGTCAATGCCTTACAAAACTCGATTCTTCATCATTTCATTTCTATATTTCATTATAAAAGAAAATGAAACAAACCTTATAGAAAGCAGATAGAACTGATATAATTGGTACAACACTCTAAATCTTTACAAAAATCAATATACCTGCAAACAAGAATCAACGAAAGTTAAAAAGTATTAAACATAAAAAATATATTTTTTTCTTTTTTTTATCAAAATATTTAAATTCATAAAATTCAATTTATAGTTGAAGGATAAATATTACAGCAGGCTACCTAGAGGATGGCGGTGGCGTGGAGGAGAGGAAAGCAATAGGCAAGGGCGGCCGGTGGCTGTAACGTGGTCACGTGGAGTAGGGACGAGGGTGAGTTTGGGTATGGAGAGGAGCCAGGGAGGGATGAGGATGGGTACGTGTGGTGGGATCGGTTGGGTTGGGTTGGGTTGGGTTGGGTTAGGCTAAGATACAGGATTACAGGGTTTCAACCAACCGGGCACTCTCTTTCTTTATAACTAGGTTTTTTTTAATGGTCAACTAAACCGTCTCTCCAAACTCGGGTACTAGCCAAATTTCCCAGACCGGGATATGTCCGGCAACCGAACCACCCCAGATGCGCGGGAACCCGTCGAATGGGAAAACCCTCGCCTCCGCTTGGAGACGAACCCGAGTGAAATCCGTTCAAACTCTTCATTGCGATGTCCATCAACTAGTTGAGCTAGGTAGTCAGGACTATAACTAGGCTTCTTAATTATTTTCTTTTGAGTTCTTTTTTAGTTTTTTATATATAATAACACAACTGATGTGCCTAAATCCGCCTCTGCCTAGTGGTGCTCAAAAATTCAAGGTATGGATGGTGGACCCATACCCGAACAAAAAAAACCCAAAGTCAGTTTTCTGTACTCGATTATAGTGTATCTTGTTCCACGTCTGACTCTACTCACAGAGTCGTAGAGTATTAATTTGTTTCATCCCTTATGATTTGAAACCGGTCCCTACCCTTGTTATGCCCGGAATCGGAAACGAAAAATCCAAAACAACTCGGAAGCGTAACTGAAAAACCGGATCACTTGCTCTTTAAAACTCGATTTCATACAATGCCCAGCTTTTTACCATCTTGAGTCTTGAATCTTGATCATACCCAAAACTTTTTTTAAGGAACCTAACATATTTTTTATTCCATAATAGAAAGACAGGTTTAAAGCAGGATGAAATGTGCACCTCTAGTATTATTATAACTGTTACAACTTACATGGAGTGACGATTTTGAAAGAAGACTACTGGTGGAATAATACATGATGTGTTTTTCATTCTGATTCATCTTCAAAAAATAATATTAATTACAACTTATCACATAATCAAACATTAAATGCATTTACTAGTATCGAGTTGTGACATGATAAAAAGCATATATAAATAAATATAAGCGACTTGTGATTGGGTTAAAATTTTTATATTATCAAGAGTTGACATATTATGTTACGTGTGTTAACGGGTTGTTATTGTCATTGGTTGTTAAATAGTAATTTTCACTCTGTTCGAAATTGATTCGTTTCTGCCGAAACAAAACGGGATTGGCCAAGCTCGGTAATCTAAGAGACGTACGGATCATACGTATGCACACTCAAAAGCCAGCCTTGTGGACAGACCTGGCTAGGCATACAAAGCCCGTATGGATACAAAATCCCTATGGTAAAGTTCTCTTTGAAGGTGAAAAACAACAGTTTTTTTCATTATAATAAATAATAAACTTAGAATTGGTTTGCGTGGAAAATAAACTATGTTTGGTTCTACATAAATCATAAATGTTGAATGAATTGATAAATTGATTTATTGTGAGACCCAAAACTGTTGTTATATCAAATATTATATGCAATATAAATCAATTATTTGTAAATTGAATCAGATAAAATAATGTAGTTATTGATTTTATAGCACAAGTCGATACCATCTATTTTTTTTAATAGCAAACCGCTTTATATATGCATATAAAGAGCCAGTCAGAAGCTAGGAAACACTAGAGTACAACGCCAAAAAAGAAGACAAATTACAATAACATTACAACATTAAAATCGACCCAATCTGCCCAAGATAAATTCGGCAGTTGCGACCTGTGAGAGAGCCACATAAAAGCGTCCTCTTTATGATACCATCTAATGATTTCAGCAAAAAAAATCTAATATGTCAATTGTCAAGGTCCTACTTATCTCTTGGCTTTTTTTTTTTTTTTGAACGGGCTTATCTCTTGGCTTAAAAGTTAAATATTGAAGACATGTGGAATCCTTCTCAAGCGTAGGGTCAAGGTCACGAAGTCAAAATGATCCATCGCATTTAGACTTTGACCTTAGAGTTTAGAGATCCAAGTCTAGTTCACACACTCATTATATGTAGTCCTTTGACTATAAATGAATACATAAAAATTAGTATCGAAAATGAAGTGATGACCATGACCATTGATTTGTTTATGAACCATTTAATTAATATTAAAAATACGTGTATGTATAAAAACCATAAAAAATCACACGATTTTTGTTTATTTGTTTATTTACTTAAGTTTATGAAGGTTTAATGATATGCTCGTTGTATTTATTTTAGTCAAAGATCTTTTGTATTGCATGTTTAATATTTTAATTCTACCTTTTAGTTAGAGTTAATAGCCAAAATCGTCCATGAGGTTTGGTCACTTTTGCCACTTCAGTCCAAAACTGAACCTTTTACCTATGGGTCCTCAGTTTTATTTTTTTTTTGTCAAATTCGTCACTGAAAAAGGTTTGGGTTTTGCTAAATTCGTCCCTGAGGTTTGGTCACTTTTGCCACTTCAGTCCACAACTTAAACGTTGTCAAGGACGAATTTGGCAAGAAAATTAAAACTTAAGGACCCATATGTAAAAGGTTTGAGTTTTAGACTGAAGTGGCAAAAGTGACCAAACCTCAGGGACGATTTTGGCTATTAACTCTTTTAGTTATTAACTTTGTCTTTTTATACTTTTAGTTACATGCTTGTTGAATTTTTTTTTTTTTCAAATTTACGTATTTGATAATAGTTTTTTTAAGAAATGCAACCACATGCATGATTTGAAGGAACTACCAGTATAAATATAAATTGCTGTCATTTCGATAATCTAGACAATTGTCTTCATATACAAGATCATGACCGAATAAGAACACAATTTTCACGGAGCTTAGGATTTAAGTTGTTTCACAATTTTCAGGGAGATCAGAATTGAACTTGTTTATTATTAAACAAAAGTCCATTGGCACAACTTCATAGGGCGGGAGGGGACGCCCCCTCTCAAAATTTTCGCTCAGAATTTCCGATTATATAGTATCTGTATATAATTTTTTTGGTATATACGGTTTCGATCCCTCAAGATTTTCGCTCAACCTTCGCCACTTACAAAACTCACTTTAAATCGACCTCCTTTAAGTTCAGATTGTGATCTTGAATAGCTCACAAGTGACTAGACTTGGTTACATCCCTAAGTCTTAATGTGCATAGCCAACAACATAGGTTACTTTTCAAGGGTTCCCGTTAACAAAATAAAATTAAAGTTGTCCTAATGTATTAGGTTTGTTCTTGATGAGCTAAGTCAAGCTTAACTCGAAATCAAGTTTATAATTATATTAGTCAGGTTGACTATCCGTTCTTTGTAAATTGAATCAAACAAAACAATACTAAGGTCTGTATATATTATGGTCAGTATTATACTACCAAGTCAATAACAACCAATATGACAGCCAATTCTTTCTTGGCTTGAATGTTAAAAACATATTACATATGGGGATCCTCATAAGGTCAACATCACAATAGTCAAAAGTCAAAACAGCCCAATGCATTAATAGACGTTTGCCCAACAGTCAAACTCAAGCCTAAAGACTAATCATGTCCACACACTCACTGTGTGGACTCCTTTGACTGTAAATTATTAATTGGGATAAAAAGCAGTTGCTATATATAAAGAAGAAAAAAAAATTATTTCAAAAGAGTTCTAATAAATTTAGAGAGCTTAATGATAATGCAAGTTTAAAAAAAATGATAATGTGAGTAATAAATTTAGAAAGTTTAATGGGTTGTAGATAATTTATATGATAGGCATTTAACTATGGAGTGTTGATGCATGGATGATGAGTTGGTTTATAGTTTAAAAAAGTATATTTTAGCTATTTTATCAAATGATGTTTTATTGTTTCAAAATAACAATTTCATTGTAATTTATTATTTCTTCGTACATATATAATTTTTATACGAACAAAATATGAACCCGTGTATTAACTAAAATAAAATGGTTTGCTTCATCTGATATGTATACACGTATGTATAAATATAACTATATATTGTATTTTGTTGTGCATTGTAATAATTAAGTCATGTATTTTCTCGTATTGTAATTTTTCGTTACACTCGACGGTGAATCTATATATATATATAAAAGAAAGTATATATGCCCATTGAGAGTGCCGCGTGGCTTAATAATTGAGTGTTTTTTGGTGTTTTTGAGTATTTTTCTAATTTATCTCTCTATCTCTTAATTCTCAATTACTAAAATTAAATTGAGTTATTTTAGGAAAAAAGAATTTAAAAATAATTTTAAATTTTTCTCTCTTATCTTCCTCCCATAATTTTTAAACATAAATATCTTTTATATTCGAGATTTTTTAAATAAAAAAATTACACCAAATTAACAAGCGTTTTATTATCTTTCCAACGAGTACCATAGTGCTATATAAAAACGAAAAAAAAAACGACTATTTTTTGTGGGGTTATTTTCATACAGAAAAAAACACAAAGTGTTCAGGTTATTCATTAATCAAATTGTAACATATTTTAATTTACGTGAAGATGATTATATGTTGAAGGTTATCCTTTTAATACTTTATTATGTTTAATATGGTTTATGCTTTTTATTTTTTTAACTTTTTAAATAAATGTTTTTTAACTAAGATTGATTATGTTTAAGTTATTTACTCTTTTCGTGATTTGAGTTTTCTTTTTTTATCATTTTTTATTAAATCATATTAAATTTTTCAACCCCGGGATCTTCCCGGGGTAATCGGCTAGTGTTTTATATAATAAAGGTAAAATTCTCAAGTTAGCGATGCTTATTATAGATTTCAGTTTAACGTGAATGCTAAATAGTAACATTATAGCTATCATTTAAGTTTTTGTTAGGCGACTGATGTAAAAGAAATATAAATGGTTAAGTATTTATCACAAATTGTTTTACTTCAATTAAACTTTAATAAAGTAGTAGTCATTAGATGAAAGTCAAGTTTTGAATTGTTCTATTCAGATTTAAGTTATACAAAAAAAAAAGTAATATAATTTCTTTTGCTTATTTTGACTAACACTCCTTTCATACTGGGTGTGAACTCCTTTGACTATAAATATACCATAAAACCATAACCATTTATACTTGACACTCCTTTCTCCACACTTGCCCCTCTTATCTCTTTTGATTTTGAAAACCAGAGCGCTTTGTTTGACCCATGGAAGGTCAAAGTAAAAGGGTTGAAGATAACTATAAGGTCCCCAAAGTCAAAACAACAAGGGTTAGCCTTCCACCAAGAAGAGGTGAAATCAAAGCCAAAATTTTCAATCTTTTGGTCAAGGAAGTCAAAAGCTCCACATCCATCAAGACCCTTTCTCAATGTTGTCAAAAATCTTTTGACGAGTGATTGCTTCAATCATCTTACTTACCTGCTTTGTTAATTTTTCACCTTTTTGGACTTTTGTTATAAGTAAACCATTTTCATACAAAAGTCAAATATATTTATTGCCTTTAATCCCTTTTAACTTATGATATTTAGTTCTATCACGTAATAATGTAACCGTGTTGGATCATTATAACAATCGTTTACCTCTTTTTTGATAATAATAAAAAAAATCACAGGTGTATTCAATATAAAATCAACTTTAAGTAGAAAACCATCAAAATAGTATAACATGTTTTATACGGTTCTCACTTTTCACAATTTTCTACTTAAAAATTAGTGTGTATTGAACAACCACTTACTCGCGTAATAGTAATATTTAATTACTTGTCTAATATTAATAAAGTTGTTTAATGATTAATATTAATCCGTGATTCAGTACGATAAGACAACGCGGCGTGTTTATATAAAATTCATTGTGTATTGAATGATCAAGTTAGTCAGTCTCATACAAGAACAATATTTGTTTGTATGTCAAGTTATAATGTAGTTGTTTTATATAATTGGCGAAATTTGGTACGGCCACATAAAGCAACGCGTACATATAAAATTTAGTGTGTATTGAACGATCATCTGCTTATAAGTCGTTTGCCATATTGTGAGCAATCGGTAATTACCTAGTAATAATATTTAGTATGCATGACGGGTTGGACTACTGATTCTCTTTATTTCTTGCTACTTTGCCTAAGTCGTTTGCCATATTGTGAGCAATCGGTGCAAAATTCTCCAAATCTTTGCTTTCTCCATCAAAGATCTTCTCGAGTTAGCATAATTCTATCTCGTTCTCATGCCCTCTCAAGGACGGCGTTCACGGTATAACTATAATTCCTTGCTCTGCATTTGGAAGAACAAGAATGAAGCTATGTTCTCTAATAAGAAGATTAAGGTGGATTCCATTTTTGAAGATATCAAGTCTCTCGGGTTTTTTTTTTCTGGTTTAAGAATATATCCAAGTTCAAGTTTATTTGTTGGAAATATGGTGTAATTTTGATTTCTTGCAAGTGTGTCTTAGTGTTTGTGTGTTGTTGCTCATCGTGCTCCTGTTTGGTTGAGTCGAGGTTGCCTTTTTTTTTTCCTTGTAACACTTATTTGTTAATAAAAAGGCTAACCCCATTTTGTCTTGAGGGACTAAGGGTGTTATAAATTGTAAAGGTTTTGACAAAAGTTTCTATTTCCTTTATTAATGAAAAATGACTGCAAGCAAGTTGTAATTTATCATACTTAGACTATATGTGTACTTTACTCTTATCTTGATTGAAATGGTTGCTAGTAGATAATAATTAATTGTGTTAGGAAAATTGAGTGAAAAAAAATAGTTTTTAATTTATTTTGAATATAAATTTATATATGTAATTACTATTAATATAACTAGCAGGGAACCCGTGCGTTGCGGCGGAGTCGACAATACAGGATGGAAACATAATTCAAACCTTAAAACGATTAAAAGAATCAATATGTAATGTGTATGTTTGTGTGTGTGTAAGCACAAACACATATGCTTCGTAGTGGGGTAATTTTTTAAAGTCAACAAGGAGACATGATAGCATGCTACGTTCTATATACCATATGCAATTTGACTTACATGCCGGTAAAAAAAATGGAAGTAGCGGTTTGACTCATTAGCAACTATTATTATACTAATAGTCCTACTCAATATGTAGAAAGTGCCAAATCTGGAGAGATTGTTGAGGAGAAGAAAGCTTTATAAGATCCACATTAGCAACCTGCAAAGAAGCATACCCATAACTTTTTCCACATGATAAAAGCAATGCAATAAAACTGCTAATCAAGTGCACCATAAATTTCTATCAGTGGCATCGAAAAGTGAAATTGGAAGTTAGGTCAGTTGAAAATATTCCACATAAGACCTCCCAACCTGATAACTTTATAGACATGTACAAATCGGTTTTTTTCTAGGAACCGAACCCCAAACCGGTTCATGTTGAACCGGTTTTGGTTCGGTTCAGTTCGGCCTAGGTTTTGACTGTTTGAAAGGCCGGTTTTAGTTCGGTTCAGTTTGGGTTCGTGAATCAATTCATGCACACATTTTTTTTTATGAAAAGGCATCACAATTATTTTTTTCGTAAAGTTTGACTTTTATTGAGTTTTACAATCTTTTTAAGGTGTATATAGGTATATATTTGTATGTATGGAAACTTTTTTATATAATTTTGTTATATATAATTTTTTTATATAAAAATGTATTTTTTTTAATAAAATGTAGTAATTACTTAATTTTGTTTGATACCATTCTCAAATGCTTTAGAATTAGATAAGCAAGGTTCTGAAGTTGCGAGATGCATTGCTGACGAGCTATCACTGTAATGAGGTAATTGATGACAAAATGGGCCTATCGTGTGGTTCAGTATGAGGTAAAGACGAGTAACTTATTGATGTGGGCCGAGCGGTATACGTTGGCACAAATTATTTTTTGTCCATGATTGAAAGGTGCCAAATATGTTTATGAAGATTATGTTATTTTAATAATAATAAAGTTGTTTGAATATAATAATTAGAATTTTTTATGCATTAGAATACCCATTGATTATCTTCTAGGGGCATTTAGGGAAGAAAAGTGGTAAAATTTAGGAAATTGTAAAGAAACTCTTGGATTATCATCTTAACTTTGAACAATTTGGACATATTTACCTATGTCTCCTTCTTTATAATGTAGTATAGATTATCATCTTACGGGTATTCGTTCTCCTTGAAGAGAGCTTCACAGCGAGCCAAAAAACTATCCAAAATGTAGCTAAGAAGAATAAAGTATCAATACTTAAAGTTGTTTGTTTGAAATAAAAGTGCTTGACAAATTGGGTGAGAACTTATCTCCCATATGAGGTTGGTAAAACCTCACATGGGTGTACATTAGAGATTGTTTCTTTGATATCACCTTCTAATAACATGAACACATGAGCCATAACCGTGCTTAAGGGCATAATGTGGTGTTTTAATGGCTAGTTACTATTGAGGGTTGTTGTTGATAGGCCATGACCGTGATGATGAACTTAATGTGACGTTTTGATGGCTAGTCACAACTGATGTTTTGTATCTTTTGTCGATGTATAATTTAGCGTTTTTTTTCCTACACCATTTTTATTAGATCTATACTATATGATTCTGAAGTTACATATATTTTGTCATTGTATATGAATTTTAAATGCTGGAAATATGGTGAATGAAGTATATTGAAATTATAATTATTAATAAGATTTTTAATGTGATGAATTAAAGACTAAACTCTTGAGTAGAGGTTTTATTTCTTTTAGTTAGAAATTTTATGTCAGTTGATTAGAGTTTTTATGTCTTAAACTAAGGGGTTGTTTGGTAGCCTCTGAATAACCATTCATAACCTTTGAATGATTAAGATGTAATCTTAAGTATGAATGGTTCAGAGGTAACATTTTAATGGTTGCCTCTTAACCATTCAGCTTTAAGGTTACCTCTTAACCATTCAGAGGTTATGAACCATTAAGAGGCTACCAAACACCCTCTAAGTCTTTAATTAAGAAGACTTTTCATACATCTATAATGAAGGCTTTGTGCCTCATTTGATTAGATAGAAAAAAGAAATACTCACACACACATATACGTAGAGAACAAACTCAATCGATGTTCGATTATCTTTCAGGCAAGTGTGCAAAATCCGGCAGTGCACCACCACTGTTAAGAAACGGTGTACCCTGGGAAAAGACCGCGAATCTGTTTAAGGGAATTGTGTCAAACACAAGCCCGATTCGTGTTGTTGATTTTGTCTTCGATTTCAATGTAAATTTTCTATTATTAATTTTTTTTTTCATTCAGAATTACGTTTAAGATAATTAAATAAAACAACTAGCCAACCCAGGTTCTTTTACCTTACCATACTCGGCTGTAAAAAAATAGTTTATGTGGTATTGTCATCGATTGAAATAGAGTCTTGGAGATGTTCAGTTTATATCGAGTAATATTATCCCACATGTATGTTTATTCCTAAAACCCAAGGGTTGGTTACTCAAATCCGGTTCATGCGTATTTGGATTTTCCAATAGTGAATTTGAGTTGAAAAAGGGTTAAAATTCATGTTAATTATAATAAACTTTATTATGGGAAATAAATAAATAATATTTACCTTTTTTATATATAAAATAGATAAAATGTATATAGTTTGTATTGGGATATTTGGGTAAGGCCAGTTCGGTCAAAATAACAAATTTAAATTCGATTTTGAAACCTAAAATATGAATTCGACTTGGTGGCTAATGTGGTTCAAAATTTGAAAATGAAACTTAAATTCGTAATTCAAATCCAAATCCATTCTTATTCCGAGTTGTTTTTTTATAATCCATGTCAGCATTTAGCAATGACTAGTTAGCTTAGCTGTGTAATTCGACTAGAATATCTAATACGATACATCGAAAACAGTGATGAAGTTTAAACAAAATTTTTAGGGGGAGGGGAGGGGTGGCAGGCCTCAATGCGTATTAAATTTTTGAGCAAAATAGTAGTAAACTAGTATTAAGCCCCGCGCCTTGCGGCGGGGGCGTAAAACCGTGACACGTAGCACCAATGCCACATCACCGCCAATGACCAGCAACACCAAAAAACTCGTAAAAGTAAAATAAATAAATAAATGAAAAATAACACCAAATGAAGACATAAATCGTAGAACCACGCACGCTCGTTACGACGTGTTAATGCCAAAGGCGTAAAATCGATGACTTTTAACAACTACGGTTTCTGAGAAATCAGTTAATATTGGTTCATTACTTATGGTATTAGCACACGTTATAGCAAGTGAGGGATTCATATTCCTAGTCATCTACCGATAATAACTCAATTTTTTTTTCTTTAACGCGACGCAACTTTACTTTGTTGTTCGAATGTTACATAATTAGCAAGCTTTGAGGTTACCACATTTTATTTTAATCTTAAAAGCTTATGCTGAGATACACAAGCACACGTGTAATGATAATGTCAACATGTCGTGTTGGTTTCACTTTATAAAACACCTAGCCTAAAAAAAGTAAACAGACAAAGCATAAGGTATTACCACAAACTCATTTAATATGCCCAACACAAAGGGGGTGGATTTTTTTTCTAAGGTAAATTAAAAGAGATGGTGGTTCAAATAACTTAAAACACTTACTATTTTTTTATATTGTTTTACCTCATATATGAGACTTGTAGATAAAATACTTGTACTTGATGCATTTAAAGTTGTAAAATCAAAACTTTTTTGAAAAACCCCCCTATGCATACATTACAACATCATAATGCATACAAAGTTTGCTAAATAGAGTATTCTAAATGTATACTACCGAGAAAAAAAAAAGAGAGAAAGAGTTGGGACACCCCCTGATTCTATCCTTCAATTCCCTGACCAAAACTGTGTTTATTTGTTTGGTCTTGAGAAGTCTAGTAAATGTTGTGATTTTTACATATTATATATGTGTTTATGAGTGCAAATGTTTTGGACTATGCTCGTAACTATTTGCCCTATTCATCAACTATTAATCAAAATGACATATAATATACATATATTATATGATTTTCTGTAATGCTTATACGACTGCCATGCACATTCGCTTTTTTCTTTTCATAAAGCATTTATTATTATAACAAACTAATATAACAACCCAATATATGATTCTTTTGGTTTCATCCAATGAATATAAAATAATTAGCTTGATATTTATGCTTGAGTGAAATAAAAGTAAAATTCGAAAATACATGTATATATACTTGGATGGTGATCTCATAAAGCATGTATATGATGAAACAATGAATTGTTAGAAAACTTACATTGTAATCGCCTCAACGCCTCTTGTACATGAAGCTCGCTTGTTTTCAAGTCCTTGTACTTGCTGCAATAAACTATAATAGAAAACGAAATTATAGAAGTGAACCGGGCTTGTGTTTGACACAATTCCCTTAAACAGATTCTTCGTCTGTTCCCAGGGTACACCGGTTCGAAACAGTGGCGATGGTGCACTGTCGGACTATCCCACTTGCCTGAAAAGAAACCGGAACAAGACTGCTTCTAAAAGTTTTGCTGCAGCAATCGATCAATGTATCCGAGTACATATATTATGTTGTGTGTGTAAGATTCTTTTTTTTTACATCACCAAATGAAGCACAAAGCCTTCTATTATATATGAATATGGATGTATGAAAAGTATTCTTAATTAGAGACTTAATTTGAGACATAAAGACTCTAATTAAGGGGTTGTTTGGTTGATTAAGTACTGAATCATTAAGATGATCTGAATGGTTAAGAGGCTCTGAATGGTTAAGAGCTGAATCATTCAGCATCCTTTATTAGCTTAATGATTCAGCACTTAATCATTCCATTCAGATGCTGAAACAAACAGTCTGAATGCTGAAGGATTCAGAACTGAATGGTTAAGATGCTGATTAAGAGGCTACCAAACAGCCCCTAAGTGACATAAATCTCTAATTAAAAGAAATAAAGACCTCTCATCAAAGACATAAAACTCAAGAGTTTTAGTCTTTAATTCACCACATTAAGGTCTTATTAATAATTATAATTCATCAAATTATAATTTCAATAAAATCCATTCATATTTCCAACAATCCCCCACATGAATGGAGATTATTCAAAACACACAAAAGTTTCAACAAACCCCCACATGAAAGGGAGTCATACTCAGAAACAACCTCATTCCGATTAAATTTCAATAGTTGAGTTTTGCATACGATAGGTAGGTGTGACCCTTTGAACCTTCGCTTATGAAACGCACTTAGCCCACTAGCTCTGAGTAGAACGCGATGTCTTTGAACTCGTCTGCCGTTTGTGTGGACGACAATACGCTTCACACAAGACTCTCCCTGACAACGTCAAGTCCTCATAGTTGTGTCCGTTATGGTCATGGACACGTGCCTGGTTCTGCGAGAGCTCTTAAGTATTGTGCCCCAACAATACCCTTCGAAGCGACCCCACTTCTCTCTCACATAGGTGATCAACTGGGACTGGTTACCTCAGTCAAATCATTAAAAGCCATAGGCTTAACCTCCACCTTGTCACTTTTTAGGAATGGACTAGGAAGCTTATTTAATTTATAGTAAGCTCCCTTTTTCAAAATGTGGGATTTCCAACAACTCTTTCCCACAGTGACCTTCGCCAGTTCATACAATTAGGTTGTCCTATTGAACTCAGATCTTGGGATCTCCAGTCAGCTGAGTTAGGTTTCCTTCGCATAAACTTAGCCTTTCATGGGCTTTAGTCCCATTCCCATTGACGACTTCTAAACTAACTCTCTGCTTAAGCCTTTTGTTAGCGGATCCGCGATGTTATCCTTTGACTTCACATAGTCAATAGTGATAACTCTTATAGAGATTAGTTGTCGTACCGATCATGCCTACGTCTTATACACCTATTCTTAATGATACACATTGTGATATGAGCTCTGCCAATAACCGATTGACTATCACAGCGTATGCATTGGGCCAATGCCGGCTTCGGCCACCTAGGTATATCCTTAACAAATTGACGTAGCCATTCTGCCTATTCATCCTCTAAAGCGATGAATTTTGATTCCATCATGGATCTAGCAATAACAATTTGCTTAGATGATTTCCATGTTATCGCAACACCTCCAAGTGTGAACAAACACCCACTCGTTGCCTTGGAATCATTTGTGTAAGATATCCAATTCGCATCACAATATCTTTTATATTGCAGCCTGTAGTCTCGTATGTATCCTAATTACCAAAGCACCCGTGTCACGTAATTCCATGAATTGAACTTAGGTTGCCCGTGTATCTACTTAGCTTGCTTGCTAAGTCTGGTCTGATACAACTTATCAGATACATCAGGCTGCCAATAATTCTTGAGTACTCTAATTGGTTAACAGGCTCACCTCGTTTCTTAGCTAGACATTGACTCGTGTCGATGAAAGTTCTAGCCTCATTAGAGTCATTTCCATTGAACTTCTCAAGAATTTTGTCCACATAATAGGACTGACTTATAACAAGTCTGTTCTAGGTTCGTTGTGATTTGTGCTTCCCAAAATCACATCCGTTCATATCAAAACTTCTATTTTCAAATGCAAGTCACCTCCACACTTAAGTGTTATTGGATAACTACCAAATGGGGTGATGAAAGTTTTTCCTTTCATATGTAGCTTGAAAACTTCTCAAGTACCATTTTTACATCCCTACGGATTGTTTCTTAAATGGCTCTTCCCCCCACATTGCTTGCACTTTGATTTAGTTTGAGTAATATCACTCATGATGACATTAGACACCCGTGATAAGATAGCGACTATCTATATCTTTGTGTTATTGAGGTCATCCATTATATTACTCAACCCATATTTTCCACACGAACCGTTTTCTTAGCTATATGAGTTCTCCTCATATTCAGCTAAATAGTATCATAACCAATGAACTATTTATTCGGTCCTTTCGAGTCATCCTTTTAATGAATTATATATTTGCTTTTACAAAATTCATTCTTATGTCGTCACATATGTTTGAATGTTCAAAGTTAATTTATTCTCCGTGGAGCATCTAAATTAACAAGTATTAGTCTAGCATGCTTTAGACTACAAATACTTAGCATGTGAACAGAAGATGCCTCATTCTGATTCCTCACAGCCTTAAGAGATAACTCACTATCTCTTTCTAACATTCACGTCTTAGTTTAGACACAAAATGAGATTTTGTTTACCATTCCAAAACCTTGGTTTAAAGAATGCTTCAAAACCATAATTAATTCCATCCATTAGAATCAAGACTCATTTGCCTTTAATCTCCAAGGCTTCACCATTAACTCTTTAGGACTTAAACATAAGTCTTAACATAAGTCACTTTGATGAACATATTCATCATCAACAAGTCAATTAGATTGACACTCAACGACATGACTTCCACATATCCCTAAGTGATATGTATATATTTGTTGAACTTATTTATTGGGTGACTCTCCCAAAATATATTACGAATTCTTCATATAGTTCAACCAACATTGATGATTTGTAGAAACTCTACACGTCCATCACTATTCTAAGTCTTTTATAATAAATCTCACAATATTTATCAAAGACTTATGAATAATAACATATATTTCTATCATATGTTATAGTCATCAAAACTACATTTGTGCATTTCTACGTAAATGCTCTCAACATTAGATGACATATCTCGTTTTCATGCATTTAACTTCAATACACTTGCCACGTTGATCATGATTATCTCAATGGGAATGGATGAAGAGTTTTTTCCTTCTTAGTCACTTAATTAGAGACTTAAGACTCTAATTAAGACTCTAATAAAACCTCATCAAATGGCATTAAGAACTCTACTCAAGAGTTTCACCATATGAAATAAAACCTCATCAAATGGCATTAAGATCTCTACTCAAGAGTTTCAATTATACACTTAATTTAGTCTTAAAACTATAATCAAGTGTCATAAATAAATTAACTCTAATAAAGAGTTTTTCTTCAATTCACCACATGAAGAGTTTTACCAATTAATAATTATAATTTACCAAATTATAATTTCAATATAATCCAAAATATATATAACATATTACATATATCTTTAACCGGATTCATATAAGGATATATAAACATCAAATCTTAAAGTGTTATTCTCTTCAACACTTTATCGTTTGACGAAATAATAGCAATTATATCGTCTCGTGGCATGTTTCGAGGTACTCCCTCAATACACTGTTCAAAACAACAAAGTTGTTTATACTTAACTACTCACAAGTAGTCGAACAAGTAAATATGTCCAAAACAACATTAAGTTGTTTTACACTAAATAGTCTCTCTAGACTATTATATGGTTCAAGTCATCATACTTTTTCATACAAGTATTAAACCATATATAATTTGCAAAAGATATGTTTATTCATACAAAACATTTCTACTTTTACAAGTATTTTCCATAAACTATACATATTTATGTTTTGATTACACATCAAAACCTTAAACTCTAATATAGTTTTATTATTTAAACCATTCCTAACTCACTTGTTAGAGTATATCGTTTTCATGATTAACCATTTCTAGTTCGCTCATTAGAAACTATATGTGTACCATATAAACATATACGGTTTCAAAATTAACTATTTCTAACATACTTGTTAGACTGTAAACGATTACACGTTTCATCATATATAGTTTGGTTATATCAAATAAACCTTTTTTTTAAACACACCCGTTAGAAATAAACGATTACCAAAATCATTTTAAAGGTCATTGGTTTATATTCTCAACCGTTTCTAACCTGCTTGTTAGAGATACACGATTATGACAATCGTTTTACACTTGTTGGTTTATATAAAATAAACCGTTTCTAACACCCTCGTTAGAAAATTAAACCATTTACATAAATGGTATTAACTTTTGGATTTTCCAAAATATACCCGTTTCAAACTCACTCGTTAGAAACCGTCAAATTAACCAAACCGGTTTAATCTTGGAAAAGGTTGAAACACCCAATTCTCCATAAACCCATGAGTTGAAACACCTCATTAAAACATTTAAGAATATTTGACCCAACTTAATGGTATTCTTATTATTTTTTAAGTTTCAATTTTGAAGTTTTAATTAGTATTCTTACTAATACCTTCAATAAAACAAAATAAGTTTATAACTTTTTTATTTTCACAAAATTTTCAAAGTACAAATTTCCAACACTTTTGTGTATTTTGTACAATAATCTTTTCTAACACACTTGTTAGAAAATATAAACATCTTATTTTGTCTTTACAAAATCATCAAACTCTAACACGCCCGTTAGAGAAATCAATATATAAGTTTACAAATTAAACTTATGATTTTGTAAATAATAATTTCTAATACACTTATTAGAAATGTTTCATGACACGTTATTCTTTCAACGTCGTCGATTCTAACACGCTTGTTAGAAATACATGTTTCAAAACCATATATTTCGAAACCTTTTAATTTCCAATACTCTTATTAGAAAATGTATACATTTCAAATACTTTGAAATTATCTTTCTAATATGCTTACTACAAAGAAAACATGATCAACCAAGTTTACATGGGTTTTCAACTAATATGTCTTTTCTAATACTATCATTAGAAATTCAAAAAAAAATGTTTAAACACATATTAGAAATGTTTTATAGTCCGGTTTATCTAAATATAACTCAAAACCCATGAATCTGAAAATTAAATCAAAAATTCGTTTTGTAGAAACAATCTTTCGGATTAAAGATTGCATTCTCATCATGAATGTAATCCAATTCGATGTACCAAAGAAAACATGTACAAACTTTCGCGAACCCAAATTCCTTAGGAAGAACACGAAAGTTTGTTCACTAATCTGTTTAAGTTTGTTAGAAAACTTACATTGTAATCGCCTCAACGCCTCTTGTACATGAAGCTCGCTTGTTTCCAAGTCCTTGTACTTGCTGCAATAAACTATAATAGAAAACGAAATTATAGAAGTGAACCGGGCTTGTGTTTGACACAATTCCCTTAAACAGATTCTTCGTCTGTTCCCAGGGTACACCGATTCGAAACAGTGGCGATGGTGCACTGTCGGACTATCCCACTTGCCTGAAAAGAAACCGGAACAAGACTGCTTCTAAAAGTTTTGCTGCAGCAATCGATCAATGTATCCGAGTACATATATTATGTTGTGTGTGTAAGATTCTTTTTTTTACATCACCAAATGAAGCACAAAGCCTTCTATTATATATGAATATGGATGTATGAAAAGTATTCTTAATTAGAGACTTAATTTGAGACGTAAAGACTCTAATTAAGTGACATAAATCTCTAATTAAAAGAAATAAAGACCTCTCATCAAAGACATAAAACTCAAGAGTTTTAGTCTTTAATTCACCACATTAAGGTCTTATTAATAATTATAATTCATCAAATTATAATTTCAATAAAATCCATTCATATTTCCAACATGAATCACATTTATATGCATGGTTTTATGGGCGGGCCGCATGGGTTTTTTTTTTGCCAAGTATGCAAGTTTTTGACACATAAATGGCCTTGCCAAATGGTAACTAAAACTCATATAAGATACGTGTATATATCCGCACCTTAAATGAGATAACTGCATCATGTATAAGGCCGGCGCTAGGGGTGGGCGAGCCGCTCCCACCGGCCGAGTTTCGTTATTCCCAGGGGCCTAAAAATTTTTATATATGTTTTTAGAAAAATGAAGCCGAAAAACTTATTGGGTCCTCTCTGTAAATATATAAAACCTTATAATTTATTGTCTTATCGAACCCAGAAACTTATTTTGATCAAGAATGCTAGAAAGGTTTCACGAATCTTCGGTTAAATACTATATTTTTGCTATGTATACAGCTATAACGTTAATTGTCATTTAAAAAACTAGTTTATATCTTTCGTTAGGGACTAAGGGTCATTTTTTTTTGGCTCGTAAACTGAATCGACATGCTCTGATTTTGTAAATTATATAATTGCATATAATTAGTGTAAGAAAAACATTGATAATTCATAAATCATTAGAAGCTAATGATATAAAAAATGATTTCAAATTAGTGATAAAAGGTTGATCGAAGAGGTGATTATACACTGTTTGCATGACCCATTATGCATGGCCGCAGAAAATTCTCACAAATTGAGAAGGTGACAAACTTTAAGGTAATACATAAACACTAAAAGTAAGCAATTCATATGAAATATATATGCCAATTAAAAAAAAATAGTTCTATCACTTACATGCTGACTTCTGGTTTCATTTCTCAAAAACATAAGTGTCATTTAAGGCAATTTGCTTAATTGGTTTCAACTTTCAATTTTAAACAGGGCAGTTGTTGTCTATTCGAGCATAAGATGCGATACTTTTCTTAATCGTTTGAAACAAAAGCATGTATCATTTTTATATATGATTACTAGAAAAAAAGCATTGCATTTTCTATATTCTGAATTGCTTTTTTATTATATTATATTGTACAATCTCTTTTAATAAATATTAAGTATTTCTTTACATAATAATTACCCTCATAATATTGAAAAAGTAATTATTTAAAGCACATGTTTTTCTCAAAAACACTTTGCACGTCAAAATCAATCCAGCATGAAAAATTCTCCAATATAGTAACCCGTATTATGTTCACACGCTACCCACTTGTAAGTTTGATGAATATATATTATGTTAAGAAGATCACACCCACCCCAACATACTCTTCACCTTCACTTCACTTTCTTGCAAACAATACGTCTTGCAAGAATTTTGTTTTATCACTAGGCATATACTTAAGAATTCAAACGATGGAATACCAAAAGGAAAAGATTCACAAGACGGGAGAGACATCAAGACTTGTTCCAAAGAGAGGACAAGTGAAAGCTAGAATTTGCGGGGAGTTAATAAAGGAAGTTAAGGACGCGACAAGATCAACGACTATCACAAAAAAGCCGAGGTCATCATGTTGTTGTTGGTTTTTTAGGTCTTGAGAATTGAGATCTTTGTCTCGTTACTCATTCGATCCTTATCTTCGATCTATCTTTATTTATGTGCGTTTGGAATATACATATAAAGAATATTTTTTATGGTGTGACAGTATACCCTTTCCTACTATGGTCATTCTATAGTATACATGATAGAGGTGTAAGGCTTATGGATGTACAAAGCAACCACAATATGCACCACTTCCATTTGAAAAACAAATTTTCGTCTTTAAAGAGTATAAAAGCTCTGACAAAATGATAAGTGGTTAACTGGTTTTAGTGTGTTGAAAAAAGCCCACAAGAAATTTCTTTTATGATTCTAGTAAAATATAGAGTGAATTGCCAAATCCGTCCCTGGGGTTTGACCAATATTGCTAGATCCATTCATTTTAAGAATTTTCCATTTCTGAGTCACTGAACTTTACACTTCTGTGCCAAATCCGTCCAAATCACAAACTCAGTTAAAAATTTCTGTTAACTCGAGGGTATTTTAGTCATTTCACCTACAAAACTTGTTTTCTTATTTCTAAAAGAATTGTGGGTGTGAGAATCGAACCAGGGTGCAAACCCGGTTCAAACATTAACAACAACAACTTCCACCACTGGGCTACGCCCTTGTTTGTATTTACAACAGAAAAAATAATTATAAACCCAAACTCTGCAGGTTCCCCATTCCCTTACAAACCCTAGAATCTGAATCCGGTTAATCGACCAAGAAAACGAATCTGATTATAACATTAATGTTAGGGCTTTTAATCTATACTATAAAACGACTGTAAAGCCAATGTTAATTGGATTTTAACGTAGCAGAGGGCGTATAAATGGGTCAAATGGGTCAACATGGGTCAACATGCACAAATGTAACCATAGTTTAATAGGGGTCAGCTCAAACAGCAGCAGACAACTAAGTTCCAACAGCAGCACTTGAACTTCCAGCAACACTTGGTGGTCCAGTAGATGAACAAACCTGTTAAAAACACTTGACCCATTTTGACCCATTAACAAACATTAACAAACCATTACATTACCCATTTTGACCCATTAAACCTGTTAAAAACACTTGACCCATTTTGACCCATTAACAAACATTAACAAACCATTACATTACCCATTTTGACCCATTAAACCTGTTAAAAACACTTGACCCATTAACAAACATTAACAAACCATTAACAAACCATTACATTAAACATTAATCATAATCATACACCATACTAACACAAAGTTTAATCATAACAACCATTACATTAATCATAACAACCATTACATTAATCAAAAACAAAGTTTACATTAACATATTTGCAAACTAATCACCAAGACAAATATGATTACATACATAAACCCTAAACCCTAAACCCTACTAAGACCAACCTCCTATTTATAACACATAGGAGGTGGTTCTACATACAAAATTACCATCCAGGTTCATCTGTAGTGCTTGATGAACCTTATATTCAAACACATATTTGCAAAATTTGAACCTGATCCGGAGTTCTTGTTAGTGTTGGTTTAACTAACAAGAGCACCCCATCCAGGTTCATCTCCAACAGACAAGGGATCCCCGGCCTGCACCCCGACGACCGTCATCATCTGCAACAGTGTTGATGGCGTCCATCTGTCGATACAGTCCAACGGACAAAGGATCCCCTGCCTGCACTCCGTTTTCCACTAAAAATAGAAAGTCAAATCTTCGGTTGCTGGATCCGGTGGATCATCATCATCTACAACAATAATCAACAAACAACAATTTATCAGAGTCGTACGTTTCTACCCTCATTCTCACTGCCCTCAGTCACATTAAAGCCCTCTTGTGTAACCTCCCATGTATCTAACTCATAACTTTCATTAGAATAAGTTCTTATGTGCTCAACATATACCTCCAATACTTTAAAATGCTACTTTAAAATGGTATGTTACTATATCATCTTCTGAAAAAACCTAGCTCTATCAGCATAAACGTAATCGTAATCAAAAGAAATGCAGAAAACTTACCACCATGATGAACTTCAAAAGTAAAGCATACCAATCGTCGAACAACCCAATC
Source organism: Ambrosia artemisiifolia (assembly GCA_032199755.1). NCBI lineage: Eukaryota > Viridiplantae > Streptophyta > Magnoliopsida > Asterales > Asteraceae > Ambrosia > Ambrosia artemisiifolia. The sequence goes on from CM063517.1 coordinate 4,487,372, forward strand.
GCCCATTATTCTGATTAGGAAGGAGATGTGGGTTATAATCAGCTTAGGGTTTGGGGGTTTTTAAGAGGAGCTCGATTATAATCAGATTAGGGTTTGGGGGTTTGTGATTATCGTGGAGGATTATAATCAGATTAGGGGTGGGATATTTTTGTAGGTGAAATGACCAAAATGCCCCTGATTTAACAGCAATTTTTAACTGGGTTTGTGATTTGGACGGATTTGGCACAGAAGTGTAAAGTTCAGTGACTCAGAAATGGAAAATTCTCAAAATGGATGGATCTAGCAATATTGGTCAAACCCCAGGGACGGATTTGGCAATTCACTCTAAAATATAACTTAACAATAATAAGACATTTACGAATTGGCCGGTAAACATTTATGTAGAAAAAAAGTGAACTTTTTTTTTTGCATGAATGGGTGATTTACAATAGGGTAGAGTGTTTCTAGATGGTTAAGTAGGAAAAAAATGTAAATAGGTATGTCGTTACTTCATTTGGCGACCTAGAACAATCTTCTTTCAAGGTCATGGTATCGATTAGCAACCTTGAAAGAAGATCATAGATCAAATCAGCGACCTTCATAGGTCGCTGATTCAATCGTTGATCTTCTTTCAAGGTCACCAATCGATACCATGACCTTCAATCATTGGCCGTGTATATATATAGTAAATGTCCAATTAATGTTGCCATTCACACAAAAAAAAATGGCTCCCAATAGAAAAATGAGTGTTTACAAGGTATGAGTGTTACAAATACGTGGTTTTGATATTATACGGGTGTACATGAAGAAAAAAATCGTGGTGTTTCATAAGTTTGAAATGAAAGTCGTGTTGAGGGTATGGTTTTTTATAATCTTGGACCGCTGTTACATCTGCATGAAACTACTTGGATCGATGTTACATCTGCACGTGGAGTAACACATGTAGAATGCAACGTTGATATGGTAGTTTATAATATGGAAGTGGTGGTTTGCTTAGGTGATCAGCCTCATTCATGTTTCGCACCTTCGATCTACTGTTTTGTTGAAGAATGGTAATCGAAATGGGTGGGGCTGGTACCTATGCCTGCCGAGGAGGGCAGCGTGATCAATGTAGGCGCGTGTGGCTAGCTTTTGTTGGCGGAGATATCATGCGTGAGGATTGCCTCCCATCGCTAGCCATAAAGAGTTAATTAACGTAGCCTGGAGATATTGGTTGAGGATGCCCTTGGTGTGCAAGGAATGATAATACCTCATCAACCTCCCCTTATAAAGTTGGAATTGGTGTTCTCGGAAAAAGCTTCATTGGATCGATGTTACATCTGCATGGAGAGTTAATGATTCTTGAGAGGCGATGTGTTTCCGGGATCAATGGCACGGAGAACTAATTAATGTAGCCTGCAATTCTAAATGTTGCACACGATAGTTTCATCAAAGCTACTTTTTTAAGATGAAACTTGACCAATGCATTTGGAAATGCAGCACGTTGTTACCCTGTTGCTACTGCTACCAGAGTAACCATAGTTATGGAAGTCACGCCAAAGAACACTTTTTTTTCGGGGGAGGATGCATGATCCTGCAACATCTCGAATGATTGCAGGTGTGATAGTATATGACTTTCCGTCATACACAAACATATCCTTCCCAAACGAGACAACTTTCCTGATCAGAAGTGCTCAAACTAAAATAAATTTTGTAATACCACTCCACAGTGGTCATTTGACCCGTTACACAATCCAATCTTGTAATACCACTCCACAGTGGTCATTTGACCCGTTACATAATCCAATCTTTTACCACCTCTTTAATTAACCTTCAACATATGAATAAAACTCTAAAAGATTACAAAGTAGTATACAAAAAGTAACAAAATATGCACTTGCAGAACAACTCGATGTTAAGATTTTGAAGCTTCTTTTAAGTAATCTATGACGTCATTTAACATTAAAGCTTTATCAGTTTGTGTAAACAATTTTATGACATCAACCTGTTCATTCATAACGCAAACCTTAAAAATGTTCACTTAGAAAATAATCAAGTAATAATCAATTCAAAACTAATCATCATCATCACAAAAACAACAGTCGAAAAATGATTCAAAAGAACTCCCAAATCAATCTTCTTTTCGACATTAGGAAGGCAACTAAAGAAGACGAAGAACGGTACAACAACAATTGAGCAATGGATGATTATACTAGAGAAATGATGAGGGATCTCCCATAAGATGCATCCTCGTAGAATGATATTATGTAGTTATAACAAGTGTCAACAGTTTTGAGTCATATCTTAATTATGCCATATTTTTTTGTCAAACGAGAATTTCCAAATAAATCGGCTAAAATGGAATTTCAAATGTGCATTATATCGTTGTATTAGAAACTCTCTGATTTTTTTACTCATGAAATTGCATTATTATTATTATTGTAATATTATTATTTTTGTATGATCATATTGTTTTTTTGTTATGTTATGCGTAGCATCATGAAACACTTGTATCAAGGAAATAAGATTCAAAATGTATTTTCACTCAATAGGAAAATGAAAACAAATTTTGTGTGTCGCAATAAATTATTGTCCATTGTATATATGAAAAAAGAAAATCTATATAGGTCTAAACTCAATGCCTTCAACAATAAGCTTACCAAACTTCTCGTTAAGGTGGGTCAACATAAGTCGCTTGTAGATGGTAATAGGAGTTTGCCATTTCCAAATTTGTACTTCCATCCAACCATCGTTCCTTTGTTGTGGAAAACCTTTCATTTCCGGCTTATTGACTGGGTTGTGCGTGTTTTGATTAGCCTTCGGTCTAATAACTGGAGCTTGATGACTTGATAAACAAATATACCAAACATCTGAACCATGTGTAGTAGCATTCACTGAAACAGGAGCATCAAATTTGGATTGGTCTTTTGGAAATTTGTAGACAAGGTAAATTGCATATGCTGTTTCAGATGATACTAATCGGGACTGGACTTCAACATCGATGAAGAAAAAGAGAGAATCCCACTGAACAGCTACTCCAAATCTGAGAAAATTATCTTACATCTAAAAAATTTGCAAAGATAGTAATTTTCTACAAGAAAACTTATGGTTAGATATAAAAGAACCTTGATTCGGGAAAAAAAGTCTTCGTGCCAGATGTGCCCAGTTGCGACATACAACATTTCTTTCCATTTTTGTCAAGATAAAACCACTATATATCAAACAGTAAGCACATAGATATGTTTAGCAATTCAACATATAATGCTCCCCTCCGGTGGAACCATGTTCATAGCCTCCACAATACTACATACGATATACAATAAAAACCAACGGACTTACAATGCATCTCTTCTTCTCGCCGACACTGATAAAGAAGCCTTTGCGAAAAACTGAGTACGCTTCCTCCTTAGTTGTCCATTGCAGACTGTTTTCTGACAATTTCATTATGTCTTCATAATCAGTTGGCATATTTTCTTCCCAATTTGTATCTGAATCTGAATCTGAGATGGGTTGATATTCATCTTTATGTTGTACCTGTAGAAGAACATACCTAAATTAATTAGATTTTCATCTAACATTGACAGTTGACCAATGTGGATTTTTTTACATTGAAGATAACTAATGTTATTCTGGCTAATCACCTCTTTTCCAAGACATTTATAACACGCAAAGAAAATTAAAGGATACTAAATAATTAATTAACAATGTATATGTGCATAAATAATCTAACTTTTATTTGTAACCTTACCTTCTCCATAGGCCGAAATTCGATGCCTTCTACTTCTATGGACCAACAACTATCACTGAAGCCGCAAAACAAAATCTGAAGATCAATAGTTTTGTGGTTAGTAGTAAACTGATACAATTCACACATCCACGATCCATCTTCTCTCTCATATGCCATGTGTGAAATTGAAGTATCTGTCTCCCCTTGTAATTTGTAATTGAGGCCTATATAATAAATACATCTTCTGAACACATTTGGGAGCTTGAATACCAGGTTCACCGTGTATGTGATTCCTGGTGACAAGAACTGAGTTGTTACATGTGTTTTCAATATCTCACCCGTATAGAGATAATGGTAGGTTCCCATAGTAAATCTGTATAAATAACAGGAAAGAATGATACAATGTAGTGGCAAGAATTGAATATTTACATGTGTGTTGAATACTTACCAAATACTCTAAAAAATTAGAAACTAGAAAAGTCACCTTGAGTTATATTTAGTCGAGAAGTTGTTCCTCTTGACATCTAAACCCAAACATTCTGCAATAGATATCATCTCACAGTGTTCTCCCTTCTTATTTAATGAAAAATACTGTCCATAAACACATGTTCAAGTTAGTTCACGTGTATTATAAGTTATGATAATATCCTTTTCAAATTACTAATTTGCTTGCTTTATTTTAACATATATAGTTGGCGGTGGCATTAAGAGGAGCAGCTAATTACCGTGTTGCCGCCTTTAAGGAGGACCCCTTTGTACAAAAGTTTCAACAATTCAACTTCGGATCTGTAATTCAAAGGAGATTCTGCAGTCTTATTCATCTCTTCGTAGAAAAAAATTTGTCCCTTCCATTCGTTAAACTCTTGACTTTGAAATAACTCTTGACGTTCTAGTGCAGCCTCCAGTTCTATCACAACCTCGGCCATTTTCGGCCGATCTTCACGCGATTCCTTCAAACATCGATATGCAATGTCTGCAAATATTTCTAAAGCACTCTGCTCCAGTGGTTGAATGGTCAAATCTTTAAAAATGATATCATTTAACTTCTTCTCTTCATAGCTTTTAATCCAAGTGCGCACCAAATTCTGCTGAACACGTCCATTGCTATATGTACAACATAATCTTCCACATAATACTTCGAATAAGACTACACCTAAAGAGTATACGTCTAATTCTTTCGTTAGGGTATGCGTCATCGCATACTGCGGATCACAGTACCCTAGGGTACCTGCTGCGACGGTAACAATAACCGATTGTTGCTCATTAGCGGGGCCCATTATTGATAATCCGAAGTCAGAAACTTTACCATTCCAGTGCTCATCAAGTAAGATGTTGGCACTTTTTACATCACAATGGATAAGTCTTTGATGTGTCTCCCCTGGATCATGAAGGTAGGTGAGTCCCTTTGTAGCATCCAGACATATCTTGATACGTTGTGACCACGCGAGCTGAGTGGAATTTAAATAACGGTCAAGGCTTCCACGAGATGCGTAATCGTATACCAGGATCATCTCATCACCTTGGTAACAAAATCCCAGAAGAGAGATGAGATTTTTATGGCTGCAACGGGAAAGCGTTGTAATCTCTTTCAAGAACTCAGGGATTCCTTGTCCAGACTTCGGATTGAGACGCTTAATAGCAACCATGCTTCGGCCCTTGGAGTGAGACAATTCTCCTTTGTAAACTTTCCCAAAACCACCAACTCCAATACGGTTCTTATCGTTGAAGTTGTCGGTGGCTGATGTTATCTCTTCCAGTTGAATTCTAAGATGTTGAAACTGCTGCAAGAATGCATCCATATTCGTGGATCAAGTAATAGTTACAAATTTAAGAGAAGGGTTTCAAGCAATTGCAAGTTCACAGCTTGACAAGAGATGTGTAATTGTGTAAAGACTAAAGAACCAATACAAGATGTGCAGTCTGTAATCTCTCTTTAAAATAGGCTAGTGAAAGATGGTTGAGAATAAAATGTAAACAAGATAATTAGTTTTTTATGAATACAGCCATGAAAAACGTTGTAGTGGTGAACATCAAGTCACTTTCTCTGACAAAAAGTTTACTCCACTACTAGCTATCAATATTCTTGTCTAAATAATGGAAGGATGGTTAAAATATTTGGATCATGCATTATTGATGTTTAAAAATTCTTTTTCGTTTCTTCTTTTTATTTGAAAGCTATGGATATATTTTTATTTTTTAACGTACATGAGATTGACATATAAGAAGTTTGATAAATTATTTTTATTTGATAAAGACCATAATCTATGTTTGTTAAGAATCTTGAGATTATGGACCGTGTGAGTGTTCTTTATATGTACTTAATTAGGCCATAACCGATGTTTGAGTTATTTTTTTTACAGCCAATTTTTACACCTATTATACACCAATAACTCCTACCACCACCAATTGTTTTGTTTGAAGGCTGAACTCAGAGCAAGTTATTCGAGGCGACAAAGGAAGAAGAAGATAAAGTAAGGAAAAGATGAACGTCTACCTCCTGAACTGCTGGGTGGAGTGGTGGATCCAGCCTACTTTTGTCGGTTTTCAAGAACCCTGTCGGTTTGGAAAAAACGGAAAAATTTAGTGAGAACCTTCTATGATTTGAAAAATAACCAAAAGAAACCTACTGAAATTGGAAAATCATGGGTTATTGTTTTCGCCACTGATGTTCGTGCCAAGTAACTTCATGCTTCCCCTTCAGGTATTTTCAACCAAAAATTTTAATTCTTTGATTTTTATTATATGAAGCTTATAATGGAAGTTGCAACTATGTAAATTGTCTATCTCCCAAAATTAAGTTATATTCGATACACCTATTTTACGAGTGGCCGTGGAAATAGCAATGGTGTCTCGAGTTTCTACTTTGTTTGATAGTATAAATATTTTTATCATCTTCTTTTGTTTACTATTTTCAATTTGTCTAGTCTCCAGTATGTATGTGTAAATCCCAAAACATCAAACACTATGATTAGCGTACACATGATTATAAAGGTATATGATGGCAAGGAATTATCTTGTGTATTACTAAACGGCGAGCATAATACTTGACTAAAAGCATCAGTTTACCATAAAATAATCAATAAATACCTTAATCCCTGGCAACGGGGTATAAAATCCGTTTGATATTCTCTGTCTCATTCGCTTTTCCTCTTCAGTTTCGATTACATGAAACAGATGCATCATTAGAATTAATTCGTAAGAAAATATCAAAATAATCAAATGTTTGAATTTACTCATGTAATGCAAGCTAAATCGATTCTCCTTGAAGCCAGGTTTCTTTAATCCCTTTGGATCTACATGACAGAGAAATCAGATTAGAAAAATAAGATACATTGGCTTCATTCATTTTGATTTCATATACCAGCCATGTACAACACAAGCCTGTTTGAATCTCCCTTTGACGAAGTTCATACACCTATCATAAACGACCAAAAGAAAACAAAGTTAGTTCCTCCAAAAGACCACCAGGTTAAACGAACATTGGATTGATATGAGGCCCATGACTATTTGTGCATCAATATCACTCTCCCCCTCTCTAAATTTTTTTTGGCATTCTTACAGCTTGAAAAAGAATCAAAATTAATATAATCTTCATGCTTGAAGGTAATTAACATAAATCCCTAAAAATTTTGAAGTATGTGGTTGCTTTAATAAAACGATGACAAAACGACGAAGTTTACATGGCTGCATTGTGTTATAACTTATAACATTATTAAGCAAAGTCACCTTGCATCACTACCTCAACCAGAGCAAGAATATCAATAAATGCTATAACATCTTTATTCATAACAGCTTTGTGTAATAATTGTAGCATGATTTTTCACATCACTTAACCATAAATTAACTAAAAGGTGAAACCACCCTTTAGTTGAACTTAGCACGAGTGGGCCTCAAGTTGTCTGTCATGGTGTCCACAACTCGGGTGATTACGGCATGATTCGAGAAAGATACTCAAAGGTTAATTAAACATGTTAGTTGGGTATATGATAAACATAACAGAAAAACAAAAGAAAATTACATATTCAAACTATATGATGGAATAATAAAATGCTAAATTGAATAAATAAGATAAACCCTAACAAACTGGGAATAAGAGTTCAACCTCAGTGGGAAAATTAGATCCAAATAATGAAACCATTAGATCACGAGAGAAGCCTATGATTGAATTGTGGTTTGACTTAAACAACGATAAAAAAGATGTAATTGTTCGTTACGAAACAGAGAGCAACGCCACGAACAATAATTGAAGGCCAAGTCGGTTAATTTGCATAGTTCGCGATGGTGTGAGTCTCTGACCGTCGCTCACGACGGAGCTCATGGGGGGGGGGGGGGCACGGTGGCGACTGGGATTAGGTATACAATTGGGTTTAGGTCTAATAATAATGATATCTTCAATCTTGATGTTGGTGCTTGACGGAAGGATGAGGATGATGATGTAGGAGTGACGTTAGGGTGTGTGTGGGAACAAGATGATCTAATGGCTTCAGCGAATGGAAGGATTGTAAGGAAGGAGCGAGGACAATCACAATGACAATCGCAGATGACGGGAGAATGGAGACAAGGAGAAGATGTGTTAGGGTTGTAATTGTTTTTTAAAGATGGCATGTCACATGACACACTTAAGGGAGGATGGCCTCTTTAAGTGTCATGTGGGATTTTGAGCTTTGTTTATTATAATTCTAGCTTTTATCCCGGGAGTGTCCCGGGGTTGAAAAATATAATCATTCTAATAATACTCTTGTAATTAAATAAATAAAAAATAACTTTGCTATAAGGTGACACCATGTGTTACATTGTTGCACGATTATCGATTCTTTCTCCTAGCTTCTCTTGTATACCTATCCATCTCTAGAAGAGTAAAATTCCAATGATAGCATGACGATTGGGCTGAATTTCAACATCATATATAAGAATCTGGTTTGAAAGAAAAAACATGATTAATGATTAACCTGAACACATTGTGTTTTTTTTCCCTGTATGAACGAAACCTCACAAAAAATAGTCGTTTTTTTCTCCGTTTTTTACATAGCACTATGGTACTCGTTGCAATGATAATAAAACGTTCGTTAATTTGGTTTAATTTTTTTCTTTAAAAAATCTTGTAAATAAAATATATTAACGTTTAAAAATTATGGAAGGAAACATAAGAGAGAAAAATTTTAATTTGTTTTTAAATTCTTTTTTCCTAAAATAACTCAATTTAATTTTTATATACATTAAAATCAGATTATTAAAATAATAAATTCAATACTATCACCTCAAGGTGCCACATGGCACATTCAATGAGGGGTTGATGTCTCCATTGAATGCCACCTCACAAAAACTCAATTCTTTTATTATAAGTTATAGATATATAGATATATAGATGCGCACACCGTAAGTGAGGCGTGGAATCAAACCTATAACTTAATAATTTATATTTATCTATAAAACTTCCTGCATGAATATACAACACTAAACTTAATTCTTACAAAATCCATTTTACATATATGATATAATTTAGTTAAAAGTTACCACCATATATATTTATAAAATACAATTATCATTGGTGTTTGTTCGTCCCATTCCGTTAAACATATAAAAATTTTATCAAGTCATCTAGGACTTGCGTGTTGTGGGAGCCTTTATCCGTGAAAAAATATACGTAAAAACGTTGAACCATAAACCCGTGTTACAACGTGTTAACTCAAAAAATTTAGACCAAAATATAAATGAAAAGTTTGTAAAAGATAAAAGTATAAGAGGACCAAAGTTTCAAGTGACAAAGTGTTGGGGTTAAAAATAAAACATGTTTCATTACAAAGAGTACAAATGAAAATTACAAGGGCTAAGAGTAAAAATATAAATAAAAAAAATAAGTTACAATTGTTAAAGGAGGTGGAAAGGAATGGAAGTAGGTTTTCCGATTTGGAAGGAAAGGAAGGGGAGGAAGATAAAGAAGGGATTCGTTTCCTTTCCCCCCTAAATGAAACTCTGGAACAGATCAATCAAAATTTATTATCCGATCAATCATCATTGTCTCATAGGTTCCCAGCAGAGGATGGCAAGGGCGTTCCTTACAAGGTAGGTAACGTGGTGAATCTTCCACATCTGACTATGGAAGAGCTCTAAGAGCTTCTCAAATTAGTAGACCAACTAGCAGAGTCTGATCAGAAGCTCCACATGTTACGCAGTTTCGGCCTCGGCTTTTCGGACGGTGCCAGGAAATTTGCTGTTGCGGCTGCTTTTGTACTTGGTGGGTTCGTTGCTTCTGCTGGCATGGAGTACCTTAAGAAGGTGAAGGAAGGTGGTGGTGTCTACAGCGAGGGCGTGGCAGATGGCAACGACTTTGTGTGGCAGTTAGTTTGAGTTGTTGTGTTTGGTGCTCACAATTTATGTTGATTGGGTGGGTCATTATCTTGTCTTTTGCGAATTACAAAACTACAAGGTATAGAAAATTATCATGTATGGTGCAACTCAATTTAATTAGCTCTTCCACTTAAAGATACACTTGGTTTTGTAAATGGTACTTGTGTTAGACCTTCTAACAATGAAGTTCTTTGGTAAACAATGGGATACAAACCATCACATGACTATTTCTTTCAAATGCTAATATGATTATTTGTGTAGATGTTTCTGATTTGAAATTAACAGTATTTTGCAAAAATCACACATATAGGAAATTTAAAACTAGGAGGTAATCACATTATATAACGAGATGTCTTACTTTTGCTGCTTCCCTAGTATGTGTGTGTGTGTGTGTGTGTATATATATATATATGGATAGCAAAGACTCTTCAGGGCCCTAGTTTTTTCATTCTCATTTCTAGTTTGTGAGTATGTCTTAGGATGGTGCCTAAACCAACATTTGGTATCATAGCTAAGGTTAAACGAGACTTTCGAAAGCGGAGTTGTCTTCGGGTGAAGCGGACAGGAACTCTGTGTGGATGAACCCATACAGTTAAGATAGTGATATAGGTGAGTCGGATGATTAATCTGAGTGATGTTTGTTTGGGAATCAGTTAGAGATCCCACTGAAGCAGCAAAGGTAGTATGAAAGCCAGAAACAGTAAGCTAGGTTTAGTGTTAGAATAACCACCAATCTATTAGGTTGATAATAATTGGATAATGAAGAGGTATGCTAGTAAATACATAACTGGGCCTGACCCATTAGGTTTGAAGCCCTGTTTAAGAGATGTTAGTCTCTCATTTTAGGGCAGGCTCACATATAGAGCCGCCTCCCCATTCTCACAAGAAAGGTAGATCTAATCAAGAGGAAGAAAAGGAACAAGGTGTGATTCTCCATATCGAGTTGAAGACGATTCAAGCTCTCAACATTAGATTCGTAACCCTTGTAATCATTGTAACTCATATGAATATCAATGAAAATTTCTTCGTTTCTCTTGTATGTTTGGATTCGTGTTTCTTCATCAGCGTCATCCGTAAAGAGCAACCCGACAGCAATCACACCTTGTTTCTCCTCTTCCTCTTGATTAGATCTGCCTTTCTTGTGAGAATGGGGGTGGCGGCTCTATATGTGAGCCTGCCCTAAAATGAGAGACTAACATCTCTTAAATAGGGCTTCAAACCTAATGGGCCAGGCCCAAATATGTATTTACTACCATACCTCTTCAGATAAGTTAGTGGATTATTGATATATTGGCAGAGAGAGATATATAGAAAATGTGTAGAGTTGTAAAAGGAATAATTTCCAAGCCAAGTTGAAGTCATGCCAAGTCAATTTATTAAAGGTTTTATTGTTAAACTCTAAGCAAAGCCACAAGGGTTGTGAATGTAAACGTATATTCGGGCCATATACGGCACCCCATGTGTGGATATTCAGCGCGTGACTGTTTGAGTTTGTTCCAGACGACGTGTGATAGTTGTCAAAGCTAAGAAAAGAACGTAGGCGTATCCAGAATCTTTCGGGTGAAGATCACATACTTATTTCTAACAATCATTTTTTTTAATCATCTTTTATATTTTAACAATTAAGAAATTAATAAAAAGTAACACTAACAAGAATCAAAGAACTAAAATTGTGTGAAGGATTGCAGACCCATAATACGGCAAGTACAACTCTTAAAATAAGAAAAATTGCAAGCGCATCATGTTCTTATCCTTGTTACAGTGTTCGCAAAAAAATCATTGACTTTAAACTCAAAAATAAGGATTGTGAGATGTGTTTAATGAAAGTAAATAAGCCATATAGACCGAATAGGCTTCTTTCAATCAATGGGCCTCGGTACAACATCTTTCAAAAACTAAGGCAAAAATGAATTAGACTAAAAACGTTATTATGCAATACGCCAAATGGTCATCGTTACATGGGTCCCACTAGATCCGCGTAATCAAATGGAACCCACCACGAAATCTTATAGAAATATCAAAAGTGAAAATGAATTATATATAGTTTTAGGTTTTTTTTACTAAGAAGGGAGCAATTATATACCACACAACAAAACCAAACACTACAGAGTACGAGAGGTTTTCTAGCCAGAAGTTAGAAAACCGACAAAAGGAAAAACAAAGGGCGTACAAACATCTCAATCGCCTATCAATACACATTATTAACTATCATCCAAATACTCGACCTAAAATCCACACTCCAAAAAATAAATAAAAAACTTTCCGCCTTCGCTTTATGCTCTATCATCTCTTCCACAAATCTTAGACCTCAACACCATCTTGAAACAAAGATCCAAAACCTAATTAAAATACCCAAGAAACGCATCGCCTTAGGCCAAATGAGACCTATCAACACCTTTTTATATTAGTGGCCGAATGAATGGAACAATAACAGCCTTATATAATTATCTTCTTCTAGTTTTTGCCCTCTAACTGAGTGCTTGAGATAATCGAAATCTCAGGTATAAGTGTAATAATCCTCCAGCGATAATGTCAATCCCTCCATTTTCCAGCAAATTGAATATACCTTCTGACTAATTACTCTACTTTTGACCAACATGAGATTGCAACCTTTAAGACAATAGCCACCTTAACTCATTCCACTACTACTTGACTACCATGGATTTGATATAATTGGAAACTTATCTTTGCAGTCAACAAGAAACATTGTGCTCCACTATGAATTATGCTGCAGGTCAGTTACAACTGCAAGAGGTACCAATCCGCAGACATAAACTTTGAATGATTGAGCTGCACAATAAATAACTCCTCAAGAAAAGAAAACACCGCACGAAACGAAGGATACAAGAAAGACAGAATGTGCAACCGAGAAAATTAGCACCAAACTCAAATGTGATCCATGAACCCAATCTAAAACTAATCACCAAAACACACATTTGGCGCTAATCAAAATTATGCAGGTTTTTTATGTTTACGCAAATCAAAATTTTGAACTTTGGTCTACTTGTTTACCCCCTATCTTTGTCCACTCCTTTTTAACTTTACATAAAACAGTAACTTATATACAACACATGTTCTTTTTACTAAAGGTTCTGATGGGTCGGGTAAAGGGTCTGACCCTCTAGAATATTTTAATGTAATAGTCACTTTTAGAGGATTACATATTCCTATTCTTTTACCATGCTCGTAAAAGAATTTCTCAATATTGTTCTAACAATAGTCAACGAGTTTCTTTTTTAAATCACTTTTCTTTTCTCAACTTATGTTTTCGCAACAATTTTGTCATTCTCATCACTCGAAACATTATGCGAATATGATATGTATACATCATAAATACACGCACATACACACACACACACACATCAGAGCGACATACATAAATATTTACTTCAAATTTGGATATAATTAGGATTGTTCAAATCGCTCGCCGCTTGTGGATCGCTCGTCGCTCGCTCGGAAAATGCTCGAAAAATGCTTGCTTGATCTTTCGCTCGGATGTAAATGAGCCGATTGGTTCGGTTTGTAAATGAGCCAAACACGAACAAAGGTACGCTCGGCTCGAATAAATTTTTATTTATTTATTATATATTTAATTATAAATATACACACGATTTACAGATAAATTTATGGTTTTATATATAACATTCTATTGGATTTGACTCAGTATATGCAAACAAAATATAACTAGCCCACTTAACTCCATATAAAAATTAACACTATGTTTAATAGTAAAACCGTAAGTCATGAGGTGACAGTCTTGACTTCTTTATGTTATTAGTCGTCCATCGCTAATTGTCGCTTGATATCACCCTACGTCACAATGCAACAACTGTTCTCTGACATATGCACATAGCCTCACTAGCCTCACTCTAAGCATCATCCTCGGGGAAGGTTCAATAGAAAACTCATAGTTAGGGACAGAACTCGAGAATTCCTACTTCAATTTAAAAAAATAAAAAAAATCATAATTCAATATTTAAGTCAAAAACTAAAAAACTGGTTCAGAGCTTCTCTTTCCCATACCATCCTTGTTCAGAAGAAAATAAAAAAAATGTGAATTATAATGCACATGTGTAGTAAATGTCTGATTAAAGCTTTAAGGTTTAGTTTAGCTTTTAGGGTTAGTTTTTTTGAGTTTGGCTTGTAAAGTTTAGGTTTTGGGGGTGGGTAGGGTGGGGGAGGGGGTAGGTTTTTTTGTTGTGGTTGGTGGGGGTTAGGTTTTTTTTGGTAGGCGGAGGTTTGGGTGGGGGTGGATGGGTGGTTTAGATTTTTAGGTAAACGATTTAAGTTTTGAGTGAGAGTGGGTGGGGTGGAGATAGGTTTTTGGGTGGGGGTAAATTAGGGGTGGGGTGTTTTAGGTTTTTGGGTTATACTACACGTATGCAGTAGCGTTTTTTAGGGTTTTTTTAATTATTTTTTTTTCTAAACAGGGATGATGTGGGAAACAGAAACTCAGAACTAATTTTCTATTTTTTACTTAAATTTTGAGTTATGCTTTTTTTGTTATTTTTTTGTATTTAATTAGGAGTTTTCAGGTTTTCTTAATAAAATTAGTTTTCTATTGAACCATCCTCTCTATATATATATATATATATATACATGTAACAATTCAAGTAGCTATGTGTGAAGTTTTGATGTGTTTTTTAAGTGAAACAAGAATTAAAGATGATTAAGAATCATGGTTAATAGACATATTTACATATTTATGATAGTTGAAAACTAATTTAAGACCACTCAAACTAGTAGATAATGACTTTGATGTAACGTGTGGCCCGTTAGTGGATCCACACATCTCCTATAATAGACATATTTACATATTTATGGTTTCATTCAACATGAGATGCAAACATGAGATTCACTCGTTGAGGGTAATATTGTGTTTCTAGCTTTTATAAAACACATGATGGCAAATTGTCATAGTAGATAAAGACTTTTATTTATTTAAGCGTATACAATAATACCCATAAATCCTATCATTTGACTTTTGGATTCATAATCACAACTTCACATGAGTTATATTCACGTATAACGTTTGTTTTTGTTTTCTTTTTTAATCCATTCGAATGTCGATATTTAAAATTTCCACCGGTTAACTGAAGTCTCATCTGTGACAAAATGTCATGCATGTGTTAGTGATTTTACCAGACTGTGCCTTCCGACAGTGGGTTTCTACTAAAATTGATGACGGACCATGTCATCAACGATGTTTGTCATCGCAAGAGTGTGTAGCCTTTTGCCTATTGATGTAACCAACCGGACATTATTGAATGTAAAAACAATAAAAAAAAAACAATTTAATAAAAAACCTAGAAGACATATGGAGGAATTTACGTTATAGACCATGACAAAAAGCGGACACAACAAGACAAATAACACAAAATGATTAATGAAACTCTCTCTCTCTCTCTTGCTAAAGATTTTCAACTCTCTCTCTCTCTCTCTCTAGAGTCTGGTGAGCTCTGTGTGTATGTTCTAGAGAGAGAGGGAAAAACAAAAACAAATGGGTTGTTTATTCTGCTCTCAGAAATCCAAGAAAAAACCTAAATTTCAGCAGCAGCAGAAGAAGAAGAAGCCAGATGATCAGATCTCATCAATTTCAGGTACCCATCACACATATCTATATTTTCTGTTATACCCATTGTCTTCTTGAATAGGTTATTGTTATGCTTTAAGTTAAATAAAGAATTAAGAATTTGTGGGGGCTGATCTGATATGACCTAGTAATATTTATTTTTGGGCAATTTGGCTTTTATATTTATAATTATTAATCTCTGTTTTGTGCCCCTTAATATTGATTGTTATTATTATCATTGCAATCAGTAGTGTTGCAAAAGTTGGAAGACAAGAGAATTTGTGGTCAGTGTTAATTTAATCATTTAAAGGTTCTTTATTTGTATTCATTTCATTGTGAATTTTTTGTCATGATTTCTAATTTTATGAAAGACATTATTGTTAGTGTGTTACAGTTTAATATTGATGTCTTTGGTGGTAACTAACTAACTATATGCTTAGTGTTTTAAATTATTTCCTAAATTAGAGATTATAAGAATATGATGAATGCTTAAAGGTGGAAACTTTAAGATGTGTGTAGTTTGCTTTGGGCTTTATGATTGTGTATTATCAGTGATTTTGGTAATCTGTTGTCTGCTTTAAAATCTTGGATTCAAATTTTGTACTTTATTATTGTTTGAATTATGTGTTTTTTTTTCCAGATAAATCGAAGGTTAATTCGGCTGTTGGTGTACATAAAGAAGTTTCTAAAGATGGGGGGTCTACACACATTGCAGCACACACATTTACATTTCGTGAATTGGCAGCTGCCGCCAAAAACTTTAGAGCCGATTATCTCTTGGGTGAAGGGGGGTTCGGAAGAGTATATAAAGGGCGGTTAGAGAGTACCAACCAGGTTTGTCAAAGTTATAATTTTTTTTCTTTTTTTTTACAGTAATAGTTATTATACTGTTTATTTGAAATAAATATTTCTCCATTTGTTGAGACAATATCTAGGAAAAAGAGGCATCTTGACTTTAGAGAGTCAATTCTTATAGATAATATATTTGTTGGGTCTGATAAATATTAACCTTGTTAAATGACACATTCTCTGTACGATGAACGATGAAGATTGATATATATTACATGGTATTTAGTTTTAACTATGTTGTGAAAAGCCCTTCGGGTGCGCGCCTAGGCCTGCAAGAGCGGCGCAAGGAAAACGCCTTGCTGCCTTCCAGGCGCGCTCTGGTGACCTTTGGCGAGATTCTGGTTAGATTCCCGCGACATTCTGAAAATTTTGGGAGCATATTGCAAATTGGTCTGAAACGTCCGAAAATGGCCTGGAACCAGCCCTGATCAAGCCTAAAACATGTCTAAAACCCCAAAAATGGTATGTTGATGCTATGCGCCATGCTTATCTCGGACCCTCGCTTCTTGCGCCTAGGCCTAAGGCTCACCCTTTGCACCGTGAGTGTGCCTTGTGCTATTGACAACTATGGTTTGAACAAATGAATTTTGTTGTCAAATGTCTATTTTAACCCTTTGGTAACCTATTAAGCTTGGTGAACATAATATTTTGTTATGTGATGTTCATACTTTATCCTTTCCTTCATGAGATCTCTACTAGAAACCTTTGAGCACTGATTTTGATCCAAAAGATTTATTTGCTAGAACTTTTAAGGGCATCTAATATATTTGACAAACAGTCAAAACATTATACCAAAGCTACATGTCAACTGATAAAATTTTCATGAGACAGTCAGACAGAGAGGGTACTTGTTGATGTATTAATATAGCAATCATAACTATCTTGAAAATGTAAAGAACATATACCAACGGGACGTGAAAATGGTTGTTCGTGACCCCAAAATTCAAGTATACGATTATTATAATCTAAACTTATGATAATTCTGCAGGTTGTTGCGATCAAGCAACTAGATCGTAATGGTTTGCAAGGAAATAGAGAGTTTCTTGTTGAAGTATTGATGTTAAGCCTACTTCATCACCCTAATTTGGTTAATTTAATTGGATATTGTGCTGATGGAGATCAAAGACTTCTAGTTTATGAGTACATGCCATTAGGATCGTTAGAAGACCATCTGCATGGTAAGCATTATATTAATCCTATTTTTTTTTTTCTTGAAACAGTTATTATTTTATCATAAATTTGTAGGAAGATGCTTGTTTCGAAGTCCTAATTGATACAGATTTTATGCTTTATTAACGAGTATTTCTCATATAAAGTTGTATTTCTGCGTTACATCCAGATCTACCACCTGATAAACAACAACTTGATTGGAACACAAGAATGAAGATTGCTGCTGGTGCAGCAAAAGGCTTGGAATATTTGCATGATAAAGCTAGTCCACCTGTTATATATCGTGATCTAAAGTGCTCAAATATATTGCTTGATGAAGAATATAATCCCAAACTTTCTGATTTCGGATTGGCCAAATTGGGGCCCGTTGGTGACAAGACTCACGTGTCAACAAGAGTGATGGGGACGTACGGATACTGTGCTCCTGAATATGCAATGACAGGCCAGCTCACACTGAAGTCAGATGTTTACAGTTTCGGAGTCGTTCTTCTTGAAATTATAACCGGGAGGAAGGCAATCGACCATGCAAAAACTGGTTGTGAACACAATCTAGTTGCTTGGGTAAGAAACAACCTTTGATTCTCTCTTCATTTTTATATGTTTAATTCTTCTATATATTAAAGGAATGCCACTTTAACAGTGCCACGGTGCTAACATGCACCAGGCCTATTTCGCTAACGTGCATCAACCCTTTTGCTTTTTTTTCCTTACCATAGTTGTAATAGTACTTTCGGTACCGGTACTGGTTCAGTAAAGTACCGGATTTTTTGTTGATTTACCTTTAAATACCGGTACCGCCGTACCGAACCGCTTTTGTTCTTACCACTGTTATAATACTACTTTCGGTGCTGGTACTAGTTCGGGACGATACCGGCTTTTTTTGTTGATTTACCTTTGTATACCGGTACCGTATCGTAACAGTCATTTTCAGTACAGTTAGCGGTGCCCATTTTAGCGTTTTTCGGGACCGGTACCTTCTGTACTAGTACCGGTTCGGTCCCGTGGTTCTTTCAAAAGCATAAAATTGACTTTATTGGATTGGGTGTTTGGGTCCAAGCATATTCAAGTTTGTTAAGTGTTGAAGAGTTGTACTCTGACTGCAGGCACGCCCTTTATTCAAGGACCGTAGGAAATTTGGACAGATGGCGGACCCCACGCTACAAGGGCAGTACCCTGTAAGAGGTTTGTATCAGGCACTTGCTGTTGCTGCAATGTGTGTACAAGAGCAGCCCAACATGCGACCCGTGATTGCAGATGTAGTTACAGCCCTCACATATCTTGCTTCTCAAAAATATGACCCACGCGCCTACCAGCCTCAAACCACTCGTTCAGGCTCTTCTACCCCTAGAACACAAAGAAATAGCGACGCTGCCGCCACCAGGTGAGGTGAACGGTCTATATTTTTCTAACAAGAAATATGACCCGTACGTGTTTATATAACACCTGGGAATATTTCAATGCTTGGTTATTTATTCTTTTCAACTTTTATATTTTGTCTTACCATTCTTTTTCACCTTCCACTTGTAATTTTTGTGTGTTTAATATAAGGGTAACAACAGTCAATTTGGCTTTAGATTCTTGCAAATGATGAATATATAGTTGTCAACATTGAATTGGAACATTGAGGCTGTGGGTTGTTATAGATTAAATATACAATTTTAATGGGTCTATGTGGCCAAAAAGGGTTAGAAGGAACATTGATAAGAAGCAGTCGCTCTATGCTCTTCACCGCTTCACCCGACCACAATCATCTCTGTATTTTTTGAGTCTCAGAGTGTTTCGCAATCGTCTATGTGTTCTTAGAGACGTAAGATTGAGTTGCTGATGCTTGAACATATTGTTATTGTACAGATTATATAACTTTTTGTTATATTTTTGGTTGTTTTATTTGATATTTTTTTTGTAGAAAGGTTGTTTTAATCCAAACTAACTTATTATGGTGAGAACTCGCTTTGATTGACCCTTTATTATTGTCAAAGCCTACTCAGCTCAGGTGCGCGCCTAGGCCCATCGCAGCCTTCTCGCTTCGCTTCAAAAGCCCTACTTTTAGGCGCATTTTCAGGCTAAGTTCCAATGGAATTCTGGCCAACAATTGTCTGCATGAATTTGAAAAAATTATACCAGTCGTAAACAAGTCTATAATCAACCTAAACTGACCCAAAAGAATCCTAAAACATGTTTAAAACTCCTAAAAATGTATTTTTAGTCTGTGTGCAGCGTCTTGCACTGAGACCAAAGGCTCGCCCTTGGCGCCTTGAATGCACCTTTAACAACTATGATTCTGACACAATGCTGAATGTTTTGTTGACTGACATGTACGGCCTGTTTTACCCGGCTGATACTTTACTATTTTAAATGCTTAAGGTACCCGGTCACTTAATGACCAACAACTTGATGCCCAACAATATCGGAAACTAACACTGAACATGTATCAAGGAATATATTTATCTGGTCAACTTAAGGTTAATAAGCTGCAAACTAGTAAAGAACCTTAGTCAATTAACTAAACCCTAAAGATTATTTGTAATTATGACTATAAATGTACTGTTTGCAAGACCAATAGTTGAACGCTGCACCATGCTTCTCTACCAGAAGATAGTGTTAATTAATTAATTAAAGATCCAACGGCTGAAATAAAAGGAATTTCCTGGGACTCCAGTTGCTCACCCACGCCTAGCCAAAGGTGTGCGCCTCCACCGTGTTTTTAGACGATATGCACTTAGCCAAAAGTGTAAGGCGTCTAGGTCTCACCTTTCTTTTTTAAAGGCGAATTTCTTGCTCCTTGTGAGACTTGAACTCAAGATCTCACACTTTTAGTGTATTAAAAGGCTTTGCCTTACCACTGGACCACCAACCCCAATGGCGTCTAGGTCTCACCTGAGTGCTTCGGTGCATACCTTGGTGACTTTTAACTACAAGTATTCAGTTTACATATATACTTTGACAGTGTTCTGCATGTAGTGAGATGAAATGAAGCTTTAGTTACCACAAAAATGATATGAAGCATCCCAAAACCATTTACAAGACTTTTAGAGACTAGGATAACCTAAAAGTTCTGTACTTGATTAACATATTCATAATTTACTACCAAAAATCATAACCTTACCTCCTAAAGTAGTGGATTCAGATCCTCCCTGTTCACAAAGCAGAGACATTTCAGCAGATCAAAGTAAACAAGAAAAAAGAATTAACTCAAAATTTCAAGCTAGCAAAGATACGATATCATAATTCATAATTTTCTTTTTACATTTCTCTTCAGCGAACTAGGGTTCTTTTGATAACTAAAAAATCAAACGGCAATTTATAAATAATGTATCAAAGAAAAATATTACAGACAAAAATACTGACATTTCTCTTCAAATGTAAGTATAGACACATCGATTCATCTACTTACCATCGTCAGCCAAAGACACTTGTTCCATTTGATCAATATTTACATCTTCCTGCACAGCTTTTGCATTTTGTTCGTCACCAACCGTCTTCACATTCTCCTGCTCTGTTGCTGGTCTTTCCACGACTTTTGGGCGTTGTTCCTCAATTGTAACCTTCACATCAGCCTGCTCTTCTGCTGGCTTTGCCTGTAATTTCCATTACAAATTTAAATCAAATATATTGGTTTAAAGGGTTTCAACCTTGAAAAATCAAGTGGCAAAAGAAGTAAAAAATTAACCTTGTTCTTGTCACGCCACCCGAGCCCAAATGGTCTAGATAATAGACTAATCTTTCTTGCTGGTATTTCTTGTGAAAGTTCTTGACTTGTTCTTATTGCTGAAGAATCATGATTTGTGGATCTACATAATATAGAGCAAAGGTTTTATTCTTTTATCACCAAGAAAAGAATAAAAAAGGAAAATAAGTGTTTGTGGGTTGGCCCGACTCAACCCGCTCATTTTGCCATCCGAGTGATACCTCGGAGAAGGCTGTGCTTTAGTTTGACCAGATTGGTACTGCAAAGTTGCCTCCAACATTGACTCTGCCATAACCGCTCTCTTTTCCATTTCAGCAAGGGAAGTACTTGCTGCTTCATACTTTTCCTGAGCAATGCAAAATTTTTAAATCAAAGAAATGTTCAGTTGTTTTTAATTGGTAAATGAATAAATCAAAATATACCTGAAGCACTCCAGTGGCATATCTTTGGGCTGCAGCATCTTGCTCAGCATATCTGCGAGCATCTTCTGTTACCTTTTGCTCTTGCTCTACCCGCATCAAAACCTAAAGATATAATAATAATAATGTAATTACCATAAAAACTTTTAAATTTTCCTATTACATGAAGGCATGAAGCCTTAAATTAAAACCTGAAGCATGGCATTATCTTGTTCCTGCTTGTCAGTAAGGGCCTGTTGTAGGTCAGCAACGTTTCTCTCTAATTGCTCAACCTAATGAAATTTTAGATCATTATGTGTGATATTAGAGTAACAATCTAAAAATATTATTGGAACAATCAGAGAATCACATTTATTAATTCATTTAGATAAATTAAGGATTCTTGTTGAAAGTTTACGTAGCATACTTTTGCACTTAATTCTCGACGATTGTCCTCCTGGACCATCTCCATTAAGGCAGTTTCCAACTCTTCCGCTCTGGAGACAGAAGAGAACATTAGGCCAACTTTTAAGAACGATTAAAATTTTAAGTAGAGAGAGCTAGAAAGCAAAACATGATTATAGCAAAAAGTGCAAAAGCTACATGTTCAATGTGGTATTAAGTGGAAACTAATTATTTAACATTTGGGTATTTGGCATTGTATTTGGGCAGTGATTATAAACTATGGACTAAGCAAGATCAGATAATTAGCTGTAATAAGGCGGACTGTAGAAGATAGTGTTTGAATAACCAGAGTCAATTAATTAGAATAAATAAAATGGACTGCAGAACATAGTGTTTAGATCATTAGATGTGCTTCTGCTGTTTGAATCATATACTTGTTTGGTAAATTCCGATTACGTAAAGACTAAAGATATAAAATGGACAGACAATCTGAATTGTTTTCATACAGCTACGCGTAAACTGATTATCCAAAGCTAGTCACTTGACCCTAGATAATCGGATAGTCCATTTCATGTACCCAAACACTAAATACTGATTTAAGCAACAACAAAACGCCACTAGTCAAGGAAAAAGCAATGTTAGACTTGGCACATAGTTTAATAAAAATCTTTGGCTTATAATCAAATACCTAAAATACCCCTTCATAAGAAAAGACTGAGAAAACTAGTTGACCGATATCAAATCTCACGAATACCTCGTAATGATTTTTTTAATGATAAAATACGTAAAAAATGAATAGAATATTTTTCAATAAGCCAAGGTAACATTCTTATTCTGACAACCCAATATACATGTTGCATATATATCTACCATCTTTTTGCTCAATTTTCATGCATATACAAGTAGTCTATTGACCTGACTATGGCAGATCTCTTTTCCTCTAGTTCTTTGCACAGCTCATTCTTCAGCCATGCCATCTAGATTAAAACAAGAAAGTCATTAACAGCGGAATATATTAATTCATGGTTTACTCTTTAATATGAAAATTTTGGTCCTCAATTGGTCTCAAAGTGGTAATATACCTGTTCTTGAAGATCTGGAGCAGGATTAATCTCCGAGTCTCCTGGCACGCCCATACATGACTCATCTGTACTAGAAGATTCAGAATTAATTCTTGATAACCCACCATTTGTGAGTTTACTTTCTGTTTTATTTTCTTTGAACCCATATAGTTTGTATGCCAAACCCTGGGAATCCCTCCACGTCTTTAGCCCCTTTGATCTTTCCTCAAGAGCAGCTTCTACAGCTGGCCGATGTTTGTTTCTCAATTCTTGTAGTCTTTCCTCATATACATTTGGATAACCCATGCATGCAGTCAATACAAGTTGACTGCTATCAAAAGTTGACCCAGCTAGTGATTGCAGCAGTGTAACAGCATCTCCAGCATCTTTTGTTGTCACTAATGCAGGTCCTACACAAAACTGAACAACCTTAAGTTGCAATTACTTAAATTTGTCAAGCACATAAATTTACAAGTCCATGTGCCCTCAATGCGCATCAAGAGCAATGAAAGAGGAACCACAAAAAGATAACAAAAAACGTACCATATAATTCCATTAAAGCCAGTGCTGTTCGAAAAAGCATGACACGATTCCCTTGAAATAAAAGCACATCCCACACTCGGAGAACTAGACGAAGATTAAAAAAATAACGAATCAATTAAAGCTGCAAATATTTAATAACTGTTGTTGATTTTTAGACACAAATGAAGTGTAGCTAATGAAACGAAGAGCCTGACCACTTTCCCAGGGAAGTATATTCATAAATATTGAAAGGAACCACGGTCCAGAGACCCAGGCTACTTGGACTCCAAGGTAATCTAGATGGTTAACTGCATTAGATGATCAAGTGACATCAGAAACTAGGAAAATATGTCACACTAAAAAAGGAAATTATAAATGATGTATGAAAACAAACCCAATTTAGGAAATCTCTCACGCACCAACTCCTCAAAAACAAGTTGATCGACCTAAGAATATCCACAGTTTAATATATAAAATACTCTGCCATTTAATCATATTTAAAACAGTTTATTTAGTGTCGAGTCCAGACAAAAGACATTATGATTTACCTGAGACTCTATCATTTCCTCTGAAAAATAGCCTTCAAAATAATCATCAAGAATACCCAATAATGCCCTGAGATTAAAACGTAATACAAGCATATCAGAATCATATAAACCTTTATTAACTAAATATATCGTAGGCAAAAGAAAAGACGTTCAAACCCACCAAAATGCATTTTCTTCTGGCATTAGAAGCAATAACATGGCCGCAAAGAAATTCATAGCCTGCATGCAATCCAACATATTAGCATTATGAAAATATGAAGCATCTTAGGCACAATTATGTGAACGGAAACTACGTACTAAACCACTATACCATTTGCTTACACAGTTTATAAGAATATTTGCAAATTTGCAAAAACAAAAGTAGTAATCAGATGAGTTGTGCGCTTACCTGGCAGTAGCCAACAGAGGGATTATGGCGAGCATATGCAGTGAGTATACGTCTCAAAGCATCTCTACCACCCTCATCCAGAGCAGGGTGACCTGGGAAAGTCCGAGGTAGATCCTGGAGAAAAAAAAAAACTCAACTGTACGGTTAGGAAATATAAATAAAACTAAGTAGATTATGAAAAAAGCGAAAAAGTTCAGGTGATGACCTTCTCAATTTGCAATTTCCATTTTTCAGGTAAATGCACAGAGTCTGTTGTTGGATTATTATTTGCTTCATCTACATCTGATCCTTGATGGTCCACACCGTTATCTTTCTTACCGTCACGAAGTAAAAGATTCTGATAATAATTTTTAATGTGTCTAGCCTTCACACCCACAAATGCTTGCCAGAGCTGCAATTACAAGTGGCAAATTATATCTAAAATTCTAACACTGTAATATAAAAAGCAAAAATCCTACATCAACTCAAGATCCCGAATTGTAATCAGATAACATCCTACCTCTCCCCTAACCGCCATCGGCACTCCCCCTTGAACAAGAAACTCCAACTCCTGTTTCCATGGAATTGAAGATTCCAGTGAGACGTCCGCAGAACCCTCGGTTGACAGGACCTCTGAAATTGGGTCGGATTCAGATCTCTCCAAATCATAAAATTCATCCTCAGAGTCCTCTTCAACTCCAGTATTATTCTCTGTTTTTGTGGCACTGCTCTTTTTCTTAACACGGGCATTCATCATATCTTCAATGGCTCGAAGTGATGGCCTAATCTGAGCCCATATTTGGGCCCGATGAGTTCTTGAAGAAGCTTCATCCTCTTGAGCTTGTTCAGGTTCTTTTAAACCATCATCTCGTACTTGAATCTTATTAGAGCTACCGTCAACTGAATCTGCCTTATGTTCCTGTGCAGATGAGCCATTTACAGGCAACTGGGCATACTCCGACTGTCGTTCTAGAAAGTTCTTCCACCTGTCTGACCGTTCCTCCTCTTCCTCCTAAAAACATGTTAAACACTAAACATTAGCAGGTTTTGTGTTATAAAGTTTTCGAGTAAGTAATAATGTGGAGGGTTAGATAGTAATAACCAACCCTATAGATATTTGCATATTGACGGTATCTTTGTACATGCTGAGGTCTGACTGCAAAACCATAGGCGTCTCTGTCCAGCAAAATATCATCATGAGCTGTTAGTTGAATAAGTTTTCCAATCACACGTGACACATCTATTTCTAATTTTACATGGTGTATTTTTCAGTTAACAGGTCTTTATCGTGTCTTATACAGGTTACCCATTGCCCGCCCTTACCCACCACCACATCTAGTTGCAGCAAACATTAATCATCATTCTAATAATTGTATAAAAACACATATTCAAGCAGTAATACTTGTTACTACCTCCGTGGAAATAGAAAGAGACATTGCAGAAAGCGAAATCAATAAGAGGAAAATTGAATGTAAACATGAAAATAGGAATAATCAGTAAAAATCGGAAGAAAAGGGGGGGGGGGGGGGGGTACCTTTTATGTTCAAAGGAGGCAGGGGGATTAGATATTTGTGGTTTGGCCTTCATTATCGGTTGGATCTGGAATTGAATTACTGGTGACTACAGACAGAATCAAATCAAGGAGATTACTCTCTATAAATATAAATATAAAAATAAAAACTGCTTCTGTTCAGTGTAGTCTAGACATCAAACTACAGATGATAGAGACAGAAAGTGGATGAGATCTCACAGCCGAGATTAACGTCTCACGTTATGTAGTCACTGTGTTTGAATTGGGGAGGTGTATACATACATACATACATGTGGTGTGTGTTTTCTTCACACGCAACTCCACCTTCGCAGATCTCAAATCAGAAGTTTACGTCTTTCTTTACTAACAATTCCAATCACGTGAATAAGAATGAAAAATGTATACAAAAGCAAGAATGCATGTTCGGATGAGATGGCAACCTCCCCGACATGGCAACACATGACCTCCTTCCACAAGGTCAATAATAAAGATAGGTCCAACTTCTATGGGCCAGCCTCACCCATTACTCTAAGGCCCGTTAGGGTTTGGGGTTTCATCCTATAAATAGAGATGAGAGATGTATGCCCTCACTCAAACATATCTCATTTGTCTTGGTCTCAAACCAAGACATCTTACTTTTCTTCTATTTCTCTCTTTCTCTAGAAATATTCTTTCCCCAACTAATCTGCTAAACTCCCATAAGAAAGCTTACGAGCTGCTAAAGTACAACACCAACAAGTCATGATCTCTCCATAATTGCACGCAACTAGGTTGTTAGGCTTCCCTGCCTAACTCACGAGCTTCCCTAATGGAGCTTATGAACTGTCATACCAACAGTCCACAGACACATTGGGTTCAAACAACCAACTCCCAACCATCAAGTTAAGCAGTTCGAAACCACCTCGCCTGCTAGCTAACCGTCGGGTTTCAACCACCACATCCTCTTATACTCTCGATCTCTCATTTACATGTTTATATTTCCTTTTATGTAAATTTCTTGGGATAAATCACTAATGTTGAGTCTCGGAGGGTGGTCCAGAGACCGCTAAAAAGTTATTCGTGGTAAAGGTACGAGCTTAGAAGGTGATAGGTCCAACCCAAAAAGATGTCCATACTATCTCCATGCCTTATCCTTACAGTATCTCAAAAGGAAAGGCATAGTTTAGAATTAGCTCCAACAACTCTTAATATATGTGGGAACAAATAAAAGTAAGTAAATGCACAATCTCAAAATTAAGGAAAAACAAAGTTGCAGCTTTTAATCTCTAGCCGCAAGCCTTGAGGCACTATGTTCCTCCATTTGGTGTAGCTTTCCCCAATTGTTTGAGATTGAGTCTAACTCTTTCATAACTCCTATAGACCGTCGTGCATCATCTTCTCCCAACCAACGAGGCTTTATGTACCTTATGTCTCCGGCAAAATTCCTTAGCCACAAACTCATCATCATTGTACGATTATTGGCTTATATTTGTCAGATTGTTCATACATTCCTTATATTCAGTGTCTCCATTGAATTCCCAGTAGCGGTTATAACATTAGAGTTCAAAGCAGTTGCAATATTTAACACACGTTTTCTCAAACCACAAAGTCTCCTTTTTGTGTCTTCAACCGCTTATTGTAGTTTTGGTAGTTGTTCTTCAATTTCAGAAATAAGAAAGCCACAGTTTAATGCAAGCTACGAGTACCTTCCAAAAAGGTGGACAAACTCCGTTGAGATAATTGGTGCGTGTTGTTGTTGAATTCTTGACATGTACACCCAATAACTCTTTGCGACACCATACAACTGCCTTGCAATAATACCATTGTTTCTGAAATAGGTTTCGTCGTTCTGTTCAGCTCAGCCACATCCTCCATATTAGCAATGTACACAAGGATTCGATTAAATTGTCGTTTTAGACCTTTGTTGATAGCCACAAATTGTTCAGGATGCTTAAGGCTCAGTGCATCCCCACATAGACTTTGCGCTAGCCACGCTAGCTGATCAACAAACGCTTCACATGGTGTGGGTGATCTTTCATCAATGGGTTTACCCGATGTGGTGGGCTTGTATAGTATTTGTTGGTACATGAATTTATTTTACATAGAGAAAACATAACACACTAAGGATCTATCAATTGTTACTAAAGATGTTACAATTTAGGGAAGAGCATCGTTTGTAGGATGTCACTGAAAAAATTCAAGTTTTTTACGAACACCATACATCTATAATTTGAGTTTTGACTAAGGATCTATCAATTGTTACTAAAGATGTTACAATTTAGGGGAAGAACATTGTCTATGGGATGTCACTGGAAAATTCAAGCTTTTTACGGACACCATACATCTATAATTTGAGTTTTGACAACTCCATGAGTCCATGATTCCAAATAACAACGAATTACATCAGATATATCAAAATATGTTAAGTTCTTTTGATCCGTTTCTAGTGTGTTTTGATAACAAAAATCCAATTAAAGCGTGTTCGGATCCTTTGACCCAATTCAACAGTATTTGTAGCACAAAGAACAATTTGTAGTGTGTTTCGTTCTTCTGACCCACTTCAATTGTGTTTTGGTCATATACCAATTTAAAGTGTGGTCGGGTCCTTTGACACAAAGGTGGTAAATGGGTCAAAACACAACTGCAATTTTTGGTGATGATAAATAAGGTATTAGATTGTGAAAAGTATATTATTATAAAATTGAATAATATGTTTGTACCATGAGCTTTGGGAGTGGTACTTTGAATAAATAAAAGTCGTATACTACAATCTTATAGAATTTTGTCATTTTACTTGGGGATATACCGTGTGTACATACGGAACTCTAACCTAGTGTATAAATATTCAACTACAACAACATGTGAACTTGTCATTTTGCAAATCTCTATCTCAATATTAATCGGTACAAACCTACATGCCAACCAACTCAAAACGGGTTTTATTATACAAATAGTTTTGAGTAAACATCTCACTTTAAAACCACATACACATCTACAAATTAGACCGGGCTGATCGTCCTAACCCCCCTCCCTTTCCCATAAACTCCAAACAAAATCAATCACACGATGTTTGCTCCACTAACTTAAGCCACCGGCACTTTCTAGACACACCACCCCGTTTCCTGCTAACCTAAGCCAAGGCGCATATTAACCTACGCCGATCACCATGCCCTTAAACCTTGTTAAACTCACCTCCTCAATCTACTTCCATAACCACCACAAATGGTTCTGCCGGGCAATCACCATCGGAAAACCCAAAACCCCTCTTCAGTTTGCACCCCAAAAGTTTCAATTTAATAATAATAATAATAATAAAGATAATATTAATATTAATTACAGATTTGGGTTTGGTGGTGTGAATAATTTCAGATATTGTTCCGTTAATAAAGGTATGGACTTTGTAAGCAGTG
This sequence comes from Ambrosia artemisiifolia, assembly GCA_032199755.1. Taxonomy (NCBI): domain Eukaryota; kingdom Viridiplantae; phylum Streptophyta; class Magnoliopsida; order Asterales; family Asteraceae; genus Ambrosia; species Ambrosia artemisiifolia. Next base: position 4,516,905 of record CM063517.1, read on the forward strand.
ATAATAAAGATCGTGACCCCTCTGGATTGCCTACATTACCATCGAATGATAACGGACATGTTAAACCTCATCCGTCGAAACAGCACCCGTCTGCTAAGCTGCTGACGTTGCCTACAGTTTTAACTATTGCTCGAGTCGCATCTGTTCCTCTTTTGATTAGCAGTATGTTATGTTATTCTTCCTATTTGTTGATTGACAATTTTGTATATTTGTTTAAATTGTGCTTATTTTTTATCCTGTAAGATTTTTATTGTTATGCGGTGTGTTTATTGAAGCTAACTAATCATTTTTTTGTGTTTTTAAGCTTTTTATATAGACAGTCGATTTGGAACGAATGCGACCACAGGTATTTTCATCGCTGCATCGGTTACAGATTGGCTTGATGGCTATTTAGCAAGAAGAGTATGTGTTTATCAAGTTTTTGAACTTTTGAGAAAGACAGGATGGATCTTTTTTATTTCTTAAAGTAATGGTTAACGGTTTTGTGGTTGATTGTAGATGAACTTAGGAACGGCGTTTGGTGCGTTTTTGGATCCGGTGGCTGATAAGGTATGCCTTTGCTACTTTAGACTTCAAATTCTGATATTTTCACTCTCAAGGTTTAGATAAATAATATTTCATATTATATATTATATATGTAGGTTTATAAAGTTGTGTGATTGATTGTTTGTGGTGCAGCTAATGGTTGCTGCTACGTTGGTCTTGTTATGTACAAGACCTCCAGAAGCGGCTATGTTTGGGCAACTACCGTGGTTATTGACTGTGCCTGCAATTGCAATTATTGGCAGAGAGGTAAATTCCTAATTTTAGCTCATTGTTAATGTAGATACAAGATACCGAAACTTGTTCTATATGATTGTGCTTTGTCTATTAGGGGATGCATCAAGGCATACTGTTTGGTCATTATTTTGTTGTCTTTATGTTTCATTGGTTATAGAGGCATAGGCTGAATGCTCGTGTGACATAGTGCATAGTGTTTTAGCTATTTTTTAATGACACCTAAAAAAATTGATATTTAGACGTCCTTGTATATCCTTTTTTTATTTAATTAGTAACTTCCTGTTGAATTTTCACTGGCTTCTTGATGATTATACGTGAAAGATTGATATTAAGTTAGTACATACATAGAAGCATATGGATGGATAGTTTTCTGTATAATCATGGTGATAAAATGTAAGCTAATTTACGTGTCCATTGAATATTAATGATGTGTGCCAGATAACAATGTCCGCGGTTAGAGAATGGGCTGCTTCTCAAGGGAGTAAACTTTCGGAGGTTTTATTCTACTCATTTTCTAAATTTACAGCTGTACCTTTTCTGCTAAAGCAATCGACCAATCGTATATGATACTATTTTTCTTCTTGTCTTTGAGGATAATGCATGTTTTCTTAGGCTGTTGCTGTAAATAATTTGGGGAAGTGGAAAACGGCGACACAAATGATTGCATTAACCATTCTTCTTGTGATTAGAGACAGCAGGTTAATTCTATTTCATATCTGGTTCTAGATTCTTAGGTTTAATATCAACCCTCACAGCATTTGTAACATCCTATCCTATCCGTCTTGTCCCAAAAAAAGTCCACATTATTTAATGATTATTTTATCAGACACCTGAACTAAATGAGTGTTTTTGAATGCCTGAAATGATGCAGCTTTACAGAAGCAGGGTTTCTAGGTGCGACGGGTGTTGGTTTCCTTTACGTATCAGCTACTCTAGCGGTATGGTCGTTATGTGTGTATATGAAGAAGATATGGAAAGTAATGCTGATGTAACATTGGAGAACTTACTGCTGACCTTGACAGTCCAAATTCAATTTGTACCCAACAATTATATCTAGTAACTTTTTTGTTTGTTTGTTTAGAAGCTTGGTTGTTCACTAGTTATATTGCCATATCTATATATATATATAAAAGAAAGCCTTTTTGCTGACGTGGCGTCCATTGATTCCTTCAATCCCCCCTTGAAATCGCCACGTGGCATCTTAATGTAAAGGTTTTGATGTTTTTAATTTTTTTGTTTTTTTAATAAATTTAAAATATTCCATATAATCTCCACCCCTTTTATATCTTTCCCTTCATCTTCGTTCTTTTCTCCCTCCTCTTTCTGCTAATTAATCGCAAACCCTAAAAATCCATCCCATCCTTTCCTCTGTTCCACCACTTCTCCACCCCCGTAACCTTAATCAATCTCGTCGCTCATTCTCTCCCTCCTCAATCTGACTCTACTGGTATGTATGTATGTATGTATCTTTATGAACCCTAAACCCTAATTTTATTAATCGACAACCTATGTCATGTTTATGTGGTCATCTTTTTTATTATTATTCTTATTATTATTATTATTATTATTTTAGGGTTTTATTAGCTCTTATGTTTGTTGATTTTGTATATTTTACAACTTAAATGCTTGCTGAAGGGTTTATGTATACATATTTTATCGTGTATTGTCTACTTATTTTTTTTTTGGAAGGTTATTGTCTACTTATTTGCTTATTGTTTGGTTTGCTTCTTAACTGTGAGACAAATTAAATGATATATATTAATGTTGTTGCTATTATTATTGTTTGGTTTGCCGATTACGTATTTTATTTTTACGATTTCTATATAAATATTTTGTATTTATTTTGTGGTTTTAATGGTTGCAGCAAAGTGGTGAGAACTGGAATAGCTCAGATGTTGACTGTTATTTCACAGTCTCAAGGCTGCTCTTAGGAATGCCTACAAGAAGAAGAAATACTTGCCTATTGATTTGCGTCCAAAGAAAACCAGAGCCATCCGCAGATGTCTAGCCAAGCATCAGGTATTGCTCATTGGCCTTTATGTTGTTTATTTTTGTATAGCCTCTTGCAAGTATATTACCACCTTGGCGAACAAAGTCTCTAACATAAACTTAATTATGTGTATCGGCGTTTGTGCTGCATTAAAGAAGTCACCGATCTCTTTTCATCATCCTTCTACGACCAATTTCTCAGTCACACCAATCTCTTTTCACCATGTCGCCTTTCTAGGAAGAAGTTGAAGCTACCATCAACGATCGATGACAAAAGGTTAGGCGAAATCAGATTTCAATTGCCTGAGTCCTGTTTCAGACCACCCCACCTCAGAGTTCTCTGTTCTGTATTTAGGTCAACTTCGTACAGATTGTTATTGGGTTAACTTTTGCCTCATGATTTGCTCTTTAAGGGTTATAACACTAGGAATTTGGTATCTTCTGAAATTTATATGTTTTTCAATCAGGCCTAAGACTTTAACATTACGCTCTAGACGTTAACAAGACCAACCTTGTCGAAGCTCCCGAACGTCATAGCGTGACATGCTTCATTGGTGCTTAATTTTGGCGCCATCACCGATTCTATTTTCACGATACACATGTCAGTTGTTTGAATTTGCTGGTCATAGAATCCACTGAAATATTTATTGCTTAGTGAATTGTTCTACCATATATTTTGTTTAAAACTGATCCATGTTTTATCATAGGACGCTGCTGGTACAACCAATAAAGAAACACACAAACGATATAGCAGCCTCTACTTTTGGATAAGGTATTTTATTTCTGCCAAACTATAAGCATCTTTGTTCAGTGACTTTAATGTATTTATTTCTGTATGAAGAAGTTGAAAACCACAAAAGTCAACTATGATAAGAACTTTAACATTTGTTTAATGATTCAGTAGCTTTAATTTGTTATGCTCAGGTTATTGGAAGTTGGATGTGAGAATGATAAACACCTTGCTTCTTCAGTTAGGTGTGATGTTCCGTAGATTCAATTCTCTTTTGTTTGGAAATAGAGGCATTTTTTGTATTGATATCCAAATCAATTTTGTTCTTTATATGCTTCTCAGGTTGCTTTGTTGTTACATGCTAGGAGTGACGCTAAAAACAATTTAATGTTATTGTTTTTTTCATCCAACACCAATGTTCTAAAACCAATCCAACTAATGACAGGTATAGGAGAATCTAATTTGTCTAGATGTAACAGATTTCAACTAATCCATAATTCCATATGGAAATGGGTCAAATGACTAAAACATTGAAAAACCGCTATAACGGAAACTTACCAAATGATTTTGAATGGGTGGATCGACTCTATAGTTACCAACTTGCATTCAAATGGTGGAAGTCTTGAATAGTTGAATCGTTTTGGGTAGACTACCTGATGTAGTGTTGTTGTGTCGTGGCGAGGATGGTGAGCGTTGACCTTCAACCTCCCTAACCGCCATGGTGGCGCCAACATTTCACCAACTCAGAGCCATAGTGAACTTTTGTATTTGACATGAAAAGTTTTATACTTTTAACCACAAAATACCAAAAGCTTGAAATATGTTTTGTGGTATATTAATTGTTTTTGTGGGTCATGTTACATTTTTTTACATTAATGAAAGATCGTAAATCTTGCAGGTTATAGTGCCGTTTCAGTACCGAAGAGTTAGATAATTTATGTTTATAAAGATAATCCCAAGTTTTTTCTATCAATAACAAAGGTGAAAAAAAAAGACAAATGCATGCCAACTCCAAACATAAACTCATTTGGGACAATGATCCTAGGATTTCTCCATCTGGTTTGCTTATGCTCTTTGGCAATTATAAATTTTTAGTAAATTTATAAAATTTGTTAAACTCAGATGAGTTTTGATCGGTGGTTAATGTTTTTAGTTGGACTAAATGGGAGCAGAGCTATAGCGCAGAACAATGTAACGGGATATACTGGCTTTTTGTCTAATGCGAATCCGGCATGCACTGTTACATCACCTGCAAGAGTACATGGATCCTTGAAATCAGGTATACATACAAGTAAGATGATTTTTATACAAATAATTCTGCTGAAGTAGACTGTTGATGCTGCAATATGGGCCTGGTCATTCTTAAAATGGATCCTTTTTTGATACATGCTGAAATAGGTCATGTGTACCCACAAACACTTTTTGGTTCTTCTCCTCTCATAAATAGTTTGTATGTTAATTATGGTCACAAAAACTATTACATTATCCTGTATGCATTAAGATTTACACCTTCCTAACAATCATATACTACAATACTTTTCCGGCCCTACGTCAAATCGTTAATACATCATGATCATGCTTTGATCTTTGTTATACTATATAATATTAGAATCCATTTCTACCTTCTTTCTATGAGCCAATAACCATCTCAAAAGCAAGATCACAGTTTGACTTCATGAAAGTCATTTTTTTTTGGAATAATCTATGCTAGCCTTAAGATAAATTTTCTTGGTAACTTGTAACTGCTCACTGTTATCTGTAAACAACTGAACTAATAATTAAATCATCTATATATCTATCAAGATCACAGTTAGACTTTTTAGAAGTTAACTTTTGTTATTGATTAAAGGCCACTTATCAAAATTATACATAATATTATTTAAGTTAAAACTTAAAATGTCATATATACTATATGTACTTATTTATCCTGTTGGCTTTTGTCTTTGTCCCTAATCATCGCAGTCGCCATATAGGTGCCTTTGCCTTTAACTACAGCAATGCCATTTACTTATAGATTTTCTTAATATTTACTACAGGGGTGCATCGTCTAGGCGCTTATGCGCTACAGCGAATAGGCGCGTAGGTGAATAGGCGTTTAGCCTACTAGGAATAGGTGCAAACTACATTGGCAAATGCCTAGGAGGCTAAACGCCTATTCACGTACGCGCCTATTCGCTGCAGCGCATAACCGCCTAGACGAATGAGACCAACAACTTTCCACTGTTTTGATACCCATTTGTTACTACCTTGGGGCTGTTTACCAGATCGTTAATGTATTAATAGTTAAAAACATAAAACCGCAGGAAGAATAAGATAGAAAGCGTAAACCTTTATCTATTAGTGGGGAAAAACATTGATTACAATTAGGCTGTAAATGCTTAGCAGTAACACAAAGACTTATAGCCTGTTATTGATTTGTTGGTCTCATTAGGCTGTAAATGATTAGTTTGTGTCATTCGTAAATAATTAGTTGGTCTCATTCGTCTAGGCACTTATGCGCCTCAACGAATAGGCGCGTAGGTGAATAGGCGTTTAGCCTACTAGGAATAGGTGCATACTACATTGGCAATGATGCTACTTATCAATTTTTAATACTTTCAATTTGTGCTTTTTGGGTCTTAAGACAACTTTATACATTTTCCTTCACAGTACGTCGATTTGGCTTTTTTGTCTAATACATATTTCTGTTTACAACTTAGTAACAATTGTTTTCCTAAAACACACTTTTTTTCTAACAAATTGATTTCACACATATTGTTACAATTGGTTTGACAACACAGTTCAATTCAAACGAATAAGAGCAAATATAAAAAAATGAAATAGGATCGGAAAATAGTATCCGTATATTAAAGAAAAATACATGTGATAAAGGACAGCATGTTTACGTAAAATATGTGCAAACCAAGTCAGAACTATAATCAACTTAGGAATAAACAAATATAGAGTTTCTGAAACTATAAACGAGATTATGAATCCCAATAAGAAAATATCAGTGTCACAAGTATCTATTATAATATATATATATATATATATATATATATTATCTATTATAATATATATAAAAGAATTGAACGTTGCTGACGTGGCGTGCAATGGTGGCCTCAACCTATCAATGAAAGTGCCACGTGGTTTAATAATTGAGAGATTTTAGTGTTATTGATTTTTTTCGTTTTTTAATTAAAAAAAAGGGAAAACACAAAACCCTATTCTTAACTCAACGCCCCTCTCTCTCTCCCTCTCAATTATTATTTTCGTCTCCAATCTTTAAACCAAACCCCAGAAACAACAAGACCCTCTCGCAGCTACCCTCAACCTACTCATTCCATCATCGGAAAAACACCGAAAGGTAACTTTGGTTATGTCTTTGTTTATATCATTTTGACTGTTTATGACAATTATCTGATTATATTCAGTGCCTTAAATTCATCAACTAGGTTTTTTATTCATACGAGACTATTTTATTTATTTATTTATTGATTTTGTTATCTTAGATGATTTATAAGGTTGATTGGAGAAACTATGTGTGATTTTGTGTTTTATAATCGTAGAGTTTTGCTCGATGTTACTGGAAAACCATCCTATCTTTCAAGAAAAAGGTTTTTATTTCTTAATAATTTGATCGAATACTATGCTTTTTGATTATGTGGTTTTTTTTTTGTTTTGATGTGTCTGATCAAATTGTTAAGCCTGATTGGGTTTTGTTCTGAATTTTTGTGTAGCTGATCAAATTGTAAATTTAATTAGGTTTTATTTAGTAATTGTTTTTTTAAATTTTGATGTGTCTAATTGGTTAGGGAATTTTGATGTGATTAATGTTGAAAAGGAATTTGCATATAGACACACTGATTGTATCAATTAATCATGAATTCAATGATAGTTTATGAGAATAAATTGCATGAATTTGAAACTAAAGGTGTAAGTTGTTACAGATAACAACAGGAAACAATGATAAGGGTTTGAAGCTTTATGATCCAGGCTACCTTAACACGGCACCTGTTCGGTCATCGATTTGCTACATTGATGGTGATGAAGGGATTTTGAGGTACAGAGGCTATCCGATTGAGGAGTTGGCGGAGGGTAGTTCGTTCTTAGATTTAGCCTACCTTTTAAGTAAGTCCTATAAACTTAACCGAATCAATATTGACTGAACTATGTATAAATTGTTTTTGTTTTCAGTAAGATCTTTGCTGGTGATGTGTGACTGCATATTGTTCACTTATGTTTGTTTCATTTTTTTCAGTGTATGGGAGCTTACCTCCTAAGAGCCAATTAGCAATGTGATAAAAAAAGCTTCATCGCCCATTTACATACTTCCAGTTTTTTAAACTCGATTTGAACTACATGGAACGCTTTGCATGACTATTAATAAAATTCGCGGACAATTGTTATTTGGGGCATGTTCATTTATAAAAGATCAAGTTTTCACATATGGACAAGTGTATGTGGCCTTGTCAAGAGTTAAAAGCAAGCGTAGAATTAAACTACTAATATTAGATTGAGATGATAGTGTGATATAAAACAAGAAATGTTGTATGAAAGATTATTTAGAGATTTATAAATTATTACTTTTACATTTTTATTTATCTATGATTCTTATGTTTATTTTGTTGATTTTTATTTAAAAAATGATCTCAACTCAATACCCAAGAGAGGTCGTGACTTCGAGAAGAGCTTTAGAATAAAGCAAGGAGATTGATATCTATCTATGCCAAATATTTATTCAACAATTATCATGTGCTGAAAGAGAGTACAAGATCTCTTCCTAGCTAAACCATATGTTCAAACCACCACACACTACTCGAGATCCTATATTTAACACAATTTGACCACAATATTGCATTTCAATGCAATTATATTCCATTTTTTAAAAGTTACTTCAATATTATAAATTTCACCCCCGGGACGCTCCCGGGTAGTCAGCTAGTAATACATAAAGAAACAATTTTGTGGTTCATAAGTTGTATTCTTGATATACCTAGAAAATGGTTATTTTCATGAATTCCTAATTAAACCTTATTTTTTTATTATTGCTTTTTATCAGCGGTCTCATAACTAGTTCAGAACCGGTTATATAAGTCTGGTTGAGTCTATTTGATTTGCCTTAATTTAAAATAGTTGAACTGGCGAACCAGATTGATTGGTTGTCACGGGTTGTAGTTTTTTTTTTGTTCTTTTTCAAAATCACATATATTGATTCATTCGGTACTCTAGGCATCTTATTCCAGGCTTTAGAGGTCATCAGGAGTGGGGGGAAAAGGGGCGGGAAGGGGGTGGCGTGGAGAAGAGGACTGGCGTCGGGCTTTCTCTTGTGAATTTTGATTGACTCAATTTTTTTTAACTTTACACACACAATAATAATAATAATAATAATAATAATAATAATAATAATAATAATAATAATAATAATAATCCTCCCCCCCTTCCACTCCCACAATTTTCATCCCCTCCACGTGGGACCCAAAAGTACCACATGACGCTTCATCCCCCTCTTTCCCCCCTCCACCACTCCTTATAGTCTTAGATCTTGTTTGAAACTAGTCATTTATAAATTATTCGTTATATTATATATCAAGTTTTTGGAATTGGTCTGACCACTGCACTGGTAAGATTGACGGTTATGATCGATCAGTAGACTAGAAAAAAGTAAAATTGCTAATCCTTACATTATGCAATAAAAACGAATCATTTTTTTTTGGATCGACTTAGTGCAGTGGTCCGCTGACCACTATCATCTCCCATCGTCCCGGGTTGGAGTCCCGTGGTTGGCATTGATACCAGGAATGAGCTGGTGCCACAACTCGTCTCTCAACGGGATTCGAACCGGAGACCTCTCCCGGGCGGGAACCTCCAAATGGAGTAAACCCTACCTCAATGTGTGAAAAATAAATTTTAAAAATTCAAATTATTTATTTAAGATAATTTAATTTAAAAAAAAAAATAAGTAATCACATAAAAAGTAGTAGTAGTATGAGCGAAGTTAACGTGGTTCACAAACGAACAGGAAGTCATCAGAATCAGATACGGTTTCCTGGTACACCATCACCAAATGGCTGCGTTCAATCTAAGCTGCTATAACTATTATTATTATCATCATTATTCTCCGTCACCAAGGAATGTGGCCTCTCTTCCCATTCTTCTCTCTCATCCTACCCATATTATATCTCCCTTAACATTTCACCACAAAAGGCTTCATAATAATCTGTTTGTTCTACCAGCAACAACAACAATGGCTACTAAGTAACTGACCCCTCTCTCTCTCTCTATTTCTCTGTGTTGGAGGATAATTGTATACTATCTGTTGCTAATGTTTGTTTTGATTTTGTTGGTTGTTGAAAGTGTGCAACAGGATCTTCCACCACCTCTTGATTCTGCTTCTGAACCGCCTCCGGTTTTCGATGGAACTACTAGGTAAGTAGTACACTTATTACTCATACACCTGTTTGTTTAAATATGCTTGAATGAAACTTGTTTAGGTAGCTAATCTTTTAAAATAATTCATAGTTTGGAGTCGGTGTTGGAGCCCATGTTAGCAATATAGGAGCGGTGCAAGTTAGAAAAGTAGGGTTGTGCACGTTAGCAAAGGGACACTATTAAAGTGTCGCTTCTTTAGTATATAGAGGAATTAAAGCTGAATTTGCTCTAGGTACAGTTTTAGATATGAGGCTGATCGTCCCATATGCATTCTTAGCTACTTATCTGAAATTTGTTTGATTTTCTAACGAAAAGTTGGATTTTTTTTTTTGGTTAGGCTGTACATATCTTACACTTGCCCGTATGCACAACGTGTGTGGATTACCCGGAACTGCAAGGCTTTCCCTCTCTCTTATACCATTACTTAAAAATCCATTTTGGGAAAATAGCTGATCCACTAGAAAGATGGGATAAAAAAAAAAAGCATTTTGGACTGTCGAATATCAATTATCAACATATTCATCGCTATTTTATCTTAAAACATAGTGACATTTATTTTTAAGATTGTTTTTTGTACCGTATGATATGTATTAGATGGAAATATGAATTCTCATCCAACCGCCTATGGATCAGCTCCCTTTGATAGTTATAAAGTATTCATTTTTTTCGTGTTTAAACTGTGAACAGGGGTTGCAGGAAAAGATTAAACTGGTTCCAATTGATCTAAAGAACAGACCAGATTGGTACAAGGAGAAAGTTTATCCAGCAAACAAGGTGATTTGTGCAGAAGTTTTATGCTTTATACATGATTCTTTATGACCACAAGTCTATAAGCTGTCCCAGTTTATACATTTAGAAGTCTTTCAGAACTGAGTTTAACCAAAAATGCAGCGACTACAAACCTATGAGGCAATGCTTTGACAAAATGCTATTTGTAATATGTTTATAAAACCAATTTGCTTGTGGTGTGTTATTATGTCATAGGTGCCAGCTTTAGAACACAATAATGAAGTTAAGGGAGAAAGTCTCGATCTTATCAAGTATATTGACACCAACTTTGAAGGACCGTCACTTTATCCGGAGGTAAAATTTCATCCTTGGATTTAAGCTTAAAAGGAATAAGTTGATTTAGTTAATTTTAATTATAGAACTACAATATAGGATACTATCAAGCAAGAGTTTGGAGAAGAGTTGATTTCTTACACTGATACGTTCTATAAATCCGTCACCTCCTCATTGAAAGGAGACGGCTTTGACGATGCTGGTATGGTATCTTAACCATCAATTTCTTTATCATTAAAAATTCAAAATTAAAAACCACATTAAAAATGGTCTTATGTAATTGCCACAGCTACTGCATTTGATTATATTGAGAAGGCTCTGTCCAAGTTTGATGATGGACCATTTTTTCTAGGTCAATTCAGCCTGGTAAGTAAGATGAACACCCAACTGTATTACATTTATTTTCCACTTATGACGTTGGTCCATGGCTGTCGTTCATGTGATTCTATAAAAGCTTCGGTTTTTTGTAAATATATGGTGTATGTATGATCCATTTTTTCATTTGGGAAGATATATGTGCATCTGCAGGTAGATATAGCTTACGCTCCTTTCATCGAAAGATTTCAGCCGTACTTGCTAGATGTAAAGAATTACGATATTCAACTGGGCAGGCCAAAACTTGCAGCCTGGATCGAGGTACTATTTCTTTCACGGTTTGTATATTATGCAAGATTTGTTATACTTTCAAGTCTAGTGCTTTAGGTTCCTGTCATTTGTAGAAGATAAGAAATCACATCTACATTACTTGACCTGCATTTCTTTACAGAACTCTTATCGCAGTTGGTTTCTCTTGCAGGAAATGAACAAGAATGATGATTTCAACCAAACCAGGAGGGATCCTAAGGAACTTGTAGAGAGCTACAGAAAACGTTACCTGGTACCAATTAACAGCTCAAATCTTAAGTTTCTGTGTTCGCCAAGTTGTTTAAACCAATAACTATCTTCTAAGTATTGTGTGTTTGTGTTTTTGTGATCATGCAGTCTTCATCATAAGGTTCAAGTTTTACGATTCAGTCACGGCATGGGATGCAGGAACATTGTTTGGACAACAATACCAGATTGTTTCCTTTGGATATTAAAGAATAATATGTTACATAGGATATTTGTCCAAGATACTGTTGCCAGAATAAATTTTTCAATATTCTATAGTTTTGTGGTCGATTATACATTTATGCTACATACATCTATTATTGAATTATGTTTATAACTGATAAAACACTAAAATAGGTGATGAATACAATAAATTAATTGCAAACAAACCATCACAACATATTATATAACAAACCAAGCTTTTAATTCTGAAGCAATTTTCAACAATATATGAACCAAGTTTCAATCCAGCATCAAGCTTCTAAGTATATATGTAAAGAGTTGTTCAAAAACTATCACCCTGTACCCCAAAGAAAAAAAAAAGAAACACAAATCGTAGTACGAACACCGATCAATTATCGCAGCAAAAATTCTTCACCGGGAGTCGGGCTAGAGAGAAGATCAAATGGTTTACCAAGTGCATCTTTCAAGATGGTGATTTGGCCTTCTTTCATCAACACATCTTCATCTAGAGCTTCTACTTTCTTCTTCAACATGCCGATTTCAGAATTCAACAGCATGTTATTCTCACTGTATTGCTTGACATTCTCCCACAACATGTCTCGTTCTTCGGACACTTTTGGTAGGATCCCATTGACTATTGATAATTCTTTTTTGCAATCTTGCAGATTGATTTGCAGATGATAAATGCTTTCATCTTTCTTGATCACCTTTAAAAAACACAACAAAAAATCTCACAACTTATAAAACTTATACCGTGTTGTAAAACTATCAACTATAAATAAATTATAATGACCGTTACCAGGAGTTCAAGGTCTTTCATCTTGTGTGTAATGCAAGAAAGACTATCCATAGCGTTTTGCACTTCACATCTCAAAACCTCGTTTCCTCTAACAGCTGTTGCTAGCTCAGCCTCAAGTAGTTCCACATCCACTTCTTTTGAATACAATTTCTCCCGCAGTAAACTTGTCATCAATGCTTCTGCTTTCAAATCAGATTTCATAACCTGTCACAAGTCAAATATAAGATTCAAAACTCAATTGAGATCGTTATATTTATAGGTACAAGTGTACAACATATGTTTGACCTTGAGAAGCATATAGTCAACTTTACCTCAGAACACTCCTTATCTGGATTTGGCTTCTCTTGCAGCACATCAGATGCATTTTGCAAACTTCTTGTTAGGCTTTCGGCTCCCCTTTTAAGCCCTTGGACTTTCATATCCGCTTCCATGATAAACTGGCTATCTAAGCCGTTATGTAATCCTCTTTCTTTAATATTTTCAATTAATTTAAAGCATAACTGGACACTATCATTAATCAAGCACATTCCTTTATTTTGCAAGCAATGAACACGGCTCCACAATTCTTGATCAAGCTTGAATGTTGAAAAGGAACCATCTTCTGAACTTCCTTTTAAACGGTGTAAAAGGTTTATATTCTCATGTCTAAGAGATTCAACTTCAAGTCTATATGATTCTACTTCTTTTCTTAACCTTTGTTCAATCCCGGTTAACCTCAATTGCTCAATTTGCAACTTTGACTGTTGGTTTTGGTCAAAGCTCCTTACTTCTTTCTCAAGACCTTCACGCAACCCTTCAATGGTTTTCTCTTGCTCACTAGAAGTTCTAAGAAGTCTTGTGACAGCTTTATGCAATTCTTTGCACTCTTTATCCTTTGCTTCAAAGTTTCTCTTAAAAAGATCTCTATCTTCTTCAGCAGCCCTGTATTTTTCTTTCAATTCTGAAAAATTTTGATGAAGCTTTTGTTTCTCTTTGACTGCCTCCTCCATCTTTATGGTCAAATCTTTGACTTGCTGACCCGAATGCGTGACTTTGCTTTGATTATCCAATTCTTTTTCTCCAAGCATTGAGACTTCCCTCTGAAGAGACACGTTTTGTTCTGCAAGTTCCCGTACTCTTTCCCGAAGCCTATGTTCTTCCATTTTATACTTCTCGAGCTTCATTGACCACTCAGCTGACCTCCTGTCTAACTCTTTTTCCAAAGTCAACTGCAACTCATTTTTCTCCTTTTCCAGTTTTCGTGTACGGAATTCCAATTCAGCTTTTAGTAATGTAATGTCATCAGCATCTTCTGATTCTTCATAGTCCAAAATTCTAGTAGAAACCTCATCAAGCCCACAGTTTATTTCATCAGAACTTGAACTTTCTTTAACAGTTCTGTCTTGAGGTACACAGTTTTGGGATCCAGAGTATATATCTTCAAGTGTGATAGGAATATCATGGTCAAACTCTTTTGAGTCAACCCTTGGGAACACACGAGACTGGGAAAGTCTTTCAACGACCTGTTTAGCTCGTTTTCTTGGGGATCCATGCGCAACTACATTCTCGACCCAATCTCTTGTAGACATAGAGAGTTTAGATTCTCGATTCGAGTCTCTAAAGGAATGTGACCTAGGTTTTTGAGTCAAACCACCAGCAGTAGGTGATGCTGGTGCTGCATACTGGAACCGTGGCGGTTTCCTTCCTCCACCATTTGGTTGACAAACATGACCCCTTGCGTTGGTATTGACCTGTCGTGCCGTCCGTTCTTGATGTTGTTCACCATCAATGTATCGATCTAAAACTTTATTTGAGCAATAAGATGAGGTTTCAGATGAATGATTATCAACTCCAGTAAGAGTTAGTTCCTCTAATCTTTGTTCAGCATCTACCGCAGCATCTTGAAACCATTTTGACCTTGAAGGTCTCTCAGGGGTAAGAGCTCGACTGAGAAACAACATAAAAGGTTCAAAAACGACTCCTTCTAATAAAAAAAACTACTAAAAAGTTTACTATTCGCACAGGCTAGTAATTACCAAACTCATGTAACATTAAACGATGTTAATAAATTTAATAAAATGGCTCACCGTGAAGAGCGAGAAGCAGATTGCTTATGTGAGATATTACTACTACTGCTACAAGGAGAGTCGCTTCGAGTTCTTAACAGCCCAGCATCAGGAAAAGCACCAGAAGAATACGATCGGCACCTTCTAAGAACTGGGCTGCTTTGATTTTGATCATGATCTTCATCATATGCAGCCATTTTAGATCTGGATTTACGCCCCCCTTGAAGTCCATCCCCTGATGAGTTATCCGAGTGGAACTGTTTATCTTTCAACGGAGACGATGCTTGATTGTTTGATCCACTGCTAGACGTGGACGCCTTGAAAAAGAAGAGTTTCTTCATCATTTTGACCCTTGTAACTTCTCAGTCAAAAAAACTAATCACAGAACTATCTGAAATTATATAAAAATTTGATTAAAAGGGTAATCAAATTACAATGAAAAAAGCATGAAATATGACTGTTTCATCAGCATATGAAATAAAGAACACCTTAAAATCTTTAAGTAACATAGAAACAAACTAGTTTAATTGCATTATGACATACCAAGATGAGTTTTTTGAAAAATAATGAATAAAATGCACTAAAAAAAGCAAGAACTAGTAAATTTCAAGAATTTAAATCTTGAATCCACAAAATAAACGGTAACTGTAAATTATTACTCTAATAACAAAAAAACATGCTGACATTGACTTCAGAAAACCCTTTTTTTATAAACATAAAGAATCAATTAACGTGTATCTGATGCAGAATTAAATATCATGTGTCAGTAACTTTTCTACATGATTACCAGGAGAAAAATAAAAGACTAAAGTACCCTCGTCTTCTCCACTAAAACCCTAAACAAGAAGCCTCTAAAACCCTTATTAAAGAAACAAAGTAAACAGAGATACGAAGATGTGAACTCACGATTCAACGGTTATCAAGAATTCAAAAGAGTTTGAATCATCAACACTTAATAATAAATAATAATAAATACTCACCATTTAACCGATTAATTTGCTTCCATAATTACCCAAATATTATAACGGTAATTAATGATCATATATTTTCAAAATTCAAACAGGGGAATCAACAACATAAAAAAAACAAAAACAAAATATAGTAACTAAAGCAATAATAATAATAATAACATTTTATATACACAAGATGAAATGCAGCCATATAGAAAGAGAGTTACCGGACGGTGAGTGTTGTAGAGAGAGAAAGTGAAGAGAGAGAAGGAGAGAGGAAAGGCTATGGCTCTGTTTTTGTGCTTGCAAAATATAACAGGGACTGGATATGGAATAAGAATAAAGTTGAGGGGGTGGTTTTGTAAGTAATTATAAAATTTGAAAGTTTATATGGGCGGAAGGGAGGAGCGTAGGTTTATTTGGGTGTGGTGATCGAGAGTGCACGGGTGCAGGAATTATTGGGTGTACCTTCGTCTTTTATTGGTTGATTTGTTTACTTAACTGTTTTTCCGTTTACCGTTAGTAACTAACTTTTTACAATTATGGAATTTGATGGAGTATTTTATTTATTTAAAAATATATATATGTATGATTAAAAAAAAAACTTTATGTAAAAGAAAAAAAACTAACTTTTTCAGGGAATATTTTTGTGATTTAACTATTTAACTTGATGTTATAATTTTCGGTTGAAGATGTCAAGAGAAATATCTGAAAAAAGTTATCTTTACAACTGCTTACAGCAAAAAAAGGAAAGGAAAAATTTTAATTTAGGTAAACACGTAGTATTATGATTAATTGAAGTTTATTGACCGTATGTAAAAGGCACATTTTGTTTTCGTTTTCTAAAAAAAGAGTGATGTTATTTATTAATTTATTTCAAAAAAGCTTGAATTTCCTGACCAAGTTAATAAGTTTTGTACCTTAAAGTTACACGGATGTGAATTCAAGATTTTTGAAAAAAAAATATAATATTCGTTTTTTGGGTAAATATGTATTATTATTTTTTACATGGCCGTGTAACCTTAAGGTACACAAATTATTAACTTGGTCAAAGTATTGGTCATGACTCATAACGGCAATATAGGTTATTTTCCCTTAAATATGTCTATTACTATTTGAAGTATGAAAAGTATTTTGTGGTATGGACAAACAAAGTCATTCTGATTGTATCATTATTTATGGTTCCCTTCAATATTTATTCTAATAGCATTTTATAAGTTATGGGATAGGAGCGGCTTATGTATGAATAATAAAAGCATACTCACACCAAATTATGGCATTTGGAACCATATTGTCTATCTTTAGTCATACATCATTATGCAACATTGCATAATCTCATCATATGGATGGGCCCGTGCATGAGTTTCATTAACCTTTTCACCATACCTTAAACATTAAGTCCATATTAAATGCTTGTGATTCTCCCCCTAATTATGGATTAATGGGATCCACTTTTCATAATTACAGAACATCCCTTCAACTATGCACATAATACAAAAGACCCGCTTTTCATAATTAATGCAACCTTTACTGACATCATCTACGACGACAGTGGTGATCCAAAACTAAAACAACTTGAGGTCTTCATAATTTACAATCTTTTGTAATCAAACCTACTTTAACTCTAAATCGTGTGGTAACAAACTAACAATAGTACAAACAAGTATCCTGGGTGAGCTGCCCTGACCCGAACTCTTTTGATATGTTCGTCAAAGCTACTTAACCCGGACATCTTCAACCCGACCTATCCCACCCCACACATGTTTTGCCAACCATAGCATATGTTGTATGCCCATCAATACCTTGTAATCTTTATTGATACATTTGTTTTTGTTATAACTTATAAAAGATGAAATGTCAACTTTGAGATAATTTAATCTTGTTTTGTTTGGAGAGCAGCTTATAATCAGATCCCTACATCGGATGGTTTATTGGCAAGAGGTATACAAAGAGGGGAAAGTATCTCCGGCTTGCGGTATTACTGTCGGTTAATCATTTGCTGGTATCGTTGTCCTGCAAAATCAGTATGATGGCAAATATGTGGCTAAAGGTTTCCATCCAGGTACTTTCTGACAGTTCCGTCTCGTTTTGCAGCTGACCAAACAGAAAAAGACTGTCCGTGATTTTTTTGTTAACAATATGGAGGTTGTGGATTGGGAGATATAAAAGGGATTTTGTATTGATGGGCGACAAAAAGGACAGTTACAAAAAGTATATGAAGATCAGGTAGGCCTTAAGATGCAGACTAATGATAAAGGAACACAACAAAACTTCTTATTTAACTTAACATACCTGCAAGAAATTAAACACAAAACAAGTCTAGTTGCTACAGTTACCCTTCATTAACATAAAAACGCCAACATTATGAAATTTATGGTTCACAATACTTCATTTATCTTTCACATGATTCAAATTTAAAGTACTACTTCAAAAGTCCATACCATTTATCTCTAGTAGCAAAAGCATTTAACCAGATTCGCTGGGGTCAGGCGAACCATTGTTTACAACATCTTCATCCTCAATAGGGGTCCCGTTGTCTCTAGCCACAGGGCTTGGGCTCCGGCTGTGCCCGTTTTCCTCAGCAGGGCTCCTATTGTCCGGGCTACGACTGCCATCACGAACATCTTCTTCTACGGGACTTCTGCTTTTTGGCCTCCTTGCATCATCTGTCGGTGACTGTGATGGACTATGTTTCCTCCCTTTAGATGGTTGTGGCGAAGCTCGGCTTCTCCTTGGGCTTCTTGAGCTTCTTTCAGCACGTTCAGTGCTGCGTTCTCGTTTTGCAGGTGACCTCGATCGACTAAAAGAATAAATGAAAATTACATATATGAAAATAAATTTGCATGTATAAAAAGTAAGTTAAATTTAACGAAAAATAACCTGCGACTGCGGCTCCTGCTTACGCTACGGCTCTGGCTTCTTCCACGCCGAGGCGGAGACGGGGTGCGTGAATAACTCCTTCCACGCCTGCTTTCAATACTTTGTAAGATGAATAATTTCACTAGTAAAAACGAATTAACAGATAAAAAATTAAACAAAAGAAGCATGATGAACTTACTTTACTTTCTTGGGACTGTTCTGACAATTCCTTTCTATATGACCCTGTTCTCCACAGCGATAGCACTTATTCTTCCAATCACCAGCTTTGCAGTCCCGGGCCCAGTGACCATCAAGTCCACAGTTGAAGCAACGGCCTGATCCTGGCGGAGGGCCTCTGCCAAGAACTTCACGAGAACCACCATAGCCGCCGCCGCCCCCACCACCGCCGCCTCCTCGTGGAACCTATTACATGTAAAAAGAATGTACATATTATGATATTATTGGGTCTGCTATTGTTATCAGGACAGAAGATCATTCAGATTTCATTACCCCTTTGGCAAATTCCACCACAATGCGACTTCCATCAACATCACGACCATTTAAGCTATATCTTGCATCATCAGCGTCTCTAGGGTCTTTGAATTCCTATCAAGGGTATATACATAGATAGAGAACAGCCATAAAATCTATCACGAGAACAAATGCAATAAGAAAAAGAACATTTTACTCTATAGCTCCAGAAGCACATACCACAAAGGCGAAATCACGCTTCATGTCCACATCACGAATTCTGCGTTAAATGGGTGCCAGAAACAGTAAGGCCATCATGACATTAAGCACCAAAGGGCTGAAACTTTGCCCCTCAAAGATGAACTAAACACCACTTTCAGATTTGTAGCCATTTTCCATCAAAAAAAGACGCAAAACATTTATAGAAAGAATCGCCAAAGTCTCCTACACAATCTGCGTGGTTAACGACTCTTTCCACCAAAAGGCAACCTCTCACCATTGACCTTCAGAAATATCATTCAGGTTAAATTTCCTTTTTATTTTTTAAACCAGAGTTTGTTGAGTATCAAGATTATACCAATTATGGCAATGGCTTAGCTTTCTACACACCTTGTAGTAGTATATCCCAATATAGAAAAAAAGACTAGCTCTAACTACTCGAAACTGAATATGAACATTGAGCCAACTTTTAGAAACATGAAACAATAATAATTCCACCTAGGCAACAATGAAGCATAATACGGCTTCTTTTAACTATACCAACAAAGCTAATATCACAAGAATGACACAGAGAAATGCAGACGTTAGAAACAACCATGTGATTCACAAATACAATGAATCGCCAATCAAATATATACAAATAGCTTATCTAAAACAATTGGTAGTTAAACGGTTAAAACCATGTGATTCACAAATACAATGAATCACCAATCAAATATATACAAATAACTTATCTAAAATAATTGGTAGTTAAACAGTTAAACTTCTTACCTTCCGTATCTGCTAAAAACGTCTTCCAAATCACGTGATCTTGTACGTGAAGACAAGTGTCCAACATAAAGACGGGTAGTTCCATGGCGATCATTATGGCGGTCATTGTAGCGATCATTGTAACGATCATTATAGCGCGGCATATTCCTTAAAAACAATGACGCAGTCTTTAAAAAGCATAAACCAAACACACATTCTATTATTAAAGCAGACAAATAAATAACCACCTTGCAGCCATAAAATATAACTACCCTCTACCTCACTTAACAGACAATGCATATAAACAACTACGATGACATTGACTTCACATTCTACGATGGACATATTTGATTGACAACCAAGTAGGCAACAATAAAATAAAAAAAAATCAATCTTTTCATATAGTTTCCATCATAAAGAGTATAAGAAAAAAAGATTGAGGGCCTAATTACTCCAACCCCTATATAAATTTCACATAACAAACAACATAGCGTTGAGGACAATCGCTTATTAAGATAATTAACACAGAACGTATGAATAATTAAATCAACAAGAACATAAGGAATATTCTGATTGTGAAGTAAAAGAACCAATCAAGACCGTAACAGATCCAGATCTGCACTCAGCGAACTAAAACCCCAAAATTAAATAGCTTCAAATATCCAGATCTATCATATAAATTTACGCAAAGAAGGAGGTAGGTAGGTACCTGATTAAGTGAGTCGACTCGTACAAACCCTAGATTTGATTCTTTGCTTCCTCGGAGTTACAAAAGAGATGGGTATTGACTATCCTTTTTTTATATATCGCTTCCAGATCCGAAACTCTTATCCACCCAAAATAAACCCGTGGGCCGTGGATCCGTATTTGCCTAATTGGGCTTATTTTCGTTACGTGCGCGTTTCCGCGGAACGTGCTTTGAAATTCGTACTTATTGAAACAGAAAGGCCCCTTACTGAATAAATGATTTGTTGCTAATATAACTAGAAAACTATAGAAATGGATACGGTATCAGTGCAATATTAAAATAGTACTGGTTTGGTTCTTCGAGAGAAGAAAAAAATATCACTATACTGGTACCGAAAGTATTGGTTTACTACGAGAACCCTGTATACCGTACCAAATGCTCATACCTAAAAAGACAAAAAAAAAGTACCTAGTACCAAATAAAAAGAGGTTTTACAAAAAAAAAAAAAGTTTAAAATATTGGTGCACGTTAGTAGAGAAGGGTTGCTGCACGTTAGCACATTGACAATATTAAAAAGGGCAATGCGAGTTAGCGCATTGACACTATTAAAGTGTCAATGCTTTGATATTATATATAAATATGATGTGTATGTTATGCCATTAAAAATGTGTTTAATTAAAAGGAATATAACAATTTGAGAATGGAAACGATAAAAGGGTATGGAAGGGTGACACTTTTGGTGGTGCCTTTTCGACTGCACCCATGAAGAAAATTATTACCCCTTCTATCTCAATTCAAGCCAGAAAAATTTTGGATTGGAATGGTTGATTTCCTTTGAAAGTTAATATGTTTGGTTGGAGGGTTTTGTTGGATCGACTTCCCATTCTAGATGCTTTAATTAAATAGACGTGTTCAATTCATTTGTTAAAAGTAATAATAATGGGCTTTTATGTGTATACAACGAGAATGATTTAGCACCCCTTTACCCCCATCTTTCTTGCTTGCTATGAGTTACTGCTACTCAAAACGGTCTTTCTTTGTCGGTCCCAGCTAGTCTATTAGGGAGGCAATGGTAACGGATTTACTTGTAACAAACAATGTCAAAGGTGTTCGCACTTTTTTGGGATGATTTCTATTCAGATTTTGTTCTTACAACTCACACTTTCATGAGTGGAAAAGTTTGTGTAAGCATAACATCTATGTCATCTGGAAGAGCTGGTGAATCAACTTCTCATGGCCTTAGAAAAAACATAGTCACATGGATTTGAAACTAACCAATTAAAAACTGAGACACCTGCATACTTTTTTTTTATTATGCAGATGGTCTATTGTGGGTCAACAAGTAGCATGTTTTTTTAACAGTTTGTAGTTTGTGGATGTTAAGATGTTTTATGTTGTGTGACATACCATCTGATCTTTGTGAATTCACCACATTTCATGTATGGCTTATTTAGCAATGCTTACATTACTTTAGTTTAGTTGTCTTGTATTTTTAGTTGGCTCATGTTAAAATTTTCAGTAGTGAGAATTATTTACAGAACTATGAATGAGTTGTATCGGTTTCATTATTCAACATGTTTTACAAACGGGTCTATACCCATGTATGCATATATACAAATACACACACTTGACCATTGGTATTCACGGTCAAACGTTCTCAAAGATGAAATGATAATGCACTTTGATGTGCTTGGTTCATGCATGAAAATCCAAATTCACAGCTAGCTTGATCCTAGAACTATTCACATAAGAGTTCTAACTTATTAATCCACCTTTTGATTCGACTCTTGAATTCAACTATTCCTACAGTACTTGAGCCACCATAGTTGCTGCTCGGTACTTTGCCTCGGTTGTTGGTAACCACACCCTGGGTTGTCGCTTACTACACCAAGAAACTATTTTATCTTAAATTTATAGAAGATGATTTGCATGCTTGAACATAACATTTTATCTTAAATTTATAGTTGATATTTGTTTTAAAAAGCTGTGTATTTGCAGGTTAGTTAAGATGATTTAAGACTTGACATTATTAGCTCTGAAGTACCTATATTTGTTTTATGATATAATGAATTTATTTTTCTTTTGTTATACTATGTCCAAATCCAACATTGACTTCACAAGTCCTATACTCGACTTTCACCAAGCTAGCGGAAATCAAATCATTTACTAGCCAGTTAAGAGTAGCTCAAATTGCGGTCTAGAATTGGCCTAACAAATTTCAAGCCTAGAACCAGACCCAGAACCATGTAAGTCGAATTCTAACGTTGCTACCTGTTCAGTTTAGCTTGTTTACACCTCAACATTAACACCATATGAAAAACTAAATTATTGATCCCATTTTACATGCTAAATTTAACCTAAGGTTAACAAATTGTGGAGACTTATATCTTTTTCACCTCTGTCTAAACTGATCATGTTTGTTTCAAAGTTTGACAATAGTTTTTCAGCCATGCAGAAGCAGACTCAAGGATCCAAAGCTCCCCAGTGAGCAAATCTCGAGCCAGTTGCATCCTTTGTGTGTTTTTCTCAGAGCTGTGGTGAGATAGAGACTGTAAAACAATTGTTAGCAACAGAAATTAAGCATGCAACAAAACAGGTGTGCTTTAAAGTTTAAACGGGTCAATTTAAGTACTAGTCAAAATGGGTCTGATACCAATGCTTTACCGTCCATTTGGTTATATGATTGATGTATCACAAACATGAACAGCAAAACTATATGGACTAGTACTCAAAACAATTTCATGTCAACTACAATTTTATGAGAGAGACGATTTGGACTAAAAGCTATCGGATTAATTTCTCTAAAAAACACCAGGATTGATTAATAGGACATTACCTCAAGAGCTGAATTATAATTTTCAATCATGTGACAGAATCTCATATGCAATAATTGATGTGCTTCTACTTCTTTATCCGTGTTCTTCAAAGGAATTCTAGCCAGACGTCCGTCATTTTGTGTTGCTTCCATAGCCAAGTCTTGCAACTCTGAAGAGCACATAAACAAATTGATATTTAGTTTTTTGTATGGACTAATATGTTTAATACTGGGTTGATATTTGACTAACAATATATCAATATCAACAGAAAAAGTAACATATGAATCTAACTAACAAAATAGCACTTGGGAAACATTAATTCAGCAATGTACATACTTTTTATTTAATTTTCAAAACATACTTTTTAACAAATATACGTCCATATTTTTTATTAATAGGTATTTAAGAAAGTTATAAGTAATTAAACATTAATATATGGGTAAAAACATCTCAAACCTTGGGGAGAAGTGCAACATAGAACACGAGCAAGTGCACGAAGTGACTGTGGGATTCCCCTCCCTTTGCCACTTGAAGACTTAACTTCCCTGTATAATAACAAGAAAAAAGCTGTAACTATGTAATCCAGTCACATGCCTTCTAAATCAGACAAAAAACATGTGTATATAAAACGAATACTGAACATGGTCACTAGCATACGATATTAGAAAGGATGTTTCCTAATCTGATTTCATCAAGTGAATTTTTACATGAACGATACCTACTTCACCATGAAGCCATTTTCCTGTGAGCTTAAATCATTAACATCTTTCAGTGATGGTGTTGTGTGTCTATGCAAAAGATCCAACTTCAATGCATGCAGGTGATCATGCTGAGATGCACTGACCTCAACTTTGACCTGATCATATTTGTTGCGAGGAATTACAAATCCAAAGTCCAATAAAAGCCTAGCATTGGAGAACTTCCCATATCTTATAAGAACCTCATCGCCAGGAGCATAGTTTTCATCAGCAATAACCTGTAGAATGCACATTGATTATTGAGTTAAGGATATTATAGACATAGGTTGAGGAGATTACCTCTGACACTTGTTTGAAGTCATCACTCAAGACATCTGTTTCAGAGTTAGCATCATGGTTAAAGAAATCTGCAAAAGGAATCTAAAAGAGTGTTTATTCACTAAAGAGCTTCTACAAGATGACTATTTTAAAAAGAAATGGAACTTTGAAAGAAACTACAGACAGTTATAAAGATAAAAAGAATAATCTATTTAGGATACCATTGAAACACCCCTCGTGCTGACCCAAGCTCGAGATTCAACTGAAACATTTACAAGAAATTATCAAAAAATGGCATGCATGCATATGCATGCTTAAAATTAGGATAGCATAATTCTTGCAATGTTAACCTAGACTATATGCATGCTTAAATTCTTGCAATGTGACACCATCAAAGTATTCAGGAAATTGGTCAAGAGCCTGCATTTAAGTAACAAGAGGGTGAACACAAATTGTTTAGTTCTTAAGCATCTGGATTGGTTATTATAAGAAGGATTTCAACAAATATTAAGTGAGATTCACAAAAACAAAAGAGAAGTAATGGACATACATGTTGTATGGTGGAGAAGTCCTTTTCAATTCGAGCTTTATGTTTCAATGTTTCATGATACAGAGAACTAATCTTGATCATTTGCAATTCCTCGTCACTCCAAAATATCTACAGAAATAAAAGTGTTTAAACTAAAAGAACAAACAGAAATGTGTAATAATTAAAGTAAAATATGGTTATCAAATGATCCCTGATGAAATGAAAAATATGGTATGTGTGACTAAACCAAAGGGAAAGAGGAAAATACTGTGCTATGCATATCTGCGACAGGTGGCAAACAACTGATGTAAGGCGCCCATTCAGAAGCCTGAACTAGGAAATAGAAGATAATAAGGAACCACTTAGAACAACATGTCCCCAAAAACTTTCATCAGAAGCGTAATAGCAAGCCATTTATATAAAAACATGTAATGATAAAAGGTCAATTTATAAAAAAAATAAAAAAAATAAGTAGTGTGAACGGTGAAGTATATTACACACAAGACAAGATGCCATTAAAGTAGGATGTAATTTGTACCGGACCAAGACTTTGGTGCAGTAGGATGACCAAAGCAAGCTTCGCAACATTGCCAACGTCCTCCCCCAACAAAGAATTTATTGAAGGATGTAGATTATCTGGGGCCAGTTGCTGTAAAAGAAAAGATGATTCACAAACGAGCGAAACGACATGGCATTGGGATAATGGGATACTAAAAGATCATAAATTTGCGTTAAAGCATACCACAGTGTAAGGAACCTTCAATATGCAATCACCAACTTGTATCGGCTTACAAGCAAATAATGACCTGAATTAGGAAAATTGGAAGATCATGAACTTTAGGATTAACATTATACGGCAGTGCCACTTACAAACAACCATGGGCAGGGGCGGATCTAGGGGCTTTTAGGGGGTTCCCAGGAACCCCCTCGGTTTGAAAAAAAACTGAAAAATTTAGTGGAAGATTTTGAAAAATTAGTGAAAATCTACGAAAGGAACCTCCTGAAAATCCGTCCTGGATACGCCACTGACCATGGGAGTTCATATGTTGAAAGTTATTGGTGAAATAAGACCCAAGTCAAGTGTTACTAAGGGAGTACAACTGAAAACAAATAACTGGGTCATAACAGTTGGCCGTTAGCTTGATGTAATTTTCTCGGTCATGGAATGAAAATATTTAGTTCAAAAAAAAAACTTTTTTTTTAAATAATTTACATGTTCTTTTGTAAGTAAGAGGTATAGTTACCTGCCATAAAATGACTTCCTAATTGAGAGAGCAGACGAAATTTCAGCCCCAGACTTGTGCCTTAACCAGGTCAAGAAATGGCCACACGCCTCGTCTGCATTGCACTGGAGTACCTGAGTCAAGTGAAGTCATTGAGTAATTTTATCAAACAGTTGGCGGTCAGGAATAATAGAGACCTCAATTGTTTAAGTTTAGCTGGGAACCTGATGATGTGGATAAGATGATTCGGAAAGGTTGCGCCTGATGCGGAGGCGGTACCGGCTGGGAGCCCAAAGAGGCCGTTGAATTCGAGCACCTAAACTTAGCATTGGAGTCTGTGAAACGGTCGCCAGTTCACGGCTTCACGCTATTTTTGGTCACCTAAACAGACTTAACATTACAGTGTGTTCGTTTCGTTCCAACCAAAAGGCTTGTTTGAATTGCAAGCCAAGCTTGATATCTAATCGCAGAATCGAGATAAAGAAATAATTGCAGAACTGTAATTTTGGAAGCCAGTACGAATTGAATGGGCTTAATAGGCCCAATAGAATGTAATGGCGTAAAATGAATATCTATTATTGTAACAAATATGGGTTTTTTTTTTCTTGCGGATGATGTCCAACCCAGCTGATTTGAGGTCGAAGGGATTACCTATTCAGAGGTTCGATTCTCGTCCATCGAAAAATCATACCC
Organism: Ambrosia artemisiifolia; assembly: GCA_032199755.1. Classification (NCBI taxonomy): domain Eukaryota; kingdom Viridiplantae; phylum Streptophyta; class Magnoliopsida; order Asterales; family Asteraceae; genus Ambrosia; species Ambrosia artemisiifolia. The sequence goes on from CM063517.1 coordinate 4,543,988, forward strand.
ATTAAAGGTTGAAAGGGCCCGACATGTGGGAGGACTCGAACTTATGACCCGAAGGTTGTTAGGACTATAATTTCACTATTGAACTACACATTTAAAAAAACTAGTGGAAATGCCCGCGCGTTGCCGCGGGGCGTGTTACTACGGCTACTTATCTTGTATATGTGAGAAATGTTATACAAGATTAACTTCATGTTTTTGGAGATTTATTACTTATTGTCTTAAGAATGCAGACCGTGCAGTATTGCAATGCTAGACCACATAAAATTTCTACATATAGGATGCAAGACCTTAATACTTTTTTGTTGAACCATGGTCTAAAAAGAGCCTTATAGGTTACTCAGATTTCTAAATTTCAGTTCAAGATATGTCATATGTGTGCTTTTCATGGGTATACAAACATCATATGCATTCTATGTACAACATATTAGTTAAAGGCGCACAACGCAACCATAACACAAATTTCAAGCAAATCATGCAAAACATAAGTATGACCTTATCTGAAACATTTAAAAGTGGCCTAGAACCAACCTAAGAATTCCCGTTTTTACTGTTTGCCATGCTTATCGGGTCCTTGCTTTTTTGCCATGCTTATCGGGTCCTTGCTTTTTAAGCGCCATGGGCCTAGGCGACATGTTCATCCTTTGTGTCTTAGGTGCGCCTAGCGTCTTTAACTACCATGATGTACAATTCCTTTTGATGATGCATAATATCACCCCAAAAGAAAAACAGATATGATGATATAATTTAAATAATAATATTATCATGAATAGGAAATTAGGCTGTCTAGAAATAAAGACAAAAGGAAATGACATGCAAACCTCAATAACCAGCAATTTTTTGCCAAAATAGTCGTTGTATGACTTGCGGAGATGCTCCAACTGCAATGCAAAAGGCACACATACAATACAATAGCATTATATCTTAAATCTTGAGAGTGGAAAGGTGACTTTATAAACTATCTACTATTACCAAATCGTATTTATATCCATCTAAGGTAAAAGAACTTACAATAAACTATTAACATCAATTTAGAAAATAATAAACATAGACTCAAATTATTTATTATAAACAATTACTACGATCATCTCTTACAGCTTAAGCTTTTACAGTAAAAAATTAACATAGGGTTAGGTTAGCTGTGGTTTTCATATATTCTTGATGCACCATGTAGTAAAGTTTCTTATATTTAAAAACTTAAAATCCATTATTGCATTTGTTCGTAATTCTAATTTTTTTTCAAGGAAATTATATATTCATTTATTAAGTTGTCAAGTTACATCAAAATAGAGGGTAGACGAACAACTATAATCAAGAAAACAACATACAACCCGGAAAAAAATAAGCATTGTTACTTTTTTTTTTTTGAACGGCCAACAAATTGGAATCACTCACGGAACACTGGAGTATCATCGTGCCACCAGTGTTGCCACGCGATCATATTCCACCACCAAGTCACCAATTCATATGAGGAAACTCATAAGCATTGTTACTGATTCTAAAGCCGACATATGAAAGATAAAAAAATTTCAAATGAGATAAATCAATTATTGCAATCATTTATAGTTATAAACAATTACGATGATCATTTCTCACAGCCTCCACGAGGTACCAAAGATCAACATATGGACCACTTTCTTCCACCTTTTAGACCCATTCTGGACGACATCGACGATCTGGTACAAGCCACCTAGAAACAATCCAACAAACACTTCTCACCCACAAACAAGTAACGAAGATGTGGTTGCAAGACTCCTCTTCTAAACCGCATATGCTACACATAGAGCTAGGAATGAGAATGCCACTTTTTGCAGCGCCAATTTAGCGGCAACCTTACCCAAATCATCCCACCACCCAAGATAGCTGACTTTTAAAGGAACCCACAAGTTCCACTAGAAATAACCTGCATCACTATAGAAAATGCTTCATTAGACCACACCCAATTTCCCAAGGCAACCATCCACGGAGGCAATATCTTTCCACCATCCTAGAGTTCTTAACTGTAAGCTTTTTAGCCCCTTGATTCGGACTACGGATGGAGTTAATCACCTGCTAAAACTCATTTGATTCATATTCATATAAATTTATATGTTTTAAAGGAATGCAAGTTCAAAAGGATGAAATTAAAGAGGGTTAATACTTAATACCAAAAGACCCAAATGCACCATAATTATAAATCAGTAGCCGAATGTTTAAGTCATTTTTTTTACACGTTTGTCAAATTGGGGAACTGCAAGTCGAATTGCGCTTTAAATAATTAACATAATTGTATAAATGGTTTGTATTAAGAACTGACCTTGACCCTTCGATTGTACTTCCTTTTTATCTATCCAACACCATGAGAACATTAATGCGTCATATACCCTTCAACAAATGTTTTTGTCATCATATTGTTGTTGTGGTAAATAACAGAATGAAAACAAAAGCTAATGAGTTAGCAAAACAATAATATATAACTTAGAAGCATAAACATAAGCTTTGATCCATATATAGGTAAATGGGTTAAAGCACCACCTCTAAATCAAATTCATTATTATTAAAATCAAGCATGATGATAAACAAACCTTACGCCATGGATGGGCATTGATCTTTGAGGAGTTAAGGTAAATCAAACTCGTGTATTTGCGAGTCAGATAACGATTGAATCATACTGATCCGCCCATTAGTACACATAGTGGTATAAGACTATAAGCTCAGATGTGGGCTTTTCAAAACTACATCTAAAAAAACAATGCAACTGGGACTAACCCGCGTAGGATCCATACGCAAGAATGTATTTTTTTTTTTTGAAACTAAACTTTCATTAAAATAGTCAAGAATGTGTGTAGTCACTGTTAAAACCATCATAGTCAATGTTTGACTTATAATAGTCAACCCTAAGTATCACCATTCCAAGTATTACTAAAATAACAAATAAAAAAACTTACATAGCTAAATACTTGTAACAAATATTTTCAACAATCTCCCATGACCCATCATATGCATCCAGCCCATTTGTATCTACAATATGGTATACTACCCAGCTCCTAATTCATAGCAATGGCCATAAAGAAACTTCTTAACTCGCGGTTCACCCAGTATTAATTTAAGTCCATGAAGGTGGGCTTGGGTGGACGGTTGGCAGTTGAATCAGGCTTCCGATTCTGCTGCTGCTGTGTTTGCTGCTGAGATGGCTGGTTAGCGAAGTGATGAAACATTTGCGGGTGTGATGAATGCTGAGGTGGCAATGAACGGTTGTAGTTCATTCCGTTCATTGGTGCCATTTGACATGTCTCGATTTTGAGCCGCTGCACTTCTGATCTCAAAGTTTCATTCAAAGCTGTCAAATAAAATGAATTACATTTTTTTTGTGAATGGATGCCTTTTGAAAATAAATAATTATGCTAATTAAAGGGGTGGCACAGTGGTAAACGACAAATGATTCCCCCCCCCCCCCCCTGAGAAAGGTTTCCAATGGTTTCTGCTTGAAGGCAACCGGGCTACATTTTACCAGTTCCACTGATTAGCAGGTATAGGTGGGCCTATGAGTTTTCTCTAACGGGTTCTCATATCATGATGCCAAAAAAGGTATTGAACATATTTACCATTTGTGACTTTTGCATGTTGCTCCATCGCTTGTAACCGCAGCTCTAGACCATATATGAAATATTTGGCTCCCCTCGTACTTGCAATTGCAGAATAAAATCTCAATACTTGACATCGTGATCGATGCAATAAAAAATCCAAGAGTAATATAAACTTACCAACATCTTTGCACTCTAAAAAATCACATAGTATTAGCTTATGAGTTTGTGGATTAACCTGATTCAACAAGTTAAATTAACATATTTAATATATCACTAACAAGATCAAAGCAATATGTGAGTTTCCCATGGTATTAGAGATTTAGATCTTACTAACAGATTATGTGACTTAATATCATCAAAACGTATAAAATTTAAACATAATATACAGAATGGATTCTTATTCCTAATTTATATTAAGAAAAAACAAAGTTTTAAACATGATCAGGAAGTAAACATAGCATCAATTTTAGGTTGCCTACTACCAGATTTACCATTATAATAATTATTTCTAACCCACAACATTCATGTTTATCTCCATCAACAACTATAGAATCAATCACATACATGGAAACAAAACTGTGAATTCGTCCACACTAACAGTATAGTGAAACAGATGGAACCTGTTTTGTTGACTTCCATTGATCTGCTCTGACTGGTATTCGTAATTTGATAATTTACCTTCAAACCCTATGAATTAGGGTTTAAATCTATTTGACTCAGATGAATAAGATAACCGTAAACAAAGTTGTGATTCACACAGAAGAGGAGAACAAATTACTTACCTTGAACCCCGGTTCGAAAACGTAATTCCCAACCGATTGACGTCCTGTACAAAAAAAAAAAACCAAAGTCGTCGTCGTGAAAGTGAATTTCCGTTGAAGGGTTGTTGGGTATTAACATAGAGCGAAATCTAAAACGGAAAATGAATTTTAATGCCGACATTATGGTGGTCATGTGAGATGAATTCAAAAGGTTTCTCCTGATCACAATTGAAATCTGATTGTGTTCTCTCTGTGGCGTTAACGTCTGATTGTGGTATTATAGATGAAGATGAATAGTATGAATTAATGGACAAAATTAACTGCTATTGAAGCAGGACGATAATCTATACTATCTTATAAAGCATTTCACAAGGACCTCTTAATTTTTAAGTAATACAACTACAAAAGCTTAAAGTACAACACATAAAGCATATAATAACTACTTTTTAAGGGTATTTATGTCTTTTCAAACATAAGTTACACATATACCCCTTATTAGTTATAATTCCCCCCCTCTATCTATTTATACTACATTATAATTTTATACAATACTTACATATTTGTCCATCAACTTTACTTAATTTTTGTTTATTTAAATAGTAATTACACTTTTGCATCTTTATTTTAACTAACCACCACCCACGATTTTTAAACGTTCATAACTTTTTCAGACGATAATAGTTTATTAATATTATTACACCATATAAAAGAGCACTTTAGTCTCTTTAATTTGAGTATAGTATTGTTATAGTTTTTTAATTTTTAAAAAATTATATGTTAGGGTTAAGCAATAACCGAAACGAAAACTAAGAAAAAAAACGAAAACGAACTGAAATCATCTAAACTTTATTATAATACATTTCCCAATGATCACTTAAAATTCAAGTTTTACAAGTATATTGCTTAGAGTACAAAACACAATGCAGATATTAACTAATTTTTTAGGGCAAACATGTCTTTTAAAAAATACTTACACATGTGTCTTTCATCTTTGCTCAACTTTTGTTTATTTAAATAGTAATTACACTTTTGCACCCTTAGTTTAACGAACTACCCCAATGATTTTTAAATGTCCATAAATTTTTCGTGCATAAATATTTTCTTAATATTATTATACCATATAAACGAGCATTTTATTCTTTTTTAATTTGAGTATAGTATTGATGTAGTTTTTCATATAATATGATATGTTTAAGGAAATAACTGGAATGAAAACGAACTGGATTAGACGAAAAAATATTAGTTACATGTTTTCCCTTGTTTTAAGGAAACTACCCCCATGAGTTTTAAATGGCCATAATTTTTTCATTGGTTAACTTTTTTTTTTTTTTTTAAAAATTATCTTGAAAACGAGAATTCTATTCTCTTTAATTTGAGTATAGTAATGCTAATATTTTTATTGTAATTTTGAAAAGTTGATGTATTATGTGATTTACCAGGGCCGACTCGACCATTTTAGGGGCCTAAAACGAATTTTAAATTTTAGGCTCTTTTAGCATAACAGAGACCACGGTAAAAAAAATGCAACAGAAGATAGTTGGACTTTGATGATCGTGATTTTACGATTCAAGTATACAACCTTTCACCGTTACTACACAATTTGATTCGATTTCCATTCCTCACTTTCCCGCTTTCATTTTTAACCTAACCTTGTTGCCTCTTTTTGGAACGAGCTACGATTCAATACTACATAAACAAATTCGATACAAATATAACATAACATCATAGAATGGGGCCCCAAAAAGATGGGGCACTAAGCCCATGCTTTAGTACACTTATACTTTGGCCAAAGTTTAGTTTTGGTTATTAACAAATTAACTTAACTGGACTGAAAAACGACAATCTTATCAAATAAACAGAATCAATTAACCGATCGGTTAATAAGATTATTTAACCGTTGACTTTTGTTTTGATTGAGCCTAATAATTGAATTGAACCATGCATACTGGTAAAAGTAGCTGTGTTCGTATGGAAACAAAACTGTGAATTCGTCCACACTAACAGTATAGTGAAACAGATGGAACCTGTTTTGTTGACTTCCATTGATCTGCTCTGACTGGTATTCGTAATTTGATAATTTACCTTCAAACCCTATGAATTAGGGTTTAAATCTATTTGACTCAGATGAATAAGATAACCGTAAACAAAGTTGTGATTCACACAGAAGAGGAGAACAAATTACTTACCTTGAACCCCGGTTCGAAAACGTAATTCCCAACCGATTGACGTCCTGTACAAAAAAAAAAAAAAAAACCAAAGTCATCGTCGTGAAAGTGAATTTCCGTTGAAGGGTTGTTGGGTATTAACATAGAGCGAAATCTAAAACGGAAAATGAATTTAAATGCCGACATTATGGTGGTCATGTGAGATGAATTCAAAAGGTTTCTCCTGATCACAATTGAAATCTGATTGTGTTCTCTCTGTGGCGTTAACGTCTGATTGTGGTATTATAGATGAAGATGAATAGTATGAATTAATGGACAAAATTAACTGCTATTGAAGCAGGACGATAATTGAAGGAAAACGGTTTCAAAAACATCAGTGGATGGAAGGAGAGGGGTAGTAATGTAAATTTGTTTTGTTATTGTAAAGGAGAAGGATTGTGAAATGTCTATATTACCCTTCAAAGTGTCTTAATTGTCCTCAATATCCCTATAATACCCTTATGAAATAAGCTTTATTCTCTTATACTTGTTGCTTTAAAAATTGTACCCATGTCAAAATTCCAATATGGTACATCACTCTTCCTTTATAATTTATTTATATAATTTATAATGTATAATGTATAATGTATTATAGATATGTGTTTTTTCTCGCTCAACCTTACATAAATCCGCCAATGAATGTAGTTAATGATGATAAACCTCTCTGGAATTTTAAGTTATAACTTGTAAGTGTTGTTTTTAAAAGAATTGTTTTGTAGTGTATATATATCCTTATGCATAAAATCTCTAATCTATTGATTCTAAATGTTAATTATATTCTGAATAAAAATATGTTGCAAACTAGCTATCTATTTTTTATATATATTTAAATTTTCATTTTCATTTCATAAAGGACAATTTACATTAGGATAACAGGTAGACAGACAACAAGTTACGCCACCACCCCTTTCTGAATAGCGAAACTTAACATACTAGAAACAAAACCTTGGCTTTGAGGGATCGAAATATCGCTATGAACGACCCATTTGACTCTCCCAAGAAACCGAACAGCTTATTTGCGCAGGCTCTAGCGTGCTTCTCGATCTTCTATCTCTGCTTTCAGCACCGCTTAGCATACGTTTGGTGTCGAAGCGTATGAGGATTTGGTGTTGCTTAGCATACCTTTGCAACCACTATTATCCACTCATTTTTTCAGTTTACACACATATTCATGTCGATAAATATGCATTGTTATTACTTATCCATATAAATGTACTAATGTTGAGTGTCGGAGCATGGTCCCCGAGAACCCCTCAAGACCCCTTCAAATGGTTTTATCAATCCTTAAAAACATGTCATTCACCATATAGTGTAATGTAAGTCATCAAGTTTTATAGGCTCTTTTCAATCCACTCTAACTACACATACATAGTCATAGATCAATCATAGATTCATAGGTTCACGAGAAGAACGATTGTTTTAAAACAAAATCCACATACTTGAAATGCAGAATAAGATAAAACCTTTTGTTTTCATTATTTACCACCTCAAATACTATTATTTTCTCTTATATTTTACAAACAATTTAACACTGTAAAAACAAATTACTCAACACAACTGTAAGTCTGTATCAATGTACTGTAGTATTCCGGTTAACCAGAACTCAACCTGAATCATTTAGAAGACGGCCAAACGCTGACCTTTTCCTTTTCAACCTTACAATATATAGCCGTAACAGCAGCCACAAAATACACCTGAATAAATATTATCGACCCCGTATGGTATTTTATCACACTCTGACCCGTCGCTAACTCCACCAATACCAATGCTGCCAACCCAAGCGCCGCCACCCGCCCATTCATCCTCTCCGAATACGGGCTGAACCCGAAATCCACCTTTAGTCCACCTGCATTACAACATTAAGATGTTTAGTGATTATATAGGGACTCAGTGTAATATTCTGGTCAGTGGAGCCATAAATTTTTCCTATGCTGTCAATTACTAGTATTCAGATTTATAACAACCCGCTAACAAAATTTCAGGGGTCGGGTGGTTTTCGTCACGACTTCAGTTACTTGGTCTCTCGGACTCTTTTCTTAGTTGGTCGCTAACTACGTTGTCTAAATGGTTACGGCGTTCCCTGGAAACTGTACAGCTTCCATACGAGTTTCCTCGCTCGAGTAACAGCCGCGTGAAAACCGGGGTGCGGCACATGATCCAAAGCTCCTCGGTGCGTTTGTCACCATCATTTCCCGGATGCCGTAAAAATAACGAGGAGAGCGGGAATCGAACCTGGTTCACAAGGAACACCAAGTCTTTCCCAACCACTCCTCCACTACCTCATTGGCATTACGTGTTCTATATGATACAGTTAATCTCAATATAGCTCCGCCAATGAGTCTGAACTTCTGTTCAACATAAAATATAAACCACACCTATCGTAAACCTTACTCACATCACTACAATCTAATACAATCACAACCCTTAATTTAATTACCTGACATTGGCTCCTTCAACGGCACCGGCGGAAGGAACACGTTCCCACCTGACCCACCAGGTTTCTTGCCGGTTTTCTTGCTTTTCCTGGCATCAGCTTTTTTTCCGGTACCACTCCGGTAACGGAGGCGGACTTGTGAGAGACGGTCTTCGAAGCTACCGGTGTCATCGGGTGATTGGGAGGTGGGTTCGTCGGAGGAGTCGTCGGAGGTTGCTTTGGTGGTGAAAGAGAGGGTTTGGAACGGCGGCGCGTGACGGCGGAGTGGGGAGAGAGGGAGTGGGGATGAGAAGAGAGGGTTTGAGGACGACATTGTTGTTGGTTTGATACAATGATACAGAGACTCTTGCTTCTGTGTGGTTGTTTTTGGAGTGGATAAGAATGAAGAGTTTCCATTTGTTTATTTTCTCCATAACAAATTTTTATACAAATTTGGGCCATCTGTTGTAATATTTGGATGGAATGTGGCCCATTTAAAATACTTGGATGGGCTTTGGTCTATTTACATATTTTGGACGGAACTTGGCCATATATAGTATTTGGAATTTGCATGGATTTTGCACCATCTATAGCGTTTGGTAGTATTCCAGACTCCAGTAGTTACTTTTTTTTTAGCCTAACACTACCTGTAATACTCGTAAATTTACTTATTGCGTAAGATTAGAACTTACATCGTCTCCGAAGAAACCAGTGGCGAAGCTTGACCCGGAGGTTCGGGGGGTCGAAACCCTATATTTTCAAAAAAATTTATACGGATACTATATAATCGGAACTTCTGCGTGAAAATCCGGGGGGGGGGGGGGGGATGGGGTCGGCCGCCCCTCTCCGCCCCAACTAAGCTGCGCCACTGCAAGAAACTTTGCTTCTTGTCGATGGGCTACAACCCAAGTGGCCAGGCCAGCTCAATGTTTTCGGAAGTCCAAAGTGAACTAAAACGTTGGCGACCTTTGCATAAGATAAAAACTCTTTGATATAATCCCTCCACCTTTCCTAAACTTGAGACTGTAAATAATAAACTAAAAATTTTATAGTTAACGGAGTTATTTAAAAAGTTATATCTCATGTATGTATAAATATTTTGGGATAAAATTCATTTTGTTTGTTAATTTGATGCATAGCCTATTTTTTTTTAGAAAACAATTATCTATCACAATTTTTTTTTTCTAAATGGGGCATTATTTCTAAAGGGCCCAAGCAATGGCGCAACTTCATAGGAGCGGGGGTCGTCCAACCACGCGAAATTTTTGCTCAAAAGTTCCGATTATATAGTATCCATATATAATTTTTTGGTATATATAGTTTCGATCCCCCATGACCGGTGACTTCCGACTACCCTGGCTCCTGGTGACTTTCGACCCTCGGTCGGAATTCTCAAGCTTCGCCACTGCCCCAAACCCTAACTTGGATTAACAACACCGTCGAGCCGGCTCTACAGAGGGCGAGTCCAGTAGTTACTATTGAGTAAAACTTTACCTTCATGCTTTTTAGAACTTTAAATACTATAGGAGAGTAGATGGAATAAAGACTACATGTCTACATGTGTTTTCTTTAAATACTATGCTAAAAATGATAGGAGTTGTACTTGTGCAATTTGTACGCTTTTTGTAACTTGTGTCGTACACAGAAGATAGATTTTTCTTTAGCCTGACCTAGAATAAATTTTGAACTAAGATACTAACTAGTCGATACTTTTAAAAGACGTGACACTCATATTTTAAGAACACCACTTAATAACATTTTCAATTAAAGCTTCACAATTTCCTTGTCTTTCCACGTTAAAAGTAATTTTGGAATATATTTTGAGATGATAAAAAATAAACCTTTAGAGATATTGTGATAAAAAAAATAATTCTAGAATGATACATTCAAATTTTGCAACAAATAAATGATGGAAATTTAACAAAAGTATGTTATTATGATATCTGATTTTTTATAGAGAACATCACTAACTGATGAGACATGACCCTTTAGGTTTATACACCATAGCTGGATGGATTTTGAGGTTCTTAGGTTCAACCCAAGATGTATAGTTAATATCACAATTTAATTACAAGGAAAATGATTAAACAAAAAAAAAATCGAACTCAAATGATGGTTCTTATGACTAAATTTACGGACATGAGACACGTGTATTTGGTAGCTAAAGTATTCACGTACTCTTGTGAGAACTCCATATGATGTAATTTCTAGAAAATGTGAAGGTAATCACATGTTTACTTAAACTACACTTCACCCTTTATCTTGGTAAGACTTTTCGTTGTGGTATATGCGACCATTATTTCCACCAAGCTAAAACTGTTTTTGGATGAATACTAGAAAAAAATATATAAAGAAAAAAGGATGTTTTTATTTATTTATTATGTTTATTCTAGCTTTAATAACTGTTCTTTATTTGGTTTTATACTTCCAACCTAAAAATTATTAGCCATAAACATCTTAGAAATTTTGAAGCTTGAATATTTAATGGTTGATGTGCCACTACTATATTATTGCTTAAGATCATACTAGAGTACTGTGGACTAACTAGAGAGAAATTACTTGAACTCCTCATACCCGAGTTAATCTATTTCTTGAGAGGATTTTAATCTTAGACTATGTTTTGTGGTGGGTGAAAGGTGAAAAAATGTATTGTCAAGTAGGCGTTACTTGCAAGGGTGGTCTCACCTTTCACCTAGGTGTGTTGTGATAATGTGAAATATAGTCGCGTGAGTAATAACAATATAACATAAGAGAAAATGACAAAAAGTGGAGATAATTGATTGGTTTAATTATGTAGTAATTAATAAATAAAAATAATTAAACAAACACCCCCACGCCCATGAAGACCACCACCTTTCACCCTTTAGCGTCCATGTGAGGCGGTGTTCGTGCCCGAGCTGCCAACAATCAAAATGCTTTAGATGGCCGAATTATTAATGACATATAGTTGTTTATAGGGGTATTATCAAATAAAAAGTTGATTTTGCTTAAGTAGACTAAAAATACATCTTAACATTTCATTTTAAAATCATTGGCTATGATCAAAGCGCAGGAAAGAAGATGGATGGAAATGTACTTTCGAAATAGCTACTTATGGTGACCTTTATTTCACCATAACATCTAGCATTCATTTATTTTCAATTTTAACTACCATATTGCTACATAAAAAATGATAACTAAAAAAACCCAAAAAGTTGTGATGTATTTCTATGTTGTATAAGATTTTATGCTGCATTTTTTATGTTCGATTTTTTTATGCTAAATTTTTTTGCTAGTTTTTTTTTTACTAAAATTTTGTGCTGGGTTTTTGACTAGATTTTTTGTGTAGAATTTTAAGAAAACAAAATTGTAATAGTTTGTGTTTTAGGACTAAAATGCTTCATAATTCTGATTAGGACTTGTGAGGAGTGTCCATCTCTTTAATTCTTCATAGGCTACCTAGACAAAACGAGACCCCCCTGTAGCATATATATATTTTAGTTATTTTTGTTGGAAATTTGATAATGGTCCTAAAGATTTATTTTGCTTTCGGTGCATAATACCAAATACACTTAAATTATCAAACTGTACACTAATACTTACATTTTGAAGTTAATATTCTTGCAGATGACAGCATGGGCGGTAATTATTGACACGACCTGAAATCCGATCCGAACCTGATACGAAAAAACAGGTTTGGGTCAACTAACACAACCCGTTTAAAAAAATTGATCGTGTTCAGGTCGACCGCATTAAAAATGGGTCGAGTTTGAGCTGACACATAAAAAACGGGTTGACCCGTTAACCCATTTAAGTTTTAGAAAAAAATCTATTATATTTGTGTTTTTTTCCATTTCTATTTACATGGTTAGTTATACGTAATTGTGTTATTTTTGGCACACTATATTATTTACTTGTCACACTTATAAACTCACCATTAAACATGTTATTGATAACCCGCTTACAACCCAACAACCCGTTTATAACTCGTGAACATGTATAACTCATTTAAAAATATGGGTTAAATGGGTCGTGTTCGGGTTAACCCGGATTTATGTGGGTCGGGTTAGGGTTAAAATCTTTGACACGGAAAGTAATATGGGTCGGGTTCGGGTTGCACTTTTCAACCTATCAACCGGCTAACCCATCAATCCGACACGATTGACACCCCTACTTGACACATATTTGCGATTATTGTCACTTGTTATTCTTTTAATTTTTATGTAGTTTGTTTATTATTGCTACTAATATAAATACTACTAACATAATTATAATATAATTTTAAAAAACCACACACATATACATACACACATAATCCTACCCGGCCACAATTCTCCAAAACCCTGCCCCCAAAACTCAACTTAGAAACCACATTACATACATTGCTTTATTCATCAACTTCAGTTAGTGATTGTGGTTGTTGCAAAAAAAATGTACTGGTGTTGAAAAAATTATGAATATCTTGCCATGGTTGTTAATATGGTTTATGCTTCTTGTTAGCTAAAATTAATCATGTTGGAGGCAAAAAGAGAAAGGGTGGAAAAAGAAATTATTCAATGTGAAATTATGACAGAAAAGGATTAAACCAAGAGCTTTCTCTTGCACGAGTCGGAGATACACGATTGTATTCTCATCATAGAACACTTATAAGTTTGATAGAAAATATGTCGGGTTTAAATCCTTGTGTTTCATTTTCTAAGTTTGACGAGTAAATAGCCAAATTCGTCTATGAGGTTTGATCAATATTGCTAGATCCATCCAAAATAAGAATTTTTGACACCTGAGCCACTATGGTTAGAAAACTAGTGCTAAATCGGCCCAATTTGCAAACTCTGTTAAATCCAGATATTAACTCAAGGGCATTTTGGTCATTTTCTATATTTTTTATCCCTTAAATTCCTCCCACCCATCCCCCTTTTTATCAGTGTATGAATGATTATGTTGTTAGAAGTTTCAATTAGAAGGTTCAATCTTGGAATTGCTGCGCAAAAGAATGGTGCCTTCAAATGGGAAATAGTTTCTGTGAGATTCGCATAGCAGGTCTTACTAATGACATCTGTTTGGCAAATGCAAATTTTAATAGTACTTTTGTGTTCTCCATAGTTTGATGCTATAAAATTGGGGAATCTGCGACCTAGTTTCAAGGTGGAAGGTGGTTCTATAACTGCAGGCAATGCTTCAAGTATCAGGTATGTGGTCTATTCATGCTTTAGCACACAATTCAAATATTTTGGTTAAAGATATTTCAATGAGAACATAAATAATTTTACTAGTAAAACTAATGGTATCTCCTCAACAATGATGGTGCAACTGCATTAGTGCTAGTGAGTGGAGAAAAGGCACTACAACTTGGTTTAAAAGTGATTACTAAAATACGAGGTTTTGCTGATGGCTGCTCAGGTAATCATCGAAACGTGCAGCTTATTTGATTAAATTATGTGAATTACTAACGATCCAGTGAATAGGCCCCTGAATTAATTAACACTGCTCCATCCCTTGCAATCCCCAAAGCTATTTCAAATGCTGGCTTGAAGGCCTCTCATATTGGTTAAAGATATGTCAAATGTTGTATTGTCTTTGATCTTTGATTTAGTGGATTTAGGATTTATAATCAGTTCATAAATTGATTCAAAGGGGGATGTGTGGAAGGAATTTAAGGGATAAAAAATATAGGAAATTGATGTGTTTGTGAAAACACCCTGTTAACATGTTAATTATGTATACTTTTGAGTCTTTTATTGTGTGCTTTTACTCAATTTTAGTTATTAATTAGTGTACATGTGTTTTGCAGGTGTTCGTGGGCCATAGTAAAAAACGAGCTAAAACAGTTATATTAAATTAATAATAGGCTACTTCGAAGATTACAAGTTAAAATGCCAAAACATAATTGTTGAGATGATGGCATTAAAAAGTATATTGATGGTGAAGTGGTGAATTAGAAACATGGAGAAATCAAATTAGTGATTAAAGGCACGTGGGCTGAATCTCTATAAACTAAATAAGAAAATGTATATATTATCTCTTGGGCCGTAAGTTTGGAAAAAATATTTAATTGGGCTCTCCAAAGGAATTAAGGGGTTCAAGTCGGTGACACATATGATACAGATTATTATTCTTTGACGGCTGCAGAGGACGCAAGCCGGAGGAGTCGACGAAGGCAGCAGCCTTTGGCTGCTTTGGTTTGCAAATCGAAAAGTGATGCAAGTGACAGTACCTGGCTAATTATCTTGTGATCTTCTCCAATGGATGGTTCTTGTTAGTAAGATTATTTAAGCTAGTTTTCTTATTTGTTTGGATCTAGCAATCTAAGCATTTGATGCTTTTTGCTATTTGTTTGACTGAATTGTAAAGGGTTATATTTTATTTGAAACCTAGTTCTTTAGCCTTCAATTCCCGAGAGTTCTAGTAATTGGGATCTATTGGAAAAGGGTTTGGTTTGGTAATTTATAATTGATAATCGTGTGATAGCCTCTCGTTGTTTTGCAATCAGAGTACTTTGTCCTCGTTTTATCACAATCATTTAGTTAACATAATCATGTCTATGTGATTTTCCAACACTGAAAATTAGGTTACTGAACTTATCTTTGAACTTGAAATTCGGAGTAGATCGCTCGTTTCTCAAAGTTGGTATTTTTAAATCAATTCTAGTTTTCATTAGTATAGTTACTCAATCCAATCCAAAATTTAGTTTTAAATTAATTTAGTTATTTTTAGTTTAAATAATCAAACAAAACGTGTAACGCTAACCACATGCTCCTCGTGGATTCGATACCTGACTTACCCTAGCTACCTAGGTTATTTAGGTTTTTGCATGACCCCTAACGACAGGTCATCAGAAATGACCAAAATGCCCTTGAGTTAACGTCTGGATTTAACAGAGTTTGTAAATTGGACGGATTT
Organism: Ambrosia artemisiifolia; assembly: GCA_032199755.1. Taxonomy (NCBI): domain Eukaryota; kingdom Viridiplantae; phylum Streptophyta; class Magnoliopsida; order Asterales; family Asteraceae; genus Ambrosia; species Ambrosia artemisiifolia. The sequence goes on from CM063517.1 coordinate 4,559,808, forward strand.
AGCACTAGATTTATAACCATTGTGGCTCAGGTGTCAAAAATTCTTATTTTGGATGGATCTAGCAATATTGACCAAACCTCAGGGACGAATTTGGCTATTTACTCAAGTTTGACATACCTAAGATTGTAGCATTTTCTAAGATGTATCCGAATGATTTTAGTGAAGAGGAAAGATAGTGTCTTTCGGGTGATCTTACGGTATTTTATCACACATTAAAGGAAGATGATAAATTTGCAAAATTAAATGGAATGTGTGACCTTACTCGTGTAATGGTGGAAATCGGAAAACATAAAACTTTTCCTTTGGTTTATCGGGTATTGAAGTTAACGTTGGTTTTGTCAGTTGCAACCGCAACCGTTAAGAGGTGTTTTTCTAAATGAAGCTTATCAAGACAGATTTACGCAATAGAATGGGTGAAGACTATTTGAACAATGCTTGAATTTGTGCGGTTGAAAGAGAAACTTTTGGTAAAGTAAAAAAAGATGACGTAATTGCTTGATTTAAAGCTTTCAAGAACCGAAGATGCGAAATCATATTTTTGTTTTTCTTTTGGTTACATTATATGAAACTACGATCAAAAATAAAATTTGAATGTTACTCCTAATTTTTTTTTTCTAAATCCGTCATTGAGTTTGAGGGTGTTTGGTTTGGTGACAAGTGACAGGTGGATAACGGTTGGTTACTTGGTTTGATGAAATAATTATCTCAAATCACATTTATAATTCGAAAGTGTGATTTATCTTATTTGTTAGATTTCAATATCAGTTCATGTTTCTTTCCATTAAATAAAAAACTAACACTTATCAAGCTATAACCAAAGTGGGTATGGACTTATGGAGGCTACGTCTTAACTTTCAACGGCCAACCCCGCTCTAGACACCAACATAGTAATTTGCTTTGGTCCAAACCAGCTAACAATCATGAAGGTCCAATCAACAGTGTCTAGTTAAATAATTAGGTTCAAATAATGAACACCACTGGCTGATGTATGACACCTAAACCATTAGCTTTATGCCCAATAAGATGTAATCAATAGTCAAATATCGAATAGTAAAATATCGAATTACGTGATTTTGAATACCCATTATATCACAATATAAAATCAAAACGATAAAATTTGTTTCGAAAGCAAATTGTGGTTCTTATGATTAAATTCAGAGACATGAGAACACACATGAATTACCCATGAATTTGGTAGCTAAAATACTTACTGCCATGAGAACTCATATATATGATGAAATTTGTCGCTGCATCGATAACCTTATGCGAGAGGAAAATTAACTTTTGATGGTGATTCAACAACACCAGTTTGTTTTGTTTTAGGTTACCGAACTTTACCCTTGTTGTTACCTTATGTTTTGTACTGTAATAGTTACATTGTGAAGTATAAAACCAAATTTTTACAATATGACGCATCAAGCTTGACTAGACAACATATACCTTGCTATTCTTTTAACTTTTATGTAATTTGTTGGTTATTAATATAAAAATGTAAGCGTACACACTAACCTTCTCCGATACTTTTGAGGGTGTTAATTTGATGAAATAAGGTAGATACAATATCAAATACACATTTATAATTTGAAAGTTTGATATATCTATATTGTTAGATGTTAGATTTCACTATCATTTCACTCATCTTCCCATTTAATTGAAAATTGACACATGTAGAGATGTAGTCAAAGTGGGCTTGGAGGCTACCTCTCAACTTACAACCAACCATCGTACTTAATTAAATTTATTTTCTTGCTCCATGACAATTTTGTTGGACATTGGAAAAGTCGATAATGCCTCTCAACAAACATAATAAAAACATAATTAAACTACTTAAGTGGTCTTCTCCATGAAGCATCTCATAAATGCAACAACACACCTAATATCTAGTTATATTGCTTGTAGTAAGATTCTACTATGTTTTATTTGAATGGACAAAGTAATTATAAATACTTAAACACTATTATAAATGAATAGTAATAACATTAATAAATTGTCTTTTTTTTACAACATTTATATGTATATATACACATATAATTTAATTAGGATTAACAAGATTGGGTTGTAGTATAGTGGTTTGTGGTGCATGTGACCCGTTTGTTTCTTTTTTTTCAACAATTATTTATATATAAATACATATGATTCAGTAATAATTAACAAAATGGGTTAGTGGTGGAGTGGTTTGTGGTGCATGTGTGTGCTTTTAGGTCTTAAGTTCGAAACTCGTTTCAAACATGGGATTCTTTTTCCAACACTTATTTATTTATAAATACATATGATTCCATAGTAATTAACTAAATGACTTGGTGGTAGAGTGGTTTGTGATGCATTTATGTTGTTTCATAATAGGTCACAACATAGGTTGGTGGTAGAGTGGTTTAAGGTGCGCAAAGCGCGCCTTAGAACACCCCTAGTTGTTATAATTATAATGGATAGTAACCCACCAATTTTCATTATATTTTATTCTATTGTCGACTTCAATATGTATATATTCAATTTACGAAACAATGAGAACAACTTTTAATATGTGCATTTGTTGGTTTGACGGGTATATTATTTTTTTAAATAATAATTCTTAGATTTTATAGGATACAAGCATGCATAATACAAGATTTGAACTTTTAAGTTTTAACTTTGTAGTTATCCAGTATACTACTTACCGTCACGATGTCCTTTTGAAAACACATAAGACGAGTATATAACCAAGCCTATAATAACATTTTTTATCTCTTGTTCTATGGTTAGGCAGAGCAACTTCTCATGGGCCAAGGGGCTTGACCCTCTAGATTTTTTTTTTCGTAATGTAATTTTAACTGAAAAGTTCTGAAATTTTATATGTATTGAGTCTTTTCTTAGATTTTATCAAAGACGTAGTTTTAGATCCGTCAATGTTACTATGTACTCATGATCAACATAAGACAGAGTGTATAATTAAGGCTTATAATTTATTTATTTTTGTGATTCTCGTGTTAAAAAAGGCACAACTTGTGTATCTAAATAAGTTTTACATATTTTATTGAGTGAATAGCTAAAATCGTTCATGAGGTTTGCACACTTTTGCTAGATCCATCTAAAAAAACTTTTTTTCTCAATTGGACCACTGAGGTTTCTTAAACGTTGCTAGATCCATCCAATTCTCTAACCATGTTATAAACTAACTTTAAGTGAGGGGTATACTCGTCATTTTACATATATTTGTTTTGTGTTCTTATTTTTTTCTTATTTCATTTACTTTTAATACAAAAAATAAAAGTTCCTTTGGCAAAAATTTAGGTGATTGGCACTTGGGATGATGACGATTATGGATTAAATGAAGTTGACAAAGAATTTAAGTTGAAGGATACCAACCAAAGGCTTTTGTTTGCCATTGTCGTTATCAAAATCTTCAATGCAAACCTCCACCTTAATGAATACAGCAAGTCAGCAACTACCTTCACCATTGCCACTACGTACCACCATCGTCATCATCATCGAAGATACTACCGGTTTTAGGAGCTTTCACTAAAGAAAACTTATTATCAACCGATTTATCCGAAAATAAGTTAAATGAAACAACCCTTACCAAATCCTTGCCGGAACTTGACTGGTCCTTCTCCGGGATCCTAGTTGTCGTCGTTATTTGAGACGACCCTCTATGTTGGCGAGTAATAGGTCTGGTCCGACCAGACTTCTGTCGTTGACAGTGTGGGGCTGGTGAAGACAATGGTGGCAGGTGGTGATGACATGGGTTGGTGGAGGTGGGGGTGGGGGTGGAGGTGATGGTGTTCGAGAGATAGTAGGATAGAAAAGTATATAGAGAGAGGGGGATGGGGTTATAAAAATTTTATGTTAAAAGTAACAGGAATTAAGAAAAAACCAAGTATCTAAAATGACAAAAACACCTCTCGGTTAAAGTTAGTTTTTAATATGGTTAGAGAATTGGATGGATCTAGCAACGTTTTAGAAACCTCAGTGGTCCAGTTGAGAAAAAAAGTTTTTTTGGATGGATCTAACCAAAGTGTGCAAACCTCAAGGACGATTTTGGCTATTCACTCTATTTTATTATTTAGGACATCTATTGTCATTATAAATATATTAATACCTATGCTTATTGAACAGTGATGGTATTTATGAGGCCTGGCCCACCTTGGTTAGAAGGTTATTTATATAGAAGATTAGGAATAATAAACAAATGATGTTGTAGATCAGTTGGTGTGGGTGTTGTTTGTGTTTGTGTCACACCCGGGTTCGAGTCAGGTGGACTCTGTTTTTTTCCTTTTTTTTCTTTTTTTTAAAAAACTTTCCACCTGTCCGGACACGTGGCTTTTCCCTCTGCTTCCTCATACATATAACGTTACGTATTCATATAACCGATCATATACACACACACACGATCCTACACACACACACACACTCCATCTCCTTTCTCTCTCTGTCTCTGCTGATATGCCCGCCGTCCGCCGCCATACCACCACCGTTCCTTGCCATCTCAACCGTCACCGTCCGCTGCCGTTACTACCACCGTTCGTTGCTATCTCAACTGTTACTGTCCGCCATACGCAGTCATTACTACCACCGTTCGTTGTCATCTCAACCGTCGTCGTCCGCCGTCTACCCGCTTATATGTTACGCGGATTTCTATGGTCTAATGTTTTCTCTTCCAAATGATATGTTTTCTTATTATTATTGTTATTATTATTGTTTGTTGAAACCGTTTGCATGCATTGTGATTGTGTGGATAAATCTGATTGTTTATTGTTTTGTTTACGCAGGTAGATCCGGGTTCAGGCGGTTGTGTTACGAACATGATGTTTTTTGAAGGATCCGATGTAAGGCTACTGTTTTCTGGTCATTGCTTTTCATTGTTTGTTAGTTTTAGATTTATTCGGGTTTTCGTATGCTTGATATTAATTTGTAGTTCTTTGTTTACGTTTGATAAGTTTAGGAAGGTTATATAGGGGACGCGGATGTCATTGTTGTTGATCAAGGTCTGTGTGGTGATGTATGGTATATATAGTGTAGGCATTAAATTGATAATAGAGGTTTATGTGGTTATATAGAGTAGTATAGTAGTTAGGTTTGTTTTTATAGAGGTTTATGTGTAGGGTATATATTAGATTGATAATAGTGGTTTATGTGGTGAGGGGTTAGGATGAAGCCGTCCTTGATAAAGATTTATTTGGCGATAAAGAGTACATATACCATGTTAGGTAGGTTTATAATGGGGGTTTGCGTAGTGTTGTGGAGTGTTTATAGTATAAAATTTATGAGAATGTTTGGTATAGTTTTGTGGTTTCAGTCATATGGTTGTTTAAGGGTAAAGCCGTTGTAATTGGGACAAGATCATAAGGCTTTGATGAATTAATAGCGTGGGGTATTATCAACAAATATAAGTTTATCATCCTTGGTAAAGGTTTGTGTCGTGATATCAATTAGGTGCATTATAGGTGTTATTGTTGGATAAGTATTAGCCGTTGCTTGATATCTGTTGCCAGAATGGCTGCTAATGTTGTTCGCGCAAAGCGTCTTTAAAGCTAAGTTTGTTTAGCAGCATATTTGACAGTTATATGTTTATATTAGAAGGTTTATTAGTGTGTTTAATTACAGTTGATGATACTACAAAACAAATAACGTGGTCAGTATTTGTTTGCTAAAGGCATTAAAAATTGTTGTGTAGTATGTAGAGAAGAATTAGGGAGAGCAAAAGATAGGTGGTTAGTTCACATAAGAAAGCGAGTCAGATGGTTGTGTAGTATGTAGACAAGAATTAGGGAGAGCAGAAGATAGGTGTACTACAAAACAAATAACGTGGTCAGTATTTATTTGCTAAAGGCATTAAAAAATGTTGTGTAGTATGTAGAGAAGAATTAGGGAGAGCAAAAGATAGGTGGTTAGTTCACATAAGAAAGCGAGTCAGATGGTTGTGTAGTATGTAGACAAGAATTAGGGAGAGCAGAAGATAGGTGGTTTGTTCGCATAAGAAAGCAAGTCAAATAGATACGTATTCCACTTTCCTACGTAAGATTTCGATTCTGTCTAATGCTGTATTAAAATGTCTCATGTTAACTAATCTTGACCACCCCTGCTTTTTACGGCGTTGTAGCTGTCATCACCCCACCTTCTAAGCGCTACTCAAAACGTTAAGCAGCCGCATGATTGTAATGTAGATTCTTTTATAATGTCTTCATTGTCGTTGGGTGGGATGTGTAATGGTAAAGAGAGTGATCAGGTGATAGTGGCGTCTGGTGCTGTTGTATTGTCGTGTGGGAGACGGAGTGGTAAAGGCATTGTACACAACTGTGTGGCTTCTGGTTACGCTACTGATGGATCGTCGTATATGTCGGGCTCTGTATACAAATCGAACTCATTTGTGACAGCTGATGATGTTGGTCTTGGTTCTTCATCTGGTGCATGTAGAAAGCGACGGTGAATTGGCAGTGCTGATGATATCAGATGCGGATGCTATGTGGCAGTGGTGATAGTGTTGTGATGATGATGTCACAGCAATTGAAATGGTACGTGTAGGGTGATAATGTTAGTGTACAGGTTACATTCTTTCTTCTGTATTCCTTTCCGCCAAATTTACCCTCGATGGTGATGACATTGGTGTTGCCAATGAGGTCCGTTTTACCCTCAATGGTGGTGATGGTGATGACATTGGTGTTGGCAATGAGGCCCATAAATCAGGGCGATGGTGATGTAGCGACTATTCTTTTGGCTTTGTATTATACATAATATTAATAAACCTTTCTTTGGTTTCTGTTGTTTAGGAAATTTTGCAGAATGAGGTGAGATTCTCAACTCCTGAGAGCACGTACCATAGGCTAAGCTCGCACGGTAGACGACTGTTTGGTTTTCTTTATACATTGGATAGAAGGTTCGTGATATCCACTTGGCTGCTAATGCGACTGCCATGTGTACCAAGTCATGGAACAATGGCAAACCCTACTTGTAAGACATTTCTTGGTTCATCTCCAAGCACTAACAAATCTTGGAATATAAACTATGTGGCAGTTCTTGATTCATCTCCAAGTAGTAACAACTCTTGGAATATGATGAAGCTCAGTTTAATTATTTTTCACAGTCCAAATAAATTGTACAATTCTTCCTATTACCGGTTTAAACTTATTTTACATACATAATATTAATAGAATTTTCTAACATTTTTGTTGTTTAGGAAATTTTGCAAAGCGGGATAGAAATCTCATGGCCCAAAGTCATATATTGTATATGCTAAACTCATGCAACAAACATGTACGTAACGAGGAGCTTCATTCGCTGTTTGGAAAGAAATCAATTCCTCGAATTAAAATACAAGACAATTCTGGATTCTTCTCCAAGTAGTAACAACTCATGAAACATGAAAAGGTAAATTTTTTGGTTTGTATGATATAGGTTCATTATAATCATAGTAACGCCATTTAGACAATTTTTTATAAATTGTCGCTTCTACATACAATGTTTGCTATGGGCCGTATGCATTTAACTAGCAAAAAAATAGCCTACTAAACAAGTTAAACTATGCTCTTATCTTTTCTTCTATTGGGATTGTGATCTGCAGGCTGCATCGTCATCTAAAGTAGCTTCTGAAGATGTACGGATGAAGGAAGATGCGATAGCGCAACATTGACCCACAATGCAGAGTGAAGCGAAAACACGCTATCATCAGTAAATCATAATGCAGAGTCAAGTGAAATACCTCTTCCTACCTTACAAGGTGTGCTAAAATTTTAAACTAAAAACAAATATGGATAAAGCGGAGTGACAACTTCAGCCCCCAAAAGCACGTGTCGTAGACTAAGCTCGCCCTATTCTGTAATGTAAAACCAGTTGTATACTCTATAATATCAATTTTGTAATGTAATGTTGCTGGCTATTAATCGTTGGCTTTTGTTTTGAATGTCATTATTGTAATAGTAACCATATTAATGTTTGTCCTCTTATTTGGATTTTAATTTTAGTTGTTCACGCACTTTTCTAATACGTTTGACTTTCTTTGACGTTTTGGCTTTCTTTGACCATAAGTATGCAAACCCTATTGTATTTGTTGTGAATATAAGAATTTTTAAACTACATTCCACACTCCATTGGTTTTTAGTGTTTCCCACATTATGTTTTGGATGTTGAGAAAATGGTGGCATGTTGTTTTGAGAATTGAGATCAAAGTTGATAAATAAAAAATTTAACGTTAAAACGTTAAATCTAAATTTGTATATGTAAACCCTTTTATATTTGATGCACATATACAAATTTGTAATGTACGTTTTTACAGACCCCGTCCCCGCAACGCGGGGATACACCCTAGTTCCATTTACCCAACGTGTGAACTTACCGGCCCTTTCGGTTTCGTGTTCCCTAAAAAATCCAAAACGAGATTTTTAGTAGTGAAATGTCACTAATAACCTAAGCCGTTCAAAAAAGAAAAAAAGAAACTAATTAAATGCAACATGACCCTTAGTCAATTAAAGATATTGATGTATTAATTGAAGCATGTGATTTGTAAAGAGTCATTTTCATTTCTTACGGAAACATATAAATGATCAATTAGTTACACGTACTTGACCGTCGATATAGGGTATCTTTGGAAAAATTAGCTGGTGACTGATATTTGGAAGCTGGTAGTTGGTAGCTGCAAGCTGGTAGCTGAAAGCTTTTTAAATACATTTTGGTGTTTGACATAGTAGCTGGAGCTTTTAACAAAACGTATAAAATAACCAAAATGAGCATAATTAAAAGCTTGTAAAGAAAGTTTTTATTTTATTTTTAAAATAGAATGAGTATTTGTATCATTTAATAATTAAAAGCTTGTAGCTAGTAGAATTTTTTCTTAAAAGCTAGTACTAGTAGCTTTTCACTATAGAGCTTTTTCTCCAACCTAAAAGCTTCCAGCTCCTTCAACCAAACAAGGCTTTTTATTGAGTATGAATTTTTTCTTAAAAGTTTGAAGCTCCTAAAAGCTCTTCAAAGCTCATTGCCAAACATACCCATAATGTATATTATGTGAAAAGGGTAAAAATCATGATTTTCATACCTAATTTTTTTTTGAACGGCCAACAAAAACATATTATTAATCGTCAAATGCTAGCGGGATACTAGCTAAAACTCCAGTACAGTATTACACACCAAGAAATGCAACAACAAAACATAAACAAAGCTGAGAACAAAACAGTCACCACCCCACTCTATGAAGTCTTCAACCGGCCCAAACACCCCAATCCAAACCTGTACACTTTGACCTCGCCTTAACCCATAACGCTATTGATAGGCCCACGTTTCTGTTCGAACACCACCATATTACGACACTTCCATATACACCAAATTGTCGTCAAAGTGATCGCGTATAATACCTTTTTAGTCTTCTTGGATCCACCCATGTAGTTATGAATCTCTAGTAGGTCAGCTAAGGAAAACGCAAAAAAAACGGATGAGAACCACACCATTTATATATAACTTGCCAAACCGATTGAGAGAAACCGCAAGATACGAATATATATTCAACAGATTCTTCCAACAGGCCGCAAATCGGACACACGTCTTACCCGACATTGATCCCCAGCTTCTTGGAGCTGCAAGTGTTGGCAATCTATTTAGGTTCACCCTCCATGCGACAATGCAAACCTTCTTCGGAACCCAGTTACACCAAACGAACGTCTTCTGGCTGCCATCTTCGAACCGCAAATCATTAAGAATCTTCTTTAGGCTTCTAACTAAGAAGCCGCCCAACACCCCCCCCCCCCCCCGGTTTCCAAACCCGACGATCCCCAGCCCCGTTAATGATTTGACCCCCCACCATTAGTTGAAGCTGCTGCAAATCTGACCATTCCACCCCCAGAATCAATGACTCTTTTCCAATCCAACCCAAACCCATTTGAACCCAACCCCAATCGTTCCCCCACTGTAGCCCACTTGCTTTTTTTCCAACTCAAATAGCCTCGGAAATTCCACGTACAATGGACCCTTCGACACCCAACAGTCCAGCCAGAAAAGAATCCCCGTACCCCTCCCGACAACCCTAGTCATGGCCCTAGCAACATCAAAACCTACCTCTCTAACCTCCCCGACCGCCTTGTTAGCCAACTTCCAAGCACCCGAAATGGACATCTTTACCAGGATAAAGTTCCAAATTTGTGAGCCATGGTGAATCGCCCAAATGACTTAACTCCAGAACCCATCCTCTACCACTTTGAACCTCCACCACCACTTGGCGAGCATCGCCAAATTAGCATCTCTTAGAGAGCCGAACCCAATACCTCCATACTCAGTTGGTGCAATTACCTTCTGCCAAGCCACCTAGTTTAACTTCGCCTTCTCTTCCGACCCGCCCCAAAAGAAGGCCCGCCTAATCCTGTCCAAAGCATCTAATACGTTGTCTGGGGCCGTATATAATGAGAAATAATACGTGGGCAAAGAGTTCACCACCGATTTAATCAAGGTGATTCTACCGCTAAACGATACCGACTTTGCTTTCCAAACCGCTAAACGACTTCTGAACGTTTCTACCACTCTATCCCACGACTGGCCTATATTCATATTGGCTCCAACCTGCAAGCTGAGATGAATGAAAAGAAATTTCCCCACTTTACATCCCAAACAATTAGCCAAGGAACTAACCAATGAATTCTCGACAGCCACACCAAAAATGCTACATTTTGCCATATTCATCTTCAACCCCGAGGCCAATAAGAAGCACCTCAGTATTCTACGTAAATTCTTATTGTTCCACAACGAGCACTTCCCGACAAACACCACGTCATTCACATACATCATGTGAGACAAGAGTGGGCCCGACCCACCACAAGCCAAACCCGAATACAGTCCAGCCGAGCATGCTTTCTTCATTATACCCGTTAATGCCTCCATCACAATAAAAAATAGAAATAGTGATATCGGGTCCCCCTGTCGCAGGCCCCGAAAACACTGAAACTCGAGCGTTGGAGATCCATTAACCAATACCGACGCCCTAGCAGAGGACACAATCGCAAACACCCAATACCGCCACTTTTCCGGGAAGTTCATTTGTTCTAATATAGCCATCAGAAAACTCCAACTTACCGAATCACACGCTTTATCTATATCAACTTTCAGAATCATACCTTCTCTTTTGGTTCTCCTCATCCAACCCACCAACTCATTTAGGATAAGAGGCCCATCCATGATGCTTCTGTTGCTTAAAAATGCAATTTGTTCCGGAAAGATTAGAACTTTTGATAGTACTTTGGTTCTCCTCATCCAACCCACCGATCACACCTTTAAGCCGATTCACCAGAACTTTTGATAGTACTTTGCTTACACAACCCATTAAACTAATCGGCCTGAAATTTGACACCTCCACGGGATCTTTGACCTTAGGGATTAGCAAAATAAAAGAAGCAGCACACCCTTGAGAAATGCTGCCATCCCGGTAAAACTCATCGAACAACCTTAAAAATCACCCTGCAAGTAGGGCTGCAAACGAACCGAACGAACACGAACAAGGCCTTGTTCGTGTTCGTTTGTTAAGGAAAATATGTGTTCACGAACAGTTCATGAACACTTACCGAACGAGATTTTATGTTCGTGTTCGTTTGTTAAGAAAACACTTATGTTCGTGTTCGTTTGTGTTCGTTTGTTAATTTTGTTCATGAACGCACACGAACACAAACGAACATTCATGAACACAACAAGTGCTCATGAACACAAATGAACACAAACGAACACAAAAAAGTGTTCATGAACAAAAACAAACACAAACGGACATATATTAACTTTCTTATAAAATCGAATTCACATACATATATTTACCTCATATAAATTGTTTTGGGTAAAATAAATAAAAGTAAAAGAATATCAAAACAAATTATAAAAATTAAAAACCATATTAATCTATCGAGCACAAACAAACATAAACAAACGAACATAAAACAAACGAACATAAACGAACACGTTACCGAACGTTCACGAACATAAACGAACGAACGTGGCCTCTGTTCATGTTCGTTCGTTTAACTAAACGAACGAATTATTTTGTTCGTGTTCGTTCATTTATTAAACGAACGAACACAAACGAACTTCCCGCCGAACGGTTCATGAACTGTTCGCTGAAAGTTCAGTTCGTTTGCAGCCCTACCTGCAAGAGACCCCAAAATCTTTTCAAAAATTTGAAGTTTAATCCATCGGGGCCTGGAGCGTTATCCCCGTCACATGACCACACCACCTCTTTAATTCCCGGCAACGAAAACGGCTGCATCAGGTCAACCGCCTCGCCATCATCTAAACGCACAAGATTAGGGCACTGAATAGGAGGTCTAGAGGCCATCGGTTCTATAACTCTTCCACAAAAAAATTATACACCTTGTCCTTAATCACCAACTGGTTTGAAACCCACTCCCAATCCACCGTATGCCAATGGACCTTGTTATTAGAAGTATTTGCGTTTATTATCCTGTGGAAGTAGGCCGAATTCTCGTCACCATCTCCCTCCCATTTATCCCTCGCTTTTAGTTGCCAGTCCGCATGTTTCATTTTATCAAAATCCATCATAGCCACCCTACACTCGTCTCGATCCCTAATTTCCCCATCATACAAAGCCCTTTCGTCGACCCATCCATCCAATTCCTCCACCCTGGACCGATTACCATGGAATACCTCCTCCAATCTATGTTTCGAAGCCACTACCCAACCCTTTATCCGTTTCTTCAGGAACCAAAGCTTTGTGGCCAAAGCCAGGTCAGCAGGTCCTTGAAAAACAAATGACGAACACAGACCATCAATAAATTCACCAAACCTCGGAATCTCTAACCAAGAGTTGTAGAACCAGAACGGGATGTGACCAAAATCATTAGACGCAACCGACAAAACAATAGGACTACGGCCCGAAAGGTACCTAGAAAGGGCAGTAACAGCTGCCAAAGGCCACGCATCCATAAACTCGTGACACACCAAGAATCGGTCTAATTTGCTCAATTTGTCCCCATCCTCTAATCCAAAGTAAATCTGAGACCCCCATATTATATTCTAACAGATCCGCCCCCGAAATAAACTCATTAAACCACCTAGCTTTGGCAGGAATAAATTCCGAATTCCTTCTTTCGGATTCATCTCTTACATGCATCATTGAAGTCGCCCATGAAAACCCATTTCCCTTGCTTAAAATTTCTCAGTCTACCCAGCTCCAACCAAACATTTCGTCTCTCAGCCACATCGTTAGGTGCATATACGTTCACCAAATTCTCGATATCACCATGGCCAGTCAACTTCCCGGACACCAGTAAAAAGTTCCTATGTTTTGTGACACCATTACACTGAAAGATGCTGGGGTTCCACATACTAACCACCCTCCCCCCCCCCCCCCCCCCCCGATTTTCAACTGACGGCACCTTGTCGAATTCGAAAATCGACCAACCCCAAAACAAAACAAAACAAAACAAAAACAAAACAAAACAAAACGAACCGAAATTGAATCTACAACCCAACTCTAACATGGTCTCTTGTATGGCTAAGAACTCAATCCCATGACATGTCTTTAACCCTTTGACCCAAGAAGCCTGCCTCGGATCCCTAACCCCCCTAATGTTGATCGCCATTAAATTCATTGAGCACCGATAATACCATCATCACCCTTAACCAACACTTCCACCTGTTCTTCAAAACCCGAAAGATTAATACCCACAATGTCCCCAATCTGAGTCATAGCATTAACTTCCTCATCCACTACCTCTTTACCAACCCCATCATCACCCTGACTTCTGATTCACCCGTGTCTTCGACCTCAACCTCCATTTCGCCCACCGCTACACTATTTTCACCACCCTCCATGGATTTATTCGGTAGAGGAGTGTTCAAGTTAGGGAAAGATTTCATGGGATATGCTTGCCCTTCTTTTGAACCACCCTTCAACCCCACCATTACATTCTCCTCATCTGGAGATCTAAATGTCCTTGGTCCCTTCCTGGGCTTTAGTGAATTTACTGGGGCATTAGATTCTGAGCGGCCCACCAGAAATTGACCCATATTACCCATTAGGCCCACTTGAGGAGTCCCTTGGTCCACCTGGTTGACTTGGTTGAACAGGACCCCACCTTCCCCTCCTGTCCCACATGCCTGTCTAAAATCATTTTTGGACCTATCCCTAATCCCCAACTCTTCCTCTCCCCCATGCATACCAACCTCCACTTCCCCATGCACGTTTAATTCTGTCGGCGCTTGCTCACCTTCCCCCGCCTGACCGTTCACCTTCTGCCCCACCTCAGGGCCAATCTCCCCTTCTTCTAGGCTATCTTCCCCGGCAGCCGAAGCCATTGACCCCACCGGAGAGTCCGCAGCTACCGATACTAACTCCTCAATTTCAGATTGAGGACTTGTGTTCTCCACCTCGACTATCCATACTACTGAGCTATTACCGTCCCATTCTACCACAGCTTCCTCATCAGTCCTCCTCCTTTCAATCAACAACACCCAGCATTCCCCCACTGAATTATCTGGTTTCAACAAAGAGAAATTTGATCCCCCAACCACTTCTCCTATTAAGCCACCAATCTTATCATAAACCTTTGCTTCTCTCATAAACCAGGACGCCATGAATTTGAAGACGAATTAACCTATCAAAGTCCAACTCCTGGCCTTGCCATAGTACCACCGTCTTGAAGACATTAACCCACATCTCTTTTTGTTCTTTGAAGCCCACCGCCGTACGTTTTTCTCTAAACACCACCATAAACTTCAAGCCTCCCAAGTAGCAAATTGGACTCTCCACATAACCCCCAGCTTCCACCATAGCTTTTATCCTCCTAACATAGTCTAACCCTTTGGCCTCTCCAACAACTGATCTCATCATACAGTGAGAAGGAAATAGAGCAACCATATCCTCTAATGTAATCGTCTTTTTAGGTCTAGATTGTTGCCCTTCAATCCCATAGCCACGTCCCTATATGTTCCCCCAGGTATTGATTCACCGTTTTGCACCTCCCTATTTTGCGCCACCACTGGTTCATCAACCTGCCGGTACAGAGAAGGTTGGGCTCTCCCATTTCCACCCCCAGCAGCCACATGACCAACAGGATGATAGAACCTCTCATGGTTCTTGTTGAACTTTGCCAAAGTCACACTTACCTTAGCATCGTAGATCTTTACAGTATTCATATTCTTTAACACACCATCCACGTTTTGCACACCTTCATACCTGATGAACCTAAAAAAGTTGCCCCTATCATCTCTCTTCCTAGCCACGTATGCATCATTCACAATCCCGAACTGTTGAAAAGCTCTCCCCAATAGTGAACTTGTAACCTCCGCAGGAAGGTTCAAAACAAAGAAGGTGGTTATTGGTTTGTGTTTCGATGGCCTCCTGTCTCTCCGATATTGGACGTCCGTCCATGTTCTAGTGTTTCCCCTCAGGCCTCTCATACTTTACTTCCTTATTTTGTACAACAAGAAACTTCTGAAAACTTTTCCTTACACCTCTTTTGAGTGGCCCATACCTAAATTAAAACTACCATTTTCCCATATCTATGAGAACCATTAATATTTGAGAAATAGACGGAATTCAAAGAAAATGGGAGGTAAAAAGGTCATAGGTAGTTAGTTATATACTTATATCCTAGTTACAACAGTGAGTGAATTATCAATGGGTTAGAGCCTAGCGACATTGAGGTGTGAAAGAAATGCATTCATCCTTGTAAACCTATTATAGGTATGCTTAGAAGGGTGTGAGTTCGCCGGTAAAAATAAGTTGATATTAATTAAGAAAAACTATCTTAATGTAATTTTTCACAGTTATGTGTTCAATACAATCAAAACATCGTTGTTAAAAAAAATCACTATAAAGATAAGAAAATTATATTTCCTTCGCCTCTAAGAACACACTCAAGGCATGTCTATCCTTATAGAGTCACGTAAAGTATATAAGGCCGACATACTTTTGATCCCCACCATTACCTTATTAACCAGTACAAACATATATATTGATGCAACATATTTTGTTGTCCCAGAAATATCAATTTGAGAGTGAAAGCAAAATTTAAACTTTAAATGGTATACGTGGTATATTAATCCACGTCTCCTTAATAAGCCAGGCATTTCTTCATATGCAACTTATAATTTATTAAAATATAAGATATAATGTACTATTGTATGAATACATAACTATTTATGCATATAAAAGCATATAGGAAGACATGTATCTTTAATCTTTTATAATGAAGCATTTGAGTTTATCTAGAAATAAAAAAATTGAAGGTTAATAATATTGGGGTAGACGGGGTAGATAGATGAAGTAATAAAGAGTAATAATATACGTAACCAATTTTCCACCAAACTCTAGTTTCTAAAAACTTAGATATTATTTTGACCTTTCAAACTCATTCATTTATGAGCAAAAGATAAAGTACAAGTAGAAAAGCTTCATCTCCCAACTCCCTACCCCCACCCCCTACCCAGCTGGCCAACCCCATTAATTGTGCTCACATTCATCCACCTACAATTTTGATTAATGTTTTCACTTCTAGAAACCAATATAATACGTTGATTTTGTGATATATAACAACATATATTGTGTTTTATAAAAGGTAAATATATATAGGACTCATAACTAGGGAACTTTTTTTTTTTGAACGGCCAACAAATTGGAATCACTCACGGAACACTGGAGTATCATCGTGCCACCAGTGTTGCCACGCGATCATATTCCACCACCAAGTCACCAATTCAGGAGGAAACTCATAATTATGAGAAAACCACCTTTGTGAGATTCGAACCCAGGACCTTATGGCCCCTAAGTCTTATCTCACCACCAAGATACCACTAGGCTATAATGCCTTGGGTAACTAGGGAACTTTAATTGTTTGCAGTCAAATTTGGATGTTAAGATAGGCAGATAGAAGTATATCAAAACACGACAAATGGTACTAAGTATTACAAAAGTATTTTAAGCGTCTTTCATAGATATTTTGCGACTGAAGTATATCCTTTCCTTTTCATATAACGTCATTTCATTTCATAATTCAACACTCTCATGCTTTACATAATTAAATTAAAACCATACACCATTATGCAAACATCCAACTGTTTCACAAGTAACCAAATACAATTTATGTAGAACCATTCTTTTAGCTAACATTATCATCGTGTTACAAAATGACATTATTATAATGTAATTATAGTACAAATTTATTAAGAAAAAAAAAAGAAATTATACAAAAAAACATAAACCATTTTGTTCGCTTGCCTCCAAAACAAAAAAAAAAAAACAAACTTACATATTAGCACCCAAAGATTGTATTGTTTACACTTTACCTCCTCTTATTTTTGCTTCCAATCAACAAGCAAAAGTAGAACAAGATCCTAAACAAGAAACCCCAAGCCATCGTGATCCATAAGCAGTCCCATTTGCCTAGATCATTCACACCTTGCTGCTGTAATAAGTCGGCACCCGTGGTTATACACGTTTTGCCAGTGATGCTAACCCCTAACGTTTTGCCCATGTTTTCTAACAGTTTCAACTTTAAGGACTCGTCGAAAACGCCTAGAGGGCTGCCGTCGAATATCTGAGTCCCCCTAACAAAGCATTTGGTAGGATTTTGAAACTCATTGTGTAAAACCGCTTCATACGGGTATTTCACTAACGAAATGTAGTGAAACCAAATCCAATAGTCAGGGATTCGATCACGATTGATGAAGAAGCCACTGAAGAGTAGAAAGTATGCGAGTATTGCAACAACGATAACGTATCCGATCATGACATGTGGTACAACAGCGGAAAGGAAGGTCACAAACGAGCTTCCAGCCCAAAACGAGGTTAAGATTATGAAAAAGTAAAAGAAGAAGCCAGACGCACCCCCGTCGAGCCCAACGGCCCAAAATGTGATGACTGCGAATGCGATTGATAGAAACACAATAGCAGGAATCGACATTATAGAATGAGAGAGGACATATGATGAACGTCGGTACGTGTTGTAAGCGGTTTCTCTCATGAAGATGAAACGTTCTTGAATAAAAACAGGTAATGCATCCGCACACGTGTAGAACGTTGTTGACATCGCGAATGCAAAGAACCCTAACCGCTCCCTAACGCCTCTAGGAGAGTCATCTAGTTTCCAAAACGTTGTAGCTAAAATAAAACCAGTGACCATAACCGCACCCAAACGAGTTAAGAATAACTCGGGCATTCTTCGAGAGTTTTTGAAAGAACGTTTTGATAAAACAAGCATTTCTTTCCATATTGGATTTGCAAAGCTAGGTACCAAGGACGTTGTGCTCACATCAGTGGTAGCTCCAGAGACTAATTTGCCTCTGGATATGCTAGCACTGATAGCTTCTTTTAGGGATAAGCCATGAGTAGGAGTTTCATTACCGGTTGCTGTATGGCGTGATCTTTTTAATATCTGCCATGACTTGTTGAACTCGACTAAGCTTCGTGTTCCTCCAGGAGATCCTTCGAGTTCTCTAATCAAATCTAACGCGAATTCGGTCCGATTCTCTTTGTCTGGAATCGGATGCCCGAAATCAGCAAAGAAAGATAGGAGATTCGAAGGTGAGCCGCTGTAAACCGTCTGTCCACGTGAGAGGAATAATAGCCGGTCGAGTAAGCCGAGAAGCCGAAAACTAGGCTGGTGTACGGACATGACAACAATGCTTCCGGTTCTTGCTATACGTTGCAACACTTTCACAACCATGTATGCACTGGTTGAATCTAGGCCTGATGTTGGTTCATCTAAAAACAAGATGATAGGATCGTGGATAATATCAGTACCGATAGAAACACGACGACGTTCGCCGCCAGACACTCCTCGGTGACCTTCGTCACCGATGACTGTATTGGCGGCGTTTCGTAACCCTAACTGATCAATTAGGGCTTGAACTCTTTGCTTCTTCTTCGATTTCGATAGCGTTCGAGGAAGGCGAAACTCCGCAGCAAACATCAACGTTTCTTCAACGGTTAACATAGGAAACAAAAGATCGTCTTGCATCACGTAAGCCGAAATCACCTTCAGCATTTTAGAATGCAATTCGTCACCGTTTAATGTTATCTTACCTTTCAAGCTTCCTTTAGCAATTCGATTCGCTAAAGCATCGATTAAAGTAGACTTTCCCGAACCACTCGCACCGAGAACGGCTAATATCTCACCGTCTCTAGCTGAGCCAGAAATATCATTCAACAACACTTTGTGGTTCCCAGAAAGTAAATTTTCTCCTCCAACTGGGTCAGCAGCTGTGGCGGGAACAGGTCCCGGCCTTTTCGGGCTTCCAAACACAGCTGGAAGCCCGAACTTGCTGCGTACCTTGACGCTATACGTCAGATTAGTAAACGACAAGACAAAAGGCAAGGATTCAGGGACGTTGTTGTTGTTATTGTTAATCTTGTTCATTTCTATAACACGATGTGCATTCTCCTCACCATCATTATTATACTGCAAAAGCTCACCGAGAGTTGGAGAGGCGGGAGCTGATCCAGACCACTCCGGTAAGTCTGCCACCCCTATACGAGCTGACATCTTTCAGCTTTAAATGATCAAACCCTAATGGTTGTACGTAGTGATGATTGATTATCTGTGTTGAGGGAAAGAGAGTTTGTATTGTGTAAAGATGGGCTCATGCACCTGTACAAACACTTTAGTAGATGAGAGATTAACTTCAACACGTATATATAGAGATACTAGAGGGAGAGAGAGCTATGTGAATACACAACATATACATACATTCACACACACATTGGTATATAATATTTTAATTAGGCACAATTCTTATATCTACTAGCTACTTTGATAGATACAGTATTTTTTTAATTTGATCATTCATTAAAGTAATATTTTCTATAAAAAAAATGCCATTAATTTATTTTAATGTAATTGTCATAATTTTATAGAGATATGAAAATCGTTTGTTCTTAAGGAATTAAGTATCAGTTTTAAAGTGTACTCAGTTTGAAAATATGTAATTAAAAAAGATTTTTGAAACTTTATACAAATTAAAAAGTAAAATTTATCAAGTATTATTTTTTTCTAAGACAGCTGTTATAAGGTGAACAAGTGAGAGTGTGGTTTTAAGAGTTGTATAAAGTTATAAGTAATTTAATAATTAGTATTGTTGTAACAACTTATATATAATATACAAGTATGTTTAGTCTTAATTCATGAGAAGCTCTTAGTTAAGTTTAGTTGCGTTGTCTTAAAGAGCTAAGTCAATTATTTTATAGAAAATAAAATAAGGGTCTACTTTCTATGAAACGACAAAATTCGTTATATTACTAATAAGGTGTATTGGATTTTAATAATACAAAATTTGGGCCGTTGGCCAATAATAATCAAAACTTTAACGTTGGATCAGGATAATCTCAAGTGAACATGTGGGTGTAAAAAATGAACCTCCGTTAAGTTATCGCTAACCCAATTAGTGTGATGCTAGCGTGACATGATGATTAGGATGTTGAGTCATTAAACTGATGTTGACTAGGTTTTTATTTATTAAATTTTGTTTTATTTTTAAAACTAAACACACACAATATCATCTTCATCTATTAGATCTTCATCTATCATCTTCATCTTCAACATAACAGTATCATCTTCATTAAATAACACAACACCTGAGGTCTGACTTCAATCACCGTCGTTGCTGACGACAATCATTGTCGTGTTCCTCTTCTGTTTCTTTCTTCCTCTCCTTATTCGATATGCTCAGATCTGACTTCAATCAGAGTTCTTCATCTTCATCCTCCAATCCAACGGTGGGAAGGATTTGATCGAACCTCAGATGTTGTGGGGAGGATTCGATGGTGGGGAGGATTCAATGTTCTTCATCTTCTTCCATCTGCTCAGATGTTGTGGGGAGGATTCGATTGAACCTCAGATCGATTGAAATGTGATTATTATTATTATTATTAATGATGATGATGTTGATGATGTTGTGGGGAGGATTTGATGTAGATGTTGATGATGTTGATAATCTGTTTCTCTGTTATTTTGTTTAATAGATGCAGATGATGATTATGTTGATAATCTGCTGCTGTTGTTTTGTTTAAAAAGACTATGAAGATGGAAATTTGTTTTGAGCATAATTAGAATAAAAAAAACAACTCATCAAACAAGTTAGCTGCCAGGTCATCAGTTGGTCCACGTCAGCATGCCACCTAAGCTGCCACATCACCTTTCACTAACCCATTTAGTTCAGAGTTAATGGAGGTTCATTTTTGACACCCACATGTTCACTTGGGATTATGCTAGTCCAACGTTAAAGTTTGGATTATTATTGGCCAATGGCCCAAATTTCGGATTATTAAAATCCAATACCCCTACTAATAACCTTAACTTTAGTAGTTATCAATATCATTTTGTTTTATTCAGACATATGTAATATGATATATATATATATATAGGTAGAGGATTCTGTAGGAAAATTGATTTGTGTGAGAAGCGTTAGAAGGATTAAGAATTGACATGTAGCCATCATATTTTTTATTTTGGAATGATGTTTTGAGTTGTTTTGGCTTGAAAAACACTTAACACAACAAAATAAAACAATTTAAAACACAATCCAATGTATTATAGTCATTAAATTTAAATTACAGATAAAACACCATAGTAATTACTTAAAACACTATGCTTAAATGTTCTTGACATATTGTTTTAAGTTTTAAGCCTAAAATACATTGTTTTCGGTTATTAATTGTTATCTTTGTTGTTTTTCTAAGCAAAACAATCCAAAACATCATGAATACATCCAAAAAATGTAGCATACATATCAATTTTTAATCCTTCCTACACTTCTCACACAAACCAATTTTCCTACTGGAACCCTACCCTATATATATATATATATATATATATATATATATATATATACACACCATGGATTTATGATCTATAGGGTTAGATTTGTTAGCTTATTTACATCTAGTTAAGTTTCAATGGCAGGATCAAAGATTACGGTGATAGGATCAACTATTGAAATGAGAATTTACTATAAATATAAAAGGGAAGAACCCTAGCTCATAATCACCATTTCAAAATTCAAATCATATTTTTTTTAAAGATAAAACTGGTTGAAGCTTGGATCAAGATTTTAGAAGACTGAAACTTGAAGATTGTTTCTCCCTTATTCCTAATCATCCTAGCAACAAATTTGTGGAGATTCGAGCAAGTATATGTTGTTCAGGTCGATTAGAAGGTGCAGAAATAGCTAGAACTGAATGCGAAAATTATGGAAAAACATCTAGTATTAATTCTAAGTGGGTGTTCTTCGAAGCTTAGACGAGTTGAATGGAAGACAAACTTCAACCTCCACCTTTGTTTGAAGGCTAGGGGTATTCTTTTGACTCCACCGGGGTGAGAACTCCCTTTTTCCAGGCAGAAAGCATCTTCTCTTCTAGTTTAGCCCTGCTAAAAGACTGTTTGTAATTCGAATATTTTTATTTACGTTGCAAACTTGATGGTTACATTTAAAATTTAAAAACTTTATGTTCATGAGTAAATTCAATAAGTAAAGTCTCAAAGGTTTAAGGTCTTGCAATATTTTAAAATTTTAAAAAGTTCCGGGCTCTTAGAGTTGGTTGATTGAATGTTTTGAAAAGAGATAGCTACATAGAGTGGTAGTGTAATAGTGTGATAGAACACGTTTTGTATTGATTCCACGAAAATCAAACCATAATTTGTGTGATCGGTGTATTCTTTTTTGTTTTTAATCGCTACAGAAACTAATAAATGTTAGTAGTTAGAACTTCACATCAAATTTTAATTATTTTGTCAACAGTTTACAGTTTAATTACAATATTTTCTTAGCTAGCTACCCTAGTCCCTATAGAACGACAACTTGGCTTGGAGGAGGGCTTCAGGCTTGTCAAAATTTCACTTGCCAACTAATTTAATTAACTGAAACAATAAAGGACACCTAATTTTGAAAATTGATCAAATTTGCATTAACGAATGCCTTTACACTTTATTACATTTATACTAAACCGAAATCACACGACTACGTTCAAAATTTAAGTCAATTGTTCTTCTTGCTTCATTAAAATCTGAATTTAAAATTTCAAATTATATCTCATGCTACTTTTACTTGTGAAAAACTTATTGTTTTTCACTTGCCTACACCTTTTTATAAAACTTATTTATGGATGAGTTAATATAAGGTTAATTACTAGGATTTGATCTCACTCCATTCACTACTTAAACACAAATAAACAGAGTTTAATTTGATTACATGCTTATTTCTTGTGTACGGGTAAAATTGTCTAAGTCTCTTGTGTTCAGGTTCTATTTAATTAAATGAGTTAAAAGGTCAACCAAAACACGAACCATGATTAACGATTTAACGGACTAAAAAGACCAGCCTGATCAAACATTTCATTAAACATGCGGGATATAACAATCAAATCTAATTAATTCCATATTTAGTTTCAACTATCGTAAGATATTGTGACACCTAATAAGGCTATAAATAACACGTTGACTAGCGTAGTAAGTTGTTACTGTTATTTACTATGCATGTATTGTCTTTTTAACGAGTGTGTAGTAATTTTGTTTTCTTTATATGTACACGTATTCATTTGACATTGATGTACTATTGAACTCCTTATTATAAAATAAATGAAAAGTTGGGATATCTTAGTTCTGCTGTTCTGGTACTTGGTTGTTGTTACATGCAATAAATACACGGTATGACGTAGTTTATGTTCCGTTAATTTAAATTAAAAATAAATATCATAGTCGCACCACTTATTCTGATAGTTGACTAATGTAGTTGTTTGTTAAATCTGTAAATGTAGCATAGTTGATTGATGGGCTTGGCTTGTAATACAAACTTTATATTCAGCTCATAATATATGAAGTGGTTTATAACAAAATTATAACAAAAAATATCCATTTCACAGTTGAAAAAATCAGTATATTATACTAACAGAATAAATATAATGTAATTTTTTAACATATACAAACATAGAGACATCAAGATATATATTAAAAAAATGAACAATGACGTGACAATTATAAATTTTGTTAAATTAGTTTTTAAAACACTTTTTTTTGTCAAATGGAAATTAAATTTGATTTTCTAATTCTACCTATATTTTTATTATTTAACTTATTGTTTTTTACTACTATTTACCATTCAACCATATCAAATAATTGAAAATTTTTAGATATAACTTATAAAAACAATTATCTTCATTATTATTCATTTTTAGTAGACTGAATTACAAGTTTTGTCCTTTAGTTTTATACCAAATTTCAACGGATGTCCTTTAACTTTAAAATTGATTGGTTTTGTACTTTACGTTTCAGAATATTGCACGGTTTGTCCTTTGAGCGTAACCCAGTTAGATTTTAACTGAAATGCAAGGGTAAAATCGTCTTTTTACTATTCTAAGGCCTATTTGTGTAATTAACTTAATAATTTGGACCAAAAGTCAATTTTAAAATTTTATATAAACACCCCCTCCCCCCCCCCTCTCTCTCTCTCTCACTTCAATTATATAAACATTGTACGCCACCACCAACTCTGTTCTGGTCTTCGCCTCCGGCGGCCCTCCGGCGAAGCTCCGACCGAGCAGACCAAAATCTGAAAAAAAAAGTTTCAAACTATGGCAGATATGTCACTCAATCAATATCAAAACATCCAAAAACCAGAATCAAGAATTTCAAATTCAATAGTGAATACTCAATACTCAAAGGGAATCACAGCCTTCCTCTCCTTGGGATAATCTTCCCCAAACTTGTCCAAATACCACTTATGATTCGCACGTGCCCTCGGCACCAAGTTAGCACAAGTATACAACAAGAACCCTAACCCAACCCACGACCCGGTCATCAACCACCAACCCGACCACTCCAGAATCTCCCCAAAGTAATTGGCACAACTCACATACTCAAAGAAGGCCCTTGGAATCTTATACCCCCCACCCCACCCTCCTTCAATCTCAACAACTCCATATTCGATGTCACATTGACCACCATCCCACCAACTAATATTAATAACCCATAACAAAACCGCCACCAAAACCAGTAATCAGTATCATAATCTGCATAATGAGACACCCATCTGGCCTGCAAGTAAGAGTTAAAGATATTGTAGAAAAAGGCGATGAGAGCGACGGTGATGGGGTAGCCGGCGTTAGAGGGTTTGTGGTGGAGACGGAGGGGGTAGATGACAGTACGGTGGAAGTAGTGGAGAATGAAGGGGGAGATAAGGAGGAGTGATTTGGGGTTGTTGGAGTGTTAGCAGGAGGAGGGTGAACCAGAGGGTGGGGCTTTCCATGAGGAACCAGGCTAAGGAAGGGGGTAGGGTAGGACCCCATCCTTGACGGTGGTGCTTGTCGTATGGTGCGGTGATGTAGCGGCAGGAGATGTAAGTGGGTGGTCCGATTAGGAAGTAGGAGATTACGGCGCGCTAGAACAAGGCTTCGCTGGAACAAGGCTTCGCTGGAACAAGGCTTCGCCGGTCGGATTTGGTTTCATAGAATGGAATGGAATGGAAGGGGTGGTGGTCGGGCAGGTGGTGGTGGTGGTCGGCGACAGGTGGTGGTGGTCGGCGACAGGTGGTGGTGGTCGTCAAGCAGGTGGTGGTCGGCGGCAGGCGGTGGCAGGTGGTGAATGAAGGTGATGGTGGTGTGGGGATGGAGGTAGGTGGTGGTGGTGATAAATGAATGAGAGAGAGATAGATTAATATATATATATAATTATTTTTTTTTTAATTTTAAAACATTTTTCTAAATAAATGGGTAAAAAGACAATTTTACCCTCCACTTAACGGAAAAAATTAACTGGGTTAGCACCAAAGGACAAAACATGCAAGATTTTAAAACATAAAGTACAAAACCAATCAATTTTAAAGTTAAAGGACATCCGTTGAAATTTGGTATAAACCTAAAGGACAAAACTTGTAATTTAGTCTTTTTAGTATTTTAGCTAGCATAAGTTTGAACTTAGTGAAGTTTTTAAGTAAAAATTTATAAATTTATTTAAAGTATTACTAATTAGTGTTATATTAAATTTATTTGGTTAACTATATAATAACTATTTTTAAATAAAAAAGTAATTATCCATAACTAAGTAAGACAGAAAGAAACAATATCTTTGTCTGTTTGAAATATAAATCATAACAACGCTACAATCTACTTTTCCAGTAATTAAAATATAAATCATAACAACGCTAATTAACAAACTCGTCCAAATCCTCATTTTTTGTCTGTTTTACACCATCAATCTACTTATCCACTAAATAAAATATAAATGACAACAACGGTACTTAGATGCTCATTCACGTTGTGCCATATACGAGAAACCCCTAATTTATACAGTAAAGAGACAGAAAACAACGAGGCAAGTACCTTTTAGATGATTTCTTCGAGGCCAATCGTCGGCTAAACTTAGATAACGACCACATGAATGATTTCATCGTTACGGAAGCAAAATCACTACAGGTTTCGAGGTTTCTGGAACAAGAAACTATGTTGATGCTTCAAATGGAGAGAAAACAGGGGGTGAATTTTTGAATTTGAGAAATGGTTTACGAGTAAGTGAGAGGGAAAGAAGTTATTTGATGGAGAGAGAGACTGAAGTGACTGATATGGCAGAACCGTGCAGTTACCAACCTTTCCCAAATGTCAAATTACCCATATACCCTTTTTTGTACTTATCACCATTAAAATATAAAGCATTTAATCCACACCATTGATCTAGATTGATCAATGGTTGAGAAAGGGTTTAATGGGTTTCTTCAATTTAGGTGAGTTTTTATTTAAACCTTCCCCTTTGTAATTAAATATAAGTATTTGTAATTAAGTAGAAGAAATAATATCTTTAATTAAAACATAAGTATTTAATTAAATAGGAGAAAGATGATGGAAAAAAAATAACATATGGTTTTAGTGAATGATACATGTCCAAGCTTATATTGGTTTATTATATATAGTAGAAATAAATATATATGACATGTCAATGAAATTGTCACAAATCTATACATTTATGATAGGGTGGTGGATTGGATGAAATTGACAAAGCCTTTGAAGTTAAGTTTATTGCTCCCTTTGAGGTTAAGGGTTCGAGCCTCATAAAAAACGGAGTATGCATAATTTAAGCGGTTAAAAAATGTTTAGCTTCTTATTTGAGGGCCATGAGCAATACTTATTTATACCATGGGAATATGGAGGGAATATCGTTTATGATTTTCCATCTACTATAAAAGAAAATCACCGGTAACATTCTTATAGTCTTGACAAAATATCACTAATCTTCTCTTTAATCAAGAAAAAAGTCACATTTATAATTTCTTCTGAATTTGATCTTGGACATCAAGAAAACTTTAAAAAGTAAAAACCTCCAAATAGTCCATATGGAGATGAACCTAAGTAAATACACCTTCGAGTGAAATATGTGAAGTTCCTTGGTTAAATTCTAACAAAAGAAATTAAGTGTAATCAAACACTATTGTAATACTTTAAATGGAAGACTTTTACTGTTTAAAAGAACTAATAATAATAGTTGTGGTTATACGGAAACATTTCATATCCAAAGTAAAGTTTGGTGTTAATTAAAATAGTAACTTAATTCTTAGAAACCGAGAAGTCTTCCACTTGAGGCCTACTTTCGATTCCCAGCCCGAAACTTGTCATCTACTTTCGTCCAATTGTTAATAACTAGTAGGTAACCCGCGCGTTGCGGCGGGCATGAAATTTGTAAGGTACGTGGTATGTGTTTGTGTTATAATCTTGTTGTTCACTGTTGTATGTGTTATGTTAGTTTATTTTCCAAGTCGTATGGACGGTGGGTTTTGTTGAAAGTGGCCGTGTTGATCTGCTTAATAGTAACCAACCATTGAATAAAAGACTATTGAGTTCATAAGCATTGTAAATAAAATGAGTGCGATGCTACAGCGGCGGCAATTTGCAACGCTCATAAATACCATGACAAAAATAAATCGTGTGTATCAGTCAATTATCAAAATGGTAAATACCAAAATAGTACTGCTAAGTGAGAGAGAGGTCAATAATATTCAAAAGAACAAATAAGCAAAAAACACCTATGAAACTAAAGCCATACAATAGTAATCGAAATTTAAACAATTCGGTCATTTGGAATAACAGTAACTCCAAAATGGTAAATTATTCTACATATTTAAAGCCATACAAATACAATATACCCAGCAATTTGAATACAAATCAACCAATCGAGTACAACAAACCTCAAGTATAGCAATAAATAGTCCCCAATCCTATGAAACTAAACAGATAGGTTGTTGTTAAACAAAATCGAAGCCAATCTATTACACACAACTAAACAAATCAACCAATAGAATACAACAAACTTCACTAACCAAAACAAGTAACTATTTAACTAATCAATCCACATCATCAGCAAGGAAGCAGCAAATTGCATTTGGGTATCCTTGTCAATTGTTTGGAAGAGTGGCCGTGTACAAACTGGGACTTTATCCCATTTTGCTCTGCAAATCGCAGGGAATGATAGTATACGTAATTGCATACAAAACGACCCATATCATCAGAGGTTACCACGTCATAAGTTCATAACCCATTTTGGCCAAGGATTTCGTGATCTCCTCTACAGGAAGAATTGCCTGCATACATAAATTTAACTTGTTTTAAGCCTCACAAGAGAACAGGCCGGGTCATGGTGCGCCATCAACACTTGCCTTTTAAAAAAAGGTTTTAAGTTGAAAACTTGTAATACAATCATGGCCGAATTCTTTTGAATAAAAGAATCTAGTTGGTTGTAAAGACTTAAGTATACCAAGGGCTAATTGAAATCAGTTGACCAGCTACTTTCTTAGCAACAAGTTTATATTTTACATATTTGCCCCGTTACAACGAAATACAACCCACGTCATTGCCAATTTCTGGGTTGAAATTAATTGAACTCGACGAAGTTCACAGCAATGTGGAAGTTAAGATTATAAAAAATGTAAATAGTATGTCAAATTATAATCTCAAGATTTTATAAAACATGTACATCCAAGTAAAAAAGCATGCATTAAAAACAGTAAACCAATTGAAGATTGCTCATGTTTATACAGAAAGAGTCATTGTGCATTTGATGACCTTATTCCTAAAAAGATTCAACTTCAAACTAAAGCCATACAAATTAAAGCACCAAGAAACCAAGAAAGCTAACAAATGCAAAAGTTTTAAAAATAACATTAACATACTAACGGGACAGTTTCTTGTTTGAGCCTCTTCAAATCGTCAGAATCTTATCGATCCGGAGTTCTCTGTTTACTTTGCTAGATTCTTCACTTTCAGTACCAACAAACACAAGACCAATTCGTTTGCATGAGTTAAAAAACCCAACAATACAGAACAAGATGGTCCTTTTAATTCTGTATAGGATATGTTTCATCAAGATCGCATGTTATATACGGATTCAACTTTGGAAATATAAATGCCTAATTGTTTAGCTTAATAAAACCTGAATAGAAGAATAATTATTCAAAGCACACAAGAAATAAAAGTAACTTGAAAGTAACAGGTGTTATTATAGGCAAAGAATAAAGCCAATTGAAGATTGTTCATGTTTATATAGAAAGAATGAAGATGCATTTGATGACCTTATTCCTATAGAGTTTCAAACTCTACACACTGAACCCATATAGATTCAAGCAGCAAGAATCCCAACAAATCTCACAAATTTAAATTCAAAAATAAAAAGAAAAAAAATCAAGAAACCAAACCTCCAAATGGCAAGTTGTTCAAGCATCTTCAATTAGCCGGAATGTTAGCGAATCTTAGCTCTCCAAAACTAAAAACCCAATTAAAGGTTTAGTAACATGATCAAAATTCATCAATTGATTAAGTAATCAGTAGGATATCAAAATGTAATAAACAATATTCGTAATTCGTAATTAGATTTTAAGACGCAGATGACAAAGAATAGGAACGGAGGAGTAGGGTTACTACTGAATAGGGAGGGGCTTTTAAATCAAGCATCCTGGGTAACGGACGACGCTTGATTTCATCACTTAATGTTCGACGATTGTTCACACTACGGAGATTTTTACACCATGGAAGTGAAAACTGGCGTCTTAAAGAAAACCATCAGACGGGTCTTAAGCCCTTTCAACATCCCAGGCAATACCTACTTGTGAATCAGGTTTAAAAAGTTGTTCTTATTACAAATTACTATTATACCCAAAAGAGATATATTTATACATTTGATGATTGATAAGTAAAAGACTAAGTTATCCTTTTAGAAATGCATCATGCGTTTGTACTTTACGCAATGAAATTTGCATTTACTTAACTTTGGCGGTAATCCCTCCCTCATGCTTTATATATAGTATAGATTAATAAAATGGTGGTTGTGTGCCATCCCAACCCTAACTCATCTGAACCACAATTTTAAGATTTTGGAAGTACTAATGTATAAAGACAATAACTTTGACCTTGTTATAGTCAATACTTACATAATCAATTTAAGCACATATTTGTATGTAAGACTATAGGAAGTGAATTGGGGGTATGAGTTGACACATGGTATTAGTGGGACTTCCCAATCCAAGCCCCAAAATGTAGAGGAGTGGAGGGGCTTAGATTTTGGACATAAGTTGAAACGTGCATTTTTTTTTCTTTTAAACAATAAACAACCTCCACATCACCCCTAACCTTGCCCGTCTCCTTTCCCAAGCCAAAGGGGCCACGCCCAAACCCCTCCAACATGGGGGTTGGTGTTCCTTACGCAAAACCTCCCGCCCCACCACTCTACTCTTAATTTTTTTTTATAACCCGTTTAATAATGTCTATGAGAACGCTGCCAATTTGATTTGCACAACGCACATTTGTGTACGTAATTCATCGTAATACTATATAGCTTTTGAATTAACCAGAAATAATTCTCATATTCATATACATATTTGTATGTAAATGACATCACATGTCAAACTACTTGCACACCCGCCTTCTTAGAGCATCTCCAACGTTGAAGGTTGGTTTGTTGTAAAATCTGTCACCTTAGCATGCACATCATTCTAGAGTTCTACTTTTAAAAAATTACATTTTTCCTTCAACGCTAAATTAACCAAACCTCCACAATAGTATAATCTTCCGAAGCAGCATATCATTGCCCATTTAATGGGATGGAGATGCTCTCATGAGTTGTACCCCAATAGTAAAATCTTCCAAAGCAGCATATCATTGCCCATTTATTGGGAGGTTTGTAGGTTCAACGTTGGAGACATTGTATACCCAACAAATGCTTGTCATGTGAACACCATAACTTGAGTTTATATCATCAATTATTAAGCCATAAAATAATACAACATAAATCAATGAGATCGACCTAACTACTTAAACCGTCCAAAAGCAAGCGCGTCCGTCACTTTGAGATTTATATATCATGATGGGGTTTTTTCGGTTTGAAGTTCCAACCAACAGTTTGAAACTTAGATCCAGTCTTCTAAACCGAACCGATGTGCAACTTTTTTTTTGTTTCAAAAACCAGTAATCAAAATCGCTAGTATATGTATTTTATAAAACAACTTTTATACTTTGAAATTATAAATAACAAACTAGCGATTTTGGGGAAAATATTAGTTCAAACTGTTAAACTGATCAGGTTAGTTTTGTCGTTTCCCAAAACCGTAATTAACTTTGCAGCTCAAAATCTTTGTCAAAACTGACCCAACTACACAATGAGGCTATACGGAGAGCAGACGGGGGAAGTGCCCCGTCCCCCCGTCCCAAATGCTACACCGCCCCATTTTCCCGTCCTCCGCCCCGTCTCACCCCCCCCGTCTCCCCCGGAACATATGGGACGGACCAATCAGCTTTTTTCTTTTCTTTTTTTTTTTAAATTCCAACGGCTATTAATGTTTGAGACATGGGTTTTTCATGTCTGCACACCCCACCCATGTCTCAAGAATAGTGAGACACCACTTTGGTGATGTGGCAGCCTACGTGGCAGCCTACGTGGCACTGAGACATGGGTTTTTCCATGTCTGCTTACCTACTAGCCTGAATGTCCCTACTTTTGTTTCGTCCTTATTTTTTCTATTGCTATTTTTGGTTACGTGGCGCATAGTTGGATGAAGAAAGACATGGTCTAAAAACAATTAAGATATGTAGAAACCTACATTTTTGGTGTCAAAAGTGATATTAAAAATAACCTTGCGGTTCATGATTTCCCAAGCAAATAGTGAAATTGAATAAGAGGTATACTATTATTGGTATGCATTAAATTCCGCTAGATAAATGTTTATCTAGTGCCACCTAAATTTGTCATTATTACGGATGAAAAGGAAACAGTTGCATCTATACACATGACATACCAAGCTTTGTTGTTTTGACTTTTTTGAAAAGCCTCCAAAGTCCAAACCAAACTAATGTGATTGCTTTGGCCTCAAGTCAAGACATAATATATTGTCTATAACCGGTTTGACAATTCTGACAAAGCACAAAACCCGAGAAGAATAATAGGGTGGGGGATAGAGGAAGGGAGACGGGGTGGGGGCGGTGGTTGAGACGGGGACGGGGGCGAGACGGTGGAAGGTGATTGGTGCTGAAATTTGATTGGTCCGTTCGTTGTGTTATGGGGGAGACGGGGGAGATGAGGGACGGGGGTGGGGGCGGTTGTTGGGACGATGGAGACGGGGGAGACGGTGGGACGGGGGTTGCCCCGTCTACATACTGGACAGCCTAAGTTAGTCGGGTTTGAGTTGATATAACTAACTTGTTTCTAATAGGGGCTTGGTTCAATCATCTTAAACATAATCATAACCGAACGCTTTGGTTAATAGAGAGCCATAACCCAGTTTTAGTTAAACTAGTTATCAGTAATCAAAGAATTGGTCGATTTTGTTGATAAGTTGAATTGGTGGACCAAACTTTTGAGTTTTGAACAACATGACTACTTTTTGTTATTTTTTCTGCGCCAACAATCACCCATTAGGTCCATGCTTTGAGCCCAACAGGGCCCATGACTATTAGATCAGTCAGGACTCAGGACGTCAGGTTGGTTGTAAATTTACAATTGGGTCAACTTGGTGTGTGAAATGCCAATTCTTGTTTCATCCTATTGATGGATGCTTACAGATTTAGGAGTAAA
Source organism: Ambrosia artemisiifolia (assembly GCA_032199755.1). NCBI lineage: Eukaryota > Viridiplantae > Streptophyta > Magnoliopsida > Asterales > Asteraceae > Ambrosia > Ambrosia artemisiifolia. Next base: position 4,592,795 of record CM063517.1, read on the forward strand.
TATAAAAATATATAGATTCACATAAAAAGTGCATGCTCCGCTTTGAAGTCCTCATATGCACATATTATTGACGAGGGAGGTTGAATAGTGCTTTGAAGTCCAAAAAAAAAACTTCATTTCATTGTTTCAGCCTCCTTTTCCGTTTAAGAATATCAACCAACTCATAAGTCATATACGATGACATAATAAATTTCTTTTCATTTTGATATTTTTAAAATTTTTAATTACTTTTTTAATGCATGTGTTTCCTAAAGTATTCAATTATATTTTTCTACCTTTTTTACCGGTATTCGTTTTTTTATCGATGTAAAACACGTGTTGATATTCTTTAGAGCATTTAACAACTTGAATTTTCTCTTTAGGTTGCTATAGTGGCGCCAGTATTATATCACTACCGTAAGGAACCAAACCGATACTATCTAAGTACCCGTCGCTAGGGGTGTTCATGAGCCAAGTCGAGCTGAGCTAGGGCAAGCTCTGGCTCAGCTCAATTATAAACCAAGCCGGCTCGGCTCGACTCAGATTTAAAACCAAGCTGCAAATTTAAGCTCGAGCTCGGCTTGGGTTGACTCGAATTTTTAAAGAAAAATTAAAAATTGCTTTCAAAATTCAACAATCTAAAATATTATTCAATAGTTCATAAGAACACATTCAAAATAAGTTCAACCTATGACATTACAAGCCAAAATCAAGTTCAACCAAATACAAAATAAGTCTTAAATTTTAACGAAATACAGTATAAGTGCATCAGCATACAAATTAAGCTCCAAATACGCAATAGATGTTCGATTGCAAAATTTGATAACTTAAGTAATTGGACAATTATCATTATGGTATGGTTTATTAGAATTACTTGTTAGTTGTAAATTCAATCCCAAGCACACAATCGTTATGCTACCATTAACAAATATTATATATGTAACATGTTCCCTCTCTTTTTTAATTTTTTTACAGCATATTATTTGTATATAAAAATAACATATATTAAAAATTAGAACTATTCAGGCTAAACCTAGCCGAGCTAGGCTCGCTTTCTAACGGATCCGAGCTGGCTTGGCTAAATTTCAAATTGAACTATATCGAACGAGCTTTTTCCAAGCGAGCTTCGAACTACGAGTTTTTTTGAACAATCCTATCCGTCACGTAGCACGGGATAATCCACTAGTAAATATTGAATATCACAGCACAAGACAATAATCTTGATCTGATTAATGTTTTTTTTATATATTTATTTATTTATTTATTTTGTGTGTGTGTGTTGTCTTATATTAGTTACTTTTCTTTCTTTTTCTTATCATACTAGTTTCCTTTTGTCTTTTACATATAGTTATGAATAATAGTGACATCAGTCAACAAACCGTAAAATTAACTTGCTTGGGTTAGAAGGCCTTATACCATAGTTTAACCAATCGAGCTGGATTGGGGTTATTCAAACCTGGTAAACCAAAGCAGAAGCAAATGAGTTATCGGCACAAAGGGCAACCAATCAAGATATGTATGTCATGAACTAGAGCTATAGATGCATGAAATAACATGGGGTATAAACATATAGAGAAAGTTTGAAGTTTCCAATTCGAAAGCATGCATGTACTCTTGGATACCATCATAAAACCTAAGTGCATCTGTAGTGAGTTTTATGGTGTCGTTTTGGAGATTTATAGCGTCCCATAGCGCCCTCTACATGACTACACCGCCCCATTGGGCTCCATGGGGGCTTCATGGGGAAGGGCTTTATGTTCAAAACGGGCGTTATCAACGAAAAAACAATTTTATAATATTATTTTTAATCAATTTCTACGCCTCCTTCTATACCCAATCAAATAATAATATTTAATCCTTATGGAGCCACATAAAGCCTCTCACCTACTACACACCTATTTTACTTAAGCCTCTCATCTCACTTTATTAATATTTTAATCACATAAAGCCTCATGGAGCCCCCATAAAGCCCCCCCCCCCCCCCCCCCCCCACTCACATACTTTAATCAATTAAGCGTTGTGCTGTTCCGATTACAACTACGACCGTCCACCACCGTCATCCACCACGGACATGCCCGTAGTATGGTCATCATTCAGAATGACGAACCCAGTTATGTAAGTCACGCATTATTAGAAGAGAGGCAACATGCGTTATTTATGGTGCTTTCCAAAAGACAACACGTTTTTTGTCATCTATGGTGATTTTCAAAGACAACATGCGTTATTTTTTGTTGTTTCATAAGACTACATGCGTTATTATATGGTTTCATCATGCGTTCTTTTTTTTTCGTACAAAGAAAACATGCGTGATTTAGGGTTTTGTCATGCGTTTTTTTTCCTGGTTTTCATCTTGCGTTATTTTCTTGTTTCTGGTTTGTTCAGGTGTTATCTCTGAGCGAATCATGCTCCACTCGTCGTTTCGAACACAAAGCAGGGATTTTGTTACTTGTTTACAGTTATAAATCTATATATAATTAATGAGAATAGGGCGGTTCAATTTGAATTCAATCGAAAATTGATTTTGCAATTAAGTGAGTTGTATGTTACGATCGAAAACCTAATAAATGAGAATTAGGGTGGCGCAATTTGAATTCAACTGAAATTTGATTTTACATTGGGGCGATTATGCCCTTGCATATGTTCAGCTATTATTAATTCGTGTAATAGTTATGATCGTGCCACCGCATGGAATTTAACTATCGAACAAACTTAATTAATGGCCAGAATTTACAATCTTAAATCTATATATAATTAATGAGAATAGGGCCGTTCAATTTGAATTCAACCAAAAATTGATTTTGCAATTAAGTTAGTTGTTTGTTACGATCGAAAACCTAGTAAATGAGAATTGGAGCGGCGTAATTTGAATTCAATTGAAATTTGATTTTACAATGGAACGATTATGCCCTTGCATATGTTCAATGGTTATTAATTCGTGTAATAGTTATGATCGTGCCACCGCATGGAATTTAAGAGGGTGTTTGGGCAAACCTTTTGGGAGTTACGACTTTTCACAAAAAGTTATAAGTAGTTTTGAAAAGTTACACCTCCCTTACTTTTCAAAAACTCATTTTTCTTGTTACAAAAACTCATAAGTAGAAGTTAAAAGTCATTTTTCAAAACACTTAATTTAACTTATCAACTTTTTGAAAAAATAATAAATTATAAGTAGGTGAAAATAAGGAGAGCCAAACATGCCCTAACTATCGAACAAACTTAATTAATGGCCAGAATTCCTTCATACGCTTCACATGTTAATGAAACTTTATACATTATCCTTCCCTATACATATAAAATCATCATTAATAACATAAAATGGTAACAGCATATATACTCATGCTATGTAGAATGTATTTATTCCCTGTACGTACCAACGATTGTACAAGAATGGTGTTAATAAATGAAGTGTGGAATTTAGAGGACGGGTAGGCAGGTGGTAGTTGCTATTAAAACCATGATGCTGTGCCTCTTCCCATAACACGTAAACCACTATGGCAAATAAAATATTTAAATTAAACAGTTGTTATGATAACCGCCCACAGTTGACAACATTCGGTAGACGTCATAGACTCATGGCTTTGCATCTAGTGGGCTAATAAAATGGGCCGTTTGTTGCTGTCGAGCCACCCATAGGATATAGTAATATAGTAGTTTTGACTTTTGAATAACATTAACATGCCATATTTGTTGGGTTTGCAAAATGTAGTAATCGAGTCAAGCTAAGTCAGGCTTAGCTTAAGCACAAGCTCAATTTTAAAAGTGTTAGTTTGGCTCAACTCGTTTATTTTATCAAACTTAAAGATCAAGCTCGAGCTAACCTCGTAAATTGTTTGAGCATTGAGCCAAATCAAGAAGGCTCGTTATTTTTTTTTTTACAAATACCAATAACATAAAAAAAATTTAAATACAACTACACACGCATATATGTATTATTTTTGTTATTCTGATGTTTTAGAGACATACTACAGGTATTATATTTATTTTTTTTGTTCTTTTTCTTAATTTTTTCTATATGTTATTGGTTTATTAAACTTAAAATATTGAACCTTAATCCCCTTTCACGTATTTTTTTTATTTTAAACATATAAAATTAAAATTAAATAATTCGAGCCAACTAGCGAGCTCACGAGTAGAGCCAGGCCTGGCTCGAGCTTGGCTTGTTTACAAATTTATCTTAGCTTTTTTCGAGCGAGTTGTGAGCGTTTTAAACACACATATAGAGAAAGATGTAAAGAGATCGAGGTAAACATAAAATTCGACTTTGGGTGGCCAGAGTCGGCAGCTATTAGGAAGCCGTGCTATGGTTACGGCGGTTAGGTGGTGGTGGTGTTGTGATGGTGTCAACTAGGTGGTGGTTTTGTGCTGGCGGGAGCTAGGTGGGGGTTTGGTAGTGGTCGTGGTGTTGGATGATGTTTGGGGTGGTAAAGAAAGAGGGGGTACAAATATGACATTGAGAGTGATTTAGGTTTGTCATTGGGCTACGTATTTGAGCTTGTTACCTGAGCACCAGTGGGCTATATATTTGGGCTCTCTAATTAATGGTCTGATGGTCTTCGGGCATTTGAGCCTATGTTGATGTTTATTTTATATCAAACAAGAGGCAAGTTGGCATGAAAATCATGTTTCGGCTGATTGGGGGGGGGGGGGGGGTTGTAGTTTGGTGGAGGGTGTGATGGCTCCATCACGTTGTAAAACACCGCCGCCGGTGGGTGGTTACGGGCGCGATGGAGTAGAATCGTGGTGGTGGCCATACTCATAGTGATTGGTGTTGATGGGTTTTGACCGTTACCCAACAGTTATATACCCGTTGGTTTAAAAAAAATGAACTATATATCCACACACACATACCATATTTTTCACACGTTCTACACCAAATACTCTACAATACCACATTTTCTTATAAAAAAATGAAATGGATGGTTCACGCAACAAAAATGTCGGGTTCAAAGAAAAATCGTTTAGACCGAAGCTTTGTGATAATATAGGCAAACTGAACATATTTCGTTTACAAGACGAAACGAGCCAACCCAACCGCTTCCAACCTAACCGATTCCAACCCAACCCAACCGTTTCAAACCCAATCATTTCAAAACCAATACCTACAATTCTTCACCCAACCGAACATGTCAACCCAAATCACATCTGGTGTTTTCACTTTACCTCTCGACTAGATTGATGAACAAATGGGTAACCGCTTCACGTATCGCGATCAAACTCCCCAACACCAAATCCAACCATATTGTGACCCAACACATCTAACACATCTCGATTCGGATGATGAAGAAGAAGAACACCAAAACGACGAGTTTGAAGAAGAAGAACTGCAAGAAAAAGTAAACCAAAAATGTGTCGGTTTAATGCATGTTTCGTTCAAAATATATTTTTTTTACAAAAAATAAAATAAAATAAAATAATAATTGTTATAGTTCGTATTAATATGTAGATTATTATTTTTTTATTTTAATGATGTAGACTCGCAATTAGCCAAGTGGATCCGATGAGGCCACCGTCATAAAATAGCAGCCATTAAAGATTACAATGTAACTGTGATCGTTAGAGCACAAACATGTTTGAACGTTTTTACGTCTATTTTTGTTATTTTTGTTCGGTTTAAAGGTACGTCACAACATGCGGTTCTCTTAAAATTATTATCCTGTCTATTTCATAATCCAAAGGTTTATTTTCTTTTCCTTTTTTTTTGTTTTCTATTGTTTTGCATATGGATTTTACTCTTTGTTGGGCTGCTTATGTTATTGGAGAGTATTGGGCTTGTGTTGGTTCTGCTCATGTTTGCCATTCAAGATGGGTTTCTTGCCTTTTTTTATCATCCTCTCCATGGTGTTTATATAGTGGGTTTTCCTTTCTATCCAAGATCATCAAAGTTTTATCTTTTGTATTAACCCTTAGTGGGTTTCTTCGTCACTGTTAAAAAAGTTGCAACTTTTGTTTATTACCATTGTCTTCGACAGGTTCAAAAACACTTGTTTATTAAATACTAGGTTAGAGTCCCGTGGGGACCCACGGTTCACCCGAAAGTAAAATGAAAACAAGTAGTAAAATAAGAATTGTATTATGCAATTTGTTTTGGTTACTAAATGTTTGATAATGCAATATGTATGAATTTTGATGTTAAATGCAAAATGTCATCTAACAGTTTAATGTAACGAAATGATGGATATATCGACTAAGTAAGGTTTAAGTTGACAAAAAATATAAACAAAGAATTGAATAAAATGAGTGATATTGTATTTATCCTAATGGATTTATTATCAACATGAACATTCAAAGTGACTAAGAGGGTGTTTGGAATTGAGTTTGGAGATGCAAAAGTGCTTTTGGTCAAAAGTGCTTATTGGCTTATGACTTTTTGAAAATGAGTTTTAAAAAAAGTGTTTGGATTAGCTTTTGAGATGAGAAACGTCAAAAAGTCAATAAATTGTTATTTTTTAAGTGTTTCGCTTAACTTATTGCGAATATTGGTTGTATGAGTGGTAAATTTGTAATTTTTTTCCAAAAGTCAAAAGCCAAAAGCTAAAAGCCAGGATTTCTAACTTTTCAAAAATAGCCTTTTCACCCTTAAAAGCCAAAAGCCAAAAGTCAAAACAGAAAGTGCTTTTGGGTTACACAAACAGCTTATTGACTTATTGGCTTTTTCAAAAAGCCAATAAGTCAATAAGCAGTTTTGAAACTCAATCCCAAACACCCTCTAAATATAGTTTTCATGACATTGAAAATAATAATAAAAAAAATTCACTATTCGAACTTTTAAAGCAACATTAATAAACCTAAAATAAAAAACAGAGAAATCAAAATCTTATAAAATTATTCATAAAGCTTCAAATATTTCTTTATACACAACGTTTGATGTTTTGTTCGAAAAGTAATCTTGATCTAGTATTATTATCTTCAGTCCATCTCGACTTTTGATCCTTGATGGTGCAACATACAACTGCCCATGTGATGGATATATCGACTAAGTGAAGTTCGATTTGACAAAAATATAAACAAAGACTGGAATCAATTATAGTATGCAAGTTGTTTTGCTTACTAAATATTTGGTGGTTCAATTGGTATGGATTTTGTTGTTAAATGCAAAATATCATATAAGACTTTTTATGTAACGCAATGAGGGATATATCAACTAAGTAAAGTTTGATTTGAGAAAAATTATAAACAAAGACTGGAATCAAATTAATAATACCGAATTTATTCTAATGGAAGCCAAATGAACATGAACATTCAATGTGACTAAATACAGTTTTCCAGCACATAAAAAATAATAATAAAAACAAATTTCACCGTTAGAACTTTTGAAGCAACATTAAAAACCTTACATAAAAAAACAGATAATTTAAAATCTTATAAGGTTATTCATAAAGCTCCAAATATTTATTTGTATACAACATTAGTTGTTTTGTTCGTAAGGCTTTCATCTTTGTCTAATATTAACATCTTCAGTCCGTCTCGACTCTTGACTTTTGATAGCGCAACATACCAGCGTCTCTGTCAATTGCAAAACCATATATAAAAAGGAAGGGAATACACCAAGTTGCGATAGTTACATGTGGGTTAGTTTCTGCAGCAACCATACTAAGTGCACCATCGATGAACGTGCAGCCTTAGTTCCACATTTTTGTGGTCGTCACTTTTCACTACAACATGAATTCCACTTCCCTAATAGATATTCTATTAGTAGGCTGACTATTAGTAAAACCATCTTTAGAGCATGCCTATAAATCCATAAGACCCACGTATAATTGGTCAAAGCAATAAAGAAAAATTTAAAACTCCATCTAAGTAACTGTATACAGGTGAACAGAAACCATGAAAGCAATTTCCACCATTACTATGATACTATCACAAGTCGAAGGCTTGCATCATATACACAACTACCAATGAAAAAGTAAAAAAAGAAAGAAAACCTCAAGAACAACCATTAAAGTTTCAAACCAAAGCCTTTGTAGCTTCAAAACTACTAACCAAGCCTCACAACAAACCAGTCCATGATCTACAAAATCAAAAAAATAATTGATCAAATTACCACCTAAATAGATCAAATTACCTCTGGGGCGGAGAGAAGAGCGTTTCCTAGAGCATCTTTATACAAAATCCCGTACCCTCCTCTAATCACATTCTCCACCTCAAAATTACCATATTGCAACTTCAATTTGGTAGCGAAAATCTGAGTAAAGTAACATACATAGACTTTAAAAAATTAGACCTTTTTAATTTTTGTGATCATAATTGATACACTAAATATTTATACAAATTTATAAGATCTGGATGAAAAAGTCATGGTCACTCCAACAGGGCTTTTTTGACCATACATAGAACAATACCCGTTATGACCCATAACACAACCAGCCTACAGTTGCAACTCTAATGATAGGATTTTATCAATAGAAAATATGAATGCTTTAAATTATATGGTGCTTACACATGATTAGTTAAGTTGACAAACAATTACAAAGAAAGCAACCTATATATAAAAGAGACAGTGGCATCATAATTAAATCAAAATCTAAATGTTTAAAATATTGTAGCTGCAAAAACCTAGTCTTCCAACATATTTGAGAAGTAAAAAAAGCATAGTTTTTAGCAAACATTTACAAAAATTGACAAAAGCAAGACCAAGAATGAATCAATATTATCAGCCTTTTCAACTCCCTTCTTCGCACTTGGCGCCACCTCTTCTTTCCATCTTCACACTCATTCAGTTGGTTATTGACATTCCTGCGAGCCGTAGTAGCTGGTCCTAGTGGTTCTGACTTCTGAGAACAGGCGGAATTTTCAATAGATCGTTCTTTGACTCTTCAACTTCTTTAGGAACCTGCTTAGTTCGGCGAGTTGACACTTTTATCAACATATACACCTTCAAGCAGTGTCAATAGTTTTGGTAGATAAGTAAAAAAAAATAACAAAGCTATTTATATAGCCAAAAACATAACATGCCACATGGGAAAAAACTCCTATTTTCAATCTTCTACCTCTCGAACCAGTTCAAAAGATTCATCCACATCATTCATGATTCAATCCCCTTGGCATTCATACATTCTCATAAGGTTTATTACATTATTTGATAATGACCGCTGCAAGGCCAAACCGCTTGTTCAATTTAACATTATTTGAACATTGTCATATTGGATACTCTTTTGAAGTTTGATAAAGACAATATTCATATTAAAAAATATACCTTAAGAACACCTTTTTTAGCAATAATTCTACCAGCAACCAATGCAGCCCCTCCGGACAAAAAACTTGAATGTTGAAAGGAACCTTTTTCCTTGATACTGACATATAATGTCTTGGTTGTGCTAAGAACAAAGATCCACTTAGCACCTTTTGTTTGACCCGTTGTATCAACCAACTCGCCGGATTCACTTCTTTACCTTCTCCTATATCCAACCTGAATTTTCTAAAAATAATAAAAAATTCAGGTCATAAGTTTTAAATAACATTCTTTGCTAAAAACTAAAGCTTTGTAAAATGTGCTTACGAGTAAAAGAATGGTTCTTTGCTTCGAGAGTGAAGACATTTAAGGTATATATCGATGACTTGGATCGATCTGTATATATGCCAGAGGAATAATATAAGAAAAACACGGATCTACGTAACGATTAGAATGTAATGTTAATATATTATTCTAATTTCACTTACTATCTCAAGCCAATGATGTAATCATGGCTAGCAAATAGAGAGGCCTCATATAGCAAAGTAAATAGTTAAATGTATTACCCAAAGCATATAGTATAACATTGAAATGTCAAAACTATGATCATCAACTGCCAAATTAATGTAAAACACAACTTCAGGGCTTAGAACTCCGAGTAGCTAATAAATCAAAGGGGCACAAGCATTGGATTCTTATCTTTATACATGTGATACCTCCTGCACAGCTTCTCAAGAGTCGCAAATGAGTGTTGCATCTTGTTAAGTTTTGTATCCATGAACATGCTCTGCAAACCATAAGCCAATGAGCAAAAACACAAATATACTCAACATTTTAGAGTTGGCAATATTGACCCGTTAATTTGCTTATGGAGATGAGTTAGATTCAGGGCATGTTTTATTTCTAATGGTTAAAACAATTTATTAGAAAGATGTGGAATACTGTATAAGTAATTGAAACTTGATAAACTTTTTTTGGCAAAAGTGCTTCTAGGTCAACCCAACCCATTACCCTATCCTCGTGAGACCCGCATATTTTGCAACCTCAACATATTAAAAGTTTAAAACCATGTCTCTTCATTATGTGAACTTCTCACCTGATAATCATCCCCGTATTTCTCTACCAGTGGTCTGATATGAAACCGCTGCATAGTTGTTAATGGTTGCAGAGGAGCATTTTTCCCATCTGTACGCTTTTTTCCAAGTGCTGATTTTACATCTGCAACACCAAAAAAGATGTTAATATTATCACTATTATTAGTAGTAGTATATGAGTTCTACACAATGCAATACTTTCCATCTAAACAAAGAAAAACAAAATCTAAATTAGCAAAATTTGAGTCCCTAATAAAAGTTTTGAATAAATCAAAGTAGTCAAATAAGTCAAAATATTAAATACTAACAAAAAAGATGATGAATTAGCAAAGAAAGCAAATGAATATTCTATACTGAAACTGGAGGAGAAAAATTGGTAGGTTAAGAACATGTCAAATGGGTTCAGGTAACGGGTCAAATGTGTGCACGTAAGGTTTAATACATGTTGGGTTGACCCGAAACAATTTTTGTGTGTTTTGACAAATAGACAATGTATTACATATGTGCATTAACAACATACTTTGGGCACCTTCCAGCTTGTTCTTTACCCTTTTGACCCGTTAGAAAAATAAAATAAAAAAAATCAAAACCACTCATTCATAAAAACTAATATCCAATTTCTACCTCTAACTTAAACAAATCTTATCAATATCTTTTTTTTTCTACTAATGGCCAAAGAAGGAAAGCCTAACCTGATGCACATCCCCAAAATAATGAGATGGGAACATTTTACTATATGCAATCGAAAAAAGTTATGCTCCTCTCAATCGACAGTAAAGTTTTTCCTGATTAAAGAATGTTACATTATAATTAACAAACTATTACTACAAAACAACAAATTAAAATAAAGCGATTATGAGTCTACCCAACCCAATTTGAATGTGTACTAAAAATGGCATTCAACCCAAACCCATTTGACCCCTTGATCAACCCGCCCAATTTTCCCATTAACTTAATCGTAGATGTTTGCTCCCTAACATATGTGTGGGCTAAAGTGTCATTTGCTCAAGGCATATTAGCAGCAGTCATCCCTTTGAATTTCTTCTCTATTGCCACCATTAGCAGTTTCACATACAAGTGTAAGATAGCGCATCCAAGCATCCTTTAGACAACTGACAAACATACATAAAAAATACAAGATTAAAATTACATAAACACAATTAAGCGAATGGGATAGTAATAAATCAAACGTATCTTACAACTACCTGCATACGTCAATAAAATCCTTATAATATGTTGATTACTTGCTAAGAAACTGAGCCAGATGATGATCCTTATAACACAGAAACATATTCTCAACATTACACACACAAAATGTTTAATATCATCTGGGGTTGCTGAACGGGCGGTTTCTGGTCATTGGTTAACAAAACCTGATGGAAATGAAGATTTTGTGAGCAATTGCTTCCCACTGACCGGAACATCTCTGAACGTGGTGGCGTAACATCCGATTTCACCTAAATTGGTTCGACACCACTGCTTCCACGTTCTTCAACACCACTTGTAACATCTGACTGCTGCAATCAGATCATTTTTTCGCAAGTTATAATCATAACACAGCTATAAAACCATAGATTGCAATTTAAACATTTTATATTGATCCTCACATTTGGTAAGGCGTTAACATGTACAACAATGATTGTTATATCATCAGTATGCTTTTTCCCTGCAAACATGTTTGATTGGGTACTCAACCTCAGCAAACACCATTCTTTATAACATTTTCAGACGTACCTGGATGATAGAAGCGTCATCAGCAGTAACCGTCCGCCATCCTCTTCATCTTTCCAGCCTACTTGTGATGAACGCTTAGCTTGACATAATCTTCAAATGACACAGCCTATTTTGTTAGGCCCATTTTAGGCCTATTTTGACACCACTCTCTTTCTGCAATTAAAAAGAATATCAAATGAAGGTTAATTAGATAAACACCAAATGTGTTAGATCAGCTTATATTATACATATTATGTAACTTTTTCACTTTGGCATTGGTTTCATTCAGATGTTCAGCCTTCAAATTTAAGTATTTAACTCACACACATGAACACAATTAATCAATTTTTATCATATATGATCATATTTTGATTAGTACCGAATGGTCGAATCAACAACTCACTCATAACCAACAAACAATTTAGAGGCACCGGATGAATTTAATAAAAGACAACATGAGAACAAAATAATAATAATAAGCATAACATTGATATCCATTGGCCTCTGTTTAGTGAGTCTCCTACGTTATGCGACATTAATTTTATCCTTTCAATCCTAAACAATATCATTGTTTAGGATTTAAACCCTAAGATTTAAACCTTTACAAACCCTTTTCAACCTTTAAAACACAAAATCTTAGGTGAATATAATGGTATGACTGGGAAAATATTTAAGCCACTGGTAGTAAAATCTTGAACGAATATAGAATAGCAAACACACTTAAAAAACAATGCAAAACCTGGTATTAGTAAAGATAACACTGCATCATCTTAAACTAATTAAGTAAATGTTTCATTATTCGTATTTCAAGTATATCCACAACGTGTACAGGTTTGAGCATTGAAATTCTTTGATATGTCATGCCACTGAACAACTCATAAGATCTCTCCTCAGAACTACACGAGAACATCTTATAAGATCTCTCCTCAGAACCAAATCTAGTTAAAAAATTAGACCTTTTTATAAGATAATTACTTAAAGAAGGCTATAAAGAAGGACCCCCAAGATGATTTTCTTAAAATTTCATCTAAATTTTCATGGTGCGATCATGGTTAATGCAGGTCTATGGATTCGATCGTAATAAAAAAAAACTTATAGTGTGTATCGATCCTCATTCTAAACGTATACCTCGTACTATGGGTTGGTACTTACGTTTAAGTAATTCATGCTATAGTTGTCAAATCCTCGTAATGTTTGCAAATGGTATTGAACTGTAACTGGATATTGTTGTTGATGTGGCTATCCTTGTTGGCAAGAGTAACAGGTTCATATGTATTAGTTATCCATTCCACATCAACAATAAGTAACAGGTTCATATGTATTGATCATCCATTCCCCATCAACAACATACTTGCAATCATAATGCTCATTAAGTTATAAAAACTCATAATAAGTAATCTAAAAATGATTAGCCTGAGTATATGACTATATTCCGGAGAAAAGGTCATCAAATTAATTAAGTGAAATCATAAAAACTAAGATAAGCAAACAATACCTTAAGTTCTACATTTTCACAAAAACATAGTTGAACCATATAATTACTTTCAGCAAAATGATGGGCTGTCATCGGGCACCCTTATGCGTATACTCTTCTTTCAACAACTCTCTGTCTCTCCACATTCGGAAGTATCTTGCAACCTGCACACATTAGGGAATTCAGCTAATCGATTTTTTTAGTCTAGCTTATTAAAATCGCCATCACCTGTCTATGTTATTTAAATATTCAATAGGAATTGGGATAAAAAATTGCTATACATATAAGTTAACTGATATTAACTTGCAACAAAAATTAATTAGGTATACATGCATTCTAAATCATATACTACCGTATGTAAATTTGATGTATACGACCGTATACAAAGACAACACAAAGTTTGAATATTTAAACGTATGCAGACCCATCTACACGAATATGTATACAACCATATAGAAGAATGATGAGGACAAAATAAGTTCAGACACTTAACTTGTGACATCTTAACATTCTCATACCGCTATATATACTTACTATATATTGGATCTGGAAGCCAAATTGTTTTATTAATGCATACAACCTTTTACATCACATTAAACTATTAAGGAATAATATGACTTTGTAATTACCTTAATTCTTGTGGATGACTTCTCATTATTGGTTGGGAACTATTAAACCATACCTGCAGGAAAAGTGAGATATGAGATCAGCAACAAATGTGCAGAATTTCTTACCTATTTCGATTAAAAGAAAATATAATATATAGTGTTAAACATTCTGCCACATAAGAGATCTATAACTGCATTGAAACTGATGATTTGGATATTTCTAGGGGGAATGTACTACACACACATTTTGTTTTTACATTGAATAGATCAATTATTCACCATCCATGCCGACATTATCAATTTTCGCCAATCTCCATCTTCTACTAAATTGGTAAAACCAAATCAGTGTGCATGTATTTTGCAAGTGTAAAACAAAAGACAATATCTATCATGTAAAGATAACATATTTGAAGTGGTGGATGTTAACCGCAGTTAAGCAACGCGCTCAATGAGCTCTAATGCTGAAATGCAAGTTATGGCAAATCTTAACATACAATAAGCCATTCAAAATGATATAATAAAATTCAAAAATATCAAACTAATGTTGATCAAATATGAATATACCTCAAATGTATCAAGTGCTAGCAACCTCTTTGACATTTTCCTTAGGAGTCGAGAAAACCGAATGCCGCCGTCACCACCATTTGCAACCTATTGAGTTGTCTACAGAAATATAGAACAATGTTGAGTATAAGCATTTCATGATATAGTAAAACACTTCAACAATTCGAAGAATCAAATAAAATGGATACCTGACATTGCACCTCAACATTGTTGCAATTAACAATTTTGCAAGCAGCAACAACATCCTATCTATATTATTATCTTATCTTATCTTATTAAGGAGGAGTGATGGCCAACATGGTCATTTTCATTTCCGTACAACTTAAGCAACAACATGTACAACATATTTAAACAAGAAATTTAAGTGTATTACGGGGATAATTGTGACTATTAAGACACTTAAAAGGGTAATATCGATATTTTACTCACCTCATCCTTTATAATATCAAAAGAATTTTACAATGCTACCCTTGGTTTCCCATCCCTACCCCCACAATCCTCTCATCCCTTCAAGTTCTCTGCTCCTTTCATATTCCTGGGGTTACTCCAATTGATATGCACATTCATTAATGTACGATTCATCTCCACAAAACCAAACCATTATTATTAGGTATATTTATTCTTCAACACATTACAAATTATCCAATATCAAACGCCTGCAGTTTTTCTAATCACAGATTGATGAGAATTCAAGTCGGAGTCGGAGTGATCGGTGCCGGCCAGTGGAGGTCAATTGAAGAAGATGACTCGATTGAACAGAGGTAATAGTTTGTCACTTAATTTTTTTTGTTGGCTTCTTAAAAAATGTTGCTGCTTCTCACTTTATCTTTCTCTTTTGGTTTTTACAAGTTTCGTGGATGTTGAATTGCAAAAGGTTTCAATGCTTTGTGATTACTTGCCTTTGGAGACATTTTATATATTAATATCAGTTAGATATTATCCCTTGATATTGCTCATACATTGACTTCAATTTCACTTGTTTATACTCAGCTACAACTTTGACAAGCCGACATCTTTTAGTCACATTTACATGTGGCGTTATGGATGAAGTTTTTTGAGCACAAGCCTTTCGATTCAAGAGCTGTCATGGGCTTTAGGGTATTGGGGATTTCTATTGGGCTTCTTAACCTCAGCATAGGTTTCAATTCTGTTGGTTTTTACCATGTATTAGTTCTAGAGTGTTTTTTTTTCCTTCTTAACCTCATGTGTTTGTTGCTTAGCAACACATTGCTAAAGAACAGTTGCTCAAAACCCTAATTACTTTCGTGCTTTTATAATTGTTTTTGTTGGTGTTAGGTACTTGGTATGTCGAATTTTATCATTATCTCACAAGTTTAATCTTATATAAAGTTGTAAACTAACATCCTTATAAGATTCAGGCTTATGGTTATTTTATTCATCATTTTATCTAAATGATTGGGTCTTTCTAAGACATAAATAACTTATTATCTGTTAATACAACCATGTTAATGCAACCATGGTTTAAAAAAATAACAGGTGAGGAGCGCCTCAAGCCGAAACGCTAAGAAAACGAGTCTGAGGCGCGCCTCATGGGGTTCAGATTGCATATACGCCTCAAAGGGCTGAGGCGCTAAAAAAATGTGCGCCTCGGGTGCGCCGCAGGTTGTTAAGGGTGTTTTTGATGTGTTTTTTTTTTTTTTTTTGTGTTTTAGACTTTTGGGGTCAATTATTTTATTTTGACGTGTGTTTTTGATGTTATAGACTTTTCTAGGTCAAGTATTTTTATTTTTTATAAGATACATAATTTTATATTTATTTTTTGATTGCTCCTCAGGCTTACGCCTCATGAGGCGGAGGGAAAACGCCTCAAGACTCGTTTCCGTTCTTTTAAACTTTGAATACAACTTCAAACAACAAAAGCACATCCAATCACTATTATCTTATAAGTATTTGATTATTTGATGGCATATTTGTGGCGTTAAGTCTTACTAAGATCTATTTTCGTATCAGTGTGCAGTTAATATGTCTATCTATAACTCGAAAGTACATATCTTAGCAGGAAAATAAAATGCAATTTTTCAAAATATTGAGATCATACACTCTATTATGAATATAACATCATCTAACCTTCCCTAACAATATGCTACTGCTGTTAAATCGCAGAACATTGATGGCCTCCATCTTCGATCTGGAATACAAGGGAAAAGTTGTCAGAATTGCATGGAAATTCCTTCATGGAAAAATGCAAATCATGTGGTATTGAGTAAGTGGCATTCTAATATGTTTTAAATACATTGTTTTTTGGTTTCCAGTAGGTTACTCGATTTTGTCTAAGACTTCAAGCCACACATTATAAACTTGTGCTCAAGTAGGGGTAGCAATTCATGTTGGGTTCGGTTGACAGGCTTGAAGGTTTGTGTAATCCAATCCATACATGACCCTTTAGTTAATCTTGACGAAAAGCTGAATCTTGACCCGAACACGTGTACCCCAAAGATGATATAACCGATTATCACTGGTCAAATACATTGGTGAGTTAAATGCCTTGTAAACAGTTTGGTCAGTTACATGAGTTGCTGGACTGAACTTTGGTTTATAATTTTTAGTTCTAGCTTTAAATGGATTGGCGGGATGGAAACGTACTGGCTTGGTCAAACTCCGTTTATTAAACGAGTTGCTGAGTTAGTAGTGTCAATCCATTTATGACCCAAATTTGTTTAGCCCCAAGCCTAATCCATTTATTTTGTGTCGGGAATTTTCGCCCCTATGTGGAAGTAAGAATATAGGATTGGAAGTGTTTTCCTTAGTTAAGATTTTTTTTGGAAATTGATTTCTCAGAAGTAACTTTTTTCATTTTGACATTTGTAGGTATTTTCAAGACTTTGAGGTTGAATCTGTTTGACTAATGGAGACACCACGAAGGTGCTCCAATGTTGATTGTGATGTTAGACTTAAGGACACAGTTCTTGATTGGGAGGTATTTGTTGCTTATACTGAAACAATAATTTTACTGATTGTGATCTTATTTGCTTCTATTTGATCTTTGGATTTATTAGTGCCTTTAAGTGATTACTAAATGCTAGATTACATTTGCAAGTTTATTATCAGTTGATATAATTTTGGTGCAAAAAATGAGGAACATTTTTAATCAATTTATGAATTATGAATCCTTTAAAGAAATGAATCCAGCCAAGGTGCACTGTGATATGGGCGATGTTGTATTATGCTTGGGTACCAGGTAACTAAATATGTATATATTACTTGTTTATAGAGTATGGCTGGTTGAAATGTAAAATATGAATCTTGTATGGGTGTTTTGGTAATTTCTACTATGTTAAGTTTACAAATAACTCCGCCATGCAATTTGCCTCTGAGGTGTCTCTATGGTGGTGGCAAGTTTGCTATTGTGAATCTTCAGGTATTTCAAGATTTCGCCTTTTAATAAGTAGTTTCAGAATTTTATCTTTAATCTTTTCTCATTTTTTTTTTTTTGACTATAAATTATAGCATAGATAAAAAACGCGACTAATTACATCAAGATAGCGGGCAGGCGGGCAACAAGCTGCGCCGCCACCCCTTTCTGGATAGCAAACCCTAACCTACTAAAAACGAACCCATGTCCCCCCGGAGTCGAGACACTGCTATGAATAACCCGTTGGACTCTAGTCAGGAAACGGATGGCTTCCGACGCCAAAGAGCCAAAGGTATCAAATGCCAGGGGAACAAAAACGTGTTGGTTCTCCTCGCAGGCTTTAGCATGCTTCTCAATTTTCTTCGCCTCTGCTTTCCGCACAGCTTGCCCTGCTAAAAAACCACTATCCCTCAAACCAACCAGAGGAGATACACCTGTTAGGTCGACGCAAGCGTGTTTCCCCCCGGCCCACCCAAAGACAAGCAGGTCTGCTGGACGTAGGGTGGATCTCCCGTCAGCGGGGTCCGAGAGGAAATTCACAGGAGCTTCCCTCTTGGCTGAGATCCCAGCCCTTCTTAAAATGTCCCAAAGAACGTCCCGGACCCAGTCATGCCTGTATTTGAAACCAGGCAACTCCTTACAATGAACCGCATGTTCCCCATATTTGTCCAAGCATGCCTTACGGCAAATCGGACAGACTTCATCTTCATGGTACATGGGGATCATCAAACGATATTTAAGAATTGCCCTGTATTCAACCCTAGACATGGTTTGGCCCAAACCTTCGATTGGGATAACATTTAGGAAATCTTGGGCATGGGGGCTCTGCAAGCATTCAATAACTGCCTTTTGGCGGGGGGATAGATCAAAAGTTTCACCCAGGCTCTGTGCGATTTTGCCAAAGAGGGCATTCGCCAAAGTTTTCTGAGGCTTTGGGGGGGCGGTGTCCTTGTTAGAAAAACCGTCCATATCAAAACCTGGGAGAAAGTCATTTATCCTTTCGAGGGCCTGTACGTAGTCCAAGTCCATGTCGACAACCCCACTATTCCTTAAGATGTGGTCTTGGAGATTCCAAGACTGAGCTCGCGATGCCACAAAAGCATACACCCCAACATCTTTTGCTGAGAGGAGCCCTAATCCTCCCAAACGCATCGGCAAGGATGCCAATCGCCACTGTAGGTCACCAAAGAACGGACCCCCACATACCACTATGTCTTCGATGGCTTCCCGCAGACCTTTGTCAAAACATGATACCGCTGCATCCGTCATGGTGGGTTGGCAGGTCCGCAAACCAAAAAGCAACTTAGCGACCCCCATACAAGATCTGAGCAAAAGGAGTTCACTTTGGGGATCCCTAAGGCAGGGCAAAAGTTTCATGAGATCAACCGCACGCGAGGCTCTCCGCTCTGCCAATTCCCGTATAAAGTAAGAGTCCCGACTAACAGCCCCTCCAAGGAGCTTCACCCCTTTTTCTGGCCTACCAATCCCACTGGGGAAAAGCCCGTCCCTACGTTTCACCCCATTACAGGACGGCCAAAACACCTCAGTTTTCTTAATATTCAGTTGAAGCCCCAGGGATGGTCCCTCCTTCCGGATGATGTCTAAGGCATTCGCAACATCGATGGCATCACCTATAATTGTCCCATCATCAAGATACCACGCATGAAATGGGAGGTTACAATTTTCTTGCACTCGGAGAACCATAGGGTGTAATGCCAAGGCGAAAAGGAGGGGACCTAAAGGGTCCCCTTGCTGAACCCCCGTAGTGGCCCCGATACAATCATTACCAACATACAACCTAGCTGGCTGGGCATATAAGAACTGGACCCACAAATAGATAGACGGGCAATGCTGTAGAACTTCTCGGAGAAGGGCAGTGCGGTCTATCATGTTGAACGCGTTTGAAAAATCCACAGTGAGCATAGCTAAAGAACCGTCTTCATGGAAGGAGTTAAGGAACCTGTTAGCACTGTGGAGCACCGCCTCTGCCCCATTAGGAGTCCCCACCCCAAATTGGAAGTCCCCCAAGTACTTAGCCATTTCCTTACCAACCTTCCTCATTGCCACTTTAGATACCAACCTACGCCAAATGGCCCCTATTGCAATGGGTCGGATCCCGTTATCAGGTTTCAAAAGAGGGGTAAGGGGGGCCGAAGCAATAAATTCAGCAAGCACCCTGGGACACAACCCCCCCAGCCATAAGTTGACGACTTCAGTAATAGCTGAGAGCAAACCCGTGGAAGCCACAGACCCCTCTCCACTAAGGGCGTCCAATAGATGCTGGGCTCTCAAACCGTCCCTCCCGCAGGAAGTCCCTTTAGGGAAGGATCGGATGCATCGTAGCACACAGTCCTCATCCACCACAAGCGCGGGCCCGATGTCGGAGTAAGAGGGCAAGGACGGGGGAGGCAACACTGGATGTTTATCAATGAGGGCTTTCATGGTAGAATCCCCAAAAGGAGCAACCCCACTAGAGCACAACACCTTGACAGCAGCTGTGAAATGACCATCCCGAACTTTCCGGAGGCACTGTTTGACATTGGGACTCTTTTCAGTAGCCTCACTCCCCACTGCTTCCTCCTTGATAAAAGAAACACCTCCTGCGGAATCGAAGAGAGAAGGAACAAGATCTGCAAACCCAGAACCGTCTTTCCACAAAGAAAGCGCTTGCAGGATGCTGCAACACTGCATTGATTTCCTATTCCCAGACCTCCGTTCCTGCCTAGTGGACGGTTTGACCACCCGCAGGGTACATCGAGGCAATAAGAGCAGTTTGACCCAACTTTCTACGGAACCTGGTGAAGCCACCACTTTGCGCAAGGCACCCGTCAAGGCCTGGACAAACGCCAACCGACAGCTTGGGGGGATGCTCTTGACAGTTTGAATGGGCAGTGAGAAAACCTTTTCTAAGAGGGATATATCCCCAACCACTCCTCCTGAAGGACCAGGTTCCATGTCCACAGTCACGTGACGAGGTTTCTGGATTCCAACAATGAAATCTTCCACATCTCCCGTAACCACAGAGAAGTAGAGGACGTCATCAGCACTGTGAACGCACCTTTTGCTGAGAGCATGCATCACCATGCACCTCCCACATAGCCACTTAGCCCCATCCCTAAGAGCGCCTCCAACTTCCATAAAAAGGTCCAAGTCTTGGGAGATTGCATCTTGCAAAGACGCCCTCCTTTTTTCTGTCTTGAAATGAAAACCCTGCATGTGCTCAAGAAGGCGTAAAAACCCTGAAGACCCCGGTTTACCATCTTTACACTCATGGAAAAGCTTAAAGGGGCATGTTCTTAAACCACTACTCGAGCCAGGGTCACAAACTCCTTTTTTAACATTCCGGTCCCTTTTATTAGGAGCCATATGCACGCAAACACCAAATCTAATAACAGGCAAGATAAATAAGAAACCCCAACTCGAGGCAAGTCGGGTGCAAATAACGCAGGCCTAAACCACACCCCCGCAAGAAGAAAGGAGTCTGGAGGGGAGCAACCAAAAATTGCTCACCTCCTACCCGCCAACCCCTCTTTTTTTTTTTACGTCATCTGGCCTCGTCTGACGATGCTGACGAAGAGGCGTACTGGAGGGAAGCTCCAAAATCTATTATAGTTATTATTATTATTATTATTATTATAATTATTATTATTATAATAATGTTAATATTTATGATTATTATTATTATGTTATTGTTATTAATATTATTATATTATGACTATTACTGGGAGTTTGACTACAAAATAGCAAAACAAAGTCACCAACTGAAATAACAAACAAATTGTTATCCAGGCGATTAGGGAAGGCGATTATGGAAGTCAGGGCGATTAGGGAAGGCGATAAGGGAAGGCAGGGCGATTAGGGAAGGCAGGGCGATTACGGTATAGGAGGCGATTAGGGTGTGGGTTAAGGGGCGATTGGCTAAGAGCGATTGGGATGAAGGGGGGGAACTCGGGGGCGATTGGGATTTTGAAAACCGACCGTTGCAGGGGAGTTGAGTATTGTAGGCCCGGTGGAAGAGAGGATCGGAGGTTAAGGAGGGGGGGTTCACTTCAGCGGTAGACAAGAAAGCAAGTCTGGTCATCCATGGATTTGTAGACAAGGTGCTGTATGTAAGTAATAAAATAATACAAATTCTTGAAAAAACTGAAGACTTATACATTTACATGTAAAATATCACTTGGTGCAGGTGATTGCTGGAGTCATGGACCTTCTCAATTTATGAATTCGCCCTTTTGTCAGAATATATCTTCTTCAAACAATTTTCACTTAGGCATTGAGTTTAGGTAATTTCCCTTCATTTTTTTTCTTCTAATAAATAATTAAACTACGTGTTTAGGCAATGTTGGTTATGCAGGAATGGACCATTCCATAATGAATGTAATTTCTTTCTCTTTAAAATGTTACATTCCTAGGAGAGGGATATTTTCTTTGGCATTCCTTCAAGGATTGAAATGAGATCTTACTCGTATAATTCAATCATTTCTTTTCCTATAAAAGTTATAATCACATTGATTCCTAATAATTATTGTTTTTAATTAAAGTATTTGTCGTTTTTCAGAATAAACTATATACATGCAGACCTACGTTCGCAATTAGTATAATTTTTTTTTTGTTGCAATAGAATTTTTATTTGCCTCCTATCAGGCCTAAATCGTTGACTCATGCAGATGCTCTCTATTCGTATGTTGCTTGGAATTATTACTTTGTGTCATTATTTAAATTTTTTTTTTTTGCCTTCTTTACTTAAGCGTAATGTTACAATTGACTAGCACCAAAAAATACCCACAGTACGTTAATAAAATGTAAGATTTTACGCCTAAATTTCAATTAAAAAATTCAGCTTTATTGTGATTTTGCAGCGCTCTACAGATGTGAGTTATGAGGGGATGGGATGGCGGTGGTGAGGCATCGTGAGGACAAGTGAACGGACGAGGTGGTGGTGCAGTAACCATTGCTCTTGCATATTTTTATTGGTTTGGGTGTCTGCCCGTCGCATATTATCCTACATCTTAACGGACTATATCAGGATATAATGTGTTGTAACATATTATAATGGGCATGAGTAAGTTTGTCTTGAGTTAACATGTCATAATTGTTGACATGTTATAATGGGTCTTGTAGGTCTTAACTATCATTGTTCCATCTTAGCAAAGAACAAATCATTAAGTTGTGATGTCTGCTTCATGGGATCAATTGTCGGGAGAAGCAAGGTTCCTACTCTTTAGAATGACACGTGTAGCAAATGCCGGACCAGATGGACATGGGTTTGAGCTGTGGTATGCAACTAATTAAGAAAAGCTTCAAATTCTTTTGACTTTTATACACTTTAAAGTTTACAGTTAGTTTTATGATTTTAAAAATCACTTAACACTGGAAGTCAACTGTTGTAATTTGCACATAGTGATTGCTATAGTCTAGAACATTTTGAGTAAGAATATAATACCAAATGGATGAATAATGAACTGATGTTATATTTTGTCATAATTGTAGTGATCATATATTTGAGCTGGTCCATAATAATAATGATTTGGTTGTTAACGCGCACCATATTTGGTTCTCTTCCAGGTGCTAAACCAAGTTCCGGTATCAAACAAACCAAATGGCACAACTAAATTTTCCTTGCGTAATGAACCCGCTGCAACGCGTGGGCATCACCACTAGTTTTTCAAATGTAAAAGTCAATGTTTTTATCTTTTTATGCTTTAAAGTAAGGGTGTTCATATCAACCAAACCACCTTTACCACAGCAAGTCACCTGGTATGAGATCTATATAAATTCAGTTTTAGCAGGATGGTGGTTTAAGAGTTCGGCGGACAGTATAGAACTTCGAACCTGCAATTATATATATGTATTACATTCATGAACCATCTTTGTTAATTAAATTAATAAAAAACGCTAAAACAGGTTGCTCGGTCTACCCACCCAACCCGACCAGTTTGGTTTGCCATCTTCATGTAAATATAAAACCTAATTGAAACGGAAGAACCCTATTATAAAGATTAGGATCGAATACCTCAAAACAGAATGGAAGGGGAAGGTTCTGAAATACTTTTCATGGAAGAGTAGATTGGCATCGATATTATTGATGAAGGGGAAGGATCTGAAAAACTTGTAATGGAAGAGTAGGTTAGGGTTACATATTGAGGGCGGCGAGTTGTTGAGGAGAAAAACTTAACATATTTCCGGGTCAAAATAGGATACGGGTTGCAAGATGGGTGGGTCCGCACTTTAAAGGTTAGATGGAGCTCCATATTTGAGTTGGAGCCTAGGTGGACACTCTATGAAGGCTCCATTCAACCCAAGTTAACCTCAATTATTATATAGATAGATAAACCTAAAAAGATAAATATATAAAGGGATGTGTGTGTTCCATGTCATATTGTATATGATATAAATAGCTTAAAGTCAAGTCTTAAATTTTTTTTTTTTTTTAAAATAATATTTTAATTAGTATTTATTAAAAACCAACAAAATTTACAAGTGAGTGACGGGTAAACGGGCTACAAGTTGCGTCGCTACCCCTTTTTGAATAGCAAAACCAACTCT
Organism: Ambrosia artemisiifolia; assembly: GCA_032199755.1. Classification (NCBI taxonomy): domain Eukaryota; kingdom Viridiplantae; phylum Streptophyta; class Magnoliopsida; order Asterales; family Asteraceae; genus Ambrosia; species Ambrosia artemisiifolia. The sequence goes on from CM063517.1 coordinate 4,617,315, forward strand.
ATTAAAAAGATAACAATAAACGTGTTGTTGTTTAACTGTTATAAGTGATTAACAGTAGCTTGGTCAAAGTCAAAGTTATGCCTTCAATCTTTTTATTTACCAAAAGTACGTCCCATGTTTCCGTTCACTTATACAGCTGGCCACGTCTGTGTTGGGGTGTTACTGTACTTTGGGTGAAATTGTCTAGTGATCTTCACGTGGCTTTCTAATGACTAATCCATGTGTTCCTACAACGTTTTATTCAATAACACATGAGAAGAGTAGAATTTATACAACTAGGTACTTGTTAACTGTGACAAGAAAAAATGTAGCAAATTTAGCGACCCAGCTTGTAAAAGATTACAAAATTAGAAATGTCTAATACTCTAATCTGGTCGTAAAACGGTAGTAAAAATTTACGATCATTTCATTAAAGCCGCAACGTACAAAACGAATACGCTAATGCAAATTCGAAATCATGCAGAGTTAATGTATCGGTTATGTCAACCAAATAATTCTAGCTTAAACTTGATATGGGTTCTAAACATGTTTCAATAAAAAGAAAAAAGAATAGCTTTTAAAAGATAGAACAGTATTATTAGTTTGAACTTTGAAGAGGAGTATAAACTTAACATACCGTGACTCCGTGAGAATCAACTACTATAAAACCCCAAAATCAAAATTTTATTGTATTATTCTTTTCCACTACAGACAACTTATATGTTGCAATACACGTTTTTTGTTAGAATATAATCTTTATTAATTAAACTTATGTTAATAATATTCTATACATATGTTAATATTAAAGTCCTAAGTCTAGAAATAAGAAAATGTGAACCGATGTGTCATATAGAAGTTAGGGACGTTTATGGTAGTTATGAACGGGTGTGTTGTATCAGTCACACCGATTCAGTTTGTATATAAGGGTCGAACATGGTTATTTGTAAATTGTGTGTATGTTATGTTATATTAACTAACTTAATTACAAAATTCCCTCTATATCATTTCCCTCCAAAATTCTCTATAACCGAAATTCAATAACCAAAATCAGTGTGCATACTACGAATTCAAACAGTTTCATGCTGAAAAACGGATTGTCGAGTCATATGAGGTGTCATTGAATTTGAAACAATTAGTGATGATCTCATAGTTTACTGTAATTTAATTATATTCCACTGTCAGTACTGAAATAAGCCTAATCATGTGTTTTAACAAATATAATTGCTTGAATGATGTGTTGTTATGCAATGAAATTAAAATCTGGATTTTATTACAAATATGATTGCTATGTATATAATTCCTTGGAACTAAGTAGTGAATTCAAATACTAACATGTTTGCTTGGAATATGAATAAAATTGTAATTAAAATCCTAACGTTGTTTCAAGTAAATGAAATTATCCTTTTTTTCCCCTCAAATCGAACATGAATTAGAATTTCTCATTCCATAACTAGTGTCACAACCATCACTAGCTTTACCATCATGCATCATAATAATGATAAGCGATTTTGATATGTATAACGAACATATGTAAAAGAATGACATACATGTTCAGTCTTTATTAGGATATATATAATTGATCACCTTTAGGGACACCGAATAAAATAATCAATAGGTAAGTAGTGAAGATCCATTTTGAAGATAAATAAAAATGATCTAACTCTATCGACTAAAAAATTGCCGGATGGTAACTTTTCACGTGTCCCGACTATTTTCTCTACTTATACATAATTTAAGTATATATTTCAATAAACACGACATGTCAGCCGATTTCAAAGTACATATATTAAAAAACAATATAAGTGGCGTGCATGGTGGGGTGATTAATTATCACTTATCAGGAAAAAATAACCTAGTGTCTACGAATCATAGGTTACATCTAATAACCGGCTTAGCTACCTTCGTAATCAATGTTTTTAGCAACACCAATCAAAATACAAAAAAATGTATATTTTTACCAAACTGACTACATCTGTGAATATATATGGAGTTAGCTGGTTCTTATATATAATAGTAGGTTCAAAAATATATATACTAGCTTAACATGATTAGTGACTTGACTATACATGATTAATGAATTACCTCAACACATACATAGTGAATACATTTACAAAGCCCTCAAAGCTACAACCTTTATTTTAAATAAAAAGGAAATATTAGTTAAAGTAAAGTTGTATGACAAAGTGACAAAAAGAGAAGCAGTCATCCAAAAACCAACTTAAATAGGTCGAATTTCGATAAATTATGTCAAATCATAATATTGGGGTATAAAAAGAAGATACACTTTGCTATTTTTTTAGTGCTCTAAATATATAAATAATATAAAAAATATAAGCAACCAAAACTAAATTGACTATTGTGTTCAAAATATCACTTTAATGTAAAAACAAACAAATGGCAACTTATAAAAATACAATAGACAATACAAAGACACGTCGTATTCAGAGAAAAAACACAATATGTAGTAAAAAACAGAATGAACGAGACCAAAAAAATGAGCAAACGGAATAACACAATTGACAGATAAAATAACACATTGTGTTTTTTCTATTGCAGATTTGTGTTTTTTTTCCGTACTATGCATTGTGTTTTCTTCTGCGTGAAGAAAAACCCACTAAAAAGACACTTTTTTTTTGTTTTTTTGTATAGCACTATGGTACTCATTGATAATATAATAAAATGCTCGTTAATTTAGTGTAATTAAAAAAATTGTCTTACAGTAAATTTATTAACGTTTAAAACTGTGGAGGAAATTGCATGTGTCATTCAATAACACATGAGAGAGAAAAAGACAACCTTAAGACTATATGGTGTGCTCCCCTTTCCCCCAACTTCCCCAAGTGTCACATCAGCGCCACATTATTTCCCCATTTTCTCCTCCAAAGTTTGGAAATGGTTTCCCCCAATTCCCCCATTCCCCTTTCATTTTTTTATTCTTTTTGTGTGGGTTAACATTTTGTGTGGACCAATAGGATTGCTCGGGACATAGAGGAATAATCCCCGTTTTCACCCAAAAAAAACGGGAGGGGCGGTGTTCCCTCAAGTCCCAGATGCCAAATTACCTCCCCGTTGCTTTTCCACGTAGAGAGAATATAATGATGTATGTCACATATATAGACTTCGGTGTCACATAATCATTTATTAGGCCATCCCCATGTTCATTCTCTATTTGTAGTATTTTTCAAAGATAACTTTACCATGAAATTCAAAATTTTATCAAAAAGTTGAGTATAGTCTTACTATATTTTCTTTTGAATTTTTATTTTTACCTCGATGTGTTGTGTGTACATGTTTCATTATATGTACGCGTAATTATAAGTAGGTTGCGTAATCTCCATGTAAGTTGGTTAATTATGTTTAGAAGTTTTGTAACTTTGTATATGCGTAACTACGGCATGGGTTGCATATTTATAAGTATAAGTTGCGTAATTATAAATATTGCCTTCGTTTACATTTTATCGTTTCTTTTGTTGGATATTGGATGTCGATAGTCGATAAACTAGTGTTGCTATCAATACACGATCCAAAGAGTTACACTTTGAACGTCGAATAAGTTTTGATATTAATGGTTAAATATAAATTAACGAAACGTGGTTTAGTAACCTGGGAGAATTAAATATTTAGTGAGATATTTATTTAAATAATTATTTATTTATTGTTTTTTAAATAATTTATAATATACTAATTACCATGACAATTGTGCAGTGGTATGTTGTATTGTCTGCTTTAAAGGTTGTACTGGTGATATTACACAAACCTATGTGCTGGTTTTGTGAGTGTGGTTGGCTTGGCTAGCGCTTCAACACCCAATATCGAAGCATCAAGTTCGGTATGGTTTCGAGTTTTCCCACGTCTCGGCGTGACAATTGTTGAAGACCCGCCTTGATAATTAGTTTTTATTAAGTTTAACTTTTTGTGTTTTTTTAGTTTAATTGTGTGGTTATGTTTTTTTGTTTAAATGTATTTTTAGTTTTTTTAGTAATTATATATAATAGTTATGTTTTACATAAATGTGTTTTACATTAAATTTTATTTGTTTAAAAATTTAAAAATGAAAAAAAAGTAGGTATGCTTTGTAGCATGAAGTGCCCTCAACGATTTGATAGATCTAGGATACTTTGGTTTAAATTTGACATGATAGCTAACGACAGGTTAGGACAAGGCTAGTAGCTTAGAGTGTCTTTTCCCACCTTATATGGGGGAAGGGGCGCATCGTGAGTTTTTTCAACGTCACTGATTTCAATCAATCATGCCCTGTCACATCACTTAACTAAAACACATTTCTATTGGCAGCAATACCCTGAACTATCAACTCATAAGAAACAACCCCCCCCCCCCCCCTACACACACACAAAACCACCACCAAAATTTGCTTCACGGTCAGTTAACTAGAACCAGAATTTGCTTCACGGATCCACTACCATCACCACTGACAATAGTATTACCGTGCTAATAGTGACCTACCCGTGAAGAATTCTGATAGTGTCCGGTCCCCCTAAGATAATTGTTTGTCTTACTATATTTTACTTAAAAAAACTTTTTTCATTATTTAACCGGTTCAATACACAATACTATAACCTATCCTATACTATAAAAGTGTCAAAATGTAAATCATGCCATGCTGATGCTGGTTTGCTGTTTTGTTTGTGTAATGTATCAAGGTTAACGCCATTTTCGTCTAGCTGTCTTTTCTCTCACACACACACATTAAACACACACTCAATTCCCTTCCTTTATATATACACAAATCTTTCAATTTACTCTTCCGATCTCTTTCCTTATTCCTTCACACTATCCATATTCCAATTTACCACCATCATCATCAATAACATATCGGCTGTTTTTAGTTATCATAGCCGTCAACATTCTGAGAAAACAAGAAGAACTCAAATGACAATGATGAGCAACAACCATATTAATGGCGTGGGTCCGTTTGGCGACACTACGTTGACCAAGGTCTTTGTCGGAGGTTTAGCATGGGAGACTCCCAAAGAGATCCTGAGAGATCACTTCCAGAAATACGGCGATATTCTCGAAGCTGTTATTATCTCTGACAAAGCTACCGGTCGATCCAAAGGATACGGCTTTGTAACCATCTCTTCTATTATTATTATCATTAATGCATTCTTCTTGTTTTGTAACGTATATTCTCTTACTGTTTTGCTATTGTGCGCATTAGGTGACGTTTAAAGAGCCGGAATCGGCTAAAAAGGCTTGTGAGGATCCTACGCCGGTGATCAACGGCCGTCGAGCCAATTGTAATCTGGCTTCGCTTGGCGCACGCCGTCAGAAAACGTTAAACATTGTTCCACCGTCGCCACCACCACCACAGCACCACCAGCAAACCGGTATGTATGTTTTGCCAATATTTAAATTAAGGTTTATGGTCCGTACATAAATGTTATTATGGGTTAAAAGTGTCGATGCTTTTGGAATTTATTAATGTAGGGCCTAATGTGATTGTGGGACCGAGATCTGCCGGTGCTATTACCTCGCCTCAGAACCATGTGCAGTGGTATTATCCACCTACGCCGCCTACACCGGCGACACCGTACCACCACCACCACCAGGCTGCCGTGCCTTACTACGGCTATGCTCCGGCGACATACGTTGCTGCAACTGATGTCAGTTACAATCATGTAAGTGAATCCAGATCAGTTACAGTTTTGTTTTAAATGTATCTTATTGTTATTATTGTGTCAATCAGTTACAGTTTTGCTTTTAAATGTTATCTTATATAAGCGCATTTTATAAAAGCAATACAAAGTTTTCGTTTTTTTATATAAATAAAAATCTCATAAGTAAATAACTGGTGGTGGACTGATGTTGTGCTACTTTGTTAAAATTTTATCATATATTAGCGTATTTTACTTCTTAATTTAAAAGTTCTAAATTAAACCAAGGGTTTATGTTTAGCAGGATAGGCTTTGCGATTCAAAAGGGAATAGCGGCGCAGCTTGTTGCCCGCTTACCCACCATCTAAATGTAACTTGTTTCGTTGATCAATAATAAAATCATATATTATCTTAAAATATATTTTTAAATTATTATTTACTAATTATTTAATATTTTATTTATTCAATGAGTAATATGCATGTATGTTTTTAACATGAATAAAGAATATATAAGTTTTCTAAATAGATGGTATATAAGTATTTAATAATTTATTTATTCATCGTGTAGTACATGTCTTTTTAACGTAAATAAACAATATATAACTTGTCTAAATAGATACTAGAAAATAGTCAGTTTTATATAACCTGATTTTTAAAACAATTAATTTATTGAATTTGCAATTTTTTTCTTAACAGAAATTAGGGTATACTGGTGGGGCCTACATGAGTGGAGGACACTACTCTATGATGTACCCTAGTCAACCTACGGTGGGTGCGCACACATTGATGCCAATGTACCACCCTATGTACACATACAATCAATCTCAGGCAATGGGCTTACCAGCCCAGTTCTTTTGTGCACCAACATCTGCTGGCCCAATGACTGCTGCTCCTCCTGCTATTTACTCTAAGCCCACACAAATTGCTCCAACTCCAACAAGTATATATTTTATTCTATCTCCTGATTCTACTTGATTTTGCTTTTATCTCAAATCTGACAGTCCCTATAATTTATGTTGGGTTCTATAAGATCAAAGGGTGTGGGGGGCGGCATAGGGGGGGCATGGCTATGCCGGGCCTCCTACACCACCCCCTTGGGGCGGCATAGCCTTTGGAGCGGCATGGGTGGCAAGATTTTGCCGTTGATGCCGTGCCATTTATTTGTTTGTTAATTGATTTTTTTATTATTTTAATAATTCTGACCAATGAGGAGGCCCGTCATCATAGTGCACACCACCCCCTTAGAGGCCCATCATCAAGATGCCTCTCCTCCCACTCTTACGTGGCGGTCCATCATGAAAATGCCACCCCTCTCCACACCCACTAGTCTAACTGTCATAATAAGTTATACCAACTTGTAAAAACCATATAATATTTATTGTCTGGGTAGGACATGCTAAAATCAACTATTGACAAATTTCAATCTTATATTTTTATTACTCCATAAGTTATAGATTATAGATTCCGATTCAGGTTTTAATCTAGCTTCCACTTGTTACGAAATGCTTGTCTAGCTTAAGCTGTGTTTTACGTGGTCCCATTGCCCCATTGGTAGCCGGGTTATAAAAAAGTTATTTTAAAGCCCAATCATCTAATAATATGTGATCTTTTATCTTGAGTAAAAGTTTTCTAGATGTATAAAGAATCCTTTTTAAATCTTATGCAAATTAATTATATATTTGATAGAATCTTATAAATTTGTATTAAAATATTAATCCTCACATGCAAATATGCTCCTTTTGGACATAATGTTTTTGATGATTTTGCCAGTAAGGGTGTGGCAGACTCACATGGTTCCAAAGGTGATAATACTTATTTGTTCCAACCTGTCAAAACATATTACAAGTTGTTCATGCATGCTCACACTTTTCACCCATCACTTGCACACACATGACACATGGGGTATCTAAGTGTAATAATTCTTCTTCTATTATATATTGCATCAATAGTCCCAACAATTTGTTTGATGTTAAATTTTAGTCCCTTCATTTCATCACCCACATGAGAACTACTAATGATACAAGTATAGTTTGTTTGGCTGTTGAATAGGTACAGTTGGGTGAAGAAGAGGAAGCTTTAGAAAAAAAGGTGGTCAAAAGTGGCAAATAATAAAAGAGGAGGGGGTAGAGTGGCTTTTCAGACCAACGTTATTTTATTTGATCTGCAATGACCAACTCTTCTTTCTTTCCTTTTTTTTATAATTTTTTTTCTCAATCTCCTCTAGTTACATGATTTCTTATATTTAGTTTTAACTTGTCATTTTTTTTATGCTCATATCTAATTAGATTCATTCATTTGTCATCATTCTCATTCTACATTTAACTTGTATCTCACAAAACATTTTAAAATAGAAATTATTGTAATGAATATCAATTAAAATTTGATCTTACACTTTATAAGATATACTGATATTTTGAGTAGAAATCTTTACTAATACAAGGATTCGGGTGCATATTTTATTTAAATTCCTGGTGTAGGAGAAGATTTTTGTTTTTAACCGACAATCTTACAAAATAAACTAAACCAATTAACCGGTTGGTTAATAAGATCAATTAACCGATGACTTTGGTTTTGACTGAGACTAATAACCAAACTGAACCGAATCATACATACTATTAGAAGTATCTATGTTCCTTGCCGCATCACGTGGACATCCTGATAGTAATATATAAGATATATCGATATATTGATATTTTGAGTAGAAATCTTTACTAGTTTAACGATTCGGGTGGATTTTAGTATTATATTCTTGGAGTACAAGAAGATCATTGTTCTTAAATTAAACTAGGGTCTTAGTTACTATGCGTTTCGTGGCGGGGATGTTGTGAAGGAGTGTTAGTACTATAGACAACGATTTTTTCGCATTCCTTCGCCCGATGCAACAATAACTCTGTTGGTATTAGTTATGTGATAGCAAATGTCCTGCACATTGCCGCGAGACACGGTTTACACGTGTGCGGCCGTGAAACAGGTAATCACCATACTTGTACCTAACAAGTACGGGTCCCCAAAGTAATTGTACAGAAAATGATCGCTATAGTATATTACTAATATTCAAAGGTAAAGCAACAAAAAGTATGCGCAAATTTAAACACCTTATATTTCCTCTTTTATTTTTACAACCAAGTTATTTGAATCGATGGTTATTTAACTACTTAAATAAGCAATCCTGTTTATTTTGTATATTCAATATTTTGCCCTCTTAATGAAGTTAATAGAAAGGCATAACTATCCCATAGCTGTAAAAGGTAAAAACAAGGGTAAATTACACGTTATGTCCTTTACGTTTACCTCAAATTGCACCGTTTGTCCTTTATCTTTAATAATTACACATGTATCCTTTATTTGAAAGTTTTGCACACCAGAAGTCCTTTACACTAACTATATTCAATATCTTGGTTATCTTCTCTAACACCATCCAATTTCTTAGTTATCTTTAATTATGTATTATTCATTTAATGGTTCTAATAATTATTTAAAATACATTTACAGCTCCAAAAATTCTAGAAACTTTATAGAAGCTTAATTACATCCCAAATTTCGTTATTTGTAATTTTAATTTAGGAAAATATGTTTTTAAATATATTTAATATATTTTCTTTTTTAATTCATAACAAAATTTGGGATGTAAATAAGCTTCTATAAAGTTTCTAGAATTTTTGGAGTTGTTAATGTATTTTAAATAATTATTAGAACCATTAAATGAATAATACATAATTAAAGATAACCAAGATATTGGATGAGGTTAGTGAAGATAACCAAGATATTGGATGAAGTTAGTGTAAAGGACTTGTGGTGTGCAAAAGTTTCAAATAAAGGACACACGGTGTAATTATTAAAGATAAAGGACAAACAGTGCAACTTTAGGTAAACATAAAGGACATAACGTGTAATTTACCATAAAAACAAAATCTCGAGTGAAAAAGTAAAAAAGAAAGTATGCAGCAGACATATATTAATGAGTTAACTGCAATTTGAGTCCCTGTGGTTTAGTGGAGCTGGCACCTTGCACCCATTTTCCAAACCTTTTGCACTCTGAGCCACTGTACTTGTATTTTCTTGCATTTTGAGCCCAAAAGTTAACTCTCCATCCATTTAAACGTTAAAAAAAAATAAAGTTACTAAAATACCCATACCCATCTTTCCCCATTAAATATTTTGAGCCCTAATTCTTTCCCCCAATTTTTCTCTGCACTTAATCAATCCTTCCAACTTCAATGATCGAAGCATCCTTCCAAGTTAAATAATCAAAGCATCATTCCAAGTTCTTCACAAAGGTAACAACTTCTTTATTGTGACACCCGGCAAATTCAGGTTAACAACGTCGTCTAGATTAAAGTCTACCTTAGCGAGTCACGCGTATTCTGTACTTAACTGGGTTAGTTGAGTCGGGTTATGGTTCGGGAACTGTTATGTGAGTCTAGGGAATCATTAGATGTTGGCCTAGAGGATCATTAGATGTCAGTCATTAACCAAGTGTACAAGGGGTGACGATTCAGAGAATCGTCAAAGCATAGGGAACATGCAAGTCTCGAGTCCCGGGAATTGGTGAACGAGTGTGAATGTGTTTGTTTGCAAGTGTTATGTGTTTACAATCATTATGTGACTTGTCGGTATGTGAAAATGTGTTAACATATGTTAAAACGGGGTTTAACGCGCAAAATACTTGGAACCATACCCTATAGGCGATTAGGGTGAGCTAATCGCCTATAGGGAGGCATCTGGGTGGCGAGTAGCAGCTTCCTTTAGGCGATTAGGGGGCTAATCGCCTAAGGGGGTGGCGATTAGCAACCCTAATCGCCTGCAACTGAACCATAATCGCCTGCAACGTGGGTTACGACTAAAAACGACTATAAATACAATACTTGACCTCCTAAACATCATAATATCAACCCTAGTCGCCCCACAACTCGTCCCAACACCCACACAACCTCTGGAACACGATTTTGGATCAAACAACTTGATTTCAAGCCTATTTCATCAATCAATCACAATCTTAAGGTGTGGTTTTCATCCATGCAATCTTTACTAATGTTTTTATTGAATCCCTAATGGTCCAGACCTGTTCATAAACACTTGTGTCTTCTGAAAATCGTTAATAATCGTTATTGTATGGATTCTAGATGTTATGCATGTTGTATGTGTAGGTTTTAATTAAAAGATAGGATTTTTATGATTCAAGAAGGGTTATTAACATGATGTTAGGGTAGTTACTGATTTATAATGATGGTTTGATGTGGCAATCTGATTGATTGTTCATTAGGTTATGTTTATGCATGTTAATGTGATGATTACATGATACTTGTGTTATGTTTTAGAAACGTGGTTGCATCCAGGACTGCTAGAACAAGGTTAAACGATGTATTTTGATTTAAACATGTTTGGGATACTTGTTTGATTGATATTGGAGGTTTCCACACGTTCTAGGTTTGATTTGGAGTGTTAAACGCGCGAAAAACCGAAACAGACATGCAGGTAGCGATTAGCAGGGCTAATCGCCTAAGGGACAGGCGATTAGCAGGCTAATCGCCTACCAGAAGAAGCTAATCGCCTACCCTTTAGGTGATTAGCATGCTAATCGCCTAATATGACTTGTTTTTGCATGCTGCATGACCCTAATCGCCTAGTGAGTTCTGAAATGCATGTCACATGACCCTAATCGCCTACAAACTCCAAAATTAGCATGTCACATGACCCTAATCGCCTAATGTATAGGCGATTAGCATTCCTAATTGCCTGTTGACCAACGTAATTGCTAGTTGACTTTTCCTAATCGCCTGTACTGCTGCAGTAAGTGTATTTTAGCATTCCGAGACCCGTTTTGACACCTAGGAACATGCTAGGAACCCCGTAACATGTCTAATAACTCGGTAACATGTGTTCGGGTCAATAATGTGTTAATTGAACTATGTGCTAGAACTTGTTGGACTTTAACGTATGTTAAGTGTGATTGCATGATTGTACGTTTGTGGATGCTAGTATAACACGGGAAGTCTCGGGTCACCAATGGGATGTCGAGTCTTGTACGTTTGGTCATGTTAACAGTAAACGTGTTTTCAAACAAACTTGGTTATGGTCTGGACATCTAGGGACTAACTAACCTACGGGTTATTAGTCTAAGTACTTGTAACTGTCATATGTTAGGTCGCCGCTTTACGGGGCTAGCATAGCTTGTTGACTTATTCTGTTATCTGAAGTAACGCAACCTAAGGTGAGTTTACGGCCCCACTTTACTTGGTTTTCACTTTTGGGGGAGAAAACATGTGTTAAACAACTATTTGGTAACAACTGTCATACTATGGGTTTTCAAACGGATTACTATACGATCTTTGGAAGTCCCGGGGGGAAACCATGAATGTGCTGGTTTGCACAACGGGGAAATGTGAATAGCGCTATTGGGAGTGACCAACCCCACCCGTCGGCTTGGAGGGCCGGGCGGGTGCATATTGTCTCAAACAGGAACAAGTTTACTATTCGGGCACAACAACTGGTTTGCGAGTTAGTAATGGTTTTCCAATCGTAGTAGTACTGGAACATGCGCCTAGCTAGCGTACTTGGTTTACAATTGTTATAGTATGGACAGGTTGAACTTGGAACTTTGATTAAAAACCTGTAAACTCACCAGCATTTTTGTGTTGACGTAAACTCTTACATGTTTTCTCAGGTCGCTAAGGTAGCACAATGGAACTAGGGCGCACGCGTCTGCACGGCGTCTAGTTAGGGTCGCATGGTCTTTGAACATTGAACATTTGGTTTTACTTTGGTTATGTAACGATATTTAGCTTCCGCTGATGTTTGGGATTTTTAAACTATGTTTTTTTTTAAATTCATTTAGTATTGTTTATTGTGATCATTGACTTGGATCCTGGTTTGTCATGCGCCTCGCGGTAAAACTCCGCAAGTGGATTTTGAGGGTGTGACATTTATTAATCGTTCTTCACCATTAATAAGTAGGGCTTGTGTCTGCAAATGTTATTCTTCACCATTAATCGGTCTGCAAATGTTCATCACAATTAATATCTTGATGCTTTAGCCGTTATTTATTACATTATATAGAATAAGTTAATATGAGTCATGGAATGTTTGCTATAATCTGTTGATGTTGTTAGCATGATATTTACATGGAATGTTTGCTACTATCAATCGAGCCTCATTGTTTACAGGGTCAAATATCAAACTTGCTGCTACAATCGAGCCTGATTACAGAGCTTGTAATGTCGTATTGTTCGTCGTCTGTGAGTTCACGAAGGTTCGATATGGCCGATGAATTGTGCCGATGTGGTGCGCCTACATGTTATCGCACCCCGGACGCCGATTCCTATGTTGTGTAAGTTTTATTTTTTTGACTGACATGTGTATTGTATTGTGATTTGTCTTTTACTTTTCATTATCATTATCTGTGCAAAATAAATAACAAAAATATGATTGGGAGAATAATAAGTCATGATTGAATATAAAACCGATTGTATTGAAATTTTATTGAAAATAACAGTAAGTCATCTAAAACCGATTGTATTGAAATATTAGGAAAAAACGGTTCATAAACTTACAATACACGACGTTTGGGTTGAAAGCATCACCATCCTTACGAATCCTTAACATATGCGACTCTATTACTGTAGCAGGTTAGGGTTAGTTTGAAAGATTAGTGATTCAATAATCTGCCATTAATGGTGAACGATTACTGTAGCAGGTAGGGTTTTCTTTTAATGGAACAATTGTAAAAGAAGGAGATTAATGTTAATTTCGATGCAAAATTACAAATCTGCCCTTGCATATAACGTTTAAATGGATGGAGAGTTAACTTTTGGGCTCAAAATGCAAGAAAATACAAGTATAGTGGCTCAGAGTGCAAAAGGTTTGGAAAATGAATGCAAGATGCCAGCTCCACTAAACCACAGGGACTCAAATTGCAGTTAACTCTATATTAATTGACCAAATACATCAAATTAGGGGAATGCAAACTTTTACGAAGGTCAAAAAAGTGTGGGTGGGGTGGGGGGGAATAGACCAACAAAACGTTTAATTGAAGTGTTAAGTGTTAATCTTTTAATAGATACAACAATATAACAGTTGAAACTTAGAACTCCAATTGTTAATACAACAATATAACAACAGAAGTGTTAATACAAGAATATAACAGTTGAAACTTAGAACTCCAATTGTTGACTTGAATACTAGAGATGAGATAGGTCAGTTTGGTTATAGGCTAATTCCTTACTTATATGTTGTTTTGGTTTTATGGTTTTATAAAGGTTTTGTTATGTGTGAGATTTAAGGGAAATATTTGTTGTGTATGTCACATATTCAGATTAAAGTAATAAAACATGTTTTCACAACCAAAGATTACCAATTATTAAACCAACCACATCACCCAGTTTGATGGCGTCCCACCACAGTAGGCGAACCGTAATGAGAAGACACAACCTTACTGAACCAAAGCAAACCGTCTATGTGTATGGTTCCTGGACCGACCCAGCCGGTTTTATCCTATTGTTAAAACACTAATATTTCTAAAAATAACTTTTTAACGGTTAAACCAAATGTTTATCTCGCCGGGTCAAAAGGGAAACATCCATCCACCTGTCCATGGTTATCCACGTGTAAAGCCAATAATATACCAACGTGGCAAATATGAGATGAATACGGCACACGTATTCATATCTTCACTTTCCTTCTTTCCTAACCAACACAAAGAAGTTACAATTCATCAGTTAGATTCACAACTCAAACATAAAAAAAAAACCTATCAAAATCGAGAACAGAGGGTACGTGACTCAATCATGGGTAGTGAAACCTTTGTGGAGATTATACTTGCAATCCTCTTGCCTCCTGTTGGCGTTTTTCTTCGCTATGGTTGTGGCGTAAGTCATATCTCTCCATCTATATATGTTTCTTTAGAAAGCGGACCCAATAATTATATTCTTGGGGTAATTTTGGGGTCTAACCGAACTTTTACGAGGAGCGTTCATGATTTTTACCTACCTATAAATTACATTAAATTTGTATTTTTAAGGGGGTATCCACCATGCATGTAGGTCTATCACTCTGGTTTGTTTTGTTTTTAAATATCAACCGATGAGTTAGTTTGTTTATGGATCGAAATTGATTCATTTGAAGTTGAAAGGTCTATAAGGATGATTATATGAATAAATGCAATGCAGGTGGAGTTCTGGATTTGCTTATTGCTGACAATACTGGGGTATCTTCCGGGAATAATATACGCTATTTATGTTTTAGTTGTTTAGATTTTTAATTAATTAGTGCTGTTTAATTTCGTACTTTCTTTTGTTGTTTGAATTAATATGAGTAGCTTGTGATCAAGGGAGTTCTTTTTTTGGTTTTTGGCTAATGTAACCAAAATCAAGCCATATGGAATTAATTGGTCGGTAGGTTGTAACTTGCCCATGTTGGCAACACAAGAAACACATATGGCTCAAACTCGGCTTCATCTCTTTTATTATTACAATCTTAAGTGGACAAATAAAATTGAATTCATAACCCTATAATTTTACTAGGATATAAATTAATCCTACCCCAATTCAATAATCTAACCGATAGGCATAAACATTTAGACTAAACAATTTAATTAAATAAATATTCTACTTCAATTCATCTCCTTGTCGTCATCTTTATCATATCATATCAAATAACCCGACCGAGCTTATAGGTTACCCTTTTAACGTTTTTGCAATTGCATTTGCATTTGCATTTTAGAATAGGCGTTGCGTTATGGACTTAGCGTTAATTAAATTTAAGGTTTTGACAAGAAAAGAACAATTATATTTTGAATTTTTTTCTTTTTACTAAAAGTTGCTTCAACTCCAATGTTTACGAATTTATGCCTTTTAGAAAAGCGTATTACAAGACGAGTGTAACAACTACAATTCACATCGATGCAACCCGTTATTATTTTTGTGAGAAGTTCATATATTTAAATGTCCATTAGCTGGAAATAAAAGAAACCTCTATTTGGGTAACTAAATACCTAAGACTACGTGTTTTGGCGTGCGAACGAGCAGACGAGCCACCTGGCTCGCGAACACGACAACGCGGGGGGGGGGGGGGGTGAGGGAGGCTGCGAGCGAGCTTGCGTGGGAGGGTGCTTGCGTGGGAGGGAGAGGAGAGCAATGGCTCTTTAGAGGGCTGCTAGCGTTGGCGGTCAATTTGAGCCCCAACAAGGTCAGGTGAGTGAGTAGCTTCCCTTATTCGGCGACACGTCAATGTCTAGTTGTTGTGAGATGAGAGAATAGAGTTGATGCTCACGGTGAACCACAACACATAGTCTAACTAGTAAGAGCATGATCACGATGAAAGAATAACTTAGAAAAATTGATTCATGCTTGATAGCCCAAAAACTAAAAATGACATAAACATTATCTCTTTAAATTATATTTTTAAGGATGTTCAACATATAATTAACGGTATTTAATATATAAAGGGTATGTTTGGCAAGGAGCTTTTAAGAGCTTTTAGGAGCTTCAAGCTTTTAACAAAAAGCTCCTACTTAATAAAAAGCCTTGTTTGATTGAAGGAGCTGGAAGCTTTTAGGTTGGAGAAAAAGCTCTACAGTGAAAAGCTACTAGTACTAGCGTTTAAAAAAAACTCATACTAGCTACAAGCTTTTAATGATAAATAACACAAATACCCATTCTATTTTTTCTAATAAAATAAAAACTTTCCTTACAAGCTATTAATTATGCCCATTTTGATCATTTTATACATTTTATTAAAAGCTCCAGCTACTTTGCCAAACACCAAAATATATTTAAAAAGCTACCAGCCACCAGCTAGTTTTGCCAAACATACCCAAAGTAGAAAAGTAATTTTTATAAAGTAAAAACATTCCCTTCCATCATTGTATATAACTAGTTAATTTTATAAAAAAAAAGTTTAATAAAAAGTTTGTATAAATATATGTAATTTGTCTTTTAAATAATGTGTACATTCTAGCCTTCTTAACTTTACTCAATTTTGTCCCTATCTCAAACCAAGAACTTCAAGAATTTTAAAGGAGTATAAATTTTTTATACATTAATTTTTTTTTTCTAAAAAAAATAACGAACGAACATTTTTTGTCTTATTTAAGTATATCATTATTGTAGTTTTTTAATTAAAAATTTAATATCTTACGTGATTAAACGAAACCAAACCATTAAACAAAACCAAACAAAAAACGGACGAAACCGAACGAAAATCAACAAAACACCAAAAATCAATTATCGGATTTTTTTACCTTTGATTAACCGAATAACCAAACCACTCATATATTTGTAGATTTCTTGCTTTTATACATCATCTCATGTATTTATACCTTCATTTCATGTATTTGTAAACAAAAAGTTTAACTCAAATTTGGCTTTGGTTATTAACCGAAATAAAACCACAGAAAGCCGACAATCTAATAACCTTATTCGAATCGATTAACTAAAAACCAATAGATTAATAAGAATTACAAAATTGGGAATGTAAGAGCCTAAGAGGGGTCTGGGTTGAAAATATTTCCATTCGATAACATCTGCAAGTGTTTTGATTGTAGTTGGGTGTGGTCTACGCCTTCTTGATTCCAATCGTGTGTTAGGGTTTTGAATTTTAAATCTAATTCCGTTGCATCTTTACTCGCTAATCATCAGGTATGTACTATCATCATTGATCTGATCCACTTTTGATGCACGATTAAAGTATATATATTTCATATGACACTACACTATTGATTCAACTTCACATATTGATCATATATTCATACGCTTACTATAATCCGCTGTATATGTAGCTGTATTGTAATTTAGGTGGTTATCTGTTATTTAATTGTCAAATTCAATCATTAATTCATTATGTGGAATCAGAATAATTCCTGTATTTGATCTATGGATTTATAGGTCAGTTGACTATTTATAGGCTTAATCTAGGTACTAAAACTTCTTTTTGAATAATTCATCTAGTTCATATTAAGTTTGTTAAGCATTAAGTATTGGTATGCTCTATCTTGCTTGATTATGGTCCAGGATCTCTGGGCAGTTTGGTATGAACAAGTATTTGCTTCTCTTATCGCTGTTCTGCAGTTTCGTGATATTAATATACCGTGTAAAATGTTTAGGAAAAAATTGCAGTATAATGGCATAGTGCAAAGAAGCATCTTTTCTATGTATCTTCCACGGTTTTTGCTCTCGTTCTTTTTTTATTAATATCCATGTATAATTGTATATTGTATGCGTATTTGTGAGTGAGATAACATAAGACTGCGGCGATTATACAAAAGATGATAATGCTATATCAGCTTAAGTCTATCGTTATGTTCTTATCAGTGTTGCAAAACTCTGTTTGGGCCTGTACTCGGCGACCTACCTTGGAGCGAGTACTCGGCCTAATCTGGGGAGTACTCGGGGCTCAAATCGGCCTATGCGGGGAGTACTTGGCCAACTCGGCGACCTACCCCTAGAGCGAGTACTCGGGGAGTAATCGGTCAACTCGGCCTTGTTTTGCAACACTCATTCTTATACAGAATGCAAAGTGGTTCATCTGATACAGGCACACTAGAGTGATGAATCATTGTTGACCATTTAACCCCTAAACTTCCAAATTAATGACACATGTTTAATCCCATTGCCTGTTATATATCCTCATATATGGACTAACGGACTGTTATTGACATTTTCATTACTGTAATAAACTAAATATAATCCACCATCTTTGTATGTCAGTGAGAACTGAAAAATATATTGGAAAGCTTTGTGCTCACAAACTATTTTCTACGTTGTACCTATCCGTGAGTTAGGTATAAACAATCAATTAGCATATCCAATAGAGAACTCCATCACTGCTAAATATTTATTTATGATTAGTTATTTACATTTTGGTGCAGGACGAAATTTCAATATTTCACGGAGCTTGATTCACGGGTTGTTAAGACATAACCCTTGGCCCATTGCTAGAGAAAAAAAATATCCGTGCAAAGATCCAGGTTGTACTGACCGAACCTGATCTAATCAGCACCATGGACAATGCTGAACCATTCAGTGCCTCAACAGCACCACTGACATGGCATGACTTCTTGGAACGTATGCGGCATCCATCCGCGTCAGAACTTGTTAAATCCATTAAAACTTTCATCGTAACCTTCTTAAATAACCCTCGAGATCCTGAAAAGGACAGTGCGGCTGTACAGGAATATCTTAGCAATAGGGAATCTGCTTTCAGGGCCCATCCTCTTTGGGCGGACAGTTCTGAAGAAGAGTTAGATAGTGCAGGTGAAGGGCTCGAGAAATACATCATGACAAAATTGTATACGCATGTCTTTGCCTCACATCCTGATGATGTAAAAGTAGACGATGAACTCTATGAAAAATTGGCTTTAGTTCAGCAATTCATTCGACCTGAACACTTAGATATTCAACCAACATATCAGAATGAGACATCATGGTTACTTGCTCAAAAGGAGCTACAAAAAATTAATCTCTACAAAGCACCGCGAGACAAACTCGTGTGTATCCTAAGTTGCTGTAAAGTCATCAGTAACTTGCTGTTCAATGCTTCGACTGATGCAAGTGAAAGTCTGCCTGGTGCTGACGAATTTCTTCCGGTTCTTATTTATGTTACCATAAAAGCAAACCCGCCTCAGTTGCACTCAAATTTGTTGTACATTCAAAGGTACCGACGGGAATCTAGACTAGTTGGAGAAGCAGCTTATTTCTTCACAAACATGCTATCTGCTGAGTCATTCGTTATGAACATAAATGGGGAATCTCTTTCAATGGATGAAACAGAGTTTCAGAAGAATATGGAGTCAGCTCAAGCTCTTATATATGGATTATCGGGTGATTATGATGGTGGTCAAAGTCAAAGCATATCAGAACCTAAAGAAATCAAGAAGGAAAACAGTAGCACTGTTGCAATTGAATCAACAAACAGTAGTACGGTTGCAGTTGAATCAACAACCGAAGAGCCAAACATGAAAGAACCATCAGTGAGCAAAATCCCATCAGTTTCAGATTTGGAGAATAAAGGAGCCAATATGATCTTGAAAGATGAAACGTCGATAAAAGAATTTAGGAATTTCCAGTATTTTTACTCGCGAGCAGGTGATTTGACTGTGGGTGATGTGGAAGATCTGCTGAATAGTTATAAGCAACTTGTGTTAAAGTATGTTAGTCTTGCAAAAGGGTTGGGTGTTCCAGCTTCATCAAGTGAAACCCAAAACAGAAGTATAACTACAGATGCAGTGGAAGATGAGGCAAGCACAGGGGTTTTCAGTGGGAATACAGAATCAAAATTAGCCGAAGAAAGAGCCGAAGACAAAGTTGAATAATCGAAATTGTTTTCAACTTTGATAGACAAAGCTGAGCTTGTCTCTCATGGGTGTGATTGGGTTCTTTTTGTTCTTGTATTGATAACAGATTTTGGTTATAATTACTTGTACGTTAAATTTGAGAGATGCAGTCGCATTTGTTGTATTGTTTGCAAAATTATGCAAGAATACCTGTTTTGTAAAGCTGCATATACAATTATCCATAGCGTGTCTCAAATATGTGATCCGTACGCTTTCACCTCTCCCCTTGGCTCTGAGGACCCTATCACCTGAGCGTCTTTACTTTGCAAATGAAAAAGTAGTGTGCCAACATGGAGAAGCGCGGTATTACAGCCAATGTCATCAACATCTTACATGTGTATTGCCGAGTTCAAGATGTAAAAGTCCATTGTGTGTGCCGTTAAACCAAGGACCAGCATGCCAGTTCTGGTTCGGCTTCACAACCAGGATCAGTAAATTTGAAGACTTGCATGTTGTCCAGCAGGAGGTACAAACAAATGACCATAGCGCGATTGCAAAATTATTGCCTGTCTTCCATATTTAGATACGCTTAAAGACAAGACGATTTTGCACCTCCAAGCCAAGAAACACCACCAAGGCTTTTATAAAGTCTAATAGCACACATAAGAATAAACAGTAATCACAGGTCTCTACTCAACAATTGGGTTTGCATTGAAAGCGGCATTGAATTGCCAAGTTCAAAGTGCATAGCACTATAATCAAATTACCACTCAAGATTGGCACCAAATATATACATAGCAAGCCAACATGTTCCCGTCGTTTCAATCAATAATAAGATCCTACTTTTAAGAAAATAGAAGGAAAGTAACAACTTAAGCAATGAAGAATGCGAATGCACGTTCGTAAATCTGTACAAATTGTAATTCCATTACTCAATAAAAAGATACAACAAAGCACTCGCTCATATCATTATCTTATTATGGTGGTTCTGTTCATAGCAAGATGACAATCCCTTCTGCACAATAACCAATCAAACTAGTCATCTATCACAAACATGGTTGCGTTTCCCTTCTTGAAATTATAGGTCGTATGATCTACCACCTGTATAAAGAAGCACATGAATTACAATCAAAGGATCACATAATAATCCGACAAGACACTTACATTAGTATTGCTGAGTTCAAGATTGTAAAAATCCATCGCGTGTGGTTTAAACAACGGCCCAGCATGCCAAGTCCCCCGGTGGAGCTTCAAAAACTTCGGACCAGTGACTTTGAATACCTGAACACTGTCAACAGCAGGAGGCACAAAAAAGTGACCACTACGTGCTTTCAAAACATTATCACCTTTGTGTTCTAGATTTGGATCCACAATAGACGGCTTTGCAACTCCAAGATACCAAGCAATATCCGTGCCAATTGCACCAAGGCATTGGGTCACACTTGCATGATGTGTTATTCTTGAAAACTTGAGGGCCTGATCTCGAAGCTGCATGATATAGAATCTGACAGAACACATAAAAGTGAGATAACAAAATCAATTTTGTACGAAACTGATGGAATTATTGTAAACATGTATGAAATCGAGCTAACAACTTTTGCAACTTCATCATTCTGACTCAAAGTTGGTTAGACATGTTTATATTTTTATGGTGTTGCTCTCTTACACTTCTTTGGAGATCAGTAGCTTTCTATTTATATATGTTTTGGTTCTGTGTGCTGGTCTGTTATTTATTTTGGAGCCGTAAGGTCTCTCTGGAAACAACCTCTTTATCTATAGGGACAAGAGGTAAGGTTTGCCAACATCCCTTTAGTGATACAAATAGATTCTATACAATACAATTTATAATAGATGATTCAAATCAATAATGCAAACAATAACTAATCATAAACTCCAAAAAAAAAGACCAAATGTTTTTAGTAGGATCGGTTTTGCATCCTGTTGCCATTAAAAAAATGAATTAACATCAACTAAGCTATTATTTTGAAATAAGCATATACAGGAAAAGAGGAATTAAAACTGAAATATAAAAGATTGTAAATTATAACTAGTAAAGGGATAGATAGAAAGAAAGAAAGAAAACCCTAGAAGAATAGAGACCTGGGAGTGCCTTGAGAGAGATCGAGTTGAGCATCGTGAGGGCCGAACTCCTCTCCGTCGGCCGACGCCTGAATCACTTGTCCAAACTCTTTAAAGGTCTCCGGTGTTGCTTCCACAGCCTTCACTTTCACTATTGTCGGTTCCATTGAATCCGTCGGTTTGAAAAGAGGGGAGAAACTAGAAATGGGAGATCAATCGAATCGAGGTGGGACGTGTAATCAGTACAGGCTGACCCAGAGTGTTAGTCGGAGCTCCACTGGTTACACCACTTGCTGTTAAAAAATAATATCATGTTTCAATTCCTTGATTTTCGGTCCGACATTGGTTGGTCCAACTAAAAAAGGGTCTGTTAGTATGAATCGGGCCGACCAAACCCCGGTTTCCGGTCTGGTTTTCAAAACACTTCTTGAGTCTAATAAAATCTTAAGAAAAACACAATCTCGTTTGAGAAATGCTCGTAAATAACTCATTTGTAATGGACTATGTTATAGACGAGTCGATTCAACCTGACTCGGTTTGTAAGCAATCCAAGTTCAAGTTTAAAGTTTAAACCTTGGCTTTCGGTTTGACTCATTTTTGCTCTTTTAAGTTAAACCCCAAAATAAAGATGTATTATATTCTAGTTTCCCTTGTACTATTCTACTGATTTGATGCCCTTATATTTAACTTGTCCGGTAATTTATCGAGCCTTGTTAATGTATAGATTTTGTATTATATTCAGTTGTGTAACTCGTTTTATCTTGAAATGAGACTTATTTTATAGAGATTTATATGTTATTAAATATTAAGGGTCAAGTTCTTTATAAAATGTCTTCTCACAAATAATCCGTTGTTGAAAAGAGAATCTAAGGTAGCATTTATTTAACATAGTTGAATGGAATTTGGATGAAATTGAAATTTAGATTCTTTCCTTATGTTGTTCGTTTCAACCAAAAAATGTACTAGAATTGGACATGGAAAATGAAATCCTTCAAACTCCTTTAAGTATGGGAATTCAAAATCCTTTCAACATGTGAAGGATTTCAAGTAATTCATTGGATTCTTCGACCAATTGACGTCATCGCATCCGCCACCCAACCACCATCCACCATGCCTGACCTCCTGGTCACGCTGTGACCACTCCACTCGCCATCACCGCCGACCTGACTCGTGTCGTCTTGGCCCGCCCTGGCAGAACGTTGACTCGCACAGTCTTGACTAGACATGACCTCAACCCACGCTGTCACGACTTGACATCGACCAACAATATCTTTATTGGACCCGAACCGACCCATTAAAGACCCAGTCTATTTCTTCCGACCGGGCCCATCAACGACCCGCACCATTTTGATTCCATTGGGCCTGTTGACGACCTGACCCGATGCATGTGGGGGTGGGGACTAGATCAATAGATTCCAATTCCTTTGTCAACAGAACATGCCAAGAATGGAATTAAGATTCAAATTTTGTTTCATTCTGTGAAACGAATGCTACCTAAGTAATTATCATGTTGAGTTATGGTTACTTAGATAGCTTGAAGCCCGCTCGGAATTAGCTCGTTTTCGAATTCGATTTGGTTGTAAACAAGACGGCTTGCTCGATTTGTAAACAACCCGAGTTTAAGCTTGATCCTGGATCAGTTCAACTCATTAACAACCTAGTTCTATGTTGAACGCACCCCTAGCTAACATTCATCTTGGTACTTGATCGTATATTTTCTTAATATACATAAACTGTGGGTCAAATTGATAAACTTGAATCATACAACTTTCTTTAACTTTTATTAAGACCCTAATTGGATGTATATATGGAGAAAGTATGATGATAGATGACGTCAAAGAAACCATTCTTGATGTATGGATAAGTACACATGAATCTAAACTAGCAAAGTGGCATATTGTACTTTTTACCAAATTTGTAGCAGGAGGAACTGGCTAAATAAAGGTGTATCCATATTGGGGGTTAACTGGGCGTGAATTCCCCCTTTAGCGTCCTATTTGCACCCAAATACCACCCCTAGGGCGCGAATGGTGTTAAAAATCAAAGAGGCGTGATTTTTTTACGTCGTGAATTCTCCTTTTTTCCTCTACCTTTGAGCAGCCAATTAAATACATCCATGTGGAGTGAAGGGGCTTTGAATTACATGACCACTACATATGGTCTTACCAACAAGTCGGATCATGTTAGATTTTTTCTTTTCTCACCCAAGGGAAATACGACAGTGCATCATTGTAATTATCAATGGGTCGGGTTTGTGTCTAGAACAAAAAATATCGTTGATCGGTTGACAGATGTAATTTGTTAGTTCTAACGATGGATAACATATGTTTAAGCTCGGTAAACTACTAAACTAGTGACGAGTGACGACTAATTGACTGTATAGCCTATGGATCCTTTTTTTAACCTCTTGATTCTAATTGAATAATTAACTGCTGAAAGTATGCACAAATTGACATAAAATTTGAAATACTTGCAATTATACTATCTATTACCTTGACTTTAATAATACAATGTATGTAGAAAAACAGAGGAAAAAATCTATTGGTAGTGAGAATGTATAGTAGTCTTATCTTAAACCAAAGGAATGTGGACGTAGTCAAGACCAATGATATACATATACCTACTTTCCTTGTATTTCTAGCCAATGTCAACTATGAACAATAAACCATATATATCTTCATACTCCAGACATCTTTCATTAAATAATTTGGGTCACGTCTTGTGGGTCATGTTCATATAATAATTGATATAATAGGTGTTACTAACAAATAAGTATGAAACCAAGAAGTAAATCAAGACCAAAAGGTAGATGAAAACTGTATAAACAATTAAACTTAAAGATTAAATACAATTAGCTTAGCTATCTCTGTTCTGATTTCAATGCAAACCTTATGAATTCATACTGTTGATTACCACTAGAATAGGAACGTCACTCTCACAAGTTGGCTCTTGACCATTTAAGGAAGAATAAGGACCCACAGGACTAGTTGAGCCCAAGTCATGTCCATGGTCCACCCAAGGCCGGCTCGCCTCTTTCTGGCCAGTTTCATACGTTTAAGATAACTAAAACCTATACGTGATCAATCGTCATTTTCAAAGAAAAGAAACACAATCAAGACTACAAATCTTATTATAAAAAAACATAATTAATACTACCAATTAATAAACGTGTGCAGGTAAACGTTTAAAAATGAAAACAAAACATATAAACAAATTAGTGTAAAAATAAACGATTTAGGTTTGTTCTTTTTCTTCTCGCAATTCTTTACTCGTTTGCAATAAACATCTTCCTATCTATATATACATATGCATATATATATATATATGTGTGTGTGTGTATAACTAGTCTTGTTTGATTAAAAATAAGAAAATATGTTTGAGAAACCGTGTGGTAGAAAAATGACAAGAATGATCTGCACTAATGCTGGACAGGCTGCAACCTGGAAGGCTGCAGTCTTATGCCTTTACATGTTATGTTTAGAACATATATACCTTTTCACATTATCTTTATTTATTGTCAAACAAAGAAAATGGAAACGTCTACTTGGAATATAGTTGTGTCTTACATAACTTAATAGACTTCTATCACTTACACAGACATCCACATTTCCTGATTTCTCTCTTGCATTTTGCTATTCATGTTACAGTTATACAATCAAATCACCAAGAATTTTCAAAGATAAACCTGGTGAACTCTTAGTCTGTTTGATTTTTCTCGCGGAATTAATGTAACATCAAAAGCTTAATGTAATAATAATCCTGAAGACGGTTGGAGAAACCAGACCACAAACACAAACCACCACAAAATAACAAAACAAATAAACCCTATTTATACTATGTTGGACATATGGTATGTCCGATAGTAATTAAAGTCAAAGTCTATGTAACCCGACCCGGTACGATCCGAAGAGTTACACGTTGGTACACGAATCAGATAAGTTTACATTTAGGTGGTTTATTATTTGTGAAATAATAAATTGTTTGAACTGGAGGGACTTAATAGTAAAAGAGTTTATTATTAAAGGAGAATCCTAGTTGATTACTAAAAGGGGTTATGTGTAAGTTTTAGGGAATCCTAATTGATTACTAAAAGGGGTTATGTGTAAGTTTTATTGTTATAAATAAGGGATTAGGGATCAAACCCTAATCACAAGTTTTATAAGATAAAAACACACATACACCCACTTCTCTTCCCTTGGTCGCCGCTACCACCACTCGGCCTCCTCCCTCCGCCGCCAAGCAACCACCGCCGGTCACCCATTCCTTCTGGTTGGTTCGTGCTCGGTTTGTGATACTTCCTACTAGCGAGGATTCGTTGTAACCCGCGTGTTGCAATCCCGGTGTAGTCGTCAAAGGTTGATTACTAAACCCCCTATGGTTGTGAATATTATTTATTTGTTTATACGCATCTAACCGAGATCCTGATTGGGAATATTTTGTTAATTGGATTAATAAAATCTATTATTATTCACTATATATATGAATCGCAAATATATATATATATATATGTATAAATATATTTCGGTCAAAATAAAATAATAATAATAACCGCTTCCGCTTCGTATACGATACTAAGATTCCCAACAGTGGTATCAGAGCCACGGTTACGCGCGTATAGATGGTAAAGTTATAATTTTGATCTTTGTTTTATTTGTCAAAATTTATTTTTTTATTTTGACAAAAGATCAAAAGCTTTTAGTTGTTCATGTTTGTGATGTGAATCGAGCCCTAGGTTTCTGACCCTTGTCATGGTTGTGTTTGTGATTGGTTTTATTTTATCTTTATCTTTTATTGATTTGTATTTTTTATTACGGATATTGGATCCGGTGTAATAGATAGGATTAGAATAGTTTTGTTTTATTTTGTATTTCAAATTTATTTGTAATCCTACAAGTACAAGATCAAGATGAAGATAAAAAGGCGAACAGGTTCCATGAAGATAGAGATCTCGGGTCAAGTGGGAGTTATCAAATAGTTTTGAAACCCTTTTAGACTAGTTCGTTTCGTTTCTGGCTAAAACGAAACGGGCGACCTGTTAGGGGCTCGATTCGGTTATTTTATTTTATGTTTTGTGGTTGTGTTTTATTTATTGTAAATAATCGAGATAACCCAAAATAAATAAAATTTTTCACAATCATGACAACGGTTTTGTTAAAACAAGTTTTATAAAAACCGAAAAGCATATTTAATAAAAGGAGTTTTATTAATATTAAAACAAGTCCATTCGCGATAATACGACCAACGTAGTTTAAATAGGGTATTTAAAACTATACCGTGTCGAGTGTTGAAAGTAGTTTCAATTATCACGAACAATATAAAATTGGATTTTATAAACTATTGTGTGACTCACATCATGCTAACGAGTCATTCAAAATATTTATGGTAAATATTAAAATTAAATCCCAATTTTAATTGATGTTTTTATGCCACCCTTAACGAGTTAACACTTCTTCTAAATCGAACCCAGAAGTTAGTGCCGAACCCTGCTCTGGAGGTTGATCATGTAAGAAGGTAATCACCGCGTTTCCTGTGTAACATAGGCCGGTATTACAGTTAACAGTAAAGGACCAAACATCGCTTGTTTATCAAGTGGGCATAGTTGGGGTTAAACATACATCGCTCCTAGCGATAACCCCAAAATGGAGAGTTGTGTAGTGGACACAATTAACAATCGTTGTTTACCTACCTAATCATACCAGTGAACAGTGCTTAGCCAGTTCACTATGTATTGATGAATCGGGGTCTCATCCTATTTAATTTTGTTTTGGGTCATAATACAATTAGGATATTTAAAACATGAAATACTAATAAATTAATTTTGAACTTTGTAGATGTCAAACGAAAACATTTCCGCCTCCCAATTCTCTCTCAAGTCCATCTTAGAGAAAGACAAACTGAACCACTCCAACTTCATGGACTGGCACCGCAACTTGAAAATCGTTCTCAAGGCGGAGAACAAACTGTATGTTCTTGAAACGCCAATCCCTGATGAACCCATCAACCAACAAACTAATGCTTACAGAAACTATGCTAAGCACTTCGATGACTCTATGTGGCATTGTAGACTTGGTCACATAAGTGAGAATCGTGTTAAACAACTCAAAACCACAGGAATCTTAGATTCCAAGGGTTCTGAGTCGTTTGGAAAATGCGAATCATGCTTGAGTGGGAAGTTAACAAAAGCACCTTTTTCAAATGTTGGAGAAAGAGCTAATGATCTGTTAGGACTTGTACATACAGATGTATGTGGTCCATTCAGAACAATGTCAAGACATGGAGAAAGATACTTTGTTACATTTACTGATGATTTCAGTAGATATGGTTATGTTTATCTTATGAAGCATAAACATGAAACTCTTGAAAAGTTCAAGGAGTACCAAAACGAAGTAGAAAATCAGCTAAATAGAACTATTAAAATGCTTCGATCAGATCGAGGTGGTGAATATCTTAGTCAGTAATTCATCGACCATCTAAAGGATTGTGGAATAGTTTCACAACTCACTCCACCTGGAACACCGCAACATAATGGTGTGTCTGAGCGGAGAAATCGAACTCTATTAGATATGATTCGATCAATGATGTGTCGAACAAACCTTCCAAAATCCTTTTGGAGTTATGCTTTGGAAACTGCCGCAAGACTTGTGAATATAGCTCCAACAAAGAAGGTTGATAAAACGCCTTATGAGATATGGCATGGAAAGAAACCTCATGTATCCTACCTTAAAGTCTGGGGATGTAATGCTTATGTCACTCTAGAATCTTCGGATAAACTAGATCCCAGAGGCGAAAAAGTGGTTTTCGTCGGATACGCTAAGAAGATTGGTTACCTGTTCTACCACCCCACTGAAAATAGGATTTTCACTAAACGTAGAGGCACTTTCTTGGAGGAAGAGCTTCTGGCGCGAGGGATTGGAGATAACCATGTGGATCTTGAAGAAATTCGAGAACCACAAGTGACTGAACCAGTTGTTCAGACAGAACCAGAGGTAACTGATCCAGTTGTTGAAGTTGAGCCTGGGAGGACTCAAGAAACAACAGAAACACCAAGTGTTCGAAAAAGTATTAGGGATCGTCGTGCACCTGTAAGGTATGACGATATCTTCATGATTGATGAAGCTGAGCCTGCTACTTACAAAGCTGCAATCTTGGATTCGGAATCCAAGAAATGGCAAGAAGCCATGAATGCAGAGATGCAATCCATGTATGATAACCAAGTCTGGGATTTGGTTGATCTTCCTGCCGAATGTCGGACTGTGGGAAACAAATGGATCTTCAAGAAGAAGACTGACATGGATGGGAATGTGCAAACCTACAAAGCAAGGCTTGTAGCGAAAGGTTTTACTCAGACTCAAGGAATTGATTATGAGGAAACTTTCTCGCCAGTAGCCATGCTTAAGTCTATTAGAATTCTACTTGCCATTGCTGCATATTATGACTATGAGATATGGCAAATGGATGTCAAAACCGCGTTCCTTAATGGACACTTACTGGAAGATGTCTATATGGTTCAACCTGAAGGTTTTGTCGATCCAAAGAATCCTAATAAGGTGTGCAAGCTGAATAAATCCATCTATGGATTAAAGCAAGCATCTCGCAGCTGGAATCTCCGTTTTGATCAGAAAATCAAAGAGTTTGGTTTTATTAAGAACGAAGATGAACCGTGTGTTTACAAGAAATCTAGTGGGAGCTATATCACTTTTCTTATACTGTATGTAGATGACATACTGATCATTGGAAACAATATCCCTATGCTTAAAGATGTTAAGGCATGGTTGGGTAAATGTTTCGCAATGAAAGATCTTGGTGAAACCGCTTATATTCTGGGAATAAAGATTTATAGAGATAGATCAAAGCGGCTGTTAGGTTTAAGTCAAAGTACATATATTGATAAGGTCATACGACGCTTCTCAATGCAAGACTCGAAAAGGGGGCTCTTGCCCATGGCACATGGAACCATTCTTAGTAGCAAACAGTGTGCAAACACTGAAGAAGAAAAGAAGAAAATGGAAAGAGTTCCATATGCTTCTGCTATTGGTTCCATCATGTATGCCATGTTGTGTACTAGACCTGATGTCTCGTATGCTCTTAGCATGACGAGTAGATATCAACAGAATCCGGGAGAGAGTCACTGGGCTGCAGTGAAGAACGTTCTTAAGTACTTGAGAAGGACTAAGGATATGTTCTTAATATATGGAGGACTGGATGAGGAGCTGTCAGTTAAGTGTTATACTGATGCAAGCTTCCAGACTGATCGTGATGATTCAAAATCACAAACGGGATATGTTTTCATTCTGAATGGTGGGGCTATTACTTGGAAGAGCTATAAGCAAAGTGTGGTTGCCCAATCCACCTGTGAATCAGAATACAATGCTGCATCGGATGCTGCAAAGGAGGCTGCCTGGATGAAGAAGTTCATTACTGATCTCGATGTTGTGCCTAGCATAAAGAAACCAATCGAGATATTGTGTGACAACACTGGTGCCATTGCTCTTGCAAAGGAACCAAGGTCACATCAGACCACAAGGCATATACTCAGGAAATTCCACTATATTAGAGAGATAGTAGAACGTGGAGACATCGTGATAAACAAGGTTCATACAGATCTAAATCTGGCTGACCCCTTTACTAAGCCTTTACCTCAAGCTAAACATGAGGAGCATGCTGGAAAGATAGGGCTTAGAGTTGCTAGACAGTGGGCATGATCTGTAGTTAGTATTGGTGTTTTATTTTGAACTATAACAGTTATATTGAATGTTTATTTGATTTAATGAGTTAAATGCAAATTTAAATATTTATCAACTGTGTTCATTTTTGTATGTTTAAATCCTTGAATAAGAGTATTCTAAAAGTCCGTAGTCGATCAAATTACATGGGAATGAATTTGAATGTAAGACTATTGTGAATTGAAATGATTGTATTCATGAGATGAATAGCTCAAGGGTTGAGAATCATAATTCACAAATATCATTAGAGAATGATATTGGATGTAACTCGCTTCAAAACGATCTCCATGGATCTGTGTCATGAGATGTTTTGATATTGATATGTTCAATCTGTCCTTTTTCTTAAGGCACATATTAAACTACATTGATCAAGGACTATCTTTGATGTTATCTAACACTGTCCTGAAACATGGGTAGTAATCCGGGTAGCATTGGGAGAAATCCAAGATTGAGTGGGAGTTATATGACGCTGATGGAATTCTGTACTTCTATAGGATTAGAAGCTTAGACATTCTGGCGCCCTCGTAAACTCAAACTGGTGTAAACGCGTGGCCACGCTCGGACTAATGTAGTTCGTTAGACCATTTTGAATTAAAGACGAGAATAGAGAATGGTTGATCAATATAAGAATGAATGATCCATGTCTTATGATCAACATATGTTTATACAGAAGGGACCTATTGATAGAATTATCAGGGCTATAGTATTTGGTTAAGTAAAGCGTTACTTGAACTCAAAGAACTAGTTGACGACTGTAAAGTGTCATACTGTGTTGGGTGCAGTGCGATGCAGCTAGGCGTCCAACTCTGCACACATTGACTCATTTAATTAAAATCGTCCAAGTGGGAGATTGTTGGACATATGGTATGTCCGATAGTAATTAAAGTCAAAGTCTATGTAACCCGACCCGGTACGATCCGAAGAGTTACACGTTGGTACACGAATCAGATAAGTTTACATTTAGGTGGTTTATTATTTGTGAAATAATAAATTGTTTGAACTGGAGGGACTTAATAGTAAAAGAGTTTATTATTAAAGGAGAATCCTAGTTGATTACTAAAAGGGGTTATGTGTAAGTTTTAGGGAATCCTAATTGATTACTAAAAGGGGTTATGTGTAAGTTTTATTGTTATAAATAAGGGATTAGGGATCAAACCCTAATCACAAGTTTTATAAGATAAAAACACACATACACCCACTTCTCTTCCCTTGGTCGCCGCTACCACCACTCGGCCTCCTCCCTCCGCCGCCAAGCAACCACCGCCGGTCACCCCTTCCTTCTGGTTGGTTCGTGCTCGGTTTGTGATACTTCCTACTAGCGAGGATTCGTTGTAACCCGCGTGTTGCAATCCCGGTGTAGTCGTCAAAGGTTGATTACTAAACCCCCTATGGTTGTGAATATTATTTATTTGTTTATACGCATTTAACCGAGATCCTGATTGGGAATATTTTGTTAATTGGATTAATAAAATCTATTATTATTCACTATATATATGAATCGCAAATATATATATATATATATATATATGTATAAATATATTTCGGTCAAAATAAAATAATAATAATAACCGCTTCCGCTTCGTATACGATACTAAGATTCCCAACATACTAAACATAACTTGATCAGAGCCGGCTCAAAGGCAAAGCAATTAAAGCCGATTCTTGGGATAGCCCTGCTGATTGCGTGCAGTATGATTCAAACTTCAAAGGTGTGGTTTTATAATATGATAACAGATGCAACCGTTTTCTTTTCAATCCAACAGCACCTTTGTCCACTATTAAGTTTATTTTTGGACGTGAATGTTTTTATTAATTAAATTGTAGTAGATGTGATGTTAATGTTAGGAGTCGCATTATTCCTGCTTCCTATTGGTCATGCGAAGGACTTTGAATTGTAGGAGAAACAATTTTCTATAAATGTGTCCAGTTATGATTTATAAGTCTTTCCTTGATGGCGATTTGTGCATACTTACCGTCTTTTGTTGAATCCGTATGTATAAATGTATGCATTTCTGCAAGTGGTCTACTTTTGATGGATGTTGATGCCTAATTAAGTTAACTATTCATATACAAATGCACATGTATATATAATATAGGTACACTAGCTTTATTCCTATTGATTGTTTTTAAGTTAAAGAAAGATAATCCAAATGAGTGAAATAAGAGAAGCACGAAGAAAAATCATAGTCTCACCAAAGTGTTACACGTGATAAAATTAGTTGAGGTATAGATATACCTAGAAATACAACTTTGTTCACCGAGACTAAGGACGCTTTTATGTGTGTATACACTACTAGAAAATAAACCACCATTGATAGTTGAAGACAAATCACACAAAAATAAATAGTTTAAGCAAAAAGAATTTTACCAATTATTTAATAACACATAACTAAATGGGGGTAATTAGGGCTGCGAATGAACTGTTCGACGAGAAATTCGTTTGTGCTCGTTCATTTAATAAAGGAAAAATGGAAATAAATAATTCCAACTATTGACTATTAGCCAATAACAGTCCCAACTACGAAAATCACCAATATTGGTCCCAACTTTCGACATATTGGAAACCAACGAACCCAAATTAACGGAGGCTAACTCCGTTAGTGTGATGCTGACGTGGCATGCTTAGGTGGCAATATGATCCTACGTGGCATGCCACGTGGCAAAATGATCCTACGTGGCATGCCACGTCAGCATCACACTAACGGAGTTAGCATCTGTTAGTTTGGGTCCGTTGGTTTCCAATATATCGAAAGTTGGGACCAATATTGGTGATTTTCGTAGTTGGGACTGTTATTGGTCAATAGTCAATAGTTGGGATTATTTATTTCCATTATTCCTTAAATAAATGAACGAACACGAACAAAAACTCCCTTCGTTTAGTTCAATGAACGAACATGAATAGGGGACGCGTTCGTTCATTTATTTTCGTGAACGTTCGGTAACGTGTTCATGTATGTTCAATAGTTTATGAATTCAGAGGTGGATGGTAGAGGGCGTCAATGCTGGAACTTGAAAATATATGATGAGTTTGGATACTAAAAGTAGGTTTGTTGAACTCATACAGTTATATTTACCTCACATATATTATTTGGGGTAAAATAAATAAAAATAAAATAATCGGAAAAAAAAATGAAAATACTAATAAACTATCGAACATACACGAACACGTTACTGAACGTTCACGAAAATAAATGAACGAACGCGACCCCTGTTCATGTTCGTTCGTTGAACTAAACGAAGGGAGTTTTTGTTCGTGTTCGTTCAATTATTAAATGAACGAGCACAAACGAATTTCTGTGATTAAACGATAATTCATGGGTTCTTTTTAATTTTTATGATTCCATTTGTGTAATGTATAGTAACATTCCCCGTTAAAAAAATTATAAATTAACATGTATTATTGTATTCTAGTGGTTCTTGTGATTGTACACAAGTGTTTTCCACCTGAAACTTTCCATAATTATAACAGTATAGAAAGCAATTTACATAGTTTCGAGTATACCAATTAAATACAATCAACTCAAAGCTTTGGGTAGCTATTTAGAAATTGTTAGTCAAATTTTAACAATTAGACTAGTCCTCGATCATGACATGACTTAAATATTCTAGAACAAACTTCTTAAGGGATACTAAACATGTTTTGCATGAATTATAATTGAATTGTGTTATTGAATAAAATGTGAGGTGCCTCGCCTAGTACCTTTTAAAGATGAGGTTTTAGATTCAAATCTAGGCAATGGTGTATTTAAAGTAAATTATTGTGAGGTAACATTATTCGTTCAAAAACATGAATCTTACCCAAAAATCTAAATCTTGATCTAACAGCCTTTTAATTTACAAGCAGAAATGCCCGTGCGTTGCCGCGGGTAGTTATGTTACTTTGTAACATGTTGCTAGGTGGGTATAACGTATTTTTTTTAAACAAAATTGCTAATGCAACTAACATATCAATTCACAAAAAAACAATTGAGTATAAACAAAAGAATTAACATAAAAAACAACAATATAAAAGATGGTAGATGACATTATGTATACACAAATTATTATAAAACTGCACATCATGTTTTTGTTTGTATAGTTATTAATTTGATAAAAAATAATTCAGTAAATGATCTTCTTCGAAATGATATAGCAACTTCAGTTTGCCTCTTCATCTCAGTGAGCTCTAAGTTACTCAACTTTGTTTAGTGTTTCACTTTCTTTGGAGGAACCGTTGACTTTCCCATAGCTCTATCTCAAGATATACCTAGATGAAGAAAACGTACAACAGAGTGAAGGCTGATAAATAAACAAGATAATCACATGGATGTCAAAATGTTATAAATCAATAACTCGTACCGTATCAACCTTCACTAATAGAAATTTATCACATAATCATATTCTAAAAAAAGCCCAAACACCCCCGCTATGCTATGTTCAAGTTCAACTTTAAAAACCCATATAGGTAATTGTACCTTTCTTGCGATCATAGGTTCTTGACTGCAACTTGATGTATAAAGAGGAAATCATCATCATATTTTGTCTAAGGTGACTCTAAACCAGTTATTGACATCTTTAAATTGGTTTAAATGCCCTACATCCAAATAAGCCACCATTCGTATTTGCGTTAGTGCTATAGTCTAGATTAACATATCCTATGAACTTATATACATTCCCCTGCTATGAACCAAGTTTTTTTAAATTCCTACCATTCAAACAAACATGATAATATGATGCAACATTATTTGTCGATTAAGGGTTCCAGAAATGGTTACTTGTATTTAAAAATAAGTCAGGTTT
Source organism: Ambrosia artemisiifolia (assembly GCA_032199755.1). NCBI lineage: Eukaryota > Viridiplantae > Streptophyta > Magnoliopsida > Asterales > Asteraceae > Ambrosia > Ambrosia artemisiifolia. Next base: position 4,652,756 of record CM063517.1, read on the forward strand.
TTTAGAGTTTCGTTTATAAATAAAACTTGAAAGTTGAAGCCAATACTGACCTCTCCCGTTCTCATATCCGTAAATCTTGCAGTCGTGGTAAAAAATTTAGTGATATTGTTAACTTCGTGCATTTGCATTCCTTATCGCGTACTTGATTCCACCTTTACAATTGCAAAAGTATATCAAATAATCACATTCTAAAAAATGTTGAAACATCCCCTCTATACGACTTTAAAAACCATATGTTTTCAACTTTAAAAACCCATATGAAATTCAAGAACCCATAACAAAAACTTTGGATAAAAATCAATAAATGATGATATCATACACCCTTGCTCTAGAAGGCTAAATCATCAAACCAAAACAAAAACTTTAATCGATACATTTGATCTACATTGATACATATACAAGGATCTCATTTTAAACTTTCAATTTACTAACTATATACCTTAAAGACTTCTAAAACCATTAATAAATTTAAAGAACTTGGTTCCATTATGGTACATATGAAAATTAAATCAATAATAATTTCTTACTCGTCAGATTGTAACAAATTACCACTATCATACTTTCAGTTATTCAAATGTAACCAAATAAACCACTTAAACACCGACAAACAAATTTAAAATTGAACACTGCCATAACCATAACAACGGAAAAACCCACAAGATTAACAAATTAACATCATTTAACGGAAACGTAAAAGAGTCAAAACGAAACGAAACAAGGTTATCGGGTTATACCTTGTTGTTGCAGAGCCGAATAGTGGTCGGAAGTGGGTAGTCGTGATAGTGGTCAAAACCCTATAACCTCTTTATCTCCAGCATCTGCACCGATCTTCTGCGTTCCTGATGCGTGCTTCGAACATTGAGAGTTTATGGCGAGATGATTGAAGGGCGTGGAGAAGGCAATTGATCCTCAAATGCGCAATAAAATTAAGGGAAATTGGATTTTAACACCCTAAACTATTGATAATTGGCCGCTGACGCACTGAACTACAAAATTGAACAACACCGCACTGTACTTTCAACTTATTGGCCTGTATCACCCTCAGACTAACCATGGTTAATTTTTGCTGACGTGGCATGGTGACGTGTCTATCTTTGCTGACGTGGCATGGGGAATAAGCTGACATGGCATGGACACATCACCTGCCACGTCAGAAAAAATGGACACGTCACCATGCCACGTCAGCAAAAATTAACCATGGTTAGTCTGAGAGTGATACCGGCCAATAAGTTAAAAGTACAGTGCGGTGTTGGTCAATTTTGTAGTTCAGTGCGTCAGCGGCCAATTGTCAATAATTCAGGGTGTTAAAATCCAATTTCCCTAAAAATAAAAGGTATGTATTAATGAAAAATACGGTTTCAAAGAATGAATATCTTGTATGAGTTGCATAAATGATTTATACAATATCCATTAAAGGTTGTACAGAGGGGCATAAATGTAACACCCCAAACGATGGCGGAATCATCAAGGTGTCACGTAGTGACGATTGTTCAAAAGCACATGGTACTAAAATGTAAATATATTATTGAATAATTTAAATTGTCTTACATAGATGAAATGGAAAACAAATACAAAAGTTTGAATGAAACATGAAAATTGAAATAACTTATTAAAAGCAAGCACTAAAGTCCCATGCTATAGTACTAAGATCAAACTGCACCTGAAACATGTACAAAATAGGTTTGGTCAACATAAGAAATGTTGGTGAGCATTCCTAGTTTTAATACATATAGTAAGTTGAAAAAGGTATACAATTCAAGTGCAAAGCTACAGTGCAAATATGTAAACTATGTATCATACAAATGAGCGAAATCAACCCTGTGACTGTATAATGTACTAAATGAACGGCGGTGTACTTATCCAATAAATGGATAAAAACTTAACAATGACTATGGATTCTCCGATGAAAAAGGGGGAGAATCAACCTAGGTGGGTTGTCAATCCAATAGCGTTATCCAATGTTAAGGTCGGCTTGTACATGGTTAATGATTTCACTAAGTACAAATGTATTCTACATGTAATGTCTAAGCATAAAGCACGTTTGTAAGCAAATGCACATAGTACTAGAATTGTATTGTAAAAATGTGAACTTGTATTTGTAATTTGTATAAGTGTACATGTAACACCCCAAAAATGAATAAAAGCAAAAAGGGGATAGGAAATACTCACCGTTTGCGTAATAACTTGAAACTCTACCAACAACGAGATGTGAACTAGGATTATCCCAGAGGATTAACCTAAAGGAATAAAGTATTTGTAAGGGAACGAACTTAGAGTCTAAGTCTTCTAGGATTAGGCACTTAGGGTTTCTAGACTAGAATTTGGGGATTTTGGGGTTTTTATGAGGACATGTAAAATAATTAAAAGTGTAAACAATGGAACGACTTGAATTTAAATAATACGACTTTAGGTATTATCGAAATAAAAGTGGTTATAAAGGGAAAAAGTAAATAATCAAATAAATGTAAAAGTTATAAGTCATTGAAATATTAGAAATAATTTTAGAATTATAGAACTCAAAATATTGATATTTTCTTTGAATTTTAAATTGATTTATTAACATTAAAATGCAATAATTAGGATTTAAATACAAGTAAGTGTAAAAATATTATTTTTATTTTTAAAACAATAGCTAGTATGTGGTATAAGTTACAAAATAATTTTAAGAAAATTATTTTTACATATTATTTTTGTTATAACATATTTTATTTGAATATAATCAATTAAATAGGATTAAATCATAAAAATAGGTAAAATAATATTTTTTTTACAGAAAATAAATTTACCAAAACGTTTTATATGGTTAGAAATTTGTAACTTTAGTTGTGTAAATAACTAAACGCGACACACTTGTGTCAACATTAATGATCATACGTATAGTTTCTAGAAACTAAAGTGGGGATAAAAATACACCATAAATTTACTACACTATGAATCAACTGATCCCCATAATTAACTACACTCTGAATCTTTTGATTTAGAAAAATTGATCAAACGTCCTGACTACTCAGCTCAGCTGGTAGGATGGACATCTCGGTGATTGCTTGGCCTGGATGTTACCCGGGTTCGAGTCTTGGGGGGGGGGGGGGGGGGTTACCCATTCTAAGGGGTTCCTCCGCATCTGGTGTGTTCTTGTCGTCTGCTCCACGAGCGGAGGAAAATTTGTTGCGTACCTCCTACGTAAAGGGACGGTTTATTGGCCATTCAAACAAAAAAGAAAAATTGATCAAACCACATATTACTTTTTAAAATACTTATAATACAATGTATCCTTTCAATAAGATGAAATTTATGTGGTATGGTAAGTAATTAGCAGTTCGGAGGCTATATGATGACATGGACTGTTATGGTCGTCCTCGTCGAACACGAGCCAACGATATTTACCTAACCATCAAACAATCTCCACGTACATTACGTTGAGCTGTCCAAAATGAAACATCAGCATATAAAAACTTATATTATTACCTACTTTGTCATCAGCATTCACTGCTTTTTTGTGTCTTTTTCACACGTGGCATTCTTTCACTAGTAGAGACTATGTGCTAAACACCCCCTAATATTTCATGTATTTGGATTTAAAAAGATTATTATGATATTATGTGTTGCATAGCATGGATTTATTTAATAATTGAGAGAATCATTTTAGACTACACGTTTCTTTAAGACAAAAAATAATTAAATTCTTTTGCTTGATTATAAGTTTTTTTACCAGGTTATTTTTTTTTATTTTTTTTTTCATTTATACATATGTTTATATTACATTTTCAGTTATACATATAGGTATAGATACTTGTTTTTCTTAAACTCTAATATATATAAACTCCTTTGAAAATTAAAATAACATGTTCTTACCCACAATTTTTTTCTATACATGTATGTGAAATCATTTCTACACATTTGCACATGTATGTACATTACAAAACATGTATGTAGATATATGTAAAACACTATTTTTTGTAGTTTTAGACACATATATACACATATGTATAAATGAAAAAATAAAAAATATTCTTGTAAAAAAACTTGAGATTAAGAAAAAAAAAATTGCCTTAAAAAATTGTGTAGTCCAGAATGATTCTATTAGTTTTCAATTTTAGTAAATGTTTTCATTTCAACCAATTCATTATGGTTGTAATGCAATATACTATAGCCTGAAATTTTATTGTGGTAACATATTTCAATCAATATTTCATTGACAGAGAGTTTTTGTTTTTTGTTTTTTTCCTCTCGTGTGTAACAAATATTCGTTCCATTTTATGGTCGTTTGGCTTTATTAAGAGAACTAGTGGAAAACTTGTGCGTTGTTGCGGGACGGTTAAGATAAATATATTTTTTTGAACAATGCACAAACGTAGCAATGTCGGCCCACCAAGTTGTAGGAAAAGTCTAAAAACATGATATCTTCTTTCCATTGTCTTTGAATGTAAGGGCACAAGGGGTGCTTGTAGGATAAAAGTTTTCTTTCACTGATTTTAACCAATCCTGCTTTCCCACATCACTTCACTTGAACACCTTTTTGTAGGCAGCACTCCACTGATTCTTTTTATTCATTTTCATTTTAATACTCAAACTTTTTTTTTTTACATTTTTACACGGTTTAACAATTAATATTACTATTTCAACCGTCCCACCAAACGGTTGACCAAATTAAATTGATTATCTTGGAAACCGTCGAGTTAATTGAATTTTGCTCACCAAACGGTCAGTAAATTAATTATACTATTCCAACCGTGCCACCGTCGTTGTATATAAATTGATCAAACGGTGTGGTTAAAAGTCACAACTTACCACGGTTTAAAAACCAAACACACCAAAAATGAACCCGTGGACCGACGAGGAAGAGATGACCCTTGTGGTTAGCCACAAGGATGCGTCGAACGACCCGGAGATTCAACAACTCCCTCGGGAGGAAGGGTCCAACTACTCCCCGGAGGGGTTTTGGGATTGGGTTTATAGCGACTTCATCGAGCAAGTTGGCGGCAACACCATCAAGACCGTCCAAGACCTCCAGCTCAAGTTGGCCGACCTCAACATCAAGTGTGAGAGGTGCACCACCCTATACGAGCAAACGGTGAGGGTGGATCCGGAGCTTGATGAGGAGTTGGCTATCGGCTTCACTAACTATGAGTATGAGGCACGATATGGCAACGATTTCGACCATGTCGAAGCATGGCGATTGTTGCGCCAACTTTAAGTTTTTTATCTATGTTTTAATGTATTTTTATTTTATGTTTAATATTATTTATGTTTAATTTTTATGTTTTAATGAAATATTTTTTATTTATGTTTTTATTTCTTTAAACGGTAAACATAAAACAAATCGGTTAAAATAAAACAACACTAAAACATATGGGGGGTAAAATGAAAACTTGGCATTTATAAAAAACCACAAAACAGCCGGTATCAGCACGGTAAACAGCACCAGCAAACCGGTCCACAGGACCACTACCAGCGTGTATGGCGGCGGTGATACCGTGCTGGTACTTGGTACCCGTGGCTAATTCGGGTGGCGCCCCGTCCCTTCTAAGACGATGTATATTAAATAACCAAAAAAGTTTTATCAGGCTTACTCGTGTGATATTGAAATTACAAAATAAAACTCATTTTATTTACTTTCAGTGTGCCATTTACAAGAAAACTTTGTTACAATCAACCGTTGATAGATACCTGTGCATCTTGCTCAGCCTTGATGGCAGGGTTATCGACATCTGCTTCTGTGTCACCTACACACTCATCAATCTTAAAATGCAAAGCAAAACAAATTCTTGCAAAGATAAGGAGTTAATTTTTAATATAAACCTAAAATTTGGTTATGCAGTTTACCTTCTTAGATTCCATTTCTTGACGCACATCAGAGTTTCTTTCTAGCACTTCATTTCCTGATACTTGATAGTTGTTGATGAAACTAAAGGATTATGATTGATATGATATTGATGAATGGGTGTTATAATTGATTGAAGGAGAAACTCTTATGAGGAGAATCACTTTTAAGCATGAATGAACATAATGGGAAAAAAAATCCTTGGTAAAATTTGGACAATTTGGACATATTTGCCCATGCCTCCTCCTTTATAATGTAGTATAGATATAGATAATAATAATAAATATGTAACACATATATTTCTGTTTTTTCACCCACCACTATGTCAAAATTTCTAAAAACAACTTCTACCCCAGTTGTTCCAAATGATTATGATTTAACAAAATCTAAACTGGATTCATTCTAAACTTCGGATATGATTCTCAAAATAACATTATATTTCTTGAGTCTAATTACTATATAATAATATATGTGATTTTATAAACACAGGCTTCAAAAAACTTGAAGTTTTGATTCATAATATAATAATTTAAGATGCTTTCAAAATTTAATAAATGACTTTATAAATATTGTTTCAAAAACAGAATCCTTCGAAAAATTAATAACTTTTATATAAAAGATATTTAACCTTATTAATAATTTCTTTAACATGGAATAATGATTTACATAAATAGCAAGATGTAAGCAACTTTTAAAGCTTTTCGACATTCATAGCAAGGTGCAATTAACCATTTCATTCAATATCACAAAAAATGTACAAGTTGCTTTTGCAAATAGAGGTAATATTGGAAGAATTTTCATGACATTTTGGGAGTGAGGCAAAAAACTCTTCATATGCCATCTTAACTTTGGACAATTTGGACATATTTACCCATGTCTCCTCCTTTATAATGTAGTATAGATATAGATAGTATAGATGATATGGAGTTCATTTTCAATACACTGATGTTGTGTTGTTTTTTTTACTCGAATAACTTAAGAGTTTAAAACACTTAAATTACACAATATTTGAGCGAAATCGCGAATGCAATTGTCTGTACATATTGAGTATATGCATACGACAATAGAATTTAAATGAACAATAATACGAGCGTTAAATTAATTTGGCGCGTCCCTCATGTTCTATTTGAGACGGGGACGCCCCAAGGGGCGGTGTATCCCGTCCGAGACAACCCAAGACCACCCGGGGACGTCCCCCATACCCATGAGCCTTAAACAACAGTTAACTTAAATAAATCAAGAGAGCATAAAAAAAGAAAAAACAGGATTGGTTATGACGACCAGATACGCGACCATATGAAATTAGCTAATTCGAAGGTGACAATAGATGTAGGTTCCAATCCACAAAGGCCTCTAAAGTAGGAATTTTGCTCATCATTGCTCCCCAACTGAAGAAACTAAATTTTATAAGAACCCGTCTAATTAAATAATAAATTCAATTGATTAAATGTTCGGGTTACATGGTTTTTAGTATGTCTGGGATAGTGTTGATTTTTTTTGTTATATGAATAAATATATAGGTTATGTTCGGATTACGATTCAGTCATATACCCTCTAAAAATTCTTTAAAAGTGTGTCTTTGAAGGTTTTTTTTGGTTTACTTTTAGCTAATGGACTAGCCAGTTTTTTTTGAACGGCAAATTACTTTTATTCATCCCCAAAATATACATTAGATTGTAAAAGCAAGTTACTAACACAATGTAACACACCCGAAAAAAACCCCGCAGACACCAATACAAGAAAATCTATCTACCCCATGTCATCAAAAATGACCAGTTTCACCCACTCCACAAAGCATACCATCTCCCTATGAATCAGGCGCATCATATTCATCTTCCTACATTGTCTCCCCCGTTCCTGGTGTTGTTATACACCCCATCATTCTTTGCAGATACTTGGTCTTGCTGGCCAGGGTTTCTCATACGCCTAGACCATTTTTTTACGAATCGTCTCACCTCTTTGGCCTTCTTTCTCCGTTGATCCGAGTGAATGATTTTGACCATTAATAACTCCATTAATTATCTGCTCCATCTTCGCTCTAGATCCAAAACAAAAAATTGGACCAATTTTTTGTTGATTAATATGGCTCCCGACGATTGTATTTTCTTCACTCGAATATTGTTCCCCACTATCCCCAAGTAACGCGTTGGATCCCTTGTGAGGTTGTTCCCCCAGCGCCACATCCGCTTGCACCTGGACGACATGTGACCGTACATCTTCAACCCCAGACTCCACCGGCTGATTTTCAATGGAGTTTAAATCATTAGGTTTTGATCCCGGGGAGGAATCACCATAGCAAACTCGAGTAGGTGGGACTAGCCAGTTATATTTTAAAAGCAAGTCTTTATGAGTAATCAAGTAGTTGCAGCTTTTGTAACTAGGTTGGCTGACTTAAAACAATTCAAATTTGGGTACTACAAAATTAACAATGTCTATCTTTTGTGTTTCGTCTTGACTTGAAAAATCAACTTGTATATATACAATAGGAGTATGATGTGAAGGTTCATTTACCAATGCGAAGTAAGAAATTCAGTTCATTATCCATGATAGCATACTACTCATGGATTTTAAGGCTTGGGCTATAGTGGTTGATTTTTGAGAAGGTTGCACTAAGCCTCATGTGACATTGTGAAGCAAGGCATTAAGTTCATCATCCATGATATCACACCACTCATAGATTATGAAGGCTTGTGCTATAGTGGATGGATTTGAGAATATGGCATTGTTCACTTATTTTATAATTAAAACTCTTATTCAGCTTTATTATAAATCCCTAATTTCATTCAAAATGTAATAGTCAAAACTTATTAAACTTAGTTCACTTTTTTCTTAAATTTATATCTAGTGGATTTTGATTTATAACCGTTGGCACCAAAATTTGAAGGTGGGGGGGGGGGGGGGGGGGGTGACCACACCCCATAACCTAACACATGCACACCCACTTAAACTGTTACCGACACGGTACACACTAAACAACAACAATAATAACATAACTATTACTATTATTAAAAACAAAAAAATTAAAATATAGATTGAATATTAGTTAGTCTTAGTGAAGTAAACCAGACGGTATGTTACTCAAATAGGAAAAAGAAAACATATCCCCATTTCGATACATAAGTTGTAACAGAACGACGGGCATGACCGTAGAGTAGTTAAAAAACGACTTTTGAAAAGGTTTGCAACTGGTCAAGTCTATACTTGCTGGACCCATTAGTAAACTAGTATTTTATATTCCTAGCTAAACTAAACCCCTATAGTTTGTATTCCCATTTTACAGGAGTTACATTAACTTATCATTTCCACAAATTGTATTTCAGGGTATTGTTAACAGTTTTGTGACCTCATCAAAATCACACGGGTTTCTATTTTTTCTATTTACACAAAATAGTTTTCAATACATTAAAATACGTTAATAAAATATAGTTAGATTTTAATGGCTTATTGGATTTTAGCTATCCCAACTTGTATTTATTGGAATGGATTAATCCCAAACTAAGGAGATATCTAGAGACAATCCTAAAGATTTGTAGCTTGCTTAATCACTGAACATTGTCTGGTTACTGTGATGGTAGTCACTAGGGGTATGTGGAGGAGACCCTCTGGCCCCTGGTATCCAGGGCCGGCTGAAGCCTAAGTGAAATGAGGCTAGGGCTTTGGGCCCCCAAATCTATAGGGCCACCATTTTTTATTTTGAAACACTGAATTAGGCTGTGTAATTCCAGGAAGTAGAGGAACAGATCATAAGAAAGTGACAATTACAAATACCCTCCATTTAATTATGATTTGATTTGGCTCGTTAGACACAACGTATCGCAACACGGACTATACAAGAGCTAAAAAAAAATTTTATGCTTTCGGAAAAAGGGCCCCAAATTGATAATTCGCTTTAGGCCCCCTAAAGGGTTGAGCCGGCCCTGCTGGTATCCATATTGGATACCGATCATCCCACCCCACAAGGGTTATGATCCCGGCAAAATACCTCAAAGTGTTGCCCACAAGATTCGAACTTGTCTCCTCTCATGCCCAACACTTATCATTGGTAGTGGGTACCACTAGGCTATAAGCCCATTGGTTGATGGTAGTCACTAGGGTTCTGAAGAAAACCAAATTAATCGAACCATAACCAAATTAATTGATAAAAACCGAACCAAAAAACCAGACCAAACAAAAAACTTGTGGGTCGGTTAAATGTTTGTCTGAAAACCAAATGTAGCGGGTCGGATATGTATGTTTCCATACCCTCCATAACCGAACCGAACTGACATATAAAATCTTTGTCGATTTTGGACTTTTCACCAAGAACGTGTTTTTGAATTTATAGGTTATATCATATCATTTTGGTTAAAAATATGATAGAATTCATAGATTATATTGTTGGGAATCATGGTATCGTATACACAGCGGAAGCGGTTTATATTTATTAGAAAAATCGATTATATACATTATATAATATTAGCCGATTTATATGTATAAATATATATTTAATTTTATTAATCCAATTAACAAAATATTCCCAATCAGGATCTCGGTTAAACGCGTATAAACAAATATATAATATTCACAACCATAGGGGGTTTAGTAATCAACCTTTGACGACTACACCGGGATTGCAACACGCGGGTTACAACGAATCCTCGCTAGTAGGAAGTATCACGAACCGAGCACGAACCAACCAGAAGGAAGGGGTGACCGGCGGTGGTTGCTTGGCGGCGGAGGGAGGAGGCCGAGTGGTGGTAGCGGCGACCAAGGGAGAGGAGTGGGTGTATGTGTGTTTTTATTTTATAAAACTTGTGATTAGGGTTTGATCCCTAATCCCTTATTTATAACAATAAAACTTACACATAACCCCTTTTAGTAATCAATTAGGATTCCCTAAAACTTACACATAACCCCTTTTAGTAATCAACTAGGATTCTCCTTTAATAATAAACTCTTTTACTATTAAGTCCCTCCAGTTCAAACAATTTATTATTTCACAAATAATAAACCACCTAAATGTAAACTTATCTGATTCGTGTACCAACGTGTAACTCTTCGGATCGTACCGGGTCGGGTTACATAGACTTTGACTTTAATTACTATCGGACATACCATATGTCCAACATATATCATATCGTTTTGTTTAGTAATAATCAATACTTTTTAGTGGTAAATATATCATATTATTAATATTTAGAAATGTGTACTTATAATTTATTCATTGTTTAAAAAATTTCAAACTTTAGACCCAAATAATACATAATTTTATTGTTTTGAGTTATTTTTCGCTAGACTCGTTTTTATGGTTAACCGACCCCATAACTACCCGCTAACAATTTAGGTTTTGGTCTTTTTCGATACACAGTACCGATGGCTTATCTCTACTTTCAATTTGTAATTAAACTTAGTAACTTACAAAAATGAAAAAACTAAAAAATACTATAGTGGTTGATTTTTGTTACTCCCAAGTAAAAAACTATAGTGGTCTTTTTCGATACACAGTACCGATGGCGTATATCATAGTTGAGAGAGAAAGGAAAATATACAAATTATTATAACGAAATTATAACCACAGAAGATATAATTAATAATTAATAAAAATAGTTAAAGTACAACGCCACACATTCTTATTCCAAGTACAAAAATATTGAGGTTTGGGGAAAAGCTACGTATAGTTCGGTGCATACTGAACACACACAAGTCATATAAAATCTAACATAGGTGACTATATCATGACGTTATCTCTTCATTACTTGTTTTTCCACACCTCTATATATATATTCATTCTCCTACCCCTTTTGCCCAATCAAACTAAGCATTCCCCTTTAACTTGCTAGCTTTTAGCAAACACTTTTACTCACACAAATGGAATATTCCGGTGACAGAACTAGTGGCGCCACCTCACCCATGGCCATTCCCACCACCATGCCTTCAACCTTCTCACACTCCCAGTCACCTAACAGTTCTAATAACTCATCATCTCAGCTTAGTCCCACTAGTGTTCTCAATCCTCCACCGTCCTCGCCACCTCACCCGGTGGTTCTCAGCCCTTGCGCCGCCTGCAAGATTCTCAGGCGGCGCTGTGTTGAGAAATGTGTCTTGGCACCTTACTTCCCACCCACCGAACCCCTCAAGTTTACCATAGCTCACCGTGTGTTCGGAGCTAGCAACATCATTAAGTTGCTACAGGTAAAATAATTACCTGTTACCTAGTGGTCTAGTGATATAGTACTTTGTCCCTCGTCGTCATGACGTAGGTTTAAATCTTTAAAATACTTTGGTGTAACAAATACACTGATACAAGATTTTGTTAAAAAAATAAAATTTTATTTTTCTTTTACACATTCTTTCTCACCATAACATCCATTAATTATTATTCAAAGTGTAAAAACTCACAATTTTTAGACTTTAGTGTGAAATCAAGACTTTTGACTCTTCTCTTTTTCTACTACTTTTTCCCATGGTGGTGGCTAAAACTATCACCGTTCATTCATTCTAATATAGCATGTTCAACGACATATATGCTTATCATTTAAACATGAAAAGGCGCGTTTTAAATATTATTTTTTTAATGTACTAAACTTCTAAAGGAGTGTCCAACTATGTCGGGCCTTTATATATAGTTTGATCAAAAGTTGACATTTGTTAGTCTAACATAAAGAAAATTAAGTGATAGTAGTTACAAAGGGTAGATAAGTAATATCTATCATCACCTAATGAGAAACCAAGAGCACTATTTCAATTACTTGAGTTGAATTTTTGTAATTGTAGTATTATAGTAGAAGATTAAAAGTGTGTAATGCTTTGTATGATTTATAGGAACTTCCCGAGTCTCAAAGAACGGATGCGGTTAGCAGTATGGTATACGAAGCTAACGCGAGGCTTAGAGATCCAGTTTACGGGTGTGCAGGAGCTATTTGTCAACTTCAAAAGCAAGTGAGTGAGCTCCAAGCAGAGTTAGCCAAGGCGCAAGCCGAGGTGCTCAACATGCAATGCCAACATTCCACTTTATTATCTATGATTTGTATGGAGATGGACCAACAACTTGTGTCATCACCAACACTACAACAACAAACACCTTATGAGAACCTAAACTTCTACCCCGATCATGATGTGAATTTGGGCGGTGTATTCGAGCCACTTTGGACATGAATCAAGAGACCCTTGTCAAGATGGAGTTGATCAAGCAAGTTCGATGAAAAAGGAAGTTAGATACTTGCATGTTAACAAAACTCAACTACTGTAGTTTGTGAGATTTTTATTATATATACTTCAATTTACTGATACTATAAAGGTATAAACAATAAAATTAGAGAAATTACTGAAAAAAAATATATAGATGGAGAGGGAGAAAAGTGTCATTGCATAAGTCAGTTCTGATTTAAAATCATGTTATGGGTGACCTAATTTTATCTAGTCTAACTTATTAAATTCTCCATTTGGTGTATTTTGTCAATCTTGTTATTGACTTAAGTTCCCTTTTGACTCTTTTAAATGTTAGATTATTTTAATATTCATGTTTAGATCTTATGAGTTATGACTAGACCAATTATATAGCTGGGGAAGTTGGGATTTCACCCAACTTTTCAAACATGTGGAGCTTCTAAATGGGAAACAAATGCCTTGAGGGGTGTGTCACATCATTCTGTTATACTAAATAGTACACCACTTCTTTTTTTCTTATTTAACGGCATACAATTAAAGAAATTATCACATCTAAATAAAAAAAATTCAAATCATGATGATTATATGTATCATCGGAGACTCACTTACATGACAAGTCAACAACAATAACTAACTAACTAACAATCTCTTCAGCAACAAATAACGACGAAGATCTACACTAAATCATTCAGTTTTTTTTTTTAATTTAAAAGTAAAATATATTAATACAAGAAAATGATTGAAATACAAATTGGATTAATCTTTCTACATACATACATACATAAACAAGATTCGTTTATTTAGGAAAACTGTACATGTGTAAATGATGTATATAGATATATTTACACATATGACATAACCTAAACATATTTAGGTAAATGTTTAAAAAAAATGAAAATTAACTTATGAACAAATTTGTTTAACGACATTTATGTATACAACATAAACATTAATTTGTATGTAAGAAATAGAACAATAAAATATGAACCATTGATAGAAATAATAAACAATTTACATTTCTTTCTTTTGCTCTCGCAATAACTTGTTCTTTTGTTACAAAGATACTTTTCCTATATATATAAATGCGAGGAAAGTGTAAAAAAGAATTTAAGGCATATTATTTCAATTTTTTAGGCATTGTGTTATACAAAAATACCATATAAAAAAAGCCCAACAACATCATCCACAACCCCCCCCCCCCCCTCTTCCCTCTCTCAACTATAATTTATATGAAATTTATATATCACACTTTCTAGTTTCAACAACGACAACCACAAGCAGTAAGTCCTAAAAATATCAAAGATATCAGTAGGGTTTGTGGGTGAGATGTAGACCAACATTATGGTTGATGTCAAATGGTCAATAAAAATAATGTTAATATTAGTTCCTCGCTACTTTTATTAGTAATGGTAAATAGAGTGTCGAATCCACAAGGAATCAAGGAAAAGTGCTGAAGTTCAGGTATTTCATTAAGTTAAACATTAAATTGTAAAATTAACAATTGATTAATTCTATTATTGGAAAACATAACAAAACTTAAAATTGAGTTGTAAACAATAGGGAGAAAATGGAATCCTCTCCTGTTTTCAAGTTTGATAAAACACAATCGATTTAGTTAACATAGTGGGAAGTCATTAAGGGTGACAATTTATATGATCAATCAAGTGATAAATGTGGAACCGAACTTAATGGGTTTCATTTGCACAATTACCAATTCAATTAGGTGTAATACAAAACAACATTTTTTAATACAACCAAATCATTTAAATGAAAAATCAAAACTGAATTCGATCAAGACTTATAGGGTCAACGAAATTCAATCCTAATACCTTTTGCTAAACAAGAAATGAAAATAACTTATACAAACCATACACTCATAGAACATCACGGATGATATACTAGCTCATTGGCATGAGATACTCTTCAATTATGAATTCGAGTGGAAAAACTATGATCGGGAATGAATCTTACACGTTTGAAACCCTAAAATCATCTCTTGCATCACCAAAAATGGCACAAAACTGAATCCCTTATGAAATCCTAAAGTTATGGATTTTTCCAAATTTCTGCGACATAAGACGATAATAAATTACGATGCTCCCCAAAAGCTTGCGGTTCTCATCTGTTGTAAATGATTATTGAAATGGAGGTAACTTACGGAGCTCCACCATAAATTATTATGCTTAATTTCTCCAATACCTTTGTTCTTCGTATAACTTTTGTATAGTAACACTTTTGATCACTGAATTTTCTTCTATAGCTTCTCTATGCTCCATACTCCTTTTGAATGAATTGTTAACTCATTCCAACCTACAAATCACAAACATACTCAAAGTAACACCGTTTGATATCCATAAACTCATAATAATAATGAATTAAACACATTAAATATCTATTATTAACCAAATATCGCCTTACCTATATCCCTGATAATAGAGAGGCTATTTCCAGAATGATCCTTAGCTCCAATAACAAATGTAGTGGTGAATGGGTAGCATGGTAAACATAGACATATATCGCATAAAAAACAAAATATAAACGTAAATACAAGAAGACAATTACGTGTGAGGTCTACCTAAAGTGTTACAATACAACTAAAACACTTATGTCTCATCCGCTAGAAGTCCATAACCTTATTCCTACGTATCCACAAACATTTATTATGGATCATGTCCTCATAGAGGTACAACTCAAGTAAGTCGTGCCTAGTCTAGTCCCCCAAATGAATTTGAAAACCTTCCTCTGCTCCTCCTCCCTTCCACCGTGTGAGGATTTCTACTACCCAAACTAGTTTGTTATATATTACTCTCCTCTCCACATGTCCAGACTCCGGACCATCTCAATCTCCATTCATTTTATTATTACTTTAAAGATAATAAATAATTTAGTCAAAACTATTAATTTCAATTCCATGGAAAAATAATCGACATGGTATTTTATTTTATCTTGCACTTTTGTCTCTTTTATTATGACGTCCGATTTTTCAACAAGTCTAAATAGCAACATCAGTTTGGCAAGCATGTTTGAAAATACATTTAAAAAAAATTTGAAAATTTGCATGTGCTTATCAAACCCCATATTTACAAAGGCGTAGTAATTAATTAATTTATAAACTAAAGGTGCAAGAATATCAGCTACGTAAATTCATTTCTTGACATATATAACTTACAAGAATACAAATAGCGAACCAGTCTTAAAAATAAAATAATTAGGAACAAAATGGACGTAGGAATGAGGTGATCGAATCTGGGGCCTTATTTGTCGCGAAGGTCCGACCAACGCAATCTGGATTCACGAAATGTGCCAGACAACTTATAACGCAAATTTGAAACCGCGTTTACAACTTTACATCACGTGTATATCTTTGGATAAAAGCCCTACATCACGTGAAATGCTAATTTTATTTTCTTATGTATTCATCATAGCAAAATATTATTTTTAATATTAGCATATTATAGAAAAGTGAATAAAAACATTATACTAAAAAAATCTCAATTCTATGGTGTTACTCTTTTAGTATAGTGTTAATACATTTTTTTCATAAGACGTAATTTAAAATAGACATAATTCATTGTGTGAAAACTTTGCTGGTTTACCATAAAAAAATGTGTTATTTTATTATTATACTTGTGGTATTTTGTCATTTATTGGAGACACAGATACCCTTGCCCATAAAACTAAGGGGGACGGGGCATCACTAGAAAACGTCACGGATATCCCATTACCAGCACGGTAACACTGTCGCCACTGGTACTGGTAGGGATCCCGTGAATCGTTTTCTGGTTCTATCTAACGGGCTGGTAAGTTGTGATATTAAATGCAACGGTCTAATTTTTATTATTTTTAATTTCATTTTTGACCATTGAATTTAATTTGTGTTTTCAAACGGTCATATTTTGTGACCGTTTTTATCATATGTCTATAATAGAAATACAATTCCACGGTTTACTATCAATAGAAATTATCACCATACTTTAAAAAAAATGAGTGACATTGACGTCGAAGATGATCAAGTTATCATTTCCCCGCTCGAAATGCACCTGATTTTACAATCAAGCGATAGTAGCATTGAGTTTCTCATAAACCTTGGCAAGCGAGCTACAGAGGAAGACACCGCAACATCTAAAAAAAGATATGTGCCACGTGATCGCGAAGGAGGCCATACTCGGTTAATAGATGACTATTTTGCCGACGTACCAAAATACACCGAGGCACAGTTTAAACCAAGGTATCGCATGTTGAGACGTCTATTTCTAAAAATTCTAGCAGATGTTAAAGCAAACTTCGAATGGTTCAGAAAGGGCGTGGACGGTCGGTTTAGAAAGATTTTTACGCCCATACAAAAAGTATCTTCAGTGGTGAAATAATTCGCAACCGGTAATCCTCTAGACGAATACGATGAGTATTTATGTATGTCTGAGAGGATGTCACGTGAATGTTTACAATTTTTTTTTCAATACCGTCATTAAGTTACGGGGCTGAGTTTTTACGAAGACCAACAATTCACGACATTGCATGTTTGTACGAAGCACACGAAGAAAGACATCACCTTCCCGGCATGATCGGTAGCATTGATTGCACGCATTTAGTATGGCGAACATGTCCTAGGGAATTACGAGAACAATATATGTGAGGGGATCACCAATACCGTACAATCATGCTAGAAGCGGTTGCTTCACAAGATATGTGGTTTTGACATGGATTTTTTGGCCCCTGGTTCACTCAACGATATAAATGTTCTCCAACAATCCCCAGTTTTTCTTACCCAACGAAACAGAACGGTGACGCAGTGTCCATTTACTTTAAATGGCAACTTATTTAAACGTGGATATTATCTTACCGATGGCATCTACCCAACTTGGTCAACGTTTGTGAAAGCGTTTCGATATCCGACCGATCCTAGGGAAAAGAAATTCGTTAAGGCGCAAGAGGCGGCAAGGGAGGATGTTGAGCGAGCGTTCGGAGCATTAAAGAGGAAATGGGGAATTACCGCACGACCCTTGAGGCCGACGACTGTTGCTAGGTGTAGCGTCATTGTCTATACGTGCATGATATTGCAGAACATGATCATTAAAGACGATGAACTGATGTATCACATAATTAACATATAAAACATGCATAATCAGGCTCATAATAGGATAGAATTAGACTTAAAATGTTAATTTTAGATACTTAATTCGTTCCTGTTTGTGTTTATCAGGAAACTGGAGCTCCAAGCCGGATACATGAGATTTTCAGGCAAAAACAGGCAAAATCTGGAGATTCTTGAGGATACGGGACTTGCAGCATGTTCCATGTATGTTTGAAGGCCCTTCCGGGACTTCAACAGTGATAACAACGGCCCAGGACAGACTCAGCACGCTCACGCACACTTGCGCGGAGGTCCTGCACACTAGAAGACTAAGCAGCAAGCTTGGGGAACAAGAAATCTAAGACAAGATACCTTGCACGCCCGCGCACACACATGTGGCACACCCGTGCTCAGACAAAAAGGAAAGACAAGACAGAACTGCAGCCAACAGAACATACGAAGAGCAGGAGCACGTAACAATCTAAAACACTAACACACATGAAGAAACCCATGACCTCTTGGTCTAGTGGTATGGTGTCCCCCCTTACAAATGTAAGGTTATAGGTTCAAATCGTTGCAAATACAAGATAATATAGAATTAAGGTGTGATAAAATTTGTCGTTTAAAAAAACACACACGAAGAAAATTTTACTTTTCTAGAAGTGGGTTTGGGTCCCAGACAAACAACTCAGCAACGAAAGACGGGTCATAGATTATATGGGTTACCTTTTGACGTAGCCGCATAACAGTCATTTCTCGTAGGTGGGGTTTTAATTTGTTCTTTCTTGCATTTACATAACAAAATAACTATTTTATATTTATAAAGAAAACTTAGCACGATATCTATCTGTCATAAGATATTATTTTCTTTCAACTTTTAGGCATTCTTGTTTTTACTCTCTTCATTATCAGCGTTACATATTTATTTGTATATTTAACCTCATATCAAATATTTAATCTCAATTTAATTTAAAAACATTATTTTGTAGCAAACTCGAACATTCAACATTTATAGTAATATTATTATGAAAACTGAAGTTGATTAAATTTGATTTTGAATCTATCCAGAAATGGGTGCACTCCTAAAAAAGTGACATTTTGCAATAAAAAAATTTTACGGAGAAAAATGCGTCAAAATTTTAACCAAGTTGCTACTCATTTGTGACGCCAATAAAACTATAATTTTTTTAGCAAATTTGCAACACAATATATAAACATACTTTATATATTACGTACTATATAAACATACTTTATATATTAAAATGTGTGTTTTTTTACATGGGACATTTAAATTGGGACGGATGGAGTAGTTTAAAAGAAATTATTACACGTTTGTATTAAAAGACATTTATCAATGGATAGGCAACATCTTTTTTTGTCGATGACATGCCGTCAGACCGTCGATGAACAAATCAATACTATGTCGGTCGTAATTCGTCATTGAACTTTCTATTGCAGATCTATAGTATTCAACCGATCGAGGCTCAACTTATGCATATTCTCTTAGTGACCCGCTAATGAAAAAGTCGTCGGTGATCCGTCATAATATCCGTCATTGCTCTATCAGAGAAGCCTACCCACACCTAGATTTCCCATGAATTTCCACCTACAATTGCTATCTTCACTAATAAATGAGCAATAGACCTTATTGTTAGTACAAAAAAATCCTCTAATTTGTAGTGATACGTGAAAATACTAAATTTATGATTTATAGTCATCATACATTCATACTTCAAGTTGTTTGATGAATTTATTTAACTACAAATACGATATTAAACGCCACTTATTTACGAAGGAATGATATTTTTGTGATATTCTATAACTAAAAAAAAAGAATAAGAAATGTAAGGACAAAATCCACCCGAACCCTCTTAAGGCGCCAAAGGCCAAACCCTCTCGAATGAGTTCAAGATTGTAGAGAAGGTCAACGGACATTTTTATAAACTCTACATGGAAGCGACTTGGTCACACTTCAAAATACATATCTAGAGTCTTTGACCATCCACTTTGAAACTGTTTCCTTGATATGTTTCCAATTCATTTGTTTTTTAATTAACCTTGTATTTCTTTATATATGTATATATCAAGTAAAAATTACATAAAGATAACATGTAGACGGATAACAAGTTGCGCCGCCACCACTACTATAAAACTGGCATTTTGCTACAAAATTTTCTTACGAAAAAAACGTGTCACACATTTTAACAAAACTGCTACTCATTTGTGACGGCAAAAAAACTATAATTTTTTTAGCAAATTTGCGACACAATATATCTATAAATACTTAGGAAATTGCATAAGAAATGGGTCACAAATTTCCTACACCATGTTTTCGTAGGAAATGCGTCACAAAATTGTGTTACAAATGTGTTGGAATGGTTTCCGACGAGGCATTTTCTAACTTGTGACGCATTTGCAACAAAACCTTGACGTTAGAAAATGCCTCGTCGGAAACAACATCCAACACATTTGTAACACAATTTTGTGACGCATTTCCTACGAAAACATGGTGTAGGAAATTTGTGACCCATTTCTTACGCATTTCCTACGAGTGACACGACTGACTGATACTAGAGTTGAGCTTATTATAGTGTCACCATGTGTATCTCAAAATGTTGTGACGAATCACTGATGAATGTGTCGTCGCAAATTTCCTCTTACCCAACAAGTACGTCTGGAAAGATTTGAAGGAAGGCTTATCAATATAATCACATGATTACAGATGAGCTTTAAAATGTTTATATTTTTTAATTATTAATGTCCTGTTTATTTAAAGAGAAATAAACAATAAGTGTTTAGACATTCGTTGGTAATATTTGACACATGACTGACGGATTTTGATAATACAAATTTTATTTTTAATATTGAGAAGTATTTTTAGATATTGTTTATGTGAATGCGTCCTTAATTTTGAAAAATTTTCATTAATAATATTCCAAATATATGGAAGCCTAGAGAGGATAGAGAAGAAATTAAGCAAGAGTCATGTATGTAGTGACATCATTGCTATTAGTGGAGAAAATAAATTAAGCAAGACTGCAAGAGTCATGTCCTAAGTCATATATCGATACGAACCATTACTACATGTCTACATGTTGATGATATTAAGACCATGTGAGAGTCAAGTTCGTTATTTACCCAGTCTTGTAGTCCTTCTTTAAAGTCTAAACCAATTATACGAATACGAATTCATCAATGAATACGACTAAAAGCATTAATCTGCCATCAATCAATGAATCTTCTAAGGAATAAGGAATAACTATATGCATCATGAGAATTAATGGGTGGGTCGTCTTAAAGAAGTACTACTAAAAAGGCATTAGAAAATTAATGAGAAACAATGGGTAAGTCGTCTTGAAGAAGAAATGCTATTGAAAATGAGTTAATAGCCAAAATCGTCCCTAAAGTTTGGTCACTTTTGCCACTTCAGTCCAAAACCCAAACGTGTTAAATCTGGGTCTGTAGGCTTTTGATTTTTTGCCACATTCGTCCCTGACACTAACCCAGTTAACTTACCTCGTTAAGTTGGGGGGTATTTCTGACTTTTTGCCTACACTTTTATTTTTTAATATTTTTACTTAATAAGTGGGACCCACCTCCCCCACCTTCTTCTACTCTAAACCTCCCACCATCACACACCACCACCACCACCATAGCCTCCAATCTTCTGACCACCATCACGAACCACAACCTCTGCTTGACCACCGAACCAAAACCCGACTCCACTGAACCACCGAGTCCAAACACCCACACCCACCGAGTCCAAACAGACCCGAGTCCAAACACCCACACCCACACCCACCGAGTCCAATCACCATCGCGTCTCTTTAACCTCTTTGTTCTCTCATCATCTCTTTATCTCCCTCTCTCTAAACACCATCTCAACAGAAAGAAATAAAGGTTTGGTTTTTATACTCGATGACAGTCACCGGCTCTTGGTGACTGTCCGGTCATCGTTTCGAAGGTGGAACGAGATTCAAAACAAAAAGAAGGTTCTTGGTGGTGATTGGGACTCGATGATTACTGATTATAGGTTATAAACAGGGGAACAAGGTATCGGGTTTGTGGATAGGTTCTCGGGTTTGACTGATTTTAATGGATTCACGACAGTCACCATAAACCGGTGACTGTCCGATTGTTAACAGAGACAGAAGAGGAGGAGGGTTCGGGAAGGTGTTACCAATGTTATCGGGTTATAATAGGTTAGTTCTGATGTTGTAGCTGCTTGTTAACAGAGACAGAAGAGGAGGAGGGTTCGGGAAGGTGGAGATCTTACCGGAGAAGGGAGGCGGCGGCGGCGGCTGGCGATCACCGGAGAGAGGAAGTTCCTCTCTGCTCTCTCTCTCTCTCTATCTCTGCTCTCTCACTTAAATAAATGTTTTTGTTTTTATTTTTTTCTTTTATTTATTTAGGAGTTAATAGCCAAAATGTCTAAAATGCCCTCGATTTTGTAGGCAAAAAGTCAAAAATGCCCCCAGAGTTAACGAGATAAGTTAACTGAGTTAGTGTTAGGGACGAATGTGGCAAAAAATCAAAAGCCTACGGACTCAGATTTAACACGTTTGGGTTTTGGACTGAAGTGGCAAAAGTGACCAAACCTCATGGACGATTTTGGCTATTAACTCATTGAAAATTCATTAAGAAATAAAAAGAAAGTATGTATTTAAACTCATAATTTGAAGTACTTTGAATACTTCATACTTTTATATAGAAAAAATAAAAGGTGATGCCTTCAGACGGGTGGAGGTCAGGTTTCCGCGCATCTAGGAGAGCCAATGGGTTGACGGCGGTCGAATAGTCGACCTTGGCCACAGCGTCCAGTGTAGGGGTGTTCAGAAAACCCGCAAACCAAATAAAAACCGAAAACCGAACCGTAATCGAAAAAACCAATCCGAACAACGAATTTGGTGTTTGGTTTGGTTATAACCGAAACCGAATTGCTTATTCGGTGTTTGGTTTGGTTTTTGGTTCTACATTTTTTTATTTGGATAACCGAATAAACCGGTAAAATAATTAATTATTAAATAAAAATAATAATATTTAAATAACTCATATATAATATATAAGCCTAAAATATTAAACCCAACCCAAAATAAATAAAGCTCACCAATTTATAGAGGTAATAATCTGAGTATAAACTAGTAAACTAGGGTTCATTTTACTATTTCTAACTTTTATAATGTTTACATTTTCGTGGTTTGATTTTTTGGTTTATATTTATTGCAAACTTTCTTTTCAGATTTAGGAACATATAGGTATATAAGTTAGAGAAAAAAAACTTCGTTTCAATTTGGTTTGTTTGGTTTAAACCGAAACCGAACCGAATTCAATTTGGTTGAATTTGGTTTGGTTTTCATATTCCTAATTTGGTTTGGTTTGGTTTTTGGTTTGAGGTACAAAATTTTGAAAACCGAATAAACCGAATCGAATAAACCAAATAAACCGTAAACCGAACCGATGAACACCCCTAGTCCAGTGTCATGGTGGTTGACACGTCATTCCTTGTCGTTAAAAGAAATGATTGTTATCGCATCCAACTGCAAATTTCGTTGTTTATTATTATTATCTTTTTAGAATGACGACTTTTTTTCCGAATGACCGGGTGGTTGCAGATCGACTTGCTGGACCGAGCCCGGTTCGTGAACCCACATGGTTTTTCCATAAAGGGTATAACACTTGCTTAACAGGTCCAAACCGCGTCCTCAAAGAAATCATAACCCCAGATACTACTTGTAGAGCCGACCTTATTGCTTTGTAAAACTAGGCAACCGCTTGGGACCCCCAAAGTTTTGGGCCTCCAATTTTTCTAGGTTATGTTTGAAGTTGCATTAGACGTCATTAGATTTAGCTTCATGATTTTTAGCATACTATGCGTTGATCATGTAACGTAAAACTTTTGTTTATTTATTTGGTTGATTACTTTAGAGTTAACTGAGAGTTTTAAATCAATTGTAGAGTTAACTGAGAGTTTTAAAGCAGTCCATTGAAGTATTGTGTTCACTTTTGATAGATTTTTTTAGGAATTAGTATTTGGTGGTTTGGACTTGTTAGATACTAGAACTCTTCCATCTTGCAATATATCCATTCGACCCATTTACGTTACATTTTGATGTTAAAATTCCTCCGTCTTGTAATACATCCATTCGATAATCTACTAGCATTGTTATGGTTTAGGAGTAAACACTAAACACATTTAACAAATGATGAATCTTGATTCGTACATTAGTTGTATGATACTCGTAACGTGTTAGAAGAAAATTGTATATAATAAAATTGTGAAAGCACCCACTTTTCTAGTTTAGCCCGGGCCCTAAAATGGTCGACCCACCCATACACAAACTACATGTTTTATAGCTTATTGTTGTCAGTCCAACCCCCGGGTAAAAATGGAGAGTTAATAAAAAAAATCTAAAAGGGTCATGGCGTTCTGCCCTTTTTAGTTCACTTAGGGTCTCTAAAAATGTTGGGTCGGCTCTGACTACTTGATACCAATTCTGCCACCACAAGACTCGAAACTCTCCGAAGATTGGACAAAATCCATGTGTTTTCTAAGGGCTTTTTTCATTTTCTCTTTTGCATTATGGACACTACCGATTTGTCAAGTGTTTATATTTTAATTCACGCATGACAATCAATTTGTTTGATGTACAAGAAGTAAATGAGTTATTGTTTATCGACCTACAATGGCTGTGTATGACATTTCAGTTTTTTTCTTTTCCAGTGTTTTGTGATCCCGGATACAAATGATCCATGATTGTATCATGCATATATACACATATGTTTTTTGTATGAACATACACATGTTTTTTATACTATTTTTAAAGTTGTTAAAATTATTTTTTTGATGCACATACGCATGTTTTTTTTTTCCGGATAGTGTTGTGTATTGAAACTCTATGTGCAAAAATTTACACTATTTTTGAAGTTCGTAAACTTATTTTTAGTTTTCAGTTGACCGTGCCAACTATAAATATATGTATGGAAAGCTTAATTGCACTAGAAATGAAGAACAATCAATCATAACTATTAGATTAAAAATAGAGTAGTTAATCAAAAATTTGATAAATTGGGTACGTAAAACATTTCGAAAGAATATGAATGGAATCTGCTGAATGTGTGAAACACACACATGACCTCCAAAAACTAGTAGTTTGTCTTCTTTCTTCTTTCCAAAAAAAAAAACAAAATTGGTTTCCACTAATTATTGTAAACCATAATGCTTTAAACAAAAAAAACAAATTACAATATAAAAACAAATTTTCGATTTTAATTGTGAAAAGGGGCTCCACCAATGTGATCTTTTGTCACCATTCCTCTTCTTAATTGTGATGGAATCTCTTTCTTGGTTATTGGAGACACCTAAAGAGATCGGCGTCTTCAAAGGTATAAGTTTCTTAGAGAACGAAGCGGATATCTCTCACATTTTCTATGCGGATGACGCTTTTATTCTAGGAGATTGGTCACGCGAGAATATACAAAGTATTGCTAGAATTCTTCGGATTTTCTATCTATGCTTGGGTCTTCGAATTAATCTCCATAAGTCAAATTTATTTGGTTTTAGTACGGAAGACACGGAGGTTGATGATATGATGGAAATATTGGGGATGTAAAAGAGGAGGGATTCCTTTTGTCTACTTAGGAATTCAAGTGGGGGTCAAGATGACTCGTATAAACAATTGGAACCCGGTTATTGAAGTTATAAAGAATCGTCTTGTGTCTTGGAAAGTGAAAACTTCATCGATTGGAGGACGCTTGGTTCTTATTAAGTCGGTTCTTGAAAGCCTGCCATTTATTACAGTTCGCTTTTCAAAGCTCCTAAGGCTGTGATTGATAGTATTGAAACAATTATGAGGCGCTTTTTGTGGGCGGGGTCTAGTGAAGAAAAAAAGATTCCATGGGTTGCGTGGGATATCATAACTACTCCGGAGAAGCAAGGGGTGGTTTGGGAGTGGCAAAGTTACAAGAGGTAAATGATGCGCTTCTTCTGAAATGGACATGGAGATTCAAAAAAGAAGGTACTAGTTTGTGGAAGAAAATTATACTGGGGTGTCACGGGTCAAGTAGGCCTTGGGCTATGTTAACATGTAGCGCCTCGGCTAGTAGTTGTTGGAAACAATTTGTGAAAGTGGGAGAAAAAAAACTCCCAAATGCTTCGGCTCTTAACTCCTATTTTGTTGGTTTGCTTGGTGATGGTTCTTCTATAAATTTTTGGGGAGACATTTGGTTACGTGAAGAACCCCTTCGAATTGTATACCCAAACTTGTTTAGGCTTGAAAAAAAGAAATGGGTGAAGGTTTCGGCTCGAATCCAATGCGTGAACAATGTCAAAAGATTGGAGTGGGAGTGGACGACGACTCCAACTTCGTACGCGGAAGTAACAGAATTATTTAACCTTCTTGGGGATATACATGATTTGGAATGGAGAGGTGGCCGAGATGCTTGGAATTGGAAGTTAGAAAATGATGGGTTATTCAAGGTTTCTTCGGCCAAGAAGCTTTTTTCCGACAACTCGATAATTGCTTCTTGTCAGTCGATAAATTGGAAGTGTTGGGTCCCTTTAAAAAGCAAACTTTTGGTTTGGAGGGCTGCTCGTAATCGTCTTTCTACTACTTCGGAGCTTATTAAACGTGGCGTGAATTTGCAACAAACCTCTTGTGCCCTATGTCATTCCGAACAGGAAACGACTATTCATTTGTTTACTGGTTGCGGGTTTACATATGAAGTCTGGAGTAGAGTTGAAGCGAGGTACCGTTTGAGTCCCTTGCTTGTTTTCGATGTGTCGGACCTTTTGCAAGTTGCGGAGAATCAAACGAATTCGAAGGAAGCGAGGTACATTCTTAGAGGTATTGTTTACACTACAATGTGGGCGTTGTGGAATGAACGTAATGCTCGTATTTTTAATAACAAGTTTCGGCGACCGATTGAGGTTATGGAGATTATAAAGTCGACGACGTATTTTTAAATTCGGAATAGATCTAGATGGAAAGAGATAAATTGGAATAAGTGGTGTAATTATCCTTTGGATTTGATGTAATTTCGTTTGTTGCCCGGGGGTCCTTGCTTTGAGGACCGCTTATGGTGTTTTGAATGAAGTTTTCCTTAAAAAAATACGTATATAATTAGCACAAAACAAAATTAAAGAAATTTATAAAAACAAAATAAGTAATACTATTATGTTATTATATATAACTAAGGAGCAAATAAATAGACTTAAAGTTATCTATTTCAATATTATACCGTTGACACGACACATAAAATTGAAAATAGTATACTTTTTAAATTAAAATAACATGATTAATTATATGTAATAAGAGTAAGTTATTTAACAGTTATCATATGCATTATATTTCTTTAAATTAAAATAACAATATTTAATATGATATGTAATAATATTAAGTTATTTAACTGTTTATAAAATGTTCAAAAAATATAACTTGTCGACTAAATTCTAGTATAGATTATACTTCTTTTTGTATTGATGGTCCTAAAAAGCATTGTATCACTTATTATGAACATTATATAAAAAAATTATCCTTGCACAAAATATAATTTGAAGGTACGTTAGGAGATTGGCTTGTTGCAATTATTACTGGATATTTACATAGGTTCAAGTATTCTATTCGTGATTCCGAATAAATGAAATTGTTGAGACTAAATCGACATTTAAGTGATGTTTTAAGAAACTTATATTTTAACTTCCTTGACAACAAAATAGAAAAACAAAAGCCCGAAAAGTGTCCATTACATTAAATTAGCCGAGAGATAACCCCTTTTTTTCTCAAACAAGTTCGGGTTGAAAACAAGTTTAGGTCCTTTTAAGTTCTTTGGTCAAATCGGTACGGGCTAGAAACCAAGATGGGCCAAAAATAAACCAAAGCATTTTTTTACAATATTTTAGTTTTAGGTTTTTTTTTTATTAGTGTGAATATTACTATTTCGTCTATATTTCCATTTAACTTTCATTCAAAATTCGTTTGTCTCGCCGCATAGCGCGGGGTCACTTCTAATATTTATTTAAAGAGCAAACATCTTATCAGGGCTGTCTCAAGCTTCTTGGAGTCCAAAGCGCATAGTAAAATTAAGCCTTTTTCGTTAAAACAATTGCTTTTAATGCCATAGTTCTTATACAATCTTTATGTATATGCGTAATTATATACCACAAACATGAGCGTCAACAATCCGAAAGCCCAAAATTATCTATATATAGTTTATTTTTTCAGAATTTGGGGACCTCAAAAAAGTGGAGGCCTAAAGCACAACCTTTATTTCACTTCTCTTTAAGCCGGCCAAGGATCTTATTGCATTATCATTTGATTATAATTTTTTTTCCACTATCACAACTTTTATAGAGCAAACATATGATGTGTTATTGTTTGATTATAAAATTTTCCTAGAAATAACACTCCTTTTTGAGCCGGCCCTGCATCTTAGTTTTAAATTTTGAAGTTTTTCATAGAAATAACATTCAACATTTTGAAATATGAGTCATACATGTGTTTACTGGCCGGTCAAAGATGCACATGTTTTACATAAATACAAGTCTTTATACCCATCTCTTACAAAGACTATTAAGCATAATTCTCAAAACGGAATGTATTTTTTAATAATAGTTTCTATAAATTCACTCATTGTGCGACTTTGGTCTCATGGATTCGTTTGGTTGACAATGAGTTGAGACACGCATAACTAAACTAGTTAACCTGGTGTGAAAAGTTGAATGGAGAATTGCAGTAGTTGTTGCCCATCATATATATATATATTTGTAATTTAACATATCCATAAGAATAACTAGTATCAATGAATAAAGAAACTTGAATTAAATAATGTGTCAAGCTATTACTTAATGTATTAACTTGAATAAATGGATATCTAGTAGTTACATTCGTCTTAGCTTATTTAGTTGTTAATTCTTGACATGATATAAAACAGGATAGGAATCCAACTTAAAGTAAAGGGTTGGCGACTTGGTGTAGTAAACTAGTTGACAAATCTAATTTGTTTAGTAAAAGAATTGGTTCGGCATGACTTTACAAAACCATAATGTTGAATATTAAAAGACAAATTTAAAATTTACTTTAAAAATATACAACTCTCACAGCCTTTGGCTCTCACAATGTATCTGCCTCTCCTCGACTTTGGCCATTTGCCAATGATTGTCACTATGATGTTATCTAAGCGTGAACCCACGGGCTAGCACCTCATCATCCACAAACCACAGACAATGTTTATGTTCCACAATA
This sequence comes from Ambrosia artemisiifolia, assembly GCA_032199755.1. Taxonomy (NCBI): domain Eukaryota; kingdom Viridiplantae; phylum Streptophyta; class Magnoliopsida; order Asterales; family Asteraceae; genus Ambrosia; species Ambrosia artemisiifolia. The sequence goes on from CM063517.1 coordinate 4,682,034, forward strand.
TTTAAGCCTAGAGTTCTAACACTATTTTGAAGTTACATAACTATTGACGTGATACTTAAAACATATCATGAGTTAAACTGATAAGTAGGTTAATAATTTCTCATCAAGTTTAACTTTTAAATAAGAATTGAACTAGAGCATGGTATTTATTGGTTTTAATAAAATAAATAGGTTAAACTGATTTAAATTTTGCATAATAAGTTCAGATTAACTTATAATTATGTAATTATACTGAATGAATACATAGAATGATTTTTAGCAAAATGTATTAAAAACAAAGGCAACCTTTAATTCTGAATTTGTCTATTGAATTAAACTGATTGAAAATATAAGATGATTTTGATATTAGAGTTAATTATACGTTACTTGCTGACAGTGGCGGAGCTTGAACTTTTAGATTAGGGGCTTAAAGTCACAAGACTCATTTATTTTCAAATTGTTGGGGCCGATTTAATATATACAAAGTTTTCGAACAATTCAAAAATGATAAAATTTACAACACTAAGCCAAAAAGGTATGGGCTGGGGTACCCTATGGCCCTTATAATGTTTCGCCCCGTATTGCTAACATTGATGTTTGCTTTCGTTTAATCTTTTTTGGTATCCATAACACTCATTAATCTCAATACACTTTAGAATAAGGTTTAACTTTTCAATACGATTGAGTAATCAGGTCAGATATAGGTTGATGTATGCAAACCATCTGAAGCCTCCAACTTAATCATGCAATCTAGGACATGAATTGTAGTTTGAAAGAAAGTGTCCGATTTGGAGAATTTAAGTTTGCTCAACTCACTTTAAATTAAAATCCTTTGCTTGCACTCGTATACTTTGATATCTAGAAGGCAATGGATAATTATTAAACAGTATTATTTACGAAGATCTTAATTCTAGAAGTTAGGCCAATGAAATTTTACTTATTATAACAATGTCAACACTATTATAAAAAAAACTTTGGACGGGACATAATTTATAAGAATATTGCAACCAATGTATTTAAAAATATATACTGCCATTACAATATTGTATTATACAACACCATATGGGGTATTTAATATAGCAATAATATGATCTATATGTAATTAAATCAATAGTAATATTAGGCATATCATCTAACTTGGAACACAATAGCGAAAGTCAAACTAGGAACAATGTAATCACGTTTAAAAACACGGAATGATCTTATTCTCTTTTAAATCTAGAAGATACTTTGACAATATCTTTTCAAATATAATAATTGATAATTGATAATGATAATTAATAGAAATATGTACCATTTTGGTTTAATATATGCTTTTTGGAATAATACAAAAATGCACTATTCTTTTAGTCACAATACCTTACGTAAAACACTGAGAAGTTCTAAATTTATTGGTATGTAAATTGATTTGATAGTTTGATTATTCGGTTTGATCGTTATTGTTTAATTTAGACCAATCATGTGGTCAAGCTTAATGTTCCATGTTCAAGTCATAAAAATCATTAAAATGATGATTAACATGGATGGTAATCTTTTTGATAGAATGTAATCCCTTGCCTCCTTCTATTGATTTACCAACTATATATAACAATACATTAGGGTCTCTATTTATGGATAGAGATTATCACATAATTACAATTCAAATTACAAAATATATTCTATCTATTATGCTATCTATTACACCCCCGCAGTCGAAGCGGGAGGAGGCCGGATGCTGAGACTGTCTCTGAAATCTTCAAATAACACACGAGGCAGGCCTTTAGTGAAAATATCTGCAACTTGAAACCGAGTTGGGACATGAAGAACTCGCACGTGACCCCGCTGAACTTGTTCGCGAACAAAGTGAATATCCAGCTCGATATGTTTGGTGCGCTGATGTTGCACCGGGTTCCCAGACAGGTAAATGGCACTGACGTTGTCACAGTAGACCAGAGTGGCACGGGACAATGGATGCCGCAGCTCAAGAAGTAAGTTTCTCAACCAGCATATTTCAGCAACAACATTAGCTACCCCCCTGTATTCAGCTTCAGCGCTGGAACGAGAAATCGTGCTCTGGCGTTTGGATGACCAGGATATGAGAGAGTCCCCAAAATATATGCAGTAACCGCTGGTGGAACGCCTAGTGTCTGGGCAGCCTGCCCAGTCGGCGTCTGTGTAGGACACGAGAGTCTGGGAGGATGAGCCGCGAAGTGTGATGCCGTAAGCAGACGTGCCCTTTATATATCGGATAATTCTTTTCAGGGCATTCCAGTGGTCTATCCTGGGAGAGTGCATGTGCATACATACTTGCTGAACAGCATATGAGATGTCTGGCCGAGTGAACGTGAGATACTGTAGGGCGCCGGCCAGACTGCGATATAAAGTGGGGTCGTGAAATGGTTCACCTGCGGTCGCACTTAGCTTGCTGTTAGTGTCAACTGGTGTGGCAACTGGGTTACAGGATTGCATACCTGCACGAGCGATAATGTCGCTGGTGTAAGACTGTTGCGAGAGGAACATTGTGTCGTTGGTGCGAGACACAGAAATACCCAAGAAGTAGCTGAGAGGACCAAGATCCTTCATGGCAAATTCGGCAGCAAGCTTAGCCATGAGAGAGTTGCGAAGTTGATCAGAAGACGTGACGAGAAGAATATCATCAACATATAAAAGTAGATAAGCAGTGTGGGTTCCCTGATGGAGCGTGAATAGGGAGGCATCGCTCTTGCTGTGGTGAAACCCAATAGAGAGAACAAAGTCGGTGAACCGCTGGTACCATGCCCTGGGAGCCTGTTTAAGACCATATAGAGATTTCTTGAGGGAGCAAACGTAGTCAGGGAATCGTTTATCGCGAAACCCCATAGGTTGATACATGTACACCGTTTCATGGAGATTCCCATGAAGGAAGGCATTGGTGACGTCCAACTGATGGACAGACCAACCCTTCGAAAGGGCAATGGACAGAACCGTCCGAATAGTGGCCGGTTTGACAACCGGACTGAACGTCTCGCCACAATCCACACCAACTTGTTGAAGGCGACCATCACATACCAAACGAGCTTTATAACGTTCCAAGGAACCATCCGACCTGAACTTATGTTTGAAAAGCCACATGCTGCGTATAACATTCATATCAGAAGTACGAGGTACCAATTCCCACGTCCCATTCCTAACAAGTGCATTGTACTCTGTAGTCATGGCAGAAAACCATTCCGGTATAGACAAGGCATCGGTTGGGTTTTTGGGTATGGGAACAATGGAGGTGGTAGTGGTGTTCAGGTTGAATGGTTGTTTGGGTTTGAAAATGCCGCTCATGGAGCGGGTGTGGATGGTCCTAGGTGGGGGGGCCGGTGGCGTGGGTTGGGTAGTGTGTATCGGGGTTGTTGTGTGAGTGGGCCGGGTGGCTGGTGTAGGTTGGGTGTTTGGTGTAGGTGTGTTGGGCTGTGGTTGGGTGTTCGTAGGATAGGGGTGGGTCTGTTGGGCCGTGGGGGAAGTGGTAGAGGGAGTTGGGCTTGGGCTAGTGGATGATGGGGAGGTGGACGGTGGGGAATGGTCAGCGGGTGTGGGTGGGCTGGGATGGGGAAAGTGGTGTTGTAGGTGATGTGGAAACGGTGGTGGTTCAGTGTCTAGGGTGGTGTAGTCTGGGTTAGGGGAGACGGTGTGTTTAAATGGAAAAATCGTTTCGTCGAAAATTACATGTCTAGAGATAAAAATCTGTTTGGTATTCAAGTCAAGACAACGGTACCCCCTATGGGTAGGTGGGTAACCCAAGAAGACGCAAGGATTGGCACGGTGATCGAGTTTGTGGATGGTGGGTGAGGGAGTGAGAGGGTAGCAAAGACAACCGAAGACACGGAGATGGTCATATGTGGGAGTGGTGCGGTAAAGGATTTCGGTGGGTGTTTTATTTTTGGTGATGGTGGACGGGAGAATGTTAAGGAGATATGTGGCGGTTTCCAAGGCAAAATGCCAGAAGTTGGTGGGGAGATTGGCGTGAGATAAAATGGTTCGGATGAGGTTATTAATGGTACGAATTTTACGTTCGGCTTTGCCGTTTTGTGAGGATGTGTAGGGGCATGAAAGACGATAGAGAATGCCGTTGGTGGTGAAAAAATTTTGAAAAGCATTATTAACATACTCACGGCCATTATCACATTGAAACGTTTTAATTGTGTGGTTAAATTGTGTTTTAATAGTGGAAGCAAATTGACAAAAAGCGGAGAAGACGTTTGATTTATGAGTTAAAGGGTATGTCCACAAAAAATTAGAGTAATCATCCAAAAATAAGACGTAAAATTTGTGACCCGAGGAACTAATGACAGGAGAGGTCCATACATCACTATGAATAATATCAAAAGGTAAAGTAGTGCATGTCATAGAAGCAAAGAATGGAAGTTTAATACTTTTTCCCAAAACACAGGAATCACAAACATTATTCGAAAAATTGTCAAAATAAATAGAACTAGAGTTTTTAATAGAATGTAAAGGTTGACGTCCTGGGTGGCCAAGACGTTGGTGCCAAAGGTCAGCAGAGATGGCGGCAAGAGCGGTTGGTGAAGTGATGGAGGAGGACCCGAGCACCAGAGGGTAAAGATCACCGCTGCTGTTGCATCGCAGGAGCGGAGCCCGCGTCTTGAGGTCCTTCACAAGAAAACCAAACGGGTCAAATTCGATAGACACTAAATTATCTCTAGTAAATCGACGAACGGAAATAAGGTTTTTAACAAGTCTAGGGGAGTATAGGACATTTTTGAGGATAAAGGGTGGGAATGGTTTGGGTAGGTATTTGGTACCTTGGCCTATGACCGGAATTGTATCACCATTACCTACAATAATATTTTTAGCAATGCAAGAGTTAGAAAAGGAGTGAAAATCACCTTGATTATTGGTCATGGTGGAGGATGCGCCAGTGTCCATGTATGAAGTCAGGTCGGGTTGTTGCAGGGACAGCGTGTACATGGCTTGCTCGATGTCTGTCGGGGTGTATGCAGCATAATTATTCTGGGCAGGTCTCGGGCCTAAAATACCAGGCTGATGGGCTGAAGATGGGCCAGGGGAAGGCTTATTAGTATTCGGGTAAGGACAAGGGGGATTAGCCCAAGGAAACGGAAATTGGGAAAAGTGGGCCGGCCCAAAACCATGTTGCTGTTGCCACTGATTAGGCCAATTGCCAAAGCCGGTCGGCCAGAAGGGAGCAGCTGGGTATTGTCCTCGTCCGAAGCCGCCACGACCTCTTCCCCGACGACCAAAACGGCCGCCGCGGCCTCGGCTATGGGTGGGCTGGGGACGAGCGGTATCATGAGAGGTAGGGGGTTGATTGGTGGTGGGTTGTGTGGTGACTGAAAGAGCCGACGATGCTGCTTTGGCATTGGCCAAGGCTCGCTCGTTCTTGTCCGTCTCCGTCTGTAGTAGCTTGGACCGGGCTGCATAGAATGAGGGTAAAGGGTGGGTATTCTTGATGATGGTAGAGATGCCCTCGTAATCGGAGTTGAGACCTGCCAGAAGTTGAAGAACCAAACGATCCCCTTCGACCGGAGCGTCGACATTAGCGAGCTGATCAGCAATAACCTTAATCGCCTGACAATACGCCGTCATATTCGCAAAACCATCCAGACGAGTATTCGAGAACTTGTGCATCAAGTGAATGGCCCGAGCGGCTTTGTTGTCGTGAAACAAGTCTTCAATGGCGACCCATGCTTCGTGAGCGGTAGACACGTTGTTGATGATTGTGTGGAGAAGATCGTTGGAGATCGTACTGAATATCCATTGGAGTACGATGGCATCAATACGATCCCATTCTTCAGAGGCGGTGGAAGACTCGGTGTCAGTTGGTGGTGGTTTCGGCTTAAGGTGGTTGTCAACGGCGAGTGCTCGGCAGTGGAGCTTGAACAACGTGGCCCAAGAACCATACTGCGAAGACTCGATTTCAAGAGTTATGGAGATGTAGTTTTTAATGTTGGTGATTGTGGTGGCGGGGTGAAGTTTAGACTCGAGGTTGACAGTGGGGATAATAGGATTGTTGGGAGGGGAAGTCATGATGAGGGAATAGAAGACAGAGTAGCAGCGAAGGTGGTAGAGGATCGGAAAAGAGGACTGCCGGCTGAAAGAAGGAGGTGCGAAAGAAAGAGGGCGGCAGTTTTAGGGTGTAGGTATACTAGGATGATACCATGATAGAATGTAATCCCTTGCCTCCTTCTATTGATTTACCAACTATATATAACAATACATTAGGGTCTCTATTTATGGATAGAGATTATCACATAATTACAATTCAAATTACAAAATATATTCTATCTATTATGCTATCTATTACTTTTGCATAGTCCACTTCGAAAGATGACCCTCTGTTTTGTCCTACACTAATCATCTTGACAAAAACTAACAACATATGATCAACTTTCACCAAAACAAACATTTCAGTGTGTTCACAAACTTAATGAAGAGGTTTATGCTTACCCATGCAAGGTTAAGTTGTACTTGGCGACCTAGTAAAATAAGCCTAAAGTTACCAACATGTGATCAAGTTTTATAGATGTTGCAATTTTATTATTACTTTATCATTAACACTTTGAGTTACAATGTCTAGATTATAATTAATTGGAATAATGGAAATAAATAATACTAACTATTGACTATTGGCTAATAACAGTCCTAACTACGAAAATTGTCAATAGTGGTCCCAACTTTCGACATATTGGAATATAATGGACCCAAACTAACGGCGTCTAACACTAACGCGTGATGCTGACGTGGCATAAGAGTAGACTATATACCCTATAACACGAATCATAGAATAAACGATTTTTAAGAAATTCGCCGGTGACAAAACGGTATTTTCTAGTCTTCCACCATCATATTATGTTACCTTTGACAATCTCCATCTTGCAACATGTTATGTTGTCCCCTAACATGCAATGAAGAAATAAGAAAACTTTTGACTTTGATGATTATAAATGGACTATATATGCATTATATTAGTACTTAATTAAATATCATTAGGTCGTTGTAATTATTTAATACATTCATTAACAAGTGTTTTTTTTTTACGAAAAAGTATATAGTTCTAGAAATAGAAAAATATAATTAATGTATCAATATAATAACAATTAACGACATATCAAGTTTGCTCATATAAAGCGTACATATACATAGTTTCAAGAAGATAATATTAATGTAATGTAATGTTTAAGGATATAATAGGAAAATTTGATAAATCATTTTTAATGTAAACGTTATTTTGAGCCAACTAAAATACAAAGGTTGGGATTATTTTAGAAGGAACACGCTTATTTTATAACTTATCAATATCAAATCCTCCACATCAAACAAATATATCAAGGGGATTTGCCAGTCACATTTTAGTAAAATTAATCTTCAGGTGGATAAATGATATTACCATGGTTCACACACTTAGTTTCGGTTGATTATGATAGTCGTTTAGATTAAATTGTGAGTCAAACCATTAGTAACGATTTATGCTTTCTGTAAATCACATATCAAACCAATGAAAAAATCAAATAAAACCCAAACAAAGTTTTACTAGGAGATAATGGAAGATAAAGCAAACAAACTAGGATATAACGGTAACATGGCTATTTTAATGCACTGCAATCATGCTAAAGACATGCGGTCATTTAAAGTTTAAACGTGGTGTTGGGAGTCCAGTCTTCTGGATTGGATCACAGGTCAGATCGTATCAGTACTAGGACACTACGACGCAAATAATGTAAATTATCGTAAGAGACCTTTACCCGATGACATTGGTGAATTCCCTTCAACCAAGTGGTAAGGGTTCAAACCTCATTGTGGGTAGTTAGGTGGCGTAGAAATGTAAATTATAAAGCTATCGGGCACAAGTGCGCAACTCCTTGGCTTACAATCCAGTCCGACTTTTGCTGGTTTTTTAGTTGTGACCGTAAACCAAGTCTGAAAATTTATAAGCCGACAGGTGGAAACACTATAAAAAGACTACTCGTAAAAGTAATGTTTGGCCCGCAGTCATAACCACCCCATAATTTGGGTCATGGAACATTCAACATCAGGAACATAGATGAAAGATATTCAACAGGAATGAATCAATTTTCAAAAATCATACGAAACAAAAAAGGACAATTCTATTTCGATGAAATAAGTAACAAACAGTCCATAACATCCTACAAACGACTACCCGGGTGTCCAAAACAGCATGGAGATGTCGGCGAATGAAACATGTAGCATGTGTCGCTACTTAATCATGGAAAGCCTTCAAAATTTCCTTGTCGCGTTCACATGCCAACATTGCATAAACAATGAAACAAAATAAGAAACTTACTACTTCTGCTCAGCAACTTGTTGTTGTAGAGTCTGCTGCTCTTCAGTTTTCGACATCGCATTTTTCATGAGCTCGTAGCCTGCAAAGTTCATAGCACCAAGAGGTGCAATCCAGAAGAACCTAGGTATGGCCCCTTTGAATAATCCGAGGGGGCCTTCATGACGAAGAATAGATAATGCAATCATCGACATGGACACGGGTCGCCCTTGAGGTGCCGTCATCATTCTAGTTTTCATCACATCGAAGGGTGTTGTCGTGACTGCAGCCAGACCACCGGAAACAGCCCCCACTGCGATTGTCTCCCATGGTTCAAGTGGCCGTCCTAGGATTTGCTGGACAACCTGAAATTTTATTTACAAAAGTTATACAAATAGTACTGTAAAACATATATCTTCTAATGTGAGGCAAAAACAGAAACCTTTTTAGACTCTCCATAAAGTCCCATGCCCGCGACATAAAACGGAACCTCCCGGCATAAAGTAGCACCGGTCCCACGGAAGAAACCTCTGAGACCATCTTGTTGCCACGTGCAGATGATTGCTTCCCCCACATTGTTATGTATGCCTGCTTGCAATCTTTGCTTTAATACTTCACATGGAATTCTTACTGCTGTCCCCAAAACAGTGCTGCAGAATGACGCAACAGACTGAACCTGGAGCAGTAAAAAACCAGGTGTCACATAATCTCATTACCATACAACTAAGAACGCAAAAGGAAAGATAGATTCTAGAAAACGAAATTATGGATTTAAATCTCGAGGTGGTTGCACGTGTATTGCTTACCTGTAGGTCTGGTAGTGTTGGGGCAACATTTATTAGCACAATCTTACTTGCTTCAAAGATCCCAGTCCGCAATCCGTGGCTGCGATTATATGTTAAAAAAAATTGAACATCAGAAGATAAAAAATGTTAAAGAAAGGAAATGAAGCATACCTTGAAAATTGTCCTATAATTGCAGGAATGGAGCCTCTGTATACTCCACGGAATCCAAGTTCAGGAAGCTTTGCAATCATTTCTGGGAAACTAAGTGTCGATGCTTGCACTCGTGTCTGAAGTGGGACAATACAAGAAAATTAAACTAAACTCTCTACCAATTCCAGGTTAAAACATCATCCATTCTAACTCTCACAAACCAAGTAAGGAAACTTATGGTGGAAGAGTATCAAATTATCAACTATAAATCTTTAAAAATAACAACTTACCTTAATTGTGTCAATAGGGTGCATTGCAGATGTAGATAATGCACAAGCAAGGCCACCTGCTAATGCAGATTTCAGAACACTTCCGGTAGGTACTTCCACAGGTGGTGCCACCGCCACAACAGTAGCAGCTTGAAACCACAGGTTCCTATAATTTCAAGCAAACGGTTACAAAACGGTAAATGATATAATACATGTGTATGAGGAGCCCATGCTTACCGTGGATCTTCTTGAAGCTGGTCAGATGGGAGAAGAAGCATAAAGTTCCTAAAATGTCCATAAGAAATTGATTCTTCAGTATCAGATCTGAGAAAACGCATCATGGCAACAGCATTATCTTCATTTGCAGGAAGTCCTGCATTCTTTAATGATGCTAAGATTTCACTTTTTTGCAGCGTTCCGGATTTAGTTAAACAGAGACTAGTATAAGCTCTAAGGATTGTCGGTTCTTTCTGTTCCATTAATGACAGAAACTGTTGCCAACCAAATGATTTTGAAAACAAATGTCTTTTGGTGCGACGCATTAGTTCATGAGCATATCTACGAGGAAGCTTTCTCTTCCTAAAGGCAAGTTCAAGATCTTCTAGGGTTACTTGCCCATCACCATCTCTATCTAACTCCTCAAAAAATCTCCTTCCTGTGTATGTAGATATGAAAGAATTACTCTTGTAGGGATCAGTTGGCCAGAAACCATGAATAAAAAAAATGCCACATACAACCACAAAGGCATAAACCAACAATTAAGAACTACTTACTTGACATGCTTAAGTATTTATTAATTGTGAATTTGTCACAACACATTTATCTAATATCTCAAACAGCTATTATAGAAAACATGTTCCAAAAGGATAGTAAATGATCAGTTGAATTGAACCAATTCGTTAACAATCTAAACATAGTGATAAAAGTACTTTAAGAATCCAAGACACCGGCATTTTAGTTATTTTAGTTATTTCTAGATAACATCTAACAGGCAATGAGTACGAACTTGAAAACTCTACGTGTGTGACGACTCGCGACAGCTCTTTTAGAACATTCTTCTCGATAGCTAAATCATTGAAATATACAATCACCATTATATAAGATCACATGGAAATGTCCAACTAAGCATGTTGTGGTGGCGATGGAGATGCAGCAGAACCAGCAAAAGTTGTTGTGTCAGTGCTTTGTTAACGGTGTGTTTGAGATAGGTATCCGAACACAGCGGTGCAGGCGGTGGCATGTAAGTCGGATAGTATAATCATAGATTTGAAATTAGGAGCTTCTTAAGAGGAGAGAAGGTGGCATAAAGGCTTGTGTAATGCTGATTATTATAACATACAATGAGAAATAAATAGAGAAAGGAAGCAAAGAACCTGATATCTAGTGCCCATTAGGACAGCATGATAGCCTATGTGTCGAGCATGTCCACACAATTCTATACACCATTACATAGTACGCGTCCACTTACCAAATTCGGATAACAAAAACTTGACCATTAAAGAACCGATCAAATCGAAGAATTAATATTCATTCCTAAAATCATCTTCCGTTAAAACTGTGTGCTTCATATATGGTTTAATGTGGCAAAGATTTCGAGTGGATTGATTAATGATTTTGAAAATTCATTTGCTTAAGAAGCAGAGCCGAATCAAATTTTAGATGGCATGGTAATACCTAAACTCCTAAAGTAAACATTCAGAAGAAAACGCAAAGGCGGGCAAAAATTGAAGTATAGATGGTATATGATGTTAGTGACTCCAATTTTCATAATCCAAATCATGTGATATAAAACTGATAATATCAATATGCAGTCATCTTTTCAATTGCTAAAGAGACTTACCTTCTGCTTCTGTGTATCTGAAGAAATCCTGGACTGAGAAAAGTTTCTTCTTATCAGGGTGGTCTTTAGTTGAGCGCCCTAACTGGGGTACAAGCTCAATTAGTTCTGCCAATGAAACGGTGGACAAAGTGGACCTCAAACGCTCAACATTTGATAACGGAATACTTAACAAGCCATTAGCCATCTTCTGCGAAAAACTACTAACATTCTCTTCCGTAACATTTGAGCTAACATCAGCATCACTTTCATCCTTAACAGGAGAAGTCACGTCAACAATACCTGATGGAACGCCTCCAACTCTAGCAAACTTCAAAGTTCCTAAAAATCCACTAACGTCTGCTTTTTTACCTTCCAAAAGACTACCAACAGCCTTCAAGTGATCCACCTGGATTGTAGAATAAGGAACCGTAGATACGTCACATTTCTCACTTCCACTTTCTAGAAAACCTAACTCAAACTTGTGTAGATTTTGAGCAAGCTGATCAAGAACAAACCCGATAAAATGCTCAAGTGACAAACCATTTCCATCTTTTATTTTCAAAGTTTCCTCACACGGCATCAAAACCTCATTCTCCAACTTTCTTCCCTTTCTATCACTAGAAACAATTTCTCCGAATGCCCCTTTAGCTATAAATTCATTTCTATCTCTAGAAATCTTATCACCATTATTCTTTTTCTGTAGCTTCTTTTTACCATTCCTTAACGGTTCCGGAACAGCCTGAACAAAACTACTAACCAGTAAAGACCAAGTAACCCCAAAATTCATGCAATTAACACAACTTCCATCCTCATTCTTTGACATATCACCCTTATGCTCCTTACCATCCTTCGGCGTAAAAACCCTTATAAACGTCTTAAACGGCACCTTATTCGATAACCCCTTCTTTCTCTCATCACTCTTCACATCAAATACTCCCATTTCTCCTGTTTTCCGCCCATTCTTACCACCCGGCCACCGATTCTCCAAATCTTTCGCTGCTTTCCTAAACCCCGATTCAATCGGACCAAACGCATTCTTCACGAGCTCAATCGAGTTAAAAAACGACTCCAACGGATCATTCCCGTTCACATTCACCATCACTAAAATCAACCTATGCTTAAACCCTACTTAACTTCTAAACACGTCTTCAACGGCAAAAAACCCTAATTTTCAACCATCAAACCCCAAAACTTAATAACCTAAAACCATACAGACAAAACATATCCAAAATCAACCTTGTCCGTAGCAATTCAATGAGATTAATTAACTGATTAAGAGCCTCTATTGAAAACCTTACTCTGAATCCACTAAATATATATATATACACACATAAAACTTCAAAATACGCCTACTGTACAGTGATGTTGAAATCGGTATCTATAAACATCATTTCATTCATGATTATCATCTGCAATCGAGATTGGATAAGTACTTGATTCAAAAACTATACCTGAAAAGGAATAAGAGCGATTGTAATAAATCTGGAGAGTATATGTTACGATCGATGAGTATATGTGTATATTATGATTGCGTTAAAACTAGAAGCAGAAGAAGAAGGATGAAGAAGAAGAGGCTTCCAATTTTTTGAGTATATATGGTGTGTATTTCCAAGTTTATTAAATACAAAATAAATGAATTTTTATTATTTTTATTGTAGGTTAAAATAAATAGAAAGATAATAGGTGACTGTGGATAATGGTGACGTGTATCCTACCTGGATAAGGGCATACTGTATGTTTCTTGTTTTCTTCACGTGTAATTTAGCGTAGAGATTTGTAGTATCATACGATCTTATATATTACTATCAATCATACATACTTTATTTAATTATTTTTATTTTTAGACCGGTAACTTTACTATTTAAAATAACAAAACCTTATCTAACACACTGATATGGCAAAAACAGATCGCAATTAACCGCTCTTGATACGTGTTACGGCACGCTCTCCCGGGTTCCGAGCTAACACACTAACTTGCAAATTCTGTATTTCTAATTTTTTTTTTATAGTTTTCTTTTTAAGGTTTTTATGTAAACTGGAAAAAAATGTAAATTATTGCAAGATATTGTTTTTTTTAACGGCTAAATGGTACACTTTCCAAATTTTGATATGGAAATATAATTCGCTCATCACCTAGGAACCAAGAACTCTATTTAAGAGGCAAGAGTCTCCACCAAATAATTTTAGCTATTGCAAAATATTGTTCATATCACAATTTTCAATCTAATCTTTAAATCCAAACTCACACACCCATTAATTCTAGGAGTAATCGATACTCACTTGACCTCCATTAAAATGATTAACTCTCGTCGCTTGAAATGACAAAGATTTACCCAACAAGAAGGTATAGCTAGACTAAAGGTCGTCTGGTATTTTCAATATATTATGTTTATTAAAATTATTATTTTCTAAAAGTTATCCAATAAAACTTTTATAATAAGTTGGATATCTTATATTTAAGGATATCTTATTTAAATACCTGAAAAGTGAAAGTTAGTTTAGTTTAAGCAAATATATAGACGTAGACGCTGAGAGTGATACGTGTAGCATTGCATGTGGACACGTTTACAAATGCGGTGCCACATGGCCCTATTATGGCATGCTTTACCCACTTACCCTTTGCCACGTATTTTTCAATCATTCCTTCTTTCTAGCAATTGACATGTACCAAAAGAGCCCCTTGACCAAGTGTTTTACGAAAATAGCCCTTTGACCCGTCTTTGAGAGAGGGGTCACGGTTCTCAAAACGGCTGAACCGTCTCCCGAGAGGCCTTCGATTCCAGCCAACAGAGGACGCTCCGAGACAGACCTGAGACGTCTCCGGTGACGTCTCAGAGACGTCTCCGGTGACTTCTACGGAAACGGGTCACCAAGTTCTAAAGACGTTTCCGATGGGTTTCTGTAGAGACGTCTCCGGTGGTGGTGTCTCTGTGTTTTTTTCGGTGACTTCTCCAGTGGTGGTGGCGTCTCCTGTGATGGTGGCGTCTCTGTGATTTTTTTTTCCGGTTCTCCAATGGTGGTGGCGTCTCCGATGATGGTGGCGTCTCCGGTGAGTTACGATTTTTATGATTTTTATCACCGCAAAAGAAAAGGCAAACACTTCAACCAATCAACCATATGATTTTTATCACGTGAAGTCTCCATCTTGTTTGGATGGAGTGTGGAAGGAAGGAACTCTGGAATTATTAGGTAGAGAGAGTGAAACTTTTCAGAGATATATAGAGAGAGAGGAGAAAGGGTATAGAGAGGAGACTTTTCTAAAGCGACTTTTCAGAGATATAGAGAGACGTTTCAGAGATATGGAGATAGAGGAGAGAGAAAGGGAGAGAGGAGAGAGGAAAGAGAAAGCGAGGAGGAGAGAGAGTAAGTGATGAGGTGTCGGTTTTGTATTGGTCTATATGGGAAACCTCTCCGGAGACGCTTCAGACGTATTGGGGAACGTGAACCGTCTCTCCAAAGAGACCGGGGGGGGGGGGGGGGGGGGGGGGGCTATTCTCGCAAATCACACGGTCAACGGGCTATTTTGGTGATTTTCCCTAATATTTATCACATGACTCATCTGAACACCGAATTATGCGTCTAGAATTCCAAACCCTCAACCCCTCACTTCTATACAGGCCATTTTTTAATCATATGCATCGCGTTACTTATGTATAAAAAAGGATAAAAACGGGCCAAAATGGGTTCGTACATCATTTTTTCCTAATCATACGCATCACAGTTGAGTACTCACAAGCAAAGAAACCGAACAATTATAAACTCCATCCAAGTTTGTTAGTCAACCGTTCGTGAAACCACTCTCCATGATATGCAAAAACACCATTTTTTTTTCAGAGATGGCTTCCAAACGCAACTATTTTCTTTACCAACAAAAAAAAACCCACCATCTTTTACTACATCTAAGTCAAATAATAAACTATAGCTTGTTTGACCACAGAACTTAGTCTAACTGTTAGCTTCAGTTCTTTAGCATCATGAATAACATTAACCCATTGGTCTGCAATCTTTATTATTACTCAGACAACAAAAGGCTAAGAAATAACAAGAACAATGAATACAAATGTCTATAAATTGACACTCAAACTGAGAGTTATGTATAATATTACCCTTTGGACTGTTTGTCGTCAGAAATAGATTAAACCAGGTATTGGATCAGAATGCAGACCCACTGTTCTTTGTCTTTCCAAGCATTACATCTTTGGCTTCATTGATCTTTGAAGCTAAGTAATGGCTGCCTCCAGCGTCCGGATGGTTTGCAACCATTACCCTTCTATGTGCTTCCCTAACCTTGTCTGCAGCTGTGCTCTCTCTGTCAAACAACACATATGAAGAATGTCTAAACACCCTCTTCAGTAATGCTATAACAAACAAATATACAGGGTGGAAGCTATTGGAACAATCGGATCGACCAAAAAACACAAACTCGAAGATTTTATGTAACTAAACGCTAGTTACGACTCTATGTTATCATGAACAAAGACCACACATTACAATGACCCTAAATCACAAACTCGATCACCAAGCTATCAACGTATCCCAACTAGGCCATGGCACTTAATTAAATAATAACATGATTCCTATAATTATGTAGCTCACTACCTCCTACCAACTAGATAAATATTATATAAAAGAAACAATTAAATCAAGATTAATCCAACAGTGTGGTAAGCTATAAAACGTCTTAGGAGCTTGAGGAAGGGCATCTCATCAGCTTCCGGGTCAAAACTGGTCAAAGTAATGGGTCCGAAGGACAGTAGGAGTCTGATATGTAAAACCAAACATATCAAATGTTTACTTAATAAAAAGGTTGATATGTAAAACAGAGCAGAGATACGCAACTTCTGGTTGTAAATAAAGCTTGTTCGGTCGTACAAAGAGAAACACCTTGCGTAGGTGATGTGCAAGCCTTGCACCTCGCCTTTTGGACCTAAATGCTACAGAGCGCAGCGCCTCACATTTTGTTAGACAAAGGGGACAGATCCTAATATACTTTCCTAAGTCAGTGGATTTAGTGATCATATACAACATACATACATAATCTTACAAGATTATACTAGAGCTTCAATGTAGAGAAACAATTACTCATATTTCATTTTGTGATTTATAGTGTTTATCAAGGTTACCTAACACCAAGGATTAGAGCCGCTTCTCGCCTTGTCATAGTTTGTTGGAAGCCGCCTTCATAAAACCTGCGTGATCTAGGTCTCGGGGGTCTACTCTTGAAAGAATGCCAGGCCTGAATTCCATATTTGCCAGCCATGGCTGCAGCCGCTACTGCGAGCCCAGCAATAAATGGGGTAGCCTGATACACACATCTGAGCCACATCAGTGTTTTGGTAAAACATAAAGTTCCTTATTTTAAAACAGTCAGTCCTCAAATTCTCCTACAATCCATCAACATTATGCAATAGTTTTGTAACCCATTATATCATATAACTGATTTGTACATAGCATAAGTTTATTAATTGAACAATAATATATATTGGATTTCAAACAAAGACGCATAATAAAAATAGCAAATCAAATATCCATAACAATTCATTCAATTTGGATTTAAATCAAACAGAAAAACACATATATATATATAAGAAATAAGATACTGAACTAAATAAATGTAGGGATATGGGGAACTCACCATTAGCTCGTAACAATCTGGATGTAGAAGATGATGTTTGCATCAAAGATAGTTTGTTGAAGATTCTATCAAAGGAATAAAAAAATAAAATAAATTAAAATAAAAACCTCATGAAATAAGGAAGGCATCCTCTTTTCGATGTTTGTTTTGGGCCTTTGAAAGGCCAACCAACAAAGGATAGTTAGCACTTAAGCTTTATTGTTTTGGGCCTTTGGAAGGCCAACCTTAAAATGTGAACATAAAAAGTTACTAATGTAGGTCGAGATTTTACTAATCAAATGGGTGGTGCTCTAGTGGCATCTAGATGGCTTTATCTAAGATAAGTTGCCGGTTTTTTTTTTTTTTTTTTTTTTTTTTTACAAAATGTCATGCGAGCCAAGATTGTATCATAGAGGGCTTTCTTTGGAATTGGTAACAAGCTGGGTCATCATTGTTGTATGCGATTGTAGGCGTGGGTAACGCTTTGTTATTGGTGTACTGGGTGGTCCAACTTTGTTTGGCGTTAAAAAAATTGTTGAGATTTAAATTGGTTCAAGATTTAATAGCTTGACTGATAATAAAATATGAATGAGAAACTGAGAATGATGATTAGATTATCTATACGATCTAGATTACTTCTTACATTTTGTACCCTAACAAACTTTTTACGTTAGCCTCACCCATCTATAAAATACTTATTGTTAATAATTAAAAATAAAATAATTATTTATTTATAAGTTATAGTCTTAGAAATCACATCTTTCTATATTTGAAGAACTTCCAATCCCTACAAATTAACACTCATTACATATTTACTCTTGCAATGCTAATCATTATTGCTTACCATCTAATATTCACAACTAACGACCTATGTATATATTAAAATTTAAATGATTGTAGTGGGTAAGATTTTGATCCCTTTGGTTAAATATCATGGACCTTTAATCCTTCATTGATACACTCATCAAAGTTGAACGATCGAAAAGAAAATTTATAAACTATAAATTTCATGAGAGTATACGCTTTAGATGTTGTTTGTTCATATGTGCTTGTTTCTTGAAGCAGAAATAGATGAACGTAAATGGATACGGGAAAACATATATATTTATCACTTGTCCATATTATCTGACAAATAAAAACAGTTACTTAAATCCGTAAACATAATTTTTAAGCACATGATGCTCTCCACAACCATGAAAACTATAGAAAAATCAAACAGGTATCTATCTTTTGAGAATTCATTAGATATGATATCATTAGCACTCAATTCACATTCATTAATTCTTCAGTTAAAAGATATACTTGGTTATTTAAAGTCTTACAAGGAACTAAAAGAGAATAACTACTAACATCACTAACCCAAGTACTATCTACCACTAAGACCTACCAACTATTTTAGATACTACAAAAGAATTAACTAACCGGAAACAACTAAATTGAAAGTAGCTATCATTATAAACTTTAGATTTTTAGAATTTGAAGGTATATTAGACATCTGTTTACCTTCATTAAAAAGTCATGTATATTATACAAAATAACAAAAATAGTTATGATATAAACTATAAAGATAAAGTTGTAAATAAAGAGAAAGAATAAACTGGCGAACACTTCAACCCTTGATCCGACCCGAAGCACGTGTCTACAGCCACAGGTGCCCATATCTTGTACATGAATTAGTGTGTCCTAATGATTCCTTCTAATGGGGTTGGTCAAAACACTCAAATCAACAAACTTAAATGTTAAATAAATCTTATTGCAGTTCATATTTTCGTTTTCATGTCTTCTTTTAGTACGGTCATTTATATATAAATTACTGCCAATGAAGACATGAAGTGATCAAAAGTGAAAGAATAGTCCCACTGGTGGAGGTGGAAGAATTTACTCCTTTGGAGGTTCCCACCACGAGGATCGAACTCGGGCCTGAGGGAAATGATAGTGGACATGTCACCACTGCACTAGCCGATAAAAAAAAGTGTTAAATTACTACTCCGTATATTATTTTAAATAACTGATTGTAAATAAAAGTTTCACAATTCAAATAAAAGTAAAAAAAAAAGATGATAGAGGAAAGTTACACATAAAAGTAAAAAAGAAAAAATAGTAAAAAGCATCTCCAGTTGATACACGTGAAATGGTGTTTATGTGGTAACTATAATTAAAAACTTTAACTATAAGAATAAAGTATGAACATGTAAAAAGAAATTTATTATTTTCATGATTTTACGGGGAAAAAAAAATAAAAATTGCCCCCATACAAAGCAAAGGTACGAACTGGTTTATTCTCTATGGCTGGAACTTTGGTACTTTTTGTCATCCAATCATTTTACCTTTCAACGCAAGTCTCTTCCATCACTTGTAACATACAACACACTTACAAAAAGAATCAAACAAAGACATGTGTTGAATTGTGTTCCAAACTTATCCATCAAACACTTGTACAAACACAAAACGATGCAAAAACAAAAACTCTAAATACATACAACACATAACTTACAAACCACAAAATGTCTATAATCAAAGTAAACACTCACTCAAGCATAAGACAACACATTATGAATTTGAACCCATCATCAATGCCTCATTGAACCTCTTTGTGGTTCGAGCGGGTGAACCCGAAAACGAAAGCCGCTTCTTGGCTGACCCAGCCGTCGAACCTTTTTCCGAAGAACCTTTCCTTCCTGACCCCAATGGGCTTGGACTATGAACCGGACTACCCTTTCTGGACCTAGCTTTAGCCGACATTGTTGAAGCCATGTAACTAGGAACCGCAGGAGACGAGTCAAGGCTATCGTTATCACACACTGAACTAGCCCGGCTCAGCCTTCTGTTGCGGTCAGATTGCACGCTGTAGAAGCTTGTAGTGTCTCCATCCACGCTTCCCTTTGGGGTTTCGGGCCTGACCCGCGAACTTGATGATGAAGGCCTGACCCGCGAACTTGATGATGAAGGCCTGATGGGCGGTGTAGAGGGCGATTGGCGACTAGGAGAACGGCTAACCCGTTTACCCATTTCTGACCCAACCGACGGTTCTTTTCCGGGTATGCTTCGAGTCTCCCAGGGCTTAGCAGCCATCCAACGTTCTAGCCAACTCCATCCCCAATGAGGATTGTTTGGGTCCAAAAATGTTGGATCTTGAGACTTTGTAGAGTTCTTCCACATTTGCTGTATGATAATAAAACAATAATAAGTTAATTTTCATCAATCAAATAAAAAACATATATTCTTGTTGGGAATTTAAAATTTATAAAGATTTATTATTAATGCCTGATGAGTATGTGCATAAGCCAATGCTCTTTCTCTACGTATAGCAGCCTCTTGTTTGCTTTGTATACTTGCTGCTGTTTCTTCTTTAGATTTTATACTGTCATCCCATGTATTTCCCAACTGTAATCCAAAAAACTAGACTCTCAAAACGCGAAAAAGACGATAAATAACGAAGAAAAACATGATTTAAGTATGAATGATAGGTAATAAACACTTACAGAGGATCTAATGTTGTTGAGCTCTTTCTCATGTTTCAAAAGGAGTTGTTGTTGGAGAACTCGGTTCTCCTCAGACATAAGAATGCGCCTCGACCGGACCTGAGACTGTACGCGAGCCAATGTTTGCATACATTTCAAGGTGGAGACCGCTTGGCGTTTCACCGATTGACCTTGAATCAATGCTTTTAATCTCCCGAGCCCTCTCACAGCACGCACCGTCCTCCTTGCCTGCAAAATCATCAAGCCACATAAATCAAAAGCTTGTTAGTTGTTACACACATTTGTGTTGTGTGTTACATAACTTTGTGAGAAAATAATTTACCAAGTGCCCGCGATAAGCTGCCTGAATCTTAACGGCTGCGATTTCTTCAGTTGATTTATTCACTAACCGCGTTGTGGATGTAAGGCGAACCACCTCTGCAGCAGCATGAGCAGCAGCCACTGCTGCTTCTGCCGCTACAGCAGTGGCATAGGCTACCGAATACGCGTGTTTGGTTTGTTCATTCTCTGCTTCAGTGAGTTTAGCCTCTGTAGGAGGAGAAATAGGGACATGACTCACTAACGTAGTTTCTTTTTGTGAAAAATCTTTTTCCAACTCCCTTTGCTTTCCAAACCAATATGTCTTAGAACTCTTTTTATTGGATTTCTGTCATATTAAAACCATTGCAGCATTTCATCAAACAACATGTATGCAAAGAAACAAAACTTTAAAAAAAAAAGACAAATTAAATGAAAAGAGATTATAGATACAAACATTGTCTTTCTTTTCTTTGGAATCAGATGGGGTTAGAGCTTTCTTTACTGCAGATAACCAACTACCCTTCTTCCCCATTTGCTGGTCAAATCATCTACAAAACAATAATAATAATAATAATATTAAATGTATGATGAAAATAGTATTGAATGCAAATATCCATAATACAGTTCAACACATTGTGGGGAAGTGTAATTAAAACGGTAAAGTCGGTTAACTAATTGTAATAAAGTATGATTAAAAAAAAAGAAATTAGAAAGAGATGTTTGGTTAGAGAGAATAAGGTTGAGGAACAGAGAGATGGGACACGAGAATCAAGATACCCACATGAACTTGACTGACATTGTGATAAATTAAAGAGAGTTTTTGTTACAGATCTCGTGAATTTTTGTTTGATGTTTGAACAGAGAGAGAGAGAGAGAGAGAGAGAGAGAGAGAGAGAGAGAGAGAGAGAGATGGGCATATGGCATATACAACAGTTGATTAAAGAGGGAGAGGGGCAGAGAGGTTAGAAACCGTTATATGAATTTATTGAGAAAATGAAATGTTTTACACTTTTACTTGGTGGGTGAGATCAAAAATATTTTATCAAGAGAAACTAAAATTAAACATCAAAGTCATTTTGATGATTCAACAAATGTTATTACTTTGAAGTTAATAGTTACTTTGACTTGATGAGTGTAGTACTGGAATAATTAAGTCACAGTTTATTGTTTAAACGCATCATTAACTATTTTTTACAAGAAACTTATCATGAATCCACTTATTTATATTGATTATGTTATTGTTGTTAGATTGGATGTAGAGCTTCCTTGTTTCGTAGGGTGGATAGAGTTGCGTCGAGAGGAGGTGGGGAGCTCCGTCCCTGTGTGGGAACACCACCCTTTTGAAACGGGAAAACAATTTACAGGAAATAGGGGAGTTGGGATCAGATGGTGGGGAAGAAAAAAAGAGACAATTTTTTTATTAATCGCTCATCTTCCCCAATTTTAATAAATCCTAAAATTGCTCCCATTCTTCATGTGCAAAATTCAAGTTAGGTGTTTGCATTGAGGGATAGATACCATAGGGCTTTTATTTGGAATAACAAGACGAATCAGTGGATAGAAATTTACCTCGATCGGTGCTTGTTCGGACATTCGCCAAAAAACAGTAGTAGCTGAAAAACGACCGAAGATAAGTTGGTCTAATGATGAGTTAAGATGATGAGTGGGTCTAACATTGAGTTAAGATGATGAGGTTCTCTCTCTCTCTCTCTCTATATATATATATATATATATATATATACCTATATAGGGTGGGGTTCCTGTACAAAGTGCATTTTTCATACAAAGTGTGAGAAGTCTATATAGGCATTGTGTTTTAAATTTTAGGCATGATGTTTTATGTTCCTTTTGCATAGTATTATATAGAAAAACACAAAAATTAACAATTTAAAACACCAATTAATTTATTCTCAACATGCAATCTAAAACACCCTACGAAGAAAGTAATCAGTGTGTTTTAAACTTAATGTCTAGAATACATGTGATTGTGTTTTAAATTGTAACGTTTGGTGCTTTTTTATATAAATCAATGCAAAAGGAATCAAAAATATTATAGCCAAACTTTAAAACACAATGACTATATAGACTTCTCACACTTTGTACGAAAAATGTACTTTGTACAGGAACCTATACCTATATAGGGTCAAGATCGTGTACAAAGTGTTTTTTTTGTGAGAAGTGTGAGAAGTATTAAAAATTGATACTTAGGCATCATTTTTTGAACTTAGTCGTGATGTTTTGGATTGTTTTGCTTATAAAAACACCAAACATAACAATTAAAAACCGAAAACAATGTATTTTAGGCTTAAAACTTAAAACACCATGCTAAGAACATTAGCAGTGTGTTTTAAGCGTTAAGTAGTGTGTTTTAGCTGTTTTTTAAATTTAATGACTATAATACATTGTATTGTGTTTTAGATTGTTGTGTTTGGTGTTTTTCAAGTTAAAACAACCTAAAACATCATTCCTAAATCCAAAACATGATGTCTACATGTCAATTCTTAGTCCTTCTCACGCTTTTATTTGGAATAACAAGACGAATCAGTGGATAGAAATTTACCTCGATCGGTGCTTGTTCGGACATTCGCCAAAAAACAGTAGTAGCTGAAAAACGACCGAAGATAAGTTGGTCTAATGATGAGTTAAGATGATGAGTGGGTCTAACATTGAGTTAAGATGATGAGGTTCTCTCTCTCTCTCTCTCTCTCTCTCTCTCTATATATATATATATATATATATATATAGATATATTAGTTTTTATTTAATATTTTTAATTTTATATATTAATTTTTAAATAGATAACTTTAATGTTTAAAATTTTAAATTGAATTAAAGTTATTAACGTATGTTACTTTTATATTATGTAAAACATTTTAATATTTAAAAAGGTTAAATCAAATTAAAATAGTTAAGTTTAATGAAATCTGGGACGAACCACGCAATCTAGGAAAACCTGGGGAAAACAGAAAAACTGGGTGAAAAGTTGATGTTCATGTGGGGCGATTCCCACACGGATCTCAACCATGGAGATCGTGTAATGCAACACTTCTTCCACGACCCTCCATTTCACTCATTTGTTTTAGGGAA
This sequence comes from Ambrosia artemisiifolia, assembly GCA_032199755.1. Lineage (NCBI taxonomy): Eukaryota > Viridiplantae > Streptophyta > Magnoliopsida > Asterales > Asteraceae > Ambrosia > Ambrosia artemisiifolia. The sequence continues at coordinate 4,705,782 of CM063517.1, forward strand.
ACTGGATCTTAAGTGATAGTTGAGATTATTGAAATCAAATTTACATTCATTATATGCATTCTAGTGACAGAGTGATGTAGAGGATCATCACCACCCCCATAAGGTGGGTAAGGAGGATGATCATGGAGAAATAATGAGTTAGAGGGTGATTATGAGGTGGAGACTCGTAATCATAGCCAACAACTTTAGTAATTGGGTTCAGTTAAACTAGGATAATAGCGTGATAGATTTTTTTTTTTGAAAGGAAAATTTCATTAACAAACCGGCAAGGCCTCTAATCAAGACCCGCCACACCAATTACAATATATACAAAGGGTATTTAACCCATTCAATCCAATCGACATCCTTAAATCTAGACCGATACTTCAACCAAAAGAAAGAACAAGCTTTCACCCTAGCGACAATCTCCATCTGATGAGGAGTAGAGGATTGGAATATTTTCTTATTTCGCTCCCTCCAAATCATCCAGCACGTAATCATAATGATGCCTTGCAAAATCTTCTTTTCCCACTTCGAATTATTACCAGCCACTTGAAGCTCCAGTAATTCAGCAATCGAACCCGGCCACCACCCAAAAATTTTACACCAATTCCGAATACTATTCCACACTCCCAAAGAGAACACACAATCTATAAATAGATGGGAACCTGTTTCATCTGCAGAATTGCACAAGGGGCACAAAGTGTCTGGGATAAAGACTTTCCTGTTCATAAGCGCCATGCGAGTCGGGATGCGGAACAACTCTAGACGCCAAGTAAAAATATTTACCTTCAAAGGAATCCAGCTCTCCCACTTCATGTATTGAATCACAGGGGTATATCGATCTTTAAGCAACCATTTTTTAACCTCCGCTACCGAAAATAAACCATCCTTATTCGGCACCCAGATCCATTTGTCCCCTTCCTGTTTGAACTGGACTTGGGAGATGGCAAACATCACATCTTGAAACTCAGAGATGGCCGCTACTGTATCGGTCTTCAGCTTCCAAGAATCAGCGATGGCTACCTTGTTCCCAACCTGCATTAAACGATCCTTCACAGCAGCGTTTTTAAACTTGTCCTGCGCATAAAGGGTTGGCCAGCGATTCATGAGCGGCGTGTTTCCAAGCCACACATCTTTCCAGAATTTTATACCAGCCCCATCTCCTAAACTGCCCCTGAAGCAAAACTTGAACGGAACATCGCTGACCACCAATCTATCTAACAGTCGGACCACATTTTTCCAACACCCAGTGACCATATTCTTTAATGGGAGAAACGCCCATCGCCCATTCCCCCCGTGAATGTTAAGAATAACCAAACGCCACAAACCAGTATTACTACTTTTGAAACGATAAGCCCATTTAGCGAGAAGGGCCGTATTAACATCAACAATCTTGACAATACCCAAACCACCTTTATTTTTTGGTCTAGTAACCGTCTCCCAAGCAACCCAATGGAGCGCTCTACCATCCCTACCCCCGGACCACAAAAATTTTCTAAACATCTTCTCCATTTCCTCCACTACCGCCATAGGAGCTTTGAAAAGAGAGAGATAGTATACCGGAAGGCTTGAGAGAACCGATTTAATTAACGTGAGTCTACCCCCTATAGACAAGAGTTTCGCTTTCCAAGACTTTAATCTATTCCGAATGGTATCCAAAACCGGCTCCCAGTTTGAAACTCTATTCATATTAGCCCCAACCTTGATCCCGAGATAAACAAAAGGAAGATTACCAATTCTGCATCCCAACACATTTGTCATGCTATTCACCTCCAAATCCCCCACACCCAAACCATACAAAACGGACTTGTTGATATTAATTTTCAACCCCGAGCAAAGGTAAAAAACACGCAGGAGGCGATTTGTGTTTTCCACATTCTCCTTGCTCCATTTCCCAAGAATCAAAGCATCATCCGCGTAGAGCATATGGGAAACCACCGGGCCCCCACTAGTCACTCTCACCCCTTCCAACATACCAATATCAATAGCTCTAACGATCATACACGCTAAAGCCTCCATGACAATAAGAAAAAGGAAAGGAGAGATCGGGTCTCCTTGCCTAAGGCCCTTATGACACTTAAACTCATAAGTGGGCGAGCCATTAACAAGAACCGCAGATCGAGCCGACATAAGAATACCTTTCATCCAAGTGCACCATCTACCCGGGAAACCCATCTGAGACATAATGGAAAGAAGAAAACTCCAGCTAACATTATCATAAGCTTTTTCAAAATCAATCTTTAGCATGAACACCTTCTGCTTCGATCGCTTAACCCACCCAACTATCTCATTTAAAATTAAAGGCCCATCCAAGATGTACCTATCCTTCAGAAACGCTGATTGAGCATCCGAGATCACCGACCCAATAACCTTCTTCAATCTAAGAGCCAGCACCTTGGAAATAACTTTACTGATCACCCCTATTAAATTAATAGGTCTATAATCTTTTAGACCTACCGGGGTTTTCGATTTGGCAATTAAAGTAATAAAAGAAGTACTGCATGCTGCACTTATCGTCCCAGAGTGGAAAAACTCTTCAAATATCTTCATGAAATCCTCTTCCAGGTGCTTCCAGAAATGCATGATAAACTTGAAATTGAACCCGTCAGGCCCCGGGGCCTTATCCGCACCACAATCAAAGACTGCCTCCTTCACTTCTTCCTTTGTGAACGGCTTTATTAACATCTCTATGGAATCGTCCGGAACCTGTTTAAGATTGTCACAAAACAAAGAAGGTCTGTTATCACATTCCTCCTTAAATAAAGTTCTGTAAAATCTCAACACCTCCCTTTTGACAATAGGAGGTTTTGAGACCCATTTCCCATCTACTAAAAGCCCCGGGATAGCATTAGCCGCCAACCTCCCTTTAATACACCTGTGGAAAAAACCGGAGTTTTCATCCCCGTTAACCGCCCAACTAACTCGCGCTTTCTGCTGCATATCACGATTCTTACACAATAACATCTTCTCCACCTCCTTTTTACTCTCTTCCCACACCCAAACCTCCTCCTCCTCAAGATCTCGCTCCTCTAAACACCTCTCTAAACTCGCAATCTCTTCGTTCAACAAACAAAGCTCCTCTTCTTCCTTTTTACCCACCCGTTTCCACCACTCTTTAATACCATTCCTAACCGCAATCAGCTTATTGTGCAACAACAAATCCGCAGGACCATTACTACGACTACTGGAGTCCAAAGCCGCAATAACCACCTGCTCGCATCCCTCCCTATCCAACCACGAGTTAAACCATTTAAAAGGTTTTACCCCGTAGTTACAATCGACCACAGAAAACAATAAAGGGCAATGGTCAGACAGCTCTCTAGGCAAAGCCCGTAAGCAACCACCAGGCCACCTATTAAAGAACTCCTGGCACACCAAAACCCTATCTATCTTACTCATCTTGGCATCAACCCCAGGACCCGAATTGAACGTGAATCTACTGCCATTCATCTTATACTCCTGCAAATTAACTTCATCAATAAACAAATTAAAATCGTTAGCCGAACCCACATGAAACTTAGAATTTTTTCGTTCCTCCTTCCACCTCACCGAATTAAAGTCACCCAAAAGAAACCACAACCCATCTTCGCCCAGCATAATGCCTTTCAACCGCTCCCACAAAAGTCTCTTGTCTCTCACCTTTTGCGGAGCATAAACGTTAACAAAATTAATCACTGTACCATCCTCAATCAAAGCCCCCGTAGTAATCAAAAAATTCCTATCCTCCACTGATTTTAATTTCTTGAATTTTCTTGTATTCCACCCGTTAACCAAGCCCCCCGAGTTCCCAGAGGCAGCCACCGAATCAACCTCCCAATTCCCACTCGGCCAAATTTTACCAAAATCGAACTTGTCACAAACAGAAATCTTCGATTCTTGGATAGCAACAAAATCAACCCCATTCTTTCGAACAAGATTATTTACCCAAGAACCTTTACCAACAGACCCAAACCCACGAACATTTAAAGATAAGCAATTCATGGCAAACCTGATTGTACACCTGCACCCTGGATCGTGTTCTTAATAAGAGAATCAAAGCCATCCAAATTCGCTCCCAGTTTAACACCCACTTCTTTTGTACGCATAACTTCCTGCTCTACTGTGTTGCCATTTACTTGAGCATCCGACTCACTCGTATTAGACAACTCACCGTCAGAGTCATCGTCTTCTTCATCTTCCGAACCATCAGAATCACCATCATCTTCAGAATGGTCGCTTCCAGTCTCCTTATCTGAAAGTACTTCAAATGGATTGGCTACTGAAATCGGTGGTGGGCCTCTAGTTTTAATAACATTATTGTCCATCCCCATTAAAATAGGCCCAATATTAAACAGATCAGTCTCAACAGTTTTGGGCCCCTTAACGGGCCGTTCATTACTACTAGAATACTCACCCACCCTCATCTGGCCCAATACCGATTTAAATCTTTTTTCCTTCTTCCTTTTTAAAACATTCCCAGACTCTAGCGGAATATTCTCCTGACCAAGATCATTATTAAAATCAGGGATTGACTTTTCCAAATTTAAAAAAGGTAACCCCCCAGAATTCTCGGACATAATCTCATCATTAATGCCATTAACCATCGGTTCCGAGAAACTCGCTTCAACATTAACTCCTCTCGCCGGAGAAGACTCCGGCTGTGGCTCCGGTGACTCTGTATCAACCTGTACTCCATCTCCACCCTTATCAGCATTGACCTCCACCTCCTCAGCATCCAAAATAAACTCCTCCAGCCAATCATTGGTGTCCTCCGAAACCCAAACCTTCAACATCCTCCCCCTCCATTTAAGGAAGGCTTCATCTTGTATCCTTCTTCCATGAGTCACAAGCACCCCAATAAACTGAGAGGAAACATCCAACCCCAAGCGTTCCACCCTAGCCGGTTTTATCACTTCACCAAAAAGACTCCCCACTTGATTAACTATACTGTTGTCCGTGAGATTAAGCGGAATTCCAAAGATCTTCAACCAAGCTATTCTTTCAAAGGACTTGGATTGCCCATTCCATATCTCCGGGTTAATGAAGAACTCTGGTCTTCCAGCTAACTCATCCTTCGCCATAACCGCATGCTCGTTAGTTTTGAAAGCCACAAGAATCCTCAAACCCCCCAGACAACGAATCACCCCTTCCTGTAGTTTCATGTTCTTCAAAATAGACTTAATATTCTGCAACACCTCCAACGATTTCAACCGCACCAGTAACGCCTTCCCATGCAGTTCTTCAAACGCTTCAATACTATCCTCAACCACAACTGTCTTGCCAACCGATGCCCCAGAAAAAGCATCCTTGTACGACATGTTGTTTGACATACCTTCCATATTGATCGGCACCTCCCCTCTATGGCCCCTCCACGTAGGCTGACTAGGGTCTTTAAATTCCTTACGTGGTCGTGGTTGCTTGATCTCTCCTTCTTCCAAAACAAATCTAGCCACATTGAATTTCAACTTATAGTTCCCTATCTTGACAGCAGACAATCTAACTTCCACCTCTTTTCTATCCTTCACGTCCAAAAGAGACACAAAACCAAAACGTTTCCCGTTCTTGTCCCTTTTACGTGCTATGTAGATGTCGAAAATCATCGCCATTCCTCTGATTGCCTCTGCTACATCTGCCCCACTACATCGATCCGGTAGATTAGTCACGAAAAATTTTGTTATTCTTTCCTGAAGCCCTGCCGGAATAGGGTTCCGACTAGGCCCCGACATTCGTGGAGGAAACGAGAGAGAGGACTTTTAATTTAATTCGAACGTATCCAAAATAGCGTGATAGATTGGATGAGTGTGTATAAAACGTTGGAATTGATGGAAGAGTTTAAACTGAAATAAGCCGGTCAGTTTAATTGGTTTAAGATTCAAATAATGTGGTTAATTCACATCGAGTTTTGAGGGTTTTTTGTTTACATTTGTATTCTTATATATTTTTCATTTATTTTTAGAACATGTAGTTATGTAAATACACTGTAAACATGAATTATCTCTACAATTTAACGACTTTTAATACAAACTCGAGACTTCAAATGGTGGTTTGAACCGTAAAACCAGACAATTAGGTTTGCTAATCCTAGTAAAGATCGTTAATTTTCAATAAGAAAATTGGTAGAAATGTAGAATCGATTCGTAAACACACTAAAACATTTAACAGATTATATTATTTAATTTCTATACTCAACCTTTTTGATTTGACACACCAAAATATAGAAAAGGGTAGACATCACAACACCTGAAAGAAAACCTGATTTTGTCTTTAAAGTTAAAATGGAAGTTACCTTCAACATTAAAAGTAGGTTATTAGACAGTTGGAATAAAATTATGTAACCCAGCCACATGGATAGAGTATTAATGTGTATGCTACGGACAAAAAAACAAACAAACCACTTATTGCATATTTGCATCCAGATTTTGTTCTGCATTCATTAGTTTCTTATGATTTAATCTCATAAATTGTTTTTACAATTAAAAATATCTTATCTTTTTTTGCTGTGCTTTTATAAATATACCAATCCATGGAAAGGACCCCTACCTTGATGTGTCTTATAAGGACGTTTCATAAAAAAAAAATATTATTAGGTGGACCGTTACCGAGCGGTTACCCTCAGCCATGTCAAATTCACATCCAAAATCATCATTTTCAACCGTTACCGAGCGGTTGCATCTTGCGGGGCAGTAAGAACTTTGACTGTTGACGAAGGGTTGGCAGCAGTGTTGTCGTGCGACAACCCTAACCGGGCACTCCTTGTCGAGAGTGCCGCTTACCCCCTCAGACAGGGGCGAAGCATCTTGTGAGTCAGAGGGTGCCTTGGCCCCCACCGATTTTTGGTGCAGTGGTGGAATTTTGTGATTTTCGTAGGTAAATTGACCCATAAGATTTCCCGTTAGAAAATAATGGGTTTCGAAAAAAATTATGGTTTTACGAATATCATAAGGTTCTCGAAACTTTAGATGGTTCTTAGAAATAATGGTTCTCAAAATATTAAGAGTTCTCAGAATAATTTATTTGTAAGATACCCGAGAAATAGTTAGATTTGCGAACCTAAATCGAACCCGAACCGAGAACTAATTTATTCGGTAAAACCTAAGTGACCCAGAAACGACCTTAAGTTCGGAAACAAGTTAATGGTCGGAAACATCATTATGGTCGGAAACCCTCTCACGGGTTCGGAAACACACTAATGCTCGGAAACAACCCTCTGGTTCAGAAACACCTGATGATCCGGAAACCCCTTAATGTTTTAGAAACAACCTCCTGATCGGACACACCTTAATGGGTTCAGAAACTCTTAATGCCTTGAAACAAGCTTCATGATCGGAAACTTCATTATTGAGCTGGAAACCCTTGTTTCGAAAAAACAAGTAATAAGGTCGGAAACCTATATGGGCCGGATGCAGATTGATCATTCAGAAACGCTTTATGGGTCGGACGCAGGTTGATCATTCAGAAACGCTTTATGGGTCGGAAACTTTAAATGATTCAGAAACAGAATGCTTGGTCGGACACAAGTCATGAGGTCGGACACAAGCCATGAGGTCGGACACCCTTATGGTCGCACACAGTTATGGGTCGGGCACCCTTTATGGTCGGACACAAGTTATGTTGCGGACACTTTTTATTCTGGTCGGACAATGCTGTTCCTTTTGGAACAAGTTTCTTAATGAGCTGTTTGTGGAACCGATTATATCTCTTAATTTGATTACGATTTTTTTAGGTTGTTGCCATATTTTATGGAATCAATAATTATCCTAAATTGTAGCTAACAACTATCAATCCTAAATCTAAGCAAAACATAATAAAATTTTCGCTTTTCTTAATATGTTCATAAAGAACGTAAACCGAAAATAAGAACATAAAAAAAACATAAAAGCATAACATAATCAAATGCCCAGAATCATAAATCTTCGGACATTAATATAATTTATAACAATCCCGATTTCATTATGAGATCAAAATAAGATTCGTTTTGTTTTCCAAGCCGATTACGGCTGTGATGACTTTAGCTGAAAAAACTTATTAATTTTGGGAGGAAACATGAAACCCGAAACCATTATTTATTCAGGTATTAAGACTGTTTTCCGATTTAGATTCCTGGACTAATGAGCAGCGTTGCTCTAATACCACATGTTGATAAGTTTTGTAAATATGTAATGGAAAACATGAACGTGTACCTGATAGATCCATGAGACCTGCTACTGATGTCGCAATAGACTTGAGGTCGACATACTTGTCAGTGGATTCGGGTTCCCTTAAGGGTATGCAGTTCTGATGGTTTATGTGTTCTTGAGTTATGAACACATTGAGAGAGATGAGGATAATAGGGGACAGCTAATAGTCATTATGGTGTTATGTTTGTGTCAACCTTAATCTCATAATAACCTCTCCATATTTATACATACCAAGGGGACACCCTAATAAGGCCCATCTAATGATAGTCCGCCCATCAAAGACATATCTGTTATTGGGCTTAGGATAATATTAATAATTGATCATCATTATATAAATGATTATAATGGCTATATAGATAAATATACTAACATAATGTATATTTATTCCAACTTCGACACAAGTAACAATAAAACTAGTAAAGTTACATGAAGTTTGCCTTTGTTATTTATATACTCCCACTTGGTTTGATCATGTGTGTTACACGGGTAGCTCTAAAATATGAGATACAAATAAAAGTCAAACACATCAAAAACACTCAAACTAACAACCTAGACAGGATCACCAACTAAATCAAAACTGAACAAAATTTATGATATCTAGTTTAAATTCATTAGATCTATCTATCTTACCCAATAAATCCCACAATTAGTAAAGCTAAAAGTAGGGTCTGAGGAGGGTTGGATGTAGGCAAACCTTACCCCTATCATTAGACAACTAATAAAAAACAAATGAATAAATAATCTGCAAATCGGTATTGATTGAATACCTTATGGTTGTAAATTGTCAATCTCATTGCCACATAGAACCGAAACCCCTAATAATATAATGGTCATAAATATCAAAATTAAAATAGTGAAATCAAATAGAGTCTACGAATCATGAATCACAATTTAAAAACATATGATTGACAAGCATCTAAGGAATGTTGAATCCGGATTAAAAAAATATATATTCCATGAAGTGAAAGTCGTAATCATGATTTCACAATATTCAATCGGAAATCATGAAAAAGTTTGGTACAGTTAATCAAAGTTCTAGCATTCATTACTACTAAAATCAAGGACTTTAAAAAAAATCAAAACCACACTATATCCTATACATATGAAATGTAGGAATGGATTAGTTTAAATTCTAAACATCACATATATGAATGAAAACCGTACGCTAACTTTGACAGGGGCCAAATCGAGAAACCCTAATCAAACAATACATGAATAGTTAATATTTTGTCGTTCGCCATTAAGGTTTGGTAATTGAAAACGTATAACAAAATGCTCTAGACTCGAATTAAAGGTAGACAATCATATAAAATATAACTTATGAACGTGTATACTAACCTTGTACAGAGAGATAGCGGGAAGATTATAACAAAATCCCTAATAAAAAAATTTACGTGCGTGTGATGAAATCGAACAAACAAAGTTAAGATGAACAAATAAACTTTCGGATATACTCACCTTCGAGAGGAGGATCGGTTGAGGCTACGAATGGAATGATGTGTGGGGTGATATAGTTGTTAGAGTTTGAGGATGGATATGAAAAGAAGCAAAAGAAAAGGAAACTTAGTTAATAGAATAAAATGACTAAAGAAGCAAAAGAAAATGAAAGTAAGTTAATAGAATAAAAGGTCTGGCCGAAAATAAAGGTTAAGAAAAATGAGCGGGAAAACAAATTTTAGATGCTCTAAGATAAGGACACGTATCCCACAATTGCTTTTATTTATATAGTATAGAAGATAGAAGATATAAGATTAGGAAGGTGATCAACTATAGCGCAATGGTGAAACCTATCTAGGTGAAGGTTTGGCCCAGATTTAACCCAGGTTCGAATCTGATGGTAGGCGAGGGTTTATAGATTCAAGCCAGTTCCCGCGTTTGGGGCGGATTGGCGAAGCGTATCCCCAAAGTAGGTGAATTTGACCAATGTAGACGAAATTTAGAGGGTGTTTGGGATTGAGTTTGGAAATGCAAAAGTGCTTTTGGTCAAAAGTGCTTATTTGCTTATGACTTTTTGAAAAAGAGTTTTAAAAAAAATGTTTGGATTAGCTTTTGGGATGAGAAACGTCAAAAAGTCAATAGATTGTTATGTTTTTAAGTATTTCGCTTAACTTATTGTGAATATTAGTTGTATGGGTGGTAAATTTGTAATTTTTTTTTCCAAAAGCCAAAAGCCAGGATTTCTAATTTTTCAAAAACAATATTTTCACCTTAAAAAGCTAAAAGCCAAAAGTCAAAACAGAAAGTGATTTTGGGTTACAAATAACTTATTGACTTATTGACTTTTCCAAAAAACCAATAAGTCAATAAGTTGTTTTGAAACTCAATACCAAACACCCTCTTAGAGGGTTTCGTTGATCGTTAAAAAAAAAAAAAATTAGAAAAATTCTTTTCTTCATGTTATTATTAAATTAAAAAAAATACATTATGAACTTCTGTGACTGAATTTTTCTTCGTAAATTTAATCGCACTCTCTGCCTTAAGGAAGCTTCGCCTATGATCTACCAATTTGGTGCCCTTTCCCACGGGTCATTACAAGTATTAAACTCACCAAATAAATGCACTATTTTGGGAGCAATCCTATATTCATTCAATTTATATGTATAGTCTCTCTCTCTCTCTCTCTCTCTCTCTGAGGTCACACAAAACTCTAGCAGATGGAGCATTCGGGGATCGAAGACCTGACACGTATATTTTCAAAGCAAGTGCATAGTAATATATGTGTCCATTAAGTTGCAAGTGGTATTAAGTATGGTTCTCGTTTTGTCAATTTCAATCGTGTTTTAAAACGATTACTAGCTCTATAATAACTTCTATAAGGTAAATGGTGTGGTCAAGGCCGGCTTAACCATTTTGGTGGCATAAAGCGGAGTAAAAATTCGGGGCCTTAAAAAAGCCATTTGCAGAGTTGCAGTCCCATAAGCAAAATAACTCTAAAGAAAAACCTATTCAAAACTCAAAATTTATGTTTCCATCCATCTCTCTCATCTTGTCTGTTGCTTTTTTTTTATGTTGCTCTTTGTTCTTTCTCGATGCAATAGACAATAAATGGTCAAGTTGTAAACCCTAGAGGCTAGAATGAAAACAAGCGCCTTTATTATATGTTGGTATTTCATGAGAGTAATTAATTGATTAGGAGGCCTGCTCGTATATCAGACCATCACTTAGGCCCAAATGAAGCCCATTTTATTATACAAACTAAAAAAATAAATAAAAATTGAGGGCCTTATAGAATTGGGGGCCCATAGCCCTAGCCTCAAAATAATTAGGCTAGAGCCGGCCCTGGGTGTGGTTAATGTGGGGTAGAGACACATGTCTCTTAGAAGAGAGATTAAGGCCTAAACCCGAGCAAGTGAGTATGTTTTTACCAAATGGCAGTACTCTGGTCCGGATGACTTTCTCTATAAAAGGTCGTTGGTTGAAGTCTTCTTCGTAACAAAATCAAATGTCAAGTGCGCATTCGAGCGGTTGGTTTCCCCTAGAAGTGATGACGGGCCAGGTCACTAGCATTGTATGCGATCCTAAACGTAGATGGCTTTTTGCCCATAGGTGTACCCGAATTAGAATAACCAGGTTTTGTTGGAGGTTAAAAAGTAAGGTAATGGTGAACCAATTTATTTCAATATAAAATAATGTAAGCGACATATGTTTAAACTTTTATATTTATCATTACCTTATTCTATCAAAACAATTCCCAAATATATACAAAAAAATTTTGTGTTATAGGTTTCAAGGATTATGATCAAATACACAGTGAAAGAAAAATAGGAAGTCGTAAGAAGGATACTAAACGGACTCCGATTGAATTCATTCAAGCGGCATTGAAACCGTCTCATCAAACCCTACGATGTTTTTAGAATATACGTTATATCATCGTGTCTTTTTATGTAGTATTGCGTTTTTTTATTATTTTCATCATTGCATCATTTTTTCAATTCATTGTGTCGTTTTTTTTTTTCAGAATTGTGTTATATTTTTCGTCGTTGTGTTATATTTTATGGCTCATTGTGTCATATTTCATGATCAATTGTCTTTTTTGTATCCTTATCACTCTTCTCATTTTTGTTACACTCTGTAGAATAACTTGACCTTAGGTTTCAAATCATTAACTAGTTGACTCTATACTTTATGGACGAGTGGGTCAGTTTAGCGGTTATCTAGTTACCAGTTACTATTAATGATTTGGTTATGCCAACAGTAATTTAGTTACTACTTGTTTTTGTCTGTATCAGTGCATAGTAACTCGATCTAGGGGTGTTCAGAAAAACCACAAACCAAATAAAAACCGAAAACCGAACCATAACCGTAACCGAAAAAACCAATCCGAACAACGAATTTGGTGTTTGGTTTGGTTTTAACCGAAACCGAATTGCTAATTCGGTGTTTGGTTTGGTTTTTGGTTCTACATTTTTTTTATTTGGTTTATTTGGATAACCGAATAAACCGGTAAAATAATTAATTATTAAATAAAAATAATAATATTTAATAACTCATATATAATATAAAAGCCCAAAATATTAAACCTAACCCAAAATAAATAAAGCCCACCAATTTATAGAGGTAATAATCTGAGTATAAACTAGTAAACTAGGGTTCATTTTACTATTTCTAATTTTTATAATGTTTCTGTTTGCGTGGTTTGATTTTTTGGTTTATATTTATTGCAAACTTTCTTCTCGGATTTTGGAACATATAGGTATATAAGTTAGAGAAAAAAAACTTCGTTTCAATTTGGTTTGTTTGGTTGAATTTGGTTTCTTTGGTTTTAAACCGAAACCGAACCGAATTCAATTTCGTTGAATTTGGTTTGGTTTTCATATTCCTAATTTGGTTTGGTTTGGTTTGGTTTTTGGTTTGAGGTACAAAATTTTGAAAACCGAATAAACCGAATCGAATAAACCAAATAAACCGTAAACCAAACCGATGAACACCCCTAACTCGATCACTGATGATGGTTGGTTTTTGTAATAATAACCTTACTTCATGTTGATCGCATAGCTAGTGTTAATTGCATAATTGTTGTTAATTCACCATCGTTGTTATCACAATGTGATGACGTGGGTCCTAAAACGACAGCGTTTAAACCCCTCGTCGAAAAGATAAGTAAATCGAGTTGATTAGGAGGTGGCCTGACTCACTGGAGCTGATATAGGGCAGCGTACCTGCCATGCGGAAGCCTCAGGGCCAAAAGCAAACAGTAAAAACCTTGGAAATGACAAAAGTGGGTTTTGGCTTATTATCATTGCAAGAAACAAAACATCACACAGCTCCATGACTTACATTGGAAATGATAAAAGCTGAAAGCACCCAAAAAGGGCAAAGTCTCACTGCAGGGAGCCGATAGAGGGTCAAACACAACCAGGATTGGAAAGGAGGCTACCCTGAGGGAGCTTCTGGGCAGAATCCCATTGCCTATATAAGGAGACTCTTGGGTAGACATTCCACACACACTTTTTACTCATTCTCTCTACTATACTACTCTCTATTTCATTATTCCCAACTCCAAAAGAATATATACTTATTCTCACGCCGGAGTCCAAACGCAGGAGGCCCCCTCCTGCGTTAAGGCTAACGGTGTCTGCTACCCTTGTGCAGGTCCTTCCAGGAGCTTGAAGACCCCCAATCCTTCAACTAAATCCAAACCTAAAACTAAAACTAAACTTAAAACCTGAGTTCCAACATAATACACCTTTAACCTATAATCCTAAGCATCTCCTAACCTAATACCGGTCATTTTCCTTGTTGTAGCAACAAGTGGCGCCCACCGTGGGGCTGTCGCTACTTTGAACAAAGCTGTTAAGAGTTTCTACAGTCCCATTTGTTCCTAAGTAACCTCCTTTTGTGATGACTGGTGGAGATAACCGCCTGGGAGGGGGTCATTCAGAAACTCCGGCCAATAGTCACACCTCAGGTGACGCTTCTGGCCATGAAACACCTGGAACGGACGGACAACAAGTCGAACCGTCTCTAGGAGACATGCTCAACTACCAAACGCCGCCGTCCTCAAGGGCTGTTAACTCGTCTCCTAGAGACGACATGTTGTTCCCTGTTGAACGAATGGATATCACCCCGGAGGGAGTACGAAGAAACTTCTTGCAACTCCGAGACCTCCTGAATGGGTACGTACGGGAGGAAAGGTCCAGAGGAGTTAGGGTCAGGTTGTCTTACGACGAAGAACCTGTTGTTACCCTCTCACCTGTCCCTCCTTTGCTGGGAACCACTACTTCCCCAGCAACCCAACGTACCAACACAAATCCTCACACAAATCCTCACCCATACCTGAACAGTCAGGGAGGCATTCACTCAGGAGGAGGAGGTCCTAACAACTCTGTGCTCTCCCCGGGGACCTCAACACTACTCCCTTACGAAGAAGCTTTGAGGTCACTACCTCTGGCCAGCAGTGCTGTGGCTGCCTCCCTCGTGGCAGCAGGAAGTCTTGCTGGAGGATTTGTTATTCCTCCAGAAACGGTGTATCCCAGTTACTCACAGCCTCAGTACTCGCCCTGTGTACCCCCTTACTTCCCCGAATGGCCGGGAGGGTATCCTTGGCAGTACCCTCCGCCTCTGAACCAAATGCCTGTAACCTCCCTTGCGGGAGGGCAAGGTCTAGGGATCCCTCAACTCATGGTCCAAACCTCTACGGCCGAAACAAGGGGTGAGGCTATACCTTCAGAGCCGTACCGACCCAAGTCGTTAGAATGCTTCGCTGAACACATCGCTCAGTTTGATTTCCCCAACAAGATCAAAATGCCAGCCAATGTGAAAACATATGACGGTACGGAGGACCCTGATGACCACTTAAACGTCTTCTCTGGAGCAGCTACTGTAGAAAAGTGGAACAACGCCGAGTGCTGCCACATGTTCATGCAAACCCTAGTGGGACCAGCTCGTCTGTGGTTCTGTGGGCTACCCGCTCGAAGCATTTCCTCTTTTGACGATTTGAGGAAGAGTTTTGTTTCAAACTTTAACCCCCTAAGGAAATGCACCAAGGATGCTGCCATACTGCACCAGATCCAACAGGGGGAGCATGAAAACCTCCGCAGCTTCATTGAAAGATATAAAAGGGAAGGTCTGCAGTATAGCGGTGCTACCGAGAAGATCCGAGTGTCAGGATTTATGGGGGCCATACGTCCCAAAAAGTTGTTAAGAAGGTTCCATGAAGACGTTCCCCAAACCATGGAGGAAGCATTTGAAAGGGCTGAAGCTTTCCTCCGGGGAGAGGAAGCGTTAACTCGGCAAGACACTAGGAAGAGGGATCGAGGGAGCTGGAGAGACAGTTCGACCAGCTCCCGAAGACCTCTCCTTCAACCCTACCATGAGAAGCGATCGGGGAGATCCTTCGACAATCAAAGAAACGAAGAAAGGAGACGATCCCCAAGGTCAGGAAGGTACCAGGAGAAAGAAAGACAAGTCTTCACTGTTCTCACCAAGACTCCCCAGGAGATACTCTCCAAAGAAGAAGTCAAGTATACTTTTCGACCTCCCCGACCTTTGTCCAAACCGGCTAACAAGAGGGATACCAGCAAGCATTGTGCCTTCCATAACGATACAGGGCACCATACAAACGATTGCTACCAGCTGAAGAAAAGGATAGAGGAAGCTGTCAAGTCAGGGGAGCTAGCTCACCTGATCAAAGATATCAAAGGAAGAAAGGATGAAGGTCGGAAAGATAAGGAGGTCAACATGGTCAGTTTCAAAGGGTCCCAGCAGGCCAAAAAGGCTCGCACTGAGCCCTGGAACAAGCAGTACATTTGTCTTCCCCCTGCTCCTGATGAACTGATCGTCACACCTGTAATAGTGGAGGCTGAACTGGATGGCTTCCCTATAGACAGGGTGTACATGGACTGTGGAGCCTCCACTGAAGTGATGTATGAACGATGCTTCGAATCCCTAAGCCCAGAGATCAAGTCCAAGCTCAAGCAAACAGATGCCTCTCTGGTGGGCTTCTCAGGGGAACGAGTACATCCCCTAGGGAAGCTCACACTTAACGTCTGTTTCAGGGATGGAGACTTATCAAGAACAGAAGAGTTAACTTTCTCTGTCATCAGGTACCCTTCAAGTTACAACGTCCTCATTGGAAGGATGGGGATCGCTACCTTCGGCGCTGTAGTATCAACAACACATGGTTTGATGAAGCTCCCCACTCCCAACGGAATCGCAACCCTAAAGCTAACAGCTGAGGCTCTTCTGATAGCCTCTGTAGAAGAAGCAAGAGATCCCGGGGCACCTGAAACGTCAAGCACTGGTCCCATCCGGGAGGTCAGCATAAATCCTGCCTATCAGGAGCAGACCATCAAAGTAAACAACCTGCTCCCTGATAAGATTATGTGTGAACTAATCAACCTTTTTGCAGGAAAATAGGGACATATTTGCTTGGTGCCCTGGGGACATGACCGGCGTGCCTAGAGATCTGGCTGAACACTCCCTTAACATAGCTCCCTCATACAAGCCCGTGGTTCAAAAGAAAAGGAGCCTGGCCCCAGCCAGGAGCCAGGCTGCTTGCCAAGAGGTGGAGAGGCTCATTGAAGCAGGTATCCTAAGGGAGGTCCAGTATCACACTTGGGTGGCCAACCCGGTCATGGTTGCCAAGCAAGACGGATCTTGGAGGATGTGTGTCGACTTCAAAGATCTCAACAAAGCCTGCCCCAAGGATTGCTATCCCTTACCCGAGATCGATTGGAAGGTAGACTCTCTCACTGGTTTCCAATACAAGTGCTTTTTAGATGCCTACAAGGGGTATCATCAAATCCAAATGAAGCAGGAAGATGAAGAGAAAACAGCCTTCCACACTGAAAGGGGATCTTTTGTTATAAGAAGATGCCCTTTTATTTAAAGAATGCCGGAGCCACCTACCAACGGCTGGTGGACCAGGCTTTCTCGGAACAAATTGGGAAGAATATGGAGGCTTATGTGGATGACCTTGTCATCAAAAGCAGATCTGGGGAGGCTATGATCCAAGACATCCAAGAGACGTTCGAAAACCTTCGAAAGATAAATATGAAGCTCAATCCTGTTAAATGCTCTTTTGGGTTCGAGGAGGGGAAGTTTCTTGGCCATATAGTAGGAAAACAAAGCATCAAGGCGAACCCAAGCAAGGTCCAAGCCGTCCTTGAAATGAAGTCGCCTGCCACAAAGAAGGAAGTGCAGAGCCTAAACGGTAAAATTGCTGCCCTAAAACGTTTCTTGCCTAAATCCGCGGAAAAGTCCTTACCTTTCTTTAAAACACTCAAAAATTGTGTTGACAAAAAGGACTTCCGTTGGACAGCTGAGGCAGAGGCTGCCTTCCTGGAACTCAAGAAACACATAGCTTCCCTGCCCGAAATAGCAGCACCCGAGGAAGGGGAAGTAATAACAGTTTATTTGTCTGCAGGAATGGAGGCAGTGAGATCAGTCCTCCTGGTTGATCGAGGCAAAGAGCAAGTTCTTGTCTATTTTGTTAGCAGGGCTCTCAAAGACGCTGAAATAAACTACACTCCCATAGAGAAGCTAGTTTTAGCCCTTGTGCACACCGCCAAAAGGTTAAGGAGGTATTTCCAAGCTCACCCAGTAAAGGTCATCACAGAACAACCCATACGATCCATCTTGGAGAAACCGGAAGATTCAGGGAGATTGGCAAAATGGGCCATCGGCCTAGGGGAGCACAAGATAGAATACCTACCAAGGAGAGCCTACAAAGGGCAAGTGTTTGCTGATTTTCTTACTGAGCTGCCCATCCTGCAGAACGAAGAAGAAATGAATGAGGTTGAAGAACAGCCTGACCTCAAGGGGAAGTGGTGTCTTTTTACCGATGGAGCCTCAAGTGTAGAAGGTTCCGGGGCTGGTCTCGTCATCAAAGACCCCCACGGAACTGAATACACTTATGCCCTCCGTCTAGACTTCCCCTGCACCAACAATGTTGCTGAATATGAGGCCCCCCTGGCCGGGTTGAGATTGGCAAAAAGAATGAAAGTCCAAGAGCTAAAAGTCTTTGTCGATTCGAATCTGGTGGTCAAGCAAGTAAATGGGGGATACACAGCCAAGGAGCCCTCCATGATTAGGTACAAAGACAAGGTCAAAGAGCTCATCAAAGAGTTCAAAGTCTTCACCTTGGAACAAGTGTCAAGGACCAAGAACAAGCAGGCAGATGCTCTCAGCAAGCTGGCCTCCTTGACGTTTGCTCACCTAACCAAGAAGGTTGTCGTCGAGGTGCTGAA
Organism: Ambrosia artemisiifolia; assembly: GCA_032199755.1. Taxonomy (NCBI): domain Eukaryota; kingdom Viridiplantae; phylum Streptophyta; class Magnoliopsida; order Asterales; family Asteraceae; genus Ambrosia; species Ambrosia artemisiifolia. The sequence continues at coordinate 4,724,110 of CM063517.1, forward strand.
AGAACCCTCCATTGACGACAAAGAGGTACAAGATGTTGTCACTGAAACCGAATCCACATGGATGACACCCATTATTTCCTACTTGAAAGAAGGGAAGCTGCCTGAAAATGAACAAGAAGCTAAGCGGTTAACCATCAAGGCAAAGCAGTATGTGATCGAAGATGACAAGCTTTACAAGAAGGGATACTTGGCACCCCTACTAAGGTGTGTTGGTCCCAATCAAAGCAACTACCTCATCAGGGAGGTACATGAAGGCATATGTGGCACGCATGCCGGACCTCGCTCCGTGGTGTCCAAGCTCATGAATTTGGGCTATTATTGGCACACCATGCACAAGGATGCCTTCGAAACAATCAGAAGATGTGAAGCTTGTCAGTTGCAAACACCGGTGAAGACCAACCCCAAGCATGACCTTGTTCCCATCATCTCGGCATGGCCCTTTCACAAGTGGGGAATGGACATCGTGGGACCCTTTCCACAAGCTCCTGGAAAGTTGAAGTTTCTCCTTGTAGCCGTCGACTATTTCACCAAATGGTCGGAAGTTAGGCCATTGGCAACTATATCAGGGAGGCATGTGATAAGCTTCGTGTGGGAACAAATAGTTTGCAGATATGGGCTGCCAGGAGAGATGGTGACAGACAACGGGAAGCAGTTTGCCAACAAGCCCTTCAGCAGCTGGTGCTCCGAGCTAGGCATCAAGCAAGTCTTCAGCTCAGTAGCCTACCCCCAGTCCAATGGACAAGTGGAACGCATGAACAAAAGCATTGTCGAAGGTATTAAAGCAAGGCTAGGAAGATGTGGCAAGAAATGGGTTGATGAGCTCCCAAGCGTCCTATGGGCTATCAGGACCATGGAGAAAACAAGTCACCAAAGGACACCCTATAGCCTAGTCTTCGGAAGCGAAGCTGTTATACCTGCTGAAATAGGGGTAAGCTCAGGAAGAAGTGCTCGCCAAGATGCTCAACACAACCAAAACGAGATCCTACTCAACTTGGACCTCCTCGAAGAGTCAAGGGACCAAGCCTCTATCAGGGAGGCAAGGTACAAGAAGAAACTTGAGGCTTACTATAACACAAGAGTAAAGAAGGAGTCCTTCAGGCCAGGGGATCTCGTGTTAAGATGCAATGAAGCCAGCAGGCAACAAGATGTAGGGAAGCTAGGTCCCCGATGGGAGGGTCCTTATGTAATCAAGGAAGCCCACAAGGGAGGATCCTATAAGCTAGCTGACCCAAACGGCAAGATGATTCCAAGGCATTGGAGTGACAAGCACCTAAAGCGTTTTTATGTTTGATGGTTGTAAACGCCTCTTTGTATCCAAAAAGTTATGATCAATGAATGAATGAACTATGTTTCCCTTTATTAACTTGTCGCTTATCTTATCAAAGGGTGAGCCCCTCCTAACCAGGCTCCATGGGGTCCGGCGCTATACCTACCCATGAAACGGGGATGAGCTCCTAGGCCACAACTGCTCAACAGGTAACAAGGTTAAGTAACCTTCCTGTATACAGGGTGAGTCCCTAATACAATCCACGACTCCATGGGACAAGTCCTTAGAAGGAATACCTAGACCCATGAAAGAGGGTGAGCTCCTCACACCAAGACAGCTCCCACATGTTCACAATACACAAAACGAACATAACACTAAGAAACCATTCAAAGAAAAGGTTGAAAAAGCTGATAGGGTAAGCATTGCATCGGTTCCTTAGCTAAGTATCCTAAGTTGGGTGACTGCAGCATCCACCTTAAGGAAAAAAGTTAAAGACATTGCAAACACCATAAACGACAAGCAACAGAGTCAAGACAACCAAACATTAAGCATAATTAAAGCATCGCCCCTGAAAGGGGGAGCATTCCATTAGATACCATTAAAAAGCCCAAAGGGCTGAGTACATCAAAAGTTAGTTCATGAACAACATCTTAAAACAACCAAACAAAGACTAAACAAGGATGGATCAGGGGGTAGCTGAATCTTCGGCTTCAGTGGTGGCATCACCCTCACCGGTGGAAGCCAAGGTTTGGTTACCAACATCATCATAGAGGGAGTCAGTGTCAAGACCTGCAAATGGATCATCCTCGCTGGAGGGACGGAGTGACTCAACGTCCAAGGCTTGAAGGGGGGAGGGACTCTCAAATACCTGCTCCAAGTTAGGAGTCTTTGAAGGGTCAGCAGGCTTTGCACGTTTCGAACTACCCTCCCCACCATCAGCACCATCCAGCATGATCTTTAGAGGCCTCTTAGACACATAGGAGTCGAACACCTCATCAGCCACATCCTTCTTCAGACCCTCTGGCTCCAAATCTTGCAAGAAGGAGAGGGGCTGCTCAGCAGACTTGGCAATGGCTGAGACATAAGGATAAGTGGCCAGCTCCATAGCTTTCACGGCGTTCACAAACTCCTCCCCTGATGAAGGCTTAAAGGACGGCAGTTCCTCCAGCATCTGACCCTCTTGAGCCGCTTTAAAACCGGCTTGAATCCCTCCATGGCGACCAAAGGATATGGCTTTAGCATAAATATCTGCCAGAGGGGCATTAAATTCTTGAGAGTGCAGGAGGTTGGTAACGAAACGGGCAACACCTTTGGAGATCAGCCATTCTTTCTCCTCAGTCAAATGGTCCACCTGGACCCGGAGCTCCATCCCAACTTTTTCCATCGCCACCTGCTCCTATTTGACTGCCTCCCTTGCCCGAGCTAAACCTGCCCTCTCCTCCGCCACCTTAGCCTTTTCATCATTCAGACCCTTAAACATTTTATCAAATTTTTCCTTCTCCAAACTGAGTTGGGTCCTGGACACAGCCAACTCATGCACCAAATCTTTCTCCCGTGCAACAAACCTTGCCAACTCTTCTTTCGCCTTCACCAACTCCACCTCATGCTCATCATAAACCTTCTCCACTTGCTCTCTTCTCAACATCAACTCTCCCCACCTAGCCATACCATCGGGGAACAAAGACAGAAATTGACCGAAGTGATAGTACATCTTCTTCATCACATCCTTATCCATCCACTCCTTGTGCAACTCCCTCTCAGCATCAGGGACACAATGGTCAATGAGATCACGACAAACAGAGGCTTTCTTCAACAAGTCAGAAGCCTTGATATCCCAATCCGGCACAAACACCCCTTCACTAGGCTCCTTTCAGGTAGGAGCATCAGAAACCTCCTTGGCAACAGCCTTGGAACTCTCACCTCCTTCAGATAACACCAACTTCGGACTAGTACCTTTGATCACCACATCCTTCGGCTTCTTGAAAACAGTATCATCCTTCTTGGGAGAAGACAAGGTAAGCTTACCCTTCCCTGGGGCAGGAGAATACCCCAAGGATGAAGCAATAAGGGAAGAATCCTGGTCTTCATCTTCAAGGACCAAGGGAATAGCAGAAGAGCTCCCCTGACCTGTGGAAGCAGTCTGCAGTCGCTTGCTGGAGCGACGGACAGTGACAGACTTCTTCCCAGAAGGTTCCACAGCAGCAACAGAGGAAGTAACCACACTAGTATATTCACCTTGAAAACGGACATGCTCAGTCCTCACCACCACATTCTGGCCCTCAGCAACATTTTTCACGTTAAACTTCACGTCTGTAATGTCATCCAGGGCTAGGAAATCCAGGGTACTCATTTCTGCACAAAAGAGAAAAAGTGGTTAGATAAAATAATTATAAGAAGGATGCCAAAGAGGAGCTAGGGAGACACATACCCTCCCCTCCATAATAGATCACCGGGTCAGTCTCAGGATCATCCCAGTTAACACTTAGCCCCATCATCACCAAGAAATCCTCAGGAAAGGTTCAGAGACGAGTAGGAAAGCTACGAAGTTTCTCCAACAGTTCCTGATCAAGAGTATCAGGATCAGGTTCTTTCTCGTTCAAAGGAGCATCCGAAGCCCTCCGAGGAGCCTTAAATGGAAGAAAATCAGCATTCAAGAAGAAGAACTTGTCTTTCCACGAAGAGACAAGTCCGATGACACTAGAAATCAGGGCTGGTTCACATTGGGTCTTCTCAATAGTGAACCAGTTGCCATTTTTGGCTAACCTAAAGAACCGCCGGTACATGGCCACAGAAGGCTCATAACCAAGGCAACGACACACAATCTCGAAGTGCAAAACCCTAGCGACTCCAGAAGGACATAACTGATCAAGAGAAAGCTGATGATACTCTAAAACGTTTAGAAAAAACTTCGAAAAAGGATACCTTAGGTTCCCCTGGTCGAACTGACGTGTATACACGGCCAGCTTCCCAGTAGGAACAGAGGACACAGGGGTTTTCCCCTTCGGAACGGAAGGATCAAAGGATAAGGGGATACCAATTTCAGTACAGAACTTTTCGGCATCCGATTTGGACAGACGTGTGAACTGGGATGCAAGGTCGGTTTTCAACATAATGGAAAAAACAAGTGTGAAGAAGAGAGAGTATGCTTACCGAGATTTATAGGAAGAAGAAGGGTTCGCCGGTTGGAGAAGATCGTGGGAGAGAGAAGACGATTTTCTAATTATGGAAGTGAATGAAGGATAAAAGAGGGGATTCCCCCTTTATAAAGTATTTCAAATTTGAAATAATTAATCTTGGGCGGTTACCAAGGCAAACCGTCCCTCAGCTATCCAATAGGATGATGTCAGCCTGCTTCCTTGTCAAATCAGCAGTCATTAAGGGCAGCTGATGGGACACATGCCTACTCCCAAGGAAGCAATGATGGATAGTTATATTATTTAAAAATATGACTATCATGACAAATGCATGGCCAGGAACTTACACGAGATTTGATGAAGGAAAAGGCATGATACCAATGCTCCCGTGGGGGAGCTCGGGGTCTAAAAAGCTACCCGGTACCAACACGAGTTTGCCACCGGGGAAAACGACAATTGACAAGTCACAAGCACTTCTAACTTCTTTACAAATGCTTATGACTGGGGGGCTGATGACGTGGGTCCTAAAACGACAGCGTTTAAACCCCTCGTCGAAAAGATAAGTAAAATCGAGTTGATTAGGAGGTGGCCTGACTCACTGGAGCTGATATAGGGCAGCGTACCTGCCATGCGGAAGCCTCAGGGCCAAAAGCAAACAGTAAAAACCTTGGAAATGACAAAAGTGGGTTTTGGCTTATTATCATTGCAAGAAACAAAACATCACACAGCTCCATGACTTGCATTGGAAATGATAAAAGCTGAAAGCACCCAAAAAGGGCAAAGTCTCACTGCAGGGAGCCGATAGAGGGTCAAACACAACCAGGTATGGAAAGGAGGCTACCCTGAGGGAGCTCCTGGGCAGAATCCCATTGCCTATATAAGGAGACTCTTGGGTAGACATTCCACACACACTTCTTACTCATTCTCTCTACTCTACTACTCTCTATTTCATTATTCCCAACTCCAAAAGAATATATACTTATTCTCACGCCGGAGTCCAAACGCAGGAGGCCCCCTCCTGCGTTAAGGCTAACGGTGTCTGCTACCCTTGTGCAGGTCCTTCTAGGAGCTTGAAGACCCCCAATCCTTCAACTAAATCCAAACCTAAAACTAAAACTAAACTTAAAACCTGAGTTCCAACATAATACACCTTTAACCTATAATCCTAAGCATCTCCTAACCTAATACCGGTCATTTTCCTTGTTGTAGCAACACAATGCAAGGTATAAAGTGCTACTGATGGGCCTACCAAGCAGATCAGCAACAAAGTTCTAACATGTCGTAAACATCGTAATCTGCCAAGGTTGCTGCCCGTTGAACCCCTGGTACAACTTGCACCGCCTAACTTGTAACCATCTTAATTACCTATATATTAGTTTAGAAACTTTCATGAATAGTACTAACGGAGTTACTATTCAACTCCGTTAAGTTACTATTTAATTCAGTTAAGTTGTTATTTAGCTTAACGGAGTTACTATTCAACTCCGTTATGTTACTATTCAACTCCGTCAAGTTACTATTTACTCTGCTTTTTTAATTTGTTTTTCCTAAATCCGTTTTTTTTCTCGGTTAAGTTACTATTTTGCTCTATTTTTTTTAATTTTCTTTACTCAATTCCATCATTTTACTACTCAACTCAACTCCGTCAACTACTATCCAACTCCGTAAAGTTACTATTCAAGGCCGTCAAGTTACTACTCAACTCCACTCAACGCCGTTAGGTTACTACTCAACTCCGTTAGGCTACTGTTCAACTCCGCTAGCTTAACGGAGTTGCTATTCAACTGCGTTAAGTATTTAACTCTGTCAAGTTACTATTTACTCTGGTTTTTTAAAAAAATTTCCCGCAACTTTCTTTTTTTCTCTGTTAAATTACCATTTAGCTATGTTTTTTTTAATTTTCTTTACTCAATTCCGTCGTGGTACAACTCAAGTCAACTCAACTTCGTCAACTACTATCCAACTCCGTCAATTTACTATTCAATGTCGTCAAGTTACTATTCAACTCCACTCAACGCCGTTAGGTTACTACTCAACTCCGTTAGGCTACTATTCAACTCCGTTAGCTTAACGGCGTTACTATTAAACTCCGTCAAGTTACTATTTACTCTGTTCTTTTAATTATTCTTTCCCGCAACTCCGTTTTTTCCTCCGATAGGTTACTATTTAACTCTGCTTTTTTAATTTTCTTTACTCAACTCCGTTAGGGTGCTACTCAATTCTGTCATGTTACTACTCAATTCAACTCAAGTCAGTCAACTACTATCCAACTCCGTCAAGTAACTATTCAATGCCGGCAACTTATAACTATTCAACTCCGTTAATTATTGGTTCGCTACATCGGATCCGAAAGCCAATATTCTTGCAACGTATACACAAGTAACAGACACTAGAAAATTAAAAGAAAGGCTGTTGTAATACTGAAAGAAATTGCGTCGTCCTTCCACTGTTGTGCATTACATACACAGAATTAGATACCGGTTTAACCTAGGCGCAACGCGCCGCCTCGATTACCACTAGTTTATTTGGATTTTCATTTTGTTTTAAGCAAATCCCAATAAAGTAAACTAATTTGAAGTCACTAAAATTACTACACGTAATTTGTAGCAAGTAAATTTAGTCTTAAATAAATCCCGATAAAGTAAACTAAGTTGATGACACTAAAATTAGTAACTATTGTAGTCTAGTGAGTGTTTTGTACTATCTAATATTCGCTTGTCAATATTGTCTATACGATTCAATCATTTGTCATTACATGCATCGATCATGTATGATCTTCGTGACTCGTGAGCCAATATAAATCCCTTAAACACATTATTTCAATACAAGCAAATAAAAATAAAAAAAGAAACAGGCACAATATATATAAACATTTTTTATGTTACATGTAAAAACTTATCAACAAAAAGAACAAACAAAAATAAAAACAGGCCCATTATATAAACTTCATATGTTGGCTACCTCTTTTGGATGGTGGATTTGGGCATGCGCTTGCACCTTTTTTGCCTTAAGTCATTGCTATTTTTAATTTTAATTTGGGTTCCAGCCCAGCCCATTGATTGTTGTCGCGAGTATATCTTTATTGATTTTAACTAGGTGTATTTAACCCCGCGTTGCGGGGCGGTAGGCGTAAAACCGTGCTACCAACGTTGTAAAATGGAGGCGTAAAACCGTGTTACGTAACAACGAAACGACGACCAAAACCAGGAAAATCAAAAAAGAAAGAACACAAACTATTAACACCAAGTGACTTACATAACGTTAAAACATAGCGGGAAAAAGAGTCGTAACTAAACGAACAAAAATCGAACCCGTGCAAAATCGGCAAAAAAAAACGCGTTATGTTGGTGGCCAAAATGGAAAAAAAAAGTCGGTAAAAAAAAGTCAGTGGCCAAAACGGAAAAAAAAAACTAAAAAAAAAAGTTGGTGGCCAAAATGGGAAAAAACTTTTAAAAAAAAGTCGGTGGCCAAAACAGGAGAAAATAACTTTAAAAAAAAAATGGTGGCCAAAACGGAGAAAAAAAACTTAAAAAAAGTTGGTGTAAAAAACGAAAAAAAATAAAAAACTAAAACAAAAAACGAATTGTGTGGTCAAAATGTAAAAAAAAAACTTAACAAAAAAGAAAGTGACCAAAACAAAAAAAAATCAAAACCTAACTATTCCTTTTCTAGATCTTTTAATATATAGTTAATTTTCATTCAATATTTTGCATAATATCAAAATTAATTGCTTCCAACTCCTTTCATTTTCGAAACTACAAAATATAAAAAGAGGCTAAAGCAAAATTTTCTTTTACAAAATCATTTTTTTATTATTTAGTTAATGTGCAATATAGTAGTGTAGTGCGTAAAATGCGTTGGTAGATAGGTATAGACAACGTAGTTTGTGGGAGACTTTGGCTAGGGCTGCCGATTAGGCAGTGTGACATTGGGTCACTCATATGAAAGTCACCGTTAAAAAAAAAGATAGGTATAGAAGAAGAGTTGTTTAAATGAAAATTTGCTTATACAAAAGCGTAATTAAAAGTTGAATTCAAATAAAGTAATATTTATTTATCTTGAATTAGGGATAACCTAACAAATACTGGTATCCTATTAAACTAAGAGTATTCACGATAGCTCCCCCATTTTATGTGAGTATGTCCCCAAAATTATATGGGGTGGGTGTGAGTGAAGAAAAATGGGGAATCTACTGTTGATCGGTATAATTAGGGTTACTTGGGAATCTTTTGGGGAAAACTGGAAGGTGTATTTATTTTTTAGTATTTGTTGAAAGTAGTTGTGAGTGGAGGAGAGAGAAACTGTAATGATTTTTAGTGTAATATGTGGTTGTGATTGGTTGTGAGGGAATGAGGAATGGGGAAGCTACTGTGAATGCTCTAACACCGACCTAAAACTATCATACTATTAACGACACTCATTTTTATGGTTTTCAATTTTTGTAGTAAATTAATACCAACCTAACAACATTAGTTTCTAATGAGTTGCTTTTGGTGTTTTTTTCATTGTTGGTAAATGTACAAAGTGCACGAAAACTTAATGTTGGTAAAAGGTAGAATTGTAATGTACACATAAAACTTGCGTCACATCGTGCAAGCTAACTCACCAGCTTTTATTAATGGGTCTGTGTTATATTTATCAATATTGGGTATTTGGCATACTTGAATGGCAATAATTGGGTCGATTATGGAACTGAGCTTTGGAGAGCAAGTGATTAGGTTTTAACCGTATTGGAATTGGCTTAAAATCGATACATAAACGATGGGTAGCGTAGGGTGTGAAACCAGGTACACCATATCTAGTATCAGGTTAATTATTGAGCTTGGTCCCATACCCATTTTTTATGCATCTCTATTAGAGAGGGGTTTTGTAACATTGTTTTCGCATTTTGATCCAACCATTACAGAAGATTCATCAACTATCAAATTTGTAAATAATACATGCAAAATGAGTATTGGATAGTAGGATCTCTTCTGTGTGCGCGTATATACTCGTATAGTTGTATACCTTTTGTTTTATACTTCGACCACATGTTTATTTGACATTACTAAACTCGAACATAAAAGTCTTTTGATAAGTCATTGGATATGAGAACCTCAGAAAATGGGTTACACAAGAATCTAATAACTTGTTTTAAGCCGTAAAAGGTTTAATCAAACATATGAAATGAGCTAGAAAGACAATGATATGTATGATATTTAATGGCATAATCCGTCCATGATACAAAAGTAATAAAGTGAAATCAAATACTTAAAACAAAACTTGCCACCGCAAGAAATCTTATTATTAGTGGCAACGCGGTGCAATAATACATGTCGTCGCTATTGCACATTGTCGTTGCTATTACCGTCTCCGGTAATACCCTTATCCGTGTGCTGCATCAACCTTTGCTCTTGTCCCATGAGGTAAACATGATCCAAGGGTACATGTGTTTCCCCCCTCAAATAAACACACCCTTAATAAAAATACATCTTCATCCTCCTCAAATTGACAAACACACCCTTGTACACCCCTTTTTCATGGATGGTTGCTCCTACCGGCAACAAGCGTAGGCTCCACCGTTAATCACCACCGTACGACAAGCTCAAGCTCCACTGTTAACCACCAATGAACGACAAGCTCAAGCTCCACCATTAACCACCACCGTATGATCGAAAAGTGTCACCACTAAAGCCTTTATTCCTTGTAGTGTTGTATGTCCTAATAAGACATTGTTTAAACAATTGATTCAAATCGGAACAACCTAAATGTCAAAAACAAAACTCTCGTAGTAATCTATCAAGTCAATAAATATGTGAATCAAAAGGACAATATCTTTTGGATTTTGGGGACTTTCTAGAAGTACCAATATTAATGGAGTCACGTATGACATAAATTTGTTAGGTATTTTTGTCGGGAGTCGGGACCTTTGGGTTTGGACACACTACGACTGCCACAGTAGTTCCAATTTGGATTTGTTGTAGCAGGTCATAGTCCCTCTTGATTCCTATCTTTGGTCTGGATTCGTGCAATCCTACATTCTATTCAAAGATGTCCAAGAAAATATTTCTATTATTAAACTAATATAATTTATAAAGATGAATGATAGTTGTTGAATGTTATTAGATATTTTTTATCCATAACATTAAAAATTGCATAATTATAATATCCACAAAATACTAGTTTTGATCATTCGGAAGTTCATTCTGATTCAAATTTCAAATGATCATCATTACTGAAAAACTGATTTAAGTCTCACATCACTGTTACTATCACTTCAGTTGATCAAAAAGACAATTAACTTTGTTTGTTTTTCCGCCTAAACTGTATACATATTTTACCTACAGGGGGTGGATCCTTACCCGTATCAAATTTAACCAATTTCTTTTTAAATATTACAATTAATACATTCCTTATTTCGTATTCATCAATTTAGCATATTTTCATTATTTACACTTTAGCATTTTTATAATAAAATTTCACCCTTATTTTCCTCTTTTGTCTTTTAAAATTCCAAATATTTAAAATTACAAAAATAAAACCAGGTTTTATTAATTCAAGACGTGTAATACACATGATTCAAACCTAGTATAAATATAAATAACATCAATAAAATATAAATTCCAAAATAAAAGTTAATTTCAAAATAATGAAGTTGTTAGAATGAACAATTACTAACAATAGTAAAGGGGAAATATGCATAAAGCTTTAAAGTTTACCCTATATGTTTCAGGTTTATGATTCTAGTAATTAAACAAATATCTAATTTGGGGTAATCGGATTGGATATTACCTAATCTCATACCCGCAATTTTTTTTTTGAGATCTCATAGCTAGCCTCATACATATCAGGTATACCCGTCTCAAATGCTTGAGATTTCGTGTATTTCTGTCATGCTCGGGTTTTTTTTTTGCTATCCGAGCTAGTGATACACTTTCGTAACGAAAGGTTGCAACATTTCATCCAGTGAGTGCATTGATATGGTCCCTATATATGAAAGTCATCTGCTCTAGCTTAGCACACATGCAATCTAATAAATTCGTTTTCACATAAAAAAATGTTTTTTTAGAAACACTATCTTATCCAATTATTGATTTTGGTGTGCGAATATAATGTATATATATGTGGTTCTTGGGGGGCAAAAGTAAAGTTGCACTAGTTTTAACGTTATTTTACTAATTTCATGAAAATAACGTTAAAAACAAAGGGGTACATGCACTGATCGGGTTTGTCCCGATTTCTAAGTGTTCTGTGCCTTATGTCCAAGGCTTGATACCAAACTACATCGAGCCGGGGGTCTCACTGGAAGTAGACTCTCTATTCTTAGGGGTAGAGGTAAGGTTGTCTACATCTTACCCTCTTCAGACCCTACCTTAGCGTTGTTATAAGTGAAATTAACTGAGTATGATGATGTATACTTATAAAGTTACTAAAAACAAGATTACGTGACTCAGAAAGTTACCAAATCATACAAAATACAAAATCTATTGTGCAAAATCAAGACTACACAAAACCCTACAACGAATCTAAAATCCAACAACCTGAAATTGCATGTTTAAATTTTCCTACCAATTGAACTAGATTACTCGTTCATTGCACCTAAAGCCTTAACTAATTACCACCATGGTGTCTCTCTCATATCCACCGTTGCATCCTAGGACGTCAACCAACGACCACCAACCCTTCTTCCCACTTCTCCGGCCACCACTCTCCCCCTTGCCGTCGTCAACTGCCACCGTACTCTGCCGCCGAAGTTGCCTCCCCTTGATGTCACTCATATCCATTGTACTTGGAAACTTACCTGACCCAAAACCAAACATAAAAACATGCCACTTTGGTTTAGGTGAAGATACTGACTTTGATCTCGGAGTGCTTTGCCTTGGAATAGTTTTCTTTATAAATCTGAATGAATCCGAACTTGACTGAAATGGTGGGGTTATATCCATGGAATCTGATGGTTTTAAAGGAACTATTTTTCCACAGAAAATAATGTTTTCATGTGAAGGAATGTCATGACTACGTTCTTCACTGAAGAACCCTAAGAAATCGTGATCAAATGAAGACGAAGAAGACGACGAAGAAGATGATGAACCGATGGCATTATTATCTTCAAACTGAAGGTCAGAGAGGGAAATTGTGTCTTCTGTGTCATTCATCATGTGGTCTTCCATAGTATTATTATACATGGGTTTGAGTGTTGATGAAATTTTCTTGATGAAATGTGTGGTGTGGTTTTTGAGTATTATGAGAGCTAGATATGATTATGCTGAATTTATATATAGATTATTGAGATAGAAGTGATCAGACATAGCCCACGAGGTATTAGGATCCATGAAGATTCATAAAATGTTTAATAAAAAGGGACGAAAATGATACATGTAAATGACTTTGACTAGGTCTACAATGGTTGACTAGTGTGAACATTTTTGCTTGGTCTTTGCTTTTTTTTTTTTTTTACAAGCCAAAACGATCTTTATTCCATCACCAAAAAACAAAATCCAAAACAATAAATAGAGTAGCAAGAGGCTACACAACAGCCCAAGAAACAAACAGTATAAACCGAAAGAAACATCACCCTAACAAAACTTTATAAAACCTCAAACTGCAGTCAATTAACTTCCAGCAAAGTCGATCCCTTCGAACGTCCACCACTTGGTCATATCCAGCCCCGTTAGTTTTGATCTCTTTGTCATCCACCAAAACGTATTCTCCTTGATTTCTTCGACAATTCTGGTTACCAAAGTGTTCTCGTTTCTGAATACTTTTGCGTTTCTAGCTAACCATATTCGCCAAAGAGTCATAAGTGTGATCGCGTGTATCGATTTCTTCCAGCCTTTTGACCCCTGCAGATTCTTAACCCATTCCATAAGCTGATTTAGGTTGGAGACACTCGCCGGGCACTGTATCTTGATCCATCTGCACACATGCCACCACACAAGCTTGGCCCAAAAACATTCCAGCAACACATGGTCGATTGTTTCATCCGCATCTTCACATCGCTTGCAAACACTTGATCCCAAAATCAGACCTCTAGATGCTAACCTATCCGCAGTCGGAATGCCGCCTTGAATTGCCTTCCATACGAAACAGTTCACTTTTGGCACGGCTATCTTGCTCCATTTAAATCCAATGCTACTACTCGACGTCATAACAGCAGCAGCCAGGTCTTGTCGGACTCGTTTAACCGAAAAAGCCTCCACTTTGTCTTGAGATTTCCAGCCCCAAAGGTCGTTTCCAACCAAAATTTGTTGCTCAGCTAAGAGTTCTTGCAGTCGGTTCCATTGTTCTAGTTCCACCTCTGTTGTAGGATGTCTTGTCCACTCCCAACCCCAAGATATATTGCCCCCCACCCAAGTGTAATTGTCGATGACTTTTGCCTTCTTTTTCCTGCATAAACAGAAAATCTCCGCAAAACAATCTTTTAGTTTCCCACCCGAGACCCAATTATCCCCCCAAAATGAGACCTTGGCCCCATCCTTCACCGAACACACGAGTTTCTGCTGCAGATCCAATCCCTTTTTTGCAAAATCATTACCAAGTGCAGCAATTGTCCCCCACACCCCACCCGAAGCTTTCTTGTGCGGAACAAAACACAACTCCCTTGCCCCCCCATGAATCGCATCAACAGTTTTGACCCAAAGCTGGTTACCAGACTCCTTGTATCTCCACCACCACTTTAGCATCATGCTCAAGTTCATGTCTTCTAGGTTACCCACCCCAAGCCCACCCACCTTCTTTGGTTTAACCACGTTGGCCCATGCTACCCACCTTATTTTTCGAATGTTAGAAGATCCACCCCACAGAAACCGTCTGCGTATGCCGTCAATTGTGCGCAAAACAGCCACCGGGGCTTTAAAGATTGAAAAGTAATAGATCGGGAGTGCGCTTAATACCGACTTGACAAGAACTAACCTCCCGGCAAAGGATAGCGTCCTAGCTTTCCACGAGGAAAGCTTCACATTTACTCGATCTATAATCTCTTTCCAGCTCCCAACCCTCTTCATAGAACCACCAATCGGAAGCCCGAGGTACGAAAAAGGGAATACTCCACGCTTACACCCCAGACAAGTGGCCAATCTATCAATCTCCCCGTCGCTAACCCCAACCCCGTACACATGGCTTTTATGAATGTTAACCTTTAAACCCGAGGCAAGCTGAAAGCATCTCAGTACTCTATTTAAACTTTGCACATTCGAGTCCGACCATGTCCCCATAAATAATGCGTCGTCCGCGTAAAATAAGTGTGAAATTTCCGGGCCTCCATGCGGGAGTTTGACACCCGAAAACAAGCCACTCGAGATTGTCTTCGAAATCATCACGTGGAGCGCTTCCATAACTATAGTGAAAAGGAATGGCGAAAGAGGATCGCCTTGTCGCAGACCCCTATTTAAAGAAAATTCGCATGTCGGTACCCCATTAATTAACACGGACGCCTTCCCGGTGAAAAGTATGCCCATCATCCAATTCCTCCATTTTGCCGGGAAGCCCATATTGGTCATTATATTGATAAGAAACTTCCAGGAGACACAATCGTACGCCTTTTCGAAGTCGGCTTTAAACAACATCAACTGCTTTTTTGCTTTCTTTGCCCAATTTATCACTTCACTTATAACTAGTGGCCCATCAAAAATATGTCGCCCTTGAATGAAAGCCGACTGCTCAACGGAAATAATGCTGCCCAAGACACCTTTGAGCCTACTCGCTAGGACCTTAGAGATGATTTTCCCAATAACACCTATCAAAGAAATTGGCCGGAAATCCGAGAATGTCATTAGGTCGTTGACCTTGGGAATGAGTGCAATGAACGATGAATTACACGATGAGCTGATCGAGCCATGGGTGTAAAACTCATTCATAACCATCATGCAGTCGCCTTCGATCTTGTCCCAGAATTTTTTAATGAAAGCGAACGTGAATCCGTCCGGGCCCGGCGACTTGTCACTTCCGCACTCCCAAACAGCGTTTTTAACTTCATCATTCGTGAATGGTGCAACTAACCCTTCCGCTTGATCCGAAGAGAGCCTGCTGAAACCGCTCCCATCCAAGCGGGGTCTCGCTGCAATCGGCTCTTTGAACTTTTCTTTAAATATTTGTATAGCTTTATTCTTAATCAAACCTTGATCCGTCACCCAAGCGTCATCTATCATGATCCCATTTAGCCTATTCATTTTCCTTCTGTTCTTGATAATCCCATGAAAAAATCCCGTGTTGTCATCTCCTTTAACGACCCAATCCACCTTAGAGCGTTGTTGTAAGTCTTTAAGTCTATCCCACTCCAATTGACGAATTGTCTTTCGAAAATGTTTCCACGTCGTTCTTTCCTGATCAGTAAGAGCCCGAGATTCTGCCACCAATTCAATTTGAGCCGAACCCTCCGTTGCTTCCTTAAGTCGCCTGTTATCGTTTTCCACCGCATTTCTTCTCCATTCCTTTATCAGGTTTTTAACAGCTTTCAATTTTTGGAGCATCGCAATGTCAGGCCGATTAGCAACAACTTCGGCGCCCCAACCTGAATCTACCAAGTTAACCAGTTCGTCTTTCCCCAACCATGAGTTGAAGAACCTAAATGGAGTAGCACCCGGGCGAGTGGGTTCAACAACTAGAATCAATGGAGAATGATCCGAGACATCTTTATCCAGTGCCAACAGTCTTGCATCCGGCCATGTTGCCACAAAATCCGCACAAACCAGCATGCGGTCCAGTTTACTCAATTTTAAACCATCATATGACATATAAGTGTACTTTCGCCCCCCCCCCCCATATTGTATTCCACCAAACCCGCATTTGCGATGAAATCATTGAAGACCAAAGCGTTGCTAGCAATAAAAGCCGAGTTTACTCTCTCTTCCACTGATCTTACTTCGTTAAAATCCCCCAACGCGATCCACTTACCCACTGATTCTTCTTTCAATGCAGCAATATTATCCCATAGCTGTCTTCTTAAGGCCGGTTCCGTAGGAGCATATACATTTAATACCCATAGCAGCCCGGACTCCCCTTTTAGAACCCCACCCACCAGTATATAGTTCTGAGCCTTCTTGACATGTTGTACCTGATACACCGATGGATCCCACAATGATACTAATCCCCCAGACCTCCCAACCGCATTTACAACCTCATTACCAAATTCCGCCACATCCCAAAACCTACCCACCTGTATCTCTGTCATTGCCTCCAGTTGGGTTTCTTGTATTGCAATAAACGACAAATTAAACAAACGCTTAAGATTACGTACCTTAGTAGCCTTATCTTGGCCACCCGCCCCTTTAATATTGAACGCCATAAAATTCATTTTAAACTCTTGGTCACCTGTTCTACATCAACTGCCTCCGCCACCAAAGACTCAAAGCCCCCCAGCTGAAGACCAGTCACTTCCCCCATCTTCAGTGTTTCCTCCACTTCCTTAGTAACTTGCTCCTGACCAGTACTCAGATCCAAAACAGGTTCCACTGGTTCATTGAGCGTAACCGATTCATTAACCGGTTCCTGAATATCAACTTCCCATTCGGACTCATACTCATCATCTATCCCACTACCCCCCACCCCAATTGGAAACTCAAGATGGTCATTTACTTCACCAGTTTTAGCAGACCTACAAGCAAGCTTCCTCCTTCTTTTCTTAAGGCCCCCCGACCCAGAACCCGACCCAGATCCAGACCCAGACATCTCTCCTTCTGAAGCCCCTTTGGAATTAATCTGACAATTGCGTGAGAAATTGTTTTTGAATCGTCTACCTTTCACCGACAATCGGTGACCCCTTTTTCTTTTGTTAATCTCCACTTTGTCTTGTACATCATTAGCCCAATCCATAGAAATATTCCCCACATGGGCCGGCCCAGAATTAACATTGTTGGTGGGGTCTGCTACACTGTGGGACACACCAGCCTGTCCATCCACGTCATTCACCTTGGAATTCTCACCCCCATGCATCCCATGCACCAAGTCCCCAAGCGACCCTTCCCCTGCCCCCAGACTATTCGACTCCTGTACCTTTTCAGCTTCCTCAGTCGGAGCAGCCCGCACCTCCGGTATCGGAATCCCTCCTCCATCATCGTTACCGGAGACAACTTTCTCGATGACACAAGACTCTCTATTGATAAAATCCGGGACCCATCCAGCTGCCGTCTCCGACACCCAGCAGGAGATCAAGTTGCCTTTCCACCGAATATTAAGGTGTTGGTCCACCCTCTTCACCGAATCCATTATCACTCCGACATAAACATGAGCCAGATTCGAGCCACTAATACCGTTCCCCAAATCATGGATAGCTTTGCCGAAGTAATTCCCAATGTTGATGACATTTTCTTCACTCCTAAGATTAACCGGAAGGCCTTCAATCAGGAGCCAAGCTAGACGCTCAAACTTAACATCCTTACCCACCCACGGTGCAACCCACCGGAACCATCCTTCCCATAGTGTCGAAGACTCGGAAAACCTTGTTGCCTCATCAACGCTGGAGAACTTAATCACTACTTTCATCCCACCCAAATAACATAGCTCCATTCTCTCCCAACCCAACGAGGACAAGGCTTTATCTAAGTTACAGAGCCAATGCAAACTTATGGCTTCGGCAACCACAGAAAAACCCAGCCCCTCATCCCCACCCTCAATCTCAGCAACCTCAACCACCGTATTCTCATTCAAACCTGAACACCCTTGTTGTCCCCCCCAAGACCAACTTCTATTAAATCCATTTGGTGTAGTTCTCGATATCGATGGGAAATCAGCCCCGTTAAAGTTGAAGTCGTTTCTGTTTATTGGAGCATCCTGTTTACCCCTGTTAGTGTTTCTGGCACCTTTATCTTTTTTGCCAAATCTGGCCACCTTAGCAAAAACCCTTCTGCCACCAAAGCTAATGCTATTCAAAGCTCTAACCATCTTCTCAACATCCCTGACATTCTTAAATCTTACAAATGCAAAAGGTTTCCCATATTTATCTTTCTTCCTTGCTACATAAGCATCCACCAATTGTCCACACCTAATAAATTCCTTCCTGACCTCATCCGTCCCAGTTCCCTCTTGTAGATTAGAAATGAAGAATGTAATGGAAGGATTCCACGTACCATTCTCCACGTTCTGACCTACGGTGCTGTCTTCGTCGATTGGGATTTCTCCCTCCTCAAGGTTTCTGTCGCTCACCCTCTCTCTCACACACATAACGGTGTTTATCTTTGAAGCATGCCCTTTCATTTTGCTACTATGACAATGCGGGTAATTATACATTACAGGTTACTATTACTATTGTGAATGTATTATATGGATACTTTTAAAAGGTAACAAATAACATATGAACTATGAATTTGAGTTCATATAAATATTATAAAAATCTTTTTAAAAATAGTAAACTGCCAAAATGGCTTCTGAGGTTTGCCCAAAAATGCTTGTTTAGACACCAAACCTTATTTTTATCACTGGTAACCATGAGGTTTCATTTTGGTGTCATTTTGGGATACTTTTTTAACTCAGTTAGAAAAGTCAATTACCTCCAGGGGCAATTTAGTCATTTTATGTCCTCATGGGCCAAAATGACAGTTAATGGAAAGTTATAAAAAAATAAAATTCAAACCCCTTTCCCTCATCTCTTTTCCGGTCAGAAAAACCGGCCAACTCCGGTACGTTTCCGGCAAGAATAAAACCCGGATTTTAATGCTTTTTATGATCCGATTTCAAATCCCATACGTTTCGTCATCAAGTTTTAATGCTTGTTTAGACACCCATAGCCGCCATAGCTATAAACAAGCTTAGCGCTGGGACCTCTAGCTATGAACAATGAACCAAATTCGTTGCAAATGGGTATTTCGTATTGATTTCCTACGGATTTAGCCGTAGCAAATTAACCTACTCGATCCGTCCTTATTTCAATGATATGTAACTCTCATGCATACACCACATGATTGTTGCATTATATAATTTCAACTTGATTGTTATAAGGTCTTTCTTGAAGCTTCGTTCGAGTTTTCTTATATGTCACAACTCATATCCAAACTTTGGAGATAACTAGGAACCAACCGAACCCAAAAATCAAACATCACCCGACAAAATATTGCAGCAACAACTATCTTATGATCATAAAGATCTTTGCCATTTTCTCAAAACGTTAATTACCACTTGTACTTACATAAAAAATAATAATAAAAGAAATATACATTAATTTTACATATAGATAGGAATGGCACCTAATAGCAAAAAAAAAAAACTCCAAATCCGCTTATCTAATTTTGACAAACATTACATTAATACTAGTTCAATGCACCTACTATTACCAAATCACACATCGAAAGTTAAACACAAGCTAGCCCATATATAGGCCATAACTAATTGAAGGCCTTACAACACACCTACGGTATCTCTCTCGTATCCACCACTACATCCCAATACATCAACCACTCGCCACCAACCCTTCTTTCCACTTGATGTACTCGTCTCATTGCCATCATTAATCCATCCGGACACCGTTGATGTACTCCGCTGCCGAAGTTGCCTGCTTTTGATGTCACTCATATCTACCTTTGTAGGAAACTTGCTTGATCCCGACCCAAACATGAACACCATCAATCTTGACTTACATGGAAACAACGACGACGATCTGTTTGGCATAGACTTTGACCTCGAAGGGATAAGCCTTGAGGCAGTTTTTAACCGAATGAATCTAAAAGAATCTGAATTCGATCGAAAGAAGGTGTTTGTTTCTGCCTTTTTGTCTCCAACAGCAATGGGGCGTTTGGAAGAAACAACCTTTCCACAGAAAACAATGTTTTCAGATGAATTAATCAATTCTTGATCAGTCAAAAACCCCAAGAAATCTTGTTCAGACAAAGAAGAAGACGCTGACGTCGAAACGGAACCATGTTTTGGTTTAGAAACTTGTTTTGAGTCGATTTTATCGTCTCTCATGAGAAAGTTAGAGAGGGAAAGCGTGTCTTCTGCGTCATCCATATACTCTAGCATGGTCATATTTTTTTGGAAAATAATGTTTGGTATGTGAGGAAGATATGGAATGTTTGTGAAAGATTAAGGAATAAATGAATGCATATATATAGGATCAATTAAATAAGGTGTTACTAGAAGGGAAACCGTACGTTGGTGAATTGTATTGGACTAATCATGTACCAGAATCGTTGACGAATTAAGGTAGTTGGGTTAACAAGTATGACCGTTTAATATTATTGGACTAATGTATACTAGAAGGCTATGACGCACCACATGAAGGCCAAAGTGGACTTCATTTGACCATGCATGTGCCTACCCCCTTCCCGAACCTTATTTTTGAAAGTTATATATGTCACTAGAGGTTAAAGTTTAAGGAATTACAACGATAGTGACCGTGAATTAACATCCAATTGTACAATTAAGGTTACATCTAGTGGAAAATGTTGTTTCCTGTTTTGACAAAGGCCTTCGGGAGGCCATAGAAGACATTGTTGTCTGTGGGGGGGCTTTTTTTGGGGACCTCCAGATCCCGGTCCTGGGGTCTGCAAGACCACATATTACGCAACAGTGGGGTTGCTCACGTTGACACGGATTATTCTGGCGCTATTGACCTTTTACAATAATCACTTCCTGACTTTGATATTGGCGGTTTCTTTAATAAGGACACCGCCCCCAAAAAGCCACAGAAAACTCTGGTGAATGCTCTTTATAACCGAATCGCACAAAGTTTGGAGGAGGATTTCCGTCTGTCCGTCCGTCAGAAGGCCGTCATGGAATGCCTACAAAAGCCTCACGCCCAAGACTTCCTTACTGTGTTACCTATCGAAGGCTTGGGGCAACGGATGTCGGCAGTAGAGTACAGGGCAATCCTTAAATACCGGCTGATGATACCCATTTTCCCCGATGATGAAAATTGCCCGGTCTGCCCTAAAGCATGCCTTGATAAGTATGGGGAACATGCGTTACATTGTAAGGAATTGTCAGGGTTTAAATATCGGCACGATTTTGTCCGGGATGCTTTAGCAGACATCCTTAGAAGAGCGGGGATCTCCGCAAGAAAAGAGGCGTCAGTTAATTTTCTCACAGACCCCGCGGAGGGGAGGTCCACCTTGCGCCCAGCAGACGTCTTAGTTTTTGGTTGGGAATGTGGGAAACATGCGTGCGTTGATCTTACCGGGGTGTCCCCCCTTGTTGGGCTTCGGGATAGTGGGTTTGTGGCCGGGCAAGCGGTCATGAGAGCTGAATCAAAGAAAGTGGAAAAGCATGTTAAAGCATGTGAGGATAATCAGCATGTTTTCGTTCCCTTGGCCTTCGACACGTTCGGTTCCTTGGCACCGGAGGCGGTGCGGTTTTTGGCTTGGGTTCAGCGAGTAGTGCATAGCAACTTTTCCACCCCCCAAGGGCGGGGTTTTGTTTTTAGCAGATTGAGATTTTCTATTCAAAAAGGGGTGGCGGCGCAGCTTGTTGCCCCCCTACCTACCATCCTTATGTAATTTACACTTTTTTATCAATGGAAAATGAGGAAGGAATTTATTAAAAAAAAAAAATTAGTGAGGCAGTTGGATATGAGTAGTTGTACTTTAATTCACTTAAACTTTAGAATAAACATTGTCACGTTGTTTAGTTTAGCAGTAAATTCAGGAAGAGGAAACATAACTAACAGAAAATAGCCTAATTAATGAAATCTTTTTGTCAAGAGGAAACATAGCTAACAAAAAATAGCCTAATGAAATCTTTTTGTCAGAGGAAACATAGCTAACGAAAAATAGCCTAATGAAATCTTTTTGTCACAAAAGTGTTGTTTTGGGTGAACTTTCATTAGACCTAGTGCTAGTACAACCTTTTTTTTTTCTAATGTAATACTTTTTTAGGATGTAATTCTTTATCATAAATAAAAAAGTTACATTTTGTGATAAAAAGGTTAGCACAATTAGGTTTAACGCGACATCAATTGGTGATTTTATAGGTGTGTAAAGACTGTTGTTCGGTTCACTTCGGTTTTGAGCCATACATAACCAAAACCAAAACTTTCGATTAAGATATTTCAAAAACCGATTGGTTTCAATTATTCATTTGTTCCAGTTTGGTTAATCGGTTATGAACATCGGTCCAACTAGTTTTTGATAAATAACCGAAGAATTTACTTGAGCTGGAAATGTGGACTCGAGTTTAAGTCATCAACAAGAAGAACCCATTATTATCAATTAATTTTTTTTTATTGTCCACTCCTTTTATATGAATATTTATTAACCATTCAGCACTTAATCAACTAAACAGTCCCTTAGTCATATTTGATGGGTAAATCTAAAGATGGGAAGAGGAAAGTGAACGGGATATCTTGGGCCAGGGAGGTCGGCCACTTAGGAATTTTTTAGAACACCCAACATACCGATAAAGCTTATTTTAAAAACCATACCAAGTCCAGGTACCGTATTGATAATTATGTGTTGTATTCTACAGATACAAGTCGAATAACCGTGGCCTCACATGAACATGACACCCATCCTTCTCCGTTTGTAACCACAGATGATCTAACCATGAATCCCCCAAATGTTTCCCAAACGTCAAGTCCGTCTTTAGATGCCTTACGGAGAAGACTTTGGGATGCTCTAATGTTGAATTGTTTTTACAACTTCCACTTAAAAACATAAACAAACTTTTTAAAGTTTTTACATAGACTTGTACGTGGAAAAATTACCAAAATCTTTACATTTTAACAAAAGGCATGGACAGCAAAAAAGTTCAATATACACAAGTGAAAACAACAAATTCAATCTATCCTAGAGGCTTAAACAACCACCATGTTGTTTTTTTCATATCCACCACCACACCCCAAAACATCTACAAACCGCCACCAGATCTTCTTCCTGACTCTCCGGCGATCACCACCATCCTCTACCGCAACATTTTGGCACGCCTTTGTTGTACTCTGGGACCGAAGTTGCCTAGCCTTAATGTCAATCCAATCCATCTTGGTTGGAAACCTTCCTGACCCAAACATAAACACCTGCCACCTTGACTTGCTCTTAGATGCCATAACCGACACAGATCTTGACCTCCAACTACCTGTCCTGGAACCTACTTTAAACCTCATGTATCTGAAAGACCCTGAATTCGACCGAAACGCAGGGTTTGTTTCCTCCATCTTTTCTTCCTGCTTGTCATCTTTCACATGTGAATTATTATTATTATTATTTGAAACTTTACCACTCCATTCTTCACTTGAAAATCCAAAGAAATTTTTATCAAAAGTTGTGTTTACGTCTTCGGTGTCTTCGTCCATATGAAGATCTGACAAAGAAAGTGTGTCATATTCTTCATCCTTAATGTGTCCCTCCATGGTTTGTGTTCAGGTTAATTTCCTTAACCTGGTTCATATGATTTTTGAAAAACTAATTTGTACAAGTGGATGAGTTATAAATGACATCTTTTATATATACAAATTAAGGAGGAAAGAGATATGTATTGTAAAAAAGTCATGAATTGTGTGTTGCAAAGGTTCAAATATGTGTGAAATTTGTCTGGTACTAGAAGGCCATAGCAGCCGCCAGAGAAGAAGGCATCTGCGTCAATTAAATACCATTTTCTACCATATATATATGTTTTTCTAAAATAAAAAAAGTAGACCGAATAGCATGCAGATAGCTATCTAAACCTTGAAGAATGGCAATTACAATAAAGTGGCAAAGTGGCAGGTAAACGGGTAATAAGTTGCGTCGCAACCCTCTTTTGGATAGCAAAACCGATCCTACGTAAAAAAAATACAAAGTTTTGGGTCTTGGGGTCAGAAAAATTAATCCCAAATCTACAATTGTTTTTCGTTTTCGGAAATTTGATTGAATGCTCAAAAATTTAGGTTAACTCAAATTAATCTAACAATCATTATTGATAGAATTACTTATTTAACATAAATTTACCAAAGAAACATAATAAAACTAAAACTAATGAGAAAGTGATGAATGGCTTTAAACCTTTGCAGGCGAAATGTGTGGCGCAAGTTATTTTGTATTTGACTTTAATGGTGAGCAAAATATTAGTATGTCATTGTAATATTTGGTTCTTGCAATAAAAAAGAAAAAAATAGAGAGGAATTTAAGTCAAAATATCATAGGTCATTTGCCAAACTAGGTTCTAAAATAAACTATATAATTAATGATAACGTTACGCCCAAGAAAAATTGTTAGATGTGGACCAAGTAGTTACGCAGATATCTCGAAGCAGGGGTTGTTGTCTAAAACTATTGAAAGTCAAGAAAAAATGTGACTTAAGGTAACTGTAATTTCTAGGAAAGATCTGGAGTTCGAATCCTATGCTTCTACTTGTTTCCTGTCATAACCTCCTAAACGTCACTTGCCTAGTACGATTTACTTGATCTCATCGATTAGGAGGCCGGTATTGAATATTCATGAATCCCGTTAGTTTACTGCCAGCCATTTTCTTAGCTAAAAAATGTAACACACGTTAATTAAGAACATTATCTTTAGTAGAGTTGATTAATTTCTGAAAATATGATTCAGGATTGGAGACTATGGGGGTATTTGGGATTGCTTTTTGAAAACTGATTATGCGTTTTGGTGAAGTATGGGTGGAGCTGTTTTTAGATTATTGCGTTTTCATAGCCTAAAACACTAAAAACTGGTTATTTGCGGGGAAAACGCAATAGTCAGTTCAAAACTCAACCCCAAACACCCTCTATGTCCTTGATCCATTAGTGATTATGTTTTTGTAGCAATTGTTGGATATGGAATACACCAAGTATCCGGAGCTCTGAATTAACATGTTAACTTTTGTAATAGAAAAAATGAAAAAATAGTAAAATTCAAAGTAAATAAAAGGTAAGAGAAAAATGTTAACATGTTAAATTTCGAATAGATTAAAATGATTTTTAGGCATCCTAAAGTATTTTTATAAAAAATTATGTGATGTAGAAAAGTTATGAAAAGAAAAATGAAGTATATGTGGACTAACGGTGGACGCTTGAGAGATCTAGATAACCTGGAATATATATATATATATATATATATATATATATATATATATATATATGGGACGATATATCTGAACATATATGTACTCAACAAATGAAATATTCAAAATCTAGAAAAAACGTCAATGACTCAATGGCTTAACTTTCTGCAACATTTGACAACATTAATATGTTTATTAGTATATGTCACCATTTTGTTTATCATATTTGTCATACGGTCTGAAAGAGTCCATTGATGTAAAAGTATATATGAGTTGTGACACCACCCTAATGTACATTAATTTGCTTAATGCTCCAAATTAAAAAAAATACGCAAACAATATATACTTTGAAATTAGCAAACAATAAAATTCAAAAAATTAGTCAACGTTGATCGGTTGATTTACTTACTTCTAATTGGGCCTTTTAACAGTCGATTGTAAAATAATGACTAAGCAAAGTTTAACGTTACTTATATGTGTGTATGTGTCGTATATATACCTAAAAAAATTTATATAGATACTGTATAATCGAAACTTCTGAGCGAAAATTCGTGGGGGACGCCCCCTCCCGCCCCTTGAAACCTGCGCCCCTTCTTCGAAGCATATATACACACTAATAATGCATGTTTATATTCAAGAAATACGTACATGTCATATATATAGTTAGGATACTTGCAGTTCAATTTCTACCATGACTGAGTTCTATGACAACAAACTACGTGTTTCCTAGAACACTATCAAATTACTTAATTACCCACCCCTCTCTTCTAGAAAACGCTCTTTCCAAATTACAATCCCATAAATTCTGCAACAATAGAACACATTAAACACCAATCTCACATCAAACCCTACTAAACATTTTCACTATTTATTTCTAAAATCTTTTACAAAACCATTTCAATGAATTCTGCAACAACGGAACACATTATGGACAACGATTCTAACTACGAAGAAGACGATGCTCTATCCCTTAGAGACCTTCAAATGTACGATCAAACCCCTACTAGCTCCACTCGTAGCAGCCCAAGGACTTCGTCAGCCCAAGAACTGTTCGAGTTCTTCCCAATTCTTTCCAATCCAACAGGGACAAGAGATATTATGTTTTGTGGTAAACTTATTACTGATTCTAATGATAAACTCAACGATGAGGAATTAATAAATAATCAGTACCAGTACCAAAACCGTGACAACCTTAGAGTCATGGGATCAACATCATTCAGGTTACCGGAGCGTTCAACCGAGAACCCGGTCCCTCTGCGGTCAGTTTCGAATCGAGATTTCGGTTCGCCTAACCGCAGAGCGAAGTTCTCGACGTCGAAGTCGAAAGGAAGGATGTATATGTTTGGGCCAATGAAGATTATGCATGAGACGGAGATGAGGTCGATAAGGGAGAGACAAGGACGTCGTGGTGCTCCGTTACGAATGTTTCCGGTGGTGGCGGAAGGTGGTGGTGACGTGGTTAGCGTTAGGCAGAAGAGTATTGTGAGGTGTAGAGCTCGATTGAATTCTGTGTTTGAAAGGTCGCTTGCTTGTCTTCGAAGTTGACTGACTCTCTCGTTTGGAATTTGGAAGTTTCTTTTACTTTATAGACTTTTTCCTTGTCTAAAAATGTAGAAAATACTTTTTGCTCTTATATGGAGTTTTGACTGTTATTTTTGTTTATGAAGTTTTGACTGTTATTTTTGTTTACGGTTATTGTAATTTATAAGTTTGTAACTTAATTTATTTATTATATTTATATTATATTTAGTGATGAGTTTTTTTATATATTGGTGTTAATTTCAAAAGGGATATCATGATGGCAATTGGTAAGTGATGCACGTAGTTCATGTAGAATTTTAGGGTTTCAACCAATACAAACCAGAAATAATCAACACAAGCAGCAATAATATCAACACAAGAATGTAGGCGACAAAACGGTGACAAAACTCTTATTAACCCAAACCAGAAATTTACCCCCCAAATACCCAAGGATCTCAGCAATCACTGAGATCAGTAAAATGAGAATACAATACAATGAGATCTGTTGATTACAAAGATCAGCAGATCAAGAAGATAACAATACAAAGAACAAAACTAATAACCAACATACAAACCTATAGAAACCCTAATAACCAGAGAGAACAACGAACAAAATAAAAGGAAAAATAACAGCTGAAACCCTAACTCGTACAGAAGACCAGCTTATATAGCCAGTGTAATAAAGATCCAACGGTCACGATCATCTCAATCCAACGATCTTAATCCAGCCATGTCAGCAATCTGTGTGAGAAAGCACACATAACAAACACAAAATAAACATGACTCGGTTCACATGAACTAGACCATAACAACCCTTTCCAATGAACCTTTGTGTAACTCTTGGGCTTAATAACCAGGCTATTTATCCAGCCCAACATATAAACTAATCCATTTGATCAATATAAGCCCAAATCAGATAGTAATTGAATTATAACAAAAAAGATTATATATTTTTAACATTCCCCCTTAATTCAATTACTAAAAAGATTTGACAATCCAAGTTTAGTACACAGAAAATCATGTTGAGTGATAAACAAACCTTTTGTAAAAATGTCAGCAACTTGTTGCTCAGATTTTACCTTAACTGCTTTGACAAAGCCTGAACTAATCTTCTCTCTTAAGAAGTGAAGATCTAGTTCAAAATGCTTTGTCCTATCATGAAACACTGGGTTTTCTGCTATAGATATAGCAGACTTACTGTCACAAAACAAGTTAACTGGCAAACATATCTGAACACCCAACTCACTCAACAAGTTATGAATCCAGATAAGTTCACTTACAGCAGAGCACATAGCTCGATACTCAGCTTCAGCTGATGACTGAGCTACAGTGCTTTGTTTTTTACTTTTCCATGAAACAAGATTACTACCAACAAAAACACAAAATCCAGTTACTGACTTCCTGGTTAACAAACATTTAGCCCAATCTGCATCTGAATAGGCAGATAAGGAAAGACTATCATTTTTCTTAAACACAATACCTTTGCCTGGAGAATGCTTAAGATATCTTAGCAACCTCAAGGCAATTCGTTGTGTAGACCGAGTCGGTTTATGCATAAACTGACTCAGAAACTGCACTGTATAACTTATATCAGGACGAGTCAAAGACAAATAGATAAGCTTACCTATTAGTCTTTGAAAACCAGTAACATCTTCTAAAGGTTTATCATTTTTATTATTTCTAACACTTTGAGCATGACTCTGCTCAATAGGTACACTAACAGGTTTACATCCTAAATAACCAAAATCACTTAAAAGATCTAAACAATATTTTCTTTGGTTAAGACATACATCAGACCCAGAATACACTACTTTTATACCAAGAAAATATTTTAACTGTCCAAGATCTTTAATCTGAAAACTTTCCTTTAAAAGTTGCTTAACTTTATTTATCTCATCAACATTATTTCCAGTAATGACAATATCATCCACATACACAAGTAATACCAGAAAAATACCATTATCAGACTTAACAAACATGGAATAATCACAAATACTTTGAATAAAACCAATATTTTTTAAAACAGCAACTAACTTTTCATTCCATTTTCTCGGGGCCTGTTTCAGCCCATACAATGACTTAACTAACTTGCAAACTTTGGACTCATTACCAGAGGAATATCCCTCTGGTAATTGCATATACACATCTTCAGTTATAGAACCATATAAGAAAGCATTATTTATGTCAAGTTGAAATAAGACCCAACAGTTTTGAACAGCTAGACTTATCACACACCTAACAGTTACCATTTTAACAACTGGAGAAAAGGTTTCTCCAAAATCTAACCCCTCTCTTTGACTATACCCCTTGGCAACAAGTCTTGCCTTATACCTATCAACCTGACCATCAGCTTTATATTTAATTTTATAGACCCATTTGCACCCTATTGCTTTTCTACCAGGTGGTAGATCAGCAATAACCCAATTGTTATTTCTATATAGAGCCTCCATCTCACTATTCATAGCTTCTACCCACTTTGGGTCTTGAGAAGCATGATAGTAGGATGAAGGTTCAACAGTTTTATCTATATTGGATATAAAACACTTGTTTTCAAAAGAAAGGTTAGAGTAGTTGACAACCTTCTCAACTCCATACTTAACCTTTCCCTCTATCACATAATCAGTAAACCTTCTAGCTAAAACTGATTGCCTAGATGACTGTCTAGAAGATATCCTATCTCCCTCAGGGGTAAGCGTCTCATCATATGATCCCTCTAATCCTGAAGAACTAGACCCTCTACCTATTTCACTACTAGGTTGCTGATCACTAACATGATCTACCTCACTAGCAGTTCTGAGAGGGGAGTTATCTAACTGCTCCTTAGGAGAGTGATCATGAGAATCACTTGTTCCCCCTTCATCATTGGGAGGTCTTGAATTAGATTGACTCTCATCATTTTCAGAACCTATGGTATCATATATATCAAAAAAGTTTGATATTAATGATAGACAGACTTGAAGTATCACTTGGATGAAGGTACAAGGGATCACTAATATCAAGTTTACTGACCAAAGTTGGATCAGGACCTGGATTAGCATCCCCTCCACCTCCTCCACCAGGGTTCACAACATCACCCATTATAACAAGAACAATCAAACAAGAACACACAAACAGATGAAAAAGAACAATATAACGTGATTAAAGAACAATAATTCCGAGGAGGACGAAGCTGAGTCAGTGTACAGATAGTGGATTCATCACTCAAGGTGTCCACCCAGTTCTTAACTCAGGAGCCCTCTTATTAACTATATATATATATATATGTATATATAATCACACAAACTCAACAAACAACCAGAATCAATCAAGAACAAACCAAACACAACCAAGACACCAATTATTGAGCCTACTCCGGTCCACCCTAACCCGGACAGTGCTCCTAGACACAACAACAAGTAAACAGAGGATAATGGAACAATCTCACGAGATCAACTTGTAGTTTGTAACCTTCACTTAGGGTTACACGACCAGAGAGCAATAAGCACAGCAACCAAGGCCACCACCACGTTCCAGAACCAAGATCCAAAGCCTCCAGCCAACAATGATTGACAAAGAACTCAGATCTACAACAAATACCAGATTCAAGTAATAGACAAGATCTACAAAGATCAGATATATCACTACCACATACAAGAAAGAACCAGATCTATAAACTAGATCAGATCCTTAAAAAACCAAAAACAGATTTGTTAAAACTTATTAACAAATCTTCAGATCTAGAACCAGATCTATAAATCAGATCAGATCCTTGATCTTATACAGTGGAAGACAAAAAAACAAGAAACAAGATCAAGAGCCTATGGCTCTAATACCATGTAGAATTTTAGGGTTTCAACCAATACAAACCAGAAATAATCAACACAAGCAGCAATAATATCAACACAAGAATGTAGGCGACAAAGCGGTGACAAAACTCTTATTAACCCAAACCAGAAATTTACCCCCCAAATACCCAAGGATCTCAGCAATCACTGAGACCAATAAAATGAGAGTACAATACAATGAGATCTGCTGATTACAAAGATCAGCAGATCAAGAAGATAACAATACAAAGAACAAAACTAATAACCAACATACAAACCTATAGAAACCCTGATAACCAGAGAGAACAACGAACAAAATAAAAGGAAAAATAACAGCTGAAACCCTAACTCGTACAGAAGACCAGCTTATATAGCCAGTGTAATAAAGATCCAACGGTCACGATTATCTCAATCCAACGATCTTAATCCAGCCATGTCAGCAATCTGTGTGAGAAAGCACACATAACAAACACAAAATAAACATGACCCGGTTCACATGAACCAGACCATAACAACCCTTTCCAATGAACCTTTGTGTAACTCTTGGGCTTAATAACCGGGCTATTTATCCAGCCCAACATATAAACTAATCCATTTGATCAATATAAGCCCAAATCAGATAGTAATTGAATTATAACAAAAAAGATTATATATTTTTAACAGTTCACAACTCAAAAGTTGTGAGTTTAAATTTGACAAAGTAAATGTGACTGTGAAAATCGGTTGTGGGTCTATATATATCCTATAAGTATTGTAAACATAACAATATTTTGCTTCTTACGAAGCATAAGAGCTATAAAAGTTAAGAAAAATCAATAAATATGATCGGACTTTAAGGTGTGGTGACGGCAGTGGAAATCGGTTGGTGGGGTAGATGAATCGTCAACCGATTGAGGCAAAACCTTGTTAAATTGAAAATCTGAAAACGGCTAAACCGATTAAAGCAAAACCTTAGCGAGTGGCGATGAAGAAATCGAACAATGATGGCCATTGGAGAGTTTTGATTAAGGTTTTATACTTCTGAATCGAATGGCGGGATGGGAGTTGAGTGTCGATCGACGCTTCACAATAATTTGATATTTTGAATCAGTTACTCAAATGGTCATTGGGGCATTGGATAATAGAGTATTTGTATTGGATTTCAACTCTAGTTACTCAAATGATCTCTATTTAGATCTTGGACCAAACAATGTTAATGTGGGCCTATAGTAATTTTATTGAAAAATAAATATACATACATAAATCGAGTCAATCCGAACTAAATCGATTTGAACCGAACTGATCCGATCTAGATTCGTTTACAAACATAAATGATCGAAACCGAACGTCTTTTCAATAGAGCTTAATCTAACAAGCAAACTCCAAATATTTTTCGAACGAACGTCGAGTAATATAACCCAAATATCCATTCTATTATAAAAAGATAAAAAAAACATACATACAAGCTTTTGTTAATGCTCATTTTGATCATTTTATACGTTTTATTAAAAGTTTCATTTACTCTGTCAAACTCAAAATATATTTAAAAAACTACAAATACGAGCTCGAACCCAGTGGCTATTTTTTATTTTTTTTTTCCAAAGATACCGTAATCAAGTTTTTGAGAGCAAATACGCAATTATCCGTAAGATTAAAAATGTAAAAAAAATAAAAATAAAAAAAGTTGGCATACCTGCTTCACCGTCGACTGCCGTTGAAACAACGGCTGCTGCAGACATTCGTCTATCAGCAAAGCTTGCGTTTGGCAGACGTCATCCGGTACTAGAAAACTCTTTCGAATCCTCAAATCACGATTAGGTTTATGGTTTTTTTTATCATTGCTTGTTTATAGATTAGATGGTGGTATATAACTCACCTTCACGTCCGATTGTTTACATGATTAACTAACTAAACTATGTCGTATTATGTTCACTTCACAACCCTAAGATTTCTCTTTGCTTTGAAAGTTTGTGTTTTTTTTTTCTATTGTTTGGTCCCCATTGAGAATTTTAGGTATGAATTATTTTGCAATATGGAGATTCTGATTATGTTCTGAGCGTAGATGTGTTAGCTTATTTCTTTAATCTGTGATTCTTTGTTTAAACTGTTGCTGTCGATTTATCTACAACCTATAGTTGTTCTTCAAGAAACTTATTAGGGTGAAAGTGGTATGGATTGAAGCCATTGCAAGGTATGCGACTTGTCTCACATTGGTTGCACGTATTAGGGATGAGCTTGGTACGTGTACCGAAAATCGCCAAAAACGGGTACTGGTACCGGTATTTGAAGTTTAAATTGGTAAAATACCGGCACCGTACCAAAAACGCCAAAAAGTCAGTACATAATTGGTACCGAAAATTCGGTACGGGATATTCAGTATCGTACCCGGTACTATTTACTCATCGCTATGTATAGTTATCAAAGGCGTTAGGCGCACTCAAAACGCATAGGTGTCGCATGTGGCCTAGGCGCATAGGGCTTGAATGGGGCCTAGGCGCACGAAAAGTGAGGGCTTGAGGAAAAAAAAAAGCTCACTTAAATGAAATGGAATTAAAAAATATATTATGTATTAGAATAATGCTATTCTTTAAATAAAATAAATAAAAGCTTGGTATATAACATTTAGTATCATCTAATTAATACCAAAAGCTCTAAATTGTGAAGATTAAAATGTAATTTCAAAACTTGAAAGTTCTTAAGTTCTAAAGGTTATAAACTGCATGAGAACTCTGCATGAAAGAAGATCAATTATTTTGCCATAAATAATAATAAAAATAATAAATTGGTATTTAGTGTGCCCGGAGGGCTGAAGCGAGGGCCTTGGAACCGGAAGAACATTTAAAGGGCCTCGCTTGGAAAATAGACCTAGGTGCATCAAGCGAGGGCTTTTAATAGCTATGGTTGTACGGAAAACTAATTTGAAGTTTATAGACCAACTGGGCTCTCACCCACCAAACTCGTTTTTTTGGGTTGAGTTCTCATGTTCGGGCAATAACAGAAAGTTGATTGAGTCTGATGGGTTAATCTGGATGTATTCGTTGTGACTTGAGATTGTTTGATGAAACTAATTGGTATGCTATTACTGCTTATTTTCTCTGTGTTGATGATTGGTGTCATGAGGCTATTGTTGAATAAGTAAGGTTGTAACTTTGACTTTAGGTTATCTCTGTCAGCTGTTGAGATTAACCTTTTGAAGCTGTAGGTGAAATGGAGAATTCTGTAGCAAATCAACTACCAGAAGCAGATTCTTTGCCTGATGGATTTGTTGATAGCTCCGAAGAATCTCTAACCTTTTCACCACCAACGACAGATCAAGAAAGTCAAGTCACTGATTATAAGGAGGAAAAACTAATACAAGTTGCTTCAAGGCCTGATTTGATAGTGGATGACTTTCGGGCATGTGAATGTGACAATGGAAATGCTGGCCGAACAAGAACATTCCCTGTAAAACTATCTGCATGTGCTAGTTGTGATGCACATAAGTTGATAAAAACACCTGTAGAGGTTTGTAAAGATGAGAGAGATGTCGGAACACCAGATCTTGTTTCTGAAAGTGCGGTAAGAAAATCAGAACATAAAGTGGCTCCTTCAACTGACCGGAAAAAGCATGCAGGAGAAACATGTCACATTGCAGAAAAACGTAATATTCCTTTGCTTGAAATATGATTTATTTCACAGTGGCTTTGTTTCGATTACAATAACGTTACCTAATATATGTTCCAGCAAATGAGCAAGGAGTGGAAACGCAAGTAGCCCATGTACAAGGAACATTATCATCAAAGTGCTCTGTAACTAGCAGAAAAGTAATTAGTAATAACTTTGTACTTCTAATTATCTAGACAGCTTTTTTACTGAATTCATAGACGGGGTGTCATTATAGACTTCTGTTTGGTTTCAGGATACATCTGAAATAAAACGTAAAAGTGCAAAGCGTACATTCAAGACAGAAAAGGAATTTCTTGAGTTCACTCTGGGTTACCAGAAAGTTCTTTCGGAAAGAGATGCAGGTAGGTTATCTATGTTGATAACATGTGATTCAGGGATTGCATGGATTTATTGATGTTATATATTCTTTCTTGGTCTGTGTTGGAGCCTATATAGTCTCGCATGCATCTGTTTTTAATGAATAGTAGATCTTTCATGTTTTTACATTAGCCTGGTTACTCTCTTTTTTCAGCAATTTCTATGAGAGATAAACTTGAGTCATTGTGTAGGGAGCTGCAACATCAAAACAAGATGTTATTGGTATGTTTGAGTTATATGTAAAGCAATTATCTCACTTATATTAAATCTATGTCAATGCCACAATATATACTAGAATACCCATTATGCAATATATTTTATAGTTGTCACTGATTAATATTTTTTCCAAATTCCAACTAACATCTAGTTTCCCAAGATTGTCGATGGATCTGCCCTTTTTAGTTGTATAAATCAGAATAGGGTTGACTATTAGTTTTGCTGGCAAAATGGACGGGTTGGGCCGAGCTGTGTAACGGGTTCGTGTTATTTTAAAAAGGGTTTGGACTGGTTCTAGTTAGAATGGTTTTGACAAAAATGGATACAGGTCAAAAGGGGTCGTTTTTGAAAACTAATTTTCTAAATTTTAAATATAAGCCAAATATCACTATTATTTATATATCTTCTCGACTTCTCCGTTGGACATTTGATGTGAGAACATCTTAGCACATTCTGACCTGTTGACAATTTAGTAGTAGTCCAATTCAGCCCGGGTTTTTTATGAGATGACCCATACTAACCTGTTTTTCCTGATTATGGGTTAGGATTTCCAGCTTCAGTTTTAAGTGATTCATATTTCACGCTATAAGTGAATCCATTTGAGATAAATGCAATTTACAATTTGTTTCTGTTGATTTACTATTGTATGCTGTTTGTTAAATTCCTGTGAAGTTAATATGCATTTCTCATATTATGTGATTTTCCTGTTATGATCGTTACAGCAAATTTCGTCGAATTTATTATTTTTAAGCATGCCTCTGATGAAAACTTTTACAAGTTTATTGTTGTTTGGCACTTTGGCAGGATGAATGCAAAAGAGTATCAACAGAAAGTCAAAACTTAAGACTAGAGCTATCCAACAAGTTTCAGAAAGCAATAAAGGTCTCAATATGTAACATATGTATATGTAGGAAAAATAGCATTTGTGGGACGCCACACTCCACATGTTGTGTTTCGGAGGTCAAACTTCCATCAGCATGACTCATTGTGTGAGATCTTAGAAAACTTGTTTATCCATCACAGACACATGCATACCCCTCTTTCCCAAAAATAAGCTCCATCTTGAGTTTTCAATGTCAACCCTAGTTTTGAAATAAAAGTCGGCGTAAATGTTTCCATTTATGTACAGCCAATGACTTTGTCAGTTAGTTTGTATTTTGTAATTGTCCAGAATATACTCAGCCCCGCTTGCGGTATGCGCCTATAACGTATGTGTGGGCCCATGTGGGGCAAAAGTAAAATTGAACTAATTTTAACGTAATTTTACTAATTTTGTGAAAATAATGTTAAAAATGGTGGGCGGTTAATCATGCATCATGTGATGGTGCTGATAGCCAAAAGACAAGGAGGTACATGCACCAATCGAGCTTGAAAAGCCCGATTGTTAAGTGTTGTCTGCCTTATGTCCAAGGCTTGAGGCAAAACCACTATCGAGCCGAGAGTCTCACTAGAAGCAGCCTCTCTATTCCACCTAGTAGAGGTAAGGTTGTCTACATCTTACCCTCCTCAGACCCTACCTTGGCTTTGCTATTGGTGGGATTAACTGAGTATGATGACGATAACGACGATGATGATGAATTGTCCAGAATATACACAATTGTAACCTCCAGATTGACTTGTTTGACACTTCAGTGACGATCTTCAAAAGGAAGGGAGCATGCATAGCTTTCGTACATTTATACTTGCAAATCCTATAAAGTTATCCGTTAACAGATAGCATGCTCTAGTTTTCTTTGGAGGGAAACGTTATTATTTGAATTCTTTTTTTTTTTCTGCTAATAGTATCTTTTTATTGCATCGTTATATGCATCATGTTGCATCTAACTAGTTTTTTTTTTCTTGCCTTGTTTTAGGATGTTACCAGTAAGCTGGAGGAGCAAAGGGATGACAGCTTGACTCAACTGAAGGAGAATGAAATGTAAATATTTAATATTTCATTCTCATTCTTTTTAACATATAGAAAGTATTTGTTCTATTTGTTTGGTATTGAATATTAACTTACAAAATCTTTTTCAGGTTAAGAAACCAATTAAAACAAAAGGAAGCTCAAAGCGTGCTTACTGAGCAACAACATGCTCACCAGGTAACTCAATTGTATATTCAGACTGGCTATGTAAACTTGTATGGAGATTATGCATTGTTATCATTTTAAATATATTAATTGCAGTTGAAGCAGAAAACTCTAGAACTCCAAATTGCAGAGTTGAAAATCCAGCAACATGAAGAAAATTTGGTTAAGGAACAGTCACAGATGAAGCTGTATGCAGAGCAAGTGTCACAGTTGTTGGCAACAGAAAAGAATTTACGGTCACAGTTAACTGCTGATGGTGAAAAGTTCCAGCAATTCCAGGTTAACCTTTTGCAGCCTTATCTAGTCTTGCCATCTTTTATATAATTGATGCTGAATTACCGCTCTTCAAAAAAAAATTGCAGAGTGCATTAGTGAAGAGCAATGAGGTTTTTGAAACATTTAAGCAAGAAATTGAAAAGGTATACATGTTATATTCTTTACTTCATATTTGTTATGACTAATATATGCGTGATTGTAGATGACGAAATCAATAACGGAACTCAAAAAGGAAAATAACTTTCTGAAGGGCAAAACTGAGAAGTCAGACTTCACTCTAGTAAAACTAGTGGAGGAGGTTAGTGTTGATTTTTACCTTGTTACTTTTGGGCATCCATCTTTATGCAAATTAAATAAATTGAACTTTCGTCGGTCTTTTTCAATAAAGAAGTTAGTCAGTCATGTTATATATGAGAATTGTTAAATATACGAACTTATTGGTTGTGAGCAGCGTGAACACATGAAAAAAGAACTGGAGAAAATCAAGAACCAAAAAGAAAAACTCGAATCATTATGCAGATCACTCCAAGCAGAAAGGAAGCAGAATTCAAGTAACCAAAGCAATGCTGAACCGGTCCCTGTTTAAATCCCACAACATACCGACATCGCTAAACTTACATTTGAGGTTTCATTTTCCCATTCTAGTTTGTTGTTAGCTTAGCTTTCTGCTTCTTGTACTGAATGTTAATGCAATAGGATCAAAAACTGGTAAGATGATTGAGGCAAAGCATTTTTGCGTAGTAATGAACATTGATATATTGATTCAATCAAACTGTTGATCATGATAAGAGTTTGTATTTCTAATCAGTAGCATGTATTGGATTGAATTTAGAACAATGGCTCCTCAACTAACAAATCTTAACATCTATTTGGATTTCAGAAGGCAGTCTTTTGACTTAATAAGTCAAAAGTAGCTGCAGAAAGCTGATTAGAAAAAAATATCACAAGTGATAAGCATATTCTTTTTTAATACTTACTAGTGGGAAGAGGTAAGGGTCAGGAAGCTGTCATGATGTTGAAATGTTACCTACCAGCCACCATTATTGCTTTAGTCTCCACTTATCATAAATCGCCAACACAACAGATGGTGACACCCCCACTTGCCACTTATTGTCCAACTAACTTAAATATCACGAAAGTGCCATTTTTGTATGGTCATCCTAAAACATATCATCTATTGAAATAAAACCAAAGTAGATATGAACATGATGTAACATCACAAAAATACTTTTATGATTTTACCTTACCTTTATAATATCAAACAACCATCACTTTCATTGCTCAAGTCACAACAATCATTAGATCAAATACAATGGTTTAAGCTATTAATTTAAAAAGAAAAGGTAAATAAAATTAAGCATCTGGCCTGGCTTCCTAACTTAATTATTTTGTGCATTTGACAAAAACAACAAAAGAAGAAGAAAAGAACTCCAAATATTACAAAACAACCTAACTTAACCAAAACAGACGGCGGCAATAGTATACGCGAGCCATCATGTCCTACCACTGCTCAACTCCTTACAACAAAACATATATTACACAGGTGATAAAAAGAAAAGGTCATTGTTACCACCATTATAGCCTGTTTCATCTGCTTCCAATATCGCTAACATTGCTTCTCCATGACTCGACTCCACCATTCTTGTACTGTTCGGTTTTTGCAAAGTGCATTCTAATGGCTGCAACCGGGTCAGAAACTCCATTGCAAGGCCCACCAACCACATTCATCCCCCCTACACTGGTAGATAAAGCTTCAAACTCTTTCCTACTTGGCATCTCGGGTAACAACTTATCTACTGTAAAAGGCTGACTGTATGCATGGTAACTGGGACCTCGATTTTGGTTGGTTAGCTTTCTAGTCTGAAAACCAGACACAACATTTAAACTGTTACATTGTTCATTACCACTTTCCAGAGGAGAATGCTGATGCTGATCAAACTTGGGTAACGTAGAAACGTTGCTAAAAGCAGCAGGATACTTTGCCAACAACATGGCAGAGCCTGGCAAAGAAGAAAACCCTGTTTGTATTCTGTTCGCATCCCAAACCCCGTAATTTCTTTTCAACTGAAGATCATTTGAATAGTCTTTGGTATTACAGTGATCAAATTTCAAGTTATATGACTTTCCAGCATCTGGTTTTTTGTTCTCTTGTGCACTACTGTTTGACTTTGGCAATGAATGGTTGGTAATAATTTGACCAAACAGTTTCACATCACCGCTTTTACTTGGCTTTTCAATGTCTACAGATGAACTTCGTCTCTGTTGTTGGGACACAGGTGTCAAATCAGTGCCCATTTGTATACAACCATCTATTGGCAGTAAAAGACTCTCATCCAACTTGAGTTTGCTTTGTGGTTCATTAGAGCTTAGAGAGCGCTTGTGAAGATTCAATTGATAACCATCTATACTAGAAGATCTTTGACCACTTCTCCTGAAAGTAAGTCTAGATGACATGTCATCTTGGCTGCTAACAGTTCTCCTCTGAGGAATAGGATCTTGAGGAAACAGGTTTGACATGACAAAGCCGTTACCTGTTTCCTGACAAGGGACGTTTTCTGAAGCTGCATTTAAGTCCAAAGTGTTTCCCTGATCAGTGGTTAAATTCAAACTACTACCTTTTGAGTAAAAAGAAACAGAATTGAGGTCCTCAGATGGAGAACTTGATCCATTCACTGTACTAGGCAGCTCAAGTTCAGATTCCCTGGATCCTTCTATACACATCTTAGCAGCAGACACTGTTTCAAGTTCTTCAACCTTGGCACCTGAAGCAGAATCAGAACACGTATTCTGAGGGGATTCCTCAAGGTTGGCTGCTTCGCTGTCAGCAGCTCCCTCCAAATTACCTTCAACCTTATCCTCTATCACAAGCTCGGGTTCCCTACATTCAGTGGCTATATTTCGGTCAGATTCAGCATGTTCTTCTCTGAAATCAGACGAGTGCAGGTCTTCGGCATCCAACTTACACTCCATTGATGACTTATCATTTGAGATACCAGACCCACTGTCCACCATGAAAGTATCATCCTGATCACCACCACCACCACGGTTGGGTCCCGTTGTACCTTCACCGCACACCCCAAGATTCATCACATCCAACCCAAAGCATTTCTTAACCTTGCTAAAAAACACTTTGCACTGGTCACTCGATCTTGTTCCCATGCATCGTGAAATCATTGAAAAATCCTTACCATAAGATTTCACTGCTTTTATGAAGCTAGACCTCTCTTCGTCTGTCCAAATAGAAGAATTCATATCTTCCCCACAACTGTCATCCGAACAAGTCTCCTCATCAACATCATCTAGTGAAGAACGACCCAATTTCTGGTGTTCAACTGAACTGGTGATGCAAGAACCCAAAGCTTCTGATGATATCGACCCACAGATCCCAGCTAACACGTCGGCTGCAACAGTTTCCTGCTCGTTACAATAGACAGTAAAATCATTTGACCGTTCATTCACATTAGCAACCATTGCTGAAGCAGCACCAAGCATGTCAAGAGAAGTGGCCCCCATCTCTCGATTTGGTCTCTTCCCAAGTGTCACCAAGTATGTACTATTAGTATTAATATCACAAGACTTCCCTTTTGCAAATTTTGAACTATTCTTTGTTTTTTGGAAACTCTCAGACTTGTGATTCTTGTAATAGAACTCAACACAGTCAGCAACTGTTTTGTGAGGGAAAAAAGATGCAATCTTTCGGAAGTTTTTACCAAACAAAGCGTACTTATCCAAAAACATTTGTTTATCTTCTTCAGTCCATAGATTGACAACAGCCCTCTCCTTTTCAACATCAACAGGGTTCTCCACTAAACCATTATCTGAAATAAACTTGGAGCTCATCCGTTCCCTCCTGTCTAATATAAAAGTCGGCATCTTCTGTACATTCCTGTAGGTCTTGACACGTGAATCTAAAAGCAGCTTGTTCACATATTCAACTACCTCTTTGGTTGGAACCAGACGCAAACATCCACCTACATTAAAAAAGTAGGTTTTAGAGCTTGCAAAACTATGAAGCATATCAAAGCACTACAAAGCAAAACCTAACAGAAAATATTTAGTTCATAAATATTATCCCAACATGCTGCCCCCATGTAAAGCACAATTAACTCACTGATCCATGTAACAAGTAACAACCATAACAAGTAGTTACTAAAACGCATTCAGATTTAGTTCAGAAAAAGCATTTAGTACACATTACACAAAACCATAGATACAGGCATAAGATTCACCAAGCAATAAAGTAATTAGGAAAAAAATGACACTCCATACCATACTAAATAAGCATTATATATAATATAGTAATCTAGAGTAAGAAACATCAGCAATCCAATCACCTAGTTAAAAATTCCTACAAAAAGGCTTGAACTTGATAACTACTTATATTATCAAGCTGTGAAAATTGGCAAAATAAGACACTTCTTATAGTTATAACTATTACGCATCTTCATCTTACAAAAAACATTAAAAGCTAAATCTGGATTCTACCAAAAAAAAGAGAAAACATATTAAAAAAAAAATTATAACACCCTGAAGTTGGTAAATAAATCATTTCTTACCAGGAGTAGATGAACGAGAATAGTTAGATGCGCGGTGCTTTTGAGAATCAATATATCCCAAACGAGAGCTTGATTCAAACTTCTTCTGAGACTTTGAACCAGATCTTACAGAGAGCAAGCGGAGAGATTCCTTCCATGAGTACTGAAATGCCTTAAACTTGAGAGTGATGGCCCTTTCTTTGAACTTTAAGAAACGCTTCCTTATAGAAATTCTTTTCTTAATCAGTGAACCATCGGTAGATCTCACTATATCAGTACACAAATTTGTTGTTGGTAATAACTTACTAAGCTCATCAGATGCTCTATTTGCTATAACTTTGTTTGAGGCCAATATCGAATCACATAACTTACCATCTCTACCTAAATATACAGCACTACCAACCGAAACTGTACAGGTACTTCCTGTTGAGACCTGACTACCATCGATGTAAACAAGATCTTTAAAGGGTTCAGCTTTCTCAGATCTTACATCCAAACAGACAGCAGAATCCCTTTGCTCTTTTAAAAAGGTATCGACTTTCTTCATAGGAATATCTACTGAAGATTTGTTTCTTAAATCCACAGTATCACTATTGTTGCAGCGTTTTATAAAAGAACTGGAGGCGCCCGAAACAGGACATGAACCTTCATCAGATATCAACGACTTCAATTCATGCTCAAGGGAATCAATTTCAGATTCTGTGATTTCAATTGTTCTTGAAATGTCTGCTTTCCATACCTGCAACTTGTCCATAGCAAAGCCAGACCCTGGAACCATGGTATCAGTCTGGAGTAGTTCATCAAGTGAAGAGCCCAAGTTAAAGTCTTCAGCAAGATTAAAACTTTCCAAATTAAATGTGGATCCGTGTGTTTGATTTGGAGACAAGGAAACACCAGGATTACAAGTATCATTATCCACTGTGGTCGCCACAATAGGTGTCTTCTCTGTCTTCTCTTCTACACCTGTCATGCCGAAGTAGCAAACAGTTTTAGATCAACCTTGCGCAACAATGAAACTAAAAAAAATATCAACATATGAAGAACTGTGTTTTAACATCAATAGTTGAACAAACACGGGACTTTAATCGGAAGTTAACCTTTTTAACATATTTAATTTGGTATCAGAAAACTTATACTATAAAATTATCAAGATTTGACCACAATAGGATAAAAATTAAAGCTTTGATGAGAACAGCTCATTTGACAATGACAACCAAAATCATATTTCTTATAACTTATCACCGCTAATCATTACTTTCTTGTCTCTATGGCTAAATTAACTCTTTATTTGTAAAACCGAACATGCTATCACCTCTAATCATAACTTTCTTGTGTCCGCTGCATTATATGGCTAGATTAAACTCTTTATTTTGTACGGACAAACTTCTATCTTAACGCAATACACTTTTTTATGTACGTTACCGTCCTAAACCTTTTAAATGTCTCTGAGATTCTCCCACAATGATTTCTATGATCCAAATTTGTACTTAACGCATTAAAAAGGGTCTGTTAAAAATCTTTTAAGATAGCTAGACAAAAGGACTACATGTGTAAAGTAACAACTAACAACTAACAACTTTCAAATCCTTTGCTTCATTTCCAGTCAAACCCAATTGGTTAGGTACAAAATCCTTTCTCAGAAAAAATGAATG
Organism: Ambrosia artemisiifolia; assembly: GCA_032199755.1. Taxonomy (NCBI): domain Eukaryota; kingdom Viridiplantae; phylum Streptophyta; class Magnoliopsida; order Asterales; family Asteraceae; genus Ambrosia; species Ambrosia artemisiifolia. The sequence continues at coordinate 4,767,464 of CM063517.1, forward strand.
TGCATTACTTTTGGCAATCAAAAGTACGAATCCCGTGTTGTGTGCCAATTATTAAGTAATAACATTTCCATCAGGGCACCGATAGCAAAATCGATGATTAAGAAAACCAAATCTTGGATCGTTGTGTGTCCAAAAATAATTTGTTTTTATTTTGTTCTATTTTTCAAGTATAATACATGTGCACAGAAAGACTTTAGCAAACATGAGAAATTAAAAGCAGCCATTTGCCATAAACCTTGGCAACAAATGTAAGCAGTGGGTAAAACATATGATGCTAGGACAAAATCAAAACTGAATCAATAAAAAGGGATATAAATTACCTGGAGACAAACTGCAAGCAAACGAGCAAGATGTGGCAGGAGATGCACTTTCTGAGTTACCAGTAAGACTAGGGCTTTTACCAGGAACACTAGAAGAACTAGGAGGCAAAGATTCTGAGCTGCTGACACCATTAACCATTCCGTTTCTGGATCCATTCTCTTTATCAACAACATCATCAGGGTCAACCTTCTTCTTCTCATACTTAGCCAGGCCCTCGCCCCATCCAAGGCGAGCTTTTTTGCGAGAGTTGGCCTCGTCCGGAGTATTCGGTGTCACACAGGTGGAAGCATCCCCTGATGGTGACTGAACAAGAGACGCAGCACCCGGTTGAGCATCCATCTTGGTATCAAGAGGATCCACCCCAATAACCTTACAACTACTTAAATGACTAAAACCAGAACCTCTTGAAGTTAAACTCCCAGACCGGATCCACTTAATAGGCTTCCAATCAAGCGAAGATCCCAACGAAACTGATTTCTCAAGCCTCTGGTCGCCTGTAGCACCGACTCCATCACCACTGCTCTTACCATGTTGGTCATTCAACTGAACTTGATCCCAAGAATTTACAAAGTCCGACGGGGGAAGAGAATTACCGTTCGGTGATACACTCGTCTCTCTAAAGCTTCCTCTTTTTAGATCTTTCTGATTACCAGATTCCCCATAAACTGGTAGCCCTGATTTCCCATGACCTACAAATAACAAAAAAAGAAACTTTCTTTTACCAAATCAATTACTGCAAATAAAAGATAATAATATCTCATCATCTCCAACACAAACAACCTCTCCCCAAACCCAGATCTAATCCCATCTAAAAACAAGAAAAAGCACCAGATCTATATAATTTATAGCCATAGGGTTCAAATCTTTAAAAGATACAAATAAAGTACATACCAGTCATTAACTTTATAACTTATCCTCTCAGATCTGGCCCTAATTCTATACCCCTGTAACGCGTGTGCACGCGTTAGCAATATTTAGGGAAAAAATAACACAAAAACCAAACCTAAACAACTAAAAGATCTGTTCTTTACAGTTTGCACTTAATCTTAAATCAAAGAAATTTCTAATTTCCATCCCCCAATAATAATAATAATAATAACAATAAACTAACCGGAAAAGGGGCGGCGAAAATCACCAGAACCACCGGGCCAACGGCAGGACAAAGGAGATCCACGATTATTATTATTATTAATATTATTATTATTATTATAGTTAGAGGAAGGAGTGGTAGGAGAGTCTCTCCATCGAGGGGGAACAACATCCACCGGTTCAGATGAGGACGGTTTCCGGTCCTTCAAAAACTCCTTCCGGTCGAGTGGCAACGGTTCAGGCGGCATCAATTAATATAATAATCGACGACTCAATTCAACACCACGTCTCCTGAAACGCATCCAGAGCCACGTCTTCTCCAACAGATTGTTAGGCCAACAAATTAATTATATATAAAAATTGATGTGAGGCTTTTAACGGACATTCAACAGTTGTTAAATCTATAAAAATTAGGGTTTCGTTGAAGGAGGGAGGAAGAAGAAGAAGGTAAAACTTTAACCTGAAGTTTCTATGCGTCTAGAAAATGTCAAGAGAGAGAGAGATAAGTTGATAAGCTTAGAGAGAGAGAGAAGAGAGAGAAAATATTATTAATAATAATAATATTATTTAGTGGTTATGGTGACGGGTGGGTGATGGTTTGGTGTGTACCTCAATGACATGAATTAAGGAAGAATTAATTCAGGGTTTGAAGTCCGGGTTTGAAGATAATATAGAAACGTATTTTGGCGGTGGACGAATTTAATACGGACTGGATTACACGTATGTTTATTATTGTTCCTTTTGGTATGGTTTTGTAACATGTTATGTATCACTTACACGTTAGGTGTAAAACGCTAGTGATTTTACTTTTTTTATATACTTAACAAGTTTGAAGGAAAAAAAAGTTGATTGTTGGTGTGTTTAACTGATACTTCAAACGATCGATGAACGTTGAGTGAATTGACTTTTTAAGTGAGTTGACTTTCTGTGTAGGGCATGTGTTCAATTAGGTGGAATTTGGGATGAGAGACTGATTTAAATTTTGTTTTTAGATTTTAAGTGTTCGTGTAGGTATAAGAGATAAGTTTGTCTCTAGATAGTTAATGAAAATAAGATGGGACAAATTTTCGAGAGAAGGTAACGTATGGCCAATAAATTCACGCTTAGACGATGCAATCACGTGATGCCAAATTGAATGATGTGCCAAATCTGAAAGGCGCACGTGAATTAAAAGCTTAATTAGATAACTAATGTTACTAGTGGTGATAAAGAGGTCACTGATGAGGTTGGTTTACTTAGAATCGAAAGAGAACGTCAGTGAAAGTGGCAATCGACAAAATGGAGGCAATTGTTGAGGAAGAGCGTTGTTGATGAAACCATAGGCACGGTTTTTATGGATTATGTATTTTAATTAGTTCTTTTTTTTTCATTGTCAATGACATTGGTGTATTATTCACTTCACGTTAATGTAACAACCATTTTTGTAACTAGTATTATGGACCAAACGTGTTATACAACAACAGAAGGTTGGGACTAAATCTTTATTTCACGTAGTTGAGATGAAATACGAAATATTATCATACACAAGGATTATTCTTGTAACTTATTCCTCAATTCTGGTTAATTTGTTCATTCACTTGTTATAGTGTTAATATAGGAACACCCTAAATCTAGCAAGATATATATATGTCAACTTCTCAAGAGTGTCACAAAAGGTTTCTCTTCTGGTGCAAAACAAAGCCATGGATTCGTAGGACACTTATAGACCATTCATTAGATATCAATCTTCTATATTTATATATATATTAATTTACAAGTTTCTTATGCATTAGTGGTTGTACTCTTTGCATTACCGGTTGTACACAATGTGTTATGGATGATGGGTTTCTCAAACCACTCAACTAGCATCTCATTTACACACATCCACAATGTTCGTACATAGAGAAAGAAGGGGAACCTGTGGTGGTTCCCAGGGGGCCTGCGGCGACGCCACGAACTGACGAGTGAACAGCTTCAACACGTTAAACGGATGAAAGGGAGTCCTAGGGTGAGGTCAGAACGAGCAAGGGAGTGGCGGTGGGGGTGGTTATTAGTGGTCAAACGCGAACGCGTCCGAAGATGTTGAAAATCGAGTTAAGCATGAGAAATCGTACGATCGACAAGGAAGTAAGGATAGGGAACATAGAGAGAAGTCGGTCGATAACAGATGGCATAATAAGCAGAAAGAGGGAGGAGGAGGAGGAGATAGACAGTGAGGAAGAGGATAGGTATCAGGAAGTTAGAGAGAAGTGAGTAAGGGTTTCGGATGAAAGGAAAGAGAGGAGGAGGTTTGAGGTTAAAGTTGCTGCTGTTGAAGATGAACGAGAAGGAGATTGATGGAAGTGAGTTGCACGTCAAGGTGAAGGTGGGAGGATGAAGATGATTCCTTCGGAGTTTTCGGTTCCAATGTAAGTTTTGTTTGTTGGTTTATGGATTAGTTTTTGCAGTTTGATTTGTAAGAATTATTATGTTGTATAATTTAGGGGGAAGTGTAAGTATTATTAAGTAGCTCTTGCCTACCAGTAGGTATATATTAAACTATAACTCTATAGGATAGGATGGTAAAGGATGGTAAGTAAGCAGGTTGACAACATAATTGTTAATAGCGAGTACATAGCTCGACTGCATAATATTAGCAAAAAGCATAGCAAAGCAGGAGTATGTCGCCATATGATAGTTGCAATTAAGGGGGTGTTTGGGATTGATTATTCAAAACAGATTATGCGTTTTGGAAAAGCAGGGGTGGAGCTGCTTATAGATTATTGCGTTTTGGTAGCCTAAAAAACTAATTATCTGCGTTTGCAAAACGCAATTCCAAACACTAAAAACTGATTATCTGCGTTTTCAAAACGCAATAATCTAAAAATCAGATTCAAAGCGCAATCCCAAACACCCTCTAAATAGCGTGAAAATAGCAAATTTAGCTTTACGTTTCAATCCAAATTTTTTTAGTTGATATGCCACAACGTGCGTATGTCGTTCAACGTTTTACCTTATTTTTTCCGTCAAACGCGCACGCTGTGTTTTAAGTTTCAGTCTAATTTTTGCGCAATATCGCGCCGCAACGGACGTGCATGGTTCACCGTTTTTATGTCTACATTTCACTCAATTTTATTTTCTTTCGTTTTTTATTTCCTTAGAAGTTTTTGGGTGTTGTTGGTGGCTAGCAAGAATGTGTCATTGATGTTACTTGGGATAGTTTTATGCCCTCCCCAACAACGCGGGGGGCTTTAGTACTAGTTTTCACTATTGTTCTATGAATATTTCCACTCTTTAGGCTTCTCACAAGACTAGAGTCTTGTCGTTTATGTATTGTTTTTTAGTTTTTCTTGCAAAGGAAGCATATAATAATACAGTATTTTTTTTAAACTTGTATAAACTTCTATATTTACATATAGAAGTTTTTGCCGTTCAAAAAAAAAAAGAACGGGAACCGGATGACACTTATTTTCACAATTCTAAAACCTTTGTTGGATGTTTTAACATCTCTGAATTCATCAACAAAGTAATAAACAACGTGGTGGATATATTTTTTTTTTAACGGAGAAGGAGATAATTTTATTCCACGCGAAAAGAAAAACAAGAACATAATCAAGTACAGAAGTTTCCTAACCAGAGGTTAGAAAACCGGGATTAAAGACAGGAACACACGTACATAACACTCGCCTATCAAGTACAAAAACCTACTATCTCCCAACCAAAGCCAATTAAAACCAATACCCAGGTTCGCTTGAACAATATCATTCGAGGATAAGCACCTGATAAAACTTCAACTATAATCTCGGACCCACTTCAGACATCACGAAAATGATTAATTAGTTGGGTTGGAGTTGCACAAACAGACAAGTTTAAGAAGACCATGGGTGGAATTGGCTGCAAGTCCCTTGTATTGAGTGACTTAATTCTCCTACCAACCTTCTACTAAATAGTATGATTTTATGATTAGTTGTATAATGACACATCCAAAATATACTCACGGGAACCCATCATATTTGCACTTCAATCAAACTCACATTCACCCACTGCTTATAAACTGTGCTGCACAGCCACAGCATCAAAAAAGCACATAAATGCTGCACTAAACAGCCGCAGCGAATCAGATTCAGGGCCTCTGTACCCTCGGTTCAGCATCAAAATCCTGCCTGCAGTGTGTAAAGCTATCGGAACCCGTAGCCAAATTGTTTCTGATCGGCGCAAAAGGGGAGTTATCTGATCTAGACCCGCTGATAAGATTCTGCATCCGAGTTATCCATCCTGTGATAAGGATCGAACAGTTTAGACAAGAACAGAAGAAGGAATTAGCCAAAATGATCGATGATTATTATTATGATCAATGCCAGCTATATAACAACCATACAATCAACAACCTGTAACTACTTTTCCCGCCCAAACCAAACTATGAACTATTACCAAAACTACCCTTAGCTTCTAGTTATTACAACTTTAGTCCCTGAGACTTATTACATCATATCAATACTTTCCCCCTGTAAACATTTTTGACCTCAAAAATGAAAATCAGGAAAACGAATCTTTAAATCCTCTGCATTCTCCCATGTAGCTTCGGTAACTGGTAGGCTATCCCACTGTACTAGCACATCAACAGAAGCCCTGCTACCCCTTTTTACTAACTTCCTGGATAACACTTGCAGTGGCTTGAACAAAAATCTTGGACCTCTTGGTAAGGGAATGGTCTGAGTAGTGTCACCATGAGCCTTTTTAAGAAGAGACACATGGAAAACAGGGTGCACTTGTGCATCTGGTAGCAGGTCCAGTTTATAAGCAACTGGCCCAAATCTCTCAGTGACCAGGAAAGGGCCAAAAAACTTTGGTCCCAGTTTATTATACTGAGTAGCCCTTAGTGTAGACTGACCATAGGGGTGCAGTTTAACATACACATAGTCCCCCACATCAAATTGTCTTTCACTTCTGCTTTGGTCTGCTATTTGTTTCATCCTATTTTGAGCTCTGAGAAGAGAGTGCCGATGGAGCTGAATGGTCTCTTCTCTATCAGTCATCAACTCATCCACAGCAGCAGTTCTAATATCTTTGGGCACATATGGAACAAATAATGGAGGAGGATAACCATAAAGGGCCTGAAAGGGAGTGATGCCCAAAGAGTTGTGGAAATTGGTGTTATACCAATACTCAGCAAGCCCCAACCACTTGACCCATAAAGAGGGCTTGTCCATCACCATGCATCTCAAGTAGGTCTCCAAGCATCTATTAACTACTTCAGTCTGCCCATCCGTTTGAGGATGATGAGCAGTTGACATAGCCAATTGAATGCCCTGCAATGCAGTAAATTCTTTCCAGAATTGGCTAATGAATATAGGATCCCTGTCAGATACAATGGTCTCTGGCCACCCATGCAGTTTAAAGACCTGATCTAGGAAAAGTTGGGCAACTTGGGCTGCAGTAAAAGGATGAGACAAAGCTAGAAAGTGGCTGTACTTAGTTAGCCTGTCCACTACAACCAATATGACATCTTTGCCCTGGGATTTGGGTAGGCCACCAATGAAATCCATGGAAAGATCAGCAAATACATGTTGAGGAATGGGTAATGGTTGCAGTAACCCAGGAGAGGCTGTAGTTTCATATTTGGCCTTTTGACAAACTACACAACTTCTAATAAAGTTTCTGACTTGCTTATGCAGACCCTTCCAAAAGAAATAAGATTTGATTCTCTGGGTTGTAGCATGAATACCTGAGTGTCCACTGGTAGGCACAGTGTGACAAAGGTTAATAATGTCTTTTTGCAGTTCTTCATTGTTTCCCACTGCTACCTTTCCTTTTCTAAATAAAGTGTTTTGTCTCCACTCATACTTGTCATGCACCTGCCCATCTTGTAATTGCTGCAGGATTTGTTTAAGATGCTCATCAGTCTCCCAAGAAGACTGAATTCTTTGCCAAAGAGCAGCATCAAAAGTGTGCAGGGTAATAGCCATCATAACTGGGTCTTGCACTCTAGAAAGAGCATCAGCTGCTCCATTGTCTTTTCCTTGCTTGTAGTTTATCTCAAAGTCATAGCCCATTAGCTTTGAGAGCCAAGCTTGTTGAAGGGGGGTGGTAATCTTTTGGTCAAGAAGGTGTTTCAAGCTTTTCTGGTCAGTTCTGATTATGAAATGACCCAAGGATAAGTAGTGGTGCCAATGCTTAACAGCAAATATAATGGCTAACAACTCCCTTTCATAGACAGATAGGGATTGTTGCCTTGCAGACAGGCCCTTGCTTATAAAAGCAATGGGATGGCCTTCTTGCATTAACACAGCCCCTATTCCTTTCCCTGAGGCATCAGTCTCAATGACAAAAGGTTTAGAAAAGTTAGGTAGGGTCAAAACAGGAGGATGAGTCATGACATCTTTCAGTTTAGAAAAAGCAGCAGTAGCTTCATCAGTCCAAATGAAAGAGTCTTTTTTAAGTAGGTTGGTTAAGGGTCTAGCAATGTTACCATAGGATTGTATAAACCTTCTGTAGTACCCAGTTAGGCCTAGAAAACCCCTTAGTTGTTTGATGTTAGTAGGAATGGGCCATTGACTGATAGCCTCCAGTTTCTTAGGATCAGTAGAAACCCCCTTTTGAGAGATAATGTGGCCAAGATACTCCACTGAGGCACCACCAAATGCACACTTAGACTTTTTGCATATAGTTGATTAGCCCTCAGTATTTGTAAAACTTGTTCTAAGTGATACAAGTGAGAGTCCAGAGATGGACTGTACACTAAGATATCATCAAAGAACACTAAAACAAACTTCCTCATGAATTGTTTAAAAACATGGTTCATTAATGACTGGAAAGTGGCTGGAGCATAGTCAGCCCGAAAGGCATGACTACAAACTCAAAGAGCCCTTCATGAGTTCTGAAAGCTGTTTTAGGGATGTCAGTTTCATTCATTCGAATCTGATGGTATCCAGCTCTTAAGTCCAGCTTAGAAAAGATAACTGCCCCCCCCCCCTAATTCATCAAACAGGTCTTCTACTAAGGGAATAGGGTAGCTGTTTTTCACTGTTGCCTCATTAAGTCTCCTATAGTCAATGCAGAACCTCCAAGTGTCGTCCTTCTTTTTGACTAGCACTACTGGAGCTGCAAATGGGCTTGAACTGCCCCTGACTACCCCTGTCTCTATCAGTTCTTTAGTGAGTTGCTCAATGACATCTTTCTGAGCAGCTGGATACCTATAGGGTTTCAGATTCACTACTTTAGATTCATCCTTCAAAACTATCTTATGGTCAAAGTCCCTACTAGGTGGTAGACCAGAGGGTACCTTAAACACATCTTCATATCTTCCCAACAATTCATCAATTCTGTCATTAGAATTTGCTTCTAAGACTTTGGTGCCATGTTGAAACTCATCACCAGACTGTTGCAGTTGAATACTGAACAGATGAGCCCCTACAATCTTATTATCTTTTTCTAACAATCCCCCCATTGTGTCTGCTGAACACAATGTAACATCATTACTGTTGACCCCTTTAAGTTTACATTGAGTGTTTCCAATGGTAAACTGCATGGTTAGATCAACAAAATTCCATATAATCTCACCCAAGGTTAATAGCCACTGAATTCCCAACACCATGTCATAGTTATCAAGTGGTATAACTAAGACATCAGTGGTAAACCATAAATTTTGCATACTCCACTGGAAATTAGGGCAATAACTAGCACATTCAATCTTGGACCCATTTGCTACTCCCACTGTCATGTTCTCAATGGACTTGATGAGACACTTCAGTTTGAGAGCCAACTTTTTGTTTAAAAAGTTGTGAGTGGATCCTGAATCCACTAATATTCTCAACTGCACATTCCCAATTTTCCCAATAACAATCATAGTGGAGAATGATTGTATTCCAGTCAAAGCATGAATGGAAATATGTGGGTCTGGCCAGTTTTGTTGGTCTAAGGGTTCCACCAGTTCAAGAACCTCAGATTCCTCCTCTAACCCAACAACTTCAAGAACAAACAGTTGTTTATTAGGGCATTTGTGACCAGGAGTAAACTTTTCAGTGCACCAAAAACACTCTCCTTTGGATCTTTTCATCTCAATCTCCTTACTAGTTAGTTTCTTGGTATTATTGAATTTTTTTGTGGATGGAGGAGCAGGTAATAGAGGTAAGTGTGAAACATTAACAGGTGGTTTAACATTGTTGGATTTTTGGGTAAAAGAAGAATTAGAAGGGTATTTTTGAGGGTGACTTTGGAAGGAGAAGGACTTGTTAGTATTGTTTTGGATCTTGGCCAAATAAAAGGCTTCTTTCATGGTGGTAGGTTTAAACATTTTGATTGGACCACCAATTTCTGGTTTCACAGCCTTCAAGAACACACTCACAGCATAAGGTTCAGGGATTGATACCTTTAAGAGACAGGCATCGAATTCATCACAAAACTCTTCTAGTGGTCCAGTTTGAACCATAGAAGTTAGCATTCCCATAGCATCTTCAAAAAGTACTTCAGAGAACCTGTTCATAATGGCTTCTGAATAATCTGGCCAAGTAATCTCAGATATGGGAATTCCCTTTTGTTTCAGGTAATTTTGATGCCATTTAACTGCTTTCCCTTCCAAATGAATAGCAGCATACCTGACTTTAAAGTTGTCAGGGGTTTCATCTACACTGAAGAAGTGTGCACATCTGTACAACCAATCATCAACATCGGTTCCATCAAATTTGGGAAAATCAATCTTCCCAATTCTGTGTAACCGTTCATTTCTGGCTGTAGGACCAGTGGTTGTCATGCCCCCCCCCCCCATTGTTATCACCATTGGTACCAGAATTCATCTTAGCAAGGAGAGCTTGCACACTAGCATTAAGACTAGCAATGGTGGATTCAGATTTCTGCATGAAGGCATCGATCTTTAGCAGAGAAACTGAGTGTTCATCCACAGTCTTTTCGAGAGAAGACTTTTCTTGATCAGACCTGCTACGAGTAGTCATGATCACAAGAAATCAAGAATCAGGGAAAACAAAAGAATTGAAAGATCAAGGTATTATCAAGATTGGACAATCACAAATTGATTGTTCCAAAGACTGATTGATCACAAATTGATCAAATCAACAGAGTGCACTGATCACAAACTGATCACTACTAGCGTGTTAGTGAATTAAACGGTAGACGATAGAATTGAATCAAGAAGAAGAACAATTGAACAGAGAAGATCGAATTAATGGAAGAGATGATTACAACTGAAGAGAGTAATCGAAGAAAAGAAAAATGAGGGTTAAATTGGTACAGGGAAGGAGAAAGAAGACGGTGGAAGAAGTTAGTTATGGTGGTGGAATGGTGGTGGAGCGGTGGTTGGTGGCGGTTATGGTGTCAGACAGCCGAGGACAGCTGGCTCTGATACCATTGATAAGGATCGAACAGTTTAGACAAGAACAGAAGAAGGAATTAGCCAAAATGATCGATGATTATTATTATGATCAATGCCAGCTATATAACAACCATACAATCAACAACCTGTAACTACTTTTCCCGCCCAAACCAAACTATGAACTATTACCAAAACTACCCTTAGCTTCTAGTTATTACAACTTTAGTCCCTGAGACTTATTACATCATATCATCCTGCAATATTCAGCCTTCCCAAACATAATCTCAAATCCACCATTAAGTCTCTCAATAATGCTATACATCCGAAGCTAAATATAACCGAATTAGCGTATGAAGCCAAGTAAACCTTGTTGCAGCGAAAGACCAGAGAGATGAATCATTTATGTGTAGCGAGTCAGCGCCAAACTTATTATTGACCACTATCAGCGGTTTCCAGGAGCCCAGCCCATACTGCAGCGTTATCTGTACCCGAAAACATCGCCGAAATAATTGTTTATCCAATATTAAATCACCAAGCTATAATAAGTGTAATGGGTCAAATATAAAGTCAACATGGTTGATGTGCTTATTATATAAATTATAAAATCTGGTTATTCACTTCTTCGTGACACGCGAATAAGTGCCTAAAGTTGTTCGCTACCTTTGAACAACTTGAAAGAGCCACGCGACTGTTTTGTCTTTGCGACACTCGATGAACTCTTATCACTTGTTCACGACACTAGAACAAGTCAAAGTCAGCTAAAATTAGGTTTTATTATAAAGTACACAACAACTGAAGACTTTCGAAGCTGATCTAAAGAAGAGAATTATTCGGAGTTGAGGATTGAAGCTAGGATTAAGAGATTGCATCTTATTAAGTATCATATCTCGTTTACACAAGGCGTTCCATTCCCTCAAAACCATTCCATCCACCCCCATGTTTTTTTTTCATTCCATCCCCCCTTTCACCCTTCATTAACAACACCAAAACCCACCACCCACCATCATAGTCATCACCGACCGCCATCATCCACCACCAACGTCGCCACCATCCACCAACCATCGCCGCCCACTACCTTCACCCACCCATCGCCATTGTCGCCGCCGCGCCACCCTTTACTGCCACCACCGTCACCAACCCATGGGCAAAGGATTTTGGATAAAACAAGGTCCTCTCGTAAGTATGGACTTCCAATCCAATCTCTAGTTCAAACGGGTCGGAATGGTGCAAGTTAGATAGGTGAAATCGAGGCTAAGAAACAGATTAGGTCGTAACCTACGGTTCAGAGCCGTAGGCTACGGCTCAAGAAGCCCAAAGAGGGCCGAAACTCTATACCGTAGCTTACAACTCAGAGCCGTAAGCTACGGCGTGTTCAGCTCAACCCAAAGAGCTTGGGTTTTGTTATTTTTAACACATGTTCTAATGGTTTTAACGTATGCTATCAAACACTAATCGGATTTTTACATGGTTAAAACTTAGGTACAACTCAGGAATGGATTGGAAAGATGATCAAGCTTCCGTACTCATGTTTTTGTATTCGGGTTCAATAACACTAGTTAACTTAGATGTAATCTAATACACTTTTAAATTTTAATCATGACCTCGAATCGTGTACTTTTTGTGAAAAGCCTTGTGATTAATATAAACAAACATGGTATTTGAAAGTTAATCGCAATGAAAATCTTAATCAATTTAGACGGGTCTTACAAGACATGACTGAGCAATCATTTGCATTCTAGGTTTGGCTACTGAGTTGCAATAATCTATATATAATGGAGCACCTGTTTAATCTACTAAATATACAAACCAATATTCATTTTAGATAACCTTAGGCATGACCTATGACAAACTATACCAAATGAACATTCCCTAACTACGTTAATTATGATGGAACAACACCATTGGGCAATTCCCATTAATCACACTAAGTGTCATATTATAATTACACTAATGGGTCGTTATGGGTAAGTGCTGACCCAGTAAGAGATCTGGATGGTTAAGAGTTTCTGAATGATTAAGTGCTGAATGCGTAAGTGATGTTTGGTTGGACACCTGAATGGTTAAACTTTAAAACACACACTCCACCCACCGTGGCTCAGGACTGTAGCTTCACGGAAACCCACTGTTTATTTATACTCATACATCACCCACAAAACACTCACCCTTTTATAAACTCTACACACACACACAACACACACTTACTAAAAAGAAGAAAGAGAGGGTTAGGGAGAGAAAGAGCCAGGAAAGAGAAAGAGAGAAGCGACGAAAAAGAAAGAAACAACTGGACATAGGAGATCGAAGATGAAAGAGAATGTACCGTTTAAGTTATTTCATTATTAATTGTTTTTAATAATCAATAAATAAATATGAAAAGATAAACATTTTTTATATATTCAATCTCATAACATATTATTAATCATTTCTAAAAATTATTTATAATTATAAAACTAAAACAATATTTACCATAATTTAAAATTGCATAATAAAATTTCAAACTTTAAACTCAGACCAAATTACCTCCATTAGTTCATTTAATCAAAATATGATTGTTAAAAATTAAATAAATTTTTTAACTTACCAACTTTGGGATAACAATTTAAAAATATGAATTTAATTTGTATGTAGTTAAATACTTAATTAGCTTGATTCCTTTTTAACATTCTTGTGAATTAAAGATTATTGATTTTAAATTTAACATATTAACTCTTTACATATTTGTGATTTAATAATTGCTAAATGTTTAAGATATTTCCAATTAACTATAGAATTTTTGTTATCTCTCTCAGGTTTAAGTTATGATATTTTTTAGGTTGATATATGTGTTGTAGGAGTTAGTTTGTAACAATTACTTCTTTGATGACCATTGGCACAATAACAAAATATTTTTAAATTTGAATTGTTTCCTAATTATGTTATAATTTTCAAACAATTGTTTATGTTTTTGTCATTTTCCAAATTTATTATCACTCCCGAAATATCATTTTTTTTATTTGAATGTTTTTATTTTTGTTAACTTATATAAGAAAATTATGTTCTAATTTCAATAAAACAATTACCATTATCTATATGATTTACGATGACGATAAACAAATGACAAAGTCCAACACTATCAAAAGTTGATTTATATTTGAAATACACAGTTTTCGCTCATGGCCATTTGTATGTCACGTTATCAAGAGTAAGAAGCAGAGCCGATGTTAAATTATTAATATTAAATAGAGATAGCAGTGCTACAAATAAAACAACCAATGTTGTATACAAAGAGATATTTAGAGATTTATGATTTTTTTTTTATTTTTTAGGAATTATATTATATATTAAAATTTTCAATTATTTACATTAATATGTAACCTCAATTACTTAGGTATTTATACATTATATAAATTTTATTTATTATACCCATGTGTCACACTGACAAATAATCTAGTAGTTCGAAACAATCTAGTCGACTTGAACTTCCCAAAAACACTCCAAGCTGCTCCTAAATTATTGTGGGCTGCTATGTTTACTCCAGCCCGTAACAATTCCCCATCATAATCTGATTCTTCTTGCGGTGGCCCAACCCAACAAAATGAATAAAATGCTTTTTTTACTAACAAATAACGAAATCTCTTTTTAGTGCAAACTTTTTATATTTAAACCAGTCGGCAGTCTAGATTGCCATAATAATGCGCCAATGCATTTTGAAGTTTGACCTCTATTCAAGTTACATAAAAAAAGCAAAAAAAGTAAATAAAAGTAAATAATAATAATAATAATAATAATAATAAAAATAAATAAAAAAAATTGCATAACTCCGTTTCTTCATAACCTATAAGTCAAAGTAGTATATTTTGAAATCTTATCAATGCAATAATTAAATGATAACAAGAGATGAGGCATATATAAAAATCTAAAATGTATCGATCAAATGCCTCTTCTGAATCATGAGATGATATTATCACAAGATTTAACTGACCATTTATCCACCTATCCATCATCATCATATACGCAAGCAGTGGCGTTCTTGAAAATTTAAGTGCACTATTCAAGCTATTAAAAATATACCCTTAGACCTTAAGTTTTGAGTTGAAATGAGTATTGGGTTTATAAATGGGTTAATAAGTTTTTGAGTTTTAAATGAGTTTTCAATGGACTCAAGTTTTACATTTAAAATGAGTTTTCTATTAAAAAACAAACGTGCACACACACATAACACATGCATATAGGATTTTATTTTTTAAATGTGCCCCAAAATAAAACGGGCCCTAACCATGAATCATCCCTAACCACGTAAGAGCCTCCCATATACACATGCATACTCATAATCGCTCTCACCATCACCACCATCTATGCAAGAAAAAAATTGTTTCTTGTGATGCCATAAGATATTTCCTTCCCAACATCACAAGGGTTCTCAACTCAAACGATTATAAATGGTGATATGGTTTCGTTCCGAATAAATAAACCACTTTTTTTTTTTTGTTGCAATTTTATAAATAACTAGTTGAAATGCCCGCGCGTTGCTGCGGGTTTTATGTTTTTTTTTTCCATCCGTGACGTGGCACGTTCAATATATTTTATTTAAAAAATTAATTGTCATGGTGGATACAAGACTTTTAGAGAAATGTTACTATTGCTTCTATATAGAAAACACAGCAAACATATCCAGAAGAGAAACATTACTGCTACCGGTTAAAAAGGCTTGCATACAATATTGAAGCATAACCCTCTAATGAACCAACAAGAATTTTTAGTCCACAATATCCAACAATAATTTTCATTGAGGGTCGGCCTTAGTAAAACTTGTTTAAGAAATACCTATATACTCTACTTCTAGTGTTAGGTGTTGACTTAAGTGGTGCTGGGTTTATCGACATGTATCAGATAACTATTGGACGCATTTCAAATAATTAAGGAAACAAAAATGAAGGCACTAATTAACATCATAAATATCAATATGTATAATCTTCTGACCTTGTTCCAGGTATTATCCATATCATTATGCCCCATTTGCCTCTGATCTTAAAGATTTGGCTGATTTGGAGATAACATGTATTCTTGGGAGAGCCATTTAAACCCTTTGATCAGCTTATGGGGACCCTGCCTGCTGTAAGGTAGTTTACATTTGTCAATATGAAATCAACATCCCTTTTCTAATTAGTTTTTGTTATTAATCGGTTTATCTTATATGTTATTTGGTGCTACGGTGCAAATGCCCTGCCCGAAAATTACAGAAAATTGATAACTGATCCATCATCACCTATAATTGACTTCTACCCATTTGGTAACTCCATTCAGTCTTTAATTTTTAGTCAAAGACTCAACGTAATATGATACAAGAAAGTGATAAAATAAATAAAGTTGGCCTTTATATGCACTTGTAGATTTTGCTATTGACATGAATGGAAAGCGTTTTTCATGACAGGTAATATCATGTTTGTCTAACAATGTTTGTTCAATTAATTTCACCACTTTGGCCCTCATTGTGACATCTGTATTTTTAAAATTATTGTAATGAAAGCAGGGTGTCGCCACAAAAATAGTTACCATGTCTATAGATTAGGTTTAAGGAAAATTAATGTTATTGTTGTAACAACCTACATAGAAGTACAACCACATGGATGCATGTAAATAAGCAAAAAAATAAAAAATAAAAAGCAACTTTAGAACTTGAATACTAAAAAACACAAACCAAAACATACCATATATGCAACCGAATATGCACTGTAAAGTTGAAGGAAAGCTATTTGCTGCTGTGACCGACCCGCAAAAAGCCAACATCAACCTCACTCTCATAGCAGGATTCCCAGGATTGACGCTTGAATCTGGAGCAATATGTTCAGCTCCAACAGTCCCTACACAACAAAGATCAAGTGCATTTAAGATTACCCTATGTTCTCTTAATTATCTAGCAAGAATCTCCAAAAAGTTGGTGCATTCACAAACCTGTTTCACCTTAGTTTTGCTACTTCATAGCAAAAGTCTTTTTTGTCATTACATATTGAATGAGAATAAAACATTCTAGTGTTCGTTTTTAATTCATTCACGTGATTCTTTATGCGTGGTGGTATGTAGAGCCTCTGCATACATTATACACTCAACAGTTTCATCAAATTAGATGACATTCTATAAGTATACAAGTTTTGGCAGCCAAGTCAATGATTGACTATGGCCTAAAGTCAAAAAGTGCAGGAATTCTTTTTTTTTTTTTAATTCTTTTAGCTTAAACAATTTGACTTGTTACTGATAAAATATAACCCAAATCAACCTATTTGTACCTTTCATAGGTGGAGAATTTCAAGTGAAATACCAATTTACCCATTTCCTTAACTTGGCCAAACAGAATCAGTCACAAATTGTGAATTGTGGGCCAACTAAGGCCTAACAAGCCATAACTTCCTTAATGGGTCAAAGTCTTGTGCCCTTTCAGCTCATCACTGATCAAACGGGAACCTGAAATTCCATTCCTTCACGGAGATAAGCTAAGCCTCTAGCAACATCTTGAGCAATCCAAAATTGAGCACTAACCGTATCCAAAGCCAAGCGTAGACATCGTCTTTGATCCATGATTTCACCCGCTGCTGGTCAATGTATAAGGCGAAACAGACTGCCCCTATTTCAAACCAAAATTCGTAATCTTTATCTCATCAAATAACCGAAATTGTTAACTTTTTATAAAATTAAAGTCATTTGCATACCAGATCGGATAACATAGCCAAAAAAATAGTTTAATTGAAAGGGGAACTTACAGAAACCCTAATGATCATGGATTTGGAAAATTGTAGATCAATTTGGTGAGTTTTTGTATACGTGATGGGTGAAATTGAAAGAGGAGATTGGAATATGTGGAAAATCATGGGATTATTGTTATTGCATTGGTGAAGGGTGAAGAGAAATCGACCAACTTCAATTGAAGAGGGATCACAAGGGACATGAAACTGGAATTCCATTGAATAGACATTTGAATGTGAGTTAAGTATCATCAGAGAATGAAGAAGGCAAACCACCATTGTGCAGGACGATTCATTTATGGAGAATGAGTCTTCAGCAGGACGATTCATTTATGATTGAATTGGGAAAACGAAAAATCAAGGTTTCTTGATTGCATTCAAGAGCTGGTTAATGGGATGAAACTGAAGATCCTAAAGGAATTAAGGTTGGAATAAGATGCATTACTAATTTGTACAATTGCCATCTAAGTTTGTAAAGCAAGGGTATAAAAGGAAGAAATAGGGTAAAAGTTATGAGATTACACTTATGGCTCTTGATATGCCATCTTAAAATTGACATGAAGTGACTATTTTAGCCATCTCTCCTCCTTTATAATGTAATTATAGATAAGCTTAATCTCTACTACATTATAAAGAGTGAGGGATGGGTAAAGTTGTCCAAGTTGGTAAACTTAAGATGGCATATGAAAAGCCATGTGCTTTAACCCTCAAATGTCATATAAATCTTCCCTAATTTACCCTTCATGCATTAAGATACTTGTACCATGTAACACAAAGAAATCATTTCATCCCTCTTTATCCCTCTTTAATTTCATCCCTCTTTATTATAATTACTCCCTCTTTATGTTTATGTTTATCTATATTTATACTACATTACAAAAGAAGAGCCATGGCCAAAAATAATAATGCAACTCATAAACTCTATCATTAACCATCGAGACATCTATCACGGATCGATCATGGACAATGCAAAATAATAATGCAACTCATAAACTCTATCATTAACCATCGAGACATCTATCACGGATCGATCATGGACAATGCAAAATAATAATGCAACTCATAAACTCTATCATTAACCATCGATACATCTATCACGGATCGATCATGGACAATGCAAAATAATAATGCAACTCATAAACTCTATCATTAACCATCGATACATCGTGTTTAGTCAATTTCGTGCAATCACTAAAGCATAGATGAATAAAGTGATTAATTTTTTTATTTTCTTTTTTACATGTCATTCTGACTATCGTAAGTGCGCCTATTCGCCTTGACGACATAGTTTACAACACAAATATTTCACATTCATAACTATCATATCACTAACGACTTCTTAAATGCTTTAGAGTGCGACTAGCATCTTATAACATGTCTTTTAGATTGTGTATAGTAGCATTATATTAGAGGTTGTGTACCCACTGCATCGCGCGGGCCAACCTACTAGTAATAAAGAAAGGGATATGACCATTTGGGCCTAAACTGGGTGCTCCCATTCCCATAGTCCATGACTCCCATCTTTGACCCCATCACACATTCACACCTGCCACTCTCCCAGGCCCCACATACTACCACTTGACAGTGAGGCCCACCTCCATAAGCAGCCCACATCTTGTTATTGGACTACGATAATGATTATTTTTGGTCTTTTACTAGAATCTGAACCGATGGTGTTTTGTTCAAAATAAGATACAAGTGGAAAACATTATCATTGTCGTTTGTACTTAACTGTTCATTTTAAAACCCCATAAACAATGTATGTATGTTATTTAAAAGTGAACTAAAAAAATAAACAATCCACATAACAATAAAAACATACAATTCAAATAATGTTTGAGGTGTAGTTTAATTTTAAATGAACGGCGGAATAAGCATAATGCATAAGTAATATTTTGAAAACTTGACTGGTTATCATCATCATCATACTGACGTTATAAAATATAATAGTTTAATAAAAATATACTCTTTAAGTAAATTTACGCCAAAAAATTTAACAATGTGACATTTTATTTAAAAAAGTGAACTATATATCACTTATATCGATAATATAATTTCTTTCAGTGGCGGAGCTTGAAAAAAATTCGGGAGGGGGATGTAACATCCGGCCCCTCTCACCACCAATATTGTCCGCTTTGCCCTGATGGGTCACCCATCCAGAGCTCACGGATTTCTTTTTGGTTGCCCAAGTGGAGACTTCCCAGGAGGTCACCCATCCTGGTACTACTCCCACCTGAGCACGCTTAACTGTGGAGTTCTCCTCTCATCCACTAACATTAAGCCCAAAACGCGTTGGTGATTTAAGAGGCTTTTGATTACTTATGAACCAAGGATCTCTCCTG
The DNA here is from genome assembly GCA_032199755.1 of Ambrosia artemisiifolia. Lineage (NCBI taxonomy): Eukaryota > Viridiplantae > Streptophyta > Magnoliopsida > Asterales > Asteraceae > Ambrosia > Ambrosia artemisiifolia. Next base: position 4,787,212 of record CM063517.1, read on the forward strand.
GCCACGGCTGATGTGGGATTTGCCTAGGGTGTCATACAATGGTCCATGTTAATCTTCTCAGAAATCAGTACTGTTACAATCACCCCCCCCCCCCTCTTAGGGACTCATCGTCCTCGATGAGGTTTGCCCCACCATCCCGAACGGCACAGGAGTGGCTCTAATACCATTTGTAACATCCGGCCACTCTCACCACCAATATTGTCCGCTTTGCCCTGATGGGTCGCCCATCCAGAGCTCACGGATTTGTTTTTGGTTGCCCCAGTGGAGACTTCCCAGGAGGTCACCCATCCTGGTACTACTCCCACCTGAGCACGCTTAACTGTGGAGTTCTCCTCTCATCCACTAACATTAAGCCCAAAACGCATTGGTGATTTAAGAGGCTTTGGATTACTTATGAACTAAGGATCTCTCCTGGCCACGGCTGATGTGGGATTTGCCTAGGGTGTCATACAATGGTCCATGTTAATCTTCTCAGAAATCAGTACTGTTACAGGGGAGGTCTCACTAAGACATTTATTTTGTAATACTGTAAAAAATAATTATTTTCATGAACAAAACTAATAATTCCTATATCAATGTATAAGATATATTACAAAAATGATTTTTTTGGGTTATTCGGTTCGTTTTTTTCGCGGTTCAGTTATTTTCGGTTTGGTTAAATTGGTTTTTTCGACTTCGGTTAGTGTTCTTTTGTTTTCTGCTCACCCTACCGAATTGGTTAGCATGCTAACCTGATTATGACTCGTTTATTCGTTCACATCTTTATTAGGCTATTGGGAGAGCAGACGAGACCACTGCCCCGTCCCACCTTAAATGCCCCGTCCCAACACCGCCCCACTGCCCCGTTCGAGACAGCCCCGTCTCTCACGTCCTCTGTGAGACGGTAGGTAGGGGTGTGCATGGGTCGGTTTGGGTCGGTTTTTACCATTAACCATAACCATAACCGCTATTTCGGTTTTGGGATTTTCGTAACCATAACCATCACCAAACTTCGGTTATGGTTAATCGGTTATGAATTCGGTTATTAACCAAAAAAATCGACCAAAGCTAACTTTCGGCTAAATTATAGAATTAAAAGCCCATGGGTCTTAAAAACTCAGAACCTACAATGTTAGACTTAGCTTGGGTTATTATTTATAAGTTAATCAAGACTACATTTTCTAGTTAAAGTACCAACGTGGGATCCCTTTTAATAAGATATTAACAAAAAAACATATTTAACCCCTTGGTTACAACTTACAATTTTAATTCATCATAAAAAAAGAATACTACATCAATATCATGTTGTTAATAACATACTTTTATTATAGTAAAAAAACCTCTATATAGTTAATATAGAACATAAATCTATTACATAAACTTAACAACACAAGTTCGGTTCGGTTATATCGGTTAACCAAAGCTTCATAACCATAACCATAACCGCTCGGTCGGTTATAGAAATTTCATAACCATAACCATTGGTTATGTTGGTTATCGGTTAAAATCGGTTCGGTTATGTCGGTTATGGTTAATTTTGCTCACCCCTAACGGTAGGGACGCACCAATCAGAGGCCGAGCTTTTTTTTTTTTTAAAAAATGCTTGAGACATGGGTTTTTCATGTCTGCACACCCCACCCGTGTCTCAAGAATATTGAGACACCACTTTGATGATGTTGCAGCCTATGTGGCACTGAGATATGGGTTTTTTGGTGTCTGCTTACCCACTAGCCTTACAATCCACCAACCTCTTTATCATACACAAATTGATTACAATTCATTTTAATATGGCAGTTCATGGGTAGTGTCTGGATTACATGGTTTTTTGCATGTTCAGGTTGAGTTCATGTCTTTCATATGGTTTCATTTTGCACATGTTTATCCGATCCACCGACTAACATAATTGTTAACCCTAATAGGTACATACCACAGTTTTTAGTTCTATACATTTTTTCATCACTACAAGGCTGTTTGTATGCATATTATCCGCTCCCCGGGCTTTGACTTCCACAAAACATGGGTCAAGTTAACATATATGATTATTGCTAGGTCCATTGTGGCCTTACGAATGCGGCTATGAAAAGGCAACGAAACGGCCATTTATTATTTGATTTGTATTTTTAATTTCATTTTGTTTTTGGGTACATATGATACAACTATAGTCATATAGTCATATAGTCATATAGACGCCCATATTAATTAAATTTGGTATATGCCTCTTAGAGGGAATGTCTAATTAAGATTCAATCTTTAGCAATGGTGTACTTCGAATTATTGGTGTAATACTATACTAGATGTAAATCTTTGCCGTTAAAAAAATAAATTTGGTATAAATAGTTGAATTATATATTATAAAATAATTATATGGTTTAATGTATTATATAAACACATATCGAATGGACTGAGAATAAACATCGTACAGCTATATGTTTAGTATTATACGATGCCATGCATGATACAGTTTCGTTACAGGTTTTGCAATATGTTTTTAATCACCTTGTAATTCACCGAAAGTTGCTTATCTGTGACAATGTGACCATATTTTGGTGTGCCTTTGGATTTGATACCTGATACCAACTTTCTTTTTTTATAAAATGTTAATCCATATCAAATACATTTATGAAACTTTATGTTAATTGTTTGGTCAAAAAAATTGTGATGCTGATATGTCAATATGACAATGATACCACTCCTTGAGGCCTTGCAATAAGGACCTTTTTGACCACAAGTACGATAAGGGAGTGACCCTCCCTTGTTCCATGTCTTTCCTTCAAAGATGAAAATGATACAAATTTATTTTTAAGAAAGTATCAAACTTATTTGTAATTCTTGGCTTATTGGTGATCTGCCATGTTAAAGGGTGTCTATTTTGAGCGTGTACTTTACTATATGAGGCCACTCATGAAATGTGCCCATCTGCCGCAATACTTGTTTGAATAAATATAGGGAACATGCGGTCTATTACAAGAAGTTGTCAGGATTCAAATACTGACATGACTTGGTTTGAGACACTCTCTGGGATATCTTAAGGTGTGTAGGGATATCAGCTAAGAATGAGGCCCATGTGAATTTCTTGTCAGATCCAGCGGAGGGGAGATCTACTCTTCAGTCGGCGAATGTGCTTGTTTTTTGCTGGGCTGGTGGGAAACACGCTTGTGTTAACCTTACAGCACCCCCCCGGTTGGGCTCCAGACAATGGTTTTGTGGCTGAGAAAGTGGCTAAGAGGGCAGAGGCTAAGAAAACCAAAAAGCATACCAGGGCTTGTGAGGAAAGTCAACACGCTTTTGTCCCTTTGTCTTTTGATAGCTTAAGCTCCTTGGCTCCGGAAGCTGTCCGTTTCTTTACCGGGGCCCAACGGATTATTTCTGCAATTGAACATACCAATATCTTCGTCTCAATTCTCTCTTTCAAATCCGGTGAATAATCGCCTACACTTGTGAGTTTTAGCTAACGGCGTTAGTGTGAGTTAACGAGAGGTGCATTGAGAGCAAAATGTCTGAAAGGTGGGACTGGTGGGAAGAATAAACTTAGGTGAGATTATTATCGGCCAACTGCTAAAAGGTGGGATTAATAAATTTCATTTTGCCAAAAATGTAAAAACAATATAAATTTATCTATTGAAGGGCGTTTAGCCTGGTGGCCTAGTTATTTGTATATTAATACAAATACAGTTCGATAGTGTCTTTGTTTTAATATATATATATATATATATATATAGGGAAAGGATATTTTGGAAACCCTCTTGAGTTGAGAAAACCTTTAAAAACCCATGTAAAAAACCATTATTTTTTTTTGAAAAAAATAACCAATGTAAAATACATGTTTTTAAGCATTTTGGGCGAAAAAATTAACAAAAGCGCCATGGGATTTTTTTTTAAAAAAAATAAACAAAGTTGCTAAAAAAACATATGTTTTCAGCTATTTACCTATGTTTTTAGCAACTTTGTTTATTTTTTTAAAAAAAATCCCATCGGCGCTTTTTTATTTTTTTGGCCCAAAACGCTTACAAACATATATTTTACATTTGTTATTTTTTTCAAAGTAAAAAAATGTTTTTTTACATGGGTTTTCGAAGGTTTTCTCAACTCAAACGGGTTTTCATATTATAATTGACCTATATATATATATATATATATATAGGGGACGGTTATTCTACAAAGTAATGAAAACGTGCGAAGTGTGCGAAGGCTCACTTTGTATATGATAATTACGTAATGATAATTACGTAATGTCTTTGCATGTTCATGAAAGCATTACGTAATTATCATTACGTAATTATCATGCACTTTGTACATGATAATTACGTAATGATAATTACGTAATGCCTTCATGAACATACAAAAACATTACGTAATTATCATTACGTAATTCTCATTACGTGATTATCATGCACTTTGTACATGATAATTACGTAATGATAATTACGTAATGTTTTTGTATATTCATGAAGGCATTACGTAATTATCATTACGTAATTATCATGTACAAGTGAGCCTTCGCACACTTCGCACGTTTTCATTACTTTGTATTTGAACCTGTCCCTATATATATATATATATATATATATATATATATATATATATATATATATATATTGGCTACTAACTTTTACTTTATTTTCTGCCACTAACTTTTAGGTTAACTTTATTTTTTTCTAATTTGACCAACAAACTTTTAGCTTTTAGGATTTAAAACTTTGGCCACTAACTTTTAACTTAACTTTATTTTCTTCCAATTTGACCACTAAACTTTTAGCTTTTATGATTTAAAACTTTGACCACCAAACTTTTAGCTTTTAGGATTTCAAACTTTGACAACCCAACTTTTTTAAACTTGCATTGCACTTTTGCCAAACTTTTAGCTTTTAGGATTTCAAACTTTGACCACCAAACTTTTAGCTTTTAGCCGCGAGTATTTTTTTGAAGCCCATGCGAGAATAACAGTCACTTAATATTGTCTTTTATGTCCACGAAAACCTCCACGCAACAGTAGCTCTCACAGCGACACGCGATCTTTAACGTCCGCCAAACACTCAACGCAACAGAAGCTCTCGCCGCGAAGTACAGGGTAATAGAATCCTAGTGGTAGTAATAGAAAAATGAGTTCTCTCCTCAACTAATAATGGTTTAGATTCTATGTTAGAAGTAGGTTTAAAGAGTAACTTAACCGTTATAAAAAAAAAAACAAATAAATGTCTTTTAAAAAACTTGGTAGATAAGACTCAAGTAACACAATAAAGTTTGGAGGGGTTAAAATGTCTAATAAGAAAGTTTTAGGGTGCATTTAGAAAATAATGAAGCTGGCCAGCGAGTATGGAACCCCAATCGGCTGTTACCGCCATTCCTGTCCCCATCCAAGAAACAATTAAAATTATTTAATCATCGGTGATATCAATAATATAGTCATGTAACACTATTATTTAATCATGTAAAGATACGGAAAAAAAAGTTCATAATGTTAGTTATCATGTCTCGTTTCTTCTTTCTTTGCAAACGTTCCTTGTTTATTTTAATGTTACGGATTATATATGTTTGAAAAATGTCTTGTTGGTAGGTCACAGGTTCGATCCATGCACACCACAAAAAAATTTCCCGTGACGGTTTGAGCTTAGGCAAGGAGGACACCGGTGTGTTGGTAGGGATTCGAACTTAAGACCACTAGGTTACAATTGTACAATGATTTCCACTGAACTAAACCTTAAAACACACACACATAAAACGACTTAAAATTAAATATTTAATATTTAATACACCTCTAACAGTTATATATGCTATTGCCTATTAAAGAAGACTTGAAAGTATAGCAATACAAATCTTAACCCTTTAAATCTAAGTTGGTGGACTAGATCAAACGAACGAACCAATGATTTCTTTATTATTATGAATGATAGAAGATAATTACAAAAGAAATAAACTGTATTGAAAGTAAACAAAAGAAAATAGAAATCGAATTGAATGATTAGGGCTAGAGATAACAAGCTACTATATAGAGCCCCAGCCAATGACCTCCAGCCCAGCTGGGGAGAGGTGGGAGGGTTTACCTCTTTGGAGGGTTCCCGCCCGGGCTTGGTCTTGAGTTCGAATCCTGCACACCACGAAAAAATTCCCTGTAACGGTTTGAGATAACTTCAAAGTGGACACCGGTGCGTGGGTAGTGATTCGAACTCGGGTTGAGGGGTTGTCTGTCGATTGGTTTCACCGCTGAAGTACACCTTCCAAAAAAAATATAGAGCCCCAATTTGGTAGTTATGGTTCGTTAGTAGTTTCAAGTCATGGCAACTTTAACCTCTGAAGTTTTAGAATTATCATTTTACAACTTTAACCTTTTAAATCTAAGATTGGTGGACTAGAATCCTTCTAATTTTGATGGTTCTTATAATCTTCTAGAACTTGGCATGATCAATGTGTAATTGCATTTTTTGATCAAATTAATAATTATATTATAAATACTTTAATGCTGGACTTTGTTTTGAGTATGCAAGTTTCGATACTTACCATGATGATGTCCTACAACTGAACTGGTTAGTACCAAAAGTATAACTTTTCTTTTTGTTGTTGTCAAGATGATACAACCCATATGCTTAGCTAACCATTATATTATATTTATATTTTAAAGTATTCAAACATTCTGAATAACAATCTATTTTGTGTTTGACACAGGAAAAGACCCAAGCAAGAAAACAAAACCAACGCCCTAGAGCAATCTTAATGAAGCATCATTTGGGTACTCTCCAGTCTCCAATACACATTTTCTTCTGGCATACACAAGATGTCAAAATATTGACATCGAGCACTATTTTTCTTACTACGACTGAATATGTATCTAAGGGTGGGCGGGGTGGTCCGTGATGGCCGTGACCATCACGAACAACCGTGATAATATCACAATGTGATGGCCATCACACTCTAAAAGCAAGTTGTTGTCCTCTCCCTCTCTCTCTCTCTTTATATGGGTGGATGAGTGGTACAATATCAATGCGTGGCTGAATCAGATTGTTTTTTTTTACGTCGGTAGATTTGGGTTCAAATGCCTGTGTAAGCCTACTGGTTTTTGATCATTGCTTGCGTTGTTTGTAATCTTTGTATTGTTTAAGTTTTTGTGTTGTTCATGTTTATTTTTGTTTATGTTTTTACGCCTGATAACTTTAGGAGGATTTGATGAATGCATAAGTTGATATTTTTGGATGTCATATTTAGGTTATAGAGGTTTATGTGGCGATGCAAAGTGTATATAGCATAATAGAGGTTTATGTGATTATATAGAATAGTATAGGAGTTAGGTTGAGGTTGTTCTTGATAGAGGTTTATGTGATCATATAGAGTGTGTATAGCATACTAGTTAGCTTGATAATAGGGGTTTATGTGGTGATGTATAGTACTGGTAGCATAGGGGTTAAGTTGAAGAGGATAAGTTCAAGAGTATTATATACGGATACAGACCTAATAAATTGATAGTGTGGACTCTCATCAACAAATTTGAGTTTAGCATTCTTGTGAAAGGTTTATGTAGTGATATAACCTAGGCACAGTATAGGTGTTGTTGTTGGGTAATTATTCGCTGTAAGCTACTATCTGTTACCGGAAAGGCAAGTAGGCATGTTCAATCAGATTGTCTTTAATGCTGATTAGGTTATTTGGGTGGAAAGTTTACTTATCAACACTTTAGACCCTTATATGGTGATATTAGAAGGTTTATTAAGTGATAATGATACTCCTCATATGTATACAAACAAATAATATGCACAGTATTTATTTGTTAGAGGAATCAAAAGTTGTTGTGTAGAATGTAGAGAAGAGTGAGGGAGATTAGAAGATAGGCAATTGGTTCATATAAGAAACCGAGTCAAATAGATACGTCCATTCTCCTGATAGCTGGGTTGCTAGATACAAATCAAGATTTGAGATGTCTCAGACTTAATCTCGTTAACTGGAAATCCATCTTGATTAGTTAACTATTTTCCAGTTCCATGTTAACTTATCTTTGTCTCATGCTTACACAGGAGGTTGCAGTCTTTGTTGTCTGTGTAACGGTGGCAGAAGATAGTGCATGTTTGTTGGAGCCTAACGTTCCATCAAGAGGAAGAATTAGAGGCAGTTTATGGGATTTTCAACGCAGATATGGATACTGTTATGGTGGTGAGGACATTACTTCCTTCTGAGGTAAAACATTAGATTACTTTATTATTGTTATAATGTGATCAGTTTTGCATTCAAAGGTTTTTACTGCTTGTGCATGGTTCATGCTGTGAACATATGATAGGTCAGTTTGTAGACACCCTGAATTCCAATTGATCTGCTGATCTTGAACAGCCTTCAGTCCTAGCTCGACCCTAGGCCTATGTTAGACCTCATTTAATAAACAACTTCATGTGTTAAGCCTGGCTTGCAAATGTCAAGTGTAGGTAGGGTTTTTTTAGGCATATTCAAGCATTCTACATGTTGTTATTATTAGACCATCCATATGAACCACACGATGCATGCCGAGCTATGTACGTTCTGCATAAACATTGGGTGGTTTATCAGCGAACAGTGGTTCCATTAACTAGATGTAGTGCTTGGTGTGTATTTCATACGTGGTAAGCGTCATTAGTTGGGATGCCTAGCCTACCTCACTCCCACCTTGTACGCCTTCTTAGATGTCATCACCCACCATAAACCACGACACCCAAAACGTAAAGTACTTACATAATTAACAGTCGGTGACAAAGACAATGGTATTGGATGCTATGCAGCAGTACTGATGGTGTTGCCCCATAGATCACGACGATGGTAATGTACGAGCTATTCTGTTCAGTTTGAACTACACATAAAATTAATAAACCTTTCTTTGGTTTCTTTTGTTTAGGAAATTTTGCGTTGTGAGGTTGGGTCCTCAGCCCCCAAAGGCACGTATCGTAGGCTAAGCTCGCGCGGCGGACGACTTTTTAGTTTTCCTTTTACATTGGATGAAGGCTTGGAAGTATCTTACTGGCTGCTAATGCAACCGCCATGTCAAACCCTGCCTGTAAGGCAGTCTTTGATTCATCTCCAGGTAGTAACAGGTTTACCCCTTATGTATACGCCAGTTCTGGATTCATCTCCAAGTAGTAACAACTCTTGGAATATGATGAAGGTAATGTTTATTATTCAAGGTAAAATACATTGTAAAATACGCCGTGTAGCCAATTTTCACTTATTTTGCATGCAGAATATTAATAACCTTTTATATGGTTTCATTTATTTAGGAAATTCTGCAATGTGGGATACGACTCTCAATTCCCAAAGACATGTATCATACACCAAGCAGGAAATTCTGTATGTGATGAGGGGCTTCTTACTCTGCTTGGAAAGAAATCAATTCCTAGAATTAAAATACAAGACAGTTCTTGATTCTTCTCCAAGCAGTAACAAGTCATGGAATATGAAGAAGGTAATATTTTTTTGGGTCACAATTTGTTACAAAAATCTATTTACCATGTTGTTTAATAAACTATTCTTTTATTTGTGTATTTCAGGAAATTCTGCATTGTGAAGTGACAACCTCAGCCCCCCAAAGGCATGTGTCGTAGGCTAGGCTCACGCGACGGACAACATTAGGGATTTCTTTAATGAAAAACGGCTTGTATATTCTATAATGTAAATTTTGTAATGTAATGTTGTTGACTTTTAACCGTGTAACACACACTTGCATTTATGGTTGCTTTTTGCTTTCAATATCATTATACTTCCTTATTTTGAAAATCTGGTTGCCGCCACCGCAACGCGCGGCCAGATAAACACCTAGTTATTATAATGTGTAAATCACATTTTTAGTAACAAAAACATTTCATTCTTCTAGTCGTGATTGTGGAGTGGGCTTGAGTTTCTTTTCATTTGACAAGACCTAACCAAATCATAAGGAAAACATAAAATGATGAAACCATTGAATTTGAAATGATTAATTATTGGACATTATTTATAGTAATAGTTGGTCATGGCATACATCATCATCATCATTCTTCTTCCTTTGATTGCGATTATAGCAAGTCAGTTTATTCTATCTTCCCTGCAAATCAGATCCATAATAAAGTTGCCAACCTTTTTCCTGCATTTTATATCTTTTTCTTTCAATATTGTCAGCTTCTTCGGCCATGTGCGACTATTAACTGTTGGGTCAAGTGTCTAAAGAAAAAAAATAAAAAATGAAAACTGTACCCAATACACAAGTTAGAATTATAATCAAATAAACTATACATAGTCTAAAGCCAGTTCATTAGTATTAGATAAGATTAAAATATAATTTTTTGATAAAATACTCACAATTTTTCCTTAAGATAATAATCATTTACTGTAACTTCTTTTTATATATTTGTTCACAATAAATAATATAATCAAAATAATTCTGAAACTTTGTTATTATATTATTGTATAATGAAGTTTTCTTCTTATAGCTATCTTTTATTGAAGTAACATGAAAAGGACAATCAACAACTGAAGAATAAATTTCACTTATATTTTATTTAGATTGATAGATGATAGATAATAAACCTTGTGTAATATTATTATCATCTTGATTGTAAATATTTTATATCAATACTGAGAAACCCAATTTAGATATTACAATACTTTGTGGAGCAATATCAAAAATTGAGTGCTTTTTGCAGGTGAAACGATTTGTAACCTGTGGCGGATCTTGAGCAAAAAACCTAGTAGGGACGGACTCAATCTGGTAGGGCCGACCTCAATATATATAAAAATTTTCGAAAATTTTCGGTAAAATTTACATTACAAAACGAAAAAACTTGATGGGCCGAGACCCTGTCTGGCCCTAGTGAAAAACCACCCCTAAATGTAACCAACTTTAGCAAAATAATGAATGAAATCCCTTTTAATAATTTTTTTTTTAGGATTATGCAAAAAAGATTTGTAAGAATTTACCATATAGATAAGATTGCTGGTTGTTGTGGTATGATAACCTTCTCTAGATGATATTATCGGTTGTAGTCTCATTCGTAACAAAATGTCATGCGCAAACCATAGGTTTTACCAAAGTCGGCCTCCAGACGATGTATTTTCTTTGAAATTGGTGACGGGGCAGGTCACCAGCGTTGTCTGCGGTCGCTGGGCAAATAACATTTTGCCTATGAGTGTACGTGGTGGCCAGCCTTTGTTAAACATTAAAAAATATATTTTTTTAATCTTACTCAAAGATAAATAATTTAACTTAGCTATTTATTTTTTATAATTATCTTTCACTTAACAAATAAGTGAATAGAATCATCGATTAATACAATAAATATACAGTTACACACTTACACCTAATCTACTCTATAAAATTTGTGAATATAACCAACAAAGTTGACGTCAACTCTTTGTTGCCCCCTTTTTCCCGCAAATCGCTATCTCCACCATAATATCCTCATCTGTAGTCGCTATATATCTCAGTATCAGTAAATTACAACCACCATTTATTAAATTCACCAGAAAAAACACACACACACACCCCTTCATTTCCATTGAATTTAGTTTAGTGGTCTTGTTTCATATATTGGCCCATCATATTCAATGTTCCTTGTTACCTTCCCTCATGTTTTTGTCTCATCTTTTTAGATAAAAAAAAACATACCCACAAGCAAAACAATCCTCTATCTTATTTTACATGTTATTTTACAGATAACCAACCAACCCATTAAGACTTTTGGGATCAGTGTTATTCTATTCCAAGATCCATGGCTTATAATTCATTCTTTTTGTTTATGTTTTGTTTCACATTTGCTATTGTTATTGGAACTTGTAATTCTATATCTGATCAAGAAAAAGATAGGATTGTTGAGCTGCCTGGTCAGCCATCAAACGTTGACTTTGCACAATACTCTGGTTATGTTACTGTGAATCAAGAATCTGGGAGAGCATTATTTTATTGGTTGACTGAGTCACCTGAAAGTCGTGATCCAAAGTCAAGGCCTCTTTTGTTATGGCTGAATGGTGGTCCTGGTTGTTCTTCTGTGGCTTATGGTGCTGCTGAAGAGATTGGTCCTTTGCATATAAATTCTGATGGGAAGACTCTTTTCACAAATCCTTATTCTTGGAACAAATGTATGTCATAAAAATCCAATTTTTATGTTGCTTGTGATTAATATTTAATATTGTGATTAATCTTGATTTAATATTTTAATGTGTTGGCAGTGGCAAATTTGTTATTTCTTGAATCACCAGCAGGAGTTGGTTATTCATATTCAAATACTACATCAGATCTGTATACTTTTGGTGATGCAAAAACAGGTATGAGCCACAAGATCTCTGCAAAAAGTTTAAAACTTTTTTGGTTGGTTAGAAATATTTTATTGTGTTTTTTAAACACTTTTCAAGATTGTTGTGAATTACTTGATTAAACTGCATAAAGTTGTGATCTTTTAGCATAAACTTTCTTGATTTTGACTTTTTGATTGCTTTTGGAATTTGGGTATTGTGAATTTGTAGCTGAAGATTCATATGCATTTCTTGTTAATTGGTTTGAGAGATTCCCTCAGTACAAGCATAGAGATTTTTACATTGCTGGAGAAAGTTATGCAGGTTATTATTACACTCACTAATATTGTTTGTTACATTTACACCAATGTTTTCAGAACCGGACTGGACGCCGAACCGGACCTCCCACTGGGTCACCGGTCCGACCAGTCCAACTGGTTCAAAGAACCGGCAAAAAATATTAAAAAATCCAAAAAATTGTAAAATTTCCGGTCCGACTGGCCGGTTTCCCGGTCCAACTACCGGGTCAATGCATGCCCGGTTCAAACCATTGACCAGGACCGGTCCAACCTCCGGTTCCCGGTCCGACCGGCCGGTCCGGTCCGGGTCTGAAAACACTGATTTACACTATTTTGGTTTGCTAAATGTTATATAACTTAATTCAGGTCATTATGTTCCTCAATTGTCTCAACTCATTTATGAAAGAAACAAAGGAGTAAAGAATCCAGTTATAAACTTCAAGGGGTTCATGGTATATACTATATGCTGAATTATAAACATCAACATCATTTGGTATCATACCACATTCCATAGTTTCTAACTTTGAATCATTCTTTTTAGGTGGGAAATGCTGTTACTGATGATTACAATGATTATGTTGGCACGTTCGAGTACTGGTGGACCCACGGTTTAATTTCGGATTCTACTTATAAATCACTTCAAAAGTCATGTGAGGGAAGTTCCTCTGAGCATCCACCCATTGAGTGCATTAGGGCTCTAAGTACTGCTGAAATGGAACAGGGACGTATTGATCCGTATAGCATATATACAAAACCCTGCGGTTACACCTCATCGCTAAAGCGTAGAGGACGTTATGTAAGTTAATTATATTAAAACTTTTCCATAAAAAATTGCTTATTTATTTTTTATTAAAACTAACTTTTCTTTTTCGTTTTTATGAACAGCCATGGATGCGCGGGGCGTATGATCCCTGCACAGAGAATTATGCAAATCAGTACTTTAATCTTCCTGAGGTTCAAAATGCTTTTCATGCCAACATAACTAAGGTTTCATATCCATGGAAAACATGCAGTGATATCGTTGGCGGGTATTGGACAGACTCTCCGCTGTCAATGCTGCCCATCTACAAGGAACTCATAGCCGCTGGTTTACGGGTATGGGTATTCAGGTACAATTTCTAGTACTTCATCTATTTTTACTATACATTTTTTAACATACATATCAGATTTTACCTACATGACACCAAAATTGACATAACGGTTTTAACTTTCAATTATACTGATAAGTTAATAAAAACGTATGCAGTGGCGATACTGATTCAGTTGTTCCTCTCACCGCAACAAGATACTCAATTGATGCATTGAAACTTCCAACAATCGCCAATTGGTATCCTTGGTATGATAATGGGAAGGTAATGAGCTTTGATTATTTACTTTTTTCTTTTACAAAATTTATATATGTGTATAAGTAGTTCTCTGAATAAAGTAACGATTTCTGGTTAGGTTGCTGGATGGAGCCAAATATATAAAGGGCTGACGTTCGTGACAGTAACAGGCGCAGGACATGAAGTGCCATTGCATCGCCCTCGACAAGCTTTTATACTTTTCAGGTCATTTTTGGAGAACAAAGCAATGGAAGGAAGTCAAAACTCCATATAGGTTCGATTTACGGTTTGCATAATAAGCAAAAACTGTATAAAAAGTCATTATTTATGGGGTTGCAGAAGAAGAAGGAAATAAGGAGATAACCCTTCATTCTTGCTTCCAAGTGATCATAATTTGTTAAGTTACATAGTTAATGATTGTTATATTCTTGCCACACACGGACCAGCTATGGCGAATCGAAGAAAACATTCATTAGTGAAGTACCTTATATAGTAATTTTAAACATTTTTAAAGTAATTCCATCAAATACATATACAGTTTTATGTTAATATAATCTGATTGTTGAGAATGTTTCTTGGCTACACAAATTTGTGCATTTGGTGGAAATCTATATTCTATTGGTGTCATATTTTTGGGCTTAATGATGAAGAGTTTTGTTTGCATATTTTAGCAAAGCTTTGAATTTATTTGGGTCTAGGCCTGGTTGTAACTTGGGCTTTTTGCGAGTCATGGACTCATGGCTAATTAGTGGTGAAAAAAAACCCTGGTTTGGGAAACCGGAACTGGTGGGTTGTAATCGGGTTGAGAACTTGTACTTTGAAACCAGTTAAACCCGAACCGAACATGTTAAAACCCATTCCAACCAGAACGGTTCCTACTAAAATCGGTTTTGACCATTTATGTCTAAAACCGATTCGAATCCAAACGTGTTTGGGCAAAAAAAATCATGGTTTATGTACCTCTAGATCTCTAGTCCTCTACGGTCAGTTATTGGTCTAATCATTATTTTGAGTAGGGTGACGCTACGTAATCTGTATAAAACACAATTATATTTGTTTATCGAAAAAAATACACTATATGATTTGTACTCTTTTTAAATAATTAAAATTAGAAGAGTAAAATCCATCATTTCTCCTTCTTGGTACATAAAACATATAATTGTGTTATAAGCACGAGATATAAAATAGTTAAACTAGTTGTGTTCATGTCTAGAACTTGTGTTTGCTTCATCGGAGACCTGTTAAACCCGTTAAAACACGATTTGTCAGCCCTACTTTTGACTTTTGAGTAGAGCATGTTTAGTGTTGGTGTTTAGGAATGGATGAATGAGAATAAAAGTGAGATGTTTGGTTGAAAGCTATGGGCTTGAAAATCCATGACACGAAGGGTTTTCAAAAAAAAAAAAACCCTATCAAATGTGGTGGCTTTTCAAACGGAAAAAAGTCGAGTAGTCGACTTTCAAACTTAATGTACAGCTACTTTTTTTTGTCCAATTATAAACACGTTGGTGTAAGTTATTATCTAATGTATTCATAAATTATGTCACTTGTCGTTAATGTGTGTGAACTGTATTACTAGTTTGTTTATTTTGTTTTTGTCTTTTTTTTGTTTCACATGCTCTTTCCGCTGCAAAGAAAGTTCGCTACAAAACTATGTTTTCTAGTGGTAGCATTCAGAATTTATTTGATAGAATCTCAACCTTTATTATTATTATTATATTAGGACGTTATATTATGGTAAGTTATCCTAAACCGGCTAAGAAAAAACTAGTATTATACCCGTCCACTGGGACGGGTTTTCGAACACATTCAAAATAAACAAATCATGGTAGCGGATATCGTCTCGGATATAAAACCTTTGGGTTTTCGTTGGTATAGGAATAGATGTAAGTGTTGTTTTTTAGAGGCCTCTTTTCTCCGCCTTGGAGATAGAGTGTCCTCGGTTGTTTTGATGAAAGCTGCTTTTCAAAAAAAAAAAAAAAAGTTGGTTTCCGGAAAAATTGTTTCCATAGTTGTTTGAGTTGATTCAAGTTAGACAATAGGTTAAGTTTGGTTAACTCAACTTAGACGAAGGGTGAGTATACTGTAATTATTCAACAGCTCACTCTTATAAAACTTGTTAACTTTAAAAGGGTCGACACCACCCATGGCCACTGTCTGTTTTAACCACCTACTCTCGTACTAGACACCGCCTCTACGGCTCTACCTCCACCCCTGTCGATGACACCATCAGAACCTACGTCGCAACCTATATCCGTTGCCACTAGCCATTGTTTGTTTTAACCACCTACTCTCAGAACCCATTTAGACCCATCACACAACCAACCCTGCCAGTTGTCAGGCTTTGTTAAGATATGACACAAAACATGGTACAAGGTTGATTAACAGATTCTATTATTGGACTCTTTATTTGTTCTCACACTGAAATCATTAGGAACACTGAAATCATTAGGAAAGTATACAAAGAGGGATTTGGTAATGATCAGTTAAAAATGAATGAGAGATTGGCTTGGGATTATTCAAGTTTATTCCTTTTTCTAGTTTTAGAAACAATGATAATAACTAAAATATAGTGATGGAGGTAGCTTACTACAGTTATCTAGAACTCGGTAATCATATAGCTTATATGTATCAAAGGATGAAATATTTAAAGATCACTTGCACTTGATGCATATGTAATTATTTCAATACAACCAAAGCCATGTACTCCAATCATACCAAGGTGTTCATTATGGTGTAGTCCATTTTAGATGGTGAGTGTTAACTTGGAATGGGACAAAGGGTTGAAAGGCACCCAAAGTCCAATTTTAATGCATACCTTATTTTATTCAACGATTTAGCATATTTATTAATGTTCTGTTTTTAAAGAACAGAAAGGTGTTTCTCAATCAACCCAATTTGATTAAAAAAAAAAGGACCTGTTACCTTGCCCATCTGACCCCTCCTACGTGCCACCTCTAGTTCCAATTGTTGCAACATTAGATGATTTGAGCAATCTAGCTTTACCATTAGAAGTAAACAGAACCAAAAATCTGACCCGTGAATTGGCAAATGTAAATTGGCTAGCACAGATAAGATAAAACATTGGTATAGTCCAGACCAAGAAATTACTATTGGCAGCCAAACAGTTGGTGAATCATTTAGCCGTATGAGTCAAATAAATAAAAGAGTTGGTAGTTTACAATTGAGGGAAGAATGTTGACATAATGTAGGTTTTGAGTAGCTAGCTTTATCTTTACATTAATTGGACCTCCATCCACCAATAGAAGCTTTTTACTTTCTTCCATTTGCTTCACATAGGTCTCAATATTGTTTGTTTTGTTAGTGGGAAGCTCTATATCATCAAACACCAACAACTGCACATAGCCATGTTCTCATTAAGTATCTCATATATAAAAAAAACAGGCAATATGTGTGTTATACATTTTTATAGGATGTACTGGTGAATGGGGATGGCTTGTGCAGCTGAAAGGAAGGTTAGTTTATCAATACTATATAGTTTTTTTACAAATATTGATATATTCAAACACGCAAAATGTTGGCGGACTCATAATGATCGTTCAATTTTGGCTATGTACGAGGCAAATTCCCAGTGGAGTTAAAAGACATATATGTGTTGCAAGATCATTAAAAACAGACATATATACGAAAATAAAAAAAAGTAACCAAAAGACGACTTGGGAGCTTACAATGGCCGAAACTGGGGAGTTATGATATTTATTGCGATCTCCTAGTTAACATTTAACAGATACCTCAAAACTTATAGAATTCATGAGTTAGTATTTAATTCGGGATTTGAGATGTATTGATATGAAAATGATTGATAGACCTACAAGAAATGCAATGATTGTGAGTCTTGGAAAGTGTTCGGTATGTTGCTTGTTAAATTTGTTGAATGGGTACGCTCAAATAGGTTGACAGACATGCTCAAAGTCTAATTTAATTGCGTTCAATCTCCTAAATAAATGTATTATATAAACAAACTAATGTGTTAATTATTTACCTGTACACATCCAAATTGAATATAGCCAATTCCCTGATGTCAAGCTTGTTCCTGCAATTTATTAAGTGACAATTCAATGTGTAATAAAAAGTATAATGACGATTTAAGAAACAAATATAGAATAACATAACTGATGTTGATTCCATCCTGCATCACGTTTAAAGGAGAAAACCAATCTAAAGGATTAAAAATACTTGAATAACAAACTGTTTCATTGTTTAGTTATGCTTTTACATATTAGTATTTAATCCATTTGACAACTTGTAGATGAAATAGAACCCAAATCAACATATTATTGAGTTCCAATTGATTATAATAAGATACTAGTGGAATGCCCGCGCGTTGCGGCGGGTGTCCCGGTTGACATCTTATGAAACGCGGTACTCATTTTTGTTAGTAGTTTATGTTAGTTTTAACGCAACATTTGAAAAAGACGGTGATTAGATTATGTAATTAAATTTTACGTATTTGTATCCGTTCATTTTATTTTTTATATCAATAAAATTTGCCCAGGTTTTAACTTCTTTCACAAAAAAATAAACTTTCACAATTATAAGATTAAAAATGCCATAAATAGGCAAGTCCAGGCAAATGACAATTACAAGTTATTTGCTAAGTGTTCGTTCGGCCAGTTATTGATGTATTGATGATGAATTGATGTATTGATGTATTGATGATGAGAACATGTTCTGGAAATGATGATGCGTAACTCATTTTTTAACATAGATATATAGTACAAGTGGATAATGCAATAAGGGGTATTATAGGGAAGTTTTACATGACATATAGTGTTTAAAGCATGAGACTATTGACATCTCATCTTAAAATGTGTGTATAATTACTTTTCTAGACATGTTTCCTTCTTAATAAGGTAACATAGATATAGATATATATAACTATAACCAACATAAATCAATGTTTGTAATTGGACAACCAATATGTATAGTTATAACTAACTTAGAAGAGTAATTATAATTAAAAATTAATGTCTTAATGTTTAAAATACGTCGTTTCTTGAAATTGATTTTATGTAAAAAAAAATTTATAAAGGATTAGAAATCTATTTGAGTAACCGATGTAACTTGATTTAACATAAAAAGGCAACAATTAGGCTTGTGTAGATTTTGTCCTTCTATCCATGTTTTGCTTTGCTATTAATTAGGGTCTTAACATAAACATTGAGACAATAGGATCAAAATTACACTTTACGCTTCGCATGAAAAAAAATCGTAGCAAAAATACATTTATAATGACCCCACGAAAAATACATTTATAATGACCCCACGAAACGTGTAGCTTTGGCACACGAATCGTTCTGTTTTCCAACTTTATCCATATTTAAAAAAAGAAATTTCCACAAAAGAAGTTTACGTACTGTCACAACTCTTTCTTATTTTCAAACAATTTATATCCCTTGAGTTTAAAGACAACTTTTTTATGGCCCTTAGATTCTTTTTGAAAGTGAAATTAATATATCTTATTAGCAATACACATTTTGATAAGTATATAAAAAAAAGAAGAAACAAAGAATGTAGTAGTATATTTAGGTTCATGTAAAAAAATCAGTTGTATTATATATAGTTCGAACAATAACACTCACGATGATAAGATGAAGACACGTTGCATTAGTCATTTGTATAATTGGTATTAAAAGTTGTACATAAGGGCATAAAGGGAAGAAAGGGGATAAAAAATAGAGGATTACACTTGTGACCCTTTGTATACCATCTTAAAAAGAGGGTAAAATTACCTTTGTAGTCATCCCTCCTCCTTAATAAGATAACATAGATAAAGCAAATCAATGACAGATTGAAATGGTACCAGTAATAAATTGTATGAGAATCATCAAATGTGATCGTTCTTTATGAAATGCTGAAAGGGGAACACCATTTATATTGTAGTTATCTATGTAGTTTCTTATATCTTCTTGCTCTAAGTGCTAAGCCATAGTGCCATATATTTAGTGATTTGCTATAATAGTAATGGTTAACACACCATTAAACAAAAAGATAAATTGCAGACCCATTCAAAGAAAAGGCACCTCAACACGAATATAGCATAAGAGTTTCAATAGAAATCACATAAAATGACAAACACCAGGATCAAGTGTATTATAATTTATATGTGTTTCAATTTCCTCCTTGAAAAATAAAAATACTTTAAAATTAAAAAAATGAAAAAAAAAGACATACACAAAGATAACAAATGTAACTTAACTTACCAATGTGGTGAAAACTGGTATTTCCCTATTGCAACCTGGATTAGGTACTAAACACATCACAATAATTTCAGTATCGCATGATAGTAGAATTCCCACTAAAAACACACATCAAAGTGTTAAAATTACAAAAAAAAGCAGTAACTTAATCATATTAGTACCAATGCAAATACAGCCCAAAAGGAAGCATCGAATTATAGCTTCTATCAAGTATGAATGTTGAATCGACAAAATCCAAACACAATTATTAACGTCGTATTTGAATGAATCAGCAGAGTGTGAGAGTGATTGACGGTGACGGGTGATCCAAGCCATGCTTGGCGAATGAACAAAAATAGAGAGAATGATAAGCTTGACTGAGTGATTACCAGAGCGTGAGGGTGCTGTCAGCAACGCGAACCCTAATTTCACCAATTTAGGTGTAAACCAAATGGATGCTTTTTGTCTTCTAAATGAAAACAGAACAACTCAAATAATTGGAGTAGTTAACATGTAGATTTAGAAGAATAGAATGAATCGTTAGATGAAAATGAAATGAAATGAAATGATATGATTAAACTTACAGTGATGTTGAGATTGGAGAGAATGATAATATCAAGCGGAAGTGGTGAGGAGAAGAAGCCTGAAGCCGGGACGCTAATGGATTTCATTCAGGGTGTGTAAGGTTTTTATACGGTGCGTAGGTTGAGGGAGCGGGTACGCCTATTTTTTAGGCGAGAGTGGGTAATGGAGAGAGTGGGTTGAATCCAAAAAAATAGGAAATGTAACTTGCCTTGAAAAATTGTAACTGCTAAATTTTTTGTAGTTGGATGGCTCAGATTGTTTTAGAGAATAACTGATTGAATTATTGTGGTCAAGATTAACTCAAAATTCAGTTATGGATGTGTTGACTGGAAGTTATTTAGTGGTGAACAATAGTATAATAATAAGAAAAGGTAGGAAGTTACTAGAAAGTGACATGCGTTCAAAGAAAAAACAAGTTTTGTCATGCTCTTCCTCCCTCATTTTTGAAACGTCCATAACTTTTTTTATACATCATCTTTAAAAAAATTATACAATAAAATCGAGCGTCATTTTATTTTTAATATGAGTACCATATTGTTATACTTCTGAAAAAAAAATTTGAAAACGCAATTGCATAAGACACGATGGAGAAAACGTAAAACACAATTAGTATCAAACTAAAAACACAATGAATAACGGGGTATAAAATACAAGGATCAACAAATTAAAACACAATAGACATCACAATAAAAACAAAATGAACAACATACCAAAACAAACATGTGTATTTCATGTGGAGAGGTAAGGTTTTTTTTCTTTCATACCCTTGTCCTAATTTAATATTTGATTTTTTTCTTTCAAATTAATCTCAACCCTTCAAATCTAAGATCAATGAACTACAATTTTTCTCACCATTCCTAGAAAAATTGTTCTTTATATTTGATCCTAACCTATTATATTATTACAGATAGTTTGAATATATGATTTGACTATGTTTTCATTCTAATTATCCTTTGTATACTTTTATCTATAGTTGATCAATGATACATATAGAGTTTTAGAGTTATCGCCTTATTATTTTTTGTTCTTTTACCTATCCCCCTGTCATTTGTGCTGCCACATATTGATTGGTTATCGGCCCTCTTTCCCAGTCACCATCTTTTTGTAAAGACTTCATTTCTTTGTTTTTCCTTACCTTCTTTTTCCCAATGTTTTAAAAACCGAATTTTAAACCATACCGGATTTGACTCAGAAATGGTTCAACCGGGGTTGGCTAGCAAACCTTATAATTTTATATAATCCAACTTCAACTAGTTAGACCCCCTGTAATGGGGCGTTATATGGGCTTGAAATCACAATATAGAGCCCCCAACACCATTACAGGGGGGCTCTATGTTTGCAAAAATGGTTCAGGCGTATTGTTTATAGCGCTCAATGTGTTTGAATGTTCCAATAAAATTCATCCACGTGAGTTTTTTTTTTTTAATAGCGCCCCATTTTTTTTCCCCACTACACCCCATTTTCACTTCAAACCCCATGCTGACTCAGCTGCCACGTGGACCAATCAGAATAAGGGGTTTTAAGTTTTTCCCCTTACCACTACACATGGTCTTAAAAGCAATTCAATAGTACATGATTTAATATAAAAAATAATTCAAAAGTGAGTTCGTAATAAAAAATAATCCAAAGTACTCAATTTTTCTAATGTCGTCGTTGCGTTGTCACAATTGTAACTCTTATCATCATGCCGTTGTTGTGCCGCCACAGTCATAGCTCCTGACACCCTAGCCCTATTATCATGCCTCTTGCCCCATCGCTATGGTTGTAGATATGTCGTTGCCGTTTTCCACTATGGAGTTTTCTTGCGTTTATGTTTCTATGGTTGTTTTTTGTTGCTTTTTTTTTTTCATGATTGTGTGTTCTTATTTATACCAACATATTCACTGTTTTTCGCTCTGGTCTAAGCGTCTAATTTCCTTCCTTGATGAGATGAGAGTAATATGTTAGAAAAATTACTTAGGGTTTATTGTAATATCGTCAATATACTCCTATAAACAGTTATAATATGCTATTTGATTAAGTTTGCTTTGTACTTATCGTCAATATACTATTATAAGTTATAAACAGTAGTTTAATAATATATGGTAAATCATGTGTTTTCAATATTTTGTAAACTTATGTTTGCTAGATTTTTTTAGTACAATATATGTAGCGAACAAGTTTTCTAAATATACACAGTAGTGTGTAGAGTCTAGACGCTATATTATGTTAGTGGATTACAACCATTTAGTAATATAGTACTAGAGCCGAACTTGTCGAAAATCCACGTTGCTACACACGAACATAATGAGCACAAACAAATGAATATTTCATCACATCATAAGCCTCGTTTTTTAATATAAAATGATAATCATTGATTCATTTTGAGTCTTTGTCGCAATTTTTTTCTTTATATAAAGTTGTTTTCAAAGAGCCGAATGGAGTCGAATATTATTTTTGTATTATTAGATATTGGTTTTGTAGGTAGCAAAGAACGAAAGGGCAACATTAGTTTGTAACATATGTTATTTTAAGATAACGATTGATGGTGATATTAACTTCTTTTTTACAAAGCTAAGCTAGTGGAACCTCAAAAATAATAAAGAAATGTCCTCAATACCTCAAGTTCCATACTAAATGGGCCCTGTCCAAAAGAAACTACCTTTGTACACAATTACCAAACTGCCCCTCTCCCTAACTTAAGGTGTTGGACTACAAGCTCAAGTAACATTCCACTAGCCTCTTTTCAGTTTTCACACATTTTATATTGTTAAATTTATATTATATATTACAACAAATTCTTTTCGTATTAAAACATTATGTTCAAGTATGATTTGTTTTTATAGATATAAAAATTCAATCTACAAATCTCTAGAACCTTTGAAAGTTCAACAATCTATGGGTATAAATATGATTTGTCACTTTAAAATGAAGTTACTTAATGGCTAAGAAGTGCATTTTAGTCATTTTCCATGCTTTGTATATTAAAGTTCATCCATACCCATAATGCCTAAAAAAGCAATCGAGCTATGTACATAAATTTGAATCCACATAGCTTTTTAGAACAATATGACCATTTAAAAGCTAAAGAAACTATGATATCATAAGAAATCATTTAAACAAGAAAACATGTCAAGGGTTAGCAACACTATGATAGGTTTCTTGAACCTATTGACACTCTTAGTTTCAATTCCAATCATAGGTGGCGGATTATGGATGGCGAAAAGCACTGCCACATGCGAAAGCTTCCTCCAACGACCGCTTATGGTGGTGGGATTTGTGATCTTGCTTGTATCGTTGGCTGGTTTTATAGGAGCGTGTTTTCATGTGGTGTGGGCGTTATGGTTGTACTTAGCAGTGATGTTGTTTTTAATCGCGGCCTTGTTGGCAGTGACAGTTTTCGGGTTTGTGGTTGTGGGTCCAGGTGGCGGTGTGGATGTCCCTGGTAGAGTTTACAAGGAGTATCACTTGCAAAGTTATTCACCTTGGCTAAGGAAGAGGATTGAGAATCCTACTTATTGGATGACCGTTAAAAGTTGCATATTGGGATCCAAGACTTGTAACAAGATTGTTATGTGGACTCCTGCTGACTATTGGACTAGAAACTTGTCTCCAATTCAGGTACTAAATTTTTCACAAGTCAATTACCAAAAAAAAAATGATCTAGTTGTCTACTGATATGGTGTCTGCTCCTTCACGAAAGTGACACGTTTTCAAATCCTTGCAAATGCAAGTTTAGATTATTTTTTAGGTGTAAAAAATGTTACAAAAAATATTATCCAACAAAACAACTATTTTTTAGTCATCGTATATGTTATTCAAATCCTTGCAAATGCAGGTTTAGATTATTTTTAGGTGTAAAAAAATGTTAAATATATTTTAAGTCATCGTAAATGTTAATCATCTTTTGTTTAATTTATGCAGTCGGGTTGTTGCAAACCACCAACCGCGTGTGACTACCAAGCACCAATGATGACACAAGATTCCGACTGCTATAAATGGAACAATGATCCGAATTTATTGTGTTACGATTGCGACTCGTGCAAGGCCGGGGTGCTAGAGGATGTGAGACGGGATTGGCACAGGCTCTCAATTCTCAACATCATCATGGTCATGCTTCTCATCTTAATTTATTTTGTCGGTTGTTGTGCCTACCAAAATGCGAAGAGGGTCGATAGCTACAATTCATATGAATCTAGAATGTATAAAGCCAGACCTAAATGGAATTTTTATTAGTAGTTACAATAGTTTAGCTACTAATTTTGTTTTTATGGTAGAATTATAGTGAACTTACAACTTACTACATGTGTATATAAGGAGGTTTTGAAAATAACATAAGAAAAATGAATTACATCTAAGATGAATGATATAACCTGAAACTTCTACAGGGTGCACGATTAATGTTGATAAATACTTATATATTAACCGAACAACGAAGTGTTATAAAATTTAACTAAGTAACTTGATTAAACCACTTTTCTCAAGATCACAAATTAACCTATATTAAACAAAGCATAAAAATAAAAATAATATTCTAAAACTGTTTTTTCTAACAAAAATGTTATAAAATGTAGTAAATTAAAAACCTGATTCAGATCCCTTGTGTTTTATCAATATTCATTCATATCATTTGTATTAGATTTTTTTTATCGGTTTAACATCGATAAGAAAAAAAATTCAAGAAGATGGTGGGCAGGGTTATTCATAGTAGTGTCTCGGTTCCGGATGGGCAGGGTTACGTTTTTAGTAGATTAGGATTTGCTATTCAGAAAGGGGTGGCGGCGCAGCTTGTTGTCCGCCTACCCGTTATCTTAATGTAATTTTCTTTGTCCTGGAATAAAAATCAATTGTTATTTAAAAAAAAAGAAGAAGATGGTATTAGTTAATTCAATAGTTATTAATTATTAAAAATGTTATATATGTTCTAGTGTCATCAAGACATATATAGTTGGTTCAATTTACATAAGATAAAATGAATATCTAAATGAACACTAATACAAGTTAGAAAGTGTAAAGTGCACCTTTATTTAAGACTAATATACTTTCTGGTACCAACGAACCTGCCCCTGTATGTAGGGGTTCAAAGGGCGCATCAGCCCTTGATGGGGTTCAAGGGGTTGGGCCTTGGTGGACATTGCTTCCAATCTAGCATGTTTGCTTTGACCGTCAATACGAACTGATTATCAGTAGTATAGTAGTAACCAATCCATTACCATCAAATATGATCAACAACAAATATATCGATAGCAACTGCAATTAATAATAACATAGTTATTATTAAGAAATGTGATCAAAGATAACTTAAGCGAAAACAAAAAGTAGGTTATTACTGACAAAAGCCAATCATCAACGTCAACGATAACCTCCTATTGACGAAGTTAGCGTTAATGGTGACCACATTATTGACAACCTTTTTCACCGCCACTGAAACTCTCACGAAACGATATATTGTTTCAACATGACAATTGATGGCCTCCCAACTATAAAATGGAAGCCTTTGGTTCAATTTTGGTATGCATTTTCACAATGGAAAAGTATATGCTCGTCTTCTTCTACTTGAATTGTTAGAATGAGTTTTCGAGAGTACCATTACAAACTTCAATTTAAAGTGATCACATTACTACTATCTAATCATTTTCAAAAAACAAAACCTACAATGAATATTAAAACAATGGCGTTTTTATCTATGAATATCAAACAAAACAATTCAAACTCTGCTAGGTTATGTTTCCAAAATGTGATTTAGTAAATAACAATCTCACACAAACCATATTTCACAATTGGGTTCTTCTATTAACTTGACTTAAAGAGCACACATAATTGTTTTGTTAAAATAATAAAAACATAGAGAAATTGCAACTTGTACAAGTGAATGCGTTTGGGATGATGATATTCATATTTAGTATTATTTATTTACACCTTAAAAAGCAAGCAAACTGTTGACTTGGTTCTTAACTTGAGCATTCGGTTTTGCAGATTGGACATAATTTCTTCATCAACAACCACTTCTTAATGCAATCCACATGATACTCATGTCCACATTTCCCCATCCTTCCAATCTTATCCCCATTCTCGTACTCTTCCTGATCAAACACAAAACGACCCAAAACCAGACATACATCATATTTTTTAAAAAAAAATATACATATAAAACTATCTCAAAATCTTCAAGATTAACTATTTATCTTACAAGGCATATGGGACAAGAAACTTCCTCCTGGTTTTCATCAGAACAGTGATATTTTTCAATTAAATACTTGGACATGTTATCCTCCGACAAACCCGTGCTAACAATCCCTATCCTTTCCTCAAGATGGAGCAGTTCCTGCCAAAAATCCAAGATACTAAATAAAAAAGAAAGCAAGATACTAAATAATAATATTATTAGGTATATAACAAATTATTATCAAACCTCATAAGTCATATTGTCGATGTCTAGTCTCATATCCCTATATTGATCGGAGAAGCTCCTGGAATTACCATAAAAGGGTGCTTGATCCACCATCATGATGGTCTGCGTAGACAAGGATTCAAGTTTAAATTAATCGTATTATAACTATACAATAAAAAAGGATTGCATACCTCATGATGTCCCATTCTATCATGGAATTCTGTTGATGGTGTAAATCTGTCAACAGCTAGCCTTGGCCTTCCACTCCTGTAACCACTACGCCATCCTCCTGCAGAGCTATGCCTAGAATAATTTCTGGAAGAGAAATGATCCGGTGCGTGCAGCCCATCGGTTGATGAAGACCCACCATGTGCATAGTGGGAGTACCTTGACCCGTTCCCATATGATGACTCGGATCTTCTAGAATGGTTAACATGATCTTCCCTCATAGATGGACCATGTGAGGAAGAAGCAGGATGCCCGCTGAAAAACGGATCACCAGAACCCCCTCCAATGTGGACTTGATTCATCTCATGTCTCGAGCTGCTGCTCATATCTGTTTTTATTTTTCATTAGAAAACATTAATAGTTAATATAACCTTTCACTTTTTCAATCATTGCGATTACAAACAAACAATCACCTGAAGGGGAAACCCTTCTTTGAGAGGAAGCAGCATAAGGCGGAAAACAATTCCACTGCCCGCCATTAGCATGTTGACCAGGGGTAGAATGGTAAAAGTGAGAAGAATGGGCCGGTACGTGAGATCTTGGGATGCTAGGCTCCAAATCAACTCTATATCTACGTCTCACATTTCTAGAAGATTCTTCATCATTAATTGTGAGATTACTCCTATATGAAGGCGCACTTTGAAAATCAACAGATGGTTTCTCCAGTGGTATGTGAGAAGAACTGGATGAGCTTCCTCCTGCGCTATAGAAACTACCTGACCTCCTCCTTTTAAGAGGGCCGCCATTGCCTGCTGGGCGGTTCGACAGATCAGCCTCCACATCACGCATACTTGGAGCATTATAATTAGTGCAATGAGTGTGGCTAACAGATGTCAAAGATCTAGTTTCCGCCATCGATGAATGTGCGTACGGATCAACAGGCACATACGGTTGTACTTCCATGCTAACATTTGCCCTGCTTTCCGAATTGTGATGTCTTGTCATATGATTCATCTGACCAACAAAAGGAACATTCTCTGGAGCAGCGCCCCTTCCTGGTAAAACTCCATATAACAACAGTGAATTACAGACTTACAGTCATTACAATCAAGGTTTAAAAGTACGGAATCGTGCCTCAAGGCGTTTTTCCTTCGCCTCACGAGGCGTACGCCTCAAAGCGAACCGAGGCGGAATTTAAAAATAAATATAAAGATTATATATCTTATAAAAAATGAAATACTAACTAATTTCATCCTCATATTCATCAAAAACACACACTAAAAAGACATGGAACGCTTGAAATTGACACAAAAAGTCCAAAACATCAAAAACCCCTGAGGCGCAATTTTTGTTACCGCCTACGTACAAAATAACACCCTGAGGCACCGCCTCAGATTCGTTTTCTTACAGAATCGCCTTGAGGCGCGCCTCGAGGCGTACGCCTCACCCGTTTTTTAAACCGTGATTACAATATTCCTCAGGTTTTGTATATTAAATTCATATATATAAATATCAAAGTGTTACCTGTTGGAAAGTAAGACTGCTCTGTTGGAGTATGGTTGCCTCCGTGTTGGTCAATTCCGGATCTTGTAAATGGGTTAGATAAGTGTCTATGCCTCATCTTTTCAACAGATAATTCTATTTTGCTTCTTGGTTTAAAAAGTTACTATTTTGCCAGCCTGTACATATGCGAGGAAAAAAGGTTTAAAATTAAGATGAGTAATAGCAAATATACAAGTGTAACTACCAATCAGTCACAAAAAAGCGACTGAAGAAATGCCCTAAATAAATAAAAAAATATTGTCAAAAAGAGAATTTAAATAGTGTCTCAACATAATAGTTCACACTCATATAAACACCAACATTATTTATTTTTACTAAGCGTATGATTTATAAATGCTTCAATAAAAGTTCATACAGATCACTTGTGTCTTCTCACGTACCTGTAGTTGCAACCTATGCTTGCCAGACCATGCAACGACATTCAACCTTTACCTATTAATTTAAGTAACCAAACCTAGAAACAACAATAATTAAACGCTCATGTCGGGTGATTCCTGTTTTGAGTAGGCAGTTTCAAAGTAACTAAAACTACAAAAATCCATCAAGTCGGGTGATAAAACTGAATGTTAAACTTGAAGATGCTTCGTAAAGTTACATCCATACCTATTAAAGGCACACTATGAGTCGAACCTGAACGCGAGATGCCTATCTTATTTTTATTGACAAGATAGGATCAAAAGGTACCCCATATATATCTCCCTGGAAACTGATCTATATAATTCAAATCCTGCACTGCACAAAAAAGGTTATCCTGAAAAGAAAGAACTATTACCTAATATACAAGGACCCGATGATTGCGTTCGAAAATAGATTTAAGGGCCACACATAAAAGGACAAACATGACCTCCCTAATTGTCAGGAAGTGTGATTGGTCCTTAGAATATTGCTTAAACAAGTTCCGCAATCACATTTTTTTATAATAACGCTATTTAACATAAATCAATGACCTAATACCACCAACGATGAACCTCCATAGAATGAAATTTGCAGCTCAACAGAGTTTACAATCAATAGCTATGTCCCCACCACAAAGGGCCACATCACTTGTATATATTTCTTGCCATATGACAGCAATTTACAATCTTCATAAAACTTGAAAATAGTCTTCAAGCGAATACCCAGATCTGTTCACCGTATGCCAACAAATCCATGAAAGCCTAAAAGCTTATCCTGTGGATCCATTCTTCTCTAGTCTAGAATCATCTGGAATACAAGTTCCATCATGCCATAATATGATAATAATAGTATGGCCTTTAACATGGCATTAAGTTGTTGTCCATTGAATATTTATAGAAGTAGACACGGCATGCTACTCTTTCCATTGGATTGCTGATGTCACAAATGACCTCGAAATCATATATATAGTGAAGAGAATTGTCATCGCCTCTTGTATGCCATGCCTCTGAGTGATAACATGAATTACAATGGAAACCCATATCATCAAATCCTTCTTAAAAGTGAGTCCAAAACGTCAAAAATGACAGCTACCATCATTTTTAAGACGTAGCACCTCATAAAAGTCTAGCACAAGATTGTGGTAATACTTCCATACAATGGAACCTGGTCTAGATACGTACAAGAGGATGCTCTTGTACAACTATTTGCGTCTTTTATAATATATTAACCTTGATGAGAACATACTACAGAAATTTGGAAACCTTCTGTTGCTCAGATAGGTCAAAAGTGCCTGCAAGGTAATGTCATTTGTGATTCAGAAAATAGCGGAAGACAAAACTCCAAATAGCTGTCGTGTCTGTTAGGTGAAGATCCAACTGCTGGCTACAGACTACAACTAACTAGATATGTATAAATGACTAAAATAGGTTAGGGTGACCACTCGTCCAATGCCCTTATTGGGAATTTTCTGAAGTAGATCCCATGAAGATGCAGAAGTTGAAACAACAGAGCAGAAAATCTGTTCAAGAGAGGGTTGTGATTCATCACTCACATCCTAGCCCTGATAATATACCAGCAGACTCCGATACGAGCTAATGATCAAAGGATTTTGATTCTATACAAGAGCTTATTTTTCTTAATCTAAAGAAAAAACAAATTATCTTAGTATCTGTAAATCAATCAGACTCCGACACAAGCTAATGATCAAAGATATCTTAATATCAAGTAATAATCTTGGTAACTTTTTTCAACTTAAAAAAAAAGTAATTGAAAAATAAATCAACAAATAATTGAAGGTAGAATCAAATTAAAAAAAAAGAACATTGGCTGAGACATCGGCGATTCAGGGTCAAGATTCTAACTTCAACTTGTATCAATGACTGTGCGGGAGAGACTATAAAATAGGTAGTTTTACTGTTTCACTTGTGTTTAACCATAGCTACCAAGCAGGAAAATTTGCAGTTCCTTATTATAACTTTACTTGGTTAAGAAGCTCACAGCCTAACACAGTCTCTTCCTTCTTAACATATGAAAAAAATCATAAGATAATAGCCAAATTCTAGTTACAAATACTGACAGCCTTTACAAGCTCATAAACTTTGGAATGGGTGATTACTAAAGTAAACATCTTTTCTCTCATTTTCCCCTGTGCTTTCTCATAAGATCATACAGAGTGATATTTTATAACTTTTGTGTGACTAAAGTCATAATAAATAAATAAAACAAACAAACAAACAAACATCTGAAATATGAAAACTCATATATTGGTAATAGATACATAGTATAAAGAGCACAGACTGGGATTAGGTAACAGAACAGGTACAATGACATGCATAATTAAACACATTTAATTAATTATGACTTTTTCATGTTCAAATAGGACAAATAACTAGTAACCTATTACAACATGAGTTGTTAAAATTACAGACAGCCAGTGATACTAAGCATCATTTGATGCAGCCTAGTTATTTACCGAGGACACTCCTATCTACTATGATATGGGAAATGATTGTCCACTCAATTTTCAAGGACCTTAAAGTTCACATCTTTACAAATGTGAGGCAATTACAGTTTCCCATTTCTCTTTTTTCATACTTATACCTTAGAGCTACATTCGGTGACAAAAATAAAACGAAATAACAGGAAAGTCTTCTCATTTGATTATAGGACAGCAAGTCATCTCTCCAATATAAAGCGGCATGTACAATCACGATCCAATCTTCGTCTAAAATGGGGATGAATGAATGATATGACGTGAGCTGCAACCAACTTCATCAATGGGGTTCATATAACTGACAATAAATGTTTTCGAAACCTTTTTTTATATAACCACCTCTTCTATTTAATCTGATCATATTTTTATAAGGTTTTTTTACATGCCCATGTATGATGGAAAGTAAGGGCAATCGCTGCAAAAAAAAATAAAAATACATATCACACTTGGGGGAGTGTGGGTTAGAAAATTAAGGCGCAAGGCTAAACTAGAAACCGGAAATGCAAACCAATTAAACTGAAAACAAGGTAGACGAAGGCACAAAGCCATCTAATGAAAAATCAACACTTTTCTATATTAGTTCATTTTTTTCTTTTTATCAACTACAAGAAAACTCAATTACATACATGCCTAAAAAACCTAAAGCAAACAAAAAACAAGATTCAGAAAATGTGTCCAACATCTTTTAACAGATTAGACAATCGCGTATAATAATAAGAAAGATACAGAGAACATCTCAAAACTCTAATTATTAGTAGAGTAGGAGTATGTCTTATGTTTTTCCACTATACATAACATGTTCAAATATAACACAATTTCTTTTTTTTGTTCGACCCGAAAGGATCAAGGATCCAAAACGTTTCACCCAACACGCATCGGACTGTTTATATTTTGTCCAGTGGTTGTGTAAATGATGCACTCAATCCAATTTACCCACCCAAATCTGCACTCAGTGGATGCCTCTCAATTATTATGCCTTTATTATTATAAAAAGGCATCCAAGTCATCAAACAGATAAAAAAAACCATCTGATGTTAAGTTAAAACTTAAAAAGTTATAGATCAAAATAACCAATCAACTACAGACGATACAAACATGTAAATGACCAAATCAAACCCTAAAAAATTAAGCAACAAATCAGCCTCTCAATCATCTTATAAACCTTTTATTCATCGCACACAGATTCTTTTTTTTCTTCTTTATTTTTCAAAAACTAAGAAGGATTCTTTTAAATCGTACGTAATATTCAATTATTCTCCATCTAACATAATAATAATAATAATAATAGATATATAAGTGTGTCAACCGATTACAACATAAAACCCCAACAATCCTTTGTTCATGCGCAATCAGATTAGATTTTTATTTGTTAGTTAGATGATCAGCATCGGATATCAACCGATTAAACGAACAATAATAACAGAAAAGTAAAAACAGAAAAGAAAACGATCGGATAAGAAGAAGAATGATGGTGGCGATGAAGGATCGTACCGGTGGTCAAAGATCGACGACGGAGATGAGATGAGAGAATTAAGAAGGAGGGTTTTCTTTTATCTAATGGAAGATGCAAATCGTTTGCGTACGGTACTGTGTTGTTCATTTGTCATTTGAGTTCGGTGGTGGTTACCAATTATATAAACTAAATAAATAAACTTTTCCTACCAAAAACTTTAGAGAGAATCACATGGATTCCTTTTATTTTTTAACATTGCAATATTGGTCCTATAATAATTTACCATTAACACCGTTAATCCTAATGATTGTATATTTATTGCTAACATGGTCTAGATGTATTGTTTTTGTTACCGTTTTGTTACAGTTAAAGGTAAGGAACATACGAGTACAATTTTGTTAAACTCAAGGATCAACGGTGTAAATAATGAAGCATTAGAACAAATAGTGCAATATTGAAAAACCACAGAGACCAACAATGTGATTCTCTCAAAACACTTTATTTCAATATCTGACCCGACCCAGTTTTAGGAACATCCAAATCCAAAACAAATAATAAAGGAACTAAAGTTTGTTTTTGGTCACTGGGTTTTGTATTTTTACTATTTCGATCCGAAATATAACCTTTTTTTTTATTTTGTTATGTTTATCATTGTGGTTTAGTTTGTAACTCTTTTCGTCTCTCCGCCACCGCTCCTGTTAGATCTATCTATTAAGTTTTATTGTATAATCAAAATACTTGGTTAATTTTGTGGTGTATTTCCTAACAAATGATTGTGGGTTCAAATCCTCTAAAGTGTAGGTGTGGTGATATTAGCCGTTAAAAAAATTACCAGTCTATTGTCAATACTTGATTGGTTATAAAGATATTAATCAACCCTAAAATGTTTAATTTCTGGAAATATATATTATTTTTAATAAGGATTAACTAAAAGTAGAACGATCGTATATTTAGTTTAACTAGCAAGGTGTTCGCACAATGTGGCCCAAAATACAGACACTGTGAGGGTTGTTTTTAACGGTTTCGTACCGCTCCACGCGAGTTATTCTTATCTAGGTTTCGACATGAAATTTTGTAATGTTGTTTTAAACCGACCAGTTGTTTTAAATGTTTTGTAAACTGTTCATTTATAAATCGCCCGACACTTATCTTTAAATACACCATTACAACATGTTTTTTTCATGACTTTCGAATATACCACTGTGTCATATATTTTTTACTATCATTAAACCCACCGTAAAGTAGAGATGGTAATCCAGTAGTTTTCAACTAATTTGAACATCATAAACCAATGGGCCAAGGTTTATGGCTTATGAGAAGTTCAACCGTCTGGTATTCCGTTTCCAACCACAACTTAACGGTTAACATTACTTGCTTATAAATACAGTTCTTGTTTTCATCCTCATCGTATCGTAGTCTTAACGGTTATCGAAAAAAAAGGTACGATTCTCTCTCACGGTTTATCATTTGCATAAGTTAATAAGTTATTTGAATTTTTTTTTTATTTTTTTCGATTCTTTGTTTAATTTCCATGCTTACCTTCACTCTTCCTAATGCACGCATGTATTCCTCATAAGTTTGTAGATATATATATGCTCCTACTATTGTTCCTGTACCTGCTAATTGTTAGAGTTTTGATCCTTAATATGTGAAGTAATATTACCAAATAGTACTCATTTTATAAATATGTTAAGATGGTGATTTTTATATTATATCCATGAGATGGTACGTTTATGCTAATTTTTTTTTTTATATTCTTTAATCCTGCTTTAAAGTGATGATGTCATTGGCAACAAATCAGAAGCGGCAAGAAAGGAACTGGTTGGATCTCCCATCCGATGTAACGGCCAATATACTTAGCAGGATTGGTATGGTTGACATACTTGAGAATGTTGAGAAAGTGTGCACTGCTTGGCTTGATATCTGCAAGGACCCTGCTATGTGGAGGGTCATCAATATGAACGACTTTAATACTTCAGCTGGAAAAAAACCGAACTTGTGTAAGGATGCTGTGGATAGAAGTCAAGGTCAATTGGTTGATATCACCCTCTTGCATCCGTATGTCAATAGACTTCTTCTGTATGTTGCTGATAGGTATGTCACTGTTACTGTAATTTATTTGTATATGTTCTTTGAAGAGAAAAACAAACATATCTTTTGTTTAATTATAGTTTATTCTATACGTTTTGCAATTCATCAAAAAATGGAAGCTAAGGTTTTTTAAGCATTTAAAGGTTATTGTAATGAAATATGGCAGAATTTACAAAGTTTTGCATTTAAGTATTCTGTAATATGCACTAGTTATTGATGTTTTGTTTCAAGTGTTTATGTTTGTTTAACAGATCAAGTCAGCTTAGACGTCTCGAAATGGTAAGTAGTATTTTAAAAATAAGTTTGAGTGATGCTTTGATGAAGTTTCCTTTGTTGGAGGAACTCAACCTTTACTCAATAAGATTTACAAAAGAAGAGATTGAAACTGTTGGACGTCATTGCCCCTTGCTAAGAACACTCAAAGTGAATGAAAGAGCATTTGGATTATGGTCTAAGGATCTTGATGATGGGTTAGCTATAGCTATTGGGCAAAACTTACATGGGTTAAGGCACCTTGAACTCACTGGAAACAGCATGACAAATAGTGGGTTGCAGGTGATTCTTGATAACTGTCTTCACCTTGAAACACTTGACTTGCGTGCATGCTTATACATTGACCTCAAGGGAGAACTAGGCAAAAAATGCTCTAAACAGATAAAATATCTTAAACTTCCCAACGATTCTCTTGAAGGTTGTCCTTATATTTATGATAAAGATAGTAAGTTCTATTACGAGGACTATGATGATGACTATTATTATTATCCGGACTATGACACTTACGAGGACTATGATGACCTTTTTCGTTCTGGACAATATTATTAGTAGTCGATTTATGAGTTTGGAGTCTACAGTGATGGCAACTATGATCAGTTAAACAAAAAGGTGAGTTGGTCGAAAGATGTTATTTATAGCTTGTTAAAAGCACATGTAAGTAAATGTTTCATTTGATGATACTAATTTTGGTTTATGTTTATTTCAAAGTTGCAGCCTTTTCTTGCAAGAACATTCTTCTTTTTGACCTTGCTCCAAAAACTCAGAAGTTTGGTAATCATTGTCTTTGTAATACTGAAAATACAGTGGGTAATTTAAGTTCCTTTTGTGCTCAAATTTGGAAAGACTAAAGATGTTTGTTTGGGTTTATTATTTTATCTTCTCTTATGCTTTGTTTAATTGTAGAGCAGGGTTAGTCTAATGGGCATTTATAGTAGTAACATGCTATACTCACTTTGCAACCAGCCGAGCCCAACCAGGGGTGCCCAATATTTGGGTCCAAACCATACTGAATTGAAAGCTAGTTGAGTTTCAAAGTTGTTGTGGTCTTAACCAAAACCAAGTTACTTAATCAGTTTTAGTTGTGGAAAATGTTAACTAAACCGCCCGAAAAAGTTCAGATATTTCATATTTGTGTGTTAATATGAAGATCTTTAGCAGGAGACGAGTGATTGGGTTTTACTCTGAAGTTGTAAATATGATTACTCAAATAGCAATAGCAAGTTCAATTTTGGGAAACTCAATGGAATTCATGAACTGTGTTTGGGTTGATATATGAATAAAAGCGTTTAGTTAATCAGACCACATTTAGATTATAGGTGTACAAAACCCGAGTTTGGCCCAAACTGACCTGGTTTTTTTGGTTCGGTCTCCAAACTAGTTTGGGCCAAACTGGTTTGAGTTAAGGGACCGGTTTTGGGGTTGAAAATCCTAGCCCGTCCCATCAGTTTGGTAGGTTTGGTCTTTTTAGCGCTTAATTGGTGTAGGCTGGCTCAAATTGGTTCGGGTTGGAACCGATTATCAACATAAAAATCCCAAACCTTACCAAATTGTTGCGTTAGGTTGGACCCCAATCTGTTTTACTACTGGCAACGGGCCCAAACCGGTTTTATATACACCTATAGTTAGATTGTACAAACATTAAAACAGTTTGAAAACGTCAACGTGTTATTGTTAGGATGAGAGAAGTGAGGGATGATGTGATTTGTAAAGTTAATTGGCATGATGGTCTTTGTGGTTTGCGGGAATTTCATAGATGTAATCAATTCACATGGTAGGTCCCACCGTTGACATTGCACAACTCTCATGATCCTTCCGTTAGTCGTTAGTTTTCTCTTTTAAGCGAAAGCGATTGTGAAATGTCCATTTTACCATTGGATAAAAGATAAAAGAACAAAAATCAACCTATAAGAAAGGGTATTATTATGCTGGTATTAGTGCATTGCCACGACATTCACAATAGCGTTTTCATTTCACCTTTTATCTCAAAGTTATGAAGAAAAAGTAGTGTTCATTCGCTTAACAGATACACCAGATTCTCTGTTTTACTATACATCTCAAATATATTTAGTTGAGAGTAAATTCATACTCTAAATTTAACATTGTGAGAGTATAAAATTGAGAAAAAATTAATAAAACAAGCGTTTGTGAGTAAGATGAGGATAAAATGAAGAATGAGTTGGAAAAGTTTTTAGAAGATATACAAAATTTGAGAAAAATGTAGTTTTTAGTTAAATTAAAGAGATTAAGATGTTGACGTGAATGCTCCGAGTCTCTTTCGTCACTTGAATTTTTTTGTCATCCCATGGTGTCTATAATTTGGATCAGATTGAGTCTGAATTAGGTTTTGGATATGAACTATATCTGGTGTCTATAATAGAAGATCAGTTAGGTTTCAAACTATGGAGTTCACACTACACCTGATTTTATGTTCCTCATGAATCTGACCTACAAAAACTATTTTTAACTCCAATTTATCTAAAATTAGTAGTGTTTTAAGGTTGAGATCCGTATTGCACTCATAGTTAGTACAACAAATGACATAATTACTCTGTAAGAATGCTTAAATTATTAACAAGATAGGTTTATGTAAGTTTCGTTTTTTTATGTATAGAGGGTTCCTCCTTTGTAAGTACCGAATCCTATGGATCTATCAATATCAATTAGCCACAAATGACTGGCGGAAACAGTTGTTTGTAGCGATTCAAGAAAATAACACACAGATCTCCTTTGCGTACGTTTTGTATTGAATACTTGAGAGCAATGTAGACTTTATTTGATGTGTTAGCCTCACAATATGGACCTTACAATCTCCCTCAATAGTGACTTTGTGTTTTTTTTCAATTGAAGGTTAATCGATGCTTTGATGAAAATTTCTTTGTTGAACCCAACCGTTGCTTGGTATATTGGGTTTGCCTATTCATTAAGGTTTTTACCACTCAATCCACTCATAACCAGCCGCTTCTATTGGCTTGATTGCAACTTATTATTTAACAAGCGGGCTCGATAGGCTATTTAACGGTCAGATTTCTCATTTAGTGGTAGTATTGGTGTCATATTTGAAGCTTGAGCTATTGGTCCATGAAACAATTAAAATGGTTGTTTAGAGAAGTAAATCGATTTCTATCAACAGGTTATATGGTTTGGTTTTTTACAGCTGCTTAAATTCTAGGTTTGTGTTTCTTTTTGGTTTTTGTTTCACCATACACTAATAGTGACGCGTTTTAACTTGAACCAATTTTTGACCCATTACCAAACTAGACTGATAGTATCACACAGCAGGGCCGGGCACATGCCATGGAAGCTAAGTGGTTGATGGTTTATACATTTTGCCATTTCAGGTGACATCTGAGTACAGGGAAGCATATAGGTTGAACAAAGATGATCACTAGGATCTAGTGAGTAGTGAAAGACTTCCTAAACTAAGCTGTGTCTATCAAGTTTTTTAGAAAATACTCAAAAT
The DNA here is from genome assembly GCA_032199755.1 of Ambrosia artemisiifolia. Classification (NCBI taxonomy): domain Eukaryota; kingdom Viridiplantae; phylum Streptophyta; class Magnoliopsida; order Asterales; family Asteraceae; genus Ambrosia; species Ambrosia artemisiifolia. Next base: position 4,826,075 of record CM063517.1, read on the forward strand.
ACAGAAAAAAATAAACATAATATATTGGAAACCATTTAAAAATTGATAAAATAAAGTAACATATTCATAAAATTAACAAGTTTTTTAGCCATCTCTCTGTTGAAGATTACATTCGGTTCCAGTATTAGTACTGTCCTTATATTTATGGATCATACAACGAGTTATCTTACGAGGACTATAACCATCTAGATTTTGCCGAACAATATAAGTTGTCAATGGATCCTAAGTTCTTCGTGATTTTGGAGTCTTCTATGATGGCCAATATGATGAATTAGGCAATAAAGTGAGTTAAAAATTTTGCTTATGAACTCAGACAAGGTAAACTAAATCTGGTAGTTAATACTTAGCCGATGTTGCCAATGACCCTGTGGTCTAGTGGTGGAAAGGACTTGGTTTCTCCTTGGAGAGCCAGGTTCGATTCCCACTGGCTGCAGGTGAGGTGGGAGGTTTTCAGGCTTAGCCTGTTTCCTACCCTGGAGTGCCCGGTTCGAATCCCACGTCGCCCGGACTATGCTCATGTATAGCCCTGAGCGAGATGCCGTTCAAAAAAAAAAAATACTTTGCCGATGCTTTTGTCCTATTTTAGGAGTTGCTTCTTTTTTTTTTTCCGAACTGGCAAACTTCTATATAAATAGAAAATATCGGAGTTGCTTTCTAGCTCCCTAGTATGTAACTTTAAACGTCTTTAACATACTTCTTTAACTTTTCAATGGCACAAATGTCCCTCGAACACAAGCGACGACGCACATATTTTACAGTCAGCCGTCAATGTATGGGTTCAATGAACTCAAACCACATGACCAACTACGAGTAGAAACGCATGTGTTTTTAGAAATGTTGGCGCCTCTGACGGTATCACAGGCAGCACCACTGGTCGTAGAATCCGGCCACGAGCGTGCTACTTGTGTTAGTTTAACTTAAATAAAACTAGAAAAACAACTATTATGATTACAATATTACTACAGATGAGGATGGACCGTCATTTCACTGTCAGAGGTGTCAGATTTTAAAAAGTATGGGTGTTTCCTCTGGTAGATCCACCTCCCGTGTTCGAGGGACATTTTGTGGCAATAAAAAGTCAGACATTTTATTGTAAACACAGTCTAAAAGGGACATTCTCGGGATTTTCCCTGTAATAAAAGCTTGTTCCTATCGTAACGCATTATGGTATGATACCCGCCCCGCCCGACCCAACCCACCCATTTGAAATTTAGTTGGACCAATTGTTTTTATCTTCCAAAGGTAAGAGATTTTCCGGAAGTTTTCCCTCAAGATTTGCCGGGATGGCCGTCTCCCCGACAAGTCGAGTTTCGTATTGATCTTATTTCTAGAGCTGTTTCTGTGGCGCGATCGCCATATCGATTAGCTTCCTCCATAATGCAAGAATTGTCCAACCAGTTGCAAGAGTTATTGGACATTTCATTCAACCATACATATTTGCAATTGCACAACGCGTGGCTATCAATACCATTATTCCTTTTTACTAAAGTAAACGTGTAATAAAAAGCTATTAAATCCAAGCAAACCTACATTCCCCACCGCCTACGCCCCCTTCATATTTGCAAATACCGATCACCGAATTATCATCCTTCTCGTTTAACACAATCAGTCACTTTGGCATTGTTTCTAGTCTCGCTGTGTTGCTCCTGAAAAAAAAATCTAAACATGGTGAAGTCACCAGGTTCGTATATATTTGTCTACCACTGAAACTGTTTGATTTTATTATTATATGTTATACGTGTTTTGAGTTATGTTAAATAAATACTGATTCTAAGATGTCCCTAATTAGGAGAAGGAGATGACTCATCTTCATCTTGGTATCTTAAATATGCGCCGCCACCGGTATGTTACTTATTATTATTATTATTATTATTATTATTATTATTATTATTATTATTTGTTACTACTAGACGTTTTTAGAGGTCAGTATTCATTCGATCAATTTGTTAATTGTTTTCTATAGGGTTCAAAACAGGAAAGCATGAAGCTGACTATCGATGAGCTTTTTGAGCCTCCTGATGAAGATGGAATACGGTTGGTTATTACACATGGAATGAAATATTTCTTTTTTCTTGTTTGTTTATCACATTTTTCATTTTGTCCATGTATTATTAATAATAGGATGCTGCGCATTCCAGAAGAGACTAAAAAATATATGCGTGAATTCAAAGAGACTCAAGCTCGATTCTGGCGTCTTCCAAATGTTCCAAAAAACAAGAAGTTAAATGCTGTGAGCCTGCCTGCCTTGATAGTATACTAGCATTTTTTATTTGTATATCAATCCAATCTGTATTACAAGTAATAATTGGATCAATTATTATTATATATATTATTGTAGGGTGATAATCAGAAGAACAAAGTAAGTGGTCAACCAGTTCCAAAACAACCTAGGAACCCACTATATCAAATTCTTGAAGATAAACACAGCTCCAAAATTCTTCAAGGAAAACCACAGCTTAATGCGGCTGCTGCTGCTGAAGACGATCATGTTCCTCCAACTGAACTTTCACTGGGGCAACGTGAAAGCGAGGTCGAGCATGACCGTGCTGGTAGGATCACTAAACAGCTTTTTAATTTGCCAACTGAAATTGTATTTTAGTTTTTAGGAAGAATAGACATATAACTAACTAAGTACTATCTTTAAGAGGTAAGGACATGCATAAATTGTTTTACTTGAAAATATATTTTTTCTTGACCCTGTATATATACACATACAATCATTTCATCCATGCAATCATTTGTCATTCCATTTCATCCAGCCAAACAAGCCCACTACTTAAGCGGTCCATCAACATACATGTATGTTGAAGCTTGTACCAGATACACGTTATATCACTCCTTATATATAGAGACTAGTCTTCGTTTCCTTTTGTGATTTATCCTTGTTAATATATCTTTCTTTGCCAGAAATATGTTGGAATTCATCTGCTTTTGATTTGTTTAATTTTGGCTTAACAGAAGATGTTACTGCCTCAACCGAGGAAAAGCAGCTTGCTACCTATGGAACCAAAATACCCAATAACTTACTTTTGGACGAAGTTACATCTGTTCAAGAACTTAAAAAGGTGAGCTTTATGAAGTTTTTAATGGTTAATCATCATGCAAGCAGGATAAAGTTCTTAATGTTTAATTAGCATTTCTAGAACTTCTAGTTATAGTTGCTTCTCAACTGTCGTTAAATGTGAGATAAAGTCGTGTAGGATTTTATTTGCTTTGGTCTTTTAATAATTTTCATCCTTTCGGGTGGTATTTGATGAACTAGTTTTCACCCGTTACACGACCCACCGTTTTCCACTTATTATCGCACATCGGGGTGGCCCCCCCTGTTTCACCGCCTACTAACAACTATCCGTTTTAAGTTAACCATTTTTGACCCATTACCTAACCCATCATTCTCCTGATTCTAACTTGAGCCAGTTTTGACTACACTAAATTTCACACATTAGGGTGGTGGCATCTGTTTCACTACACTAAATTTTACCGATTCTAACTTGAGCCAGTTTTGACCCGTTACCCACCCACCATTATAATCGTAATGGTTTTTGTTCGCTGTTTTTTGTTTGTTTGTTTTTAGGATCATTGTGGACAATGGCATCATATGCTGTATCAGTTAATGAGATGCATTAAGGTTTTTGCCACTCATAACCAGCCGCCTCTATTAGCCCAATTGCAACTTTTTATGTAATAGTGGGCTTGATTGGCTATTTAATGGTAGTTTTCTTGATTTGGTGGTAATATTGGTATCATATTTGAGGCTTGAGCTATTGGTCCATGAAACAATTAAAATGGTTGTTTAGAGAAGTAATTCTATCCACTGGTTATATGGTTTGGTTTCTGTTCCACCATACACTAATAGTGCTTGAACCATTTTTGACCCGTTACAAAACTCGGACTGATAATATATTAATATCACACAGCAGGGCTGGCACACGCCATGGAAGCTTGATGTTTAATACATTTTGCCATTTCAGGTGACAGATGAGGACATGGAAGCATATAGGATGAACAAAGATGATCATGAGGACCCAATGAATGACTTCCTAAACTAAGCTTTCTCCAGAATGCATGACAATGCAGTTCCCTCATTACAAGTACTTGAACTAAATTCTAGCTTCTTTGAGAATTGATGTGACATACTAAACACATCTCTACTTGATCATAATGGCTACACACACGATGCCATGATGATAAGTAACTTTTATATGATCGATATGGTTCTTATGGAAATAATAATCAATTATATGCATTCACTATTTCGTTAGATTTTATGTTCAAACTTTTTTTAACAGCTCCTTTAAGTTCGAATTAACTACGTTTTACACTCACTGCAATTTTGATTTCAAATTCCATTAGTTGTACATTTAGTTCAATAGCTTGATTTAACCTAACACTATCAGTCCTTAGAGTGGATACAATAGGTTTCTATCAAGTTTTTTTAGAAAACACCCAAAATGCAGAAAAATGAAGTATTGGAAACCATTAAAAAAACAAAGAAACGTATTCGTAAAAAGTAACAGTTTTTTAGTCATCTCTCTGTGGATGATCGCATTCGGTTCCAATATTAGTATGTTTCTTATCGATCCCTGGTGCTCCAGAACGCACAATTAATTCATCTCTTGTATCTAGTATTTGGTATCGATCCCTGGTGCTCCAGAACACACAATTAATTCATCTCTTCCATCATTTCACCATCGGAGGCGGTCAGCTTTTCAAAAATATGGGTGTTTCCTCTAGTGCCCGTGTTCAAGGGACGTTTCATGGCAATAAAAAGACAGATATTTTATTGTAAACTCAGTCTAAAAGGGACATTCTCAAGATTTTCCCTATAAAAAGCTTGTTCTTATCTCAACGCATTATGGTACGATACCTGCCTGACCCACCCACCCATTTAAAATTCTGTTGGACCAATTGTTTTTTTTTTTTTTATCGGCAAATTACTTTTCATTCAACACCCAAAATATACGTTACATTGTACAAGCAAGACAATAACACAATGTAAAACGTCCATAAAATCACCTGTAGTTACTACTGTTACAACAAAATTTCCTACCCCATGTCATCAAAAATTGTGTATCTCTCCCACTCCATAATGCGTTTAGTCGCCCTATGTTTGTACCCTATAAAAACCCTGAGATGCATTTCTCCAAGGATAATATCACTTGGATAAACCATATTCATCTTTTTATGTTATCTCCCCCGTTAATATGGTTGTTCTCCTCACCATTCCTCACAGAAGCTTGGCCTTGTGAAACTGGGCTTCTCCTACGTCTAGTCCACTTTCTAGGAATAGCCTCAATCTTTTGCTCCACTCCCTCCCTTGAGCCAAAATAAACTTCACCATTTTTCTTAATCTCTTGCTCCACTCTCCCCCTTAGACCAAAATAATTAACTTCACAATTATTATTATTACTATTATTCTTCATTTGAATGCACAGATCTCCATTCATATCCAACACATGCGCCTCTTTTTGTCTTTCCTCGAGCCTCCCCACCGAATCATTCCCATGCCCATTAAATGCATGTACCACATCCCCATGCACCAAAGTCCCTTTGTCTGCTTTTGACTTTTCCAATTCCACATCCCCATCTCCGGCACCTGTCGGGCTCTGATTGTCACCGGAGTTCAGCTGCGGCTCCTCCAACAGCTCCGCACCAACCTTAACCAGCGTATGATCAATCTGATCCTCAGACGTTTGAACCGACGTTACAAAATCTTCACCAATGACTGTCACCTGATCTCCGATGTAATCCGGGATCCACCTTCCCGAGCCTTCCGACACCCAACACGTGAATGAATCACCTCTCCACCTGACTCTTATCTCTTCCTCAATCTTTCTACCATGTTTAACAAGAACACCTACGTATGCTCCAGACAGGTCAGTGTTTTCCACCCCATTTTCCACCTCTTTGATTATCTCCCCGTACACTGCTCCGATTCTTTCCACATTCTCGTTTGATTTTAGGATAAGCGGGAGACCCGTGATCTTGAGCCATGTAAGTCTCTCATATTCAAGAAGCTGCCCTTCCCACTCGACTACTTCGGACAACCAGTCACCCCATACCCGTCTTGCATCCAAAAACTCTTTGATCTTATCTGGCGATGAACAAGTAATCAAAACTTTCAATCCACCAAGATATCGCACCTCCATTTTAACATTCTTAACCTCTCTCAGGCCATTAGGTAGTGTACACAACCTATAATAATCCCTTGCCCAACCAACAACCGATATACCTTTCCATGACATAGGTAAATTTGCCTCGCCATTTTCCATGTTGATCACCTTTATCTCACCAGTATGATATTCACCTCTACTCCCCGTCAGTTTCTCACTATACGTCTGGTTCTTGTCCAAAACCACATAGTTAACCCCTACCGACGCATTCCCCTGACCCAGATCATCCTGTCTCACATTCCTTCTTTCAAAGTTTGCATATCTTCCTTGTCCACCCACTTTTCGAGCTCGACTGTCTTCTTTGCTAAACCGAGCCACCTTTGCATAAATACTTCTCCCATATATTTTCAGGTTGTTGAGAGCTCCAATCATTTTCTCTGTGTCCCTCACGTTAGCATATCTCACGAATGCAAATATCTTCCCGAACTTGTCTCTCTTCCTCGCGATGTACACGTCAACCAGCTGACCACACCTCCCACATTCCTCCCTAAATTCTTCAGTCGAAATCCCATCTGGAAGATTTGACACGAAGAACGTGATTGAGAGTTGATGACCACTGTCTACGTTATCTGGCGGAATCTCTCCCTCCTCAAGATTTGCCATTTTCAGGGGTGCACCATCCTCAGAGAGAGTAGCTCCGGGAAGCAAGTTTGTCCGCTAATTGCAAAAGATGGACCAATTGTTTTTATCTTCCAAGGTTATTGGGCTTAGAGAGTTAGACGGTTAGAGTGTAAACTAAAATTTTTAATGAAAAAAATTCAAGGTGACCCTAATGGTTTCAAATGGGTCTATTAATTGGAGGATAAGTGGTCAATACATTAAATGAGCAAAGTCAACCAACCACAACCTCTTCCTAGCGACATGTTGTCATGATAAACAAATCTGCAAGACTACAGCCTTGTCTAGGAGGTGACGGCGATGTTGCCGCATGCCAACCATAGTCGAGAAGCCCTACCCGTGAAGTGTCCCATCCCCTTTAATGATCCTCGCTTCGGTATCGTGGGTACATACTATATTACTAGTTACTAGTCATAGTATATGAAACGTATATAAAAAAGTAGGTTATTTTCCAAAAATCAAAAGTGTTTGGAATTGAATATTGGTGATACCATGTACTGCATTGCGTGGTAGAAAGCCGTTTCCACGTCCACAATAAATAAATGGCGTCTCAGATACTTTCAGAGGAGTTTCTTCATCTTCAATAAACGTGATATGTAGTAAATAGTAGAGGGACCTGAAGTGTAATTGTAGAGTATTATAGAGGGTTATTGTGAATGTGTGTAATTGTACTTAAATACTTTGTTGTTGAATGAGAAGAGCAATGGATGATTTAGAGAGTTATCTCACTCTTCTCTGTGTTTCTTTCTCCTTCTCCTATCTTTCACTCTTTAGTTTCTTGATTACCAAATTGATCCATATCAAAATGCAAAACAGTAACGATCGAAATTCAACTCAACGATCGCTGAATGTTGAGAGAATAAGTTGAGATTCCCATTGCACTTGTAATTAGTTAGTTATACAAGCCAAAGGCATTATAGTCCAGCGGCATCTTGGTGGTGAGATAAGACTTAGGGACCATAAGGTCCTGGGTTCGAATCTCACAAAGGGGGTTTTCTCATAATTATGAGTTTCCTCCCGAATTGGTGACTTGGTGCTGGAATATGAGATCGCGTGACAACATTTGTGGCACGATAATACTCCAGTGTTCCGTGAGTGATTCCAACTTGTTGGCCGTTCAAAAAAAAGTTATTTATACAAATTACATACTTTCAATGCGTACTTTAACAAAATACCATAATTATTCTGTTTTTGTATGCCAACATGGGTTTTACTGTTTCACACTTTCACTAGCTTTTCTTTCCCGATCACTTTAGGGTGCAAACAAGCCCAGCCGAGCCTCAGCTAGAGCTCGGCTCGTTTACTATATATTAATTAATATATTAAATTAAAATAACATAAATAATAAGCTCTTTTATGCTCAGGAGCTCGATAAGTGAAGCAACTTTAAATGAGGGGAAAATATTAATAAAACTAATATCACACTATGGCTCAACGAGCGTAGCGAGCTTCACATGTCAGGCTCGATAAATAAACGAGCTTTGTTTTAGGCTCAAGCTCGGCTCGAGCTTGAGTAGCTCGCGAGCAACTCGGCTCGTTTACACCCATAGTTTTTACAGAGCGTTTTAACATTTTTAATAACGAATGCTCATCGGGCATCATGCATCGGATTTTGGTATTAAATTGCGTCGAATAGGATCAAAACGCTCATTTTAAAACCAAGCTAGAATGACAGCTAAAGTATTAATAACACTATGATGATGACCAATCAATATGCTATAAATAATGCTATGCAGATAAGACCATGTCAAGTTGTCACAAGTCTTGAATCATTTATGGCAAAGTTTTCACAAACAGTTGGGCTGGATTTAACCTTACGTGGGTCATTGTTCATTTAATTTAAATAGACAATTCTGATCAAATAATCAAGCCAAAGCTTATTGTATCTCAACCTGCACACGCCTTTAGTGAAACAGGAAATTGTAAAACATATCGATGAGGGCTTTAACAAAACTTCTATTCTTTTCTATTGCTTTATTCTCAGCTTTGTCAAATTCAGCTGCAGTAGACACCATAACTGCAGGTCAAGCACTCATAGACAATGATACGATTGTTTCGTCTAACGAAATGTATGAATTGGGCTTCTTTAGCCCTGGTAACTCGAATAATCGATACTTGGGGATATGGTTCAAGAAAATATATCCTCAGACAGTTGTATGGGTTGCTAACAGAGAAACTCCACTCACGGGTACCAAAGGTGTGCTCAGAGTCAATAGCAATGGAATGCTACTGCTTTTTAGTGGCAACAATACCATGATTTGGTCTTCTAATTCATCTGTATTCGTTAGTAATGATAACGTTGTAGCAAAGCTTCTCGATTCTGGGAACTTTGTTGTGTGTAATAATAGTAGCACTGACCAAGATTTCATTTGGCAAAGTTTTGATTATCCAACTGACACTTTGCTAGCCGGAATGAAATTCGGAAAGGATTTGGTAACAGGCCTAGATAGGCACTTGACATCTTGGAAAAGTATGGATGATCCTTCTCCAGGTCTGTATGTAAGTTGGATGGATACGAATGGATATCCACAAGCGTTTGAAAGGCGAGGTTCAGTTTTACGATTGAGGTTTGGACCGTGGACTGGCGTTAGGTTTAGTGGTTTTCCTAGTAAGCCAAATCCTATATACACATATGATTTTATCTTCAATGAAAAGGAGGTATATAGTATATTTCATCTTATTAATAGCTCAATTATGTCAAGGGTGTATCTTAGTCCAGAAGGTAACGAAATGCGCTTGAACTATATTGATCCCACCCAAGGTTGGATGCCATATTTGGTCACGACGGTTGATATGTGTACCCAATATGGACTTTGTGGTGCATATGGAATATGTAACATTAACAGTTCTCCTGCATGCACTTGTACGGAAGGTTTTCAACCAAGATATCCAGTACAATGGAATGCAGGAAATTGGTCAGGTGGTTGCAAACATGAAAAACCGTTAAATTGTGGGAATGCGAATGGCTTTAAAAAGCTTTCAGGTGTGAAATTGCCAGACACCCGACATTCGTGGTATAATCTGAGCATGAACCTTAGAGAATGCGAACAGGCATGCAAGAGGAACTGTTCTTGCACAGCTTATGGAAATATGGATATCAGAAGAGGTGGCAATGGATGTTTGTTATGGTTTGGTGACCTGATGGATGTTAGAGTGTATAATGAAAATCAAGAACTTTACATAAGAACAGCCACATCCAACGTATCAGGTACGCAAAAAGTTTATTTTTCATTCATATAAATATGTTTCAATCCGAGTATAATTATGTGCAATAGTTAACATACAACTTGAGTTAACGTATGGCTGTTCGTCTGTCATTTCCATCATATACAGGCATTCAGTAACAAAAAGTTGGTGGTTTTATGTGTCTTTCAGCTGTGGAATCTCGCTTTAACAGGAAAGTAATCATAGTAATTGTGGCTACAACTATGGCTGTTTTGGTTCTGTTGGGCCTAACCATGGGAGTGTATGCTTGGAAGAAGAAAATGTCTTCTGCTCGAAAGCAAGGTACTGCAATATGTATACATATATGTGTGTCTGTCTTATATTATCCAAAGCACGCCCATAATGTACAATTGTTTTTTTAACGACAAATGTTACTCTTACTCTCCTTTACACCAATTATTCTAAATTACTCCATTGTCTAGGTGTCAACCTAAGAACACCCCCCCCCCCCCAACCATATGTGCAATTATGTATGCACCCTTCTTTGTGTAATCTTAAGTATCCAAATGTATTGCTATTTAGGTAATCTGGTGAAAGCCCTTTCTGAGGATTTTACTGGAGGGGGCCAGCAAAAAGATTTAGAGTTGCCATTTTTCAGTTTTTCTGAATTATCTAAGTTGACTAATAACTTCTCAATCAACAATAAACTTGGAGAAGGTGGCTTTGGTACTGTTTACAAGGTAACATATTCATGCATATTTGTCTTGTATCACAATAAAGTATGTTCCACAAGGCACACAAAAAATGTTCTTGGAGATCAGTAGAAGGAATATCATATGCTAATGGTTATGTTACTAATCTTAAGGGTGTAACGGAAGATGGCCGAGAAATAGCAGTGAAACGGTTATCTGAAACTTCTACACAAGGACTTGACGAGTTTATGAACGAGGTTAGATGTATTCACAGGCTTCAACATCGAAATCTTGTGAAGCTTCTAGGATTTTGTGCTCAAAAACATGAAATCATGTTGGTTTATGAATACATGCCCAACAGAAGCCTAGATTTAGTTTTATTTGGTAAGAATCTCTACGGTTGATGCACTTCTTTAATCCCAATTTGAAACGCCTTTTGTTTTTTGATGACCTGTGTTAATCAAAAGTTTCCTTTTGTAAAGTTTAAGCCAAAGATATCTAGTTGCCCAAATTAGTCCAAATTGGGTAGATATTTGAGTTAAAATTCAGATTTTTTGCAATAAGGGTTTTATTCCAATACTGTAATAAGTTAAGACAACTAATTTTAGTATTTAAGTGTGTGCAGATGAGACCCAAAGTTCAATGCTTGATTGGACCAAACGATTCCATATCATCAATGGGATTGCTCGAGGACTTCTTTATCTGCATCAAGATTCACGCCTTCGTATCATACATAGAGATCTGAAAGCTGCCAATATTTTGTTGGACAATGACATGAACCCAAAGATATCAGATTTTGGGCTTGCTAGAAGATTTAAAGCATACGAGGCTCAGGCTAAGACAAAGAATGTGGTTGGAACTTAGTAAGAATCTTATACCAAATTTCACTTGCTCGGGTCGAGTCCATGTGGTATATTCATATCAATTGCTTTGTTAAATTGTTTGCAGTGGCTACATTCCTCCAGAGTATGCAGTTCATGGAGTTTTCTCTGTAAAATCAGATGTGTTTAGCTTCGGTGTTTTAGTTCTGGAAATAGTAAGTGGGATGAGGAACCGAGAATTCTCTTCTCACGAACACCGTGACAACCTTCTTGGACATGTAAGCTCACTACACAGTGATCAATGTTGTTTATTTGAACATTGATTTGATAGTACCTTAAGCACAAAATTATTTATGTATTATTCCAGTTTAATTGAAATCTACACTAAATTATAACGACACATATATGTAAATATTGTGCTTGAACTTTTACGAGTTTTAACAAATTTCTTGATCTGATTAACTTGTTCATTTTATTAATAATTTACTAAATCTGATGTATAGGCATGGAGACTTTATAAAGATGGCAAGTGTCTTGATCTGGTTGGTGCACCTTTAGTCGATGCATGTGTCATCTCTAAGGTACTACAATCAATACACATTGGTTTGTTATGTGTGCAAAATCATGCAGAAGATAGGCCAACAATGTCATCTGTGGTATTGATGCTGGGTAATGATGGTGTATTGCCTCAACCTAAACCACCTGCATTTTTTACAGAGCCCGAGCTTGACCCATGTGCATACAGGACACAAGAACCTTCGGTCAATAATGTGACTATTTCACTAATAGGTAGATAGAGTGAGTTTGCATGTCGAAGTCCATAAACCATACAGTATTTCACTACATCTCCCCATTAATTTGTTGCATGACAATTGCCATATTTTTAAAATTCTAGATGTAACAACCGTTTTCAAGACAAAGTGGATGCCATTTGAGTATGCCATGTGCATTGATGATGCCCCGAGTTGGTTGAGAGATGCATAATTTGTTAAGGCAATCATAGTAGGCGATATTGGTTGGGACAGGACTTGGGTGATAGTGAAACTTAAGCAACATATTTTGAAGCGATCCATGAATGAACCAACCTTTTAAGTCTCTCAAAAAACATTTGACTCATCATGAGCCCCTGTTTAAACGTTTGGCATGCCACAAGCTTGCTTAAGGACCATAAATGCCCCACATTTCAATGGTAGTCCTTGAATCATCATCATCATACTCAGTTAATCCCACCAATAGCAAAAGCTAAGGTAGGGTCTGAGGAGGGTAAGATGTAGACAGTCTTACCTTTACGCCGTGAGAATAGAGAGGTTGCTTCCAGTGAGACCCCCGGCTCGATAATGATGACACCTTGAAGTAAACACAAAACTTGATAACATCGCGCTCATGACATATCTAAGGAAAAGAAATTCATGTGTTTGCAAGGCAACCTTGTTATCCTCTGGAACATAGAAATGGTCTACCCTCCTTAGCCGGACTAGGGAAGTTTATGTGTTTTGTGATCTTTATAAGGTAGGCAGGTAAAAAATTTCTCTAGCTACTTAGTTTCCATTTAAATAAATGATACTGAAGTATAGAAATCGATAGATATTGTTTTATCGATCAGTGAACATTATTCATATTTGTTCAAAAATAAAGTATACAAATGATATGCTAAAAGATAAATTTGTTGAGATTTTGTTGTGGATATTATGCTTCTAACTTTTGGAGAGATTATCATTACATTGTTTATGATGTTAGTTACACCTGACTTTTTTCATGAAAATAATTAAAGTGTGGTGTTCCACCACTTTTTTCATCTGTGCATCTCTGGAAATAATGCCAAACATGAATGTTATTCTTTTTCATATATGTAGTGGTGCATACAACACAAGAAAACTATGATGAAGACAACATTCATGTATCACATTTTTATGTATGTATCACATTTTCATGTATGCATGTATAATATCTTTGTATATATTATTCATAAAAAAAAGTTATCTTCACTGCTTTTTTTATAGAATTTGTCAAAAAAAGATTGAAACGAGATACATGTTCTACAAATCAATTTTGTGCATAATATAAAAAACAACCATATGTAAATTATAAATAAAAAAATGGCATAGGATTTTAAAAATATGGCATGCGTAGCCAATATCATTTGTTTATTTATGTAATTTGGAATAGTCAAAGTAATGGTCATCCTTTTGTAACCTAGTATGAGGTTGCTTCGAGGAAACTCTTGCCGCCATGTGAGCCTTGCGTCATTTACATAACAAGTCATACCACTTAATTATTATTTAAACTATTTTTTTTTGAACGGTCATTTATTATTTATTATTATTTAAACTACTATTAAACTTTCAACTTTATTTATGTATTTGAACAAACGTGATTCATGTTTAAGCGTGAACTTTGTGTGCACAGTTGTTTAAAGATAGTTGAACCCGATTATCTAATCGGATCTCTAAGACTCTAAATATCCGATCTAAAAGTTCTTTCTTACTCAGTTTTAAACCTGAGATCTTCATTCAAAGAGAAAATTTGCTAGTATGAGGTTCTAACTTCTAACATTCTTGATTCTTCATATATTAACTTTCAAAATTATTCAATAATTCAAAACTTAAAGCTTTTATCATTTACTTTGTCTAAAATGCATATTTTTCTTTTCTTTTTATGTTTTAACAAACTTAAGGAATTAATAGTTTTGAAATGCATTCCAAACAATTAAAAGATTAAATTGGTGTATGATAGTAATATATGTAAACTTAGACCACGTGTAGTGGGGAAGGGAAAAACATAAGGCCCCTGATTTTCATTGGTCCATGTGGCTGAATCAGCATGGGGCTTAAAGTGAAAATGGGGTGTAGTAGTAGTGGGTAAAAGATAAGGCATGAGGTGTCAAGCATTGGGAGAAAGGAACATTGGAAGGCATGAGGGTCAAACATTGGGAGAAAGGAACATTGGAAGGCATGAGGTGTCAAGCATTGATTGGTTCTTCAAATTGTTGCACAACGTTATAATCCTCGCGCCGGAGAAGATTTTGGAAAGATAGCGCCCCATGTAATGGTGTTGGGGGCGCTATCTTTTGATTCACGCCCAACATAAGACCCCAGTACACACCGTCTTAAACCGCGTGATACAAAAGATGTATGACTTTAACTATAGTTAATTTTAAATATAGAAGGTAGTAAACCTTTATGTCGAGCACTGTTTCAGCTACCACTCTATTCACATCATGATTCATGGCCACACTTAATGACATGAGTGGAGTGGTTTGTGTTTTGGTATTTTAATGTATAACCACATGTATTCATTTCTTAAACTCGTCAAGTTACATTAAAATATAAATTTTCGATTCGTTATTCAAAATGATATCAAAAAGTGGATAGCATAGTAACGGATTCAAAAATTATAGAAAAGTAAAAAAGAAAACCTAAACAACTATTTGTTTTTAATAAAATACAAAAGAAACTTGCACACACACACACACATAGTCTAATTATATATATATACAAATTGTAACATTTTGTGTGAGAGGGATTTACTGTTTCCCTCAATACAAGTGTATGAAGCACCGCGTACAACCATGTGAAGCACCGTTCTCTCTCCCCTCCTCTACAGTTTTCCATCCCTCATCTCTAACTTCCTATTTCTGTGACCCATCGTCGATGCCTGTTCTTGACCGGTGGCTTCGGCTGCCGGTTTCTTTGCTTGCTCCCGCAGTTATGATGGGGGTTATGGTATGTGGATGTTGTTATGTCTCCGATGATTGGCAGCCGTTGTTCTTGGGTTCACCGTCGTCTTTTACTGTCAAACCCTAGGCGACGAGGGATGTTACCGTTTTCAGGTTCGACGGCAAACAAGGATGGTCTGTTGGTTCGGTGCGCACGCACGTGACAGCATCCATGAACCCGGTCCTGTTGTCGGAGAATGAGCCATATCTTTTCATCTGATTCAGGCAAACACAACCATCTTAGGCGTCAGGTACTTCTCTTTGTAGTTCCGATTGTATGTAGGGGATGGAGTTTCGTTGTGAGGTCTTTGGGTGGGAATAAGATATGTATTTAGGTGTTATGTTTGTGGGCTTTGTAATGGGTTTTCTAATAAGAGGTTGTGAGATACGAGTAATATTCTTACAAGAAGATGAGGTCTTGGTGTTAACTGTCTATTGAAAGAATAGGAATTGCAGGTGTATGTGTGTGTGAGAGAGGGGGTAGGTTGAAAGTAGAGGAGTTGAAAGTTAACCAATTGTTTATATAAATTGGGTAAATGGTAAAGAAAAAGGTGTAGTTGGGGCTTTTACCCACTCAGTTATAAGCATATACATAAGAAACATCGTAATGCATGTATGTTACCGTTATCATTGTAATACGTGTAATGAAGCTAGGTTGTTGTCATAACGCGCGATGCGGTTTTGTAGCTCTGTTTCCATGGGGTCAAATATGAGTATCCGGTTGCCCCCGCCGCGGCAATGCGCGGCGGGTATAACACTAGTTGTATACTGTATAATTGATGGTGTAACTCATACATGGTATATTTTTCCTATTAATGTACTAATAAAATTATTGAGGGAATATTTTACATAATGGTAATCAAGTTTTAGGAGTGTTTCAATTAAGTCACTCATATGTTTTTCTGTTCTAACTAAGTTATTGGAGTTTATTTTATGTTCTAATCCTATGTAATTTACCTGAATAAAAGGTAAACTATCATATATAGCATTTATTTAGTTTTTTTAATGCATATTGACATAATTAATGTAACAAATCAAATTAATTGATAAAAGAAATAACATAAATCAAATTAATCATTCCTTTGCATTCATGTTCCGGAGAAAAAAAAAACTATCTTCTATGGTACGAAACATAAATGAAACTTAAGTGACCTTATTAGAACAAAAAATATTATGAGTGACCTAATTAGAAGAATCTTAAAACTTAGTTACTATTTAGCAAAGTTACTAGTATATAATTACCATGTGTTGTATTTTAGTATGTCACTAGAAAAAGATTAATTTATTATAATATATATAGTTTATGGGTTTTTTTTGGAATGTATTATAGTATGGGTTTGCGCCTAGGCGCGAGGCGCTTCAAGGCATAGCCTAGGGCGCCTCAGGGCTTTGCGCATACGCATTTTCCCAAAGGCGCAGAAAAGCGCATTTTTTGGCCATTTTTCAGTCTCGTTTGGCCCTGAGGCGCGTGCCTCTCGTACACCAAGTATTTTTATGCATAAAAATGTTGTACCTTGGTGTTTTGGGCTTGTACATATAGGTCATCGTCATCATCATCATCATCATCATACTCAGTTAATCCCACCTATAGCAAAGCGAAGGTAGGGTCTGAGGAGGGTAAGATGTAGACAGCCTTACCTCTACACCTAAGAATAGAGAGGATGCTTCCAGTGAGACCCCCGTCTCGATGTGGTTTGGTATTAAGCCTTGGACATAAGGCACAGAACACTTAGCAATCGGGACAAACCCATTCAGTGCATGTACCCCTTTGTCTTTTGGCTATCAATGCCACCACATGATGCATGATTAACCGTCCGTCTTTTTAACGTTATTTTCACGAAATTAGTAAAATAATGTTAAAACTAGCGCAACTTTACTTTTGCCCCCCGATGGCCACACATATATACATTATATGCGCACACCGTAAGTGGGGCGTTGGCTTGTACATATAGATAAAATCATATAAAAACCTTATTTATAGCTATATTTTGGGTAAATGAAGCTAAAAACCTATGGGATATATAAAAAAATTATATAATTAGTGCGCGCTTCGAGTATGAAAATCTCATGCTTTTTACGCTTTGCGCTTCGCGCGATGCACTTAGACCTCTTCGCTTTTGTGTTAGCGCTTTTTAAAACCAAGATTATAGTTTGTTAAGCTAGGATATATTTGTTTTTGTTACCATAATATATAATTGTTTGATACATTGACTAGTAAAAGAAAACAAAGAAAGAAAACGATGTCTCCACTTGTGTCCATGTGATAATAAATGAGAAGTTGAAAATAGTTACACATGAATTAAAGAGAAAGGTAAATAAAAAATGTATAAGAGTATGAGTGAATGGCAGGTCTCTGAATATGGAGTTTTGAACGACAAGGCTGTTGGTCGTTGTCGAACTTAGACTTAACAAATTATAAGAATTTGATATTAATATGCTTTCTAACTCCTATTTGTAAGCTATATAATAGGCTCATATCGATCAGTTGCTGCTAAATTGACCATATGAATAACAAAATTAGAATTTATGTTGCTCCTAAAAATCAACCAACCTCCTAACCTACAAACTAAGAAATAAACTAACCCCCCCCCCCCCCCCCCCCCAACCCCCCACACACACACAAAAGTATATAAAAACAGGTACATGTTTATGTATAATTTATGATGTTTTGAGACCGACCGAGAAAGTGGAAAAAGAAGGTAACCCTAGGATAATCGGCATGTTGGTGTATTTTAAAGACTCGTAACAATAAAAACCAACCAAGATTTTAGATGAGATTAAAGTGTTTGGTTTATTATGAGTGAGGAATCGGTCAAGGCTAAGATTCTTGGGTTGGTTGTATGTGTAATGTAGATAATTTTGTTTAGTTTCGCCTTGGTCCTTTTTTTATTTTTCTTGCTGGCTACTTTTAAGTTCTAACTGGTGTGCTTAAAGGCGCGCGTTGCGCACCTTACAATTTTGTCGTATCCAAATTTAAAAACGACATCTCACACAAACATAGGTATATTTGTATTTATTACTTTAAAAAAGGCAAAATGGAATTTATTAATCCCAACTTTTTGCAGTTGGCCGATAATAATCCCAACTGGGTTTATTCTTCCCACCAGTCCCAACTTTCACACATTTTACTCTCACTGCACCCACCGTTAACTCGCACTAACCCCGTTAGCTGAAATCCACGATTCTAGGCGATTACTCACCGGACTTGAAAGAGGGAATCGAGACGAAGATATTGGTATGTTCAATTGCAGAAATAAGCACGGTTCGATGGTTTAATCGTCGGTTCCGGTCATCCCATCCGAGGATAACATCAACCTACGACCGATGAACCGTGCTTATTTCTGCAATTGAACATACAAATATCTTCGTCTCGATTCCTTCTTTCAAGCCCGGTGAGTAATCGCCTAGAATCGTGGATTTCAGCTAACGGGGTTAGTGTGAGTTAACGGTGGGTGCAGTGAGAGTAAAATGTGTGAAAGTTGGGACTGGTGGGAAGAATAAACCCAGTTGGGATTATTATCGGCCAACTGCAAAAAGTTGGGATTAATAAATTCCATTTTGCCATTAAAAAATTGTTTGGACCTTTAAAAAAAACAAAAAATAAAACTTGCACTTCCAATGATTTGAACTTGAGACCTTGGGGAATACAAATGCATTACAAACCACTCCACCACCTACCCATTTTGTGATTTATTATAAAATCATATATTTTTATTAATAAATAAGTGTTTGTAAAAAGTGTTTGGACCTTTAAAAAAGGTAAAAAAAAAAAAAACTTACACTTCCCATGATTTGAACTTGAGACCTTAGGGAATACATATGCATCATAAACCACTCCACCACCAACTCATTTTGTAATTTATTATAGAATCATGTATTTTTATTAATAAATAAGTGTTTGTAAAAAGTGTTTGGACCTTTAAAAAACTAAAAAAAACTTGCACTTCCCATGATTTGAACTTGAGACCTTAGGGGATACAAATGCACCACAAACCACTCCACTACTAACCCATTTTGTGATTTATTATAGAATCATATATTTTTATATTAACAAATAAGTGTTTATAAAAGAAAAAGAAAAAGAAGTTGTGACAACACTATTCATTTAGTGGAGCTATAAAGTTATGTATAATTAAATTGTTTCCTGCCATTTAAAAAATATATTTACATAGGACTTCATAAAATATAAATATAAATATATTTAGATATATTTAAATTTAAACGCAATTTGACTTCTCAAAATTAATCATCATGATACTCAGTAAATCACACCAATAGCAAAGTTGAGTCCAAAAATAAGATGTAGGCAGTCTTACCTCTAACCCATAGGAATAGAGAGGTTGCTTCCAGTGAGACCACCGGCTTCATAATAGTTTAGCATCAAGCCTTGGACATAAGGCACATAACACTAAAAAATCAGGCCAAGCCCGATTGATGCATGATTAACCTTTTGCCGTTTTAACGTTATTTTCAAGAATTTTATAAAATAACGTTAAAATCAGTACAATTTACCTCCCCCCTCCCCTTAAGGATCAACACATATATATATTATATGTGAACACCGTAGGCTGAACTTTACCTCTCAAAATTAATATCACATGAAAAACTAAAAATCAAAATTTGAATAAGAACGTTTTAAAATCAATATGTTAATATTTTAACCAATTAAACACAAGTATTTTATGTAAATTTATCACAGGTAGGGATGGGCATGGTATCAATATCGTACCTAACTGGTACTGAAAATCTCTAAAAATTAGTACCGGTACGTTATCGATATTCACATGTAAATATCAGTAATTACCAGTATTAGCATTGAAAAAGGAAAAATGTGGGTCTCAGTACCGAAAGTGATTCGTTACCATAAATTCGGTACGGAAACAAGAATTCGATACGACACCGGTACCATATTAATAGAGCCTCTTAAAAAATGAGCATTTTCATTTGAATTGAGATATTTTTTAACAGTGCAGTGAGAGTGAAAAAACATTTATTTTTAACAATTAAACTTTTATAAACATTAATTAATTATATCAGCCAGAACCTTCAAGTTCTAAGCCAAAATTATGCCGATAAATTGGAGTGAGAAAAACATAAGATAAAATTGATGAAAACCTAATGGTGGTGTAAACACTAATAAAAAAACGAACGATGGAGAATAGACAAGGATTAACAAAGACTATACTTTGACACTAAAAAAACACAGATTAACTATAAAATTAAGGCATAATCCATATATTAACATAAAAAGTTTAAAATTAACCTTAAATAATAAAAAAAAGGAATATTAGTTGGGTCCATGTTCACTGCTTATGACACCGTCAAGATGTCACCCTTCACACGTATGATCGACATCACAATTTACAAAGTCCATCCATTATATTATTTAATTCTATAGTGTCATGAGTCCACACATAAAACTCTTATTATTACAAACAGACACACATATATGATCAGACCCATAGTTGCAAACAAGAATATATCATATATGTAGCACATCATCATCATCATACAATAATATTTATGATATTATTATTATTATTATTTAACCATGGATAGAGATCATCGGAAAAGGAGCAGGGCGGCAGACGGCAGCGGAGGAGGAGGAGAGAGAAAGAAGGAGAGAGAAACGAAGGGAAAAGATATTATGGAAACCGAACCGGTGGTGTTGGTGCCACCACCGACAGAAGATGAGGTGGATGAATTCTTTGCTATCTTGCGCCGGATGAGAGAGGCGGTTAAATATTATGAAAAAGATAAAGGTGTACGGAAGTTGTCCGACCCATCACGAGAAGTTGAAGAGGGTGTGGAGAAGAGGAAAGAGGTTGCGATTTTGGATCTTAATACGGTGCCTGATGACGGCGAGTAGGTGGTTGTACGGCGGCGCGTGGGGTTTGTGTTTGGTTGGTTGATTGCGCATCTGGCGTAGGTTAGTAGTGGTATTGTTGTTATTAGGCTTTTCTGGTTGGCTATCTTGCGCTGCTGATGTTAAAAGTATGATATGTTATTATTCTCTCTTTTGTTGCTTTTCTTCTACGTATGGTCTAATATTATTATTTTGTTTAAGTTGATTGATTAGTTCTATATCGTGAAGACATGTTTCATGTGTTGGAAACTCATGATTAAAATTCTGAACACATGTACGTATTTGATTCTGACTTATTGATACATATAGTTGCACATTCTTTTTTTGTTTTGTTTTTTTTTTTTTTTTTTTTTTTTTTTTGTGGTGTTACATATCTTCTCTTATGCTATTAGTGGAATTTAATTGACACGATGCTAGGTTTTTCAAGAAAATCAAATACGTTATACAATTTTATTGTTTTATTTGAAACTAATGAAAAAGTTATTTTTTTATCATGCCCTAAATTTTATAAACTTATGTACATCTTTTAAATTATAATTTAACAGTACTGTTAAATAAAAACTATTAATTACGAACTTGTCTATAACTTATATTGAAAATCTAATTGATATATGTGACAGTTTTTTCCTTAACATGTATTATTTAAAAAATTTCCTAAAGTATTTCTAGAATTAAACAAAATCCTATAGTATTGCTACGTTTAACTTTTCTTATAACTATATATGAAAAATTATCATATAAAGTTAGAATAACACACACATATATGTATACTATGTGTATTATCAATTAGTTTTGCATATTATTGAATTATATACGTAACTCACACTATTCTCTAAGACCAAATCCAATGCACTATTCATATTCATGACTTAAATGGCTCATTCAACATGTGTTTCATGGTAAGCCCCTACACTATTGTGAGCTTTGTATGTAAGGAGAGGTGCGTAATGTGCTTCATAGTAGGGCCCTACGCTATTATGGGCTTTGCATGTTGGGAGAGGTGAATAATGCGCTTCAAGGTAGGGCCCTATGATAATTTTATTTTAATATTCTGTTGTAATACATGTATAATGTATTGATTAATTTTCGTAAGTTCTCACGGTTCTGACGATATTTTAACTTTTAAGATAATTAGATCTTCTACACACATAATTTTATTTTAGAGATTTAATATTTAATATTTCTAAATATAAATTATAAATTTATATTTCTTATACAAATAATGTGAAAATAAAAGAAATTTATTAATTATAAAAAGAATTTAGTTACTAAAAATAAATATAAATATATCATAACGTGGAAATGTAATTATTAATAAACTATGTTTGTAGCCGTTCAAAATAAAAAAAAATAAAAACTATGTTTGTAAGAATGGAAAAAAATTATTCGTTTTTGTAAAATATGATTTGACAACCGAATGAGCGTGAACAACAACAACACTACAAAAAAAAAAAAATTGTAAGGTGCTTTGGAGTTTGAAGCTTAGTAAATCCCCTTGATTTAGATAACATGTAAAATTTTATATTTGGATCATTGTTTTATTGGAGTAAACTAAAATTCAAATGAAGAATGTCTTTTATTTAGATGCTATAGAAGTCGCATAACACGAACAACACAAACCCTTATTTGGGAAGTTTGGATTGGGGACCCAGCTTCCACTTTAGGTATCGAGTGGAGTAGTGGTTGTAGAAAACTTGAATCAACAAGTCCTCATCATGTGATACCACCTCTCACCTAACATATATGCTTGCGTCTTTTTGAAATGCCATTATTCCAATATATTGACTATAGGAGTAGGACTTTTATCATAATATCCAGAGATGTCATAATATTTCATATAGGACTTAATTTGAAGCATGTATATTGTGTAATTTATGGCAGTTTTGACTAAATATGTCAAATTAGTGTTGTGTTCTCTGGTTTGGAGCTTGCCTGGATAACCTTTGAATATTGAGATCACTTTCGGATTCAAGTTATTTTTGTGGTACTCCAAAATCTTTAACCGGGTATGGCAAAGGTTTCAAGAACGAGTATGGAAATTTATGTGAAATTCATATTAATTCGATATCTCAAAACATGATAAACGATTCCTTTATATAGGGGTTTCTACAGGTGCAATGAATAGTCTTGATCAAGTGTGCCAGAAGCGTCTTCGAATATTTACGTGCCCTTCCGAGCTGTTAAAGATATGCTACTTAGGCTTCAACAAAACCCTCAATTCTAAATACAAGTAATGATATAATTAATACTCAACAAAAGAAATTCGCATGAGAACTTAAAAGTAATTCAAGAAAAATAATTTTCTTAAACAATAAACATAACAAGAAAAAGAGTTGAAGAAAGAGAGGAACAAAACCCATTGAATTAAGCGGGTTTCTAGGGGCAGAACCTATTTGAAGACACTGATAAATAATAAATACAAACTACAAAGAGTATTAAAGAAAATTATTTTTCTTGAATTACTTTTAAGTTCTCATGCGAATTTTAAACTTTTTATGTTAATATATGGATTATGCCTTAATTTTATCATCTCATATTGGTTAGTAAAAAATAAATAAATACAAACTACAAAGAGTATTAAAGAAATTTTCCAGCCCAAATTTATTAAAACGATAAATAAATCAAAGAATACATAAAACAAGTTTCTAATCCCATAATAATAAGAAAATATATGTATTAGAAAAGAGACCCAATATTATTAAAGAAAAAATTTTGAACGGCAACAAAATTCTTTTATTCCGAAACGTACTAGCAACACACTAGCAAATAAACAACATCCAACAACACCGACATCCGACATATGTCAACAGACAAACAAAATACAAATCCGATTACACAGACAATACTCGGCCACCCAAAAGACACGCCAGCCTATCTAATCTTATCCGTATCGAACCTGCGCCATGAGTCCCAATATTATTAACTTGAATAGAAACTTTTTAACACGATCGAGCCACCCAAAAATCCATTGAGAATTTTAAAAGTTGGTCAAATTTTTATTTGACACAGTCGCAACTAGTGATGGCTAATATGGCAGAGCGAATCAACGTATTAAGTATTTAAGTTGGGGTGTGATGACGTAGGTCTCGTGTTGAATACTCATTTTCAATTTCATTTGTTTATCTAAAAGTGAGAAGACTAATGTCTACAACTTACAAGGCTGTAGAGTCTAGCACACACTCACAAAATATTATTAGTCAATATTAGTATAGAGTTAATTGCCAATTTAGTCCCTGAGGTTTGCCATAAATTGCCACTTTCATCCAAAATGTTTTTTTTCTCATCTGTGTTCCTGTGGTTTCCATTTTCTGCCATTTTAGTCCAATCCTCTAACTCCGTTAAAAAAAGTCAGTTAAGTCAGGGGTATTTTTGTGCATACACACCAAAAGTTTTTCTTTTGCCATTTTCATCCAAATAATATTTAATTTATAAAAAACAAAAACACAATGAATGAAGATCTGCATCTTCCTCCACCATTAGCATCACAACCTTCCCATTAAACTGACCATTAATCCCTACTAGACTTCAAACACAAAATCACATATAACTAGAGGTGGCAAAATGGGTGGGTTGGGTTGGTTTGGGTGTTGGGTTAGGATGGGTTTGGGTTAGGATGGGTAAATTAAAAAAATAGGTTAGGATGGGTTGGGTCTGGATGGGTTTGGGCCTGGATGGTTTGGATTAAGATAAGCTCACATCAAAATAGATTAAAATAACAATAAAAAATTAAAAATTTAAAAAGTAAAAAAAAAATTAAAATAAAAAACAAAAGTAAATTTAAAAAAAAAATCTTAAGGGATGCGAAATATTTCATTTCGAAGCGGGACGGTTAACAACCCGGACTGTTTCGACTCGACTGACCCGTTATCGATCTGGACCGTGGCCGTTAACGACCCAGACTATTTCGACCCGACCGGACCCGTTAGCGACCCAAACCGTTTCGACCTGACCGTATCCGTTAGCGACTAGGACCGTTTCGACCCGGTCAGGCACGTTAGTGACCAGAATCGCTTCGACCAGGTCGGGCCCGTTTGCGATCCAGACCGTTTCGGCCCGATCTGGCTCTTCGACGACCGTGTCCGTTAGCGACCCGGACCATTTCGAACAGGCCGGGCCCGGTAGCGACCCGGACCGTTTCGACCCAGCCGGGCCCGGTAGCGACACGACCTATTTCGACCAGACCGGGCCCGGTAATGACCCGGACCGTTTTGACCCGATCGGGCCCGGTAACGACCAAGACCGTTTCAACCTGACTCGTCCCGTAGTGACCCGGACCATTTCGACCGGACTGGGCCCGGTAGCGACCCGGACCGTTTAGACCCGATCGGGCCCGGTAACGACCCAGACCGTTTCAACCTGACCCGTCCCGTAGCGACCCGGACTGTTTCGACCCAGCCGGGCCCGGTAGCGACCCGGACTGTTTCTACCCGACCGGGCCCGGTAACGACCCGGACCGTTTTGACCCGATAGGGCCCGGTAACGACCCAGACTGTTTCAACCTGACTCGTCCCGTAGTGACTCGGACGGTTTCGACCCGACCGGACTCGGTAACAACCCGGACCATTTCAACCCGACCGGGCCCGCCAACGACCTGACCATTTCGACCCGAACTGGCCGGTCAACAACTCAGACTGTTTCGACTCGTTCAAGCCCGCTAACGACTCGAACCATTTGGATGAGATCGTTCAAGCCCGCTAACGACTCGAACCAAAAGTATCCCAAACTCAACCAAATGGGTTGAAATTGCCAGGTCTACATATAACCCATCAAACCTCCTACAATCAACTAACATAAACCCTCCTTGATTTCCTCCTAGACACCAACCGTCGCCATCACCACCCAAATCAACTAACATAAACCCTAATTCCTAATCAACCCAATAGACCTCGAATTCGATATAGTTAATAAACAAGATCATAGGGCTTTTAATCCCTGATGAAAACCGAATCAAAAGCATATAATTTTATAAGTTGAGATGTACCGGAAGGGACTACAATCTGGGCACCAAGCTACGGCCAAACAGACTTCGAATCTGATCGTTCTAGAGAACGAAAACGAGAGGTTACAGAGGGGTTATTCTAGTCGCTATTGTTTCCAGAATCTTGTAGCAATTAGTTCAGCAACTACGGTCTACGGAGAATTAACAGATTCTGTTATAATGATGGATAAGATTACTGGTCGACTCCGTGGATTTTGATTTGTAACATTTGCTAACCAAGCTGATGCCGATAAAGTCTTGGAGCAAGATCATGTGATAGACGGAAGACCAGTTAGACACACATCTATGATAATATTAGAGGTTTTAAAATGGAAGGGTTGATTGGGGGTCAAAAGAGGTAACTATTAGTATGGGTCAAAATTGGTTGACCTGCAGGCACATATATATTCATCATTTGAATGCCATAAGTAAGTGTATTAAATATGATATTACAATCTATATTTTTGAAAATAAAGGGTCAAGTAATGCCAGCCGAGGCTAGTGAAATATTTTACTTTGTTGCCATATGACATGTTTTCAGTTCGATTGGTGTAAATGATTACAGAAACAAACTTGAGTGGCATATGTAGTTTAGACCTGTTTAAGTTTGTTGCCATATGACATGTTTAAGATAAATTGTTCAAATTTGCTTCCTTGATATGACGTGTATATGCTAGTCAAATTTTATGCTTTTTAATGTGTTCTTGAATTAGGTTGAAGTGAAGAGAACAGTTCCCAGAGAGAATACAGTTGGCAGTAGAGGTGTATCAAGAACAAAGAGGACAGAGTGTAGATCTTCATTCATTGTGTTTATGTTTTTTATTATGTTTCTTGTTTATTTTTTTATTATGTTTTTTATTAATTAAATATTTTTTGGATGAAAATGGCAAAAGAAAAACGTTTGGTGTGTATGGACAAAAATACCCCTGAGTTAACTGACTTTTTTAACGGAGTTAGAGGATTGGACTAAAATGGCAGAAAATGGAAACCACAGGGACACAGATGAGAAAAAAAAACATTTTGGATGAAAGTGACAATTTATGACAAACCTCAGGGACTAAATTGGCAATTTAGTCATTAGTGTATATATATTAATTATCATCCGTCAGTACAATAGTTACTTTTCAAAGTTCACATTTTAACCACTCACCACTAGTTAAAATAATTTTACCTTTTTCCTCACTTCCCATGATTTTATTCATCTAAATTTCCCAGTCTTCATTATTATTTATTAGGAGTTGTCACAATCTTGGTCGAACATTGAATTAGTATGATTAATTTACTATGTTGTGGAAATTGTGAATCAAGTATCTTTGTTTGATCCGATCCACTTGTTGAACCAGAAATTTAATTCCGATAACTTAGGGTTACCAAGCTGTGACACCCGGCAATTTCCGATCTACACTGACGTGACTTCACGATTTAAAACAAATAAATAAATAAATATTTATTTCAAATATTGCTAATTATTAAATTTCGGAAGTTTACGGATCGTTTTAACAACGGGAACTGCGACCGATTTAATTAACGCGATTTAAGCGCGTGTTCTGAAAACACGCGTCGGACGTCGAAAATAATTATAGTTATGCTCGGTTTTATATTTCGAACAAAACCGACTACTTTTTATAATTAATTATGGAGCCTAATTAGAAACCGAGACGTTTTACATTTATACGGGTTCGATACGCGGTACAAGTCACCTACCATCAAACCCTAGGTATAAAACATATTCTTCTTCTTCTTCTCCTCATTATCACCCAACACACACAAACCCTAAACTCTCTCTCTAACCGATCTCTCTCTCTACCCTCTCTCTCTCTCAACCGCTCGTCTCTCTCTCTCTTATCTGTGGCAGAAGCCGGCCGACCACCTCCCATGGTGGCGGCGGCGTGTTGTGACTGGAAACGAGGGGCAGAAGCAGGGGGAGGGGCGGCGGCGTGGTGGTGGTTCAAAGAAGAAGGAAGCGGCGGCAGAGGTTTGATTTGGGCTCGGATGCGGATGATGATGGCCCCCAATGGTCCAAGATGGGTCTCGGGTACGGGTCGATGATGCTGCAAGTGATAGGTGTGATGGGTTTTCAGTGGTGGTCCGACGGTGGTGGTTAGGCAGACGACGAAAATGAGGGCTGTGGTTGATGGTGGTAGTTGGCAGTGGCTGTGGTGGTTGAATGGCGGTGCACGGTGGTGGTTCGGGCCGGACAGACCAGATCGGGTCTGGTTCTGGTCTGAACTGGTTCGTTAGATGGTGGTTTGGCCAGGTTCAGGAAGTGTCCGGGTTGGGTTTAGTTGTTCGGGTTCAGTCGGGTTTGGTTCGGGTCTGAATGGGTGCTCGGGTTCAGCTGGGGTTCAGAAATGGTTCGAGTTGGGTCTGGTTATGGTGTGGTTCGGGTGGTTCAGTTTGGGTTCGGTCAGATCTGGTCAACCCAGGTCAAACGGGTCAGATCGGGTTTGTTTCGAGTCACGTTGTTTCTTAGTCGCGGGTCAAGTTCTGATCTGGTCAACCGCTGGTCAACTGGTCAAGCATTCGGTCAACACGGCGTTCTAGGCAGACCCGGGTTACGCGCGTACAATTTGGTATACCTTAATTCGTATTTATTATTAATTATAGATATCGTATGTTTATAAATTTATATATTTGTAAATATTATTATGTTTATGAATATTATAAATTTATAAATATATTGATATGTACGAACTAGTTTTGATTCGTGAACGGACCGAGTAATAAACATTAACTATATAAACGGACGATTTGGTAAACGATTAGCTTGACGTGACTTATGGTTTCGAACTCGGACATCAAACTAAATAACATTGGACTATATTGTCGGACTATATTATATATATATTTTGGTATATATATATTTATAGGATCAAGTATAGATAGATGTCGGAACGTATAGTCTCGTGAATCGGAAATGTGGATTAAAGGATTTGATAACTTGTGTTTGTAAGTTGATTTTGGGGAAAATTGTAGACAACGGGTGTTGTCTGGTTGGTACAAAAACAGAGGAAACTCTGCCCGAATTTTTATAAACTCAAAGCGTAACGAACTGCTATTATTTCTATAAGTAAATTCTCCTAAGTGTTTTGGACAAGTGTATTATATACAAAATCAAAATGTTTTCAAAGACTAACTATTTGTGACAATAAAGATGGTTTTCAAACAATATTTGAGATAAAGTAACAATTGTTATTAATCGGTTTAATAACTAAACATGTATTTCTTAAAGAGCATTTTTCCTAAAAGTAAGTATACTGGACACACATTTATACGGATTACGAGACGAGCTAGGATTCAGGATAATTATACGTTTCGGGGTGTTAGCCCAACTTGGTTACATACGGATAGCGACAAGTGTGCAACTTGGGTGCTATGTAATACGTGATTTAAGATAAGTCATGATCGGTTCGTCGAGTTGAAACGTTTTGAGACTCGTGTTGGTTAATAAGCTAGGCTTATGTGTGATAGACTGTTAAGGTGTCCTTTATTGGTAATTAGGGCACGAGGAAGTCGGTCGAGGTTTCAGGCTTTGTTTGCTAGCTTAACATGGACATTAAGGTGAGTTCATACCCCACTCTTTACTGTTTTTGTAAATGTTTTCGGGGGGAAGACATGCTTCTGTTATGAAAAACTGAGGAACTTAAAACGAAACAAAGTTTTGGAAAATGGAACGGGTTGTGTGAGTTTACGGCCCCACTTTACTTGGTTTTCGTTTTCGGGGGAGAAAACATGTGTTAAACAACTATTTGGTAACAACTGTCATACTATGGGTTTTCAAACGGTTTACTATACGATCTTTGGAAGTCCCGGGGGGAACCATGAATGTGCTGGTTTGCACAACGGGGAAATGTGAATAGCGCTATTGGGAGTGACCAACCCCACCCGTCGGCATGGAGCGCCGGGCGGGTGCATATTGTCTCAAACAGGAACAGGTTTACTATTCGGGCACAACATCTGGTTTGCGAGTTAGTAATGGTTTTCCAATCGTAGTAGTAATGGAACATGCGCCTAGCTAGCGTACTTTGGTTTACATTTAACATAGTATGGACACGTTGAACTTGGTATCTCTCGGTAACATTCTTGGAACATTTGGTAACGTTTTGCAAAACTTATGAACTCACCAACTTTATGTTGACTTTTTAAGTATGTCTTTCAGGTTTAAACTTTGGTAACGGCACGGTTGGAGTAGGTGGCAGTTGGGACCGGGAATCCTAGAGGGTTAGAATTGGCGTTCAGGGAACAAGAGTCTTAGATGCAACTTTCCGCTGCGTTGGCAAAGGCACCAAACGTCACAACCGACTAGGGGAAAAGTCGGGGTGTGACAGTTTGGTATCAGAGCCATAGGTTTTAGCGAATTAGGTGTCTGGGTAGATATCTAGGCTTTAACCTGAGTTTGTTTTGAAGTAGGGACCAAAATTTCTAAGACGTAATATTTAGCATGAACGCCTAGGAACTGAAATTCCAACCGTTGCCAAGTGTGTTACATGACTTGTGTACTTCACGGGTGACTGGTGAGTCATCGCATTAGATATCAGAGTGGTTATTCACATAGAGTAGCTGAGTCATTGTTTCTTGGTATGAGAAACAATTTACTTGTTTATATACTGTGTGTATTTATGTAAAGTATATATAGTACGTATCGCCAATGGTTGTCGACTCAATCTTGGACGTATTGGGAACGCACACATGTGTCACGTTTGTTGGACGAGTTTTGCCAATGATGTTGCGAAGCTGGAATGCAGTCGGGAGAAGCACTCGGAAAGGTGGCGCACACGACAAACATTATATTATGTGATATATACGTGCTATTATGTAAATGTGACGATTGCTTGTGATACAACTCATGATGGAGGTTAATAGGATGATCTTGTGAGGTAAATTTTCGATAACGTAGACGTCACGTTATCGCAAATCTACAGGCACTTGGTAGTTCTAAGAATTTCTATCGTGAGGGTATCTATATTGTTATGTGTTGTTGTAAATATTTATATTTATATATATATATATATAAATAATGGATAAGTGTTGATCATTCTTTTGTTGTTGCGGACGTGATTGCCAATTCTCCACTGTTCGTGTCATTTGTGACTTCGCTTTTCTTGAACCAGTTTAAGATCTTGATGATCTTGTTCCTTGAACTTCTAAGGTTCCTGTTTTAGAACCTAGTTATATCTTTTGGGTATGATTCACTTCTCTCTTCTTTTGTGTTTGTGGCCTTCAACATTCGATCGTAAAGGAATCTAATTTTTGTTGATTCCTTATTCTTTTCACAGAACTAGACACGTCTTTTGTACACACGTGTCAACTATTGTATGCTTGGATTCTTTAAACTTGTGAAGGTCCATTGTAGGGCTTCACATCGAACAACCGTTTCATTTGTGATTTGTTTATCATTACGTTGCTCGTAATGCTTGTTTTCTAGTCTTGATATGTCAGGCCGTTGTGAGCAATGAATCTTTTGATACTTCATCGATGAGTTTCTTTAGAGTCGACACTTCAGTTAAATCGAATTGTTGGAATTTGATACAGCACCTTGTGGTGAACATTCATTCGACTAGTGATAGTGGATGGTTTTATTTGGCTTGCCTTATTTTCATCAGTTTGTTTGTTATTGTCTTAAATCGAGACACGCCTTGCGGTGTGCAATGAAAGGTTGGCGTACTAGTTGCTTCGTTTTGATGTTGTTGTAGGCATGGATTGGTTGTCTTTGTATCGCGCTGAGATTGTTTGCTACGACAAGGTTATTCGGATTCCTCTCCCTGATGGAGAATTTCTTTCTGTGTACGATATCAAGAGCGGTGCTCCGCTAAGTCTCATCTCCAGCATGAAAGCCCTTAAGTATCTTCGGAAGGGTTAATCGGCCAATTACAGAGAATTGAACAAAGTGACCATCAAGAACCGTTATCCTCTTCCCCGTATTGATGATCTATTCGATCAACTCCAGGGTTCTAGCTACTACTCTAAGATTGATTTAAGGTCCGGTTATCACCAGTTACGCGTAAGGGAAGCTGACGTTACAAAGACTGCCTTTCGGACACATTATGGCCATTTTGAGTTCTTGGTCATGCCTTTCGATCTCACTAACGCACCGGCGGTTTTCATGGATTTGATGAACCGCGTTTGCAAACCGTATCTTGACAAGTTCGTCATCGTGTTTATTGATGACATCCTGATTTACTCCAAGAACAAGGCTGAACACGAGGAACACCTGCGTTTGGTTTTGGAAATTTTGCGACGGGAACAACTTTACGCTAAGCTCTCAAAGTGTGACTTTTGGTTACGCGAAGTTCAATTCCTAGGACATGTGGTTAATGAACTAGGAATTCATGTCGATCCAGCTAAGATCGAAGCGATCAAGGACTGGGAAGCACCAAAGACGCCAACTGAGGTGCGGCAATTCCTAGGCCTTGCGGGCTATTATCGTCATTTCATTAAGGGGTTTTCGGAGATCGCTCAACCCCTCACCACTCTTACTCAGAAGGATAGAAAATTCGACTGGGGTGAACCACAAGAGTCAGCATTCCAATAACTGAAGTCTAAACTTTGTTCTGCTCCTATTCTGTCCTTGCCTGAAGGCACTGACGATTTCGTTGTTTACTGTGATGCTCCTATTCGTGGTCTCGGTTGCGTGTTGATGCAACGCGAGAAAGTAATTGCATGTGCTTCTCGTTAACTCAAGGTGCACGAGAGGAACTACACCACCCATGACTTGGAGTTGGGTGCAGTGGTATTCGCGTTGAAAATTTGGAGACATCACTTGTACGGTACCAAATGCACCATCTACACCGATCACAAGAGTCTCCAGCATATTTTCGACCAACAACACCTGAACATACGACAGCGTCGCTGGGTTGAACTCCTGAATGACTAGGATTGCGCCATTAAGTACCATCCTGGCAAGGCGAATGTGGTGGCAGACGCCGTGAGCAGGAAGGAACCAACAAACCCTCGTCGCGTTTGGGCGTTGCAGCTCACCATTCATTCCTCTCTACCTGACCAACTCCGTTCTGCCCAGTTAGAAGCTTTGAAGGAGGAAAACCTTAAAACTGAGACTATGCATGGTGCCGACAAGCACCTCGAGCGAAGGCCTGATGGCCTGCACTACTTCGCAGAACGCATATGGGTTCCTTTATTCGGGGGACTTCGGGAGCTTGTCTTAGATGAGGCTCACAAATCCCGGTATTCCATTCATCCTGGTTCGGATAAGATGTACCAAGATTTAAAGTTGCTCTACTGGTGGCCAAACATGAGGTCGGATATAGCCTCATACGTGAGCAAATGCTTGACCTGTGCTAAGGTCAAGGTGGAATACCAGAAACCGTCGGGTCTCTTGCAACAACCTGAAATTCCAGAGTGGAAATGGGAACGGATTACAATGGACTTTGTCACGAAACTACCTAAGACACCGAGCGGGTGTGATAAGATATGGGTGATTGTTGAACGGTTGACGAAATCAGCCCATTTTCTCGCCATTAAGAAGACCGACATCATGGATCGTTTGGCTCGTCTTTATCTGAAGGAAGTTGTTTCTAAGCACGGGGTGCCGGTTTCTATTATTTCGGATCGTGACTCCCACTTCTGGAAGTCTTTGCACAAGGCTTTGGGTACCCAGCTAGACATGAGTACAGCTTATCACCCACAGACTGACGATCAGAGTGAACGCACGATTCAAACCCTAGAAGACATGCTTCGGGCATGTGTGATCGATTTTGGCAAAAGTTGGGAAGCTCACCTACCGTTAGTAGAATTCTCTTACAACAACAGTTACCACACGAGCATCAAGGCAGTTCCGTTCGAAGCACTGTACGGGCGGAAATGCCGGTCCCCTCTTTGTTGGGCTGAGGTGGGTGAGAGTCAACTCACTGGGCCTGAGCTAGTGTACGAAACTTCGGAAAAGATCGTACAGATTCGTAACCGGTTGGCAGCGGCACGAGATCGGCAAAAGAGTTATGCCGATCAGCGTCGCAAGCCATTAGAATTCCAAGTTGATGACAAAGTACTTCTGAAATTTTCACCGTGGAAGGGCGTCATACGCTTTGGGAAGCGTGGCAAACTTAACCCTCGGTATGTCGGACCATTTACGATCCTGGAACGGATTGGACCGGTGGCATATCGACTTGATTTACCGACGGAGCTCGGCAACGTACATAACGTCTTCCATGTGGCTAACTTAAAGAAGTGTCTGGCTGTCGAGTCTCTTATTGTTCCACTGGAATTCGAATCGAGGTATGTTACCACTGCAGCTGAATGAATCTCGGGGCGAGATTCCTTTTTAACGTGGGGATGATGTGACAACTCGGGTAAATCTCTCTCTTGGTTTCTATCTTTGGTTTGTTTCTTTTGTTACTCCTTTTGGTACTTGTGCAATTTTCGGGACGAAAATTCTTTTAACGTGGGGATGATGTGACACCCGGCAATTTCCGATCTACACTGACGTGACTTCACGATTTAAAACAAATAAATAAATAAATATTTATTTCAAATATTGCTAATTATTAAATTTCGGAAGTTTACGGATCGTTTTAACAACGGGAACTGCGACCGATTTAATTAACGCGATTTAAGCGCGTGTTCTGAAAACACGCGTCGGACGTCGAAAATAATTATAGTTATGCTCGGTTTTATATTTCGAACAAAACCGACTACTTTTTATAATTAATTATGGAGCCTAATTAGAAACCGAGACGTTTTACATTTATACGGGTTCGATACGCGGTACAAGTCACCTACCATCAAACCCTAGGTATAAAACATATTCTTCTTCTTCTTCTCCTCATTATCACCCAACACACACAAACCCTAAACTCTCTCTCTAACCGATCTCTCTCTCTACCCTCTCTCTCTCTCAACCGCTCGTCTCTCTCTCTCTTATCTGTGGCAGAAGCCGGCCGACCACCTCCCATGGTGGCGGCGGCGTGTTGTGACTGGAAACGAGGGGCAGAAGCAGGGGGAGGGGCGGCGGCGTGGTGGTGGTTCAAAGAAGAAGGAAGCGGCGGCAGAGGTTTGTTTTGGGCTCGGATGCGGATGATGATGGCCCCCAATGGTCCAAGATGGGTCTCGGGTACGGGTCGATGATGCTGCAAGTGATAGGTGTGATGGGTTTTCAGTGGTGGTCCGACGGTGGTGGTTAGGCAGACGACGAAAATGAGGGCTGTGGTTGATGGTGGTAGTTGGCAGTGGCTGTGGTGGTTGAATGGCGGTGCACGGTGGTGGTTCGGGCCGGACAGACCAGATCGGGTCTGGTTCTGGTCTGAACTGGTTCGTTAGATGGTGGTTTGGCCAGGTTCAGGAAGTGTCCGGGTTGGGTTTAGTTGTTCGGGTTCAGTCGGGTTTGGTTCGGGTCTGAATGGGTGCTCGGGTTCAGCTGGGGTTCAGAAATGGTTCGAGTTGGGTCTGGTTATGGTGTGGTTCGGGTGGTTCAGTTTGGGTTCGGTCAGATCTGGTCAACCCAGGTCAAACGGGTCAGATCGGGTTTGTTTCGAGTCACGTTGTTTCTTAGTCGCGGGTCAAGTTCTGATCTGGTCAACCGCTGGTCAACTGGTCAAGCATTCGGTCAACACGGCGTTCTAGGCAGACCCGGGTTACGCGCGTACAATTTGGTATACCTTAATTCGTATTTATTATTAATTATAGATATCGTATGTTTATAAATTTATATATTTGTAAATATTATTATGTTTATGAATATTATAAATTTATAAATATATTGATATGTACGAACTAGTTTTGATTCGTGAACGGACCGAGTAATAAACATTAACTATATAAACGGACGATTTGGTAAACGATTAGCTTGACGTGACTTATGGTTTCGAACTCGGACATCAAACTAAATAACATTGGACTATATTGTCGGACTATATTATATATATATTTTGGTATATATATATTTATAGGATCAAGTATAGATAGATGTCGGAACGTATAGTCTCGTGAATCGGAAATGTGGATTAAAGGATTTGATAACTTGTGTTTGTAAGTTGATTTTGGGGAAAATTGTAGACAACGGGTGTTGTCTGGTTGGTACAAAAACAGAGGAAACTCTGCCCGAATTTTTATAAACTCAAAGCGTAACGAACTGCTATTATTTCTATAAGTAAATTCTCCTAAGTGTTTTGGACAAGTGTATTATATACAAAATCAAAATGTTTTCAAAGACTAACTATTTGTGACAATAAAGATGGTTTTCAAACAATATTTGAGATAAAGTAACAATTGTTATTAATCGGTTTAATAACTAAACATGTATTTCTTAAAGAGCATTTTTCCTAAAAGTAAGTATACTGGACACACATTTATACGGATTACGAGACGAGCTAGGATTCAGGATAATTATACGTTTCGGGGTGTTAGCCCAACTTGGTTACATACGGATAGCGACAAGTGTGCAACTTGGGTGCTATGTAATACGTGATTTAAGATAAGTCATGATCGGTTCGTCGAGTTGAAACGTTTTGAGACTCGTGTTGGTTAATAAGCTAGGCTTATGTGTGATAGACTGTTAAGGTGTCCTTTATTGGTAATTAGGGCACGAGGAAGTCGGTCGAGGTTTCAGGCTTTGTTTGCTAGCTTAACATGGACATTAAGGTGAGTTCATACCCCACTCTTTACTGTTTTTGTAAATGTTTTCGGGGGGAAGACATGCTTCTGTTATGAAAAACTGAGGAACTTAAAACGAAACAAAGTTTTGGAAAATGGAACGGGTTGTGTGAGTTTACGGCCCCACTTTACTTGGTTTTCGTTTTCGGGGGAGAAAACATGTGTTAAACAACTATTTGGTAACAACTGTCATACTATGGGTTTTCAAACGGTTTACTATACGATCTTTGGAAGTCCCGGGGGGAACCATGAATGTGCTGGTTTGCACAACGGGGAAATGTGAATAGCGCTATTGGGAGTGACCAACCCCACCCGTCGGCATGGAGCGCCGGGCGGGTGCATATTGTCTCAAACAGGAACAGGTTTACTATTCGGGCACAACATCTGGTTTGCGAGTTAGTAATGGTTTTCCAATCGTAGTAGTAATGGAACATGCGCCTAGCTAGCGTACTTTGGTTTACATTTAACATAGTATGGACACGTTGAACTTGGTATCTCTCGGTAACATTCTTGGAACATTTGGTAACGTTTTGCAAAACTTATGAACTCACCAACTTTATGTTGACTTTTTAAGTATGTCTTTCAGGTTTAAACTTTGGTAACGGCACGGTTGGAGTAGGTGGCAGTTGGGACCGGGAATCCTAGAGGGTTAGAATTGGCGTTCAGGGAACAAGAGTCTTAGATGCAACTTTCCGCTGCGTTGGCAAAGGCACCAAACGTCACAACCGACTAGGGGAAAAGTCGGGGTGTGACACAAGCCCTCTTAACCCCAAAGATTCTGATCCAACTTAGATCATGTGTAGTGGGGAGTGAAGATAAAGCCTCTCTCTTAAACGTTATGCAACACATGGCATATAGGGGACGTTATGGGGCTTGAAGTTAAAAAAATGGTGTAGTGGTATAATGCCTCATAAGACCGTAGGGGGTCTTGGGCGTTTCCCCCCAAAAGACGCCCCATAATGCCCGCACACCGCCCCCAGGGGTTTTCCTTCAAAAATTGGTTTGGGCGTGGAAATAAACACACTGGAGAGGGGGTTGAAGTTTGGTTTTGCGACACGTCTTCTAATCTTTGCTGGAGGGACTTGAAGATCAAGCCCCACTACACATAGTTTAATGAGGCTTGAAGTTCAAAAGTAGGGTAGTGGCTTAAAATTCTATTGGTCCAAATTATTTGCAGGCTCGAAGACCAAACGTGAATTAAAGAACAAATACATGTTGACGAGGTGGATGAGGGACTAAGTGAACCTCTATCCGACGAAGAACTCTCATATGATGCATCAATGCACATAAGTAGTTTCGACGAATATCAAAAAAAATAAGTAGTGTAATTTTTAGAGTTATGTTTTTTTTTTATTTCATCCTTCTATTTTCTTGTTCCGAAATAACAAAAATAATAAAAGTTGTATTTTATGTTTTATTTTTTTTCTTTTTGGCTAAAAAATTATTTTGAAATGTGCGCGTAAGAACCGGTTTATGGAATGAAATCGGTCTTTCAAACCGACAACACCAAGGTGAAACCAAACCGATTTCAACTCGACATCAGTTCGGAAAGGAACCGGTCAAACCTTAAACCGTTTCCAACTAGTTCAGGTTAAAAAAATTGTTTTGTTCACTTCTTATTCAAATGATATAAAAATCATCAACCATATCACAAAATAAGAGAAAATTTAAAATACAAAGGACTCTTAACGTACGAAGCTTACGAAAGATACTATAGGGTGCATAATTATGGATATAATGCGCTTAACTTTTATGAACTTGCAAGCATGAGTAATCTGATTTTATGCATGTGTAATTTTGAACATATGCCCATGTCAAAGCATGCGTGTTTTCTTAAAAAAGAAGCGTAATTTTGTTTTGTACCTTTGAATGATTATGGTGCGATGTGACCTCCGATCCACCCGGTTTTCTCATAGATTGATATCTGGAAATGGGGACTTGGGGGTTTGGGTGGAATTAAGGTGGGTTGTGGAGAATCAAGACTGAAACATTTACGATGGTGAAGGTGTTGGTTGGTGTGGTGGTGAATGGGGTGTGTGGTGAACCAGACTGAAACATTTACGATGGTGAAGGTTTTGGTTGGTGTGGTGGTGAATGGGGTGTGTGGTGAACCATGGAGGCTGAAGGTGGTTAAGGAAGGGGTGGAGGGATGGGTTGCAGGTGGTGGTTGTTGTATGTTCGGTTGTTATCGATTGGAAGGTTAATGATGATGTTGCAGGTGAGATAGTGACGGGGAAGGTGAAGGAGGTATGTGTTAAGTTTCCACTATTCAAAAAAAAAAACCATTTTGTTCACCTCTAATTCAAGTTATACCAAAATCATCAAACATAACACAAAATAATGATGAAGGTGTAGACACGACGTACACGGTGAAGGTGTTCGTAGGTCATGCACACAGACTAGTGCCGAGAATTTCTAAATTATTTTTTGCTTGCTTCTTGGCCTTGTAATTTGGAATATAAGACTTGATGTTACACTAAGCAGCCCATAAAAATGGGCCTATATTTTAAGCTTTGTGACCTGGATAGTTGGCCATGGTGCGGTCCATGCTCCATGGACCATTTTATAACACTATTTAATTTAGTTTGTGGATACTGGACTTAAAATGCCACGAAATTCTGGGCTAAGGCCGAAGGGAAACATGCATTAACTTTATGTAACTGGTGTGATTTGTTCACAAAACAGTAAGCTCTACATATTTAATAAAATAATTCAAATATTATCTCTGTGTTTGTCTTGTTGGTGGCTTTCATCCATTATTACTCATTCGTATGTACCTAGAGTACTTATGTTGATTATCAATGTAAATAACCTTGTAACTAATTCAAAGAGTTAACGATTAAAAGGATTAGCAACTCGTTGGATGGACTAAATGAAGGACATACAACAAACTTCTAGCTCGTTCATTTACATTCGTGAACATATAGGTGTGTATATATACACATTAAACATTTGAGGTTTACATGATTGACAGTGGTGATGACTGTAGAAGAACCAGGTTGTAGAAGTCGACCAACCAGATTTTGAAAAGAAGAGAAATTGACGACAATGGGGTATATGAAATACTACTAAAAAGTCCAAACTTGTATTATACTGATTACTAACAAAAGAAGTACTGTAGTAAAATTCTAACGTGTCATATTATAGTTTGGTTATATTGATCCTCCAAACATACGGGTGGCGATCTCAACCCCATACTTGAATAGTTTTGTGGTTTCCAAATTTTGTATTGTCGAAGTTAAAAGTCGGTTTGGACCATCTTCCATGATGCCAGTCCAGACTAGTACTTTCATGATCAATCCTCCTCAACTCATCATAATCTGGAATCCATGATTCACTTCCTGCCATTTGTTTGATGTCATCCTGGTAAACAACACACACCCCACATTCCAAAACACCATCTTCAAAAGTTATAATAAGATCTTCAGATTCAAAACCGTGATATAGATTCCCAAGGATATCAACCGACAAATATCCGGTCCATACAACTTCGTCACTTTTAGCTGCACGTACTGCTGCCCTACCAATCAAACTTTCCTCGCCTGACACTTTGAATTTGATTTTAAGGGATGACATATTTAATCTGTCTAATGGTGATAAAAACCGACAGCATAAGGCC
This sequence comes from Ambrosia artemisiifolia, assembly GCA_032199755.1. NCBI lineage: Eukaryota > Viridiplantae > Streptophyta > Magnoliopsida > Asterales > Asteraceae > Ambrosia > Ambrosia artemisiifolia. Next base: position 4,866,324 of record CM063517.1, read on the forward strand.
AATCCTGTTATTTCGGTGATATGGTTTTGCGGTAACTTTAATGTGATTGTGTTACCCAACCGGTGGTTTCTAAACCAGTCGGGAATTTTGCTTCCAGGAACTGTGATGCTTAATCGATGATTCACATAGGCACATTTCTGTATCAACAAACATAATATATCACTAGTTAGCTGTGAAGGTTTCAAATTGGATCAAAGACAGAAACAAACTGGAACACAGCAGATTTTGTGTTAAACTTTATCACGACTCTATTTATTATTATCCAAGCAAACGATCAAAACAAATTCAAAGACTCAAAACAAAGACTCTCAACAGAAGACATCTAACCATACGTTTACATGGAGTTGCTTTTATAGCCAACCAATCTTGACTAAACCTATTTGTACTAGGAAAGGAAATCTAAAGGATAACAATAAAAACAATACTAATCCTATTTGACTTTGGATACTAGACTTAACAGATAACAATGAAACCTAAATAATAATACTTCTAACTTGGTTTTATCTAATTAACTCAACCGACTCAAACCTTTGCAACCCAATCCACGAAATTAAGATATCCAGCTCTATCCATTATGTCGCGACCCGATCCATCGTACAAGCTAACCCGGGTCAAACAATTAATCGAGCCAACAAGCTGTACTACATACAAGATATGTACATATATTAGAGACTAATTAAGATGTACAAAGATACCTGGACCAAAGATTTCATCAAGAAACTAGCTTGGTGGCTCTCTTGATCCATTAGGAGTTTGGGACAGGAACAAAGTGAGATCTTAAAGAGCCACTTATACTTATGTGAAAAGTCTCCAATCTTCTGCAAAGAATTACAACGATCTGCCCTCAGAACTTGAATAAGTGATGGAAGCTCAGGTAGTTCCTTGAGGCGGACACAGTCACTAAGGTTGAGGTATTTTAGATGAGAGAGTAGAGAGATGCTTGCAGGTAGGCAGGTGATTAAGTTTTCGCTCAGATCCAACTCTTCCAAGAAAGGCCATACATTATGCAGATTAGTAGGGATGTCGTCTTGAAAAAGATCGTTATTTTTAAGATCCATTATTCTCAAAGAATTTAAAAGTGCGCAACCCTGAATGTCTGGACCAGGCAGTATTCTCTCATAATAACGTCCAATACGACAACTTATTTGCATAGACAGAACGGTAAGCTCGGTCAAACGCTTGATGGACAATGGTAGCATGGTTATTTTGTCACAGTCATTGATATTCAACACCAGCAACTTCCCCATCTCTCCGGAGACTTCTGGAAATCTTTCGAGACTTGTGCATGAATTAAGATGCAAACTCTGTAGGGATTTCATCTTGATATAGGATGGGAGAATGGTAAGTCGATTACAAAAACTCAAATCTAAGTGAATAATCTTTCCATGAAGCAAAAGAGACTGGTGAATCTCCACCAAAGATTTACAATATGACAAGTTTAGGCGCTCAAGATTCGGGACCACTGAGATGTCTGGGAACCTTTCTATAAACTGTGAGTAACGTAGATCCATGAACTTGAGGTTGTTAAGAATGACCTGACACACATAGATGATGTGAGGGCGGTGTAACTTATACCAAAACCAACTTTGCATCTACAAAAGGGTACCTTTTTCTCTATTTGTAGTCGATTTATCCAACCAAATGTCATTTCAAGGCCTACTAGCTTTCTCATATGTTTTGTTAATGTCAGAGAATGAAATGGGTAGCAGAACCAACGAAGCCATTTTAGTTGTTCAGGGAAATATTTAGGTTCCTTCGAAGTGAATCGCCCTCTAACTTGAAGTAGCCTCAACTTCTTCATCCTCTTGAAGACTTTTGCACTACAGCAGTGATAATACTCATCCTTGGTCTCCACTATGGCTTCGACTGTCTCTAGTCTCTGGGATAAACAAACTAAAAGCATTCATGAAGAGATATAATTTCAACAATGTTAAATTACATGCATACTTGAGGATACAAGTGTTGCAGCTAGGTCTGTGCACAGCATAAAGATTACACACTACAAGTCTACAACAATTATCTTAACTTTACACATGTTTTTGGGCACTACACACACACATAGAGTTAGAGGTGCTTATTATTGCAACATGCCAGGAGAAATGTGATATGGAAATCAAATTTAAATATTGTGGAGAACCCGGTCAAAAACCACACCAAAAACCATGAACAAATTTCTCACAGCTAAAATCTACACACTTAATTATAGGTGAAGAACTAAGTTAGATCTCAAACTTTGTTATCTCCACACTTTAAAGTATGGCTTCATTCAGCCTTCAAATTATTATAGCTTATGCATTTATAAGAATAGGACTTACAGAGATTGTCGTCATTACTTCTTTGATTTCCTTTGAACACCATACCATGTTATTAGGATAGCGTTCACGGACAACGCACCAACCCATCTCTTGAATTAGATCATGCATATGAAGATATCCATTTGAAGTAGTCAAAAGAGATTTTTCAATCAACACAGTTATTCCACTTACAGCTTCTAAGCAGAAACTATCAAGAATTCTTGTGATATTATGTCTTTTCTTACCTTTGAAGAAGCATGCGATGTGAAGGAAGATTTCCTGTTCAAAGATATTTAATCCATCAAAACTTAACTTGAGAATTCGATTGATCTCCTTGTGTGGTATTTTGGCCAAAACATTCAAGCCACTTTGCCAAAAGTCCAAATTTCTACCACAAAAGTGAGAGCCCAAAACTTTTAGGGCTAGAGGAAGGTGACCTGTATGACTTACTACAGCACCTGATAGCTTCTCATACTCTTTTGGAGGGGAATTTGCCTTAAATGCATGTCTGCTAAAGAGCTCCATAGCTTCTGTTTCTCTTAACAATTCTGGTGCATACTTCTCTTGAGCATTACATAACAAATGCTTATCTCTGGTTGTTATCATAATTTTACTACCAAGGCCGAACCATTCATGAGAACCAGCTAAGAATTGGAGTTGCTTAATATCATCAACATCATCAAGAACAACCAGAACCTTTTTACGGCTCAGTCTTCTATGAATCTGGCACATTCCGTCATCACAATCCTTTACTTCAAACTGTTCTTGCATTAAGATTTCTGATAAAAGCTTCTCCTGTAAGGATTTGAGACCTCTCTTATTAGAACCATTTTCTCTAACATCTTCCAAAAAGCAACTACCTTCAAACTCATATGAAATTTGATGATAGACGGCTCTCGCGATTGTGGTCTTGCCGATTCCACCCATTCCCCAGATTCCTATTATGCAAAAATCATCAGGCCTTTTACCTAACAAAGATTTCACATGTCGTACACGTGATTCCATTCCAATCAAACTTTCTGATGGACGAGATTCCGTATACCTTGTGATATTCAATACAATTTGTTTGATACATTCAGCTTCACGCCTGTTTGTTAAACACAATTTTAGCTAAAAAGAAAACTCATTATAGAACTCGATTACGATACGATTCCATTGTTCATGAACAAATTAACAACTCCTCACGTATATATATTGTAAATAGTTTAGGATTCAACAAGTTGTTGCTTGCAGCTTATATAGTTGAACTAAAGCAAGAAGAACTAACCCACTAGCCGTTCTGGATATGTCCCATCCAGATAAACTGGTGGCAGTAACTAAAGCTTCCCTCCATCTCTTCAATTTCTCCATGTCATCCAACAAATTTACTTCATGCAATTGGAATGCTTCATGATAACTTCCCCTCTGATTACGGACACTTGAGGGATCCACATCATAGAACACCGGTAGCACCTTTTGTCCTATCAAATTTTGACATTCAATGATCTTCTCAAGTTCTTCCAAACACCAAGAAGAGTTTGCATAATTTTTTGAGAAAACAATCACCGCAACCATTGACTCTTGAATTGCTTTCAAGAGTTCAGGGGAGATGGATTTCCCCTTTTGGAGCTCCTCGTCATCCTTAAACGTGTATATTCCTGCCTGATTTAGAGCAGCATACAGATGATCAACAAAGTTGTTTCGAGTGTCTTCTCCTCGAAAGCTTAAGAACACGTCATAAGTCCATCTTCCAGTTGGTGCACTAGTAGATGTTGACGAAGAAGATGCACCATCCATGGCCATTGAGCAATAGCAAATAGGATGAAATTAGTGTTTTGATACACAAATATGTGTGTTTGTTTGTGTGTGTATTGTTTTGGAAAAATGCACTTTGTTCTTGGAAAACAGAAGGTGTCCTTTTGATACCTATGACAGGAGTTTGAGGGAGAACATAGACGCGTCTTCCTCATCAAAAATATCATATAGGTAGGTAGGTTCTTATAAAAGCTTCAATTCTGCAATTCTGTCCTTTCTTTGTGTTTTGTCCCATATTTCTCTAATTACAAGCATAAAGTGCCAAGTGAAGCCAATTCAACCATCATAGCCGGCATTGATACCTTTACTTGTTTAATGGAGCCAAATTCTAAAACGAACACAACAATGTGTCAAGTTTACAATGATATAGATTATTTACCATCAACTCAATGTACGCATAGGAAAAAATGGCCAAACAATAATTTCTAGCTTGATAGGAAACTTCTTTTTCTTTGTTGAAAAAACGTTGGCACTTGGTCTGAAATGAAAAAAATGACAACAAAAAGATCAGGTATTCTAGCCAAACTTGCACCTAATCTATTTTTTGCATACACGGAAATAAATAAGTGTGTGTAAAAGATTACGGATGAGCAAATGGTACCGGGTACCGGTACCGGTCCGAATCAATTTCAGTACTGCTACCGGTACCCACATTTTTAGTTTTTCGGTACCGGTACCATGCTCATCCCTATAAAAGATAACGGTTAGTAAAAAATAAAGCGGGTTTCTAGGGGCTGAACCTATTTCGAGACACTGAAGTTTTATTACAAAACGTTAGTTGTATATTTTTATCATCTCATATTGGTTAGTAAAAAATAAATAAATACAAACTACAAAGAGTATTAAAGAAATTTTCCAGCCTAATTTATTAAAACGATAAATAAATCAAAGAATACATAAAACAAGTTTCTAATCCCATAATAATAAGAAAATATATGTATTAGAAAAGAGACCCAATATTATTAAATTGAATAGAAAGTTTTTAACACGATCGAGCCACCCAAAAACCCATTGAGAATTTTAAAAGTTGGTCAAACTTTTATTTGACACAGTCGCAACTAGTGATGGCTAATATGGCAGAGCGAATCAACGTATTAAGTATTTAAGTTGGGGTGTGATGACGTAGGTCTCGTGTTGAATACTCATTTTCAATTTTATTTGTTTATCTAAAAGTGGGAAGACCAATGTCTATAACTTAGACTATGTGTAATGGTGGGTGAAATGGGCATTTTTTGACACTTGGCAATGTGGGGCCACCTGCTGTGTGAAAGAGACTTGAAATGGGCAAGTGGTGTAATGGTGGGTGAAATTTGATGGGTGAAAGGGGGTGAATATATAATGATATTAAATTTGAATTAAAAAAAAGAAAAAAATAAAAATGAAGTGGATACATCTGATTGGCCCATCCAAAATTCGCTCAGTCCTTCTTCACGCGAAAATTTTCGCGCAGCCCTTGTTCACGCCCCTTTAACAAGGAGGGGGCGGTGTTCTTGGGTGAAAGAGGCACCAAATCTAGCCTTTAACGCCCAATTCACGAGTCATTACACCTGGTCTCCGAATTCCCAGCCTTTTCCAAGCATGCCGGATCAGTTATCTCAGGCCGACCGGTGTCAACCTCCGGCCCGACCTGAACATCGTCGACCGCCGGCATCGGAATGTCCATCTGTCTAACCTCGTCTTCGAGTATTTGTCCTTCTTCTAATTCATCATCAAGAACCACATCGTCACCGGAAGATCCAGACCCACCGGCCGCCGCCGAATCATGGATAATATCTTTATTCTTATCATAAAGCGACCTTTTGTGTTCATCAATATCAGCTTTCACAAAATCAGGACTCCACGTTTCGTCAGTTTCATTAACCCACACTTTAAATCGGTAATTCTTCCACTGAATCTCCGTCACATCAGTGATACGTTTTCCTTCCTTAATCACAACAGCCACCTGCTCCATTGCAAAATTCCCATCTTTCCAACTAGCAACGGATCCATGAACTAGCTCCCCATAGGACGAGGCAATTGTATCAATCACATCCTTATCCCATAGAAGTAATGGGACACCGGTGATTTTCAGCCATGCTATACGTTCAAAAGGAAAAGTTTGCCCATCCCACACTTCCAAAGAATGAAACCAGTTCGCCCATTCATCCTTCCTTTCATTAACAAAATTTTTTGCCATACTAGACGTCATGAAAGTGAGTAGGACCGTCATCCCAGCAACATACCTGACTGCAACATCTTGTACCTTAGACGCCTTAAGGAAGTCATCAATCCGACAGAGTCGAGTGACGTCTTTCACCTTGCCAATTAGCGATACTTTCCCAAGAGTAGACACAGTTGATGAAACTTTGTCCGGTGAAGAGGTATAACCCGGAACGGACCCCCGAACCGCCTTGAGCGGGTCTCCGTCTCGGACTTACTTGTTTAATATTAATATTATTTATTATCTTGTACTAACTCGTTCGCGAGGTTCAGCGCTACTGGACCTGGGACTTGTAGAGAAACCCCTAACTGGGTCTGGCCCAATTATGTTAGGGGATCCATTTGGGTAGCCCATTGACTTGGGTCCATTTGGAAGGCCCATTAACTTCCTATATAAAGAGGTCACCACCTCTTGTATTGGCAAGTTATGAGCACCCCACTTTTTTACTACTAGGTAGAGGAGAGTTTTCTCCTCCAAGCCTAGGCCCCTCTCTACAGTCCCATCTTTCCTCTTTTTCTCTCTTATGATCACAGATCTAGACCGGGAAGACGGAGTACGCTCTCATCATCACCTTCTCTTAGAGGGCTTAAGCCTACTCGATCAACCGGGTAAGTTTTTCCTTCTTCAATTGGCGCCATCCTTTAAAAGATCTACTCTCTCCGTATAGATCTGGAATGGTTCACTTCATCTCCTTCACGCCAACCTCCTGATCTGTTTCGGCCGGATCTGTTCTTGATTTCGAGATCATCACCCTCCTATATGTGCTCATTGGAGTTTGTATCTGTGTTTTTGGAGCTCCACAACCGGTTTATAGATCCACAATTTCCAGATCTGAACTTGTCTGTTAAGAGATGCTTCTGGAACCTACAATCAAAGAAGCTCCATGAATTATCATCAACTATCAGATCTGCGTTTCGAATTGTTCAAACGCCAGATCCAGATATGCATCACGGGATATCTATATCTGAATTCTTAGTTTCACTGATCTGACGTCTGGATTCTATTACACCGAAGCTTGATTTTTCTTACAGCAACGACTCAATATCAAGATAAGTTTTCTAACATATATCTTTCGTTTTATTCCTCAACGTACATACATTAGTGCTTGATGTACAGTAATGGGAAACAATGAAGAGGAAACTGACATGAAATATTCTGTGCTATAAAAAAAAGATTTAAAAAATATATATATAATACAAAAGACAAGGAACTTTTTAAAACTGTCAGTTTTTTATTAGCCTTAACTTTTTTGTCTTCATATTACACCATGCATCCATGGCTTGCACCATACAAGTTTGTATAGCACCATCTTATAAATATTATCAAGTTATCTATGTACTAATTGATGAAGATAATTCAGGCCATATTTTATAAGGTTTGACCGGAGTATGGTGACACCGGAGCATGTTATACCGAAGCTTGACGCTTCATAGCCGAAGCTCGTCCGTCCTTACATGCCGAAGCATTGTTACGGCCTGGCGAAGTTCACTAACCCTTGCCGGATCATTGTAACGGTTCGACGAAGGTCGTCCATCCTTACATGCCGAAGCATTGTTACGTCTCGGCGAAGTTCACCAACCCTTTCCGGAGCATTGTATGGTCCGGTGAGGTTCCTTCGTTCTTACCAAGGATCGATATTGCTTTGGGGTTACATATCATGAAGAATAGCTCATAAAAACTCAGATAAGTGCTATCATTCTGATTTCCATTTTCTCAGTTTTGTATACGTATACGGTATATGTAGACATAAATATATAACTAGAATAAACATGCTTTATTTCTTGTGCATATATGTCTATGAGGAGTATTTTAAGACACACGCATCTTGTGGAAATTCCTTGATCAATGATTCATTTGCATCTTATGAATGATTAAGCATGAGCCATCATGAAATGATTTATCTATCATTCATTAGAAATTATGTGACAACCCCATTTTGCATTCATTTAAATAGCAAGGGCGTCATAATTAACGGAATGGATTACGCCACTTTTTATGCGAATTAAAAGCATTACATCAAACACAATATAGTTATGAAAAATTAAGGCAACTTACTAGTTAAGTTGTTATCTGTTACACAAGTTGCGGTACAGTTCATGATTGTTGTTATGTTTTTATTAACTCCTAGTTTGGCATGATAATCTTTGCTTCTTCTCAGATTAACAATGATTGGGTTACCCCCCAATAGTTAAACGAAGCAGATCGTAAGAAATCAACATCCTACGAATCAAAGAATTGCATTCAGCTCTAAATGAGTTTCAAAGACCGGTTCATGGTAAAATTTTTCGTCAATTTTTCTCCAATCAATCTTCTAGACCAGTGCCTAGTATGCCGAACCAGACGAATGTAATGTCTCGGTTCGGAACAAATAATGGGTCATGATTCTTTATATCAGCGAATGAGGTTGGTTATCTTTTGTCTGGATCGAAAACAGTCGAACCGAAAGGTGGTATATTTCAGATAAAAAAGCCAGATCAGAATAACTTCTTGGTCTGGTGACATGTCGCCAAATAATCTCCAAAACTAACGATCTCCCTAATTAAGCAACCAATCATAATGGTTGCCTCCTTGAGGTCGGTTCACAGGCTAAGATCCTCTGAAATTAGCAAGACATTAAAGCCAACAAAAGTCGACGCTAGAACAATCTCTCCAGAGCTATATCTTTTCTGCAAAAGCGAAACAAAGACAGAACCAGCCCTAAGCTCCGTCATCGTGATCAGAAGAACATTTTCAATCTCCTACTTTGCACCACTCCAAATCGGTGCAAATATAGAACAAAGTTTCGATAACACAAATGTCTGGAAAAAACCGGACGCACCTGAAGGAAATATCTCGTTGTTATTGTATTATAACTACATGCCAGATATATCCAATTCGCTTTCGTGCCCTGGGACACGGTATCTTTGTCTAAATGATGCAGGAATATATTGTGCAACATATAAAGGGATAGCACGACATAAAATCACCACTATCACCCAACTTGCTGATCCCAGACAGATCATGTCAAGGTGATATAAAAATATAGTAATTTCATCTCTCGAGCCAAATCTTTCGTCCGGATAAACCTTCAACCAGGTATTCTAATTAAACATTAAATAGAACACAACCGGACCAAGCCAACATAGCCGGAAGACCCATACCTTCATGACATCGCCTACCAGCAACCAGTCGCACCTACCGGACCAGCGTGTCCGTACTCCAGACTATTTTAGCTAGTAAAACATCAAACTAGCAAATGTGAAGACATACGCAAAAGGGCTTATCAAGTTATTGTCAAAAAAGTTTCTTGCATAATACACCTCTCAATACTCAAGAGGCGGACTGTTGGTTGCGTATGGTCTAGAACAGAACTTTTGTTAAAAGACCTACTAAAGGACCAGCTTTCTGGTCGTAAGATTTTCGGTTGGCCCATATTTGGGGCAACGTCCCTACAACTCCAACTCCAACGCTTAGTACGAAACTTGCATTGTGTGACATCACAAGCACTGCTATTACCTAAGGCAGTTGCCAAATTTTGACCTTTGGGTTCGGATATTCTAGTGTACACGCCGAAGGAGCCTAATCCATGAGCGTAGTCGTGATAGCAAACAGAGGCCAGGATCTCCTTAAAAAAATAGCATACATATGCTTTCATCCAGTCTAAATCCGTTTCCGAATCAATACTTCGGTCACATGTGGGAGACCTCGCATTTTATCCCCAGCTCCGGGTCATATTATTCGACTCTTACTCCAAAGGTCTATTCATCGATAACCTCGGTAAATAGTACGGCTCAACAACATATAATCCCACCAACCAATACATGCAGCACGACTTGTTATCCGAAGCGTATGCCTACTATCAAGGTCTCACCAGCCATACAATCGCCACGTTACACCGCAAATATGGGTACCAGTTTGGGGAAGACCTGCCAAAGTGTATTTCATTGCAGATCGCCAAGAAGACATTCAGTGACACGTTGTTCGTTCTGAGAAATCAGTGAACGGAATCCAAGGTCTTCTTCATTTACTTAAGAACAACTTTGCTAGTGGATAAAGATGGATCACGGATCCTAAATGACAAAAAGTGTAACTCAAGATTACTATAATAGCTCCAATTCTTAAGCCCGCGAATATTGTAGTTTATTACTAGAAAACCTCGTGGACAAATGGTTTTCAAGGATATGGATATTATCGATCGGTAAAACATGATCACATAGAGATATTTTAGCGGCGCGAGCTTCTTCAACTCTTTTCGAATCACCACCACCGAACTACCGAATCAAACTTCGGGTGGTACAGATCACAATGAGCCAAAGAGTATATAAATACAATGAAGCTTCATTGACACAAAATGTCCGATAAAAATTGGACACACCTGCGGCTCCAAGTTATTGCAGCTTATGCTCCAAGTAAAGTCAGCTCCGGCTTCGGCAATCCCCAGATGCCGAAGCAGACTTTTTCTCCCTATGTTCCAAACCAAGTCAGTGCCATGCTCTCCATGGATCGAAAATACAGAATCCTTTTGCTCAAAAGGCGTTAAGGCGTGAATCGAATGGAGAAAATAGCATGTCCAGATGATCACTTCATTAAACGAAGGTCGCATCTGATTTAGCTGCGGATCATCAATAATCAAAAGTTTCAGTGTTGTGATGCATCCGTAGACACGATCGAGTGAACGCCTTCCTAACCCGGTGCATCCAGCTAACTTCGATTCTGGTTTCATACAGAATTGTTGCTGTGCATCTTTGAAATACCTTAACACCAACCGATGTATCTCCTACTATGGTACCAGGGAAGGTAATTCACATTCCTATGTTAATAAAATATTGGAATACTCTTTAGGTTTGCCGACATGCATCATGGAAAATTCCGCAAGAAAAACTCAACATATGACTTTGGTGATAAAAGGATAAAACATATTTTATAAATGTCCTTTCTCTTGTATATATTTTTTCTTTAAGCATATGCTACAGTTATATGTGCACGCTTTAAAAGTATTATAATATTGTTTTTCTTTTTACAAAGCTACTGGGTATCATAAATTAATATCCATCAAAACTATTAACACATTGTCAACTTCACTATCTCCTATGGGTGTTCCATATGTACAAGATTTACTGCCTAGTGTACACGTGGTTTCAACAGTGCACATGTATTTCACCCTACATGAGTTGGTGTTAACATCTTTATAAATCATGATCTCCACCTCTAACGTCAGTGTCTCCACAACTTTACATAAGTTGGTATAATTTCAACAAAACTCCGTAGCACTTGATCGTATTTACAACTCGATTAAGACCAAGTTTCCGTAGACGGGACAAATCGTCGTGGACACGTGACAGATTTCCCCGCCAGAAGGTTTTCATTGCACCGCTTGTTGGTGCCAATGACCTTTTTGACAGATGCACTATGGCCAAAAAAGGCTTTTGCGCCTATCGTTCTTTAAGCCGAAGCTTATTAATCAACTTTGTCGATAAGTCTCACCGCAACAACCATCATTCGGACAAACCTAATCCGGTTGACCATATATCCGGAACATATCCGTCTGGACAACCTACAAAGATAAGCGACTCTAACCGGATTAAATTTTGCTATTCGAACCATGAATGAAGAATCCGCTGAACAACATACATGTTGAACAACAGCACTCGCCGAATAACACAGGTTGGATGACCTGTCACTACTCAATGTTGGTTATAACAGTTCGAATTATCCCTGTCAGACGACCGTGACAGAAGTGGAACTTCTCCGACCGGAAGGCAAACGATCAGGTCAGGCTCATAACTTCTTGATTCATTTATTATTTTAAGCAACGTAGAATGTTCGTGCTTGTCTCATCGTATATCGGACTACATGCCTCAAGCATGTTGCCTCAGTACCATTATTTTGCTTCGATACTAGCGTTTTAGTTATAAATAAATAATAAAAAAAGAAGCCATTTTACTCAAGTAAAATCATTTGGTCTGAGAAAAATATTTTGCATCTGTCCAATTATGGGTTTTCTCCAAATATAAACTTATTACTAGAAGTCTTGTTCGGAATTCGTTACTTCGTAATTGCTAAGATTTTGTCGCACGCATTCTACTTCTACTACAATGCTTACATTAATGCAAGCACTAAAAATCAATGTGAACTTAAAAAATATCTTTTTTAAATTCTGACAAGAAATATTGACTACTTGGTATGATGTTTCACGACGACATTTAGTTCCGATTTACGGTGCATCTTTTGGTTTAATTTAGCGGACATATTTCCATCAATTTTATCTGTCTTATTGCATAGTTCAATATTCAGCAACACTAAGTTGAGTAAGTTACATGACGGTAACACCGATATGATCACCAACCGGACTGAATGATCCGGATTGGAAGACATTTCACTACAAAAATTCGTTATCAAATCACCCTTTATGAGGGATGATTTATAGCTAAATCATATGGTCAATGAACTTCTTGCTACTACAAATCTCCGTAAAAGCATTAGTGTCTCACTACACATGACACGTCATGAAAAATGGTTTGTTGCTTTGTCCTCATATATGGTTGCGGTTACATTTGCCACTTGATCACTCGAAAGTGTTTTGATCTGTTTGAGACACATATCCTCCAAATTTTCCATCAAATTCATGCAAAGGATATTCGCCACAACATGCGGTCTTAATAAGACACCTCCAGTATCATGTGCACGTATGCAAATTGAAGAAATTGCCACATGTTTGCATCGTAAACAACCTATAATAAGTCTTGAGGCAGAATTCGGCCCAAAAAATTCGCCAAATTATAACCGCGCAGCGTAATGTTAATCTGCAAAAGGTTGTTACACGGATCATACGATCACCAAACCTCGATGGTAGATATGTCGCCTAAAGTTCAGTTAGCTCTGTTTATTTCGCAAAACCAGAGCAAGGGATGCTCCAGTTTACAACTTACCTCATTTTTCAGAAGTATAATGTTTTACATACTTGGAGTATTCTGACCCATATAGGACGGAATTTTACCTATCACCAATGCCTAGACAAATAATGTCTAAAACACTCTACAAAGCTAAGGTTGAAGACACTTGATTTCAACAGAAGACGCGTCTCAAACTGGTGGGAAAACTTCACCTTTCAAAGTATCAGGTACTCATTCCGTACAAATTATGGTCGATAATATGCGCTTACTCAAAATTGCTCACCCGTATACCATTCAAGTTCAATGTTACTACCACAATTTAGCACCATTGAACTCGGTGGCTTGCACAGTATGATACCACTACCAGTGAAGAGCATCAGCATTCACTAAAGCCGATTATACTCTTTCGATACACTCCATCTCATGTGCTAAACAAATTGCATTCAGAATCGAAGGTACTATCTCCTGTTATTATTCATTAACTTATTGTGAATTCGGGCAATGCTTGAACAAAGATGGGCATCTCGGAACATTTCCACTTAAATATGGCTACATGCCACATCACCGGTTGGTTATATGCCGCGTTTTCCACAACCGAAGAAATCTCTTCGGAATCATGTGATAACAACAGACATATGTTACGAGTCATCTCCTAAGAGACAAGTATGTCAAAAAATAACACGTGTTGTACGCTCCGGGTAAGCAGGGAAATATGCTCCGGACCGTCTCCACATACACAACTCTTACGGCTTCGAGAAAACATCAGATAGCTAGAGTAAACCCATCGTTATAACCAGGTACGGTACAGACAAGGTACCTCAAATACAAAGTGAGACAATGAGGAAACCTCTAAAAATGTCAAGGGATACTAAAACCCGGACGTACTTACAAAGTGTCCCGAATGTGCATGGATGAATGTTGCGGATCACTAATAAACTCAACAAATATGAGTTTTTTCGAGGGATATATGCCCCGAAAATAAATAGACAAATAAATAAAAAAGCCGGAGAAGTGCTACAATGCCAAAGTAAAGGTCCAGATACTCGGTGTCGGAGAGTTTTTACTCCGATCAGATGAAGCAAATCGGGCCATCCCAGAAAGGGAAAACCCCGCCAAAACGGGATGGACCCCGCATGATTGTGTCAGCTAGACCTAAGGGATCTTATTTACCGGCGAAGATCAAAAGAACTTCAGCTCCCTGCACATGGAACGGAGTTCACCTAAAAAATGCTACGTGTAATCCGAAGTCCAAGACCGAAATAGTCAAACATATAGACAACTGAACAAGTTCTTTTTACTTGTTCAAGTGAGATGAACCATTCCTCACCTTCGTCTCAAACGCACTTATGGGAAGAATTTTCCCTATCAATCAGTTGCGAACAAAGCAATGCTTCCTTTGGTCTATTTTATCTTTATTAGCATTATTATCTCGGTTACAGTAATAAGGGGACCTACCCAAAAGTCTCACAGACGTTCCGAGTAAAAAAAAAAAAAAAAAAAAAAAAAAAAAAAAAAAAAAAAAAGAAGAAGAAGAAGAAGAAGAAGACTTCGGCATAAGAAAGCCTCATGCTCTACAATAACATGAAGCTAAGGGAAAGATATCGAACCAAGAGGGCCGGGATAAAGATCCCTTTTGGTTCGAAACCTTTCTATACTCCGGAACAAACAAATCTACACACGTAGCATAAAGCCTTCAGCGCTAAAATAATGATAAGGGCTAACTTGTTTCTAAGTTAAAAAATCGTTCACCGAGGCCAGGCTATAGGCTTCGGTGAAACGCCCCACCAAAAAATGAAAACAAAGTGTTCCGGAAGAATGTGATCCTTGTTTAGAATGAGATGCGACATACCTCATTTAATAAACATGAGGTGATCCTCAAAATGTTTATTCGTATGTTGAAAAACAACATGCAAGCTTCGGTGCACGGAGTAAAAGTACTCCGGCATTAGAAGGGGGATAAGAATTAGGGCATGGGGGTATCGAAGGCCCTTTCGTCCGGACTTCTTAGTCATACAAGTTCGAAAGACAAAATACCGAACTTAAAAGACACCCCAGAACAAAGACTACGTAGCACTTTTTTAATACAAATACGCGAAAAATGAACGTTCTACTTCGAATGTTATAAGCAGTCAAGGATGAAAAGTCCTGAAACACTTAAAACATATTTTATACCGGGACTTGAAAATCATGGACGCATGATAAAGTCTCAATAACACGAAATGAGGTTTTCAAACCCTTAATACTTGCACGACAAGATTATACTTAGAAAAAATAAGCAAAGAAGATATCCGAAACACAAGGATATTCATGACATGATTCGACCCACACATAACGGGCCGAACCTTGATTATTTTTCCACCAAGACCCACCATTTAAAGTCTGGTATTCATTCTTGCTAATGAACACCGGACTTGGGGGGACATGAAGAGGTATAACCCGGAACGGACCCCCGAACCGCCTTGAGCGGGTCTCCGTCTCGGACTTACTTGTTTAATATTAATATTATTTATTATCTTGTACTAACTCGTTCGCGAGGTTCAGCGCTACTGGACCTGGGACTTGTAGAGAAACCCCTAACTGGGTCTGGCCCAATTATGTTAGGGGATCCATTTGGGTAGCCCATTGACTTGGGTCCATTTGGAAGGCCCATTAACTTCCTATATAAAGAGGTCACCACCTCTTGTATTGGCAAGTTATGAGCACCCCACTTTTTTACTACTAGGTAGAGGAGAGTTTTCTCCTCCAAGCCTAGGCCCCTCTCTACAGTCCCATCTTTCCTCTTTTTCTCTCTTATGATCACAGATCTAGACCGGGAAGACGGAGTACGCTCTCATCATCACCTTCTCTTAGAGGGCTTAAGCCTACTCGATCAACCGGGTAAGTTTTTCCTTCTTCATCCGGAATACGAATCGGGTTTCTGCCACCATTGCTTCCAAGTGGTGGGAAGTGGTTTGCGTCCCAGGTTTCTCCAACAATCACCGGCCTTTTATCTCTCGCTTGATTCATTGTCACCCTACCAATGCTTGGTGCTGAGGCATGGTATGTATGAGCGGATTTGTTTAAGTCAATATCTTCTTTCTTGAACTTAGCCTCGTTCACTTGTAGCCTTGCATCCCCCAATCTAACATTTGATATTGCCTTGATCAAAGAATCTGTGTTACGAACATGCTCGAATCGAAGGAAAGCAAAATACTTTCCAGCCCTGTTTCGTCTCCTTGGAAGATAAACATCAGTCATCCTTCCGAGGTTCTGAAAAGATCGCCATAATAAACCAAGTGTGCAGTCATAAGGGATGTTAGTAACATAGAACGTGGTGATGTTGTCTCCATTGGGTTGTTGATTCGTTGGCTTGGTTGTGTTCCTCCTTCTCCGACGCTGTGTTTCCCACTCTCCTTCCGCCCCCTCGTTTTCTCTCATGTTCAATCGGCCAGAGTTATATTATGTAAATAGATCCCAGCTGCAGTGGTGGTGCTCAATGAATTTTGTTTATTTTTAATTTAGTAGTAGGGGTCGGTTTCCAATAACATTTCCTGAAAAACAGGTAGCTCATGTGAGGCTTTAGTTATGATAGCATCAGGCGGGTCCAACACTGCAGTGGAAGACCAACTGGATAACCCGTTTGACACGATTATCTAAGCAAAAGTCTTTGGTCTTGAAAATATAAGTGGCAGTCCACTTTTGAAAATGCATATAGTCCACTTTAGGTTCAGCATTATCATCTCCTTGACTTCTTTTTTTTTATATAAAAACACAGTCGTTCTCCGCCTCTTGAAGCCACTGCAGCGTCACCGGTGACCACCATAGCAGCATTCTCCTCCCTTTTCAGGGGTAACATAACAAAATTTCAAGGGGTAACATAATATGTAACACATTCAAAACATAAAAAAATTTCCACTATGATGCAAAGTTGAGGGGTAACATGTGTTACCCCTGCAACAAAGGTATATCCGTCCCTGAGCCCAAGATCAAAACACACTTTTGTTTTAATGAAAAAAGATATATGAATCTGCAGAAAAAGAAAGTAAAGCTGTTGATCTTATTTATTTTATTGACTAACCCAAAGAAACCTTAATTCTATCTAATATTCGGACAAAAACAATTAACCTTCAACAAAAACTCTAAACAAACTTCATACCTATTCAAACTTGCTACCATCATCATCATCATCATCATCATCATCATCATCATACTCAGTTAATCCCACCTATAGCAAAGCTAAGGTAGGGTCTGAGGAGGGTAAGATGTAGACAGCCTTACCCCTAAGAATAGAGAGGCTGCTTCCAATGAGACCCCCGGCTCGATGTGGTTTGGTATCAAGCCTTGGACATAAGGCACAGAACACTTAGCAATCGAGACAAACCCGATCGGTGCATGTACCCTTTTGTCTTTTGGCTATCAACGCCACCACATGATGCATGATTAACCGTCCGTCGTTTTTAACGTTATTTTCACGAAATTAGTAAAATAACGTTAAAACATAGACTAAATATCACGTGTGCACACTTCAAATTGGACTATGACCCATTATTAGTTAACCCATTAAACTAATACTCCTGCTGACCCGCATCCAAATTCATGACACGACTTGACCCGATCAAGATTATCCCCAACAAGATGGTCATCATATGTGGTGGAGCTGGGGAGATTAGATAGCTAGGCCGAATGATGTATCAGTAGTTAGTGTATTATTAATTTAGCAGCTTATTAACTCTATAGTTCTGAGTTTGCAATTGGTTAACTTGTTAGGATTAAGTTTACAATTATAGTTGTTAGGGTCGAAATGAGAATAAACACTACTCACACGTGAATTTACGAATATAATAAACCTAACTAAATTAATAGTATAAGTTAATGTGTGAATTAACATGGCTGAACTAGTGCTAATAGAAAGTGTAGATTCACATCATGATTTTACAAGTGGCTTGACACATGTGACATAGTGTAACTTATAAATTTATATTGATAAACAATGTTTGAAATTTTTTACAGTAAATTTATATGTGCATTTAGGGGGAAAAAGACCCCCCCCGTGTAACTTATAAATTTATATTGATAAACAATGTTTGAAATTTTTTACAGTAAATTTATATGTGCATTTAGGGGGAAAAAGACCCCCCCCCCCCCCCCCCCCCCCCCACACACACACACACACATTGGGCCCAAAGTTAATTCAGTTGGTTGGATTGATGGAAAAGTCTCCTCAAGTCTTCCCAAGAGTATTTATTATAAAAATGGTCCATGTAACCAATGCATGACTAAGACCAAAACTTGTAGGAACCAAAGGAGAAGTAATTCATCTTATCAACAGATTGACTTAAGACTTGAATGCTTATAAAAACAGTACTGGTCAAGTGAGTGATGAATATATAGGAGTAATGCTAGTATCAGCTTCTTTAGAGCGTCTCAACATGATTCGGTTATACTGCTCATGCGCTCTACTTTTCTTACTGAAAACTAGTAGTGCAACGGACACCTTACTTCCAAATCAGATACTTAAAGATGGGGATGATACCATTGTTTCAGCAAGTGACAACTTTGAACTCGGCTTCTTCACCAAGAAGCAAAATTTTCGCTACTTGGGTATAATGTATTATAAGAAAGGTAAGAACGGTACTGTCGTATGGGTTGCCAACAGAGAAGTTCCACTCATCGATCCCACGGGAATGCTCAAGTTCACTGACAACGGAACCCTGCAGCTCATGGATGGTAACAATACCATAATTTGGTCATCCCAACCCTCCAAAACACTCACAACTATTAGTCGGCCGGTAGCACAGCTGTTGGACAATGGGAATCTCATCATCAAAGATAATACTACTGGAATCTTCATTTGGCAAAGCTTTGATCACCCTGGTAACACTTGGCTACCAGGAATGAAACTTGGTGTGGACCTTGTAACAGGGGTGCAGAGGAACCTGACATCATGGACGACTAGTCATGATCCTTCACCAGGTTCTTATACAGTTTCTATGGATGTAAATGGATATCCACAGTTATATATCACTAATAAGATAGGTGAATCGCAACAAAGGGTTGGAGCTGCAAACGGTTTGGGCTTTACTGGGATGAATGGTCTGATACAAAATAACGTATCTGAATATGAATTTGTTTACAAAAAAGAAGAGGTGTACATCATATTTACTTTATTAAACAGTTCATCTTTTACAAAGATGATTCTGAATTCTGAAGGCGAATTTCGACAGTTTGTTTGGAATAATAATAATAATAATAATAATCAATCATGGAAGAAATATACGACGCTCTTCGATGATGAGTGTAAAAGTTACGGTTTATGTGGCACTTATGGAAGCTGTAACATCAGAACTTACCCGGTGTGTACATGTTTAGACGGATTTGAACCTAAGGTGCCAGAAGAATGGTCTGTTAATAATTGGTCAAATGGGTGTAAGCACAAAATACCCATGAATAATGAAACTGGGCATAAGTTCAGCAAGTTGAGCAACGTGAAATTGCCCGACTCACGGAATGCGTGGTTCAATATAACCATGTCCGTTCAGGAGTGTGAGAAAATTTGCACAGGTAACATCTCTTGTACAGCTTATGCAAATAGTGATATTAGAGATGGTGGAAGCGGATGCTTGATGTGGCTTAGTGAGCTGGTCGATATTAGAGAGGCTGAGCAAGGAGATGGCTCAGGGCAAGATATCTATGTCAAAATAGCCAACAGCGCCATAGTAACCCGTAAGTGCATGTTTTTGTTGCTTTGATAAAGTATGTATGTGTAATCAAATTGTGAACCATTAGTATATTATAACTAACATTTTGTTTGGGTGAAAAGGAGACCAGAAGAAATCACATCTTATAGTGATCCTGCCAATTGTATTTGTGGTGGTGCTGGTCATCTTTGCATTCATACTATATGCTTGGAGAAAGAAGAAGAAATCACATGATCAAAAAGGGGAAGGTAACTTTAACAACTACTTTTCCTTGAAAAGTTCAAAGCTTTCACCATATTTATCTATACAGACATTCAAAACTTAAAGAACGGCGTAATACATTCCACAATGCTCGCAGTTCTCAACTTTAAGTTAGTTTTTAGTCTACTATGCTAACATAATTGCATTATTTGTGCTTACATAATTAAATAAGCTGTCATAAACGATGAGGGGAACCAAGATTTGGAGCTGCCATTATTTAGCTTGGATAAGATATCTAAGGCAACGGAAAACTTTTCAATCAACAATAAGCTAGGTGAAGGAGGGTTTGGTGAAGTTTACAAGGTAAATATTCCGAATAAATACCTACTTACAAGTTCACAAAAAAGTGCATGAAAAATGAATTCTTATATATCTTAGAAAGCATTGCCAGATAATTTACTTCATAATAGAACATGATCTTCAGGGTGTGCTTGAAGAGGGAAGAGAAATTGCCGTGAAGAGGTTGTCAAAGACATCTAGGCAAGGACTTGTCGAGTTTCAGAACGAAGCCATGTGTATTGCAAGCTTCAGCATCGTAACCTTGTCAAACTTTTGGGATATTGTGCTCAAGGAGATGAAATGATGTTGATTTATGAATACATGTCCAACAAAAGCTTGGATTATTGTTTATTTGGTGAGGCTTTATCATGTTTATATAAGACCACAAATCTGTTTAATCTTTAAGCCATTTAATGCACGTAACAAAATATTAAAACCGTGGCAGATGAACACAGCTCTGTGTTACTTGACTGGCCTCGACGCTTCCGCATCATAAACGGGATTGCTAGAGGACTTATGTACCTCCATCAAGATTCCAGCCTAAGAATAATCCATAGAGATCTAAAAGCAAGCAATATTTTGCTTGATTTCAATATGAATCCGAAAATATCAGACTTCGGCTTGGCTAGAATGTTTAAAGAAAATGAGACTGAAACCAATACAAACAAAGTTGTTGGTACACTGTAAGTATCTATTACTCACACTGTTAATTATACTTCAAATAATTACTCGACTCCCAATGTGTTATAGGGGTTACATCTCTCCGGAGTATGCAGCAAATGGGAATTTTTCAGCAAAATCAGATGTGTTTAGCTTTGGTGTTTTGGTGCTCGAGATTGTGAGTGGGAAGAAAAACAGAGGATTCACTCATCAAGGTCACCAGGATAATCTTCTTGGGCATGTAAGTTGAGTAAAAAGAATACAATCTAGTAATCAGGGGGTTCCGGATGATAACTTACTCTTAATATATATGTTTAGGCATGGAGACTCTACAAGGAAGACAAGCCCCTGGAACTGGTTGATGCAGCGTTAGGGGACTCGTGGATTGCTTCTGAAGTGCTTCAAGCAATTCATGTTGGTTTATCATGTGTGCAACACCATGCAGATGATAGACCAAATATGTCTTCTGTGGTTCACATGTTGAGTGGTGAGAGTGCACTGCCTGTGCCAAACCAACCTGGCTACTATGCAGAGGTGACTAAGCATGAAGTTGAGTCATCCTCAAGCATGACACAGGCTTCAAGTTCAGTCAATGAATTCACAATTACACAAGTAGATGCTCGGTAATTACATACTCCGCCATTTCTCAGTGAAGGGAATATGAATGATCAGGATTCTGCTTCAACCAAGTTTCTGTCTATGAAGTGTTGGATGATATTATTAGATTATCGTTTGTTAAAAGTTTAAAACCTTCTAGAAAAAAACTTATAATAATTTGGAACTTAACTGAGTTCATTATATATAATTCAGTTGGCTTGCTAGCACATAGAGATGTGACTAATGGGTATACAAGTACCATTGTTTCTCTTATCGAAAGTTATTTGGCTACGGACAACTTTTCAACCAACAACAAGCTGGGATTTAGTCAAGATTAATTACAAAGTTAATGAGTATGATTCAAGCCATGTATTTAGAAGTCAATACCCACAACATTAGTTCATTTTGCTATAGGAGGAAATAGGGTACTGATTTCTACTAATATACTGGGTATCAAGATTACAAGCATTTAGGATCATTATAGAGTGATCTATTTTTCCATCATTTAATGACAAACGTTTGTGATATAAATGAACCTTACGACCGGATTCAGGAGAATTTTCGTCACATGGGGCAAAAATAGATTATGTAAGATTTGGGCGGCCGCTCAAAGTAGGTTGAAAACTACGACGGACAGAATCTATCTTAATTTTAAGCACATTAGGTGATCAAATGATTAAACAACACATTCTATTTGCCCTACATTTCTTTGTCAATTTTGTTGTTTCATGAAATTTGTATTCCACTTGTCTTTTTTCACATAATAGTCAAATAACAACTATCCAACACTTTTTGATAAACTAAACATACAACTTACAAGTTGGTTTATAATTTGAGGAGTAGTATTAAGAATTTACAATTTGAGACAAAATCATACAAGATAGAAAACTAAACTAATCCCAAAAGAAATACTTTCAACAATGACTAAAAAGAAAAAAAAAAATGCTCACAAGTTTAAGCTATATTTGGGTTTGAGATCGGTGCAAACCTAACCAGGATTTTTAATTAGATTTAGACCTAGTCTCAAGCTGTGCATCAGAACTTAGAAGTCAGTTTGTGTTTCTTATCTGAGGCCCATGAAATTAATAATGAAACTGGACCTGGATTACATGATGTTGGGCCCAAACATACTAAAGCATCCAAGTGGAAGTTGTTTATGGTGACAATGGATGGTAGGTTATGGTAGAGGTTCACAAATCGGGTTTTTTCAATACTTGGTTCTGAATATGGTCGGGTATCACTTCTACTGGGTATTGAACGAATCGTTTTATGATATCGGGACCAATTTTATGTAGCTAATCTTTGGGAGTAAATTACGTAAATTTTAATACGGTATTTTATGATATATCGGGAACGGTGTTACACAATGCCATTACATAATGCAAGATTAACCTTCACCTGTTTTTAACGTTATTTTCACAAAACTAGTAAAATAACGTTAAAATTAATACAAATTTACTTTTGTCCCCTGATAACCCACACATATATACATTATTTCTGTATACCGCAATCGGGACGTAAATATATACTAATTTACCAAGTTATATAGATATAAATAGATAAACGGTTTTAAAAAAATATAAACTGTTAAAAAAATATATAATTATTTAAACACTATGAAAAGCAACAAAGAGAATGAGAGCCTTTAAGATTGAATTGACATTCAAGTTGCTTTTGTATATTTTTTAAAGAGATTTGACACAAAGAGAATTGCTTTTCCACTGATATCACTTGCCTTTTTTTCTTCCCCATTTGTCATGTATTTTTGTTATTATTCAAAAAAGGCTTTTATTTTAAATGTAAATAAATTACATATTTGTCTGTTATCATCAATTCAAGTGCAACATTACATGGAATTAGAAAACACGTAAAATATATTTTATTTAAATTCAATGGAAAAATGCATACAATAAAAAGATGGGACATATCTTAAAGTTTTGACTATAAAATAAAACTTAATTATAGGTAATCACGGAGACGTTCTATGAATTATTGTAAAAAAATATTTATTATTGGTCAAAAGATTGAATTAGTATATAAAAAAAGAAATAGAAAATGGGAAAGCAATGATCATTGGTGGTACCACAAAGTGTGGTCTATTCTCAATTTGTCGGTCTCTTGATGCTATCTTTGTACACATTGTCTCTCAAGTTTCAAGCACATGAAACCGATGAACTATTTGCTTTGGTCATCCAAAATTTCCAACGCATATTTGAACCGTATTAATTAATTTAAATATACTTCTTGAATATTGGCCATCATGTTCTTGTTAAGGCTATATGGTGTAGTCATAGGGGGAATGGGCCTAAAGTAATATGTGACAGTCACGTCAGTAAAGGGGATTTCCCCTATAAGCCCTAAAAACTATGAGATGGTGGGGTGAGAAGGAGGGGGCATTTTTGTTTTTGTTTTTGTTTTTTTTTTAAATCAAACCAATGGCGTACCCACACTATAGTCAAGGTGGGCAGGCGCCCCCCTTAAAATTTAAAAAGTTAGTTTAATTTGTAGGCAAAAATCCAGACCGCCCCCTTAAAAGTTCGGTTAAACCCCCGATCGCCCTCCTTGAATACAAATCCTAGGTCTGCCACTGAATCAAACAACAAATAACAACCATCCATAATCCAACCACAACCATCCACTTTACACTCACATTTTGCCCCCACACTGGTGGAGATTTTAAAGCTCCAAGGGTCACGCCTCTTTCACATCACATAGAGGCCGGTGTTGGTGGCTTGGAGGGGCTTCACACCACCCCTCCTTCCACGAACTAATCGTGAACTGACTTAAAATATATAAAGATTACATGATGATATAGTTTCATGTTTGGTGATCATGATTCAGTTTGAGTTTGTGAAGAGTATTATGTCAAATCATAAGTACGTAGAAGTCTTATTTTGACCAAAATTTTCTTGGATGAGTTTAACACAATTAAAGCTTTCATCTTCAAAACTTTGACCACTTTTCATGATGGTTGTAGGGTATCCATTTTCCATTTTTAACTCATTGGTTTGTCCATTCAATTTTACTTTTTATAAGCTATAACATTATTGTAACTGTGAAAGATTGTATTTAAAACTTTACATAAATTTAGGGATAGAGATCGGTATCTTACGGTATCGATACCGAAATTACTGATATCGAATTTTCTGAAATAGTGGGTATCAAATACCGTACCGAATCTTTGAAAAAAGTGAGTACCAAGTACCAAATATCGTATCAAATATAGGTACTATAATAGTATTGATACAATACTGATACCTGACATCAAATACTAATCCCTAATTTAATTTCTATCCCTTGGAAAAAAGCTAATATCATCATTCATCACTACTTAACCCACAAACCTATAGTTTGTTTTTTTCTTTTAGTTACCAATTTAACATTGGTTTAAATTAAGGACTAACATCTCGACAAGTGACTATTAGCAGCAATCTGTTGAACTTTAGCTACGACATGCCGGATCAATAGCGGTAATTTAATTTAATGTTGCTGCTCGAAAGGATTCGATAATTTAATTTAACTAGTGGGAATGCCCGCGCGTTGCTGCGGGTACATAAGCTGTAGAAATTTTAGGTACTTTGTAAACAAAGTTGATGCAATTGGAAATTGTAACTTGTTTCGTTAGGCACTAAAGAACTTTGAACCATTGGCATCAACTACCATGATTTAGTTTATTATTGTAGTAAAATAAAAATATGGTGAACGGGTCATCCAAACCGGTTTTGATTGGCCCAAAAATTTTATTATGAGCTATTTCTTCAAGTTCAATATGTCTAAGCTCAAACACGAGAGGGCATGCCAATGTTGGTATTTTTCAACTTTTAGTTATTATCACTCAATAAAACTAACTCACCTAAATAGTCTGCTTCTGAGATTTGATGCTTTTATCTGGTTTTTGATGAGCAAAAGCGTGTTCAAGAACCAATCGTAGGACGTATGTTTGGGTTAGTTTGTGCTACTTATCTTTATACTATTTTCAGATTGTATAGAAACAAGCCGAATTATTTTAGAAAATGTTTCATTTGTAGTAAAACAAACTTTAAAAGAAAAAAGGGTGACGTTTTGGTGCACTTAGATATTATTAATCCTTAAATATTAGCATTTGTTGAACGTGGAAATGATTTGTAGATACAATAAGTTGGTAGACTAACGGGTTATGGATCCCCAATATTTTTACGGTTATTAATTTTTACAAAACCAATAAATTCACCTTGGTGACAACATTCCATGAAAAAATCTATCAAGCAAAAACTGTGAATTTTGAAAGCTGGACTGCATTTGATAAAACACGACAATATTATAATATATCTCAACTCAGAGCAAGTTAAATGAAAAAACATCCAAATGCAAACCTTGTTTTTGCGCTTATAATCAAGAAACTCATATACAGCCATCGCCTTCTCTACATCGCCAGTATGCTCCATGACCTGAAATCACCAATTTGTAGGCACTTTTCAATAGTGTTTTAGGTTTAATAGTTAATTGCCAATTGTTCTTGTATTTTATATACCAATTTAGAAACAAATTTGATAAAAGAGAGATATGGCTGACCTTGGTGGCTGTTTTCTTCATTATCGACTTGTAACTTTCTTTATCAACTTTTCTCAGTTCAACAAAAAATTCTCCTTTTGCGGGTCAAAACTCAATGGCTTTGGTGTTGTTTTCAAAGCTTTCCATTCTGAAAGATTCTCAACAGGTTTCAACACAGGACTCAAACATGATTTGGATGATGAATCGTGAACCGGAATTGACTCACACGAAACTTCTTGACATATGATTCCATCTTGTTCATCATCATAATCACAATCTTCTTCATCGTCTAAGTCGTCTTCATTTTCATCCTCATAATCCGAAACTTCAAGTTCATCGTCGCTTTCAAGACAATTCCCATACCTGTAATTCGGTGGAAGCATCCATCATTATCTGAACCATCCAGAGAACTGGAATGCGACTTGGGAAAGGTTTCGCCTTTTCCGTTCTTTTCCAATAAAGATTCAGTACTGTCATAAACATCAACATGTTCATATGTTGTGACATTTGTATCAAATGTCACCTTTTTCCTTGTACTCAAACTCAATGTCCCCTCATTCTTTCCTCTGCAACACAAATATTAAAAACATCATAAAACGGTCTAATCCCAAACTATTAAACTAAAAAAATACATTAGTAAAACCTCAATAATTACCTTAACTCTTGAAGTGAATCAGAAGGCTTATCCTTGATGCTTTGTACCAATGACACATCAGCATGCACAATGTTTTGACTTTTAGGATTCTGAAACACAAATTCACAAATTAACCCAATATAAAAATTATCATTTATGGTGTTTAAATGTGCACTGTGAAATCATATAATATTATTTAGGATAAACAAAACACATTGTGATCAATGAAATCCCACATCCAAACATTCAACATTTGTCATTTATCGTTGCAAAAGTCGCTAGTCGTGCCAACTCGGTTGACTAAGGAGTTGCGACCTGCGATTAATTGGCCATAGTCTCGGAATTGACCCGCCGAGTACTCAACCTAGGCGGGGAGTACTCGGCACCTAAGCGAGATTTTTACCACCATGGTCACCTAAATAACATGAGTTTTAATTTTTTTGTGCATCATAAAAGCAAACCCATAAACATAGTTGTCAATATAGCGCGCTACTTAGCAATGCGCCCATATAATGACGTTCGTGTATTTTTTTTCTTATTTTTAGCTGCTTTTTTATGACAAAAAATTAAATTAAATTTATTTTTTTTTTTTAGAAATTTTCTACTATCGGTAAACACGAAACAACGGGTGCTATTTCTTTATGTAACATGTATATAGATTTTCACTATTTACCGATATTCATCATAATAATCAATTAATCCCACTAATAACAAAAGCTAAAGTGGGGTCTGAGGAAGTAGATACAAGCACAAGAAGACGAACACACTGACGCAACAATTGAGTCCCGTTCTTCCCTATTTAATCCTGTTACAAAGTGACATATAATGAGCTCCTAAATATGAATATACGAAAATGTAGTTTTCATTTTTTTTATCGAACAATTGAGTCCCGTTCTTCCCCAGCAAAAGATTTAAGAACATCATGAGGAAGATTCAATAATTCTTTAGCAAGATGCAATCGTCCGGCTCTAATCTTTGCATTAGAAAACATATTCTGTAACAACGAGCTTTTATGAGTATCTGTGAGTTCGATTGCATCAAGTCTTCAAATAATATCCCAACTTCACTCCTTTTAGTGTCGGAATGTCTCTTTGCAGCAGCAATTGCTTCTACTTCTGCAGTAAGAACCACTTCCCGCAACCGCTCATTATTGCCCCACCCACGGTATCCAGATGCCCTTTACATGTGGCTTCACCTGCATAGAATAAAGTGTTATCTAAATAAACAGATTACACACCATGTTTGATCTCATCTTTCGTAGCAGACTGTAGAAGACTCTCTTTAAATCCAACTCCAGAACATAATCAACAAATTTGTTAATCAAACAATTAAATCAAGAACAATTAAAGGTTAATGTAAGCAGATTTTGTTTGATGAAGAAACTGAACAACTAAATCACCGTCGTTTTTATGGCTAGAAACTGAACAAGATTCAGAATTCCTTAGCAATTGTGTCATTAGCATCATTCGGCATCTTCACCTATTGACAACATCAACAACCACAAGAACAAAGAGAATAACGTACGTTGAGACTTACATATGAATCACCCACTCTTCATCTAAACAGACAAAGATATAAAATTGAAGGAGGACGGTTGAATTATTATTGGCCATTGAATTGGGGTTTATGATAACATAAGTCGGATACTTGAATGGGTGTCAATGAATTGGGGGTTACCAAGCATTGATAAATCGATTACTCTTCTGATGTAAATGGCAATAAAGGGCAAGCAAACACAAGTTGGGATACATTGCATTAGTATTTTGTACTTTTGCCATAAAAAGTTGTATACAAGGGGCATAAAAGGAAAAAAAAGTGGTAAATTTTAGAGGATTACACTTGTGACTTTTAAGTTTTCATCTTAACTTTGACATTTTTAACCTTTTTACCCATGGCTCCCTCTTTATAATGTATTATAGATAAACCACTAATGTATCCATGTTGTTGAAGCTGGATACAAGAAGCTTCAATGAGTTTAGATTGACTATCGGTTGTGAGGCTCTAATTGAATAAGAGAAAATAGAGAGGAGAATAATGTTTTTTTTTCTTTTTATTTATAGCATTTTCGTGCTGATAACGTGTAAATGAATAGAGTAGAGAAACATGAGACTAATCTTATTCACTCATCGTCATCTACATTATACATTTATATAGTTAGACAAAAGATCAAATACAAACAAAAAATCGTACGAACTGTACGAATCAAAGAAAAAAAGGCGGTGGGCATTATTGTAAATAACAACAACTTTTATCTGTTGCTTTCTTTTTTTCAGACATTATGTCGCTTTCTCTTACCCCACTTTCTCTCTCTATAAAAACAAAACATACGTTCAGTCTTTAGGTCCAAAATTACTCTAGAAACCAAACCATAACTACTTCACAAAAATACTAAACAAACGCATATTACTCTACAAAACAATCCATAACTACTTCACAAATTGCTCCACAAAGACATGCAATAACTACTTTAAAAATTACTCTACAACTTCAAAAATTACTCTACAAGAAACATTCAATCTCTAGTTCCAAAATTACTCTAGAAACCAAACCATTATTACTGAAGAAAAGGTAATTATATAATTACTCTAGTTATAATTACGCTATATAAATACTCTAGAGTAATCAACAGTTGTTTATAGTGTAGAGTAATTATTGTATAAGTAGAGTAATTTTGTAGCAAATCCTTCTTTCATTTCATCATGTTCTTGTTGATCCTCTGCTTTAAACAAATTCATGTTATCTCCTTCTCAGCTCCAAGTGTCACAAAAATTACTCTACATAGAACATGCTATACCAAATTTCACAAAAAGTGTTGTTTATAGTGTAATTACTGTATAAGTAGAGTAATTTTGTAGCAGATCCTTCTTTCATTTCATCATGTTCTTGTTGATCCTCTGCTTTAAACAAATTCATGTTATCTCCTTCTCAGCTCCAAGTGTCACAAAAATTACTCTACATAGAACATGCTATACCAAATTTCACAAAAAGTACTCTACATAGAACAGCTTCAAAAGCCTACAACCTTGAAACCTTGTTCTTCATAAAAAAAACATCCTATTTTCTGTTTTAGAAATTTAGCTTGAAAAGTGAAAAAAAAAAAAACCGTATAAAAATCATATATTACCTCCTGTTTGATGTTTTTGGATGATTTTGAACTTCATCTTGGCTGATCACTTCGATTGTGATGTTAATTGGGGGTTTTTTGAGAGTTTTTTTGGTTTGAAATCTGATTTTAAGGGTTTTTTTTTTATTTGTTGTTAGTTAGAAGCATCAAAAAGCTGGTCAAGTATAAAGTGACTTTTTCAATAATTACAACATTGCCACCGTGCCCTTTTTTTTCTTTTGATTCGTACAGTTCGTACAAAAATTCTATTTGTACATAAACTTGACTCTATATAGTTATATATTAACATGTAACAAAAACTCACTCGTAAGTAGGAACAGTGATGGTAATAATGTCTGCAATAACAAACATTTATAACAAAAATCATGATTTTGGTTAATTGGTTGACCAACAATGACTTTAAAGTGTTTAATATACTTCCACAAGTTAGAAACAGAAAAGTTTGGCGTGGAAGGTCATAAAAACCTATTTTCATGACAAATGAGTCATAGGGTTAGCATCAAATACACAGTGAAAGAAAAATAGGAAGTCGTAAGAAGGGTATCAAACGGACTTCGATTGAACTCATTCAAGCGGCATTGGAACCGTCTTATCAAACAATACGACGTTAGTTTTTAGGACTTCGTTTTTTGGGGTTTTAGCTTGTAGTTTTTAGAATATGGGTTATATCATTGTGTCTTTTATGTACCATTGTGTCTTTTTCTTATTTTCATCATTGTGTCATTTTTTTAATTCATTATGTCTTTTTTCTTTAGCATTGTGTTATATTTTTTTGGCATTGTGTTATATTTTTTTGGCATTGTGTTATATTTTGTAGCTTATTGTGTCATATTTCATGATCTATTGTGTTTTTTGTATCCTTCTTACCCTTCTCATATTTTTTACACTGTGTAAAATAACTTGACCCATGAGTCATATAGGGTGAATATGATGATTTTGAACATAATCTTACATGGTAACTCGTGAATCATAAACAAAGTTTTGAGGTTCATGTATATGATACTCGCTATATGTAGCGAATGAAGATTCATTGGAGATGAGAGGAGTTTGTGATTATTCAATGTTATGGCATACGTTGTCGATTTTGAGTTCTCTCACATTGCTATGATATTTAATGTTGCGAATATAACTACTTCCGAAGGTTTTTTTTATGAGGTTAAGAGGATCCATACAAATTTTATGGTGATATCTTGGATACATGGTGTTTGTTCCAAAAGCCACTTTTGTGACATGTAGTTTGATGTTGTAACAGTACCCTGTCGTTGCTTTTGTCCTAGTGTGCTTTAAAAGCACTTCTACACATTTAAAAATACTATTACCAAATTATGCGCTAATTAATAAAATAAAAACCAGGTGTTGCCTGAAGTAAAATGAATGCAAGTATGAACACCTTCCTTGACAAGAAAAATTAAGATGGACTTTGGGAAATCTAGTAAAATATTAAATATCATTTGTTTGTGGTAAATCATAGGGGTAAGCAAGGTACCAAACAATGTTAAAAAAAAAGCAAGGTACCAAACAGATTAAGTATTTTTTATAAAAAAAATATTTATTTTTAAAACTATTGGTACCTCAGATAATTTTTTTCGATGGATTACGTATCAAACATTTGTGACAACTGAGTTTAGACTCATAAAATAATCTGACCATAATTAAAATAAGCATTGAAGAGTTATTAATATAACAGGTTGTATTAATGTGAGACGAGAAAAAAAAAAAGAAATGACATACTAAAAAAAACTAAATACTTTAACTATTCTTACATTAATTTTTCTCTCTCTAAGACTTATCGGTGTGGGGCTCGTGAGAGGGTCGTGAGGCTAGTGATGTCACGGGCCGAGTTCGGTTTTAATTATTTTGTCATATTCAATTCAAGGGAGTAGTGACTATACCATAGTGGGTAGTGATGGAGTATGGAGTGATGTGACAATGTCATGGAGGGTAGTAGTGGTGACTAAAAACGTGACCATACCCTATAGCCTAATACAACATCACTCTTTGATTTGAGTTTTAACGTATGTTCTAATTTACATTAGTTTATATGGTTCCGGTTATTCACACAACCTTTTGTTTTATCTGCACAACCCTATAACCTAATACAACTCATAACAATTATTCATTTTTTTAAATAAGTCTCAAAGAAATCATAATTATTTATTTTTTTGAAATGATCACATCAAATCAAATAAAAAGTACATCTATTAGTATCACGATAAAAATTCATCAAATTCACAAAATTCTATATACCTAAATAAAGATAACTACATAATCTGGTATATATTAGACAAGTCAATTAAGTACATATAAAATAATAACTTACTTTCAGTTTTGTCTCAAAATAATACATGTATAATTTTACCATGATTATATTATATATAAATTATTTTTGGTTGGATGAGCTATTTATACGCTTTTACTTTCGTAACTAAATGTATTTTTTGTTGTTGATGTCACAAGCATGTGTCATCCACGTGACGGTTTGATGCTGGTCAGCATCAACGTCAAACTACTCACCTTCGGTCATTAATATCATCAAACCACCTTTCATTTCAATTCACACATCCCTCACCGTCCCACCTCACATTGAGCGACGTTATCGTTTCACGCATCAAACTTACCCACCATAGGCTAGAAGGGTGTGATGGTGGTAGAGCTTGCCTTTATATATACCAATGGATAGAGATGTTGCTCCTATCAAGACCCATAGCTCGAAAGACATTGCATCTCACATCAATGGCCTTTATATTGAAATCAAACAAAAAGGAACACTCGATCAACCTTTCCCTACAACAAAAGGGAACCCCAAACTTCCGTTCAAAACATTAATTGAGCCCATGTTTAACCACCTCTATTTGTGTTTCGAGGTGAAGGGTTGTTAGATGTTGGTTTTGGTTTGTAAAGAGTCCATGTTAGGTAGTCGTGAACTCGTGATGAAAAATGACATTGAGAGAAAAGACAAAGCTATGAAGATTAATGGGTGGTTATGCTAGTAGGGGTTGAGAGAGGAGACAAAGTGATGAAGACTTCAATCTTTTCTCTTTTACGTGTAACAAGTTTTATGTACCATCTAATCAAATTATTTAAAAAAAATACCTCTTAGTCAATCTATTTTAAAAAATTGCTACATATTTTATTGTTAATCAGTTGAATTGGCAAGCAATAATGACATGTATTATATTGGACTAAAATCTCAAACTCTATATACTAATACTGGAATAAAATAGATCATATAAACTAACGACGACTATGTGTTGTGGCTCACCTTGAGCACAAACTCTATCCTCTCATATCGTGACAACTGGATGATGACGTATCACTGGATAAAGGAAGCTGTTCACTCACCTGACCTTATTGTGGTTCACCTTGACCTCCCACGCTAGCAGCCCTCTAAAGAGCCGTTGCTCTCCTCTCCCTCCCACGCTAACCCACACGAGCACACTCACGCCAGCTCGCTCACAGCCTCTCTCACATCACCCCGTTGTCATGTTTGCGAGCCACGTGGCTCGTCTACTCGTTCACGTCTACTCACTCACGCACGACAATACATAGTCTAACAATAAAATTAAAAGTTTGATACTATTTAACAAGAGGTAACTCATATTAAAACGAACTTTTTAAACTTATATATATTAAATTAAATTTAATTAAACGTTAAAGTTTTATAAATCCGCGTGAAGATGTATTATATTTTTGGAGATATGGAGTGTCACTTTATGCAAATATATACATATAATATATTGATGGAGGGAGGAATCAATATCTTCCAAACACTTGAAGACAAATAAGGTTCAGAATAGAAAAGCAACCTTTCCTTTACAACCCCAGAAAAACAACTATTGTAGATTTCAAACCAGAACCACCACAACCCACCCACTAGCCACCACTACCCATCACCACCCTTTCATATGTGAGAGAGAAAGAGTATGTGTATACACTTTTTTTCTCTTTATATATTTGTATCTACATATATGTAGCATGCAAACTAAAGGGTGATCCTTATTTGGTGAAACTTCAACCCCACATCCTTCTTTCTTTTTATCTTAAAAAAACCACTCTTTCTACTTATCTTTCGCCATTTCTTGAACCCCATTTCGTTGAATATATTTAAAGTTTCAATCTTGAGTTTGTTTTCCAAATATTAGTTCATGGATTCATCAATTCTTGGATGCTAATATATGGCTTCATCAATATTTTTTGAGGTAAAAAACACATTTAAATAGATATAGATACATACATGATGAGTATATGTGTATGCCTGGCTCCCTGTATGCCATTTTTGGAGCCCACCGGTTATCGGTGGCCTCCGTGGATGGCGTATGAGGAGCCAAGCATATGTCCCATCTTGTACGTTCTATATATGAATTATTTTATGTTTATCAAGATGATTTTAGTTATTAAAGACATGTGATATTGATTAATGAGCTATATGTATATGGTTTTATTTAGTTCTTGTTTTGTGAGATTTTGTTGAAATGGAAGGGTAGCATTGTAAACTAGTGAAAGATGCTTGTCCAGGTAAAGCTTTGCTCTTCATGGTAAATGGAAACATCAGGTAGAATTTCTTCAACTTTCTTGATCATCTTCGTCACCATTTCCATTTTAGGGTTTTTCTTGTCAGATATTAATGGAAAACTCTTAGGAAAAATTAAATCTTGATGTGATTCTTTTTGTTAAATTTGGACATGAGAGAAGAGTCCAACAACATTGATGGCAACACAACACAAATCCTGGCTGATTCGACATTCTTTTGAAAGACATTTATACCCTTATATATATGTCTTGTATCCAACAAAACGCACACCATAAGGAACTCAAAAGGAAAAACTTTAAATAAGGTTTGTAACTTATAAGTTATAATGACCAGGTTGATATGGATGAAATTAGGGTTTTATAATGTTTAGATCAAATCCTAGTAAATGGATTTACAATCCTTAATGTCATTTACAACCTTAGATATGTTTTTTATTCAACAATATAAACCACACAAAATTAATGACCAAACCCCAACAATCTCTTGGTGCCCATGTAATAAAATACATGTGTGAACTCACTTTTCTTGATGAAGTTGAATTAGGGTTTTTATATGACATGGTTGAGTTTTGTCTGAATGAAATGATATGGGATTCCAATAAAGTTCATGATCAACTTTGTATGGATCTGTTTAATACTATGTTTCATGTTTGCACTATGGACAAAATATATTAACATTTAGGAAAAATAGTAAATCCTTTTAACTACAGTAAATATTTAGCTAGACAATATAATCATTGATGTTTGACTGGTCTATAACCCTCAAGCAACTAGATTAGTCCCTATTATATAGCTAGGCATGTATATGTATAGGCATGTATATGTATAGTGTTTACTGAAGCAGATGCATGATAATAGGAACATCTGCCATTGAAAGGGAGAGCTTTGCTTTTAAAGTGGCTAGCTAGGGTTTTCGTCCTCCTGCCATGGCTAGCTTGTTTC
Source organism: Ambrosia artemisiifolia (assembly GCA_032199755.1). Classification (NCBI taxonomy): domain Eukaryota; kingdom Viridiplantae; phylum Streptophyta; class Magnoliopsida; order Asterales; family Asteraceae; genus Ambrosia; species Ambrosia artemisiifolia. Next base: position 4,901,718 of record CM063517.1, read on the forward strand.
ACGTGCTACATCTCTATCTATCTATCTCTCTCTCTCTAGGATACACATAGTGAAAGTGTAGTGTGTGTGTGTTTCCTTTTTGATGTTAAATAATGGGGGGCAGGGGGAGTACTCATGATGAGAAATATGGATCCTGGTGAAAGCTTGTCAACAGGGAATGTGTTTGTGCAGAAAGAGAATCTCTTTCTCTCTCATCTCTCCACCCTAGCTAGCTAGCTAAAGGTAGGTGTGGAATCTCAAGTTTCATGCTTATTAGAGCATCACCAATGGGTTTGTGACATGTGGACACAGGCGTGACAAAGAGGGATCAGCTTCACCAATGGGGCTATGACATGTGGACACATACATGACAAAGAGGGTTGTTGTGGATGTGGAAGAACTAGGATTCTAGGAAGAGATGCTTGTGTGTCATCTACGACTATTCATAGGAGAAGTTGGCTATTTTTATGAGAGGGGTGGAGAGAGAGACCTTAGATCGTGTGAGCTTCATAGAGAGGAGAGGTGGTTTGTGATGCAATGCCAAGTAGTGATGGCATGGCTATCCGCGGGAGGTGTTGGGTTCTCTCCATCACGCCCTTTCATGGAGAGGGCGGGTTGCTCATCTTCACGTCAGATGCCTGACCCCTCTTCTACGGGTGGTCTCCCTCTCTCCTCCCCTCACATTTTTATCACATCACCACCTTTGGGATAGTTTTGTTTCTCGATCTCTTATTGTCACGTTAGTGCCACTGGTCTCTTCACTACCTACTCCCCGACGTTAATGATCGTCTTATATATATTGAGGATCGTATTTATTAGTTGAATGGCTTACAACTTGTTTGCATATAAGTTCCACATAGACCCGGCCTTAAAGCACTTGTAACGGAGTCTCCATTCACTTCCCATAACCAAATTATAATGAAAATTTGAGATATTGTTCATTTTCATTCTTACATATAAGTCCCTATTCCCATACTCATTTTCTTAATCCTTGATTTATTACAAATATAAGAAATGTTGAAACTCAATGTTTGTTCATCTATCTTGAAATTCAAAAGAAAATGAGTAAAATTCGTTGATTTATACAACCTGTACAAATTGGAAAGTTCTGCATAGGAAAAAAGTTTAAACGATAAAAAAATATAAACAAATTATTTTAATGGTTTTTTTTATAGCATACACATTTTTATGTAATAGTAAAAAAATGAAAATATATGATCCTTTAATATATCCTAATTTAGCATTTGCTATAATTTTGATTACTTTAACATTAGACTAATAATTTAAAGACTGGATCATAAAAGCTTTCACCAAGCGGCTACTTTAACTTAGACTAATAATATCTCTATGTCAATTTGCAGTGTTCCATGAACAGGGCTCATAATTAGGTGTTATGTCTAACTTATCAATACCATATGGTTTTCAACTAAACCATTATATTAATATTCTATCATATTCCAGTTTTAGCAAGCGGATGGTTACTTATTAGTATTACCCAAAATATGCATTTCCAATATATATTTTATCACAAGTTTTCATAAAGGACTTAGCTACTTAATGAAGTATGCACATCACATATTGATATAAAAAAAAGATCTTCAATTACACAATATTGCAACTTAGCAGAATAAAATCATTACTTAATTTGCTCTAAATATGATATACACATCGCTCTTTCACTTTTTATGCATATCTTTCATACACATACACTAACTACAATTTTACGAGTAACTTGCCTTCCATCTCCACCTCGCAACAATGTTCCCTCAGGCCTCTAGGTCGGCTATGACCTCTCCCTCGACCATGCGATTTGCACAACCGATCAAAGAAAGAAACATGATTTGGACATATATTACTTAAATTGTTTTACATAAGGAAAAATAGTTAGGTTTATACATTTTTTTTATTAATACCGGGAAAATATGTTAATCAAATATTTTGCTACGCATATCATTTTTTCTGTCGTACAAACTACAAATCATCTTAAAAGAGTTAAAATGATAATTCTTCTGTGCATGGGTTTGAACAAAATGCCTTTTCAATTTTTTTCTTAAAAGTCAATAGATGAAAATCATGAAATATAAAATACCGAAAGGCTCATAGATGTAGCCCAAAAGTATGACATAATTTACAACTAGAGAAGCCTATGAAAAAAAAATTACAATTTGCAACCCAATTAGTAGCCCAAAAGGAAACTAAACAGTTTGAAAAATCTTTTACGCCCACTTTGTGTTGAGATGTCAATGTTAAGCAATAGAGCAATAGTTGTTTCACACATGATGCGATCCATAATGTTATCATCATTTTGCATTTTGAATTTCGATAGTTTTTTTTTTTAATTTGGTACATGACTTGTACTAACTGAGCAAGAAATCTAATTTCTTTCTTCTTAATATATAGTTTTAAGAACCATCTAGAAGATGTGAAGTTTATATATTTATTTCAAAAGTAAACTGTTAGTCCATTAAAATAAAGAGTTCATATAAATATAGGGGACGGTTATTATACAAAGTAATGAAAACGTGCGAAGTGTGCGAAGTGTCACTTTGTACATGGTAATTACGTAATGATAATTACGTAATGTTTTTGTATGTTCATGAAAGCATTACGTAATTATCATGCACTGTGTACATGATAATTACGTAATGCTTTCATGAACATACAAAAACATTACGTAATTATCATTACGTAATGTTTTTGTATGTTCATGAAAGCATTGCGTAATTATCATGTACAAGTGACACTTCACACACTTCGCACGTTTTCATTACTTTGTATTTGAACCTGCCCCTATAAATATATATTCAGAAAATTGAAACAAACAATAAACCATATAATTTTGAACCACTGGATGTATGGTTTCCTTAAATTATATGCATTACAAAATACAAAATTATTGGAATCAATTCCTATTTGCCATCTGGTTTAGCTTTTTTTTTAACGTTTTAAAGCGTTGTCACTATTGTTATCTAAATATTTACGTAACATTTTACTAAATGGAAACCAGCCTTGTTAGTAAGATGAAATTACGTAACAATCATTTGGTGGAGTGGCAATGGCAATAAAGATAAGAACTAGGTCTTGTTTAGGGGTGGTCATCAGTTCGAATCTAAGCCAGACGAGGGTTTTGTCCAACTTGCGTTACGTCAGAAAGTTTCGACTCTTGAGATGGCGCCACTGGTATCAAGTGGTATCAGGGGTTATGGTTCCTTCGAGTACGCGGATTGGGGCCATTAGCAGTATGCCCTCTATGGAGAAAGTTTGTGGGAATAAAAGTTGTGTTAGGCTCGTTTCCTAATTATTAAGTTATTATATGTCGTTGTTTAAGGCACCAATCGGGGTTATTAAGACACTTGAACGGATATGAAGGAGATTAATACGGGGGGAATACTAGCTGAAAAAAAAGATTCAGTAGGTGGCATGGAATAAAATTACGAGGCCAAAATATAAAAGTGGTTCGGGGGTTGGTAGTACTTTGGGTCCTCGAAACCAAATGAAGGTGGAGGTATAAAACACCAGGGGAACCAACTATGGGATAAAGTTATTAGGAATACTAAAGGTTTTTTGCCATGTAAAAAAAGTGTATCTGGGATTTGGAAAGATTTTGGCCAAATAGGAAAAGAGTTTGAAAAAAGGGGCATTGTTCTGGATAACAACTTTGTGCGTTCGGTGGGAAAAGGAAATCTAATTAGTTTTTAGGAGGGGGGAGGGGGTCAGTGGGTAACGAGAGAAGTCTTAGGGAGCAATTTACTCTTTATGTAATTCGAAAATAGCTAGGGTATTTGATTGCCACAAAAAAGTAGGTACCGGCGTAGAGTAGGTCCTCAAGTGGAAAAGGCTGCCAATATCGATTGAAGAAAAAGTCGAGGCAGATCGGTTAAGAGATATGTTGAACCTATAGGTTATAAAGGAAGGCACGAATGTTTGGAACTGGTTATCGGGTGATAAATTAATTTCCGTTTCGGTGAGGCGGGTATGGAGGGACATCATAGAATACAGTAACGTCGGGAATCTGAATTGTCGAATCAAATGGAGTTCTGTTGCAGTTCCTTAAGTGAACTGTTTTGTGTGGAGAGCAATTGGCAAATAGTATTCTGATTTTTGATTCATTGGCAAGAAGAGGTGTTGGAGTGGGGTGGGTTTGTGTAGCAGGTGTTCGGCAAAGCCTGGTTCGGCGGACCATTTATTCGTTGAATGTGTATGGGCAAAAATAGTGTGGTGGTGTGTTTGTAGATGGCTAAAAGTCCCGCTACTAGACAGAGTGAGCTCATTAACTCAAATTATGCAGCATTGGTTAGATTTAGAAGGATCAAAAAAGAAAAAAAGTTGCTATGTGTGCGGTTTTCTTAATGATGGTTTGGGGGATCTAGTTAGGGAGGAATGAGAAAATATTCTAGAATTATAATTCGCAGCCTACAAATATGGTTGAAGACATACAAGAAAACACATATTGGTGGATGCTCAAAAAATCAAAGATGTTGGGCATTAATATGACAAACTGGTATAGTATGAACCAATGGCGGATTTAGGTAAGCATATACGGATTCAAACAAACCCACTATTTAATTTTTAGTTGAAATGTATACAAATATTAATCGATGAACCCATAAACAAATATGATAAGTGTCTCCATGAACCCATAAACAAATATGATAAGTGTCTCCATGGTTAAAGACTCCACTTTCAAACTTGAAGTGTTGGGCTTGATTTTTTTTTTTAACCTGAAACGTACAGCCCTTCTACTACAACCCTTTTCCTACATTCATCTTAGTTTACATGCTTAGTCTTTTCTTGTAGACACAAATTTAGTTTTTTAATTTAGTAGTTTTTGTATATGAAAAATACACAATCGGTGCAATGAACCCCTGGCTTGTAATGTAACTAGTAACAGTATGTCTGGATGTATAGTTTTACTATTAACAAATTCCTTTTTTAATAGTTGTGTTTTTGTTTGATACATTGTTTGATTTTGTTTATAATTTAATAAAGGTTTTGCCATGTTATAAAGTTAAAGTACCCAACCAATGGACATCATCATATACTCAGTTAATCCCATCAATAGTAAAAATTAAGGTAGGGTCTGAGAAGAGTAAGATGTAGACATTCTTACCCAATGGACATGTACTATTATTACGACAGCAGTGATAAATAACAAAAACGAGCAACGCATTGAAACTTATTTCAATATTATTCCTCTTTTAATATATACTATGTTCAAATACGAGCCATGCATACAATTTCGCATATGTGGGGAACTCCTACCGCAATGCGTGGATTCCCACTGCACTGTGCTGGTCTTATGTTTGTATGTAGGTTATTGAAGTTTGAATAAATGGTTCAATTTGGCTGGTCAAAAAATATGTACAGTAGTTTATAAACGGCCGTAATTAACTATTATATTGTTTAAATGTATTTGAAAGTGTTTGGCGTGGCGTGTTAAGCTTTGGACTTGAGTGGTTGTCTAAATCAAATGCCCTAAATTCTTTGACCTGACATAATTTTATCATATTATCATCACGAAGATTTTCCACTCACGCCACTTTTACTAGAATAAAACGATTTTGACAAGTTGTTTTTTTTTTTTAATTAATAACACCTCAAGATAAATATATAGAATATCAGTATAGCTATGTGTAACCGTTATCTATCTATCTTACCAGAACCAGAATACAAAAAAAAAAAAAAAAAAAAAAAAAAGATTAGCTGGTCCTGACTTAATGAATCAATCACTTCATAAAACGTGGTTAGTGTGGAGAGGAAAAAATCTATTTCGCTTTTAATATCTAATCTAATTATTATTTTTTCTTTGAAATAATTAAATTTGTTTTGGTATGTGTTAAACAAATCAATGAAAGCAAAAGAGAATTGATTGGGGATGTGTTCTCCCTTTCAATAGTTGTGATGGTCATGATTATAAACAACCACTAACTAATTCTCTTCTTATCCTCCAATATTCCACATCACTAACATAAACACTTTGCTTTCGTATTCTAACTAGCAATTAGATTTGTGCGCGTTGCGACGCGGATAAATTGAAACATCGAATGGATTAGTCCAAGTGTTATAACGCGCGTTTTGACATACCATTTAATTTAAATTAAAATCATACTTTTGAAAATTTATCTCTCAATTTTAAAAAAAAGTCTCTCACATCAATTCACAATTTTTATACTTATCTTACTTACAAAAACTTATTTTATTATATTTCTTGTTTTTATACACTCACAATATATTGGTTAAGGATGAATAATAAATTTTCATCCTGTAGCAATGTTTCAAAATATAGGCTTGGAGTAGATAAATCATGGATGCGATTTAATGAATCTTTAGTAATTTAAAAAATTTTAAAGATAAAAAAGAATTGACGGATGAGATGTGAATACTCGTGTATGTTTTTTTTTAAACATGAATGCTCTTATATATGAGTTGCTATACTTTATGCTCGACTTTATTTATCAATATATTCTATTTGCACAAGAACTAACATCATGGAACAAAAAGAAATATGAACCTCACCAAGTTTATATAGATAAGAGTACAATTTGAACTAACTTTCCCCAAGGGGATTGTTTTTTATGTTATGTTGGAAACCCCACCACAAAAGAAAATTAAAAAGGCAGAACAAGTTGCCCTTTATTTCTTTACACTATTTTCCTTGGGACTTCAACTTTGGACCTCTTAGGAATAAATAATTACATTAATTAATAAATATAAAGAAACAATTATACCCTTGTTACCGACCCCACAACCCCCCTCCTTTGACCAGTCACTATACACACTTCCACAAATAATCCATTGACACTTTTGCCCCTCGTTTAAGTGGGGTGAATGGACACCACAATATTTGTAGTCTTGGTACTCCTACCATGCCAAACTTCACCAACATTCTTCCCTAACCTTACCTTTTCTTCTTTGTTTTCAGACTCCCACTTATTTCACAAAGCTGTATTTGATGCAGGAATCTATCTATATATACATACATATAAAAATATATAAAACTTCTTGTTCTTTACACTATTTTCCACCAGGCCCTGCATAATACAATTAATGAACTTTTATTTAGATGGAGTCAATTGGATTGGTTATATAGCTAGTTATTTTGGTTCTTGGTTTGACCAGCGGCCCGGTCCGGTTTTAAGAAAAATGGTTTATGTATGAAAATTCTTTTGGTTCTTGCCTTCTTGGTCTGACCAGCCGATCCGGTTTAGAGAAAAGTGGTTTATGACTTTATGTATGAAAATACATTTAACATCCTTCATCATTACATAAAATGCATCTACCCCATACATAATATGATATATAATACTACCAAGCAACAAGTATACGGTGAACAAGGACACAACCTGAAATATTTAATAAAATTAAAAGTTTTGTTCCCCACCACCAGAAAAGGTTTCAGCCTAGCTCTGGCTGTCGGTTTAACAACACATTAATATGTCAACAGGGGTACCTTTGTCCTTTTCTCATTCCTGAGTAAAGACAAGCCCTCAATGGATTATCACCAAAACACCGAATTCATTACACATATCCTCCACCCCACAAAAACACTTTTCAATATCACATTGCTCAAAAGACCTGAATGCCCTTTTAGCCTAACCGACACTAGGGAGTCCAGCCCAGGTTGTTCTCAACTTTGCCCGACCCGTGTTGACTTTTTTTAGAACCGTAACTCACACACTCTGTAATTCTACTGTAAAGTTTTATTCAACACATGTTGACATTTAAAGATAAAAAAACATACCTTCGTAGAAACTGGTTTGATTATGTGGCCGCTTGCTTAAGAACAACAGTGGGAGCGATCCGGCAACTCCTCCTCTGATGTTCTAACACAAGCTCTCCAGCAAACCAGTCAAGTTTCTCAAGATTGGTCTGGTCAATGACCCTTTTGCCTTCAAAGAGAACAGATTCAACATTCTTTTGTGCAAGCATCTCATCGGCCATTTCTGTCAGCATTCTTACATTGCTGGGGCTAGGGTCTGAATCCACATTGATCCCATAACGACGGCCCGTGTTGGATCCGTTTGCCTATTTATGGTAAAAACAACAAGCAGTCTTAACTAAGTCCCAAATCCATAAGCAACATGATTAGGAAATTGAAAATGCATGGGGCCAAAACTCCAAAAGGCCTAAAGGAAAGATAGGAATAGTGAACTTATTATTATTAATAAAATAAAATATCAAACACATCAATTTTGTTGATGTCTTCATGAACACAATCATTGTTTTAAACTTCTAACTCTTGTGAGAGGGTGACCTACATGTTTAACAAAAACTATCTCGCTATTCCTATTCGCTTCCTAGCCGACAATTTGGTTTTTATTTGTGCAAGTCCCTACTCCCCCAAGAATCATTATCTAAAAAAGATTCCAAGTGATATAATTTGATCAATAAGCTCTTGATCAATTGCAATCATGTTGACAACTTGGTAGTTGCTCAACTTATGAAACTAGCATTATTGACTTTAAAAAAAAAACATTGTTCTAAAACATTGTGTCAATTTAGCGATACGACGAAAATAGGTATATGATTTATTTTTAGTTAAAAGTTTTATAAATGAAGATGTCAAATTAGAAAAAGAAAAAAAAGGTTAAAAATGAGGGAGCATGAGTAAAGGAACATAATAAAAGTACTCATCATGCAACTTTTCTTTAGGTGTATTACACATATATAGCAAAATCCTAAACACAAATAAAATAAAATCCTAACCTAGTCTTTCCATTAGTCACCATTCACCACTAGACATTAGTTAACTATCTAGACCTTGTGCTCAATAAGTGAGTTGTACCTTGTAAACTATAACTTACCATTAAATTATCTTTTTACATCTAAATACCACGTAACCTTACTGTAAAAGTTTGACACAGTTTTAACTTTTAACAACTAAAAATATACCTGAATCCGGACATAATTACTAGACCGGCTCTGACCAAACGCCATAGCGACAGCATGATCAACCATATCGGCGGATGCATCGCCTGAAATCCGAGCCACGGGACGAGACCAATTGTTAGCCTTCCACCCTTTGACTTGGTCATAATTGTAGTTCCCTTCTAGAACCTGTCCAGTACCTAACGAAAGTACCAACAAGTCCTCTACCCCTCGCACGAACGGAAACTCCTGCTTATTATGCAACACGTGCGTGATCGCAGCCGCGGTCGGGTTACTCATAGCCAAACACCCATCAACCGCCAAACACCGAGTCTTCCCATCAGTTGACTTCATAGAAACCGGTTCAAACAAACCCGGAGTAGCTGACGTGGCACGACAAACCTCCCATAGCTTAAAATCAAAACTATCGGTTTCCAAAGCATCGGCTCGGGAAAACAAAAAAGGAGCCGAGCTAGAAAGGTCATAACAAGGGATTAATATCGGTTTCAATGTGTTTTTTAAAGTCAAACTTTGACCATTAACAATAAACGCTTCTTTCATAGCGTTTTCAAAACCGTGTGTAGCACGGGCCATGTTTCGTTCCTCAGGGCCGCCCCTGAAAATTCGGTTTATAAAACCAGAACTAGAACTAGATTTATTAGAACTATATAGCCGTGTCCCTTGCTCGGCTAAAAACGTCCACGTGTCATCCGCTTTAAAAATAGGACGGTTATGGTTGTTAGAACCAAACAGCATGGCGGTAAACACACCTCCTACACCAGTACCAGCAGCTACATCGAAATAGTCTGCAATTCTAGCGTCTGGATTGCCTGATTTTATTCGTAAGGCTTTTTCGAGATAAGCTAAGGCTTTGGCGGCTAGAATAGTTCTCATGCCACCACCGTCGATTGAGAGGACACATATTTTGCCTCTCTGGTTCTTCAACGATTGAAATCCGTCGTTATTAGGGGTAATAGAAACTTCTGGAGAGACTTGTTTAGGTATTCGAAGCTTCTGATCGTCGTAACCGAATAAAAACTTGCTTTCTAGGATTGAGAAGATTTCGTAGCTGAGTTTATCTGTGTCGATGCTTGGCTCTTGCAGTAATCCAACTGATGACCGATTGGAATCCATGATATATCTAATATCTGCACGAATATAGCAATAATATTAAGGAATGTATTAAGGAAAGGATATACACTCACACTAGAAGCATGACATACCTTTCACTACACAATAATAGTAAAAAACATGTTAGTTTTGTGATGATGGATCAAAATAAAGATTATTATTAATATTATTATTGTTATTACAGTCGGTTTGGAAAGAAACTGAATTGGAGTAGAAGAAAAGTGAAAGATGAGAGAAAATGGATGGAAGAAAGGAGGAGAAAAGGAGACAAAGGGGAGACGTGAGAAGGCAAAATAAATACGTTGATTGTAGAGGAGTTCTGCTTTTGGAGTATAACTTTTTTTTAATTTAATTTAGGATATGAATAACGGGTTAGAGGCCGTTTATTCCTTCCTTTATTTAACTATTTTAATTTTAATGTTTTATTATTAGTGATAATGATAATGATAAATATTATTATTTTTGTTTTTTTATGATAATACTAAGTTGATAAAAGTATTGAAATCAATCAAAGTGGTGATGTCAAAATGTTTGTCTTGGGACGATCAAGTTGAAAGAAATAATTGCACATTTTTCGGGTGTTTTATGTGAACGTCTTTTTTGATAAGATGCTCCTTACAATTTGTTACGGCTCTAATCACTAAGATTATTGTAACAGGGTTCTAATATCATTAGTCTTGTCACAAATAGAAAGATTTCTTCTCGTGACTCGACTTGGGCGTAGAAATAATGGATGTATAGAAAATAAAGTTTTTGTAAGTGTGAGTGAGTGTTTAAGTGTTATTCTCCTCTAAGGGACCAGGCTTACTTATAAGGCTATTGGGTATGGAGACGAGGAAGAGGGAGACAGGGGGTGGGGGCGGTGTTGAGACGGGGGAGACGGGAGAAGTTGATTGGTGGTTCACGCTGATTGGTGCGTCCCTCGCGTTTCGGGGGAGACTGGGGAGACGGGGGAGAAGGGGGACGGGGGGTGGGGGGTGGTGTTGGGACGATGGAGACGGGGGAGAAGGATGGGACGGGGGGTTGCCCCTCTGTGCACCCATCGGCCTATTGTAACGTCATTCATGTTAGTCAAAATTATATAAAAAAAAGTCGAACATCATTAAATGAAAAATTATAGCTTTCAAAATTGACTCGTCTTATTGTGACAATTTAACACACACGAGTCTTATTCAAAATCATTTTCCTAAATAATTCGCATTAATATTATTAAGATTCAACATTTATGAAGTATGTACACATCACTATTTCATTTATTTTTGAATTGACATAAAAAAAATTTGTACTTACTTTATATAATCTCATCAAGCATCGTATACGATTATCAACCAAGAAAAAAAAACTGTAACATTAATTGTAGCGGGGACAGAATAAAATCCTAGTAAATTGGTAGGTGTTCCAACAGAGTGGGGGCCGCTGGTGTAAATTGAAAATTGTAAGGGTGTACATGTGGAGCTCAACTCGCGATAAACATTTTTTCCTGAGTACTTGTACATGTATTCATATCGATTTTTGGTACTCGGTATAGGTATCGGTACCCACTTTTATTGATTTCGGTACGGATACGGGTACCGAATTCCATATACTAATGAATTCGATAATATGATTTACTTCGTATTATGATATTCGTATTAATTTTACCTATTTGATACATGTACCATATTGGTATTTGTACCAATTTTATCAATTTAGTCCCCGTATAGTATTGATACTAGTAATCGTTTACCTACTTGGTACCCGTACGAGTGCTCAAAAGGGAAAAATAACAAAGTGGTACCAAAACGGGTACCGTACCGTAATACCAGTACCGATACCCGTACCACACCTATGTATTTGATACGATACTCGGTACCCACTTTTATTCACATTCTGTATCGGTATTTTCGGTACGGGTACGTACCGATCTCAACTCTAAGCTAAATTCAAGTAGAGGGATAAAATACACCACCGTCCGCCGGCCGTCGGTGGACACATGGAGGCCCACTAAGTTTGGATGGATTGGTTTTGGAGCCCCCACTTAATCTGTTTTATTCTGTTTACAACTTACGTGCCTTTACATTATCAAACATTCATATATCTACTCTTCTATACCTGACTAAACACCGTTAGTCCTTTTATTTTTGTTTTCGTTTACGTCCACACATCCTAAAACTATGGCTGATTAGCGAGCTAGCCAAGGCAGATTTGGCTTGGCTCAGGATCAAATTAAAAGAGCTAAGCCCGTTCGGCTTGTTTATCTCTAATGCGTTGAAGTTTGAACTTGAACATGACTTAGACTAAACGTAGTGGGAAGCTCAATTCAACACCCCCGCTCCAAATAGCTCACCATTTTCACATCAAATTTGCAGTGTCATCTGTTTCACGCCCAAACAAAAAAGAAAGGTCCAAAACACCCAGAGGGCGGTGTAGAGTGGCGTTTTCCTCTCCTTCCACACCCAAACAACGCTCCATTACATCGGTCTTACCATTATTTATTTCTTTTTTGAACTCTAGTAAATAATAATGATTTTTAGATAACGCAAAAATTTATAAATGAACTCAATACGAGCTACATGAGCAACTCAAGTGAGCCAACGAGTTTATATTGATGTGAATTTTTAGTTCGGAAAGATTAAGAATAACTTATAACATATAGGGGTTGTTTGGTTGATTAAGTGTTGAATCATTAAGAGACCTGAATGGTTAAGATGTCTGAATGGTTAAATGCTGAATCATTAGATTGAACCTCTTAATGGTTAATTTTCTTGTCCTAAATTGGAAAGAGAGCCTCATTAAGGTTAAGCCTAGTTCACTACTTAATGGTTCAGTGCTTAATGGTTCAGCCTTGACCATTCCATTCAGAAGCTGAAACAAACGTGCAGAATGCTGAATCATTCAACGCTGAATGATTCAAAGCCTCATTAAAATGCTTACCAAACAGCCCCATAGTGTTAAAAATTGGGTTTTATTCAATCGGGCCAACAGGCGAGTTTACTTTTAAGACCTACTTAGCTCGACTTCGCTCATTCTCTTGCCAAGATACAAATGGGGTCTAGACCATCTGATTATTTTTAAATTCATCATACGGATCCAAAGACCTCGTCCGGTTTTATTGAAAATCATCACCGCCTCGACACCAACGAATATGAAAATCATCAAACTAAAACACATCCAATAACACCAATCCACAAATCATCAAACCAAAACAGAACCAACAAGAATATCACGGATTTGAACCAACAAAACCAAGAACACAGATCAAACCAACATATGCAACATGATGTATGTGGTTTTTACTCATCCAGACACATACATGTGACTAATCTCGCCTAGATCCGAAGATCGGCAAATGTAAGGAAAATGAAGAAAATGTGAAATCCTTGAATTTCATCAAGAATTCCTATAAATCCCCCAAGTCTGTCAATGATGAAGAAGTAAAGGTGAAACCAGCCATAGGAGCCCACTCAAGAAGTCCGTTGGAAGGTCCGGCCGTTCGGACTTGTCACAAACCGGGCGAGGGACACAATGTTACCGGACAAGAAAAGTACTCCGCAGACCAGTACACGTAGGAGTCAAACAAGTAAAAGGGCCACACTATGGTTGCTCTTATTTAATTAGTTAAAGCCAGTGGTAAAGTGGTATTTCACCCTAGAGTAATAGTTACTTAACGCCCATTTATATGGGGGACTTAGTTGACAACAATCCTGAATGTTAAGGACACGAAGAGATATTTCGGAAGGAAGGACTCAGGGTGCGATCCGCGTAAAATAACAAGGACTCAAATTACACTTAATCTTATTATTATTTTGAATAACTGATCAAATAATCTATAATCGAGATGAGTTCACCTAACTATCACAATATATAGAAAATTTGAGATTATCATTTAATTATACATGTATTATTGTTACCGTTGTTTTGAAATGATCTATATACTGAGACCATAGGGGTGTGAGGTGTTCGCGCGATGCGACAGGGAACACAAACGCTAATAATCACATAATATGTTATTTTTTAAATAAAAACTATAGAAATACCATATGGAAATTAAAGAGAATAAAATTCTCGTTTTTTAAGGTGTAACTTTTTAAAAATGTTAATGTATGGATAAGCTATGGGTGTTTAAAAATCGTAAGGATAATTGGTTTAAAAGTCACCAACTTGTTTTGAAAGAGTGTGATCGGTGTCGAAGGACCGGTCAAAAATAAGAGTTTTAGAAAAGACCAACTACCTTATTAGTTAGGGTAAGTCGGGTGTCGAACCACGAGGAGTATTGTGGAAAGTGTTATTTCTAACAACTAAATTAAACTAGACGGAAATGTAAAATCAATTGGTTTGGTTGTTGATTAAATTGCAATTAATAAAAACAACTTAAAAGAAAACGAGTTGTAAACAGTATGAGAAATGGTGACCTCTCCAGGATCCCGGTTAATCACTTTAGACAAAGTTTATTTAGTTTGCCAATTGATATCACATAGACATGATATGTGGATTAATATGATTGATAAAGAAGGTTGATTAATGACTTTGCTGACAGCCGATAACTAGACCGCGACTGTTGACTCGGTTGATTATCACCTAACAATATCTTAATGACTCGCAATATTGAAAGACACAACTTGAATGTATTCAATGACCCTCGATAATAAACCGCGTTGGTTGATGAAATCCAAACAAACTAATCATTCAATAAACGTTCAACATCAATATTAAAAATAAACCACAATCGAAACCGAAAGCTTAAACATTCAAAGTTTCAATTCAATTGTTTGACAAACATAAACCTTGCAAATATAACTAACCATTCACCCGGAGAGGGTCACGGGTGATTAGCCGCTCATGGTGGTGTAGAACGCGTTCATGGAATGATTAATACTTGAAGACATTTTGATTCGGATGAGAAAGTGATTGAATGATGTTATCCTTTTATGATTTGCCTCCCGAAAATCGCCCAAAAGAAGTGTTCTTCGACAAAAATACGGCTGCCATCCTCGTAGGTTAAAAAAATTAACTTATATATGTTTGCTAACCACTTTCCTTTTTTCCAGCTACATTTGCCGTAACTTACGGCTAGAATACAAGGCCTTACGGTGGTCAGTGACTGCACAATATCGCTGTTGTTGGCTGCTTCTCGGCGTAAGCTACTGGCACAAACAAGGCCTTACGGCCATTAATAAATGACGTCCAATTGCTATTAAGTGCTCCACGTGCCTTTTGTTTCTAGATGAGCATTCTTCTCACTTTCATTCTTTTCTTTTATGTTTGTAGTAGTATCATCAAATTTATTATTATTATTATTATTATTATTATTATTATTATTATTATTATTATTATTATTATTATTATTATTATTATTAGCCTCCGACTCGGGTGTTCTTGGCTTATCCAAAGTTCCTCTTCAACGCTCCAGCGTCCATGAACACCGATCACTTTCCATGCTCGCTTTCAAGTGTACGCGACTTGATAATTTTCTTTCGGCTCACACGCGTTACACAATTTCATCTTAAATCCATCCGTTTTAGCCGCTTCACCTGCAATCATACAATATAGCGTAGTTATCTTATTCAAGGCATATAATCACTCAAACCACATTAAAAACACACAATTAAGCATCTTAAACACCATGATTGACCCCGTCCATCAGAGTGTATCATATATTTTAAACATAGTAATTACTTAAAGTCTTAAAATTATATAAAATTAGATGTGTGTATTGTAATATATATCTCTATCTCTAGAAGACCGTGTGTAATGGGAAGGTGAAATTTTTATTGCGTATAGGGCATTAATTGACACGTGGCATGTGAGACAATTAAGGGATTCAAATTAGGATGAGGGTGTAGTGGTAAGGTGAAAAATTTCATGGAGCATCCAATCATTGGGGCTTGCATATCATTGGTCCTTCAAAAAAGCTTACTTCTGATTGGCCCATCAAAGAAGAAAAACGCCGTGGAAAAAAGTTAGGTGGGCAAAAAAACGCCCCAAATTAGATGGAGGGGCCGGTATGCGTTTTGGGTGGGGGCGTTTTTTACCTAAAAACGCCCAAATTTGCTTTCCTTTACATATGATCTAACTAATAAATTAAAATAACTTCTCACACCATTCTAGGTAATGTAACTTTTAGTTTTTCTGCTCCTCTATGCTTTTAAATAATGAATATATTTTAAAATTTTAATATAATTAAAATAGAATTATGGATGACTATTTAAATCTCCAAATAACTAGTAACTTATTTTTTATGTCAAAACTTATATTTCAATCTCGAAATATACCAAGTTCAAAATCATGTTTGTTAAAATATTTAAAAAAAATCATAACGATGTTGTTGTTATTATATATATACTATATTAATTATAAGACACTTTAATAGTGTCCGAAACTAATTTACGCCGGCACACTAGAGTTTAACATGCACATATTTCTATTTATTATTGCTATTGAACGCTATATATATTTTTCTTAATATTGCTATTTATTTCAATAATATATTAAAAGATAGTTTGGTGCTCTAAGTTTGCTCTTCAAATTAGAAATTAGAAGAAAATAAAGTTAAACTAAAAGTTAGTGGAAAAAGTTTTAAATTCTAAAAGGTAAAAATTTAGTGGTCTAAATTTGGTGGTCAAATTAAAAGAAAATAAATTTAACCTAAAAGTTAGTGGCAGAAAATAAAGTTAACCTAAAAGTTAGTGACGCTAAAAACTTTTAGCTTTTAGGATTTCAAACTTTGGCCACTAACTTTCTTACTAACTTGTGTACTTTATTTTCTTCCAATTTGACAACCAAACTTTGACCGCCAAACTTTTAGCTTTTAGGATTTTAAATTTTTACCACCAAACTTTTAGCTTTTATGATTTCAAACTTTGACACCCAACTTTGGCTATTAACTTTCTTACTAACTTATGTATTTTCTTTTCTTCCAATTTGACCACCAAACTTTGACCACCAAACTTTTAGGATTTCAAACTTTGTCCACCAAACTTTTAACTTTTAGCCGCGAGTATTTTTTTGAAGCCCACGCGACAATAACAGTTAATATTATCTTTTATGTCCACGAAACCGTCCACAATTGCGCGAATAAATGCGGGAAAATCGTCGCCCTTAGTGCTACTAAACACTTCTGCACAACAAACGTGTCCCGCCGCTTTGCGGCGGGTTAACAAAAACCCTAGTTTACAAAAAAGTTTATATTGTTTTGTAAATAGTTAACGTGGTTGGATGGTTTAAATGATAAAAATACAATATGACAAAATAGATAAATACATAAAAAAATTAGAACCTAAAACTTGGATTATTATAATACCACCTATTTTTTTTATTTAAAATTGCAATTTAAGTTAACTTAACCGTGACAAAAACAATATTTATATGACTAGTGACACTTAAATTGAATTGACATTTATATCCCATACAAAAGTTTAATACTAGTTGAAAAAAATGTTATTAAAAATTAACTTAACAAAATTTATAATTTTCATGTTAAAGTTCGTTACTAAGGAATAAATACAAATCTTTACGAATGTATGTGTTAACATGTTTAATTGTATTTTATTCAACACGTGTTTTTTTAACCTGTGCAATATATGAGTATTTTAAAGACATGAGTTTTTATTACTAAGTATATAACAACGCATATATAATAGAGTATACATACGAATGATATTATTCGGTTTTAAAATACGCTCTGACTGGTCAACTAGTGAACTGATAAACCAACCCATTAGTTTTCAAATACAGTTAGAGAAACATTGGTTACAAATCATAATAATTTCTTTTTTAAAATACACATCATAACAAAAATTAATAAGACTATATGGCAGAGATGGATCAAGAGTACATTAGTTTGAGCTAGATTGTCGCTTCTTGTTAACAAGGGTGGCCTACATTTCATTTCATATATTTATACATTCATTTCATGTATTTAAGCCTAAATTACATGTATTTCTAAACAAAAGTTTTAGTATAAGTTTGGTTTTGGCTATTAACCAAAATTAAACGAACCGAACCAAAACCGTCAATAAACTAAATAAACTGAATTGATAGTTGGTTAATAAAATATAATAACCGATGACTTCGATTTTCGGCTTCGATTGAATATATAACCAAACCAGCTGAACCTCCAAACCATGCAAACCCTGACAATCTCTGTGTTTTCCGCCTCATCACGCGGACACTAGTTTGGTAACTAAACATAGAGATACTAAAACAATAAAAACCATAGGAAGTGTCTATGCAACTTTTTCTAAATATCTAGCATGGGACCCATCCTGTAGACAACCAATAGAAAAGATGATGTTTTTTTCAATGAAATCACAAAATATCAATGTATGTCAAATCCAGTTCTTAACTAGACAAAACCAGAAACACACACAACACTTGATGCACAACTCACAAGATTTCCATTTCCCAAACCATTCCAAGACAAGTTAGATGCACAAAAATTGCAAAAAGTTAATAATATTATTCCCTTCCCAATATTTGGGAAAAACTGCATCTCCATCACCAACTCTGTATGTGAATTATGCAGATTCACTACATTCATTCCTCTTTCTCCTTCCATCAAACTAAACCTCATCAATTCATTTCATCATGGACCAATCTATTCCATCAAACACCAAATTCAACACCATTTTATCGCCATAGATCCAACATGTACGTATACAAATATACAACTCCTCTGTTTATATTTGTGTGTGTAAAAGCAAGATTTTCTTGATTTGTGTTTTATGTTTTTCTTGAATAACAGTTACTATCATGCATATACTACTACATGTCAAATGCAAGGAGATAAACCAATATTAAATGGAACTTTAAAGAAACAAAGTAAAGTGGTTGATTCCACCACTTCTATAACAGTTTCTGGTACCAAAAAGGGTACCATTGCAGGCGCGGTGGCTCTTATCGTCGGAACAAGTATCGGGACTGGGATACTTGCTCTTCCTCAGAAAACTTCTCCTGCGGTAATTCACTAGGGAAGTAGTGAGTGTTTTAACTTTAAGTTTAATATTGAATTAATAGATAATTTTTTCGTCGAAAAAATATACATAAGATGTTTTTCTATGTGTCATTAATATGCGTAGAATCGCTCTACAACCTTTTATTGAATTAACAAAAAGTAATTGAGAAGTACATTGACAATAACGAAACAAATCAAGATTAATAAAGCAAAATAAAATAAAATTGACTTTATTATTTCGACTATGACTATAAAAAAGGCTTTTGATAATCTTAGAAAAGTAACCATTTTTATTATTAATTTGGGTTAAAGTAATCAAATTTGTTAAGAAAACTTATTGTCATTAGATAAAAGTAAAGACTTGTGATTTTCTTGAACAGGGGTTGGTTCCAAGTTCAGTATCATTGACTTCGTGTTGGGGGTTTCTGTTGATTGAAGCATTGTTACTTGTTGAGATCAATGTGGGACTAATTAAAAAGAAGAAAAAGAGAGTGGGCAATGAGAATGAACTGGAAGTGATTTCCATTAGAACCATGGCTCAAGAGACATTAGGCGAAATCGGCGGAGCTGTAGCTACTTTGGCCTATGTGTTCTTGGGGTACACTTCAACCATTGCTTATGCTTCAAAATCTGGTGAAATTCTTTACCATTTGATCAACATTCCCGAATCAGTTTCGGGGGTTTTGTTCACCATAGCCTTTGCAACTCTTATTTCTGTTGGTGGAACACGCAACACGGATCGAGTGAATCAAGTTCTTACTGTCTTTATGATAGGTATTGACCAGGGGCAATGATTTAGATTTTCACTCAAGTCAAAATTTTGAAGCTAGTCCTCACACTGGTTATGTGATCTGCAACAGGGTTGTTAGTAGCAATTGAGGTTCTAGCAATCTTACTTGGAGGGTGGTCAGGGTTTGAGGGGAATGGTGATTGGACAAAAGTTCCGGCGAGTGTTCCGGTAATGATATTTTCTTTGGTTTATCATGATCTAGCTCCAGGTAAATACCTAAAGTCAGCTCTATGCTTTGACTTCAAACTTAGTCAATTATTCACGGATACTTTTATTTTCTCTAAGTAATGTCAACTCTAAAAGTATGAAAGTAGTCATCTAAAGTCAACCAACATGTTTTTCACTTTGGTCAAATTATGATGACTTTCAGTTCTTTGCGCGTATTTGGGAGGTGATATCGGACGCATAAGGACTTCAGTTCTGCTTGGCAGTGTTGTACCTTTGATAGGACTCTTGGTGTGGAACGCTATAGCTTTAAGTCTATCGAGTCAAGCTGAATCACTCATTGATCCGGTCGAGTTGCTTATGAGGTAATGATCAAGCATTTGACTTGAAGTTGACTCGATTTCATTTGTGTGATCTTGAGACTGTAAAACAGGCAAAGATGGGATGGAGTTGAGATTATGGTAGAAGCATTTTCACTTCTAGCAGTAGGAACATCACTAATAGGAACTCTCCTAGGCTTCTCTCAGTTCTTTAAAGAGCAAATAGTCAACAATTTGACTTGGGATTCTTCTTCTGCATCACAGGCATAGTCAATTATTTACCATTTGTAACCAAAACTCTGCATTTTTACTGTCAAGCTCAAATCTTGATTTTTCCTCCAGAAATCAATAATTGTAGAAAAATGGTGGATAAGAAATAGAACAAGTTTTACCGCCACAGCTATGGTCGTTGGTCCTTCTCTTTTCGTGTCTACTACTGTTCCAGATGTGTTCTCTGCGGCTACTGACATCGCTGTAAGTTCATGTGTGTGTGTGTGTGTGTGTATGTTTTGTGGAGGTATGCTAGTGTGTTTTTTTCATTGGGTGTTATTCAAACAGGGAGGGTATTGCATGACAATGCTGTATGGGGTATTACCACCAGCAATGGCATGGGCTATGCATATCTCAGAGGACAACGATGATAGAAAAGCGATATCAAGAGCCAAACCAGTCTTACTCGGGGTAGGATTATTCGCTTGTGTGATCATTTTGGATCAGGTGTTTCAAGATTTTTCAAATTTTCACTTCTAAAGAAGAATATGGTTATTGACTCTGTATATAGCCTCATTATTTACACTTCATAACATATTTATATGTTATTATGCTAGAATTTGTAGGTCTTTTGACTGCCTGTGATAACCTGAAATACAGCCACTGCAAGCTAGAATGTATTCAATTGATAGGCTCATTAAACCAAGCTACAAATTAGCATTACCCATACGGCCATATAATGATCATACATTTTTTTTTGAACGGCCAACTAAATATCACCTGAACTGCCAGTGGGTCAGCACTGGACAAATGGCTACCCACTGGGCAGCACAAGTCCACCAAGTCACCAATTCGGGGAAAAACCCGCCGCCTGAAGGCCCACTGCGGTAAAACCCCTCTGGATCAGATTCGAACTTGAGACCAAATGGCCTCAAGCTCTTATCTTCAATTCCCCATACCATAATGATCACACATATTAACCACTTACATTAAACTAAAATCAATCCTTTTACCAAAATGCTGCTCAGATGTCATTAAATTTGACAATCTTTGAACAGAGCAGCTACCAGGAAATCTGAGGAATATTTATCGTATTATTATTTTATTTATTGTATCAAGTGCTCTCTAAATATTAATGAATAAGTGAGAGTAGAGTATATATTTATATGAAAACAAGCTAAATAACTTTTAGCTATTTACAAATATTACTGATATCAACATATGCAAATCAATAGGTATGGTTTACTGATTATATTTAGATTTTCTTCCAAAAATCATAAGAGAAATTATGATAAATATAGAAATTTTAGCTTTCTATTTCTTCCCCAATGAAATTGTTATTTTTCCTCATGAAGACAGCTTTGAATTCAAATGACTAAATTTGGCAAATAATAATAGTTATCGGTCTATCAAAAGAATTAAACTGATTTGGAATTGAGATCTTCTAGCTAATACACCAAAACGTGCTCGCTGGATATTACTCCGGCGTTTCAAGTACACCATTGCAGCAAAGTAGCAAACCCAATCACACCCGCACCAGCCAATACTCCAATCATGATCCTCGCCTTTTACACCCCGCTCGGTCCAGAAGACCCACCACCACTGTCTCGTGACACCACGCTGTCGCCACCGCCAGTTGGAGGTGGCAGCACTGGTGGAGATGATACAGGCACTGCTGTTTGGGGTGGTGGTGGCGATGTTGGTGCCGGTGATGGTAAGGAAGGGAGTGATGCCACAACCAGAACCAGCAGAAGAAATGGTTGAAAGCGAGTTTTCATGATTGCAGCGTTAAGAAATTGGGCGAAAACATGATTTTTATATGAAAAATGATGATGAAAACAATAATTTAATCACAAAAAAAACAAGATGGCGTTTTAGCATATGTAACTCCAAAAATCAGCAAACTTCGTGTGAAAGATGGGAGAACCAGTCAAAAAATCACATGGAAACAAAACAGAATCAGCTGGACAAACATATATAAATATAGATATAAAATAAAATAAATATCCTACATTTCTCAAGTAAAGCGCTTTAGCTTTTACAAGGTAAAATAAAATTTGAACTTTCTAGTTACGACCATTTAGATTATTTTATCAGGGAAGTAATTTATGCTAGTTTTGAAATTATAACAGAAGATACGTAACCTCATAATTCATCCTTTAGATCTTTATTGTTGCTATCCTGAGACGATTCGGTTTTCTGTGTTGACTCAGCTTTCTGAGTGGACTCCGGCTTTTGGAGCTTAAAAGGGATTGCAGCATGCTGCTTGAGGAACTTATAGAAAGCTTTCACGGTTCTGTCTGTTTCTACTGTGATCTGTAAAACCCAAGTTTAAAAGTTTCATAAATGCAAAAGATAAGAAATGATGATTGTATGTGCTTTTTCACGGCACGAACCGGGTCAAAGCTCTTATTGCCAGCAGGAAAGAAAAGAAGTGTCGGGTACCCATCAGACTGAAAAAAAGATAAAAAAATATGAAATATCAAGATAACAACTCATGAAATAATAAAAAATAAAATCTTGAAAAATACCTTAGCTCGAGGGTGTTCGTTTGTGGTTCCATCCATTTTGGCAATAACTAAGGAATCAATGCCGCGAAGATGTTTTGCAAGTTTATTGTAAGTTGGTTCGAGTGCTTGGCAATGGCCACACCATGAAGCGTATATCTGATATAATATTTTAGTTTATTTATCACTATCAACAGATAGGAACATAACCATAAAAAATTCCATCACAAAATAAAAGGCGTACCTCTAGAAGAACATCCTTTGATTCATCCAAAACTATTTCATCAAAGTTGTTACCAACAACTATTTTAACATCCCCGTCATTCTGAACAAAACAGCAAACATGATGGAAATACAAACCAATGCAAATATGTACTTCTCAAAACATGATGAAAATTACAAACGGTAAACATGATGAAAACAGCAAGATCAAGGTGTCTAACTGTACTTCTCAAAAATGATTGTGACACAGACACTGAATTATTTGAATTAAATAATTAGTTGTAAAAACGTGTAGGAACTAGGAAATTGTGTTCGATGTGCTTTTGCTGCTTGAAATCGTAATAAATCTGGTAATAAGTTGTTTGGAGTGTGTGACAAATTCTAATTATTTCAGGAACTAATATATAGCAAAATGACCAAAATAGGTATTTTTGTATATTATTATTGTAGTATATAAACTTAAAATACAACAACTTGTATTCAATCAACTATATAATTATTTCTTCATAAACAATTTATCAACAACAAAAAATATCAGTTTTTTAATCATATACGGTGGATGCAAAGGCTTTAAAAGGGGTGAAAGTGTGAAACAAGTTGGATTTTATTTCCTTTCTTTTAACGGCAAAGAAATTTTATTAGAACATAATCTTACTAGCAAGATACTAGTAAAAGGTTGTCAACAGATTACAAGGGTATATAAAAAAAATTGGACCAACTATAATCCATTTTGTAGTGGTTGGAAATTGATAATTTAGATAATCATGATCAAAATCATTCTATCAAAACACTAAATGATTTAGACAATTAAATTAATAACATGTCCAAATATTATGTATACATTCTACAACATACCGTCTCTGGGATCGGATCAGACTTGTAGAAGGGCTTGAGGTTGTCTTGTAGGAAATTTTCACCAAACGACTATTTAGCAAAAAGAAGAATTTGAGTCAGCAGCTCATCATTTCTATAGATTCCAATATAAAAAAAAAAGTAAAAATAAAATGTGCGAACCTTGATGCTGTTCAAAGTCAATTCACCATCCAAAAAGAACTTTCTAGAATCCTCATTTCCAGTGAAGGCAATAACCTGCATAAAAAATGCACATGATCATCATGTTTGGTATTAAGTCAGGGTCAGGAATGCATAACGAAGGTATGAATGAATACTCACCCTCGGGGCATCTCCATCAATGCCAAAGTATTCTGCAACTGGTTTACCAGCATCTTCTTCGTCCATTGGAACATACACAAAAAGAGCCTGCATAACATCAAAGAACTTAAATTTGTCAAATTTGAAAAAAAGTAATGATACTGCAGCTTCAAGTGCATTTGATTGCATAAATAGTGACTGAACTTTCACAAATTAACAGTTACATTTGCTAAGATGAAAATGAACACCGTTATAACGAACCACTCTAAAAGTATACATGCAATTCCGTTTTATAAATAGCTAATGGAAATTGCCTAGAAGTTATTGTCCATACAAACTATAGTGTTTATGTTGAATACGAGAAAATCTTTTGAGAACCTTCCAATTATTAAGAAAATGTTTACCAAGTAATGTATAAATGTTCAAATAAATTTACAAACTTCACATAAAGAAGGTATATAAGTAATCAAAAAAGGGAGAAAAAACACCATATCTCAATTCTCATCTAGTAGTCACTTTCTAAAACGATGTATTTGGGTTTTTGTCACAAACAGACCATCATTGTTGTTAAATAAATTGGGTTTTAATGGTCAAATATGGAACTCAGAATGCCGATCAAGCCATTGAACTTGACCTTTTTGTATATCCAAAACAACTCATTATAGTAAAGTGAAGTATTCTGTTTCATTTGTGCATAAAAGATACACATCTTTGATAAATATTCTAACCTTTCCCATAAAATCTTTTGCTGCCTCTTGGAACATGGGAAGGAACTTCTCAGTATCATTCAAAGTAGTAAAAAGGATCACCTGTCAATGAACAAGAGGAAAAACCAACAAATTTTACTAACAGTTTGTATATCCATAGTTGTTTCTAGGGTTATCATTATTATATAGTTCATAAATTATGTGGCATATACAAAGAAAGCTCACACCAAGTCACCAATTATAAGCAAAAACCTCATAAAACGATTTCTACAAAAAAAATCCTACCTGGTTCTTGATTGGGTTCTCGAATACTGAGGAAGAACTTGCACGAGTGAAGTAAATTACCAAAGGAAGCTTATTTTTAGAGACAAACTCTGTCAATTCGGATCTTGTAAACTGACCCCCTGTTAATACATGTTGGTTAAAATTAAGACATCACACACAATCTAGCAGTGTTGGAATTTGGAAATATCAACCGGTTTAATTATACACGAGCCGATATGGGTTATGGTATATCCTAATGGATTAACCGAAACACAGCAAAAACAGATGCCTCAAATGGGTAAATTCACCTACGCATTTTTTATGCCTGCAGCCTCATAAATCCTTATAAAAAAAATTAGACTATAACTGTAAGCACACAGTCTTTGTAACCGTATTCAAATAACATGTTAAATATTTATTTGACAAAACATTTTTGTGGATCAGCCTAATTAGACTTGTTATGATCCATACTATAACAGCCCTCCGCTTTGACCCTTCACCCAATCCATCCGACCGGCCCGTTCTGCCACCTCTAGAATCTAGTGACTAGGAAAAGACTGTCTCAAGAGAACGAACCAAAGTGGCTAATTTTTTCATCTTCCTTCTTTAACAAGACCACAGCTGGACCTTTCCCTTGTGGGTTGATGTGGAAAAGCTTTGCCACGTCCGCATTGGATGTTTGGTAGAAGCTTACTTCATCTTCCTGTTTTGAAGCTGCAGCAAGTTCTTCACTATCTGGACCCTACACATCATAAAACCAAAACAAAAACAATATCTTAATGTCACATTTTACATAAGACAATTAAAGGTATTAGTGGTTTGGTATATTTATTCTAGAATAAATTGCAAAAAATGATAACTGTGCTATACATTTTTTCAATCACACAATGTACAACTTTAACCAATTTGATATGGATTCATCATTTTTCTCCAATATAATAAGATGTCTTAAACGGTACATATAATCACACTGATATGATAGATAAAGAATCCAGCACTAGATATCTTTTAGGGAATTTTGAAAACAATAAAAATAAAATGTCAAATTGGTTAACTGCTGTCGGATGTAAAATATTCACAAGTGCCTAACAGTATGGTTGTGTTCTGGTAATTAAAACCCTCATTCTACTAAGATCATTTCCCCAGAAAATCATTTAGATCTCAAACAAGAGTTAGCATCAAAACATATACATCATTGTTTAAGCCTGACCGGTATGCTAGATATCTGATAAATTATCAAACCCTTTATGGTTGTATTTACTTTGGCCTTTAGACTTTAGAGAGCAACCTTTTTCATTTAAACTAACAGTTGAAAATCAAGTCTAAAAAAAACTTCAAGTGTAACAGAGACTATACCGCCAGATTTTCAACATAGCCCACAACTATGGGTGACTCGCTGGTCAATATCCGTTCAGCTTCCTCAACCGTTGTAATATTGTGAAGACCAGGACCAGTCTTCTTCTTCACCCAACTCACAATCGCATCCCTAGGTAGAAAAGAAATCAGAAAGAAAAAAACAATTCAAAATCAGGAGTCTTTTGGCCTCTTCACTATATCACCATAATAAATAGTCCTTTTAATTTACAAACTTTTTTAAACTATATTCCACATGGCAACTATTGGCAAGTAGTGCAATAACAACAATATAGTCTATCCAACTTACAACATCCTTAAGCACTTCTAAATAGGGATGAGCACATAGAGCCGAATACCGATACTGTCCTGACCCGATTGTTTGACAAAACTGATTATACTCCAGATCTACCAATTACATTTTCTAGTAACCTAATTGAACATTATTATAGAAACAAAATCAAATCACTGAGAGAGAAAAACAGAGACTCACTTATTCCTAGCACCATTATAGGGCTTATGAACACCATCAACAAACAGGAACAAAGTAGGATAACCTTCAACATTATACTTCTGAGCCAACTCAGTCTCCTCACCAGCATCCACCTTCGCCAGCACCACCTCCTCCGCCTTCAGCTCCGTCGCCGCCGCCGCATATTCCGGCTTCAACGCCTGACAATGGCCACACCACGTGGCGTAAAACTCCACCATCACATACCTATTCTTCGCCACAAACTCACTAAAATTAGACGCCTTCAATACCACCACATCACTCTCATCAACCTCAGCTTCAAAACCGGATTCTGAATCGTCGTATTCTCCTTCTCCTGATTCAAAATCGTCCAGATCGTCGTAGTTTTCGACGTCGTGGTCTTCGTATGAGTCGGTGTCGTCGTGGTCATGGTCATGGTCTTCTAAGAAGCTTAGATCTTCTTCTTCTTCTTTATCGAGATCTTGAGTTTGTTTGGATAGAGAGATTGAGGATATTATTAATAATAGAATTGTTAAAGAGAGTAGAAGTGGTTTGGAAGCTGCCATTGTAACTTAACCGTTGAGTGCTTGAAAAAACGAAGAACGCTGAAGAAAGGGTTCACGCTTTATGTGTGAAGATATTGGGTACAGTACATACATATATACATCTAGCCCTTCCAGAATGTTTACAATCTTCGACTTCAGTCCTTCAAGATTAACAACTTTCACATTGGCTACTAAATTAAAGTTGGTTTGGGTTGGATAATGGTAATCTCAGTCCTTCAAGTATCCCAGGCAGTGAGTCGGGTTTGGGTTGGATAATGGTAATCTCAGTCTTAGACTAGGCTTAATACTTGTCGGGTAAATATCGAGTAATTATTTGTTAGTTATTGCTGTGGGATGTAGCATGTAGCATAATATGTACTTTCTTAAGTGACAGCTCATAGATCCGATATCTATCTATATGAAAAAAAATATGTAACAAAGTGGATTATTATTTGTACAATTGGTAGTTTAAACTTGGAACGAACAAAAAAAATTTAAAGATAATTCTTTAATAGCAAGGAGAAAGTTGTCGAAGGCAGGGTTAGTGATTGGAATGTAGGTCGTAACAAGGTAGTCATACTGGAAGATGCGGCTAATTAAACTATTGTAATGAACTGTAATGGTTATATGAAACAAGAATAAGAATAACAACTATAATGCATTCGTGTATACGCTTTGGGTAAACATGCATATATATTTTCAAGTAATCGGGTCAAACATTACCTAATCCTAAAGTCGTCCTATACTAGCACAATTTTTTGTTACTGATCCCATACCCTTCCCGGATGCTTTGAGTTTACCTATTGGGCCCAGGATCAGTTGCCATCTCTATTTGCAAGTTTCTGTTAACTACAATGATCGGGTTTGTGATGAGTATCGATAAACCTAGTTTCATACTATATTGTACAATTGTGTCTTGTACCTAGTCTCATACACATCACATATCTGTTGCAGTTTGTTAGTTTGTAGTATATTAGCTAGCTTGATTCCCAATTATTTTGGTAAAAGAGTGAAAAAAAACCTAGTAATCATTGATCGCTTGGTGCAAACATTTCCAGGTTTCCTGTCTAGGTACCTACCCATTCCATTGTTGCGTTCCAACTTCAGCTCGAGCACTTTTGGAGTAGTATTATGGTTATTGAATCATATACCTTTAGATTATTTTTTGAGTTGAAGTTGTTTTATTATATAATTATAAGGTTAACTAGTCAACTCGGTATTACCGTTCGGTTGTACCCAATACTATCGATTGAACCATTTCGAAGCCCTACCCTTTAAAAGCCGGTTTTTAAAACATTGCTCATACCCACCTTGAATGCAACTATCTTCTCTTTTCAATAAATTCTATTCTCTTTTTTTTATTTACTAAAGAATAAGTAAACTTATTTTGAATTATAAGTTATAAATAACATTTGTCAAACACCAAGGACTGAAGCTGGTACATGTATAAATACGATGGAAACTGCGGAGATTTGTGTTTCCAGTTTCCACTTTCCATTGCGAGAAAGTCGGTTGCATTCGCACTTCTTTGGAAACGGCACTTTAAACGTCACCGTTAATATTTTCCACTGTCCGACGTGGCGACTTGGGCTTGTTTCTAATTATCCAGTATATGTCCACTAGAAATAGATCAACCAATAAGCGTATGACACGTGGTGATGGTGAGTCATGATGTCTATTAAAATGTTGGCCTTTGACTTTTGGAAGATGGAAGTGTACCTGCTTTTAGGTTCCGTTCCGTTAACTTGTCATCGTCGTTAAGTCAGCAGGTTATAACGCTGGTTGACTTCATTTATCCTTCTCTCAAGTAAACTGATATTCGAATTCAACTATTCAACTACAAAAAATTAAAAAAACAAAAATAATATAAAAAAACGTCTAGAAGCTTAAAGTTTGATTCGAATGAATAATAATCAGTCATAAACTTAAGCTATCATAAAGACAGTAGTAGTAAGACTTGATTCGGTTGATCCGTGGTGCAAAGATCATGGTTTCGGTTGATGAGAGTGATGTGGTGGAATTAAAGGCGTCGAATATTAATGAATTTGTGGAGAAGAATAGGTATGTGATGGTGGAGTTTTACGCCACGTGGTGTGGCCATTGTCAGGCGTTGAAACCGGAATATGCGGCGGCGGCGACGGAGTTGAAGGCGGAGGAGGTGGTGCTGGCCAAGGTTGACGCTGGTGAGGAGACTGAGTTGGCTCAGAAGTATAATGTTGAAGAGTATCCTACTTTGTTGTTGTTTGTTGATGGTGTTCGTATGCTCTATATTGGTGCTAAGAACAAGTCAGTCTTTGTTTTTCACTTCAGTTTCTGCTAGCGGTGCAGCTTATTGTCCGCTTACCATCTATTTCGTTGTAATTGCTTATTAATTATGTTATAAGAGGATTTCCTTTTTCTGGTTTGTTTTATAAATAGGGATGCGATTGTGACTTGGGTGAAGAAGAAGACTGGTCCTGTTCTACACAATATAACAACGGTTGAGGAAGCTGAACGAATATTGACCAGCGAGTCACGCATAGTTGTGGGCTTTGTTGAACATTTGGCGGTATAGTCTCTGTTACACTCGAAGTTTTTAGTCTTGATTTTCAATTGTTGATCAAGTTTATATGATAATTTTTCCTTTATAAAGGCCAAAGTAGATATAACCATTAAGGGTCAGACAATTTGCAGATTTCTAGCATGCTCATTAGGATATATAGCTGGATTCTTTATCTATCATGCCAGTATAATTATATGTAGCAACACATAATTTTATTAAGTTGAGAATAATGATGAATACATATCAAATAGGTTAGAGTTGTATATTGGTAGATTGTCAAAGGTATAGCACATTTGTCATTTATGTAATTTGTACTAGACTAAATAAGCCAATCCACCAAGTAATACCATTGAGTTGTCTTATATACAACATGACATTAAGTTATTATCCTTTTTTGTTTTGTTATGTTTGTTTTGATGTTATGATGTGTAGGGTCCTGATAGTAAAGAACTTGCTGCAGCTTCAAAACAGGAAGACGAAGTAAGCTTCTACCAAACATCCAATGCTGATGTGTCAAAGCTTTTCCACATCAATCCACAAGGGAAACGTCCAGCTCTGGTCTTGTTAAAGAAGGAAGATGAAAAAGTTAGCCACTTTGGTCAGTTTTATTGAGTCTTGACATAATCATTTTTTCAGTCACTAGATTCTGGAGGTGGCAAAATGGGAGGGTCAACTGGATTGGCTAACGTGGGTCAAAGCGGCGAGCTGTTTTTGGTATGGGTCAAGACAAGTCTGATGGGTGATTGGGTGAAACATATCTTTTTCCTTTAAATAAATAGCTAATAAGTTAAGTAAATATGGTTACAAAGACTATGTTTTACTGTAATAGCCTAATTTTTTAAAGGATTTACGAGGCTGCAAATACTGAAATACGGTAAGCGACTTTACTTATTTGAAAACATCTCTTTTAGCTATGTTTTTATTTAACCCATTGACTCAATAAAATAAACCATAACCCATATTGACTCGTAGTCGTATACAAGTAAATGGGTTGATATTGCCACCTCTGCTAGATTCCATGTGATATCTAACCAACATTTATCTACAGGAGGTCAGTTCACTAAATCAGAAATGGCAGATTTTGTCTTTAAGAACAAGCTTCCTTTAGTGAGTTACTTCACTCGTGCAAGTGCTTCACAAGTATTCGAGAACCCAATCAAGAATAAGGTAGGGTTTTTTTTTCTGTTGAAATCGGGTTTTGCTTATAAATGGTGGGAGCCTTCTTTGTATATGCCACCGATTACCGAATTTATGAACTATATAATATAATTAATTCTAGAAACAACTATACATATACAAAATGATAATTAAATTTATTAGTTTTACGTCTTGGTCTCTGGCAGGTGATTCTTTTTACTACTTTGAATGATACAGAGAAGTTCATTCCCATGTTTCAAGAGGCAGCAAAACATTTTATGGGAAAGGTTAGTATATTCATCAAAGATGTATAGCCTTTTTGCACAAATGAAAACTGAATACTTCACTTTGCTAAAATGAGTTGTTTCGAATATACAAAAAAGGCGAAGTTCAATGGCTTGTTTTGCAGTCAAAGTTCCACAATCGACCATTTAAGCCCAATTCACTTGTTCATACAAAATATGGTGTTCCTCTTGTATGTTTAGCAGCAATGATGGTCTGTTTGCAACAAAAATCCAAATATGTGAATACCCAAAGTAATATGCTGTGCAACAAAAATCCAAATATGTGAAATCCGAAGTAATGTTGTTTTCTCCCTTTTTCTAAATTTTTGGTTTTTATTCTTTTATGAGGTCTGTAAAAGTTGTTTGGAACATTCATACAGTATTTGGTAAACATTTTCTTAACAATGGTAAGGTTCTCAAAAGATTTTTCCGTCTTCAACAAAAACACTGAATTTTGTATCGACGAGGACTTCTAGCTTCTAGGCAATTTCATTCTATCTTAACAAATGCAATTGTTCGTGAAAATTCGTTCACATATTATTCAATCAAATGCGCTTGAAGCTGCAATATCATTTTTTTGTTCAAATTTGACAACTTACATTCTTCTGAGCGGATGCAGGCGCTTTTTCTGTATGTCCCAATGGACAAAGAAGATGCTGGTAAACCAGTAGCAGAATACTTTGGCATTGATGGAGATTCCCCAAGAGTGAGTATTCATGTCCTCATTAAGCATCCCCGACCTTGGTTCCTATAAAACATGCTCTTCATATGCCGTTTTTCATGCAGGTTATAGCCTTCACCGGAAATGAGGATTCTAGAAAGTTCTTTTTGGATGGTGTATTGACTTTGAATAACATCAAGGTTTGCGCACTTAACAATGTTATCTTTACTTTTTACATTAGAAACCATAGAAATGATGAACTGACTCAAATTCTTCTTTTTCCTAAATAGACGTTTGGCGAAAATTTCCTACAAGGCAACCTCAAGCCCTTCTACGAGTCTGATCCAATCCCAGAGACGGTAAGTTGTAGAATGTATACATAATAATTGGTTGTGTTATCAAATTCATTGTCTGAATCAATTTTAGTGTTTCGATAGAATGATTTGGATCAAGATGATCTAATTATTTAGGGTCAACTAATCAATTTCCAACCACAGCAAAAGGGATTATAGTTGATCTGATTTTGATATACCCATATAATCTGTTAATAACCCTTTACAAAAATACCTATTTTGGTCTTTTGCTATATAATAGTTCCTGAAATCATTAGAATTCGTCAAAGACTCCAAAACAGCTTATGATTTATTACAATTTCAAGCAGCAAACGCACGTCGAACGTCATTTCATAGTTCCTACATGTTTTATTACAAAAAAATCATTTGATTCTAATAACTCAATGTCACAACCATTTTCAAGAAGCACATTTAGACACCATCTTGTTAGCCTTGGTTGTAATTCTCATCATGTTTGTTGTTTGGTTCAGAATGATGGGGATGTTAAAATAGTCGTTGGTAACAACTTTGATGAACTCGTTTTGGATGAATCAAAGGACGTTCTTCTAGAGGTACGTTCTTCTAGAGGTACGCCAGCGGTGCCCGTCTATCTATCCGTGGGTCCAGTTCCTTTATGCCCAGCCTGCTAGGCTGTATGTGGGCAATGATTGTATTGGGGCCACCACCGGAGTGCAGCAAGGAGATCCTCTGGGGCCCCTTCTCTTTGCCCTTGCCATACATCCCCTTATCATGCGGATTCAGGAACACTGTAACCTACCGTTCCATGCTTGGTATTTGGATGATGGGACGATTATAGGAAACGCAGTGGAGGTTGCGAAGGCTTTAGACATTATCAACGTGCATGGGCCATCTCTGGGGCTTCATCTCAATATTAAGAAAACAGAGGTCTTTTGGCCGACGTGTGACGGGTTGAAAGGTCAGGACGGGCTTTTCCCGAGAGGGATTGGCAGACCAGAGAAGGGGGTTAAGCTCCTTGGTGGGGCAGTTAGCCGAGATCCTACCTTTATTGGGGAGTTGGCAGGGCGGCGGGCTACGGGTGCGGTTGCCCTTATGAAACTACTGCCCCGCCTTAGAGATCCCCAAAGTGAACTCCTGCTGCTCAGGTCATGCATGGGGGTCGCTAAGTTACTTTTTGGGTTGCGAACTTGTCAACCCCACTTAATGGTGGATGCGGTATCCCTTTTCGATGATGGTCTTCGCGAGGCTATCGAAGATATAGTTGTGTGTGGTGGTCCCTTCTTCGGGGACCTCCAGTGGCGCTTGGCATCCTTGCCGATGCGTTTAGGTGGTTTGGGCCTTCTTTCAGCTCAAGATGTTGGGGTTTATGCCTTTGTGGCGTCTAGAGCTCAGTCTTGGGAACTTCAGGATCATATCCTTCGGAACAGTGGGGTCATTGGACTAGACCCAGACTATCAACAGGCACTCGAACGCTTAAATGTCTATCTCCCGGACTTTGATATTGGCGGTTTTTCTAATAAGGACACCGCCCCCTCAAAGCCACAAAAAACTTTGGCGAATGCTCTTTTTAGCAAAACTGCTCAGAGCCTGGGAGAAGTTTTTGAGTTGTCCTCTCGCCAGAAGGCGGTGATTGAATGCCTAAAGGGCCCTCATGCTCATGATTTTTTGACCGTTATCCCGATTGAGGGTTTGGGTCAATGCATGTCTGCAGTGGAGTACAGGGCTATACTCAAGTACCGGTTGATGATCCCTATGTATCCGGAAGATGAAACATGCCCCATCTGCCGTAAAGCTTGTATGGATAAATACGGGGAGCATGCAATTCATTGCAAGGAGCTCCCTGGTTTCAAATATCGGCATGACTGGGTGAGGGACGTTTTATGGGACATCCTGAGAAGAGCTGGGATTTCTGCCAAAAAGGAGGCCCCTGTAAACTTCCTCACAGACCCTACGGAAGGGAGATCTACCCTGCGACCCGCAGATCTGCTTGTCTTTGGTTGGGAGAGGGGGGAAACACGCCTGCGTGGACCTCACCGGGGTATCTCCTTTGGTTGGGTTAAGGGAAACAGGGTTCGTAGCTGGGCAAGCATCAAGAAAGGCGGAATCAAAGAAAGTAGATAAACACGCTAAAGCTTGTGCAGATAACCAACATGTCTTTATCCCTCTGGCCTTTGATACCTTTGGCTCCCTGGCGCCAGAAGCTATTCGTTTCTTGACCAGGGTCCAACGGGTCGTCCACAGCAATAGTTCATCTCCATGGGGACAAGGATTTGTCTTTAGTAGACTAGGGTTTGCAATTCAGAAAGGGGTGGCGGCGCAGCTTGTTGCCCGTCTACCTTCTATTATAATGTAACTTTCGTATTTTGTTTTAATGAAATGAAGTTTCAATTTAAAAAAAAAAAAAAAAAAAAAAAAATTCTTTTGGTGTCCTCCTATCTGTTGCTTGTGATAAATTAACTAAAATATTATATCAGATATACGCTTCATGGTGTGGCTATTGCCAAGCACTCGAACCAACTTACAATAAGCTTGCAAAACATTTCCGCGGCATTGATTCCTTAGTTATTGCCAAAATGGATGGAACCACAAACGAACACCCTCGAGCTAAGGTGTTTTTCAAGTTTTTTTTTTAAATTATTTCATGAGTTGTTATCTTGATGTTCATGTTTTTATCTTTTTTCAGTCTAATGGGTACCCGACACTTCTTCTCTTTCCTGCTGGCAATAAGAGTTTTGACCCGGTTAGTGCCATTAAAAAGCACGTATAATCATTAGTCGCCAGTTTTTAGTGTTTTCTATGCATTTATGAAACTTTTAACTTGGGGTATACAGATCATAGTAGATACAGACAGAAGCGTGAAAGCTTTCTATAAGTTCCTCAAGCAGTATGCCGCAATCCCTTTTAAGCTTTCGGAGTCCACTGAAAAACTCGAGTCAACACAGAAAACCGAGTCATCTCAAGATAGCAGTAATAAAGATCTGAAGGGTGAGTTATGAGGTTATATACTTCTGTTATAATCTCAAAACTAGCATAAATTACTTTCAACCGAGTCGTCTCAGGATAGCAGCAAGGATGAATAAGGTTGCATCTATCTATATATATAAAAGAAAAGGTATATGCTGACGTGGCGTGCAATGGAGGCCTCAACCTCCCTTTGAAAGTGACACGTGGCATGATAATTGAAAGATTTTAGTGTTTTTGAACTATTTCCTTTTTTAATTAAAAAAAAGATAAACATAAAACCCTAAATTAAATAGAGTTATTTTAGGAAAAAAAGAATTTGAAAATAAATTTAAAATTTTCTCTCTCATGTTTTCTCCCATAATTTTTAAACGTTTATATCTTCTATATACGACGAGATTTTTTTAAAGAAAAAATTACACCAAATTAATGAGCGTTTTATTATCTTTCCAACGAGTACCATAGTCCTATATAAAAAACAGAGAAAAATCGACTATTTTTTGTGGGGTTTCGTTCATACAGTAAAAAAACACACAAAGTGTTCATGTTATTCATTAATCATTTTTTTTCTTTTAAACCAGGTTCTTATCTACGATGTTGAAAATCAGCCCAATCGCCATGTTATCATTGGAATTTTACTAGGTATACTTCATCAAGAGAAGTTAGGAGAAAGACTCGCGTAACACTGCAACACATGGTGTCACCTTATAGCAAGGTTATTTTTTTTATTTAATTAATTACAAGAGTAATAATTATTACTATTAGTATTAGTATTATTAGAATGGTTATATTTTTCAACCCCAGGACGCTTCCGGAAAGAATTGATAGTTGCTGACGTGGCGTTCAATGGTGGCCTCAACCATCTCTTGATTATGCCACGTGGCATAATGAGATGCAATGATTACAACTTCCAACTTAAGTGTTTGTTTAGTTGATTAGGTTAGGAATTATAAGAGCCATTAAAATGTGAGAAATTAGAGAGATGTGATGAGTTTTTTAATAGTTGCAGCTTACATAGGTGATTCTTTAGATGATTATTGATTAGGTTTTAGATTAGGGAATATGAGTTATTACTGATTAGAATACTATAAACATGCAATGATTGAGAGATTTTGTGGTTAGTTAACTTGAGTCATTTGCAATAGGTTATCACGTAAAGTTAGTTTTTTCAACCCCGGGACCCTCCCGGGGTAATCAGCTAGTATCTTATATTATAATTTCAAACTAGTGTAAAATACTTCCCTCATAACGTAATTTAAATGGTCAAACCTAAAAAGTTTTAAGTTTTATTTTACAATGTTAAAGTTAAGGTGCTATACTTAAAAAATGTAGGAAGTTTTATTTTACAATGTAAAAGTTAAGGCGCTAAAAAAAACTGTCACAAGAAAATAAGAGATCAGGTGAGAAAAATACCCACATAAACAAACAATAAAGCCGGACAAGGAGGCATGCGAAAGTAGATGGACATCTCTTCCTAAAAACGTAGAAGACAACAGGGGCAGGGGAGCAGCTCTTTAGGGGCGGGGAGGGGCAACCCCCTGAATTCTCGCTCAGAAGTTCCGATTATATAGTATTCGTATAGAAATTTTTTGTATATAAGGTTTCGACCCCCCGAAACTAGTGACTTCCGACACCCCGAAATTTCAGATCAAGCTTCGCCACTGAACAAGGAAAAAAACCTCAAAAGCTAAAAATAAAAGAACATAAATACAAAGAGATAACACGTGTACAATAGCAATGTAAGTGAATTTAGAAGTATATTTGACAAGACATAGCTACAATAGTATTCGTAAGACACAAAATGAATTTGGGTTTTTAATTTTTTATATAATATAACTAGATTATATCCCGGAAGCTTTTCGGGATAGACAAATCTAATATAAAGTGATAAAATATGTGTTATGATGTAACATAGAAATTAATGTACTACAATAAGAGAAAACAACAATTTAATCATGTGGATAAGAATGAAACTGTATATTAAAGAGAAGATATACATTTGGATTAAGAGTAGAGATCGAAACAAACCATTGCAGGACATGATTGAGACAGTGGTTTTTAAGGTGTTTTTTTGGAAATAATTGTTTTAACCTATTCAGCTCTAGATGAAAATAGAATTTTTATTCACTGGTTTGAACATAATTAGTGACTTGCCCTAGACATGATTAATGAATTTCCTGAGCACATTGTGTTGTTTTTTTCTTGTATGAATGAAAGCCCACAAAAAAAAGTTAGTTTTTTTTCGTGTTTTTGTATAGCATTATAGTTCTTGTTGGAAAGATAATAAAACGTTCGTTAATTTGGTGTATTTTTTTTTAAATCTTGTATATAAAAGTTATTAGTGTATAAAATTTGTGGGAGGAAATATGAGACAAAAAAACTTTAGAAAAAAAGATAAGGAGGAGGATGTCACGTGACATACCCACAAAGGAGGATGACCTCTTTGAGTATCATGTAGGATTTCACGCTTTGGAATATTAAGGCTATATGGTGTGGTGCTTGATTCTCCCAACTCCTCTAAATGTCACATCAGCGCCACATCATTTTCCTTATTCTCTCCCCCAAACCAAGGAAATAGTTTCCCCCACTTCTCCTTCCTTTTTTATTATTTGTTCACCCTTACGTTTAAAAATCTTCCACCAATCACCTTCCACCTTTTCCACTCGGTGACAACAATAGAAATTCACTGAAACCACTGAAAATTTCTCAGAGGGAGTATTCCCGAGTCCACCGAATACCACATCATCCCACCAAGCCTTCTCCCCAAGTCCACATCAATACGTCTAATATATATAGATAAGTATCTATATAAATTTTGATACTAATGAATCAAATTATAACAACTTCATCATCATCATCATACTCAGTTAATCCCACCTATAGCAAAGCTAAGGTAGGGTCTGAGTAGGGTAAGATGTAGACAGCCTTACCTCTACCCCTAAGAATAGAGAGGCTGCTTCCAGTGAGACCCCCGGCTCGATGTGGTTTGGTATCAAGCCTTGGACATAAGGCATAGAACACTTAGCAATCGGGACAAACCCGATCAGTGCATGTACCCCTTTGTCTTTTGGCTATCAACGCCACCACATGATGCATGATTAACCGTCCGTCGTTTTCAACGTTATTTTCATGAAATTAGTAAAATAACGTTAAAACTAGTGCAACTTTACTTTTGCCCCCGAGGGCCACAGATATATACATTATATGCGCACAACGTAAGTGGGGCTTAAAATTATAACAACTATAATTAACCTATCATAGCTTTAAGCCTTATAAAGAAAGGTAAAAATTAAAAAAGTTGGTGGTGAGTGGTGACGAGGATCCATGGGCCAACTGAAGCAATAAAAGGAAAATAACAAAATACGGTTCTTGTACTTGTATCGCATACGTCAAAGAAAAGTACCCTCAAGAGTTGTGAGATTACGCAGGGAGTATCGAATATAAGAGTCCCCACTCCCCCACTCTAAAACCCTGCTAACGCTCATAATCTCGAGGACCTAATCCTTCCCTACCCTACCCATCATCACCAATCTCCATAAAATCAGTCACTGATCGGAACACCTACATGCATACATTATTGTCCCTTCAACCACCCAGGTATCGTATACTTTTCCCCTTTTCTTCGATCATCCACTATCGTCTATCCAACATGTATTACACTACAACCTAATTCTCTATCATTCTTCATCGCTTACTCATCAAGCTACTCTTATGCACTACTATTTTCTCATTTTACTCTTTTCTAAATAAAATAAACATTTGCTTACATGCTAATTGTTCTGTATTTGTAATGATCAGAGTTGTTTCCTGCTTTTTATTGAACTTGTGTTTGTTTTATATGGAAGTATCTATGTATGTTTGATTGATATTATGGATACATCGTTTATTACATGCTTTGGATTTTGCTTTTGCCGGCTGAAGTCACTAGAGTAGCATAAGTTTATCAATTGCTCCATTCATTGTTTTCTTGCCTCTATTTTATTTATTTATTTAATTGGGGGGGGGGGGGGGGGGGGGGGGGGGGTAAAGTTGGGAACTGCTAAAGTGTTGTAAAGTAGTCCAGAAAATTTCTGTCAGATTAACAAAAAAATACTTTGTCAGATTCACTAATCATTTTATCTAGCTTCTGAACTTCTTCTTGAGCTTCTGTTTTTAAATATTAAGATCTAATTGTTAATTGTTATCATCAGTGTCATTACCATCCGGTTTCGTAAAATGTTATACCAATTAATCCCCCAAATTTCTTTGCAGTCAGTGCAGTTGCACAATCTAAGTCCAGTAACATTATATAGGTTGGTTACAGTTACACTTATAAGTGATGTAATCCCATTAATATAAGTGACGTTTTATTTGATCTTAAGTATAGATTAGGTATTTGAGCCTGTGTGTTTTGTTGTAAATTTGTATTGGATTTTGTTGATGAACACATGAAGGAGTAACATTTACAATATAATACGTACTACAAGTTAGTGACTTTTTGTGGTTCAACCGGCTATTAGCATTAAGTGCCACGCAATATTTGCATTAAAAATTAACAACTTAAACTCATAAAGTAAAAAATCATTGTTATAAATA
This sequence comes from Ambrosia artemisiifolia, assembly GCA_032199755.1. Lineage (NCBI taxonomy): Eukaryota > Viridiplantae > Streptophyta > Magnoliopsida > Asterales > Asteraceae > Ambrosia > Ambrosia artemisiifolia. The sequence goes on from CM063517.1 coordinate 4,941,806, forward strand.
AAGTGGGATCTTTAAAAACAACAATTTTTTACGGCTTGACCTGACCCATTTTTTACCACCACTAACGAAAATTCCTAAATCTGCTACTGAATGATACTTTTGAACTTTGAATTAGAAAGCAGAATCACTTGTGATGTCTTCTTTAATTATAAGATATTAAGATGAATGATGCTGTACTTGTTTCTCTTCCCATTTCATCTTCAATAATTTTTTCTCTTCCCACAGATTCTTAGGCTGAGAGTCCATCTAGAGAAACTGTATATATTTCTCAAGTTGGTAGACATCTAAAGACCGAAACATGGACCAGAGTGAAGAAATACTAGAGGACTTCTGTAAAAAAGCATCAACATCCTTTTTCAGACAGTATGGTCTTTTAAGCCACCAGATTAACTCTTACAATGATTTTCTAAAAAATGGAATTCAAAATGTCTTTGATTCCTTGGGTGAAATCAATGTTCAGCCTGAATTTGACCCATCTGGAACTGAAATTGTAAGGAGATGTGCCACGGTCAAACTTGGAAAAGTCAACCTAGAGAGACCAAGGTTTTGGGCTGGTGAAAATTTCTCAACTGAACCTGGTACAGAATACCTTATCCTCTTGCCCAAACATGCCCGCCTTCAAAATATTACCTATTCATCCAGAATGAGTGTTCAAGTTCAATATCAGGTCAGTAGGCCATTATGTTTTATTTCAAAGTATTTATACTTTTTCATGTAACGCAAATTTACTGGTATTGTCATCATGTAGGTATATACTCAAGAGATGGATAAAAGCGGGATCCTAGAGTCTGATAAAGAAAATGTTTCAAATAAGATTTTGTTTGAAGATAATAGAGATATCACAATTGGCAGGTTGCCTGTGATGGTCAAATCTGACTTATGCTGGATGAGTGATATGAAAAAAGGCGATTGTGATTTTGACTATGGAGGTTATTTCTTAATCAAAGGTGCTGAAAAGACTTTTATTGCTCAAGAGAGAACTTGTTTGAAAAGACTTTGGTTGGTCAACAATCCAATCTGGACGGTCAAGTACCGGTCAGCTATTGGAAAAGAAAGAGTCTATGTTAAACTAGTAGACAGTCACATTAGAGGTGGAGGAAAGGTAATTACAGTGTTTTTGTTTAGCTCGGTAGAGATTCCGATATGGTTGTTATTCTTTGCTCTTGGTGTTAGGTCAGACAAACAAGTCATTGATTTGATTGACGCTGATTCTAAAGATAATACGATAGTCAATACACTTCTTGCATCAATATATGATGCTGACCAACAGTTAAAGGATTTTAGAAAAGAAGGAAAGGCTTTTAGTATTCTTGCAGACAAACTTAAAGAAAAGTGGACCTATACACCGAAACAAGCCTTCAAAGACTGCATAGAAGAAATGTTATTTCCCAAACTGCATGGGTTTAACCGAAAAGCTAGGTTTTTGGGTTATATGGTCAAATGTCTATTAGAAGCTTATACGGGTCGTAGGAAAGTTGATGATAGAGATAGTTTTAGAAGCAAGAGGGTGGAATTAGCTGGTGAGTTACTTGAAAGAGAAGTTAGGGTTCACTTGAAACATGCTGTTAGGCGAATGACAAAGGCTTTGCAAAGAGACCTTTATGGAGAACGCCCTTTGCATCCAATTGAGCACTATTTGGATGCATCTGTTGTTACTAATGGGCTTTCACGGGCTTTTTCTACTGGTGCTTGGGTACATCCTTATAAACGAATGGAAAGAATCTCAGGTGTGGTGGCCCATCTTAGACGGGCCAATCCATTGCAGATGATGGCTGATATGAGAAGAACACGTCAACAGGTTCAGTATACGGGCCGAGTTGGTGATGCTAGATACCCGTAAGTAGTTTATGATGTTTTTTTCACAAATTTATTTCCACTAGTGTTTATGTATACTTTCGGTTGATATGTTATTGGTTATTGCTTAAAAAAGTAACAAACATAGGGTAGCACATTTGGTTTTCACCCAAACAAACTCCAACTTTAAAAAAAAATTGTTCAGTTTGGGTAAAATCTTGTGGCTGGTTTTTAAGCTCCATGTCAGTATAAAGACGAGATGGTCAAAGTTACTGCCAGTGCCACATTGTCATTTAGACCGCACAACCGAGTCAGATTCCCCTAATTGATTTTTCTGAAAGTTTAAGCCCTTTTATGGTAAAAAAACAAAGTGTGTTAACCCATAAAAAGAAATTAAATCAAGTTTTGCTAATTGTTGGATGCAGGCATCCTTCACACTGGGGTAGAGTCTGTTATATGACCACACCAGATGGAGAAAACTGTGGGTTGGTGAAAAATTTTGCAAGTACTGGTCTTGTAAGTGTAGACATCCAAGTAAATCTGCTTGATATATTAAAGAAGTCTGGAATGGAAGAACTGGTTGATGACAATTCAATATCACTTGGTAAAAAACACAAAGTTTTTGTTAATGGAGACTGGGTTGGAGTATGTGACGATGCTGTTTCACTTGTTGCTGATTTTAGAAGCAAAAGGCGTAAAAAGGAAGTGCATCATCAGGTTGTCACTCTTTCTATATCTTGTTTGTGTGTGACTGTGTAGCATGAAATTGGCTAAACTTTCCTACTTTTTCTAGGTGGAAATTAAACTAGACAATAAGAATGGGGAGGTGCGTATATTCTCTGATGCTGGAAGGATTATGCGTCCTCTTTTATTAGTCGAGAGTTTAAAAAACATTAAGTTACTTGAATCAGGAGATTATTCCTTTCAAAGTCTTATAGACAAAGGAATTATTGAACTCATTGGAAGCGAAGAGGAGGAAGATTGCTACACAGCGTGGGGAATTAAGCACCTCTTTCACAATACCGAAACAACAACCGTACCCAGTAAATCCCACAATACGGAAACAAATTCACCTAAGTACACACATTGTGAGCTTGATATGTCGTTTCTCCTAAGTGTAAGCTGTGGAATAATCCCTTTTGCAAATCATGACAATGCAAAACGAGTCCTGTTCCAATCTCAAAAGCACTCTCAACAAGCCATTGGATATTCAACCACAAATCCAAACATCAGAGTTGATACCCTCGCTCATAATCTATTTTATCCCCAAAAACCGCTTTTCAAGACTGTTCTTTCCGATTGTCTTGGAACATCCAAATATAGTAATGGTCAAGGATTGCAGTCAAGAGATGAATATTACAACGGTCAATGTGCTATTGTTGCTGTAAATGTCCACCTTGGTTACAACCAAGAGGATTCATTAGTAATGAACCGTGCTTCATTAGAACGTGGTATGTTTAGATCTGAACATGTTAGAAGCTACAAAGCAGAAGTTTTTAACACTGAATCGTTTGGGAAAAAGGGCAAGTTTGAAGATAATATAATTTTTGGGAAAACTGAAAGTAAAATTGGTCGTGTTGATAAACTAGAGGAAGATGGATTTCCGTATGTTGGTGCTCGTTTAGAAAGTGGTGATATTGTTATAGGAAAACATGTAGAATCAGGGGGAGATCATAGCATTAAATTGAAACATGGTGAAAAAGGATCGGTCCAGAAAGTTGTATTATCTGCTAATGATGACGGTAAAAACTTTGCTACTGTATCTTTGAGACAGGTAATTTTGTGGCTTCGATTAATTTTCAAATGTTTAAAATACCCTCAAGTAATGAGTAATCTATCGATTGTTGTAGGTACGTTCACCAAGTCTGGGAGATAAGTTCTCAAGCATGCATGGACAAAAGGGCGTTTTGGGGTATTTGGAGTCTCAGGAGAACTTTCCTTTCACCGTACAAGGAATAGTACCCGATGTCGTAATAAACCCGCACGCGTTTCCATCTAGGCAAACGCCAGGTCAGCTGCTGGAGGCTGCGTTGGGCAAGGGGATTGCCTTAGGTGGCTCTTTGAAATACGCCACGCCTTTTGCAACTCCCTCTATTGAGGACATAACTGACCAACTTCACAGGTATAAAATTACCAATCTACCCTAGGTTAATTAAAACTGTATAGGAATGAAGAATGAAATGCTTAGCATTATCTTATGACTTATTTGCAGGTGTGGATTTTCAAGATGGGGAAATGAGAGAGTTTACAACGGGCGAACAGGTGAAATGGTTGAGTCACTGGTGTTCATGGGCCCTACATTTTACCAGAAGCTGGTCCACATGTCTGAAGACAAGGTCAAATTCCGTAACATTGGGCCAGTTCATCCTCTAACACGGCAACCGGTGGCGGACCGCAAGCGGTTTGGTGGGGTCAAGATTGGGGAGATGGAACGCGACTGCATCATAGCTCATGGTGCAACCGGCAACTTGTATGAGCGTCTTTACACGCTCTGTGATGCTTCACATATGCATATCTGTAGGAAATGCAACAAGATGGCGAGTGTGATTCAGAGGTCAGTCCCACGTGGACCCAAGATTCGTGGGCCCTACTGTCGGTTTTGTGAGTCTGTTGAAGACGTTGTGAAGGTGAATGTGCCTTATGGGGCAAAGCTAATTTGTCAGGAGCTTTTTAGTATGGGAATTGCGATCGAGTTTGAATCGGAGCTTTGCTGAAGGTTGTCATTAAGTGTAATTTGGACATATAACTGAATCTTGTAGCTGCAGAAACCGTGTAACATGGTGCAACTCTAGTTGTAATGATACCTGGTTTTACTAGGCTTATTTTATCAGGTCCGGTTGGTTTGGGATGACAGATCCTCGGTCCTAACCGTGTCTAGTTGTACTGATACCCGTATGTTATTTGTGGTTCTTGACTTGTTAGCGAACTTGGTAGTGTTGCCTTTTTAAAATAGAAGAAATCATTGGGTAATTTAACCAATCAAATTATCCTACTCAAATTTTATTAAAAAAAAAATTGTTTGGTAATTTAGTTAAAACTACTACACCATTATGAAAGGGTAGTTTAGTTAAGGTCCACCGTCTACGTGGCTATTGTCTAGATGGCACCATTCGGATTTTAAAACCTCCACAATTTCAAACGTCACCATTGTGGCTCTCGGGTTAGGCCTACTCGTGCGAATTCCAAACCTACTACAAACCAGAGAGGTGAGCTCCACACACATACACTTTTTTAATAGATTATTTTAAATTTATGATAAAAAGTGGTTATTTGACAATGGAGGTGGTGTTATAGAAAATTGAACTTATAATAAAAAAAAATTGAGTGTTTTGGAAAAACGTTTGAAATATGATAGTGACCTGTGAAGCGTTGTTAGTGTTTTAAGTAACTAATTTTGTGATTCATTTATGACACAATGAGTCGTCTCAAAAGTCCCCATTTTCTCTCAGTGACAGGTTATAATTTTTTTTCCCTTCTTTTCACAGCTTTCTCCATATCTCCATAGACTGCTTGGTGTCGTCCCAAATTTTCCTCATATTTCCAAAAAAATTATTTTAATTTAAATTGAACTTGTATATTTAAAATGTTTAAAAAAATATAAAATAACATCAATAATGACAAATACAAATAAAATTACATTAGACTTATAACAATAATAAACAATATTAAATAGAACAAAACGGTAAAACCAGTTCACTATTAGACCGTATGTAGTAGCATACAAATCGGGCGTTTTGTGGGCAAATACACACCCAAAAACGAGGTGCACACCGCCCCCCTCCCCATGGAATTTGCCAAATCAAGTTTGCCGTGGAATTTTCCACGGCATGATGAAAAATCGAGGGCCAATCATATTGCATTATTCCCAACAGTAAAGTTTAGAGAGAGAGAGAGAGTGGTGAGGGATTTAGAGAGAGAGGGCTTGAAAATTTTCACTTAACCACTACACCCCTTTTTGATTTCAAGCCCCATGTGGAACTCACATGCCACGTGTCGTTTAATGTCCCATGGGGCTTGCAAATTTTCACCCACCACTACACATGGTCTTGTATGATAAACGCCAAGTCTTGTTGTAGTTTTCTTTGAAGCGTTGCTTGTTGTTCTTTCATCAAATCGAGCCCAGTGTCTAGATCGGCTTCCATGAGATGAATCTTGTCATCGGATATTTCTTTTTTCGATCCGTTTCAGCTACATTGAAGGCGTTGAATTGCTTGACTTTTGACAAAAACAGCTTCGGTGGACGATTTTCCTGATTATTCTTCTATTTGCGTTGAATCTGCTTAATTTCAATGAGAGACCAAAACATTGGCAGCTTCAAAGTTCAAATCTTCGGTACATGCTAATGAAACAAACACACACAACTACACAAAACAACCTTAATTACCTAAACAGACACTTTAATATACAAGGTTTGAAGATCACCCACATAAGATCATGAAGACGATCGAGACCAATATGTGGCGTAACGCTAGCATTTATCATCACGTAGAACCGAAAAATCAGTGGAAAAGAAAATGTGTGTCCGCTAAATTATGGTCATATAACTAGCTAGGAAGGGGTTGTGGAACCAAAATGAAAATAGATATTACCATGAGGAGTAAAAGTAAGATGCAAAGGGTGTTGACGAGCGAAGTGATAGAATGAAGAAACTAAGGATATGGTGATGAACAAGAAGTTTGTGATAGGTGTCATTTTTTTTTTCGAACCACTAGCTAGTGTGTGTGTGTTTGTGTTTGTGTGTGTTTTTGTTTCTTTAGTTTGCTTCAATTTAAACAAATGGGATGAGAACTGGTGGGGTCTGCATGCTTCGAATTTAAGAATTCGTCACCAAAGTTTCGACAAAATATAGGCGGCCTAATTTACAACTTTCAACAATAATAGTACGGAGTAATATTGACGTCATAGACGTTACTAGATCACATTAAAGACACGTATCTGCAAATGCCCATCGATCGATTTACCATCCATGGTCTGAAATCAACGTTGCCTTCTATGAATTATGATGTCCTAGAAAGTAGAAATGCCTTACGTCACTTACAAATTAAGAAATAAATAAATTGGTGACTTTACTTCTTATTGAAGGTGTGTGGGGGCCATGTATATGATTTTGTTTTTCAAAAGATATTTATGGGAATACACTAAGCGGGACGGGGCGCTATCAGATTTCGGCACGGGTACCCCACTACCAGCACGGTAAAACCGCCGTCACCCGTGCTGGTAGGGGTCCCGTGAACCGTTTTCTGATTCTATCTAACGGGCTGGTAACCGTTTATTATTTAATTTTTAAATTAGTATAATTCAATTTTTATTTATTATAACCGTTCTCAAGCAACATTTTGGTTATTTTATTTATTTAAATTGTTAGTTTTAAACATAAATGAAACCAACAGTAAATAAAAAACATAAAACATAATTTATTAATATTAAACATAAATAAAAATACATAAAAACATAGAAGATAAAACTTAGAGTTGACGCATGCGTTGCCAGGCCTGGAGACGCTCAAAGTTGCCTCGGTAACGACCCGCATAGTTCACCTGGGCCAACTCCACAGCCAACTCCGGCACAATGCCTGAGTGTCGGCTCATGGTGCGCTCATAGCAGGTGGTCAACCAATCACATTTGTTGTTTAGATCGGTCCATTTTCTCTGTAGGCTCTTAATTGTGCGGTCACTTTCACCGACTTGTTGTTTGAAGTCAGCCAAGACACGGTCCCAGAAGCCTATTTCCCTACCTCCTTAGCCCCTACGGGGTTGGCATTGCAAAGATGGGTCGTTTTGTGCGTCCTTAACGCACACAACTAGAGCCATTTCTTCATTTTCGGTCCAGCGAGTCATTTTGAAGGTTTGAAGGTGTGGGTGTTGTTGATGTTGAAGTGTGTTTTCACCACCGTGGTATGGTGGTTTATATACAAAAAAATCTCAACGGTTTTGTATGTGAAATTCAAAAATTTCTGACGGTTAGATGAAACCGATTTTAATGCACATAATTATTTTTGATCGTGTTGGTAGGACGGTTTATGAGAAATCTAACCGTTTGGTGGTAAAACCGTGTGAATCTAAAAAATAAAACAAAGATTATATTTTAATTTAAAAAAAACAAAAAAAAAAAGAATCAGTGGAGTGATGCCTCCAAAAAAGTGTTTCGGTGAAGTAAATCGGTGAAGTGAAAACAAATTCCTACAAGCGCCCCTTCCTCCTTAAGGGGCTGTTTGGTAAGGCTTTTAATGAGCCTCTTAACCATTAAGCGCTGAATCATTTAGCATCAGCGCGTTTGTTTCAGCTTCTGAACGGAATGAAGCTAAACCATTCAGCACTGAGCCACACAGCGCGTTACCTGGCCCATGACGATGAACACATTGCTTGTGATGCCTGAAACCGTGAAAACGCTGCAGCTAGATAGAATCACAACTAGAAACCCGTTTTTGCAAACCCTCTGCGCGCAGGTAGGTTCCCAAGTAAATTGTGCGACATAATATTTGATATCTTCCAAATGGTTTCCACATATAAACTAATCCACGTTTACTTCCCCTACAATGTGAGACAAGAAGACTAACCAATCATAGGTCCAACAAAACCACGCCCCTGGTGTGGTGTGGGTAGGATGACCCTACACATAGGCAACCATGTCAGTAGGGACCGAATGTTAAGCTGGAAGACTACCCAATGGGGCGGTTTGGAGATGGAAGACTGCCTATACTTGAGCCTCGTCATTGGTAGTCCCCAATGTCCAACCTAAAACATTTAAGACGGAAGACTACCAAATGGGGCGGTGTGGGCTGCTCCAAACGACCCAAAACGGGTCGGGATGAGCCCCACACCCTACAGCCTAACATATCCTTGTTATTGGTAAGTTTCAAAAAACATTATATACCTAGTGCGAGACCATCAAACCGAATGAGAAGTAGACGTAAAAAAACATTTAATCACACCCGCCCGTTGTAGCATGTTAACACTAAAAAAATTAGACCAAAACGTAAAACATATAAAAGAATAACCAAGTCAAGCTAGGATTCGCGCATTGCGATAGAGCAGTTAAGCGGGGAAAAACAGACGTAAAAACGTTGAACCACATACGCACGTTACAACACGTTAACTCGCAAAATTTAGACCGAAACGTAAAATATAAAATTTGTAAAACATGTAAAGTACATGGAACCAAAGTTAAAAGTGAAATATTATAAACGCGTCACATCACGCACGTCAGGTAAAGTCGCTATAACAATGCGTGTAACAAAATCATAAACGGGCCGGGTCGCATCATGCGCGTCAGATCAATAATCTAGTTTATTCTAAGAATACATCTATCTATATATGACTAGTATGTTACCAGCCGCGCGTTGCGGCGGCATCATAACGTACGATAACTCCAATTTATATCATCGAAACGCATAATAAGTCGAAGTTATACCAACTCGAATCCATACAAAATTTACATTTAGAAAATAACAACAATATAATTGTTTAATTTAAAGATAATAAACCATCAACGTCAATAAACAAGTGTCATAAAATTCTATGAGTGAGGGGTTAACGTATATTTTAGTTTTTGTTTTAATTACAAAAGGAGAAACAATTTTGTTTCTGTTAATACTTTATAAAAAAACTAAATATAAAAAGAGCCGATGGAAACTTTGTATAATGATTATATTTATATATAATAACAACTTAAAATATACAAATTTAACTAAATCCATAAATTGCACGTAATGAATATCCTTTTTAATAATTTTACAAAATCAACAATGTAAAAGCTCTTCAGAGCATCACGTTTTACTATTTTAACTCAAATAGTCAAATCAAATTTATATTTGCTTCACGTTTGTCCTTTTGTATTTTAAAACATCATCTTCATCTCTTTCTAGTTTCTATTTACCCTCTCCTCTACCAAGGAAAAGCCATCGTCACCGCCACCGGAATGAACCCCCACTCTATGGCATATATGTCATCCTACTGGTCGTCATCCTCCGGCGACGGACACCAGAAAAAATCACTATATGAGAAACGACTTCTCCGCAACCCACCACCAGGCCACCGTCGCTAAAGATCTGTGAACCACCGTTTTCTCCGACTCAGCTGTCAAACTCTTCAGAGCATCACGTTTTACTATTTTAACTCAAATAGTCAAATCAAATTTATATTTGCTTCACGTTTGTCCTTTTGTATTTTAAAACATCATCTTCATCTCTTTCTAGTTTCTATTTACCCTCTCCTCTACCAAGGAAAAGCCATCGTCACCGCCACCGGAATGAACCCCCACTCTATGGCACATATGTCATCATACTGGTCGTCATCCTCCGGCGACGGACACCGGAAAAAATCACTATATGAGAAACGACTTCTCCGCAACCCACCACCAGGCCACCGTCGCTAAAGATCTGTGAACCACCGTTTTCTCCGACTCAGCTGTCAAACTCTTAACCCATAGCCGCCACCATCACCAACCGCCAACCTCTACACTTGCAGAGAATACCATTCATCTGCCGTTGGTTCTTTTCCCTCCTCGCCACGTCCTTTGTGTGCCTCGCCAGTGGAAAACGACTCCCCCATCTTATTCTGAGGTTTTCGTTTTGTGAATAAATAAACCGCCACAAAAAAAACAAAAAAAAACTGTAGCTGCTACAGTAGTACTGTAGCACCGACATTGTATTTTAATATATAGTATAATAATAACAATGATAATAATAATAGAGATGACTTGCATTAGTCATTTATACAATTGTAATCAAAGATTGCACATAGGGAATAATAATAATAATAATAATAATAATAATAATAATAATAATAATAATAATAATAATAGAGATGACTTGCATTAGTCATTTGTACAATTGTAATCAAATATTGCAAATAGGGGCATAAAGGGAAGGATTTGGCAAAAATATAGTTGTTTACCTTGTGACCTTTTGTATGCCATCTTAAAATGATGGTGAAATTACCTTCTTGCCCATCTCTCCTCCTTAATAAGGTAGTAGAGATAATGAAATATTATAAAAATAATGCATACTATACTGCTTGATAAATTTAACTTAATTAATATAGTTGTAAGAAACATTTTCAATTATAACACACACTATCCTGCTGCATCGCATGGAGGAAAATTCCAAGTGCTATACATAGAAAACGCCATTTGCATCAAAGGAAACCGTCTTACAAACCTGGCATTTAAAGATCAACCCAAACTCAGTTTCTCAAATCACAAGATCGATATATGTAAAATAAAAAGACATAATATCAAGATATAAAGCAATATATAAAGAAGTGTACCGCACCAAGATGAAGATAGAAATTTCCATGTGGATGATATGCAACATGTAAAGGGCGTTGAACAGTTAAATGAAGGATTGAAGAAAATAAGGCAATGATGGTAGACAAGAAGGTTGTGATTGGTGCCATTGTTTGTTGAGAGCTTGATGATCAAGTTTGTGTGTTTTGTGCTTTATTGTGCTTGTGATTATTATATTATGGGTGTCTATAAAGTTTAAATTTGGATTGGATGGCTCTACTTTAACTAAAACAAAAGGGAAGAAAAGAACGGGTGGGTTTGCTTTCGATTTGAAATTGTGAAAGTTGGTGTTTATAATTTATAAAAATGTTGACATCAAAGCTTGCATAGTTACAAAGTCGCTTTCACTAAAGTAAAATGTCGGTACGTACGTAATGCATTATCATTTTTCCTTAAATGTAATCTAATGCTTGGAGTAAATTGCACGTTCTCTATAGTTTGTGACAAAATCCAAATGTGGTCTCTACACATCAACATTTTATGGCTTTAGTCTTTAACTACACTCTTTAGTCATCGTCAATGAGTTTAACAAATTCAACTTGATCTGTTGGTTTTAAAGGTATATTGCTATTGAGTTTGAACATGACCAGTTAAATTAGGCATGTAACTGAAACTTATAGTAGTGAAAACTGTGTAACATGTTGTGACTCTAGTTGCACTGGTATTTTGTATTTAGTTCTACTAGGCTCATTTAACTGGCCGATAATCGGTTTGGGGTGACTGATCCTAGGTCCTAGTTGCGTCTAGTTGTACCGATTCCTGGCATTTTTACTCCTACTGTTAATAGTTCTTAAAGTTGTTAGTTTGGAGTTTGTTGAAATATACATCAAGTTTCAATTTTATACATTGTTATATTTGTTTAAGTTTTTTTATGTTTGTTTTTTATTTTTGCATATTGAGATGCTGGGCTGATATTGAGATGCTGGGCTAGTAGATTGGAATGTTGCTGGGCTTGTGAGCTGATGATAAAGATGGTTGATGGGCTTGTGCTGATAAAGGCCCAATAGATTGGGTTGTGTTCGTCATTTAACAGAAGCCCAAGTCAGCTACATTGCTGACTTGGCGATCCGTGTCAAACTAACACACAGCTTTAAGAGTCGTTGGATTGCTTCAAGGAGAACCGTTCGATTATTAGAAGAAGCACACTTCATGGCCTATAAATACTTAAAGTCATCGTCTCTTTACCAGTTTTTAGGGTTTCTCGTTTTGTTTCAGTCTTTTGTACTCTCTGATTGTTCTCTTAGATCATAGCAGTTAGAAGTCTTGGTTAGATACGTCTTGTATCTACAAGTGTCTTGTTCTTTCTTGTTTCTGTTGATCTGGTTTAGAGTCTGTAATCGTAGAGAGTTGTTAGCAGATCTTTGGTGTTCTTTGATCTGTTCATTGTTTGTTATCAGTTGTAGTTTTATTTCAAGTTAATAAAGTCTTTCAGCTTTGATTCATGTTTTTGTAACATGGTATCAGAGCCATCGTTCTGATTCTTGAGTCTCTTTGTTGATTAATCACAATAATCATAGATCTAGGGTTTAGTGTCTCTGTAGATCTTGATCTTGGGGTTTCCGCTGGGTTCTGAAGTTTTGTACATTGGATTAATCGATCATTCAAGGAGTAACAGTCAGATCTGAGATAGATCTTGGAACTGCGACAATTCAAGAAGTTATTGGATTGGAGTTGGAAGCTTTTTTTCTTATAGCTACAATTGCATCACAGCTCTGTACCCTAAGTGAAGGTACAGGCTGTGATTTGGCGAACCCTAACTTGGGTCCCCACCTCGGTGAGATCGTTCTTGATTCTTGGTTGATTGTTTAGCTTAGATAGTGTGTCTTCTCTGTTTCTTGTTTACTTTAGTGTGTAATATTTTGGTTTAGTTGGTTAGATTTGTGTGCTTGTGGTGTGATTAATATTAGGGTTGAGACTCCTGTATTAAGCTTGTCCTGGCACCTTTTGAGTGATGAACCAGGAATCTGGCCTCTGATACAGCTTCGTCTCTTGTGTGCTTGAGTTTGTTGATTTGTGTTCTGACTAGTTCTGGTGTTCTGGTTGAATATAGGATTAACTGCTTGTGTTAGTTGTATATCTTCTGTGATTGTTCAATTGACTCTGTGTTTGGTTATTAATTGAGTTAATTGATTATGGATGATCCTCAACACCAGCCGTTACCTGGACCTGAAGACCCTCCTGTCACTTTGATTAGCAAACTTGATGCTAGTGACCCTCTATATTTGCACCCTAGTGACTCTGCCAATCTTAATATCATAACTATTAAACTAAAAGGGACAGAAAATTATACTGTTTGGGCTAATGCACTTCAGTTAGCTTTACAAGTTAAGAATAAATGGGGATTTATTGATAAATCATGTGTTAAGTCTTTAGAAGATGATGTTCTTAAAAGACAATGGGATAGGTGTAATTCCATTGTCTTAACTTGGATCTTAAATTCAATTAGTGAAGATCTTTATATGGGACATGTGTTTTCTAAATTGGCTAGTGATGTGTGGACTGAATTAAAGGAAACCTATGATAAAATTGATGGTTCAGTTGTGTTTGATTTATATCAAAAAATTAATTCATTTACTCAAAGTGGATTAACTGTTGCTGAATACTATCATAAACTGAATATTATGTGGAAACAACTTGATCAAATTTTGCAATTACCTTCTTGTTCCTGTAATGCTGCAAATGAGTTTAATAATTTTAACAATATGATTAAACTCATGCAGTTTTTAATGGGGTTGGATAATGTGTATCAAAGTGTTAGAACAAGCTTGTTGATAAAAGATGTGTTGCCTTCTGTTAAGGAAGCATTTGTTATCATTTCTAGGGAAGAATCCCATAGAAATGCAAGCAATGCTTCTAAAAGAAGTCAATCTTTGGCTTTGTTTTCTAAAACTAATCCTGTTCCTGATTTTAAGAAAACCAATAAAGTTTCAAACCAAAACCTAAGGTGTTCACATTGTAATAAAGTTGGACACATAGCTGAAAAGTGTTTTGAAATAATTGGTTATCCATCTTGGATGAGACCAAGGAATGGACAAAACAAGAAGGTTAATTCAAACAATTGTGTTTCTGAAAATAGTGATGCTGTTAGTTCTTTAACAAATGACCAGGTTGCTAGGCTTTTAAGCTTACTTAGTGAGAAGCCTGCTGAGAGTAATCAAAGCAGTAGTATCTCAGGTAGCATGTTTAGACCCTTCTGTGCTAATGTGTTTTGCAAACCTGTTTTTTGTTTTGCTGGTAAATACAAGGGCAAAGGGTGTTTGGGCTGGATAACTGATTCAGGAGCAAACCAACATATGGTAAATGAAGATAATGATTTAATAGACTGTATAGATGTTTCTGATTTAAACATTAGGGTTAAACACCCAAATGGTACTGATGCTTTGGTAACAAAGATTGGAAACAAGAAACTAGCTAATAATGTTATCTTAAAAGATGTGTTTGTTGTTCCTGAATATAATGTAAATTTAATCTCTGTCCATAAACTTGCTAGAGATAATAGACTGTTTGTTGGTTTTGATGAACATAAGTGTTACATTCAGGATTTACACACAAGGAAAGTCCTTGTGACTGGTGACCAAGTTGATGGACTGTACTATTGTGGCAATACCTATGTGAGTAATAAGGTGTGTTATAGTAGTTCTGTGATGTCTAATTTGTGGCATGCTAGATTAGGACACCCTTCTTTGCAAGCTTTAAAAATGTATAAAACTAAGTTGAGTCTAGGAGAAATTAGTGATCATGAGCCTTGTGAGGTTTGTCACAAGGCTAAGCAACATAGGGAGCCATTTCCTATGAGTGATCACAAGTCTACTAGTATAGGGGAATTAGTTCACATTGATGTCTGGGGTCCCTATAAAGTCAGTAGTAGGGAAGGGTTCAAGTATTTTTTAACAATAGTTGATGACTGGTCTAGGGCAGTATGGATATGTTTGATGAAAAATAAATTTGAAGTTTTTGAGAATTTAAAAGATTTTGTTAATATTGTTGAAACTCAATTTGGAAAAAAGGTAAAGTGTTTTAGAAGTGATAATGGTACAGAATTTGTAAATTCTCAATTTAACAACTTTTGTAAAGATAAAGGCATTATTCATCAAACAACTTGTACTTATACACCACAACAAAATGGAATTGTGGAAAGAAAACATAGACATCTATTAAATGTTGCTAGAGCTCTTATGTTTCAAAGTGGTGTGCCTGTTAAGTATTGGTCAGACTGTGTTTTAACTGCTTCCTATTTGATAAATAGGACTCCCTCTTCGGTGCTAGGTGGAAAATCTCCTTATGAGGTAGTGTTTGGATTTGAGCCTCTCTTAGAACATCTTAGGCTGTTTGGTTGTTTATGTTTCAGTACCATTCTAAATGAACATGATAAACTAAATAGCAGGGCTGAGAAATGTGTCTTTTTGGGTTATTCAACAGATAAAAAAGGTTATAAAGTTTTTAGTTTGGAATCAAAAACCATCTCTTATTCCAGAGATGTGAAGTTTTATGAGGATATTTTTCCCTTTAAAGAAAGTAATATTTTTAAAGGTTTTGATGAAAATATTTTTCCTGAAGTTACAAATTTAAACTTTTTTGAGTGGTATGAAAAGGATAACCAAGATCAGCCTGAAGTGCCCAATGATGAAGGAGGGGCAAATTCTAAGGTTGATCTAGAGACACATGGATCTCAGCAATCAGGAGAGAGGATCACAGAGACTAGTGGCTTGGCTGGATTACAGCAGCCTAGTCCTGGTCACTCACCTGATAGGGCAGAGAGTGTGAAATCTGGAAATGAACAAACTGCCATTTCTGAGGGACACTTAGGTGATCTTAGCCCTGATCAGACCACTGTTAGGAGATCAGCTAGGACTACTGTTCTTCCTAGGAACTTAGATGATTATGTGATTAATAGTAAAGTTAAGTTTGGTGTAGAAAGGGTGGTTAACTACTCAAGGTTGTCAAATGAACATAGGTGTTTTGTGTCTTCTTTAAATAAAGGAAAGGAGCCTAGTTCATTCACAGAAGCAGCTTGTGATCCAAATTGGATTGCTGCTATGAATGAAGAAATAGAGGCCCTTCATAGAAATAATACTTGGGATCTTGTTGAGTTGCCCATTGGTAGAAGTCTAGTTGGCTGCAAATGGGTGTACAAGATCAAGTATAAGTCTAGTGGGGAAATAGAGAGGTATAAAGCCAGATTAGTGGCAAAAGGCTATAGTCAAAAACAGGGTATTGATTTTGATGATACTTTTTCACCAGTGGTGAAGCTTGTTACTGTAAGATGTATTATTAGCTTAGCTATACATAATAATTGGAACTTGTATCAATTAGATGTAAATAATGCATTCTTATATGGTGACTTGAATGAAGAAGTATATATGTCTCTCCCTGATGGCTACTTTGATAAAAATGAGAAAAGAGTTTGTAAACTGAATAAATCATTATATGGATTAAAACAAGCACCTAGAATGTGGAATCAAAAACTAGTTTCTGTTTTAACCAGTCTTGATTTTTTACAAAGTAAATGTGATTATTCTCTTTTCTATAAGATCAGTGGTTCTGTGACTGTTTTCCTACTTGTATATGTGGATGACATAGTCATCACAGGTAGTTGTTATGAAGAAATAACTAAAGTTAAGGAAAGTCTTAGAGCTAAATTCTTGATAAAGGACTTAGGAGATTTAAAATATTTTTTGGGAATTGAAGTCATTAAAAATGACCAAGGTGTTTGTCTTTCCCAGAGAAAATATTGTTTAGAACTATTAGCTGAATATGGGTTAACTGCTTGCAAGCCAGTTAGTACCCCTATTGAGCCAAATCATGTGCTTACAAACATTTGTAAGCAAAAGAGTAGTATTTTAACTAATATTACAAGTTATCAAAAACTGGTGGGTAAACTAATTTATCTGGCTCATACTAGGCCTGATATAGCCTATGCTGTGCATTTCTTGAGCCAATTTATGCACAAACCCACTGTTGGACACTTTAAGATTGCCTTTAGATTATTAAGGTATCTTAAAGGTGCCCCTGGAAAGGGTATTCTTATATCCAAATCAGATGATTTGAGGTTAAGAGCATACTCTGATTCAGACTGGGCAAAATGTCTTGAAACAAGAAAATCCATAACTGGGTTCTGTGTGTATCTTGGTAAGACCTTAATATGTTGGAAAAGTAAAAAGCAAACAACAGTGTCAAGATCTTCAGCAGAGGCTGAGTTTAGATCAATGTGTGCAGCCACATGTGAGTTAATGTGGTTGATAAACTTGTTGAAAGAGTTAAGTGTTGAGGTATTATTGCCTGTTGACTTATATTGTGACAATTCAGCTGCTTTGTCCATAGCTGAGAACCCTGTGTTCCATGAAAGGACAAAACATTTTGAAATTGATCTCTTTTTCTTAAGAGATCAAATAACTAAAGGTCTTATTAAAACAAAGGCAATTGCTTCAGAAAGACAACCTGCTGATATCTTAACAAAAGGTCTTCTTCCTTCAGATCATATCAGGTTGTGTAATTCTTTGTCTTTATTTGACCCATTTAGTGTATAAAATTGAGGAGGGGTGTTGAAATATACATCAAGTTTCAATTTTATACATTGTTATATTTGTTTAAGTTTTTTTATGTTTGTTTTTTATTTTTGCATATTGAGATGCTGGGCTGATATTGAGATGCTGGGCTAGTAGATTGGAATGTTGCTGGGCTTGTGAGCTGATGATAAAGATGGTTGATGGGCTTGTGCTGATAAAGGCCCAATAGATTGGGTTGTGTTCGTCATTTAACAGAAGCCCAAGTCAGCTACATTGCTGACTTGGCGATCCGTGTCAAACTAACACACAGCTTTAAGAGTCGTTGGATTGCTTCAAGGAGAACCGTTCGATTATTAGAAGAAGCACACTTCATGGCCTATAAATACTTAAAGTCATCGTCTCTTTACCAGTTTTTAGGGTTTCTCGTTTTGTTTCAGTCTTTTGTACTCTCTGATTGTTCTCTTAGATCATAGCAGTTAGAAGTCTTGGTTAGATACGTCTTGTATCTACAAGTGTCTTGTTCTTTCTTGTTTCTGTTGATCTGGTTTAGAGTCTGTAATCGTAGAGAGTTGTTAGCAGATCTTTGGTGTTCTTTGATCTGTTCATTGTTTGTTATCAGTTGTAGTTTTATTTCAAGTTAATAAAGTCTTTCAGCTTTGATTCATGTTTTTGTAACAGAGTTAAATGTCGCTCACTTGACGGTGGTTGCGTTTAAAATAGAGATTGAAGTATATTTAACTTGTTCTTACTAGAATGCAATAAATAAAACTTGAAGGGTTGCTTTGGCCAACTATTGAAAGTAGATGTATGTGATGTGTAAAATAGCATTGAAAGTGAATGTCTATGATGTCCAAAATTATGACATTTGAAGGTGTGTAAAATAGCTAGTGGTACTAAAATTTTAATTTTGCAAGTTTTTGTTTTAAATTATAGTTTTATTTTTTAGAACTTCTAATATCTAATTTTTTATATAAATCTAAATAGGTTGTAAGCAATTTACTTATTTTTATCTATCTTTGGATATGATATAAATTTTATGACAAGTGAGCCATATCAAATTTCTTGATGTTTAAACTTTAAAGTCGTAATAGAAAATAAAGTTCTTACTTTAAAACAAAATCCAAAAAAGATTAAAAACTTGATTATCACACACTAAAGATATATACAAAAGATAACTTTGTCTTTGAACTAAACTGATCTCAATGACCAAAACATTACTAACTTAAATCTTCGGCTCATGATAATTAAACAACACCACCTACACAAAACAACTTTTAACTAAACCAGATACTTCAAACACCTTGTAAAGCATATGTAGGGTTTGAAGATCATCCCCCATATACAAATCCGGTTTGAAGACCAATATTTGGCGTAAACACGAACATGGTCATCGCGTAAAACATGAAAAATCAGTCGAAATGAAGATAAATATTACCATGAGGAGTAAAAGTAAGATGCACAGGATGCTGGCGAACAAAGTTATAGAAAGAAGAAAGTAAGGATATGGTGATGAACAAAAAGTTAGTGATTGGTGTCATGTTGAACAAGTGTTTTGTGGGGTGTTTCAAATGAGACTAGAAATTTGAATTGTGAAAATATGGGGGGTGTTCCAATTTCGAATGAATATTGATATAGACGTTACTGGTGTAGAAATCAGTGATTAAAGACACGTGTCAGCAAACACATGACAAGTGTCAGCATCGATGGCTTTCATAGAAATGGCTTTACTTCTCTTACAAATCAAGGAATAACGGGTGTCTTCGACTTGAATAATTAAGATGTATAGGGTCCATGAATATGCTTTCTTTAGGACTTTTAAAGGAATACACTAATTATTCATTATTCAATAATTATTCGTTAAGATGCATACAATAATTCATAGGGATTGTGGATTAATACACCCACTAGTTTAGGATTCATACACCCCCTATCTAATTATTTATTAATCATTGTTATAACCATTATTTATTGGATTTAATTTAGAAAAACTTACACGACACTCTAGGACCCAATGCCCAAAACGAAATCGTCCCAACCCTCCTATATATTTGAATTTGTTATCATGTTAGCTAGAGTACAGTATTGTTTTTTTGAATTTTGTCTTTTGTGACCTTAACGTCTCAACTTTTCTAAATATATGTTAAAATATCATTTTGAACTTATCGAGTTTTACAGATTATTTTTATGTGTGTCTGTATAAATTTAGGTTGTTTACATTTTAGCACAATTTTTTTAAAATGATTCAGGTCAAATATAATATGTTTTATTACTTTTATTTTCATATACATTTTAAATTGAGATAACTATACGGATAGTCCCTGTGGTTTATACGTTGTAACATGTTAAGGTACTAACTTTTTTTAACTCCTTAAGGTCCTATGCTTTACATTTGGTAACATGTTGAGGTATTAACATTAACTGCCGTTAAAAACTAACAGATTCCGTTAAAAAGTTAAGGTTGAGGGACTAAATTTGTCAAATTGTGAAAGTTTTAAAAATTCTTTCTTCCCCACCCACCACCACCGCCACCCACCATCGCTGCCATCCAACGCCACCGCCGCCACCCAGCATTGTCGCTACCGCCACTCACCACCTTCACCCACCCACCGCCGCTGCCACCCGCCGCCACCACCATCGTCACCGCCGACATCCAATACCACCTGAAGAAACAATAAGTATCACGGAGATTAAGAGTAATCTACGTGGGGTTAATACTTATGTTCGTCAGGATTAATCCTTTACCCAAACTGTGTGGTTAAACCCCGGATGATAGTGGTGAGTGTAAGTGTGTGTAATATGATGTAAGTAAGAACACAAGATGTAAGTGGTTTGGTCAAGTAATGATACAAGCAAGAAATCAAACTTACAATTCGTTTTAAGGATCGAATAAAAGAAAAAGAAGACTGGAACTACAAGCGCCGATTTCAGTACAATCTGGTTACGATTTTATATGTTTTTGTAGTCTTTTGAATCGTGTAAAAGTGCAGAAAATGAATAGAGAAATCAATTTATATGATTGTTTAATGAAACGAAACGTATTTGTGTTTAATACATATTCCGATCGGTTACCTCCCTTGAACTCGATTTAATTACCAATTTCAAACGTTAAAACCTGTTAAGATTCGTGTAACGGTTCAAGGGTGATGGAGTATTGATTAACAAGCATTAAAATGGAGTAATGATGTACTAAGACCGGGTTGCAGATCGCCGGAATAGTCGTCGGCGGCGACTTTTGGCCGGAAAACGATCGGACAAGAAGAAAGAGGGTTGGATTGAGTTTAAAATTTTGATAATTGGCAGGAAAGGCCCCCGAAGTATTGATTTTATATATTATGTTTAAAGCTTATAATTTCTTAATAATGCTAAACAAAACTTCAAAGTTTAGAACTTATAACCTTTTAAGCTTTAATTAACTAAAAAAAAAATAAACTTATAAATGCCAAAATATATTACGTTTAAAAAGTGTTTCCATATACTCGTTCGGTTATAATACAAACATTTCTAAAAAAAAAATAATAATAATTGAAGGGATAGGGAGCCTAATCCAGGCGGAAGAGGCATCCCTATCCCCATAACTCAGCTTCCGCGCGCCAATCAGCGGCGCGAGGAACCAACAAAGCGCAACCAGCAATACATGCAAGGAGGCGCGCAAGAACAACAACTGATAAGCGCGTACCATCACACGCGGAATCTTCCCTTGACAATCATCGTACAGAGTACACAAGACAACAAAAGGAAGATTCACAAAGATTACTGACAGGGTACGCGCCAATAGGAAAGCTACAGGTGGCAAAGTGGTCCAACAACTACAAGACAAGGACAGCAGCATGGCTGCAGCCATGCTTCCACCATACCAGCGTCTACAGTAAACAGCAGACATACCTTGCTGCTGTCAGGAGCATGGTCAACGACTGACAGGGGGCGCCATCTGCCAACCACAGATCGCCACGTGTCTGCCTCGAGCAACAACCATGCTGCCCCAGTGACGTCATGAACAGTACACCTGTTCTCCCGCCAATTCCAGGAGAAACATTGGACTTGGGCCCAGACCAGGCCCAATAAGGAACGGCTACTCGTGGGCCTTTCGATCAAGCCCACGAATTCTCCTATAAATACAAGGATACCTCTCCTTGCCAAAGGATCCGAAAATAGTTACTACTAGCCTAGTATTACTTACTTGTACTCTTTGTATTCGATCATTAATAATATCGGCTGTTCACAGTGGACGTAGGTCGACACTCGACCGAACCACTTACATCTTGTGTTCTCACTTACTTTCACCACACACACACTTGCATCATTATCAAACGGGTTTAACCTTGTGGTTTGGGTAAAGGATTAACCCTGACGAACATAGGTATTATGTTTAAAGCTTATAATTTCTTAATAATGCTAAACAAAACTTCAAAGTTTAGAACTTATAACCTTTTAAGCTTTAATTAACTAAAAAAAAAATAAACTTATAAATGCCAAAATATATTACGTTTAAAAAGTGTTTCCATATACTCGTTCGGTTATAATACAAACATTTCTAAAAAAAAAAAAATAATAATGATCGAGGGAAAAACTCAACATTTTATTAAATTTGAATTGATAGAAATACATGGGTTAGAATTGACAACTTGCTAATAAATAAGGGTGACGGTTGTCACACCTGTTAAGGCGCTGGGCGGGGAACGTCTTTTTTATTTTACGTCAAATTTGCGCGTTGGAAGACGTTCGTCGCAGGAGGCCCCCTCCTGCGTTAAGGCTAACGGTGTCTGCTACCAAAGAATATACACTTATTCTCACGCCAGAGTCCAAACGCAGGAGGCCCCCTCCTGCGTTAAGGCTAACGGTGTCTGCTACCCTTGTGCAGGTCCTTCCAGGAGCTCGAAGATCCCCCAATCCTTCAACTAAATCTGAACCTAAAGCTAAAACTAAACTTAAAACCTAAGTCCCAACATAACATACCCTTAACCCATAATCCTAAACATCTCCTAACCTAATACCGGTCATTTTCCTGTTAAGGCTAACGGTGTCTGCTACCCTTGTGCAGGTCCTTCCAGGAGCTCGAAGATCCCCCAATCCTTCAACTAAATCTGAACCTAAAGCTAAAACTAAACTTAAAACCTAAGTCCCAACATAACATACCCTTAACCCATAATCCTAAACATCTCCTAACCTAATACCGGTCATTTTCCTTGTTGTAGCAACAAGTAATGAATTTTAGTTTTTTATGTTTATCTTTAATTTTTTTTATTTAATTAAATTTTAAAACAAACGATTAAAATAAGGTAAAATATTATAAAACAAACGGTTAAAACACAAAATATATATATATATATATATATATATATATATATTATATGTAAAACTCAAAAATAAAATAAAAAAACGGTATCAGCCCGTTAGATAGAACCAGAAAAACGGTCCACGGGACCACTACCATCGTGGGTGGCGGCGATGTTACCGTGCTGGTAATGGGTAACCGTGGACAATTCGGGTGGCGCCCCGTCACCCCTGAGAAAAATTGATTGCTTATTAATTTAATACTTGCTCATGTAACAATGTGCGTACAATTCGAAGGAGAAAGATAAGAAATTGAATTTCGTTCCTTTGAATTATTTAGTTTTTCTTTAATTTTTTTAATTTATATAAAATGTATTTTTTGCGAGTTTGCTGGAAAAAATTGTTTTTTGGGCGAATTCCTAAAACAGCCAAGAAAGACGTGATTTTTAAGCTATTATTTTTTTTTATTTGAGCAATCGATTGTTTGTAGCGCCTAAAAAATCTATTTGTTACTACTGATATAAAATTCCAAAAAAAATGTACAAAATGATTGTAATAAAAAAGTAAGTGGGATGCATATTGGGATTGTTGCAAAATGGGCCCCACAAAATGGGTGTATGAATCATGAGCTGATGTCATGCTGATGTCACATGGTGTAGGAATCCCATATCCCTAATTCATATTTCGAACCATAAATATAATATATTATCCTCTTTAGAGTAAATTACAGTTTAAATCCAATTATGTATCGTACATTATACAATATACATTTGATCTTTTATATTTATTAGATATTCAGACTTTTATTATTTTGTTACAGATTTGGTATGTAATCTAATACATGCTGAATATTTTCGTTCTTTTAACCCAACAAAAAAAAATGACGTCTAGTTTTCTTTCTTCATTCTAAAGTTGTGTCCATGAGCAGCTGCTAGCTAATCAATACAAGCTGCAAACAAAAGCTTTACATGTGTCAGATCACAAAAACATAGCTCAACTCTAAGCAACTCCTTCACTATGCTAACCACATGGTTCATAGTTACATACAATACTGAATCATTAAGACGTCTGAATAGTTAAGAGGCCTGAATGGTTATGTGCTGAATCATTAAGTTGGACCTCTTAATGGTTAGTTTTCTTGTCCCATATTGGTAGGAGAGCTTCATTAAGGTTCAGCCTAGTTCAGTGCTTACTGGTTCAGCAACATCCCAAGTCTTAATGGTTTAGCCTTAACCATTCCATTCAGAAGCTGAATGCTAAATCATTCAGTGCTGAATGGTTCAGAGTCTCATTAAGAGGCTTACCAAACAGATGGGTTGAGTCGAAACAAGTTCAGGTTATAAAGGGTCATTTCAGAAAGGTATCGATATATAGTCTCTCACTCTCTCTACTTTTGATCAAAACAGGTTCTAACCAAAATGGGCCGTTTTGGAAAGAAAAAGTAATAATGGGTCACCAGTAGATGGCGAGTGGGTAAGCAAACATGTCATTGGTGGCTACCTACCAGTAGGCAATAGGTGGTGGCGACAGACAATGGTTGTGGATGATGTTGGCCTATTTGGACTGTTTTAATTTAGCAAGTTTTAAAGAACGACCCATTGTATAATTTGAGTATACCATTTGGACCTTCTGAGCATACTAAAACCTTATGTACTTACTAATCTTCATACATACAAATTATCACCAAGCGGTTATCGACTTAGCGCTCATGAAACAAACAATTCGATCATGCAGTTATCATTTTTTTCCTTAAATAGCAACTCGTACACTCTCTAATTCTAGATTTCTACTACTAAACTACTTGTATTTGTCCACCATGGGAATTGAACTCTTTCCAAATAGTGAAGCCTTATCCAACACCTTGGTACCACTCAGTGGCGGATCCAGATGGGGTTCCAGGGGTCCCCGGGAACCCCTCGATTTGGAAAAAATGAAAATTTTAGTGGAAAAAGTTTAAAAATTAGTGAAAATCAATAAAAATATACGAAAGGAACCCCTGAAAATCATTCCTGAATTCGCCACTGGCCGCTAGGCCAAAACTTTGGTAATCATGTAGCTCGTACCGGTAAATCGCCAATTAAGTGAACAATCATGTTATAATAACTATACCAGTAATCTATCTTTCAAAACTGCAGATTAATCTTCAATGGTCCCTTAATTAACTGAAAGGCATAGATAAAAACCCTAGGTCTCCTATCTACTTCCAATCTATTTACTCCTAATCATATATTCAAACATCATCAAAACAACAGAAACTCGATCATAAAACAAAATCAAACTACGATTACCTCCACAGCAGAAGCAACAGGAGAAAATCATAAGAAGATCTCTTAGAACAGTACCCACACAACCACAAACATGATTCTTGTTGTTACAATTCTGTGTTTCGTTGTCATCCCCCAATAATTTCTCCTCGTTACTGGAACCTGCAGATTGGGTCTTCATGTTTTTGGCAGTTTTCATCCTCCGTAAGTTCCATTCGAGATTATTCAAGTAGTCTAACTTGAATGAATTCCTTAATCTCTCTGATGGCCATAGATGCATCTCTTAACACGTTAGATAATTGTAATATTATTATTATTAGGTTTAAAGTTGCAGTTCTGTTATGATTGGGCTGAGAGATTGGAGTTGATAAGTGAATTATTACATTATTGGTCCCTCTGTTTTGTACTAATGTTAGTTTTGCTCCTCAACAACGTTGGAAATTGTCTTTTTTTTTTCTTGAACAATAAACGAAACCTGGTTACTTAGGTAAATCCGATTGCAAAAAGTCACCTACGCCTGTGAACGCAAATGGTGAAGTGACCCTGACTGTCATCATTTCAAAGGAAACTCATCGTCTAAGATCCTACTGTAATAAAAACTCTGGCTAAACCTAGAAAATTTTGTTGAGATTTTTAACTCATAACATCCACATTGAAAGGTTATGGGCTACAAATACACAGAGAAGTTCATGGGTGTTGTAGGATCGGAAATCTATCAATCAACGTTTAATAAACACGAACACTGAACCATCAGGTGCGGAAACCTTAACAATCAAGCAAAATGATAAAGATCGATGTCAAAACACGCAAGAAATAATTTTCAACGTTTTCATTAATCATTATGTTGAAATAACTTGTCACAAACTCGATTAATGATAATCACACGGTTCTAGGGTTTTCTGGACCGAGGGTGGGTGCTAATGAACCTGACAAAACTGATAATAACTAACTATAACCGACACCCAACACCCCTATATATAATACTACTTGGTTTGACCTATCGAAGTTCCGAACCAGTTCCATCCTACCTAACAATATCCCGAATGAAAACTTTGTGTTTTCATTCGACCCTTCGAACTTCCGAATCAAAAATACAGATATCAACCTACAAAATACAATCGACACTTTACGATCTAAACTACTCGAAAACTATAGACACATATATGAAATACGCATCTATAGGTGCATTTATGCAAATCATTGTATAAGATTCCATTTGGATTCGAGGCATCATAATATTCAAACAAATTCTTATTTTACAACCTATTCTTATTTTACGTAATATCATCAAGAGTATTATGATTGGATTATATACAGAAGTCAATGTTTGCGACATCACTGTAAAGATAAATTCGCTTTTTTTTTATTGTTAAAATGTAGATTAGATTTTAAAAATCTTATCCGGAAGGATCTATGTAGATATCACATGTACATTTTGTAATCGGTTTTAGGGATTATGTTTTTTAAGGTTCCCGTTTAGGGTTGGTGTTAATGAAAGTCAAGTTTAAAAGAAAATAAAGATAAATTAGAGCTATTAATTTATCTTTAAACGCACTTTAAAAAATAATGAGAGATATGACATTGATGCAAATGACATCATTTAAGTACAATTAAAAATAGAGAGAGGCTACCGTAAAAAGTTTCTTAACATACAAAGTGTAAGAAGGCGTTTAAATTTCTGTGAAATCTTAACAACAGACATAATCGATGCAAAAATTTTCAACGATTGAATCTGATTTTTCATCGTTTTCAACTCGATTAAACATTCAGAATGATTAAACAATCAAAAACATTCGATTACAAACAAAATCAAAACGTATTTGCAGAAATAGAAGAAAACAGAGTATGATAATTCAATTGATAAAATTAATTGAATCATATTCAAAAATCACTATCAACACATATATTATTCACATAAACGAACGATGTTGATAATAGAAGAAGAATTAAAGAAAAAAATGGGTTTCAAAAAAGTTCCAGACAATGAAGATCAGAAACTGTTAAACATAAAATCATAAAACGCACTTGGTTTTTTTATAAACGCATTTGGTTTTTTAAACACTATTTAAACTGGTGTTTACAAAAACGCACTTGGTTTTTTGTAAAACGTACTTGGTTTTTTGTAAAATGCACTTGGTTTTTTGTAAAACGCACTTGGTTTTTGTAAAACGCATTTGGTTTTTGTAAAAAGCACTTGGTTTTTGTAAAACGCACTTGTTTTTTGTAAAACGCACTTGTTTTTGTAAAACGCATTTGTTTTTGTAAAAAGCATTTAGTATAAATAAAACTCACATTTACCTCATTTTTCCCTTTATATTCCTCTGTTTTCCTCCAACAAACAAACAACCATATTCACACACAGTTCATGTAAGGTTTTTATGGATTGGTTGTTTTTTTTTCTTTTTTCTTCTTTTTCCTTTGTTTTGTGATAAGCGAGACACACAGAGGTGTTTGCTTGGTTGTCTTCTCCAAAGATAGAGGGAAGTGACTAGATCTGAGCAACGATTGAGGTCGGTTTGAAGGCGAACAACGTGAAGGGTTTTGAAGGCATCGGAGGTTAGAGGAGAGAGGAGAGAGGGAGCGGTGAGGCTTTGGTCCGGCGGTTGGGTCAGGCAGCGGCGGCGACGGTGGTGGTGGTGGTTGTGGTGGTGGTTAATGAACGATCTGAAAGAAACATTACCCTTTACCCTTTTAATCAACCAAAATTGGGTTAGTTAGAGTTAACTAGGGTTTACACTTGTCAAGTTGTGGTGGCTTCTTACACTTTGTATGTTAAGGATACTTTGTATCCTATACTTTCTCTTAAAACTAATTATATTAGTTATTTGACTAATGAAAAAAACGAAAATTTTAACGTTTAACAAATTTGAAAATTATTTTTCTTACTCATCTATACTACTATATAATGCATTCTAAATGGTCAACATAGTAATTTAACTTCATTTGAGGAGGATTATTGTAATTTACTTTAAAGCTCAAGACACATTAATACATTATTTAATAAACTTACATTAATACATTATTAAATAAACTTCTAATTAAATATTTATTACACTCATAAAAAATATAATAAAAATACATTAATAAAGAACCATTTAAGCAATTGGAACTCTTTAGGTTCCCAGCTATTCGAATTCTTATAATCCGCATGAATTAATTCTTGCATGATTGCTTTTATGTTGTAAATGATAATCAGGTTAATATTAAGATGGAATCAACAAGTCTTACACATAGCACCACTCGCTATTGTCAACAAAATTGTGATCCACCTTCGCCGCCGTTTGTCAACATCCCGGAAAGCACCACCGTATCTAAGCCACTCGACCACAATAGGTTATGTTACCGTTGTGATACGCATTGTTGGCCATCTTGCCTCCATGTCTAACTTTTCTTTTATACTTTCCCATCTTTGTTTATCGCTTAGAAATATACATGGCTAGCTCAAGAAGCTTTAGGAATGATGACTCTTCATGACAACCTCTTTATCAAAACCAAGGTGCTTAACAGGAATCTAAAACTCTATACAATTAAACTAATGGCTGTGGTAGGTTTTTGTAATTAGATCTATGATCTTGTCACCCATTGCAATGCAATGATTTAAACGTGTTATTCTTACTTTGAACTGTTATTTTTTTTATTAATGAACTTCTATCACTTCTATTATGCCACATGAACATTTTTAACTTTCAACCATGAATTTCTTACGGCTATCTGCACGTTTTGTAAATTGTAGGTGTAGAGGAAGTTCAGTGGAAACAACTGCTACACGTTTTTACCTTTTATTGTGGAAAGATAGTAGAGGTAACCTTAAATCTTTGGCAAATGTAAATGGTGGAAGATTTTAAATTTGAAGAGAATTTGTTTGCACTTGGTGAACTAAAAGTAAATTTAGGTTAGTCCTTTTAATATATCATGATTTTAAATTTTATAACAATATAATATTTTCCTTTAATGTCTAAAATATATAATTTTGGTTACTCCTTTTATCGTAACATGATTTAACAGTTTATAACCTTAATTGCTAAAATAAAATAAAAAACGTTTATTCATTGTAGTATGGTAAAATTTAATTTGGGTTTTAACTAGGTTTACGTTGTTGTTACCAAGTTTTATAGGTGATGATTTACGATCATGCGCAAATCCTACTTATTCATCATATGATGGTCTAATTCAATTGCCTCAAATCATTATGTACATCTAATAATTATACAACATTTCTTTAGCCTTTTAGTATAATTGATTAAATAATTTCAATTCCATTACGATGGTTTGAAACAAATTAATCTATATCTATACTACTATAAAATACATTTTTTTAATATAATATGCTAATTTTCAATCAATTTAAGATGACCTATAAAAGATTTTATGCATTTAGTACAAATATTTTATGCATAGCAGCGTGTACAGTACATTGTTGTCATGCGTCTTTTGACAAGCCACCGCATTTAGTCTCTACTTAACGACATAAATATTGTTTGATGTGTCTTATTATATTATAATATAGCCAAACTATTTAGTTTTATATTATCATGTCTTTCATTTTTAAATCTTATTTAAATTTTACAGTTTTGGTCAATAACTGTTATTTATGTCGGGAACTGATGTCGTCGTCACCATTTTGTGAAACCATCATCGTGTTGTGTCACCGGCATATCGCGCGGGCACCTCACTAGTATGACTAGTGGATACTAATACATATTTTATCATTATCAAAACCATAGTAACCTCTTATGATAAAGTTTTAAAATTAGAAAATATTTCCTTTCTAGTCTTTAGTGACTTGAAACCCACGATAGCGACTACTATTTTTTAAGACTGAAGTCTTCTTTAGAGTGAAGTGTTGGTCACTAAAATGTATATTTTGTTCTTGTGCACTATGTTGTTTATTATCATAATTTTATTAATGAATATAAACAAAGTCTAACACAACCAAGTGTGGCGTTCTAGGTTTTATAAAATGTAAGGTTACGAGCACAAGTGTTTAAAATCTGGTCTAAATCGACCAAAGTGGTGATCCCACATGAGACATGCTTAAAACCACAGTACATAGTCTAGTCCAAAAAACCCAACTAAAAGAAGAGCCACCAATTTTTATTTGCAAATCATACACCGAAGAAAGATTATTTAAAATCCATAGCTCTCTAGCTAATACCAACAAATCATAATAATTACAAAACCCTAGCAATCATTTATAAAATCTCAAATTACACATGACAATATAACATCTCAAATTACAACATATCTTTCTTAAATATCAATCTACAACAATAGTACGAACTGGTAAGCGTATAATTATCTACAACCAATGATCTTTTTTACAACTAAATCTTGTTGAAAGAACTCAACACAAGATTCACGAACAACCAGCATCAAGAGTGAGGGTATATGCGTCCGCCAAAGTAAAGCACATTAGAATCAAATGAAACTATCGGGGATTTGAAGATCAACCCAAACTCTAGTTCTCAATCATTGAGATATACAATATAAAGAAAAAAAAATGATCCAAGATATTTGGCGTATAATAAATTAAAGTCAAAAATAGTGTACCGCACCAATATGAAGAAAGTAATGTCCCGGTGGATCATATGCAAGATGTAAAGGGCGATGAACAGCTAAATGAACGAATGAAGAAATTGAGGTGATGATGAAGAACAAGAATGTAGTGATTGGTACCTGTCAACAAGAATGGAACCAGAGTCTAATAGATGATAAAGAAACAAAGAACACTTTATTCTGATTAACTAATCTATTACAGACTCAATAAACCAAAGATAAAAACTCCAACAACTTCTGAATACAAAACCAGTAAACAAGAACTAGACTAGAACATAAGAACAAGCTCTTATTGAGATGAATAAGAGCAGAACTATGAAACCCTAGTCGTTCTAAGTTGAGAGTACAGAGAAGATGAACTAACAAGACGACTAAACTCGTACAACGATCTCGAGAGTTGTTTATATAGCCAAGATATAGGCTCGGGTAGAAACACACCCGAGCCAATATCAACCGTTGGATATGATGAAACAAACACAACTCTAAATGATCACAACCGTTGATATGGTATGGTTATAGGTTAGTGGATTGCCAGCGTGGCAATCCACACTCGTTTATTAAAAACGACCAGGCCAGACATTTGGGCCAAACAAATTGACGAAGCCCAATCAGCAATCCAAGCCCATCTGCAATCTTTAACAGCTACAAGTCCAATCTACACTCGAGCCCAAAAGCAATCCTCTAATCCAATTATTCATCCGGTCCAATCCAAACATGTAACATAACAACATAACATGTTTAAGTATAATGAAACTTATGATGATAATGATGAATAATTTTAACACCCCCCCTCAATTTGATTTACCTGGACCAAATGGGTCAAACAAGTGAAGTTGTCTACAAGCATTTATATGTTGATGAACTAAAAGACCTTTAGTAAAAACATCTGCCAATTGATTTTGAGATTCTATTTTTAAAGGTTTAATAACACCATTGGACACTAAATCTCTTAAGAAAAATAAATCAATGCCAAAATGTTTAGTTTTGTCATGAAAGACTGGATTGGCAGCTATAGCCAAAGCAGCACTATTATCACAATATAAACTAACAGGTAATTGAACAACAACATTTAGTTCACTCAATAGATCTTTTAACCATACAACTTCACATGCCACTGCACACATAGCCCTAAATTCTGCCTCAGCAGAAGACCTAGACACAGTGGGCTGTTTTTTACTTTTCCAGGTAATCAAATTGCTACCTAAGTATACACAAAAACCTGTTATAGACCTTCTAGTCTCTATACATTTTCCCCAATCAGAATCTGCATATGCATTCAGATTAAAACTGCCAGTTTTTGTAAAGTAGACACCTTTGCCAGGTGCCCCTTTAAGATACCTAAGTAACCTCATTGCAATTTTTAAATGACACTTATAAGGTTTATGCATATACTGACTAAGAAAATGTACAGTGTAGGCTATATCTGGCCTAGTGTGAGACAGATAAATCAATTTACCAACTAATTGTTGATAACCAGTGATATTGATCAGGGGTTTATCATCACTAGTTATCATATTATTGACAACATGACTAGGTTCAATGGGATTACCAACAGGTTTACAGCCTGTTAATCCATATTCAGCCAATAACTCAGAACAATATTTCCTCTGAGTTAAGCACAAGCCATCAGAATCTCTGATAACTTCTATTCCTAAAAAATACTTCAATTCACCAAGATCTTTGATTAAAAACTTAGTCTTAATAGCATGTTTAACCTTTTCAATCTCAATTTCAGAGTTACCAGTTATGATTATATCATCAACATATACCAATAAGACTATAAACACAGAACCACAGATCATAGTAAACATTGAAACATCAAATTTACTTTGAGTAAATCCAATTTCAAACAATGCAGCAACTAGCTTAGCATTCCACATTCTTGGGGCTTGTTTAAGCCCATACAAAGATTTATTTAGCTTACATACTTTATTATTAGTATCAGTATCAGTAAAGCCTTCAGGAATAGACATATATACATCTTCCAATAAATCTCCATACAAGAAAGCATTATTTATATCAAGCTGAAATAATTTCCAATCATTTTCAACAGCTAAAGAAATCACACATCTAATAGTAACAAGTTTAACCACAGGAGAGAAGGTCTCATCAAAATCTATCCCTTCTTTCTGACTAAACCCCTTAGCTACTAATCTGGCTTTAAACCTTTCTATCTCTCCATTTGCTTTATATTTAATCTTAAAAATCCATTTACACCCTATTTTACTTCTACCCTTGGGTAAATCCACAATATCCCAAGTGTTGTTCCTATGAAGAGCCTCTAATTCCTCATTCATAGCTTTGATCCAGTTAGGATCTTTTGAAGCTTCTGAGTAATTCCTAGGCTCTACACTTTTATTTAAAACAGAAGCAAAACATTGATTTTCTAGTGAAAGATTAGAATAGTTAACAACTTTTCCAAAACCATATTTAACTTTTCCATCTACTATAAAATCTGTAAATCTTTTTGGAAATATAGACTCTCTACTAGACTTTCTCAACACTGATTCAGATTGTCTCTCAGTATCACCCTCAGAATGCAGGTTTATATCCTTTTCAGTACTCACACCCTCTGCCCTATCAGTTTCTAGACTAACACTACTAGGCTGCTGTTTGCCAATCTGTTTAGATTGCAAATTTTCAGCCATGCCTTTAGAGGTTCTGTCTACAGAACCTGATTGCTGAGACTGGTGTGTTCCTGATTCTAAACGTTCTGAACCCTGTTCAGAACTACCCTTTCCCTCATCATTGGGATCATCTACTCCCAAGATATCTGAATCTGTGTCTTCATAGAAGTCAAAAAAGTTTAAGTTTGTAACTTGTTTAAAAAGATTTGAGTCAAATTTTTCATAAACTGTTTTTTCCTTGAAAGGAAAGAAATTTTCAAAAAATTTAATATCTCTTGAGAAAAAAATAGTTTTACTATCTAAGCTAAAAACTTTATACCCTTTTTTCTCATAGGAATACCCTATAAAGACACACTTTTCACTTCTACTTTCAAGTTTATTTGACTCATTAAGGACTGTACAAAAACACAGACAACCAAATATCCTAAGATGGTCAAGGAAAGGTTCAAAACCATACATCAACTCATAAGGGGTCTTTCCAGCTAGCACAGAAGAGGGAGTCCTATTAATTAAATAGGCAGCAGTTAATATACACTCAGACCAAAAACGAACAGGTAAAGAACTATGAAACAATAAAGCCCTAGCAACATTTAGTAAGTGTCTATGTTTTCTCTCAACCACACCATTTTGTTGTGGTGTATAAGCACAAGTAGTCTGGTGAATGATCCCTTTAGAATTACAAAATTCTTTAAACTGTTTGTTTACAAACTCTGTACCATTATCAGATCTAAACACTTTAACTTTACTTTTGAATTGTGTATCAAGAATATTATAAAATGTTACAACATATTCAAAACCCTCAGTTTTATTTTTCATCATACATACCCAGACTGCCCTTGTGTAATCATCCACAATAGTGAGAAAATATTTATTCCCATCCCTATCAGGGACTTTATAAGGTCCCCATACATCTAAGTGAACTATATCACCTAAACACTTAGTTTTATGTTGGCTTAAAGGGAATGGTTCCCTGTGTTGCTTAGCTCTATGACATACTTCACATGGATCACTGTTATCAACTTTATTTAAGTTTAACTTTGTTTTTAACACATTAATAACTTGATCAGAAGGATGTCCTAGTCTAGCATGCCACAGTTCAAACAATTTCCTATTATCTAAACACACCTTATTAGACACACAAGCATTGCCACACATGTAAAGTCCATCCATTTGTTTACCAGTCACCAATGTTTTCCTGGTTGACAAATCCTGGATATAACAAGTATGTTCATCAAAACCTATGTACAACTTATTATCCCTGGCTAATTTATGGACAGACAACAAGTTGACAGAGTATTCAGGAACCACAAGTACATCTTGCAGAACAACACCATCAGCAAGATGTAAAGTTCCAATTTTAGTTACTAATGCAAAGGTGCCATTAGGGTGTTTAACTCTAATGTTTAATTGAGAAACATCAACAAAGTCACTTAAAAATTTTCATTATTTACCATATGTTCATTGGCTCCTGAATCACATATCCACCCTATCCCTTTTAATATCCCATTACTACTAATGAAACAGTAAATATTAGAACTCACAGAAGAAGCACAGAATAAACTACCTGTAACATTACAATTCTGAGCAACATCACTAGGTTTCTCATTCAAAAAATTCATCAGCTTAGCAAGTTGTTCACTAGACAGAGATGGAATAGACAGATCAGTGTTATTAGTAGAATTATTAGCTACAACTGCCTTCTTGCCTGGATTCCCTTTGGACCTCATCCAAGTAGGGTATCCAATTATTTCAAAACATTTGTCCATAGTATGACCAGTCTTATTACAGTGAGTACATTTTAATGCAGGATTAGACTTAACATTTCTTTTACTGAAATCAACAGACTGATTTACTTTAGAAACAAAATTCACAGTCTGATTAGTTTTAGAACTGTTTGAAGAATTTCTGTGAGACTCTTCCCTAGATACTACTGCAAAGGCTTCCTTAACTGAAGGAAGACTATCCTTTGTAAGTAGATTTGTTCTAACACTTTGATAGCAGTCATCTAACCCCATTAAAAACTGCATAAGCTTAATCATATGACTGTAATTATTAAACTCTTTTGAAGCATCACAAACACAAGAAGGCAATTGTAGGATCTGATCAAGTTGTTTCCACATAACATTCAACTTATGATAATAATCAGCAACAGTTAAACTATTTTGTTTAAATGAGTTGATTTTTAGATGAAGATCAAATATAACTGACCCATCTATTTTATTATAAGTATCTTTTAAATCTTTCCATACTTCAGAAGCTAACTTGGAATATACTTGTCCTAAGTATAAATCTTCTGATATTGAATTCAGAATCCAAGTTAGAACAACTGAATTACATCTATCCCATTGTCTTATTAACACATCATCATCTTCAGGTTTAACACAACTACCATCAATGAATCCTAATTTGTTTTTAACTTGCAAAGCAAGAATCATAGCATTTGACCACACATTATAATTCTCAGTGCCCTTCAGTTTAATATTCACAATATTCAAATTAGCAGAATCACTAGCATGGAGATACAATGGATCACTAGCATCTAGTTTACTGATCAGTGTAATGTTACCAAGACGACCATCACCAGAATCACTACTAGAATCAGCCATAGTAAACAGAGACAAATATCACAGAAGAGATATAAAGCACAAGGTTAAAGAAAACAAAAAACAGTCTCAAGCACACAAAGACGAAGCCCTGTCAGTGTCAAGATATCAGGTTCATCACTCAAGGTGCCTGACCATGTCTTAACAGGGGAGTCTTATCTATAGATCTAGCACCCACAAGCACTCACAGATCACAATACTTGACAGACCACAAAAAATCACACAGATCAATCAAACAACTCAGACAACAGCAAATAGTTGAGCCAATACCGGTCCTCCTAACCCGGGCCTTGCTCCTAGACACAACTGACACAAGACAAAAAGAAACAAAAACTAAAAGACAATAATGGAACGATCTCACCAGAAACTCGTAACTCAAAACCTTCACTTAGGGTTTTGAGTCAGAGAGCACGTAAGTAAACCACAACCACCTTTCAGCTTCAAGATCCTTTCCCAAACCCTAGATCTGATGGTTAACTTCAGATCAAGGGTTATCACTTGTGTTTTGAGAAGATCTTTCCTCTCCAGAGCAGATTAAACCCAGTCACTTCAAGTTCCAAGGCTAGATCACCAGATCAAAGATCCACAACTCAGAACTCTATCTACCAAGAAGACACTGATTACAGACACAATCTATAAACAAGATAGACCTGTAATCACGACTCCAAAGAGACACAGATCTATGAATAAAGATCTGATCTCAACAAACCCTAACTAACGGAAGCGACTAAAAAAGACAACCAGAGCTGAGCTCTGATACCATGTCAACAAGAATGGAACCAGAGTCTAATATATGATAAAGAAACAAAGAACACTTTATTCTGATTAACTAATCTATTACAGACTCAATAAACCAAAGATAAAAACTCCAACAACTTCTGAATACAAAACCAGTAAACAAGAACTAGACTAGAACATAAGAACAAGCTCTTATTGAGATGAATAAGAGCAGAACTATGAAACCCTAGTCGTTCTAAGTTGAGAGTACAGAGAAGATGAACTAACAAGACGACTAAACTCGTACAACGATCTCGAGAGTTGTTTATATAGCCAAGATATAGGCTCGGGTAGAAACACACCCGAGCCAATATCAACCGTTGGATATGATGAAACAAACACAACTCTAAATGATCACAACCGTTGATATGGTATGGTTATAGGTTAGTGGATTGCCAGCGTGGCAATCCACACTCGTTTATTAAAAACGACCAGGCCAGACATTTGGGCCAAACAAATTGACGAAGCCCAATCAGCAATCCAAGCCCATCTGCAATCTTTAACAGCTACAAGTCCAATCTACACTCGAGCCCAAAAGCAATCCTCTAATCCAATTATTCATCCGGTCCAATCCAAACATGTAACATAACAACATAACATGTTTAAGTATAATGAAACTTATGATGATAATGATGAATAATTTTAACAGTACCATTGATGATCAAGTGTGTGTGTGTGTGAATCGATCGTTACATTACAAGTGGATTTAAATTTGAATTGGATAGCTATGCTTTAACTAAACAATTAAACAAAATAGGGAGTGGGGTTTGGTTTGGTTTGCTTTGAATATGGTATTGTGAAAGTTGGTGTGTGAATTATGAGGATGTTGACATCAACGTACATTAACCTTTTTTCCTAAAATATAAATTATATATGATAGCTACTAGCTAGAGTGTTTTTATTTTTCTTCTAGTTTGGGCCTGCTTCTGCATTTCATTGGGCTCGACATCTATCTTTACTTCTTGTGGGCCTGTGTCTGTCCGACCTGAATTTAATAACATACAATAACTACAGTCTAAAACCAAAACTAAAAATATGTAAAATGATTGGATTCTAGGAAAAGAAACTATGAATCACCTTATCAATTAATATTTTTTTATTTACTAGTATTTTGTTTTTAAACAATCTTACCTAAATATAAGTGATACAGAAACATAATGAAGTTTGGTTTACAACTTTTGTCTTTCAATCGACTTATCAACGAAACTATTAGGCTATGGGGTGTGGAACCATCAACTGTATATACGCATTTTCAATCGAGTAAATAGAACATAACGAGAAGTGCCAGAAACGAATATGTTACTCTATATACACATTTAATGATGATATCTTGATTATTATTTTTTTTATTTTATTTTTTAATAAAAAGGTACAATGGAAATGCTTTTTTTTTTCACTTCCCTCTCCTCTAGTCCTCATTATCTCCCTTTTCATATTTGATATTTTTAACCAAGATTCGCTCCTGCAACCAAAACACGATAAAACATTGAACAAATGAAGAAAATGGAGGAGAATGTGGTGGTTTTTATGAAGAGGGGGATGTCGTCGTGGTTTTTTTTCAATTGTTATGTTACAAAGATTTGATAACCTCACCTGTTCTTGATGAAATATGTGGCATTTTATTTCCGAATGAAAATATCATATAACCAAAGTAAGTATGGATATATATATGTGGCATTTGGCATTTTATTACCAAATGCTTGGTTGAAGTTGTGTTTAATAAGATTTGATATTCAAATTTCAAAAGACAACACTTACTGTGTTTGTTGTTCTTGTAGGCGTTGTCTGCACTGTTACTGATGCAAGTGGTGGTAGTTGTAGCCTGTAGGTGTACTGATGCAAGTGGTAATGCAAGAGCCAATAGGTATATTGTCGTTTTCGGATTACTAGTTGACTGGACAATGCTTGGGTAAAGAAAAGCGAAGAGGTCGGCAAATGTTCCTTCTATATATGCACTGTATATTATACTGTATATAATTGTGTAAGGTGAATAATGTATTGGATCGGCACTCGGCAGTTGAATTGTTTTAATTGACATGTGGTGTTTAAATTAACATGTATAACTAGTTTAAGAGATGTGCATGTTTAAACATCTCTTATTGATAAACAAGTCGACCCGCCAAGCCATTGAAAATTAGATTAAACTTTTCATATCAACACACACATATATGTTCAACTTGGAACTAATTTAATATTTGATTAGAGCACCCAAAATATACCAATCTTTATATAAACTATCCCCTTAGCGTCATATCTGATTTACAAACTTCCCTAAAAAAACCCTCACTCTTCTCAAAATGTGAAAACATACTTATATGAGTAGCAGGGAGAGTGAGGCCCACATTGCATGTCCATTGGAAGTGTCCTTGGCTACGGACTAGGTTTGGACTTGGAGCAAACAAAGTAACCACACTCACAATGTGCCCAGACAAGCTTGCATGGTTTGCTAGGATGTCACGTTGAAGCGAGCGAGCGAGCAAGCAACACATTGTGTCTGCTCTTACATTTCGTTTAAGTTGATTAGAGCATCTACGAAACTCAATAACAACCCACCACAAACCTGCCTCATCATTTCATACACAAATACGTATTATTTCTAGCAAACTTCACTCAAGTTATCTATTTTTATCTCCCAAGCCTCCTTACATAAAATATAATTTATTTTCATATTCATTTACCGTAACCAATTTATTTATTTTAATAACTAATTTAGTTTCTAATGTCATATATACGAAGTAATAAAATATGAGAAAGTATACGGTATAAAGCCCCTTAAAATAAGAAGCGTAAGAAGCCACCACAGATTGGCACGTGTAAACCATGGTTAACTATACCTAACTCAAACCACCCTTCCTTCCTACTCGTCGTTTCTTGTAGATCTGAACAACGTCTCCCTTCCCTTTTTTTCTAGGGTTTCTTCCTATTCTCCCATAACCCCCTTCTCTTCCAACTGTTTCATCCTTCCAAATTTATTATTATCATCAAACTTCACAAACAAATGGACTCAATTAACACCAAACAATACGCATCACAAGATCAAGAACAACACGATGACATCAGCGACACGGGTAGAATATTATTGACGTCAGACCCGTTACTTTTCCGATCCATCTTCCTACACAATTGTTCCACACTGTAACAAAAATAACTCTCCGTTAACTGAAATTAACCTCTTTAGACAAGAACCAACCCACGGTCTCTATGTGTTGGTTTAGTGGTTTAGGAAGTAGATAAGGTGCGTCTATGGGCAAAAGTGAGTGCGTTCAAATTTTTGAAGGTGCCCAACTGTTTTGAAGGTGGCCGCCATTGTTCATCAACAAACAATAGAGTAAGAGACGAGTTAGGAACAGAGGATTAAATGGCGGTGGTAGCTGATGGACACGGCGACGGTTGCCAAGATAATCGGTGGTGTTTGCAGAAGAGGGGAGTGTAAATTGTGGAAGAAATTGTGGAGGTGGCTTACGAGATGTTTTGGAGATTATCATCTGGGAGTTTAGATATGAGTAAGGAGGCTTACGCTCTGTTCCAGAGTTTCATTAAAGGAGGGAAGAGAAAGGATATCCCTCCTCTTCCTTTCTCTCCAATTCCTTCCAAATGGGAAAGATTGGAAATCAGCCTAAAAACTCCTTTATTATCCCTCACATTCCCTCCCTTTCCCGCCTACATAAAACTCTGGAACACATGTTTTTCCCACTTCCTTCTCAATCCTTTCTCTTCTCTCCTTTAATGAAACTCTAAAACAGAGTGTTAATGAAATCTGTTTCACCACCATTTCATTTGATGGTTTTGGTTTTAATGTGAGTAAGGGTGGTTTTGGTTAGATACAAAAGTATAAAGCTTTCTTGCATCACTGCAATTATTGTAGGCTGTCATTTGAGATCAATTGGCTGGTGAACCGTGAAACCGAGAGAGAAATCGAAGAAGAATGTTTGGAAAATGGGTGATGAGTGTGTCTGAAACTGAATTGGCCTCCTTTAACTCTAAAATGGAACGTGCGTTTGATTTGATGTGTTTGATAAAGGAAGAAGGATAAGGTGCGTTTGATTGGTTTGAATTTTTTTTGGTTTTTGATGAGTGCGTCTAAAACTTTCAATGAGTGATTCCAAACTTTTAATGAGTGCGTCTGAAATTTCAATGAGTGCGTCTGAAAATCTTGATGAGTGATTCCAAACTTTTTAATGAGTGCGTCTGAATTTTCAATGATGCGTCTGAAGTTTGATGAGTGCGTCTGAAAATCTTGATGAGTGCGTCTGATATCTAAAAGTGCTTTGTTTTTCACTAACTTCGTCTTCTTCCTCTGCAACTTTTTTTAACCTAATTTTTATGTTTAATCATCTTTATGGAAACAAAATCAAAAGTGTTCGACAACTATTACGATTCATAATTGTTCATATGATTATTTAATCTTTTTTTTTTTGAATTGTGTAATCATTCTGAACATGAATCTATCTGAAAACGATGAAAAATTAGGGTTCAAATTAGTTCTGTTGTTACGATTTGAAAAAAAAAATTAGATGGTTAGAAAGTTTTTTCCTATTTACGTTTGGTTAGTTTTAACCCAGGTATGGTTAGGGTTTTTACTCTGCATCCAGAAATCTTGTTAATCTAATGGCTGAGATTGCTTCTTACGCTTCTTACGTTAAGAAGCTTTATACGTTAGCCTCACCCATAAAATATATATTTACACACATAAATATTGTATAATATATAAAAATAACATATAAAATATGGTGTCATGTGGTACATTCTATGACCCCAAACATTGTTTTTCTTATTTTTCTATCAACCTACTCTGATTCGCGACCCGCTTCTTTTGAAATTCGCAGATTGCTTCTATAATATTTTCCTTTTCAATCAAATCAACAAAGAATTGTTACTATTAATATTAATTATAATCCAACCCATGTTGTAATGCATGATTTTCCAACCTATTACATCAATCTTAACCCATTCGACACCCATAATACGTTTGTAGTTAAAACTTACAATGTTGCTGAAATTCCGGCCGAAAATAATGGCCACTCTTTGTTACAAATCAAATCAAATCAATTGTACGTTTAAATGCACAATAAAATAAATGTTATACACATCACAATAACATGCATGATAAAACAAGACAAACATTGTGACAAGGGCATAGAGTCATCCACATGCACTATGACCTCGAATGGGTATCTCACAAGGGTAAAAGGGTCATTATATGACCAAGATATAGCGAAAACTTTGAAAGAGTAGTGTGTGGCTCACATCAAAAGTAAAACCATTTGTGAAAGTGATGGATGGAAAAATAAAACTACAATTAGTAAAACAAATCACAAATAGATGTCTTACCGTGTAACCAACCAATAATGTTTTGAGTCAGCAATATACCAATTGTAGTAATAGATTTGATGGTAACAAAAACAACTTTAAGTAATTTATATTCAGTTACGTTTAATTTACAATTTTATTTTAAACAGATTTTTTTATAAATAAATAAATCAAAATCAAACTATTAAAATAATAATTAGTGGAGTTAATAGAAAGGTAATATCGATCATCATGGGTGGTGTTTAGCTTTACTTGCCTTATAAATCAAGAAGTAATGAGTGAGTTCTAGTTAAAGTAGCACACGATACGCTTTTCCATCTTTTAGTGTCAGAAAATAATTTCTTAAGATTCCATAGTTATAATTGGATAGTTTGTCTTTACGACTTTACAGATATAATTTTCTTACAACTAAATCATTAGTTCATATAGAACGTTTCATCATATTAATCGTCTAATTATGTGATTGTGAAAAGGCACATAAGTTGTTAATTAAATAAACATAAATAAATAATTATTATTTCATTTTCAAATTTTTTGGTTTGAAACAAAATACAACAATCGATAAAATCTCAAACATGAGTGCTGCTTCTGAATGATCCAAGAGCTTTGACTGCACCTGCTCTCAATATAAATTGGTGGTAGAAAGCTGCAATTGCTGCTCCAACGAAAGGTCCCACCCAGAATATCCACTGCCATAACCATAACCACATGTTCAGTTCATCATAATGTACAACTTCTAATGCATGAAGTACAAGGCATTAGAATCAACTAACTTTAAATTGCCGGTTTATTTCCATTAAATATTGACTAATC
The DNA here is from genome assembly GCA_032199755.1 of Ambrosia artemisiifolia. Lineage (NCBI taxonomy): Eukaryota > Viridiplantae > Streptophyta > Magnoliopsida > Asterales > Asteraceae > Ambrosia > Ambrosia artemisiifolia. Next base: position 4,984,612 of record CM063517.1, read on the forward strand.
TACAAGAAAATGATTCTTTAAAGAGAAGTAAATTGCTTGAAAGGGACTATTTTTATATGGTATATATTTATAAAAATATAGTGTTGTAAAGTAATGTATAAATAATTGGAAGACTTCACTCTTTTATGTGTTAAAAATATCATTTTATAATTTCTAAATCTTCGTTACTAGCTGATATAATAATATACCTGATCATCCCATGCCTTATCCTTGTTGTAAATAACCGCGGCTCCAAGACTCCTAGCCGGGTTGATACCGGTTCCAGTAATAGGAATCGTGGCAAGGTGCACCATGAAAACAGCAAACCCTATTGGTAGTGGCGCCAAAACCTACAATAAAACCCCAAATTCATGTAAATTTTTACTACAATTTTTACTTATAAAAAGTAAAAAGAGTTTTATAAATTAAAAGGCAGTGTTCATACGGGAACATGGGAGTCTCGGGCACTCCTCTTGGGGTCGGTGGCAGAGAAGACGGTGTAAACAAGAACAAATGTTCCAATGATTTCAGCACCTAGTCCAGTGCCCGTGTTGTAGCCGTCCGCCAGCTCGTTGGCACCTCCACCATACCTGTTGTAAAGGCTTTTGTTGAAAGCCTTGACCAAGCCCACACCACATATGGCTCCTAGACACTGAGCCACCATGTACATAACGGCTCGGACCAACGACACTTTACGAGCTAGGAACAGACCAAATGTCACCGCTGGGTTAATGTGACCACCTACACATTCACATAAATAATTTCATGTTTAGTTATTATTATTATTTTACCAACGGTAAAAAAGTAAAAGAATATTACATAAGGCTAGTTTGGTAATTTCCTTATTTGCAAATTGCCAAATTCACATAGACATTTCCATATTTAGTTATTTTACCAACGGTAAAAAAATGGGTACATAAAGCTAACTTAGTAAAATTCCATTTTAGTAAGTACTACATTATTAGAAAAATAAATGAAAGAATATAAAAATATAACCACCAAATAAAACATTATTTTTTTACGGGTGACTTTTTATGTACTGGACTTAATTGGTCACCAGGTTTCGTCTGATGTACTCTATAAAAAAAACTTACCAGAGATACCGGCGGTGCAGTAAACAAGAACAAAGATCATGCCCCCAAATGCCCACGCGATACCGAGGATACCAACACCGCCACACTGGTCAAGCTTCAAGGCTGGGTCAGTGGTGCTCTTGTAGCCAATAACAGTCAACACAGTAATATAAAGAAACAAAAGTGTGGCAATAAATTCAGCGATCAAGGCGCGGTAGAACGACCATTTGGTTAGCTCAGCCGGGTCGATAAACGGGGCCGGTGGCGGGTCGTGGTAGTCCTTGGCAGAGAAAGAGCCTTGTTCTGGCACGTCTTTCGTCATATTTGCTAGAAACTAATAATAATATTATTAGGTACAAGTTTTTAGAACTTAGAAGAGTGAGATGGTGTAGTAAAGGAAAGAGGGGTATATAAAGAGGAAAAGAAAAGAAGGGTGTAGAATGTGCAACGGCTATTTTTATGAGTAGGTGGATTGTAATTATTGGAGTGTGGAAAAATTGCCGTCCAAAGCACACTTAATATTCTGTAAAATTTCGTTTTCACTGACCGACCCATTTGATGTTGTCCCACCACCTTACAATGCCACAAACAAAGTTTTATTTTGCACCTCTAGTGTTTGGTTTTGTACGAATTTGTTTTGTAATTCTAGAAATGTGCAAGTACTTGGGTTACTTGACGGTAAAAGGAAGGTTTGTCTTCCTTCGGTTTACACGTTTTTTTATGAGTCTTTTGTGATGTTATAATTTTATCCGCATCTAATTCATGAGTTTGATTAAATTGGTGTACATCATTGCAAGTACTTTGTTGTTCTAAAGTATGATGATTATACCATATCCAATTCGAGATTGCGGAACATACTATGTCAGTATTTTCTTCTTCTCTGTTTGGTTTGTTTAAGTTAAACCACTACACACTTTTAAGGAAAATTTTAGTGAGCTATACCATTTACATGACAATGACGTGGCAATGACTTTTTAGTTAAACTACTACACATAGTTTAAGGTCTAATTGTTTTTAATTTTAGCTAGTAGCAAGATGGCATTACATATACATGATAAAAGGTCGTTTAGTATATAAATTGTATAAACCGGTAACCGTAAAGATTGTATAAACACTTATAAATGTTAGTTTTATTTTGATACATAAAATGGTTATTTACTCACTTGATCTATCTTTTAAACTACTATTATATATGACAACCACTACGTAGAGATGTATAATGCCTATATGTTACAATTCTCTACACAAGCTTAATTATGATTAAGTATGCATACAATGCATCCTTATTTCCCCATCTAAACATTTGTCTTCTTGATAACAAAATATCTTAAGAAAAAGGTACTTTACCTAATATGATTAATTAAACACTAATTGAAATTTTGCATTATTATATAATTTAACGGTTTTAGTGGGTATAGTTTGGCGAAATTAGTTTAAACCAAGTTGTTATAATTAAAAAAAAGGACACGATGATAGTTCACGAGAGCTTGGTGGTCTATATCACATGATGGACGCCAAAATTCCCACTTTTCTCGTTTCAAATTTGGCCCCTTTAAAGGTGTGGTCCTAGGGAATTTTTGAATGATTCACTATGGCACAAGACATTGTATTATATAATTCATGTTCATTACTTTTAATTAATTTAATTTTTTTCCTTGATAAGTATATGTAAGGCTATCCATGGACAAGCAAGCATTAATATCCTTTCAAAGGCAAGAAAACCAATGAAATTCCATAGTTATGCGATAATATATTTATATATAAGGTTTAAGTTAGACAATTTTATTTTAATGGGTAATTTTATTGTGGCAAAAAATATTTAATACAATGATTCATGTGACATAAAAATGCTAAAAAATGATTGAAATTATAACTGATTTGATATTAAGTTGGGGAATGAAATGAGTGCAATAATTGAAGCCTGGACAAGGAATAATCACTACACCTCACGACTATCCATAGCCAGATCACGTTTCAACACTTCTCTTCTGTCACAAAGCTTCCAAATGCGTTCTTCCTATTGGTTGACAATGATTTTTATTCCAAATATATATCTAAAATAGTTTATAAAAGTATTGAATGATACAACACCTCTCCTCCATTTCGAGATTTCATTCACATGCTCAGTTTTTTTTTTTTTTTTGTATAATCATATTCATGAAATTAATAACTAATATTTTTTCTGATTTAAATGTGTATCAATTAATGCTTAAAGTCCCTAACTATTCAGGTCCTTGAAAATATGATATAAAAAGTAAAAAAAATTTAAAAAAAAAAATTAGCTACTAGTTTTATGCGACAACTCCAGAATTCGAAAAGGGAACATTAAAAATAAATATTCAAGAAACAATTAATTATGCTCCCATGCGTTACATGTGGGTCGGTAACAGTAATTTTAAGACCAACTTTAACTGGGCTGGGCCAGTTAAAATTTAAAACAATTAGAGGGTTTATGGTGTGAGATGATTTGGCGGTGTATTTGTAACAATGGGTCCCACATGCCGCAAAAAAGGTTTTGCTGACACCGTCGTCGTGTAATTATTTTGTCAAATACGAACGTACTGTTGGTAAAGCGGGTGGTACAAGAGCAACTGTTAGGTACATTCTAGAAAACAAACGGGTCTTCGTGGTCGTGGGGTATAGTTTTTAGATAACCGTTGTGGGCCTATGGATAAACGGAAACTTCATCAACCACAACGGGCTGATGCCTTATAATATGTTACCATAGATTTTTCAAATTTGTTAAAACTACATTTTTATATAACTAACTATTGAATGTGGGGTGTCTTTGAGAATTTACCTGTCTCATTCGACCCATTAAAAATATGTCCCTTACGCTTTAATGAATTAAATAATTTAAACCAAATTTTATGAGCGACGATCAAAGTTATAACAGTAAACATATCAAATAGCAAAGTTATAATATTTGAATGAGTTTTAATGAACAAATGAGTATTGGGCCTATAGATGTGTTACGGGTTACTTATTAACTTAACTATATTTGAGTTTTAATATGCCCAAGTTTAAGCATTAAATCAGTTTTCTATTACACACATACATACAAATTTTATAAAAAGAATATGCCTTGAGAATTATGGGCCCTAGCCGGTGGCCTCCTCGGCCTCATAAGGGCCGCCCATGATTGCATTCATCTAGTTAATAAGATATGGCACATGAATCTGTAATTAGCCTAAAGTGCAACAAGACTTTGTTCCGAACTCATTGTTCTCGATAAGGTTTTGTTCACCATCAAAAACAACAAAAAGTGGATATGATACCAGTATTTACAATCGGTCTCTCGTACCATCCAATAATTTGTCAGTAGACAACTCACGACTTTATGAATACTTCCATTGCAACTCAATATCTTTTACCTTTATGCTTATTGTGAGATTCAGTAATCGTGTTTTATATAAAGATAATATGATATGCCAATAAGACTATGGGGTGTGGGGTGGGGAAAGCCATCGGGAAGATGACATGGAGCTTTTCCCCAAGGGGAACACCGCCCCCCTCCCTTCCCCTTCGGTGTAAACGGGGAAATCTTCCCCTTCTTCCCGATCTATATTATATTATTATATGTTTTGTCTTTTCTTCCTTTAATATTATATATATATATATTTTGTCTTTTTCTCATATAAAAATATTAAAATAAAGGAAAGGGGAAGGGGAAAGAAGGGGGAACCATTTCCCCTAAAAGGGGGAGGAGAAGGGGAAAATGATGTGGCGCTGATGTGGACAAGGGGAAGGAAGGGGGAAGGGGAACCACACCCCATAGTCTAAGCAATGTAGCCGAAAGTTGCTATATTCCACCATGTTTCACCTTACCTTAGTTATTACTTATTGGTGGTGCTCGTTGAACTTCCTTATGATTTATCACAGGGAGTTTACTTAATAAAGTGTAGGGGTCCACTAAACACTTAAATAGCATCGTGCTCGATATGAATGTGTTATGATTATGTATGTATATATGTTGTTAGGACCATGTGTATATTTCCATATTAAAAACCAAAGGCATAAGACAAAAACAGGAAGAGTAAAGGACGTGAAAATCACTCTTTAAAAAAATAGACCCTACGATGTTGTTGAAAGATATTTTGGCTAGGCCTGTAACGTGATTGCATTGATTCCAAAGTTGGGTTTGGTTCGCATAATGTTAACACAGATATTAAAATGTGAGAAATAAATTAAAATTTAAGAAAATTAATTCAATAAAAGCAATCTATTGGTAGTTGCTACCAACTAAAACAATGTATTTTGATAGCGTGTAAAAAGGAAGAAGATGATTAGATTTTTTATTTATGGTAATTAACTCAAACACCCTCTAAACCAAAGACTGTACGTTGTGGTCTGTGAGCCGCCTGTCGTGAGTCACAACTTTGTTTACGTGGCTAGCGCCAACGATAACAGACCCATGTGAATCAGTCAGCGAGCGACCGTCCATGGATCAGCTCGCGTCCGTTAAAGGGCTGGCCACCGTTTGAAATTCAAAAAAATTCAATTTTTCAACAGCCAAAATTTAATATCCTCAATTTGTTTACCTATATTTACCCCCATTCTTCTTCTACTTCTTCTTCTTCACACAATTCATCTTCTTCTTCACAATTCTCCTACACTAAACCTTCAATCTTCAAACCCAAGTTCATCATGGTGCAGTGGACCAAGTAGGAAGAGCTAGCACTCGTCATCACGTACCAACAAGTGCACGGTGACGGTGCTTCGACAAGCCGAGGATCACCGGGTGCTCGCGGACCACAGTGACATAGAGTCCTAGCCGAGTTTGGTACCCTTGTCGGGGGTACCAACCATACCATAGACTCCATCTCCCACAAGTTCCGGGATTTGAAATCGAAGTGTAAAAACTTCGAAACCACGTACAGAGAGGTGAAGAGAAATCTCCCCGGGAAAAAAGAAGACGTGCTCCTCGCCTTTACCCACGTAGAGTACCGTCGCAAGGTTGGCCACCCCTTTCACCTCGTTTCAGCGTGCCAAATGTTACGCTCGGGCTCCCACTTACGTTAGTTTTTTTTTTAATGTAATCGTTTGGTGTATTTTTTTTTTAGTGTAATGTTTTTTTTCTAGTGTAATTTACTTCTTTTTTCTGGTGTAATTTTTTTTTAGTGTAATGTTTGTTTTTATTTTAGTGTAACTTTTCTTTTATTTTTAGTTAAATATTTTTTTTATAAAAAAATGTGGTAAATATTTAAATATATTTGGTAAAAAAACTCGCTCACCTTGACCCACAACACCTTATCGTGAGTAACCTCCAGCCGCTATCCAGTGCCATGTAAGCGTCGACGTAGCAAAATATTATTCGATAAATCCTCCACTCACCTCTATCCACAACGTATAGTCTAATCATAATTTTATACACTTAAGAACAAAACATTTACTACATACCTGGATACCGCAAGCAGGGGTGCTTAACGGGATGTGTTTGTGGGTTGGCGTGTCTAGCCCGATCTGAACCCGAACACGACCCAAACCCGAAAATTGTGTCATACATATGAACCCAACCCGACCCGAATATTTGCGTGTTGACCCGAACCGAACCAGCTCAACCCAATTTTTTTTAATTTTTTTCGCAAACAAATATCTTAATATTAAAAATTTACTAAAAAACACACGTGTATATAAAATATTTAAGTTCTAATTATAAAAACTTATGCCAATTTCTATTTCAAGTTATAAGTAAAATACATAACAAATTTAATTTACAAGATAAAACATATCGTATAAACATAAATATAATGTAAATGGGTTAAATGGGTCAACCTGCCAACCTGGCCGGGTTGACCCGAACCTGTCCCGTTTAGCTAAATGGGTTCATTGCTTCAGCCTGAAACTGATCCAAACCCACTTAGAGTAAACCTAAACCCGCTAATTCCGTATTAGGTTCGGGTCATGTTTCGAGTCGTGTCAGGAATTCATATCCCTAACCGTAAGGCTACAAGTCATTTGGTAGGACAATACCTTATCGGTATTGGTAATTAATAATAACCAAAATTACTTTCCAAAAGCGTTTATCCTCCAAGTAAAAATATGAAAGCTTCACACGATTTATAAAAAAACCGAACTTAATGGTCAAAATAATTGGCAAAAGTTTCTAAAAAATATTTAACAACGATCTTGAAATTACAAAGAGTGTCATATACAATGACAATGCACAAAATACAATCATGTGTTTTACAAATGGGCCATGTGATTAGAGATAGGGACATATATATATGATTCGATCCAAGCGAGATTGTGGGGTTCTTAAAAGCATAGTATACCCATGAAACAACAGAATCGTACGTTAATACGTAGAGGACCTCCAAACCACAAACTTTTTGTCCACGTAGATTCTAACAACATTTGTTCACCATTTAACCTTATCAACAACAAATTAATTATTGGGCAAACAACACTTATTTATTGGTAATGAATTTTCACAAGTTGTTATTTTTATTCAAAGTTTTTATTAGTTATTATCTTTGAGTAGTCAAGCACGTTTAAGGATGGCGATTGACGAGGAAAATCCATGACCCACCTCTTATTGGGTGGTAATGGAATGAGGGAAAAATGTTTTTAAGGATGGACCACTGCGGATATACAAACATAACAGTTCGACTTTAATTTAATTGATAACTTAAAAATACATCCATAAAAAGAAGAAGAAGACGACATAAGGTACAACTAAGAACATATTGTAGAAAATAAAGGTTTGTACAAATCTAAACTAAAACTCAAACAAACACAATACAAGAACACAGGAGAAGCGACAAAACGGTGACCAAAATCTTATTATTAACCAACCCAGAAAAGTTCCCAACCGAACCCTAGATCTACAACAATCATTAAAGATCTTAAAGATACAAAAGTCTCGAACAACAACAGACTGTTTAGATCTGTTGTCGATCATACAAATAACAAACTTACAAGACGAAATACAAGACAAAGACAGGGATGAAACCCTAGACGATTGAGAAAGAGACAAAAGAAAAACTATCTGAAATCACCACAGCTTATTGAACCATCCCTTGTATTTATACCGGAGACATTAAGGCTATATTAAAACAGACAGGACTCAAGCTGGGCCTTAACTCAAACGAGCCTGACTCCTCTGATGGACAACCTGACTTTATATCCAAAGCCCAATACCTGAAACTGGACCTGCACACTTAATAAGCCCATTAGCACAAAAAACAAACAATATAACCAACATATGAATGATAAAATATTTAACACTGAATTAGCCCAAGATGAATTGTACCATATTATTTTAACATCCCCCCTTAATTCAAGTGTTAAACATATCTTTCAACCCTAACTTCTTACATAACTCTTCATGTTGTGAAGCATACAGACCCGAAGTAAATATGTCTGGAACTTGGTTTTGAGACTCAACCTCTATAGTTTGAATTATCATCAAATCATATATTTCAACAAGACATGTTATCACAATGCTGAGGGAACAACCTTTTTGTAAGCACATATGCTGACTGACTGACTTGAAGAATTAACACTTACAATTTTCCTTTATAACTCCAACAGCAACTAGCAAAATACATGGTATGTTGACTCTCAACAATTAATCTGGCAACATCTGGCTCCATGAATGTGAGACGTAAAAAAACATATGCCAACAAGGCAAAATACAAGGACCATACAAAACCATATAGTCATACAGATCTATAACTCACTTGATTTAATACGAGCAGACAAGAAAGAATCACAAGATTCTTTATCAAAGAAACATTTCTGATAATACACAAGTCACATGACTTTTAGATTCCAAAAAAAAACACATTCGGATAAGACAAGATCTATGTCATACACTTGTAAAGCGCATTAGACTAATTTGATTTTACAAATTCACAAACAACTTTACAAGAACATGGATCATAAGACTAAAATTTCAAAAAACTTAAGACTTTGAATCACACAATTAAAAAATACATATATGATACACACAAAATCATATAAACGCATAACATCAGACATATAAAGTCTCTTGACTTTCTAGAATTCAGAACACACCTGAAAAAAACAATACTCATGAAGAACTCAAAAAAACTTACTTGACTTGATCAAAACTTTTACAACTTTACAAGAACCATATCAGAAAACTTGTAAAGGACATAAAGACTAATTGAATCAACCAAATGTTTATATCTTCTTACTACAAATGAATCACATGATTCAATAAGACTATCAGAAACATATCTGACAAGACAAAAACCACACGATTTTTAGAACAGATGAATCACAGGATTCAGAACGAATACAAATTTGAACGAAATATTTCTCACAAGAGAAAACATACAAGACCGTCAAAACATTCAAGAATACTCTTGAACCTGGGTAAAACATGTGAACCACATGGTCCAACAACAAGGAACAAACTTTTAGTCAAAACACACTTGTTTACTAAAACCACAAGATCGATCCTACAACCATGACAATGAGACATGAGGATCAAGCTAGCAACAAGAAAAAACAGAATACAAATCTAAACACAAATTTCATTAACAATTTTAAGACTTTAAAAGAATATTCCTACAAAGGAACATAAACTGCGGTAATCGGATACTCAAAGGATTATTATTCTATCAAGAAACACTCATGATACGAAACAAAAAAAAATCAACAACGATACTACCACAAATATCACATCAAGTAAAAACACCCCTTTTTTTTCAAAAGATAAAGTTAAAAAAGCCACAACTTGAATAATGAGAAGAATTACGATATGTGATCAAAACATAAGATCTAACAATTGAAACCAGCTATTGCAATGGGAATTTTTTAGAATTGAAATCCGAAAACAAAAAAAAATATTAGTAATCCTTAACTCATAAGCTCAATATAAGATGACCACATTTACAAGACATAATCCTTTCAACAGCTTAAGAAATTCCAATATGAAAACAGATTCACAAATTTACTAACAACTCTACTTGAAAACTATTATTGAAAACTATTGTCTAATGCATTTGCAACTTAGCATTTTAAGATCAATAAAAAACCAAATACCAAATTTGACTTTCACCTTAATGAAAAGTTTTGACAATAGGATAAAGCTAGGAAATAAGCCAAAAAAATACATGAATTAAATAACAATTTTACATATACAAAAAAAACTAGTATCATATGACACATTGTGAGATTATAAACCCCTTTAACATCAGAAACAAGCATGAATCCTTAAGATGACCAATACTAAAAAATCAATAAGAAAAACAAAAATTTCACACATTATTAAAAACTTCAATTAAAGCAGGTAATAAAAAACACCCAGACACCCAGACGTAATAAGCTCAAGTATAATCATGTGTATCTTAAAAGACGTATACTATCTCAACTCTAACAATCATTTTACAATTTTTCAACAATAAGATAACAGTGACACGTACATACAAGACCTGTTTATCTTCGATGTTCAATGCAATCCGGATTTCAGAACAACATGAAACCTAACGAACAAAACTCGACTTACCGATTTGATGAATCAAATACAAAATGCAGACAAATTTTGACAAAAAAAAACCTTTTTTCCATACCAAAGACCAAAAAAATCCGTCAACACAACCAAATTTAATACTAGGCATAAACATGAATAACAAGATCATCGAACCTAATCGATCTGACACATACTAGGTTATACAAAGACGGTAAACATAAATTTTTATAAGCAATCCTTGGATCTTTAAGAGCAATACTAGTAATCTATTGATTCAGAGCAAATCAAATGAAGAAACAAACATGACAATAACAGAGATCAAAACCAAAGCACACAAAAATTTAACAAAAAACTCTTTTATTTGCAAATAAACCCAAAAAACCAAAATACCGATCGTACAAACAAGCCTTACAAAGACAGAAAGACCATGAGTTCAAAAACAATTCAATACAAAGCTATCGAACACAATTACCACATTAGAACTACAAGATATATACAAAAGGATGAAAGAGAACGACCAACATATGAACTCATTCGTGAGAGAAAAAACTTTTAAAGATTCTAAAAAAACTTTGGTTTTTCAGTTTGGAATAAAAAAGGCATACTTTGAACTCAAAAGTTAACAAGAAAAAAAACAGTAGCATATTTCTCATATATTCAAATTTGTTTCAGATAAAGCACAAAACAACATATTCTCAAAAGACTTGTCTTACTAAGAAACCTCACTTTGATTTATCTTTGAAAAATTGGAATATAAAATATATAGCACAACATGATATATACACATGTTGCACAAAAGACATATGTAAAAGAAGAAATTGGTCAATAAAGTTATTGACACATATCTTTTATTAATCAATTTGAAGTCACTGAATAGTGAACAAAATTCTTTATGCATTTTACAAAACACACAAAGTATTGAGTTCGCCCAAAAAAAAACCTTACCCAAAATTTTGAAGTTGAAAATTTTTCAAACAAACTTCAATAATCAACAAATTTAAAAAAAACATTTTAAATTGATAAAAAAACTTTTAAAATCGAAGTAAACCTAAAACATTACCATATTTTGTATACAGCCGCTTAATCAAATAAAAATATTGATCTTAGTGTTGTATAATATATGAACAAAAAACAACAAGATTGACTAAATTAGGTATCATCATGCTAAACAAAGACAATTCAGAATTCAAAGCATGATCTTTCTACTAACAATATTTGAACACTTGCTATCTATAACAAAGGTGAACACATGATAGAAACAACATGATAAAAAAACCTTATTCAAACCATGTCAAGTTTAGTACTCTAAAAAATATTGGACGAATAAAAAACATACATGTAATTTTGACCCACCTTTTAATTTGTTACAGCAAGAAGAAAGAATTTACACAACTGGCCTAAAAAACATTCATAAAAAAACTTTTTTTAGAAAGAAAACTAATATGTCAATGCAATTATTAACTAATCAATAGAAACAACAATATAACAAAAAAAGAATGAGCGCTACTTACTCACATGTGAGCAGACAACAAATAACAAGTTGTAGAACCTCAACAATTACATGCCTAACATACATGGTCATGTTGTAGTGATACTAAAAAATTAAGATTAGGGAAAGAGAAGACTTACAATGTTGAAGACAAGGCAGTAAATTAAGACTAGCCAAGAAAAGTTCATTAATATCTTGTGCCGTTCAATCCATCCAAGCAGCGGAAACAACTCATTTGATGCTCTCTGGTTCAGCAATTCTCAGGGACAGCAACACCATCAAATCGAGACCAAATCCCAAAACCAACAGAAAACATATTAATGGCCGCCAAAGTTCATTCAACCCCTTCAGACCTAAATTTTTACTCATAAAACCCCTTAATCGCTGTCAAGAGTGAGATGCAAAGCGGAATCACCAACAAACATATATCTTTGGATGTGTTATCAGATCTGGTGTTTTAATATTATCAACACCCTAAGTCTTCAGTTTTTTCACCCGACCACAACCAGGATCTTATAACAACTTCAAGAAGGCTTAAATCTACAAGCATATCGAAACCCTAATCGACTTGTCAAAGATTAAAGGATGAACAATTGTGATGAGAGACAAGAAATCAATTAGAAACTTTAATCAATTAACGAGAGAAGTAAAAAGAACCGATATAAGAGCCTAATGCTCTGATACCATGTAGAAAATAAAGGTTTGTACAAATCTAAACTAAAACTCAAACAAACACAATACAAGAACACAGGAGAAGCGACAAAACGGTGACCAAAATCTTATTATTAACCAACCCAGAAAAGTTCCCAACCGAACCCTAGATCTACAACAATCATTAAAGATCTTAAAGATACAAAAGTCTCGAACAACAACAGACTGTTTAGATCTGTTGTCGATCATACAAATAACAAACTTACAAGACGAAATACAAGACAAAGACAGGGATGAAACCCTAGACGATTGAGAAAGAGACAAAAGAAAAACTATCTGAAATCACCACAGCTTATTGAACCATCCCTTGTATTTATACCGGAGACATTAAGGCTATATTAAAACAGACAGGACTCAAGCTGGGCCTTAACTCAAACGAGCCTGACTCCTCTGATGGACAACCTGGCTTTATATCCAAAGCCCAATACCTGAAACTGGACCTGCACACTTAATAAGCCCATTAGCACAAAAAACAAACAATATAACCAACATATGAATGATAAAATATTTAACACTGAATTAGCCCAAGATGAATTGTACCATATTATTTTAACACATATCATTACTGGAAAGTTGTCAAGATAAAGTAGTTATGGATTACGCTCAAATACACAGTGAAAGAAAATAGGAAGTCATAAAAAGAGTATTAAACGGATTCCGATTAAACTCATTTAAGCGGCATTGGAACCGTCTCATCGAACCATATGATCTTAGTTTTTAGGTGTTTGCTTTTTTAGCTTGTAGTTTTTAAAATTTACGTTATATCATTATGTATTTTATGTAGCAATATTTCTTTTTGTTATTTTCATCATTGTGTCATTTTTGCAATTCATTGTCTTTTTCTTTAGTATTGTGTTATATTATTCAGCATTGTGTTATATTTTTCGACATTATGTTATATTTTGTGGCTTATTATGTCATATTTAATGATCTATTATGTCTTTAGATCCCTCTCATTGTTATCATTTTTATTACATTGTGCGTATGATAAGTTCACCCAATTATTTGTTAGACGTTACATGGTGTTGCACATGGATAAAGAGAGATTAGAAAGACGTCATGTCATTTGTTATATTGTGTACTTTGTGTAAAAAAAACTATTTATGTTATCTAATTATGAATTAAGTGGGGACGAGGCGTTAAGAATTGGGCACGGGTATCTCACTACTAGCACGGTAACACCGTCGTCATCCGTGTTGGTAGGGGTCCCGTGGACCGTTTTCTGGTTCTATCTAATGGGCTGGTAACCATTAATAATAATTGCAACGGTCGGTTTTCAGTATTTATTTAATTACTTTTTTGGTAGGATTTCAACCCCCGTGACTGGTGACTTTCAACTCCTTGGTCAGAATTCTCAAGTTTCGCCACTGGATATAACGGGAAAAATATAACATTGATGCATCATGCGTGTTATGTTAAGATCTAAAAAGTTAGTATATAGAAGGACAAGATAAAAAGTTTTTCTTTAACAACAAATCGTTTCTATATATCATTCAAGTTATTCTACACAGTGTAATAAAAATGAGAAGGGTGAGAAGGATAAAAAAACACAATAGATCATGAAATATGACACAATGATCCACATAATATAACACAGTGTCAAAAAATATAACACAATGCTGAATAAAAAAGATACAATGAATTGAAAAAATGACACAATGATGAAGATAAGAAAAAGACACAATGATACATAAAAGACACAATGATATAAAGCATATTCTAAAAACTACAAGCTAAAACCCAAAAAAACGAAGACCTAAAAACTAACGTCGTAGGGTTCGATAAGACGGTTCCAATGCCGCTTGAATGAGTTCAATCGAAGTCCATTTGATACCCTTCCTACGACTTCCTATTTTTATTTCACTGTGTATTTGAACCTAACCCAGAAAACATATCCTTTTTTTGAACGGCAAACATATATTCCATTTAGTAGTAAAAATATTTTTAGAAAAAAGTATTATGTTAAAAATATCTAAATATGAAAAAGATCAAAAAAGGATTTTGGGTCCTTGATATAAACGGATCAATAGATGAGATTAAAATAGAAAAACATACGTTGGATCCTTTAAAAGAATAAGGTTTTTTTTAATTGGTTTATAGGTGTCACCTCACATCCTATATGGCATCTCTTAAAAGGAGAGATTACCTCAATAGATGACATGTATGATTTTCCCCTTTGCAATATGACATATTAATTTTACATATGAAATAGAATGATGCTCTTTACAGTTAAATGCATTAAAGCTTCGGGTAGCAGCTAACCTAAAACAATTAAAAATACTTGCCTATACATGATTAATGATTTACTTGAACACTTTGTGTTTTTTTTTCCTGTTTGAACAAAACCCAAGAAAAATAGTCGGTTTTTTTCTCCGTTTTTTATATAGCACTATGGTACTCATTGGAAAGATAATAAAACGCTCGTTAATTTGGTGTAATTTTTTTCTTTAAAAAATCTCGTATATAAAAGATATTAACGTTTAAAAATTATGGGAGGAAACATAAGAGAGAAAAATCTAATTTTGTTTTTAAATTATTTTTTTCCTAAAATATCTCAATGCCATCTCAATGCCACATGTGACACATGACACACTCAAAGAGGAGAATGCCTCTTTGAGTGCCATGTCATTAAAATGGCTTTGGTTTATTATATGTATAGATAATAATAATAATTTTAAAACTTATGCTTCCAACAATCTAAAACAACTTTTATCATGTTCACGCTTTTTCTATCACTTTAAACTCGTTAACTTAATAATAGGAGAAGTGTTCTATACCACACAATAAGAGATAATAGATAGGAATTTATATAGAAAAATAAAATAAGATGCAATGAGGATTTAGTGGATGATTTTCCAGCGTGGAAGTTGTTGGCTGTCGGTGGGGCCATCATGACAGCTCACGGGCTAGGTAACCAAGGAAAACCATCGACCCAAAACAACTTTCGTATTTTCTCAAAAAGTTAATACAAAACATATATTTTTGTGTACGTTGGTTTAGGGTTAGGAATAGGATTATGTGAAAAACGACTCATATATTGAAAACTCTGGAAATTCTGACTTCCTGAGCTTTTTTTATATGAAAAGTTTAGGGCATGTAATATACATGATTTTAAGTATTTTGAGCAAAAAAATCTTTTTTTTTAAATACGTTTTCGAGTAACACATGTTAATTTCATGTTAAGCGAAATTAACATGTGTTAACAATGTGTTACCCGAAAACTTATTTATTTTTATTTTTTAAAAAGTGTTCGGCGCTTTTTGTTTTTATTTTTTTGACTCAAAATGCTTAAAATCATGTTTGCACCAACCACAATGCCTAAGTAATCGAATGGATTGTCGCCCCGTCTACATCCTAGAGACGAAGTAGTATGGTCAATACCATCTTCGCCTTGTCCTACTCTGAAGAAATTGATTTGTTCAAATTTATCTTTAAGCTCGGGCACACATAGAAACACCTAAGAATTCTCGCGAAAGTCTCCATATTATTTTTTTTGCATTTACCCAAAATCATAGCATCATCCACATAAAATAAGTGGGTCAATTTCAATTCTTCATCTTGGAAAGAAATAACTCTAAAATCACCCAAAGAGCACGCTTTATCTATCATACACGATAACGCTTCCATCACTACCGAAAATAGAAAAGGAGACAATGAGTCACCTTGACGAAGGCCCTTTTGAAAGTTAAACTTAAAAGTGGGAGACCCACTAACCAATACCGCCGATCTAGCCGAAATCAATATACCTCTAATCCATAATCGCCATTTCTCTGGAAAACCCATTTGCTCCATTATAGAAAACAAAAATAACCAATACCTAATGAAACCACCCCCGGCCTATTTTATAAATTGACTTCTATCTTCTTCCCTTAATTTCGCTCTCACCGTATTACACCAAGACGAATGGTGTAAAATTAACCGGATCAAATAAACCTAATGTGGTTACATACAAAGTTGTCTTGAATTGAATTTTCCAAGGAACAAGTTTGAGAGAAGATTCAAAGCTGAAATCAAGTATTTGTACATTGTGCTTCACATATACTATTCAACCAAACTATTAACACCTATCAACCCAAAATGTTAACTTTTATTAAGACTAAGGAACTCCATCTTGTCTCCGTATTATTATTATATTGTTCATCACTAGAGTAACCACCCTTTTTGCTACTTTTAACTATTTTTGAATTAAGCTTGACCCTTCAAACTTGGTAGTTATTTCTGAGATTGAATCTCAGCCATAATAATTAGGTGGTTTCCTAAAAAATTTGGCAGTTTCTTTTTTTAAATTAAAGAGCAGTTGCAATGGTTTTTTATCTCCTATTCTCTCTCCTTATTTCTTGCCACTCTACCTCAACTGCTTTTACACTTATTCTATACAGAGGACCATTTTCCTAAATCCAAAACCTACTTAACCCTAAATTCATCACCACCTACTTCTTCTCACAACTACTTCAATTAGCCACTAACATCAGATTCATTCATCCTTTCTCTCTATCAGTTGAAATGGTGTGATTTTAGTCAACATCTAATGCTCACCACCAACATCAGACTTCTCAACATTGTTGGCGTTGAATCTAACGAATTTGACAGACGACGATGGTAATGGTATGAATCTCTTTACAATTTATTGCTTCTTTATAGTCACAATCTGCTGGAATGTATTTGGGAATTTAAATAGAAATTGAATTTGCTTGTGTTGTTTGCAATAGAAAGCAAACCCATTTACAAATTACTATTGCTTGTGTTTGAATGTGTTGTCTGTTTAAGGTTTTTGTTTTGATTATCTTAATAGTGGAACTATAACCAATAACGGATCTGTATGTTTTGTATTTGAAAAAAATAGGGTAATTATGCATTCATCACTTTTCAATTGTTTAATTTTCAATGTTTCAGAATGAGAAAAAAGATATTTAATAGCCCCAATTGTATGTTCTTTTGTAGCTCAGTTCCACAAAGACACAGAAGCATGCCGGTTGAAGCAGGTCTCCGACAGAGAGCAGAATACGAGATGGGAATGTTGGCTTCAATGGCTTCAACCTTCTTACCGATTGTGCTTAGAATAATCACTTCCTTCCCTCCATCAACCGCTATCCAGGTTCATGTGATTGGCTCTTGCTTACGAGGTGTTTGATTTAGTTCTTACTAACTTTTGATTTTGTAGGTGTTTATCAATGTTTCTTTTGGACTTCAATTTGAAGATATGCCAACAATTTGGAATTTACTCCAGGTCAATAGTAATTGAACATCTTATTATACTTTTTTAATCGATCTAACAAAATTTACTCCTTGCTTCTTGACTTTCTTTGCAACTGATGTGTTAAATATATTTCTTGATGTTCAGGTATCTGTAATTCTTTTGCTACATTTCTGTTTCTTCTGCTTATTTACTATTATGGCGCAGTGAGCGATTGGTTACATGATCCGGTTTGTTATAAGGGCATTGGTGTGGTTAAGTGAGTTTTCTAGGTACAAGGTTGCCTTAAAGGATAATGAGTGAAACAACAGGAAGACAAATCGTTCAAGGAAATACTTGCTTGTAGCTAAAAAGACCACATTGGGTTTATTAATAAGATCCATTTTATTCAAGAAGGTGCATGGTTCTAACTGGAACTTGCTTTTCATCTAATGTGTTTTATCGGCATTTATGGTTAATGTTGCCCTTTTTCTATTTTGAACACATAATTTCGGATAGAAAAATTTTGTTTACCATATAATCATCTTGATGAAAGCTTGAATCCTTTGGTTTCTGCACTAAAGATTTTGTCCTTACATGTTTACCACACCCTATATCAATGTTTCTTCGGAATTCTGGATCATTCCACTACTTTCCCACCGTGTCTCTCTCTCTAAGAAAACAGTCTCTTCTCTCTGTGTCGTTCTACAGAGCCGACGATGAGTTCCGGCCTCTCCCCTCTTTCTTACTGCTACAGGTTTGCGACTCCGAGTAACCTGCTTATTTATGAATTTTATATCGTCTCTTTTGTTAGATTATTTTGTTATTAGGTTTTTGTTACTGTTGCCAAAGTAGCCACTGATCAATTCTATTGTTTCGCCATGTATATTTTGTGATATAAGTGTCATGATTTATTCGGTTCGATTTGGTTATTTATTCGGTTCCATTTAGTTTATATATTTCTATATCAGGTTTTTGTTGTTATATTTGTTTCACAACATGTTTCTTCTAATAGAAATGTTAAGATTTTATTGAAATCGAATCGGTAGATGTATTTGTGTTCGCCAACTTGGAAGGTGACCTGTTCTTTATTGTTGTAGTCGTAGGTTTGTTGTCAACTTTAATACTTTTTGGGCTTCAAAATCATTAGTGAGCAGTCAAATCTTGAAGATATTTGGTATGAATCTATTAAACTGATGTGAGAGCAAATAATGGTTCTCAAGTTTTAATTTTGATAAATTGGCGTGTTTGCTCTATTTGCAATGTTGTTTACTACCACTGTTTTGTACAAAGTGAAATCTTCCTCAGGTGGTAACTATGAAGCCTCTACTTGCGCGCAGCGAACATTGCCAATTTGCTGCTGATTTAGTTCTGAATACCGATTAATACATCAGACTTCTAGAATTTGGCGCGATCGTGACCCGTTAGTTTTCCTTTTGGCTTTTAAACGACGCTATCGCCTCTTGCTTTTACAGGCCTACAAACACTGAAAATTGTAGGTAACTCTCTGATATTCAATTTGTGTGTCTTTCGCTTTTGATTGTGTTGATGGAACTGATTGTGCCTTTAAAATATTAAATCTACATTGTAATAAGCTGCAAAAGTCTAGAGGAGCACACTTGATTTTAAGCCTAGACCAGCCCATGAACCATATTTTCTCATGACATGAGGTTTCTTTTTTTATTCTCTTCTATTGTTTTGTATGTTTTACTGGCTATTCCAGTTTTGCCTTTTTTATTTTATTTGTCTTTTAAGTTAAAGTTTTTTCCAGTATAAATTAGAGTTTGTATATGTTTTCTTCTACTTTACGATATAGTACCGTTTAGCATGATTTTACGACCCCCGCATACTTTACGGTGATGTATTCCGTGGATGCATTACCTTTTCTTATACAATTGCTTGAATTTATTTAGTGGCGAACTCGGGTCTCATGTAATTAAATTGCCGGCGCTGCAAGAACTAAATTGTACGTGGTTATTTTCTGTGATCTTGAATTGACGACGTGATAATGATTAACTTTACAATAGTTATTAAAGATTTAGTTGTCATGATGTGCAACTTTATGCTTCTAACTGATGTTTTATCTATGTAATCCTCTTTTAATTACATCTAATGTTACAGGTATTAATTAAGAAAAAAAATGTACAAGAAGGGGTCTAGAAGCACTGCTCATCCTATTGAGAACTACTCCGAATACGACACTATTTATGGTTGCAAATCCTGCATTGAATGGTATTCCTAAATCTCTAATTTCCTATATGTGTATGCGAATGTCATGTTTCTGTATTATTACTTGTATACAATATTTGTTACTTTGGATTAAATGCGCCAACATGTATAAATTTGCAAAAGAGATTATTATAGATCATAGTTCATGTTATGCATGTTACATAAATTTGCAAAAGAGATTATTATAAATTGTAGTTCATGTTATAATTGTTACATGCTGATTAGTTTATAACTAATTAAAATATTGTGTCGGACCGAACCTACTTTGATGAATACGACACTGCTTAAATGTACGGGTCAAATAGTGTGTACATAAAAAGTTGTTTCCTGCAAAGATTGTAGAATGTTTTTTTTCTATCTTTAATGCTAATAGCCTAATATGATTGTCGCTATGGAGGTAGGGTTTCTTTTTGCAAAGTGAGGTTGAAGGAGCTGACGATGATAAGGTTAGTTTTTATTGAAGATATGAAGATATGAGTTTCATGCGAAGATGTTGTAATCATATGAGTATATGACCAACTCTCGAAGTATACACAATACATTTTAAATATTAATTTAGCATGTTGGTTTTATCATGAATCAAGGTTATATAACAAATTCTATATTATATTTCCATCGTCAATTATAAGTGCACTTTGAGATGATATCCACTATAAAATTTCCAAAGTTTTAATCTTGGCAATTCAAATTACTATGATTCCTTCTAGAAATATCACTTCTTTTGTTTACAACTAATATCTCCTTTAGTTTTTTACACCCTACTCTCAACCTAGTCTTTAAACCTCTAACACCTTTTCCATCATATCAGAAGGGGTGGGGCATCGCTTATTGTTAGTTTTACATTCTCACTCTTCTTAATATTCAGTTAAAGACACTTTATTAAGATTGTCCAATTAAGCCCCCATCCTTGTGATGGAGTGGCATTGGAAATGATGGGTAGAGCCTAGCCTTCTTAAGGTGTTAGGTTCGATCCTTGATCCCATAGAGTTTTACTGATTTTCCATTGCCATGCCTTTGAGCGAGTGGGGGCTCAGGTTTTCCTCGTAACTGGTGGCTTAGTGGGTTCGACTACTTAGCGATACCTGTGGGTGGGCACCTAAGACGTGTCTTCACCTAGGGGCGTATGAGGTGTTTTTGTAACCGATTGGTGGGTACCCCATGTAGTCGGGACATCTATTTGTTGATCGTTCGAAAAAAAAAGATTGTCCAATTAAAATGTAGATGCAACATATAAGCTTTTTTTAATGGTAAATTTCATTAAAACAAAGCCTGACCCTAACAAAACGCGAGCAGCGAAACCAAAAACCACTTACAACGTATACAACGGATATCTACACCATTCTTTCCAAACAATAATATATACGTTTGATGGAGATAAGCATTATAAATGTCACGACGATATTTTACTCATATGTAAATGAAAGTTATCTGCTCTTTTTTCTGTAACGAAAGTTACATAAATGTAAATTCTTGAAAATTGCTCTTGTGTGAAATCCAAAGGATTTTGGATGTGAGCTAAGGATTAATCCTGACCAGAATAACTTGGTGGTTATTCTAAGAATTTGACGGTTTAGTATTTTGTTTAGCGGTGTGCAGGTTTACTGGTTATCAGGAGTTCAGGGACGTGGGTACGCTCCCCCAACTGTTGCCGCCTAAATTCATCCCTATAAAGTCACCTTCCACCTCCCCTGATTCCTAAATCGGTCCCGTTCCTTCTTCTCAGTTTACCTCCCTTCCCTTAATTCCTTTCCAGATCCTAATGAAAATTATCATCCCTTCTTGGCTTATCGTTGAGTGATATTGGTCTTCTTCTCTCACTTTTAGAGAGAGAAAGCCTTAAATCTTCTGCATGTACGTGCAGTTTGAATGTTGTAAATTTGATTGTGCTGTAATAAGACAATAATTCATTTTCTATGTTTGTTGTTATTTCTTTATCATTTGTTGTCATCCTTAAAAATTTATTGCAGTGTTTATACAACAAAACAAAGATGTTAAATTGTGTTAAATTGTGCCTATTAAATAACAAAATTTGAGTTATACATGTAGTTTGAATGTTGTAAATTTCAAAACCCGTCCCAGCGGACGGGTATAATACTAGTTCCCTTCTGGTAATGACATATTGTCATGTGCCTTTGAATGCTTTAAACCGAAAACGACTTCTCCCCGTTAAAATCCCAAATTCACATATCTCTACCGTTGAACTGAAACTCAATCAAATGACTCATCCGACCGAAACATGCTAAGAAATCTAACACTTACATGTTCAAGAAGTAAAATAACTTAAATGGGCGATTCATCTTCTTATGAATTTCCTCTAAAAAATATTATCTTTAAACGAAAATTTATTAAAGCCCATAAAAAGAAATTGAATTTTTCATAAATTCACAAATTAGTATACTTAACAGCTATTAATAAAATTAATCCATACCCATATACCATTAATAAATTAAACACAAATATGAATCTCTAGTCTAACATGAAAGGTAACCGCTCTTAGAGGCACACAGTTTTAACAATGTGCAACTTGATAGAATAATATTATTGTTAGAATGAAAAACTTGATTAATTACTTTAGAAAGCTACCTTTTTCAATACAAACCAAAAACAAAAAGTGCGTTTTTATGCTTCGGAATAAATCAGTTATATTCTATTAAAAGTAGACTGTTTTTTAACAACACACAATCGTTTTAAGGTTTGTTTTATACAACAAATGAGGCCAAATTACGAAGGATAAAAACGTCCATAGGTCGGTGGCCACAACAGCAGCACATGGCACCTGCTTCTTGTCCATCTTTTGGTTCAACCCTAACCTTCTTGTCTCTATACTCCTCGAATGTTTTTCCCCATCCTCACAATTCCATTTTTTGGGATCATTAAATTCTCTTTTTTTTTGCTTATTATCTTCTTCTTTTTTTTTCTTTTTTTTTTTGTAATTAGCATAATAAAGTTAGTGGTCTCATTTTGTATTGAGTTTATCGTTTTTTTCCTTTATACATATTTATCAATTAACATGGTATCAAAGTTTATTCAATCCATGTAGTTTGATTTGATGATTGAAGAGTTTGTAGCACCCACCAGTTTTGTGCATCAAACTTCCTTTGTTGTGTCATACGTCAACACTGAAGCCTGGTGATAACTATGCATTATACCATTGTTGGTGTTGGTGTGATTTAAAATTATTAGATGGTTAAATGTCTTTTGTATTAATAGTTCTCAATAATAATAACCTGTAATGTTAATTAGGGGTTAAGCTATGCTACGTTGATAATTGCATGCAAAATTTTATTTTGTCGGTAAATAATACAAGTTTAATAACTAAATCACATATGACCGGTTATAGATTCAAATAGAAATTATCTACAAGATGTTGGAAATTTTGTATGTGAATGTGAGTTTGGTTTGTCCCACACGACCTGCGGACACGAATGCAGCTTGAAAGTCGCTTCCAATTCAACTGCAATTAATATTAATGCGGAGTGACTAGTGGTTCAGGTAAAACACTTTTTCAGCGCCCGGTTCACTTTCGTTTTCTGTTACACTTTATTGCGAGCTTCATGTACGAAAGGCGTGCGGTGATTACAATATAAGTTTTAAGAAGCTCATATCGTTCAACAAGGTTTATATTTAAAAAGCACGTCAAATAAGTTTGAACTTAGAAATAATATGTAAAAACAAACACACAGTTCTTACAGATCGAAGTCAACATGGAATAAAGAATTTTTCTGAACACACTACTTTGAATATATATTTGTACTGACATATATATGTTTATGAAAACTGACATACTTTGATATGGATGTTTTTAAACGTTAAAAAGCAAAAATGGAACAATGTAATAGAAAACAACAATCAACACTCAATTTGTAATATAATAAACCAATAAGAATATATCACTTAATCCATCTTTGGAATTGTCAATGCTATATAAGTAATATAACATGCCAATGATCTCCAGCCCAGATGTTTTGAGGTGGAAAGGTTTACCTCCTTGGAGGGTTCATGCCCGGGTTTGGTCTCACGTTTGAATCTCACGCTCCACCGAAAAAATAACCGTTTGGGTTTGATAGGAGAAACCCGTGTGGTGCTATGGGATTCGATCCTGGGCAGTGGTCGCTTTGCAACACAAGATTTATCACTGAAACACTACTCTCCAAAAAAAAATATAAGTAACATAACATAAAAATAAAACCAATAATAATATGGAATTGTAATGTATACACAAAATAAAATAAATTATTTATGTTTTATTTTCCGTATCATAAAACGATATGAAAACTAATTGAGATACAATGTTCTTCGTCTATCATAAAACTCAAAAATATGAACGAATTTCAATTATGTATGCAGCTTAGGGGGGGGGGGGGGGGGGATGGGGAGGGGGAGGGGGAGAGAGCGAGAGGGAAAAAGCGAGAGATGGAGAGAGGAGAGAGAGGGGGGGGGGGGGTGATGGTAGGGAAGCCGACGTTAATGAATAGAATTTGATTCATTAAAAGTGATATAGGTTTTACATATCATTAGGCCATTAGGGGTGTAAGGCAAAACGGCTCGAGAGCTACTCAAGATTGAATCGGTAAAAAGTTCGAATGAGTTGAGCCTTAACGAGGTTGAGTTCGAGCTGAAAATATAACTTGTTTAGGCTCCGAGCCTAAATGAGCCCAAAAAAATGTTATATTTTTTTATGTATGCGATTTTGTCCATTTGAGCATGTTCAATTTTAACTAATAACATTGATGAGTCAAGCTTGAGCTGGGTTGTTGCTCGTTTAACCTCTTATCTCATGTCATGCATTATATCATATACACATCTCATTATTTAGGGTAACACTTGTTTTGTTGGAACGACATCTACTTCAGATGATAATTGTTGTTTTTGCTGATGGAACCGATTGCAAAAGTTCGACTACGGGCTTGGCAAGAATTTGAAGGATTAAAGAAAAAAAGTCATGATTGCAAATGATAAATATTTATTTAAATTATTGTAACAAATTTAAGAATATAAAGATCAAAATTTGTGGCCGTATTATGTACACAAAGTCTCCAAAATTTTAGGAATTTAAACTTCCTAAAGCTCAATATTTGTTGGAAGAAATTCAGGCTTTCAAGGGGAGCCACATCCATCATCATCCACGAGCAACAATTGGCATATTCTTGGTGGTTGTTTTTTTCATTTTTCAACAAGCCAATTAATGTCTTTGGAGTTTTTGTGACTTCTTACTTTTCTTATGTTTTTTTTGAACGGCAAACTTCATTTCATTAAAACGCCCAAATATTTACAATCATCCTATCAGCAAGACGCTCAATAGAATAACATAACCTAACCCCTTAACAATTATACATCAAAAACTTTCCATTTTTCCCAATCCCAAGCAACGTTTTTTGCCCGCGCCTTTACCCATAGGAAGGCTAATGACTTAATATCGCTCAATAATCGTTCAAGATTGACTCTAGCGCCATTGAAGATCTTGTCGTTTCTTCCTTTCCAAATCATCCAACATGTAGCTAGAACGATAACTTGCAGCGCTTTTTTCTTCACCTTACTCAACCCGTTGACTTTGTGTACTCCCAAAAGGTCCTTGAAGGAAAACGCGAATATGGGTTGGATTTTACACCACCCACTGATCTTGTTCCATAAGTTTGCAGCGAAGAAACAGTGAATAAAGAGATGGTCAGCAGACTCCTGTGCATCATCGCAAAGCGCACAGCAGGGAGAGCCTGTGATGATGTTTCTCTTGATCAGCTCCGGTTTAGTCGGCAACCGTTCCTGTTCAGCGCGCCACGCAAAAAGATTAACCTTCTTAGGCACCCACTTACACCAAGTAAAAGGGTAATAAGGGGTACTATTAGCAGCCAGCAGGTGACGGACAGATGCCACAGAAAACCCAGCAGTCGGTTCGAGCGTCCAACTCCATTCGTCCGGCCCAAGAGAGATTGTGCAGCCCCGTAAGAGAACAGAAGCCGTCTGCAGCTCCCGCACCTCCAGTTCCAGTAGGGGCTGTCTTTTCCAGTCCCAGGCCCCTACAAGCTGTTCATTAACGATGTTCGTACGCTGCGCGACATAGCAGGATTTATCTTTCTCAAGGGCGAATAATGAGGGGCATAATCTGCACAGCGGCACATCCGAACACCAACAGTCAGTCCAGAAACGGATAGAGCGGCCATTACCCAGTTTGCCCCGAATCAGTTCGTCCGGTTGGATGTTAAGCTTGTCGAATTCTTTCGCCACTTTAACAACAGAGCCCCAAACCCCAGGGATAGCTGATTTGACTGGCAGATAGGACCAAGAGCGGCTATTCGAGTGGATTGCTGCAATTATTTTCCTCCACAGGCTGTTTGGCTCTGTTTTGAAACGCCACCACCACCTTAGAAGTAGGCTGAGATTCATATGGTTTAAGGAACCCAAGCCTACTCCGCCTTTTTCTTTTGGACCAACAACTCTCTCCCAACACACCCAGGCGGTCCCTTTTTTATCTTCATTGCCGCCCCAGAAAAAACGTCTACGTAAGCTTTCGAGTTGATCTAAAACTCCTTTTGGGGCCAAAAAAATTGAGAAGTGGTATAATGGGAGGCTATCGAGTACCGATTTGAGTAGTACCAGACGACCCCCCATAGATAAGTGTTTCGCTTTCCATCTTGATAATCTTGCTTTACAAACATCCACTACCCCTTTCCAATTCCTTATTTGATTCATGTTAGCCCCAATTGCAACACCCAAATATTTGCAAGGAAAGGAACCGCCTTGTACTGAAATGGAATTAGCAGCAGCTTGAATAGACTCGGTCCCCACCCCAATACCATACAGATTAGTTTTTCGCTGATTGACTTTCAAACCTGAGATTAGATGGAAACATCTCAAAAGCCGCGTAACATTAACTATATTTTGTTCCCGCCACTCGCCCAAGATCGCCACATCATCCGCAAACATTAGATGATTAAGAACCGGGCCGTTGTTGGGAAGCCGAATACCTTGAATGGACCCCATCGCTTCAGCTTTTGACATAAGGCAGGATAGAGCTTCCATAGCCAATATAAAGATAAAAGGGGATAGGGGGTCCCCTTGGCGAACACCTCGGTAACATTGGAACTCCCAAGTCGGTGACCCGTTTAGAAGCACCGAAGCTCGAGATGATTCCAATATTCCCGACACCCAAGACCTCCACCGAGTAGGAAATCCCATTTGTTGTAGGACCCTATCGATAAACACCCAACTAATGCTATCATAGGCCTTTTCCAAGTCTACTTTAAGTAAGAAACTAGGCTTCTTCGCTTTTTTCGCCCAGGAGATTATCTCGTTAAGTATTAGGGGACCATCCAAAATGTTGCGACCGGCGATAAAACCAAATTGATTTTCAGAAATCAAATCAGCAACCACCGTTTTGACCCGATTGGCAAGTGTTTTGGAGATAATCTTAGAGATGCTACCCAAGAGACTAATGGGCCGGTATTCGTTCAAGGAAATCGGGTCCGGGTTCTTGGGGATGAGAACAATAAAGGAGGAAGAACATCCGCGACTAATGATACCGTTGTCATAAAACTCGTCCAAAACATTAACAATATCGTCTTTGAGAAGATACCAGAAATGTTTGAAAAAGGCGAAATTAAACCCGTCGGGTCCGGGCGCCTTGTCCTCCCCACAATCCCAAATAGCGTCTTTAATTTCCTGCACAGTAAAGCGATTAGTAATATTGGCAGCCATGACATCAGATAACTTCCGGATATTAGGCAAAACAAAGGAAGGCCGATTTTGGACCGATTCCCGAAATTTGGCAGCAAAGAATTTACGGGCCTCCATCTTCATCTTAGTTGGTTCACAGCACCAATCATCATCGACTAAGAAACCATTGACCCTTTTACTGTTGCTCTGGTGGTTGATTATGCCGTGGAAGAAACTCGAATTTTCGTCGCCGTCGATCGCCCACCGTAATCTCGAGCGTTGCTTAAGATCACTAGCCTCATCGGCTAGAATACCATCCCTTTCCTTTTTGCCATTCACCCAATTTGCTCTTTCAACATCGGACAAACTGCGTGTTTCAGCCAAGTTGTCCAGATCATCAATTAACTTCTCCACTTCATTAAGTTTCTGTCTTCTTTTAGTTCTCTCATTGGCCAGCCAATTCTTGATAGCTTTTTTGATACACTTCAACTTACTAGCCAAGATGACATCGCTTCTCCCGGAGAAGGTTTGACCTTCCACTGCCCCAACCACGACTTCTTCAAAGCCTTGACAAGATAACCAAGAGTTGAAGAAGCGGAATGGAGGAGCCCCAAAATTAGGTGCATTCGTGTTAAGCGTGATCGGACAATGGTCCGAATCTCTCCTTGGCCAAGCCATAACCGACGGTTCATGCCACACATCAGCAAAATTATTATTGACCAGAAATCGATCCAGCTTACTCAGTTTCCGGCCATCATCGGATATTCTAGTGAATTTTTTCCCACCCATCGGAAACTCAATCAAACCGTTATCGTCAATGAAACTATTGAACGCCTCCGCACACGAAGGGTTAAATTCAGAATTAATTCGTTCTTCTTGTGTCCGAACAGAGTTAAAATCCCCCATTATAATCCATACACCCGGTTTGCTTTCCATTAGGTTTGAAAGTTCAGCCCATAAATCCTTTTTAGCACCCAACCCCTGTGGAGCATAAATGTTAGCAAAGTGAACCAAACCGGGTACTTGAGGAATCGTACCTGATATAATAAGGTAATTTTTGTGTTTGCACGACTGTAAATACTTAAAAACGCCTGGATCCCACATGGAGATTAGCCCACCAGATGTCCCTTCAGCGTTAACCCAATCAAACATAACCGGTCTGTTACCCCACAATTTCCTCACCGGGATCCTTGACCCATCAGCTTTCATAGTTTCCTGGATAGCCGCAAAGGATGCTTGTCGCCTACGAATAACGTTGTTGATAGAGAGGATTTTGGGGTCCTCTCCAATCCCTCTGACGTTGTAGGAAAGGACGATCATTGATCCACCGATGTAACACCTTCATCCCGAATCGCATCAGTAACCACGTCTTCATAGCCACTTAATTCAATGCCCAAGGCTTCGCCAAATAAAACCGTATTGGCCGCTTCAATAACCTTCGGGTCAGCATGTGTCTCCGCATCAACAGTCCCAACATCAAGTGCTGGGTGAACAGGATTCGAGTCAGCTGGAGGATTCGTAGGCAACACCGGAGGGTCAGCCCCAGCCTCGGTACCCTCCTGCTGTTCCACAGACATGAAAGAGGGATTAGGATTTGAAGACCCAGTAACATCTTTAGCCAAACCTGCAATAAAGGTCTCCTTAACCACATCTGGTGGAGTATTCAAATCAAAGACACCTGGGCCAGCCCACTCCTTATTGTTAAAAAAATTAAATTTATCATTAAGCCCACTATTGGGCCCATCAAACCAATGTTCCTCTGTTCTGGGCCTTTTACGAGACGGTGGGACCAAGGGAGTATCCACGCAATTATTAATCAGATTTTGAAAACCAAGGTGGCAAACTTTTGGATTACCCAAATTGTTATTTCCCAAAGTAGTGGACCCCTCCCCCATGCATGGCTGTTGGACAACCCCATGCACCACAACACTGTCTGACTTTTCAACTTCCACATCGTCTTTTGGATTACCGACTAACATCTCCGGCACGTCTTCCACCGGTGACGTAGAAGAGTTATCGAGAGGGGCCACCGCTGGAATTTCACCTTCCTCCAACTCCATGCCTTGAACGTCCGCGTCCCTCTGGGCTTGTTCGTTCATAGTAACATCGTCACCTGGAGCAGGGACCGTGTGAGGAAAGCTAGAATTAGTAGGTCTGGATTTAACAAAATCCGGACACCAATCCTCATCAACCTCACTGATCCAAGCCGTGAATTTAGAGCCCCGGCAGTTGACCACCATTGTTTGTTCAATGCGCTTGCCATCTGCAACCAGAATAGCAATCTTCTCCGAAGCCAAATTACCATCCTTAAAGGAGGCCGACGATCCATGAACGACCTTCCCAAAGTTCTGGCCTATGGCATCGAACACCTTATCTTCCCACAGGTTGAGTGGAACTCCCCTGATTTGTAACCAAGCAATTCTATCATAGATTATCTCTTGTCCGACCCAAACAACTAACGAGGAAAAACACTTAGACCATGTCTCCAAGTGTTCACGAATAAATGTATTTGCCATCACTGAACCTTGAAAGGTCAGAATCACCTTTAAGCCGCCAACATATCTGATAGTGAATTCGTCACGAACCTCTAACGAGAGTAATTGATCCAAACAGGCAAGTCTATTCAGATCATGAGCAACACCAATCAGTGAACATTTTTTCCATGCATTGGTCTCCGGAGCTGGATGTTGAGGAAGACGAACAGACAACTCCGGCATGTAGTTATCAGTAACCCCAGTCATAGCTTCCTTTTCTTATGTTGATTGTTGTTTTGTTTCTTGAACAATGTGATTAATTTAGCCTTTATGTTCGGTTAAATTAATATTGATTTCACCACTTGGATTATTACGCGTCTTGAATATGAAACATGTGTGAAATAATTATGTTATATCTAAATTTTGAATGGTTTATTTTGGGTAATTTCTTAATCTTGGTTCCGGATTGCAAATAAAAGTGGTCACTTTGTTAATTTGTGTGATAAAGTTCTTCAAGATTTGATAAAAGGAACAAACAATGTTTTATGTTTGTCTATGAATTTAAACTCATCATAGAATCGTACAATCTAATCTAATCTAACTCACATGTGTGTTTAATTGTACTCAATAGTTTCATCATCGCAACATGCATGCAATGATCATATTAACTTGATGTTATAGTAGCAAGTTGGCTTTAATCAACAATTACGTTTGGTTAACACATATAGATGGATTGAACATTAGAACAACTCACTGTTTGGTATCCATACAAGTCACTTAAATAAAAATGATCGTTGTACTCTAATTGTTGATGATCATAATTCAAATTAGATCTAGAGATTACCCTGTGTTGTAATTATTATCTATTAATATTTTTACAATTTAACTAGTGCTAATAATTTTTCATACTAAAAAAATCATCGCACTGTTTTTACCTTTTTAATTAACATTCATATGTACATTCAAACGTTTTGGTAGAATTCGTTAATCTTTATCGTTGAGAACATAAGACCAACTTATATTCATACGAACAACTTGTATGTCAAAATAGGTTTAGTTTTTTATTTTATTTTGTTGGATTCGAAACTCCACAATAAATTATTATTCATCATATTAATTTATAAGAAATTTTGATATTTAAGGTGTTATAAGTTAGTTATGTATTTTGTACTCTTGTTGAGCTCCATTTGTTGGACTAAATGTCTCAACTCTCATCTATGTGATATGGTCCGTTAATTTAGCATGCCCATCACCTTTTAGTGTAGACACGTATTTCAAAGTTAAAGTGTGGATTGCTTTGAACTAATCAAATCAATAAGAGGTTCATAATAAGAGTTTGAAAATATAGTATTTGAAACAGAACCGGTCTATCGCGTGATGTGGCGGGAATTGGGTATGTAAAGTTACGTTACCGGTATGGGTAATGAAAAGATAAAAGTACTGAAATCGGCTTGTATGGAATCAAAAACCATAAAATGATTATCAATGCCAAAAATAAAAAATAAATAGAATATCGAAACCAAAAGCCATAAAAGTAAATGCCGATTCCAGTGCCGATTTTCTTAGAGCGGTATGAGTTCGGTATACTAATTAGCTATATTACAATAAAAAAGTATTTACAGTGGCTTAAGTACACAAAAGTAGGTTTTACATCGATCGATAGAAAATCACAAAAAGGAATATCAATACCGGTTCGATAATATCGTACCGATACCGATATTGTTCGACCGGTATCGGTTTGGGTTCATTAAAGTACTAGTACTTGGTATAGCTTAAGACACAAAAAATACTTTATTTTAAATATAACTTATCCATTAAATTTATATCGGATTGTTTGAAGACGTTAATCTTGAATTGTAGAGATAAAGGTTAGATAGGTTATAGATCATTTTTGGTGAACTATTTTATAGAGTTTTTTGTATTTAACTTAGGGATAATTATTAAGTCAATTAATAAGGTTTATTTCATTGGTTTATTTAGTTATTTAAATAGAGTTTAAGTTTGGTTAGGATTAGTATAATGTAAGTTTAAATAGATGGTTAAATCTATTGTATTAGGTGTGCTCAATAATAAAAGCCTTCTTTTGTGTTTCGTTTGGGGCCTGATTTTCCAACAATGTTGAGAAAAAAAAGCTAAACACAAGTTACCGTAAACATATAAAAATAAATAGGTTGAATGTGTGCATTATTGTAGCATAAAGGGTGAAAATGAAAGTTAAAAAAATTATTGTTCATGATGAGTTGCATCTTTAATATATCTAACGAACATTCGATCATAGATGATCATGGATAGATGAATATTTACTGGGATTTCGATTATAGTTACTGATTGGGTTACACCTCAAATTGCCGTAACAAAAGCATAAGCCGCCTGATAATGGCGAGCCGTGGAAGCAAGCTGAGTCGAAAAAATGACCCAAGCCATGGGTCAGGATGAGCTGCGGCCCGGACTCTCTTTGAAGGGGCAACTCCGTTTACATTTCATAAGTTGTGGCTCGTCACAATAATCATAACGAAAGAAGACAACAATCATCGGTCAAGATATCGTCAAAATAAGCGAGGTGTGGCTACCATAAGTGTCAAACCAATTTGTAATCTCGCTTTTATAAGTAGTAATCATCGGTTGACATCATTTCACCCGTGGACTAGTGCAGAAAATGTATAGCCCGAAGACATCTAAGCCGCGACTCAAAGAAAGTTTCACTTAGAGACCGAACATACCAGGCAAAGATCATGAATCCACTAGGATGGTCTTGACGATCATGTTGAACCGCTCCTCTCGGTCTAGAGCTTCAAGTATCAACCTGGAGGCTAAAGCATACCAGACCGGACCTAGTATAGGAGGTAAACCATCTACCATCCGTATTTTAGTCGTCATCGTCTAGTCTTTAATATCAACTTCAAAAATAGTTAATATTATTTTATATAAAAGCTTGCTCAAATCATGGAAATATTGCCAAATTCCTAATAGTTTGCAATTATTTTGGAGTCAACAATCAGTTAAGTCTATAGTTAGCTAAGATTGTAGGACCAGTCTGAGAGACTCAACGTAAGAGTGTGACTGTGAGAGCACATATCTCTCATGGGCCTTAGCACATGATAATATGGGCTTAAGCTTGGGCCTGTCCCTAGCATGTATACGCTATTTTTAGTCTAATAGCTACTTTATTTATTTATACGATTTTATTATAATAAATTCATAATTTTAACAAGGATTTGAAACTTAGACTAACCGGAATGAAAAAAATCGTCGTTAATAAAAAAGGGTGTGCGAAATATAAATTCAAACATTCGGTATTAATACGCTGTTTAAATCGCTCGCCGCTCAATCGGAAAATGTTCGAAAAATGGTCGCTCGATCTAACATTTGGTTGTAAATGAGTCGATCGGCTCGGTTCGATTTGGTAATGAGCCAAGCACGAGCAAAGGTCCTCTCGGCTCGGTTCAGATCGAATAAATTATTATTTATTTATCATATATATAATTAGATATATACCCACACATCACAGTAATATTGATAGCTTTATACATAACATTTGACCCAATATATGCAAATAAAATATAAATAGCCCGCTTAATCTAATAAAAATTTAACACTAAGTTTAATAGCAAAAATCCTAAGTCATTAAGTCACAGTCTTGACTTATTCATGTTATTAGTCGTCCGTCACTAATCGTCGTTTGATATAACAATTAGCCACAATGCGACAAATGTTCTCTGCAATATGCTCATCGCTTCACTAGCCTCAAGCTAAGCCTCATCCTCGGACACTCGGAGCTTAATATAAGTGTCATCATCGAATAATTCAACCTTAGTTGTCACCTGATAACGAAAACATTGAAGGAAATATCTCAATTTATAGTTGTCCAAATTACCATCCGCTTGTTACTCGCTCGATGCTCGCTCGGAAAATTCGCGCTCGAAATCGGTTTTCGGCTTGGTTGTAAACGAGCCGCTCAGCTTGGTTCGGTTTGTAAACAAGCCAAGCATGAGCAAAGATCCGCTTTGCTCGTGAACAACCCTAGGTTCGTCATAGTTTACGTTTGATGTATTAAGTAAAGAAAATTTGGATTTTAACATTCCAATCTAACTTTGACGTTTCATTTTTTTTGAACTGAAATTTGGATCGCTGACGGATTACTGGAGTATCATCATACCACCAATGGAACCACCTGGTCATATAACATAATGGTACCGAAATTACAAATCTTAAAAATCGCCAAAAGTAGGTACCGGTACTGAAAATGCTCGGTACATTACGGTATTTGAAAGTAAAAATATTGGTACCGTACTGAAAGTACTGATCCCAAAAATGCCAAAAAGTGCTTACCAAATTAGTACCGAAAATGATTCGGTACGGTAAATTTGGTACCGTATGGTATCGATTCGGTTTCAAGATTTGGTTCCTTTGCTCATCTCTAATGCATTTCCTAGCTTCCTTATCGTGCTCCACATGATAATCACGACAATGAAACTAGTATAGTGGTGGTGCCATTCAAATCCATGTTGTTCAACCAACAGTCTATAAACTAGATTCTGGTTTGCTATAGAGGGTGTGTGAATAGTTACTTCTATGTCAGGTTGCTTGTAGTAATAAAAGTGAAAGTTAAACGTGTCAATACTTAAATTGTTAACTATGAATTATGATTAACCAATAAATTAAAGTTCAGATTACTAAGATCTAATTTGCGTGCAAATACAAATTATCTTAATTTATTTTTTTATATTCTAAAAATGCCTTAAAAGTGGAACAATCATATTCAAAAGTCATTATTGTATTCTAACTTTCGTCCAGAAATGATTAAGTTGATCAACAACTCGCCAACAAATTCATTTAACATTAATACGCGACTATTGTAACAAGATTTGCCACACAATTTTCAGATGCATTCACATAAAAGCCAACACAAAGCGAAATGATTAGAGGTGACACATATCAGATTATATTAATAAACTCAAATACGAAGACCTCAACCTAAAACCTAATTATTTTTGTGTAAGATTTGTGTCATGGTCATATCATATGATGAATTTTCACCCTAATACAAATGCATAATCATGAGGTCCCAATGGATACTCAAACAAACATAAAATTATGGCTAACTCACATAACCTAATATATATTATTAGATTAAGAAACCACTCAAAAACTTAATTACAATGTCAAAGCCTAACACGGTTCATATCTAATTATACCATAACTTGATTTTTTATTGTGTAATTTTGGAAAAACAATCTTAAAAAAAAGTTATCTAAAAAAATAAAATTTATAAGCCTTAAATGGGAAAAAATCAATATGTCAACTTAGACCCTCCATATTTACACCTACACGTAAACACAATCCTCCCATATGTTATGAAGCAAATATGAAACTGGTCGCATCCGATGATTCTATGTTATGAAGGGTAAAAGACCCTTAAAATAACATGATAAAGTGCCATCTAGACAACTTATTTTTACAAATTTGAAAGCAATTAGTCGCTATTTAAAAAAAATGTGTTAGTAGATGCAATTTTGATAAGTTTAAAAACTTTGTGTGTTCATTTATTGATTTGTTAAAGTATTTAATAATTTTAATCTCCGGCCTCCGGTCCTTGTTTTGAGGTCCGGTTGTGCGTGTTTCTAATGAAGTTCACTTTTCAAAAAAAAAAAAAAAAATTATTTAATAATTTTAATGTTAATTTTTTGTTTAATAGAGATCTATAAGGCTAATGTTAAAGAAAGACCACACTAATGCTACGAATAAGAGTAAGAACATATGTACTGTACAATATATCACGAGATGATTGATAAACTAACTGAAAACGAGACCGCATTGTAACTTGTTGTCGTCGCTGCATCGCACGGCTTTCCTACTAGTATATCAAAATTTGAGTTAAGTAAATAAGTCACAAAGTTATGTTTTTTTTTTCTTAAACATGTTTAGGTACTTTAATAAGTAAAACTAAAAATTTCTTTATTTAATTTCATTGATATCAACCTCTGTTTTTTTAAAACATATCCTGCATGTACGCTGTATACCTCGTACACATTTACAAGTGTTTTAATTTCTGAAAAAAAAAAAAAAAAACAAATATCCTTTCTGGAAACACATCACTAAGGCACTTACCCGACCCGACCCGGTCACCTAGATTCTAATAGCCCCTCACAAAAGGAAACAAAAAGACACAGATTACTACAACACAAATCCAGTAATTGTTGAGTGTATAACGAGAATAACAAATAATATTGTCTGATACCCAGATGTTGTAATCACATAATAATCATACCCTTTTCTTCTTTATTCGTTTATCATCGATTGAACTAAAACCAGTGTCTAGTGTTGAAGAATCTTTATCTGATTACCCAATAAAATGTGGACCATTCCTTTGGGAATCTCAATCTCTCCTAATTTCAACAAATTACCCCTTTTTCATCCTTCCAGGTTTCCCCAATCTCCTCTCTCTCATCACATCTCCAGATCAGGTACTTTCTCTCTCTATATATATCATACTAGGTTAGAGTCCCGTGGGGACCCACGGTTCACCCGAAAGTAAAATGAAAAAAAAGTAGAAAAATAAGAATTGTATTATGCAATTTGTTTTTGTTACTAAATGTTTGATAATGCAATATGTATGAATTTTGATGTTAAATGCAAAATGTCATCTAACAGTTTAATGTAACAAAATGATGGATATATCGAGTAAGTAATGTTTAATTTGACAACTGCAAACTACATAGCATACTATCACAATATCACACATTACATCATTTGGGTAATATCTATATTCTAATCATAACTAAGCTTAAGCATAGAACACTTATCATTTAGTTGGGGCTTAACGAACTTCAACTAATATCACACATTACATCATTTGGGTAAGGGTAATATCTATATTATAATCATAACTAAGCTTAAGCATAGAACACTTATAATTTAGTTGGGGCTTAACGAACTTCAACCAATGGTCCATTTTCATTACTTCAATCAAAATCTTTCAACTCTTGCTCATTGATAGCTGATTTTTCACCTTCGAAGTTGTTATCATTGTCATCACGATCCTAGGAGTGCAGCTCATTTTCAATAATTTATGAAAACCTCCACCATTGTATTCCATATTTGTGTTCTACATAAAATATAGTTGTTGTAAAGATATGGATACGGTGATAAGTAAATCAAGAAACAATCCTTAACCCACTTACTTGAATGGGTAGCTTAAATTTTCATGTTATCTCTCCAATGGTTCAAACCGATTACATAGCTAAAAAACAACTAATAAGAAAATGGGTCCAATGTCACATGCTGTAATATAATTTCCTATATTTTATTAAAAAATAGACACCAAAAGGATCAACCCCAGACCCATTTCAACATGTAGCCAAAAGGACCCATTGTACACACACTTTAGGCAACTTTTGACATGTTACAAAAAGCCGCCAAAAAAACGTCATTATTTAAACTGT
The DNA here is from genome assembly GCA_032199755.1 of Ambrosia artemisiifolia. Lineage (NCBI taxonomy): Eukaryota > Viridiplantae > Streptophyta > Magnoliopsida > Asterales > Asteraceae > Ambrosia > Ambrosia artemisiifolia. The sequence continues at coordinate 5,022,277 of CM063517.1, forward strand.
GTAAATATAGTACTTAACAATTAAAAATCTTAATAAATAACATCAAAATCATAATCAATCATTCAAATCAATGACATTAAAATAATCCGCATCTGAAATTGACTTACCCATTATATACAAATTATTATTAACATCTTAAAATTAGCACACTTAAAATTAGCACACTTATTGAAATCAAGATGATGATTATCGTTTAGTTACAATTGATTAAAGGAAAGTCGTAATATCAAAATGAAAGTCAGTCAACAATGTTAAAATGAAATTCGTAATATTAGTAACATCAATAAATAATATTAAAAATCTTAATAAATAACATCAAAATCGTAATCATCATTCAAATAAATGACACTAAAATCATCCGCGTCTCCAATTGCCTTACCCATTATAAACAATTTATTATTGACATTTTTAGTAATCATTATTAGTTGTACAGAAAGTAACATTTTGAAAATTTATATTATCATTTAATTTCGTTGTTAAATTTGGTATGACGATTAAATGATTTTATTATTTGTTAAGGTTTATATAGTATTGCTGTCTCTCGAACAATTCTGCAAAATCGGAAATACTGTGCCTCGATTGACGTGATCGAGTAGGAATATTTATTTATGTATTTGAATTATAAAAATGGAAGGATTGGTAATTGATGTGAATTGGTCAACAACGCTTAAAATTAGCACAATCAAACTCAAAGACATAAAGTCAAATAATTGACCTCCATCAAATTAACAAAATCGTAAAAAGGTTTTACTCAGATTTGGTCAACAATATTAAAATTAAGGTCGTAATATTAGTAATAACATTGAAAATTATCTTGAATACATTATATATTTTAGGAAACTGTTAAATAGATTTAAATTATATTTATTATTAAAAGAATAATAAAAGTGTAGGAAAATAAATGTACACTCCTATCTTCGGATTATATTTAAATTATAAATTGTTAAATAGATTTAACACTGTTAAATAGATTTAAATAAATGTTTAAAAGAAAGTCGTATATGTTTAAAAAAATACCGTTTCATGACAATTGATTAAAGGAAAGTTTTTGAATTATGAAAAAGGGAAGGATTGGTAATTGACGTGAATTGGTCAACAATGCTTAAAATTAGCACAATCAAATTCAAAGACATAAAGTCAAAGAATTGACCTCCATCAATTTAACAAAAACGTAAAAAGTTTTTACTCAAATTCGGTCAACAATATTAACATTAAGGTCGTAATATTAGTAATAGCATTGAAAATTATTTTGAATACATTATATATATTTTAGGAAACTGTTAATTATATTTAAATTATATTTATTATTAAAAAAATAATAAAAGTGTAGGAAAATAAATGTACATTGTTATCTTCGGATTATATTTAAATTATAAATTGTTAAATAGATTTAACATTGTTAAATAGATTTAAATAAATGTTTGAAAGAAAGTCGTATATGTTTAAAAACATATCGTTTCATCACAATTGATTAAAGGAATGTTGTAATATCAAAATTAAAGTCGGTTAACGATATTAAAATGAATTTCGTAATATTAATAATATCAATAAATAAGATTAAAAATCTTAATAAATAACAACCAAATCATAATCAATCATTCAAATCAATAACATTAAAATTATCATAAATAACATTAAAACTCTTCATAAATAACAACAAAATCATAATTTAAATTTCAAAATCAAAAACATCTTGTGGTGAAACATTAGTAACAAACATTTTGTGCTCGATTGAACACCATTTGAAGACACAATATTCGCCAATGGAAGTATCTTTTTATTAAAGCAAATCAGGTCATCCAATCACAGTAAACCTTTACAAAATAATTAAGTATAGAAAATTTAGAATGTGTAACTAATTATAAAATAAGAAAATTGTAAACATAAATGTTGAATATGCAAATAACAAATCTAGCGACTTGTGAAACAATTTCTGCACGTAATATTAGTATTAGTAATATATTCGTAAATTAATTCGGTCAATAATAAATAAATGAGCTTAAAAATCATAATATATAACATTAAATTCGGTCAACAATTATTAATGTCATTAAAACTCATAATAAATATCATTAAAAAATAAATCCTATTAATTTCAGGCAAGACCAATAATAATTCGAATAATAGTAATATAAATAATATTAAACATAATTTCATAAAGATTGATTAAACATAATTTCGTAGTAATATTAATATAAATAAATGAGATTAAAAAATCATAATAAATAACATTCAACTCGGTCAATTATTATTAATGTCAATAAATAACATTAATTCTAACATACTAAAAATACATTAAAAATAATTAAATCTTATTAAACATATATTTGAAAAAGGTATTATAAATAAATGAGATTAATAATTTTAATAAATAACATTAAATTCGGTCAATTATTATTAATGTTAATAAATAATATTAAAAATCTTAATAAATAACAATAAAAATGAATAAATCTTATTAATTGCAATCAAGACTAATCATAATTCGATAACATAGTAATATAAATAAATGAGATTATAAATCTTAATAAATAACCTCAAAATCATAATCAATAATTCAAATAAATTACATTACAAACATAAAAAACCGTAATTTTAATTTGAAAATCAATGACTTCTTGTGGTGGAACCTTTGTAACAAACAGACTGTGCTGGATTGAACACCATTTAAAGACACAATATTCGCCAATGGAAATATCTTCTAATTGAAGCAAACTAAAATCGTAATATTAGTATTAGTATTAGTAATTAGTAATATATTTGTAAAAATAGTAATAGTTTATTTTAATTCGATCAATAAGATATAAATGAGATTAAAATTAAAAATCGTAATATAGGTTTTAGTATTAGTAAAATATTCATAATTTAATTCGGTCAATAATAAATAAATAAGATTAAAATTAAAAATCGTAATATTAGTATTAGTATTAGTAATATATTCGTAAATTAATTCGGTTAATAATAAATAAATGAGCTTGAAAATCGTAATAACACTAAATTCGGTCAACTATTATTAATATCATTAAAACTCATAGTAAATATCATTAAAACTCATAGTAAATATCATTAAAAAATAAATAAATCCTATTAATTGCAGGCAAGACCAATAATAATTGGAATGAATAGTAATATAAATAATATTAAACATAATTTCATAAAGATAGATTAAACATAATTTCGTAGTAATATTAATATAAATAAATGAGATTAAAAAATCATAATAAATAACATTCAACTTGGTCAATTATTATTAATGTCAATAAATAACATTAATTTTAACATACTAAAAATACGTTAAAAATAATTAAATCTTATTAAACATAAATTCGAAAAAAAGTAATATAAATAAATGGGATTAATAATTTTAATAAATAACATTAAATTCAGTCAATTATTATTAATGTCAATAAATAATATTAAACATCTTAATAAATAACAATAAAAATGAATAAATCTTATTAAGTGCAATCAAGACTAATCATAATTCGTAAACATAGTAATATAAATAAATGAGATTACAAATCTTAATTAATAACCTCAAAATCGTAATCAATAATTCAAATAAATTACATTACAAACATAAAAAATCGTAATTTTAATTTGAAAATCAATGACTTCTTGTGGTGGAACCTTTGTAACAAACAGCCTATGCTGGATTGAACACCATTTAAAGACGCAACATTCGCCAATGGAAATATCTTCTAATTGAAGCAAACTAAAATCGTAATATTAGTATTAGTAATTAGTAATGTATTCGTAAAAATAGTAATAGAAAATTTTAATTCAGTCAATAAGATATAAATGGGATTAAATTTAAAAATCGTAATATTAGTTTTAGTATTAATAATATATTCGTAATTTAATTCGGTCAATAATAAACAAATGAGCTTAAAAATCGTAATATATAACACTAAATTCGGTCAATTATTATTATGTGTCATTAAAACTAATACTGAATAACATTTAAAAATGAATAAATTCTATTAATTGCAGGCAAGACCAATAATAATTCATAATATTAGTTTTGTATTAGTAATATATTCATAATTTAATTCGGTCAATAATAAATAAATGAGCTTAAAAATCATAATATATAACACTAAATTCGATCAATTATTATTAATGTCATTAAAACTCATACTAAATAACATTAAAAAATAAAATAAATTCTATCAATTGCAGGCAAGACCAATAATAATTCATAAAGATAGTTTAAACATAATTTCGTAGTAATATTAATGTAAATAAATGAGATTAAAAAATTGTAATAAATAACATTCACTTCGGTCAATTATTATTAATGTCAATTAGTATTAGTAATATATTCGGTCAACAATACTATTTTTACGAATACTAATACAGGTTTTAATACAGGTTTTAATTTATTTAATGTTATTAAATAGGCAACATGTGTATTGCTCCTTGTTTATACTCGAAATTAAGATATAATTGGAATGTGTCAATCTGTTTTAATTGGAAATAAATGCTGACACAATACAACCTATCTAGCCTAAGATTGCTCCTTGTTTAAAGCCCTTAATTTACGAATTATGATTACATGAAAGATTTTATCTTTATATACTCATTATAATGGTATGTGTCAATCCGTTTATCAATCCATGATTTTAAAATAGTTAATTACAGAAATTAATGTCTAGAATCCTATAACCGAAATAATTGTAACTTTTACATAATTTCAGTAATTAATGTCTACAATCATATTTAAGGAATGACTAATACGGTTTGAATTTTTTTAATGTTATTAAATAGTCGATTTTTTATTTTTTGAAATTTATACTCGAATTGGAAATAATTGGAATTTGTCAATCCGTTTTAATTGGAAATAAATGCTGACACAATACAACCTATCTAGCCTAAGATTGTTCCTTGTTTAAATCCCTTAATTTACGAATTTTGATTACATGAAAGATTTTATCTTTATATATTCATTAATATGGTATGTGTCAATCCGTTTATCAATCCATGATTTTAAAACAGTTAATTACAGAAATTAATGTCTAGAATTCTATAACCGAAATAAATGTAACTTTTACATAATTTCAGTAATTAATGTCTACAATCATATTTAAGGAATGATTAATACGGTTTGAATTTTTTTAATGTTATTAAATAGGCGTTTTTTTTTATTTTTTGAAATTTATACTCGAATTGGAAATTATGACACATTACCACTTATCTATCCTAAAATTGATCGCTTGTTTAAAAGCCTTAATGAAGATTGCTAATTTTTAGCCTTATGTATTGATAAATATGACCTAATTAATATAATTAAAACCGTAAATTTGTATTATAATTAGTAAATTGATTATGGAAATTACAGAAATTAATGTCTAGAATCCTATAACCGAAATAAATGTAACTTTTACATAATTTCAGTAATTAATGTCTACAATCATATTTAAGGAATGACTAATACGGTTTGAATTTTTTTAATGTTATTAAATAGGCGTTTTTTTTAGATACCAAAAACTTGTTCATAGCTGTCGGCAATGTCTGGATCAAACATTAAAAACAACATTACGAGAATTAATATAATCAGTTTGCTTAAAGTTAACAAAGATAATTATCAAAACGAAAATTACAATCATACCAAAACTCTTGCGGAAGGGTCATGCATGACCTTGAAGAATTGCTCTCCCTTGTGATAAGCCATATTCGCAACTTTGTATTCGGATGGTAGTCTAGCATTCAAATGACAAAACAATCAAAACATTCGCGGCATATCATATTTGACTCATAAACATAAAGATGACGATGAATCCTCTCTGGATCTCAAATGAAAAAAAGATCAAACAACAGTTAATATATTTGTTCCGTTTCATATACAATTATTGACTTAAAAATCTGATCTTGCTTCCATATTGCGGATTGTATTCAACACGTCCATATTTAATTAAAACGCTGAGAATGAAGATTTTCTCTTCAAATATGAAAATGGTTACATATTAAATATTGTTTACAGATAGCCATGCGTTAATAATAAAAACGATGACAATATGGACTTGTTCCACAAATCGTTAACTGGTTCCATATTATCACTAAAAGTTTTACAGGTTTGAGATCCATTTTTGTTGGCTATATTTAACGTTTACGAATAGAAAAACGTTACAATGGTTGATCTTGCTTCGATCCAAATGAAAAAGAAAACATACCTAGAATGAAGAGTGAATAAAAAGAAGAGTGAATAATGTTAATTGGAAGATTTGTTAGTTAGGTATTGGAGGAGTGTAATGGAAGAATGTATGAATGTAGAAATAAAAATTAGAAAGAGTATTTATAGGGAGCTAGTTGGAGCTCCATATTGGAAATGGGTACCTCAAACACTCTCTAAGGCTTCCATTCAACCCAATCTCACCTCAATTATTATATAGATAGATATGTATGTATACATATCATGTATTTATAATAAATGGTGTTTTTATTGGTTTTAATTATTTTGTGAATTGGATTGAGTGAGAATTATGTATGTGTTGCCCCTAATTTATTATTATTGTTATGTGTCTGCAAAACTATACAGTTGGCTTTTAATTAGTGAAAAGATAATAGATTAATGTTGGGGTGTGTAACTGTAGAGTTTGATCTTTGAGGATAAAAAAAACAAGATTTTTTTTAATTAAAAAAAAAAGAAAGGTGGAACTTTGATTTTGATGATGATATTGTATTTGTTGTACTCTGATGTGATTCATCTATCCAGTGAAAGTTGAGACATTTCACCAAGATACATAGCTTAATCAAGATTGTTTTTAAGTATTAGTTAAGTTATACGCCGTAACATCATTTTTGTTGCGAGTAAGATACCGGATATGTCAAACGCTACAGATTGTTGTGACTTTAGGTTTACAGCATATTTAAGTAAACAAACTACTTTCCTGTTTTGTAAAGAAATTCATAATTCCATTGGACACATGGTTGAATATAGTTGTAGGTTTATTTGTTAGAATATCTAAAATACATTAGTAAAGACAAACAAAGGAATATTATGAAGCAAAATTAAACTGTAATCGTTAGTTATGGGCAATGAATTGAAACTGGATTACACTAAAAGAAAAAAAAAACATTAGTTTTTACCAAATTTAGTGAATAATTTACCAAATTTTCTAGTTGAAAAGTCATCCGTTTGACCTCAAATGTTAACGTCTACCTCTTAAGCGTATTTAATGGTACTTCTGTATTTCAATAACCGTTTTATGGTTATAAATCTCTTATTTTGTCTTAGATTCGAAGGAGGTTTGCAAAGCGAGTCAGGTAGTTGATATATTTCCGATCGTCTCCCCTGAAATTGTTGTTCGCGAGGCAAGAATTGAGGATTGTTGGGAAGTTGCAGAAACACATTGTAGCTCCTTCTTCCCTGAATATTCATTCCCATTAGACTTTGTTTTAAGGCTTGATAGACTGCTTGCACTCGTTTTTGGATTATCAGTACCACATGGTTGTAGAAGAACATGTTTGGTTGCTGTCACTGGTGCTCCCGAAGACGATACATTCTGTATTGGTGATGAAGATCTTAAAATAGCTGGTTTTGGTGCAAAGATTAGTCTGAATAAGGGATATGTTGCTGGAATTTTGACTCTAGACACAGTGGCTGACTTTCTTCCTAGGAAAGGACCTCTACGCCAGCGAAGGTGAGCTTCTTTTCAAAGATAATGACATGCTCTGAAGGTTTAAAACTTTGTTATTGATAATAGTTCTTTTATATAATTTGATCGTTAACATGACACCGTTGTGGTCCTGTAAATCTATAATTACCTCTTATTTAATTAAAATCTGTATCGACGTAGGGTCCTAAAGTTGATTCCTTTGACCAGAATCAACAATTGTTTCACCAATAGTAGTTTTTTTTTTAAAATCATTTTTAATTATATTAAACACATAACCGTGACAAATTACATCAAGATAGCGGGTAGGCGGGCAACAAGCTGCGCCGCCACCTTTTCTGAATGGCAAACCCTAACCTACTAAAAATTTCTGAATGGAAATAATTTTTGATGGTCAAACTCTACAAATTGCCAAATTGGAAATAGTTATGATATATTAGTAACAGTATCGATGCGTTATATTGATTATTAAATACTAGGTTTGAAATCTCAGATGGATCATTATATAGCTCTTTGAACTTTGAAGTATATGAAGTAATATTATGTTTTGACTTATAATCCGTAATTTAGAGTAGACTTTTCAAGATTATGTGAAAATATGTGCAGGAAGATCATTTAGGACTAATTACGCTTGTATAATATAGTTAAATTAGGTATGCTTGCCCGAAAGTCGATGCATTACGAATTTACGGTCTTCTTTGGGGTTATGCCAAGAACTGCTGGCTTCATTAGGTTAGGTCAATGAATACAAAGAGTCTTGACTTATAAGGTCAATTAAATCAGTTCCATCTTCTAGTCTGGAAATCTCTTTTAAATTATTTGTATATTTTTTTCCTTAAAAAATTTGATGACTTAATAACATTTACTGCTAGTATGGAAATGTCTGTACTTGACTACCTATGCGTCGGTATAAATCTTGAAACTAAAGTTCAAGAGGGTTGACTTAAAGAAGTCAAACTAAGTATTGTGATTTCATGTTTTCAGGACCGGCATTGCCTACGTGTCAAATGTTGCGGTCAGAGAAAGCTTTAGACGAAAGGGAATAGCTAAAAAGCTGATAGCAAAAGCTGAGGCTCAAGCCATAAGCTGGGGTTGTCGGTCCATTGCATTGCATTGTGACCTAAACAACCCGGGTGCCACCAACTTATACCGAAGTCAGGGTTTTAGGAGTATCAAAATACCTGAAGGAGCCAAATGGCCCCAGCCAAGAACCTCACCTGACATGCAGTTCAACTTCATGATGAAACTCCTCCATAAAAACCAAACCAATTGTTGACTCATCTGGTGTACTACTAATGTTGTTCAAAAAGTTACAATCAATCAAGCTAGTATAGTATGGTATAGCAACTGTTGATGTATATCTTCATAACCTAGTACTTGCTTGTTCATGTAAGATAAATGGAAATTCGGCTTTTCTCATGATAAATTGGAAGAATGTACATTATTAACATTAGGCTTAAAAAGGCAGATAATAATCCAGGTCAAGTTCTCAGAAGCTCAAGTTTGACCAGTATGTTTCAAGATTGTTTTTTTGTGCTAGAACACAGTATTTATATGATACAGGTTAATTTGGATCTCAAATTATACTACGGATTAAAATGAATTACTATTCTAAACTTCAACTTAAAACAAGTCAAAATAGACGAGCACCACCACCGTTGTGTTGCTATCATCGACAAGTTGTCGCCACTTCTACCACCCTCAACGCTGCAGGTAGCTGACACCACTTACCGCTACTAGCGCCATAAAAGCAATCATAACATGTGAACTCATTTTGATACTTCTCTATTATAAACAACTCATTTCAAGGTGGACCCGGTTGGTCTGAACAAGTTGAGCAGAACCAAATCAGTACATGATTATCAACCTAATACGGATATCCAGCTTTGTGACATCTTATTCTGATTACTCAATATCATGTTCAGTTAATAGCTTTCAAAACACATTATTACAAACAACCCTTGTTACAAAAAATCGCCAGAAGGAAGTTTCTTTGGAAAAAAGAAGAGAAGAAACCCGAGCTTGATTACTGTTGTACAAATTTCGCCAATGCAGAAACATCAAGAGCCGAGAATTCATTAACAGCTGAAAGCACTGCTAATCCAAGCTTTACTGCATCCTCATTACTCGGTGCCTACAATTTTCAACATATTTAATTTTTTTAATAGGCATATAACTTGAAAGAATGTATGGCATGACTTGTAATTTACCTCGATATTGAGGGGCAACACAGGGTCATGAAGCGAAAGTCTCAGAAGGAACCAACCACCGTAGCCAGAAACCCGGACCCCTTCATAATTAACAGGAGCCTTTTGAAGCTTAGGATCTGATTCACTTTTATTCTCCAAATGTTTTAACACTGCTTCCCCATACTCGCGAAAAGATCTGTAAAAACACCATTCAAGTATTATCAAAATTCTTGAGGCGTATGTGGTAATTATGCAACAAGTAAATTACTAAATTCGCATACCCTCCATTGAGATCTGAATGATTTTGATCTATTTTTAATCTAAGCTCAACAGCAACACCTGGTTCTTGCAGTTCATCTACCAGATCGGTTAAAACTTTGCTACCACCAGTTTGACCCGAAGCTCTAGCTGATGCAAGTTTGTTTAATAGCTTGACCTGCAGGTGAAAGTAAAACAGAGACCGAACAAATTTCACCATCAGTCAGCATTTGACAAAACACACGTTTCTTAGATGTAAAGCAAAGAGTACCTACCATGAGATATGCACCATCATCAAGCCAGTGATTCTCCTTGAGTGCTCCATGACCACTGGTCTCAATAGCCAAATGTGACTCCTCACCAACAGAGTTCTGTAAATGAAGCCAGCATGACAATAAACCCAACTCAACATGTTTTAAGATGGATATTGCTTTAATGGCATCACTAATAGTTGTATGTTGAGTCTTACCAGACGAATAGCTTCATCAATGACATTTTTATACCCTCGTTTGAATCGATGGTGTTTCCCTCCTGCAAGAATATGGAAAATATCAGCATATCATCAAATTTAATTTGATCCACTTATAATTAAACAATATCAAGATAAATGATTTAGTGATCAAATAGACGACCCAACAATCAAATAAACACTTCACTCAGTTCTCTTACCTAGTTTTTTCTCAATGAATGTTGTAAGCCCATCTGAAGTAACACTGTCAGTGACAATAGTTGTTCCAGGGTGCTATTAAGAGCAAACAAAACCTTTTAATTAAACTTCAATTCATGAAAAGAAGCTATATTTGAAAACATTTTAAAGAAACTTACTTCCTCTAAAACAATAGCAGACGTTAAAGCAATTAGACGATTTCGATTAAACTCACGACCAGTGGAATCCACAGCAGCAGATCTGATTCAGACACCAACATTGAAAATATTATAACTACGCCCAAGAATTTCTGCATAAATGGAATGATTTCAATGTGTAGAGGACTGATCACCTATCAACATCTGTGTCAAAGATAATCCCTAAATCGGCCTTGTTATCAAGCACCGCTTGTGTAATCGCCTTCATTGCTGCCTTGTCTTCAGGGTTAGGAATATGATTGGGAAATAAACCTAACATTGGTCAAGGTAACTTGAGTTAGTCCCATACCAAAGTCTAATTAGTTGAGTCAGTTGGTTAGTTTATTACCGTCTGGTTCTAGAAATTGACTGCCGGAAGTAACAGCACCTAAAGGCTCCAGCACGTTTCCCTGCAAAATAAAGTTAAACCAAAAAAACGTAAGTTTACTAATTGACACATAATTCGTGTTTAAAAATTAAACAGAACTTACGGCAAAAAAACCACCAGCTCCATTCCCAGCATCCACAACTATATGAAATCCTTCCAATGGCTTTTCTGGTAACTCGGAGACGGTAACGAAATTAAAATGATATAGCTGCCCCTTGAAAATTAACAAAATAACTAAGATGTATTACCTATGTTTCCAGAAGCTTTGCGAACAGCTGTTACAAGGTCAGATGCATATACACTCATGTAATCAACTTTACTGATAGATAATGAAGCCTTAGTTTCCGCTTTTTTTAAAGATTCTGGTGTAAAACCGTTGTATATGTTTGCAGCACGCTCTAAAATGTCTTTAATGTCAGCTTTCCCTAGCCCTCCCGCATTAGTAAAAAATTTAAATCCATTTCTATTATAAGGAAGATGGCTTGCTGTCAAAAAGAAAGAAATGCATGAAGTATAATGTCAAAAGGTACATAAGGATATTCTTTCTAGATCATATAATACTTGGTTCCAGTTACTTTACCTGTTATCATGATAGCTCCATCAACTGGACATAAAATGTTATCATTTTTGGTCAATGTGCTATTGAACATTGCTGGTGTGGATGCTAATCTACACGCAAGAATACATATTAAAGGAATTCAGTAAATTATATCCTGAATGAAAAGCAAACGCAACGGAAAAAATGATTTCGGAACACAAAAATGAGTGGGAGCCCTAAAATATGGACCTAAACCATTCAAACATTAACACATGGCTTATCCATTTTCTCTCTCCTCATATTTGTTTATGATTTTGCCTTTTATGTCAATCTCCTAGGTCTATATTTTAGGCTTCCCAATCAACAGCTCCATTACCCATATTGCACAACATCAAAATCTGCACCAGCAATTCCACGAGAAGCTGCATCCTGAAAACATCGGGTCAAGAGTTTAAGAAGACAGCACACACACATATACGGTATTTCACATGCATATAAATGGAAAAATGAATTTACAAAGTTCATCAAAGCCAACAAGAAGCTCATTTATACTTAACATTTGGTTTTTTACCTGTAACTTTTGTGCAGAAATCCGGGAATCGTGACCAATAGAAATTTTAAGACGTTTAGATGAATCAGCCTTTTTCTTATCTAAAAGCCATGCAGCAAAGGCAGCTGATATGGCTTGTGTCACTGGCTCTGTGAGAGTAATAGGTTCTCCAGCAACACCATCAACAGCAACACCACGAATATCACTGCATTAAGTTATGTATGTAAAAGTAATTAGTAGCAAATTAAATTGCCTAAATGCACAATAAACTTCTGTGTGCAACTTACCTGCCATTTTGAAGTTTGAGAAAATCTACTTTTCCAAGTGATGGTACTACGGTAGCTGATGGCGAAGCTGTAAGAGAAGCCTATTAGAAACCAAACCTTTTGGAAATAAAGAAAAATAAAAAACAAAAGCAGGAAAACACATAAAAACAATCATAACTCATCAAGTTATGAGTTCCTCTTATCTATCCCTCCGTCACAAAACAGTGTGCACCCTTTTGAAAGAGATGCCATCTTACAATATTTGATGATTGAATCTTTATATCCTATTTTACTCATATTCTCCTACTTAGATGTATAAGTATAACTAATATATGGACTAATGATTAAGATCGAATGTATTATAATCACTCATATCACTATTGTCTATCGTCCGATATGCTAATCTCATTTATCTCTCGCCATTTCCACTATACACTATACACTTGCAATTGATATCAATTTGTATGGTAAGAGTCTCGAACAGACCATTGCAGTAAACAACTCTTTTGCTAATGTTTGACGTATTATGCAATTGCATGGCCGAGATCCCCGTCCATGTCAGCTTCCTTCCTTGAAAGAGAAGAAAGTTGTTTTTAAATTGAGCACATTGGTCCCTTTGATATAGGGAGCCAAACTGCCTGTTTTGTTGGCAGCATTGTGCACTTGGTAAATTTTGAACAATTTTCCCTGTCATTTCTGCATAAAAGATTTGGAGTTTTATCAGATTTCACATTAATAGTATTTCAATTAAAAGCCAAATTCCGTTAAGTGGTTATGTTTGTGTGTTTTTTCCACAAACTACATTGCTTTATCAAGTTGAACCCTTACAATGTCCCAACGTCTAAAGTTCTCTTGATTTGGGGCCAAAGTTTAATCAGTAAAGAAAGTTTAAACTCAAATCCTGAATTGCTACTAACATGAAGCTAAGTTCAAGATCTAATACAAGTCTTACAAGATCAGAATGCTACACCCTCTATTGAAACCATTGACAATGAATAAGTGAACAACTACCATCTAAGAAGTACCTTGTGCTTTTTCATACAGCTTACTATGCTTGATAAATAAAAACTGAACTTACTTGAACTTACAGTAAGATTTGTTACAGAGAGTCTTTTAGGAACTAACTCAAAACAGATAAATAATTTGTGACAAAATTCTGAGAGATAACATCGGAAAGGACGTATAACATGAGCTGAAGAACAACAGAAAGGACGTATAACATCAGAAAAGAACTATAGAGTCCAAGACAACAACTGGTCACATTATAACACAGCTAACAAGCTTTTACTCACATGCAATCTTAAAGATTATTAAACTAATCTCTCTTTAATTCATCGTATATGTAGCTTGATAGCTTATACTACAAGTTACAACTCCATTGTCCATTGATACGGACATAACTTAGTGCAATCATGTGAGATCAAGAGTGAGTCATGGTTTGACTTTTACCGTGGAGCCGATACACAAAACAATGAATTCAACCAATCCAAACACATACTGTGGCTGGCTAGACTAAACTATGTAACCAAAACGTTTATACTTCGGTTAAATTCCAATCAATAGGAAGAATAACTATTATTCATTATCATTGTGTAGTAAACAATCATCGTTTTCTTCCTGTACAATTACAAACAAAACCTTGATTTTCTATTCCGATTAAGTTACAAGTAAAACCGTTAATTCCCGTAGCCGATGACCTAAAAGTTTATCCTATCAGATCAATCGAACAAACAAAAATATTAAAGTATAGTCGAATTATACGAGGCCTGTTTCTTTGAGTGAATGCCTGATTAATAAGCAGAAAATCAATGATATACGTATATATACATAAGAGAGAGAAGTAAGTAAGTAAGTAAGTAACCATAACTAACCTGCCATTATTATGAGAGAGAAGTTGTGTGTTGGTGAGATAGAAAGAGATGAAAAATGGGCGGAGAAGGTGATGGATGGGAACAAGTACAAGACAATACCAGAGAAAGAGAGCGATACAAAACTACTGTGTCCAGCCACATAAGCGTGCGGTGCACGTGCATCATATTCTCCCAATCCTGAACCCTCGTCTCACCTACCCTCTCTTCTGGGTCTTTTTACCCGATTTGTAACAACGACCCGGCCAGAAACTCTTGTATCGTGTTCTTTATGTATCAAGAGGTAAGGTAAGGTCTGGAACGGATCTCCGAACCGTCTCAAGCGGCTGATTGTCACGAGCTTACCGGTTTTAATATTCCTATTGTTGATTATTTTGTACAAACCCATTTACGAGCTTTAGCATATGTAGTTTGTTCTATGCTTACTGAATCGTGGACTTGTGAAGATTAACCGTAGGTCCTAATTGGGTTTGGCTTAAAATCAATGGT
Organism: Ambrosia artemisiifolia; assembly: GCA_032199755.1. NCBI lineage: Eukaryota > Viridiplantae > Streptophyta > Magnoliopsida > Asterales > Asteraceae > Ambrosia > Ambrosia artemisiifolia. The sequence goes on from CM063517.1 coordinate 5,037,282, forward strand.
CCATGTAATGGTCCATATATTTCCTAAATAACAATTAGGAAAGATAATATGACACCCACAATTTTTGTAGCTTTAATAGGATAATTTCTCCTGTAGCAAACTTTAAGTCTCCATTTCTTTATTTCATTCTTATTATTGCAAATATGGACACTCATTTTCACCGTCATGGCTCGCTCCATGTTGATTTAGACTCTCTCGGCCACTTGCTGTGAGTTTTTGGATCTTCAATGTATAAAACTGAGGAGTTTGGCTAGTGAGATGTGGAAGAGGTTTTGTATGTTTTTACATCTGCAATCTGGCTACTTATCAACTAAAGGCTTTTCCCTCACGATGCATTAGAAAACTTGTATATCACCCTACGTATTTGCATGTAAGCATATGTAATTGAACAAAACAATCATAAATTACTACATTTACTATACATAAACATAAAATACAATATACACATGCACACACTTTTCATTGTCGTCGAGTAGTCGAAAACTTAATTATATTCGCCTAAGTTACTGATCCAAACACGTGTGAAAGTTTTTTGCGGTACCAAAAAAAAGTAAAATGTATGACTAAACATAAATCAAAAATAAATATCAGCCATATGGGCACCAAACACTTAGATGTGCCACTAGGGACGTTAAGGGATCGAGTGCGAGTGTGGCAACGAATGTAAGCCTTATATGTATAGTTAGTTTCCTGTAAAATGTAAATAACACACGTGTCATAAAGCGTTGTCCATGAATGATACATGCCCAATAAGAAATTTTGTTTTTTGACAATACTTTCCCCCTTTTTAATCATATTCCCTTTATCATTTAATTTGACATTTCTTTAATAAATCATATTTGTTAATTTTTTCCGAAAAATATAAGTATGTAATTGTGCTTAATTTATTTTCCTCGACATTCTAACATAATTTTGTTGAAAACATACTTGTATCAAAATAAAATATTTGTTTAGTTTTGTAAAACAATACGAAGACGAAATGAACTAATTTTGATCGAACAACTTAGGTATCAGAACGATATTATCCGAAACAATACAAGTATTGATTTTTATTGTTTTCTATCAAAGTATATGTATCACGTCTTATTTTTGAATTTTCTCATTAAATTGTTATAGCGAGTGCTAGTATCGATCAAGTAGCGCGAGAGAATCACAATGGTTAAAATCCTACAACTTTCCCAACCGGATATTAAATACTTGAAAGATGAAGGGGGCGAATCTGTATTTCCATGAAACCATAGGCCCTCCACCGCCATGGATTGTGTATATATGTGTGGCATATAAAAGGTCACAAAATTAGGAATTAGGGTTTCAAAACAATCCAATCAACACGCTCCATACACCCAATCGAATAGCAGGAGACAATCAAAGACCAACGAAGATGATCGAGGTGGTGTTGAACGATCGGTTGGGGAAGAAGGTCCGAGTGAAGTGCAACGACGACGACACAATCGGCGACCTGAAGAAGCTCGTTGCAGCACAGACAGGAACACGCGCAGACAAGATTAGGATCCAGAAGTGGTACAACATCTACAAGGATCATATCACCCTCAAGGACTACGAGATTCATGATGGCATGGGTCTTGAACTTTACTACAATTGAGATGATTGTGGTTATCATGGTGTTTATGTAAGTTCGATGGATGATAATAAGTTTTTAAATACTTGAATTTGATCGTGTATGAATAAATTGTGAATTGTGTAACAGTGATTGTGATAATATGCATGTAATTGGAATTTAGGGTTTTATAATTTGGTTGCTGAATTTTAACGCTTTATTTGATTACGTTTGAATTGTTATGGTAGGAAAGATTGTTTCGGGTTGCAGAAAGGCGGATACTTGAACCTTAATTTGATAGGGTATTTGAGTTTGATTTATCTGTTTTTGTCAATCCGCACCATATGTTTGCCCGTATATAACCGATTGAGTTTGATCTTAAATGTAACTTTTTTTTTCCATTTGTTTCTTTTAATTTACAGTGTTTTGGTGGAAACTATGGCAGTTATATCTGATACTATTGGTGAAGTATGTGCGTAACTAGACTGTATGTTTCTTTATGCTTTTGACTGGTTTAGATTGTTTTAGTTGCTTAAATTTAGATGCTTGAGCTTTGACTTGATTGGGGCCTTTGAGCTAAGATGATCAAATTGGTTGGTTGTCAAGTGTTGGTCACAGGGTATATGAGTACACTTAGCTGGTTTGATATGTTATCGAATTTACAGTATAGGATTTCTTTGCTGTGTTCTTCTTTTGATTACATGATTCTTGAATGTTTTATCAGCTTCTCATTTAGTTTGTAGGCTGAAATCATGCAGATACATTAGTTTTAATTTGGTAAAACGACTAAATGTTTTATGTAATTGCAATTTAGGCTTTGGACATACCTGCGGCTTTTCTTTTTGTATTTACTTCGTTGGCAAGGGTAAATGCGTTGATGATTCATTTTTGGCTAAATGAATCAAATTTGTTAATTATTACTACAATTAGAACAACATAATTAACACTTTTTTTACAGGTAGAACAACATAATTATCTCTCTTGTTATAAGAATCAAATTTGTGGAGACATAAGATTAAGGTTAAAGAGTATTAGGGGTGAGTCGTAACATGGTTCTAGGAGCTTAGACTCTCTCTGGAAGCAGCCTCTCTATCCGCAAGGATAGGGGTAAGGTTTGCCTACATCCCACACTCCCCAGACCCTACTCTTAGCTATGCTAATTGTGGGATTTACTGGGTAAGGTGGTGGTGGCTGTTAGTTTCCTCATTACTTTAGGTGAAAGTTTAAGGTAAACTATCACGGATGATACTGTTTTTAAGTCGTTAAGGTGTGCCTACATCCCACCCTCCCCAGACCCTACTCTTAGCTATGCTAATTGTGGGATTTACTGGGTAAGGTGGTGGTGGCTGTTAGTTTCCTCATTACTTTAGGTGAAAGTTTAAGGTAAACTATCACGGATGATACTGTTTTTAAGTCGTTAAGGTGTGCCTACATCCCACCCTCCCCAGACCCTACTCTTAGCTATGCTAATTGTGGGATTTACTGGGTAAGGTGGTGGTGGCTGTTAGTTTCCTCATTACTTTAGGTGAAAGTTTAAGGTAAACTATCACGGATGATACTGTTTTTAAGTCGTTGCTTGATATTATGAGCTCTTATTGAGGCAAGTACTCACTTAATATTAGACTATAGATTGTGTAGTTGGCGAAATTTACTTTTGAAGTTGTGTTACTGAGCGTAAGTTACAAAATTGATAAAGACCCGACAATTTTGAGTTTGACCCTAAAGTCCCATTACTTGGGTTGTACATGTACCAAATATCAATTGATGCATCATAGTATATACTTTTTATGGTCTTCAACAACAGAAATAACTGGAGAACTACTTGGGTTGTACATGTACCAAATATCAATTGATGCATCATAGTATATACTTTTTATGGTCTTTAACAACAGAAATAACTGGAGAACTATTTATGTTGGAATTTTGACTTCTTAATTGGCTGTGTGTGATTTGTTTGAGGTCAGGGCTTTCTAGTAATATCAATCATCAAATGTGTTATTTATGGTGTTTCTCATATTTTAAAACTACTTTTTACATTGTAAAAAGTCGTGTGTTGATGAATGACAGACGTTTTTTTAAGCTCTATATTGAGTTTATTGTTCAACTGGTCTGAGCCGGAAGAGGTGACCTGTGTTGAAAATAACATGATGGCAATCATAACCTTTTCTTTAATGTTAGACTATAGGGAGTGGAGGGGCGGGAAAGAGGGGGGTGAAGCGCCATGTGGCACTTGTGGGACCCATGTGGGGGGGAAAAAAATTGTGGGGAGTGGAAGGGGGGGAAAGGGGGGTGAAAGGAATAATATTATATTGTTTTAAAGTTAAATAAAAAAAAAGAAAAAAAAAAACACCCAATCAAAACCGGCCACGTCACCCACCATCTCCCCCCACCGCCCGGCTTTCCCCCACCGCCCCTCCCTCCCCGCCCTCCTCTTCCCGCCCCTAGGGCCGGTGTTCCCGCCCGGCTTTGGATTGCCGCCCCCCATTCCCCGCCCCACTCCCTTGAGTCTTACCTGTGTTTAATGAAGTTTTCATAAAGACAAGTTGTACAATGTTGTGGTATTTTAAATTAAATGTGGCATATTAGTTGAGCATCCTCTTGGGAAACTCTTTGCTTTCCACAAGGATTATAAGGGAGGCAGGGGCACCTTATGCTTCAAGCCTAGGGTGCACCAATCTTACTGTGTCACGTCATTTTAACACCAAACTAGCCTAAACGCCGGAAACGTCTTAAAAACTTGGACGGCAGAGAGAGAGAGAGAGTGTAATGGAAGAGAGATAGAATGGTGGAAGGGAGAATGGGCTCGGCAACCACAAGCCGAGATTTGTTACCGATTGACGAGGCCACACGGGCCAGGGCGGTGTAGGTGCTGCGGCTAGAAAGCCTAATAGCCCAAGCTGAGGGTGCCCCAGGTTTAGGGCTGTTCACGAGCCGAGCCGATCCGAACGGAGCTTTGCTCGTGCTTGGCTCGTTTACAAACCGAACCGAGCGGAGCGGCTCGTTTACAATCGAGCCGAAAACCGAACGAGCATGCTTCGAGCGCAAATTTTCCGAGCGAGCGCCGAACGAGAATCGAGCGGAGAATAATATGGACGAGTATAAAATTTGGATGTTTCCTTCGATGTTTTCATTGTCGGGTGACAACTAAGGTCCAAATGTCAGATGATAACAATAATATTGAGATCCCAATGTCCAATGATGAGGCTTAGATTGAGGCCGGTAAGGTAATGAGCATACGTCAAACAACAGTTGTTGGATTGTGACGTAGGTGTGATATCAAGCGACAATTAGCGATGGACGACTATTAACAAAAAGAAGTCAAGACTGTCACCTCATGACTTATTGTTTTACTATTAAATCTAGTGTTAATTTTTTTTTATTATGTTAAGTGGCCTGGTTATATTTTGTTTGCATATATTTAGTCAAATCCAATAGAATCTTATATATAAAGCCATAAATTTATCTGTAAATCATGTGTATATTTATTATTAAATAAATAAAAATTTATTCGAGCCGAATCGAGCCGAGCATACCTTTGCTCGTGCTTGGCTCATTTACAAACCGAACCGAGCCGATCGGCTCATATACAACCGAGCGGAAGATCGAGCGAGCATTTTTCGAGCATTTTCCGAACGAGCGACGAGCGATCCACGAGCGGCGAGCGATTTGAACAGCCCTACCCAGGTTCCCTAAAGGGAAGGCGAAGTCTATGAGAACTAGAATGAGAACATTTACAGATGAAGACTATGAGAGGGAAGAACAGACGAGGTTGTGTGTCCATGTCAACCCACAGTCTGCCCTAACTTTCATGGCACGTTGCTTGGTGACAATTGGGATGATAATGAGATGGGTGTAAGGAATCATAATCCCATATCCAGTTGTAAACCTTGTCTCATAGTCTCATGCCTAGGGCAAACCCACTTAAGGGTGGACCGAGGTCTAGCAAATGAGCGGTTCCATACTTTTTTTTTAATGTAAACTACCAAAATTTGATTCCCCATTGCTAATAATCGCCCATAATATTTAAATGTTCGGTATTTTAAATGCTTCTCTCAGAGATAAAATTTAAAGTTGTAGTAAGACTGTGTATTAGTTCAAGTTATTTGTGGCCGGCTATGTGGACATCACGTAAACATAGGTATTTTTTAGAAAAAAAGGTGTAGTGGTTTAAGACTTTAACCCTCCTTGATGTTACTTCAACCATTACCCAATGAATTATTAAAAAACTAAACCTGTAAAATACTTGCAAAGGTCAACAGGAGTTTAAAAACAAACATAGTATAAAAATCTTTCTCCATATTAAATTTTAATAATGTAATAAATAGTATAGTATAGTAACAGAACCATATTAAAGCCCATGTTTTGTAACTTGGGTTTTAAAGGCTTAGGTTTTTAATTGGCCCACAAAGTACAACTTAGTAAGCCCACGTAATATAAAACAAACAGAGCATCGACCTCACAATCTTGTTCATCTTTCGTTGTCATCTTTGAATCCTAATATCAGCAACCAACAATTGTTTCCTTGAAACGCCCCGGGTGTCGGGGTGTACCCGACGTTTCTGGCGTTTTGGGTCGACTCCACGCCCCACTACGCAGGGTCTAAGAGATAACTTCTAACTATTGGGTGATAAACAATGCGAAAACGTAAATATCACATGATTATCCTTGGACAATAAATAATTATTATAACCCACCAATCACCATCGAAACTCTAAAGAAGTAATAAAAAAAAATTAAACACAATTAACGATCTAAAATGTAACTTTGTAATAAAAAGACATTAAAATATATCTAAGAAACCTAATCTATATACATATTATTAAAAGATATGTACATCCACACGGCCACACACATTTAAATGGGTGCGTTAAGCCTAGGAGTTATTTATGGAAAGTCTTGGTTTTCAAAAGTCAAAACAAAAAACATTGGATGCTTGTCATTTTACACAGAAATTTGTGTGTCTCACCCAACCATTTCATCTCAACAACTTCCAACTTCAAAGTTCTATTATATTACTTTTAAAGTTAATATAAATAATTAGTTAAATACCTACAAACTTATTTAACCATATTTTACTCTTCACATTAAATGTTTTCAAACACAATGCACCATAGATTTGCTAAGTTAAGTTTTGTTATATGATAATATCATACTTACTATCCCAAATTGTTAATCTATTTACCGTACGACCCAGAAAATATAAAACATCGAAATACATATTTATCTATTTGTTGGAGAAATAAAAAAGAAAAGAGAAGTTAATGAAATGGTAAAAAACAAGAAATGAGGAAAACATGGATAGAGAGTTTCTAGGGTTGACTCTCTGACTGTGAGTTGGTGATCAAACATTTTGCTTGGGATCTTGAGCCTATGGATTTGTGATCGATTGGATGCCTTTTTACTCCTTTGTATATCTTAAAAGTCAGTATAATAGTTATATATGTTTATTAGAAACAAAGATTAACTAAAACCATAGAGTGCAAGATTGAAGGCCAAAAATTGGTTCATGTCCGCCTATGTTGATCAAGAGCTTTCATCTATTGGTGACCCGTAGACTTTGGTTGAGAGTTAGTATCATTGTATTAGATGTGGCGAGGGATATGTTGGTGTATTGTTTTATTTTTTTCGTTACTTTCGGTTTCTCTAACTTCTGGTTAGGAAATCTTTGTACTCGCTTATGTTTGGTTTTGTTTTTGCGTGAAATAAAAGTATCCCCTTCTCTGTTAAAAAAAAAAAAACTATAGATTTATATGACAGTCATGTTAATTTTTAGACACCCCTAGACATTTCTTATATGTTTAACTCTTAGGCTTATCAATTAAAATTAATACTTAACTAATTTAATACTAATTTTGCATAGTTTTTGCCAATTTGAATCATTTAAAAGAGAAATGTTTTATATATATATATATATTCTTATTAGATAGTTATGTTGGGCATATACTTTCATTTAGAAAGTTACTGGTCACAAATTATTTTGGTCTGGTTTTTGATATAACTGAATGGTATTGTAACAATGATAGTTACAAACTTTTTGTGAGAAAGTATAGGATACAAAGTATCCTTAACGTGAGAAGTGTAGGAAGCCACTATAATTTGCCACTTGTTAATTTAACCAAACCATTAATTAAACCCAATTGCAGTCAAATTCTAGGGCAAAGTAAATCACGTTCTTCTGCAACAATTGAATCCATTCACGGATTCCAAATTCTTAACAGTGGAACATGATCAGTTGAATCAAAACCCTAACGATTCATATTCTACAACATTTTTGACTTCTGCAACAATTGAATCCATTCACGGATGCGATATATGAAGAATTCGAGAATGTAGACACTTGAAACTTACCGGAGAAGTTGAATAATGACTAGAATGTCACTCACCAGAACTATCGGGTCAACATCAAGTCTACATGTTTACTGAAAAACAACGATCATTGAGGTAGTGAACAAAATGAAGAAGAAGAAGATTTTTGATGATCAATAAGAATATGAAGATGAAGGTGCGTTTTATGATTTTATGGGTGATTACATAAAAACAACGATCAAGGTAGCATGTGTTTTTTTATTTTTTTATGGGTGCGTTTTATGATTTTATGGGTGCGTTTTATGATTTTATGAGTGCGTTTTATGTTTTTATGAGTGCGTTTTATGGGTGCATGTCTTTGAGTGCTTATTTTGTTGTTCTGCCTTTGAGAGATGAAGGTGCGTTTTATGATTTTTATGGGTGCGTTTTATGATTTTATGGGTGCGTTTTTGTTTTTATTAGTGCGTTTTATGGGTGCATTTTTAGTTTTTTTGTAGCTCAGTTTATATTAACCATGCTCTGTTTTTTGTTTGAAAATAGAACTTGCGTTCATAAAAGTATTTTACAAGGATAACACACGTTTATACATTTCATCTTATTTATTTACGTTTAGATGGTTATTCTTTTATTTTGGAGTTTTCAACATCTGTATAATCCTCTGTTTTTTTTTTAAAACAGAGCATGTTTCAGATGAGAATTGCAAAACAATATTGTTTGGCTTGGTTGAGAATGAGTACGCCGGCAATCCCAAATCTTGGTAAACAATGTTCTATTGATGATTGTAAGCTTATAGATTTCCTTCCCTTCACTTGCGATTGTTGTAATAAGATTCAGGTTGCATGATTTTGATGGTGGTCGGAGGTTAGTTGAACGGTGTTGATGAGGAAGATCCGGTAATGGTGGATGGTTGTGAGGGGGAGAATCAGGAGGGATTGTAAACTTTTACACCCTAAAAACACACGTGGGTAATTAACTTGGGATGATTTTGATTAAAACACAGATCGATGGTCAGGATTAGTTCTTACACTTTGTATTTTAAGGAGCATTTGTACAATAGCCTCTCTCAACTTTTTGTAACACAGATTCATGTTATAGGTGTATATTCATCATCATAAAAAATACAATGCTTATTTTGTCATGTAATATAACAAAAGTTTTGACTAGCAATAAAAACTTAAAATGCATTACAATGAGACATGGATAAAACTTAATATTCAAACTTATATTCATCAAATATCTTGATTTGACTCTTGAATACACGATCCGATTGGACAATTAGGGTCATCCACTTAGTTATATTGGGTACTTTTTGTAGTTCTGAAAACTGAACTAGGTAGAGACTTATTAGTGCAAGAATAAAGGTTACCTTTGTTTTTTTACTCATTAACTTTTTGTATTTTCTTACATTACTTCCTGATGCTCGTTATTATATGGCTACTGTCTAGCTCAAGAAAATCTTCTCACTATGCACATTTAAAAACAATAATTATTCAATTATTCGTATTTCAAACCAAATCTTTGTTTATACACATATTAATCTTTGTTTATACAAACATCGTATGAATGCTTTTATGATAAAACAATTACACGTTTACAACACATACACAGCTGCATGAAATATTGTATATTCACACCTCTATTTTTTTGGTATAGAAAACATAAAAAAAATGACAGAAAAATAAAGTTTTGGTTTGTTGGGTGACATATCTCCCTCACTCCGATATGTTTTCTCTAACTTCTTTGACCCCCAAAAAAAAAAAAGAAAAATCTTAAATTCAGGGCCATAAAGTTTTACTTTCAAATCCCTATAAAATTGGCTTTCCACGTTTTGCGCCCTTCACGTTGCTTTTGGGATTAACAAGACACATTTTTGTGCTACGTGACCATCCTTTTTTAACGCCTACAATTTATGGCCATTGTTAACTCCCAAAACTAATGTTCCCGAAACTTTATATTTGACTTCAAAATAAATGCTAAATCTTTCAAGCTCAATCTGCTTTTTTAATCTAAATAATACATATAAAGTATCTAAACTAAAAAATATTGATGGATGGTCAATCGGGCGAAAAATATTGGTTTGGACACGGCGACATGGTGGAGCTTCTCCTGTTTTGATAATGGTTAGGATGTGTCGGTTAACTAAATATTGGTTTGAATAAGTGTTTCGGTCTTTCTTTTTGTAAATTCCGTTTTGCTTGGGTCTGTTTTGTATCGGCCTAGGTAGCCTCTCTCTGTATGGTCCATAGTGATTTTGGTGGTTTGTGTTGAATAATATTGCTCCGTTTGAATGTTCAAAAAAAAAAATCTAAACTAAAAAATATAGATGAAAAACCAAAATTCGTAATGATCCAAACTCATAGTCCTACAATTAGTTACGTGTTCAACATGTAACCGGTTTTTAGTAGAGAACACTATAAATACATATTGCAGTTATCCGTAATGCATTGTTGACAATTAAAAGCAACGAGTGAGGTTGGGATAGATGTGGATCATGAGGTTACACTTGGTCAAGTTTGGGACATTCTTTCGTCATATCTTCTTTTGATTTTCTTAGATATGATCTTATAAACATCTTTAAACTTATAACTGTTAAAATAAGATTTAAAGTTTACCTTTGATAAATCATGTATTTTGTGGAACAATCTCATGGTATTCATCTCAAACCTCATTAGAAAACGGTTATTACCTTGGACGTACAGATATGTTAATCAAGTCACATGTTTTCAGTTTTAGAACATGCAGTTGAAATGGTTTGTGCATGAATTTTGTGTTCATTTACATGCATTTTCCATGTTCATAGATAGACAAATGTGTGTGCACCAATTTGGGCCACCGCATTAACACCATTAATCTCAGCAATTAAAATAAACTATCAAGAAAAACATATTAACAATCATTCGTCACAAAAGCATTCCAAAACTACACAACTTGAAGCAAAAACAACTAAAAAATTGATTAAAATGCATAGTTGTTTAATAAACATAAATTACTACAGAAAAACGTAAACTAAATCGTCTAACAATCGGTTGATGCGGCCTTTACCACACAACCACAAGAAACTTAAGACAAGATGTTGTAAGAATCAGAATTCGCGACGACTGTACACGCTACAAGAACCTGCTAATCTGTCACTTAAACTAACTCTTACACTTCACTGCCAGAATCCATCACAATTGTTAGCCTTTGTGCTGTCTTTGAGAATTCACTGCAACACAAAACAAAAACACGGTTAGTCATCTAACGTATGAGCCTTAATTCGTATCACACAACATGTTCATGCAATATACCTGAAAGGTTCGTCTCCTGTGTGTTTTACCGCACCTGACGTGGTGCGGTAAATCAAGTTATTGAGCATTACAGACTTCTCTACACAGAACATATCAGCTAGCTTTCTGTGCAACTCTTCATATGAATGAAATGCAGCCAGATCTAGAGTCCGACCCACGTCTTCTGACTCCATGAAAATCTTGCAATGCCCAGTCTCATGCCCGAATTCAGAACTTAGGTCCTTGAACCATGGACCAGCTTCATCGGATGAGCTCTCCACTGGACCATTTTGAACCACAACCGAACCATCAGACTGGTTGGCCACTGTGTCACCAGAACTGCTATCAGAAAGCTGTTGTTCAGTGAAAATCGGCTGACCAAACAGCACAAAGGTTGGTTTTTTCTCGGCTTTCAAGCTCGTTTTTGAGTTACTAATGTTCCCAATTGTTAGCAAACAGGAAGCATTTTCGATTATGTTTTGGTTTCCTTGGGTTTCTTGGGGTGTTCCCATGAATCTTGGTGGAAATCTTGGTAACCCAAATGGAAAAGATTGGATCTTGTTGAAGTGTTGTTGCTGATGAAAATGATGATCGAATCCAAACTGCCTGGCTCCCTGAATGCTTGCGGGAATGTGGTTGGTGATCATCGGTGGCATTGGAAGGAGGGGGAAATCGGGTGGTGGTTGGATCCGAAGCTTTTTTCTTGGAGGCGAAAATGGCGATAGATGAATCGATGGCACATTCGACACCAATTCAACTAACCACGGGCTAACTCGTTTCACGTTTTGTAGCAAATCGGGTTCATCCCACGCTACCTGTAACCAGAAACCAAAAATCGTATCAAACACATACATATTAAAAACGAACAATAAAATAAAAACGTATTCAGTAATATCTCACTCAGAAAAAGCAAAAAAAAAAAAAAAAACATATCTGGTAACATCTCACTCATAAAAAAGATGTACGAAACTACGAATTATACCTGGAGGAGCCTCCAAGGCGAATTCGGCCAATGAAACTGATCTTCGACATCAACCGAAGAAATCGTACCCATAAACCAACTTATCCGCGACGAATCCTCCGTCTCAAACGCCATCTTAAACCTCATTTCCGGACACCACTGAATCCGCATTGCAGCCTTAACCGTAGCTGCTTTCACACAAAACTCAGGCGTGCTTGCACGAGGGTAGTACACCACCTCAAAGGGCCGCCCAGCCGCCGCCAGATTCGCGGCCTCAACCACCGACTCCACACTCACCTTTCCATAGTTCCCAAACCCGCCAACCGCAGTATTCCACCCAGAACAATTCGAATCACCAAATCCCCTTCCAAACCCTCTCTTCGCCCGCCGAATTCCCACGCATAGATCACCATTATCCGCCCTCAAAAAAACGATCGAATCGCCAGCCACCAACTTCTTCTGGTTGACAAAATTACTCCAACCGGTTGTCAAAAGATGCCTGCGAGGCGTACCTCTATAGATATGTCGGAACTTCCATAGCTTCCCATGAACATCCTTAGCTAAAATATTCTGAACCGGCGGTTCAGCAGTGTAATCCAACCTTGGAAAAATAGTCTCAGCACAGTATCTAGGCACAGAAAACCCACCACCATTATTAGCATCAGACTGCGTCAACGTTTTAGCAAACGACGCCGGTTTATCAATATTTTCATTAATATTAATATTACTCCGATCAAACCCCAACAACCCATCATCATCTAAATCACACTCGTTGTTATTACATAACGGAACAAGTCCAATTCTTGCGTAAACTTCATCGGTGTCGGAATCTGCCATAAACTTAACGGCGGAGACTCTGCAAAGAATATACGCCGGAATTTTCGGGAGATCCCGGAAACCGGTAATGCCGGTAGCAGCATGTTCGAGATGACCTTGAGGAAAATAATAAACTTTGGAGTTAATTTCTGGCATCTGCACCATACCACCGGCACACGCATGCCATAACTGCCCATCTAAACCTTTGTCCACTTCGTTCATTGGTTTAGTAATAACGTGATCCATTACGTTAATCATCTTGATACCAAAAACTTTATGACCCTGTAAAATCATTTACACAATATAACAAATGGTTTTGAAGATAATAGAATTACGAAGAATGTAGATATAATAACTATTCAAGAAAAAAAAAAGTACCTAAAAAATATGGACAGACAAAGAAACAAAGGAACAGAGCAATAAAAGCAAGAAATATGTTTTCAGTGTGTGCAGAGACAAGAGGCCAGATGAATTAAAACAGAATTGAATTGAATTGGTTGAATCAGAATAGACAGAAAGGGGTAGACTTTTTGGACGAAGAATTTAAGCAGAAAAGAGAGAGTGACAATACAGAGGAAGAAACAAGACAGATATAGTGACTGACCAGAAGCCTTGTTGCCGACCAGACGGTAGCATACAACAGACAAATCTGAATTCTAGAGAGAGAGAGAATGAAGAGAGAGAGAGATTGGGTGTGGGGTGTTTGTTTGTTATAGGTTCCACCAAATTACCAGAGCCTCAAGTATTTCGGTACAGACTCTATCCATACTTATTTAACTGAATACATCAATCTTCAATAATACCCTCTCAAGTTTTTATTATTTTCTGTAACGGTCCTAAATGTTTTACTTTTTATGCATCTACCTTTTCTTTTCAATATTATGTTTATTGGGATACCTTTTTGTTGTTTTGCAAATCATCAAAAGGACTAGTGATCTCTAGTTATGGGTAATAAGATGATTAGATAAGTTTGTATTGATAATAGATTCAAGTTTAGAAGTTGGTATAAAAGACACATGAAAAGGATACGGTGATTGCTTAGGATTTGATTGCGGTTTAAAACTCAAAGTATACTACTTTTAGAAGTGTAAACAAGTTGATTTAAGGTAAGATATATCCTAATTCTCCACATATGTACTTATTCGTATCAGTAGTATTATGCTCATAAACAAGTTGATTTAAGTTACGGATACTTGAATCTTTAACAAATAAGTACATATGTGGAGAATTATGTATGAGATTCATCTATGAAAATCTAATCATTTTTTTCCGAACACATTATATATCTAGTCGTGAATTATGTAAATATATTGTTATAATTACCAAAACCATGTGAAGTATATCCACACCCAGTTTATACTTTATTTACAACTTAGAATAGAAAATAAGTCAGTCACTTATTTCATTTTTAAAATAAGTTCTAATAGATGTTATAAAATGGTAAAAAAAATTTTTGGAACCAAAATTTCAATAAAAACAACGGCTAATCCTCAAGCAGAGGATCGCCAAAAAACCTTACAAACAATCCAAGGGGTAGATAAACCAAACGTTCCAACCCACATCTTTGTTTCTAGTTCTATGCATAAACCAAAAATAAGACAAAGACTTGATCGACGCCACAATCTCTACGCCCCGAGTGTTCGCATTATTAAACACTTTGTTATTTCGCTCTTTCCAAATCGCCCAAAAAGTGATCATAATAATTCCTCTTAAAATCTTCTTCTTCCATTTGGAGGTAGTTGCAACCATGTTCAAACTCAGCCACTCCTGTATCGAACCTCCATGATAACCATATATCCTACACCAACTACCAATTCTGTTCCAAATCTCGAAAGTAAAGCCACACTCTACCATCAGGTGCTGCGCCGTTTCCTCCTCTGCATTACATAGAGGACATAAAATCGACGTAATATTCACATTCCTTTTAACCAAAGCACAACGAGTCGGAATGCGATCCAACAGCAACCTCCACATGAAAATGTTGACCTTGAGAGGCAACCAAGATTCCCATTTCAACACAGCCGGCGAGGACACAACAGCAGAACCTCGTAACCATGTTTTAACTGTCGCAACCGTCATATTACCTTCTTTCTCCGGGACCCAAACCCAAGTATCCTTATTACCAGAAAAATTAACCTGGGACAGCAGATGCGCAACATCTTGCGCTTCAGATATGGCTGCAACTGAAGTCGTCTCCAAAACCCAACCCTCGTCTACCACAAAAGAAGCACCATCCCACTTAAAACGATCCCGGACAGCATCGAGCTTCCCTTTATCCACCTTGAACAGAGCCGGCCATCTGTGCTGCAGACAAGAAGACCCAATCCAAATATCATTCCAAAATTTTAAGCTTTCACCATTTCCCAACATGCCCCTAAGACACGATTGAAAAGAAGCTCCATTGACAGTAACCTCATTCAAATGACGCACAATATTGTTCCAACAACCCGTAAAGACAAAATAAATTCTTATTACTAGATTCACTTATTTCCTTGATAAAACTAAAGACAAATACCATTGGCTTTTGATACCTTTGGCTCATTGGCACCAGAGGCCACCCGTTTCCTGAACAGGGTACAGCGGGTTATTCATAGTAGTGTCTCGGCTTCGGGTGGGCAGGGTTACGTACTTACGTGTTTAGTAGATTAGGATTTGCTATTCAGAAAGGGTTAGCGGCGCGGCTTGTTGCCCGCCTGCCCGTTATCTTAATGTAATTTTCTTTTTCTGGGGATGAAAAAAAAAAAACTTATTGAATAATTTTATATTAGTATTTATTCTGTGTCTTTTCAAAAAAAAAAAAAAAAAAAAAAAACAACTAGATTCATGGTTTTCTTTTATATACAAGTAAATATACTAATCATGCTCCCTTTTTAGAAAACAATATTCTTGTACAACATAACGGTTTGAGGTTCTTCATTGTGTTATATAAATTTATAAGGACGATTACAATAAAATGGCAGGTAATCGGACAGCAAGTTATACCTCAACACCCCTTTGAATAGCAATACCGATCCTAACAAAAGCATTTTAGTTGTAATAAAATGGCAGGTAAACGGAAAACAAGTATTTATTTTTTGGAGTAAAGTCCTTTTTGAGTCCCTGTGGTTTGGTCGTTTTAACTACTTGAGTCCAGAATTCAAACTTGTCTCAATCTGAGTCCTACTGGTTTCTAATCTTTAACTCCTTGAGTCCAAGAAACAAACTCCGTTAGATTTTCTCAGTTAGATTGTTATGAAATTACCAAAACACCCTTACCATTAAAAATAATTAAAAAAATGTATACATACATATATGCAGACTTACACACCTACTCAACCCATGTCCCCCTCTATGCTTATAAACTGGATCCTACCAACACCACCACCACCACCACTGTAAACCACTACCACCACCGCCGTAAACCACCTTCACCACAATACACCACCACCATCACAAAACACTGTCATCACCACCACAAATACACCATTCCCGTTGCCACAATACCTTCTCTCTGTTTGTTTCTTTCTCTCTCTTTGTTCTCCTGAAACACCAACACAACCACCGTCCACCACTCACCTCCCCCTTATATGCGCCAACAATGGGGTGGTTAATGAGGGCGGGGTACAATGGGGGGAGGGTTTGGGATTTGAAATGGGTTTTCGAGGGCGGTGGGCTCCGATGGTGGTTCTTTGGGACGATGAACAGAGACGAGGGTGGTTCGTTGGGGGTGGTCTTGGGACGATGAACAGAGACGAACAGATCTGAATATATGGGTCGACGAACAGATCTGAAAGACGAGGGTGGTTTGGGATCTGAATGGTGGGTCGATGATGATGAAATATACGGTGGTGGTTCGATGACGACGACATTCCCGGATCTTGAAGATAATGGGGTTTTTTGTGAAGATGGTTGGTGATGATGAACGGAACTGAAGGGCTCTGAAAACGGATCTGGAGGCGGATGGGGTGGTTCTTGGTGGTAGCAGTGGTGTATTGTGGTGGTTGCAGTGGTGTCTGGTAAGTCGAGAGAGAGAGAGAGAGAGAGAGATGGATTGAGTATGTGGATGGATTGAGTATGTGTGTGTGTCTGCATATGTATATGTATATATATATCATATATGTATGTACTTTTTTTTTTATAGTAGGGGCAATTTGGTATTTTCACAAAATCTAACTGGGAAAATCTAACAGAGTTAGTCTTTTGGACTCATGTAGTTAATATTTGCTACCATTGGGACTCAGACCGAGACAAGTTTTGATTCTGGACTCAAGTAGTTAAAACGAGCAAACCACAGGGACTCAAATAGGACTTTACTCTATTTTTTGTTTGTATATTTAAAGTTCACTTAGAACAGTTGTATCTTCGATGATTGAAATGAGTTTTCACGCATTACAAGTTGTGATACTCGATGACTTATTTTTGCATATGAAAAGTGGTGAGTGAGGTTTATGAACCAACTAAACATGTGATAGTTGATAAAGGGTTAAGGATTCATATACACAAAGTTTAGGGTGTATGTTGGTCATATTTGTAAGCTTATTAACTTTCACTTCAATGAAATCAGATCTGAAACATGGAAGCTTCCCCCACCCACATTTTCCGGCCCGTGACAACCACTCGCTACCTTCTGTGTGAGAAAAGGTGGGAAATGCATGATTTGTCTGTTTCTAGCTAACAAATCAAACACAAAAATCAACATTATTAAGTAATCTCTTTTTTTACTTCTCAATAAGGTATTAATTACCGTTCTAAAAGTAAATTAAAAGCTTGTACCTAGTAGAGTTTTTTCTTAAAAACTAGTACTAGTAGCTTTTTACTATTGAGCTTTTTCTACAACCTAAAAGCTTCCAGCTCCTTCAACCAAACAAGGTTTTTTATTAAGTATGAGTTTTTTCTTAAAAGCTTGAAGCTCTTAAAAGCTTATTGCCAAACATACCCTTAAAGTTTAATCAGACCGGAAACTTAATTTGAAAATTCAAAAACCAAATACACTTATTTTTCATCTATTTTACACATTTTGCTTGGTTAATTAACTTTAACAAATAAATTAAACAGATATAAGCTATTTTTTTCTCTTGAAAAAAGCCAAAAAAAATAGAGCAGTTTACATTTTGTGATTTAGTGAGAAGAGTGTAAGGGTAAGAATGTCTTTACCCTTCTCATTGGGAGATGCTTTGTCTTTTGATCGACCTTTATACGCTTGTGAGTTGTGCATATGTCACTAGTTCTACAAATAATAATTTCCAAAATGACTTATTACACACGTTTTACCGACAGTTCAAACACTTTATTTACATTTAGAAAAACACCAAGTACAAGTTTGAACTTAAAAACACTAGTATTTTTAATTAACAACCAACTTTATGCTACATGATTTATATATAATCACAATTGATACATCCATTATCAAACTAGCGGATATTTTTTTAAATTAATCCCGTACTTGATTACATACTAAAATACCCACCGGCCACCCCTACCCCCGAGTGTTTTTGCTTTTAGGTTTTTAAGTTTTTTCTATTGGTTTCGAGTTCTTTTGTTGTCCCTTAATTTGATGTTATACAAATTTAATCATTTTTTCCTTTGATCACTAAAATACAAGTACTAAAACATATAACCTTTAAAAAGGTTGCATGTATAACACTTACACGATAGGTACAGTGGTTGGAGAACACGAATAAAATGAAGTATAGAAATGAGTGAACTTGAAAAAAAAAACATGAATAAGCAATGGGGTTCATTTCAAAAGTGTTGATGACTTGTATTGAGTTGGGATTTAACCAACAACTGAAAGGCGAAAACCAACCAAATCAAACCGATCGGTTAGGTTACAGATTTTTAATTAACCCAAATTTCGGTTAAGATTTGACTGAGTTCAACCAAATGGTAGTAAACAAACCAATTTTGAGGATCAAAATCAAGATAACTCAAGCAATCAATATTCGAACACAAAATCAGGTTCACTTCACATCCAACAATTCCTCAACCAATTATTATAATAACCAAATTAACCTGTTCAAAAACTTTAATTACAAAGCAGATAATAATGTACAAAAAACGACATAAAAGTTTATTGTTATTTTATGACACTTTACATAAAAGTGACGTATATTACTACATTGAGTTGGCTTAATGGCTTGGCTAGTGGCTCCACGCGCGTGTATCCTTGTGAAAAGCAAGACATTTAATTAATAATTAATAGTTAGATAATTAATCAGGAAGGGAGAAGGGAATTAAATGTAAGATTAAAAAATAAATAAAAAAACGAGGATGACGGCAGAAATTGACTTTGAAGGGGTTGAGGTGAGACCCGACTCTTGCGCTTAGTTGTTGACTGACCTTCCCACCTTTTTCGCTCTTTAACTTCATGTTTTTTTCTTAAAAAAGCTTTTAATAATATAATTTACGATTTTATAACAAAACTAAAGTAACATGTTTAATACTACATATTTATCTAAAACTGATTAAATTTATCTTAAACTTTTAGCCATAATATATTAAATTGTTATTACCAAATCCCCAAGACTTGATCATAAACATCAAAAAGTCTTGGTTATAAAACATAGGTTGTGATGATTCTAATTAATAAGTTAATTTGACAACACGTGTACATGTGATGTAACACTTCTTAAAAAAAAAAACCATCTTGAGAGAAACTACTAAACTAGTTCACCCTTGATGTATCCCCCGTCTTTACCCTTTTTTTCGGTTCTTTTTTTTCTTTTTCTTTTAGGGTGCTAAACTTAGCCCATTTACATTATTTTTGCTTGTTATACCTTCTTTTCTCCGACTTTTAAATAAATACAATCTAAACCTTTTATTATAAAAAAAGACTGTATTCTCAAATTACCTTACAATCTTATAAAAATATCTGAACTTTTTTAAAATTTGAATACTAATATAATCTCTTGAATCATTATGTAAATTTGTATGTGTCATTTTAAAACATATAATTTTTTTCATAACTTTAAAATGGTAAATCATTTATCTTTCCCATAACATTAAGTATATTTGATTTATTTTTCTCAAATACATAAGTCACTAGGGAAATCTACGTACGAGTTATCGTTTCAAGAAATTTAACTGATCATCGGGTCAAAATCAACTACTAATTTATTTGATCTAAAAGTGAACATTAATTTTTCCTCAAACTAACTAGATGTTTTCAGTATTCTATAACTCAGTTGGAATCTATGTATGTTTGGCAAAACTAGCTGGAGGCTGGTAGCTGCAAGCTGGTAGTTGGAAGCTTTTCAAATATATTTTGGTGTTTGGCAGAGTAGCTGAAGCTTTTAATAAAATGTACAAAATGACCAAAATGGACATAATTAAAAGCTTGTAAAGAAGGTTTTTATTTTATTTTTAAAATAAAATGGGTATTTGTGTCATTTACTAATTAAAAGCTTGTAGCTAGTAGAGTTTTTTCTTAAAAGCTACTACTAGTAGTTTTTCACTATAGAGCTTTTTCTCCAACCTAAAAGCTTCTAGCTCCTTCAACCAAACAAAGCTTTTTATTGATTAGGAGCTTTTTCCTAAAAGCTTGAAGCTTGAAGCTCCTATAAGCTCTTAAAAGCTCCTTCCCAGTCTCTACCATCTAGTCTCACGTCAATATGAAAGAACATAAATTTTAAGTTATTTGAATAATATACAGATATGGTACTGCAAATTGTACAAACCTTTTAAGTTATATGTATTATTAAATTTCAAATAAATATGTAATCATAACCATTAAAACCTTCTTTCTTACTAATGCTAACCCCGACTCCTCATGTCCTAGGGAAAATAGTAAATAAATATAGATGACAACCTTTCACTTTTCTCACTTCCCTCATACATTAGTTACTAACATCACATTTCTCTCTCTAATTATACAATGATCAAGGGAAGGAACACTCCAAATGATTTTTAATCTGGTAAGTAAATACGAATATGTTCATATATCTTATTCACTATTGTTCATCTTTTATTGATAATCTCATGATTTTTCTCTGAAAATCTTTAAACACTTTCTCATGCTATTTGACATCAAACCACATTGGAAGCAATACCCAAAGTGTTGTGACGTCTTTGAAAAGCAAATCTTGTAAGTATCTTCATCCATGCGGCCAAAATGGTCTTTCTACATGAGTATTAAATTAGATGAAATGGAGAGAATAATCATTTTACAAAAGCTTAATTGTTCTTAAGTAATTACAAATGATAATGCACATTGTACAAACCTTTTAAGTTATATGTATAAATAAATTTCAAATAAATATGTAATCATAACCATTAAAACCTTCTTCCTTACTAATGCTAACCCCGACTCTCCATGTCCTAGGAAAAATAGTAAATATACATAGATGACAACCTTTCACTTTTCTCACTTCCCTCATACATTAGTTACTAACATCACATTTCTCTCTTTCATTCTACAATGATCAAGGGAAGGAACACTCTAAACGATCTTTAATCTGGTAAGTAAATACGAATATGTTTATATATTTTATTCACTATTGTTCATCTTTTATTGATAATCTCATGATTTTTCTCTGAAAATCTTAAAACACTTTTTCATGCTCTTTGACATCAAACCACATTGGAAGCAAAACCCAAAGTATTGTGACGTCTTTGATAAACAAAACTTGTAAGTATCTTCATCCATGCACGTTAAAACCTATTAATGACTTTAATATTTATCAATATCTAATAACTTTGTTTTTTTTATTTCCGATCGTTATCATAAAATTCGGTTCATGAACACTTTTAAATTGGATAGCATCAAAACTGTTTTGTTTTTTGTTTTCTAGACGGTAACCATAATAATAATATTAAGGGTTTATTAAAAGTAATGTGTTAGAATAATTTAGTAACAGGTTGGAAGGCGGTTTTATTCATATAACTCAAGTTTTTTATTTCTTTTCTTTATTTACTAAACTATTTGATCTATAACATCAAGAGAACTAAATAGAGTTTGTCAAGTTAACCATGCTTTGTATAGTTTAATTTTTTGTATTGTTTTATTGCCCTAAGCTGTTGTGGTAGATGTAATAGTAACAGAATTTAAAACGAAAATAAAACTCTCGGTGAAAGAGGAAGATGGAGCAGTGATATAGGAAGATGAAACTCTAGGTCGCTCTTTTTATGAGAGTCTTAATGATGAAGACCGGTGGTCGAACAATGTAGTTGGTGTATATAACAAAAGTTGATTTCATTACGATGCAGTTGGTTGACATAGAAAATTTATTCTTAAGTTACCATCTTCATGACTGATATTTTCCTATTCTTGTGTTCGAATTTTATTTTTAAATTACATACTATATTTATGGCTGATAATTTGATAGTCATGCGTTTTTTATTATTTAATTGTGATATTTAACGCTCATGACATCTGGATACCACAACGATCTTATGAAAAAGAAAATTAACAAAAGTACCTATAAAAATATATTACGAGATGCTTGATAAACTAACATAAAACAAGTGTCGCATTGCAAATTATAATCAACGTCGCATCGCGCGACACTAACATTTCATTATTTGCTTCAATATAAGTCGCCCCGCGGCATCGCGCGGGCATCCCACTAGTACAGATATGGTACTGTATTTAGTAATTAACTAAATATTTATAAGTATAAATGCATGCTTTAGGATACAATACATATAAAAAAGATAAGTACCAATGCATAAAACATAAGCTAAAAGTATTTATAATTAACAAAATATTTTATATAAGGTTTATAATTATATTGTAACTTTAAAGTAATAAAAAATAAATAACGATATACCATTTAACAATGATATTGATTTTTTGGTATTTTTTTTGTAGGGTACTTTCAACTTTCAATTCATGTCAAAATATAAAAAGAAGAATCTTGTCTATTGTAAATATATATTACAATGAACTAAGACAATTGTAAATTTAACTAGACAAACTTTGATATCTTGTCTTGGTATAACAAACAAAATATATGTGGACAGCAATGGAGATGTAACACCAACATACACACTTGGAGAGGTAACAAATCCCTTTCACAACCACACATCAACTTCACCTGACCAACTTTGGTTAGACAATAATTTTATTTTGTTATTTTATTTTACTAAAATATAAATTTTAATATTCAAAATTAATATACTTAGATGTGTAATGGTATATTATTTGTGAGAACCCACAACAATCGAAGTAACACTCTCCATATATATATATGATGATCACATTAAGAAAAAAAAAGGTCTAAAATTCGTCCTGCTAATAGAAAATTTCTTTATATGAATCGCTTGGAATTTTAATATACCATAATGATTATAGAGATACAATAGTTCCTTCATCCTGATCGGATATCACTTTACATGATTCGTCTTGAGTTATGATACCATAATGGTTATTGGCAACACACTAGCTGGTTTCTTTCTCCCAAATGGTGTTGATCGATTCTTATAGTAACGGAAAACATGATAATAGATAATACATGACAGATTAGAGAGTCCAGAAACAGATGTTGACAAGGTGTTGGATGACGACATCTTGTTTGTTGGATCGAGTTCCCGTTTAGGGTGTATGATTAGGATGGTAATTAGGTGACCTGATGATCAAGATTATGAGGGAGAGAGAGGAGGACGAAGGGTTGTGGTGTTATGTTTGCATTAATCTAACCTCTCTAATAATCTCCTTTATATACACCCAAGGGGAAAACCTATTATTATCAAGTAAGGGTAATTACGTCCATCGAATAATTACCTATTAGTGATATACGGGTATTAAGGTTAATGATTATTATTAGATAAATTATTACAAGGGCCACATAATTAGAATATATAAATATATTCTTACATTCTCCCACTTGGCCGAGTAATCATTTATTATGACCATTAGATAAGTATGGTCAGATTTGAATACTCATTTTAATTCTAAACTCAAAATATAGCAAAGAAATACAGTCATTGAGTCAGTATTCAACTCAGGACCCCCCATTAATCATACTACATCTCAAATTTAAAACCTAAGTAGTTATGATCAAATTGACAAGTAAGCTCTTAATGATTGCTTTGTATAATTATTGTCTAAATGCCTTTTAAGCTAGCACGAACATATTTAGAGACAAACAAATCACATAAGTGAGGAAATTTTATTAATAAACGTAAGTACAAGTACAATATGCTACTAAATAAGGACTTTAGAAAAGTCCATCTTCCAAACATGTTCTTCGAAAACTTTAGGTGGGAGACTCTTAGTCATCGGATCCGCAAGCATATCCTTAATACTTATATACTCAATACAAAGGTCATTTTCCCCAACTCGTTCATGTATGAACAAATACTTTGTATCAAGATATAAACCAGCGCTAGTCGAACTGTTACTGTTCGAGAAACTAACGACGACTGAGTTATCACAATAAAGCTTCAATGGTCTAGAAATGGAGTTAACACTTTTGAGTCCAGTATTAAGGTTCCTAAGCAACATTCCATGACAGGTTGTGTTATAAACAACAATGTATTATGCCATCATAGTGGATGTTGTTGTCAACTGTTGTTTATGACTCCTCCATGAGATAGGTCTGTCTGCTAATATAAAGATATACCACGAGGTGGATTTCTTGTCCTTTTTGCATTTAGCAAAGTCAGAATCAAAATAACCTATCACTTCCAAAGTATCACTTTTACTATAAGTCAACTTCAAGTCTTTTGTCCCTTGAAGATATTGAAGAACTTTCTTAGTTTCTTTCCAATGATCAGGGCCAGGATTAGATTGATAAAAGCCTAACATTCCAGCAATACAATATCTGGACGAGTACAGACTTGAGCATACATAAGGCTTCCGACTATTGATGCATAAGGTATCATTCTCATTTGATCCTTTTCAACCTCTATTTTCGGACACTGGAAATTCCCGAAAACATCTCCTTTAACAATTGGAGCTACAGAAGGAGAGCAATGTTGCATGTTGTAACGGTTTAGGATACACTCAATGTAGGCCCTTTAGGATAAGCCTAAGATCCCATTGTGTCTATCTCGGTGTATTTCGATGCCAATAACGTAACAAGCCTCCCCGAGATTCTTCATGTCGAAATTTCGCGAAAGTAAGCTCTTCGACTCATGCAAAATATCTAAGTTATAACTTGCCAAAATAATGTCATCTACGTAAAAGGAAAAATATAGTAAAGTTGCTCCCACTCATCTTGAGGTAGGTGCATTGCTCCACTTGATTATTCACAAAACCTTGTTTTTTCATGACTTCATCAAACTTTAGATACCACTGAGTGATGCTAGCTTTAGCCCGTATATAGATTTCTTTAACTTGCAGACTAGATGCACTTGACCTTCAGGCACAAAACCTTCAGGTTATGTCATGAATACATCTTCATCCAAGACGTCATTAAGGAAAGCAGTTTTAACGTCCTCATGATGTGCTCACAAATACCGCTCTTCCCATCATACTTAGTAGTCACCAGCTTTAGGATAAGTGTAGAAGTGTGCGCCTTAGACGTTCTTCTGAATTGCTCCTCCAGCGAAGCCAGATCTTCTTTAGCAACTTTTGAGTCTGAGATGGATCCTCTGATTGGCATGCTAATGGAATTCTTCATAAACATGAGAGACATTATGTTGCACCTTTCCCATTTCTCATGCACCAATTTTTCAGCAGCAATGCTTTTGTCAGTAAGTTCAGGAGGGGCGTCCTCTCTTAGTGTATAGTCGAAATCCAGTAAGGCAAATGTCAGCATTAAGGAATCTTTCCACGTAGCATAATTGTCACCAGTCAAGGTAGTGTAACACCCCAAAATCATCTGTTTCGCCTTATTACGCCATTAGACGTGATTAGCAAAAATTTTAAAACGAGACTCGAATAATAAGAATTTGGGATATGTCCTATTATGGGAATAACACTAGAAACTAGTTTTGTTAATTGAGTTTTAATAGCAAAAGACTTTGGGAAAAACTTGAGGGGCTGTGGTTGACAACTAGTCAAACATAAAATGTTAAAATGGTAAATTGGGTGTGAACACACACACTTGTGTGTGTGTGTTTCGATCAAACATCAGGAGGTTCACCTCCTTGATCTTCAAACCCCCAAAACACAAGAACAAGGTCAAATCCAAGCCAAATCAAGGGGTAAATGGGTGCATTAGGCTAAAACAAGTCATCTAAGGTTTAAACTACAACAAGGTACCTTTTATTGGCCGAAAGTGATGCCATAATTCGTTTTTGATTTCTATGAAAATCTAGGGTTTTGATAAAAACGTGAAATTGATGGTTAATATGGGTTGCCCCAGTCTTGGGGAGCCTTAAACATGTATAATCCGGTTACAAATCACACTTAATATGTGTATTTGATTTTGATCATATGCTTATGTAAATGTGTAGAATTTTGGGGGTTTAACCTCTAAGTTGAATCAACTTATATCTAGTAATCTTTGTGACTCCTAGGAGTTGTTAATATGAGAAATTTAGGCAAAATGGTCTAAATAATGTAGTATGATGATTAGACAAATGGTTATGTTTTGGCTAATCTTGAGCTTTGGTGAACACTAGTGAAACTATGAAGATATAATCATGTAAGAGCTATCAATCGTATGTGATGTTGGTTTGTAATAAGCCAAGTTAATTTCATATTCTATGTAAGAAAATAGCTATGGATTTAGCTATAATTGGTAATGAATGCATGATGTGTGGATAGTGAAAAAATTCCATGTTATGTATTCTAATAAACAAGTTTGATATGTCTCTAAGTGAGGAAAAAGAACTATGGATGCAAACGGGCCAAACGGATGCAAGCTCGATGCGTATGGAAACAAGAACGGATATGAAGTAAGTTTTACTTACACAATTAGACTATAACATAGCTTAATTGTTGTATACACTTGAACCATAGGTAAAAACTTGTGTAATATAGTATCTTGAACTATGGGTCTAAACGGGTCAAATGGTGAAATCCTCATCATTTGAGGCCAACACTTGATGCTTGTATTCCAAGCATTAAGATTCATGAGGTTAAACGGATCAAATGGCAAAGTATTATCATTTGAGTTCCAAGAAATTAATGTGTCTATCTAGAAAGCACGCAGGTAAATGCACTTACGCATGCACGCTTGATGCTAAGAATCATGGAGGATAAGCACAAGGTATGGACATGGGTCAAGGCCACCCGGTAAGTCCATAGCTAATTAAACGCCTTCAGGCGAAGTAACATGGGTACTAAAACTACCCATATGAAGTGTAGGTGCAAATCAAGTAAGTTATTTCCATAACTATGTCTAATACGCGATAATTCGTTTAGAATTTACTAAATAAGAGAAAACTTGAGAAAAGGTGAAAATCTAAGCCCGAAAGGAGTTAGAGGTTTTTAAACAAGTCAATGAGTCAAAAGCAATGGGTTTGAATCAAAAGTGTCGCCATGGATGGCTAAATTTAAAGATTTGGCTATAAAGTGGCATTTTTGGGAATTTAAGGTTAAATCAAAGAAAACTAAATCATAATGAAACAATCGGGCAAACGCTTTAGTTGATCAAGTGTCTGACGACTTGACAACATAAACTGTAAGCATTTTATGTGGTCAAATAGCGCCTTGTTTGACTCAAGGCCTTAACGGGTCGATTTGGGTAAAAATCGACATAAACACTTAAAACTATGAATCGGGTCATAACATCATGAACCGGGCTTCAATTTTAGTCAAACAAAGGTTTATTTAGTCGGCACATCAATATTTAGGCTTCAGAAACCATCAAATGCGATTGCGACATGATTCTCATGCTTTAAAATCACCAAACAAGCAGCAGCAGCAGTGAACGGCCGTTCGGGCAGTGCGAATGACCGTTCAGCCTTTACAGAAGGCTCAGAAGTGTCAGTGTCCAAGTGAACGGGCGTTCGGATAGACTGAACGACCGTTCGGATAGACAACCTGATTTTCAAAAATTCATATAAAATCGTAGAAAAATTGTTAAGAGGTGTTCTTTATATGCCTTGAAAGGTCTTTGAATGAAGAACATTTCTTATTTGAAAGTCAAAGTCAGATTATGGGTTTTAGAAGGGGTAAAGCGACCCGAACAACTACTGCGCAAATGTTGCAGCAGATTGTTCTCCTGATATGGGGCCGATTGGCCTGGTTCATTCCGTTTCGACGTGTATCGACTCTCATACTATTTCGAATGCATTATTGACAACCCATCCGAACACTCATCAAGCTTCCGCAATAGAATTCAAGAGACTCCCGTTAAATTGTAAAACCTTATTTTATGTTTTAATAACTAAAAATGTAAAACCTATGGAAATAAAAAATGTATTTATCACAACGGTTTAAGTTTTTCATAATTTTAAAGGTTTTAATCGGGAGTGGTATTAAGTAAGGTTATAACCCATATGATTAGGCGTTGATCGCGTGATTACGGGTTATGGTCTAACAGGTAGTGATCCCACAATTGGGAGGGGGATATAGATGCGAAGAATAAGATACTAAGGCAATATAAAACCTTAGAGTGATCTATGGGGCAATTAGAATCTAGGGTAGGCAAAATAAGGACCATTATACTAAGGAAGCTTGTGATAAAATTATTATAACATCGAAATTAGTTTTACTTAGATAAAAACTTTCGCTTTGGATATGTGTAATTATTTAAGTATAAGTTTGCAAACAATGAATGTGATACATCACCTTTGCGTAGAAGTCAGACATCCACGTTTTACATGACTTGTAGCACATCATCTTTGGACAGATGTGAAACCTTTCATGAAAATTTAGGTGAACCAAGCTATAATGCCTAACTAGACTTAAATAACATCATAAGTGTAACACATAACCTTTGGGCATAAGTGAAACATACGTTTGTTATTCAAGTTAGGCAAATTGGGTTTTGAAAACTTGAAGAACCCTTATGTACATAAGGGTTCTTGAAATCAAAATAGGTTTTCGAAAGTTATACTATGTTTCCTGAAAATACATTAGGTTTTCGGCAATCACATAAGGTTCTCGGAAATGCATTAGGTTCTCAAAAAATTCTTTAGGTTCTCAATTTGTGATAGGTTCTCGGAAATTTAAGGGTTCTCGGTCAAAATTTTGATCCGAGTCTTGAGTTTGTGAACCATAATTCAAGAACTGTTATCCGATAACTAAATTCGTGAACTAAATCCGAGAACTTCAAAACACGTAAACATGACATCGAAAACTCAATTCCGTGAACCTAAGACCTTTGTAATATAGAGTTCTCGGTTATAAGGTTTCTAAAAAATAATCCGAGAACTTGAGAAAAAACCCGAGAACTAGTCATTAGTTGGTTCAGATTCAAAAAGTTAAGGATTAAGTTTCTCATTTTGTTTCCTATTTTAAGGGGATTTTAATATCTCCCAATATCTTTTAATTTCGAAAAACATATCTTTTAATTATTTCGAAATTCGGAGATATCCCAAAATTTAGGGAAACAAAATTATTCTTAGATTTGAACCAAAACATAACAAAAAAATTTATTTTTAGGATGAACATTAAAAGAACATCTCGAAAATCATAAACACTTAATTTTCCAATTTTTCTGGAATCGAAATCCGAAAAACATAATCAATGGATCTCGAAAACTTTAGGGTTATTATGGTTTGATTAAACCGTGACATACACCAAGTTACAACAGTAACAAAAACTGTGAATTAACATTATACGGTTTTCAGCTTGGGAATTTTACCAGGTTTTATTGTAAAACAGTTTGTTTTCTGATTTAATTCTAGATCTGAGGGAAAACAATAAGAACCAATTTGATCAACATACGCTCTGGTACCACATGTTGATCGATTCTTATTGTATGTAATGGAAAACATGATAATAAATAATACCTGACAGATTAATGACTCCATAAACATATGCTGACAAGGTGTTGGATGACGACATCTTCTTAGGGGCTGTTTGGTTGATTAAGTGTGGAATCATTAAGAGGTTTGAATGGTTAAGTGCTGAGTCATTAAGTTGGACATCTTAATGGTTAGTTTTCTTGTCCCACATTAGTAGGAGAGCCTCATTAAGGTTTAGTCTAGTTCAGTGTTTAATGGTTCAGCTACATACCAAGTCTTAATGGTTCAACCTTAACCATTCCATTTAGAAACTGAAACAAACGCGCTGAATGTTGAATCATTCAGCACTGAATGGTTCATAGATTCATTAAGAGGCTTACCAAACAACCCTTTAGTTGGACCGAGTTCTCGTATAGGGTGTATGATTAGGATGGTAATTAGGTGACCTGATGATCACGTTTATGAAGGAGAGAAAGGATGACGAAATTAGGGTTGTGGTGTTATGTTTGCATTAGTCTCTAACCTCTCTAATAATCTCCTTTGAGATTGCAGGTAGGGTGAACTGGTATTGGTAGCCGTAGCAGATTATGGAGACAGCCAGGGGCGGACCTAGCTTGAAGTTAGGTGCCGCGTCCGTTGCTACTCAACTTCGCGTGCGTAGTGGAAAATTTGTTTTTTTACGATATTTGGAAAACGTTACTACTAAAATGAAAAAAATAAAAAACGTTACTACTGAAATTAATTTTTAGATCCGTTACTGACCAGAAAGCCGTAGCGGGTAGGGTGAAGGGGTAATGGTACCAGAAGACTTATGAAAACAAATTGATTTAAAGCAATTTTTTTCCTGCCATCATTTATCAACTTGTGTTATGACACTTAACAGCCCAACATATATTTATTTATTTTAAAGGGCATTCACACATGTAATGTGCAGAATACCGAGTGGCTTCTAGTCAATGGTATGAATGGATCTTATAAATCTTAGGTTGTTAATGCAAGTATAATTAAACTAGCTTTTATCCCGGGAGCGTCCCGGGTTGAAATATCTAACATGACATAATAAAATATCTAATATGACAACATAATTATTGACTTGCCAATATATGATTAATAAATATTATTATTATTATTATTTATTTTGAACAAATCCCTGCCATAAGTTATCATATTCAAATATACAAAAAATGAATCTCTGCGCCGGGGTATAAATTTAGTGCCATTACAAAATATTATATAATGTCAAATGAATTCGGAAGTTTGTAATCAATCATTCTAAAAAGAACTAACATGAAATAAGAAAAAAAAGTTATTTATTGAAATAGTATTATAATAACCAAACATATATTTTAGTTACATACTATAAAGTTTTTAGTTTATGATGGTGCACGTATATTGCAAATATCGAACGCATTATCTAAGGGTTATGTGATGCGTTAAAAAATTCATGGGTATATGATCGGGTATGTAGTTCGGGAATTTGGGTATGTGGTTTCGGGTAATCGGGTCGGGTATCACCAATAATCGTTTTTTTTCTTCGTTTTTTATATAACACTATGGTACTCGTTGGAAAGATAATAAAACGCTCGTTAATTTGGTGTACTTTTTTTCTTTAAAAAATCTCGTATCTAAAAGATATTAACGTTTAAAATTTATGAGAGGAAACATGAGATAAAAAATAATTAACGTTTAATATTTATTTTAGTATATTTTTTATCCATATGTTATTTTATTTCCTTTTAACTAAATTACAATATCATGTTTTTTTTTATTAATGATTAAAAATAGATTAAAATAATAAATTCAATATTAGCACTTCAAGGTGCCACATGGCACATTCAATGGGGGGTTGAGACCTCTATTGAATGCCACCTCATACAAACTCAATTCTTTTATTATAAGTTATAAATTATAGATGATTAATTTGACATAACAACAATGTATTCTACACGCCTATTAGTTTTATATTAGGAAATGTACTTTTTAAATCTTGTTTTTGCATTATGTTTAAGATTGTAAAGTAATCAACCCAGCGTACACTAGAGGATCTAAGATTTTTTTCACCAAACTCACAATTTTTCGGTATTCATATGTCTACCAAGAGAGATTTATATAGGGTCGGTCAATAACTCTTTTTAGCCGGGTTCGTGTTGGGTGACTTGGGTCAACTTTGGCGTGCAAACGAGCCTAGCAGCTCACAAGTTACTCGAGATCAACTCGTGAAAAAGCTCGAAACGAATCGAGTCTTATCGTGCCCGAGCCGAGCTTGAGCATAAAACAAAGCTCGTTTACTTAACGTCATTTAAAGTTATTTAGTAAATGAACCTAACCCAAGCTTCAATTATCGAGCTCACGAGTCTAAGAGCCTTTACTTATATTATTTTATCTATATTAAATAATATATAATAAACGTGCCAATCTCGATTTTGATAAACTAAGAACGAGCCGAGATCGAGCTTCGTTCTGAGCCGAGCTCAAGCTTGACTCGTTTGCACCCTAGGTCAACTAATTTTTGTGGGTTTTTGAATGCAAATCTAGGTTTGTTTATTTGGTTTTTAACTTCGTATGGTTTTTTTAATGTGATTTTAGTTATGTTCTAATGATTTGATTCGGTTCGTATAAGTTCAGAAGGTAATATTATTTCTGTTTATATTTTGTTGATTTTTTTTAACGGTGACTTTCATATAAGTGACACAATGTCACACTGCCTAATCGGCAGCCCTAGCCAATGTCTGTCCCATACTACGTTGTCTTAACCGGGCCCATGCTGGTGTGTCAAACTTGGTTACAACATTCATCCGGAAACCGTGCTGCCTCCACACGAGTTTCCTCGCTGGAGTAACAACCGGGTGAAAACCGAGGTGCGGCTCAGGATCGAACGCTCCTTGGTGCGTTTGTCACCATCATTGCCCGGATGCCGTAGAAAATAATAAGGAGAGTGAGAATCGAACCTGGTTCACAAGGATTGTAATATTAAAACACTTGATTTGTAATATTAAAACAGATAAGGGAAAACATGCACACACCATATCTTATGTATGAAGCATGTCATAAGTATTAACTAGAGAGAGGGTATTGATGGAGTTCACGTGATGGTTCTGCCGCTTATGTAGGCGTCACCGATGGCCGTGCACGGCGGCATCGCCTTTGTCTTTGTTGTTTTTATGACTTATAACCCCATGGCCTCACTTAGTTGGTCAACGTTACTTTTAAATGCATCTCATGTCTCTCATGGTCAATTTAAAAGTCAAATATCATGCAACTCTTTTACATCTTTCTCACGACAACTAAAAACAAACAAACATACACACATATATACATGCATTATTAATTTTATTAATATTAAAAAAGTTATCTTTTTAAAATTTAAGTTGAAAATTATAAATTTATATCTGTATTATCTTTTAAAATTAACTTTTAGTGAAAAAAGTCAACAAATTTATAAATGCATAAATAGTAGCGTGACCACATTAGACATGGATGGGGAATGGTCCAATATTTTTAAAAGTATATTTATTCCAAATTGCTTGGGGGTAAACATTATAATTTCTGTTAAATAAATATATCTTTTTTTAACAAAGATCAAGTATAAGTCAAAAGTTTATGAAAAAAAAAAGAAGTAATGCTAAATGGTTCCACAAGTTTCCAAAGATAGAAGAAGAGGGCATTTTCTTGCAAATAACTTTAACAATATTCATTTGTTTTCTTGAAAGCCAACTCACGAACACATAGATTTATAGCAATAAAATCAGATAATGTCACACGTAAAGTATTCATTAATTGATGCTAACATTAATAATTTAATAATATTGTCATTTAATGAATTTGTCCAATTGGGGAAAAAGAAAATGTTAAATGTGAACAAAAATTGGTAGGGCGAGATAGAGAGAAAACGAGAGTGGTGCACCTAACCCGACCAAGGGCTGGACCATGGTTCATTGAACTGTAATTATTGAGTGTGCTAAATGTCAAGAAGTGTGGACCATGAGTCTAATGAATATGAGCCCATACTGGCCAACCTAGCCACAGCCATACATCCATATTCCATACATGTAAAAAAACAAGACATTTGCTCCCGATCACATCATCTTATTCGGATTTTTCCATTTGTCAAATCTTGATTTTATCTAGGGAAGATTAAGGAGTGAGCTGAGCTGGCTTTAGCTAGGCTTGGGCATGAAGTTAAACGAGCTAGCTCACTCAACTTGTTTATTCTTAACGAGCTAAAGTTTGAGCTTTAGCTCGGCTCATAAAAAGCGTAAGTTTGTGGCTCAACGGACCATCTCATTTATATTTTCAAGTTTTAACAAAAAATGATGTTTTTGTTTTGCATAGATAATTTATAAACAAGTTAAATACGAGCCAAACGAGCGAATGAACAAGCTTAGATTGATGTAAAACTTGTGCTTACAAGATTCAGATTGCATTGTTGGTTCGATTATTACTTAATTTGGTTTGAGCTTGGCTCTTTTACAAACGAACAAATTCAAGCCAACTTTTTCGACGAAATTATAACCACCAACTTTTTGAACAAACCCAATTTTATGGTCGAATTTAAATATTATGATATATACGTCATGCATCATACATTGTGCTCGATTTAGGCAACAAACTCTGTTACAATTGGTTTGTGCAGAGTACATTTTGAAGAATACGAAATATTGTTTTGTAATTTAATCTCTCACCATATTTTTAAAGATTTCAAATTGCAAACCGACGAATAAATAAATATAGGGGGTGTACTACTGTACTCTATTTTCTTATATTACCAGTTTGGGTCAGGTTACATTTATAAGACGATTTGGTGTGCTTGCGGGGACAGAATCCGGGGTGCAGACGTGAACACGTGGAGAAGACGAAACACCGCCCTCCGGAATTTTTTCGGTGAAACCGGGGTAAATCCCCCCTTCTCCCCGTTTTGTTTTTATTATATTTTATTATATTTAATAATATTATTTGTTAACTTTTCTTTTCTTTAATATATAATAATATTATATAAAATAATAAAAAAAGGAAGGGGAATTGGGGAAAGGCATTTCCAAACTTTGGGAGAGAAAATGGGGGAAATGATGTGGCGCTGATGTGGCACTTGGGGGAAAGGGGAGGCACACCATATAGCCTAAGACGGGTGGGTGTGGTGCCGCCCCACCACCTGTCATCACCGCCCCACCACCCAAGTTTGGCCCGGCTTAAACGGCAAAAAAATGCCGTCCATGCCGCCCCACCACCCATGCCGCCCCTGGGGGTGGTGTAGGGAGGCCCGGCAAGTGGATGCCACCCCTATGCCGCCCCCCATACCCATTAATCTAAGGCTTGAAGTAAAGGTCCACAAAGGACTTTGAGTATTTCATTGGTGACTCATCTCAACCTAACACAACTCAACCTTTTATTGATTTTTTTTTAACAATATCTCTTTCTTTCACCTCCATAACCCAACCCCTACTCAAAATTTAACACACATTCACAACCCAACCTAAAAATATTTTTTTTGAACGAACTCGGTTTTTAATAAAATTTATATCTGGGATGTTCAAAAAAATGCTAAGAAATCCCGTGTATTTAGTTTCTTTTTTTAAGTTTGAATATTACAAGTTATTTGAGTAATTGAGTTATTGTGAGATTGTGTTTTAGTTGCAATCTTGGTTACTCCACCAACCTGGTTGCCAACTTAGGTTGGTATGACTTATAAAAAAAAATCTTAAAATTTTTTTTTTCTTATTAGCGACCAACCCAACTGTAGATCACCAATGGGGATAGTCTTATGGTGTTTTGCTCAGTCAATTTTGGTTATAACTGGTTTTTGTTGGAACCCCATTTTGAAGGCGTAAAGACCGGTTCGGTTTAGTTTGAAACTGGGTTTCAACCGATAAGATTTGGGTTTGACTAGTTTCAAAGTATAGGTTTACAAGCCGATTTCAACCCGCCAGTTCCTAACCGATTCCTGCAAAACTAGTTTCAATTTCGATTCGAGTTCCTAAACTGCCTTTTCTTTTGCACCTCTAGCTTGAAGTTTGTCCTCACTCAAAATCACCATGGGTTGCATACTTGCATTGATCTTATTATTGGGTTTCATAGTTGTACTTATTAAAAAAATGGGCTAGGCTAAATATATAATCTCTCTCATATTGGGCTTGCCTGTAGATGGGCTAAGTGAACGTATTCTCCCTCATGACTGTTGTCCTCCATGACCAGACCAGACCTTATCTATCAAGTGAACACCCCTGTTCGACGATCAGCTGCTGAATACTACTGTAAATCTATATTATAATAATAATAATAATTATTATTATTATTATTTGGTTAAAGTATCTGTTAACAAACTATGGCTCTAGTACCCAGTCGTCTAGACACGTTTCACAGCTCTGTGTACAAGCTCCATATCTTCAGGTACTCTTCTTCTTACAATCCTTTCAAGAAACATAAAATCATTGCAAATTACCCAACAAATTCAGACTCAAACCCTCATAAAGACTCCAAAATTGTTATTAGAAACAACAAGAACATTCAAGTTTCACAGTCTACAACTAATAATAAAGGTAGCTGGTTACAGAAATGGGATAATAACAATAATAATAATACCCATAAGCAAAACTGGCCTAAACAGACCCAAAAGGCGATTACTTTTAAATATACAGATGATGAAGAGTTAGGCAGTTCTGATTATGATAGTGATGGTGGTAGTACAATGGATAGGATTGTTAAGAAATTAAAGAAATTTGGGTATGATGATGATGATGATGATGTTGTTAAGGAAAAGAAAGAGGATTTAACAATTGAAAAGGGGTCAATTGAGGATATATTTTATGTAGAAGAAGGGATGTTACCGAATGCGCGAGGCGGCTTTTCGCCTGAGTCGCCTCTCGGTGTGGAGGATGTGTTTAGGGGTAGTAATGGGAAGGTGAGGTTTCCTTGGGAGAAACCGTCGCCTGAAGATGAAATTAGGAATTCGGTGAAGCTTAAGAGTAAGACGTGTGTGGCGGAATTGACTCTTCCGGAAGCAGAGTTGAGGAGGTTGAGGAATTTGGCGTATAGGTTGAAGAATAAAACGAGGATTACGGGTGCTGGTGTTACTCGGGAAATGGTCGCTTTGATTAAGGATAAGTGGAAATCGGCAGAAGTTGTGAAGTTGAAAGTTGAAGGAGCGGGTGCGCTTAATATGAGACGGATGCATGAGATTTTAGAGGTTAGTTTCTTCAACTTTTGTTACTGTTGTTTCTAGAATTAAACATGTGTTATACATCTGTTTGAATGATTCGATTGTTTTACGTAATAACTTCATATGGTTCAACAAAGTCTAGTTCTTAGCATAATGATTCTGGTAATTTGATATCTGTAATATTCAGATGAGAACCGGGGGGTTGGTGATTTGGCGATCTGGAAGTACCGTTGCTCTTTATAGGGGCGTGGGATACCAAGATCCATCTTTAAAACAAAGAAGCCGTGAATATAACAAAGACAGATCAGAAAAGTCATCTATTTCTGATGCTGATGTTGCAACTGGTTCAATGGGCAATTTACAAATGCAAGAATTAGATGCAGAAAATACTGAAATAAAAGAGGAACTAAACTATGAAAACGAAGTGGATAAACTCTTAGAAGGGTTGGGCCCTAGGTACATGGATTGGCCCGGGTGTGACCCGTTACCCGTGGATGCAGATTTACTTCCGGGAACAGTTCATGGCTACCAACCACCATTCAGAATACTTCCGTATGGGGTAAAAGCCACACTTGTGGGAAGGGAAGCTACTAATTTAAGAAGGCTAGCAAGATTTCTCCCTCCACATTTTGCTTTAGGTGTGTCATCTTTTTTCGTATAAATTATGGCAAACTATAATAGAGGTGGCGGTATGCAAGAGCGGGTAAGTTGGGTAACAGGAGCAAGGGTCATAATTGGTATGAAAACGTTTATTTGCCCCTTTGTTTAAATCTCTTACCAGAAATTACTCTGTTAACCATATTTCAGTGATAATCTTAATATTTGGGTAAAACAATTTGAGATTGTATTTGTTAAAAATATACTTTGGACAACATCTAACTAACTTGATCCATTTTAACTATTTGACCCGTTCCCTGTTAGCTAAATTTTTTAATAGACGTATTTGAGATACATTGCAGCATTAATTTGCAACTTCTAATAAATAGCAACCTGCTTTCGCTTTAAGCAATCCAAATTTTGAAATTTGATCCATCCAAGTTTTCCCGTCAAGAGTAGCCAAATCAATGAATTTGAAAAGTATAGCGGTTTTAGTAATAAATTTTGAAGTCTAGTGACTGAGTTCTAAAATGGAGTGAAAGTACGTTGTTTGCTGCAGTTTGTCCAACAAATTGTACATTCAAGGTTTTACATTCTGTCCAGTTATACTATTTTAACACATTAAGGTTTGGAGATCAAAACTGAAGAAAATGAAGATGGGACCCCTAAATGGGGAGATCAAAACTGAAGAAAATGATATATTGATATTAAAGAATTATACGTAAAAAGTTTCTATTTGCATGAATAGGTAGAAGCAGACAACATCAAGGTTTGGCAGCGGCAATAGTTAAATTATGGGAAAGGAGTTCGATTGCAAAAGTTGCATTAAAACGTGGAGTCCAGCTAACTACAAGTGAGAGAATGGCTGAAGATATTAAGGTACTCAATGAATTCCATCTTAAATAAATTCAACTTACAAAGAGCTACAAATGTTTGAAATTTGTGTATACATATTCTTCATTTCATTACTAGTGATAAATATTTTCTTCGATTCATTAATAGTGGTTAAAGACTATTTAGCATATATGTTTTTAATTGCAGAAATTGACAGGAGGTATACTTTTGTCTAGAAACAAAGATTTCCTGGTGTTCTATAGAGGAAAAGATTTCTTGTCACCCGATGTTGCAGAAGCATTATTAGAAAAAGAAAGGTTGGCAACATCTTTACAAGATGAAGAAGAACAGGCTCGATTGAGAGCATCGACTTTTATCACACCAAGAGTTGAAACACAAGACCAAACAGGATCTGCTGGTACACTAAGCGAGACTCTTGATGCAAATGCCAGGTGGGCGAAAAGACTTGATGATGATTATAAGCAAAAAGTGCTTCAAGAAGCAGAAACACTTAAACAGGCCAATCTTATAAGAAAACTCGAGAGGAAGCTTCATTTTGTGAGTTTCTTGAAACTTTGGTTTATAATCTTATCGTTTCTTGTTTTTGGTTCATAGACTTTCTGAATCTTTTTTTTTTTGGTATATTGTTTAGTTGTTTGTATTTTGAAATTAATTGTTTACTGTAAAGATGCGAAAGAAAGGCTTAAGGTTTAAAGCAAATTGACTTGAATGCGGAAAGAGATCATTGTACTTGCCACTTTTTTGTCCAAAATTGCTCATTCTTGAAAAGTTGAAGGTCAAGTTTCGACCAGTTACTCGAAAGGTGTCAGTTTCGGCTACATATATTATCTTCAACGGATCAAATTATTAAAACTTTTAACGGTCAAATGGAGCCTAAAATTATATTCAAATTCTTACCTCTCTTAAGTAGCCTTACTAAATAAGTTAGGTCTTTAATCCATTAGTCTTCTATAAAAGTTAAAGAAATAGACAAACAAGTATTTTCTGGTCAACCTTATCCAACCCCTCACCCATTTTGCCATATTTTTGGCGATGAAAAAACCAAGTACAATGGCTCAGACAACAACTAAATCTTCTATACTCTGATTATCATAAATCACAATATTATTCGCTTACAGGCTGATCGAAAGTTAATGAAAGCCGAAAAAGCCTTATCCAAAGTAGAAGCATTGTTAAATCCTGCAGATCATCAAGCTGATCCAGAAAGCATCACCGACGAGGAAAGATTTATGTTCCGAAAACTTGGTTTACGGATGAAAGCTTTCTTGCTCCTTGGTAATTCCCTTCTTGATTTCACACTTTATTTTTTTGGCTTTTATCATGACCGTAAGTAACAAAGATTAGAGGTGGCTAAATGGGCAGATTGTGCGTTGAGTCAAGGGTAGTGATTTTTTGACAGGGCTGAAAACGTTTCATCGGCTCTTCTTATTCTATTGATTTACGTCTAGTCTGTTGTTCTTTTTTTTAGAAATACCTTTTCATAGAGATCTTCCACATATTTTCACATCTAGGATTTACATATACAAGATATAACACTTACAATATATATCACTGTCAAGGGGGAATTTCGGTCGGTTTGACCCACAACACGTTTTGTCAAAAACTTCCTTATGTATGTTACGGTGCAATATAAATTATCACACAAATCATATTATTTCGGAGTTAGTTTATAAAATGATTCAGGAAGGTTTATGCATTAATAAATACACTACAAGTGACTTAAACCTGTTTGATAGCTGACCTGTTTCCTTTTTAGGCATTTTTAGTTTGACCAACTACAGATAAAACATATTGCTGAATTGACCTTTTCATGGGTCACCTTTTAAAAACAATTTTGTTTTCAGGTCGACGTGGAGTGTTTGATGGCACAGTGGAGAATATGCATCTTCATTGGAAGTATCGGGAGTTGGTTAAAATCATCGTGAAGGCAACAAATTTTGAGGAGGTTAAGAATATAGCATTATCTCTAGAATCAGAGAGTGGTGGTGTGTTAGTGTCTGTTGATAAAGTTTCAAAGGGATATGCAATTATTGTGTTTCGGGGTAACGATTATAAACGTCCTTCTACATTAAGACCGAAAAATTTGCTAACAAAGAGGAAGGCTTTGGCACGTTCTATTGAGCTACAACGACGTGAGGTATATCTTTTTTACAAACTTCAACACAAAAATAAATTGCATATTTTCGTAGTTGTTTGGATGAGTGTTTTGACTCTGATTATCGCGGCTTTAGTTTCTAGTGTTTGGGTGGACCTATCATCATCTTATTACTATCGGCTTATGATTAACAATCGGTTTAATACTAAGTGTTGAATCATTAAGATGGTCTGAATGGGTAAGAGACTCTGAATGGGTAAGAGCTGAATCATTCAGCATCCCTTATTAGCTTAATAGTTCAGCACTTAATCATTCCATTCAAATGCTGAAACAAACAGTCTGAATGTTGAATGATTCAGACCTGAATGGTTAAGAGACTGATTAAGAGGTCACCAAACAGCCCCTAAGTGCAGCATAATTTATTGT
Source organism: Ambrosia artemisiifolia (assembly GCA_032199755.1). Lineage (NCBI taxonomy): Eukaryota > Viridiplantae > Streptophyta > Magnoliopsida > Asterales > Asteraceae > Ambrosia > Ambrosia artemisiifolia. The sequence continues at coordinate 5,078,040 of CM063517.1, forward strand.
CAAAGGGTAGTGTAAAATTCCTTATGTTTTGTTTGTCACATCCTAAGTAGTCCAAACACTATCTTTTCCATTAAAAGGTCATTTTATAGTATCATTTTTTAAGAAACTGAATAATATTCCAAACTGACTTTTGTGTTGATTATTTGTCAAACAGGCTCTTCTGAATCACATTTCGACCCTGCATTCCCGAATCAGTAAACTGCAATCTGAAATTGTATGATCCTCTATTTATCGGCATAATTTTTGTTCATCGACTTTGACTAACCTGAATATCAAATTTTTTATCCTTGCGTTTGTTTGTGATGAATGCACAATTTTAGGAGCATGTTTCGACTATAAAAAATGAAGATGATGAGGAGCTATTCAACAGCTTAGATGCAGCATATTCCACCGAAGATGAGGGCAGTGAGGTAAAGTTGAATATTTAAGTAATAAGTTTAAATAATTGCTTTGCTTTATTTTATTGAGTCATTTGTTGTTCGTCTTCGCCTTCCAAAAAAATTTGTTGTTCGTCTTCAGGAGGAAGGGGAAGGAGAAGACATCTACCTTGATACGTATGACAGCGGAGACGATGAAGAAAACGAACACTTGGAAGATTCGGAAACAGAGTTTGTGGAACACTAGATAATATCATTGTAACTCATACTAGTGGAAGAAAAATGTTTCAAAATTCTTATGGCTTTCCCTTCACGGACGCCTTCCTCCATTGGCTAGCCTCTCCCAAATCCTAAAGGTTTACGATCTTTAGTCAGAACCTATTAAACAAAACAATCATAATACATAACTTTTAACATATTGTGATACGAAATTGAGAAGTTAATGAATATATGAGATCAGGGTTAGTAATGACAAACTAAAATGTTCATAGTTGAAGAGTTAAAAATGATTATATGTGGACCGGGTCACCAGCGCCGTCTACGTTAGCAGGCGTGGGTGCCTTTTGACATCGGGTTACCCGGTGATCATACTTTTGTTTATCGTTTAAAAAAAACGGTTATGTAATTAAAATTTAAAATAAAAACTTTAGGGGTGTTTAAAGTTTTAGCTAAAAAAAAAGTTGTATTTATGTATTGTAAAACATCATATTAATCAAAATGATATATATTAAAAAGTGTCAGTACATCGTTTCACCACAGAGTACAATTAGATCACCCGGAGTGGGGCGGGAAGGGGGGGGGGGGGGGGGGGGAGTGGGGGAACTTCATTGGCGTGGGGAGAGGAGGAAAGCCACGTGAAGGCCTGTGATTGGCCGATTTTATTTTCTTTTTTTTTTTAACTTCAACACAATATAATACTAGGATTTCTATCGCGCGCGCTGCGGTGTTTTATGCTTCATCTTGAATTTTTTCTTTACTCGGTTACTGTATGCGCAAAACTGATTAAGAACATCAAATAAGGCTGCTGAAAAAAAATAACCGCGACCGCATAGTCTTGAACCCAAGACCTCGTATTGAGAAAATGCATCTCATACCACTATACCACCAAACCCAATTGTGTTTTAATATGAAGTAGATTATACTTCACATTAAATATGGTTGTTGAAATGAAAAAAAAAATGCAACTCGTGAGCATTGAACTTGCAACCTTCTATTTAACAAAGTGGACCTCAAACCACTACAAAAGTGGACCTCAAACCACTACACCAATAATACAATTGATGTTTAAATAAGAAACCAATTGTATTTATTATTAAGTAAAGCTGGTAAAATAAAAAAAATAAATGAATTGCCTCCGCCAACAATTGAACCTGTGACCTTGGGAATAAGAAGTTCACCGCAAACTACTCCACCATCAACACTACTTATGGTTCTAAATGCAACAAATCATATGTATTATAAATATAAATAAAGGTGTGGGAGAATGAAAAAAAATATAAATGGATTGCCTCCCCTAGGAATTGACATTGTGAGCTTAGGAATAAGAAGTGCACCACAAACCACTCTACCACCTACACTACTTGTGTTTCTAAATGAAAGAAATAATATATATTATAAATAAAGGTGTGGAAAAGGAAAAAAGTATTATAAATATAAGTAAAGGTGTGGGAGAATGAAAAAAAACATAAAATGGATTACCTCGCCTAGGAATTGACCTTGTGACATTAGGAATAGGAAGTGCACCACAAACCACTCTACCACCTACACTACTTGTGTTTCTAAATGAAAGAAATAATATATATTATAAATAAAGGTGTGGAAAAAGAAAAATATATATATATATATAATAATGGAATCACTATTGATGATTAGTGAAATGTTGTTTTAAATTAATACATTATATAATTATTCCCCCCCCCCCCCCCTCACTCGCCACAATTTTCACCCCCTTCACATGGGACCCAAAAGTGCCACATGGCACTTCATCCCCACCCCACCCCACCCATCACTCCTTATGGTCTTAACCGAAGAAAAGCAAGATGAACTTGTGGCTCTTAAGAACTCATACAATGATGTGAAATATGATAATGAAAGGTTGGAACTTGGAAGCTTCACTACAGTTGGTATGATGGAATTATAAAAAACTAAATGAGGGAAACACTTCATTGTTGTAGAGAACACTAAGTGATGATGTAGGGTGATCATTGAACCAAAGCTAATAACCCACATAGCTAAAATCATTAATCAATATATTGGGCCAAGCTCAAGTCCAAGCCCAACAAATAAACCCACTAGGGTTTTAACCAACTCACTCTATAAATAGAGGACAAACCCTCACAATAAGATGAGATTGGTCTTGACATCAAACCTCTCTCTCTCTCTCTCTCTCTCTCTCTCTCTCTCTCTCTCTAAATACTCTCTCTAGAGTTAATATCTCTAATAATACTTTCATCAGCAGGATGAAGCCTTGAAGCCTCCAAGCACACAAGCTGCTGCCATACATTATTAGAAACTCACAACCCTGTTGATTCCACAACCAAGCCGGCTCCCACGGCCACTACATGTGGAGTCACACTCTATTACCCACAGGTCTCAAGCCTTAATCGGCTTAAATGGAAAGTCCTTAGTTGTAGCTTGGGTCAAGAGTTTTTCTATACCTTTCCTCAAGGTTATACTCTACATTTGATCGTTTCTTAACTTAACACATTACTAAAATAACAACAACAACATTCTGACTTTGGGTCGATCCCAAATCAGAATCATAACAATTAAAATACCAAAACTCTTGAACCTCCCATCTACGTTTACAACGTAGAGGGACACCACGACATGCGTTTAGTGAACTGAAACACTTTACCCCTTTTAATGAGTTCTTTCATGCTGCAGGTTCAACCCTTTTAGCAGTAGACGAGGTCAGAAACATGATGACCTTGGAACGTTCAGACCCTCTCTAGACCAATATTTGTTGTAACAACACTAAACATGCAGAAGGCAATGATCAAATTAAAGGAACAAATTATATGGCTTCAGGGTGATTTAGCAACTACACTAAGCTTTCAACGCTATAAGATTGCCTAAAGAAGTTACTTTCGGACATGACATAACAAAAATTGTTTCACTATTATTTGATGATAGCACACACGTGAGTCTAAAGTAACGTACACAATACATAACCACATAGTGTCTAAAGTAACAAAGTACACCAGCCACATTCAACGTTTAAAAGTAAGAGTTGTATCATTTAAATGTCAATCTCTTCCATGGAGACAGTTTGTCTCTAGAAGGTTTTTTCACTGCGCGGTGCCACGTGCACTTGATTTTCTGCAAAAACAAAAAAAAAAGGTCAGGTTTCATAAGGAAATTTCAGATTTTTTATATTTTTTTAGTGACCATTGCCGTCTCAAGTATGTGGCACAAAACTTTTATTTTGGCCTCCAACAAGCCAACGGGTCTTTGATCAACATGAACATGTTCTTAAAAAAAGATTATATATGAAGTGCTAAATGGGCCTAGTACCCTTGAGAGAACAACATCGAGATGGATCTGTTCTCTTAGTGAAGTTGTGGAGATATCCAAGGAGTTGTTTCAGGTAGTCATGATAGTGCCTATACACAAAAATGAGAAGCATACATGATTTTGGGTTCAACCTTTATGTTTATTTATAATTAAATAATATATAAACACACCTTTTGCACTTTTGATTTCTAGGCAGTGGCGGACCCAAGATTTTTCGTCAATGGGGTCCCCATTTTTCGGTGTTCAGATTTTTTACAACGAAATGTTAGAGTTTTCGGCCCGGTTGTCATTCGGGTCGGGGCGGAGCAACAACTATTTGGGCTGCAAATTGTGTAAATTAAAACCAAAAGTTGAGCTACAATATTTGGTTGCAAATTTGGCTATAAAACCACTAGCAAAAGATGATCAAACAAGCAAAAGACTCCCGTGTAACTAAAACATCATAACTCCCTCTTACTACAATTACAATTACATTACAATATATTAATAGAGTGAATAGCCAAATCCGTCCCTGGGGTTTGACCAATATTGCCATATCCATCCATTTTGAGAATTTTCGACAACTGAGCCACTGAACTTTACACTTCTGTGCCAAATCCGTCCAATTCACAAACCCAGTTAAAAAATTCTGTTAACTCGAGGGCATTTTAGTCATTTCACCTATTAAAATTCCCACCCCTTATTATAAATATATATAATATATTTATATAATATACAAACACACAGACACACATATTTAATATATACACACACATATTATAAAACTCACCCCCCCTCTCTCTCTCTCTCTCTAAACCTACCACTACCATCAGTTCCACCACCATCACCTCCACCTCTGGCCACCACTACCATCAGTTCCACCACCATAACCTCCACTCAGGCCACTACTATCACCATTACAGATTTTTTATGGGCCAACGAAGGGAATAAAGCAGGCGAAGAAAGCGTTAATCCTTCTAACCCAATCCGACCCCAAATCATTCACATCCTTAAACGACGTCGTTCACCACCTCCAACAAAAACTAGGGCTCGATCTGTCCCACAAAACCCTCTTTATTCGTGACCAAATTAACCTTTATCTTTTCCGGTCACAACCACCCTCACAATTTTCCGGTCACAACCACCCTCAATCTCTCCTCTTTTGCTTCTGTTAACAACCGACGAACACCACAACCCTTCGGTAACCAATCATTGAACCCTCTCTCTCTCTTTTCCGGTTTGTACTCGTGAAACCTTTGTAACCACAAACCGAGTCACTTACATGTTTTGATAAACAGCCAGTAACCCATCCTTTCTGTTTTGGTTTGTATTCGATTGAACCTGTTCATCTTTACGATTCCTGTTTTGTATTGAATCATACCAGCTTCCTAGTTCCTGATGTTGATGATGATGATAACTGAAGGACCGGTTAACCTCCGATGGGGTTCCGATCAGATTTTGGTTATATTTTAATCACCCTTCGGCTCATGTTTGGTACTGGTGAACCCTCTGTTGAACCACCCGATAATCGTCTCTCTCTGTTCTCATATGGTTCGGTTATTCTCCGGTCATAACCCAAACCCATCTGATTATCCACCATAAACATACCTGATTAGCTTTATGTTGTGGTTTGGTTATTGTTGGTTATAATCTATTGACTATTGATAAATCCTTATGATTATGGTTATAAGGTGGAATTATCGGGTTGTGGTGGTTGTCCAGGTGGTGGACACGGTGGCTGAGGTGGTGGTAAAAGGTGAAGAAGGGCTTGGGTGGAAGGTGAGGAAGAAGGTGAATTGTGGGTCCCACTTAAATGTTTAAAATATTAATTTAATTTATTTTATTATTTAAATATAATAATAGGGGTGGGATATTTTTATAGGTGAAATGACTATAATACCCTCAAGTTAACAGAATTTTTTAACTGGGTTTGTGATTTGGACGGATTTGGCACAGAAGTGTAAAGTTCAGTGGCTCAGATGTCGAAAATTCTCAAAATGGATGGATCTAGCAATATTGGTCAAACCCCAGGGACGGATTTGGCTATTCACTCATATTAATAATACAACTTATTTGAATAGTAACTCAAATGAATAGTAAAAATATTAATATTTTATTTATACTATTATTTTATTTAAAAACTTTATTATATTATATACTATTAATATATTATATACTATTATTTTATTCAAAAAATTTATTATATTATTTTATTCATATTATTTTATTCAAAAAATTTATTATATTATATACTATTAATATAAATAACATAATCTTATGTAATTTCGTTACAAATTTCATGTGTTACCTTATGTGTAGATTTCTTTATTTTTTTAACGTTTACAACCAAAATGGAATCTCGATTTTATAATTAATTGATTGATTAACACCTCATCTAAATCTCGATTGTAAAACGCGCAACACGCATGATTTTATACAACTAGTTAAGCTTAATTTATTTACTTATGTCTAAGACACATTCTATGCCACATATGGTAAATTAATTATATATGTTTTCCATGTTTGGCTTCAAATGAAGTTATGCTTGTTTTTCTCTTGAGGATGCAAGTACAAATATATAGGACTTAATTTATTTACTTATGTCTAAGACACATTCTATGCCACATATGGTAAATTAATTATATATGTTTTTCATGTTTGGCTTCAAATGAAGTTCTGCTTGTTTTTCTCTTGAGGATGCAAGTACAATATATAGGAAATAAAATGCATGAACATGAACTATATGCGCTACTGAGAGGAGATCGAGGAAAACATGGACAAAAAGCATGAATATTTAACAATGCAAGTGGGTCTCCTAAAGTATGGACAAAATGCATGAGAATATGGGAAAGACTTTTGCAAATAATAAGGAAACTGGGTGTATACTTGGCACGTATCATTTTATTGATTAAATATTCAAACGAAAAACCAAAAAAGGGGTGTTGCAAACCTCGAACTCGCGACCATATTGTTAGCATACAAGGGGAATGACCACTACACCATCTTCCATCTTGATGTTATGGTGTCCATCGTAATATTTTTATGGGGTCCTTAGAAAAATTGGTATACCGACTCTATTACATTTTTAGAAAAAGATTGGTGTCCGGGGACCCCGACCCGTTACATGTGGGTTCGCCCCTGTTTCTAGGAATCATCTCAAACCTCTAGATGTTGTCAACGTACTAAGTATATCTGACCAGGGGAAACCAGATTCTGAACAAATACACACACCATGCAGCTTGTGCAGGTCAAGGTATCGTCTGTCACATTCATGAAGTTTATAATATAAAGGGATATGTTGATTTAATGAAATAAAAAAGAGTGACTTAGACGATTAGAGCAAAAGGTACATGTAACACCCCGACCGATGGCGGAAACATCGGGGTATCACGTAGTGACGATTGTTCAATAGCTCATGGACTAAAGTGTGATTATAATTAAAGCAACATCATTCATTTCATTGAATTCAAATAAGTCAAATACAAATTGTTTCAAGGAATAATACAACACACGATTAAATTTATTTGGGCACTAAGTCCGAGCCTAAGCGTGATGAAATAGATAATCAAACTTCACCTGAAACATGTACCAAAAATAGTATTTGTCAACACATAAAGTATTGGTGAGTACATCTAGTTATATATAATAGACACAAAAACGATTCGCAATATCATGTGTTAATCTTCATACAGATTCGTAATTAGTATAATTACTCGAGATCAAACCTTGATGAGTGATAAAAATGTTTAAATAAAAGTGAACCATAAAAGGTTGAGAGTCACATAACAATGAAACATGGACATTAGAGTCACAAGTGATGTTTATATCATAGCGCTATTCATTGATACGTTAGGCACAAAATTGTTAATGATCTCAATTAGCAAGGATACAATAAAGACAAATAAGCATAACGAGAAACACATTGCGTAATTGATAATAAAGTTGAGTTGAATATATGGTACATGAGTCCCCAAAATGATAAAACGGTAAAAGGGGGTTTAGATATACTCACATTCGCTAAATTGGTAAGTTGGTAGCGTAGTGAGCGTAAGTGAGGCGAATCCCGAAGACTCAACCTAAAGATTCAAGTATCTAAAATAAGTGTTTGAGCTTAAAGAGTCTAGGGTTCCTAATCTAAGGCATCTAGGATGTTAAGTCTAGACTTCGGGGTTTTTAAGTTTGATAACGAAATTTCGATGTGTCGAGTCGAATAATTGGTTTATAAGTATTGTGTGGTAGTAACTTTATGAAAAACCTTATGTGTATAACTTAGTTTAATATTGCAAAATATTTACCAAGTTACATATTATAAGTAATGATATTGGAAATGATTTTGATAAGTTTAAAACTATAATTATTTATATTTGTTTTATTAAATATAAACAATTATATTTATTAATAAAAGAAGTGCCAAACAAGATGAGAAATCTTGAGTTTATAAAGATGATATTTTCTGAGTTTACAAAATAATAAATTTAACTCGGAAAATATTGGTAATTTTTATATAAAAGTATTAGTTTAATTTGTATTATCAAAATGACATAAATTTGGAATAAAATGTAAAATAGTTGTAAAAATAAAGTTTTCTGTGAAAACTTCATCTTCTGACCTTAAAGGTCTGAAAATAATTTTTTTATAAAAGTTTTGGTGAATAAAATCTATAGATTATAAATTTTATTGTTTTAAAACTATTTTAATGAATAAAATGAGTTAAATTAAAAAAATAATTTTATAAAAGAATTCTCCTGTGAAAACTTATTCCTCTGACTTAAAAAGTCTTGGAATAATTTTTATAAAACTTTTCTTGATGAAAATCTATTTATTATAGATTTTATGTTTATTAACCAAAAATGTAATATAGTATGAAAACAATTTAAAACTGAGTAAAACTGATGCGGAAATGTTTATAATATGTTAAAATATATTTCCACCAATTTTCATAATTAAATGAATTAAATTCGAATTTATATGAATTAAATACGATAAATAATACATAAATCCGAAATAATTTCTAAACACTTTCTAAAAATAAAAGTTTTTGTAAAAACTTAGTCTACTGACTTGGAAGGTCTCATAATAAATTTTATAGTATTTTTCTGATAAAAATCTATTTATTATGAATATTATTTGTTTAAAGTTAATTTAACAAATAAAATGAGATAACCTGTGAAATCATATCAAAACAGAGGGAAAATAGCACGATAATTTTTTTAACATAATGAGATACATTTCTGGTAAGTTTCATGTTTTAATACATTATATTCTAATTTATATGAATTAAACATGATTAAAATATAATAAAAATGATTAAAAATACTAAACGGTTTCTAAAAATTCCGAAACTTTTTCTAAAACTCCTATTCAGGTATATGAACATGCCTATAAAGTTTCATAATTTTTAGATCAATAATAAGCGAGTTATGGAATTTCAAAGTTTTATAAATTTTTAAATGTAAAATCCCCAAAAATGCCTAGAACACCCTATCCTTAGAATTTGCAATTGGAACCCTTAGAGACTATAATCGGCACAACATTTAGAGGGCTTTTAACCTACTGGTAATAAGTAAGAAATTTGCAAAAGGAATTGGAAAAACTCACGGTTTTGGTTGCCCAAAATGACGAAAGAAAACCGAGAAAAATGCGAATAAAGAGCTTCCAAATTCGTCGGAAATACGAGATAATAACCGGAACTTCTTATGTAGAATAGATAGAATAACCCAGATGAACGTGTGTGTGTTTAATTGTGTTAAGATGGTCGTTTGAGGGGTGAATCAAAGTGACCAAGTCTTGTGTGTTTTATAGTGATTTTGACCCAAATGCTCATTAATTGATGTTGGATTGCATGTGGGTAGTGTTTTGGATGTATGGGACGACCAGGGGACACTAGAGCAGGGCTAGAGACGCGTTAAATTGCATTGAGGGTGCGAATTCGGGTTGTGCTCGAGGTGCCATTAATGAGGAGTTTGAAATCTGCAGATGGCTCTGTCGCGGACCGCGGGAGGATTATTAATTCCTCCGCGGTCCGCAGGGATAATAAAAAATCTTTCTGGTTTTAAGCTTCCCTCGCGGACCGCGGAGGAATTTCCATTCCTCGCGCGGTCCGCGGGGCTGAGTAAAAATCAGAATTTTTATTTTAGCCCCCGGACTTGATTCCTTTGCTTTCTGGGTCATTTTCGGACCGTAACTCACGATTTTAAGTGTCGGAAAAATTATAAGTAAGTTCTAGTGATCGCGTAAAATTACCATTATCGTATATACATGAGAATACTTGATTTCATTAACGAAGAAAAACCTTTTTTATCGAATACAAGGGTTCAACACGACAACATGATATGGTACAAGGACCAGACAGTAATTTAATGAAAGTGTGAGGGGCACAAATGTTACAGTACAAGTGTTATTGTGGTTTTAATGTTTTGTTATCCATGATCTACTGGTCTAATGGTATATGGTACTTGGCACCTACAGTTGGCGATATGTATGTGTAATGTTATTAAAACTAAGATTATTGATGGGAACATTGTTGGTTCACGCATGGGCTATACACACGCAATTATATATATACCACCCCACCCGAGTAGTGTTGATGGCAATACTACAATCGAACTTAACCGATACTCCACCAAATGTTACATATAAAATTGTTAAAAACAGAAACCTATTTAATTCAATTAGGGGTGGCAAGTCTTGATAAAGGACTTGAAAATGTTACTTCTTGCAAATAGCAACGTGCTTCACTTGATTTCTATGCACTTTAGAAACTGATACTGAAACCATCCAAATTTTGAAATTTGATTCATCCATGTCAACATTTTACTAGATTTCCGGTCAAAAGTGGTGAAATTAATAAATTCTATAGCAGCGGTTTAGCAACAAATTTTAAAGTCTAGTGCTTGAGTTAGAAATGAAGTGAAAGTATGTTGTTTGTTGCAGATGGTCCTACAAATTTTGTAAGGTTTTAAGTTATATCCAATTATACTATTTAACATATTAGGGGTCTTGCTTATATATGGTTTTGAGAAAACGAAGATGTGACCAACTATATAAGAAGTTCCTATTTGCATGAATAGAAGTAGACAACATTAAGGTTTGGCAGCTGCAATAGTGCAACTATGGGTAAGGAGTTCGATTGCAAAGGTGGCATTAAAACGAGGAGTCCAGCTAACTACTTGATGATGATTATGAGCAAAAAGTGCTTCAAGAAGCAGAAACACTTAAACAGGCCAATCTTATAAGAAAACTTGAGAGAAAGCTTCATTTTGTGAGTTTCTTGAAACTTTGGTTTATAATCATATCGTTTTCTTGTTTTTGGTTCACCGACTTTCTGAACTATTCAGTTGGTATTTTGTTTAATTGGTTGAAACTAATTGCTTATTGTAAAGATGTGCAAGAAAGGCTTGAGGTTTGAAACAGACTTGAATGCAGAAAAGAGATCATTGTACTTGGTACTTTTTTTTGTCCAAAATTGCTTATTCTACTTGTTTAATACAATCAATAATCATGGGTTTAATAAAAATAAATAAATGCAAATTCATTGATAATAAGACAGTGTCTCTCCACTAAACATCACTGGTACATCTGCAATACGTAAATTTAAGGACAAACAAATATTGATTCATATGAAGATGGAGGGCTTTTACCCCCACTTGCCTCTTCCGGTTCTAAACGATACTGCAAAGAATGTAAAGATTCAATGGCTTTCATCGCAAAAGCAAGTGACAGGGTTACCTAACACTTGGCAGTAAAAGAACCAATGTCTTTGTTCACGAGTGTATTAATTAAATTGTTTTGGGAACCTTCTGCCAATGTGGCATATGGTCACAAAATCTTCGTTAAGGAATATCATATGATTGAAGACTCTCACACTCATGTTTGCAGAATGCTTTGTAGGGGCTTCTATGATCAAACGTGTTAGGTTGTTAGCCACCGGTAGTTATACCCACACTATCACTGTTCGACATTTGCCAAATGCCAGGATCGAGTCAGATTCGGGTGGCACAGGTATTAAGAGCATATGGCTTTACTAATCTGGAATATGTGGAATAAGGAGTTACCCTCAGTGTTATAGAACTCGCTAGGCACTAGTCAGTCGGTGGGATACCGACTAGGGATTAATCGGATTGGATTTTTATATACATATTTTTCCAAATTTATGCATATATAATACTAACTTTATACCTTATATGTATAAATTTAAATGTTTAGGGGCCAAATATAAACCAATGAATATGGAAGGGGGTTAAATATTAAAATACCTAAACTTAAATAACCACCTCCATCGTTCACCATATCCCTTTTTTTCCTCTCCATTCCTTCTTTCATCGTAAGGAATCATAAGACGTAACTAGGGTTCATGTAGTTTCATCAATTTTGCTTCTAAATTTATCCGATTTTGAGATAACAACTTGTTTTATTTGATCGATTTGATCTAGTTTTGACCCGTTCGAATTCGTTTTTTACCTAATTTTGAGTTTTTTAGGTCCGACTTGGACCAATTTGGTCTGACCAATCGGGGATTAATCGCGACACTGATTAATTGAGTGATTAGCCCAAAATTAATCAGTAAAGTGAGGACTAGTGATTAATCACCGATTAATCGGGATTTTTACAACCTTGGTTACCCTTCACATATGAAATTGCAAATTTCTCAAGCAGCCTTAAATTGATTCATTTGATCGGGTTAAAGATGTTGCACAGTGTGCATTTTATGGTTCAAATCAAAACCTGCCGTTCTTATTACAAAGGCTTCACAAAATTGCCAATCAACAGATTGAGAGAGGGTCGGAAGCAATTTAATGTATAATAGAAAAGAAGGCACAAGAGATTCGCGAAGTTAAAATCTATATATTGAACTAATCAAAAGAAAAACCTAGTTTGATGGATACAAACTAAAGTTGAAATAACAAACCAATGCTTTAAAACGATCAAGAAAAAAACAACGGTCAAAGAAAGCAAACACTAAAACCTGAATTTGGCTACTGACTCCTTAAACTGTATAATGAATCGCAACACACTGAACTTTTGTGATTGAATATCCTTGAGATTGCTACCTAACAATCACGTTTAAGTGTTTAACTAGGGTTAACCCTCCAAATTGGTTGCCCATATCATTGATGTAGCCATCTTTTAAATTAAATTATTTGCTAAAATTTCAAATAACTTGGGAGTTATTTTGAACCGTTTAACTACTTTTGACCAGTTCAATCCAAAATGTAGCTTAATTTAACTAATTTCAAGTATGGTCTGAAGGTGCCAGTAGCATTCGGCTTGCCTTATACAACTTATAAAAAACCTATGAGTAGATGATAAGGTAAACTATACGTGTAATAAGAGATCCAAATAGAACCATCATGGCCAACTATAATAGTGGAATATGGCTAAATTATAAAGGAAACACCATTTTTGGATGCCTTGGAATGCAAAAATGATGAATCCAGGCAAATACATGCATGCGTATAAAAAGCAAAGATGCAAATCACCACGATTAAAGCAATTGGAAATGCGCCAAACAGGCGGTATTTCATGACTGTAGAAAATTTTTAAATCTTTTGTAGCTAATTTAGGTTCTCGTTTCACATGCCTTAATGGTTCCTTCAAGTATCGGGTCAGTTTTACATATAATCTAGCCATGCTCATATCTTTGAGGGAGGGGGTCTACCTGGTAATTAATCAACAGCACTGCACTGTGTTGCTCTTCATTTTCTTATTGAGATGTCCATGTGTATGTAAGCCAAGGCAGCAACAAACAAAAAGAAGAATACTGATGTTAACATCAATGGCTCTGCAAGCATGAACATTGGGTGGAAATCATAGTAAACCTGCGAAAACAAAGTCAAGAAAGATGGTTAATGGACATGGAGAAATACATTACAACCTTATGCAACATCAGAGTCAACATGTTGGAAAATACATGATGGCGGACCACTTTGTCCATATAGTCCAACTTTTTTAATATGGGATTTTACTTGTCTTAAAAAAAAGAAATAAAAGTATTTATGATAAAAACAAAAACTTTATATAAACAGTTTCTAATCACCTGGAAAGCTGAATTGTGCTCAGGAACTACATTTTCCTTTTCCAAAACCACCACTGGTCTTCCAACAATATCAAGGTAGGAATAACTGGTCTGCAAATATTAAGAACAAAAACAATAATCACATTTTATTGTTTACTAATTATAAAAAGATATGCATGGTAAAAATGAAAAGCTACCTCTGCACGGCGTTCCACAGAAAATGGAACCACAGCAGATGGGTTCTTAGATCCCTCAGGCAGCACCACCTAAAAGAACTTCCTACTTATTAACAAATACCAATGTAGAACAACAGGGAATATCTCAAAACTAATAAATATGCATACAATGTTTGTACCTTGTTTGTTATTTTGTTTACCAGTGTTTCAGCAATAGAACACCCAAAACTGAAATTTAGATACCGCTTACCATCATTTGACTCAAAAAGAACATCTTGAAGCGGTAGCCCATAACCAATGACAAATGTGGCTTTCCAACCGCCCAACAAAGGATACCTAGGCTCAATTTCCAGTTCAGACTGCATACATGAAAATATCGTGTCACGTCTATATGAATTATCTTAACGTAGTAAGATTATGTTCCGAAGAGACTAGAAACAAATGGTGTATAAAAACAGAACCTTAACAGTTTTAGCATAAAGGTTTAAATGGGGTGACTTGCAGCAAACAGAATAAGATAAAACTAATTACAAATAAATTCAACTTCCAAAAATTATATTCTGGAAGGAAGCATGAAACGACAACATAATTTATTTCCACTATATTAAAACTATTAGGATATAACAATTACCTTACTGTAACCTGTCCTTAAATGTGATGTTGAGATATTGCCTATGTTATCACGGTAGTAGACAGAGTGAACCCTTGGAGGCAATTTCACAAGAAGACTTTTAAATGATGCGACCCCACTATAAGTCGGCCTAGATTGATATTCAACCCTGCAAAATTAAGATCCAATATATCAAAACCTAATTAACAAAATAAAAGATATAGAACCAAATTGGTGATTCAGACTAGTGACCTGACCTTGAGAAACCCCCTTTGTGTCTAGCACCGTTATGCACCAATGTGTAATGCTCAGTAACTTGCAGGTTGCCCCAGTGAGAAATTTCAATTTCTCTAACAAGTTCCTCAACCACGGCAAACGGATTGTTATTCTCAAAATGAACAACTATAGGAGTATGCGAAAACGAAGGCTGGTCCTCATAAGGCCCATACTTGAGCTCGGCACGCGTCTGTGTGGACGGTTCTACTCTAGTAAAAGATTCCACTTTGGTGCTAGGTGTCCTAATAACCGTCGTCTGTTGTTTAATTTCATACGGTGACAATATTAACGCACTGTCACGGTACAATACCAATTGTGGTTCTGACTGACTTATCTCTACAGGGAAAGGTTCAAGAGATTGCGTCAAAACATACGACACTTCTATCGTAACAGATCCACCTGCACTCAAGGGATTTCTTAAAGCAACGGAATATAACTTAGCCCCATTCGGCCCATCAGCATTATTGCTTGTCATCACATCAAGCGGATGTAGAGTTTTCTTCCTCTTTTTTCCAGCAACTTCAGCTGCATGGATCAGCGCAAGATGCTTCGCTTGCGTTGGCGAAAATGCAAGAAGAACATTCGAAGCAGGGGATGCCCCATCATTTTGTACCTAAAACAGTCCAGCATCAAATAACTTTCAATGATATAGGTTCTAGGTGTGATGTCAGCAAATAGTATTAATAATAATATACAATAAGTCAGGTTTCTTAAGGAATTCGACACCTATTCGATCATCCCCTCCCCACCGATACAACAAGACCACAAATAAAGACAGTACATTACATATATAAATATATTGAGGCAATAATACTAATAATAAGTTGTTTACCTTTAAAGTCAAGACAACCCTAATAATGTGTGAAGCCAGGTCAATCTGCATCAACAACAATCAGCTTTATAATATAATAAACAAAATTAAACAAATTCAATTTAAAAACCTGAAGCAGTTCAATCTAATTTTAAGAATTCGATCGATTCGAGAATACTGTTAATTTAAACTTACTCTGCGTTCAGCGGTAAGGATCTTGAGGTCGGTTGTTGATGAGGATGAAGCGAGTGCAGAAGAGGATCGGAAACATAGGGAAATGAAGACGATGAGTGAGAGGATTAGGGTTAATCGAGATCTGGTAGTAAGGAAGACCTCCATGTTCGACCTTGTTTGTTTTCTCTCTCTGTCTCAGAATTTGACCCCCAAGTCGTTGAAGATTGTATTGTATGCTTATGGAGGTATGGTGTGTGTATTGGAGTACGGTGTGTAGTGAACTGACAAATAGACAAATAGTTATGGACTTATGGGCTGGGCTTGATGGATATAAATTATATTGGGCTTATATGTGTTATGGGCTCTGTTTGGCCCGCACTGATACACACTATGGACTGGGCCTCGTCCACCACGTAATGTCCTAATGTTATAATTTATTTACTAGCAACTTATTTTTACAACTTTTACTATACATGAATTTTGCAAGTTATTTTTTCAACTTTCCAAGCATAATATACAGGTTTAATGTTTTAAATCTGTTTCTATTTTGTATCTCTTAACATTTTTTTACTTGTAACTTCAAGACTTTTACAATATGGTGCTTTATACTTTTCATATTTCACAATTTTCTTTTATTACGTATTGGTCTATATTTTGCAAGTTACGATGCCACAACGTGTATGTATGGTTCAAAATTTTTTACACATATTTTTTTCTCAATTAGCGATCTCGTCACAACGTGCAACTCCTAGACCCCCCCCCCCCCCCCACACACACACACACACACACATACACACACAACTCACCACCACCATCACCACCACAACGCAGGGGGGCTAATAATAGTTTTCTCATAAACGATATATAAGGCTATGGTAGTTATTGGTAGAAATATTATTGTCTTAAGGACTACATCTTCAACGTGTAATGCGTTCTTGTTAGGTTTAAACTTTTCATTTTAACATATTTTCGAAGTTATTCATATTGATATCATGTTCTTTCCTCTGCTCCATGTGATATTTGAATGAGAGAGGTAACCACTAGGGGTGTCAAAAATACCCGAATTCGAAAAGCCGATCTGAACTATTCGATATTTGAATCCAATAATTCGGTTCGGATATTCAAGTTTTCAAAAATTTATACAAAAAATTATCAAGAATCCAAAAAATATTCGAAAAATTACATTCAGGTATTTGAAAATACCCGATTCAAATATATATAAAAATATAATATAAAAAAATATAACACAAAATATGATATTCAGATATCCGATTCACTATCTAATTGGATATCTGAAATTTTGGATACGGATTCAGATTATGAAACCAGGTATCTGTAAATTTTGGATATATCCGATTTTGAACACCCCTAGTGACCATACCATCAAAGGCTCTGACCGAAACGAGGATACGGAGCTTAAATGGTTATAAGAGGTGGGGAACATTTGTATTGAACTCATCCAAACAAAGTGTTGCATGTGACCATTGTGTGTCTTATTCATACAAAGTCAAGGAGCGCATCAAGCTGAATAGACATGTGAACAATGTCGTTATTCATTGTGTATTATAGTGTGTAAAACTCATATGATATTAAGGTAAAAAATATCATAAATGTTCATGTTAAAACAATTTAAAAGGATAGTGAATTACAACCATCATAAGCATAACTTATAATCTAAGCACAATAACGGGCTTGAGAACAATACACCACAATGAAACACGCTCTATTATCTACATCTTCAACTTGTAATGTATTCGTGTCAAACTCGATGTATTAACACATAAACTTACAAAGAATGCATCATTCTGTTGAAAAAGGTGAAAAATTGTAACTTCTTAACATATATATGAAGTTATTCACATTGCACATTAATATCATCATTCTTCCATATATTTCATGTGATAAACTTAATCTAGGAGGGTGACCACACTATTACAGATGACTCCGAATAAAACATTGACAATCTAGCAATAGAAGTTGGGACCATTTGCATTTTCACTTGAAATCATCCAAGCAAAGTGTTGCATGTGACCATTGTTTGTATAAATTGCATCATATCTAGTACTTGCATGCTTATATAATATTAAGTTTAAAATTTTCAAATACCAACCGGTTATTCTTAGCAGTGTCTCGACTCCGGGGGGACATGGGTTCGTTTTTAGTAGGTTAGGGTTTGTCATTCAGAAAGGGGTGGCGGCGCAGCTTGTTGCCCGCCTGCCCACTATCTTGATGTAATGAGTCACGATTATGTGTTTATGAATGAAAAAAGACAAATGCTAGCATTCAAAAATATTGATTAAATTTTTACAAAGTCAAACATTTACCCTATTTTTAAGCTGTATATTACCATTATTGTCCATCAAAATTCAACTAATCAACAAAGCTACTCCATATATAACACCAAATCAAAGACTTTGCACCACCTATAATCATATAAAATACTACTATGTGTAGTTGTTAAACCCTAAATAATTAAATCCCTAAACCAAACACGTTGCAAATAACGAGGACTATAGTTGTGAATTGCGAGACTCGATGTCGTTAAATTACAATGTACAAACCCTTCCTTTTTACAGAAAGGCCTGTTTGGTCCCCCCACATGCCCCGACAACGTATGACATCTTAAACGTAGTCATCGATAAAGAAATCTGCCTCCCTTCACTGTTAAAATTGCAAACCTCTACGCAGCCTGTTGTCAAGTTATTATTATTTACTCCCGGTTCTCTTACCTTGGTTAGGAAACTTTTGTATTCGCTTATGTTTGGTTTTGTTTTAGTGTGGAATAAAGTATCCCCTTCTCTGTTAAAAAAAAAGTTATTGTTATTATTTTATTTCTAAAATCGCACTAGACAATTATTATCCACAAAGCACGTGATTAAAAAAGAAATAGTTGTTGCAACATGTATTTTACATATCAACACTTTTAATTTGTAGCCAATTATTTAGTTTAATAGTTATGTTTTAACTACAGGTAATTTGATAAACTCAAATTATATATAGGGTCGGTTTCTAACAAAATGGCTAATTAATGTGTGAAATAGTGCTTACTTTAGTCCTACTATTTACATGAGTAACTTTTTCTCATTTGAACCATTGACATGTGACATGATTTTTTTGATTTTTTAAATTAATCCTTGTGTTTTTAGTATATCTTATTTTAACCTTTTATACACATATAAAATTCATTAAACTTACACTACTTAGCTTTTGTAAAACTTATATTATATTGAAATGCAGATAAGAAAATTAATAAGAAAATCTAACTATAATGCAAAAAACCAACTCAAAACGTTAAATAGTCACAATGATATGTCTGTTAAGCATAACCGATTTTCAAGGGTGAATGTTTCTTAGGGCCAGGGGTCCCCCTACCGATTCGAGAACCAAGTTTCGCCCCTGTCGATTTTCAATACATCGTTGTAATAGGCTTGACACGGCATTATAATCACAAGTTCACGACGCTACTACGCTAGTATAAAGTTAAGACTGATAATTATATTTAGTTTAGATGAGTAGACTTGCAACACAAATTCTGATAGGACTAAATTTGCTAAGTGGTTGATAAACAAGGGGAAGAAAGAGAAGGTGAGAGTTGATATAGTCGTGGAGGTGCAACAGCAAGAACAGATTGTTCTATACCCCTGGATGTTTGGCCCTGTAGACTAGGGACCATCTTCGATTCACTCCTACACAAGAGAGAGAGAGAGAGAGAGAAGAGAGTGCGTTTTTACTCATTACATACATTCTTCATCATCATTCCTATCACACTCTCTCATTCTGTTTTTCTTCTCTATGTTTATTATTTAACTTTCATTTCACATTGCTCTTTAACTGAAACCGTATATACACCGTCATGGCCTTGGGACCTAAATCCGACATTTTTCATCTCGATCATAATTCCAATACCTGGTTAGTCTTTTTTATCCCATTTGATGCGATTTTATATTCTTTATTGGAAATTGATTCACGGGTCTCTCTCTTTTCGCTTTTTGATCGGTACCCACGTTTGAAATTTTACGTTTTTAGTTTTGTTTTTTTTTTTTAATTGGATTGGGTTATGGGTTTGTTTTAAATACCAACATTTGCCTATTGAATTCTTTTTTAAATATTTGTTTGTTTGCAGGGTTTCGGTCTGAATTGATGATGATTGTATTGTAGTAATATTATTCATGTTTTTGGATGTGGGATTAATAATAAGTTTTATAAAAATAAGATGCTTCTGAAATCTGACTAATAATATTAGAGCTACACTCTGGAGTCAAAGATTCAAAGCAAATGTTTTTGCATATAAATTGACATGGATTCACATTCAAGTTAGAAGAATTGCTACAGTTGAGAATAAGCATGTTATTAAATTAATGATACATTTTTTGACTCTAGAAACTCAAACCAGTGTGGTTCAAATTTCATGCACAGAAAGGAAGCTTTCAAAGCATAGTGGTCCAATGAAAATATTCATATAAACATGTGCTAGTTATTAGTTGTAATCTTATAATCTCATTTGAATTAGGATTTTCAAAGCAATTTTTTGAAAATATTTGTCCCCTTGGCTTTTGATACCTTTGGCTCTTTGGCTCCGGAAGCTATCCGTTTCCTAACAAGGGTCCAACGGGTTATTCATAGCAATGTTTCGACTCCAGGGGGCAGGGGTTTGTGTTTAGTAGATTGGGGTTTGCAATTTAGAAAGGTGTGGCGGCGCAGATTGTTGCCTGTCTGCCTATTTTAATGTAATTTGACAATCATGAAATTTTAAGATAGCAAATTTATTCGCTTTTGATATTTACTTACTTCCTCCTTAGTGTTGGAACAATATAAATCTACGCATACGTCTTGCAGGATTTGTTCATCTGGACTTCCAAGTGATGTTACCATTGAAGTTGGAGATGTTTCATTCCAACTTCACAAGGTATGTTTGAACTCATTTTTTTTATGATTGATAATCACAGACAATAGTAGTTAGTAAAATGAAAGAAAAAATCTCAAGTACACAGCATTTGTGCATACAGTTTTTTGAATTCAGTGATATATTATATATACATGATTACATGGAACAAAGTAAAACACATATGAAGGAAAAACAGACGATAAATGGATAAGACGTAAAAACTATCATCCAACTGCCTAACTATTGTAACCATTTACGGGGTGTTTCTATGTGCACCAATACGGTGTTATCCTGTAACTATATTGAATGGATACCTTGTTTGTCATAACTTGCAGTTTCCGTTGGTATCTAGAAGCAAAACGTTGGAAAACCTCATTGGGGATTCTTCAGATGATGAGGGAAAGATCAACTTTGAAGATGAAAAACGATCGTTTGCTAAACTTCATGATCTGCCAGGAGGGCCAAAAATCTTTTTGCTAATTGCAAAGTTTTGTTACGGGGTCAAACTAGAAGTCAACTCAACGAATGTAGTTCCTCTTCGATGTGCATCTGAATATCTTCAAATGACTGAAGAATATGGAGAAGGAAATCTCATTGCTCACAGTGAAAGCTTTTTCAATGTAGTGTTTGATACCTGGATCGATACATTGAAAGCACTCGAGTCTTGTGAAGAAGTGGTTGAACATGCAGAAAAGCTTGATATAGTTTCAAGATGCATCGAGTCTCTTGCAGTTAAGGCTTGTACGTTTGATAAAGATATGTTTGGTGGGAATGGGATGGAATCAAAAGATAACCCGTTTGCTACGGTCCTTTGGAATGGAATCCAAACCACTTCCACAAATCAAGATTGGTGGTATGATGATGTTTCTAAGCTGAGTTTACCTCTTTACAGACGATTTATCTTGGCCGTTGAATCAAGAGATCTTGATCAAGAACGGATAGCCGGGTCCCTCATGTTCTATGCGAAAAAGTATCTTCCTTTACTAGGTAGAGAATCAAGCTTTTCAAGTGGGAATCTTTCTTCTTCTTCTTCTTCTTCTTCTTTATATTTAAATTCAGATCAAAAGATTCTTCTTGAAGAGATAGTTGACTTACTCCCGAGTCAAAAGCAAGTTGTTCCCACAAAGCTCCTTCTCAGGCTGCTCCGAACATCGATGATTTTACATTGTAGTCCTTTGTGCATTGGGAATCTGGAAAAACAGATTGGGATGCAGTTGGATCAAGCTTCCATTGAAGATATTCTTATTCCTAATATGGGTTATTCAAGTGAGACACTTTATGAGATCGATTGTGTTCAAAGGATTCTTGATCATTTCATGGCTGTAGAGCAGGATCAGGATGAAAGTGAAATTACCGAATCGAGTTTTAATGGTGACAATGAAGATGATGATGATGAATTGATCGGGAAGTCTTGCTCGCTCGCACCAATGACAATGGTGGCTAATCTTGTTGACAATTACCTTGCTGAGGTGGCATCTGATGTTAACTTAAAGCTGGACAAGTTTCAGTCTTTGGCTGCTACTGTTCCTGATTATGCAAGACCGATGGATGACGGGATCTACCGTGCTGTCGATATATACCTCAAAGTAAGAAGTAGCTCAGAGCTAGAGGTGAAAAAATGGACGGGTTGGGTAACAAGTCAAAATCGGGTATTTACTGGTTCAGGTTATGTACCAAATTGTAGTATGCATAGGATTTGCTACAATTTAAAGAGATTTATCATCTTTTTCTCAGAAGGTTACCAAACATTTCATAATTTTGTAGGGGAAGTTTAGTTTGTTTGACCTCAAAAGTCAACCTACGCTTTGCATTGTGCTTTACAATTGATAAGCGATATCATATGTAGATAATCTATACAAATGTGCAACTCAATGACGCATACCTTTTTGCTTTGCAGGCACATCCATGGCTGACTGATTCAGACCGGGAACAAATTTGCAGGCTCATGGACTGCCAGAAACTCTCACTAGAAGCCAGCACTCACGCCGCCCAAAATGAGAGACTACCACTTCGGTTCATAGTCCAAGTCCTGTTTTTCGAGCAGCTTCGGCTGCGTACGTCTGTAGCTGGTTGCTTATACGTCTCTGACAATTACAACTCACAGACTCACCTAAGCAGCAGCATGGTTCTACCAGAAAGTGGGAATGTGCATGTTTTAACCACCAGGGAAAACGACAGGCGGATTTTGGCAGAGGACATGCGTGGACGGGTTTCTGAGCTCGAGAAAGAGTGTTTGACTATGAAGAAAGAGATCAATAAGCTCGTGAAAACTAAAGGAATCAGTTGGAACAGTCTGTGTAAGATGTTTGGACTCGGGTTAAGATTAAAGTCAAAATCTCGTGAAGCTCGTGCTCCGAACAATGACCGTGACCGCAAGAAGGTGCCACCGCCATCAAGAATAAGAGATGCCCCTGAAGGAAAGAAGCAAGATCAACAAAGTGGTGAATTGGTTGATTGAGATTATAGGAACTTAGATTGAGGGTTAAATAAATTTAAGGTTATTCTATTTTTCTGTTAGTTAATGCTGCTGTAATTAGATACTAGATTGATTTTGGACCATCTTTAAATGCTATTTTCTCATTTGTTTCTTATCTGGTTTTACTGATATTTGGTGATGGCGAATGCCTATGAACAAGTAATGATTATACTGTTGAAGTATCATAAGCAAATGCAATTAATGAATCGTTCTTTAATTGTCGCGAGGAGTGAACATTGGGTTGTTAACGGGTCTGAAAACAGGTCGAGGAAATTGACTTGGGTTAAATGGGATTTGGTGCTTACGGATAAAGATCATAGAGGGTTAGGTTTAGGTAGTCTTAATGCCTTAAACTTAGCCCTCTTACAGAAATGGTGGTGGAGGTTTCACTTTTATCTGGAGTCGCTTTGGGTTTAAGTCTTTAAAGAGATTCATGGTTCCTCATTTCTTCATCCTGGGACGATTAAGGGGAGGGGGCATGGTTGAGGATTCGAAAAAAAAAGTGGCTGGTTTGCATTCAAATAATATTATCCCTTCCTCAGTGATATGTTGATTGTTGATCAGTTTGGCTGGGAGACTCAACATGGTTGTGGAAGGATGTGTGGTTGGGGACGGACGCCCTTGAGTCTAGATTCAACCTCTTATTTCGTCTTGAAAGTGACATAAATCGCTTGATCACGGACTGCAAAGGAGGCCGGGACTGGGAAATGGGAATGGTGTTGGCGGCCATAGAAGATTAGGAATTTGACTGAATGAATATTTCATTAATCAATGGCCACTATAAATAATACAATGATGAACAATAATATAGGAAACTTAGTTATGATATACAACAACTTTCCTAAGATAAGGCAATTATCCTTATTTACATAATAATTGCTATTACACCCCCGCAGTCGAATCGGGAGGTTGGCGTACGTTGAGACTGGACCGAAAATCATCAAACAGGACGCGTGGTAGGCCTTTCGTGAAAATGTCAGCAACCTGATAGCGAGACGGCACATGCAGGACACGAACACACCCCCGTTGTACCTGCTCTCGGACAAGATGAATATCGAGCTCAATATGTTTCGTCCGCTGATGCTGAACCGGATTTCCTGATAAATAAATGGCGCTGACATTGTCACAGTAAATGAGCGTAGCCTTGAGGAGCGGTTGATTCAACTCGAGCAAAAGATTGCGAAGCCAACATATCTCAGAGACAACATTAGCAACCCCTCTGTATTCAGCTTCTGCACTGGAGCGAGACACCGTAGGCCGCCGTTTGGACGACCAGGAGAGCAAGTTGTCGCCAAGATAAACGCAGTAGCCGGAAGTAGAGCGGCGGGTATCGGGACATCCTGCCCAGTCTGCATCAGTGTAAGCCCGAAGAGAGATGTTCGGGCCAGGGTTGAGAGAGAGGCCATAGGCGGTAGTCCCCTGTAAGTATCTGATGATGCGCTTAAGAGCATTCCAGTGATCATCCGTAGGAGAGTGCATATGCATACATATCTGCTGAACCGCGTATGAAATGTCTGGCCGCGTAAAGGTAAGATACTGTAGAGCACCTGCCAAACTGCGATAGGTAGTGGGGTCATGAAACAAGGTGGAGCCGGATGCAGGCAGTTTCGAGCCAGTGTCAACCGGAGTGGCAACCGGTTTGCAAGTGTCCATGGCGGCCCTGTGAATGATATCCCTGGCATAGGATTGCTGAGACAAAAACATGCTGTTACCAGTGCGTGTGACCGAGATGCCAAGGAAGTGAGACAACGGACCCAAGTCTTTCATGGCGAATTCAGCGGACAGAGAAGCCATAATACGTCCACGAAGAGCTGTAGAGGACGCGGTCAAGATGATATCATCGACATAGAGTAGTAAGTAAGCAGTGTCTTGACCATGATGATAGATGAACAAAGATGTGTCGGACTTGCTCTGGACGAAACCCTGCAACAAAACAAAGTCAGTGAAGCGCTGGTACCAGGCACGCGGTGCCTGTTTCAAACCACAGAGAGATTTCTTCAATCTGCAGACATGACCCGGATAGCGCTGATCCCGAAAACCCATGGGTTGATGCATATAAACCGTTTCCTCCAATGAGCCATGAAGAAAAGCGTTAGCTACATCGAGCTGGTTAATCACCCAGGAACGTGATAATGCCAATGTTAAGACAAGGCGAATGGTAGCCGGCTTAACAACCGGACTGAAGGTGTCACCACTCACCACAATCAACTCCAACCTGTTGGCTGCGACCATCACATACCAGTCGAGCCTTATACCTCTCCAAACTACCATCTGAGCGAAACTTATGCTTAAAGAGCCACATACACCGAATAATATTCATGTTAGGTTGACGGGGAACCAACTCCCAAGTCTCATTTTTAATAAGTGCACTAAACTCATTGGTCATGGCATTTAGCCATTCAGGTGACGACAAGGCAACCTGTGGGGATTTGGGAATAGGCACAATGGTGGCGGTGTGGAGATTAAAAAGTTGCTTGGGTTTGGTGATGCCGTCCATGGCACGAGTGCGCATGGTACGTGGTTGCGGTAGCGGGTCAGGTGGAGGTGTGATGGGCTGTTGGGGCAGAGGTGGAGATGGTATAGGTGCCGGGTTCGGCTGTTCAGCCTGGGTCGGCTGGGGTGGCTGTTGGGCCGTGGAGTGCAGAGGGGTAGCAGGAGGGGATTGGGCCTGCTAGTTTGGGCCAGCAGTGGGGTTAGGGGTGACAGTAACGGGTGGGCCAGTTGGGCGGCGATGGCGGCGAGTGTATGTAAGGGGTTGGGCTGGGCTGGCTGGTGGGTGGGAAGGAGTGGCGGTAGAAGTGGGCTGGTCAGGTGGGCCGGATGGAGTGGGCCGGTTGACGGGCTCCCAAAGAAGTGGATTAAGTCCACTTTCCATGAAGTCATACGAGCTGGGTTTGGTGGGTTGGGTGCAGGCAAAAGGAAAAATAGTCTCTTCGAATAGAACGTGTCGAGAGACAAAGATAGAGTTGTTGGTGAGGTCTAAACACCGGTAAACACGATGGTTTGGTGGGTAACCGAGAAAGACACAAGGCTTGGACCGATTGGCAAGTTTGTGTATGGAGGTGGAGGGGAGTAAAGGGTAGCACAGGCACCCGAACACGCGAAGGTGTTCATAGGTGGGGTCACAGTTATATAGGAGGGAGGTGGGGGAAAGGAATCGGGTGTGTTTGTTGGGGATTATGTTGAGGAGGTAGGTGGTGGTTTCAAGGGCGTGATGCCAAAACGAAGGCGGTAAGGAGGATTGGGCTAGGAGTGAGCGAACCATGTTGTTGATTGTTCGGATTTTTCGCTCAGCCTTGCCATTTTGCGATGAGGTATAAGGGCTGCATTCCATTTAAACGACAAAAATTGTGAAACGAGTTGTTGTCATATTCCTTGCCATTATCGCATTGAAATTGTTTGATTTTACCCCCAAACTGTGTGGTTATGTAATTATTAAAAATGGTGAAGATAGAAAACACATTTGATTTGTTTGTCAAGGGGAACGTCCACAAAAAATTTGTAAAGTCATCTAAAAACAAAACATAGTAGCGGTGGCCCCCGGTGCTAGGCACAGGGGAAGTCCACAAATCACTGTGAATTATATCAAACGGTAAATAAGTACGATTACAAGAATCAAAAAATGGCATACGAACACTTTTGCCAAAAACACAAGCCTGACATAATGTTTTGTCATGATTATTAGATGACCTAGAAAAAGATAAAGGTAACGAATGCAGAATAGGGGAGCTCGGGTGCCCAAGGCGTTGATGCCAACGATCTTGAGTGATGGCCACAAAAGCTGTAGAGGAGGTAGTGGAAGGAAGTGGTGTTGTCAAAGGGTAGAGGTCTCCCGAGCTATTGCATCGTAGGAGGTGTGCCCTGGTCTTGAGATCCTTCACAGTAAAACCGAAGGGGTCAAACTCAATAGATAATAAATTATCAGTAGTAAGTTTTCGGACAGAGATAAGGTTCTTTATGAGGTTAGGGGCAAAAAGGACGTTATTTAATTTAAAGGGCGGGAATGGTGGTGGCAGGGTAAGGTTGCCTTGACCGATCACGGGAATAGTCATACCATTTCCAACTACAATATATTTGTTAGTGCAAGTATTAAAAGAAGACGGGAAGTCGTTACCTTGAGGGGTTTTCATGTGGCCAGAAGCACCGGTGTCCATGACTCCGTGCGGGTCCGGTTGGTTGAGGGACAACGCGTAGAGAGCCTGCTGGATATCCGTGGGAGACAAGGTAGCCGTGTAGGCTTGATCCGGGGCTGCTCCGAGGATCCCTGCCGAGTTGTTGTTGGGCCGAGCAGTGGACGGATATGGACACGGGGCTGGGGCGGATGGCGCGGACCAAGTGGGCTGCTGTCCCTGCATGAGAGAACTCCATTGACTTGCGGCCCAGGAGTTAAGGAAGACAATATATGGATGTTGTGGTTGAGTGCTCGAGGGGCGGTTTCCACGGTTAGCATTACCACGACCCCATCCCCGGGTTTTACCACGCGGTCTGTTCTACGAAGAAGCAGACGCGGCAGCAGAACCCACGGGATGGGAGACCGTAGTGGCTGCAAGGGCAGTGGCAGCAGCCGTAGCGGACCGAGCAGAAGAGGATTTCTTGGTTGACTCGGCCATAGTGAGTCGGGAGCGGCACTCGTTAAAGGGTGGCAGGGGTTCCCGGTTTTGTAAAACTGTTGAGATGCTCTCGTAGGCCTCGGGGAGACCCGCAAGGAGTTGGGAAACGAGACGTTGGTTGTCAACCGGCGCCCCAACACTGTTCAACTGATCCGCAAGATGTTTAACCTGCTGACAATACGCGGACATGCTCGGGAAGGCTTCAAGGTGTATGTTGGAGAACTGCTGCTGGAGAAGAATTTGGCGAGCAGATTTGTTGTTGTTGAAGTGTTCCTCTATGGCCAGCCAGGCTTCGTAGGCCGTCTGACCCGGGACCAAGATGATATGAAGGAGTGGTTTGGAGATAGTGCCGTAAATCCATTGCAAAACCAAGGCGTCAAGACGTGCCCATAGGGCATCAGCCTCGGCCTGGGCTGCAAGGGCTGCGGCGGCGTCTGCAGCAGACGACGAGCCAGAAGGAGCGGCTGGTGGGGGACGGGGCTGCAGGTGTTGGTATACCAGGTAAGCCCGACAGTGCACCTCGAAGAGGGCTGTCCAGGTTGAGAAGTGCGAGGATTCTTCTTCAAGAATAAGGGGGATGATGGCTTTGATGTTGGTGACCGCCATGGCGGGATGAAGTTTGAGGTCCATGAGGGCTGGGAAGGGAGAAAAGAAGACAGAACAGGAGGGCAGAGGGGAGGCGGAACTGTGGTGGTGGGGTAGGGCCGGCGGTCAGGCCAAGGAAGAAGGAAGAGGATCGGTAAACCCTCTTGATACCATATAGGAGATTAGGAATTTGACTGAATGAATATTTCATTAATCAATGGCCACTATAAATAATACAATGATGAACAATAATATAGGAAACTTAGTTATGATATACAACAACTTTCCTAAGATAAGGCAATTATCCTTATTTACATAATAATTGCTATTAGCGGCGACCACCTAGAGGTGGTATTGAGCTTCATCAATTCACTGAGTTGGTTGGCCTTTTGATTGATCTCCCTATTTCATCTTATCCGGATAGATGGGTTTGGTCATTTGACGGTGCATACTCCGAGTTCATAGTTTAAAGCTTAAGGAGACACATTGATCGATGCACGTTATTTGATGGTCCTTCTCAAACTTACATGATATACTCTGATCCCAAAAAAGGTTAATATATCCGTGTGGCATATTTTGTTGAACCAAATCCCAACTAGATGAAACCTTGGCAAATTCAGCCTTGATATTGATTCCATTGTTGCCTGGTTTGTCACTCGTTCGCGGAAACCGCAGATCATTTGTTTGGAGACTGTTTTGTTACTGATGACGTGGGTAGCTTAAAGGAAAAACGAATAACTAATATTATGGAACAAACGCTTGAAAGGTTGGAGCCTACAAGGGTTCTACAACCGGTGGTGACACAAAGTCAAAAAATGACTTGTCACGTCGTCCCTTTCATCGAGTCAAACAAACAGGACTGATGGAGTAACATCAGCCCATAGACCGCAGGTCAATAGCATTCTCTTACCTTTTGTGGCATGTCCTTTTGTTGCAATCAGGATCAAGGTTTTATGCTTTCTTCTTTGAGTAGATTCTTTCTCTATAAAAGAGAAGCTCAGATCAGATTTACAACACACTCAATCTATCACTCACTTCTCACTCTAAATTATTCTCTTGGTCCCTCACGTGTGGAGAACAATTCTCTTCACTCAGGTTCCAAGATCTTCTACTTCTGATCTCGAGTTTATCTCAGATCAGAAACAAAAAGCATACATAATAAATAATCCAAGCCTTGAACCTCCTTCTACGTTTGCAACGTAGAAGGACACCACGACCTGCGTTTGGCAGATCGAATCCCTTGAACCTTTGAACCTCCCTTGTGACTCAGGACCATTGTTAGACAGATATTTGTTGTAGCAACAAGTTGGCGCCCACCGTGGGGCTGCGCCATTTTCTTTATCTGAAATCAGTTGTGTAGCTCCGACTCTCTCTATGTCTGACCCTGAGTCTACAGAGGAGGTCAACCAGATCTCCCCTGGCACAGATCAAACCTCTCCGGCCAGATCTGTGTCCTTTTCCACTCCTGGAGGAACTTCAGCTGGGACTCAGTCCCCACCTGCTAACACAGCGCCTGCAAACCTGCAAACTCCACCTCCTACTCGTTCTGGGGTAATGTCTCCTCTCCCTGATCTTACACAAACTCCACCTCGTATAGATCTTACCCCTGAAGGAGTAGAGAGAAACTTCTTGCAGCTAAGGTCTCTCCTGAACCAGTACGTTATGAGGGAAAGAGATAAAGGAATCCGTCTCCGACTGGATTACGACGAGGAAGAGGAGATCTCACTCTCTCCCATACCTCCTCCTCCTCTCACTGCTACCTATGGACGCAGACAGTCACCTAGAAGCAATAATGCTGGACCCAGCAGCACTTATACTGCTTCCCACCATGAAACAAGGTCCAGTCCTACTGCGTTCCCCTTGTTCACCACTCAAGCTGCCACTACTGGCATGCCTTTGGGACACGAGTTGACTCTGGATCAACTCTTGCAGTCACCAGTGTCCAGCGTCCCACCTCCTACTGCTACTTCCTGGGAGCAGGCTATGGCCTCACTTCCCATGGCCAGAAGCGCCTCTATGAGTCTCCCAATGGCTACCAACACTGTAGTATCTGAAGGCATTCAAGGCTTCAACCTTATGCCCTACATGATATCTCAAATGATGGCTAACTTCCCTTGGCAGCAGCTCATTAGCCAAGCCATCGCTGAACAACAAGGAAACACTGGGAGGATCACCAACAACAGGGTTGAACATACTGTCAACCAACCCTACAAGCCGAACAGCTTGTCTTGCTTCTCACCTGAGATTGCAGATTATGATTTTCCCAATAAGCTGAAGATGCCAGCCCATATAAGAACGTACGACGGCACTGATGACCCAGAAGACCACCTCCAGATCTTCTCGGGAGCCGCCAGAATCGAAAAATGGGGTGACCCCGAATGTTGTTTGATGTTCATGCAAACCCTTGTTGGATCTGCACGAATCTGGTTCAACGGTTTAGCAACTGGAAGCATCCGAACCTTCGATGAACTCGGTAAAGGGTTCCTGGCCAACTTCTCACAACAAAGACGTTGTGTCAAGGATGCGACCGTTATCTTCCAGATCAAACAAAAAGATGATGAAAGCTTGAAGAGCTTCATTGAAAGATACAAGAAAGAAGGCCTCACTTATGTCGGTGCTGATGAAAAAATGAAGGTTGCAGGGTTCATGAATGCTATCAACTCGAAGTATTTAACTAGGGAGTTCAACAAAAGTCTCCCTAGAACCCTTGAAGAGGCCTTAGAAAGAGCTGAAGCCCACATTCGAGGAGAAGAGGCTGTGGATATCAAGGAACAAAGGAAAAGAGGTTCCAGCTGGAGGAGCAACAGTCCTTCCCGAAAAAGGAGCAATTATGGCACATATGACAAAAGGTCCAGAGGATCTGAGTCACGAAGGTCTGAAAGCAGGAACCCTCCAAGCAGAGACAGGAACGTCAATTTCACAGCACTCACCAAAACTCCTCAAGAAATTCTAGCAACCGAAGAAGTCAAGCACACCTTTAGACCTCCTCGTCCCTTACCAAGAAGTAAAAGAAACGAGAACTCAAGCCAGTACTGTGAGTTTCACGAAGAGAAGGGACACCACACCAACGACTGCTTCCAACTCAAGAAAAGGATCGAGGAAGCTGTCAAGTCTGGAGAACTGGCCCACCTGGTCAAGGGTGTGAAAGAGAACATGGCAGATGGTAAGAAGAAAGACGTTGCCATGGTCTTCGTTGAGAATGAATCCCCAAGTAAAAGGCAAAGATTGGAAGACTGGGAACGACAAGGCATCTACTTCCCCTACACTAAGGGAGAAAAGCACTGTGATCCACTTGTGCTTGAAGCCTTCGTAGGTTCCACCAAAACACAAAAGGCCTACATAGACACTGGAGCTGCAACTGAAATAATGTTCGCCAAGTATTTCAACCTTCTAAGCCTCGAAGAACGCTCCATGCTACGGCCTGCTGAAGCTGCCATAAAAGGTATCGCTGACATACCTATCAAGCCTTTGGGCGAACTAACACTTGATGTAACCTTTTCTGATGGTCAACTACGAAGGACTGAACCACTCACCTTTGTGGTTTTGGACCTGCCATCTAGTTATGACGTTATCATTGGAAGGCCTGGGGTAGTAGTCTTCGATATGACTGTCTCCATTAGCCGAAAGAGTGCAAAGTTCCCAACCAAAGATGGTGTTGGAACCCTCCAACCCTCCACTACAGTGCTGACCATCGACGAGGACCACAACAAACTTGGTCTCAGCATCAACCCCAGGTATCCTGACCAAAGGGTACGAGTCAACACAGCCCTTCCTAGTGACACTCTCATTAGGCTTGAAGGGTTACTAAAAGATAACATGGACGTCTTCGCCTGGTGCCCAAGCGACATGACAGGGATTCCACGAGACATTGCTGAACATGAACTAAGAATCCCTTCCAATGTCAAACCAGTTGTCCAAAAGAAAAGAAGTCTTGCCCCGGAACGAAGCAAAGCTGCGTGCCAAGAGGTTGACAAGTTAGTTGAAGCAGGTATCCTTCGAGAGGTGAAATATCAATCATGGGTTGCAAACCCTGTGATGGTTAGAAAGCCTGATGATTCTTGGAGGATGTGTATCGACTTCAAAGACCTCAACAAAGCTTGCCCCAAGGATTGCTATCCTTTGCCTGAGGTTGATCTGAAAATAGACTCACTTACAGGCTTCCCCTTCAAGTGTTTTCTGGATGCCTACAAAGGCTATCACCAGATACAAATGAAGGAGGAAGACGAAGAAAAAACTGCTTTCCATACTGACAAGGGTATATTCTGTTATAGAAAAATGCCCTTTGGTTTAAAAAATGCAGGTGCAACCTATCAAAGGCTGGTCGACAAGGCTTTCTCCCTACAGATTGGCAAGAACATGGAAGCTTACGTTGACGATTTGGTCATCAAAAGCAAAACTGAAGATCAAATGCTTGCTGACATACAAGAGACCTTCAACAAACTCAGAGAAATCAACATGAAGCTAAACCCTGTCAAATGTTCCTTTGGTTTCGAAGAAGGAAAGTTTTTGGGTCACGTTGTAGGGAAGCAAAGCATAAAGGCCAATCCAAGCAAGGTTCGAGCCATCCTCAACATGAAGTCACCTCAAACTAAGAAAGAGGTTGAAAGCTTGAATGGTAAACTTGCTGCCTTGAAGCGTTTTGTCTCGAAGCTAGCTGAAAAATCACTACCATTCTTCAAGACCCTCAAAGGTTGCACCGATAAGAAAGACTTCAGGTGGACGGAAGAAGCAGAGGAAGCCTTCAACAGTATGAAACACCATTTGGCTTCCCTTCCCGCCATTGCAACACCCGAAGCAGGGGAAATGATCTCTGTCTATCTTTCAGTTACTGATGAAGCCTTCAGCGCTATTCTCACTATAGAAAGAGACAAAGCTCAGGTACCCGTCTATTTCTTCAGTAAAACATTAAAGTTAGCAGAGGTCAAGTACCCTCCTTTGGAAAAATTGGCTTTAGCCTTAGTGCAAACAGCCAGAAGGCTTCGAAGGTACTTTCAAGCACATCCCATACAAGTGGTCACAGACCAACCAATTAAGAATGTGCTTGAAAGACCTGAAACTTCGGGACGACTAGCCAAATGGGCTGTTGAACTAGGTGGACACACAATCACCTACGTCCCTAGAAAAGCAATCAAAGCACAAGTACTTGCTGACTTCATTGCTGAAATTCCAAAGGTGGAACTGGCTGAGGTTAACATAACCATAGACGAACCTATCGACCCTGAAGCCTGGAAGCTGTACACTGATGGAGCTTCCAGTGTTGAAGGGTCAGGGGCTGGCCTTGTGTTAATCAACCCCGAAGGATTAGAATTTACCTATGCCCTTCGTTTGGAATTTCAGACAACGAATAACGAAGCAGAATATGAAGCCTTGATAGCAGGACTCAAGCTTGCAAAAAAGATGATGGTTCACAAGCTTCAAGTGTTCACTGACTCGTTACTTGTTTCCAATCAGGTGAATGACAGTTACATTGCTAAAGAACCTAACATGAAAAAGTATAGAGAGAAGGCTAAAGAAATCATGAACACCTTCCAGTGTTGCAAGATCAAACAGGTCCCAAGGTCTCATAACAAGAAAGCTGATGCTCTTAGCAAGCTTGCTTCGTTGAACTTTGCTCATCTTACAAAAAAGGTGCTGGTTGAAGTGATCAAACATCCTTCAATAGCTGAAATTGAGGTTCAAGACGTCATTACTGAAAATGAACCAAGTTGGATGACTCCATTTGAAAAGTTCCTGCAAAGAGGTGAACTACCCCAAGATCCTGTTGAAGCTGAAAGAATTCGGATCAAGTCTAAGCAATACACAATTCAAGATGACATACTTTATAAAAAGGGTTACTTGGCTCCATTGCTTCGATGTGTTGGTCCTGAGCAAAGCAGGTACCTGATCAAAGAAGTTCATGAAGGAATATGCGGAGCTCATTGTGGTCCAAGATCAGTGGTGGCAAAACTCATGAACCTTGGTTACTTCTGGCCTACTATGCATCGTGATGCGTCTGAACAATTGAAGAAATGTGAAGCCTGCCAGATCCATGCACCAGTCCCAAAGAGCCCCAAGCACGATCTGGTTCCAATCACTTCGGCATGGCCATTCCACAAGTGGGGAATGGATATTGTTGGACCCTTCCCACCTGCCAAAGGAGGGGTCAAGTTCTTGTTGGTTGCTGTTGATTACTTCACAAAATGGCCAGAAGTGAAACCGTTAGGAAAGATATCCGGAAAGAAGATAATTGATTTCGTGTGGGAAAGCATCATTTGTCGATACGGCCTACCCGGGGTGTTGGTCACAGACAACGGCAAACAGTTTGCAGAAAAACCGTTCAGTGCTTGGTGTAAAGAGTATCGGATCACACAAGTCTTCAGCTCTGTGGCATATCCTCAATCCAACGGGCAGGTTGAAAGGATGAACAGGAGTGTGGTTGAAGGGATCAAGGCCAGGCTGGGTCGTCAAGGGGGAAATTGGTTGGAAGAACTGCCAAGTGTTCTTTGGGCAATCCGAACCACCGAAAAGACAAGTAACAAGAAGACACCCTACAGCCTCACCTTTGGATCTGAAGCAGTCATACCTGCTGAGATTGGGGTTACCACACCCAGAACCCTTCATGTCGACATCCAGGCTAATGAGCATGAAACCTCACTCAACCTTGACCTGCTGGAAGAAGCAAGAGACTCGGCAGCGATAAGAGAAGC
Organism: Ambrosia artemisiifolia; assembly: GCA_032199755.1. Lineage (NCBI taxonomy): Eukaryota > Viridiplantae > Streptophyta > Magnoliopsida > Asterales > Asteraceae > Ambrosia > Ambrosia artemisiifolia. Next base: position 5,113,216 of record CM063517.1, read on the forward strand.
CAAATACAAGCAAAAAATGGAGTCTTATTACAATGCCAAGGTCAAGCATGAACGCTTCAAGCCAGGAGACCTGGTCCTCAGAAACAATGATGCAAGCAAGAAAGAAAATCAAGGAAAGCTAGGACCAAAATGGGAAGGCCCCTACACCATCCTTGAGTCTCACAAAGGAGGGTCTTACAAGCTTGCCGACATGGATGGCAAGAAACTCCCTCGTCACTGGAATGGTAAAAACCTTAAAAGGTTCTTTGTTTAAGATGTAAGACGAGTTGTTCTTTTCAAGAAAGCTATGTAATGCTATCACGTAATGAATGAAAGGATCCATGAATCCTCTTTTGAAAAATTTTGTCTTTCTATCCTATAATCAGGTTGAGTACCTAGCAATAAACTCCATGGCAAGGGTCATGTAAGGGGTTGAGCTCCCAGGCCATTTCGCTCAATAGGTTCGAGGGTTGAACGGACCTATATAAGGGGTGAGTTCCTAAATCAATACGACTCCATGAGATAAACAAAAATAGTTTTATAAGTCTCATCGACAGGCTTGAACAACCTACACCAATCGTTCCTTAAGTTTAAAAAAAACAAACTTACGAAAATGACAAACACTTATATAAGTGTAAATAGGATAGCTGGTGACATGTTTGCCTAGACTACCTTAAGGATGAATGACTGCAGCGTTCAACCTTTGAAGGTGCTATCGGATAAACATTCCCAAACAATAACAAAGACAAACAAACACATCACAAAAACAAAATAAGAACGAACAACCATGAAACTTAAGCAAATAACCATAAAAGACCTAACATTAACAGGCTTTATACAAAAGCCAAGCAAAGTCATAAATTGTTCAAAGGGCCTCAGCCCACAACCACCAATGAACCACTACAGGTTCAGACAAAAGATAAAAGTGTTTAGGACACAACGAAAGTAGTTAATTGTTTTACAAACCACAGATGCTAAGAAAGCTACGAATAAAGGGTTCAGGCGTCATTACCAGAACCTGAAGGCTTGGAGGCTTCCTCCTCATTCCTAGCCTTGACCACCTTAGCTTTCTTCGCTTTCTTTCCCTTCTTGGGCAGCTTCTCAACCAGACCAGCTTCGGAGGCTTCAACACTGGCATCCTTGGAAAGTGTATCAGTCATATCCAGGGTCTCCTCACTATCACCCGAATGAGCTCTCTTCTTGGAAACAGCCTGAAGCACCTTAGCAGAAACGGCTTCGTTCAATCCAGCAGGCTTTAACTCCTTCAGCTCCTGTAAAGGTTTCCCATAAAGGGAAGAAACTTGGGACACATAGGGATAACTGGAGTGTTCCATCTTGAGCACAGTCTCCTTGAAAACATCTAAGGAGTTGGGTTGATAAAGAGGAGATTCTTCCAAGACTTGACCAGAACTGCAAGCTTTGAACCCTGCAACGAAACCGGCATGCTTACCATGGGTCAACAGCTTGGTATACACTTCTCCAAGGGCTGAATTGAACTCCGCAGAATGAAGGAGATAGGTAACAACTTGCTGAAAACCTTCTTCAATCAACCATTTGTTGTCACCTTGAGCAGCAGCAAGAGAGATTTCCAGTTCCTTTTTCTGACTCTCAAAAGCTTTCTTCTCTGACTCCAAGGCTAGTTGATCTGCTTCCACTTTCAATCTGGCAGCTTCATGCCTTGCCATCTCAGCCTCATGCCCCTTCTTCAGCTCATCTATAAGGGCAATCAAGGTGATCTCCTTGTCAGCATACTCCTTAGCATCCCTTTTCATGTCAGCAATGGACTGCTTCATTTCTTTCTTCTTCTTAGCAAACTCACTGTACTCACCCATGACCTTCCTAAACCTGTTAATCCCCTCTGGTAGCATAGCCGCCAGATTACAGGTTCCCACCATCATCTTTGCTAGAAGAGCATCATCATCCAAACCCTCGAGACAAGCCTTAGCACCAGGAGTAGCAAAGTGTGCTAAGACTTCCTCACATACAGCAGAAGACTTGAAACTGTCAGTTGCCTTCACATTCCACCCAGGCACATAAACACCCCCTTCATCAAAACTCCCAGACACATCTGGTTCCCTCACCACCTTAACCTTTTTTCCCTTACTCTTCTTCACCACCACATCCACCACAGTATCATCCACCGTCTGATCCTTCTCATCCTCAGAATCCTCAATGTCATCACTAACAGTTACTGCCTCAGAAAGATCAGCAGATTTAGCAGCTTTCAGCAAACGTCTGCTTGACCTTCTTGTTGAAGCCTTCGAGGAACTGGCTTTAGCAAACCCCTTGACATTGGGAACGGCAACATAGTTGGTCCCATCATACCGACCCTTCTCATACTTGGTTAAAGCATCTTCACCATCTGCTGCTTCAGCATCAGTAAATGCAACACCAGAAGCATCATCAGCTTTAATGAAATCCAGAGCAGACATGACTGCAAAATAAACAAAGTATAAGAACCAAGCAAAAGGAAAACAATGAAACCAATAATGAGCAAAAACTCATACCCCGATCACCCTTCATTATAACAGGATCTCTACCAGGCTTGTCCCAGCGAGTGCTAACCCCAGATAATACTAAAAATGGTTCAGCAAAAGGACGAAGCCTTGAAGGACAGGCCCTAAGAGCAGTTAAAAAGCTATGATCAAGTTCAGATTCTGAGGGTTCTGCCTCATTCAGAACAGCCTCAGGAGACCTCCAAACAGGCTTAAAAGGGAAAATCGAATCAGAAACCCAGAAAAACTTGGTCTTCCATTGACCAACAGTAGTGACATGAGAAGAAAGGAGGTTGGTCTCCGCTGATGAACCCTCGAAGGTGAACCAGTCACCATTCTTAGCAAGACGAAAAAATCGCCTAAACATCAGCAGGGTAGGATCATAACCTAGGGCTCTGCACAGACATTCAAAATGCAACACACGGCCAACACCATGTGGATGGATTTGACCAAGAGACACTCTATAGTATTCAAGTACATTTAAGAGAAAAACAGAGAAAGGATGACGCAGGTTTGCAAACTCAAAGTGACGACAATATAAAGCCACAGAACCAGACGGACAATCAGAAACAGCAAGTTGCTTGGCTGGAGCAACAGGATTAAAAGAAACGTCTATTTCCCATTCAGAACAGAACGATTCAACCTCTTTCTGAGAAAGGGTTGAAAACGTAATGGCCATATCCTTCTTAGCACCCATTGTGCCTATGAAGGATGATCAGTGCACTAGACAAGTAAAAAGAGAACTAACCTGGTAATCGAAAAATGAAGAAACCCTAACGGTGGAAGAGATGATTGTGAAGAAGAAAGTGAAAAAGTAAGAAAGGATTAAATGAAAATGAAAAGTAAAAGGGGTTAAAAAGAAAAAAGAAACGGTTATATTATTTAAATATAACTGTCATTATGACATGCAATAATACAGCCCTGAACAGACTGCCACCTGTCACATCAGGGTCAAATCAAAGTTAAACACTGAAGATTAACCGCCTAAATCACAGCGAACCCTCGAACCCTTCAAGCAAGGAACGAATAACAAAAACAGTCAGAAGCTTTCAAGATAACTCGTAAAAACCTTCTGACTTGGGGGGCTGATGACGTGGGTAGCTTAAAGGAAAAACGAATAACTAATATTATGGAACAAACGCTTGAAAGGTTGGAGCCTACAAGGGTTCTACAACCGGTGGTGACACAAAGTCAAAAAATGACTTGTCACGTCGTCCCTTTCATCGAGTCAAACAAACAGGACTGATGGAGTAACATCAGCCCATAGACCGCAGGTCAATAGCACTCTCTTACCTTTTGTGGCATGTCCTTTTGTTGCAATCAGGATCAAGGTTTTATGCTTTCTTCTTTGAGTAGATTCTTTCTCTATAAAAGAGAAGCTCAGATCAGATTTACAACACACTCAATCTATCACTCACTTCTCACTCTAAATTATTCTCTTGGTCCCTCACGTGTGGAGAACAATTCTCTTCACTCAGGTTCCAAGATCTTCTACTTCTGATCTCGAGTTTATCTCAGATCAGAAACAAAAAGCATACATAATAAATAATCCAAGCCTTGAACCTCCTTCTACGTTTGCAACGTAGAAGGACACCACGACCTGCGTTTGGCAGATCGAATCCCTTGAACCTTTGAACCTCCCTTGTGACTCAGGACCATTGTTAGACAGATATTTGTTGTAGCAACAGTTACCACAAAGATTTAGAGACTTGTTTTGAGGATATGAAATTACCGAACATCTCGCATAAAATCTCTCTTTTTTTCCCGTAGGCCAACTTTGTTGTACTTACGCTTATGCATTAAGCACCTTATTATTTAAACACTAACTGCACTTTATATCGAACATGTTAACGGTCTAACGTTATCACCTTCTATTAAGTTGCGAATATGATAATTGAGCAACAAGTTTTAACAAAATGATACAACATTCAGACATTGGTAACATGACATGACTTGAATGTGTTGGAAATTTGGGTGAAAAGAGTATTTTCACATATATAGGAAAATAAGTTTTTCCTAAATTTGTACTAAAATATATACTTGAAACTGATGTTCATTTATATATTTCTTTGTGTTTTTATGTTCTATGTTGTGAGAGCTTCTCAACGAACCAAACCACATCCAAAACGGAGCTAGGATGAATGAGATTTCGATGCTCAAAGTTGAGTGAATGAAACATTCAAAGCTGGAAATTGGAAGTTGAAATGGGCAAGTGGAACTTGTCCCACGTTGGTGCAGAGACAATACTTGGAGCAGTTTATAAGGAAGAACTCTCCAAACTTGCATTTTCATGGAAGCACACACTTGTGAATTCGCGAAGGGTCCACACCCTAACTCGCACACACGCATCACCGTGGGTACACGTGGAACGTTAAAGACGTTCTGCGCGGCTTTGAAGACATTCAATGCAATCTAATTTTCGTTTTTAATTCCTTTGACCAGTTGACTCCAGACTTGTCTATAAAATCAAGATGTCCCTTGCTTTTGGAGAGATACCAATTCACAAAATTCGCCAACACTTTCTCTAGCAATCTTTTGTTCATCTTCTTCAAGTTTTCAAGGTATCATTCGGGTTCTAGAGCTAACTCCGGCAGTACTACTGCTCCAGCTGTTGTACCCTGGGAAACAAAACAAGCTCGTAATAGACTCAGAATTTGTTTTAAGGGACCCGTGTTCAACACGATTCTCAGCCACAATTCTCATCTTCTACCCCTTTCTTGTATCTTTATTATTTTCAGTTGTAATCGTATTTGTATTTTTGCTTTCATTTTATTTGTAATCGTAATAAAATTTGTTTTATTTAATTTTATATACGAACGGTTCCTACAGAATGTATTATATGTTTTACCAATGAAAGGCATGTTAGGGGTGAAACGACCAAAATTAAGCACCTACTAGGTGTCTATATCAATCTATTTTGACAAATTTTAAGGTCATTGTCAGAAACTTAACATGATACCAGAAATACTCAGATCTTTATTACTAAACTCAAAAGAAACAATACAGAATAAAAACTCTCAACAGATCATAAACCAGATCTTCACACAATAATCTCTCTCGACAAAATAAACTCTCTATACCTATCAACGATTACAGTGAGACTCAAAGATCAAACACAAGGTGTGAATGATACTACAAACCCTAATCTGTTTAGACGAAAAGAGAGTACAATAATACTGAGAGACTAAAAGATCTAAACTGAGTTAACGAGCAGAAGACTTGCTTATATAGAGCTGATATAGGTTCGGGAAGAATACCAACCGAACCTATATTGATCGTTGGATCAGATGACAAAAACACACAACGACCAGATCTCTATCGTTGATTAGAGACTGAGGATTGCCACGCTGGCAATCCATGTTGCAACGTATCCGAGCCTAAGAAGCAATCCAGACTGGGCCTTAATCTTCGGGCTTTAATCTTTACTGGACCAATCTACATATCTTCATTATTGGGCTGCTCCAGTTGGGCTGCTCCAGTTGCTTAGACGGACTCAACACGAACACTTCAATCCTTTTATAAAACTACAAAAAATATAAACAGAATATAAAAAACTTTTATAAAAACATTTAAGTAATATAAATTGGAACAATATACCTGATTTGTATTAGACATTTTAACACCCCCCCACAATTTGATTACTTAAATGTTCTTCAGTTATGGATTGAATGGGTCAAATAACCCCAATCTCCTGCACAACTCCTCATGAGCACTTGCAAGAAGACCCTTAGTAAACAGATCAGCCAACTGATCCTTTGAATCAATAGAAACAGTTTTAACAACACCTTTGGTAACTTGATCTCTTAGAAAATAAAGATCTAACTCAAAGTGTTTAGTTTTATCATAAAACACAGGATTTGCAGCTATTGAAATAGCAGCATTATTATCACAAAATACCTCAATAGGAGTTTTGACCAACACAGACAACTCCTCAAGTATATTTCTAAGCCACATAACCTCACAAGTCATAGAGCACATGGCTCTATATTCAGCCTCTGCTGAAGATCTAGAGACAGTAGACTGTTTTTTGCTTTTCCAGGAAACCAAGTTTCCTCCCAGAAATACACAAAACCCAGTCACTGATTTTCTTGTACTTACACACTTACCCCAATCTGAATCAGAAAAAGCTTTTAGATCAAAATTATCTCTTTTTCTAAACCTAATACCTTTTCCAGGAGATAGTTTTAAGTACCTTAATAACTTGAATGCAATTTTTACATGGCCTTTAAGTGGACTATGCATATACTGACTTAGAAAGTGAACAGCATATGATATGTCAGGCCTTGTATGTGAAAGATAAATCAACTTACCAATTAACTGTTGGTAAGCAGTAATATTCACAACACTTTCAGAATCATTAATAATACCAGTTAACACATGATTCTGTTCAATAGGCACATTAACAGGTTTACAACCAAGCATACCATATTCAGACAATAAATCAGTACAATATTTTCTTTGAGTTAAAATAAGATCATCATCTTTTCTTATGACCTCAATTCCTAAGAAATATTGTAATTTGCCTAAATCTTTTATTAGAAACTTTGTTTTAAGACAGCTTTTTAACTTTTCAATTTCACTAACAGAATTGCCAGTGACAACTATATCATCTACATATACTAACAAGATAATAATAACAGAATTAGAATTTTTAAAAAATAATGAATGGTCACATTTGCTTCTTTGAAAACCAAACTCAATTAATACATTCACTAATTTTTCATTCCACATTCTTGGGGCTTGTTTTAAGCCATATAAAGACTTTTTCAGTTTACAAACCTTATTACTATCAGTATCATGATATCCCTCAGGAAGTTTCATATAAACTTCCTCATTTAATTCTCCATACAAGAAGGCATTATTTATATCTAACTGAAATAATTCCCAATTATTATACACAGCCATAGATATAATGCACCTAACAGACACAATTTTCACCACAGGAGCAAATGTCTCCTCAAAGTCTATACCTTCTTTTTGACTATAACCCTTAGCAACTAACCTAGCCTTATACCTTTCAATTTCACCATTTGACTTATATTTTATTTTAAAAATCCATTTACATCCTACAATATTTTTATTTTTAGGTGTATCAACAACAGTCCAGGTGTCATTTCTATTTAAAGCCTCAATCTCATCATTCATTGCCTGAATCCATTCAGGACTTTTTGAGGCTTCAGTATAAGACCTAGGTTCATATCCTTTTGAGAGAGTAGTAGCAAAACATTTAGATTCACTAGACAAGTTAGCAAAATTAACAACTTTATTTATACTATACTTGACTTTTCCATCAAGAATAAAATCATCATATTTAGAAGGAAAAACAGAAGTTCTTGAAGTTTTTCTGAAACTTTCAATATCAGCAGACTCTGAAGTATTACCCTCAGAATCATGTTGGTCATCACTTGTAGTATTCACATGTTCTACCCTATCAGAACTAGTCATTCTGTTGGTTGACTGCTGGTTTCCAGCCATGTCATCATCATCAACAGGATGATTAGTTGATTGCAGACCATGTGTTCCTACATCTAACCTACCTATCCCCCTTCTATCATCATTGGGATCATTTACTTCAAAACCATTTTGAGAGTCTGAGTTTTCAAAATTATCAAAAAAGTTTAAACTATTAATGTGTTTTTCAGAATTAGAATCAAATGAATCAAAAATTTTTGGTTCCTTAAAAGGAAAACAATTTTCAAAAAATTTTACATCTCTTGAATAGCCAACAGTTTTGCTATCAAGACTGAAAACCTTATACCCTTTTTTCTCATTTGAATATCCTATAAAGACACATTTTTCAGATTTACTATTAAACTTATCTGACTCATTTAAAATTGTACAGAAACACAGACAACCAAACAGTTTTAAATGATCAAGAAAGGGTTCAAAACCATATAACATCTCATAGGGGGTCTTTCCTTCTAAAATTCCAGATGGTGTCCTATTTATCAAGTAAGCAGCAGTTAATACACACTCAGTCCAGAATCTAATAGGTATATTACTTTGAAACAAAAGAGCTCTAGCAACATTAAGAAGATGTCTATGCTTCCTCTCAACAATACCATTTTGTTGAGGAGTATAGGCACAAGTTGTTTGATGAACTATTCCATTATCCTTACAAAACCTTGACATTTGTTGATTTACGAATTCAAGACCATTATCACTTCTGAAACACTTTATATGTTTACCAAACTGAGTTTGAATAATATTAAAAAAATCTTTAATATTTTCAAAAACTTCTGATTTATTTTTTAGTAAACACACCCATACTGCTCTGGAATAGTCATCAACAATTGTTAAGAAATATCTAAAGCCATCCCTACTAACAACTTTATAAGGTCCCCATACATCTAAGTGAACCAGTTCACCAACATGTGTTGATTTATGGTCACTTAGTGGAAATGGCTCCCTATGTTGTTTGGCTCTAAGACAAATCTCACATGGTTGAGTTTTATCATGTTTTCCTAGGTTGAGTTTGTTTCTAAATACATTAACAGCTTGATCAGCAGGATGACCAAGTCTAGCATGCCAAATATCATATAAGTCAGAGCTAAAACAGACCTTAGTATTCAAGCATGCATTACCACATAGATACAGACCATCAAGTTGATTACCAGTCACCAGGACTTTCTTGGTTAACTGGTCCTGTATATAACAAGTATTTTCATCAAACCCAACATACAACTTATTATCCCTAGCAAGTTTGTGTACAGAAATAAGGTTTACTTTGTATTCAGGAATAACTAGAACATCTTTTAAAATTACATTATTAGCAATTTTAACATTTCCAATCTTAGTGACTAAAGCCTTTGTTCCATTAGGGTGATTAACATGTATGTTTAAATCAGACACTTCAACATAGTCAGTTAATTCAACATTATCAGAAACCATGTGTTGACTAGCACCTGAGTCAATAATCCATCCAATCTTAATTTTATCTCCAGTTTTACTAGCAAAGCCAAATATAGGTTTACCACATATATTAGCACAGAAAAAACTACCTGAAATATTGCAGCTCTGTGGACTTTCCTTAGTTTTATCATTCAGAAGACTCAACAGTTTGGACAATTGTTCATTTGTCAAAGAAGGAACAGAATTATCAGTATCAATACTAACATTATTACTACTAGTATTACCCCTGCCCTTTTTTGACTGATTCCCTCTGGATCTCATCCAAGAAGGGTATCCAATAATCTCAAAACACTTGTCAGCCAAATGACCATTCTTATTACAATGAGAACATTTTAAGGTAGACTGATTAGTGTTCTTATTACCAAATTTCTTACTAAAATCAGAAAATTGTTGATCAGTTTTAGCAAGAAAACCAACAGTTTGAACCTTTTTATTTGTTCCACTAGAATTTCTATGTGACTCTTCTCTAGACACTATAGCATAAGCTTCTTTTACAGAAGGTAACACATCTCTAGTTAACAAATTAGTCCTAACAGTTTGATAATAACTATCCAATCCCATAAGAAATTGCATAAGTTTGATCATTTGGCTAAAACTGTTAAAATCCTTTGAAGCATCACATGTACATGGAGGTAATTGGAGTATTTGATCCAATTGCTTCCACATAACATTTAACTTCTGATAATATTCAGAAACAGAAGTTCCATCTTGAGAAAAACTATTTATTTTTTGATATAAATCAAAAACCACAGAACCATCAATTTTATCATATGTCTCTTTTAATTCTTTCCAAACATCACTAGCTAGTTTAGAGAAAACTTGTCCTAAGTATAATTCCTCAGACATAGAATTAAGAATCCAAGTAAGCACAATAGAATTACACCTATCCCATTGTCTAGCAAGAACAGGATCATCAACAGGTTTAACACATTCTCCATTTACAAATCCAAGTTTATTTTTAACAGACAAACCTAAGATCATAGCATTAGACCATACACTGTAATTGTCAGTACCTTTTAATTTGATACTAACAATAGTTAAGTTTGTTGAGTCACTAGGATGCAAGTACAGGGGGTCACCAGCATCTATCTTATTGATCAAGGTTACAGGATCAACAATAGCACTATTGGGATCCTGACCTTGACCCCCTCCACCTGATCCTTGATTATCATTAGTCATAACTACCAAACAAACAGTAACAACACAACAGTAGATCACACCAGGAGAAACAACACACAGCAGTCAAACACAAGCAATTAATACACAAAAACAGACAAATCAAACAAAAGACACAAGGCGAAGCTGTACTGGTGTTCCAGATCACTGGTTCATCACTCTATGGTGCCAGCGCAGGTCCTAGTACAGGAGCCACCTAACTTTCTAGACCAACCCTAAAGCTACACAGGAATGCAAACCCTGGCAAAGACTCCTTAGGACAACTCTATAATAATAAAAAAGAGTCCAGGAACAATCTCACCAATATAGCCCAAGTTAGGGTTCTCCAAACTCGTAATATTATAGCCTTCACTTAGGGCTATAATATCAGAGAGCACACTAGAAGATTTGCCTTCCAATCAATATCACAGATCTTGAGAGTAGATCCGTTCCCAACGTTCAGTAACACCTTTAGATACGATCCTTAGATCTGAATCACCAGATCTACACCAGGTCGAATCAAGAACTGACCAGTAGTTTGATGAATCGAATGAAGGCTATTCAGCACCTTCAAACAACCAAAAAACCCTAATATCAGCGGAAGACTATAACCAGAATCAATACCAAACCTGGCTCTGATACCATGTCAGAAACTTAACATGATACCAGAAATACTCAGATCTTTATTACTAAACTCAAAAGAAACAATACAGAATAAAAACTCTCAACAGATCATAAACCAGATCTTCACACAATAATCTCTCTCGACAAAATAAACTCTCTATACCTATCAACGATTACAGTGAGACTCAAAGATCAAACACAAGGTGTGAATGATACTACAAACCCTAATATGTTTAGACGAAAAGAGAGTACAATAATACTGAGAGACTAAAAGATCTAAACTGAGTTAACGAGCAGAAGACTTGCTTATATAGAGCTGATATAGGTTCGGGAAGAATACCAACCGAACCTATATTGATCGTTGGATCAGATGACAAAAACACACAACGACCAGATCTCTATCGTTGATTAGAGACTGAGGATTGCCACGCTGGCAATCCATGTTGCAACGTATCCGAGCCTAAGAAGCAATCCAGACTGGGCCTTAATCTTCGGGCTTTAATCTTTACTGGACCAATCTACATATCTTCATTATTGGGCTGCTCCAGTTGGGCTGCTCCAGTTGCTTAGACGGACTCAACACGAACACTTCAATCCTTTTATAAAACTACAAAAAATATAAACAGAATATAAAAAACTTTTATAAAAACATTTAAGTAATATAAATTGGAACAATATACCTGATTTGTATTAGACATTTTAACAGTCATATTAAAGTGATTATTTTCGTAGTATTCTTTCCCGACGCCTTTCTCTGTCACGAAAATCTGTATTACAAACAAGCATTAAGGGCCACAAATATTATGTTACAACGCTATTGTAGTTATGACAGTGATTTCAACCTTTTAGTAGTAAGTCACAACAATGCATTGTTTGAGATTCGATGCAAGTTGTTAGGAACATACCTTACGAATTGTACATCAAATATTGTGTGACTATTAAAGAAATGAATATTATTCTATCAAGACTTATAACAGTCATTTGATGCTGTACTGACACTTTTAAATGAATGATTTACTAGTCTCCATCTTGGTTTTAAAAAGCGCGAAGCGCACAAAAGCGACGAGGTCTAAAACCGAGTTGCAAAGCGCAAAAACAGTGGGCTTTTCGTACGCAAGACGATTATATAATATTTTTTTATGTATGCTATAGGTTTTTAACATTATTTACTCAAAATATAGATACAAGTAAGGTATACATATGATTTAACTTAAATGTACGACCTTTTTAGCTATATGTATAACAAATTTAAGCACAAAAACATTATGTGTACGAAGAGTGCGCTTTTAGTGTGCTTTTTTGTTGCGCTTTTAGGGCGCTTTTTGCGCTTTTCTTGCCCTTTTAATACACTGCTCGCCTTGGGTGACATAAGGCGCACGGGTTGCGCCTAGATGCGCTTTGCGCTTAAGCACCCCTCGAGCGCGCTTTTTAAAACCAAGGTCTCCATTGCATATAATGCAACACTCTCTGTTGTAAAACAAGGTCTCGAAGGCCGAGTACTCCCCGAGTAATCGCTACAAGGTAGGTTGCCGAGTACCGATTACTCTACGCCTAGGCCGAGTACTCCCCGAGTACTCTCCGACTAGGCCGACAACTCCCCGAGTACTCCCGACTCCGACTAGGGGGCGCCTAGCGACTTTTGCAACCATGGCAACACTAAATTGACAATATGTATGGGATTTCAAGGGCTTCATTTCTAAATATTAATGATTCTCATTCCACCATTGTCAAACACTTGTAATTGTTTCACACAGAAGTGAAATGGAAATGTAGTAATAAGGTGCAAATCAGAGTGTAAAACCACATAGGCTAGCACCATCAAAAGGTGGTCATGATTATGATGGTACACCATTGTGGTGGTATGGGCCACCCATGTGTGACCAAAGGTGAACAACTCAACCCCTTTTTTTCATCATCCACATCCTCATCCTCATCTTCAAATCAATCAAATACACTTACTTTCCATTATTCATGCAAGGTAAACCCTTTATTCAAAGATTAAAAAATCTAACCCACCCTATCTTATACTTACTTTTTACAAGACGTGTAACATGTGCATTAGAAAGTGTACTTGATAACACTAACACCTAGTTTTTTTTATTTGTTGCATCTATTAAAAAATCACCAAGCCCCATCAAAATAAAGACATAAAAATGTGTGAAACAAACAAGCACAACACAAGATATAGATGATAGGTGTCTTAATTCTTATGTCATAATAGAACAAAACCATTCACCCCCAATTATCCCCCCCACAATTACAAAGCTTATACCCAAAAAAAAAAAAGAACCATTTCTCCTTATGTACATCACCCCCAAAAATTACACAAGGAAGAACATTTGAACCACAAAAACAAAATCAAGAAAGAACCCTAACCCCCTTATCTTTCACCATTTTTATACCCCTCTCCCCCAAATCTTACCCCTTTTATTGCTTTACACATCCATTGCGCGAAAAGTATCGACACCCAAAATCGCGCTTCCTGTCCCCCCAAAAAACGTTATATCCACTTTACCTTGGTTTAGGTGATGCAAACGACCATATAGGACGGACTGGTCTTTGTGCCGATGGGCTGCCCAAAAGTGAAGCTTGAGATCGAGTCAGCATCTCAACCATTGATGGGGTTTGATAGGCTTGCACCAGGCTTGAACCGTCGGTTGAGTCTCCACGAGCCGTGGCCCGTTGCCATGAGTGTGAGCTTAGCCCTGATAATATGTATGCCCTTCCTGATGCTTCATACATGTGTCTGCTAGCCATCCTTTCTTGCATTTCCTTGAGTTCAGCATCGAGGGCGACACATAACCGGTCACCTGACTTAGCCGAGACAGTTTCAGAGAGAACCCGTCTGCAGTTTTCAAGGGTGCTAATGGCTTGTGCCAGATCACCTTCTTCCGCTGCAGTTCTTGCTTGTACCATGGCTTCTGCTGCTTGTAACCTGTTCTTTTGTCTATCAACTTCAACAGAAACAACTTCCTGACCAAGATTTTCTGGTCTTTTGATACCGACATCCACGCTCTCTAAGTTGACCGTCTCTTTAGTCAAAGGATCAGTGTAGTGACATCTCACTTTCAACAAACAAGTCTCCTTAAAAGTCAACTCTTTCGGGATGTTGACCGAAACAAGAAAATCCCTCTCTTCATCAGCATACAAATCTCCCACGTCGATGCAGCCTGATTTCCCATCCGCCATTAAGTGATTTTTGTAACTACCTGCCTTCAAAGATCTAAGAACAACATTAGGGTTTACACTCTCGAGTATCACTCGTGCATCTTTGACCACAACACTCAAAAGTCCACCTATACATTGTGCAAATGCATCTTGAATCACACCTTCGGTTTCAATAAACGAAAATGTTCCACCCGAAATCTCGGAAATTGAGTGCATTGAAGAGGCATCATGATCTGTCCCGAACCCAAAAGCATGGACCGGAATTTTTATTCCCGGATTTCCATCACCACCATGGATAGACTCTGGAAGGAGTAACTCGTAATTTGACTGATTTTTCCTGCCACCAGAATTCGAACTTCCGTTAACAGTATAAGTGTCTTGTCCATCCGATAACAGAATAATACTCCCAACTGGGTTGTTCTCCCTTCGGTCTTCCATCACCTTAGCACCTTTTCTCAGACCTTCAGCAATATTAGTGCCACCATTAGCCACCAATGAGTTGACGGCTTGGAGGGCCTGCTGCTTTCCTGTATCAGACATTTTCCGGAGGGGAAAGAGGCGGCGGGCAGTGGAGGAGAAGGCAATCACTGCCAGCCTGTCGGCTGGTCCAAGATTTTGTATTACAAAACCCATGGCCCGCTTCAAAAGAGCGAGTTTTGTGCCTGCCATACTACCACTTGTATCAAGAACCGTGACTAGATCAACAGGGGCTCGTGGGGTCTGATTAACTTGGCTAAAAGTGGGACCTTGGTTCGCGTTACTAGACTTAACCCCTGAGACGGAAGCTGGAGCTTTTAGGTGGATCAAAACGGTGAAATCATCAGCAGCACTGAACCGTGGGACTGCTGGAACCTCGGTGTATGTTTTGACTGATACCCTTTTCAAGTTAGAGTTTTCTAAAGAGGGTCTGTTTGTAAATTTAAGGTCCAATGGTTCATCATCATTAAAGACGGTTGGTTCGGGGGTTGGGAAAATCGGTGCCGCAGCATGTCGGGGGCTGTTTGGACGAGGTGGTATTGGGCGGAGCAAAGTCATAACCGAGTTGTCATTTGACCAGTTTACAGGATTTATTCTTGTCCTTCCTAATGGTGGGCCTGGATTAGTAGAACCCTGCAAAGGAACTTCTTTCCATTTTGCTCTGCAAACCGGGCAGATTTTATTACCGTATTTGACATTTGAAGCGATACACTGGAAATGGAATGAATGCGAACATTCTGCTGTAAAAATGGCTTGACCTTCTCCTCGTTTCATTGAAGCTAAACATATCGTGCACGTTTTCTGTCACAATAAAAAATATTTCTTTTTAATAACAAAAACGTAACGAATTTTTTAAAGTACGATTTACTCGCATAATTCACAAAATGAATAAGAGCTTGAACTCTAAATCCAGTTCAAACAGCAACACAAAACCTTGTTATTTTGACTTTCAAAAGTCAAACCATGTACTTGTTAGTTCAAAAACCATTAAAATTAATTAAATATGTTTTACCATGATATTCTCTCTGTGTTCACAATACTTTCCAATATAAAAAAGTAGCTATCAATTTATTCTAAAATCAAACAAATCCACATCAATTTGAAGGTCAAAAAGGCATTTAATTTGACATTGAAAGTCAAACAAGATTCATTTAAACAAACAGGAGAATAAGGCAAACACAAGTGGATTAGGTAGCTACAAGACAATATGCAAGACAACAACATTATTAACAAACAAGGACTAAAACCCTAAACCAAGAAAAAGCTCATCATGAGAGATTAAGACAAACATTTGCTTATTTTCGGATTTTCGTTCGTCTTTTTTCTTAATTTACTTATTCGATTATGAAGTTTACAAGGCCTATAAGTAGATAGTCAACTAATGAGGCAACCAAAAACTCTTGGATCTTTATTTTACCTAAAAGGGATCATATCAACATCCAGTGAAAAGGAAATCTAAATCATAAAAGTTACTAAATTAGTGCTTATATTAAGCATAAATGATAAACCTTTGAATGCCATGTAATAAATTTGCTATCAAATCTGCATATCACAAGTTGAGTATCTTTAAATAATCAAACAATATGAAAAACTTGAATAGCACAAAATTAAAAAAAATAAATAAAATAAAAACATTTCCCCCTCAAATAAAAAACCTTAAAGCCTCAAGATTTTAAAACAATCAGAGATGCAATCAAACTAGGGTTGTTCTGGGTCCTTTTAAAAAGAATATTTATCTCCAAAAAACTAATAAAAATGCAGCAATAAATGTAGAAAATCATAAACTAGACAATTTAATAATTTATTCACCCAAAAAATATAACAAAAGCTTATGGCTTTGCATAAATGGAAGCATAATAAAATCTGACCAGAAAAATAATTTAAAATCCACTGTTTAAGTTTTCATATCACCTTTTTTTCCCTTGAAATTAGTCATCTTTGGGAAGCTAATTTGACTTAATAATATTCTCTGCTTTTTTAAGCAAACAAAACAGAGAAAAAAACAAAAAAAAACAGCCACCAAGAAAGATAAATAAAAAAACAAATTAATTGAATAAATTTCTACAAGACAATAAACAAATCCAAGATTCCATAGTCAAAATTAAACCTAAACAAATCAACCAAAAAATGCAATAGTAATAATAATAATATAGACCTTAGAAGATCTGTTGAAGCTTTTAGAGAGACGTAAACTAGGAGACGCCGGACGAGCGTAGCTCCATCCCGCCGGCGCCGGAGACAGCAAGGCGGCGTCGGAAAAGCCATCGGAATGCGGCGGAGATTCGTCAGCTTCAGCCGTGGGAACATAAACACACAGATTAGACGCTAAAGCCATCTTCACCTTCCTCCATTTACTACCCATTATTATTGTTATTATCAGATCTTGGAGTGGGTATTGAGAGAGAATAATAATTGAAGAGAGTAGTAGTAGTGGTGGTAAATAGCAGTAAATGGTTAGGCACGAAAACCGAGGAGGGTTTTTAGAGAGAGAAAGGAAAGACGATGGATGGATGGATGGATGAATGAATATGTTTATGATGAATGATGAATGATGATAATGGGTATAGGTTGCAGAAGAAGAAGTTGTTCTCAGCTACTGCTGCTGCTGCAGTTAATGGCGGCCATACATTAAATTAAATGAATTTCTTCCATGGAGGAGAGAGATAGAGAGAGAGATATGAAGTAGTTGTCTTTCCTTTTGTGGTCTGTTTTGTTGACCTTTGATGTGGTTGAGTTTAGCAAGTGGTGTGTTTTATACCCTCTGTTCGATGCTTTCAAATAATAAAAGTTTTGGTAGGGTAAAAACATGTTTACTATGGTAAATACATTTTACTCATCCAAATAAATACTCCATTAAATATTGTTTTTATATCAGTTTTGTAAGAAACAGTTTATATAAAGATTAAAAGAGATATGTAACTAAGGGTTAAGGGTTAGGATTAAATACACAGTGAGAAAAAGATAGGAAGTCGTAGAAAGGGTATTAAATGGACTCTGATTGAACTCATTGAATCAGCATTGGAACCGTCTTATCGAACCCTACGACGTTAGTTTTTAGGTCTTCGTTTTTTGGAGTTTTAGCTTGTAGTTTTTAGAATATCGTTATATCATTGTGTCTTTTATGTACCATTGTGTCTTTTTCTTATTTTCATCATTGTGTCATTTTTTCAATTCATTATGTATTTTTCCTTCAGCATTGTGTTATATTTTTTGGTACTGTGTTATATTTAGTGACTCATTGTGTCATATTTCATGATATATTGTGTTTTTGTATCATTCTCACCCTTCTTATTTTTATTACACTGTGTAGAATAACTTGAACACATAACTAATTATACTTGAAACAAATTTTATATAGTAATGTCTTTTTTTTTCTCCATGATAACAAGGATACCAGGATAGCATATGAAATATGATATGTATGTCAATATGAAATTCAATCTTGATTTAACTATTGTGATATTATCAACATTTATCATCCATTTTGCCTTTAGTAGTTTTGGTTCTTTGACTTTCGAAGCTATCGGGTTTTTAGATAGAGTGCAGAGTTTCTAAACATAGTGCGGAGTGTCATGCATAGCAATTTCTCGATCCTTAGGTACCAATATTTTGTTTCTCATCCTGCTGTAAAAATTCAATTTATGATGAATGTTATTTATGAAAAAAAAAATTGATAAAACTGAAATGAAATAATTGATGAAAAGGATGTACTAACTCAAAACTTAGCTCATAGTCACTAGGGGGCGGGTGCTTCAATGAAACATTTTCAACTTCACTTATTTACACCAATCATACGCTGCCACATCATTTCACTAATTCACTTCACTAAAACAGTTTTTTGGAAGCAGCACTCCACTTATTTTTTTACCCAATCTGATAGTTAAATGATGAGTTAGCTAAAGGACGTGGCAAGGACGTTATGCATTTTCTTAGTTAAACCACAACGTATAATCTTACAAATCCTAATTTAAAACCGGTTATGTATTCAGCTTGTGATAGCCCTTAACATAAAAAGTTATGTTTTCGTTGTATTCTATTCGAACTTGCAAAATTAATAAAAACTTCATAAAAAACATTATCAAGGTTATTAACAGTAATCACTACATTATATTTTAGTGTTTAGACGTAATAGATAGCAATTGATCTATTTTTAGTTTGAAGGCCAAGAAAAAGGAATGGACCCTCTTTTTTTATTACTAGATGTTTCAATAGTAACATTCCTTTGTAGTTTTATTGTTGATTTTACTTGTGTTTAGTCTTTCCTGCTTAGAAATCATATAGGAATTTTTGAAATGGATTTATTTGATTGGTTCATCAATAGTGTTGCCATAATCCCTTTTTGAGTCTGGACCATTAATTCTACTATTGTTAGTGAGCATTAATGAAATAACTCTATTATAGAGATAAGGGACATCATTCACATGGATATAGTAAGTCTCGCTTGGGCTCCTTTAATTGTAGTCTTTACATTTTCTCTTTCACTCGTAATATGAGGAAGAAATGGACTTTAGAAGCACTCCTAATTTAGTTGAGGAATATAACGGTATCAATTGTTTTATAGATCTATATTTTACTGTTTAGAAATTAAAACAATTGTACTTGTAAAAACTATTGTTTATGTCGAATGCGTAGAAATGTTGATTTTTTTTCGTCCACATAAAATGTCATGTTAATAACCAGAATGAAACTTCCGTTCTAGTTATTTTGCGTTTGAATTATAAAAAGCGAAATCCCAAATGGCTTGTTATTTCTTTTGTTCGTCTCTCTCTCGATTGACTTTTGTCTTCATCAATTACCCACCTTTATTTTTTCTTTTTTCATATCCCATGGTGTTTAATTTCTGAAAAAGTGTACTTTATTTGGATACTTTGATCAATTAAAGTAAAATTTACACCTTTGGTAAATACAACATCTATTTTTAATTATAAATACAGGATTTTAGTTTATTTATAAATAAAAAGGAATATTTTAAGGCAAATAATAAAAATATAATCTATTTGGGCCACACCATAACATTCATACAATAGAATAATTTATAAAATAATTTTAAAGTATGTTTGTATATATTCAGAGTATAGACCTAATGGAAAGTGTGTACTCAAGAGTCTAATGTATAAAGTAGGGTCACTTTTTATTAAAAAATAATAAAATATATAACAATGATACTCTCGTTATTCATATAAAACATCATAGTAGAATACGGATTACAAATGTTTAATAAAACGAATACAAAAATACAATTTATATATTAAACTCGATTTAAGCTGGTGGTAGCTTCTTCAACACGTATTCTTGTGATGTCATAGACTCGATTCTTCATCACTTAAGTCTTCAATCATCCTTCGTAACTGCAACAATCAACACACTAAAAAAGTGACAAAAATTTAGTTAAGGACCGTGTTAAACACATGGCCCTTAAAACAGACTTCGTGCATTTCTCAAAACCAACACATCTGTTTCCAGGATGCAACAAAGGAAATAGTAGTTGTACTGTCGGAGATGGCTCACATGCCCGAGGTCACACCGGGTTAAGGTGTTTCAATATATGTGGAAAAATAAAAAGATGAAGTTGGTGATGGTGATGGTTGAAGAAGTAGATAGTACTCATCTATAAATTCTACGAAACTTTTTACAAAATTTTCACTAGTATTATCTTTTGTTTTTTATTTTACTTCTCTTATTCTCACATGTTCCCTTTACGTAGAAAAATAAATGATAAGAGGTCTCTTTTATACTCATCTCAAAACTCTATATTTAATTGTTTTATTTATACACAATTAAAATAATTTTATGAGTCAAATAAAATCTTAATTTGACTCTTGGAAGTTAATGTCATATTAAATAAATTATGAGCCATAATCAAAAACTCAATAATGATTCTTGAAATAGTCAAATCAAAACAACCATTTTATGATGGGAAATTGGATTTTAACACCCTAAACTATTGACAATTGGCCGTTGACGCACCGAACTACAAAATTGACCAACACCGCACTGTAATTTTAACTTATTGGCCTGTATCACCCTCATACTAACCACGGTTAATTTTTGCTGACGTGGCATGGTGACGTGTCCATTTTTGCTGACGTGGCAGGTGATGTGTCCATGACACGTCAGCTTATTCCCCATGCCACGTCAGCAAAAATGGACACGTCACCATGCCACGTCAGCAAAAATTAACCATGGTTAGTTTGAGGGTGATACAAGTCAATAAGTTGAAAGTATAGTGCGGTGTTGTTCAATTTTGTAGTTCAGTGCGTCAGCGGCCAATTGTCAATAGTTTAAGGTGTTAAAATCCAATTTCCCTTTTATGATAGATAAAAAATTTCTACTAGTGTCACCAAAGTTTATGAATATTCAATTCAACCATTCAACATCGAGTATCGATATGTCATTCATCTTATCTCTGGTTTAGATGTGTTTTGGTTTGTTTGTCAAACTCTCACATCATATATAGCAACTCATAACTAATTATCTATATAACTCATATATAAATTTAATTATTTATTGTCCAAAATTAGTGAAAAATCATCTCCGCTAATATTTTTCCAACATTTAGTACTCGAACTATCCTATGCTTGAACCGATCCTATTGAATGTTTTGTCGGCTTTAGCAAAGGGATGAGCATAAAACCATATTAAGCAAAGAACCAAGCCGAACAAATAACAAAAGATTTGGTTAAGAATCTCGTGAAAACCGAAAATAATGGTTTTGTTCTCTTGATAATCCACTTCTAGTACTTAAAGGACTGTATCCCAAATTAGCAATGGGTTAAAGGATTGTAAAGAAAATCAACTATAAAATCTAATTAACGGTGGACGCATACATGTGTCATCCTTTTTGGCTTACTGGCTAAAGCAAACTCCTGTTAATTAATCTTCTATAGGCCATTATTGGATGAGGATGATCTTATTCAGATATCAAACTTCTGAGAGTATTACTAGCTTGTGGCGTTTTCGGAATCGGTACTTTCGATTCGCTACTGGTATCTTACTGATTTTTACCTTTGAATACCGATACTCGTTCTCAATTTTGATGATTTTTGAGATCAATACTTTAGGTACATGTACGAGCTCATCTCAAGGTAAAATCACACATGTCTACGTAACGATATGTAACAATGTGTTTTTTTTGGTCCTGTTTTTGACCTTTCACTTTACCATAATATATAACCTTAACATATCATAATAATAATTGATGTATATTAACGTCAATTCATGTCTACTTATGTCCCTCTTTCGTTCCTTTAGTAAAATCAACATTTATTCTAAAATAATGTCACGTTTGGTTAAAATTTGTAATTTAATAGTAACTTTATGACTGTGGAGGCTAAAAATATTAGCAAGTAGGATGATTTGTAAGACTAACATGAGATATGATGATTACACATTTGTATGATCTGCGAATAAAAAAGCCCTTTAAGATTATTATTTTTTTCAAGCACCATAATTTTATATTATAAATATCAATTGACAATTTGAGGCATAAACTCATTCGCTTGAAAAGTTATTCTAAATTCACATACACTCAGAAGTTTTTTAAGATGTTGAGATGCATCATCATCTTAGTCGATATAATATCCTTATAGAATTTCCTCAAGAGAATTCCACGTAGGAATCTATATTTCGATGGCCGAAAAATGTATGTTGAATTTTCATCCAGTTGGGAAAAAAAGATGGGATGAAAACATATCGACACGTTTATTTTAAAACAATATACGACATATTAAGTTAAAATAAACGTATCAAACTGGGATTTGAATCAACTTTGGATGGATATGTTCAAATACTAAAAACTATAAATAACTAGCTTTTATCCCGGGAGTGTCCCGGGGTTGAAATATCTAATATAACATAATAAAATATCTAATATGACAACATAATTAATAATTTGTCAATACATGATTAATGAATAATATTATTATTATTTATTTTTAAAAATTTCTGTCATAAGTTATCATATTCAAATATAAAAAAAAGGAATCTCTGTCTATGAAGTTATATTTATCGTTTGTGATTTATTAGTAGAGTAAAATATATTTGAAAACAAAACCCCACAAAAATACTTTTTTTTCTCCGTTTTTTATATAGCACTATGGTACTCGTTGGAAACATAATACAATGCTCGTTAATTTGGTGTAATTTTTTTTCTTTAAAAAATCTCGTATATAAAAGATATTAACGTTTAAAAGTTATGGGAGGAAACATTAGAGAGAAAATTTAATTTTGTTTTTAAATTCTTATCTTTTCCTAAAATAATTATAATATATATAGATTTATTAAAAAAACTCAAAAATTAAAAATTCCTACATGATGCCACGTGGCACATTCAAGGAGGGGTTGAGGCCTCCATTGAATGCCACATAATCAAAGTTCAATTCTTTTATTATAAGTTATAGATAGATTATAGATTATAGATATATAGCAAAAACCACTTCAATGCCTTAAATCACAGTATAGTATAGCGCACAATATATTGCATGTATGTAACATAAAGATAATATTTCATATTTGAATCCCATTAGGTTCATATGCAAATAGATCTAAAACTAATTAAGATGTCATAGTATAGTACTTTCAACCTCACATAGATCAATATAAGTCTTGCAACTTAATGTTTGTAATAACATGTTAGTTTTTATCATATAGAGAAAGCTTTATACATACTTAACATACAAATGAATAGGTATAGAGTTGATATATTCATATAATATTAATATACGTATGATTGTGAATATTTGAGTGGAGTTCCCTATTCCCACTTTACTCCCTTCATAAAGCCCAAAAATGCCCCGTCTTTTTAAGGGGTGCAAAAGTAAAATATTCCCTACCCCCACAATACAACATCGACTAAGAACCAACACAATTTCAACTCTTTTCCAATCTTACCCTCCTTTTTATACCACACATGACCACCATTTTTGTTTGTATGCGTAGTGTGTTCGAAATTATGAATTTTAGATAGAGAGATTCCATTAACAATGAAAGAATCTACCATTATATTAAACCACCACCACTATTAAGCCCTCTTATAAGGGTATTTTAGGTCTTTTATGTCATTTTAATTTTGTTTTTATTTATTTAAATGGCATAATCCTAAACTACTATTATTAATCATCTATACATCTAACTTGTAAACTACTATTATTCATCATCCATACATCTAACTTGTAAACATCTTATATCATGTTAAATAACTAATAAATGTAAGGTTGTTTGTTTCAGCTCTTAATAAGCTCTTAATTGGACGGATGTCTGAATCGGTTAGGCATAGTTCATTCAGATTGTTTGTTTTGCGAGCAGATATCTGAATGAGACAGACATTTGCCTCTGAATGGGTAAACATTATACTAAGTCTGACTGGTTCAGCACTTACTCATTCAGAAGTTGTCAAACAGCCCCTTAGTCATTAAGTGTGTATACTTATATTATATTAATCTAAAATATAAAGAAATAAAGGATCATGAAGAGAATATAAATATAAACATGGTGGACGATAATATACATTTGTTGATTGTTGGGGAATGCTATTCTGGTATTTTTTGACAAGTATAATATACTCTCTTTTTTAGGATTTAAAGGGCAAATACCAATATTTATTTGAAAGAAAATCTAAACGCAAACTTATAAAAAACATGATATTATTGTAACTATTACTAATACTACTACGGAGTATTATTTTATCTTATAGAAATCATGTACACTGCAACTAGTGAAAGTTTGATAAATTCGTAATTGATTTATATGTCTTAATAGCCAAAATCGTCCCTGAGGTTTGGTGGTTTTTGCCACTTCAGTCCAAAAATGAAACGTGCTACAACTGGGTCCTTAGGCTTTTGTTTTTTTGCCACATTCGTCCCTGACACTAACCCAGTTAACTTATCTCGTTAACTCTGGGGGCATTTTTGACTTTTTGCCTACAAAATCGAGGGCATTTTAGACATTTTGGCTATTAACTCCTAAATAAATAAAAGAAAAAAATAAAAACAAAAACATTTATTTAAGTGAGAGAGAGAGAGAGAGAGAGCAGAGATAGAGAGAGAGGAGAGAGATAGAGAGAGAGAGCAGAGAGGAACCTTCCTCTCTCTGGTGAACCACCACCACCACCATAGGCAGATGAGCAGAGAGAGAGAGAGCAGAGAGAGATAGAGAGCAGAGAGCAGAGAGGAGAGGGAGAGCAGCGAAAGATAGAGAGAGAGCAGAGATAGAGAGAATAGATCGAAGAAGGAGTGGGTGTTTAGGGTTACGATTAGGGTGGTTCAAGGCGGCAGGGATGATGGTTGTTTAGGGTGGTTGTGGCGGCGGAGGTGATGGTGGTCTCAGATCCCCCTCTCTCTTTCTCTCGTCTGTCTCTTTCTCTCGTCTGTCTCTCTCTCTCTAGAATAGGGTGGTGGTTGTGTGAGGGTGGTGGTGGTGGTGGTTGTGTGAGGGTGGTGGTGGTGGTGGTGGTATGTGATGATGGCAGGTCTAAATGGAGAAGAAGGTAGGCAAAAAGTCAAAAATGCCCCCAGAGTTAACGAGATAAGTTAACTGGGTTAGTGTCAGGGACGAATGTGGCAAAAAAACAAAAGCCTAAGGACCCAGTTGTAGCACGTTTCATTTTTGGACTGAAGTGGCAAAAACCACCAAACCTCAGGGACGATTTTGGCTATTAACTCTTAAATTAATATTATCTATTAATACTTGCTTATTACATATATATTTGACTTTCTAATAACAAAGTTAACAAACTAAAATTTTACACAAAGTCGAAGTTAGTTTATGTTGTTATAGCAGATAGTCATAATGTTGTCATTTTATGTACTCTATAAACACCCCAGAATATCTATACGATTTGAGTTGGAGCATCAAATACTATCTGATCAAGACCTGAAAATTCCATTATAAATGGACAAAATATTTTAAATTAGTGAAAATTATTTAAAAGAAATTAGTTGAAGGGTATAGGATTCCCTTTACCACCTCTAAATTTGCAGACTTTTTGGGAGGTGAAGTCAACTCAAAAGCTGACTCTTTTTTCTTTTATTAATTTATAAAATATATAATATTCAAAATTCTGCTCTAATGGTGCTCCCCCACTGGGGTCATTAATTAACGCCAGTTTTTGTTTTATTTACACACATATTTATGGGGTTTTAATCTAATTTAATTGAGAAACAACGTTTAAATTTATCGTTTCTAATGAATTTGACATCGGTTTAATCTCATAATAATCCAGTTTTGACCATGGGTTTTGGAACCCACAAATACTATCTCAAGATCTTGGGTTTCACATCTCAAAAAATATAAACTTTTGTAGATAATATAAAATACATAAGTGACATTAATCGAGATAACAATATCATATTTTAGAATAGAAAATATTATGTATCTACGTGGTTATATATAATAATCTAACCTTAATGCATAGCTCTAATGGTCTTAACTATAATATACAGTATTTACTAATCTAAATGATCTAATTAAGTTTCTTAATCCATTGACTATTATTAATCTCAATCAGCCGAAAATAGAAAAT
This sequence comes from Ambrosia artemisiifolia, assembly GCA_032199755.1. NCBI lineage: Eukaryota > Viridiplantae > Streptophyta > Magnoliopsida > Asterales > Asteraceae > Ambrosia > Ambrosia artemisiifolia. Next base: position 5,139,544 of record CM063517.1, read on the forward strand.
CAAAGCATGGTTAGGCCAAAAATAAAGTGTAACGTTGGGTAATGAGTGAACCTTTCCCACTCTTTTTCTTATGTTAATCATGGTGTCACATGTGTGTATGCATAATGATCATGAACCCAACCCAACCAAGTCAAACCCTAATCCATGCATTCATGACCATTATGGACCATAGTGGGTTCCTAAAACATCATTTTTAGGTTTTGTTTCATGATTTGGCACGCACATGAGTCCCCACACACTTCGGACGACTATCATAGGATTAATTTCTGGATTAAAAAAATAAATCTTTAAAAAGGTGTTGATTATAATAAGATCAAAGAATGTAAATTTTTAAATAATGCATTCTTTTTTATTTTTAATATTTAAAAAGAATCATGAATGTCTTGTTACTTTATAAAGATCACACCGAATAATCTGATTTTATTTTACTACAATAATTAAAGAAAAATTGGATTTAAATACTCCAAACTAATGCTACTTGGTCGTTATCACTCACAATTATCACTTTGATTATCAATAATTCCAACTTTACACTTTTTTCCCGCGCCACCCCCACACTAACCAAACACTAACTTAGTTCTTTCGATGACGTGGTTTTTTCCTACGTGGCATGCTTACATGGTATTTTTCCTTACATGGCATGCTGACGTGGCAAAATTTCCCTACGTGACATGCTGAGTTAGTGTTTAGTTAGTTTTGGGGTGACATAGCAAATTTTTTTTTTTTGAACGGCCAACAAATTGGAATCACTCACGGAACACTGGAGTATCATCGTGCCACCAGTGTTGCCACGCGATCATATTCCACCACCAAGTCACCAATTCAGGAGGAAACTCATAATTATGAGAAAACCCCCTTTGTGAGATTCGAACCCAGGACCATATGGCCCTTAAGTCTTATCTCACCATCAAGATACCACTAGGCTATAATGCCTTGGGTGTGACATAGCAAATAATGGGTAAAGTTGGGAGTGTTGGTAGTCAAAGTAATAGTTGGAAATGATATCGGTTAACGAACAATAGTTATGAGTATTTAAATCCAATTTCCCATTCTTAAACTATAATTAAGAAATGTAATATTATTTCCAAACAGATGGAATAATGCCTAAAAGTTAGACGGGAAAAGTAATAAAATATTTGAGGGGGTTTGTGTAATTTGTTATATCTTTTGGGGGTTATATGAAACAAATTATGATGTGTTTTTAGTGTGACGGATTGCAAATATGTGAAGAAAATACAAACTTTATATCGGTCCAGTCCATGGTGAACATTGGGCCGAATAAACGTGTTGTATCACATGGGTTTTCTTTTGTTTTTCACTTTTTCTTGATTTCGTATTAAATCTTACAACAAATAAAAGATAATATGAAAGAAAAGTTAAATGATTAATTAAATATTAAAAACATATCAACAAAATTATAAGTTTAGCAGAAATAGATTCACATGGTAATAATAAAATAAAACTATATAAATGTTAGGAATTTATAAAAGTTGAGGAAAATTTATACATACATTTTTTATTTCTTTTTTATGAAATCGATCTTACTACAAAGATCTTGCATCTGATGGAAATAGTTTAAAGGTGTTATGTCAATCTAAGATTTCCCAAAATATGTTTTATTTAGTCGTAAACGATCTATAATCCAAGTGCTATGTTTAATAGAGTAGCGTAATTGAGTATTTTTCTTTGCTTATGGGTACGAATTGAAATACCTATTTGATCATCGATCAGTTATGTAATATCTCTACTACATTATAAAGTATGAGCCATGGGCAAAAATGTCACACCTGGTAAACTTAAGATGGCATTTGAAAAGCCATGTGCTTTAACCCCTCAAATGTCATATAAATCTTCCCCAAATTACCCTTGAATGCATTAAGATGCTTGTACCATAATGCATTAAGATGCTTGTACCATGTAACCCAAATAAGTCAATGCATTAAGATGGTTGTACATGTAATTATAAAGACCAAAGTTAAGATGGGAGATGAAATGGTTAAGTATAATTATCTAATTTTTTACCAATTCAATTTAATAATGCTAACCCTTTGTAATAAACACCCAACTCTAAAGCATGAAGCTCGACTTGTGGCTACTAAAAGAAAAGCAATGGATCAATCTGTTTATGGACCCATGGACCTCATGTTGCCCTCCATTTAACCCAAGCATGCCCTTTCTTTCTCATACATGTAACCCAAACACGCCATTTCTTTCTCAGAAAGAAGACTTCTTTCAGTTGGACTTTGAAACCGATTGATCTTTAATGGAAATCATTATTGAAACCGCTATTCTTCGATTTCATCTCATCACCTCTTTCATCAATGATCACCATAAATCCAACATTAAGTACCAAAACAAGTCAGTTACACCCTTTCATATTTTTAACCATCTGTACGTTTCCTCTCATAATCATCACCATCAACTCTTCATTGAAACCCCATTAAAAGCAATTGCAATTGCCATTCAATTCCCCAACTCAATGTTTGTAATGACCTCCCTTTATATCCTAACCTACACTGCTTATTGTCACTACCTAATCTCTAATCGACCGGCAAATAGGAAATACGTAGCTCTAGCAAGAATATCGATACCTAATCTGTAATCGAGAAGATCAGGTAAGTTTATGAATATCTGATTTATAGCGGCTATGATTTAGTTTATGTTACATTCTTTGAATTTTGTGTTTTTATTAGCGGTCAAGCTCATCAAGTGTGAAGGACTGGATACCAATTTGTTTAACACATCGCTTGAAATACTTGAAGAGGTATGATTTTTTTTAGTTATTGTTTAATTTCATATATCTGTTTGTGGTGCTTAGAGATGGCAAATGGTTAGTGATTATGATCTTTTATTAAATTATTGTGTGAATTACATCTACAAAAATAACTTTAGTATAACAGCTTTACTGTTGAGTTGGGGAATAGTATACAAATGATATTGTCTATTGTGTATAGATTTGTATTTTGTCATTTGTGTGTATATCTCAGCACACATTTTCATCATATGTTAGTAATATTCACTTTAGTCTTTACATTTTCTTAATGGTCAAACCTGTTGCTTCAAGAATGTAGAATACTTTTATCCAAATCGTTGTTAATTCAAGTAGTCTTGAATTGATTCTTTCATGAGTTTAACAGTACAAACTTTTTCTTGAATAATTGGGCTAATTAAGTTGAGCCTCATCATTTGTAATATGGATCTCAAATTGGGCTTAATTTTACTTCCAGTGTTTTATAATTTAGGCTCTGTTCTCTTCAGGCTTTGGGGTTTGGGTCACTGCTATTTCTTTAATGGGCTGTTCATTCAGACTTTGACCCAACTGATTTGGATCTTTCAGATGCATATGGTGATTGTATCTCTTTCTTGCCTCAGCTTTATGTGTTTGTCTGATCTGTATAACTCTTTGTAGGTACAGTTGGTGTCCCAAAACAATTAGTCATAGAAAAAGACCTGCATCCATTCCTGATGCCATTTGGAAGGCCGGGTTGTTGTCAAGAAACATGGATCTAACTAATAAAACTCTTATTCCAACCCAAAGATTGTTACACCCAACGTGTTTACAGATTACAACTCAAAGCTCACTACAATCACACTCACTCTCAATCAGGTTATCAACAGATAACCTGATACCTATATCTAACAGATTTACAGACACACTCGGTTGATTCGAGATGAACAACCAAGAACACTATCTAAACCCTAGATTGGAGAGGATGATATGAGATCTAAACACTGGAAACGATTAACAGAACGACTAAACTAAGAACTGATCTCAAAGCATCCTTTTATAGTGATATACAAGGCTCGGGTAGAAACACACCCGAGCCAACCACAGCCATTAGATCAACTTAAAGAAACACATCTTAAGTGAATCAAAGCCGTTTAAAATAGGCTCGGGGATTGCCACGCTGGCAATCCTCCAACTCTAAATATGGACGACTAAACTCCTGGGCTCATCTTCAACTTGGGCCAGCAGCACCTCGTTAAGTCTTGGGCTCCTCTTTAAGTCTTGGGCTCATCTTACTGGATCATTAAATCAGCTGAACACCTACTCTCACCCTTAGCCCACGAACTCATCCATTTATGCAAATAACAAAAATACAATTTTGTAAGTAAAATAAAAAACAAATATAACACAACAATAAAACTGGATAAATATGTTCCTTACATATTTTAACACCCCCCCACAGTTTTATCAACTGAATGGGTCAAACATATGTAAACGAGAACACATTACCTCATGTTGATGAACTAGTAAACCCTTAGTCATGATGTCTGCAATCTGATTTTTCAGACTTTACATACTCAGCCTTTATAATTCCTTTAGAAATTTGATCTCGTAAGAAAAACAGATCTAAATCAAAGTGCTTTGTTCTATCATAGAAAACTGGATTTTCAGCAATGGATAAGGCTGCTGTATTATCACAAAACATTTTTATAGGTAAAGACACTTCCAAACCTAACTCAAACAACATATTTTTTAACCACATTACTTCACAACAAGCAGAACATAATGCCCTGTATTCAGCCTCAGCTGATGATCTGGACACAGTTGATTGTCTCTTACTCTTCCAAGACACTAAAGACCCCCCCAGAAAGACACAAAACCCAGTAACAGACCTTCTAGACTCAAGACATTTTGCCCAGTCTGAATCTGAATAGGCAGTTAGATTAAAATTTTCATGTTTATTAATCATTATGCCCTTTCCAGGAGCTTTCTTGAGATATCTTAAAAGTTTGAAAGCAATTTTCTGATGCCCTGCCAAAGGCTTATGCATATGTTGACTTAAATAATGAACTGAGTAGAATATATCTGGTCTTGTATGAGCCAGATATATTAACTTTCCTATTAATTTTTGATATGCTGTTATATCAGTTAAAGGTCTATCATGTTCTTTACACACTGAGGTAAGGACATGATTTTGATCTATAGGACTGTTCAAAGGTTTACATGCTGTCATGCCATACTCAGTTAACAGTTCTATACAATATCTCCTTTGAGACAAACAGATTCCACCTCCTTGTTTTATTACTTCTATTCCTAAGAAATATTTAAGTTCTCCAAGATCTTTTATAAGAAATTGTTCCTTTAAACATTCTTTAACATTTTTAATTTCAGTCAAACTGTTACCAGTAACCACTATGTCATCTACATATACAAGAAGATACACAGAAACTGAACTAGACAATTTATAAAACAGTGAGTAATCACACTTGCTTTGCATAAAACCTAAGTTTGTCAAGACTCCTACAAGCTTTTCATTCCACATCCTAGGGGCTTGTTTAAGCCCATATAAAGACTTTTTCAACTTGCACACTTTATTCTCATTTTCAGAATAATATCCATCAGGTAAAGACATGTATACATCCTCATATAGATCACCATATAAGAATGCATTATTTACATCTAGTTGAAACAGATTCCAGTTATTTTGGACAGCTATGGACAATATACACCTAACAGTTACAAGTTTTACCACTGGTGAAAAAGTTTCTTCATAATCTATGCCATGTTTTTGACTGTAGCCCTTGGCTACAAGTCTGGCCTTATATCTCTCTATCTCACCATTAGACTTGTACTTTATTTTATATATCCATTTACATCCTACTAGACTCCTACCCTTAGGTAAATCAACTAACTCCCAAGTATTATTCCTATGTAATGCCTCTATTTCATCATTCATGGCATTAACCCAATTTGGGTCTTTAACAGCTTCATTAAAATGTTTAGGTTCTAGACTTTTGTTTAATGCAACAGCAAAACACCTATTGTCTACAGATAGATTAGAATAGTTTACTGATCTTTCCAACCCATATTTGACCTTTCCCTCAACTATAAACTCATCCAAGTTTTTAGGTAATCTAGAACTCCTAGATGACCTTCTAGTTATGGTTTGATCTAGTGGATTTTGATCATTTCCCTCAGAGTTGAAAGTCAAATCATCACTAGTCATCACAGACCCACTCTTGTCTCCAACTGTACCACCACTGGGCTGCTGTGAACCAGCCAAGCCTTCAGTTTCAGGTGATTCAGTTGATGACTGAACAGGTTCCTGTGTCCCTAGGTCATTCTTACCTATGCCCTTTCCTTCATCATTGGGATCTTCCACTTGATTAGGGTTTATGCTTTCATACAAATCAAAAAAGTTTAAATTTGTTATATTTAAATGATCATATTTATCATACTTCTTAAAAACAGTTTCTTCTTTAAATGGAAAAATGTGTTCAAAAAATTTAACATCCCTAGAGTAAAAAACAGATTTTGTATCCAGACTGAAAACTTTATATCCTTTTTTCTCTGTTGAATACCCTATAAAGACACATTTTTCTGCCCTAAAACTCAATTTATCAGGATCATTTAAAACAGTACAAAAGCATAAACACCCAAACTTTTTTAGTTGATTTAGAAAGGGCTCAAAACCATACACTAGTTCATATGGAGTTCTACCACCTAACACACTTGAGGGAGTCCTATTGATCAAATATGAAGCAGTCAGAACACATTCAGACCAGAAACTAATAGGTACACAACTTTGAAATAATAATGCTCTAGCCACATTTAAAAGATGTCTATGTTTTCGTTCAACCACCCCATTTTGTTGGGGTGTGTATGTACATGAAGTTTGATGAACAATACCATTTTCTTTTAAAAAATTACTAAGTCTAACATTAACAAATTCAGACCCATTGTCACTTCTGAAACACTTAACTTTTTTATCAAATTGTGTTTTAATAATGTTAACAAAGTCACAAATGTTATCAAACACTTCTGTTTTATTTTTCATGAGACAAACCCAAACAGCCCTTGAGTAATCATCTACTATGGTGAGGAAATATCTATCTCCTTCTCTACTGGGAACCTTGTAAGGTCCCCAAACATCCAGGTGAACAAGTTCACCTAAAGATGTTGTTTTATGATTACTCAAAGGAAATGGTTCTCTATGTTGTTTAGCCCTGTGACATACCTCACAAGGACTACAACTATCCATAGATCCTAAGTTAAGTTTTCCTTTAAGAACATTTAGGACATTATCAGAAGGATGGCCTAATCTATCATGCCACAGACTTATTTCATCATTATCACTACACACCTTGTTACACATATAGGAGTTGCCACAGAAATATAGACCATCAACTTGACTACCAGTCACCAGGACTTTCTTGGTTGTTAAGTCCTGAACAAAGCATTTATATTCATCAAATATTACATGCACCTTATTATCCTTTGCAAGTTTATGAATAGAAATTAAATTGATATTATAGTCAGGAACAACAAACACATCTAACAACATGACCTTGTCTCCTAATTTAACATTTCCAATTTTAGTTACTAATGCATCAGTTCCATTAGGGTGTTTAACTCTAATATTTAACTCAGACACATCAATATATTCAGTTAAATCTTTCTCATTTTTAATCATGTGCTGATTTGCTCCTGAATCAAATATCCAACCCTTAACCCTTATTTTTCCATCTTTACTAGAAAAACAGTAAACAGGTTTAAAAAAGACACTAGCACAGAAAGGACTTTTAAGACTACCTGACACACTGCAGCTTTGTGGACCATCTTTAGATTTATCATTCAACAAACTTAATAACCTGTTGACCTGATCACTAGTTAAAGCACTTAGACCATTCTCAGAATTATCACTAACAGAAGCATTCACTTTCTTCCCCTGTCTACCCCTTGACCTCATCCATGAAGGATAGCCAATTACTTCAAAACAAGTCTCAACAGTGTGTCCCACCTTATTACAATGAGTACATTTAAGGTTTTGTTTTGAAACTTTGTTTGCTTTGTTAAATTCCAAATTCTGATTAGATTTTGAAAACAGTGCCATAGTTTGAGGTTTTTTTCCAGCATTACTGGCATTCCTATGGGACTCTTCCCTAGAAATGACACTGAATGCTTCCTTAACAGAAGGCAATGTCTCTTTTATAAGCAAACTAGTTCTAACACTTTGATACACACTGTCAAGTCCCATTAAGAATTGCATTAGCTTAATCATGCTACTAAAGTTATTAAACTCAATTGCAGCCTCACAAGTACAAGCAGGTAATTGTAAAATTTGATCAAGTTGCTTCCACATGATATTTAGTTTATGATAATACTCAGAAACAGGACAGCCATTTTGTGTAAATGAATTAATTTTTTGGTATAAGTCAAATACTACTGATCCATCTACCTTGTCATAGGTTTCTTTTAACTCAGTCCAGACACTACTAGCTAGTCTAGAAAACACATGTCCCATATACAAGTCTTCACTAATAGAGTTTAGTATCCAGGTTAACACTATTGAATTACATCTGTCCCATTGCCTTCCCAAAACATCATTGTCTACTGACCTAACACATGTTTTATCAATGAATCCCCATTTGTTTTTAACTTGTAAAGCCAGTTGCATAGCATTAGCCCACACATTATAATTTTCAGACCCTTTTAATTTTATTGACACAATTGTCAGATTACTAGAATCTGAAGGGTGTAGGTACAATGGATCACTAGCATCCAACTTACTAACTAAGGTCTCACTAGGTCCAGGATCAGGGTTACCCCCTCCCCCAGACACCACTGCTTGACCATCAACCATTTTAACTTTACAATTTAACAAAGATCAATCACAGAGTTCAATCAAACAACAAGCAGGAAACACTCAGATAAGCACACAACAAGTCAGAATAGACACACAAACAATCAAGAAGACACACACAAGGCGAAGCCACAACAGTGTCAAGATCGTTGGTTCGTCACTCAATGGTGCCAACGCAAGTCTTATTGTGGGAGCCTCCTAGACCTAGACAGACAGACAACCACAATCAAATAGTTGAGCCAATACCGGTCCTCCTAACCCGGGCCTTGCTCCTAGACACAACCAAGACTCAGAACATGAACAAAATAACAAAAACAATAAAGAAACAGGAACAATCTCACCAAGTGCAAGCTCCTTAGCAAATCTAGATCCGTAACCTTCACTTAGGGTTACGAGATCAAGATAAGAGAAAAATAAGCTCCAACACTTTAGGTCTTCCTGAATCCCCAGAAACCCTAACCAGGTTCCTCTTTCCAGCAGAAAACACGCACAGATATAGTAAAAAAAACCAGGTGAATCTTTCAGATCCAATCAGAGAGTAAGATACGCAGCGATGATACCCCAAACCCTAATTCTTAGATCTAAGACCAAGAGCAACCTTATAGCTCTGATACCATGTCAAGAAACATGGATCTAACTAATAAAACTCTTATTCCAACCCAAAGATTGTTACACCCAACGTGTTTACAGATTACAACTCAAAGCTCACTACAATCACACTCACTCTCAATCAGGTTATCAACAGATAACCTGATACCTATATCTAACAGATTTACAGACACACTCGGTTGATTCGAGATGAACAACCAAGAACACTATCTAAACCCTAGATTGGAGAGGATGATATGAGATCTAAACACTGGAAACGATTAACAGAACGACTAAACTAAGAACTGATCTCAAAGCATCCTTTTATAGTGATATACAAGGCTCGGGTAGAAACACACCCGAGCCAACCACAGCCATTAGATCAACTTAAAGAAACACATCTTAAGTGAATCAAAGCCGTTTAAAATAGGCTCGGGGATTGCCACGCTGGCAATCCTCCAACTCTAAATATGGACGACTAAACTCCTGGGCTCATCTTCAACTTGGGCCAGCAGCACCTCGTTAAGTCTTGGGCTCCTCTTTAAGTCTTGGGCTCATCTTACTGGATCATTAAATCAGCTGAACACCTACTCTCACCCTTAGCCCACGAACTCATCCATTTATGCAAATAACAAAAATACAATTTTGTAAGTAAAATAAAAAACAAATATAACACAACAATAAAACTGGATAAATATGTTCCTTACATATTTTAACAGTTGTCCCTGCCTCTTGGTATGCATTGAGTTCAACTTTTTACTTGTATGATAGATTCATAGGCAGAAATGTAACTCGCTATTTATGCGCTGGTTAACACACCAGAGTCAGGTTAGGTGGGCTTGAGTAATGGGTCAACACGGGTTCCATTTTAAACGAATCTTTTTAGTATGGGTTGAAACAGACCGGGACCTAAAAACACTTGTTTACGGGCATCTTTTTAAAAAAAACTACAGTGTAGATGATGATTTCAAAAGCAACATTATTACATTAATATTCTAAATCTGTGAACAAAAGGAATTTAGGTAGAGGGTAGTTTGTATACATCATAAATGATAAAACACCCTTTGGGCGACCTGACCAATTAGTGGCTCATCTGAGATGAAAGGATTCATTGATATTGTGGTAGCTGTTAGTGATGAAGATGTTGATCCAACTTGAAGTCACAATATGCTTTATCACAAATGGTGTGTAATTAACTATATGCTAATATTTTATGTTTGGCTAGATACTTTACTAATTTCCATGTTTCATGCATACTTACATTTTTTCCTCAATTAATGTATATACGCCTATCTAACCACCAAAGTTGCTTCTTCTTGCAAATTATCCAAGTTGCTTCCCAATGCTCTTGCATAAGTTACCCGCTGAAGTTAGGTGAACAATCCAATTTTTATCTTTCTAATGCATGTTCATTTTTACTAGCCCACAACTTTGTAGTACAAGCAATTGGAGTGACAACGACTATTGGTTATAATTATGAGCTCAAAGCAAAGTTGATTCTCCTTTTGTCTTTAATTTAATACATTTTTCAATGGTTAAGAACATCGGTAAACGCATGTCCTACAACTGGCATATCATGACATATCTTGTTGGTAGTACTTTGTTTGTCTTTAGATTGCTCAGGGTGGGCGGAATATGCAGTTCCGATGGTCTAGACCTCCAACGCTATCTGCAGAGATTGACGAGCTGCAGGGGCTGATGACTGAACTTCAGGGCTTCAGGTTTGGGCTGGGTGTTGACAGATGGGTCTGGGAGGCTGGTGCTTCGGGCATTCTTTCTGTTCGGACCATCAGGGGGCTGGCACAAATGAAGTTGTTTGAGGACCGGGGTTTGGACTTTGATTGGAATTCATGGGTTCCGACTAAAGTGAACTTTACGGTGTGGAGGCTTATTCAAGACAGATTGTCTACGGCTTCGGCACTTGCCCGCAGAAACATCATCATTCATAACACTAGATGCAGGTTTTGCAACAAGGAGGATGCGTCCGCAATGCATTTGTTTGGTACCTGCAGGGTTGCGGTGCATATTTGGGAGTTCATATCTCATTGGTGCAGGCTGAGGGGCATTTTTATTCTTGAACTCAAAGGATTTTTCGGTTTTATATAGGCGCTTAATCGGCTCAAATAAATGGAGAAGGGCTGTATATGTGGTCATCCAAACGGCTTTATGGGTCGTCTGGAAGTGGCGGAATGATTTAGCTTTCAATGAAAAACAACTAAATGTTAGGACACTGAAAGAAGACATCAAAAGTTTAAGTTTCATGTGGCTAAAGACTCGATCAAATGTGGGATTATCGTGGGCGGACTGGTGTATTTTTAGTCTTAATTCTTTGGATTAGTTCTGTTTTGTTGTTTTGGCGGCCCTGTGCTGTTGTAATTTGGTGGCCTGACCAACAGTTTGTTAGTCACTGTTTTATTTTTGGTGGAATATAAGCTTTGTTGGACTTCAAAAAAAAAGTACATTTTTGAACCGATGGTAATTTTATGTTGATTTTTAGTTAATTATTAAACGCTCAATAAAAATTGAGTTGGTTTGATTTTCTATGAGTTGATAAGACTATAGGAATGAGCAAAATTATGTAGCCATGTGTATTATTTACTTTACAAGAAACATAGTAAAAATCCAGTGGCTGCTATAAATTTTCACGCTGTAGCTTATTGTCTCATGTTATAAATTTTTGCCCCTGCAGCATCATACGGGTTTCATGCGGAACAAAAATTTCTATGGTTATTTTTCGCTAAATGAACAAAATGTTAAACCCGGAATGGGTTATAATTTGTAATATGTATCATAATTGAATATGATGTTAGTTAGGACACCCGCAACAACGTGCGGGTATTCCCACTAGTATCAGTAATGAAAACATACACGTTATTAAGTTATGAATATTGTTTTTCATAATAACGAACTATAATCCAAGTGTTTGTTTTTTTAATTGGACGGCTGATTTTATTTACTAGATGGATGAATTTCTCAAACAATGTATGCAGCCCGTGAACTAAGCCCAATATCAACCTCTCTTTACCCAGATGCCATATAATGTAAACCCGTGTACTAAGTTTTAGGCCTGTAATTAGTTTAGCCCAATACCACTACAAAATCCCCTCTTTAAAGTCCATTGTCTAAAACCTTTTGGAATAGTTTTTATTTCTTAAGTAAATTCGACTTTGTATCTATGGTTTGGCCCAAATTTTGATTATGGTCATTGTGGTTTAAAATTGTGATTTTTTTCTGTAACCACTATTTTCTCTTTCATGGTCCAAAAATTCAACATAATTCTTTTATATATTAGTTTCCAAATCGAGTGCATAGTGATTTTTTCCTTACTACGAGATAATCTATCTATAATCTATAACTTATAATAAAAGAATTGAGTTTTTATGAGGTGGCATTCAATGGAGGCTTCAACCCTTCATTGAATGTGTCATGTGGCACTTTGAGGTGATAGTATTAAATTTATTATTTTAATAATCTGTTTTTAATTTATATAAAAATTAAATTGAGTTATTTTAGGAAAAAAAAAATTTAAAAACAAATTTAAATTTTTCTCTTTTATGTTTCCTCCCATAATTTTTAAACGTTAATATCTTTTATGTACGAGATTTTTTAAAGAAAAAAATTAAACCAAATTAACGAACGTTTTATTATCTTTCCAACGAGTACCATATTGCTATATAAAAAACGGAGAAAAAAACGACTATTTTTGTGGGGTTTCGTTCATACAGGAAAAAAAACACAAAGTGTTCAGGTTAATCATTAATCATGTTTATCTTTTAAACCAGATTTTTATCTACTATGTTGAAATTCAGCGCAATCGTGATGCTATCATTGGAATTTTACTCTTCTAAAGATGGATATGTATACTTCATCAAGAGAAACTAGGAGAAAGAATCACGCAACACTGCAACATATGGTGTCACCTTATAGCAAGGTTATTTTTTTATTTATTTAGTTACAAGAGTAATAATTATTACTATTAGTATTAGTATTATTAGAATGATTATATTTTTCAACCCCGGGACGCTCCCGGGATAAAAGCTAGTAATTACAATATAGCCCATTAAAAGGAGATATCTGATCGCGTGTCGAAGCGCTAATAAAAAACTAAATAAAAACTACTCCTTAGCTACAACTGACTGCTGTATAGGAAGTAGGGTTGTTGAACCTCAGAGAGTTTGTGGAAAGTGCTAGTTTACTGATTACTAATTAACTTAAGATTAACTAAAATAATTTTATGAAGTTTAATGTAAAAGTGTCGCAGTTCTGCAAAACGAAGTAATAATAGAGTTTTATATAAGACAATAACATGGAAAAACGGTCACTCTGGGTTTCTGATTCGGTAATTGTAAAGACAATCTGAATTAACCTAGCTAGGCAATCACAAATACATGATCCTGTTTAAATTGTTCAACCCAATTCATCATTAAAACACAAATCACAAAGTTAAATTATTCCTAGTGTAAGAAAACCAAGAAACGATAACGAATTGTAATTGTGAAAATCAGTCAAACTGTTCAAACCAGTCAAACATACAAACAGATTCAAAGGCACATAAATGTGTTCATAAAACTTGATCCTAAAACATAGTTCAAAACAGAGAAATCCTTACAAAATAACCGAATCTTTCACCCGGAGAAAACGCATGATGTTTAGTCGCGCATATTCATGATTTCAGCTTCAAAACTTGTTATGGATTGTACGAGCATCAATCGGAATGAATGGATCTCTCAAAAGTGCTCCAAATCGTCCTCTACAAGCTCTGAAAGTTGACTCTCCTAGCTCGTAGCGGTTGATTAGGATTTTATCAAGAAAATGGGCTTTTTGTGGGTCTGTAAGGTATTAGAGACCCATGAATATCTATAACCTGGAATTAGAGCGTCTCTATTTCCTCAAAATGTCGCGAGGGCATCAACAACAGTTACCACAATTCATTAAGGATAAAAACGTCATTTTCCTCTATTTTCTTCCTGGAGACCCGCGAATATCCTTATATGAAATTGGAGGGCCTATAATTTCAGTTCTTCCAAAATTGTTTATTTTTCAATTTTCAACTTAATCGAGTGCTCGTTTCCTCTCAAATTAAGCTCTTTTTTATTCATCTTAGCCCTCGAACACTTGTTTAACACCAAGACATAAATAAAGCATCTAAGACACCCTATAAATGAACGATAAACGACTAAAAAACTGTACAAAACTAATATATAAACGTGATGCATTTAGCAACACATCAAAATTTTATTATTTCTACCAAAATTTTACAAGACTGACAAACAGAGCGATCGCCTAATTTCCCAAGGTCTTGAAACTGAAGGCGCGAGTGTGTTGCTTTGTGTATGTGTTATATATTGCACAAATAAGAAACTTAATTGCAATACCGTGACATAGGGTGTGAACTGCAATTGTCAACTGATTATCTGGAGTTAAGTTATCAAAACCTTTTTCATTAAAAAAAAAATCAAGAGTAAACTTCATTACTCGCTTACGTACCACCTAACCGCACTTTCTTACGAATTCTTATAGTTTAACCACTACTTGTAGATGGTTTAAACAATTTAAAATCCATCGTTAACACCAGTCCATGAGAATTCAAGTGTCCGGGCCGAATTGTGAAATACGTGCCCCTTAGTTTTAGATCTTAATGAAATAAATAACATAAAATATATTTTTAAACGATGATTAAAGTAATATCAAATTGATGAATCAATTCTTCACAGTTTATTTTATCCAACAATATGTTCTCGATAGCTATCATCGCCAATCCGTGAAGTTTTTTTAACTTAAGTGTTTTGAGCCTAGGGCGAGCAACAAATCGGAACCAACATTAAAATAAGAGAACGACACCACTGTAGGGTTTTTTTTCTTTATACATTGGCATATTCTAACGTCTATAATACACTCATCATTTTCTAGCATTTACACTATGATACCATCTTCCTCAAAACAACCCATTTTATACCCTGTAACACCAACACTGTGCACGGATCAAAAGGCGATTGGAACAACAAAAAACAGTTGCAACTAATAAAAGATGAAGAGAGATTATAAGAACATAAATCGATTGGACCAACAAAAATTGACTTGAGTTTTGGGTAAAGTTGAACAAATCAATTGAAACAACATAAACCAAAGTCGATTAACGAAAAACACAAGCTCAAAGAACAAAGTTGAAAACACATATGAAGGTGGTCAAAGCAACAATGGACGGAGACGGATTAGAGATGAGATGAGAGTAAAATAGTGAATGACATGGAACGAGGTTTACATAATTTTGTCTTGTTGACATATCAATTTGTCAATATATTTAGTAGAAGATTCCACTTACATTCTAATTCATTCAACAAGTATTTTACAAACCAACGACATTGTAAGTTTGTAACTAATAGATGCCACTTCCCATAAAAAAACCTTGCATTGTGCGAAGCGTACAAAGTCACATGTATATTAGATGATGGTATATACGTCATCAATAACTATACATACCATCCTTATGCCATATATATGTCGTTATAGTCAACATTAAAGATTTCGTAAAAATATCCATGAGAGTTGGCCCGTTAAGCTTAGCATCCTAGGCAAAGGCCTAGGGCCTCCATATACTAAGGCCCGAAAATTTTTAAGTGTTTTTTTCTTCATATATTGGCTTAGTATTAAGCCAAGTGAAAAACAAAAAAGTGTGTGGCCCAAGACCTGAGCCTAAGAAACAAGAATTGAAGAATTCATCTCTATATTAAAGAATTGACACTTTGGTGTTCTTCTGCTAATGTGCACCGTTCTCATTTGCTAACGTGCAACACTCTTATTTTGCTAAACATGCACCAATATTAAAAAAAAAACTTTTTAGTAAAACCCTTTTTATTTGGTGCCAGGTACTGCTTTTTTCTTTATAGGGATGAACATTTGGTACCGGGTACTCGTATCGAATTGGTATAGTGATATTTTTATTTATCGTGGAGAACCGAATCAATACTGTCTTAATATCGGTACCGATACCGTATTCGTGTTTATAGTTTTCTCAACATGGCAGTATAAAATCCATTAAAAATGGATGTTTCGATGTGTACGAAGTTCAAAACGCGTCCGTTGCAACACATGAGTGTAACCGCGTCCCGCTACAACACACAGGTAACTACGACGCTAATTAAACCATAAAATAAATGACAGATCCCTAAATTAATGCATACTTTGGCATCGCATTTCGTTCCCATCCCATTATGCGAATGGTAATTGCTTATTTGGGGCCAGTGGCGGATCTAGAAACGAATTTCAGTAGTAACGTTTTTCATTTTTTTTCATTTTAGTAGCAACGTTTTCCAAATTTCGTAAAAAAAAAACAAATTTTCCACTACGCGCGCGAATTTGAGCAGCAACGGACGCGGCACCTAGTTATACACTAGGTCCGCCCCTGTTTGGGGCGAAATAATGCTATAAAGACTTCAACATAATGTTCATCTAGTTTGTCAATCAAAGTAGATGCAATTCTTTTTTTAATTATAAAGGGTCCCGATTTTGTAGTTCGCTTATGGCAGACCAGATCTGATATAAACAAAAGTAATTAAAAAAAACAATATATGAATTGAAAAAAGTACGGGTGTTCATCGGTTTACTTGGTTTATACGGTTCGATTTATTCGGTTTTCAAAATTTTGTACCCCAAACCAAAAACCGAACCAAACTAAATTAGGAATGTGTAAACCGAACCAAAAACCAAATTGAATTCGGGTTGGTTTCGGTTTAAAACCAAACAAACCGATTTCAACCAAATTCAACGAATTGAACCGAAGTTTTTTTTCTCTAACTTATATACCTTTGTGTTCTGAAATCCAAATAGAAAGTTAGCAATTAATGTAAACCAAAAAATCAAACCACGCAATATATTGTAAAAGAAAGTTTAAAAACAAATAGTAATAAGTGGGCTTTATTTTGGGTTGAACTTACATTTAATATTTGGGCTTATATATTATATATGCTTATAAATATTATTATTTTTATTTAATAATTAATTAGTTTACCGGTTTATTCGGTTATCCGAATAAACCAAATAAACCAAATTAAAAAAAAATGTAGAACCAAAAACCAAACTAAACACCGAATTAGCAATTCAGTTTCGGTTAAAACCAAACCAAACACCAAATTCATTATTCAGATTGATTTTTTCGATTACGTTTATTATTCGATTTACGATTTTTATTTGGTTTTCAGTTTTCCTAAAACACCTCCAGAAAAAAGTGATGAATAAGTTGGTGAGAGGCCGACATTTTAGATTTTATTTCACCAAACCCATACCCAACCTTGCACTATATAATATCTTCACTCTCCTTCAACATTCTTCGCCTCGCCCCTCAGATCCATTACACTTTTCTCCTCTAAAACCCTTCCTTTTGTTGCTGTTGTTGTTCTACAATTAATTAATTATAACTATAATGGCAGCAGAATACGAAGGAGTGTTGTTGGGTATGGGAAACCCTCTTCTTGACATTTCAGCTGTTGTCGACGAAGATTTCCTCACCAAGTAACCATACTCTCTTTCTTGCTTTTTCTTTACTCTTTAAGTGACGTCATTGATTGGATCTAACTTCATTCTCTTCTGATCTATATTTAATTTTGTTATTATTTCCACTTTTAGAAACAGATCTGATGTTCTTTTATTATTACCCTGTTTGTTTTGATTGTAGATCTAGGGTTCTTAATTGTTTAAACATTGTAGTAGCATTGATAGGAGTAGCAAGTGCTTTAGTGTTAGCTTGATTACTGGAACTCAGCTTATTATTTTGAATCTGTTATATTGTTATTTGATTTTATTTGCTCTGTTTTAATTGTATTATATAGTTTTGGATCCTGATTCATTGATACAGTAAGACTGACACTACCATGGTCTTTTGTTTGTCTGATCTTAATGTGGATCACACTATACATCCTTGATTTGGAACGAGGTGACAACCGACAATAAAGACTAAGCTCCTTGCTTGAAGTTAACTTTTTTGTTGTTGCTTTTGTTTTTTCTTAATTCTAGAGTTCTTTTCGAGCTTGCATTTACCTAACATTAGTAGTTAATTTTGGATCCTGAGTCGTTGATAAAGTAATAAACAATATTGGGCTTGTATATAAGACAGTAAGACACTATCATGGTGTTTCTTTTGCCTCATCCCAATGTGGATCAGACTTTCCAATTGGTACTTTACGTCTTTGAATTGGAACTGAGGTGACGATAAAGATTAAGCTTCTTGCTTAAAATGCACTATTTTTGTTTTTTTTACTGTTAGAGGTATTTTGAGCTTGCATTTACCTAACATTAGGAGTTACCTTGAGCTAATGTTACATCTGTTATGCATGATAAAGAAGTAAAGATAATACATGTCGATGCTAAATCTTTTTGATTATCAATATTGAATATCGGGTGTTGGTTCGAGATCAATGACTAAAGTTTTATTTCCGTCTAACCTCTCTTTCTTTGAAAATGTAGATATGATGTCAAGTTGAACAACGCTATCCTTGCTGAAGACAAGCATTTGCCCATGTAAGTGTTATTAACCTTAGTGCTTCACGTTAGCAACATTGTCTTATTGTCTTTTTTGTGACATCCTAACAATTGTTCATAATGATCTAACTTTACGATCACTTGTTGCAGGTATGAAGAAATGTCTTCTAAATACAATGTTGAGTACATTGCTGGAGGTGCTACTCAAAACTCAATCCGAGTTGCTCAGGTAATCAGCTGAATGATTTTTCTTGTCATTCTGAATCTATGTAAGCAGAAAAAAAATACTGATTTAGTTTTACCCTTTTGTGGTGGTTTGCAGTGGATGCTTCAAATCCCTGGTGCAACAAGTTACATGGGTTGTATTGGAAAGGACAAGTATGGTGAGGAGATGAAAAAGAACTCCAAAACTGCTGGTGTTAATGTACCAATATTCTGTCTTTTGTTCTGTTCGGATTCTTCTAGGTGGTGTTTGGATTTGTGTTTTAAAACCGATCTCCTTATGGTTAAAATAATCAGTTTTTAATGGGTGAACAACCTTGTTTTCTGATTATTTAGCGGTCAAGTATTTTGCGCTATAATTTTCGTACTGTTTAAACATCCAAATACAATTTTCTACTGTTTGTTTTGTTACAACAGATAATCATTCAAATCAGATGATTACTTTCAAAACACACATCCGAACACACAGTATGGTTTTTACTTGTAGAATACTTACATTTTTTTTAACGACGTTGTTCTTTAGGTGCACTATTATGAGGATGAAACTGCCCCAACCGGTACTTGTGCTGTTTGTGTTGTTGGTGGTGAGAGGTTAGTAAATATATGTTCATCCCCAAATATGTTTCTCAACTTTAGACAGTATTCATGGTGATTTGGAAGCATTTTCCTTAACTCCAAAGTGTTTGCTTCCTCCAAGAACACATTATGTCTTGCATAGGACCTTGTATCATTATATTTTTATATACTTGCCTTTGTGGTTTTTCTAAAAGATGCAGTGATGCACAAAAATATTGTTATCAAACATTCAAACCAGAATATCTCTTTGTGAAATACGTGAGTGTATTCTTATGAATCACATTAGTTAGTAATCTTAGAAAGATTCTTGCTTGTACCAGATCTCTTATTGCCAACCTGTCTGCTGCCAACTGCTACAAGTCAGAGCACTTAAAGCGTCCAGAGAACTGGGCACTCGGTACTGATGCCTGACTAAGTTTTTTTAATCCATACATTTTTCATTTTGCTAAGATAAAAGTTTTTTGACAGTTGAGAAGGCCAAGTACATCTATATTGCTGGCTTTTTCCTTACGGTGTCTCCTGAATCAATTCAGCTTGTAGCTGAGCATGCTGCTGCAACCAACAAGGTAATTATATAGTTACTAAATCGTTAGATTGCAATCGGGAATCACATACCCTCAAAGTCTCAAACCAAATCACACTTAAGTTATATATTCTTTTTGACTTTCTTAAAATATATTCTTTTTGACTTGCATAAAACATGTAGGTTTTCACAATGAACCTATCTGCACCATTCATCTGTGAGTTCTTCAAGGATGTTCAAGAGAAAGCCTTGCCGTGAGTTAAATTTGTTGCTCGATCAAGTTTTTTATTTACCCACGCAGGAAGTTATTTATTCATTCATTTGTATTGAATAACAATGCAGGTATGTGGATTATGTTTTTGGAAATGAAACTGAAGCAAGAACATTCTCAAAGGTTCATGGTTGGGAGGTAAGAACCTTTTTATTAAACATGATAAGTAACTATATATGACTAAAAACACTGAAAAACATAAAATTTCTCGCCCTTCAGACTGATAACGTGGAGGAGATTGCCATCAAGATCTCTCAATTGCCAAAAGCATCTGGCACCCACAAGAGAATTACCGTGATCACTCAGGGTGCTGATCCTGTTGTAGTCGCTCAGGATGGAAAAGTTACTACATATCCTGTCATCTACTTGCCAAAGGAGAAACTCGTTGACACCAATGGAGCAGGTCTGTACTCTGTACAGTTCTATGATATTTATCAAATATCTTCAGTGGCAAAATAGATTAAACATATTGTTTTATGTATGTGTATTCAGGTGATGCGTTTGTTGGGGGGTTCTTGTCTCAGTTGGTTCTTGAGAAGCCAATTGAGGAATGTGTGAGAGCCGGGTGCTACGCATCCAACGTGATCATCCAAAGATCAGGCTGCACCTACCCAGAGAAGCCAGAATTTAAGTAGATTTCACAATTTCCAAGTTTCAGAATTTATCTCAGTTGAAAGTGGTTGGGCCAATTTTCTTGTGCTGCTTTCTACTGGGTTCTACTATCAATATTGTTGTGCTACTTTGCATTGTTATTTGCCTCCTAAACCAGATTAGCTGGTGAAAGTCGAGGTTTGCTATACCTGTTTACTTTTTTGCTTCAGTTTGATTTCAGTTGCTGTATGTTTTTGAAGCCTGAGTTATGTCGTTGACAGCGATTAATAAATTTTGTTGTAACCTCTTTGCACAAGATTATGAAAGGCTCAGTGTTGATTTTGGTTTATATATACTGTGTGATACTTGATCTATATCTTTTTGAATGCATAGATGCTTCTGTAATGGTCATGGGTCCCTAGCGACTGCCCTTGGCAATGCACCATTGTGAGTCGATAGCAATAACCCTCGACCACCACCTTGGTCAACATCTAACCCTCTTCCCACCACCTGCCTGCAGAGTGATATTTAACAAACTGAAGAAGTACTTTAGGTGTGCCAACAGGAGCAATATATAAACACCAGCAAACTGACTTCTAGTTATGCTAGATACTGGTGAAATGACACTAAACAATGGTTTCAATGGTTCAGTACTAGGGTCGTAAACTTAAATGAGTCAACACCCGAGTACGCCTAGATTATAGTTCAAATTTTACCTTTTGAAACTTCCTTTGTTTTTATATAAACAATGGTTTAACTAAAAAGAGTATGATATATAAACATTTTCAAATTAAAAATAAATGATCTAAAATAATATTAAGAAAAACTGTTGTATGTTGCTTTCATTTCCCCTTTTTGGAGGGATAGAACACAATAACAAAAGGGAAAATCACTAAAATAAATATTGACTCTTCTCTATTTACCGAAACAATCATGTTTTTCGGCTAAAACTCTAGAGGGTTTACGTAAAATAAGGCAAATACATTGTTACACGTGTCCTGTCAACTAAACATTAGCCGTGATATCCAACCACTTAACAACCTACGCGTGCCCACTTGCAAACCTAAGAGTCTAATATGTAGGGCTTTTATTCTTCTCTAGCCGTCTCTAAATTTCATCCCAATAGCTTCGCTTGGCTTAGCCACTTCCTAGCTTTTTCCCTAACTTCTAGCCTTCAACTTTTTTTAGCCATTTACTTCCTTCATCCCTAAGGCTACGGGGTGTGGTGTGCACTTCCTCCTTCTTAACCTTTAGGGGGCTAAAATTATTTTGGATTTTTTTTTTATCAAACGACTAACCTTTATACTTTAGGAGTTTAATTAGAAAAGGGCTAAACATGGCTAAGGTCTAGGGAACCTCAGGGGCTTGGTAAAGTTGGAGCTTGAACCCGAAACATGGCTTCAAACTACCGAGCCGTTCTTTAATCAAGCAGCAAGCAAACGTCTCAAAAAGTAACGACTAGGAATTTGCCAGTTCTCAAAATGTTAGCTGTTTCAAGTGTGTCAGTGTTTGGCAAGATGGTGTCAGTGAAAAAGTTTCAAAGTTCACGGCTACATCTCAGCGAGTTGTCAGCATGTTAGCCGTTTCAGTTTTCGTGACATCTGGACATTTTCATTAGTTTAAAGGCAGGGTCCCACAACTTTAAACAACTACAGTTTAACCATTTAAGACATGTGCTATTCGCTAGACTTATCGTTTTCCATCAACTCCCTAGAGTTTAGCCGCTTAAAATATGTTTAATTTGATGATAAGAAGGATAAATGTTTATTTTAGTGATTTGACATACATGGCGCATTTTAGAATATTTATACCACATCATCCTAAAATGCGCAGATGTCTTTTTTGGGGTTCACATAAAGGGTAAGAAAACGCACCATAACCCTCTCTTTCTTTCTCTTTCTTTCTTGCTGAAGGTTGCAGTTACATCCCATTAAACTTACAGGTTTTATTACTTTAATTCAATTCTTGTTTCAATAAACATCAATTTTGCCCTAAATTTGTAGATGCAGATGTAATAATCCCATAACCTAACCAATTCTAGGGTTTCTATAACAAATCCCTTGTAATTGTTAGTTAATAATTGTAATGAGGGACGTTGAAATACCTAATTGGCTAAAGGAATTGCCATTGGCACCTGTATTTTACCCAACCGATACAGAATTTGCAGACCCAATAGCTTATATCTCTAAGATTGAAAAACAAGCTGCTGCATTTGGTATATGTAAAGTTATCCCACCGTTGCCGAAACCGTCGAAAAAATACGTTGTTGCTAACCTAAATAAGTCTCTGTCGAAGAGGCCGGAGTTGGGGAGTGATGTAAAACTTAATAATGCGGTAAACGATAGGGAGGGACAGGCGGTTTTTACGACGAGGCATCAAGAACTAGGTTGTAATGGTGGTAAGAGGGCGAAAGAGGTTGTGGCAGGGTCGGGTCAACCGTCTGCTAGTATGGCTAATAAGCAAGTGTGGCAAAGTGGGGAGGTTTATACGTTGGAACAGTTTGAATGTAAATCCAAGGCTTTTGCTCGAAGCCAGTTGGGTATGGTTAAGGATGTTTCGCCGTTGAGTGTGGAGTCGCTTTTCTGGAAGGCGGCATGTGAAAAGCCTATATATGTTGAGTATGCTAATGATGTGCCGGGTTCGGGGTTTGGTGAACCAGTGGGTACGTCTAGGTTTTTGCAGAAGTGTAGGAGGAGGAGAAGGATGTTTAAAAGATACAGTAAAGATTGTTCTGCTGTGAGGGAACAAGTAGATAATAAAACCGATAATTGTGACAACCAGAAAGGTGAATCTATAGGGTGTAGCTCTAGTTCTTCAGTAGATATGTTAACGAAAGACGGTGATTCAGTGAATAATTTGTCGGACAGTGTTACCAGGCAGAAGAGTTTGGATGCTGGTCATGACATTGAAGGCACTTCTGGATGGAAGCTTTCTAATTGTCCTTGGAGTTTACAAGTAGTTGCACGATCACCTGGATCTCTTACACGTTTCATGCCAGATGATATTCCAGGTGTCACTTCTCCTATGGTATATATTGGCATGTTGTTCAGCTGGTTTGCGTGGCATGTTGAAGATCATGAGCTTCACAGCTTAAATTTCCTTCACATTGGCTCTCCTAAAACATGGTATGCAGTCCCGGGAGATTATGCATATGCATTTGAGGAAGTAATTCGTTCAAAGGCTTATGGCGGAGGCATCGGTCGGTTAGGTATAGAAAATGCTTACCCCTATATATATGTTTTTTTGTTCTTTATTTTTTAATGAATGTTTCTTAGAAAATGCTCATAGCAGGACAGATGCTTTATTGCCTGCATATTTTGTACCTGAATTACATCGGCAACAATATATGTCATTTAAACTACATTTTTTGGGCGAAAAGAAGATAACGTATAGATTAGGAGACCAAGACTATCAGTTACAAACATAAATAACTTGATTATGAATTTATTTAGAAAAGACACTGGCATGAACCCTATGGTTTAACTTCTAAGAACAAAATAACTCTTAGAATGACTATTTTGTTATTACAAGATTGCTTGATACCAAGAAAATTTTGTCAACAGAAGCATCCTAGGGTATCACAGAAATTCGTAATGCACTGTGTTTTTGTTAAACAGCTGCGCTAACACTTTTGGGAGAAAAGACTACTCTTCTGTCACCTGAAATTGTTGCAGCATCTGGTATTCCATGTTGCAGGTATGTTGCTCTTTTTGAAAATTAGTGCTTTTATCTCCTCCAACTCGTTTTTTTTACTTATCGACAAAGTTGTCAACTTCTAATGGAGGATGACGGTAATTATGTAAAAGATATAGTGGTAAATTGATAGATTTGCAATGCTTTACTGAAATTCTCTCTCTCTTTTTTTTAAATACATATACAGGTTAGTACAGAACCCTGGTGAATTTGTAGTGACTTTTCCGAGGGCTTACCACATAGGATTCAGCCATGGTAGTTTTTTTGCACAGTTTTTTCCGTAAGAAATTTCAGTTAAATACTTAATAATTTGTGTATATATTATGGACTGAAATATTATTTCATTTTAATAAAGGTTTTAATTGCGGGGAAGCTGCTAATTTTGCAACTCCTCAATGGCTTTCGGTAGCTAAGGAAGCTGCTGTACGCAGAGCTGCCATGAATTTTCTTCCTATGCTTTCACATCAACAATTGCTTTACCTACTAACAATGTCATTTATTCCAAGGTCAGCTTCATTTAATTATTTTTTACATAATTATTATTAATTTATTATCTGTGTCTTCATTAAACTGAAAGCATGTAACACTTAGGGTATACTATTCTTTAAATGTTCAAATTCCAGAGTTCCTAGATCCTTGCTCCCTGGGATGCGGAGTTCTCGTTTGAAAGATCGCCAAAAGGAAGAACGTGAGCTAATGGTTAAGAAGGAGTTCGTTGATGATATTTTGAAGGAAAATAAATTATTAAATAGTATTCTTCAGAGGAATTCCTCTTACCATGCAGTTCAGTGGGATCTTGAATCACTCTCACCATCTGTTATCAAAGAATCTGATGATGTCGCCAATATTGAAAACGTTCATATTCATAAAGAAGATTTATATTTGGATCCTGAGACACTTGTTCATATAGAAGATGATGACATGTCGAGTGATTTCCAAATTGATTCCGGGACATTAATGTGTGTGGCTTGTGGCGTTCTTGGTTACCCTTTTATGTCTATTATACAACCATCAGCAAAGGCGGTTATTGATAATAAAACTGTCACAAGTCATGGTGTTGTTCAGGCCCATGGGGTTGAAACTGAAATGGTTAATGCTGATAAAGGATGGAATATGTCTAATGGGTATTTAAGACCCCGGATATTTTGTTTAGAGCATGCTAGTAAAATTGAAAAACTGTTGGATTCTACAGGTGGAGCAAAACTGCTTATAATATGCCATTCAGGTGAATTTTCTAAAATTAAGTATTGAACCGCCGTTAAAAAAAGTATTGAACTGGAAACTGGGAATTTTGCCTATATTTTGTTTTACCTTTTTAATTAATGTTTGGACTTGTTTACTTGAGTGTTGACTTAACTCTGTTTTTGTAGATTTTCAGAAAATTAAGATACAAGCTTCAGCCATTGCAGAGCAGACTGGTAGCGCATTCAGATATAACGAGGTTCAACTAGACGATGCAACACGGGATGATTTGGACCTGATAAATCTTGCAATTGACAATGAGCAAGAGGAAGATGAATCTGTAGAAGATTGGACAATGAAATTGAATGTTAATCTTCGTCATTCTGTTAAACTCGGGCCTAAGTTATCAACTGACAAGATACATCATGCTTTGTCTTTGACTATGGATGCATTATTTCCTGACACAACCCTCACCTCAAATGTTGGCTCATCTGCAATGATTCTCAATTGGCAACCTACAAAATCCCGCTCACAAAGAAAGTCAAACCGTTCAATTAAGAAAATGTCAAAGGCCGTTTCTGTGGAAAAAGAAGTGGAGTTCAAAGAGAAGTTGTCTGAAACTCAACTGCTTAAAAGGGAAGGGGGTCTAATTCAGTATTCAAGAAGAATCTTCAAGTCAAAACCACAAGATTCGGTTATCAATATCAGCAAAGATGTAAATGAGGTTGGTGTTTCGGCTTTTGGTGACTTATCAACTCTTGAAAAACCCGGTGTAGATGCTAAAACACACACTTCTACGGCAATGGAGGGAGATGCTGAGGCATGTGCTACGGCTATCGGAAATGATGGAACTGAAAAAGATAATATTAATGAAGAAACCAACATGCAAAATGAAAATAGTGTTGTGGTAACCAAAACTGATTCTGCAGAGCAGGGTAACGATGGAGATGGTTTGATACAAGAAGGATCTGAATTGATCAAGATGAGCGGGTCCTCTACCGATGAATGTGTTACTGATTCTAATAACACGGTTAAGAAAAATGACTACAGTTCCCCTGTTTCGAGGTCAACAAGTGGAAGTAAAAGGAAGAGAGGAATAGAGTTATTGCAAAGATATGAGAAATCTGGTTTTGATGGATTTATAAAAAGCCCATGTGAAGGATTGAGACCTAGAGGTGGTAAAGAGTTACATAAAGGTGGTATTTTTATCAACACAACAACAATCCCAGAAAAATCGATAAAGAAATCAAAAGCTCCTAAGGCGACAGAAAAACCCGCAAAGCAACCAAAGGCTTCTAATGTAAGAATCCCTGAAGTACACAAGACCCACAAGTGCAACCATGAAGGTTGCAAAATGAGCTTCAAGACTGAAACTGAGTTAAGGCTGCACAGAAAGAACATGTGCCCCCATGAAGGGTGTGGAAAGAAATTTAGTTCACACAGATATGCGGTGCTGCATTTTCGGGTCCACGAGGATAACAGGCCTCTAAAATGCAGTTGGAAAGGTTGCAAGATGACATTTAAGTGGGCCTGGGCTCGGACTGAACATTTGCGCGTCCACACTGGAGAGAGACCATACAAATGCAAGGTTGAAGGGTGCGGGCTAACCTTTAGGTTTGTTTCTGACTTTAGCCGACACAGAAGGAAAACCGGGCATGTTGTAAATGTGAAGTCCTGAAATTGTTCGGTAACGAAGCAGGAGCGAAGTGTTTTGTGTGAGTTAGTGTTTTTTTTGGAAGTTTATCTCTCTAGTTAGGGTTAAAATGGTAATTTGTGTAGGTAAGGATTATTAAGTTGTTGCATTTAGAAGTTCAGGATTCAGATTCTTTTGTTGAATTGCTATTGCTTTTGTGTACAATACGTATGTGTGACTACGTTAAAATGATCTCTGAATGCCACACGTCTCTAAACATGAGACTGAATGGTGAATGCAAATCGATTGATATGTTGTCGCGCAAACAACTGATTTAGACAATCGCTTAAAGTATTAACTGATAATGTTATTAAAAGGCTAAATGCATTCTAGCAAAAGAAAATGATTCACGTGTAGCTATTATAATTTTTGACTGTTTTCCTGCTAATCATATACTGCTTTTTATTCATTTAATATCACTACGAAGTTTATACCAACTGGCCTATTAGCTCAGTTGGTTAGAGCGTCGTGCTAATAACGCGAAGGTCGCAGGTTCGAGACCTGCATGGGCCAAAAAAATTTCTAATATTTTAAATTTTTGCTTGCGATACGAGTTTTAATTCTGCCATTGGATAATTGTGCTTTCCTCAAGCAATTGCCATAATAGCCATCTTTGTTTGGAGTTGCATGAAATTTGATTTTTTGTTCTTTTCGTTCTGTTATCATGTTATTCTTATGATGTATTCTGATTCTAAAATCATTACAAGCAAAGCATCAATACAAATGAACATAAATTGATTTTACAATCTTAAGTGGAGTAGACATGAGATATATTGGATTTCAGCCATACTTGTGCCCTGAATTCACATTTGCAAAAGGCTAATTTGTGTCCTCAATATAAATCTGACACAAAAACATTAAGGATTTGGATTGTAATGTAACTCATTTAATGAATAGATTGTGTAAGAGCTTTGTATAAACCTTTTAACTGGAAAGGTACACCCATCATCCGTTTTAACTTGGATTTAAAAAAAAAATATCTTATTACATCGCTTGTCAACCCATTTAACACAATACGTTATAACTTGATTACAACTCATTTACAACCATTTGAACCCATAGGTTACACAACTTTGACCATGTCCATAAGAGTTTGACATGAATTCAAACCGTCAACCAAACACGATAACAATTTACACAGGCCACTTTCATACCCTGTTGTTTGAACAAACTCAAT
Organism: Ambrosia artemisiifolia; assembly: GCA_032199755.1. Lineage (NCBI taxonomy): Eukaryota > Viridiplantae > Streptophyta > Magnoliopsida > Asterales > Asteraceae > Ambrosia > Ambrosia artemisiifolia. The sequence goes on from CM063517.1 coordinate 5,168,125, forward strand.
TTACACATGTAAAACATGCTCAATCCATTTTGATAGACTTGTGAATAATTCTCAAAATTTACAATTTTACGCCACTAATACTCTAAATAAAACTTGTAAACAAAATTAATAACCATGTCCCTTGTAATTTTCCAACCCACAATTTTCTCCCCTAAAATCACATTACATGGTCTCTGCAACAAGACTTCTTTCCCATTGAAACACACCTGACTTTTCTAAATCTAAATCTGAAAGAAAGTGTGTAAGTGATGACTTTAAACCAAGAACCTTTGAAACCGACATTAAAACACTTTGGCATGCTTGAAGCTCATCTACAGAACAACTCTTGCTTACAGGATCCTTCCATGGCTCCTCAAATGACCTGTTCAGGATAACTATTTGTTAAAACAGTAAAAATTAAATTACAGGCTCGCTAATTCGCTCTTAATAGCGCATTTAATGGTTATTACCATTTGACCAGACTAACAATTGCTTCTTAAATGATTCATACATACATGCAAATAAAGAGCTAATTATTTACGGCGCACACAAAGGTGAGAACGTTACCATCTCCACAGATGATTAGCTTCAGTGGGGCAGTGTACTCTGGATAGCCAAGATGTCAAAGTACTTCCTTCAACAGGCAATGCATCTGTTCCAGCAACCAAAAAAAGTTTATTTTTTTTTTAAAAACTTTGAAATATAAGTAACAATAATGATAATAAAATTAGTAACAGTCATAAGATAAGCGTACCTGTGTGTGAGGGATCAGGAAAGAGTAGCAAACAAAGTGAACTAACAACAGATGTAAACACTTGACATTTCTTCCCAAGTATCTGGTGAAGATAATAGATAGCAGCAGCCAATAGTTCTTCTGAGCCAGATGCCACTCGATTTACTGACCGTTCTGCTTCCAGAAAAGATTGCAATGTATCTGGAAACGAGTTTTCAAGATTATGTTTGGGTCCCACATCTCCCGGTTGCTGTGAGAGCCTTGCTAAAATTACAGAAGCAGTCAACCACCGTAAAAGCTTTGATATCAATGATTCACTGGTTTGTTCATCAGATCCTTCAGATTGAAGTGCAACGGAGACCATCCAAAGCACAAACTTTTTTAGCTTTTCCCGGTCCTGGAAAACCATACACAGCTTCAGCATAGTTCGACAAAATAATATAATTAACTTAGAAATACAATGTTACAGTAAAAACATGAAAAAAATACCATGGTGAGTAATACTGGTTGGGGACTGCTCATTAGTACAACTTTAAGTCCTAATTCTGCATTACAATTTACATCAATGGCTTGGGACAACTCAAATAGACCTTCGACAGAAAAGGTGAAATGTGGCTGAAGCACATTTCGTTTTTGTGATATTTGTAATGTTGAAGAAATAAATTCCAAAACTGAATCAACCAAGTGAATTTCTTTCACAAGCTCTAAGTTTTCAACAAACAGCACATATAAATGACATGAAATTTGTGTCAGTTGCTCCACAGAACGTGCCTCTAACCACTGACTTTCACCTGTGTCCCTTGAGGTGACAACATTGTTTATTACCTACATCGAACAACAGGCACTAAGAAGTAGAACGAATCGTGATAAATAAACAAATCATTTAATAATATACAACATTAGAAATGATTTACTAAATTTGTTACCTCTAGAATTAATGCAAGTTGGGACAGTAAAACACCCTTCGGTTCTTGGTATGTATTTCCACTAAAGGTTGAGATAAGAGAAGACATCCATGATATTACACCACAGTGTTCGATCAAATATCGAGACGTCTTTTCAAATTTCATAGATTTCTTCACAATCTGCAGCACAAAGTGACATTGGTATCCAATTTAAAAGATAAAATTAAAGCAGAAAACGTAGCTGATATGATACCTGAAGGATTAACTCCCTTGATTCATTATCTGAAAGAGGACTACTATAAAAACTAAGCAGTTTCTCTAAAATTGAGCTCCTGGCATAAATCTGAGCATCGTCTTCTATATTTAGGCCAGAATATAGTAGGCGAAGAATCCATATCCTGTCTGATTTAAAATTGACTGAATTACTCCAAAAGAATTCATCAAAGAACGAAATCATCTGCAAGATAATTAAGAAGACACATAAGTCAGTAAATGAAAATTCCTTTAAATAAGAAAGATAGCAACAGTTAAAGGTTTCAACCTTGATTTTCATAGGGGAGTGCAAAAGAATTTTGCTTATAGTTTTGTAATTATCATTTGATGGATCCAATAATAATACTGAAGCCTCTGCAGCAAATAAAGCATGTACAGAAGGAATTCTCTGCCCTTCTTCTGATATACCGTTCTGGACATGTGTCAGCAATAGCCGAAGTCTGTTTTCTTTTTTCTTTTGACTTTTCTGACAAGATAACCACCATAATTACTTTAACAAAACTAAAATGAAGTGATGAGCAGATATTGGAAATGATTTAACTTGACTAAAATTACTTTACTAACCTCTAAGAATACAACCAGCACCTTGTATCCTAATTTTCGAATGTCATCATCAGGTGATGATAGACTAACAAATGCAACAGCAAGCAGACCTAAACTCGCATATTCAACAGGTTCAATGTAATCCATTGACAAACCATGTAATGACATCCGCAAGATGAAAACCGGATCATATATCTGTAAGTTGCAACAATGAACTTATAAATAACTATCAATGAGCACAAAAATCTTATGGAAAAATGTAGAGATGTTATTGGGCCTTTTACAAAGTTTATCTAAAAGGGGAACATGACAACGGATCTAACAGTAATTATATTGATAACTACTAATTTCAATGCATATATTTATCCAGAAATTTTATATTATCACAGGAATAATATTGATAACGTAAGCATAACCCACTAAATATATTTCTAGTTCTTTAAAAAAATACAAAGAAGTGATATTTCTAGTTCTTTATTTTGACCTGCACTAAAGAATAAACCGTATCAATCTGAACCTGGTGCCAAACCAGCCCAACCCACCATTTCTGCAAAAAAAGAAATTAGAAAAACAGGCAGTACCTCACTCACATTTCCAGCATTATCATCTGGAAGCTTGTTAGATGATAAAGCTCCTGAATTCATGTGCCTGTCATAGGGAAAATGAAGAACTGTAGCTGCACATTTTCTGGGGTCAACTGGAAGGTTTTCTCTGAATTGAATTTTCCTGCGTTTTTTAGTTTCATCCATATCATCAGAAGAAAAATCTTGTTCCCTCTCCTGTACATTTCTAATTCTTGTGGCAGCAGTTCCCCACAGAAAATCCATGTCAGCAATATAACTAGAGTTCAGTTCATCAATACTTTCAAGTTCTTGTATGATCTTATAAATTTCCAAGTCTTTCTCACTTACAGTAGCCTCGTACGAAGACAGAAGTAAGAAGAGCAATTCTCTAGCATTTATCCTGGAAGCTTCTTCAAAACCAACACTACCCATCTGAGCTAAATGGCACAACACCCCAAGCAATTTAATAACTTCCAATTGCTTCTTGTACAGCTCAGATGGGTGTGATTTGTCCACTTTAACAAAAGTAAGTGATCTCAGAATACTGGACATGGGTCGAAAAATGATCCCAAATTGTAAAGAACTTGAAGAATTATAGGCAGATTGAATGGTGGGTTTAAATCGAGAATGAGATAACAGCAGCTGAAGAATTTGAATATGCAACGATTTATGTTTTTCTTCAAAAGTTAAAATAATTCGAAGCATGTTGAGTGTTGCAGGATCCTCAAATCTGTGAAGGAGACAAAATCTTGCCAGCTGTTCTAGGTTAATATTAAAATTTGATTTTATTTCAGAATTCTTATGCATCTCTGTTATAACATCAACAAGAATCCTCAAAATGAAGCTTTCCAAAAGCCTAAACAATGCACATTTTGTGTCTTCGACTTCTGATTGAGAATTTGACTTTATAGAGAACTTTTTGACAATTAACTGCCATGTGGACAGTAATGAATCTACAAATGTTACACTTCTTACGTGTTCTTTGTTAGATGCAACTTCCAAAGATGAAAATAACAGCATCTTGCAAAGAAGTACCTTTGTGACCCCCTTCATAATAAGGTTCAAAGATTCATCAATGGAGTAATGATTCATTTCAGAAGCATTACATTCCAGAAGATTATCAGTCCCCGACGGAATAACAGAATCAATTAACTTCAACCGTTTGCTTCGTTTAACAATGGACCCGTTTGACACAAGATGATGCGTCATGACATCTAGTGATTTCCCAAGAAGACTGTTGTTGAAAAGATCAAAAACCTCCTCCAACGTTGAAGGCACGTATTTGACAAGTTTTATTTGAAATATATCTCTAGAAACAAAATTCTTCCAATCAGAGAACCCGTTGAACAATATTTTCCAATACAAAGAACATATGCCACTAGCATGCTTGTCACACCTCCCTCCATATCTCATGGAGATTAAATTCAAGAATGATAAAGCAGTTGGCAAAAACAAAATCATTAAATCTTCATCACATTTGCCAACTAAAGATGTGTTCACGATCTCCATAAATTGGTAAGCGAAGAAAGATAAATGGAGGAGACTTGATTCAGTAACATGAAACAATATTTGAGTTCTAATCATGCTCGTTTTTTGAAAGCATCTTGAAAGTAAACTCATGGGTGTGCTTGCTATTACACGTGTCATAGCCATGTGATTTAGAAGAGAATGAAGAATTTGACTTTCACCAGTACATTTACTTGCAATCCTAACAGCTTTCAGCAGGCACAGATCTACAACAACTAAATCAGAACGAGAGGCGATTTCAACTATGTGAAAATACACTTTCTCAAACAGAGCAACATCAAATTCTTGTATGCCACTAGAAGACAACAAGAAATCAAATGCACAACCAGCAATGTTTAATCCAACAGAGAGAGCAGAGACTTTGTAAGATTCAAAAACAGAAGAATCCTTAATGTTGATTCTGGAAAACATCCAATAAACCAATTCAAGTAGTTCCTGAGGGGATATGAATCGAATCAAAGTGTGAAAAGAAAATAATGCTGGGATTAGAAGCAGGGGATCTTTGGTTTCTATGAATTTATCAAACCTGTTCTTAAGCATTAAAACCAGCTTCTGAAGGAGGCACTTGAATACTCTTGCAACCCCCTTGTTCACATTGTTGATAAAGGAGAACTGGTTGGAAAATATTTCTAGTACTCGTAAGATATAATAATCCGTTGTATGAATTCCTTCTCGTGCTACCCCAAGGAAACTATCTGTTGGTTGGTCAAGAATGTTGATAGTTAGTTCCTTGTTAACATATAACGGACTTTCTACAGCACCTATTACTGCAGGATGGCAAAAAATGGTTTCAGCAATTTCTTGGGCATAATGATTGGCTAACACGTGTGCCAACATGCTCTTTATGAGAGCAAAACAGATTTCAGAAATCTGTACAACTTTTTCAGCTGGTTCATTAGGATAGGAAGATCGTATGTGATAGAACCAGAAAAACACATGGCGGAAAGAGCAAACAAAATTATCAGAAATCTCTTTTGACAGCTTGTCCAATAGGAAGTCTTGAAGTTTTGATGACTCGGATAAATATGGGTTTTCAATGCTTATAACAGCTGGCAATAGCACATAAAAGGGAGCCCGATTCAGAAAATAAGAAAATGCTTCAGAAGGATTTATTGAATCCATGCTAGAAAACTCAATCCGTTCTAAATCCGCAAATGAAAACTCAGGCCATGACTTGCAAACATTGTTGAGAAAATTTCTTTCTAGAAAACAGATAGAAGATAGGATAGAAAAAGGAATTCCATCTAGCTTATGTGAAATAGATATAACTGCTGGGAAATGCTGCAATATTACGTCAGGTGAAGCACATAACATAGACAATGAAAAAGCTGTTGTTATCCCAGTATCATGCCCACTCTCTGCTAGACTCGGTACTTCATTAAGAAGATTTAAAAAAGAGTCATCATGAAGGCCTGTTTTTCTATCAACTGAAGATAACATACCGATTTCTTCATCTGTGATACTAGTTGAAAAAAGCAACAAACTTCTTAATGGCCTCCAATCACGTAGATCGCTATTTATATCCTTGAGTCTCTCGGATAATGAAAGGCGTATTAGAGAAGATAGCAATCCAGCTTCTACCTACAGAAATCAGATTTTACTAACTATATTTGCATAAGTAATTCAGAGAATAAAATGCAAAAGGAGACTAAAAGCCTACATACCTGAGTTTGCAAGAGGTATCTCAAGGTGCTGCTTACATATATAGATATCATTGATTTCTCAGATAAACTAAAAGTCCCGGAATCAGAACCGAGCAACCTTAGGCACTTTTCAAGAACACAAACAAAGAGAGGACTGAACCTAGGATAAACATCTGACAAAAAAACAGATGATAGAACAGTTACCAAGATTTGTAAAAGCTATTTCAAATAATCAATGAAACAAAAGAAAGTCACCTTTAGTAGTTCCCAAGTGGTGGATTTTAGACCTGACAAGATCCCAATATTTAAATAGATTGTTTCCAACTGTAGATACAACATCACAGAAAAAGGAAATGACAACAGAAGACAAATTCTGGACAGTTCCGCCTCTCTCCCCAGTTAATTTGGTAGTGAACCCAGGAAGAAACAAAAACCATGCACCGATTTCGGTTGCATTGTTGTCAAACGCTCCACTGCTTAGCATGGCTGCTTGTGCCAGCACATAAGCTTGATCTTTTATATCTTTGACGGGTGAATGTACAACCAAATTAATGAAATGCATTAGATGTTTGTACATCAGTGGTGGGTATCTGATGAGAACATCTTGCTTAGAAGACCAACCAATATGTTCAACTAATAATGACAATAATGATTGTTGCAGAATAGCTGGTAATGACAAAGCATTGCTAGGTAGAAGCTTAAAGAAATCAAATGACCCTTCTAGAACAGATGGCATCGTCCGCTACAATAAAAACATCCATATGTCAGAAACCAATACTATAAGATTTAATCCATATATGTTAATAATATTAAAACTTACATGATAGACTTTGAGTGCGTCAAGCAACTTAGTATAGAAATATAACTCTTCATCCTCTGCAACAATGTTTATGTTGTCGCTTTCATGTGATTTCCAGAGTTCTATGATTAACGTAGAATTATCATTTAGATTATCAGACTCAGACACATTATCCTCTTCCTGTATTCTTTCATTAGTGTCAGGAGAAAAACTAACACCGCCAACAAGAATATCTGTTTCCTCATTTGAATTGCATGTTTTTAACTTCTTGTTACTAAAACTATGTTCACGTAAAGCAGCTGTATCTGCATTTCTCTTTAAAGTTTTTTCATCACTCTTGTAGCGGCTATTGAGAGACGAAATTAGTGACAACAAGACTTGATGATCTGGAAGCAATAATTGCACTTCATTCTGAATATCTTGCTTAAGAGACACCCATTTACACCCAATTCGCTTGCTAGATTTGGATCTTTGGTTTAACGCAGAAAAGAGAGAATCTAATAACTTCAACGCCTCCAAAACAAGCCGTAATGTCCCATGTTGTATATGAGACTCCGAGTGAAGTAATCCTTTATTCATTACTATTCTATTAAATGGACGTGGGCCTATGCACTTAATTATACTTTGTATGTCAGAGCTGTTAAAAGACGGCGGTAATCCAGGCTGAGAATCAAGAAAATCAAACGACAAACCTGCATTCACTGAAGAGATCAAGTTTGCAGCCAATGAAACAGCAGCAAACCTGCAAGTACTTCAGTATACAATAATAACAATAATAAGACGGACACATCTAAATGCACAAAAATAGAGTAAAAAATGAATGTAACCAAGATGTAGGATCTTCAAGGTTGTAAGGAAACTCATCCAGATAAGCAGAACCAAGTGCCGGTCTTCCACATACGATTGCCAATAGCAAATCCCTATGAAATTCAATTTCAGTAGCTTTGAGTTTCTTCATAACACCCAAAAGTCGCGTTGGGTTCCCCTTTAATGGAAAAGGTGAAGCGTTTGAATCTGGCATCAACCCATTAGCCGGGTCGGTGCACACCATAGACAGAACCTTCTTTGCCACCTCAGCACCATCTCCACCGTCATCCCTTCCAGAAACATTAATCAATTGTTCCAAAGTAACACTCCCGAATAAAACACTCCTAAGCCCCACAGGCACCAAAGATTCAGGGACAAGAACCTTATCTCTTAACGTAGATAGAACATACGCAATGGTCTCATCTTCATCACTACCAAGCCCACGAAGAACACCCGAAAACATCTCTTTCTGCTGCAACACCCACCTTAACAACCTCGGATCCCCAATCTCCAAAAACGACAGAGCAAATCGAACATACGACCTCCTAGTTGAGATCTTTCGTTTCATCTGTTCGCCGCTTTTCCTCCTTTTATCATACTCAGCCAGCTTCAAAAAACTCGGCATTTTAAAATCAAAACTCTTAGCCACATCAGACGCCAACCCGGAACCCCGTCTCACAATCGAAGCCATCAACAACAAAGCAGCATTTTTCCCTTTATTCTCTTTACTATTCAACTCCTTATAAACATCTCCCAATTTTTCCTCAAGAATCAAACGAGCAAACTTATCTAAAACCCGACTAATCGGAGCCCTAGCCACATCGTTAGGTTTATAAACACCATCTTTATGACTCAAAACAACATTAATCAACGACATTATGTAAGACAAACCAGGCTTCGATTGTCGTAAATTCCAAGCTTGTATAAGCTCGGAACAATTGGAAGACGAATGCACATATTGTCGTAACAATTCGCTTCCTTCATCGCTTCTAAGTAACTTCATAAACTCTTTGGATGCTTCTGCGCATAATTGGAGATCAATTGAGGTGAGGTTACGTAATAACTCTCTTAATTTAGCTTCGTAAGACACTTTAACTGAAAAATTAGGGATTTGTTGGCTCTCTGGGTTCATAACTTGATCGTTTTCCATAGCTGCAAATAAATAATAAATAAAACGTTAAGTTGCTGCATTCAGGGAAAAACCCTAACTAGAATAGAAAAAGAAATCGATGTTATTGTAATTAAGAAAAAGGAATCACCTGTAGTAATAGTAGTAATAGATTTTCCGATTGGTGACGGCGGCCGTCGATGGAAAGTGGTGGCGGCGATTGGTGGGGTTTATAGAGGGTTTAGCGGAAAACACAGGGTTTCCTATTCAAACAATGTTAACCAACAAAATATATGTTTAACTATAAGTTTAAACTAGTAATTATACCCGCCGCAAGTTGCGGCCGCGTTAAAACTTAAATAAAATTTACGTCAAAATATAGACCAACTGAAACGTACATAAAACAAAACGTATTATATTTGACCCTAGTTATTTCCGAAAAAAATATATTGAAATGTGAACCAGCTTAAATTTATACTAACATGTACGTAAAAATAAGTACGTAAAAAAATAGTAGTGTTTTAAGTTAAAAAATGGTACCGCTTGTTGTGGCGACATTGAATGTAATTAACTCAAATTTATACCGTCTAATGAAAGCATATATTATTTTGCCCAACCCGTTACCAAACAAAATTTACGTTAGAACGTTAACCAACTGAAAATGTACATAAAAATAACCACGTAAACGTATTATATTTTACCAAACTCATTTCGAAAAAAGTTTTACATCGAGACATAAACCAACTTAAATTAATATTGACATGCACATAAATATAAGTATATGAAATTCTAAGGGGTTGACATGACATTTTACAAAGTTTTAAAAAAATTTAGGAGTGTACATATCAATGTTAAAAGTCAAAGGGGTGTTATATCACAAGGTGAGAAAAACCCAAAAAGAAAAAAGAAAAAAAAAAAAACAAACAAACAATCCCTCAGTAGCGAAGGGGTTCAATAAATGTTATAATAATGATAACTTAATTTTATAATTGTTAGGGCTGAGTTACTCAAGTAGTGGGAGTTAGCTTAGTGCGTCCGGTCTTTATCTGTATGGTTTGTTACAGTATAACAATCGGCATGTGTTTTATATTGATAAAAAAACCAACAAAAAACGAATACCGTAGCAATGTTGTCCAGACGATATTGGTTCGGTTAATCCGCATGTCCGGTAATGGTATGAAAACCGACACTCGATATTGCTTTGGTTAGTTTGGTACCCGATACGAATGCTGGTAGGTATGGATGTTGTTCGGACGACTACGGTTTGATTTGTCACGGTAAAGAAGAAAAATCAATTATATTTGACATGTTCGGTTTTGACTTTTGAACAATACTTTTATTAAAACGTGGATAAAATAAACATGTCGTAGTATACTCCGAATTTTATAACGTGTTCTATTATATTATTAGAATGGCAAAATTGGCAAATAACATCACTTTATACTAAAAAAACGTGCGATAGCTTTAATGACATGTATGTTTGTGCTTCGGTAACCTATACATTTCTAATCACGGCGTGATTTGAACAAAACTAATATCGTATTGTAGATAAAAATAAACGTGTTGTAGCGGCCTACTCGATACTTAGAACTATATAAAACATCTTATCTCAAAAGTTATAAAGAAAAACAAAATATGCTTAAAAGTAATTATAATAATAAGCATCTAGGCCATGCTCAATCCCCCGCCACCTGGGGGTGGTGTTCCCGGCGTGAAAACCACTCCCCTCACTCTAATATAACTGCTTACATAACAATACCAATGAAAATATCAATCAGATTAGTTTTATAAATTTAGTGGAATAATATTGACATAATACCCTAACTTATAATGTATTTGGTCAATTTTATATTAAGCTGCCAAAGAATGTTGATGATGCCCAAATGTAAATTAACAAAGCTTAATATTGTCTCTTTCAAAAAAACCATTCATCTGTTGTAGATTACAAAGCTCTTAGTTGCCTAATCATTTGAGCTTATAAAGCTATTCCTATTTGTTTACTCTAATCTAGTGCCTTGTTTGTTTCCATGGATTCCCAAATCAAATTTGATGATCAGTACTCCCTCAGATTGTCTGTTTGTTCATGGGAAACTCCAAACTGGAAGTATGACGTGTATCTAAACTCTGCAAACGAACGCGTATGCAGCCATGGAAAAACATTTACTGATCGTCTGTACACAGCTTTAACCGAAGCTGATATTCAACCTTTTAAACCCGATGAATTTGATGAACTGCAGCCAAGTGTAGATGATGTTCCATCTGACTGGTTGTTAAAAGCGATCGAAGAATCAAAAATTTCAATTGTTGTTTTTACAAAAGAATATGCTTCTTGCAGGTTCTGTCTTAATAAGTTGGTAAAGATCATGGGCTGCAGGAATACTATAAGACAGCTGGTTCTTCCTGTGTTTCATCATGTTGATCCCGCTTACATACGCAAACAAAGTGGCAGCTTTGAAGCCGCGTTTGCAAGACACGAAAAGGTTCTTGAGATAGAAAAGATTAAGGAATGGCGATCAGCGTTAACTGAGGCAGGAAATTTAGCAGGATGGGATATTCAAGATGTTACCACAAGCTGGTAAGACTTTTGTTTTTCTGTATATAAATTTAATGTAAAACATTAAGCTGACAACGATGTTCATAAAATTAATGATTTGTATAATTGTATGCAGCTATGAGCCAAAATATATTGAGTTAATTGTAAAGGAGGTTGTAAAAAGACTAAACCGAAAACGGTCTGTTGTGGAGCACCCTGTAGGCTTGAATTCGCGTGTTCAGTACCTAATGGACCTAGCTGGTCTATTTGGACCAGATGTTGTGGGTGTAGTTGGGATCTATGGTATGGGCGGCATCGGTAAAACAACTATTGCTAAAGAATTCTATGATCAAGCCATTCATCACTATGAACATGGCTGTTTTCTTGAAAATGTTCGCGAAAGATCAAAACGGTTTGGTGGCTTAGTCGGGTTACAAGAGGAACTTCTTTCTTCACTTAAAGGAAAGAAGCATCGGGTCAATAGCGTTGACCAGGGGATTAATGTGATAAAAGAAAGATTAGGTTGTAGGAGAGTTCTTGTTGTTCTTGATGATGTAGACCACTTGAGCCAGGTAGATTCCTTAACAGGGTTTGGTAAGGGAAGTTTGATCATCATGACAACTAGAGATAAACATATACTAGATCAAACTAAAGTTATCGACCAATACGAGGTTAAGGAACTGACCCATGATGAATCTTTGATGTTGTTTAATTGGCATGCTTTTCGAAGCCCAGTTCCATTAGAAAACTTCAAGAACCATCAAGAAGAGATAGTAAAGTATGCTGGACGCCTTCCGTTAGCTCTTGAGGTTCTAGGATCATCTTTATATAACAAAACGATGGAAGATTGGAAAATTATGTTTGAGAAACTGAAGAAACGTCCTCCAACAGATGTTATCGAAAGGCTAAGAATAAGCTTTGAAACACTGGATGACACAGAAAAGGATATATTTCTTGACATCGCGTGTTTTTTCAATGGAACTGAGAAAGAATTTGCTGTCAAGATATTTGATGGCTGTGGGTTCTTTGGAAGAATTGGAATGAGTACCCTAATAGACAGATGTTTACTGAAAATTGATAGGGATGATAGGCTTAGAATGCATGATTTAGTACGCGACATGGGGCGGGAAGTCGTGTGTGAGAAGTTCCCAGAAGAGCCCGAAAAGCGTAGCCGACTGTGGTTGCAAGATGATATATGTAATGTGCTCATAAATGACGAGGTATACAAGTTCAATGTTCTTTTTTATTAATGTGTGTTTTCTAGGTGTCATTTTAACACAAGTTTTTAATAGATTTCATTTTTGGTTTCGATAGGGGACTGAAGCGATTGAAGGTATCGTTTTAGACCAACCGATGAAGCTACATTTTAGCACAAGGCCCTTTGCTAGAATGCCAAATTTAAGGCTGCTGCAAATCAATAACACGAATCTTGTTGGAAGCTTTCGCGGTTTGTTTAAAGAGTTAAGATGGCTTTCTTGGCATCGGTTTCCAATGGAATGTTTACCTGCCGATTTCCATCCAGAAAAACTTATTACACTTGATATGCAAAGAAGTAATCTTCACATATTGTGGCGCCAAACCAAGGTATGACTTACAATCTGATTTTTAGTAGTATATGTATTGTATAACTATATAGAATAGACGAGAAAATTGATATGGAAGGTGATATAGAATAGAACGAATAAAACTTTACATCAGACACTTTTGTTTTGGTAAATATCAACATAAAATTGCTAAAATTGGGAAAATTCGTCAATGCCGAAATAGGGGGCCAGGCCTGACTGTAAGGACAAATTGCCTATCGCCGTTTGTCAACTGTAAGTTGGGCCCTTTTTATTATTCTCGACGTAGGTGGGGGCCTTTTCTGGCCCTTTTGCTCTTTTTTGTCCAACTGCTCGAGGTGTGAAAGTTATGCCCCGTAGCTCTAAATAGAGCGAAAGTATAAATGTGTTCTCTTGAATCAGCTTCATCTCATTATTTAACCTTTTTTGTGTGCTATATTTTATATTAATGCACCAACAGTTTCTTGGTAACTTGAGCACACTCGATCTTCGTGAATCAAATTCTTTGAAGACAACTCTTAATTTCACTGGAGTACCAAACCTGGCTGAACTAAGACTTGGCGGGTGCCGGAATTTATCCCGTATACATAGTTCAGTCGGAAATTTGGACAAGTTGGTTAAACTGGATCTAGAAGAGTGCAAGAATCTCAAAAGCCTTCCAAACAGCATGTGCCATCTCAAATCACTTGAAGAGCTGAATCTTGCTAAGTGTGCAAAACTTAAAGGACTTCCCCATGAATTAGGGAACCTAAAAAGCTTAAAAAGCCTTGATGCTAGCCACGTCGGGATCAAACGACTACCTGACTCAATCGGGCGTTTGACTCAGCTCGAGACTTTAAACTTAAATGGGTGTAAAAAGCTCAAGACACTTCCAAGTAGCATATGCAAGTTAACAACAGTTATCACACTACAGCTTGAGGGCTGCTCAAGTTTTGAAAAATTCCCAGACCAACTGGGCGATTGGAAGGGATTGGATTCGATTCATGCTAGCGGTACTAAGATTAAACAGTTACCTGATTCGATAGGAAACCTTGATTTAACAAATTTATATTTAACCAACTGTTGTAGCCTCAAAAGTCTTCCAAACAGTATTTGCAAATTAAAGTCACTTAGAACTCTACATCTCACGGACTGCTTGAATCTACAAGAACTGCCTGAACAGCTTGGAGATTTAAACCGTTTAGAAAATTTCAGTGTCGGTGGAACTAGAATTACACAGTTGCCTGATTCTATCCAACAGATACCTTACCTTAATGCTTTGTTGTTACATAACTGCAAGCAACTAAAACGCGTTCCAGGAAAGAAGCTAGGATTATCATGGATTCGGGTTTTGGCACTAAGCGACTGTAACTTATCAGATAACGATTTTCCAAATGATATCTGGGAGTTATCAGCTCTAATGGTGTTAGACTTGTCAAGAAACAATTTTTCTTGCCTGCCTTCTGGCCTTGGTCAACTACATAATCTGCATGTGCTATTTGCTACTGAGTGTAGATCATTGCAAAAAGTACCAAATCTATCAACTTTGGAAAAATTAATGAAATTATTTTTTAATAATTGTGACAAGTTGGTAAATATTCTGGGCTTGGAGAACCTTTGTTCTTTAAAAGAAATTCGCCTAAATGGGTGCAGTACCTTGTTAACAATGATGGACAACTTTTTACTTCAGGTTTGTCACTCTTTCTTAGAGGTGTAAAATAACTTGATTTCGGTAGAAGGTTGAAACGGGTGGGGTCGGGGGTCGGTTTGGGTAGCTTGTTGACCCAAACATTCTTAAGCTAAGCTCTTTGTGATTTCTTTGTACAGGGATACGGTCCAGGCCTATCTGATTGTAAGTTCTACCTTTCAAGGAGGGACATTCCAGACTGGTTTGAGTTTCAGGGAACAGGGGTGTCCTCACAGTTGTTTGACACATCTTCAGATGTTAGAGTTGGTTCTTTACATTTGATTATTTGGGTAGATTACCTTTTTGGTGATGACGGTGATAAGTTTATTCGCATTGATGTTCATGTCAACAATAAAACAAGCGGCGTGAAATGGGATTCTGAAATATTAGGAAGGCATGAAGTATCGTCATGCATGATCATCGGGCCCGTAGTTGAAAATGGAGATAGATTTGAAGTTTCATTTAAGTTGCAAGAAGAGAAAGATGTTAAGGTGGAGAAGTTTGGGCTTCATCTATCATCCATCAGCAACATGAACAACTCTTAAATTGTTTTTGTTTAGAAGAGATTATATTAATGATCTAGTTTTTGTGTACAATCAAGGTATAACAAACATAGAGAAAGCAATAGTTTCTTTTGTTAGAATTCAAAAAAAATAAAATGAATGATATATAAAACAAATTTGACTTATAATGTAGCTGAGGTCCCTCAACTAACTATGCTTTCTTGATACAACATTTGTACTTCTAAGTATAACCTGTAACTAATATCCGCATGATGTGAATTTTGTAGCATTAACATGACTCACCTTTTATGAACAACGAGCATGCCAAAGAAAGCTGAAATTCGGCTAGCTACACCGATCATGAAGAGGACAAAAATACAGAGACCCCAATCATGTACATTGTATCCAAATTTTAAAAGTGCACCACAGCGTGTGATCAACCACACTCCTGAGTACCTGCAATTTGATACAAGGATGAATTATCAATACATTGGCCCATTGTTCTAGATCATGTTATTGATCTATGGGTTATCAGATGGTTGTACCTGTTTGCATTGGCAATTACAAATGCTTCTAGTGCCCACTTAGGATAGCACAGCTTGGAAACATTCTTCAGGAATTCACTGTCTCCCGTCTGTGTTGAAACGAGAGTCAAAACTACAGGAAGGAGCACTGCAAACTGCATGAAAGTTCAATCACATGAGTAATAATGCATAATACTAGAAGTGACAGTTTTGAGTTTTTGACCCATTCATCTATACATGGGTCGATTCACGTTATTTTCTATCTCAAATAGACAAATAAAGAACATTAGCTAAAAATCACACAGGCAAAAAACCGGTCAAAAGTTGCCTCTAAAGTGTATTTTTAATGGCAATTGCCCAACCCACCGTTTTTGTTACTGCCATTTTTGTTACTCACCAGCTGTGATGGACCGGGATCAAGAAAGATGGCTAACATGTAGGCTATGCCCGTTACACAATACACAAGCGAAAGCAAAACAGTATAATTTTCTGCAAATGAAGATCTGGGGTAGCTGAAGAAATAGAACATCGACAAATATACAGCTGGCTTTATAGCTGTATTGAAATGGTCAATTGTGTCTTTGGCTAGAAAATGAGCTAAGCTGCTAATGCCAGATGCACGTTCTCTCCAATATTGCAATTTATCTAGAGAAAATGTTCTCAATGCCGCAACTTTGCATAATAAAGCTGAAAAAGTAAATGTATAATGCATGTTATCGTCCATACAAACCATATCCAATCACATTCTATGATCATATCTTTAATAGCTCAAAGGCAGTTGTTTAGTTACTTACATACTGCAATAATGGAGTAAGTATAGCCAGGTGCCCCGAATGTCTCTTCGTTTGATTTGATAATTGCTCCTAAACATGCCCCAGCAAGTAATAAGATGAGATAGTCTACTAATTGTAGCTTAGATTCTCTTAACCTCTGCTTAGCAATCCTGTTAAAGCACCAACATCAGAAAAGGAAGCACAGACTATATGACCCATTTTGACATGTACCGCGCTTTGACCTGTTACCCAACCCGAACCGCTTTGTCACCTCTATTATTAATAAGACAGGTACCTTCCAAGGAAATATCTGTATTGCAAGAGAACTCCAGGAGTCGTACGGTTGGACAAATCTTTTGTTCGTAAGAAATTATGGCGAATGATATCTCTTCTAACTTCAACATTTGACTTCACATCCTGCCAAATTTCACCAGCAAGGGAATATTCCTCTGCTGCTCCCTCATTGTCATTTACTTCATTACCTGAAACTTGACCTTCCGGATACATAGCAGCATTTTTACGCATATCAGGGGGCACAGGATAACCCTTATGAAGCATCCATCTAACAGGAAGTTGTTCATAACTTACACCCGAACTTGTGTTGAGTTTAATCATGCCTTCCAAAACATCTATAAAATAATCTGGTGGATTAACACGATCTGGAACGTTAATCCCAAGCCCAGAAAAGTATTCTTCAACTTTTCTTACTGGTCCATGATACACCGTAAGTCCACCTTTTGCTAAAAGTACTAAATCATCAAACATCTGAAACAACGAGTAACTGCAAACAAGTTTAACTATTAATCAAAATGAAATTACATAAAAACATAAAAATTATGGGTGAAATAGTTTTACTTACCTTGGCTGGTGAACAACCATACTAACATTAACCCCTTCCAAGGTTTCACGCCTAAGTGCTCTAAGAAGTAACTGAGAAGATGAACTATCTAAACCTGATGTTGGTTCATCTAAGATCAATAATGATGGTTCCATAACCATTTCCAAACCAACATTGACCCGTTTCCTTTGACCACCAGAGATTCCACGTTTTTCAACTGTTCCAACTAATGAACTTCTAACTGCTTGTAAACCCAAAGACTCTATAACTCTCTCCACAACTAAAACACGGTCTTGTTTAAGCATGCTTGCTGGTAACCTACAATATTATTATAAAAAGTGTCAAGAAACTTGTCAAAACTGTTATACTTATTGTTTAGTAAATTATATACATACCTGCATTTTGCACTGAACCAGAGATTCTCCTCAACGGTTAAATTACCATGAACGATATCATCTTGTGGCACAAAACCGATTATCTTTTTATATGAATGGATTGAGTCAGGTTTCCCGTTGATAAGAACTGAACCCGTTATTTTACACCCATGTGCTTTTCCTGCCAGTGCAGAAAGAAATGTTGTCTTACCTGCCCCAGACGGGCCCATGACAGCTGTTATACGACTTGGCATGATTTTCCCGGTAACACATCTTAAAAGATGTTTGTCTTTTCCTTTTAAAGTAAGCGTTAGATCTCGAAAAGAAATCTCGATTTTGGGTCTTTTTCTGGTTTCAGTATTAACAGCCATTGAGATTACTCCTGAGAAAGTAAGATTTTGATTTTCTTGCATAGCCTTCTCTTTCTCAATCTGACCGTATGCGTAGTTAAAGATTTGGCTATGAGTATGAATTTGCTTTTCTTTTGGCATTTTCTTTTTACTGTTTGTAACTTTACTTTCCATTTCCAAAATGTGATCATAAATATAAAGATCTTCATCCTTCTTTTTAAATGTTTGACTTCTTAGCTCTAATCTGTTTTCTTCAGATGATGAAGTAACCGGTTCATCAAACTCCACATCCTCGCTACTTTGATGTAAGATTGACATTTCCTCAGTTTGTGGGGCCTGCTTCTTTTTACGAGAAAATGTACGAGATATTTGAGCTGCATGTTTCTTAGCAGCTTCTCGTGCCATTTTCCACCTTTCATGTGCTTTTACCTTCTCTTTTGCACGTCTTGCAGCTGCTTCTCTAGTTTTAGCATGCCTTCTTTCCCGAGTTGTAATTATTTGATCAGAGCAGTTGTAGATGATGAGCATAATAGTAAATATGGCAGCCTAGATACAAAAATAATATAACTTTATATGAATTACTTATTTCATAAAAGGTAAGATTTGTGCATAAAAAGTAAAGATGCATGAGTTTGATCATTCAAATAAATGCACACATTCAGTAGATGAGCTTGTCGATATATAATTACTTAAATAACGTGAATATAAGCAGAAACTGATAAGACTTGTGAGGATAAAAATGGACAGATAACATATTCTTAGGGTCAAAACTAGTTTATGAGGAAAGCTTACTATAAGCATTGCCCCGTATGCATGGATATTTTGACTTGAACTTCCAGGATCACATGAGGTCAATTTGAAGCATGCTGCAAGTAAAGGAATAAGATCAGATACCTAACGGTACCATTGTTAACACATGTATTCTTTTTTTTTTTTTTGATGCTTTGGAAACATAATATTCTTATTATTAACTGTGGGACTATGTAATTCACTTACATTTCTCAGATGTAGACCCCCTTTCACAGTAATTCCTGAAATCACAAGAGACGGGGATCACTATTTGAGGTAAAAGTTTGCAGGCCTAAAGGAAATATTGAAAACATATATAGATTCATACCCCTTGCTACATATTAGTTGTTGGGTACTTGTTGGACAATATGACCCTGATGAACAAAACAGCTCCTCACTAGTTCGAATATCTGCCCATATGTTTGCTCCACCACAAGTATGATTAGGCATTCCAGGAGGCAATTGGTAAGAATATCTGCATGTAAACTATTAATAAATGAGTTGCTCAAAAATAAAATTGTGTAAAACAGAGAAAAAAACAAGCTTTTAGAGAAGGTGCGCAAACTTACGGTTTACATATACCACTAGCTTTATCAAGGGTTGCAGTCGGGCAGTGTGCACCCAATGGACACGCTATAATGAAAGGAACATCCAAATATTTTTGTAAACATATTGCCTTTAATAACTGACATTCAAAGAAGTTGTAAACACTTACGTATCATGCAAGTAAGACCGCTCGGGCAGAAGAAACCCTCACAACAAGGCTGACAGCTCTCAGTTCGAGCAGGTATAACCTTTGAATCTTCCATGTCAATATTCTCATCAGGTGAAGTAGCACACGCCCATCCCGGCTCACAACCAGAAACCCGAGACGTTATATTACAGTTTCTGTTAGGCTTCAGATAACTACTATCACCCGAAAAGAAAGCTCCAAAGTAGAACTTTAACTCTGCTGAAGTACACACACGCCGCGTAACATCTCCTGTAAAACCCATATCAACAACATATTTTATCCATTACATATCATAAGAAAAAGATCATTAAGGTATTAGGCCGAATATTATTCTAACAGACTGGAGCTCATACCATTGGTTCTCTGGATGCAAGCAGTCAAGAAGTCCAAATTGTTCGAAAAATTGAAAGCTCTGTCCCACTCAGCTTCCCTAAACAGCATAAAAAAGTTAAGAGAATCCAATCAAACTCATCCATCCACTGTATTCCAAAATTTAGGGATGAGCAATAACCGAACCATTAACTGAAACTGAAACGAAAACCGCTGAACCGAACCGAACCGAAATTAACCAAAAATCGGTTATCAGTTTTTCCTTGTACCCTCGATTAACCAAAATTAACCGAACCATTCATATTTTGATATATTTATAGCTTTTATATCTCCATTATGTTTTATACCTCCATTTCATGTTTTTACATCTTAATCAAATTTATTTATACATCCATTTCATGTATTTATGCCTCCATTTCAGGTATTTATACCTCCATTTCATGTATTTCTAAGAAAAAAAATTAGACCAAGCTTGGTTTTGGTTATTAACCGAACTAAAAACTGACAAATTAACCGAATCGCTTTACCGAAATGAATACCTTGAGACTCACTTAACATTTCAAATTAAACCCTACTTTAAGCTCTAAATTCAAATTTGGTATTTCTATTTGGAAAATGGATTATAAATAGCAAACCTAACAACTTTATTTTGTTTAGTGATATGATTATAACTTATTAAGTCCATATCAATCTGGAATAAGAAAGGTAAGTAAATGCATTTATATCATGCAAATTCAAACGAATTCTTATCCTACTAATAAACATAAACAATAATTACTAAATAATAAACTATAAACTATACAAATGTATAGCTTACCGATCCTTAACGCAGAAAGAAGCTCGATTACCAACATCACTATTAAGAATAGTAGAAGTAATATTAGAGAGACTGGAATACACTCTCTGAGTAATAAACGGTAGAAACGCAGTATCGTTGATCTGGCCGGCGAACTCGTCGCCGACTACCTGAGAGAGTACAAATTCCGGCGAATAGAGTACAACAACGGCAATGGCTACGGCGGCGAAAAGTTTCCATCTGGTCATTCTTTGGTTAGCAGAGAGCGTGATCGAACGTGCATAAAGTTGATGGAGGGATCATGTAGATTATTATTATTATTATTTAGTTTATTAAAGATCTTGGTCCACTTGCCGGCATTGACACAGCTCTATTCTGACTAATCTAATCTGTGTACCGGTTTTGGACATGTTCAACATACAAATTACAACATCGCCACTTGTTTCTTTTCACTTCCTGTTGACTATTGACATTTGACACAGTCTTTTGTAATATCCTTTTGGATTTATTGTAAACTATTTATTGCTTCAAATAAGGACTAAACTAGTCCACACAATCATATCTATTCAACCAAAGAAACTTACAAATAAAGGGTAGGTGGAGGAGACCCTCTGGTATTGGATACCGATCATCCCACCTCACAAGGGTTATGATCCCGGTAAAATACCTCAAAGCGCTGCCCACAAGATTCGAACTTGTCTCCTCTCATGCCCAACACTTATCATTGGTAGTGGGTACCACTAGGCTATAAGCACATTGGTTACAAATAAGGGACAAATAAAAACATGAACCTAGACACCATATTTATACTAAAGTACTAAACTAACCATACCAATACTACTCGGATACTTTTATCAATCATAATCTAATACTAACAAAAAAAAATCATTATCTATACTAATTAATCAAAATAGATAATTCTAAATATTCAAACTAATCTTAATCTTACTAGATAAATCAAATAACTAATCTAAACCAATCATTCACTTTGGTCGTTCAACTTTCAACTCATACGCGTTTTAGGATTAACTTTCAACATAAACTTAATGTTGGTTCCATTTAAAACATTTTATAATCTTATTTTATGCATAACTTTAAGGTTTAAACTAATTAATATAAATTTTTATGCAATTTTTGTGGTACGTAAACTCGGTTATGTATTAAAATTGCGTTTATAATAAAGTAAAAATATAAATTTTTTTGTTTTGATTTAATAATGAACTATGCAATTTTCTTTTTCCAATAAAAATATACTCCACAAAATACTTGCAGAAGAGATGATAGTAACCGGTTAGAAATTGACGGCTTGATATATTAGTTTAGGGTGTTGGATGCATACATACACGTCAATTTTGTTTTTGGTATTGTATTTTCTTGAATACGTTGAAAACTTATTTTAATATTTGTTCACATGTTATTTCAACATTTTACCTACACCAATAACATTCTTTATATTTTCATAAGTATCATAAAATTTATAATATTAGTTATTGGATTGCATCGCTTAAACCGATTGTAACTAATAATATCTTTGTATATTTATAATACAAGATGTGATAGATATTATTAGTAACGATTCTACATAAACAAAACTAAAGTATATTTTTTTTTGACAGAAATGATTGTCTTCCTTTACCACTGACCAGGTGTTGTAATCGATTTAGGGTTGACGATAAAAGACGTAGTGTGTACAAGTGGATGAGAGAAACGTTGGCAATTAGTGTGAAGTGTGTGATGAGGTTTATTATTATTACACTAAAATACACTATCTTTTCTCTCTCCTTTTAATTAAATAATACTTTATTTTTATTATTATTATTATTATTATTATTATTATTATTATTATTATTATTATTATTATTAGCAGGCCGGCTCAATCATTTTGGTGGCCTAAAGCGAAGCTCAAATCCGAGGCCTTTTCAGAAAAAGAAAAAAAAACTTGTTGGTTGTTGCACACTTGCACGTCCAGTCCCACAACGGCAAAACATGAAGAATTTGGTGGCTGTATATATAAGTTCAATGTTTCTTGTACATCCCGGTTTCTTTCTTGCATAGCCCAGTTCGATATTCAGAAACAAAAAAAAATGATGTCCTATAGATTTGGGGGGCCCAAAGCCCTAACCTTATTTGGCTTGGGCCTAAGCTGGTTGTGCTATATAGAATCAAATAAGACTGATGTATAATCAACAGAATCACAGCTAAATAGTAAACAGTATGCAGCCTATGTAACTAGTTTACAAAAGCACACCTGAACTGATATAAACCACTCAAACTCACTTGAGTTTTTTTTTTTATAAAAGACAAAAACTATATATCATGTTTAATTAAAACCATATGTTCATTTTTTTCCTGGTTGCTCTCTCATCCTCCCTCTCTTTCTGCGATGAACATGCTCTAGTGATTCTACCAGCACCTCAGGCACGCTTTTTATCCAGATTGTTTTGTTTGTAGCGTTTCATGATTCTTTCTTCATCATGTACGTTTTATTGTTGAATTAATTTCCCACTTAGCAAAGTTCATCATTCAGTGGTGGGGTGTTCGTAGAAAAGAAGGCGTCACCCAACGAGTGACAGATGATGGAGTCTCGACACACTCATTATTATATATAATAAATGTTGACCACCTTAGGAATAGTACTAACGGAGTTGACCGTTAGTTACTATTCAACTCCGTTAGTTACTATTTATCTCCGTTAGTTACTATTCAACTTCGTTAAGTTACTATGCAACTCCGTTAAAATAGTACTAACGTAGTTACTATTTAACTCTGTTAGTTACAATTCAACTCCGTTAAAATAGTATTCAACTCCGTTAACTTACTACTCAACTCCGTTAACTTACTATATTCAACTCCATCAGGGGCGAAGTATTATGAGGGCCAGGGGTGGCCCTGGCCCCCCTGTTTTTTGGCGCAGTAGTGGGAATTTGCGATTTTCGTAGGTAAATTTAGTCCGGGTTGAGTCCGGCCCCCGCCGATTTGCCACTACCGACCAAAAAAATTGAGTTCGGCCCCCGCCAATTGGCAAACCAAGCTTCGCCACTGAACTCCATGATGGACGGTTCAACCAGGTATGTCTGATGGTTCAACCGGTTGTATTAGGTGGTTCAACCAGTTTAATCGGACGGTATGAATGGTTAAGAAGATTGGTTCAACCGGCCATACCGGACGGTTCAACCGGGTTTCTCGGGTGGTTCAACCGGTTGTACCAGGTGGTTCAACCAAACCGTCGCAATACGTGAGATTGGTTCGTATAAATTTTGTTAAATATCGGTTTGCCCCGCGGCGAAGCGCGGGTGTTAAACCTAGTTTTGTTATATTGTTTATGTTAAAAGATAGTAATTTTCAATCTTGGATTGGCGATTGTCATAACTTACCGATACAGGACCAAAGGTAATATGATGCAAAAAAACCGAGCTTCCAACTTTGGACTAGAAACTACATTTCAAGTCAGACGCAGAATATGTGTATGGCACATATTCTGAATGATGATTCATGATACGGTTGCTGAACGATCAAGCTGGGTCAAACTAGTCATGCATTTTTATCGTGGCAACTGCATCTCGTGGATTTAAAGTATAAATGACGTATCTTGTATCTAATAACTACATACCTATTTCCCGGTCCCTTCAAATAGCAGTCTAAATCATTTTCTTAGTAGACATTTAGACAATCCACTTGCTAAGCTGACATGTATAAGAATTTGTATGGTCCAATTGGCAACTAGTTTGATCAAACATATCAGGTCCCACAAATAATAAATATGACAAGCACTTGCAATCAATATGATGATGATTCAGATAAGATTAAACTTGAAAGTATCAGCAGAAATCGAAAGCAATCTGATCATACCCCATATGCAAACAAGCAATATCAAGGCAAAAAGAAAAGGATTAAGGGAACATGAAAGATCACACAAGGTTGTGGCCTTGTGGGCTGTTAATTTCAGGTTTAACCTCTTCTTCAAAATGATTTTCAACGGTCATAATACGCCTTAATCCAACATAAGAAAATAAAGTCTGACAAGAAAGTAATGATTCACTAATGACAAACCCTACTTAAAAGCTCGGAAATGTTCACGGCAGATTATAGGCATATGGAATTCCAGTAGAACAGCTTCACACTTTCACAGACTTAAAGATTACCCTGTCACAGAAGAGAAAAGTATCTGACATTAACCACAAAAAATAATAATAATAATAATATCAACAATAATATTAATTTGAACAAGTATTCACAATTTTATATCAAATAAAAGACATTTTCAGTGGGAAACACATAACTAGCGATTTTAAAGCCTGAGAAATCACACAGTTAAAACAAAATTATAGAAAAAACTGAATCTGATATGAAGGTGCAGCATAACTATTTCACGATTAAGATCTGAAATGTCAAAAAATTTAAAAACTTGTTAATTTGTGGATTCTGTTATAATTAAGGTTCTTAACTACACTCTATTTTTTTTAAGTAACTTGCCAGAGAGTGAAAGAAACAAATGGTTCAGTGTTTGCTGAGCAACCTGAGCTAAACATAGTAGAAGTATAGAACTTAAGTTTATAATTCCTAATCACAAAAACCAGTTACAAGTATTTTTACCCTGTTAATTTCAGAAGTTTAATGGCGTCACCAATTCTACCAAGGCAAACAATAAGGTGCTTCTTAATTATAGAGTGGAAAACTAAATGGATAGTTCAACTACCCGCTATGCCCATCAATTTCTGATAAAGAATACACTAAATTATGAAAGCGAGCATTAGATAGGATCTGAATTGAATATGGCTGCTACCCTGCGTTTTATAAATTGTGAGACACTATGAGGCGTAAGAGTCCCAAGAGCCGAAGCAAATGCCCACGCATCAAGTACGTGGAGCACAATTGTTTCAGCCTACAAACAGGCAGGCGAACAGATGCAAGTACATGAGGCGTTCTGATGCGTAGTGGCGCACCTCTTAGAAAAGTCGCTAAAAGGTGCACACGTCATGAAGGCTATTCACCTAGCCTTGACTGGTGCAACCATGTACTCGCCTTCATGTGCCAAGCGCCTAGGAAGGCAATTTAAACACAGATGCCGCCATCTAAAATAAATACTTACTACCTTAGCTACTTATTCTTACTGTCATAGGCAAGCATACAGCATGGCGTACCAGACGTCAGAAGTTCCAACGATGAACAGAAACATAAAAAGTGAGTTGACAACATGTATTATAGAGAACCCAAACTGATAAACAGGCTGAAGGTAAGTGTTGCATCTTGCAGATCGTAAAAGTGGATGATTGTACATCTCTCACACTATTCTCTAAAAAGCAGGTCTCGGATCTCCAAAACCTATGATTCTCTCTTAAGCATACATTTGCTGTGGCTAATGTCAAAGAGTATACCCCAAAAGATAAGAACCAGAGTACGCCGATGGTGATGGGATTATTGGGATCTAAGCAGTTGATGCGGCCGATATATCGCCTATATCGGCTGAGATTGTCGGAAACGAGATAAGGACCGATATAAGATATTTGTGACCGATATAAACCCATAAGGCCGATAAGCAAGATATCACCGAGATTAACTGCTTAGACACAGGAAATGATATAGGACCAACATAGGACATGTTTATCGAATAGAATATAGAGAGAGACCTGTATAGTAAATTGATCTGATATTGTGAAGATACGTGGGTTCTAAAAAGCTACTACGTGAGTGAGATGATTCTACCAAATAAAAGTCAGATAACTCCTGCTTCCTGACCAACTTTAGAGCATGATAATCTTACTGTTGAAAGAAAAAGTAATTAGCTTGGATTCAAGTAACAGTTCAAACTCATTAAACTTGAATAGGTATAGAATCATTTTGGTTTCAGATATAACTTTATGATTGTCTATAGCTTGTTGAAGCGTGTGCGCGCACACACACATTTTATGGTACTTTTGATGACGCTTAACTGCTTAAGTCACATTTATGTGAAGGTTAACATTCCTTTCTAAAGCTCCCAAATCGTTACACCTTAAGCGAACTAGAAGTCTAGAACATCATGGGCAATTATGTGCTAGGCAGAATAGATATTAGCATTTGGAAGTCTCGCTATAGTAATTTACTTCTCCTTGTAAGCAACATGATACACTTGAAGAAAATTAAAAATTGCATTATAAACTACCCATTACTAGAATAAAAACACTGTTAACATGACCCCTCAAGCTACACGTCGGTTTTAATTTGATGTTTAACCTGAAGCAAATAATTAAAAAGAAAAGAGGCCCAGTAGTGCGGTTCATGAAAATATCAGAGGTTATCTATCAGGCCAGAGAGAGATTGTGATTGTTGCAATTTTTTTTGAACCCCAACAGAAACAGAATCAATGCTTAATTCTAGACCCAATTTATCATCGGTGTTCCAATTAAAAAACTAATCTAACCTAAACTAGCAAGACAGTAGTATATCTTGAAATCGTGTTCTCCTTTCTCAAACTTCATAAGGTGTTTAAGATTACATAATTAACTACCCACTACCTCAAATACCCTTTAACAACATTGATTCATCCTACGCAAGATTAGTAACATAACTCTAAACATAAGTTTAATACAATGTTTTTGACCCCTAAGTTCGCCAACATACATAAATTGAAAGCCACATTCATATCAATTAACAGAAAACAATCACCATAGGCTATAGAACCACGATTACACTACCATCAAAACAAAATATTTTAGCAAGTCTAATTAGAGATCATGCATAAAGCCATAAAGAGAACTATAGAAGACCAAGCTTACCAATCACTGCTGCTGTTGCTGGGAGTTGGGTGGAGGCGGCATACCAGGGCGAGGAGGTCCAGGGTACTGCATCTGTCCACCAGGAGGCGGAGGCATCCCAGGCCGAGCAGGAGGAGGCGGACCGGGCATACCAGGGCGAGGAGCTCCACCAGGCGGAACCGGCCCTCTCATCATCTGAGGAGGAGGCGCCATCGGCCTCTGCCCATACTGCCCAGGCGGAGGCACAGGATACTGTCCAGGAGGCCGTTGAGCAAACTGAGGCGGCATTTGAGGCGGCGGTCCACGCGGCATTTGAGGAGGCCCCTGTCCAGGGTAAGGCATCTGTCCAGGGCGAATCACCGGGTAATTAACAGGAGGAGCCGCCATATTGGGAACAGGCGGACGAGATATCTGCGGCTGCATCATACCAGGAGCCGGTCCACCAATTCCCCTAACCGGTCCAGCTAAACCAGGTTGAGCTTGAACCAAAGGAGCAGTAGGAATACCACGTCCAGCAGCACGACCTAAACCCGGTCCAGCCAACGCAGCCGCTCCAACGGCTTTAGCACGGTTTTCATCAGGAGGAGGAGGGCCTTCAACAGTCATGGAGATAACTTCTTCACCACGTAAAAGAACCAGGCCAAGAGTACGTCTGTCTTCACGTTCTTCGTTTTTTTTGGAGCCTTTAGCAGGAGGGAGTTTACGGAACTCTTCACAGTCACCGATGACAAGGTTCATGTGACGGTCGAAGGCCATGAACTTGCCGACTAGTTGACGGCCGTCTTGGATAGTGATACGCATACGGTAGTTAATGAACTGAAGCATCTTTGAACCCTTCGACATCGACATTTTCGTCGATCTGGAGATTACTAAGGTGGTGTGGCAGATTTGGGGGAGTGAAGAAAAAGAGGGTTAGGGTTTATGAAAGGGGGAAGAGAGTTTAAAACGTAGGCTATAAGGAGATTTTATTATGGTTTATAATGGACCTTCATATTTAGTTTTTTTACAATCAAGTCCTCTAAGTTTAATACTTTAAAAATCGAGTATGTAATTGGATTTAGTGAGTGTTGTTTTGAAAATGGAATTTAGACTCTATTTTTAATCTCGCAAGTCGCAAGTCTCTGTTTACCACTGCAGTCAAACAGAGGTTATGCCTCCCAAAAATATATATTTGGGATAACTGATCTTTGTTTTAACTGTGTATAAGCTCAAAAAAGCAAATGAAACTTAATCAATGAAATAAAGTTAAAATATTCATTTTAGGCAAAGAAACGAATTAGGAAACAAAAGAATTTGAACTGCAGCGTCTTAAAAGTCAAAACACCCACAATCCATCTTCTGACAAGAAGTCATACATTGCTAAATTGCTATTTAGGCTATTGGGTATACAGACGAGGAAAAGCTTGCCACGTAGGAAAAAGGTGTTTGGGACGGGGCAGGACGGGGCGGGGCGGGGACGGTGTTGGTGTCCAGGACGGGGGCACGTGATTGATGGAGGCATTGGTGGGTGATGGTGATTGGTCCGTCTCCAATGTCTCGGAGAGGACATAAGGGAGGGGGGGGGGGGGGGGGGAGGACATGGGAGGGGGTGTGGTGTCCAGGACATAGCATAGCAAAATGTTGAGAACGGGGATGTGCCCCGTCTGTTTACCTGTTAGCCTTATTATTGTTAACATATTAGATATTTAAGTAATTTTAATTTCTATTTATCATTGCTCTTAATATTACGCATAATATAAATTAGGGATTTACTGCTATCATTAGTGTTTTTTTTTTGTTATTCACTTATTGTTAATGTAGAATACATTATGCATGTCTTTAGGCTTTTGCATCAAACTATTTTATCATTACTATTTCTTGTTGATCTCAAGATCGGGTAAAGGGAGAAGGGTGTATATAAGAATTTTTTTTCAAACGGTCCTGACTTTTTAGTTCGCTTAGAGTGTTCAAAAACGTTAGAAAATCTCTATTTGTATCTAATTTTATCACAATATATTACACACTTACACACACAAATCCCTCAATTTCTCAATTCGCTTTTAAGGAACACCATCAAAGCGTAATTTACCAACAAAAATTGTATGCTCACTTTCCTTTACTCAAGAGTCAAGATATGTGGGATTTGTAACCCCAATTATGAACGTTTGTATCTTCTAATTAATTGGTAATGCTCTTAGGCTTCAAAGAGAAGGTTTCACCTATTATCCCACTCTTTTTATACAATATTGATAATATTGATAATGCTATGTTGGTCATGACTTTATCACATAGTTCAACCAGTTAGTATGAATACCTCACAACCAAATTAACGCACCATACACACAACGAAATACACATAATCACATTGCGATATGAGTTTCATGATTTCTTTTGTCGGAATGGATGTTGAACTCAAATTAAGCTTTTGGGAACAAATATGTGCTCTATTTTGCCTTTAGAGCTCTTTTTATTGCAAGTCTCTTCTCATTCCTTGTTGGCTTCGTAAAAGTAAATTTATCAGTAGCTTGTTTCTTTAGTACAATCCACATCAACCCATCACTTGGTCAGTTTCACTATTTAACTGGAATGGAGCCTTTAGGGGTTTTATTGTGTCACATCGATCGCCATGTAAGAATAACGCTTCCCCTCCCTCCTAACATGACCTGTGTGGAATGAAGCTAAATAGCGCCCTTTTATTTATTTTTTTTATTGAAGTGGGGGCCCTCCAGATATGCTTGTTAACCATCTTTATTGGGCTGGCGAGGAATTAAAAGCGCCCCCCTAATTATGCCGAGGAAATAGAGAAAAGAAGGGGGTGTGGGAAGGGGGGGGGGGGGGAGGCACTATTGCCCAGAAAGATGCTA
Organism: Ambrosia artemisiifolia; assembly: GCA_032199755.1. NCBI lineage: Eukaryota > Viridiplantae > Streptophyta > Magnoliopsida > Asterales > Asteraceae > Ambrosia > Ambrosia artemisiifolia. The sequence goes on from CM063517.1 coordinate 5,198,353, forward strand.
GGGTGCACGGGTGCCACACCTACATCGGTCAACCTAAACACATTCTAATCACTTTAAGTTGATTATTGCAATTTATTTTAAAATAGTTGACCACTTGGTTTTTTTTTTTCATTAAATTGATCATTCTTTTATTCAATACGTGAAGAATTACATCAAGATAGCGGGTAGACGGGCAACAAGTTGCGCCGCCACCCCTTTCTAGACAGCAAACCCTAACCTACTAAAAACGAATCCCTGCCCCCCGGAGTCGAGACACTGCTATGAATAACCCGTTGGACTCTGGTCAGGAAGCGGATGGCTTCCGGTGCCAAGGAGCCAAAGGTATCAAATGTCAGGGGTACGAAAACGTGTTGGTTTTCCTCACAAGCTTCAGCATGCTTCTCAACTTTCTTCGTCTCTGCTTTTCGCACTGCTTGACCTAAAACCAGTATCCCTCAAACCAACCAGGGGAGATACACCTGTTAGATAGACACAAGCGTGTTTCCCCCCGGCCCATCCAAAGACAAGCAGGTCTGCTGGACGTAGGGTGGATCTCCCTTCTGCGGGGTCCGAGAGGAAATTCATGGGAGCCTCTTTCTTGGCTGAGATCCCAGCCCCTCTTAAAATGTCCCAAAGAACGTCGCGGACCCAGTCATGCCTATATTTGAAGCCAGGCAACTTCTTACAGTGAACCGCGTGTTCCCCGTATTTGTCCAAGCATGCCTTACGGCAAATCGGACAGACTTCATCTTCATGGTACATGGGGATCACCAAACGATATTTAAGAATTGCCCTGTATTCAACCCCAGACATGGTATAGTTTTGAAAGCTTGTGTTCTTGCTTAACGCGTCTATTAGATCAAAACTTGCACATTTTTTTTTTGTGATTACTTCTAAATGCACTTCAACATCAACATGGATTTGTAAAACCAAGTAACTCATGTGACATAAAAGGTAGACGAGATCGAATTTGTACCGACAACTTTATTGAAGTTTAAGGGTTGTATGATAGCTTTATCAAATTTTAGAGTAGAAAAGTTAATTGGTTAAAGAAAAAAAATAGAATGAAACATTAAAACTTAGACCAACTAAACTTGTACACAATATAAACACCCGACTCATTTGCAGAAAAATTTACGTTAAAATGTGAACCAACGAGTAAAGTTTACGTCGAAACTTATAACAACTTGAATTTATACTGATATGTACATAAAAATAAGCATGTAAAACTCGAGAGGGTCGAAATGACATTTTATAAAGTTTATGGAAAGTTGAGGAATTGACGTCCCATGATATCAAACGACATTTCACGAATTTTCTAGGAAAAAAAGGATAAAAACATCCACGTTACTATTCCTCACATGTTCTAGAATTAATATATAGAGTAAATTTTTTTTACTCAACTCGCAACAACGCATATACACTATACATATATGGTACTAGCTTTTATCCCGGGAGCGTCCTGGGTTGAAAAATATAATCATTCTAATAATACTAATACTAATAGTATTAATTATTACTCTTGTAACTAAATAAATAAAAAAATAACATTGCTATAAGGTGACACCATGTGTTGCAGTGTTGCGTGATTCTTTCTCCTAGTTTCTTTTGATGAAGTATACCTATCCATCTTTAGAAGAGTAAAATTCCAATGATAGCATGACGATTGGGCTAAATTTCAACATCGTAGATAAGAATCTGGTTTAAAAGAAAAACCTGATTAATGATTAACCTGAACACTTTGTGTTTTTTTCCTGTATGAACGAAACCCCCAAAAAAATAGTCGTTTTTTCTCCGTTTTTTATATAGCACTATGGTACTCGTTGGAAAGATAATAAAACGTTCGTTAATTTGGTTTAATTTTTTTCTTTAAAAAATCCTGTACATAAAAGATATTAACGTTTAAAAATTATGGAAGGAAATATAAAAGAGAAATTTAAATTTGTTTTTAAATTCTTTTTTCCTAAAATAACTCAATTTAATTTTTATATAGATTAAAAACAGATTATTATTCAGTCTCATAAGAACTCAATTCTTTTATTATAAGTTATAGATAGATTATAGATTCCACATTGAAAGCAAATATAAGAGATTAAAGATTTAAAAAAATACATGTAGTCAAAAAAATCATTTTTAAGTTAGACTTATATATCACATGAAGTACTTAGCATTTTACAAATATGCTTCGTCGCACATTCAATTTAACAATAAAAAGTCAATACCTATAGCGATGACTAATCTTCAATTTAATATATCATATGTCAACTTAACATCTTCCTAACGGAATATATGAAATAATGATGAAGTTCTCAACATTGTCCGAGTCAAATGAAAATGAAAGAAATGTATAGAAACCAAAACGTGGGTGTAAATACTTTCTATGCGTGCTTAGGCTCAAACCAAGATAGTGTCAACATTATTATGCCTCTTACGCTCATTGTAAAGGCCAAAAATCTATATGAAAAATATAGAAAAGTTTTAGAATCTTAAGTTGTCTAAAGTCGTATATTCTTACAAAATCGTTTCCATCGGCACGAGGGTCATTTAGTTTTTAACACAGAATGAGTTGATACACATGTATATAGTTTGTTTTATTAGAATATGCTGGATGGGTAATACGATAGGAAAGGAATAATAATCAGATTCAATCGATGCATTTGTAAGACACAATTTTTAACAATATAGTTTATGATTATTTGTGTACGTCTCTCGATTCGAAACATTTGAATGTTTATGGAGTTTTTTTTAACTATTTACTTCAAATTGATTGTTTTTCAAAGACAATATATATACATGTTATTATATAATTCAAAGTTATCAATCCAAACTAAACAACTTTGATTATCTAGTACGATAAATGAACAAACTAAGAAATCTACCGAAAATACATTTTGTTTGTCAAATATGACATTGGCACACTCCATTAAATAAGACAATCAACAAAACCCACACGCAATCATTTAGTTTGTCACCCTATGTTATTTCCTTTGATTTTACATATATATAATAAAATGATTTAAAAAAAACAATAAAATTTCAACTGTTTTATGCCTTTGTTACTCAGTTTTCCATATATATTTTTTAAAAACACCCACATATATTGTGTTTTGGTTGGTGTTAAATTTTTTTTTTTTTTTTTTTTTCAAAATCTAGTTAGTTCAACTTTAAGAAAAAACAAGAGATAAAGAAATACAACAAAAAATGTTATTTAAATCCAATAAAATGGTATAAAAAATATGGTCGGCCAGAAGGCATAATATGTTCGTCAGTACTGGTAACCTAGGAAGAAAATTCTTGGTAAAAAAATAATTTAAAAAAATATAAATGTCACAATTCTTCTCCCCGTTTTTCCCTCCATATATTATTCATCGTCATCATCTCTCTCTCTCTCTCTGTCTGCCTGTGTAGTTTACTTCTATTAAATGGTTGATAATAAGATGTGTTTGGTAAGCTAAATTCCAGCTGCCTATCCTTCTATTATCTCTTTTCATTTCTTTATATTCCCCAATATTAAGGTTCTTTATTTTCCCATATTTTCAGCACAAATCACGTCAGGTATTTTTTTTTCATTTCATTTTCTATTTTTTTTATTAAAAAAGATGCTGTTCATAAGCTGGGTATTTAGTTTACTGATTGTAATTCCCAATTGATTGTGTATTCTCAGCAATTTCCCTTTTTTTTTAATTTTTCTTAAAATAAAATGGAAAATTTTGATTTGGGAATTTATACGATTTGTTATTCATATGAAAATTGAAAAGATTGAATAACAAGTAACATGCCCATAAGTTTATGATCATGTTTTTAATATGAAAATTTGGAAATAGTCAATTACATGTAACATCCATCCTCTATGCAATATTATTCCATCAATAGTTTGTTAGTTGTAATGTTAAGATTTTAACAATCGTCGTCTTTTAATACATCGCGCTTACTTGATGTCGATCATAAGACTTATAGAGACTGTTTGTATATCGCGTTGTTGATCGTCTTGATATAAAGATCATATTTGTTAGCATAATTAAGAATCTTGATTTTTATGTTCTTGAGTACACAATCATGATTTTGTTGTTCTTGTTTGTATCATTTGAGTGGGGATATATGAAGATGAGTCCCACAGATTAGGGTAGGAAAAGAGTCTATTTCAAATTTTCAATATCAAAACCTAATTCACTCCGATTTTCTATACGTGGGTCCGGATTATACGCATTAGAAGCAACAAAGACATGGTTCCTGGTCCCATCTACTTGTAAGAGTAGGTCTATGACTACCACCAAACTTGCCATTTTTTTCCAAATTTTAGGAGAGTAAGTGAAACTACATCTCATGCTTTTTTACTCGCATAAAGCACTATCACGACGAGTTTGATGGTGACAGTAGTGGTATTGCGGTAGCTTTACAATGTATAAAAAGATTTGATTTATAAAAGATCAGTTTAAGGAAAGATTTCTTGATTAGTGACAACATCTTTTGGTTGTATGTGTGTCTACATATAGTGAAAAGGAGACTATGGTTGCAAAGTCTTTCTGAACCATGAAGGCTATGAAGTGTTTCTCCTTCTCTCATGGTGATGAAAATGGAGAACCGAAGACCCCAAAGTCAACTTCGCTTCGGTCCTCCATGTCAAATGGTCAAGAGGGAAGGAAATCGGGCTCCGAATTTACACCAATGGATATGTCTAATGGTAGCAACGTGTCATCCTCAAGGGTTTCATTCACAAGTTTGACTCAAAACCCGAGTGGCAAAAGTTACAATAACCTCAGGGAATTTTCTATTACTGAGCTGAAAACAGCCACAAGGAATTTTAGCCGGGCTCTCATGATAGGGGAAGGCGGTTTTGGAGGCGTGTACCGGGCTGTGATACGAAAAACAGACGGTTCTGGTCAAAAGATTGATGTTGCTATCAAACAACTTAGCAGAAGGGGATTGCAGGTTTACTTTTTTTTATCCTCTCTCTTTTATTTTCTTGAATATGGACACATGACTTATTTTTGCAGAATTAAAAGCTTGACATCAAAGTGGGGTTCCTGTAACCGTACATTGGTTTATAGGGAAACATGGTATTAAGGTTCCATTTTGATTATTTACTCAGGGCCACAAAGAATGGGTGACAGAGGTAAATGTTCTCGGGTATGTTGACCATCCAAACCTGGTCAAACTTGTGGGATATAGCTCTGAAGATGATGAAAGAGGGATCCAACGCCTTCTTGTGTATGAGTACATGCATAATAGGAGCGTACAAGATCATTTGTCTAGGTTTCAAAAGCCTCTTCCGTGGTCTACTAGACTCAAAATTGCTCAAGATGCTGCTAGAGGCTTAGCTTATCTCCATGAAGGAATGGAATTTCAGGTACCCGTTTGATCAGTGACGAGCTGTAAGGGCCCAATACTTTGACCCATTAAGGAAGTTATGACTTGTCAGGCCTTAGTTTGGCCCACAATTCACAATTTGTGACTGATTCTATTGGCCAAATTAAGGACATGGGTAAATTGGTATTTCACTTGAAAATTCTCCACCTATGAAGGCCGTACAAATGGGTTGATTTGGGTTATATTTTATCTGTAACAAGTCAAATTGGTTAAGCTAAAAGAATTAGAAAAAAAAAAGAGAAAAGAAAACAGGACTGACTGCTTGCACCCTTAGTCCAAAACCTGTTGATATGCAGAATTCTGCTAAATTGCTCTATTGGAAAAAGTTTATATGGTTATAGTTTCATAATCATATTTAACATGGTAACTATTGATAATTTTTTTCAACAAGTATCAAGATGTGTTTGGAGGTTGACCCAACCAGTTTTGAAACATAAAAAAAATACCCATGGTGACCCATTAGCTGAACACGTCTAACCCACCCATTCGCAACCCCTAATTGACGTTTTGATTATAGATCATCTTGTTGACAAGACCCTGTTATTTATTTATGTTTTCGGAATTCGTAGATAATCTTCAGAGATTTCAAATCTTCAAACATTCTTTTGGACAAGAACTGGAATGCTAAGCTATCCGATTTTGGTCTGGCGAGGCTTGGCCCGTCAGATGAGCTAAGTCATGTATCAACAGCAGTAAGTTAAAACTAAAAACCTTCTTTGAACTATGTATGGACAAATAACACAAAAAAACCAATCCAACTCATTATGGCACAGATTAAAATGTTTGTTATATTTAACAGGTAGTTGGAACAGTTGGATATGCAGCCCCAGAATACGTCCAAACAGGACGGCTAACATACAAAAGTGACGTTTGGAGCTTTGGGATCTTCTTATATGAACTTATAACGGGTCGAAGACCATTTGACCGTAACAAGCCAAAAAACGAGCAAAAGCTCTTGGATTGGGTGAGACGACACCTTTCCAAAGACCCTCAAAAATTTCAGAAAATTCTGGACCCTCGCCTTGAAGGGAATTACTCAGTCAAATCGGCTCAAAAGCTAGCAGCTGTGGCTAACGAGTGCTTGCGTAGACAACCAAAGATGAGGCCAAAAATGAGTCAAGTGTTGGAGATTTTGAACAAGATTGTGGAAGATGAGAGTGTGGAGAGCTTGGAGGAATCATCACCGTGTTTTGAGGGCGCATTGACACCTAAAAATGGTGTTTTTGAGAGGTCAATAACAGATGGGTTGAAGAAAAGGCTTCTGGATCCAGTTGTTGGAGAGAATAAATGGTTTGTTTGTTTGAGTCCTAAAGTTATAAGCACTAGTTAGGGAAGCCTGTATTGGTGCATATGGAAATTGTTTGTATAGGAAGTCTTCAAATGATACTTTAATATGTTTTGTGCATATCTGAATGGTTCTTAAAACTAAAATATCATTTGATTGACATGTGATGAAGTTTGTAAGCTGTTGCTGCTAGTGATCGTTTTTTTTCTCCGGGTCTTTTGTCTTTATAAATATTTGATGATGTAAGGTAATGATATTGTTTGGTCCGAATATAGTTAAGAGAGTCAACTTCTCAAATATTTAAGATAAAGTACATAGGACGGTTCATGTAGCTTGCACTTTGTAACGCATTTAGTCCTCAACTTTTGCCAAAAGTACATGGATGGTCCATGTGGTTTGCACTTTGTAACACATTTAGTCTCTAACTTAGGGTGCTGAAACCTTTAGATTTGTTAGCTGGGGACTAAATGTGTTAGAAAAAGCAAACCATAAGGACCATCCATGTACTTTTGAAAAGCTAAGGATCAAATCCAAAATTTTGGTTAACCACAAGGGTCATCCATGTACTTTACTATTATATACACGTACGTATAAGAAAAGTACCAAAATGCAGAGAGGGTAATGGAGAAATGGAAGTTTTGGCATCGTTGTGGCTTAGAAATCAAGCGAAATCTCAAGCACTCACTTGGAGTTGGGTCCAACGATGTAGTTCCGATTTATCTTGTATAGGTGTTCGAATTCTTATTGGTGTTTGTATCTTTTGTTGGTTAACACAACATTAGCCCGGTTTATATTAATAATAGTTTTTGTTGGCCGTTAAAAAAGTAATTGTTTAATTCCCTCTTTTATCCCTCCAAACCGTTACTAACTTCTAACTGCTACAAACCTACCATCGCGTCAATCTGAACCTTAAAATCAGTTTAATCAATGGCCCATATTGTTTCCTACACTTTATAGACAAAATCTATTTTGTACGTAACCCTCCACACACATACATACATACCTCATAGTACACGGTTAGAGAAGACAAAGTAACTGAAAGAATGGTATACAACTGCAAAAGAATATGAAATCTATACATCCTAATTCTCTCATTAATTCAAAGTTTATGTACACGGTTCGAGTCCAGATGCCATTCAACTGCCAAGCATCCACCATTTCTTCTTCTTTTTGGACTCCATAATTGGCAGCTCTGTGTAAGAAAACATGGTGAAGTTGAAATTTGATACAACACCAGATATTCAGAGGATAAATTACACAACTTACCTCCTTCAGGATAAATTGAATTGTAGTGCACCTCAGCCCAAAAGCTCAAGAAGATGACTGCAGATAAGTCAAATAAACCTCAAATCTTGCTATATTTATCAGAATAAACGCTTGAAGTATAACTAAAGAAACAATGGCGTAGCAAGTCTGATAGACTGGTATGACGATCAAGGATGGAGAACCTAAATGCATCTATATATGTTTTGACAAGTTAAAACTTAATGAAAAGAGTTCATACACAAAACTTACTTCTCTTTGACTTTTGAATGCATGGTAGAATCTCAATGTAACATGTATCCTTATATGAAGTTAATACGAATATCTTGACTCCAAACTGCAATTACCAGAAACATGAGATCAATTGCTGAAATAAGGAAAACAGTGAGTCTCTTTTGTGTGAATGCTATGTAGAAGAAGATTGTTAATACCGCATCAGCAGCAGCCTGCAATGTGACATGATCACCCCATTCGCCATCCCTGTAATAATTATGTTTAGATACTAGAAATGAAAAGGTATACGCTGTAAATACCAAAAAAACTTTGTAATATACGTGCTGATTTTCTTCAAGTACTCATCATAAGCCATAGGAACATAAGCCGCATACATTTCTGGATGAAATTTGAGCTGATCACACAAATGATAGGAGATCATCAATAAGTCCTGGAACAGCAAGGGATTGCTGGCTAGATGAAGTGATCAAGTCGTGCTTATGCTGAATGGAAACACGTGTATATTGGAATCGGTAGACGAGAGGTTGTAGCTACCATGCAATCCAATTACAAAACACAATCATGACCATTTCCAGGTTATTGTTCGACTTCCTCTAGCCAGCACCTAAGATGTTCAAATGAACATATAAAAATCACACCAATATTACTTTAACCTACCTGATTAACAACTTGTTCCCTAACAAGCCTGTGGTGATCACTGGAGCGGTAGATTTGATCTGACAAAGAGCGGAACTAAACAAGAAAAAAGGCGTGCATAATTAAAAAAGAGTTCCCCTGTATAGATACAGGCTTGTTATAGCGACACAGATAAAGAAAAAAAAATGAGATTATAACAAAAACACAAAGAACTATAAGACTGACAAATTTTGAATGCTACACACTAAACGGTGAAAACGTATTAGCATTAAGAAGCATGTGAGTTCGAACCTGGCAGTTACCATCCCCTGAAACTTTAAGTTCAACTAGATCATAAATCTTTAATCTACGTAAAAAATCAAGCACTATCATTGGAAAGCACATACGACAGAGAAAAACTGTATATCAAATGCGTTATAATCATCCACAAACAGCTCAATAATTGTAATCATACAGTAAGAAAACAAAACAAAACCTGTCCATTAGCCTCTGATGATCCGATGTTGCTTCGTCATCAGTGGGCATTTCTCCATTTATCTTAGGGACATGCTGCATTACACCACATATGAACAATTAAGTGACCACCAAAATCATCAATGCAAATATGTTCAACATACAGATCTTAATTTGTATAAAATCAAGCTAAACTGATCTACGTATGTGCATGACAGCATGAGTGTATTCATCACCATTCACCAAGCATGTGTAAGTAAATACACCTAGTTGGAAATAGTTTAAAAGCGTAATTTTATTGACGACACAATGAAGGTGCAAGCCAATCCTGAGCAAGCACCGTAACATAGATTTACACATAACCAGAAAAAAACTTACACGTATGGGAACCATTTGATTTATCCTCTTTCCTACTTCACCATCTAGAATAGACTCATCTGCCATCTCAGGGGAATATGATTGATCTTCATCATCACTAGATTTTTCTCCATTTTCCAAATCTTGTTCTTGACTGCTCTCAAACTCTAAATCGATGACCAATATATATCAAAACACATTTTCAGAAATAAACACAATAACTATGTAATTAGGATTTTTCCTAATTTTATGGGTTAGGCGGTTACTAATTTTACCATGTCGTTTAGAAGGGGCAAGCCAATCCTGAGCAAGCACCGATTCTTTCTGATCAACTTCTCCTAACGACCCATGATTCTCCTCCACCGCAAGCCGCGACAACTCCTCTTGAAACGCCCGCGCAATCATTTCATCATTTTCAACACCAGCATCATTAAACATCTCACCGTTGTCAACACCGGCATCATTTGCGTCACAATAACCTTCACTCACATACTCAACACTAGACAAATCTTTATCATAATGAGTAAAAACACCAGGCGACCCACCGTTACTCACCGAACAAACTTCCATTAGATGATGTAGACCCCACCTAACAATATCAGGATCTTGTTCCTGTTCAGGCATCTTCATCTGTAGATTATTTAAATTAGCTGCTATTGAATGCATTACTTCCAAAGATGAAATCTTTTTTCATATATTTTCAACCAAACCATCAAAGTATCAAACCCTAAGCTCAAAATAAAACATTCCTATAATATAAAATCCAAAATGGTCAAACAAAATAACCTAATATAATTCAACAATAACATGAGGGGAGTAAGTACACCTAACATTTAACCGAATAATACATTCAAATTTTAAACTATTTATATTGTATTGTACCTATAGAGATTGAATAATAATAATAATACCTGAAAACAATAATCTGACAAAACCTTGAAAGAAAGCTTTAAACGTGAAACCCAATTTATGTGAAAGCTTTAAACGTGAAACCCAATTTATGTGAAAGCTTTAAACGTGAAACCGATTTATAAATTAAATAAAATAAAAAAAGCGGCGGAGCAACCGTCACCGTCAATCGGTGGCATGCCTGAAATCTGTTACCGTGGGACCCATTTTATGAAGGAGGAGTAAACGGAACCGTTAAAAGAGGTTACGTGGCGTTAACTTTCACGCTACCCAGGGTTGGATGGCAGTAACGGTGGTTTTCATTGGTCTAAACGTCGGCAAAAAGTAAAGGATTAATAATATTGTTTTTTTTAACGGCTAACGAAATTCGCCAAAAACTCATTTTTGAGTCCCTATTCAATCAAATCATTATCTTTTTCACCCGATATAGCCAGACATGTAAGAGAGTTTTTGGTTTCGCCAAGTTCACCAGTTCTGGGAAAAAACCCGACTATCCACCCGCTTGAAAGCCCGACAATAGAATAATCAGTAAAACCCGCTCTCAAAAATCGAACCCATAACATTTCAGCCATGTTCTTCTATCATTGAGCCTCCATACCACTCACCGCCGCAAGATGACAAGATGATTGGTGATTAATAATATTAGTCGGTCCAATTTTTGCATAACTTAGCCCACATGTAGACGGTGGCCCAAATATAAGCTGGGTTTGTGAAAAGGCCTCCTATGGCAAATTACGTTTTGGTAGATTTAATTAGAGATGCCCAAAATGTTTTTTTTTTTTCTAAAAGACGTGAACAGGGTAGGAATTGGTTCCAGCCATTCAGGTTTGGTCAACAAAGTCAACACCCGAGTTGGGTAGGGATCGGTTCTAGGTACGTTTGGGTTTTGACTGGGTTATGAATCGTTATACAATTTTTTTTCGGGTGGTCGGGTCAAGGTGGAACTGGTTCCGGGTCAGGTCCATTTTCTTATATCGGGTATGAAAACGATATGTATTCGCGGGTCGGGTATGAAGCGGTTTCGGGTTTGGTCCGCTACCGGGTTTTCTGTTCATAAGTCGGTACTATATTGGTACAAGTACAAAAAAATAAGTAACACAATAAAGTGATAAACAGAACGTTGTACCGATGACGGTATAGTACTAGTAATGCAAAATAACAAAAAAGTAACCGGAAAAATGGGTACTATGTTCAGTCAATAACGATTTAGAATGGCACTGATACTCAGTAAATTATTCAAATTATAGCCGTTTTTTTTACAACAAAAATTTCGATGTGAACATAAAGGCTTTGAATCACATATAAAAAACTTATGCTTTATACGTTATTTTTATTTATGTTGTATGAAGTAGACAAACAAACATAAGATCATTTGAATTATAATAATGCAAATCATGATGTATAGGTCGTTACTAACATATACGGGTAATCTATAGGTCCAATCCCACCTTAAAATACTTAATTAATAGATATGGGCCTGAAAAAAAAGCCCAATAAGCATTAGGGTTATTAATGAAAGAGAAGTTACCATCGTAAAATAAGAATTTCCCAATTTTACAGTTGGACAGACCACTTCTCAAAGATAATGACCCGGACATTGCTCTTGGTGGCCTCATTGAGTTTTTTGATGTAAAGAGGAAGGAGAATGAGGAGGCCAAAGAAAGGTTAAAAGAAGAAGAAGAATTGGCTGCAAAAGAAAATGAAAAGAAGCAGTTGCAAAAGAAAATGAAAAAAATAGCTACAAAAAAAGTGAAAAGAAGCTAAAACATGCAACCGAAAAGAAGCAACAAGAGGCAACTGTAACATAAAGTAAAGAGAAACAACAAGAGGCAACTATAACAGAAAGTGAAGAGAAGCAACAAGAGGCGACTGTAACAGAAAGTGAAGAGAAGCAACAAGAGGCAACTGTAACTGAACGTGAAGAGAAGCAACAAGAGGATGGAACAGACAATTAGTTAGTAGATAATCTATGAAGCTTGATTATATATTTTATAAGCTTAATCTTAATGCATGTATTAAAAATGACTTTGTTATGGCTGTTATCAATTAATAGAATCTATGATTTATCGAAGATATCACAGTCAGAGTTAACCCGCCATAAACAATTGTGAAAGAAGTTCATCTAATATGTTTTCTCGGGATCAAAATCTAGCATATTTACATAAAATTAGGAGTGGCAATCATGTCGGGTTGCTGGGTTGATGGGTTTTGGGTTGACGAGTTAAATTATTCAACCTAACCTGTTCCATATATTTATTCGTATCGTGTCGAACACATTTAAATTCGTGCCGTGTTCAACTGTAAATTAGTTTGTTGTTCATTTTGCAAACATGAGTAATTAAAAACTAGTGACCAGATTTCAATACTCTTGGAGCTTTGTTAATAGCATTGACGAGCTGCCCCTACCTGTTCATATCTGATATTGCTTCATTACATCAGTCTTGCTTCTTTGTACAACGAACATCAAAGTGGGTGGGTCGATTTCACGGCTTGAAACAGAGAGGAACATTATGGTTGAATGAACCATAGGGACCATATGTTTAATTATAGAAAAGTGGGGAGCAAATGTGAAATATGGAGTATTTGAGTAATTAAATGATTAATAATTATACATATAACAATCAGTATAGAATTCATTTTTAGTTACATTTTACAACAATACTTATTAGTGGTGTGCACAGTCCGGTTTGGTTTGATTTTTTTGGTAAAACCATAAGCGTAATCGAAGTGTTTGGTTTCGTTTTTTTTTTGGTTTCGGTTTTTTATAAGTTTGATTATAAAAACTGGTTGTTTTTATAATAATAATAATCAAATTTTAATTGAAGTGGTGTAACAGGCTGTATACATTTCAAATACACTTTTGGTGATTTTTTTTTGTCAAAATTGTTGTTTGTTCCTTTTAAAACTAACCCACGTCAACCCATGCTAAGTAAATGAGCTGAGATCGTAATTTTGTCTTTGCCATAGGGTGCTAGTAGATTGGCATTATTCCGCTGCTTATACATAAGAATTTGAAGATCTCAGCAACATCTTACCGATTAGGTTTGGATTGTTTTGACCATTTCCCAAGACATTTGACTATTTCTCCTTCAATTAAAACCTTTAGATCCAACTAAAACCGCTAGACAACACCGCCGCCACCACCCCCTTGGCTTCTCAAGAGTACTTTAGGGTGAATTTGACGTGGCACATATAATTGGATGGGGTTAGGGTACTTTGCCTAGAGTTCCCTTTCCCCTCAAATGCAAAACTAGTCTTTGAATTATGCTTCAAATATAGGTGATTATTTCAAATTGTGATTACTGAATGGTTAGTGACTTCAAATATGAAAGTAGTCTTTGAATTGTGCTTCAAATATACATGATTGCTTCAAATTCACATACAATAATATTGTCTCCATTCAAGGTTCTACAAACTAAAAGTGTTGACACATACATGAACACATAAAAAATAATCTCTATTTGATACTGATTTGTACAAACAATAAACTCAAAAGTCTAAAGTGTAGGGGCACAAACTCTTCTAAAAAAACAAATTCTAATCTAACATGTTCATGGTTCAAATTGCTTTAGACACAACTTTCGAATTGTTTCTTTGTATTTCACCAAAAGGTATAGTTCTCCATCTTCCTAGCATCCTGACTTCTTGAATACTGGTAACATATTTTCTAGATCAGCAAATCTACTTTTCCTTATAGGCAACGCCTGTACATAATAAACTAAAACATAACAAGTAATTATTTCTTACTTTTTAACATACTGTAATGTTGTGTTGTTGGATGAACCATAAGAGGCAATAAAGCCCAAGGAATAACCACCCACTTGGGGCGCGTCGCGTCACAATCATCATTCATCAAGGAGGAGACGGCGATGACGCTCCCATATATGGTCGAGGTGTATCACCCACACCCTAGGCCCATCACTTGGGTGGCCCCCGATGATGTTGCGGCTTATGTGGAGGCCGATCCTCAAGTGGACCACCTCCACACCCACCGCCCTAATATTTTGCCTAGCAAGTTTATTGTGTATTAATCTTACGTGGATTTTCTTCATTGTCTATTGATCAAGTTTATCTACAAAGGTCTTTACCTTGGGTTTGCATTAGACTTTACTAGCCGGTAACTATTTGATATGTGCAACATTTTTATTAAATACACCTTGTCATGTACGGGAATCATCAAATTATGCACTTACTAATAATCCCAGTTTGTTAGATGTTATCGGGATCCTTAATATGTACATATAGTATGGATGTTATTTTAGAAACCCATCCGAGCGGACGGGTAAACTACTAGTACGAGATTATGGAGGAGGTTGTCTAAACAATCAAATAAGCAAAACAAATGGATAATCGACCACTCTTTATAAAATATGGGTGTAACTACTAAATCAAGTTTTTTTAGGAAACAATATTATTTTATTATTTAAATTATTTTTCATTGTACCTTTAGACTATAAAAAGGTGTGATATTCAATATCTACATAATTTTAAAAGATTCTTTGTTACACTTAATATATACCCATTCCTATGATGACACTGCCATATTTTAATTACTAAAACCTTCTTCTGTATCTCGTTATTTTCTTTCCCATGCGGCATCTATATAAGGCGTGAACCACCCCATCGAACCAACAAAATCGACACCGGCACGAGATCAACAAATCGGTATTTAAACTTCTTTTACATCTTCTTCTGGTTTGATTTCATCTCTCTATTCTGGTTTGATACAATCTTATGTTGATGCCAATTACTTTTGCAACTTTATTTCAAGTATAAAAACTAATCGTTTTATTGTTTACTTTGTAGTTTATGCATTATGGTCGTCCCCGTCCCCGTCCCCTTCGTCACCACCAACTGCCATGTCATCCCCGACGACCAGACTTTCAAGATGCCACCCCTTTCTACTAAATCCATGATCGGCATGGCCAAAACGGTGATCTCCAACGTCGATTCCATTGCCGCGGCTGCAACGGTAGTCCATAGAGTCTCCCGTAAGTACTTGCCCGTTGAATTCCGTCATGAACTCGAAAACTACGCACGTAATGTTCTCAATAAGCTCTCCAACGAGTTGACCATGGTGTTTTACGAATTTGATGGGATTAGTGGCAATGAAATCTATACTGCCACACAACTCTACCTCGCCTCCCGTGTCTCCTCAGACATCCATCGTTTAAAAGTCACCAAAAACCGTTATCAACAACAGTTTAACGTGGCTATGGAACCCAACCAGGAGTATACAGATGTCTACAATGGAGTCCACTTCACTTGGTCTTTGCTTTCCAAGCAGAAGCCTCCTGACAATAAAGGTCGGTCCGAAATCCGTTCGTTAGAACTCACATTTCACCAGAGACACAAAGATATGGTGTTGAATTCTTACTTGCCGTACATAATCAACGCCTTCGAAACTGCGAAACAAACCGAGGAAACCGTGAAGCTGTTCACACTCGAGTGGTATTCGTGGACGTCGGTGAATCTTGACCATCCGGCAACGTTTGAGACGGTGGCGATGGATCCCGGTGTGAAGGAGAAGGTGATGAACGATTTGGATAGGTTTTTGGAGCGGAGAGAGTATTATCGGAAAGTTGGAAAGGCGTGGAAAAGAGGGTACTTGTTGTATGGTCCTCCTGGGACTGGGAAGTCGAGCTTGATTGCGGCTATGGCGAATTATTTGAATTTTGATGTATATGATTTGGAGTTGACTAACATAGATTCAAACTCTGAGTTGCGGAGGTTGTTGGTGGGGACAGCAAACCGTTCGATACTTGTGGTGGAGGATATTGATTGCTCGGTAGAGTTTCATGATCGAGCGCAAGGTAAAGCAGAGAGATACATCGATCGAAAGGTTAGTAAATGGTAACCTATTAAGATGTAAATGTGTTGGTAACTAATTTTCATGATTGTAGTCGTTATGAATCTAACAACATTTGTTTTGTTAAGGTAACGTTATCAGGGTTTCTTAATTTCATTGACGGGTTATGGTCAAGTTGTGGTGATGAGAGAATCATAATATTCACTACAAATAGGAAGGAGAAACTTGATTCAGCTCTTCTTCGTCCAGGTCGTATGGATGTTCAGATCCACATGTCATACTGCACCCCGAGCGCCTTTAGGGTGCTAGTCTCCAACTATCTTAGTATTACTGACCATTATTCTTTTGAAGAGATTGATAAGTTGATTAGTCAAGTTGAGGTTACCCCTGCTGAAGTGGCCGAACAACTTCTCCAAAATAATGATCCGGACATTGCTCTTGGTGGCATCATTGAGTTTTTAGATGCAAAGAGGAAGAAGAATGAGGAGGCAAAAGATAAAGATAAATTGGATGCAAAAGAACGTAAAAAGAAGGTGAAAAAAGTTGGAAAAAAAAAGTGAAAAGAAGCAACAAGAGTCAACCCAATTAGTTATCAAGCTTGGTTATTAATTTGCTATTTGAGCATCATTCATGCATTGACAATGGACTTTGGTATGACTTCTATTTTAAATAACGTATGATTTACCTAATGTATCCTAATTACTACCCTATTGTCGTCATCCAAGATTCAAAAACATCTGTGAAACTCATCGATGCGTTATACATACGATATATTGTGTATTAATATTAGTTGTTTGCGTCACATGAGGATAAAATGTATTGCTTCATATCATTCTTTTAATAATTTGTAGGTTTTAATAAATAACTAACTAAACCAGTAAACCACACTTTATAATTCAAGTTGGAAAATGATTTCATGAAGTTAACAGGAGGTTCTACAAAATGCGATTTTAATCAATTTAGAAATTTATATATTCTGATAAAGCTTTGTGATTCGTGTATTCACTGTTTGTCCGGAAACACCATCGCTGGTGTCCTAGGTATGCGAAGCGGATCATACGCAACATAAACTTTTCAATTTAAAACGGTCATTTTTACCAAAAATTGACCAATTTATACCAATTCACAATCTCTACTTAAACAATTTTACCATCTCTATTTAAACTATTTCATTATCTCTATTCAAACCATTTCATAACTTAATTTACAACCATTTCACCTACTATATTTTACTATACCTTTGCTCAACTACAATTAGGTGGAATTGGAGAGACACATAGTACCCCTCGAGTGCCAAACACTACTACAGTGACAAACCCTCTTCCGAGATAGTTGGTCCCAAGTTGTGCTGAAGGGTACGAAACTGACGACGGGCGAAATGCGTACCAATGTCGGATGAAGAAATGGTTGATCCATTATCCTAAAGTCCTGATCATCGATGCGAGAGGTTGGACGAACGTAATAGTGATCGTGATAACTCGTGACCCGGTTCACTCTTTGATTATTAATTTATGTAATTGTGTGTTTAAATATCTAACTAGTTTATATACCTGTCCGAGGATGGGTGGTGCAACAGAATTTAAAAAAAAACGTATAAAATTACAATTCTTTGTATTTGTGATAATTGTGTTATATTAAAATGTATATAAAACAATCAAAAGTTATTATATATTTCCTAAAGGCAGTGTGATCAGTGGTTTTTAATAGTTGTAGATAATGTTGATGGTGGTTGCTATCATTTTGTTTGATTAATTCCTGAGATGTCCCAACTATGTCATGCTTCTCTTCGATAGATCAACCCTTGCCTATCCAATATGGAATTTTTTTTCACACTAAAATACCAAAAGTTATCCTATGCTAACAAATTAGGAATTAAACAAAATGATATCAACTGGTTTTCGTGAAGTACATAGATGTTTAATGAAAATTTATATAGAACAGTCAAAAGGACTCCAAGTCGCTTGTGATCCAAATAATTTGTCTAGCCTGGCCCAAAACAGAAAAAAAATGCATATACCCTTTTACAATTAAAAGACCATATATCCCAAGTAAAGGTGTTCACCAAACCTAATCAAATAAGTCAAACAACTATGAATCATAAACTTATTATGAACCCATTTAATCACCCAACACATACTGCCAATTACTTAGACTGGGCGAAGAAATCCAGCTTGACATCATAGTCTCTCAAACTATTATGTGTCCCTATTGCCAAAACTATTCCTCAAAAGCAAGTTTTTTAACCCACAAAAACCTTTCTTTGTGTAGCAAATAAGTAAATTCAAAAACCATTAAGTTTCGAAGCCATACCTTGCATAAAGAGTGCAACATTCAGTTCTAGGACCAAGGAAAATTAACTAAAAGATGCACAAGTCTATAATACTTTGAATTCCAACTTTATCACCTTTCCCTCGCTCGCTAACACCACTCTATAATCATTTGCCTAGAATCCCTTCTGAAATTACCCTTTCTTGTACCTACAGATCCTACCTTCTGCCCATTATTGTTATAAGAATTCTGAGTATCCTTAGCATTTATTCTGGCCCACTTCTCTAGTTCGGTGTGTGGAGTTGGCTTGGTTATCTTGGGCGAGTGTGAGTCCTCCGCCATGGCGCATTCTCTGTTAGCCCATACTATGGCTACCCCTTTCGGTGTAGGAAAACCGATAACGCCATGAACTGTAGTTTGTAGAGGGTACCATATTGTAAGATGCCATGGAGTCACGCCCTAAGATGATGTCATTCGTTGATCTTGATGGGATCACCAGAAATGCGATTGCTTTGGTTCTGGAGTGCGTCCTATCGCCGATGGTGAGGTCAAAAGAGATCTTGCCCAACGGGTTCACCACTTCGTTTGAAAAGCCCATGATTGGTGAGTTAATGCGGCGCAGACGCGCTTTGTCTTCGTCATCTAACAGGTTGAAACATTGCTCATACATGATGTCTGAGTTGCTCCCCGTGTCCATGAAGGCTCGTGTTGTTCTGTAGTAACCGAAGATAGCGGTGACAACTAATGCGTGAGTGGAGGAAGATCCGCCTTTGACAACGGGGAAGCAAACTTGTAGCTCCTTCCACCCCACTAACAACGGGTTCACCACTTCGTTTGAAAAGCCCATGATTGGTGAGTTGATGGGGCGCAAACGCGCTTTGTCTTCGTCATGTTAATGTAACAGGTTGAAGCATTGCTCATACATGATGTCTGAGCTGCTCCCCGTGCCATGAAGGCTCGTGTTGTTCTGTAGTAACCGAAGATAGAAGTGACAACTAATGCGCGAGTGGAGGAAGGTCCGCCTTTGACAACGGGGAAGCAGACTTGTTGCTCCTTCCACCCCACTAGTTGTTCCGTCTTGCGCTTGTTGCGTCTGCGCTTACCGCCTTGAATCATCATACTGACGTTCTTGATTT
Organism: Ambrosia artemisiifolia; assembly: GCA_032199755.1. Lineage (NCBI taxonomy): Eukaryota > Viridiplantae > Streptophyta > Magnoliopsida > Asterales > Asteraceae > Ambrosia > Ambrosia artemisiifolia. The sequence goes on from CM063517.1 coordinate 5,218,049, forward strand.
TCTTCTGAGGTGGTCCTTCGGTTTGTTTCTGTTGGACGTTTTTCAGAAGATGTCCCAACTTCCCGGACTTTAAAGCCGCTTCTATTGCAGTCTTGAGTTGGAAACATGCATCAGTTTTATGCCCTATGTCTTGATGATAGGCGCAGAACTTGTTGGGGTTCAGGCCATCTCTTTTCTTTTCTTGATAACCCTCAGTTCAGGGAAGTCAATGTTCTCCGTTGCCAGGACTTGCGCTGGAGTTTTTGTCAAAGGCATCCAAGAGTTGTGACTGCGCCTTGCTGATTTCTGATTAGATGATTGGTTTCCCTTGTACTCTGTGACTTCTGTGGGTTTGGGGTCCGCCTGGGGTGCTCCTTGAAGCCTATTCCAGACAGATCCCTTGCCCTTTCTTTCATGTATGTTGTTTCTGTTTCTTACGAATTGAGCTTGGGCATCCGTATACTGTGGGGCTTGCACCCTATTCCAAACAGATAACTCTTTTTCGGTACGTGCGTAGGTCTTGGCCACACGAATGATTTCTTCCCAAGTATTTTGCATTTCGGTGCAGCCTGTGAGAGTGCGGATCAGTGGGTCATAGCGCACACCCTGCTTGAAAGCTGCTCTCATAATTTTAAAACCGATGGGCCCTATTTGAAGTGTTTTCCGGTTGAACCTGGTGATGTAATCTTCAATTGATTCATTGTCATGTCGGCGCACTTGTAGAATGTCGATGGAGTCTCGCTCCACCTTGCGCTGCTGACTAAAATGATCCGAGAACTTGTCAGTAAGTTCCTTGAGACTGTCAATCTTTCCATTGGGTGGGCTATCGAACCATACTCGTGCAGCATCCGTGAGTGTCTGCGCAAACATGTGACACCAATCTGTCAATGTCCAACCCGCGCATTTTCCTGCCACCTCAAAACTCAACAGATGATCGCCAGGATCACTTGTGCCATCATATTTCCCCAGGTTTCTTGGGATCCTGGTCTTTGGTAGCAGGGGTGTAAGCGCAATGCGCGGGGTGAACTTAAATTTTTCACTGAAGGACGGAGAGTAGTATGGTTGGGTGTGGTTTTCTTCGCCGGACAAATAGTGTCCTCGCACAAAAATGTTGGTGAGGGACTGGTTATTGTCACGGCGGAAATGACTTTATGACTCGTCAAAGTCTTCCCTCCACGTTGGGTCCCTTTGCTTGCTCCCACTGGCATATCCAGTGGTCTTAGAGGGACCGTCGGACACTGTGACAGCCCTTCCCTCATCATAGGATAACTGTCGGGTCATTTCCCTGAGATGATGCTCTCGGAGCTTCTATGCGTACTGACATTTCAGGGCTTCCTTTTCCTGGGCATACCCTCTGTTGTAAAACAAGGTCTCGAAGGCCGAGTACTCCCCGAGTAATCGCTACAAGGTAGGTTGCCGAGTACCGATTACTCTACGCCTAGGCCGAGTACTCCCCGAGTACTCTCCGACTAGGCCGACAACTCCCCGAGTACTCCCGACTCCGAATAGGGGGCGCCTAGCGACTTTTGCAACCATGGGCATACCACACCTCCAGACTAACCATCGGCGTAACAGTTCCAGTAGGAGCGCTGGGGTTAAAATTGTCAGTACCAAAGTGAAAAGAAGGGGTTTGGCGGGTTGTTAAGGATGGTGTGGTGTGTTGGACAGCCTCATTTGCATGTTCCTTCCTTCCCTGGGTGTTATCAGGCTGGCTGGTGCCGACCTGAGTGGCGCTAGTCCCTAAGTTGTTTCCGGGGAAGGACAGAGGTGGAGGTAGAGAGCTCATAGTTGGTTTTTAGAAAGAAAGAAGTTTTTAAAGATTGTTGTTCTAAACGCTCAATTACGGATGGAGCCAATGAAGAAACACCAATATAACAATCTATATAGATGAACACAGTTAAGAGATTATTTCATTGATAGTGTCTCGACAATTACAAATACTCGAATACAAATTGTCACAATGTTCCGTCTATAATCTATCTTTCTCAACTATCACAGAATTCTCTAAGTGTGTGTAAGACTGAATGAATCCTTCTCCTTAGAGAGAAGGGGTATTTATAGGCTTCTGGGCCGTCATGTGATTGGTCGAATTGAGAATGACAGCTTTCCTGCGCGGGTCCCACACGTTTGTCAACCGTTGGAGCTCAGGCGTTGTCCTCCTGTGATAGTTCCGCGTGTCTTGCAATCGTCCTTTCTGTCCTTTCTCTGTACCTCGCACCTGCAGGTGATCGTAAAGCAGGGAATAATGGCCTCTGATTGGCTGCATGTCCTTTTCCTTGTTGGGTCACAACTGGCATGTATTAGGAATCGCGCGCAGGCTTCTAGAAGCTTTGGTAAACGCTTCTACTAACGTGTGTGGAGATGTGGGGCCGTGCGCAAACACGTGTACATATCTCTTCACTACAATTCTGTAAGTCAAACATTTCTCTACCACGTTAGAAGTAAATTTTTGAAGACTCATCATTACTACAGTCTTAGTGTGTGTAGTGGCAGCGTTCTAGGGGCGTTTTGGCCCCTATAGCGCCAGGGAACACTGCCCCCGTCAGCGCTCTGGGGCGTTATGGTGAGGAGGGTTATGGAGGTGGCGGGCGTTTTGGTTGAGGAGGGATGATGGTGACCTAGAAGAAGATGCATGAAGACAGACACATTTAAGAAGATGATGGTAATTTGTGATTTTATAATAACTAGGTTTATACCCGCCGCGCGTTGCCGCGGCGGGGGCAACCGGATACTCATATTTGATCCGATGGGAACATAGTAGAACCGCGAATTGCGAGCGTTGACCCGCGAATCCGCGTTTACGCTAGCGGAAAAATTTTCCGTTTATTTGAATCGAGCGTTTAGATACCGTATACCTTTTTAAGCATGTGTCAGTAGGAAACCGAGAATAATTGAAAACCACGTTGTCTAACGCAAAACCATTTGCTATTTTTGTAAAAACATAACAGTTTTTTGTGGTTTCACAAAACCCAAAATATTTTTTGTGCTTTGTTAGAGAATCCTAAATCCGCGATGCATAAGAATGAGGATGGGTAACTGAGCTCATCTGCAGGAAATAAAAAAGTAACTGAGCTCATCTATACTCCACCAAATAACAATGAATTTCCAAAGGTCCCTCCCTATATATCGACGTTACAATCCATGAAGATACATTGCCCAAATAGTCACCCACCATTAATCAAGATAGAGAAAGGAAGAGACGTACAGGTGGTTTCTCGACCACCGCAGCTGGCGGAGCCATGAGCATAAAAAGACAAATAGAGACACAAATAATAAAAAAAAAGTAAATAAATAAACGAAGTTTGAGAGAGTACAGCATCACGAAAGTTAATATACATTTTAATTCATAAGCATAAGCTGCTTGCTAACCGGAAAGAAAAACATATATTAATAAATAAAAATTTAGAATTATGTTAATATTATCTCCTCCTCAAAAGCCACGCTTGAGCTGGCATTTGGTCATATCCCACCTACTCAATAATCTCAAAAGCCAAGATGTTTACTTTCCTCTCTAAAAAAAACCTCAAGTTATTTTCTCTCTACAAACGGTTTTACATGTTACTAAATCAACGGACAACGGCGGTACATAAATATGGTTTTTATAACGACCCATTTGATAAAATCCTCACACACCATTCTACAGAGAGAGAGATAACAGACGGAGAGAAGGGGAGGCCCAAGGGGTTCCGGCCACCATCAACGATTGAACTCCCGGAGGAGCTCCGCCACAGATGGTCCTTCCGGCGACAATGTCCTCCCTTTTTCTCTCTAAAAATCCACCTACCTCTCCTCATTCCAACTCTCTCTTTCTCTCTATAACCCGGTAACACCACCACAGCTCCTCCCCCGCTCTCTAAAAAAACCGTAGCCACCACCATCACCACTCTGGGTACTCAACAAATCTATCCGGAAACGGTCCATGCAGGATGAAGCAAGCATTTCTCGCCGGTCGCCGTCTCTGTAGACGTACTCTGTCACCGCATGGCCGCCGGTGAACACGGCGAAGGAACAGTATCGACCAACACACCCAGAGAGAAAGAGAAGCTAGAGAGAGAGGAATGGATGGTTTGGCACGTTTTCCTGGGCGGTTTCGGCAACGTTTTATCTGGGCGGTTTGGTGCGCAGCAAAGAGTTGTACCGTGACATGGGATGACGTCGTCGCTGACGTAACTGGGCTTTAAAAGGTTGTATCGAGCGAAACAGTGTTTCGGTCTCACAGGAAAACTTACAATTTGTATATATATATAATAATAATTAAATAATAATAAAAAACAATGATTACTCAATCATTTATAAAGCCTCATGAAGCTCTTTCTCACTACACCCCTCTTTTCTCATAACGCCCCATGTAGGCCTGTAAACGAACTGAACGAACACGAACACAGGCGTGTTCGTGTTTGTTCATTTAACTTTAACCGAACACGAACACGAACACGAACACATAATCGAACACATTTTTGTGTTCGTGTTCGTTCATTAAGAAATTTATCGTGTTCGTGTTCGTTTATGTTCGTTCATTTAAACCTAAACGAAAAGTTCATGAACATAAACGAACACAAATGATCAATATAAACGAACACAAACGAAAACAAGTTAATAGTGATTCATGAACATAAATGAACGTTAAGGTTAGGGTGGAGAGCGGCTGTGAAGTGTGGGGCTGTGAAGTGTGGAGAGCGGCTGATAAGTGATATGTTTAGAATGTTAGGGTTAGGGTTAAGTTTTTAGAACATATGAATTAAGGTTACTTAACAAAAGGAAATAAATAATAAAAATAAAGTTAAGTTTAATTAAACGAACAAAAATAAACGAACATAAACGAACGTTCATGAACATAAATGAACGAACACAACGTGTGTTCATGTTTGTTCGTTTAATTAAACGAACAAAAAATTGTGTTCGTGTTCGTTCATTTATTTAAATAAACGAACATAAACGAACTTCCCGCCGAACAGTTCACGAACAGTTCATGAACGTTCGGTTCGTTTACAGGCCTAGCCCCATGAAACCTCTTTTATTACTTTATAATATTTTATTCACCATAAAACCTTATGAAGCCCCATAACGCCCCTCCACTACATATTCCCTTGGAATGCTGTTGATAATAGCAGATCACTCATGCGTTTTACCATGTTGCGGTACATGCTTATTAAACAAAAAGGACATATTTGAAGGGTATTTTAGACATTAGACATTTGAACGATTCCATTATTGTCCATGGTCAAAAGTTGCAGTGTAGTTCTACGGAATAACAACCATATTGGTTATTGGTCCTTTGCTAGAGTACAGATCAAGTTCATGATTTCCTCCTTTACAACTTGTGTGTTTGGATCATCACAATAACATGATTAGTATTTTATGAGAGTTTCTTATTTGGATAAAATGTGATAATTATTTTTTTAGCAAAATTCGATAAAATGCATCTTTATCCTTTTGATTAACTATAGAATAATTTATCAAATAAGTAATTACAATCTATTAATAGACAAACTCTTTGAATAGTATTTTATGGCATATTTGTAATTACTCTATATTATTAAGGGTAGTTTTCTTTAACATCATTACACACCTGATAACACCACCCCCTCTCTCACCCTGGTTTCCACCGCCATACCCATTCCTCCTCTCCTTTCTCTCTCTGGTATCCTTACCACCGCCATACCCATTCCTCCCTTTACCACCGCATGGTGGTGGTCGTTGAAAACCGTTATTAATATTTGGTTTTACCGATTACCCACAACCCTGTTAAGATCCCCACTGCATGGCGCGCAACCCACCTACATGGTGATGATGGTGTGACGAACAGTGGGTTACAGATCTGGAATGAGGATATGGGGAGTGATGATGTTAGGTGGTGTGAGGTAGAAAAATGTGACGGTGGTGTTGGTGACTGTAGTGATTGTTTGATTGTGGGGATTGGGGTTACCTTATGTTTGATTATGAGGGTTTCTCATCACCGTTCTGATCATCATCGTCGCCGCCGGTTAAGAAACCCTGATTCTTAATTTTTTCCTTTGTTTATTATCATTGAATCATACTCATTACTCCAGATTATTTGTAAACCCTAACTGTAATCGAGACGCCGCCGGTGGCCGTATCTGGCCGCCTTTGGTGGCGTCTATGTTGTGGGGTGTGGAGATGTTCTGGCCATTTGTGAGCTTGATTTCTGTTGCATGAATGTTTAGCTCGGTTTTCTGTTGAGGATATGAATCAGGGTTTTTTGCTAAAAAATCCTAAATTTTGTAAACCCTAATTGTAATCGATCTTCGATCGATTGGACGCCGCCGGTGGCTGTCTCTAGCCGCCTTTGGTGGCGTTTATGTTGTGGCCGTGTCTGTGCCCGCCTATGTGTGCTAGATCTGGCTGATTTTAACAGTCTTATATGGCATATTTGTAAGATTGATTTCTATTGCATGAATCTTTTGTTCGCTTTTCTGTTGAGGATATGAATCTTTTGCTAGGTTTTTTGTTGAGGCTATTTGTTAACGGTCCCTTTGCCTGGTAGCTTTGACTTGTCGCTCTGTTTGCATGAGTCTTTTGCTGGGTTTTTTCCTGATCGGTTATCATTTCTGCCGAGTGTACAGACCGTTGTTTTTGTTTGGTGGTTGAGATTTGTCGTTGGCCTGTGATGAGTTCATACGTCTGACCACAAAGTGAAGCTGATGTTCCTTGGCGTGGCAGGGTTGATGGATGGTTGGTATTCACCGACAACTCCCCTGCAGCCATGGTGTGTGTATGTTTTAAATTTCTGAGGCCCGTTGATTTAATTTGTTTGGTCTGTGTTGTATGGAGTGTAATATTGTTTGTAGAGAGAAATACCAGAGGATATTGCAGATTGCATGAATCTTTGCCTAGAGTTCCCTTTCCCCTCAAATGCAAAACTAGTCTTTGAATTATGCTTCAAATATAGGTGATTATTTCAAATTGTGATTACTGAATGGTTAGTGACTTCAAATATGAAAGTAGTCTTTGAATTGTGCTTCAAATATACATGATTGCTTCAAATTCACATACAATAATATTGTCTCCATTCAAGGTTCTACAAACTAAAAGTGTTGAAACATACGTGAACACATTAAAAATAATCTCTATTTGATACTGATTTGTACAAACAATAAACTCAAAAGTCTAAAGTGTAGGTGCACAAACTCTTTCTAAAAAAACAAATTCTAATCTAACATGTTCATGGTTCAAATTGCTTTAGACACAACTTTCGAATTGTTTCTTTGTATTTCAGTATTTCACCAAAAGGTATAGTTCTCCATCTTCCTAGCATCCTGACTTCTTGAATACTGGTAACATATTTTTTAGATCAGCAAATCTACTTTTCCTTATAGGCAACGCCTGTACATAATAAACTAAAACATAACACGTAATTATTCTCTTACTTTTTAACACACTGTAATGTTGTGTTGTTGGATGAACCATAAGAGGCAATAAAGCCCAACGAATAACCACCCACTTGGGGCGCGTCCATAGTTACCTAAATCGCTCAATGAGGCACGATTTTCGTATTGGTACGAAATGTACCAGATCGGAATTCGCAGCGTTCCGATCGCTGATGGTTCGTCGATCCCATCTGAACTGGTACGTCGATCCATCTGAACTGTAAATCGTGTTCCACTTGAACTGTAAATCGCTTCACTTAGCATTAAATTCGCAAATTAAAACCGATTGGGTTTATTTGGGCTGGTTCTTGGAAGAAGAAGAAGAGAAAGAAGAAACAAAGAAAGGTAGAAGAAAGGTGAAAGTCTGAAAGAAGATGAAGGGTGTGTTTGGCTCTCCTTTTTCATTTCTCCTTATAACTTCTCCTCCACCAAAAGTTACTTAATCTCAAAAGTCACAAATTGTGACTTTTGACTTATCCTCCCATTTCTCCTTTTCAAAGCCTAAAATTCTCAATAAGTTACTTTTCAATCTATCCATCCAAACACTTTTGATTTAACTTATAACTTTTGCAATAAGTTATAAGTCATAAGGAGGTGTGGAAATGGAGAGCCAAACATGCACGAAGATACGGCTATTGTTCTTTTTACTTTTTTAGGGTTGGATACCATTTTATATATTTACCCCTCTATCTTTATATAATTTACATTTAAACCCTAAAACTTATATTTAACCATTTAAGTTACCCCCACTATCTTCACTAATTTACATTTGTTCTTTATAAATTTATACATAAAAGTATAAAATTAATATTATATATAAAATATAAATTATAAATAGATATTTTTTTTTTAAAAAATCTACATCGTACCAGACTCCATGGTACACCGTACCGGTTCGTACCGAAATGAGCCTACCCCCCTCCGTACCGAATTCGTCCAGTCTAGCGAATTCCGTATTCGTACTGCGTACCCGTACCGTTGCGAACCGCGATTTAGGTAACTATGGGCGCGTCGCATCACAATCATCATTCATCAAGGAGGAGACGGCGATGACGCTCCCATATATGGTCGAGGTCTATCACCCACACCCTAGGCCCATCATTTGGGTGGCCCTCGGTGACGTGGCGGCTTATGTGTAGGCCAATCCTCAAGTGATGGACCACCTCCACACCCACCGGCCTAATATTTTGCCTAGCAAGTTTATTGTGTATTAATCTTACATGGATTTTCTTCATTGTCTATTGATCAAGTTTATCTACAAAGGTCTTTAACTTGGGTTTGCATTAGACTTTACTAGCCGGTAACTATTTGATATGTGCAACATTTTTATTAAATACACCTTGTCATGTACGGGAATCATCAAATTATGCACTTACTAATAATCCCAGTTTGTTAGATGTTATCGGGATCCTTAATATGTACATATAGTATGGATGTTATTTTAGAAACTCATCCCAGCAGACGGGTAAACTACTAGTACGAGATTATGGAGGAGGTTGTCTAAACAATCAAATAAGCAAAACAAATGGATAATCGACCACTCTTTATAAAATAGGGGAAAGATCCGGTACAAATAGCTTTTTTGGTAAGAACTGTGAGAATCAAAGGAGAGTATTTTTTTTTTAATTTTTTTTTTAATTTTTTTTCCCCATATTGTTAAACATGTATTATAGTATTGAAAACTAAAAAAAAAAAAAAAAAAAATTTGGTGTAGAGTAATTACGTGTAGAGTAATTACATAATTACTCTAGTGTAAACTAATGTATTTACCTTAATGACGTAATTACACTAAAAATTTTTTTTTTTTTAATTTTTTTTTTGTATTATTCATCTAGAAAGAATGTTTAAGCACATGGGAAAAAAAAAATTCTAAAAAAAATAATAATTTTTTTACCCCCTTTGATTCTCACAGTTCTTACAAAAAAACTATATGTATTTCTTTACTCTATAAAATATGGGTGTAACTACTAAATCAAGTTTTTTTAGGAAACAATATTATTTTATTATTTAAATTATTTTTCATTGTGTGATATTCAATATCTACATAACATATATATTAAACAAATTCTCTTCTTTGTTACACTTAAAATATACCCATTCCTATGATGACACTGCCATATTTTCCTAAAACCTTCTTCTGTTTCTAAGGCGTGAACCACCCCATCGAACCAACAAAATCGACACCGACACGAGATCAACAAATCGGTATTGAAACTTCTTTTACATCTTAATTCTTCTGGTTTGATTTCATCTCTCTATTCTGGTTTGATACAATCTTATATATGTTGATGCCAATTACTTTGCAACTTTAGTTCAAGTATAAAAACTAATCGTTTTATTGTTTACTTTGTAGTTTACGCATTATGGTCGTCCCCCTCCCTGTCCCCTTCGTCACCACCAACTGCCATGTCATCCCCGACGACCAGACTTTTAAGATGCCACCCCTTTCAACTAAATCCATGATCTCCATGGCCAAAACGGTGATCTCCAACGTCGATTCCATCACCGCGGCTGCAATGGAAGTCCATAGAGTCTCCCGTAAGTACTTGCCCGTTGAATTCCGTCATGAACTCGAAAACTACGCACGTAATGTTCTCAATAAGCTCTCCAACCAGTTGACCATGGTGTTTTACGAATTTGATGGGATTAGTGGCAATGAAATCTACACTGCCACACAACTCTACCTCGCCTCCCGTGTCATCTCCTCGGATATCCATCGTTTAAAGGTCACCAAAAACCGTTATCAACAACAGTTTAACGTGGCTATGGAACCCAACCAGGAGTATACAGATGTCTACAATGGAGTCCACTTCACTTGGTCTTTGCTTTCCAAGCAGAAGCCTCCTGACAATAAAGGTCGGTCCGAAATCCGTTCGTTAGAACTCACATTTTACCAGAGACACAAAGATATGGTGTTGAATTCTTACTTGCCGTATATAATCAACGCCTTCAAAACTGCGAAACAAACCGAGGAAACCGTGAAGCTGTTCACACTCCAGTGGTCGTCGTGGACGTCGGTGAATCTTGACCATCCGGCAACGTTTGAGACGGTGGCGATGGATCCCAGTGTGAAGGAGAAGGTGATGAAGGATTTGGATAGGTTTTTGGAGAGGAGAGAGTATTATCGGAAAGTTGGAAAGGCATGGAAAAGAGGGTACTTGTTGTATGGCCCTCCTGGGACTGGGAAGTCTAGCTTGATTGCGGCTATGGCGAATTATTTGAATTTTGATGTATATGATTTGGAGTTGACTAACATAGATTCAAACTCTCAGTTGCGGAGGTTGTTAGTGGCGACAGCAAACCGTTCGATACTTGTGGTGGAGGATATTGATTGCTCGGTAGAGTTTCATGATCGAGCGCAAGGTTTAGAGAGATACATCGAGCGAAAGGTTAGTAAATAGTAACCCATTAAGATGTAAATGTGTTGGTAACTAATTTTCATGATTGTAGTCGTTATGAATCTAACAACATTTGTTTTGTTAAGGTAACGTTATCAGGGTTTCTTAATTTCATTGACGGGTTATGGTCAAGTTGTGGTGATGAGAGAATCATAATATTCACTACAAATAGGAAGGAGAAACTTGATCCAGCTCTTCTTCGTCCAGGTCGTATGGATGTTCACATCCACATGTCATACTGCACCCCGAGCGCCTTTAGGGTGCTAGTCTCCAACTATCTTAGTATTACTAACCATTATACTTTTGAAGAGATTGATAAGTTTATTAGTCACGTTGAGGTTACCCCTGCTGAAGTGGCCGAACAACTTCTCCAAAATAATGATCCGGACATTGCTCTTGGTGGCATCATTGAGTTTTTAGATGCAAAGAGGAAGAAGAATGAGGAGGCAAAAGATAAAGATAAATTGGATGCAAAAGAACGTAAAAAGAAGGTGAAAAAAGTTGGAAAAAAAAAGTGAAAATAAGCAACAAGAGTCAACCCAATTAGTTATCAAGCTTGGTTATTAATTTGCTATTTGAGCATCATTCATGCATTGAAAATCGACTTTGGTATGACTTCTATTTTAAATAACGTATGATTTACCTAATGTATCCTAATATATACTACCCTATTGTCGTCATCCAAGCTAGATTAAAAAACATACGATATATTGTGTATTAATATTAGTTATTTGCGTCATATCATTCTTTTAATAATTTGTAATAAATAACTAACTATACCACACTTTTTAATTAAAGATGAAAATGATTCCATGAAGTTTAATCAATTTAGAAATTTTATATTCTGATAAAGCTTTGTGATTCGGGTATCCACCGTTGGTCTGAAAACACCATCGCCGGTGTCCAAGGTATGCGAAACGGATCATAGGCAACATAAACTTTTCAATTTAAAACGGTCATTTTTTACCAAAAATTGACCAATTTATACCAATTCACAATCTCTACTTAAACAATTTTACCATCTCTATTTAAACTATTTCATTATCTCTATTCAAACCATTTCATAACTTAATTTACAACCATTTCACCTACTATATTTTACTATACCTTTGCTCAACTACAATTAGGTGGAATTGGAGAGACACATAGTACCCCTCCACTCCTCCAGTGCCAAACACTCCTATAGTGACAAACCCTCTTCTCAGATAGTTGGTCCCAAGTTGTGCCAAAGGGTACGAAACTGACGACGGGGCGAAATGCGTACTAATGTCGGATTAAGAAATGGTTGATCCATTGTCCTAAAGTCCTGATTATCGATGCGAGAGGTTGGACGGACGTGATAGTGATCGTGATAACTCGTGACCCGGTTCACTCTTTGATTATTAATTTATGTAATTGCGTGTTTAAATATCTAACTAGTTTTATACCCGTCCGAGGATGGGTGGTGCAACACACTAACCGTATGAAACAATTGTGTTATATTAAAATGTATATAAAACAATCAAAAGTTATTATATAATTCCCATTAAAAGGCAGTGTGATCGGTGGTTTTTAATAGTTGTAGATCATGTTGTGGTGGTTGCTATCATTTTTTTTGATTAATTCCTGAGATGTCCCAACTATGTCATGCTTCTCTTCGATAGATCAACTCTTTGCCTATCCAATATGGAAAAATTTTTCACACTAAAATACCAAAAGTTATCCTATGCTAACAAATCAGGAATTAAACAAAATGATATCAACTGGTTTTCGTGAACAAAATGATATCAACTGGTTTTCATGAAGTACATAGATGTTTAATGAAAATTTATATAGAACAGTCAAAAGGACTCCAAGTCACTTGTGATCCAAATAATTTGTCTAGCCTGGCCCAAACGAAAAAAATGCCTATACCCTTTTACATGTCCAGGACCATTCATTAAAAGACCATATATCCCAAGTAAAAAGGTGTTCACTAAACCTAATCAAATAAGTCAAACAACTATGAATCATAAACTTATTATGAACCCATTTAATCACCCAACACATACTGCCAATTACTTAGACTGGGCGAAGAAATCCAGCTTGACATCATAGTCTCTCATACTATTATGTCTCCCTATTGCTAAAACTATTCCTCAAAAGCAAGTTTTTTAACCCTCAAAAACCCTTCTTTGTGTAGCAAACAAGTAAATTCAAAAACCATTATGTTTCGAAGCCATACCTTGCCTAAAGAGTGCAATATTCAGTTCTAGGACCAAGGAAAATTAACTACAAGATGCACAAGTCTATAATACTTTGAATTCTAGCTTTATCACCATTCCGTCGCTCGCCGATGGTGAGGTCAAAAGAGATCTCGCTCAACGGGTTCACCACTTCGTTTGAAAAGCCCATGATTTGTGAGTTGATGCGGCGCAGACATGCTTTGTCATCGTCATCTAACAGGTTGAAACATTGGTCATACATGATGTCTGAGTTGCTCCCCGTGTCCATGAAGGCTCGTGTTGTTCTGTAGTGACCGAAGATAGCGGTGACAACTAATGCGTGAGTGGAGGAAGATCCGCATTTGACAACGGGGAACCAGACTTGTAGCTCCTTCCACCCCACTAACAACGGGTTCACCACTTCGTTTGAAAAGCCCATGATTGGTGAGTTGATGTGGCGCAGACGCGCTTTGTCTTCGTCATGTAACAGGTTGAAGCATTGCTCATACATGATGTCTAAGTTGCTCCCCGTTCCATGAAGGCTCGTTTTGTTCTGTAGTAACCGAAGATAGCGGTGACAACTAATGCGCGAGTGGAGGAAGGTCCGCCTTTGACAACGAGGAAGCAGAATTGTTGCTCCTTCCACCCCACTAGTTGTTCCGTCTTGCGCTTGTTGCGTCTGCGCTTACCGCCTTGAATCATCATACTGACGTTCTTGATTTTCTTCTGAGGTGGTCCTTCGGTTTGTTTCTGTTGGACGTTTTTCAGAAGATGTCCCAACTTCCCGGACTTTAAAGCCGCTTCTATTGCAGTCTTGAGTTGGAAACATGCATCAGTTTTATGCCCTATGTCTTGATGATAGGCGCATAACTTGTTGGGGTTCAGGCCATCTCTTTTCTTGATAACCCTTAGTTCAGGGAAGTCAATGTTCTCCGTTGCCAGGACTTGCGGTGGAGTTTTTGTCAAAGGCATCCAAGAGTTGTGACTGCGCCTTGCTGATTTCTGATCAGATGATTGATTTCCCTTGTACTCTATGACTTCTGTGGGTTTGGGGTCCACCCGGGGTGCTCCTTGAAGCCTATGCCAGACAGATCCCTTGCCCTTTCTTCCATGTCTGTTGTTTCTGTTTCTTACAAATTGAGCTTGGCCATCCGTATACTGTGGGGCTTGCACCCTATTCCAAACAGATAACTCTTTTTCGGTACGTGCGTAGTTCTTGGCCCCACGCATGATTTCTTCCCAAGTATTTTGCATTCCGGTGCAGCCTGTGAGAGTGCGGATCAGTGGGTCACAGCTCACGCCCTGCTTGAAAGCTGCTCTCATAATTTCAAAACCGATGGGCCCTATTTGAAGTGTTTCCCGGTTGAACTAGATGATCGTAGAGCAGGGAATAATGACCTCTGATTGGCTGCATGTCCCTTTCCTTGTCGGGTCACAGCTGGCATTTACTAGGAATCGTGCGCAGGCTTCTAGAAGCTTTGGTCAACGTTTCTACTAACGTGTGTGGAGATGTGGGGCCTTGCGCAAGCACGTGTACATATCTCTTCACTACAATTCTGTAAGTCAAACATTTCTCAACCACATTAGAAGTAAATTTTTGAAGACTCATCATTACTACAGTCTTAATGTGTGTAGTGGCAGCGTTCTAGGGGCGTTTTGGCCCCCATAACGCCGGGGAACACCGCCCCCGTCAGCGCTCTGGGGGCGTTATGGTGAGGAGGGTTATGGAGGTGGCGGGCGTTTTGGTTGAGGAGGGATGATGGTGACCTAGAAGAAGATGCAAGAAGACAGACACATTTAAGAAGATGCTGGTAATTTGTGATTTTATAATAATAATAATAATTAAATAATAATAATAATAAACAATGATTACCCAATCATTTATAAAGCCCCATGGAGCTATTTCCCACTACACCACTCTTTTCTCATAACGACCCATGAAGCCCCTTTTATTACTTTATTCACCATAAAGCCCTTTGGAGCCCCATAACGCCCCCTCCAAGGGTATTGATAATAGCATATCACTCATGCGTTCTACCATGTTGCGGTACATGCTAATTAAACAAAAAGAACATATTTGAAGGGTATTTTAGACATTAGACATTTGAACGATTCCATTATTGTCCATGGTCAAAAGTTGCAGTGTAGTTGTACCTGAATAACATACCCATATTGGTTATTGGTCCTTTGCTAGAGTACAGATCAAGTTCATGATTTCCTCCATTAGACCCTTTGGTGTGCCTCCGGGCAAAGGAAACGGGGAAGTGCCACCTCACCCTCCCCGAAAAACTACACCGCCCCCCCCCCCCCCCCTAAAAAATTCGGTGAGTTCGGGGTGTTTTCCCCCTTCTCCCCGTGAATTCTCATTGGTCCTTTTTTTTTTTAATCAAAGTTTATAAGAAAAAAAAGGAAGGGGGAATGGGGGAAGACATTTCCAAACTTTGGGGGAGAAAATGGGGGAAATGATGTGGCGCTGATGTGGCACTTGGGAGAGTTGGGGGAAAGGGGGGCACACCATATAGCCTTACAACTTGTGTGTTTGGATCATCGCAATAACATGATTAGTATTTTATGAGAGTTTCTTATTTGGATAAAATGTGATACTTATTTTTTTTAGCAAAATTGGATAAAATGCATATTTATCCTTTTGATTAACTATAGAATAATTTATCAAATAAGTAATTTACTTAAAAGTAATAAAATTATACAAAAATAAAAAGAAACCCATAAGCTTGTTGGAGAAAATCCCATAACCTTGGTGGAGAAGCACTCGCAACAAGACCATAACCCATGGCTGTTGGTTTTGACGAATCGGTATATAAGTATGATTTTTTGATAAAGCTAAACCAAATGGAACAAAATGGCTTGGTTTCACTAAGATTTGGGCCCTTTAGTTTTTTTATAATTCAAAAAAAAAAAAAAAAAAGATTATAGAAACATTATTCCATTTCTTGATAGCAATTGGGGGAGAGACTTAATCTATTAGTTTTTAATGTAACACATACGTAGCGTTGTGGTGGCAGAATGCACCTAGGGGTGTTCATGAGCCGAGCCGATTCGAGCGGATCTTTGCTCGTGCTTGGCTCGTTTACAAACCGAACTGAATGGAGCAGCTCGTTTACAATCGAGCGTAAAACCAAACAAGCATTCTTCGAGGGCAAATTTTCCTAGCGAGCGCCGAGCGAGAATCGAGCGGAGTCATAAAATTGCGATGTTTCCTTCGATGTTTTCATTGTCGGGTGATAACTAAGGTTGAAATGTCCGATGATAACACTAATATTGAGTTCCTAGTGTCCAATGATGAGGCTTAGATTGAGGATGGTGAGATGATGAGCATACGTCAGAGAACAGTTATTGTATGTATTGTGACGTAGTTTTTATCAAGCAACAATTCGCGATGAACTACTAATAACATAAAGAAGTTAAGGATGTCACATCATGACTTATTGTTTTACTATTAAATCTATTGTAAATTTCTATTGATTTAAGTGAGCTAGTTATATTTTGTTTGCATATATTGAACCAAATCCAATATAATGTTATGTAAAAAGCCACAAATTTATCTATAAATTGTGTGTATATCTATTATTAAATAAATAAAAATTTATTTGAGCCGAACCGAGCCGATCGTACCTTTGCTCGTGCTTGGCTCATTTACAAAACGAACCGAGCCGATCGGCTCATATACAACCGAGCGGAAGACCGAACGAGCATTTTCAAGTATTTTCCAAACAAGCGACGCACGAGCCACGAGCGACGAGCCATTTGTACAGCCCAAAATGCAACCCTGTCCCGTCAAACGGCCAACATTATAAAAGAATGCTTTAATCTTTATTATTGTTTGGACCTAGTAGTTTGTAGTCATCGTCAATTCTTTTCCAAATGTCGTCTTCTCCGTCAACTACTGACTCCAGACTGTCCGTAGCCAAAACAGTCATCACCACCATCGGCTCCGTCGCCGCGGCGGCGCTGGTAGTCCACAGATTCTCCCGTAAATACTTACCCACCCAACTCCGCCGTGACGTCGAAGATCACATTTATTTCAACTTCCGTTACTTTGTTAACAAATTCTCCAACCAGTTAACCATGGTGTTTTACGAATTCGAAGGCTTTGCCGACAACGAAATCTACAACGCCACACAACTCTACCTTTCTTCCCGTATCTCCCCTGACATCCATCGCTTAAAGGTCACTAAAATACCCAACGAACAACAGTTTAATATAGCTATGGAAGTCAACGAGGAGTATACAGATGTTTACAATGGAGTCAACTTCACTTGGTCTTTAGTTTCCAAACAGAAACCAACTAGAGAATATTACACTCACGATGAACAAGGCCGATCATCTAAATCCGATCTCCGATCGTTAGAACTTACGTTTCACCGTAAACATAAAGATATGGTGTTGAATTCCTACTTACCGTACATAATCAACGCTTCTAAAACCAAGAAACAGACTGACAAAACTGTGAAGCTGTTTACAGTTGAGAGGAAGACTAGTTATACCAGATATCCTACTGTGTGGACTCCGGTGAATCTTGACCATCCGGCGACGTTTGAGACGGTGGCGATGGATGCCGGTGTGAAGGAGAAGGTGATGAAGGATTTGGATAGGTTTTTAGAGAGGAGAGAGTATTATCGGAAAGTTGGAAAGGCGTGGAAAAGAGGGTACTTGTTGTATGGTCCTCCTGGGACTGGGAAGTCTAGCTTGATTGCGGCTATGGCGAATTATTTGAATTTTGATATATATGATTTGGAGTTGACTAATATTCAGTCCAACTCGGAGTTGAGGAGGTTGTTGGTGGCGACGGCGAATAGGTCGATATTGGTGGTGGAGGATATTGATTGCTCGGTTGAGTTGCATGATCGGGTGCAAGTTGAAAAGGAGAAAGTTAAAGCTCGGAAGGAGATTCCGCGAGGTTATGTGGAAGAACCTAAGGTTAGTCGCTAAATACTAACTAATTGTCATACTTATTGTATTTAGTGATTCATTTAACGATTGAACAATAATGTAAGTCATGAAAGTTGTATGATTTGTAGTACCCCTGGCAAAACAGGCGGGTCGGGTCAGAATGGGCTGACTTGAAAAAGGGTTACTTTGGTTCAGGCCGTGACGGGTTTGGTAAAAATGGGTTTGGGTCACAATGTTGTTTTGGGTCGAGTTAGGGCAGGTTCGTGTCAAAATAGGCTCGGGTCAGAGGAGGCCAGTTTTAAAATGGTCATATTTAAAAATATAACCTTAGCAAAATTTATAGCAGTTATGATTATGAATCTAACAGCAATGGTGTTGATATAGGTAACATTGTCAGGGTTCCTTAATTTCATTGATGGGTTATGGTCAAGTTGTGGTGATGAGAGAATCATAATATTCACAACAAATAGGAAGGAGAAACTTGATCCAGCGCTTGTTCGTCCGGGTCGTATGGATGTTCACATCCACATGTCATACTGCACACCAAGTGCCTTTAGGTTGCTAGTGTCCAACTACCTTAGTATCACTGAACACAATCTTTTTGAAGAAATTGATAATTTGATCTGCCAAGTGGATGTTACCCCGGCTGAAGTAGCTGAACAACTTCTCAAAGATAAAGACCCGAACATTGCTCTTGGTGGCCTCATTGAGTTTTTTGACGTAAAGAGGAAGGAGATTGAGGAGGCTAAAGCAAGGTTAGAAGAAGAAGAATTGGCTGCAAAAGAAAGTGAAAAAAAGCAACAAGAGGATGGAGTGGGCACGTCGCTAATTAACTAATTAATTATGAAGCTTAGGTATTTACTATTTAAGAATTATGCATAATGCATATATTGGAAATGGACTTTGGTATGACTTTTATTTTAGTAATGAGATTTTAAGATAACCATACGCGTGTTATGAGTTTATATGTTCATTGAACGGAAGCCATAAGATTTGCCTAAGATGTCATATTAACATCGATTTTGTCATCATCAAGATTCAAAAACAGTAGTGAAACAAACCAGGAATCCATATAATATATCATTTCAAAATCAAAATCCAGCATATTTACATAAAAACCAAGCTCCCCTGTTAATTTATCTATCAAAGGCGACCATCGATCATTTACAATTCTCTCTTTACAAGATATATAAACCATATTTATAACCATTCAAATCAATACTCCTATAGTCCTATTCTGTTTTGCCGTTTGATCACAAATTCAAAGCTTATATTCACAAAAAGGCCATACCATTAAAGTTTATGGTGACATCTTGTTATTAGTTTGTTCCTTGTCAAAAGCAGGATGCCTCAGGACCTGTAAGAAGTTGATGAAGAAATATGCTTTTCTGCAAATACAAATATGGGGAATTTCATAAGATATATTAATAAAATCTTGATTTTGACAATGTATTTTGAACATGTTTCTCACCTCCTGAAGTGATGAGCTTTTCCACACGAGAAACAATATGTTTACCATATGTGTATCGTTTCAAAGCAGCCAAATGAACCTTTATGCGCGAGAGGATGAGTTCTCGGCTCTGCTCATCACAGGTTTCTAGAATCTTCTGAACCACATAATTCCCAAAAGGGTCTTTCATCATTTCCTATAGTTTGAACAAAAAACAGTTTAACAAATGATATAAAGGACAAAAGGGCAATTTGGGAACGAGAAGAAACGTTTCTCACTTGTAACGGCTCATTTTCATCATTGGGACCAAGTATCTCCTTCACAAGAAGTTGTCGTTCCTCTAGACTTCCATAAGTCATACATTTCTCAACAACATTAGAAGCAAATTTCTGAAGACTCATAATTACTATATGTCCTGATAGCTTGTTGATAATAGCAGATCGCTCATGTAGTTTACCATGTTGTAGTACATGCTAATCAAACCAACAAGTCAAAAGTCTTGAAGTGAATTTTAGTCATTTGACCGTCAAAACAATTGCAATAATGTATGTGCATAGGTATGCAGTGGTTGTAATTTAGTTTGTACCTGAATAACATAGTTACCATATTGGTCTTGTGCTAGAGTACAAACTGAGTTCATGATTTCATCCATTACAACTTGTGTATTTGGATCATCACAATGCTCCAAAACCCTCTGTTATCATCAACTATAATTAATATTTTACAAGAGTTTCTAATTTATATAGATATTGAATAGTTTTTTTACCTGTATGACCCGACAACCATAAGGATGTGACGAAAGGGCGACAACTTGGCCAAAGAAAGATGAAACTATACATTGGATCCGATCTTGAGGCACGCATTCAATACATTTTTGAATAACATGATTACCATTCTGATCACGAACACATTTCATCACTGAACCGTTAAGCTCACTTACCATAAGACTCTGCAGATCAATATCAACTACCTCCAACGCCTGATTAGAGTGACGTTGGTATGAATTAATTAAAATGTCCAAAACGAACTCAACCTAAGTAACTTTCTTAAAAAGTAACCACGGGTAAGCGACTAAAACCAAAATAATGTTTCCAAGATATATTCTTTACTAAAGAATCGATTCTTTTTGGTAAAACAATCACCTTCTGGATGACTCTGCAACCATACATTTGAAGACTAAGAGGCAAAACATGACCAATAAGTTGACCAGCTAACTCCTTTCTTTGACTTTCAGTTCCATGCTCAAAAAACTGCATATTTATGTATGACATATTAAGTTAAAGTTCTACAAAAGTAGTTTAAATGAGAACATTATAAATATCATATATACCTTCTGTATGACATAATTACCAAAGACATCAGTCATCAAACTACGAACACGAGAAATGATCTCAGGAAATATTAAATTCTTTTCTTCAACTGTTGCTGTTTCAAGCTTCTGCTGTATAAACCGGCTTCCAAACTGATCCGTACTACAAAATGTAGAGATGAATAACAAATTAACAGAGGCGGTATTAAACCAGTATGTAAAGATAAAGAAAACACCTAAGCATACCTAAACTCAATGACATGATGGACAACATCAGAGAGCTCAAACGATTTGGTTTTATTGTTCTTGAGCTCATCTAACAATGATGAGACATATCTTCTATCAAAATTAATTTCACCTGCTGAATTTCTTAAAGCAGGAGCAAATTGCATGGTTCGTTCTGACTGTGACAGTGCTCTGGATTTTTCCACCAGGTTTCCCTGATATCTCATGACATGACTGTATGTCGGATTCTCATGTAGATGATTTAAACTGCCTGATCTACCAAAATGTGGCGACCCGTATTGTTGGTTATGTTGAGCAAGCAGGGCCTCTATATACATCTTATGAAGAGCTCGCATATCTTCATGTCCACGCGGAACAATATAGTTATTTCCTCCCTGGGGAAAATTACCATGCTGAGAATCCATGACAGGTGGCGTGTAGTTATATCGTCTCAGAAATTGTCCCATTCCAGTAGTATTTATATTTGAAGCTGAAAATACAAATTAAGAAACACTTTGAACCATGTAACTAGTGTCTATTTGCAAGAAAAGCAAGATCATAGTGTTTACCTGAAGCAAGGCGATTATTTGCTGCAGAACATCTTGTTGGCATCCGACCAAATAAATCCATCCCAGTAAAATTACTGACCTGATTATGTGACGCGTCCAAGTTTGAAAAGTCAAACATGTTTCGGTTAGAATTCAGATCAGCAGAAGAAGCTGCTCTCCTATGAAAACTCACTGGACCAAGATTATTTTTTCTTGAGTTATCAACAAACCGATGCTTAAAACTTAACCTCTGATCATTTATAACATCAATATTGTTACACTGGGAATAGTTATCTCCCTCAAGAAGATGGCTTTTTGAAAGATTTAAGCTAGATAAGGAAGCTGCCACATCTGTAGGGCGAACAATGCTACTCACAGGAGGAAGGCCAGGACCAGGAGCTCTCCTTGATACAGACGAACCCACAACCGGTGCAAAAGTATGCGTAAATGATGAAGCCACATTTTCATTAACTAAACTTGATGAATGAGAACTAGTAAAAATATCATTCTGGCTTGCAGGGCGAGAAATTCGATTAGATGACGAAGAAGACTGTTCAAGTCCTTCCTGCACAAATTAAACTATTTAGACAGTTTGTCACTTTGCTATTAAAGAGTTAGGTTCTATATATAAGCTATATAATATTACACTGACCTGAAGGATATCTGCAAAGCTTTTTCTTCTACATCCCATTCCAGAAGCCGATAAACCAATCAAACCATCAGGTTTACTGACCCATTCCGCAGAGTTTTTCCCATTCTTCCTCATTTCAATCAAATCAGATTCTGCATTTTTGTGTATACCCAATCCAGGTTGTATTGAAAACAATGAAGAAGTATTACTGATATCACTATGACTGCACACATTCTTCTTCTTCCACCAATTATCTATTGTTCCTTGAGAAGAGGACCCGCCTACCTGAAATCGTTGTGCAGCGCGCCAATCCTCTTTGGACAACAAAGGCGGAGGAAGCCTTGGATTAAAGTTCCCATGAGCATAATAATATGATACATACAAGGGATGGGATCTAAGTTCTTCTTCTGTCAACATCTCATGATCGGTACTAATACTATAACTATTATTATCAAGAATATTATCATCATCAAGATTAGGGCTTGTATACAAACTTCCAACAGCACTTAAAGAACCCTCAACCGTGGGTGGTGCACTACCGCTTCGATGTGTACTCCGATCTCTAATTATATCTTGATTACCAAACACCCTACTTTCCCTACTATTATCTGCATTTTCTATTAACCCTTTCATCATACCCTCTTCCTATTTTTCCAAATAGACAATGGTACGTATACACATTATTTACTACAAACCTAAATCTGATCAACCAATGAACAAATGAATGAATGAAGGAAATCAAAATTTGGAAAAGAAACTTACATTACAGTTGTATTATATATTGTTAAGAGTAGAGCGATGAATAAGGATTATTGATAAACCTGATCATGTGTGTTGGTTTGAAAAATAATCAATAAAAAAGGCGAAGGAGGGGGGAGATATTTAGAAATTATTGTTAGAGATTAATAAGGTGCAATTAACGATCTCATCTAATATTATTATGAAGATTCAAGAATTGAATGAATTGAAAGAATGTCTGAATTTTGATTTACAAAAGAAAGGGGTGGATGTTAACATTGGTTTATAGGTTTACGTGCATGGGAGCTACCATGATTTTATCTGATTTTATACAAATATAATAAAATCTATCATCTATTAAAAAAAAATCTATTCATTAAACATTATGAAATGTACTTTACTAAAAAGGAAAAAATATACACATAATTATATAGAGTATGTATCATAAATATTAAAAGGATTTTTTCTTTTCAATTGAAAGTTAGGACATTAAAAATAATTTTACTGAGAAGTTATGAAAATGTAAAATGTAAGGTGTTAATGGAGGAAGGAATAAATGGGTCGTTTTCACCCGTGTCTATTTTGTCAATTGGAAAAACTTATTAAAAGAAATATAACACAAAAGATGGATTGATTCATTGAAAGAGTACACACTAAAAGGAACAACACCTCTTTATGCTTATACCATGATAGAGGAGAGACAAAATTCCATAATAACAACAATTAGTTCCAAAATATATCAAAAATGTCTAATCTATTTTTATGCTCACACCAACATTAATTAATCAAGCCATGCAAAATACAAGTATCAAACATTATGATGACAACTGTTGAATAATTTCCGATAGCGATGTATAGGTTCCAATACCTAAGGAGACAGTTCCAACCGCGATGATCAAGACACACAGTGATACCTACCCATTCACGAAAACTCAACGAGTTAATCAACGAACATATTACATAGAGTTTGTAATCAAATATTAGTTTGAATATATATGCGTTATATGTATATACCTGAAAGCGAGTTGTCTTTCCCTTTAGGATGCTCAAAAAGCAAAGGCAAGGAAGTACCAACGTCTGTAACAATGATGATCATATATTTGTTTATAAGTTTACTGTAAAAAAACAAGAAATTAAGCAGTTGAAATGTGAACCAGAATATACCACTAGCATGGTCAATAATGATCCAATGAGTGACATCACAAGACCTTCAACAAGAAAAGTTATGAAATCTTTAGTTTATGCAAAAAATTAAAAACAAATTTATGGGTATGGATGGATGCATCATGCGGGAACTTACCAAAGAAGGGGATGCAAAGGGCTACAACCAAAGTAGATAACACTAAACCCGTTCTAATGAGTATGGAATAGAGATGAGACTTCATATGGTTTGATGGTATTAACTCCTCAAGACTCATTGCAACCGGAGATATTGTCAAAGCATACGTGTTTCTGGTTAAGGAAATACAGTTAACTAACTGTTTTAGTTTACATATGTCCAGCTCATTAAGCATATTTGTTAATTAATGAATAAATTAGTTATAAATGGAGTAGTTCAATGAGAAGGATATTTGGTAAATGGATTGACTACCTGCAGAAGAACAATTTGAGAACATGAGTACACAAAATATTTGGAAATAAACTGTGTAATATTTACCATAATATGTAGTTAACTTACTGTAGTCCACACGGCAATTTTGGAGGCAACCAAATTCGTTGGCAGGTTAAGAGTGAACTGTGATTCTGTTGATTCCCCAAACATCATGTATCCCATTACAGCGACTGCAGCATACAGAATACCACATATACAGAAGCTGCATAGCGAATAGACCCAAGTAAGTGACACAAAATTATTCAACAATCAATATATGTTTTTCATTTAACAGCTACCGCGTCATTGGTACTTTACCTGGTTAACAGGACCATTGGATATTGACTCCTTTTTGCCATTGATGTGTAGATATTAGGAAAGACCGCGTGTCCTGAATAACAGTAACCATAAAGCCCTATCGCCACAGGGAAGCTAGAGAGGTTCAAGGTCTTTGTGGTTTCAATTTGAAAACCAACATTATCTACCAAGCCAACCCAAAACAAGCAACCGGCTGCTAGAACGGAAGCAACAACTCCCCCGGCTAGATAAACAGAAATGACAAAAAGTTAAAAACATTAATAAAAAAATTAAAAGTTTTAAACCGTAAAGCTAATTCATATTAATTACCAGAGATGTAACTAAGAACACTCATGTCTCGAAGCCAGACTGTAGGAAGCACGGCAAGCGTGATAATTATAGCAAATAAATAATGTGCATTAAGTATAAGTCCTCCCAGATTCACATGTGCATTTGGAAACAAAGATGATAGATTATCACTCTCCAATATTATATATTCCACGCAACACGCCTGCAGCAAATTAACATTATGCAATCCGGCGCTTATAAAGACTGACAGATCAGTAGATCAAAATAGTAATTGCTAAATTACAGATCCAAATAAAACTTATTATTTTCAAACAATATAAACTTAAGCCATTAAATAAGTCAGAAATACTTACATATAACTCCACATACAAAACTATCTGCATCACAACAGAAAACAAGAAAAATGGATAAGTTGGTCAACAACCAGTCATAATATGTTTCTAGAAAGGTTATACACACATACATTTATGTGTATGCGCATATGCATACGTGTGTATGTTATCTTCAATTAAATAGAAAGCAAAGTAAGGTGCTTGATAAATAAGTAAAACTTACAGAAATAACTAGGCGCCCTGTGGTGCCAAAGGCAGCTTGGCCGATATCTGGATAAGTCTCGAGTCCAGGCTGACTATCTAAACAGTATCGAAGGAGGATACCAGTGTAGAACGAGAGGACACCGAAGAGAAACAATAACAACAATCCAACCCATCCTCCTTCTTTGACTGCATAAGGAGTTGAAAGAATTCCTACCCCACAAAGAACATTTATGCCTATACAAAATCATTATGAAAAAGATTCTATAATTATTTACGATCACATGTTTAACGCAGAGAAAAACAAATATTTATGACACGTTAAATAATAGAGGCAAGTTAACATGTGCAGGACCACAATATAGTTATAGTATACAACTATACAATATACATGTGGTAGAAGAGGCGATAGTCCACATCGCAGACCGGGACCAATCGACCCTTTCATAAATCCTAAAGTTGGGGCCAAAAAATAGCAAGGGCCAATCAAATCATCCGTCTAAGAAGAAACCATGGCCCTTCAAGACCCGTATCAAGATTTACCCTTATGGAGTAAACCTAAGATAAAACTAGGACAAAGCACATGCTGAACATGTCAATGTTCTAAGGGAAAATCACCAAAATGGCGAGCATGACCGTCGACCGATGAGTTCAACAAAATAGCATTAAATTTCTGTTTTTTTTTTTTTACAAAAATCTCTTTGGCTGATTTTATTTTTTTTAACTAAGAAATTGTTTTAGTCAACCAGAAGCTTCCGCAAGGCAAACCCTGCTACGCCGGACTAGCAGGATTCAATTTGTTGCACCAGATTCTCTTAAAGGCCGCGTTTTGACTTGAGATTGCGCCAAGGGACAGAAACATGGATCTGCTGCGTCAGCGACATGCGTTAACCACTGTTTGATCTAAAATTTTACTAGTCAATATATTTTGTCAAACTCATTAATCAAGATGTCCGTTTTGGTGATTTTCCCTCAACTTAGTAAAAGATCACGCACGTATCAAACACGATCTTTTATGCTAATTACTGAGATCAAAAAACAGAATTTTGTCCATGTTACATACCATTAACCACAGATTGACCATATGAACTCTGCCTAGCCAAAGGAAGCTCATGTGAAACCTTAGAAGACTTCTGATAAGGAGGCAACTTTTTCGCAGACGACCCACGAGGAGGAAGAAGCGAATGAGAGCTACGCCGTTCTTGCGGCTGCTGGCTATCTGGCAAAAGAGGTTTACTCAAAGTTGGAAGTATCTCAGGAGTATGCCTTCTTGTCAATGATGATGAAAGAAATGAACTGCCTAACCGCGACAACGTAGGAGTCCCCAAAAAGTTCAGACTAGGTGATGGTACACTACTATACAGATCAATTGATTGTCTGCAACATAGTACAAAACAGTTTATAACAGATCTAATAAAGTAACAGAATTTATGTAAATCTTGAAACATGAATGAATAAAAGTACAACAAGATTCAGTATTTATTGTTTAACTGTCAACCACAGAGGAAACAGACATAAAGGGTATCAATCAATAAAGTTGTGAACTTGCCTGTAACTTTGAGGCCATGATGGGTTTAAGGAACTGGGCTTGGTTTGGTGATGAGGGTTATCATCTGAATAGTTTGAAAATTCTGATTCATTACCATCATCTTCTCCTCTAATGGAATCTTTGTCTTCCTCTTCATCACTTTCAATGAAGAAAGCCTGCTCGGATTCTGAATTCTTCATCTTTTCTAAAAATCTTGATAAGAATTTGAGCAAAAAGATTATATAATGAAACAGAGTTAATAATCTAGAGAGAGAGAGAGAGAGAGAACAGAGGTGTCAATGATTACCAGAGGTTGAAAGCGAGTGAAAAGAGATGAAGAACAGAGTGTTCAGTTTCGTTTGCTTTTTGTTCGGTTAATAATATCTTCTGTGCTGAACCTGCCTGCCATTTATAGTGTCATGGCCAATGTTGCCCCCCAAATCTCTCTCTCTCACACACATATATAGAGAGAGAGAGAGAGAGTGTGTGTGTTATAGGTATGCAATTGTAGGTGACGGAGAAGACGACAAGATGCGTAGTTTCATGTGATTGGTGAGTGTTTTGTTTTGTTTTTGAGTATGCATTTGACTCGTAAAAGAGTGGCCACGTTACTACTTTATTTTCTTTATTAACATTTAAAATTAAAATATACAGTAGTATAATACATTGTTAATACAGAGGCTGCGGTAAATGCGTCACGGCAACCTTACCTGTTGAAAATATTACAAAAACATGAATATTGTCATATGTCATAATACAGTTTTTATATCATGAATGATTAGATATCGAGAAACATGTAATAATTGATTTAAAACAAGGAAATATAACCGTGACATGATTAATTTGATATCTTACTAATTTCATTGCACGTAATTATGTAATTTATTTATTTATATTTATAGTTGTGCAAATTGAAAAGTAAGTAACGGACATACTATTGTTCGTTAATTTCTAACGATTTCTTTAGATTTTGACGCAGACACTTGTTAATTAAGTTTGATGTTCCAATCCCAAAAGGGTTATAATATCCGCTTTTAAATTTCATGTGATATAATGTTGATTTAGGTTATGGGGCATGGTTTCACTAAATCTAGTGATTTTCCATTACTAATCATCACTTGGAGGGGGTGGGGTTTTCACTTCCCACCTAGGATTAGAAATTTTGTAGTGATCGAATATACGCGGTACGATATTTGATTTTGAATTTAGCTCAATCGCAATTTTGATACTGTGCGGGCGGTATTAACAATGGTTAACTACCTTTGAGGCGTGGAGATATCTGGGAGAAGAAGGGATCCAATGGTTAACTACCTTGTTCAATCTTATTTTTAAAACCGAAAGAATGCCCGACCATTGGAGGAGTGTTGTAGTCCCCCTCTATAAGAGCAAAGGAGACGCTCAATGTTGTGGGAATTACAGGGGAGTTAAGTTGCTAGGCCATTCTATGAAGTTATGGGAGAGGGTATTTGAGATTAGAATTAGGAGAGAAACTCAAGATACGGTTAACCAGTTCGGCTTAATACTAGGTCGATCTACTACGGAAGTCATACATATCCTTAGGAGATTGATGGATAAGTATAAGGAGAAGAAGAAAGATCTACATATGGTTCATTGACCTTGAAAGGCGTACGATAGTGTATCTCGTAGACTTATTTGGGATAGTTTGAAGGTTAGAGGTGTTCCCGATAAGTATATAGATATAATTAGGGATATGTATGACAAGACTGAAACTAGCGTCTGGGCGCCTGTGGGTGATACTGAATTCTTCCTCGTGGAGCTAGGCCTCCATCAAGGGTCGACGTTAAGTCCTTTTCTCTTCACAATTGTCTTGGACGAGCTGTCAAAGTCAATTCAAGGGGTAGTTTCGTGGTGTATGCTTTTCGCTGATGATATTGTGTTAGTCGTAAAAAATAAATGTAGCTTATGTGAGAGACTAAGGGCGTGGCAAACTTCTTTAGAGAATAAACGTAGCTTAAGGATTAGTTGTTCTAAGACCGAATATCTGCATTGTGGCTTTAGTGGTAAAACCGACGATGACGACACTCATATCATCATTGAAGGTCAAGCCGTTCCGCACACAACCAAGTTTAAGTACCTAGGTTCGTTTGTACAAAGCGATGGGGATATAGATAGTGATGTGTCACATACAGTTCAAGCAGGCTGGTGCAGGTGGAGGGCAGCCTCAGGTGTACTATGCGACAATAATTTTCCAACTAGCCTAAAGGGGAAGTTTTATAGGATGGCAGTGCGACCAGCTATGTTATATGAAACAGATTGTTGGGCGAAGACACATGAACGTAAGATGAAGGTGGCAGAGATGAGGATGTTAAGATGGATGTGTGGGCACACAAGGTAAGATTGGGATAAGGAAAGATGTTATACATCAAAGAGTAGGAGTGGCTAACATATCGGATAAGATAGTTTAGGCACGTGAAGAGGAGACATACGACAGAGCCAGTTAGAATAGTAGAAACTATCATGGATGTCACACCCCACCACGGTGAAAACACGGGGATGTGATTCGAAAGGCTTTCAAGCACAAGGTTCGATCAACACACAAGATTTGTATTAAATAGATACCATCGAAAGATGAACAATGTCATAAATTATTAAAAATAACATAACATTGTCTGAAAATGAGATATTGTCTGAAATCACATGACTCAAATGCTAAGAAAGCATATGACCTAACCGACGATGGTACCACCAAGTGTAAGCTCAAACCCAACTCTCAAGTCTCTGCCCCACATGATTACTTACCTGAAAAACATGCATAAAAGATTTGTAACATGTGTTACCCGAAAACGTTTTTTTTTTTTGTTTAAAAGAAACCGCTCGACGTTTTTTTGATTTTTTTTTTTGCTCAAAATGCTTAGAATCATGTATATTACATGCCCTAAAATTTTAATAAAAAAAAGCTCAGGAAGTTAGAGTTTCCACTGTTTTCACTGTAAGGAGGGTTTTCACCATATACTTACACTATATATATATATATATATATATATGGGTAGGGATCATACGAGAACCAACTTTAGGGAGAGAACCAAGGAACCAATGTGAACAAAGGACATTATTGTAAATATATAGTTAGATTTAAAAAACCCCAATATTCCTGATAAATATTTCCAGTCATCTTTCTCCCTCATAACTCTCAACCCTAAAATAAACCTACCATATCTTCATCTACTAATAACCCTACTACCTTCAATCGAAGCTCGTTCAATCACAATCGGTATTCTTTTTCTTCTCTAATCCATCTCCATTCCAACAGTTTTCAGGTAACATTCATGTATTTAAAACCAATTCCTCTAATAGTAGTCGTATGAACGATTGTTATG
The DNA here is from genome assembly GCA_032199755.1 of Ambrosia artemisiifolia. Lineage (NCBI taxonomy): Eukaryota > Viridiplantae > Streptophyta > Magnoliopsida > Asterales > Asteraceae > Ambrosia > Ambrosia artemisiifolia. The sequence goes on from CM063517.1 coordinate 5,248,405, forward strand.
AGGCTGAAACTAAACCTGTTTTTTTCTTCAATTCGGACCAGATCTTTATCGATCTGTGTTTTAGAATTTGTATTTCAAACTATCGATTCATTTTGTGGAGTTTAACTGCCTTTTCCATCAGTTTTTCTCTCAAGTAAGTGTCAGACATATTGTTCGGTGGTGCCACCGCCATTGGCGGTGCTCCATCCTCTGCTGCCCCTGGAATAAGTAATTCTTTATCATTTTTTGGTTGATGTTTGGAGTTTGGTTGATTACTAGGTTAATTAGCTGTATGTTGATTGATTATTTTTTGTTGTTTGTTTTTAGGGTTAACTTGTTATAGTTTATTGGTTCATATGTTGAATTAGATAATTAACAAGTATCAATATGGTCTCTTTCATTATTAGATAATATGTATTCCAAAATATGGAATAAATAATTACAGTTACATAGGTTTTTAGATATCTTATTAGTATTTTATTTCCATCAGATTACTACAAAAGTATAATTTACTAGTCTTTGGTATGAAAAACAAATGTATGATTTTGGTTTAACATTTTTTTAGGTGAATAAAAAGTATGGTACATTTTGTATAATGTATGATTCGTTTATCATTTGAATATGAGTTAATGGCTAAAATCATCACTAAGGTTTGGCTAGTTTTGCCACTCTTAGTCCTCACGATAGTTTGATGTATTTTAAGTGTTAATGTTGTCAAGTTTTGTGGATTCTGTAGATAAATTGGTTGGATTGCTGTTTTTTACGGTATGGATATGTGTATTTATTGCATTACGTACCATTAAGGTCATTTATATTGATGCAAATGTATAATTTATATGGTAATGATAAAATTAATGTTAATGCACATGTGCATTAAGGTATAGTTCGTGTTATCATTAAGGTCTTTCGTTCTAACGCACATATGCATATGTATGTGGTAATGAAAAAAGTAATGTTAATGCATATGTGCATTAAGATTGAAAGTTTGGTTTTCTTATGTGTTATTTATTATTTGTAGTCAAAGATGGGATAAAAATTAAAGAATGTAACTTTTGTGTTATAATCGAGGTAACATTACACATGTGCATTAAGATTGAAAATCTGGTTTGCTTATATGTTGTTTATTATTTGTAGACAAAGATGGGATTAACATAAAAGAATGTAACTTTTGTGTTATAATCGAGGGAGAAAGGTTCAAAAAAAGCTGCCGGATGCAATTGAGGATGATGACATAATCGTTGATCAGGAAATTAAAAAAGGTTGGTATTATTTATTTAAGCAATTTAGGTATATATGCACATGTGCATATATGTATATGCACATGTGCATATATGTTTATTTTTCATGTTAATTAATAAATGTTAATTGTTAGTTGTTTAAACAAACGAACAATGTGATCAATTTGTGAAGTATACGATGTTCAGGTTGACAGATGAAAAAACAAGGGAGATGTTAGATGAGGTATCAATGAAGTGTGAAGAGTGTTGAAAGAAGATAAGTAAAAGAGGAAGAAGATGAGGAGAGACAAATAACAATGAAGTGTGAAGAGTGTTGCAAGAAGATAAGTAAAAGGGGGAATAATATGATGAGGGACAAATAAGCAATAAAAGGGGACATTGTTGGTGGACGTGAGATTGTGAGATAATTAGAAGTTTGTAGGTAGGTGGTTAGTGGTAACATAGTTGGTTTGTAATATGGTTATATTTTTTTTGTTATCGTTTGTTTTATTGAGTTAATACGTTTGGTAGAAACTACATGTAGTTGTATGATAAAAACAAATTGGTATAAAAACTTTTGTATTTGAAGGATGATGCATGCACATATGTATATTCTGGGTGGCTTTATATGGTGGTTGATAGGTTGATTATGTTTGTAATTATTATTTTTAGCATATGTAAATTGGTATGATAATGAAATTGACATATGCACATGTGCCTGATTATAATTAAACCCCCACCACCCAAAAACCTAAACCCGCCACCCTACCCCCATCCCACCATATCTGAAAAATAAGCCCGAAAGTAAAACCATTAAAAAATCTAACTATATTAGTGAAATGCACATGTGCATGCAGTACACGTGTCTTATTTTATATTTCTTATATAGAGGTGTTTTAAGTTTATTCATGTTTTTTGTCATACATGTGTTTTATTTTCAATTTATGTTATAATATGTATGACTAAACACTTGACGAGTTCAAGTGTATTTTATATCTTACTTTGCGTCAATTTAATGATCATTGAATAGAATTTGTGACCTCTTATATATCTGTATCGCGTCCATTTAATAATCATTTAAGCATGGTAATTGACAATTCATTCAAAAGTGTGATTTAATAATGAAATGCACATGTGCATACGGTGTATTTCTGTATGTATCACAGCGAAATGCACATGTGCATCAGGATGACGTCATATGACGTCACAACATCAATTTTTTATTTTTTTTTTATTTTTTTTTATTTTTTTTCCGAATTAATAATGCAAAATAATCATTTTGGTGTTTTTACTTTTTTATTTTTTTTATTTATTTAGGTTATATAATTTTTTATTTATTTATTTTTATTTGTTGATGGAGGGGTTTTTGTAAACACCTTCATATTTACAAAAATGCCACATGTTCACACTGGTTCTTTGGTTCTCTCCCTAAATGGTGGTTCTCAAATGATCCAAATCCTATATATATATATATATATATAGGCTAAGTATATATATATATATATATAGGCTAAGTATATAGAAGAAACCCTCTAAAATGAAGAAACTCCCACAAACCCATCTAGTGGACCATAATGCTCCACATCACCAAGAAAACAAATCATTTTTTTATTACTTTAAGGGTGTTTTAGTAATTTAACAAATCTGATTTTTTTAAACCCCTATATATTATAATTACCTCTCTCTTACTTTTTCAAACCCCATTCAAAATCTATTTCCCTCCTATCCAACTCCCTCTCTCTCATCTCTCTCAAGCTCTATCCCCTGCAAATACACCACCACCGCCGAACAACCCTATCAACCACCCCAGCCACCGCCACCACCACCACCACCTCTGTGTTCTGTTTTGTTTATGAAACCCGATAAACTCTTTGGTTCAGAAGAATCCACACCATCCTCGTTCCCCTCTGTTTTCTGTTTTCATTACCGTTTGGAGTAGCTAGTGCCATCACCGCCATCGCCACCACCACTACCACCTCTGTTTCTGTTTGATTACCGTTGGAGTAGAGTGAAACAGGTAAGGATAATGTTGGTGATTTTTGTTGGTTATCATTTTTTTTCTTGATCTTTTTCTGTTTGTGTTAATTTATAATCATTATTATTGGATTTATTAAAAAATTATTCTCTGTGTTGTCTTTATGTTTTGTTTTTTGTTGGATTAATAAAAAATTATTCTTATTATTATTATTATTATCATTATTATTAATGAATTGTATTTGAAATTGGGACTAACAGTTTGGTAGGTGTTTGGGAAATTTGTTTTTGGTAAATGGTGATCACCAAGTTTTCTAGGTCAAGTTTTGAATTTTTTATTATTAGAAAGTTAGGCTATTTAAAAAGATGGGATAGGTTAAAAATATTAGAAAGTTATTTGGGTCTAAGGGTATTTTGTTGAGATACGAAACTTTTTATCGTTTTGAAGTAATAAGGTTTTTTGAATTTTTTTTTGTTGCCCTCTGATTTGAAACTCCCTCTGTTCTATGTTGCGTATGTAACAGCAGAAAATGTTTTTATAGCAGAATTTTTAAAGGGGTTAGGGTTTTTTTAAGTAATAAGAAGTTTTTTGTGATGTTTTTGTTGAGATACTGGGCTTTTTATCGTTTTGAAGTAATAGGGTTTTTTTAAATTTTTTTTGTTGACCTGAAATTTTGAACTTTCCTCTGTTCTATGTTGCGTATGTAACAGCATAAAACATTTTTATAGCAGAATTTTTAAAGGGTTTAGTAAACAAATAGTGGTTAGAGTTTGAATTTGAGCGAATTAGTGTTTTGGTAATAAGAAGTTTTTTGTGATGGTTTTGAAAATGTATGTTTGGATATGTTTCGTACGTAACACCACAACTAATCAACTTTTCACGTAAGTAGCATACGTTAAAACGTAGGTTTATGTGTTATTGTTACTAATATGTTTTTTTTAATAACATTTGGTGATTTTTAATGTGCCTTAACATATGTAACATTTTTAATCAAAATTGGTGATTTGTTTTTTTACCAGTATGTGCATGTTTGTATGAGTATTATAATGTGTGGAATGGGTGTGGAATGTATGTAACAACAGAACTAAGTTGGTATAAACCATGTTACACATGTAACACTCATCTTTTTTGCACCTTTCGTTATAGATTTTTTTTTTTTGGTTTTTGCATGTATGAGTTTTTTCTGTTACTTATATGTTTTTAACAGAGAATAGTTTTTCCCACTGTTTCATATTTTCCAGTGTCAACACTTACTCTGCTATAACATATGTTACAGGTCCTGTTTAAAGTCAAACCATGAATTCCAACCCCACCACTCCGCCTTCGGAGGTTTTTGAGGAGTGTCACCATGTCATCCCAATTGTACACGAGCCACCTCAAAATGAACCGGACATTGCATTTGTCCCTGAACCAGCCCCACCGGTTGGCCTGGACATCCCTCCTGTTGGAGCCGATCATGAACCCGCTGCCCCCGTTGCCCCGGACATCCCGCAATTAGCCCCTGAACCAGCCCCACCGGTTATCCCCGTAGTCCAGGCGGATGGTGGTTTTGAAAGTGATGAAGATTTCGATTGGAATGCGGCCTATGATTATGTCTTCCCTGAAGAATATCCGCCACCAGAAGACTATATGACACCGGAGGATGACGTGTATGATGTAAAGCACACACCTGAATGGGCGGTTGGTTACGAATCAGACCCAGGGGCTGAATATGAAGAACCATATGAACCCAAACTTAACAAACCCGTGTGGCCGTTCACCTATCCAGAAGGTCGCCGGATTAGGGCTGAATGGGAGGGTATAGGTTATACTGAGGCACAGTGGGCTTTTTATGCAAAGTATGGTTATCGGATGCCGTCAGTTACTGGTGGTTGCAACGCTGGATGTCAGGGTTATTGCATGCAGGAAGGGTTGGGGGGGGTATGAATCTTTTAATTATATGTTTTGTTTGTTGATACAGTTTTAGTGTAATATATTTTTTTCAGTAGTATGTTGTAGGCAGATGAACAATATTATGGTCTAATAAAAAAAATAATAAATCAGCATTTTTTAAATAATATAAACTGGCAACTCAGTTTTAACCTACGTAACACAACACACCGTTACATATGTAACACAGGCATCTGGCAGATTTAGGACCATGGTCACAAAAGTATGAGAGAGATGATGTGACATGTGTGGGCTCCACTTGTCATATCTGCTTTTTCAGAAAAATGGCATTTGACTCTTTTGCCCTTTTTTTGTCATCTAGTCTATTATTTTAAATGAAAAATCATCAATTAAATTTGGACCATTGATCTAGATTGATCAATGGTTGATATTTGGTTTACCGGGTTTCTTCGTTTTGAGTGGGTTTTTATTTAAACCTTCCCCTATATATATATATATATATATATATCAAATGGGTCAAATAATAACATTTTAACTACAAACATATATACACCAAATAGGTCAAACTACAAACATATAACAAATGGGTCAACTATCAACATTTAAACTACAAATATATATCCAACTAGTCAAATATTAGCATTTAAACTACAAATATATACCAAATTGGTCAAATATCCTATTTACTAAACATAGTTATACCAACTTGGACAACTATCAACAAATAAACTACAAGTATATACCAAATGGATCAAATATCAACAATTTAGCAAACATATATACACCAAATGAGTCAAATATCAAACATATATCAAATGGGTTAACTATCAACATTTAGGGAATGGATATAAAGAAAACCCTCCTTATTTGGTAAACTCTGGAAACTCTGACTTCCCAATATTTTTTTTTTTTTTTGAAAAAAATAGGGCCAGTAATATACATGATTTTAAGCATTTTGGGCCAAAAAAATTAAAAAAGCGCCGAGTATTTTTTTTTAAAAAAATAAAATAAAATTTTGACTAACACATGTTAAGCGCTAATAACAGGTGTTAACAATGTGTTAACTATATGTAAACAGTAGGCGTTTTTTATTTTTTTAAAAAAAACCGTTCGGCGCTTTTTCGATTTTTTTGGCTCAAAATGCTTAAAAAAATGTATATTACATACCCTATTTTTTTCAAAAAAAAAATGTTGGGAAGTCAGAGTTTCCAGAGTTTACCAAATAAGGAGGGTTTCCTCCATATACTTTACCTCAACATTTAAACTACAAATATATATCAAACGGGTCAAATATTAACATTTAAATTACAAAGACATACCAAATGGGTCTACTATCAACAAATAAACTACAAATATACACCAAATTGGTCAAATATCAAATTTACCAGTGTTAGTTGCGTTACGTTGGTGTAAAATGTGGAAGGCTTTCTCTCGGACAAGACATAGGCCCAATCCCGCGAATATGTCCGCGACGTCTGCCCAACACATCTTCAAATATACAAACCTTCAAAACACCCCAAATAATATCAAATTAAAGGGTCGCCGCTAAAGATGTGGCCGATAAAGGTGAAATATAGTGCAAGTATCTTAAGCTTTAACTAGTCATTTACTTTTAGCAATAAGTATATTTCAAATTAACTTGTTTTCATGAATATATAATTTATTCTTTTAAATTTTTTTTTGAACGGCCAACAAATTGGAATCACTCATGGAACACTGGAGTATCATCGTGTCACCAATGTTGCCACGCGATCATATTCCACCACCAAGTCACCAATTCAGGAGGAAACTCATAATTATGAGAAACTCCCTTTGTGAGATTCGAACCCAGGACCTTATGGCCACTAAGTCTTATCTCACCACCAAGATGCCACTAGGCTATAATGCCTTGGGCGTTTATTCTTTTAAATTAACTCACATACTAAACTAAGTGTTTATATACCTAAATTATGTGATGACACCGATAGTAAGTGTTTCATGCACATGTTTAACACTATGTCACAAATGCAAATAGGTATTGAAGGTCACATCACATGCACATTCATACCATCATAAAAATACATATGAAAATGTATTATCGGTACCCGCTCTAGTGTTGTAATACAATTTCAATCATTAGTAAAACATTGTAATGTCCGCTTTGTTTACGTTCGGTGGTAGATCCAATTATTTTTGTTAGTGTAGAAGGAAGGTAAGCAGATCAATTATACAATTATAGTAAACCTTAAAAGAATTACCATATTATTTAGATATAAAGACATAGTGTGCTTGTTTATATATGAGCCGACTAAAAACGGGTCTATAACTCGTGACAAATACGTAACTTTTTTTAATGGTGTCAACATGTTTCGGTTTTTGAATGTTTGTGGATCGAATTACTGTTTTTTTACCGGGTCCTGTAACAAAAATTCCAACAACAATGTACAATTACGATCGAGAGAAATGCACACAATAATTATCTCCTAAACAATGTCTAATGGCTAATGCAAGTTGCAACCAAGAGCGGTTCTTAGTGAAGGCCAGACCGAGCCTCGGCCCACCCAGTTTTTTCGTTTCGTAGTGTAAATTTTACTGAAAATTTTTATATGTATTGAGTCCGGCCCACCTAGATTGAGCCCGGCCCTACCAAGTTTTTTTGTTCAAGATCCGCCACTGAATGCAACTTATGCCGAAAGCCCAAAACAACTTAAAAAATCTTCACTTTTATTTTCCTTTTTGAGCTTATCGTCGCATAATCGAAAAATAGACAGTGATATTGTCTAGAAACATACAAGTTGATCAGTTGAATGAAAAATACTTACATACCAAATATTAACCGGTTTGACTCTACCTAGCTATGTGGCAATATATATAGTTTTTTGGTGTAAAGCTAAATTGAGTGGGATCTTTGACACCGGCCATGATACATGTTGGCAAAATTTACTGTTAATTTGTGACTGAGTGTTAAAACAAAGAAGTTGAAATTTCTGTGTCCATGATATTATAATACAATGGTAACGTAATGTTTCTTCATATGAATATGTTGTCATACAAATCATGTGGACAGAGAGAGAGACGAAATTAAAACTGAGGGAGACAGAGAGTGTGATATGCATCACATTTTTGAAAATCGCCAGTTTTTAAAAGATTTGCTAGCAGTATCGATTCTCCACTTCACATGCCTATCATTTTCCACATTAATTATCATGTTCATGATAATTCTAACTAATATATAAAAATATACATTTCAGGAAAGGAACTAATAATAAAAATATACATTTAATTAGGCGGTGCCGCGGTGGCTCTGTAGCATAGTTGGTGGACACCAAAAACCATTTGTTATTTTTTTCGTCATATAATTAGATTAAGAAAATCAAATATGTCGACTCCCGTGATTTGTACAACTTATGCAAAAGATACAGAAACTAGATTAAAAAACTTTATTATTATTCACAAGCACACGCAATCACACAATGATCTCCAGCCCAGCTGGTTTGAGGTAGGAGGGTTTACTACTTTAGAGGGTTCTCACCCCGGGCTTGTCACAGGTTCGATTCTCGTTCATCGGAAAATCATACTTATTAAGATTGAAAAGGCCCGGCGTGTGGGAGGACTCGAACTTGTGACCCAGGGGTTGTTAGGACTAGGATTTCACTATTTAACTACGCCTTTAAAAAAATGCTATATAAATGTGATCATCCGCTTTGAGTGTTTTTACCTAAGATATACATGACGCATCCTATGTTTGCAAATAATTTTACGTAACCACACATGTTTTGTACCGGAAAACACTAAAACAAAAAATGATTACAACATGTGCTTGAAAACTTTCTGAGGACCATTGTAGGCTTTACGAAATTTCATCATTCTTTTTATACAGTAATTTAAATTATTAAAGTTTCTTAACGAAAAAAATATATCAAGTTAACGTGTTTTTATATAATCCCTGTTATATTGCACGATTCCATTTAATGGCATATGTCACTTTTTTCTCAAAATTTCTTTATAATATTTAATAACTAGATTATATTTCGGAAGTTTTCCGGGATAGATAAATCTAATATGATCTGATGAAATATGTGTTATGATGTATAATATGAAAAAACAACAATTTTAATCATGTGAATAAGAATGAAAATGCATATTTAAAAGAAGATGTATGTTTGGATGATGAGAAGAGTTAGAAACAACCATTGTAGGGCGTGATTGAGGTGGTAGTCTTAAATGTGTGACGTTTTTTTAACGGAATGATTTTAACCTATTATGCCCTTGATGGAAATAAAATTCGTACTTTAAACATGATTAGTGACTTACCTAGACATGATTAATGAATCACCTGAACACATTGTGTTTTTTTTTCCCATGTATGAACAAACACTAGGGGTGAGAAGTTCTAACAGGACCCGAACCTAACACGAAATTAGCGGGTTTGGGTTTAGTCTAAATGAATCCGGGTCAGGTTCGGGTTGAACCCGCAAACCTGTTTAACTAAACGGGTCGGGTTCGGGTCAACCCGGGCGGGTTGACGGGTTGACCTGTTTAACCTATTTATAATATATATTGATTTTTTAGAATATGTTTTATGTTATAAATTAAATTGGTTAGGTATTTTATGCTACACTTATAACTTAAAATAAAAATTGGTATGAGATTTTATAATAAAACATAAATGTTTTATGTATGTTAGTGTTTTTTGTAGTAAAATTTTAATTTCAATACACTAATTTGCAAAAAAAAAAATCACGTTGAACGGGTCGGGTTCGGGTCAACCTGAGCGTATTTAGGTCGGGTTCAGGTTCATATGTATGTCACAATTTTCGGGTTCGGGTCGGGTTTGGGTTCAAGTAAAATTTTCGGGTTTATGTCGGGTTGGACCCGCGAACCCGACCCGTTAAGCACCCCTAACAAAAACCGACAAAAAAAATATTTTTTTTTTGTTTTTTGTATGGCACTATAGACTCTACCTTTCGGTATCTAAAAAACGTATGGGATTCGAAATCGGATCATAAAAAGCATAAAAATCTGGGTTTTATTATCGCCGGAAACATACCGGAGTTAGCTAATTTTTCTTACTAGAAAAGAGAGGAGGGAAAGGGTTTGAATTTTATTTTTTTTATAACTTTCATTAACTGTCATTTTGGCCCCTGATGACATAAATGACCAAATTGTCCCTGTGAGTTAACTGATTTTTTTAACCGAGTTAGCAAAGATGTCCAAAATAGCACCAAAATGAAACGTTAGAGGTACCAGTGATAAAACTCAAGTTTAGTGTCTAAACAGTTATTTTTTTGGCAAACCTCAAGGGCCATTTTAACAGTTTACTCCACAAATACATGATATTCCTATTTTACATACTTAATAAGTACTTATCAACACACACTTCATTTTAATTTATGGCCTCATGTACACAATTCTCCTAATGTCACATAGGGTGGTTATCACACCATTACGTTATCACACCATATTTAACCAATCACCATGTATCACCTCATTTCTTCACATTTAACATAAAAACACTGAGGGTGGTCATCGTATCCATCATTAACCCCCTTCTTAAAAAAATAAACAATAATTAATACACTAAATACCGATGTTTTTTTAAATACATAAGTACTATAAAATTTAATAAAAATTACAACCTAAAAGAGAATTAAAAAAATACAACCTAAAAATAAATAACTACTTGGCGAATAGGATATCTAAACCCCCAATGTGTTCGGTTAGATCAAATCGTAGTTGATAGTGGCTCCTCAACTCCAAAATGATATCATCGCTATCGTCTAGCTGTGTTATAGGGTCCATACGTAATCTAGAGATATCGTGCGTCCCTCTTCCTTTAAGATCATATTGTGTAATATGATACACGCATACAAGACGAGTCGGGTGGAAACGTACTCCGACCTTCCATTTGATAATTTTTTAAGTTGTAATGTGGGTGTAATGTATATGTTTTTTATTTGTAATGTAAAGAATTAATTGTATTTGGTTGGAATAAGGAGTATATATAATGTGGCAAAAATAAATATTTTTAATAATACAAGCGGTCATATGACCTTTGCAGGTCCGCTAATGGTTATTTTGACATAGTCATGCTCACGATGTATATCACGAGCTATGATTGTTATGGTCCAGGTTGAGGTGGTATTCGCGAGCATCACGGCCATCACGTTGGGATTTCATGGACCGCCCCGTGTGACCTAATTCTCTTTTTAACATGACCAATTCACCCATCCATCCTTCCATCTATACTTTAACCTAACTACCCCCTTTTAACATGAGCTTTTTTTATCAGCAAATTTAGATTACCGACAGACCATTGTAGTATCATCGTGTCACCAGTGGAACCACCCGATCATATTCATGTCCACTAGGTAATAATATCTATACACCAATTCAGAAGTAAACCCAATAAATCTGGGAAAAACCCTTGTGGGAATCGAACCCAGACCAAATGGGCCCTAAGCACTATCTCACCCCTAAGATGTTACTAAGCTATAATGCCATGGGTGAAAGTCATTAGCTATTAGAATGTACCATCAAGATTACGAATAATTCTATAAATCCATCGACATCCAAGAATGTTTGCTTGAGGAGGCAAAGACACCAATGTATAGATACGCTTCAAAGTGAGCTCATGTGTATATGTCAAGTCGATAAATTTGGCTTGTTTATGTAATTATTACTCGGATACTTGGCTCTTGAAAGTTGAACCAAAAGAAAGAGCAAGTAGCAAATGATCATTAAGTGTCACGCACTAATTGTTTATTAAGACATAATATATTACTCGGTCGATTTACTTTTACTGTTGAATATAAATTCCATTATATCTGCCATTTTATTTATTCTATATTTCTACTATTAAAACATGACTTTAAAAAGTGCGGTATTTCGTCACACAACACATCGTTGCATGATTTTGAATTTTGCACTAAAGGTCTAAGGTTTAAGGTTTATCACTTATCAGAACATTACGTATTCATAATTTTATTACATTCTTTATGCTTGTTGCACATTTAAATAATAACTATATGTTAAAAAAAGTGTCAATACCAGTACCCATTACAATTGGGGTCTCTCTCTCTCTCTCTATGATGCACAACTTTCATCATTAATGAAAAGAACAACAAATGGTCCAAAAAGCACGTGGGATGTGAACAATATTATTTCGAAATAATATTAGTTTGATCTGAGAATGGATGTAAATTACAAAAATAAACAGAAAAAAAAACACATCAAGACAAAAGTAGTGTAAATTCATTTAATAAACTTCCAAACTAAAAAATTGATGGAGCATAAGGTGACAAAATTGTTGTTTTAGGCCATGGGTAATAACTTCACACCAAATGTGTTAACGGTGACGTGACATTTAAACTTTTATTGTACACCACTCCCATCCCATGTTAAGGGACATTAAATTGGCACTAAGTTAACATGTTAACATGACTTAAAAGAGAGAAAGTTAAGGTGATGAGGTAGAGTTAAGGGGCGTTAAACCATTTCTTTGAGGTGGGCTTGTGTGAACAAAGACAAAATGAAGGATGTGACATCTAGGTAGAGTTAAACTGGTTAGAGTATACCCCATGACACTAACTTTGGATCAATATATTTTATGAATGGACGTAAAATCATGGATCTGAACTTTCTTTCGAACATTGAACTCTTGCGTTCCTGAAATGCAAACATGAGGTATATGAGAATACAAAGAATGATAATATATATGATCGATTACTTAATATCAACAAAAAGAAAAAATAAAATGCATTTGTATTATTAAAATTACCAAATCAACAAAACTCAATTACAATTAAAATTGTCTATGTGTGATGTGTCAATCGACAAATCAGTACAAAAAAAAAAACTTAACAAACTAATTTTATGAATATTAGAGAAATTAGTTGTGCTACATATGTAGAATCAAGGGCGGATTTAGCAAAGGGTTAGACTTGAGGGAGTGGGGCGGGATTTGGGGGGCGGCGAGGCATTCCCGGGCGGTAACACCGTCCCATGGGGCGGGGAAGGGGGGGCGGGGAGGGGGAGGCGGTGGGGGAAAGCCGGGCGGGGGGGGGGGGGGGGGGGGGGGGTTTGATGGTGAGGTGGTGGGTTGCTATTGGTTGGGTATTTTTGTATTAAAAAAAAAAATCTTTTTAAATATTAATAAACAACCTTTATAGTTTTTTTTTTAATTTTTTTTAACCAACTACTAAAATATTATCAAATCACATAATATTTAAAACACAAAATACATAATATTTAAAAATTAAAACATATTACAACTAATATTAAAAAAACACACATCCTAAATTACTTATTTAAACATTACATAATTCCTAAATTACTTAATTAAACACATAATATAAGCCTAAAAGTTCCAGTCCTCGAATGAGTAGTACTCGAGGGAGAGGGAACGTGAGCTGTCCCGTCCATCAGACCTCGCATCCGATGGGAAGTAGTAGTTCTCACGACGAGGGGATGGCATGCTCCAGAGGCGCTCCTCCTCAATTTCCCTGAGGGCTTCCAAGTCCTCAGGGGTTGGCTCCCCATATTCACGGGGTGGGGTGGTCTGGTGGTGGTGGGTGGGGGTATTCTGGGGGGTGGGGGTAGGTTGGTGGTAGGGGGTGGGGATAGGTTGCTGGTAGGGGGTAGGAGGAGGAGGGGTGAAGGTTTGTGGTGCCGACAACATCAGTCGGTCCAATTGATATGTAGCCATGCCATAATCATGGGCCCAAGCCCATTCTTCATCCGTCCAGGGATCATCCTTCCAGGGATCATCCTCTTCAGGATTAGTTGGTGGTGCCACAGCAGGAGGAGGAGGGGGATTTAGCCAGTGTTGAGGAGGAGGAGGAGGAAGAGGAGGTTGTGGAGGAGGATGAGTTGGCAGTCGCCGGGACCGGCCCCGTCCCCGGACCCGTCGAGTGAACTGCCGGACATTAGAAGGTCCGGCAGCTCCTGCTTGAAAACCGCCAGTGTTATTCATTGTGTTTGATGAGGAAAGGATAGGATGTGGAAGATGGAAGAGGTGTGACTGATAGAGGATGAGGAGGGGGGGGTATTTATAGGGTGAGAAATATGACCGTTTGGGGGGGAGAACGTTTGAATTTCAAAATTTGAAATTCAAACGTTTGGGGGGAAAATTTGAATTTCAAACGGTTTGAACAGTAACCGTTTAAAATTCAAATGTTTGAATATAATTTTTTTATATAATCTAATTTTTTTATTAATTTTAATAAATATTATTTTTTTATATAATTTATTTTTTTTATTATTATTTTATTAAATCTAAATAATTTTCGGATTAATATTATTATTATTATATTTATTAATATATTAAAGTTTTTTTAAAAAAAAAGGAAAAAGAAATGCCACATGTCAATTCCCCCCCACTCTTCCCCCCCCCTTCCACTCCCCACACTCCCCCCCCCCCCCCCCCACATGGACCCCACAAGTGCCACATGGCGATTCCCCCCCCCTCTTTCCCCCCCCCCCTCCACTCCCCATAGTCTTAGGCGGTGCCCCTACTAACACTTAACTTTATCTCCGAAGTACAATTTTTTTCCACATTTTATGTATAGGGTAACATTGCACGAATATTAGTAGGGGTGTGCAGGGTTTGGTTTTCAGTTTTTGAAAAACGTTCAATTTCGCTTTTTAGTAACGGTTTGTGCTTCATGCCGGAGAAAGATGGAGAATGGGTTTGGGTAGGGCACTCGGTTTTAGTAACAGACTTTGTGCTTCACTCGGTTTTTGGTAAATCAGTGCACACTTTCACCCAGACCCCATAGTCACATTTTTCCGTTTGCTTTTTGGTAAATCAGTTTAGTATGTTACATGGGTGGTTTCATGCTTCATGCTCCTGCAAGATGGAGCATGGGTTTGGGTAGGGTGACTAAACAAGAAGTTACACAATCCATTCATCATATGGATCAAAATCTCGATGACCAATTGAAGAAATAAGATGACATGAGTAGTTTCTAAAACTTATCGATGAAAGGTAAAATTCTATATGTGACCCTCTATGTTTTTTAAGAAGAAGAATAAACAAAAGGCATTTAGATGTATGTAATACGAGATACATTTATATGTGCCCTCTATGTTTTTCATTTGCTACAAATTAGATGCTATTTAGTCCATTTTATAAGTTTATTCTTGTTAATTTTCACCCCAACTAAAAACTGAAAATATGTATAAGATAAAGCGGAGGGCCCAAATTTTTGTTTCGCTTTAGACTCCCAAAACGGTTGAGCCGGCCCTAGGATAATGTATAACTACTAAATGGGCGACTGAGAGAGTGATGCATAGCATCAGTGAGCACAATTTACATAATATGGTGACCCGTTAGTCATACTTTATGCTTACTCAAATATTTGTACTGAATCATGAATCAGACGCACAAAGTGTTGAGTGAGCGCATGTTACGTAAATAATGTTGCACAATGGCTCACAAATTCGACATAAACCGTGTCTACTCGTATCACGTGTCTATTGCTTATTTGTCCACATAATAGCGTACTTATCATAAGCTTGAAGATGCCGTGCATCATGTTTTTACCGGTAGAAAAAAGGTCAATGTTTATAAATTGATTTGATGACTGCTAGTATTGATATTCTTATTGGTTAAGTTGTAAATTTTGATGAATTTTCATTAAAGAACCTAAATTATATCAAATCGTAGACACCAAAAATGACTTTAAATCCACAAAAATGTAAATTTAGATGACTTTTCAGTTTTCATTAAAGAACCTAAAATAACGTCAATTTGTTGACAAGATATTTATTCCCCCACAAGTGACAACAGCACAAGATGGTGTACATCAAACAAGTGAGAGTGTGACCGTGGGGCCTGGGTGTTGCACGATCTTACGTGTATATTATTATTATTAATAAAACAAAATTAATAACTCATCATCATATAAAATTGGGGCCCAGGAATATGCGTTCTTATCTTCAACCGGAACCGTATCATATTTTCTTGGGGGAGTGGCGCTTCCCGTGAATCATATGGGTACCCCACTACCAGCACGACGATAGGGTCGTAGGTAGTGCTATTAGTGGATCCGTGAAGGGTTTACGTGACTTAGTTCACGGTGTTTATTTCCTCACCGGTACCTCTCACCTCTATTTATACCTTAAACCTTCCGATTGTTACTTGTAGAGATAGAGAATGGTGGAGAAGAGAAGAGTTCAAAGGTTTTGGAGGATGAAGACGATGAAGTTCAGTTTAAAGGTTTTAAATGATGATGTAGAATTATTTTTTTTTTTCAGATTCTAAGTCCATGGTTTTGTTTAATTTAAAAAAAAAAATTGAAGTAAATAAGTGAACTGTTGCCTTTAAAACAGTTTCAGTAAAGTGAAACAACAAAGTAATGTGACAATGCAGGATTGTTAGAAATTTATAAAGTAAAGAAAACCCAAGTAGACCCCCCCCCCCCCCCCCCCCCCCCTTAAGGCTACATAACTCCATTCTGTCACCTCAGCGTCACATCAAAATGAGGCTTCATTCCCTTATATTTATTTTTAGTTAGTTTAATAATATATTTATTTGTTTTTTAAAGGAATAATACATTTGTATGGTGTGCGTTACCTAAGAAGGCCCATTTGGTACTATCTACAAAAAAATATATGAGGTGCATTCAAATAAACATGGTTTACCGGGAATGCTTGGAAGCGTAGATTGTTGTTAATGGCCATGATATAATTGTCCAACCGCATGGCGAGATCAACACACACGAGGTGACCAGGGACAACCAATAGTTATTCCTTAAGCGGTGGCTTCACACGACCTTTGGGTTTGGTCGGCTTACTTTGGTGTCTCGGTGTCATGCAATGACATAAACGCTTTTGAGCAGTCACCTCTGGTGGAGGATTTTATTTCTGGTAGAGCACCAAAGGCATCTTTTTATGCTAATGGAAACTACTACCCACACGGATACTGTTTGACTGATGGAATATATCCGAAGTATTTCGATTATCGTGAATACGTTTAGTAATCCGTACAATGAAAAAGAACACATTTTAAGAAAGTTTAAGAGTCTTCGCAAAAGGACATTGAGAGATGTTTTTAGGTTCTTCAACATCGTTGGCATTATTTGAGAAAATCTTGTCGTGCATGGACCAAAGAATAAAATGAGAGATGCTATGTATGCTTGTATATGATGTTAGTAGACGAAGGAAAGGCGACGTGTCAAAATTATATAACGGACGCCACTCAAGAATTGCCGCAAGCGACAGTTTCTCAAAGAATAACCAACGTGCATGACTTGCATTCTGATGAAACACATAACGTTTAAGCGATGAATTTGGTCCAACATGCATGGTCGGTTCGGTATATTCCAAACAAGGGTGAAGAAGAAGAAGAAGAGGAAGATGACAACGAAGGCGGGGATGACGACGATGAAGACGAGTTCGACGAAAGCGATGAATTTTAGTATTATTTGTGTTTTTTTAGAATTCTTTGTGTTTTTTTAGTATTGTTTGTTTTTTTAATATTATTTATATTTTTTATTTTGGTATTGTAATTTTTATTATTTGTGTTTAATGAATATTTTTAATGAAATATTATTTGTTTTAAATTTCAAAAAAAATAATAATAATCTATCTATATATATATAAAAGAAAACACTTTTGCTGACGTGGCGTCCATTGGTAACTTCAATCCCCCCTTGAAATCGTCACGTTGCATAATGAGGTGCAATTTTTATTATTTTATTTTTTTTCGTTTTTTATTCCCTTTTAAAAGATCCCATCCCAAATCCTAAACCCTCTCTCTCTTGCAACTACACAAACCCTTAATTGCCTGTGTACGGTAATCCCAACCTCAGAATCACTATTTATGTTATTAGTCTGTTTCACATGGGTGGTGGTTGATTAAGAAACAAAGTGTTGGTTGAAGGTTTTGATTCCGGTGGTCGTTCTGAAAGGGTTGGTCGGTGTAGGCGACGGTGACGGGGTACTCTGCGACACGGTGTCGCCGGAAATCGAAGACTCCGGTTCCATAGATCCTCGTCATCTTGGTTAGGGTTTGAATAGAGTTGTTTTGGTTCTGTAATGTAACGACGACTTGAAACCCTGCTGGTAGTGAGACCAAGGGCGGTGGACTTCTAAATCCAAAAGGCTTTTGGTTTTTTCTTCTTTTTTCTAATAAATAGTTTTCTTTTTGCAGGTACAATTAAATAAATATTAATTTAATTACTTTTGACCATCCATGACATTGATCATTATCCTCCAAACTACTTCATACAGTAGATGGTATTCCCTAACTTTTTATGTGGTTGCTTATATTAATCTTTATTTAGTACCTTTGTTTCTTTCGGTGAATGTTTATGAATTACAAATCTATATACCGAACTAATAAAACTTTAATTTGATTTTTCATGGAGCTCCATTATTCATTATTATACAAATTCGATGTTGAGTTGTTAGCGAGTTGGTTTGAGGTTAGTATGGATAGTATTGAGAAGGTCAATGGGATTGGTGATTCGGATAATGTTACTGTTGAGGAAGTTTATTACATACCTTTAAACTCTGGCAGGTTATATGAGATTAGTTTAGTTATCGATTAATTGCAGAGTTGTTTCTATTATTACCTTTATGCATTTTTTAACCTTTCTGATAGGTGTTAATATTAGAGTTACATATTGTTTTAGGTTAGGTATTGAATATTGATATTAGAGTTATACATTGTTTTAGGTTAGGTATCAATATTAGTATGTTAGAGTTGTACATTTTTAGCCTTTAGGATAGGTGTTAATATTAGAGTTATACATTGTTTTATGTTAGGTATCAATATTAGTATGTTAGAGTTGTACATTTTTAGCCTTTAGGATAGGTGTTAATATTAGAGTTACATTGGAGTTATACATTATTTAGGTTAGGTGTTACCATTAGAGTTGTACATTGTTTAAGGTTATGTATTAATATTAGAGTTATACATTATTTTAGGCTACATGTTAACATTAGAATTATATTGTTTAATGTTAAGTCTTAACAACGGAGTTATACACTATTTTAGGTTAGGTTTGAACTTTGAACATTGAAGATATACATTGCTAATTGTTTTAGGTTAGGTGCTACCCGAAGCTTTCCTGCATGTAAATTGATGTGTCACCACCACAAAGTTCCTAGGCCTCTCTTACAGATCCAACATCCTTCGAACATCAATTATCACCTATGCTCATCTATTTTCAAGTCATTGTTGGTTTGTAATTGGTTTTCTCTTCTCGTTTTTTGTCCTTCGTATTTACACTGATTGATTTTAGAGAGTTCATGCTCAGTTTTAGGGTTTCTGTTCATTCTTTGTTGAACTTATTTTGACTAAGGGTTTCTGATCAATTTTGACTAAGGTTTTATATTTTGAAATATTGCTTGAATCTTCGTAGTGGCGGGTTGTGGAGCGGCAGATGAGCCATTGTTGTTGGAGGATAGAGAGGATTGTCTTCGTTCCATGAATCGGTGTTTCTAGAACGTGGAGATAAGTCTAGAGAGTAGGGCTAGGTGGATGACGGTGGTGGTTGTGGTGGTGCTACGGTGGTTGGGATGGATGGTGGTGGTGGTGGCGTATGGTTCTTCAAACAGGTACCTTTCTTTGGCTATGCACATATTAATATGTTAAGTTTGTTTTTGGTTTATGGTTACGTTTTCTTTTGCTGATTTGACGATGTCTTGATATTTTTTTTATTTGTGAAGCTATGCTATTAAAAAGAAGGATGAGATTGAGAGGGTTGCCAAGGCCAATCGTTAGAAAAGATTTAATGTTAAGGTGCTTGGTTCTGTCTCCTTTGTTTTGGTGTTTTTAATGAAAAGTAGTTAATTATCAAAACTTTTGGCTGTTCTGTTATGAATTTGGTTTTTTCTGAAAAACAATTAAAAGTAATCTTACGTTTGTGTTTTGTTGGCTAATGTTTTCACATGATTAACACAATGATCGACAACCTCACCCCCACTTCAAATGCCTGGTATCAATCCAAATGATACCGGTGGTTTTATGTTGGTCAAATTTGTTTAATAATGTTTTACATATTATTTCATAATCGATCTAATCTTATATCATTTGGTGGTTCTAATTCCGATGCTCTAAATTAACTCATGTGATAAGATTTTTCAACGCACATTTATGAATTAAATTTTTCAATCCCGGGACCTTCCCGTGGTAATCAGCTAGTTGAGTAATAATTGCAAGGGCCTTTGTGGGACTTAAAAGTTAAAATCACTATACCCTTTTTTAATTTCAAGCCCCACAATGTTTCATGTGAGACCCACATGCCACATTTCACACTATATCTCATTATGTGGCTTGAAATTTCAAATCCACCACACATCATCTAAAAGGGTTGCGTAATTTTTAAAATTTCATTCTTCCACTACCATGATTATCTCAAATATAATTTCTCTGAGTGTATTATACGATGATTGCTGAAGTTACTACATATGATTGGTTCGGGGTAGGTTAGTTTTTCCAAACCAATCATATGTAGTAACTTCGAGATTTTTCAGTAAGGGCGACACTAGAACAAACGAGTCATTACTATTAATCCAAAGGCCAATAGTTTTATATGTATGTATATGGGTATATATTATTTCATTATGTGACAAACCATATTGAAACAACAAACCATCATAATTTGATAAATTATTGCTCTGTCTTCATTATTTTTCTTTTTCCAAACTTGTATGATTTCAAATTGTTATTGCTTGCCATGTGTGCATCACAAATTCATATCATTACAGGTGATGAAAATCGGAGTAAATAAAGTAAAGCAAATAGGAATGAATCAACATCATGTGCATAGATCACTAATTCATGCTATTGAAAATTAATTTAAAAGCTGTCCCGACAAAGAGTTGTTTTTCGATTAAATATGTGATGAAAACTCAAGTTGCATAAAATTTGTGTATGAGGTTTCCGATTTGAGCAATTACCGGATGGAATGTAGAAAATTGTAGATGCCTTAATTATCTTAGACTAGAGGGAGTGGTCATGAGGAAGCCCCTTTTACCCTGCAACCTAGGCGCCAAGGTAATGGATGATTCCATTACTTTATTACTTACCTTGACCAACAAAAGAATAGAATTTGAACTTCGAATTTGTGGTAATGGTTAATGTCTTCTAAGGGGCATTTTTCGCCACATCATCATCATAATGCTCCTTCAAAGGATGTGTAATGGTTAACATCTTCTTTAATGCCCTTCTAACAATTACTTTCCTTATTTTTCTCCTTTTTGGGCATTATACTAGAAATACTCACTCCTTCTTCATGCCCTTATAATGACCAGGGGACGGTGTTAAGAGCGTTATCAAGCTCATTCATACTCGCATAATGCCCATTACACATGGTCTTACATCTTTAAACACATGTAAATTCCCCATTTTATTAGTTTTTTATTATTTAAATTAAATACTGAACAGATTTAATTCCAAGAAAAGAAATATAGGTTGCCATTTTTTTTATTCTTATCAAACTGAATAAGTCGTTGACTCGTTGAGGGTCCATACTTTAATTGGGCCAGTAAAAGCCCAGTAGTTAAATTTCGCTCTTGAGTCTTGGCTCAGTGATTGTATTTGTATATAGATGGACTTAAATAACAATAAATAAGGTATTTTTTTTGAACGGCCAACAAATCAATCCCAATTACTCATGAAACACCCACTAGACAAAGGAGTACTCCGAAAGTAACTTGGGTCCACCAATAATTTCACACCAGTTCCCGGGGAAAACCCGCCGCACGAAGACCCACTGCGGTAAAACCCGGCCCACCAACAGCATTTTGGTGCCGGCAGAACTCAAACTCCTCACCTCCCATAAGAAAATCAAGGAGGCATTTTACTCGTATCTATAATTTTATTCAATAATATACCAATACGTTTTTTTTACTTTGCACGAGTATATTGTTGATCTTGATTTGCTGTGTAGCAGAATGAAAGAAGAACACGTCGAGGCAGCTCAATACGCCTCAATACGCCGGCCATGTCTTTTGCGTCTTGCGATATGTTTCATTTCAAAAAAAAAAAACTAACGGCTGTTTTCATTTTTTGTGAAATTTTCATGCAAACTAACCACTGTATACTTTCTACTTGCCTTCTAACCTAACTACTGAGATTCATCTAAAAATGTTTGCTTTCTATATAGATTTTAGTATATTTTTTACTTGTAACAAATGTTACAACCAATTTATGACCAATAAATTAGGTAATAGTACATATACATTTGAGAACTGAGAAGTGAGGACCGACGCTATTATTGCTGTGGCCCTGAAGAACGAGTACATTTTGTACATTAAAGTCACTCAGAGTTTGGTTTCTTTTGACAAAGATCATGAAAATCTTGAGTAGGGCACCTTTTATAAATTATTCAATTACAATACCAGTGTATAATTATCTCTGTGCAAAGTAGACCTGGCAATTTCAACCCATTTGATTGAGTTTGGGTTATTTTGGGTTTAAAATTTAACTTTGTGGGTTGAAATGGGTTTAGTATAATTTTCAAGGAGGTTAGGATGGGTAATTTTAATTGTAGGATATAAGTAAGTGGGTCAGGATGGGTAAATTAAAAAAAAAACAAATGGGTAAGGATGGGTATTTTTAGATAATCATATACAAATCTGAATTAAAACTCACTCAACACCAAAAGCGTTAATGCCTCATAGAAATAAATGTCATTAAAAAATAAAAATTATATCTTTTGCATTTGTTAATAACCCGCGGTCGGTTTGAAACCGTTCAGGTCGTTAACGGACGACCAGGTCGAAACAACACGGGTCGTTAACAAACCGATCTCATCGAAATGGTTCGAGTCGTTAGCGGGCTTTAACGAGTCGAAACAGTCTGAGTTGTTGACCGGCCAGTTCGGGTCGAAATGGTCTAGTCGTTGGCGGGCCCGGTCAGGTCGAAACGGTCCGGGTTGTTACCGGGTCCGGTCGGGTCGAAACAGTCCGGGTCACTAAAGGACGGGTCAGGTTGAAACGGTCTGGGTCGTTACCGGGCCCGGTCGGGTAGAAACGGTCTGGGTCGCTACCCGGGACCGTTCGGCTCGAAACGGTCCGGGTCACTACTGGATGGGTCAGGTTGAAACGGTTTGGGTCGTTACCGGGCCCGGTCGGGTAGAAACGGTTCGGGTTGCCACAGGGTCCGGTCCGGTCGAAACAGTCCGGTTCACTACGGGACGAGTCAGGTTGAAACGGTATGGGTCGTTACCGGGCCCGGTCGGGTAGAAACTGTCTGGGTCGCTACCGGGCCCGACTGCGTCGAAACAGTCCGGGTCGCTACGGGACGGGTCAGGTTGAAATGGTTTGGGTATTTACCGGGCCCGGTCAGGTCGAAACGGTCCGGTCGAAATGGTCCGTGTCACTACGGGACGAGTCAGGTTGAAACGGTCTGGGACGTTACCGGGCCCAATCGGGTCAAAACGGTCCGGGTCGCTACCGGGCCCGGCTGGAACGAAACAGTCCGGGTCAGGTTGAAATGGTTTGGGTCGTTACAGGGCCCGGTCGGGTTTAAACGGTCCGGGTCGCTACCGGGCCCGGTCCGGTCGAAATGGTCCAGGTCAGTACGGGACGAGTCAGGTTGAAACGGATCCGTAACGAGTCAGGTTGAAACGGTCTGGGTCGTTATCGGGCCCGATCTGGTCAAAACGGCCCGGGTCGCTACCGGGACCGGCTGGAACGAAACAGTCCGGGTCGCTACGGGACGGGTCAGGCTGAAATGGTCTGGGTCATTTCCTGGCCCGGTCTGGTCGAAACAGTCCGTGTCGCTACCAGGCCCGGCTGGGTCGAAACGGTCTGGGTCGCTACCGGGCCCGACCGGTTCGAAATGGTCCGAGTCACTAACGGGCGTGGTCGTTGACGAGCCAGATCGGGTCGAAACGGTCTGGATCGTAAACGGGCCCCGGCCGGGTCGAAGCGATTCTGGTCACTAACGTGCCTGACCGGGTCGTAACGGTCCGGTCGGGTCGAAAACGGTTCGGGTCACTAACGGGTCCGGTCGGGTCGAAATAGTCCGGGTCGTTAACGGCGCCGGTCCAGATCGATAACGGGTCAGTCGTGTCGAAACAGTCCGGGTTGTTAACCGGCCCGGTTCGAAATGAAATATTTCGGATCCCTTAAGATTTTTTTTTTAAATTTATTTTTGTTTTTTATTTTAAATTTGTTTTTTTTTTTTACTTTTTATATTTTTAATTTTTATTGTTATTTTAATTTATTTTGATGTGAGCTTATCCTAATCCAAACCATCCTGACCCAACCCATCCTAACCTATTTTTTTAATTTACCCATCTTGACCCATACCCATCCTAACCCAAACCCATCCTAACCCAACACCCAAACCAACCCAACCTACCCATTTTGCCACCCCTAGTGCAAAGGATACCGAATATCATAAAAATTTCTCCTTGGAGAGTAGATCTTCACATCCATGTCTTGAATGAAGCATTGATAATGTAATTAAATAGTTATTATTATTGTCAGAGGCGTCCCCGAGTATTTATGTACCCTATCCAAACCATTAAAAAATATGCTCCTAAGGCTTTAACGAATTAAATAATCTAAACTAAATCCAAATTCAAAGCTATAACAATTACTCAATGATTATAATTAACAATTAATATTAGGGCTCAATTACGACTACTTCAACAAAACCTCCAATTATAAATTTGTAAAAATTACCTAATTAAGTAATTACATCCAATTTTAAGGCACAACAAAACACCTAATTGCAATAATAGTTCATCAATCCGGCGACAAACATATAAAATACGCAAAACCTAAGTACCCAACAAAGTAAATATGCTACACCGAAAGTTCTAAAAAAACATAAAGGCGATTTTTATAATTGAAATCTTAAAGCTGTTAGAATTTTTTATTTGAAATCTCAAATATTAAATTTAAAATAAAATTACAATCTAGATGATGATAAACAACTAGACATTCAACTCACAAATCGCAATTCGGAATTTCGACTCTCAATGTTCGTCTTTTGCAAGTGTCATCGTCTGATATAATATCGACATTTTTTTATTATTTTTTTCCACTGTATGAATATAATATCGATGCTTTTTTTATTTATTAGGAGGGTGTTTGGCTCTCCTTATTTCCACTTACTTATGACTTATGACTTTTCCAAAAAGTCATAAGTTATTTTAAGAGTGTTTGGATGATGGTTTGAAAATGACTTTTTTGGTTTGAATAAGGTGGAAAAGTAGATAAGTTATAAGTTAGGAATGCGTGACTTTTTAAAAAAGAAGATAAGGAGGTGGAAAAGGAGGTAAGTAATAAGTTATAAGTTTATCCAAACATGCCCTAGGTTAAATAGGTATTGGGCTAATAAATGTTATGGGTTCTTGAGTAATTAATTTTTAAGTTTTAAAATGATTATTATCGGGCCCAACTTTTAAGTGTAAATGAATTTTCTATTTTAAAAATACACACACACACACACACACACACACATATATATATATATATATATATATATAGAGAGAGAGAGAGAGAGAGAGAAATTTATAAAAAAAATTGTGCCCCGATGAAAATGGGCCAAGCCAGTTGGCCATAGCCGTCCCTGATTATTGTAAGCTGAATCAGAAGGTATAAACTAATAGTGATCATTTGAGAAAAAAAATAATTTGAGAAGAGACAGAAAAACGACATAATGATAAAATGTTAAATATTTTAACTATTATCACATTAATTATTCACTCTCTAATAAATTAGTCATAAACATTTTATTCTATACATATCAAAATTTGTCCTACACATATTAAAATTCATCATGCATATATCGAAATTATCAATACGTTTATCCTACACATATAGAAACTGTCATACATTTATCCTTCGTTGTAAATTAGGTTGGTTTTGAATAAATATATTTTGAATATAGTTATGAGATTAATTTATTTAACTAATTTAGGAGGGTTACATTAAATCGATCATTTATTTAATATTAATACATTTTATTCTCATTTGAACTCTCCACTAATATTAAAATATTTATTCTTTTTCTTCTTGTAAACATTTTTGTTTATTTTCTTTTTTATCTGAACACTCTATTAAACAGATATGGTTATATTGTACAAAAATTTAACTTAATTTTTTTCATTCCTATGTGTAAACTCGTTGCTCCGCAATGCTACACACACACTAGTACCATTTAAAATAGAATGGTAATATACTAATGTGGACGCTTAGTACGTACAGACTACAGAACTAACCATAAGTAAAAGGTGAGAGATATGCGATAATCAATTATACGTATGGTTGATCAAATGTAACGAGAAAGCAAAAGAGCTACGGCTATAGAGTCATATAACCATTGTATGTATCACATTGGAGCAATTCGTATATGTTTTTATGTGGTTTCAATGGCCCTCTGTTTAAAATTGGTTTTATACCCAAAGTCCATTTGATAACTATATGTAAAATCAATGCAATGTATAGTGATGAGCATCCAAAACATCAAGCTTTCGTTTTTTGTAAAATAAATATATGCTTTTTTTTTATCTAAAGATGATTTCCCGAAGCTTCTAGACCTCTTAGAAGCCAAAAAGTGGCGTTAAAAACTTCGGTTTACATTGAGCGTACCCTAAAATAGGGGTGTCCAACGTGTTGGATTGACGGAATTAACTAACGAGCCTAAACACAATTTCTCTCTCTCTCTCTCTCTCTATATATATATATATATATATATATACATATATGGGGCGGTTATTGTGAAAAGTAACAAAAATGTGCGAAGTGTGCAAAGTTACGTTACATGCATAATTACGTAACATAGACATAATCACTACTACTTCATTACCAAAATTACGTAACACATACATAAATCATTATAGTTCCATTATATACATAATCATTATAGTTTCATTACCAAAATCACGTTTCATAAACAAAATCCTTCAAAACTTTACATAACAATCTTCCATACCCCTAAAAAACGTAACATACAAAATTACGTACCATAGACAGAATCACTACTAGTTCATAACTAAAATTACGTAACAAAATTACGTACCATAGACAGAATCACTACTAGTACATGATAATTACGTAATGATAATTACGTAATGTTTTGTATGTTCATGAAAGCATTACGTAATTATCATTACGTAATTATCATATACGAAAATGTTGTTGTATGTTCATGAAAGTATTACATAATTATCATTATGTAATTATCATGCACTTCACACACTTTGCACGTTTTCATTACTTTGTATTTGAACCGGCCCCTATATATATATATGTGTGTGTGTGTGTGTGTGTGTTAAGTAAATGTTGTGTTTTGACCCATTTGGTATACATATATATGTTTGGTAGATGTTGATATTTGATCCATTTGTGTAAATATGTTTTGCAAATATGATATTTGACCCATTTAGTATATATATATAGGTAGAGGATCCTATAGGAAAGTTGGTTTGTGTGAGAAGTGTAGGAAGGATTAAAAATTGATATTTAAATTACAGATAAAACACCCTAGTAATTACTTAAAACACTCTGCTTAAAACACCCTTGTAATTACTTAAAACACTCTGTTTAAAATACATTGTTTTCGCTTATTAATTTGTTATGTTTAGTGTGTTTTTCTAAGCAAAACAATCCAAAACATAATGAATACGTCAAAAAAATATGCATACATATCAATTTTTAATCCTTCCTACAGTTCTCACACAAACCAATATTCCTATAGGATCCTCTACCCTATATATATATATATATATATATATATATATATATATATATAGAGAGAGAGAGAGAGAGAGAGTAAAGATAAAATACAAAGTGTTTTTTGGTAAGAACTGTGAGAATCAAAGGGGGTAAAAAAATTTTATTTTTTTTTTAGAATTTTTTTTCCCATGTGCTTAAACATACTTTCTAGATGAATAATACAAAAAAAAAAATAAAAAAAAAATTTAGTGTAATTACGTCATTAAAGTAAATACATTAGTTTACACTAGATTATGTAATTACTCTATACGTAATTACTCTACACCAAAAAAAAATTTTTTAGTTTTCAATACTATAATACATGTTTAACGATATGGGAAAAAAATTTCAAAAAAAAAATGTCTCATTTGATTCTCACAGTTCTTACAAAAAACAATTTGTAAAAGATCTTTACTCTCTCTCTCTCTATATATATATATACATATATATAGGAGCAATTTATGGCAATGATGAGCAACCCATATATACAAGCTCAAATGTTCAATCAATTTCAGTCGCATAATCTGTCTAACTTAGGAAATCAAGGGAGCGAGACAGTGGTGGCGATGATGATGATAATGATGATAATATGTAGTGCGAATAAGTAATTGTAAGATATTAACATTTTGTAAATATTTTATCATTAGTACGCGCGGTATGGTTATGTATTTTTATGTGTTTGACACTTTTAACGTACGCACTACAAGAATTTTGTCCAGTAGCGGCGACACCTTTAGCGGCGACCCGCCAAAGTGTCGCCGCTAAAGGTCAAGTTCACCCCAACCATAGATCTGAATAGATGGACGGCCAAGATTACATCAGACAAAGAGTATTAGCGGCGACAAGTCGCCGCTATTGCCCTTTTCACTTTACCGCCTCTATCGATCCTCTTCCCTCTCTTTTTTTCACCAAATAACACTTCAATTCCCTCTCTAGATCTCTTCCTCTCTTCCTCTCAGCTTCCCTCTCTAGCTAATCTCTCTTCATCTCCCTCTCTAATCTCTCTTCTTCTCCCTCTCTTTCTTTTTCACCACCCGATACACCCACCACCGGAGCAACCCCCACCACCGGAGCAACCCCCACCACCGGACAACCCCCACCGGAGCAACCCCCCCCCTTCTGCTCTGCTCTCTCTCTCTGCGCTTCTCCCTCTGCTCTCTCTCTCTGCTCTCGTCTCTGCTCTCGTCTCTGGTAAGGCTTTTTTCGTTTTTTTTTTTGTGTTTTTTAGTTTATTTTCTATTTTTTGTTTTTATTTTCTTTTTTTTATGTTTTTTCTATTAGTTATTTATTTTTCTGTTTTTTTCTTTTTTTTTCAGTTTTTTTTTCCTTTTTTTTCTGTTTTTATTTTTTATTATCAGTTTTTAATTTTTTTTTTCTGTTTTTAGGTTAGTTTTTAAATATTTTTTGATAATTTGTTTGTGGGTTTGTAGGAAAGGACCGATCCGAAGAAGAACACGTGGTTAGTCGCCGCTAAAGGTTAGTCGTCGCCCCTAATTGTTTTTTTTCTTTTAAATTTTCATGCTTTAAGTAGGGTGTATATAAATATACTTGTGTAAGTAGGTATATATGTACATACATGTGTGTATTTTGCTATGTATTTTGTTTTTATATTTTTTTCTGTTTTTTTTTATTTTTTCTGTTTTTTTTTATTTTTTTCTGATTTTTCTGATTTTTTTCTGTTTTTTATATATTTTTTCTGATTTTTTTATTTTTTTCTATTTTTTTTGTTTTTTATATACTTGTATGTGTTGTATGTGTATGTGTATGTGTATGTATAAGTGTGTATGTATAAGTATGTATGTATGAGTATGTGTATGTATGAGTATGTGTATGTATGAGTATGTATGTATAAGTATGTGTATGTGTATGTATGAGTATGTATGTATGAGTATGTGTATGTGTATGTATGAGTATGTATGTATGAGTATGTGTATGTATGAGTATGTATGTATGAGTATGTGTATGTATGTATGAGTATGTGTATGTATGAGTATGTATGTATGAGTATGTGTATGTATGAGTATGTGTATGTATGAGTATGTATGTATGTGTATGTGTATGTATGAGTATGTATGTATGAGTATGTGTATGTGTATGTGTATGTATGAGTATGTATGTATGAGTATGTGTATGTATGAGTATGTATGTATGAGTATGTGTATGTATGAGTATGTATGTATGAGTATGTGTATGTATGAGTATGTATGTATGAGTATGTGTATGTATGTATGAGTATGTGTATGTATGAGTATGTATGTATGAGTATGTGTATGTATGAGTATGTGTATGTATGAGTATGTATGTATGAGTATGTATATGTATGAGTATGTATGTATGAGTATGTGTATGTATGTATGAGTATGTGTATGTATGAGTATGTATGTATGAGTATGTGTATGTATGAGTATGTATGTATGAGTATGTGTATGTATGAGTATGTATGTATGAGTATGTGTATGTATGTATGAGTATGTGTATGTATGAGTATGTATGTATGAGTATGTGTATGTATGAGTATGTATGTATGAGTATGTGTATGTATGTATGAGTATGTGTATGTATGAGTATGTATGTATGAGTATGTGTATGTATGAGTATGTATGTATGAGTATGTGTATGTATGTATGAGTATGTGTATGTATGAGTATGTATGTATGAGTATGTGTATGTATGAGTATGTGTATGTATGAGTATGTATGTATGTGTATGTGTATGTATGAGTATGTATGTATGAGTATGTGTATGTGTATGTGTATGTATGAGTATGTATGTATGAGTATGTGTATGTATGAGTATGTATGTATGAGTATGTGTATGTATGTATGAGTATGTGTATGTATGAGTATGTATGTATGAGTATGTGTATGTATGAGTATGTGTATGTATGAGTATGTATGTATGAGTATGTATATGTATGAGTATGTATGTATGAGTATGTGTATGTATGTATGAGTATGTGTATGTATGAGTATGTATGTATGAGTATGTGTATGTATGAGTATGTATGTATGAGTATGTATGTATGAGTATGTGTATGTATGAGTATGTGTATGTATGAGTATGTATGTATGTATGTGTTCTACATCGAAGAACCTTCTCGAGGAAACCAAACCAATAAACATAGGTGGGTCGTCGAGAATGTTAATCACCGACAAATTTGGGATCGACCTCAGCAACCTGAAAATGTTCAAAATGTCGACAATGACTTAGTCGAAGATCTTGACGTTGTTCATAGTAACTCTTCATCTAATAGTCCACTTTTCATTGACTTCCGCCAATACTTTCAAAGCATGTCTTCTCATGTTAATGAAAGTGAGCATTTAATTGAAGTTAGTGCCCCGACGGCAGTCGATAACCAAGTGGTTAACTATGAGATTGATTATGACGAGGACGATCCTGATTATGACACGGGAGCGTCCGACAAAGAAACTGGAGTATCTGACGGAGAGTGTGATTAAAAAAAAGAGTTATTGTAATTAATATTGAGAAACACTTGTTGTAAGTCTTATAATAAATCAATGTTTACTATTTTTTACTTCATTTGTTATATATAATAATGTGACTAGCTAATAATTTTTAATTCTGATTGCAGGAAATGTTGTCGCTGTGGATTGTTCTGGTTTCTATGATGGCCGATGTCATCGGACGTGGGCACGGTGGGGATGGAGCCGAGGAGCCACCACCTCCTGGTGGTGATGACTTCTGGCGAGGCCATGGGGCAGATGGTAAGCTTTATAATAAATCAGTGTTTACTATTTTTACTTCGTTGATTATATATAAAGTGACTAATAGTTTTTAATTGTAATTGTAGTTCCCCGAAAGAAAACAAGGGGCAAGGCTAAAAACCTTCAATTACGCGATTTGGTTGACGAAGGTGGTCGACCATTAGATCTGACGTTTGATGAGGAGGCAACAAATATGCCTATTGGCACAAATGGTGGTTTTTTTACTCGGGAGTTGGGTTTGTATATCTGGCGCCACATACCATTAGACAGAGAAGGGTTTAGGAATGTCCCCGCACACTACAGGAATGCTTTATTTGTGCATCTGAATGTAAATGATTTATAATAACATTTTATATTTAACTAACTTGTTTCATTTACTTGACTAACTTGTTTTATTTAATATTTTTAGGAAAACTTTAATCTTACAGCGGTTGAAAAAGATGATCTAGCCAGCCAGAAAAAAGGTGGCATCAATTGTAAGATCCAAAAGACATACAACAACCGCAAGTCCAAGGCAAAAGCTGAGTTTCTTCGCCGGGGAGGTTATAATGACGTGGAAAGAGCAAGGGCCAGTGTCCCCGATGATATGAGCAATGCAAACTGGCAGAAGGCAGTTGATCATTTCATGACCATAGAACATCGGAACAAGTCGGCTATTAACGCAGCAGCCCGCGCAAAACAGTTGCATACGTACCGAGGTGGAACAACCTCTTATGCTAGTGCTTGTTTCAAGCAGGTATTGCTTTATACACACACGCACACACACACGCTAATGCTTATTTAATTTTTAATCTAAGTTCTAATGTTAACAGAACCTAGAACGGTATGATGGATACCGTGCTGGTCATACTGATAGAGAAGGACGTTTTGATAGCCCGCAGAATGAAGAAAATTATGTAAGTATTTATTTAGAATGTAATTCTCATTATATATATATATATATATATATATATATATAAATCTATTGAATCACCTTTGTAAAATACAGCGCAAGTTGGTGGCAGAGTTTGAGTCTGAAAATCAACGTAGAAACGAAGAAGGTTGTTCCTCACAACCGGTCAACAAAATTTCCATATTTGAAAAAGTGTTCGGTAAGCGACGTGGACATACTCGTGGGCTTGGCCCTAACCCTTGTCCAAGAGAAGGTTCTTTAATACCGACACGACCGACCGAGAAGACGCCTCCATCAGAATTTACTCAGGTATGTGTTTATAGTTTTGAAAAAAATAGGTAGATGTTTCTAGTTTTGATGCATTTGGTATGTTTGTAGGTTTGACCCATTTGGTATATGTTTATAGTTTTGACTCATTTGGTATATGGTTATAGTGTTAACCCATTTGGTAAATGTTTGTAGTTTTGATCCAATTGGTATGTTAGTAGGTTTGACCCATTTGGTATGTGTTTTTAGTTTTGACCCAATTGGTATGTTTGTTGGTTTGACCCATTTGGTATATGTTTATAGTTTTGACCCATTTGGTATATGTTTATAGTTTTGACCCATTTGGTATATGTTTATAGTGTTAACCCATTTGGTAAATGTTTATAGTTTTGACCCAATTGGTATGTTAGTAGGTTTGACCCATTTGGTATGTGTTTTTAGTTTTGACCCAATTGGTATGTTATTAGGTTTGACCCATTTGGTATATGTTTGATATGTGTGTGTAGTTTTGACTCAATTGTTATGTGTTTATAGTTTTGAAAAAATTGATTGGTATTGATGTTATTGCAGGAGCAAATTGCGAGTTTGTTGGAAAACCCGCAATTTAGAAATGAAATGATGCGGATGATAATTCAAGGTTCTGCGACATCGGACTTGGGAAACCAAAATCATGAGGAAGATCAAGAGAATGATAACACCGATGATGATGATGATTATGCATGATATGTAGGTGCGATATTATGTGTAAACGACATATGATATGTTCATGTAAACGATTTTAGGATGATGTATTCGAATTTGTGATGCGTATGTAAAATATTTTATGTTTTTTTCGTTTTTCCAGTATTTAAATATCACGGGTCTCGATTAAAATCAGCAGGTACCAAAAAAAAAATAAAAAATAAAAATAAAAAAAAAAAAAGTTATTAGCGGCGACATGTCGCCGCTAATAAGTTAGTCCAAGTGGTGACGTGGCAACAGCAATAGCGGCGACTGTCGCCGCTATTGATGATGAGCAATAGCGGCGACCAAATCAAATAGCGGCCACACAAGGAACAATAGCGTCAAGGCAATAGCGACATGAGCAATAGCGGCGACTGTCGCCGCTATTAGCAATAGCGGCGACCCGCGTTAGCAATAGCGGCGACATATGTCGCCGCTATTGCTCTGTTTTCTTGTAGTGACGTGTATTATATTTTATGTTATGTGCGTTTTTATTTATGTGGTTTTGTGACTTTTAGTTGGGTAAAATTTATTTTGGTTATGCGTTTTTAGTCGGCTATAACCAAATGCTAGGGAAAAGAAAAAAAAACAATAAATAAAAAAAACTTTTAGCAGCGACGTCGCTAAAAGTCTAATTTGTTGTAGTGTTATTGTGTCTTTTTCTTATTTCCATCATTGTGTCATTTTTGTGATTCCTTGTGTATTTATTCTTCAACATTGTGTTATATTGTTCGGTATTGTGTTATTTTTTGTGACTCCTTGTATCATATTTAGTGATCTATTGTGTTTTTTGTATCTTTCTCACTCTTCTCGGATTTAGCACTAGATTTCTAACCTTAGTGGATTAGGTGTCAAAAATTATTATTTTTTATAGATCTAGCAATATTGACCAAAGTCATCAAACCTCAAGAATGAATTTGACCATTTAAACTTATATATACTAACATGAATGAGTAGGGATATGAATGATATGCGATCACTTAGTAGCTTTTATATTTAGTGTTTTAAGTTTAATAAGTAAATACCTTACTTCAAATACACATGTAAAAAAATTTATAAACTAAAATAGGTTAATGATTCAACCCAATTAAACAAAGAGAAAATCACCTTTTTTTAGTCATTGGTTTTTCTAAAAAGCGAAAACAGCCACGTGAAGCTTTCATGCGAAGATGCCTCTCGAAAACCCACACCTCAGGCGACTTTGAAGAAAATGAAAAACATAAAAGATACTAAGCATTTCTGCGGAAATGCCTCTCTTCACTGGCTGTTTTCGGCTTTTCGCGCGTCTAAGTCAATGATAAAACCGTGATTTTCCCTTAAACAAATTGTGTTTCGGTCAAAGCGTTTCTAAAGTTGGTTGTAGTCAGATTGCCATGCTTTGTTAGTCAAACCAGTATGAGATTATATATTTTCATCTTATGTTTAATTAGGGTCATGTAAAGAATTTTCACATTCCATATAATGAAATTAGTTTGTGTATATTAGAAAAAACGGTGGCACTGGCATATAGCTTTTTGGAAATATAATCATTTAGTATTAATAATATATAAAAGAAAAAAAAGCAATTAATATAACATAAAAATGACAATTGATCAATTAATATAAAAGAAAAAAAAGCAATTAAACCTGAGAGTATTAATTAACCTTGGTGTCTTAATGTTTACATATTTAAAAACCAGTCATCACATAAAAACCTTAATTTTAACACTTCAGTTCAAATGATGTCATCTTATTTGCGCAACTGCATCAAGTATCTCACTACATTTTAAATGGAAAAAAAATGAAAAACATAAAAGATACTAAAATTTACATTTTTATCTAAGAAACTGGTTGGAATTTGCAACAAACAGCTAGCTATCACCATCATTTTGTACTACGGCTCAATAATTTGGAACAAAAGAACACCACAACCACATGTTCCTCCTTCCAATAAAATTCAGTTGGTTTGCTTGCAATTTGCATCACAAGATTACAGTTTTAATGAGTTTTCTCTATCAATTCACAGAGCAGAAGTTAATTACAAGCATAATAGTCGGAAAAAACGTGTTTTTCTTTATCAATAAAAAGAGCACACATATATAGGGAGTGATCAAAAGAGAAAAAACTTAATGTGAAAACAAAAAGTAAAAAAATGACATAATGGTAAAACATTAAATATTTTTACATTAACTAATTAGTCATTAACCCTTTATCTTACACATATCAAAATTCATCCTACATATATTGAAATTACCATACGTTAATCCTACACATACAAAGATTCATCCTACACTTATCGAAATTATCATTCATGATAAATTAGGTTTGCTTTGAAAGAATATATTTTAAAAATAAATTATGAATATTTCTATTATTTAACTAGTTTAGTGGGTTACAACAAATTAATTATTTATTTAACGTTGAATACAATTATTAAATATCCAAGATTCTTGTTGGTTTAAACCTTTTCTTTTTCTTCTTACAACACAATTTCTTCTCATTAACTAAAGACTAATTTATATTATTTCTTAATTTCCTCAATAAACAAGGTGTTTGTAGCTTAGGAGTACCAAGGTAAGGGTTTGATTCATAAAGTTGGATTAAAGATTTGGATTTAGGAGTAGAATCAGTGGGTGTGATAGTTACACACGTTCTAAAAGAAATTGTTTCGATAAAAAATACTGTTCAGGCAAAGAACCCTAATTAATTAAGCATCACAATGTGTGATCCAAATTATTGGAAACGGAGTTAACAGTATCCATAACATCATACATTCACACCCATTACAAAAATACACCTGTAGCTAGCAACTTCATGTGGATCAACAAACCAGTCAAACCATAATCAGAAATGTACACTATGACTTATTACTAAACAACGTTAATCTGTACAAATGTATACACATATGTATGGATGTATGTGTAGTACATAAAGCAAATTCGATGGGTTTTATATACAATAATAACTTACAAAGGCAAATTAAACAATTATAATTAAAAGATTCAACTAACTCAGTATTTTTATAATCAAAAGATTGGTGGATTTACTATATTCCTTATCCAACAGTGTTCTTTTAATTCTTGTGTTTAACAAGGAACTAATTTAGATTGTTCCGTACACAAGATCTGTAACTTAATTGATAATAATCAACATATATAAAGATTGGATGACTTAAACTGAGTGGTGTGTATGTGATATAATATATGTTTCTTTATTCTACACAAAACTGTATAACCTAAGATCTAACCTTTTTTCATATGTATAAAAAAAATATATGTATAAACTGAACAAGCAAAGACAGTAATGTTGAAACCACCATTGAATAGCAAGAGATGATTAAAGAACATAAAGACTCATTGAAATCACTGCAAGATTATACCTTGTTTGTATAAGATCAATCACAACATGGTAGATATATATTGCTTTAGATTTTGATGTAGTCAATTGATTTCCGATGCAGCATCATCAAGATTCTCAGTAGCTAGTAACAACAGTAGAGTTGACTGGCATGTGAATCTTGAAGATGCCGCATCAGAGAGCAATGACGATGTTAGAAGGAATGCTGAGTTGGCATCTAATGGTTGGTTAGGTTAAAGGAACAGAAAGGGAAACCCTAGTTTTGTGAAAGTGATGAGAAACATAGGGTTTGTTTTGGGGGATGAAGTGAAGAGAGGGTTACAGTTGGGGAAGGAGTTATATAGCGCAATAGTCATTGGATCGTGGGGCCCATCTCAACTTATGCCACTCAAATTTGAACTTTTTTTTATAAAAATACTCGATGTAGAGAGAAGTATGATCTACCACTTTGAAACGGTCTTTTTTTTCTTCTAATTCGTCAAGTTATAATTACAAGAAAGAAAAAAATTTATATTTTTACTTCTCCACTTTTTCTCCATCTACCTATGATAGTGAACCCGCCAATATATCCATTAGGGACTGTTTGGTAAACCTTTTAACGTGACTCTAAACCATTCAGCGCTAAATGATTCAGCATTAAATGTATTTGTTTGAGCTTCTGAAAAAAATGGTTAAGGCTGAACCATTAAGACTTGGGATGTTGCTGAATCATTAAGCACTGAACTAGGTTGAATCTTAATGAGGCTCTCCTACCAATATGGGACAAGAAAACTAACCATTAAGAGGTCAAACTTAATGATTCAGCACTTACCCATTCAGATCTCTTAACCATTTAGACCTCTTAATGATTCAGCACCTAATCAACCAAACAGCGCCTTAGCCGTTTCAAATTATATGGGACCATTGACAAAAAGGAGGCCCCTGTGAACTTCCTCTCGGATCCAGCAGAAGGGCGATCCACCCTACGACCAGCAGATCTCCTTGTCTTTGGGTGGGCCGGGGGGAAGCATGCTTGTGTTGACCTGACGGGTGTATCTCCCCTAGTTGGGTTGAGGGACAGTGGCTTTGTAGCAGGGCAAGCGGCTCGGAAAGCAGAGGCAAAGAAGGTAGAAAAACATGCTAAAGCCTGCGAGGAGAACCAACATGTTTTTGTACCCTTGGCTTTTGATACCTTTGGCTCATTGGCACCGGAGGCTATCCGTTTCCTGACCAGGGTTCAGCGGGTTATTCATAGTAGTGCCTCGGTTCCGGGTGGGCAGGGTTACGTTTTTAGTAGATTAGGATTTGCTATTCAGAAAGGGGTGGCGGCGCAGCTTGTTGCCCGCCTACCCGTTATCCTAATGTAATTTTCTTTGTGCTGGAATAAAGTATTTTACCTCGTTAATAAAAAAAAAAAAAAAAAGTTCACTATTGAAAAAAAAAAAGTTCACTATTGAAAAAAAAAAAAAAAAAAAAAAAAAAAATTGACAAATCCAAGAGTTATTTTGTGTGGGGGGGGGGGGGGGGGGGGGGGTTAACTGAACTTGAACTTTTAAATAGGACGATCGGGGTATTCTCCTACAAAATACACTATTTTTTAAGAAATGCGTTAGGTCAAAAATTAATTTTGTTTTTTGTCATCTTTGATTTTACTCATGATTTATAGAGAATAGCTCTTATATTAGCTATACTAAAAGTATTCGATACCCATTAGATTTTATAAATTATGTAATGTTTTATAGAATTGTCCGAAATTAGATGATATACCTTTTCAATACTATAATACATAATAAAATATGTATTATAGAATTAATGATACGCTTAATGAACAGTATTTTACAATTGGTTGTTGTGGATTATTCCACGTGTGCTTCTCGCTTGCTAACATGTTTTTTTTTCTTCTTCTTACCACGTTCACGTATGTTCACGACTCACACACACATCTATAGTTGGGTTAGATAGAGAGACAAACAAAAAAACCTATTCACGCATCCCGCCTTCTTTTCTGCCTAAGCCCTAACTGGCTCAACCTTCTCCAGCAGCCCCCTACACCTTCGGCAGCCGCCTCCATCCCTCCAACTCCATCCGATGCCTGTTTTACTGTTTCCTATTGGCTGTGTGGGTAGTTCCACGTGTGCTTCTCGCTTGCTAACACGTTTTTTTTCTTCTTCTTGCCACGTTTACATGTGTTCATGATTCACACACACATTTAGGTGTAAACAAATTAACCACCATAACCGATAATCGAACCTAACCGAATCAGTTTTAACTAATAACCAACCTAACCAATGGTTATGAACTTTCTTTAACCGACCAGGCGGTTATGATTATGGTTATAAAGCTTTGGTTAACCAATATAACCAAAACCAAACCGAACCGAACTTCTAATCATCTAATGTTAAGTCTATTTAATAGGTTTATGTTTTACACTAGCCATATAGAGATTTCTACTAAGATACAAGTGTGTTAGTAACAAAATGATCTTGTTGTAGGTGACTTTTATATTTATGAAGAATTAAACTTAGGCTTAAGTAAGTTTTTTAGCTGTCGAGAAATGTAATCTTAGTTGTCTTGTAAAAATACCCAAGCGAAGTCCAACATCATATGTTTCATCTTTTATTTTTTAGACCTACGGGCTTTTAATTTTTTAAATTTAGCCGAAAGTTAGTTTTAATTGAACTTGTTGGTTAATAACCGTAATAATCATAACCGAACTCATAACCGAACTCATAACCGAAGTTTGGTTATGGTTATGATTAAGGAAATCGCATAACCGAAGTAGCAGTTGTGGTTATGGTTAATGATAAAAATCGAACCAAACTGACCCATGCACGTACACACACAGCTATACTTGGATTAGATAGAGAGACAAACAAAAAAACCTATTCACACATCCCGCCTCCTCTCCGGCCTGAGTCCCGAGTGCCTCCACCTTCTCCAGCAGCCCTCTACGCCTTCAGCAGCCGCCTCCATCCCTCCACGTCCATCCACCGCCCGTGTGACCCATCACCCATTCTCCCCTTAAAACTGAATGAGACGACAAATCAGATTATTCACAAATAATCTGCGTAATCATGCAATTTGGTGTCCAAGAATTACCAATTGGTAAGCCATCAAGATTATATTAAGATTTCATAGCTAATTTCAAAAAAATATTGAGGTTATGTGAAGAACAGGTCCCAAGAGAGGGTGATTTCAGAATTGTAAAATGAATGGTCTGCACTGTTGGTTCCTTCATGAATGACTATTTTTAATTTGTTTGTATATGTTCTTATCAACTACTTAATACGATTCCTACAGTTTGCTTTCTACTTAGATGTATTAATTAGTTTACAATTAAGTTTTTAAATGATAAATATATGTGATGAAAAAAAAAATATTACAAAATACGAACGTCAATCACATAAAATGACTTTTATATATAGGTCCAAGATAATATAAAGTTTCGAATTTCTTATACAAGTAATTTTTCATTCTTCTGTCATAACAAAATATGTGTTAAGATAATAATGCGTTGGCTTGAATTGTACTTGAATGATGTAGCTACAAATTTGATTGTTCAAATATTAAATAAACATATTGATATATTTTAAATATATATACTCATATACATCATTAATCATCATTAGAATACGCCGAGGTATTTGTTAAAGGCCAGTTGGTCCGTACGATCTGACGTGGAAGTGGCAAGCAGTCTCAAGTGAGATGAGTCGAGTCACTTTGTTCAACTACTCCTTCCCTCCTAAACATTTTTTATTTGTAATTAACCTTTATTTTACTTGTCATCAACTTTTTTGGCATTGCTATATTATATTCTTATAAAACATTCGGGACACTAATTTAACACATGACATTTTCTTTTAACATGATTGATTTTGTTTGAAGGAGATGTGTTTTGACTCAACATCTGAATTTCAGTTCAGGTTAATTATTCTAATATATTAACAATTAACATTGTGAACGGACTTAGGGCATTCACAGCAGCTCCCCATTTTTTTGAGTGTATCCCCTAAATTATATGGGGTGAGTGTAAATGGTTGTGAGTGGAGAAAATGTGGAATCTACTATTTATCGGTATATTTTGGGTTATTTGGGAATCTTTTAGGGAAAACAGAAAACTGTATTTACTTTTTAATATTTGTTGAAAGTGGTTGGAAGTATAGATGAGAGAAACTGTAATGATTTTTAATGTAACGGGGAAGCTGATGTAAATGCTCTTATTTTCTATTGGTCATTTTGTCACAATAAAAAATTACATATGATTGTTTTTTACTAATTTGCGTATTCTATTTTCTACTTTAACTAATTTGAGTTTCTAACCCTGTGAGGCATTTCATAAGTTCGTCACTGTGCACGCCTTGAATAAAGGTTGTGCGGGTGAGTTTCTCTTGGCACCCTATCTGTAAGGCTTCTCTATTGTAGCGCACAATGAAGTCCTCAACGGACTCATTGTCATTGCACTGGAATATAAGGATATGCGCCTTATCCTTCTTATGTTTCCGCAGGTGGGAAAAGTGATTGCCAAACTTGGCAGTGAAGTCATCAAAATCAGTTATGCTCCCTGCAGGGAGATTATCAAACCAGACTCTAGCAGCTCCGGTCAGCGTCTTGGCAAACATATGACACCAGGCTTGAGCTGGCCAATGTACCGAACTCCCTGCGCATTCAAAGTCGTGTATATGATCATCAAGGTCACGCAGGCCATCGTACTTGCCGATGCTGCTAGGGAGTTTTGCCTGTTTTCGAATGCTGGCCGTCGCAATGAGAGGCACAAACTTTGACTTTTCCGCGAAAGACTTGTTTATATGGTTTGACCAAGTCGTCATCCACATTTCTATGAGTTACAAATAGGGGTGTTCAGAATTCGATTCGAATTCGAAATTCGACTAAATTCGATTCGATTATCAAGAATTCGATTCGATGATCAAGAATTCGAATTCAAATTCGAGTTCAGTAAATCGAATACAAATTTATGACTTTAAATTCGATTCGAAAATCGAATAAAAATAATACATATTTATTATATATATAAGAGAGAATTACACAGATTGTCCTTTAGTTATACATGAAATTGCATCCTATGTCCTTTTTTCAAATTTTTGACACCTTATGTCCTTTGTTTTATACATTTGTTACACCCTCTGTCCTTTAGACCAAACCCAGTTAAAAATCTTGGTTAAGTAGGTCACATGCCCCTAACGTGAGGGGCAAATCTGTCAATTCACATTAAAGGACAAATTGTATTATAATAATAATAATAATAATAATAATAATAATAATAATGATAATAATAATAACAACAATAATAATGAAAACCAAAATGTTCTTAATCTGATCTTTCTTCACCCAATCACTAAAACCCTATTTCAAGATTCTTGGATCTTGCCCAAAACCCATCAAGATTCAATCTTTCTTAACCAAATCACCAACGGAGGAGCTCCGGTCGCCGGCCGGTCAACCACAACACAACCATACCATCACCCCTTTTTATTATTATTATATTAGAGAGAGAAACAGAGATCGAAAGAGAGCAGTAGAGAGAGAGGGACGCAGATCTGAGAGGAAGAGAGAGAAAGCTCAGCGGAGGAAGAAGGGAGAGGAGGAGTGACAGTGGTTCCAGCGACGGCGGCGGTGCCACCTTCATCTTCGATTGAAACCAAGGTAAAACCCTATCCCATTTTCTACTCCTCGATTCCAGATCTGAAGATGAATGATTGAAGCTGTGGTGATGGTTTCGATGGTTCTTGACAGGAGATTGGTGGTTATCGAGGTGGGGTTTGGGTGTTGATAGCCGGCTGTGGTGGTGATGATAGGAGGGAATATTGATGTTGAATCGGTGCAGGGTTGAAGGCGGTTTCCAGATGGTGGTTACGGTGGTCCCAGGTGGAGGTGACCATGATGATGATGGTTCGGTTATTGAGAAGAGGTTTGTTGATGTGGGTAAGAATGGTGGTGGGTGGTTGCTTGGGGATCAGAATTTGAGATGTGGAAGTTTATAGCTTTATTATGTATTTTTATTCATAAATATTTGTTTAAGTTACGGGAGAGAGGTTTTGAGTTTTAGATCATGACTTCCCTTAGCCAAGATTTTAAATCTTTATCACCTACATCCAGTAGGAACTCAGATAATAATAATATTGGTACTCAGATGCCAAATCTTGGATCAAGGGGTGTGAGGTATGGATGCTATAATAATAATAATAATAATAATAATAATAATATTATTATTATTATTATTATTATTAGAGAGAATTACACAGATTGTCCTTTAGTTATACATGAAATTGCATCCTATGTCCTTTAGTTACACTTGTTACACACTATGTCCTTTATACGAGGGTGAATTGACAGATTTGCCCCTCACGTGAGGGGCACGTGAGCTACTTAACCGAGTTTTCTAACTTGGTTTGGCTTAAAGGACATAGGATGTAACAACTATATAAAACAAAGGACATAAGGAGTCAAAAATTCGAAAAAAGGACATAGGATGCAATTTTACGTATAACTAAAGAACAATCTGTGTAATTCTCTCTATATATAATTATATACACACCTATAACTTTAGAACATGGGCTAATCTATGAATTTGAACTAAGTCAAAAATTAGCCTATTACTAAGCCCAAGTCTAACTAAAGCCCATAACTTAAGTCTTAACCTTAAATAAATTTATTCGAATTCGAATCTTATACGAATTCGAATTGAGTTTTTTATTTTAATATGAATTCTAATCGAATTGGTCAGTTTTTAATCGAATTCGAATCGAATACGAATTCAGTAAAAAAATAAATTATTCAAAAAATTCGATTCGAATAATTCGAAAATTCGTTATTCGATTCGATAACACCCCTAGTTACAAACGTGGCTGTTATGGAACGTGAATTTTGTGGGTGACTTGTGGGCTTGTAGTCTCCGTCACTAGAGGACTCGTAGCATCTGACGGGTCGGGTGATCTCGTGTAGCCCTGAACGTAGGTGTATCCACCACGTTCCCCACTACGACTGTCACGCAGACCGTCCACTTCCTTTCCCTTGTGGCTCTTGTGAGGGGGTGAGTCATGGCTCAAAGTTTTTCCCATTTTTTTGTTTGTTTCATCACCATACGCTGATACTTGGCTGTGTTTTTCGCATTTTGGCAAAAGAGCTAATCGTTGGGGTCAACGTCTGAGTTACTGTCGTCAGCATCGTGTATTTCAAAAACGAGTTTCTTAGGACGTGACGTGGCTTGCTTGGTGCCAGTGGCGGTTGTTTCAGTGTTTCCTCCGAGTTGGACTTGTGGACCCTTCTCGAATAGGTGGGTAGAAGTATTAGGGTTGGGTTCAGCCATGTGGTGGGCTAAAAAGATGGGAAGAAAATGTTTTAGACGGTACGAATGACGCCAATGAAGAAACAACGGGTATAACTCACCATATAAAGGGATGAGTTTGGTTTAATACTCGTGTTCGCTCAAGTTATAA
Source organism: Ambrosia artemisiifolia (assembly GCA_032199755.1). NCBI lineage: Eukaryota > Viridiplantae > Streptophyta > Magnoliopsida > Asterales > Asteraceae > Ambrosia > Ambrosia artemisiifolia. The sequence continues at coordinate 5,292,510 of CM063517.1, forward strand.
TCTTTCGCTCACACTAACGACCAAATCCGAACCCTAGAAGGTGTGAAAATGGATGAATACATGTGTGAAAGTAACTACACAAGAATGTAAGTGTTTCGATCTAGTTTGAACTACATCCACCGTAAAAAGAGATATCTTTTATTACTTGAGTACAAAGAGAGTTATTACAAGTATGCTAAGATTATCGTTCTAAGTGTTGTTTCTTGTATGAGTGATCGACCCCTTATAAAGGAGAAGTAACCTCCTTTTTATGGGGAAAATATGGGTCAACCGTTGTGGCCCATAGTTGAGGTGGTAATGTCTTGGGCCCAAGTTTTGGATCCAGTCACCTTTAGCCCATAAAATGGGTGAGAGAGCATGTGGAAATAAATGCTCATGTGAGAGAAGGTATGACTTGGCCTGCTGAAATTTCACGTGGCGCGATGTGATTGGGTGCAGCCAGCGCTTCTCTCTGACACAGCATGGTTGACCGTTTGGTAGCTTCTAACGTGACGTCTGGCAGCAGGTAAGCATGTATGTATAGTACTCTGACTTTACTGTTCACTGCAGCATAGTGGAAGCGTGGGAGCAGTCACGTCACTGTCAGGGGTTGTTGGACCACCCCTGACACGTGTTGTCATCTGGTTGGCACAGAGTGTGTTCAGCACTTGACCGGATCTTATTCATTCTTGTCCGTCCGTACATTCTCGTACTAAAAGAAGATGCTAATCGAATGTTCCGCGCGTAGGTCCACGCATTAAGATTCCTTTGTGAGGAACCGGATCTTCTTCATTCTTGATCGTCCGTACATTCTCGTACTAAAAAGACGATACTAATCGAATATTCCGCGCGTAGGTCCATGCGCTGAGATTCTTTTGTGACGATGACGTCACCATTCTAATGTAATCCTGCAGGGTTACGTTACCTTGCGCAGGCTTCGTTCCATGGGAATCAAGATTGATGTTTGTTGTTGTAGTGAAGTCGTGTTCCGCGGACTAGGCTTTCCGCAACTTCTTTGTTGTTGGTGTATTTTATGGGATAGGGATGTAATCTGCGACGGGATTAGGTACCCTATCCATTCACCCCTGAACCTTAATAGAATTATCATAGGGAATCTTAATATATAATATTTGCTTTTGTCTATAAATTATTTACGTTTCGACCCCCAAACTTTAATAGAGTAATCCATGACCCTTGAAGTTAAAGAAAGTTATTTTTTTTATAAGTTTAATTCTTTTTTTACTTATTATTTAGTTAACTTGTTATATTTTTTTTAACAATAATTAATTTATTATAATTAAAGCTAACTTTTTAACTCTAGCTATCTTTACTTAATTTTGTTGCTTTCTTTTTATTGTCGTTTAGAATAAAGTCCATATGGTGTATATTAACCCTTCAATATACTAGATAACGCATCCAATTTTTTTTTATTTACCTTATCATAATTAAAACTAACTTTTTACTTTAGACATCTTTACTTAACCATGTTAATTAGTTGTTTTTACCACCATTTAGATTAAAGTATGCGTGGTCTATAATAACCCATTAATATATCATATAATAAATACATCCTCACTAATACCATCTTACGATCCCGCTGTAAAACGCAGGCTTTAATACTAGTTGATTACATATATATTTGATAATTTATCATTTTAACCGATAAAACTAAAAAACAATAATGAGGTTTGAGTTAATCATGACTATAAAAAGAATAACTCAATAATAATTTAAAAACAGATACTAAAGTACTTTAATCGAAACAAATTCAATTTTTTATTTGTTTTTCGCTTTTAACTTTTAGAGAAAATTACAATTTTTGTCCTTTATAAACACCAAAACTATGGTCTGGGTCCTTTAAAACTTTTAGTTTCAGTTTTTATCCTTTATATGAAAAGTTGTCACGATTTTTGTCCTTTACACTTAACCCAGTTAATATAATCAGTTAAGTCACCCCACATGCAATGCACGTGAGGGTATAAACGTAATTTTCACCTCATTTTAATCCCCTTATAAAGCTGTTTCATTACTGCCATCTCCCCCAAATTTTATGAAACCCTAAAAAATTGATCCTCACCCATTTTAGGGATAACAAATCGATCCTTTTCCCAACAAACCAGCTCTCTTTTTTTCCTAGTGGATGATGAAACCTGTGAAGTAAGTGATATAGTTGAGGTTTGTGGTAATGAGGAAAACGACGTCGCTGAGGCAAAATCAGTAACAGTACTACGTGATGACGTGGATGAAGATGACGGAGAAAGAGGAGGATCGAGAGAGGATGAAACGACGACGTCGTCTTGAAACTACGGTTGAATTAGGGTTAGATCGGAGAAAAGATTCTCATTCAGAGGCTCAAAGGAAGCTCCAGAAGTTGATGATTGAACAGAGTGTTGACTAATTTCACTATGATTGGATAGTTCAACAAAATCATCGTGTTTACTATCATTATTATTATTATTATTATTATTATTATTATTATTATGGTTATCATCTAGTGGTAATTGAGAAGTAGAAGGATCGAAGAGAACCATACCCTCGAACAACGAATCCTTAGTGTCATCCATCGTAATGCTGGTGATGGTGGATATTAACCGATTGGACGGTTATATACAGGGTGAGGTACTTAGTTGTTGATTGATTGATTGTTTTAGGTTAAGGAATTGGACTGATTGATCTGTATATCATGAAACAAACACAAACACTGCGACTCAGACAGACTGTATGTGCTGCTAATGTGGTTGTGGACTATTATTATTACTATTCCCTTTTGATTTTGAAGTTTAGATTAAATGGTGTGTTGGGGGGAAATGATCGATTTGTTATCCCTAAAATGGGTGAGGATCAATTTTTTAGGGTTTCATAAAATTTGGGGGAGATGGCAATAATGAATCAGCTTTATAAGGGGATTAAAATTAGGTGGAAATTACGTTTATACCCTCACGTGCATTGCATGTGGGTGACTTAACTGATTATATTAACTGGGTTAAGTGTAAAGGACAAAAATCGTGACAACTTTTCATATAAAGGATAAAAACTGAAACTAAAAGTTTTAAAGGACCCAGTCCATAGTTTTGGTGTTTATAAAGGACAAAAATTGTAATTTTCTCTAACTTTTATTTCTCAAATGCAAATGTATAAATTGATCTTTTCTAGCTAAGTTCATAAATTTTGGGGATTGACAATTTGACATTCAACAATATCGGTGGTAAGCCAAAAACCGTAATTCATATTGAAAAAAAAAAAGAACGCGGGCTACATACGTTCTAACCATTTGTTGTCATCAATTATCTTTAGGAAGGAAGGTGTGCAACTCAATGCTAGTCTAATTTCATCCAATTTTGCACTTCCATTCTCTTCCACTAATTTAGTAACATTAATTTGTATGTAGCATAACACTGAACCGCTACACTGAAAATTTTATTTTGCATTTAGTTTTTATTTAGGTTTAATGTAAATTTTTTATTTCATTTAAATTAAAAAAATACATTTATTAAAAATAATGACAATATGACCATTAAGAACTTTAAATTAAAAACAAACTTATTTTCTCTATACAAAATCCAGTCAAATCTTCCAAACCTATTCACAAAATATTCTACCATTTTTATCATTTCTTACCACAGTTCCTCTATCAAAAAATCCTACTATTTTAACTATTTCTTAAACTAATCATCTCTCCGATGACACATTGGGCGGAAGAAGAGGAAGAAGAAATAGTGTTGACTACCGCTTGGGTAAATGTTCAAGAAACGAGGAAACCGGGAAGGTCTTCCTACTGGAACACAATTTCATCAACTAAACGGTCATACTAACCGCACTGTTGATCAACTAAGCTCAAAGTTTACGAATCTTCGCAATAAGTGTGAAAGACTTCAGTTGCTATTCAAAGGACCATAGATGAGGACGGTGATCTAGTGGAAAATAAAACAATTGAAGTGACCAAAATCGAGTACATAGATACCTATGGCCAGAGCTTTGATCACGTTTCGCATAACATATTTTGAGGCCTAGATTAAGTTAATTATTTATTTTATAGTTTAATTGTGTGTAGTTTAATATGGTATTTTCTAGTTGAATTATGTATTTTGCTAGTGTAATTTATTTTCTAGTTTAATTGATAAAAAAATATTTATTTCAAAGTTATCGTTGAGGGGAGGGGGAAAATCAAATTGATTTTGTTAAACCACTACTACCCACAACTCGTGTCATATACATGCTCCCTACTTCTCGAAACATCGACGACAGTGTTTCCGGGAGGGTAGTGAGGTACTCATGGACAAAACGGGTGATGCACCGACCCAATTATATCTTAATGGATCATATGTTAGTGGTTTATCAAGAAAAGGACGATGTGTGTGTTTTATATCTCAAAAGACGAAAGAAATCCTTTAAAAGACATGTAGGTAAGCGGGCAACAAGCTATCCACTATTCTCTTTTGATCCGCAATGCCTTTATTCTTAGAACTCTCCGATATAATGTGGATTACCTTCTGCTAAATTTAAATCCTTGGGTATTTATATGGTTTTTAAATATTAAAATATTTTTTTAATGAACTCAATGGTCAAATGACCATTCAGTGGTCACTTTTTTGACTCAAGCCTAGGGCTGTTCAAAACGCTTGGCGCTCGTTCGAAATTTGCTTGGAAATTGCTCGCTCGATTCTCCGCTCGGCTGTAAACGAGCTGATTGGCTTGGTTCGGTTTGTAAACGAGCCAAGCACGAGCAAAGGTCTGCTCGGATCGGTTCGGCTCGATATAACTTTTATTAATTTATTATATATATAATTATATATATAAACATTAATTACAATTATATATGTAGTTTTATATATGTCACTCTATTGAGTTTGGCTCAATATATGCATATATACAATTATATTTATAGTTATTGGCTCAGTCAACCCAATGATAAGTTAACACTAAGTTTAATTGTAAAACCCTAAGTCGTGAAAAAAACATGTTTGACTTCATATTCCCATTAGTTGTCCACAATCAATCATCTCCCGCTATCAACCTATGCCACAAAGCGACAATTGTTATCTATAGTATGCTTATCACCTCACTGGCCTCAACTGAGCCTCATTCTCGAACGGTCGAACCTCAATCATCACTAGGCAGCGAGAATATTAAAGGATATATCCCAAATTTATGGCTATCCAAAAACACTCGCCGCTCGTCGCTCGCTCGAAAAAATGTGCGCTCGAACAATGCTCGCTCGGTTTCCGGATCGATTGTAAACGAGCCGATCGGCTCGGTTCGGTTTGTAAATGAGCCAAGCACAAGCAAAGGTCTGCTCGGTTCAGCTCGGCTCGTAAACATCCCTACCCAAGCCAAACAAGAATCTCTACCCGGGTTCGCTACCGCAGTTCCTACCTGATGGGGTGGCGACATTTTATCCAAAAAAAGCACAAACTCGAATGAACTACACGGGTGACGCCTTCTTCTCCCTAATCAATCTCTTATACATCTAAAATTACAATCTAATGATTCATATGACTTCGTAGCCTTCTTAGAAAAAAATAGTTTTTCAAGAATTTTTTTTAATATAATTAACTTTTATAGAATCAATTATTGTTGTATTAAAAAAGTGATGTAAATATGAGGTTTACATGCAACACTTTAAACAATCTAATAGGAAACACTTTTTGTGATCTAATCTACTCCTCTAGTTGTGGCCAACAACCTTGTACCACTTTTGACTTATCCTTCATTCATTTTATATGAAGATATTATTTTAACAAATTATGGTATTTCCTGTTTTTTTCCTTTCTTTTATATATATATATATATAGAGAGGGGGGGGGATCCAGATCAAATGATAACTTGATTGAGTTATGAGTACCGCGAGAACTCCAACGTAAAAGGGTGGTTATATTAACCCCCCCCCCCCCCCCCCCGCCACTTCTATTTTCACAGGTTTGCCATAGGGTCATTATTCATATATAAAGATATGTGGCTTTAGTCCTTTACGCAGGTTTGCCATAGGGTCATTATTCATATATAAAAAACATTAATCGGTTTCATCTTTGTTTCTTGAGTTGAACTTTCCATGATCTACCTTTATCATCTCAGAGAGATATCTGTCAACGATGAAAGGGAACCCGAAACCATAACTTATTACATTATATTATTATTTACATTATTATCGTATTTGCAACTTAGTTCCTTTCTATCAAAAAAACAAAAACGAAGTTTAAAGGCTGAACACGAGTATAATCAAACAAGGGTTCCTCAGAAAAGACATCGTACAATGATTTAGACATGCAATATTTGAAAATTATCATTTATTGATATGCTTGGTAACACCTTGATCTGCAATATTTGAAAATTATCATTTATTGACATGCTTGGTAACACCTTGATCTGCAATATTTGAAAATTATCATTTCTCGACATGCTTGGTAACACTTTGTAAATATATTTTTATTCACATGATTAAAATTGTTGTTTTATCAGATTATAAGACGTTAATTTTTATGTTACATCATAACACATATTTTATCATTTTATATTAGATTTATCTATCTCAAAAAGCTTCAAAGATATAATCTAGTTAGGATAATATAATATTACAAATGAACGTGTTTATGTTTTCATTTAAAAACAGTTTAAGCACATGAATCAACCTAGGCTCTTTGTTTAATCCAAAAGATCTGAATGCAAATCTCATCTTGTGGAGTGGTTTCCAGATTTTAAATCCGGGCTAATTTAAGTTTTGGGCTTAAGTGTAAATTGGTGTAATTATGATAGTCACTTAGTTATGCTCTAGTTACATGTACCTTATCCATTGAAACATGTACATTGCTCTGGGTTTGCCTATATAGCTACGGAAAGTAGTTTAATCAAAACCATGGGCGGGTTAAACATTATTTAATCACACATAATTTCATATTTTCATGTGAGTGAACATCCTTTAGATAATCAACTATTTTGTCTTGTTTTGTTATTTTTTTATATTATTTTGATTAATTAAGGTTTCTGTGTTTGGTTATGTTACTTTTATAAGAGAGAACCATTAGACTATCTTCATCGTGCGTCCATACACGCATGTGTCCTACGAGGAGCCGCCCATCCAATGGGCAAAGGTGGAGATGTTTGCGTTTGGACTGTGGAGTGTACGCCATTCTGCAAGCGTATTCAGGCGAAGAGGGTGGGGCCAAGTTGAGTTTTTTTTATATATATTTTTTAGGGTCAAGTTATTCTACACATTGTAACAAAAATGAGAAGGGTGAGAAGGATACAAAAAACACAATAAATCATGAAATATGACACAGTTAGCCACAAAATATAAAAGAGTGCCAAAAAATATAACACAATGCTGAAGAAAAAAAACACAATGAATTGAAAAAATGACACAATGATGAAAATAAGAAAAAAGACACAACGGTACATAAAAGACACAATGATATAACGCATATTCTAAAAACTAAAAGCTAAAATCCTAAAAAACGAAGACCTAAAAAACTAATGTCGTAGGGTTCGATAAGGCGGTTCTAATGTCGCTTGAATGAGTTCAATCGAAATCCATTTGATACCCTTCTTACGACTTCCTATTTTTCTTTCACTATGTATTTGATCTTAACCCATATTTTTTATGTTCATATAGGGGGGTTAACCATTTGTACCCCTATATAGAAATAGGGGTGTGTCCGTTTCTTGGGCGGATTGGTGTAATTTCGAAAGTATGTAATTGCTTGTAGTGTGTGGTCCGTCTCGAGACGCCCGTTTACGCTTGTTTTAATGAAGTTAACTTTAAAAAAAAAACCATTTGTACACCATATGTGTGTTCATGATTTGTACACCACATTTATCTTTAATTGTAAATAAAATCATTTTAAATACCATAATTTGTTAGAATAATAAATATGTAGATTTTAGTTTTATAAACCATTTAATTATATAATATTTTACAATATTTTTATTTCTCCAATACAAAACTTCAACTTATATAAATTATTTTTAACAACAATGTATTTGAAAATTGATTTTAATAATTTCAACTTTGCCTTATTTGTTGCAGGCTTTACTTCCAAAATTTTGGAGAACGGTCTAAGCTTTTAAACTATTTTTTTTCATCGAGCTTTTTTTTTTAACCAGGGGTTTAACCCGGTTTTTTTTTTTCATGACATGAATTTTGGGTATGTATTGGTTGGTTTTTGTGACACCCGGCAACTTCCGGTAACTAACTTTTGAAAACTTAGTAAAGTCTACCTTAGCGAGTCGCGCATACGTTACACAAAACAAGGTCGGTCGAGTCGAGTCGCACATCATTAGGGTTTTAACGTACGCAAGTCTCGAGTCCCGGGAATTGGTGAACGAGTGTGAACGTGTTTACTTTCATGCATTATGTGTTTATAATCATTATGTGACTTGCCGGTATGTGAAAATGTGTTAACATATGTTAAAACGGAGTTTAACGCGCCAAATACACCATCTTGGACCCTGTAGGCGATTAGCCTGGCTAATTGCCATCAGGGGTGGCGATTAGCCACTCCCTGTAGGCGATTAGCATGGCTAATTGCCTTCAGGGGTGGCGATTAGCCCTCTCTGTAGGCGATTAGCAGGGCTAATCGCCTGCAACTGCTGCATAATCGCCTGCAACATACTTGACGACTAAAAACACCTATAAATACCACCCTTGACCTCCAAAACATTATTTACACAACCCTAGCCGTCCCATAACATATCTCAACCCACAAACACCCTCTGGAACCCATTTTTACACACAAACAACCATTTCCAAGCTTATCCCATCATCTACTCTTAAATACAAGGTGTGTTCTTCAAACCCAAACCTTTAAATGATTATGTTTTACTCCCTAAATGTCCAGACCTGACTTTTAAAGGTTTTTGTCTTTGAAAATCCATTTAAAACCGTTCCTAAACAAACCCACACCTTTACATGTGTTAAATGTGTTATATGTGATTAAAGATAGAGTTTTTGGGATCTAATCATGATTGTTTTTGTGTTATTATGATGTTTATAGCTGTTACAAGTTAGTATGATGATGTCCTAGGAGTTTGGATGGTTTTGGTCGTGTATTATGGATACTTGATATTTTGACCCGTTTGAATGATTTTGGGTGATTTAGGATGATATGAGGTGTGTTGTTGATTGCTTGATGTTAGGGTTTGCTCTAGGATGATGTTAGAACAGTGGGATGCTTTCGGACAACGTGATTATGTGATTAGATCTGAATATTTGCTATTTAGGGCAAGTTATTGCATGTTGATGTGATGTTTTCATGTTAAATTGCTATTTTGGGAAAACGCTCGCATTCGAGACTGTTAGAATGATGAAAACTTAGGGGTTTTGCTTGAAATATGTTTGTTAATATGTTAGAATGATTATTGGGTGTTTGCGCACGTTTCGGATCTGATCTGGAGGGTTAAACGCGCGAAAAACCACAATTGCTGCACTGCAGGCGATTAGCAATCCTAATCGCCTATGTATCAGGCGATTAGGGGCATAATCGCCTGATGTATGGGCTACTCGTGTGACCTTGCATGCGATTAGCTCCCTAATTGCTAGCAAGTCATGCAATTGTGATCCTAATTGCTAGCAAGTCATGCAATTGTGACCCTAATCACTAGTTAAGCCCTGAATTGCATACCACATGACCATAATCGCCTGATATGCATGTGATTAGCCCTAATCACCTATCATAGGTGGTGATTAGCCCTGCTAATTGCCTGTTGACCATCCCTAATCACGTGTTGACTTTCCTAATTGCATGCTAAGTCCCTAATCGCATGAAATGCTGTTGTAAGTGTATTTTAACATCCCGAAACCCGATTTGACACCTAGGAACATGATAGGAACCCCGTGACATGCTTAGAAACATAGTAACACGTGTTCGGACTTGTTCGTACGTTAATGGACCTATGTGTTAGAATCGTTGAACTTTAACGCATGTTAAGTGCTGAGTTGCATGATTTGTGAATGTTTGAGTATGAGATGAACACGTGGGGTCTCGGGTCACCAATGGGATGTCGAGTCTTGTACATTTGGTCAGTTTAACAGTCAACGCATTTTCAAACGAACCTGGTTATGGTCTGGGCATCTAGGGACTAACTAACCTACGGGTTGTTAGTCTAAGTACTTGTAACTGTCATATGTTAGGTCGCCGCTTTACGGGGCTAGCATAGCTTGTTGGTTTAAATCACTTTCGAAGTAACGCAACCCAAGGTGAGTTCACGGCCCCTCTTTTATACGCTTTCTTTCGGGGGAGAAACATGCCACGCAATTTAACAAACTTAATGCTTTCGTATAAACATGTAACTCTTTTGAAAACGCTTTACTCATTTTGAATACGTAACTGTTTTTGGGAAATGACTTGTTGTAAACACGCTACGCTTTCGAAACACTTTTGGGGAAAGCAACACTTTTGGAAAGCAACACTTTTGAATGCAACGCTTTTGAAACACAACTCTTTGATTTGCAACGCTTTTGTTTACTACACGACGAAACAAGGAGTCCCGGGGGAAACCATGAATGTGCGGGATAGCACAACGGGGAAATGTGGATAGATCTATTGGGCCTGACCAACCCCACCCGTCGGCTAGGAGCCAGGCGGGTGCATATTGTCTCTAGTTTAGCAACACAAGCAACTCAAACACGGGCAGCAACTCAAGCAACGCTGTCAGTAATGGTTTCAGCATCACAGTCGTGGTAGTAGTAGGAAACGCTTGTTTATTCGTTTAACGTATCTTATGACATGGTATTTTGTGATCAACGCGCAACACACGGAAACTTATTGTAAACTTAAACCTGTGAACTCACCAGCATTATATGTTGACCCGTTTTTGGCATGATTTCTCAGGTCGCTAAGGTAGCAGCATCTCAGGGCTTAGGCGCACGCGTCTGCACGGCGTCTAGTTTAGGTTCATGGTTTTGTTATTAAACGAGTTTGGAAACTTTTGGGATTTTGTTTTTGTAAAACAATGCTTCCGCTGTCATTTCAAATGGTTTGGATTTATGTTTTTATTTTACGTATCTTACCATATAGTGTTGTTTATTGTGACCGTTGACTTGGATCCTGGTGTGTCACACGCCTCGCGGTAGAACTCCGCATGTGGTAATTTGAGGGTGTGACAGATTGGTATCAGAGCCAATGGTTATAGTGAACTAGGACTGCATGTAGAGTCTAGACTATAGCCGAGTCTCACACACTAGACGGTCACATACATTCGAGTCGTGTCTTTTGGTAAACATACTAACCTTGTCGGGGTGTCGGTATCCCTACCACATGGTGTCACATTGCCTATCTCATTCTTGGGTATTCCTAGCTTCACTTTACTTTCTCCTTCGGGTTTACAGTCGTGGGAACTTGTTTGATGATCTTTTGAGTTGGTTATATCTTCCTAGGATGTGGGTGTCGGGTGACTTGAGGTTCGAGCTCGGGGCACGCCTTGAGGACCATGTAGAGCAATTTATCATTTCGGGTGCACACGAAATGATAAGTTGAAATGCATGAAAGACTTGGCGGATCTCGGGTTGGGATTAATGGTCACATTGGGCCCAATTCTGGATTTTTCGTATTCTCTTGGCTTAGCGTTGGTGATGGGTCTGAGTGTTTGTTTCTTGTCTTTCTCAGAAGATGTCTGGAATTCGCGGTGGACGTAGAGGCGGTGGTCGTACTGGCGGACGCAATGGTGGCGGTGGTCATGGAGGGGTGAACCTAACCCAGGAGGATCTGAACACCTTGCTGCAGGCTGCCTTTCAGGCATGACACAATGCTCATGGCGGTGAGTTGATGCTATCAGTTTTGCCTCGTTGTGAGCATGGTATCCTTCTTTTGTGGTTTTCTTACGTGTTTCGTTTCAGGCGGTGTTGTTAACCCACCCCCAGCCATGTGTACGTTCAAGATGTTTCGGGACTGTAAGCCCCATGAGTTCTCTGGCACGGAAGGGGCTGTAGGCATGCTCAAGTGGCTAGAGAAAGTGGAGTCCGTATTCATAATGTGCAATTGTCTTCCCGAGGATCGGGTGAAGTATTCTGTTGGGCTCTTCACAGATGTTGCTCTGACTTGGTGGAACAACATCACTAAGAACATGGGTATAGGTGAAGCCTATGCCATGCCATGGGAGAGCTTTGTGCAGCTATTGAAAAGGGAGTACTGCCCCAGGGAGGAGGTACAAAAATTGGAACATGAGGTTTGGAGCCTCAAGATGGTGGGGTCTGAGATTGAAGAGTACACTGTGAGGCGTAACGAGTTGGCGGTGCTGTGTCCTGACTTGCACGTACCAGAATACAGGAGGATCGAGCACTACATTTCAGGGTTAGTACCAGAGATAGCGGGGTTAGTGGCTGCGGGAAATCTTCCTACTTATGCAGAGGTGGTTCGATCGGCTCATCGGATGACTAATCTGAAGGTGAATGAAGGTGTTTTACCTGCTCGTGGTTCGACTGTCAAGGCTCCAGAGGGCAGCAAGCGCAAGTTGGAAGGCTCGGGGAAGAGTTCGGCTCAAGAACAGCCACAGCAGCAGACCAGGAAGCTAGTGGCGGTGGGGTCACCGTCGACTCAAAATCAGGGTGGGTACACGGGAAAGAACCCTAAGTGCAACCAGTGCGGGTACCATCATGTTGGGAGTTGTGATACGTTTCGTTGCAACCGTTGTCTTCGCTATGGCCATCTGGCCAAGGATTGTAGGGTCAACACTCAGGCAGGACAAGTTCAAGCAGTTGCCCCCACTCCTACTCCTCGGGGAAACCAAGGGTGCTTCAATTGTGGTGAATCAGGGCATTTCAAGCGAAATTGCCCAAAGCTGAATCAGGGAGAGGCAGGCACAGCAAGAAATGGAGGGAACAACCAGGGCGGTGGTGTAGCTGCTCGTGCTTATGTTATTGGGGCTAGGGAGAACCAGGAGGACCCAGACACTGTTACCCGTACGTATTCTTTCTCATCTTTTGTTACGCCTTGGTTTTACTCTTTCGCATTGTTGTGTGTTCATGTCTTTGGGTGTTTCCTTGGGGTTTGGTCTTTACTTCTCACTCTTTGGGGTCGATGGGGGTCCGTTGGGGATGTTACTTGGACGGTACCAGTGGGTTAGTATACCGATCACAGTAGTCCCCAGTAGGCCTTCGATCGGGGGTCTCTTGTCTCATATTCACTCGCTGTCTTTTGGGAACGTTACTTGGACACACACAGAGGTCGACGCTCATCACTGTTGGGGCCAAAAGAATCTCGGGGCGAGATTCCTTTTAACAGGGGGATGATGTGACGACCCGGAAATTTTTCTCCTTATTTTGTCTTCTCTTTTCGACTTCGGGAAATTTTCGGGACGAAAATTCTTTTAACAGGGGGATGATGTGACACCCGGCAACTTCCGGTAACTAACTTTTGAAAACTTAGTAAAGTCTACCTTAGCGAGTCGCGCATACGTTACACAAAACAAGGTCGGTCGAGTCGAGTCGCACATCATTAGGGTTTTAACGTACGCAAGTCTCGAGTCCCGGGAATTGGTGAACGAGTGTGAACGTGTTTACTTTCATGCATTATGTGTTTATAATCATTATGTGACTTGCCGGTATGTGAAAATGTGTTAACATATGTTAAAACGGAGTTTAACGCGCCAAATACACCATCTTGGACCCTGTAGGCGATTAGCCTGGCTAATTGCCATCAGGGGTGGCGATTAGCCACTCCCTGTAGGCGATTAGCATGGCTAATTGCCTTCAGGGGTGGCGATTAGCCCTCTCTGTAGGCGATTAGCAGGGCTAATCGCCTGCAACTGCTGCATAATCGCCTGCAACATACTTGACGACTAAAAACACCTATAAATACCACCCTTGACCTCCAAAACATTATTTACACAACCCTAGCCGTCCCATAACATATCTCAACCCACAAACACCCTCTGGAACCCATTTTTACACACAAACAACCATTTCCAAGCTTATCCCATCATCTACTCTTAAATACAAGGTGTGTTCTTCAAACCCAAACCTTTAAATGATTATGTTTTACTCCCTAAATGTCCAGACCTGACTTTTAAAGGTTTTTGTCTTTGAAAATCCATTTAAAACCGTTCCTAAACAAACCCACACCTTTACATGTGTTAAATGTGTTATATGTGATTAAAGATAGAGTTTTTGGGATCTAATCATGATTGTTTTTGTGTTATTATGATGTTTATAGCTGTTACAAGTTAGTATGATGATGTCCTAGGAGTTTGGATGGTTTTGGTCGTGTATTATGGATACTTGATATTTTGACCCGTTTGAATGATTTTGGGTGATTTAGGATGATATGAGGTGTGTTGTTGATTGCTTGATGTTAGGGTTTGCTCTAGGATGATGTTAGAACAGTGGGATGCTTTCGGACAACGTGATTATGTGATTAGATCTGAATATTTGCTATTTAGGGCAAGTTATTGCATGTTGATGTGATGTTTTCATGTTAAATTGCTATTTTGGGAAAACGCTCGCATTCGAGACTGTTAGAATGATGAAAACTTAGAGGTTTTGCTTGAAATATGTTTGTTAATATGTTAGAATGATTATTGGGTGTTTGCGCACGTTTCGGATCTGATCTGGAGGGTTAAACGCGCGAAAAACCACAATTGCTGCACTGCAGGCGATTAGCAATCCTAATCGCCTATGTATCAGGCGATTAGGGGCATAATCGCCTGATGTATGGGCTACTCGTGTGACCTTGCATGCGATTAGCTCCCTAATTGCTAGCAAGTCATGCAATTGTGATCCTAATTGCTAGCAAGTCATGCAATTGTGACCCTAATCACTAGTTAAGCCCTGAATTGCATACCACATGACCATAATCGCCTGATATGCATGTGATTAGCCCTAATCACCTATCATAGGTGGCGATTAGCCCTGCTAATTGCCTGTTGACCATCCCTAATCACGTGTTGACTTTCCTAATTGCATGCTAAGTCCCTAATCGCATGAAATGCTGTTGTAAGTGTATTTTAACATCCCGAAACCCGATTTGACACCTAGGAACATGATAGGAACCCCGTGACATGCTTAGAAACATAGTAACACGTGTTCGGACTTGTTCGTACGTTAATGGACCTATGTGTTAGAATCGTTGAACTTTAACGCATGTTAAGTGCTGAGTTGCATGATTTGTGAATGTTTGAGTATGAGATGAACACGTGGGGTCTCGGGTCACCAATGGGATGTCGAGTCTTGTACATTTGGTCAGTTTAACAGTCAACGCATTTTCAAACGAACCTGGTTATGGTCTGGGCATCTAGGGACTAACTAACCTACGGGTTGTTAGTCTAAGTACTTGTAACTGTCATATGTTAGGTCGCCGCTTTACGGGGCTAGCATAGCTTGTTGGTTTAAATCACTTTCGAAGTAACGCAACCCAAGGTGAGTTCACGGCCCCTCTTTTATACGCTTTCTTTCGGGGGAGAAACATGCCACGCAATTTAACAAACTTAATGCTTTCGTATAAACATGTAACTCTTTTGAAAACGCTTTACTCATTTTGAATACGTAACTGTTTTTGGGAAATGACTTGTTGTAAACACGCTACGCTTTCGAAACACTTTTGGGGAAAGCAACACTTTTGGAAAGCAACACTTTTGAATGCAACGCTTTTGAAACACAACTCTTTGATTTGCAACGCTTTTGTTTACTACACGACGAAACAAGGAGTCCCGGGGGAAACCATGAATGTGCGGGATAGCACAACGGGGAAATGTGGATAGATCTATTGGGCCTGACCAACCCCACCCGTCGGCTAGGAGCCAGGCGGGTGCATATTGTCTCTAGTTTAGCAACACAAGCAACTCAAACACGGGCAGCAACTCAAGCAACGCTGTCAGTAATGGTTTCAGCATCACAGTCGTGGTAGTAGTAGGAAACGCTTGTTTATTCGTTTAACGTATCTTATGACATGGTATTTTGTGATCAACGCGCAACACACGGAAACTTATTGTAAACTTAAACCTGTGAACTCACCAGCATTATATGTTGACCCGTTTTTGGCATGATTTCTCAGGTCGCTAAGGTAGCAGCATCTCAGGGCTTAGGCGCACGCGTCTGCACGGCGTCTAGTTTAGGTTCATGGTTTTGTTATTAAACGAGTTTGGAAACTTTTGGGATTTTGTTTTTGTAAAACAATGCTTCCGCTGTCATTTCAAATGGTTTGGATTTATGTTTTTATTTTACGTATCTTACCATATAGTGTTGTTTATTGTGACCGTTGACTTGGATCCTGGTGTGTCACACGCCTCGCGGTAGAACTCCGCATGTGGTAATTTGAGGGTGTGACAGTTTTGGCCCAAAACCATAACTGAGACGTGGGATAATAAATACCATAACGGTTATGGTGGGTTTAGTTCATTGGTTATGAATGTTATAGCTGGTGGTTATAGGTTGGTTAGCTATGAAATTGGGTCTAGCTAAAAAACGCTCATAACAAAAAAATTGTATATTATTTGGGTCGAAAAGTTTGTGTTTGAACCTTTTTAAACAAGTAATAAATTGTTATTACACATTTCTATATACAAGTATATTATATACCATTAATAAGTAAATGTGATATGTACTATTATAATTGTCTATTCCCAAATATTCAAACAAAACAATATGATATAATGTATAAATTCAAACAAATGTTCAACCAAAACGATATGGTATAACCTATAAATTCAAACAAACGTTTATGGTAAAAAGTGCAACACCTGACAAAGAGTTTACTACATGTCGGTTCGGTTGTGGCGGGTATGAAAACATTAATAACCATAACTGACCCGCTACATTCGTTTTTTTAGAAAAACAATAACCGACCTGCCGGTTTTTTATTTGGTTCATTTTTTGATTAATTTGGTTATGGTTCTGGTTAATTCGGTTTTTTGCACACAATATATCTCATTCTTATCCATTTCTCTCTAGCTATGCTACCACCACCGTACCTATCACGACTGTCGACAACAGGCACCACTGGGTGTGGATCGTTGGAACTCAACGTTTTTGGTTGTGTGGAACTAACCAAGAGGAGTGGGTGAAAATGGTTGCAGATTTTAGAGCGTTCGTCTCAAATCCAAAAGGCAGAAGGAGAGAAGAAGACTAGGGTTTCATTAATATTCCAGACTTTTAATGATATTGTGTGTATTGCAAATATGGTGACGGTTGTAGCGAAATCAAACGGCGACTAGGGTTCAGATCAACATTCAGACGATTTTGGTAAGTTTGGTCTACCAAGATAAATCTTCTGGTCAAATCATCTTTATTCTTTGAATTTTTTGTTCTTCTGGTGACTTATGTGTTGTTTTTGAACTTGGATTCTTCTTGGATTGTGATAACATAGGCTGCAGTGGATATGATAAAGGGAAGAGAAGGAAGGCGATGTTGATGGTGGTGGGGTGGTGGCGGTGTAATAATGGTGAGAAAAATGGGGCGATAGTGATTTTATAGAAATATATTTTAAAAATATATGTATTTAACATGTGACCATCCACATAGATATCCACACATACACTAACGGAGTAAGACCGCGGTTAACAAAAGCCCGTTGAAGGAAAATATGTTGAAAGTTAGGACTGTCCCATAAGAATTTCTTAAGTTGAGATTTATGTCAACCACTGTATCAAAGGTTAGCATTATTAAAATCCATTCCCCCTATTATAACGAGTTAATTAACTTTACATAAATAGTTTGATTTATCATAAAACATGATTATAAAAAATACATATGAGAAATGATGATGATATATATAAAGATAAGGACATGTAAGGTCGTTTATTGGGTTTATTAAAAAAATGAGTGTTTCAAGGATGGGTACAAGTTTTATATGTCGGCTTACTGGACATGTTTGGGATGTTTTAGGTAAGTGAGGCTGTTAGGTAAACAGACGCCCGGAAGCCCCATCCCCTTGTTTTTGCCCCGTCCCAACTCCACACACCGCCCCGGAAGCCCCGTCCCCTCCCACCCCCGTCTCCCATCGGACGTATGGGACGCACCAATCAGGGATTTTCTTTTCTTTTTTTTTTTAATTCCAACGGCTATTTTTTTTTTTAAATGCTTAAGACATGGGTTTTCATGTCTGCACACCCCACCCATGTCTCAAGAATAGTGAGACACCACTTTGATGATGTGGCAGCCTACGTGGCACTGGGACATGTGTTTTTCCATGTCTGCTTACCCACTAGCCTGATGGTCTTTACATGTTTTTTTGGGTTTTAGGTTAAAAGATGATCTACGTGTAACATGTTACTAAGTTGACATGTCTACATTTTTACAAGGTTTAGATTTACATGGAGTATCTTATTCTTCTTTTCTTTTTATTTTTTATTTTTCAATTTGTTCCATTTTTTACTTGCCAAAAATAATTTAAAATTAAAATTCACTTGTGTTAAAGCAGTTGGCCAAAAGTCATATCCCGTAAATACGAGTATCCACAAGAAAAAAATAAGTAGATAACAAGATCACATAAAAGGATGTTACTTGTGACACATACGAATTTTTAATTGTTTAGATTGTACATCAATCAAGTACTTGAGTTGGGTAAGGGTGGTTGGAGTGCCATCGGTGTGGGACAGGATGACCGAAGTGGTTGTACAACACCACGCGCTAGGGAACACCGCATCACCGCTTAGGATAAAAGCTTAATAAAACAATTACTACATTTAGAATGATTAAAAGTAAGAAATAAAGAGGCACACAAAGTCCTTAATGCATATTCATATGGGCCCACAATGTTCCATACGTTGGTGGCCCTAGGAGAAAAGCGGTGTCCTCCAACGGGGCCTTTGGAAGGGTGTGTCCAAAGCATCCAAGGGCGGCCCAAAGAGACTCCCATTAAACATGATTTTGTGTAACCAAAACCTTGTAATTAATTAGATTATTGTAAGTAATGGACACCTAACGGGCTTCTAGCTTAGAAGTGTTAATGTGTGAAGTTAAGATGTTACTAGTTAGAGTGAGTGGTTAAGGGTTACAGTCAAATGAAAATGAAAGAGAACTATGGGTAAATATAAATGATGTGTAAATTTGACGTTTAAAAAAAGGGACACAAGTCATTTTGTTATTTATTAACTTTTTAATGAATTTATCCGAAGTCAAAAGCAATATATGTAACTTTTTAGCAAAAACTATTTTATTAGATGTATTATTCATTTGGATGTTTTTTCATAAATATTAATAAATATGTTTGCCCCTTAATATAGTTTATTAGTTTAACATGTGACGTTTTGCCGGCCAATTCTGAACTACCTAATCGAGGTTATATTTTATGGAGAAGACAGCATAATGAGTTTAAAAAAATCAATTAGTAACTCATTCATCACTTCTATGTAAGAAATATGTCCGGTTCAATGAACACTGTTTCCTTCCTATAAACATACTTTCTTCGTTATTTGGACGGCAGAAAACATAAATAGTCATTTAAGGAAAGAAAAATACAAAAATGAAAGTGTACCAATTAATTAATTAAATAATCATAAAGTAGTTCTACAAAACTTCGTAAATTATCTGAAAGTACTACTACAAAAACCCTAATGAGAATTTACTTATAAATTTCTATGCCTTGTTTATAAATTATATATCGTAACCTATAGAAAGAATTTGTTAAACTTGCATCTCTTTAAGAACGTGATCGAGGCAGACCGAAACTGTCTTCGGAAGAGTAGATTAGGAATGATTTGATAGCCTTGCACCGCTTTAAGGACATGGTCGAGAATATTTGTTTGTGGAGACGCATGATTAGGGTTAATGACTTTTAGGAGGATGATACAGTTGGGTGTAGCTAGTTGTGTTACGTCTTGCTTGCGTGTCAATATGATGTGTTATTAGTCCCTTTTATATACGTTCGCACTCATCTTATTGTGTAGCCTTAAAAATAATATTTTTAGTACCGTATCTTTTTATTGTTGATTTTAGAGTAGCTTTGTGTCTATCTATATTCCATCTAACTACTATGTTTGGTTGTGGCTTATGAGTTGGGAGTCTCATTGGAAGTAGTCTTTTTATCATTTGTGATAAAGGTAAGGTCTGCCTATATCTTATCACATGGGTGCACAAAATATATTTTTTTTAGAACCCGGAACCGGGTTGGTCAACAAAGTCAATAACCGAGTAGGGTAGGAACCGGTTCCTACCCAGTACGTTCAAGTTTGGCTAGTTTTTTTCGGTTTTAGCCGGTTTGGGTCTGGGTTTTGACCGGTTAGAGGTGGAACCGGTTCATGTTTCTTTTTTTAAGCCCTTGTATACATATGTTTAGAAGGGGAATTGGGAAAATGGTGTTTAGGAGCATGGATAATATATAGATTCAGTTGAATATTACAACATAATATGGCAAGAATTCGATGGATGATTTGATTTGGTTGAAAGTTAAATTGTAATGTACTAAAAAATTGCTGGATTGAATGAAAAAAAAAACATTAGAATGAAAAATATGTTTAAATTGGACGAACTCCTGTCCTGCCGCGAAGCGTGGGACATGGGTAGAAATACGAATGCATTTCACGCAATGTGCGTCATAAAAAGACACTAAACTCCCGTCACGAAACGCAAGTGAAAACACGAATGTCTTTCGCGCAACTCCCGTCATAGAAAGCTGCTAATTATTTTAATCAACATAAAACACGATTACACGAAACTTCCGAAATCTTTTTCCCGTATCTTGCCCTTGCTAACTTACTTTTAAAGTAATCTCACATTCTCACTCTCACATCCTCATTTTAATAGATGAAGTTTGGGCTAGCCCAAATAAGTGGGCCAATATATTGCTTACAACGATGGACGATCATCTTCAGTTTTCTTCTTAATGGATTTGTTGTTGGGTACAAAACAAGAGGACATGATACATCATCTCTTTTGTAAATTTGTTTTTTATAATATAACTATGAAAACTATACTTGTATATTTTACATCCTTTTTATTCTTGTTTTATACTTATTTTATAATAAATATACCGTGTTAGGATCAAATATACAGTAAAAGAAAAATATGAAGTAGCAGAAAGGGTATTAAACGGACTCCGATTGAACTCATTCAAGTGGCATTGGAATCGTCTTATCGAACCCTACGATCTTAGTTTTTAGGTTTTCATTTTTTTGGATTTTTAGCTTGTAGTTTTAGAATTTACGTTATATCATTATGTCTTTTATGTAGCATTGTGTCTTTTTCTTATTTTAATCATAGTGTCATTTTTGCGATTCATTGTGTCTTTTTTTTTTCGCTATTGTGTTATATTTTGTGGCTTATTGTGTCGTATTTTGTGATTTATTGTGTTTTTTGTATCGTTCTCGCCCTTCTCATTTTTGTTACACTTTACACTGTATAGAATAGCATTACCCTAAATATTACATGCCTTAATTTTTATAATTAAGAGCTCTCCTTGCTATCGTCAAACGTATTAAATATTGATATATTGTTAAAGCTCGTATTGTTTCTAGTCACATTTGATTTATAGTGAGTTTGTGTGCGTTTTGCGTCAATTTGAGGTACTTAGCATGCTTTTACAAGTCTTGCGTTACGGTGGTATATGTTTGTTGCTTACTACTTAGCATAGTTTTACGACCCCCCGCATCTGCAACATGGGGTCAACAACGGCACCGGTACATGTATGCTTTTTATGGTTTTCAATCGATGTAAAACATGTGCCAAGTGTCGGTAACATGCTGATATTGCAATGAACCGAATCGATACATTTTAAAAGCTCGCCACAAAGCGCGGAGAATCCCACTAGTTATTAACAACTAAATAGATGTGAGAAGAGTAGTAGCACTTGTTGATGAATGCTTTTTATCTTCTTGGGGTGTCAAGAAAATGGGGCCTAAAGCCGTGACTTTGGTTTACTCCTATTGAGTCGGCCCTGGGCTTTGTGTTGACATATTTTCCCTTAAGTAACCGGACATACCTCTCACACCACCTACCAACCCACCACCTCACTGGAAACCACGCACCCTCACACTGCTGGAAATCACCCATCAAATGTTGTCTTCTCTGTTGACATAAATGATGAAAACAAAGTTACACACCAAACAAACATTTACTGAACACTAAACAACCATCAATTGAACTTCTAGTGTTGAGCTAAGTACCACTTGAACTGATGCTAAGAAACTTATCAAGTAATTCTAAATAAATGTTTCTATTGCCGGTGACAGTTACAACTGAAGTAACTTAATGATGATAAGAGCAAGTATTTGCTGGTGGATGGTTATTATTGCCA
This sequence comes from Ambrosia artemisiifolia, assembly GCA_032199755.1. NCBI lineage: Eukaryota > Viridiplantae > Streptophyta > Magnoliopsida > Asterales > Asteraceae > Ambrosia > Ambrosia artemisiifolia. The sequence goes on from CM063517.1 coordinate 5,314,643, forward strand.
TTGGAGTTAAGTCTTTGTTGGGGAAAGACTTACTACTCATGAGTTGGAGCTGGTGCTTAAGTTCTAATAACAATTTAGCACTGTTGCTCGTGGCAAGCTGTTATTACAAACGAGATCCACGTACCATAACAAGACATAAAGTAGCTATATTGGTGAATAATTTGCAAGTGGCGAAGATCAAAGCCAAGTTATGGTTGATGAGTAACTTGATGCCGTTGAAGAGATACACCAACAATATCAAGAGTTTCAAAGTAAAAAAAAAAATTATTCATCTTCGTTGTAACTTCTTTAGAGAATCATAGCTAGTTTATAGCTCTAAAACCGTATAAGATTTTTGTGATTTTAGACTTATAAAGATAACAATATTTTGAAATAAATCAAATATAGCAATTTGAGATTTGTCTTCTTGAGATCTAAATTTCTTTTGATCAAACAATGATTTCTAACTAAATAAATGCCACAAATCAGACTAAGCTTTATAAATCAACCAATTAGATTATTCAACACCCAATAGTGGAATTTCCATGCCATATGCTTTTTTCCTTATTGTGTCATCATGTGGAGTAGATGGATTTGGTCCTTATTGTGTCACTTACATATTTTTAAACAATATTTAAATATCATTCAATAATTATTTCTTAAAATAGTCACATAAATAAAATAAAAATATATGTATATGAAACATTTGTCAAAATACTTGGTTGAATAACATATGTGGACATTTTCTTGCTTTCCCATAATAACGATTTTCTTTGACTTCTCTCTAGATATATCATCAATTTTGCTAACGATGTACTGGTGGAGTGATTGGAGAAAGACTTAGTGTTTTTTGTGACCTAGGTTCGATTCTCACCCTCTTCATTATTTTATGTGGCATCCGGGCAATGATGGTGACAAATGCACCGAGTAACGTTCAATCATGAGCCGCACCCGGTTTTCACCCGGCTGTTGCTCCAGCGAGGAAACTTGTGTGGAGGTAGTACGGTTCCAGGGGAACGCCGTAACTAAGTCTGATACACCAGCGCGGACCGGATTAAAATAACGTAATCTATGACAGACCTTGGCTAAGACTACCAGTTATACAACATAATATTGGATCACAATTACCGTTAAAAAAAAAAGATACATCATCAATTCTACCAAATAAATAGACTTATTATATTATTATTAATATTATTATATTAATGTTATCATTAGCCAACACGCTTTTAGGGATTTTGCCATGATTTTGCTCCAATAAACCCAGTAATCGTCTCCAATTTCACGACTCTATTCAAACCCACTTCGTCTTCTTCAATTCGCTGACTGAAAAGCCTCACCAATAATAATAATGGCCGATCAAGAAGGAGGAGATTTGGTGAGTCAACTGGTTGACTCAGTTAGAGAAATATCAGGGTTACCTGAGTGCAGAAACGCTGTAAAGAAGATGTATGGGAACTTGATGAGGCGAGTAAAGCTTTTAAGCCCTTTGTTTGAGGAACTTAAAGACAATGAACAACAGCTTGACGATGCTGATCTTAAAGGGCTGCAAGCTTTGAAAATTGCTCTGAATTTGGCTTTGGAGGTTCTTAAATCAGTTAATGATGGCAGTAAGATTTATCAGGTAAAATTGTTGATTATTTGTTTAATTTATGTTGTGGATTGAATTCTGTAAAAGGGTTTGTAATTGATCATGATTAGATTGTTGGGTCTCTTTCAAAATGTGATTTTTCCTCAGTTTTATTGATTTTGTGTTGTTGATTTGGAACTTATTTATCGCTTTGTGGGTTCTTGATTGGCAGTTATATTTGCTGTAAGGATAACTTAGGTTTTGCTGAATTCTTAAGGAATGAATTATGCAAAAATGCCATAAAATAATGTTATTATGACTTGTATAAGTTTATATTTCAGTTTATGCATCAATATAATGCTTAGTTTTGTGTTTTATGATCTTAAACAGCATTAGTTGTTTTAGACTTTTAGGAATTCTTGAAGCTGGTTCCATGTGGTTGTGTTTTTGTTTTTCCATTCTTGATACCGTTAACGGATTAGGACTACCCTAGTGCATTTGAATGCTGTTTTTTATTTTCATACTTACTAGTTTTGAAGTTTAATGTTGGCCGATTTGACCTCTTAAGTCACGTTTGGTTTTTTTCTAAAAGTAGATATCATGAAATAGGTAGAATAGTCAGTCTAGATTCGTGCTTTATTCTGCATTTCGGTATATCTGAAGGCATATAAAGTAGTCTGTTACCCTTTATCACAGGCGCTTCAAATTGAGAAAACCGCAGGCAAGTTCCATGCAGTAACAACACAGATTGAAGAGGCATTGAGCCAAATTCGTTATGAGAGACTCAATTTATCCGAGGAAGTTCATGAACAGGTCTCTTTCCTTCTTTCAAACAGAATGAATAACTGGTTATGATTTCCGTCCCTAACAGAAGTTATTTTTTTTTAGATTGAACTCGTGCATGTGCAATTTAAAAGAGCAAAAGGGAGAATGGATTCTTTTGATTTGCAGCTTCAGAGAGATTTGGCTATGGTGAATACGAGAGACGAGCCTGACCTTGAAACAATTAAAAGATTATCTGAAAAGCTGCATCTCACAACAGTTAGCGATCTACAAAGGGAATCAAATGCGATTCATGATATGATGAGAGCGACTGATGGCTGTGCTGAAGACGACTGCATTGAGATGTTGTCGTTTCTTTTGAAGGAAATTAAAGGTTGTGTGATGTTGGGAAATCCAGAAGTTGATATGGAGGAGGGGGAAAAGAGTGTGATGAGGCATCGATCTCCTGTCATTCCAGATGATTTTAGGTGCCCGATATCTCTTGAATTGATGAAAGATCCTGTGATTGTGTCAACTGGGCAGGTAATACAAATTGCAATTTAATGTTTTTTGCAATGTTTAAGGAAAGTTTTTTTTTTACATAAATTTACAAATGTCCTTTCCCATTTGTCCCAATTGGTTAATTTTTGTGGGTCATGGTCACTAATTTTTGTGATTGTGTCCTTTCATACTAGCTATAACGGAACAATTTGATATCAGCACATATTTACCCATTTTTCATAACTGACCCTAAGAAGCCTATACTCTCATTCCAGAAAATGTCATATTTGTTTTAAAATTGTTATTTTTTCTATTAAATTTTTGTATAGTTAAAATTCGCCAAACACTATCTTCTATAGCCTTGTTTTGTATAGCATATGATCGCTTTCAAAATGTACATCCAAGCACCCCCTGAAGCCTTTTTGAAAGCGGGAACTTTAAAATGTGCTGCAAGAATTCACTGTTGAACTCTATGGTCTAAAGTCATTTATATAATTTTTTTGAAACCTCAATGGTTTAGATTATATGTATTTGTGGTAAGATTAAACACTTCATCTTCACAAATGGACCATTTCCTTTTGACTCTTTCCAGTTCATGTATAGTAATTTAGAAGGCTTAATTATGTTCTTTTTGTTTCTGATTTTGTAGAAGATTTCCACATTGTTAGGCATTATTATATGTATGTAACTAGCCTATACAAAGAGAATTTCTTTCACCTATTTATGACCTTTTTTACCACCAACTTTTCTGGTCAATACAGGTTTACTGTTTAATACATTGTTTCTGTGTGTGTGTATGCATTCGTATCTAAGTCAATTTTCGCTTGTTTTCTTGCTATTTTGCAGACGTATGAGAGAGCGTCTATTCAAAAATGGCTGGATGCCGGACACAAAACATGCCCAAAAACTCAACAAACATTACTACACACGGCACTGACTCCAAACTATGTCTTAAAAAGTCTTATTGCTTTATGGTGCGATAGTAACGGTGTTGAGCTGCCTAAATCTAACAACAAAGCAGGACGAAGCGGTTCAGAGTGTGATCGAACCGTGATCGGCTCATTGCTCCAAAAGCTCGTGATCGGGGACTCAGATGAACAAAGATCAGCTGCAGGTGAGCTTCGGTTATTAGCCAAAAGAAATGCTGATAACCGAGTATGCATAGCCGAGGCCGGTGCTATTCCACTTTTAGTAGAATTATTATCATCTCGAGACGGTAGAACTCAAGAACATGCTGTCACCGCCCTTTTGAATTTATCAATAAACGAGACTAATAAAGGGATCATCGTGAGCGTTGGAGCAATACCTGAAATCGTCGATGTTTTAAAAAACGGGAGCACAGAAGCTCGAGAAAACGCAGCGGCCACCCTTTTCAGCCTATCAGTAGTGGACGAAAATAAAGTCGCCATCGGAGCCGCCGGCGCAATCCCGCCACTAATTGATTTGCTCCAAGAAGGGACACCTCGAGGGAAAAAAGATGCGGCTACCGCCATATTTAACCTGTGTATCTATCAAGGAAACAAGGTTCGGGCAGTTCGGGCTGGGATCGTACCACCGTTGATGAGACTGTTGAAAGATGCTAGCGGTGGGATGATGGATGAGGCGTTGGCGATTTTGGCTATACTTGCTAGCCACCATGAAGGGAAGATGGCTATTGCGGAAGCGGATCCAATGGAGGTTTTGGTGGAGGTGATTCGGTCTGGGTCGGCCAGGAACCGGGAGAACGGGTCAGCGGTTTTGTGGTCATTGTGCGCGGGTGATGTTCGGCTGTTGAAGATTGTGAAGGAGCTTGGAGCTGAAGAGGTGTTGAAGGAACTGTCTGAGAATGGAACTGATAGAGCAAAGAGAAAAGCTGGAAGTGTGCTGGAACTACTTCAACGAATTGAATCTGTTGAACCAACCACAGTGGTTGGTTAATGTTAATAATATTGTGATTTTATGTTATAATGGTGATTTCTTTTCTTTTTAAGAACAATAATTTATAAAACTGTTGTATAATATTGAGAGAGTTTGTATTGTATCCAAAGCTAAGAAATTTCTTTTGCAAGAATGTAAAACATGACTTATATTTTAAGACGAACAAGGGTGTGATAGTGTAGATTGTTGCTCGTCTACTTATTGTCTTCCATATCCTCCTCTGTACTTAGAGAAACTCCATTTCCTTGTGTCGATATCGTTGGTGTTTGTTTGAGTGTATGTATTAAAATTTTTTTGAATTTTGGAAAAACAAATGAAAATAAATCGCCATCCGTGGGACTCGAACCCACGACCACGTGGTTAAAAGCCACGCGCTCTACCAACTGAGCTAGAACGGCTTTTTGTCTTTGTTAGCAATCAAATATACAAGACTCATATAACGTAAAATTAAAGAGATGATTGAAAAGATTTGCGCACAGGTTAACTATTTGTTTGGTTTAACTGTTACTGATCCTATCACCGTTATACCATTGGGTTTACTGAGTTGATTGGACTTTTGTTGGTCGTTTAATTTTTTTTTTTTTTGTAATTACTACAAAAATAAAGTTGCAGTCTAACTATAACTAATTTATGGTATTTATTATTATTATTATTATTATTATTATTATTCGGTTACTATTTGTATTTACCGAGTTGACGCTAGCTCGCGTGTTGTCACACGATATTGATTATGAATGTTTTTAGTATCACCGTATGAGATGTAAAAATTGTTAAGTTTATTCAAAACATTCTTTCCCCAACCTACAACACCACACTAAATCTCCATTTTATCCAAGTGCAGGTACATCAAACACAAATGTGTGACAAAGTTGATTAAAAAAACGATTATTTTTTAAACCAATTACTTCCACCCTGTCAAAAATCATAGTATCTACTCAAAATACTCGAAACTTTATAAATAGAAAAGACATTAACTTAAAAAACATACAGAGACCGTTAAAACTTTGTATCAAAACAAATACTTAACTAAAACCTTGTGGAAAACCGTTTGAAGTTGTATAAAACTGAAAGAGTTTGTATTTGTATATGAAGTTGCATGTCTTTTGAAATGTATAGAACCATAAACTAATTTTTAATTGTAATAGTAGTTCATGTGATTCAGATTTACGGTGGTTGCCTATCTGACTACATATTTAATTTCTGCGAATTAAATTTTTTAAGTTTGATTTTTTTTTCTTTCAAAAATAATAAAGGAAAACAAATAACGCCATCCGTGGGACTCGAACCCACGACCACGTGGTTAAAAGCCACGCGCTCTACCAACTGAGCTAGAACGGCTTTTTGTTTTTACTCACCATCATATTCAAATATTACTTAAGTTAAACATTGTGTATAGAAAGTAACTTTTTCTCTCTTTTCCCTACACCATCAACACAAAACCTCCATAAACCGCCTTATCTCCACCGTCCACCACCACCACATCCATGACGGTATCCGCCATAACCACCGCCCTCTCCACCTTCCACATCTCCAAACCCTCCTCTCTCTCCTACACCCACCTCCATTTCCGTACATTACTATCCCATTCTCTCTCCTCTCCTTCCTCCTACTTCATCACCCCATGGATACACCCCACCTATTATCCGCGTCACCTCCACGTCACTGCCTACGTCAATTCACCCACAAAGAAAAAACCCAAACCCACCAAAGACCCAACGTCCGAACCCAGGTATTCCAAAGCCGCCAGAAGGTTTTACAACGAAAATTTTAAAGAATCCTCCTCTCAGAGGCTCAGTAAAGTCCTTGCTGCTGCTGGAGGTCTTATTATTATTATTATTATTATTATTATTATTATTATTATTATTATTTACTTTTCAATTCAATATTATTATTATTATTATGTACAATATGTTAACTAAAGTTTGTGAATTTTGGTGGTTTTAGTGGCTTCTAGAAGGAGCTGTGAGGAGCTGATCTTTGATGGGCGTGTGACTGTTAATGGATCCGTATGCAATACTCCTCAGGTCAGATTAATGGTTCATATTTACCTTATTTGTATTCTTGTTTATATTCTTATTTATATTCTTATAATGTGTTTGTAATTCCCTTTTGTTAATAATATTTATGTGCAGACTAGAGTTGATCCTAAGAAGGATATGATTTATGTTAACGGTAATCGTCTTCCCAAGAAGCTACCACCGAAGGTTTATCTTGCTTTGAACAAGCCGAAAGGGTTTGTTTTGTGTTTGTTTGTTGGTTGGTTGGTTAGTTAGAGCGCGTTTGGTTTTCGTGTGTGTTTGTTGTTTAGCGAGTTGAGATTTTTGCAGGTACATTTGCTCAGCTGGAGAGAGTGAAACTAAATCGGTCTTATCTCTTTTTAATGATTATATGAAGAGTTGGGTATGGCTAATGCCTAATTGTTCATTCATTATTTACATGTGTTGTGTTTAAGAGGTTACTTTACATGAAGTTGCTGTCTCTTTATCCAGGATAAAAGAAATCCCGGCCAACCAAAACCTCGGTTGTTTACTGTAGGACGGCTTGACGTTGCCACGACTGGGCTGATTATTGTGACAAATGACGGTATAATATACAGTTATACTTCTGTTTAGTTTGGTTGCACAGATTTTAAATGGTCGTGATGCTTTCAGGGGAGTTTGCACAGAAAATTTCTCACCCGTCATCTGGTTTATCCAAGGAGTAAGTTTCCATCTGGTTTATCTTGCAGTTGTTTTCTCAAATCATAAAGTTCTAAATGTTACGCATCTTATTTTGTGGCTCAAGGTACATTGCAACTATCGATGGGCCAGTACACAAACGACACTTGGTAGCAATTAGTGAGGGAACGGTAATTGATGGTGTTCATTGCACCCCAGATGCTGTAGAATTACTACCTCAACAGCCTGATAAAACAAGACCCCGCCTTCGCATTGTGGTAATTCATTGATTTTTGGCAGTTATTATTAGTGTCTATTGTTCTTGTCACACCCTCAAAATCCACTTGCGGAGTTTTACCGCGAGGCGCATGACAAACCAGGATCCAAGTCAATGATCACAATAAACAATACTAAATGAATTTCAAAAACATAGTTTAAAATCCCAAACATCAGCGGAAGCTAAATGTCGTTACATAAACAAAATAAAACCAAATGTTTAATGTTCAAAACCATGCAACTCTAACTAGACGCCGTGCAGACGCGTGCGCCCTAGTTCCACTTTGCTACCTTAGCGACCTGAGAAAACATGTAAGAGTTTACGTCAGCACAAAAATGCTGGTGAGTTTACAGGTTTGTAATCAAAGTTCCAAGTATAACCTGTCCATACTATAACAATTGTAAACCAAGTACGCTAGCTAGGCGCATGTACCATTACTACTACGATTGGAAAACCATTACTAACTCGCAAACCAGTTGTTGTGCCCGAATAGTAAACCTGTTCCTGTTTGAGACAATATGCACCCGCCCGGCGCTCCATGCCGACGGGTGGGGTTGGTCACTCCCAATAGCGCTATTCACATTTCCCCGTTGTGCAAACCAGCACATTCATGGTTTCCCCCCGGGACTTCCAAAGATCGTATAGTAAACCGTTTGAAAACCCATAGTATGACAGTTATTACCAAATAGTTGTTTAACACATGTTTTCTCCCCCGAAAACGAAAACCAAGTAAAGTGGGGCCGTAAACTCACCTTAGGTTGCGTTAACTTCAGCTAATAGAATAGTTCAACAAGCTATGCTAGTCCCGTAAAACAGCGACCTAACATATGATAGTTACAAGTACTTAGACTAATAACCCTTAGGTTAGTTAGTCCCTAGATGTCCAGACCATAACCAAGTTCGTTTGAAACACCGTGACTGTTTAACCGACCCAAAGTACAAGACTCGACATCCCATTGGTGACCCGAGACTCCCCGTGTTATGTTTACGCTCCAAAACATACAATCACGCAAGTGCACTTAACATACGTTAACACACAACAAGCTATAGCACATAGTTCACGTATCACCGAAATACATCCAAGTATATGTTACCAAGTTATTAGACATGTTACGGGGTTCCTAGCATGTTCTTAGGTGTCAAAACGGGTCTCGGAATGCTAAAATATACATACAGCAGTAGTACACGCGATTAGGAAAAGTCAACTAGCATTTAGGTTGGTCAACTGGCATTTAGGAAAGCTAATCGCATGTAACTACTAGCATTTAGGGCTAATCGCATGTAACAACTAGCAATTAGGGCTAATCGCATGTAACAACTAGCAATTAGGGCTAATCGCATGTAACAACTAGCAATTAGGGCTAATCGCATGTAACAACTAGCAATTAGGGCTAATCGCATGTAACAACTAGCAATTAGGGCTAATCGCATGTAACAACTAGCAATTAGGGCTAATCGCATGTAACAACTAGCAATTAGCCTCCTAATCGCCTCTAACATAGGCGATTAGGATTGCTAATCGCCTGTAACCTTGCTGTTCCAGTTTTTCGCGCATTTAACGCTCCAAATCAGATCCAGAACGTGTGTAACCACCCAATATCATCCCAAACACTATCCTAAACATGTTTCAACTAAAACCCTTCGTTTTGCCTCGTATTATCAGCCCTGCATGCAATCACGTAATCCAAACACCATTCACATAGCATGCAACATCATACTAACATGCATAACAAACCCTAATAACCAATTACTGAGATTCCTATCATCATAATATCAATATCAACACTGATCTATCATAATAACATAGCAATCATCATCATGAATCATAAAAACCCTAGCTTTTTTAATCATACACACACATAATACATGCATATTAGTTATAATCCGATTAACAACCCTTATTGACGATTTTCAGAAAGCTTTTTCGTTTAACAACAGGTCTGGACCCTTAGGGATTGATTAAAAACGTTTATAAAGGTTTATGGATGAAAATCAAACCTTAGAATTATGAAAGTATGAAGATTCAAGCTTGAAACCTTGAGTTTTGATCAAAAATCGCCTTCCAGAGGTTGTTTATGTGTTGGGGCGGTTTATGGGACGACTAGGGTTTGTATAATGAAGTTTAGGAGGTTAAGTATGGTATTTATAGTCGTTTTTAGTCGTCACTTACGTTGCAGGCGATTAGGTCTCAGTTGCAGGCGATTAGGGCTGCTAATCGCCACCCCCTTAGGCGATTAGCCCCCTACTCGCCACCCAGAGGAAGCTACTCGCCACCTGGGGTGAGCTAATCGCCACCCTGCAGGTGATTAGCTCACCCTAATCGCCTGCAGGGTCCCGTTCCAAGTGTTTTGCGCGTTAAACCCCGTTTTAACACATGTTAACACATTTTCACATACCGACAAGTCACATAATGATTGTAAACACATAACACTAGTAATTACACATATTTACACTCGTTCACCAATTCCCGGGACTCGAGATTCGTACGTTCCGTATGCCCTGACGATCCTACAAATCGTCACCGTTTGTACACTTGGTTAAGGACTGACATCTAACGATCCTCTAGGCCAACATCTAATGATTCCCTAGACTCATATAACAGTTCCCGAACCATAACCCGACTCAACTAACCCAGTTAAGTACAGAATACGCGTGACTCGCTAAGGTAGACTTTAATTTAGACGACGTTGTTAACTTGAATTTGCCGGGTGTCACATCATCCCCACGTTAAAAGAATTTTCGTCCCGAAAATTATGCAAGTACCAAGAGTATGAACAAAAGAAACAGACAAAAATAGAAACCAAGAGAGAGAATTACCCGAGTTGTCACATCATCCCCACGTTAAAAGGAATCTCGCCCCGAGATTCATTCCGTTGCAGTGGTAACGTGTCTCGACTCGAATGCCTCTTTAGGAAAAAGATGAGGATACTTAGACTTCATCTGATCCTCGCGTTCCCAAGTGTATTCCGGTCCCCGGTTCGAGTTCCATCGAACCTTAACAATACGAATCTTACTGTGACGCAGACTGCGAATCTTGTAATCAAGGATTTCGACAGGTTCCTCCACTATCCGAAGACGATCATCAACCTTGATCTCTTCTAGTGGAACAATGAGAGACTCGTCAGTCAGACACTTCTTCAGGTTAGATACGTGGAAGACGTTATGTACGTTACCGAGCTCCGTCGGTAAATCAAGTCGATATGCCACCGGTCCGATCCGTTCCAGGATCGTAAATGGACCGACATACCGCGGGTTAAGTTTGCCACGCTTCCCAAAGCGTATGACGCCCTTCCACGGTGAAACCTTTAGAAGCACTTTGTCACCAACTTGAAACTCCAATGGCTTACGGCGATGATCAGCATAACTCTTTTGTCGGTCCCGTGCCGCTGCCAATCGATTACGAATCTGTACGATCTTCTCAGAAGTCTCGTACACCAGTTCTGGCCCAGTGAGCTGACTCTCACCCACTTCGGCCCAACAGAGAGGAGACCTGCATTTCCGTCCGTACAATGCCTCGAACGGAGCTGCTTTGATGCTCGTATGATAACTGTTGTTGTAAGAGAATTCTACTAACGGTAAGTGAGCTTCCCAACCTTTGCCAAAATCGATCACACATGCCCGCAGCATGTCTTCTAGAGTTTGAATTGTACGCTCACTCTGACCGTCAGTTTGTGGATGATAAGCCGTACTCATGTCTAGTTGGGTACCCAAAGCCTTGTGCAAAGACTTCCAGAAGTGAGAAGTAAAATGGGAGTCACGATCCGAGATAATAGAAACTGGCACCCCGTGCTTAGAGACAACTTCTTTCAGATATAAACGAGCCAACCGATCCATGGTGTCGGTCTCCTTAATAGCAAGAAAATGAGCTGATTTCGTCAACCGATCAACAATCACCCATATCTTGTCGTTCCCGCTTGGTGATTTAGGAAGTTGTGTGACAAAATCCATAGTAATCCGTTCCCATTTCCACTCTGGAATTTCGGGTTGTTGCAGTAGACCCGACGGTTTCTGGTATTCCACCTTGACCTTAGCACAGGTCAAGCACTTACTCACGTATGAGGCTATATCCGCCCTCATGTTTGGCCACCAGTACAGTATTTTTAGATCCTGGTACATCTTGTCTGAACCAGGATGAATGGAATACCGAGACTTGTGAGCTTCATCAAGAACCAGCTCCCGAAGTCCCCCGAATAAGGGAACCCAGACGCGTTCTGCGAAGTAGCGCAGGCCATCAGGCCTTTGCTCGAGATGTTTGTCGGCACCGTGCATAGTTTCAGCCTTAAGGTTTTCCTCCTTCAAGGCTTCTGACTGAGCAGAACGGAGTTGATCAGGCAGAGAGGAGTGGATTGTGAGTTGCAACGCCCGAACGCGACGAGGGTTTGTCGATTCCTTCCTGCTCAAGGCGTCTGCCACAACATTCGCCTTGCCAGGATGGTACTTAATGGCACAGTCATAGTCGTTCAGGAGTTCAACCCAACGGCGCTGTCGTATGTTCAGGTGCTGTTGGTCAAAAATGTGCTGGAGACTCTTGTGATCGGTGTAGATGGTGCATTTGGTACCGTACAAGTAATGCCTCCAGATTTTCAACGCGAACACCACCGCACCCAATTCCAAATCATGGGTAGTGTAGTTCCTCTCATGCACTTTGAGTTGACGGGAAGCGTACGCAATCACCTTCTCGCGTTGCATCAACACGCAACCGAGACCATGAATAGAAGCATCACAGTAAACAACGAAATCTTCAGTGCCCTCAGGCAAAGACAAGATAGGAGCAGTGCAAAGCTTAGTCTTCAGTTTTTGGAATGCGGACTCCTGTGGTTCACCCCAGTCAAATTTTCTATCCTTCTGAGTAAGAGTGGTGAGGGGTTGAGCGACCTTCGAGAACCCCTTAATGAAACGACGATAATAACCCGCAAGGCCTAGGAATTGCCGCACCTCAGTTGGCGTCTTCGGTGCTTCCCAGTCCTTGATCGCTTCGATCTTAGCTGGATCGACATGGATTCCCAGTTCATTGACTACATGCCCTAGGAATTGGACTTCGCGTAACCAAAAATCGCACTTCGAGAACTTTGCGTACAGTTGTTCTCGTCGTAAGAGTTCCAAAACTAACCGTAGATGTTCCCCATGTTCGGTCTCGTTCTTGGAATAGATCAGAATATCATCAATAAACACGATGACGAACTTGTCAAGATACGGTTTACAAACGCGGTTCATCAAGTCCATGAAAACCGCCGGTGCGTTAGTGAGACCAAAAGGCATGACCAAGAATTCGAAATGGCCATAACGTGTTCGAAAAGCAGTCTTTGCAACGTCAGCCTCCCTGACGCGCAGCTGGTGATAACCGGACCTCAAATCGATCTTGGAATAATAACTAGAACCCTGAAGCTGGTCGAATAGATCATCAATACGTGGAAGAGGATAACGGTTCTTAATGGTCAATTTGTTCAGTTCTCTGTAGTCCACACACAATCGGAAACTTCCATCCTTCTTCTTAACAAATAAAATCGGGGCTCCCCAAGGGGAAGAACTAGGTCTGATGAAACCCTTATCCAAGAGTTCCTGTAACTGGTTAGACAATTCTTGCATCTCAGGAGGTGCAAGACGGTAGGGGGCCCGAGCAATAGGAGCAGCGCCAGGTACAAGATCAATATCGAGCTCAACCTGACGATGGGGAGGAAGACCAGATAAATCATCAGGAAAGACATCAGAAAACTCGCGTACAACCGGGATATCGTCGATCTTCTTCTCGCTGGTAGTGGAAACAGATAAAAGTGCTAGAACAGCCGAATAACCCTTCCGAAGATACTTAAGGGCTTTCATGCTAGAGATGAGACTTAGCGGAGCACCGCTCTTGTCCCCGTACACAGAAAGAAATTCTCCATCAGGGAGAGGAATCCGGATGACCTTGTCGTAACAAACGATCTCAGCGCGATACAGCGACAACCAATCCATGCCTATAACCACGTCAAAACTACCCAAAGGTACCGGCATAAGGTCGATAGGAAAAGACAAACCCGACAACTCTATGCGACACTCCCGAAGAACGCAAGTAGCTTCTATCTTCTTACCGTCAGCCAATTCTATAATATATTTAGCCTCTAAAGGAACAGGTACTATATCTAGCAAACGACTAACTTCCACAGATATGAAACTTTTGTCGGCACCAGAGTCAAATAAAACACTAACAGAGCGATCGTTGAGAAGAAACGTACCAGTGACTGTGTCAGGGTCCTGTCTTGCCTCTGCAGTCCCAATAACGAAGGCACGTGCGTTCCTGTTTCCGCCCCCGTTGTTACCATTTCCATTCCCATTACCATTCCCGTTCCCTCCCTGCTTCAGTTTTGGACACTCCTTCTTATAATGCCCCGTTTCCCCACAGTGAAAGCATCCCTGTTTACCCGCAGTCCCCTGAGTAGTAGAAGTCGGAGTAGTAGCTGGGGCCTGAGTCGATGGAAGAGTCGCCCTACAGTCTTTGGCAAAATGCCCCAACCTCTGGCAGCGATGGCAACGATTGTTGTCACAATTCCCATGATGATGGCGTCCACACTTATTGCATTTCGGTAACTTCCCTACATACCCACCACTTGGCTTAGAACCCGATGAAGATGAACCCCCACTATCAAACCTTTTCCCCTGTTGAGCTGGTGCTGGTGTAGAACTTTTCACATCATTATCCCACTTTCGCTTGTTGCTCTCTGGAGCCTTAGCAGTTGAACCTTTGGCAGGCAAGATACCCTCACTCACCTTCAAGTTAGTCATCCTATGAGCAGACCGGACCACCTCCGCGTAGGTAGGAAGATTCCCCGCAGCCACCAACCCTGCGATTTCTGGCACAAGACCCGAGATATAATGCTCAATCCTCCTGTATTCCGGCACATGTAGATCAGGACAAAGCACAGCCAACTCATTCCGCCTCACAGTATACTTCTCAATTTCCGACCCAGACATTTTGAGGTTCCACACCTCGTGTTCCAGTTTTTGAATTTCCTCCCTGGGACAGTACTCCCTCTTCAGCAGTTGCACAAAGTTCTCCCAAGGCATAGCATAAGCCTCCCCTATACCCATAGTCTGGGTGATATCGTTCCACCAGGTCAACGCAACATCCTGGAGCAACCCAGCAGAATACTTGACTCGATCCTCAGGGAGACAGTTACACATCAGGAAAACGGACTCCACTTTCTCCAACCACCTGAGCAAACCTACTGCACCCTCAGTACCCGCGAACTCATGGGGCTTGCAGTCCCGAAACATTTTGTAGGTGCACATGGGTGGTGGTGGTGGATTAACATGACCACCTGTAAAGAAACACGTAAGAAAACCACGGGAAATGTAAACAAGTTCACCGATGAGATAGAAGTGGTTAGGTCAACTTACCGCCATTGTGCCCTAGCTGGAAGGCAGCCTGCAGCAAGTTGTTCAAGTCATCCTGCGTGAGGTTCACACCCCCACGACCACCATTTCCCCGCCCACCATTGCGACCACCTCCACGTCCTCCTCGTGCTCCAGACATGATTCTGGCAAAAAGGACGAGAAAATTTAGTTTCACAGCTAATGATAAACACTAGCGTTTACAAGATCAAAGCTAGGTCCAACCCAGGACTATCCATTCGAACCCAGAGCTCACTAGGGCTTTCATGCATTTCGGTTTATGATTTTGTGTGCACCCAAAATGATAAACCGCTCTACATGGTCCTCCAAGTGTTCTCCTAGTTCAAAGTTCAAATCACCGGACATAGACTCTTAGCTATACACCGTAATACTACGGTAGTTCATGACAAGGGTTTCTATTGGGGTAGGAAGGGAGATGTCCGAGTCTTGGACCAATCTCAAGAGTATACAGTTAACCCCAATGTACCTCACTGTCTAGTAAGCAAGTAACCCAGTAAAAGAGTCTGGATGATGTAACACAGAAGGACAAGATGATTTAGAGACACCCCGACAAGTCTATGAGTAACCCAGTATAAAGTTTAGTACCATGTGATCATCTAGTGTGTGCGACTCAGTTATAGACTAGACTCTACATGCAGTCCTAGTTCACTATAACCATTGGCTCTGATACCAATCTGTCACACCCTCAAAATCCACTTGCGGAGTTTTACCGCGAGGCGCATGACAAACCAGGATCCAAGTCAATGATCACAATAAACAATACTAAATGAATTTCAAAAACATAGTTTAAAATCCCAAACATCAGCGGAAGCTAAATGTCGTTACATAAACAAAATAAAACCAAATGTTTAATGTTCAAAACCATGCAACTCTAACTAGACGCCGTGCAGACGCGTGCGCCCTAGTTCCACTTTGCTACCTTAGCGACCTGAGAAAACATGTAAGAGTTTACGTCAGCACAAAAATGCTGGTGAGTTTACAGGTTTGTAATCAAAGTTCCAAGTATAACCTGTCCATACTATAACAATTGTAAACCAAGTACGCTAGCTAGGCGCATGTACCATTACTACTACGATTGGAAAACCATTACTAACTCGCAAACCAGTTGTTGTGCCCGAATAGTAAACCTGTTCCTGTTTGAGACAATATGCACCCGCCCGGCGCTCCATGCCGACGGGTGGGGTTGGTCACTCCCAATAGCGCTATTCACATTTCCCCGTTGTGCAAACCAGCACATTCATGGTTTCCCCCCGGGACTTCCAAAGATCGTATAGTAAACCGTTTGAAAACCCATAGTATGACAGTTATTACCAAATAGTTGTTTAACACATGTTTTCTCCCCCGAAAACGAAAACCAAGTAAAGTGGGGCCGTAAACTCACCTTAGGTTGCGTTAACTTCAGCTAATAGAATAGTTCAACAAGCTATGCTAGTCCCGTAAAACAGCGACCTAACATATGATAGTTACAAGTACTTAGACTAATAACCCTTAGGTTAGTTAGTCCCTAGATGTCCAGACCATAACCAAGTTCGTTTGAAACACCGTGACTGTTTAACCGACCCAAAGTACAAGACTCGACATCCCATTGGTGACCCGAGACTCCCCGTGTTATGTTTACGCTCCAAAACATACAATCACGCAAGTGCACTTAACATACGTTAACACACAACAAGCTATAGCACATAGTTCACGTATCACCGAAATACATCCAAGTATATGTTACCAAGTTATTAGACATGTTACGGGGTTCCTAGCATGTTCTTAGGTGTCAAAACGGGTCTCGGAATGCTAAAATATACATACAGCAGTAGTACACGCGATTAGGAAAAGTCAACTAGCATTTAGGTTGGTCAACTGGCATTTAGGAAAGCTAATCGCATGTAACTACTAGCATTTAGGGCTAATCGCATGTAACAACTAGCAATTAGGGCTAATCGCATGTAACAACTAGCAATTAGGGCTAATCGCATGTAACAACTAGCAATTAGGGCTAATCGCATGTAACAACTAGCAATTAGGGCTAATCGCATGTAACAACTAGCAATTAGGGCTAATCGCATGTAACAACTAGCAATTAGCCTCCTAATCGCCTCTAACATAGGCGATTAGGATTGCTAATCGCCTGTAACCTTGCTGTTCCAGTTTTTCGCGCATTTAACGCTCCAAATCAGATCCAGAACGTGTGTAACCACCCAATATCATCCCAAACACTATCCTAAACATGTTTCAACTAAAACCCTTCGTTTTGCCTCGTATTATCAGCCCTGCATGCAATCACGTAATCCAAACACCATTCACATAGCATGCAACATCATACTAACATGCATAACAAACCCTAATAACCAATTACTGAGATTCCTATCATCATAATATCAATATCAACACTGATCTATCATAATAACATAGCAATCATCATCATGAATCATAAAAACCCTAGCTTTTTTAATCATACACACACATAATACATGCATATTAGTTATAATCCGATTAACAACCCTTATTGACGATTTTCAGAAAGCTTTTTCGTTTAACAACAGGTCTGGACCCTTAGGGATTGATTAAAAACGTTTATAAAGGTTTATGGATGAAAATCAAACCTTAGAATTATGAAAGTATGAAGATTCAAGCTTGAAACCTTGAGTTTTGATCAAAAATCGCCTTCCAGAGGTTGTTTATGTGTTGGGGCGGTTTATGGGACGACTAGGGTTTGTATAATGAAGTTTAGGAGGTTAAGTATGGTATTTATAGTCGTTTTTAGTCGTCACTTACGTTGCAGGCGATTAGGTCTCAGTTGCAGGCGATTAGGGCTGCTAATCGCCACCCCCTTAGGCGATTAGCCCCCTACTCGCCACCCAGAGGAAGCTACTCGCCACCTGGGGTGAGCTAATCGCCACCCTGCAGGTGATTAGCTCACCCTAATCGCCTGCAGGGTCCCGTTCCAAGTGTTTTGCGCGTTAAACCCCGTTTTAACACATGTTAACACATTTTCACATACCGACAAGTCACATAATGATTGTAAACACATAACACTAGTAATTACACATATTTACACTCGTTCACCAATTCCCGGGACTCGAGATTCGTACGTTCCGTATGCCCTGACGATCCTACAAATCGTCACCGTTTGTACACTTGGTTAAGGACTGACATCTAACGATCCTCTAGGCCAACATCTAATGATTCCCTAGACTCATATAACAGTTCCCGAACCATAACCCGACTCAACTAACCCAGTTAAGTACAGAATACGCGTGACTCGCTAAGGTAGACTTTAATTTAGACGACGTTGTTAACTTGAATTTGCCGGGTGTCACAGTTCTAACCAACAATATTATGATTGGGACACCACATGAAGTTAGCTAATTCTTTTTTTATTCTTTAAAACAACTTCCTGTAGGTTCATGAGGGGAGAAATCATGAAGTTCGAGAACTTGTAAAAAGTGCTGGACTTCAGGTATGGTTTTTAATTCTTGATCTGTGTGAAAACAATGTTGTGAAATCTAATTAAACAAGACACTTCTTTAAACGTAAGAGTTTAGACCACAAAGAAAGTGACATTACGATGAAGTGCTGGTGTTTTCTTAACCTGTCGAATTGTTTTTAGCCCATCGATCAAGAAAAGTGCCGTTATTTTATGGTGATTTAATGAACTACACTTGTTTTCTGTAATTCCAGATTTATTCACTAAAACGGATACGTATTGGTGCTTTCAGGCTTCCACCAGATCTTCTGTAAGTATCATACATTTTAATGAAAGTTGACTATGATCCTCCATAATTTCTTGAAGTGGTTTCCTGCATAAAATTTTGCACTGCAAGTGACTTTTCTTAAGTAGCGATTATAGGCGTATGATGTAGTTAAAAGATGGATTTATGTGTTCCAAGTAGACCTTGTGGATAAACTTACCTTGGATTTCTTTTATCTGATAGGTTAAGCAAGTACATTGAATTAAAGCCGCCTCAGCTAAATGCATTGGGATGGGGCGAGAAGTAACATTGACAAGTGGACCCATACGCAGATGAAAGCGTAAAGCAGAGACTTTCATGATTTTGTTGTTTTTACATGTAGATTTTGTAAAAATTGATCTCGCATTCATGTACAAAGAGGGTAGCAACGGATTTCATGATTTTGTTGTTTTTACATGTAGATTTTGTTGTTTGCTAAACAAAAGAAACCTATTAAATGATGGAATTAGTAGACTGATAGATAAATACTAGAAATATATTAAAAGACCCTGAATGTGTTTCTGTATTAAAGTATAGCTTATGAATTATGATTGAAATATCACAAGTTTGATACACTTGACACCCCGTTCGACTAGTGTGAGCATGTTTGCTTCTCTACGTGATCAATAAATTGTTTTCAAAGGGTTAATTTAAAGTTACATTCGCCTTAAAAACCGTTCGCGACTAAAACCACTGGAAAGAGTTAAAAACTAAGGTCCTGTTTTGCTGAGTCTTAATGCCTCTGACTGGGGTAGCCGTCTGACTCCGTCAGCGCTGTCTGATTCAAAAGCAAGGGCTGCTGCTGTTCGCTGCAAAAACCAAGGCAAATGGGCTGCGATGGAATCACAACCGGAAACCTGTTCAGAAGTTGTCAAACGGCCCCTAAAATGATTACAAACAAATGACAATACACGCTAACGCCTAAACAAACAAATATGCCAGCAGTTTCGTTACTCCAAAATGCGATATATAGGTAGTATATCAGCCATTCTAGCTTTGGCATCTTCTGGAACTTCCCTTCCAGGGATTTGGACCTTTAGAAGATTGTAGTACCTACAACAGGGTCAAGCAAAAGTCAACTACAGTTAACACAAGGCTTCATAATGATATTGAGATGCGAGGCAGAAAGAAGTTGAGAAAAGACATAGATATACTCAATGGCAGTGAATAAACTGTCCTTCGGCAATAAACCAACAATAAAATCATTAACGAGCAACATTCCATTAACGACTCAGCCGGTAATGACGAGCAATAACGGTGTAGCACGGTGTTTCGTTTCAACGACTGGGCTGGTACACCCCGGCAAACCACAACGCTTGGTCTTAATACATACAGTCGTCAAGATATGTTCTTTATATAAATAAACTTTGATATAGTGTTAACTTATTATAAAATTATTTATTATTAGGTTAGAAGCTTGTGTATTACACATGTTGAATCAATAAAATATTAAATGTTTATTAATAAGCTGAAAAAAAAAGTTTAGAAAGGAAATATCAAATAAATTAGAGAGGTGTTGGACAGTCTGACATTCATTTTTTACTAAATCAAACTTTTAGCGAGACAATCTTAAGTAGCTCATGAATGGCCCATTTACACGTCAAATTATAACTATATAAAAGTGTTGTAATCACATTGTCTTTTAATGATTTCATACCAAAAGTTTATATGTGTTTATATTTTGCAGCATTTAAATGCCTTAAATAAAAAATTAGTCTGAATTATAATATATCAAATTATGCATTTATAAGTTAAAGTACCACACATCAATGAGGACAATCTTATTTGATATGTTTTTTTAGTCCAGTGATGTATTTAAATTTTTGCAAGTTTTGAAACATAATTACATGAACCACAAAAAAGTCAAAGTGGGCATTTTTACACCATAGATAAAGTTTACATGAAATGAAGTATGGTTTATCCAAACATTGATATAGAACCAATTTGTATTCCATAGAACATGAAACCATCCAATATGTTAGCCAGCGATGCGCTTATTGTTCAACTTGGTTTCTACCACATATATAATTTACAAGTGTTTAGAACTTAGACGCACCATCGCTCTGGCTGCTTACATCACATGGAAGAAACAAGTGGTTCGCGCTCAGCTCCACTTTCAGAAAGTGATCCCTTTGTCCACTTCTTTAACATGCTTAAAGCTGCCTTTGGTTGATCCATAGGAACCATATGTCCAGCATCATGAACCTGTTATTAACTTATATGTGTTAATGTCAAACTTTGACTTCCACAAGTCAAAAGCCAGTCCTGGCCAATCCATATTTCTTACAAATTTCTTTACATTTATAACTTTTTTTTCGGAAATTCATAGTGCTTTCTAACATTGCAGTGTAGATGTCATAATCTGTAAGTAAGCTTAAACGGGTTCTTACCGACTTGGAAGTTGAAAGGAATATGTTTTGACCATCGAAATTAAAATTTGTACCTTGAGAAAACTGAGTGGGCCATGGGCTTTGAACAAGCCAGCTTCAGAACCATCAACTTCAAACGGAACATCAGGAGACGCACCAAACTGTTTCTGACCACTCCATTCCATTGCATGAACCCATCTTGAGTTACCTAAACTCGAAAATTCACACAAATTAAGTCTAAAGTTCAGTCGTTTTTCTAATATCTCGAATGATGTGACTTTTGAGATTGGGCCAATAAACACTAACCGAGCCAGTTGCAGATAAGATCATATTCTCCAGCATAAACAAGCAACTTAATCCCATCCTCTAGAAGATGAGGAATACCAGCTTCAAGATTTCTCATCCAATCCATAATCATGGCCTGATATACAACAGGGCTACATGAAACAAAATCCATATCGCCAACTCCTAGAGCCTCTTTAACAGATTTCTTGCTAAGGAGATTCTCCATGTCTGAAAAGTCGTAACATAGGCTGCCCTCACACTGCTTTCGAATGTCATAGTGCTGCAAAAAACATTACAAGCAGATTATCTTAAAATATGTTCAAATATGACTAGAATAGATATGATATCGGATTAATTTACATTGATATTGCCAGCAATAGATTTGATTGAGCTAAAAATGGTGTTGCAAGCCAAGTATGCAGCCATACAAGCTACTGTTCCATCAGTGCCTGAAAAAGAAGCAGAAAATAATACAATTACCGTAGAAACAAGTCAACAACAATATAAGATATGGTTCTTAAGATGTAGAGGAAAATTACCACAAAGTTTAATAGCCGTCTCACACACTGGTAGTCTCTTGTTGATGCTTTTATGATCAGACTCCTTAATTATCCCCATATCCAGTGCATAATCGGTATATGCCTTGTATTGAACTAACGGGTCTGTGAGCCCATTTCCAATGGCAAATCCCTGCATAACAGGTCAAGGTAAGTACACCAACTCTAGTAATTAAAAAAATGTAATAAATAGTCTACATATTTGGGTAGGCCTTTCAAAGTTAAGCCTATATATATCTCTAACCCTCCCAATCGACTAATGTATGTTTATATATAAAAGCAAAACGCCAAGCCCTAACTGGGCTTAACCGTACCTTGAGGTTTATGTGGATTCCTTCCTTAGCTTTGTTTCCTGCATGGACTCTAGCAGCAAAAGCAGGAATATAGTGGCCGGCATATGATTCTCCAGTTATATAAAAGTCATTTTTAGCAAATTCAGGATGCTCTTTGAAGAAAGCCTGAATTATGACATAATCAAAGTAACCAAACAGGTATTATGTATACATCTGGATTGAAAAAGCACCCTTTTTAATGAGCTGCATAATTACATATAATAAACAAGACAGTGAAGTAGTCAAGTAGGGAACAAACCTGTAAGAAGTCATACAAGTCGTCGCTCACGCCCTGTTCATTGTGACGAATGTCTCTTTTATCCGAGCTGTAACTAAAGCCCGTTCCAATAGGTTGGTCAACAAACAATAGGTTGGATGCCTGAATACCAACAATCGAATCAATACCTAAAACAGAACTATGCAAATATAAACAAAAACTTAGTGATTTAAAACTGTTACCTGATCCCATCCATACTCATTCCAGACAAGAGAAGAGTTCTTTGCAATTTTAAAAGGACCGTTTTCATAAAACAATGCAAGCTCACTACTGCATCCAGGCCCTCCAGTTAACCAGATCACAACAGGATCTGTAGTTTTGTGTCCCCTCGACTCGAAGAAAAAGTAAAACATCCTACACAATCCAAATACAAACTACTTAAATTTCTACCATTTACAAATAAAGAATAAGTCAACTGAAAGTAACTACAGGTTTAAGGATTATACCGAGCAGCATGCGAGTGTTCAATCTGATAATAACCAGCATGATGACCCAAATCATCAACAGAGACTCCATTCAGATCAACAAAATCCGGAAACTTTAACTGCTTTTCAACCAGTTTATTCTCTCCAACAGTTAAAGAGGGTAGAAGATGATCGTCCTCCACGATGTTTACGGAATGTTGTGGGAACAGATTAAAGTCTCTGGTCATCTGCTTGGCTATGGTTGATGGGAAACTTGGGTTGTCTAAAGTAAGAGTAGTGGTTGAAGCATTGGGTACAAGAAGAAGAAGAAGAAGGAGAGGGAGAAGGAAGATGGAGTTGGCCATTGTTGTTTGTTTGAAGAAATAAAGGAAGCAAATGATGATTATATATAAATAGAGTGCTTGGAAAGGAGTGGAGAAGAAGGGATGATGCTTGTGGTAGTGAGTGAAACGGTGACGTTTGCTTAACTTTGTAAGGAACTGCTTTTGCTTTACTAGGCGGGAACCGTATTGCTTCCGACTTTCTCACACCCAACTAACTTTTTTCCTTTTTTTTTAAATGCTATATATTATTTATATAATGTAATATGATATGATATGATGTGATGTAATGTAATATATTGTGTGTTTTAGAAGTTTAGAAACAAAAAATCAATAGTTAAATCATGGTTGGAAACTAGGATTTAACTTTATTTTATTGAATAATATGAATGAATTCAAAATAAAGTCGTAACATGTTGGTTTAGTTTTGAACACACACGAAACTTTGAACCAATCATTTTTTTTTTAAATTTGTATAAATGATAATAAAGCCCAAATACAAGGACTCTGATCATTTTGAACTAATTATCTAGTTTTATCGATTTGATCAAGTTGTCTACAATAATATCATTTACGTTACCTAATTTGTAGCAAGTTATAACCATAGTAGTCAAAAGTGCAAAAGGCGCTTGCGATGAGGCCCAATGCAACTATAGCCACTTTGA
Organism: Ambrosia artemisiifolia; assembly: GCA_032199755.1. NCBI lineage: Eukaryota > Viridiplantae > Streptophyta > Magnoliopsida > Asterales > Asteraceae > Ambrosia > Ambrosia artemisiifolia. The sequence continues at coordinate 5,338,650 of CM063517.1, forward strand.
AGCCATCAGGGTGCTCCGACCAGATTCCGGTGAATTGTGTAAATTCTTGTCAATATTTTTCAAATCGACAACGCCTAATGTTTCATTAACGGAATGTAGAAACTTTAAGAAGATAGAAAATGAAGAATAGTATGTTAAGTAGGTACCGAGGGTAAAAAATATAGCCCTTGGACAATAGTACGTGACTACACATGTTTTATTGAATAGCTTGGAAACACTGCTTTACAACTGTGACACACATGTTTAGTCATTAACATGTTGAGAAATTTCTTTTTATTCCCTAATGTCCAGAAATGGAATGCGTATTATAAAGTTCTAAATTATTGTTCTAATACCTAAACAAAAAAAAATGCACAATAATTTATTCTTGATCATAGAGTGACAAATATACCGCAAGAAGAACATATGTTATGTGTTAGTTATTAGGTCAAAAAAATAAAAATAAATCTATATTTCCAGCATTCTAACTTTGTAATAAAAATTCTAAAGTACTTTTAACTATAAATCACCATCTAGACGTAATCTGAAACGAAACCATTAGGCCAAGGTTAGCATTTCCGTTATAATTGGCATCCAAACTAAAGAGCTATAACCCAAAAAATGACACTTTTGGCCTCGAAAGCGCAATAATCATTTGCATACACTCCATTTAAACAATCAATTCAACCCATAATAACCGGAAGAGTTCAAACGGCATCCTTACAAATAAACTCACATTCCCATTTGCACATATGGAAAAATATTGTTTGAAATGCAAATTAGAAAAATATGGTCCTAACCAAACGGGTCAGCAGCTGACTAACGACGCATTGACCTTAGGTTCCCAACATTTTGCACACAGCTCAACAAGATTGCACCAATGACTTTACTATGAATGAGGTTTCTTGCTACATAACGATAAGTCTATAACATCTATTGCTATTAACATCAAGAAAATCCTAAATCAGCTCACGATGGACCCCCTAAGATGTAACTATTACTAATCATCTAATCGAACAAACCTTCAGAATCCCAGATATCAACTAGGAAATCTACCATCTCCTGCAAAGCCACAAGACGAAAAGTCTTTAAATTATCGGAAAATAATCCAAACATCTGAAAATACTAAATTCCAAGATTCAATTTCGTAAACAAAAATTCTTACTGATAAAGGAATCGGTTCAGAGAATTTGTTAGTTGTTGATAGCAGGTCTTCATAGGTTGTTGACCAGCTGCATATATGCTCCAAGAGTTGGATTCAGTTGTTCAAGATGAACTAAACCAGTAGATAAAAAATTCAAGCTTGACTTTCTACTTTCTAAGCTCAAACAAACCATCATTGTACAAGGATTATTTAGACCTTAAAAAATTTGTATAGATATTAGCAACAATTTAAAAAATTATATGAATTTGTAAAATATACTATTAAATTTCAGTCTATTTGATTCCAAATTTCACTGTCACTTTATAAAGTAATACCAGATTAACTGCAGACATGACACACGGAAAATTTGATTGAAATGATGTGTTAGTAAAGTAGTCTCACCTTATTATTGCATCTTTCGGCATTCGTTGTGGTTTTTGAGATTGATCTCCGACCCAACGTCTTCTACCTTCATTCCAAGCAATTGCACCTGTTTATTCATTCAGTTAATACTATTAATAAAACTGTTTGACTATCAAAATATCATTTTTGAAACAAAAAAATATGTCCATCTTTATGAAGCAAATATTTACCATGATTTATAAATACAGTGGTGCTACTTTCACTGGTTTCTGGGTTCTTGTTTGCTTCATTTCTAGGTGGCGGGACCTCTAACAAACGCTTCTCAGTAGATCTTGTACTTTTGTTATTGACTTCCATAGTGATAATACCGTTAGCTTGTGAACTTGCGTCGACTTCCATCATTTTCACTGTGACATTAACATATTTGTAGCTCTTTATTTGCCAAGATTTTCAAGAATCACACAGAAAGAATAAACAGAAAAGAAAAACTCAAAAGGCAACTGGATCTCCCTTAAACCCTACTATATAGTTATCAAAGGCGTTAGGCGCACCCAAGGCGCATAGGTCGCACCGGCCTCACCTATGGCCTAGGTGCAAGGCACGAAAAAAATGAGGGCCTGAGATAAAAAAAAAGGCGAACAAATAAAAAAAAGTGAAAATATATGATTTGTATAAGAAAAATAATATTATTATTCAAAAAGTAAACACAAGTTATTATATACTCCGTAACATTTAATATCATCTTATTAGTTATTAGTATCAAGAATATTAAAATATTAATATATTAGTGTATAAAAGTAGTTTTCCTTACATAAAAGTACAAATCTGGTTGGAATCTAGGCATCTAGCCATAGTTTAGATAATTTGGCTGGAAACTCCTAGGAATTCGGGAATATTGCCGGAATTTGCGCCTAAACCATCATCTGGAGAATTAAAGCGCAATTTCCTTGACTTAAGGCGCAATTGCCTTGCCTCGCCTAAAAAATGGGCCTAGGCGCAAGAGGCGACGGCTTTTAACAACTATGATTGTTTCCACAAACAAGTAACAACTTTAACCGCAACGAAAGGGGCAAGAGATTTGGCTTCTAAATTCTAATATACTAATATCCACATCATATATTCATATATCTTCACCATCTTGATTGCTAATTAAACAGCCAAATAATCCCGAAATACATTTTCATATCTTTTTAATCAAGAAGACAGCAATATTGCACATTGTTCATCAACACCCCCAATAGAAACCCACATAATAATATCACATTAAAAGATTAAACCCACATCAGAAACACAGCCATACTGCACATTGTTCACTAAAACAACAAGAATCACATGAAATATCCAACCAAAGATAAAACCCACATCAAGAACACTACTCTTGTGGGCATTTTTTCAATATAACCTCAATAATCAAACATCAATAACACTAAAACTCATATAAAATCAGATAAAAGATAAAACCCACCAAAACCCATAATCAATTTCTATTAAAAAAACAAAAACAAAGAACGAGAGTCAATTAAAGCAAGAAACTAAAAGAAAATAAAAGACAGAGAAGGAAGAAGATGACGTACCTTAGTAGAAAATTAGCGAGATTGCAGAAAGAAAATTAAAGGTAGGTGAAGGAGTATTTATAGACACGATTATTGTGAATATTCCATTCCTTTTAGAAGGTGGGGTGTTGTGTTGGAGACGTCTCTTTCTGTTGTTGGCTCTTTCGGCTTACTGGTATTGTGTTGTGTCTGACGTGGATATTATGTGGATAAGCAAAAGCGACTTGTACTCTTTCCATATGAAATGACTTTATTGTTCTTCATTTCACCTTATAAAAAACATTGTCGGTGAGGTCATTTTGGGTATTTCCAGATAAAAAAAATTGTAAACCGCGGATATTGGATAATATTGGAATTTGGATCAAATAGGCCCACTAACTAAGTTTCCATGTTTTTTCCACAAGAGTAACATTTTCCAATCACTTGTTATTTGGAGTCTTTTGCTTTGAAAGTTTGGAGATGCAAATCGTGATGGAGTGGAAAACACCTAACTCGTGTAACTTTGTTTACTAACTTATGTCGGAATCGGCAACAAAAGACGTTTAACAAAGGTTAAAAAATTATGATTCTTAGTTTTTTACACCATGTTTTGGTTCATATGAAAAGCCCGAAACAAGTTGTCTATCAAAAAGATTAAGGCCCGAATAAATGTGGTGGTGGAAGGCTGAAGGCATCAAGGTGTTTTTCGTTCCTTGGATTCGCAGCAAATCATCCATAAACTCCACATGTTTGTATTAAATGGTGTAACTCCCATATATCGTGTTTGTAGGGTCTTATTGCCTCTCTTTTCCTTTCTCTTTTTCTTGTTTTGTATTTAACTCTATCTACCCGCTGGGTTTCTAACACAAATTGTTAAATAACAAAAGACCGATTTCTGTTATTTAATCCCTCACTTCATCTTGAGCATTTGTCCCTCACACATGATGAACACCCCCATAAAGGGGGTTTGGGGGGGGGGGGGGGGGCAGGAGTTACCATGTGGAAAGAATGAGGTCTAAAACTCAAGCCCTCAAAAAAGAGGGGAGTGGAGGGGCCACGCTCAGCCGACGCTGCCCTGGAAATGGTGTTTGGGGCGTGATTGAGCTTTCCACGCTCCCACTCCCTTCACTCTTAGTGACCCTGTTACTAATTTCTTTTCATCCCACCATCGCATATTTCTTAATCATCTTATCATCGCATACTGAATGATTGAAACTCACTTATACAACCACATTCATAACAATGATATTAAAATGACCCTCTAAAAAAACCATTTGAAATCCAACATCACAAAAATAAAATGGCATTAAAGTTTGAGAGTGGCACGTCATGAACATGGGTGAAAATCTTGCAATTTTCTTTTTATATTGAATATCTCACAATTTCCCCTTCTTCACTTGTTTATCTTCTTCATTAGATCCGTAAAATATACAAGTGGATTATCATAGGATACACTGAATTTAGGGTTTGGGAATTCAAAACTACCATACATAAAATTTAGGGTTTGGGAATTTAGTTTTTCGAACTTGTTTTTAGATATTTATTTTAAGCATTTTACCGACTTCAATATCTACAACATTCAAAGAAAGGCTATCCATAGCGAGATATTCATGACATTATGCACAATCTAATGAGAATTCATGGTAACAACCCACTTGCTAGATGCCTTAAACATGTTTAACAAGTTTACAACTTAATTACAATATCCAACATGTTTAAAGGGGTAGTGTTAGGTTTACGCTATTTTAAGTAGGGGTGTTAAATGGGTCGTGTTTGAGGGTTGGCGGGTCCAACCCGACCGGAACCCCAAAATTTTACATGAACCCAGACACAATCTGAATCCGAAATTTGTGTGAGTATGAACCCGAACATGACCCAGAATTTTGTTGGTTAACCTGAACCCGTCCTGTTTGATTTGAATTTTTTTTTGTTTCACATATAATATTATTTTATAATTAAAATTTGCAACCCAAAAATACAAATGTATGTAAAAAAGTATACTTTTATTATAAAATCTTGTGTCAATTTATTTCTAAATTACGATTATGGCATAAAATTCCAAACAAAAAAAAACATAATATAATATAAATAGGTTAAATGGGTTAACCCGCCAACCCTTTGGGTTGACTCGAATATGATCCATTTAGCTAAACGGGTTGGCGAGTTCAACTTGAAACTGACTCGAGCCCGTTTATGCTAAACCCCAAACTTGTGGATTTCATGTTAGATTCGTATCCTTGCGCTCCACTTTTAACCTTCAAAATCGTCAAAAGTCAATCGAAGAAGACGAGGGTGATTTTCCACGTTCACCGAAATCAATTGGTGGGTGGGGGGGGGGGGGTTTCCTCTTAGGTGCCAACGCCACATATGTAGGACTCCCCGACCCCCCTTCCCTTTACCGGTTAGCCTAATGGGCACACCCGACATTGTTTATATGTCTAGTTCATAAATTTTACTATCTTCAAGCAAAACTTAAATTTCTACGATGATAATACATATAGGCAGAGAGAGACACCTATAGAAAATTGTGGGTTCTGTACAAAATAGTTTTTGCGTCCTAAGAGTAAGAAGAATCCACAATATGAGACAACGTGTACTTTAGCGGCATAATACGCGCTAGTTAAACTACGAATGTTCTTCAAGACTTGATTGTTATCATTTAGACGGTAACATCATCTTCATATAGTTTGTTAATCCGTCATTATCTTTGACAATTTGGACCATCATCGTAAGTTAAGCTATAGTAATTAACTCATTATTATTGATCACAATTGACAGTTTGACACACTCACCGTCAAAAGGTAAAAAATATTTTTAATTAAATGAAAAAGATAAAATTGCCCCTGATTCATTTGTCGTCACCACCATCTTGTTTCGACGGTTCCTAATATCTTCTTCGATCGAACATATTATGTATTCAGATAACCGTTCACTAATTCGTCTTCATGGTCGCAACCCTAGACTTTTGTTCAGGTTTGTTATGTTTCTGGCTCTGTTGCTGGCCACCTTTCGTTTAGAAACAATAATATTATTATTATTATTATTATTCCCTCAACTGCAAAATTGTAAATTGAATTAAGATCTTTTCTAATTCTGTCACCTACAAACATTCAAAAGTATTTAATTACTTTTGGAGGGAATGCAACACAGCATTTAATTATATTTCCTAATATATCAAACAAGAAGAGTAACTAATTTAAAACACATCAGCAAATATATTATGGTGTTACAAATACACTGAATTTCACATGTTTTGTTGTATTAGTTATAATAAATAATAAATGTGTTCATAACTAATAAGTGAGTATAAATATAATCCACCATCAACCAAAATATGACACACAATTGCATCTCACAATCCTTCTCTATAGTCAGTCACCTGCCTTTCCCTTATTGTTTTTGTTTAATATTCATCATCGCTATAGAAAAATGGCGAACAACAGTCTTGAGAACCAATCATTCATTCCTACGGGCAAGGAGATTGTTTTATATAACGATAAGGTATAAAAGGATGATTATTACTTGTTGAATTGTGTTCTTAGTATTATTCTTATGTTGTTCTTTCCATTATGACTATGTTTCTTACTTTTATATATGTTTTATCCTAATTCTATAATTTATATAACAAATTAATGTTGATGTTGTTGCAAGTACAGGAAGCCCAAAAATGGAGACAATGCCCAAACAATGTTATTGTGGCAGAGCCACTATCATCATGGAAGCCCAAAGATGTGTTTGGTGCGGTTAAGGTAATACATCCTTAAAGACTGCGTGTTGTTACTGCGTCATTGTTAGTAGCGAATCTGTTAACAAATGTTCTCCTCAAAATAGAAAACAGGTAGAAGTAATAATAGTTCAAGTTGATAGATTTCAACTACAAAGTACAAATCATGGATTTATAGTTCCAAGAGTGTATATATATCTTCGAGGATATATAGAAGCATTTCAGAAGTAACTTTGTATAATGACCTTTATTAGTGAAGAATTAATGTCTATGGAGCAATGGCTTTTCTAGTCTCCCACCTTTAGACTTGAGTGAAAGTGTAATCTATTTAGCATTGCTATTTCATATTTTCATGTCAAGTTTTTTTTATGAGTTATGGTATTAAGAAGAAAAAAAAAAACCAAAACCGCATGCAGGGAGATGGATCAACGCGAAAGAGAAAACGATCTGAATTGGAGGTGGAAAATGATAAAGAATTCAGTCTTCTGGAATTATATAAATCCAACAACATCCATGAGGTAAATCTGATTTATTTTGTTTCCATATAAAGATGGACTGTCCTAAAAACCCTCTCCTACAACCTAACTATTGAGTCTATATCTTTGCATTTGCAGACACCTTATGTACATTACTGCAACCATTTTTTTTTTAAATTGTTCTTCAACAGATAATTTCACGGCTACAAAACGATGAAACCACTCTAGATCCGGACGAACTACTTAAAAATTTGAAAGGGTGGACTGTTGAGATACGGAAGCGTACAGAAAAAAATGGAAGAGACAGAGTTGATAGGGTAAACTACTCATCCTCTGAACTATAACTTTTTTTTTATACTTTTCCATTATGAATTAACCAAAAACCAAAACGCTATGTAGACTTATCGACATCCAAAGTCCAAAAGGGTTCTGAGGTCCCTAGTGGAAGTAAAAAAGTTCATACAGGAGAATTCACATACAGGAAAAGCATCGGATAACGTTGAAGGAGGCTCACAGGTTAGTGTGCAAGTATTTATAGCTGCATGATTTATCGCTATTCGTTTAATATTTTTAGCTTCATGAAGTATAAGATTTTACTGGATATATAGATCAGGGAACTAGTAACTATGTACATTTGTATTTAGAAATCATTGCATACAATGCTTATCGACTCAAATTTATAATTATATGGCCTGGCAACTGAAATTTTGAATATTTAAATGCCAATCTTCAGGATGCACCAAGCAACATGTATTTACAAATTTTTAAAAGTTTTGAAAAAACCTATGGTAATGGTGCTCAACAAACTTTTAGCAACAGTTCAACAAAAGGATCTTCTTCTTGGAGTGAACAACACGAGGCCATTGGTGCGCCAAAAACTGCATGGGGCGCCACTTTCAAGTCACATGATACGGTGGATTTAAGCGTACGCTCACATAGGCCTTTCTATTACCAGGTTCATTTCCACCACCTCTTTCTGTCCCTGTAAATTACTTAATTGTTCTTATTGAGGACACCTTTCAAATGAATGTCTTTGGTAACCCTGAGATCTATGTGACAATAAAGAATGTCAATCTTCTTGTTATATATTTCAGAAAAATATTTAAAAGTAAAAAGCGTGAAAAGTTGAATGGAATCCAACGAATTGATCCGTTAAACATGTTTTATAAATCTGATCTTACTTTTTTTAATGTTTCTCTTGCCGTTCATAATTATTGATCTTCGCGGTCATATAAACCACAAGAGCCAGTGATTAGTATTTCAAACAGTTAATACTTGACTAGCATATATGAAAAAGTAAAAAAAAGCACTAATTAATTAAGACTTGTTTAAGTCTCATGGTTAGAAGTTCACCATTATGAATGGATGTTTATCTGTCTCAGGAAAGGATGAATGAGAAGTGGAATGTGGTACCACAAGCAGCGCAAATTAGTGATTCATCCAAACAACAACTTTTCAGTAATTTAACGCGGCATAGTGGACAAGAGTGTGTTAGGACCTTTGGTGTAGGACTACCATCTTGTGATGTTTTTGGTGCCAGCTCATCTTCAACAAATATAACATCTCTAGATGAAATTAAGATGATGGTTCAATCAGAAGTGGAGGCGCAGATAGAGGCTAGAGTAGCCGCGCAAGTAGCAGAGAAGATTTCTCATTTTGAGAAAACTCAAAGAGAGATGGCTCAAAGGATGGAGAGCATGCGTCGTTTACTAATGCTTCAAGGAATGTTACCACAATCTCAATTTCCTAATACGCGTAGATCATGATTAGTTGTATTCCTTGCTATCGACTTTTAATGCCTTTTCTTTTGTAGTGATATGAATTTATGTACATACAAAATGGATGTTTATCTTTTTGATGATTGCATTATATGTTTTTAACTTTTAAAATGTATGAAGATCCAAAACTATACCAAGAACGTTTTTGATGATTGCAATAATGTTTTTACTTTTAAAATGTTTTTTGATGATTGCAATATATGTTTTTTGACTTTAACATTTGATTATTTCAGGTTAATGGCATGGCTATACACAAAGATATACCTTGTTTATGTAGATAGATCATGTACTCTATTGCGGCGCGTTAATGCGTTTAGGTAGATAGATTGCCATAGATAAATTTCTCCAAAGATATGAAATTAGGTGATATCCTAATAAAATTTCCCCATAGATATCAAAGGTGACGAGGAGACGAACACAAACGCTTTTATTTGGATTAAAAATCGAGCAAAACCTCATGATCAAGAATTGTCTTCTTTTGTGTAACGTGTTTCAATTTTTTTTCATTCGTCGGGTTGTTTCTTACTAGATGTACTATTGTGTTGCTAGCATCTTGCTAGATTATACTAATAGAATAAGGTTCTTGTACAAATGGGTTTAATGCAACAAATAGGCCTTAATGTGAGAAGTATAGTTTTTAATTTTTTTTTTTTTTTTGATTTTTTTCGATCTTGTTAAACATGAATTTTAGTACTGAAATAAAAAAAATAATAGTAGTGTAATTACTCTAATAGCATAATTATACTAAGTTTTTAAATTTTTTTTTATATTATTCATCTAGAAAGCATGCTTAAACATATGAAAAAAAAAATTAAAAATATTTTCCCCCTTTACTTCTCATGGTTAGTAGGTTAAGTATTTATATTTGATATTTACGCTATATTAATAATATTTTCCATTCACTGTTAAAGATCAGACGTCTCCATTATTTATAATTTACCAACACACTCAAACCATTATAAGACACTTTATCTCATCACATCCTAAAAACATATTGGTATTATTTTCAAAAGAAGGGTATTCTAACAAACTATTTGACACGAATGTGAGAAACAATTTTTTAAGTTATATGTATGTAGAGAAAGAGAAGAAAATAATTTGAACAACGTTTATGTTATATTGTTATATCATTTTTGTTTTCTTCAATAGGTAAAAACAAACGAGAATAAAAATACTAAAAGACAATAATGCCCCCAGATTCATTTGTCGTCACCCCATGATCTGGTTTCGACGGTTCATGCACTTCTTCATCATCTTCGATCGATAGTTTTCGGGTTTCGATGATCGATGGGTGTCTGCTATTCTTCTTCGATCGAACATATTGCTGATTGCAGGTAATTGGGTTCTATTTCTGTTATTATGTATGCTGATCGTTTAATATGGCCACCTTTTGCTTAGAAGCAATAATATCAGGATATAAATTATATTCTTTCAAATGTATGGTTGTAAATTGAGTTAAGTTCTTTCTAATTATGTCACCTACAAATTTCAAAAGTATTTAATTACTTTTGGAGGGAATGCAACAATGCATTTAATTCTATTCCTAATGCTTTAGACCAAGAAGAGTAAATAATTCAAAACACGTCTGGAGATATTAGTAGAGTTACATATATACTGAATTTTAATTTTTTTTTGTTGCATTACTTATAATAAATGTGTTCATACCTATGGGTATAAATAATAACCACCATCAGCCTCAATGTGTCACACAAATAGTGCATCCCACAATCCCTTCTTGTTGTCATTGTTTAATACTTATAGAAAAATGGTGAACAATAGTCTTGAGAACCAATCATTCATTCCTACAGGCAAGGAGATTGTTTTATATGATGATAAGGTATAAAGGGTGATTATTATTTTTTGAATTATGTTTTCATCTCTACATATATGAAAGAAAAAAGATTTGATTGTGGCAACAAAAAAAAAGTTTTGTAACATATGCACCCAATAATTTGTGAGAAAACTTTCTTTTGAAGGAATCTAATAATATGCTTTCAAAGTTTTAGGATGTAATGATATAATTAACAAGTTTAATTTTATAAGTCCTTTGTGTATTTATATATTTCTTTCAAAATTTGTACAAGGAGTGGATTCATCCATTCACTATGTAAGCAACTTAATTATGTATTATGTCTATGTTGGTCTTACTTCTATATTCTTTCCTAACTCTAAATTTGGGCGCGCTAAATGCTTGCTTGTCTTTTGTAATTACGTTTTCATTTCTTCGTGTTCTTACTATTATGGCTATGCTTCTTACTTTTATATATATTTCTTCCTGATTCTAAAATTTATATAAACAGTTAACTTGGATGTTGTTGCAAGTGCAGGAAGCCCAAAACTGGAGAAAATGCCCAAACAATATCATCACAGCAGAGCCACTAACATGGTGGAAACCACAAGAAGTATCTGGCGCGTTTGAGGTAATTCTTAAATGCTACGAGAGTACGAGATAGTGCATCATTGTTAAAAAAATATCTTAACGAATGTTCTCCGCAAAATAGAAAGCACATAAAAGTAACGATAGTTCAAGTCGATCAATAGATTTCAATTACAACTCATGGAATTAATTACATGAAAACATGATACTGGATGGAGTAAATAGTGTTCCAGGTGTCTTAATCTTTGAGGATTGAAGCATTTAAGACATAACTCAAGTTAATGATCAAGATATAACTTTGTGTAATTACCTTAATTAGTGAAGCAACTAATATTTAGCACATATAATGCATATATATTATCCAGTTGTTCATGGAATTGAGAATTTGTACTCATAGTACATGTTTATGGAACCTTGGCTCTTCAGGTCTCCACCTCTAGACTTGAGTGAAACTATTATTTGCATTGATATTTCATGTCACATTTCTATGAAACTAAGAAAAACTAACCAAAACCACTGACCACATGCAGGGAGATGGATCAACGCGAAAGAGAAAAAGATCTGAATTGGAGGTGGAAAAAGAAAAGGAATTCAGCCTTCTCGAATTATATAAATCCAACAACATCGATGAGGTAAATCTGATTTGTTTTGTTTGCATATAAAGATGGATTATTCTAGAAATCCTCTTCTTCAACATAACTATTATGTCACCAAATTTGCGATTTAGAATTTTTGCATCTGCATACAGCTTATGTACATTACTGTGACCATTGTTTTTTGTTCTTCAACAGATAATTTCACGCCGACAAAAAGATGAAACTACTATAGATCCACAAGAACTACTAATAAATTTAAAAGGGTGGACTGTTGAGAAACGGAAGCGTACAGAAAATAATGGAAAATATAGAGTTGACAAGGTAAACCACTCATTCTCTTAACTATAACTTTTTGTTTATACTTTGCTATCAATGATGGTAACCATAAACAAAATTGCTAATCTATGTAGACTTATCGACATCCAAAGTCCAAAAGGATTATGAGGTCACTAGTCGAAGTAAAAAGGTTCATAGAGGAGAATTCGATTATAGGAAAAACTTCAAATAACGGTGAAGGGGGCTCACAGGTTAGTGTGCAAGTATATATTTATGTTGGCTGGCTACTGAAATTTTAAATAGTTGAATTTCAATCTTCAGGATGCAACAAGCAACATGTATTTAGAAATTTTCAAAACGTGGGAAAAAACCTATGGTGGTGGTGCTCAAGAAACTTTTAACAACAGTTCGAAAGAAGGATCATCTTCTTGGATTGAACAGCACGAGGCCGTTAGAATGCCAAAAACCACATGTGGTGCCACACTCAAGTCCCACGATACATTAGATTTAAGCCTACACTTACATAGGCCTTTCCATTATCAGGTTTCATTTCTTCCACCTCTTTCTGTCCCTTGAAGGGACATTTCAAATCAAGGTTTTCAGTAACCCTGTATTTATCGTGGAAGATCTATGTGACAATAAAGAATGTCATCTTCTTGTTCTGTATTTCAGAAAAATATTCAAAAGGCAAAGTGAGAAAAGTTGGATGGAATACAATGATTTGACCCGTCACCCGTTAAACCTGTTTTTCAAAATCTGATCATACTTGTTTTTAATGCTTCTTTTGCCATTCATAGTTATTGTCTCTTGTTGGTAATAAGAACCACAAGAGCCTGGGATTAGTAATTTAAACACTCATTACTTGAAAAGCTTGTATGAAATTGTGAAAAAAAGTACTAAAGACTTTTTACTTCTCATTTGTAGACGGTTAAATGTTCACCATATTAATGAAAGTGATGTTTTTTCCTTCTCAGGAAAGGATGGATAAAAAGTGGAATGTGGTACCACAAGCAGAGGAAAATAATGATTTATCGAATCATCAAGTTTTCAATAATCTAATGAGGCCTAGTGAACAAGAGTGTGTGAGGACCTTTGGTTTAGGACTACCTCCTTGTGATGTTTTTGGGGCCAGCTCATCTTCAACAAATATAACATCTTTAGATGAAATGAAACTGTTGGTTCAATCACAAGTAGAGGCGCAGATAGAGTCTAGAGTAGCCGCGCAACTAGCTGAGAGGATTTCTCATTATGAGAAAACTCAAAGAGAGATGGCTCAAAGTATAGAGAGCATGCAACGTTTACTAGTGCTTCAAGGAATGTTACCACCATCTCAATTTCCTAATACGCGAAGATCATGATTGGTTGTAGTTTCCTTTTTATCGAATTTGAATGTTGGTTATGTAAGTATATGAACTTATTTACATACAAAATGTGTGTTTGGCTTTTTGATAATTAAAATATATGTTTTTCACTTTTGAACTGTATGTCAGAACCAATATTAAGCCAAGAATGTGAAAAATTATATTTGACAAAAGTACAGTGGTATGTTTGGCATAAGTGGCGAAATAAATATGTTTCCATATTGTTTGGATTGACCGATCCTACATTGTTATTCCTTTTTGCTTGGCTCGCATTGGAATTTTCGAAACCTTTGATCCCTATCCAGCAACAAATAGCATTGGCCGCCAAGGGAAGTATTGCAGTTTTTGCTTATTTCCTCACATGTTAGGGGAATGTTACCTTGATCTGACATGTGTTGGGTAACCTTCAGCGGTATTGACAAGGGGAAAAATGTAGGGAATGCTATTCGTCTATTTCATGAATTTTAAACACTTTTACACAAATATAACCTTGATAGTGTTTGCAATCATTTATTTGGAATGTGGAGTGTTGAATATCTAGTGTTGTTTGTCTTGTTGGCATAGTTACCATTGTGATTGTCTAGGATCCGTCTAGTGTTACACAGGTACCTTGATTCACGTGTTTGGTGGATGAACTAGTTATGGAAGTTAAGAAGCAGAATCCACAAGCAATTATTGTTACATCTTCAAGCACTACTGTTAAAATAGAAAGTCATCATATTGAATCATTCTTTGAAGTCAAAAAATCAAAACCATTTGATATTGATTTCAAATGACATCCCTACATGGTGTCTTCTTCCCCGGTTAATCATAAAGATGGTCTATAGATGTCAGTAAATTCTGTGTCGCTTAAAACGGATGTTGATGAGGAAATTGATGTGCATGCAGCTGCGCCTACTTTGAAACAAGCCATAGAAAAAGCTCAAGAATGTATACGGATTGCTAAAGAATCAGTTGGTAGAAATTGATGTGCATTAGCTTGTATGAAATATTCTAGTTTTTCGTCTCAACATTCTATCTATCGTTCTCATTACCTTCTTTTGTGATTAATAAGAACAGTGCTAGCTTTTGGAATACCGCTAATTGGGTATTCTAAAATCTCAATACTAAAATAACATAAATAAAAATTGATGGGAAATTTGAAACTTGAAAGAATTTTTGACAAAAACCTTTAAGGGACCCCCTAATATGCTGTTAGGATGTTTTGAAACAAACTCTCATTTTACGAGTCTTTTGTGGTGATGATGCTCAAATATAGTAGGGGGATAGAAGAGATAGGATTATGTGGTTAGACAACCAATTTGTATCACAACTAAAGGAATATGTATATGTGTCTATTGTTGGATTAATCGGTTGGTTTAATGGGTCACGGGTAAACGGGTCATCCATTAGTTAACAGGTCATTGGTAAGAAGTTGTCGGTTGACTGAGTTAGCTGGAAAATGGACGATAAGGAGCAGTAAATGTTTGGAGTTTGTTGCTGGAAAGTTTCGTGGTCAATTAATTTGGATTGAATAGCCAAATCCGTCCCTGGGGTTTGACCAATATTGCTAGATCCATCCATTTTGAGAATTTATGACATCTGAGCCACTAAGGTTTGAAGTTTTGTGCTAAATCCGTCCAATTTGCAAACTCTGTTAAATACTAACGTTAAATCAGGGGCATTTTGGTCATTTCCTATTTCTTTATTGCAAATTCGTCCCTGAGGTTTGTTCCAAATTGCTAGATCAGTCCAAAATGATAATTTGTAATAAAATATATATATATATATATATATATATATATATATATTTATTCTTTAGTCAATACTCATAGAAAAAACCGTTACCACCACCTTGATAAATCCTACTAATATCAAATCCCCCAATATTATTTCTCATTAATTCCATAATAATCTGTTCAAATAACTCTTCTCCTTCCCCAAACGACAAACCCTAACCCCTCAACCATCACCATGCATAACAAACCACCGTTCATGAAGACAGACTTAGAAACTGGACCAACCGGAACACTCTACCCGACGATGTCGGAGTCGCCGGAACTCCGGTGGTCATTTATTCGAAAGATATACTCCATCGTTGCCGTACAGTTGCTTCTAACCGTCGCTGTTGGTGCTGTTGTTGTCTCTGTTCATCCTATTGTTACTTTTTATCATGAGTGAATCACCCATCAGAGTATCAGACCATCATCAGTCAAAGTTTTGGACCGATTCATATTAGTCCACTGGGCTATGGTTGGATCTGGCCCTTAGGCTGGTCGCATTATCCAAATCCAATACAGAATCAATTAAACTTTTGTTAAAAAAGAATTTAATTTGAAGCAAAATAAAATATACAAATAGATAAGACGCAGTAAATCTTATGTTTTGCTGTAGAAAATCTAAGAATTTACTTTATTTTTAATTTTTATTTGAATTGGACGGTGGTGGAGACGATGGTGGTTGTGCAGGTGGTGGAGACGGTGGTGGTTGTCCAGGTGGTGGAGACGGTGGCTGAGGTGGTGGTTAGTGGTGGTGGTAAAAGGTGAAGAAGGGCTTGGGTGGAAGGTGAGGAAGAAGGTGAATTGTTGGTCCCACTTAAGTGTTTAAAATATTAATTTAATTTATTTTATTATTTAAATATAATAATAGATAATCAGATGGAAAATGACCAAATTGCCCTCGACTTAAAGTTAGTTTTTAATATAGTTTGCAAATTGGACGGATTTAGCACAAAACTTCAAACCTTAGTGGCTCAGTTGTCAAAAATTCTCAAAATGGATGGATGTGGCAATATTGGTCAAACCCCAGGGACGGATTTGGCTATTCACTCATTAATTTGCCTACGTTTTCCTTTGTTTACTCATAATACATAGTAGTAGTAGTTTTTTTAGGTGTTCAGTTCATTTTTTGCAATTCATCTCTTGTAATTCTCTTTGAACCAACATGTATGTGGTCTTACAAGCACATGTACTAAAAAAATGAATCTTTTTTAAATGAAATATGGTAAGTTGGAAGCTTAATCTATATTGGTCAACACCCTCACCGTACCGCCCCCTTACATTCTGTCATGTATTTAAATAACAAGAGCCGATGACCCCCAGCCCAGCTGGGGTGAGGTGCGCAGGTTTTCCCCATAGGCGGAGGTTCGACTCCGGTTTGTGGCGGTTTCTTGCGCTGGGGGTTGGGGGTTCGTTCCCACACGTGTTTACCGGCTCAACGCTTTGAAAGGCCTAAAGCGAATTCCAAATGCTGGCCCTTTTCGTTTTTTAACTAATAATATTTTTTATTGCCTTAAATATAATATATTTAATTGTATTCTTATGTATGTATAATTCTGATGTTTTATAATTAAAAAATTAGATTATGTTGTTGCCATTGTTATATGGGTTATTTTCATTTCAAATTCAAATTAATGTGTTTCCAGCCCAAGCCTACCTACTCATATTTACCTCTTTACTTATTGCATAAAAACTCATTTCTTCTGTAAACCAATAATCAATAATATAAAATGAATATATATTTTTTTTTTCTCAAACTTAGGGGCCCTTAAAAGAAATGGTGGCCTAAGGCAAGGGCTTTAGTTGACTTGCCCTTAAGCCGGCTTTGTGTTTACGTGGGCTTGCAAACGTTGGAGCAGGGGTTCGAACTTGCACGGTTTGAGTGTTCTTATGGGTGGTTCTCCGTTCCGTCTAGCCGTTCAAAAAAAAATTAAAATAACAAGAATGTTTAAATGTATACAGAATTTTGCAACCCAGCCTATCTCTATTAAATACATATATATATTTTTTAAAATATTTAAATGTTTAAATGTATACAATCAACCGAATTCTACAAATGTTCATCCTATCAAAACAAATATGCTCGCATCAATTTGACGGTGAGACGAGCTCTTCAATGGTCAACGCTGCTCAGTGGTGGATCTAGAAATTAATTTCAGTAGTAACGTTTTTCATTTTTTTCATTTTAGTAGTAACGTTTTCCAAATATAGTAAAAAAAACAAATTTTCTACTACGCGCGCGGAGTTGAGTAGCAACGGACGCGACACCTAGCTTCAAGCTAGGTCCGGCTGTCCGCCCCTTACGCTGCTATTGTTTTAATTTTCTTTTATATATATAATTTTCAAACATGTAGGTTACGCGATAATTAAAACCTCTAGTCTTCCCTAGCTATTTACTTACCAATAATTAACTCACTTTGACTCAAAACTGCTTTTGTTTTATTGTAATTTAATTTATTTAAACCATTTTAAATTTAATAAATTATATATACCTCTCTATCAAGTTGAGTCACAAGAGTCTTTTAAAACAAAACAAAACATAACGTGAGCTATTGATCAATGGCTTCTTCTAGTCCAAAAATGTTTCTAAAGCTTGTTGTGGACACAGAAAGCTGTAGAGTGATACTCGCGGAAGCACCGAAACAATTTGTGGATTTTCTTTTTCACATGTTCTCTTTGCCTTTGGGCACCCTCATCGAGTTCCTGGGGTCCGACCACATGGTTGGATGCTTAGGGAAACTCAAAGATAGCATACAAGCCTTCCCTGAAAAGAACCTTCAACCCGGCTTTAATATGGAAGAGATCTTCCCTCACAAATCAACTTTCAACGGTGACACATTTTTGTTGTCCTGCAATGATGCCTCGGAGGGTGCATCTAAAGCCGCAGTCAAGCGCTGCAAGGGAGCTGGGTACGTAAAGGAAGATGAGACTTACGTCGTGTTGGATGATCTAGTGATAATGAAACTGTCGCCCGTATCTGGCCTCATGCTCCCTGGGAAGTTGGGTGTCAAGGATCTGAGTCAACTTGAGACCAAGATTGTTTATTTTGGAAAAGAGGAGGTACAATATAATAACACATCTCATATATATTCTCATTCATATATACAATGTCGACATATTCTTTTGTGTGCATGTGTTTTAATTAGCTTTTTTATTTTTGATAATGGTAATTATAGGCTTTGAAGCTGTTGAAGGCATCTTTGGAGACGGATAAAGTGCTCACAACTATATTTTTGCATTAGAACATATATGTATGGATATGCACTACTTTTTTATAATATGATAATAATAATGTTTTCATATAATAACGTTTTCATGTGTTCTCAACTTCTTTGGAACAAGTTTTTCTTCAATATTTCAAGTAAATTAATTAATACAAAAAATCGGGAAATGGCTAACAACGTGCGGCTGAAATAATATATATGGATCACTCACTTACTACGTAATGACCTGAATGCTCTACCATCTGAGCGTAGCACATTATTATGTGATAATTATCAATTTAGTTTGCTAGGATTTGGGACTTAGATTTTTATTTTGGTTTTCTTGATCAATAATGATTTTTTCTTTTAAGTTGAATTGGTTTTAGTACACCATTAATTATATGAACTTAATATGGTGGATGCTAGATTATTTAAGCTTGTTTGTTTTTTTAGCGGGGACTGACACGATTGATGTACATATATAGTTGTAACAGAATGGGGGTGTTTGAGCGATTCCAGGTGTTTGAATTGAAAAGTTGAACATTATCATTATGGTTGTTTTGTATATTGAGAAGTTGAACGTTCGGTTGTGAATATGCTATGTTTTGGTACACAATATCTTTTATTCTTGAGCGAATTGTATTTTGATTTTAACATGTTCTTTATCGTTAACTGTTCTAGAGTTTTATACTTGTTCATTATTGTTATTATTATTATTATTATTATTATTATTATTATTATTATTATTATTTTGTTGTTGTTATTATTATAATTATTATTAGCAAAGTGTGGACACAAAAGTGGTACTAAAATGGTGACAAAACGGCATAAAAATGTGGTAGTAAAACAGTGGCAAATGAATGGTGACAAAACGGTAACAAAAAATATAATGGTAGCAATAGGCCAATTGATGCGTGTGATTTTTTCTACCGAAAATGCGGTAGCAATACCCCATTCTCTAGTAATGTAATTTGAGTGCTCTTTTGATTAGCCAAAATCTGGTAGCTCACTGACGGGCAAATCACATCGACATCGATTATCATTTTACACGTGAAATTGTATCTTCCGGCAAGTTACACACGAAGTTTGTTCCTACCAAGCTCCAAGAGCTAACATCTTCACGCACTACGAAATCTCATTCGCTAGAATGATCTAGCAAATGAGACTCATTCACCACAATGAAGGGGCGAACGAGAGCAGGCTATTTAAGTATCTCTTTGATTCATTTTCACCATTTCACAACCTTAACTTGCCTCCAAGTGATCTCTTACAAACCCTAACCTGTAGAAACGAGTTTTTGCCCTCATTTCTTAGATCCTTTAGCCAAATCAAGTTTAGAAGCAATATCAAGTAAAGATTCAAGGTGTGTAATCCATTAATACCCTTTTTCATTCATTTTATCAAAGTTTTATAAACCCTAAGTGTACAAATCTGATATTATTATGTTTCCTTAAATAAAGACCCTTTTTTAAACATTTTCTAACTAGATCTAAACATAAAAAGTAGGTTTCATAAAGTATAAACATGTGTGCTGGATTTGTGACTTAGAATTTGCGGCTTTTGTGTTAGTTGTATGTTATATGATGCTAGGTTACTGATTTGATGCTTGTATGTGTTATAAACATGTTTAAGGGGTGTTTGATGTGTTAAATGTTATTAGTTTTGACCCATTTGGGGTTTTATATAGATTTAGGGTTTGTTGTGCTATATGGTAGTAATAACATGTTAGAAACTTATTAGGATGGTTGAATCTACGTTGGATAATTGGGAAAATGATGTTTGTGGTTGATTTCAATATTTTTCATCTTATTAAACTCTTCATGCAAATGATGTGACATCCCTATAATTTGTCATTTTGGGAAATATGTGATTTTGTGTACAAAGTGAATCAATTGATGACTCAATCAGATGTCATAATATGCTAGTACGTTAGATAAATGTTACTGCATCGTTTGGCTATGATTCGTTAGGTTTCCGATCTGATTTGAAGGGTTTTTGTTTGTCGAAATGGTTAAACAGCTGAATAGGGTGAATGAACTCTCATTCGCATGATCGTTCATGCGAATGGGATGAGAAAAGACCTCAATCACCATAAAGTTGTAGCGAATGAGAGAAAAAAATTCTCATTCGCCTAAATCAGTTCATATGCTACGCACAAAGTTCCATTTTTGTTGTAGCATATGACACAACCACATGCCTCATTCGCCAGAATGTGATATTTGGTGAATCTCTTGTGTAAAACTAAGTGTTTCGTGCATTACTTGTATGGGAACTTGTATATGTTTGTTAAACTGATATAACGGGTCACCAGCGGGATGTCGAGTCTTGTGTGATCGTGTCAACCATCAAACACTATTACAAACATACAAAGTCATAGTTTGGACAACCAATGGTCATTAGCATAACTTCGGTCAAACAACTTCTAGGTTATTAATGATAGGTTTCCAGTAGACAAGACGCTATCATAACACGCTTGGTATTATCTTTTCAAACAACGCAACCAAGGGTGAGTTTCACAGCCCCTTTTACTGTTTTCCTGTTGAGGGAGAAACATGCTACGCAAACATGAACATTTAGATCACATAGATTACATTATATCACATGTGTACTTAGTGACTCATCTAAAGTACTCCTAACAATTTGAACCATGAATATGTGGAACATAGTGGGGAAAGTGTGAATAGATCTATTAGGTCCGACAAGCCCCACCCGTATTGACTAGAGGTCGCACGGGTGCATATTTGTCCTATCTAACATTACGTCACCGGGTGATGACCGGTGATGGGGAAATGAGGCATACTTTTACTATCAGTCAGCAATGGTTTATAACGCTTAAGTAACTTGTAACGATGTCTAGTTAGCATCAGATATAGATGTAGATTTTTATGTGGATCTGGTTTTCTAACATTTACTTTGATGAAAACATAAAATCAGTGAACTCACTAGCATTGTATGTTGACAAACTTAGCATGTTTTTTCAGGTCGCTAAGGTAGCAGTCATGGAATAGGACGCATGGAGTCGCATTGCATCCTAGCTAACACTTTATTCCCACAGTGTCGAACATTGTTTATGTCTACTTTTGAATACTATCATGCTTGGTTTTGGGGATTGTAACTTTTATTGCTTTCGCCGTGTTACGTTTACTTATCTTAAAAACTGCATGGTTGTTGAACGTCATTTTTACCCATATAATTGTCGTTTATTGTGATCGTTGACTTGGATTCCGTTGTGTCACGCGCCTTGCTGTAAAACCCCACAAGTGGAATTTGAGGTGTGACAAAAAAAGAGAGACAAAATTTAGTACACATTTACTACGAAATCTCGATGTTGTAAAAAACCTCGTCGGAAACCATTTAGTACACATTTACTACGCAATTTTCAACGCATTTCCTACGAATATATGGTGTAGGAAATTTGCGACACATTTCCTATGTCATTTCCTATGCAAATTCCTAAGTATTTGTCTCTATTGTGCAGCAAATTTGTTAAAAAAATTAGAGGTTTTTTGTCGTCACAAATGCGTAGCAACTTTGTCAAAATTTGTGACGCATTTTTTTCCGTAGGAAAACTTTTGTAGCAAATAGCTAATTTTCTAGTAGTGATACATCAGTTTTCTTGTCGCTTCGTGGGCGTTTAAATTTGTTTTATATGGTTATTAATCCGTATACATCAACTATATTTTTCAAGCACATGATTATGCTTATACTTGTAAATTGTCCACGCACGATGTGTTACACACGGGCTCCACACTAGTTCTTCTTAAACAATTCTCGATGAACTTGCAACCGCCTCGGTCGTAATTTGTAACCGGCCCTCCACCTCCGCTATTTACTTGCATTAAACATGCCAATGTTGAATTCCTAACTTCAGTTTAATTGTTTCATTTTGTTTTAATGATAAATCAATTTAATTAATATCATTAAATTTAAATATCGTCGTTTTAAATTATATTTAACAAGATATAACTTATTTGAATACAAGGTATATTATAACTCCCATATATATATGTTCATTAATATATATCCATTTTTCTTTAATTGTATGTATTTTTTTAAATTACTTAAAAGTTTTAGTAAAAAAAATTAAAGATAAAAAATTACTCGTTCAGTTGTACTACATCCTGAATTTACAAAACCTCCCTCTAAGAAGTAAGAGCGCAAACGAGCCGAGTCGAGTCAAGTCGAGCTGAGCTCGTTTAATTTATGAAAGCTCGAACTTGGTCTCATCTCCTTTATTATTTATTAATTAATTTATATTTATTATAATAATGATTTATATGTGATTTTTATTTTTTCATAATTTATAATGAGTAATTATTACTATCTAAATATACATATATAATATATTAATCAAAAGTTATTTGATTACGCTTGTGAATCGACTCGAGTTCAACAAGTGAAACTAAGGTTCGGGTTCGTTTACTAAACAAGTTAATTTGTTTAGCTAGGCTTAGGCTTGAGTTCGTTTAAGTTCAACATGTTAGGGAGCTTTTTTTGAGCAGCTTTGCACCCCTAAACGAATTATGTTAAAATCTTCTATACGGTAGGCTTTAGAAAGAAAAAAAAAGTCAAATTAAGAAGTCAAGGAAATCAAGTCAAAAGTTAAGAGAGTCAAGTAAAAAGTCAAGGAAATCAAGCCAAAAGTTAGGACAGTCAAGTCAAAGTTTTTATGGTTATTAATTGGTTTTCAGTTGCTTGGTTGTTGTATATAAAGGCTGTAGTGAGAAGGAGAAGATGGCCAACCTAGCTCGTGGGGAAGTTGTGTGTAACCCAAGTCGTCAACTAGAGGTGAAGATGGTATTGTAGTTACAAGGTTATCCATTGTCACGCTCGATCGTTAGTCAACATGAAGGATCCGAGTCACGTTGAGTAGAAGAGGTACGGTTTTATTTTGAAAAAGGCGAGGTAAAATTTACATCTTCGATCTTGTGGAATAATATGTGAATCAATAATTAAATGCCTGTCGGTTTAAATAGTAATCACATGTAATCTTCTTGTGGAATGATACGAGAATAAGTAATTTACGGTTTTCATATAAAAATAATAAATAAGTAACGTTATGTAAAGTATAATTTTACTTACGATTATGAAAGTAAAAAATATATATATACAGTGTAAATAGAGATAGAAGAGATAGGTTAACGAAAAACAACTTTAATTTATCTCTCTTTAGGTGAAAAAGATCAAATCAAAATTTAGAACAACCAGGAAAAGGTTACCGGCCGGTGATTAAATGGGTGTTAAAGGGAAATTAATATAGATATTCTAAAGGTATAATGAATGTTCCCATTTATGAAAAAATTAAAAAAAAAAAATCCCCTGTCGGTTTCCTGCATCCATGTTTGAATGGTTTACGGATATTTCGCCGGTTGTTTGTCTATTTATATTTTGTCTCCGGCCACACTCCACTGCCACCGTTAGCAATAAACATTTTAATCCCTATATATGGCATCCCCAAATATGACTTTAACGCTTGTGGTGGACAAAAAAGCCTCGAAAGTGCTATTTGCGGAAGCACCAAAACAGTTTGTGGATTTCATTTTCCACATATTCTCTTTGCCCTTGGGAACCCTCATCGACTTCCTGGGAGCCCAAAACAATATGTTTGGGTGCTTAGAACACGTCAAACATAAGATACAAAGCTTTCCTCCTAACCTTCTAAAACCTGGCTTCAAAATGGAAGAGATCTTCCCTCCAAAAACCGCTTTCAAAGGTGACACGTTTCTGTTGTCGTTCGATACCTCTTCTGGTCCATCGGGCGCATCTAGAGTGGTCTACCAGTGTGCCAACGCAACCCAAAAATGGATTAATATTATCCCGTCCCAAAAAGTTGTAGCTTGTCGGTCAAACACCGCATTTTACCCGGATTATTCCACTTGTCCCAGTTGCAAGCGGCCGATGAATGTTGCCAAGATGGTACCCATGCGCAAGGGAGGGTACGTAAATGAAGATCAGACGTATGTTGTCATGGATAACCTTGTAACTACAAAACTGTCTCCCGCTTCTAGCCTCATGTCCGCCAGGGAATTAGGTGTGAGGGATCATAATCAACTTGAGAAGCGGCTTGTTTCGTTTGGAAAAGAGGAGGTACAAAATATATATCGTTTAATTTATACATGTCTTTTGTGTTTTAATTTGCCATTTGCTGATTATTAAAGTTTTGATAGGCTTTGAAGTTGGTGAGGGAGGCTTTGAAGACAGATAGAGTGCTCACAAATATATTTTTGCACTAGTATAAGAAGCAAAAATATACTTTAATGGCGGCAGATTTGTGTTTGTTTGAGTTAATTAGTATTTTTCTTTAGTTTCATTGGTCTGAAGAAATGCCGCTATTTTTTTTATTTTTTTTTTGGAATGATTTGCTTGCTAAAGTAATCGAAATAGCCCACAATAAATTCAATTGTTTTTTTATTATCATATCATTATCAAGATGTCTAAAGGTTTAAAGTTTGAATTATCTAGCTAGATGTATATGTTTTTGGCAGAATGTATCAAGGATTCAGTTGCAAATCATCTGGCACCATTTGTCTTCTATCCTTTTAGACACGTTGGTTGTATGGAATAGATTCACTCAAATATTAGTTTGAAAATCAACTATTATACATTCTGATGCTTGCTTTGTACAATGATTACATTAATGTGTGGTATTAAATAGGGAAGGTTGGCGGGTCGAAGTTGTCAACTACCAAAGTTAGAAGTGAATGTTTTACTTACATAAAGATGAAGGTTAATAGACTTAATAGTATTTTACGTCAAAAGTCTGAGTGTGTGAAGCGGAAAAAACAATTTTTTTAAGATGAAGTAGAAGCATAGGGGTTAGAATTACCATTTATGAAAGTTGAGAGTACATGGGCTAAAACTGTCAAACTTAAAAGTTGGGGGCACTGTACGCGACGTGATAAAGTATAGACACTAAACCAAAAGATTTAAAAACCAAAAGCCATTATAGCTAAAAAATCTGAGGTCCAAAACAACAGCTACACTTCCTAGTTAATAGGTATTTAACTAAAAAAACAGAACCATTGTTCAACCCCTTTTCGAGTAGCATAAACTTGTACCAGAACCTAAAAATATCATAAAATAGACTCCGCAAATTCAGTGCTATGCAGATCCGTAGGTAACGAGTCTTGACATGTATAAGATCCATACTTATTGTTATTATAGAACTATGGAAAGATTGAATAAATGCATCAAAAAGAATTCAAAAGCTGCAACATATAAGAAAACTCTTGCCATCTTTGAGCAGTGTTGGTTATTATTAACAGTCAAAGTATTTCATATTCTACTGCAAGGGCTTGGTCAATCAATTTCAATTATCTCAATGGTTTTACAACTTTTAAATGGTTTGTTGGTACTTCCAAGGTTTACGTTATGTTTACTTTGTTTCCTTTTTGCTATATGAACTCCATACTTTTCTACAGTCATATCATCCTTCAATCTTCCTGCTTCACTAACACCCGTTTCTTTCACTTCTATGGAAACCTTGATTTTGTCTCCACCCTTAATAGGGTAATCTGATGGTATA
This sequence comes from Ambrosia artemisiifolia, assembly GCA_032199755.1. NCBI lineage: Eukaryota > Viridiplantae > Streptophyta > Magnoliopsida > Asterales > Asteraceae > Ambrosia > Ambrosia artemisiifolia. The sequence goes on from CM063517.1 coordinate 5,364,741, forward strand.
TGCCACACCCATGACCCTGCTTCAAAGGAGCTACCCCGAAGTGCATAAGTCAGTTCATCATCATTTGTTATGTTAGTGATACGCATCCTAAATCGCCTCATACGATCATTAAGTTTGCCAAATGAATAATCAGCCCAAACTGTCATTTGCAGTTGATCATGTTTGAAATCTACAGGCACATCGACATATATTGAAGAATTCCCCGAATCTTGATATCCAAACCAATTAGGAATCCCCATCCTTGAAAAGTAAATTGCACAACTGTGCACAATCCTGAAGTGTCCCTGTTCAATGGAAAATCAGTCATCAAACTGAGATCGACAAGATATTAGATCTAACAGTAGGTTATGATATCGATATATTTGCTTGAATCCATTTACAAATGAGAGGTGTACATATATAGATTACAAGAGCACCAGCCAAAGCTCTAATCATGGAGCATATTACGGAGGTGATTGTTATCTCCTAAAATAGCTAAAGAGATATACATCAATATACATTTAATATAATAATATAGTTGACTAATACTCCCCCTCAGTTTGAGCGGGAGTTGCGACAAACGGTCAAACTGGTGCGAAAACTCTCAAAGAGTTGTCGAGACAGGCCCTTGGTGAAGATATCCGCGTATTGATAAGGGGATGGTACATGAAGCACGCGCACTTGACCGAGTTGAACCTTCTCACGCATGAAATGTATATCAAGCTCCACATGTTTCGTGCGTTGATGCTGTACCGGATTTTGTGTCAAATAAACAGCTGAAATGTTGTCGCAGTAGACGATGGTGGCATGGCGAATAGGGGTGTGCAGCTCTAAAAGTAAGTTGCGAAGCCACGTGGTCTCAGCCACAGCATTGGCGACTCCGCGATATTCAGCTTCGGCACTTGAGCGAGAGACGGTAGGTTGCCATTTGGATGACCAAGAGAGAAGGTTGGAGCCCATATAAATGCAGTAACCGGATGTCGAGCGACGTGAGTCTGGGCATCCGGCCCAGTCCGCGTCAGAATATGCAGCAAGAGATGGACTGGGGCTCGGGGTCAAGCGTAATCCATAATCAGTAGTACCTTTAATATAGCGTAGAATCCGTTTTAGGAAAGCAAAATGCGGTTCTCTAGGAGCATGCATAAACAGGCATATTTGTTGAACCGCATAAGTGATGTCAGGCCTGGTGAATGTTAAATATTGCAGGGCACCTGCTAAGCTACGATACACAGTGCCATCAGAAAGTAACTCCCCTGTATCAGCGCTTAGTTTTGCATTTGTATCAACGGGAGTCGAGCATGGCTTGCAGTCTGTCATGTTGGCACGGTGAAGAATATCTTTTGCATATTGGGATTGAGACATGAATAACCCGTGAGAGTCTCGCTGAACTGTGATACCCAAAAAATGATGTAAAGCTCCCATATCTGTCATAGCAAACTCTCGAGAGAGAAGATTAATAGTATTATGAAGTAATGCTGTAGAAGATGCAGTCAGTATGATATCATCAACATAAAGTAGCAAATAGGCAATATTATTGCCTTTGCGATAAATGAATAAAGATGTGTCGCATAGACTGCCTGTGAACCCGTGGGTTTTAATAAATGTGGATAAGCGATGGAACCAAGCCCGTGGTGCTTGTTTAAGTCCATAAAGGGACTTGCGCAAGCGACAAACATAGTTAGGCCGTGTACGGTCAACAAAGCCTGGAGGTTGGTGCATAAAAACGGTCTCCTGCAAGTCACCATGTAAGAATGCATTTTTAACATCCAACTGATTGATTGGCCATCCTTTAGAGATAGCAAGTGTGAGGACAGTGCGTATGGTAGCCGGTTTAACAACCGGACTGAAAGTGTCAGCACAGTCTATGCCAACCGTCTGTGATTTACCATTAACAACAAGGTGGGCTTTGTATCGGTCAAGGGATCCATCTGCTTTAAATTTGTGTCTAAAAAGCCACATACAACGGATAATGGGATGTGTTTGTGGTCGAGGAACCAATTCCCAAGTACAATTATCTATTAATGCCTTATATTCGCAGTTCATGGCGTGTTGCCAATTTGGGTCGGCTAAGGCCCGTAAGTGTGAGGTTGGGACGGGTGAGATGGTGGGTGAAGTGGTTGTGGTGAGGTTGTATTTCGGGTTAGGTTTGGTGATGTCGTCTTTGCCGCGGGTGGTCATGGGGTGCATATTTTGGACGGGTGTGGGAGATGTCTGGTTGGAAGGAGGTGGGCTAGGAGTATTCGGGAACAGTAGAGTAGGCGATGTGGTTTGGACAGGGGAGGTGTAGTGGGCCGGTGAGGGGGGCGATTGGGCTTGTGTTGATGGAGTGTGATGTTGGGCCGTGGGGTTTATTGGGGCTGGAGAGTTGTGTTGGGCCGGTGATGTGGGTGATTGTGATGTGGGGTGTAGTGGGGCTGGGTATGTGTGGGACGGTGGGAATGAATATGTGAGTTGTGGGTTCGGGTCATCATCTAGGAAGGTATAAGTAAGGTTTGTGTTAGTGTCGGCAAAAGGGAAGGTGTTTTCATCAAACTGCACGTGACGTGAAATATGAACCTTGCCGGTAGTAGGATCAAGACAACGGTAGCCCCTGAAATTTGGGGGATAGCCAAGGAATATGCACCGGTGGGATCGGGGAAGAAGTTTGTTGGGTTGAGTGGCCGATTCATTTGGAAAGCAAGCGCATCCGAAGACACAGAGGTGATCAAAGGTGGGATGACACAAGTACAAAGCAAAAGTGGGTGAATTAAAATTTAAACGTTTTGTGGGTAAAATGTTATGTAAATATGCAGCGGTGTGAAGGGCTTCGACCCAAAAAGTTGGTGGGATGTGAGCATGAGTAAGAAGCGCCTGAATGATGTCATTGAGGCGTCTTATCATGCGTTCGGAGCGGCCGTTTTGTGATGAGGTATGTGGACATGAGAAACGAAAGGTGAGACCTTGTTGGGAAGCAAAGTGGTGAAAAGCGTTGTTATCGAATTCTCCCCCTAGGTCACATTGGAAAGCTTTAATATTTTTGTGAAATTGTGTTTGAATGTATTTATGAAATTTTCTAAAAGTGTCAAAAGTCTCAGATTTAAATTTTAAAGGGTAAACCCACACGTAGTTAGAATAGTTATCAACTAGGACCATATAATATTTGTAAGAAGCATTACTTAGGACCGGGGAGGTCCATAAGTCACAATGAACAATATCGAAAGGTGCATAAGTAAAAGAATTAGAATCACCAAACGGAAGCCTTTTACTGTTTGACAAGTGACAAGAGTCACAAAAACCAAAGGAATCCTTATTACATGAAAGATTAAAATTACTAGAAAGGAAATGCAGGACTTGAGAGCCTGGGTGGCCTAAACGATCATGCCACTTATTTGAAGAAGCTGCCAAAAAAACTTGAGTTGGTGGTGTGAAAGGGTAGAGATCCCCGGTGCTATCATGGCGCGAAAGATGTTGTCCAGTCTTGAGATCCTTCAAAGTAAAACCGTTAGGAGCAAATTCAATTGAAACAAGATTATCACGTGTAAATTTTCTAACTGAAATGAGGTTTTTAACGATGGTTGGGGCATATAAAATATTGTTTAGAGTGTAGGTGTGGTCGTTTGTGGTGTGTGAGCCGTGGCCCGAACCCAAAATTTGCAACGACTGACCATTTCCTACAAGTATATTAGCATTAACAGAGTTTGATAAATGGGAAGAGATCTGACCTGGATCAGCAGTGATGTGAGACGAAGCGCCTGTGTCCATGTTCCATGTGGGATCCGGCTGGTTCAGTGTAAGAGTCGAAAGAGCAGCTCCAAGTTCAGTAGGTTGGAGTGGATCAACTGGTGGGCCAGGGAAAATGGGCTGAGATGGGTAAGTGGGATTTGGGCCGTAAGGGTAAGTAGAGTTTGGTTGCTGGGCCGTGAATCCATGTCCTTGGGCTGAAGGTTGTGGGTTGGTGTTTGAGGACTGAGGTGGTGGATATTGGGTAGGAGGGCGAGTCTAGGTGGAGGTCCAGGGTGATTGGGTAGGGTGGGGACATGGAGGAGGGGTGGGATACCAGTGTAGGGGCTGTTGGTTCTGGGTAGGGCCGTAGGCAGAATAGGGATTGTTGTGGTAGTGTGGACCAGTGTGGTATTGCGGGGAGCGTCCGCGTCCGACGTAGGCGTTGCCACGACCTCCACGATATCCGTTTCGGCCACGACCCCGACCACGCATTGGCTGACGGTTTTGGTATTGGTCATAATGTTGGGATGGGTTGTAAGAGGGTGGTGGAGTAGGGTTGGTGTTGGGCGGTTGGTTTTGGGTAGGGGTGTTAGCAGAAGGCCCACGAGGAGCAGCAAGAGCCGTTTGTTGACGAGCCGCTTGACGACGTTGTTCCCTTTCGACCATATCCCGGGCTTCATCCCACATTGCATTAGACTGTGTAATAAAGGCAGCGGTGGTGTCGTACTCCTGCGGGAGTCCTTGAACCATTTGTAGCACGAGCCGAGATTCGGTAACAGGTTGATCTACATCTTGTAGTTGCTCGGCGATATCTTTGAGTTTCTGGAAATAGTCATTTAGGCTGGTGCAGGAAGCAAGTGTGGTGGTAGTGAAAGCGTGAAGCAGTGATGAAGCACGAGCATTTCGGTTGTTGTGAAAAATCGATTCGAGCCTATCCCATGCCTGTTGCGCCGTGAACTCATCATTCAGCACACGCCTCCAGTAACCATCAGCAAGGGTTCCGTATATCCACTGGAGGACAACGGAATCAATCTTCATCCATGAGTCGTAACCCGCGTCAGTGATAGCCAGAGGACCGGTACCGTCAATGTGATCTAAGACATCGTAGCTTTTGGCGTGAAGCTTGAAAAGCTTCACCCATGAGGAGTAGGAAACTTTCTCGCCGTCTAGCATACGAACTTTATTCAGAATGTTCGTAACGGAATAACTGGGTGAAGGTTTTTGGATTCGGTCGAAACCGGTGGAGTGACTGTGGATTCTTGGTCAGACATGATTGAAACAAATGAAAAAGAAGGCGGCAAGTAATTGTAACGAAGAAGAAAAAGATGTTAGGGCTCTGATACCATAACAGTAGGGTATGATATCGATATATTTGCTTGAATCCATTTACAAATGAGAGGTGTACATATATAGATTACAAGAGCACCAGCCAAAGCTCTAATCATGGAGCATATTACGGAGGTGATTGTTATCTCCTAAAATAGCTAAAGAGATATACATCAATATACATTTAATATAATAATATAGTTGACTAATAAGATCTACCGGTGGTAAGATTTTCTTTTGGTAAGCGAGTAACAAATTAATATGGGTTCAGGTTGAAACGTATCATTTTTAAGACGACGGTTGAAATGAGTAGGGTTGACTCACACATACTTTCTTGTCCCTTTTACTCTTTTTAATATATAAATTTATCTTGTGTTTTTTATTGGCTATTCAGTATAAAACATAACCCAAACCAACACATTAATAAGAAAACGGGTCGACATTGCAAGCTTTAATTAAAGGCAGGCACACACAGATACACGAAGAGAACCTGTATTAAACTTGTCGTAGATGCAGTAGGCAGGCTGCTACAGCCTTCCAAGTGTATTTCTCTGATCAAATACAGGTTCTCTAAGCCCAAAATCTCAACCAAGCTACTGCAGTTTTTTAATTCCATGAACGACAGGTATTTTGATGTTGACAAAGTGAGTTTTTCCAGTGCTGAACAATCATTTAACATCAATAGGTTTAGATTAGGAGGAAACACTTGGACTGATTGAAGGTACCGGCATTCACACAAATCAAGGGTAAGCAGATTGGATAACTGACCAAGGCTTGTGGGTAGGCTACAAAAATTATTTCCTCTTAAAATCAACTCATTCAGAAAGGAAAATGCCCCAAGATTATGCGGAATATCTGTTTCAGATAAATTGCAGTCTCTGAGATCTAAACAGGTAAGATTTAATAAGCTTTTGTCCCACATTTGAGCAGATTCACCTAATCCAATTCTTGGGCAGAAACCAAGACTGAAAATTTCAAGTGAAACGAGATTGCATATACTGTTTGGAAGACTTGTGAGGTTCTTGCATTTATCCAAATGTAAGTTAGTTAATCCACCTAAAAGTCCAATGGATTCAGGTAATTGTTCAACTGCGGTTCCAATAACATTAAGCACCCTCAAGCATTTTATGTTACCGATATCTTCAGGTAAATTGAGCATATTGTAGCACCCATTCATGGACAGATATTCAAGTGACCCCACATTGCATATGCTACTTGGAAGACCTCTGAGATTCTTGCATAATGACAATTCCAGTCTATTCAGATTGCTTAATGTAACAACCCGACCCAGGGGTGTCGGTGGGGATGCAGTTGATACCAAAATTGCACAACGGAAGCAATCGATGACTATTATAAATGTTTATACAATCTCTAGTTTCCAGAATACAAATAATATATAAAATAAATTAATATTATTGCAGGGACGAAACGCGGCGGTCGTCGAAGCAGGTGGCGGGGTGTAATCCTTTAATCGAATCAATCTTTATATGCTTATCTCTAGATACTCTAATTGGCAATCCTTATAGCCCGAATCTTCTATCAACTCGTCTAACGATCATCACCTCTAATCCGCATCACATGTATATAATCCGTATGCTTCATAGTTATCCAAATGCAGTACCTGAACACATGCTTAAAAGAGTTGGGTCAGTAATTATACTGGTGAGTTCGTGTAAGTGGTTATGTGGATCCAAAACAAGTTAACATTTCGTAAACAAGTTTACTAGTTTACACAACACAACACATGGTGATGTACAAGCGACACCTCAAACCTTAACACAAAATCTATCTACTGCCATTATAGATTCCCCTGGCAAAATACATGTCACAACGGCCCCGTGGACCTCAGTGGAGGGTTTTCCGGGCTTCCGGATCCACTGTGTGTGGGGGTTTCCCCAAGTAGTACTACCCACATATTAAGTGGCCCAACCCCTGGGTTAATGAGTGTCAGTATGGTATCCGGCAGCTGGTATCTTGTCATCAAACAGTTTAACAAGTAAAACATTTTATAAACAAGTCAGGGTACACGGAACTCACCTTGGTATCCTATCAAGTAACATTGTCACATAGTTTTCCAAGTCGGGAGCTCTTCTATCATTGACATATAAGGTCCTCTCCGCTAGACCAACTCGAGTTAACCCGTTGTTGACCAGGTCTTGGCTCAACACCATCAGCCTCAAACTTGGTTCCGGATTAGTACCTCTGTCGCTCTCACCTTATACCTACTCAACATTCCATTCGTCACCCCGAGTCATATCCATCCTTCCTTTACTTCTAATCTTCGCGAGCAATAACAGTCGCTTAATCATTCATCACCATATACCATTTAAGCTATTAACAATGTAAACCTTTATCTCCATCACACAACCTTATTATTATGAGAACCATTTCTGGTTCACTACAACAACAGCAGCCATCATTGTTATCCATCATCATCATCTCTAGAACACCTAATCAACAACCAATACAACTCATAACTCTAATATCTATACTTTAATAAATGGAACGATCTCTAAACAAATCTGGGTTAAGCAATCATTACCAAAGCTAGATATCAGACCAAATACCCCGGGTCCATCGTTATTGGAGTCTTAAACCATCGCCGCCCTCTCCGTTCGTAGTTCCTCCGTCGCCACCGTCACTGTTGCCGGTCACCGTCGCTTAACACCACCGTAGTGTCAATCATCTGTGTAGACTGCCTCCATAACCGTACTACTCTTGTAGTCACCGCAACCCATCGACTTCCATTATCCGGGACTCCCCCGTCGCCTCTGCTTATCGTCCGACCAGGTCCGGTCGATCGGAGACCATGATCGGAGATGCCTCTTCTTTATCTTTCTCTCTCAACCCATCTCTCTCTCTTAACTTCTCTGAATAATATTACAAAGTGTGAGATGTGTGTAAAAGTTTATAATAGTTGTGTGTGTCTACCGGTTTTTATAATAAAAGGGTGGAGATGTACGTGTGTGTTGTGAAAGGAGGGTGGGGCATGTGTCACCTCTAAGAGGTGACACGTGTCCCCTTGTAGTGACTAATCTTTTAGTCTCGGGACGGGTTCGGGTTTGAGTTCGTATCGTATATCAATTTGGTCTCGTAGCGCACACAGTTATATAATATATTTATTTATTGGTCACCATGACAAAGTCGCGAAAAATTCTGGGTCCTAAAACCGGGGTGTTACACTTAACAATCCTATGGAATCAGGTATTTCTTTTATAGCAGTTGCAGCAAGATTAATATCCCTCAACTGTTTCATATCTCCCAATTTCTCAGGCAGTTGCTCTAGTTTTGAGGATAGACCTAGGGATAATGTTTGAAGGGATCTAAGATTGCAAATGCTATTAGGAAGTTTTTTGAGGTTATTGCACTCTCCCAGATTAAGATTGTTTAGCTTACTCAGAAATCCAATTGTTTTGTCCACATTTGACAATTGTGGACAAGACATAAGCGACAACTTTTCAAGATTGGGGACACCAGTGAAATCAGGTTGTGGTGAGGGATTCAGATTCACTCATGTTTAGAATCTTCAAGTTCCCAAGAAACTGTAAAAGACCAAATCAAGAAACATATTAGACATGGAAAATGGATATTTGGGAGGATTGAGTAACAGGCCTAAAAAGATAACTTCTCGTATAGGTTGAAACGGGTCAAGTTGGGTTGACCTAAACAAATTTTGTCCAATATTATATATTTTGTTTTGACAATTAGCGTGTCATATATGACTACGTAAATTATATTATGCAATAATTAAAAGTAAAGGAAACAAGTAACGAAAAAATTAGAATTGGCGTGTAAGCGGGACTCTGTACCTTAGTTCCCTGCCAGAGTTTTTTAAAGCTGTTATGTTGTGTGTCAAGGAAAACAAGTTTTTCAGGATGGAATTCATCAGGCAAATAATCCAATGGACAGTGATGCCAACAAAGCCACCTCAGCTCTTGAAATAAACCTTCAAAGTTTCCATCTAGATGTACATTGTTGATTTGAAGTAATCTTAACCTGTGCATCTTTTCAAATGCTTTAGTGCTCAGATGCATTGGCTTTGATAAGTCCAAGGTAAGACCTTCAATTGCCTGTGAGCCCTGCAAAAGTTTACAATTTGACAAAAAATACATGTCAGGAATAGGTTTTTCACTTTTAATTGGTTAAAATTATTAAAATAAATAATTTAAAATTAAGCTTGCCTTGTATCTTTTTAGCACGTTGATTACATCTTTTTGAGACCAAATTCGGCTGCGCTTTTCAGGTTCATAAGGGGATTTTTCATTGACAATTTTCCTTCCCATATCTCGCACTAGATCGTGCATTCTGAGCTTATTTTGTCCACAGACTTTCAGCAAGCATCTATCAATCAAGATGCTAATTCCAATTGAAGGAAAGAAACCACAACCATTGAATATATCAGACACATAGTCTTTGTCCATTCCAATGAAAAAACATGCGATATCTAAGAAGATATCCTTTATTGTATCGTCATCAAGAGTCTCATAGCTTATCTTAAGCTTTTCCATAATCTTGTTTGGAGAAATTTTCCTCAGTTTCTCCAAGGTACTTTGCCAAAGTTCTTTTTTGGTCTGACCAAGCAAAGAAGCACCTAAAACCTCAAGAGCTAATGGAAGCCCTCCACTGTAATTTACAATTTGAGTAGAAAGTTTCTTGTAATTAACCAATGGAACAGGTTTTTTAAAAGCATGCCAACTAAATAGCCTCAAAGACTCACTGTCGTTTAACTTCTTCACCATAATTTTTTCATCAACTCCGGCTTGAGTTAGCAAATGTTTGTTCCTAGTCGTTATGATTATTCTACTTCCTAATCCAAACCAACGTTTGTGTCCAGCTAACGCCTCAAGTTGGCTTAAGTGGTCCACATCATCAAGAATAATGAGAACCCTTCTGTAGCAGAGTCTTTGTTGTATGGAAGTAATTCCTATATGAACATTTGAAATCTTAAGTTTGCTTCCCTTGAGTGTTTGAGAAAGAAGTTGTTCTTGCATACAAGCTAGTCCATTTGACTGCTCAGAAACTTCTCTAATATTTGCAATAAAGGAACTACCTTCAAATAGGTGAAATGTTGAATTGTAGAGAGATTTTGCAATGGTTGATTTACCTACACCGCCCACACCATATATACCAATCATCTTCACATCGCCTGACCCGATTTTGAGTAATGAAAGTATTTTTCTCACACGAAATTCCAATCCCACAGGATACTTGGCAACGTGGATTTTTGTAATCTTTACCTTTTCAAGGACATGCCTAACGATTTCTTGAATGAACTTTGCTTCATATCTGCAATGTTTGTACAAATCATAAGCAACCTAGTGAAAATGATGGTTAATTTACATGTCTTAACTCATAAATGGCTGTAGGTTTTCGAATTTTGATCTCTCTCTAAATCGCATGGAGATCGCTTTCATATTGAATTTCGATATCTCTCTAAATCGGATAATTCAAAGAGTAACACAAATTTTGCTATGAAAAATATGTACTGAAATTAGAACAAAGACGTTAAACGAACCATCACAACGTTATAGTTGATGGTTACAAATGTTGACTGTTGGACAATTATATTAGAGGAAAACCCTCAGTAGTAGTTAAGACACCATTGACGACTAGTATCAACTAACCCTTTTCTGTTCAGCAGTTCAACAATTGTCTTAGGTTCATAATCAAATAACATCAACAATTCTTATAAGACTATGGGGTGTGGTTCCCCTTCCCCCTTCCTTCCCCTTCTCCACATCAGCGCCACGTCATCTTCCCATTCCCCTCCCCCTTCTAGAGGAAATGGTTCCCCCTCCTTCCCCCTCTTCCCTCTATATTATTATATTATTGTTATTATATTATTATATAAAAAGTATTACTATTAAATTAAAAAGTAATGTTATATAATAATATTATAATATGCAAGTGGATGTATGCATCGAGAGAATGGACGGGACGAGCGGGAGAATACTCCCGAGCACACCGAGCACACATCGGCGGTGTTCCCCTTCGGGAAAATGGCCACCTCAGCTTTCCCGACCCCTTTCCCCTTCCACACCCCTTAGTCTAAGCATCCCTAGGATCAATAACTGTTAAATGTCTATTCGCTACAATTGAGATCAAAGCTTTCTGTTACAATCATTAGCAAGAAATCCTAAATTATCTAGTAAATGGCAGAATCAAAGGCACATACCCATTAGCAAAGTCTTGCAGATCCCAGCCAGGTAACTTCGAAGCTTCCCTTAAAGCCGATCGCCATTGCTCCACCTTCACAGTCTCATCCACATAACACGCCTCATGCCTCGCAAACGCATCAGCAAAAGCCCCTGATTGGTCACGTACATCATCCGAATCAATATTATAAAACACTGGAATTATAACCAACTTCTCCTTGCATTTAACAATCTCCACCAATTCATCAAGACACCACTCAGAAGAAGCATATTCTTTCGAGAACACAACGATTGACACCCTTGATTCCCGGATTGCTTTTCGCAACACAGAGTATACATTCTGTCCCAATGGAAGTTGAAGATGATCATGCTTAAAGGTGTTAACTCCAGCTTGGGTTAAAGCTACGTAGAGATGATCTGTGAAGCTTTTGCGGGTATCTTCACCGCCACAGCTCAAGAACACGTTATGGTTCAGGTGGCCAGTTGAAGATGGATAGGAACCTTCGGAATACATAGATGGAAGCTGTATAATATGCTTACTGTGCGATGTTTGAGTGAGGTCGTTGATGGAATAAAATTAAGTTATTGGGTGTGTATCAATTGGCAGATCTATGTGTGGACGTTAGTTATCACAGCATCTTTCTTTGCGTAGAAACTTCATTCATAGCAACTTTTATAAAGTAGACCAATACAATACAATTCAATTATTACTGTGCGATGATTGATAAATTATAAAGGTGTCACTTAGCAGTGATTTTCAATAATTTGCATGTCGGGTATGTAACAATCTTCATATAATATGAAAAAAAGGTAACAAAATCCGACCTGCCGGATTCGAACCAGCGACCTAAGGATGGCTATGATGTTAACACTACAGTCCTCCGCTCTACCAACTGAGCTAAGGTCGGATGATGAACATAATTTACATGAATCTTATATATTGGATCATGTATGTCTGTCTCTAGTTTGTGAATTTGTTATTTGTTATTTATTTTATGTTCCAAAGCTCAGTATAAAATTATTATATAAAAAAATTACTGATTAAATAAATGAAAATTAGGAGGATATGTTCTTTTTTTGTCGAAGAGTTTCATCATCATAATGAAATATTGATTGTGGACATAATGGATATTTGAAAATTTACTATATGGCTTATCTACAAGACTACAAAGAGGGTCGAGCCGAAGGATCCAAGAAGATACATGAATGAGATAGAAGCCTAGAAGGATATATGGCAAGACAAGCTATATTAATTGACAAAGTATTTGTTTCTAATATTGGTATAACATATATAACTTGTTTTCTTTCATATTGTAATTTGTTTTGTTAATTATGAATTGTGTTAATGTTTCCTACATGATGTTTATCCCTTTACATCTTTATGAATTGTGTTAATGTTACCTACATGAGGTTTATCCCTTTACATCTCATTCAAATATATCTATAAGAGAATAGAAGAAAGACGACAAATAGTGACATATGAAAAAGTCGTCTTTAAGGTGCTAGCGACAAATGTTTTCAGTAGTAACCTCTCATATGGTTTCCCATTGAGTTTTAAGTTATGGTTTCCTGTTGTATGATCTTATAAAAACACCCACAATGATAAGTTGCGAGATCATGTACAACAACAAACCAATGGGTCAACCGTCTCCAATGAAAAAAAAAGAAACAATATTAATTATAATTATAAGTTAAAAGGCCAATGTCCCTCACAAAAAAAAGTCTTGGGTCCGTCACTTGAAGAATATCATTCATGTCCGTATTTTCATGGTTTTGTCCTTTAACAAACATGGTCTCTAACTAAGAACCGTAAAGTTTATTCTTAGAGTGTCTTTATCTTTTAGATTTAGCGAACACTGAGCGCAAAAAGCTTGAAAGTTAAAGGGCGTAAATTGTCAAAACTGAACATCCTTGAAGATTCCATCACACTTAATTCATTCAACCCCTTTGCTAGGGTTTCCAGTTTTAAACCTAAAACCCAAACACACACCAATCACACGTTATTCGTCAAACAAAAGGTCCAATTAAAGGTAAATTTCTTGATTTCATATAAACATTTCGTTAATCGATTGGATTATTCACGTTATTTAAATTACATGTTGTTTTTATAGTTATTTGTTGATTGTTGAAATCGATGGCTGGGAAAGATTCAGATTACCGTATATTCGTCGGAGGGTTATCATGGGACGTCACACCTCATCAGCTTGAAGACGCTTTTAACCGTTTCGGCAAAATCATTGACTCTCAGGTTTATTAGTTTTCTAATTTTTATATCATGTGTTGAATAATTGATGATTTTACTTACCTATGCGTTCAAGATTAATTGATGACGTAGTATGTAGATAAACATATATATGGATTTTGACTGAGTTTTTTTTCTTTTAATTGGTGTAAAATGCCTTTTTTAAGTTTTATTATATTGCAATCTGTATTTTTTTTTTTCTTGCCTTATGTTATTGATCTGTTTTTTTTTTTTTTGTTTGCTGGAGTGCTGGTTCTGATATTTGGTTGCTTAAGACGGGTTTGTTTACAGGGAGTTTTTGGTTCTGTTTGGTTGAATTGATGAAGGTCACCTTTGTTTCTATGATTTGATTTGTTCAGTTGGTTGTGTTGAATTAAAGAATATGTATGTAACCACGTTGCAAAATCTCATTCGTAAGAAGCTTGTAGCAAAAGTCTGTATAAGTAAACTTGTGAGCTGTGTCGAGAAAGAGTAGTTGTGATTCGTACGCAGAGATCCAATTGCAATTTGGACTTGTTTCATATGCCTTGATCTGTGGTTAACAGCTGATAATTAAAGGGGATTTAGCAAACTTCAGGAAGGAGTTAACTATAACTAGGCTAAAGTATCTTCTCACGTGTTATGGACATAAGTTCTGCATCTGTTTTTTTAGAATCGAATTCCGATTATTCGTATACAATACCAAATGTTTTTGGGATTGCCATACGTTATTCTTGACTGCAGTTGTTCTTATTTGTAACTAAGCAGTGTTGGTTCTGGGAGGAAAAAAACTTCTGAGCCATGAAATTTGATGATTGACCCACAAATTAGTATTTAGAGGAGGAGAACCAACTGTTTTTTGAATTTAAAACTATCCTGTTCTTTCAAAGTTTTTGAGATATTGTTTAAGGTGTTCTTTTGAAGTTTGTAACATTATATGGATTTTCAGTTCAGTCACTAGTTAATGAGTTAAGTTGGAAGTTACTTTCTACAGCAACAGTGTCCGGTAGTTCAGGTTGTAGGAACCATTTGTGCTATTAAGGTTGCAAGCCATTTCCATTAGTTTGAGGTTCTGTGAAGCTGCAGATTATGACAACAATGTCATGATGGGTTTCGGCCGGCAGTGATATTCTTCTCAGTTGACCAGTAGTGAGACTTCGACTTTGGGCGCTATTTCCTGTAAAGTTCATGTGTGGTTGTCTAGATGATGCTTGATGAGTACAAATATTTAGCTGCACCTGCCGTTTTTCACCAGCCATTTATTGAGCTGTTTAAATCTTCATTACTCTGCTTAACCCACAAGTTCTTTAGGATTAAGAGGTCTATGCTGTCTTGGCAGGAAGAGTGATGCATGTGTTTTGTTACTGTTTTGAGCAATTTTTCAGACACTGCTGATTAAAATATAGGTGCGCTACAACGGGATTGATGGTCCCCATAATATACTTTTAAGTTAGGGTGCATACCAGTCCTTTGTGTGAGGCTTGCTAGCTGCTTACACAGTGAAGTTAGAGTTGGTGTTTGATCTCTGCTCAGCTGGAGTTTCGTTTATTTTAGTACCCTCTGTAGAGTAAAGATCTATTTTTTGTTTCCTTTGATCAGTCCATGAGTGTTATCTGATGGTTAGTTTTAGTTTAGTATACATGCTGCCCTTGAAGATTTGCTTCTGTACACTTATAAGTTACTATACACTACTTGGTGCCATCTTTCCAAGATTTGTCTTCCAAGGGGACTGATGTTACAGGAAGTCCCCACATTAAGTGCAGCGGTTGCTTGGTGGTTGTGGCATGTGAGCCTTAAGAGTTTGATCTTCCAGAACTACCTGGTTTATAATTTTCGACATCAAAAATGTGAGTAACTGGCGATAGTCACGGAGACTGAAGATAGCTGGCTGCCTTTTGTCACAATTTGCAACTGATAAAGTATGTGATGGGTAAACCAGCATCTAAGGACTGAATGGTCTCTTATCAGTGCGTACAATCACATAACACCTTTTTTTCTGAGATGAACCGTTTCTCTTCCAGCCATAAATCATAAATGTGAGTAACAATGAAGAGAAGTGTTAGTTGAACTGTCAGAACTGTATGACTGAAAGGTTATGTGGTCAATCATCTCAAGTGGTTTTTTTTTCCTGAAAGATCAGATGGTAACATATACCTTGCATTGATTCGATTCAAGTGAAAAGAAGAGATTGATATAGATATTGGGAAATTCACTAAAGAGAATTTTTGCTGAGATTTATGCAGTAGAGTAAAAAAATCTGTGTGGATGCCCGTATAGAGCACTCTATTCTTTCATAAAACCTAACAAAAATATAGGGTAAAACAAAAGCAAAGTCTCAGAACTCTATGGTCAGCTGAACTTCTGTGATTAATTAATCCCAAGTGCTGTATGTTTCTCTGGCAATATCCTTAAGATTATAGATTTTTTAGTTAAAACCGACAAGAATTGCAAGAATTTGATAAAGTGATTGGTACAGAGAGCCCTGATCTTTTATAAAAGCTGACGAATTAAGTTCTTTGTCAGTTTCTTGGCCAATTTGATCTAAAGGTAATAACTGTGATATAAACTAATGTTTATCTATTTTTCAGTATTTTACCAAACACTGTAACTATATAACGTAATTCTTTTATTTTATTGAGGTGATAATAAACTATATTACAGTTTCAAACTTTTACAACCTGCTTTAACGGTTGTGTGATACTTCTATGGTTGATTGGTTGTATGGTACTAAGAATGATTCTGATGTAGATAATGCGTGAAAGAGACACTGGGCGTCCACGTGGATTTGGATTTCTAACATTTTCAGACCGGAGAGGTATGGAAGATGCAATCAGAGAAATGCATGGTAGTGAACTTGGGGACAGAGTTATCTCAGTTAACAGGGCTCAGCCGAGAATGGCTGGTGATGATCACGATCATGGTTATGGTGGTACTTATCCGTCCAGTGGTAGAGGTGGTGGTTATGGTGGAGGTGACAGATCACAAGGGCAGGATGAATGCTTTAAGTGTGGCCGTCCAGGGCACTGGGCTCGTGATTGCCCATCAGCTGGAGGTGGTGGTGGCAGAGGTGGCAGCCAGTTCTCCTCCCGCCCTAGATTTGGTGGTGGTGGTGGTGGTGGTGGTCGTGGCCGTGGAGATCACTATGCTGACCGTGAACGTTATGTGGATGATAGATATGATGCAGGGCGTTTTGGTGATAGAGACCGCTATGACAACAGAGACAGCAAGTATGGAAGCCGCAACAGTCGCTATGCTAATGACAGGTAAGTGAAAAGTATATTTGGCTATTTTTCTGTTTCAAGAATGACTGTTTTAACACTTCATATGATTTATTCAGGTACGCGCCCAGTGGAGGAGATCGGTTTGGAGGGGATAGGTATGGAGCCCCGGAACGTTATCCACCACCACCAGCACTACCACCACCAAGCGCTTATGGCAGGGAAAGAGATTACGATAGGGATGCCGGACCAAGGAGGAGCAGTGATAGGTATGGAGGTGGTGGTGGAGGACCAGTACGCTATGACGGAGGAAGAAACTACAGAGACAGAGCTGTTCCGTATGATCGCCCTAGAAGGGGAGGAGGCCGGCCATCTTCGTTTGACTATTGAAAACCGATCTTGTTATCCATCAACTTTATGTGCTTTCTAGATTTGCCTACTTAGCATTTGGATCATACTCTTTAATGATTTTGACTTTTAACTTGGTTATTCTGTTATGTTCTGAATCTTTGATTGATAGGTGATATGTTCGTTTATGGTATTGAATGCATATTCTGTGTGTTATTGAAAATACTGAAATTCCATGTTAATCTGGAAGGAATAAAAGGATTAATGTCCGGGTAGAGTGTAAATGGTGGTTTACTAGTCATCTTTTTTCCAGTAATGGAAGATAAAACATTAGTATTGTGGTTGATATTGATATCTACTATAATCTATCTATATAATAATTGAGGTGAGATTGGGTTGAATGGAGGCCTTAGAGAGTGTTTGAGGTACCCATTTCCAATATGGAGCTCCAACTAGCTCCCTATAAATACTCTATTGGAGATAATTTCTCCTCCAATAATTATGTGGTCAATGGTCAAGTCAAAGGCATAAATCAAGGATAACTTGATTTATGCTATTACTTTCATTTCTTATGTAATTGTTAGTTCTTGTGTTTACTTATAAATAGCTACTAGGAATTAGTAGCAAAATTGTACCAAAAGATTATCAATAAAATACTTTTTTCACATTACTTCTTGTACCAAACCACCTAGCCATTTTGAGAGTCGTTTAGAAACCGAGCGGCCTCCGGCCGCAAGGCCGAAACAAACTCAACCCAAACACAAAAATGCTTCCGCTAGAAATTTTACATGCTTCCGCTTGAATTTCTACATAATCTTTCTAATTTTTATTTCTACATTCATACATTCTTCCATTAGACTCCTCCAATACCTAACTAACAAATCTTCCAATTAACATTATTCACTCTTCTTTTTATTCACTCTTCATTCTAGGTATGTTTTCTTTTTCATTTGGATCGAAGCAAGATCAACCATTGTAACGTTTTCCTATTCGTAAACGTTAAATATAGCCAACAAAAATGGATCTCAAACCTGTAAAACTTTTAGTGATAATATGGAACCAATTAACGATTTGTGGAACAAGTCCATATTGTCATCGTTTTTATTATTAACGCATGGCTATCTGTAAACAATATTTAATATGTAACCATTTTCATATTTGAAGGGAAAATCTTCATTCTCAGCGTTTTAATTAAATATGGACGTGTTGAATACAAACCGCAATATGGAAGCAAGATCAGATTTTTAAGTCAATAATTGTATATGAAACGGAACAAATATATTATGTTGTTTGATCTTTTTTTCATTTGAGATCCAGAGAGGATTCATTGTCATCTTTATGTTTATGAGTCAAATATGATATGCCGCGAATGTTTTGATTGTTTTGTCATTTGAATGCTAGACTACCATCCGAATACAAAGTTGCGAATATGGCTTATCACAAGGGGGAGCAATTCTTCAAGGTCATGCATGACCCTTCCGCAAGAGTTTTGGTATGATTGTAATTTTCGTTTTGATAATTATCTTTGTTAACTTTAAGCAAACTGATTATATTAATTCTCGTAATGTTGTTTTTAATGTTTGATCCAGACATTGCCGACAGCTATGAACAAGTTTTTGGTATCTAAAAAAACGCCTATTTAATAACATTAAAAAAATTCAAACCGTATTAGTCATTCCTTAAATATTATTGTAGACATTAATTACTGAAATTATGTAAAAGTTACATTTATTTCGGTTATAGGATTCTAGACATTAATTTCTGTAATTTCCATAATCAATTTACTAATTATAATACAAATTTACGGTTTTAATTATATTAATTAGGTCATATTTATCAATACATAAGGCTAAAAATTAGCAATCTTCATTAAGGCTTTTAAACATGCGATCAATTTTAGGATAGATAGGTGGTAATGTGTCATAATTTCCAATTCGAGTATAAATTTCAAAAAATAAAAAAAACGCCTATTTAATAACATTAAAAAAATTCAAACCGTATTAGTCATTCATTAAATATGATTGTAGACATTAATTACTGAAATTATGTAAAAGTTACATTTATTTCGGTTATAGGATTCTAGACATTAATTTCTGTAATTAACTGTTTTAAAA
Source organism: Ambrosia artemisiifolia (assembly GCA_032199755.1). Lineage (NCBI taxonomy): Eukaryota > Viridiplantae > Streptophyta > Magnoliopsida > Asterales > Asteraceae > Ambrosia > Ambrosia artemisiifolia. Next base: position 5,383,804 of record CM063517.1, read on the forward strand.
TCATGGATTGATAAACGGATTGACACATACCATATTAATGAGTATATAAAGATAAAATCTTTCATGTAATCAAAATTCGTAAATTAAGGGCTTTAAACAAGGAGCAATCTTAGGCTAGATAGGTTGTATTGTGTCAGCATTTATTTCCAATTAAAACGGATTGACAAATTCCAATTATTTCCAATTCGAGTATAAATTTCAAAAAATAAAAAAATCGACTATTTAATAACATTAAAAAAATTCAAACCGTATTAGTCATTCCTTAAATATGATTGTAGACATTAATTACTGAAATTATGTAAAAGTTACAATTATTTCGGTTATAGGATTCTAGACATTAATTTCTGTAATTAACTGTTTTAAAATCACGGATTGATAAACGGATTGACACATACCATTATAATGAGTATATAAAGATAAAATCTTTCATGTAATCAAAATTCGTAAATTAAGGGCTTTAAACAAGGAGCAATCTTAGGCTAGATAGGTTGTATTGTGTCAGCATTTATTTCCAATTAAAACGGATTGACACATTCCAATTATATCTTAATTTCGAGTATAAACAAGGAGCAATACACATGTTGCCTATTTAATAACATTAAATAAATTAAAACCTGTATTAAAACCTGTATTAGTATTCGTAAAAATAGTATTGTTGACCGAATATATTACTAATACTAATTGACATTAATAATAATTGACCGAAGTGAATGTTATTTATTACAATTTTTTAATCTCATTTATTTACATTAATATTACTACGAAATTATGTTTAAACTATCTTTATGAATTGTTATTGGTTTTGCCTGCAATTGATAGGATTTATTTTATTTTTTAATGTTATTTAGTATGAGTTTTAATGATATTAATAATAATTGATCGAATTTAGTGTTATATATTATGATTTTTAAGCTCATTTATTTATTATTGACCGAATTAAATTACGAATATATTACTAATACAAAAACTAATATTACGAATTATTATTGGTCTTGCCTGCAATTAATAGAATTTATTCATTTTTTAATGTTATTCAGTATTAGTTTTAATGACACATAATAATAATTGACCGAATTTAGTGTTATATATTACGATTTTTAAGCTCATTTGTTTATTATTGACCGAATTAAATTACGAATATATTATTAATACTAAAACTAATATTACGATTTTTAAATTTAATCCCATTTATATCTTATTGACTGAATTAAAATTTTCTATTACTATTTTTACGAATATATTACTAATTACTAATACTAATATTACGATTTTAGTTTGCTTCAATTAGAAGATATTTCCATTGGCGAATGTTGCGTCTTTAAATGGTGTTCAATCCAGCACAGGCTGTTTGTTACAAAGGTTCCACCACAAGAAGTCATTGATTTTCAAATTAAAATTACGATTTTTTATGTTTGTAATTTAATTTATTTGAATTATTGATTACGATTTTGAGGTTATTAATTAAGATTTATAATCTCATTTATTTATATTACTATGTTTACGAATTATGATTAGTCTTGATTGCAATTAATAAGATTTATTCATTTTTACTGTTATTTATTAAGATGTTTAATATTATTTATTGACATTAATAATAATTGACTGAATTTAATGTTATTTATTAAAATTATTAATCCCATTTATTTATATTACTTTTTTTCGAATTTATGTTTAATAAGATTTAATTATTTTTAACGTATTTTTAGTATGTTAGAATTAATGTTATTTATTGACATTAATAATAATTGACCAAGTTGAATGTTATTTATTATGATTTTTTAATCTTATTTATTTATATTAATATTACTACGAAATTATGTTTAATCTATCTTTATGAAATTATGTTTAATATTATTTATATTACTATTAATTCCAATTATTATTGGTGTTGCCTGCAATTAATAGGATTTATTTATTTTTTAATGATATTTACTATGAGTTTTAATGATATTTACTATGAGTTTTAATGATATTAATAATAGTTGACCGAATTTAGTGTTATTACGATTTTTAAGCTCATCTATTTATCATTAACCGAATTAATTTACGAATATATTACTAATACTAATACTATTATTACGATTTTTAATTTTAATCTGATTTATTTATTATTGACCGAATTAAATTATGAATATTTTACTAATACTAAAACTAATATTACGATTTTTAATTTTAATCTCATTTATATCTTATTGACCGAATTAAAATAAACTATTACTATTTTTACAAATATATTACTAATTACTAATACTAATACTAATATTACGATTTTAGTTTGCTTCAATTAGAAGATATTTCCATTGGCGAATATTGTGTCTTTAAATGGTGTTCAATCCAGCACAGGTTGTTTGTTACAAAGGTTCCACCACAAGAAGTCATTGATTTTCAAATTAAAATTACGGTTTTTTATGTTTGTAATGTAATTCATTTGAATTATTGATTATGATTTTGAGGTTATTTATCAAGATTTATAATCTCATTTATTTATATTACTATGTTTTCGAATTATGATTAGTATTGATTGCAATTAATAAGATTTATTCATTTTTATTGTTATTTATTAAGATGTTTAATATTATTTATTAACATTAATAATAATTGACCGAATTTAATGTTATTTATTAAAATTATTAATCTCATTTATTTATAGTACATTTTTCAAATTTATGTTTAATAAGATTTAATTATTTTTAATGTATTTTTAGTATGTTAGAATTAATGTTATTTATTGACATTAATAATAATTGACCGAGTTGAATGTTATTTATTATGATTTTTTAATCTAATTTATTTATATTAATATTACTACGAAATTATGTTTAATCAATCTTTATGAAATTATGTTTAATATTATTTATATTACTATTCATTCGAATTATTATTGGTCTTGCCTGCAATTAATAGGATTTATTTATTTTTTAATGATATTTATTATGCGTTTTAATGGAATTAATAATAGTTGATCGAATTTAATGTTATATATTATGATTTTTAAGCTCATTTATTTATTATTGACCGAATTAATTTACGAATATATTACTAATACTAATATTACGTGCAGAAATTGTTTCACAAGTCGCTAGGTTTGTTATTTGCATATTCAACATTTATGTTTACAATATTCTTATTTTATAATTAGTTACACATTCTAAATTTTCTATACTTAATTCTTTTGTAAAGGTTTACTGTGATTGGATGACCTGATTTGCTTTAATAAAAAGATACTTCCATTGGCGAATATTGTGTCTTCAAATGGTGTTCAATCGAGCATAAAATGTTTGTTACTAAGGTTTCACCACAAGATGTTTTTGATTTTGAAATTTAAATTATGATTTTGTTGTTATTTATGAAGAGTTTTAATGTTATTTATGATAATTTTAATGTTATTGATTTGAATGATTGATTATGATTTGGTTGTTATTTATTAAGATTTTTAATCTTATTTATTGATATTACTAATATTACGAAATTCATTTTAATATCGTTAACCGACTTTAATTTTGATATTACAACTTTCCTTTAATCAATTGTGATGAAACGATATGTTTTTAAACATATACGACTTTCTTTCAAACATTTATTTAAATCTATTTAACAATGTTAAATCTATTTAACAATTTATAATTTAAATATAATCCGAAGATAACAATGTACATTTATTTTCCTACACTTTTATTATTCTTTTAATAATAAATATAATTTAAATATAATTAACAGTTTCCTAAAATATATATAATGTATTCAAAATAATTTTCAATGCTATTACTAATATTACGACCTTAATGTTAATATTGTTGACCGAATCTGAGTAAAAACTTTTTACATTTTTGTTAAATTGATGGAGGTCAATTCTTTGACTTTATGTCTTTGAATTTGATTGTGCTAATTTTAAGCGTTGTTGACCAATTCACGTCAATTACCAATCCTTCCCTTTTTTCATAATTCAAAAACTTTCCTTTAATCAATTGTCATGAAACGATATTCTTTTAAACATATACGACTTTCTTTTAAACATTTATTAAAATCTATTTAACAGTGTTAAATCTATTTAACAGTTTATAATTTAAATATAATCCGAAGATAGGAGTGTACATTTATTTTCCTACACTTTTATTATTCTTTTAATAATAAATATAATTTAAATCTATTTAACAGTTTCCTAAAATATATAATGTATTCAAGATAATTTTCAATGTTATTACTAATATTACGACCTTAATTTTAATATTGTTGACCAAATCTGAGTAAAAACTTTTTACGCTTTTGTTAATTTGATGGAGGTCAATTATTTGACTTTATGTCTTTGAGTTTGATTGTGCTAATTTTAAGCGTTGTTGACCAATTCACATCAATTACCAATCCTTCCATTTTTATAATTCAAATACATAAATAAATATTCCTACTCGATCACGTCAATCGAGGCACAGTATTTCCGATTTTGCAGAATTGTTCGAGAGACAGCAATACTATATAAACCTTAACAAATAATAAAATTATTTAATCGTCATACCAAATTTAACAACGAAATTAAATGATAATATAAATTTTCAAAATGTTACTTTCTGTACAACTAATAATGATTACTAAAAATGTCAATAATAAATTGTTTATAATGGGTAAGGCAATTTGAGACGCGGATGATTTTAGTGTCATTTATTTGAATGATGATTACGATTTTGATGTTATTTATTAAGATTTTTAATATTATTTATTGATGTTACTAATATTACGAATTTCATTTTAACATTGTTGACCGACTTTCATTTTGATATTACGACTTTCCTTTAATCAATTGTAACTAAACGATAATCATCATCTTGATTTCAATAAGTGTGCTAATTTTAAGTGTGCTAATTTTAAGATGTTAATAATAATTTGTATATAATGGGTAAGTCAATTTCAGATGCGGATTATTTTAATGTCATTGATTTGAATGATTGATTATGATTTTGATGTTATTTATTAAGATTTTTAATTGTTAAGTACTATATTTACACAGTTTAAATAATGACGTTTTTTTTGCGGCTTTTTGTAACATGTCAAAAGTTGCCTAAAGTGTGTGTACAATGGGTCCTTTTGGCTACATGTTGAAATGGGTCTGGGGTTGATCCTTTTGGTGTCTATTTTTTAATAAAATATAGGAAATTTATATTACAGTATGTGACATTGGACCCATTTTCTTATTAGTTGTTTTTTAGCTGTAATCGGTTTGAACCATTGGAGAGATAACATGAAAATTTAAGCTACCCATTCAAGTAAGTGGGTTAAGGATTGTTTCTTGATTTACTTATCACCGTATCCATATCTTTACAACAACTATATTTTATGTAGAACACAAATATGGAATACAATGGTGGAGGTTTTCATAAATTATTGAAAATGAGCTGCACTCCTAGGATCGTGATGACAATGATAACAACTTCGAAGGTGAAAAATCAGCTATCAATGAGCAAGAGTTGAAAGATTTTGATTGAAGTAATGAAAATGGACCATTGGTTGAAGTTCGTTAAGCCCCAACTAAATTATAAGTGTTCTATGCTTAAGCTTAGTTATGATTATAATATAGATATTACCCTTACCCAAATGATGTAATGTGTGATATTGGTTGAAGTTCGTTAAGCCCCAACTAAATGATAAGTGTTCTATGCTTAAGCTTAGTTATGATTAGAATATAGATATTACCCAAATGATGTAATGTGTGATATTGTGATAGTATGCTATGTAGTTTGCAGTTGTCAAATTAAACTTTACTTACTCGATATATCCATCATTTTGTTACATTAAACTGTTAGATGACATTTTGCATTTAACATCAAAATTCATACATATTGCATTATCAAACATTTAATAACCAAAACAAATTGCATAATACAATTCTTATTTTTCTACTTTTTTTTCATTTTACTTCCGGGTGAACCGTGGGTCCCCACGGGACTCTAACCTAGTACATAAATAAAAGCTTTTGTAGGACACATGGCACATTTTGAGGGCTTCTTGAGTTTTTTTCCTTCATTTGCTTATTCTTCCTTTGTAAGCTTCTCTTCTCTCCTATTAATCCTCACAAACCCAAACTTTTTTGTTTTTATTTAAAACTAGATTATACCCCGGGAACGTCCCGGGGTTGAAAAATCTAATATGACATATTATTTTACATATGAAATAGAATGATGCGCTTTACAGTTACATGCATAAAAGCTTTGGGTAACAGCTAACCTAAAACAATAAAAAATATATCTCTAATGTTAACGCCTAACCTTAAACAATGTATGACTCTAATATTAATATCTAACCTAAAACAATGTATTACTCCAATGCTAACGCATGTTGAAAATAGAATTCATAATTACTGATTTGAACATAATTAGTGACTTGCCTATACATGATTAATGATTTACCTGAACGCTTTGTGTTTTTTTTCTGTTTTAACAAAACCCAACAAAAAATAGTCGTTTTTTTCTCCGTTTTTATATAGCACTATGGTACTCGTTGGAAAGATAATAAAACACTCGTTAATTTGGTGTAATTTTTTTCTTTAAAAAATCTCGTGTATAAAAGATATTAACGTTTAAAAATTATGGGAGGAAACATAAGAGAGAAAAATCTAATTTTGTTTTTAAATTATTTTTTTCCTAAAATATCTCAATGCCACATAGGATAACACATGGCACACTCAATGAGGAGAATGCCTCTTTGAGTGCCATGTCATTAAAATGACTTTCTTTTATTATATGTATAGATTGATCGCTTCATTCAATCCAGGCAGGAAATCTTCAACAATTTGTGTTCTTTTTTGTTTTTATTTGAAATTGATCGCTTCATTCAATACAGATATGTTAAAGTTATTTTTACCATTTAGTTTCTATGTAGGGTTCACAAATATCGATTGGTTGTCATGATGTTTTAAAACATTGATGATGATTGGCGAGATTTTAATGTGGGTTTTGCTTCTATTCAACAGTGTGTTCAATTAGATATATCCGGTATTCGGTACGTAATTTTTTACAATGCAATGATCTTTTCTTTTGGGTGCATATTTCAGATTGTGACTAGAAATGTATTTCTTCAATTAGAATTGAAGTGTGTAAAATGTGGAGTAAAATTTATTTGATTCTTAAGTTCCCAAATGTTCCATTTTCATGAGTTTTTAATTCTTTGTAATTTATAATCTTAGTTTTAACCTTTTGGAAATGTAAATATAAGTTGAGTGTTTGGATTCTTCACTGACTTTTTCCCCAGTAATCTCAAGTCAATGATTAATATTTTATTTTGTATAGGGCTAGACGGGTTGAAGGAGAAATTTGTAAAGGCTACTAGGAGAGGTGATGTAAAAGCTATAGTTTTGACGAGTAAGCTTTTATTTCCATTATCATGTTCCATAGCTCATAGATTGAGCTTTGTAAATATGGTTGTGGCTTATGGCGATCCAAGTGATTCACATTAGAGAAAGGACTTTACCTGACAAAAAGCGTATGTTGGCTTTACATTTTTATTATTTGCATCAGCAAACATATAGCTAAGAAGGATGCTGAACAACTTGGGCCCTGAGTTGATTTTCGTGGAACTTTGTGACACTGTGAGATTGTGCTGGTCACCTTAATAACTCCCCGAGTTGCATAGCACTTTGTACATTCTATAACCATGATTCTCTGTTTCTATCTATAATTTGTTTTTACTATAAAAACAAACTTTAAGTTATGCCACATCTAGATTTAACAACTCTCCATGCGTAAGTGTACCACACAACTTTTTCATACATAGTATCATGTTGATCACTGTTAGGAATGAAATTGTTGGTCTAGCTACTTATACAATAGCATCATGTCACTCTGCCTATGTCTGACCCGACAGATAAAGGTTAGTTGAGAAGCCAAATAGTGCTTTCACATGTTCATTACATAAAATATGCTAAAAGTATGTATACATAAAACAACACAAATTTGTTTTTCAAATTTTGTCTATATTAATTAATGGTGCTTTCATTTTGTAACTAGAAAACTACAGTGAGTTGTAAAAAGCTTTCTAAAATTCAAGCTTGAGGAGCCATATATCAAATAGAAAATTTCAGAAAATGACATGCCCATATACCAATCTATAAAATTTGCAAATATTGTGATGTAATGATTTGTCTATTTAAGCTAAAAATTGGTAAAAAGGGTGTTTAACAATGATTTTCTTCTCACTAAACAGAATTGTTTTGTCGATTAAGTAACCTCCACAACCCCTATACTGACTGTTAGGTAATTTTTTTTTCCAAATTAGTTGTTTGAATTAACGCACCTCTTGGTAAAAAAAAACAATTGACCCATTAAATGTGTTTGGGCATCCCATAGAATTGTCAAGCAAACTCACTGATCCTGTCCCTATGTTTGCACGAAGAACACGTGAATTTTAATAAAAAGATCGCATTTTTATTTTATTGTTTTTTAAAAAAGATTGCATTTTTTTCCGTTTCTTAAACATTTTGTGGATAATGCTACTATTTGCAGGAGTCATGCTAATGAAGGATGTTATTCGTCAACTTAAATTGATCAACCCGTGTATTACACGGGAAGATAACCTAGTTGTATATATAATCAATTAGCAACTTCAAGTCACATAAATCACTGTAGCAAAGTCTACCCATTTATATGTTGTCAGGTCTCCTCTTTCTTTGCCCAGCAGCCCACGTGTCCACCACCGCACCACTTCAGTATACCCACATCTACACATCTAATTACAAATCAAGACAACCTTCCGATAACATCCATTGCACAAATTCTCTTCCACAACAAAATTCTGAAGTGTAAGCCGTAATCGTTTCGTATACTAACCTTTGCTCAATCAACTTCTACACATAACCGTGACAAATCAGACGTCGCTAGATGATGCAATGGACCGGTCATCACCACCGCCATAGTCCTTTACCGGAGGTGGCGCCGGATACGTCGCTATCGAACCACTTCCCATCTCCTTATTCATCAGCTCACCGGTTGTTTGGTCATCAAAGACGTTGTGGTCGCCGCTTAATCAACTCGCCGAAACCCTTTTCACAGCTTAATCAGAACCTATACCCAAACCCAACAACCATCGCCTTAATATTCACCACTGTTACCGGCTTCTTGGCCCATTCTCTTCGGTCTCTGTCCTCGACGACCACCGTTCATGGTACTTAATCAAAACATCACTCCGTGCGAGGTGGTGCTCCGCCGTGTAAGTCGGCCAGGGACCCATCGGTTTCTGTCTGTAAAGTGTGTGTTTGTATTCAGTAGGTAAAGGTGGGCTGCTTGGGGTTTATACAGGGGTGGGGATCAGTGGTTTAGGTTCACGTACAGATAGCTTTTTCGTACGAACTGTACGAATCAAAGGAAAAAACACGCGGGGTCGTGTATAACTAGAGTAATTATATAATTACTCTAGTTATACACGACCCCGCGTGTTTTTCCGTGTTTTTCCTTTGATTTGTACAGTTCGTACGAAAAAGTTGTTTGTATTTGATCTTTTGTCTAGTTTTAAAACCATCAAATGGGTTTGTGGGTACATGTACTTACTTTGCATTTCAAAAGATATGGAGATAAGATTCTATTAACTAAAGACTTATGTGACCACCGTACCGTCTGATCTTACCAAATCAATATATAAATTTCTATATTGTTTTATTGCTATAATAGTTGTATTGTTGTTTAAACTCAACGAATTACCTATACAATTAATGATCTTTGCTTGATTTGCGATTAACGCGAGCCTTTTATTTTCAGAAACAGATTAACGTTCTAACAAATGTTAACGACAACGAAAATTGTGTTTAGGCCACAATGCACGAGAAAAAACCACATACGTCAAAACGTGGGTTTTCATATGGTTAACGCGTTACATAACGCTTGGGCTAATTCGTTCGACGTTTGCAACGGTTGCGGCGCGGGTGTAATTACTAGTTGATATTTAGATTTTAGAATGTATATTGTGAACGCCAACAAAGTAACTATATACTCTCTTTTAACTAATTTGCACCAACTTAATGGACGTTTGGTACTAAATCATGCTCAAGGGGGGTATTTACCTATTTCTCTCTTCCTCTTTTGTTAATACTAATTTTACCAGGTGCATTTGTTTTGTTTTGTGTTTTTTAAAGGATGGTTAACGTCACCTGATTTTTTTTATCATCTTATCCAAGAACAAAAGAAGAATAAAATGAGAAAAAATGTTTACGAGTATGGCTTGGGTACACGGGTATGTATGTTTGAGGTAATTGGATCGGGTATCACCAAATGCGGTAACACGTGAACATTTTTTTTTATAATTGATCGCATACCGAGTCTCATGTATTGTCAAATATCCTTCCAATTGTTTGTCCCAAATGTGCTTGGGCTTCGGACTCCTGTATATATCTTAGATGCTATGTTCACGTTCAGATGACCCAGAGCAATAGTCAAGACCATGAATGTATGCATGATTTTTTTACACTTCAACCCACAATTGCACCTCGGTACTTGCTACAATGTAATGCCAAAAAGCAAGCCACACATTATACAAAGGCAATATAAATACGGCCAGGGTCGTAGACCCTCCACATCACTTTGTCCTTGAAATACCTTACTCCAATTGGTAAGTGATTTCTCACTATACATGCTACGAGGTGGAATAAAATTACCCCGAAGAAGGTTAATAATAATGTTTGGAGTATACTTTTGGATCTTCTTCCTACTAGAATGGATTTAAGTAGGAAAGATTTTGATATTCAAATTATTTTGTGTCCGTTTTGCTCTTTTACAGTTGAAGATTAAAGTCATATTTTGTGAGACTGGAATGAAGCATTACTTTGTGTTGTTTGTTAGGCACTAAAAGACGAAATAATAAAATCGGTGGTGGTGGTGGTGGTGGTAGTGATGGTGGGTGGTGCCGGTGGTGGCAATGGGGGGCGGTGATTTGATGAAAGGTGATAGTGAGAATAGATTAAAAAATGGGAGGATTGAATGATTTTGAGTAGCGTTGTTCATTACCCGAGTTAACTCAATCCAGGGCAAGCTTGGGCTTGATTATAAACCTAGCTGAAAGGCTAAGTTCACGCTCGACTTCGTTAGATTAAAATTTAAAAAGAAAAATATAATAAGTGGCTTTCAGTAACGGGTGGTGGTTGTTTTCCATTGATTAATTTGTTTTCATTCTTTTTTTTTTAATTAAATGCTCTACATCTCATTCTAGCATACCAGGATTCAACTAATTGAAATCCTTACAAATCTATCGTGGTATAAGCAGAAAAAACGTAGTTTGGTGTCCCAAATGTAAAACCTCAAAACCTCTCCACTACCTAATACAAATAACCCCCCCCCCCCCCCCCCCACCCACCCACACACTCTCTCTCTCTCTCTCTCTCTCTCTCTCCAAACGTACATACCATCTGTCAATGCAAAACCCCTTTCTAAGCTCACTCTCTACCCTAATTTCACCAACAAAGCCCTCAAAAATTTAGCAATTAAACAACAAAAAATGGCGGATAAAGGCAAAGGAATAGCCGATGATCAGTCATCCAGCAAACGGAAACGTAACGGTGACGATAAATCCGGTAATCGTAAGCGAAAAAACCTAAATGTTCTTCAGTTCTTTGAAGACACCGCTTTCGAAATCGATGAGAGTGGTTCTAGCGATGATGATGCTTTCATAGATGACGATATTAACAGTAATTTCTTCTCCGATCATCTTTATTTTTTGCATATATTATATTTTTTGTTATTTAGGGCTAATATGTGATTTGACTAAGTTTATAGTTTGTTTGTTGGTTTTGATGTGGTATGTAGCTATTATAATGAAATGTATCTTGTTTTTAGGGTTTTTTTTTTGGAAATATTGCATCGTTGTACGAAAATAAACGTTTGTACTGTTTCCGATTGTCATTATTTTTGATTAATATGGTGTGGTATAACAAATACGGCTTGTTTTTGTTTAAAATGTGTGCTGTTTGTCTCATGTTATGGTAATATGTGTCTATTTAGTTGTGTAATATGGATGCATGTTGTAACTCATTGATGGATTCTGTTCTATAAGTTGGTCTGTATGAGTGTATGGATATCTTACAGTCTTACACTTGTTGGTTATAAAAAAAATCCCACACATTTGTAAAACAAGGTGTGAATGTCAACAAAGGGTGTGTGCTGTGTATCACTTGAGCGCTGCGTTTAGATTTTGAATTGTCATCAGTAAATTTTCTGCAGTTTGGGTATTTTTTTTACAACGTTTCGTTTTTTAATGTTTAAAGTCGCATTTTAAGTTTATTAATTGGTTTGGCTGCCGCAGTGTATTTTGAAGATGATCTTGGCCCTGGTCCAGAAGTAAAGGCGGAACCGAAGACTCCTAACATTCCCTTTTTTCCTAAAGTAGAGGAGATGGATGAAGAGGAGATGGATAAGCTTATGGAAGCACGCTATAAACCGGGTGCTAACTTTGTTAAATACGCGGAAGACCGGCCTCGAACTGCTAGGATGGACGAACGCAACACGTTTATGACGCCATTAGTGAAGGATCCAACAATCTGGAAAGTTAAATGCACGGTATATTTGCTGTAGCTGACTTTTGTAGCTTGTTTAAACAAACTCATATAGTCTCACGTCTCTGTTGCTTTGTACAAAATTTTGACTGTAGGTTGGACGTGAGAGGCATTCAGTCTTCTGCCTTATGCAGAAGTTTGTTGATGTGAAAGCTCTTGGAACTAAGTTGCAAATAATTTCCGCCTTTGCTGTTGAGCATGTTAAGGGTTTTATTTATATTGAAGCCGAAAAGCAATGCGACATTAATGAGGTGCATTTGACTGTTTATCTTTGTTTATTTTCTTTATGTTATGTTTAGATGGGGACGGGTATAGATGGTGTTACTTACAATATTAAGTGTTGATTGATTCTTTTTATTTGTACAATTAGGCATGCAAAGGTCTCTGCAATATTTATCCAAGTCGAGTGGCTGTTGTTCCAGTGTCTGAAGTTCCACATTTATTCTCTGTTCGAAGCAAATACAGTGAGGTATCCACAGATACCTGGGCTCGTGTGAAAAATGGGAAATACAAGGGGGATCTTGCACTGGTATTTGCCTAAACCATCCTACGTAACTAGATTTAGATACTTTTTTGCTATGTTTTGGGGCATTTGTATTTTTTAGCTGGATTAGCTGTTCATTGTTTGGCTATATCGGTGCAGGTTGTGCATGTGGATAAAGCTAAGAGAAAAGCTACTGTCAAGCTTGTCCCAAGGATTGATCTACAAGCCGTTGCGGAAAAACTTGTAATGAACTTACTTATTATACATATGTATATATAATGTATCCATAATTTATATCGTTCTCTTTGTTTGCAGGGCGGAGGTGTTAACGGCAAGAAAAATACTGTTCCTGCTCCTCGATTGATTACGTCAAGTGAACTTGAGTACTACACTTACTTTTCTTTATTAATATTATACTTTGTTGGGTCCTGCCTATTCATAATTTACTTCACCTTTTGTGCAGGCCATATCGACCACTAGTTCAGTGTAGGCGTGATCGTGATACAGGTGATACATATGAGGTTTTTGATGGAATGACTCTGAAAGATGGGTACCTTTACAAAAAAGTGCCTTTGGACTCCTTGAGTTTGTGGGATGTTAGGCCTTCTGAAGCCGAGCTTTTAAAATTCACTCCTGCCAATAAAGAAGAATCTAATGATGTAGAGTGGCTTACTGGACTTTTTGGTGAACGTAAGACGAAAAAACCAACAATAAGCAACAATAATACAGGTGGAAAAGGAGAAGGTTCATCAAGCTCCACTGTGGAAGATGGTTTTGAAGTTCCTGATCTTGTGCTACATGGGTATGTTCTCTTAACGCTCAGATTAAAGGTGATGAAACGGGTGGGTTGGGACCGCTAGATAACACATCAAAATGTGTGTGTCAGAATGGGTGATTTTTTAGTCTGGGGCTCTTGGCTGTGTTGGATTGACTTGTAAAACTTTCTGTTCAACCTTGTTTTTTTACTGATAGTGGTTGTGTTGAATATGATTGCAACTTGCAAGAATTATGTTATTGCAATAATAATTTTAATTGTTTTGAGTACACCGATTTAGGAGGTTGTATGGATTAAAATAACATCAATTGTTGAGGTGTTTGACCGATTTTGACTTTTAGCCATTTTTTTCGTTTATTTTGATTGGCATCATAGAACTAGTTTGCTTCAAACCCTCTGTCTTGGGACCTTGATCTTCGATTGTTGATCTGCGGCTGGGTTTTAAAAAGCGCGTCTGAGGCGTGCCTAGGCCCAGCCTAGGCCGCCTCAGGGCTTTGTGCCTATCCTTTTTCCCAAAGGCACGCGCCTTAGGCGCTTTTTTGTCAAATTTCAGGTGCTTTTCTTCCTGAGGCGCGTGCCTCACGTACCCTGGCTATTTTTTATGCATAAAAATGTCATACCTTGGTGTTTTTGGCTTGTACATATAGGTAAAATCACATAAAAACCTTATTTATAGCTATATTTTGGGTAAATGAAGTTAAAAACTCATGGAATATATAGGGGTTATATAAAAAAAATTATATAATTATTGTGCGCTTTAGGTACGAAAATCCCACGCTTTTTGCGCTTTGCGCTTCGTGCGATGCGCTTAGAGCTCGTCGCTTTTGTGCGCCTAGCGCTTTTTAAAACCAAGATCTGCGGTGGTATGCGTCATACAAAAAGATTTTTTTTTTGAGCTGTTATAGATAAAGATAATTCGAATTGACCTGTTTATAAGTAAATTGGTTGATATGGCGACCTCTATGTCTAGTCAATAGCACTTTATCTTTTTCCATTTCTTCTAATGCACTCAGCTGGGTAATTTTGTCTGCAGTCGCAAGGCTTTTGGGATTGTAATTGGCAGAGAGAAGGATGGCCACATCAAGGTTATAAAATTAACTACTATTCTTTTTGCTCTTGTTTTTTTTTTCCAAGTATTTTAACATTAGAGCTCTGTTTCAAGGTTTTGGAGGAAGGTTCGGATCGGCCTATGGTAGTGACAGTTGAAGCACGTTTACTGAAGAAGGCAGACTTTGACAAGAAATTTACTGTTTTTGATCAGCACAAGAAAATTATATCAATCAATGATACTGTTAGGATCTTAGAAGGTCCACTAGAGGTTTGTTATGATCTTAAAAGAGTCCAGTTGAAAATCATCAATGTTGGATTTGAAATGTATGCATCATGTGGTGGCTTAATTTTGCAGGATAAACGAGGAATTGTCAGACAGATTTACAAAGGGGTCATCTTTTTGCATGATGAAAATGAATCAGAAAATTGTGGTTATTACTGTGCTAAAGCAAAAATCTGTGAAAAGTTGGAGTCTTCTGCTGACATGTTCAAAGGAAAGGTACGTTTGTTATGGATAAAATGCTACACATCGCAATTAACATATCATACGCCTGCCAAAGATAGTTTTTAATATTAACACAAATACCAATTCCTGTATTGAAGGGTGGTAAATCAGATGCCTCTGGTTTTGATGATATTCCAACATCACCTAAGTCTCCCTTATCACCTAACAAAGCTTGGGAAGGGAGGGAAACTACCCGCAACTGTAAGTTTGGAAATTCTCATTTTCATTTTATTTATATCCTTTTAACATTTATTTTATTGGACATGCAGTTGATCAGGAAGATAAAGAAGGTTTATCTGTTGGGCAACCATGCAGAATACGCGTGGGCCCTTTAAAGGGATACATGTGCCGTGTCATGGCAATTCGATATTCCGATATCACGGTGAAACTTGATTCTCAGCACAAGATTCTCACAGGTTCAACAATAATCTTTTTTCCTTTTGCTTTTCTAGGTTTTCTGGAAGTAATCTTTTTGTATATTTTATATATGCAGTTAAATCTGAGCATCTTGTAGAAGTTCGAGAAAAAAGTTCTGCTGTGTCTCTTGGGTATAGTGGTTTGAATTTTATTTTTAGTTTTCTTTGTCTAATCTTTAGACTTCATTTTGAAATTTTGTTTGGTTCTCCATAGTGATGGACAGGATTCTGCTAAGCCATTTGAATTGCTTGGGGAGAGTGGGGGTTCCCAAGGTGAGAAATAATGTTTATCATTGGTGATATCAAATGTTATCAATATGATCTCTATTCTAAATCTTTTCTAGATTAGTATCATTACTTGTACGGTGCAAGTTGCATATTCATAGCTTATACTGTCTGATAAAAAGCGTGTTTTGCACTTGCATGTTTTCTTACATTTTATATTATATTGGGTAAAATGTTCTCTTTCGAAATTATGTATTGTTTGATTCTCTTTCTTATTTGGTTAGATGTTTTTGTCATTTGTGGTTTTAACACTGTTGAATTGAATCTTTTAAAGGTTGGATGGATGCTGGAACAGCATCCGAACCTGGAGGGGGAGGATGGAATGCTGCAGGCCCGTCTACTGAAAGGTTATATGGTTGCTTATGTGTATTTGGTTTTGTTTTTAAATTCTTGTACATTAAACGCTAACATAATTGTTCAAGTTCCTACCAGGCGTTTCTAACTTTTTTATTAAGCTGTTAATAATACTGTTGTGGTGGTTCTAGAAACACGAATATAGCTTTACAGCCTCTCTTTTTTGACCACTTGATTAATTTGTGTATGTAGGAGTTCTTGGGCAACTTTACCTGCTAATCCCTCTGGGGATAATGATGCCAATAAAGGTATTGTTGGCATTTTTTATATGCATGAATTTTTGGTGGTTTTTTGTGTGTATTTTATTTTTTACATATGATAACATTTTTTTTATTTATGATTAGAAGATGCTGGAGGTTCTGCATGGGAGACTAAAACTACACAAGATGGTACACCATGGGGTGCAAGTTCAAGTGGTGTCAAGTCGGATAATTCAGATGTAGGATGGGGTGGGGCAAATCTGAAACTGAAAGACCCAGTTGATACCACCAATGATGCTACCCCGTGGGGCAATGCTGGCGGAAGTACTGGTGGTGAAACCAAGTCAGCCTGGGGCTCAGCTCCTGCACCCGCCTCAGAAAGTGGTGGATGGGGTAGTGTGAAAAAAGATGAAAATACAACAGGTTGGGGCAAACAAGATGCTACTACTGCTGGAGGATCTTCGTGGGGTAATGATGGTGAGAACAAGTCAGCCTGGGGCTCAGCTCCCGTACCTGCATCGGAAAGTGGTGGATGGGGGTAGTGTGAAAAAAGATGTTACTTCTGCTGATGGGGGATCTTCATGGGGTAATAAACAAGGTGACCAAGGTCAGTCATCTAACATTGGTTGGGGAAATAAGCAGGCGTCAGATGAAGGGAACAAAGCTGATGATGGGGCTGGTGGTTGGGGGAAAAAGGTATCTGTGACTGAGGGAGTATCTGGAAAGTGGGGAAGCGCTGAAAAAGAAGCTGAAGGTGGTGCAACTGGTTGGGGAAGCAACAAGGATACTGGAGGATCTTCATCATGGAGTAAGCCAGCTGGTGGTGGGGGGTCTTCATGGGGTAAACAAGATGGAGGAGGAGGATCTTCATGGGGTAAACAAGATGGAGGAGTAGGATCTTCATGGGGTAATCAAGATGGTGGAGGAGGATCTTCATGGAGCAAGCAAGATGGAGGACGTGGTGGGGGTGGCAGTGGAAACTGTTACAAGTGTGGTGAGAGTGGCCACATGTCTAGAGAGTGCCCCAAGGGTGGTGGGGGTGGTAGTGGTGGAAACGCTTGTTTTAAGTGTGGCGAGACCGGGCATATGTCTAGGGAATGCCCCCAAGGTGGAGGTGGTGGCGGAAACAGAAATTGCTACAAATGTGGTGAGAGCGGTCATATGTCTAGGGAGTGCCCCAAGGGTGGTGGTGGTGGCGGAAATGCATGCTTTAAGTGTGGTGAGACGGGACATATGTCTAGGGAATGTCCCCAAGGTGGCGGCGGCGGTGGTGGCGGCGGCCGAAACTGCTACAAGTGTGGTGAAAGTGGGCATATGTCTCGGGAATGCCCCCAGGGTGGTGGGGGTGGTGGCGGTGGTGGCCGAAGCTGCTACAAATGTGGTGAGAGTGGCCATATGTCTCGAGAATGTCCTCAGGGCGGGGGAGGTGGTGGCGGCGGCGGTGGTAGTAGGAGCTGTTATAAATGCGGTGAGAGTGGACATATGTCCCGGGAATGCCCTCAGGGCGGGGGAGCTGGTGGTGGTGGCGGTGGAAGAAGTTGTTACAAGTGTGGCGAGAGTGGGCATATGTCTCGTGAATGCCCCCAGGGTGGGGGCGGTGGAGGTGGCAGAAATTGCTTCAAGTGCGGTGAGAGTGGTCACATGTCTCGAGAGTGCCCTCAGGGTGGCAGTGGTGGTGGAGGTGGAGGCTATGGTGGCGGAGGTGGAGGTGGTGGTTGGAGTTCATCCGGTGGCGGAGGTGGTGGGTGGAGTTCATCAGGTGGCTGGGGTAATAACAAGGGATCAGATGCAGCGGATGGACAATCAGGAGGTTGGAGCAGCGGTAATCAGGCAGGGGGATGGGGTAGTACCAAAGCTTCTGATGCTGATGCAGGGAAAAAGGATGGTGGCGGAGGAGGTGGTTGGGGCAGCAGCAGCGGTGGCGGAGGCGGCGGTTGGGGCAGCAGTAGTGGTGGCGGAGGAAGCGGTTGGGGCAGTGGTGGTGGTGATGAGACAGGTAATTCCATTTTCTATCTTATCCACACAAGTATGAAATGAAGCACTAATAATGTATGTGCAGGTAAAAAACAAGGTGGTGATGAAACAGGAGGATGGGGGTCCGGTAAGAAATCAGGCTGGTAATAACAGGTGAGTTCTCAAATATTTTATATGTGTAAAAACTAGTTTCTGAACTAATTTTTGGTGTTTCCATAACCTTAGATTGACTGCAAAACTGATTTTTACTTGTGCAGGCAGGAAATATGATGCTTGTGTTGGTATAAATTAATGCTTTCTGCTTAATCTTAATGACCTTATTTTCTTTTGATGAATCGTTTATGAATATTTATCCAACTTTGGTTTAAACTTATGCTTGGTGATGCCTTAGACATCTTGAAACCATATGTTTATATTTCAACTTTGTAGTTTGTGTTGCTAAGATTTGTTTGCCACAACATAAGTTTATGGATGTTTGCTTGCAAGAGTTACGCAACACATTTTGGTTGGTTATGCAATCTACTTCAAATCAAATAGAAATTCAGTAAAAAAGTGCTTTATGGTTCAAACTATAAACATAAACTTTCGAACTAAATTTATTAAGATCTTTTTAATTCTTTTCATAAAATACAGGTTTCATTATGCTATGTTGTATTAACTAGGGGTATATATCGACGCGCGTTGCGCGTTTTACAATCGTGATTTAGATGAGGTGTTGATCAATCAATGAATTATACAATTGAGATTCCATTTTGGTTGTAAACGTTAAAAAAATAAAGAAATCTACACATAAGGTAACACATGAAATTTGTAACGAAATGACATAATATTATGTTATTTATATTAATAGTATATAATATAATATAAGCCAATGATCTCCAGCCCAGCTGGTTTGAAGTGGGAAGGTTTACCTCCTTGGAGGGTTCCAGCCCGGGTTTGGTCTTAGGTTCGATGCCCACGCATCATCGAAAAAATAACCGATTGGGTTTGAAAGAAGAAACCCGTGTGTTGCTATAAGATTCGAACCTGGGCAGTGGTCGCTTTGCAACACATGGTTTACCGCTGAAACACTACTTTTCAAAAAAAATATAATATAATATAAGGTAACACATGAAATTTATAACGAAATTACATAATATTATGTTATTTATATTAATATAATATAATAAAATTTTTGAATAAAATAATAATATAGTTAAAAAAAGTTTTTAAATAAAATAATATATATGAATATGAATAAAATAATAATAATAATATAATAATAATAATAATAATAAAACCAACTACTGTTCAAAGTAGTTGGTCTATTATATATATAACTAGGGGTATATATCGACGCGCGTTGCGCGTTTTACAATCGTGATTTAGATGAGGTGTTGATCAATCAATGAATTATACAATTGAGATTCCATTTTGGTTGTAAACGTTAAAAAAATAAAGAAATCTACACATAAGGTAACACATGAAATTTGTAACGAAATGACATAATATTATGTTATTTATATTAATAGTATATAATATAATATAAGCCAATGATCTCCAGCCCAGCTGGTTTGAAGTGGGAAGGTTTACCTCCTTGGAGGGTTCCAGCCCGGGTTTGGTCTTAGGTTCGATGCCCACGCATCATCGAAAAAATAACCGATTGGGTTTGAAAGAAGAAACCCGTGTGTTGCTATAAGATTCGAACCTGGGCAGTGGTCGCTTTGCAACACATGGTTTACTGCTGAAACACTACTTTTCAAAAAAAATATAATATAATATAAGGTAACACATGAAATTTATAACGAAATTACATAATATTATGTTATTTATATTAATATAATATAATAAAATTTTTGAATAAAATAATAATATAGTTAAAAAAAGTTTTTAAATAAAATAATATATATGAATATGAATAAAATAATAATATAATAATAATAATAATAATAATAAAACCAAAAATCTATTATATATATATAATAACTAGTTTTTAGACCCGCCGCGTTGCGGCGGCGTCGAATTTAAACGAACTCGAATTTATATCATTAAATATTTGACATGACTCGTTTTTAAACGTAATCTATTACCATTCAAGTACACACAAACCAATTGATTATGTTACCCGCCGCGTTGCGGCAGCGTCGAATTTGAATTGGTTCGAATTTATGTGCGGTGACGTCGAATTTAAACGAACTCGAATTTATATCATTAAATATTTGACATGACTCGTTTCCAAACGTAATCTATTACCATTCAAGTACACACAAGCCTTTGATTATGTTACATAAGTAATCTGAAAACCAAATTGTATCCATCAGGTAAAAATAATTGATTAGAACACAGTTTATATGGTGGCTGTGGAAAAAAAAAACAACACTTGTGGTGAATGGTGATGAAGACAAAGAGTAGAAGAAGATGAGTGGAACAAATACATAGGTTTGAACAAAAATCAAAGGCTGGTATAAGAAATAAGAGGCCAATGGCAACACCGTAAATATTATGTCAAACTTGTGCAATTAGTATACCGTAGGTAAGAAGTTCAATCAAGATTCTAAATGGCAATTTTGTGAATAGGCTGGAAATAAAGGTTTCTTTTGACACTGTAGGTAAGAGTTGATTGAAAATGTAAGATTAGATAATTATAAATGAACTATGTATTGAAAAGCTACTGAAATGCACTTATCAATATTGTACCAAAAAATGTCCATAAAGAAGTATCCTATGTTAGACGAATAAATAAAATAATATAAACATGTAGCTTTATTTGATACTTGGATATTGTAAAAACCTTGTATATAAATATATATTGGTTGGATTTTTCGCTTTTCAAATTATTTATCAAAGTACTTGGTAATAAGTAGTTTAAATTCCTTTGTATTTTTTGAAAATCAGTTAAAAGTAATTAAAATTAGATAAATAAAAATATATATTATTTTACAATTCAATTATCCACTTCAATGGGCCATAGACAAAAAGTAGGGGTCAGAATGATGAACCTTTTTATCATTTTCCTTGCCTTTTTAGCAAGGAAAATATGAAAATTTATCACTACAGTAATAACAATAAAAATAAACTACCATTGTTGGTAGCAGTCATGCACAAAACAAAAACAATAAAAAAGATGGTTGGTGAGGGTGATAAGGCAGCTGTGCCACCACCAAATATCATCCCAAAGTAGTCATCATCCTCGCTACGGCTCGCTCCAGTGTTCCCGTTAGCGCTATATCCCATGTTCCCGCTAGCACTATCTCCTGTGATCGTTCCACCAGTGAATGATGCACTCCCCTCATCATCCCTACACAGACGGCGACAGTAACATTAGCTCAATCATCCTTATAAGAAGAAAGCCATAATGCTATAGTAGCTTGTACATCATGAGGATGCTTTCTTTTTTTAACTTTTTAAATAATTGGAAATAAAAGGTTACGTAAAGGGAATCTAAAGGTTATTGTTGAAATCCATGGTGATTTGAGTATTTTATGGACATTAAGTGGGCATTAGTAACATTCTATGATTACTCACCTTTTATAGTCAAGGAAGAAAGTTACCAAAATAATAATTACTATGTTTTGCTCGTGACTCTTTATGCTTCTATTAGACTCAAGTCCCTGCGGTTATACCCAATCTGCTTAATAAGCCCCTAATTCCGAAAACTGGTCCCCTAAGTCCCTGCTGTTTTAGACACTAGTCAACTGAGTCCCTCCTCGGCCACCCTTGGCCATGGCTTCATATGGATCATGAAAATTTTGTCAGTGAGTAGTGATTTTGATTGTTGTTTGTGGTTATGGTTTAGTTAAATGATTTTGGTGTTGCTTGGTGGCTGCACTTGTGGTTGAGCGAATGTGTGGTGGTTGATCGAATTGGGGAAGATGGATAAGGAAGACTAGGCTAATTTAGGCTTTTCACAACATTGGTAACGTTCGCGTAACGTTAGTTAGGGGAAGAGACTAGATTGACTAATGTCAGAAACGACACGGACTCAGCCACTCAGGGGACCAATTTCCAGAATTGGCGGCTCACCTAGCAAATTGGGTATAACCACAGGGAGTCAAATTGTACTTCAACTCTTTCTATTAATCTTTAAATTGTTTACTAAAGGAGTGATGAGTAATGACATCATCCTGGCCAAAAATCAGCTACTTGACAATTTAAATGAATCCATCCACTCAAAAATGGCCCACAACAATAAAAACTGGGCCACGACAACAGAAAATGGGCAACGAGGAACACTTTTCCTATACAAAAGATGCATGCAACCAATCCTGCTTTTGTATAAATATCCAAGAAAACTAATCTCTAAAAAAAGAATAAATGAAGTGTGGCCCCATATGTATACCCACAAGTTACAATTTCCAGCTTGCTTAAACATTATCTTTTCACGTCTTGACAGATATGATTTTGATATATCACACCCATGAAAACAAAAACATGTTACGTTTTGGTATGGTCCACTTCTGAATAAGCTAACTCCCCTTTTACCCTTTATCTGTTTTTTCATAACCCATTTGCCTAATCTTGGTACCACATTCGGTCCACCTTACCATATAAAAAACCAGATGACGTTATAAATAAGGTTTTATTTTAATAATAAATCATACTTCCATTGATAACTAAAGGGAAAATTACATAAGTATAGCAGGTAGATGTACAACAAATTGGGCCACCACCCTTTTCTGAATAGGAAATCCTAATATACTAAAAATAAAATCTCGTCTCAAGGGGGTTGAAAAGTTGTTGGTGGACCACACGCTAAATAAGTTAAAATAATCAAGTTTCCTTGTTTTTGCTAATGGGTCTTAAAATAAACTGTACTTTGTCCCTTTTCTCAAGGAAAAGACACTTGAAGCCCTATTCTAGATGGAAGTGGGGAGTTTTTAGGCACTAAAAAATAGTGTTAGTGCCATAACCTGGATTACAAAACCATTGAGCCCCACGCATTATATTTAAAACCAACTCCACTCGTGTTTAACAAAAGCACATATATTTGTGCTCACTTTTGGCAGTGTACAAACCATCTCGGGTACCGAAGGGTTATTAGCCTAGTAGTACCAACGTGTGATGAAAGGAGGAGTAGCTAATGTGCAAGTTTGTTAAAAAATATTGTACAATTAAATGGAATGATATTTTAAAAGATTTAACCACATAGAACTTCTTATTGAGTAGAATGAGTTGTACATCTTGAAGTAGAAGTTGCACGTCAAGATGATTATAAAAACCTCATGACCGTTGGGTTTTTGGACCCTTAAGATTCCCCTACACGATCACGTGCACCCATGTAAATTAGTTGAGGTATTTACATATAGTGGTCTTACTTTTTTGCACTCTCTGTTTTGCTATTTCCAACTCCTTACATTATATAATCATATATCATAGAACATTTTATATGAATTCCAAAATTTTAAATATACACCGTCAAATCAAACTTTATATCGTTTGATGTCATATTCAGAAAAAAAGGGTAGGCAAGACCCATGTGAGAGAAGTGATAGTGGAGTAGAAATAGCAAGAATAGAAATATTCTTGTAACCACTAAAGGGTCGTAGGAAAGATCACTTAACCACAGATCTATAAAGGATCATATGGCAAGTTGGGTGAAAAAGCCCATGATGACAAATTACTATAAAACCAAGTTAGTATATCATGCAAGTTGTAAAGCAAAGAGTACGTAGGCTCCTCATGAGGTCAAGAGTTCAATTGTTCAAGTCCCGTAGAAGATAGCGGTGTAGATTTTAGGAGTACTATTAGATTGTCGTTAAAAAAAATGAGTATGTAGGCACATACCTTGGCCCACCAAAGACTCCAGCATATTTGGTCAGTTGTGTCACCATGGCAGCGGACTTGGCCTCATAGCTCGATGCCTTTGCGTAGATCGCGCTCAACCCATCACCAGACGGCACAAAGAAGGCACCATTCACCATTATGTCTCCGTCTGTTCTCCAGTTCCAACCCGACCAACTTCCCTCATCAGTGTCCACTCGTTTAGTCACCTATTCAAGTGCATAAAACAAACAAAACATGATTAATAAAGTTTTTAAAAGAAATATGTTTGAATTTTTAGAATCTAGAGTCAAATTAAGTGTTTTAACATTAATACCACATTAAATGGTAACTTTTGTAACGGGGACCAACAATGTTACAAAAAAGTAGCCATGAGGTTCTGATTTACAAAAGGGGACCAGCAATGATACAAAAATTAAATGTTAGAACAATAATACCACATTGCATATGATTTATTGTAGAAATCTAATTGTCATTTTTTTCACTCTAAATATCTTTATCTATGCATAAATGGCATTACAATGAGGCATTTTTGTTGCCATGTCAGCATAGTGATACACGTGTCTGTCCACATCAACAAGAAGAAATCTACTGTGATGTAAATTGCTTGAATTTATTTTATATGATCACTAAAATGTGAAAACCTATTACCTTTTAATTTATTTATTTATGGCTAACTCACATCTCACCGTCTAATCCTACTCCTAAAAACCAATTATATACGTCAATCTAAACAGGTACCTCTTTAGAATCAGCATTTGGTGGTGCAATGTATCGGTTACCCTGACTATTAATCGTCGGGTCAGCGCTACCACCAATCGCGTACATCTTCCATTCCGTAAAATCATTATTCACCACATGAAAATACCCGTGTCTACACCTCGGCATCCTCTGTATCAAACCTCTCCCAAAATGATTAAAGGCAAATGTAACCTACACAAAACACCAAACCAAACAACACTATTAAACATACAACTCATCAATGCACAAAAAAACAACACTTTGTAAACTATGAATTATTTTAACTTGTTTTTAACTACCTGCATCCCTTTGTCAGGCATATACCCATCGTCATGACCCATAAGCATAACCTCATTATGATGAGTAAAATAACTGTTCGAAATAGTAATACCAGTAGACCCCAACACAGCATCGATCAAACCGTCCGTGCAATGAGAAAGAGAGCAATGATCTATCCATATGTTTCTCGACCCGGATATCGATATCCCATCACCGTCCGATTTACCTCTAAACCCAACATGCGTTGGACTCGACCGTATATTAACATTCCCTGACGGCTTACAATCATACACTCTTATATTATGAATAATAATATTACTAACATACTGTATCGTAATACACCCACCCCCAGTAATTGCCACGTTGGCACCACGACCATCAATTGTTTTATAACTATTAACTATTAACTCGTGTTTAAGTTTAATAACCATGTTTGATGAGAACACGATCCACAAGGGCTCTGTTTGTAAGACTGCGTGACGTAATGTGCCTGGAGTTGGGTTAACGACGTCATGGTCGGAGGAATCGGTGATGACGTAGATCTTACCTCCTTTCCCGCCAAATGCTGATTTACCGAAGCCGATTGCACAGTCAGCAAGACGTTGACGTTTATTGGACCAATTAGGGTCGCAACGCCAGCAATCGTCGATTGGGTTGCCGGTTAGACAGCCCCCACCGGTGTCCAGCATTTGTCTTCTGTATATTGATACATTTAGTCTCCTGTAAGTGAAATAAGAGGGAAAGTTGTTAAATTTGTTTGTGTTTATTGTTAAAGATTCATACCCAGATGGTAGAATGCAGTAATGAGTAAAACCCAGATGGGATTTGTGCTTATTTTCAGAATCATGCATAAAGATTTTACCTTTTGATTATTATTAGTTGTTAAAGAAGCATACCCAGATGGTAGAACATAGTAATGAGCAGAACCCAGATGCAATTTGTGCTAATTTGAGAATAATTAAAGTACAAGATCTTGTGAAGTGTCAAAGTTTAGGAAAAAAAAAAAACTTAAGCTTTTGATCATATTATTATTTTGTTAAAGAATTATACCCAGATGGTAGAATATAGCAATGAGCAAAACCCAGATGCAATTTGTGCTAAATTGAGAATTTACAAAATATACAAGAATTTTGTGAATTGTCAACATGCATAAAGATTTTACCTTTTGATTATTATTAGTTGTTAAAGAATCATACCCAGATGGTAGATCATAGTAATGAGCAGAACCCAGATGCAATTTGTGCTAATTTGAGAATTTACAAAATATACAAGAATCTTGTGAACTGAACATGCAGAAAGATCTTACTTTTTGATTTTATTTTTTTTTGGGTTAAAGATTCATTCCCAGATAGAAGAACATAGTAATGAGCAAAACCCAGATAGGATTTGTGTTAATTTGAGAATCAACAAAATATAATAATTTTGTGAAGTGGGAGTGTGAGGTTGAAGGTGTTACCTTTGTACTTCTTGAACCACAGCTTCAGGGTTGGGGTGTTGGTGAGGGAGTGTGAGGTTGAAGGTGGCTCTGATGACAGAGAACAGAGATGTTAAAAGGCAAAACAACAAAATGTAGGTGTTGGAAGTGTGAGTAGGAGGCATCTTTAGTTTGAATCACTAGGATAGGATCAAAGTAAAGATGTGAACAGAGCTGGGTTCAACAGGAGGGAGTGGGCAAGGAGCAAATCTAGGGGAGTGTAATTGAAGTTATTATAAGTTGTAGTTTATAATATTGTCAATGGATTTGGCCATTTTGGGGTTATGTGATTAAAATAATAGTAATAGTAATTGAGCACCGAAAATGGTTGGTGTGGGATAATATTTGCTTTTCATGGCTTTTTTTTTTGCATAAAGAAAAAAATTAGAATGACTCTTGAGAATCTGAGATCATGAAAACTGAAAACATAATACTTGATCGTTTGTAATAATATTATATAGTAAACTTTTCACAATTTCTAATAGATTCTTTTTGTTTTATAGACTTAACATGACCTAGAATATCTTAGGATTTCCAAGGATAAATTTAAGTTCATGAAAGGATCGGAGACATGCTAGAGGTGGAGGGTGTTATCCCGCAAGTAAAAACATCCCATGCCGGCGTAAGACAGAGTGTAGTGAGGAGATGAATTGGGCCCAAAACGCCCCCACACCGCCCCCAAGGGCGTCTTTGGTCAAATGGGGTTTGGGCGTGTTTTTTTTTGTTCACGCTGAAAAATGGCGTGGAATGAGTCTCCTTTTGCTGACCAATGAAATAAATCTAAAGTGGAGGGACTCCCCGCCCCACTACGTTTCCTCTAAAGGCGTGGAAATTGTGTTCCCACTTCTCCGCCCCGCAACTCCACTTTTCTTCTGTGTCGCAGCTTCAGTTTTTGAGAGGTATCTTTATTCCTGTCCGGTATTCTTCTTCCTCTTCTTCACGAAGCTTGACATCAACTTGTAAATGGTGTTTGCGAGTACCAAAGGCACCAAGGTTACATGATAAGATAAGCCGATATTGACATACGTTGTAGGGTATACCATATCACATATCCTGAGCTTTAGAGAGACAATCCAAAGCCTCCTAGTCCATCTAGATCTTAGACCATGTGTAGTGGGGGACTCCATATATGGAGCCCCCCTTCCTGATTGGTCCACGTGGCTGCTGAGTCAGCATGGAGAGATAAAGTGGAAAAGGGGTGTAGTGGTGGGGCTTTATATATAAAGCCCCTTTTAATATTTTATTATATCTTTTAGAATAAAAAAATAATAAAAAAATAATAAAAAGAGAGAGGCGATGAGGTGGCATGCTCTGATTGGTGGGGCTTTTTTCTTCCGGGCGTTACTTCAATCACGCCAGACTTGGTTTTTGTAAGATGGAGCCCCCCCCGTAGCGGTGTTGGGGGGGGGGGGGGGGGCGCTATATTTTCTTTTTCCAACATGGCGCCTCCACTACAGGCAGTCTTACTTGCAAGGCCAATTAATCCATATAACTAGCCGCCTCGCCTTATGACATTAGAAACGGTACCCAAGTGTCTAGATATTATAAAATGGTTGCATTACTATCAGTGGCGAAGCTTGGAGATCGAACCGGTGGGGGCCGGACTCATATTTTTTTCCGATCAGTAGGGGCCGGAAGATCAAACCAGTGGGGTCTGGAATCAATTCATACAAAAATTACCTAAAAAAATCGTAAAATTCCACCACTGCTCCAAAAAACGACGGGGCCAGGGCACCCCCAAGCCTCCACTATGCTTCGTCCCTTACTTTATATGTCAAGAACCAAACCTTTAGCATTGATATTCGTACTATTTTGTGAACCTCACCTTAATTTATCTCTATGTAACAGAAGCCATAACTTAGAAAACAAGAGTATTTTCTTACTTGTAATTTGTAAATGTTGATTATTTCAATTACATTAGAAATTACAATCAAACAAGGCCAACCTATGCGATAACATATGTACAATTAAATGATTGATATCTAGAGATATTAATTCAAAGATATTATGAAGTTACTGAATGTTGTTTGGCGAGGTGATCCCTGTAAGTATTCATTGGATGACCAAAATGAGCCTGTAAGTAACATTATTTTTAGCAAACTAATAAAATTGGACGTCAAAAATTCAATATTGGGCCAAAGATGAGTGGGCCTTCTCCATATCAACGGGCCTAAAATACAGTTTGTCTCCCCCAAATAATTATGGTGGAAATATGAAAAAGATAACTATATTATTATAACATTCATAACCCTAATCTTCTTGTTTTTGAACTTGACTCATATCATGATGAGTAAACTCACGGAAAACCACATAAATGATTGTACGTTAGTGGGGTGGTGAATTCGAATTTAAAGGCAAGATGAACCAAAAAAACATCTATATCAAAATAATTTACATTAATACCTAAAATAAGGATGCCTCGAAACATCGTATGTCGCCAATGGATTAAAATCATGTTTTGTTCCGTAAGTTTATCCCAATGTGTTATTTTAAGGTTTGTAAACAAATCAATAATGTGAAATATCTTTTAAGGAATGGTTCATGAACGCCAATCTAGTTTTAATCTGATAATAGGTTAGAATTATGTTAATTATTACATGAATCTATTATCTATAGGGTTATGTTATCTTACAAATTGTAATTAAAATGAGAAGGGTGAAAAAGATACAAAAAAAACACAATAGATCACAAAATATAACACAATGAGCTACAAAATATAACACAATGCTGAAGAAAAGACATAATGAATCGCAAAAATGACACAAAGATGAAAATAAGAAAAAGACACAACGCTACATAAAAGACACAATGATATAACATAAATTTTAAATACTACAAGTTAAAAACCAAAAAAGCAAAAATCTAAAAACTAAGATCGTAGGGTACGATAAGACGGTTCCAATGTCGCTTGATTGAGCTCAATCAAGTCCATTTGACATTCCTACAACTTCCTATTTTTCTTTCACTGTGTATTTGATCATAACCCATCTATAATAAAGTAATATAAATTTAGACACGTGTCGCTCACTGGAGCCATTAGTTTTTTATTTTTGTTTTCTCTCATCTATCTTCTACTTAATTATGGATACTTATCTTTTAACTAAAAATATTATTTCTCCTAATGAATTAAGGATACTTATCTTTTAATTAAAGATATTATTTCTTTCTGTCTTAGTTAATTTTGGATAATTATCATTTCAATCATATATTATTATTATTATTATTGTTGTTGTTATTATTATAGTATATTGTTAACTATATGAATTTAATGTAAAATAAATTATTAATACTTTAAATACACTTATATTTTTTACTTAAAAACTTCACCAAGTTTAAACTTATGTTATCTAAAATATTAAATAAAATAAAAAAAATGATTGTTTTTATAAGTGATATTTAAAAATTTTCAAATACTTGCTGTGGTTGGATGATAAATAATAGTAAAAAACAATATATTAAATAATAAAAAATAGGTGATATAATAAAATTAAAGTTAAATCCCGTTTGAAACAAAGTGTTTTAAAAATGAACTTTACAAAATTTATAACTGTCAGCCAGTATTTGTTTTTTTTAAATGCATATCTTGATGATTGTATCATCGGACTTTGCTCTTGCATTTTCAAAAAGGCTAGCGAGCTTTGCAACTTGTGCGGGATGGAAATTTCAAACATTGTGTTTTTACCAACCAAAAAGCTACTCTCATTTCGTCCATGTGTTAAGATGATTGCATATCTTAACTTGGAACAAAATCCACCACCATATTCAAACACATTTCAACTTGTGGATTAACTACACATTTCGCGATGAGTTTGAAAGTGGATGGGGATTTTGTTTAGGAAAGAGAATTGTGGTTGAGGAGAAGAAAATTATAACAATTTAAGCCACACAAAAGATTGCAGAGCTCATTGATGTTTTTGAAAATCTTTGAACAATGCTTGGAGAAAAGATTGATTCTTTCAGTTGTGGTTCTTGCCATTTTAATCCTGAAGTAAATCTTGATATTGTGATCTGCTTCAAGTAACAAATGTAAATATCAAGCTTATAACATTTTCCATCGTTTGATTGATTTAGGAGGAACTAGCGGATATTTAAAGGGCTCATCTTGCATTCCTACCGTTGGAACATTGATATCTTTAGATATTAATCTTCTTCCATATATGTTGATCTTGTTAGTTTGACTGTAATATCTAATGAGATTGTGATAATAAATATTTACAACCTCAAATTATGCGATGACAACTGTGAATGCTAGTGTGTTACTCCCTCCGTCCCAATTTAAGTGTTCCACTTCCAAAAATACACATTTTAAGAATTTTTTTGTTTGTATGTGGTAAAATGACAATAATATCCTCAAAAGTGGTGATTGTGTTTTGTTTTTTATGGGCAAAACTGGAAATTACAGTTCTATTTTTGGAAAGGGACATTTAATTTGGGACAAACAAAAAAGGAAAGGAGGACATTTAAATTGGGACGGAGGGAGTAATTCGTTTATGGTTCGGTTCATGAACAAATATGAAATGCAACATTTGATTATGTGAAATATCATTAATAATATGAGCAACTTTTAATCCTTGCAATGGCAACTACCATGATTATGCCGTCCTAAACATGACATTATATATTTACTATAACAAAATTATGTGATTTAATGTTGATTATGTTTTTGTGCAAAGTTGAAAAAAAATATTTAATATGTTATGATAGTTGTAAGTTAACACCTTCAGTGAACCAACCACTAACCACATGCTTGGAGAAATGCATCGTGTATATTGAGTAGTCTCTCCCACCATGTTAACGCACAATTTGGAACATTGGGCCTGATTGTGAATTACATGCAAAATATACAATATCATTGATTTGGTGGTAGGAACAATGGCGTTTGTTGTGGTGGTGGTCAGGTTAATTAGGTGGATGGCAATGCCATTTGGCCGTGCACTACACCACCCCCTCCTTTTTCCTACGTGAGGGCAAAACCCCCTTTGCCTATGTGGTGGGGCAAAGGGGCTTTGCCCCCCATGACAACTCCATGTAGGCTAAGGTTGTTGGATCAGTGGCTGTTTTTATGAACACTTATGTGTTTATCAGATTTATATATGAGTTATTAAGCAGCGGAAATACAAGTGTTCAAAGGTCTAAAAGATCACTTTGATGAGGAGTTATTACTCCCCCTTGACTGAATAATAAATGAGAAACAATAAATGATCTAAGTACAAAGCAGTAATAACAGTTTATGTTTCTCAGATGTGAAGTGGAAATTATAAGTTTTAAAGCCCGAAGGATTTCAATATAAGTTCAAAGATATTACACAAAATCACATATTAAAATAGATGAACAAACTCATCTATTTATAGACTAATGTACTAAACTGTAGTCTGAAGTAATCTAAGATATTTAACAAAGATATTATGCTAAGATAAGGTTACTACAGTCTGTACATTGAAACTTGAAATCAAGACTTTAACAAAACAATATAATACTCAAACTGCTGATCTTCAGTCGGTTAGAAGCTTCTGAGTGAAAGTGTTGATGAGTGACAAACTGTTGATGAGCAGTTTGTCTTCAGTAGTTCTTTAGTGAAATGTCTGGTTAGACTTCAGAACTTCTGATGAATTTACTCTTCAGTACTTTGTGTTTGTTCTTCAGTACTTCTTCATTTTGTTCTTCAGCAGTTCTATACTTAGGCAGATATGGAATAGACTAAGGTTATCAAAATGTGGTTTCGTCAATCCTCTTCGTCCCAACAATCTCCCCCTGGATTGATGAAGCCAAAACCTTATCTATCCTTTATTGTTGTCCTTTTCTCTCTTCTAGCATCCTCCAGATCTCTGCTGTCATCCGGGTGGTAAGAGTACATCTTTGTTGCTCAGTGAGAGGACCAAGTTCAGGTGTTAAATGTTGTATGGTGAGAAGGTCTTTGGACGATAAAACACTCAACTCCTTTGAGTTTCTATAGACCTTACTTGAACGGTCTCTCCTGGTCACAAGTACTGAGTTGGATTCAGTAAATGACCATTTTACAATGTTTACCTTTGACCTGTCAAAGTCAGAGGCATAGGAAACCAAGCCTGTTTCCTTAGGTTGACCTGATTGAGGAATGTCTTCTATTTCAGTGACTCTCAGGTGAGATTCTTGACTTCCTTGTAATTCAGCAGCACCTTGGATTGGCATGTTGGGCAGGTGATGCTCTGTAACAACCCTTGTATGTGTCTTCTCTTGGATGGATTGTTGTAACTGATAAGCATAGGTAGCCTTGTCTCTGAATTGGGTCAAGATGGGTTTTTCTTCAACATCAAAATCACCATGTACAAGCTGATCTCCTTCTAGTAAAATCATTTTGAAGTCAGTCTTGACAATGGGATCTCCATCTGCTTTTCTTTTGGTGGCTGGCCTTCTCAATGTACCAGATGGTCTTTTGACAATAGAAGTTGTTTGGACTTCTTGGCTTTCAAATCTTTCTGGTTCAGCAACTTTCTTTGCTTTGAATTTCTTATAAGCCTCATAGAGAGTTTGTTCTTTCCATTTGCTGATTGAGGCTTTTGAACCATAGCCATTTGCCACTAATTCTTCAATCACTTCAGCTCTTTTGGCTTTCCTCTCATTTTCAGTTGCTATTCTATCAGATAGCATCTGTGCTCTTCTGGTCAGTTCTTGTGTTGAGAGTCTTTTGAGGGCCACTTGCTTTGATTTGGAGTTCTTTGTTATGAATGCTATAAGCTGTGCTCTTTTGTCTTCTTCAGCAGCAGCTTCAAGTGCTCTCTCTTCAGCCTCAAGCTCATCAAGTTTCTCTTGGTACTTGATCAGTTTTTCTTCAAAGCTCAAGTCTTCTCTAGTTTCTAGGCTGTTCCATACTTTGTCTTCTTTTGCCTTTTTAGCAGCTTCTTTCAAACTCTTCTCTAATAAGTCTTTTGACATGCTGATGGGAGTAGGGTTTAAGACAGCTGTGGAAGTTGTTGTAGGCAAAGGAGTGGGAGCAGGTTCTTTTTCAGTTGCCTTAGGAACTTCTGATGATGGTTTAGGAGGTAGAACTGCTGATGTGGTAATTGGAGTCACAACTGCTGAAGGATTGTCTTCAGTAGTTTGAGAAATGTAATCAGCAGTTCTCTCTGATGCCTTAGATAGCTTGAACTCTGGTGCTACTTCTTTTCCTGGTCTTTGTGTTGGTCTATCAGCTTCTTGATCAGGAGTTTGTCTTTGTGTAGCATCTGTTGGTTCCTTAATCATCTCCCCCTTTTTGGCTTCATCCACTTCTGGAAGCCTAATAGAATGAGATGTTGCAGCAGACAACCTTGCCAGTTGATCTTGTGTTTCATCCATCTTCTTGTTCAACTCAGCAAGTCTCGAGTTGATCAACCCAAACTGATTGTTAGCTTTTAACTCCCAAGCAGTTGTGAAGGGTTTGAGTTGATCAGTTATGATTTGTTTGAGTGCCTGGTACAGGGGACCATCTGGGCTGCATAGTTGGTTCAGATCTATGCTTGTGAGCCCAGTGAATTGGGTAGGTTGTTTTGGTGAAGGGGTGCTTTTTGGGTGATCTTCAGATTGCTCTGAAGATGCCAGTTGTGGGGATTTTGGGGCTAACTGGTCTTTAACCTGATCTTTGGTGACCAGCTTCTTGAGCTTGGAGACCTTAGATTCAGGACCTTCAATGTCAACCGTCAATTCAGTTTGTGGAAGTTTTGATTCATCAACCAACTTAATGGAGTCATCTGAATCCCTGATAGTGTCCTCAGAGAGGGCAGGATCAGTTATATCATGAGCTGGACCCAAACCAGTAGTCTCATGAACCTCTTTGTCTTGGTTCTGAGGTTTTCCTACCTCTGGCCTTAGGCCTTCATCAGTAGTTGCCAAGTTTGAGGTCTTAGCTATGTTACTACTGTCCTCAGGTTCACCACTGGGTGATAAGTGAGTAGTAGCAGCCTCAAAAGTATCAAAAGTTTGCAAGTTTGGGCTTACAAACTCTTGTTCATCCTCATCAGCAGTTTCAACTGCTGATGCAGATGACTTTTAAAACACTTTTCTAACTTCTGATTTTCATCAGTAGTTATATCCATTTTGAAAATATCCCATTTTGATGTTTATCAGTAGTTTTCAAAATTTGTTCATCAGAACTTTCTCTTTTCTCAAATTTTTGATATTCAGAGGTTTGTGACAGATAAGTATGTAAGTGAAAAATAAAATATGTGCAGAATTAAAAAGTGAAACACTTACAGACTTTCTTCTAAGTTTAACATCCCAAGCATGGATACTAACCTCTGAAAAGTTGTTGAATCAAGGGGTTTGGTGAAAATGTCAGCTATTTGATTGGCTGTTGTGACATGCTTCACCTCAATCTTGCCTTTTTCATAGCAATCTCTTATGAAATGATACCTAATTTCAATGTGTTTAGTCTTTGAAAAATGAACAGGATTTTGAATGATGCTAATGGCAGATTTGCTGTCTACTAAAAGTGGGGTCTTGGTCTCTTTGATTCCATAATCAAGTAGTTGATATTGGAGCCATTGTATCTGTGATGTGCAGCTTGCAGCAGCAATGTATTCAGCTTCAGCTGTTGAAGTTGCCACAGATGTTTGTTTCTTTGATTGCCAGGACACCAGACAGTTTCCTAAGAATTGACAACCACCAGATGTTGATTTTCTTGACATTTTGCAGCCTGCATAGTCACTATCTGAAAAAGCAGTTAACTTGGTATTGCTTGAAGCAGGATACCAAATCCCTAAAGTAGGAGTTCCTTTCAGATATCTGAAGATTCTTTTGACTGCAATTAGATGAGATTCTCTTGGTGCAGATTGGTATCTAGCACAGACACAAGTTGAAAACATGATATCTGGTCTAGAAGCAGTTAGATATAAAAGAGAACCTATCATACATCTATACATGGTTTGATCAATGTGTTTCCCTTGATCATCTGGTTCAACTTGTGTGATTGGTGTCATGGGAGTGGAACATGTTTTACAGTCTTGTAAAGAAAATTTGTTCAATAATTCTTTAACATATTTTGATTGATGTATAAATGTTCCATTTGACTGTTGTTTGATTTGCAGTCCCAAAAAGTACTGCAATTCTCCCATTGTACTCATTTCAAATTTTGATTGCATGAGTTTCTTAAATTCTTCACACAGTTTTGAATTTGTTGAACCAAAAATGATATCATCAACATATATTTGAACAAGTAAGACATGATTTCCAACATGTTTTATGAAAAGAGTTTTATCAATGGATCCCCTTGAGAAGTGATTCTTTAGTAAAAAGTTGGAAAGTGTTTCATACCAGGCCCTTGGAGCCTGTTTTAGCCCATAAAGAGCTTTGTCAAGTCTGTAAACCCAATCAGGATGAGAAGGATCCTCAAACCCTGGAGGTTGACAGACATACACTTCCTCTTTTATTTTTCCATACAAAAATGCACTTTTGACATCCATTTGATAAACTTTAATGTTGTTGGAAATTGCATAAGCTAAAAATAACCTGATAGCTTCAAGTCTTGCAACTGGTGCAAAGGTTTCATCATAATCAATTCCTTCCTCTTGGGAATAACCTTGTACCACTAGTCTTGCTTTGTTCTTGATGATCATACCAGCCTCATCTGATTTGTTTCTGAAGACCCATCTTGTTCCAATTGGTTGCTTGTTTTCAGGTAAGGGACAGATTTCCCAAACCTGTTGTTTCTTGAATTGAAGCAACTCTTCTTGCATTGCTTGCACCCAATTGTTGTCTTTGAGGGCTTCTTGATACTTCTTTGGTTCCAACTGAGAGATGAATGCTGAGAATAAGCAAAAGTTGGAGAGCTGGTTTCTTGTGAGTACCCCTGATGCAATATCACCCATGATTTGATCCAATGGATGATCCTTGTGTTCAATCAGTTGTTGTAAACCTGTACTGGATGATGGCTCTACAGGTTCTTCAAATAAACCACTGAGATTGATAATATCTGGTTCAGCTGTTATTTGAACTTCAGGAGTTTTAGGTTCAGCTGAATCAGTAGTTTCAAAATGTTCATCAGTAGTTCCTGAAGTTGAAGCTATTGAAACTTCTGAAGGTTTAATAGTTGATCTTCTGACTGTGTTTGGAGTCCATGGTGCAGGACTATCATCTTCAAATCCTTGAAAACCATTTTGAGGAGGTTTGGATGATTCAACAGTCTTTTCAGGTCCGAAATGAAAACTGTCAAGATCAAATAATTCAGCAGGATCTGCTGGAATAAGAATGTGTTTTGATTCATTGAACTTGACATTCAGTGTTTCTTCTACTATCTTGGTTCTTGAATTGAAAACTTTGTAAGCTTTTCTCAAAGGAGAGTAACCAAGAAAATAACTTGTGTCAACTTTTGCAGCAAACTTAGAGATAGAGTCTTTGATGTTGAGGATAAAACATTGACATCCAAAAGCCCTAAAGAAGGAGATAAGAGGCTTAATGCCATGAAGAATTTCATAGGCAGTCTTGGTATGTCTCTTGTTGATAAGAACCCTATTCTGAACATAACATGCAGTGTTGACTGCTTCAGCCCAAAAATACAAAGGTAGGCCTGAATCAGCTAACATTGTTCTGGCTGCTTCAATTAATGTTCTGTTCTTTCTTTCTACCACACCATTTTGTTCAGGAGTTCTGGGAATGCTGAACTGTCTAACAATCCCTTTAGACAGACAGAATTCATCCAGAGTTTTGTTCCTGAACTCTGTCCCATTGTCACTCCTGATGACTTTGACAGATAGAGAGTATTGCTTCTCTACTTGTAGAATAAAGAACTTGATGATCTCAGCTGCCTCATTCTTGGAATATAAGAAGAAGACCCATGTGAATCTTGAGTAGTCATCAATGATGACCAAGCAGTACTTCTTCTTACCAAGGCTCATGATTTTGACTGGTCCAAATAAGTCCATATGCAGTAGTTGAAGACATGCAGTTGTTTTTGATTCTTCAATAGACTTATAAGAGGACTTATGCTGTTTACCTTTAAGACAGGAAACACAGTGTTCTTTGCACTGATATTCCTTCAAAGGTAGACCTCTGACCAAGCCCATTTTTTTGACTTTATTGATGGTTTTAAAGTTCACATGGCCAAGTCTCCTATGCCAGAGATCATTTTCTGAAGTTGATGCCTTTGAGAAGAAACAGGCAGTCTTGTTCAATACTTTGTCCTTTTCAATGTCCACTGCATAGACATTGCCACATCTTTTGGCAATCAACAAAGTATGATCTTCAATGATCTTCTCTATCAACTTCTGGCCTTCTGGTGATATGATCTTGCATGCTGTCTTTGTAAAAAAGGAAGAATATCCTTTGTCACACATTTGAGAGACACTCAGCAAGTTGTACTCAAGGTTTTCAACCAGATTGACCTTGTCAAACTGCATTTTGCCTGAGGATACATTGCCATATCCTAGCACATATCCCTTGGCATTGTTCCCAAAGGACACAGATCCTTCTCTTTGACTGATAAAATTGTTTATCAGGTATCTGCATCCAGTCATGTGCATTGAGCCTCCACTATCCACATACCATATGCTGTTCAAACCTCTGGAGACTCTCTGCACAAGATAGCAAATTAGTTAGTTTTGGCAACCCAAGCCAGTTTGGCTTTGGGTTTGCTCTTGAGAACAGGTGCAGCTTGTTGTGGACCAATTTTAGTAATCCATGTCTTTTTGGCAATGGATTTGTCATTAAGAACAATGGTGGGTTCTTTTTGGCTTCCACCATCAACTTTGGTCATCAGAAGTTTAACCAGGTTTATCAAATCTTTAACTTCAGCAGTTTGTGAATCTGCTGATGGGTTAGGTGAAACTTCTGAAATTGAACTTTGAGAAGATGACCTTTGTTGAGATAAAGGTTTCTTCTTAGAAAGGGTTTTGTTTGATTGTTGTTTGTTGGGAAAAAAGGTATTTTGATAATCTTGTTTTATCTGTTTTCCCACAATCAGTTGATTTCTTTGTTTATTTAACTGATTTACCTTTCTAAATCTGCAAAGTTCAGTTATGTGGTTAAACAGACCACATATTTCACATGCTTTTGCCTTCTCTTTCCTTTTAGATAGATCAAGAGAGCTGGAAGGCAATTTACTGACAAAATCTGATTTTTGAAATAGGTCATCAGCAGTTTTCAGGGTCTCAACTCCTGATGTAGTTGAAACTGCTGATGGCTTATTGACAATAGTTTTAACTTCTGCAGGACTTCCTTTTTTAAGGAAGTTCTGATGGTAGGATGTGCATTCCTCCATATCAGAAGTTTGAATCAATTTCTTCCCATCATTATCAGTTTTGTGGGTGAAATCTGTTGGTGATTCAGTGTGGGTATATCCAATGCCAAACTTAACATTGGCTGCAGTTTGTTTGTTAAGTAACATTTGATACCCTTTACAAGACTCAACCCATTTTTCACAATCAACCTTGGTGTCAGCAAGCTCTTGTCTGACTTTTCCTAGGCTGTCTATCATGGTTTTAATTTGTGCTTCTGTTTCAATGGATTTATCATTTAGTTTGGAAATTTCTTTGTTTTTCAACATAACTTTTCTTTCCAAATCACACTTCATTAGTGTGTATTTTCTTTCCATGTCATTGGATTTGCCTTGTAAATGCACATTAGTTTCTCTAATTAAAGCAAATGATTCTTTGCATGATTTAGTGCAAAACTTTAACAGAGATTGTTGTGATACCTGTGTAAGAGCAGAATTTGAAGAATATCCTTCAAAAGCCATTAAGGCAAAGTTCTTTCTGCCATTATCAGGTTCTCCCCAGTTGACATCATAGACCTTATTGTCTGCATCCTGACTGCATTCTGATGTGTCATAAGGAAGACTGCTCCAGTCAACATACCCTGAGGTAAATAAGCTTTGTTGCTGAGGGGGTTGTTGAGTTTGTGCAGGAAGTTGAGCAGTTGGAAATGGAGGCATGAGCTGCTGTTGTTGTTGAGCAGGCATCTGTACATATTGTACTTGTGGCACATATTGGACATTTGGAGCTTGTGCCTGTACAAAATGAGCACTCCCATTAGTTCCATTATTCCTATTATATGAGGGGTTATATTGATTTCCAGAGGACATTGGTTGGTTATAGCTAGAGCTTCTACACTCTCTAGCAAAGTGTCCCAACTTCTGACACTTATGACATCTCAATTTAGATTTGTCAAAACCAACTTTTGTT
The DNA here is from genome assembly GCA_032199755.1 of Ambrosia artemisiifolia. Taxonomy (NCBI): domain Eukaryota; kingdom Viridiplantae; phylum Streptophyta; class Magnoliopsida; order Asterales; family Asteraceae; genus Ambrosia; species Ambrosia artemisiifolia. The sequence continues at coordinate 5,423,748 of CM063517.1, forward strand.
GAATTGTTTAGTCCTGGAAATTTCCTTCCTGACCTTTTGTAAAATTTGTTAGTTTTTAAGCTTAACAAGGCCAGTTGGTGTAATATTTCCATTTCTTCTAAGTCATCACTGCTAAAGTATTTTAAGTCATCCATGATGAAACACATGTTGTCAGCAGTTTGACTTAGTTCTTCATTGTCATAAGTTGGGAAAGATCCATCTGATGAGATCCCAGCTGTTATGTCAATGTGGTCAAAAGAACCAAAATTATTAGAACAGGATGGTGAGTCATGTCCTAATAAGGCTGTGCTACCCGGAGTATAGTCATCAGCAGTTTTACCAGATTCTTGCAACTTTTTCTTTTGATTGATTTCTCTCTCAAAAGTTAGTAATTTACCATGTAACCTAGTTAGGTTCAAGGTGTTAAAATCTGAACTGGTTCTGAGGACTATTGAGTAAGTTTCCCATTTTGAAGGTAAAGACCTTAAAAATCTATGCAACATAGACTCAGTTGTATAGGTCTGATTGTTTATTTTTAACTCAGAGATGAGTGAAGAAAATCTTTCAAATTGTTGAGTTAAAGTTTCACCCTCTATGTGAGTAAAAGTTTCATATTGTTGAGCCAATATTTCTCTGATGTTGGCTATCACCTCAGCAGTTCCTGCAAACTGCTCTTTTAGGCAGTCCCACAGCTCTTTGGCACTTTCACAATGTAAAAGGCCAGCATAGATTTCGTTTGGGAGAGCCATAGCCAACATGGAGAAAGCTTTTGCATCAAGCTCAAACTTTAGGAAATCTTCCTCCGTGTATTCTTTTGGATCCTTTGGTCTTTCAGTCTTACCCTCTGGATCAGTAACAACTGGTTTGTGAGGTCCAAAAACTACAGACCTCCAACACCCAGTGTTTGTTTGAGAAATAGTATGTGCCAACCTCTTAGACCATATGTTATATTCATTTCTGACTAACATAGGAGGTTTGTTGGCCGATCCAGTATTGTAGGGATCCATTTTTAAGAAGTTTGGATTTGTCAATACTTTCTTAAAGTGATGGATTTAAAAAGTGAGCCTTTTGTCCTTTTTATTGAATATCAATTTTGAGCCTGTGTCTGAATCTCAATTTGTTAGATTGATTTTGATCAGATTAACCAGATGCTCTGATACCAATTGTTGGATCAGTGGCTGTTTTTATGAACACTTATGTGTTTATCAGATTTATATATGAGTTATTAAGCAGCGGAAATACAAGTGTTCAAAGGTCTAAAAGATTACTTTGATGAGGAGTTATTACTCCCCCTTGACTGAATAATAAATGAGAAACAATAAATGATCTAAGTACAAAGCAGTAATAACAGTTTATGTTTCTCAGATGTGAAGTGGAAATTATAAGTTTTAAAGCCCGAAGGATTTCAATATAAGTTCAAAGATATTACACAAAATCACATATTAAAATAGATGAACAAACTCATCTATTTATAGACTAATGTACTAAACTGTAGTCTGAAGTAATCTAAGATATTTAACAAAGATATTATGCTAAGATAAGGTTACTACAGTCTGTACATTGAAACTTGAAATCAAGACTTTAACAAAACAATATAATACTCAAACTGCTGATCTTCAGTCGGTTAGAAGCTTCTGAGTGAAAGTGCTGATGAGTGACAAACTGCTGATGAGCAGTTTGTCTTCAGTAGTTCTTTAGTGAAATGTCTGGTTAGACTTCAGAACTTCTGATGAATTTACTCTTCAGTACTTTGTGTTTGTTCTTCAGTACTTCTTCATTTTGTTCTTCAGCAGTTCTATACTTAGGCAGATATGGAATAGACTAAGGTTATCAAAATGTGGTTTCGTCAATCCTCTTCGTCCCAACAAAGGTGTTGAGTATATATTGTACATTGATGTGGAGATTTGTAGATAGAAAAACATGTGTATTTCGTCATGCATATTGTATTCAAATTCCAATCTAATGAAAAACATGAGTATGAGTATCATATGTTTTTTATCTTAATTTGTTTATCATATCACATGTTCCAGCTCAAATGTAAATATTTTGAGATCAGCTCTAAATAAATAGAGTCAAATGCCATGAAGTTGTTTAGAACCTTAATCCAATACGACACGATCTTCATTAGTATCAATCTCTTGTTTTGATATTTCTAATCAGAGCATAAATAAATATCATGGCCAAAGGTGTGGTTTGGGATCGGCTAAAAAGTGTTAAAAGAAAATTAACATATGGTATCCTAAATTTTTAGACTAATTACTCGATCTTAGATTTCCTTAGGCTGCTTGTTTTCTGGAAATTTGGTGTTTATCTGCAATTCTGCATCTTCTGTTGATAAATTTCTGGAAATTTATTACTCATGTTGTTTATTTGCTGGATAGTAGGCGTCGAACTGGAATTTTTAAACCAAAAACAAAATTTTATGTTGTGATCCGTAAGGAAATTGTAGAAAGAAATAAGCCACCAATCTTGAATTTGCTAAAGCAGAGAAAAATGCAGCAAAAAATCACAACAATCTGGCAAGAATATCATAATGAACATTGAAGAACAATCATTAAAAAAAATATCTAAGTGAAACATCTTACAAGTATTAAAATAACATATATTTCTTAATTCACAAAAAAAAAAAAAAAAAAAACCTTTTATCTTAGTAATCATATAAAAATTGGCAAGTCCAGAAATGAAAAGACAGACTATGTGTATGTCATTCATGCTTGAAAGACAAAAGAGTATTGATTTGCCTAAGACGTAGCATTCACAATCATCTCCATCTATATTGATATACACAAAATCACTATTTTTTTCTTCTATTCCATTGAATAATACTTTTTATACTTTTTCTCTCTTCTTCACTCACAACCACTTTAAAAAAATATTAAAAAATATATATAGGGGAGACATGTCTTTTCCAAAAATAAACGATAATCTTTTTTCTCTCCTCTAATCACAACCACATTTTAAAATATACAAACTCGCTCACAAATACATGCAGAACATGCTTGCTATGAATGCTCTAAGCAGTGAAAACCTCAATAAAATAAATTGACCTTACATTGAAGAACAAACTACAAAAAAAAAAAAAAACAAAAAACAAAACAAAACAAAAACCATAACCAAATCAAAACTGAAATCATCTATGTTAATATAACATGATCTAGATCCCTAGTCCTTCACATCCACAGATGGACAGACCCGCCCCACGTACGCAGGTAGAACTAATTAAAGGTCTCTGCCGTACGCCCCTCAGCTTGCTTTTGAGCAATCTCTTTCAGCTGCAACATTGCCATCTTCAGTTGTTCAAGATCTGCCAATCCTAAATCCTTTATAGGTTTATCCCACCAGTAGTTTTGTTCGCTCTCTTTCCTTATCTTCTGAAGTTCCTCACCAGCTTTCTTCTCAGATTCCAATTGACCAAGCATGTTGGTGAGCTGAGTATGGAGTTCTTGGACGTTGGCATTGTGAAGAACCTCCATAAATGCAGTTGTTCTTGACCTTGGAGGATCAGGACGTTGTTCCAGGAAGCGATTTACAATCTCTTCAACGTCTGGACCCCCAAACGAGTATACTTTTTTTCTGTTTTGGGATAGCACAATGATGGCTATTTGCGCCCCACAAAGGGTGCAAAGCTCGCTCGCCTTCTTGAAAATGCCAAAGCGGCGTTTGCTGAAGGCGACGGATGAATTGCTTTGATTTGTTATTTTTGCAATTTCAATCCTTTGGCGACCTTCACTCTTTCGAGGCATTCTTAAGTTTTTTTCTTTTCTCTAGCTGGCAGATAGTAAGGGATATATATGGGGTTCATGTTGCCATCCAAGGTTTGAATGCATTAATAACAATATTAATGTTTTGTCCGCTTTTTGGATTTTAATCATTTAAAGGCTAATTTGTTCACATATATGTTGATCTTGTTTGACCAGATTTTCCAACGTAATGTAAATAATTCATATTTATAGCCTCAGCAATATATTGCTCCAATTTATGCTGATCTTGTTTTACTATATTTTCTAACTAGATTATATCCCGGGAACGTCCCGGGATAGACAAATCTAATATGAAGTGACAAAATGTGTGTAGCATAAAAGTAATAAACCGTTTTTTGAGAAAAAAAATTCTAAAGGATCAACACTTAATAATTCATAAAACCTATTTCTAATTCTATGGGTGCACCTCTTATACTTGAGTGAAGTCTCTATACAACTTTGTCACTTCGTCAAGACACTCTAAAGCTGCGATGTGAACCTGAAAAAAAACAACCATTTGATGATAGTCGATTGTGATGTGTAAAAGGAGCATATGTTAATAAATGACTTACATGTTCAATCTTTATTATGGATACATAATCGATCACATTGGGTGACATTGAATAAAACAATCAATAGATAAGCAGTGAAGATCCATTTTAAAGATAAATAAAAATAATCTAACTTCTATCGAGTAAAAAGATTGCAGGATGGTAATTTTTCATGTATTCCGACTATTTCTCTACCCATATATAATTTAAGTATCTATTTCAATAATACCAATACAAAAAAGTGGTTTTTTCTTTTCGTTTTTTTGTATAACGCCACCAAAGGATTAAAATCGAAAGAATTAATATATGATGATATGATAACGAAATAAACATAACAAATATATAAAACGAAAAAAATTAAAGCTTATACGATTCGAAAACACAAACGAATATAGACAACAATTTGAAATTGAATGCAAAATAATAAAATACGCATTAAAGGATAAAGATTTTTCAAACAAAGAAAAAAGTTAAAGATTTGCATATTAGGTAGAATTTTAATTGCCCTAAAGCAGAATATAGTTCATATCATCATCATCATTATACTCAGTTAATCTCACCTATAGCAAAGTCAAGGTAGGGTCTGAGGAGGGTAAGATGTAGACAGGCTTACCTATACCAATAAGAATAGAGAGACTGCTTCCAGTGAAACCGGCTCGATTTGGTTTGGTATCAAGCCTTGGACATAAGGCAGAGAACACTTAGCAATCGGGACAAACCCGATCAGTGCATGTACCCCTTTGTCTTTTGGCTATCAACGCCACCACATGATGCATGATTAACCGTCCGTTGTTTTTAACGTTATTTTCACGAAATTAGTAAAATAACGTTAAAACTAGTGCAACTTTACTTTTGCCCCCGAGGGCCACACATATATACATTATATGCGCGCACCGTAAGTAGGGCATAATAGTTCATAATATATCTTAAACCAAATTACTGTGAGAACACATAGAGCAAAATCAATCAATTTTCGATTTAAAAAAAAGTAAAAATAAAATCAAGTGATACAAATGTAACTTTTATTGTTTCTCACACTAAAATTTGAAAGGGAATATGAACAAGTTAGTTTAATTTTTCATCAATACATTTAAGTTATCTTATTTGAGATATATGTCACCCTTATCCGGTCCATTCATGTGTGCCTACACATCCTTCAACATCACCATCCCGGTAACATCCAGCTTTCTCCCTTGTGTCTAATCGATAAGCCAACAACCTGTTTCGTACAACATAATAAATCGAACTGTAACTCTGTAGAATTGTCCATTTTAATTGTATTGAGAAACTCTTGTCTCATAGTCAATTAGACCACCTTAATTCATAACCATTTTATTCAGATCATGCATTTATTAAAATATTGATTTAGTTTCATATGTATTCGTCCTAATTCATGACGTATATGCGTAGTTGCGAAACTTAAACATTTAATTGGGGTGACAAAAAATGTTACACATAAATACACCAAATGAAAAATAATATAGAAGAAATAATATTTAAACCTAATTGGACAACACTTATTACCAAATAAAACCACAAAATAGCTTTGAAACATAATGGTGTCGAAAGGCACTCTTCCCTTTATGACAAAAATAGTTTTGAAAAGCCTATCTTAGGCTGAGGGGTGTGGTACTGAGCACCCCTAAAGCCACCTCATCTCCTTATCAAAAATGGAGAAGAGAGAGAGAGAGAGAGAGAGAGAGAGAGAGAGGAGATTAGGGCAAACGGTGAATTATCCTCGTGGGCACCAAAATTTGAAGGGGGCAATGTTCCCCGTAGGTGAAAGGTGTCACCTCACCTCCCCGTCCCCATACCCCTATGCCTTAGGATTGGTCTTTTGGAATAAGGGCCCCACCAAATTCCTATGAGAACACAACACAGAGAAATAAATTCAATTAATTTTTCGTTCTTAGAAAAAATAAAAATAATTTAAAGTGATAGGAATGTAACTTTTATTTCTCACATTGAAATTTGAAAAAAAGAATATGGGTACGTTAATTTACTTTTTCATCTATGCATTTCATTTATCTTTTCCGAGATACATATTACACCAATTTTTCGTAAAAAAACTTTTTTATTATCTGGTTTATCTTTGTGTGCCAACACATCTATCTGAAATATCACCATATCTGCTACCTCTAGATTTTGCTGATGTGTCTTTTCGATGAGCCACCAAATAGTTTCGTACAACATAGTAAGTCGAACTGTAACCATGTAGAATGGGCTAACACTTATACTTCTAAGCCGAATAGTTTTGAAACCTAGTGGCATCCACCAGCACCCTTCTAACCCCCGATATGTTCTGCCATGCATAGGAGATTTAATATCGTTGATTTCCAAATGTGTAATTACCAGTCAAATATGATGGTTTTTTTATAGATGACTAGTTTCCTCGGTGATCATCCATGGTAACAATGGCTCAGGTTATACGGGGCAGGGGTCCCCCCCATGAATTTTCGCTCAGAAGTTCCATATATCGTATTTGTATAGATATTTTTTTTGTTATATAAGGTTTCGACTCCCCATTTTTTTAAAAAAAATTGTTACATACTTTCGATCACCAGTTCGAATTCTCAAGCTTCGCCACTGCATGGTAACATCCATCAGTGGTCAAAACAAATAAAACAAAATCTTAAATTTTGAAAACAAACAAATAGAAAACTTTTTAGTGTTAGTTGGCGATCTATAAGATAACAAAAGTAGAAGAAAAGTAACATTACCTAGTGTCGTGGCGGTGTCAAAAGGCGATGGGCGATGGGTTGATCACGAGCCGAACAAAACCTCAAAAACAGGGGCATGCCGAAAAAGGCTACGCTGTCATCGACATTGACTAAAAATTGGTTGTGGTTTAAATCAAATTTAAGTGTTTAAATTTAAGTCGATCTATTAGCTAAAATGTAATTTTCTTCAAATTTAAATCTTTTAAATTTAAAGTAAAAAAATTGAAAATAAATTACATCCACTAAATATAATCATACAGATGTACTCACCAAGTCACCCTTTGTTACCTCGTCGACTTCATCACATGTTAAACTAATATTCTACGTGAAAAAATAGAATATCAGTTTGACGGTTAGAAAATAAGTTTAAATTTATATTTATCTTATGTAAGTTAAATTTGATTTTTTAAACAATATTATTAGAAAATTAAAAATAAATACATTGATAACCATTTTATTTATAAATATAGTTCATAAAAGATTAAAAACTTAGTTTATGTGTGAAAAATGAAATATCAATTTTGCACCATCTTTCTTAACCTTCATCTTGTTCAACCTGATGTTGTGGAATTAAATCACATACGAGATGATTGAGAGTTGTTTCTGAAGATAGTTTGTTGTATTTGTATGATTCACTAACCAATTTCGAGCCAATTGCAGAAACTGATACGGAAGAAAAATCCTGACACAAATCGTGTATAGACTATCATATTAGCCTATTAATCTATTTGGTGGTACTACCAATGATTAATATGATTAGATGTGTAGATCACATAAAAACGAACTTGTTGATTGTTTGAGAATTGCAAAGCCGTACACACTGTTGTATCAGTTGACTTGTTTTTTTTTTGAACGGCCAACAAATTGGAATCACTCACGGAATACTGGAGTATCATCGTGCCACCAGTGTTGCCACGCGATCATATTCCACCACCAAGTCACCAATTCAGGAGGAAACTCATAATTATGAGAAAACCCCCTTTGTGAGATTCGAACCCAGGACCTTATGGCCCTTAAGTCTTATCTCACCACCAAGATACCACTAGGCTATAATGCCTTGTGTATCAGTCGACTTGTAACCGTCGACTTCCATTTTTCGACCAATTTCTTGCATGTATATTCATTCCCATCTGTTTATTTTGTTCGGAAAAAAGAAAAAAAAAACAATCAGACTTTTGATTCATGTGTTAATGTGTTATAATTCTTCGCATAGGCCCAATAGCCCAGCAATGAAAGCTTTGCACATATCCATATGATTATATTAAGGGAAAATGGATTTAATTACTCCCAACTATCGCCTGTTGGCGGATAGCACTCCCAACTATCACTTTGGCGGATAACACTCCCAACTTTCAACTTGTTGGATTTTATCACCCACAAACTAACTGAGGTCTAACCCAGTTAGTGTTTGTGGCCAAAATGTAAAAAACAAAACTTAAGGGAAAGTTTATGTGGCCAAAATATAAAAAACGAAACTTAAAGGGGGCATTTTTGAAATAATAATCTTTTTTAAAGTTTATCCCCCACCCCCCCCCTCACTTCTGCAACAGAACCCCCCCCCCCCTCTTCTTCTTTTTCTTCTCTCTCTCTCTCTAAACCACCACCACCTTCACCGGAAACCACCACCTACCACCACCCTTCACCTTCATCCACCTACCACCACCCTTTGGTCTTCTTCTTCGGCCTTCATCCACCTACCACCACCCTTCACCTTCATCCACCTACCACCACCCTTCACCTTCTCAGACGACGACGACAACCGTAGCTGTCACCGTCGTCGTCTTCTTCCTCCTTCCTCTGCTCCGACGACACTGGTCAGATCTGTCACCGTCGTCTTCTTCCTCCTTCCTCTGCTCCTCTGTTCCGATTAGGGGTTTAGGGTTCTGATTAGGGTTGTTACGATTGGGATTAGGGTTTGGAATTAGGTGGTCGATTGGTGGTGATAGGTGGTCGATTGGGGGGTTATTGAGGTCGATGGAGGTGGTTGCAGGTCAGTTGGTGGTCGTTGCAGGTCGGTGGTGGTGGCTGAGGTCGATGGTGGTGCAGGTGGTGGTTTCTCTCTGAACTCTCTCTCTCTCTCTGAACTCTCTTGTAACATTCGTATTTTTCGTATTTTCCATTCTAGTCCTTGTGTTCTTGTATCTTGTCATTTTCACACCCTTGTAATCCCGAGCTTATGATCAACGGAAAAGTATTTTGTCAATTGCATTTAATCTTAATCTATTTAATTTATTCTATAAATTCTATGTGACGCAAACTTTATGTAACATCGCGTGATTTTTAGTTTTGCATATATTCTAAATTCTATACTTAACAAATTCAAAGTTGGCCTTTACTCGCTTCTTTAATAGTCCTACCAATTCGTGATGAGCCGTCATTATAATTTATCCTATTCAATTTAGGCGTTATAACAAGAAACCCATTTAGTCAAGATCTTAATATATATTTATTTCTTTTAGTAAAACATATATATATTGATAATATTCTTAGTTAAAAAAAAAAAAGAACAAAAAAAACGTGACTTAGAATTGTTAATGTTTGACTTTTTGCAAACCACAACAAACAATATTTCATTATGTAATGTCGTCCATTTTTTTTAAAATGTCGATGGCAACAGTAGGCTATAACTAACAACCACCACTTCTAACCTCCACCTAATTCACCTCTAACCACCTTAATAACTTCATTTAATACCCAACCATCTTAACCCACCTATAAATACACCTCCTCCCCACTCCTTAATCCTTTGTTCATCTCTCAACTCTCCCAAATACTCTCAAACATTCAAGGTTTTCTCAAAGAACTTCCTGATTCACAACAGTAAGTTCTTGAGCCTAAACCTCCACTTTATTTCTTGTTTTTCTTCTTCTTTTATACTCAAAACTCCTTGGAGGAACCTCTAGGATCTTCCCCATATTTATCCACAGAAGTGTGATAAGGGTAGAGCACCTAAAAGAGGTCCCAAAGGTGTTTGTTTTCTGAATTATTTTTATGTCCTAAGATAGTTTGTTGTGATGGAACCAACCAAGTCTACTAACAATCTAATGTTAGAAAGATTTGTGCTATGGTATTGGGTGACAAAGGAGAGTCAAGACTCATCCAAATCAGTCCCCAAACTTTACTTAAACTTCTTAGTTATACTATATAATAATATAAACATATACTTTCGAATTTCTATCTTACTAGCTTATTATTAATCTTTGGAAGGTTTGTGGTTACACCCTACCTTACCAACTCTCTTGACCCTTCTTGTGCTACGGATTTATCCACACTAGAAAGGGGAAATCCCGTGTCCAAAACCCACGTTTATTCCATAAGCGAAGTGGTTGTGACATGAACCCATCAAATGGATTCACATTCCTAACTTTATACCATCCGAATCATCTATGATGATTTTGTGCTTGGTCTAACTTAATCTCATGACCATCCGGATTGCCCTAAAGGCAATTTGTGCTTGGTTTGCCTAAAAGGCTTGCATGACTCTCGTGAATCTATAATCTAAACTCGAACCTAAGACTCTTTATTCTCTAAATCTAGTTAACCAAGGCTAAGGAACTAATCTCTCAAGACTTATCTTTGGAACCTAACTAAACGCACCCAAAGGTGAGTTCATACTTGTCCCATTTTTACTCTTTATCACTTTTGGGGTGTAAACATGTATCATATGCAAAGCACACTAATTCTTTTATAAACACACATTCTCAATCTATTAAACATACTTATATGCTATTTGCCATGCTTACGATTCTTGATACTTAAACATAATTCATTAACTATTATTAGCCCACTTAACATGTATAGCGCTATAGGAGTAGCACCCCGCCCCCTTTATGGGTCATTGTTAAGAAAGAAACGGACCTAGCATGAATATGTTAGGTATATGCAGTGGTACTCGCGGGTTTGAGTTATGTTCTTTGTATGGTTTGTATGTGCGATGCTATAGTATGAGATTCGAGTAAATCATTCTAATTACTACATATGTAAACCAAAACTAGTATGCTCACCAATGCTTTATGTGTTGACGGATATTTTATACATGTTGCAGGAAATGTTTGATGCAGGATATTCAGGAAATCTACTTAGGATTGGACTAGAAACACACGCTAGTTTAAATTCTATAATTTGATGTTGTACTTTCCATTCTATGAAACAATTTGTATTTTGTTATCTTTTAGACAATGATTATGCTATGAATGAAATTTTATCTTTAAATTATATTGTCATGAATTCTAGTGTCATGAAGTCTTTGAACAATCTATCCCAAGTCTCGCCCCGATGTATTCCGCCATCGGTTGGGGTGTGACAGATTGGTATCAGAGCCATGACTATAGGGAATTAGGAAAAATTGCCATGTTTGACCTAGACTATAGTTAAGAACCATTTTGACCATTCCTTTTATCATGCTTAATAAACTTGTTCTCCCTATCTTGCTTCTACCTTATTCTTTTGCTCTTAAAAATTTACCTTCCTATTTGTGGATTACTCTACACTCGAAGACGCTCGTATAACACAAACGAAAGGAAATCACCGAAATAGGCGTGAAACCCTCACTTTGGTGATAACTTTCAATCCGCGTAAAATCTTTGTGTTTTGAAACTACACCAAGATAGGAGTGATATCCTCACCTTGGTGGAAATTTCACAATTCTCGTTCTAGTGGACACTTACCAATTGAAGGTTGGAATTAATTTTCTTACCACATTGAACAAAGTGTACAAACCACACTCAAAGAAACGACCTCGCTAAGATAGGAGTGAAATCCACAACTTAGCGACTAGTTTCAATCCTTGATAATTTTTTTTTTATCTCGCTAAAGTCTCAAATTTACTAATGACAAGAAACATGTAGTAACTGGAAGGGTGAATACCGTTAATCCGCAGGTTCGGGGAGAGTATTTCCACCTATTAAGCCAAAGCATGTTTCAAACTCAAAGGTAAATTCGAACCACTTTGGTTAGTCTTAGTTCCGTTCCGGAACACTCCAATTGCTTGCTTAGAACAAGCCTCTCATTTTATGTTAATATTATTTTCAATGATGTTTTCATGCTATGTTTTCACTACATATATTCGATTTAATTTTTTTTTTACTACTCGCAAAGGCTCTCAAGACTCGCATCTCTAGTACTCTAGCAACCTCCAAACAATACTAATAATCGCAAACCAACATTAATCAAAGCTCTTTTATATTATCTGAATGCATTATACTTGCTTATACTTATGTGTTATGCTTTATAAACAATGTGAAACTACATGCTACTTGAACTATTTGACACTATGTGCTTTGTATGCTTAATTCATTCCTAAAAACAAAGACAAAATGCAAACTTTATACAAATAAACCATTGATCAAAGCTCATAATCCCTTGTTTATCCTTTAGATGTCTTCCATGTCAAACCGAAGAAGCTCAAAACAAAGCACCAACAAGAAAATGTTATCTTTCATGGCCAAGCAAATGGCCAAGGTCATACCCGATGTGGTTAGTAAGATCCAAGCCTCCGCAAGCCCACATGGTTCTGTTGACTCAAAAGCCGAATCCTCCAAAATTACCTCCTTCACCTTTAAGCAATTTAACCTACATCGACCCGACTCTTTCACGGGAAACGATGGTGCTACCGCTATGCTCGAATGGTTCGACCACATCGAGCTAGTTTTCATTAATAGCGAATGCCCCGAGGATCTCCGAACTCGTCACGCCACTAGTGTCTTCAAATCAAGGGCACTCGATTGGTGGAAAAGCGAGAGATCCACCCGTGGGAACGAAGCCGCTTTAGCTCTACCGTGGGAGGAACTCAAGCAACTCATGATTGAGGAGTTCTGCCCCGCGCAAGAGATTGAGCGACTCGAAGATGAGTTTTGGAAACTCAAGCAAAACAGTGGTGATAACCCAACCTATACCAATCGTTTCAAGCAACTCCTTGTCCTTGTACCTCACCAATTCAACACCACTAAGAGAATTATAGCTAAGTATCTCAAGGGCCTCCCAACGAGTGTTCGTGATATCGTTGAAGGAGCCGAACCCACCACCCTAGAAAAAGCCATCCGTTTAGCTTCCAAAATCTCGGATAACCAAGTGAAAGATGGAACCTTAACTATACCAAACACCACCACCAAAACCGTCAATCAAACCACCACCATTCCCACCGACAAACCAAAAGAAGCCAAAACCCCCTCAACCCATAGCAATAACCGCAAACGCAAATCCCGAAACCAAAACTATGCCGTTACCATTCCATCCACCGAAGCTCAAGCTCCAACTCCTCTTAACCAAGTGCCTACCCGAAAACCTTACACCGGTCCATTCCCAAAGTGCAACACGTGCCTATTTCATCACCTACCAACCTCCACTTGTCGTTTCTGTACCAATTGTAACCGCTATGGGCACCTTGTCCAAACTTGCAAAACCGGCCCTAGAACCCAAAACAACCAACCTCAAGTTGCCAACCAACCCCGAGCTGCTAACCAACCTCCTCTGGCCATTGGCAATGGGCGTGCATGTTTTAAGTGTGGTGATCCTAGCCATTTTGCTCCTCAATGTACCCGCAACAACCAAGTTCAAGTTCAAGCTCCGGCTCAAAATCCACCACCAAGGGGTCGCGCTTTCAACCTCAATGCGGCCCAAGCTCAAACAGAAAATGATGTTGTGAACGGTACGTTCCTTGTTAATGGATCTTATGCTTCTATACTCTTTGATACTGGTGCGGATAAGAGCTTTGTGTCTCTAGAATTTGAACCTTTACTTGCTTGTGCACGATCTAAATTATCGGAACCTTTCACCGTTGAAGTTGCAAATGGTGAACCCATCTTTATTGATTTCATTATCAAAAACTGCACCTTGAATCTTAATGACCATGATTTCTACATAGATCTTAATCCTATGCAATTGGGAAGTTTTGACATCATAGTAGGCATGGATTGGCTTGCAAAACATCGTGCCGAAGTCGTTTGTTTCGAAAAATTTATCCGTATACCACTTCCTAGTGGTGACACTTTACAAATCTATGGTGAAAAAGCCTCCAAAGGACTCAAACTCATGTCTTGTACCCAAGCTCGAAAGTATCTCCGTAAGGAATATGTTGCATTCTTGGCTCATGTGGTAACAACCAAAGACAAGGGAAAAGGCATAGAAGACATACCTGTCGTTTGTGACTTTCCCGAAGTCTTTCCCGAAGATCTACCCGGTCTTCCTCCCGCTCGTTCTGTTGAATTTCGTATTGATCTCATACCCGGTGCTACACCTGTTGCAAAATCTCCATATCGTCTTGCACCTTCTGAAATGCAAGAACTTGCTAGTCAACTCCAAGAATTGCTCGAAAAAGGCTTCATACGTCCGAGTACTTCTCCATGGGGTGCTCCCGTCCTATTTGTGAAAAAGAAAGACGGATCTTTTCGTATGTGTATCGACTATCGTGAGCTTAACAAACTCACTATCAAAAACCGATACCCTCTTCCACGCATTGATGACCTCTTTGACCAGCTCCAAGGAGCTACTTGTTTCTCAAAGATCGATCTTCGTTCGGGATACCATCAACTCCGAATCCATGATGAAGATATTCCAAAGACCGCCTTTCGCACGAGATATGGTCACTACGAGTTCATGGTGATGCCTTTTGGTTTAACCAATGCTCCTGCCGTGTTCATGGACTTAATGCATCGAGTATGTAGACCTTATTTGGATCGCTTTGTGATCGTCTTCATTGATGATATCCTAATCTATTCCAAATCCGAAGACGACCATAAAAGACACCTTCGTTTAATTCTAGAGCTCTTACGTGCCGAACGACTTTACGCCAAATTCTCTAAATGTGAATTTTGGTTAAGAGAAGTTCAATTCCTTGGGCACATTGTGAATGACAAAGGTATTCATGTTGATCCTGCAAAAGTTGAAGCTGTGAAGAATTGGATTGCACCAAAATCTCCTACTGAAATTCGTTCTTTCCTAGGATTGGCGGGTTACTACCGTCGGTTCATCTCAAATTTTTCCAAAATTGCTACACCTCTCACCACCTTGACTCAAAAATCTCAACCTTTCATTTGGGGTCCTAAGCAAGAAGAAGCCTTCGAAACCCTAAAGTCTATGCTCTGTGATGCCCCTATTCTAGCTCCTCCTGAGGGGGATGATGATTTTGTGGTTTACTGTGATGCATCGAACCAAGGTCTGGGTTGCGTCCTCATGCAACGAGGAAAAGTAATCGCCTATGCATCAAGACAACTCAAAATCCACGAAAAGAATTATCCTACTCATGATCTTGAACTTGGTGCCGTTGTTTTTGCTTTGAAAATCTGGAGACATTACCTCTATGGCACAAAATGTGTTGTTTTTACAGACCATAAAAGTCTCCAACACATTTTCAATCAGAAGGATCTTAACACGAGACAGCGACGATGGGTCGAATTGATTAATGACTACGACTGTGAAATTCGCTATCATCCGGGTAAAGCAAATGTAGTAGCCGACGCTCTTAGTCGGAAGAATCACGCAGTTCTGTGCAACATTCGAGAAACCGACCGTCTTCGTAGCTCTCAGTTTCAAAATGATCTCTTCAATCGTATTCGAGACGCTCAGCATACTTCGGTCAATGAAAATACTCTATACGAAGAAATGTCTTGTGGTGCTGAGTTACACTTGGAATCCAAGGCAAATGGAATTCTTTATTATCTTGATCGTATTTGGATTCCCAATCGTGATGACCTTCGTACACTTATAATGAATGAGGCGCATAAATCCCGATATTCCATTCATCCCGGTGCGGATAAAATGTATCAAGATCTCCGTCGCAATTATTGGTGGCCCGGTATGAAAAGGGACATCGCTCTCTTTGTGTCCAAATGTCTCACTTGTTCCAAAGTAAAAGCCGAGCACCAACGTCCATCGGGTTTACTTGAACAGCCCGAAGTCCCCATGTGGAAATGGGAAAGCATTGCTATGGATTTTATTACCAAGCTCCCTCGAACATCATCTGGTCATGATAGCATTTGGGTAGTCATTGATCGTTTAACCAAGTCAGCTCACTTCCTCCCCATTCGTGAAGATTACAAAGTGGAGAAGCTAGCCCATATCTACACCAAGGAGATCATTTGTCGTCATGGTATTCCTCTTGACATCATCTCAGACCGTGATGGTCGATTCACCTCCCGTCTTTGGGAAACATTTCAGGATGCCATGGGAACTCAGCTTAATCTTAGTACAGCTTTTCATCCTCAATCTGATGGTCAAACTGAACGTACGATCCAGACTCTTGAGGACATGCTTCGATCTTGTGTAATCGACTTTGGTGGAAACTGGGATGCTCATCTACCATTGGTTGAGTTCTCGTACAATAACAGTTACCATACCAGCATCCAAATGGCTCCATTCGAAGCTCTCTATGGCCGAAAGTGTCGCTCTCCTATATGTTGGCACGAGATTGGTGAAGCACAAATCACTGGTCCCGAAATCATCCAAGAAACGACCAACAAAATCATCCAGATCCGTGATAATCTCTTAGCTGCTCGAAGCCGTCAGAAAAGCTATGCTGACAAGCGGCGAAAGCCCCTCGAATTCAATGTTGGTGATCAAGTACTCCTTAAAGTGTCTCCTTGGAAGGGAGTAGTCAGGTTTGGAAAGAAAGGGAAGTTATCTCCACGGTATGTTGGACCATTCAAAATCATTGAGCGAATTGGGAAAGTGGCTTATAAACTCGAGTTACCCCAAGAACTCAACAATGTCCATCCCACCTTTCATGTTTCAAATTTGAAAAAGTGCCTAGCCGAAGGGAACATACACATTCCTTTTGATGACGTGCGGATTGACGAGACTATGCATTTCGTCGAAAAGCCAGTGGAAATAACGGATCGTGAAGTCAAACAACTCAAACGAAAACGTATCCCGCTAGTCAAAGTTCGTTGGGAATCGAAGAATGGACCCGAATTCACCTGGGAACATGAAGAGCAAATGAGGAAGAAGTACCCACATCTTTTCAGTCAAGCCACTTGAATAAATTTCGAGACGAAATTTCCTAAAGTAGGGGAGACTGTAACATTCGTATTTTTCGTATTTTCCATTCTAGTCCTTGTGTTCTTGTATCTTGTCATTTTCACACCCTTGTAATCCCGAGCTTATGATCAACGGAAAAGTATTTTGTCAATTGCATTTAATCTTAATCTATTTAATTTATTCTATAAATTCTATGTGACGCAAACTTTATGTAACATCGCGTGATTTTTAGTTTTGCATATATTCTAAATTCTATACTTAACAAATTCAAAGTTGGCCTTTACTCGCTTCTTTAATAGTCCTACCAATTCGTGATGAGCCGTCATTATAATTTATCCTATTCAATTTAGGCGTTATAACAAGAAACCCATTTAGTCAAGATCTTAATATATATTTATTTCTTTTAGTAAAACATATATATATTGATAATATTCTTAGTTAAAAAAAAAAAAGAACAAAAAAAACGTGACTTAGAATTGTTAATGTTTGACTTTTTGCAAACCACAACAAACAATATTTCATTATGTAATGTCGTCCATTTTTTTTAAAATGTCGATGGCAACAGTAGGCTATAACTAACAACCACCACTTCTAACCTCCACCTAATTCACCTCTAACCACCTTAATAACTTCATTTAATACCCAACCATCTTAACCCACCTATAAATACACCTCCTCCCCACTCCTTAATCCTTTGTTCATCTCTCAACTCTCCCAAATACTCTCAAACATTCAAGGTTTTCTCAAAGAACTTCCTGATTCACAACAGTAAGTTCTTGAGCCTAAACCTCCACTTTATTTCTTGTTTTTCTTCTTCTTTTATACTCAAAACTCCTTGGAGGAACCTCTAGGATCTTCCCCATATTTATCCACAGAAGTGTGATAAGGGTAGAGCACCTAAAAGAGGTCCCAAAGGTGTTTGTTTTCTGAATTATTTTTATGTCCTAAGATAGTTTGTTGTGATGGAACCAACCAAGTCTACTAACAATCTAATGTTAGAAAGATTTGTGCTATGGTATTGGGTGACAAAGGAGAGTCAAGACTCATCCAAATCAGTCCCCAAACTTTACTTAAACTTCTTAGTTATACTATATAATAATATAAACATATACTTTCGAATTTCTATCTTACTAGCTTATTATTAATCTTTGGAAGGTTTGTGGTTACACCCTACCTTACCAACTCTCTTGACCCTTCTTGTGCTACGGATTTATCCACAC
This sequence comes from Ambrosia artemisiifolia, assembly GCA_032199755.1. Classification (NCBI taxonomy): domain Eukaryota; kingdom Viridiplantae; phylum Streptophyta; class Magnoliopsida; order Asterales; family Asteraceae; genus Ambrosia; species Ambrosia artemisiifolia. The sequence continues at coordinate 5,441,930 of CM063517.1, forward strand.
TAGAAAGGGGAAATCCCGTGTCCAAAACCCACGTTTATTCCATAAGCGAAGTGGTTGTGACATGAACCCATCAAATGGATTCACATTCCTAACTTTATACCATCCGAATCATCTATGATGATTTTGTGCTTGGTCTAACTTAATCTCATGACCATCCGGATTGCCCTAAAGGCAATTTGTGCTTGGTTTGCCTAAAAGGCTTGCATGACTCTCGTGAATCTATAATCTAAACTCGAACCTAAGACTCTTTATTCTCTAAATCTAGTTAACCAAGGCTAAGGAACTAATCTCTCAAGACTTATCTTTGGAACCTAACTAAACGCACCCAAAGGTGAGTTCATACTTGTCCCATTTTTACTCTTTATCACTTTTGGGGTGTAAACATGTATCATATGCAAAGCACACTAATTCTTTTATAAACACACATTCTCAATCTATTAAACATACTTATATGCTATTTGCCATGCTTACGATTCTTGATACTTAAACATAATTCATTAACTATTATTAGCCCACTTAACATGTATAGCGCTATAGGAGTAGCACCCCGCCCCCTTTATGGGTCATTGTTAAGAAAGAAACGGACCTAGCATGAATATGTTAGGTATATGCAGTGGTACTCGCGGGTTTGAGTTATGTTCTTTGTATGGTTTGTATGTGCGATGCTATAGTATGAGATTCGAGTAAATCATTCTAATTACTACGTATGTAAACCAAAACTAGTATGCTCACCAATGCTTTATGTGTTGACGGATATTTTATACATGTTGCAGGAAATGTTTGATGCAGGATATTCAGGAAATCTACTTAGGATTGGACTAGAAACACACGCTAGTTTAAATTCTATAATTTGATGTTGTACTTTCCATTCTATGAAACAATTTGTATTTTGTTATCTTTTAGACAATGATTATGCTATGAATGAAATTTTATCTTTAAATTATATTGTCATGAATTCTAGTGTCATGAAGTCTTTGAACAATCTATCCCAAGTCTCGCCCCGATGTATTCCGCCATCGGTTGGGGTGTGACATCTCTCTCTCTCTCTGAACTCTCTCTCTCTCTGAACTCTCTCTCTCTGAACTCTCTCTCTCTCTCTCTGAACTCTCTCTCTCTGAACTCCACCACCACCAATGGGTTATGGTGGAGGTGGTGGTTTAGCCATAATAAAAAAAATCTAACTGATTATCAGTGGTGGAGGTGAAGGGTGGTGGCTGATGGAAGAAGAAGAAGAAGATTAGGTTAAAGGTTGGTGAAAGGTGGTGGTGGGCTGAGGCTGATGGCAGATGGTGGTGGTGGTGGTGGCGGGGTGGTGGTGGGGGTGGCGGCAGATGATGGTGGTGAGTCTCTCTCTCTCTCTGAACTCTCTCTCTGAACTCCTTCTCTCTCTCTCTGTTAATATATATAGATATAGATAATAATAATAATAATAATAATAATAATAATAAGTTTCAAAATGGTCCCTTAAGTTTAGTTTTTTACATTTTGGCCACAAACACTAACTGGGTTAGACCTCAGTTAGTTTGTGGGTGATAAAATCCAACAAGTTGAAAGTTGGGAGTGCTATCCGCCAAAATGATAGTTAGGAGTGCTATCCGCCAACAGGCGATAGTTGGGAGTAATTAAATCCATTTTCCCTTATATTAAAGCCCAATTAGGTTATAACCCAAATTTGTATATATCACACTATTTAAACAATAGGGCCCAAAACTATATAAATACACACAAGGGGGAAGGGTAGAAGAGGCCAGGGGGTGCCCCGACCTCTCTTTTTTTCACTCAGTAGTGTAAATTTACTAGTATTTTGCCCGAATACGTTTGATGCAATGTGTAATTATAAATTAGTACGGCCAAGATATGTGATGTGGAAGGTGGTGGCATACAGTGGACGAATGGCATGGTCTTTTTAATGTGTAGTGAAGCGTACGAGAAGGTAGTTGCGTGTGATTAGTGATGTAATTATTGTAGGCCTATACATTTTGTCGAGAAGACGGATTGTCGAATCATATGTTACAAATCCTCAAAAACCACAATTCCATCTCAAACTCTACAAATATCCATACCATTCTTAATTTTCACATCATCACCTATTCATTGAACACAATATTTAAATAAAACTTTATATTTTTTTTATTTTGGGCCCACCTCATCGCATGAACCAAGGCAAACTCATGTCCTTGTGCAAGACACCTCACCTAAGGGCTCCTTAGGATGAGTACCCTCTGATGCTAAGCGCCTCTAAGGGCATCCAAGCGATTGATCCCAAGGCCCATTAGAGATAATCTAATAATCTTTCCCTACCTTATTGAAACCATTCTACAAACTTTTTTTTGTTGAACATCGACTTTTATTAAAACCCAAACCCGTTAGCAAGCAACTAGGCAACTAGCAAAAGAGCAAAACAACACGGAATATGAACACACACTACAAACTAATTAGGTGGTGATAATCTATATGGGTTCCAACTAGTTACTTAGGATCCTGCAGCTAATGCCTATCAATACTTATGGATTAATTAGTGGTAGCTGTTTCGAGACTTGTGGATAAATCTTGGTATTGCATCAGTTTCAGAAAATTATATTAATACAAGCATATGATACCATCATAAATATTTAGCATTATAAGCCAACTGTAATATTACAGATATATTTCACTTAATTAATGGAAATTAATGACAATTTGCGGATAAAGAATTCATTCATTTGATGCCTATACCTTACCTGTAATGTGTGATTACCCACATTTTTTACTCAATTAGTCATTTGATTGCTTACATTTATTTCATGTTTCTTCTACTAGTCATATATTTAATTATTAGAAACTAGAAAGTTAGAAACAATAGTATACTACATATCCATGTCTTGATCATTGACCCTATATATATTGCATTTCATCTATCATATATATTACACGAATTCGGAAGAATAATTGATAAACTGAATTCAAAACTAGTTTCTTTACCTTGTGATAAATAAATAAAAAATAAGTAGCTTAAATGTTCATTGAAGATTTTTGAAACCATTATTTCCCTTCATCAGTGATTATTTACTATTAAACTTACAAATTAAAAGTTGACTTTTATGTAACATACACCTTTATTGCTATCTGGTATGCCACAAATTGACTTTAATTGCTTCAATGTAACTGACAAAAAGTCAAATAGTTTGCCAATTATGTTTAACAACAAAATATTAAGGGTCTTGATATCTAGAATAAATTGAAGATTTTCTAACTCCCAAATCATTTGTTGTGAATAAAACTTTTAACAAAAATTAATTCCTCACCTATAAATTGCCTTGTTTTATTGAGAACTAAACTATCCAAAAATCTCCAATTGTAGTCAAGTTTCTTGTTACATATCTCATACTATGGCTAAAAAACCAAGTTTGGGTCGCCAAAAAATCAAAATCGCTAAGATTCAAATAAAAAATCATCTACAAGTAACTTTCTCAAAGAGGCGATCCGGGCTCTTCAAGAAGGCTAGTGAGCTTTGCACGTTGTGTGGGGTCGAAATAGCCATTGTGGTATTCTCCCCTGCTGGGAAAGTTTTTTCCTTTGGTCATCCTAAAGTCGAATCAATTATTGACAAATTTTTATCACGAAGCCCTAATTTTAACTCGACAAGTTTACATCTCGTAGAGGCACATAGGATAGCTAGCATCCCTGAGCTAAACATGCAGCTAACGTACATGCTAAACGAGTTAGAAGCAGAGAAAAAAAGAGGCGAAACGCTAGATGAAATGAGAAAGGCTAGCCAGAGCCAGTTTTGGTGGGAAGCACCAATTGAGGATCTGAATTTGCATGAGCTAGAACAATTAAAGGATTCTATGGAGGAACTTAAGAGGACTGTGACTACACAAGCTAATAGGCTTTTCGCTGAGAATTCTAACTCTATGTCGTTTTTCGGTACTACTACTACTAATAATTATAATAATATGAGAGGTGGTGTAGTTGATCACTATGAGATGAAGCCTGCTACAATCATTTCAACATCATCTTCTGCTGCTTCTCACATCCATAACTATGGCTATGGCCATGGTTTGTTCTAATCCATTTCTTTAATTTCTTGATGTTATGGGAGTTTTGCTAGTTAGTACCTCACTGGCTAGTGGCTACTCTATCTTTTTTTCCTAATTGATTTACATGTATAAACTTATGCAGATCAAGGATGCTGAATTTATGAAAAACGGATATTATTATGTTGGTGCAAATAAAATTCAATACTGAAATTATTTCATGATTTAATTGCTTTAAATCAGCAATCAAATGTATATAAGTTACAACTTACAAAGTTGGTTAAAACTAAATAAAATAGCAAAACTTAATGGAAGATACCAAAATGTTCCAGGGACCGATAACTAAGAAGTCCATGGGGTTGACGTTGGGATTAATCTTGATTTAATTGATTTTTCTAATGTATGTTTATCAGTTAAAGATTAAATATATTTAGTTGGTATACTTATCTAGTTAGGAGTCATGTTTTGGTTAGGACTTGATATAACCTGGTGATCAAGTTGTGTCTTGTATAAATAGGGTTCAATGCTTTGTTATTTTGTGTGGTGGTTTTGATTTAAAAAAAAGAGTCGTGAGTGCGTTTCTCACAAAATCTAGTTGTCCGTTTGTTGATTTTGATCCGATTTTTCCAACAATTGGTATCAAAGCGTATACGATTGAAGGCCTATTGAATCACTGCCAAATCAAACTTGTGGTGTGGTGGTAAAGGTGTTGGGGTTTCAAAGAAGAGGTTGGGAGTTCAAGCCTCATAAGAGACAAAAATAGGTGTATTTAAAAGGGGGAGAAATTAGCCGTTAAAAAAAAGAGCATTAGCTACGGCCGACTATCTTGTGAGCGGAAAACAGTAGGAGGAACCGAGTTTGATTTGTATGTACGTTTATGACCGGATAAGGGTTGTGCTGTTTGCAACCGGACAATAGTGGATTCGTGGGGTGTTTCGTTTTGCGACTGTAGGAAAACAGAAAGTTGAAGTCCGTTAAAAAATTTGTTTAGGCTTTGCATCTAATTTGTTAGAAAACATTTTTTGGTGGCTAGCTATAGACAAAGAATCAGGATGTATATTTTGTTTACGCAGAAATTTAAAGTGAAGTAATTTATTGAAAATAATGTTGCAAAAGTCGATAGGCGCTCTCTAGTCGAAGTTGGGAGTACTCGGAGAGTTCCCGGCCTAGTTGGAGAGTACCCGGGGAGTACTTGGCCTAGGCCTAGACCTAGAGTACTCGGGCCTCGGCAACCTACCTTGTAGCGATTACTCGAGGATTACTCAGCCTCCGAGACCTTGTTTTACAACATTGATTGAAAAGAAAAAAAGTAGGCAAACATATATCTAAAATAAAGGGAGACAATCAAGAACGAGGTGAAAAAGAAGTTGTGTGAAACAACCAAGTTCGTTGGAAGGCTAGTTTGAGAAGTAACGATTAAAGTTGGAAAACGTGCAATCCGTGTGATGAATTTAACGTGTTGTGGAAGACCGATTGTGTGAGGAAATCAAAACTAGGTAAGAAATCAATCGTGTAAGATGATATAGGGCCGTTGAGAGATCGAATATAACTTGTGAAGGGTGTGTTTGGAATAATGGTAATACGAATTGATGCGATGAAGATCATGATAGCGATTATGATGATTTTTTGGGTCAGGTAAGGGTGTTTAAAATGTGTGCAAAAAACAAATATGGGTGTCACCCAGGTTGCGATATAATTGTTGAAATACGTACACATTATATCAGTTTAATATTAAATGGTTATTATACATTTTCTTATATGGTTTTATTATATATGCATTTGTGAGGTCTGGGCTTATGAGGTAATGGGCTGAAAGAGGATGGGCTTGTAGCTGGGATTGTTCGAAACTTGGATGTTGCTAGAGTTCAAGATGCTCCAGATATAAAACCGTGTTAGGGTACATGGAGCGGTCTAACATAGACCACTGTGATGGTCGCGAAACCACAAACACCGTCCGACCCATCGTGATGGACACTCTGTACCGCAGCTAGCGATATACATCACGAGCGCGAAAAAGGGAAAAAGAGCCGTTGGGGATCGTGCAACGGTCAAGTGACCATTAAAAAATCACCTTTTTACATTTATATATAAACAAATCCTACTATTTTTTACCCATTTACAATTCTACTATTTTCAACTCTGTATCCTACCATTTTCAACTCTCAAAAACTAAATCTTATTTCTACACCGGTTCGTTGGATCGAAGAGTAAGAGATCGCGCTAACAATTGCATATAATAAAGTACACGAAAATACGCGCTCCTGTAGTCGGTCTCCCTGCTAGGCTAACGTTTTAGCCGAATTTCGTGTCCTAGTCGGTGACACACAACATACTGGTGATTCACGCTCACACAAGTGGTTGGATCTCAAGACGATTGTGAATGCTTTGAAAAAATGTTTTAAAAAACCATGGATGAAGACTACAACCAAGCTGAAGACACGGCTATAAAGTTATTCAAATAGAGTATACTTATGAGGTTGGCCAAAGTTTTCACCATGTTTCGGGATAGTTCGCTGAGGTTGCCTGATTTTCGTTTTGGTTCGGACATACCAAAACGCGGTACGAACACGATCCCGGTTCGCTCGGGATTGCGTTTCCAAGCATAAAGTTGGTGTCCCAAAAACAAACCTACCCTTTCTTCCTTGGTTCGAATCTGACCAAATTGATGACATCCATGGGGTTGCAGGTGAGGCTAGCTTGGGATTATATGAATAGATCGATCCAATCGGTTGAATTAGATCTAGGGTTTGTGTGACTCTTACGCTGTGTTTAGAAGAAAGGGGGCGGGAAAGAAGCCGTATGCTGAGAACGGTGGTGGGTGTAGGGTTAATTAAGTTTTGTATTTTAAAGATGAACCCCTCAATTTTCCCTATTTTTATATTTGGTCTTTAAACTTGAACTAGATATTAAAATGTTGCTTTTGGTTGTATTTAAAGCTTTTTATGCTGTAAATAAATGTTATTACTAAATTAATTTGTAAATATATATATAAAGTAGAAGATTAATGTTGTGTAGAAAAATAGCACCAAAGTTTGATTGGTATATCGTACCACATTATATGGTATATCGTATCACATTATATGGTATATCGTACTGAAACGATCCGAAACGAGCCTACCCCCTCGTACCAGATTTTAGGGACCTAGCGAATTACGATCCCGTTCCACGTTCCCGTACCAGAGTGTACCACAAACCATGTGACTGTTGGGTTAATCGGTTTGTTTGCGGGTCACAAGTTACGGGTGGTGAGTTGACATGGAAATTAACTAAGCTTGCATGGAGGAGAATATTATGTACGCATTTCCATATTAATGAAATGTGGTCAAAGTTGACCGAGTTTGTTGCTAGTGATCGTGTGAACTTGGCAAACGTTGAAGTAGTTCTAAAAATAAGGGATTTATTTTATTTATTCTAATTGTTATTAGGAGTGATAGAGGTCTACGTAAGTGTGCATCTATATATATGTATTATGTTTATTCAATGAAATACAGAAGCATTCTTCTTCAACAAATATTGTGTTTAACTGTTTATCCCTTTACACATTTACATATATTTGTGTGTTGTGAGAGTATTTAGAGAGGGGCCTGAACCGGGCCTGAACCAACAGTGACTCCACCCCATGTGGCTGCATCATTCATTCAGTCTTCAATAATTTTATTGTACGTGTCTCTGTACTTCTAGAGTTTTCTCACATGTCGACATATTCACGAGTTTAGGGTTTCAAGTTTTTGTTGATTGTTAGGCTAGAATCTGTAGAGTATCATCACAGTGCTGATCTTTATGTTCTGATCTTGTAAAACTTCGTCGTATCTTTGATATTTTTGGGTTAATCACAATACGGTTTTTGTTTTTTCTGTATTCATCCTTAAGTTTCTGAAAATAATTATATATATATATATATATATATATATATTATACATAAAAAAATAATGGTTGTCACTGTTCCCATATATATCTTGGTTCATCCCTTAGGCCATGGGGTGTACCTTCACATAAAGTGTGTTAACGATGACATGATATTTTAACTTTCATTGTAAACCACTCCCTTTCCATTTTAAGGGGCATTAAATTGGCACTAAGTTAACATGTTAACATGACTTAAAAGAGAGAAACTTAATGGGATAAGGTAAAGTTAAGGGGCTTTAAATCATTTCCTTAAAGTGAGCTAGTGTGAAAAGAGACAAAATGAAGGATGTAGCATCTAAGTGGAGTTAAATATGGTTAGAGTATACCCTTGGCGTTAGTATCACTGGCTTGACAATAATTACTAGTTAGTTTTTTGTTTTTCTCTTGATAGTTGATGACACTAAGAAAACTTACTAGAGAATCCATATGCATATCTCATTTTATCTGAACAAGATTCATAGGAGTTAAATCCATATGCATTCATACATATTCTTTATTTTACACTCCTTATTATAAATCTCCACACAAAGATAAGTTACTAGGCCTTTTGAAACACAAACTCAAAAGGAGTAGTACCCTTGGAAGCAAGATGTTTGACACCTTTATCTTCGTAAATGCTTACGTTAAAGCAAGACCGAGGGCCTGCACCACACATCCATGGACAGTATTGAAGCATGTAGCTATGCATTTTCGGGCTAGTTGGCTTAGGATAATTCTGAACCACAAAACATGTAGCAGCTCTGTCAAAGAACCCGCCAGTCGTAATCAAATTAGAAGGTGCATTTGCTTCAGGATCGTAGATCTGCCAATATGTCGACATATTACACGAATCCTTGGGTGGTCCCGAGCTAATACCAAGAATGTATGATGTTATGAGATATTGTGGTTTGCCGATGATAGTAAACGTGAACTTGTCACCTTCGTTAACCTTAGCGGGGTCCTGCACCACATATGATGGGCAAATTTTTTTATTGTTCTTTGTGTTGGTTAACTTGATTCCGCCACCCTTAATCACTGGACCGATGTAGTAGGGAACATTGCTCAACACCTTTTCCCCGCTAACATCATAGACTGTATCTTCGGTGGCAGTAGCGGCTCGGGTGATGGTGGTAGAGGGGATTGATTGTGTAGTGATGATGAAGACAATAAAGAGAACATAAGAGAGTATTGTAGGCTTCATGATATAAGATCTTTTAGTCGATGTGGTGTAGTATAATAATAGAGTGCTTGGTATTAATTTATAGGCGTTCGTAAATTAAAATTCCACTGATAATGCAATTTTCAAACAACATTTTCTATTATATTATTCTTTGTCACGTTTATTTTGCTTGCATTAGTCGAATAGTCTTTATTAATAACACTGGCCCGCATTTTGTTTTTGTTTGTAGCTTTATGCACAAAAGTAGACCATTCAATATGTCGTGACAATTCACAATTGAGGATGGAGGCTACATGTAATAATGATAAGTTGCGGACATAGTGTAGTGGGTAGCGCACCCTCAATTTTCGGGCGGAGTATAATTTTATACTCCCCCGTCCCAATTTAAATGTCATGGGTCTAATCATGCATTATGTGGTGGCGTTGATAGCTAAAAGACAAGGGGGTTCATGCACCAATCGGGTTTATCCCGATTGCTAAGTGTTATGTGCCTTATGTCCAAGGCTTGATACAAAGCCACTATCGAGCCGGGGGTCTCACTGGAAGCAGCCTCTCTATTCCCACGGGTTAGAGGTAAGGCTGTCTACATCTTACTCTTCTCAGACCCTACCTTAGCTTTTGCTATAGGTGGGATTAACTGAGTATGATGATGATGATGATGATGATTTTGTTTGTATGTGGTAAAATGACAATAATATTCTCAAAAGTGGTGATTCTGTTTCATCTTTTATAGGCAAAACTGGAAATTGCTTTTATATTTTTGTAAACAGACATTTAATTTGGGACAACCAAAAATGAAAAAAAGGACATTTAAATTGGGACGGAGTGAGTAATTTGTTTAAGTTTTGTTGTATTACTGTAATTATATAACGTAATTACCCTTCAATTAGACTATATTAATTTTTGAAGTTATTTGAATAGTGTTTGCAAATTAACAGTGATTTTAGTTATTACCATTTTGTTTGTGGAAGCCTCCTGTCACTCCCTTATTTGACCTCATATCCATTTCTCCAAGCGTCTTCTCCTCCTGGCCCTTTTTTCATCTTTACAAAATCTACAAACCTACCCTCACCAGTCACCATTATCTTAAAAACCCAAAACATTATCAAAGTTCTATTATTAGCCTAACATAAAAAATAGAAGCCTATAACCATTTATTCATTCCATTTGTTAATTTTGAAATAGAAGCTCATAAGGCTGTTTTTAACGTTTTACATATTACTACACCCCTAAAAAGAATTTATCTACCTTTGAAATTTTATGTTAACCCTCAAACAATTTTAAAAACCTAACATCTACATAATAGTCCACCATCAATTCATTTTAAGTAAAAACCCAAATTTTTCATTTCACACTATAGCTCACTCCTTAAGCCCATCTTTGGGTTGGATTATTTTGAACAGGGCCAGCCCTTGGGATTTTCGGGCTTGGGGCCGTCGCCCACGCTGCCTCTATTAAGGGTCAGCCCTGATCACAATCAGGTAAAATACCCTTCACAAGCTATAATATAGGTTTGTTTGATATTTGGTTAAAACCGATTAAAACTGAAGACCATACCAAACCGGATCACATGTTTGGTTTTGGTGGTTGGACTTCACTTGTTAAAATGAATAAATCATAGGGACCAAAAAACTTGTATGAGACTATGATCCTGATCCCACCAAAAAGATAATAATATATCACATTTCATTATTTTTAGACTATCTATTTATGCATGGCGTGAACTTGTCGTACATAATTATATATGGGACCTCTTTAGATTTCACAAGATATATATTGTAATAAATATTGTATAAACACCAAAAGGCAAAGAACAACAGGTCAATTAAAAAAGAACACCTTATCTCTTTTTTATCTTTGAGATCCAGCCACCAATAATATCCACATCTTCTGTACATCCATTGTGTATGCATGATAAACGCTTAAATCAAGCCATATTGCTTATTACACACACACTTCATACAATTTTGTATCATTATTAGGTAAAAACAGAGGATGTATGCATATTACATAAATTATATATTCAGTAATATTTGCAGCTGCAATAATCAAACAAACTAAGAAACTTTAAGAGTTTGGGGCTATTTAGTTGATTAAGTGCTGAATCATTAAGACGTCTGAATGGTTAAGAGACTCTGAATGATTAAGTGCCCATAGGTTTACATTTGCGGATAGGGCTGAGATAGGTTGCACAAGAAAGCGCCACGTGGCATGACACGTGAAAAAAGAAATTCAAAATTAATACCACGAGAAAATTAGCATTATCGATGACTTAATATCAGCGACATAGGGTTTTACCGACATATCAATACCGGCGACCTGTCGCCGCCAAAAGTCTCCTTCCTGGTAGTGACATAGCAAAATTTGTCTTATGCATTTTAAAATTTAAGGTAAATTACAATGTAATAGACTTAGAAAGCCATTATATTTGATTATATTTGATATGTGCCATTGGTGATCGACTTGTGAGTATGAAAACACTTTGATTTTTATTGTGGAAAATAATAAATTAACATTTTGGCAACGAACAAGACACCAAAATGGCATGCGTCAAATATTTGATAGTTGCAATGATGTGGGTTGTACTTGAACGCTAGGGTTTACTGGCCATTTCGGACTTCATTAGCGACACTCTCAACAGAATAAGGCATTGAACATGCCTAGTCGTGTAAATCTGACGAACGCATCACTAGTCAAGAGTCAAAGGCATGACGACACCAGTGAACCAAATCAAAGAAGCGAGATAGATTGGCTAAGTCCTTGAGGATTGTGGCCGCCACGTGGAGATCAGAAGATAACTCCGTTACATAAGTCTCTGGATATGGAAAAATATTTTGTATATTAATCCTTTTATATTTTTATTTTCTGAAATATATATCTTTTTTTGAACGGCAAACAAACTTTATTCATTCAAAAAGCTAGCAAGGAGCTAGCGAAAAAGTCCAAAATACAACAAACAATCCGAAGTAAACAACCAACCACAACAAAGAGGAATCCTTTGCAGAACTAGGCTACTTTTTGGATTTCAAATTATAAATGGGTGGTTGAATGGAAAATTTGTGTTTATGGTAATGGTTCTAAACCATTTAGCGGCATCAATCATAAAGATATAGGTTTCTGACTTGTGTAAGGTGAAGCCGCTAATCCGTTTGGGGTAGTCACTGTAGCCGCTGAATGGGTTGGAGGATTCACCCTTGATGCCGCCAAATGGTTTGGAGGAGTCACTGTAGCCGCTGAATGGTTTGGAGGAGTCAACCAGAATTCTGATTTTAATTAATTAAAATTTTTTTATTAACCATTTATTGTGTTTTCTGGAGGGTTATCTGAGGGATGCTCGGATGGTTTATCGTGTTCGTTTTCAGGTGGATTGGTTTGTGGTTTCTTTGAAGACGAACCACCCGTGAATGCTGTTGATGGCTTTCGTAAACGCCTCCATATTTGTTGGATAGATGTTGCCGTTTTAGGAGCAGGTTGTGAACAGTAAAATCCTTCTCCATTGTTTTCCATTTTCAAACTTTTCTAAGATCCTCAAGGGGTAAGAAAGAGAGAGAAGTTGAGTAATGTATTTAACAAATAATACAAATTTATTTAACAACTATTTTTCCAAACTACTCAATCAAACTATACAATCTACCGAGTTACAAGACAATCTAATCTATTTCCGAGATCACCAATTCCAATATTCTACCACCGTTTCTTGTTGCAGAGTTCCTTAAGTTTCTGTTTCGCACCTTCCATCACAATTGCTTTATTGAAGTCAACAATAGCTTGTGGACCCAGAAACTCATTCTTCCAGTCTCCGGGAACTCAGGACCGCATTCAGATTCAAATCCATCTGAATGTGACAGGGGAAGATCAATCAATATGTTGAACATTGGTACCAAATCTAAAGGTACTCAATGATCAACCCAGGCTGCCATACCAAAGTAGCATGATGAAGAATCTCAAATTCCTATATCGCCGACGTCGCTAATCACCGACCGTGATTCTTCAACATTGGATGGCCTTGCGCTACAGGGTTTGCCTGGAAAGTTGTCCCCCCTAAAGAGTCTGTCGGCGTGCCAGGGGGTGGTACACTGGAGATTGAGACCAAAAACGACAACCGACTCTCTAATATTATAAACTACAAAGACAATGTTGCATTCTACACATCTTATACCACGTGTGGATGTAACATCGATCCAAGTAGTTTCATGTGGATGTAACACCGATCCAAAGACACCGCTTTTTTGGACCCCAGAAAAGCGATGCAAGGCGGGGGATGAAACAGGAGAGGATGCTTTTAAGCATGAATGATACAAGTTTAAAACTAAACACTCCCCCGCCCAATACTATTATATCTCCATGTGGATGTAACATCAATCCAATATCAATAAAAAACCGTACCCTCCAGAACAATTGCGGGATGTAACATCAATAAATGGTTAATAAAAAAATTTTAATTAATTAAAATCAGAATTCTGGTTGACTCCTCCAAACCATTCAGCGGCTACAGTGACTCCTCCAAACCATTTGGCGGCATCAAGGGTGAATCCTCCAACCCATTCAGCGGCTACAGTGACTACCCCAAACGGATTAGCGGCTTCACCTTACACAAGTCAGAAACCTATATCTTGATGATTGATGCCGCTAAATGGTTTAGAACCATTACCATAAACACAAATTTTCCATTCAACCACCCATTTATAATTTGAAATCCAAAAAGTAGCCTAGTTCTGCAAAGGATTCCAACAAAGAGACTACCCATCTTTGACACATCAAATAACTTCTTAGTTTTTGCATATATTATTGTTATCCAAATAGAAAGTGTCAACGGTATTAATTGTTGATCGTTGCATTAATTAACTTATTACATCCTTTATAACAATATTGAGTAACAGATCAATTATTACTACCCGACTAAAACCCGATCAGGCTAGCAACGAGTTAGGACTTTAGACAAAATTGAACACAATTGAGAGGTCACCTTTCAGAAGTCTCTTATTACGATTTATAGAACGAAAATTTACTTAAGAAAAACGTCTTACAACATGGCAATGATAATATTGGTTAGGATCAAATACACAATGAAAGTGAAAGAAAAATAGGAAGTCGTAGGAAGGGTATCAAACGAACTCCGATTGAACTCATTCAAGCGGCGTTGAAACTGCCTCATCGAACCCTACTATCTTAGTTTTTAGGTTTTCGTTTTTTTAGCTTGTAGTATTTAGAATTTACATTTTATCATTGTGTCTTTTATGTAGCATTGTGTTTTTTCTTATTTTCATCATTGTGTCATTTTTACGATTTATTGTTTCTTTTCTCTTCAGCATTGTGTTCTAATTTTTGTCATTGTGTTATATTTTGCGACTCATTGTGTCATATTTCATGATCTATTTTGTTTTTTATATCCTTCTCATCATTCTTATTTTTGTTACACCGTATATAATAACTTCACCCATGATAACATATCTCTTATTTATTAAGTATCAAGATTTCATGCTCCTGATTACAAATTCCCAGCCATGCATACAAACATTCGTTATTTGGCCTTTTGAAACACAAACTCGAAAGGAGTACCACCAGAAACACTTAGATGTCTAACCCCTTTATCTTCGTGGAGGCTTACATTATAGCAAGGCCGAGGAGGACCGCCACCACAAAATGAGGGACAATGTTGAAGCATGTAGCTATGCACTTTAGGAACTGTTGGCTTAGGATAATCCACAACCTGAAAACATGACTCGTCTTCTTCAAAGATCCCGCCAGTTGTAACCAAGCTAGAAGGTGGCTTTGCATCAGGGTCTGAGACCTGCCAAAAGGTCCACCTTTCACACGAACCCTCCTTGGGTCGCCCCGAATCAATACCAAGAATGCGTGATGTTAGGAGATATTTTTCGCGTTTTTCTTCAGAGATGAGGGTGAACATGAACCTGCCACCTTTGTTAACCTCAGCGGGATCCTGCACTACATATGATGGGCAAATTTTCTTACTGTTTTTCGTGTCGGTTAACTTGATTCCGCCACCCTTAGCCCAGGTCACTGGACCAATGGAGTAGTTGGCATTATTCAACACTTTTTTCCCCTTAACATCGTATACTACATGTTCAGTGCCGGTGGTAGAGGGGATTGATTGTATAGTGATGATGAAGACAATCAAGAAAACATAAGAGAGTATTGTAGGTTTCATGATATAAGATCTTTTGATAGATGTGGTGTTGTAATATAACAATAAGCGGTATTTATAGGCGTTTGTAAATTATAATTCCATGGATAATGCAATTTTTAAACATTTTTTTATTACATTGTTACACGTTTATTCTGCTTGCATTAGCCGTTATTAAATATCAACAAAAGTGGCCCGCGTTTTGTTTTTGTTTGTAGCTTTATGCAAGAAAAATAGACCACTCATTATATGGTGACAATTGGGGGTGGATGCCAACCTCAAAACTTTTTTTACTGTAAAAAGCAAATGCACTAGTGATGATAATAATTAAAATTTTAGTTAAATTATCCGAGTAAAGATACAGTAGCAAGCGGAGTGTTGTAAAATTCGGTCTAGGCTAGGGTTGTTCATGAGCCAAGCGGACCTTTGATTCTATTTGGCTGGTTTACAAACCAAGCCGAGTCGATCAACTCGTTTATAATTGAGTCAAAAATCAAACGAGCATTTCCTAGCACTTAATTTCTGAGCAAGCGTCGTGTGATTTGGTTAGCCATATTGTCTAGTGTGCCATCCGGTTCAAGTTTGTAGAGAGAGTGACAATGTTGAGTCTCAAGTTTGTATATCTTAAAAAGCAATCATACTTCATAGAATAACATTATACTATGTATTATTGAAAACTTAAGATGAATAGTATTTTTTTTACAGCCTAAATTGCATATATACTCATTGTTTCTATTTTTTTTAATGAAATTTGTTGGGGTTGTGGTGGTGTGTTGTTTAGTTGTTTTCAAATTTTGCCCAGGTTCGAGTCTTGCCTTTTTTTTTCCTTTTCGTCTCTTTATTGTTGTACAGTAACTAAATTTGTTGAGCCACGTGTTACATTACAGAATGTGTTTGGTGTTGTTTTCCTTTCCACGCGTCTTCAATCCATGTCACCACTTTTCTTTTGGCTAACACGTGTTTTATGTACCTCACCGATGGTAAAGAATACAGAGCTCCTTTAGATTCACACGTTCAAACCAATTTACCCCTCAAACCACCTTCTTTTCTCTTTGATCATGTTTTTCAGCCAGGAAACCGTGAAACCTCAATACAAATAAAATAAATTCTCTGATGGACTTTGTTCCCAATAAGAAACAGATCGTATTGAGGTCGACAGAGAGATTACTTATTTGCTTCTTTTTTGAGGATGAGTACCTTTCCCTCAGTTCCAAGGGCTTATGGCGGTGGTGGATTTGGTGATTGATGTATGAATGGCGTTGTTACTTTCTATGGTAATTTTTTGTTAAATATTAGGGTTTTGATGAACAATTTTAATTTCTATGATAGACATTTAATTTAATTTTTGCAATTTGCAATTTTTTCTTCAGGGTTGCACCCGTGATCTACTTTTTAGTCACTTAATTGCTTCTGTCAATGTAATCTGAAACCCTAATTTAATTGTTTGTATGTTCAAGTAGGATTCAGGTTGTTGATTCCATTGTTTACAAGCTTGCTCAGGTAATTTGTGTTTTTATTTGTTAAGGTTATTATGTATTTGCAGCATATTTTGAATCTTTAGTTGAGGAGATAAAATTTTGTCAAATGTTATAAGCATGCTTTCCCTATTAGTTTATAACCTTTATACAGTTAATGTTGAGCTGAAAAGATTAAGGCTTTATTAATGGCCTGAGGTGAAAGCTTTGCCTTCTTTGTGTTTAGAAGCTCTTTTCTAATTTGTTTGATGTTGATTTTATGAAGGAAAAGAGGTATGTCCCACTAGATTATTGATCTTTTTGTTGCCCAGTAATAATTTATATTCAAGTACCCCATTGATGCCGATATCATGTTTAAGCAGAAGTTCCGTATCTCGATCCCACACTCGATTTCAGATACATGTACTTCGAAGAATGCCGACTTAGTTACTTTGTCATTCCTGATTTGTTTGTCTTTTAGAATGATTTTACATTTTCTTGTAGATTCTAAGTAATTTCTTCACAATTTGTGTTTAATATAATAGTTAATAGGTCTAATGCATTGGATTTGGAACATTTAACAACTTAATTAATAGCTTCCAGATGTTCTATATCTGGAACAAGAAAGTTTCTCAAAACCTCATTATCAAACCAAATAAGAAATGACTAATTAAGTGTATTTGCTTAATATCTACCAAATGAAGTTTGTATGGCAAAGTCTTTCTGTATAAATGCCACATTTGATTTTGCATTACCACTTTCTCTAATGAATTCGGTTTTGAAGCCCTTATATGTTTTTATGTTCAGACCTTATTTAGCTTTACCGGCAGGCAGCTGAACTGATTCCCCCTAAAATAGGGCGTTTGAGGTAGCCATATCTCTTCGAGCATAACGGTTCATCTTTTGACGCACATGCATAGGTAATGTTTTTTGTTCCGACCACAATACTTCTGTACATTTATATCCAGTTATCAAGCTTTATGAACACTTTTTTTGTTCATGTAAAACCAACATTAATCCTTCCTATAAAAAGGTTGAATGCTTCCAGCCAGACAACGCTTATACTTTTGTTTTCACACCAAAGTGCAGAAAATGGGCATGTTATTTACTGCAACAAAAGTTGTTATTTTAGTAGTATTAGACCATTCAAGAAAGCTAAAAAATGCCCCAAGTCATAAGTTATAAGAAAGAGTCTTTTGATTAACACACAACAAAGGACAGAGACCCTTACCATACCCCTGCACACATGAACAAAAGAATAGATTACAATGACACCTTCATTCCGTTCATATTTGTATTTTTATAAATTGGAAGTAGAATTATTTTGCAAGTCTCATTTGGCGGTTAACGCTTTCTGTGATCAAAGACTTGAGTTTATAATCAATGATGCAAGGCTTAAACATTTATTCAATTTTATACGATTCGGTGTTTCAGGGCGGAACTAGAGAAGAGAGAGGATAAATATGATGTGATTGTAGGGGACTTGGCAGATCCGAGTGTAAGAGGCCCATGCTACCAGCTTGACATCAACAACTTTTATGAACAGTTAAACCAAAACTCATGGATGGTGGTATTTTTGTTACACAGGTAGAATTACAAACCTAACATTATATATTCAAGTCAAGGTAGAATTAATTTCACCATTATTCTTTCTATTCAAAATATTATAGGCTTTAGTTAGTCATTATTTCCTATAATAAGATGGGGTATATGCGAGTGACAATTTTGATTTTGTGCAGGCTGGACGAGCTGGTGTTTTTAGCCATAGAGAGGTAGTTTCCTATATATTCAACACTCTCGAGCAGGTTTTCAAATGTATAAGGTACTAATGTTGCCAAAATTGTAAACAGATGTTGTGCTATGCTCAGCTCACGTTCCTTTTTTTTATGCTGACATGTGGGGATGGGTCATAGTAATATTACATTATGCCTTTAATCCTTTCAAAAGGGTGTCAATTTTTTTTTTCATATTAAACTTGACATTGAATTTGATCATGCACGCATTTAACTTGATCACAGGCTTTAGATTACCCAATCACACTAAGCCCAAATGAATTAGATTTAAGAATGAAACAAAGGATCAATGGAGAGAATAGTAAGAGATTATATGTTTTCTTAACTTTGTGATCCATTTTCTACTATGGTAAGTAGGATCATGGGTTATGTATGTTTTCAGATTGGATGATGAAATGCACGTACACAGAGGGTTCATCCAGGTTTGGTTAACCCAAATTACATTTTTTTTCGTGGATTTATGTACATACTTTGGGTAACCCATTTGACCAGTTTCTTTTTTTAAGTAATCTTTTTATACATGAAAAAGAAACTTTGGGTGACCCATTTGACCAATTCATTTTTTGAAGTAATCTTTTTATACATGAAAAACAAACTTTGGGTCACCCATTTGACCCATTTCTCTTTTACCTAATCTTTTTATACCTTAAAAAAGGAACTATAGGGTTTATTAGAAATGACCAGCTTCTCTTTTAACTAATATATTAATTAATTTATTAGAAATGAACTTTGGAGGCCCGTTCTTATGGCTTCTTTCAATATGGTTACATTATTATCCAAGCATCTATTTGCTGGACACCTAAAAAAGAGAATGAAACACCCATAGTTTTATAGAAGGTTTTTTTTATACACCGTCATAAAGCTAACTACATAGGAGAGACGTTAATATTTATCTAACACAATTTTGTTATACATTCTAGCAAGCCTGAATCTACCATTTTCAAAGTAGAAAAAAAAAATTATTGACCTGTTCAGCCTACATAATTAAAAAAAAGGGAAAATCACCATTTTAGCCATTGACCAACCTCTTTTACCAAACTAGCCACCTCCCGTCTCTTGGGAGAGACCCCTCACAGTTCCCGAGGCGTCTTCGTGAGACCTCGGTGATGGACCACTAGCTGATTGCCACCTCACCCGTCTCCTCACCGGTCTTTGGAAAGACGGTTCCCGAATCCCGAGGCGTCTTTGTGAGGCATTAGCTTACACACTTCCCAACTTTTTCCCCACACACACACTCTCTCTCTCTCTCTCACTTTCTCTCTTCTCTCTCTCCTCACTCTCTCTCCTCTCTCTTCTCTCTCTCCTCACTCTCTCTCCTCTCTCTTCTCTCTCTCCTCACTCTCTCTCCTCTCTCTACTCACTCTCACCGATGTTTATGTTGCAGACGGCGAGAATCAATTAAAAGAGATGATAAGCTAGCATAAATTAAAATGGAATTTTGATCCATATAGATAGATATATATGCAACGTACGTATCTCCTTTATACAAGTTGCTTATTGATAAACATCAACCTCATCACCATCACCATCTCATATTTATATTATAAAGTATATAAACTTTTGAAAAACTGATTGGCTATCTACTTTTATGATTCATGAAGATCAATTCAATGCATGAACACAAACAAAAATATATTAAAAAACTTGAGCTCCAAAGGAATATTCCATTTCTTTGTAAATTTCGTATAATATGAAAACGTTAACAATAAATACATTTAATTTGCTTTTCATGTTACAAAAAAATATATATATGCATGAGAAGAACATATATGATTAATAATAGTGAACCATGGAAGGTTTTTCGGTTGGATGATCGACGGTGTCGCCCAAACCAGATGGAAAAATAACTATATGTGTTATGAGGCTGCCACAGTTAAACACACAGAGGTTATTGAGTTAAAAGCATTATTAGAAGGCTTAGAATGCTGCCGACTTCGTTCGTAGCCATCTCCGGTGAGAGTGAGTGGAGAGAGGAGAGAGAGTGAGGAGAGAGAGAAGAGAGAGGAGAGAGAGAAGAGAGAAAGTGAGAGAGAGAGAGGAGGGAAAGAGTTGGGAAGTGTGTAGGCTAAAGCCTCACAAAGACGTCTCGGGATTTGGGAACCGTCTTTCCAAAGACCGGTGAGGAGACGGGTGAGGTGGCAATCAACTAGTGGTCCATCACCGAGGTCTCACGAAGACGCCTCGGGAACTGTGAGGGGTCTCTCCCAAGAGACGGGAGGTGGCTAGTTTGGTAAAAGAGGTCGGTCAATGGCTAAAATGGTGATTTTCCCTAAAAAAAAACCTCGCTAAAATAGAATAGGTGATATTTGAATCTAATTCAGTACTTGATGATAGTCTTTTTATGTTTTAGGTTTAGTATTTGACTAGGTAGGAGGCTCTCTTAAGCTTGGCTTCGATAGCTGCTCTTCAAGATGAAGCTGTAACGGCCATATTATATCTGGATTAAATGGACAAGAAAAAACAACTCTTTTGTAGCAACACATCTTTTGTAGCAGCACCAACAGTGCAACAAATCATCAATTCAGTGGGCATATTATATTTGTAACGATAGCTTGAAAACTATTAAACATTCTCTTTTAGAAAATTTTCTTTTGTTGCATGCAGCCCAAAACCCGGCTTCTAAGCCTTTATTTAAATTTAATTACCAAGCGCAACTCCTTTAGTGAGTCAAAGGAGCAGCCAAAAGAATCCCCCTTATAGACGACATAGGTGATTTACGAGTGATGTATGACATTGTTAAGACTAGCGGCCGAGGTGTTGGATTCTTGGACTTTGCCGTGTTGCTTGGGAGAAAAGCGACTACACTCCCGCCGCGAAGCGCGGGGGTTAAAACTAGTTTTCATTAAAGACAAGGTCATGCCCGACGATGAGGCTGTGGCCAATGAGGCAATGACCAAACTGTAAAGAACGATGACAACGAGAGCAAGAGACAATGAGGCAATGAGCAGACTGTCCGGGTCAATGTCGCTCAGCAACTTTTAATTTTACTTTCAGATTTAGTGTTGAATATTTTATTGTGCTCGTTAGCTAGGCTGGTACCTACCTATAAATATAAATGTATATTTGTATATAGTGTACAAAAAGTCCAATATAGTTGTCTATATATAAAATCATCAAAATAATTTATATTTGCGTGTGCATATATATTATATATAAAAAATAAATAAAAAAGAGAGAATCGCGTGGCTAGTCCCCGTGGTTACAAATATTGCACTTTTGGTCCTAAGGCTTCAATAATTACACAGTTGATACTTGATAACTTGACTTTAATAAATCTGCACGCGTGTGGTCCTTGCCCCTAACGTCGTCAGTTAAACTACTTAGTTAACTGGGTGAATTGATTATTTTACCATTATAGTTAACTCTTCTTCTTCACCTAACCCCACCTCTCTTCACCATCCACCATCCAACCTTACCACCACCTTCACAAACCATCACCTCCACCATCTTCAACACCATCATTCACCACCGCTCCACCTGTGAACCGACGCCGAACCCGACCACTACCTCCACCACATATCAACCTTCATCAACCACTTTGAAGATGGGTTGTGAGTGATGGCGTTGAAGATGGTGGAGGTGATGGTTTGTGAAGGTGGGTGGTGGGGTGGGAATGGTGGATGGTGAAGAGAGGTGGGGTTAGGTGAAGAATGAGAGTTAACCACAAAGGTCAAATACTCGATTCATACTCACTTAACTGATTAATTTAAGTGATGTTAGGGGTGGGAACCACACGAGTGCAAATTTGTTAAAGTCAAGTACCAACTGTATAATTATTGAAGCCTTAGGACCAAAAGTGTAATACAGTATTTGTAAACCACAGAGACCAACCATGCGACTCTTACATTCAAAAATAATTTGAGTTGAACCGTCCGGGTAGACATTTGCTCATGATTAGTTCGTTTGCAAACCGAACCAAGCCGAAAAGTAAACGAGCAGTTTTCAAGCATTTTCCGAATGAATGTCGAGCAAGCGTTCAACGACGAACAGTTTTGACAGCGCCGGTCTACCCGAGTACCCGGTGAGTGTGCCGAGGCGATTTTCTTCAACTTGGTCAATATTACTCGAAATCGGTCCAACTCAATCAATCGGGTTTTCGATGTTTTACACCACTTTTCGCCGTTTTCACAAAATTTTGTTGTATTTTCATTGTTTTATCATCTCTATAATATTAAAAAGTGAATATCAATGTTTAATTTAGTATTTGAACATCTTTCATTTTAATTTATATTGTTGTTAACGGATTTTGTTATAAATATTAGTAAACTTATGATATTTGACATATATAGGATAACTTCTTTATAATTTACCATGTCCAATTATTGTCAGGCTAGGCCGAGTATTCGTAACTTCTCAATCAATCGACTTGAGAGTGCCTAGTGACTTCTCTAAACATTAGCTAGGGTGAGCAGGATTCGGGTTAACCCAAGAACATGAACTGGGAGACCCAAAACCAACCAGATTAAGTGTTTTTTAACGACAAATATTACTTCTATCATTCTCTACACCAATTATTTTAAATTATATCACTTGCCCAAGTTTAAATTTAGGACCTCCCATTTGAAAAACATGTGTCTCTATCAAACGGGCTCCCTCGTATTGACCCACGTTAAAGTTCTTCATACTTAGTTTAGGTCAATAGGTTGGTCCATACCAGTGAAAATAGACGATATGATCTAAGATGTGGATTTAGATGCTTTTATCTACCTAGTACACTTTATAACTAGCAACACCCCATCCACTCTTCCCCCAAATGTCAAACTTTTTGTTTCTTGAACATTCACTCTCCTAATATCAAACTTAATTTTGGTTCCTTGAACATTCACTCCCTGCCTCTAATACCCATAAAATAGAGAACGTGAGCCTTCAAAGTAATTTAAGGCAGGATTCCACCCTCTGGAGTCCGATCCTCGCCATAAAATTGAAATAATGCATTGCCCGTGCAGGGAGTCGAACTGAACTATAGCCCACCGAGCATTAGGACACCACAAGCCTGTTTCACGTCTTTTTTGACGTTTCATGTGTTGTCTTTAACCTTTTTTTGTTCATCGGCTTGCGGATAATTAAATGATTTCACAAAGCTTATCAAACTGAGGCATATCCCATCACTAAGATAATAATGTACACATGTTCTCCAAAATGGTTTACTGCACATGTTTTTTTAAGGGAAAAATCACCAAAATAGTCATTGACCAAAATGGTTTTACCAAAATAGCCACCTCCCATCTTTTGGGAGAGTCCTCACAGGTTCCGAGACCTCTCCAAGAGGCTTCCCATAAGAAACCAATAAGGAAGTGACACATGTCTAAAATATAATAAAAAAATAATCACACTTCCACCCCCATTTTTAAAACGGCCATAACTTTTTTATACGACATTATTTTTTAAAAAAAATTACACCATAAAAACAAGTTTTTCATCCTCTTTCATTTCCATGCCATATTGCTATACTTTTAAAAAAAAAAAATTTGCTGGGTTGATAGTACTTGCGTCTAAATGTAAACACTTGATATTATTACTTGCGTTTAAACATGTCTGAACCAGAACAAGTCTTGTATTAATATCTGTACTTTTTTAAAAAAAAATTTTTGCTGGGTTGATAGGACTTGCGTCTAAATGTTTAAACACTTGCGTTTAAACATATCTGAACCAGAACAAAGCCTAAATGTTATTGTTGTGATAAGTAGACTGGTTTATCGAAAGGGGTGCAGATCTGAGGGTTATTGAAATACTGGCCCGTTACTAACTGTACAAAAGGAGATTCTTTTTCTTGGAGAACTGAAAGAAATTCTTGACGCAACACAACCTGCAGAGTTCAAACTTTGCATGGTTCCTCTTTTTCTACAGGTTGTACGCTGCATTAATAGCCCAAATTTCCAAGTATGTTATCACCCAAACCAGCTATTAATGCATGTGGCTTTGATTTTAGTTACAGTGGTAGGTTTGGTTCATGATCTTGATCGGTCACTACTACATGTTGCGTGTTTTTGTGTTACCCTTAAAACCGTTGGATAAAATGAAAATAATACAATGTGCATGATTGATAACCTCCAAAATGCTAGAAATTAGCCATGTCAGATTGATAAAACCAGTCTATTTATCACAACAATAACAATTAGGCTTGTTTCTGATTCAGATATGTTTAAACGCAAGTGTTTAAACATTTAGACGCAAGTACTATCAACCCGACAAAATTTTTTTTTTTAAAGTACAGATATTAATATTAGACTTGTTCTGGTTCAGACATGTTTAAAACGCAAGTAATAATATCAAGTGTTTACATTTAGACGCAAGTACTATCAATCCAGCAAATTTTTTTTTTTTTAAAGTATAGCAATATGGTATGGAAATGAAAGAGGATGAAAAGCTTGTTTTTATGGTGTATTTTTTTTTAAAAAATAATGTCGTATAAAAAAGTTATGTCCGTTTTAAAAATGGGGGTGGAAGTGTGATTATTTTTTTATTATATTTTAAACATGTGTCACTTCCTTATTGGTTTCTTATGGGAAGCCTCTTGGAGAGGTCTCGGAACCTGTGAGGACTCTCCCAAGAGATGGGAGGTGACTATTTTGGTAAAACCACTTTGGTCAATGGCTATTTTGGTGATTTTCCCTTTTTTTAATTCTAAGCAAGGTTTTGACTAGGGCTGTTCAAAACGCTCAGCGCTCGCCGATCGCTTGCCGCTCGTTCGGAATTTGCTCGGAAATTGCTCGCTTGATTTTCTGCTCGGTTGTAAACGAGCAGATCGGCTCGGTTCGGTTTGTAAACGAGCCAAGCACGAGCAAAGGTCCGCTCGGCTTGGTTCGGCTCGATATAATTTTTTTTAATTTACTATATATAATCATATATAAACACATTAATTACATTTATATTTATAGTTTTATACTTGCCACTATATTAGGTTTGGCTCAATATATGTATATATACAATTATATTTATAGTTATTGGCCCAGTTAACCCAACAATAACTTAATACTAAGTTTAACTGTAAAACCCTAAGTTGTGAAAAAACATGCTTGACTTCATATTCCCATTAGTTGTCCACCATCAATCATCTCCCGCTATCAACCTATGCCACAACGCGACAATTGTTATCTGCGGTATGCTCATCACCTCACTGGCCTCAACTAGAGCCTCATTCTCGAACGGTCGATCCTCAATTATCACTAGGCAGCGAGAATATTAAAGGAATAATCCCAAATTTATGGCTATCCGAAAATACTCCCGCTCGTCGCTCGCTCGATGCTCGCTCGAAAAAATGTGTGCTCGAACAATGCTTGCTCGGTTTCCGGATCGATTGTAAATGAGCCGATCGGCTCGGTTCGGTTTGTAAATGAGCCAAGCACGAGCAAAGGTCCGCTCGATTCGGCTCGGCTCATGAACGACGCTAGTTTTGACTAGTTACTAACTAGTCGTCAAATGTTTTAGCGATCACTTTTTTCAAATTCTGCACATTTATATAACATCCGCTAGCCAAATTGTGCAATACTTAAAAACAAATAAAGTGGTCACTAGCCATTTGGCAACCGGTCGGTAACATGCAAATCATCGTGCATGATTTAAAAAAAGGTGATCGTGAAACCATTTGGCAACCACTTTAGCCTCGTACTAACCTAGTCGACACACCTACTTGGGACCTCACTAGTATTTTACCGGCGCCGCGCGTTGCGGCGACGCATGACGGATATGCTAGGCGTTTTTTACCCGACGTCGCGGTTTGCGGGGGCGTCACAATGTGTCGAACAGGTAGCAAATAATCAACCGATTACCCGCCACGCGTTGTGGCGGCGTAGAAACGTACATTAAGTCGACATTATATTGTGAAACGGAAACGTATTATATTTTACCGACTTGCAATTAACCGAAACATAAAGTAGGAGGACTGAAGTTGCAGTTAGCTGAAAGATGAGGGGGCAGTGCAAATTACAATGGCATAAACGTAAAAAACTGAAAAAGCAGGGGCTTTTGACTTTGCAGCCATTGCCGCCGACACTTCTTAATAGTATATATATAATATGCGTTAAGGTAGCAAGGTTGCCTCCAGTGGCAAATCCAGGAATGATTTCTAGGGGATTCCTTTCGTAGATTTTCACTAATTTTTTAACTTTTTCCACTAAAATTTTCATTTTTTCAAATCGAGATGGTTCCCGAGAACCCCCGAAGCTCCCTCTGGATCCGCCACTGGATCCCCCCCCCCCCCCCTATAAAAAAAGTTCACACATTTTATTTCATGAAGTATTTATGTTGTGAAGGTATAGTAACAACTTGAGCATTCACAACATGTAATTATATGAACTAGGTTTCTGCACTTCTTGAGCCTACTTTCACATGCAACAAGTCAACAACTATGTGTTCTTTTTATTCATGTATCTTACTCAAACAAAAACATTCTTTTTAATTACGAAACCGGACTTCAAAGTTAAACAGCACATATAGGAACCTCATTATACATCAACTTAATCTTTAATTCTTTATATATACCAACATTATTATAAACAGGGAAGTTCAAGTGCTACAGAACTATATATAGTCTGTAGTCGTTTATTCTGACATAGAAAAGTAATATTTACACCTTCTTGAACATGATCTTGAAAGGCACATCACTTATAGCTAGACGTCTGGTTCCATTTTCATCAATCTTAACTCCAATATCTCCACAAACAGGCCTACAAACGCTGCACACAGTTGGGCAGTATACAAGCTTATAATGATCATCAAACTTCCTAATATTGAACCAGTTGTTTATGGTTTCCGAACCAGGGTTTCCAGGCATGCCCGAAGCCGATACAATGAGGTGTCCCTCATACTCCACAAGCTCCCAAACGTTAGACTGGACACAGATTGATTGAGCCTGGAATATAATGTTAAGATCAGTGGATTCTCGAATGACACCTTCCTTGGGATCTACCGGAGTAAAAGTTAAAGGAAGACCGTTATCAACTTCCAAGTTTTCTTGGACCACGTCAAGTGGGCACAAATCGTCGCTCCTGGGACCTAGTGTTAAGCCGCCACCCATTCCCCGGACAACAGGCAAGATGTAGTATTCTGTTCCAGACTGAAGCGAGTTTCCATCAATGTCGCGAACTGGATCGGGTGATTCTTGGCCTAAGGTAGAGGAGATTGTGGAGAGAAGAAGAAAAATGAACAATGTATTCATGTTTGCTAGCTATAAAGATATAT
Organism: Ambrosia artemisiifolia; assembly: GCA_032199755.1. NCBI lineage: Eukaryota > Viridiplantae > Streptophyta > Magnoliopsida > Asterales > Asteraceae > Ambrosia > Ambrosia artemisiifolia. The sequence continues at coordinate 5,469,583 of CM063517.1, forward strand.
ATTGGATTGTCAAAGGTGTGAATATATTGCATGAGGATGACAAGTATTTATAGAGAAGGTTTGTAGTATGTGGCACGTAATTGTGTGTACAAGTCAGACGATCCTATCATATATATGAAGTTAATTAGGCGTTTACCATTGAATGATATTATAGAGATGATGAAAAATGAACCTCTTGTAGATGTCAAAAATCAAAACCACTTTAATTATCTAAACTTTTGGTCAAGACTAGATATATATGTGTGGCCTAAAATTATATCAATTTAAATGGGCGTTAGTACGTTGTGGTTTAACTATTTGAACATTAATTGAAAACGTTTCAATTTCAAGGCAAAAGTACGTTGTGTTATCCGATTACCAGACCCTCGCAATACCGTTAGTGTAACTCCGCTGTTCGTCGGAAAAATCTGTAGCTTTTCACGAATCGGCGCCGGTTATGTTTCTACGCCGCGCTAAGTGCGGCGTGTAATTTACTAGTTAGTTATATGTTGGAAATTTGGTGAAAATAGTATTTTCACAAAATATGGGAAAATGATTTTTCCCTAACTTTGGACTAAAATATATATTTGAAACAGATGTTTATTTATATATTTCTTTGTGGGTTTATGTTCTATGTTGTGAGAGCTTCGCAACGAACCAAACCACGTCCAAAACGGAGCTAAGATGAATGAGATATCGATGCTCAAAGATTGGTGAAGAATGCATATGATGCTGAAATGAAACAAGTGGGAACTTGTCCCACATAGGAAGAATGATAATACCATGAGTGGTATATAAGGTGGAACACTCCTTCCTAATTGTTTCATGGGAGCTCACTCTATGGAACTCGCGAAGGGTGCGGACTAACTCGCACACGCGCGCGTGGCGTGGGCGATGGGCGCAATGTGGCGCTTTGATGGCGCACTTCGCACACTCGCATCACCGCCAGCCGCTTGAGAGCCGCCTTAGTATTTTTGAACAAAGGCTCGTGGTCCTTAGCAGAGGACCAGTGGCAGTGGATGCGCGCGGGCACGAGCAAAACAACCAGGTAGCCCCTGGTCAGCGATAGAGTTACGTAAAACGTCTTTACGTTGTGCGCCTGCGCGCAGGCGCTCGAGTGACGTAAAACGTTAAAGACGTTGTGCGCAGAGGCGCGTGCTAGCTTCCACTGACGTAGAGTGAGACTTACGTTGTGCGCGCGCGCGGAGTCTCAGCTCCTCAGCAGCTGCAGATCAGAAGTGTAACAGTCCAGTCAAACAGTTTCGTCTGAAACTTTAAGAACGTAATAAATGCCATTGAAGACGTTCAATGACATTTATTTTTCGTTTTTAATGCATTCCGAAACTGATGAAGCATTGGACTCTATAAATACCAAAGGAGACCTTTGGTTGAGATACACCTCAGACACTTCTGACACACTGTTCTGAATATTCACCAAGTCTGTCTTCTCCAAGCAATCTGTTCGAAGTTTCTCTTGCTGTTTCAGGTACACTTCGGGTCAGAGTCTTCTCCGGCAGCAATCTTGCTGTTCCGGCTGTTGTACCCTGGGAAACAAAACGAGTTCTTGTTAATAGACTCGGAATTTGTTTTAAGGGCCCCGTGTTCAACACGATCCTCAGCCATCTAGTCATTTCTGTTTCTATTTTCTTCTTGTATTTTGATTCTTTAAAGTTGTAATTGTAATTTAATTTCTGCATTCGTTTTCTTATTTATTTGTAATCGTAATATTATTTGTTTTATTTATTTTATATACGAGCGGTTCCTACATTATATTTATGAAAAAAAGGGGTAAATCTGTTAGAATGATCGATACATGACTGAAATACAAAATTAGTTGTAGTAAATCTGTTAATGGTGCATCAAGAAGACCATTCTGGCTATACAGTTTTTTACCCATGTTCTATGCACAACTTACAATGAGTTCACCTTGATTTCCTAATGTATCGTTGAAGGCGCTTTCTGTTTGTTGTTTAAGATTCTTAATTTCATTCCGAGCATTCCATATAAACCTTAATGCGACCATAATACCTTAGCAAAAGGACAACCGATTAACATATGGCTAGCCGATTAGAATATTGTACATTTGTACCACATAAATCACAAGTAACAAGCCAGTTCCCTGTTTTGCCAATTCCACCTTGGTAGGTAGCCTGTTCAGTGCTGGTCTCCATGCAAAGCAAATTTACATTGATCTATCACCATTTGTAGTGAATTAACACACACAAAAAAAAAAAAAAAAATCTCTTTATGGCATCCCCTAACCAACTTCACCTATCCGATTCTTCTTTAAACTTTACGCCTTTTGACAAACTCCTCACAATTCTGTAACTCAAGTAGTTCGTTTCCGGCAATTGTTGACACGACCCGAACCCGACACACACAAAAAAAAAAAAAAACAGGTTTGGGTTGCGACTAACACGACCCATTTAAAAACGGGTTGGGTTTGGGTCAACCCGTATTAAAAAGAGGTCGAGTTCGGGTTGACCCGTTAACCCGTTTAAGTATCTATAAAAAAATCTTTTATATTTTTGTTTTGTTTTTTCCGTTTTCATTTTACATGGTTAGTTATAATAATATTAATTTTTGCATACCATTATATATACTTCTCACACTGGTACTCACCGTTACACGCATTATCAATAACCCGCTTACAACCCAATAACCCGCTTATAATTCGTCAAAATGTATGATTCGTTTAAAAATATGGGTTAAATGGGTAGTGTTCGGATTGACCCGAATTTATATGTGTGCGGGTTAGGGTTGGAACCTTGACACAAATAATAATATGACACGAATAAATGATGTTTCAACATGCCAAGCACTTGGCCGATCAGCTAGAGAGCGTCGGTTCTCTGGTTGACAATCGTATGCTTGTGATTAAAATCCTTATCGGTCTCACGGAACAGTATGATGGTATTTCCACGGTCCTACAAAACCGGGAACCCCTACTTGACTTCAACGAGGTCCGTTCCCGCCTAAACTTGAATTCAAGTGTGTGTATTTGAAGATTTGATGACGTTTATATATGGCGTAAGGTTCATAATGATAAAGCTAACAGTTTGGCTTAACGAGGCTTTTAGTGATAACTATTTCCCAGCTCATTTTCGCTGGTTTGAAACCGCTAATTTTTATTTTATACTTTTTCTTCATGTGTTGTTGTCGTCGTTGTTGTACAAGTGAGTTTTGAAACGGTTAGAAAAGATGATCTTGAAGTGAATGATCTTTTGATTATAAATCGTATTCAATACACCATTATTATTATCTCTACTTTTTCGTTCTTGATACGTATTATATAATAATGGGTTCTTATATTGGCACACCCCATCTTGTATCTACACACCCTCCTCCCCTATACGCCACGTATAGGGTCTAACAATGACAAATTTTGGGGCCCCATGTACCTCATTTGTCAGACCTATACGCCGCGTATGACCCTATACGCGACGTATAGGTCTGACAAGACGCATGACTGATGAGCACTAGTGACGCGAAGGAGTTTGTACACCCACCTATACGCCGCGTATCACATCCGCCTATACGCCGCGTATAGCCTTATACGCAGCGTATACGTGAGTATATAAATGATTTTGAGGGTGTGCCATGAGTATATGATAACGTTTTAGTATATAACTAAAAACCAGGAATTTGTGAACAAGTCATCATCTCCCAAATGTCCATTCTGTGTCAATCTTTCCCTGCTACCACCATCTCCATCACTCGTACCCGATTCCCCTTCCCTATCCACAACACCACCCGCCCCACTTCTTCTTTCACCCGACCCAAACCCACACCCATACCCATACCCATACCCGTCCCTCCCTCTACTGTGAAATGCAGACCAATAACTCACCATTGTTACTGCTCAACTTCAACTATGCCACTTAATGCTTCATCCCCCCTTAAGGTTTCTCTTTCCTTTTTTCTTTATTAATAATTCATATTTATATTACTATTTCACATTATATTTTATGTCCTTTTATTTATTTATTTTTTAAGTTTTAAAGATTCTTTATCTTGCAAGGAATCTTGATTTAAATATTTAGATAATTAAAAGATCATAACTGTTTTTAAATTCTGTCAATCATCAACATCTATGGTCATAAGTGTTCATCATTTGCAGGATAGCTTATCGTATTCGAAAGCATATTGGGTATCTAGATCAATAATTGCTTGGGATGTAGATGTTGTTGGTGGTTCATGTTTTTTATACTCCAGTAAATCTGCTGCTTTATCTGTTGCAGGAAACGGCGTACAAGGTATGCGCCCGACCTGTACTTTATTTGCTCGTTACGGTTTCGTTTTTAATTGATTTAGAATCTTTGATATGTGATCATGTTTTTAACACACACAGGCTATGATTTGAATATTGAGCTTGAGATACTTGATCAGAGGCTTCCAGATAATGTACCATTACAGTGTGTAGTTATGCACTAATGCATTTTTATTTGAAGTAATAATTTAAAATTTTTCAGGTGAGAGATAAGTTTCCTCATATTAAAGACTATAAGGCTTTTAAGGTCCCTGCATCTTTGGATCTTATTAAAAGTATTCTCAAAGACCAACTGGCTGTTGCTTTATTTGACTGTAAGTAAGATAAACGCAGCGTACACATACTAGCTTGAATTTTAGGCGTCCCCGTTGAAAGATTTTATTATGACGTTTATGTTTGTTGGAATGCTAAAAAACGCTACTTAATTCAGCGTAATTATGTTTGATGATTTGCACTTCTGCTACTTTTTGCAGCCAGTGGACAATGCATTAGTGTTACTAGTTTGCAGTTACCTGGTGTTCTTGATGATATTTTCTCTTATACGGGCCCTCTTGGTGCTATTTTCTCAAATGACGTTGTCTCCTTGCATCTTTGGGCTCCAACCGCTCAAGTAACTTTACTTCTTCTTTCTGCCTTAGCTTGAATTCTTGAAATATGTAACATTGTTCTCGGTGGGTGTTTGGAACAATCAGAAAATCAGTTCTAATAAGCAAACCAAGGTTTAAAAGTACGGAATCGTGCCTCAAGGCATTTTCCCTTAGCCTCACGAGGCGTACGCCGTACGCCTCAAGGCGAACCGAGGCGGAAATAAAAAATGAAATACTAACTAATTTCATCCTCATATTCATCATTAACACACACTAAAAAGACATGGAACGCTTGAAATTGGCACAAAAAGTCCAAAACATCAAAAATAAACATTAAAAAACCCTGAGGCGCAATTTTTGTTATCGCCTCAGCTCTATGAGGCGCACGTACAAAATAACACCCTGAGGCGCCGCCTCAGATTCGTTTTCTTATAGAATCGCCTTGAGGCGCGCCTCGAGGCGTACGCCTCACCTGTTTTTTTAAACCATGAAGCAAACCCAAACACCCTGTTGATGGAACTTATTGGGTTCATGTGTGTTCTAAAACAGGATGTACGTGCGCTCATTTATAACGAGCCCTCTGGTGGTGAAGCCCTGGAGGTTGTCCAGCTTAAGGAATTCAATGGTGTTTGGAGCGCTAATTTTCCAAGAAGTCGGGAAGGATGCTATTATGTCTATGAAGTATCTGTCTACCATCCTAGCACATTGCAGATAGAAAAGTGTTTTGCAAATGACCCGTATGCGAGAGGGTATGTTTATTGTATGTGTCCTTGCAGATATGTCATGTTCTTGTATTTTTCTAACACTTTTTTCTGCATTTGGTAGACTCTCAGGTGATGGGAAACGGACTCTTTTAGTCAACCTTGATTCCGATGCTTTAAAACCTCATAATTGGGATAGTTTGGGAGATGAGAAGCCTGGTATTGCAGATTTTTCTGATATTAGTATCTATGAACTGCATATCAGAGATTTCAGGTGTGTTTAACTCTTTGCTAAGCGAGGAAACAGAAAAGAAAAAGAATACTTTTTTTAAATGTTTGTTTAATTCCTTACAGTGCTAATGACTCTACCGTGCATCCTGACATCCGGGGAGGTTATCTTGCCTTCACTTCTCAAGTAGGTTTTGAGTCCATATTTCATATGAAGAAGACAATTATAACAATTAAAAAAAAAACATCCTTCATCGCCCTATCTTTTTCCTTCACAATGCATTCAAAATGCTATGAAGTCTAAACATTATTTTGTTGAAGGACTCTGCTGGTGTACTTCATTTAAAAAAATTATCAGATGCTGGCCTCACACATATCCATCTGCTGCCAACCTTCCAATTTGCTGATGTTGATGATCGAAAGGAAAACTGGAAGTTTGTCGGTAATACAGAAGTATCATTCTGATTGTTTAAATTATAAAAATAGTATCTTTATGTGAAAAATGACTGTAACAAAAAAAAAAATCTTTTTTTGGCTGCCATGGAAAAGATCAGACATGGAGATGCTCAAATCTCTTCCACCAGATTCAGCTGAGCAACAGGAATACATCACATCCATCCAAAATGAGGATGGATACAACTGGGGGTAATTCATCCTCTCTAATTCCGTACAGTTATCGTTTGTCATATGTTACAATAATTTGTGTTCAGAAAGGGGTGGCGGCGCAGCTTATTGCCCGTCTACCTTCTATTGTGATGTAACTTTCGTATTTTGTTTTAATGAAAATGAAAATTTCATTGAAAAAAAAAATAAAATAAAAAATTTAAACAAGTCTCACACATGGATGGAAAACTAATAATCTTCTTTTGCCAATTTTTCATCAAAAAGTTATAATCCTGTTCTTTGGGGAGTCCCTAAAGGAAGTTATGCAACCAACCCTAATGGTCCATGCCGTATAATAGAGTTCCGGAAGATGGTGCAGGTTAGTATTTGTATTTCTCCGTTGCAGTTTTTCCTCCAAGTAAAAAACTATAATCCTTTTTATTTGTTGGTTGATAATTGTTGATTATATAACGAAGTGCAGGCCCTTAATCGTATAGGCCTTCGGGTTGTGTTGGATGTTGTTTATAATCACTTACATGGAAGTGGACCTGTAGGTGATAATTCTGTACTTGACAAGGTTGTACACTTGCCTCCAATTTTCATTTTCTATGCTTGAAAACTTTACAAAAAGGAAACGTTGCAATCAGTAAGAGGTCTAATGTTGATTTTATTTATAGATTGTTCCAGGTTATTACTTAAGAAGAAATGCAGATGGTTTCATTGAGAACAGTACATGTGTAAATAACACTGCTAGTGAGCATTTTATGGTTGATCGATTGATAGTTGATGATCTCTTAAACTGGGTAGTCAACTATAAGGTAAAAATGTAAAATTACCATGATGCCTGTTTTTTGCACCGCGGAATTATTTTTTGACCCTTGTATTCTCGAATAAATATGTTTTAGGCATTTTATTAAGAAAATTAGCCATCTAGGGTATGTTTGGTAAAACTAGCTGGAGGCTGGTAGCTTGAAGCTGTTAGCTGCAAGCTGGAAGCTTTTTAAATATATTTTGCCATTTTGGTGTTTGACAGAGTAGCTGGAGCTTTTAATAAAATGTATAAAATAACCAAAATGGGCATAATTAAAAGCTTGTAAAGAAGGTTTTTATTTTGTTTTTAAAATAGAATGGGTATTTATGTCATTTACTAATTAAAAGCTTGTAGCTAGTAGAGCTTTTTCTTAAAAGCTAGTACTAGTAGCTTTTCACTATAGAGCTTTTTCTCCAACCTAAAAGCTTCCAGCTCCTTCAACCAAACAAGGCTTTTTATTGAGTAGGAGCTTTTTCTTAACAGCTTGAAGCTCCTTGCCAAACATAACCCTAGTGTGTGTGTGTATGTGTATAATCTTTTTTCTAGTTGTTTAGTTTCTAACTAGCAACTACATGGATTCTTACAGATTGATGGTTTCCGATTTGATCTTATGGGTCATATGATGAAAAGTACCATGGTAAGAGACCATATCTTATTTCTCTTATTGTTTAAGAGAAAAATTCAACTATCACTAATTAGCTTATATGCACCCAATAATGATAACACAGAAAAATCATGCGGGCCAATTATCAAATTTTCATAATAATAACATTAATAGCAGTGGAATGGGAAGTAAACCAAAAGGAAACTTTAAAATGATATATAAGTTCTTTTTCTTATCATAGATGAATGCAAAGAGTGTGCTTAAGAACTTATCAAGGGACAAAGATAACGTTGACGGTTCGAGTATTTTCTTGTAAGAATGAAGGCATCCTTCTTTAGTTGATAATAGTTGCATGCCCTAATCCTTCTTTTTATTTGCTCATTTTCGTTTTCAGATATGGTGAAGGTTGGGATTTCGGTGAAGTGGCAAACAATGGCAGGGGGGTAAATGCGTCACAGTCGAATCTTGGAGGAAGTGGAATTGGGAGGTATGCCTTTCATTATAATGTATATCCATTTCTCTTATAAAATATGACTATTTGAATGTAGTCATTTATTGTTGTGTTTCATTCAGCTTTAATGATCGAATTCGGGATGCGTTGCTTGGCGGGTCTCCTTTTGGTCATCCTCTTCAACAGGGTTTCCTCACAGGGTTATCTTTGCAAGTAATGCTAATGTATCATTTTGTTTCTCTTTTTGTTAATGTATAGTGTCGAATGAAGTCTTTTATCTTATTTAGCCAAAAAGATTGTAACTTTGTACAGTGGTAACCTTTTTGCAGCCAAATGGTCATGACCATGGTACTGAGGCTAATGCAGCGCGTATTCTTGCTTTGTCAAAGGATCACATTCAGGTAAAGTACCATTCACAAACGATGATGACGATAAGTTAATAATTGATAACCGTCTTTAAAAGATTCTATTGGCTGATATTTGAACCTAAATGGTCACAACTAACTAAATCATGTTATCTAAATTCCCCGACTGTTTACGTTAGTGATGAAGTTCATAATAGTTTGTCTACTTGTGTTTTTCTAGATTATGTTAATACATTTGGTATGCTTTGTTTTCAGTTATTCACAATTTTAACTTTTGTAGGTTGGGATGGCTGCAAACCTGAAAGATTTTGTGCTGACAAACTGTGATGGGCAGGAGGTAAAGCATGCATCTGAATTCTCAACTACAGTCTGAGCATTATTTTTTAGTATCTTGCACTGCTAGTTTTAGTTATCATCTTAAAATTTTGCACCATCCAACTTTCCTTTAGATGTTCAATATTAACACGTCATTTTCAAATGGCTGACTCGGGTATGTAATGTATTATCTCGAATGGTTCAAGTTGGTAAAATCTATAAAATTAGCTCAACAGGAAATGGGTCAACCAGGTTGAAAGCCTCATATAGTGTAATTTTAGTGCATCGAACCTCGTAATTTATGTTGTTAAATAAATAATATTAATATTATTGAAAACGTCGTTCTTTTTTCTAATCATGCATGACACGCCTATTGCTTATAAAAAGTATAAAAATTTAAACCTAAGGTGTTTATAGCCAACCAACCGGTGGAAACAGTATCTTGTAACTCAAGCTCCCATTGTGCCAAATCTGGGGCATGTATCTTCTTTTTCCTCACAGATATCTTGGTTTTAGGTTAAAGGGTCAGAAATTCAAACTTATGGTGGAGCTCCTGTTGCATATGCTTCACAACCAGTGGAAACAGTAAGGTTTCATCACATTTAGAAAGTGTACATTAATTCTCTTTATTTTCTTATTTAATATCTATTATCAAACCGATTTCATCTTTCATGTCCTGTAACGATTCTTGTGTTGTTGCAGATTAACTACGTGTCTGCTCATGACAATGAGACCCTCTTTGATATTATTAGTTTAAAGGTACACTGAATTAAGCTTGTACAAAACTAAGTGTTTTTATATTTTGTTCTAACTAGTTCTTTCATGTCAAAGACACCAATGGAAATTTCTGTTGATGAGAGGTGCAGGATAAACCATTTAGCGACAAGCATCATAGCACTTTCCCAGGTTGTGAACTTTCTCATAAAAATGATTTTTTTTTTACTCTGCCTCCCGAAAAGAATTTGTTTCACTATTCTTATCTATCCCCATGAGAATATTATTTCAAAATTACATTATGATTTTGTTGATATTACTTAGAATTTATTTGATATTCTCATAAGTTCATAACAAAAGGGTACCAACTGACAAATTGCCAGGGTGTTCCATTTTTCCATTGTGGAGATGAGATACTACGTTCGAAGTCTTTAGACCGTGACTCGTACAATTCTGGAGACTGGTTTAACAGGTATAGGTTCTATTCCCTTTCAAATAATCTTGTCACCTTGGTTTTAAAATGCGTGATGCGCTCAGTTGCGTTTTGATCCCAAAAGCTGATGTGCGATGTGTGATGCGCGCACATCATGTATGCGAGGAGTTTGCTATGTGAAAAATTATTTATAGATCATATTTTAACTTGTTAACGTTAAACACTAAAAATTTAGAGATTAAAATATATAAGTAAATACAAGAAAATAGCTTTAGTACTAGGAAAGAAGTTCAATATAACCTAAATAACCCTTGAACTCTTATGTGTACAAGTAATCTATGCGAAGGTACAAGTATTCTATGTAGGAACTCACTTATCAACTTCATCAGCTTATATTACAAGCTTATTAAGCACATTCTACAAGCTCATTGTACAATTTTACTCTATAGTGGTTGATCTCACAAAAATGCATGCATCAGGGCACATCAGGAGCGCATTATGCGATTTAGAGCGCATCATCCTCGCATATTTTAGAACCAAGCTTGTCACATGAAAAAGAAATATAAATCCCACTATGTTAATTTAACATATGCAAATTCATCTTTTACAGGATAGATTTTAGTTACAACTCAAATAATTGGGGCGTTGGCCTTCCTCCAAAAGGGAAGAATGAAAAGAGCTGGCCATTGTAAGATTTTTGTTATTGTAGTTTGCTTTCTTATCTCACCTCCTTTGACCATTTTCAGAATTTGATGCTCACTCTGGCCCTGTTTGACTATGTACCACTTGTTTAAATTAAAGTTCGTGCATTTGTCAAATATCTAAATAACCTTTAATGAAATAAAAGCAAGAAATGATAAGAGACCAAATTCAATACACCAGTCTGAAACTTGCTTGCGAAAGAATTGTTTATGGATTACTTGAATGCCATGTTTTCTTGTGCAGAATCAAACCAAGATTGGCTTCCCCATCATTCAAGCCTTATAAAAGTCACATGCTATCTGCACTTGAAAACTTTCAAAATCTGTTACTCATTAGATACTCTTCAGTTCTATTTCGCTTGAGGACTGCAAATGCTATCCAGGTCAGCATCACCGTGAATATTTTGATTTGATGAAAACTTGAGAATTCACATATAAATTAGTTCAAGGGTAAGAACTAGAGGTGGAAATTTCGACCCGTGTACTACTGTACTTATTAATTGATCTATATGATCAAACGGGTCAAATAAAATAAGCTAAAATGAGTCAAACAAGTTGAAAGTCACCCCATGTGTAAATTTATAACATAAAACTTCCTTAATCATTTTATTAAGATAGATTATTCTTGAAATATTAATGATTTATAATTATACATTGCGATTTGCGACCTAAACCCTTGCAAAACTTACATCCAGGAACGAGTGCGATTCCACAACACTGGTCTATCACATGTCCCAGGTGTCATAGTAATGAGTATTGAAGATGGCCATGAAGGTGTTCCAGGGTTGACTCGTCTTGACCCAATGTGAGTAATTTTCCGATATATATTACCATTTAATCATCAGATGTCAGTTAACCATCATATCAAGACTTTATTTTTTCTCATAACAGCTATTCATACATTGTGGTCATTTTCAATTCTTGCCCGACTGATATCTCATTCGCAAGTCCTGTGTTACGTGGGAAAGCTCTCCAATTGCACCCAGTGCAGGTGTGTTTTGTTAGAAATAAAGCACCATGCTTGTTTTTATCTGTTTCATTAAAGATTTTTATCTTGCAATTTCTTGTCTGTGCAGATGATGTCAACTGATAATATAGTGAAGAACTCATCGTATGATCCATCAACAGGATGCTTCAGCGTTCCTTCAAAGACAACTTCTGTATTTGTTGAGCCTCGCAACATTCAAGAGTAGATGAAGATATGGAATTTACTTTTTAGTGTCCCATGAAATGAGTTGACTTTTGAGGTCAATTCTGTTTCTTTATTAATCAAATTGATGCATATATTTCTACATACCCAACTCGAATAAGAAGTTTCTATATGTAATTTTGTTACCTTAATAAATGTAAAAAAAATCATTAAAAATGAATAAAATTTCATAACAACTTTAAAGTCAAAACCAGTCTGACCTTAAAAGTCAATTTTATGGACATGCTATCCCTATATTTTAGTCAGAGTATGCATAAAGTTATTGTCTTGAAAGGTGAGATAATTTTATTTTATTTATTTGCTATTGCCTTTTTCACCCGAGCTTCATGATCATGTATTTTACATGTTACAATTAGGCGACATACCACTGTTAATAGGATTATTGGGTGCATGTAGAAGGGCTTGCCACGGATCTAGACCAAGTGATTTCGACTTACCAAGACATGCATGGTACTTTACAAGTGGATGATGCATGCCGAAACAAATCATGGTCATTGTAGCCAGATTATTCTCATTCACGCCATGATTCTCATCACACTTGTAAGATACGAGTCAGAAATGCATGCCAATGCAAGTAGGAATCTGTGGATTGTGTCAAGACTTTTAAGTTGCTAATAATTATAATATAATTTTGTGAAAGTCAGCTCCTCCTTAGTTGTGTGCATTGCTGATCAATTGTTTGGAATCCTACTTGTATTTAAAAAAAATGTTGATTATTGATATGATCTAACAGCTTATATATCTGATAGGGACAGATTCTTTATATAAAAAGTTATTACTGTCATCATAATACTCCTTCCATCCCAAAATAACTGCAACAATTCCATATTTTTTTTTAAACATTAAGGTAAGATTTACCTATTTGCTCACAATAATCATTTCTGTAATGGGAAAACAAGAATTCCATGGTTGGCTGCTCTTGTGAAAGTTTAGGCTTGTAGTATAATTTACTTTATTGATGATTTCCTGTATATTATGATTGACATTTTATATTATTATTAGATTAGATATATTAAAGGTGTTGGCTTTTGATTAGTGGCAGCTAGCAATAGCATGTCATGTTGACCGTTGAGTTGCTTGGAAGCAATAAACTCAAAACACGAGTAGTGGAGTGGAGTGAAGGGAATAAACTTGTACCATAAAATAAGATGCACAATGGTTTGAGAATATAGCCTGTATTTTGTCACTAATTTCCTCGATATACACGTTCTGACGTAAATAATGTATTGTATGTATTAAATTCTATATATCTAACGAACATATATACATAAAAATTTTCAGTATAAATTTCTTTTTAACACAATTTATACGTTGTTAAATACTAAATTTGTTATTGAAATAAAAGTAATAGTTTGTGATGTGAAAAATGTAAAGATTTTTATGTGATGAAATGATCACTTTGAAAAAGTTTTGTGTGAAGGTTTGTAAACGTTGCTAATGTATGAGATAACTACGGAAGTTTTAGTTAATTGAGAAAATTACGCAATTAGTCCCTGTGGTTTGCCTTTAGTTTCACCTTTAGGTATTAAAGTTTAAAAGTTTCATGTTAAGGGTTTAAGTTTAGTTTTTGTTACATAATAGGGTATTAGCACTAACGGAGGTTAATATTTAACTGAGTTTACCTTCATATGACAAATGGTAAACCACAAGGACCAAATGTGAAATTTAAGTGGGGCCCCACCTGATAATCTAAAATAAAAAATATTCATGCTTGAAGTGGGGGTCGAACCCAGGTTGATGACCAGGTTGAACCTAACATCCAATTTTTTAGCCAACTGAGTCACTTGTCGATTTTGTTTATTATTGAAACGTTTTTTATAAATCCGATTATCAGATTGAACCTGCATACCCGCAAACCCCCAAATCCTGGTTTTAATAATAATATATCAAACAAGGTGTCTGACAGTAACAAAAAATCTTGTCACTCATTACTGCTAATCTTAATCTTAATGTCTTCTTCCCTTCAATCGCGCTGCTTTTCTTTATTTCTCTTTTAATGGAGTTTCTTTAACACAAGACTACTACTGTTACAAAACAAAGTTCCTACCTTTTTCTTATTTATTTAAACTTTTATCACACACAACAAAAGCCCATCACTTCTTTTGCCCACTTTTGAGATGGGTTTGATGTATGGGACCAAACAGAGTCATAACAGCAAGATTTGGTCCGGGTCGGGTTCAGGGTACTCTGCTAAATGGGTCACATTCTTCTGCATTGCTAGCTTTTGTTTGGGTGTCATCTTTATTAACAGGTTGGTTGCAGATTTGATGTTCTTTGTTTCTTGAAATCTTGAATTTTGCAGTGTGTTTTACTTTTTTTAAATAAAAATAATGTTTTTACTGGTATTAACAAAATCCAGGATTTGGGGAATTGGGGGTATGCAGGTTCAACCTGATAACCGGTTTTATAAAATAACGTTTTAGTAATAAACCAAATCAATAAGTGGCTCAGTTGGTTAAAAAATTGGATGTTAGGATCGACCCGGTCATCAACCCGGGTTCGACCCCCACTACAAGCGTAAATATTTTTTATTTTAGATTATTGGGTGGGACCTACTTAAATTTCACATTTGGTCCTTGTGGTTTACCATTTGTCACATGAGGGTAAACTCAGTTAAATATTAACCTCCGTTAGTGCTAATACCTTATTATGTAACAAAAACTAAACTTAAACCTTCAACGTGAAACTTTTAAACCTTAATACCTAAAGGTGAAACTAAAGGCAAACCAGAGGGACTGATTATGTAATTTTCTCTAGTTAATTAGTTGGGTGAAATGGATTAGAGATACTCTGAGTTTTGAGTAGGAATCTTAATTAGTAAATTTTATTAGAAACCGATCATATAAGTTGGTAATGTTTACGGTTGGTATACGTGTATATATTCACTCAAAGTGTTTAGTATGTTTTTTTAATCATTTTCGTTAAAGAATATTGATAAATTAAAAAATGCATCGATATGATTTAACAATATTCTTCTTATGAGAACTAATGGAACACCTTAGTTAAGATATGTATGTTTAATAATTAATATTATGACTTGCGTAATTAAAGACACGTGTTAAACTCATGCAGCGGTATGTTTAATGTCTAAGTTGTTGCTAGAATTTTACGCACTTAACCGAACGAATTTACCATCAATCTATAATACATGTGTCCATGGCGAAGGATAGTTGGGCCTGACCCGCACCATTTTAAGGGTCCCTTGACTTCCGGCCCCTCCGGAACAAAATTTTCACGCTTCGCCACTGGATGTGTCTCGTTCTTAAAAACATTTTGGTGATGGAGTGAGGCATCTGAAAGTGATTCTTTGCTTGGCCTAAAACTTACATACACTCCACATTTGGTGCTTTTTGGTCTTTTTAAGTGCACCTCACACACCCAACCAACCAACCAATAACTCAATAATTTAAGTTTGCACACTCACTTGCTTTTGTGGGATGCATGTAATGTGCCATTATTAGCTTACAATAGATTTGGTACGACTTAAAAGAGATTGTGCAATCATTGGAATTTAATTATTGGCAGTAAAATAAAATTATTCGTAATGAACATTAATGTTTGGTTAAGTCATATTTGATAGTTTTAACTTAATAATACATGTATTTGACTGTTACTGCTTTATTTTTATCATGTCAAATCGTTAACAAAACTAAAATCTTAAAAATGTTTTCTTTTATATGAAAACATGGCATATGAGTCAAGAATATAATTTCGAACACTTTTAGAACATTACTTATGCATATTGCATTTTAAATCGTCAATTAAGAATGTCAACCCATTACCTAACCAACTAGAATTGTAAATGTTGGTAGGATAGACAAAAAGAAGGTCATGGGGTGGTGCACAAATGATTCTTTTAAAGTTCACTTGTCCACTTAAGTTGTGTTTTATCTCATTCAAGCGGCATTGGAACCGTCTCATCGAACTCTATGATCTTAGTTTTTAGGTTTTCGCTTATTTAGATTTTTTGCTTGTAGTTTTTAGAATTTACGTTATATCATTGTGTCTTTTATGTAGCATTGTGTCTTTTAATATAGGGATGAATAATTGGTGCTAGATATACGACTTCCATTGTAAAGATCTAAATTTCGCCCGTCCAACAAGAGGTCATTGACATCAATCAATCCATGAATGAAGAATATTAGTGTACTAATTCTCATTTCCTATATATCATGCACATTCCCCTTAACCCCATCCATGATCCCACCCCACCCCCACACCATCTCTCCTACGCAACCATATATATTAGTATTCACCGTCACCTCTTAGTTACTCTTTTTCTAGCTTCAATCCCATTCCATTCCTCCTTTACCAATTCCTCCATCTTTTCTAGGTGTGGCTCTGGAGTGGCATTCAAGCTACCCAACCACCCATGGATAATAATCCTCCCATTCCGCCACGACCCACCACCACCACACCCATCGTCTCTATCGATGACGACGGTCTTCCATCCATTAATCCCACCACGATCTTCAAACGCAAACGCACAAAACGTCAAAGACCCACAACCAATGCAACACATTCTTCTCCACCATCATATTCCAACTTCATCACCACCACGGAAGATGAAGACACCGCTTACTGCCTCATTCTCCTCTCCAAACATCATTATAATACCATTAATTCTCATATCGACGATTTCTCCAACCCCGACTTCAAGTTTAACAGCAAAAAATTCATACAAAAATCCTCAAACGACCCTGACGGACGCACTGGAGTCTATGTTTACGAGTGCAAAACATGTAGCCGTACGTTTTCTTCTTTTCAAGCTCTTGGAGGACATAGAGCTAGCCATACAAAACCAAGAAGTATTGAACCTGACCAACCAAAACCGTCACCAATTACGTTATCTAACGAACATGACCCGTCACGGTCACCACAATTACATTTAAAAGTTTCTTTGCCGATAAACACAAACAAATTATCATCCACTAAGCTTCATGAATGCTCTATCTGTGGTGCGGAATTTAATTCCGGACAAGCGTTAGGCGGCCACATGCGTAGACACCGAGCCGCTAACGCTAACACCACTACCACCACCAACAACACTAACTTATCTTTGATTCCGTACAGTCATGTGGTGGTTGATGAACATGATGATCAAAAGTCAACGGATGATGGTATATGTTTGGATTTAGAACTTAACCTTCCGGCACCATTGGAAAGTAATGGGGCTGTCTCCAAACAAGATAAACATAGGGAATCGAGCTACAAATGTTTTGTCAATCAGAACAAACAGCAACCGTCTGTTCATTTATCTGTTGCTCCAACAATATTAGTGGATTGTTATTACTAAAAAAGGTGGCAAAGGGTTAATTTGTTTTTTACATTTTGTATTTGTTTAATTACACATTTAATCTTGTTAAGGTATGTAAAATTGCTTATCATACCTACATTTTTTTAAATTTTTTTTATTTAATTGGTATAAATTCTTTGTATAATTTGATTACATTGTTCATAATTAGCAATTCTATATTCTTTTAAAGGTGTTTATCAAATCAGTTTATGGGTTATTAACTTATTATGCTTGTTTCATTATTTCAGTTTTGATTTTTTAAACTGACTTTGAACTAAAAACTCAAAACTGAATTTTGGGATTGGTATGGTTCAAAAATCACAAGTTAAAATTTGATTATTAAGCAAACTCGATTTGAAACATTCAAAAATTAACCAAAATAGAATTTATAATTCTTATTTGGTTATAGTTTTTATTTTTTAAGCAAACTGTTTTTTTGTTCCTTTTTTAGTACTATTGGCTTTTGATTTGTGAAAAGTGGCATTCTTTTCTTGTCCATGTCTATTGCTTTCCTTGTTTTCCAAGTAACTGAAAGAGAGGTTGGCAATGTATTGCATTACCATCATAATCAAAGATTCAATTGGGATTTTCCTTCTAAAATATACCATTAACATCGGTGACCCTTAATCCGATCAGTAATTAAATGTAAATAAAAGTAATTAACATCGGTGCCTAAACAATGAACACATGTCCTCACGTCTAACAATTTGTCAAAAGAATGATTAAACAGATTCTAAGTTTCTAACACATCGTATCTGTGTTTAACCGTAAAACTCCAGTTGATGGTCGTGTGTACTAGCTTATAGAAGTAGACCAGTGAAGAAAATGAAGATAATATAAAACCTGCAACATACAGAGAAACAAAACAAAACATGTGTTAGAACAACAAGAAAACACAAAAACGACGTTATAAAAAGGTAACAAACATTCGTGGAACCAGAAATTCTTAATCCGGGTCATCATAAGGCTCCTTTCTCCACCCGCTATAACTAGAGATCCAATTAATAAGTTTTTTTTATAGAAAAACCTTAGATTTTATACATAAAAATCCGATAAAATTCCTACTGTCAGGTTAGCATACACTCTTGACCCCCTCTGGTTCCACCCCTAGTAACAACACCATGATCACCAGTTTATCGATTGGGTTGTTGCGTAAGACGACGGCTTTGGTGGCGTCGGTGTTGGCTTTGGTGGTGGGATAATAGATCCTGAAACACAAACTTAATGGGTGATCATCCTAATTATTAAAAGAAAAATAATAATGAAAAAAAATGGTATACAAACCACAATATAGAAGGTTAGATGGAGGTTGGCGTTCTTTAGCCGGATTAGGGTCAGGGTCGTAGACCCGGATATAAAGTTCCTGGCCTAAGTACCAATGCTTCAAGACTTGTGAACGTAGGTTCCACATTCCTGGGTTGTCTAAATATGTATAAACCGCGGTCCATGCCCTTGGGTAAACTTGTACCGTTGATCGCACAACTGGATCATAAAGATTATATGTTGATCGCATATCAGGAGTCCATTCTCCGTCACCAAACCTATAATCCAAATAAGAATTAGATATGCTTAAGCCTGACAAAATGGGCGAGTCAGGTAACTGGTCAAACGGGTTATGATCAAAATGATAGAATGTGCACCAACTCTTATCAAGTTTGTACATTGATATAAATAGATACATAGATCATAGATAGATGGATGGATAGATATCCTTACCCTACAACGTAGAACCCAAAACCGTCCAAATGCCAAGTATCGATAACTTGCAAGTTGTTCTTAAACACAATTTCAAGCCATCCGTTGTGAGTCCCGGAGACAACAAAAGTTCCATCAATAGCAACAGGACTAGATGAGTTAGAGGGATATGCATCGAGTTGGTAAGTACCCGTGCCATTGTTATAGTAATCAGCTAGTTTCAAAGCGGTGTTGGGAACACGATATGATACATTGTTAACAGTGTAACGAACAGAGCGATTGATTTCAGCTAACGACCCTTGGAGAATAAATGTTTGAGATAATGTAACATTCGACACGTTGAATGTTCCTTGTGGGTTTGGTCTTGCTGCACCCGCGGTCAAGTTCCACCTAGTATACAATAAAATTTAAGCAAATTGAAAAGGGGATTATGAACATTTTACATCAAAAAACTTTTGGAACACAAACCAAATTTGCATATGATATTTACCTTATTGACTTAGCTTGATTAACCGAAAAGCTAAGGTCAAACGGGTCAGGACCGGCTGGTAATGGGCCTTGGGCAGGTGTAGTAGAGGCATCATAATGTAACACCCCAACACCAACTAGGTTACTAGATTCAGGTGCGTTAACCATTTTAGGGCTCGCCACAATGTAATAGTCGGCTCTGGGCTGGTTTGCGGTTACCAAGACCGAGTAAGATTGGCCGACATGTATGTCAATCGAATCTAACATTATTTGGCTCGTATATGACCCCTCTGTCTCAACTAGTAGCATTTGATGATTTTGAATCCTGAAATTGATGCTCCATTGCGTTCCCACGTTTGATATCCTTATTAAATATGTTTCATCTATAAAATAATTAATAGCAAATTATTATTTATAAGTTTGTTGGGGGCATACTCAATGCATAACAAATATCCTGTATATAACTACAAGAAACCGCGTAAATGTGTGTGTTACTTTAACTGCAATACATAAGTTGGTTATGCAACTTTTTTTTTTAATATAAAGTTAATGTTTCACACAATTAGAAGGAACATCACATAAGGATAGTAGGTAAGCGGGCAATAAGCTGCGCACCACCCCTTTCTGGATCGAAAATCCCAATCTGCTAAATAAGAGTTTCTCTCCAACTATGCCACTATATCTAGTTGGCATTATCTACATAAACTTGTTATAATTCTTTACTTAAAATTGGTTATGTATTCAACATTTTATATTGGGTCAAATAAGTTAAGTTTTCTTTAACCTTTGTTGGTACTTACCTTCTTCAACAACAATTGTCTGATTTGATTGTGGGTAACGACGACGTCCATTCAAAAGCATTGACGTTGGAAATAGGCCAGTGTCTGACTTTTTCAAAGACGAACGAATGTCCTGGGAATTTTATCAGAAAAATCAATAATATTGGGGGGGGGGGGGGGGGGGGTGGATGTTATCTATGATCAAGCTAAATGTGTCGTGTGTGATGTGTTACCTTAAAACTCTCATTGTACCAATCTCCAATGAGAAGATCGAATTCGCCACGTGGTTTAGGAAATGGAACCGGAATAACAACCCGGTTGTTGACTCGGATTGGGCCAAAAGCTCCACCAGCCTTTTGGAAGTTGATGGAGGGAAAATAAGAGAAAGTGCCAATTTGATCTTTGAGAGTGAACACATAAGTCCAATTAAAACCGGGCTTTATCGGGCAGTTAGTACCCGACACTCCGTCTTGCCATGAGTTTAGCCTTTGTTGTATACCATTCCTGAAAAATGGATCACAACTTGGTTCATTAGATGGGCACTCATGGGCTATATGAGTATATGGTCAAGATATGGGCCAACTAACTCCCTTTCTACAAGCCCTTAGAAGGTAGGCCCAATCATTATAGAGCTTTGGGGACAATTGGATTCACCAATTAAATAGGGCCATCTTATTCGCACAAGGTTCACGCAACCCTTTATTTTATCTGCACAATCCTATACGGCGTGTAAATGTTTCCCAATGATTGGCAATCATGTACACATGGGTCTTTATGCGTCGTATATGCCTATATGGGTCGTAGAGGGTTTTTATTTTTAAGATTGTGTTGGAATGGATGTGTTGGGTCTTTATGTGCCGTATAGACTTTTACGCCCGTGAAGGACAAACCCAACACATCGATTCCAACACAATCTTAAAAAAAAAAAAAAACCCTCTACGGCCCATAAAGACCCATGCGTACCTGAATAAATGATTGGGAAACATTTACGGGCCGTATAAGGTTGTGCATATAAAATAAAGGGTTGTGTGAATAACCGGAGCCATTAAATAAATTTAATATTTCATTTAATATTATTATGTTAATAATAACGTATGAAACACATGAAACATAGCTTTAAAATCTAACGGAAATAGTTGAATGTAACGTTGTATATCGGAAAAGCCTACCAAGTGATCAGAAGAGGTTCATCCATGTTATTATAGACGTTAACATATATAATGTCGTTGGTAGTTGCATTAATCAACGGGCCAGGAAACATCCCATTGATCGTGATGACCTGTCAATAATAGATAACTAAATCAATCAACATTTTCTTTAACCACCTTAAAAGAAATAGAAAATGCACCATACCGGTTGATCAACTGAAACTGGTTTTATAGTTGTATCGATATTTACTTGCCACTCAAGAAAAATTTCATCGGCATTGACCAACACGAGTAATAGTGTCGTAAAACCAACAAAACGTATTAGACAGAAACGATGGTGAACGAGAGCCATATCATAGGCGATCATGTGATGATATTTGAACTAAAAATGATATATAATCTAGGATCATATATTCGAATGGTTTGTCAAAATATGGACAAAAAACGGAGATAATGGTGAGAATTTCATAGTGTAACATGACAATAAACTTCGGTTTCGGAGCTAACAAAGTAAAACAAGAAGGATCTGTATTATAACTGTTGTCATGTTGTGTTGTACACTTTTGTAAGTTGGTTTTGGTTATTTAAATTATGTTTGGGCCCTGCTTAGTCCAGCCCAATCTTCTCAATTTTGAACCTGGGATGCAGAAAGCCCAGTCTTGGAAGGACCAGATTATCAATTGCTTTGGAAAATCAAAGCCTAAATTGGTTATGGCAATTTTTTCAGGTTGGAAACCCAACCTTGTTGTCAACCCAAACCGAAAGTGATTTTCGAAACGCTTTAGTCGAACACGATTATAATCCGAACTGAACCGTATGGTTGAAATTGTTTTCTTATATTCGAAAGTCATAATATGTAGTTATATTTATATATATTTTTTCTAACACTTAGATATAATGAGTGAGTATCGATATTGTACCATTAAACTGACCGTATAACATTAGTACCAACGCCTATATATTCATTTTTTTGATTTTGTATTTTTCTCTATTCGAGAAGGGTGATAGCCCGTGAAACTAGACTCTGACTCTTCTATTACATTATGTAGAAGTCCATTCTCGGTCTCATATCAGTATTTTTGCCAACAAGTACCAAATTGGTACCACGTGACCGTAACCGGTAAGTGTATTCGTTTTTATGGTCTTTTTATTGATGTAAAACACATGTCAATATTCGTTTTTATTATTTTTTTATTATAGAATGAGTATTTGTGTCATTTACTCATTAAAAGCTTGTAGCTAGTAGGAGTTTTTTTTAAAAGCTTCAAGCTCCTTCAACCAAACAAAGTTTTTTACTAAGTATCGTCGGTATTGTCGTTCTTAAAACCTTGAAGTTTGAAGCTCATAAAAGCTCTTAAAAGTTCCTTCCCAAACATATCGTCGTTCAAAAAAAAAGTATAGCAAACACACGTGGTAAAAAACATAGTAATCATGTGACATATGCAAGATTAGACGATCAGGATTTTGACACACACGTAAGTGGGTGTGTTTTCACTAGGTGTGTGTTTCCACTGTTCATTCGGTTTAGTTAGACTATCCTCATTGGTGTGCAAATCCAATGGTTCACCAAAAATAACATTAAAATAAATAAAAAATGGTAATAATCCCACAACCCGGTTGGTGCACCAACCAAGGGTTGCAACCGAACTACACCCCATTAATTTAATAACTCAAATAACTTGTTATATTTAAACTTAAAAATAAAACTAAATACACCGTATTTCTTAACTTTTTTTTGTGAATATCCTGATATAAATTTTATTAAAAACCGAGCTCGTTTAAAAAAAACATTTTTAGGATGATTTGGGTTGTGAATGTGTGTTAAATTTTGAGTAGGGTTGGGTTGTGTATGTGTAAGAGAGAGAAATTAGTTTTTTATTTGAAAATTGGGTTGTGTTGGTTGTGAATGGGGATAGTCTTACTAATCTATAGAAAAAATTTAGTTACTTATCTATAGGAAAAAATTTAATTGTTTTTAGAATAAATAAATACCAAGTTGTTGAAATAAATCCAACTTTTGAGACTTGGATAAGTTATCATGATGGACCTTACCTTGGTATCAACATCAAGACGTTTCTTGAACGATGGGCAACAGGTTTGCTTTGCTTGTACTCCACAATGCTACTATTTAGACTGTAGGGAGTGGAGGGGCGGGAAAGAGGGGCGTGATGCGCCATGTGGCAGTTGTGGGGACCGTGTTTGAAGGGTGAAAATTGTGGGGAGTGGAAGGGGGCGGGAAAGGGGGGGAAGGGAATAATATTATATTGTGTTAAAGTTAAAAAAAAAAAAACAAAAAAAAATCGGACCAATCAAAAATCACCACCTCACCTCCACCTCTCCCCCCCGCCCGGCGAGAATTCCCCGCCCAAGGGGCTCCCGCCCTCTTCCCGCCCACCACGGGACGGTGTTCCCGCCCCAAAAGCATTCCCGCCCCTTCCTTCCCCGCCCCACTCCCTCAAGTCTTAATAATCAACTCTTTAAACAATTTTAATTTAAACATAAGTTTCTACAATGGCATGTGAATAGAAATAGTTTGTTTTCACAAAAAAAGCTTACTTAAATTTTAGTTTCCTAAAACTGAGGGAAAAAAGTTCATGAGAAAATAAATAAACTCAAACCAAGTTTTAAACTTTTAAAAGTTTAAAACGATTCATAAATATCTCTCGTGCTATTTATAACCAATAAAAGTAAAATTATTTGAACATAAATAATAATATAAAATATCTAATGAATTATTTTTTTCATTAATAAACTTTAAAATAAAGGATAAATTACATAAGAATGGTAGGTAGACGGGCAACAAGCTGTGTCACCACATTTTTCTGAATAGAAAATTCTAATTACTAAAAACAAAACACCTCTCTTGAGAGATGAAAAAGTTATTGTGCACTATCTGCTGAACCGTATTACTTCCGATACCAAAGAACCCAATACATCGAAAGTCAGGTGATCGAAAACACGTTGATTATCATAGTGAATAAATAAATAATTTCATAAGGAGTGCATTTTCAATGAATCGTAGATAAAACTAAGAAAACGAGCAAACATAAAAACAAAAGAAACTATTAATTCTCCCCAACAACCTAAAAAAATAATAAAATAATACTAAAATACATGACGTAAAATATCTACAAAGTACAAACTATTCAACTAAATCCTTAACCTAATCTCCCAAAGCAAGAACTCCAGATCAAATTACATGTATCATTGCACAACGTACAACTCAATATCCCAAACAGCAAACTAACTCTAACAACTTTATCTCTGGAAAACAAAACCATCAATCAAAACCCCCCAAAGGGAGCAAACAGAAGCATACGACTCTCACTTTTCTGTTTCACTATTTATGTTTTTCGATTTCCGTGTCAAGCAAGCAATCTGTTCATCCATCAATGGTTGGTTGTTTCTTAACCTAACAACCTACACACATGTAGTAATTCACAATCCAGTAGAGTCACCCATTCGAATTTAAACACAAAACCAAAGAGAGAGACAGAGAAAAAGAGACAATGAGTTATGAATTGACGACTTTGCCACTAGCTCTGCCGGCGGCGGTGACGTCTGGGGTGACGTCACCACCGCCGACGTCACTAGCACCTGGGTTTCGGTTTCATCCGACTGATGAAGAACTTGTTAGGTATTACTTGAGGCGGAAGGTATGTGGACAACCCTTTAGATTTGAAGCTGTTTCTGAAGTCGACGTCTATAAATCAGAACCCTGGGATCTTTCTGGTAGTTTTTTTTTTTTTTTTTGTATTAAGTGATTGTTCAACGTATTCACTTGTGTTTTGCTTAATTATTATACATTTATCGATTGCTAGTTGTTAGTTTGGTTTGTGAGTGTGTGATGAACCCTAAGAACAACTTCTGCATTGATGATGGAATTGCAATTGGAAACAACCTTATGATTTACCTTTTTTTTTCTACTGAAGTTTCCCCAAATTGTGTTGACTAGGTTTTTTTCTGTGCGTGTTAGTGAAGACATTAATCTTGAACATAGTTGTTAAAAGCCATTGCCTCTTGCGCCTAGGCCCATTTTTTAGGCGAGGCGATGCATTTGCGCTTTGAGTCGAGGAAATTGCGCTTTAATTTTCCTAGTGATGGTTTAGGCGCAGATTTCAGCTAGATTCCCATATTTCGGAGAGTTCCGGCCAAATTCGTTAAATTATGGTTAGATTCCAGCCAGATTTCTACTTTTATCTAAGGAAAACTACTTCTGTACACTAATACATGAGTATTTTAAAACTTTTGATACTAGCTATATGAAAGAGAGTATTATTTTAATATATTTTTACTTTATTTTCTTTGTTCGCTTTTTTTATCTAATGGCCCTCGCTTTTTTTTGCGCCTCACGCCTAGGCCTCAGGCGAGGCCTATGCGCCTTGAGTGCGCCTAGCGCCTTTGATAACTATGATCTTGAACTAGGAGATAAAGATCAAGACAGGTTTAATGAATTATTTATCGAGTCTTTTATATTTTAATTATGGATAATTGTTCGTTTTACTTAGATATGTTTATCTAGTTGGTTTGTTTAGTTATTTAATTAGTATTTGAGTTGGGTTGGGATTAGAATGAGTTTAGTATAAATAGATGCGTAGATGATATGGTCTATTGTAATTGGTGTGCTTCATTGACAAATAATAAAAAGAGCCGAACAGGTTGTTCATCCGGTGTTTGTTTGTTTGTTTGTTTGACCAAAGGGTATGGTTTTCCAACAATTAGTGTTATGGACGGAACCATTGCGAGTCACATCGGTTGTATGGGCAATGGATGTGAGGTTTATAGCCCATATGGGCCCTCTGACACACTAGACTAGTTTTTTTTAATTGAGTTCTCTTGTTTAGTCTGTAACAGTTAGGGTTTATAATTACTATGAACAATCAAAGCTCATGCTATGTAATGTGTATTCTATGATTTTATTTTTAGGATAAGATTGTACATAAAATGCACTTATTTTATTATAAAATTCTCATTTGCTAGAAAATAATTGAGACTTGAGAATGACATCTACATTGAAGAGTGAAGACTAAAATAGCAATTTGGAACAACCATGTTACTTGGTTTTTCATGGGTGTGTTGGGTTTATAAAGGGTTTCTTACATTTTTGTCATTCATGGATTTGTTAGGTTATTCAAGCCTGAAAACAAGAGATCTTGAATGGTACTTCTTCAGCCCTGTAGATAAGAAGTACTGCAATGGTTCTCGTTTGAACCGGGCTACAGGTAGAGGTTACTGGAAAGCAACCGGAAAAGACCGAACCGTTCGTCATAAGTCTGAATTGATAGGGATGAAGAAAACATTAGTGTTTCATAGTGGGCGGGCGCCAGATGGCCAGCGTACTAATTGGGTGATGCATGAATATAGACTTGTGGATCAGGAATTGGTGAGAGCTGGCATTTCTCAGGTTGGAACATTGATGATTTGAATCGCTTATGATTATTGTATTTGTATGTGGTTAGATACATATGCTGTGATATTATTATGTTTTTGGAAAGATGAACTGAAAGTCATTTGTGTTGTTTTCTTTTGTGGACGGGAAAAGGATACGTTTGTGCTATGCCGAATTTTTCAAAAGAGTGGTTTAGGGCCGCCTAATGGTGACCGTTATGCACCGTTTGTAGAGGAAGAATGGGAGGATGATGCAACCCTTTTGGTTCCTGGTGGCGAGATAGAGGATGATATGACTCCTGGTGATGAGTTGACTCTGGGTCATGGAAATAACATTGTGCAGGTATTATCTCTCTCATATTCATATATGTAGATACTATATCTATTTATATGTTGTGCACTTGTGCCACATGTTTTGATCATCTTAGTACATAAACTTATCTTAATTCTTAAGCTTATGTTGAAAAACTAAAGGAACTTGACACTTCTCACTCTTCGCGTTTGTTACTTGATCATCACGTTCCACGGGTTGTGGCATACTACTTTAATGGAAATCCCAAGATACACATGGAAAGTTTTTTATATGCTCTTCTAAAATTTCCCTGGTGTTCATTTACTTGACCCTAGGTGATGAGAAGTTTCTGTGTACGATATATTAAACAAATTCTGATGATGTTTGTCCTCGTAGGAAAATACAGTAAATTAAAGACACAAAAGAGACTCAATTGCGCGGATTTTCTTCCACATGACCCATGTTTCTTTGACATAATTATAAAAATATGCATGTTCCGTTTTATGATAGTTTATTAGTTCTGTAGTTTGTCTATTCCCATCTAGGAAACGAGACCCAAATCACCTTTTTATATATTTATGATCATTTTGGGTGTGTAAAACAAAAATAATAATACTAAAAAAAATTAGGACCTTAGACTGCATTAGAAGCAATTTGAAGTTCTTGATATTTGCTGCTTTCTGCTCTCTTACCAAGGTGAAAATTTTCTACCTCCCTACAAGGCTTCACAGGAATCAGATACTTAGGACTTGATAATAACTTCGAAAGTTACCACTTTGTTTCCTTTTCAACTTCTTGTTAGTATTGGAACTTTCAGACTTACTAGAACTTGTGTTGCTGAGCCGTTAAAAAAAAAACAGAACTTGTGTTACTGAATTACGAAATAATATAACTTTTAAAGATGCTATTGAAGTATTGAATTATGTTTTGGTTGTTTTACTATGTAAAGTGCCAACATGTGTTGCTCGAGACAAGACAGTGTATATATCATACGTTATGCCAAGACGTTAGTTGACTTTGCACTCAGCAAATAAATTCTTTTTAATATATGATAATAGTAGATGTATTACAAAATTACCTCTTACCATGAGGTGTAAAAGCTAAAAGCAACGTTTGTTTTAGGAACTGACTGCGACGTTGGTCATGCCCTTAAATTGTTGACTTCCATCCTGCAAGAATTGCAATGTTTGACCCAACACATACTACTATACTAGTAAATTCATTGACTGTTAAGCAAATGACCAAAACACCCTTGCACATTCTGTTAGACCAAATTGTATGGACCGTTCATACTCCGTTCATCATCTTTTTTTGCGGATTATATATATTTAAACAAGTTATGAATCAAATTTGTGTTTGCATAATATATATGCAAATTTCTATGTTCTTGTCTTCTCAACTGATGATACTGAACTCATTTACACAGGAAACTGCTGCGAACATGATCCCTTTCAGAAGCGAGCCTATGGTGGATCCACAAACCATCTCTTTAAGAAGCGAGCCTATGATGGATCCACAAACCATCCCATTTATCTGTAAACGAGAAAGGTCTGAAGATTGCGTTGTAGACCATGGGCCCGAGCTAGAAACCATCTCTTTGTTCCACAATAAAAAGTCAAAACAGAGTGTTGACCCGAACACCAATGGCAACAATAGAAACGGTTCAGAAGACTCGACCACAAGTCAAGATCCAAATGCACTCATGGAGTTCCCTCTGCTGCAGTGCCTTGAAGCTAATAAAAGTCAACCATCAGCAAGTCAACCCTCGTTCCATGCCTCTACCCTTGAAAAATCTGTGCCACCTGGATACTTAAAGTTTATAAACAATTTGGAAAAGGAGATCCTTAATGTTTCAATGGAAAAGGAGACTTTGAAGATTGAAGTGATGCGTTCACAGGTGATGATCAACATTCTTCAGTCCCGAGTTGATGAGTTGACCAAGGAGAACGTTGACTTGAAAAGGCGCGCTTAGGTAATTTCATGTTGGATAATGCAAATCTAGAATGTGTAGCTTTTTTTGGCACTTGGAAACACTGGGCTGCTAGCGAGGTCTAGTTTGGTTTGTGCACATGTACCCAGTTTCTAGACAGATGTTAAAAGACTCCGGAGTTTAGTTAAATAAAGCTTGGTCATGTCATGTGTATAGTCGTAAACTTTTGTTGTCGTTTTTTTTTCTTTCTGTAAAGAAAGTTTAATCTGCAGCGTCGGTTTGAATAGGAAACAATGTGCCAAATTGGGTTGGTCACTAGCTTAGAATATGGCTGGTTTTAGGGGTGTCCATGAGAGTGTTTAAAACGTTTTGGGACTAGGGCAAGTAAAAAAAAACGTACCCCTATAATATAAACTTAATAATCATATATAAAAAAGCATGATACGTCAATAATTGTATAACAATAAAGTAATCAAAACAAAAGTCCTATACCATAATGATCTGATATACTTACCGAGTTATCGTGATAGTTTAAACTAGTTGGGCCTTGTATCATTTAGGTTAAAATATAGCCCAAGGCCTCAAGGAGACGGGCCATGGGCCGTCGCCCACCAGTCCCTCGCGAAAAGGCAGCCCTGGCCTGTTTGACCTCGAAACCCTGTTATAAATAATCAGTGTGTTCTAAAGATAATATTATTTAAATTGAAATTTTAGGAGGTTTTTGCATTAAAACTTAGACTTAACAACGATTTTAAACTGTCTTTTAACTTTTTTGTAGTCGAACATTTTTAAATTTAGGGGCTGTTTGGTAGTCTCTTAATCAGCCTCTTAACCATTCAGGTCTGAATCATTCAGCATTCAGACTGTTTGTTTCAGCATCTGAATGGAATGATTAAGTGCTGAACCATTAAGCTAATAAGTGATGCTGAATGATTCAGCTCTTAATCATTCAGAGCCTCTTAACTATTCAGACCATCTTAATGATTCAGCACTTAATCAACCAAACAACCCCTTACTCGTTTAACTTGTCAAAATACACGTAACCAATTCAAACGTTCACAATATAATATGGCCGAAATGTGGGATATGATTGTTTGTCGATTGGAATATATAAAAAAAAAGTTTAGAAAGCAGAATCTTCATAGAGGTGAAGGCCATTCCAATATTAGGAATCACAAGTGTGAACTCTAGCATAAGACAATGTCAGGATAATGTGCAGATCTATCTAAACTTCCGTTACTTATAATAGAACACTAGAGTTCCGTTTTAATATACTTTTGTTATGTTTGTAGATATCAACTTGGCTTAATTGTTCTAAAACATATATATTAAGATTGCAAATAATATACTAACCACACGTTTAATTAGTTATATAGAGATTAAGTGATTAATAAACCACAACATATATAGTTATAGAGAGAGCTACGTGTGATCAAATAAATCCATAAGGACTAATTCTGATCACACATTTCGATTGCAAACATCCAATATGAATTTAAATGTGTTTAACTCCTCTTTAATGCAGTCAAAATTCACTCACAGATCTGAAATATATCATCACATTGCTAAAAAAAGCTTTTACTAACAGAAAACGTGGTGCCTTATAGGATTAATTTTTTTTTAAACGGTGACTTTCATATGCCTTAGAGGAT
The DNA here is from genome assembly GCA_032199755.1 of Ambrosia artemisiifolia. NCBI lineage: Eukaryota > Viridiplantae > Streptophyta > Magnoliopsida > Asterales > Asteraceae > Ambrosia > Ambrosia artemisiifolia. The sequence goes on from CM063517.1 coordinate 5,500,203, forward strand.
TAATGAAGCCCCAAATCCACATAGTTCGGCCTATATTAAGCACACATATGTGTGTGTAAACGATAGTTCAATACATTTTTAAATTTTAATTATAAAGTTGCGACCATCAGAAAAACAAAACATTTTAATCGAAATTTTTATCTAACCACATAATCAAATTATTTTCTCTTTTCGGTCAGCACTGTGTACCAATTGTTCATAAAAATAGTTAAAATTAGTTTATTAAACATGTCCCACATTCTAGCTAAAGTCAAAACCTTTTTGTGAACAAGGAAGTTAAATTATTCGGCTAAAGATATATATACAACTACCGGTTTCTTAACGCAACGGGAAGAGCCAACTACCACGTGGTCAATAAGTTGCATTAGAATCCATTATGAATTATCCTATTGAGGACTTCACCAATAATGCACTTAACCTATAAATTATGTGTGATGGACCGTCCTATTAAATATAGAAAATCAATAACCAAAATAACAATGTGAATTCTTGATAAATGTTCTTTTAGTAGTTTCAGTTTAGTTATTATATAATATCAAGTAAAATACAGCCATAATAAATCAAAGTTATGGGGGAAACTTCTGAATGGGTAAGTGTTGACCTACTAAGAGGTCTAAATGGTTAAGTACTGAATCAGTAAGTAATGTTTGGTTGGACATCTAAATAGTTAAAATTTCTTGTCCGCGTGACCTTGGGTTTTGCCCTGCTTCGTTTTCGTTTTTGCAGCGAACAGCAGCAACCCGATTGCCTTCGTTTTTGCAGTGAACAGCAGCAGCTCGAGCGTCTGAATCAGTCAGACTTGTCTCCAGTGCTGATTGGGTAAGAGGCCTAGTTAGACCATTTTTTCGTTCAGACGACTCTGACCAAACACTCCCACATCTGACCGAGTCAGACGACTACCCCAGTCAGAGGCATTAAGACTCAACCAAACAGAACCTTAATCTATTTGATATATGCAAATAATCTAATTAGTTTATCTTTATTCGTATTACTAACTCGAGTGAATTGCCAAATCCGTCCCTGGGGTTTGGCCAATATTGCTAGATCCATCCATTTTGAGAATTTTCAACTTCTGAGCCACTGAACTTTACACTTTTGTGCCAAATCCGTCCAATTTGCAAACTCTGTTAAAAACTAACGTTAACTCGAGGGTATTTTAGTCATTTCATCTATTATATTTAAAACCCCTTCATCCCTGTTAAAAACCCTCATTTATCTGCAACCCTAAAACAATTATAATCCACAACGATAATCACAAAACCACCAGAGTTCATCTTCTTCTTAATCAGAATAATGAGCGACGACGATTGGTATGTTCGAGAGCATGATTGGGTTGTTCGAGAACTAAATTCAAGCTTTGATCCAGCTGCTGAATATGGTTTGTTCAACGACTTAAATTCTTTCAGAAAATGTGTCTTCTTAAATTGATATTATGTTTTAATTTTATGTTTTGTATATCATTTCAGATCAATATCCTTTTTGCTTTACTTTGCAATTTCATCATGGTGGTAAGTTTTCTGAATTTCCAGAAATCAAATATGAGGATGGTAAGATCACATACATTGATAAGGTTAATACAGACTTTTTTACTGTGAGTACGTTGAATGATATGCTGATAGAGCTAGGTTATTCAGAAGATGATATAGTAACATACCATTTTAAAGTACCTGGAGAAGAAGACCTGGATTTGGGCTTAAGACCATTAGGAAATGATCAAGATGTTAATCGTCTGCTAGGTTATGCTGAAAAAACTAAAGTATTGGAGGTATATGTTGAGCACATAAGAACTCATTCTAATGAAAGTGATGACTTAGATACAGGGGAGGTTACACAAGAGGCTAGATTTGTTGAGGGCTTTAATGTGACTGAGGGCAGTGAGAATGAGGGCATTGAGAATGAGGGTAGGGAGAATGAGGGTGGTGAGGAATCTTATGAGAGTAGTGAGAGCAGTGAGAATGAGGGCAGTAAACATGATAGTGAAGATGATGATCCAGATTACATGGTTGATGAAGATAATACTGTGGAAGATTACAAAGTAGATGACATGGAAGAGTTTAGAGCAATTGTTGATTTTGAAGGTAAGGAAGATGGTGAAGAGAATGAAAGGGATTATGAAGATGCTCCTGAAAATGAAGTTGATGGTGATGACTTTGATAGTCTATCTGACTCTGATGATACTCCAATGGAAGGAGTTATTAGGCAAATTACAAAGCAGAAAAGAAAGGCCCAATTATCTATGGATGACCCATTTTATGTGACCCAAACATTTTCTAATAGAGGGTGCATAACTGATCTGGCCAAATCTCATGCTGTACACACAAGGAGACAATTGTTTATTTCAAAAAATGACAAGTTTAGATTTCGGATAGTGTGTATGGGTGGGAATCTTTCAATAGGTGGTTGTGATATTAAAGGAGGTGAGACCACATCAATTGCAGAGACAATTTCAAAGGCAAAGACTTTATCAAAAGCAAAAGGGGAATCACATGGTGGGACCAGCAAGGGCAAGGGTAAGGGTAAGGGTAAGGGCAAATCAGTAAAATCACCACCAAAAATACCTAAACCAAAAAAGAAGTATCCTAAACCCCTATGCCCCTGGTCAGTGCATGTTTCTAACATTGGTAAAAGGGGAGTTTGGAGAGTTAAAACCTACAATAAGGAACATACATGTTTGCAAACAAGAGTGGTTAATTTGTGCACTGTCAGTTGGTTGGCTAAGCAGATTGAACCTACTCTTATGGAACATGAGGTTGAATGGGATAGGTGATGGTATTCCAGAGAAGTATGTGGATAAAGCTTACTGGTTGGAGACTTGGAAGAAGGTGTATGTGAATACCATAGAACCTATCAATGGCATGGACATGTGGCCAAAATCTAGGTGCCCAAGTACCTTAGTCTCTCCAAAATACCACAAACAAGCTGGGAGACCAAAGAAAAAGAGGAAGAAGTCTGCTGCAGAGCTTCAAGAGTTGAGACAAACTGTTGAAACATGTTCAAAGATGCCAAGGAAGGCAAATTCATTGAGTTGCACCAAATGCAAAGGTAAGGGACACAATAAGAGGACCTGTTCATCTACTGGACCACCAACAAGTGTTGCTGGAAGTTCAAGTGCTGCTGGAAGTTCAGGTGTTGCTGCTGCTGGAAGTTCAGGTGCTGCTGCTGGTGGAAGTTAGTTGTCTGCTGCTTTTCTTAGTTGTCTGTTGATGTGAAATTATTTTGGTTGTTTTGTTAAACTTTGTTATGTAGTATGAATTTGGTAGTTGTCTGTGATTTGGTTACATTATGTATGCCCAAACTATGGTTATTTTGTTTTGTTAACTTTGGTATGTATTAAAGTTATGGGTTTCTATTACATGATGGTTACATTTGTGCATTTGTGCATGTTGACCCATTTGTCCACTTTGTCCAAGTTGTTAAGTTTGTGCATGTTGACCCATTTGACCCATTTGTGCATATTGACCCATTTGTTCCATTAAACAGCTTGCAGTTTCAATAACTCCATTTCATTCCATCATCCAAAAGATTACATACTGATTACAAATACATCTTCAACATTCCTACACATAATACATTATGAAAATGACCAAACAAACTAGCAACATAATTCTCAGCCTCTTGTTCTGTTTTTTCAAACTCCTTACAACAATTTCCAGATTGCTAATCCTTTCAGTCAACATTCTTGAATTTTCTTCATGCTGTCTACCTGAAATCATTAGGTCTCGGATAACAACATCAGCATTCCTGGAAACTGAATCCTCAGCCCAACATACAAACCCACAACTTCGTCCCTGTTATAATAAAGTCACCCAATTTAGTCCTAATTTAATTACGGTTTGATTTGGGGATATAATAGAGGGAAAATTCATAACCATACCTGTCTACTGCAACAATGAAATCGTCTTCCTGGGTTCATTGAAGTGTATGATCTCCGAATTATTGTTGGGGAACCACAATCACATCGAACCATCGTTTTAGGGTTTTTGGATTTGAAGTATAATTCGTTTTTTTTTGTTTTAGGGTTGCAGATAAATGAGGGTTTTTAACAGGGATGAAAGGGTTTTAAATATAATAATAGGGGTTTTAAATATAATAGATGAAATGACTAAAATACCCTCGAGTTAACGTTAGTTTTTAACAGAGTTTGCAAATTGGACGGATTTGGCACAGAAGTGTAAAGTTCAGTGGCTCAGAAGTTGAAAATTCTCAAAATGGATGGATCTAGCAATATTAACCAAACCCCAGGGACGGATTTGGCAATTCACTCTACTAACTCTTATTAAGCCTTTCTAATTTCATCCACCTAATCATAATATGATATTCTCATATTCAACAAACTTGTTTTCTATTTTTCTTCCTTTCTTTATCTGGAATAAAAAGTACAATAACTTTTAAGAAACATGATAAAGCAATTTATTTTAGGAGAAATGTATTAATCTTGTGTGATTAATAAAAGTAATCATGGAAAATGTATTATTCTTGTGATAAATAAATGTAATCACAGAGAAACTGGTTTCTATTTGTTTTGCATTTTAATAAATAATTTTGATTCCAAAAGTCAGATAATGTGGATTGTAGGTACACCAACGTAGTCTTGTAAGTCTCATTCCCTAGGGATCGTATTAATTCGAATGAAGATGTTTTAGTTTGGAAAATAAAATAGAAGTCTTATGCAAGCCAAAAATTTTCAAGACTATAATAACATCTCATTGTATAGAACACGACCAAATAAAAGAATATGTATTATATGTAGGGGAAAATTACTAAACTGATAATTACACAAACTCCTATAATACATTGATTAGGATTTAAAAACTTAGACATAACTTATTCCAGTATTTATACAAAGAATTTGGTACTTCACGATCTGTTGGCAACTTGAAGTCGCCTACCATATAACAATGATTTTAGTGCGCGCAAATATAACGAGATCTTTGACCGCTTAGGACAATGGTTGAAAAGCAGTTGGTCCGTCGACTAAATAATAACTTGTCAAGAAACATTATGTAAATACAATCCGGTGATTCTAGCTCATTGGCTGCAAACATGCACACAACCTCATTCAAACTCAACAACATCAACCATCCAGTATTTATTGAGAATTATGAGATTAACCTCAAGGACACTCCACATGACACCGAAGAACTTCGTCCAACAAACCAAAAGAAATCAAAGGAAGAAGCAAACATGAACACTAAAGCAACCAAAATATCGACGAGATGACGCCAACATTCCAAAATAAAACAGGTGTGATGGATGTGTTCAAAGACCAAATGCAAGATTCCAAAAATGTCACTTTTTAATATTCCATTTTATGTCATTTTTAAATTTTAGTTTAAATATAGGTGGGATTAACTGAGTATGATGATGATGATGATGAAATTTTAGTTTAAATATATTTGTATTATAATACAAAATATAAAAGAATATATTAGTAGAAAATAATTTTCTTTAGATAAAATAAAAAGTAATAGTATGTGATGATGTAGATATCAAAATATGTTAGTGATGTCTAGTGTAGAGTCTTAGAGATGTTAGAACATATACGAAGAAAATAACTTGCTATGAAGGAATAACACAAATAGAGATGGGTTAATCCAGACACTAAAGAGATGTACTTCATATGGGAAGTCGTACGTTTTTTTATCTATAAAGGCATGGCAAAACTAGTGAATAAATTATTTGGTCAAATTATCGGCTGTATTTATAAAACTACTAACCCCACGCGTTGCCGCGAGAAGTTGATCGATATCAGTTCAATTCTTTATGGAATCAATACGGTACCAGCATTTAATATAACAACCGAATGAGAAAACTAAAAAACAAACAACAAATTCATGATACGCTATAAAATGTGGTGATTGGTGTTTTACATCGAGCGAAAATTATAAAAACAATATCAGTACCGATTTCAATTTCAATTGTATTGATACCGGTACTATCAATGATGTTTTGAAGTTTAACATTATTATAGGTTACTAATATGTAACATCCTTAGACTGTCATAGACTCATAGCAATATTTTATCTAATATAATCTTTTTTTTAATCGAAACCAACAAGAATTACAAGTGAAGGGCGGGTAGACGGGCAACAAGCTGCGTCGCAACCCCTTTTTGAATAGTAAAACCTACTCTATTAAATATAAAGCTTGGATTGCTTCGGGAGCAAGGCCCCCAAATGTGTCAAAAGCGAAGGGCACAAATACGTGTTGGTTTTCAAGACAAACAGCTTCATGTTTCTCAACTTTCTTGGATTCAGCTTTTAAGACTGCTTGCCCTGCCACAAACCCCGAATCCCGAAGTCCTACCAAAGGAGACACCCCTGTGAGATCAACGCACGCGTGTTTGCCTTGCGTCCATCCGAACACAAGGACATCCGCTGGTCTTAGGATGGACCGCCCCTCAAGTGGATCCGTCAAAAAATTAACCGGGGCTTCTTTCCTAGTCGAAATCCCTGCTCTTCGTAAGACGTCCCATAAGACATCCCTGACCAGGTCATGTCTGTATTTAAATCCTGGCAGCTCCTTACAGTGAAGGGCATGCTCCCCAAATTTATCTAAACATGCCTTTTTGCAAACTGGACACGGCTAATCAACTGGGAACATGGGAATCATAAGTCTATACTTAAGGATAGCCCGATATTCAACAGCCGACATGTGTTGTCCTAGCCCATCGATGGGAAGGACAGTCAAGAAATCTTGGGCATGCGCTCCTTTAAGGCATTCAAACACAGCTTTCTGGCGCGGGAACATGGAAAACTTTTCTCCCATGGTTTGAAGGGTTTTACCGGTAAAAGCACTCGCCAAAATATTTTGAGGTTTTTTGGGGGCGGTGTCCTTATCCATAAACCCGCCCAAATCGAAGTCCGGGAGAGAGCTGCGAATGTTGTCCAAGGCAAGCTCATAATCCAGGTCCATCCCCACCAACCTGCTATTCCTTAAGATATGGTCTTGAAGTTCCCAGGATTGCACCCGAGAGGCCACAAAAGCATAGGCAGACACGTCCTCCGCCGAACAAAGACCAAGCCCTCCCAACCGAATCGGCAAAGACGCTAACCGCCATTGAAAATCCCCAAAGAACGCCACTCCACAAACCACAATATCTTCCGTTGCTTCACGAAGGCCTTTGTCAAAAATGGATATGGCCTCATTGGCCATGGTCGGTGGACATGTCCGAAGGCCAAACAACAGTTTGGCAACGCCCATACATGAACGAAGCAACAAAAGTTCACTTTGGGGGTCCCTCAACTTCTGCAGAAAGAGCATCTTTATAATTTCCTAGGCATAATAAAATTGTCTGTGATTTTTATAAGTTTTTTATTTGGGTTTCAAGGCTAACCCTGTAAGTATGATTTATATATATGTGCGTGTCTGTGTGTGATTATATTCCGAGAGCTTCCCGGGATAGACAAATATAATATAAAGTGACAAAATGTGTGTTACGATATAGCATAGAAATTAATGTACTACAATATGAGAAAACAACAATTTTATTCATGTGAATAAAAAATAAAAATGTATATTAAAGAGAAAATGTGCGTTTGGATGAGTAGAGGCAGAAACAACTATTGCAGGACGTGATTGAGACGGTGGTCTTGAAGGTGTAACCTTTTTTTAAAAAACGGCTGAGTTTGATCTATTCTGCTCTTGATGAAAATATAACTCCCATTTACTGTTACATTTAGTGCAAAAAAATCATTAGATAATTGGCTCGATGACTGGATCATTTTCCAAAACAATGGACTTTATGATTCTAAATGGGCCTGCTAAATAGGTTGTGTTTGTAGGTTGGTGGGTTGAGTTTTAACACGACACGAACCCGGAAATCAGGTTAGACATGTGAACATGAACATGACATATGTATTTGCGGATTGACACGGACACGACTTGTTTAAACCAAATACTAATACTTTAAAAGTAGAAATTCACATATAATTTTTGTAAGCAATCAGCTTTAAACTATGCCAATTCATACAAAAAAAAAAAGTTGAGTACTTATTTCATTACTCCACAATTTTGAACTAGAGTAATTACAATACAAAATGAGTTAAACAAGTCAACCCGATAATCAACAATCAGATTGAAACAAACAAGACATGTTTAGCAAAACGTATTTACAGGCTTGACCCCAAAACCAAAACACATGAATTTCATGTCGTTTCATACATTCAAACCCTGGTTCTAGTAGCTAAACCTGTTTTTTCTTTAAATGGATATCCGTATTCCATATATCTCATATTCCGTTTAGTTCATGAAATTCACATGCTTAACTAAAGGAGTATTGGTTGGTCTCTTCTCTACTTTACCTTTATGAATTATAGACATTTAAGTAAATAAAATACAATAAGGAAAGGCAAATTAAGAGAGACGTGGATGTGAAGGTTGGAACCTACCACCTCAAATACACGTTTACAAGCCAAGAATAAAGTACTAACCATCATGTGAACGCTTGCTTTGAAACTTTAGCTCTATTTACAAAATGTTTGTTTCTTTGTTTTTAAATATTCGAAATTTTGAAAATTTATATGATTTTATCCACATATCTTTTGATGACAAATGTTGATGATATATTGTCTTTGAAAAAAATACAAGATAATACGTTATAAATATATAATTTGGTATTTAAATAGATAACAGATAAATTTGTTTTTGTTGTATTCTTCAATTCAAAAAACAACTGAAGATTTCTAGCAACTCAACTTAAACGAATGATTCTTTTATAATTTGACTAGATTATACCCCGGGAACGTCCCGGGGTTGAAAAATCTAATATGACATATTAATTTTACATATGAAATAGAATGATACGCTTTACAGTTACATGCATGAAAGCTTCGGGTAACAGCTAACCTAAAACAGTTAAAAATATATATCCAATGTTAACGCTTAACCTTAAACAATGTATGACTCTAATGTTAATATCTAATCTAAAACAATGTATTACTCCAAAGCTAACGCATGTTGAAAATAGAATTCATATTTACTGATTTGAACATAATTAATGACTTGCCTATACATGATTAATGATTTACCTAAACGCTTTGTGTTTTTTTTTCCTGTTTTAACAAAACCCAACAAAAAATAGTCGTTTTTTTTCTCCGTTTTTTATATAGCACTATGGTACTCGTTGGAAAGATAATAAAACACTCGTTAATTTGGTGTAATTTTTTTCTTTAAAAAATCTCGTATATAAAAGATATTAACGTTTAAAAATTATGGGAAGAAACATAAGAGAGAAAAATCTAATTTTGTTTTTAAATTATTTTTTTCCTAAAATATCTCAATGACACATGGGATGACACATGGCACACTCAATAAGGAGAATGCCTCTTTAAGTTCCATGTCATTAAAATGGCTTTCTTTTATTATATGTACTAGCTTATTACCCGGGAGTGTCCCGGGGTTGAAAGATTTTTTTTATTATTTTATATAATTGTAAGTTTATTGTTGCGAAATATGTTAGTAGTTATATAATTTTTTTGTTAACATTTGATTTTAATATAATAATGATAAGAATAAAGTTGTACAATATAAAAAGCAAATTGAAGAATACAAATTATAAAATAAATAATTATGAAAAGTGTAAAATTGTATCATAAATGTGAAGAAACTTCTTTGTAGACGACATTCTTTGTTTCAGTTTGAGGTTTGCTATCTTTGTTAAGTATTAACAACTTAACTCCATCTTTACTTTTAACCCTTGATAAGACAACATATAGCTGACCATGCGTGAAAATGGGTTCTTTCAAGTCCAACTCTTGATAAAGATTGTCGTTGACTTTTGTTGATTGTCATGGCAAAGCATACTGATAATGGAAATTGCCTCCGTTGGAATTTGAATGGAATTTTGCTGTCTGATGATATCATGTTTATTCTGGGGATGAAAATTTTGGTACCAAGATTTCCGCTAGATACAATCTCAGCTTCAAGAACTCGTTTTCCAAGACTCGTGATATGTAATTTTGTCCTGTTACATAGGCCTTGTTGTTGGTCAATGTTACGTAGAAGCATTACCTATAGACCAACTTTTAAAACCAATTTGCGGTTAGGCAAACCTGAAATATCAAAATAAATAAATACATAATGAAAGTATAAGTGTTGTAAAAGATTAAGTTATGCAAACATGATATTTGAAGTTTATTAAGTACATCAGGAGAATATTGTGCTTCACTATTGTTTATTGTCATTACAAAATACACGACAAGTGTAAGGGGCTGTTTGGTTGATTACGTGCTGAATTATTAAGATGTCTGAATGGTTAAGAGGTTTTGAATGATTAAGTGCTAAATGGTTAAGCTATGCACCAAGTCTGAATGGTTCAGCTCTTAACCATTCCATTCAGAGCCTTTTTTAGGTTAAAACAAACAGTCTGAATACTAAACCATTCAGAGCTGAATGGTTCAGAGCCTCATTAAGAGGCTACCAAACATGCCCTAAATAAAAGATAAAATGAAAAGTGACAGAAGATGTAAATAAGATGAACTAACTTTATCGGATTTATATAACACATTTAAACATATAGGATAATACTTTTAAACATAACTTGGAGCAAAATACCTAATGATATCTTACTTATTTTGTGCACTCATTAAATGAACAGTAAATTCAAAGCACAACATTACAGACTCATTATGGATACACTATGTGAAAATACATAAACGACCATTTCAATGTTGACGTCTAAACCATTTTCTATATGTATATAGACAATCCGAAAGGCATAAAAAATATGCAAAAATAAAGAGCAATATGAATACATACAAACTCTTATCATTTATAAACTTTTAGCATGCTTCAAGTGTATAAATTATAAACTCGTATTTATTTACAGTGATATTTTTCAAGGTCCACAATGCAAAAATAGATGTCATATTCTGTTGACAGGAGACATGAGTAATCCTTGAAAGATGAAGTTGCCTTGCACAACAATAAGTTTTTGTTAAAAATAGAGTTTATGACCATTTTTTTGTTAAAAATAGAGTTTTCATATAATATCCTTGTACGGCAAAAAGAAATAAGATTTATGATTTTATGACCATTTTTTGTTAAAAATAGAGTTTTCATATGAACAAAAGATATGGTAATAAACTTACACTTTCTTAGGGCCGTTTGACAATCTATTTCTATATGAGGTCACTCACCACAACGATAGTATTTGTTTTTCTAGTCGCCAGCTTTGCAATCTCAAGCCCAATGGCCATCAAGTGCAATTGAAGCAAATACCTGACTTTGGTGGAGGACCTCTGCCAAGATATTCACATTTCATAGGACTCATTTGAGGGACCCACCACTGCCTTGTGGAACCTATCACATATCAAACCACACCCTATAAGCATAAAGTTCGTACTAAGTTGATGCAAAGTTACTAAGGTTTGAAAACAAAAAGAAAAATATATAATAAGGCTTCAAGAAGGATATATTCATGGTTTATGTAAATGAAACACATGTAATGCAATTTTAGAATGTAAAGAACTTTTATGGGTCAATACGGTTACATTTTGTTTATCAACTTGGTTTTGTTTCATCAGTTCCTTAACGGTTCTGATTGATTTGACAGCAGACACACAATTTTTTTTTAACTCTTTGATCACTCTTCTACAATAACACAAACTCAATGAAGTTATCAAGATATAGAACAGCTAGAGCTGAGGGTAGAATTGACATCTAAAGATGTACATACATGATATCAAGTATTTAAACTCTGGTTATAAATAAGTTATGATCATACCAAATCAGTTTAATATGTCCTTAAGATATTGATGAAATTTTCCTACTTGTCCATTATTAGTCAGTGTTAAATTTATTAATGTTCACAAGTTTTCAACCTTTGTTACTTATGGGACTATTTTAGGTATTTAATAAAATTTGAAGACTTCTATTTTAATGATTCAAGTTAAAGATTGCATTTTTTTTCTAACTGAAGTGTGCACCAGAATGGCTTATATTTGTAATTATTGTTTCATTGCTATGCTACCTATGTAGAACAAAAATGTCATGACCCCCTCCCATCGAGAATAACGAAATAACATAACGTACTTTTTGGTTATATGAGATTTCCTTGAGGCTCCTCATTCGATTCCAAAAGCATACCAAACAACAAACCATATTCCTCTATATGATTCTAATACGATCCTTCACGAAAATAATTGAAAAATCTAATATGACTTAATAAAAATGATATAAGTAGAAAACATATCAATCATAAACTCAGTTATACGGATCATTAATTCCCATTTGCGTTCACTGACCTAAACCTTGAAGCAAATGTGGCGATTCATAGATCAATTAAGAGTAGCTTCGGCTTTCTCTTCATACTCCTGTGGTGGCTGAAGAGTACAGATGAAGTTGTGGTCTCCATACACATTGTCTACACAGCCTGTTACATAAAGACACATCAGAATATAAGGAAAAGAAAAAAAGCAGTGTTTGGAATAGGAGTTTTCAAGGTAGGAGCGAGACACAAACATGTGGTAGGCTAGAACTTAAAGTGACTCTACATGTAAAAGAAATTGCATATTATAAAAAAATATTAATTTTTGACATACCTGTTATATGCTTTGATTGGGAATGCCAAATAAATTGTATACCATACAAACATAATCATACATACACAATCATCATAAAGTCAACCTAAACTATAGCAACAAAGCACCCAAAAATTGTATACCATTAAAAACAACCTAACCTCACCACTGCAGCAAAAAAGCACCTAGAGAAAAGTGAGTTATCTGAATCATAGAGAAAGTGAGTTACCTGAATCATGAAAAACGATGAGTGATTTAAGTCGTTTGTTGATGGTCCAGGTTGCGTTCCGTTTCCCGGAATAATCCACGATGCTTGAGAAACAAAGAAGGGTAATAAATAACGGAATCATCATAAAAAGCCATACAACTCATAAATTGAAGTGCTTATAGAGTGAAAATAATAAATGACCTGAACAAAGCAGTCATGAAAAAGAAGTCTGAGCAAGTAAATATAGTTTTAGTATGACGAAAAATTGTTTTTTGTTGCTTAGCTCTTCCAATCAAGCCAGTGCAGTAAGGCTCCGCATCCGTACTTCTAATCACAGATAAATATAGTGTTAATATGACGAAAATATAAGATAAAAAATGAGCACTAAAAATAGGCGTAAATCCGTATAATGTATGACAAATCTTGTTAGCAAAGATTATAAGTAGGAGTAAACTTTGATACCATTACCTTAAGAGTGTAGCTTCCTGTAGTTTGGCTAAATTGTAGAATCGCCAAAACCTTGACTTCTCAACTATAAATCAAACATACAAAATTCAAACTCGTGAATTTCTTTTACAACAAAATTGAGATGCTACAAGGTCCTAATTCAAGAAAAAATTGAGATGACTGTCCAATAACAACACTACATAGGCATAATTCAAAACAAAGTTAAAGAAAAAAACTGAGTAGGCGATGATGAAGCCATTGGGGCATTTGAATCAATCAAACCACATTATACTTTAAAAATGAAATTAAGAAGTCTAGTTGCTAATTACACTAAAAAATCCTAGTCTATAACTAACCTCCATGATCATGCGCTTATGGCAGATTGTACTGGAGCATTTGAATCAATCAAACCTCATGATACTTTATAGAAGAATTCAAACAGAAAACAAAACCTGAGGTCGATATTTGCCTGTAACAATCTGTAACAACCCGACCAGGAGGGGGTTGGACGTTACGACAGTTTGGTAACAGACTTGCACAACGGAAGCAACGATAACAAATATTTATTGTTTAATACAAATTCTAATCCAAAAATATAATACACAACTTAAATAAAGTAAACTAATAACTATGCAAGACGAAACGTGGCGATCGTCGAAGCAGTTGATAAGGTGTAATCCGCTAGTCGATCCAATCTCTATCCCGCATATCTCTAGAGGCTCTAACCACAACACATATAGCCGAATCTTCTAACCAAATAACCTCTAATCCGCTACTAGCAAGCATATACCTCGCGGTTGCCATCAATCCAATTGCAGTACCTGAACACATGCTTAAAAAGAGTTGGGTCAGCAATTACGCTGGTGAGTCCGTGTAATAGTTAAGTGAATCAAAAACAGTTTATCATTTCACACACAAGTTTATACCGTTTAAACAGTTTAACACACGTGATGTACAAGCAACACCTCAACCCTAACACTAGATCTATCTACTGCCATTATAGATCTACAAGGCATAATATATGCCGCAATGGTTCCATAACCGTCGTGGAGGGTTTCCCGGGCCCTTACGTCCCGAGTCCACTTTGCGTGGGGGTTTCCCCAAGTAGCGCTACCCATACATTAAGTCGGCTCACCTCTGAGTTAATGAGTGTCAAGTATATCCAGCAGCCAAGTATCTTGTCACATCACAACAGTTTTATAAAACAGAAGCATGTATTCACCCCAAAACAGTAAAACAGAAAAAGGGGATGTACACGAACTCACCTTGGTTCTTTATCACATCATGTCGAGTCACACAATTATATGGTCTTCCAAGTCCAAAGCCCACCTATGGTTCACATGCAAGGTCTTATAATTTATAAATATTAGTGCGGGTAACCGAGCATCGCGGTTACACGTGTGGACGAGCCAGGACCATTGGTTGTTATTGTCCGACTTATCCTAATTGTCGAATTGTAGTTCTACTCATCTCTTTTATATAATGTGTATAGTTCTTAATCCGAAGTTATAATGTCCAGCTTATTGTCTTTTCCTTTTATGTTCATTATCCGAGTTACGAGTAATAACTAGACGATTAATGCTTATGTAATCTTACAAAGTCCAAGTCATATTTTATGTCTAATGTCCAATGTCTTAGATAGATGTCGTCTTAGTGCCCCATATCTGTTGTTTATAATCTACTCTATCATATATCATGGGATACATCATCTTAATCTTATGGGGTTAACAATCCAATGCATATTCTCATTACTTTATGAAAGTCTCGTATAACAGATCAAGTACATAATTCCTTGTTTGATATCTTTATTCAAGTTTGTTAGTTCACATAATATGTATTCATAGGTTCTTTATATAGTTGGATTTGGTCAAGTTGGGTCAATATATTAGTCAAGTCCCACACGTGTATTGCGATAAGTAATATAAATAGAAATAACTACATTTTCGAATTGTCGTTTGTACCTTGTATAGCCCTCCGTTGATCGCATTCGCCTAGGTAACCCGGCTCCTGTCCAGTTAACCAAAACAACACTACTTTGGTTCCAGCCTAATACCATTGTTAATCACTTGTGCCACAACTTAAGTTTCCTATTTACTAAACAATAGCGGACCATATATCAACTCATCAATATCAATATGATCGTCATTGGTTCATACAACCATAACCAAATCGTACACCTTCCACATCCATCCTATAACCCATTAACACCACAACTACCTCATCACTATCTATCCTTAACTATTACAACAGCAACTTTCCTCATCACCATTTGTTGTCACAAACACCACAATCTTGTAATTTGTAAGTAAACACCTTCATAGTAATGACCATCCCTATTGACCACCTTTCACCACCTACTGTTAACCACCATATTAAACATAAGCATCATACCTTATCCTACTTAATACCAAACGAAGCAGAAGCCACAGGTTTAACTTCACTGCTGAAAATTGTGTATGATTCCACCGGAATTATCGGATGCCACCGCCACTGCTACCTTAGTCACCTGAACCCATACGCCTCCGATTATTTATCCTGGACTCGTACACACCGAACAATCAGCCGGTAGTCAGGGCCGGCGCCGTCACCAATCTCTTCTCTTTCTCTCGGAACTTCCTCTCTCTCTAACCCTACTGAGATGATAGAGCATGTGTGGTTTATGCAGATTTAATAAGGGTTGATAGGCTTGTGGAAGAAGATAATGGTGAGGAGGGTGTAGCCGGAGCTCCGCCTTGCTCCACCGTGATCGGTCACCGGAATTCCACAGTTTCCCCTCTCTAGCTCTGCGTCTCTCTCTCTCTCCAGTATTCAAAAGTTTGTGTGATGTATGAGATAAGAAGAGTGGACTTTTTATAAATGTTAAGTGGGGATGGGTGTCAAGGGGAGGGGTTTTTAAGCTGACATGATATATGTGTGTGTATCCATAATATTATGCCATGGGGCACATGGCCAAAGTGCCATGTGTCCCATGGTGACTAATCACTATGGGCATAGCGGGTTCGTGTTCGTAACGCGTATCGGTTCGATCTCGTGACGTGCATTCTCCTATAATATTTTAAATATTTATTCGGTTTTAAGTTCGGTTTCTATTTATGCTTATATGATATTCTAATATCTTCACTGGTCATATTATTATAACCGCGAAAAATTCGGGGCCAAAAACTGGGGTGTTACATTCTCCCCCCGTTAATGGAATTCCGTCCTCGGAATTATTTTTGAGCCATCTTTGGTTGTACATCCGATGAATTCTGCGTTCAGTCTACGTACTCGCGCGTATACAATCTTGTCATATACCAAATCATAATTTATAGTGGATCTCTACTATACCTCATACCACGTTCCTGTATTCTTATGTGATACCTTATATTCTGCTTGCTATGATTGTAATTTACTTCTCTCGTTAAAGCATACTTATCTATCTCTAATTAGTTATACGAATATCTTCCATTATCAGGTCTCGGGTGTCGATATAACAGTTACGAGATACTAAGACCTATCAAGATCAAAAGAACAGTCAGAACCTCACAGTGCCTATCACTAGACTCTAGGAACAGAAGGTAGAACCAAGCACAATGTCTACGACTTATATCTGATACAATGGTTTGAACTATTGACAGACTTATCCTTGGTTTAATTCCCAATCCCATTTTCAATGTACCGTAGGTGTTTATATATAGGGTGTACCGCAGCTAACCCACCACACCATTGGTACCCCGAAAATGTACTAAAAATTTCACCTTCAAACCCTAATAGAAGACGTACTTTGTCGATAAATCCTATGTGTTTTCTAAAAATCATTAGCTTTTAAGGACTATGCTTAGGGTAGGTTAAATACCAAAGTGGAAATCTTATATGACGCTAAGTTCTTAGAGCTTTATGTCATTTTACCGACTTCCATGCCTAATATTGTGGTTAACTCTATCTCCATTATTGACAACATCGTTGCATTCTTATGTTTTCAAAAAAATTTATAGGATACCATGTAGGGTATGATGACCACTTGTCGAAAAATATGGGAAAGATAGACACCCGAACTCAACATATCAATCTTAAACACATCGATGAGGCGTATAACACTCCCTGGGTCACCTAGACTTGTCCTTCTTACAGGGATGGTTTGTTATTTGATTTTTTTGATTTTTTTTTTTCAATGCCACTTTAACTGTGTTCTCTTGCCTCTGTTGATATTCCTTATACCAGTTCCACTCCCCCGTTAGCGCCTACTTATATATTTCTAACAGGTTTCATATGAGTAATTCGTCACTATATTGAAAGACTACGGAACTAATCCAAAGGTTTTGGTAATAATATAAAGACGACATTGGGTATCAAGGCGACAAAACACATATTAAACCTTAAAAATTCCTCATGCAGCGTGGCATCTTAGTTCTTTGGTTGGCGTGGATTGAATGTTCATGGTGACTTGTACATTTTTAAACATGGTTTTCTAATCTTCCGGTTGCTATTCTGGAGTTGTCTTTAAAACCTGTTATGTGATCATGAATCCAATACCTTATACTTAACTAAAACTCATTAAATCCAACGTAAATTTAAATCCGAATGAAGAAACTTAGTAACCCTTGGTTTAGTTCTTATCTTAGGTATAACCTGTTAGCATAAAATTTTAACCTATACTTACGCTCTAACCACATAATAATAGATCATATAATCGTCACTAACTATTTGGTAAGTAAACTTTATCGAGTTACGTGGTATTCATTTGCTTATGTTGATCAAGCCTCGCCTTGGTATTGCGGGTTCCTTTTCAATTTGTTGCGCCAAGTCTTGGCGAGGTACCTTGCTTTCATAGTTAGCTCAAAAAGGTTGTTTACAATTCATAGCACTCATGTAGATTTATATACATATATATAAAATTAGGAAGAATAGTAATATAATGGCCATGGTTTCATATATATTAAACTTATCAAAATACGTCAAATTGTATCAAGTTTACCAAGTTCGCGACCTTTACTATAGTAATTCGAATATATTAGATAGTTGTTTACAACTCTTAACATAGTCCGTTTCTTCACGTAAGGCTATGGTTACCACTCCCGATTTCGGCGACTCTTCGGATTTCTTAGAATTTTAACGTGCCTGTAAATTCACAATTACATGACGTCAAGTGTAATCGTCAATTTACCTCACGGAATTATTCTAGTAATCTCCGTTGTAGTCATCATTCCCATATCACACAAAGTTCGTATACTAGTCACACTGGTTCTAAGTCCCTGTAAGCATTCTAGTGTGTTCAGGTACTCAAGTTTCAACTTATTTCGTTTCTTACTCTGGTCAGTCTTACGTATTTCCAAGGCATTTTCTAGCTAGGTAATCTTAGAGCCTTAAACGCTAAGTTTGCTAACTTTTCGTGGTGTGGTGTAGGATATCTGAGGATATCCTGTTTTGCTACGACCGTTGCTCTGATACCAACTGTAACAACCCGACCAGGAGGGGGTTGGACGTTACGACAGTTTGGTAACAGACTTGCACAACGGAAGCAACGATAACAAATATTTATTGTTTAATACAAATTCTAATCCAAAAATATAATACACAACTTAAATAAAGTAAACTAATAACTATGCAAGACGAAACGTGGCGATCGTCGAAGCAGTTGATAAGGTGTAATCCGCTAGTCGATCCAATCTCTATCCCGCATATCTCTAGAGGCTCTAACCACAACACATATAGCCGAATCTTCTAACCAAATAACCTCTAATCCGCTACTAGCAAGCATATACCTCGCGGTTGCCATCAATCCAATTGCAGTACCTGAACACATGCTTAAAAAGAGTTGGGTCAGCAATTACGCTGGTGAGTCCGTGTAATAGTTAAGTGAATCAAAAACAGTTTATCATTTCACACACAAGTTTATACCGTTTAAACAGTTTAACACACGTGATGTACAAGCAACACCTCAACCCTAACACTAGATCTATCTACTGCCATTATAGATCTACAAGGCATAATATATGCCGCAATGGTTCCATAACCGTCGTGGAGGGTTTCCCGGGCCCTTACGTCCCGAGTCCACTTTGCGTGGGGGTTTCCCCAAGTAGCGCTACCCATACATTAAGTCGGCTCACCTCTGAGTTAATGAGTGTCAAGTATATCCAGCAGCCAAGTATCTTGTCACATCACAACAGTTTTATAAAACAGAAGCATGTATTCACCCCAAAACAGTAAAACAGAAAAAGGGGATGTACACGAACTCACCTTGGTTCTTTATCACATCATGTCGAGTCACACAATTATATGGTCTTCCAAGTCCAAAGCCCACCTATGGTTCACATGCAAGGTCTTATAATTTATAAATATTAGTGCGGGTAACCGAGCATCGCGGTTACACGTGTGGACGAGCCAGGACCATTGGTTGTTATTGTCCGACTTATCCTAATTGTCGAATTGTAGTTCTACTCATCTCTTTTATATAATGTGTATAGTTCTTAATCCGAAGTTATAATGTCCAGCTTATTGTCTTTTCCTTTTATGTTCATTATCCGAGTTACGAGTAATAACTAGACGATTAATGCTTATGTAATCTTACAAAGTCCAAGTCATATTTTATGTCTAATGTCCAATGTCTTAGATAGATGTCGTCTTAGTGCCCCATATCTGTTGTTTATAATCTACTCTATCATATATCATGGGATACATCATCTTAATCTTATGGGGTTAACAATCCAATGCATATTCTCATTACTTTATGAAAGTCTCGTATAACAGATCAAGTACATAATTCCTTGTTTGATATCTTTATTCAAGTTTGTTAGTTCACATAATATGTATTCATAGGTTCTTTATATAGTTGGATTTGGTCAAGTTGGGTCAATATATTAGTCAAGTCCCACACGTGTATTGCGATAAGTAATATAAATAGAAATAACTACATTTTCGAATTGTCGTTTGTACCTTGTATAGCCCTCCGTTGATCGCATTCGCCTAGGTAACCCGGCTCCTGTCCAGTTAACCAAAACAACACTACTTTGGTTCCAGCCTAATACCATTGTTAATCACTTGTGCCACAACTTAAGTTTCCTATTTACTAAACAATAGCGGACCATATATCAACTCATCAATATCAATATGATCGTCATTGGTTCATACAACCATAACCAAATCGTACACCTTCCACATCCATCCTATAACCCATTAACACCACAACTACCTCATCACTATCTATCCTTAACTATTACAACAGCAACTTTCCTCATCACCATTTGTTGTCACAAACACCACAATCTTGTAATTTGTAAGTAAACACCTTCATAGTAATGACCATCCCTATTGACCACCTTTCACCACCTACTGTTAACCACCATATTAAACATAAGCATCATACCTTATCCTACTTAATACCAAACGAAGCAGAAGCCACAGGTTTAACTTCACTGCTGAAAATTGTGTATGATTCCACCGGAATTATCGGATGCCACCGCCACTGCTACCTTAGTCACCTGAACCCATACGCCTCCGATTATTTATCCTGGACTCGTACACACCGAACAATCAGCCGGTAGTCAGGGCCGGCGCCGTCACCAATCTCTTCTCTTTCTCTCGGAACTTCCTCTCTCTCTAACCCTACTGAGATGATAGAGCATGTGTGGTTTATGCAGATTTAATAAGGGTTGATAGGCTTGTGGAAGAAGATAATGGTGAGGAGGGTGTAGCCGGAGCTCCGCCTTGCTCCACCGTGATCGGTCACCGGAATTCCACAGTTTCCCCTCTCTAGCTCTGCGTCTCTCTCTCTCTCCAGTATTCAAAAGTTTGTGTGATGTATGAGATAAGAAGAGTGGACTTTTTATAAATGTTAAGTGGGGATGGGTGTCAAGGGGAGGGGTTTTTAAGCTGACATGATATATGTGTGTGTATCCATAATATTATGCCATGGGGCACATGGCCAAAGTGCCATGTGTCCCATGGTGACTAATCACTATGGGCATAGCGGGTTCGTGTTCGTAACGCGTATCGGTTCGATCTCGTGACGTGCATTCTCCTATAATATTTTAAATATTTATTCGGTTTTAAGTTCGGTTTCTATTTATGCTTATATGATATTCTAATATCTTCACTGGTCATATTATTATAACCGCGAAAAATTCGGGGCCAAAAACTGGGGTGTTACACAATCAATAACAAAGCCATTAACAAAATTGTAAAAACCATATCAAAATTGGACCATATCCATAAACGCAGCCGCGAGCTAAATTGAACAACAAAACACCAAAATCATTAAAAATATTGGGGAAAAAAAGAATTGTTGTTGTTGAATAAATGATACTTTATAGAAGAATTCAAACAGAAAACAAAACCTGAAGTTCTTATTTTCCTGTAACAATCAATAACCCAAAGCATTAACAAAATTGTGAAAGCCATATCAAAATCGAACCATAGCCATTAACGCAACCGCTAGCTAAATTGAACCACAAAACACCAAAATCATAAAAAATATTGGAAAAAAAAAAAGAATTGTTACTGTTGAATAAATCTTACCTCCAGAGACAAATCACCATTTGATACTTCAAAGAGCGCAAGGGACAGTAACTGAAGCAAAGAAGACACAACATCATAAAAATATAACCTTCAAATTATCCTATATGTTAATATAAAACCTTTATGAATAGTTCTACCAATCATTTTTCTCCACTTACCCCTCTACCTGTCGCCTCCTCCATAAACCACGTGTCTTCCACCGCCATGTTCCCAATTGCACATCTTCTTCCACTGTTCATATTCCCAATTGCTCCGGTGGTCTAACCGGACAATGTTCCGGTTGTACAAAATCATTCGATATATACGGTTACGTACGAAATTATAATGGTTCTGATATAGACGCTTTGATCCATAAAACGATGATTATGATTCAGATTGGTTAAATGACAATCACCAGTTCACCACTTGAAGTGATCAACTGCTTAAGTATATTTATTTTTCTATGCTGGTTTATATATGTTTAAGTTTAGTTTAGATATGTTTTTATTTTGCAAAGAAAGGCGTTATATAGTAAACCTGTCAAAGATAAAAACATAAGCCACACATGTATCGTTTGTATGATAAGCAAAGTAAGAGCGAGTCACCAACCAAAAGCTGTGATCACATTCATTGAGAACAAATGGAAGATCTAGTTGCTAGAAAAATGCTTTAAAAAGGGCATCAATCTCTAAGCGTCTAACAGAACCTATTATCAATTAAAGCCTTAATAAATTGAATTGAAGTAAGTTCATACAAATTTCCAACATGTTCTGATGACTACATCACGAATTATTGATATCGTCTTATCCAATTATTATTATTTCCCTAGCCTACAAATCCATAATCCAATGTTATGCAAACAAAACTGGCCTGGAAACCAATAAAACAATGTATAAGCTAGTTATAATTATATTTTAATCAAATCGTGGCAAAAGATTTATACCTCCTGATGCGAATAACCCGGTATACAAACACATTCTATGACCGCCATCGACCGGTAATTAGAACCGTTAAACACCTGGCGTCGCAAGCATTCATGCTCTAAGGGTCATGAGCCTAGTTTCCTAATGACAATCACATAAGCATCCATGATAACAAATACTAATTCATCTACCTACAAACTTATTACAAAAGGCTTGATAATGATGACTTACCAAAAGTGAAACATGGAGTACTAACAGCGCCTTGTTACAGATCACAAACGAAACCGACGAAATCACCGACAAACTCAACGCTCTAACTGTTCCACGCTGAAACCCATGCTCATCACCCATCTCTTCCTCACTCACTCAATCAACCAAATCACTTCAAACAATCTCCTTCCAATCTTAAAATCTATTCAAATCACAAAATCCCAATAATCAAAACATCAAAATAATAATCCAGACTTCTAATTTCATTTTCATCTCAAAAGTACTGAAACCACAAGATCACACTTAATATTACTAAAATCAAAACAATTAAATCCTCATATAACAACCTCGTACCTCATTCATTCCAGTAACTTAAACAATAACAACAACAATTATTTGCACAACACCTCTGCTTGCACACTCCTTCACACCCAAAAATTGGCGACAAAGCTTCTTCATCCCAACATCTCACCATCGCACATCCTTCCTTCCACACCAAAAATACAAACCAAACCACCCAATCACAAACACTTCACTCCTTCCAGATCCAATTTCTCCATAAAAGTTGCTGACCAAACCTATAATAATATTATAAACGACCAAATAAACAACCCTCCAACTGATTACTCTACAATCACTCATCTCAAAACAAAACTAAACCAAACCCTTCAAGGTAGTACACATATTACATTCATCAAAACTTAGGGTTACAGAGACAATGTTTCGGTTTTGAGAGAATGAAAGACGATTAGGGTTACAGAGGTTATATACAACGGGGATTGGGTTTGATACACGGGTTACGGGTCGGAAACATTGCACCGCGAGAATTGTATATAGGGTTTTCTATTTTTAATAAAAAAACGAAAAAAATTAAAAAACACTAAACTCTTTCAATTATTATGCCACGTGGGAGTTTTATGAAGATGTTGAGGCCACCATTGCACGCCACGTCAGCAACATTCAATTCTTTTATATATATAGATAGATAGATAGATAACAACTGAAGGGTATATACTATTTTTTCATATGTGTATATAAAAGACCAATCAATATAAAATATAGTTACGTTAAAATGATAAAATTCGAATGTTGTTTTATTGATATTACATTGTCCCTTTCTTTATTGTCTCGGTCTTTTTCTCCTTAACTAATTCATAAATCTATAAATCTAAGTGTTTTTGTCTTCGGTAACAATATCTTCAGGGAAAGCATGATGAATAAACAATCAAACGTAACTAAAGAAATCATCTACATCCGTTGCATGCCATCACCACCATCAAATGACGCAACCAACACAACGTAACCATTACCACCACCACATTTACCATAGTTGTACCCACCCACATTCATCTTTAAAATGATTTCGTCTCTATCTAAGACAATTAGATTTACGTATTTATCGCACTATAAAAAATGCCCCCCCCCCCCCCCCCCCCCCAGGATTACGTTCTAACATCAACTATCTGACACTTTAAGAAGATAATTTTATAACTCGAAATCAACTATAGACAACAAAACTTGACCAAATCAAACCTAAAAAATCCATAATAAGCTATTAGCGTTGGATCCATAATAATAATGAAACATGTCGTTTACCGTAAAAAAAACGTATGTGAAAACTCAAAGGGTGTTGCATATCAAGAAAGAAGATAGATATGAAATATATATATATATATATATATAATAAGATAAGGAAACATAATTTTTTTTGCTATATATTACGTAGTATTTTAATTAATTACTCCCTCCGTCCCATTTTAAATGTTCATTTTTGCACTTTTTGATGTCCCAAATTAAATGTCAATTTATAAACAATTTTCAATTTTGCCCATAAAAACAAAGATTTATTAATATGTGTGTTTTGTGAGGCCATGACATTTAAATTAGGACAGAGTGAACATAAATAAAAATCTATAACTTATAATAAAAGAATTGAATATTGATGAGGTGGCATTTAATGGAGACCTCAACCCTCCTTTGAATGTGTCACGTGGCACGTTAAGGTGAGAGTTTTTAATTTATTTTTTTATTTTGTTTTTATCCATTCTCCTACACTTATCTAACCTTAATCTCTTTAAGAATTTAAAAACAAATTTAGATTTTTCTCTCTAATGTTTCCTCCCATCATTTTTAAACGTTAATATCTTTTATATACGAGATTTTTTAAAGAAAAAAATTACACCAAATTAACGAGCGTTTTATTATCTTTCCAACGAGTACCATAGTGCTATATAAAAAACAGAGGAAAAAACGACTATTTTTTATGGGGTTTCGTTCATACAGGAAAAAAAACACAAAGTGTTCAGGTTATTCATTAATCATGTTTTTTTTAAAACCAGGTTCTTATATAGAATGTTGAAATTTAGCCCAATCGCCATACTATCATTGGAATTTTACTCTTCTAAATATGGATAGGTATAATTCACCAAGAGAAGCTACGAGAAAGAATTGCGCAACACTGCAACACATGGTGTCATTAGTATTAGTATTATTAGAATGATTATATTTTTCAACCCCGGGACACTCCCAGATAAAAGCTAGTAAATAAAAAAATAAATTAGTGAGGGTGCATTAAAATGGATATTAGAAAACAAAAAAAGGTTAGTTTTAGTTTACGGAAGGAAGCCTCTATTTCCTTCTAGGAAGCATCTATTTGACAGATTTAAGTATAAAATTAAAAGTCGTCAATATAGACCATCTCATCTCATTTCATCCCCTTCCCTTCCTTCTAAATCAAACCCTAATCATCAAACACTTCCTATTATTCACCTTCACCAACACCACCACAATACTCTCTCTCTATATTTCTCTCTCTCTCTAAAAATCACTCAATCTATGGCACTTGTCTCCATCGATCCCACACCACCACCAGCACCACCTGTAGCCTCTTCTCTGGCCCCTGGCTTCAGATTTCACCCAACCGATGAAGAACTCGTTCGATATTATCTCAGGCGTAAGATTTGCAATAAACCGTTCAGATTTGACGCTATTTCTGACGTTGATGTTTATAAAGTTGAACCCTGGGATCTTCCAGGTCAGTTTTCTTATTATTTCTATTACTTTCTGTTTTTTTAATTGAAACGAGATCTTGACCGTTGATTTGGTGTTTAATTATTCTGTATGGATCATGTGTGTGTGTGTGTTGTTAGAACCAGAAAGAAGTTATTCATCTAGGTATTATGATCTAAGCGGTGAATACGTTTAATTATGGTTATTAATATTCTTTTAAAAAGAATTAATATGTCATCCTATACGTCACAATTTCAGACACGGACGGAGAAGGTTTCGTGTCTTAAACAGGTAGACGCGATTCGGACACTGTAAAATTTGGTCAACGGTTTTTAAAAATGTTTTGAGTTGTTTTTATTGTGATATTGTTTGGTAAATATATGTTTTGTAGAATCTGTGTTGATTATTTTTGTTATTATTATTATTATATTATATAATTTGGTCAAATTTGGGGTGCAGGTTTGTCCAGGCTGAAGACCAGAGACCTTGAATGGTATTTTTTTAGTGTCTTGGATAAGAAATATGGGAATGGATCGCGTACCAATCGAGCAACTGATCGAGGGTACTGGAAAACTACCGGGAAAGACCGGTCTGTTTACCATCGGTCTCAACTGGTTGGCATGAAGAAGACTTTGGTTTATCATATTGGACGGGCGCCCAAGGGTGAGCGGACAAATTGGGTTATGCATGAGTACAGGCTCATTGATCAGGAGTTGGAAAAAGCTGGAGTTTCACAGGTGAGGATGATAGACTGATAATACTCTAATATTACATGCATATTATAAGACGTAGGCATTAAAGCTATCGTATATTTGCAAAAAAGTTAACGGTATCACTTTATTGAGGGAGGTTTTGTGAATCATATCTGATTATGGATGTTTATATCTTGTTAACTTTTTGGGGGATTTGGGTTGGCAGGATTCTTTTGTTCTTTGTAGAATCTTCAGGAAGAGTGGCTCCGGGCCGAAAAATGGTGAACAGTATGGTGCGCCATTTGTCGAGGAGGAATGGGAGGATGATGAGCTGGTAATGGTACCCAAACAAGAGTCTGCGGAGGAAATGCCTGTTGTTGATGATGATGATGCATATCTTGATGCAGACGATCTTGAGCAGGTTCGAGCATTTACATAGCTGTCTTTTTTAATGTGCATTCATCTCTTCTTACCTTTTTTAATCGAAAGTATAAACTTTAATTAATTACTTTCACTTTACGAAGCAGGTTTAACGCCTTCCTCCTATATTTCTTATTATTTAGTTATCTACAAACTAGCTTATGTTGGAATAAAATTTTGAAACAAGTACTCAAAAAGAAAAAAATTGAATGCACATATTTTATAAGCATATCCTTCTTCTCTTCTTCTTTAGGACTAGATCCTAGAGGCCATTTGATCCATGTCTGTCTAAGGAAATAAACGATATTATCACCAATATGCAATATGTCTTCAGAATTGGCATCAATCTTGATTATGTGTATTATCTTGAATATTCATGGTTCTTTTTCTTTCGCCTCAGATTCTTGGCGCTGACATGCCTGAGGAACATCATCCTCTTCAACTGAAATACCATCAAGGCGATGATGTCAGCAGTGGTGATGTATCCACAGAAATGGTAGATGACCCACAAAACTTCTTGGTAGGGGAGGGTCAACCTCAGGTTGACCAAGAAGACAAACCAAAGTTGTTTGATTTGCCCGTACAGAACGAGTTTGACCCTACATCTGTAAAGCATGAATACATAAGTGAAACAATTAACACTGAGGATTTTGATGTGGATTATTTGCTTGACGAACCGTTTTTTGATGCTTCTACTGGTGATTTCACATTTGATGGAAATTCATTCTTTGAAGCTGATGACCTTAAGACTGATGTCAAGCCAGAACCAGAACTCGACATTTTTGATGACCTTAAGACTGATGCCAAGCCAGAATCTGGCCTTGACATTTTTGATGATTATACATCGTATCTTATGCCACCAATCGATGACTTGGAATACAATTTTGATTCATTAGATAATGAGAATATTCTCGAGGTAAACAAACCATTACTTCAGTTCTCTTATTTGGTTTTCATCATACACAAAACTAATATGATTCTATTTTTCGATAATCAGAATCCGGATGATGAAACTCATAAATTGAGTGAAGTTAGCCAGGAATTTTTTGAAGTGCAAAAGAGTGATTGTGCTTCCACTTCAAACCAAGAGCATCCAGATTCAGCAACAGGTAACATGGAAGGGGCTCATGAGACTTGTGAAACAAGCCAACAACCGCCTGAAGGACAGAGTAACGACATTATTCCCTCTTTAAAGCAAGAGGATGCAGATTTGCCAACAGGTAAAGTAGAAATCTTGTTTCTTCTAGAGGTGGCAACACTGACCCACTTACTTATGACATGTTCTTGTTATATTTGATCTCCTAATGGGTCCATTGGGTAAAATAGAACTTATTAGCTTAAAAGTTAAAAAGTAAATGAGTTGAAATGTATTGCTAATCCATAGAACCTCTTAAATCATTTTGTTCCAAAATCCAAAGATCTGATTATTGTTAAAATAGTTTAACCTTTCTATTAAAATCAGCGTATCTTACGTTATTATACATTTTTCCTCTGATTTTAGCAACCAACTTGGCAACTTCATATTAGGTGCAAATTGGAATCAACTTACTTTTTATAACTGATTTTAGTGACCGTCATCATTATAATTGATTTTTGTATTCTACAATTTCTACCTCAAAGTTGTTGACGTGCCACTGGTTGATCCTATGCCAGCTACCACATGCAAAAAAAAAAAAAAATGCTTGTGTGAACGAAAAATGAATAATAAATCATTTACAGTTTGTAAAAAAGGATTTCTTTGCTAGAATATATTTCAAAATATTATATGTCAACTTAGATACCATGTGGCATATGCTTAATTCTGTTGGAAGATAATTAGATAAACAAAGATGTCTCAGTTTTTGTATAAGAATCAGCTAGAAAATGACTGAATAGGTTAACGCTGGTTTCAACCTTACGCTTAAATTATAGATGGTTGCTAAAATTAAAAAAAAAAAACGTTGCAAAGTGCTTGTTTCTGTTTTATGCAAGGTTTCCTTGTTTATAAATAACTAGATTATACCCCGGGAACGTCCCGGGGTTGAAAAATCTAATATGACATATTAATTTTACATATGAAATAGAATGATGCGCTTTACAGTTACATGCATGAAAGCTTCGGGTAGCAGCTAACCTAAAACAATTAAAAATATATCTCCAATGTTAACGCCTAACCTTAAACAATGTATAACTCTAATATTAATATATAACCTAAAACAATGTATAACTCCAATGCTAACGCATGTTGAAAATAGAATTCATATTTACTGATTTGAACATAATTAGTGACCTGCCTATACATGATTAATAATTTACCTGAACACTTTGTGTTTTTTTTCCTGTTTGAACAAAACCCAACAAAAAATAGTCGTTTTTTTTCTCTGTTTTTATATAGCACTATGGTACTCGTTGGAAAGATAATAAAACACTCTTTAATTTGGTGTACTTTTTTTCTTTAAAAAATCTTGTATATAAAAGATATTAACGTTTAAAAATTATGGGAGGAAACATAATAGAGAAAAAACTAATTTTGTTTTTAAATTATTTTTTTTCCTAAAATATCTCAATGCCACATGGGATGACACATGGCACACTCAATGAGGAGAATGCCTCTTTGAGTGCCATGTCATTAAAATGGCTTTGGTTTATTATATGTATAGATAATATAAAAGTTTTAAGACAAAGATGGTTTGGGTCGGTCAACCCGAACTGTGCAAAAGTAATCTGACCGACCCTCCCATTTTGCCACCTTTACTGATCTACCACTTTGTCCATTTGTCGTGTACAGATTTTGCATACCCATTTCTCCAAAGGGCGAGTTACATGTTGGGAAACATATCAGCTCCACCTGCATTTGCATCAGAATTTCCTGCAAAATACTTGGCTGCTGCTTCTCAAGCTTCTACCTCAGTTCGTGTTACTACAGGCATGATCAGAATAAGAGATATCACTTTCACAGGAAGCAAGCTGGACTGGTCATTGGGCAAAAATGGTCATCTCAACATTGTTCTCTCATTCGGGTTGGAGCAAAGTGAGGTTACTCCTGTAAATTCACATGAAACCTATGGTCAGAAGCGCAATTCTTCTGTTTCCCGAAGCTGGTTCTACTGCTTGTTTCTGTGTATCATGGTTCTTTCGTTGAGCTTCAAGATCAGGAGTCTCGTTTGTCCAAGGTCATACATGAGCTAAATGACCAACAGAAACCGCTGGATTCTACTTGGTTTTTCGTTATCTGATTACTTTAACAAAATAATATTAAGGAGGCACAATGATGCCGACTGAGCTAATTCTGGATATTTTAAAATGTTGTTTTTGTTAGAAGTTGGTAAGAACATTAGAAAGATCATGTGGAACAATGACTACGTGTGTGGAACTGGAAGGAAATAGTACTTCGCTGTTTCATGTCTAACTGCTTCTGTTGATTTTATTACTTGCATTGTAATTTAACCAATCTAAATGCGTGTATGCGCTTCGCGCTCATGCTATTGTGCGTCTTATCTGTTTAAACAGGGCAGACTCGGCCATACGCCTAGCTCAATACATAACTGGATTACCAAAATTTCAATGCTGTTGCGCGCGCAACCTTTTTCTAGGAAAGGCCATTTTCAAAACAGTCGCCGGTGGTTTTTTGACTCCGGGGTTACTAAAGTATATGTGCTAAGCCGATTTCAGTGCAAATATTAGCAATATTGTACCATTCATCTTAACTTGTTACTTGTGTGCTTCTGGCTTCTGGTATCTGGTGAATTGTTTTCCGAAGTTGCAATGAAACAATATAGTTTGTTAATCAACTCTGCATGTAGAGGTAACTATCAGCGGATGAACTGGTGACTGTTGCAACGATTTCGACATGCTAAAATTTTGTTTCTACAACAAAGTTGCAGCATGCGTTTCTCGCACAAAAGAGAAGTGATTTTGTTGTAAAAAAAGAAAATGAAGCATTATAGGTGTATTTCAAACCAATGTGATGTCAGTCACGTAAGCATCCTTCAAAAATGCATCAAATAACCATGTTAAACCCAAAGATCACGACTCCATCATGACTCTTTTTATATTGTTTGAACCAGTGGTTCCTTTCCCTAACTGTGTCTTTCACTGAACTATCACATATGTTCGGCAGCCTGTTGTCAAATCTGAACAGTCATGTCTGTTCAGTTAGAATTACCTTATGTGCATAATCCAAATTAGTGAACGCGACCCTCAAGTGGCCCGTGATGCGTGCCATCAAAATGTCACATTACGTAGTGCCATGAATATAGTAAACACAACTTTTAAATAAACACGTCATCAAAATGTCACATTCGATCTGCTGATTCTTACCGTTTGATAATTTTAACGTTGAAACCGTGTTTTGACCATTTTGCCCCTCACTTGTTATAATATGTATTAGATTAGATGTTTTAGGTTTAATTACACCACTGAAAAACACTCTCTAATCCCTCAAAAGTGCTCTAGAGATAGCATCCGAATGTGGTCAATCACAATCTTCAGTTGGTGTTAGATCTAAAGTCAGTTTCTTCAAACCAGTTTCAAGCGAAATAGCTATTGTCTCCGATTATTTTCCTTCAATATCGGTCTCAATCAGAACTGGTTTTGACAACCGTTGACCAAATTCCAAACATTTTTTAAAAACCAATCTGGTTTGTGCCCCTCTACCTCAAGTGGTATTTAAGAGGAGACATGGTAACTAAAACTGTATCATAGCTGAAATCATCAGAACATTCAGTCAATTAATTGAGTAGTATCATTGATAATCAAATGAATAGAGTTGTAAGCCGAAGAAAATACAATGAAATATTAAATTAAAAAAAAAAAAGTAAAACTACCATCACATGGTAACAAAATGTAGAAGCTGTTTCTTATATTGTGAAACAATTAAGGAAAGAAGTGTATTGGCCTATATTTGTTTTTATAATGATATAATATATAGTCTTTAAGGTGATTAACTTGCAAGTTTGAACCATTTTAATCAAATCTATCCAGCTATCCACCTCCAAACACCAGCTGAACCCTGGGTTTGGGCAGTTGAAGCAAGCTCCATATCCTGTTCGATTGCTGAGTTTTGTGAACGAAGTTCTTGAACCTGTTGCTCAATGGACTGCATCGATGATAGCTTCTTCTGTAGATCCAAGATCTGCGCCTGAGATCAGCATAATCAATAGATTTTAATATTAGTCATCATCAGATGCACTGAAACACAAACACAAATTCTAGAAAATGACTGTAGGTGGCAAAAAATGGATAAGTCAGGTGACATATCAAATGGGTTTCGCTCAGACAGGTAATTTGCACATGTCTAAAGTAAAGGTCAGGTTGGGTTGAGTTGTAACACTTTTGTCCAGTTCTTATATGAGTGCCTCAAAATGAAAGTTCTGATATTCATGGTAGCCACCATGAGGAAAAAGATACATGCTACAGGTTATAGATATTATATAGATTATATACAAATGAAACTAAGGGAAAAATACCTCTAGATCATCACATCTTGATCTCTCAGAAGCCAGTTGGTTTTGAACAGAATGCAATTCCTGCGGTGGTTAGAAGTTAGAAAGTAATGTTAAAAGTCATCAATTGAATTGCTCAGTTAGCAACTATTAGTGGGGGCAATTTTAATCCATTTAGTTTATGTATGGTTCGATTTTACTTGATATTCGTCTAATCGTCTCAAACGATAAACATAGAATTTGATAAACAGGGAAGATGTTGAAAGTCGCCATAAGTATTTTATCAATGCATATAACCTCCTAAATCACTTTAATAAAAGTTATGGCTTAATTTTGTAATCATATTTAGTACGTTAGTTATCTATTATAACCGCCGAGACATAAACAAAAAGGTGTTTCCGGGTCAACCCAACAGGACCCGGTCCCGAAAAGTGACCCACATTGACCCAAAGACATTTTGAGTTTTGACCCATTACCTTGGTTAAGTCGACATGAGTAACCTTAAGGTCTTCAAGTTTTTCCATCAGCTGAGAATTTTCTGCTTCAACCTCTCTAATGGTCGATTCCAACGCTTTTTTCTCTTCTTTGATCACATTAATTTCAAATGACAAATCCACTTTAGGTTTTGAATTGACATTTGTAAAGTCTAAGCTTTCAGATTTGGCTAAGGCATATGCTGCAGTTACAGAAGCTGCTGCAGCTGCAGCTGCTGGCGACTGAAAGATCTTTGGATGATTAGAATCTGTTGGTTTAGGTCTCATCACAAATACCTTTGTTCATAGAAAGCACATGCACCATATAAGAGAACAGTTGTAATTAGAAACTGATAGTGAGATTAAGATATGAAGAAAAAAAAAGATGGTTTTTTTATTGAAAAGTGTAATTATCACAATACCTCATTGTTGTATTTTCCATTATAGCCCCCAAATGCAACCAAAAACTGATCACTGTCTAAGAATGCTGATGAAACAGAGAGCCCCTTATTTCATGTCAAAAAAGAACAATGTAAGCAGGGTAAAAATACAAATTATTCCCCAAGCTAACCCAGAATCACCATTTATAAAATATAAACTGAATATTTTGAATAACAAAGAAAAATATTTATACATCAAAATTGAACATCCACTCTTGGAAAGTAATCAAAAGGATCAGATGTAAAGACTACAGTGTTATGAAGTAAACTGAAGTTACTACAGTGATTAGTGACCTTAAATCTACTGAAGCTAACGACTCTACATCCTAAGTACAAGTTGGTTTAGTTCTCTAAAAATATTAAGTATAAGACAGTTTAGATATTCTAGTATTTCAAATTTAAAATGTGCTAGAAAACTCAAAACACTATAAAGCCACACTCGTCTCAGATGCGTCTTTAGATGAATTAGTGACCTTAAATCTACTACAAGAGACTCAAGGCCTGGGAATTCTTGAAATCACTACAAGCTATATACATTTTAACTCGAAGTAAGGCATAGAGTGGTCACCTCGCTTGCAAGTGGGTGTCTTCCCTTTACATTTGTCAAAACTGAGATAGCAAGCTTGTGCATATCCATCACCAATGTCTCTGAGGCACCTACAACAAAAGATCATATGGACGTTGTATAAACAAGTGAAAACACAACTTATTTTCATACTCAAAATGGGCAAGATGTTTTAGCTTATTTGATGTATTCATATTTACGTTAGTACCATTCCTATTGTCGCCACCACCAACCATAAACCACTTTTCATCAATAGAGACCCCCGCATGACCTGCCCTAGGAGACACCACATCACCTTGAATCTGTGGTTGGGACCATTCTAGCTGCAATTCAATAGAGAATTTAATATTCTTTAGGTAAGAGATAAACTAAAACTAAATTATAAAAAGGACTTACTGTCTCCAAATCCAGCACGTGGAGATCATTGAAGAAAATTGAATGTGTACATCCACCATATATTTGAAGGTAGCGGTTTCCATGCACCGTGGCAGTATGATCAAATCTGGGAGCTGGAGGAGTCTGTCTATTAAAGCAGAAGATATCAATGCATGCACTTGTCAAATCATGCAATTAGGTTTGTATGCCTACTTACATTAAAATCAAGGAATAGAATACACATACATGTTAGTAGAAAGAGAATGCTTGTAAAATAACTTACATAGTCTCCGCAACATTCCATTCCATTGTCTCCAGATCGAGAATGTGAACATCATTCATAAGATGCCTATGTTTGTCCTCTCCACCGAACATTATGAGTTTTGAACCAACCAATGACACAGATTGTCCACCACGGGCAACCTATAGGATACACCACAAAGTAACTAATAACCATTTTCGCTTATGTCTGTCCCACTGAACTCCACAAGTACATGTTTTAAACCCAAATTTAGGAGGCTATAAGTTTTACTAAAAATAGAAGAAAATAAACTTGAAAATATGGGCACACTTTTGATGCCAGAATTTGAAAAAATAATATTAAAAAATGATGTCATTTTCATAATAGTCATGCTGACTATATTTGCAGTGTGTACAAACAATAACCAGTGAATGCATATGCTATGAGGTCTGCTAATTACCGGAACTTTTCCCGTGGCTTCCATCACCCCATACACATGTGATTCAAGATCGATAAAACGCACTACAAGTTCATCAACAGTCAGGAAGTTTCAGTTAGAACTAAATACTTGTTCCAGAAGTCAGAACATCTCTGTTGAGAGATCAAACCTGTCACAATATCAGATGCATCTTTTGAGTGACCACCAAGTAAGAGGACTTTGTTTCCCCACTTAACCTACATTTAGAGGAGTATTAAATAGCATAGTCAGTAACAACAGGGATGAATGGAAGTTAAAGAAAATGCCACAAGCCCACAAGGATAGCTCACCATACTGTGACCAGATATAGCAGGAAAAACTTCTGTTAGTGTACTATCATTAACATTTTCAGCATCCAAATTTGTATTTAATGTAAATGTTGACCAGCTTAAAGTCTTCAAATCAAATGTCTGTCACCATAACCAAGTATTAGTAAACATCAAATGATGATGAACAAATACATGAAGACATAACAATAATGATACCTGAACATCAGATAAGTATCGCCCATTACGACTTCCACCAACAATGTATAGCTTGTCATCAACGACAACTGCCGCATGCTACATTGAAAGAAGAAAAAAGACATATAGGTGGAAAAACACCAAAATAATCTTATAAGAAAGAGTATAACAAAATATAATATAGCTGAAAACAGGTGAAAACAAGCGTTCCTGAAGAAAAGAAAAGATATGACTGAACCTTATAACGGGCTGATGGTCGAGTCCCAGCTACCGGGAGGGCAACCCATTGATCATATTCTAAAGCTGAATGCCAATTATCCGTTCCCATATTAGCCTTCCTAAACGTTAATAAGCTTTGTCAGATTAGAGAGACCAACAATCCATAAAAAAAGACCTCCCACTCTCCTAGGTTCCATAAGTATTAAAACTTTTATCTAGTTATATAGTTCGGTAAACTTCAACTTTTTGTAGATCGTCTAACATACGCTTCAGGTCACATATAACAAAATTTAGCATCACCGCGTTAGAATGATTATTCGATGATAATAAGTAATGACCAAATAAGTAAAATTAGCTTGAAATAAAGGTTAACAATAATAATATTCATTCCACAATAGAAAGGCAAATTTACAGCACGATGGTAGGTAAACGAGCAGCACAACAAATTTAAAATAAAAAAAATGCAATGCTGCTGCAATTTGAATGACACATGCTTAGGACAATCTATAAACTTAATTTAATTAATTTACAAATCAAACTTAGTATAAATTAGGTCTTTAACTAAACAAATGCACAGATCATCAGATCCATTGCATTTGAAGACAGAACATACATAAGTTTTCCTGAGTCCAAAGCATTTAAAGATCAAAAGCCACATAATATTGAACAAACAGAATCGTTCAACAACTATTCCAATTGAACACAACTTACATTAACTAAATACAGCAGATCACACAAATCGTATACAAAAGCCTCTGAATGTCGGTGGTTTATAAAGTATTTACCTGAATTCGTATGAATTTCTTCGAGATTATCTTCAAATCGATTGCTGGCCGTCCGATCACGGTGGTGTTTTGATCTGGATGTTTGTGTTGTGGTGAAGACGTGAAATAACGATGGATGAATAATGTTAGTCAGTCGTCGGTTGAAGGTGTAGTTTGGACAAACATATATTTTACAGAGAGCTGGAATTTAAGTATACAGAGTGATGTGCAACTGTTAATGCATGTGATACAAGTTAAAAAGAAAATGTGCCTTTTTGTGTGAAAGAATGATGTAACCTTAGATCATGTGTAGTGGTGGGGGGTTATGGGGGGTTGTAGGATTAAAATATTAAAAAGTAATAAAAGTTGGGTTATGTGGGGGTTGTGGAAAAAGAGTGTGTAGTGGGTGAAGGGGGTTATGAGGATTAAAATATTATTATGTTATTGGATGTGTTATTATTTGATTGGGTGTAAAAGAAAGGGGGGTATAAAACTGTTTAAAAAATAATAATATAAAATTGATTTGGAATTGAAAACGCCGCTATGTACAAAACCCCGTTGCCCCAAAACGCCCCATAGCGCCCCGGGGGGCGGTGTTCGGGGCGCTATGGGGAATAAAAAATTCATAACGCCCCCCCCCCCCCCCCCCCCCCCATAACTTACCACTACACAAGGCCTTAAGTAACTTGACGTGTAATGAAAAGTCAAAAGGAGTTAAGTTTGTTTCCACTTTATTTTGAGGATATTCTTGTTCAAAAAAATAATAATAATAATAATAATTTCTTCAACATGAATGGATTGATGGAAATTTGAATGATTATCATGATTGGAAAAATAAATATGAATTCGATTAGTTTAAGTGTTTGTGATTCTTATTTGAAATTGATGGATTGATGGAAATTTGAATGATATCATGATTGGAAAAATAAATATGAATTCGATTAGTTTAAGTGTTTGTGATTCTTATTTGAAATTGATGTGGTAAGTTAGATCGGTTAAAATATGTCATGTTGTTTTTTAATTTGTATGTTATTGATTGTGAGAGATTGAACAAGTTGCGGTTGTGTTGTTTAGTTAAATTACTAAAATTTAGTGTTTTTTGCTTAAGCTTTTCAATCGAATTGATTCATTCCGTTGGTTGATTTATGAAGGCGTTAGTTTTTATTGAAGTTTCTTTTATAAATTGATTATAACACATAAAGCTTCTAAAATACAACAAAGGGTTTGTCAATGCACACACAATCTAATATAAAGTGCAAGATTAATTAAGACACAATTATTATTATTATTTTATAAAGTTCAAGATTAGTTAAGACAATAATAATAATAATAATAATAAAATTGCCTGCAGGGTTGTGTGTTTGCACATTTGACCCGTACAAGACTAATTGTTTTGATCGATTACTCAAGTTGCCCAAACCATCAACTTTGATACCTTCGAAAATTTATACCAATTATACAATTATGTTTTGGCCTCTTCGTGACACCAATTGTTTTTTAAAAGGAAAAACTTTTATAAAAAACAAAAAAATGTCTGGCTAGAGTGGACCAAACCAACAATTTATATAATTATTAGATGATTTTTCATCCATTCTACCCAAACCAACAAATTACAAAATTTTTAAAAACCAATTGTTGATTAAAGGAAAAATGGATATATGTTCTTGACACGGGATCTTGCCACCTAAATGCACTCATAAAAAGTAAAAAATATTATTTTTTAAGAGATGGTGTGCACACAAAAATAAGGGATGTATATACAGGGTCATCTCAAGCTTCGTGAGAGCCTAAAGTGCATAATAAAATTGATGCTTTATTCATTAATATCATGATTCATATACGGTTTTTGTGTGTTTGCATAATTATATACCATAAACCTCAATGCTAACAATACAAAGGCACAAAATTCACTTTTTGAAGGCCCTAAAAGTGGGGACTTACTATGTACACATAGGTTTTGTACAAGTTAGTGAATTGTACCTTCAAATCTTTTGGTGATTTTAGTATAAACATATCATTAAAGTTAATTGAGATTTACAAAAGACCAACTAGAAATTCAAATTAAACATATATACGATTCATGAAGTGTTGATGTGCTTTATTTTGAACTCAAGCTTTTTAACAAACATTGCATCGAAATTAAAATATATATGCGCTTGCATATGACATTGTCAATGTAAATTAATACCAATAATTAATTTGACAAAGATGTATCCACCAAGAAACCATAGTGTAAAGACTTTGTTTTAATTAAATCCAAAGACTTGTACAAATTGCCAAAAGAAGACTTTGGGAACAAAACCTTGCACAAAATGTGTCTTGTACGATTCATATGTGTTTCATATAAATTCTATTGCTTTCACGTCATTTTACAATCTCACACACGTTTTTTCACATCAAAAAAATGGGTGATGAACTTGATGAAGCAGATGTAATTTTCGTGCATGTTGATGTGTCGAGTAACCATGATCATTTTTTCAAATTTGAAAAACGCGAGATTATGAGGCTAAAGAGAAGGAAGACGAAGAAGAAGAGGAAGATAGCATCCATTCCAATTGACATACCAGAAAATAAATCAAACATATATGAAGAAGTGGCACTTGAATCCGATTTATTTGAAGAAGACGACGGAGCTGAAGAACGAATAATTCCACCTCATGTATTATGGGATCGGAAAATTGTTGAAAATGTGGCATATTCCATATGCACCCGACGAGGAGAGACCTTGAAGATTAGAGACTTCATTCTTAAGATGACTGGCTTTCATGAAAGTTAACTATGAAAAGAAAAATAAAAATGCTAGTAGGTTATTAATTTATTTCTTTATTTAGAAAACATTGTAAAAAAAACTTCATATTGTACGAGTTTAAAAAAATAACAATTTTAAATGGTTCAATAATTTGTAATGGGATACCTTGATGGGTGTCTGTTACATTATTATAATAACATTGCTTAGTATGTAATGAAAAATAAAAGTTCAATGGCGCATTCACAGGTTTTTGAATTATTCAACTTTTGTGTATTTTGTGGTACTTTCTTCATGCATTAATGTTTATATCAGGGAAAATAAAGTTAATTTATTTTTGGTATATCTATCAAATTCTTTTTTATTAACACTAGTAGGCTTTTTTAAAGAAAATTAAGAGGGTGTTTGGATTGCGTTTTGAATCTGATTTTTAGATTATTGCATTTTGAAAACGCAGATAATCAGTTTTTTAGGCTACCAAAACGCAATAATCTATAAGCAGCTTCACCCCTGCTTTTCTAAAACGCATAATCTGTTTTGAATAATTAATCTCAAACCCCCTAACTCGTTAACTTTGCCACGTAGGATTAACGCATTAGGGTGTGTTTGTATACCGCAATGTCTAAGGTATTGACTGGGTTTTCTATTACTGATTCTTATCTTCCTCATTGAATGGGTTTTCTATTTCTGATTATTATCTTCCTCATAATCACAAGTGGTGTCCCTAAAGTAATAAATTCGAACCATTCAAAAATATATCCCTTATCCCTTAAGTATTGAGTTTATAAATTGGCTAATAAGTTTTTGAGTTTTAAAT
The DNA here is from genome assembly GCA_032199755.1 of Ambrosia artemisiifolia. NCBI lineage: Eukaryota > Viridiplantae > Streptophyta > Magnoliopsida > Asterales > Asteraceae > Ambrosia > Ambrosia artemisiifolia. The sequence goes on from CM063517.1 coordinate 5,540,110, forward strand.
GAGTTCTTAATGGGTCCAAGTTTTATAAAAGGAGTTAAAATAACACACGGACACATACACATATAACATATGTACATAAGCATTTTATAAAAAATGTGCCTCTGAATAAAATGCGGCCTAGTTCATAAACCAAACGATTTCAGTTTGGAGATTTGCTGATAACTATTTGACTGGGATTGATACAATGAGCAGGGAGTGGCTTCATCAGAAGCAGCGGTGGCATTGAGCATGGTGGGAATGTTTAATTTCCAGCAAAGGCTGAGAACTCAGCTGTGGTTTTCTATCTTGACGGATCGACATCAATTGTCTTTGAAAAAAGATGGAGAATGTAGGCAAAGTAAGCGATGGATGGATAAAAGGTTGAGGAGGAAAAAAGCAACCAAACTTGTGCTCTATGCTTTCCCAACTTCTAAAGCATTGTACATAGCATTGGTAATTATTATTAGACTATATGGTATTAGGAACATGGAATCACTTGTTTAGAAACCCACTTTAGATGTGACAATCGATTTACCTTCCACATGTTGACTGTGGGATCGGTCGATAGGGATTGGGATGCCTAATGGTGGCGTACACCATTTATGTTACAAAGAGCGATACCATCAACATTAAGAACAATACGTCACCACCAAGAGTTAGCAGTATAAATCTTTTTGGTAGAAACAAATATAATATGGCGCCAAAAATTGGCGTCTTTATAACAGTCATCGTTTGTGAGTAGAATGTAGATCAAGAACTTACAATCTGCTAAGAAGACGGCTGCAACGTTGTAATAAAGTTTTCGGCCAACTTAGGCAGCATTAATATCTTGCTGTGATTCCAAAATAAAAAAATAAAAGAAAAACATAACCATTTGTCACAGATCTCCAAATTAAAGCATAGCCAAGTTAATAGAACATAGAAATGTATAGTTTCTCCACTCATAGATATATCTATGCAAGTTTCTACTACAATGTCAACTCAAAGGAAACAGTTTAAAACATATATATAAAGTTCTGATTGATGGTTGAAGCAAAGGAAATGATTTGACAGTGGTATTAATTTATCAAAAACAATTAAAAACAAACACATACACACACACATATATATATATATGAAGTGTGTTCAGTAGGCTTAGACCTTATGTGTTATATCTGGAAGATAAATATATATTTGGTGGTTTAGATACCTCATGTGAAACCATTGTGAAAGTGGCGCCTGGAGAACCATTTAACAAATAGTTTTTTACTTCAGTGCACATAGTTAATTTTGGTTGTGTTTGCTCTGTTCGAGTATATATCTTCGGATGAATCTTTAAACTCTTTAAGTTGGCAAATGGAGAAGGTTGAGGCAAGGTCAGGTGCGGAAGTCACATGTATTCTTTGCCAATTTCTTATGATAAGATTCTTGAGTTGAGGTGTAACAACAGTAACACGCTCGTAACCATTTTCAAGTGTAAGATTAGTTAGTCCAGGATGACATAAATTGAGATTACACGATCCCATTGTACAGTCATTTAAGGTGAGATTCTGCAAGTTCACAAAATTAGCGAAAAGACCATCACGCTTGTCATCATACAATCTGACATGCTCGAGATTCAATGTTGTTAAAGCTAGCATATCCCAAGTAGATGGGATCATTACGAGACCTTTGCACCTGCAAGCGATATTCAGTTGTTGAACATTATGGGATAGTGCATAGTTCAAAATTATGTTCAAAATTCTTTTGACAAGCTCCTGGCTAACCCTTCTAAATGAAGTGAATTTGAATGTGACAGAAGACACTTCTATTTGATTATTTCGGCCAGACAGTACACCTTTAACAAATTCGAAGAACTTGTCCAACATATAAAAATGCTCATTTGAGATATTGAGATGCTGCATTGAAGTCCAGATATGCCTCAATCTAGATGACAAAGTACTTATACTGACTGCATATTGAGTGTCAAGGAGAGCGAGTATTTTATGGATAAGATCGTCCGGCAAGTCGCTTAGTCTATCACCATCTACATTCTCCAAACTTTAGGATTTTTAGTCTTTGTTCCACTTTCCATTGCTTATGTAGTTTCTGTTTAATAAGCTACCGGGATCATGTCAAGCTGCAATTTGATTGCACACAACAATTAGAACATTTGACAAACTAAACACTTAAGTTCTCAGGAATCCTACTCCAACAATTAAAAACATAATTCAAATCAATGATGTCTGAATGTGAACCCTATAGGGGTGTTCACGGTTAGTGGCGGAGCTTGAACTTTTGGATGGCAGGGGCCGAAAGTTACAAGACCCACATTTTTTTTTAAATCGGTGAGGCCGGACTCAAAAAATGCAAAATTTTTGGATAAATCCATGGAAATTTACACTACTAAGCCAAAACCGGTGGGCCAGGGCACTCCCTGCCCCTCAACAGGGGCGAAGTATATAGGGGGCCAGGGTGGCCCTGCCCCCCCCCCCCCCCCCCTGTTTTTTGGCGCAGTAGTGGAAATTTGCGATTTTCATAGGTAAATTAAGTCCGGCCCCACCAATTTTCCACTGCCGATTGAAAAAAATTGAGTTCGGCCCCTGCCGATTCCGAAACCAAGCTTCGTCACTGCCCCTCAATAAGCTTTGCCAAATCACGGTCTGGTTATCATGGTTTTGAGGTCAAACTAGCTATAAACCAAAATCGTTATCACTAAAAAAACTTTATCATAGAATAGCAGCCCCTAACATGAATATCTTACGTTAATCGTGGAGATTATAATATGTTGTGAAAAACTGAAGAAGAAAGCTAAATAATAAAGTAGTTGCGTAAACAAACTAATCATACGCATGAAAAATGGTGTGTTATTTAATATAGACAGAAAGGCAGAATAACAACAAAAAGTCAAAACGTTACCAGGTAATCAACAAAAGAGAATGAAGAATAATGTAAGAGAAATGTCTACGTAGTCTTAAACCGGAATTTTTTAACCTCTCTCGGTATTGTACACGGGCCGCCATCGTGGGAGTTTTATTATAAACGGGGGTTGAGGCAAGGGGATCCACTCTTGCCAGCGGTTTTTGTTTATTATTGCTATAGAAGCGCTAAATGTGATGATATGCAAGGCGACTAGTATGGGGATGTTAACAGGTATCATTATTATTACTCTCCCTCAAAACGGTCCATCAATTCCCATATGTGATGAAACCAGGTTTTCAGTTCAAAGCATTTTCGAAGCTGGTTATCTAATACGGAGTAATTGTTTAAAAGACAGCTTTTTTCCAATGTTCAGAAATTATGCACCCCATATTAGGAATCATACACCATGCCCACATCATAGACACCCCAGAATGTGATGTCACGGGGGTTATGAAACATTGAACCCTTTTCCTACAATTGTAACATTCTATGTGGGTCTTTTGTGATCATATTAACCAATTAAGTTTTTAGCAATTAGAGAAAGAGAAAAAGAAACTAAGATTCAACATTGTTTGATACATTCAGACTAACAGAAGTCCAGCAATAATGCATATCCACCCAATTAAAACTTGCACCAACAAAAAGTTCAGGCTTTCTAAATTGTCATTTTCGATCTTAACTTCTACATACAAGAATTCGATATTGGAACTAAAACAGATAGATCCAAATGCAGGATTGCTAATCACGGTCTGCATCCTCTATCTCTTCATCCTCTGGTACACCTCGTAAATAGAGGACATTGTTACATCTGCATATCGACAGACAAGCATCAATCTTTAGCCAGGAATATTAATTATTATGATATTATTAAATTTTGTAACCATGTATCAACACATGTTATCTGTAAAAAGAATATTTTGAAACAGAGATGTTTGACCTGCACAAAATAGGTAGGAACAAGAACACTTTTGCATTACATATACACTACAAATTTCAACAAGGCAATTCTGCCATCTAAGAAGTATAAAGCAGGTACAATGTTTCATTTTTCTGTTGTTTTCGGAATACGAAATTCCGAAAACAAAAATATAAATCTTTACAAAAATAAATAGGAATAAGACTTAATATCAGTTGATTAATTGATTGATAGCCTAGCACTCTAATGAATAATAATCGCCTAAGACACTAATGAATAATAATCGCCCAACACTAATTAACAAAAAAAAATATTTCTAAAAACCTAACTCGGTAGTTATTCGGTACGATTAAGTTTGTGCACGAAGACAATAAAGTATCAAAATGAATAAGCTTGGGTCAAAAACTATAAATTTTGGAATTATCTCTAACAAGTCAAATGGGTCAAAAATCTATCTCATGTAAAAATGTAACAGGCTTGGCAGTTGGCACATTAAACGTATTGAAGTCATTAAGATTGTTATTTCACATATCAGCCTTTTAGAAAAAAATTATACAAACCAAGGTTTAAAAGTACGGAATCGTGCCTCGAGGCGCACCGAGGAGAAAGCCCAAGACAGAATTAAAAATATATATATAAAACTTGGTTTTAAAAAGCGCGAAGCGCACAAAAGCGACGAGGTCTAAAACCGAGGCGCAAAGCGCAAAAGCGGTGGGCTTTTCGTACGCGAGGCGCAAGACGATTATATAATTTTTTTAGATATGCTATAGGTTTTTAATATCATTTACTCAAAATATAGATACAAATAAGGTATATATGTGATTTAACTTAAATGTACAACCTCTTTAGCTACATGTATAACAATTTTAAGCACAAAATCAGCATGTGTACGAAAAGCGCGATTTTAGGGCGCTTTTTTGTTGCGCCTCTTGCGCTTTTCTTTCCCTTTTTTTACACTGCTCGCCTTGGGTTACATAAGGCGCACGGGGTTGCGCCTAGATGCGCTTTGCACGTAAGCGCGCCTCGAGCACGCTTTTTAAAACCAAGGTATATATCTTATAAAAAATGAAATACTAACTTCATCAATAACATAAAAAACACACATTAAAAAGACATGAGGCGCAGCTGAGGCACGTACAAACTAACACCTTGAGGCGTCGCCTCAGATTCGTTTTCTTACAGAATCACCTTGAGGCACACGCGCTCACCCGTTTTTTTAAACCATGATACAAACAAATTAGATTCCATTTTAATAGCATAGCTTATATAATCATATTTAATTAATGCAATGAACTTTTTAGAAACTTGAGGGATAAAGCTGTTGGCAGATCAACCCGATTTAGTTCATTCCATCCACCCATTGTGCCTCACGCCATGACTCATGGGGAGTGTACAAAAGCATAAAATACGTGTAAATACATACACAATATCCTAACAAATCCCATCTTTAGACACTAGGTAAAAGATATGTGTTTCTTGAGCTTATAAGCTCAGAATCACGCTCTATTCCCATAGAAGTACAAGATTACGCCACTATTATCGGCTCAAGACAAGTCAGGGATGACAATGACAACTGCGAAATATATTTGAACGAAACTCCATACTTATACCAATAAAGAGAAGTTATGATTTTATAAGCTATAGAAATAACTTAACATACCTGATCAGAATCTCCCCAAGGTTTCCAGTAAACTGACCATCAATGTACTCTTCAGAGTTTGACAACTGAAAAACAAGGCAAAAACTAGTATTAGAAGCAGTGAAGCACATATTATACCCCTTTCAAGAAAATCAGAACTTCAAAATTATGAAGTGAGCGTGTTTGGTTTGTATATGAATATGGAAAAAGTATAGGCTTGAAAAAAAAATGAGACAAGAAAACTATAAATTTTTTAAATGTTTGTTACATAAGTTGGGAGCTTGGTTTTAAAAAGCATAAAGCGCACAAAAGCGACAATGTCTAAACTGAGGTGCGAAACGCCAAGCACAAAAGCGCACCGCTTTTTGTACCCGAGGCAGCAGGCGCAAATAATTATATAACTTTTTATATATTTCCTATAGGTTTCTAGCATCATTTACCCAATATTTTGAGACAAGTAAGCTTTATATATGTTTTAGTATGGAATTGCATACATGTAATGATGTACAACCTGAAAATCATGTTGTACAAGCTAATGCACAATAATACGAAAAATATATGTGGCGCGCGCCTCAAGGTCAATTTATTGCCAAGAAATCGCGCCCCATGTGGACTTTTTAAAAAAAGCGCACCTTAAGCGACCAAAGGCACAAGGGCTTGAGTCTTGTTGAGCTTTGAGCCCAGGCGCGCTTTTTTAAACCAAGGTTGGGAATCAACAACCAACCAAAAGGGTGCTTAACAAAACTCACCCCTTACAATTACATACCCATAGTTTTGAAAAATGGTTGAGATGGGCGCCTCAAGACGAGGCGTTAAGAAAACATGTGCCTAGGGGATGTTTGATGTTTTGGACTTTTTGTGTCATTTTAAACATTGCATGTCTTTTTAATGTGTTTTGAGATTTTTGATGATGAAATTAGTTAGTATTTTATTTTTTATACGACATAGTTTGTATATTCATTTTTTAATTCCGCCTCAGGCGTACGCCTTGGTTCGCCTCGAGGCTTACACCTCGTGAGGTGAAGGGAAAACGCCTCAAGGCTTGATTCCGTTCTTTTAACCCTTGCCCATACCGCTATCTCAAAACACTAAAACCAAACACATAATCAGTTTTATACCTGCAAGTTCATGTATGAATCAACAGAGACAAGGTAACCTTTGTACTCCATTCCCCACTTAAGTTTCACAATCACAGCCTTCCCAGTCAAGTTGTTCAAGAAAGGTTTCGGGTTAACCGGTACAGTCTGCAAAGTTTAAACAACTTAATTCCCAAATTGCATAGCAACAACACATATCTTCAGCTTTTAACATAAACACTAATATGTAACTAACAAAACAAAATCATAAATCGCCACCAGTTAACCGTAAATCCATGTGTAATAAAACACACACTAGCTTACATTCTTAAATTAGCCTTTAAATATTCATTCTAATAACTCAAACCTAATTGAACATTAAATACGCAATATGATATACTAGATTTGAATATAAACATACAGATTGTCATAAAAAATCAAACAATTAAACAATGAGGGAATTAAAAGGCTAAAGGATCGATACTTACAGCCATATTCGTAGAGGAGAACAGAGAACGATAGCAGCTTCTTGGACGACTGACTGAGAGAAGGTTTAGGGTTTTGACGAGGTACCGTCAACAAGGAAGGTAGAATAAATATGTTTAAAGTATTTACATTCTTTTCCTTTTGTTATTATTTTGTTACATTATCACCCCTTATTGTTCTTTTAAATCTCATTTAAGTCCCTCAAAGAGATTCAAAATTTTGTTTTTACATTAAAAGAAAAGTTCTTGAAGCTCATAAAACTAGGGCTGTTCAAAACGCTCGGCGCTCGCTGATCGCTCGCAGTTCGTTCGGAATTTGCTCGAAAATTGCTCGCTCGATTTTCCGCTCGGTTGTATATGAGCCGATCGGCTCGGTTCGGTTTGTAAATGAGTCAAGCACGAGCAAAGATGCGCTCGGCTCGGTTCGGTTCGAATAAATTTTTATTTATTTAATAATAAATATACATACAATTTATAGATAAATTTATGGCTTTATATATAAGATTATATTGGATTTGACTCAGTATATGTAAACAAAATATAACCAACCCACTTAACACAATAAAAAAAAATTAACACTAGTTTTAATAGTAAAACAATAAGTCATGAGGTGACAGTCTTGACTTCTTTATGTTAATAGTTGTCCATCGCTAATTGTCGCTTGATATCACACCTACGTCACAATGAAACAATTGTTGTCTGATGTATGCTCATTACCTCACTAGCCCCAATCTAAGCCTCATCCTTGGACACTGGGATCTCAATATTAGTGTTATCATCGGACATTTTGACCTTAGTTGTCACCCGACAATGAAAACATCGAAGGAAACATCCCAATTTTATAATCGTCCATATTATTCTCCGCTCGATTTTCGCTCAGCGCTCGCTCGGAAAATTTTCGCTTGAAGAATGCTCGTTCGGTTTTTGGCTCGATTATAAACGAGCCGTTCTGCTCGGTTCGGTTTGTAAATGAGCCAAGCATGAGCAAAGCTCCGTTCGGATCGGCTCGGCTCGTCTAGTTGAAATAAAGCAACAAGATTTTATCCCACTGGTGGCATAAATGCCCCATGTGGGTGTGGCCTATGGATGTGTTATTCCAGCTCTACTTCGGTGGGGTGCCAATTCGAACCCGGGTGGCTTGACTTCCGCAAAAAAGGGTTGAAGCAAGCTAATGGGTTTCCAACTGATCTACACTTTTCAAAAAAAAAAAAAACAACAACAATATTTAACAACTTTAAATATTAGGAAACCAATCAAAGGTTTGAAATCGATAAGTTCATAAAACTTATAATAATATAATATGACATTTTAACTACAATATTTGTTGTGCTGTGCGTTTATGACATTTTAATTACCATTTAAGAAAAAACTTATAATTTTATACGAGGGGTGTTAAAATAGTCAAATAAAGGGTATCAATAACATACCCCTTATAAAAAAAACCCCAATATGGGCTATTCACGATTAGATGAAAGGTGTAAAAAAAGGAATAACTATGACTCTTTAATCAAAGGGCTTGTATTCTAGCGGTGTCAAGATGTATTGAAAATATATAACTTCAATAAGATTAAGGATTATAGTTCCATGATTGCAAAAAGAGTGTAGATTTAGAAATATAATTACAAGATTGTGTCTCATTTATTAAAAAAAGAACTATGCCTCTTTTATCAAAACAAGTGAGTGTGATTTTATTTATTTTTAGTTTTACGTTATAACTCTTTCCTATCCATATACAGAGAGAGATGATTAGAACCAACTGAAAAGTCCAAACCAATATAATAACTAGAATAGCTATTTATTTTATCTATTAACCGGCATGCTTATATGCATCGTCTAAACCACAAAAAAAGAGGATATATGCAAATCAGTATGAATAATGAAGCGTTTATATTACACTAGTAATTGAACCCGCGCTACGCAGCGGGGATAGTTAAACATGCTTTTATATATAGATACTACATTTGTTGCTAAGATAGAGATGGTAGTACATATGAGTCAGCAATGTTGCCTTGCCAACATATCTATATTTTTACATCTTGTGTGTATGATCCAGTTTGGATGTAAAGAAGGACTCGTCTAGCACCTGATACCCTTTGTCACGACATCGGTTGGAGTCCAAACTGACCATTAAAGACAGAAAGTTGGCCATGCCACCATATAACAACCACTAATGTTTGACACTGAGATTGGTATGTGACTTTGGTTTTCTTGCTTAGGCCTTCTGTGCCAAAAAAGAAACAAATTGTTATGCAAATTCAAATTGATAAGCTATTATACAATGGTAGTTGTTTATATATATCATTTTTTAGTTTCTGTTTGTTGGACTCTCCAACCCATGAATACGAACATTTAATATACGAATATACCAGATACCATAAACAACTACCATTGGTGCTTAATATTGCTTGTTTAAAAACATCTTACTAGATGTTTCAAAACCTTCCCTAATCTATTAAAGCTAGCGTATTATAGTTTTTGTGTCATATACAATCAAACATATACATAACAAATAATAATTGGTATTAAAAATTGTACATAAGGGCATAAAGGGAAGAAAAGGGATAAAAAATAAAGGATTACACTTGTGACCCTTTGTATGCCATCTTAAAAAGAGGGTAAAATTACCTTTGTAGCCATCTCTCCTCCTTAATAAGGTAACATAGATATGCACTACAAACTTCAACAAGACATTTCTTTATCTACTATTATATATAAATAAAAGTAGATGAGGGACACTTGGCACCTTCTGAGGGCTTCATTTTACTTTTTCCCGCTCATTTTAATGGGTCAAGAAAATTGGTTATGAATACTCCTAATGGGTTATGGATGGTCCCGTTTAAAATAGGTTTTTTGTTATTTATTCACCTAGAACATTTCCTCTCTTCTTTTTCCTTCATCAAACAAACGAAATAAATCTAGGGTTTACCTTTCATTCATCAATCGTCATTTTCTCCTTCATTTGCATCGCAATCTCAAGCCATCTTTTTTTCATTTTCCCGCTCATTTGTTATCCCCATTTTGCAGTTCTTCTTGGACTTTTGAACCCAAATAGGTTACCATCACCTTCTTTCTCAAAAACCCTAATACGACATTCAAACTCATCTTATCCATTGATCTGAGCAGATAATCTCTCTTTGTCAATCAATTTATATTAGTTTGATGCTATCTCGATTAGCCAAGTTGTGAAATCGATTAGTGTAAGAGTGTTGGTTTTTTCAATTTCCAATTTCCAATTTTGATTGTTGTTGGATTGTTGGTTGTTTTGATTCGCAATTCCGAACTAGCCTACATGCAATTCTGATTATATATTGTTTTTTTATATTGATTTGCCGACTTGCAGTTCTGTAACCATTGGAGTAGGTTTATAACCATTACATTTAACAAGGGCCCCATTTTTTGTTTTACTCTTAGGGCCTACAAAATGGTTGGCTGGCTTTAGAACGAGCGAGATGTGTTTGATCGGATGCTTCATGGTTGTTATATGATCTATTCTATGAAGGTATTTAGTTGCCTCTTTTTATGTGAGGCTTTACAATATTTAATGTTTTTCCAAGACTTTCTAGAGAGAAACAAACGATTCTCTCCACTTTACGAAATTTTCGATTATTTTTCTAACCTTATGTTTGTTCAATAAATGTGGAAATGAACTTTTCTACATGTTTGTGACATCAATAGCCTACGCATAGATCTAATGAGGTGTATTCAAGAAAAAGGAATGGTAAATATATAATCTTTATGACCCGTTTAATCTATATGTTACAAATCCACAAGATATAACAAGATAAAGATTAACCTTTTGAGTGATGCTTGCAGAATCTTGATGAACTGTATGACATAATTGAAGATAATCCTCAATTTATTTGGATGGATTTGATTATCAATACGTGCTGCCTATAGTCTTTTAAAAATTCTCTGAAGCGGCGGTGATTTTTGTTTAAATTGCCTTTTTGTGTTCAGCATTTGGCCGCCTTCTTCTTTTTATTTCCAATCAATACTTGCTATGATCTTTTCCTGAATGCTCATGATCAACATAATTATTCATAGCATGCTGCAGTTTCTTATTATAAAATTGTCTTAATTTCATAAGTTTTTGCAGACATGGCAAATCGTAATGTCAATAATAAGCTTAGTATCAAGAATCTTCAAGGTACTGAATTGCAAGTGGGTCTCATGACTGATATGTCAGCTGGCAATCCAAGGTATGCTGTTAATGGATGACTTTCATTTTTTAAATCAAATGGAAAACAAAATGGCGATAGGTGCACTTTCAGTTATATCAAAAGTGAAGGTATGTTGTTTCTCAACGCAATTTCCAAAAACAAGAGGCGAGTAGGTTTAGGAGAAAGGGATGATTGAGATGATTATGTGGTATTTTTTTTTGTTTTTCTGAATGAATATTTAGAACAATTGGTGGAATCATGATCTCAAACAGTAGGTAACAATTTGGTTTAGCCCTCTTTTTGTGTTGATGTCAATCAAATGGTTTTTTTTTACTAGGAAGTCTTAATGTTTGGTGGGTTTACCTTTTAAGAATACTTCTAAATCGGATTTTGTCAACCCATGATTTTTTAGTTTTTAATGTTGACTTCCATATTTTATGTATTTTTGTTGTTTGTGGTGATGTTTAGTATAAGCTAAAGGTGAGGCTAACGTATAAAGCTTCTTAACGTAAGAAGCGTAAGAAGCAATCTCAACCATTAGATTAAGGATGCAGATTAAAAACCCTAATCATACTTGGGTTAAACTAACCAAGGGTAAAAGAGGAAAAAACCGTCTAATTTTAACAGATCAATTCCAGATCGTAACAACAAAACCCTGATTTTTCATCGTTTTCATATCAATTCATGTTCAGAATGATTACACAATTCAAAAACAAAAAAAAAAAATCGATTACAATGAACGAAAACGTAAAGATCAGTATTTGAATCTAAAAAAAACAAAAAACAGAGGATTAAAAAATAATCATATAAACAATTATGAATCGTAATAGTTGTCGAAATACTCTCGATTTTGTTTCAACAAGGATGATTAAACATAAAAAATAGGTTAAAACAAATTGCAGAGGAAGAAGATGAAGTTGGTGAAGAATAGAACACTTTTATATATCAAACGCATTCACAATATTACAGACGCACTCATTGAAATTTCAGACGCACTCATCAAAATTTCAGACACACTCATTGAGTTTTCAGACGCACTCATTGAAATTTCAGACGCACTCCTTGAAATTTATTGAATAGATACGTGCGTTTAAAACAAACGCACCTTTACTTGTTTCTTAAAATTTAAACGCACTTTGTATTTGGTGGTACAATAAAAACAAACGCGCCTTTACTTTAAACAAACACACCTTTATAATTTTGAAAAATCAACGACATGAACCTACCATCATCACTGACCCACCCTAATAACCTTAACCCAAACCTTTATCCTTCATCAATAATCCTCAAGAACATCACCACCGAGCTCCACCTTCGCTTCCTTCTGTCTGTCTCCGTGTCTCCCTCCAACGCGTCTATCTCTCCGACTTCTGTTCCATCTCGATCTCTGCGTCTCTATCTCTCTTTCTCTTCGATTTGACTTGGTAGGATGAACAGATTCTTGTACGGAAGACGACGATTGAGGATCGTTAACGAGAACAGATGATGAAGCCGGGTTACTGAATCTGATCTTCGTTTTCTTTTAGGTTACAGTGGTGGTGGTGGTGGTGATAGCGGTGGTGGTGGTGGTCAGATCTAGATCGGTATGTTTCCTGAATGAAAATGGGTTACGTTTATAACATGGAAGATAGGATTAAATGTGTTTAACTGTGGTTAGGTTAGATTGACAGGTGTCAATCTCTGGTGGCTTCCTACGCTTCTTATTTTAAGGGGCTTTATACCGTATACTTTCTCAAAACCCTTTTTACGATGCTTTGTTTTACTTCATGTTTATGATATTCAACAACTTAATTTTGACCCAATTGTTTACGGTTTACACTTTTAAGTGTTTTTGGTAGAAGATTTTCGAAGTATTAAAGTCAACTTATTTTAAAAATGATTAGTTCATATTTCTCTCGGTTATTTTTTTCATTTCATTCCTTTTAATTGTTAAATGAAATATGCAATTTCATTATTTTTAGTTTTTTTTATTCTTTATTAAAACTACATTGTTCAACCCGTGTATCACACGGCTACTATGTGAACTTACCAATATAGCTATGACATTATGTTTAATTTTATTTTTTTCATTGTACTTGATTGTTTGTTTTGGTATTGCATGTTAATATTATGTTGGATATATTGATAAATGTCTCAAAAAGGTTAATTGAATCGCAAAAGTAACCAGTTTATACAAATCACTTTGTGTCAATCTCCTCGGTATAAGTTGTTAAGAGTTATATTAACACTCATTAGTAAAATAGAGAGAAATCGTGTCAACTTATTTAGAATATTAATTTAATCCGAAAAAAATTCGTTAATCTGAAAATGTCAATAATCAACATTCATCGTAGGGAATCTCGTGCATCGTACGGGTACTAAGCTAGTATCGCATAAAGTAGGCACACAATTTCCTTTTCTTCTTCTTTTTTTTTGAGTATTGAGACAAGTAGAATGTATAAATCTTTTAAAAATAAACAAGTCTTAATACTATTTGAATAATAACAGATTTATAAAAACGTAATTGGGTTGTTGTTCAATATGATTTAAGTTATATAACATGAATAGACTCACTTCCATATAATTTATAGCTTGTCTAAATATATAACTAGCCAAACATGTTGAAAGTCCTCATTGTCATTATCCAAACATTGTACACGTAAACCTTGTTAGATCATCCACAACGTTTCGACAAACTTAAAAATTTATTTCAAACTCGTAACTAAAACTCATTTGAAACATCCATATTACCACACGTCAAAACTCGTAATGACTTGTCAATCTACTATACCTGTTAACAAAATACACAATGTCAATATTTATTTATTAAATACATAAATTATATTTATTTATTTATGTATTTAATACAATGGAGCTATTAATATAGTGGACTCGAGCCAATTCCCGTATGGTGGAGTGACACTCTTCTTGCTTTCCTTATAGGAGGTGTGGAGTTCAAGTCCTACCGGCAGCAAAAATGCTGGTGGTGGGCCGGATTTTATCAATTCTTCACTGTCGTACATTTGAGCGAGTGGAGGGTTGGGTTTTCTCCGATTTTCGGATACTATATGGGCTGACCTTGACTACCCAGCTGCTCAAGGTGCATATGAGCCCTCCACTGAGTGGTCGTGGGGATCCCTTAAATAGTCGGACATAAATGTTAGTTTTTAAAAAAAAAATATAGTGGACTGACCCAACAATACCGATGTTAATAATGCGTTTGCCTGTATGGACGTATGGTCCATATTTCTCCAACGTTATTAAAACCTGCTATTCTGATTTCTGCACACCTTTTAAACCCCAATAAACCGTCCATACCTCACATTCATTCAATCACCCAAAACCCTTTAATCCACCATGGAACACGAACACGAACCACCACAAACCAAACACATAATAATGCTACCATTCATGGCACAGGGTCACCTCATCCCCTTCCTAGAACTAGCCCACCACATCCTCACCCACAACCCAAACCACACCATCACCATCGTCAACACCCCACTCAACATCACCTACCTCCGTTCCGCCACCACCAACCACCCTAATATCCACCTCCATCCCCTCCCTTTCAACAGCTCCGACCACCACCTTCCACCCAACTCCGAAAACACCGACGGCCTTCCCTTAACCCAAATCATCAAACTCTTTCACGCCTCCTCAGCCCTCGAACCACCTTTCCGTCACTTCCTCAACGACGTCGTTTCAAAACAAGGAAATGATTGTATATGTATTATTTCTGATATATTCATGGGATGGGCTAATGACGTGGCGAAATGTTTTAATATTATTAATTGTTATTCTTTTTCAACTGGTGGTGCTTATGGTACAGCTGCTTATTGTTCCATTTGGTTGAATCTTCCTCATAGGAATCTGACTGATGGTGGGACCCACGAACAGTTTAATGTGCCTGGGTTTCCTGAATCTTGTCGGTTTACGATCACGCAACTTCATCAGTTTTTACGAGCTGCTGATGGTAATGATGAGTGGTCGAGGTTCTTTCAAGTACAAGTATCTTTGTCGCTTAAATCTAAAGGTTGGTTATGTAACACTGTTGAGGAGATTGAACCGTTGGGGTTGGATGTGTTGCGAAATTACATAAAACTCCCTGTTTGGTGTATTGGCCCACTTATTCCAGCTAAAATGTTGGAAAAGAATTTGGGTTCGGGTTCGGGTATAGGTACGGGTTTGGGTGTTATTGGGCCAAGATCAGGAAAGAAGCCTGGTATCCGGGCTGAAAAATGTATTGAATGGTTGGACTCGCGTCCTATTGGGTCGGTGCTTTATATTTCGTTTGGGTCTCAGAACACGATAGGTGAAGTTCAAATGATGGAGTTAGCGAAAGGGTTGGAAGAGAGTAAAAGGCCTTTTATTTGGGTGATTAGGCCACCTATTGGGTTTGATCTAAAAGGTGGTTTTCGGCCCGAATGGTTGCCTGATGGATTTGAGGATAGGATTGGGAAACAAGGATTGGTGGTGCATAATTGGGCGCCTCAGTTGGAGATACTATGTCATAGGGCGACGGGTGCTTTTTTGAGTCATTGTGGGTGGAACTCTGTGATGGAGAGTTTGAGCCAAGGGGTACCGATGATTGGGTGGCCGTTGGCGGCAGAGCAAGGGTATAACGCGAAGATGTTAGTGGAGGAAATGGGTGTTTGTGTGGTGTTAGCGAGTGGGGTGCATTGTATGATCACAAAAGAGGAGGTGAGTAGGGTGATTAATGTGGTGTTAGATAAAGTTGAAGGGGGAAAAGGTGAGGATATGAGGAAAAAGGCAAGCAAGTTTGGGGAATTGATTAGAGCAAGTGTTGAGGATAACAAAGGTTCTTCATATAGAGCAATGGATGATTTTTTGGCCTCGGTTCTTTCTGGATTTTAACGATTGTTCTATGATAAATTATGAGATGGAGATGATTACAAATAAAAATAGTTGTAAAGCATAATGTGTAGAGATTTTTAATGTGGTGCAAAATTTAACTCATTTGTCTACTATACACAAAATGGCGGTAAATCAATTTGTCAACACATAACCTATAACTTATAAGAGATAATTAAAAATAACTGAGATCCAGGCTCAAGATATTGAGTTGTTATGTTGAAAGAATATCAATTAGTATGCGTTTAATTTGATTAAAGAAGAATAGCTTTTTTTTAACTGACTTTTTTCTACGCTAGCAAGCAACTAGCACGAGCAACAAGCAACTACAAACAAGGAAACAAGATACAAATATCAAACATGACAAGATTTCCACTTGGACCAATCAAGGGAAACCAAGTTAGGTCGGTTGTTAATCCATAAAAAGCTCATATAGATTTTATTTCTCCAATTATGTTCTCAACCTTGACTGGCATGTTTGAAAAGATTAAGTTGTTCCTTACTAGCTAAATGCTCCAACGTGCAATCATCATGATAGCATGTATAATCATCCTTCTAGAGGCGGTACCCAGGATTTGTTTGTGTATCTCAAACAAATCTTGAGCCGAAACAGTATATATAGGAGAATATGACCCACTGATTCATCACTGCTATTGTAAAGACAACAAGTGATCGAGTGATCGACCCATCATAAATTTTATTCTAGTAGGTATGTCCAAAGTAGATATTCGGTGTTGTAGACATCATTTCAGTATATCAAGTTCTGACTCATGGCCGACAACATCTATCTTCTTTATCCAACGATAATGAAGATGTGACAGTTACTTACACCAACTTCAGTCAAAATCATGTTTTTGACACATAACTAAATAGAAAGAAGAGAAAATGAAAAATAAAAGAAAAGAAAATGAACATACATCATTATCTGCGTAGGATGAATTTGCCTGCCTGCGGTGCGTTGCGCTGTGGTAGGTCAAACCGTGCAGTGACACAAGAAGTGTAAAACACAAAGCGCTACACACAAAAACGTATTATATTTGCAATTAATCATCCCCCAAAAAATACGTCTAAACGTAGATCAACTCGTCTAAACGTATTAATTTATTATTAATCAATAGTATAATGGATCGATAGACAACAAATATTGAGGAACTAACTAGTAATTTCCAAGAATTCAAAACAACAGTAATCTGGCCAGTCCACAACATGTAAGTATCTCTGATAATCATATCATGACAACACATCCATCATAATCAATAGACCATGCAACTCATGTATGGTGTGCAAGTGCAATTGAATACCATAAAGAAACCAATGATCAATGGATGTTATGTTAGACTCTAACTCCACTTGATGTAAAAATAGTACACTGACTTTCTTAATTTCATTTTGTTTAAGCAGATGACAGCTTATAGTCATAATACTACTGAACATAATAAAAAAGAGGATATCTTTTTTCAAACAGGGAAATGTTAAGAAGATTTTCTAGCATTTGCATCACTGTTTCTCCAAGGATTAAGGGCTTCTCGCATGGCTTGAGCTTCTGGTGTATTTTCCCACGCTCTCTTTTCTGATTCAAGAACCGTTACTTTGTCATCTGTACATAGAAACCAGATTTAAAAACGATAACTAGTTTGTTTCTTTTAAACTAAAAGAGAAATTGGTGAAACGGGTTAAAGGTAGCCCAAAGTGCACTTTTAATACTTATAGCTTCCTAAATCTTTATATTCTGAATACAACCATTTTGACCCGTTACACAACTGATTTTGTCACCTTGATAAGACTGTACAAGTGCATTTAGCATCGAACCATGTGCCAATAGGATTTTTAACATGTACCAAGCACACAAATACACACATACATGAATTTAATATTTGTTAAGGTACATACCGATGATGATCATAATTCATAAGTATATGCCTGCCTGCTCCAATGATCTCAAAAGGTCATTGCCCACACATTATTGTAATAAATTTTGGTTTTAAGATTACATTAGTGTAATTATATGCATAAGAAGTGTTGTACTAAACTATATTAGGATTTTAAAAAACCAAAATTACATTAAAGGATCCTAATCTACATGGTTAAAGTCAAATACGAGTTCACACATTACACCAAAACCCAATCTTTAACCAATTATATTGTTCTTATTGTTAGATATTGCATTAATGTTCACAACTACGAGAATTACGTAACAATAGCAGGCAAGCGGGCAACAAGCTGCGCCGCCACCCCTTTCTAGATAGCAAATCATAATCTACTAAACACAAACCCTTGCCCCTCTGGCACCGAGACATTGTTGCAAATATGAACCCTGTGATGGTACCCAACCTATTGGCGATCTATATCAATTTCCATGTTATTGTAGTTTGGCGCGGACTGGTAAGTCAAAAGCATTCTTGTTCTAAAGACTTATTGTATTAAACCTTCATAGCGTTAAGCAGCCATCCGCTTTTCATATTAGAAGATAATAATCTTAGATGATAAGTACTCAAAATTTTCATTTAACAACCATCTTAATGTTCAACAATCAACAATGCTTATGTAATTCATGTTCATAGTTGTTTTAGTTTATGTCCTCAATTACTTTGAATTAAATTCATGTCAAGCAAAGTGCTGAAATTAGGGCAATTTGTTTACTAAAACGGCGTCGTTCATGAGTGCTCTAACAGACTGATGAATAAAGCTCAATTCGTAGGGATGGATTAACCAGAACAGATAGTTTGATAAACACAGACAGATGAACAAAATTATAGGATTAAGCGATAATGAGAAAGGAGGGACTTACAGAAGCCGGTTTTAATCATAAAATACTCCATGGATCCTCCGATTGCGGCTGACACGACTGCAATCTTGACGTACCAGTCCACAAACTTCATTGCACGAATGGCTTTATATAATCGAGCGCTAAAGAATAAGAACTTGACAGTCACAAACCTTTTATGCTGGCTGCAACAATCACCGTCCGCCCTCTTTCTTCACTTTGTGCACTTATTTTCTATCTACAACCATTTCTTCGTGCGGCGTCCTTTGACTTGTATTAATATCAATGTTTTCAGAATCGGACCGGACATCGAATAAACTAATATTAACTTAATATTAAGAGTAAATGGCTAAATTTGTCCCTGGGGTTTTGTCAATATTGCTAGAACCATCTAAAATAAGAATTTTTAACACCTGAGCCACTAAGGTTATAAATCTAGAAAGCAAGAAACGATTTAATCTTCAACGGCAAACGGGTAAACGCCATAAATGTACTCGGGGCTGCGCAAGCTTTGGCATTTACATGGGTGAAATATAAATGTAAACAATCCGGTTGGACGTGGGAAACTTGGGTGGTGTTTAATGTCCCTATATATAACTTGAGTTGGTTCATAAGTGTTTGGTGTAAGGATGTAATGGGTGATGTCTATTGTTTGTAATTAGCGCCTTGCTTGTTACAAAGTTGTAAATAATTTTGGTGATGAATGGAATTTGAAGTTTGCCGATCAAAAAAAAATGGCAGCCACATGACAAAAAAGTGTATGTGCCCATGGTCTAACCATTAGACTATGGAGAGTGGGGGCTTGAAAATGAGGCATGATGTGCCATGTAGCATATGTGGGCTTCACTTTTCAAGCCCTCAAAATGATGGGGAGTTGAGGGGCTTGAAAATGGGGCATGAGTTTTAAATATTTAAAAGTTATTTATTAAAAAAAAAAGAACCTATCAAAATCGTGCACCTCACCCTCCCACCTGCCCCACGCCCATGAAAACCTCCCCGCCCCAAGAGCCACGCCATAAATAACGCCGTCCAAGGGTGGTGTTTGGGGCTTGAAACCAAATAATGCCGACTACTCCCCACACTCATACAAATAGTCTAAACCACTACATTGAAATGTTTTTATTTCTTTTTTTTTATTAAATAAAGATTAATTAAACATTTTATTTAAATAAAACAAACTTACATTTATTCAACCTAAAAAATATAAAAAGACAAACACACATAAATTAAAAATAAAATATACTAAAATAATAGATTACGAAAAAACTATTTCGAATCTACTTTGAGATGGGGTAGATCTATAATTGCTAAATGCTCCACGAGATCATTTCAAAGTCGGATATGCGTATTGGAGTCGTTTTGAACCATTCGAAGTTTGCTTCTACACCGGCTACAATTTTTAAAAATACACGTTTCGACTTATGATACCTTAGTTTAAACGTAACTTTGTTGTATTTTGAGTTGTCAACAAAATAATATTCCATTAAAACAATATTGCCTCTATCGCGATCACGTGGCACACATCTTTTTTTAAATGTTGATGTGTCTTCTTGTTTGGCTCGCCTGACAATGTCCGCGAAAAACTCAAGGCGACTATCGCTTGATTGTAAAAACGGATTGACTACCAGTGGCGGAATGCATATATGTTCTTCTTCAAAATCACTCATTACGGGTAGTGTCGCGTCCCCTAAAGATAAAAAAGTTAATTCAATATAAATAAGCACATAATCCTTTGAAAATATTTACCGAGTTAAAAAAAAATCAAATCAGTAATATTACCATAGGATTAATATCATAAAGTTAATATGTTTTATTATACTACATGATTTAATTATACTACATGATTTAATAATCTAATTTTAATATACAAAAAAAAATTTAAGTCGTTAGATGCCAAAGGATAACTTGTGTTTTATATCAATAAAGAATAAATAATGCATAGCGATACCGTATCGATGATGTTCGGTTAGGATCGGGACAATTCCATTCGTTACTAATACAGTATTGCCAATTTGGTACATTCGGTTTGGTACGGTACTAGCATTTTACCCATTTTTACTTTCAAATTGGGTTCGATCTAACAGGTGACTTTCAACCTGAATGGTTGCCTAACGGGTTTGAGGATTGGGAAACAAAGATTGGTGATGCATAATTGGGCACCTCTGTTATAGATACTATGTCATCAGACAATAAATGTTTTGTTTTGTTTTCTTTTGCGTCATTACGGGTGGAACTCTGTGATGGAGAGCTTGAGCCAAGGGGGTGCATTCTATAATCACAAAAAAGAAGGTGAGTATGTGATCAATATGTTGTTAGATAAACTTAAAGGGGGTAAATGTGAAGATATGAGGAAAAACGCAAGTAGAAATTGATAAGAGAAGGTGTTGAGGATAACAAAGTTTCTTCTTACAGAGCAATGGATGCTTTTTTAACCTTGGATAGTTGGATCGTTCTGGATTTTAATGATTGTTCTATGATAAATTATGAAATGATGAATGTTCATCAAGTACCAAAAATTCTCAAAAATCATAACTAAGAAAGAGATGTACTAAATAACCGTATCAACAAGGATGAAATTCAAAATCAGAATAATCTCCACTGCATTGGTCCAATTGGTTTCAAAAACCATATAGGTTTTATCTACAACTGGTTTACGATAAAATTTGTACCAGCTCAATTTTCATTAAAACAGTTGAATCAGTTTTACAAAGTTAACGTTCCATTTCCGGTTCAGAGAGTTAAACTACCGGCCCAATTGGACCCCGATTTCAAAACAATATGTATCAGTGTATCACAATCCCAACATCGTCAATGCCATGTGCAAGACAGGCCATATCACCTTTTATCTTTTATATAAAAAAGGTATGGGACAAATTAAATTGTCTCCTTACTTTAGCTGGAGTATCCTATTTCATTTTTTTTTTCTATCCAGTATCATCAAAATCTATTTCATGCTTATTAAATTAGTTCTAGTAAAAACATATAACATTACTTATATCATATAGTTTTATTAAGCAATACACATACACATATAAGTATTTTAGGTAATAATAAACAAAGCATATAAAATGATTCCAAATTAGAGGATTTTTACTTAGACCGTACATTGTGGAGGCGTGAGCGACCGGGGCGAGCCACCAACGTGGTAACGTGACTCTCAAGTAACTCGATCATTTGACCTCGTTGTGGCTAGAGGTGAGCATCGGCACGACCAAAGGTCACTTTCTCACGTTAACCCACGCGGCCACCATCGCTTGTGCTCGCTCGCGCCGGGGTTCGCGTGATTAACAATATCTATGAGTGAGCAGGGACGAAGGATGCTTGGGGCCAGGGGTTGCCCTGGCCCCCTCTGTTTTTTGGCGCAGTAGTGGAAATTTGTGATTTTCATAGGTAAATTGAGTCCGGGTTGAGTCTGGCCCCCGCCGATTTTCCACTACCGATAAAAAAAAATTGAGTTCGGCCCCCGCCGATTCGGAAACCAAGCTTCG
This sequence comes from Ambrosia artemisiifolia, assembly GCA_032199755.1. Taxonomy (NCBI): domain Eukaryota; kingdom Viridiplantae; phylum Streptophyta; class Magnoliopsida; order Asterales; family Asteraceae; genus Ambrosia; species Ambrosia artemisiifolia. The sequence goes on from CM063517.1 coordinate 5,562,351, forward strand.
CCACTGTGAGTGAGCAATGACTAAGTCGTTTACCGAAGCCAACCAAAAAATAGACAAAATTTAACCAAAATCAATTGAAAACTGAATCATCCAACCGAACCAAGTAACCGATTGTTTAATAAGATCGATTAACTGATGACTTTGGTTTTAGTTTCGGTTGAGGCTAATAATCGAACTGAACCGAACCATACACACCTTTAGAAGTGTCTGTGTTTCCCGCTGCATCGCGCGAGCACCTTACTAGTTTTTGTATAAGTCAAATATCTTGAATATCAGTAATAATGTAAATTTATTAACGACTAATATATTATCTACAACAAAATGTGGCTGAATATTTCGTGATATAACATGTAATTAATAAAAAGATAAAAAAATGTAGATGTTGGTTGAGTTAATTCGGTTACTTACCCATTTTAGTATTTAACCACAACTAAACCACAAAAATCAATTATTATAAACAAATGATAACCAAACCATCATTTTCTTAGTTGGTGGGACTTTTGATTTTGGTTTAATTATTCCAGTTACCTGTTCACATCATGTAAAACTTAGTCAAGATTATATGAGACTTAAAACAAAAATATATATAAAAGTTATAGTTATCTAGAAATAAATAAAGTTGACAAATAGCCTATAAATCATCTTCAACGGGTCAAACCGTTCATTACTCAACTAACTATAAAGTGTATTTAAATGCGACAACCTTTTAAATTGATTGATTAAAAAAAACTAATTACTTTTTATATCTTAACAAGTACGTTATATAAGTAAATAATTAATTAAAAATATTCATGTGACTGAGTACTAATTTTATAAGATATACATCAGAAATCAAGAAAACAAATGGTAATATAATAATAAATAAATAAATGGGGAAACTTATATATAAAATGTAGATTCAGTAATAATAATATTCCGGTCGGTTGCAGCGGATGAGTTGAATTGAAATTGATTGGAGTAGCACCACTACTCCAACTGAAATTCAACTAGCTAGTACAGCTAACCTCCCCACTCCTCTCTCTCTCTCTCTCTCTCTCTTTCTTGTTTATATATATACACACACCTATTTATGGATAAAAATAATAATAATAATAATAATAATAATAGTGTAGGAGACGAAGACGATTAACTAGAAGAAAAATAATGGTTAACAGGTTGCACCGCCGTAACTCCTCCGCCTCTTCCGCCGCCTCCGTTGATTATACTTCCGGCGAACGATTTGAATTTAAGTTCTCCGGTCTTCATGCTCTCCAGGTACCTCATTCTCTCTCTCTCTTCTCTCTCACACACACACATATACACACACAACAAATGCATATAATTAGCTGGATTGTAATTTGTACGGAACAGTTTTATGATAATGATGTATGTTATTGATCGAGTTATGACAGCTATGGAACGATATTCTGTTATCTGTGTTTGAAGAAATGAAATAGCGTAGAACTGTAGATTCATTTATTTTTTCTGACTTTTAATTAATATGGAACTAAATGTTATAGACAATAACTAGTGCTTGATGTTTGAGGCAGCTGAATTGTTAACGACATTAGGTATTATCAGGTTATGTTAAGGACTAAGGAAGTTGATTCTTTTATAGAAAGGTTAATGCTACTGATTGTGATGAAGGCTGATTGTGATAAAGGGATAGCGGCGCAGCTTGTTGCCCGTTTACCCGCTGCTCACTTGTAATTCTTGTTGGTTTTTAAATAAAAGAAAATTGTTATTACAAAATATTCACTAGAATGTCCTTGTGAACTTCATGATCTATTTAGAAATACGCTTCAGGGTTATATAGCTATGGATAAGCTTTGTGGAATGATGTTCTGTTATCTGTGTTTGAAGAAATGTAAGAGTGCAGTCTAGTTTATTTCATGCGATTCAAATATAATGACGCTAAATGTTATAGGCAATAACTAGTGCTTGATTCCTGAGGCAACTGAATTGTTAAGGGCATTAGGAATTAGGTTATGTTAAGACCACACGTAGTGGTAAAGAAAAAAAACCCGCCCCTCTCCACTTTGATTGGCTCAACAAAAACGAGGCATTTTCACGCCACTCCCCGGCGTGAAAAAAGTCACGCTCAACTCATTTTCTGAAGGAAAACGGCCCCAGGGGCGGTGTTCCGGGCATTTTCACCCCCAATTCTTGTGCCACTACGGGTGGTCTAAGGAGGTTGATTCTTCTATAGAGAGGTTAGAGCCTAGAGGTCATGATTTCTGATGAAGGCGCTTCTTCACTCAAAGAGTTCTCACTTCTCATTACAATATAGTCACTAGAATTCCCTTGTTTCATCATGATCTATTTAGCGTTATGCTTCAGGATTATGTAGCTTTATTAGGAATTATATCCAGTTCTGTGGCACTAGTCTTTTGATACCTTGAAACGATGTAGAGTTTTAAGTGATGTTTGTTATCGGGGGAATCCTCGAATGAGTAACGTGCATTGGAAGATGGGCTTGTAGCCAATAAGTAAAGGACGAACAAACAAAAGACAAAGACACCTTAGGAGACAGAACCGGAAGGAAATATTCGATATTAACTGTTTTTTCCCTCTGGATAAAGAAGTATGTTCATTACTTCACTTAAAGAAACATGTACAGTAATTTCCGTATAAGATCTCAGCTCATGTGGCAGTTTGCCATTTTATAAGTTTCTGGAAAGCGGATTTGCTCACTGTGTTTTGCATTTCCAGCTGTTGCAGAACCTATATGATTGTCACTATTGGAATATGTTTCATAGTTATATAATCTTATGATGTATTGAAACTTTCAGTTGTGACAAAGATTTGTGTTAAGTTAAGCATACCTGCTGTGTTTTGAATTTCCAGGTCCCCAAAGGATGGGATAAGCTTTCACTGTCTCTTATATCTGTAGAAACAGGAAAGACAATTGCCAAAACAGGTAGATCATTGGTACAGAATGGAAATTGTCAGTGGACTGAGAATTTGTCAGTATACGTTTGGGTTCCACATGATGATACTTCAAAAGGGCATGGACAATGTCTGCATAAGCTTCTTATTTCAATGGTCTGGTCCATCTCATATTTCTTTATTAAGTTTAAATTTGATTATATCTGTGTTAGCTAGTGTGCTTCTTATGGTCTATGATTATTGTACTTATAATCTATTATTATGTTGTGTTGCAGGGATCAGGTAGATCTGGCATTCTTGGAGAAGTTACAGTAAACTTGTCACGTCACTTGAGTTCTGAAACATCTACTCCTATTGCGGAACCACTAAAAAACTGTAGTTATGGGACGATCTTACAGGTTAGTCATCATTGGATGCTTCAAAACTCCTTTTGGAAAACTAGAATTCTTCTTTTAGAATCTTCAGTAGCACAATTATTCATATCATCAACAATGGTGGTAGTGTGTTCTTGTGCATTCTTACATGTCTTTTGATGACAGTTTTCATAAACAGCGTGACTGTGTTCAGAAATTGACAATTAGTTACTTCTATTATATTTGTCATCCTGTAACTTTTTAGTAGTAAAATTTATTTGACAAGATCTTTCTCTATGAACATGCTTTGATTTTTGAGGACCATTAACATTTTAATGAGTTGGTAGACTTAATCCATTGAACAGAGACATAAGATATCTCTAATAATGGCTACATGCAATATTTATCATGCAGCTGTGGAGTACCATTGAAAATGTTATGTTTCCTTAGGCTGCCCACTAACCATTATTGATATCATATATATGATATAGCCTGAATGCAGTGTTTTATGGATACACTGGATGGTAGCACCTCTCATGTAGAATAGTTTTGTTCAATTTTTTTGCCATAATTCTTAATAAGCAACACAAGGCTTACATGTTAGATGTTAAATAGCATCGCATTTATTATACTTTCTTATTATGGAAAGACTTCACTTATCCAGCAGCTAGAAATAGGCCCTCTAATAAACTGAAAAAAATTATTTGCACCAAAGATATAAATTGTGTTATTTTCTCCTTGCAGGTGGAAATTCGGTGCCTAACACCAAGAACAAATCTGAGGTTTGTTCTATAACATATAATCTTGATTTTTATTTTCTTAGTCGCTGGCATACATGCTAAAATGCTACATGTTTCAGAAATGACGGATGGACAGACACTGATTCTTTTGCAGAAGATGCAAATGCTTCTGATGATCTGGATGCCACATCAGATGTGTCTGATGGTAGAACCACAAAGAGTGTAGAATCTTCCATGAGTGGTAACTTCATGTATACCTCACAATCAGGTGGACTTGGTAGCAAGGTACTCTTTCAATGAACTTAATATGTATTCTTTAGTTCTGTTGATATTGCCATCAATGTTTGTTTAAATAAGTATAAAGATTGGGATTAGTGGTTTTTAAAAGGATTCAGATTTTTGTCAGGAAAATTTACAAATATGGATTATGAATATAAGCCATTATTTTGTTCTTTGAAACTGTTAATTGCTATTTTATTTAGTTGCCGTTTGGAAAACATCACAATGCAAAAGGAAAAATCAATTTAAAAAGAAATTCACTGTGGAGTAACCTAAAACTTATGCGATGCTCTGTATCTAAGAGTAATTTTTTTTTTCGCTACACAGGATGCCAGCTTATCTGCACGGGGGTCACTTAGTAGCATTGATTCAATGGATGACTCTTTTGGTAGGCATATAAGTGAAGCTGCAAATGATCTAATAGCAAGACATGATTCTATTGTCTCTTCAAATAAGGCACAATATAGCTCATATCATGTCTCTGATTCTCCTAGAGTATGTCAAAGACAAGATTCTGAAAAACTTATTTCAAGTCAAAGACAGGATTCTGGAAAATCACATTCTATTCCTTCATCACCATTACGAACTTTTGGTTCCACTGGATTTGTTCTAGATGCTGAAGGGGCCACAATGGAAGAACTTAGAGAAGCAAGAATGTGGGAAAGAAATGCACGGAGATTAAAAGTCGACCTTGATTTCTCAAAAAAGGAGTTCAAAGACCAAACAAGAAAGTTACAAAATGCATCTATGGAGATTATTGCATTACAAACAGAATGTGATGGACTTAAACATGAAAATGATTACTTGAAAGCCATACTTGAGGAATCAGAAGTCAAAGAAAAGGCTGCTGACAGTCTAAAACTCCAAGTGCAAGATGATATACAGTCTGAATTAGAAGAAGAAATAAAATTTCAGAGAGATTTAAACAATAATCTATCTCTGCAGTTTAATAAAACTCAAGAATCAAATCTTGAGTTAGTTTCTGTTCTCCAGGAACTAGAAGAGACAATAGAGAAACAGAGAATGGAGATAGAAAGCCTTAATGCTTTGAAAGATAAGGTCAAGGAGCTTGAGAGAGATTGTAGTGAGCTCACTAACGAAAATCTTGAGCTCGTATATAAGCTCAAAGAATCAAAAAACGATCTTTCAAATGATGGTAATTCTATTGCAGAATCTGAGATAGTTAAACTTGAGTGTGAAATACAGAAGCTTAAAGAAGAGGCAAATAAGAGAGAGCTTGATAGAATAGATGTTGCTAACCTGCAAAATCATTGTAATAATCTAGAAAGCAAGTGTGTGAAACTAGAAGTCGACATCCAAGTGTTTAAGGATAAAGCTTATTTTCTTGATGGTGAACTCAATAAATACCGTGCAAAAGCAGAAGAGCATGAAAATGAGGCTGTTAAACTGAAAGAGTTACTGAAATTGCAGCCAGAAGAAAAACATGAAAGTAAGTAGTAGTACCCTGTACGGCTGTACCTTGCAGTTATATTTCGAGCCAGTTGTATTATAAATATTTTTGTGTAGTACTGTAGTTATCTATATCAGGCAACCCTCTTCCCAGGAATAAATGATAAGTGCCCCCAAAATTGATTCTTTTTTATTTTGACATTATCTCTAAATGTTACTAGGTCAAAATAATGACACACAAAGTAACTCTGACCATGTTGATGAGTTTCTAGACAGAATTGAGAAACCTGTTTACCTGCTGGCATGGGTGAAAACTTGCTTAAATTGATCTTTATAAAGATTTGATTGTTTTTTCTATTAAAAAACAAAGTAGGTTCCCTGAAATAAAAATCTGACCAAACTGGTCACCTTTGCATGCAAATTGTTGATTATATATATTTTTTACAAAGGGAACTGCTGAACTAGTGACTAACTGTGGTTCATTCCACTTCTATTTGAAACTCATGCTCTTTCATTGCAGAAATGAACAACCGGACTCTCTTGTCCTTTAAAGTTGGCAGTTAAATACAGTTTTAACAGTAGAAGTATTTTGATATGTACAGATTCATTCTCTGCTGAAGACACCAGTCTGATGATTAGGGATCATTTTAATGTTAAAAATGACATGGAGTTTAGTTTGAAGGACACTGGCATACTTGAGAAGCTGAATATGGAACTATCGGCAAAAACCTCTGAAATAGATGTGCTTAAATCAGATTGTTTGCTGAAGGACAAGGAGATTCAACGCCTGAATTCCTACAAAACAGACTTGGAGATTCAGTTGTCTGATCTGAAAGTATTAAAGAGTCAATTAATGGGGGGTTTGAAAGCAATGCAAACCGAAAGTACAATCATCTCTGAATGTCTGGATAAGGTAATGTTTTCTGTTCACTAATGATCATTTTTGATTGAATCTTTATATTACATTATACATTTTCTTTATCAATTATTATTTGAATAATTTATAACTCCACCAGCTACAAAGTTTTTAGTTTAATGCTATTGGTCTCTATCCTGAGGAGAATTTGTTATGCTGATAAATCTTTTAAGATTAAAGTCTCAAATTTTCACTTTACTCCTGGAATAGGTTGAACCACTGAAACCAATCCCAGTTGCTATCCTTTTTTTTCATTCTATCTTAATCTAATGTCATCTCAAACTAATGGTATTGCTAATCTAAACAAAAATACTTAACTGATGATTATCATTATTTTTAGATACTCATGAGCTCAAAATATTTGAAATCCAACAGGTTAAAAATGACATGGTGGTGCTAAATGATACAAAAGATTCCCAAGTTGCTGCCAACAAGACTCTTGAAAAGCAATTACGTGAGCTCGAGAGCTATAACAAGGAACTAGAACAGCAAGTCACTGAGTTAGAAGTAGAAAATCTACACTTATCAGAACGAATATCTGGATTAGAACCTCAATTAAGATATTTGACTGATGCAAGAGAGTCGAGTCGTTTGGAGATACAACATTCAGAGACTCGGGTCATGAATCTACAGGCTGAAATGAAAAACCTAGAAGTGGAATTAGAAACAAGCAAAGTTGATATGAGACAGAAGTTTGAAGGCATGCAAAAACGTTGGTTGGAAGCTCAAGAGGAGTGCGAGTATTTAAAAAAAGCAAATCCAAAGTTACAGACAACTGCTGAAAACTTAATTGAAGAATGCAGCCAACTTCAAATATCAAACCGAGAGTTAAAGCAACAAAGACTTTACTTGCATGATCGCTGCACAGATTTGGAAGCTGAAAGGAGGGAGACACAATATAATTTCTCTAATTTGTCTACAAAGTTGGAAGATTTAGAAGATAAGTTCTCCTTAATGATGAATGAGATTGCTGCAAAAGAGAAAATATTTGATTCAGAACTTGAAGCTTTACATCTGAAAATTGAAGAGAAGATGGAAAAGCTTGTTATTAATGAAGATTTCACGGAAGAATTAAAATCATCTGCTAAGATCAAAACCGCTGAAGTTGAATATGAAAAACATATTCATGATCTGATGTTTGAGCTTGCTGCTTCCAAACTGAACAATGGAGTTCTAGAGACAAAAGTTGAAAAATTAATGGAGTTATTGGAGAACACAAGATCTAACGAAGAAATGCTAAGAATTAAAGTTGGTGAGGTTGAAGGTGACCTAAAACATTGTGAATACCAACGAGTACAATTAACAGAAGAAATCTCGAGTTTGACTAGTCAACTGCAAAGACTTCCATTATTGCAAGATGAACTAGTGGCTCTTAAGAACTCATACAATGATGTGAAATATGAGAATGAAAGGTTGGAATCTTCATTACAGTTGGTAACTGGGGATTACAAAGAATTAAAAGAGGAAAAAACTTCATTGTTGAAGAGAACATTAAGCATGCAGAAGGCGATGATCGAGTTAGAGGATCATAAACTTAGCAAAATTGCATTGGAGGAACAAATTATGCGGCTTCAGGGCGATTTAACTGCAAGAGAAGCATTATGTGCACAAGATGCCGAGTTGAAAAATGAAATTGGGCGTTTAAAACGGTCAAATAGTCAACTACAGTGGAAGGTAAACAGTCTTCAAGATGAAAAAGATGAATGCATGAAGAACGCTCAAGTCCTTGAAGAAAAATTGGAGCAGATCGAGTACTCTACTAATAATAGTGTTAAATCTTTCAGATCAGATAGTAATAACAGTTTTCACGAGCACATGAAGCTCACGGAGGTTCATATTAAACTCTTTTCTATCGTAAATTATTAAAGAATAAATTTTTTTTGCTATAAACTTCTAATTATCTTTTTCATGCTACAGGATGAAGTAACTGTTGATGCATCATCAAGAATCAGGTCACTTGAAAATGAACTTGCAGAGGCTTTGCAGGCAAATGACATGTATAAAGCCCAGATTGATAGGTATCAACCATTAAACTAAGAACTCACCTGACACTACTCACACTAGCAAAAATAATGTATCAACTATAAAGCAGTTGAACGGGTCTAAGTCACCTAAAGGGTATTTGTAGTACATAAAACCCCCTGAATCATTTTATTTATATAGTTGGCGTAAAAATGGAATATAAACAATATCATTTTTATAATCCATTTTTACACCAACTATTCATGAAAAAAGATTTAGAAAGTTAGGACAATGCATTTTATTAACCCAACCCAACCCGTTTTGCAACCTCTTAACCACATCCATATATTTTTCAGCTTCCTGCCGAAGGGACAAATTCATCAGTTGGATGTTCCACTTGAGTTAGAAGTTGATGTAGGAACAGTTAAAAAAGAAGACGATAAACATGCATCTTTACTTGAGACCGAATTGAAAGATCTTCAAGAACGTTATTTTCACATGAGCCTCAAATATGCAGAAGTAGAAGCTCAAAGAGAAGAGCTTGTATCGAGGCTAAAGGCCGTGAAGCCTGGAAAGAGCTGGTTTTCTTAACTCCAATTATCATTATACCGGGTAAATTATATCTTTCTATAATTCATTAAATGTTAATATCCATGAATAGTATCCATTTGAGGAAGACCAAAAACTATGGGCATATAGCATTGAGTAAATGAAAACAAAAAAGAGATGAGGTAGATAATGATGCTTTTTTTTTAATTTTAAATCATGGGCATGTTATGTATGCCCTCTTTTATCCTAGTTTACATGTGTATATTGTATCTTATTGAAGATTCAAATTCATGCCAATTGTAAGTCATTTACTATTACAGACATCTATTGGGTATTTATAGTGTTCAATGACAAGTGAGAGATTTAACAAAATGGTTTTGGCTCAACATCTTACCCTCCTCAGACCCTACCTTAGCTTTGCTATAGGTGGGATAAACTGAGGATGATGATGATGATGTTGTTTTGGCTCAACATGTTCTTTTACCTTTAATATATCTGAAAACAAATAACTATTTTGTATCGTACATGACATATTGTAATCAATCATGGGTAGCAATACTAACATCACTAATCATTATCATTAAATATATCCAAATTAAAATTTTATCATTTTATGTAATGGTTTGTGGCATGCTTTCACCTATTGTAATGTGTCTAAATGTTAATAACTCAAAATATAGAAATTTAGAAGATATATATAATTATTTTGATAACAATGATAATAGTCCTAACTTTTAAATAACTCAAAACATGAAAATACAAAATATTAGAACATGTAACGGGTTACCCTTTATTCAAGTCGCCCGGCATATAAAATGGTAAGTTTATATTTGATCGCCAATTCTCTCCGTCCCAGTTTCATCCCAGTTGGTTCAAATGAAAATTTTAGTATGGAATTTTATTATGCAATAATTAAGTATTGAAAAGGGCCAGCTGTTATTCCAATTATACAATGCGTTATCGATCATTCAACATATAATTAGAAAAACAGTGAGGCAAAAATGACGCACTCCTGCAGATGAGAACTATAATCAATCGTCTTCCTTGGTCAGTTTGTAATCTGTTTACATTATGGAGTAAGCTCGGATAACCTCCACAATTGGTGCTCTGCATAATGGGCATTTCCCTCCTCCACGAATCAACTCATTCGCACATTTAGAACATGTACACATATGCCCACATCTGTATCGGTTATAATACAATAGAAGGGTATTTTAGACATTTTACTTATGGTCAAAACACTTCATAAATTATGTTTTCAAGGAATGGAGGGAGTTACCTGTACAACAGAGAATCAATCTGGCTATCACAACAAACACAACAGGTTCCTTTCCTCACTTGACACCATTTGGATCCATCTTCTGATGTTTCTGCAGCAATACCTGCATTTTAAAAACTTAAATTATATACGTGTTTCCCGGAGGTAAAAATAGTAATTACATCCTTAGGTGTCCGCATGTACCTTGTCCATCCCCTGATCGATTCAACGCAGCAGAAACTTCCTGTCTGACAGACCGTTGCAGCTCAAGTTGCATGTCCATGCAAGCCTCCAACATCCTTTGCATGTGGCTCATGCCTTGTTGCAGTCTTGCCATATCTGCCCTCAAATCATTGATCATTTCCCACTCCTGATCCATTAATGTTCACCCATTAATCTTAATGCCACAAAACATGATAGTTTTACGATTAATAATTATATTAGATATTACATAACTCCATTTGAAGTTAAAATAATTAAATAATCAAATATTTAGAGTTTTTGAACATTCTGACTGTAACTTACGAGTTCAGATCGATGCATGGTGTGACGAGACCAACTAGAATAAGGCAAATGATGCCAAATGGGTTGTGGTGGTGGTACTGGTGGTGATGGGAGAACCAAAGAAGGTCTACCACCAATGGCATCACGCTGACTCTCATCCGTCTGTTCGTCCTGGCGGTGCTCCTGGTTACCCTCCGGTAGGGCAGGGGTCGGCAAGTTGCGATGTAGATCCCAATCAATGGGTGCACGACCTTGTCTGCTGACATATGATTGGATCAACTGGTCCAAACTCTCACGAAAACCGCTCCGAAGAAGATTAGAAACACTTCTCCTGGAGTAAGCAAGAAACAATTAGTCAACGGTGTATGAGATAATGTGTTGTAATGTAACAAGTCATAAAAAATCATGTTTGGACTTCGGGCGTGATTCTGTTTGAATTTGTAATAACCAAAAACACAAATCCAGCCCCCATCCCTTCGTTTTTAAGGAAAATTCTACTACCTGCTCAAAAGTTCCCTGAGTTCCATGCTGTACACGTTATCATCATCAGGTGGGTGAAACCTATTGACTCTCCTAACAGGGACGGAATGCAGCATTCTTGGCGGATCAGAAGGCTCGTCGGGCCAATTTTCAACGGCTTCCCGAGAGCCATCTTCATGCCAAACCTCATCGGTTCCATGCACATGAGCACCATCACCGCCAGTTTCTAAAGTTTCATGGGGCCAATCATTACCTGAATTTTCCTGCCAGTTCCTTCCAACATCTTCTGAATTTCCATCTCTCCATTCATTAAACTCATTGTAGCTGCTGCTTTCCTGCTGCCATTCACCTCTCTCATCTTCATTAATATTTTCTTGTTGATTTGTGGTTTGTACATCTGTAACGGTTTCTAAGCTTCCTGTGCGATCCGTTACCTGATGAACGTCGGTTTCTTGGGCCCACAATTGTGACTGATCTTGGTTTTCATATTCGGCTTCCTGTGAATTATTTGTGTGAGCCTCATAGCTTGTAAAATAAGTAAATATTTATCGATAAACTGGTAAATAAAATGCCTTCTTACTTGACCATGAATGCTGTGTTCTGATCTAGACCGGAACCCTTCCCTGGTTTAAAAATAACCATGTCATCAAAAGGCAGTAGAAATTAAAACCTTATACACATAACCATGTCATCCAGAAACTTTGACCATTTATGGGTAATTGAGCCAAGTTTGGGTTACACTTCGTTCGGGTCACATGGGTAAATTTTACAAATCTAACAGGGATGGAGATCACGCAAATTGTACAAGATTATTTCAAAACTTATGATATCAATGTAACAATATAGCTTTTTAATCATATATAACAATTAGCATATTATTATGTATAATCAATATATGGGAAAGTGTGTTGGTGGGTTGGCCTAACCCAACCCGACAAGAGTACGAGACCCATAACAAAAAGTTACCAGTTTTGACACATTACTCAACTTGCCCATTCTGACGCCTCTTTGTTATCCTTGTATTTTTAACGTTTTAGTACCATAAAAGTGAGACAAATTAACAGAATCCTGAAGGCATAAAACAAAGATTTCAAAGATAAAAAGTTTTAAAATAAAGCATACCTCAAACCAGAGACAGTGTGACGTTGTCTCAATTGGACCAACTCGCTTGCTGCAACTGAAGAAGGCCTTTCTTCCTCTACAGGCCTTTCATTTCTTAAGAATCTGCCTCTCAATAATGACTGAAAAAACGAATAAAAGTCATGTATGGTCACAAAAACTTGCTAGACATTAGGCAAGCATACAGAACAAAAAATTGAATGAGATGATAATCATATGCGAATATACAGGCTTTTAGAAAAGACTGAAAAAGAAAGTAACCTGAATACGGTTGCGATGTGCAAAATCAGAAACCGCACGATACTCGGTCAACCCCTGTAGCTCCCTCTGCCGTTCCCTTTCAACCCTCATAAGTAGGTCAATTATAGCTTGTCTACCACGCAATCTAAGCACATCACTTCTTATATGCTCCGGTTGACCTTCACCATGTTGACCACCTGTCCTTTCACGGTTTTGTTCACGACGCGTACCCCTTTGCTGACTTGTCATTTGCACCCACTCCCTCACAATCCTCACTCTTTCCCGTTCGCTTTCTCCAAGCCATTCTGCTCTTGGACTATTACTCCTCTGTGCGATAGCAGGTTCGGGTTCAGTGGCACCAGTCTCTCTCCATCCCTGAACAATGTGCCTAACCCTCTCCCTTTCAACCTCACCTATATCAGGAGTTTGCTCACGGCTCGACCGGCCATTCTCTTGATCTTGACCCTCGTTTCGTGGTTCCATTTGATCATGAGACCAAGTTCCATAGTCGTTTTCACTCCCAGTTACATCTCCCAAACTACTTTGATGTTCACTCCCTCTACCTTCTGTCGTACTCGAAACATTTGTATTCGACCCCACACTTCTCTGCTGCCTAAGTCTTACTCTCACCCTTTCACGCGCCCTATTCAACACATGTTCGTCTTCCAACTCTCTCCACATCTGCAAAATCGACGACGCACGCGTGCTAGGTCTCTCAACATTCCCCTGCCTACTTGAAGTAGGAGACGTCGGCTGAGACTCCCTCAAGAACGACGAATCCAACATCGAAACAGTATGCAACCCTGCCAGTGCCATTAACTCCGACTCACGGTTTCTTCTCTCAATCGTCGTGATCATTTCCTGCGCTTGCCTAGCCGCCCACCTACTCAAAATCCTAGAATGCCGTCTTCTCGCAATCGAAGACTCCGCCAGATCATCACCTTCAAGATCAGACCTCCTCCTCCTTCTCATAAGCTGATCACCACCACCACCTTCACTCTCATCATCATCCTCCGTATTTCGCGGTGAGCTACACGATGCAAACGACATACAATCATCCAATTGCCCCCTCATTAACTCCTCGAACCCTCTTTCGAAATCCAAACATGTATCCGTACCCGTACCCGTACCGCTCTCCGCCTTCTGTGGAAGCTGCTGCTGTTGAACATCTGTCATCTTCTCACTAATTACCCAACAATACCCACCTCAAATTATTACCACCAAACACACCTATACACAAAATTTAACCTTAAACCTAAATTAATACAAAAGACTCATTTAATTTACAAACAACACTTCCGTACAACACCACCTGATCAAAGAAACGATCAAAACCAAATATTGTATCATTATAGATACAATTCAACAATTCTACCAAACAAATTGAACTGTGATCCATCACAATCACAATCTTGTAAAGAAAACGTACCTATGAAGAAGCAGTGATAGAAACAAAACAAAACAAAAGAAAAGAAAACCCTAAGCAATTGTGTGATTAAAAAGAGAAGAGAAGAGAAAAAGGGTTGAAATGAATTAATAAGGGAAGAAAAATGATTGTAAGGCAGGCAGAGAATTGAATTGAATGGAAATATGTAAGAAGAAGGATGAAGCTTTAAAAGGGGCAAGGGTTCTCCTTAAATTGTGTGTCCCTTTTTTTCTGCCGATTTCCTCGCTTTTTTTTTCTTTTTTTTTTCTTTACACAAACATTTTACATGTTGTTTACGGTTATTTTTATTTTTCTTGAAAGAATATATGAAGGTCTATTTTAAGTATATGCAATTAATGAGTATTTGTTTGATTGTTTTGTTTAATATTGGAAATAACATGTAGTGTTGGACTGTTGGTTTACTTGGCTGTGGGGTTGTTCGTTTGTGAAGTTTTAGTTGAGTTGAGTTGGGGTTAGGTCAGTAAACTTGGCTCGGGTTGAAATCGTTTATTAAGTTGGTAATTTGATCTCAAACTTGACTTGTTTATAATTTGAGCGGGCGGCTCGTTTTTATACAAAGGATAAATAAATGAGAGAATTTAATAGATGAAGACGATCTACCATGGTTTGCATTTTTGTAAATTACTAGATTCTAAAATAACACCATTAGTTTTAAAACATAAAACTATAATGTCAGCAAGGATAATTGATTCGTTTGGGTTGGTTATGAGTCGAAAAGGATACTCAAAACAAAATTTTATTACTTTTAAAATCCCATTAGTATTCTGTTAACATTGTAAATCTACACCAAAAAATGAAAGTACTTTAATTTTATTTTAAATTTTGTATATATGTATGTGAACATATGCATAAATTACTTATGACATCATCAGAATTCTTAAACCGGTGCAACCAATAGTAAAATAGTTGGTTCAATAATGAGTGCGGATATGGTTTTTGGAGCTGGGGTTTTACTAGAAACAGTCTCTTTATACTTGAAGTATCACTAGAAACAGTATATTTGTCCTCTGGGATAAAGGGGAGGCTTGCTTACATTTCACCCTTCTCAGACCCTATCATTATCTTTCTATAGATGAGATTATACTAGATAAGATTGTTGTTGTAATAATAAGTGTGATCATGAAGTAGTGCTCTTCATCCTAACACATAATTGAAAAGTGTACATAGAGATAAAAAGACGTTTTAGATCCAAACTAGTACTTGAGCTAATTGTTAAGGTAGTTGGTCAATAATCATTAAACTGTATTTTTTAATTATCAGTGTTTTTATGCACATTGACTTATAATATACAAATTTACAAAACAATACATAATAAAAATGACTACAAATAAGGCCAATGGCTCGTATCTATAATCTATAACTTATAATAAAAGAATTGAACTTTGATGATGTGGCATTCAATTGAGGCCTCAACCCCTCTTTGAATGTGCCACGTGGCATCATGTAAGATTTTTTTAATTTTTGAGTTTTTTTAATAAATCTATATATATTATAATTATTTTAGGAAAAGATAAGAATTTAAAAACAAAATTAAATTTTCTCTCTAATGTTTCCTCCCATAACTTTTAAACGTTAATATCTTTTATATACGAGATTTTTTAAAGAAAAAAATTACACCAAATTAACGAGTGTTTTATTATCTTTCCAACGAGTACCATAGTGTTATATAAAAACCGGAGAAAAAAACAACTATTTTTGTGGGGTTTTGTTTTCAAATATATTTTACTCTACTAATAAATCACAAACGATAAACATAACTTCATAGGCACAGATTCCTTTTTTTTATATTTGAATATGATAACTTATGGCAGAAATTTGTTTAAAATAAATATTATTATTATTATTATTATTATTCATTAATCATGTATTGGCAAATCATTAATTATGTTTTCATATTAGATATTTTATTATGTTATATTAGATATTTCAACCCCGGGACACTCCCGGGATAAAAGCTAGTACTATATAAATAAAACATGTGAGAAAAATATATTTTAATACCATGTGAATGTTTATATATAATTCAACAACTTTTAAAATTAGTAACAAAATATAAGATAATCTTGCAATTATTCTTATGATCAAACTTATAACATAGGATTTATGTTTTAAGTATCTTTTTTGGCACCAATAAGTAGACCAACTTTTGACGACATAAAGATTGTTAGAATCTATATATATATATAAAAGAAAAGACTTTTGCTGACGTGGCGTGCAATGGAGGCCTCAACCTTGTGTCACGTGGCATCATAATGGAGAGTTTTTGGTGTTTTTAAATTGTTTCCTTTTTAATTAAATTGAGTTATTTTAGGAAAAAATAATTTAAAAATAAATTTAAAATTTTCTCTCTCATATTTCCTCCCATAACTTTTAAACGTTTATATCTTTTATATACGAGATTTTTTAAAGAAAAAAATTACACCAAATTAACGAGCGTTTTATTATCTTTCCAACGAGTACCATAGTGCTATATAAAAAACGGAGAAAAAATCGACTCTTTTTTGTGGGGTTTCGTTCATACAGGAAAAAAAACACAAAGTGTTCATGTTATCACGTAAAATTAGATTTTGTGGGGAATATGAGTTATTACTGATTAGAATACTATGAACATGCAATGATTGGAAGATTTTGTGGTTAGTTAACTTGAGCAATTTGTAATAGGTTATCACGTAAAATTAGATTTATCAACCCCGGGACCCTCCCGGGGTAATCAGCTAGTACTTATATATAATTTTTATTTATTTTAATAACCAAGTAATCGTAATACAAAGAAATCTACCCAAAATCAATTTACAACAAACAATCAATTTTCTTAACGCAAAACTAACACACTCTTATACATACGAGAAAACTTGTTACCATCACACCATGTTTCTTGAGGGATCACAAACGGTTGAATTATTTTAATTTTAACCCCTAAAGTAATAACTAATTAACAACAAAAGTACTTCTAAAATTGTTATAATAAAAAAGCACAAATAAAAAATATAACGATTTTGGTAGCAAGGAACGGGAAAGAGTGAAAACGGGAGGGTTGTCTGAGAATCACGCAATTGGTTGACGAATATAACGGCGGTGTGGCACCGGTGCCATGAGTTGGGGTGGCCTAATCAATCATGTTGACATGTACACTTCATCATCCTTTATACTCTAGATACATCACTTTTCTTTGGGGGGAAACCATCAAGCACGTGGTGTGCAATCAAATGGCCATTTTTTTTTTTCAATTCTCCAATTTCTAATTTTTTTTGACCGGTAAACTTCATTAAAACCAACAACCGGCCACCCCACAAGACAGGGCGGCCAAAAACAAACTATACAAGATCAAAATTACACCATTTACACTAAGTTAACGAAGAGAGATTCGCTCTACATCTAGCCCATAGGAAACCAAGAGATTTGACTTCCCCTATAACACCACCCATTTTCCACGGCTTGTCTTCAAAAACCAAAGCGTTTCTCGCACGCCAAAGGCACCAACACGCGATGATGATAATACCTTGCAAAATCTCTTTCTCCTTGCTCCTAAGACCCGAGTAGTTATGGATAAGGTCCCACATCGAAAAGACGAAAATAGGATGAATACGACACCATGAGATGTGTTGCCAAAGAATGGAAGCCGCAACACATGAGCAAAACAAGTGTTCCACACTTTCCTCATATTCACTGCAGAAACGACAATTCAGATCCCCAACAAGAATGTTTCTAGACCTGAGCGCCAAAGAAGTCGGAATTCTACCCATTTCCGCCCTCCAAGCAAAGACGTTACATTTGATAGGGATCCATTTACACCATTCAAAGGCATAAAACTCCAACTTCTAATATTCTTGAAATTAAGTCGATCTTTCATCAAAGATCCAAGAAAGGGATCTACATTGTTTGAAATATTGTCATATTTTCTTACAAATTTAGTATGCCATTAAAATTATTTTCTACACCAAAAACACAACACTAATATAATATGATACTAGTAGAGAGAAAATATCAATCAATCAATCAATCATACCCAGTATATCCCACGGATAGTCGAAACTATTGGTAGGATCAGGGGAGGGTGAGATGTAGGCACACCTTACCTCTACCCATAAGGATAGAGAGGCTGCTTCCAGAGAGACCCCCGGCTCAAAAAGAGAGAACAGAAGGCAGGCAAGCATACAAGTAACGAGACAAGTACCACAGGGATATATCGTTATCGGCTAACGGGCCAAGTGCAGTAATAAGCTAGTAAGATAGTGCATAAAAATATAATACCTGAACAACATACAAACATGTAAACGAGACACTACTTAAGAAAATAGGATAAATAGAAACATGAATCAAAATAGGTTTAGAAAGCCGATAGTTAAGGTCTCATAATACCCGGTTATGCTACCGAAGTGTCAAATCCTAAAAGTCACTTACTTTAATCCTACTTCTCCACGAACTCCTTCCTTGGACCATGTCCTCAGAGAGGTGCAACTCTATGAGATCCTGTCTAATTCGCTCATCCCAGGTCAATTTAGGTCTGCTCTCACTGGCGTTGTTGTTCGTCTCCTCTTCACATGTCCAAACCATCTCAATCTCCCTTCCTTTATCTTGTCTGATATCCTAGCCACTCCAAACCTCTCTCTAAAGACCTTGTTTCTAATTCGATCTATCCTTGTGTGCCCGCCCATCCACCTAAGCATCCTCATCTCTGCGACCTCCATCCTGCGTGCGTGCGTCTTCTTGATTGCCCAACACTCTGTCCCATACAACATAGCAGGTCTAATTGCGGTCCTGTAAAATTTCCCCTTCAATTTATTTGGGAACCGCTTATCGCACAATACCCCCGTGGCTGCTCTCCACCTACACCACCCGGCTTGTATGCGATGTGTTACGTCACTATCTATATCCCCATCCTTCTGAACAAATGATCCTAAGTACTTAAACCTAGTTACCTGCGGGACAACCTGATCCTGGATAGTGATATGAGTGTCCTCGTCGTCGTTAACCCCACTGAAATCACAATAGAGATACTCCGTCTTTGAGCGACTAATCCTTAAACCCATTCCATCCAAAGCTTCTCGCCACTCCTCTAACCTTGCATTCAAAATTTGTTTGGTTTCTGCAACTAACACAATATCATCTGCAAAAAGCATGCACCATGGCACTGGCTTCTGAATCGACTTAGATAACTCATCCAAGACTACCGCAAAGAGAAACGGACTCAATGCAGACCCTTGGTGGAGTCCCACCTCCACAGGGAAGGAATCGGTGTCTCCTACCGACGCCCGGACACTAGTTTCAGTTCTATCATACATATCCTTAATTACGTCTATGTACTTCCCAGGGATTCCTCTACCCTCTAAACTATCCCAAATCAATCTTCGTGGCACACTGTCATATGCCTTTTCAAGGTCAATGAATAACATATGGAGATCTCGCTTTTTTTCTCTATATTTTTCCATTAATCTCCTTAAAATGTGTATCGCTTCCATCGTTGACCTCCCTGGCATGAAACCGAATTGGTTTACCGTAACCTGAGTTTCCCTCCTAAGTCTAGTCTCAATCACCCTCTCTCATAATTTCATAGTATGACCCAACAACTTAATACCTCTATAATTTCCACAACATTGGGCGTCTCCTTTTTTCTTAAATACGGGCACTACAACGCTACTCCTCCAACAATCGGGCATTTTTCCATATTTGAAAATAACATTAAATAATGTAGTCAGCCACTGAACGCCTTCTTCTCCCAAACACTTCCAAGCCTCAATTGATATGTTGTCTAGACCAACCGCCTTGCCTCTTCCCATCTTCCTAAGTGCAGTCCTCACCTCTCCATGTGTGATGCTTCGATAATAGCAGTTATTCCTTTGTCGTCTCTGTGTAGTATGGTTTTCACTTTCAGTTAAGGTTAATCGTGTTATTATTATCATGGTTAGAAAATATAATTTTATTAGGGTTTCATATATGGTTGTTTACATTGTATTCCCGTTAGTTATAACAATACAAAAGACCTTATATTACTATAGTATTATGATTCTTATGTTCTTCTTCTATCTCCCTTAATATCTCTCTTTATCGCTTTTGCTGTCAGGTCTTGATAGCTTGTTGGCCCTCTTCCTCATCGTCCATCTTGTGTGACAACTTTATTCTGCCATGTTTCTTAAAAATACAAGGTTACTTTCTTGCTTGTTATTCGAAATATTGAACATTTGTTTCTTTATCATAAAGTGATCATCATATATATGTTGATAGCCAGATGAAATTTGACGAAATGAGTAGTTTTTGAACATTTGATTTAAGATACATATGTAACAGCCAAACAATGTGCAGTCTTGCCGCAACGCGCGGGTTCTTGCTAGTTTTACTAATTCATATTCTATTTCATAATTTAAATTTGTTAAAATTTAACTAACATAATATATTATATTATAAATATTAAAGCCCTTTTTTTTTTGCTTGTCGACTTACATTTTTTTTTCATTCAATAGTAAAAACCAAGTTACATCTGGATAATGGGTAAGCGAACAACAAGCTGCGCCGCTATCCCCTTTTGAATCGCAAAGCCTATTCTACTAAATACAAACCCTTGATTTCTCGGGCTTTGCGAGTCACTATGGACCACCTTCTGCACCCGCTCCAAAAAGCGAACTGCCTCAGGGGCTAGGGATCCAAAAGTTCTAAATATGATTATGAAAATATCCCTTTATAATTAAATATTTTCTTTATACAACTCGTCGTGTAATACACGAGTTTCTTACCTAATTCTATATATAACGCTTGCCTAGCTAAATCGACATGTTTCTATGTATTATATATATAGCAACGAATAATATTATTTAGAACTTGTAAATTTATATACAAAATAGTGAAAAAAGAAGGTAGGGGACATCCCTCAAGGCAGAATATAGCATGGCTACCTAACATCACTTAGCACGTTGCCTTGCCCATGCAAAAATACCTACTAATCTTCAATCATTTTTTCATCTTGTTTTCTATCATCTTAACCTTTTCTTTCTCCTCCTTTACACCAATCCTTTTTTCTCATTATTTATCGTATCTACTTGACATTGCTCTATGCATATCTATAACAATCGATGTTTAACGTGTCTATGTTCATACCAATCAAAATTGGTTTGGACGAGCCTAGATTGGTTCAACGATCTAGATTGATTATAAATTACGATAAGAATGACTTTAACTGGCTAATCCTAAGGGTTTCAATCTTTGTACTCGTGTCGGTTGTTGGTTGAATCATTATGCCATACAGAAACCATATCTTTATTCGTGTCAAAACACCAACTCTTACTCGTACACACTTAAATCATGAACCCGAACGCCACACAATTATTGATTAACCCATTTATCTAAACAGTCAAATATGCTCACATGTTTGTGGTTTGTAATTAGCTTGTGTAATTAAACAGGTTAAACAAGTCAAGTCAAATCAAACACAACTCCTCTAATAAAACTGGTTAGTTGTGACAATAATAAATGTGATAATTTTCGTATTGTATCACGAATTTAAGATTCTAACATGGGCACAACTTCATAGGGGCGGGAAGGGGCGCCTAGCCCCTGAAATTTTCGCTCATAAGTTCCGATTATATAGCATTCGTATAGATTTTTTTTGGTATATACGGTTTCGATCCCCGTAACCGGTGACATTCGAGCCTCCAAGATTTTCGCTCAAGCTTTACCGATTCTAAAAAGCTTGTAGTGTTGGAAAAAGTATAAATAACATGATAAAAGGTCTTATTTTTCACTTGAAAATGAAAACCAACATTAATTATACAACTCTTTATCGCTAGACATTTTAGTTATATTTCATCATATCTTTTACTGAAACTTTCTTCTAAATCATATGGTACATGATTTTTATGACATATGTAATATTGAGTTAGGATCAAATACACAGTGAAAGAAAAATAGGCAGTCGTAGGAAAGGTATCAAACAAACTCCGATTGAACTCATTCAAATGGCATGGGACCATCTTATCGAACCCTACGACGTTAGTTTTTAGGTCTACATTTTTTTGAGGTTTTAGCTTGTAGTTTTTTTAATATGCGTTATATCATTGTGTCTTTTATGTACCATTGTGTCTTTTTCTTATTTTCATCATTGTGTCATTTTTTCAATTCATTGTGTCTTTTTTCTTCAGCATTGTGTTATATTTTTTTGGCATTGTGTTATATTTTGTGGTTCATTGTGTCATATTTTATGATCCATTATGTTTTTTGTACCTTTCTCATTTTGAAATATATTATTTACTTGCTATATTATTAATGATCATAATTAACTCTGAATAAGTTGATTTTGTAAACTCCTTAATATACTATTTGTTATAAAGCTTTTATCCATCCTCTTAATTTGGCTTTTTCACAACAATTATCACATAAAATGTGCTTGATGATGTGATTCGAATATTAACTTAGTAAGAGTGCATAAAAACACGAACTAAATCTCAAATTGTCTAAAACAATTTCATTATTGTATGATTTAGAAAGAATTAAACCGTGTTTTTTACCAAAGTTGATCCATGTGTTTAGTCTAGTCTCCATATGGTAGACCATCCCTAATTAAATCCAATAGCTCAATGTCCAAAGTAAAGGAATGATTGATCTTGGCTTCTTGGAGATGGAGTTTTGCTAAAACCCTTGCTAGAATGGTGATGACTATTGATAAGTGATGGAAGAGAGAGGGGGACAAGATGTGCATACATGGAAGGATAGGATGCTTAACATAACATGCATGTGCATGGAAATAAGGATTTGCTTCTCTTTATCCCAATGCTTTTGTCTTCATAGTAATGGACACCCCTCCCCCCTAACTCACCAACCCCCATAGTCCATACTTGCTTGGACCCTTATGTTATGACTTATTCTCATGCACAAATCATACATGATCATGTTTGCTTTTTCATTAATTTCTATATACTATTTCTCACATATAACTTTTTGTTCTAATAATGTGGCATGTAGCTTGGCCACTCAATTTAATCTTAATTTAGGTTAACCTTTTCTCTTCTTAAATTCTCCCACTCACTAAAAGGAGTTCTAATTAATGATTGGTTATCTTTCCTATTAAATAAGTATTTACATCCACTTTATTGGTATTCTTTTTGTATACTTTTCTTAAACGAAACACCTTTAGTAAAATAAAAAAATGTTTCTAACACAATAAAGAAGTTAGAGAATACAAATACATGTTAGATCAACACGGAAAACATGAGTTTTAGGTTACATATATAGCTTAAAAATTACATTCTCATCAATGAATACATGTATTCACTAGTAAAATGACTGAAAATAGTGTATATCTTTTTAAATGATTATTTGTGTATATACAAGTGTGTTTTTTTAGGTGTTAAATGGATCCCGATACCATGGGAAATCCAACATGACTAATTGTAAATGAAGTGTAGGTGGGAGTAATCATAATAGAGAGAAAATTTTAAATACAGAATGTATCATATCTTTTCTATATCTTGGGAAGAATAATAAAATGCTGGGGTCATTTATAACATCAAGAACAAAAGAGAGGTCCAAATGCAATTAACCATAAAACCAAATGAAAAAACAGAAAAACGTGGAGATGCGGGGTATCGATCCCCGTACCTCTCGCATGCTAAGCGAGCGCTCTACCATCTGAGCTACATCCCCACCGTGTGATACATGTTAATAATATAACTAATATCCGGATCATTGCATGCCAACCAACCAACCAAATTGATTTTGATTTGTTTGGGTTAATCGATTCTAAAACTGTAAACATATTTACATATGCTTCTTTTATATCTTTTTTTTTCATGTTTAAGAAATTGCTACAGAAGTGAGCATTGATCTAAAAGTTTGACAAAACTTAAAAGTAAAACAGGTAAATTAAAGATATTTTTTTAACGGCTAAACTCGCACACCATGGGGATCAAACCACCCCACTCCTACCACCATACTATTCTAGACCTTATCTTATTCACCAACACCACCAAACTATTCCTAGTGGATAATTAAAGATACTTAACTAGTTAACCTGTATATTAACTGGATGCAAGTATTTTCAAAAGAAGCAATACGTGATATAATGCATAAAATAAA
This sequence comes from Ambrosia artemisiifolia, assembly GCA_032199755.1. Taxonomy (NCBI): domain Eukaryota; kingdom Viridiplantae; phylum Streptophyta; class Magnoliopsida; order Asterales; family Asteraceae; genus Ambrosia; species Ambrosia artemisiifolia. The sequence goes on from CM063517.1 coordinate 5,586,538, forward strand.
CCAAACCAACAAACACTTGTAGGTTTTCAGCTTTTGGAGGATAAACTTCTCATAACCATTGTTAGACGGATAATTAAAGGCTAAATTTTCGTTTTCATTCATTTTGTAGTCACGTCGCGGATCTACTAAGGAGCTATCGGTGTCTAATTTCTTTTTCATGTGTTACATACATATCCCAACACCCCAGTGACACTTATTCACTTGAAGGTGTTTGGTAGTTACGTTCTTAAAAGTTTAAACCCTTTGTTATTGAAACTTGAAAGTTCACAATTCAAATTAAAAGTTGTTTGGGTAAATTGCCCAAGGTAATGAATCCAAATAATACTTCCCATTAAATAACAGAAGTTCAGCTGAATATAAAATTTCGATTTTACACAAAGTTAAATTTATATAATCTTGTAACGCCGGAATGGAAAATAATATGCAGCACTAGAAAAGTATTATATTTATATCATATCATACAATATCATATCCTTCCAGTCCCAAGAGGTTGCCTTGAGGTGTCACCAGAAGCCCAAGCTTGGTAGTCTTTCACCAACTGCATTAACATAAAGAGAAAAAAATCACGTTGCGTGTATATTTAGTCGTTTTTTATTGTTTTGTTCCACTTGAAAATCTAAAGAGAAGAGAAGAAGACAAAGTATGACTGACATACCTGAGCCATAAACCGGGGAAGCATGATCTTAAGTATTTGTTCAAGGACTTGAGTGCCAGTTGATTCGATAGTTTGAACTGGGATTGCTTGGAAAGGAAATGGAATATCAATGCTAACCTGCACAACAAATAATGAACATACAAACTAAAGAGGTATAATTTGAAGAAATTTAAGTATAATTGCAGTTTAAACATAATGATCACCTCGATAACAGTGTCCGATGTGAGTTTTTGCATGGATGAATTGCTCTGGTCCCTATCACATGATATTCTATTCACCATGGAAGCTGCATGCCCATACCAAACCAGTGTCAATGGAGTCCTGAAAAATGATTATGTAAATATAACTTAGAACAAAGTCGCGTCGAAATCCTCCCACACTATGTATGATCTTATCTTCTACATCCAGATTTAAGCTTCTTTGTTAGGATTGTTTGCAATCTTACTAGCCGAATTTTACCTACAATATTAGTGTCAACTAGTTTGTGGAACCTAGAGAGTAAACCTATCCTCCTACTTCCTGGTCAGGTTGGCCACTAAGCTTATGAGGAGATCCTAGGCACTGATTTAGAGTTGAAAAAGATATACAACTTCTTTCGGTCCATAATATCAGCTAGCGCGAAAGAAAAATCTAGATACTATTTCTTGGTACTCAGAAACATCAAGATACTGCAATTTCATATTAGAGATATGGAAGGAGTCCCTAATATCAGCCAAAGAAAAAAAACAAAATATCTAGATATAGGTGTCATACTATTATACTAATCTTGAAATTATTTAAATCATACCAAAACGTCATGGTGTATATGGAATTTCCATTCGACCTCACAATACAAAATGTATCTATTTTAATGTATAAATAGTATATTCCCACTGGAATGATGAAAGTAAATGATAAGATAAAGACTAAGTAATTACTCACCATCAAACTTATCATTTTGTGCAACCACAATTGGGGATCCCTCAAGCTGCAACACGTAAAATTTACGAGATTAATAACATCCCTAAATTTTTTACAAAGTAGTATAAAAATTTGCAGACTGTAATCACCTTACAAGACAGGAGGTTAATAGAACAGCCATTAGGTTGCTCCTCAACTTGAACCAACAAAACAGGGCAAACCTCAAAAGCAAAAAACTTGAATTTGTAGACGTAACACCTGAAAGTACTGTCATCGATCCGCTCAATCCTTTCAGCATCCAGAACAGAGTATTGACTTGCAGGAAGGCTCATATACTCCACTGTCATGAACAAAATGACACCAAATCAGAAGATCTAATTAACACACTGATCATAATTTTTCTAATCTACGCATAACTCATAAGTCCATTGAGTTTTTTTAACATACAAAAACAGTTGTTTCATGTAATCTGTATGTCAAATTCCAACATACAAAACCATCAAACGGCTCCTATATTCCACTGTCATGAAAAATGACACCAAATTATATGATCTAAACTGAAATTATAACCAATAACAAAGTGTTTTAGGTAATCTGTATGTCAAATTCCAACATACAAAACCATCAAAAGGCTCCTATATTCCACTGTCATGAAAAATGACACCAAATTATATGATCTAAACTGAAATTATAACCAATAAGTCAATAACAAGGTGTTTTAGGTCATCTGTATGTCAAATTCCAACATACACAACCATAGAAAATCATACAAACCTAATCATATATACATTATCAAGGTTTAAAAGTATGGAATCGTGCCTCGAGGCGTTTTCCCTTCGCCTCATGAGGCGTACGCCTCGAGGCGAACCAAGGCGTAAGCCCAAGGCGGAATTAAAAACTAAATATAAATATTATGTATCTTATAAAAAATGAAATCCTAACTAATTTCATCCTCATATTCATCAAAAACATAAAAAAAACACACACACACACACACTAAAAAGACATGGAATGCTTGAAATTGACACAAAAGGTCCAAAACATCAAAAACCCCTGAGGGCACAATTTTTGTTACAGCCTCAGCTCAGTGAGGCGCACGTACAAAATAACACCCTGAGGCGCCGCCTCAGGTTCGTTTTCTTACAGAATCGCCTTGAGGCGCACCTCGAGGAGTACGCCTCACCCGTTTTTTTAAACCATGTACATTATCATCAAATTCAGATGACTAACCAAAGTATGTTGGAGCCAATCGGACCGATCACCACTAATCACAAAATACATTCAAGAAGAAACAAGAGATAATGACACAAAAGTCTTTTCTTATTAATCAAAATCGCAAATAAAACGTCAACCCTACCGATCTATATATACTAAACCTAAACAAACCTTCCTAAACCAATAACAACTGAAACTAATTACATAAAACAGCATTTATCTCTAACAGTCTAACTTAATTGACTAAGAATTAACATAACCATCCTTCAACTTTTGCTTTCTTTCACTTTACACCCAAACTTAGGATTAATTCCAAAACTGTAAACAAACAAAAAGCATGTGAATTGTAAAATAAGCAACATTACGGAGAGGGCGTTCGAGTGGACGAACGGGAACGGATTCCGTCCTTCGAGCAACGAATCGAGCTTTTGGTGCAGACGACGAACTGGCTGAAACGGATAACGAGGGTTTAGGTGAAACATTTGAATTTGATGACGTAGATGATGATGTTAACCATAAGAAAGGGTTACGGGGATTAACAGGAACAGAATTTGAAGGGATTTTTGTGAAGTGCGTTGAAATCGAATAACAAGAGCTGGAGCTCAACGCCATAGTAAATAAGAGTAGTAAAAATAACTGTTCATATGTTAGGGAACATGTTGAGATAAGTGTGTGAAGACTGAAGAAGAAAAGAAGTGTGGGTATGAATATGAGGCGTGTGTGGTATAGGATAAGGCAACGGGTTCGCGCTTCAACCACTTCTTCTATCTGGGTTAAAGTTCAAACTACTAAACCCAATGAGCCCACTCGTTTCTAGCCCATCAATGTTTACATTTTTTAGCAACTTAAGTCAAGTCAGGTCCTTGTTCTTTTCCTACCATTTAACATGATTTTTTAGGGCTCAAACTAGAGATGAACAAATTGTGTTTTTTTTTTCAAACCCAAACCGGTTTTGACTTTGACATATCCCAATTCAAACTGGTTTAGTCTGTTGACGGTTTTGGTTTGTAAAGTGTTTCTTGTGCACATATTTTTCCCCAAAAAAAAAAAAACTTAGACAAAAGTGTTTTTTGTTACATAAAATTCAACTTTTATTGTTGTTAATAAATTTTAGTAACGTTTATGTACTTGTATGTGTACAAACTGTTTTGTACTTGTATATATTGAGTCCTGTCTCCACCGATTAGAAAAAAATGGGCCCGTGACTTTCAGTCCCGGACAATTTAAAATTTCAAACTCCGCCACTACCCGTATAGGTGTATTACAGGAGCCATATAAGATGTCAGAAAATGTCTTATTCAACCCGTATACACTTAGATGAGTCATTTTTTCAAAAGCTTTCTCGATGTGAATCTATACGACTGGTATACTTATATTCATCCCGTATGCAAGTTGTGCGCACACCAATTTTTTAGTTTATATTGAGTAGTAGTTGTAACGTGACCACTTTTAGGAATATTATAATAAAAACGGAAATAAAAGATATGTCAACCCTGCAATTGCATATAGAGGCGGTTTTCACGGATTCAGATGTCAACTCTGCAATTGCAAATGCTTATCACTAACTCCCTCTAATCTCTCTCTCTCTCTCTTTCTCTGTGCAAACACACACTCACACACACACTAGAAACGCAATGGCATCGCCTGACGTCGCTTATGCTTCATCCAATGACGGAGCTCCTACTCCTCCTCCTTCAGGTATTATTATTATTAATATTATTCAATTTATTGTCCTTTTGATCTACTTTTTACCTCAACTTTCCAATTTATTGTACTGTAGCCGAATGATACTCGAATCTATACTAGTTGTGTTGTCATTAATGAGTGCAATTTTCTTATCATAACTTTCCTTAATGTTTGTTGTCTACGTTTACATAAATATAAATAAATATGTTGTATATATGGATGGATGGAGATGCGTTTGGTATGTTCTGTATGGAATTACAGGTTTTATATGTTATTTCTCATTAGTTTTCATTTGGATTGCCTCTACATGGTGCCTGTCTTTGTTTTCGGATTTACAGATATATTATATATACTTTTTGTGAGTGCAAGTCATGCAAGAAGCTGTTCACAATGTCAATGTATGTTTTGTGTGTTATGTTTGAACAACTGTATGAGTTCTTTTAGCCCTAATTGTGATATATAGGGTTCATTTATGTTCCACACAATGTCACAGCGATAGAGGCCACTTACAACCAACACGATCGGCTAGTAACAAATTTTTACGGATAGGTAGATTAGTCTAAACCATTCCACTTGTAGTCTTCAAACAGCATTTACTTCCAGTGGACATCATAAAGATACAACTAGAGACATTTGGTTATTAGTAATTCGTGGGAAGCTGATCACTAGTTGTATATTAAAGAGCACACTTTGTCGATTACTTTGTGTTCAAGAACCGCTTGAAATTTGTTTTAGTTTACCTTTCTGTTGTGCAGTTTTCCTCTTACTTTTTTCTTTATATTAAAACCTTCACATCCTTGTAGAAGCATTTGAAGCTAAGTATTAACCTTTTTACTCTTGAGTTATTTTATTAACGAATCCTCTTTTTGTATGAGATCCCATAGACACCACATATCTGAGGTTTCTTGCATCGAATGCGGAAGCTGGTTCAATTATTGGGAAAGGTGGATCAACAATCTCCGATTTCCAGTCGCGATCTAATGCTAGAATCCAACTGTCACGGAACTATGAGTATTTTCCAGGAACATCTGATAGGATTATTATGGTGTCTGGAACCTTTGATGAAGTTCTTAATGCCATTGAACTTATACTGACCAAGTTGGTGAATGAGGTAATACCCATAACACAGATTGCATTTAGTTATTTACATGACTTCTCTTATATAGTATTATAAATTGTCAATTAGTTTTATGCTGAAGATGGTGAGGAAGCTGAACCAAGATCAAAATTCAGGTTAATTGTACCGAATAGCTCTTGCGGTGGAATCATTGGGAAAGGGGGATCCATGATAAAGTACGAGTGCTGCTCACTGCATATTATTTTTTACTTTGATATTATGCATGTTTGTACTCTCACTTTCTATCGTCAGGGCATATATAGAGATTAGAGAGATAGTTATCTATTATTGAACAATATTTGTGCCAATCATTTGTAATTTTAGATTGTTGTTCGTCGGCAGATTGTGATTACAACCTTCTGAAGAGCCTATCAACTTAAATTATGACCTTCTGTTACTTATACACTTTTTCTCTGGTTGAACTTTGATTTCAAGTCAATTGTATTTGTCCTAGAACTTGATGCTGATACTTTATATTTGTGCTTGAACTTTGATGTCAAGTGGTCTTGAAATACGTCCTTTTTGGGTGATTGTGTGGTTTATAAACAGTTTAAAGTTTCTGAAAATGTATTGTTTTCATCTTTCTCTTTGCAGGTCATTCATTGAAGATTCTCAAGCTAACATTAAGATATCCCCACAGGATAACAGCTTGAATGATAGATTGGTAACTGTACTTGGCACCTTTAAGCAGTTGTTTCAAGCTACCGATCTCATTCTATCAAGATTATCTGAAGATCTTTACTACATACAATCCATTGGCCCCCCATTTTCATATGCAGGTAGGCTTTCTATTACTTAGATTTATTTTTAGGCTATTCTGTGTTTTTTTAAATCCTTCATGCTTGTTATTTGTCTATTTGCTGATACCTCTTTCTTCTTGTACAGTGCCTTATGGCGTACCAAACTATGGACCAAATGGGGGTGGTAAAAAGCTTCATAACAATAAGGTTCATTATTTTCCTTGTGGTTTTACTCATATTAGATTAAATATGCTCTTATGCAATCATACTTGACACACTAGCGATTTATAAACATAATAATTTTTGGGAAAAAGAATGTTTCAAAATTCAACCCATACCATAAAGTTACTTGTTTGGACCCGTTATGGCGTTACCCAACTTGTCCATTCTGCTAGCTCTAGTTGAATTTACAGAACTTTTGTGGTGTTTGCAGGAAGAAATCAGTAATTCAGCGACTCTGGGTGTTGCTGATGAGCATATAGGGATTGTTGTCGGTCGTAGCGGTAGAAATATTTCTGAAATTAGTCAGGTAAGCAAACAAATTCTCTTTTGACTCGTTGGCCGCCCTTTTTTCTTATATTTCTCAAATTGCAGATTAGTGGAGCTAAAATCAAGATATCTGAAAGAGGTGACTTTATAGATGGAACATCTAATAGGTATGTAGCTTTTCACAGCCTCCCAAATACCAAAATGAATACTTTCTTCCCCATAAAAAGTGTCACAATCAAGTTTTTACTTATGCATGATCTAGGAAAACCTTTCAAATGGTTTATCATATATATTGCTCATCAAGAATGAAAATATTCAGATATGTTGCTTATTAACTTCAAGAGTTGATAACAGTTGTTTTGGTAGTTAAATATGATCATTACATCAACAAAACATCAAAACCTTAATCTAAATTTTAATATTATGACTTCAAAGCATGACCGTTTCTTGTAGGGAAAGGTAGTAAATAACTTATGTATGAGATGGAGAATACTAGTATCAAATACTGTTTTTGTAACACTTTGACCCATTAGAGCAAGCAGAATTGTCAGTTTTATTCACTGGGAGCTCACAAGTTTTTATTTGGTTATTCGGGTGGAGACTCTCGAGGAGAAGAGTTGAACACCCATATTTTTTATCTTCTTAACTGTGGAGCTGTCCTCTCGTCACCTCAAAGCACCCAAAATTATCGTTGATATGGATTTTGTCATACAAGCTAGCTTCCAAGCGTTTCAATTCAAAATTGTTTTCTACCATGTATCATTACATGTTCTATTTTCAAAATAGTTTTTTGAGATGTGCAAGAAGAAAAAGTCAATCTATCCCTTCGACACTGTGATCGAAAATTTATACAAATCGATTTATTCTTTTACCTGTTACCACGTTTGACCAGTTACTCGATCCACCTTACTTCCCATTTACCACCTTTTTTTTTTCTTTTTCCTGGCAGGAAAGTAACAATCACAGGATCACAAAGGGCAATCAATGTAGCAGAGGCCATGATAATGCACAAGGTTGCTTCGGCTTCATCTCCGCCTCCACCTCCCGCTCCTGAGAGCTGATAAAGCATCATATCGAGGTTCTTCATGCAAACCGACACTTATTTACATTTGACAATACTGTTTCTTTTTGTACCATATTTATGGCAAAACATAGCATTTCCCATCATTAATATTTTGAACCATCAGGAGGTGTGCATTAGAGAAATACATCCTTAAAAGAAGAATATTTATATTAATAATACACAAAATGAGTACATTCTTTATTAAGTTACATGCAAATCGATCCTCTTACAAGTAATATAATGAAACGTGTAGTGACTAGTGAATCTGATATGATTTATTGTACTGGTAGTGGTACCAATTCTATAAATGAAATATATATGTAAAATCATGCTGAGTGTATGACATTATTGTTGTAAATAAGGTTTATGGTTGATAGCCACCATCATCATCACCGTATCCGGATCCATACCCCTCTCCATATCCAGAGCCACTCCCAGATCCTGAACCCTGTCCGTTACGCCCTCCTCCTCCTCCTCCGCCTCCACCACCTCCTCCACCGCCTCCACCACTTCCACTGCCACCTTTCCCTTTACCACTTCCATATCCCGACCCACTACCACTCCCATATCCTGAGCCACTTCCTGACCCATTTCCACCTCCTCCACCACCACCTCCGCCACCTCCACCACCACCTCCGCCGCCACCTCCACCCTTTCCACCACCTGAACCATATCCTGAACCACTTCCAGACCCGTAGCCTGAACCTGATCCACTGCCATTTCCTGACCCTCCACCACCTCCGCCGCCGCTACCTCCACCTCCACCACCACCTCCTCCCTTACCACCACCACCACCGCTTCCATATCCAGAGCCACTCCCTGATCCATAACCCGACCCATAACCCTGGCCATCCTCTCCATTACCGCCACCACCTCCACCACCACCCCCTTCTCCACCACCACCTCCTCCTCCTTGACCACCAGTCTTCTTAGAGGATCTAGCAGCAAGGGAAAGGTCCACAACAAACAACACCAAAAATGCAATAGCTATTATCTTTGGGTTGGCCATCTTCAGACACCCCTATAACTAGAATACTTGACTTGTGATGTGTATATATATGTTTTCTAGCAATGCAATGTATATGTTTTGTAGCAATGCAATGTATGTGTTTTGAAACTAATACAATCTCTCGAGTTGTGTGGTGCAAACAAGAGCAAAAGCCTTGGCTATTTATAAGCATTGCAAGCCTCAATAGTTGTAATATTTTAAGTTGATGGGTGGTTGAAGTCAAGTGTTTGACTTGAGATAGAAAGATAGTGGTGGTGACGGTGTAGTGGTGGTGGGTGGTGGTGCTCTCTATCTATCTATTCTACCTCGCCATGCATAATTATCACTTCACTAAAGTTTCCGTCCACTTTTGACAAAACATGCCTCACTAGTCAATCTGTTCACACGACTGCACGTGTCATAACATCAATCCCTTCTTGCAAAAATATTTCTAGTTACGTTTATAAGAGCCAATTACCTTGTCCTGTATTGGCAACTCCATGACCTGGGTCGGAGTCTCACTTTGAGCAAAATTATTCTCGGTTAAGCCAGAGGATTTACTACATTAGGCCTCCGGGTGGTTTTCCTCTGAAATGGTGAGGGGCTGGTTCACTAGCGCCGTCTTCGTTTGCAAGCGTAGGTGACTTTTTTATTGGTCGTTCAAAAAAAAAAGTTAAGTTTATAAGAGCACCTCTAATTGGAAAACAAATATCCTGACCTCATGGAACCAATGTGAAGAGAGGGAGAAATTCCCTAACAGACAAACGGACTTTGTGAAAGAGGGAAGGGGTGCATCCGTGTGCGTTCTTGAGGCGATGTCTGACAACACCAACCTAGTATTCATCCAAGAGTTAATGTTCTTTTTCTTTAACTTAAAACAAAATCAAAAACTAATTTTGCTAATTTGATATATGTAAAACTATTACACTGTCTAATAAATTTCAATAAATTAACATACAATACGTGGCTTTGTAGCTTTATTGTCTGTCCTTGGGCGAGGACACACTCACGTATGTATCTCAATTGGGCGTGCTCAATTTTATGTTTTAAGCTTGGGCTTCAATAGTCGGGCTAAATTTTTAAATGATTTTAGATAAAAAAAAAATACCGAGCTAGCTCATGTTAGCTTCAAAATTTATCTGAGTCAACTACTTAAATCATCTAAAGTTGGATTTTCACGATTTAATAGGCAAATTACAAGCAAGTTACGAGTCAGATAGACCCGTGCAACATTACAACATATGCCTATGTTATGTTAGGTGCTTCCGTATAAAGAATGAAAAGAGAGTAGTGAGGTGGGCAATGGGCACAAGCACAATGATTATGAACCCACCCATTAATCAAGCCTCTTGTACCACTCACCATTGTCTCTTGTATTCTAACTTGGTTGAAAAGCAAACATGTTTGAAAAATGAAAGAAAGCTTCACGCGTGACAGGTGTAGAAACTAGGAACAAAGATAGATACCAAGAAATGAAGGCCACAAATCCATATTCCACTTTGTAAAATGCAAAACAGATAAAATATACCTAGTCACCAGCTGTCCAATAAGAATTTGGATGAATGCATTTAGTGGGGAGTTGAGTTCTTGTTTCTATTTGTCATTGCTTTTTGCATTCTTCTCTTTCCATATAGGTTACTATTTCACAATTATTATTAGTATTTTTTTTTTCATAAATAAGAAACTAAGGAATTATAGTCTAACGGCATTTTGACGGTGAGATAAGACTTAAAGTCTATAAGGTCCTGGGTTTGAATCTTACAAGTGGGTTTTTCTCATAATTATGAGTTTCCTCCTGAATTGGTGACGTGACGTGGTAGTGGAATATGATCGCGTAATAACACTAGTGGCACGATGATACTCCAGTGATCCATGAGTGGTTCCAATTAGCTGTTCAAAAAAAATGAGAAACTAGCTAAGGTGGTTTGGGGTTTGTCAATTATTGGGCTGATAAAACTTTTTATAAATGGTTCTGGGTTTCATACACCATGTGACATCACATTCTGAGGTGTGACATCACATTCTTGGTATGTGGCAACCTCTTATTGGTGTGTGATGTGGACCAGGGTGTATGTTTTCTAACTAAGGGGTGTATGATCTCTAAATACCTTTTATAAATTGGTTTAAACAATTGTAAAAAAGTTGTATTGTGATCTCAAACGAACACTATATATGTATTAATGAAAACTTCATGAATAGTTCTTTGATTGATCTAGGCCCTTCATTTCCTCATCCACGGTGAGAAAACTTTTCTTGCTGAGTTTAGTGAAATGGGCTGACACGTATGGGCTTCTCCACGCGTCATCATATACCTTCTTCACACTCACATGATCTCCACGCGACGTCATAAATCTTCTTCATCCTTTCTCTAATCTTCCCAAACTTGATATTCATCACGTCATAAATCTTCTTCATCCTTTCCCTGATCCTCCGAAACTTGATATTCATCATGGAGAGAGAGAGAGAGTGAGAGAGAGAGAGAGAGTGAGAGAGAGGGGGGGGGGGGGGGAGGAACCACCACAAAGCCCTTCTTCTCCGACACGAAATCCATGGTCTCCAAATTGGTGATGCAGCCCGACGATAAGCACCGCCACCACAACCAGAAGCATGACGCAATAATTAATGAGCATTTGTTTAGATTAGGTATACTCCTTGAAAGGGAGATGAATAAGCTTTCTTAAGCTAAACGAGTGGAGCTCCACACTTCCTCCCCTATTTTAGATTCATATGCAACAACAAATATTCAACAATCACATTCAATTCTTTCTCTATATATATAAAAAAAGTATGAACCATTACTAAAAAAATGATTAAGATTTAGTGAAGGTGTTTGTATAATACTATTTGATTATATATAGATGGATATAACATTGATTAGTTTAGGTAGGGATCATAAAGAACCAAATCTTATTAAGAAGCATAAAACCATTATCAACCACTCGCTTTTCTAATCCCTTTTTTGTTTGCTTAATCGCGCCTCTATAAGGGTTTTATTTCTTTCTTTTTTAGGGGATTATACATATGTGTATTACATGACAAAGTAAGTAATACTCCGTATTTAGTAACTTTAGGGTGGATATGAGTTCAATGGTAAATTAGTAACGTAAAATTATAATATTTAAATTTGTCATGACAAAGTTAATTTTGTTTTAAATAGCCTATTGAGGAGACGATCAAGATGGAAAGCAGATTATTTTTCAGGCTTTTCAAGTCAAATTAGATTGCTAAATAAAAGCATTAATTAATTAAATACACCATTGATATGTTTCATACTAAAACGTGGTGGAGATGTGAGGTTTTAAGGCTTAGCCTATTTCCTTCCCTGGGGCGCCCGGTTTGAATCCCACGTCGGCCGGGATTTGCTCATGTACAACCCTGAACGAGATGTCGTTCAAAAAAAAAAACAATAAAAAAAACAAGATAAACGGTAACTTAATTCATAGGTGTATACTATAGAAGCAGAATAAGATTTTTGTGGTTATAGTAGATGGAAAAATTTGGGTTCTAAGAGTCGGCAAACCTTCTAAGGATATTTGTCCAGATATTCAGCTTGTTAAGACCATCTACAATGGGTCTGTAGACACCAAGAACCTCAATGTACAACAAAGACACTCGTACACGGAAGAGATGGGTGATGAGAAAAAAAGACATTTGGTCGTCATGAACCGTCATACGAAGAGAAGTGTCAGCAGTTTGTAAGAGATGACATAGAATATAGAGTTTTGTCTGGTAGTAAAGGAAGACGTTGGACAAGTGACGTAGAGCCGGTTCATTACCAGATGCGTTGCGGTGCTTTAATTTCCTATATATCTTGTAGATCCCAACTACATATCCTTTCAAATTAAAATCTTTTAGCTTTTCTGTCTTTATCCAAATCAAAATCCTACCTTTCGGCCAACATACATGGACAAGAACAAATTAAAAAAATAAAAGTCCAAGATAAAAAGAAAAGAGATAACATCTCGTTCGATATAGGATAAAAAAAGAATACAACAAAAGAAAAGGATAATCTTGATTTAACACAAAAAAAAATAAAAATTAACAAGATTTCTTCACACTCGTATTATTTGATCTTGTAAATTGCAAAACAAAAGGCATACGTATATCATCAATGTAAGAATGTCTGGGTATATATTCTTGCACTTAATTTATTTTAACACCATTAATTAATGTTGGTTTAAACAGTTAAAGCTGCTGCTGCTGTAGCTTCTTGTTTCATTTCAGTTTTAACGGCCGCAGCCAAATGATCATAAGCCTCACGCCAAGCATCCTTCATCTCTTCACTGCATTTCTCTCCCATTGCTTTCTCCACTGTTCTTATCAGTGCTTCTTTCACCACCTACATTTCATCAATCAATTTACATTTATTTATCGTATATACTATGTTAGATACCAGTGTGTCACACAATAGCTAGTAATGAAAATTTATAAATTATAAAATGATATTTTAAGATAAGATACGATAGAAATTAGTAAATACTCTTACGTAACTTTGTTTTGAATAAGTAGGGGATGAAATCATGAAATAATTGATAATCAGGAAAATACAGTGGGCTCACAAAATTGTGATACGTGACGTAACAAGTTATTTGTTACGTTATTACGTATAGCTATAAATTTTGTTAAATCTATATACAATACAAATCACGCCTCACTTACGGTGTGCGCATATAATGTATATATGTGTGGCCCTCGGGGGGCAAAAGTAAAATTGCACTAGTTTTAACACGTTATTTTACTAATTTCGTGAAAATAACGTTAAAAACGACGGACGGTTAATCATGCATCATGTGGTGGCGTTGATAGCCAAAAGACAAAGGGGTACATGCACCGATCGGGTTTGTCCCGATTGCTAAGTGTTTTGTGCCTTATGTCCAAGGCTTGATACCAAACCACATCGAGCCGGGGGTCTCACTGGAAGCAGCCTCTCTATTCTTAGGGATAGAGGTAAGGCTGTTTACGTCTTACCCTCCTCAGACCCTACCTTAGCTTTGCTATAGGTGGGATAAACTGAGTATGATGATGATGATGATATACAGTACAAATCCATACCTCAAACTGAGGATCAACAATTCCTTTCTGAAGATGAACAGATCCCAAATACTTGAGTGTAGAACCAGTAATCACAACTTCACCTTTCTCCCTCAGTTGAATTGCTGCCTCACATACCTAAATCAATCACAAATAATCATTAACCAATCACATTGCATGTGTATATACATTATTACTTACACAAGGATTAAAAAAAAAAAAGTAAAATCACACACCATCTTGAAAACTTTAACAGCATGGGACTTGAGCTTGGGGTTATTTTTGGGAAGTTCATTTGTATCTTTCAGAAATGAAAACAGTCCTCTCACCTCTGGTGCTATCTCCAATATCCTACAAGTTTTCCAAACCCATTAATAACTAAATTTCATACATAATAATATAATACACACTATATTTTTATAAAAGTTCTAAACCATATTATTAAGTTTAGAAAATATTTAACTGAAAAAAAAACTTACATTTCATAAAGATAGACACTTAAATTTGGAATGTCTTCCTTCATCACCGCCCATGATTCCTTCACTAATGTTTCTTGCCTCTCACTAAAACCCATCTCTCTCAATATCTCTCTCTTGTGTTTTGTGTGTGTGTTGTGTCTGCCTTTAACACACGCCTATAAGTATATATATACAAGGTTTTATGTTATAAAAATATATGGCAATCAAATCCTAAATTGTGAAGGATAAAGATGTAAAATGGTTTGATGGTGTAAAACATATGGCTACATAAGTGGTTTTGCTCTTTGGGCTTCATTAAGGGTCACTTTGGCTTAACAAGTGGTTGAAAATATCATGATTCATGACCATCATTATAATATTCCAATTTTACTAATATTCGGTAAGTGCATTTGGATGGTTCCTATGATTTTCGTATGTATCCTTTTGAGTGGCAAATGATCTTTACTAGTTATAAACATTTTTTTTAATCAAAACTCAATTCCATTTCTTAAAACTTGTCAGGTTACATCAAAAAATAGACGGGTAACAAACTGCGTCGCAGCTCCTTTAAATTTACAAAAAAAAAATTTATATAAAATAATGGATTTCTAAACAGTTGAATATATATTGAGTTGGTTTTAGATATCAATTATGGATTATGGGTGTTCAACGAATCGAATTTTCAATACTCGAATTTATCAAATCAAATTATCTGAATATTAAGCCGTTGAAGTTATGTTTGAATTTGATTCAAAAGTTGATTATAAATTCAAGGAATACGAATCGAATTTGAATACAACTTGAATTTTTGAAGATAGATTTGAATTTGAATCCAACTTCAACTTTTTAATGATGGTTGAATTCAATTACTGAATAAGATAAAGTCTAAATGAACTCAAAATCGATCAACGTACAAACTAAATGAACATGAATCGAATTCATAAATTAAACTCTGAATTGACTTGATGTTTTTCTGTAAGGTTGTGGGACGGAGTGGAAGTATGGAAGTTGTTAGATATTTAGTGATTTTAGTGTAATTTTTTATTTGATTGGTGAAAGGATATGGTCTCAAATTCTGGCGCGGATAACGACCCTAACCCATAAAAACATCAACTCTAAATTACTCGCCAACATTTAACCGCATCGCGCCACGTGGATGTATGACAGAGCGGTACACTATTTCTCTCACATCAACATTAATTACCACATGATATTGTACTCACTTTATGGGCCGAAGGGATGCAAGCCCACAACCCGGGCCCAAGCCTATCGTCATAATTATGGTTTAGTGATATTTGGCCCATGCATGCTCTATATAAAGGAGGTCATCCCTCCTTTGTATGGACATGTTATGTTGCACTAGCAAGCCAACACCATTTCTGTGTATGTACGTTGGAGTCATTGGACTACTTAGCAGTCGCCTGCCTTCGTATAGCCCTCTCATTCTTTTCTTGTAGGCTCGGTTCGTGCTACGAGTATGTGCAAAGGATTATATTCTGCAGCAAACACGAGTTCAACGTAATAATCATCTCCGTTGGGGTAATTATAACTCGTTTCTTCAATTGGATATTAAATGTTTTGATACCCAAATGTTAGAACTTAAAGTCTTAAAAGGTCTTTTGTATTTCTATGAATGTATGTATATATAAAATAAAAATATAAAATACATAATTTGAATTCGAATCGATTCAAATCGAAATTTTCGAATCTTAAAGACCCTTAATATCCAACAAATACATCATTTTATCTATGTTATCTTATTAAGGAGGAGGGATGACTAGGATAGTAATTTCACAACCATTTTAAGATGGCATATCAAGAGGCTCAAGCATAAATCCATAACTTTTACCATTTTCTTCCTATTATGCCCCTATGTACAATATTTGATGACAAATGTATAAGTCACTAATACAAAAATCTATTCCATCCCTACCACATGCTGTAAGGACGACTATCTCTATGATTTCCGCATGGGTGGGTCTGACCTTGACTATTACGATAAGTTTTTTTCATTAATTAAAGATTTATTTACTAATCATTTATCTTGATTTGTGACCATTTTTATGAACCGGTGCTTAATCTAATTTAATGTTTGGTAAAATCTTTAAGACCATGTATAGTGATTGTCAATTAACCATACCATCGGTTAATTGTTTGTTTGTTCGTTTTTGTTAACTAGGCTAATTCGGTTATGGTCCAGTTAATACGGTTATTTGATCACGCCCTAACCTTAAAAAACATTGTGGTTATTGCTCAAAACTAAACCGACCCGCCTTTGCACAACCCTAGAATCACAAATTTAAGTGTTATGTCCCGCTGCATCGCGCGGGCACCATACTAGTATATTTAATTTAACATTGTAGTTTAAGATCAGTCGTTCCTTAATTTGTATGAATGATCACAAATGTATTCCTAATGATGATATGGGCCATAGATTCATACGTAGAGTAACCAGACAAGAGTAAATGAAATAGAAAAATGATCAAAACTTAAAGACGCACATAACTTCTACTAGGTAATGGGGTGGGGTTTGGTCTAATTGGTAAAGCTATTGGAGTTAAGGTGTTGCTCCCCTTGAGATTAAGGATTCGAGCCCCGTCAAAGATTGATTGGGGCTGTTTGGTAGCCTCTTAATCAGCCTCTTAACCATTCAGGTCTGAATCATTCAACATTCAGACTGTTTGTTTCAGCATCTGAATGGAATGATTAAGTGCTGAACCATTAAGCTAATAAGGGATGCTGAATGAGTCAGCTCTTAACTATTCAGAGCCTCTTAACCATTCAGACCATCTTAATAATTCAGCACTTAATCAACCAAACAGCCCCTTTAGTGTAATTTAAGCCGTTAAAAAAAGAAACTTCTACTAACCACTCACCGTTCATACATAGTTTGCCTCTATTTATTAGACCCTGTTGTTTCTCAGATCCCAATTTTCAAGTTGCCGGTTTTCCATAAGTTTGCTAATCTTCATTTTTCCGCATTTTATTGTAAAAACACGTGATTTTTTGAATTTATTAAAACGTATGTTTATTTATTCACTTAACTTTTATCCAAGGATGTCAATTTTTTATTTCATAATTTGACCAAACATGTCAAAAATAGTTTTGCGATATGTGTTTAATACTACTAATTAAGGGGGTGGTTGTTGATGAAAGGAGTAATGTGTAGTGTTGGTGTGTGGTTTTGCCTTAAACATCTGTTTAAATTCTTTTATTACTATAAGCATTTGATTAATTACAACAGAATGTACTATTCTCAACAAAAAGTGTTTGATTGATTACAACAGAATGTATTAGTCTCAGCAAAAAAAATGAACCTACGTAAACAGCCCATTTTATAAGGGTTAGGATCCGTGGTGTTTGGGGAGAGGAAGGGTTGGGTATGGGAATGTACATAATTTGGTATGGAATCATAAAGGTTTGAGGTGGGCATTCGGCATTAATACGGTATGATAATATTCGGTATTTGGGATTGATACGGTTATTGGTTTTCGGTATTATTATCGGTTTTACCGACAAAATCCCGTCCCGATACTGTGTACTACCGTTCCGAAAAACCTAAAAAGTTGGTACCGATACCGATCTCAAATACACTCGGTTTGGTATCAGTTCGGTACGGAATCGATTCGGAACAGGATCGATTCAACATTCGGGACTATTTGCTAATTCCTAGTTTTGCATACAATAGAGATATGCTACAAAATCCCAATTTTTTCTTTCTAAATATTTTCTTTATCTTTTATGTTTGATTCATTTCACATCATACTTTATCACTTCAATCACACTTTTAGGAATTCACGATTATTAGAAAATAATTCACGACAGCAAATTGGGCGAGTAAATGATAAGATTGGTATTTTCTTGAACAGGTGATAATACAACTGTATATGGTAACCAAATCTATGTGCTGATTGGTATTCAGCTTGTTATTTTTAATTATTTGTTTCCAACCATTCTTCCATCTTTTTTTTTTTTTTTTTTGAAAGGTGTAGATCAATGGAAATCATTGTACAACCCTAACCTATTGGTCCCAAGTTCGAATCCCTATCCACGCACCGGTGTCCTCCTTGCCTAAGCTCAAACCGTCATGAGGAATTATTTTGTGGTGTGCATGAATCGAACCTGTGACCTCCCCCCAGGATGGGAACCCCTAAGGAAAAACCCACCCTACCTCAAACCAGCTAAGCTGGAGATCATTGGCAACCATTCTTCCATCTAATCAGATAAAATATGTAACGTATTAAATACTTCCTTCGTCTATCCTATTAAAAATAAATATTTATTTGAAATATATACAAAAAACAAATAAAAAAACTGCTTTCAATCGTAATAAATCATCATTTGAAATTAGTAATACTAAGATTTTGTCTACATCCAACTCTATATTAATAACTTTGCTATCAGTGAGATTTACTAAGTTTGGTTATCACTGATATACTAAGTTTGGTTATTTTATTTAATAATTGTCTTTCTTTGATTATATATATATATATATAGATAATAACCGAATATTATTTAATAGTTTGTGAAATCAAAATTGAACTTATTCTAAACAGAAATAGTATCTGGTTGACCATCTTACATTTAGAGCATCCACATCGTGGTGATGTGATAGTGGTTTGAAACCAAGGACCTTATCCCATGGACCGTACATGCTTTGTGAGGTTGGTCCGGGCTCCAAATCCTTGTTTGTGGACCTAAAGTGAACCGAAAGAGGAGCGAATTATATTATATTATATTTTACTTATATTTATTGGTGATGAAATTGAATAGTAATTGGGTAGGTTTGTCATTTCCTGATTGTGGTCTTCTATGCTGAGGAAATACGTCTTCCCAATTCCCACATCTCATATGGCTTTACCCACCAGCTTCAACCATAAACCATCCGAATTTAGCTTCAGCCATAAACCATCCAGATTCCATAAACCACCACTGTCGTCGCGGGACTTAACCCTAGTGTCGCCGTCGCTGCCACCACATACCGAAAGCATCAACAAACCATGCCTATTTGATCTTCGAACCCTTAAGGGTTTTCATCAAACAATAAATGCGTAGTTTTGTCATTTCCTGGTTGTGGTCTTTTTTACTAATGATACGCTCCTTCCCACGGTAGATGAAGGCGGCGGTGGTAGCTCTGGTACCAACTTTGGATGGTGGCGACAATGACTAAGCTATGGATGTTGACTACAGTGATCGATCCATGTGTCATTAAGGTTGCGTTGCTTGGCAGTGGTAAAGCAATTGGATATGGTTTTTATTGCTTGGTTGTGATGAGTTGAAAATCTTTCTGACAATTGATGAAAATGGCGCGACAAGGATGGCGGATGGTTTAAACTGCAACCCGTCTTGCAAACATGTTCTTTTGGAAACTCTAAGCCACCTTTTCTTAAGCACCAATTTTGTATTTGGTACACAACAACTCTGATTTACAAATTTAGCGTCTTGATTTAACTTTACTTTTGTTGAATTAAGTATGGATCAACCTCTTTTGGTGTGGTTGTAGTAAACACAAATTTAATGATAAACAAAAGTAATAATTCACGACTGAGAAAGTTACAATTTGTGTCCTTTATGTATCATTAAATTTATGAAATGTGTTCTTTAAATTTTTTTTCGTTTTATGTCCAAAATCTCAGTTTTCTTAACAGTTTATGTCCTTTAGAAATAACTCAGTTATCCTCAATCCCCCAAGGGTAAAATGGTCATTTCACTACCCTTGACTCAAAATCCTCTTTTTTTTATTATAGTTTAGTTTATTTGTGCGAGACACGCTTTTTTAAACCAAGACCAATGTAGGTCATAGGTTTTGCCTTATTTCAATATAAACACAAAGTATAGTGATGAAGGTTCTAACAGGCTTGTCTGTTGATCCGTTTGGCTGTTTATTTTTTATATATCAAAATAGGTAGGTCATAAGTTCTTAAGTTTTTGTCAAAATTTAAAAACTTAGAATCAAACTAGTAATTTGGTATATACCATATGTACCATTCAAGTAATCTACTACTAGAGTTTTTAATTTCATGCGATGCTTACATACAGCAAAGATAATATCCCAAATCAACTAATAATGATCATCCTAAATAAGACAGCCGCACACGCGTACTGTTTTCTTTAAGAAGAAACACAAAAAACATTTTTCTCATGGACCTGATTCACCAAAAAGAAATCACTTCCCATCATGTTTTTTAGAGTCTGGGAGCTACCATTTACTTCACAAAAATAGATTCATGCAAAAAAATCAAACCTCAACTTTACTCAGACCAGAACTTGACAAATGCAGCAACAACCGTCTTCATAAATGACAAGATAGGATTAGTAGTTTCTTCGCTGACAGATTTCTTTGATGCTTCCCATGAATCACTGCTTAAAGAATCAAGTTTAGCACAAAACCAATAATCTGAAATACCCAAAAGAAGTAACCATCTGAAAGATGATTAAATGTTGAACATAACCACTGAATTGTGCTATCATGCAGTGTTCTTGCTCTTTATGAATTATGAAATAACTTGTTTAAAGTTGTGACTAGAAGTGGCAATTTTAACCCTTTTACATATGAATGGGGCGATTTGAGTTGTCTTATCTCAAACGGGTGTATAAATTAATAAAGTTTTCCGGGCTTTGCCCTTTATCCAAAAGAAAGGACAAACTGTTTGCAGATCTGTTGACCCGGCCCGTTATGTACTAATAACGACCCATTTCAACCCAAAGTTGCTTTGACCAGCCCGTTATGTACTAATGTCTAATAACAACCCATTTCAACCCAAAGTTGCTTTGACCAGTCACCTAACCTACTGCGTATCTTAATTCATCTCTAACTGTAGCATTTCAAGAATATGACATGCTTTTAGTATTACTCTTATATTTGAAAGATGGCCCTGGACTACTGGATATCAAGATAGCATATTTTCATGCACATATACACACTTACATGTTGATTCCGTTTAATGTTGCATCAGCTGTTTGCTTTTGGACGGTACCACTTGGCTGCATTTCTGATTTGTTCTTATCTGCGGTTGTTTCTTCAAAAGTTGAATGTTGAAGAGAACTGCTGGAGTCATTGCTGTCAAGATACTCGGAACTCGAAGCCTATCAAAGTGACAAATAATAAACTTATAATTCTTGCAGATAACATCGGAAAAAATTGATTATTTGTCAAATCCTGAATAATATACTATGCCAGAGGTGAAATAAAGGAATCGACGAATCATGTAACCAGAATCAATACCAAAATTTTATCTGTAATGATAATATTTTAAAACAAAAAATAAATTAAGAGGGAGAAAAAGAAGTAACTTTTAAAAATGAACTCACAATGTTTTCGTCAGTAGAACCCTGCAGTGGACTTGATGATTTTTCCCCCAAATTTGTATCAACAAGTGCATTTGAATGATTATCAGTTTCCAATTCCAAATTACTGTCTAATACTTCTTTCTCGTTTGTTTTCTCATCAACGTTATGCACCATGCTTGAAACAGGCCTCAACGGAAACGTCTCTACCACTACATCTTCTGACAAATGGCGTATACGACCTTCACTTGGTATCACTTCTTTCGTTTCATCGTTGTCTCCTTCACACGCATTTGGCATATGCTTGGGTTCTACAAATTTTTCATTTTTCATTGTTGCGTGACTACTCCCATTAATTAAATCATCATTATCAAGATTATGACTATGCATTTGAGAAACCCATTTTGAATTTAAAACCTTTGCACGTCTAGATTCATACTCGTTAACTAGTGTTTTAGTGTCTTTTGGTGGTAACCCATGTACATTAGGATCAAACGAGATTGAACCCAATGGATTGTTTTCCAAGAAAGTATCTAGGTTCTCCATGTTCTCCTCTCCAGGTGGCAACTTAGGTGGAGCCAGCACTCGGTTTTCCTGAATAAGCTCTCGGAAAATTTCACGCACTGTGTAATACGAACCGCCAACTTCCTTGTGTGTGAGATGCAATGATGGAAAATTCCCATTATTTGATGCCTGATGTCTGCAAGCCGTATAACTAACAATCAATTAACTTTGGACAAAACCTCCTGATGGAAATTAAAAGAAACCTAGCCCTAATATACTATCAATAAATCTTAGGTACATTAAATGAAAACCCTCTTGAGTTGAGAAAACCTTTGAAAACCCATGTAAAAAAACATTATTTTTTTTTTTTGAAAAAAATAGCCAATGTAAAATACATGTTTTTAAGCATTTTGGGCAAAAAAAAAAGCGCCGATGGGATTTTTTTTAAAAAAATAAACAAGTTGCGTTGTTTACGTATGTTTTCAGCTATTTAGCTGCTGTAAACATGTTTTCGGCAACTTTGTTTATTTTTTAAAAAAAAATTCAAAACATGTATTTTACATTGGTTATTTTTTTCGAAAAAAAAAATAAAGTTTTTTACATAGGTTTTGTCAACTTAAGAGGGTTTTCATTTTACACTAATGCGGGCACCCAGTCATTATGAAAAATGTCACCGTTCTAAAATTAAAAAAAAATTAATGATAACTTCCCAAAGCTAAAAAGTAATAGTTTCTTTTAAACATTTGGTGTGTGAGTGTGTCCTCTGCAGCTGTAACCTGAAACACTGAGGAGCCAACCTCATTTTGTTCTTCCTAACCCCAACATAATCTAATCCACACTACACTGCAAAATGATTTTTGAAACAACGCACAAACAAAGACTTTGACTTTTGCGTTTTAAACAAAACCTTTTAAATTAGTAACTCAGATTATCACTACATGAAAAAAACTATTTAACACAGAGGTTTACACTAATTTGGGATTCTAGTAAACCAACTCCTGCAGTTTGGCTGTGGACTAAATCCTAATTAAACTGACTCACATCCTCAAATTAAACGATGATCATGTAGATTGCTTAAACTAGAAGATATAAAATCCATTGGCCAACATTCGACACGCGTAAACAATGATCATGTAGATTGCTTAAACTAAAAGATATAAAATCCATTGGCCAACATTCGACACGCGTAAACAATGATCATGTAGATTGCTTAAACTAAAAGATATAAAATCCATTGGCCAACATTCGACAAGCGTAAGACTAGCACATCACGTACGAATCAGCTAGTAGAAATACATAGCATCTACTATCTAGTCATCAATTACTTCTCAAACTTGGTATCATACATCAAAACAACAGCTGTAATGAATAATATTACCTCTTTACAAAAGTCTCAACCATTTCCTTTCGTTCCTCTTTCGAACGGCGTTTCGATTTTTTTCCTCCAGAAGAGTCGTTGAGCTTTGCTAGGGCACATGTTTTCCCAACACATCCAACTTTAGTAACTTGCATTTGGTCAACTACTTACACAAATCAACAACAAAAAGGGTTCAATAGAACATGTAATTAGTACTACTGTTATGTTTTAACTGAGATGTCATATGTGACCCAAAAACAGAGCAGCAAGAACAAAAGAAGACTAAAAAAAGTCATTAACTAACAGTTAATAATAGAATGTAAATAATAAGCCTGAAATTACATTTAGACCAAAAAAAAAAAAGAGAGAAATAGATTATTTAGTGGTGATGATTTACCGGTAAGCTGTCTGTATGTGAGGGACCGATATTGTGATGATGCAGTGAGGGAGGGGAAGAAATGAAAGGGTTTTAAGTGAAAACCCAACTACACACAGCGGATAGTGACACTGGAGTTGGATTGACTCAAAGATGTTTGACTATCACTCTCTCCGTGTAATGTCAACAGTTGTGGAGAAAGCGGTGGCGAGTGGGTAATGATAGAAGACCGGAGACCCTGGGTTCGATTTTTAAGTTAGACGGGTTTTATCGGTAATTTCATCATTGTGCTTACGGGCGGGTGGGTTACCGGGTTTTCCCGGAAATGATGTTTGACAACTCAGGTACTCTTGGAGTACTTGAATTTGTCGAAATGGTGCCCTGAAAGTGTTTGGGTTTGATTTGTTGACTGCTCAAAAAAGAAAACATAAAATGATGTTTACAACAGTATGAGACGTGCTTAAAAGAAAGTTACAACACCCCTTCGATACCGGTAGTGAAAAGAATACCGTAATTAACTCGTATCGAAGCCCAAAACCATAAAATAAATACTGGTTTGGATATTATTTGAATGGAAATTTATGTGTTTCAAAATAAAAAATTTATATATGGAGATTTAATATTTAATTATCCTGCTAAATATAATCTCTTTCTAATATTATATGTTCTCATTTTCCATCATGATTTCACCACAATACATATAAACATTTCAAAAAAGAATCTCATATACAGTCTCATGCCCGATTACCTGGCGTCACAACCGTCCTAAATATTTGTACATACTACAAACATGATTATCATTAAAAATACTATATAATCACATTCTACCTCATATTCTAAATATGCGTACATGATAGATATATCCATTTTTTTATATACGTTATAGTTCTATGAGACAATTTTTATATTGATTATGCTAAATATAATTATAGGTAGTTACCCGATAGGTTTTGAGTTGAAGGGTAATTTTGATATATACCGAAGGGTTTATCTGATACCTGGCGGGTATTACCCAATAAAAAACCAACAGGTTCGGGACAAACTTTTGTAATCAGGTATTGCACAAACTCGCCCCATTGCCATCCTGGTCCACATATTGGGCGCACTAGTCACTACCTACGCTTAAGCCTGATCGAATTGGCCCATTTAACTTGGCCCAGTACCCTTCTACAAGAGGACAACCCCACTTTCAAGGATCCTCTCCTGGCCTCTTTAACAGATTATCTGTCATACATTATATGCATATGCATGCCCATGATGGCATGATTCATGTCGAAACAACTGATAAACTTAACCATTTGATAGTGCTCCCCAGGTTCCCGCCTCAGGCAACAGGTTTTTCTTTGATGTTTGTAGCTAGATTCAAGCCCGCGGCTACAAGAACCTGGATCCAAGGCCCGATCATCGGATTACTAGTGCAACAATATGTTTTTATCATTTATCATACTTTGGACATTAAGAACCACTTTTATTCATGTCACGCCTCAAATACTGCAATCCTATACACATACACACACACACACACGTACATGCATATAATCACATATCAGCAACCATTAACAGATATACAATTCCAGATGCGGATAATAGAGTTTATGGGTGGGTTTACTCATCATCTGGATATTCGTCCAGAAACTGCTTTATAATCTCTCGTTCATTGGTCGTTAGATCAAAATCATCAGCAGCCAATCTCTTCCACAAAGCAGCACTTATGCTCTCAGGGTCTTTATCCACAACCTACACCAGTTTAAAAAGTGAACTGGTAAAAATCTTTGTGGTTCATAACACGTGATCTTGCAGCTTCAGATCGATCTCTAGTAACATGAAAGGTGTAAATGTGAAAGGACTTTGTGGGATTTTGGAAATGGGCAGGTCCGGTGGTTTGTGTAACGGGTTCAAGTTGGGTTCACCTGAAACATATTGAACTGTACCTGGATATAGTTATTGATGTGGCCATCCTTGTTGGCAAGAGTAACAGGTTCATATGTGTTGGTCAACCATTCGCCATCAACTATGTACTTGTACTCATAACGCCCTTCCTGTTATGATAACTCAAATAAGTAATCCAAAACGAATAGCCTGAATATATTTTGGAAAAAAGGTCATCAAACTAATTAAGTTAATTTTTAGGACATATAGGTCGCTTATAAAGGCCTTAATTTACCATTACACCCCTGACATTAAAATCAGCATTTTCTTTCTCCTTCTACAGGTTTAAACGTATAGATAATGGATACAAAGGTTATTTAACTTTGAAAATTTTTCTATGAAGACCATCCTCCAAAGTCCAAACACAGTTACAAGTCTCAAATTGGCACATTTATCCCTTATTATCCACTAGATTATACCCCGGGCGCGTCCTGGGGTTGAGAAATTTAATATGACACATCAATTTTACATATGAAATAGACTAATGTATAACTCTAATATTAATATCTAACCTAAAACAATGTACAACTACAATGCTGACACCTAACATAAAACAATGTAGAACTCCAATTAACCTATCCTAAAGACTAAACAAATGTACAACTCTAACATACTAATATTGCTACCTAACCTAAAACAATGTATAACTCTATTAACCTATTCGACTCTGGTTGAAAATAGAATTCATATTTACTGGTTTGAACATAATTAGTGACTTGCCTATACATGATTAATGAATTACCTGAACACGTGTTTTTTTCTATATGAACAATAGCCACACAAAAATAGTCGTTTTTTCTCCGTTTTTATATAGCACTATGGTACTCGTTGGAAAGGTAATAAAACGCTCGTTGTTAATTTGGTGTGATTTTTTTCTTTAAAAAAATCTCGTAGATAAAAGATATTAATGTTTAAAAATTATAGGAGGAAACATGAGAGAGAAATCCAATTTTGTTTTTAAACTTTTTTTTCCTAAAATTAGTTAATGCCACATGGCATCCTACATGGCACTCTAAACGGGGAGAATGACTATACGAGTGCCATGTAGGATTTGAGGCTTTCAATTATATAATAGATTCTTATATATGGCAGTTATAATATTTCAACACTAGAGACAATTACCAGCAATTCTCTATGAAGAATCCATGAACCATGCTTCTCCTCATATGTTAATGGAATTCTCTGCAATGAACCAGCAGATTTAACATCAATTCAGACTCAGGTTAGAATTTAACATGTTTGTCTCAGTTTTAAAGATGGTAGCTTACAAAGATCAACAGTTCTTTTAAAGTTAAAACTATTGGTAGTAGCAATTTTGTTCTATTTTATAAAGAGTTCTTGGAAACACGAGGCTTTATCAAACAAATTACCTGATCCCATCCAACATCAAGTCCAGATACTTCCACTGATGAACAGTCATCACCGTTCCATGTCAATGTAATTGATCTCTTTTTTAGGCCTGTAAGCTTTATAAATAATTTCAGTTCAACTTCAAGAACAATAAGAGACCAGGATTAGTATTGGTAAGTAAAAACATTCATAACAAACAAAAATCACGAGGTTGCTGAATTGTGTTGCTTATCAGAATATGAGTCAAAGTATGACTCACAATGTCAGCAGTCGCACTTTTTATAGCATCCACATTTGGGAAACATTTACGATTTCTCTGCATAGAAAGAAGAACAGGGTGATAAGCATTTTGTTCAAAGATTTTGTATAGGCACACGAGTTTTTTAACAAAAAGGATTTTGAAATACCAAGTGCTCACAATACTTGACATGAGTTTACATAATGACACTAAGAAGGCACACAATTTTACCAAAAAGAAAGAAAAAAACTGCAATTCTGTCACGATCAAGTGTAAAAGATTTCTTGTGACTGTGTGTGGACTTCAGTTTGTATTGTGTATGTCAAAGATCGACATTTTTGCTATCAGACCAATCCAAGAAAATGAAAATTGTCAGTCATAAATTAGTAAAAACATCTATAAGGAGTTAGCATTTGTAGAGTACCAAGTTTGAACGTATCTCCACAGTTAAAGACTTAAGAGTGGGAAAGAGGCAACAAGGAGAAACAATATACCAGGAGTAGACTGAGGGCGTTATTTAGCTTATAACCTTGAACCCAGAACATGTATGCCAACTGTCAAAAGTAGAATTCACATCAATAATTTCATCATTTTAGGTTAAGAAAAAGTACATAAACATGCAGGCGAATAAAAGAGTAAATATTTGAGAACATCCTTTCAGAAACAGCACATGTGCACCGGCATGCTATGAGAAGCAACCTTTCGGAAACAACATGCACATATTGTTTTTAAGATTTTAGTATGGTCTGCCGTAAAACATCATTATATTAATGCAGGCAATGTGGCAATGATATGAATAGATGACATGGTCCCAGAATTAATAAACGTCGATAAAATGGAAGCAAGTTTTTAGAGTTTAAGTTTAGTTTCTGCATACAGCAGTTGCAGGAGCTCTTCCAAGTCCAGCAGTGCAATGTATATAAGTTACTCCACCATTTTGATTAACAGCTTTGTGCAATTTGCTAACCACAGCTGGAAGGCGCAGCCTCAAATCAGTTCCATCAAAGTCTCTGCTCCATAATATATATGTTAAATTTATATCAAGTGAAATACATTCAGTGCATGATATAAGATCACATATTAACCTTTAAAAAAGCAGTTAAAAACCAAACAGGTTTATATGGTTTATCAAAGAATAACAGTTACCTTATTTCAGCACGTATGTGTTGAATGTCATCGAATGTGCTGGCATATTCACGAATTGCACTGATGTCCACGCTAAAATATCTAGTGAAAATGTTAAAGGAAAAACAAGAAATGCATCTCATCGGTTATAAGTTTAAATCGACCAAGAACTTATCACATTTGCAACATCAATTATATACAACATGCAAACCTACAAATTTATCTGATAGAATACTATTTAATATCTTTGTTTTGTATCAGATTTTCTTGTGGATACTCGAGATCTGAGTCCTGTTGCAAGCAAAATATGGTTTTCACTTTGATACTACGAAGCTTGTCAACATCTGTAGGAGTCTGTCATGTATAAAGCACATGTAAGAACTCAGTAAGAAGGTTTCTTGGAAGAAAAAGAAATTATCCAAATTTGAAAGAAGAGAGAAGCGTCACCTGCAGACACGATCCAACAATTAAGTCTGGACGAATAAAGTTGTAGTTCATTCCAAGTTCATGCCTATAAGTCAAAACTGTAATTAATGCATTAGCAAGAAGATACTGAGACAAAGATGAGGACAATGGTCCTTGAGTTAGCCAATTTCTGTTTCGGTGTTCGTTTATTTTTTTATTATTAAAGTTTGCTATGGATTATCCTCTATTCCCAAAAAAAAGGATGTGGACCCAGAAATATTTGTACAATAGCTTTAAGATCAGGTCCATAACAGTAATTACTAAAATCAAAAGCACTATAAATGTACAAACTTGATCTAACAAGACAAAGTCTTATATAAAACTTGTACTCTATAAGCAATCTGCTACTCTCTGCATGCCTTTCATCATTAGCCTATAATTTGACTTTTTTTTTTTTAATTTTAATTGGTCAGAGTTAACCCCTCTAGTAGTTATATTTCAGATCAAAGCTGGAACCGTGATTCAGATGGGAAAAAAATAGAAATAGTCAAAAAACTGATACGCAAATACATCTAAAGTGACTTAAAATCACAATCTAAGCATTATAGTGTTATACGCAACCAAAAGATGCCATTGGGCCAAAGGTCACTTGGTATTGACTACAGATATTATATCACACAATCATAAACTTACCAGCACCCATTGCTTCAGTCATGTTTGTACTGTAAACGTCAGATTTCTCTTCGTCTTTGGCACCTTCCATGTTTGCACTAGGTGTGGGGCTAGACGTTGCCTACATAATCAAACGCATATGACTGGTTTATATCAATGATGACAAAGGAAACACATATTATGATAGATATGATCAACATGTTTTTACAAGAAAACTAAATTCCTGGTTAGAAAGTAAGGCAGCCACCAAAGGTTAGAATATAACAGCCACAATTACAGAATTACTTTTGACCGGATAAATGTAAATAAATCTACATTCTCTCTCGCAACAGAACTGTCTTAAAAAAGAGTAAAAATAACAATTTGGAGATAACTTTGATTGTTATCAGAAACCCAATCTTATTCTAAACATCTTAATGTCCCTTGCAAGCACTCAAATAAAATAACTTAGCTAAGAATCACATAATATTTGCTTCTATGATCAAAAGGAAGGTATGACTGTCAAATGAAATCAGTAATTCTAAATGTCTGCCAATCAAAGTAAATTCATCAATGCTAACATATATCATTGTGAAAACATCCATCTACAAAACAAAATCCCATCTTTGCAATAGCTATTGGTGCACCACTAGAGATGTCGGGAAATATAACGCTCGCGTTTATCAGGAAGCTTAAGGGAGTACAGTTGATGTCCAACCCAACAGAAAAATATGTACATCAATGATCAATGCATGCATCTATTCAGTTTCATTAAGATATATTACATGTTTATCTGACAATGAATGCACAAATTTACCAAAAATTATACGCGATCAAACTAATTTTACCTTAATTACGCATTTTTTTCGAACATCAGTCACAATCAATAATCCCTGTCATGAACAAAAACAACAACCAGCAAACAAAATTACACGTATTGCAACGGATACATACATACATATACGAAAATGCATACATTAATTTAAACGTACACTAGAGTTTAGTTTAGTTTAGTTTACCTCCATATTAACAAAGGTTGGATAAACTGAAGATTTGCATTTGAAGCTGCATAAAGGCAAGGCTGGATGGGATCTGATAGCAGTAAAAAAATAATAAACTCACTTGATGAAGGTGAATTTTACAGCGAATATATGAACATGATGAGTAATTGAAACGAACCTTGAAATATTAGTGAGGCAATTCATGTTCTTAAATGTTACTGTTCATATATCACTAACAGTGATAGATATTTTTTTTTATCAGGTTAGGAGAGAGAGAGAGATTGGTGTTGTCTGGATTTTTGATATTTTTGTGTATTTATAGAGATTGAGATAGTGATACCAAAAAGGGGTCACCTTTTTAGTGATTCTCGGAAATGCCATTAACACTGGTTCACTTTCTCTCACGTACTGTTCACATGTCTATCTCAAGAAGGAACTGGGCCTTTTCTACATTGGACATGGCCCATCACACCTACTCTATTCTATTCTAAACTACCCACTAGGTAAACTAAATCAGATTTCTTATAGTTTAATCACTTTTTTTAATTACACTTTTTTTAAAATTAAATTTATATATACTTTTTTTTAACATAGACTAGCTGGCCCAGTCTTGCTGAAAACATACACGTGACCGGTCGTTACCAGAGTTTGAATCCTCTTATAATGGTGTGTTATTCCATTAGTGGCATTCATACTTGTGAGAATCGAACTCGAGACCCCAAGAAGGAAACCTATTAAGGAAAATTCCATGACCACCTGAGCTAGCCCATGATGGATTTTAAATTTAGTTATTAGAAGAAATTATTAACATACAATAAATTGTGTATTATACGAAATTAATACACAATTAATACCCTATTAAGGGTATGTTATTTTCATCATTGTTCAAAATCTATTTTTCCCTTTAAAGCATCTCTAATCGTAAACATGGCAGATCCATTATAGATTTGAGCACAAACACCATCCATGAAAGATTGTAAAGGGGGAGGGGTGAATGGGTGTCGGTGTCTGTCTAGGCGGGGACAACTCTCAACATGGAGGTGAGCGGAGCGTTTATGAGCGATCGCTGACAATGATCTTGTATATATTACTAGCCGATTACCCCGGGAAGGTCCCGGGGTTGAAAAATTTAATATGATTTAATAAAAAATGATAAAAAAAAAAGAAAACTCAAATCACGAAAAGAGTAAATAACTTAAACATAATCAATCTTAGTTAAAAAACATTTATTTAAAAAGTTAAAAAAATAAAAAGCATAAACCATATTAAACGTAATAAAGTATTAAAAGGATAACCTTCAACATATAATCATCTTCACGTAAATTAAAATATGTTACAATTTGATTAATGAATAACCTGAACACTTTGTGTTTTTTTCTGTATGAATATAACCCCACAAAAAATAGTCGTTTTTTTTTTCGTTTTTATATAGCACTATGGTACTCGTTGGAAAGATAATAAAACGCTCGTTAATTTGGTGTAATTTTTTTATTTAAAAAATCTCGAATATAAAAGATATTTATGTTTAAAAATTATGGGAGGAAGATAAGAGAGAAAAATTTAAATTTGTTTTTAAATTCTTTTTTCCTAAAATAACTCAATTTAATTTTAGTAATTGAGAATTAAGAGATAGAGAGATAAATTTAGAAAAATACTCAAAAACACCCAAAACACTCAAAAAACGGAAAAAAAAACGACTATTTTTTGTGTGGTTTCGTTCATACAGGAAAAAAACAAAAAGTGTTCAGGTAAATCCTTAATCATGTATAGGCAAGTCACTAATTATGTTCAAATCAGTAAATATCTATACATATAATAAATGAATTCTATTTTCAACATGCGGTTAGCATTGGAGTTATACATTGTTTTAGGTTAGATATTAATATTAGAGTTATACATTGTTTAATGTTAGGCGTTAACATTGGAGATACATTTTTAATTGTTTTAGGTTAGGTGCTACCCGAAGCTTTCCTGCATGTAACTGTAAAGTGTATCATTCTATTTCATATGTAAAATTGATATGTCATATTAGATTTCCCAACCCCGGGACGTTCCCGGGGTATAATCTAGTTGTTAGATAAACTTATGAAAAATGAAAACACATCAAAGTATGATACACCCTACAAGTCACTTAAGCAATTGTTGGGAGACACGGTCATGCTTTCTTTTATATATATATATAGATTCTAGATCTTCTCTCTCATGCAACCTTAATCACCTTTGCAACCAAAGTAGAATCAAACCCTTAAACTACCATCACGCCTCCTTGCATCAACTCCACACCCCCAATAGAATCACCCAAACATGGGTTGAATCCGCTTGAGTTTGGGGTTTATTGGGTTTAGCTTTGTTTCAATGTGTTCTTTATTTCAGTTTTATATAAACCTAGAGAAGTTGGAAGTCAAGGTTGGGTCGGGACATTTTGTGTGGCTCTAATTACCGGACACTGTAAATTGTTTCTTTGAGTAGTAACTAGTAACTCACGACTCTTGAGCAATACCGAAACCATCAATTTCTGAAGAGTTTTACCTTTTAGTGAGCCTGGTGGTGGAATTGACTTTGTGAGCTACTTGAAATAGCCTAGTTAAAAGCTATAATCGATCCGAGCTTAAGCCTAAATTTAAGATTATTAACTAAAGAGCACAAGGCTAAACATACCTATTATTTAAATAAATAAGATAATACTCGAATAATGTAGCATAACATAATTACATAAGAAAAATGTTTCTATACTTGATTATGATTTAAAAAACGAAAACTTGGACACCATTGTTGCTTAACTTGGCTACTCCTTCCATGTATGTGTATATTTCTTACCTTGTAACCAAAACTGTGACCGGAAATTCATTCTAAAAAGACTGACCAACCGTACCAAGGCTCCACTGTTAACCTGAGATTATGGGTTGAATTGGTTAGATATATACATACATTACATATCATAAACCCTACAGAAAACACTACTAACTATCAAGATAACATGCTAAGTAAACTTGAATCAAATTACTCAAGAACTCCATAACAAAAGAATTATAAGTTCAGTCTGTTTGATGAAGAAAAGACTTACATTATCACGCTGATGAGATTTCATATATTTTCATTTCCAAATCATGTCCCCTAAGAATTGAAGAGCTGGGACACCTCTTATTTCTACATCAACAAGAGGTGCCTGCACCAGAAGCAAACTAGACAGCTCTGGATCATTCCGGATCGTATCAAGTGCACGGGTCTGGTCCTGAAATACTTACAATGTGTAATTAGACCAATTGAATAGGATAAGGCACCATTAGTAAAACAATTTCAACCCATTTATGGGTAAACCTAATGATTTAAAAAATATGGTAGTGCCAATTGCTCAATAATTGGCTAAAAAGAAAATGACTCGATCTTGGTTTTAAAAAGCGCGAAGCGCACAAAAGCGACGAGGTCTAAAACCGAGGCGCAAAGCGCAAAAGTGGTGGGCTTTTCGTACGCGAGGCGCAAGACAATTATATAATTTTTTTTTTATGTATGCTATAGGTTTTTAGCATTATTTACTCAAAAGACAGATACAAATAAGGTATATATATGATTTAACTAAAATGTACAACCTTTTTAGCTACATGTATAACAATTTTAAGCACAAAAACATCATGTGTACAAAAAGCGCGCTTTTCGCGCTTTTTTTCTTGCGCTTTTAGTGCGCCTAGGGTTACATGAGGCGCACGGATTTGCGCCTAGGTGCGCTTTGCGCTTAAGCGCACCTGAGGCGCGCTTTTTAAAACATAGGACTTGATATGTATGAAAGTCACCTAAACGTACTCAAGTGTTCATGGCCTTCTAATTACTTTATTTTAAAATAGAGATCACCCATAAATCGTAAATGCCAAAGTTATCAGTAAGTTCTTTGACTCCGCATTTTCAAACATATTATTTACATTGTATATAAAACCATTTTGTAGAATTTGATTAACTGTAATTTATATGATATAATTATGATTTTTTCAAAACTGTTTATTACATAAAATGATAAAAGAACATCTTTACCTTCCTTTTCATAGCACAAAATTTGCAGTCAGAAGCAGATGGGGGAAGAATTTGATTAACAATAAGCCTTTTGACAGGAACATTTTCCTTGGTAAGTGAAGCACGCAACCTCGATGATTCACTGATCGCCATTACCTTGAAAAATCAAAATGGAAGTGACAAGGAAATTTAAGTCATATAGTGTTTTCAACTGGATAAAAAAAAATATTTACGTTAATTAATCTGCTCTGGTATAATTTACTTGCTACATGAATCCAATGAAGGTTTAGATATTGTGTAAAGGTATTTGAAAAACTGGTCATAGTTTATATTTGTAATCTATTAGAGCCAAAATAAACAGAAATTGAGAAGCCTGTCAGGAGTTGCCAAATTAAAGAGGGGAAACTAATCACTATTTATAATGTTAAGAAGGGGAACACAAAAGAGTTGACAAGTCAGCGTAATCCATCCCAAACCATATTAAACCTTACCAGCTTGGACATGTTACCCAAACTCACGCACCCATCCATTTTGCCTCCTCTAAAATCTAAATCAAACCAAAATGAACCGTTTACAGTTCTAGATGTCTGCAGTCATGCAGAGTGTATTACCGTGGGAATTGTCACTATAACAAATTCTGTTGAATCGGTATCGCGAAAAAGCTCGCGTACTTTAATCATCCTCTCCCTTAGTTTCTCCAGTTTGTCAGACTACATGAGCATGAAAAAGAAGGTTATCACTCTTGCTAAATATATTTGCAATTACAATTTCATTAAACCATAATGCTTACAGCATCTTGACGGGTTTCTTCTTGCCCAAATACATTTTTTATGGCTGAAGTAGCCGAGGATATTTTCTGCCTAAGCTGTAACATGCAAATTTGTAAATGAGAATATTAACAGAAAAAAAGTTGCATATAAGTAAAAGATCCCCTGCATTTTGAAATTTGAAATAAAGAAGCAGATATCATAAACAAGAATAAGCATTGGATAATCATAAATTCATAATGTTTACTATCCCATTAAAATTACAACAATTTCCTTTCCTGGCACGTAGCATTAAGAGTGGTTTTTAACTATTCATTAAATGACCAAAATATGCTTTATGAAAGAGGGATGATGAAATATTGTAAGCCCCAACTGATATAACTGCTATTTAATGATGGTAATGAAAAAATTTGTACTTAAAACTTGAAAAGTTCTAAAATATAAAAATGTGGCAGCTTTAACAGACATCCCAAAATAAAAAGTGTTTTCATGGGAGTTATAGAATAAAATGCAAGTAAATTAAAATAATAATAATAAAAACTTAAGCCAAACGATGCACTTTTTTCAGTTAAATATCCCCCTCAAGTCCAAGTTCCCTCAGCTGTTTCAAGAGGCAAATAATAAGAAAGAGGTGGTTAGCAAGTGTATGATTAATGGGATGTGGTCTCCAGTTGACTTTTCTCGGCCTATGGGTATTCTCCAAGTCCAGGAGTGGATTGAGCTCTCTACGTTGCTGGCACAGGTACAACTCAAGAATACAAAGGATATATGGGAATGGGATGGTTCAACTTACTTCTCTGTGGCGGACGTTAAAAAAAAATAAAGGACCATTCGGACGTGGTGGAATATTTTAAATTAAAATGGGTAGCGTGGGTTCCCTTGAAATGTCACATTTTCGCTTGGCGGGCAGAGATGGATAGAATTCCGACAGTGGAAGCTCTTAGCAAAAGAAATGTGTTTATCCCCAATGATCGGTGTAAATTATGTGAGGTTGACTTGGAAACTTCGGGTCACATCTTCGTGGGTTGTGGTTTCTCCTTTGGAGTGTGGTCAAATATTTTGAAGTGGTGCGGCCTAAATGTTCCTTCGGTTGCTAATATGAGGGACCTCCTCTTATTGTACAAGCAAGCGAGTGGTGGTAAATGGGGTAAGAAGATCGTTCATGGGATAATCATGGCCGGCCTTTGGATGATTTGGAAAGCCCGGAATGACAAGACTTTTAATAAGATGGAGCCAAAGATTCAAATGGTGATAGGTAGCATAAAATCTATTTCGTTTGTTTGGTTAAAGCATAGGTCCCATTTTAAGGATCTCCGATGGGAGGATTGGTGTAATAATCCTTTGTACATGTTATAGTTATAGGGTGTTAGTCCTTGTTTTGAGAACTCCCCCTTGTGTTTAATGAAAGTCAAAGTTCAAAAAAAAAAAAAACTACTAAAATATATCATCTAAATATCTCTGTTACCTTCAGTATCTTCCCAATTGACGCATCCAAGAAATCAGGCAATGACAGAAGTCGCAGTGTATGACCCTGTTAACACGTTATATTATGTTCAAAATACTAAATTTTCAAAGACAAACATGAGATTTTAGAATGATCAAAGAAACAATTGTTTTACTTACCGTGGGTGCAGTATCAAAAACTATACGCGTAAACATGTTATATTCTTGTGATTCAAGAAATTGTATAACCTGTCAAAAGATTTATGTGATCAACAAGAACTTTTTTTGAAAGATTAGGTAGAAAATGAAAACAGACAATACCTTAGAAATTGCAATAGCTTCATCTAAACCAGGAGGAGGTGTGTCTAATAGCTCCCCTAGCTTCAACTCTCCTAACTTTATCGATGAATGAATAGAAAATATCGCAAGTCAAATATTTTAAAAACTAAGCCACGCAAACACAGCATTTACAGGAGAGACAACTTAGAGGTGGCCAATTTCAGCCCATATATGTAAAATTGATCGATTTGGGTTATATCTGACAGCAAAAAATCTAATATGTAAAAGACAAAAAATTGAAGGAAATTTTACAAAAAGTTATATCTGACCCAAGTGTTTAAGACCTCCAATTTTTTTTATAAAAGATCGGATCATTATATTACAAATAGTTGTTATGATCATGTTTAGTAGATAAGCTATTTAAGAAATCCAACAAAGTCTAAAAACGGTTTGAGGTCAATGCAACCCATTTCGACCCACACTATCAAGATACAATAAACAGAGGAAGAAATAAATCCAGCCCATAAGCACTAAAAAATCAGAAGAATAAAGAAAGATTAAAGATATATGATTAGGTGTTTTACTTGATCAGCAAGCATTCCAAGACCCATGCCATCCATGAAATCTTTAACACCAGTTCCACCATTCTTCTTGCTCACATCACGAAACTCTTCTCTTGCTTTCTCGGGATTTATCTATCAAGAGTTCACACATATCATTTAAACACGCATGCACCCATCAAGATGATGATTTTATAAAGAAAACATTAACCTAAACGATTTATCAATTATCATAGTATCATACAAACCTCCAGAGCAAAAAGAGGAGAAAGAGGTCCTTCAACAGGTACAAGAGTCCCACCAGTCAGATCCTAGCGCAAAAATGCAGACAAAAATGCAACTTTCAAAACAGCTTTACAGTTTACACACGAAAAAGGAAAAGAAATGAGAACCAAAAGTATTCAGAGGTTACAAGTTCAATTCATTTAATTGTAAATGGGTAGAGTCGGGTTGTGTTATCTCACATGGGTCAAATAAAAATAACTAGCTAAAGGCAAACAGGTATATTATTCAATTGCATACAACGTAATATTTAAAAAAAATAATGTACCAATAAGAACTTGCACGTCAAACTAACCCGTGATAAAAAATAACATGTTTCAACCTGAACCCCTTTGACCTATTACCCAACCCACTAGACCATTCCATCTTACCACATCTGATATTATTTAATTGCACAATCCAGGGCATACAAAGTATGGAATTATGGATTACCTGCGCAAAAGAGTCACTTAGAGAATGTGCAGGATCAGTTGAAACCACAAGAGTTGGATGACCATTGTTTGCAAACTTCACAGCAAGTGAAGCAGCACAGCTCGTTTTACCAACACCACCTTTCCCGCCAAGCATGTAATACTTTCTTTGGGTCCCAGAAACCATTTCATCAAACTCGGCTGTGGATTCAACAGGAGCTACAGCTGATCTCACTGCAGTATCATGGTTTTTCCTCTATAAATTAGCATGCTCTAAATATGTTTCAACAATACAAGACTTATATCATTATATGTAGTTGAAATGTTATATATCTCTCAATTGGTTTATAATTGGCATTGCACAAAAAAAACCTCTTTATTGAAAAAATAAAAATAGAAATAACACATTTCACTTGGTAAGAATACATGATTTTCAATGCACCATCAAAAGAATAATAAAAATTAACGACTGTATTTCCAAAACAACGCATTCTTGTAACTGCAATTATTGTTCGTGATTTTAGTTTATAAATAAATTATTTATACTAGGCAATCTTCGCATACAAGTGTTCATATTCTGTTGGTACTTGGTACTATTTCATTTAAGAAGCTTCAAACATGCATTGCCGTTTCGACATGATGTGCCAACCACGATTAAGAAACAATTTACCTAAACGAAGGCGTTCGGCGTTACATTTTACAAATGTTCTGCCGACCGCCTGATTGAAGTGGAAATCATGTCAATTAGCTGTAAAAGAGCATTTAAACTAATCCTGTTTGGCTGATTGAAGTTGCAATCAGTTAATTTGCTGAGGCTAACCGCTAATTCCAAACCGACTATTACAACCATAATAGTAAGATATAAACATAATCAGTCAGTATACCCAAACACAATAATAATCACTTTCCAACCATAAAGCCAAACACCTCCTAGTTGTTCGTACAAAAGCATTGGACAAATTAAACAAACTCATACTAATAAAACAAAGGCAAAACACTTGAAATTATCAAACACTGTATTCAGAGCCCCGTAAACAATAATCAGCAAAAATAACCCCAATTTGTAAATTAAAACTCGGAATAAGTAAATATTTGACCTGTAAACAACTTTTTTGATTGCTTTTTGTTGGAAGAAAAGGAAAGAACATTGGCACTGAAGATGGAGTGGAGTTTGTACGGATTAAAAGAGATTGGATAAGATATAAAGGCAGTTCGTGGTACCGATGTTAAGCGGTTCGGTGAAAGAGGAGAAGAAAAAGAAGAAGACATGAAAGGAGTCGCATGATGATGATAAGATATTATTGCCATTGTGGTTCGTCTTCTTGAGGAAAATCTTGACAACAATTGAAGGCAGAGAAGGTAGAGGTTACTGTATACCTAACCAATTAATCGACTCGAAGTCTCGAACCCAATAGAGTTACACGATACGATTAGTTAGATTGTGGCAACAATCACCACCACGAATAACACAAGTTTAAAACGAACTAGGTTTATTAATAGGGTGCGCGTTGCGCACCTTCTACTGTGTTGTGAAAAGATAATTGCGTTTTGTGGTGGGATAGAGCATTTTTAATGAATTTGTGCGGAAAATGTATATTACAAAAACGCTGAAAAGCTATTATCAACCAAAGTAAGCAATATATATTGAAAATATTTTATAAACAATCGTCGAATAGGTTTGGCACTATATATTAAAACAGATATTCATCTAAAATTAGATAATGGGTTCAGTTTGGAAACCTATGAAAGTGGTTTACTCCTATACCTGTTCTTATACCCCGAGCCAAACACCCCTTTATCTGTTCATATCCTCGTTGCCAAACACCCTATATTTATGTAGGCCTATATGTCTCCTTTTCTTTTCCTTCTTCTGCACAAATAAAACGCTAAGACACACACACACACATTTACTGTGGGTGTTTCTTTTCCGCCTACCTCCTCCGGTGACTG
Source organism: Ambrosia artemisiifolia (assembly GCA_032199755.1). Lineage (NCBI taxonomy): Eukaryota > Viridiplantae > Streptophyta > Magnoliopsida > Asterales > Asteraceae > Ambrosia > Ambrosia artemisiifolia. The sequence goes on from CM063517.1 coordinate 5,626,796, forward strand.
GTGTCCAGCGCCGGAGAAACTACATCCGCATAACCCCTTCTCCGTTTCTGTCTCGATCCCAGCATCTGCACCAGCAAATCACCGACCAAGACGTCATAACCCAACCTGAAGAGAATATATGGTCATAGGTCGGAGCTCGAACCACCCGAAGGAGGTCAAGTCCGAACCAATCAAACACAAGGGTTACAAGTTAAAACCTGAAAGAACGTAAGAAAGGTCGAAGCCTAAACTAAACGGCCGATGGACTAGCTTCGGTCATAAGGCCCATGGGCCTAGGGCCGAAGCCCATCCAGGAAAGTATAAATACCTCCCAAAATTTCCTCATTTGGTAACTTCACTCACTTGTACTTTCTGTACTTTTCGTACTTACTTTCCACTTCTTAAAACCATACTTATTCTCACGCCGGAGGGTGGTCACAGAGAGACCCTTCCTCTCCCCTGTGACGAGCCTAACGGTGTCTTGTTTTGCAGGTTAATCTCAGATCTACTCAACTGTCACTTTTTCTTATCTCATCTCTCAGATCTGGTTCACCGGACCAACTAAGGGGTAACTTTTTTCCTCTTCAATTGGCGCCATCCGTGATTTGCTGTGTTCTTTTCTTTTTTCGAGAAGAGCAGAGTAATCTCTACCCATGACGGCACACTCTGAGGGATTCATAATTGAAGACGTGACGGCAAATGAAGTTAACGACGATCAGGTGGTTATCACCTCGTCGGCACCAGCTATCACCTCCACTGGCACACAGGGAAGTGCTCAGCAGTCATCTTACTCTATTGGTGCTTCGGCTGTTAAAACAAGTGCCTCACTGATAGAGTTCGATGATGCTTTCCTCCAGAAAAACAGAGAATTGTTGCTTCGGCTGAAGGAACAACAAAGTAGGGAGACAGTTCTGCAAAGTGTGAAAACCAATCTATTCTCCACCGGTGGACTTGCTGCTTCGGCAGAGCTAAGCACCGGTCTGGGATCTTTCGCCACTTACTCCACTGCGGTCACCACTATGCAGATCCAAACTCCACAAGGGCCACTGGCATCTTCTGGTTATACCGGACCGATGCAGATTAGCATGCCCATGTCAGAAAGAATGCCAATTGTAACAGGGGGAGACGATGAACTTACTGCTCCATATCGTCCTGCTCATATGACATCGTTCTCCAAGTTCTCTCAAAGAGTTGCAACTGCACCTCTTCCGGTTAAGCTGAAAATGCCAGCTACTGTTAAAACATATGCCGGAACCTCCGATCCAGATGACCATGTCTTTGCATTCGAAGGAGCAGCAGAGATTGAACTATGGCCCATGCCAGCATGGTGCCACATGTTCGCACAAACCCTCACCGGAGCAGCAAGGGTTTGGTTCGATGGGTTATCTGCTGGAGAAATCACCAACTGGATCGAATTCAGAAAGTTGTTTTTGATAAACTTTGCAAACCAACGACGATGCTCCAAGGACATCACGGAAGTACATAACACCCGGAGGAAGGATGGTGAATCCTTGGAGGCCTTCATCGATAGTTTCAGCAAAGAGAGTATGCAAATCCATGGTGCTATGGACCAGCTCCGAGTTTCGGGCTTCTGCCACGGAGTCCGAAACAATCAGTTGATAGAAAAACTACATGAAGATTTGCCGAAAACAATGGAAGTACTCATGGAACGAGCTAGAGCCTTCGCCAGGGGGAAGAGTGCCTGTGGGCAATCTTCCGAAGGAGATTATAAGAACTCCGGAGGACGCAACGTGTGGAAGAAAGGCTCTCATAACGCAGATCGAAACAGTCATTGGAACAAAAACAGACAGCAACCATATGACCGGTCGGACCGAAACAGTTCTTCTAAGTCTCAAGGTTCCGGAAGAACCACTGATTTAACCAAAACTCCTCGAGACATCTTGTTAACAGAAAATTTGCAGCTTCCTACGCCTGCTAAGCAGCGACCTTCGTCCGACCGAAACTCCAAAAAACACTGTGAGTATCACCGAGCAAAAGGGCACAATACTGATGATTGCTGGTCTCTCCGGCAAGAAATTGAGAAAGCAGTCCGGTCTGGAAAACTTTCCCACCTTCTTAAAGAAGTAAAGGAAGGGAAGCCCGGAGCAATCACCAACACCAACAACCAAGCAGTGATTAACATGATTCAGGCCATCACACCACATGGCATTAAACGCTCCAACTCTCACCTTGCTTCATTTATGGGCCAGATGGGCAAGAGACGTTATACGTATTAGTATTCGTATTTTTCTAATCAAACAATCTCCAAAGTATTGCATTGCTTTTGGTTCTAAAACGATTTATCTCTGTAACAGGCAATATCGTTCCCTGAGGTAACACCAGATCAGTTTCTGGAAGGACCAATAATTATTTCTGCCATCATTGCCGGACATAAAGTTCAGCGAGTCTATGTAGACAATGGCAGTGCTTCGGAGATAATGTACCATCATTGTTTTCAACGATTGGCACCTGAAATCCAGAGAAGGATGGTACAGGTATTCACAGACATTCGTTCCGACCACATATTTCACCCGGAACAATTCTTTCCGACCTTCGGAGTAATGGTAATAACCTATGTTTTAAATGACAACAGGTCTCCATGCCATTAGTCAGTTTCTCAGGAGAGATAATTCAGCCCATGGGACGGATCACCCTTCCAGTAACCTTGGGCGCTGAAGGCCGAAGCCGAACAGAAATGTTAACATTTCTAGTGGTAGGAGCTCATTCCGTGCACAACGTCATCTTGGGACGCCCAAGCATGTGTGCCTTCGGAATGGTTGTTTCTTCCATACATGGAGCTATCAAGTTTCCAACAGAAGATGGAATAGCAACTGTTCACACCGAGCAGGTGCAGATCGTAGCCGAGATTCGTCAAGCTTCGAGCTCCCAAGCCGCTCCAGTTACTCAAGAATTGTCAGAAAAATGGTCGATTAACCCATGCTTTCCGGAGCAAAAGGTAGTCGAAGCAACTAAAAGGTTCTAAACAACCTTACCAAAATTCTTTGCTTAATCCATTTAAAAAATTGGCAGGTAACTGTTGGTGCACAGCTCCCACCTGATTATAAAGCTGCTTTATGGAACCTTCTAACTGAGTCCCTAGATTCTTTTGCCTGGCAACATTCGGACATGAAGGGGGTGCCTAGGCACCTGGCCGAACACAAGTTAAATGTATATCCTTCGGTCCGACCAGTGCAACAAAAGAAACGAAGTATGGGGCTGGATCGGAACAAGGCTATTGCTGAGGATGTTCGAAAGCTTCTTGATGCAAATATCATCCGAGAGGTTCAGTATCAAACCTGGGTGGCGAACCCAGTTTTGGTAAAGAAGCAAGATGGGGGATGGCGAATGTGTGTTGATTTTAAAGACCTTAACAACGCATGCCCCAAAGACTGCTATCCACTACCCGAGATGGATGTCAAGGTCGATTCACTGGCTGGTTTTCGACTAAAATGCTTTCTTGATGCATACAAGGGTTACCATCAGATACAGATGGCAACAGAAGATGAAGATAAAACTGCTTTTATCACCGCCGAAGGGCTTTACTGCTACACAAAAATGCCTTTCGGCCTTAAGAATGCCGGTGCCACTTATCAGCGATTAATGGACAAGGCATTCAAGAATCAGATTGGAAGAAACATGGAAGTGTATGTAGATGATGTGGTGATAAAAAGTAAAGATGAAGCTGATATGATGACTGATATCCGAGAGACGTTCACTTGTCTCCGGAGCATCAACATGAAGCTGAACCCAGCCAAATGTTCTTTCGGTATGGAGGCGGGAAAATTCCTGGGTGTTATGGTTGCTAAGGAGGGAATCCAGGCAAACCCGGAGAAAGTTAAGGCAGTGATGGATTTAAAAGCTCCAAAAACAGTCAAAGAAATTCAATCACTAAATGGTCGATTAGTAGCTTTGCATCGTTTTCTTTCTAAAGCAGCCGAAAGAACTTTGCCTTTCATGACAGTGTTGAAAAGTAGTTTTGGTAAAAACGACTTCAAATGGACCGAAGAGGCCGAACAGGCATTCGGTGAGCTGAAGCAATGTCTTAGTTTGTTACCTACTCTCACCGCACCGAAGCCAGGAGAAGTACTCACCGTCTATTTGGCAGCATCTCAGGGGGCCGTTAGTGCAGTCCTCATGGTACAAAGGCACTTAGCCCAAGTACCAATCTACTATGTTAGCAGGGCCCTCCGAGATTATGAAACAAGATATCCTATGATTGAGAAGCTAGCATTAGCTTTGGTCCATGCTTCGAGAAGGCTACGAAGGTATTTCCAAGCACATGAAATTGAAGTCCAGACCGATAAAAACATCCAGTATGTTCTCCGAAAGCCGGAGGTTTCCGGTCGATTGGCCAAATGGGCCATCGAACTAGGAGCCTTCGACCTGACTTTCAAAACCAGAGGTGCCATGAAAGGACAAGCAGTAGCAGACTTTATTGCTGAATTACCAAGTGGTTCTGACCAGCCGGAGGAACAACCTTCGGAAGAAGAACAATCTGAAGCATGGTCTCTATACACCGATGGTGCGTCAAGTGCTGAGGGCTCCGGAGCTGGCCTTGTGTTAACTAATCCAGATAACACTGAGTTTTCATATGCCCTCCGGCTCGAGTTCCCAAGTTCAAACAATGAGGCCGAGTATGAAGCATTATTAGCTGGTCTCCGAATCGCACAGAGGTTTGGAGTCAAGAACATCAAAATTCATACTGACTCGTTACTTGTGGTTAACCAACTTCGAGGAGAATACGAAGCAAAAGATGAAAACATGGTGAAATACCTCCGAAAGGCCCAAGAACTCGTAGCTTCTTTCCAGACGTATAAAGTTTTTCATGTCCCAAGAGAAGAAAATGCCCAGGCCGATGCTCTCAGTAAAATGGCATCGACCAACATATCCACTTCAACCCAAGGCACAAAGATTGAAGTGTTGGCAAAACCTTCAATTGAAGAAAGTGAGGTCCTACAAGTGGAAGCCCAGGCAGACACCTGGATGACCCCTATTATGAAGCATATCACCGAAGGTTGGGTTCCAGATGATAAAGCCGAAGCTCGAAAGCTTAAGGTCAAATCCCTACAGTACCAAGTTCAAAATGGTCAGTTATACCGAAGGACCTTCTTGGGACCGGTCCTACGATGCCTCTCCCTCGTCGAAGCTTCATATGTGATTAAAGAAATTCACTTTGGTGTATGTGGTATACATGCCGGACCAAAAATGGTCGTCACAAAGGCTATGAATGCTGGGTATTATTGGCCCAACATGCACCAAAGTGCTGTACAAGAGCTTCAAAGTTGCCAAGAATGTCAAAGAAACGCTCCAGTTAGCCTTCGAGCAAAGAACAATCTGATCCCAGTGACTGCAGCTTGGCCGTTCCAGAAATGGGGCATCGATATTGTTGGACCATTCCCTAAATCTACCGGAGGGGTTAAGTATCTGTTGGTAGCCATCGACTACTTTACCAAGTGGGTCGAAGCTAAGCCAATGGGTGACATCACTGGCCACCAAGTGAAGAGGTTCGTGTGGGAAAACATTGTTTGCCGTTTCGGACTGCCACTCTACATCATCAGTGACAACGGGAAACAGTTCGCTGAGAACCCTTTCAAGAAATGGTGTTCGGATTTGGGGATCAAACAGTTGTTTTCATCGGTAGCCCACCCTCAGGCCAATGGCCAAGTAGAGAGGGCCAACCGAAGCATTGTCGAAGGAATCCAACGACGCCTGGGTGGAAAGAAGGCTGGATGGGCAGATGAGTTACCCAATGTCCTGTGGGCTCACCGAACCATGCCAAAAACAAGCACCGGAGAAACACCTTTCAGCTTGACCTATGGCACCGAAGCTATGATACCAGTCGAAATCGGTGTGATCAGCCCTCGAAGGGCCAACACCACAGACAATGATCATTCTCTTCGGCTCAACTTGGATCTTTTGGAAGAAAGAAGGGAAATGGCTTCAATAAAAGAATCTCGGTATAAGAAAGAGCTTGAAAAGTATTACAATGCCAGGGTGAAGAAACAAACGTTCAAAGTCGGAGACTACGTCTTCCGAAGCAATGAAGCCAGTCGAGCCGAACCCTCAGGCAAATTAGCATCGAGATGGGAAGGACCGTACTTGATAACCACTGTTGGAGAGAAAGGTTCATATACATTAGCCAAGATAGATGGTACCCCAGTTCCCAGGACATGGAACGGAATCCATCTGAAGAAATGCTACATGTGAAACACCGAAGCTCGAAGCTAGTGTCTAAAAGTCTTATTTTCAAATAATTTCAATATGTTTAGTCGGGATGTGACATGCCCCGAAGTTTTTTCTTTATTCCTGTTTGTAATTCGGGATGTTGATTACCCCGAACCTTCAAAGTAGAAGATGGGACGAGTTTTCCCACTTATAATAAAGAAACTTTTTAGTATACTCTGTCTATTATGTTGCACATTAATGTCCGAAAAAAGACAAGTAACACATAGTATAGCAAGAAGGTCGGAACGAAACCTAGTTAAAGTTTTCTAATCCGATCCCACACATAAAACAAGGAAAAAAAAATGTGCCAAAACTCATGATAACAGGCATAATTTGTTAACATGAAACCTGAAGGCCGAATGAGATAAGGCACGAAGCATTCGAACCTATTCTTAGAAATTGCCTCGTAAAAAAAAAGAAGGAAAAATCATGCCTATCTCATATATATATATAAAAAAAAACATAGTATGTGCCGAAGCACGTTAAAATATATATACAAACGAAGCATGCAAGATACAAAACCTATCGACGTCGAAAAAAGATAAGTTTACCTTCTACTTATTAAAAATCGCCGAGGAAACGGCTCCGGTGGAAAGGCTTAGCAATCACCGAGGCCACAACCAGGTGTACCGAAGGTCAATCAACGACCTTATGGTTCAAAAACATGAACAAGAAACTTGCAAGTATAAAAATACAATTTTTCTCGAACCGAAGCATATGGACGCATATCAAGGTTCGACACGAAAGTAAAGGTTGAACAAACCCTTAAGTTTATTTTGAGATATTCAATACACCTCTTCAAGCCGAAACAGAAGTTTCTTTCGAGGCAAGAACCGTTCGGCTGTGTGAAACACGATCATAATTTAGGGCCAACACAAACCCTTGAAAATATTCAAATATACATAAAGCAATATCGAATTAAAAACACAAGGCAATTAAAAGGTGTTCCGAACCAGAAATGGTTCGATCAAAATACACATCGAGAGACATTGTCTTAACAATATTGCCGCTGTGGCCTATATAATAAAAAACAACAACACAAACAACTTTAAGTCGAAGGAGGCTTGAACAGGTCGCCGGAGAGGCCTGCAGCTTTAATCACCTCTAGAGGTTCGGAGAGAAAACGTCCTGTATGTTGAAGGAATGGAAACTCCAGGGCATCAAATTTGTCCAAAGCATTGTTGAGCATCTCATCGGCATTCAGCTTCAGCTTCGGTACATTCTCCATCGGCATACCCTTCGAGGAGTAATGATATCCAGCCTTGATGCCTACATTAACACCGCAAGCATTCATAGCGTTGTTAATAGCACCAACAACTGTCTTAAGCTCTTCACTGGTATGGATCCTCCGAGCTACGAGCAGCATGCCCTCCGTCATCAGCCATTCCTTCAACTCCAGAAGCTCCTTAACTTGACCGGTCAGTCGAGAATTTGATTCAGTTAGCTTAGACACTTGGCCATCCATCTCCTTCTTCATTTGGTCGAGTTGACTCCGAAACCTGGTAGCCTCGACCTCAAACATTTTCTTTTCTGAAATAATGTCAAAAACACATAAGGATATAAGGCATATATACTGTCATAAATACAAGAAAGAAGGGAGCAAAAACTACTACCTTGCAACGCCGCATCCCTTTCGGCCTTCAACCCTTCCACCTCCTTCAAGGCTTTGTCCCTATTTTCTGAGGCCGAAGCCATGGCAGCGTTACTGGCCTTCACCTGCACAAGAGCCTGGTTCAATCTCTCTTCCAACGACTGTTTTTCCCCAACCATGGCTTCAATCTTCTTCTCCCAGTCCGAAACTTCTTCACCACCAACCAGCGTCCGGAGCTTCTCCCTTTCAATCTCCAAGTCAACCCATCGGCGATAAACCTCCGTAACCAACCCAATAGACTGGGCTTGGTTCATCATCAAGGCATCTGCCAAGACCAACGGAGGAGCTCGACGATGCCTGTGAGCTTCGGCCGGTGTGTTTAAGTTCAGCATCATGGTTCGGGCCGTCAAGGCATCCAGAATCTTATCCCCGTTCTTCAAATCCCAGTTGGGAATAAACTTCTCTTCAGCAACGGCAGGGTCCAGATCCATAGAATCTATAAAAACGTTAAAGCAATCCGTTTTAATCTCCAAACCATACCACAAATGGCTAAGGTACTCTTTCGAGACCTCATCATCCGGAGTAGGAAACAGAGAATACAAATCCGGACCATAACACTTACCAGCAGGGCTCGAAGGGCCAGGAAAAGAATGAAGAGGAGAAGGGTTTATCTGGTCATCCACACCTTCGGCGAAGGACACATGCGGTTCGTCCCGAGCAGTTTTCCCACTATCCAAGTGGTCAGAAAGAGTATGTAACATACCGCCTTGCTCCGACGTGTCTGTAATAACATCTTCAGGAATAACCGACAGAGGAGTCTTCATCCTCTTCGGTGTATCCCTCGAACCCTCCGGAGGTGCGTCCCCCTCCGACCCCTTTCTCTTCCTTGACTTTTTCTTCTTCTTACCATCATCAGAAGAAACCACCGGAGTCTCCGGTAGTTTTCCAGTATCCCTAGCTGGTTCAGAGGGAACGGCTGATGACGAAGCACCGACAGGATTAGCTGAAGTAGAATCCTCCGGGGACCTGATCTTATAAGAGGATGCCTTCATGCGATCCAAAAAAGGTTTGTCCCCAGGAGCCATTTGGAAAGTTGTAAGTTCCAGCTCCGAGTCGTCGAAGGACTCCAGATGAAGACAATCCCTCAGTGACATATCTGAAAACAAAGCAACGGTTAGCTTATGAAAAACACATAATTTAAACAAAATAAACATAGTGCAACGACTCACCCTTCTTCCTAAGCTCTACAACAGGCCATTTATCAGGCCACTCCCAGCTACGACTAACACAACCCATCACTAAGATATGCTCCGGTATCCTCCGAACAGGGAATTTGTTCTTCACCAAAGCAGCATACATTTCTGTATCATATTGGAAGTCCTTCGGTAGGTCACCTTCCAAGCGATCCTCTTTCGCCCTCCATGCCATGTCCTTCGGCAGACATAGATCATCCAACCAGAACCACCTATCTTTCCAGTCTTTCAAACTGGATACCTCCCATCCCACACACTCTCGATCCTCCTTTGGGATATCAACCTTCTTTCCCTTTTTATCCTTCGGTTGCCTTTTCTCGAAGGTGTACCAGTCCCCGGTACGATTCAAACGGTAAAAAGCTCTAAAAACGTTTAAATCGGGAACATAATCCAGTGAACGACTTGATAGTTCAAACTGGTTCACCCGGCTAAGGCCGAAGGGGGTCATTTGGGAAATATGTACCCGATGAAATTCCAGTACCTTCATCAAAAAACGAGTAAATGGTACTCGATAGTTCGCATAATTACACACACGAGTGTAAAATGCGAACTTACCGGAAGGGAAGGGGCGGATAGGAGTCCCAGGTTCTGGAAGAACAGGATTCAGGGACGAGGGAATCTTAAATTCCTCTATGAACTCGTCTAACCTACTTTGTGTCAACACACTATAGGATACACTCATGTTGTCCTTAGGCATGATTAAAAAAAGAGGAATAAGGATGAAGATTCACACCTTGTTAAAGAGGAGGAAGACGACGGTTACAGGTTGAAGGCTCGGAGGAAAGGAGGAAGAAGATGAACAGTACAAGAGGAAGAGAGTAAAAGAGGAGAGTAAAAAGTAAAATCTGATAAAGAAGCTATTTATAAAGGGAAAAGAAAGGACGGTTGAGTAACCGTCCAATCAAAACCAACAGGTAGCGTTCTTGAGCCAATCAAAAACAATCACATCAAGGGTTTCTACTAAAACCACCCGACGGTCATTCTCGAAACTTACGTAAATGACACAGCTGTCACCCACTTGTCAAGGTGAATGACAAAACACAGCTGGCACGAAAAAGTAAGTATGCCGAAGCTCGAAGGAAGCTGAAAAAATCCAAATAAAATTACAAGTCCTTTCTGAATACCGAAGCATTCAAAAAAGACTTCGGGGGACTTGAAGAGAATATATGGTCATAGGTCGGAGCTCGAACCACCCGAAGGAGGTCAAGTCCGAACCAATCAAACACAAGGGTTACAAGTTAAAACCTGAAAGAACGTAAGAAAGGTCGAAGCCTAAACTAAACGGCCGATGGACTAGCTTCGGTCATAAGGCCCATGGGCCTAGGGCCGAAGCCCATCCAGGAAAGTATAAATACCTCCCAAAATTTCCTCATTTGGTAACTTCACTCACTTGTACTTTCTGTACTTTTCGTACTTACTTTCCACTTCTTAAAACCATACTTATTCTCACGCCGGAGGGTGGTCACAGAGAGACCCTTCCTCTCCCCTGTGACGAGCCTAACGGTGTCTTGTTTTGCAGGTTAATCTCAGATCTACTCAACTGTCACTTTTTCTTATCTCATCTCTCAGATCTGGTTCACCGGACCAACTAAGGGGTAACTTTTTTCCTCTTCAACCCACTAAGAACAAACAGGAATAAAAGTGGCAAATAGATCGCTAAAGAGGAAAATTTGAGTTGACCTCAAATTAAAAAACGGTTCTCACGTCTGGTAGAGGGAAAAGAGTTAGGTTTGTGTAGACCTCATGAATCTCCTTGTTAGCATGTTCCAAGAATGGAGAAGAACGTATAAAGATTTAACATAAAATAGCGCTTTTTACTCGTGCCCTAGTGGACCGCCGGCTCCCAAACCCTCTCTCATACAAATGAAGTAGCCCGTTGCCATCCATCATGTACCCAGATTTTTAACCCCGTTGCGATGCCTACCCTTTTAGGGTTCGGGCTGTAACGTAGCATCATCCAGGCAGATCTAATAGAGGTGGAGATGAGTGGTCAGAAGCTTTGAAAGAGAAAAGGTTTAGAGAGAGAGGTCTAGGGATGGCAATGGGTCGAGTTCGGGTCGGGTATTGGTAATCCCATACCCGTACCCGGTTGTAAAAACGTGTCCCATACCCGACCCAAAACCCGTCGGGTATTTGTCGGGTAATTACCCGCCGGGTATCGGGCATACCCATGGGTATCGGGTTTACCCGTTAGTTTGTTAAAAAATACCCGTTGGGTTTCAATTGCGGGTTTACCTGCGGGTATCGGGTATAAATCTCAAAACAAGCTAATACACTACGCGTTGGTACTACATACTACTTTAGTGGTAGCTTAATTGTTCATCAACTCCACATAATTAAGTCATCAAAATACATATCCAACTAAATAAGTTTAATTCCCTAGCTACCAAAAGGTACAACTATCAAAATACACATCAACAAAAAAAATATCATTTTCCAATTTCCATGAAGCTAGTGAAACTGATTGCCTTTGTTTTCCTTTTGACGTAAGCTAAATTATCTTGTCAATTTCTTATTCCTTCAAACATTTTTGAACGGTTGATTGAATATTAATTATACACAAGTGAATAAAATATTATATATATATATATATATATATGTGTGGATATTGGTTCGGGTATATTTGCGGGTAATCGGGTATATATATATCGGGTAATCGGGTCGGGTATCACTATATTCCATACCCGTACCCGAACCCGAAAAAAAAAATTCATACCCATACCCGTCGGGTTTCGGGTATACCCGTCCCAAATGTTTCGGGTTTCGGGTAAACCCGTCGGGTTCGGGTTTTTTTGCCATCCCTATAGAGGTCTAATCAAAGCGCAAAGGTAGCTTTAGAAAGGGAAAGAGCCATGTGCTCTGTAGATGAAGATGAGGAACAGGAAAAAGAGTGTTAAAGAAATGTGTAGATAAAAAGCCTTGCTAAAGCACTTAATAACGAAGATGCCATATTACTGTTCAAATAGCATATCTTTAAATATATAGTTAATAACAAATATATACACACAAATAACACAATATTAAAAATTACGATATGTTTTTTTTAACGGCAAGGAACAATATGTCAATCATCGTAGCACCGGACGTTATGGCTAAGGTTGACTACTTGACCGCCGCCAGCCCCTTTGCTCTCCCGACCTCCACCCGCCTGAAGGCACGAGAGTGGAACAATTGGTAAAATTTCGCCTCCCATCCGAGTCGAACCGGCGACACCCATATTCTCGCTTCACCTGGATGCCACAGAAAACAATGGGAAGAGTGGGAATCAAACCTAGGTCACAAGAAACACTAAGTTTTTGCCCCAACCACTTCATCACTACCTCATTGGCCAAAAATTACGATATGTTAAACATGTTATATGTGTCCTAAATAGGTTGAACCAGTTTTAAATCATGCAAATAAAGTGTTAACATGTTTATGATCTCAGCTATTTTACTTCAAACACCAATGTAAATTATGTTGGGTTAACTAGTCAATAAGTGATTTGATTATGTGTATTTAAATGTGTTGAGCTGAGTTTCCTTAACAAAATTTAGTTTTTGTATTTATTCACGTAATATTTCAAATGCACAAAAAAAAGTTGTCATATCCACCTTAAATTCGTTGTATATTTGCATGTTTAATTTGTAATTTTGTATGGCATTGTTGGGTTTAAAACAATCGATTAGATGATGACTAGTTTGACGATCTATCCAATTATAAAAACACTGGTATAGAGGCTTATAGTCGAAGAAAGTTTTGACTCCTTGTATTTGTACATATGCAAAGTTGCGACGCCCAAAAATGTTTGTTTCGAATATAGTCAAGACTCAAGAGAGCACCAAATATCAAATAACCCAATACATATGTACAAGAGATGTCACCAACTTACGGGCAAGGGAGGTAATGAAGGTAATGATGTCGTCGTGTGAGGGTTATAGAGAATAACGGATAAGGTGGAATTTTTTTGTTGTTGTTGTTTAAGTGGTGGTTATAATGGTTATTTTACATGGATTTTATTGATTTTCACCACCTGCTAGTAAAAAGACACAAATGTGCCACGGGTTAACAATCACCATGAACTATTTTTTTAGTATTTGAAAATAATTTTTTTGTTCAAAGGTATCACTGAGTATTCGTCTAATTAACTTTATGTAAAATGTATTGTAATTATAAACAATTATGTTGTGTTTTACTGTTGTAAAACAATATAATGAAAATTATAGTTTTATACGTATGTTCTCTCAAAATACGTATTAAAATTTGTTAAGCTATTACCCTAACACATTTTCATCATGGTAACTTTAAGTGGAGTTAAGTTTGGTTTTCGTCTCTAAAGTTTAGTCATATATAACTACTTGAGCCCAAAGTCTCAAATTTTAACATATCGTGGTCTCACGTTTTAAAACTTAGCCATTTTCGTCCAAATTTCTAACTCAGTTAGGTTCTTAGTTAGTTTTATATGACATTATCAAGTACCCTTGCATATTTTTAAGAAAACAAAGTTAATTTATCTCATCTCCACTCTCTTATGCATGGCTTTATGCGAACCCATAATCAAGATCGAGATGCACGTCTTTAACAAATCATAAATCGATTGACGACCTTGTCCCCCTCTTTCTTCGTACCCTACCACAAACATCATCATCGCGCTTCACCATACCCCCATCATCATCAAACAAATATGAAATTGATTGTAGGACCTCTCTCTTGTAACTGGGGGAAGCCGACAATGTACCAAATACGATTTTTTATTTGGGGTTAGGGGATTTGTGTTGTATTTAAATTATTTTTATTCAAAATTTTAAGTTTGTAACTTATATTGATAGTCATATGTGTAAATTGACTAAAATGCCATAAATTTATTAGAGTTGGAAAAATGAGGAATACGGTTAAAAAACTGAAACCTTAGGCCACAATATGTTAAAATTTGGATCTTTGGACAAGCCGTTAAATTGACCAAACCTCATGAATGAAATCTGATTTCAATAATGTTGATAAACTATTTTAAAAATACTAAAAAAATGTTACAAATCATAAGGTCGCATATTTTTACATAGAGTAAATAGCCATTTTCGTCCCTGTGGTTTGGTCCAGTTTGCCACTCCAGTACAAAAGTTTTTTTTTTGCAATTCCTTACCTGTGGTTTGGATTTTTTTGCCAAATTCGTCCTTTTGACTAACTCAGTTAAAAAATCTCGTTAGTGTCAGAGGTAGTGTTGTCTTTTTACACCTCAGGGACGAATTTGGCATTTAAATGCAACCCTATGAATTTTTCCCCAATTTATTTTTTTTAAATAAAAGTTTCATTTTAATTTATTTTTGTCCCACTCTCATTTATTACACACATGTCTAAATATTAGTATATAACTTCTTGTTTAAAAAAAAAAGTTAAGTTATAAGAATTTACGTGTATTTTTTTTTTGTCTTACACTTCCAAAAACAATATCTTATTTGCAAAAAATATGGCAATTTAATTCCATTCATGATAATTATTAATTTAAATATTCTCACTTATCGAGACTTGATTCAAAGTCAAAACCCGACCCACCGAAAAGTTTCTTTAAAAAAATTAACGCGCCTAAACTCGAATTTTGGAAACTATTTTTGATTGACAAACGACCGACACATCATTCTTAATCACAAACAACCCATGATTAGCTGGGTTATACGCATAATTACAGCTCAAAATTGAGCCAATTCGCACGAGTTGAGCAAGCTCTGGTCAATCATTCAAACCTTCCTTTATACGATCATACTATAAATTGAACGTCCCACTACGAGCTGAAGGCACCGAAAAACAAAACCCCACCACAAGTTTTCACTTTCATCCTCTCGTTTGAGTACAGTGTCGAGACATTTGACTTTTTGTTGACTCGTGTTTCTTGAAGCCTAACAACCTGTAAGTTCCAATTGTTTTCACTTTTATGTTAACTCTAACATTTCAATCCATAGCCCCTTAACCTTCTGTTGTTTCGATTTGTGTTTTAGCGGATTGATTGCTTAGGGTTCTAGATAAGTGGGGAAGATGATGTATGGGCGCGATTAAAAGTCAAAATAAATGCACGATTAAGACACAGAATGGATAGGAACAGGTGGAGAGACGTATGGGCGCGATTAAAAGTCAAAATAAAACATTTAAAATCAATTTTATGGTCTCGCCGGAGATTGACCGGAATTTGGCCGGAATAAGTGAACGGAAAAAAAAAACGTGGGAAGCAGGAGAGGGAAATCAAAATTTTTAAACTTTCATCATTTGGCAAATTCAGTCCCTCAAGGTTGACTGAATTTTAAATGCCAAATTCGTCCTTGAGGTGTAAAAAGACAACCCTACCCCTGACATTAACGAGATTTTTTAACTGAGTTAGTCAAAAGGACGAATTTGGCAAAAAAATCCAAACCACAGGTAAGGAATTGCAAAAAAAAAAACTTTTGTACTGGAGTGGCAAACTGGACCAAACCACAGAGACGAAAATGGCTATTAACTCTTTTACATAATCTACCATTTGTAGGTAGAATTTATTTATATTTAAATAACTATTATTTATGAAAGGCTAAAAAAAGTTAAGAATCGACATCTATCTATATATATAAAAGAATTGAAGGTTGCTGACGTGGCGTTCAATGGTGGCCTCAACCTCCCCTTGAATGTGCCACGTGGCATCCCGTGATGTATTTTTTTAATTTTTCGTTTTTTTTATTTTTTTAATAAATAAAATATATATATACTTTCACGTTCTCCTCTCCTAAAACCCTAAAATCAACACTCATCTCACACCTCCTCTTTTCCCCTCCTCACGTTACCTCTCTCTGGCATCACTGTAACCCTCCACCAATTCTCTCTGGCAACAACATGACAGTAACCCCTCCGTCAACAACAAGACCGGAAACAACATCACCGTCGTACACCAGCAACAACATCGAGCGATTCTCTGTAAAAAGCCCTAAATGGCTCAATCTTTGTAACGCCGATTCATCTCTGTAACACGGATTCATCACCGATGCGTCGCCGTCAAGCATCTCTGTAACCGATTCGAATTAGGTAATCAATGTTTAATCTTTATGTTTCTTACATAAATCCTTTTTTATCTAACTTGATTCTGTTGTTGTTGTTGAACTGAAGGTTTTTATTCATATTATTGCTCTTATTATTATGTTAGGGATATATATATTACAATTCTACAAATGAATCTTTAATTGTTTACATGTTGTGGAATCCGTCCGTCCTCCACCTAAAGATCTTCCACTGTGCTAACTATGCATACGGGGCAGATGATCTCTCGGAAATAAGTGTAAATCTGTGAGTGTTTGATAATTGTTAACATCTCAATCGTGATTGATTAAGTGTATGATTTTTATAGTTCTTTTTATTCAATTATTTTTTTTAAGAAGCTTATAAGTAAACCGCCTTTTGTTCATCTCTTTTGGCTGCAAATACTTATGGACCAGGAAAAGACCAACCTGCAAATAGAAATAACCCTTAGATTCAGTCATCATGAATAGCACATAACTAATGGTGTCAATCTTTACACTACAATAATATAAATTCGTTTAGGTTCTATTTAACAATTTTCTTTTGTGGGTTGTTTATATTACGTTACATGAGGATGCATAACAGAGAACGATGAAAATGGTATAAGTGAATGTGAATAAAGTGGACATCTTTATGTAATCAATTTTCTTTTGCGCATTTGAGTTCTGGTGCTACAGTATTGTAATCAATTTTGAGTTTCAAAATCGATAAGCAGATTAGATTAAATAACAGGAACTTTTAGAGTGAACCCATTTTGACCCGAACCTACTTTGATTTGAACCTGTGTTGAGCCGGACCTAATCAGATCTGTTTTAAATCAGCCTGTTCTGATGTATTTAAGGGGTGTTTGTTATTCAAATGATAGATATCAGTATGTGTTATTCATTATTTAGTGTTTTCATTTTGATATAATTACAAAGTTTTAGTTATTATTATTATTTTGTTATTTTCAACAACTTCCCACTTTTTTATTTGGTACTCCTTTTGTGATTTGATAATACGTTTGATGGTGCAGATTATGAAAGTGCTACTGAAGATGGGAAAATTTACTGGCATAACATCAAACTTGTGTCTTCCTGCCGATAGAGCTATAGCTGATTATATTCCAGCCTTCAAGAGATCACCATTGACAACACATGTCATTATAAGCTCACCGGGTACTATATATCAAATGATAGCAGCCAACAAGTTGAGTATATCTAATTTGAAGATCCTTGTGTTTGAGATGATATGAATTTTATTTTATATTTGCTTCTATTTTTTTTCTTTATAGCAATTACATTTTTCAACCCCGGGACGCGCTCCCGGGGTATAAAGCTAGTGAATACATATTATATTATGCTTTAATTTAAAATTGATTAACAGTACGAATAATAATACACAAACTGAATAATTAAGTTGTATTAAGTAATATCAAATTGGGAAAGGTCTAACAAGTACCATGATACTTTATTTTAGAATTGATTGATATGTATGTGTAATACACGACTTGATTATTTAACTTGTATTGAGTAATGTCAAATTGGGAAAGGGCGAAAAGAGAATATTGATAATTGATAAATTTAATTCACAAGTGTGATATAAAGGTAATACATAAGTCTGTGTGTAGTGGTTGCTTTTAAAAGGGCGTTTTGAATTTTTTATTCCCCATAGCGCCCCGAACACCGCCCCCTGGGGCGTTATGGGGCGTTTTGGGCGGGGGCCGTTTTGAGCATACCGGCGTTTTCAATTCTAAATCAATTTTATATTATTATTTTTTAATCAGTTTTATACCCCCTTTCTTTTACACCCAATCAAATAATAACACATACAATCAAATAATAATATTTTAATCTCCATAACCCCCCTCACTCACTACACCCTCTTTTTCCATAACCCCACTTTTATTACTTTTCAATATTTTAATACCACAACCCCCACATAACCCCCCACCACTACACATGCCCTAAGTCAACTCCACGTTTTTGAACACATAAACAATTAAATTGATGGAATAGCATAAGTGGTCATTATATATACACCAGTTAATTACCCCACGTTACACATTGATTTTTTCTACTATAGATTGTGATCCATTTTGAATATGATACAAACTTTAATCGAGACTCAGAGTTATTATAAGGATACACCATTATGGTTGCAAGGGGTTACATGTAAACACCAACCATCCTCTAACTTTGCCATGCCAAAACGACATCATCATCCGTTATTATTCACTGCCTTAATAGCCTATCACAAACCTCGGAGGCCAATAATCGAAATAGGGTAACCAACAAACCATAATCTATTGAGGGGTAATGAAAGGAAAGAACTTAATATGTGTTCCATAATTTTTTTTAGGAAGGAAAGGAAAAGACTGGGAAAATAAAGTCCAAAATATATCCTTCCAATTTGGGAAGAAACGAAAGGGAAAAAAAGAAGGAAAAGAAAAAGAGAAAGGGAAGGAAATTTCTTCTTTAAGTGAACTCGGAAACATAGCGTTAAGAAATTTTGATAATTCGTATTATTAATTGTTGTTCAATACAAGAGATATGAGATTATAAACATGTTCAGATTTACAAAGTATATTATTGATTAAATTAATGTTTTTAACTGTTTACTCTTCACTAACCAACCATTCCTTATTTGTGTAGCGTAGAATAATAATAAGAAAATTTGAATACAACCTAGCCATTATATTCCATTAAAACCAACATGTTTTACAAGTGAACGGCAGATAGACCGGCTATAAGTTGCGCCGCTACCCAATTTTTAATAGAAAAACCTACCCCATTAAAAATAAAAAATAAATTTAATTATTTCTATTTCTAAAGAAAACTTATGCAAGAAAGCGTTGATTTGATAAAAGATAAAAAAGGATTACTGTAGGCCCCCACTTATAGTAATCAACGGACGAGCGCCGGCCCACTACGAATCGTGCAACCGGATATCCGTTTAGATCCGATACAAATTACAATGACAGTTGACCCGCCTTCACGATGTGGTTTATATAGTTGACTATTTCATTATTAACAAACAGCTTTTTAAACTGCCCCCAAAATTAACCACCCAAACCAAAACCCTCTCTCTAATCCAATGGACGGCGGCGTAGCGGCGGAGCAAGGGACGGTTACCTGTGCCACGTGGATCCGTCGGCCGGAAAATGCTCATCTTGTAGCGTTAGGGAAGTCCAAACACGGCGATCTCCCTGCCTCTCTCCAAATCTTCACATTCGATCGTATCACCAACTCTCTCTCTCCCTCTCCTTCGGTCTCTCTCTCTCTCTCTCTCTCTATCTCTTTAAATATATACACACATATATGTATTTGTTGTTTGAATGTGTTATTTGTTTGGATGAATAGGCGACTTTTGAGTTTGAAGACGGATGTGATCCAGTGAGTCTAGCGGTGCATCCAAGCGGTGATGATATTATATGCTCTACGACTAAGGACGGTTGCAGGTATACTCAGTTAGATATTAAACTTAAAGTATGAGGTCTTTTGATTGTTAGAATTTTTTGTAAATTTGTAATTGCTATTCAGGTTAGTGACACAATTATTAGGGGTGTTTGGATACGTTTGTAAAGTGATTAGTGCTGTTGAGGTCTCAATCATGAGTAAACAATTGTGGTTAAGATTTAGTAGTTGTAGAGGATTAAAGCAATCAGATTTGCAACTAAGTGAACAATATTATGAGGAGGCAAATTGATTATTTTTGGAAGGAGAAGTGTGATGGATACATTTGTTATAGAACAAACCGCCTTTCGGAATTTGTGAAGGGGAGCGGACTTCTGGATATTTATACAAATAATGTCAACTGAAAACTAAGTTATGATGTTGTATGTGTTTTTAGCGAAACACTAGAAGAGAAACTTTTTAAAGGATTTTTTTCGTTTGTTTCGAATGAAGCGAGGAGCATACTAATGAAGTGTTCCATCTTTTGCTAGTCACAATAGTTTTTAACAATATATATGTGTCTTTTGATACTCGCATGAGTCATGACCCATACTTTTTGAACAATGCGTACCATATTCTAGGTACAAAATATCACATTACAATCTCCATTCATGCTTTCTGAGGAAGCCTTCTTCTGCTGATTCTATTTGAAATCTTAGCTTACATTACTTTAATAATACCAAATATTCATTTGATAGTTATAGATAGATGATGGCCTTTTATATTTTATGTGCAGGTTGTTTGAAATATATGGTCAAGAGAAAAATATTAAGATGCTGACCAAAGACCTAAAACCTCTTCAAAATGTGGGACCACAGAAGTGCTTAGCCTTTAGTACTGACGGATCTAGATTTGCCGCCGGAGGGGTGGTAAGCGTATTCTTCTTTCTTTTCTCTCTTTTTTTCGTAGTGATAACTGGCTTATGTTATAAATTCTCTTCTGCAAACTACACATGATTATTATTTAATGAATTACTTGCAGGACGGGCATCTCAGAATACATGAGTGGCCAAGCATGCGTGTCATAGTTGATGAACCAAAAGCTCACAAGTCATTCAACGATATGGATTTCAGGTGGGTGGATTTTGAATATTTAATGTACCATCATTATTTTGAGTTGAATGATAACTAGTATATATAGTTAAAGCTATTTTAAAGGTCTAGCTCTATTTGTTACATTGTCTATTAGAGTGTTGGTGGGCATTTTTACCTATTTACTTATGAATGCATTGGTTCGGGTTATCCTTTACATCTAATGGTGACTGGTAAAAGGTTAGCTTAAAATGAAATGGTTCAAATGACCCCCCCCCCCCCCCCCCCCCCCCACACACACACACACACACAAAAAAAAAAGTGTTTTTTTGAATGCATAGAATCTCCAAAATCATCTTAAGAGAAACATGATTATTATTGAAAATTTGAATATTATGTCTACTCGTTTTACCGGGACATGCTACCCTACAGGTCCGTTTGCCACCTCAATTCAGTTGGTTGATTGTTCTGATTAGCCGGATCACCCTTCTTTCCCTGACAACCTTAAAATCATTCCAGTGTTTTGCATGCATATATTATGACATATTGACATTTAATGTAGAAGAAGCATTAAATCTGAAGAAGTCTGTGTTTCTACCAATCTGTTTTGCTGATTATTGTACTCTCAGCCTAGACTCGGAATTCTTAGCTTCAACATCCACCGATGGCTCCGCTAGGATTTGGAATGCAAATGATGGTGTCCCGGTCAACACTTTGACTCGAGATTCAGTAAGTGCTAAATAAAAATAGACAAAAGTCAAACAAACTGTGATATAAAACCGAACTCCTTTTTAGTTCTGGGGTAAAAGTGTTGTTTCTTTCTTTTTTTCTCCATTGCAGGATGAGAAAATTGAGCTATGTAGATTTTCTAAGGATGGAACAAAACCATTTTTGTTTTGCACTGTCCAGAAAGGTATGTTTACATCTGTATTTGTATAAACTATAAAGCGTAATATATTTCAGTTTTTTTTTTCTTTTTGGAAGCCCGTTTTATGCTTTATGGATTTATAATTTTATATATATTCAGGCAATAGACCAATCACAGTTGTCTGGGACATCAGTACGTGGGACAGAATTGGGTTCAAAAGACTTCTTAAAAAGCCTGCATGTGTAATGTCGATCAGCTTGGATGGGAAATATTTAGCTCAGTAAGTTTTATTTGCAATTAACTGACATTATGTCTCAAGATTAACATAACAAAGTAAATTAGGTTGTTGAATAACAACAATTTTTGAATGATATATCTTGAGATTTATCTCTGATGGAACCATATTAATGTTACAGGGGAAGTAAAGATGGTGATATATGTGTAATAACAGTAAAGAAGATGGAGGTCTCCCACTGGAGTAAGAGGCTTCATTTGGGCTTTCCGGTCACCTCTTTGGATTTCTGTCCCAGTGAAAGGTAAAGCAACATATGTAGGGGTGGTGGGACGGGTTGACCCGGAACACTTTTTCTCAAAATTTTATAAATAATGTCACCCAACTAATTTTGTAATGTGTTGGTGCACTTTTACAGGGTTGTTCTTTCGACTTCAAATGAATGGGGAGCTATGTTAACTAAGTTAAATGTTCCTGCAGATTGGAAAGGTCTCTCTCTCTCTCTCTCTCACACACACACACACATGTTCAATAAGGTAGTGTTTAGTATAGAGGAACGGAAGGCACAATGAAATGAAGTATTCTTACAGAATGGAAAGATGTGTTTGTTAACATAATGTAGCAATGGAGTGGACCATTCCACAAGGAATGTGATTCTCTCTAATGATTTTCATTCCTTAGGGGTGGAGTGTTTTATTTTCATTCCTTCAAGAATGGAATGACAACTCACATTTTAATCCAACTGTTTTTACTTTTGAATCTTATACTAACATAAATCTCTACTAGAAAAATAATTTAAAATGAATTTTCTTTTTTACATAACAATAAATATACTTTTTTTCTTCCTATTTTTATCTTATTTGAGGTTTCTTTAATGCTTTTTTTCATACTTAATCTTCCATTTTGATAAATAATACTTTTTTGTATATTATATTAAGTTATGCGAGTAGAAGCAAAATATACATCTAGATTCATAAAACATGAAAAAGTAATTCGATAAAATATTAATTAATTTCTTAGAATATTAAGTACAATAAATGATTATCTTTCTAAATATGTCATGTTGAGTGATACTCCGAATAACAATTTGAAAAAAAAAGAAAATAATACACATATCAAACAACATACATGGGTAACTCTTTCCATTAAAAAATTTCTTTTTGCCTATTTTTTTATGATTTTCATAAATTATTTTCCTTTGTGGTACAGAATGGCAGATATACCTGTTGCTTCTAGGACTGTTTTTGGCATCTGCAGTCTTGTTCTACATATTCTTCGAGACTTCCGATTTATTTTGGAACTTCCCGCTCGATAAAAACCAGCCTACACGACCGAAACTTGGTTCTTTTCTAGGAGATTCTCAATCTGATGACAAGAACATGTGGGGTCCTGTAGACATGTAATCGTGGGCCCCTCGTAAATGATTAGTATGGATCATGAAGCAACCTGTAACTGTTTCTCAGGTATCTATCGCGTTCATAGAACTTGGTAAACCGTATACCAATAACAAAAACGTGGTACTTGTTGGCCAAACTGGTTGTTCTTACTTGAAATTTGTAATAGAAAAGGATTAGTAACCGATGACCTCCCTGTGGTAATGTATGCTGTCTTGTTTGTAGTATTGTTTCTTTCGTATTAATTATTTTGCATTTTATGAGTCATCATATATGATATTTTGCGATTAAAAAAATATACCGATCGTTTGTAGACACTTATTTGATATTTGATGTTATCAATTGATAATGTGCCATGTAGAAAATAGTGCTATTACATGAAAGTGGAAGAGAAGTTTTTTTTGAACGGCAAGTGGAAGAGAAGTTATAATAAAAATATCAACTTACATGTTCTATGTATACGAGTTTAGTCAAGCTCGACTCGTTTTACTTGGAAACAACAATGTAAACTGAACCTTCCATTTGGCCATTATTATTTTTCTTTTTTTCTCATTTTGAAGATACGTGGTTGTATTATATCCATCAGTCATCTTTTATCTTTTTATAAAGTAAAAGCGAAATAATCATTTAAAAAGTGACGGTTCAAACGGTTAAAATGAATTGCCAAACCTCAAAACCGGCTCGTTTGGCATACTCACCTATACCCTTGCCAACTAGATTTGTGATTTTTTAAAACTATAGTTAGCGGTTTGGCCTATGATTTTCACTCTAAAATTAATGCTTACATAATAGGGCAGTGTGCTTTGTACAAAAGGTTTAATTCGTGAAACATAAATATTGCGGCATAGAATATGAAATATCTTCGTATGGAAACATATAACAATGAAGGTTGAGCTCAAAGTCTCAAACACGTAAGCTCGTTTGCTTACTTTGAACTCGTCAGTCATATAAACATGCATGCCACATCTAATTTCATTCAAATATTCAAATTAAGAAATTAATGTTCAAATGAAATGTAGAAAACTATTTTAAGCACCAAAATTCGCCAAGTGGTCTACTTGGATCATCGCAACAACTTAGAAAATAGAACCAAGCACACTTTGTCTTCTTCGATCCACTTCGAACCTGCACACTACAACGAGAACGTGTTAAAAGGGGCAAAGAGACCGGGGTCTCTGAACCACCATCCGACACTCAAGTCAGTATAGTATTTATGATAAACGATAGTATAAATACGAGAGTAAAATTGAGAAGAAAGTAATGGAGCAAGTCTTTTGATGAATTGAACTCCCGTCCCGACCTGTATAGGAGATGTGGGCTCAACTTGAGCCGCTCAAGGCCTTGTGAATCCATATGTGTTGGACCAGAACAGGCTAGGTCGGCCCAATTAGGGGTTTCCTAAGTGGTGATCCTTGGACCGGGAATGTCCTCTGGAAGGTAATGGTATGTTGTCTCAATGTCTCTTGGTTTGTTCAGGTAAGATGTTACCTCTTTCACTATTCTGCTTAAAGATTGTAATAGAAAACTTTAAATTTACAAGTAAATAATATAGTCAAATAAACTAAATATTGATTCCGTTCGATTGCAAACCAAATCTAGAACTTTAACGATCCTACAGTACAGACCACATGCATTGTAGTTGGTACGTCCACTTTTAGGAGCTCATGGGGTCATTTTACATGGCCATGGCCATTTAGTAGTCAAATCGCATTAATTTCTTTAGTGTAAACTAGCAAAATGCACCCGCGCGTTGCGGCGGGAACTTGATGTGTTGCAGCGAAAACTCAAGAGTTAGTATCGTTTGCTTGACTACTCGCTGGATACAGTATCAACATTGACAACCAAAATAGAGATGTGTACGCGCAGCGAAAACTCAAGAGTATGTATCGGTTTGTTACTTCTGGCCGGATACGGTATCAACATTGATAACCAAAATAATGTTGATACCCAAAATAGAGATGTGTACGCGCGATGTGTTGCAACGCAAACTCAGTTTCGGTTTGTTAGGCTACTTGTTGGATATGTTATCAACATCGCCAACCGAAATAGAGATGTATGCAAACCCCATGGTATATTCATAATATTTTCTGACATTATATGATATTATATTACTCCCTCCGTCCCATTAGAAGTGTCTTAGTTTGAAAAACACAAAGTTTTAGGCACATTAAATGATTGCTTTTTTTTGCTTGCCAAATGAAAATAATACCCTTGTCATATGTGGGTCCATTATATTCTTTGTTTATTTTAGTTGTGTTTTTAAGGGTAAATTTGGAAGTTGGCTAATAATTTTTTAAAATGGACACATGAAATGGGACAAATAAAAAAGGGAATATGGACACTTCTAATGAGACGGAGGGAGTATTAACAACATAATAATAAAATAGTATAAATTTTTACCCAAAGCGTATCAACATTGATACGCGCAGCGAAAACTCAAGAGTATGTATCGGTTTGTTACTTCTGGCCGGATACGGTATCAACATTGATAACCAAAATAATGTTGATACCCAAAATAGAGATGTGTACGCGCGATGTGTTGCAACGCAAACTCAGTTTCGGTTTGTTAGGCTACTTGTTGGATATGTTATCAACATCGCCAACCGAAATAGAGATGTATGCAAACCTCATGGTATATTCATAATATTTTCTGACATTATATGATATTATATTACTCCCTCCGTCCCATTAGAAGTGTCTTAGTTTGAAAAACACAAAGTTTTAGGCACATTAAATGATTGCTTTTTTTTGCTTGCCAAATGACAATAATACCCTTGTCATATGTGGGTTCATTATATTCTTTGTTTATTTTAGTTGTGTTTTTAAGGGTAAATTTGGAAGTTGGCTAATAATTTTTTAAAATGGACACATGAAATGGGACAAATAAAAAAGGGAATATGGACACTTCTAATGAGACGGAGGGAGTATTAACAACATAATAATAAAATAGTATAAATTTTTACCCAAAGCGTATCAACATTGATACGCGCAGCGAAAACTCAAGAGTATGTATCGGTTTGTTACTTCTGGCCGGATACGGTATCAACATTGATAACCAAAATAATGTTGATACCCAAAATAGAGATGTGTACGCGCGATGTGTTGCAACGCAAACTCAGTTTCGGTTTGTTAGGCTACTTGTTGGATATGTTATCAACATCGCCAACCGAAATAGAGATGTATGCAAACCTCATGGTATATTCATAATATTTTCTGACATTATATGATATTATATTACTCCCTCCGTCCCATTAGAAGTGTCTTAGTTTGAAAAACACAAAGTTTTAGGCACATTAAATGATTGCTTTTTTTTGCTTGCCAAATGACAATAATACCCTTGTCATATGTGGGTCCATTATATTCTTTGTTTATTTTAGTTGTGTTTTTAAGGGTAAATTTGGAAGTTGGCTAATAATTTTTTAAAATGGACACATGAAATAGGACAAATAAAAAAGGGAATATGGACACTTCTAATGAGGGAGGGAGTATTAACAACATAATAATAAAATAGTATAAATTTTTACCCAAAGCGAAGTTAGAATATTGTTTTTTATTTAATTTTTAGTTATATAAAAGAAAGGCAAAACCATTTAAAATACTGATCGTCAATTAGTGATTTAATTCTATTAATCAATTTTAACTTTAAGCATTCAAGCTTTGGAGGATTTGATATTTGGATGTATCCGATGTACCGTATCTAGCCCATAGGTTATTGCATACATCTACATCTGCTAAAATGACTCAACACTGCACAATCCATCATAATATTTAAACTGAATGTAACAATATTATTGAATCAAGTTTTGGTAGAAGTAAGCATTCATCATATTTAAAAGATGTTGTCTCGCTTCATTTTAGACCAACTTAAAGAGCTAGATTGCCAACGCCAGCCTCACTGCCATTCTTTTACCTATTCTTCAAGAGTCATATAACTTCTTCGGTCTGTGGTCGCCACCAGGTTTATTGCAGATCGTCTGAAGACGCAACTGTCTGATTTCCGGCAAGTCTTCCTGCTGTCTATGACGGCGACAGTCTTCATGTAAAGAGAAGACCCTAAAACGTTTTTCTATCATTCTTCCTCCTACATCCGCTGCAACTCTCACTTCATCAGACGCTCCATTCTCGCACCATCGTTTTGAGTTTTAAGACAGTATAAGTCGATTGCATGACCGGCGTACGTTGCCAACGTTCATGGTCCACCAGGATTCTGTAAAAAAAAAAAGATAAAACATAGACTATTAATGATACATGAACCAATAAAGTAAAACCACGGTTCACTATAACGCTGCTCAAGGCATGAGGTAAGATCGTTAACTTATATAACTCACCATCGAGTTCCGCTGATGGAGACTGAAACGGCCACCGACACCATAGCCACCACTTGGGTTGAGTCTGTTAACCGCTGCTAGCGTGATCGGAAACGCCGGTACCACCGTCGTTGCCGCATGTAGCTCGTTGTTGTGACCAACGGTGGTGGAGCCGGTTTTTGGGGCTGTGATGCATGAGGATTTAACCGATAGAAAATGGAAGGGATCACCGGTGGTGTTTATTATTGTGAGTGAGGGTGAAGTTATTTAAAGGATCTGTACATGAAACGTGGCTTATGGAGATCTCTTTGCTACTCCTACCGACACCTAGCAATAGCCAGCAAATGCCACGCAGCCTTACAGGTGTTTGCAGTCCTAACCAAACAATGTAGACAGATGGGATAAATCGGACGGTTACTTCTGTGAAATGGCTTCTAGGAAATTACAAATTTAACCTTCACTGTTCAACTTCGGTTTAAATTAATACAGAGTATAATGGTATCATTAATAAACCTTTTTAAAATTAATTACACTATTAGTACACGTGGTCTACCAAATTTGTATTTTCATACAATTTTATTGGAAATTACATAATTAGTACCAACTTTTATAAATGGTTTCACCAACATTTTAACAATAATGTGATTACTGGTTGCACCAAATTTTTAATAAATAAAATTATTAACCCCTTTTCTATCAAAATTTAGTTTACGGATTAATTTCTTTACTATACTTAAGGCTTTGTTTACCCCTACTTAGGGGGACGGGGTGCTACCAGAATTGGTCACGGGTACCCCACTATCAGTACGGTAACACCGCCGCCACCCATGCTGGTGGTGATCCTGTGAACCAAATTCGGGTTCTAGTTACCGTGCTGGTTCACGAATGTGGCACAAACATTCACACAATTTTTTTTTTTTTTATGTTTTAGTCTCTTCTTTTGCTCTCTCTCTCTCTATTCTTTAGTTGCAAGGTTTTTTTTTGTTTTTTAACTCTGTTAAAAGCTTGATGAAGATGGTGATAGATATAGTTGTGTATGTATATGTGTATTGTGTGTGTGGACTGTGGAGTATATAGAGAGAGGGAAAAAAAGATTGTGAACAATTCTAAGTTGTTTGTCTCTTTTCGAGACAAGTTTTTCACTTTTTCTCAGCTTAGTTGGATTCCATTTTCCCCTTTATTTTAACATGGACTATTATTATTATTATTATTATTATTATTATTATTATTATTATGTGTGAAAATAATTGATAGTTGGGTAAAGAATCAGTGGAGTGCTACCTACAAAAAAGTTTTTCAGTGAAGGAAATCAGTGAAATGATGTGGCAGTGCAGGATTGGTAGAAATCAGTGAAGTGAAAACATGTTTAGTGGAGCACCCCTTGTGCCCTTAGGGATGAGATCGGTATCGTACCCGTACTCGTACCTATACCCGTACCCGTACCGAAAATATCTGTACCGAATTTGAACAAAAGTGGGTACCGAGTACCGTACCGAATATATAGGTACGGTATGGGTACGAGTACGGGTATCGGTACCGGTATTTCGGTACAGTACCCGTTTTGGTACCATTTTGTTATTTTTTTCTTTTTTGAGCACTCGTACGGGTACCAAGTAGGTAAACAATTACGAGTATCAATACTATACGGGTACCAAATTGAAAAAATTGGTACGGGTACCAATATGGTACATGTGCCAAATAGGTAAAATTGATACGAATACCATAAATACGAAGTAAAACATATAATCAAATTCAATAGTATATAGAATTCGGTACCAGTACCATTTTTACCCGTACCGATACCGAAAGTACCGAATACCGAAATCAGTAAAAGTGGGTACCGATACCTATACGGAGTACTCAAAATCGGTACGGGTACAGGTACGGTATGGGTACGGGTATAGGTACTCGGGAAAAAATGCTCATCCCTACCCCAACTTGATGGTCAATTTGATTAGTTCGATTAGTTCAAAGTATTAGGTTATGCGAAGTAGGGCGGGAAAGCATTCCACAAGCGGGAGCACCAGCCCGTAAGGGCGTGGAAAAAGGGGGGGGGGGGGGGGTTGGGCGGGGGTGGGGGGAGGAGGAAGGCACGTGGAGGTTTCTTATTGGCTGGATTTTTTTTATTTTTTGTTTATAACATTAACACAATATAATATTATCCCCCCCCCCCCTTCGCTCCCCACATTTTTCACCTTTCACACATAGGCCTCACACGTGCCACATGACGCTTCACCCCTCTCTTTCCCCCTCCACTCCTTATACTCTTACATGTTGGCTTTACCTTTAAGTCTTTTAACTTTTGCTAGCAAATAGCAATCTCACTCTAATGAAAAAAATAAATAAATGTTTCTACCTATAATGAACAATTAATTGAGTGATTTTTATCACAATTAAAATATTGTAAATTAGTTACTAACAAGATAAACGAAAATCAAAACAAGACAAAGTTACTTTTCCATGAAAATGAAATTTGCCCTAGCAACAAAGATAAAAACAGAAAGCATCTTTATTCCTCGTATCAAAATTATTATCGACGAAAGTTGCAATCTAAATTTCTAAAAGGGTGATGGTATTTACACCCCTTATACACCTGTACCCGTACCGATTTTGAGTACTCGGTATAGGTATCGGTACCCACTTTTACTGATTTCAGTATTCATTACTTTTGGTATCGGTACGAGTACGAGTAAGGGTAAAAATGGTACGGGTACCAAATTTTATATACTATTGAATTTATTATATGTTTTACTTTGTATTATGGTATGTATGGTATTGGTATCAATTTTACCTATTTGGTACATGTACCATATTGGTACCCGTACCAAAATTTTCAATTTGGTACCCGTATAGTATTGATACTCGTAATTGTTTACCTACTTGGTACCCGTACGTAGGGGTGAGCAAAATTGGTCCGGACCGAAAAAAAAACCCGAGGACCGAACCGAAATTCCACCAAAACCGACCCGGGTATGTTTTTTAGGTTCTTTAGTCGGTCCAAAAATATAACTCGAGCCGGTTCTCGGGTCGGGTCGGTCCAGGAATACGTAAAAACTGAGGAAAAACCGACGGACCGAAGTACTCTAATAAAATAACTAACTGCATTATATTAGGCGGCAAATCTTGGGCCTAAATTACAATTGTACAACTATACAAACTCTAATATAAAGCTACCTTTGACCTAATAACAAAATTAAGTCTGTCGAACAGATTTATAGTCCACTGCAGAAACTGTCCGGTCATGCACAAATTTATAGTCTACTGCAGAAAACTGTCTTGTCCTGCACAGATTTATAGGAAACATAAAAGCTGCAGTTTAGTTTCATTATATTCTGTATTCTACAAAGAAACTAGGGATGACAAAAAAACCCAAGCCCGACGGGTATACCCGAAACCCGAAGCATTTGGGACGGGTATACCCGATACCTGACGGGTATGGGACGGGTTTGGTATTGGAAAAAAAATATTTCGCGCGTATGGGACGGGTATGGTATTAGGTGATACCCGACCCGATTACCCGAAACTAAATACCCGTCTACCCGAAATATATACCCAAATACTTTTAAGTTTTATATATATCTTTTCTTAACTATTTTTTAGTAATGTTTCATTCTAATAGATTCATTGAAGAATAAACTTTTCGTCTAAAATATATATTCTAATAACATTATTATTTATATTTATATGCTATGAAGTATATAAATAGTTTTCAAAATTCATACTATAATATATATTTACATATTAAATGTTTCAAAGATTATTATGGTGGTGATAATATATATGTTACTTATTACAATTTCATATACTCTAGATTTCTTAAAACATAAGACTATAAAATAAAATAAAATAAAAATATTTATATACATGCAAATACCAACGGGTATACCCGATACCCGCATGTATGCTCTATACCCGACGGGTAATACCCGACAAAAACCCGACGGGTAATGGGACGAGTATGGTATGAGATTTTATAACCGTGTATGGGTATGGTATTAGCCAAACCCGACCCATACCCGACCCGTTGCCATCCCTAAAAGAAACTGGCTCGTTCTTTTATAGTCAACATCGGATCGCACTTATGTACTTCGAGGCTTTAAAGTAAGTTACTTTAAGTAACTTAACTGAGGCATTGTATCCCTGTGGCAAAACCATGTAAATAAATAACATTTTTTTTGCTAAGTTATTAGAAAATTTATAAGTTTAAAATTGTGGTTCAAGAGTTTTATGATATTTAAGCAAGTAACAATGAGATGCCAATAATGCTCTTGATCAACAATTAAAGCTAAAAGGCAAAGGAGATGATAAGGGTTCCTGTGAAACAGAATTGGGTATCTATCTTGTTGTTGGGTATGCATGCTTAGATAGGTGCTGCAGTATTCTGCCCTTTTTTGTTTTATAAATCTCTGGAAACATTTGCTAGTACGCTGGTGTTGGCAAAATAGATAGGTGTTGCAGTATTCTGTGATGGGTCAACATGGGTTGGGTCATGCATGGTCGAAATTTGCTGCAGTATATTTAAAAGGCTGCTGCATTAATATGTAACGGGTCAATATATTAGCTGCGATGTTTTTGCTGCAGTTAATATATATTTTTTTGCTGCAGTATATTTTAGACTAGTTAAGCCACCAACGAGTTAGTGGTCGTTCATTTGTTTAGTGGTCGTTTATTAGATAAAATTCAGATTTAGTAGTGGTCGTTACTAGATATAATTCAGATTTAGTGGTCGTTCATTTGTTTAGTGGTCGTTCATATAAAAATCTTTAATATACTGTTTGATATTTGAGTCTAGCATGAAACTGATTATTTGTCCGGTGAACATTGAAGTTGCTAAATTAGTTTCTCGTGAACCTTAAACTTTGTATCACTCGGTGTTTTGAAAGAGCTTATGTATACTCTCTAAGATTAAATGCCTGATAGACTGATAGTAAAATTGCATGTCATAAAAATAAGCTAGTCCCTTTGCAGCTCCAACAGCCTTTAAACATAATTTCGGTTCGGGTATTCCTCTTTGGACCGACTGGAACCGACGTCTAAAGACCGAAGACCGACCCGTAATAAGGTTCCATATCTCGGTTCTGATTTTATAGGGTGTTTGGGTTTCGGGTTTTGGGTCGGGTAATGATCGGGTCGGTTCTTGTACTTTGCTCACCCCTACCCGTACGAGTGCTCAAAAAAGAAAAAATAACAAAATGGTACCAAAACGGGCACCGTATCGAAATACCGATACCCCCGTACCCGTACCGTACCTATATATCCGGTACAGTACTCGGTACCCACTTTTGTTCAAATTCTGTACGGGTACAGTACCGATCTCATCCCTATGCAGCACTCCATTGGAAATAAAATAGAGAAAAAGACAAAAGGGGGAGAAAGGAAGTCACGGTACCAGCCTGTTAACTATAATCAGATTTTGGTTCATAGGACCACTACCAACATAGATAGCAGCGGTGTTACCGTACTAATAGTGAAGTACCCGTCATCAATTCTGATAGCGTCTCTCCCTTAGATATTCTTTACGACATTAGTGAATGTGACGCTATAAAAACACACATACGCATGACAGTGTCACTTCACTAGTGGTGCAGTAGCCTTTTCTGAAAACCGGTGCAGCAGTTGGTCCCACCACACACACATGGCCACCTACCCTCTCTCCTCCTTCACCATCTCCGCCGTCGCTGCTAATCCCAAACCCTCTCTTCTCCGCCGTCCGATCAAACATTTTCGCCACCACCACCTTCTACATCCAAATACTTCTATAATTAATCTTCCCATCCATCGACCTCTTCTTCACCTTCCGCCACGTGTTTTCACCGTCGATGTCTCCGGTCATCTCCTTCAGGACGCCGGAGCTAGCCTCCTCGTTGTTTCCGGCGCCTATGCACTCGTCTCTGGTTTCGACACTCTCACACACCATCATATCGTCGAACAGGTTTCTCTCATTCCTATTGATATGTCAATTTTATAAAAAACTTAACGTAATGTTCATTTCACGGAATGGAGTTGGAATGTATATTCGACTTCTTATTAGGGTTTGCTGTCCAGAAAGGGGTGGCGGCGCAACTTGTTGCCCGTCTACCCGCTATCTTAATGTAATTCTTCACGTATTTAATAAAAGATTTATTTAAATCTTAAAAAAAAAAAAATTCCATTAGAATTTACAATCAATGAAAGGAACGCTACCTTACTGCATTATACAGTTATTCGGTCACCGGAAAAGCATCCTGACACATCGTATATATATCGACACGGTTGTTAGTTGTTACCTTTTCAGCATTCTTTTAAGCTAGTGTAAATTAATATATCAGATTAATTCTTCTCATTAATAAAATTAATAGTTTGATAAGTATATATTGCCATGGCCTAATGAATAATGATCAGAATAGTTAAGTATATCTACAGATAGTTATAAATTGATTCTAGCTATAGTAAACATGAGAATCACGCATACAATGCATCAACTATTAATACAGTACACTGTGTGTGTAATTGTACCCTGGACAGTATTTTCACTGACCTGCTTTTATGGCTCCTTGCTTTTTGTTCCTTGTGTCACATGTGTAGTTTTTCTTTTTTGTTTTTTTTTCTTCTTAAATGGTTTTTACATTTTTATGTGGTTTTTGTCTTTTTTTTTTGTTTTCAAAATTATTTTGTAGCTGTTTTTCAAAAACTTTTGGCTATGAATGCAGTTATATTATGGTTGTTTTCGAAACTACTAGTCTTAGATTCATCTTGGGGTTGCCTTTGCGGTTTGCTATCATTTTTATTACTTATGTATGGTTGTTGCCATTATCTTTTTTTAGTAATTTTAAGCATAGTTGTTAAAAGCCATCGCCTCTTGCGCCTAGGCCCATTTTTTAGGCAAGGCGATGCGCTTGCGCTTTGAGTCGAGGAAATTGCGCTTTAATTATCCAGGTGATGGTTTAGGCGCGTATTTCAGCTAGATTCCCAAATTCTGGAGAGTTTCCAACCAAATTCGTTAAATTATGGCTAGATTCTAGCCATATTTCTACTTTTATCTAAGGAAAACTACTTCTATGCACTAATACATCAATATCTTAAAACTTTTGATATTAAATACTAAATAGATGAAAAATAGTATTATTTTAATATATTTTTCTTTATTTTCTTTGTTCGTTTTTTTTTATCTCAGGCCCTAGCTTTTTTTGCGCCTCACGCCTAGGCCCCAGGCGAGACCTATGCACCTTGAGTGCGCCTAGCGCCTTTGATAACTATGATTTTATGTTATCCGGATTACTATTCTATGTATATCGAAATAAAAGATTTTTGGAGTCGGGTTCTCAACGGAACAACCTCTCTGCCCTTGGGGATACAGGAACTTAGCCCTCATCCCGTCCTCCTCTACCCTACTAATAGTTATGCTATAAGTGACATTCTACTTGTTTTTATAACTATGGGTTAGAAAATGGTGGATGGCCTCAGTGTAACCATGGGTGGGTTCGATATGAGGAGAACAACTACCTTATCTTTTTTTTTTTTCAACATCTCAACGTTTATAACTTTATATACCGCTGTGATGTTATGGACCTTGAATCACTTTCAAAGTGCCTGCAATTCTGCAACACCTCGGCCACCTTAAAACAACTTGATTTTTTCTTAGTTTTAAGATCTTTTATTTCTTTTAAGTCTGGTTTGTGCTAATATTAATATATACTCTTATAATGCTTTTCGGATTTCATAGTTTATAATAATTTATATCATCCCCGTATCTTGTGTTGATGTGACACGTCAACTTTTAATATTTTTTTTCTTTCAAATTTGGGTAAAATATCAATTATTCATCACCTAACACCCAAAAGGGAGTTGATTTCTAGCCCACCAGCTTGATTCATACATTATCATATTACATTATAAAAGCATACAATATAACATACAATACAACTTTGGTGTTACACATATCAATATTTACTCAAAATTGGTGGTGTACAAATCACGATCCAAAAGAATAATTGCTCAATTATCTCTGAATCAATTTAGTTGATTGGTTAACTATGTATAGATAATGTTATAATAAATTTCCTTAATCTTTCTGTTTGTGAAACTTAAGGTTGCAAGGGAAAAAATGGAACAAAATCATAAAATTTACAATTTGGCTATAACTTAGCTAACTGTTTGTTGCTCAGGTTTTAGTTCAGCTCAACAACTAATAGAAAGGTAAATAAACCGAAGCGCTGGAACAGTGGGAGTATTAAGTACAAGTCTCTAAATGTCAATTGTGGTTGGCAATTGTCATGTCTAGAGGAATTGACATCCTCAGTCTATTCTTTTATGTGGTTAAATGCACCTTAAATGTATAGCTTTGCCATAACTTTTGGTAGGTGTTGTGTCATTCCCTACCGGTTTATACTCTATACATGGCGACAAAAAGGGGGGTATATGTTGGACGATGGGTGAATAGACAGGGACCTCCTTCCAAAAAGAAGATGAATAATTTAGCCATGTCGTGGTTATAGAGGTGGCAAAATTTGTGGGTCAAGCGGGTTGGTAATTAGTTAAAACAAGCCAAGTTAAACCAAGTAACTTTTTAGACATGTCAAAATGGGTCGGGCAGGGTTGGGTTGACCGAAACGAGCTGTTTATCCTTTTTTTACAAAAAAAAAAAAGTATATAAACACATAAAATATGATTTTGGAAGCTGTATTGTTACATTAATAATCTACTTAAAAAAACAAACTATAAGCTTTGGACAATTTTTGATCTGTTTGATCCTTTTGTCATGTTTTTATATTAGGTAATATGTTCAATTGACCGTTGATAAATAAAACACAACCCAAATTAGCCATTCATGAGATGATGAGAATATGGGTTAGAATTGTCATCTCAGATGATTTCTGATTGTTAAAAGAGGGTGATCACTTTTAAAGATATTGCTACTTTTCATCTAAGGTATAATTGGTATTGGCTAATTTTTTGTTCAATGATCACCCTTCTATAACGTGAATCTGCCTCTGAAACTTTTACAAAGTTTATTTCTTCTTTTTTTTTCTTTTTACTTTATTTATGCTGGTGTTGTGAAATTGTGTGTGTACCTACTACCTTATTGAATGAAAATTTAAGATATGCTTGTACTGGCATTCTACTCTCTTCATTAAACACACTTGACTTTTCAAAGTCAACTCGAATATGGTACACCTTCACAACTGATTAGAGATCATGACTTTGTGAGAAAATATCAATAACTCCATCAAACTATTAGAGATAAACATGATTCCCTCCAAAATGTTCAAATACATTCAAATTAATGTTGATAAACTTGTATAGGATCAATTACATATCTGTTTCCCTATGGCTTTATTTTTGTAATATTTCCTGATTTTTAGGTTCAATTCTCTGTATTGTTTAATTATTATATTATTTTATTTTGATAGAATGAATGACAATAATTATCGGTTGAATAACTCAAATACAAGCTCTATAACGAGCACCCTTAACAATTTATCTCAACTTTGAAAGTAGCACCTTTGACTATTAGAAGTCAAACATGGCCACTTTGTGAAACTTGAGTAAAACTTAGTTTGGCAGTTTAATTTCTTTATTATGTTCCATTCGCTTTTCAGAATTTAAGCAGAAAGCTGGTTCATATATTATCCGGATTGCTTTATATGGGTTGCTGGCCGATTTTCAGGTAATTTTTCACATGCCCGTAATTTCTTTCTAAAAAAATATATCAGTCAAACTCTTACCATTGATATTTCAATCCTAGATTAGTACTTCAACAGAAGCTCGCTATTTTGCTGCTTTAGTGCCCTTATTAAACTGTGCAAGGCTTCTTGTTCACGGACTTTCGCTGGTGACCAATGAAGACCTCATCAAATCAGTCACTCGAGAAGGAAAACCAGAGTAAATTCTCATAATATTGTCCCTGTCGCTCGTTTCACTTTGGGTTAATTGCATATAAATATCAACCAACCTGGTCAAAATTTTATTTAGTGAACCTTCTTTCTATCTCAAGAAACTCCAAAACTCATCTTTTAAGGTAATCCATGCATGTTATAGGTGTAATTGCTACAATTGACCATGTTTGACCTTTCTTTATGGCTATAATAATTGAAGATCACTTTAAATCGGAATTTTTAAAAGCTTTTTGAGGCAAACAATGTTGGTTACCTGAAATATAAATTGATCCAAAGTTGTTTATCTTCATATGCATTCAGCCGTTTTACCTTCCAATAAGTTCCTGGATGAATTCATCTCAAAGTTAAAATTGACTCCATCACTCCATTACAGGGAATTGCTTAGAGGACCTCTATATTACGTCTTGATGTTGATTTTATGTTGTATATTTTTCTGGCGTGAGTCACCAGTCGGTGTGGTTTCACTTTCAATGATGTGTGGCGGTGATGGTATATTTTCTTAGCCTTGTGTGTTTTGGTTCTTAGCTTTTTAGACTGATTTCTAACATCAAACTGCATGCTACAGGTATTGCAGATATCATGGGTAGAAGATTTGGAATCCATAAAATTCCTTATAACAAACGCAAGAGTTGGGTTGGTAGCATCTCTATGTTTATAGTTGGTTTTTTAATCTCAATTGGGTATGTGCAGGATGCTTGTGTCTGATTGTGTTGGTTCTATTATTTAAGATTTGAGGTAACAAATTATTTTATCCTCTTATCCAGGATGCTATACTACTTTTCAAAGTTTGGGTACTTTGAGCTAGATCGGGTGTGGACAATTGAACGAGTGGCGTTGGTTGCAATGGTAGCAACAGTGGTGGAGTCGCTTCCAACCAAAGGTAGCCTAGATGACAATGTTTCTGTACCTTTGGTGAGCATGGTAACTGCATATTTAAGTTTTTGCTGCTGACGCTGCTGACCTTAATGTTTTCTTCCTTTTTGTTGTAAATGTAACCCATTTTACGTGTAATAAACGTCTGGATGGTAATAATTATTTACTAATGCTTTAAAAAAGCAAGTAATAATAGCCAACGAATACATCCAAGGTGTATTTTTTTGGTAATCGCCTGGCTAGGTTTCAAGAATAAGACAGGATACCAGCAGAAGTTGGATTCCAACCTGACCCGAGACCTCTCCAGAGAGAAATAATCAGTGCAAGGTGTATTTTGAGTATTAACATTCCATTCATCTTGTTGTGCATTCATCCAGACCTTTAACTACTATTTTGATCATCTGTGGTCATCCAAATCTATACTGCTCATTTGGTTATATACAAAAAAGATAATTATTAATTTAAAAACCAATTATATAAAAAACATGAACCATAGTTAGATACTTAGATTACCTTGGTCAAGGCTGAACAAACTGACCAATTTCAACATGACCATATTAATCAAAGTAAAAACATTAATACCCATGTTGTGACTAATTTCAAAAATCCGAACAAGTTGAGTTGCGCACAAACAAAACATCTTAGTTCAGAGACGATGAACATGTCAAAATACCAAAAATGAAGCATTATTGTGTGAAATCTTTGACGGCAAGTGGCTCATACCATTGAGGACCAAATCCAGCAGCTCTTCTTGCGGACTCATTAAAAGGAGGCTTCAATGGACCCCTGAAATATGACCTCACAACCTCGTGAAACTTGTTAATCACTTCATCATCACTTTCTTCATCCCCACACGATTGTGAACAAAGGTATTTAAACCACTTAACTCCGGCAGCACAATGAGTGATTTCTTCAGGGTAAATCACTTTCTCCAGTAATTCAGCTGTTTGGTCATCGCCTCCATTACGGAAACGAGAAATGGTGGTAGGTAGCACATCCAGTCCTCTTGCCTGTGATTAAATTAACTCTATGAGGTCATAAAGTTGTTGAGTTCTAAAATAGAGATATCCAAATGAGCAGGTTGGGTAACTGTCAAAATCGGGTTGGGTCAAAACAGGGTGGACCAGGATGACCTGCCTACACCCTGTTCTTCTAATATTTCTGGATTATGTGGATAATCAAAAGACTAAATATGCTACATCTTATTGAAAAAAGTAAAATCTCTTGTAAATAAGTAATAAAATTACTGTAACGATTTTAATGCACTTTAGTTGAGTAATGATCCATTTAACCCGTTTGACCCTATTTATGATTTACATATACTTTTTTTTTGATAAATAATTTACCAGTTTGAGTACTGAGTAGTTAATTACTCATAAACGGGTTAAATTACCACCTCTACTTCTAATGATTAAAAGATTCTTGGGACAAAGGTTAAGGAAAGACTACATGTGAAAACTAGAACTTCTAACAGGCAGCTATGTTTGGGAGTGTTTGAATGTTTGTCACATGTCTATAAGATACACTCCTGACAAAACAAGGAAATCTTGTAGAGCCAAATCAATATCATCAATGTTTTTGTAGCAATTGGAAGTGGTAAAAGGGTAAATGTAAACTGAAAATCTACCAAAAGCAGAGTAGTCACAGTTTCTACCAAAAGCAGAGTAGTCACAGTTTCTACCAAAAGCAGAGTAGTCACAGTTTCATGGAAATGTCTCAGGTTCTACTTTCAGTTGTTTTTAAGTGGGCATTTTCGCAATTATAAAAAATTAATCTAACTATTTACTTAACTATCATGCATGCATGGTTTAAAGAAACGGGAGAGGTGTGCACCTCAGGGCGATTCGGTGGAAAACGACTCCGAGGCATCGCCCCAGGTTGTTAGTTTGTACTTGCGCCTCATAGAGCTGAGGCTGTAACAAAAATTGCGCCTTAGGGGTTTTAGATGTTTATTTTTGATCTTTTAGGCTTTTTGTGTCAACTTCACCCATTCGATGTCTTTTTAATGTGTGTTTTTGATGAATTTGATGATGAAATTAGTTAGTATTTCATTTTTTATAAGATATATAATATTTATATTTATTTTTTAATTCAGCCAAGGACTTACGCCTCGGTTCGCCTCGAGGCGTACGCCCTCGTGAGGTGAATGGAAAACGCCTCGAGGCCCGTTTCCGTACTTTTAAACCTTGCTTGCATGAAGATAACAAGAAATATAATGTAAGATGATTGACAATAGGAATACCTCATGAACACAATGCTCCACTGCAAGGCGTGCAAATAGGTCTTTGGATGTAGCAATAGCCGAGTCCCACAAACCATCATGAGCCGAGAGAGCTCCATAGTAAGAACCCAATTCCTCAAGCCGGGCTGCAAGAAGAGTGAAGTGGCGGCCTTCATCTTGAGCAACTCTTACAAAATCATCAAAGAACTCTCTTGGCATCGACTCTTGCTTACCAAAACGCGCAATAATATCCTGTTTAAATAACATATACAAACAATCAGACAATTCATACAAAGCATCAAAATTTCGCGATCGTCATCAGTCGCCACAAACACCTAGAAGTTCTAGAACATAGTACAGCAAATATGCATACTGAATAGATACAGAAGAGGGAGTACCCAAGACAAATCAATGGCCCAACTTTCAGTATGCACAAGGCTATGCACAATGGCCTGTCTACTCTGTAAGCTTCCGGCTTTCCCAAGCTTCGGCATAAGACTAGGCGATACTAGTTTCACCTTCACAAAAAAAAAAATGTTAACAACAATCACATATACTAAAAAGTAAAAACCAGCTAGGCATTTCATCAAACACTTGGCGTGCACCCACGAAAAAATAAAACCAGCAAACAAATTCGAATAATATTGTGACATGTTAAAAACTAACATTGGTGAGTCTGGCAGGTCGGTCTGGGACAATGAAATCGGGTTGTGAAAGGGTGTAAGGATCTATAATAAGACCTTGAAGCCAATTGTTGGCTATTTGGTCACCAAGTTTGGCCTTCTCAACTGGGTCAGGTGTGTTGAGCACACGCAGTGCTGCTTCCACAAGGGTTTCACCACTGCTCATATCTGTTATCTCTCTCTCTCTCTCTCTCTCTCTCTCTCTCTCTCTCTCTCTCCCAGTTGTGTTTAGGCTGCAAGTTGAGTATGATAGAATCTATACAATGAGTTGATCTGCAGTGTACAAGACTTTGGTTTGACCTTTTATTTGGTTTTTTGGGATTATACGTAATACATACATATAGATTGAACCTTATAATTTAGAATCTTGTTGTGATTAAATTGTTGTAATTTTGGTAGGGAAATTCATAAAATAAGAAATTTGGCTTGTAAGAATTATGAAAATAAACATTCAACTAAATGGGTTTTATTAAGAAAATGATACTTGAATTATACGGGGTCGGGTACGTTGTACGTCATGTCGGTGCATTACACCCAAAGATTCTTACTGACACGTGTTCAAGTAGTTTATGTGGCGGCTTATGATGCCCAGGAGTAAATGTGGCATTTTCTAAATAGTCCATCTAGTCAATGTTTATTGGTGAAAGACTAAAAGTCAATGTCTATTTTGATACTTTTGATAAGTTAAAATGTCTATTTTCATAAATTATCCATTTTTATATATACTTGATGTTGAATTATTGTCTTTACATATATTTTGAAACAAGATTATTAATTATAACTTTTATACAAATCTTCATATTTTCATTCGAGATATAGCTTATCTTGAATTCTTCACAAGTCGAACTCGATGTTGCATTTTGAAGGTTCATCCGGCTTTTAAGCTAAGCTCAAGCCTTGTCAAACTCGAGGCAAGCTCAAGTTGATTGTCGTTACGCTTCATAAGATTAAGTTTAATTTGTAAATGTTAATCAGATATAATAGGTTTAAATAAAAAAAGTGTTTGGGATCACTAAATAAAATAGTTTAGCCTTAATATTACTCACTATTTAAAAGTGCAAGATTTCTTGTATACCTTCACTCGATGGAACAGGATTCGCTAGGACGGAGTTGCTGTCGATTGAGGATTGGCCGAGGGGAGTGCGTAGCTGGGTACAACAAATAAGCCAGTGAAAGAGGAGTAGTCAGGGTACGACGAAGCACGCCTGGTACGTAAGCGAATATGGATCACGTGGGTTTGTACAAATAAGCTAGTGAAAGAGGAGTAGTCAGGGTACGACGAAGCACGTCTGGTACGTAAGCGAATATAGATCACGTGGGTTTGTACCGTCTTTCATTAATAAAAAAGCTCAAATAAATACTAGAGAAACCATGAAACCACTCTAAGTTGTTTTTAATGGCTCACAAACACCCTCAAATCCTACTCTAAATTGCTTTGGTTTCAACAAAAGACATTTTAACAAGCAAAAGCACCTTTTTAGCAACTGTAAAACTAGTTATTCATCAAACAAGGAGATAGAATAGCTCCTTACAACATTGCCTTTTAGGCAATACTTAACAATGGCAAATTTATTTATGAGTGAAGTATAGGTTTAAAAGGTGATTTTGCTATCCAAAATAAAGAGTAAACTTGCAATCCAAAATAAACAATGTTATTGATCTGTCACCAAACTTGAAAGGGACAAATTCTCCACCAATATGACATTAAACATTGGCAGGTTGTCTTCGATACTTGGGGTTTAAGAAATAAAAAGCGACATCATTCTAGTGAACTTACAAAACAACGCAACTATGTTTGCCAGAAGTAACTAGCAAAACCGGAGCTAGCTTATATGCATCTCTGATATACAAATACTTTCGAGACAATTCCAACAAAAAAAAAACGTCGTTTGAAACTTAAAATTTATCATCTTCAAAAGGTTCGATGAATCCTAGTCATGTCAATGGTGACACGTTACAACTCTAGATTATTATTATATATCAAGATACCATCATAAAAAATGAACCCGCTTGAATGGTCACAAAATAAAACATCAAGGCTGAGCTTGTTTAAAACACACTTGATGACATTTAGGATACTTATAACTGTAGTTGGTTACATTAGTTGAC
Source organism: Ambrosia artemisiifolia (assembly GCA_032199755.1). Lineage (NCBI taxonomy): Eukaryota > Viridiplantae > Streptophyta > Magnoliopsida > Asterales > Asteraceae > Ambrosia > Ambrosia artemisiifolia. Next base: position 5,669,882 of record CM063517.1, read on the forward strand.
TACTGGAAAGAAGGTTACATAGCTTCTGTAAAACGTAAGTCTGGAGGTCCTGGACCTAAAATCCCTTTTTGTTCGGTTATTTTCCCAATGCTGAAACTCGAGTCATTATGTGATGGTCCACTCTTATCTTCATCCCTCCATGTGCTACCTTGCCAGTCCCTCTAGAAATTCAATTCAAGATGATCAAGGTTCAAATGGGTTAAATAATGTGTCCCAACACGTTAACTTACCTCATCGATGATTTGGGTCTCATGCAATAACGGGGTCATAAGCGGAGGGGCAACATCAGGATCAGGCTTTTGAAATATGAATGTAGTATACAAACCTTCATGGCAAACAAAAAGAAAGAAAAGGAATTAGTAAGTAAAAACTTATCCTTGCTTGAATCATGTGGGTAGTTCTGGTATATATTTGTAAGGTGTGAGGACAATGAAACAGACACACAACCTAGTATATCATAGAATTTTGGTAAGAGCCTTCCTCTGGGATCCATAAGACCATGGCCGGCTTCTAGAAGCATCTCCGAAAATTGTGCTCTGATACAACCAAGAAAATGAGAAACTATATTGCGGAAAAGGAGAAACACAAGAGAACTTAACTACTCACCTATTATCGTCATAAAATTCCAGCAAATTTTGTATCTCTACATATTCAAGTCCAGCTTCTCTGGCCAACCTGTAAACATGCTATAAACATTAATTAGGGAAATTTTGGATGCCAACTTGCACAACGACAACAAAACGTGCTTGTCCTGAAAAAGGACAGGAGAAATCAGGGGGGAAGCTTAAGAAGGTCCCAGGCGTGCCCCGGCCCCCACTGTATTTTGGCTCAATAGTGTAAACTTTCCAGTTTTTGTCTGAAAATTTTGTGTAAATTAAGTCCGGCCCCACCGATTTGATTTAATATTGTGTAAATTTGGGTGTCATGACTTTCGGCCCCTGCCATTTTAAAATTCAAGCTTCGCCACTGGGAGAAATCATGGGCAGGTGATTATATAAAGGTAAAATATATAAGCAGGTTAGCTATCAATTATACCCCCTAAAAAGACGAGATAAATGAAATTATAGTGCAGCTTCGACAACCATACAACACCACCAAATTCTTGTCCTGCTATGAACTAAATCTATAGAACTGTTGTCTCCAAAAACACTACTTTAACGTAAGAACAAATGAGCAGTATCACGACAGTAAATGTGCACTTGCAAGTCAAAATCCCAACCTGATCAAGCTTGGAAAATGTACCAAGCAATGTGTTTCAGCAGACGCATCGTTTGTAAACTTCAGCTGGTACTTTTTTCCAAAAAATGGAAACCTGTGATTTACCATATGATAGACGATATATTAGACGGTCTTTATTATGTCAAACAAAAATTACAACTAGCAGGATGTTTTCTTGTACTTCTCTTCTTCAACTTCAAAAGTGATCATATAGTTCTCTGATCGAATGCAATTAGGAACAACATTTGCCTTCATACCACCACTCCGGTTGTGATATGCTTCAACATTTTTCTGATACTTAGCCCTGCAAGATCATTCAGCGGGCACATATTAATATATCCAAAAAAGAAGCGAAAATTGCTACCGGTTATTTTAACTTGATATATAGAACGTTTAGGTTAATATATTAGCAACAGCAAATGCAGAGTCATCTGAACTAAGCATCAAACTGATCAAAAATGAAAACGAAAAAAAAGGATGATAGATGTAAGCTAACAAAAGGAGTGCAAAAAACATTGTAGCCTACCATATAGTAGATGAGTCCAGAGTAATACCCATAAGATAGCCCCCTGGTTTCAATAAAGATGATACATTCTGTAGAAGTCTCCGTACTTTCTCCTCGGTTTCAAAACAAAACTGCAGTAGAAGATAAGGTAACATATTTACTGGTTATATGAGAGGTGATGATAATTATTAGCACAAACAATTGAGTCAGACCTGCAAATGTTGCATGCAACAAACTATATCAGCTGTATTTCCTTTGTCCCCTAACTTTGCTTCCAAGTTTTCCTGAAGACGGTCAATAATAATCAGTGAACAATTTACAAAGCCAGAAACGCTTAGTTGAGTACAGAACATGTAGGCAATATACAATGCAGTTACACTAAACTTTTGGGTGTAACATTTTCTTAAAAAAACCATGCATGGTTTCAAGAGTTTTGAATTTATATAAGACAATTTCAAAATCTGAGGGACTCACAATACAGGGGTCAAGCTCATAAAAATCAGAAGTGTAAGTCTTGCGTTGACTTTCCCATGCTTCTCGGACCTCCCTTACTCCGGATGAAGCTTCATCTGCCAACACAAAGATCCCATTCACGTTTCCGGACATAAAGCAAGAAAGAACAAGTTATTACCATCTATAAATGTATCAAAATAGCACAAAACCTCCAAAAAAGGATGTAAGAAAAAACAAGGTGGTGGATGAAAACAAAGAAAGACGTGAACATTGCAATCAAGTAGAAAACCTTCATGACATAGTTTATTCTATAATCAGATGTGCACATACTTAACTACGCCACCAAGAAGAATTAAAACTGTAGAGAAATTATGAAAATGATAGCTACCTCTGTTCAACATAACTTCTGACTATTGCAACCAATACCAAAAGAAAAGACTACTTTTGACAGAAGTATTACAAATAGTACAGCTTAGAAATCTAATGATGGCACACGGGGGTTGGTTAATTCTATTGAAATGCAACAATGCCACATGATCCTCCTTTCCAGATCACACAGTCTTTTCATTACTTTTTAGTTTGGATCACACAATAATTTGTATATCTTGACACGGATGACAAACTTGTTGTGTCAAAATTAAGCAGAGTATTATTGAAATTAGAGAATTAAATATAATAATTCTGCTTTTGACATTCCATTTCATGCTGTCCAAGTTGACAATGGTAATGAAGAGGTTCCTCATTTTATACCTAGTGTTGCTGATGAGACGCAGAAAATTAACTGCATTGTAATTGGAAACATTTGAAAGTGTTGACGGGGCAGAGTGCTGATTGCTTGCTAACTTATGATGAAATTTAAAAGAAATGATTGCTTGACCCATCCGCCATGAAATTTTGATATTCATCAACTCTACGGGCGTGCACTAAGTCTTTACTAAAATGCTTAGGAAAGGATCGACAAAGAAGTTGTACTCTAGCAAGCCGATTTTTATATCATCAAGAGTTCATAAAGAAGAAAAAGATCCAATACTCCAGCATTCATGGCTAAGGGTTTGCTAGATATTGCCTAAAGGAAATCATGATACAAAATTAACATGATATTGTGTACAGATGGCTGGTGAAGTGTAAGTGGAAGGATATGATTCCATATCTTGAGTTCTTGATTTACTTTTAGACACACAAAACGATCAAGAAAAAGAATCAAGTCCATGTTGATTGGCTTACAAGTGGTTTAATAGCTCAGTGGAGGAATGCTACTTGCCTACTGATGAATCAAATTTCTAACTAAAGAGAAAAGTGGCTGAGCTAGAAATGAGGGTCACCGGTCATGTATCACTGTTACATTTCAACCGAATTAACTAACTCTCATGCGCCATATATAGATTTCCTAAGCTGTATTCTAGTCCATTGTAATACTTTATGCTCCTATAAACACTTGTAATCAACCACTTTAATTTCAGTAAATCATATCAAATTATAATCCCTAAATGACGAGTCCAACCACAAATCCTATCTCAAATTTCTAAAACAAACAAACGAAACAGATAATCAAATACTAAAACATCCAAAACAACATTATATATATATATATATATATTTTGAAGTTACCAATTCCAATGAAGTGACCGATTTGAGCTTCGTCCCACCTGTCTTCATCGGGTACTCTTCCGCAATACAAATCACACACCTGAACAACCAATATTTATATAAAGGTAAAAATTGCATAAAATGAGATAGGTATATAGAGTTAGATGAAAAAAAAAAAAAGACATACAGAGAGAGGGTGTTACAGACAGTGGCGTAAGGAGAGACGAATATCTTGATAAGAGCAGTCTTCACGGCTTCAAGTAATCGATGGTGAGTTGAATCAGGATTTCTGTTGCTGCTGTGTGTAGGGATTGATGGAGTGAGTATCATCTTCTTCTTCTTCTTCCTTTTAACTGTTTGCTTAAACCCTACATCCGTTTTAGGGGAGGGAACATTTGGGGAGATCGTTAAAGCCAAATCAGGCGACTGTGCACTTATTAATTTTTTTTCTATTCGAAATGAATACTATTTTTGCCTTCGAAAAAATTTGTGAATGGTTTAAATAATTAAAAAAAAAAGTTTCAAAACTAGGGGCCAAACCGGTTTGGGCCCGAACCTAATCAATTTAGATGGGTTCAGAGGTTTAATGTTGAAACTGGTTCTTAACCTGAACCTGTTTGAACCCAAATAAAAAAAACCAGGCCGGTTTTAAAATTGAATCACTTTCAGCCAAACTCGGTTTTGTACACCACTAAACCTAATTAGAGTTACAAAATTCTAGTTTCGAGTTTGAAATTGGTTTCAGGTATTGAATTGTAGATAAAACCCGGGTATTAAATGACCCGTTATTATTTATAGAAAACCCTGTCCAGTTATTGAAAAAAAAAACGGTCCACAAGCGGCCACAACTATATTTAGTGTTTCAAGTCTATTTTTATTTTCAAAAAACCATAAAAACCAATATGTAACATATAAACAAATAACATAAAAAATCATATATATTAGACACTTAAATTATTACAAAGATATAAAACTTAAGCACACACAAACATAAAGGGACTACAAATTAGATATTAAGGGGGAGGGGCACAAGCCCCGTGTAGCCCATGCCCATCAATCACACCGCGTCACGTCATTTCAATCCCAAAGTAGCCTAAACACTGGAAACGTCAAGCCCAAAGTAGCATGAAACCAAGGACCCCACCATTTTATCATACCCACCAATCACACACTCCATGAGATGGTCCCCACCCAAAAACCCACTTTTTTATTATTTTTCTTCGGCTTCTTTCCCTTCCAAATTCGGCTTGCCTAAACCGATTTTCAACCCAAATTGCAAGCCCCTTAGGTGGGGGCGGTGTAGCCAAGAGGCTTTACAAGCCTCATGCCCAAGCAGATGGGTGGCCCATGCGTGCTAAAAAAACTCAGTTTTGGGTATTGAAAATACCGAGTTCGGGTATGGAATTGGAACTGATTCCTAATATTAATGGGTACTAATCACGTTTGGTTTTTGGCATCGAGATCCAGATCCTATGCATACCTAGTAGATAGGTTCGGGTATGGGTACGGGTACAGGTCCAGCTCGATTCCTAAATACGCGGTTATGACTCTACCTGGTTCTGATTTTTTTGTCTTTTCTTCACTTCTGATCCTAATAACATGTCGGACGGTTTTCAATCTCGGCCCAATCTACATAAACGTTCTCTCTAAGCCAACTAAAACCAGCCCATTAGGCCTTGGATAACCTACTTCAGAGGACAGACGGTATTTACAACAATCACGCGCCTCGTATCACGTAAAAACACGCGCTTCAACGATCTCCATAAGTTGACCAAAAATTTCCCCAACCCGTCTGCACACTCCACTATCCATCGAACCGTTCAAACAACCACAACAACAACAAAAAATGGCGGACAAAGACGAATCAAACAAGCAGACAAACCCCGTGACGTCACTCTTCTCCAACCTCTTTACTCAGATAATTAACTTCCGTCTACCGTTTCTACCTCCGGCGAAGAAGGAAGTTATGAAGGTGGAGACGGAGAGGAAAGCGGTGGTTCGTGACGGTGAAGTTGTTGAGGTTTCGAAGACGGCCACCGTTACGTTTCCTGATGGAAGGAAGAAGACCGTTGAACCGTTGAAGCTTGAATCCGAAGATGCTGAGCGAGAAACCAATCCTGTTGTTCTCTGGCAGGTATATGTTTATAACCTTGAGTTTTTTATGTATTAGGTTTTAATGTTTATTGAGTTTTTTTCAATCTGTTATCGATATTCTACAGGAGGATCATGAGATTGAATCTCGTTAATAATCGCTCATTTGTTATTATCGTAATTCGTGAAAACGTAATATTTACGCCTAAATTTACATATATAGGTATAATTAATGAACAGATTGGTCTGAACTATTAAACTGAATTGCTAAACAGATTATTTTCGATCTGTACACGATATATCTATGACTAGTTTTACATATAGATATAATTTGTTGGCCTTTGGTAACTGATTATGTGATTAAAGTGGATTTTGATGTTGATAAGTTATGGTAGAAGGAAATTTAGGGATTTTAAGACTTTGTTGATGTTAGTGAGGGTGAAAGAGTATCAGTGTTACTGAAAGCAGTCACAGTGAAATCTGGACTGTATATGCTGTTGTCGTGACTAGCGGAAATGGATACAGTCGATTAAGTTCAGATGTAGGAGTTCATAGTGAATCATTGAAGTGCATATGAGTTCGTTTGGATCAACTCAAAGTCTCAAACTATACGCAGGGTTTTGACCCGAATTGAATTGATACTTTTTTAAAGCATTATGTCTTGACACGAACTGATTCTACTCAGACTCGCTTACATATGTTACCTGACCGGCCCACCCGTTTTGCTAGGCGAGCATAATGTCACGGGGTTATCTTTTCATCCCCGTGTGGCGTCCCCAGATACCGGGAACAAGCCAAACCATCCCGCTTCTTTGATTTGGGTCACTGGTTTCGTCCCGCTTTGGACTCATCAGGAGAGCGGCGACAGCTCTCGACCAGTGGTGTGTTCGACACATAGACATGTCTAGACACGACTCGCCTTATTCCGCTGAGATCGTCCCTGATGAAGTCCAGGATTCGGCCAGCGACCCAAGTGTTCAAGCACAGCCCACAGCATTGCGACTATCAAATATTTGGCCCGTGACAATAAGTACTTGTTTTTGGATGTTCAGTTTCTTTTAATCTACTTGTGTTTAATTTACATCAGATCTAATGTTGACGTGCACATGTATATAGAGAACATATAAGGCCATTTTAGAACCAATCATTTCCATAGGGATGACATAATCTATTTTCTGTGGATGAATAACTTTAGAATTATTTTCATATTTGTTTGGAAATGTTAGCTGGTATAAATATAGGGTGTACATAATGTCGTCTTCTGGAATGTGTGTGTGTAAAGAAACTGCATCTATCTACATTTTGTCTTCATTAGTTGTGTCATCAGCATTTCATACCAAGCGCGGATAAATCCTGTTAGTCATGGTTTAATTGCTTGACAATTGACAAATTTTGCTGGTTGGCAATTGTCACATGCGCTTCTAGTATATTGTATGTAATGGGGACCATGGAACTTTTTTCTTGTTTTTTTGTTGCCACCTTTGCTGCTAGACATGCTATGAATGGTCTCTTAATGGTGATGTGACATGTCCAAAAGCAAGCTTGATGAGAGCTCGATGCTAATATATTCTTTTTACAAATGAACATCGAATGTTGATTTTCTGAGCTCCGATATGCAGCCTCACTTTGTATGTCCCACCTGTATTGTAGGATTGCATTGTACTACATAATATGTATTATTATGTTGTATAGTACAACCCTACAGTGCATGTGAGAGCAAATTTCAAACTTGGTTTTCTTTATTTTGATGGTCAAAATCTAGCTCAATTCATCTTTAGGCATTCTTAGTATTTGGTAATATATCTCTTGGACTTAACCATAATCACAAAAGGACATATGTTACATCCATTATCTGCTTTAATGGACTTATGCATCTGTATAACTGAACATAATCAAATCTAGTCGAAGACCAAAATAATTCTTCTTCCCTTTATTCCCACACTAACACAATGTTTTGGCATATCTAAACTACAGGTGTCAATTGTGTCGGATTAACAGGTTGATGGTTTCGGGTTGAATTGTTCAACCCGAACATGCCCCATATTTTTATTCGTGGCAAAAGCATTAACTCCTTTGTCTAAACGTGTCAAACGAGTAGTAATCAAGTTGTAAACGTGTAGGTTGGGTTGTAAATAAAGGTTGACCAGGTTAGCGGGTCAACCTAATTAATTAAACAAGTTGATGAGTTGACATATAATTAAACAAGTTAAACATGTCAAACCAAACACGACCCGTTTATTAAACGGGTTAGATATGACAACCCGAAACCTGATTATTTTTGTGCCAGGTGGTGGTCTTATTGGAAATTGTCACCCTAATCTTAAATAAAACGTGATAATTTATTGGTGTTTAATTTCTGTTTGAAATATTTTCTTTAAAGTTAACTTCCTTTTTATTCTAACCCGGGCTGACCCGGTTGCAAAAAAATGAGTTGAAGTTGAACTTTGTTATGGTGGTTGCTTCTAGGTTTACGTGATTGGAGGTTTCTTCATCTTAAAGTGGGCTTGGGGACGATGGAACGAGCACAAGGAAAGGAATAAGCCATCTGATGATGACCAACCATCTTCATCACCCACGACTGATGAGGGTAACTAGTGTGTATCAAACGTGTTTAAGATGTAATCTTTCTTTATGTCATACAATTCACATACTTTGCCTTAAATCTGTGGGTATTACTTTGAATATACATGGTTCAAAATTTCGTTATGGTTTACAAGTTATTCGTCTAGTTTGCCATTGCAATGACAACATGTCCCTTATCGAGCTGGGTCAAAGTTCTTGTTTAGCATGTATAGATAGATAACACAGTCATCTCCGTCTTATGTTCACGTGTGTCCCAATTAATTCAATATGTATAGGAGTCAAAACATCCATGAATCATGATGCAAGTATGGGTTAAGGTCTGTTTAAGAACAAAATGGTGTGGCTTCACTAGCCCGATTCGTCTCTCCCATTCTCTTATCCGTTGGCGTTTCTCATCTCCGTCTCACTTCTCTTTCCTCGTCGGAGCAACACATTCCTACCACCAAAAATACCTATTGTTTAAAAGGTAGGGTTTTGAAGATACAAAAACCTTTGCCTGAGACGTGAGGATTTGAATCTCTGATGGAGAGGAAGAAAGTAGGTTGAACCGACCGCAGATACTTAAAATATTATTTTCAGGCTGGCCTAATTTGTAGGCCACACTAATTAACTCCCGAGGTCCAAGGGTTTTGAAGGCCCAAAAAAAGCATAAAAAGTTGGCATTGCCTATGGATGACTGGTGCTCGTTTCAAGAAGCAACAATGAAGCTAGCAATAATATTTCAAACACATAATATTATTAATTTCTGCACATCAGAAAGCACCTTTTACCTATCTTACATGACATATTTGAACTAAAACTTTATGTTGAATCTTGATCAAAACTTTTAACTTATTTGTCATTCGGGTTGGAAGTAACTATCATAGATGGACAGCCTATCAAAAGCATCATAATTAGCTTTCAAACCTATAAGTTGGCTCCTAAGTCGAGCACAACCCGCATTGGGCCACCTACACCCACCATCTTTGGCCCACAATGGGCACAAAGACTCACAAATCCGATTGGATAGGTTCCTGGGGACATTATCTCCATCTGTTGTAGTCGCGATGGAGACGGACAAGTCTGTCTTTTCATCATGTAATTCTCCACTGCCTACTGTTTCTCTTGTTCGAGAGGGCATATTTATCTTTACGGCAGGATGGTTTTCAATGTCCGCTGTATCTGAAACACGGACCTTATATCCAAGTGATTCAAAGGCTCGCTTGATGCCAGCATTTTCAATGTTTGCTTTTCTAGCCAAAGCTACAGCTGAGTAGCTGAACTGGCTCTCATTAAGTAGATCAGAAGTCAATGATTCTACAGTTGTCGTTATTTCTCTCGCGTTGCTTTCAGCTAAATCCTTGGCCTGTTAATATTAACATATGATTAAAATGATTATTAAACATTTATTGAGATGAAATTAGGAAGTTTTATTATTTGAATAGCATATCTGATGACTTTTGACCCGTAAATTCTTATTAGTTAAATCTTTTAACTTAGTCTGTTTGGCCTGTTAGAGATAAAACAAATCGAGATCGACCCATTTTAGGTCAGAAATTGTAATTACCTTTTGTAGTTCAGAGTATTTTCCCATCATGCTTCTGCATTGGGCTTCAACCTGGCTAGACTGAGCTTCTGAAGGACATGACCACCGAAGATGAAATTGAGGCCATAATGTTGGTGCCAAAGCTGCTGCAGGTGGTAATAATGGACCATCATGTTTAGATGGGTCATAAAACATGTTGTAGTGTACGTGAGAATTTCCCTCTGAAGCACGCATATCAGCCAAATGCACCCACAAGCACGCAGATGTCTCAAAAACACCAGCTTTCGATCTTTCATTCTCGCTAAAATTCAAGAAATTATTATTTGAGGAATGAAATCAATAGATGTTGATTCTAATTATTAGACTAGAGATGGGTAACGGGTAACCTTTTGGTACGGGTCAAAACCAGAACTTATTTATGTCCAATTTTGAGAAACTTTTATATACAAGTCGAGTGTTAAATAAGATTACAGCATATTGTTGCAATAATATTTTACTTTTTTTAATAGGACATAGACGGTAGTAATGTAGTACACACCAAAAATACATTTTGGGATACTTTTGCGCCGTCTGACCCTTCTTACGTGTTAGTTAATTGTTATTTAAAATGACCAGTGTAAGGGGACTGGAAATGATCCTTTCATAAGTAAATGGCTCAAAATTCCACCTTTAGTTTAGGCCTATAAAACTTATAACATTGTAATTCATTACAAAACACACACCTGTTGAACAAGAAATTCCCAAACCGACACGAAAGCACACAGTCCAGGAAATCAACCAAAAAAGCCTGTACAGGTTAATGTGTCAGAAAATATTAACAAAATGAAATCATATGCAGTCCCATGAAAGGACATACTTACCGATGAGAACTCAAATGCAAAAGGGTACATTCGTAATAATTGTGAGACACAATCAACCCACTGTCAGACAAAATCAATATACACAGGATTAACATAATCACCATAAAAGTTTTTAAGATGTTCTATATCTAATTGGTAAGAATTGAAGATCAAGAAACTAGACGGTGTTAAAAAGCATGCCTGAAGAAATATTGGAGAATAACTGTTTGAATGTTGTGTGTTAGAGGGTGGAGCTTGAGATGTAAATGATGTGGATAACTGGCGGATGGATGATGACGGTGATGTTGATGATGGTGATGTGATGTTTGGACTCGAAGCATGTCTAGAAAGTTCTAAGGGTATGCTGCCACTGCCAGAAAAACTTGGCATTCCAGCTCGGTCAGAAAATGGATGACCAAACGCAAGCCAATCTTTTTCAACAAGAGCCTGCACGAAAGCATATATAACATAACGCAAATAGGGAATCTTAGTAATCAAATGTATGACAAATCGATACCTGAAATCCATTTATGGTCCGGTAATATGGATCAAGTAACAGACTAGCAAGGGCGACTAGCTGGGTTGTTCTGTCCCATCCATCACTGTTATCACACAATAACATGCCAATGAAAAAGTTATAAACTTGAACTTAATCTTGAAAAAATATCGACTTTACCTGCAATGAACAAGCATTGATGCAGACTCCAAGGCAACACGAGCAGCGATCCAAGCAGAACCAGCCAATACATTTTGGACATGCATCAACCAACCACTATCACCAAGGGTTGATACTGAAGCCGACATACTAGTGAGATTACCTCTACCCCATGTCGATCCACCATTTCTCTGTTGGAATAAATCCCAAACTTAATAATACATTACAAAATAAAGTTAGATGCCAAAGGCATTTATTATACCAAGAATGATGACATTCCATCTGATGATCTGGTTCCATGTGTATCCAAGTAGTCTCGGAGACGAACAAGAGACTCTCTCATTGCATGGATATTGTCTATCCCGAAAAATACAATCTAAATAAAACATAAGTTATAAATCAAAAAACATATTTTATGCACATTATTCTAGCTCTAAAACCTTTGACAGACAGACCTCAGACTGGAAATAGTTGGAAGAAGACTCTGAACCCCCACCCATGGCTCCATTTGCCAAAGCATTTTTCCGGGGTCTTGCATCAGCTATATATAACTTCCTAGGAATAATATGATATTCATTTTATTGAACTCAATATCAAGAACAAAGATAAAGAAATAATATAACTGAAGAAAGAAAATCATATAATTGAAACATCTACAGAAGCGTTTTACCTCCGTCCTTCTTTCCCCTTAGAAAGACGAGTACAAAGAGCACCAACTAAATTCTCATCAGCATTGCTGCATTATGTCATCACAAGAAATTATGACCAAATGTAATGTATTTAAGGGATTTCACAAAGGGAAAGTAAGCATCACCTCCTCATATTCATCATGAGGCCAACTAATGGTTGGGATGACCGAGCAAGAACTGCTCCAGTGCCTACAGTACATATCATTGAATAAACGCATAAAGCTCTAAAATAGCTAAAAGTCTGAATTCAATGTGTGAAAACATGTTTACAAAAGATATGTGTGTTAATAAAGATAACAAATACTGGAATCCAATACTTACGTTTATCGCACCATGATATTACAGGCAGTCTACACCGTGCACGAAATGTACAAGCTTTTAGTAGTTCTGAATCCCTGAATTCAGCAACACAAGTGACAGTATGATATAAAATTGAATGAAAAGTACCATGAGGATTAGATAAAGCAAAGATTCCTCACTTGATGGCTTTTGGAACTAACAAAGCAAATGGATAAGTTGTACACATGTTATAACTTGCATTTACATCACTAATCCTCCACCAGTCATTAGATAATTTGAATAAACCATCTTCTATTGTGCCTATTGATGACTGAAGTGATCCCATACCAAGAAGCCGATAGTACTCGTTTACTAACCGCACTTTAGGATTAGTGTTACTGTAGTTGGAAGGACCAGAAGTAAAAGCATATAGATCCCAGAGGCTTGCAGGCCTTGTACCCATCATCAATGCAGCAAAGACAGCGCGTCTCTGAAAAAAAAACAAGCCAAAATGATCATAATAGTACCAAATAGAGTGAAAACTTACAAATGCAATGGCCATTACCGACCTGCTTAGTCCCCGAGCGAAAACCAAATATAATGATTCTCATATCTTTTCCTGCAAAAGCAACAAACCTAGATAATTAAGCAGGTCATTTTAAATGTATGATTAAAAAAATCCCAAATAACACGACAATTATAGAAGTGATCTACCATACCAACAACCTGAAGAAGCCTACGTGTCGGAGCCTTATCTGGCTGCCGTGTACCAGATGACTGCTTTATCACCTAAAAACAACCGTTTTCAGCATCAATATCTAAATAGTCAAAGCGCTACAAAACTAGCCTGGAGAAGAAAAAGTATTTTTTTATAAGCTAGACGTACAATTTTGTTGAATTTTTCGATGGTAGCCAATGGTATTGTTCCTAGTGCAATAACATCCCTGGATCCTTCACTCTTAAAAGTACGACAAAAACACAGGCCAAATACATGAGAACATTTGACATAGACATAGCTTGGTGCTTAGATACATAAAAGTATGATCAATTATTATATAACACCATAAATGGAATCATAAAAGTCCATATATATGCAAAAATTGTGCACATGTGTTTGTGAGTGACTCATGTGCAGATGGTAACCTTATGTTTACTTATGTAACCAATCAACAAAGCAAGCAACATACAATAACAGTTGTTCAAACTACCGCACACTTGCGTAATAAAAAGATCATGAATGGACAACCTTACCAAAAACATTAGACGAAAATTGGTCACAAACACAGTTCCTGCTTCATCGGTGTTAACAAGAACACCATACCCCTGAAAACATAATATACAGTCACAAAAAAAAATAACACATTAAAATGAAACTGATTAAGATATTTTAATGTTACAGTCTTCATACACAATTACAATTGTAAGAAGCATTTATATAAGTTATTAAATAATTAAGGCATATATGATACCTCGGCTATAACAGTCTCAGCTTCGAACAAAAATTCAGATAATGCGTGAGAAACAGAAGCAGAATTCTCCTGTAAATTAAACAACACAAATTACACATTAATCAGAGTCAATCATGATAACAGACAGACACAAAATGGAAGGTGTAATTACGTGGATTTTGGTCGAATCAAGGGCGCATTCGCCTTCAAACACTTCGGATTCAGTGGTTTGATCATCCGCTTCAGCGATGGATCGAGCCATAAACGGGCGGTGGTTATGGTGGTGGTCGGTTATTTTTTAATAACGGAATCCATGCAAAGGATTGGAAGAGATATTGCTATTCACGTACGGTCTTAAAACCAAATGTACATTAGATTTTTTTTCAGAACTAGTGAATTTTTCTAATTTTTTTGGGGAGTGTCTTATGTGGCGTGATGACTAGGAAACCATGGAAAGAACCATTTCTCACCAGATCAAAGCAGAAAAATGTTTATCTTGCAATTGTTATCTTAAAAAAAAATAATGGTACATTTAAACCTGGGTCTAAGAAACAATCAGCTTCTATGACTCCAGCCACAACATCGTTCGGCTTATTTGTTCGAAGATAATGTTGGCCACGCCACAGAGCTTGATATTAGGCGAGGGGACTAGGCATTATGGTCTGCCATTAAAAACATCCGTTAAACCCCATTGTTGAAGTTATGGTCCGAATGGCTGGTTTTGGTGGGGTTCTTGATTGCGAATACCTACTCCTTGACCGTGGTTTGATAACCGCGATGGTAGAAAGATGGCGTCCAGAGACTCACACGTTTCACCTACCGTTTGGTGAAACGATGGTGACCTTAGAGGACGTGAACGTGCTCATGGGATTGCGAGTCAACGGTCCACCAATAGCAGGACCGGAGGAAAAATGGTCGTCCCAACAACGGTTCCAAGCAGTACAATCTTTGTTTGGTATAGAAATACCATTTCCAGAAAACATGCTCTGCTCCAGCTCAATACCCAATAAAGATTGTACTGCTTGGAACTGTTGTTGGGACGACCATTTTTCCTCCGGTCCTGCTATTGGTGGACCGTTGACTCGCAATCCCATGAGCACGTTCACGTCCTCTAAGGTCACCGTCGTTTCACCAAACGGTAGGTGAAACGTGTGAGTCTCTGGACGCCATCTTTCTACCATCGCGGTTATCAAACCACGGTCAAGGAGTAGGTATCCGCAATTAAGAACCCCACCAAAACCAGCCATTCGGACCATAACTTCAATAGTGGGGTTTAACGGGTGTTTTTTAATGGCAGACCATAATGCCTGGTCCCCCGCCTAATATCAAGCTCTGTGGCGTGGCCAACATTATCTTTGAACAAATAAGCCGAACGATGTTGTGGCTAAAGCCAAAGAAGCTGATTGGTTTCTTGAACCCGGATTTAAACGTGCCATTGTTTATTAAGATAATGGTTGCAAGATAAAAAAAATTCTGCTTTGATCTTTTGAATGTAAGAAATGGTTCGTGTATATGTTTTAGTTGGTTTCATTCATGCATTCTTACTTTGTTCATTTATAAAGTTCAAGCCATTCAAATTATGAGCAGATGATTTGATGTTGATTTGATGCATCTGCATTCTTACTATTCCATGCAGAGAATCCCACAAGTTTTCCTCTCACAAGTTCCAAATACAAATGCTGCAATGTTACTATTCCACCTGACGCATGCATTTTCAAATTGCGGATGTATATATTATAAACTTTAAAACAAACACATGCAAACAAAAAGCCATGCAGAGAATCTTGTTCCACTCCCGTAATCTTAGATTGCGGAACTTCCACATAAGCAACAACCGTCCAAACGCCTTGCCACCTCGTCTCCATGATCATCCACCTTGTCCACCTCTTTCCATGGTTGCCCAGTCATCACGCCGCATAGGACACTCCCGCAATCTTAGATTGCAGGACTACCATTTTCACAAAAACAATTCTGACACAAACTATATACACAAAAAAAAAAATTGGAAAAACCACTAGTGCTGCAAAAAAAACCATGTACATTAAGCGTAACAGGCAACATGTTAAGGATTAGTAACATTTAATTTAGTAGTTTATTTTAATTTCTTTATATATTAAACCGTGTCTATGTATTATTTTTTCTTTTTAATTCTAAGACATATGTATTTTAGTGGTATCAAAGTCTGGAGATGATGTCCATTTCCATAAAGAAATTTTATGCATTAGAAAAAAAATACATGTTTCACATAGAAAATAAATTTCAATAAGAGTGTGCAACATGGATTATTTCAATCCGCAAACAAAAACATTTTTCAACAATTATAAGGAGTGAGGGAGTGAAGCTAGGATGGAACTCGTCATGGTTGAGGTCATGAGGTGGACTGGTGGAGGTATGTACCGCCAGAAAAACTGCCCCCACCTCTAGGTAGCATAAAAAACTTCACCAATGAAAGATGTCTCTTGAATTGGAGCTACAACAAAGAAGGAAAATGGTGTTGCAAGATGGAGAAGAGAGAACATCGCCGCTACCTCCAAGACTAGCAGGATGACACCCTCCACTTTAAGTGATGGTTAGTAATGTTTACAACACAAAAACACACTAAATGGGATATACACTTTTGCAAGTACAAAATCTAATCAAGTTATCGTTAGAAACACCAGATACATACATACAAACACGGACATATAGCAATACAGACGTGTAGAAAAAGATATTGTATCATAATTTACCTTTTTATTTTGCGCTACCCTAGCGTTGAGCGCTTGAACCTCTACCCCAGTAAAGCATCATCATAACATTAGTTTTCACACAACGTTAACTAATGCCGGGTACGAAAACTAACGGACCAAACTGACTTTAACAAATATTTTGTAGTGTAATGGAGAAAAATATGTACAAAACTACACTGTTTCAAGTAAACATGGTGGATATGGGCCATATGGCACAATGGACGTTTTTGTCTTTGGATAAATTAGTCAAAAGGTAACCTTTTTTTTTATGTATAACTAGTGGGATTAGCTTTAACCTGGGATGCTATCTTATGTCCCATGTCTTTTTAAGTTTCTTCAATATTACGCTTTAATTATTAGTGCCAAATAGAATTACATCATTATATTAAATAACTTTAACTACTAAAGTGATACGGAGTACTATTTAAGAGGTAAATCTACATTCCACCCTTTCAATCCATTGACCCATTTAGTCCATTCATGATGTAGTTAAATGGGTCAAATTGCTAACCATAAAATAAATAATGATCAGTGCACAATGCAGGCAGGACAACTACTCAATTTCAAACATCTTATATAATAAAAAAACTTTTATAGGGTAAAAACCACTCATTAGAAATGTTTCACCATTAACTATACATCTACAATAACAAGCAAATACCCATATCAATTCTATGCCAGAAGGTCAACAGTCATAAACACTGCAACCTTGAAAACGCATGTATCTTTAGAATCTTCAGCAGTACCTTTAAATCCGCCGCGCTAGATCTTGACTCACGCCATTCATGGTTCTTGAGATTGTATCCACAAGCGGCTTACAAAACAGGTCCTGGACCATTTAGAATAGAACCGTCTGTCATCGTCAATAAGCTAACCATTTTCAGCTCGCCAAGTTCACCGGATCACCCGAAACATCAATGACACCACCGCTGTCACAGTCCAACATAGCTTTTGCATTGACTTCTCTACCAAACCGCCATAGATAATTAAGACCAACAAGAAGTTCTGTAATTGTAGCTTCTGTTTTTTCTTGATTTGCATAATGAAGAGTCTGAACAAGAAGCACATTCGTTTTAGAAAGCAAATTTTGGTGCTCAAAACTCCTTTCGGATTGCCACCGAACCATGTTATGAGCAAGTGGAGATAACCATTCTAAAGTTCCCGATATAGCCTCACTCCATTCCTCAGCTAAACCCGTGTCATATTCTGATGAAGCCAAACTTTTTGCATACGGTTTTAGCCTCGTTCTAAGAGCGCTTCTCACATTTTGTGGTAACATATTGTATAAATCATCTCTTGCATCATGACCAATTAAGTGAGGTGATGCCGCAAGTTTCTCAAGTACAATAATAACATTAGCATAATGTAAAGCTAACGCAGCAGCACCAAGGGTTTCTGGAGGTGCATCAAAATGTTTTTGTTTCGAGCTAATGTCCACATCAGATTCTTTGTTTCCATCAAACATGCGTCCCTTAACAGGTCCCGTGGTGCTTAACCGGTTTGGTGTAGCAGTCTTTCTGTGCCATAATTTCAGCCTGGCTCTAGTAGCACGAGCTAGTGGGCCGAACTTTGTTGTTGACTTTGGTGTTGACTTCCCAATGGGACCGGAATAAGTAATGTTTCGTTGTTTAGCAGAATATGGGATTGAGTTACCAAGTGGACCGGAATAGAAAGCATTCAAGTTATTTGTACTTGAAATCGGCCCGGATCTGGAAAGTATATCTCCCAATGGCCCGGAGGAAAACCTTGCAATCCTATACTCCGATGGGTGGATTGAAGATTGAAGCAATGCAGACACAGATTGACTTCGATTCATATGATCGGAATCTAGAGAATCAGAGTATTCGACATCTGGCAACACGTGATTGATTCCAAAAACATGTGCGATTCGACTGAAAATGGTGAAGATGGATCTTGCGAGAAGGAAAACGACATAATCATGAGTCTTGTTCCATAAAGACGTCTCTTTCAATCGTTTGACCTCTTGCTGCCTCCATGACAGTTTCTTCATATATTCAACCAACGTGATGCTATCTTGATCTTCATTGCTCTTCATTCTCCTCAAAAATTGTTCAAGCTCTGTCACTGTTTCAATTTCTTGATACAAATTTGCATTGACAAGAACAAATTTTTCCATCTTTTTGACTTTCTTGTTCATCTTCTTCGAACTCAACTGCCATCCGTGCGGGTCATCACCCGTTTTGATCAACTCATCATATGCTTGCTCAAAGCATCTTAAAACAGGGTCATTGCATCTTTTTGCAAGACGGGTCACAACCCTTGCCACATTTTCAAGATTATGTAGCATTTCCGCACAAATCAAATCTACTATGTAACTATCATCTTCCGAAACAAGCTTTTTAATACCCACAGAGCTACTAATTTCATCCCTTAACTTCGTAACCTGTTTATCTGTAAGCGAATTCCATTGATGAACTAGCTTGGAAAGCAGGCTCGCTACTTCAAACGCCAACACCCCCATTCGAACCTTTTCTTGACCATGCTCGTGTTTTCTCGAAGATTTCCATAGCCCTCGAAACCAAGACTCGGCCACCATCTCTCACCTCAAACAATATTAAAGCAGTGATCTTGCAGCTTGAGCCCAATAACCAATTCTCTTGAATCTTGATTCTGAACTAAATTATATAAATCAAAGTTAATCAAAACCGAATATCGATTATCAAATTAATATAATGATCTTTAAACCTGCTACTTATTATATCAGAATATAAGATAAAATGGAAGGAAAGAACCTTTGACTTCAAAAGTCAAACTAGGGATCTCGTTGACCTTCAATTAGAGGTCCATAAAAGATCAATCTAAAGCTATACCTAAAAAGCAAATTTAATCCTGATCCTCAGCTAATAAAGACAACTTTAATTCAGAATATTTAAAAGCTAATTCCATGAAATTAAATCAAAATTGGAGTCAAATTCATCCAGTTTGAGTTTTAAAATCCGGATACGGTAAACAGGCAACAAGCTGCGCGACAATCAGCAAATCTAGTAAGTTTTAAACCCCAATTTGTGACCCAAATGTCTAAATATATATAAATATAACCAGTAGGTTAAACGCCCAATCTGAAGTGGAATACACACAAATCGATTTAATATTTGAATAGAACAAAGTTCGAATCAGAATTGACAGTTTAAAACGGTAATCACGTGTTAATAAGATCAAATCAAATGACTAGAAACAGCAAATAAGCATACAAATAAAAGCAAACCACATACCTCCAATTAATATTAATAGAAAGCAAGCTACGATATACAAAGTAAAATGAAATAAGTGCAAGAAGAATAATAAAGAAGACTCACCGATTCTACCAGCAGAAGAACAGAGGAATCTTCATAGCACCAACTTCAAGGTGTTGTTTGTAATGAGAGAGAGAGAGAGAGAGAATATGATAATATGATATGATGGACACTCAAGTCACATGGTCGAGAAACCGAGTGAAGTTGAAAGGGAACATATTATTGAAAAAAGAAATTGCTTTCTTAGTCCCTTTTTATTTCTTAAATGTGCTTTTCATGCCCCTAAACAGTAAACACTTGCTTTACCCTCAAAACTTTATACTTTTATTATACTAACTAATATTCTTTCTCTCTCTTTCTTTCTTTATACCTAGGCTCAAAAGCAACCAAAATCCACAAGCTGGTAGTTATACGTTTTTTTTTATATTTCTTTTTGTATACGGAATACTAATAGAATTTAGTCATATACTTTTTGCTTTATAGTTGCATCATTTGTATTTTTACTTGTATTTTTTGTTAATATAGATAAAATATTTATAATTAGATGAGGACAGCCAATGATCTCCAGCCCAGCTGGTTTGAGGTGGGAAGGTTTACCTCCTTGGAGGGTTCCTGCCCGGGTTTGGTCTCAGGTTCGATTCCCACGTTCCACCAAAAAAATAACCGTAGGGTTTGAAAGGAGAAACCCGTGTGGTTCCTATGGGATTCGATCCTGGGCAGTGGTCGCTTTGCAACACGGGATTTACCGCTGAAACACTACTCTCCAAAAAAATTAGATGAGGACATAAAAACTTAACAGTAATCATGTTAATTATCTTAATTATTACGGTTCAAAAAAAATTTATCTTAATTATTATGCGTGAACGGTTTTAGATGAGAATATGCATGGTTTAACATAAATGGTGCGTTTCATGTGATTGTGAATTTATACATGTGTTTAACATGTATTTCTACTTGAGTATACTATTAAAAATTAGGAAAAAAGTTTATATGACTATTATTTTATCTATTTCTGACTATGATCTAATTAATAATTGTTTAAATCATTTTTGGTATATTTACATGTGATTTAAGGTTTGCTTGAATGTCATATCCATGTTGAAATGTTGAAAAATTAGATGCATAAAAATCTAGGTTCTTCGTTTGCTACGGGATAATGAAATGAACGAGATAATAGAATGAATCATTATCATTCTATATCTTGTTTGGTTACCAAACGTGAATGGAATAAATCACTATTTTGTATTGTTTGGTAAACAGAAAAGACGGAGGAATATAATCAACGGTGGGTGGCGGGCACCGGTGTGTGGCAGCTATGGATGAGCATTTGGTACCAAATATCAATACCGTACCGATAGATTCGGTCCGGTATTCAGTACCCACTTTTCCATTACTATATACAATGAACATTTTATAACGAATATTGGTACTGTAACGAACCAGTACTTGTACCGAATGCTTCTGTACGGTATTCGTTAACCAATTTCTTGAAAATCCGATATTGGTACTGCCACGACACCGATCTCATGCCTATTGGCGGCTGTGGTAGGTGGCGACAGTGGGTGGCAATAGGTTGTGGTGTTGTTAATGAATGGTAAAAGAATGAATGAAATGGGAAAAAAATACAAGGCAGATGTAATGATTTTGAAGGAATGAAACATTTTGTGTTATAGGTGATTCAATTCCATTGATTAGTCAAACACTCTTTGTTTTCATTCACTCACTCACATTGGTCCATTGTATTTCGTTTCTCATTCTTGCATACCAAGCTTCAGCTGAGTATCATATAGTATATATTTGGCATATAGACGTGTAATTTAAGTTGAATTTCATATCCATATTGGAAACTTGATACCGTAAAACGATCATATAATGAGTAGTGACTGGTCCAAAACGATAATCATCAACAATATGTAAGTTAGCAATGTTCAATTATAGTAGTTATATAAGAGATGGTCAAGAGGGTCTATTAATCTTCTGATCATCAGAAACTACCTATAAACAAACACCTTAAGCCGAACAATGGAACCGTTGCCTCTAACAGAAAAACTTTATATTTGACTCTTATGTTCCTTGTCATCTATATGGACACATGTATGTATGTAGTATTTAAGCAATTAGATATACATATGTTTTCATATTCATACAAAGATTAAAAAAATAGTAGAGGCTAAAAAAGTACTTAAGAGTTTTTATACATCTTGAATGTGAGCATGTTTCGGTGCATATGTGAAACTGATAACTACTGAACTTTAAAGTTTCCATATCAATACATACCGAAGGAAAGTATGTTCGTTCTTAAAAAGAACAAATAAGATTCCAAACAATACGTCATGACTTATTAGTATCAAATATATACGTAAAGTCATTTCACGTTACTACTAATACTTAAATTGTAATGTAACTTAACATAAAATGTGTACATGAAATAATGATTAGTGATTTATATAGTACGACGATATATGATATCCCCATGATAGTTTCCTGAATCGTGTACAAAACAAAATCAGGAATTTCTTGACATGAAATTAAGAAAGGGTAAGGTATTGCCGGATCATGTATAATTTGAAATTATAGGGGCTTAAATGGAAAATGAAAAATCTTGGATAAATGCTGATATAAATAGCGTATCAACTAAATACAATAAATGCAAATGAGATGTAAACACTTTTAAAAACACCTCACTCACAGTCGCTATCGTGTATACTGTATATAGGGATTAAAAAGGACCACACGGAGACGTGACTATAATTACCATTTTGACCTTACACGGCAGTGCTACACGTCACCACGTCGGAACAAGACCAAACACTGTGCCACCCACCCACCGGAAATTGCCGCCGCCTGGCTTTTGTTTATGTCACTTTCACGGTCGACACATGACAAATTTTACATTTTCACGGCTTCTTAGTTCCCACCATTTTTTATATTATTTTCATTGGTGGGTGTGGATCCACCTGCGTTATTATTATTATTATTATTAATCTTCTCAAAAACCATATAACCCCCAACTCTCAAGTCTCAATGGTTAACCCAACTCTCAAGTCTCATAGTTCTACTCGATATCGGCCTCATAAAAAAGATCAACATGTTACTTTTGAACATTTTTATCGAGTAGACTTGCTTACATTCACATTAGACAAACAATTACATGAGTTGAATAGTGGATTCAACGACCATGAAATGGAGTTGTTAACTCTTAGCTCTACTTTAGTTTCAAAAGAGCACCCTAAAGTGATTAATGTTGATCAGATTTGTCTTCTTGTTGAGAAGTATTATCCAACTGATTTTACAGAGCAAGAAAGACTTCAATTGCGACAACAGTTGGGGCCTTTTAATATGGAAATTTTAAACAATTCCAAGCTAAGCTTTATATCAACTAATGCAAAATTCTTGTGCAAACTCAGAAATGTGAGATATATTATTTGCTTGATAAAGTGGTTCGACTAATGTTGGCGCTTCCAGTTTCCACTGCAACAACGGAAAGAGGATTTCAACAATGAAAGTAGTCAAGAATCGTCTTCGTAATAAGATGTCAGATGAGTTTCTTGCGAATAATTTGGTGGTTTACATAGAAAGAGAAATTGCTGAAAATTTTGATTCGAAATCGGTATTGATGAATTTAAAGACCTTAAAGGTCGTCGAGCTGAGTTGTAGTTTTCTTCCTTTATCATTTATGTGTATGAACGGGTTGTTTTTGGGATTTATGGTGTTTATTTGATGATTTTTTTATTACTTTTTATGTGTAATATTTTTAGCCCCCTACTTTAATTGTTCAGGTTCCGCCACTGAGTCTCAATGATTAGGTGTTGGTAAGTAGCATGGCAGATCTAAATCAAAATTTTAGGGGTAATGTTAAAAATAATTATCGTATTTTTAAACAATATAAATGAAAAAAAAACACGATAATAAATAAAGTTAAACACATACCTTGGTGGAGTCGTGGTCCGGTGGACGATGAGTGAGACGTATTTTTTTTTTTTTTCATGTTCAATTGTTCAAACTTCAAACATGGGCTTAGGAGTAGGTTGTGGGAGTGTGGGCTTTTAAGTGAGGATTGACTTGAGTGAGACCTATTCTAATTCAGCACTATTATTCATCAAATATATCTACCATCCCTTCTTGTAGTCATGTATGAATACTGAAAAGAAGGCAGAGTGCCAAAACTACCCATACAATTTGTGTTTTAGTATCTTTTTCTTTTTAAACAGGATCATGTGCAATTTGCAGTGGCATATGGCAATTATGGGTCCATTCTTTCTAAGTAGGTTGATTTGGGTTTTGTTTTATGTGACTGGTCAAATACAAGATTATCTAAATAGGAAACCAGTGTCCTAAAGTTCATTTTTTGGCAAAGATGTTTTGGCTCAAAACAATAGCAAGTCAAAGAAGAGCATTGGATAGCATGCAGCCAATTAGCAAGACTCATTGTTATGACTTAATATGTAACCTCTTTTGTAAAGCTAGATCACTCTTGTGTTGCCTTTCTATTATAATAACGCTAAAGAATTAGCAATATGCTATTTGTTAAACACACTCTGTTTTTAATGCATATCTAAGCCGCGGGTAAGAGAAAAGCATCGAATAGCATGCAACCAATTAGCAAGACTCAACCTCTTTTGGACAAATCATGCTAAGATGCTATAAATATGTAACCTCTTTTGCAAAGATTGGTCATGACTGACCCATTTTGCACGTATCACCCAAGGGGGTGATGATACTTGAATATCTAAGCATGTAATTAAACGCTATACGCCTTAATATGTGACAATCGATACATAGTATCCAACTACTCATTAACAAAAATTCAATCACTAGTTCAACCTATTAACAAAGTAGTCCCTAAGGATACACGTTTGATTGAAGATTTTATAAAGGTGTCATGTTTCATTTATAATACACTAAGGGGTGAATTTGTAAGTGAGGTGGTCGTGAATTTGTAAGAAACTTCAAGGGTTAATATAATTTGTTTTTCTTGTATTTTCATCACCTAACATGCTTTTAACAGCATATATGATCTCTCTTAAATAGAATTATTTATTCATTTGATACCAAAGTTTCACACATAAATGGTCAAAGACATCCTTTATTTGGTCACCTCAAGAGTCAAGAAGGTATAAGTTTTTTTTTTGAACGGTCAACAAATTGTAATCACTCACGGAACACTGGAGTATCATCGTGTCACCAATGTTGTCACGCGATCATATTCCACCACCAAGTCACCAATTCAGGAGGAAACTCACAATTATGAGAAAACCCCCTTTGTGAGATTTGAACCCAAGACCTTATGGTCCCTAAGTCTTATCTCACCACCAAGATACCACTAGGCTATAATGCCTTTGGTTCAAGAAGGTTTAAGTAGTTACATGGGACCACAACCAACATTTGGTATAATAATTACACTTTTTAAAAATTCAAAGTAGATATTAAAAATAGTTCATAATATTTATACATATAGGTTATTTTAAAATTTATACATATAGGTTATCTTAAATATATCTTCGATTTATTTTTAACCCGGCTATGGTCAAGAGCATGTCTTTTTTTTTATCGTTGCTATTACAAGAGTAGTTTCATCTTTAACAATATGAAACCCTTTTTTAGCATCATTCGATATAAGAGGCGAAAGTAGGGTCGTCTCCGAGAACACTAAAAAAATTTGGGCATCGGGCGAAAAAAATTTTGGGCCCAAAATTTTGTAAAGAGAAATGAATTGAAAAAAAATCAATATGGTGCTAGAGCCAATGATTGAACATGGGTCATCTACATTAAATTAGCATGGTTTTCCCAACTCCACTAACAAGACTTTAATATATATATATATATATATGTATATTTTTATTTTTTAGAAACGTTCGGGCTTATTTGAGGGTCGGGCCCTGAGCCGGTGACCACCCAGCCCATGCTCAGGGCCGACCCTGGGCGAAAGAATGAAATCTTGGTGTTAGTCAATGGTCAACAAACACCAAGATAACATGCTTGGTAATCAAGTCTGTATCATTAGCCTGTGATTTGAATAACCCCTAGTTAAAGATGGTTAGACATTAAATGACAGTTTAAACAATTTTAATGCATGTTAAGAAAATGTCTAAAATTCGCCAATGGACCACCACCCCATTTGTAAAAATGAAAATCCCAGGATTCAAACCTAAGACCTCAAGCCACACAAATGTACCACAAACCACTCCATCACCAAACTATTTTGTCTAAAATGTTAAATAACCATAGTTAACAGCGATAAAATTAGAAACCATGTCACATACAAGCCGTAGATGACGTTTATATTACCAAAATAAATATCATAAGATCAGTAAACATTTAAGGTGAAGTTTGACACTTTGACAAAACTAGATTTAATTTGAGCATCTCCAATGCTAAGGTGAGGTTTGGTTTCAAACCCGTCATTTCAGCACGACACATCATTCTAAACTTTTACCCTAAAAAACTACAATATTCCTTCAATGCTAAACAAATCCTAAGTCCGTAATAAGTCCGGTCTAGCGAACCAACACAAGCAGAATCCATGCCTCCAACTCAAGCCAACAATTTCAGACCAAATCTGTGTTGGTAATTTTAGTGTTATCAACATTAATAGTGATATTGGATTAACTTGTCGAATGGTTTGATCTCGTTAGTCATTAACCGAGTTAGGAGATGCAGGAGTGCGGGCTCGGTTGTCACTAATGAGATTGTGTGTGTTATCAGTTTAAGTAGTTAAATATAAGTTCATTGGAGTTGGGCCTATTGAATTAATGTCCTAGTTAACTAAAGTCTAGTTAATTAGTGGGCTATTAATTGAATTGAATAAAGGATCAGGCCTTGTTTGCTCTTGGGTATGCCTACAAGCCAAATGATTTTAGCCCATGGATATATGTTAGTTTTCCATATAGGATAACTTCCAAGGGAACACTTCATATTTTTTTTCTTTTCTTCTTGAGAGACAATTCTCTGGAAGTTGAAGGATTTTTCTATACACACTAAACCAATTCACATATTTGATTATCGGTACAATAATTCTCAAAGAAATTAAATCCGATTCTTGTGTATATACTACGTTTAATCCGTTCAAACATTTGATTGTACCGATCAAATAGTTTGTTCTGATAGTGATTACACGACTCGTAGTATAATCCAAGTGATTTTCGATTTATTCGACGGTTTCGGTTCTATGAAACCAACAATCTGAATGACGTGTTTGGGTCAAGAGACGCACGTTGAGAGATGCTAATAAAAAACACACACGCACGTGCACGTCTCGTCTCACACCTTGGATTTGGATCGAACATGTCTTTGGGCTCTTTCTCTATATACAGAAAACAAATAAAGGCCATAAAAGGCTAAAATATCCACTTGGGCTCTCTAAGGCCACAAATACCCCATGTAAAACTGTTCACTACTGCCTTCCATCAGTTCTTCATTGATTTTTGTTTTTGAAGTCGGAACAATATTCAGGCAAACGTAGAATGTGTCAAGGACAAGTAACGGTGTTCTTTGAGACTTTAACGACTTATCAAACTATTTTGTGTATTAATCTGTCGTTATGTCAATGTTTTTAATCCTTTTTTTTTCTTCTGGCCATATAAAGTTCTCTACTGAGAATATTTTCATTAAACACATAACCGTGAAAAATTACATTAAGATAGCGGGCAGGCGGACAACAAGCTGCGACGCCAAAAATTATAAAGTGTTTGTGTTTTGTTTTTTGTTTTTTTTTTTTTGTTATTACCCACTTATAAGCTAGCTACCCCTCTTTCTAGAAGAAACAGACGCCGAAAACCAAAAGATTCCATCGTATTAAAGGTACACCAACTTTTATTTTCTTATACCTATTCGAAAACCATAAAACCAAGGGATTTCACATCCGTCACAATCTCTTCGACACTGATCTTCTTGTTCTCAAACTAGCGTTGATTCCTGCCATAACATATACGCCAATATGTTATAATACAAATCCATGAATCTTAGTTATAATATAAAGAACCACTATCTATAAGTTAATACTTGATACTTTTGTACTTTTTGAAGTAAAAGGATGCCCTTGGAAGTTAGAATTATATATATTCTTAGTTAAACATGACAAAAATGGGGAAAAAACTTAAGTTGAATTGATAGAAAAAAGTTCCAGAAAAGTGCATGTTATCGAAACCAAGTTTTGAATAGCAATGTGCAAGTAATTGAAGATTTGAAACACAAACGTTTAATGTCATCAACGCTGCCTCAACTTTTTTTTTTTAATAATTTGACGTCGTTTACTTTTTATCGTCATTCTAATAATACTAGTGGGAATGCCCGCGCGTTGCTGCGGGGATGTATGGTTTATTGCCGCATGTTGCGTGACGGGTTCCGCATAATAATTATGTTAATTTATACTTTGATATTACTTTTAAAATGGTGGTGGTAAGTTCCACCCAATTGGTGACCCATAATCTCGTAGCCTACTCACGATTGACCAAACTCAAATGCAGGTAATAGTCTATCATAACTCACTTTTGGCGTTGATGCAGGGCCACATATCAATGCAGGTAGGGTCGAAGCGATGGCAACAAGGCAAATGCAACATTTCCATTGAATTTGTACCACATGAAAACTAAATAAGAACACTTAAATAAATAGGATAAGAAACTGACTTGCGAGTGCATGAAAATAGGTTTTAGCGTCGTTCCAGCTTACATAAAGAAATAAATGTAATATATGCACATTAGTAACTACAAGATTATGGTATTATTCACAACAAAAGTAAGTAATACTTTGTGCATGAGTCATGCACTACCACATAGTTTACAAACTACATTCCGGCTAAAGAAATGATCTAACACAAAGTTGTTTGCTTATCTTCCACTAAAGTATGGATGCATACGATTTAAAAGATTCATATTCGGCTTTGCCAGTAATGTCGATTTCCCAGATGATCAAACTGCTTGAGAAGAGTCGTTCTTCACCTCAATTAGTTGTATTCGTATGCTGATTTTGTAAATGTATATAAATTTTTTAAAACATTGTCAAGGTTATGTTTTTATTTTTATGATGTTTTTGTGTTTTTTATCAAGCCACCTCAATTGTCACCATGGGTTGATCAACAGCTACTTGAATCAAAATCACAAATTGAGAATGGTGTAATCACACACAATGATACAGATCTAAACTCCCCAACATATCAAAATATTTCCATGTTTATAAGGTACATTTGAAACATATGTTCATATACCTTTTATACCTTTCATTAATGGACTATGTTTCTACAATAAAAAAACTCTCTGTGACAATACCTGTAACAATTAGTTACATATAAAAATATAATGTACTTTTACCTTTTTGTCATTGTATGCTAGAAAAAATGTTTTTCTTCAGAGTGTGTATGGAAGTAACCTTGTATGGCACCACTTTTGGTGGATTGCCAATGCACCATTTTACTCACTACATAATGTTACTTGCATAAATTAAAAAGTTGAAAGTATTGCAATGACAAAAAAGGTGAAAGTAAGTTACATTTTGGTGAAATAAAACCTAATCGTTTAAGATTTTATCATTAAAATTGTAGGAGGTTATGAGATAATGGAGGAACATATGATTAAAGTTTATGTGTACAAAGATGGAGAAAACCCAATTTTCCGTGATTGGATTCTAGAGGAAATATACTCTTGTGAAAGCTGGTTTGAAGCTGACGGAAGTAAATAAACAGTTTGTTACAAAAGACTCAAGTAAACCGCATTGAATTTTCGATTTTCAATTAGAGTGTGCAAGCATTCTTGAATTTTCTAGTTAACTACAAGAGTGTGCTAAATTAATCTTATTTTTATAAGACTATTTCCTATTAAAGTATGGAATGAAGTGAATACCTGCAAGCATTATTCTTCTTACTTTTGTAGTAAGATTCTCACCCATAATACTAAAGAAGTAATGTTGTATCAAATATGCTACAACAGCATACAGACCGGCTCCGACATAGATGAAAACACAATCTTTAGTCTTGCTTTCCATTTTAGCAGGGTTATTATAGTAAAAGACCTCAATCATATTGCTCATCACAATAGCAAATGTTGGACCGATAAATCCAGAAAGAATTGATCCCATTATAGAATAAGGCCATTCAGGTGCATTCATTTTCAAAAGGCGGAAAAAGTACCCACTCGGTGCGGGATTTTTCCTCTCTGTTTCAGCATTTGAGATCATTTCAATACGGCCATCTTCACCAGTGCTGTATGAATAACTTAGGTTTCTTAAGCTTCCTGATCTGAGGCTCAGAGACTTTGTTGACAATGAGTGACTTAACCGTGTTGACCGTGTACGGTGTGTTGAAGGATTCGAGAAATCCCGGTTTCCAGCCATTTCTTGAAACCTAATTAATGAAGCATAGTGTCCTGGTTTTAAAATCAGTTCCTCATGGGTCCCAGTTTCAATGACTTGTCCTTGTTGGATAACTGCTATTGAATCAACGTTTCTTATGGTAAAAAGACGATGTGCAACAACAACGGTTGTTCTTCCGATCATTAAACGGTCAAGAGCTTCTTGTACAATGCTTTCAGAACCTGAATCAAGGGCACTGGTTGCTTCATCAAGAAGTAAAATCTTCAGGTTCTTTAACATTGCTATAGTTATTGCAATTCTTTGTTTTTGACCACCAGATAACTGGACTCCTCTTTCCCCAACTTGCATTTTTTCAACTCGATAATGTTATTCGGGAGTCTGATTTATCTAAAGTGTACCATTTGTTTTAAATTTTATGCTTTACCTGAGTGTTATAACCACCAGGTCGCAAGGTGATGAAGCTGTGAGCATTGGCTGCAGAGGCAGCTGCTTCAACTTCAGCCATATTTGCATCCGGTTTTCCATAAAGTATGTTTTCAAGTATGGTGGCGAAAAGTGCAGGTTCTTGGTTCACAAGGCCAATCTGATCACGCAACCATTTAAGTTGAAGCGTTTTTATGTCCACACTGTCTATCAGTACCTGGCCTGCATAACCATTAAAATTAAGTAATAATCTAATTAAAGGATAACAATCATATATAACCATTATTCACCTTGATTAGGATCGTAAAACCGTTCTATTAAGGAAACGACGGTACTCTTCCCAGACCCACTGCCACCAACCACAGCAACTGTCTTTCCAGCTGGGAAGAAAATTGAGAAATTTCTAAAGATAATGACATCTGGACGTGACGGGTAACTAAAGGTTACTTCTTTGAACTCAATATTTCCATTGACCTCAGCTAGACATTTCCCATCTGTAGAGCTGTGAGCTATAGTAGGCTTTTGCTGGATAATTTCTAGCAATTTATATCCAGCTACTTTGCCTTTGATAAACGCCCCAATATTTGAAAAAGACTGACCTAAACTCCTGTATGATTTTAACTATTTTGATTAAATTTCTAAACAAGAGAACAACGATATTATAGAATGCAAGAAACTTACATGCCACCAACAATGGCAGAGAAAATGGTAGTAAATGCCTTTCCGCCATCCGTTTGTCCATTCCTAATAAACACACCAGCATACCAGAAAACAAGCGCCCAAGACATGCAAGCTATTCCATAAGTACATCCCAAACCCAAACCCAAACCCTTTGCCATCCCCGCCTTATACCCAAACGCATTTATTTTACATACCATTTAGTTTACGCTTGCTTCAGCAAACATCGTACGTTCCTTATTCACACAGTAGTGATAATTTGGTTAAGTTCATGATGAATCACACTGAAAATGCTAAGGACAAAATATCCATTATAGAACAGAACTAATGGATCAGCTTCATTTTGTATCTAAGGTGCTATGATTTAAAGCCTATGAACAACAGTTAACAAAAGAAGTATCTAGATTAACACATCAATATAATGGTATTAAAAATAACTCAAAATTAGAATATATAGCAGCAACGAACATTTTCTCAAAAGCTATTACTAAAACATTGAAGCGAGCTAGAAAAATATATGGAAAGCTATCAATAACACTCATTGATGCAAAGCCAATCACCCCCTTAGTATTTTAGATTAGCAAGACATAAAATGGGCTAATAAATTTAAAATAAATATTCAAATTGAACTAATCCAACAACATATAAATATATAGATTGAACCTGTGTCTAGGATAGAAAATGAAGCTAAACAAATTGTAAAGGTGGCACTAAAAAACAAAGCATTTCAAGTAATTCAAAATGGTACGCAACGCCAAGGAATTCAGAACTTTACCTTTGTGTCCGGACTCTAGACTCGACATGCTTGAACCATCTTTAAGTTTTGATCCTGATAAGAAACTTGTCCCCGACACACACACACTAATTGCAGTGGGCCCCATCTTTATTCGTAGAATGAAGAGTAACCCTAACCGTAGAACCGTACATGCATAGTTGTTGGTTCAGGCCCTCACCAAACACACTGCACTATCAATGTATAACTTGCAGGAGGTTTTGTAAAAGTAACAAAAATGAATGCAAAGTTGGACAGAACAAAAGAATGAAAAGGCTGCACTTCATTTAATAAACTCGTGGCCTTTATATACAACCTTACAACCAACAACTTGCAATTAAAATATTCTCTAAACCTCACAAAAGGATTCCTTCTATCAACGGGTATAATCTTAACGGGTCTTCAAACGGTTACCATGAATTGGTCAAAAGTTTCGACATCCACTATACTTGGTCAAACACCAATGCAAATGCTTTACTACTCCAAATGTTTCCAGCCATGTAGATCATATTTGGAGTGAAGTTTCCACGCATGCACATTAACAAGAAACTTCAAAACCATCTATAATACTAATACTTGACCCGAAAGCTGCCTATCCGTTACCGTAAACAGCCCATACTTGACCCGTACCCAACCGGTAAATAACCCGTAATCAAGATTAACCCAACAATAGTAACTTAATTGGGATTAACACCTCATGCTATCAATGGTGTTTAGGAACAAATAGCTACACATAGAATAAAGCACATACCTTTGTGGATCACCTTCGATTTGTAGAGTGAATCGCTACCGAAATCAAAATTGTACAACCCAATTCATCAAATTAACAAATAATCAATCAAACAGGGACAAGAGCCCTAGATTAGTAACCGTTTCTCAAATTAAACTAAATCACAAAATTAGAAGTAGCAGAGATTGATATATGTATAAACAATGATAAAACAAACACTAACTTCCTGCAAAAATGAGATTAATCAACAACAAAAAGTGAGATTAAGGAATACCTGCTCAAATGAAATCTTCTTTTTAGGAAGTACTGCATAACCACTACAATTACAATACAATTAATCAGGAAAGATGGCATAATGATAAAAAAGACAGGTCACCTGAAAGTGTGTTGCGATAATGCGATTGCCTGTATGGATTGACCATTTCTGATTATAAACAAACCGGATATGAAACTGATATTACATTAAGTTGGAGATTTCAAACGAATGAACTCAAATGAATGGAGACGATTAATATAGGATTCAATAGAGTGGGATGGGGTTACAATGAAAGAATGTAATGAAAGAATTGAATGGGGTAAGTGATGGTTAAGGGCTGATGTCGATTCAGATTACTGTAATACTTCATACTTGAAGAATTGAATGGGGGTAACGCTGTATTGATTGGGGGTAACGGTTTGGTTTATGAGGTTCAATTCTTTCATCACCATGAAGTTATTAGCAGGAAGATGAAGCTGACATATTATATAAAACATTAAATTGGGAGGGGTTAGGAAGAAAGTGCATTATAGGGGCATTAAGGTAAACAATTTTATACATTTAACTAAAATGTCATAACAAATTTACTAATATACCCTTCTAAGTGTCTTAATGTTCCACAAAGTTCCAATTATACCCTTATTATGTAAGCATAAATCACTTGTGCATGTTGCTTCTTAAGTTGTACGAAATTGAAAATTACTATCCTAGCCGTCACTCCTCCTTAATAAGATAATATAGATTATATAACACGTTATAAAATTATGAATATAGTGTTGCAATGTGTTTGTTTTAGCTACGTTTTGATAAATGTTTTGCTCAATGTCTTAGGAGTCAAACATAATAAATTGAGAGAATTACACAGATTGTCCTTTAGTTTTACCCAAAATTGCATGTTCTGTCCTTTTTTTGAATTTTTAACTCCCTGTGTCCTTTGTTTTGTGCACTTGTTACACCCTATGTCCTTTAGGGTAACGTCCGTTAAAAAACTCCGTTAACTCAGTCATGTGCCCCTCACGTGAGGGGCAATCCTGTCTTTTCACCCTCAAAAGGACAATATGTGTAATAATAATAATAATGATGATAATAATAATAATAATAATAATAATAATAATAATAATAATAATAATAACTAGTCACACTTCTAAAATCCAACGTCAACCAGTTACAATCCACCAAAACATGAATCCAAACATTGCCATTAACATTTGATTTCAATTTCAACACCACAATTATTCAAAACTGTCAAAAAAATAAAAATAAAAAAATAAATAAACTAAACAGTCTATCCATTCATTGAATCTGCAAATGATAATATCACAAAGTTAACATCAAAACAAGATTCAATAAACTAAGATGCACCAAAAAAACTTAAACCACTAATCAATAGATTCACATCGACAAACCTATCTAACTACACCAATAGCCCACAAAAACTTAGTTTCTTCATCACCAACAACCAACCGAATCAGTCAACCCATCCGCATCTAACCTGACCCGGGTTCTGTGAACAAAATACACATGGGAATCACTGAACTTGCAACCGTTAAGTACACGATAATCGAGTCATTTACGCTGCGAATAAAGCCTGACTCAATGTGAACCGGACTCAAAGCAACATCAACAGCTGACATTGTCTCAAAGCTTTCAGCTTTATCAAGAAAAGATCAAATCTTTTGCTTTGTTACAACAACATTTCACAAATATTAATCAAAAACAGAGGATAATTCCTCTTCTTCTCTCTTCCATTAACCCACAAATCTGTGAACAAAAACCCCCAAATTTGTCTCTTCTTCTCTCTTCCATTAACCCACAAATCTGTGAACAAAAACCCCCAAATCTGTGAACAAAAACCCACAAATCTGTGTTCACGATCAATTACAACAAAAAAAACCCCAAATCCGTGTTCACGATCAATCACTCTAAACACCACCACCGGTGGTCGCCGGAGCATATGGTCGGAACCAGTTGTGGTTTTGTTTGTTGAAGAAGAAGATGTTGATTATGGAGGAGGCGGTGATAGATGGTGTTGGTTGTTGAGTGGTGATGGTACCGGATGAGGGTGTGGTTTCGGCCACCGGTCCCTGAGGATGGTGGTGGTCTTGAATCCCTCTCCACCGGTCCCTTTCTCTCTATATATAACAATAATCAGGAGGGTGGAGGTGGTTGCCGCCGTCGTCGGCCGGAGCTCCGCCTTGGTGGCGGCAGTTCCTCTTTCTCGATCGCTCTCTCTCTCTAAATATTATGTGGAGGGTGTTTGGTTGTGAGATGAAAGAAGCAGACAAGATATGTGTGTGTTAGCAGCATCAGACGAAAAGACAATATTGCCCCTCACGTGAGGGGCACATGTCTAAGTAAACGTTTGTTTTTAACGGACGTTACCCTAAAGGACATAGGGTGTAACAAGTGCACAAAACAAAGGACACAGGGAGTTAAAAATTCAAAAAAAGGACAGAACATGCAATTTTGGGTAAAACTAAAGGACAATCTGTGTAATTCTCTCTAATAAATTTATGTTCTTTACCGTGACAAACCGAACCGATATCGTTCAAACACATCGGTACCGGTACTATTCATTTTTATAGTTTAGACGATACTCTGATATAAATGTTACCGAAAACAGAGTTGTGTTTGCAATATATTAATTTTTGGTATTGTATGCTATGTCGAGTACCAATTTCATACAAGTACCATGAGTCCATGACGAACAGAACCAGATAGCGTCGGACAACATCGATACCAGTATTTGTTTTGTTAGTTTTCGATCGATGTAAAGCATATGTTGATTTCTATACCAAGTGTCGGTATCGTACTGGTACTGTGACGGAACAAAGCTATCCTGACCGAAAGCCTGATGCGTAGCGCATTGCGCCTCCGTAACACGAGGTAACTCCATCTAGTGTGTAACAAATATGGATCATGGCCACTTTCGTGGTTTTGCTGGTAGTTAATCATTAAGATGTCAGGAGGAAGAGTGAAACCAAAGTATGATATTGTCAGGCTGCCATGTTATGGTGCAAAATCTCTCATAGGTGTCGATATAAAGTCTCCCTGATCAATTGTTATCATGTGTGCGGTTGTAAGTTGATATGTTCTTTGGGTCCATTATCCCACAATAGTGGAATACAACGAGTAATTTAAAAGAAAGTAAAATATGGTCTCTAGAAAGGATTTCTTTTTTACATGTTATCGTTTGACTTCTAGATAATAATAAGGGTTGGATTGGGGTATTCTACTACAAAAATTTTAAAAATAAGAACGGTGAGAAGCCACTAGAAAATGACATGTGTTCAAATGATTAAACAACTGGGAATGGTAATTTTGTCAAAAGATTACGCACATGCAAGTCACATGCCATTTTTACCTTCATTTTTTAAACGTCCGTAACTTTTTTATACGCCATCTTTTAAAAAAAAAATTATACCACAAAATTGAGAGTTTTTTATCTTTAATATGAGTATCATATTGTTATATTTTTGAAAAAAAAGTCGAAAAGCCAATTGTGTAAGACACAAAAGAGATAACATAAAACAAATGAGTACCAATTAAATATGCAATTAATAATAGGGTATAAAACACAATAATAGTCTAATAAAACACAATGAACGACATAATAAAGACATAATTAACAGAAGACTAAAACACAATGAATACTTTTGAAAAAAAAGTCGAAAACCCAGCTGCATAAGACACAATGGACGACATACTAAAGACACAATGAACAGAAGACTAAAACATAATGAATACTTTTGAAAAAAAAAAGTCACAAACCCAGTTGCGTAAAACGTAATGGACGACATACTAAAGACACAATGAACATAAGACTAAAACACAATTAATACATTTGAAAAAAAAAGTCGAAAACCCAGTTGCGTAAGACACAATAGAGATAACGTAAAACACAATGAGTACCAATTAAATATGCAATGAACAATAGGGTATAAAGTACAATGAACAGTCTAATAAAACATAATGGACGACATACTAAAGACACAATGAACAGAAGAGTAAAACACAATTAATAATAGACTTAAATACAATAAACAACATAATAAAACACAATGTACACCACAAATACAAAACCCATTTACGTAAAACACAATGAAAAGCATACTAAAAACACAATGTACAAAGTTAAATCATGTGTAGACTAAAAATCATAAATAACATATTTAATTTAAGAATACGACTCATTTAACGCCTAGTGTATCATATACTCCCTTTTAACAATTTAAACTTATTATACTAGATCTTAACGACATTTCTTGTAAATTTATGTTTTTTAATTTTTTTGTCAAAGTGGTTAGTTGGAGAATGAAGCAGGTGAACGCAAAGTGTAGAAGTCCAGGAAAGAGATGAATATCAATTATGAAAACATTGAACCAATTTCATACCCAAAATGTCCGACTAAAGTGTACATGACTGCTCAACCCACTTTAAGACTCTATACCAACCTTATATCATCTTATTCGTTGCACCAAATGTAGTAATTTTATGTTTACATTTACAACATTCTGTAATCACTAATCTAATCCAATAAAAATTTGACACGGTTTATGAGTGAATCGATTGATGAAAAAATCACACGCTTGGTTTTATATGTATGACATTAATTTGATTTATAAGGTTTGAATAAAAATTAAGATATTTGGTTACACGTGCATGTTTTTAATTAGAAATAGATGAAAGAAAAGACTATGAAAACAACGGTTAAGTATTACTATAATCACCATTCCCTTCAAGTCTTCAACTAGTTTATACTAATGTGATTGCCCGCACATTGCAGCGGGTATGTCTGTTTTGTCGTCTTCTAGTTGTTGGGGTTTGTGGCCCGTGTGTGAGGTTTGTGGGTGAATTCTAAACATAACCACATTCCAAAAAGAATATGTATAAAAAATAAACAGGCGTTTACACTTTACACAATCTCGATCTAGGTTATAAATTGTTGACCGAGCATTGAAATTGTCAAATCCATACCGTTATCTCAAAGTCCCAAACTACATAGACTGCCGACTTACCAAGTTACCATGAATGGATCATAATAGGTGAAAGCATGTGACATGGAAATAAGCCAATACCTTAATTCACTTAAATTAATATAGTTAGCTAGTCTAGTGGTATGAAGTCATAAAATTTATGTTAAAAGAAATAATAGAGGAAAAAAAAACCATCTTACAAGTACAATAGGTGGAATAAAATTTCATGGACGTGTTTTTAGGTAAACGCCACTCTTCACTATCATTGGCAAACCCTTCCAATAGAACCTTCACCAATCAATACATTTGATCCAAAATTCTTGTTTTCTCTTTCGGTTAATTAAGCAAAAGTGCGGGCACTTCAACTATTAGTACTTCTTTTTGCCCATCAAAATTTTCTATCGGTTGTATTTTGTCCTTTTGTTGTCCTACATTACATGTAGAAAAAAACATTATAATTATTCCAATGTTCAAACCATGATAGTCATTAATTGCTATATCTGAAAACAGTATTTGTAAAGTGGTGATGATACATGGAAATGTACAATTTTTACAAAGTGGTCAATCTTAGGAATGATAAAGATGTTCCAAAATAGTGTTCTCCCGCTACGTTTCTTATTTCTTTTTATAGTGGCTAGTTGCAAGAACGATGTGTAGGTGGTGAGGTCATGGTCGTGTCAGTGGCAATGTGTAGGTGGTGGTGATGGGTGGCAATCACTCAAATCTAGTAGTTTAACTGTATTCACACAAAATCCACTAATTTAAATTTGTAAATTTAAGAGAAAACAACCAACACATAATGCGAATTAGGGATGTTATATAATGCATAGATCAATGCTTCATTGCATCCGAACATAAGTAATGTAACAAGCAACTTTGTTACAACTTGAACTAAAAGCATATATACAAGAAGTTGTTAGGACATTCCAACAACAAAATAATAAAAAAAAAAAAATCATGTTAGACCATGAATACTTGATGTATTCTTTTTTTGGTGATATTGATATACATTAGTACAAAGGGCCACCATTTTACCAAATATTCATATATTATAATTTTAACCACTTTTAGAAGAAAAAAAAATAACATAGTAAAGGTGAAGAGCATTATGGGGTTTCAAGGATTACAACATTCAATTGGGTGTTTATGGTGTTTATGAAGGGGTTACATCTTTATGTGGATACAAAAAGTGCATAAGAGATATATACAATTAGTATTAAAGGTTGTACATGAGGGCAAGGAAGAAATTGACAAAAAATTAGAGACTTGTAAAAGACCCTTGGTATACCATATTAATTTTGGACATATTTGCCCATGTCTCTTCCTTTATAATAGTGGCTAGTTGCAAGAACGACGTGTAGGTGGTGAGGTCTTGGTTGTGTCGGTGGCAATGGGTATGTGATGGTAATGGGTGGCAATCACTCAAATCTAGTAGTTTAAACTGTATTCACACAAAATCCACTAATTTAAATTTGTAAATTTAAGTAAAACCTGTCAACACATAATGCAAATTAGGGATGTTATATAATGCATAGATTAATGCTTCATTGCTTATGAACATAAGTAATGTAACAAGCAACTTTGTTATAGCTAGAACTAAAAGAACATATACAAGAATTTATTAGGATATCCCAATAAAAAAAAGTATTCAAGTTAGATCATGAATACTTGATGTATTCTTCTTTTGGTGATATACATTAGCACAAAGGGTCACCATTTTACCAAATATTCATATATTATAATTTTAACCACTGTTAGAAGAAAAAAAATAACATAGTAAAGGTGAAGAGCAGTATGGGGTTTCAAGGATTACAACATTCAATTGGGTGTTTATGTTGTTTATGAAGGGGTTACATCTTCATGTGGATACAAAAAGTGCATAAGAGATATATACAATTAGTATTAAAGGTTGTACATGAGGGCATAAAAGGAAGAAATTGACAAAAAATTAGAGATTTGTAAAGGACCCTTGGTATAGCATCTTAACTTTGGACAATTTAGACATATTTGTCCATGTCTCATCCTTTATAATGTAGTATAGATACTTATTATAATATATATATATATATATATTTAACAGCTTAAATTACATCAAATCCGTCTTCAACGCGGCTCGAACACTTGACCTCTTAGGAGGTAACACTACATTAACACTTTAAGTCCAATAGCTTTGCCAAATTGACCCAACCCCCACCCTAAGCAATCTTGATATAAACGAGCGATTTAGATATATATTTTATTATTTATTTAACACATCCACTTTCTCATTTTCTTTGTTTAATCTTATCATTTCGTTATATGCTAATTAACACAAAGCTTGTTAATTATTAACATACATTTGAATATTTTTTCTTAAAACATGAAATATATACAAACTAGTGGTAAAACTACTATCAAAATGTATAAATAACTAAAGAGACTTACTTGAGATATTTCAAATTAATTACCTAACATTAGTTGCTTTTTTTAAAACGAAAACTCACACTCTAATTCTACTATTTAACTACATCTATTTGTCTACGACGACGACTGATCCCTCAGCGCTTGAACATACAACTCTTATTCAACAACTTAGCACCCTAGGCCAAAGACCCTTTTAAGCTACTTATGATAATTACAATGTGTGTAAAGTAGGAAACAACTAAAACCTGATGTATGCCTACGCCAATTGTGACTCGCTTCTCAAGCAACTTTTATCAACTATGATATTTTCAATGGTTCATCCTAAAACACAATTTGTCTTCCCTACCTCCTAGCATCATATTTCACCCATATTATGCATTAAAGGTATATTAATTATATGTTTTTTTGCACCACCATACAAAAGGACAAAGGCATAACAATATAACATGACACAATGATTATTATGCAATATAGTGTATAATAACCACTAAATCAAACCCCTTTGATAAGACAAAAACTCTCAAAGTCCACTATGAGGTTTATTGACTTTCAACTTTCACCTTAGTGTTAGTGAGATTCTTTGTTCTCATTTTCACCAAACAAACTCCAAACCCTTTATGTGAGGTTTGTAATCTCAATGGTAAACGGCCATACCTTCTCATTACCATTGCATATCTTATTAATCAAGAATCTAACACGTACGCAACCGAAGTTAAGTAGCATGCATTATTCAATTACAAGTTAGACTACCGCACACCCATTACCACTTTATTTTTTATTTTTCATCAAATGCTTTTACAAAATTTATGACCAATTTTTCAGTTACATTTTTTACAAAATTAGCAATGCACTTGTTTTTGGTTGTTACTTCTATCATCGATTAAGATTGGTCGCAACTTTCTTTTTATAATAAGTTATTATTCATACATCGATCTTCTTCTAGTCATAACTTTATTAGTTTAATCTTGTAGCATACCCAATTTTGGTCAGAGATTGAGACATTAGACCAAGCAATGAATGCTTGCAGTTGTAATCTCATTTTCCCCACGCTAAACTTGACCTGGAATTTTTGGCATCAACCCTAATATACCATTTTTATTTAAGCTTCGGAATGCCATAAATATTATTAAAAAAACACACCTTATCTAATTTTCCTATCTTTATATAATACTTATATTTTTATTTAACCTTCGGAATGCAATAAATATGAGTAAAAAAAAACACACCTATCTAGATTTCCTATCTTTATCTAATACTTATAATTTCAAATTTTTGCAATATGAAAGGCAACTTTAGTACTTTGAAAATTTGAAACCAACACACACGTATGAACATGGATGAAATACGAAATTGTTTTTATGAGAAGTGTACACAATCAGGGTATGTTTAGCAAAACTAGCTGGTGGTTGCAAGCTGGAAGCTTTTTAAATATATTTTGGTGTTTGGCAGAGTAGCTGGAGCTTTTAATAAATTGTAAAAAATGACCAAAATGGGCATAATTAAAAACTTACGGAGTATAAGGAAGGTTTTTATTTTATTTTTATAATAGAATGTGTATTTGTGTCATTTACTCATTAAAAGCTTGTAGCTACTATGAGTTTTTTCATTAAACGCTAGTACTAGCAGCTTTTCACTATAGAGTTTTTTCTTCTAACCTAAAAGCTTCTAGCTTCTTCAACCAAACAAGACTTTTTATTAAATAAGAGTTTTTTCTTAAAAGTTTGAAGCTCCTAAAAGCTCCTTACCAAACATACCTTTAATCTGGACCGTTGAACAAGACAAATCACCATCATCATCATCATCATACTCAGTTAATCCCACCTATAGCAAAGCTAAGGTAGGGTCTGAGGAGGGTAATATGTAGACAGCCTTACCTCTATCCCCTGAGAATAGAGAGGCTGCTTCCAGTGAGACCCCCGGCTCGATGTGGTTTTGTATAAAGCCTTGGACATAAGGCACATAACACTTAGCAATCGGGACAAACTCGATTGGTGCATGTACCCCCTAAAAGGTATATAAAAGGTATATAATTTTCGTATATCTCATTATTTTTTTTAATATACCATAATATCGATCATTGTACCATAATAGCAAAGTCTGGCCACCTGGGTACACACTTGGCGTAATGCACTCACGCTTGCGATAGCAGACAATGCAGGTGAGTCGGTGACCTGGCCAGTCACTAATTCTAGAAGAAATTCACCTTCTCAGAGACTT
The DNA here is from genome assembly GCA_032199755.1 of Ambrosia artemisiifolia. Lineage (NCBI taxonomy): Eukaryota > Viridiplantae > Streptophyta > Magnoliopsida > Asterales > Asteraceae > Ambrosia > Ambrosia artemisiifolia. Next base: position 5,712,497 of record CM063517.1, read on the forward strand.
ACTATGGTAAAATTCCTATCTCGCACATAACGTTTTGTTACGAGACTCCATCCGATGACCCTCTAAAAAGTTCACCTGGATACCACTAGATCACTACACTTAGTTCTCTAATTAAATGTTGATTCTGCATTTAACTAGTTATTTTTATCCTAAAAACAAAATTCACCCGTCTCAAAGGGCCCTCCTATTGAGTCTTGTTGGGTCTTCCATTCAACGAATATAATTAAGAAAAACTTACATAACAAGTGTAGTGTCACTTTCATAACATGATTTTACATTGTGAGTTAACTTAGATTCGAAATGCGTCATCTAACTCAAAGCTTCCATTGACACTCGATTGTGTCTTCTGACACACCACTTGTGCTTCTCTAACAAGCAAAACCTCATCAACCACCCTTATATATAACCTACTTACAATCCACCAAAATATCATGATCACTTCAAATCTTTTATATTTACATTTTTTTTGTCACAAAACTTTCTAATAACTAGCTAGTTGTGAGGTCGAAAAAGGAAGCAAATGGAGGCTTTAACAACCGGTTATGGGCTGATGGGAACAATGTGGGAGCAAGTGAGGGCGCCATTGATCGTGCCATTTATGAAAATAATGGTGACAATGTGCTTAGCCATGTCGATAATGCTATTTGTTGAACGCGTTTATATGGGCCTTGTTATTGTAGTTGTTAAGTTGATGCGTTATAAGGTCGATAAAAGGTACAAATGGGAGGCGATTAAGGAGGATTTGGAGACGGGTAACTCGGTTTTTCCTATGGTTTTAGTACAAATTCCTATGTATAACGAAAAAGAGGTACGTACGATGCAATTCATATACTAAGTTTCTTTTTTTATATACGTTGACTTATAATTTAAATTTTTTTTTGGGTGTATGCATAGGTCTATCAACTTTCAATCGGAGCAGCATGTGGGCTCTCCTGGCCTTCGGATCGGGTCATAATTCAAGTTCTTGATGATTCAACCGACCCGATTATTAAGGTTTAAATAATCATCTACAGTATTAATTAAGGTGTCTGATTATTAATAAAATCATATGTTTTATTTAATTTTAATTGAATATTGGACAGGATTTAGTAGAGTTGGAATGCAAAAGATGGGCAGGCAAAGGAATAAACATAAAGTACGAAATTAGAGATAATAGAAATGGGTACAAAGCTGGTGCTCTAAAACAAGGAATGAAGCACTCTTACGTCAAGCAATGTGAGTTTGTGGCCATCTTTGATGCTGATTTTCAACCCGACCCGGACTTTCTTTGGCGCACCATTCCGTTCCTCGCGCACAACCCGGAACTCGCGCTCGTCCAAGCTCGTTGGAAATTTGGTATTCTTTTGCTCTCGTATTTATCTTTTTTTTTTTAACAACAATTCCTAGACTTTTCTGGGATGAATCTACCGTTGCCCGCACTTAAGGGTGTAAACGAGCCGAGGCAAGCTTGACTCTCGACTCGGTTCGAGCCTAATACTTTGAGCTCGAGCTCGACTCGAATGTAAAACCCACGAGCTCGGCTTGCTCGAAATAAGTTTAGAACAATTTTAAAGGAGCTAAAAGCTCAGCTTGAGCTCGCTTCGATAGCTTATACAAGCCAAAACTCGACTAAAGCTCGCATCGCCAATGTTAAATAGTAGGTACACTATAAATAATAATAATATAAAATTTGTTTAGGCTAGTGAGCCTAAACGGTCTTTGTATGAAAAGCTTGAGCTCGGGCTCGATAATTAAACGAGTCATTTTTCAAGCTCGAGCTCGGACTCAGGCTCGTTAAGGCTTTTTAGCGATTCGATCCCGAGTAACTTTCGAGACGTTACGCATCATTTGCACCCCTATCCGCACTCTCTAGGATTTAAGCTCCTAACATTTTGATTTTGGAATATGGAGGACCCCACTTACCAATTACCACCTTGATGTCCCCTTGAGTACCTCATCTTTAGACCATCCGGAGTGGAGGGGCGGGAAGGAGGGGCGTGATGCGCAATGTGGCACTTGTCGGACCTAGGTGGGGGATGAAAATTATGGGGAGTGGAGAGGGGAAGGAATATTATTATTATTATTATTGTGTGTGTAAACTTTAAAAAAAAAATCAGCCAATCAAAATTCACAACAACAAGCCCCACATCAACCACTTCTTGCCCCTCTTCCCCCCCCCCCCCCCCCCCCCTTGGCGGCGGTGTTCCCGCCCCTTCAAGAGAATGCTATGTTCGAGTGTCGTTCTTTTTAAACCGTTAAGAGGTAGGAAAACGGGTGAGAAAGATAATGGTTTAAATTAGTATCTTTTTAAACCGTTAAGAGGTAGGAAAACGGGTGAGAAAGATAATGGTTTATTTTACTAAAATAGATTTTATTATTATTATTATTATTATTATTTTAAACATACTATAGCAAACATAATATATTTATTTTAAATGATTTAAAGGTTTTATGCAATAAAAGTAAACTTTAACTGATTTTTGAATTATTCAACAAATCAAGCCAAAGTTCAAATATTTTACCCGTTAACGGCCATTGTGGTGCCTGAAATTCTTTTGGTATACAAAACTTCAAACACATTAATTTTGAGACGAATCCCTACGGTTGTTGATGGTGTATTTCAGTGAACTCGGATGAGTGTTTGATGACAAGAATGCAAGAAATGTCATTAGATTACCATTTCACTGTCGAACAAGAAGCAGGATCCGCTACGCATGCGTTTTTTGGCTTCAATGGTATATATATACTTTGGACCCAGTTAATTTCATAGAATTTGAAATCAAACACACTTAGAGATTCATGTAAGATGCTGTTATATATTGACTATAGGGACTGCGGGTGTTTGGCGAATTTCGGCTCTTAATGAGGCTGGTGGCTGGAAAGACCGAACGACCGTTGAAGACATGGATTTAGCGGTTCGTGTGAGCCTCAAAGGATGGAAGTTTGTATATGTTGGTGACCTCAAGGTATATAAACTAATGAAGTTTGTATGTTTATATTATATGTATCATCCAAATCTAACGTTTCTATGTTTTACTTGTAAGGTGAAAAACGAGTTGCCAAGTACTTTCAAAGCATATCGTTATCAACAACATAGATGGTCATGTGGACCGGCTAACCTTTTCAAGAAAATGCTCATAGAAATCTCAAGAAATAAGGTTCTATTCTTTTACATTTTAATAGTAGAGATGACACAATAAGCAAGCTAGTCATGTGCACGTTTTTTCTCTTTATATAAAGATAAAACTAGTTCAAATCGATCTATTAAAAGTAAATTGGTCAAAAGTGTCATCTCTACATCATGATTCATGTTTCTATATAATCATGAATGCTTATTACTTCATTTTACGGTGCAGAAAGTAACACTATGGAAGAAGTTTTACGTGATATACAGTTTCTTCTTCGTTCGAAAAATTGTTGCACATCTTGTCACGTTTATCTTCTACTGTGTGATATTACCCGCGACGGTTTTGGTCCCGGAAGTGCAGGTTCCTAAATGGGGTGCCGTTTATATTCCTTCAATCATCTCTTTACTGAATGCAGTTGGGACCCCGAGGTCTTTTCATCTGTTGGTCTTTTGGATCCTTTTTGAAAACGTCATGTCTCTACATCGGACTAAAGGAACATTTATCGGCCTTTTCGAGGCGGGAACAACTGTTAATGAATGGGTTGTCACAAAGAAACTTGGTGAAGCTTTGAAAGTTAAACCAGGTTCCAAAGCTACCAAGAAACCCCGAATTCAAATAGGAGAAAGGTAATTACAATATTTTTTTTTTGTGAAGTCCTTCAGTGACGGAGCTTGAACAAATATATATAGGGGGAGTCAATACGAATAAACTTTTCGGATGAAATACGTTTAAATTTACACTATTGAGTAAAAAACCACCCTTAAATGCTCCGCCCATTGGTCTTTTCTAGTCTGTGAGAATAATGAGTATGAGGCGTGACCGCATGAGCCACTAAGTTACTCTATTAAAGGATTAAAACAAACTGGGACTGTTTTGTGCTCACGAGTCACGCATATGATGGGGATTAAAAATCTTAAACCCAAGTTTAAGTTGGTTCTTAAGAAAATTGGGCGTTTTCAATGAGTTACAACCAGTTCTCTTGGCCCATTATCTATATCCTATTTAGTAATGTCGGTGCTTTTTTTCTACTTTACATCCTCTTTATTTTTTGCTATTACAGATTCAACCCTTACATTTTCTTATGGCTAAAGACTTTTACTCACAATTGTTATTCTTTACTCTTTCTCTCCTCCTACTTTTATAATTTGCATCTTTACTCAAGATTTTGCAATTTACGTTTTTGACTTATAGGTTTTTCCTTTTTTACCCTCTACTTTTGTAATTTATATTTTTACCCCATACTTTTGTAATTTACGTTTTTGCCATATGCTTTGTAACCCTTCACGCCCCTTAAATTTTAACATTTGCGTTTTTACTGCACTGTTACTCCAATTTTACCGCTATCACCCCTCATGTTTTAAAATTTGCATTTTACACTATAACTCCATTTTTACACATCCCCAACTATAACTCCATTTGTTGCTTGCAATGTACCTGCGCCGTAACTGCGTGAGTCTAATTGTTAGAAATTAGATAGGATATGAATAGGTATAAATACGAGTTGGTTTACGTTTCGACTCAAACTTTTTTTTCTTTTGAAAAATTTCAAGTATATCCCTTTTCGTATCTTTATTTGAAAAAAAAACTATTTTTTACGTGCAAAATTTTATATATGTGTTGGTATAAATACAAATTGGTCTACGTTTCAACATAAACTTTTTCTTTTCTTTTTGAAAACGAGTGATGTTAATATAATATGTTTTCATGCTTATTTCATGTGCGCTTCCAATTGGTTCACACTTTCCAGACCGAGTTAAAAACATTGTGTTTTACACTTTTTAGTAATTGTCTTTTACGCATTATGTTTTACGAATCGTGTATAGTGCATTACGTCATATGCATAATGTTTTACACTTCGTGTGTTACTCCATGCTTCGACCCGCCGTACACCGCTGCAACATGCGGTAGGCAAAATACTAGTTAACCACTATTTTACAACACTAGAACACATAACAAAACTAATATAAGAGGCTTGTGCCTGTGGGTCAAGCCCATATGGTAAACATCAACCTAAAAACTGATTATTTGATCGGTAACCAATTTGTTAATATTGTCTTATCTAATTAAGAAGAGGGTTTTATTTTTTATAATTATTACTCCCTTCTCTAACCATTACATTTTTATTGGTTACATGGCTTGGACAGTGTATATATGCTCGAGATCTTTGTTGGAATTTATCTCTTCTTGTGTGGGTGCTATGACTTTTCGTTTGGGAAGAACCATTACTACATATACCTCTTTCTACAATCAATGGCCTTCTTCATCGCAGGTTTCGGCTACATTGGCGTTTTCGCCCCCAATTCTTGAAAACCATATGAATGGACCTGATTTTCAGCTTATCGGGATATAAAAATGTTCAAGTTATTGTCAGTTTGTTATGTTTTTACAATTTTGTTACAAGCAATCAAATCATTCTTTCAATATACATGTTTATAAACACTTGGAATCGGTTTGCTAAGTTATTGTTCACATAATAATGGAATTGAATTACGCACATTTGTTCTTATCTTAGACTTGCAAGAATTCATGATCATTTGTGGATTATGTGTGTGGCTATGCAAACAAAAAACTAATGGTTGTTTCAAAATCTAAACCCTATGTAATCCATGATATGGATTTAAATTTTATAAAAAGGTTCATTTAAGTTTGGCCTAGATTAGAACTGTGTAGATATAAATATATACATTTTTATACTTTAAATCTTCTGAAAGTTAACATACTACAATGACATCATCAAAGGATCGTCAAAAGGGTCCTTATGAAGAGTCGGGGATGCCTCGGCCCCACTGATTTTTAGCTAATTAGTGTAAATTTATCTGTTTTGTCTGACAATTTGTATATATCAAGTCCGGTCCCCATCAATTTTAAAAATATTGTATTTCATGAATTTTGACGTATCATATAAAATTTCAAGCTTCTCGCAAGTGCTTGAATACAGTTTATAAAACCATTAAAAATGTTTCACAGAATCACAGGTTTTGTAAAGTGTGCTAGTTTCACCAAAAATTTCTTTTTAACCTTAATTAATTATTAATATTTTTAACCCTCGTTTACAGTGAACCCACCGAACAAATCTTAAACCCTCCCGTTTACCATTACAATCGCCATTTTAATTAGTCTGTTAAACAAGCTTAGTCCAACGAGTTCAAAGGAAACTGAAAGTCGAATCAAGTAAAGCTATTACAATGTGGTGTCGGCTTCCTTCTTGTTGGTAACGATTGTCTCCAATAGTAAGTCGATTATTCCCTTAAAATACATTCCAGCCAATTCAAAAGCTTCTAATTTTGTAGGCCCGTTGCTTGAACCCTGGAATGTAATATATTCACTATGTACCTAGATCCATAAAAAGTTGGCCCTAGGGCTGCAAACGAACCGAACTTTTAGCGAGCGAACAGACCATGAACCATTCGGCGGGAAGTTTGTTTGTGTTCGTTCGTCACGAACAAAAAATTTTGTTCGTTTAGTTAAACGAACGAACATGAACAGAGGCCACGTTCGTTCGTTTATATTCGTAAATGTTCGGTAACGTGTTCGTTTATGGTCGTGTATGTTTGATAGTTTAATAGGGTTTATAATTTTTATGATTTTTTTAGTTTCTTTTATTTTTATTTATTTTGACCAAATAAATAAATATATGACTATATTGGATCAATAAATTTACTTTTAGTATCTACGCTCATTATATGTTTCCACTTTCTAGTGCCGAAGCCCTCCGCCATGCACCTCCGACGCCCTCCTCCATTCACCTCCGAAGCGAATTAATTTTTTTGAGACACTACTTTATTATGTTTATCAATATTATCTTAAGTACTAAGTATATTTGGATAATTAAGTTACATTTTTTGTGGATCTAGCTAATGTCTTAATGTATGTATGTATATTATATCTTATTCGAACACTTCTTGGTGTTCTTTTGTGTTCATGGACACTTGTTTGTGTTCGTGTGTGTTCATGAACAAAATTAACAAACAAACACAAGTGTTTTCTTAACAAACGAACACGAACAGAAAATCTCGTTCGGCAATTGTACATGAACTGTTCGTGAACACATAATTTCGTTAACAAACAAACACGAACAAGGCCTTGTTCATGTTTGTTCGGTTTGTTTGCAGCCCTAGTTGGCCCACCTTAAAATTTTTTTAATGAAATGAGCATTTGTTTGTAGAGACATAGAAACATCACTTGGGCTCGATTCCTCCTACCGTTTTAGTGTAATAATTTTCGATTAGAGAAATTGAAAATCAGTTTATAAGAGCATCCACAAGGACTAGGTAAAATGTCTAAAATACTATGGACTAAATGGTTAAACGTAGATGGGTTCAATGAAATGGAACCTTTTGGATGAAATTACTAACTAGTAAATGTGACCAAATGTAATGGAGAATTTTAGCAGTTCATTCTTTAATATAATAGAAAATATATCTATGTTGTTTGTGTGCTTATTTATTCATGGTTTGGTTTCAAACCGTGAAACCAGTAACCGGTTTAGTTTCGTGGGTAGTTTTAATATAAGATTTCGGTCAGTCAGTTTAGAAAATCCTCAATCACAAATTACAATGATAGTTTTGGTTTTGACCAAAAGCAGGCTGTAAAAAAAACTAACTAAACTGAACATTTTTTCATCCAATGGATTCAGAGTTCTAATGGTTTGGGCTGCCTTTTCCTTTGTATCAAAAGTCAACTAGTATGTCAACTTTAGCCCATTTATAGATATCAGGAGAGTTTTTAGGGTATGATTCACCTTGACCACAAATAATGGATTAAAAATATGTTTTGACTTGGTTATCAAACCCTTATTTTAAGTTACCTCAAAACATCATCCACCAGTTTTTTTAATTCAAAGAGTCAATTGCCAAAACAAAAGAAAAAACAAAAAAAAGACATTAAGATTTAACCTCAAGGCATGAATATCAATAGGGAGAGATGCAATACATGAATGGAAATGGTTAAATGTGAGATCCATATAGAAGAAAAACAAGAACAAAATAGAGAATGTGGCTTTCCAAAAGTTCTAGTACTAACTTCTATGGCGGTGGAGATGCGCGGCAACAACGCAAACCATCCGCCATTGTGGCGGTAGCTATCGACAAGGATAAATACAGCCATCACGCTCTCAAATGGGCGATTGAACAACTTCTCACCCGTGACCAAACCGTTGTTCTCATCCATGTTAATAACAAAACTCCCACCATGGGTATGAAATTCTTTAGAATAAAAATGTAATTAGTTTTCACTAATTAGTTAGATTTCTTTAAAAACTGATCAAATGTTGTGGATGAAGAAGGGGCAACGCCTGATGGAGACAAGCAACAAAATGACAAACTAATGAAAGATTTGTTCCTCCCTTTCCGTTGCTTTTGTACACGTAAACACGTATGCACCTTCACACTTCTTTTAGAAATTAAAAAAAAGAACATTATATGTAACACCCTAGCCAAATCCTACCTCGTTTGTGGATAAATGTTGGGTTCATAATAAATGTCCGATTTCAAATATTATAAACGCGTATATGAGTTTTGATTTAAAATACATTGCTTTTCTGGTTGCAGGTACAATGCCTAGAGGTTGTACTTGAAGATATCAACATAGCAAAAGCATTGACAGAATATGCTTCTCAATTTGCAATAGAGTTCTTGGTGTTAGGTGCAGCCTCGAAACATGGTTTCATCAGGTGATAATATTCTTCAAAAGGATTGTTACTTTGTTAGCTACAACTGAAAGTATATATTATTTCCAGAAACTGAATGTTCGAATAACCGTTTTTTTCTTCCTTTTTTGGGCCAAATGATGGTTGATGGAAGATTTAAGCCGGCTGATGTTCCTACACTCGTAACGAAGGCGGCCCCTGATTTCTGTACCATTTATGTCATATCCAAAGGAAAGATCTCTAGTGCAAAGAAGTCCTTAAAACCTGCCCCGTTTGTTTCTCCATTGTATGATCAAATCAAAGAGCAATCTAACACCGCCACCGTTGCCAACACCTTCTCATCAGTTGCACCTCCTATCAATAATTTTCATGTTAAAGGTTTGTTTCTTTTTTTTTCTTGCTTTTGACAAATTACGCATGGTAAGTTAAATTTTGCATTTGTTACTAACTTTTGAAAATTTACCCAGAGGGTTAAAAAGATAATTTTACATGATAAACAATTTTTTTTAATGAAGATCTATCCTAGGAAAGTTAAGATCAAATATGAAATTCCGACTTATCAAATGAACTATTGGAACATATATTATTAGTGGGAAGCCCATGGGCTCGGTTATCCATCTAGGGTTTGGTTATTCGTGTATAAGCGCGGTGGAGACGGTAGAGAGCCTTGGCTCTGATACCAAGTTAGATAGGTAAAAGACTTGATTGATCATTAATTCAATAGATGATTACATTATATAGAGATTGTACGAAACCCTAGATAGCTAACTGAGCCCGTGGGCTTCACATTAATAATATAGGTTCCAATATGAACCATCCGTGTGAATTACTCTTTCTTTTATATTCTACCTTAAAGAAAAATATTATAATCATATGAATATATCATAGTTTTAGATCACTGATTTTTCCTCATAAACTTTAGCCTTGACACTTGACATTGAACTAGGCTAAAGTTTAGGCGAATATATCATGACCCGAGGTTTTATGCATTGAAAGTAAAATTTGGGGACTTTTGACCCGTTTCCTTTTAAAGTGTTTTGGGACTTGGTTTTGTTTCTTATTTTGGCTCACACATGATATAGAGAATCCATTAGCAGCACCCGAAAAGATACCAGAGAAGCCTCGTCCCGTTCATGAAGAACTTGAATCATTTACGTAAGTTTCAACAGCTAATGGAATAGTACTACATTATGAAACTGATAAAATTTTACTTAAATTTATACTAAATATCAGATCACCGTTTACCCGACCCGGAAAAGCAACAAATGCAAAGTTGCTGATGCTCGGAGACCTGACAGAATCCGAAACTGACATATCATTTTTAAGTGCCGCAACACCCAACCCTGATCGGATTGCCAATTCTTTGGATAATGACATGGACTTGAGCCCAACCGCACCTGCATCCTCGCGTATGTCAACTAGTTCAGATCATATTTTAGGGCCCGCTTATGTTGGAGCCCGTGGATCTGTAGATTTATCGGCTTCAGCTCTGGTAAACAATCCCATCTCACTAATTTAAACAATACTAACAAATGTCGCAATTTGAACCCATTTACTTATGAATGAAGTGATGCGCGCTACTTTTGTTATAGACATTTTTTTTGTTTACTAAAAACTTTTTGTCTAGCAAGACAACATACTATTTTTTTAATCCTGTCTCCTTAAAAATGTTTTTGGTCCTGTTTGTGTCATCAAGTAACCGTAAACTTGTTGTAAGTTAGTAAACATGGAGTGGACAGCTAACATGATGCATTCGTGATGTGTAAGTTTCAAGAATGATCAAAATATGAATCCGACCCGCAATAAAATGTTCCTGACCCTTACCTGACCGCTCATGTTGCCAACCTAACGTTCTAACATACATTAACAAATTAAAATCCATTCGTAGGACGAGGACAGTGAAATGAAAAGGCTGAAGATGGATCTCATGAGGACAATGGAATTATACAGTACGGCCTGCAAAGAATCACTTACCGCAAAAGAAAAGGTCGTTTATTTTTTCTGGTAATTGTAGGATAACCTTGGATTTGTTTAAAGAAGATAAAGAACACAAGAAAAAGAATGTGGTGGCACTGGCTGTACGTGGATTCATTTTATGTGATTCGGTTATTATTTTACAACTAATCTACAAGTGCAACAGGCGGGAGAATTGGAACGGTGGCGTGCAGAAGAAAAACTAAAAATGGAGGAAGAGATGAGGAGAATGGTAGAGCAAGAAAAGAACATGAACATAGCGGCCATGGAGAAAGCAGAAGCGTCTAGAAGAATAGCAGAAATGGAATCACATAAAAGAGTAATTGCTGAAATGAAAGCACTTTCGATAGATGATGATGATGAAGGCCATAAATTTAATTATCAAAGATACACCATTGAAGAGATCGAACAAGCTACAAAGCATTTTGCAGCGTCCGGAAAAATTGGGGAAGGTGGCTATGGTCCTGTTTTTAAAGGTGTACTCAGTGATAATCTTGTTGCAATTAAGGTCTTACGTCCAGATGCTGCACAAGGAAGGTCACAGTTTCAGCAAGAGGTATATATATATATATAATTCCAAATAATCAATGTTTTTATAACCTGACCAGTAATTATATTACTGGTTGGATCGGTCTTAAAACCTGAACTAGTTATAGCTATAATTATAATTATATTAAAAACACTACGTACTTTTTATGAAAACTATTTGTATCATGTATAAATCACTAGGTACAACTGTTTATGCAATTTCGTTCTCTAATTTTATTATGTATTGAAAGATCATCTATAAAGGTGCATTCAATACAAGACGATTTTAGATAATGAATTGCGAGAACCACATAATTATACAGTTATATGTAGTCCATGGAACCAATTTAAAAAAAAAATGTGACAGCACTTTTTGGAGTGGATTTACAATGTTAACAAGATATGAAAGTTTAAATAAACAAAATACGAAGACTGAAACAGTAAAAATAAATGAATTTGTAGTCCAGCTCTTCTGTTTAAGCGGTAACTAGCCTGTTCACATAGGGACAGTTTAAATAGACTTAACCAGACTAGTTACTAAGTGTTGTATTCTTATTGATTGATGACAGGTGGAAGTGTTAAGTTGCATGCGACATCCAAACATGGTACTACTCCTAGGAGCCTGCCCAGAATACGGTTGTCTGGTGTATGAATACATGGCTAATGGCAGCTTAGAAGATCGGCTACTCAGAAGAAGAAACACTCCACCATTATCATGGCAAATCAGATTCAAAATTGCCTCAGAGATAGCTACAGGCATCTTATTTCTCCATCAAACCAAACCCGAGCCCATAGTTCATCGTGACCTAAAGCCCGGTAACATTCTTCTAGACGAAAACTTTGTAGGCAAGATAAGTGATGTTGGCCTAGCGCGGTTACTCCCTCCTTCAGTAGCCGATGACATCACTCAGTATCGTATGACATCAACGGCTGGGACCTTTTGTTATATTGATCCTGAGTATCAACAAACCGGAATGCTTGGGGTGAAATCAGATGTATATTCTCTAGGGATCATGTTGTTGCAGATGATCACAGCCCGACCCGCAATGGGCTTGAGTCATCATGTTCAGAATGCTATTGAAAAGGGAACGTTTGGTCAGATGTTGGACCCATGTGTGCCTGATTGGCCTCATGATGAAGCTCTTGGGTTTGCTAAGTTAGCGTTGCAATGTGCTGAGCTTAGGCGAAAAGATCGACCCGATTTAGGGAAGGTGGTTTTGCCTGAGCTTGCTAGATTGAGAGATCTTGGTGAAGCGAGTATGCCCCCATTGATGGTATGATCTTTAAAATTTTGGTCCGTTTACCTAAAAATTTGTTAATTAGATAAAAAAAAATTTATCTTATATGGGTCAAACAAACAAAAGAGAAATGGGAAATTACTATAGACATGGAAATTTAGCCTTCACTAAAGTAGTTAGCTTCATTTCCACAAATCAAAAGCTGTGAATCAGCTTCGCCGGCTAGGATTTAGCCTATACTTTGTGTGAAGTTGTTGGGACTACTAAGCCTACACTTTTTGCAAGGTGGATGAGACGGCTAAGCCACTCTTTTGGCGAAAGCGCCAGCTCTGCCCTTCACTTTTGGATGTCAGTAAAAACTACTTTAGAAAAAGGTCATTGTTTATTTTGGAAATTTTTAGTCAAATATGTCTATTTTGGTAATTTCCCCTAATCGGGTCAAAGTAATTGAAAGTTTTCCCAAATGTATTTTAACACATAAAACTAAATCTTTATATTTATAAAAAAATATTATGTAACTAATAGAAGTATATGTAATCATATAAATAACATAGTGAGTTCTTATGCAGGATGCCAAAGACCCGTCGGAAAGCGGTGCAAGCTAAACCCTAGTGTAGTAATAACTAGGAAATGTGTTTGTAAATACCTTTGACTAAGGTTGTTATTTGATAACCAATAGTTATATAAATGGATGGGTTATACACGTTGGATAATAAATCATAGTAGATAATTATGGTTTGGATCGAAATGGGTAATATATTTGATCACCTAATTAAAACTCTTGATTTCACACAATGTAGACCTTTTTGTAGTTTATAATTTAGTTTCTATAAATTTTTGTGTAAAAAATTCCATTATATATACGGTACATATATCCATATCCTTGGATTTTTAAGGAAATAAATTGGTTTAAAACCCCATGTGTACAATATCAGTGAATATGCAGAAGGTTGGACCACATATGAGAGAACCAAAATGAAAGACAAATACTAATGAAAGTTAAAAACTTAAAATACCCGTGACAGTAAAAAGAACATATACCCTTTTAGTTTAACTCGATAAATTATTAAAGGATATCATTTATGAGCAAAGCCTACTACACATTATACAACTACACACTGGGCCCAAGTTTAAAATTCCGTTACTAATTACTATATTAGGAGTAAAAATTCAACGTCTGAATGCTTTCAGAAGAAAAACCACCCTTGATAGGGCCCATTTAGGCTCGCCCTGGACCAAAATGGCTGTTTAACCTTTTTGTTTGTATTTATTATTGTACTTTAAAGCTCATTAATAATATGCTTGATTTGTAATATTACAACAATGCATATAGTAAAACTATTGGTGAGGTATAGAGATGATGGGATGTAGGTAGATAAGCAAGGCGAAGTTTAGTTCTTATTGTTTTTTTTTTTTTGCTCAGTAGCGTAAATTTATGCGTTTTCGTCCGCAATTTTATATGTATTGAGTCCGGCCCTCATCGTTTTAGGGTCCCGTGACTTTCAATCCCCATGAAAAAAAAATTCAAGCTCCACCACTATAGGTAAGCTTATCTCTACCCTAAGGGTGGACTTTGTAATATTAAATTTATTATCTAAACCGGGTTTAAGATTAACACAATATAAAAAAGAAATGTATCGATATTCTGCACCTAATGAAAGAATGGAAAATCCAGAGTCATTATTTCTTTTTTAACTATACGTGAGTTACTTTATTTATATTAGAGTTAAATGCCAAAATGGCCCCTGTGGTTTGACCCAAATTGCCACTTTGGTCACTTTTTTGAATTTTTTGCCAAAACCACCCCTCAAGTATCGAAAAGTGCCAAAATGACCCATATTTAACTAAGTTTCTAACTGAGGATGGAAAGTCAGTTAAGTCTGAGGGGCATTTTCGTCCTTTCACTCTGTACTTCATCTTCTCCATATAAAACCCCCAAACCTAAAAATCAAGCCAGACCACCCCCATTCTTAGACCACCCTATTCTCAATAAACAAACCAATCTTCAACCTAACAAATGCCCTATCAAAAAACCCCAAATCGTCGCTCCTCTAGATTGACTGGTCACCATAAGAACACTAAAACCCCTGAACCTGCTCCTAAATTGCTTGAAGGTGGGGAAGTGAGGCAAGGGAAGCATGAAATCCACCGAATCCCTCTTGCTAACATCACCACAGCTGAGAATTCTCTCTCCCCTGCCTCAATTCCTTCGAAAACAGAGTCCATTGGGAACCCTAAGAAGACGAAACAGGTGGATGACTGCTCAGTGCCAACCTCGTTTGAATAAGCTGTGTATTCGATTAACCAAGGTAAGAATCCTAACCCATTACCTGTTACTCCGTCTAAATCACCTTGTACGACAAATTCTATAGCGGCTGCTATCCAGGTCACCGGAGATGGTGACCGGAGTTGCAGAGTCGTCGGAGTTCCGACGGAACAGTTGATATATCCACCGTTGTTTCTGCTGCAGATTTTGGGGTGGCGGAGACTCGGTATCGTGACAAGGTGTTGTTTTGGTGGTAAAGGGTGGGGTGAATGTAGAGAGAGAAAGTGATGGTTTGGTGGTGGAGGACGACGGTGGAAGTGGTGGCCGGAGACTGTGGTGGACGGTGAAGGGTGAAGGGTGAAGGGTGGTGGTGGTGGTGGTGGCTGGTGAAGGTTGTGGAGGTGGGTGGTGTTTATATCTGCAGAAGAAGAAGAAGTGGAGGGGGTTGGGATGAAATGACGAAAATGCCCCTGATACTTAACTGACTTTCCATCCTCAGTTAGAAACTCAGTTAAATATGGGTCATTTTGGCACTTTTCGATACTTGAGGGGTGGTTTTGGCAAAAAATTCAAAAAAGTGACCAAAGTGGCAATTTGGGTCAAACCACAGGGGCCATTTTGGCATTTAACTCTTTATATTATTATTGTTTTCTTTAACGACAATTTTTAACACATCGGTAAGGGTTCGTGAACCATTCCTAAACGTGTTCATTTCTTAATTAACGAACATCAACAATGCCTTGTTCGTGTTAGTTTTGTTAGTGTGTGTATAGGTGGAAGAAACAAGTGGTTGAAGGACCGTATGAATAGTACTTGCCATGGTACATAAATACAAAACCCTTTATATATATTTACCATGGTCCATGTATCGCGACAAATAAAGGACCGTATAAATTGTATTTGTGTATCTGTCGAGTTTTTTTTTATCTGTTTGTACAAAAGCATACAAGATAGTGACAAGTTAACAACTTTCCTTTAATATTTAATATTTATTCAATTAGGAAAAACATTAAAATATTTTGTTATTATCATCCGGTACAATTAAAGAAAAGTTAACTCATGTGATTATCAAATATGCTATTAAATGCTTAAATACCAAATAGTGATAAACTAGCGGGATTCAAGAAGTGTGTTGCCGGGAGGACACGAGTGAATTTAATCGGTATTGATTTGTTACACTACCGGTACATGTTAAACAATTTAAAAAAAAAAGAAAGCCCAAAATTAAACAGTATCGATTCAGTTCATTTAAAAAACTAAACCCAAAAAAGCGGCCATCATAAATATAAATTAAATAATAATTTTTAGTTTTTAATAATAATTACTAAAACTAATTACTAAATTTAATTTGAATAACCCGATAAATAAATTAATTAAAAGCCCAGACCAACAAACTATTCGGCCTAACACTCGTAGTTGGTGACAACAAAATATATTTTATGCAAAAATCGACCCCTAAGATTCGTACATTCGCCAACCCCTTAATGGAGCGCACCTCTGACCCGCTGATAAAAACAAAACAAATAAAAGTAAAAGTTATTCAAAAATCCTCCGCCGAGATACAAACCTACGACAATCCCTTATTAGGACCCGCCTCTTACCCGTTGCAATAAGAGCACTTTTGAGTTTGTATCCATTTCGATTTGTATGTATACCATCATAAAAAGAAAATAAATGAAACCTAGTGGATGTCATGTGATGGCATCCACTAGTTAGTTCCACCGCCCTGAAAACCAATAAGGCAGAACAACTATTCTTTTTGAGTTATGTTTTGTATAGAGAGCAATCTGGTATTTTGAGTTGTACTTTAAAATATATGTAATATTTAAAGAAGTACATGGTTACTATTTTATTGAAAGAATAACTAAAAGGTAAATATCCAAATGATTTATGTAATAGTAAAGGGGTGTCTAACGATTGCGGCAGGGAATACAGACACTGTTAATTACGTAACATGTTATTTTTTTTAAAAGAATTTAAAAATTATAATAATACCAATACAATACTCAAATCAAAGATAATAAAATGCTCGTTTTCGCAGTGTAGTTTTTTCTTTTGAAAAAGGGTTGACGTATGAAAAATTTATGATCATTTAAAAACAATGAAAATAATCTATTTAAAAGTCAACTATATGCAATAAAGATATGTATCATATATGTTATAGGTTATATTACTTAAACTCTTAAAATTATATAAATTTGCCTTTTTATCCTTATTGTAGGTAGTTATAAATAAATTGTAACACCTATGATTTGAATTATAATTATATTTTATACATATATACTGAAATGGAGGAGTGTGTGCATGTATATTACAGTCTAGTTTTGGTAGGGGTGTTCAGAATTCGATTCAAACTCGAAAAATTCAAAATTGACTTAGTTTGATTCGACTATCTAGAATTTGAATTTGATTTAATTCGAATTTGTGTGCAATAAATCAAATACGAATTTATGATTTTAAATTCGATTTGATTCGAAATTCAAATTCAAATTCAAATCATACATATATATATTTTAAAATTGAGTTAATTACACCGTTAGTCCCTATGACTTCCATCAAGTTTCAATGTCAGGTACTAACGTTGTGTTACCGAGTTAACTTAAGAGGGGGAAAAAGGAAAAAGAAGGAAAGAAGAATTGTGGTTTTGGGTGGAGTGCAGACAATGACGATGGTATGATGATGAGGTTGTGGTAAGGAATGGTGGTGAGTGGTAGTGAATGACGGAGACGACAGTGGTCATCTCAACTGTTGGTGGTGGTTTATGGAGGATATAGTGGCAAAGTCGGCAAGAATTGCACAAACCCACTCCGGCGAGTACCTGGTGACGATGTAAACTTTTTTGGCCTAACTTCTATTTCCCGACAAATGTAGATGATTACAGTGATTATAGTGGATCGTGATGGTGACAATAAGGTTACCTGGGGTTTCCAACGAACTAAAATGACTCCACCATGACGGGTTCAACAATAGTGGTGAACGGTGGGTTTTATTTAAGAGTTTAAAGTTTTAATATGAATGGACGAAAATACATTCACTTTTAGGGCACGTGAGGGTTATGACAGTTAGTTTTTAACGGTGTTAATGCTTAACACATGAGATTGTAACAAATTAAAAAGATAATGCCTCAGCTTGTTACTCTAAACTCTTGGTATCTAACATTGAAATTTCATGAAAACCGAAGGAACTAACGATGTAATTAACTCTTTTAAATATATATACCTTAACACACACTTTGATGGAACATGGATAAAATATACAAACAGTAGACATGATTTTTCTTATAAAAACAGTATGCATAATTTTTCTACGGCGTTAATGTTAAGTTTGGCGGAACTTGACAAATTATAAAAACAGTAGAGACGATATTAGAAAGTTTGAAGAGGGACTGCATCTCTGATTTACATATAGTTTGCGTAATTACATTACATGATACTAGTAGAGCGTCCGCGCGATGCAGCGGGGAACGTAAACACTTCTAAGGGTGTATATGGTTCGGTTAAGTTCGATTATTAGCCTCAACCGAATCTAAAATCAAAAGTCATCAATTAATTATTCTTATCGGTTTTTGTTTTGGTTGACGCTAATAACCGAACTGAACCGAACACAACCATGCACCATTAGAAATATCTGTGTTCCCTACTACATCACGCTGGCACGCTGTTATAAAGTTGAGTAAGTTTAAGGAGTTAGAGTGTAACTAAGATGAGGAATTAAAGTGTAAAAGTGTTTGAATGACTATTTTACCCTCATTTTAAGGTTGTTTATGAAAATAAAGTTCTTAACTTTTGGGTATCTTAAACTACCATTGGCTCATACATTATAATATATGGTATAGATTAATAATCAAGTTGATTTAAATAGTTAGGTTTCAATTTTCCTATTTTGGCCACATTTTTTTTTTGTTAACTTTTTTTTTCCATTTTGACCACCAAATTTTTTATTTAGTTTTTTTTCCTCATTTTGGCCACGCAATGTTTTTTTTACTTTTTGTTTAAGTTTTTTTTTCCTGTTTTGGCCACCAACTTTTTTATTAAGTTTTTTTTTCCATTTTGGCCCCCGACATAATGCGTTTTTTTTCCCAATTTTGCACGGGTTCGGTTTTTGTTCGTTTATTATCTATATATTTAACGACCACAGAATGAATAGCTGCTTCACTGTAAAGTACGCAGCCGGCCACCGACCACATCCACCGTGCGCCATCTCCACCATGTGCCGCGGACCGCGGGAGATTTCCGGTATTCTCCGCGTAGCCGCTGCCACTTTTGTATTTTCTCATTGTCCAAGGTTAGTCTCTATGCCTTTGTCGGTTACCAGCGAATGGTGGCGACGACGGTTGGTGATGTGGATGCTTGGTGGCTCACCGACATCGATCTGTTTCACCCACTGTTGTCTGTATCTCGCACCAAATCTGTGGTGTGGTTATAACCACCCCTTAAACCGTAGGTTCCATATGTGTGTCAGCCGCTTCTGTGGTGATGATAACTTTTGTTGCCGCCTGAAAATACCCTGAGGTTATGTGATGGCTGGAGTTGGATGGTGGTGTTGTGATGATGGTAGCTGTTAGGTATTCACATGACAAATAAAGAAAGACAAAGATTGATGAAAATGTTGTGGTGATGAGAAAAAGTGAGAGAGTATGAGTTGGTATATAATCATGTGAATGTGGTCTTACTCTGCTCTCCTGAAGTATTTTTTTCATCTTTTTAAGTCACACTTATATTTTACCCACTTTATAATAAATGGATCCATTTGTAGTCTTGGGTTGTATTTTAAAGTTTATAGGAGTGGATGAAGAGAAGAATGAGGTAGGTGGGGAATTTGAAAGAAGATACACACACAGTAGGTCTGTGTGTTATGTTTGTTTAGTACAGAGAAGGGAAAGAAATGTACAAATATAGGCCAAATCAAACTAAGGGTGTTTGGCAACAAGGTTGCAACACAGGGTGTTTGGCACTCTCTATTTCTATATGAGGTTCTCTCAATATAAAATGAGCTTTTAGACCGCTTATAAAATAGAAAATCTTATGGTATTAAATATTCTATTGGTTAATAATTGTGTATACATTTTCCATACAGATTCATTAAAAATTACACGATTATCTTTTCGCGACACATTAGAAGGCACGCACAGCGCACCCTGTTAATAAACCTAGTTTACATTAAAGATGTAATTTGAAGCAAACTACAGTGATATACCTTTTTTTATCAAAATTATTTTTGGTTCACTTAAATGACTTTGAATGAAGGGACCATGCTACACATGTGGACCTACCTGCGTCTACAATAAGTATTTTGCACGGACTAATTAGTAATTTGAAAATATACCTTGATTCTCTTAACTGTCACGTTTAGACAACACGGGAGTGAAGGGGAAAAGAGGGGCATGAAGCGCTATATAGTATTTGTGGGGCCCGTGTTTGAAAGGTGAAAATTGTGGAGAGTGGAAGAGGAAGGGGGTGAAGAGAATAATATTATATTTTTTAGTTTGTGGGTTAAAGTTATAAAAAAATAAAAATAAAAAAACTGGCCAATCAAAAAATTACAACTCACCTTCACCCCCCCACTCCGAACTGCCTTATGTGTATATAATACCAGGGATGAGTATATTGCATCGAATACCGATCCCGTACTGATACCGTCCCGAGCTCATTCCTATATAATACTTCTAGTTTTGAATCTTGTGTGTTACACGGCTTGAATTAACAAAACTTGATTTTAGTTTTGTAATTTTAAATGCGTGGGATCATAAAAAGCGAACGAGGGAAATGAGAATCACAACTTTAAATGCGTAATTCGGAAATTCATAAACAAAATAACTTCAAATTAATTTTGTATTACAAAATGGTGAAGTTTAAATAATAAAAACATGTGCGGTTGAAACCAAATAAGGAATGTATTAAATATAATATTTAAAAGGACATCGATTAAATTTGAAATGGTTAAGGATCCATGTGTAGGTTACACGCGTATACGGTTTAGGTAGAAAAACAAATATTAAGGAATTCTATAATTGTATCTTGTGTACCCTAAGGTTTTTATTTAGTAGGTAAAGTAGAGATACAGATTATATGACTCAAATAAAGTTGAAGGTATTCCGATGAACTAAAGTGATAGTAATGGTAATGTGAGATTTGAAACAACTTTTTAGTAAGGATAGTTTGAGATTTGATTTGGAGTGAACTTTCGAATTATCAAAACTCTTAATAATTTAATTTGTTATTTATTTGGTACTAACTAGTTTGAAGATAATTTATTTTTTAAGGGTGATATTGTAACTTTATTAAAACTACAACCATAAATAATAATAAGAGAAAAATGCAGTTTTCGTTCCTATGGTTTGTCTAAACTATCAGGTTCAGCCCAGGCTTAACACCCTGAGTACCTATGGTTTCATTTTCTAACACTTTACGTCCCTCCTTCTAACGGACGTAACGTTTTCCGTTAGTGTGTGGTGAAATAACTATTATACCCTTAATTTTTTGGGTAAAATGACTCTTATACCCTTCCACCTTCTTCCCCAACCCACCCAACCACCAACCACCCACCACCACCATCACCACCACCTACAACACCACCACCACCACCACCACCACCACCATCTCCACCGCCATTATCATCATCATCACACCCAATCCAATGCTCCAATTTCTCAACAGCAGCAACCTCTCGAGCGACCAAATTGGGGCTTTTTTCATACAATAGAAAAAGTATAGGGTTTGTTGTAAAATCATTATCCAGCAGTGGAGAAGGAGAAGAGTTAAAGAACTCATCGTCAAAGGATGTTGTTATTGATTATGCTCCCGTCAGATGGCCTTATTTTATCGGTACTTTTTAAAAAAAAATTTATGGATGAATCTTGAAAACAGAGAAGAAGATAAAAGTAAATGAATCTGTAGTAGTAACTTAAATCTTGAATTTGAGCTCAAATAGTGCTCATTATACATGTTTCTGAGTCTAAACTAAGCAAGGTAGACAACATTTGTACTGAATTTACATTTCAGTTGATTAAGTTGGGTCCGAATAGAAAAACTTTGATTGTTTCAGTTTGTTTGAAAGGAGAAAAAATAGGTTAAATCTATACCTGAGTATTGATGGATTGGGTGTTGCAGGTGGAATGGAGATGGTGGAGGAGAGAGGAGATGGTGAGGAGAGAGGGTGGCGGTGGAGATGGTGGTGGTGTTGCAGGTGGTGGTGGAGATGGTGGTGGTGGTGTTGGTGTTGCAGGTGGTGGGTGGGTGGTTGGGTGGGTTGGGGAAGAAGATAGGAGGGTATAAGAGTCATTTCACCCAAAAAATTAAGGGTATAATAGTCATTTGACCATAAACTAACAGAAAACGTGACGTCCGTTAGAAGGAGGGACGTAAAGTGTTAGGAAGTGAAACCACAGGTACTCAGGGTGTTAAGCCTGGGCTGAACCTGTTAGTTTAGGCAAACCACAGGGACGAAAACTGCAATTTTCTCTAATAATAATAATAATAATGGTTTATAAAATATGTTTAAAAAAGTATGATATTATCCTAGTTTTTTATACAAATCCTTATTATATGACTTTAAAAGAGTAAACTGCCATTTTCGTCCCTGAGGTTTAACACTTTTTGCCAGTTTCATCCAAAAGTTTATTTTTTCTCAACTGGATCCAATAGTTTTCAAATTGTTGCTCGTTTCATCCAACTCGTAAACTCCGTTAATTGAACTCAGTTAAATAAGGGGCAGTTTTGTCATTTTATCTTTTAACTAAGGGGCATTTATGTCAATTCGTTAGTTTTACCAACTCCATCTATTTAAAACAACAATCAAACAACCCCAAATCATCATCTTCTTCCAAATCTTCTTCCAAAACCCTAATAAATCAAAACCCAAAATTGAACAATGGTGTTGTGTTCTTGTGGATCAGAAACAAATTATGAACCGGAAGATTATAAGGGTCCGATGACAGTCACCATGACTTGGTGACTGTCCGATTACAAAGAGAGAGATGGTTATGGATTGTTGGCTGTCAGAAACAGAGGAGAAGCTTCGGTTGATAGTTGCAGGTTATGTTATCGGAACAGAGGAGAGGATTGCGAGTGGTTTGACGGTGAATGTGAAGGCAACCGGTGATGGTTGATGATTGTTGACAGCAAACAGAGGAGTGTTATCAGGGAAGACGAAGACTTACCGGAAGAATGGTTGCCGGCGCCGGTCACCGGACCGAGGATCTTTCGACGCACACACAGTAGGTGTGTGTGTTGTGCGTGTGTTCTGTAGAAACAAAGAAGGTGGGGGAGGGTTTATAAAGGAGGGACAGATTAGGGGATGTTTGGATGCGGGTGTAGGAACTAGCTAGAGGGGTGTTTGGTGACAAGTTTAATAGCAGGAATAAAAGGTGTTTGGCTGCAATAAAATGACAAAACTGCCCCTTATTTAACTGAGTTCAATTAACGGAGTTTACGAGTTGGATGAAACGAGCAACAATTTGAAAACTATTGGATCTAGTTGAGAAAAAATAAACTTTTGGATGAAACTGGCAAAAAGTGCCAAACCTCAGGGACGAAAATGGCAGTTTACTCACTTTAAAATTAATATTAGTTTTAGAGATAAATGTGAGAGAATTATTCTGGTAGTGACTATTCTTAGAAGTTTTTTCTTCTGGACTTTAGCACCTGAGACACTTTAGGTTTTTTCCCATGCCATCTATCATATGGTGTTTTGCCCACCTTCATGGTTGGAGCTATGTTGACTATTCTTATGGAAGTTTAAAGGGCGAAAGTCCAGAAGAAGTGTGGTAGGTTAGTACGACACAAACCATATCCAATAAAGTTCAATTATTCCTTTTCGACACACCATTAAGTTGTGATGTTTATAGGCACAGTTAGTGCAAATGATACCACATTTCTTTAGATGTTCGTCAAACAGTTAACATAGATATTCTCCACCTCAATCCAACCGAAACATGTTAATCGTTCTGTTGAGTTGGTTTTGTACTTCATTTTGGTACTCTTTGAACTTTTCAAAAGTCTCATGTTTATACTTCATAAGATAAACATAATCAAGTCATCAGTAAATGTAACAAAGTACCCCTCTCCATGCAATACACTCAAATTGCATGGTGAAAATTATTGCAATGATTTTAATAGTGCATGATTGCCCATCTAGTTATCTGGTAAGGCGTCTTTGCACTTTTTTTACTTCATTTGGGTGTTTGTGTGTGTATCTTGTAGCTAGAAAACAAGGTATCTTGTGGCGCTTTTCCCTGACACAATATGGTTGATCAGTGGGTGGCGTCTGACGTGACGTCTGACAGCAAGTGGACATGCCTGCACAGTACTTCTGACATGCACTGTTCACAGTAGCATGAGGGAAGCATGGAAGCAACCACCCCTGACACGTGTTGGTCTCCAATTGGCGCAGAGCCTGCTGAGCATCTGACCGGATCTTCTTCATTCTTGATATTCCGTACATCCTCGTACCAAAAGTTGATGTTAGTCGAATATTTCGCACGTACGTCTACGCGCGGAGATTCCTTTGTGATGGTGACGTCACCTAGCTGATGTGATCCTGCGCATGAGCTTGTTAGCATGCGCATGTTTTGTTCCGCGGACATCAGGGGATTGATGTCCTTGCTGGTCTGAAGTGGTTTTTCGTGGACTCCTCGTAGGTGGTGCATTTTATGGGATAGGGTTGCTATCCACGCCAGGATTTGGCACCCTATCCTTTCAGTTTTGTATGTTTTTTAATTAATTATTCCTAATTAAATATTATTGGTTTAAAAAAAATAATTGGGTAATGATTGGATAATGACTGGAAGGGGCTTGAAATTTTTCACCTTACCACTACACCCCTATCCTTTTTTTTAAACGGCCAACAAATCAATTCCGAGCACTCACGAAGTACTCACTGGACAAAGGAGTACTCCGAGAGTAACCCGGATCCACCAATAATTTCAGACTAGTTCCCAGGGAAAACCCGCTGCCCGAAGGCCCACTGCGGTAAAACCCGGCCGACCAACAGCATTTTGTTGCCGGTAGGACTCCAACTCCCCACCTCCCATAAGGAAAGCAAAGAGGGTGCCACCCCACCATAAGGGGATTGGCACTATGATCCATAAAAATTTCACATTCCCATTACACATGGTCTTACCATCAAGCCCACATGACACGTATCAATTAATGCCCTATGATCCATAAAAATTTCACATTCCCATTACACATGGTCTTACCATCAAGTCCAAGCTGAAATAGCACTACATTCATATGTTATGTAACTTAAATAGGATTAAATTTAATCCTATTCTATAAAATAACGTAACACGTGTGAAATTAATAACACTTTTATATTGACAAATAAAAAACATCAAATACGAAACTTACCGGTAAGCAAATTAATATGGATACTATATACCAAAAAATAGCCTATATAACATTTTCACGGTTTTCAACCTATGAAATAATAAATTGAATTATAAGTTTATAACTGATTATTAAAACTGCTTATTGATCGTCATAAAAAACAAGAGTATCAGTAAACAAATTAGATACATAATTTCAAAGAAACTTGTAGGATTTTATGTGCACGTTTCGGCTGGAATTTGGTACCAAACTAAATTTCAAAGAATACGGAGACAATCGATCGGTAATCATAATAACGAACACACAATAAAAGCATTGAGTTGGTTCATCACGGTAACAGTACGATACCAACAATCACTATAACTTACAATGCCAACAAAATACCATATTTTAAAAACAATTCCACTTTTAGTAAAACTATACTAGAATGTAAAAAAAAACACACACACATACATATTCAATGTTTTATAAAAGTTAACAAACACAAGTTAGAGTGAAATCAAAGTATAAAATTAAATAGGTTAAATGCTTATGTCATTTGAAACTTAAAAAGCTAATAACATTTTATTATAAAGTTACTAGTCACGGTCAATACAAATTAATAAGTTTAGTAAGTAATAATTAAAAGTAAGATGTACATAAATAAAAATTTAATTTGACTTGACCTTGACCCTTTTACTATTTAATATTCGTTTATTTATATAAATAAATAATAAAATCGTTTAGGTTTGCGGTCTACTCACTTAGTCTATTCACTGACCAACCTTTATCAAATCGGTTAAACTCAGCAAGCACAAACAGTTTACAAGTGGCTTGGCTCGTTTAAATCCATTCGCATGCATGTCCATGCAAACACGTTTCTTTTAAGTTTAGTAACCAAAAGTAAAAATAAAAAAAATTTAATAAATGCGAATTGTTAAGTTTTTGAAAGAGATTGAACAAAGGTCGATGTGCCCTCTCACGACTTGCACACCCATGTGTCGTTTTTAGTATGTGCTATCTTGTTACCCCCCTTCTCTCTCTCTCTCTCTCTCTTTCTATTTCTCTCTCTCTCTCTCACACACACACATACTGACTTGGCTCTCCTACATTGACTTGTTCTCCGGCCAATTGTTCCGGCTATGTCGCCTGAGCTAGAGATCGGTTAGCTTAGCTCCACCTAATTTACGATTTACATATTCTATCACATATTTTGCATTTTCTTATCTTTTTTTTTTTTTTAACAAATTGTCGTGATTCCAATTTTCATACACGCAATTCTGTTTTATTATAAAAATAGGGTTTCATTTTTTTTATTTCTTTTTCTTCCTCATTTTCGTAATTTTGTGGAATTAAATTCTCTATATTCACCGATTCTGCTGTTTTGATTCTAAGAATTTTCTTATTTAAAATCTTTAAAATCATGTTTATTGTGAATTTATATATGGAAAATTCTGTTATTCTGACAATTCTTTTAGGAATTGTAGATAGATTAATTAAATCATAATTTATTTGGTAATAATTGTATGAAATTGGTTTTTGTGTATACATAAAACACAAAAAAAAGTGTCGGTTTTTTCTCCTAATAATTACCTGTCTTTTAACATGTTTCATCATGGATATGTTGCTATCGAATTATCTTTTTAGGCGGAAGGTCAGTTTATTGAGAGAAAATACATTTTGGGATTTTGGCAGGTTAAGTTCAAAGAATGGGAATTAGGATCCGACAATCATTCCATTCAATTTCGATTTTACGATTTCAGTTTTCGTGAAAGATTTTAGAAGGAACTGGTTGCAAGAAAGTAACCGAATAGGCGAATACTCACACCGCAGTTGTAGAGTTTAGAATGAACTTTGAGAAGGAATTTTCAATCCCTCATGGAAAAAGGGATTCCTGGAATTCTATGACTCACCGAATGCCGATTCCACATGAGAACGGAATTGGGCATGGTGAAGGTTCTCAGACGGCATTTAGAAACGGAATTGAGCTTGTGGGTGTTGTGGATCGTACAATGGCTCCAGGAAGACCGATGACAATGGGTAATGCAATTGGGTGTAACATGGGTTCTTGGAATACAACTACTGAGAGTACGATTTTGCAGGGGAATGGAATTGGTCAATGTGTGAATTCCTGGATTCCGGTGAATTCAGAAAAGCATATCAACGAAAGAGCAAATCCAGTTCCTGTTAAGATGCAAGAAACTGGATTAGAAACCGAGAATTGGCATGATTTACTTGGGATGTACACAGATTTGCTGCAAGAAAAGACACCTGATACAAATGGAATTGTTGAGGAGAATAATCGACAACTACCACCAGTGGTTCATAATAATGGGAATCAGAATTGGGTTGCAAGTAACAGGAACTTGACCCAAACGTCAGTGGTTCATGGCAATGGGAATCAGAATTGGGTTGCAAGTAACAGGAACTTGACCCAAACATCTAACCATGTCGTTAATCAGAATCACACCTCTAACCAAGCCACAATTTATAATGCTTCATTGACTTCTATGCTTGGAAGTCAACAAACTCAAAGGTTCACTTCAAATAATGTGATCAGTAATGTACACAGCCCAAACGGTAAGTAATTTTGTTATCACCTCTAAAGTTTTAAACACTTGAATACAAGGCATATTTATTGTAGAGCAAACTAGTTTATAAGCATCACATTTGTCTTTTTTGTTGCACACCAACCATTTTGTTAAGCTGCATAAAACTTAAGTATGCTGAAATAAATTATCTTAGGTGAATTCAGGTTATTTTTATGAAAAACAACAAATGCGATGTTAAAACTGTTTACTTGGTTTTCTATGGAAATATCTACTCATTTGCATACAGCAAATTAATGTGTCCGATCATGTGAATGAAGAACTATTTTTGTTTCACAGATGGATTTCCAGTCAATTATAACGCACGCTACAGCCCAGGTTCACCACCAAGATTGAAACCAGATGCAGCAGCGTCACGCGTAACTGATTCTTCCACATTTGCCCCAATCACACCAGATAATCAGAAAAAGCATATGGACGGTCAACGCG
Organism: Ambrosia artemisiifolia; assembly: GCA_032199755.1. Lineage (NCBI taxonomy): Eukaryota > Viridiplantae > Streptophyta > Magnoliopsida > Asterales > Asteraceae > Ambrosia > Ambrosia artemisiifolia. The sequence goes on from CM063517.1 coordinate 5,740,602, forward strand.
TACAAGAAAAAGTCACCTTTTTGGATGAAGAAACCTCGACCCACGCAGAAAACAGGCATGGAAATCAAACGGTATCAATGAAAGATGCAGAAAATTTGTACAATGAGCTGTTGCAGACGATTGAGAACTCCCCACCTTCTGCAGTTTCGACAACACAGAAAGATTGCATAAATTCTGAAGATAAAGATGAACAAGGCACTGACTTGCATAAAACACCTAACCAAAAAACACCATCAAGAAGAAAGAAACACCGCCCAAAGGTGATTAGAGAAGGGAAACCAAAAAGAACACCAAAAGGTCCAAAAATAGGTTCTTCAGGTGAGATCCGAGTAAAAAGAAAGTATGTAAGAAGAAAAGTGGTGAATAATTCAAACGAAAATACTCCAGTGGAAAGTGTTCAAAAAAGAAAATATGTTAGGAAAAAAGGCGTAAATGGTTCAAACGAAAAAAATCCAGCAGAAACCGTTCAAAAAAGAAAATATGTGCGGAAGAAGGGTGTTGACAACTTGGAACAGCAACAACAAAGCACGGCAAATGATACAACACCCAAATCGTGCAAAAAACAGCTTAACTTTGACTCGGAGAGCGTAACACAAGATGAAGGCCATGACAACAAAAGCAGCCAACAGGATATAAATGTTCCAAGTACACCTCTTGTCAAAGCAAGGTACCATGGTTTAAATGTGATTGCAAGAAATATGGCCTCAAGTCCAAAACAAGATAGATGGGAGAACGGTTATGTTAATAAAGTAAATGAACTCGTTCATGGAAATGGAATCAAAAATGGTGTTTTTCAAGCAGACATGAGGCCCACGAACCCGCAGTGCACCCATCAATCATTCACAAGTGAATGCATGGTTAGTTTCGATGAGAAAAGAGGTATTAAAAGACAGAGTTGTGAGCAGATGAGCCATAATGAAAATGCTATGAATTCTCTCCTGTTGTACCAACGAATGTTGTTAGGGGTTGCAAATCGTGGTTATAATTGCAACCAACTGAGCAGTACTTTATTGGAAAATCACAAGAAAATGAAGATGCAAAGTGAGTTTCAAGATAACTCGAGACAAATGAAGGGCATTCTTGTAAACGGGTCATCCACGGGGTTACTGAATTCATGCACCGTAAAAATTGACCCTTCTTATAAGATAATAAATGTTGGTGGAAATGGTTACAACCCCCACTTCCGGCGGCCAATGGCAGCTACACATTACTTACTGAAGCGTCAGCTCTTAAATGGAATGCGACCCCACATGATGAGATCAATGCCAGAAAGATTACAGAGATATACTCAGGGTGCAATGATCAGCTGGAGTCCAAATAGGGCCTCGAGATATGCAGTTACAACTTACCCTAAAGTAGAACCAAATTTATATAACCAGAGGTTAAATGGATTGAATGAGAAGCTTCAGCAACATCGTAACAATTCGTTGAAAAGCTACCAGCAATCCATAAGAGTAGCAAGAGGTGCCTGTTTGAAATCAGTATAAAACACTTTTTAATATAGTGTAACTGCTAAAAATGGGTTCAGGTCAGAATGGGTAACTTCTTAAAACGGGCCAGGCCAACATAAAAGAACCGTCTTTGTTTTGTTATGGACTTTATAAACGATTAATGTGTTGAGTATAACTAAGAACTATATTATTACAATACAAACTAAATTTTCTAGCAAAACAATTTAGAAAATTTTATGCCATTATGTAAACATTTTGAGTCTCTTTTGACCTTTTCAACCCGCTTCCAAATTAACTAATTGTTTTATGTACCCATTTGACTCGTTTAGAGAAAAATATAATAAATGGATCAAAGATGCCATCTGTAGATAATTTTGAACAAAGTACCAGTTTTTTAAGTGATACATAGTTTAGAGTGTTAATATGTCCAGCTATATGTGCAGGGAGACCAAGGAAACAGAAAGCTGAAGATCCAGTTGATGACATCACACATAAGCTAGAAAGACTACACATATATGACGGCAATAAGAACCACCAAAATGAACTTGTTCTGTACAAAGGTGGTGAGGCCATTATTCCATTTGAGCCAATCAGAAAACGAAACCAACGTCCTAAAGTAGACCTGGATCCAGAGACAGAAAGACTGTGGAATCTGTTGATGGGTAATGAAGGGAGTGAGGGTGCTGAGAAACTAGATAATGAGAAAGAAAAATGGTGGGAAAATGAAAGGCGGGTGTTTCGTGGGCGAACAGACTCATTCATTGCTCGTATGCACCTTGTTCAAGGTATACATTATTTAATACCTAGGTGGTGTTTGGTACTTTGGTTGGTGGTCATAATCACTATAGGTATGAACTTTATAGATGAGTAGAATGGGAATTAATCTCTAAAAAGTAAAACCCATACTCTTAGGCAAGTATGACTTATTATACAACACCTTCTACCATTTCTATTCCCTATTTCCCAAACTCTCCTGGATTCTACATTGGCAATTTCTCTACACAAACTGGCAGTACCATAATCTAGGTGAAACCTTAATTTGTTACCTTCAAATTTCTTGCTTAGAAGCCTTAACTTGCTTCTTAGAAAAAATAATCAGTGATCAAAGTACATGCAAGTTTAGGCAGTAAACAGTTTAAGTGAATAAAACATATACATATAGCTACTGAGCTTGTGACACGAGTTCATATCGTTTAAGCAGGTTCTTAATAGATGAAAACTACAAAATTAAAATATAGGGTGACATTGCTGGAAAAAAATACTCAAAAATACCCACAGTCACAACAGTATGAACACAATTCAGTGATTTCAGTCCTTAAATAAAACATGTTACAGATTATAATGTCAGTGCATGTTACCTTACTCAGGAGATAGAAGATTCTCACGATGGAAAGGATCCGTAGTTGACTCGGTGATTGGTGTCTTTCTCACGCAAAATGTTTCTGATCATCTTTCAAGGTGAAATTGATAATTGGTGTTGTCTAATTGCCTTTAAAACAACCCCTGTTAATGAAGTGTTTAATGGGTATTGTTATTTTTGCAATGTATGCAGCTCTGCCTTCATGGCACTGGCAGCAAAATTCCCCCCTAAGTCAACAACAGCTGACAAGACATGCTGCCAAGATGACATCAAAAAATGTCATGAAAAGATAACAACATGCTCAAATTTGTCTGACAACATGACACATCAAATTTCATCAACTACAGGTGCAGAAAATAAGCACAGCAGTATATCAGTGGAAGAAGTGATCCTATCACAAGATTCCTCTGACTCTTCCACAATTCAAACAGTTAATGAATATGGGTCAAGTTCAGGGTCAAACTCAGAAGCAGATGATGTAACAACTGGCATTGAAACCAGTAATGATGACCTGGCAACTAAAATGCATCATCCACCGGAAGACGATTCCTGTAATGATGACCTGACAACAACCATGCATCATCCACCAAAAGAACCTGCATCTAACATACCAATTTCTCAAATAAATGGTATTGAACTGAATAGTTCATCCAGTATGTTCCAAATGGGTACGACACCAGGTTTGCCTTCATCTAACTCTGGAGTGACAGAAGCATGCCATACAAGTAACGTAACCTGTCCACAAAATGAAATACCAAAGTTCCAAATACCATCACAGGGCCAATATAACTTACCGAGCAGCCATCCTAGTCAGATTCTGAACACCAATCAGCATGCGAAAAGACTATTCAAGGAGACAACACATGATGCCCCAAAAGAAGTCTCCAATATGTTTGGAGGAATACCTATCATCAGTGATGAGGACAGAACTTCAGCAGTTAGTAAGCAGAATTGCTTTGAGAATACTGTCTTTGAATCAAACTCAAGGGAGCAAAATGCTTCACAGGCACCATTAAGTGGGTCAGGCCCAAATATGCCAAAGGCAAAAAAGGAAACACCTGCGGATGAAAAAAATAGAACAATTGACTGGGATAGCCTGAGAAAAGAGGCGCTGTCCAATGGGGAGAAGAAAGAGAGAAGCAATGATGCAAAAGATACAATTGATTATGAAGCGCTGCGACATGCCAACATTAATGAGATTTCTGATGCTATTAAGGAGCGTGGAATGAATAACTTGTTAGCTGATAGGATGCAGGTACTACCATTAACTGCTTTGTGTAGTAGTGGTAGTGGTAGTGGCTAGCACCAATCATGGTTATAACTTATTAAATGGTTACTGCCTATATGCAGGATTTCCTTAACCGCCTGGTGAGAGATCATGGGTCAGTTGACCTAGAATGGTTAAGAGATGCACCCCCTGATAAAGCAAAGTAAGCTATGAATAAGCAGTTTGATTAAATTTTAATTAATGCACTTATAAAATTTATAGCTTATTGGTTCTCTATAAACTTTCTATTGAAGGGATTACTTGCTGAGTTTTCGGGGGTTGGGGCTGAAAAGTGTGGAATGTGTGCGCTTGCTAACGCTTCATCATCTTGCTTTTCCAGTAAGTTGATGTTAAAGTATGCATTTTGTAAAAGATTAGACATGTTAAAAAAGTTTGACTTGATACCTTTTTCCAGGTTGACACAAATGTTGGGAGAATAGCAGTGAGACTTGGGTGGGTACCTCTCCAACCACTACCAGAATCGCTCCAACTGCATCTACTAGAAATGTAAGTATATAAAATTAAGCACATATTTCTTAAGTTGTGAAAAGCATGCTAATTTAGTTTTCACACAGGTATCCAGTGTTGGAGTCCATTCAGAAATACCTTTGGCCCAGGCTGTGCAAGCTGGATCAGTTGACATTGTAACTAACACCTATCCCAATAACTGTACACGAAAAACCTACAAAATAAAAAGATGCAAAAAAAGAACTATTCTTGTATTAAACTTCAATGGAAGTGTATATTCTTGTACTGTGAGTCTGTGACTAACATGTGGTTCTTTGACAGATATGAGCTACACTACCAAATGATTACATTTGGAAAGGTATATCCTCATTCACACCCCAATTCCTAGATTAGCTGTTTTTTTAAAAGTGAGGATTTAATGTGATTACATAACTTCAACTGAAGGTTTTTTGCACAAAGAGTAAACCAAACTGTAATGCATGTCCGATGAGAGCGGAGTGCAGACACTTTGCCAGTGCCTTTGCAAGGTATGGCTCAATTTCTTTTTTTGTTTAAAATTTTTTTAGCTCCTGTTAGTAATTTGAATGGTAAACATGTAACATTGCACTGCAGATAAAAAGTTTAGCACATATACTCTTCCCAACTAATTAAATACTCCTAAATGTCAAGAAGCAATAGCGGATTTCATAAATTGCTGTTTATTAGCCACGTGAAAACATGTCTCCTGAAAGTAATCATATCATGTAAAACTAGTTGTAAGCATTAGACAGCAGTTACTTTTCAACTTCAAATAATGAACAGAATGAAGAAATAAGTAATAAGTGTATGTGTAAGAATATCGTACATAAACATGTCCATATGGGCATATATAGCATTTTGAAATACAGAATAGTGTACGAGAAATCGAGACTAATCTTCATATTGAAGCCACAGAATAGCATTAGTAAACACTCTAGTAACAATTCAAATAACATTTTACATTTGTAGACCTTATTTATTCCGGAAAAAATGGTTCAAGCACCAAATAGACCATGTTATATTTTCCAAGACTGACGCTTAGAAAAGAAAATCATCATTAATTTCTAACCACTGTATATTTATAAATGCATGTGAAGTTTTGAAAACTATCCACACACAAAAGCATATGTACATCAATGAACTAGTTGATCAATAAAACAATCTTTGAGGGTGATAAGATAAATTACCTAAAGAAAAACCATTGAACTTCTGGATAAATAGTATAGACCACGTGCATATCTTCTGGAAGACTGAATGAATACCTTAAAAACAATAAACGGTTTAGCAATCTGTCGACCACAGGAGACATACTAGAATATGTAATATGTAAGTGCATTATGAAATATGATATCATAACTGAAATCTATGTGGCGCAGTGCAAGGCTTGCCCTCCCAGGACCAGAGGAAAAAAGAATAGTGACTTCAGATGCTCCTGTTACAACAGATCCAATATCACCTGTGGGTATAAGGCCCATGCCCATGCCACTACCTCCAGCTGAGAATGAATCAGATAAAAGTGCAGAAAATTCTGGAAATAGATGTGAACCTATCGTTGAGATACCGACAACGCCTGAGCCAGAAACTAATGAATTATCAATAAGTGACATTGAGGATCAATACTACGAAGATTCTGATGAAATTCCAAGTATTAAACTCAACATGGAAGAATTCACAACCAATTTGCAGAACATGATGCAAAATAGCAGCAGCGATATGTCCAAAGCATTAGTTGCATTAAATCCTAAAGCTGCTTCTATCCCAACACCTAAACTAAAGGATGTTAGCCGGTTGCGAACAGAGCATCTAGTGTAAGTCCAAATTAACAAATGACAATTAGAATTAGGTGACCTTTTTCAATGTATCATGTTAATGGTCAAAAATAGCAGGAGATTTTAAAACAGATAGGTAATTTTATATAATAATTCTGTGACCTAAATTGCTCTCACCCTGCTGCAGGTATGAACTTCCAGATTCTCATCAGCTTTTGGAAGGGGTTAGTAAATTTGTTGCTAACCAGTCTTTGACACATGCTATAATTACCAACTAACCTCCACATTCTACTCATTTCAGTTCGACAAAAGAGAACCTGATGACCCAAGCCCCTACCTCTTAGCAATATGGACACCAGGTTGGCAAAAACATGTTTCCACATAGACAAATATAATGTAACTATGCATTATGTCATTAACCATAAGTTTTATGCACAAATCCCTTACTACTCTAAAAATCAGACTTTAACCAATACCTTCTTTTCTAGTTTATATGGCATACTAATTCTCAAACAAACAGATTGAAAAAAAAAATGTATTTTAGAGCCCCTACATTCTCAGTTTGGACACATGCTTCTATGAGAAAACAAACTTTTCATAATCTACATGATCCAATACTAATTTGAAATTCTCATATCAGGTGAAACTGCAAATTCAGTACAGGCTCCTACAATAGACTGCTTGGCACAACAATCAGGCCAGTTGTGTGATCAAACAACATGCTTTTCATGCAATAGTGTAAGGGAAGCAAATTCACAAGTGGTCAGAGGAACTATTTTGGTGAGAGCCATTATTGCTATAATACATTAATACATGATATAAACCATAACTATCAAACAAAACAGAATAGGCCAACTAGTTTTTAACTACGTTTATGACAGATACCATGCCGAACAGCAATGCGAGGGAGCTTTCCACTCAATGGCACATATTTCCAAGTTAATGAGGTATATAAATTTGAAACTATATATAAGATTTAACTCGCCTCAAGCTCATACTCTTATGGCTTCCAGACACACACTCTAGACCAATAAACTCTTAGTAGCATGTCATCCCTATTCCCTATATGTGCACTATGCAGATGTTTGCAGATCATGCATCAAGCCTGAATCCAATTGATGTTCCAAGAACATGGATTTGGAACTTGCCAAGAAGAAAAGTTTACTTTGGGACTTCTGTAACAACAATATTCAAAGGTACAAGCACAGGACTATATATTGCATCTCTTGTAAAGTTAACATGTGTTTTTGGCCGAAACTTAACAATAAAGATTGGTTTTTCTAGGGCTAAGTACCGAAGGAATTCAATACTGCTTTTGGAAAGGTACGTATCAGCTAATTCTCAAAACAAACCTCAAAACTGGGGACTTTTAATCATACTCTAAAGTGAATGTTTGCCCAATATGCATCACTATTACGAAAAATGCTTTTGCTTCGTTACAATCATGCACATGTGGAACAAATAACAATAAAAGAACCATTAATAGAACCAATAAAAGTGATCACTTGTTTAAAAGTGTTGTACATCGATTATATTAAAGACTGACCCGCTGTCATTTACAAGAATTTCGACGTCTAATTTCTCCTCCAGGTCTCCTACCGTTTTTCCAACCATGAATTCAATAATGTGTGCTCTGATATCTGTTTGTTAAGCACAAAACATTTTTTTTTAAATCTCTAAAAGACAATTCACGATTAACCAACTTACGCTCATGGGGTATTTTTCTATTCTTGAGATCGCCGAGCCCGAGTGATTTTCTGTACTTCTCGATCAAAGTATACATAAAACGCCTCATATCCCTAGCCCCTTCCGAATAGAATCATAATAATCTAATAAATGGAAACTACCTACCGTAATCCTAATATTATTATCTAAAAAAACTTCCAAATGTAAATGCATAACGCGGTCTTCATCATAACTGCTGTCCAGTTTCCTTATTTCTGTTTATTCTTAATGTAAAACAATATATTAGACTTAACAAACAGCAACCTGGGTCAATAGTCATGCATAAAAATTGTAATGGAGAAAATATATGACCCCATTTAATGCTCTTTGTAGAATATCAATAGTACAAATGAGAGCAATTGAACCAGATGCAAACGTTGAAACATGCGAAACTTTAAGAAACGTTGCAATTATTTTGCCATGAGCATATCAACATTTGCTGATATATGCTACCAAAAATATATGCCTGCAGAATGTCCTATTATAAACTAAACTTATGATGGTATCTGGTGAAATATTTGCAGGATTTGTTTGTGTGAGAGGATTTGATCGAATAAATAGGGCTCCTAGACCTCTGATGGCTAGACTACACTTCCCACCAAGTAAGTTAATCACACAAAAAACGAAGGCAAATAAATGAGCTATGGAACATAGATAAAGCTCGAGTTTCAAGAAATTGTTGGAAGGGAAAGAGCTCATAAACTAACAACTTGTTTTACATTCAACTGTCCATGCTTTAAAGCAACCGCCATGACATATGTAAGTTAGCAGAGAGAAATGCAAGATTGGTGTTAATTCATTTCCCTATGCTCGGAAAAAGAGCCATTTTTTTTACCAGTTAGCCTATTTTACATAAGAAAGAGATTAACAGAGCAGTAGGTTCCTTTACTTTCTGAATCCTGTATGTATTTTCTAACAGCCTTTAAATAATGCCATTCATCTGGCTCCATTGTTTGTGCAAGTGATATCCCATTGAATTTGGGTTCCACATGACCAATCTTGATGATGTATCAATCCAACCTTAGTTTTAAAAGGCGCTAAAGGCACAGTGCTTAGAATCCTGAAAACCAAGGCATGAAACCAAGCCGCTAGCCTCAAGTTCATGAGACAGTATTTATAAAATAATTGTGAATTGACCTATGTAATATGTTTTACTTTAAACACATAAAAATAAGATTATAAAAGATATACATATATATTTATAATATAAAACCATTAGATTTCTATCTATATGTACAAGCAAACAAATGACATGTACAACCAAATAACAAACTTTTATAGTTTAATCATCAAAATATAAAAAGAAAAAAAAAGTAAGGATAATAAAACCGGTTACTCTCCAGTTTTCCCCAGCTCTCTCTCTCTCTCTCTCTCTCTCTCTCTTATGTGCCTTGGTAACCTCTTTCACAGCAAGTGTAAACAGAAAGAAGGAAAAAAAAAGTTTACTTTCTTCTCTCCACCACTTCAACTCCCTCCCTCTCTTGTCCCTCCCAAAACTACCATAGAAGGCGTCGCCTCAGGCAAAAGTCCAGCACACTGTGAAGATTGTGTCGCTAAAGATAAGGGGAGCCTTTTCCTCGCGCTTTTTAAAACCAACGACTTTAATATATTTTACAATCATCACAAACAAACAACAGCATATATATGTATGTTACTACGCTAATTTGGTTATATTCTAACGCTATAGAAAGATCTCAATGATACTTTACGCATCATCATTGCTAAGTAGTGACTAAACTGCAAATATGAAAGTTAATGCTATGATCTAATTTATAAAAAAAGATTATACCAGTTTATTCCTTCTACAAAAACACATCATTAATAGATATTGATCATGTTTTAAAACATCTACATTAACTGTAACAATATACTACCCTCTTTGTCCCAACAAAACTTATGTTAGATATTTCCAGATCAAACGAGTTATGTTTCAGCGCCGATTTAAAAATGAACATTTGTTTTTACTCCAAGAAAAAAATAGAAATCTACATTATATAATTGGAGATTAATTCTACATACAGTATCAACAATGATACTTCAATGATCTAATAATTGGAAAAGTAACTTCTAAACTAAATAAAATATGAAGCCTAAAAACAACAGAAAGCAACATCACAATGTTTTAAAAAATAATAAGAAATGAACAGTTATTTAGCTATTAGACAAGCATTCTATCAAATCAATAAGCACATCACATAACAGATTCAGTATCAGTATCAGTATCTCCATATAGATTGCAGAATAAATGAAACAAAATCAAACCTAAACCAGAAGAACACCTCAACTAGTAATCAACCAACACTGCAAAGTTAACCTACTGTTGATTAAATATAACACACTAAACCTGCTCGATTAGAAAACGATGAGATCAAGACATAAACCCTAGAATCGCATAGTTATAGACTTATAGCACGGTTTTCAAAAGAAATATACAGGTGTCAACAAGGAGAGCGTACAAAGTTGAACGAACGTTGTGGCTGTATTCATAATATAATACCTGAGGGTGAATGGACATCTGAAACCGTACACTTTATTCCTGCTTGGTGCTTGGAATGTTTGCAGTTGTTTGGCGCTCGGCTCTTTCGAGTTTTGAGCCACACCACAAAATACAAATTTTCATGTTAAATTGGGCCAGGGGTTAAATTCTTCGGTATTTTTTGTCTTCTAAAGTAAGGTTGTGGGCCCCAATGTCCAGTTTGTAGACCCTGCCCACCCTTGGGCTTGCATCTATAACCGGGAAAACCACTAAAATTGAAATTTTGAAATAACATTGACATAGTTTGTTTCACACATAGGGAGGGTCGGGTTTGGCTAATACCATACTCATATCCGATTATAAAATCTCATTCTATACCCGTCTCATTACCTTTTGGGTTTTTGGTGAGTATTACCCGTCGGGTTTTTTGTGAGTATTACCCGTCAGGTTTTTGGTGAGTGTTACCCGTCGGGTATAGAGCATACCTGCGGATTTCAGGTATGCCCGTTAGGATTTTCATGTATATATATTTTTTACTTTTTTTGGTGTTTTATGTTTTAGAAATCTTTAATATATTAAATTGTAATAAATAACATACGTATGATCATCACCATACTAATATTTAAAATAATTAGAATAAAAATATATATTATAATATGTATATCAAGAAATATTTTTATATTTTGTAGCATATAAATATAAATAATAATGTCATTAAACTATAAATTTTTCAATAATGAATCTATAAAAATGAACATTAAGTGAAGAAAAATATATAAAACTTAAAAATTAGCGGGTATATGTTTCGGGTAAACGGGTATTTAGTTCTGGGTAATCGGGTCGGGTATCGCCTAATACCATACTCGTCCCATGCCCGCGAAATATTTTTTTTCCAATCCCAAACTCGTCCCATACCCATCGGGTTTCGGGTATACCCGCCGGGCTCGGGTTTTTTGCCATCCCTATTCACAAAATGAAATTGAGATGGAATTGGGATTTCATTCTTTGCGTTGTTCGTTTAAGCAAAAAGAAAGAATCAATGTTGTCAAAAATCAAACTCTAGGCGAGTGGGAAGCACAACTGGGGGAGTAACTGACACGACCTGAAACCTAACATGAACCCGACATAAAAAAAATCAAGTTTGGGTCGACAAACACGACCTGTTTAAGAAATGGTTCGGGTTGACTCGTCAACCTGTTTAGTATTTAGCAAAAGCTTTTATATTTTTGTTTTCGTTTTACATGATCATTTATAATAATGTTAGTTTTGACACACAACAACCTGCTTATAGTTCGTCTACATTTATGACTCGCTAAAAAAATACATGTAAAACGTTTAGGGTTTGGGTTTACCTAAATTTACGTGTATGCAGGTTAAGGTTAAAATCTTTGACACGAATAGAAAAATAGGTCAGGTTCGCGTTGCATATTTCAACCCGCCAACCAACAACACAACACGATTGACACCCCTAAGCGCAACCAGTTAGACAAATGATCAATGTGAAAAAAAACTGTCATTTTATAGTTTTTCAATTTCTATTAATACAATTTTTTTTACCGATTATAGACGCAAATAAAACCTTTTTCAGAAAGTTAAAGTTTCTTAATCCACACCAGAGTTGTTAAAAGGGGCGTCGTTGTTGCCCCTCACAACATATGTGGTGTATACATGACTTCTTAAAGCCCATGAAAGCTAATCCCACACCCCAGCCTAAATAGCAAGCATGGATGCTTACGGGATTTTTGAAATCTTTAAATTAAACAACTACGGGTTGTATAGGCATATATGCTCGATTAATATTCTTTCTACTACAAGCATACACAATACGTTTACATCCTATAGTCTATTGAGGTGGCTTCAAAAGTTTCCACTTACTAGGGTTAAATGGAACACCCGATAAGTCAAGTCATTATTGATATTAACTTTGTTAACTACAACATAAGTTTTAGTAGTTGCTCTTATTAATGGTGCACGTACTTAATTGGCAAAGATCCCATATTTAATAATATGGTAAATAGATGCATTTAAGGCCAATGCACGTTTACTTTCTTTGGACGATAGTCCAGGGACCTGAATATTAATAACCCTTTTAGAGCGAAGCACCAAACTTGAACCTGGGTTTGCCTCAGTGTAGGTTATCTTATGACTATCCTATGACGCTTTACGTTGTGTTTATGATATTACTAAATGAGAAAAAAAGAAATGTGTTTATGATATTACTAAATGAAAAAAAAAAAAAAGAAATGAAAATGAAAGAAAGAACAGAAATGAAAAGAAAGAAAGGAAATAAAGGAAAAAAAACTAAGAAAGAAAAGAAAGCGAAAGATAATATTAGATGGCCCGGTCTATTTCAACCCCCCCCCCCCCACCTTCTATTTTCACCCCTCTCAAAGCGCCTCGCTTAGGCCTAAGCGAGGCGCTTTGCCCCCATTTCGAGAAGGTCAGTACGAGGCCAGAAAAAGCTGAAATTTTAAAAGCGAAGCGCCTCGCTTAGGCCTAAGCGAGGCGCTTCGAATCTAACTTTATTTTTTGGTAGTTTTTTGGTGTTTTAAATTTTAAAAGCGAAGCACCTCGCTTAGGCCTAAGCTAGGCGCTTTACCCCCAAAGCACCTCTCTTTGGCCAAAGCTAGGTGCTTTGGCCCTTTTATTTAAAAAAATATATATATTGTTTTAATTAAATTTAAATGGTTTTACTTAATTAAAAAAATATTTTAATTCATTTTTAATTATTTTAACTAGTTTCCAATCAAAGAAAATTAGTTTGGCGTGTTTCGGTTCGTTTATTGCTCGTTTGTAGTTTTCAGAACATACAACCGAGAATGAACTTTCATAAATATATGTACGTAACACATGAAGTGTGCAATCAATACGATGTTTTACCAAATTTCAAATTTTACATCTCTAATCGATATACTAGACTTTCGGACATTGTTTAACGCGTTTTGGTTCGTTTAGTTGCTCGTTTCAAAGCAAACAACCGAGTATCAACAACTTTCATAAATCAATGTACGTAGCACATGAAGAGTGCAACCAATACCATATCTTATCAAATTTCAAATTTTACATCTTTAATCGATATACTGGACTTTCGGACCTTGTTTGACGCGGTTTGGTTCGTTTAATTGCTCGTTTGTGGTTTTCAGAACAAACAACGGTGAATGAACAACTTTCATAAATAATAATATAACTTTTAAAGTCAGGTGTTTTACCCCCAATTAAACTATCATTAATAACTCTAAAAGTGTTAATTTTTTATGTTTTATTTTAAAAGAAATAATAATAACCTACAAATTGTTGTGTGTTAGGTATAGTCCGAGCACCACGTACTTTGATTCATCAAAGTTGTACAAAGCTGGATGTTTCTACCGAAAACAACAAATGAGAAATAAACGAACCGAAACACCTCAAACGAATTTTCTTGGCTTGAAAACAACTTAAAGAACTAAAAATGAATTAAAAATATTTTTTAGTCAATAACAAATATTTATAAAGAATTAAAACAACTTTATTTTTTTTAAAAGGCGAAGTGCCTGGCTTTGGTCAAAGCTAAGCGCCTGTAGTCCCATCAAGAAAACCAGGCGCCTCACTTTGACCAAAGCCAGGAGCTTTGCCATTTTTAAAAAAAAAACTTAATTTGTTATCTACCCGGATCGTATCGACCCGATCAGGTCCGGTAACGAACCGTACCGGTTTCGAACTGACCGGCCCGTTATCCACCCGGATCGTATCGACCTGATCAGGTTCTGTAACGAACCGTACCGGTTTCGAACTGACCGCCCGGTAACGAACCGTACCGGTTTCGAACTGACCGGCCCGTTATCCACTTGACCGTATCGACCTGATCAGGTCCGGTAACAAACCGTATCGGTTTCGAACTGACCGGACCGTTATCCACCCGGATCGTATCGACCTGATCAGGTCCGGTAACGAACCATACCGGTTTCGAACTGACCGCCTGGTAACGAACTGTATCGATTTCGAACTGACCGGCCCGTTATCCACCCGGATCGTATCAACTTGATCAGGCCCGGATACGAACCGTACCGGTTTCGAACTGACCGGCCCGTTATCCACCCAGATTGTATCGACCCGATTAGGTCTGGTAACGAACCGTACCGGTTTTGAACTGACCGGCCAATTATCCACCCGGACCGTATCGACCTGATCAGGTTCGGTAACGAACCGTACCGGTTTCGAACTGACCGCCCGGTAACAAAATGTATCGATTTCGAACTGACCGGCCCGTTATCCATCCGGATCGTATCAACCTGATCAGGCCCGGATACGAACCATACCGGTTTCGAACAGACCGGCCCGTTATCCACCTTGACCGTATCGACCTGATCAGGTCCGGTAACAAACCGTATCGGTTTCGAATTGACCGGACCGTTATCCACCCGGATCGTATCGACCTGATCAGGTCCGGTAACGATCCGTACCGGTTTCGAACTGACTGCCCGGTAACGAACTGTATCGATTTCGAACTGACCGGCCCGTTATCCACCCGGATCGTATCAACCTGATCAGGCCCGGATACGAACCGTACCGGTTTCAAACTGACCGGCCCGTTATCCACCCAGATTGTATCGACCCGATTAGGTCCGGTAACGAACCGTACCGGTTTTGAACTGACCGGCCCGTTATCCACCCGGACCGTATCGACCTGATCAGGTCCGGTAACGAACCGTACCGGTTTCGAACTGACCGCCCGGTAACGAACTGTATCGATTTCGAACTGACCGGCCCGTTATCCATCCGGATCGTATCAACCTGATCAGGCCCGGATACGAACCGTACCGGTTTCGAACTGACCGACCCGTTATCCACCCAGATTGTATCGACTCGATGAGGTCCGGTAACGAACCGTACCGGTTTCGAACTGATCGACCCGTTATCCACCCAGATTGTATCGACCCGATCAGGTCCGGTAACGAACCGTAACGGTTTTGAACTGACCGGCTCGTTATCCACCCGGACCGTATCGACCTGATCAGGTCCGGTAACGAACCGTACCGGTTTCGAACTGACCGGCCCGTTATGCACCCAGATCGTATCGACCTGATCAGGTCCGGTAATGAACCGTACCGGTTTCAAACTGACCGGCCCGTTATCCACCCAGACTGTATCGACCCGATCAGGTCCGGTAACGAAACGTACCGGTTTCAAACTGACCGCCCGGTAACGAACCGTACCAGTTTCGAACTGACCGGCCCGTTATCCACCCGGAAATGTATCAACCCAATCAGGTCCGGTAACGAATCGCACCGGTTTCGAACTAACCGCTCGGTAATGAACAGTACCAGTTTCGAACTGACCGGCCCTTTATCCACCCGGACCGTATCGACCCGATCAGGTCCGGTAACGAACCGTACCAGTTTCGAAGTGACCGGCCCATTATCCACCCATTGAGGTGCTTAAGAAACGAGCAATTAGACGAACCAAACTGCGTCAAACAAGGTCCGGAAGTCCAGTATATCGATTAGAGATGTAAAATTTGAAATTTGATAAAACATGGTATTGATTGCACTCTTTATGTGCTACGTATATTCATTTATGAAAGTTGTTCATACTTGGTTGTTTGCTCTGAAACGAGCAATTAAACGAACCAAAACGCGTTAAACAATGTCCGGAAGTCTAGTATATCGATTAGAGATGTAAAATCTGAAATTTGATAATACATGGTATTGATTGCACACTTCATGTGTTACGTACATATATTTATGAAAGTTGTTCATTCTCGGTTGTTTGTTCTGAAAATCACAAACGAGCAATAAAACGAACCGAAACATGCCAAACTAATTTTTCTTTGATTGGAAACAAGTTAAAACAATTAAAAATGAATTAAAATATTTTTTTAATTAAGTAAAACCATTTAAATCTAATTAAAACAATATATATATATTTTTTTAAACGAAACATGCCAAACTAATTTTTCTTTGGCCAAAGAGAGGTGCTTTGGGGGTAAATCTATAAAACATGTCCAGATTCATCCCCCCTAGAAAAAAAGCGGTCAAAGCGTCTCGCTTAGGCCTAAGCGAGGCGCTTTGAAGTTGCTTTTTGCTTTTCCCGATAAAGCCGATAAAGCAGTCAACCTAGTACTACGATTTGACCCAAAGCGCCTCGCTTTGGGCAAAGCGAGACGCTTTGAAGGGGGTTGAAATAGAACCCAGGGGGTGTAAATAGAATGGTCCTATTAGATTCATTTCGTGTTCAATATTCCTTTCACTTGAAATTCTTCCATTTTGGAAAGAAAATTAGGGGAAAAAATTAGTAAGAATTTTCCCTTTTTTTCTTTTTATTTCCCTCCTTTAAAAAACTCCGGAACACAACCTTTTCTAGTTTCTTTTTATTTTCCGCCATTAAAAACCCTCAGGACACAACTTAGGGGTTGTTTGGTGACCTTTTAATGATCATTTAGAGGCTACCTCTTAATGGTGCATAACGTCTGAATGATTAAGAGATAACATTAAGTCTGAATGGTTAAGATGCAACCATTAAAACATTACCTGTTAACCATTTATATTTAAGATTACATCATAACTATTAAAAGACTGAACCATTTAAATGTAACATCTTAATGACCGTTCAGAAGTTACCAAACAACCCTTTTTTTTCTATTTTCCTTTCATTTTCTTTCTTTTTTCACATGAGACCCGGGGACACAGTGTTAGCGTTAGGCGCGTGCAAGCCTAGTTGCTGGGCTACATGCCGTCCAAAGTGATTTCTTTGTTACTCGTTTTCGAACACTTTTGCCTCCAAGATGAATGCAAAACATAAATCCATCAATATAAAATTTTCAAATCAAACGTATTCTTCAATCTTCAAATTCCAAACCAACTGTAAACAACTCCGATCCCCACAACTCTCTCCA
This sequence comes from Ambrosia artemisiifolia, assembly GCA_032199755.1. Lineage (NCBI taxonomy): Eukaryota > Viridiplantae > Streptophyta > Magnoliopsida > Asterales > Asteraceae > Ambrosia > Ambrosia artemisiifolia. The sequence continues at coordinate 5,758,007 of CM063517.1, forward strand.
ATACAACTCCCCTTCCCTCACAAACCCTAAAAAAATGTCTCTCAATCTATCATCACTCCAAACCCTAACCCCATCTCAATTCATCACATTCACAATCCCTAACCCAATCAACCACCAATGCCACCTCCACACTCCACTCCTCCGTATCGCCGTCCTCGATTCCCCGACAACATCCTTAAACAACAACACCTCTCCAATAATAATCGCCGCCATCATCGTACCTGAACACAAACAAACCGACTGGACCTTCTCCACAGAACGCGGACATCTTCAACTCTTGTACAACTTCCCTAACGTCTCCCGCCTCATCCTTATTGGTAATAATATTGATCCTTATTCTGAACCCTTAGATTATGTTCGTTTGGATATTGATTTTGAGAATAGGGAGAAAATTGAATGTGAATTGGAAGGGTTAGTGGTTGCTTTGCATCCTAAGATTTGTTTTGTAAACGGTGTGCCGAAAGCTTTGTTTTTGATGTATGAAGATGACGTGTTGCATCGTGTGATTGTGGATAGATTTGTTGGTCCTTTGGTTGGGGAGTTTATTGTTGAGGATGTTGAATTGGAAAGTAAAGAGTTTAGACGTCGGTTGAGGTTTAAACGAATGCCGAATTTGATTCAATCGCAGGTTCCGATTGTTGCTAGTTGTTCTGATAGGGAGTTGGATTTAGTAAGTTTGAGGAGAATGAAGAAAGTTGGGATTCGGGTTGATACTGGGACATTGGTTCAGCCGTATTTGACACCGATGGTATCGGGTCTTTTCTTGATTGTTTCGAATATTGATGATCGAATTCGACAAGGGTTTAGTCCGAGAGCTTTATGTTTAGGAGTTGGTGGTGGTGCTTTGCTAAGTTTCTTGAACGCTAAACTCGGTTTTGAAGTTGTTGGAGTGGAGGCTGATGAGGTTGTTTTGAGCGTGGCTAGACGGTATTTCGGGTTGGATGATGGGAATTCTATTCAACTTATTGTTGGAGATGCTATAAAACTGATTGAAATGGCGTACAGGAATGTTAACGATTCATCTGTCGAGATTGATGGTTTGGGTGGTAAGTTTGATGCAGTTATGGTTGATTTGGATTCGAGTGATGCTAGAAGTGGAATTAGTGCTCCACCACTGGAATTTATCAGGAAGTCTGTTTTTCAGGCTACGAGATCGGTTCTTCATAGCCATGGTGTTCTTGTCATCAATGTGATTCCTCCGAATGAGTTGTTCAATGAAACATTGGTACAACAACTTCAAGATGTTTTTCACAAAGTCTATGCAGTGGATGTTAAGAACGATGGGAATATTGTTCTTATGGCGACACTATCACCGATTGCCTCTAATGGCCATGACTGTGCTTTCTCGAAGAGGTTGAGGGCTGTGGTTTCAGGATCTTATATGGAGTCTATAGTGGAACTGTGAATATCTTTTCTTGGCTTATTTTCATCTCTTACGGGTGCTGCTGACTGCTGTACATGTTGGAAACTCTCAAATGGAATATTCAATCACACATTCGAAAACAGGTTTATTCGATTCATTACAGTATATAGCTTTGTTTTTCACTAGATATTAATATAGATGGAGAAATTTACCCTGCAACTAGAGTATGGTTTTTGTTTGTACATTTCTTGGGAAGCATACACTGTAACCAAAAACAAGATTCCCATATAAAATGATATAATCCTGTTCGTTGCCTCTTTATAAGACTACCGTTCTTGTGTTCAGTTCATTTTTCAGAAATATTTACATGTTTATGTGGCATCAGTTTGTCATATATTGTCTTCTGATAGCTTTGTTATTTGGATGTTATGGAAGAATCCACATTGTAGAATGCTGTCAACCTTTTCAGGTATTAATCCATTTGCTTCACATTTTAAAGGCTTGTTCAAGTGCTCTCTTAGTATAGGAGTCGTAATCGGAACAAGTAATTGATGCTCCCTTGAAGTTGAAAATGGTCAGGTTTGACATATAAGTTGAACAATACTTTGGAACGAAGGGAGCATGTGTCTGAGATTGGATTATATTTTTAAAATGCTTACCCGATTGATAAGGAAATCATGTGTGGGTTGAATTGTAACTCGGATTGACTCAACAGCTTTTTAAATCAGAATAAAAGTTATAATTTATAATGTCAAATTGCCAATCCGTTAAACCCATTTACAACCTGCTAACACAATTAACATGTTCACAACTTGATTGCAATTCGCCAACCCCTTTACAAACCTTCAAGTCGTTTAACTTGTGGGATAAAGGAGTTGCATAGATTGTCCTCAAAGTACACAATTTTACGTGTGTACAGGTTAGGCTTAAAGCGTTTTACACGAAAAAAATATATGGGTCGTGTTCGGGTTCATCAACTCAACCTACAAATGGGAAACCCGTCAACGCGGCACAAATGTCACCCTATATCCAGCTGAATGTGCAAAAATGTTAATATTAAACTAAAATTAAGTGCGAGTTTAAGATCATATGCATCATAATGATCAAAGGGATTACTATTTTAATTACTTGACATTGTTGGGGTTGGAAAAACCTTGATTTGTGTTAGTCAAGTGTTTACAAGAATGCGTGGTTTTGGTTGAAAAACAAGTGATTAGTTATGCATCAATCATTCACATTATAAGGTTAAGATCAGTAAGTTTTATTGGCCGTCAACATGAGCACATATTACATTATAAGATTAAGATCAGTAAGTTTTATTAGGGATTTTTTATTTCGCGCACATATTACATGTTTGATGCGGCTCGTTCAATTTTGTTAACAGTCTTAGGCTCGTATTCGTTTTAGCAACTGAAATTGTTAACTTATCTGAAATTATGAATTCTCAAACCTTATAAACCTAACAAACATGATGCGTGTTTTTAACACAATCCTATTCCTGACGATTACAAAAGTAATTGATTTCCATAAAATGTCTAAATTACCAAAAAAAAAAAAGGAAGATGTTTCAGGGACACATAGGGAAACCAGAATTTCTTTAATCGAAAACCAAAGTGGGATTTCCTCCCGGTTAATAAACACATTTCGGGATGTTGGAAAGCGATTGCTTCCTTTCTCAATTCTTTTTGTATTCAAGACAGGAAGTTATCATTATTCTTTAAAGGAAGTGTAGGTGACGGGAAGAGGATTAGATTCTGGCTCGATCTCTGGAGTGGGGACCAAATACTAAAGGATAAATGGCCGATGTTGTTCACCTTAACATCTAATAAATTGTGCAGCATGCAGGAAGTTTGGGAGGACCGTGGACAGTTTTACCGAGGATGGAGCAGCGTTTCAGACGCTGATTCAGTGGAACTGCAGCTGCAGATTGAACAGTTAGACGAATTATTGAACTGTATTCAGCTCAGTAGCAGAAGCGATATGTGGAGATGGCAAAATAGCACTGATGGGGAGTATTCTGTTGCTGACTGCAAGAAACTGTTAACAAAAAACGCTGCTGAACGTAGAGTTTTTCATATGAAATGGATTTCATGGGTTCCGCTAAAGGTGAAGATTTTTATATGGCGTACTGAGATGGACCGAATGCCTACTAGGTTGGCGCTGTCAAGAAGGAACATAAATATTTCAAATCTGTCATGCGTGCTGTGCGAGGCGGAGGTTGAGTCTGCAGAATATCTATTCACAGGATGCGGCTTCTCTTTTGGTGTTTGGACGGCTATAGGTAATTGGTGCAGATTGGAACCTATAGTCGCTTTTTATGTTACGGATCTCCTGCATATCTCTAAATATAAGACCGGTAACAAGTGGATTAAGAAGGTTATTTGTGGTATTGTTATGATTTCTATGTGGTCGATTTGGAAGGCTAGGAACGAAAAGCTTTTCGGTAAGAAAGAGTCAAAGGTGGCGAATGTCGTGGCGACCATTAAATCCGTTTCTTTTTTGTGGCTTAAGAATAGGTCTCAGTTAAGGACATTAGATGGAAGGATTGGGTTGTTTTTCCTCTATATATGATGTAAAGTTTTGTTTGGTTGGTCCTCGTTTTGAGGGCTCGCCTCGTTTTTAATAAAGTTCACCTTTCAAAAAAATATATTTATAAACCAGGTCAATTGGTAACTTAACACCTCGTCAAATCGCTGATTGGTAATATAAAACGTAAGGTAGTAACCTTAAGCTTAACAACGATGGAGGCAAGAGTTAGAATGAGTCGACCGGTAACTTATATTCGAGTAGGCAGGAGCTACAGGGGTGTGAAGTCGATTTTAGCATGGGTTAGAATAAGTTGAGTCCAATAGTCGAGTTGGTAGAAAGCCCATGACGTGATGGGAGTCTGGTAGCAACTATGTAATTTGACTTTATGTGACCGATAGGGGATCTTGAGCAACTTAGCAGTTAGATTAACACTTTAGAATGTGCGATTGTGTGGCTGATGGTTCATGGGAGAACAAAGACCATGACTTTGACTCCTTAAGTCTTTGTTTAAGCACATCACATATTCTGGTTATTGAATGACCTATATAATGATGAACTAGTGTAAAGACAATTGTCGCACTTCTAGCTCACTTTTATTTCAAATAAGCCTAGTGTAAAACATAAATAATTAAATATGAAATATTTAAAAAGTTAAAAGATATGGTACGGCTTTAAATGCCCGCTTTCGGTATGAACCACATAGTTCGTTACACGAGAAAGAAAAACTAGATCAGCAGACCAAAATTTTAAAAATTATCCGTAAAACCAAACCAATAACCAGTATAGGCGAACCAAAGGGCCTTTGGCCTGGTGGTATCAAGGTGTTGGATAAGGCTTTGTCTTTCTAAATGACGAGGGATCAAATCACGTGGGTGACAAAATAATTAGCCGTTCAAAAAAAAACCAGTATAGACGACCTTACACACAAGTCCTAGGAACACTTCCTGTTGGTGGAACTTAAATGAGTTGCAATTGAAAGTATAAGGTTAATATTGAAAATCCTGAAAAGTTTAGGGTTTATGGCAGACTATTTAATACTTACCCAACCCAACCCAACCCAAACCAACCCAAACCAAACCTTAACTGTACAACAACAATAGGTTACGCTTCTTTTTCTCTGCCGCCGCGAATATCTACCCCCAGTCGCCCTTTTCCGCCATTAACGCACACAAAGGTTTCTTTCTTTCTTTTTCGTCATTTGTTTAATAGGTTTATGTTTATGATTTGGATATTATTGACAGAAGCTGATACATGATTTAATAGGGTTATGTTTATGATTTGGATATTATTATACTACAATCTTATACCTAACGTTTAGGTTGAATTTGTAGATGGGGATGAAGGCGAAAAAATCAATGATGAAGAAAGTTAAGAAGGGCTCTACTGAACTCACGGCTGCTCGTAAAGACGAAGCTGCTGCTGCTGATTTCTTGGTTAGTTTGTATTACGGTGTTTATATTTTTTAACCTAGGTTATAGACTATGCTTTTCTTTCCTCTCTTACATGAGATCAGTCCAAACATGAAAAACAAACCATACATGTGTTATGCAATGAAATAAATTGTTACTGGAATGGCATTATGGATCGAGTCAACCAAATGGTTGTGAACGTTTTTCATTATCCACAACTGAAATACGATTTATTGAACCGATAAGATGAGTTTAAGCCAAATCAGACGGGAATGGGTTAATTTACCTGAAATAATCAACAGATCTTGACTATCGGCTAATGCAACTGTAAATGGCGCCCTCGGATGCTTACATGATATTTAATATCTGTAATTCCGGGTTTAAACATAAGCTGCAGTGACAAATGGGCTTGATTAATATTCTTCTGGATACAAGCATACGATATACTGTTATGTTCAATGTTGCAGAAGGCACTAGGCGCTAGGCGGGCGGTGAGGTCCAGCCCAAGAACTAGTCGGGACTAGGCGAAAATTAGGCGGGATTAGGCGTTTTGGTATTTTTATACGTATTATATATACACACACAAATTTAGGTGTTTTTTGAAAATATGTTAAGATATATACACATAATACTTAGATATATACACATAATACTTACCTAGAAATACTTGGAAATTAAAAAAAATAAATAAAAAAACCCACCGCCTAGGACCGCCTAACGGCCGACTAATGGCCAAAACGCCCAGAACCTCGCCTAGGGCTTATTTCCAAGGTTTGGTCCCGCCTAGCGCCTAGGCCCGACTTTTACAACACTGGTTATGTTTTAGCAGTTAGCACTATTGGGTTAGATTGAACACCTTCTACTCAACATGGTTATTGAAATCGGCATTGCTAACTAGATTGAACTATGAGTTCAAGTAGTTGTTAGTGGACCACAAATATGTACCCATGGATACACGTTATTTGAGAAAAATCGGATTAAATGTTAAATGAAATGTTAATAATAAAAAAGAAATACCTATGTTGAGGTATTTGATTGGCTCCCCAATCATTGTATAATACATTTTCCTCTCACAACTGTGAGCCCACGCACAGGGCGTGGTATTTGTGTGAATGTGAGATAATGTGTTATTGTTTATTATGAGAGTGCCTCGAATTCTTGTTTCCATCCTCCGTCAAAAGGCAGATACTCTAATTGCGTGACATGTATGCATTTAGATGCTGATTACAGAAACTTACGACGTAATATGTCTATAGCTTATTTGTGATAAAGACCATTTTTATGCATCATACTAGTATACTACATCTGTTTTAATTTTCAGTATATGTTACGGAGTTTATTTAAGTTATAAATGTGTTTTTTTCCATCAATTCTCAGCAAGTATTTTGTTTGTGGATTCAGCCATATGAAGAGGGTGTTTTGTTTAATTAATTTTGTGTTGGTTTGTGTACAAAACAGCCTTTAGAGGGAGGTCCAGCTAGAAAATTGCCAATCACTGAAAATTCAGAAAATAAATCCACTGTGTTGTATATTGGAAGAATCCCTCATGGATTTTATGAGAATGAAATGGAAGGTAAATTTTCTCGTTTGTTGATCATTTTGAGTTTTGACTTTTGTGCATGTACACAAGCAATCCAGTTACTTTAAAGTTTCTCTGTTGCAACTTTTATTAGGCTGCGACTCTAAAGCACTGGGTTAAATTTTCTAATCCTACTTTTAATGCAGCTTTCTTCAAGCAATTTGGAGAAATCAAGAGGATCAGGATTGCAAGGAACAGGAAGGTTGGATCTTTAGCTAAATTTCCACAATAAAATTGTGATTAGAAGTTTTTTTGTACAATGTTTCAAATATGCTACACACACGTAGTTTATTTAAGGCCACATAAATTCTAGTTTATTTTAAACTTTGTGAAACACCTTCCTAATATTATGTATGCTTTTTACTTAATGAACTCCTGTTTTTTTTTCTTTTTTTTCCAGACAGGAAAATCAAAGCATTTTGGGTTCATTCAGTTTGCGTCTCCGGAGGTTAAACACAGCTTACTTAACATTTTTTAATAAAGATTTTTAATTCATCATCAGTAGTCGCTAACTTGATAATTATAAATACGTGCAGGTGACAAAAATTGTTGCTGAAACCATGCATAACTATCTCTTATTTGAACATTTGTTGCAAGTACAGATCATCCCTCCTGAGCGTGTTCATCCCAAACTGTAAGCATTTGAGTATTTGAACATTATTTGGTGCTGTTTGTTTTTTCTGAGGCAAAAGGTCTGCAGTCTGCAGACCACATCTGCACACATCTGTAGGAGAAGAGGTGGACCAAAGGTCTGCAGTCTGCAAGAGGAAGACTGTTTGTTTTTTAACTTCTGCATATTGCTGAAATAAACTGAAATTTAAAATAAACTGATTTTTTAAAGCAATCAATATTTTTTCAACATTTAAATTTAATAAGTGTTCTACAACACTGAAATAACAACAATAACATTTTTTTAAAATAATTGGGTCATATATTCCCGATCCGATGCAGTACCGTGTACTTCAACCTCCTCTTCATCAGCATCAGCGTGCACATCGCTATTTCCTAACGACACATTCGGTTGATCGTATTCTGTAAAGAACTCATCGCTAAAGCCTCTTTCCTTGTAAAATTATGTATCGCGAAACATGCAATGATAATGTTCTCATCATCTAAACATACTCACAAAAATCAAAATGCTTCATGAATATCTAATATATACTTACAACTAATATCAATCTCATCATCTAAACAAACACATAAAAACATATATATGCTCACAACTAAATTAATAAACCCAACATAAAACTGATTAAAGAAAAAAAAAAACACCGCCCTAATTCGATGTTCATCATCTTTTATGATTAAAGAAACCCAAAAGAAAACTAATTAATAAACCCAAAAAAAAAACCTGATTAATAAACCCAAAAAAAATTTGCCTTAAAACTGATTAAAAAAAACATTCATGTGTACGATTGACTTAACAACAATAGCTTTTCTATAATATATTAATTAATTACGATCAAAACCAAAAATAAGTTGAAGCAAAACAAATGAGATCTTTAGATCTTTAGATGATGAACAACGAAACAGAGGGCATTTTTTTTAATCCTCTTTTAATAAACACAACGATAGTAAACCCAACATTAATAAACCCAACATAAAACTGAAAAACATAAAACTGAAAAAAAAAAACGAACCTGTAACGTCGGGCGGCTGGGGAGGAGGAGGGAGTCGTCGGCTAGGATGGGGAGGAGGAGGGAGGCGGCGGTCTGGGGTTGGGAGGAGGAGAGAGGCGGCGGGAGGTGGTGGTTAGGTAGGGTTTTGATAGAATGAAGATGGAGAGGTGTTTGTGTGCAGAGATAGAGATGTGTGAGAAGTGGCAAAAAGAGGAGGGGTCAAGTCTGCTTGGGGAAGAGGTGGGGAAGATGTTTTTAGCTGGGATCTCTTCTGAAAAACAAACAGTCTGCGCGCCTCAAATGTCTGCCCGCGTCTGCGCGGCGCAGACATAAGTGGTCAAAAGCTCTGCTCATGAAAAAACAAACACCCCCTTTGTATCTGTGTTTTAATACTGTTCTATTACTGTAATCATATTTATTGCATTATTTATTTATTATGAAGTTTGAAAAATGGAACAAAAGTGTTTCCGATGAACTCAACCTGTTTGACCTATGATAAAAGGTTTGTTCTTCTTGTTGCTGTACTTAGGAAATTTTTTATATTGATTGCAGGTGGAAAGGTGTTAACCGTTTTTATAAACCCTTGGACTGGGTTCATATCGAACGTAAACGCCATAACAAGGTACGATATGAACATCTTATTAAGCTCAGTTATCTTGTTTATGCTCTCAAATTTGTTCTGTAAATTGGCACACTTGGTTAGTTATAAATCTGTGATGAGATTATTTAGGAAAGGACATTTGAAGAGCACAAGAAGTTGGTAGATGGAATCTTGAAAAGAGACCAGAAAAGGCGGAAGAAGATTGAGGCAGCTGGCATTGACTATGAGTGCCCAGAAATTGTAAGCATTTATCAACATCTGTAATTACATACATGTTAATACACAACGTTTTGATGGATACATGAAGCAGTTTTGACCCATTTAAATTTGAGTGTCGATTTGATGCTTAATTTTGTTTAATCTGGTAAACAGGTGGGGAGTGATGTGCCTGCACCAAAGAAGATCAAGTTTGAAGACTAAGGTTACCCGGGGACTTTATTATATATTTTGGGAAGTAGCGTGTAGTAACTAGTGACAAGTGATGAAAGAAATTTTGGTATTTGTTTTTGGTTGTAAAATCTGATGTTGCACACTGTTTGATGTTACTGTTAGTTATAATCTACAAGTAGGTTTTGAATTTTTTGATGAAAAAAAAGTTCTTAATCCCACATTTTTTTTGTTAAGACAGAAGAACTATATTAGAAAGAAAACACCTCACTACAATTAGCAAGACGCTAAAGCAGGTGAAAACACTAGTACAACATGCCAGTCCCAAGATTGTTTGTTCGCTCGATTTTTTATTCAGACGAATGCCTTTGATTGTATATCTTCGACCATTCTTTCTATGGATTCTGACCCGCCTCTAAAGTGCTTAACGTTTCTTGTTCCCCATACTGGTTATTTGTATTTACATATATTTTTTCTCATCTGTTTTAGTTTAATATAATATAATAACAGCTCATAACAATATAAAGTTTATTCGTTTTCTAGACTAGAAACTATTTTGGTTTGTACTTTCATATCATCGATATTTGAGCCAGTTAGTTTGAGGCTTGGTTCTGGCACACGGTAATCAAAGTAGTAAGGCTATCCGGTAAACAAACGGGGGGAAGAGGGTGACACGTCGGAAAAACGTGGGACCGGAGGACAGAGAACGGGAGGGGACGGGGCAGGGGGGCGGTGTAGGGAGGTGGAGACGGGGGTGGCAGGGGGCGGTGATTGGTGGAGGTTTTGGTGGGGGGCGGTGATTGGCCCGTCCGATGCGTCCGTTGGGAGACGGGGGGGACGGGGGTGGGAGGGGACGGGGGCTCCGGGGCGGTGTTTGGGTTGGGGACGGGGGAAAAGGAAGGAGACGGGGGTGGGGGGCGTCTGTGCACCTGGTAGCCTAAGAAACAATACGATTCACCTCTCACTTTGTCGTTGCTGTTTTAATCCTATAGGTAAAACTTTTCCAATTTTGACCATTCGCTTTTCTTACATCGAACAAAAAAAACCCTTCTAATTTCCGGATGAGAAAATAATAATAAGTCAAAGAAGAGTAATAACAATAAAGATCAACAGAACACCAACAAAAGTGTACTTTACAGCAGCAATCATGACCGCCATAGTTACTACAAACAGGTGCCACAACACCTGCACACCCGCCCATACCAACGCTCCTGTTAATCCCACCGCCACCACATTATCCCGATCTGGATCCAATACCAACTCTCTCCACCTAATATTAACTCTCTGATCTTCTTCTGAAGATGATGATGCCTTGAATACCCTACGGTTTTTTCTCCTTGATTTAAGCTGTAAATGTAATGAACTCATGTGTGTTTGGGTGTGTAGAAACTGGACTACAGGTGTACCTATTGTTTGTGGTTTTTTAATCTGGTTTGTTGATGGAATTTGTGAGATAGGATGAGTGTTACAGTATGATTTGAGATCTAACATTGTGTTTAGAGGGATATGTGGATTACAGTATAATTAGGGTTTGATTAGTGGTGGAATGGTTTTTTAAGCTTTTAATTGTTATCCTTTTGGTTTGACAATAACAATGTTAGCCCTTGTGTTTTAGATCTATTGCATTGTGTTTGTACTTTACTACTTCCGATGGTTATTCGTAATTTATTATTAACTAGGTTAGGTATCTGTATATTACACGGTTTAACAATGTAAATTATCTTATTCATAGTTTTGGTAAGTTAATTTGATAGTTTGGTAAATGGTAAATGCAAATCAATCTTAGTGAATATGTATGTTTTCTTCTTAAGAAAATTGGAGGTTAGACGAGCACATTTTATCTAATTAAAATAAACATCGCTTTTGCAATTTCTACCATGACTAACAAAAGTGTAATAGTGCTTCCATGCACCTTAATTTACCCTAACATACTCGATTGACCATGACGCTAAAGTTTTTATTTTTGTTTTGGCCACATTTTGAATTCAAATAAAGTTATTGAAATCAAAGCTAAAAGGATAATCATTGAACATGCGAAAACAATAAAACAATCAACAGTTAATACGTTGATACGTGACATTTATTTTTAGTTCTTTTTTTTTATAGAACGGCCAACATACACCCACCTATTCTATTTTACTATGAGACTCAAATCCTCAAATAGGAACAAATATAAAACACCATATTACATGACTTATTACAATTATGCAAAAAGTCATTCGATGATACATGACATTTTAACTACTATTTTATTAGTGTAAGAATTTATTGATAGTTACAGATGAGTCTACTTAACCAAAAATATACGATCTTTTTTTTAGAATTTCATACAACGAATTTCAGAAGGTTATTAAATAGTAAAGTCAATTTTCTGTCTAGGCTTTATATATAAAAATAATGAAGTTCAGAGATTTTATAATGAAACTATGTAAAAAAGCAATGTTATCAATCAAATCATGTGTGCATTAAAGTAGAGGTTGGGCCACCATACTTCATACCTTTCAGTCTTCCACCGCTTATGTAGTTGGGCTAAATTTATTAGTCCACAATTCCACATACGGACATACCATGATGATACCATCCCACGAGAGATGGTCAAACCGGTTTTATTTCCGGTTCTAAACCGGATCGTCAAAGTACCGGTTTCGGGTCGGTTATATTATTTTAACTGAATATATTATATTTACAATAAAAAATGTTTAATTAAAAATAATAGGGTTTAGGATCGTGTGTCTAGGCATACTCGGTTAATAAAGCTCATGATTCATCATATTTATTAAAAGGGTAATTTTGTACTATAAAAAAGTTTTAAAATTGTTTCAATTAGGTTACTCAAACTTTTTTTCTTCTCAAATAGGTCGCTTAACTTTCATGTTTTATATTAATTATAAGTTTTTTCATTTATTTGATAGGTAACCTGTTGTGGTTTTCTTATTATGTTTTTCTTTTTTATTAATGATGATGTGGATTTTAACAATTCTTTAAATATAATTACATGTTTTTTCTTTTCTTAATATTATTATACATATATTAAAAATCCTGACCCCAACATCTTCTTCTCTATTTCATTCTTGACACAAATAAAATTAAAAAAGACCCGGTTTGAATATTAAGTGACCTTTATTGAAACTTGGTTACTATTTTATGAAGTTTTATCTTTATTAAATTATCTTTAATTTAGGCTCATACTCATTTCACCTTGATTCAAGTTAAGCTTTTAACAAACTAATATCGAGTAGTGTATGAGATGTTCAAGTCATTTACATCCCTTATTGAGGGTGACCAATAAAACACGTTCTTATTCAGTATTTAACCAATAAAAGGTACTAACTACTAAACATCATTAGGTTCTTAACTGTGTTTAATATAATTTCTTATAAATGGATATAATGTTTGTGTAGTTGAAAGCATTATAGACTGAACTTATGACTGATCAATTATTGTTGTCTAAACTATTAATAAGTCATTACTTTTGTAAGACTTGAAACATGATATGCTACCACAAGTTCTGTACCGTAAGAAAAACTATGTACATAATGTTTATGATTCATAATTAGTCTATAATATGAATTAAAAGCATTTAAATCACAAAATTAGGCTATTAAAGGTTTAGATTTTAGGTGTTGAATTGTAAAATTTGAATAATTTCATAATAATGTGTTTTTTTGAGTTGCTTTAGCAAGTTAGTTCATATGTTGTTTTACTTCGTTTCAATTATCATAATCAATCTATTGTTTTTTAGTTCAACATTTGAAGTAAAACATCGAGATCTTACGATCCTATGATCAAGATCTAAAGTTTATGAAAGATCTTATGAACGTAGAGATCGTACACCGGATTTACATGTTTCCAACTAACAAAATCAATAAATTGTTAGAATACTTACAGTAAAATGGAGACGGATCAGATTCTGCACACAGAAATAAACAGATTAACCGAAAGGAACCGGGCTTGTGTTTGACACAATTCCCTTAAACAGATTCGTCGTCTGTTCCCAGGGTACACCGGTTCAACAGTGCGGCGCGGTGCACTGCGGACTATCCCACTTGCCTGAAAGTTAACCGGAAGAAGGTGCTGCTGTGTATGCGATCAGAAATGTTTCTGCAGTGTGAGTATGTATGTTTCTGATAAGCATTTAACTTCGTGATTAATAACACGAGTTAATCACCATCATTAGGAAGCTGAAGACCAGGAGTTCTTCAGTGTCCACGAGTTAATCACCATCATTAGGCTATTAAACGCTAATAATAACCATCATTGGAAGCTGAAGACCAGGATTAATAACACGAGTTAATCACCATCAAAAACCAGTGTCGCGCGGACCCGGGTTTTTCGAGCTGCATTCGTGTCCGCAGATGTGGGCGTCGCGTTGATTCAAGAATTTTTCCAGCCCGAACCCATTTTTTGCACCCCCCTGCGCGCGGGTAGGAGCTAGAGGATAATGTAACTTTAACAATTTAAACCTCCCTCTCAAGCTTCTCCTTATAAAGCCTTCCAATTTCCATCTCCCAACCAATGTGGGACAAGGCCAACTCACATTCACATAAACAATTTCCAACATAAATCACAGAATATGATGGATCACCACGTTTACAATCTAGATTCTAGGAGAATAATATTATGATCCTGGAATTACATGGCATATCAAAATGTTTACAATTAACAAAATCATAGAATATCGGTACATATGCTAGGGACCATCATGCCATATCATACCATGTGTGAGCTTAAAGAAATTAAAAGATGTGCCTGTACTCTTGCAAAAGCTGGATCGTTACGATATGGTATTAAAGTCCATGTACACCCACTCTAGTTAATGCATATACCGTTACTTGACTTTATGTGCATTCCTAATTTTTTGCTATTAATAATCTATACATATAATAAACCAAAGCCATTTTAATGACATGACACTCAAAGAGACATTCTCCTCTTTGAGTGTGCCATGTGTCATCCCATGTGGCATTGAGATATTTTAGGAAAAAAATAATTTAAAAACAAAATTAGATTTTTCTCTCTTATGTTTCCTCTCATGATTTTTAAACGTTAATATATTTTATATACGAGATTTTTTAAAGAAAAAAATTACACCAAATTAACGAGCGTTTTATTATCTTTCCAACGAGTACCATAGTGCTATATAAAAAACGGAGAAAAAAACGACTATTTTTTGTTGGGTTTTGTTCAAACATGAAAAAAAACACAAAGTGTTCAGGTAAATCATTAATCATGTATAGGCAAGTCACTAATTATGTTCAAATCAGTAAATATGAATTCTATTTTCAACATGCGTTAGCATTGGAGTTATACATTGTTTTATGTTAGATGTTAATATTAGAGTTATTCATTGTTTAAGGTTAGGCGTTAACATTGGAGATATATTTTTAGTTGTTTTAGTTTAACTGCTACCCGAAGCTTTCATGCATGTAACTGCAAAGCGCATCATTCTATTTCATACGTAAAATTAATATGTCATATTAGATTTTTCTACCCCGGGACGTTCCCGGGGTATAATCTAGTGTTTTCATATGTTATTAGCACTACAAATTACGAAAATGGTGTTAAGGAGATTATAATTATGGGTGAAACTTGGTAATTTAAAGATTAAGGGTTAAAATTTGACACATGGATTTTAACTAAAAATGACATTTATTTGAACTGCAAAAAATATAAAATTGCTAAAATCAAAATAATTTTTTTGTGTATAAATATTTCTTATTTTTTACTCATCTTCTCACTAGTCTTTTTTTTTTCTTTTAGATATTTACATCAAACTTTTATAATTCCAATCAATGAATAAAACCCATAATAATGTTTCATGATGAACAATAGTTCGTAAGATGACCAAGATAATTCTCTCAGCTAATTCTGTTATTCTCATTAACCTAAAACTAAAATTAACTTAAAAACAATTCTAATTGGGCATATCGTATTTTAATCGGGCCTTAATCATGCTACTATATATTTTTAACTAGTTGTAATTAACTTCTAACCTTAAATGTTCGTAATATAATCCTGATAAGGGTTATGATAACGACATCCTTACCGTGAAGCATGTCATGTGTGCTTATATGATATATATCATATTACCCTAACTGTTGATGATAAAAGTATAAAACATTAGCACTTTTTCTTCCTCTCCATAGTTCACCTTCATTATTTCTGTCGGTCAATTCGTTCCCTTAATTGTCGAACATGTTTTTGTATATAATAGTTTAGAAAGTTAGGCTATAAGGTGGGCAGACATGAAAAACCTCATGTCTCAGTGCCACGTAGGCTGCCACATCACTTAGGTGGTGTCTGAGACATGGGTGTGGTGTGCAGACATGAACAACCCCATGTCTCAAGCATTTAATATATTTTTTTTTTGTTTTCTAATATTTTTTTTATTAGTTTTATAAAAGTAATAAGTAAATAAAATAATGTTCAAACAAATACTACATTATAAAAATAAAAATTACAAAGCATCCTAAGTTAAAAAAAAAATTACAAAGCATCCTAAATTAAAAAAAAAATTACAAACCATCCTAAATTAAAAAAAAAATTACAAACCATCATAATTTAAAAAAAAATTACAATCTAATCGTCTTGTCCGTTGTTCCATATATATTCGATCAAGTCGGCCTGTAGATGATGATGGATGTGTTCGTTACGTAACGCGAAATCGTTTAACTCTTGTTGCGCTTCGTTTACCGGAATAGTATTCTCCTCCACCGCATTTTCATCGAACTCACAAATAGCTCGGCCTTCGTCTTCGATGATCATGTTATGTAGCACGATGCAAGCATACATACAATAACGTATTTTTTTTGTTGTAAAAGCACGTGCCGGGTTTGCGATGATGTGCCATTTTGCTTGTAGAACCCCAAATGTTCGTTCGATATCCTTTCGCGCCGCTTCTTGATACTTAGCAAATTTCTGTCTTTTTTCGTCGTGAGGGTGCTTAATACTTTTAACGAGTGTAGAATAGGTTGGGTATATTAAATCCGCTAGAAAATACCCGTGCTTGTACTCAACACCCGAAACTGTAAATTTTGTATCCGGACCGGTTCCTTTTCTAACATCATCAAACACCAAAGACTGATTGAGAACGTTAAGATCATTATTGGAACCGGGTACACCAAAAAAGGCATGCCAAATCCATAAGTCTTGTGACGCGGCTGCCTCTAAGATTATTGTTGGATGACCGTGATCGCCGCGATAAAACATGCCACGCCACGCATTAGGGCAATTTTTCCACGGCCAATGCATGCAATCGATGCTTCCGATCATCCCTGGAAAACTATGCTTCTCATGATGGTGCTGATACAACTTTTGGATATCATTGGAGTTTGGTTTGCGCATATATTTTGCGCTGTAGATCTTGACAATACGCTTGCAAAACTTATACAAGCACTCACGTGACACTCTTTCCGACATCCGTAAGTACTCATCCCATGAGTCGGATGCCGTCCCGTAAGCCATTTGCCGCAACGCTGACGTCATTCTTTGGTAAGTTGTGAATGCCGGTTTGCCTCTAGCATCGTACCGTAATGTAAAATACGGGTCACAACTCGCCAAATCATCGGCAATACGTATGAACAATCGACGACTCATTCGAAACCGCCGCCTAAACATCTCGTCCGTATACACCGGGTGATCGGCAAAGTAATCTCTAATTAATCGTTCATGTGCACCTACACGTACGTTGTAAATAAATTTAAAAAATATATTTGAAGAAAAATTATACGTTCCAAAAAAAAATACTTGCTACATATATATTATAAGAAAAAATTAAACGCTTACCCTCACGGTCTCTGTTTAAAGGCCCTTGTCTAAGTCGTGGTTGCGAGCTCACTTCTTCTTCTTCATCCGCCACGATTGTTTGTGCCGCTTCCCAAATCGCGTTAACAAAAAGCTGGTTTTCCTCGCTCGACGAAGATGAGGAATCAACCATTGGTAGGTAAGACATTTTGTTTGATAATTTTTTAAAGAAAGTAGAGGTTTTTTTGGTTGGTTTTGGTTGATTTATGGGGTTTTTTTTAGATAGATTGTGTTTAGATGGTTGAAATGGTATTAATTAAAAAACAAAAAAAAAAAATAGCCGTTACATAATATAGCCGTTGGATTTCAAAAAAAAAAAAAAAAAAAAAAAGAAAAATTCCTATTGGTCCGTCCGGTATGTCTCTAGGGGGACGGGGGGGACGGGGCAGGGGTGGGACGGGGCTTCCGGTGGGGTGTAGAGGGTGGGACGGGGCTGATTTTGGGGGACGGGGGTGTGGGCATGTCTGTTCACCGCCTAGCCTTATGAACAAGTGGTTTGGAAAAAAAAAAATGACAAGATGCACTTTTGTGTTTTGACAGAAAAATTGAATGGAAGCACGAGGTGGGGGGCGGGTTGAGTTAATTGTTATCCTCTCGTGGGACTCGATTATTGGACAATGGGAGTGTTGGACTGAATCACCATTCACAACCACCTAAAAACCATAAATTGAGGTAATTTATTTTTTATAGGAAAATAAAAAACAAGAAAATGTAAAAAAAAAAGTATTTTGAAGGTGGTTGGTATGCTTAAGATATCGTTTATACATTTTCTTTTGTTTTGAAATACTACACTTGTTTGCTAGCGTAGTAGTCGGCAAGCTAAATGTTCGGGAAATTCACAATAATCTGAGAGTCGTGAGATCACTTCAGACTAGACTATCCGTTGTCGGACACGAACAGGCGCGAGCCACAAACTTCACTATCAAGTAACCCGGTCACTTGATCCCGTTGTGGCTGGGGGTGAGCACCTACGTGATCAAAGCACCCCTCTCTCCCGTTAATGCACGCGGCCACCGTCGCTTGTGCTCGCGCCGCGGCTGTTTGCGTGGGGCTGTTGTGGCTGAGGGTGAGCACCGGGATGAAACCTCCCTCGCGCCGGAGCTCGCTCACGGCCCACAACGGACAGTCTTATAACTATTCAATGGTTTTAACGGATAATTCAGTCGGATATAACTCATAATTTGATTTCTCAATAACAAGTATGTGCAATTGTGCATGTATGATTTTCTTGAAGTGGTGTTTTTAACCAAATATAATGGAATATGAATTTAGGGTTCCAACCTAGAAAACCACCTTAAAGTAGTTATTATTTTGAAATTAATTTGCCTCTAAATTTTTTTAAGAGTAGTGTTTCAGTGGTAAAGATGTCCCTTTGAGAGTATCCCTGTCCAAGATCGAATCCCTCCTCATACGGGTTTCTCCTTTCAAACTCAATGGTTATTTTTTCGATGAAGCAATGATTCGAATCTGAGACCCCCGGGCAGGAACCCCACTAATGTGAGTAAACCTTCCCACCTCCGTTACAACCACTAGGCTACAACATCATTGGCAATTTGCCTCTAAAATTGAGTCAATTTTTCCACCGAAAAATAAAGTCCAAATTCTGAAAAATAATTTAAATGCCCCTTGGACCTGCTACCACGTAATATTGTTAATACGTAAAAGGGCTTTAAAAAATGTCTTACGGGGAACCTTGCAATGATACAAAATGTTTAAAAGGTGGTACTGATGACAAGAATAAATTTAGGTGAGATTATTAATCGGTCAACCACAAAAAGTAGGATTATTAAATTCCAAATTGCCACAAAAATAAAAACATATTCGTCAACGACCAACCACACTTCTTGTCCCAAATATGAAACCGCCAATGATGACGTAATATAGTTATAGGGGTGTTCTTTTTAACCGATAATCGATAACCAAATCTGACTCGAGGTGACTTGAACCGAGAAAGTAGCTTACCCGATATACAACTCTACCTGAACCTGATAATATTTAATTGGGTCGGTTATCGGATTGAAAATATGTATTTCGGATTAATTCATTGTCAAGCCACTTGACAATGTTTTTGCTTTCTTGGCAATGTTGGGTGATGGTTTTGTATTCATGGTGATGTTGGAGAACTATTGTTCAAGTTATAGAATGCGTTCTATGTTATCGAAATACATTTAAGGGAAATTCAAACATTAGCCTCAAGTTTATCGGTGATATGATGTATTTTTTTTTTCAAAGATTGTGTAAAAAATCCAACTTAGGATGGTGTAGTTACACTGTAGCATCTAGTATAGAGTTAATGGGTGGCGTGGAGGAAATGTGGTAATTGAGATTTAGGTTTTCGTTTAAGGCTTTCATAGGGTGCTCTAGGTTTTGTCTTTATTCATGTTTTACCCAGATTGCAACCCAAATAGCTGGAAATATGCGGCTCAAACACCCGAACTATTTGACTGATAACCATTTGACTTGACCCGATATACACAAACCCAATTATCTCCATCACCGATAACCATTTAAATAGATTGGTTTGGTTATCAGGTAATATTTTTACAGCTGAAAACCTAAAGAACCTGACCCGAATAACCTGATAATCGAAAACCAAACCTGATGAACACCCCTATATAGTCGATAAGGCCACTTGACAATAGTCCATTAAGTGAAACACTTTTGTTTTAGCAACCTCATATATATGTAGGACCAACTATAGTAAATGCTAACAATGTTGGTGACACTTTCTAAAGAAAAGGAGTATTGGAGTTAAATAATCTCAACCATCAGCTATTGGCCGTCATTGGTCCCAACTAACGATATGTGTACTAGCGGTCCCACGTTTTAACATAGGAATAAAGATGCCGCTTCTAGTGCCACTTGTTCCGTCCCATATACAACCCTGAGTTAATATCAATCTCATATTAGACTAATTAGGGGGGTGCCTCCAACCCTCGACCAACAAGATGCATGAGTAACTATTAATCAGAGAAAATATTGAATGAAGAAGATGAAGTTTGGAAAGGTTAAAGTTTTCTCATTCACAACAATGTGTATATATATATATATATACACAAGAGACTTAACGGATAAATAATTAATTCTAAGAGTAACTGTAATGGAAAGCTAACTAACTAACTAACGGTCATTAACAGAACTCTAACTAACGGGCTATCAGTAGATTAAGTCTTTAGAAGTTATGTCTTCAGCAGTTATTATCATCAGAGGTTTTAACTTCAGCAGATGTTTGCTTTCCTCATCAGTAGTTAGCCACTTCATCAACAGTTTCTTTCATCAGTGGTTAACTTCTTCATCAGTAGTTTATCATATGTTTCTTTTATCAGTTGTTTGACTACTTCATCAATAGTTAGCAAAGTCAACATCCCCCTCAAGTTGAAGGTATGGAAATACCCAACTTGCAAAGTAACTCTCAATGCCGAGGAGTAGCCAAACTCTTAGTAAAAATATCAGCAAGCTGATCATGAGAAGGAGTGTGAGATAAACTGATCAAACCAGATTGACGCATTTCTTGAACAAAATGACAATCAATTTCAAAGTGTTTCGTTCTCTCATGAAAAACTGGATTCTTGGCAATGTATATAGAAGCTTGGTTGTCACATTTTAAAGGAATAGGAGTAACATCAGGAACTTGAAACTCATGTAACAAACGAGAAAGCCAAAACAATTCAGCTTTAGCCCTGCGCATTGATCGATACTCAACCTCAGCAGATCTTAGAGCTATAGTAGGCTGCTTCTTTGACTTCCAAGATAAAGGACAACCTCCCAAAGAAATATAATAACCACTCACAGATCTTCTAGTATTAGGACAAGAGGCCCAATCAGAATCACGATAAGCTTGGAGATCAAAGGAAGGAGAATTATTGAAAAATAAACCCTGAGAGTAAGTGCCCTGAACATAAGCCAAAGTGTGCAATGCTGCATTCCAATGAGGCACACGTGGATATTGCATGAACTGGCTTAGAAGTTGAACATCAAAATCCAAATATGGTCTGGTATGAGTCAAATAATTCAGTTTCCCAATGAGCTGTCTATATCTTAAAGGATCAGACAGAGGTTCACCTTCTTTGAGCTTGAGTTGAAAGTGGACTGGAAGGGGAGTCGGAGTAGAAACAAGAGCAATATCATCAAACTCTTTTAAGAGATCCTTAGCAAATTTTCTTTGTGTCATGATAAGACCATTGGAATGTTGCAAAACTTCCATTCCAAGGAAAAAATTAAGAAAACCAAGGTCTTTAATCTAAAAAGTGAAATGAAGGAAATCTTTCAGGGCCTTGATCTCATAAAGAGCATTACCAGTGATCAGTATATCATCAACATAAACAGCCACATGAACAACAGAAGTACCCATTGTTTTGGTAAATAAAGAGTAATCATTAGAAGATCTAACATAGCCTTTGGATTTTAAAACATGAGACAACTTGCCATACCACTGTCTGGAGGCTTGTTTCAAACCATAAAGGGACTTTTGTAGTTTAAGAACCTGATTTGAAGGTAAAGTCATTCCAGGTGGAGGAGACATATAAATTTCTTCATCCAAATCACCATGCAAAAATGCATTGTTAACATGAAGTTGAAAAAAGTGGTCATTTTAGTTTTGTTGCCACAATAATAAGACTCCTTGTTGTAGTCATTTTCACAACTGGTGAAAAAGTTTCATTGTAATCAAGGCATTCTTTTTTAGTATCTCTTCTAACAACAAGCCTAGCTTTACATCTTGCAACACTTCCATTGGCATTGTATTTGATCTTATAAACCCATTTTCATTTAATAGGCTTTTTGCCAGGTGAAAGATCAACAACAGTCCAAGTGTTATTATTCTGAAGTGTAGGAAATTCTTTGTCCATTGCCTCTTGCCAGGCAGGAAATTGAGCAACTTGTTTATAAGAAAGGATTGACTGGAAGGAGAAAGAGTAGAAGTAGAAATATGGGAATTTACACAATAGGCACTTGTTATTGTGTGAGCACAAGAAGGAGGCTCATCAAAAGGATTAGTGCTGTGAACATGATTGCACTCATAATCCTATAGATAAGAAGGTGGGACAGAAGTCCTTTGAGACCTTCTTAGTGGCTAAGATGGAATATAAAAAACAGAAGCATTATCAGAAACAGGTATGGAAAATAAACCAACCCTTTAGTATCAACACGCAACTTAGAGACTGAAAGCAAATTGTGTTTGAATTCAGGAACAAAAAGAACATTATGAAGAGAAAGTTGAGAGTTAAGAACAATTGTCCCATATTCATGGACTGTGATGACGAGTTGGAAGACCAATAAGAAATGGTTTGGGAACCTTTCTAAGATCTGTGAACAATTTCTCATCATAACACATGTGATCACCTGCACCAGTGTCAATGATCCATTTGATGAGTAATTGTAAAGCTAATTAGTTACAAGCAATCATACCTACAAAATTAGCATAGCTAATAGTAGTTGCAGGTTGTGGAGACTCTTTGTTCAACTGATCCTTTTGCAACGGTTGCATAAGTCCATTGTATTGATCAATGGTAAATGAATTCCCAAAAGAAACATTGTCAGGTTGTGAAAGCAAAGGATTAGTGGATCCTGAAACTGAATCTTGCATGTTTTCAGTGTCCACCATATTAACACTTCCACGCCTGGACTTAGTGAACTTGAAGTCTTTGGAAAACCAATTAGTCTATAACATTTGTTTACTTGATGTCCATTCTTTTTACAATGTGAACAAACCACATTTTTCTTGATATCATTTCTGCTATATTGACTTTCTTAATTATGAACATTAACATTCATAGCAGCAGATTTATCAGCATGCATTTCTCTTTGTTTTTCATCTTGAATGACTAAAGAGTATGCTTGGTTTATAGAAGGCAAGGGTTGCATCATGAGGATGTACCTTGAAGAGTGTCATAGCATGAATTGAGTCCCATAAAAAACTACATTAACCTGTGATTTTCTTCTCTTTTTGCAAACAGATTTGCTGTTCCACAAGTACACAATGGAATAAGATTCATGGAACTCAATTCATGCCAGATTGTTTTCAATTTGGTAAAATATTGCAACATCAATATTTCTTGAACAATTCCACCCAAATGTTCTTGCCATAAATCATGTGCAGTTTCTACATAGAGAAAACTAGCACTAATTTATTGTGACAAAGAATTCAATATCCAAGAAGTAACCATATTATTGCAACGATTCCAAAAAGATAATTGAGAATCCACAGTAGGACGAACAAATTCTCCATTAACAAAGACTAATTTGTTCTTTGCAGAGAGAGCAATTGACATTGAACATTTCCAGGCACCAAAACCAGTTCTATCAAAGGATTTTGACACCAATAACATTTCTGGATGATCTGAAGGGTGTAAAAACAAGGGATTAGATGAATCGAGAGTTTGAGTTGTTTATGTTGATCTCTTGGATGAATCAGACATGATTGAAAGAAGAAAAATGAAAAACGACGAACAAAAGAAGATGAACGAAGAAAAGAGATGAAATGGCAGATTGCTGGAAGTTCGCCGGAGAAAAGAAATTTCGCTGGAGAAGACGATCAGAGGTTAATCGGAAACGATGAAAAAGGATCGGAATCAAAAGATTATCAAGAGCACCATTGCTCTGATACCATGTGATAGCAATATAGATGGGTCAGAGGAAATGTATGGGTCAATATCCAATGGACCCAAGTTGCTCCAAATGGAGCCCCATGGGGCAGGTTGAAATTCATACCCACGTTGCCACCTTCAGTGGGTTATACTCCACTCCTTTTAGTTTTTTAATTACTGCATTTATTTCCTAAGCTTTATCTAGTTGTATTTCTTGCTTGATTAGTAGTACTTTAGTTTGTTTGTTTCCCTAGATTTAGGACGTAGTGGGTTTCTATTTATATGTAAAAAACTTCTGAATGAAAGATCAGTGAGTTTTGAGTATGTTATTTCTTTGGTTAATTTTCTCAAATGGATTTTTGAGTTGATTAATTGTTTCCATGCTAGTTCAAGAGTGGCATTTTGGATGGTGTTCTTGGAGCCTAGATTAGAGTCAAGTGGTGTATCTGTATCTTGATTCTCGTTTAGTTTGCCTTGATCGTTTCTTGTGTGGTGTTTCTGTATCACAAGAGACCGTTAGATCTATTCGTTTCTTTTGATTTTTGAATTATCTATCTGTTGTGTATTCGTATTCCTATCACCATGTTAATCAGAGAAAATATTAAATGAAGAAGATGAAGTTGGGAAAGGTTAAATTTTTATTATTCATAACGTACGTACATACATACATACATACATACATACATACATACACAAGAGACTTAACGGATAAATAACTAATTCTAACAGTAACTGTAAAGGAAAGCTAACTAACGGTCATTAACAGATATCTAACTAACTGACTATCAGTAGATTAAGTCTTCAGAAGTTGTCTTCAGCAGTTGTTGTCATCAGAGGTTTGAACTTCAGCAGATGTTTGCTTCCTCATCAGCTTCATCAGTAGTTTTATCATCTGTTTCTTTCATCAGTTGTTTGACTACTTCATCAGTAGTTGGCAAAATCAACAGTACGTGACTGCGAGCTCAAACATTTAAGGATGTTTTCACTATTTTGCACAACAACATAAGCTTCCTATATACCAAATTCATGATTGTATGAAATGATATAATCACTCTAAATGAAGAATAAATTTTAAAAATCAATACTTCAATGAAAACACGCATGTCATTTTACAAATTTATATTGTGGATTGTTTCAATTAAATGCATGTATAACCATTACTTTGCAAAATGTATTAAGCATTTGTTTCTTTGTTATATATTAGGTGCCTATCTTTGTTTTCTCATTTGTATTTTTTATGTTTTATATTTTATCTTAGTCCTTTGACCTATATTGACATTTATGTTTTAATTTTAAATACTTGATTCATCCAATATTTTTATGTTCAAACTTCAAACTCACTCTCAATTTACATGAACTTTACAATCTTATTATAAAGTATTAAAAGAATTTGACTTTGACCATTACACATACATGAACATTACAGTATAAAACAACAAAAAAAAAAAACAAATAAATAAAACTATTCCATTTCCACCCTACACTCTTGATTGGTATGTAGTTGGGAAGATGTTGAAATATATCTCCTCTTAATTACACCCATACCTGTAAATTCATGCACACCCACCTTTTTATACCCTCTCTTTCTCACATTCATCACTCAACTCCTCTCCTCACAACAAAAACACACACACAAACATACACACAATGGATCTTTCTCCTCATTACCATCTAATCTTTGCTACTCTCGCTGTCTTCTTATCCACCTTCATATTTTTCCTCACTCGTAACGCTAAATCTAAACGTGTTAACCTACCACCTGGACCGCCCGGTTGGCCGGTCGTAGGAAACTTATTCCAGGTGGCCGGTTCGGGTAAACCGTTCTTCCAATATGTTCGAGAATTGTTGCCAACGTACGGACCCATTTTTACGCTTAGAATGGGGTCACGTACCATGATTATTTTGTCCAATGCAGACTTGGTTCATCAGGCGCTGATAGAAAATGGTCAGGTTTTCGCGACTAGACCGGCCGAAAACCCTACCCGTACTATTTTCAGTTGTGATAAGTTTACTGTCAACGCCTCGTTGTACGGTCCAGTGTGGCGGTCGTTGAGGCGGAATATGGTGCAAAACGCGCTTAGTGCGGGGAAGTTACGTACGTTTAGACATGTTCGAGCTACGGCTATGGATAAGTTTGTTGAGCGGTTGAAGGCTGAGGCTGCAGCGAATGATGGCGCGGTTTGGGTACTGAAAAACGCGCGTTTTGCGTTTTTTTGTATTCTTTTAGCGATGTGTTTTGGTGTGGAAATGGATGAGGAAACGATTGAGAAGATGGATAATATGATGAAGACGGTTTTGATCACTTTGGATCCAAGAATTGACGATTATTTGCCGTTGTTGCGGCCGTTTTTCTCGAAACAAAGGAAGAAGGCGAGAGAAGTAAGAGAGCAGCAGATCGCGACGTTAGTCCCGTTCATCGAGCAGAGACGCTCCGCGGTTAAGAATCCGGGATCTGATCCAACCGCGGCAGAGTTCTCGTATCTCGACACATTGTTCGATTTAACGGTCGAGGGGCGGGAATATCCGCCCACGAATCCGGAAATCGTGACATTGTGTTCCGAGTTTCTTAACGGTGGTACCGACACTACTGGTACCGCGATCGAGTGGGCGATCGCAAGGTTTATCGAAAACCCTAACATCCAAACGAAACTTTATAATGAGATAAAAGCCACGGTTGGGGACAAAAAGGTTGACGAGAAAGATGTCGAGAAAATGCCCTACCTAAACGCGGTCGTAAAGGAGTTATTAAGAAAACACCCACCCACTTATTTTTCATTAACCCATTCGGTAACTGAACCCGTAAAGTTAGGCGGGTATGATATACCCCCGGGTACGAATGTGGAGTTTTTCCTACCCGCTATAGCGGAAGACCCGAAACTATGGACCAACCCGAAGCAATTTGATCCCGATAGGTTCTTGACGGGTGGGGAGGACGCGGATATAACAGGGGTTACCGGGATTAAAATGATGCCATTTGGGGTGGGTCGGAGGATCTGCCCCGGGTTGGGCATGGCCACGGTCCATGTGAATTTGATGATAGCCCGAATGGTTCAAGAATTCGAATGGAGCTCGTACCCGAAAGATACGAAGGTGGATTTTAGTGAGAAGTTGGAGTTCACCGTGGTGATGAAGAAGAGTCTTAGAGCTATGATTAAACCAAGAGTCTGAATGTGAATTTAGAGTTAAGTAATAATTGATATAAAAACTTGTATGTGTTTGTTTTATTTGAGGATTTAAACCTAGTTCAAAGTCCAGGTATGATGTAGTAGTGTTAGGTATTTATTTATGTGTGATATGATATTATGGTTAATGTTTTTGCAACGTAAAATTATGTAAGTTTTTGGATGTTAAAACTATAGTTTTGCTTCAAATATTATGTTCCTTTTAATAGAATGTTTTTAATTTGATCAAACAAGTTTGATTATCATATAATTCTCTATGAAATAACTAAAACACGAGTTTCATTTTCCATTAATCCTATAAAGACAATTATAACTTCTTATAAGAAGCCTTATCCTCCACCAAGGCACCAATTTCTCCATATACCTGTTTTCACACAGTGACACAGACACACAGTTACACTTTAATGCAAAATTAACATTCTTTTATTAACATTTAATAAGTTTAAAACGCATTAATAGTATTTAAGGTCGTTCATTCATTATGAGTTCAATCTCTACTATCTTAAATTTCTACAGTGTGTTAATTTTTAATGTTATTTGAAGTTATTCTTTGTAGTAAAAAAAAAAAAAAACTACGTACGCTCAAGTAAATAAATGTTACCGTGCAAACTTAACTTCCCCTGTGATCCATCATGTTTGTGGCAGTAGCATGTCCACCACAATCTTTACCATATTAAATGAATGCACATGTGAGTGACGATGCAAATGTATTATCTGTTCTGCTTTTCACGGTAGAGATGATGTATATATGTGTCATGTGTGGTGTGTGTATATCTAAAATCTACATTTTTTTTTTGTATACATAAATACACAATGCAATTATATATGAAACCAATGAAGCCACAGCCTACTGGTGGAGGTAGGGGGGTTTACTCCTTAGGAGGTTCCCATCTTGAAGTGCTCAGGTTCAAATCCCGCGTGAGCTTTGGTCTTGTATAATCCTGGTCAGACCTGTTAAAAAAAAAACGAATGCTTTGAATGTCATTACTCATATTTATTTGAAATTATGAAATTAATTAATGCTTACCAAGAAAAAGAGGTTTCTTTTAATGGCCATTAACACCTAAAACCTTTGGTTGTCCACTTGCCCAGTTGCTCGCATTGAATGTTTTTAGTAGAACAAAACATGTTTAGACTCCGTGTAATGGGCATTATACGGGCATGAATAATCATGATAATGCCCTTAACACCATCCCTTATGGCATTATATAGGAATTAAGAAGGTGAGGCATTTATAGTATAATGCCCAAATATAATAAAAAATATGGAAAGTAATAACTAAAAATGGCATTAAATGGCTTTAACCATTACACATTTTTTGAGGGGCTTTATGATAATGATGTGAAGGAAAATGCCCCATAAAGGGCATCAACCATTACTTATGGTCTTAAGCCAAACTCCTTGTGATGTGGCGGTAAAGTTGTTAAGATTGTAAATGAGAGGTTGAGAGTTCACGCCTTATAAGAGGCAAAAAAGATACAAAAATGAGGAGGAAATTAGCCATTCAAAAAAAATTGTTTATGAAAAAGATTGATTTTATATCTAGGAAATCTTGTTTTCACTTTATTCTTTCCTATACAAACATTTTTTTTTAAGAAAGCCTATTTTTCAATTCATCAAACTCATTTCAACTTATATTCATGTAAAACAACCCAATTTGAAAACGATTGCCTAAGTGATATATCTAATTGACATAATCACAAAACAAAGAATATATGACACATGCATTCAATACATATAAAAGTGGAATTGGATCTTGATAAAACCTTATGAAATGGATTCTATAAAAAAGATCCATGTAACTCATTTGCAACAAAGATGATGCATGACCATAGGTACGCAGATGACACCATGCAGAATAGGAATGAGTTCGTTACCGGTATCGAAATTCGCAAAAAAAGGTACCGGTACCGAAAATGATTTGGTACGGGAAATTTGGTACTAGTATGGCACCAGTACAGTATTGGTACCTGGTACCATTTGCTCATCCTTACTGCAGAATCACTATGTGCAAGTCATGTATTTACGAATAGGTTATTGTAATTCTCAAACATATTATTTGTTATGAAAAAACATGTATAGACAAATAATGAATTAAAGAAAAAAGATTTAAACAAAAACAGTTAATTGGAAACTAATTTTATTTGAAAGAGATGGACTTGAAAGGAAATTATTTTATCTTGAAGATGAATTTGAGCTAAAACCTTTTTATGCCATCTTGATTTTGTGTAAAAATTTTAAACTATTCTTCCAGATTACTCAACAATGTATTTATATATAATAACAAAACACATAGCCTCTTGTGAATAGTAGTGGGTATTTTTGTCATTTCACGGCATCAATCATTCATGTCATCTTTCCTTTCTTCATCTTTCTATCCTTCTCTTCTCTGGAACATTTTCAACCTCACACAGTACCCACCGTTTGTCCCAAGTACTTACTTCCTGAACAACAGCCAAATTGGTCCCTTTCCTCCATCGTGTCTTTGCAACCTGTTGTTCTTTGCTGCTCCGGTCAGGTAATTCTTTCCCTCTTGGGTGTTGAATGCTTCTCTTTTTGGGTCTCCGTATGTGGTTGCGTGGACTGTGTCGTTTGTAAGTTTTGAGATGTTATTGACTCTTTTCTTTTATTTTTTGGTTCTTATTAGATGTGATGTATGGTTTTGGTTACTTTGTATTTCTGAATCATATGAAAGCTGTTTTTTTTACTATGCATACCAAGTGTTTGTGTTAATGCCTCAATGTTAATTTTTTTTAGTGGTTGCTGGATATATATTTTTTTTGGGGTGAATTGGTTTACAAGTGTTAAAAATGTATCAGTAGATCATTATAGGCAAGTACATTTGATACTCAAATGTGGTCAGCTCAAGTCATGCTCTACAATAGGAAAATCGGCACCAATGGCTCAGTTGACTAAGTCGAACATTTCCTTATTAATATCTATACTTCCAAACCTGGTCTTTAGCTGCCATAGGAGCGTTAAGATATAATTATCTTTAGCTAGGTGAGGGGATGCGAGGCGCAGGGCCGGCCCAACGCTTTTGATGGCCCTAAGTAGACTATAAAACTAGGGCCCTTTTGCTACCAATAAATATTCGGAAAAAGACAACTCTAAAAATATATTTTTATCACATCAAAACTATAAAATCTCAATATATTTATCACATCAAAACTGAAATGCTTCGCTAAATCTGTTACCACTGAAATTGATATACACATAGTATTCTCCATTTGATTGAGAATTTAGAGGATTAGAACTCCAGACATTATAGGATTTTAGTGTGGAATGACAAACCTAAATTCACATATTAGTGTTGAACACATGTTGATGTAATACTGTTTTATATAATCTATATAAATTAAAATTCTATAAAATAAAGATTACTCATAATCTTATCTACATAAAGTCAAAGACATAGATATTACAAAGAATCTACAATTCTACACAATATATAGATTGAGAATGAAGCACTTTTGAACTTTTTTTTATTGTGTTTCAGACAAATAAATGTGATAATGTGAAATTAAATGTGTGACTTATGTGACATCATGAAGGAGATTTTCTTACAAAATAATCTCAGATTGAGGATATGAGGAAACAAACAAATCAGTTTGAAGGTATAGTAATATTTGTTAACTTTCTTATAGTATCAATTCGATAACTCTACATTTTAATCTAACTGTAATGCTATTGAGTTAAATCAAACACGTTTAAATGTGTCGTTTTTATATACTTAACGCATCACATAACATTTTGGCTAATTCGTTCGATGTTTTCATTGTACCCGCGCCGCAACGCGCGCTAAAAAAAATACTAGTTATATATTAAAAAAACATCCATTTATGTTCCTTATAAAGTTAAAAAAATATATGGGCTAACCATTCACACTGACCCAATATGGGTTCAAATTATAATGTTACTCGAGCCTAGCCTAAGGCACAAAAGCAATGGGCTTTGGAAATCGTACGATGTATTAGGCCTAGCCTCATAGCCCCATTGTTGTGATTTTTTTTTTCAACAGCCCCGGCTATAAGCCACCAAATAGCTTTGCTAAACATACCCTAATTGTGATTATTTTTTTTAAGTTAATATAAATAAAGCTATTATACCGATAAGGAGACCGCCCTCAAGAAACCTCAACAAACCTTGGCGAGTGCTCTTTATGGTAAACACGTGCAGACTAAGGCAGTGTTTTCATGCCTTCAAGAGGCTCATGCTCAAGATTTTCTAACTGTCGTGCCCATTGAAGGGCTTGGGCAGCGGATGTCGGCAATCGAATATAGGGCTATTCTCAAATACTGGCTCATGATACCTCTGTTCCCCTCGGATGAACCATGCCCCATTTGCAAAAGAGCATGTCTGGATAAATTTGGCGAGCATGCGCTCCACTGCAAGGAATTGCCGGGGTTCAAGTACCGCCATGATTTGGTCAGAGATGTTCTATGGGATGTGCTTCGAAGTGCGGGGGTCTCAGCCAAGAAAGAAGCACCAGTCAATTTTCTGACTGATCCGCGGGAGGGGAGATCTACCTTACGTCTTGCGGATGTTCTTGTGTTTGGATGGGTTGGGGGCAAACATGCTTGTGTTGACTTTACAGGGGTTTCCCCCTTGGTAGGTTTGCGAGACAATGGCTTTGTACCGGGGCAGGCAGTTTTGAGGGCAGAAGCTAAGAAGGTCGCTAAGCACGAAGCAGCCTGTTTAGAGAATCAACATGTGTTCCTGCCGTTTGCTTTTGACACATTTAGATCCCTGGCCCCTGAGGCAGTACGGTTTCTGAAACGAGTGCAGAAGGTGGTCCACAGTGACTCGCAGAGCCCTAAGAACCAAGGGTTTGTGTTTAGTAGGATAGGGTTTGCGATTCAAAAGGGGATAGCGGCGCAGCTTGTTGCCCGCTTACCCACCATCTAAATGTAACTTGTTTAGAAGTAATGAAATCTGATAAATATTATTAGTGAATTTTTTTTTGTTCACAATTACCTCCTAGATCATGTTAAGTTCCATGTATGAATCTATATAGCTAAGTTAACTTATAAAAGTTAATTTTTGTATAAATATTTCACAACAATGTGTTACAATGATTATATCATGATATAATCATTATAACCACAAAGGTGAAGAAATTACCAATACGAAAGGTCGACTTTCTATATATGTATACAACTATGACAACAATCTACTAATCAAACTCTTCTGAATTTTCAATATTTACAAATACTAGTGCTAAACTAACACAAACAAATTCCTAAAAAAGACAATAATACCCCTTGCATCTTTGCCACTTTAAACATCCGATGGGCTTTCAAATTGCTTGTTCCTCGGACTTTTTGAGCCAGCGGGTCCGTTCTCGATGATATTTGAATTGTTTGGTCCCGCTTCTTGTACGTTGCCAGTTGACCTTGGTTGACCATCAGTGGTTGGGTCCATCCTACGGATGTCATCCGCTCTTGATGGGAATCTGATAGCAGAACTGAACATTGGTTGCATTAAGCATTTCTTGTCAAAAACTTCACGCAATGAGACTCGACAAACAGGACACGTGCAGTGCTGCTGCAGCCAGATGTCGATACACGATGAGTGGAAAAAGTGTCCACATGATGGCAGAATACGAAGGGTGTCATCAGCATGGTATTCTGAAAGACAAACTATACATCTACAAGAGTAAAAAAAGAGAAGAAACGTTAGTAAGAAGTGACTTTATGGGCAATGGTCAAAAAGTCAACAGTCAACCAATCCAAAAGTCAACACATCGTAGATTGAGTAACCCATTAATTTCTGTTGACCAGACTTCTATAGATGGAATTGTTGGCTAATATGTATGCAGTTGATAACTTCTGATTAAAGAGATGTAAGTACTGCCTTAGATATTTTATCTGATATAAAATATGCACTTCAAAAAACAAGGCATGATTACCACCTTGGAAACAATTCCTAACATTCAATAAAGTTGACTTTTCCAAGTCAAGCTGATGTTGTTGAATTACAATATTGTGTTGGTATATAAATTCTTACAAGAAAGTTGAAAGACATTATTAAATCTTTATGAAATAAAATAGAATTTGTATAACTCCTCTTGTATTAAAAAATCACAAAGATTGTTTAATTTATTCTTAACAAATAAGCCAAGAACAAAAAAGAAATCCATATATGATCTCACCAATTGCCTGTTATACATTCTTATAAGTTATAAGACATTTTTTTTTCCAGAAAATTTCAACTTACTGAGCATCTTTTGAGCACGAAAAAAACGGATCACTATATTTCTTTGTAGGGAAGCTTGCTCCAACAAAAGGTTCAGCACCGCGCTTGCCACGCTCCAACTTATGACATAAAAGAAGGTAAAAAAAACATCAGAAGTTAACAAAAGATGAAATACAATTTCATTGCCAATGAAAAAACATGAATGAAAACACCAATACCCTAACACCTTCCGTACACAAAAAATGGTTTGGTATATAACCCCTTTTCACTTTTTAGGTATATGACTGCTAAAGCCTAAAGATGGATAGAAACAAAACTAGATGCCTAACATGGTAGTACTATTAATTGGACCCATATCATCATATCTTTACCCAACACATGTACCACTTTAACAATAATCAAAATATCAAATGACATGGATTTTCAAATTTAACCCCTTTTACATTAAGTTTTTTTTTTTTATTATTTTTTATCTAGCCGTTCACCGAAAGCTGTTGCTTGAGAGTTGAGACCACTTGTCACATACCCATATCCACTATACCAAATTTGTTCAACACAATTAGAAAGCTGCAAACTTAAAACTATTTTTATAGACTTTAGAGACACCTGTACAAAAAATTGTGATATCTTTTTTTTTTGGTAAATTTCCGCAATACTCAAAAAGCGCAACAATACGCTGTTAACTAATGAGATCAGGTAAATCCATTAGTTAACAACAATACGTTGATATCTCATTAGTTAACAACAATACGTTGTTAACTAATGAGATCAGGTAAATCCAACTTTCATTGGTTAAAGTTATAAACATAATTCACGGAACCCACCAATACCCTGCTATCCGCAAGCGGGTTAAAAAAACTAAAAAGTGAA
This sequence comes from Ambrosia artemisiifolia, assembly GCA_032199755.1. Taxonomy (NCBI): domain Eukaryota; kingdom Viridiplantae; phylum Streptophyta; class Magnoliopsida; order Asterales; family Asteraceae; genus Ambrosia; species Ambrosia artemisiifolia. The sequence continues at coordinate 5,792,131 of CM063517.1, forward strand.
AAAGCAGTGGAAGCTAGATTCAAACTCGAAAGCTGTTACCATAAGTCAACCTTAACTTTAAATATGGAATCTCTCATAATTGGAATGTTTAATTAATGTTGTTGAATGTGAGATGAAAACACATAATCATGTTTTAAAGTACAGAAACACTTACAGCGTTGAGATCAGATCCAGAAGACATACGAAAAGATCTTCTTGAAGATACGTAATGAATACGAGCACAGATGAGTCTGGTACACACGAACACAATAAACATAGTACTAACTGTAAATCCAATTACAGTCATCACCAAGTTAATTCCAGGAGACAACATATTTTTTTTTAATATCTCTAAAAATTTCTGTAACAAAAGGAAACTAATCAAGTAATCATCAACTGTGCAGCAGAAGCTCAAATAATCATGTCAACCAACTCCTAAAATTGTAAATCATGTGATGTTTTTGTGTCTTCTCTCCAATGGACAATATGTGTTTGTCTGTTCTTCGATCGTTGTATATATCTAACCAAAATCTCATTGTTTGTCTGGTGGACAAACGACGAATAAACAAAGATTGAAAACTTGTAATGTTGGATAGAAGTTGTTTGAGGTTTTTCTTTTTTTAGTTTGTGTGTGTGTGTGTGTGTGTTGATGAAATAAAGAAGAATCTACAAGAAAATAAATGGTGGGGTTGTGATAGGATATTGGTGTAGAGTGTAATGTTATATTTTATAGGGGAGTTTAGATAGACATGTATAGGATTGAACCTTAAATTATTGAAGTGTTATGTTTTAGTCTTGGTATTTTTGGATGGACCAATTCTAAGTTTCTAACCCCAATGCATTTTGTAATAGTTTTTATTTTTTATTTTTTTTTGTAAGTTGATTTTTTTTATAGTTTGTGTGGTAGTGAGATCAAAGGTTTTTGGTCTGATTTTATTCTGAGCATATCTAATCCCGGGGCAAATAGTGTCTCTATCCATCCCACAAAGTGCGTCTTCACAAATACTCCGCGGTAGTCTTTTCCGCGGAGAGAAACCTCAATATGAATCGTTAGACTGTCGCGCAACCTATCTTGCGCGTCGAAATCAGCTCCCGCGCGGGATGACTTCAGCTGTATGACGTCCCCAATGAAAAGGGATCTTCGCGCGTGCATATACGCACAGAATATTCGACTAACACTAGCTTTTGGTACGAGGTACGGACGATCAAGAATTAAAAAGATTTGGTCAGATCCGAGCAGATCCAGCGCCAATCAGATAGCTACATGTGTCAAGAGTGGTCCAACGACTACTGATAGAGAATAGTGACTTGACAGCTCCCATGCTTCCACCATGCTGTTGTGTACAGTGCTCTTCAGAGGACTGTACACGCATGTGTGCTTGCTGCCAGACGTCACGTCAGACGCCACTAGTTGGTCAACCATGCTGTGTTAGAGAGAAACGCCGCCTGCGCCTAATCACGTCACGCCATGTGGACTTTCAGCAGGCCAAGTCATACCTTATCTCACAGCAGCATTAATTGTCACCCGATTCCCGCCTTTTTGTGGGCTGAGGACATCTGGGCCTGGACCAAGGCCCAGATCAATTACACCTTTCGTGGGCCACATCATTCGGCCCATGCTTTTCCCCATAAAAAGGAGACTTCTTCTCCTTTGCAAAAGATCGTTCACTTCATGCAATAATTAGCATAGAGAGAAAAATACTTGTAATCACTTTCTATTATTTCCGAGTGATAACATATCTCTCTTTACAATGGACGTCGGTCGATCTGGACCGAACCACTTACATTCTTGTGTACTCACTCTCACCACACACGTTACAATCTTTATTATCTCCTAGGATTTCGGTTACGTCATTAGTGTGAGCGAATGATTATACCTTGAGCGAACACGAGTATCAAACCAAACCTATCCATTTTCCGGATAGGTTATACACGTTGTTTCTTCATTTATATTTTTTTTTCTAGCACAAACAATTTTATTATGGCTAACAGTTTAGACACGAACACGATAACACGACACGAACATGTACGACCTTAACAAATTTCGCGTTTGACCTTAACAGGTTTCGAGTCTTAAACAGGTCGACACGATAAGGCCTTAACAGGTTACGTGTCTAAACAGGTTAAAGACCTGTTAACATGTTAAGCACCCGTTAAGACACGTTAATAATTTTATTAAAAAAAATTATATAAGGGGTGTGGGTATGCTTTATACGTATACGGATTAAAAATCAATGAACCATAATTCAATTTTCAAATCACAGAGTACGGACATATACACCGCTCAGTCATCCCTCATCTTCCTTCTCAACTCCACCGTCCTCGTTACCCGTCCACCGTTCCCGCCCGCTGTCACCCATCACCCGTCCGTCGTCACCCGTCCTCCTTTTCAACCCCAACGCCACTCAGTCTTTTGATTCATTAGTTTGTGGATACATTTTAGGGTTGATGTTTATAAACAAGTTATTGTCTTATCGTGTTTTATCGTGTTAACATGTTATAAACAGTTTCGTGTTCATGTTTGAAAAAAATGACACGATGAGTTATCGTGTCATGTTTCTTGTTTACCTGTTTCGTGTTCGTGTTTTAACTGGGGGTATGATCGAAGGGTGATATCATTCCCATATAGATGTGATATGCTATTAACGTCATATTCATTTAGCATGTCTGGTATTTGTATAGACTGCCTATTTTGAGGGACTTCACATTTAATACCTACAAGAAAGCTAATTTAACTGTTATCTGGACGATAATTACGGATATGACCATCGTTTTCAACTCTACTCTGGACACCAATTTTTGGAGACTAGTTCTACCGATCGGACCGGGGTTCGCGACAATGAACGATGAACCATCGTTTTCACATAGAAGCTAATGTTAAATAACACATGGTGTTAAATAACATTAACTCTACTCTGGACACCAATATTTTGGAGACTGGTTCTACCGGATATGACCATCGTTTTCAACATAGAAGTTAATGTTGAATAACACATGGTGTTAATTAACATTAACTCTACTCTGGACACCAATTTTTTTGAGACTGGTTCTACCGGATATGACCATCGTTTTCAACTCTACTATGGACACCAATTTCTGGACGATAATGTTAAATTGTTGGTAAACAATATCACCTATCTTATCCTCAATATACGCTAACGTATAAACTTAACTAGTCAAATATATTTAGTTATTTATGTTTTTTAATCAAAACAATGAAACACACACACATTAATTTTTTTAGTTATACTTAATTTTCCATTGATTCGAAGTTCTAACAGAAACAAATTGCAAAGGTAAGCCTTTACGGGTCTTAATAAGACAAGAAATTCATATTGAATACAACCTAGAAGTTTTTTTAATGTTGGCTAATTTCCATTAAAAGTCGTCAAAAACACTATCTCATAAACTTGACATATGACATAACTAGCTAAAATGAATAAAGGTGAAATATCATGTCGAGTCCACTTAACTAGAGTAGGGTTTAAACAAAAGTTTTCCATTAGTTTCAACGTGCATAAGAAGGTATGCAAAGTTGTAAACCATCACGAAAAGGAAAATTCTTAACAAATGGGTTTTGGGTTGGAGCACGATGCTCTATAAAATAGACATACACTATTTATTTTTCTTTTATAAATATCTCTTTTTTCATGTATAACATATTAATATCACTTACAAAATTGTCTTGTGTACAAAATATATTATAATTAGAGAGAATTACACAGATTGTCCTTTAGTTTTACCCAAAATTGCATGTTCTGTCCTTTTTTTGAATTTTTAACTCCCTGTGTCCTTTGTTTTGTGCACTTGTTACACCCTATGTCCTTTAGGGTAACGTCCGTTAAAAACAAACGTTAAGTCCCTCACGTGCCCCTCACGTGAGGGGCAAATCTGTCAATTCACCCTCGTGTATAAAGGACATAAGGTGTAACAATATTTATTTCTTTTCCCCTCAATATTTTTATCTTCTTCCCCAACCCACCCAACCCACCCAACCACCACCCAACCCACCCAACCACCGATTGTAACCAGAAGAACAGAGTTATTGGACTAGAAAACGGCAACCTCGTCATGTATACCAGAAATGAAAACATAGCATGGCAAAGCTTCTCACACCCATCAGACACACTCTTGCCCGGTCAACCTTTGACCATCAACGTCGAGTTGACTTCGTCACGGGTACCCACTCGCGGGGGTGGTTATTACACCTTGAAAATACTACAAGAAACCACTTCCTTAAGCTTGGCTTTAACCTACAACCTAGCAGCAGATCCTTATAATCTATCTATGGACGCTCAGTCTAACTATTCGTATTGGGAAACACCTGAATTCTCTAATGTTACCGGAGATGTTGTGGCAGTGCTTGACCAAGCAGGAAGTTTCGGGGTGGTTTACGGTGGAGATTCAGATGTACGTTTACAAGAATGACAACGACAAAGGTGAATTATCATCTGCCAGTAACCAAACAAACAAAAATGATCTCTTGAATACAAAGTCTGGATCTGAAAGTGGTGATGATAAAGGATGATGATTGTGACTTAAGACCAAAATTTGGTTCGGTTGAATTATTTCAACATTCAATATACTGTTTTAGAAGTTAATGGGGATGTAAATACCTTAATTTTTTAAATGGCCAACTAAGGCCGACTAAGGTGGGTTATGGTGTCCGTGTTGGGTCTGGGTTGCAGGTAGCGGATCGGGTGGTGGTGGTGGAGTGGAGATGGTGGAGGAGAGAGGAGAGGGATGGTGGCAGTGGTGGTGGTGGTGTTGAAGGTGGTGGTGATGGTGGTGGTGGGTGGTTGGGTGGGTGGGTTGGGGAAGAAGACGAATCATGAAGCTGATTATTATTATTATTATTATTATTATTATTATTATTATTATTATTATTATTATTACACATATTGTCCTTTTGAGGGTGAAAAGACAGGATTGCCCCTCACGTGAGGGGCACATGACTGAGTTAACGGAGTTTTTTAACAGAAGTTACCCTAAAGGACATAGGGTGTAACAAGTGTACAAAACAAAGGACACAGGGAGTTAAAAATTCAAAAAAAGGACAGAACATGCAATTTTGGGTAAAACTAAAGGACAATCTGTGTAATTCTCTCTTATAATTATAAGTAGTTATCAATTATTTACAATACTGAAGTTTTTATTATTTTATATGATATCAGAGTATAGAATCTTTGTTAGACCAACCGTAGTGGTGTCGTGAAAGGGAGCGAAAGGGCGTGAAGGGGCTAATTCGCACCTAATTGGTGCCCAACACACCGCCCCCACCTCGTGAAAGGAGCGCTAAAGGCCCCCGCGTGAAATATTTCACGCCATACAATCTCTTCATCCATCCAATCCCATTCACCGACGTGGCCTCCTCAACGGTAATATATATGTTTGAAAAAAACTAGCCGTTTTAAAAAAAAACAAATTTTTAATTAAAACTTTAAAACCTATATACAACACACTCACACCACCACACATTTTATAAAAACACACAACACACCACTTCATTTTATAAAACAAACACACCCCCACCAACTTATTTTTCTAAAAAATTGAGTTCCCCGACATCCTCCTCATCCATTCCGAATTATCATTACAAAGAGTTTTTTGACGATACGGGTTGATTCAACCGGCGAGGAGATCGAGCAAGAGGTGGTTACAAGTGTTTGTGCGCTCGCAACGAAGTATATGAAACATGTTAGTAATCCTCCACGTCCTATTTTGCGAAGAAAATATATTGAACGCGACCGCTTGGAGGCAAACACTCGTTGAATGAAAGATTACTTTGATGAAGAGCCAATTTATCTGGACCCAAAGATTTTTAGGCGTCGTTTCCAGATGAGCAAACATTTATTTCTACGCATTTTAGGAAATTTGGAAAATGCGTTTGATTATTTTAAGAAAAAACCGGCTGCGAGAGGGGCGCTTGGATTTGGGCTATTCAAAAGTGTACTTCAGCACTACGCATATTTGCGTATGGGAACACGACCAACATAAACAACAAGTACTTAAAGCTGGCCGAGAAAACAACACGCGACACCTTAGAGCATTTTTGTCACGGTACACTACATTTTCTTAAAAATTATATTCATTCGCATTTATTTTTTACTTAGTTTAATGGTATATTTATTTGTTTTTTTAAGGAATAATACATTTGTACAGTGTGCGTTACCTGCGAAGGCCAAGCTGGTACGATTCACAAAAGATATATGAGGTGCATTCAAATTTCAAATGAACATGGTTTACCAGGAATGCTTGGGAGCATAGATTGTCGTCATTGGTCGTGGTATAATTGTCCAACGGCATGGCGAGGTCAACACACACGACGTGACTAGGGACAACCAACTGTTATTCTTCAAGCGGTGGCTTCACATGACCTTTGGGTTTGATCGGCTTACTTTGGTGTCGCGGGGTCATGCAATGACATAAACGTTTTTCACTAGTCGCCCATGTTGGAGGATTTCATTTATGGTAGAGCACCAAATGCATCTTTCTATGCTAATGGAAACTACTACCCACACAGATACTTTTTGGCCTATGGAATATATCCCAAGTATTCGATTATCGTGAAGACGTTTAGTAATCCGTACGATGAAAAAGGAGCATATTTTAAGAAAGTTCAAGAGTGTTTGCGAAAGGACATTGAGAGATGCTTTGGGGTTCTTCAACAGCGCTTGCATTATTTGATAAATCCTTGTCGTGCATGGACCAAAGAAAAAATGAGAGAGGCTATGTATGCTTGTATAATCATGCATAACATGATACTAGAAGACAAAGGAAAGGCGAAGTGTCAAAATTATATATTGGACGCCCCAACGGAATTGCCTCAAGCGACAGTGTCTGAAAGAATCATCAACTCGCATGAGGTGCATAATGAGGACACACATAACGCTTTAGCGTTGGATTTGGTCCAACATGCATGGTCAGTTTAATATATTCCGTATGAGGGTGAAGAAGAAGAGGTTGACGACGAAGACGAGCTCGACGAAACCATGAATTTTAGTATTATTAGTTTTTTTAGTATTGTGTTTTTTTTATTAGTATTATTTAAATGAAATATTTTTTAAATAGTTCGTCTTTTTTAGTATGTTCGTTTTTTATTTATGTTAATTTAATTTATTTTAATTATGTTATTTAAATGAAATATTATTTGTTTTAAACTTTAAAAAAAATTAATAAATATCATGTGGGTCCTACTAGGGGTTTGAAATGGCTTGAAACCATTGTACCCCTTTTTTTATTTCAAATCCCTAGTGGGACTCATATACCACTTGTCAAAAAATGCCCAAGTAAGAGGCTTGAAATTTTCACACCACAACACATGCTTTTAAGGGTGACGGGGTGCCACCAGAGAAGGTCACGGGTACCTCACTACCAGTACGGTAACACCGCCGCCACCAATACTGGTAGGTGTCCCGTGAACCAAATACGGGTTCTTTTTACCGTGCTGGTTCTAGAGGAGAGAGAGAGAGAGTGAGAAATGTATTATTAAAAAAATGAGTGATGTAGGTGAGTTTAGAGGAGAGAGAGTGTGGTAAAGGTATTATTAATATTATTATTATATATGTGTGAAAATAATTAGTAATTATTAGGTAAAGAACTAGTGGAGTGTTGTCTCTAAAAAATGGTTTTAGTGAAAAAAATCAGTGAAGTGATGTGACAGTGCAAGATTAGTTAAAATCAGTAAAGTTAAAAAACCTCACGGGTAGTGCCCCTTCCCCCTTTATATGGTTTTGATATGAAGTTGAAGTAGTTAAAACATAAAAGATCATCAAAGACTGAAGATTAAAGATAAACCGAGCAACGAAATATTTCTACTTTCTAGGTTAGCGTAATGATAGTCTGATGTAGCCAGTTGTTTGAACATGGCGGCGAATTGTTAGTGTTCTGATTCACTAGGATTTATAAATAGATGTGTAGCGTAATGCAAGTAAGTTAGAGTAGAGCACAAATTCAAAAGAAAATAGTCAAATACTAATATAAAAAGTTTAACCACCCACCTTATGTTGGAGTGGTATCAAGAAGTGATAGAGAGACACTTGATTCTTGTGGTCACGGGTTCGACTCCTGATCCCTTCAGGTTTTACCGGTTCGCTGCCGTCGTGCCTTCGGGCGGATATGCGGGCCGGGTTTTCCCTAGAACAGGAGACGAGTGGGCGCAGGGCTCCGTCCGTGCGGGTTGGACCGCCTGATGGAGCTACCTTTCGCCAATGGAAGCTGCGTACGGAGTTCCCCGTGCGATTCTTTGTTGGTCGTTCAAAAAAAATATGAAAAGTTTAAAAAGAACGGAAAATGAATTTAATTAATCTCAACTTTCATCAATTGGTAGATAATATTTTGAACTATCACTTTGACCAATAACACTCCTAACTTGCAAGTTTGTTTGTTCCATCACCCCAAACTAACGAGGTGTTAACTTGGTTAGTCTACATGGCAAAAATGACTTTTGTGGCTTGCTTAGTTGTCATTATTGCTTATGTGGTTTGATGACTCATTAAATGTGGGGGTATTTAAAAAAAGGGGTATTGGATTTTAATAATCCAAACTTTCACCTATTGGTCAACAATAATCTGTACTTCAAAAATTCCTAACAGCGATCTTAACTTTCAATGTATTGGCCGACAATAAACCATTGTTAACTGAGAACTAATTCAGTTAGTGGATGTTGAGGTGGACGCTGACGTGGCATACCAACACTGGCATGGATGATGATGTGAGCGCTTACACTGGCATGGTGTAGACCCGATTTGTATCTTACTGGGACATTCGAGATGGCAACGAGTTGTTTGCTTTTGCAGATGTAGCCATGGTAGATCAACCATCATAATCAGATAAAAAAATACAAGTCTCTTTGATTTATTTTGTGTATTATTTCACTTTTTAGTGGTTGTTGGTCTTTGGTGTAGTTTGGAAATTTGATATATACGTATTAAAAGTAGTTAAAAAATGGGCAATGATGTGGAGACTGGTTAGGTTTATACATTATAAGAAAAGTATGTATTTTAGGAAGTTTGTAAATCTAATATCTCGTTTTGTTCGAGTTTGTACATGGTGAGTGTCTAAGAACTTTTCGGTAGGGAAAATAAAAACAATTGTATGAGTTGTTGGTAGGTAAAAAACAATATTAATTGTTACAAAGAGCCAAGTGCTAAAATAGTACGGGAGACACTTTTGTTATGTTTTGCCTACAGTGGTGATGCAATATTCGGCGAGGACGACAAGTCCATACTGGGTTATGTTTGTGACTCTTTAGGCAAACCGATGGAAAATTATCGTTGACGCCCTTTAGGCACACTATTTGGGATGAAAGAATAACTCCACATTTAAGTGTATTTGTGTAGAAGTAATCTATGACCCCCTTAAGAAGTTTCCACACACATAACAAAATAAAATAAATAAATAAATCCATGACCTCCACATGGATAAGACGGACAATATTGCGTGGAATGATGGGTCAACAGTTAAAACCCTAACAATCACAAGTTCTACAAAACATATTAAAACCCTAACAAATCTTTACATACGTATAGTTTTGCCTTTCAGTTAAGTCTCATATGTTTTTATGAATATTATAAACTAAAATATGTTATAAACAACTGGAGTATGTGTAGGGGTGTTTCAATTTTAGAGAGCTCGGGCTCAGCTCGTTAAGAGCTCTACTTTTAAAGCTTGAGTTTGGGCTCAACTCGTTTATTATCTATTAACAATCGTATATTTTACTCACACACATATGTATGTAATTATTTGCATAAATATATAATTATAATTTTATGTATAAAATAACACATATTATTTAATTATTTTATCATTAATTTATATAAAGTAACAGCTATTATATTAATATATTAAGTAAATACAACATAAATTAAAAATCTCGGCTTAATTTGAGTTTTTAACAAATCCAATATCAAGGAGTTTATGAGTAGCTCGACTTGTTTACACCATTGAGTATAAATTGACTATGGTAAGACATACTTGAGAATGTGACAAATACAAAATGTTGTGAAAGTAAAGGCAAATAAATTTGAGGGTTATGATATAATACTAGAGAGGTGTCCGCGCGTTACGGCGGGGACACAATACAAAAACAGTGGTTTCACAGAATGGTGAATGCACTAAATATAACTCTACCGCGTTACATCTTTAAATTTGTACACATAAAAAATACGTCCTTTACGCGTCTGGTGTAACATTATACAAACTAATGTTGTTATGTTTATAATATATTTTCAGAAATAATTTATAACATACTATTATGTTTATTTAAAAAGATTCATAACTACATATGTAAGTGAAATTAGCAACATGATAACTGTTGCAATGCAAATTATTGCATCTTCTCTGTGTGGTATACACCTCAATGCGTTACATTTTCAAATTTGTATACATATAAAAATATGCCATTTATGCGTCTGGTGTAACGTTATACAAACTGATGTTGTTATGTTTACAATATATTTTTCAGAAGTAATTTATAACATATTATTATGTTTATTTAAAAAGATGCATAACTACATATGCAGGTGAAATTAGTAACATGACACCTGTCGCAATGCAGATTGTTGCATCTTCTCTATATGTTATACACTTCAATGCGTTACATCTTTAAATTTGTACACATATAAAAATACGTCATTTACGTGTCTGGTGTAACTTTATACAAACTAATGTTTTTATGTTTACAATATATATTTTCAGAAGTAATTTAAAACATACTATTATGTTTATTTAAAAAGATACATAGTTACATATGTAGGTGAAATTAGCAAAATGACAACGATTGCAATGCAGATTGTTGCATCTTCTCTGTATGTTGGTTCCCAAAGAAGGTGTTTACACCTTCTCATTAGAGTCATCAATAATTTAATCGACTAACTGGTTTAATCAATGGTCAGACAAACATCTACTCATTTTGCGAACTAATGGACATGCTAAGGAGATTCACTCCCCAACTTGAGCGAAAGACAATGTTCTAATCATAGGTCTAATATATCTCCAACAACTTGTAAATAAAAATAGTTACCAATATAAAAAAATGTTGTCCATATTACATTTGAACTTTTATTAAATAGAATTAATTAAATGAAGTTTATTAAATGAATTACACTATATTAATAAACGAACCTATTTAAACAGTAAAACAATATTTTTATTATTATTATTATTATAATATTAATTTAGTTTTCATTTCCATTATATACTATTGTATTTGCCTTTTCCCTCTCACCTATCTTTCTCTCTACATATTTCTCTCAACACAACCACCGCCTTCTGTCAACACCTCCAACAGAACCTGTTCCGCCCTCATTTTGTTCTCTATGGTATTTTTCTGTACTGTTTTTGTAAACCGATATGGCGATTTGGAGTAGAAGCCATTGTTTATTAAATAGATAAGTTTATTAAATGAAGTTTGTTAAGTTGATGTGAAATTCCAATTCTATCCCTCTACAACCCATTATATTGTAGTATAGATTATACCGGAAAACAATGCCAGGGATGTTTCAAAATCAATTTCTATATCATGGGATGAGTACAGATTAGTTTAGTTTTGTTGTGTGTTGAAATCGAAGCTATAGCTAATAATTAGGTTTCTATATTTTCATAATCGGTTGGCTTAGGTTATAAATGGTTTGGTTAATTCGATTCTTGGTTTGGTTAATTCGATTCTTTAGAAAAATTGTTTGGTTGATTTGCTAAGCATCGGTTAACTGTTGGCTTTAGATGTGTGTTGATTTAAGCTACTTTCAATTAATAAATCCAATTACATGTTGGGTTAAATAAAATATTTGCAACTTTTTTAAAGTTATAAACATGCATACCACATTTACTATAAGACCATGAGTAGTGGGGCTTGAAAAACATAAGGTCTCCTCTTCTGATTGATTCACGTGGTAGCTGAGTCAGCATGAGACGTTAATTCAAAATGGGGTGTAGTTGGGGGGGGGGGGGGAATTGGGCGCTATTATATAAAAAAAAGTAAACAACAACAACAAACATGACCATCTTCTTCTTCTTCATATCTTCTTCTTCTTCATCACCATCACCATCTTCTTCATCTCTATCATACAAATCACCACCACCACCGTCCACCATCAGTCCATCATCACCACCACCGTACATCATCACCATCTGCAAATCACCACCACCACCACCACCGTCCACCATCATCACCACCACGGTACACCTTCTTCTTCGTTGTTCTAGAGAGAGAAACAAAAGAGAAGAGAGAGAGAGAGATGACGTGTCACAAATTTATTGGTTTGATAATTTGCATTCGAGCGCTAAAAAAAACGCCCCGGCCACTTTTTCACCTTTAGCGCCCCACCGTAACGGTGTTTCATGCGCGGATTTCAATTTAGCGTTGCACATCACGCTCAACTACACATGGTCTAATATATAACATTCATTTTCCAACATATAGCATATCATTATAAAACAAATTATATAAATTTGGTTCAAAGCCAAAGCATATAAATCGGTTATCAATGCCAGTGATCCTTAGGAGATTCATGTTCGATCCCCATCTGCATCAAATAGGGAGGCATTAGTGCACAATGATGATGACTAACCCACAGAGGCGGGGGGGGGGGGGGGGTCGATCCTGAGCGTCACCCCGGTTTTCATCCGATCATTACTTCAGTAAGACAACTTGTGTGGAGGCAGTACAGTTTCCAGGGAAACGCCAACAAGACTGACAAGCAGGCCTGAATCCGATAGAACACGAAGTTCGACCAGCCTTAGCGGGGTGACTACTTCGATCGGCATTGTGACCAATGGGTCACTCATAAGAAAGTCACCGATTAAAAAAAAGTATAAATCGGTTATCAAGAAAGTCATAATCAAGCCTATCAGTTTTTCAAATTTTTTGGTTATTTAACCTTTTTTTTATATACGGTTTTTCTGCTCACTCACGGATTATTATTAAGACATTAAATAGATTTGGTTAATCAACTTTTTTTATAATTATAATATAGAAATAGATATGGTTTGATACATTGTGAAATTAAATAATACATACCTCTATAAAGTTATTCTAAAAGAACAAAAATTAAAGAATTTTTTATTTAATTGCCACTTAATAAGCAAAATTGTCCATGGAAAGGGAACGGAAGAGGTTAGAAAATCTGTAACAGTCCAAAACACAAAGATGCGGTCTTCATTACCCCCATGTTCTATGTTTGATTCGTACCGACTCTTTTCTCCTCAAGTCACTTTCTACTTTTCTCCCTTCATTATCTGTTCATTGTCTCTAATATATTCTCGGTTTTGGGTTTAAACTTTTGGATATTGATTTTACTATGAAAAATGGGGTGGTGGTGGTTATAATTAGACATTTAGACCCTCCGTTCTAGTGGAGGTGGATAACGTCCCTCCTCACATTTGATTGGCTCAATCAAATCGAGGTACCACCACGTCCAAATCCAGCGTGAAAAAATAACGCTCATGCCCATTTTTGTCCCATAACGCCCGGGGGGGGGGGGGGGGGTTATGGAGGTGGATATTGATTTATGTTGGCTATGGTGAAAATCAAAATAACATTATTTTCTCTGTAATAAACGGTACTTGTATAATTTGTGGTTGTTTAGTAAGGTTACGATTAATGAAAAATGCAAGACAAAAATGTTTCTGCATGTGTGATGTGTGTCTGTTTATATTTATATTGAGTGAGTTTAGATGAAAAGTAATAGACACGGAGAACCGAAGATTCACTAGTCTTTTATAGCTAATAGCTAAACAAAGATAAAGAAGGAAGGGTAAGAGAGATAAAAGTTAGAGCTCATAGCCTCACACTTATATTTTAAAATACAATCCAAGGAATAGAAAGTAATTTTTTCGATTCTTAGTTATTTAAAGATTGTTATTTGGAGCTCCTCTCTATACATAACTTACAAAGTTTAATATAAACAAAAAATTATACTAGAATTAAAATAATATTTATGAAGATATATAGGTAAGGAAAAACAAAATGGCAATCAAAAGAGATATTTTGTAAGCCACCATTCCTTACCTTTCATGACTTGATAAATATCTTAAAAGTGTGTTTTATTAGTGAGCTCAAAGAAGTGGCTGTCATAGTCATGTGTGCCCATGAACTAATCAACATGATGAAAGTGTAGTTTTACCACAACTTGATACTATTTTTAGTCATAATTAAGTACCATTTGTTTTTACAATCATTCCATTTTGAAGACTTGGTGCTGATTGGGGGACAGGAAAGAAATGGATATTCATGTCTTATCAAAAATAGTAAAAGTACGACAATAAACCATACTCAAAATAACTAAAAATAAAAACAGTATCCATCTCGATAAGATTTGCTAACTACTAGTGTTACAAACATGATATAAAAGCTTAAACTGAAAGTTCTTTTATTGAAGATTAAAGAATCAAAGATTACAACTCAAAACTGATCTCTCAAAGACCTCTCACAAATACAGAACTCTCTTTACCATCAATAGACTGACCTTAGCTATGAATAACATGAACAGATACAAGATATATTTGATCAAGAACAATAACTAGAACTCAAACCCTAATCTATTTAGACGAAAGAGAATACAGAGAGTAAAAACTGAACGATTGAATCTAAACTCTTAAAGTGTGTGAATAATAATCTATATATAGGGCTGAGCTTTGTGTTTCTTCAAAGATATCAACGGCTGAGATGAAATAGATCTAACGGCTCAAACACAATTGTGTTTCTTCACTTGGATTGCCAGATCATCAATCATCAATATAATACCGAATTGGGCCGTGAACACATAATCTGATACTGGGCTTGGACTGCTGGACTTGGGCTTCTACTCTGGACTATCTACTGGTCTTGAACTTCTACTCTGGATAATCAACTAGCTGGAACAAGCTTCCAAGACAGCAACAAGCCCACTTAGATCAACTCCTGAAACAAACCACTTATGCAAAATATTAAACTACCAAGTTAATACAAAATATGACCCATTTATAGAATTGGATATAATTTTAACACCCCCCCACAATTCTATAACCCAAACGGGTCAACTAAACAAAGTTTTCTACATAGATAGTCATGAGCAGTAGCCAGTAAACCTTTAGTAAAGACATCAGCTACTTGTTCTTTAGTATCTATAGACACAGTTTTAACAACACCTTTGAGAATTTGATCTCTTAAAAAATAAAGGTCTAATTCGAAGTGTTTTGTTTTGTCATAAAAAACAGGATTTGCAGCAATGGATATTGCAGCATTGTTATCACAATGAACACTAACAGGAATATCAACAATAATACTAAGTTCTTCTAAAATATTTTTAATCCACATTATCTCACAAGTAACAGCACACATTGCTCGATACTCAGCTTCTGCTGATGAACGAGACACTGTGGACTGTTTCTTACTTTTCCATGACACAAGATTATTTCCTAAAAATACACAAAATCCTGTGACTGACTTTCTGGTATTTACACATTTAGCCCAATCTGAATCTGAAAAAGCACTAAGTTCAAACTGCTCACCTTTTTTGAACTTAATTCCTTTTCCTGGGGCAAGTTTTAAATACCTTAACAGTTTAAAAGCAATTTTTACATGCCCTTTTAAAGGATTATGCATATGTTGACTTAGAAAATGAACTGTGTAAGAAATGTCAGGCCTGGTATGAGATAAGTAAATTAATTTACCTATTAATTGTTGATATCCTGTTATGTTTTCAACAGGTATAGAATCTTTATTCATTAAAGAAGTAATAACATGATTTTGTTCAATTGGTACATTAACAGGTTTGCATGCTAATAATCCATATTCAGACAACAAATCTGTACAGTATTTCCTTTGAGACAAGATAAGGCCATCATTTTCCTTAATAACCTCTATTCCAAGAAAATATTGTAATTTACCCAAGTCCTTAATCAAAAATTTGGACTTAAGAGATTTTTTAAGATTTTCAATTTCAACAAGAGAATTTCCAGTAACAACAATGTCATCCACATATACCAGTAAGATAACACAAAGAGAATTAGAATACTTAAAAAACATTGAATGATCACATTTGCTTCTTTGGAAGCCAAATTCAAGTAGAACATTCACAAGTTTTTCATTCCACATTCTAGGTGCTTGTTTTAAACCATAAAGAGATTTTTTAAGTTTACACACCTTTTCATCATTTTTATTACTGAATCCCTCAGGAAGTTTCATATAGACTTCTTCATTAAGTTCACCATACAAAAAAGCATTATTTATATCCAATTGATATAAATCCCAGCCATTATGAACAGCTAATGAAATTATACACCTAACAGTTACAATTTTCACAACTGGCGCAAAAGTCTCATCAAAATCAATTCCTTCTTTTTGACTATAGCCTTTTGCTACTAACCTAGCCTTATATCTTTCTATCTCTCCATTAGACTTATACTTTATCTTATAAATCCATTTACACCCAACTATGTTCTTGTTTTTGGGAGTATCAACTATGGACCAAGTATCATTCCTATTTAAAGCTTCTAATTCATCATTCATAGCCTGAACCCATTCAGGATGACTAGAAGCTTCACTATAGGTTCTGGGCTCAAAACTTTTTGTTAAAGTTGAAGCAAAACACTTAGACTCAAAAGACAAATTGGACATATTGACAAATTTTTCAATTCCATACTTTACTTTGCCATTCATAACATACTCATTATACTTAGAAGGGAAAACAGTACTTCTAGTTGATCTTCTAACACTACTGGTACCAGCAGACTCAGAAGTATCACCCTCAGAATTTATATTAACATCATTTGAAGTATTCACATGACTATCTGCCTTATCAGTATCACTATTTCTATTGCTTGACTGCTGGATTCCAGCCAAGTCATTAGCAACAGACTGTTTCTCTGATTGCAAGTTGTCATGTGTTCCTACATTAGTTACATTCTTACCTAGCCCCTTTCCATCATCATAGGGATCATTTACCTCAAAATTGTTTTGTGAGTCTGTGTTTTCAAATGAGTCAAAAAAATTTAAGCTATTTACAAGTTTTTCAGGATTTGAATCAAAAGATTCAAAAACTTTTTGTTCTTTAAAAGGAAAACAGTTTTCAAAAAATTTCACATCCCTTGAATAACCAACTGTTTTACTATCAAGACTAAAAACCTTGTAACCTTTTTTCTCATTTGAGTATCCTATTAGAACACATTTTTCAGCTCTACTATTAAACTTATCACTATCATTAAGTATAGTACAAAAACACAGACACCCAAACAACTTCAAGTGATCAAGAAAGGGTTCAAAGCCATAAAGTAACTCATAAGGTGTTTTTCCCCCTAAGACTCCAGTAGGTGTCCTATTAATCAAATAAGCCGCAGTTAAAACACATTCAGTCCAAAACCTAATAGGAAGATTGCTTTGAAACAAGAGAGCTCTTGCAACATTTAAAAGATGCCTATGTTTCCTCTCAACAATACCATTTTGTTGAGGGGTATAGGCACAAGTAGTCTGATGAACTATTCCCTTTTCTTTACAAAACCTTGACACTTGATTATTTACAAATTCAAGACCATTATCACTTCTGAAACACTTAATATGTTTGTTAAACTGAGTTTCAATTATGTTTACAAAATCTTTAATATTATCAAAAACATCAGTTTTATTTTTTAACAAACAAACCCAAACAGTTCGGGAATAATCATCAACAATAGTTAGGAAATATCTAAAACCATCCCTACTGACAACTCTATAAGGTCCCCATACATCAAGATGAACAAGTTCTCCAATGTGAGTAGACTTATGTTCACTTAATGGAAAAGGTTCCCTATGTTGTTTGGCCCTATGACAGACCTCACAGGGTTGATTTTTATCATGATCTCCTATGTTTAGTTTATTTTTAAGGACTTTAACAGCTTGTTCAGAAGGGTGACCTAATCTTGCATGCCAGATATCATATAATTCACTAGTATTCAAACACACCTTAGTATTTAAACAAGTATTGCCACACAAGTACAGCCCTTCAAGCTGTTTACCAGTCACCAGAACTTTCTTGGTTAACCGGTCCTGTATATAACAAGTATCCTCATCAAAACCAACATACAGTTTATTATCCCTAGCAAGTTTGTGAACAGAAATGAGATTAACTTTGTATTCAGGGACCACTAATACATCTTTTAAGACCACACCATTTGCAAGATTTACATTACCAATTTTAGTAACTAAGGCTTTAGTGCCATTAGGATGATTTACATGAATGTTTAATTCAGAAACTTCAATAAAATCAGTTAATTCAACATCATTTGAAACCATATGTTGACTGGCCCCTGAATCAACAATCCATCCTATTTTAATCTTATTCCCTACACAACTTGCAAACCCAAATATAGGTTTTCCACATACATTAGCACAGAAAAAACCACCTGAAACATTGCAGTTCTGAGGACTTTCTTTAGTTTTCTCACTCAAAATATTTATCAGCTTAGTCAACTGTTCATTAGTTAAAACAGGATTAGAGTTAATAGTATCAGATTTAGTATTATTACTATTACCTCCTACCCTTTTTGACTGGTTCCCCCTTGACCTCATCCAAGGGGGATAGCCTACTAACTCAAAACATTTGTCAACAGTGTGACCATTCTTATTACAATGAGTACACTTTAGATTAGATTGGTTATTATTAGTCTTGTTACCAAATCTTTTATTAAATTCAACAAACTGATTGGTTTGACTTGCAAAACTAACAGTTTGAGTCTTCTTATTTGCACCACTAGAATTTCTATGTGATTCTTCCCTAGACACAATAGCATATGCTTCTTTCACAGTAGGTAAAGAATCCCTAGTTAGCAAATTTGTTCTAACAGATTGATAACAACTATCCAATCCCATCAAAAATTGCATAAGTTTGATCATTTGACTAAAGCTATTAAAATCTTTTGAAGCATCACATATACATGGAGGTAATTGGAGTATTTCATCCAATTGCTTCCACATAACATTTAACTTTTGATAGTATTCTGATACAGAAGTACCATCCTGAGAAAAGTTATTTATCTTTTGATATAGATCAAATACCACAGAACCATCAATTTTATTATAAGTTTCTTTAAGGTCTTTCCACACATCACTAGCAAGTTTAGAGAATACTTGACCAAGATACAACTCTTCAGACATGGAATTCAAAATCCAAGTAAGTACAATAGAGTTACATCTATCCCATTGCCTAGCAAGAACAGGATCATCAACAGGTTTAACACACTCACCATTAATAAAACCTAGTTTGTTTTTAACTTGTAAACCAAGAGTCATGGCATTAGACCATACACTGTAATTTTCAGTCCCCTTTAGTTTAATACTAACAATGGTTAAATTTGTGGAATCACTAGGATGAAGATAAAGTGGATCACCAGCATCAATCTTATTGACCAGGGTCACAGCAGGATCATTATGAGGTATCAAAGGATCCTGCCCCTGACCCTGACCCTGACCACCTCCTTCATTAACCATAACTACTCAATTAAACAGGAAACACAGCAGATCACACCAAGAAACAAACAAAGAACAGCAAGCAAAACAGAAGCAATCAAAGCAGAAAAACAAACAAAACAACCAAAAAACGGCGAAGCTGCACAGGTGTTCCCGATCACTGGTTCATCACTCAAGGTGCCAGCGCAGGTCCTTGTACAGGAGCCTCCTAAGACCTAGACCAACCCTAAAGCTAGACAGGGTCTCAAGCCCTGAATCTGTAGACTCCTTAGGACAAACTCTAGACAACAAAGAATAATGAAACGATCTCACCAAATCAGCCCAAGTTAGGGTTCTCCACCAACTCGTAACTCTCAACCTTCACTTAGGGTTAAGAGTCAGAGAGCAACAAGAAAATATGCAATCCAATCCACACAAGATCTTGAGAATAGATCTTGATCCTTCACACTTCCAGTAATAACAGGTACTCGAGATCTGAACCACCAGACCTTCTACAGATACACAGACGTCTCCAATAGCAGAAGATATTCACAATCCTCTTAGCCCTCAGAAACCCTAGATTACAGCGGAAGACGATCAAGAACGAATCAAAGCCTAAGGCTCTGATACCATGTTACAAACATGATATAAAAGCTTAAACTGAAAGTTCTTTTATTGAAGATTAAAGAATCAAAGATTACAACTCAAAACTGATCTCTCAAAGACCTCTCACAAATACAGAACTCTCTTTACCATCAATAGACTGACCTTAGCTATGAATAACATGAACAGATACAAGATATATCTGATCAAGAACAATAACTAGAACTCAAACCCTAATCTATTTAGACGAAAGAGAATACAGAGAGTAAAAACTGAACGATTGAATCTAAACTCTTAAAGTGTGTGAATAATAATCTATATATAGGGCTGAGCTTTGTGTTTCTTCAAAGATATCAACGGCTGAGATGAAATAGATCTAACGGCTCAAACACAATTGTGTTTCTTCACTTGGATTGCCAGATCATCAATCATCAATATAATACCGAATTGGGCCGTGAACACATAATCTGATACTGGGCTTGGACTGCTGGACTTGGGCTTCTACTCTGGACTATCTACTGGTCTTGAACTTCTACTCTGGATAATCAACTAGCTGGAACAAGCTTCCAAGACAGCAACAAGCCCACTTAGATCAACTCCTGAAACAAACCACTTATGCAAAATATTAAACTACCAAGTTAATACAAAATATGACCCATTTATAGAATTGGATATAATTTTAACAACTAGGAAATACATTTCTTATTGTTCGATCAGTAAGGGGGAACGTTGCTCTACCAGCAAAGCCCATGGATACCCCGGTTCTCATATGGTAACATCGCCATCGTGGTCACAGGTAGGGGTACCGTAAAGGTATTTGCTGGTTCTAGTTAACAGATGGGAACACTGAAATTTATTGGTGGTGCTTTAGTGAAATGTTGCCTCCAAAAGTATGTTTCAGTTAAGTGAATCAGGGAAGGGAAGTGATGTGACATTGCAGGATTTATGAAACCATAAAATTAAGTGAAGCACACCTGGAGCCTAATGAAAATTTGAATGATTGAGATAATAGTTGACTGAAATTCAAGTTAGCCTTAGAATAAAGATAAAAACATATTGTCTGTACACATGGCTCTACTCAACCCTTCCAAAATATCACCGACCAGAATACTTTTGTTAAGTTATTGTTGATAGTTGGCCTATCGGTCGCCCAAGTTATTACTAAAGCTACATGATGTGGAATGAAGCCCCAAGAGCTCTGAATTCTACCAACTCAGCGTCACGTCAAAAGGAGGCTCCATTTCATCTTTTCAATAACACCCAAGAGGTAGGAAATAGAATAACACTCCTTTAATTAAGAAAAAAAGGAAAAAAGAAAAAAATTTGATTGGTTGAATCAAAGAGGCGTACCAGACCACCCTGTTAGCGTCACGTCAGCGTGGGTGCTTACCAGCATAGTAACAGGGGGAGGGACGCTTACCATGAATCTCACGGGTACCTCACTACCAGCATAGCAACAGGGCCGTTGGTGCTGCTGGTAGTGGATCCGTGAAGGGTTTACGTGACTTAGTTCACGGTTATGTTCAATTCCATCCTTCTACTTTTATATATTTTGTTTCAAAGGTGGATAACCAACGCTCACCTACACCCAACAATCTGACCACCACCAAACCCACCTCCGTCAATCACTACCCATATCCCGTCAGTCACCATCCGACCACCACCCTTCTCCCTCAACACCAACAACCGAAATCAGTACAACCTTACTTACCCATCATCCACTTCTACCTCCACCTCTTAATAATAAAAATAATCGTTGGTTGTTATGAATGGGATCGCGGCTGGGTTGGTGAGGGTAGGTGACGGTTGATGGTGATGGTAATGACGATGGGGTTAGGTATTTAGAGTAAAGATCAAATACATATAGTTTTTTTGTAAGAACTGTGAGAATCAAAGGGGGTAAAAAAAATTTATTTTTTTTTCCCATGTGCTTAAACAT
This sequence comes from Ambrosia artemisiifolia, assembly GCA_032199755.1. Taxonomy (NCBI): domain Eukaryota; kingdom Viridiplantae; phylum Streptophyta; class Magnoliopsida; order Asterales; family Asteraceae; genus Ambrosia; species Ambrosia artemisiifolia. The sequence continues at coordinate 5,814,051 of CM063517.1, forward strand.
TCTTTCTAGATGAATAATAAAAAAAAAATTAAAAAATTTTTTTTTTAGTGTAATTACGTCATTAAGGTAAATACATTAGTTTACACTAGAGTAATTATGTAATTACTCTACACGTAATTACTCTACACCAAAATTTTTTTTTTTCAATACTATAATACATGTTTAACAATATGGGGAAAAATTTTTTTTAAAAAAAATACCCTCCTTTGATTCTCACAGTTCTTACAAAAAAAGCTATTTGTACCGGATCTTTCCCCTAGGTATTTATTTATTTAGATGAGAAATAAATAAACAAATAAGTGAAGTGCTGCCTTAAAAAAAAAGTTTCAGTGAAGTGATGTGGCAGTACAGGACTTGCAGAAATCAGTGAAGTTAAAAGAACGCAAATGGAGTGCCCCTCTCCTCCAATATTACCAACCAAACAACTGCTTTTGTAATGCACCAGGTATAAAAAAAAAAAATTAGGCTATGTATTTTTATTACAAGGCATCATTAATCGTAATTAAGTATGCAATATGGTAAGGGAGCTCAAGATTTAATAGGCATAGTTGGTATGAAGAGTACGACATCATCTCAGTATTGTTATTATTATAATTATTACCGCTGTTGTTCGTCATCGAGGGGAAAATATCTGAACATTTTTTTAACATTTTTTCTATAGAAAGTTGAATCTGAAGGCCAGGCTATGAGATTATTAAACCAAAAGTATACTAATATATAGTAAAGAACGGACCCAACATTAACAAAGTTCTAATAATATAAAAGTAAATAATAAGTTTTGATGGAAGGCAGGTTGTCACCCAACGTATATGATATTTTTGAATTAACTATAGCCAGAAAGAAAAACAATATAACTGATACCATTCGAATAATGGCGACCTGGAGCATTTGGAACTGGAGTAATTTGTTCATGCATCCCGAAAGAGTTGAGAGTTAGCATTAATAAAGAAGAAGGTTTTAATGGTTTTGATTACATATTTATTTGAAATTTAATTATACATATAACTTAAAAGATTTGTACAATATGCATTATCATTTGTATTTACTTAAGAACAATTAATCTTATGTAAAATGATTATTCTCTCCATTCATCTAACTAGTAAGGTGCCCGCGCGATGCGGCGGGAAAGTGGATCCGATAGCGGGAGGAGGTGTGATAGCGTGCAAGGTCAACTAAAATTGCCATATTTATAATAATACCTTTGGCTCACCATTCACATTACCACAATTGGGTGTGAAACGTAAAGTACTAACCGCTTACGTGACGCACTTATTTTTTGTACATTCATTGCGAAACATAGTATAAGAAAATCAGTTTTTTAGATTCAACATCTAACCATCTTCTCTATGTAATATATAACTACCAAATAACTTGATTAATTTACTAAAACTTATAATGCCAACCCAACTTTATCACCAAATAAGTGTAAGCAAAGTCAGGTTAATTTCATTATGGAGACTTAACCATAACCGATGATAGGAACGTGCTGGTGTGTGTGTATATATATATGTGTAAGGGTTCATGTACAAAGGTTATATTTTATAAGAATAGGCATGACGTTTTGAGTTCTTTGTTCAATCTAAAAATTGATAATAAAAAAAACACAATAAAACAATATGAGGAGACAACAAATCGTCAATAATTTGGCTTTGTCTCTTTAGTTACACCCCCCCCCCCCCCCCCCAAACCCCAATAAATATATAAAAAAACAATTCATAAAACAAAAAGTGCCTTAATCCAATAAAACACTAAAAGGTTACTTCAAATCATCAATAAAAGCAACTTGTTGGTTTAGCTTCCTTTGTTTGTTTTGCTTCTCTATTCAATATTGGATGCCACAAAACCAAAGTAATTTTTTTTGTTATTTCTCAAACAAATTTTCAATTCCTCATATGTTTTCGTTTTTCTTGTAACCATTCACTCACAATCATTTGATATCAAATTCACATTTTGAAGCAAAATAGTTTCCATCATCTAATTAATTCTTTGGTCCCCAGACTTCTTTTTAAAACGTAATCTTTGCGGAAGTACCACAAACATTACTACAAAAACAATATAGAATTCACCAAAGTTTTTCAAAAATATACAAAACCAAAAAGACAAAGAAGTCAATAAATTTTGACCAGCAAATTGACTCTTTTATACAAAAGTAGGTTGCAAGATTTTTTTTTTGAATGGTAGATTTCATTAACAAACGCCAAACCACAAGACGTGGCGGCAACCAACAAACAACCAATTACATAATAACAAATCTACACCACTCGTCCCAAGACGAGGATGACAATGTCGCTCTACTTCTAGCCCATAGGAACCCCACCGCTTTAACCTCACTAATGATATCTTCCAACCTCGCTTTTTTATCTTGAAATTTTAGACGATTCCTAGATCTCCAAATCGACCAACAGCCGATAAGGATAATACCATAAAAAATGTCTTTAGCCTTCCCCGAAAGCCCCACATAGTTTCGAGCCTCCAACAGGTCTTTGAAGGAGAAAACGATCAGGTCTTGAACATTGCACAATCGACAAACATGTTGCCAAAGAACCGATGCAAAAATACAACCGGTAAAGAGGTGATCCACGGTCTCTTCGGCAGCGCCACAGAGCAAACAGGACGTGTCTTCCTGGATCTTCAAGATACTCATTTAGATCTTCATCATAATCAAATTCAACCTGCACAAAAGTTGTAAATACTATAATGAAGTACCTCAATGGTGACCTTAATGAGTTTTTTTTTTCAATAAATGGAATGATATAAAAGATTCAAAAAAACCTTAAACATTTGTCTGTTTGTTTAAAATAAATTATAAATAATTTATGCTTCCAAAAACTATATAATAATAATATAAACCATTGAATTAGACCATAGGATTTGTATGCATCAAATAAACTTTGCATGACTCTCATTTGTCTAAGCAGTTGCAGTTCAACCTACATGAACCAATCAAGTTTTAGCTATTTTTACCCATTTTAGATGAAACACAAACTTTTTGGCATGTCAAGCCAATGCATATAAAAACTATGCAAAAACTACAAAATATGGGTCATTTCGTCTTAGAGAAGTACCAATGAATTTGATTGTATACCTCAAAAACACCATGAAGCTGGTGGGTGGAGTACCAAAAAAAGAGGCAAACCAAAAACAAGTTGTTTAAGACTCCATGGAACTGAAGGTGATGTAGATGCCAACCTTCATTTGCTGCCATCACAAAATAAGAAAACAAAATGCATAGAAATTGAACCAAAAGTGTTTTAGGTCGTTTCAATAATCCAAAGTAAAACAATATTGTCTATAATATATTGCAAATAACATGCATTACATTATCACAAAGTAGGTTTTCACGTGTGATTGAAGGAAATCTAAGATTTTGATAGTACCTGAAGGGATATAAACACACTTACTTAAGCTGATGGGATGCCTTCCCATGGCCTATGAAGAGTACATAATTCCCAAATTATTATATTTATAAAATAAGAATTTGAAGAAACTGCAAACTAATGCAAACAGTGACAATCCTTTGTTGAAAAATCATCTTAATTTTGTCACCACAGTAAGTTTCGTATACTTACTTTAATAAGTTGCTGCATAAAGAGCTTTGCAATCAAGATACCAAATAATTCCCAACTTTTAAACACCAAGCTGTCTCAGGCGTAACTGCCACAACGTAATTTTGTACATCAAATCCAGAACTGTATAGCCTCATTATACATCAAAATTCCCGAGTCACATAGAGCACATTATGCCCTCATTATACATCAAATTACACAAAAAAAAGCAGTGTTAATTACAATCAATGTAAGATTCAATATACAAATCTAGAATTGTGTGACCCTTTTCTAATGTAAGAAGTCCAGCAAAAAAAAAATTATTTGATAGTTGGTGCCCAACCATGAAAAATCAAACATCAAAACCCCCGAGAAATATGCAATCTTTTTTTTAAATGACATCATATATAAAAGTCTCATAAAGCCTGAAATTTTATAGCCAAGATTCAGCTTGATATGGATATAATAGATGGATTAAACAAGCAAGAATCACCTTAAAAGAAACATATTCAATAGATATATTGGATAGGTGAAGTGAAGGTGTACTTACTTTGTTTATCACCTCACCTACAAAAAGAATGAGGAACTTGTTAGGTTCTGGTGTTAAATCCATGAACTGCAAAGGTTATGAATGTGTAATTTGTTTATCACCTCACCTACCAGAACTGGTCCCGATTAACTCAAAACCTGTTTAACTAACCTGAAGAACAACCAACCATACACCAAAGCTTCAATCTTTATCTCTGAAAATCAAGCCCCCAATTTTGTCAAGAACCCTAAAAAATATAAATACCCAAAACCAAAAAAGTATACAAAAATGTAAACAAATATTACCCACATGAAGATCTATGCCAAAACCAGGATCAAATGCTTCAAATCAACCTGCAGTTCATATTTTTAACATTAATAATCAACAAAGTAATAAACCCTAAGAAAGATACATGGAGGAGGGAAATTATACTTTGAATTGTTACCATTAAATGCCGCTAACATTGCATTCTGAAACAAAGCGAGAAAACAAAAATAAACGACGCATCGTTTAAACCACAAACACAACACAAAACCTTAAATCTAATCAATCACACAAAAAATAAGATTCAATAAAAACCGAAATCGAAAACGAAACAAACCTATTTCTTAAGTTTAAAGAGAGAGAGAGAAGGAGAACGGAGATCTCAAATCGTTGCTGGATCTTCGTTTATTTATCTCAAATCAGCTTGGATCTTAGTTTTCGGATCTCAAAATCAATCATTTTTTGACATGGAACCCTAAATTTCTTGAGCAAGCCAACTATGGATGAAGATACAGAGAGAGGATATGAAAGATATAGAGAGGAGATGAAAATGAGTATTTAGAGCTTTTTGAAATAATTTGAATTTTGAAATTTTCATATGTTGTTGACATCACGCTCGTTTAATTCATAGATCGTACCTAATTTCTTGAAGAGTTGCTATCGATCTTTCTCTTCCTCTTTTGATATGTTGCTCCTCTCCGCGTATGCGGCAATATAATAGAACTTTATGGAACTGAAATTAATAAATCTTTAAAATTTAAACCTACATTTGCTCCTCTAGATCCTCTAGAAGCAATTTTTTAGTTTAAGTTGTTAGACACTAACTAAAAGTCATATTTGCCCCTAAAAAATCTTTGTTGTGTGCATTAAGTGTTGTACTTTAAGCAATTATATTTGTATTGTTTAAAATTTAAGAAGTCTTTGCCTCATGCATTATAATATAGTATAGATTAATACTCATGTAGAAGACCATTTGACCCTTTATTAACTTCACAAATTGTTGTACCATAAGCATAAAATGTTGTAATTACTTAATTTTTGTTGGAATCCTTCCCTCATGCATAAAAGAAGTAAATTTTAAAGTATTGGATTATAATTAAAATAATACAAGCCCATAATAACTTTAAGTTAAGCACGGGTTTAACTTTACATATTTTTTTTCTTTTCTTAAAGTTCTCCTTGAGCCCATAACCCATTACTAACATGACTTTTGAGTTTTGTCAAATGGCTTTTCCTCTTTGTGGTTACCACTTACCATATATATCGCATATGATTGTGTTTAAAAACTCTTTATAAACAACTTACCATTTTTTTATACATTTATAAAAGTGCAATTGAACATTTAATCAAAATCCGAAAAAGTAAAAAGGCTTTTTGTCTGGTTAGCAAAATAATTGTTAACTAGTAATGTTTTGGTATCCATGTTTATTATTTTAATTTGTAATTTCATTTCCCTGGTTTGAAGATATTTTAGTATATGACTAACCGTCTAAGTTCACAGTTTAGTTTGATCATGGGTTGGGCTGTATTTGAACTCGTGGCCCATAATTGCTTAAAGGGCCCAAGATTACGAAGCACCTAAAGCCCAAAGGGCGCACAGTTTATCATCTGATATCATCTTTTGCCTTCCTAAAAGCCTACTAGCTTAATGGACTAATTATATACTCCTCAAGGGTAGGACTTAAGAGTTACCAAGACGTTCAGGCCCATAAGATTGAGATTAGACTGTGAGTTCTAGATGTGATATATAGGACACTTTGAAGTGAATTAACGTTGAAAACGAACAAACATCCTTATCAGAGAACGACTGGGTTACGAAACTATGGGAGGGAACAAACGCTCTCTCCCTTGACGTCGTTACTCCCCCTAAAATTTTTTCATAGTGTATTTTTTACTGAAATTTTAAAAAATCTTATATGTATTGAGTCCAGCCTCCTGATTTTACTGAAAATGCAGTTAAGCTCCGCCAAATGCTTGGAAGCAGCCTAGATTGAAAAACTGGCAAAACTTAAAAATAAAAACCCATTTTTTTGATGGACATCATAAGTATACACCTACAGGTCCCAACTCCCGACTAACATAGCAAAAATTACGGTAGGTTTGGGTTTTACAATTGCACTTGTTGTCATTTATTTGGCACATCTCACACAACGAGGAATACCAAAATCTGATTAAATGTTATACATAGTAACAACTGTGTGTAGACCTAAGTGTTTGTGTCTTCTAAAATGACTGGATGTCTAACAAAGCAGTGGCGGACCTAGGAAAACTTTTTATGGGACGCAGAGTCTCTAAGCCACTGGGTCGTTTATCGATCAGGACATCATGTGGCCTGAGTTAAAACGACCATAATGGACTCATGCTCAAATTAACCATTTAGACAAATATATAGAAGTATATAAATAAAGTTATCATTTTATAATGTAAAGTTTTTCCGTTGCATCGCGCATGAGAAAATCCTTGACTTTATAGAGTGTATGTCTATATGTGTTAAGTCACATTGTAAAATTTATTGGTTTCTGAATATTTAAATTTGTGAGAAGACAAGTTACACAATTTTTTTTTAACGGCTAATTTTCTTTCCTATTTTTACACCCTTTTAGAGCATTTACATTCTCTCCATCAAATCTCCTCTATCAAATTACACTAAAAATCACTACTTCACCTTTAAGTCCTCTTTTTCCTAATTAAAATAATAATACTTTTTCATACTTATATCATTATATTTTCTCTCTTCTCACTCACAGCCACTTATAAAAATATTAAAATATATATAGGGGTGAACAATAGCTTTTCAAATATAGGGGTGAACATTACTTTCACCAAATATTCTCTCTATCCTTCACTCACAACCACTCACACCCACCCCATATAATTTGAGAGAACCTCTCACATAATTTGATGGACGGGACTACACCTATTTTTTGCATCTTATGAGACTTAAACTCCCAACCTCCCATTTGAAACCCCAACACCTTTACCCCCACACCACAAGGGGATGGGCAAACAAGTTACACAAATAACCAACTTTATATTGGCGTATTATTACTATTATTAAAACAAATCAAAACAGATATTTTCCCTCCAGATTCTAAATTCTAAATGTAGATATACTAGTATTTTGCCTGCCGCGCGTTGCGACGGCGTCAGAACTTAAAGTAACTCGAATTTATAAAATGAACTTTAGTGATTATACATGCTTAGACCAAACGTAGTGCCAAGCTCAATTTCACACCATCCCTCCAAATGGCTCACCGTGATTGGCTTGGTATTTTCACGCCAAATTTCCAGCGATATAAACAAAATGCTCCACCCAGTTTTTGACTGATAACGCCCCCGAGGGTGGTGTGTTGGGCGTTATGAGGCGTTTTTTGCCAATTCCACACTCAATCCACCCCTCACTACAGGTGGTCTTATAATGCATGCCGAGTTGAACCCATGTTATCACTTCAAGAAGCTTTTCATGATTGCTATACCAAGCTACAGTCTAATTACATTAGTCAATTTCGAGCGACAAAAGGAATATACGTTAAATCATCTTTTTCTAACTTACTGAGTGTTGATCTAAACAATTAACAAAACTGATGTTAAATAATGTATGAACTCAATAAAGTTATCAAAATCAATTGACAATAGGTTGCTTTCCCAGCAACACAAATAACAATTTTTGGTCATTACTTAATGGTAATTACAAAGATAAAAAAACACAACTTAATCCATTAGCCAGATGCCCAGATGTACTTCTATGGTTAGTACTTTATGCATTCACATTTGTACCTTTCATAGAGAATGACCAAAGAAGGTATAAGGAACCCCTATATTGTGAGCAAAGCAATATCCTAGTTACTTTTCATGATGATAACTCAAAACCCTAAAAGAAATCCTGGTAGAATCACCTGAGAGAAATAGACTACGGAGTCAAAATAGATGTTGAAGTCGGATGAATGACAAAAAAAAAAGCCACCTACGGTCCACGTTTTACAGCAATAGAGTCACTGATCTACTCAAATATGAGACAGCAAGCCTTGTCGGTTCATCGGAGCCACACTGGATGTTCATAAACGGTACACATATCTACGTTCACCTCCACAACTGACGACTACCGCCACCATCAACCACCGACCGAGCAGATCAGAAGAAACAGGGATAAAGCAACAACCAATTAAACAACAACAACAACAGCCTGTACCGGGTTTAGGAAAAATAAACGTCGTCGTGACGTCGGCGGTTGCTACGGTGGTGGTGACGGAGGTGACATTCTTGTTCCGATGGCAACCTCGCCGCCAAAGAAGGTCATTTTCCTTTCTCCCTGCCTCTGTTGTCTTCTTATCTGGCTACGTATACAACACAGGTTAATGGGCAATATTGTAATTTCCTTGTTTGAAGAGGGGCATAACAATGAGTAACGTATAAAAAGACAAAGCATTAGTCACTTGTACCTGGAAGTACAAAAAAATATGCAAAAAAAGGTTGCTAAATGTGTATATATATATATATATATATATATATAATTTGAATTAAAATAGTAACTAATTTAATTCGAGGCCATTAAGACCAAGTGTTAACTTTTAAAACTTGATGTTTGTTTTAGCAAAACCTTACAAAAAGTTGATGGTATTGGATGGGTCATCATCTCTCTTCACTTTTAAGCAAGCTAAAGCTTTAAACACAATTCATAATTTGAGATGACATTTTGTTGATTATAATGGTGAGATTAATTAAAGCAAACCTTTCTTTAGGTGTTTAAATTTTTTTTGAACGGCTTTAGGTGTTTAAATGCATCACTATTTTATATATTAATAATACTTTATTTTACTAATTAACAAAAGACTTGAACTATAATTTTTGAAATTATAGGAGCGTATGGGCGCTTTCACGATTGTTGGGTGTTCGGGTAGCTGGCACGTCAGTTTTGTTAGCCGTTCAAAAAAAAAATAATACTTTATTTTACTAATTAACAAAAGTCTTGACCTATAATTTTTGAAATTAAATGGGCTCTTCATGTTTAATTAAGGTGAAAAGAAAACATATCTTTTTCAGTTTTTTGTGTTCTTGTTCACTAAATATAACCCGCCAGTTTCTTAATCTCTTCGATCGGTTTATTTTGGTTATGCATGCATTGTTCACTAAATGTAGCCCGTTGGCTTCATAATCCGTTCGGTTTAGTTTGGTATGCCGTTGTATAGTTCGATAATTCGGTTTTTCTGTCTATTTCCGGTTTGTATACTTGTTTAAAATGAAAATAGAATTAAAAACTAATTCATGCGACAAATATTGAATAGATTAAGTTAATCCCATCATTGTACAAATGAAACATGAATACCATTGGCCATGATTATCGGAATAGGGCCCCACCCCATCCTAAACTTTGATTTAGTAGAGCATGCCTTTCTCAAAAACCAAGTAACAATGACACTCATCATGTTCCTGACTTCCTGTCCATATTGTGCACACTGTGCACAATTATTGATTATGCCTCTTTAACTGCTTTATATTCACTATCATCAACATTTTTAACTCCAAACACAAACAAATTAGATGGATAATACTTCTGTTGATGAGGACTCATGTGATTACTTGTTTAAGACGGTTTTAATCGGAGATTCAGCCGTTGGTAAATCAAATCTCTTGTCAAGGTTTGCGAAGGACGAGTTTTGTTTGGATTCAAAGCCAACTATTGGTGTCGAATTTGCTTACAGGAACACTAAAGTTGGTGATAAGACAGTGAAGGCTCAAATATGGGACACTGCTGGACAAGAAAGGTACCTTTGCGCAACTCTATCCGTTTTTCTTTATATATAATTCTATCGTACAACATTTGTAACGAGTTTTAATACCGCGATTATAGGTTTAGAGCTATAACAAGTTCATATTACCGAGGAGCACTAGGTGCGATGTTGGTCTATGACATCACACGACGTGGAACATTTGAAAATTTAAAGAAATGGCTACATGAGCTTAGAGAATTCGGAGATCGTGACATGGTTATTGTTCTTGTGGGCAACAAATCAGATTTGATAGATTTGAGAGAAGTTGATGTGGAAGATGGGCAAAAGCTTGCACAACTAGAGAATTTATGCTTCATGGAGACCTCAGCAAAGGATAATCTAAATGTAGAAGATGCATTTCTACAAATGATCACCAAAATATATGAAATGGCTAGTCAGAAGAGTCTTGATGCCAAGAAGAAAGAGTCAAGTCCAAATCTTGATGGGAAAAAAGAAATTATTGTTGTTGATGCTGAGGAAGTTGCTCCCACTAAACAAATTGGTTGTTGTAGAAGTTAAATGAACTTGATATATGATAGAACATCAAAGTTAGGAATTGCATCATATTTTGTGCCATCAACATTTTACAACTCATTTTTATTAATTACAAGTTTGCTTAAGAATGTGATTATCTACCTTTACATAGACAAATTTTTTAAATTAGTTTATGATTATACAAACAATAATATTTACTAGTAGCATATGTCACATATGTTTGTATAAATTGTATCGCATTGATCATTTATCCCCCAAAAGAATTAATCAAACATTCCTCTAATTCCTAGCCAACGAGCTAGCTAGAAGGCTGTCACATGTCATAGGGGAGTTCTATGAATTGGTTACGGTTTCCTTGAATCAGGATGTTTTGAGAGCAAATTCTAATCGAAAAACCAAACTGAATACGTATTCACATTTGAAAAAAAACACTAAGCAGATTCAGATTTTGAATTTGAAATATCAAACTGAATTGGAATTGAAAAACACAACAATTGGTAATAGGAATTAATTATTACTAGTGGATTGGCCCGCGCGATGCAGCGGGTTTTCATACGTGTGGTCATTCTAAAATTAATGAGAGGACAACCGGCCACATACGTCTAGGCAAAAGTGCCATACTATCTCACATTACTGTTATGGGCATCGGCCTATAATTAATATGAGCAATAGTGAATGCACCATTGCACCAATATGTTATAAGATGGTGGTAGGTAAAATCAATTAAAAAAAAAAGCAACCTACAATATGTGTTATTACATACTTGTTACAAAATGCGAGATAAGACACGACCTGAAGCTCAACCTATATAATCTTACCCTATCATATATAATCTAATTCGTAATTAAGAAATATGAGAAAAAAACAAGCAACAATATGACAAGCTAAAAACTTTATGTTCTCAAATCTCAAATGCCAGTTGTCAATTCCTTTTTACATGCAATAGGATCAAGATTTAGAAAAACATTATGTACATTCTAACTTCTTAGGAAGTTTAGGAACTTCCTTTTTTTTGTTGGGTCACTCTGTGTACCTCGATTGGGTGTGGCGTCACCGGATCTAACAAGGTTTTTTTTACTGGACAACACAGACTACATGTTAGAAAGTTCAAGAAACAAGCAACATAATACCAAAAGTGAATACACTGTGATAGTTTCATAACATCAATGAAAAAATGGTCTAATAATCATGGTCTCATATAGTTTTATAGAAATTGATGTAATAGTTAGTAAGTCTTAACACGAAGTACAGGCATATAATCTTTGATAATTTGCACATTTTTAGCAACTATATCTTTGTAAAGGTAGCTGTTATCTAATCATTTGCTAAAATATATTATGTTTAGTGGTTACAAAGACCCAAATAGTTTTAGGTTGCACACACATAAAATAGGCCTCAACGTTGAACCTTTATCATATGCAACATCATTACTACTTGAAAGCGAAAAAACCCATTAAGAGAACCATAGTTGGCAAAAAAAAAATGTTAAAACAATATAATACATAAATGAAAGAAAATAGGGTAACATTTAATTTAAAACTTGCAATACGTAGTCAACCAAGTAGTTTTGTAATGGATATTAAAGAACTTTCATTTTTGAGATATACAGTGGCCATGATGTAAACAGACCCAATCCGACCCATTTTGCCATTAGCTAGTCAATTAATCTATTACCCAAGCTTACCACCTTCAAAAATGTCACTAATGTTCGAATCCTCTTCGTCACAATTTGTAAATCATAGCAAATTATAAGTGAAGAATCCAATACAAACCATAATGGCCTGGTTAACGACATGATTAATCAGCGGGTCAAATAAGTAGTTTAAAAAAAAGCTTAGTTGGACCAGCACACTAATAGATACAGAAAAGCAAAGATTAACGGAGTGGAAATAACTTGAAGTGTTGAGCTATGTGAAACAAGATATAGTTCTGCATCACACAACATTTAGGAACAAAAAACTGAAATCTATATAATCCTTCCTTAGAAGATGAATCCATCTTAAGATGGGCTAAGCACATGTTAAGAAAATGACTACAAAGAAAACGTTGATAAATAAGGATAACTTTGTATTGTAATATATAATTTATCTTGGGTCAGATGTGAAATATGACGTTCTAATACAAAAAAAAAAGTAATGCAGAATACAGTGAGACCAAAATCACCTTTAATCCTAGAACATAATCCCCACACTTGTAATAAGCAGACTCTTTGTAGCTCTACACTCAGTTGTACCCATACCATCTGCAACCAAATCCAAAATAATCCAAATAACATGCATGTTTTTTCATACAATGCCCACACACGACAAGCAACCATGATATGTACACGACATAGTTGTCAAAAGCGCGCCCAGGCACAAGGTGCAACCAGGCACACCAAGTGCGCTGCGCCTTGTGAGGCGCGCGCCTAGGCACTGAGGCGCACTATCGGGGCTGATTTCCGACCAAATTCAGGCTAAAGGTGGACTATACCTCTAAAACATCCTCAATGAGTTATGAACAAGTCCTAAACAACCCTAAAAACTCCTAATGTAGCCCAAAACAAGCCTAAAACATCTCTAAAATTCCCAAAAAATGTATTTTATACTATGCGCCTAATTATAAAAAGCCCTCGTTTTTTATGCGCCTTGCGCTTAAGCTCCGGGCTCGGCCTATGCGCCTTGAGTGTGCCTAGGCGCTTTGACAACTATGGTACACGATTTACTTTTCTGCTCCAAGTTAATAAATATGATAAATATATACAAACACACTCTCATAATATGTCTATAAACTCTTGAAAGTTAAAACATGTTGGCTCGATTAATTGTTTGACCCGGGTTAGCTTGTACGATGGATCGGGTCACGCCATAATGGATAGAGTTGCTGTTTGGTTTAATCAAGTTCATACGGATTGGACTGCAAGAGATTGAGTCGGTTGTCAAGTGGATAAACCAAAGTTTGAAGTTTAGGTTGTTATTTTATCATTTATCTATTGAGTTTTATATCCTTAGTCAAATAGGTTCCTTGTCTTTAGCTGCAAGTTTATTATTTTTATTGTTATCTATTTAGATTTCCTTTCCATAGTCAAATAGGATTAGTTTAGTATAAAAGTAGGCATGGTTTCTGTACTTTTCATTCAGTTCAATTGTTTTGTTTTGTTTTGTTTGGTTTGAAATAAGATTGGAGTTTTGGATTGAATCTTTGTTTTCTTTGAATAAAACTTGTTCTGTGATAAGTTCAAGTTTGTTTTGTTTGAAGTTTATTGTCTTCTGTTGATAGTAAACGTGTCTTTGGTTTTGAGTTTTTGGACTTGTTTTCGTTTACTTTGATATCACAGAAGGTCCGAACCTGTGTTCCTTGAGTTTGTGTTCTGTTTCGATCCAATTGAAACCTTCAAAACATACTTCGTTGAAGGAGCATCAATTCCAACTTCTCTTCAAAATATTTGAGTCGTTAACTTTATATATAACTCAATGAAGTTAATTAACTTCATATGTGAAATCCCAAACATACTTTTGTATAAGAAAATAAATAAAACAAAGTAAAAGGTTATTATTAAGCAACTTAACACTAAATTCACATCATGAAAATGTAAAAATTAAAAAAAATTGAAAGCAAATCGAGATGATACCAACAAAACACCTGGATGTTTCACATTGATGAAAATTTCTTGCATCCAGGTCATTTAATTTGGTATTTTGATCGTCTCAAAGTGAAAGTTGTAGCTCCCAAGTCTCATAAGAATCCATCTGCACAAGTAGTAGCCTCATGTAATGCAAGCAAACATATCAAAAGAAACTTGTTCCACAAATAAAGCAACCACAAAATACTAAGGAAAATCTTTTTAGTATAAAGCTCATGTACCAGCAGCGAAACACTGAATGATACCAGATGACTTATCTTCTTGCATTTCTAAATCTGCAGAATATTATTTTTCAATTGGTTGGGCTTTCCTGCAAGGGTAATAAAAATTAAAGATGACTACATTCTGTAGCAAAAAGAGGCGACGAACCTGAAATTAGGGAACCTCTGTAGCAAATTGGGTTTCCTGGTGAGCATCCGCGACTATAAATGGAGGGGATTTGAAACTATAACAGGTGATGATTTGAAAGAAGACGATTAATAATGCTACGGTTTCACCGGATAGATAATGAATATGATTAATGATAATAATGGCTCACAACTGTATCATTGAAGATGGGTATAGATGAAAGGTAGTGATGAAATAATGAGGAATAACTCAGCTGAGGTAAATGTTACGGTTTCAAGGTTTCAAGAATGTACTTGTTTGGGTTAATCTTCATGGGTTGGATTACTCATTTATACCATTGGCATCAAAATTTGTACACCATGGGCATAAAAGGAAGAAAGGGGCTAAAAATTAGAGGTTTACACTTGTGTCTCTTGGAATGCCATCTTAACTTTGCCATGTTGGACATCTTTGCCCATTGCTCCCTCTTTATAATGTAGTATAGATTACATATATAGACACATATAGTTCCATGGTCAAAAAGCTATGTGCACATGCGAACTTCACTCCAAATTATTACACATACCAAGTTTTCCGATAATATTCTTGATTCTCCTTCATTTTAGATGTTTTGTTCCGCATGTGAGTAATAAAACATGGATCAATGTCGAACAAGTCATCATAATGGAGGCTTGATAGGACATATATCCTCAAAATTATCCTATTTATGTGTTGTTGACTAAATAAATCTTCAAATGAAGATCTGCTTAAATACCTCCAATAAACCCTTTATCTTGCAAATTGGGTTTTAACAATTTTAACAAGTAAAAGTTGTATTCGTTTTTGGGTTTTAAGTGTAGTTCTTTTTGAAGTGAAATGGCTTTACACGTTCAAAAGTTCTTGTTAATTTTTGTTTTGATGTCTCCCCATATGCTCCTTGCTATAACTAACGATCTAGGAGGGTTTTCACCGGCGTTAGCAACTTGGTATGGAGATCCATATGGTGCTGGAAATGGTAATTATATAATATCCTTCTTACGTATACAAATAGAGATTTACGGACGGAACATTGGGGGGGGGGGGGGGGGGTAAGAGGATCCGCTAACCCCTGTAACCAAAATTTGTTACATTTTTATGTAAAAAAACTTAATTTGAAAAACAATTATTAGTTACATACTCTAATGGGAAATCGTATATATATACTACTAGAACGTGATGATTACCTTAGACATGTACACATATATACTTGCACACTTGTGGCAAAAGAGGTTTTAAGCTCTATGGTATCAACCGAGTCTTTACGACCACAATTTCTTACTTACACAGGAGGAGCTTGTGGATGGGCCAACGACGTTCAATTTCCGCCATTCAACGCTATGATAGCAGCAGGAAATGCGAACATATATTTGCAAGGCAAAGGGTGTGGAAATTGTTATCAGGTACATAATGTATATTGTAAAAAGTTTACAATTAACCGATTTCGTATTATATCAAGCTTTGGTTTCTCATTGTGATTACCACTGCAGATTTTGTGCACACGAGTCCCATTTTGCTCAACGAACCCTATTACCATAACCATAACCGATGAGTGTCCTGGTGCGTGTAACAATGTGCCATTCGCTTTTGATTTAAGTGGAACCGCTTTTGGTGCAATGTCAAGTCCTGGACAAGCTGACGCTCTGCGTAATCTTGGTCGCGTTGATGTCCAATATAGAAGGTCCATATTAAAATATGAAAAAAAAACCTTAAACCTAATGTTCTATATTGTAAATTTCAATTTGGCATGTTTAATTACATCTATGAATTGGTGTATGTCTAGGGTGCCCTGCAATTACGGTAGTACCAAAATCGCGTTCAAGATAGATCCAATGTCGAACCCTTACTGGTTTGCGATGACAATAGAGTTTTGTGCGGGAGATGGTGGCCTTAGCTCGGTAGGGGTATCATCAGATGGTTCACAAGAATTTATATTGATGGAGAACATATGGGGTGCGGTTTGGGCAGCGCATGTTGATCCATCTTTTCGTGGTCCATATTCGTTCAGGCTCGTCTCAAGTAACAATGAACTCGCTATCGCAATCAATGCAGTACCGTCTGGCTTTGTACCTGGACAAAGTTACTACTCGTTAGTCAATTTTTGAAGCTAGAATGGAAGCTGAATCTTGATATGTATGCAAGATCGCACCAGACTTTTATTGCTAGAACTATAAATATTATAAAAATGGGTGTTACATTTAGTGGACGATTCGGACATTTTTTTTAACGGTCGTCCTGTTTAAAACTAAATAAAATATGAGTATTAAAAGTGTGTTGTTTGGTTTAATTAATTTTTTTTTGTAGCATTGATAATTGATCACCCTAATTAGACCCCGTATATATCGTACAAAGAGACAAAGAGAGTATTTCTTGAATAAACATACAAAATACGCGGAGGGTGCTATGCGCCACTCTATCTAGTTATTTACTAGAAAATACATTAATGAATAAGTCTAGATGCAGTTGCAGTGTTGCACATAGCACGCTCCACATACGCTAGCAAAGGTGCCAAACACGGTCCCATCCTAGCTAAACCAGGGCGTAATCGTCGCTTTCGCCAACCTCTTGACGAAAGCGGAACTTCATCCATTTCATGTGTGGCCCCCTTTTCACATCCACCAATTCTCTTTTATCTTTTTTCTAATTTTCTCTTTTCTTTTTGTCTTTTTAACCGTACTTAAACCACCTTTGGACCGGGCTAGTTAAAGAATGAGTTAGCTAAACCTGCTAAGGCAACGTTTTAGTTACTATGGGAGATTTTATTCCACACTAACGCTAGCCAAAAACTTTACCAGAGGAATGTCCGGAGAAGAAGGACGACCGACAAAACGGGCACTCAGGTTGTTTGCGGTGAATAAACTTGGCGACACATTTGGAGTGGAAGACGTGACCACAACGGCTGAGTGCACATACAACGTCGTCACTATCATAACTAACAAAACAAATGAAACACATTTCCTCGATTTCTTGACCCCGTCGCTCCTGTAGATCCTGGAACCGGGTTATCGGAAGATCCACAAGAGTTACATCTAACTCATGGTGATTAATATAATCAGAATCGTATCGGAAGAGATATAGGAAGGATTTGTTTAGTAGGTTGATCAGTTCGTATCTGATACGGAAGGTTCGGAAGAAGAAAGATAAGCACAAGAATACAAGATGAGGGATATCACCATTTTTGAGTGTGTGTTTTGTTGGGGAAAGAGGGTGGTTTTAAAAGGCGTGTGATGCAGGGGACACGAAATTTGTCGATATTGATTGTTGAACAAGCTAGATGTGTGTCTAATAGAACAAAAGATATTGTTACTGCTTACTTTATCTA
Organism: Ambrosia artemisiifolia; assembly: GCA_032199755.1. NCBI lineage: Eukaryota > Viridiplantae > Streptophyta > Magnoliopsida > Asterales > Asteraceae > Ambrosia > Ambrosia artemisiifolia. The sequence continues at coordinate 5,831,959 of CM063517.1, forward strand.
GAAAAAATCCAACATGATAGGGAAGTTTGTATGTTTATGCATTATTAGGGAGAGACAATTTTGACCTATATATTTTCGAAAGAAAAAGAAAATTCGAAAATAGCCTTAGGCTTTTCTTTTTGTTTTAGTTAATATGTGATGTTTTTTTTACAACCAGGCATAACTTGCTATGTGGAAAGTAAGTGTGCTAGAGTGTCAATTCTCGACACTAAACGGAAATAAACAGGCTTTGGATCGATATATGTAACTTGTTTTTTAAAAACGAGTTATGTTCTGGTTTATGTGTTTAACCGGTTTTTGAACACCTGGATCCGTCAACGAGTTTTATTAAAGGGCGAGTGAACTACTACAAGTACGTCTACAATTCAAATGGTTTCTCAAAAGCTAGATTATGCCTCGTATACTTCTATAGCTCTATTTGTACTGGATTAGTCGATTATAGTTGTTGGGCCCCTAAACTTTTTTTTTTTCTTCTGTTTATAAATTTTATTAGGCCCATGAGGGTCTAGCCATATTCTTTCAGCAGGAATGTAGGATCCACCATGATTTTAATTCTTTTTTTTTTTTTTTCAAATAAGTGTGTTTTTTTCTTAATCTTTATTTACTAAATACTAGTAGGTATACCTGTGTCGCGGCGGGATAACATATTTTTTTATGCTGTAGATGGTTGTCTTAGAAAAGATAAACTTGGAAAACACATTTAAAAACGATATATTCGGAAAACTTGAAAAGCTATGTCCCGCCATTTGTTATGCGGATGGAATTCGTATGGTATTGTTTGATTCGTACGGTACCGGAACTCGATATAGCAACTAAATGAGAAAACCATATACAGTTATATTGGCACGCTTATAACAGTAAGAGAAAATACAAAAAGTAAAGTCATAATATGGCCAAAACAATATCTAACATGTGTTCGGTTTGACTCAACCAATATAATTAAAACGAAACCACCGTAATACACGAACATAACCTAATCCTTTAATTAATTAGAAATAAAATAAAATATTATAAATATTAAAAAAAAATAACTTACACGAACTCTTTCCCTCTCCTCTCTCTCTTTCTCTGTGGCTAGAGCGGCAAATGTTAATTGCTGAACACATGTTGCCGATTCCAACTTGCCGCACACTATGTAGTGTTGCGGCCCACCACCCTAATGTACAAGCTATCATACCACTAGAATTGTCTATAAGGATTTGGCATTCATTAGGTCACATTAATGTGTCATTTCCTTTCACTTAAACACTTTGTTTTGTTCTCTATATTATTTTGTTGCTCTTATCACATGATACTAAATATTTTTCAGGTATGTTTAGACTATAGATAAATATTTGTAGGTGACTTTAAAGTGGAACTTACGTGGCTATATACATCTTACACTTTATCGGCACTTGCACCTCTGGAGGTTGATGGTCAGTCATACTTGAATTCACAACCGACTTTATTTTTGACATCATATTTTTAATAATGTGCGGTGGTTGAGACTTTAGTATCTCTTTCAGTCCATCAATCTCCGTAACAAGGTCAACATCGCTTTCCCTGCTACCTTTATCCACACTGTAAATTACGCATACCCACAAACAAACATACATGCATACATACCTACATATATACATACAAACATACATACATACATGCATACACACATGCATACTTACATACATACATGCATACACACATACATACGGGGCAACATATATACGGGTATAAATTATAAACAGGCGTAAATAAATAAACACACCTGAGTTGTTTCAAACGAAATATCCGAGTTCGGTTCCTCGCTACAGTCACCCGCCTCGTGTGCGTATCGTGGAGCGCTTGGAGGCACGTAACATGACTCCGGTTCTTCTACATACTCCTCGTTTAAATCGGGCAGCTGTGGCTGTTCGTTTAAATCCGGCAACGCTGGTTTCCCGGATATAACCTCTGGTTCACCACGCTCACTATCGCTTTCCGGGACGCAACATACGTCAAACCATTCATCCGAAGACATTGTGTTATGAACTGGTTGGTCGGATGGTATTTTGGCCGGAGAAATTTTGGAACCGTCAGAGAAAAAAATTTGAAATTTTGAGGTCTGGACTGAAAATCGTGCATGGTTGATGGTTTAAAGTGCTGATAGAAATCTCTGCGGCTCGCAGAGGTCTGTACGGGCCGCAGAGGGATGATTTGACCTGAATTGTCAGTGTGATACTCGGATACCTCGTACTTTCTAACCCTATATGACTCGTAGAGACCTCTACGCGTCGTATAGGGTTTAATTACACCCAACTACTGTACATCTGCGGCTCGCAGAGACCTCTGCGGGCCACAGAGCTCACTGACAAAAGCTGTTTTGCAGCCTGGACATTGAATGTTCTGTGGGCACCCATCTCTGCGGCCTGCAGAGGGCTCTGCGAGCCGCAGAATGGTTAGTTTTTTAGGGCAACAATGCTATACGACTCATAGAGGCCTCTACGAGTCGTATAGGGTGGCTGTTTTCGATGCTCGGACACCTCTGCGGCTCGCAGATGTCTCTGCGAGCCGTAGAGGCCTGTGAAACCCTAAAAAACCCTAAGGTGTAAATAACGTTGGTGGAATCTTTTACATAAATGGTGTGATTAGCAAATCTGATTTTGTTCATGGATGATATTTGTCACTTATCTTATTGGTTTATGGAAAGTTTGTCCCTTTCACAAAGCGGACTTGAGGAAATGACTTGTGTTGCAATTGGAGATAGAAAAATGGTGGCCTCCTATAAGCCTTCTTGTAGGAGGATCAGACTCAAAATGCTTACTCCACCGTTTTTTTTTTTCTAAAAATTCCAAATTCATGCTTTATAGAATAGTAAAAGTGTACCATTTGCAAAACACATTAATCAGATACTTGTTTTTTTTTGCAAGAATTGAAGCAAAACACACTATCTCTGTGAACGCAAGATATACCATAGTTATTATATATACCGCAAACACAATTTTTTGTTGAAATGATTTTATGTCCATGAAGTTGGCGAAACAGTGCTAATTCGGTTTAAATAAAAAAAACTAACATCAAAACTACCATTGCCAATAAGGTGCAAATTGTTCATCTAAGTTTTGGTTGATTAGCCCTACTCGTTTGCCAGGAATACATAACAAATTTGACCTACAAAGAGGACAAGTGAACTGATCTCGACTGAGCCAGCTTTCTATACAGCATGCATGGAACACATGATGACACCTACTGAGTTGACTCACTGTGTCCTCACCCTTGAACTCAGCCAGGCAAATGGAGCAAGTTTCATCTACCGATCTTATGCCACATCCGGCAATATCATCTACATTGACATCTTGTAAATCGCTGAATCGAAGATCCGAAAGGTGGTAGATGTTTGGAAACACGTTTCGATTACGATGAAGTTGGTCATCATCATTTGCATGAAAGAAGGACATAATGATGGAATAAATGTGAAGAAATGAATGTTTAATTTGTAGAAATGGAAGCCATATGCATGTAATGAAAATAAGTGTGAGTATGGAGGATCCATAGCCTTCATATACAACACAAATCATTCTTTCTATATCTTCTATTTTGATATTTAAGCTTTTGATAATACGAGGTATATATGACATATATGACAATATGTGTTATGTTTAGTGTGTTGATCAGGAACCCTTATATATAATCAGACTCTAATTTGTAGAGTCAACGTTTTCTTTTTATTAAAATATTTGATCATTACTTAATTAACATTATAATCAAAGGGTGGCTGGATAATCCATATGATTTTTTGTTAGAAACAAAAGGTTATTGTGCTATAAATTCGGATCTGTCGGTCGATAAAGTTTTAAAAATGGAGTAGAGTGTGTTTTAACATATATTTTAAGGAAAATAATAATAATAAAGTGAAGTGAACCTCAGAGTGTTCCTTGATTATGGGGTCAATAAATATGGATATAATAATAAAAAAGTGGGCATTTAAGAGGCTAATGACAAACCTAATTACTGTTCCATGCCGGTGCGGCCGGGGAGGACGGTGCCGCCCCCGCCACCAAAATCTTTTTCTTGATTTTTACACAATATAAAAATATAGAATAATCAATGGCCCTGCAAGGATAAAGAAAACCAGAACATGGTATTCATTGTTAGTATCTAGGTTTCATAACAGAATAAATAAATAATTGGTTTGATTTTGTTTATTGTTATTGATGTACTATATAGCTTGACATGAGAGCAGCTGCAATGCAACATTTTTGTTGTCCACGGATGGGGCTGTGGTACTCACGGACGAGCAAGCCATGAGAGCATGTGTTTCGGCTTAGAGCTCGAGTTATCGGGTCTATTATTTATATACTTTTCTTTTAAAATATATTAACTATATATACTTATATAATAATCACTAGGTTACAATCCCGTGTATTACGTAAGTTAAATGTAATGTTATACAATTAATGAAAATGTTATGTTTGAGAAAACATATGAATCATTGTCCACATCATCGTTCAAGTTATGCTTATGTTAGCAAAAAACCGACGTCATCATCCAAGTCAAACGTCACACCATTAAAAGTAGATAACGTTAGTTGGAGTTAACAGGGGACGAATGAGACAACAATATTGAAAATGTGGGACTGATGGCAAGAATAAATTCAGTTGAGATTATTATTATTTTTTGAACGGCTAATGTTACCCCACTATATTTGCAACAAATACACCATTGTCTAGATTTGAACCTATGACCTCATATCAAAGAGGCATAATGATGCAGTTTCGGAAGCGCATCAAATGGCTCAAGAACAAATAGTAATAAAAAACGATAAACGAACCAAAGGTTCCAAGAACAAAGTTCTTTTCAATTAAAATTCAATCAAAAACTGAAAACAATAAATCCCAGATACCCTACTTATACTAAACATAAAAGATATAAACACTAATAATTAAAAGATAAACATAAATAAACTTTTAAAATTCGAACAAGGAGATATTTGTGCATCATACTCCCCCTCTTCGAAAAAAACTCGTCCTCGAGTTTTACCTTTGGATCAAAGCCACCTGGATCAAAAGGAACATCAACCCGATTGCCATTTATTATTAACATCACGACCCGCCTAAACAACGTAGCTTGATGGGTCATCTCACCCAACGCTAGACCTGTACCACCTGGATCGAATGGAGCGTTGGACAGTTTCTTATGTACTAACGATTTGACCCACCTAAACAATGTAGCTGCATCTTGTGTCGTAACTGACCCAAAACGACTATGCCATGGGACAGACCCAAATCGAATATGTTTTTCAATATACTTCAATCCAAAAATTTTGACATTAACTGGCCCTCTATTATCAGGCTCACCCTTTACATTAACAATAGGTTCCATAAGCCCAAAGGTTCTTGATTCACCATTAGTAAATTTCTTTGGCCCATAAAACTTATATGTCTCATGTAGCCCATCAGAAATAGACATCAAAAGTGGCAGATTACTTTTGTTATTATCCACACTTTTTGTAGACTCGATAACCTCTTCCTTTTGAATTTTCAAAGTCTCATGAGATACCGTTTTTTCCTCACAAGAAATTTTCTCATTGGACCCTACCATTTGACTTTTCGAAATTATTTGTTTTTCACACGGATCATTATCTTTTTTCAAAGAAAGTATATCGCCAACGATGAAAATTTCATTCTTTTCAATATTTTTAAATTGCAAGTTTGTAGGAGATATGCAAATGTGATCGGTAAAATTCAAACCTGCCAAACTTACTGGTGAGATATTCAGGGCATGCAAGGAAAGCACCTGACCACAGTTAGCCACAGTATCAACACCACCAGCCGCTTGGTCACCGATAACCCAAGAATACCAATCTTCATCCCTGTATTCATCAAAACAAGGAGGTGACGGATAGATAACGCTACAATTTCCTAGATACTCCTCCTTCCCACAGTTTTCATCCCGGATGAAAGCCTCCGAGTCAGTTTCCAGAAACTTGTAACCATCGTAGCATTCAGGATGCTCCTCTTTCCCAACGATCTCATCCCAGATGACATCTTTTGAGTCAGTTTCCTGGAACTTACGATCTTGTGAATCGAACATGATTTTATCGTTGCCTCGGTCGGCGATTCGACGAGAAAAAACATAGTTCGCTTCACGCAGAGCCATTTGAAAACCAAAGCTCTGATACCAACTGATGCAGTTTCGGAAGCGCATCAAATGGCTCAAGAACAAATAGTAATAAAAAACGATAAACGAACCAAAGGTTCCAAGAACAAAGTTCTTTTCAATTAAAATTCAATCAAAAACTGAAAACAATAAATCCCAGATACCCTACTTATACTAAACATAAAAGATATAAATACTAATAATTAAAAGATAAACATAAATAAACTTTTAAAATTCGAACAAGGAGATATTTCTGCATCACATAAGCCTCTATTAAGTGGACTTAACCCCACATTGATACGTCTACAAAGTGTACGGATACCTCTACAAAGTGTACGGATACGTCTACAAGTCTACGGATACGTCTACAAGTGTACGGATTCGTCTACAAAACATTGCGTCTAAACTCTAGCCTTCACATTTGAGATTGGCTCTAAGGAAAATTATTGCGTCTAAAGAACAGACTCTTAAATTGATGCGTCTAAAAAGGTTGTACCTTGCGTCTAAAGAAAAGCTTCGAGTCTGATGTATAGACGCAGGGACCTTAAGTTCTTCGCGTCTAAAGCACTTTGCGTCTAAATAACAGCCTCGCGTCTAAAAATTAGACGCAGAGACCTTAAAAATTAAGGCGTCTAAGGCTTTACACGTGTAAGCGTCTGATTGGTAGACGCAAAGAGTGTCTCGTCCCTGTTGTTTAAACGCATTGTATGTTTATTTTTGCAAATTCTTTTGGTCAAATGGTCATTTATGCAATTATCCCTTTGTTAAATGCATTTACAATGTTTAACAATTCGTCTATCTTCTTTGGAAGTTTAGAAACTTAATGCAGTAGGCAAAGACAATGCCGAAAAGAACTGCCCAACCAACATGAGCCAAACAAACATATCCCAGAAAGTCATGTATAAAGGCTTGTATATTTCTGTGTGTTTACCATGAAGAATTATGACCCATTAATCCATTATATAAGGTGTTTACATAACCGACTAGCCTATAAACATAGAAACTAGATAATTATAATCAATACAATTAATACAATATATTCCTAATAAATGGAAACATATATCGGCTAAGACTCCCTCCACGGTTTAAACGGGAGGAGGACAAACGCTCAAACTGGACCAGAATGACTGAAACAACTGCTTAGAGAGTCCCTTCGTTAAAATGTCCGCATATTGTAATGAAGAAGGAACATGAAGAACTCGAATGTCACCCACGCGGACCTTGTCACGAACAAAATGAATGTCGATCTCTATATGTTTTGTGTGTTAATGTTGCACCAGATTATCAGACAAATAAACAGCCGAAACATTATCACAATAGATGACGGATGCCTGACGAAGCGGACTATGTAACTCTAGTAGTAGGTTCCGTATCCTTGTAGCCTTCGCCACTGCATTAGCAACGCTCATATACTCAGCCTCTGCACTTGAACGAGAAACTGTAGGATGTCATTTAGACGACCAAGAAATAAGATTGTCAGCTAGGAAAACACAATACCCACTATTAGATCGCCTTGAATCAGGGCAGCCACCCCAATCTGCATCGGAATATGCAACCAATGCATTGGTACTTTAACCATGCGTATACCATAATCAACAGTACCCTGGTTGTCCCAGATGATGCGTTTCATAAAAGCAAAATGAGCATCCCAAGGGTCATGCATAAATAAACAAATCTGTTGCATAGGGTATGAAATGTATCGACGAGTGAAAGTGAGGTACTGTAAAGCACCTGCAAAGATCCTATATAAAGTCGGATCGGAGAAGCGCGGACTGTCCAAGTCACTTAACTTGGAAGAGAGGTCAACAGGAGTAGTACATGGTTTGCAGGCAGTCATATAAGCACGGGAGATGATATCCTTTGCTTATTGATGTTGAGATACAAATAGTTCGTTCTTTAGCTGATCAACTTTGATGCCGAGCAAGCGATGCAGGCGAACAAGGTCAGTCATGCCAAACTCTTGTGAGAGGGTGCCAAAGATGGATTGCAGTAAATTCTCATTTGAGGCAGTTAAAACAATATCATCAACATACAGTAGCAGATAAGCAATGTTAGAAGGATCCTGCTGATAAATAAAAAGAGAGTGATCACAAGCACTAGCTCTGATACCATAAAGGCTTGTATATTTCTGTGTGTTTACAATGAAGAACGATGACCCATTATAGGGTGTTTACATAACTGACTAGCCTATAAACATGGAAACTAGATAATTATAATCAATACAATTAATACAATATATTTCTAATAAATGGAAACCTATATCGGCTAACAACGTGGTTTCCCTGTTTCGCATCTATTTGACTTAGATTTATATGATCAACAATATATGATTGAGTATGCACATGAAAATGTAAGGACTCAATAAGAAGAGGGTGGGGAATAAATGATATACTCACACAATTAATTCTATTCCATATAGTACAAATGTTTACATATGATCCTATTTATAGGTTGGGTTTTGGCGGTTAAATAAACAACTAATATTAACCGACATAAACATTCTTAACCGACACAACTGTTATGTTTTGCACCTAAAACCTATTTGACTTTTTGGTTGACTTTTAAATATACTTCTATGATTTAGATTACTTGATTATTTCTTTTCAAACAAGTCATACTCATATACGAGAAAATTTTTAATGAACTGCTTCACTGTGACGGAATTTTGGCTTGGAATCCCCATCAGTCCTTCATTTTGACCCGGTTGAGATGTTATGAGGTAGTATACAGTCCACGTCGCGAGTGAACCCCAATAATACCACCTCCACTAGACTGGGATTTGCTGCAAGTTATGTACAGTTTTTGTTATTGTAGTTCATTCAAGAATCATTTTATGTTTTAGTGTTTATGAGTGTTGTACCGTCCTATAGGGATCATGAAACCAGAGAACAAGTTCTAGAAATTAAGGAAAAATGCCATTGTAATGGTTGCAAATTTGCAATCTCATAGTTTGGACGTGTGAGAGCTACAAGCATCATCCCGTATATAGTAAAATAGACAAAGCACATGAATACATAGAAGCATAACCGAAAGAAATTGGCAGCAGCCCAATGGAAGCCAATCATTGAGTAAATCAAAAGATTGTAAATTAATGTTTGGATACCTACATAAACCACCTCAATGGTCACTTGAAAGCAATGTAACAATTTACTTAAAGTTTCCTAGTAACTCCATTCGAAACAAAGGTTAACAACTTCCTCGTACCTGAGCAAATGCATAAGGGATTGCAGATACATCCCCTGCTTTCACCCTATAAAAACGTTCTTTCTACAGACACCATGGTCTGCACGGCTCAAGTGTTGTTCCGTCTAGAATCATGAAAGCAGCATACATAGCTCCCATAAGATTCATTACATCTTTATTTTTGACCCTTGTTAACACAAAGTCTTTTAGAATTACAATCCAAATATACACTTGGTGGTGTTAGGTTTTTAAGATTTTTTTGCCTTTGTTCCATAAAATTACTCCAAATATAATGTCGATCACTATTGTCATGAAGGATTTAACATAATTATATTGTGGGTGCCTCCAGTAAGATCAATGTTGTTCCCATAAGCAAGCTAAGCATTGTGTCCAAAAGGATCGCGAGTACTTTGTCGGGAAGTAAAGATCTTGTGAACTTGGTGCTCGTTTACTAAGCTCAGTAATTAACTCTTGGTTCCTCCTGTCATAAAGAACGTATAATTGAGGGTCTTGATAGAATCTATATTACAAAGGAAATGAATTTTAAGGGGAAAAATTATGAGGGATTCATACTTATACAAATCTGAATTAGCATGGATATCTGCAAAATCAACACCAAGTTTAGCTTTGACCGTTGAAGAAGTAACATCAAGCATCAATGTGGTTGGATTTTGACCGTTCTTATTATGTTAACCCCTGAAATAGACTAGGAATTGAACTGTTCATTTCATGTTAGCTTTATATGTTGTTTAAATGGAAGCATTAATTAAGGATGTAGTATTGACTCACTTCAAAATGCTTATTAACAGGTGAGAATGGTGTTTGAGAGGTCTAGTGTAACTAACCTTTCCGCATCTTTTAATCAACAATAGCTGCAAATATGTAACACTAGTAAGTCTTGAAGTAAGTTTAGCGGGAATTTAATTGTTTTTAAAATAATCTGCCTCGTCAGAAGCTTCAAAAATGTCAATGTTTCTTGGTGAATAGTGCAAACAGTTTGACCCCTATCTACTGTGTTTCTTAATGTACGCATGACAATAGCCGCAACTCTTGCGTCAAGTCCTGATGTGAGCTCATCCGGGAAGATATTTGGTGGATTTGCAACCGGTTCTATAGCTGTTATAAGTCTCTTTCTTTGTTCAGTCGTGAGCCCATCTAATCCTAGAAGGGCCACTAGTACATTCCTTAATGGACTCAATTATACCAAATCCATGAGTCTTAAGATGGGTAAAATGATGAATTTCAAAAGATGAAAATGATATAGCAAGAGAATAGGATGAAATAAGCATAATATGACCCACAAATATGAGTGACATGAATAGGTAACTGCTATCATGTACATTATGGATGTGTTGAATAGACGAGAAGAGTGTCATAAACAAAGTTTGAGGTTCCTTTCGCAGTATTGAGTTAAGCAAGGTCAATTTTTGTAAGTTGATGCAAAACATCCATTTTAAAGATAGTGTAGGTTGTCACGATTATGCACAAGAAAATCTACTCAGGGTCAATCACCAATGGTGGGAGAGTTATTTGGTCGGCTGGCTGCTCGAGCTTTTTATGAACTTTAAGTGCCAATGCTTTATGTAGGTTGTCACGTTAGCAATCACCGTAGGAGCTTTAGAGAATCTATAGTTGTGAAGGTTTGTTGTGGATCTAAGGAATTTGTTGTTGAGGTTTGGGGATCAAACCACAACATCATCTGGTTTACTCGGGGACATGTAAATTTCCTCACTTTTGTGTAGTGATAGTGTTCACCATTTTTACAAGGTTCAAGGGGTCCGTTGACCCTCCTGCCATATGTAATTTTACCCTTCAAAATGCATACATTAATAAAAACTTATAATTAATTGATACACGTGAGAAGTATGTCAATTCCCATTTAATCCTAACTTAAAACTTTAGTTGTTTTCTCATGTATAAATTTAATCAATATGTTCATGGAAGCGTTTTATATTTATTGTAGTGACAAGATTTATTCCAATGGCTAAATTTTACAATAAAAAGTTCCATATATAACATACATAAGCACCCCCCATAACTACAAACATATATATTAATATCAATCCTTACTTAGAAGATCAAGCAACAACAGTTTCAACAGGCTTTTCAACATCATAGGATGGTGTAGCAACAGGTTCCACTGGCTTTTCAGCCTCAACAGATGGTGCATCCATTGGTTTTGCGGCTCCACAAGATGGTGCGGACACAGGTTCTACCAGTTTTGTGGCTCCACAAGAGGGTGCAACCACAGGTTCCACCACTTCTCCGGGTTCACTTGATGGTTCAGCTACATGTTCCACTGTCTTTTTGGGTCCACAACAACAGGGAGATGCTTCTTTGGGCCAAAACTCGGTTTTCTTCCCAGTCTTGGAAACAGTTTGCAAAACTGCATCTGGATCTACGTTTCCTTTCACCGTCACCTTTTTTTGCTCGAGATCAATATCAAAAGTTTCAACGCCTAAATATTGGTATAGCACAAACTAAGGGTTAAATACTAAAAATGACTCAAGATCAATATCAAAATTAACCAAGTTAGAGAATGGAAATAAAGGTAAAAGAGAAAATAACGACTACCTTTTAATAGTTGTGTCTACTTTTATTCGTGTGTGTAACTTTGTTACTGTGAAAACGCTATAGTCATGATATAATCCGTTATTACATGATTTAAGGTTTGACCTAATTTAGAGGAATTTTCACATGACACCTAGCCAGTAAAAAAATCAAAATGGTCAAACCTATTGGCTATCAGTTTGGACTAATCAGTTATTAATTACCTATTTACCTTGAAATATTTTTAAATTGTTAGCCTTATATATTAAAAAAAGTTAGTTTTTTTTTTCTAGCTTAGAAAACAAGCAATCAAAAGCTAGAATTCCTTTTGAAAGTGGAACTTAGATTCTTTAAAGGTGATTCCGATAAAAAGGCTAGACTTTTATGGTCCATCCAACTCAATATTTTTGTGTTCGAAAATATAACACGACCCAAATCCCAGCTAAGGGTATCGTATTCGTATCCAAACGAATTTTGGAACAAAACTCAAAGTGCAATCAAAGGCGAAGCTTTTTTTTGTGGCCGGATGGTGTCACCCCCACCGTTTTTTGGTCCGTAGTGTAAGTTTAAGCGTGTTCGTCCAAAAGTTTTTTACATATTGAGTCATACCCCCTCCTTTTTAAAGGTCTCGTTACTTTCAACCCCCACCAAAAAAAATTTCAAGCTTCACCACTAGTTCCTATCGATCGAGCCTAAAGAAGCATAATAATACTTTAATCATCTTAAATTTGAATACAACTAATTATGTTGTTGGAAAATCAGGGCCCATGTTTGAAAAAAGTCGTTCAACTCTTTCTATCAATTAAACTTTGCACACAAATTATATAGCCCCTAGGCCTAACTATGTATCCATATTAAGCAACTTCCTATATCTACTATGACTCAAACTCCATATATCTAGTAATTCAAACAACCTGATAAACATGCTAATAAATCAAATACTTAAACCGATAGACATACTCATAAAAATAATAACAAACTTGAGCCTCTTAATATTCACCCCTTTTAACTTTCTTCATTCTTTCAAATCTAGTCAAATAGGATTAAAGCCTTAAGCCTTCATAAGTTTTTTTTTTATCCGGCAACAAACGATGTCCCGACTATCCGGGATAGCCACCAATTGGTTACAAAAGCATCCCGTACGCCCCTGGGTGAAGACAAGACACGTCTTAGGTGTCCGCCCATAGGTAACGCTGGGTAGCCATAAGCCACCAAGCCACCAGTTCCGGGGAAAACCTGACTCCCACCCGCCCGAAGGGACAACAGTGGAAAATCAGTAAAACCCGGTGGGATTAAGGATCAAACCTGACACCTCAAGGAGGCTAGACTCTAACCCATCATTTCCCATGCCACTACACCAAAGGGTGGGGGCCTTAAGCCTTCATATGTAAATGACGGAATTAATTGTTATATAAAGTTTTCTGAAATTCGTGAATCATAGAAAGATGAACTACAAACCTTCCATGTTACTAAGAACCCTCTTGACAGCACCAGCACAGCCTCCACATGACATGCCGACTTTGAGAACAACAGTCTAAATAATATTGCCACCCAAATCATTTAATAAGTTTGATTTGTTGTAATGAAAATAGTAAATATAAAACAAGATATATAACATGTTATAATCTAAATATAAGTCCATAATCATATGTCCATACAGAAGCTAAAACCGGAGAGAATTAAGTACCTGAGACATTGTTATGAGGTGGTAAGTGAATTATGAATTGGAAGCGAGTTTAAGAAATGTAGTGCAAATTCGTGGATTGAAATAGTGTGAAAAAGGAGGATTCCAATTTACGTTTCAGTTGGGAGTCTGAATCAGCCTTTTTGTTGTGTGGCAAGCATCAGATCCCACCAATTTTTAGGACCGTTATTGTAAGCTGATAAGTTATTACAGTAAAAGGGCTATTTTTTTAACGATAAGGTAACCTACTCATATACTCATAAACATGCACTACAAAATTTTAATTGTCCATCTCTTAGATAGAGGGAAGATACTTTACCACCGCATCATTTCTCTTGTAAACAAGAGGCTACGACTGATAGATAAGCATAATTTTAATACGTTTCACAGATAGTTTCGAGGTAAGTTCTAACAACCATAAAGGTAATCTATGTGTGTTTTTGTTGTTAATTATCAATATTACTTGAATTGCCAAACTTAATACATATAATCATTTGTATATTGATACTTCCAAGGTGGTTAGTGTGTCGTTTTTTTTTACTCTTTACTCCTTGTTATTGGTATTATGTTACTCTTACTAATAATCTCAGTAACTTTTGATTACTTTATACTTAGCCACACGATATGTTATTCTCATTTTATTAGTTTAGAATGGGTCTACTATATGTTAATTGCACTGAATTGCTTTCTTAAAAAAAAAAAAACACCTTGAGTCATTGTTTCAGAGGAAGCAACCTCTATATCCTCTATGAATTGTTATAGATGTAACTAAGTAAGGCTTGCCCTCATCATTCCACCAAACTAGAGTCTACCTTATGGTGGGATTTTTATATTGGACGTATGCTTGTAATAAGACATAAATCTTAGACGATAAATCGTTTTTTGTTTAAGGATTATACCTTATTTTACATTGAACACACATACATGTTTGGCCGTCCCTGAGAATTTTAAACCTGGTGTAAGTGTGTAACTAGAAAAAAAAATGGGTACCTACAATTGGGCCAAAACTAATGGACCCCTAAAATGAGACAAAGCTAAATAGGAAGACCCAAAGATTAATGCGTTTAAAAAGCATACTGTGTTGCAAAAATTTTGGTGATTTAAATTTAATTCTAGGGTTTTAGTTTATAAAATTTCTGTATAAATTATATATACCAAACTAGATTATACCCCGGGAACGTCCCGGGATTGAAAAATCTAATATGACATATTAATTTTACATATGAAATAGAATGATGCATTTTATAGTTACATGCATGAAAGCTTCGGGTAACAGCTAACCTAAAACAATTAAAAATATATCTCCAATGTTAACGCCTAACCTTAAACAATGTATGACTCTAATATTAATATCTAACCTAAAACAATGTATTACTCCAATGTTAACGCATGTTGAAAATAGAATTCATATTTACTGATTTGAACATAATTAGTGACTTGCCTATACATGATTAATGATTTACCTGAACGCTTTGTGTTTTTTTTTCCTGTTTTAACAAAACCCAACAAAAAATAGTCGTTTTTTTTTCTCTGTTTTTTACATAGCACTATGGTACTCGTTGGAAAGATAATAAAACACTCGTTAATTTGGTGTAATTTTTTTCTTTAAAAAATCTCGTATATAAAAGATATTAACGTTTAAAAATTATGGAAGGAAACATAAGAGAGAAAAATCTAATTTTGTTTTTAAATTATTTTTTTCCTAAAATATCTCAATGCCACATGGGATGACACATGGCACACTCAATGAGAAGAATGCCTCTTTGAATGCCATGTCATTAAAATGGCTTTCTTTTATTATATGTATAGATTTTTACAACATTTTGGACCCCTAGGAAAGTGGGCCATGGGCAGTCACCCATCCCCTTTGCCCAAGCCAGCCCGCATATATACATGCTTTTGGAATTGTTATGGATTTTTTTTTTAATCTAACATTTTTACTTTATAAAATACGAAACAAACCAAGTTACATCTGGATAATGGGTAAGCGAGCAACAAGCTGCGCCGCTATACCCTTTTGAATCGCAAAGCCTATTCTACTAAATACAAACTTTTGGTTCCTCGGGCTTTGCGAATCACTGTGGACCACCTTCTGCACCCGCTCCAAAAAACGAACTGCCTCAGGGGCTAAGGATCCAAAAGTATCGAAGGCAAACGGAATGAACACATGTTGATTCTCTAGACATGCTGCCTCGTGCTTAGCAACCTTCCTAGCTTCCGCCTTCAAAACCGCCTGTCCCGGAACGAATCCACTATCTCTCAGCCTCGTGTTATGGATTGGTTACGAACTTTGCAAGTATAGCCCTCCTCTCTCTTACACATAACCTACGGATTCCCTCACGGGTACAACGTCATAGATATTAGATGGTCTAACTAACGAAATAGATGAACGGCCACAATTGGGATTAGTTTACCAGTATTTAAGCAGATATGATATCTAGATTTTTGTAAATATTATAAAAAGGAGACGTAAAATACTACTAATTAAAAAAAAAAAAAAAAAACTGTAAACCAAAAAAGACGTAAATAATAAAGATATATAATTAACTAACAATAGTAAAAAGGAATGTGACACATACATGCATACATATAATGGAAAATGAGTGTTATTTACATAATAGACGAAGAAGTTAAAAAAATCCTTGTCAATAGTCATCCGCTAGCTTGCTATTTGACAAAATACTAATGGAACATCTAACATCTTCCAATAGTTATAAAGTAACATTAGTCAGTTTAAATCTAAAATTTGATTTTTGACAAATCATTTTAAACCTACGCAGTGGCGATCCTTTTAAGGGGCGGGGAAGGACGGCCGACCCCCCCGAATTTTCGCTCAGAAATTCCGATTATATAGTTTTCGTATAGAAATTTTTTTGTATATAAGGTTTCCATCCCCCGAAACTAGTGACTTCCGACCCCCCGAAATTTCGGGTCAAAATTCGCAACTGAACCTAGGTAGGTCCATCAAGTGTGAGGCAAATTAATCTTATTGATTTGTTTTATCATCGTAAGTGGTCCAACAAGGCACAAATAATTTATGATGAACTAGATCCGGCCTTGATAGTTTTGAACATTAAAATCAGGTTATTATTTAACTAATAATACCAAAGGCATTATAGTCCAGCGGTATCTTGGTGGTGAGATAAGACTTAGGGACCATAAGGTCCTGGGTTCGAATCTCACAAAAGGGGTTTTCTCATAATTATGAGTTTCCTCCTGAATTGGTGACTTGGTGGTGGAATATGATCGCGTGACAACATTGGTGGCACGATGATACTCCAGTGTTCCGTGAGTGATTCTAATTTGTTGGCCGTTCAAAAAAAATTTATTTAACTAATAATAACTAATCTAGCTCTAAAATTTAGACCGATGTTAAGTCAGTCACACGTTAAAGGTTAACCATTTCGGTTGGTACTTGACAGGTAGATGTGTAGATTTGTTGGTCATTGGTGGGGTTTGTAAAGTGATTTTAGTAGTACAAAAAATGCCGTTCAAAAAACAGAAAGTAGTACAAAACTACAAATGTATGTACAACGGCTTCATAAGTTCATATAACGCTTGACGTACGATGTACTCGAGATATAGCTATATAGGTGGGGTTTTTTTTTGGGAAAATGACCAAAATAGCCCGTTGACCGGGCGTTTTGCACAAATAGCCCTCTCCACCCTCTTTGGAGAGAGGGGTCACGGTTCCCAACATGCCTGAACCGTCTCCCAAGAGGCTTCCCATTTCAGCCAACAGAGGACCGCCACGTGTGGTTGTTGATCCCGAGACAGACCTTTCTCTCTCCTGAACCCCCTTTCTCTCTCCTGAACCCTCTTTTTCATCTCTCTCACCCCTCTTTCTCTCCTCCTCACTCTCTCTCTCCCTTTCACAGCTGAACCGTCTTCTCCGGAGGGAAGAATATTTCTTTCATATGATTAGGTTGGGTGGGTGTGGTCTCATGAACCAGAGTTCCCAAGGTGGCGCCACCATGGACCCGTTTATCTTGAACGAGAGCCCCATGAGAGGTGCATAAACCGGTTTTCCCCCTGGCAAATGCATTACAAACACCACCACAGTCCGCCGCTAACCACCACCCAACCTGCAACACCTACTCCGGCCGTCTGCACATCACAACCATCGTCGACCCTCCTCGACCCAGCACCACCGAAGCACCAAATCGTACCATTTGAGACCACCTATACCTCATCCGTGAACAACCACTAGAGCCAGCTGTCAACCAAACCCGTTCCAGCCACCAGAGACCACCACAATCGGTCTCCATCTACTTAGCAAGACCCAATAGCCACCAACACAGCCCGCTCGGGCCTAAAATAACCGCGCCGCCACCACCCAAGACGTTGGTGGCCGGCCATTTCTAATAGCATAGAGGGAGGGGTGTCGAGAGTGTGTAGATGAGAGGAGAGGGAGATAGATCTGATGAGAGAGAGAGAAAGGGAGAGAGAGTGAGGAGCAGAGAAAGAGGGGTGAGAGAGATAGAAAAGAGGGTTCAGGAGAGAGAGGAGATAGATCTGATGAGAGAGAGAGAGAGAAAGGGAGAGAGAGAGAGAGTGAGGATGAGAGAAAGAGGGGTGAGAGAGATAGAGCATTCAATGGAGGCCTCAACCCCTCCTTGAATGTGCCACGTGGCATCATGTAGGATTTTTTAATTTTTGAGTTTTTTTAATAAATCTATATATATATATATATATATATATATTATAATTATTTTAGGAAAAGATAAGAATTTAAAAGCAAAATTAAATATCTCTTTAATGTTTCCTCCTATAACTTTTAAACGTTAATATCTTTTATATATGAGATTTTTTAAAGAAAAAAATTACACCAAATTAACGAGCGTTTTATTATCTTTCCAACTAGTACCATAGTGCTATATAAAAAACGGAGAAAAAAACAACTATTTTTGTAGGGTTTTGTTTTCAAATATATTTTACTCTACTAATAAATCACAAACGATAAACATAACTTCATAGGCAGAGATTCTTTTTTTTTTTATATTTGAATATGCTAACTTATGGCAGAAATTTGTTTAAAATAAATAATAATAATAATAATAATAATAATAATAATAATAATAATAATAATAATCATTAATCATGTATTGGCAAATCATTAATTATGTTGTCATATTAGATATTTTATTATGTTATATTAGATATGTCAATCCCGAGACACTCTCGGGATAAAAGCTAGTAACTTATAATAAAAGAATTGAACTTTGATGATGTGGCATTCAATGGAGGCCTCATCCCCTCCTTAAATGTGCCATATGGCATCATGTAGGATTTTTTAATTTTTGAGTTTTTTTTAATAAATCTACATATATTATAATTATTTTAGGAAAATATAAGAATTTAAAAACAAAATTAAATTTTCTCTCTAATGTTTCCTTCCATAACTTTTAAGCGTTAATATCTTTTATATACGAGATTTTTTAAAGAAAAAAACTACACCAAATTAACGAGCGTTTTATTATCTTTCCAACGAGTACCATAGTGCTACATAAAAAACGGAGAAAAAATACAACTATTTTTGTATCCTACATGTCATAGTATCATGCAATCTCTCCTTTGAAAGATGCCACATAGGCAGTGATGTGGCAACTCTAGACCAATTAAAAAAAATCAAATAATATATTAAAACCTAATCTACTAAATCTAAATATTAAATCTTTATTATTTTCTCTCTTATGCTTTCTTTCATAACTTTTAAACATTAATATCTTCCATATACAAGATTTTTTAAAGAAAAAAAATTACACCAAATTAACGAGCGTTTTATTATCTTTCCAACGAGTACCATAGTGTTATATAAAAAACGGAGAAAAAAAATGACTATTTTTTGTAACCTGACAGGTATTGTGTCGGGTTTGGGATAGTTTAAAAAAAATTGTCCCAAATACCCGAACTATATACCCGATCATATACCCATGAATTTTTTAACGTGTCACATAACCCTTAGACTAATACATTTGATATTTGCAATATACGCGCACCATCATAAACTAAAAACTTTATAGTATGTAACTAAAATATATGTATGGTTATTATAATACTATTTCAATAAATAATTTTTTTTTTCTTATTTCATGTTAGTTCTTTTTAAAATGATTGATTACAGTTTTCTTGCATGTAACTGTAAAGCGCATCAGTCTATTCCATATGTAAAATTGATATGTTATATTAGATATTTCAACCCGGGACGCTCCCGGGATAAAAGCTAGTATAAAAATATAAGGATTTACTTTAGTTTTCTTTAAACATAAGAACTTAATATTGTTTTCCTAAAAAATATATGGATAGAGTATAAGAATAAGAAACGTGATTAAGTGGTTTTCATAGGTAGTTTTCTTCAATTTTAAGGATTAAACGAGTATAAGGAATGGAGTGAATGCAGTTCTTACAACTCTAATTCAAAGTTGTTATGCTATGAACCCCTTCATATTAAAAAAAATAAGTTAGCTTCTTTTTATCACTTCCTTTTTTCGTTTGGTCGACAAGGAAGTGTACCGGAATAACTTTGTTCATCAACTATTGCTAATGCTTTTCTTAGAGCATGTACAATGGTGGTGGTCCGGACTAGTCCAAAACAAGTGCACCATCCAAAACCAAACCACACCATTGTAGGGAAAACAATTTACTTGTCCGGTCAGCCCTAGCAGACAGTCCAAAGTCTGGAAAAATGGAGGGCCCTTTGTACTTTTATGAATAAATAAAAAAAGTTTTTTTTTTGTGTATGTATAAATTAAATAAAGGGAAAAGTAGGTGAAGAGGTAGAAGTTTGGAATGGTTTATTGTTGTAGAAAAAAGTGAGTTTAGAAGGGTTGTGGTTTGGAATGATGTGACGGTTTGGAAACTCCAAACCACCACACCATTGTGGAAGCTCTTATGAAAGAGGAGATAAAACCACCAAGCACAAGCACATATAATATGTTGATTTAGTTTTTACTCGTCAAAGTTTACGAACCACGTTATCTTTACCATAACATATAACTAATGTTTGTTTTCTGTTCAACCCGATCTAAACTACATGACTAGGTAATCAAAACAAAACTTTTGAGCGACATATAGGCGTATTAAGAATGAAGGAAAAACAAACATGGTCAATCGGTCATGTATTTCAAGACGAACGAGTAGAAACTATGATCAGTTGAAAAAAGCTTGTAATCCTTATTGATAGTTAACAACTCGACTAATTACAAGTAGAGTGGTTTATACTATAAAGGGTCTTTGCAGGGCGATTTCCATGAAGTTGGCTGCCCTGATCACCAATAGCGCATTCATCTTCTTTAATGGTAGGTAACTTCTTTTCCATGGTTGGTCGCCGCTCTAAGCGAATTAGTCTTGGTGGTGCAGTCTCAATAGTTTGCCGACCACCACCTTTGCTGAGCTGCATCGACATCGCTTTCTTACGTTTGGTTGTGTATACGAGCTCTCTCTTGCATTATAACAAACACCTGATAGGCACAATTTATAAGGATAAAGCATGCCCACTTGGGTCCTTCATATTATTCAACAAATTGCCGAATTGATTCTGATTTCTTCTCGAAAAATTTCCCGCATTATATTTTCTTAAAGCATGGTCTAAGAATCTGGTACCCGATTTGTGTAATGAGTTTATACTTATCACTAAAGGGATTTTAGACCACTCCTTTGTAAATCAATTCTAAAAACATAAAGAATTTATTGCACCTTTGAAAGAATCTTGCCATAATGATTGTGGACAAGAGAGATGTTACGTTCATATCTAGGTCTTCATCATTATCATACTCAGTAAATCCTACCAATAGCAAAGCTAAGAGGTAGTGTATGAGGTTATCTCTACCTCGTAGGAATAGAGAAGCTGCTTTTGGTGAAACCCCTGGCTTGATAGTAGTTTTGCATCAAGCCTTGGACATAGGCACGTAACACTCAACACTAAGGACAGAGGCCGATAGGTGCATGTACCTTTTGCCTTAAACTATCAATGCCACCAACCAATGCGTGATTAACCGTCCGCCATTTTTAACATTATTTCCACGAAACAAGTAAAAAACGTTGAAATTAGTACAATTTCACTTTTGCCTCTTGATGTCCACACATATATACAGCATATTATATGTTCACACCACAAGTGGGACGTTACGTTCATATCTAGGTAAAGGCTTAAATGTCACCAACACCTTTTGAACACATCAGTTGTGGATAAGTATGAGGCCCAAAGTTTAAGGTTGTTAGCGGAGGAACTCTACCTGGATAGTTAAATTTTTAAGGCAAATGTTATATCTCTTATACTATTACACTAGTTATTCGGATTACATACTTGCCAAGATTTGAACCTTGGACTTCCCTTTTAACACATATGCCTCTACCAAGTGGCAAGTGCATCTTAATTTCCTTGGGTCCATTGGATAATTTGTATTGTAATATACATTACCTATAAGATAATGATATTAAGTTGAAGCATGATCTACCATTCAAATTGGCAGAATGCGGAATTTGTTTTGAACTCATTTTAACCATAAAAGAAGAATCAAACGATTCCCCATCTATCGCCTTCAAGAATTCATTGATTCCCATTGAAAATAACGAATTTTATAAATGGGTTCACAAAAGTAGAACAACTATGACACAATATTTTAT
Organism: Ambrosia artemisiifolia; assembly: GCA_032199755.1. Lineage (NCBI taxonomy): Eukaryota > Viridiplantae > Streptophyta > Magnoliopsida > Asterales > Asteraceae > Ambrosia > Ambrosia artemisiifolia. The sequence goes on from CM063517.1 coordinate 5,854,115, forward strand.
AGGTCGAATTTGTCTATTCGTAAATCAAATAAAATCTAGTGATGATCAATTGTTGTGACATAGTCCAACTTTGAACCTCAATTTGCACACATTTTTGTTCAGTACAAATCATAGACTAGTTGAGGAATTGGTCCATGCTCTTTGCTTCTGTATTATATCTATGTTACCTTATTAAGAAGGAGAGATGACTACAAAGGTAATTTTACCCTCTTTTTAAGATGGCATACAAAGGGTCACAAGTGTAATCCTCTATTTTTTATCCCTTTTCTTCCCTTTATGCCCTTATGTACAACTTTTAATACCAATTATACAAATGAATAATGCAACGTGTCTTCATCTTATCATCGTGAGTGTTATTGTTCGAACTATATATAATATAGCTGATTTTTTTTACATGAACCTAAATATATTACTACATTCTTTGTTTCTTCTTTTTTTATATACTTATCAAAACGTGTGAGATATATTAATTTCACTTTCAAAAAGAATCTAAGGGCCATAAAAAAGTTGCCTTTAAACTCAAGGGATATAGATTGTTTGAAAATAAGAAAGAGTTGTGACAGTACGTAGACTTCTTTTGTGGAAATTTCTTTTGTTAAATATGGATAAAGTTGGAAAATAGAACGATTCGTGTGCCAAAGCTACACGTTTCGTGGGGTCATTATAAATGTATTTTTCGTGGGGTCATTATAAATGTATTTTTGCTACGATTTTTTTTTCATGCGAAGCGTAAAGTGTAATTTTGATCCTATTGTCTCAATGTTTATGTTAAGACCCTAATTAATAGCAAAGCAAAACATGGATAGAAGGACAAAATCTACACAAGCCTAATAGTTGCATTTTTATGTTAAATCAAGTTACATCGGTTACTCAAATAGATTTGTAATCCTTTATAAATTTTTTTTTACGATTTTAAGAAACGGCGTATTTTAAACATTAAGACATTAATTTTTAATTATAATTACTCTTCTAAGTTAGTTATAACTATATATATTGGTTGTCCAATTACAAACATTCATTTATGTTGGTTATAGCGTTGCGTTTAAGCCAGTTATATATATCTATATCTATATTCTCATCATCAATACATCAATAACTGGCCGAACGAACACTTAGCAAATAACTTGTAATTGTCATTTGCCTGGACTTGCCTATTTATGGCATTTTTTATCTTTTAATTGTGAAAGTTTATTTTTTTGTGAAAGAAGTTAAAACCTGGGCAAATTTTATTGATATAAAAAATAAAATGAACGGATACAAATACGTAAAATTTAATTACATAATCTAATCACCGTCTTTTTCAAATATTACGTTAAAACTAACATAAACTACTAACAAAAATGAGTACCGCGTTTCATAAGATGTCAACCGGGACACCCGCCGCAACGCGCGGGCATTCCACTAGTATCCTTATATAGTAGAAGGCCAAAACTAAGACATGTATATATCACACAATAACTAAACGCTATCTGAAGGCTTTAGCAGCTCGATTGCTTTAGGCTAAGCCTGTGCTTCTCTTGACAGCTCAACGAGTCTTTATAACCCAAGCTCAAGCTCGCATGACTCAAGGTCAATACAGGTGTTGTACCTCATTGTTATCACACATAATACAACTAAAATCCTCACATTTTGGGCCTAACTATCTCTCTCAGCTTGGGCTCTTTAGAAACCAGACGGTTGGTATTTTGGATTGGTAGGTGCGTCCACTTCTCTTTTTTGGATGCGTGTCTCATAGTTGACACAAGGATTCCCAATTCTAGAGCCAGTGAGCCACGTACCACTCACTTGATAATGGATATTCATATGGTTCAGGATGCGACACCATACCTTGGTTTGAAAAGAGAGATATTCGGCAATGGTAAGTGTTGCTACAACAATATCTGCCTAACGATAGTCCTGAGTCACAAGGGAGGTTCAAAGGTTCAAGGGTTTCGATCTGCTTAACGCAGGTCGTGGTGTCCTTCTACGTTGCAAACGTAGAAGGAGGTTCAAGGCTTGGATTATTTATTATGTATGCTTTTTGGTTCTGATCTGAGATTAACTCGAGATCAGAAGTAGAAGATCTTGGAACTCGAGTGAAGAGAATTGTTCTCCCCACGTGAGGGACCAAGAGAATAATTTAGAGTGAGAAGAGAATGATGGATTGGTCTCCTCAGATCTGATCCTAAGCTTCTCTTTTATAGAGAAAGGATCTTCTCTAAGTAGAAAGCATAAAACCTTGATCCTGCTTACAACAAAAGGACATGCCACAAAAAGCAAGAGAATGCTATGGACCTGCGGTCTATGGGCTGATGTTACTCCATCAGTCCTGTTTGTTTGACTCGATGAAAGGGACGACGTGACAAGTCATTTTTTGACTTTGTGTCACCACCGGTTGTAGAACCCTTGTAGGCTCCAACCTTTCTAGCGTTTGTTCACTAATATTAGTTATTCGTTTTTCCTTTAAGCTACCCACGTCATCAGCCCCCCAAGTCAGAAGGTTTTGACGAGTTATCTTGAAAGCTTCTGACTGTTTTCGTTATTTGTTCCTTGCTTGAAGGGTTCGAGGGTTCGCTGTGATTTAGGCGGTTAATATTCAGTGTTTTAACTTTGATTGGACCCTGATGTGACATGTGGCAGTCTGTTCAGGGCTGTATTATTGCATGTCATTATGACAGTTATATTTAAATAATATAACCGTTCCTTTTTTTTCTTTTTTAACCCCTATTTCAATTTTACTTAATCATTTCTCACTTTTTCACTTTCTTCTTCACAACCGTCTCTTCCATCATTAGGGTTTCGTCGTTTTTCGATCATCAGGTTAGTTCCCTTTTTTCTTGTCTAGTGTACTGATCATCCTTCATAGGCACAATGGGTGCTAAGAAGGATATGGCCGTTACGTTTTCAACCCTTTCTCAGAAAGAGGTTGAATCGTTCTGTTCTGAGTGGGAAATAGACCTTTCCTTTAATCCTGTTGCTCCAGCCAAGCAACTTGCTGTTTCTGATCGTCCGTCTGGTTCTGTGGCTTTATATTGTCGTCACTTTGAGTTTGCAAATCTGCGTCATCCCTTCTCTGTTTTTCTCTTAAATGTACTTGAATATTATAGAGTGTCTCTTGGTCAAATCCATCCACATGGTGTTGGCCGTGTGTTGCATTTTGAATGTCTATGCAGAGCCCTAGGTTATGATCCTACCTTGCTGATGTTTAGGCGATTTTTTCGTCTTGCTAAGAATGGTGACTGGTTCACCTTCGAGGGTTCATCAGCGGAGACAAACCTCCTTTCTTCCCATGTCACTACTGTTGGTCAATGGAAGACCAAGTTTTTCTGGGTTTCTGATTCGATTTTCCCTTTTAAGCCTGTTTGGAGGTCTCCTGAGGCTGTTTTAAATGAGGCAGAACCCTCTGAATCTGAACTTGATCATAGCTTTTTAACTGCTCTTAGAGCCTGTCCTTCAAGGCTTCGTCCTTTTGCTGAACCATTTCTAGTATTATCTGGTGTTAGCACTCGCTGGGACAAGCCTGGTAGAGATCCTGTTATAATGAAGGGTGATCGGGGTATGAGTTTTTGCTCGTTATTGGTTTCATTGTTTCCTTTTGCTTGGTTCTTATACTTTGTTTATTTTGCAGTCATGTCTGCTCTGGATTTTATTAAAGCTGATGATGCTTCTGGTGTTGCATTTACTGATGCTGAGGCAGCGGATGGTGAAGATGCTTTAACCAAGTACGAGAAGGGTCGGTATGATGGGACCAACTATGTTGCCGTTCCCAATGTCAAGAGGTTTGCTAAAGCTAGTTCCTCAAAGGCTTCAACAAGGAGGTCAAGCAGGCGATTGCTAAAGGCTGCTAAATCTGCTGACCTTTCTGAGGCAGTAACTGTTAGCGATGACATTGAGGATTCTGAGGATGGGAAGGATCAGACGGTGGATGATACTGTTGTGGATGTGGTGGTGAAGAAGAGTAAGGGGAAAAAGGTTAAAGTGGTGAGGGAAACAGATGTGTCTGGGAGTTTTGATGAAGAGGGTGTTTATGTGCCTGGGTGGAATGTGAAGGCGACTGATAACTTCAAGTCTTCTGCTGTATGTGAGGAAGTCTTGGCACACTTTGCTACTCCTGGTGCCAAGGCTTGCCTCGAGGGTCTAGATGATGATGCTCTTTTAGCAAAGATGATGGTGGGAACCTGTAATCTGGCAGCCATGTTACCAGAGGGGATTAGCAGGTTTAGGAAGGTCATGGGTGAGTATAGTGAGTTTGCTAAGAAGAAGAAGGAAATGAAGCAATCTATTGCTGGTATGAAAAGGGATGCCAAGGAGTATGCTGATAAGGAGGTTACTTTGATTGCCCTTATTGATGAACTGAAAAAGGGGCATGAGGCTGAGATGGCAAGGCATGAAGCTGCCAGATTGAAGGTAGAAGCAGATCAACTAGCTTTGGAGGCAGAGAGGAAAGCTTTTGAGAGTCAGAAAAAGGAACTGGAAGTCTCTCTTGCTGCTGCTCAAGGTGACAACAAGTGGTTGATTGAAGAAGGTTTTCAGCAAGTTGTTACCTATCTCCTTCATTCTGCGGAGTTCAATTCAGCTCTTGGAGAAGTGTATACCAAGCTGTTGACCCATGGTAAGCATGTCGGTTTCGTTGCAGGGTTCAAAGCTTGCGGTTCTGGTCAAGCCTTGGAAGAATCTCCTCTTTATCAACCCAACTCCTTAGATGTTTTCAAGGAGACTGTGCTCAAGATGGAACACTCCAGTTATCCCTATGTGTCCCAAGTTTCTTCCCTTTATGGGAAACCTTTACAGGAGCTGAAGGAGTTAAAGCCTGCTGGATTGAATGAAGCCGTTTCTGCTAAGGTACTTCAGGCTGTTTCCAAGAAGAGAGCACACTCGGGTGATAGTGAAGAGACCTTGGATATGACTGATACACTTTCCAAGGATGCCAGTGTTGAAGCCTCCGAAGCTGGTCTGGTTGAGAAGCTGCCCAAGAAGGGAAAGAAGGCGAAGAAAGCTAAAGTGGTCAAGGCTAGGAATGAGGATGAAGCCTCCAAGCCTTCAGGGTCTGGTAATGACGCCTGAACCCTTTATTCGTAGCTTTCTTAGCATCTGTGGTTTGTAAAACAATTAACTATGTCGTCGTGTCTTAAACACTTTTATCTTTTGCCTGAACCTGTGGTGGTTCATTGGTGGTTGTGGGCTGAGGCCCTTTGAACAATTTATGACTTTGCTTGGCTTTTGTATGAAGCCTGTTAATGTTAGGTTTTTATGGTTGTTTGCTTAAGTTTTATGGTTGTTCGTTCTTGTTTTGTTTTTGTGATGTGTTTGTTTGTCTTTGTTATTGTTTGGGAATGTTTATCCGATAGCACCTTCAAAGGTTGAATGCTGCAGTCATTCATCCTTAAGGTAGTCTAGGCAAACATGTCACCAGCTATCCTATTTACACTTATATAAGTGTTTGTCATTTTCGTAAGTTTGTTTTTTAAACTTAAGGAACGATTGGTGTAGGTTGTTCAAGCCTGTCGATGAGACTTATAAAACTATTTTTGTTTATCTCATGGAGTCGAATTGATTTAGGAACTCACCCCTTATATAGGCCCGTTCAACCCTCGAACCTATTGAGCGAAATGGCCTGGGAGCTCAACCCCTCACATGGCCCTTGCCATGGAGTTTATTGCTAGGTACTCAACCTGATTATAGGATAGAAAGACAAAATTTCCAAAAGAGGATTCATGGATCCTTTCATTCATTACGTGATAGCATTACATAGCTTTCTTGAAAAGAACAACTTGTCTTACATCTTAAACAAAGAACCTTTTAAGGTTTTTACCATTCCAGTGACGAGGGAGTTTCTTGCCATCCATGTCGGCAAGCTTGTAAGACCCTCCTTTGTGAGACTCAAGGATGGTGTAGGGGCCTTCCCATTTTGGTCCTAGCTTTCCTTGATTTTCTTTTTTGCTTGCATCATTGTTTCTGAGGACCAGGTCTCCTGGCTTGAAGCGTTCATGCTTGACCTTGGCATTGTAATAAGACTCCATTTTTTGCTTGTATTTGGCTTCTCTTATTGCTGCCGAGTCTCTTGCTTCTTCCAACAGGTCAAGATTGAGTGATGTTTCATGCTCATTAGCCTGGATGTCGACATGAAGGGTTCTGGGTGTGGTGACCCCAATCTCAGCAGGTATGACTGCTTCAGATCCGAAGGTGAGGCTGTAGGGTGTCTTCTTGTTACTTGTCTTTTGGGTGGTTCGGATTGCCCAAAGAACACTTGGCAGTTCTTCCAACCAATTTCCCCCTTGACGACCCAGCCTGGCCTTGATCCCTTCAACCACACTCCTGTTCATCCTTTCAACCTGCCCGTTGGATTGAGGGTATGCCACAGAGCTGAAGACTTGTGTAATCCGATACTCTTTACACCAAGCACTGAACGGTTTTTCTGCAAACTGTTTGCCATTGTCTGTGACTAACACCCCGGGCAAGCCGTATCGACAAATGATACTTTCCCATACAAAATCAATTATCTTCTTTCCGGATATCTTTCCCAACGGTTTTACTTCTGGCCATTTCGTGAAGTAATCAACAGCAACCAACAAGAATTTGACCCCCCCTTTGGCAGGTGGGAAGGGTCCAACGATATCCATTCCCCATTTGTGGAATGGCCAAGCTGAAGTGATTGGAACCAAATCATGCTTGGGACTCTTTGGGACTGGTGCATGGATCTGGCAGGCTTCACACTTCTTCAATTGTTCTGATGCATCACGATGCATAGTAGGCCAGAAGTAACCAAGGTTCATGAGTTTTGCCACCACTGATCTTGGACCACAATGAGCTCCACATATTCCTTCATGAACTTCTTTGATCAAGTACCTGCTTTGTTCAGGACCAACACATCGAAGCAATGGAGCCAAGTACCCCTTTTTATAGAGTATGTCATCTTGAATTGTGTATTGCTTAGACTTGATCCGAATTCTTTCAGCTTCAACAGGATCTTGGGGTAGTTCACCTCTTTGCAGGAACCTTTCAAACGGAGTCATCCAACTTGGTTCACTTTCAGTAATGACATCTTGAACCTCAATTTCAGATATTGAAGGATGCTTGATCACTTCAACCAGCACTTTTTTAGTAAGATGAGCAAAGTTCAACGAAGCAAGCTTGCTAAGAGCATCGGCTTTCTTGTTATGAGACCTTGGGACCTGTTTGATCTTGCAACATTGGAAGGTGTTCATGATTTCTTTGGCCTTCTCTCTATACTTTTTCATGTTAGGTTCTTTAGCAATGTAGCTATCATTCACCTGGTTGGAAACAAGTAACGAGTCGGTGAACACATGAAGCTTGTGAACCATCATCTTTTTTGCAAGCTTGAGTCCTGCTATCAAGGCTTCATATTCTGCTTCGTTGTTTGTTGTCTGAAATTCCAAACGAAGGGCATAGGTGAATTCTAACCCTTCGGGGTTGATTAGTACAAGGCCAGCCCCTGACCCTTCAACACTGGAAGCTCCATCTGTGTACAGCTTCCAGGCTTCAGGGTCAATAGGTTCGTCTATGGTTATGTTAACCTCAGCTATTTCCACCTTTGGAATTTCAGCAATGAAATCAGCAAGTACTTGTGCTTTAATTGCTTTTCTTAGGACGTAGGTGATTGTGTGTCCACCTAGTTCAACAGCCCATTTGGCTAGTCGTCCCGAGGTTTCAGGTCTTTCAAGCACATTTTTAATTGGTTGGTCAGTGACCACTTGTATGGGATGTGCTTGAAAGTACATTCGAAGCCTTCTGGCTGTTTGCACTAAGGCTAAAGCCAATTTTTCCAAAGGAGGGTACTTGACCTCTGCTAACTTTAATGTTTTACTGAAGAAATAGACGGGTACCTGAGCTTTGTCTCTTTCTATGGTGAGAACAGCGCTGAAGGCTTCATCAGTAACTGAAAGATAGACAGAGATCGTTTCCCCTGCTTCGAGTGTTGCAATGGTGGGAAGGGAAGCCAGATGATGTTTCATGCTGTTGAAGGCTTCCTCTGCTTCTTCAGTCCACCTGAAGTCTTTCTTGTCGGTGCAACCTTTAAGGGTCTTGAAGAATGGCAGTGATTTTTCGGCTAGCTTTGAGACGAAACGCTTCAAGGCAGCAAGTTTACCGTTCAAGCTTTCAACCTCCTTCTTAGTTTGAGGCGACTTCATGTTGAGGATGGCTCGAACCTTGCTTGGATTGGCCTTTATGCTTTGCTTTCCTACAACGTGACCCAAGAACTTTCCTTCTTCAAAACCAAAGGAACATTTAACAGGGTTTAGCTTCATGTTGATTTCCCTGAGTTTGTTGAAGGTCTCTTGTATGTCAGCAAGCATTTGATCTTCGGTTTTGCTTTTGATGACCAAGTCATCAACGTAAGCTTCCATGTTCTTGCCAATCTGCAGGGAAAAAGCCTTGTCGACCAGCCTTTGATAGGTAGCACCTGCATTTTTTAAACCAAAGGGCATTTTTCTATAACAGAATATACCCTTATCAGTATGGAAAGCAGTTTTTTCTTCGTCTTCCTCCTTCATTTGTATCTGGTGATAACCTTTGTAGGCATCCAGAAAACACTTGAAGGGGAAGCCTGTAAGCGAGTCTATTTTTAGATCAACCTCAGGCAAAGGATAACAATCCTTGGGGCAAGCTTTATTGAGGTCTTTAAAGTCAATACACATCCTCCAAGAATCGTCAGGCTTTCTAACCATCACAGGGTTTGCAACCCATGATTGATATTTCACTTCTCGAAGGATGCCTGCTTCAACTAATTTGTCAACCTCTTGGCATGCAGCTTTGCTTCGTTCTGGGGCAAGACTTCTTTTCTTTTGGACAACTGGTTTGACATTGGAAGGGATCCTTAGTTCATGTTCGGCAACGTCTCGTGGGATCCCTGTCATGACACTTGGGCACCAGGCGAAAACGTCCATGTTATCTTTTAGCAACCCTTCAAGCCTAGTGAGAGTGTCACCCGGAAGAGCTGTGTTGACCCGTACCCTTTGGTCTGGATACCTGGGGTTGATGCTGAGACCAAGTTTGTTGTGGTCCTCGTTGATGGTTAATATTGTAGTGGAAGGTTGGAGGGTTCCAACACCCTCTTTGGTTGGGAATTTTGCAATCTTTCGACTGATGGAGACAGTCATGTCAAAGATTACTACCCCAGGCCTTCCAATGATGACATCATAATTAGACGGTAGGTCCAGAACCACGAAGGTTAATTGTTCAGTCCTTCGTAGCTGACCATCAGAAAAGGTTACGTCAAGAGTTAGTTCTCCCAAAGGCTTGATAGGTATGTCAGCGATGCCTTTTATGGCAGCTTCAGCAGGCCGTAGCATGGAGCGTTCTTCAGGGCTTAGAAGGTTGAAATATTTGGCGAACATTATCTCAGTGGCAGCTCCAGTATCTATGTAGGCCTTTTGTGTTTTGATGGAACCTACGAAGGCTTCAAGCACGAGTGGATCACAATGCTTTTCTCCCTTAGTGTAAGGGAAGTAGATGCCTTGTCGTTCCCAATCTTCCAATCTTTGCCTTTTACTTGGGGTTTCATTCTCAACGAAGACCATGGCAACATCTTTCTTTTTACCATCTGTCATGTTTTCTTTCACACCTTTGACCAGGTGGGCCAATTCTCCAGACTTGACAGCTTCCTCGATCCTTTTCTTGAGTTGGATGCAGTCGTTGGTGTGGTGTCCCTTTTCTTCGTGAAACTCACAGTACTGGCTTGAGTTCTCGTTTCTTTTACTTCTTGGCAAGGGACGAGGAGGTCTGAAGGTGTGTTTGACTTCTTCGGTGGCTAGAATTTCTTGAGGAGTTTTGGTGAGTGCTGTGAAATTGACGTTCCTATCTCTGCTTGGAGGGTTCCTGCTTTCAGACCTTCGTGACTCAGATCCTCTGGACCTTTTGTCATATGTGCCATAATTGCTCCTCTTTCGGGAAGGACTGTTACTCCTCCAGCTGGAACCTCTTTTCCTTTGTTCCTTGATGTCTACAGCCTCTTCTCCTCGAATGTGGGCTTCAGCTCTTTCTAAGGCCTCTTCAAGGGTTCTAGGGAGACTCTTGTTGAACTCTCTGGTTAAATACTTCGAGTTGATAGCATTCATGAACCCTGCAACCTTCATTTTTTCATCAGCGCCGACATAAGTGAGGCCTTCTTTCTTGTACCTTTCAATGAAGCTCTTCAAGCTTTCATCATCTTTTTGTTTGATCTGGAAAATGACGGTCGCATCCTTGACACAACGTCTTTGTTGTGAGAAGTTGGCCAGGAACCCTTTACCGAGCTCGTCAAAGGTTCGGATGCTTCCAGTTGTTAAACCGTTGAACCAGATTCGTGCAGATCCAACGAGGGTTTGCATGAACATCAAGCAGCATTCGGGGTCACCCCATTTTTCGATCCTGGCTGCTCCTGAGAAGATCTGAAGGTGATCTTCTGGGTCATCAGTGCCATCATACGTTCTTATGTGGGCTGGCATCTTCAGCTTGTTGGGAAAATCGTAATCTGCTATCTCAGGTGAGAAGCAAGATAAGCTGTTTGGCTTGTAGGGTTGGTTTACAACATGTTCAACCCTGTTGTTGGTGACCCTTCCAGTGTTTCCTTGTTGTTATGCGATGGCTTGACTAATGAGCTGCTGCCAAGGAAAGTTAGCCATCATTTGAGATATCATGTAGGGCATAAGGTTGAAGCCTTGAATGCCATCGGATGCTACAGTGTTGGTTGCCACTGGGAGACTCATAGAGGCATTTCTAGCCATGGGAAGTGAGGCCATAGCCTGTTCCCAGGAAGTAGCAGTTGGAGGTGGAACACTGGACACTGGTGACTGCAGGAGTTGATCCAGAGTCAGTTCGTGTCCCAAAGGCATGCCGGTAGTGGCAGCTTGAGTGGTGAACAAGGGGAAAGCAGTAGGACTGGACCTTGCTTCATAGTGGGAAGCAGTGTTAGTGTTGCTGGGTCCAGCATTGCTGTTTCTAGGCGACTGTCTGCGTCCATAGGTAGCAGTGAAAGGGGGAGAAGGTATGGGAGAGAGTGAGATCTCTTCTTCTTCGTCATAATCCAGTCGGAGACGGATTCCTTTGTCTCTTTCCTTCATAACGTACTGGTTCAGGAGAGACCTTAGCTGCAAGAAGTTTCTCTCCACTCCTTCAGGGGTAAGATCTATACGGGGTGGAGTTTGTGTAAGATCAGGGAGAGGAGACATTACCCCAGAACGAGTAGGAGGTGGAGTTTGCAGGTTTGCAGATGCTGTGTGAGCAGGTGGGGACTGAGTCCCAGCTGAAGTTCCTCCAGGAGTGGAAAAGGACACAGATCTGGCCGGAGAGGTCTGATCTGTGCCAGGGGAGATCTGGTTGACCTCCTCTGTAGACTCAGGGTCAGACATAGAGAGAGTCGGAGCTACACAACTGATTTCAGATAGAGAAAATGGCGCAACCCCACGGTGGGCGCCAACTTGTTGCTACAACAAATATCTGCCTAACGATAGTCCTGAGTCACAAGGGAGGTTCAAAGGTTCAAGGGTTTCGATCTGCTTAACGCAGGTCGTGGTGTCCTTCTACGTTGCAAACGTAGAAGGAGGTTCAAGGCTTGGATTATTTATTATGTATGCTTTTTGGTTCTGATCTGAGATTAACTCGAGATCAGAAGTAGAAGATCTTGGAACTCGAGTGAAGAGAATTGTTCTCCCCACGTGAGGGACCAAGAGAATAATTTAGAGTGAGAAGAGAATGATGGATTGGTCTCCTCAGATCTGATCCTAAGCTTCTCTTTTATAGAGAAAGGATCTTCTCTAAGTAGAAAGCATAAAACCTTGATCCTGCTTACAACAAAAGGACATGCCACAAAAAGCAAGAGAATGCTATGGACCTGCGGTCTATGGGCTGATGTTACTCCATCAGTCCTGTTTGTTTGACTCGATGAAAGGGACGACGTGACAAGTCATTTTTTGACTTTGTGTCACCACCGGTTGTAGAACCCTTGTAGGCTCCAACCTTTCAAGCGTTTGTTCACTAATATTAGTTATTCGTTTTTCCTTTAAGCTACCCACGTCATCAGTAAGAAACTTAACATTTATCACATTGTTAATTTGTTATACTTTCTTTATCACATCACACTCTTACTGCTCGACCACTATTCCACAATTCAAGTAAGCCAGCTCTAGGCGTGATTTGGAATTCCAAACCGCTACCTTACCATGCCACATCATTTCAAACCACAACCCTTCTAAACTCATTTTTTCCTACAACAATAAACCATTCCAATCATCCACCTCATCACCTACTTTTCACAATATACAACCCAATATCAAATTAAAAAAAAAAAACTAAAAGGGCCCACAATTAACCCACCAGACAGGATCGCTCTGCCAAACCACCCCCAATCAAACCATTCCTACAATGGACTTCGTCCTATTGCCATTGGTTTGCTTTTGCCGGACCATTCCAAACCACGCCATTGTGGGTGTTTTAACTAAAATAATAAAAATAAACTAATCCAATGGGATCTAGGATTAATACACCCTATGACATCATGCTTACATTAACATCAGATTCCATACACCCATGTGCCCCACCATAACACCATTTGTTTTTGTTTGATTTAAAGTTCTTCCTTGGGAATATGCACCAACTTTTAAATTTCTTTTTTTAATGTTTAATTTTCTTTTAAGCTTTAGTATTAATTTTTAAAATTCTTTTTAATTTCCTTTTTATGCTTAATTTTCTATATATTCAACCATATTCTTTCTAAAATAATATATAAAAAACAGTAAAATATCTACAACCTCTCACTCTTTTGTCTTTTTTTTTCAAAGCCCTTTATTTTAGTGGTTCACGGCATATTTAGTCCATATATATTTTGTGTTAAAAAAACTTATCTACTAAGAGACTATCATATTATATAAACTAGGTATTAGTTGCCCGCGCTTCGCCGCGGGTGCGGCTGTTGTGCGAAACGCGACGGGAGCTCCTGTTGCGTTGAGTGATTGGTCGACGTTAAAGATCGTGCGTCGCTGTGGGAGCTGCTGTTGCGTGGAAGGTTTCGTGAACATAAAAGATAATATTAAGTGACTGTTATTCTAGCGTGAGCTTCAAAAAAAATACTCGCGGCTAAAAGCTAAAAGTTTGATGGTCAAAGTTTAAATCCTAAAAACTAAAAGTTCGGCCAAAGCGCAATGCAAGTTTAAAAAAGTTGGTGGTCAAAGTTTGAAATCCTAAAAGCTAAAAGTTTGGTGGTCAAAGTTTGAAATCCTAAAAGCTAAAAGTTTGGTGGTCAAAGTTTTAAATCCTAAAAGCTAAAAGTTTGGTGGTCAAATTGAAAGAAAATAAAGTTAAGTTAAAATTGGTGGCCAAAGTTTTAAAGCCTAAAAGTTAAAAGTTTGTTGGTCTAAGTTTGGTGGTCAAATTAGAAGAAAATAAAGTTAACCTAAAAGTTAGTAACAGAAAATAAAATAAAGCTAAAAGTTAGTGGCCAATATATATTAAAAGAAAGACACTATTGAAGTGTCTTTCTTTTAATATATAAGAGAATTTAATAATTTAAAGAGGGACATGAAAACCCTAATTTTTTTATTACTTTTTATATAATTTAACCTTTTCAAATAATGATTTGTAATTTCTGTAGCAGAAAATAGAAACATTTTGTTCTTTTAAAAGCCAATGACCTCCGCTCAGTTGGGGTGAGGTGAGAAGGTTTACCTTCTAGGACCTTCTAGGAGGGTTTCTGCCCGGGCGTGGTTAAAGGTTCGACTCCCGATTGAAGCAGGTCCGGTTAATACAATGCATGAGGTGAGCAATTAGCCGTTTAAAAAAAGCAACTAAAAATATAGATGTTTCATGTTAAGGATATAATAAAGAAGAATAGTAAGATTGAACACACTATGCCAAAAAAAACATGAAAATGACCATGGATTCTATCTAGCAAAACCTCGAGGTTTTCCATCATAATTGAAAAAACTCCTAAGTAGGGGCGGACCTAGCTTGAAGCTAGGTGTCGCATCCGTTGCTACTCAACTTCGCACGCGTAGTGGAAAATTAGTGGAAAATTTGTTTTTTATGATATTTGAAAAACGTTACTACTAAAATGAAACACGTTACTACTGAAATTAATTTCTAGATCTGCCCCTGCTCCCAAGTGCACATATAAAACTATGAAAAACGGTATTATTCTAAATTAATAAAACTATGTAATTAAATTAAATCTAGAAGGAATTACCACGTGTTGGGCGACTTCAACCAGTATGTCGGCATCAACGACCGGAACATCGAGAGCCTCCAGCGGAAGTGGACCGATCTCAACATTAAGTGTGATCGGTGGACCACCCTCTACGAACGCACGTTGAGGGAGGATCCGGACATCGAGCACGAGTTGGCTATCGAGTTCACGCATGTGGACTATGAGGCTCGATACGGCAACATTTTCGACCATGTCGAAACATGGCAATTGTTGCGCCAACCTTAAGTTTATTTTTCTTTGTTTTAATGTATTTTAATTTTATGTTTAATATTAATGAATTTATTTTAAATAAAAATAAAAAAAACATGGTTACCGCCAGTTAAATAGAATCAGAAAACAGTTCACGAGACCACTACCAGCATGGATGACGATGGTGTTACCGTGCTGGTAGTGAGGTAGCCGTGACCAGTTCTGGTGACGTCCAATCCCCCTAAGATGTAGAAAAATGGGTGTTTTCCATGTACTTGCATTTAGCAAAAAATTTAAAATAAAAATCTAGGCAAGACTAATTAAAAATAATTTTTTTTAATAAATTACGGCATTAATAAAAATGTGAAATGTTGTATACTATTCTAAGATGTTTTTTCCTTTGTTTTTTATTTTTTTGTATAGCTGTATTTATTTTATTAAAACATTGTTATGTGAAATGTTAAATTTGGAATTTTTCAAAAGTTGATAATTAAAGGATAATAAATAATGATTGTAACATGATTAATAAATAATTAGGTAGAGGGTGTATGGTTCCTAAAGTAGGTGGTGTATTAATCCACAACCCCAATCCAATAACTGCTAGTTGCTCTGACAACAATAAATCTTATATATTAATATCAAAAACATAATTTGTTGTTATATATATCACAGGTTGAGCGTGCAATCTTTGCCAATAGATAAACATTAGGTGAAAATATACATTATTTTTTGCAAAACTTCTGAAAATCATGTCGTTTTGATGAATTTTACATTAAAACTGCGTCATTTAAGATAAAGGATTGAGTTATCCTACAAAACCGAAAATATATGAGAAGTGTAGGAAGTCACCATAGTAAGTGGATTTTGAAAAACAGCTTTTTACCCATTTTCAAAAAACCAAGATATTTTTTCTTTATCAATGTCAAATATTTTCTTAACTTATTGGCTTTTCATTATTAACTTTTTGAAAAATCCCATAACTCAACAAATCATTTCTAAACTCAATCCTAAACACGCATTAGCAAGTTGCTATTGGTGATGCCGACACACACCTTTTGTTGTTGATTATGCATTTGAACCTTGAAACAGTGTGTTGTTTTGATGATTAAAAAAGAAAAAAAAAAACACGCACGCACGCACATGCACACACACCAATGAACACTCACATAGTCACATTCACCCGAGTCACAAATCGCTCCACGGTTGAGTTAATTTCATAAAATCAACTCGAGAGGAACCGTTGTCCTCTACCGCAGCCTTTGCCCTTCCACTCATCTCCGAAACCCGTCCTCTCACCGCTCTCCCTTTCTCGCCTTCCATCAACTGCCTAACGGTTTCCTCCACTGCATCCGCACTCACAAACCCATCCGCCGTCATTGCCAACCATAGCGCAACCTTTATTTCCTCAACCAAATACACCCTATTCATCTTTTGCTCCGCGTACAACGGCCATGCCACAATTGGCACACCACATACCACCGCTTCAAGCGACGAGTTCCACCCACAATGACTCACAAACCCACCCACCGACTCATGACCAAGTATCGCTGGCTGAGGCGCCCAGTCCTTCACCACTAGTCCCTTATCCCTAGTCCTGGTCATAAACCCTTCAGGAAGAACATCATCAAGTCCAAACTCTTTTAAACTCGACTCGTTTTCACAACCTGTTCTCGGGTTGCGCACCACCCACAAAAATCTTTGCCCACTTCTCTCTAACCCAAAAGCTATTTCCTTCAACTGTTCTTTACTAAACACACCCATACTCCCAAAGCATAAAAACACTACACTTTTACTAGGCTGTGTCTCCAGCCATTTCAAACACTCATGTTCATCATGATCCACTTGATCGCCAGTGGCGATCAAAGGCCCAATAAGATAAACAGGCGGACTTAGACCCTCCGGGATGCATTTACCATCCCGGAGAGTTTGAGCCGCTCTTTCCTCTAACTCAAAGAAGCTGTTCGCAATGATGCCAGAAGACTTTGCCATGTTAATTGCAGTATTTAAAAACTTTTTGTAGGAATTAGTTTCCCTATCAGATACAGCTGTGGGCATGTAGGAAGAATGCATCCTAGGTATCCCAGGTATATCCAGGAAATTATTTACATCTTTATAGCTATTACAAATGGTTTTGTGGGTGGTTGGAAAATATAAAAAGCCACAAAGGCCAGACGCACCACTGGTGTAGAAATAATATGTTTTTAAGTCGAGACTTTTAGTGACTTCAAAAGCTGCATCAGCAAAGAAATCAAGTATAACAGCTTTGATGGTTGATTTTTGTGATATGGCTACGAGGGTGTCATGAACAACCGGGTTGTAAAGCTCAGGGATGCCGAAAGCAAGGTTATCGAATTCGGTAGAAAAGTCGGGTGGAAGATCCATGATGGGAAGGCGATGGAACGTGATGGACCGAGTTGTGGAGGAGACGGTGTTGATGTATTTATCGGTCGAGCCGGTTTCGTAGTGAGCTGGGATTATGAGGATGAGGACAGAGAGTGAAGGGTGCTGGGTTTGGATGAGTTTAGCGATCTCTACCATGGAAACTAGATGGCCGATTCCTGGAGAAGGATATAGAATCACTGTAGAGGAATTCATTTGTGTGTTTGATGAAAACAGGTTAAGGATTTAGCTAAAGTAATCAAAGATGCATGTGATATATCTAGCTAGGTAGATACCGATTTTAAAGACAATGATTCAAGTGGATGTCTGTCATTTTGTCTTGTACTTAAGATCATTCACGTTAGTTTGGTTTTGAGAAGCTAAAAAACAGAACATGTGACTCCTATCCAAACTCTTGCTCACACTCGAACCTTTTTCTCTTCTGTAAAGCCAATAAACTCAAATGAATTAAGAGCTTTACTTTTTTGACATGCAGTTAGGTCTCTTTTATAAAAAGTTTAGCTCGTTTTTTTAAAGTGATTGTAAACCTGTTAGTTAATATAATTGTATTAATAATAATTACATATAATCAATTGTGTTCGAAGTTAATAAACAACAACATTGATCACTTCATTTCAAGAAGGTTTAAGTATTGAAAACCCCACACTAGTTTTTGAGCCTATCCAACTCCCTAGAGATATCTATTTGGTGCATCACAAGAGAAAAAGACTAACCTGGTTTATTTCTCTGCACCACTACTAGAAAATAAGTCTTTAATGACACGACATTTAGCCTTAGGCCTAAATAAAATATATAATGTAAACTATTTTTTAAACGACAATTAAAGTAATATCAAAGTGATGGATCAATTATTCACTATTTATATTATCCGACATTTCATTCTCGATATCTATCTTCAACAATCCTAAGTCTTTTTATTTTTGCTAGGATCATAACCTTTGCTGGTTGGGATGATCGGTATCCAAAAGGATACCAGGGGGGCCAGAGGGTCTCCTCCACATACCCTTTTTTATATCACACTCGCTAAATTGTGATCCTACAATTTAAACAGTAAAATACATTAAGACCATGTTTGGCTCTCCTTACTTACCCAACTGATGACTTAGAGTTAATAAGGAATTTTATAATGTTTGGGTAATGAGTTGAAAACGAGTTTTTATGCTTTAATAAGGAGAAAATAAGAAGCTGTTGTAAAATAATGGCCTACTAGCAACCAACATACAAAATATAAGAACCATGAACAAAGATTAGAGGAATATATATATATAGGCTAAAGGTATAGAGAAAACCCTCTAAAACGAGAAAACTCCCGGAAACCCAACTAGTGGCTCTTATTGCTCCACATCACTCATTATTAGATATATTATTTTATGTCTTCAAGGGCACATTAGTCATTTTTGTTTTCCCCCCATTTAATAATTTGAATATTTCATTCTCCCTCCTATATAAGCAAGTCCCCTCTCTCTCTCACACACACACACATACATAGACTCCCACCATCTCCACCATCTGTTCCTGCCACTGCCTCCGGCGGTGGTCCAACCGGAAACCACCAACCAGCAACCATTCCACCCCCAAACCACAACATCCTCACCCCCCTCTTCATCTCTCTTCCACCATCTTCAAGATTAATCCAACCACCACCACCACCGCCACCGCCACTGCCACCACCACCACCACCACCACCACCTCTGTTTCAACTCCATTCATAGTCTTTACCACTGGACCACCAAAACATTATCGTCGCCTAAAAGATTTTCTTGGCTTCTTCTTCTCTCTCTGTTTCTTTCTTGAGAAGATGGGTTTGTAAAAACAGAAACAAAGAAACTGTGAATATTGTGAAGGAGCAAACCCTAACTCCAAAGATGATGATAATAATATCTACGATTATTGAATGAAAAAGGCGCTTCTAGAAAAGGTAAATCGTGTAAAGGATGCTTGTATTATTCATCTACTCGCAGATCTAATTCTCGGACCCCTGTTTGCGTCGGCATCACTCGTTCTCTTCCTAAAGGTACTATTATTATTATTATTATTCTACTTTTTTATTCTTTATCAGATATGCATTAATTGCTTTGATTTGATTTGTGATTTTGCATCTGGATAACATTTTGCGAATTTTTGGCTGGATAACTATTATTATTATTATTTATTCTACTTTTTGGTGGAGTGGTCATGACTTGGCTGGATAACTATTATTATTACTAGCCGATTACCCCGGGAAGGTCCCGGGGTTGGTAGGAAAAATCCTAAACTCTCATCACAGATCACACACCATTCCACTTAATACATGTATCAATTCTCTTAACAAATTAAACTAAACTGATATAATGGAACTTACATAACCACCAATACCTCTATCAAATCTGTTAAGAGTAAACTTAAGTGACATAAATTAAGCTTAACTGAATGTAAGTAAACTCAACTTAAAGTAACTAATGAAACATGTAACTCAACTCAGCTTTAAGTACCTAATGAAACATAAATCTATTATACTATACAACTCAACTGACATTGAAACAGACCTATGAGTAATAGATGTAAACAATCTTCCAATACATGTATCAATTCTCTTAACAAATTAAACTAAACTGATATAAATTAAACTTAACTCAACCTAACAAAACTCACCTCTCTGCAAAAAATAAAAAAGAACAATAATCTATTATCTATTAATATATATATATATATATATATATATATATATATAAAGGAGAAGGGTGTTAACCTCAATAACAATCACTAAAAAAACAAAAACTAAATCTTTAAGCATGAAATAAGGTGAATAACAGTAATATATTACCTTCGATCTAACCATGAACCTTATGCCTCGAATGCCACACCACAGAAAACGAACCTGATCCGAGCTGTCTCCCTACCACGTAATCCCCAACCGATCGACCTCTGTACGAAGACTGAGTCATAATAATAATAATAATAATAATAATAATAATAATAATAATAATAATAATAATAATAATAAGCCATACATTTTTCCATATCTCTAAAAGACACACACAAATTCCTTTTGCCATCCATCTGTCACAATCCACGTACTCACACTTCATTACCCTTCTTTCTTATTTATTTGACAACACATCACAAAAATGGTTTCTCAAAAGTCAAGACCATTCGACTATATCCTTTTTACTTTTAACCAATGTTTTAAAAACCGGTTTTTTAATCATACCGGATTAGACTAAAAAATGGTTCAACCGGTTGAACCGGATTGTACCGGGTGGTTCAACCGGATAACTAATTAACTCTATAAAATTATAATTGTACAATTAAACTTATTAAGAATATGAAAATATAAATTAAATAACAATCATATATATCGTAATAAAAATTCAATCCTAAAAGTACAGTAGAAGATAAGCACAAAATTAGAATTTCAATTGTGATTTTTTTTAATACTTTAAAAGCTATTAATGCTTTACTACCTTTAGTCCTTTACATCTTCACACCAACTCTTAACCATTGAAGTTCTCTTTCTCTGTCCCATAACCCAACCCACCTTCAAAGTGCAACCCAGCCCCATAACCCAACTGAATTTCTAAACTGCCATGAACTTTTTGAGCTGCAAGACTACTCATATGTTAGATGACCTCGATTAGGTGACGGTACCAAACTGCACCAACATAAAAAAACCTCTGCCGGATCTATTTTTCAACTTCATATCCGGCCCGGCGGCCTTTCTTTCAAGTTTCCCGTTCAAAAAGTTTTAACATACACCCACGCATACATCAGACAGAGAGAGAAAGAGGATTTAGAGAGAGAGATAGACGGAGGGGAAGGGAGGTTACCTGTCGGCCAGATCTGTTAACAAGGAAAGGAGCAGCGACGGCGATGCTCTGTGGTGAATCGATGGTGACTGTTCAGGTGTCAAGGACGATGGTTTAGGCTGCTATCAAGGGGGGTTCGATTAAGATGGAAGGGTTATGGTGGTGATGAGTGATGTCAGCGGCGGCGGTGCAGTATGGATCGAGTAGGATGATGGCTGATTGGGAGGGTTTTTTAGGGTTTGTGAATAGAGGAGGAAAAGAAAAAGGTTTTTAGGGTTTGGGAGAGTGAATGAGGAGGTTAGGATTTAATAACCTTAGTTTTTCTTTTTTTATTTAATTAAAAAAACGAAATAATTAAAAAACACCAAAAACATTCATTAAGGATGCCACGTGGCACTATAGAGGGGAGGTTGGAGTCACCATTGGACGCCACGTCAGCAAAAGGGCTTTGTTTTATATATATATATAGATTATTTATTCTACTTTTTTACTCTTTATCAGTGGTGTTAATGTGCGAATTTTTGACCTTTAATGTTTTACTTTTTTAAATCTTTACCAGTTAAGTGTCTTCAATTCAATATTCACTCTTTTACTATTTCTACTATTAATTTAAGTTTTGGATAATACATATTAAATATTGTTTTTTCTTAACAGAAGGTGATACCTCTTCTGTTGGTGTGGTGTTTGGGAAAATGGTTTTTGGTAAATTGTGATCACCAAGTTTTGATTTTTAATATGATTTTGAAAGGGGTTAGAAAACATTTAATGGTTAGAGTATGAATTTGAGCTAATTAGGGTTTGATAATAAGAAGTTGTTTTGTGATGGTTTTGAAAATGTATGTTTGCATCTGTTTCGTGTGTAACACCATAACTAATCATGTTTACACGTAGGTAGCATACGTTAACACGTAGGTTTACATATTAATTAACCTTTTTTATATGTTATTATTATTAATATATTTTTTATAATCAAAATTGGTGAATTTTAATGTCTCTTAACATATGCAACAAAGGTTTGATTTTTTGCATATTATAGAAGAAGAATTGGGATGAAATCTATGTTTGCGTCTGTTTCGTATGTAACAGCATCACTACGTTGGTTTAAATTAGTTTCTGATTTTTTTTACCAGATACAAAGTTTTGATTTTTTAAGTTTGATAACTAAATGTATAAAACAATGTTTTTTGTATCAGTTTCGTATGTTTTTCGTATGTAACAGCAGAACTAAGTTGGTATAAATTAGCTTCTGATTTTTTTACCATATATTGAGTAAAACAAGTCACTAACCATGGGATCAAATACATGTTTTGCGTCTGTTTCGTATGTAACAGCAGAACTAAGTTGCTATCAGTTTCGTATGTTTGATAATCTTGATAACTAAATGGATAAAACAATGTTAGTTTGTATCAGTTTCGTATGTTTTTTTGCAATCCAGATGGTTAACATACGTTAAGACGCGCGGGGGGGGGGGGCTTTACATGTAAATTGATGATTTTTGTTTTATTTTTGCAGGTGAGCATATTTTTTGCATTAAAGATGAAGATGATTATCAAGAATGAAGTGTAGACAAATTTTTTTTATTTATGATAGTTTTTTTAGCATTTGTTGAATTGTAATGACCGTTTTGTTTTGTTTTTAGCACTTTGTAAGAAACAATTCTTGTGTACATTTGAATGTTTTTGGATCTATAAATTTTTAGCACTTTGTAATGACCGTTTTGTTTGTTTTTAGCACTTTGTAAGTAGCATTTTAAGTAACAAAATGCCTATAACCATATCAATTCTTGTTACGTATGCAACAATTCTGGTGCTGGTACAATAAAACGAAAAAGAATATTGTCTAATAAAAAAATAATAAATCAGCATTTTTTAAATAATATAAACTGGC
The DNA here is from genome assembly GCA_032199755.1 of Ambrosia artemisiifolia. Lineage (NCBI taxonomy): Eukaryota > Viridiplantae > Streptophyta > Magnoliopsida > Asterales > Asteraceae > Ambrosia > Ambrosia artemisiifolia. The sequence goes on from CM063517.1 coordinate 5,876,552, forward strand.
AACTCAGTTTTAACCTACGTAACACAACACATGTTACATATGTAACACGGACATCTGACAGCTTATATAACAATGTGAAAAAAGTAAGAGAGAGATGATGTGACATGTGTGGGGTCCACTTGTCATGTGGGCTTTTCAGAAAAATGACAATTGACCATTGTGCCCTTTTTTTGTCATATAGCTTAATAAATCTATTAAAATAATCTAGATTCAATCCACACCATCCATCTAGTTTGATCAATGGTTCAAAGAGAGTTTACAAGGTTTTCTCAACTTTTTGTGGTTTCCATTTTAACCATCCCCTATATATATATAGGGGAAAGATCAAATGAGAAGAAACTTATTGTGAGAATAAAAAGAAGAAATGAACATTAAATAGTTTAACTCTTATCACATTAATTATTATCACTTTAATTAATTAGTCATTAACACTTTATCCTACACATTATCAAATTTGGTTATACACATGTCAAAATTCATCCTACATATATCAAAATTATCACACGTTTATCCTACACATATCGAGATTATCATACGTTAATCCTACACATAAAAATTTAACCTACATTTGTCCTACACATATCGAAATTACCCTTCACTAACATGGGATATCCACCAAAGAATTATAACTCCCAACACTTATCTTCTAGAAATACCTAAAATCTTATTTAAGTATTTTAAATTTTCTTTAACAATTCAAAACCACTATACTGGTTTTTCATAAAACCATTACTGTTGTGTTTGTGAAGTGGAAAATCACTCGTCAAAAAAAATATGAGTAAAATCTGATTTAGACCAAATATTCAATATGGATTTTTTTTTTCTCATCCAACTTCCGGTTGTCTGCCGGTTCCGTCGACGGTCACTCTGTCCGACCCTTCTTCTCCATTTTTCCGATCATAATTGACGGGTTTCAGAGAGAGAGAGAGAGAGATGATCTAAATCGGGATAACACCGATTAGATGAAATCAATTGGGAGACAGCTAGTGTTGGCCGACTCCTATTACGGGCAGCTATTCCGACCACTGCTTACTGTGCTTCATCTTTTCGATCTACAATCAAATTAGGGATCGAGATAACGATTTAGAATCCAGCACAGTGTTGCGAGAAATTAGTGAGATAAAGAGGATAGTAGCCATTGTTGCAAAGGACTTTTGATCTAATTGATAAGAGTAAAAGAAGTGGCCAAACTATAAATTTCCTAAATTCTACAGGCGCAAACCCATGTTGTCAAATGATATATATAATAATCGTGACCTAAAATACATAACAAGATTAATTTATAACATGAAACACACTGTAAAAAAAATAGAATAAAATAAAAATGAGTTAAACGGATCAACCTGCCTACTCTTTCGCGTTAACCCAAACCATCACCCAAATTTCCTCCCCATTTTTTTATAAAAAAAATTTTGAAATTTGAACTCACAATTCAAATTTTTCCCTAATCTCAAACATCCATCCACTTAAGCCCACAAAGCCAAATTTTCCCATATTCCCTCCTAAAGCTCGGGAGTCAAACTCGAATACTGAAGGTTTGGAGGGGCACATCATACAATATATGGGGACACACTTTATACATTTTGTTATGAGTTCCTTGTATATCTATTAACGGGTTCCTTCTATATTTTTATATACTCTTACTAAAATTTTCAAACCAAGTGAGTTCCTGAAAACCCACTTGATCGTCATCCGCTGCTCTGTGTGTATAAAGTTACGCACCAGAAAAATAGGCACACTTTTTACATCAGTCGACCCTTTTACAATTGATACATTATCACTAGATAGTATATGACGTATTGACGTGATGAACTTATGTTTGACTAATATCCGCAACCTATCAAAAGCAACAATCAAATAAGTATAGATATCCAAATTGTTAGAATTCTCGTAATCTACGTTCGGATAATTTGACAGTCCTGAATGAACACTTGCAAATCAAAAAAATTCGATGGCTCACTTGAATGTTTCCATCAACTATAAAAAACATGTATGTTCAAAGGCAATACGTCTCAAGAGGTAAAGAAAAACAGCGGGTTATATAAAACACATATTAGAAGGTGAAACCAAACTTTCCACATATTCGATGGAGTGTGAATATATGAGAGGATATTCCGTATACAAAATCTTATCTATCTCCAAGAAATCATATTCAGGAGTTGCCAAACCGTTAAACACCTTACACGAATCATTTGATGTGTCGTAGATAACCAGTTGGGTTGAGCTAGTTTTTATAAGAATTTTTCCATCACCTAAAATACAAATAGGGTAGAATGGGTTACCTTCCGAACGGAATCTGAATGAACGTGATTTTAACCAGACGCCCTCTTCTTTCATCAACCACATATCAAATGTAAAGGCACTAGTCCCATTGTTAACCATGCAAAGGCATCCGTCTAGGGATCCCAAAAGAAGCCCCGCTAGTATACCGTAACCGTTGTGCATTGGTATGTCTACCTTAGATAACACCATCTCCTTAACATTGAGAGCCATGATCCCGAAATACGGAAAGTAGATGGACCAGTACAAAAAGCCATTTATAAACACACCCGCATCACCCCCAAAGTAAAAGTGTCGTGTGTAGTATTGTGGTGACGTGCTCCAGGAACTAGTTTTAAGATCAAAGGCATCACATTTAAACATGGGAATTAAGCGATTTGTAGTCTCAAAAGCTTCAAATCTGACAATCTTTAAGTCGTCTGTAGTCGCACCGTAGCCAAATCCAAACACATACTTAGAAGGTGCATCCATATCAACAAGTATCTTTGATGCACATGTTAAGGGATTGTATAGGATCAACCGACAACGCGAAGAAGACGTATCATAAAGAGCCAAGAGCACAATGCCATTCAGTGTTCCTAGAATGGAAATTCGAGTATGTTCAAAATTAGGAGAAGGAATTCTGACCATGGAATGAGCCTCGTCTTCTAATGGTACGTTATCGTCTATAACAACAAGAGGTCGTGGGAATGGCAAAAGGATCATGCGGCGTGCCCTAGACTTCATAAAATAGGGATCTGAAATTAGACAATTCCAATGCTTCGACACACATCTGAACCGTAGTAAAGGCTTTCCGGGAAGGCGAGAAAGTAGGTTCTGAAGAACGCCATCATCCATATATGTTCCAAATTTGTTTTAAATATGCCGGTGGAATGAGGAGAAGATGTTCGCCGCCCGTAAACCCTACTTCAGCTCTCTTTCTCTCTCTCTAAATATATATATATATACTTTATTAAACCATGTATCTAACTGATTCATGTTTATCGATAAAGGATTCTTTTTAAACATAACTTACATTGTTATTTAAATAATTAAATAGCAAAAAACCTGTATTAAATCAAAAGTTTTCGGAAATTCGGTTGAAAAACCTAAGATATGGGGAGTGGGGCGGTAATGGGAGGGCGGGAAGCAATCCCCGGGCGGGAACACCATCCCTAGGGGGCGGGAAGAGGAGGGCGGGGAGGGGGGCGGTGGGGGAAAGCCGGGCGGGGGGGGAGAGTGGAGGGTGACGTGGCTTCTTTTAATTGGCTGAATTTTTTTTCTTTTTTTTTATTTAACTTTAACACAATATAATATTATTCTTTTCACCCCCCCCCCCCCCTTTCCCCCTTCCACTCCTCACAATTCCCCCCCCCCCCACATGGGTCCCACAAGTGCCACATGGCGCTTCACCCCCCTCTTTCCCGCCCCTCCACTCCCTCTAGTCTAAGATACAATTTTAAAGAGAAAATCTATATCTATATATATAGTATAACTAGCTGTTTACCCCGGAGTGTCCCGAAGTTGAAAAATTTAATATGACTTAATAAAAAATGTTAAAAGTAAAAAACATATCAATCGTAAACTCAGTCATACGGATCATTAATTTCCATTTGCGTTCACTGACCTGAACTTTGAAACAAATGTGTCGATTCATAGCTCATTTAAGCAATAGCTTCGGCTTTCTCGTCATACTCCTGTAGTGGTTAAAGATTACAGATGAGGTTTTGACATTTTTGAAGTTTTCATCGTTTTGGTCTCACAAACAGATCATATTCTGCGGCGCCACCTCCTGCCTCTGCAAGTTAGTTAACCGGAATTTTCGGCAAAACCTCACCGGAGGTTACCTGCACATCAGATCAACATGACTCCTCGGATTATGGTTCATTGACAGCCAATCTAACAAAAAATAGCGGGCATGCAAGATAAAAAGGCTATTGTTTATGCAAGCAATAGCACAAGTTCTTCTTTAATATTGTTTATAATAAAAAGGAACTAGGTTGCAAAGGAACTCCAGGTCAGCCAGACGTTTGTCAAAATAACATATTTGAAATCAATGGGAGGGTAAACAAAATCGTCGATCCGACTGTTGATTTCTTTCTGCAACCGGTACAACGAACTCTGTATGAGTTGCTTGCTAGCGTCGATCCGACTGTTGATTTATTTCCGCAACTGGTACAATGAACTCTGTATGGGTTGCTTTTATTACAATAATTATATTAAAAAAAAGTAAAAAAAACTAACTCAAAACACCAAAAAATAAAATAAATAAAATAAAACTTTGATTTGAAGCGTCTCGCTTTCGCTTAGGCCAAAGCGAGACGCTTCGGGTCACAAATCAACTTTTTCTGACCTCGTACCGAGATAGTTTAAAATGAACCAAAGCGCCTGGCTGAAAATAGAAGTGTGGGTTTTAATATAACCACCCTTACTTTTTATTCCTTTAATAAAAAAATAAATAACATAGATATCAAATTTCTCCTTTTTATAGTAATAAAACAAAACGTTATTACATGTACTGATTCTGTTGTAGCCTTTCACCCCATTGCATGAACATGGCATATTATTGGATAACCCACCTGCAAACAAAAAACGGTAAAACATTGTGGGATTTTAACTTTACCATGGTTAGTACCTTGTTAATGATTTGAAAGTATTCTAAATAAAATATAATTGTGTCATATTTCTCCCTCGTCTCTTTTAGGGTTGGTAGGTGAGCTCTAATTAATGGCGGCTTCAGCTCCTGAACAAGGTATCACTGTATTTAAAGCTTACATTTTTGCATATTAATCTCCTTGCTTTGTTGTTATATATTTGTTTGTTTAAAAAAAGAGTTAGAAAGCTAACATTTTTACATATATATTAATCTTGTTGCTTTGTTGTTAATTGTTTATGTGCCACCGTTATGTTTTATGTTTGTTTGTTACTTGTTTATCTCTCATTTTATGTTTGTTTAAAATTTATGAAAGTTCATACCAGTCATAACGCATAACTAAGAGAGGTTTAGTGCTAAAAACCGTATGAGTTATAAAGCTAACATTTTTACATATAAGTCTTGTTGCTTTTTTTTTTAACGGTTTTTGCTTTGTTGCTACTTGTTTATAGGGATGAGCTCGGGACGGTATCGGTACCGAGCCGATACAGATACCGAAAAGTCCAAAAAACCAATATCGATACCGATACCGAACACATATGGTACGATATCGGTTTGGTATCGGTACCCCGTACCGATACCGAAAATACCGAAACCAAAAATCCATAAATATGGGTACCGATACCGAAACCCCTCAGTTCGGTATCGGTTCGATACGGTATCAGGATCGGGACGGGACGGAATCGGTATTCGGCCTTGTATGCTCATCCCCTACCTGTTTTTGTCTCACCTTTCTATTTTTATGTTTGTTTAAATTTTTTAAAAGTTCATATTAGGCATACCTCGTAATTTTTTAAAAGTGTGTAGTCTACCACTCTTTTCACCCTCATGACTTATCTCTTGTCTTTTTTCGTAGGAGAGATGTCAAGTTTGCTTAAAATTTTTAAAAGTGCAAGCTAGTGAAAATTAATCTAGAGTAGTCTACCCACTATTTTCTCACTCACACCATCCACGTTGGTGAAGAAACTCAAATTTGTTTGTGGAAATAATATTAAAAAAATTCTTTATTTGCAAACAAACCCCCAATCAGTTTGTGGTGGCAACCATGTTTGCAATCAAATAAACCTCTCTAACTTAATTACTTAAATAACTTATATCAAATAAACATCCCGATATAAATTTTATTAAAAACCGAGTTCTTTTAAAAAAAATATTTTTAGGTTGGGTTAGGTTGTGAATGTGTGTTAAGGTTGGCCGGGTTGTGTAGATTAAAGAGAGAGAAATTAGTTTTTTTTTTATTAAAAGGTTGGATTGGGTTGGTTGTGAATGGGGATAGTCTCATAGACCTCGGAATTTTCTTCTTGTATTTTTTCGTAGGATGACAACTAGATTCTAGGATAATTATGTTGTTGAATATAAAGTAATAAATATATTTTATTTTGGGGTTTACTTGCTATTTAATTAGTGTTTTCTTTCTGTTATCAGTGGCAGCACTCAACTGTGAACACCTTGGAGAATTTCATGCGGGGAGAGTATTAGAGTTCACACTTCGAACTGAAAATCAAGATGTACTCAAGTATTACCCAGGGAATGAGGAGATCCTAATCTCAGTTGTTGATTCCTGGGTTTCTTTCCCTGTTGGAAAACTCCCTTTAGTGGGAACGTTGTTTGTTCCAAGGGGAAGACAACATGATATGCTGTATTCCACGCATATTGGCCTTCGGAGTCTCCTTTATCAATTTAGAGGGTGTTTGGGATTCAGTTTCAAGACGACTTATTGGCTTTTTGGAAAAGACAATAAGTCAATAAGTTGTTTGTGTAACCCAAAAGCACTTTCTGTTTTGACTTTTGGCTTTTAGCTTTTAAGGGTGAAAAAACTGTTTTTGAAAAGTTAGAAATCCTGGCTTTTAACTTTTGTAAAAAAATTACAAATCTACCACCCATATAACCAATATTCACAATAAGTTGAGCAAAACACTTAGAAAATAGCAATCTATTGACTTTTTGACGTTTATCATCACAAAAGCTAATCCAAACACTTTTTGTAAAACTCCTTTTCAAAAAGTCATAAGCCAATAAACACTTTTGACTAAAAGCACTTTTGCATTTCCAAACTCAATCCCAAACACCCTCTTAGAAATGTGGTTTCGCTGATTGTAGCGAAACCCACAGAAACATCATCCAAGGTATATAATCGTCTACAAGATCTACCAATCCACCAAGACGACCCGCGTAATAAAGCTCACAGTGGACTTATTGGAGAGATCCAAGATATCTGTCTTGGTGTCTCTCCGATGCGGTTAAACCACCAAAAAGAGATCCAGCATATTTCCCAGTCTCTGATGCTGATCACAGTGGAATATATGTTGAAGATGCTGAAGTATCAATCCACACCATAGGGAATGAATTCAGGAGGAGGATGAGGTTCAGATATATCCCAAATTTCTACCAGGCAGATTGTGTCTTGTCCACTCCTTTAGTTTGGAGTCTGAAAACTTTGAAGGAGCGCCACCCAGGAGATCAGTCCATCTTCACAATCAACCTGGAGAAGCTTACTATGGACATGCAAGCTATGTTATTCGGAATTCAAACAATCCAAAGGCATTTATCATATAAGTTTGAGATGACAGATGATTAAATGGAAGTTTTGTCTTTAGGATCTGGTGTAGCGATCCTCGAAAGAGTTTTTAAAACCAAGTTCAATGCTCGGGGTTTTGGAGCGACGTATTTGAACTCTTCCATTGCCAATGAGTGGGAAGGGGTGAACATAATTTATGGATTTGATGCCATCAATGTTATAGCGGAGTTGGGAAGCGAAGTTGCAACGCCCCAAGACAATAATCTTGTTGAAACATGTGCTCCTTATAAAGGACGCAGGTATGATCTCATCCTTATGGACATGATTGATTTTGATGACCTCCCCATGGTGGGAGCATGTGCGCCCCCACGTTGCTTCATAGCTGAGCCAACGTTCCATAACATCAAGCGTCTTCTTCAGCAATTCGGGGCCCTCATAATACATGTCATAGCCCTGGATTCTTTCTTCGAAATCAGCTTGGATAATATATTGAAAAGTTGTTTTGTAATGGTTTATAAAATAAATCTTGGTCGAGATTTCGAGTATGTCCTGGTTACCACGGACTCAGTTAGGATTACGAACGTCATGGAGAAAAAGGATGATCATATTTCAAGCATAATCAACTCATTGGTAACATGAAGCTTTATACTTTCTAAAATTTAAGGTATGTTTCCGTATTACATGTCTTTTATAATAAAATCTTTTGCCCCCTTAATTTGGTAATTGGGGTTTAGGGTTAGTTTTAAACTGATCTACGCATGCTAGTCTTATTGAAATGCAACTTATTATGGTTTTTTAATGGATTGCTAATTGTTTGTTCTCTATTTTTTTGTTAGTAAAAGTTGAGATTTTTCTGGCATGAAGAGAAATGGGGACAAATGGAGCTGATGCAGTGGTTACGTATTTTAAGAAATGTTTAATCGTTTTGTTGTATTTGGATTATGTCTTTTGAACACTTTGTTGTTGTGTTAACTTGGATATTATTGTGTGGTTATTTAGGATTCTGGATTTATGCTTTATCCTAGATGTTTTTATCTTTAACCGTGTTAGGGGATTTAAATATATATGGTTTATCTCTGACGTAGTTGTATGAAAAAAATTCACATCTCTCATCTTCGCACCCTCTTAGGATACCCGTAGTGGGCGTTTTGAATTCTCGTTATGTGGCGTTTTAGACCTCCATAGCGCCGGGAACACCGCCCCCGCCGGCGCTATGGAGGCGTTTTGGGTTGGGATGTTATGGAGATGGCGAGCGTTATGGCACGAGGAATAATGTATTTGACCGTTTGAAAGAGACGTTGGTTTGGGTTGGACCGTTCAACAACGGTCAAGTTTTATAAAAAAAATATAAATAAACACTTTATATATATATATATATATATATATTTACATATTAACACACGACACTTCACACAAACATTCAAACTTTCACACACACATTCAAACAAATACCACTCAACTCACAAAGATGTATCCTTTCGGTCGAGGTTTCGGTTCTCAATCGTCTGGCGAGCCTAACCAACTCATTGCTCCGGGTTCGGTGCAAAACCAAGCAGGGTTTATGAACATGTTAAACCAACCCATGGGATGAGACTCGAACACATATAACTTCAACATGGGAGGTTTCGGGTCATCCCAAATCTTTTGGTCTTCTCAAATGTTTAGGTCATCACAAGCTTGGCAAGACCCAATCTCGGTTCCGGAGACCCCGGAGCCGCAGGCGGAACAAGAGCCCGAACGAGCAATCGAGCGATGAAAACAATCCAATAAAAAGAAAGAAACCGAACCCCGCACAAAAAAAATAGTTACTAGTTAGGATATTGTCTACCAGTTATTTTGCAAATGAGAAAAACAAAAATATATTTGTTGCAAATGATGGTAGAAAACTAGAAAAGTAATTAGGAGACAAACTCTATCAAGACAGGAAAGAAATGGAGCTCAACTAGTCAACTGTATCCAGATTTTCCAAGGGTGATGCTATCTAGACATCCCCTCCAAAACCCTAGACACCCCAGACGGGCCGTAGAGGCCTCAACTGGCCGTGGAGAGCAAAAAAAACTTAAAACCACGGGCTGTGGATGCTTCCACTGGCCGTGGAGAGAAAAACAAAACATAAAACCATGGGCCGTGGAGGTCTCCACTAGCCGTGGTAGCTCCTGCAATGATTTGTTATTTATATAAAAATGTTTTTTTTTTATGTAACATTTCCACTGGCCGTGGAGGAAACATTTTCACTGGCCGTGGAGACCCTTTTTTTTTATTTTTAAGTGTGTTTTATGTATTTTAACCATGATATTTGTGTTTTTTTATATATAAAAAAAAAGATTCATTTCTTATTATAAATATAAATTAGCGTACACAACAATATTTTTCTACTTAGTAATTCAGTATACATGATAAAACAGATATATACGATAAGCTATAACAAGTCAATATAGGTTCTCAGGTAATGTTTGCTTGAGATTGGTCATTCCTTGTGATACATGAACATTGGATTCTACTTCACTTATTTAACTCATCTTAAACACGTACATCTCTTTTTCACAACCCTCACTCACTACCTTTTTAAGAGAGATGGACGAGATGGAGGATAATAATTCCATATCAAAGTTTTGATGCAGCTTCACTCGAAATGTTATCACAAGTCTTCAATATGGTATTATTAAATATGATTTATTACTAAAAATACATGTATAACCCAACCACAATTGCAAATACAAAGAACAAAACAAACATATATGATTAGAAAGTAAGGATGGGATCAGTATAGTACTCGTATATGTACTCGTACTGGTACCGAATTATTGGCACCACATATGAATAAAACTGTGTACATAATATTTCTATGGAACGAGTACATAATATCGTACATATTATATTGCTATGGAACGAGTACATGTACAGGTATAGGTATTGGTACAGTGCCCGTTTTGATACCGTGTTGTCTTTATTATTTTTTTTTTGAGCACCAATACCGTTACCAAATAGGTAAAATTGATACAAGTATTATACGTACCATAATACGAAATAAAGCATAGTAATCAATAACGCTTAATACCAAAACATCCAAATGTCTCAAAAACCTTATCAAAATGATTAAAAAAAGATATGCACTCAATAGACAGTTGACACTATATATAAAATTCGGTATAAACCATTGTTTACCCATACCAATACAAAAATATCAAATACCAAAATCAATAAAACTGAGTACTGATACATGTACCAAATACCCAAAAATGATACGGGTTCTAGTATTGTTATAGGTATGATAAAGATATAGGTATAGGTATTTGAGAAAAAAAATCATCCCCATTTGAAACTATAAATAATGAAAATTTAATTGTAAAAATCAAACTATTCATAGCAAACCAGGGATTTAGACTATAGGGAGTGGAGGGGGAGAAGAGGGGGTGAAGCGTCATGTGGCACTTGTAGAACCCATGTGAGTGGGGGATTGTGGGGAGTGGAGGTGGAAGAGTGACATGTGGATTTTATTTTGTTTTTAATTTTCTGTATATAAACTAATAAAAAACACATTTTTAATAAAAACATAATTAAAAACATTATAATAATCTATATATATAATAAAAGAAAGTAATTTTAATTACATGGCATTCAAGGAGGCATTCTCCCCCTTGAGTGTGCCATGTGTCATGCCATTTGGCAAATTAAAAAAAAAACAAATAATAATATAAACCTAATATACTAAAATTAAATTGAGTTATTTAGGAAAAAAAAATTAAAAAACAAATTTAAATTATTCTCTCTTATGTTTCCTCCCATAATTTTTAAACGTTAATATCTTTTATATACGATATTTTTTAAAGAAAAAAATTACACCAAATTAACGAGCGTTTTACTATCTTTCCAACGAAAGATCCTACATGTCATTTATTTAGACATTATCTTCTTTAAGAGATGCCATGTAGTATCATAGGTGGCACCTATACACCAATTAAAAAAAAGCAAATAATATACAAAAATCTAGTCTACTAAAATTAAATATTCAACCTTTATTATTTTTCTCCGTCATGTTTCCTCTCATAACTTTTAAACGTTAATATCTTTTATATACGAGATTTTTTAAAGAAAAAATTTACACCAAATTAACGAGCGTTTTATTATCTTTCCATCGATTACCATAGTGCTATATAAAAAACGGAGAAAAAAACGACTATTTTTTGTAACCCGACAAGTATTATGTCGGGTTTGGGATTAGTTAAAAAAAACTGAGAAAAAAACGACTATTTTTTTGTAACCCGACAGGTATTGTGTCAGGTTTGGGATTAGTTTAAAAAAAAATTGTGGGTTTGGGTCGGGTCTGGGATTAGGTGATACCCGACCCGATTACCCGAAACCACATACCCAAATACCCGAACTATATACCCGATCATATCCCCATGAATTTTTTAACGCATCACATAACCCTTAGACTAATGACATTATATAATATTTTGTAATGGCACTAGATTTATACTCCGGCGTAGAGATTCGTTTTTTTTTGTATTTGAATATGATAACTTATGGCAGAGATTTGTTCAAAAATAATAATAATAATAATAATTGCAAAGCTTAAAATCCTACATATCATTTATTTGGGCATTCTCTCCTTTGAGAGATGCCATGTAGGATCATAGGTGGCACATATACACCAATTAAAAAAAAGCAAATAATATACTAAAATCTAATATACTAAAATTAAATATTCAACCTTTATTATTTTCTCTCTCATGTTTCCTATCATAACTTTTAAACGTTAATATCTTTTATATACGAGATTTTTTAAAGAAAAAAAATTACACCAAATTAACGAGCGTTTTATTATCTTTCCAACGAGTACCATAGTGCTATATAAAAAACTGAGAAAAAAACGACTATTTTTTGTAACCTGACAGGTATTGTGTCGGGTTTGGGATTAGTTAAAAAACGGAGAAAAAACGACTATTTTTTGTAACCCGACAGGTATTGTGTCAGGTTTGAGATTAGTTTAAAAACAATTGTGGGTTTGGGTCGGGTCTGGGATAAGGTGATACCCGACCCGATTACACGAAACCACATACCCAAATACCTGAACTATATACCCGATCATATACCCATGAATTTTTTAACGCATCACATAACCCTTAGACTAATGACATTATATAATATTTTGTAATGGCACTAGATTTATACTCCGGCGCAGAGATTCGTTTTTTTTTGTATTTGAATATGATAACTTATGGCAGAGATTTGTTCAAAATAAATAATAATCATTAATCATATATTGGCAAGTCAGTAATTAAGTTGTCATATTAGATATTTCAACCCGGGACGCTCCCGGGATAAAAGCTAGTTAATAATAAACTACAAACTAAAAAATAAAAAACATGAAATAAAAAAAATACATCAACTAAAAAGAATACATAAACTAAAAAATACATCAAACATGTTTTTATTCATCATCGTCGGATTGGTAATGTCTTGGTACACTCCAAATATGATCAACCAAATCCGCTCGAAGGTTGTGATGTGTTTGATTATTCTTGATTTCCAAGTTGTTTAACGTTATTTCTTCATCAGTAATGTTTCCTTAACTTGATGGTGGTTCCTCACCAAAGTACTCGCATATTGCACGCCCTTCGTCTTCCAAAATCATGTTATGTAAAATAAGGCATGCGTACATCACATTTCTTATTTGAGGTTTTTCCATCATTCGACATGGCATAGACAAAATGCGCCATCTTTTTTGTAAAACACCAAAAGCTCGCTCAATGTCTTTCCGTGCAGCCATTTGAGATTTGTTAAACTTTTTCTCTTAGGGTCTAACGTAGTCCTCCGTGTAAACGATTTTACGAACACGGCCCAATCAGGGTAAATTTCATCTGTTAGAAGATACCCGTACTTCTATTCTACCTCGTTTACGAAAAAAGTTCCTTTTGGTGCAACATCATTTACAAAATCGTTGAAAATTGGGGATTGATTAAGAATAGTTCTATAGTTCAACGAACCGGGCACACCAAGAAACGCATGTCAAATCCAAAGATCTTGTGATGCAACCACTTCAAGCATCATACAAGGCTTTTTATGATATCCACTTGAGTGTTGACCTTGCCATGCAGTTGGACAAAGTTCCCACTCCCATTTCATACAATCTAAACTCCCGAGCATACCATGGAAAACTATGTTTTTCTTCGTGGAATTCCAAAAGTTGTTGTACGTCACTAAACGTAGGTTTTCTCAAATATTTTTTTAAATATAGTTCAATGACGTACGAACAAAAATAGTGGAGAGTTTCCCTATCCGTTCGGGCCGACATCTTTAGATAGTCGTCCGTTATGTCGGAACTTTGCCCGTAACCCAAGTGTCTAAGCGCGGCTGTGGCCTTTTGGAACGTGGTAAATCCCATCTCACCACGCGCATCGGGCCTTTGTTGGAAATATTCGTAATTATTTTCTAAATCGTTTGATATTTTTAAAAATACGACTCATACGAAAATGCCGCCTAAAAGTTTTTTCATCGTATCTTGGTTCGGGCGAGAAATAATCACGTACCAATAAATCATTTACGGCTTGTCGTTCACGAAGCATATACTTTCTACGCTTGGGTTCCAAGGTCTCTTCATCATCCACTATAACTTCATCATACACTATAACTTGAACGACTTTCTGAACGGTAGCCATTATTAATTTCGCGCCGTCGTCGGATGAAACAACCCGACCCGGTGGGGGCTGGTCGAAACGACAGTTTGGTGCCAGACTTGCACAATGGAAGCAACGATGACTATTATTTAATTGTTTAATACAAATTCTAATTCAAAAATATAAATATACAATTCAGGGGTGTTTGGGATTGTTTTTTGAAATGGATTTTTAGATTATTGCGTTTTGAAAACATAAATAATAAGTTTTTAGTGTTTGAGGTTGAGTTTTGAAATAGATTTTTAGGCTATTAAAACGCAATAATCTAAAAGCAGCTTCACCCTTGTTTTTCCAAAACGCATAATCCGTTTTGAAAAATCAATCCCAAACACCCTCTAAGTAGCGCTACAAACTCACGCTAATTGAAACCCAAACGAAGCCCCATCGTTAAGACCTCTGCAAAGCCACAGGTAAATCGGTGGAGTGAAGAATGGACTAAAGACATACAAATTTACAGTACATAATCAAATACGTTTAAATACGTTTAAATATCCAAATCATGCAACATGAACAAACATATAGATGTCCACAACCAGTTTCAAAAGGGGACAAAAGTAAGAGTGTGTTAGATAAAACATATATCAAAAGGTGAAACCAAACTTTCGACGTACTCGATGGAGTGTACATCTTTGAAATAAAAAGTTCTGTATATGTTACTAAACTTAAAAATCTTGGACATCCTTTCAACATGATCAAGAGTTTCCAAACCGTTGAGCATTGTATATGAATCTTTTGAAGTGTCATATATTACAAGTTGGATTGAGGTATTTGTCATGAGAATTTTTGTGTTGCCCAAAATACAAACAGGGAGGAACTTGCTGAAACAATTATCTTTCAAACCAAATGTGAATGAGTGAACTTTCATCCACGAGTTGTCATCACATTGTTCTTTCATCAACCACATATCGAATCTAGTGGTGCGAATGCTGGTAATCATGCAAAGGCATCCGCGTGTGGATTCCAAAAGAAGCCATGAGTCTTCAAGTCCATCAGGTAGTTTCATCTTTGAAAATACCATCTCCTTAACATTGAGGGCCAACATTTCAAAACCGGGAAATCCATAAATTACCCAATACAAAAAGCCATTTAGAAACACACCCACATCAACCCAGAACAAAAAATCCCTTCTCATGTATTGCGTTGGCGTGCTCCATGAACGAGTTTTAAGATCAAAGACGTCCCATTTATACCACAAGATAGGGGCAATAAATTCAAATCGGATAATCTTTAAGTCATGAGTGGTATCATGACCATGGCCAAATCCAAACACATAGGAGAACTTTAATCTGGAAGAAGGTGGATCCATAACCACAAGTACATTGGATGTACATGTTAAGGGATTGTATAGGATCAATTGACAACTAAAGGACTTGTGAGTAAGAGCCAAGAGCACAATGCCATTAAATGTTCCAACTATGGAAACTTCTAGGCCTTCCTGGTGTTCTCGAGGAGAAGGTATTCTGACCATGGAATGAGCCTTGTCTTCGACTGGTACGTTTTCGTCTATGCCAACAAGAGGCTTTAGGAACGGGAAAAGGACCATTCGACGTGATCTCGACTTCATAAAATAAGGATCTGAAATTAGACGATTCCAATGCTTTGACGCGCATCTAAACCGTAGTAAAGGCTTTCCTGGAAGTCTAGCAAGGATGTTACGAAGAAGGTCATCGCCTATATGGACATTCGCCATAGATATTCTAGTGTTGTTTTAGTGGCAATGTACGGAAGGAGGAGAAGCTACTGACAGAGCCGACTCAACCTTTTCGGACGCCTAAAGCGAACAAAAATTTGGGGACTTACAAATTTAAAGTGTTTTATTTATTTTTTTTTTCCAAAGAAGCAGCTGCACCCACAATAATAAATTAGCATTTTACTCTTCAACCTATATTCATTTTTAAAAAAGATTTAGAATATATTTCAATCGTCAACTAACCTTTTAGCATCCAAGATCCTTTGCAACTACACTTGTTTAATCACTCCTCAAGAAAACCTTGACCTTTTGCTAGGGTTGTTTCCATTCCTATTTCAATATGTTATTTATAAATGCAACAATAAGAAACTATAACATGGTAATTAAATTAGCATGCTCAATACAAGTACGCATACAAATAGAAAGAAGAAAATTAATTGCATCCTAACAACATGAGCGCTTGTCTTCAACTGTTTGATCTCTGCTAGTCTGCTTAAAAAAGAAACAGTTAACAGAAGAAATCACTATATAAACTATGCCACATTGCTTCCATCTCATGAAAAATTATTACGTTCCCTCTTTTTTTAACAGATTTCAACTTCAAAACTATTAATCGCTCACTGTCATACAATGATTATTTGTGTTTATGCATAATACATCTAAAAAAATTGAACATAATTGTAGATTCAAATCAAACCTCTGAATAATTCTAAATAAGCAAATTTGCCAACAAAGTTATGTTCTTAGCATCCCGGCATAACCTAGTAAATTTAGGATGAAGTCTTTTAGGGCTAGTAAGAATTTAAAGATAACTTGTTCTTCACGGGTAGCTCAGTTGGTGAATGGACCAGGGATCTCTCTTGGAGGTCTTAGGTTCGATTCCCACGAAGGACATAATGAGAAATGATGGATGGCTCATGGCCTATGGCCATGAGTTCGAGTCCTGATCTCGCCAAGTTTTACCGGTTCACTACTGTCGTGCTTTCGGGCGGGTACGTGGATCGGGTTTTCCCTTGAAGCGGGCTGTCGGGCAGGCTAGGGGCCTCGTGCGTCCGGGGTGTGCCCTGTCTTTGCCACTGGAGGGCCGTGTACGAAGTACCCGGCGTTGTTTAGTTGGCCGTTAAAAAAAAAGAATTTAAGAATGATAATAAAAAATTAAAGCAAGGTTACCTGTGATCATAATCTAAACTCTTTGGTCTTAATAATCAAAAGGATCTTCGTGTGGGTTCCATTAAAAATTTGGAAAACAAAAAATTATGGGAAAATAGCAAACCTGGTTACCGCCTAAACCTACGCACCATGCACCATTGTAGCTTCAGTTCCATCTAACCTAATTTACTTTTTCAATGCATTAATATCGCGTAAATGTTTACAGCTATGGGGCCAGCCAATCAGTTCTCAAAAGTCAGCCCACTTCCTTATTTATAAGCCCAAATCGAACAACCATGTATAAACTTTTCTTAAACTGGGACCCTTTCAAGATGTGGGCCTAAATCCCTAGCTTGATTTTACTGGCCCATGGGCCAGATGAAAAGTGTTTATAATGAAGGAAACCTACTTCATAATTATGTTATAAGAATTCGGAAATATTGTTACGAATCTGTTCGTAAATATATACATACTAGTATTTTACCGACGCCGCACGCGTTGCGGCGGCACATATGCGGGGCGTTTTTTACCCGACGCCGCGGTTTGCGGGGGCGTCACAATGTGTCGCGCGTTGTGGCGGCATAGAAACGTACATTAAATCGACATTATATTGTGAAACGGAAACGTATTATATTTGATTGACTTGCTGACGTCACGCCACCACCGATGTCGTGGCGTACGAAACCAAGAAAACATACTCAAACAACTCAAAACCGTAAACGCGAACAGTAACCGACTATACGGTAAACCCGGTGACAGAACAGTGTCCGACTGTCCGACAACCATAAGACAACGGTGGTGAGTTGGATGACGTTGACCCGACGCGCGTTCCGGCGGCGCGCGACGGATTGAACCGTATTGGCCGGTGCAACCGACAATAAAGAAAATAAATGTAGGGGGACTGAAGTTGCAATTGATAATAAAAGAGAATAAATGTGAGGGACTGAAGTTGTCATATGCTAAAACTTAGAAAATAAATATGAGGGACTGAAATTGCAATTACCAAAAAGTTAGAGGGGTGGCAATGCAAATATGCCACCAACATTACTTTTTAGGATATATAACTAGTTGTTTGCCCGCCGCGCGTTGCGGCGGCGTGACACGAAGAAGCGTGTAGTAAAACACAAAGTGTAAAATCCAATGCATAATGTATAAAGCGTTACACATAGGGTCGACTTAAGGGGGAGTATTTTAAAGTCGTGGTTTTAGGCCCTCAATCCAATAAAACCCCCAAATTTCAAAAGATATTTTTAATACATATGGTATTTGTTTGTAATTATGATGACAAACCTTTAGCTTAATAGTATGCAAATCTCTTTTATTTTATATCATGCAAATAGTTATATTTTTGCAATTACTGTTTATGTTCATGTTTTATGATGTTTTTTTAGTTTTAGAAAAAGACCCTTATTTTTGTATTTGCTTTAGGCCTAAACAAAGATTGAGCCGGCCTTGGTTACACACGATTCATAAACCCAATCGATAGATTGGGTTAATAAATCATAGTATTTTACTTGATAAATAAAAATAAAAAACAATAACATAATAAAGGCAATTAATTAGGTGTTGGAATTCCCAAGATTTAATCAGGTATGAACCGTTTTATTGATATGGTAATTGGTAATCTCAAAGCAACATATACGGATATACCTTTGCATATATTACCCAATATCACTTCCAAGTGTCAAATTTCTGAAAATTTTTAATCACGTTCTTTATATATAAGGTAAAATGAAATGAGAAGAGTAGTTGATATGAAACCTAAATGGAGTTGCAAAGGGTATACATGTTGCCATTCAAATCAAAGATCAGAACGTTTGGGTCCCTGAGTTCTATAAAATTCCTTCTACGTCGGAGGAGGGTAGTAGTAACAATGGAGATGACGTAGACAGTTGCATGCACGAGAACATGGATGACGTCCAGGTCAACGATTCGCCGGAAGAAGCTGACGTGCAGGTCAACGATAGGGACGCATTGAATGATGACATTAATGGTGGCAATGATGGTGACATTATTACCAATTATGAGGGCAATCATGTGGAAGATGTAACTCCTTTGATTGTGGAGAATATTCAGGAATTTATTCCTGGTCAAGAATTCGATTTTGAGGCCAATTGCAACCTAGATGGGCCAGAGGATTTTCATGGGCCGGTTATAAATAAAAGAAAAAAGAAGGGTGGGCTGGACTCCGTGGGCCAAGTTAATCCTGCTTATTCTAGCAGTCTTGAGAAAACCAAAGTGGGTAAGAAATTCAGAGCCCAACTCAATGATGATGATCTTTTCGGGCTAGACCCCCTGTTGGGTATCAACGCTCAGCCGGCCCATAATGTTAGCTTGGACCTAAACTCGCAGCCCAATGTTGTTGAGCTTGGGCCGATTTGTGATACTGATGCTGCTTCGACTCCTATTTTCAATACTTCTCGTGATGCCGAAGACCCGGAGATAGAAGCCACTATCGTTTTGGGCGATATTCTTGGTGCGGACTTGTCCAAATCCCATGTTTTGATTCAGGATTCCATCGCTAACGAAGGTTTACAAGAGGTGAAGAAATGAATTGCTTATCTATTAATATTAGAGGGATTGGTGGTCATGGTAAGGCGGGTTGGATCAAGAAACTAAAAAACGATAACGGTGTTTCCTTTATTGGTATGCAAGAAACGATGAGTAACAATATTCTCCCCGGTCTAGTTTCGGCTTACTGGGGAGGCTTCGGTTATGATTTTGATTTTGTGGCCGCTAATGGCAACTCGGGTGGTTTGATTAATATTTGGGACCCAAAGGTTTTTTCCAAAGATAAGGTGACTAAAGATAATAATTTCTTACATGTGGGGGGCTCTATTTTGGCGGGGGCGATTCGCATAAATTTGTTAAATATTTATGCTCCCCAAAAAAATAATGAAAAGAGGGCTCTTTGGTCTAAAATTGAGACGCTTGTGGATTCTAATGAGGGTTGGTGGATCCTTCTTGGTGATTTTAACGCGGTCCGTGATCGAGAAGAAAGGAAAAACTCCAAATTTGACAAGGTTTGCACTAAAGACTTCAACACTTTTATTGACAACGTGGGGTTACGGGAATTCAATCAAAAAGGTTTTCGTTACACCTACATGTCTTGCCGAAAGGGAATTTGCACTTGGAGTCGTATCGATAGGTTCCTCGTATGTGAAAATTTTGCTAACAAGTGGCCGAATACTTATGTTCGTGTCTTGAATAGAAACTTTTCGGACCACGCTCCTCTTCTTTTCATGGTTGTGGACTCAAACTTTGGGCCCAAGCCGTTCCGCATGTTTGATTCTTGGATTGATCGCCCGGGTTGTGTTGAAGTGGTTAATGATGTTTTCGGTTCTTGGGAGGTTAACGGTCCGGCTGATGTGAACCTCTTAAGGAAGCTTGGTACTCTTCGTAATAGATTGCGTCATTGGTATCATCAAGTGAGTTCCAACGAAAAGCTTGAAGAATCACGGCTTCGAGAAGAAAAAGAAGAAATGGAACGTATTATGGAGACCAAAGACGTGGAGGAGGTCGATGTTTGGATTTGGAATGAATGCAAGGTGGCCCTTGATAGTATCGAGATCCACAAGACTAGAGATATTAGACAAAAATCTCGAGTTAAGTGGGCCTCTTTGGGAGATGAAAACTCAAAATTTTTTCATAATATTGTGAATGGTAGAAAAGCTCAAAATTCGATTCCGGGGGTTATGATTGAAGGTGTTTGGGTCACTAAGCCAGCGATTGTAAAACGTGAGGTATTAAAGTTTTTTCGCTCCCACTTTAAAGAAAATACTCCTTTGCGTCCGTCTTTGGTGTGCGCAGGTATTAAGCAGCTTAATAATTCAGACCGGGTCTCGTTGGTGGCGGGTTTCTCTAGACAAGAAATCAAAGAGGCGGTTTTTGATTGTGGCTCTAATAAGGCTCCGGGCCCGGATGGCTTCAATTTTCGCTTTGTTAAGCGTTTTTGGAGCCTTTTCGAGGATGACTTTGTTAATATTATGCAGGATTTTCACGAGACGGGCGTTATTAATCAAGGATGCGGGTCTTCTTTTATTACTCTCATTCCGAAGGTGAAGTCCCCTCTGGGCCTAAAAGATTATAGACCTATCACTCTTATTGGTATGATTAGTAAAGTTATTTCCAAAATCCTTGCTAATCGTATCAAAAAGGTGATAGGTAGTATTATCTCTGAAGCTCAATCGGCGTTTTTAGCAAATCGATTTATTCTTGATGGTCCTTTGGTGGTTAATGAAGTGGTGGCTTTTCTTAAGAAATATAACAAGAAGGCGTTTTTATTGAAAATAGACTTTGAAAAGGCTTACGACAATGTCAATTGGAATTTTTTAATTGATATTATGTCCCAAATGGGTTTCCCTTTGAAGTGGTGCGATTGGGTCAAAGCTATTTGCGAGTCCTCTAGAGCGGCCGTCTTGGTTAATGGGTCCCCCACGTTTGAATTTCAATGTGAAAAGGGGCTTCGTCAAGGTGATCCTCTTTCTCCGTTTCTTTTCTTAATTGTTATGGAAGCTTTGTCTTGGATCCTTGATAAAGCTAGAGATGTTGGGGTTTTCAAAGGCATTCGATTGAACAGTAATGAGATGGAGGTGAGTCATCTATTGTATGCGGATGATGCTCTCATTTTGGGGGAGTGGTCGTTCGAGAATGTTAAAAATATCGCGCGTATTCTTCGTATTTTCTATTTGTGTTCGGGTCTCCGAATCAACCTCCATAAATCGAATATTTATGGTGTGTGTACGACGGACGGGGAGTTGGATAACATGTTGGAATACCTTGGTTGCAAGCGTGGAAACTTTCCTTTCACGTACCTTGGTATCCAAGTCGGCGCTAAGATGACTCGGGTTAAAAGTTGGGACCCGGTGGTTGACACAATTCGGAACCGGCTCGTCTCTTGGAAGGTTCGACATCTATCTATGGGAGGCCGACTAATTCTTTTGAAATCGGTTCTTGAAAGCCTCCCGGTGTATTATCTTTCTCTTTATCACGCCCCTATCGCCGTGGTGAAAAACATTGAACAAATCATGAGACGCTTTCTTTGGGCCGGGCCCGGCATTGAGAATAAAATTTCTTGGGTCGCTTGGGAAGTTGTTACTACTCCTAAGTGCAAAGGCGGTTTAGGTGTATCCAAGATTGAAGACGTCAACAAAGCTTTATTGCTAAAGTGGACTTGGAGGTTCAAGAAAGAGGACAATAGCCTTTGGAAAAAAATTATTTTGGGTTGTCATGGTAGTAGTAGACCTTGGTCCTTGTTGCCGTGTAACGCCGCCTCGACGGGATGTTGGAAACAAATTGTCAAAACAGGTGAATCCTTCCTCCCTAATGGTAGGCGCTTGAACTCTTGTTTCGTTGGGAAGCTTGGGGATGGTCGGCAAATCAATTTTTGGGGTGATACATGGCTCCTTGAGGCTCCGCTTCGAATCTTGTATCCTAATCTTTTCTTACTTGATAAAAACAAATGGTGCAAAGTTCGAGACAGGATTGAGTGGATAGACGGGAACAACCATCTTAAGTGGGATTGGAGACATGAGCCGCAAACACATCAGCAAATCAGTGAGTTTTTTGACCTGTTACAGCACCTTTTCAAGTTGGATTGGCAAGACGGCGCTGATAACTGGAGTTGGAGCGAAGAAAAGGATGGCATCTTTACAGTTGCTTCAGCCAAAAAAGTTCTCGCTAATCCGAATGTGGGAGATGACGCTCTCGGAGTAAAGTGGAAGGGATGGGTTCCGTTAAAATGTAAAATTCTTATCTGGAGGATCGCGCGCAATCGTATCCCAACTACGGCTGAGCTCATTAAAAGGGGAGTCCCGATCCGGCATTCCGATTGCAGCTTCTGTTCCGAAGATCTGGAAACCACTTCGCACATCTTTACAGGTTGCCGTTATGCTGATGAGGTCTGGTTTCGGTTGGAAAATTGGTGCAGACTTGCGCATTCTTTCTTGTTTGATATTCCGGACCTGCTTAAAGTCCCGGAATGTCAAAATGTGTCTAAAGATTCTAAGTTTATCCTCCGCGGCATTTGGTATACAACCATTTGGATGATTTGGAACGAACGAAATGAGCGAGTGTTTAATGACAAAAAGCGGCAACCGGTTCAGCTTGTGGAAATCATTAAAGCGAAGGCGTATTTTTGGATTCGTAATAGATCTCGTTGGAAATTTAAGGATTGGAAAACTTGGTGTAATTTCCCTTTGGATTGATGTATTGTTCTTTCGCTTAGTCCTTGCTTTAAGGACTAGCGAGTTTTGTTAATGAAGTTTTCCTTTCAAAAAAAATGGTATTTCAAGGTCTTGTCACTTTTGGATGTGATCTTATTATCTAATCTAAGATTT
The DNA here is from genome assembly GCA_032199755.1 of Ambrosia artemisiifolia. NCBI lineage: Eukaryota > Viridiplantae > Streptophyta > Magnoliopsida > Asterales > Asteraceae > Ambrosia > Ambrosia artemisiifolia. The sequence continues at coordinate 5,899,839 of CM063517.1, forward strand.
TAAGAAAGTTAAAAGTTATATTTCCATAAGCAAAAGCTTAAGCACCAACACTCTTTTTTGCAGTTTTTTTCTAGTAAAAATCCCCACCTATGAATTTCTGTTTGTATTTTATCATTTTGCTTACACAGTCACCATCCCCAATTCCCCACCACCACCACAAAACGCTCCATATATCCAAAAAGCGGATAATCGTAGCGTCACACGAACACCAAACCAAAATCTAAAGCCAAAAATCTATCGTCATGGATGGCGTTCAGATCCGTCATCATCGTCTCTATTTCTTCATTTTCTGTTTCCCTCTCTCCAACGCACACCACCCCGGTCTCCATTGACCACCACTATCATCACCGGAGCTGACCTATCTACGGCCGGTGGGAAACGGCTAACTCAACAGTTCTGTGTCTCTAGAGCTCCATCATCGACCATGAGATGAGGCAATGGAGCATCGGAGGTGTGGTTCCCAAGATACATAGTCGCGTCTCGGGTTATACCCGTAAACCTTAATAGTTAATACCTCCGGCAGGTTTGCTGTTTGCCATGAAGGTTGGATGTTTAATATACCAGCGAATGCTTGAGAGAGAGAGAGAGAGAGAGAGAGAGTAATGTATAGGCATGCCAGCAAGGTTCGTACATACTCGGTGACACACACACATTGTGTCTAGAAATGTCCTATTATGTTTACACACCTCTACACATTATAGGCTAAAAAGACAAAACAGAATTGAAAAGCAAAAGCAACTAAGCAAGGACCAAAAGTGCAAAAGTTCAAAAGTAGAAGGGTCGGTGGCGTAAAAAGCCACCGACATTACATATTAATATAGATATAACTAGATTATACCCCGAGAGCGTCCCGGGGTTGAAAAATCTAATATGACATATCAATTTTACATATGAAATAGACTGATGCGTTTTACAGTTACAAGCAGGAAAGCTTCGGGTGATACATAACCTAAAACAATTAACAATATATCTCTAATGTTAATGTCTAACCTTAAACAATGTATAACTCTAATATTAAAACCTAACCTAAAACAATGTATAACTCCAATGCTAACACCTGTTGAAAATAGAATTCATATTTACTGGTTTGAACATAACTAATGACTTGCATATACATGATTAATCAATAACCGTTTTTTATATAACACTATGTTACTCGTTGGAAAAATAATAAAACGCTCGTTAATTTGGTGTAATTTTTTATTTAAAAAATCCCGTATATAAAAGATATTAACGTTTAGAAATTATGGGAAGAAACATGAGAGAGAAAAATTCAATTTTGTTTTTAAATTCTTTTTTTTCTTAAAATCACTAAATGCCACTCTCAAGGGGGAGAATGGCTATATGAGTGTCATGTATAATTTAGCCCTTTGGAATATATGTATACTAGCTTTTACCCAGGGAGCGTCCCGGAGTTGAAACATCTATTATATGATGTAATAAAATATCCAATTTATGATTTGCACAAGAAAAACTCAACCAAATACGACTGCAAAGAAAACATAATACAAACAAATGAAGATCAATTACTCTAACTCCATTCATTTTACGATTTTCAAAAAGTATATTATTCACCAGTTTACAACATATAATACAATTGTTTATATATAAAACTCAAATTATTAAAATGATATAAACAAAAGTATATATGATTTGAATAAGAGTTACGAATAAAAATAAAAATCACAAACTTGAATTCAAATCAAAATTCTAATATGTTGCCACTTCACATCTATGATTTAGTAAAGAGAAGAAAGTTCTCTGTATTTATTTATAGGAAGAAGATGATGATGGGTTTCAATGAAGATGTAGAAGAGAAGGAAAGATATGAGAGGCGTAATAAGGAAGAATACCTAATCAAGTAGGGTTTTATTTTTTAATATTTGTAATTTATGTGATTTAATTTTATTTAAAAAAAACAAAATAAAAAATAAAATAAAGTTTCACATGATGCCACATGGCACATTCAAGGGGTGGAGGGTCGCCCCATTGAATGCCATGTCATCAAAATGTTATTCTTTTATATATAGCTAAATTATACCCCGGGAGCGTCCCGGGGTTGAGAAATCTAATATGACACATCAATTTTACATATGAAACAGACTGATGCGTTTCACAGTTACATGCAGGAAAGGTTCAGGTAGCAGCTAACCTAAAACAATTAACAATGTATCTTCAATGTTAACGCATAACCTTAAACAATGTATAATTCTAATGTTAGTATCTAACCTAAAACAGTGTATAACTATAATATTAATACCTAACAAAAAACAATGTACAACTCCAATGCTAACACCTAACCTAAAACAAATGTATAACTCCAATGTAACTTTAATATTAAAATCTACCCTAAAGGGCAAAAAATGTATAACTCTAATATATTAACATTGATACCTAACCTAAAACAATGTATAACTCTAGTAACCTATTCTGGTCTGGTAGAAAAGAGAATCATATATACTGGTCTGGTTTTTTAATACTCGATAATTTTTAAAGTATATTTTTATGTTTACTATACATCTTTTCTATTTACGTATTTTAAAAAATCATATTATAAAGCAATAATTTAATAATTTGTACTTGAGTGAATTTATGTAATTGTAATTTTTTTTAATTCTTTTTACAAATTACAAACCACATTTAATTTTTAAACAAATATATTTTTGTGCAAATAATAAAATATACTTATTTTTTTAAACCATGTATTAATACCCGGACTCATGTTCTATTCTAATACCCAGTTATACCCGAACATGATGATACTCTACCTAGGTACATAGGGTATGGTTTTTCTTGTCAATACCTGAACCCTACCTGGTTTCTCTCGACACCCGATCATACACGGACACAGTTCCATACCTTAAACCATGCATTTAAAAAACCGAATTTGTGCACCTTTATTATTTGTATTGTTGAAATTAGAAATATACAATCTACCTAGTAATTGGTTAGTACATCACTCGTAAATTGTTTGTCATTCAAGCACATTTTCATATATTTTGATTTAGATCACGATTAATTTCTTTTTACCATGAATCTATGATATGATAAAGATCAATGATGTATGAGTTTGATGTAAAAGGATATTAAAATTAGAAGACCTTTATAAACCAACTTTTGTTGTGACGTTGCAGATAATATCATTTCACAATTCTATAGTTGGTTAAAGATAATTAAAAAACAAGAAAACTACACAACAATTTTAAAATAAAATTATAAAAGTATTCTCTTATAAATTATAAACATTAAATCAATCGGACGACCATTTCCCACAATCTCCCACCCAGTCCCCATACAATACAATCAGTAACAAATCAACGGCTATGATCACCTCATATCTTTTCAAGTTTTACACCCTTAACCACCGGATTCTCTTTAGCAATAGCCTCTTTTCCCATTGTCTTAAAATCAAACGTGCACGCGTGTTGCTCCGGGTACCTATGCGTCCCACAGAACGTGGTCCCACACCTACACGTAAACCCCGTGAGCCCCACGCGTCGCCTACACGTCCCACACCTATTCCGCAGCTGCACCTTCGCAGCCACCTCAGCCACCACCGAATCAGTTGACACGGTGGCAACTACGGTAGCCGGAGAAGAAGAAGACGACAATGATGATGATGATGATTCCGGTTGGTTTTGAGGCAGTGATAAGCTCTTCTCGACGGCTATTTTGGCAGTTGACATTTGTTGTTCCTTTAAGCAATGATCTTTGTAGCACTTGGAACAGAGGTTGTGAGTTGTTGGGCTTCCAAAGAACCCGCAATTGTTTGCACATAATGTGTGGTTGTTTGCTTCTTCCCAATTCTGTTCCTCGGCCATTATTATTATTATAACTGTTTGATCGTGAATTGACTGATTTAAATTCAAACCAATCGCTTAATCACACGTGATGATGATCAGAGTTCAAAACCTATCGAAAAAAGTAATACAAAATCAATTTCAGAATTGAAACCAAAAACAGATATTATTGTTAGGCTGGGTTACGCCACCTCAGCGCCACATCAAAACCGGGCTTTATTCCCCTCTTCTGATAAGAACTAAGAAATAGAATAAAACCTCTTTAATTAAAAAAAGAGAAAAGGTAAATGAAAAAAAATGCGATTGGTTGAATAAAGGGGGCCCACCAGATCATCATATTAACGCCCGTTATTGCATTCACAATTGATAAATGACGCTCCACCCCCTCATAGCGCCCAGGAAATAAGGGTGTGGCGTCATTTTTTAAGAAAAAGTTGGGGTGGCTGGGGATGGCCCCCTGTACCACCCTGCCTTATTATTATTATTTTATCGTGAATTGACCGATTTAAATTTAACTAATCGCTCAATTACACGGTGATGATCAGGCTTAAAAACTTATCGAAAAAGTAATACAAAATCAATTACATAATTGAAATGAAAAATAGATATGATTAGAGAAAAGGAAGGGAAACTTACAAGGATGAGGTATGAATAATAAAGGGAGATAAGGAGATGATTGAATTGCGGGAAGGTGGGAAGGAAAGGAGATTGGGGTAGGAAATATAGAAAGGTGTTTGTGGAAATGTGTAAAAGAGGAGAAAACAAGGAATAAAGGGTGGTGAAGAGGGTTGGATTACGTGGTTATAGGAAGATTCCAAGAAATGGCTTGTAGGGTATGAATGCCTCAAAGGGAGATGTCAATTTTGACTTTTTTTCTTTGTGGTCAATTCCAATAACCTGTATTTTTGTTTGGTGTGTTTAATTCATGTGATATGGTAAAAGATTATATTTGTTTATTGTGTAATATTTATTCTTTTTTTTTTTTTTTTTTCAAATTAAACCGGTTTTTCATTAAAACAAAATACGAAAGTTACATCATAATAGCAGGTAGACGAGCAACAAGCTGCGCCGCCACCCCTTTTTGAATTGCAAACCCTAGTCTACTAAAGACAAAACCTTGCCCCCCTGGGGATGAAACATTGCTGTGGACGACCCGTTGGACCCTGGTCAAGAAACGAATAGCTTCTGGCGCCAGGGAGCCAAAGGTGTCGAAGGCCAGAGGGATACAAGTCACCAAAGTTGTATTATTGAGAAAAAGTCAAACTTGTAATGAGCTTTGTGATTGGAAAGTATGATTACTTTGATGAAACCAATGAAATTGTTACAGAGGGATACAAGTAATAAAGAATAGGGAAAACTGAAAATTATTAATTATTGCTAGAATAATCAATTTGTGTATATTTATATATGTCATGTTTTTTTAATTGAGCCAACATATAATGGAAGTTTTAAAATGAAGGCAGCCTAACCGCTTTTTAAAAAAATAATTTTCATGGTCTAAGTTGTTGATTGAAGTTTTTCCAAATAAAAACATTATCAAAAGGAACCTTCTTTTCTTATACAAGCCTCCTTAACCCATGTGACATTTTATTAGTTAATAATCAATTTATACCTCTTTGGATATGTTATAAAGTTTTCACACATGTAGCATTTACTTGCACGATCAACAAGTTACACGTCTCCTCTATCGCATGTATATTGTCTAACATGTTGAATAATCCGAAATGGTATGTTATTTTTCAAAATGAATGTTTTTAATATGAAATAATGATTCACATAGATTAATCATTCTCTAGTAGGTATGCTATTGGTGATAAATTATACAAAGATAATTTGGAATGAATTTGAATTTATAAGGAATACAAATAAATTCAGATAATTTTTAAGGTGTTTTGTTGATAAATTGTAAGGTGTTTGGTAACATAATTACTCTTCAAAAAGTTTTGAGTAGAAAACGTTCCCGAACTAAACGCGATGGTTTTAACTACCGCATCATTTGAGGCGTGAGTCGTGAAGTATATATAGGTTGGAGTAGAATGATATAAGACTAGGGCTTTTAATCGATAGGTTCGATTGATCTTCTGATTGATGGTTCCAAATCTAGAAGTCATTATAGGAGGGATGCTTACCCGAACCTCACATACTGTCCATATTAACCAGAGCTCATTTTCATCTTAGTCAAGACTAAAACATCCAATCTTCTCTAATTATGTGAAAGAAAACAGATCCATGTCTAAAATGGATCCTACTAATTGTGACTCATGGATCCTATGTTGAAAACCATAGGACAACAATCTTCTATTCTTCTACCATTCTAGGAAAGAAATTGACGGTTGCATATCCATAAGGACTTATGTGTCCTGTGTGTTTTCTCTCCAACACATTGAATCAATAGTTGTAACGGTTTAATACAAGTTTTGTTCAAGGAAATTGAAATTTGAGACATAAGGAGAAAGATATATCGGTTTTAGTAACTAATTTGGTCACTTACATGAAAGATTATTGTCAAGGTTGATAGTTGATACTTAATACGTTGTCATCAGATAAACAGGTTCAAACCTAAACACAATTTGAGTCACTTGGGTAATTATTTGGATACGAATATTATCTACACCCCTGCAACATCTACACACTCCATTAGTGTTATATGTGATTAAAAGAGAGAAATTATTTCGGTGCTAATACAAGTTTTTAAACAAAGCGGTTTAAGTGCACTAAATTACACATTAAACAACTTTCTAATCAAAACTACTTTATTTACTGGAGTCCGGAACATAACATGAATAAACTCAATTCATATAAGATTGTTAGAAACAAACAATCACCTCTACCTACAACCTACTATCATGGTTCTTCAGGAATTGTATCAAGCTGTTTTAACAATTTCAGGGTTACAAATCCGCTACAACTCAAAACACACCAATAAGATACAAACGGTTCCTTGCGCTTTATAATCAAAAGTGTATACAAACGTGTCTAATTATAGAACTAGAATGCTCTTGGACCAGCCAAAACGCTACTATAGCCTCTATGTGCGCAATTATTGAGAGTTGCATCTAATGATCAGAACATAGTTGCATACAATGGTCACAAAACCAATTTTGAAAAACTTGGTTCCGAATTTTCTGTTTTTTTTACTCATATTAGCGTCCATTTGATCAACAAAGAAATATAGTTACCTCAGTCCAGCTCGCTCGCCAATCCTCCATTTTCATCTTCAGCATCAAATTCTTGTTCCACCGCTTTAACCTGCAAAAGAAGCAAGTTTAATACCTGATTTCAAAAACCTAAACAAAAAAAATTGAACAGAATCAAATAGCGATTACCTCTGGCACATAATGCATCAGCATATTTTCAATTCCTGATTTCAAAGTTACAGATGAGCTAGGGCACCCACTACATGCTCCTTGCATTTTTAGCTTCACAACTCCAGATTCTCTGACCATAGTTAACAGATGAATAATTTAGATGTGTTAAATAAATGATATCATATATATGAAAGATAATCAAAGAAGCATACGGATCAAATCCTATGTACTCAATGTCCCCGCCATCATCCTGCACAGCAGGTCGTATACGAGTTTCCAATAATTCTTTGATCATTGCAACAGTTTCTGAGTCATCCTAAAACATCATGGCACACGATTGATAACTTTATATATCAAATATACACTTAATAACTGCAACAGAGAAAAAGTTACTTCATGGATGGCTGTATCCATAGAAGCTGAAGTAGCTGCGTCAATAAATAGTGGTTGCCCAGATGAGTAAAAGTCCATAATTGCTGCAAATATTTCAGGTTTTAGAAAATCCCAAGACGCATCGTCTGACTTTGTTACAGTTACAAAATCTGAACCAAAGAACACACGAGTAATTCCTGCACCAAAAGCATAAATGCATAAAATCGTTAATGTCAGTCCAACCATGTAAACAATTAACCATGAACAATACACCAAGACAAACTCACCATCAATTCCAAAAAGGGCCTTTGCTAGTGGTGAATTCATAGCCGTACGGGCATTTGGGAAGTCTGCACTCCCAACTTCCATCACTGGCTTCCCGGGATAAAACATCAACGATAGAGGATTGGGAGTGGATTGTGTTTGGATAAACATTGTCCTCTTCTGCCCTGTCCGAATTAATGTCAGAATACACCAATTTATAAAACTAGATAACCTTTTATTAAACGAACCAAAATGACAACATCTTTATATCTATATGTTACTTATAGTGTTCAAGTTGTAATATAGTATCAGAAATCAATCATCCAGCATGCTTTACCATGAGCTGCTGTAATCATCAAGATATCCGTAAGTTCGTAACTACTGTGAGGTTTAATGAAACAATTAATTGTTTCCTTGCATTGCAAAACGTATTTATCCCCCATCAGTTACAACTTTACATAGCATGACATCTTAGCAAATGATCTTAGTTTTAAAGGTCAAGCAAGTTAGCTAGTGAAGCAAGTTCCATTTTCCTCTTTTTCCTGTTTACATAGTTATATCCTTTTCCTTCCCAGAAATAGTGAACCACAAGTCCAAAGCTCAATATAAATTCCATCAAGCATTGAATTAGCATGGGTAAGGAACTAAAAGCTATATGGAATCGGGAAGTAGGTTGTATGGCATTGGTTCAGTCCAGTTAAAAACATGTTCAACCTCAAACTGAACCGTGATCTGGTTGTTTCATTAAATAGGCTTCCAAACCATGGACCATAAACCATAGTGATCATTGTTGTGTTTTCTGGGGTTTGGAGTTTGGACCAAGGTTTGCACACTCCTAGCTTCACTTTTATGTCCTGCCCATAGTTCTCGAAGGCGCAAGGCGCACTCAAGACACAAAGGGTGAGCCTTGGGCTTCTGCGCAAGGCGTTTAAACAATGAGGGCTTTTTTAGGCGAGGCATATAGTATAAAAAATACAAATTTCAGGCTTCTTTAGGGCTAGTTAATGTTGTTTTAGGTTGATAGTTGATACAGGCTTGGTATAATTGTTTTAGACTTGTTCAAACATATTTACTCAATTTTTGGTCGGAATTTCGTAAGAACTTGGCTTGAAAGTGGGGCTTTTGAAGTGCAGCAAGCAAGCAAGCTGCGCTGGGCCTGAAAAGTGGGCATAGGCGACCGTGTGCCTGGGTGAGCCTTGACAACATAGGTCCTGCCTATAATAGGCTTTCATTCTTCTGTTTGGCAAACCACTACAAAAGAGCTTTGGCGATCAGTAGGACATTAGTGCCCTGTTCTAATGAGGCCTGTTGCCCTTTAATCTGGTTGTTCTTATTTTTCCTAGTCCACAACAAGATGATGGTATGAATTGGAATGATAATATCCAATAATGCCAGTATAAATATTAAAAAAAACACCTGGGCTTAAAAAAAGGTATACTCGCATCCTACGTTCACGATCATAGAGGCAAAATTGTCTACTAAACCTAGATGCTTTTCGAGCAACCAAGACTAAACTTCAGGTGATATGCATCATTGTTAACTGAATTAGTTAACGCAGGTAACATCTCGTCTACAGATCACGTTTTCAGCAAATAATTTCAGTTAAAAGCCTCAAATAACAGCAACCAATTACATACATCTCCCTAATCCTTTGCATTTCAATTATAAAATTCTAGCTAAAGTATCCCCTAACCATAAAAGAATCAATTTATAACAGAAAAGAAATAGAAAAAAATAACACGTGCATATTTGTAAGTTGGGATCACTAACCTAGGAAGTTGGTTAACCCAGATGAGGCGTAGGAGGAAGGAACAGCAGGTGTAGAAATTGGGGACGTGAAACGAGAGATAATATTATTCGAAGAAGAAATTAATAATAAACGACGAGAGGTGTGTCGTGCAGCAAAGTTGTCGATGTAGGGTTCCAACCTCCGGTGAAGATTGGTTCGATTGCCTGCTATCAGCCTCCGTAAACCCCTCATTATCACCGTCAAAATTGTCTGTGTTTATCTTTCAAACAAGAAAAGGTTTATTATTGAACGACTGGTTTCACAGAATATGATTTTGTTGATGAAAGGTGTTTGTTGTTTGATGGCGGTGGCCTGTTCCAAGTTTCCAACACCTTCAGCGGAATCCTTGTAAATTACCATTTTGTCCTTCGTCATTTTGGGATAAGCTCGGGATGGGATGAGTACCGTCCCGATAATACCTATACCGAAAACTCTCAAAACCCAATACCGATACTGAAAACATATGTACGGTATCGGTACTATACTGGTATGGTATAGGTACTTTACCTTAAAATACCGATACCATACCGATCCCGTATCGATACCGGTTAATACCGAAACCGAAAACCTCTAAATCTAGGTACGATACCGAACACCCTCGGTACGGTATCGGTTCGATACGGGATCAGTATCAGTTCAGTATTCAGGACAATATGTTCATCCCTAATGAAACTTTTTATTTTAATAAAAAAAATAAGATTATTTTAGGCCGACATAATATTAATGGGCCTTATGCTTATGGATGTGGGGATGGTCCCTAGCCCTGTCCAAGACATCCCACACTGCCTTTGCTATTTTGGATCGGCCAAAACATCCTCAACTCAACGATTTTAACAGGCCAAACTAATGATGAATAGAGAGAGAGATACGAGAAAGATAAGAGGAAGGAGCACCGGTCTCTTCTCCGACCATGACTCTGATGTCCAACCATCTGACAACCCATCACCCTTCTTTTCTCCGGTCACCTTCTCCGTCTATCACCGGCAACTGGTGACTGGACCTCTGGCGAATTATCTCCCCCGACAACAAACTACCAAACTTAAATTAAACAAAAAAACATAAAAAAGGGGGAAGACTAACCAAAAAGGGCGACCCTCACACCCTTGGCTAGTCTATTTACCTTCTTAGATGATGTGACAACTGATGTGGAGGATAGTCCTCTCTTGAAGGCCCATCCCCACACCCATTACTCTTAGATTTAGCATTGTATTGTACATGTTTGTCATAAATGAAATAATTCTCATAGTTTTTATCTATTTTTTTTATCTCACTTTATTAGGGGGACGGGGCGTTATCCGAATTGGGCACGGGTACCTCACTACCAGCACGGTAACATCGCCGCCACCCGTGCTGGTAGGGGTCCCGTGAACCTTTTTCTGGTTCTATCTAACGGGGTTCTATCTAACGGGCTGGTAACCGTGTATTTTCTATTTTTTTTAATTTACTTTAATTCCTTTTTTAATTATTTATAACCTTTTGCAAGCAACATTTTTGTTTATTTTATTTTTACGTAAACCGTTTAGTTTAAAAATAAATGAAACCAAAAGTAAATAAAAAACATAAAACAATATTTATTATTAAACATAAATAAAAATACATAAAAACATAGAAGATAAAGCTTAGAGTTGACGCATGAGTTGTCAGGCCTGGAGATGCTCAAAGTTGCCGTGGTAACGAGCCACATAGTTCACCTGGGTCAACTCCACAGCCAACTACGGCACAATGCCTGGGTGCCGGCTCATGGTATGCTCATAGCAGGTGGTCCACCGATCTGACGGTTTGGTGGTGCAATTTATAAACCGTGTGTATTTAAAAAAAAGATTTGTATTTGTATTTAAATGAAAAAAAAAGAATCAGTGGTGTGCTGCCTACAAAAAAGTGTTTCAGTGAAACAAATCAGTTAAGTGATGTGGCAGTGAATAATTGGTTAAAATCAGTGAAAAAAAAGCTTATTCTAGTAGCACCCTTATTGCCCTTAGCACCTTGCTCTAAAAAAATCCTTAGACTTGACTCATCATATCAATCCTTAGATTAAAAGTATGTGCCGTGTCATATGTCTAAAACAAATATATTTGTGCAAATATTTATAGAGAATACCACATTTCAATCGGAACAATATTGATTGTAGTCTAGAAAAATAAGTTTAGACACTAGTGTGAAATCCATTTTCAACCAAGATTAGTACAAAACAAGCTTGAATTGAGATGAAAACCATCTGATTTGTTTGGATTCTTATGCCATTCCATCTGTCGTTTTTTTTTTCAACATGCATGTATCATTTATAAAATACTATCCAGAACTTGTGCTATGTAGAAGCATGAAAGTCATGCACTTTTAAGAGTAGTGTATGGTGTGTAGCAAAGTACAAGGGGGTGAGTAATGAGTGGTAATAGTTAGTGACAGTGATGATACCTTTGACAATTAGATATATACATATCATTTTGCAAAGACATATGTTGTGCCTTTATATGGAAAAAATGGCTTTTCCGCCACATTTCAGGCAAAGATCATGTGCCTTCACATGCTCCAAGAAAGGTATACATTTCATATGTTTGGATTTGGAGCCATCACTAAATCTCATATAATAAATTTTGGGGAGAACCATTCCATTCGAGTTTGAACTATATACTAGGTTAAGCCTATTATATCTATGAAGTGACGGAGATTAAAAAAACGTCTCAGCCGAAAGTCACGGGACCCTTAAAATGATGGGACCAGACTCAATAAATATAAAATTTTGGACCAAAACACATAAAATTATAGTACGGAGCAAAAAAACGATTGGCCGAGCACCAATTTACACTCCTTGTTAGTTCAGCTTCTTGTGTTATTGTGATTATTGATAAATTCAAGTGTCCTTAAAATTATCTCTGACCTTTCTTTTGATAGTATCATGTACTAAGTTTACAAGTTTGCCGTGTATTTGCTCTTTTTTTTTTATCTTAATCTATATATATTTAGACTATATTCGATTTTCTTTATAGCATATAAAAGATGGTATTGGTGTCATGCGACACCCTTGATTCTTTTATGCATAAATATATACAAGCTCTGTAATCTAAGGGCGTCCTTGCAATAACAGTATTGTTAGTGGGCGTAATCACAATATTATATAGTATGTGCTATCATAGTGCCCCTTATGCGCAGCCTCGACTCTCTTGCGGGCCCGCCACTCTCGCGTCAGCCTGAAACCGATTAAGACAACATACTCTCACCATTGTAGAGTGGCTAGAGGATCCGGGTTGTGATATACAAAATTACCTTCCCGAAAAAAATGTAATGTAAAGAAGAGTAGTATATACGGCACGTGCGACCGAAGAGAGGCACTATTTGCGTCGTCAAACCCTATCATCAATCATCATCATCATTATCATCTTGTCTGGCCCTCTCTCTCCTATTCGTCTCTCTCATGAAATCAATCAAACTGTTATTGGAAGCTAGGGTTTCTTACCCGATCTCGAAGAACATAATATTACTATCAATTTTTTGATGATTACTTCTTCTACACTCAATCCTATAACAACAACCACCACAGATCGCTCGTCTACCATCAGCGCCGCCATGGCGGGGTCAGTAGACGATGTGGCTCCTGATTCATGGGAGGTCGCTGACTTAGACGCTACTATGAGCCGTTTGATGCTCTCTTCTTCTTCTAAACCAAACAACAATAACAATAATAATAATAACAATAAGAATAACAACAACTCTGATTCGACTACTACTGATGGTTCTGCTTTGGATAGGTCTTCATCAGGTGGTGTGATGGAAAGTTTGTTGAGTTCTGTTGATCAGTTTCTTCGTGAAGCTTTGCAAAACCCTAGGGAGCGCCTTTCAGGTTGATGTCTCTGTTTTTTTTACCGTTTATTTCTGAATTGTATCAGTGTAATTATATGTTTTGGTAGTTAGAGATATGCATTACAACTTAATTAGCATGAAAATTAGGTCAACCGATAATGTGTGTTTTAATTGAATTGAGTGGTGATTGAAGTTTTTAAAGGCGTGTTTAGAGGATGGGGTTAAGTTATGCTAGATATAAGTATAACCAAGTGTTCAGTGAATATTAAGGTCAATATTACTTGGGGGAGGAATTACAATTATACATTTGTAGGATGCTTTAGGTTGAAGTCTATAATTTTATTATCTGCTATTTACCTTGCTAACTTTAAGGAAGTCATAGTGATGTGCTAGGACTGGGATGACCTCATGCCGTCTTTATTTCTTTTAAGTACTGATTTTTCTGAAGCTTGTGGCTGCTAACGACATGTGTGTATGTGTGTGTTTGCGTGTATGCACGTGCGTATTTTTGGGGGTTTCATCATTTATCTACAACAAGAATGAATTGTATATCAAACTGATTGGATAGAATTAGAACTTAATAGAGGTTGAGAGTTGAGAACTGAAAAAAGAATGAGCTGAAGTTATCAACTCTTCAGAAAAAAAGTTGGCTTACATGTATTATCTAACTCTTATAATCTGTATAAAAGTATTATACCATTTATCTATAAGTTTTAAACTCGATAGTAAGGAAAATTTCTTCGTATTTGTATGTTGCTTTGAAAATTGTTTCGATGGTTTAAGCGTTGCATGCATAGTTTTCTTTTTTGATTGGATGTTTTAGTGGCAAAGCACTTGTTAAAGAGGTGTTATAAGGAGTCATATTTTTTGTTTTGTTTCACATATCAGTGGGCACAATGTTGACCCCAAAAGTAAATTATTGGTATATTTGGCTCTTTAATATAAAGTCATGGGTTATTTTGTGCTAAATATAAATTTTAAAGCGTTCAAGTGAGCAAAAGCGAAAATAAGAAAATATGGAAACGAGGCAAGATGGGCTAAAGATAATATGAGAACAGGTTCGGATGGTAATAAGGAAAAAGCTGAGCGGATGGTATTGGTTGATTTTCTTACTTCCCATGTGTTTTTATTAGATGGCTGGACGCTAAAACATTGAACGCTACCATTTAACATCCATATCTAGTCATGTTGATAGCTAATGTTTGCAACTGAGGCACTGAGCTTTATGATTGTTTTATAGGTGGGTAGTGGGTTCTTGAGATTGTAGTTAAAATGTTTTCCAGATTTGTTGAAATTTTATTTTGAACTAGTGGGTTACCACACGTGGTTCGCATCAGGTTCGGAATATAGATAAGAATAAGCAAAGGCCAAACGTGACGATTAAAAACCACGCCGCACTGTTACATTCGAAAGTCACGAAAAATTACGTCATTGTATATGAAAGCCAAGTTATTCGAACAATGTTTACACCAGAACACATATAAAGATAAAACAAATGAAAAGTAGAAATAAAAGCTTTGAACCACGTACGCCCATCGCAGAGTGCTAAGTGCTAACACACAAAAATTAGAACGAAATGTAATACATAGAAAAGAATAACTAAGCCGGCCTAGTTGATACAGAGATATAAATTGAAGCCGGGTTGGTTTTTTTTTTTTTCAGTATAGTTTATGATATCGAGAGCAATATGTGTAGGACTTGTTCGGTTGTTCCCTAATTCAAAACAGTAGAATGAATCTGCTTATTTTGTTAGAATGAACTCTATGTGGAACAAGACTGGACTTACTTATGTAGTGCTCAGTGGGCAAACATATTAAATGGCTGGCTGGTGATGTAGTGTGATTATAAGAATTATAAGAATGATGCCCAATCATGATGACTGATGAGTGATTTTTTATGCAGCAGTTTTAGAAAGTAATCATATTTTGTTCCCCTTTTGTCCCAAATTAAAACCCCATTAGACAAAAGGCACATATAGTTTTATTAAAGTGTAATTAATGATTTTCAAATATTTAAACTGAAGTGCACACACTTTTAAGAATGTGCTACTAGATCTGTTTAGTGATACACAATTGAGGTATAATGAGAATCTTAATACATCGTTTTGGAGGTATATGTTTTTATCGACAAAACTTAAACAGAAAGGTAGGACTTTACTATGTAATGAGGAAGTATATAATTTTGGATTTTAAAATAAGTTAAGTAGAAAATTAAAAATTATTATTGTGTTTTGTTCAGTACTACGGATGGAGCAGGATGTGGAGAAATTCATTAAAGATCCTTCACAACAACAAATGGAGTTCCAGCAGTTGCCTACTTCATACCTTCGTTTAGCAGCACATCGTGTTGCTCAACACTATTCACTCCAGTCCATGGTTTTATTAGACAACAACCTTCCAGATGGTTCGGGTTCCCGAATTATCGTTCGTAAGACTTCTGAATTCCGGCTTCCGCTAATTCGTTTAGCAGACATCCCAGTTAACATACCAACAGAAGACAACCTTGGCAGCAACGTGGTTAAGGTTGCAATCAAACAACGTCCCAACAAACGATCACAAGGAAGTGGGGGACCAAACTCAAATTCTTCGAAAAACAACAGTTTGAAGAGTGTGGAAGAAAGAAAAGAAGAGTATAATCGAGCACGGGCAAGAATATTTAGCTCTACCTCCAGTTCTAGTGAAACAAGAACACAAGAAGTTTTACAGCATAATAGTTCATTACCAACTTCAAAAACTGAAGAAGTATCTGTTGCTGATGTCAGCACTGGTAGGGCTTCAGTTGATTCCTCTGCAGGAAGCAGTAGACCTGGTAGAAGCAGGACAGACAAAGAGCCAATTGTGAGGTCAAGAAGTAATAGTAGAGTGGCTATTTTTCGTGACCGTGAAGTTGAACGGAAGGATCCGGATTACGACAGGAACTATGACAGGTAAGCATTTTTTTTGTCATTACAGTTATTAGACAGTTTAACGAGGAACATTAATACTGTTTTTCTCCCCAGATATGCACAAAGATTTGATCCTGGGTTTGGGTTTAATGGTGGCTCATATCCCATACAGCCATTGTATACACCGGTTTTGAATTACAACACTGAATTTCCTCAGCTTGGTTCAGCTCATAGGTCTCCTATTTCTACTGAACACCAACCTGGTGCACTGCCTCAACATTTACCTGGCCCATGGGTCCCACCATCTTCACCTGCAGGAATAGGCTACAGGCCTCCAGATGCAATGATGACTCCATTTAGTCCCAACCATGTGGGGCCTCATGCGGCCTCCACACTCTATATGCAGTATCCATGTCAGCGGCCTGGGATGACATTCATTCATCCTCGTGACCAGATTTATCAACATTACGCACAGGTAAGAAAGTCGTATATCATAGTTAATAACTCAATAGGACACTGATTTTGCAAATAATGTTTCTTGATGACATGTCATTGCAGTCTCAGCAGCAGCAATCTGATGCAAGTTTTGGATTAGCCCGGCCCCGTTGAGGGGCTTGGGCCATGCCTGCACCCTGCCAGAGCTTTCGAATCGCTACACCTAATCTGAGCTGGCCAGGGTGCAGGCATCATCTACCGGGGTTGCTGAGATGAACATAATATTGGAGTTACTATTTGGTTCATGTCATCAATCCTGGTCTTGAGAGCTTCATTTGCTGTAGCTCGTTGGTCCCAACAATTATGTTGACTAGCTCCATGAGAGCTCCGCTTTGCCACTGAGGACCACAAAGAATGGTAAAAAGGAAAGATTGTTGGAGCTGCAAACGTACACCTCTTTTCCAAGCCGAGGTACTTTTTCCTGCATATAAGTGTTTTCTTTTTGCCTATTTTCTCCTGAAAAGGATAAAATAAATGTTTTTTGCAGTTTTTTTAAAGAAAAGATTGTACATTTGTACTTTGATCTTCTCCTGCTTTTCTTAGTAATATGACATTATTTAAAATACATCAAACCGATTAGGCCCACAAGGAAGTGGTCAAAACTGCACTCATCTTGTAATTTTTACTTCACATGGTGTAGCGACTTTTCTTGTGTTTTTGACAGCGTAGTAGGTGACAATCTGGATTTCGGCTTGTGGATTCTTGCGAAAGAAAAAAGGCTTCGATCATCGCTCCTTTCTTGGGTGAAGAGAAGAAAGTGGCTTACAATAACAGTAGTGGATTTGATTGTATAAATCTATGCTTAAAAGTTTGAACTGCTTATGCTTTTTATTACAACGTCAATCGGCATTATTTACTTTTAAAAGAAAACTATTGATTGTGCTTTGCCAGTTTAAGGACCAGACATATGGACCATGGCCTGATGACCATAAACGAATGAACTCTGTACTATGTGATAAGGTAAAGCTAAGCTTGGTAATAGGACAAGAAGGATCGGGTTAAAAGATGTTATGATCAATTTGGTTTTAAGTCAAAATGTGTTCCGACTGGCTTGAGGCGGGTCAAATGAGCAGTTTTACAAGTCGTAATTTGGTTTGTCAGAATGGGCTCTAACCAAATTTGTTCACCTTGAAATTGTCATTTCTATAAAAAGTGTTATAATAGGTTTACCAATTTGTGGCGACAAATGATGGCGAGATTGGTGGCAACGATGGTGGGGTTGGCGGTGGTTGTGATTAAAGTTGTTCAACAAGCTTGCAGCTCGCTCGAAAAAAACTAGCTAAAAAAACTTTTGAAACAACCTGAGCCGAGCCGTCTCATTTTGTAACGAAACCGAGCTCTAGCCAAGCTCGGCTCGTTGGCTAGTTCTTAGGCTCGTTTAGTTTCAAGCTCGAACTAAAGCTGATCTAAGCTGCATCATCTACTTTCAAGCTCAAGCTCGATCCCACCTTAGCTCGACTCGTTTACTGCCCTAGTAGTATTCAGGTGTGTACATGATGGAATACTGGTATTTCTCTCATGGTGAACGAAAATGTAGATTTAGGAATAAAATTATAGAGGTGTGAGTTGGTTGTTCAAAAAATATAAACGTGGCATAACCTATAATTAGTAAAGCCATTTTCTTTTCGGGCTCTTCAAAAGCACAATAACCAATTGTCTATGTCTGTTCTGTTCTTGTTACAAGTTTAATTTATTATTTTTCTATATAAAATGATTTATTTACTCTGTTACGAGCTTACAGTTTAGACAAGTAGAAGTGTACAAGACTAACAATTAGGATGTGTTCCAATTCCAAGCCATCTATAACTTTTATTTATTGTTTATAAAAATGTGACACTAATCGATTTCAAAGTTTGATTAATAGGAAGACATAAAGAGAAAAGACACATTTGCCCACGGTCATCAACTCATTATTTCAATGAGAAGTAATGATTTGGTTAAAAATAATTTCAAACTGAAATAAGTCAAATACTTCAATCTATCTATTCACACCATTTAACTCGGTCTCAGAGGCAAGAAAGGTACTCGGTTGTACCTGCAGAATTGTCAAATTATGCAACATAAAGAGAGGTATGGAAGAAAGATATTCAGCTGAACCAGGAGAACTGCGCTCTGTTTACCGAGTTGAAGTGGAAACTCCGTCATCCTCATTGTGTTAAAAGACACCAACTCAACCTCCAACTCAGTTTCAGTTCCAGTTCCCAGAGAGAACAAATCCAGAAACACCAAACGGGCAGGATTTGCAAGTTTTACAAAACATCGGTTGTCAACCGTTTAATAACACCACCCGTCTTTTCTTGACATTGTCCAGATTTTCTTTAAAAAAATACAGTTTTCTTGACAAATAAAAAGAATGTAGCAAGTAGAACAGTAGAGCTATCAGTTTGTCATACATCTGTTTTGTTCCTAAAATCTTGATGGAAAGTAACTAGTCAATGTTCAATTTTCGGTCAACACTTGAGAATGTTTGGTAAAATGCCTTGAAATGATTATAGGCGATATCTATGTCTTCCTTTCCACATATCTCTCTTACACTGCAGTCATTGAAAAACCCCAAAAATATTGAAAACAAGCAGGAAACAAGAGAATAAAAAAGGCATAGAAGGTAAAGAAAACAAGGTGATGTTCCCAAAGGCTTTAAAAATGGTTATTAAACCTTTGATGATAAATTTGAGTATACCGTTTACTCATAGCTGGAAAAATGGTGGATAAGGTAACGTTTAAAAATCAGTTTGTTGAAATGGGTCATTTTAAATGCGGGTCGGATTTATTACCTGTGCATGGAAAGCTGAGGAATGCCACAATCAACAGTGCGGATACCAATTCCAGAAGCAAGTATAGGACCAATAGTAGACCCACATCCCATATCGTTTCTTACCACAAAATCCTGCATATAAAGGTCAAACAAATTTAGTTGGCTTCTTGGAGATTATAGAGGGGTCCCATTTGGTGCACTTTAACTACTAAATAAATAAAAGAAAACATTAATTACATTAACAATAATTACCTGAGTTGGGAGACTATGAATTTTACCAACTTCTTTAAAAAGAAAAGCGGTAGTTCCACTGGTGGCATAGCGTTGATTTGCATTATGCTTTATCACAAGACCCTTGTGCAGTTCTGGTCGATGGTGTTCTTCGTGTTTGTCCATAAAATTAGGGTGAACTCCATGAGCCATGTCAGCAGAAACTGCAAGAAGATGTAAATGTAAAATAAACTTAATGTGAAAGATAAAGTTATTGATAATGTTATGACATGCCATGGGAAGTTAATGAAATATAAAATAATGCAATATAAATTAACAAATAAAGTTGATACATAATTACAAACCAAGAAATGATTGACGAATTGCACGTTCAATGATGCTCTCCCTAATGTATTGATTAGCCAAGGAATCAGTTATCCGCTTCATGGCTTGAAACATGGTTGGTGCACCAGCACCTTGCATTGAATCAGAACCAACCTATACAACAATATGCAGAAACTAATGATAAAATGTGAACGGCAGAAATAACCGGCATCAACTTTTTGCATTTAAATGAGTACTCTTTGACATGAAAATATTAAGGGCGTTATCAATGAGAGAGTATCCCTACTCCTTAATGGCTGTAAGAAAGTTATTGCCATAAAAAGATTTCCAAAATAAAGAGCATCCAAGGAAATGTCCATGCTGACATTTTAGTGGCAAGAGGTGGCAAAAAGGATGGATTCGGTAACAATTAAAAACAGGTTTAGGTTTAAACTTTAAACAAGAGATCTTTTGAACCTTTTCCCCTTTTTACAATTTTTTCATTAAGTTATGACACAAGTTATAATATTTAAGCAATAACAGAAGTTTCTACAAAATTGATTTAGGAAGTTTTATGCAATATGCCATAGCGGAGTTTAACCTATTTCTTTTTAAGATGTTACTTTATTTTATCTAAGTCGTTAGACCCAATTCATACATAAATGAGTCGAAAATGTCGCATCTAAATGATGGCAAAAAGAATGCCAGCAGGATTAGTTGCAATTAAGCCAGAACCTCAGATTTACTTCTTTGCAGGGAGTTAATCATATTCATAACATTGAACTAGGTCACATTTCCGAAGCTGAAGTACCTCTTCATTATCGAAAAGTGCTACCATTCTAATTGCATGCTCATCTGATAAATCTTTGGGCCCACATGAGTCAACAAGAGCTCTGAGTGCACAAAAACTCGAAGCAAGATTGTCTAATCTTCCAGAAAATATAAACTCATTGTTTGCACCTCCTAGACAGCTAGGTTGTGTATCACATATGTTTAGTTCAATGTTCGCTATGTCATCAACTTCACACCCCAACTCTTCCGATAAAATCTGAATTTTACAATCATCAAACAAGGTTGGTTCCAAAAGCATCATCTGTCCATAAACAATAAAAAAAATGATATCTATTACCTGCATTAGTAGAGGATGATGATAGGATTTATTTTTATCTTTTAAATCTGAGGATGCATCGTCATGCTTTGTTGCCAACAACGGGTTAAGGTGAGTCTCCAAATTAGGCTTAAAACCATCCTGGTTGACCGTACTATTATAACAAAAACAACAAATACAATTACAAAAATAAGAATGAGCTAAAAAACAGATTATCATGTTCACATATATTTCATAAAGCAACAAGAGACAATAGCAAACAAACCGGTCAAGATGAATAGCAAGTGTAGGCACTCGTAAAAGAGGTCGCTTAACTTTAACCAATCTATGCTGAAACGAGCCATCACTAGCTCTCAAAATAACCCTTCCAGCCACACTTAAATCTCGATCAAACCAAGTATGCCATAATCCACCACCATACGTTTGCACATTCACCATAAGATAGTTAGACTTCGACAACGCAGATTTCGGCTTCAGTTTCAGACACGGACTATCAGTGTGCGCAGCAATTACATGGAAACCATTACCAACAGAATACCTGAAAAGCTGAACTATTCAATAATCAAAACATTAACCTAATAAAGACGACGGAAAATTGACCAATGAAAGAAAACAATGGTGAATCACTTTTCTCCTATGGCAAAAGCAACCAAACAGGACATGTTCCGAGTAAAGAAGTAGCGTCCACCGGGTTTAAGCTCCCAGTCATCATTCTCACTAAGATGATGGAATCCAGCGTCAACCAGTTGTCGCTTTGCTTCCGCTGTGTATTCACATGGCGATTATTAAGATAATTATCTTTCAACCTTTTAGGCTATTATCAACTAGTAACAACTAAACACACAAATAATAATGCATATATCGGTAAAAAAAATTATTAATATTCAAATAATAATACATTTAAATATAATAGAATTTGAAACAACAGCAATACCTGTGGCATGAAACTGAGTCCAGGATTCATTGAGATAGTCCAGAAGATCACCAACTATTGATCCACTGGCTGGAGAAATCTACAACAAAAAACTCTTATTATTATACAAAACATTAACATAAAACAGAATGACTCTATTATTACTAGTATAAACGCAAATTGAAATTAAGACGGTTACAATAAAGTAACGTGTAAAGTTACAGGTAAATGAGCAACAAGCTGCGCGCAGTAACTAATAGTAAAAGCGATGCTATTAAAGACAATATGATTGTGGAAATTAGGTAAGGTACCTCGGGAGTGGGAGTGGAGTTGGAACAGAGGGAGGGAGGGAGATGAAGGTTGCGTGTACGAATACGAGTGTTGGTGTGTAATAGAATATTATTATTATTATTATTATTATTATTAGGGTTACTACAGAAGAAGGAATAGGAGGAATTAGATAGTTTGGATGAGATGGAAGAGGGGTTGAGAACAGAAGATGAGTGTTGGAGGAAGTGTAGCCGAGATATGGCTGCCATTGGTGAATCAAGGATGTAATGCCACTCGCATCTTTCTTTGAGGTAATTTAGTTATTTATAAGAATATTAGTGTGCAAAAGTTAAACTGAAAGTATCCAAGGGGGAAAGTGTAAATTCTGTTAACAAGGTGATTTGTCGACATTATACATGAAGGTACTTATCGGTTATTGTTGAAACTTCCAAAAAAGAATTTGTTGTGTATAGGAATATATAATGTGTACAAATCAGCTTACTTATATGTACAACAGTGTTCATTTCAAAACCTATTTTTTGTTGCGAATCAAAGAAACCGCACAATCAGGTTTAATTAAAATGAAGTATGAAAATCTTAAACTTGCTATATAATTTACATGCCTTATAGACTTGTAGATGTATATGAAGAGGTTTCACAGCTTTGAACATGTTATTGATTTTGAGATAAAGAGTCCCGGCTCATTTTAGTCTCATTCTCACGTCTAACTTTAGCACTTCAAAAAAATCACCATCATAATTATTTTACAAGTTGTCTTGGTCAATGGTTATTATACTATAAAGTATTTTCATTTATCCTTGCCACATCCTCCGTGTGTTCGTGAACCATCTCTCCATTTCACATAGGTCTATAGGCATCGAAAGATATCCTGGTTGGAGATGGTATTAAGACTAATATTAGACCATTTACAATGAAAAAATATGGTAATGATGTTACTTTTTTTTTTTACAATAATGGCCTTAGCAAGTCAGCGACAAATAAATTCGCTTTGTTACATTTAGATATAATCATAGAGATGGAATCAATTAAACACTATAGTTAGTATGATTATAAGGGGTCCTTATGTTGACACACCCTCAACTTGTATCTACACTAATAATATGTATATTTAGTAGATAATATATGTATTTAAATTAGAAGATTTGATGTAACTAATTCCTCCTTGATTTGAGGAATTATCTTTGTATCTTGTAATTATTTATACCCAAGGGAATAGAATGAGAAGGCAATCTTTCCCACAAACTTTCATGGTATCACATTGTTGATCGATCCCTACCCTAACCTCCCTGCTTCCGCCGCCGCTGCTGCATACTTGCGCCGGCCACCCTCTGCTACTCTCTTATCTTTTTTACCTCCTTCTCCTTCCATTCCCATGGACTCTAAATCTCTACACCCCGCACTCGCCGTAACCAACATCAAGACCCACATCCCCCTTGTCCTCGAGAAAGACTCATCCCACTACACCACCTCGAAGACCCTCTTCGAGGTTCACTGCCAGGCGTTTGAGGTCTATGACCACCTTGCGCCGAAGCCTGCCTTCGCTCCTCATGCTCCATCCTCCTCTGATGCGGCTGAAGTCGCTCAAGCAGCAGCCGCGGCTGCTGCCGCTGAGCAGCTTTGGGCTCGCGTCGATGCACTCGTGAAGCAATGGATCTACGCGACAATTTCTCAACCTCTTCTTCGCACTATCCTACAACCGGGTCAGACTGCTTATGATGCCTGGATGGCGGTCGCCAGTGAATTCAACGACAACCAAAATACTCGTGCAATTTTTCTGGGACAGGAGTTTGCAAACCTGTGCCTCGAAAACTTCTCTTCCATGGGTGACTACTGTGATCATGCGAAACACCTGGCTGACCAACTGGCAAGCGTCGGTTCCCCAGTTGATAATCGGATGTTGGTTCTCAAGGTGTTGACAGGACTGACGGAACAGTATGATAGTATCTCCACGGTGTTGCAAAACTGAGATCCGCTCCCGCTTTTCAACGAGGTACGTTCCCGCCTCAACCTCGAAGAGAGCAAAAAGAAGCGCCAACACACGAGGGCCTCCACCGCTGCTGCCACAGCGCTCCATACCACCACCCACACCACCCCGAAACCTCCCTCAGCCCCTACTACCTCATCGCAACACACACAACCACCCAACCAAACCAACAGGCCGCGTGGAGCCCGTGGCAGGGGACGCAACAGGCCCACTAATGGGCAGCCCAGAACCTACGGTAATACCCAACCAGGCCCAAGTCATCCCTATATTGTCTTTCCTAGCAATTGGACTGCTTCCCAGTGGGCTTCGGTCCTGAACAGCAAGTCGGGTGCCCCGCCATGCCCTTACCCGACCAGGCCCAACTCTCAGACTTCTCAAGGGATACTTGGCCCACGGCCCGATCAGGCGCATCACACCACTTATTCTCCAACCGACATTGAGCAGGCACTCTACTCTTTAGCTCTCAACCCACCAGATCATGGCGTGATGGACACCGGGGCATCATCTCATTCGGCCAACGAACAAGGTATATACTCCCCGTCTAACTTTAATACTTGCACTAATAAAAATATTGTTGTTGGTAATGGCATGTCTATACCTGTCGTGGCCCAAGGCAACCAAGTCCTCCCACCTCCCTACCCCCCTCTAAAACTAAATAATGTCCTTTTTGCTCCCCAAATTATAAAAAATCTTATTTCCGTTCGACGCCTTACCACTGACAACTTAGTGACTGTCGAATTTGACCCTTTTGGCTTTCTTGTGAAGGATCTCAAAACTCGGGCTCCTATCCTACGATGCAATAGCACCGGCGATCTTTATCCCCTCACTGAACCTTTGCCACTCAAGAACTCTTCACCAACCTCCCTTGTTGCTGTTTCTCAAGATCGCTGGCACCAACGATTGGGTCATCCCGGAAATAATTTACTTCAGTCTTTGAAACTTTCTTCTTTTATTGATTATGGAAAACTGAATAAGACACTTTGTCAATCTTGCGTTTTTGGCAAGAGTGTTAAATTGCCATTTTATGATTCTGTTAATTCTACTAGTAATGCGTTTGACATTGTTCACAGTGATTTATGGACTTCCCCCATACTTAGTACGGGGGGTCATAAATATTACATTTTATTTTTGGATGATTTTACAAACTTTTTGTGGACCTTTCCCCTATCTAACAAATCGCAAGTCTACCACACCTTCACCAATTTTCACAATTTAATTCGTACACAATTTGAGCGTAAAATCAAACAATTCCAATGTGACAATGGCACTGAATATGCAAATCAGAATTTCAAAAATTTTTGTAATCATAATGGCATGCATTTTCGTTTTTCATGTCCCTATACCTCCTCCCAAAACGGTAAAGCGGAACGCAAAATCCGCACCATTAATAACATGGTTAGAACCTTACTTGCCCAAGCCTCTCTACCTCCCAACATGTGGCATCATGCCCTTGAAACCGCCACATATCTTCATAACATTCTCCCAAGCAAACTTCACCACTTTAAATCCCCTACCACTCTCCTTTACCAATGCCTTCCCGAATACGAACACCTTCGTGTGTTCGGATGCCTTTGCTACCCCATTACCCCATCAACCAAAATACACAAACTCAATTTCCGATCCCACCCGTGTGTGTTTCTTGGGTACCCCAACAATCATCGCGGGTACAAATGCCTTGACCTTAGCTCACACCAAATAATCATTTCTCGTCATGTGTACTTCGAGGAATCGATTTTCCCCTTCGCCATCCAATCGCCCACCTCCTCCCCATCCTATGATTTTTTAAATCCTACCATCAATCCCCTCGTTTGGGATCACCTTCGCCACACTCACTCCACAACTCCCCCCACCCGTACCTCCTGTTACCCCTAACCAGCCTTCACCCTCTACCCAATCCACAACCGGCCCAACTCACACCTCTCCCACCCAACCCACAACACCTATACCTGGCCCTATTATAAACCAGTCCACTACCGGCCCACTCCAGGCCCAACTTCCCCAGCCCACACCATCACCAGACCACACCCAACAGGCCGCACCATCTCCTCCCCTTGTGTCGCCGGCCCAGCCCAATAGCACTCATATGCCGTGCACTTCTCAGCCTTCTACCTCCACGGCACCCACTCCTGTGCCGCCACCTCCCCCTACTCGGTCGATGCACACTCGCTCCATGAGTGGCATTCACAAGCCCAAACACTTTCTTAACCTCCACACCTCCACTATTGTCCCGATTCCCAAAACACCCCAGGTTGCCTTGTCCACTCCAGAATGGCACACTGCCATGACCAATGAATTTAGTGCACTTATTAAAAATAAGACCTGGGAGCTTGTACCTAGGACCCCCGATATGAATATTATTCGTTGCATGTGGTTGTTTAAACATAAATTCAGGTCAGATGGCAGCTTGGAGCGTTACAAGGCTCGGTTAGTCTGTGATGGGCGCAAGCAACAACAGGGTATTGATTGCGGCGAGACATTTAGTCCGGTGGTCAAACCTTCCACCATTCGGCTCATACTCTCTCTAGCTCTCTCCAAGTCATGGAACATTAATCAACTGGATGTCACTAATGCGTTCCTTCATGGCAACTTGGAAGAGACAGTTTACATGCATCAACCAATTGGTTTTCGTCATCGGGACTTCCCTGATCATGTTTGTCGCTTGCGCAAGTCCTTATATGGCCTCAAGCAGGCCCCTCGTGCCTGGTACCAGCGGTTCACAGATTTTGTCACCACTCAGGGCTTTCGTCAGAGTAAATCGGATAACTCGTTGTTCATTTATCACTGTGGCTCAGAGACAGCTTATCTGCTCATCTATGTTGACGACATTATCCTCACCACATCCTCTGAGGCCCTTCGCATCCGGTTACTTGACACACTATCGGGTGAGTTTGCTATGAAGGATTTGGGTCCGCTGTCTTATTTCTTGGGTATTCACGTCACCAGGGACGGGGACAGGATGTTTCTCTCTCAGCAGGCCTATGTTCGGGATATGTAACACCCCAAAACCCTTTGTTCGCCTAACTACGCCATTAGGCGTGCTTAACAAAATAATAACACGAGACTTAGAGGATAATAATATGGGTTATATTCTAACATGGAAATAACCTAGTTAATAATATTATGTTTATAAATTAATAAAAGGTGTTTGAAACTAGCTTATGAGTTAGTTTTATACAAAAATGACAGTGGGATAACTTGAGGGACCATTGTTGCCAAATGACAAAGTGAGTTTTATTAATAATAATAAAACAATAAAAACACACACTTGGTGTGTGTGTGTGTGTCGTGAGTTATGATCAGGAGATCATATTCTCCAACAACCAAACCCTAAACCTCAAGCTCAAGCTCAATCCAAGCCAAAATCAAGGGGCTTTCAGCGCATGAGCAAGAAACGGGTCATATGGGTCCTAAACTACAACAAGGTACCTTTAATTCGTGTTGAATTTGATGTTAAACTCGTTTTTGATTTGGGTCAAAATCTAGGGTTTTGGCAAAACGTGAATTTATGAGTTGTTAGAGGTTTCTCTAGCTTTAGGGAGCCTCAATTAGGTATAATTCGGTTATGAATCACATTCTACATGTGCATTTGATTTTGACCATATGATTATGTGAATATGTAAGATTTGGGGTTTAACCTCTAGGTTGAATCAACTTATATCTAGTAATCTTTGTGACTCTTAGGAGTTGTTAATATGAGAAATTTAGGCAAAATGGTCTAAATAATGTATTATGATGATGATTAGACAAATGGTTATGTTTTGGCTAATCTTGAGCTTTAAAACTAAACAAATTGGTGGGTGCACACCAAGTGTTCGATTAAATGCCAAGTTGGTGAACACTAGTGAAACTATGAAGTTAGAATCATGTAAGAGCTATCAATCGTATGTGATATTGGTTTGTAATAAGCCAAGTTAATCGGATATTCTATATAAGAAAATGGCTATGGATTTAGCTATAAATGGGTAATGAATACATGATTTATGGATAGTGAATTAAATCCATGTTATGTATTCTAATAATCAAGTTTGACATATCCCTAAGTAGGTACAAGAACTAGGGATGCAAACGGGTCAAACGGATGCAAGCAATGCGTATGGAAGCAGGAACGGATATGAGGTAAGTTTTACTTACACCAATATACTATACTATAACATAGCTTAATTGTTATAAATATTAGTTTTAAATCTTGAGTGCGAGGTAAAAATAAACCCTAAGGGGTAGAATCTATTAAGTGGGTCGCCATATGTGCACTCAATACAAAATGTGGTTTATGACCTTAATCGAGGTAATGAGTTATGACCAAATGGAGAAATCCATCAAACGGGTCAACTAATAAAGATATGTGAGAAATGATGTTTTAATCCAATTAAATCAATTTAATGAAGTTGTTAAGCATGTTGTTAAATGGGTCAAGTTGGTGACACTTGAACCATATATAAAAACTTGGATAACTTAGTATTATGAACGACGTGTCTAAACGGATCAAATGGTGATATCCTCACCATGTGAGTCCAATACTTGATGCTTGTATTTCAAGCAATAAGATTCATGAGGTTAAACGGATCAAATGGCAAGGTATTACCATTTGAGTTTCGAGGAATTAATGTGTATATTTAGAAAGCACGCAGGTAGATGCATTTGCGCATGCACGCTTGATGCTAAGAATCGTGGAGGATACGCACAAGGTATGAGAATGGGTCAACGCCACCTGGTAAGTCCGTAGTTGAATAAACGCCTTCGGGCGAAGCAACATAGGTGATAAAAGTACTCACATGAGGTGTGGGTGCCAATCAAGTAAGTTATTTTCATAACTGTGTCAAATGCGCGCTAATGCGCTTAGAATTGACTAAACAAGTGAAAACTTGAGAAAGGATAAAACTCTAAGTCCGGAAGGACTTAGAGGTTTTTAAACAAGTCATTGAGTCAAAAACATTGGATTTGAAACAAGAAGTTTCGCCACGAATGGCTAAATTGAAAGATTTGGTCATGAGGGGCATTTTGGGGATTTAAAGGATTAATAAAGGTTGATTCTAAGAATCTAAGTCGTAATGAAACAAATCGGACAAACGCTTTTGTTGATCAAGTGTCTAATGACTTGACAACTCAAACGGTATGCAATTTAAGTGGTCAAAAGTGCCTTGTTTGATTTAAGGCCTTAATGGGTCAAATTGGGTAAAAGTCGCCATAAACATTCAAAACTAAGAACCGGATCGTGGCGACATAAACCGGACCATAATTTCAGTCAAACAAAGGTTTATTTAGTCGGTAAGTCATTACTTAGGCTTCGGGAATCATCAAATGCAGTTGCGATATGATTCCCATGCTTAAAAGTCACCAAACAAACATCAGAGGCTTCGCGCGGCCGCTCACAGGGGTCGCGCGGCCGCTCACAGCACACAGCGAATTGAAAAAAATGATCAGAAGCTTCGCGCGGCCGCGCGATAAAAGCGACCGGCCGCGCGCTTTGACCTGCATGTCAGCGCGATCTTTAAAATTCAATATAAAATCGTAGAAAAATCGTTAGGAGGTGTTCTTTATATGCCTGGAAAGCTCTCGGAGCGTAGAACAATTCTCATTTGAAAGTCGAAGTCGGATTTTGGGTTTTAGAAGGGGTAAAAGCGATCCGAACAGCTGCTGCGCAAAAGTCGCAGTAGTTTGTTCTCCTGAATAAGGGCCGTTCGGCCTGGTTCGTTCCGTTTCGACGTGTAACGACTCCCATACTAGTTTAATTGTATTATTGACAACCCACTAACCATTCTTTGGGTGGTGGTGCTAGGTAAACATTTGATGGACGTCCCGGAGCAAGGATCAAGTCACGAGAAGAACCGAACACGCCCGAACACTCATCAAGCTTCCGCAATAGAATTCAAGGAACTCCCGTTAAAACGCTAAATCTTAGAGTATGTTTTAACTACTAAAACGTAAAAATTTGTGGGAATCAAATATGTATTTGATCTTAATGGTTTGAGTTTATAATAAATATCAAAGTTTTAATCGGGAGTGGTTTAAGTAAGGTCAAAACCCGTAAGATTAGACGTTAATCACGTGATTACGGGTTAGGGTCTTACAAGTGGTATCAGAGCCATAGGTTTGAGGGATTCGAGTGTCGAGAAAGATACTTGGACTCAAACCGTGCGCTCAAAGTGTTGGAGGGTGTTCGGTTCGAGACTTGATCGACGAATCCGGTAAGTAATACCTATAATAAACATCCGTTTTGATCGGAAATTATTATAGGTAATCAATAGTGTTATCGTGTAGATACACGCTATCTCAAAAGCTTGATAAGGAAATGGTTAGGTACTCATGGGGCCTATCCAAAAGATTGATTCGGGCAACGATAATCTCGTATAACAAGAATTCTAACATCACTATTGCAGTGATGCATACTAATACTGAAATGTCATGTTACTAATTAATTGAAATTATAAATGTGACAGGGATGATAACATCTTATTTGATCGAGAGAGGATCAAATGATTCACCAAACGAGGTTGTAGAGGTTTCGGGAGCACGGCTGACAGCATGCTCACTAAGGACCAAGTCAAGTAATGACTCGGGCTAATGGATCAGTAACGAAAGGGAACACGGGAGCAAGTATCAAACAGGTACATGCTCGAAACCATAGTAGGTGCATTAGTATGCAATTATCACCTGAAGAGTGGTAATTGCATATGCAAGCAATAGGAAAAATGTGAAAGGTGCATAGTTCACGATAATGAACGATCAATGCACAAACTTAACTTGAACATCGAGACCGGGTTGGGGGTAATCATCCCCAAACTAATGTTTAGAAAGGCGTTGTGATCATACCAACGAGTGTGATCACACAAAGCTTATTAATTTGAAAACGCATCGCTTTTTCTTAATGAATAAAGGTAAAAACCTAACATTGAATAATTTATCAAGGAGGGGTTTTACCAAATAAAATAGGGGGCACAAGCATGAGCTGAAATTTTGTTTGCATAGGGTGTGATGCCTTAATTGTAATAAGTCTGTGCGTACCATATGCGAATTACTTACCCTGGCCAGGTAAGTGTTAAACATATGATACCATGGGTTTCTTATGATTAATACATATACAACCTATGTAACAAAGGCTTAGTAAGTGTGAGGTGCCGGGGGATTTTGGACGTAGTCCACTGTCTAACACGGCAGGGATGCGATCCATGCAAGACCTTGAGCGAGGCACCAGCTAGAATACGCTGGGCTAGCAAAGAGGACAACAAACCGGAGCGTTTGGACGTAGTCCACTGTCTAACACGGCAGGGATGCGAACCATGCCAGACCTTGAGCGAGGCACCAGCTAGAATACGCTGGGCTAGCAAAGAGGACAACAAACTGGAGCGTTTGGACGTAGTCCACTGTCTAACACGGCAGGGATGCGAACCATGCAAGACCTTGAGCGAGGCACCAGCTTATACGCTGGGCTAGCAAAACGGGCAATATACGATACAAGTTATCCTGGGTTGATACAAAGATTGACTTGAACCTTAATCAAGGTTTAGTCATAAAGAGATTCAGTTTGGAAATAGACTTGAACCATAATCAAGGTTAAGTCATAATTAAACTCGGACTTTTATAGAAGGTTAAATTCGTAAAGAGGGACTTGAACCTTAATCAAGGGTTGAGTCAAAATCACATTCGGGTAAGTCGTGAATCTCCGGATTATGACATAAACAGCGGGATTGGGCCGTGATAAATCAGTAATTCTTTCAACCCTCGGGTTAAGGATGAAAAAGGGTGTAAACTGCAAAAACATTAGATTGTATCGTTGGTACAATTTAAAGCAAATTATGATAATCGGATTGTGTAGTTATTACAATCTGATGCAAACCGTGATAATAAGAGATTAGTCGATACAATACGTTGTAATGACGAATCAACACCAGGTTTTATAAAAAGGAAACCGACCTCAATTTATATTGAGACCGGTAATTAGAAAGAGGACTTTTAGAAACTAAGCGTTCTAAATATATATAAACGATTTGAAACCTAAAAATCAAAAGTCTTTAAACGGGTCGGTTGGGGCGATGACCACCAATCGAGTTAGCAAACGGGAACTTGGGTAAACCAAATAAATGGCAAATTCTTAAAATAGGGATTAGCCAAACAAAGGAAAATGTTAGTGTAAAGCAAGGTTTGTTTATAACATCATAGCAAACCAAGAAGAAACGAGGGTTGGATTCGGGGATGAATCCAAGAAGCTAGAAAACGGCTATGTTAAAAAGCCGGGTTAGTCTTGGAAACCAAGACAAATTACTTGTTAGAAATAGACGCATAGACATGTATGCATATGCATGCTACAATCGAGTATTGCAGCAGATACCCTAAGGTGCATGATAGTATGGCCCCTTAAACATTACATCATTCGGGATAATAGTAGACGAGGATAGTCTACGGATCTAGAGAAGACCTATGAGAACATAAGTAGCTAAGATGTCAGGTAGGGGGTAAGTATGTAGATATTGCCCCTTGTTAACCGAAATAATAGAATGACTCAAGTCATATTATGAAAGCTAAGGCTTCCATATAATAAAAGTTAGAAAGCCGAGTAAAGGGATACAAACAATAAATATATAGTACTACTCGTTAGACTATAGAATGTCAAGAGATTGACCGGTGCTCAAAATTGATTAGAGACACTAAAATTCTTTGGTGTAACCAAAGCAACAACACAAGAAAGGTTTCGAGGACGAAACCTTTTTAAGGGGGGTAGACTTGTAACACCCCAAAACCCTTTGTTCGCCTAACTACGCCATTAGGCGTGCTTAACAAAATAATAACACGAGACTTAGAGGATAATAATATGGGTTATATTCTAACATGGAAATAACCTAGTTAATAATATTATGTTTATAAATTAATAAAAGGTGTTTGAAACTAGCTTATGAGTTAGTTTTATACAAAAATGACAGTGGGATAACTTGAGGGACCATTGTTGCCAAATGACAAAGTGAGTTTTATTAATAATAATAAAACAATAAAAACACACACTTGGTGTGTGTGTGTGTGTCGTGAGTTATGATCAGGAGATCATATTCTCCAACAACCAAACCCTAAACCTCAAGCTCAAGCTCAATCCAAGCCAAAATCAAGGGGCTTTCAGCGCATGAGCAAGAAACGGGTCATATGGGTCCTAAACTACAACAAGGTACCTTTAATTCGTGTTGAATTTGATGTTAAACTCGTTTTTGATTTGGGTCAAAATCTAGGGTTTTGGCAAAACGTGAATTTATGAGTTGTTAGAGGTTTCTCTAGCTTTAGGGAGCCTCAATTAGGTATAATTCGGTTATGAATCACATTCTACATGTGCATTTGATTTTGACCATATGATTATGTGAATATGTAAGATTTGGGGTTTAACCTCTAGGTTGAATCAACTTATATCTAGTAATCTTTGTGACTCTTAGGAGTTGTTAATATGAGAAATTTAGGCAAAATGGTCTAAATAATGTATTATGATGATGATTAGACAAATGGTTATGTTTTGGCTAATCTTGAGCTTTAAAACTAAACAAATTGGTGGGTGCACACCAAGTGTTCGATTAAATGCCAAGTTGGTGAACACTAGTGAAACTATGAAGTTAGAATCATGTAAGAGCTATCAATCGTATGTGATATTGGTTTGTAATAAGCCAAGTTAATCGGATATTCTATATAAGAAAATGGCTATGGATTTAGCTATAAATGGGTAATGAATACATGATTTATGGATAGTGAATTAAATCCATGTTATGTATTCTAATAATCAAGTTTGACATATCCCTAAGTAGGTACAAGAACTAGGGATGCAAACGGGTCAAACGGATGCAAGCAATGCGTATGGAAGCAGGAACGGATATGAGGTAAGTTTTACTTACACCAATATACTATACTATAACATAGCTTAATTGTTATAAATATTAGTTTTAAATCTTGAGTGCGAGGTAAAAATAAACCCTAAGGGGTAGAATCTATTAAGTGGGTCGCCATATGTGCACTCAATACAAAATGTGGTTTATGACCTTAATCGAGGTAATGAGTTATGACCAAATGGAGAAATCCATCAAACGGGTCAACTAATAAAGATATGTGAGAAATGATGTTTTAATCCAATTAAATCAATTTAATGAAGTTGTTAAGCATGTTGTTAAATGGGTCAAGTTGGTGACACTTGAACCATATATAAAAACTTGGATAACTTAGTATTATGAACGACGTGTCTAAACGGATCAAATGGTGATATCCTCACCATGTGAGTCCAATACTTGATGCTTGTATTTCAAGCAATAAGATTCATGAGGTTAAACGGATCAAATGGCAAGGTATTACCATTTGAGTTTCGAGGAATTAATGTGTATATTTAGAAAGCACGCAGGTAGATGCATTTGCGCATGCACGCTTGATGCTAAGAATCGTGGAGGATACGCACAAGGTATGAGAATGGGTCAACGCCACCTGGTAAGTCCGTAGTTGAATAAACGCCTTCGGGCGAAGCAACATAGGTGATAAAAGTACTCACATGAGGTGTGGGTGCCAATCAAGTAAGTTATTTTCATAACTGTGTCAAATGCGCGCTAATGCGCTTAGAATTGACTAAACAAGTGAAAACTTGAGAAAGGATAAAACTCTAAGTCCGGAAGGACTTAGAGGTTTTTAAACAAGTCATTGAGTCAAAAACATTGGATTTGAAACAAGAAGTTTCGCCACGAATGGCTAAATTGAAAGATTTGGTCATGAGGGGCATTTTGGGGATTTAAAGGATTAATAAAGGTTGATTCTAAGAATCTAAGTCGTAATGAAACAAATCGGACAAACGCTTTTGTTGATCAAGTGTCTAATGACTTGACAACTCAAACGGTATGCAATTTAAGTGGTCAAAAGTGCCTTGTTTGATTTAAGGCCTTAATGGGTCAAATTGGGTAAAAGTCGCCATAAACATTCAAAACTAAGAACCGGATCGTGGCGACATAAACCGGACCATAATTTCAGTCAAACAAAGGTTTATTTAGTCGGTAAGTCATTACTTAGGCTTCGGGAATCATCAAATGCAGTTGCGATATGATTCCCATGCTTAAAAGTCACCAAACAAACATCAGAGGCTTCGCGCGGCCGCTCACAGGGGTCGCGCGGCCGCTCACAGCACACAGCGAATTGAAAAAAATGATCAGAAGCTTCGCGCGGCCGCGCGATAAAAGCGACCGGCCGCGCGCTTTGACCTGCATGTCAGCGCGATCTTTAAAATTCAATATAAAATCGTAGAAAAATCGTTAGGAGGTGTTCTTTATATGCCTGGAAAGCTCTCGGAGCGTAGAACAATTCTCATTTGAAAGTCGAAGTCGGATTTTGGGTTTTAGAAGGGGTAAAAGCGATCCGAACAGCTGCTGCGCAAAAGTCGCAGTAGTTTGTTCTCCTGAATAAGGGCCGTTCGGCCTGGTTCGTTCCGTTTCGACGTGTAACGACTCCCATACTAGTTTAATTGTATTATTGACAACCCACTAACCATTCTTTGGGTGGTGGTGCTAGG
This sequence comes from Ambrosia artemisiifolia, assembly GCA_032199755.1. Classification (NCBI taxonomy): domain Eukaryota; kingdom Viridiplantae; phylum Streptophyta; class Magnoliopsida; order Asterales; family Asteraceae; genus Ambrosia; species Ambrosia artemisiifolia. The sequence goes on from CM063517.1 coordinate 5,935,637, forward strand.
TAAACATTTGATGGACGTCCCGGAGCAAGGATCAAGTCACGAGAAGAACCGAACACGCCCGAACACTCATCAAGCTTCCGCAATAGAATTCAAGGAACTCCCGTTAAAACGCTAAATCTTAGAGTATGTTTTAACTACTAAAACGTAAAAATTTGTGGGAATCAAATATGTATTTGATCTTAATGGTTTGAGTTTATAATAAATATCAAAGTTTTAATCGGGAGTGGTTTAAGTAAGGTCAAAACCCGTAAGATTAGACGTTAATCACGTGATTACGGGTTAGGGTCTTACAGGATATTATTCATCGGGCTGCCATGGACTCTTGCAAACCGGTTTCCACACCGGTTGACACTCAGTCCAAACTCTCTGCTGATGCCGGTCCTCCTCATGATGACCCGGCGACTTTTCGCAGTCTGGCTGGCGCCTTACAGTATCTCACGTTCACTCGCCCTGACATCTCTTATGCAGTTCAGCAGATTTGTATGCATATGCATGATCCCAGACAGGACCATTGGAACGCTTTGAAGCGTATTATCCGCTATCTTCAGGGAACCATGGATCACGGTCTTCATCTAGGTCCTGTTCCTCGTCTTTCCTTGGTCGCCTACACTGATGCTGATTGGGCTGGATGCCCCGACACACGTCGTTCCACCTCAGGATATTGTGTTTACTTGGGTGACAACCTTATCTCATGGTCCTCAAAACGACAGTCCACCATCTCCAGGTCTAGTGCTGAAGCCGAGTATCGAGGCGTTGCAAATGTTGTGGCAGATATTTGTTGGTTGCGTAACTTGTTATTGGAACTTCAACACCCTCTCTCGCGCGCCACTCTGGTGTACTGTGACAACGTTAGTGCCATCTATCTCTCGGGCAATCCGGTGCAGCATCAGCGCACGAAACATATTGAGCTGGATATTCATTTCGTTCGTGAGCAGGTTCAACGAGGACATGTTCGTGTCTTACACGTGCCCTCCAGACATCAGATAGCAGATATCTTCACCAAAGGCCTTCCTCGAGTTCTGTTTGACGATTTTCGGTCCAGCCTCAACATCGGTCCTCCCGACGTTTCGACTGCGGGGGTGTAATAATATGTATATTTAGTAGATAATATATGTATTTTTTTTTTTTAGTAGATAATATATGTATTTAAATTAGAAGATTTGATGTAACTAATTCCTCCTTGATTTGAGGAATTATCTTTGTATCTTGTAATTATTTATACCCAAGGGAATAGAATGAGAAGGCAATCTTTCCCACAAACTTTCATACACACCCTCCTCCCCTATACGCCGCGTCTAGGGTCATACGCGACATATAGGATCGGACAATGACAAATATTAGGGCCCCCCTGTACTTCACTTGTTAGACCTATATGCCATGTATGACCCTATAAGCAACGTATAGGTCTAACAACACGCGTGACTGATGGGCATTAATGACGTGTTGGAGTTTGTGCACTCATCTATACGCCGTGTATAGCCCTATACGCAGTGTATAGGTGGGTGTGTAAATAATTTTGAAGATGTGCCATTACCATGACCATAAAAACACAAATACAAAAAAAAAGTGTAAAAGTAAACATCCTTAAGGGTCAGTTTGTGAAAACAAAATAGATAAGGGAGGTTTGTATAAAAATATAGTATGCGAACAAACTATAGACAATAATAATAACTGCCAGTCCGAAGCCAAAACCAAAAAGCGAGTGTGAGGCTGTGAGCTACCCTTCCTTGAGAGCCAATGGCGGGAACTCTTCAAACCCTAACTAACATCCTTAATCCACTCACCGGAACCCTTCATCTCCGGTCTCTTAACTCTATATCTAACAATCGCTCCTTCCACGTCATCAATTACTCGTTGATGCACAAGAAGGCTCGTTCAGTTACAAGAACACTCATTATTAAAAATCACACAAATTCCAATCAGGTTCTTTTCGTTTTTGTCATGATTATTAATCTCATTGGAACAGTTTCATTAAAATTGAATTGAATTGGATTGGATTTAGGCTATGTGTTGCGCGTTTACTAAAAAGTGTGCCACGTGTGAGAAGGAAGTGAGACTTTAACTAACTCACACTTTATTTATTTATTATACGGTTGCTCGTTTTGGTATTCGGGGTGGCTTTGATGAGCTGGCGTGGGGCGTTAACCCACAGCGAACAATCATATACGTACAATTATCATTTATTAACGGTTAGTTGTTCATTTGAAGTCAACATTAATTGTGGTGATTTCAGATTCAGGGAAATGGTGGTCCTGATCTACCTGCTCAAAAGTCTGGTATATTGCGCTTTTCGGCTGTGGTAGAACCTGTATTGAGTTTCGCTTCTAACAATTTTCTTCCGCTAGGTATAATATGATATGTTTCGTCAATATGTACGCTTCGGTTATTTATGATCTGTTTCAGCCAGCATTGGTTAGTAAGATATCTAGTATGTTTGATATTGTGCAGCTCTTATTGGTGGAGTAGCATTGGGCCTTGCAAATCCGGTTCCTGGTTGTCTTGCTCATAGATATCAGTTATCTAAAGTCAGCACTTTCGGGATATTTATCATATCAGGCAAGAAGCTAAGGGTATTAGCTACTGCTCGGTTTACTTTTTATCAGCTTATTCTCTGCCTTTTCATGATACAGGATTGACGCTTCGTAGTGAGGATATTAGTGCAGCTGCTGAAGCTTGGCCGGTTGGACTCTTCGGGCTGGTAAAGTGTCATTTTGGTTTTTATAGGTTTAGTAATATTAATTGTAACCGTTATTATAAATATGAATGATAAAGAAGTTTCAATATTTACACGTTTGTTACGGCAGGCCTCAATTTTATTGTTAACTCCCAACCTTTCCAGAATAATCCTACAACTTCACCTCCAACCTCAAGAATTTGTTACGGGTGTGTCCATCAGTCAAAATTGTGTATAGTTTTGCTACCATTAACTCTTTATCTTATCTGTACTTTTTTTCCATTACAGGACTGGCTTTATTTAGCTGTATGCCTACAACATTATCAAGTGGAGTTGCTCTAACCCGGGTTGTTAATAGTTATAGTAAATTCATTTAATTACTACCAAGCTTTGCATCATTGTATTTCTGATAATATAGTTGACTGTGTTCGACCCACAAATGCAGCTTGCTGGAGGAAATGCTGCATTGGCTCTTGCAATGACTGTAACATCTAGTTTGTTAGCTATTCTAATTGTAAGTTTAAATGCTATGAACCTTTATATCCCTGTTATAGACTATCAGCATTCTCTGAAGTGACACAATTAACAAAATAGCAGATTATTTCCAACTCATTATACTAGGTTCTTCAAATCATGTAAAGGAAAAACTCAAAAAGAACTGATTGGTGACTGTATCTCTTTGTAGCTGCCGTTTTCCATATCGAAGCTGATAGCTTGTGGGCTGGGTGCAACTGTCCCAACTGAAAAATTGTTCAGACGGCTTATCTTCACACTTTTGATACCTTTGATGCTGGGAAAGGTAATACCTTTTGTTGCCACTTTGGGGGACCTCATCAAATATCACAAATTCTTTAATCATGCAGTGGAAGTATCATGCCTTATTCTTGTAGAAAGGTAGAATAGAGCAATTGTCATGCATATATTGTGCTTTAGACTGTACAATGTAGAGTGTGATGACGCCTGTTACATGTTCAGGTTTAAAAAAGGTAATTTTGGTTTCTTGACAGGCTTTTCGGGAATCCTTTAAAGGTGATTTTTCTCTCTTCGTAATTTCCAAGTTATTGAGAATTTCAATTTTTAGAACTGAATCCTTGAAAGACAACCACGCTTTGCAGCTTAAAAAACGAAAAAGTTGTAAATGAATATAGGTTGTCAACTAATGACACTGCCAAATTGTTGTTGTATGCATTCATCTTCATCACATTTTACAAGTGAAGTAACCAAGATCTCAAATCATAATGAGTGTCTTCTTAAATATCGAAATTCATATGTATTGCAGGTTTGGCAGATTTTGCTGATAACAACCGTAAGCTCTTATCTGTGTTGAGTGTATTATTACTCAGTTGGGTAAGCCTACACTTCACTCATCACATTCTTGCTATGTATTTTCTCAATTTAAATCCAATCTTAAGTTACTAAATATCATAATCTTATTCAGGTCCCATGGATACAAGTAAGCAGATCAAGGTCCTTGCTTCTAATGGTTAAACCGGCAGCTTTTCTTGCAGCTGTCATGATGGGAATGTATGTTTTCCTGAATCCCTACATATTCATATGTTTTTGTTCCTCTTTTACTTATTGTAGGTGCATGTTTTGATGATGTAGAGAATAAAATCGAGAATATTTTTATTTATGTTCCCACTCGTCCTAAAGTAACATAACTGGAATGTGTAGATTTAGCAGTACACCATCATCTAATTTGAATATCTGCAGGCTTCTTCACCTCATACTGTTAGGTTTCAATGCCATATCAATACGGTGCCTCTGTGCACTATCTGGTGGTAGAAAATCAATTTTTGCAAAGAAGGAAAATTTCACTGCCCTTTTACTTGTTGCTAGTCAGGTAACATATTATCACTAGCAGTATTATTATTACTTATTACCCGTGTCAAATACTGTTATTATTATTTTTTTTTTTTTTGAAAAAATGTAATGGTGAAAACTGATTTGTAGAAAGCGTTACCAGTGCTGGTTGCAGTGGTGGATCAACTAAGTAGTACTTTTGGTGAATCAGGTTTACTGATCATTCCCTGTATTGCAGCACATTTAAACCAGGTTTACCACTGCATGCTAGTCTCTCTCTTATTCACTTAAATATGCATTTAAAAACCAATCAGGCAGCATTTAAAAATCTAAATGCTTTTGGTTTAGATCGTAATGGACTCTATCCTTGTAAGCTATTGGAACAAAAATGAGCAGTTACTTGGCAATACCAAGGTCGCATGAGACTTCAGTGATCGAAGAAACAACAAAATCTTTTCAAGTCGGTATGTTGTTCTTCATATTCCACTCAAATGTGACCACAGCAGGAACTTAAGTGTTAAGTGTCATTACCTATTTACCATGCCCTCAGGTAAATTTATATGTATCTTAGTAGGGTATTATTCTTTAACAAACATGAGTCAAATAGCTGAAAATATCAAAATTATCAAAAAATATTATTTTGATTGTGTGAGGGAGGAACATTTAGACTAGGCACGTGTTAACTTAGCGTTAGCAACAGTTACTTACATGCGGAAATTAAAAAACAACTCAGAAAGAAAAACAATTTATTCAGTTAACATGTTTTGGGTACATAATCCTAAAAATGGGTTTAATGTATTCTTACACAGCTCCATACAAATTTCATTCTGAAGTATTCAAATCTCCGAAAAAAGGAAATAACACGTCGAAAATGCACTTCTTTCTTACTTGGGCAAGCCAGTGAGCGGGTCCAAGAGAGCCTGTGTTTCATCGGACAGCACAACCGGGCCACCACCAGGTCTCGTGCAGATGAAGTAACTAACATCTCCCTTTGATTTCTGGGCTGTTGTAATGTTATCTTTGACTTCTGGTGGTGGGGTCAACGCTTCCACATCCTTCATATCCTTAATCCCGGCATCTTTTAGTATAGACTTGTCCCCAATTATGTAGCTATCGAGTCAAAGATATTTTTTTTTTAAATTATCAAACAGATTACATAAATAAAGCCTCTACATTTTGTAAAAAGAATCTCCCTTTTTTGTAAAGTTTTGATTCAGAACTACCGTGTGTCCAGTATAAAATCGTTGGTAACATATCGATAGTTTCGAGTGCGGTCCACATGATTCCTTTTTCGTTATCTCAAGGTTTTCTAAACCAAGAAGCTAAAAAAAAAAATATCCGTTATCATACCTGTCTAAATCGGTATCGGATTGTGGAGGGAAGTTGTAAAGCAGCCTCTGGAGCAGAAGTGCAGCAGTTTGCCTGTTGCGTGCAATCATAACTGCATTTGGCCCTGCATCAAAGGTATATGCCACCTGCACAACGCCTCAAAGTTAGTCCACATTCCATAGGTTCAAAAGATTACATATATGCATGTGCACATACGTATACATCATCATCATCATCATCATACTCAGTTAATCCCACCAATAGCAAAAGCTAAGGTAGGGTCTGAGGAGGGTAAGATGTAGACAACCTTACCTCTAACCCGTGGGAATAGAGAGGCTGCTTCCAGTGAGACCCCCGGCTCGATAGTGGCTTTGTATCAAGCCTTGGACATAAGGCACATAACACTTAGCAATCGGGACAAACCCAATTGGTGCATGTACCCCCTTGTCTTTTAGCTATCAACGCCACCACATGATGCATGATTAACCGTCCGTCATTTTTAACGTTGTTTTCACGAAATTAGTAAAGTAACGTTAAAATTAGTGCAACTTTACTTTTGCCCCAGAGGACCACATATATATACATTATATGCACATACGTATACATGTATATGTATATATATGCGTATACATAGATTTATACGTAGATATGGATGTATGTATACATTTGTCTGTTGGGGTGGGGGTGGGGGTGATTTTTTTAACATAATTCAATATGTTTGGCAAAGAACACAGACCTGAGGTGTTCCCTCTGCACGATTCCATTTCTCGACACAACTGATAATCCTGCAATAATAATATAATATATGCGTTTAAAGTTCATGGCTTCTGCCTTGTAGTGCTGATCATGTTTAAAACTGTTATACAGAACTAGAAACTTGCCTATGGGATGTGTCATTCATGTAGAATATAGGGGGGTAAGTGTCAAGGCAGACTGCATGAAACTGATTGCTGTCTGTACAAGCTAAACGTGCAAAAGACGGGAAATCACGTTTTTGTATGGCATCTTCCATTTGAACTACGCGTTTTGGCACCACTTCCTATCACAATTCACAATAAAATAGGAAGTTTAACGTGATTATACAATTTAAGTGTATAAATATGGGAAAGTCCCCAACAATCAATAAACCATGAGAATAGCAACATATTATATGCACCACATAAAAATGGAGTGAGATTATTCAAGTACTAAGGAAATGTTATTTTTATGATCATGAATGATTAACAGGAACATTAATGTACCTTGGCTCGATGTTGAATAAGTGCACTAGTTTCAACAGTATCACGCATGCCTGATGTGCTACTGGTTTCTTTCTGTCGGGCACTTACCTGTAAGCATCAGAAGCAGCATTACCATGATGACATGCATGAAAGTAAGTTACAAACTCAAGAAGACAAAAACAAATAACATACCACAGCAATGATAATTACAAGTTCGTCCCAATGTTTCTCATCTGCAAGTTGAATAGCAAGGCTGTCACTTCCGTTATCCTCCTATAGTCAATACAGGAAAAGCTTAGTAACAACATTTGGTCCCATAACAAAACACTTGGTAGAAGAAATTAACGACTTTCAAACATCAAATTTTAAACTAGAAACCTACTTTTCCCATGTCCCACTTTACAAATCCACCATATAAACTGCGGCATGCGCTACCTGAACCTTGCCTGCACATAGTTTATACATTATAGTAAGTGTTATCCTCGGCATTTGAATTGCATAAATTCCAAGTGGACACAACATATAACTGATTGTTGAATATGAAGTTACAAACATTCAAGTGTTCAACTATAATATTTGATGATAAATCAAATACTTATTGTGTCCACGTATTACATTTATATGCTGAACGGATCAGTAACACTTCATGTCTCTTAAAATCTAGGAAAGGTATAAATTAACATGAATGCACCCATTGGGACATTATTATTGACCAAAAGATGAACATGAGAACAATATTCAAGCCTTACACCTCATACGAATTGGGAAAAAGGAAAAGTACCTAGCAATAGCAGAAAGTTGGCTGTTATCTTCTTTCAGATTCATCAGCTTGGCAAGAGAATAAACTGCAAACGAGTGAAACATAAGAAACTCTAGGCACTAAAGAACATCGTACATGTGCAATTGGGTAGAAATCAATGCAACTAATTTGCTTGTATTGGTAAAGAATCAAATCAAAGATCCAAATGTTCTTCAGAGGACGAAAAACTCCTTTGAGACCATAACATAATCGTTTATTTGCCCCGATTCCCTCTATCATAGATCTCAAATTTAAATCTATCAGCCCAACTGTGTCTTACTTGGTCCTACTGGTTATCAAGGTATTGGTGGGGCCGTTGAATTTTCCACTGACGGGATATCACAGTTATAAAAGAGAATAGCGCAACTAATATAGGAGGTAGATCACAATTATTTAATATAGCTGCAAGTAATGCAATTCGTACCTAGACAAGCAAGACCAGCAGCCGAAGAAGCCAAACCAGCAGCAGTTGGGAAATTATTGTAAGAAGCAATATGCAGATGCAGCTTTTGCCAATCTTCCTTCTTAATATAAACACCTTTCTTCTTGTCCTCTACATCTTGAGCACGCGCTCGAATTTCCCTCAAACAACTCTGGAATCTACCTCCTTGTAGAGATATCTCCTACATTTACCACCAAAAATCAACACAAAATCCCAATTTTTTTATTTTATTTTTCCTAAATTTATTTCATTCCGTGACTAAGAAAATTACATCAAGATAGCGGGCAGGTGGGCAACAAGCTACGCCGCCACCCCAATATTCAAAAAAAAAAAAAAAAAAAAAAAAACACCACCACCTCGTATTCTCCGAAATGTTAATATCAATTTTTAGGACTAACGAAAAACTAAAAACTACCTCGTATTCTCCGAAATGTTATATCGATTTCTGGGACTAATGAATAAACTAAAAACTACTACCTCGTATTCTCCGAAACAAAATTAAAGTTAAATAAAGATTAAATCAACGTAAACAAGAAACAGAATAATGAAAATAATAATACCTTGCCGTTAAGCCACATGCGATCTTGATCAAAGGTTGGGCTAACAGAGACAGTGGTGGTGGTACAGAGATGAGATGGATCTAGAGTAACACTAATACTGTCATTGATGGGTAATATCAACGTCTCGTCTCTCTTCCCCCAGTACTTGATCACGGCTATGTTTGTTGGGGTTCTTGCGGTCACCATCAATACCCATTTCTCCTGTTCACCACCCATCTCTAGCAATTGTTTTAAATAATAATAATAATAAAGATGAAAGATCTGAAGTGGGGAGTAGTTGGGAGGGGGATCAGGGGTTTTACAGAGTAGTGTGTTTAGTGAAAGTGTGTAGGTTGGTTATTTATATGGAGATATGGAAGGAACCAGCCATTGATGACTGATGAGAGTTTGGTCAGCAAGAGTGGGGCTTTTGTTGGAGTTCTTTTTTTTAGAGAGATGTCAGGTGAATGGGCCCTTTGACTAGTTTGGTTTTTTATAGTTTGGCCACCATGGTTTTTGTTGTTTGACATTGTGATCCGCTTAAGTTTTTCTCTTTCATGTCATTTTACTTAGCACTGGTTCAATAAGTGACTCACTATTCGGCTTAGTAGTTTATGTTTATGATATGACATGTGAATACGGCATGATTTGACATGAAATTGAACGGGTTAGAGTTTGAAGTAAACGAGTAAGAATATAAAGGTTAAAAGCTTGTTCAAACGACGTATAAAGATTCGTTCATCAAGATGACCTAAATAAGATATTCAAAGGGGACCTTTTACTAGTTGGTTTTTTATACTTTGCTCACTGTGGTTTTCATTATTTGACATTGTGGTCACTTCAGTCTTATTCTTCATTAATTAACCACTTTAATTAGCACCGGGTTAATAAGTGACTTGCTATTCAGCTTAGGGGTTGTTTAACAGTGGCAGATCTAGGTCACAAAATCAGTAGTAACGTTTTCATTTTTTTTCATTTTAGTAGCAACGTTTTCCAATTTTCGTAAAAAAAAATAAATTTTCCACTAATTTTCCACTACGCACGCGAAGTTGAGCCGCAACGTCCGCGACCCCTAGTTAAGCTCTATATCCGCCCCTGTTGTTTAACAACCTTGTTTTGAGCCTACATATTCTAAAACCTTAAAGAGGCGATTAAACAGTCCGTTAACAATTTATGATATGGCATGTGAATACAACATGATTTGACATGAAGTTAAACTGGTTAGGGCTTGTGCTAAATTAGTCTCGATTATAAAGGGATGACACATGAATAATGTGCATAAAAACTTGTTTAAACCAATTCAATTCGTTTATGATATGAAAACATGTTTGAAGGGGTTAGCAAGTCGAAAACACGTTCAATACCCGTCAATCAAGACGACGTGGATTTATAGTTTTACAAATAATTAAATTTAATAGTATTAAATTCTCTAATTAACCAGATAATATAGTTCGTTAAGGATTTTTTGGATTGTAATTTTTGAGAATTTTTATTTTATCATGTTAGTTATGCTTTATTTTTTTATGAACTATTGTGAGTGCGTGTGGGTTTTTTTTTTAATAAAATCACTACATCTGCCCTATGCTGAACCATCAATCACTTGGTTAAGGAAGCCCTCTATACACCGCGTATAGACTTATACGCGACGTATAGGTCCTGACACTGATGTGCATTAAGGATGCGTGAAAGTTTGTGCGGCCTCCTATACGTCGTATAGGGGGTATATGAGGTTGCACAAACTTTCACGCAACCCTCTATACGTCGCGTATATACCTATACGCGACATATAGGTCCTGACATGACTCTGATTGATGGGCATTAATGGTGCGTGAAAGTTTGTGCAACCCTCTATACGTTGTGTATAGCCCTATATGTGGCGTATAAGAGGGCGTGAAAATAATTTATAGGGTGTGTAATACCATCACCCTTACTAACTAGTTTGATATATTTTTGCAATTCGGCCACCATTTTTATTTTTCGAATGTATTGTCACTTTAAACGTCATTTTTCAGGAACCATGTCATTCATTATTCCATTATTTGGATTAGAGCTGATAGGATTTTTTTATAATATATAAAGCCCCATCACTTGGACTACTAGGTACCTTGTATCATTCAAAATATTGACATATTGCTGTCCACATTTGACATTTCGTAGAACAAAAACATATTATTAAATGTATATTTAATTTAAAATGGTTTGGACTAGCCTTTTCTAAATCAATCGCATCTTTATTTTCTTTCTTTGTTATCATATGAAAGTATACTTAACTACTCTGAAGAATATATTGCTAATTAATTATGCCAATAATTATATTGTTAACTAGTTATGCTAGAAATAATAACATAAAATAAAATCTGCTTTTCTAAATAATCAGTATTATCAAATCGTTAGTGAGTGCAGTAGACTGTTGGAAGTGGTCCGGCCGTCCGGTTATCAAAAACGAAAGATGGGTAGCTGTGGCTTGGAGAGGATTCGGGATATTTCTATGTTAGGTCACTGAAGAGGATGCTGAATGTAAAAAATGATTCCAACAACAAGTATGTTGTTAATTGGTGCAAATGGGTTCCTAGTAAATGTAACATATTTTTGTGTGGTGAGCGGAGATGGAACGTTTGCCAACACCAGGTGTCTCTTTTTTTGAACGGCTAATGATTCTCCAACTATAATTTTACATCAAATACATCATTGCCTAGATTCGAACCTATGACCTCCCCTCTAAGAGACATAAGCCTCTACCAAGGGGGTTACCCCTACATTGGCAGGTGGCTATTAATAAAATGAATATTAAGGTAGATTTGTTAGCTTGTGTGTTATGTGGAGAAGAAAACAAAACATAACATCATATTTTTACGGCTTGCATTGTGGCTTCAGGTCTTCGCAAGCTATCAGTTCGTGGTGTAGTATTCCTCAAGTGTATGCATTCTCGATTAGAGACTTGCTAGAGCTTCATAATTTTGTTAGGTTGGAGAAAGACGTGTTTCGCGGGATTGTTATTATTACGTGTTTGAGATTATGAAAGACGAGAACTGAGAAGCTATTTTCTAATAAGGAAGTAAAATTTGAAGACATTCAAGGCGATGTGAGGGCATTGAGGTTCTTATGACTTACAAATATGTTAATTGATGTAGTTATTATAGAATCCAAAATGAGAAAGTATTTTACATGTTCAAAATATCAATCATTAATTAAGAATAACATATTAATATGGACCGAAATCAACCAAATCACTGAATATGTGTAGCACCGTACTCAAGCTTAGAAGATATCAAAAAGTTGTTTGTTTATGTTTCCATATATATATTCTATGTATTTGATTCTTGTTATTGAATACAAAGTGTTTGTTGCGGCTAGTTTAAAAGCGTATCTTTCATTTTAGAGATGCATTTAGGCATTGGTGTATACTCTAATGCCATCATACGTTAAAGATGTCATGTGGAGTTAAAGGCGTTAAATATCACTCCCCCTAGGCTTTAAGAGCGTTAAAAGAGTCATTAGTTAACGTAATAACGAGCGTCAAAGAATCTTAGGTGAGTCCTTTACACACACAATCAATCTAAGAACTACTTGCTCATAATGTATAAATTTTTTTTTTTTTTTTTTTTTTTTTTTTGACAAAAAAGGGGTAAATTACATAAGGATGGTAGGTAGGCGGGCAACAAGCTGCGCCGCCACCCCTTTTTGAATAGAAAATCCCAATCTGCTAAAAACAAAACCTCGCCCTTGGGGGGTGGAAAAGTTGCTGTGCACTACTCGTTGAACCCGAGCCAAAAACCGCACCGCCTCTGGTGCCAAGGAACCGAATGTGTCGAAGGCCAAGGGAACGAAAACATGCTGATTATCCTCACATGCTTTAGCATGCTTTTCCACTTTCTTAGATTCAGCTCTCATGACCGCTTGCCCGGCCACAAACCCACTATCCCGAAGCCCAACAAGGGGGGAGACCCCGGTAAGATCAACACACGCATGCTTCCCACCTTCCCATTCCCATCCCCAAAACCTTTTTAATTCGCGTTATCAAGATATAAAAATGATCTTATTAACCTTTAATGTATAATTGATTGATTGAAATTTCATATTACTGACTGTTCTTTAAAAAGGCGTCTACATTGATAATTTTCCTACTTATAATCAATTTTGAAATCATTTATTCTGATAACATATTCATATTAATACGAGTGCAAGTACAATCAAATAAATAAGAAAACATTACCTTTTTTTCTGCTGTAAAATTTCACTCTTAACATGTTAGAAGCTTGCATTAACTTACCCCATCAACATAAACCATATTAAAAAAACTCTATTTGTCACTAAATTGTAATGTAATTGCATATTTTGTAATGTAATTGCATATTTCAAAATTTTGCATTGGCAAGAGAATACATAATTAAATTAACATGTTACCTCATCAGAATTTCCTATCAAAATTTCCACACCCTAATACTACTCCTCATCAGAATCTGGTTCCACGTCAACAATATCAGGAATATCGTCCATCAGGTCATCGTCATCCCCTAAATCAAACTTTGATTCCCAAGCTCCAACAGGACTCGATACCAGTGTTTTACTTGTCTCCGGATCACACGTTTCCATGTTGTCCGACATGCGAAAGTCTACTGTTTGACTTTGAATTTCAGTCTGCTTCTTAACTTCAACTGATTGTGTTTCTACCAAAATCGCCTTTCCTTTATTTTCAGGAACTACTTCTACACCAGATGACACTTCAATGGATACAACCTTTTCTGCTAATTGTGGTGTTGTTTCATTATTTTCTTGCTCAATTACAGGTGGTTGATTTCCATCATCCTTTACCCATTTATCATACAGGTCATCTTCTTCTGATTCAGGGCTTTCAGGCTCGTTTCTGGATGCGCCAACTGAAAATACATTGTGATTTTGAGCACCAGAGTATGTGTAGTTTTCCATAAACCTATTTTTTACTCCATTAACAGGGTACTCGATTGAGGATCCAAAATCTATCAGTGGAATGGCTCTGGGATGTATTAAAACTTCCAAAGCCATTAAGGCATGTGCACAAAATTCTGCAATTTTTGTTCCTGTTTCTTGCTTACCTGCACAGGCGTTTTAAAAAAAAATAATTGTGAAACTGTACGGTACAAATAGTAAAAAAGCAAAGTTAATAAAACTGGAGAAAGACAAGATTTGTCGACCCATCCGGCCATCCCGTTTCAATAAGCACTAGAAATTTACTATTTTGACATGTTACCCCCAACCCGCTAATTTTGCCACTTCTACAAAGAAACAGCACTCTTAAGGAGTGAAATAACATGTTAATATTAAAAGCAAAATTTGCTAAAATATAAGATCAGCATACAGTAAATCACAAAATACAAAGATACCTTTACGGTAAAGTTCAAGGCCGTGAGCCAGATAGGGAGGGCGAATACGTCCAGGGGAAAGAAGGGACGCCAAAAGAGCACGTAAAGAAGCAAGCTGAAAATCAGCCCAACTAGAGCTACTGTTGTGTGAATTATAAAAGTCAGTTGCTGGTTGTATCCATCCACCTTTGCAAGCATCTGTAGCTACAGTTATAACAAGTGAGTCTACACTTGATCGCCAGCTATCAGATCCCGATGCACCACCCTGCCAGTAAACAGAAATTGCATTTTAGAGGAGCATAAAACAAAGAAACTTGAGCACATCTACTCAAAAAAAAAGTATATGCATTCATACAAATTATGTCTGCACATACTACATACATGTCTAAAAGGTTTGCCTCTATCCTAGTTCCTACCCTCCCCAAATCCTACCATATGAGCGGGATTTTACAATGTATGTTTTTTTTGTTTGTTATACATTTTAAAAAGAAAAACATACCACAGTTAGAAGTGTTTCTAGTGCTTCAAGTGCAGCAGTCTTGACAGCAATTGGAACTGGGTTTTTGGGCAAATAAACTGTTTGAGCCTGATCTCCAAAAGGCATGGCTGTCATTTCACGTTTTCTTTTCTTTTGCATAGATTCTGAATTTGAGCGTGCTTCATCACCACGACCACCTACTGAATCCAGATCAATGGAAGCATTGTTTACAATATCTTCAGCTAGGTATAGTGACAGCCCTGCTCCATTACACAACCACAAAATTACACTTATATAGTAATTATTGTTAAACTTAGCAAGGTTATAAAGAATTAACTTGTAATTTAAGTTATGCAATTATATGGTTAAAATATTAAAACCCAAACTGAAGTTAAAAGCATACCAACACCCATGGACAGCAGCATCAGCTTTAAGAGAGCGTAGACTTTTATTCTAAGTTCGGGTAATTCACATTTCCTAAAATATTCTGTTACAATTCGGATTATATGTGCAGCATGTGGTAACAGTTGACTGCAAAGAGAAGAACCATTGATATAATGTTAAACGCGTTGGCAAGAGATGCATTTTTTTATAAATTATTATATAATGCAACTTAGAGGTAACCTTCGTGCTTCCTTGACAATGCCACACAGGATATCTATACTATGAGAATGCTGAACCGGGAGTTCTATACAAACATATTCCTGTTGCATTGCAGTAATAGTTGGGTACAAGGTTTGTGTCAAGGAACCATCCACCATAAGCACTCTTTCAACAAGCATCAATAATAACTGGACAGGAACTTTAGCCTGTGATAAAACAAATGAAACTTTAAATAATGCTTACGCCTTTAGATTAACTAAATGTAAAGTTAGAGGTGGCAGTTTCAAACCAATTACTTATGAAGTGCTCGATTCGAGTTATGTTTAATCCCTAATGGGTAAAAATAGGGGGGAAATTCAGATTAAAAACAGGTCAAGTACTCAAGTGGGCGGAACAGATAACCATTATAAGGTTGTTAATCATAGCCCTTAGCCAGTTTAGTAACCTATATAATTTTAATAAATTATATTTAGCACACCAACTATTTACAAAAATAATAACTAAGGTTATGTTTAACTCTGACAGATCAAAAGGGTAAACCAGAAAAATAGACTAACAAAAAGTCACATGGGTTGAACCAGTCAAAATAAGATAGAATATGTGAAGCTACCTGAGCAGGATAAGATGTTGTAAGCATTGTAGAACAGCAAAGCATCAGAGAAGATATACTAGCCATAGAGACCCGTTCTAGCTTTGTTGACTTACTAGAAATGTCAAATATCGTTAGGCCTCCTAGAGGGGTAGGTGGGTCTTGTCCTGGGGGAACTAGTGCACGCATGGCTTTAGTTTCTGCAGTGAGTAAATATAAAAATGTAAGTACTGACATTGTCAAACATCAACAAAATAAATCTCTAGTCTCTGTCAACTTACCTTCTTCTAAACCTTGAAAGGAATTATTCAAAAGGACATTAATAGCTATTAAGATCTTCTGGATCATCAAATACCAGCTGTCTGCATCCACTCTTGATTTGGGAAGTAAAGATAAGCAAAGAGCAAGTTTCTGGTCACAACAGATAGTATATGTGAAAATCCAACACCAACACAGGTCAAAACAAGCACCCTTTTAGTAATGTTAAAATGGGATGGGCCAGGGTGGATTGGGTTGAGTGGTTGACCTACAAACACTTAAACCTATTTTTTATAAAGTTAATAGATAATATGTTAATTATGATTAAAAAATACAATATTACTGTAATGTTAATCTAAATCTTTAAATATAACAATTTATAATATTGTGTAAATTAAAAATAAACTACAGGCGACTTTCGCCTTTTCTGGACCATTACCTTTTAATTTTCTTATTTGACCCGTTTAAGATAAAACACAACCCAGATCAGCCCATTCATAAGTAAAATGAGTCAAATTTGCCAATGCCAAGGCATAGAAAATTGTCCTAACCTTCACCATATCAGTGTTGCATTTCCCAGACATAAGCTTTGTAACAATGGCAGCTTCAGCCTGCCAAACAAATTTCAGGCATCAGAAACCAACTGTATTTATGGTAAACAACAGTTATAGCCATAATTGCTGAATTCAAAATAAAAATGAGAAATATATCTAGTAACAAATAATAGAATATTCATAATACTTGTTATCGCATATATTTTACAAAAACCAGAAAAAAAAAATTAGTCTCAAGTTTAGGTAGTTTATGTTACTATCTTCACAACTTTCCTATGAGGTCATAACAATAAATGTTCATGAATCATGACCACTGCTCAGGTAAGTAGATGAGAAATTACTACATGAATGATAAATGTTATCAATTGCTGATTTCATTTTATGATCGATCATAAGGCAAGTTGCATAATGTGATAGGCTAAAAATAGAAAATATCTTTAATTGTTATGCTAAAACTAAAAAAATTATCTTTTTCCCAATTTTTGCTCTCTTCAAGAATTCATGTGCTAAAGTAAACAAGATCATTGGCCACACTTCGCAAAAGAGACAGGTAACTTACAGAATCATAATTCTTCTGGAGTGATGATGGGAATAAAGTCAAAATTGTGCATAACAAAGTAACAGCTCCTTCCTGTAGAAAAGAACAATATCGGTAACTAAAAGCCAATATAGTCATCACCTTTTAATTATCAAAATGCACGCATACAGCAGGTAACAGTCAAAGTTATTCTTCAAACAATAAAGCAGTTATTTGCCAGAAGAAAACACATGTCTCGTGATATGGGTAATTACGAAGTAATAGAAAATAAACTAATCTGAACAATGATAATACCAATACATACAGCATCTGAGCTATCCTCTTGTATCAGCTTTAAAACTGGTTGAAGAAGTTTTGCAGCAAGTGAAGATCCATCTCTCTTCATATTTGGAAACCCACTCAACCTAGTTCAGGTGAAAAAAATATTACAACTTTTTCTTTCATAAGAAAAGTGAACAAAACTTCTTTTAATAAAAGTTCTCGAATAATGATTAAATACAGCTTAGTTGGCAAGTTATTAATGTGCTTGAACAAAACTGTTATGAGCATTAATCTCCAATTTCACTCTTAGCCTACTTTGTTATTTTATTTTCCATTTTACATTGCAGTTTAGAGGGTTTGGTGGCTTTTTTGGAACTGAAAGCCATGTACATCATTTCAAGTCTCCTTTCACTCATTTTTTGTAAGAGATAAATCACGCTTCAAGCATATGAAGTCATAACACATATGGTGTTGTCACTTGTCAGAATACCAATAGTCCCAAAAATGGTGGCAGAAACCAGTCACACAAATAAGATGAATTCAGGGATTCATACAACTATGAAAGTATCACATGTATTTACATTATTTTTTCATTGTCTAAGCACAACTTCATATCTCAATAACCATAAATTAACAGAAAGTTTGAAGTCATATATGTAAAGCCTCATTTGTGAGCAGTTCCATGTTTGTGGTCTAGCAAAAACAAATTAGAGATATAGCATATACCTTGTGAGAAGATCTGACATTGAGACACAACATGCAAGTTTCACAAAGTTAGACCCTGCAGGAGCCTGATTAAGATGCAAGATTAGAATTTGGGTTGGATCCAAAAGAAAGCACATCAGCTCATAACAATCTTAACTTTAGTACTTTGCATAATACCATTTTTACTCCCTTTAACCATATCATTCTTTCTGTGCTTACAACCACTTGAGCAAAATCCACTATCAGAATTTATATTGCTTTTTTAACACTAGAAAAATAATTATGTGACATCTATGAACCGTTGCACAACTGATAATCTCCGAAATTCCAAAATAACCGGGGAAGTTAACCAGTATCCCATCCCTTGACATTACATGAACCATACACACATTTGTTAAGCAAACCATATAAGCAGAACAAAATCTAAATACCTGAAGATGTGAAAGCAACTTCTGAAACCAAACAGAGTAAGATGCAAGAAACCGCTCAGAACTACATCCTTCAAAAGTCACCCCTAACAAAGATATCCCAGCCCAAGCTTTATCTGGCTACATCACACATAGTTAAATTCACAGTTCTGAAACAGACTACAAAATACATCAAAACAATTACACTATCATCATCATCATCCCTTTTTTAATTAAAAAACATAATCAGTAACTTACTTACACTATGGCTGCTTAAACCCTCTAAGGGGGTGTTTGGGGTTGCGTTTTGAAATGGATTTTTAGATTATTGCGTTTTGAAAACGCAAACTGGGGTTGCGTACTTGCGTTTTGAAATGGATTTTAGATTATTGCGTTTTGAAAACGCAAATAATCAGTTTTTAGTGTTTGGGGTTGAGTTTTGAAATGAACTTTTAGGCTACCAAAACACAATAATCTAAAAGCAGCTTCACCCCTGCTTTTCAAAAACGCAGAAGCTGTTTTGAAAAATCAATCCAAAACACCCTCTAAAAACTTAACATGTCTAGTAACGTTATTAAAGTAATTTGCATTCCTGATCATACTCAAACATCCACAGGTATGTCTAATTCATCATTTGCTCCATACTTCTTATGTTTTTGTTATCTTATATTGATCAATCGTATGGTTCATTGTCAAAATCTACTTGTTGATGCTTTTAATTTGATTCCTCTAAATCTGATTACTTAGGGCTAGGGCTGGCAATTCCAACACGATAAAAACATAATCAGCCAGGTGAGGCTAGGCTCCATTATTTCTCCTTCGCGGTACATAATCACGTTGTTTCTAACCTGTTAAACACGATAAGACCTGTTTTGTCAGTCCTACGTACGGCTAGGTTATCAGTAGCCTAGTTTGCCTACAAACTAATTATAGTTGACCTAAATTACACTGATCCAGTTAGGAAATTATGCAGGAATGCTGGGGGAGTTCCTTTCCTTCTACCTTATTAACCTTTGACTCCGGTACACACCCTCGCTTATCTGTAACTGCAAGCGTTGTTTATAGTTTGATACTTTGATTATAATTTTACAACATAATTGTCTTGCCTATTAGGCTGCATTCAGACACCTTTATTAAGCCTTCAATCATTACTTTTTGTTAGTAACATGGTTGTGTTCACTGTTCACCACATACATTAATTACATACTTATATCATTTTCATAATATTAATTGAAAATGTCTATTACTGTTATTATAGTAATCTGCATATTAAAAAAGAAAACACTAAATTAATATGTACCATGTTACTAGACACAAGCATGAGAACACGATCAATCCATAAATCAACAGATGACTTCCACTTCTCAACCAGCTTTTTATTATCTGCAGACTGCACAACGAGTTCAGATAACAATTCATGGGTTCTGATTGCAGAGGCCACGTGGAGGAGCCTTGATGAATCACCCAGCCGTTGTTTATCTTCAGGGATGTGTTCGTTGATAAGCGAACGGAGAAGTCTAGGTTTTAAAGCGACGTCGTATAGGTTCTGAGCGTAGTCAAATGCCGCCATTGTTGAGAGGTCTGCAAGTATCAGAGAGACTGTGAGGTTTAGGGGAGAAAGGGTTGGGTAAGCTAGGGTTTAGACCACATGTAGCGGAGGGTTTTATAAATTTTATAAAGAGTGAATTGCCAAATCCGTCCCTGGGGTTTGGCCAATATTGCTAAATCCATCCATTTTGAGAATTTTCCACTTTTTTGCCACTGAACTTTACACTTCTGTGCCAAATCCGTCCAAATCACAAACCCAGTTAAAAAATTCTGTTAACTCGAGGGTATTTTAGTCATTTCACTCGAAAATTCTCTATAAGATAAGAAAAATAAAAAAGAGGGTTGCCAAGAGTCGAACCTGGGATACAACCCGGTTCAAATCATTAAGCAAAGACACACAACCACCTGGTCTACATCAGATTTGGTATTTAATTCGATTTCGAAATGATTTTATATAATCATTAACCAGAGTCATCTTCCCCAACCTAAATCCTAAGAACCCTAATATTGTTTTTTAAAAGGTCCGGTATTGATCAAATATTGTTTTTTTTACGGGTCGGATACCGGACAATATTGTTTACGTGGCATGCTCTATACTACACCGTAGTTTCAATATATAGGTATCCTTACTGAACGAAGTTGAATACGTGTGTAGCTAGCCTCCATATATGTTCTCTGAAAATCATAATAATAATAATAATAATAAAGATTTAAGTAATGCTTACGATTTCTCTTGAACAGAGTTGAGAAACTAAACCTGGAAAACAAATAATTTTAGGTCAGTTGGGTAACGGCTCAAAATATGTTCAGGTCATTTTGCGAATTACAGTAGTGATGAAATGAGCGGTTTCTGGTCAAAAACAATTTAGGGTTCTTAGGATTTAGGTTGGGGAAGATGACTCTGGTTAATGATCATATAAAATCATTTCGAAATCGAATTAAATACCAAATCTGATGCAGACCAGGTGGTTGTGTGTCTTTGCTTAAGGATTTGAACCGGGTTGTATCCTAGGTTCGACTCTTGGCAACCCTCTTTTTTATTTTTCTTATCTTATGGAGAATTTTCGAGTGAAATGACTAAAATACCCTCGAGTTAACAGAATTTTTTAACTGGGTTTGTGATTTGGACGGATTTGGCACAGAAGTGTAAAGTTCAGTGGCAAAAAAGTGGAAAATTCTCAAAATGGATGGATCTAGCAATATTGGCCAAACCCCAGGGACGGATTTGGCAATTCACTCTTTTATAAATAAAGCCCTGTTTCTAATTGGTCGACGTGGCAGCTGAGTTAGCATGGAGCTTGAAGTGAAAAGGGAGGTGTAGTGGGGAAAAAAATTTGGGGCGCTATTAAAAAAAAAACTCACGTGGATGAATTTTATTGGATAAGGCAACATGGTTCGAGCTTTATTTCAATAGCGCCAGGAGTGGTTTTTGAAAAATAAAGCCCCCCGTAACGATGTGGGGGGCTTTATTTTTTAACATAACGCCCAAGTGGAGCCCCACTACATATACTCTTATGGATTAAAAGGAGATTGTTTGTTTTACGATTTTACTACCTCGATAAACCTTTTATTGCATATTAGACCCTCTGGTGTTGTAATAACATTTAGGCAGGCTGGTGGGTATGGAGACGCCCCACCACCCCTGTCCCACCTTTTTGGCCCCGTCTCCGTCTCCACCGTCCCCCGTAGGACGCGAGGAACGAACCAATAATATTCCACCACCAATCAGGTGCCCCCGTCCCATACTCAACACTGCCCCCCACCCCCCGTCCCAGCTTTTTCCTACGTGGCTTCCCTCGTCCCCGTTTCCATACCCATCAGCCTTGCCGATCTACCACCCCTTGACATTTACTTCAATTTATCTGATTGGGTCAAGTGTCATTCTCATGATGGGCAACCTCTTTTTATATGGCCTAGATATCAAATGAGATGTGGGTAAAGGGGATAATATTCGGTTTTAGCTTGATCTTGGGTCACATTAGAATCGTTTACGACCTAGACCTTGTTTTGTAACTTTTTCTCCCGGAACAAGATATGGTTTGTCTGATCTAAGATAGATATGAAAGGGTGGATGCTAATGTGGTTTGGAAATGAGGGTAGAAGAGACAAAATCTGAACCAACTAGAGAGAAACGAGTTGGATACGCTTTATGGAATGCTCTAGCAAAGTAAGTTTATCGCAAGTGGTGGCAATATTGTGTAGAGTGTCGCCTATATATGCATTTTCCACTCGGGGATAGTTGATGGTTCATAAGGAGCAATGAATGGGTCGGTGAATAAAAAGAGTGTTTTTATGGGGTTATGATCACGGCTTTTTGGTGCATTTGGAAGGCAAAGAATGAAAATGTTTGTTCTAGCAAAACAGCTAGTGTTGCGAAGACGGTGGAAGAAAGTAAGTCCGTAAGCTTTATTCGGGTCAAGACTAGGTCTTCATTTAAAATATGTATTGGATAAACAGGAAATTCCCCGTTCCAAACAAAAAATGTAAACATTTAAAGGGTGCTACTAAATATACCCTCTCATATGGGGTGGGAGGGGGTGGATCCCCTATGTGTTTCTGAGAGAGGTAAGGTGAAAACACTCCATTGTATTATATATCTAGTGGTAATCTTGTTCTCAAATTTTATAAATAATATAAATATTTTTCTTGTTAAACTTTAAGCTTTTTGACAAAATTCAAACAAGCTAAGATTATTTATTATTATTAACCTTTAACCATATTCATCGATAATTTTATAATAAAATAAAGATGGTAGGTAAAGTTAGGGGTGTTCAAATTCGGATAATCCGAATTTCGGATATGGATAATCCGAAATTTCGGATAGTCAATATTGGGATCCGAATCCGAATCCGAAATTCGGATTATCCGAAATTCGGATAATCCGAATTTCGGATTCGGATTTGGATAATCCAACGGATAATCCGAAACTTAAAAATAAAAATAAAAAATATTAAAAAAAATAAAAAAAAACGTTCTCTTTTATGTCTAAAATGTTGTAACACCCTAACCCGTAATCACGCGATCAACGCCTAATCATGCGGGTTTTGGCCTTACTTAAACCACTCCCGATTAAAACTTTGATATTTATTATAAACTCAAACCATTAAGATCAAACACACATTTGATTCCCACAAATTTTTACACTTTTATAGCTAAAACATAGACTACTATTTTGAGTTTTAACGGGAGTTCTTTGAATTCTATTGCGGAAGCTTGATGAGTGATCGGGTGTGTTCGGCTCTTTTCGCGACTTGATCCTTGCTAGAGAACTTCCATCCCTTGTTTACCTAGCACCATTACACAAAGAATGGTTAGTGAGTTATCAATGATTCATTTAAACTAGTATGATAGTCGTTACACGTCGAAACGGAACGAACCAGGCCAAACGACCCTTTATCAGGAGAACAAACTGCTGCAACTTTTACGCAGCAGCTGTTTGGATAGATTTTACCCTTTTTAAAACCCAAAATCTGAATTCAACTTTCAAATAAGAGTTGTTCTACGCTCCGAGAGCTTTCCAGGCATATAAAGAACACCTCCTAACGATTTTTCTACGATTTTATATTGAATTTTAAAGATCGCGTTGTCTGGCTGTTCTCTGCGCGCGGCCGGTCGCTTTTATCGCGCGGCCGCGCGAAGCTTCTGATCATTTTTATCAATTCGCTGGGCGCTGTGAGCGGCCGCGCGGTCCCTGTGAGCGGCCGCGCGAAGCCTCTGATGTTTGTTTGGTGACTTTTAAGCATGGGAATCATGTCGCAATCGCATTTAATGATTCCCGAAGCCTAAGCATTGACTTGCCGACTATATAACCCTCTGTTAGACTGATATTAATGGCCGGTTCATGATTTTATAACCCGGTTCATAGTCTTAGGTATTTATGTCGATTTTTACCCAAATCGACCCGTTAAGGCCTTGCATCAAACAAGGCTCTATTTGACCATACCAAATGCCTACCGTCTAAATTGTCAAGTCATTAGACACTTGATTAACCAAAGCGTTTGTCCGATTTATTTCGTTATGATTTAGTTTCTTAAATTCATCATTTAGAAACCTTTTAAATTCCCAAAATGCCCTTCATGGTCAAATCTATCAATTTAGCCATTCGTGGCGAAACTTCTTGTTCTAATTCCAATGTTTTTAACTCATTGACTTGTTTAAAACCTCCAAGTCCTCCCGGACTTAGATTTTCATCCTTTCTCAAGTTTTCACTTGTTTAGTAGATTCTAAGCGCATTAGCGCGCATTAGACATAGTTATGGAAATAACTTACTTGATTTGCACCCACACTTCATGTGGGTAGTTTTAGTACCCATGTTGCTTCGCCCGAAGGTGTTTTATTAGCTACGGACTTACCGGGTGCCCGTGTCCCATATTCATACCTTGTGCTCATCCTCCATGATTCTTAACATCAAGCATGCATACGCGAGTGTGTTTACCTGCGTGATTTCTAGATAGACACATTAACTTCTCGGAACTCAAATGATAATACCATACCATTTGATCCGTAAACCTCAAGAATCTTAATGCTTGGAAAACAAGCATCAAGTGTTGAACTTAAATGATGACGAATTCACCATATGACCCGTTTAGACCCATAGTTCATGATACTATGTTACCCAAGTTTTTATTATGGTTCAAGTGACACTAACTTGACCCATTTAACACCACTCTTAACGGCTTCATTCAAATGCTTTCCTTTAGATTAAAACATCATTTTTCACATATCTTTATTTATTGACCCGTTTGATGGATTTCACCATTTGGTCATAACACATTGTCTTGATTAAGGTCATAAACCACGTTTTGTATTGAGTGCACATAAGGTGACCCATACGCATTCAAGATTTAAGACTAATATCTACAACAATTAAGCTATGTTATAGTACATTGGTGTAAGTAAAACTTACCTCGCATCCATTCTTGTTTCCATAAGTATTTGCCTTGCATCCGTTTGACCCGTTTGCTCCCTCATTGTTGTACCTAACTTGGGGATGAGTCAAACTTGTCTATTAGAATACATAATATGGAATTTTGTTCACTATCCATAACATCATGTATTCATTATCATTTTTAGCTAAATCCATAGCCATTTTCTTACATGTCTAGTTGAGATTAACTCATCTAGGCATTTCATCAAACACTTGGTGTGCATCTACCAATATACTTAGTTTTCAACATTCTAAGTTCAACCAAAGCATAACCGATTGTCCAATTGACATCATAACATGTTATTCAAGCTCTTTTTACCTAAATTTCTCATGCAACAACTTCTAAGAGTCACAAAAGGTTACTAGATATGAGTGGATTCAACCTAGAGGTTAAACCCCAATTTCTACACATGAACATAATCATATGATCAAAACCAAATACACATATTAAGTGTGATTTGTAACTAAATTAGGTATGTTTGAGGTTCCCCAAGACTAGAGCAACCTCTTTTAACCATAAATTTTACGTTTTATCAAAACCCTAGTTTTTGACCAAATCAAAAACGGGTATTAACATCAAATTACATCAAATAAAATGGTACCTTGATGTTCATTAGGCCTTAGATAACTCGTTTCTTGCCCAAGCATCGATTTCCCCTTTGATTTAGCTTTGATTTGAGCAAGAGTTGATGTTTAGGGTTTGGTTAAGGAAGGAGAAATGATCTCCTGATCATTATACACGACACACACACTTCATGTGTGTGTTTTTGTGTGTTTTATTATTATTAATAATACCCACTTTACCATTTTGGCAACTATGGTCCCTCAAGTTTTCCCACTGTCATTTTCGTATAAAAACTAACTCATAAGCTAGTTTCAAACACCTTTTATTAATTTATAAACATAATATTATTAACTAGGTTATTTCCATGTTAGAATATAACCCATATTATTATCCTCTAAGTCTCGTGTTAATATATTGCTAATCACGCCTAATGGCGTAGTTAGGCGAACGAATGGTTTTGGGGTGTTACAAGTCTACCCCCCTTAAAAAGGTTTCGTCCTCGAAACCCTTTCTTGTGTTGTTACTTTGGTTACACCAAATAATCTTAGTGTCTGTAATCAATTTTGAGCACCGCTCAATTCCTTGACATTCTATAGTCTAACGAGTAGTACTTACATTCTATAGTCTAACGAGTAGTACTATATACTTATTGTTTGTATCCCTTTACTCGGCTTTCTAACTTTTATTATATGGAAGCCTTAGCTTTCATAATACGACTTGAGTCATCCTATTATTTCGGTTAACTAGGGGCAATATCTACATACTCACCCCCTACCCGACATTTTAGCTACTTATGTTCTTCATAGGTCTTCCCTAGACCCGTAGACTATCCCCGTCTACTATGATCCCGAATGATGTAATGGTTTAAGGGGCCATTCTATCATGCACCTTAGGGTATCTACTGCAATACTCGATTATAGCATGCATATGCATACATGTCTATGCGTCTATTTCTAACAAGTAATTTGTCTTGGTTTCCAAGACTAACCCGGCTTTTTAATTTAGCCGTTTCTAGCTTCTTGGATTCATCCCCAAATCCATCCCTCGTTTCTTTTTGGTTTGCTAGAATGTTATAAACAAACCTTTCTTTACACTATAACTTTCCTTTCTTTGGCTAATCCTATCTTAAGAATTCGCCGCTTATTGGGTTTCCCTTACCCTCCATGATTATTGTGGGAATCGTTACCCCACATTTTACCCAGCCGGTTTGCTGTACTCCAAGTTTCAAGTATCGTATTCTAAAGTATGATCCATTATGGTTCACCCTTTTGTTGTTTTTTTTTTAACCTCACGCCAAGTGAGTTATTCGGTTTACTATGCTCGGGCTCACCCGTAACATATCTAATTTGTGACTGACA
Organism: Ambrosia artemisiifolia; assembly: GCA_032199755.1. Taxonomy (NCBI): domain Eukaryota; kingdom Viridiplantae; phylum Streptophyta; class Magnoliopsida; order Asterales; family Asteraceae; genus Ambrosia; species Ambrosia artemisiifolia. Next base: position 5,962,573 of record CM063517.1, read on the forward strand.
ATTTGAACTTGGGTTTTCCTCCCAAATTCCCGTTTTGCTAACTCGGTTGGTGGTCATTGCCCCCAACCGACCCGTTTAAAGACTTTTGAGTTTTAGATTTCAAATTGTTTATACATTTAGAACGCTTAGTTTCTAAAAGTCCTCTTTCTGATTACCGGTCTCAATATAAATCGAGGTCGGTTTTCTTTTCATAAAACCTGGTGTTGATTCGTCATTACAACGTATTGTATCGACTAATCTCTTATTATCACGGCTTGCATCAGATTGTAATAACTACACAATCCACCTATTATCATAATTTGCTTTAAATTGTACCAATGATACAATTTAATGTTATTACAGTTTACACTTTTTCATCCTTAACCCGAGGGTTGAAAGATTTACTGATTTATCACGGCCCAATCCGTTGTTTTAGGTCATTAATCCCAAGATTCATGACTTACCCGAATGTGATTATGACTCAACCCTTGATTAAGGTTCAAGTCCCTCTTTACGAATTTAACCTTCTATAAAAGTCTGAGTTTAATTATGACTTAACCTTGATTAAGGTCCAAGTCTGTTTTCAAGCTAAATCTGTTTATGACTCGACCTTGATTAAGGTTCAAGTTTATTTTCCGAACTGAATCTATTTATGATTAAACCTTGATTAAGGTTCAAGTCAATCTTTGTATCAACCCAGGATAACTCGTATCGTATATTGCCCGTTTTGCTAGCCCAACGTATAAGCTGGTGCCTCGCTCAAGGTCTTGCATGGTTCGCATCCCTGCCGTGTTAGACAGTGGACTACGTCCAAACGCTCCAGTTTGTTGTCCTCTTTGCTAGCCCAGCGTATTCTAGCTGGTGCCTCGCTCAAGGTCTTGCATGGTTCGCATCCCTGCCGTGTTAGACAGTGGACTACGTCCAAACGTTCCAGTTTGTTGTCCTCTTTGCTAGCCCAGCGTATTCTAGCTGGTGCCTCGCTCAAGGTCTTGCATGGATCGCATCCCTGCCGTATTAGACAGTGGACTACGTCCAAAATCCCCCCGGCACCTCACACTTACTAAACCTTCGTTACATAGGTTGTATATGTATCAATTGTAAGAAACCCATGGTATCATATGTTTAACACTTACCTGGCCAGGGTAAGCAACCCGCATATGGTACCTATGGACTTGTTATAATTAGTACATCACATCCTATGTAAGCAAAGCTTCAGTTCGTGATTGTGTCCCTTATTTTATTTGGTAAAACCCTTCCTTGATAAATTATTCAATGTTGGGTTTTTAACTTTATTCATTAAGAAAAAGCGATGTGTTTTCGTTTTAATAAGCTTTGTGTGATCACACTCATTGGTATGATCACAACGCCTTTCTAAACATTAGTTTGGGATGATTACCCCCAACCCGGTCGCGATGTTCAAGTTAAGTTTGTGCATTGATCGTTCATTATCGTGAACTATGCACCTTTCACATTTGCTTATTGCTTGCATATGCAATTACCACTCTTCGGGTGATAATTGCATACTAATGCACCTACTATGATTTCGAGCATGTACCTGTTTGATACTTGCTCCCGTGTTCCCTTTCGTTACTGATCCATTAGCCCGAGTCGTTACTTGACTTGGTCCTTAGTGAGCATGCCATCAGCCGTGCTCCCGAACCCTCTACAACCTCGTTTGGTGAATCATTTGATCCTCTCCCGATCAAACAAAATGTTATCATCCCTGTCACATTTATAATTTCAATTAATTAGTAATATGACATTTCAGTGTTAGTATGCATCACTGCAATAGTGAGGTTAGAGTTCTTATTATGCGAGATTTTCGTTGCCCGAATCAATCTTTTGGATAGGCCCCATGAGTACCTAACCATTTCCTTATCAAGATTTTGAGATAGCATGTATCTACGCGATATCACTATTGATTACCTATAACAATTTCCGATCAAAACGGATGTTTATTATAGGTATTACTTACCGGATTCCTTGACCAAGTCTCGAACCGAACACCCTTCAACACTTTGAGCGCACGGTTTGAGTCCAAGTATCCTTCCCGACACTCGGATCCCTCAAACCTATGGCTCTGATACCACTTGTAACACCCTAACCCGTAATCACGCGATCAACGCCTAATCATGCGGGTTTTGGCCTTACTTAAACCACTCCCGATTAAAACTTTGATATTTATTATAAACTCAAACCATTAAGATCAAACACACATTTGATTCCCACAAATTTTTACACTTTTATAGCTAAAACATAGACTACTATTTTGAGTTTTAACGGGAGTTCTTTGAATTCTATTGCGGAAGCTTGATGAGTGATCGGGTGTGTTCGGCTCTTTTCGCGACTTGATCCTTGCTAGAGAACTTCCATCCCTTGTTTACCTAGCACCATTACACAAAGAATGGTTAGTGAGTTATCAATGATTCATTTAAACTAGTATGATAGTCGTTACACGTCGAAACGGAACGAACCAGGCCAAACGACCCTTTATCAGGAGAACAAACTGCTGCAACTTTTACGCAGCAGCTGTTTGGATAGATTTTACCCTTTTTAAAACCCAAAATCTGAATTCAACTTTCAAATAAGAGTTGTTCTACGCTCCGAGAGCTTTCCAGGCATATAAAGAACACCTCCTAACGATTTTTCTACGATTTTATATTGAATTTTAAAGATCGCGTTGTCTGGCTGTTCTCTGCGCGCGGCCGGTCGCTTTTATCGCGCGGCCGCGCGAAGCTTCTGATCATTTTTATCAATTCGCTGGGCGCTGTGAGCGGCCGCGCGGTCCCTGTGAGCGGCCGCGCGAAGCCTCTGATGTTTGTTTGGTGACTTTTAAGCATGGGAATCATGTCGCAATCGCATTTAATGATTCCCGAAGCCTAAGCATTGACTTGCCGACTATATAACCCTCTGTTAGACTGATATTAATGGCCGGTTCATGATTTTATAACCCGGTTCATAGTCTTAGGTATTTATGTCGATTTTTACCCAAATCGACCCGTTAAGGCCTTGCATCAAACAAGGCTCTATTTGACCATACCAAATGCCTACCGTCTAAATTGTCAAGTCATTAGACACTTGATTAACCAAAGCGTTTGTCCGATTTATTTCGTTATGATTTAGTTTCTTAAATTCATCATTTAGAAACCTTTTAAATTCCCAAAATGCCCTTCATGGTCAAATCTATCAATTTAGCCATTCGTGGCGAAACTTCTTGTTCTAATTCCAATGTTTTTAACTCATTGACTTGTTTAAAACCTCCAAGTCCTCCCGGACTTAGATTTTCATCCTTTCTCAAGTTTTCACTTGTTTAGTAGATTCTAAGCGCATTAGCGCGCATTAGACATAGTTATGGAAATAACTTACTTGATTTGCACCCACACTTCATGTGGGTAGTTTTAGTACCCATGTTGCTTCGCCCGAAGGTGTTTTATTAGCTACGGACTTACCGGGTGCCCGTGTCCCATATTCATACCTTGTGCTCATCCTCCATGATTCTTAACATCAAGCATGCATACGCGAGTGTGTTTACCTGCGTGATTTCTAGATAGACACATTAACTTCTCGGAACTCAAATGATAATACCATACCATTTGATCCGTAAACCTCAAGAATCTTAATGCTTGGAAAACAAGCATCAAGTGTTGAACTTAAATGATGACGAATTCACCATATGACCCGTTTAGACCCATAGTTCATGATACTATGTTACCCAAGTTTTTATTATGGTTCAAGTGACACTAACTTGACCCATTTAACACCACTCTTAACGGCTTCATTCAAATGCTTTCCTTTAGATTAAAACATCATTTTTCACATATCTTTATTTATTGACCCGTTTGATGGATTTCACCATTTGGTCATAACACATTGTCTTGATTAAGGTCATAAACCACGTTTTGTATTGAGTGCACATAAGGTGACCCATACGCATTCAAGATTTAAGACTAATATCTACAACAATTAAGCTATGTTATAGTACATTGGTGTAAGTAAAACTTACCTCGCATCCATTCTTGTTTCCATAAGTATTTGCCTTGCATCCGTTTGACCCGTTTGCTCCCTCATTGTTGTACCTAACTTGGGGATGAGTCAAACTTGTCTATTAGAATACATAATATGGAATTTTGTTCACTATCCATAACATCATGTATTCATTATCATTTTTAGCTAAATCCATAGCCATTTTCTTACATGTCTAGTTGAGATTAACTCATCTAGGCATTTCATCAAACACTTGGTGTGCATCTACCAATATACTTAGTTTTCAACATTCTAAGTTCAACCAAAGCATAACCGATTGTCCAATTGACATCATAACATGTTATTCAAGCTCTTTTTACCTAAATTTCTCATGCAACAACTTCTAAGAGTCACAAAAGGTTACTAGATATGAGTGGATTCAACCTAGAGGTTAAACCCCAATTTCTACACATGAACATAATCATATGATCAAAACCAAATACACATATTAAGTGTGATTTGTAACTAAATTAGGTATGTTTGAGGTTCCCCAAGACTAGAGCAACCTCTTTTAACCATAAATTTTACGTTTTATCAAAACCCTAGTTTTTGACCAAATCAAAAACGGGTATTAACATCAAATTACATCAAATAAAATGGTACCTTGATGTTCATTAGGCCTTAGATAACTCGTTTCTTGCCCAAGCATCGATTTCCCCTTTGATTTAGCTTTGATTTGAGCAAGAGTTGATGTTTAGGGTTTGGTTAAGGAAGGAGAAATGATCTCCTGATCATTATACACGACACACACACTTCATGTGTGTGTTTTTGTGTGTTTTATTATTATTAATAATACCCACTTTACCATTTTGGCAACTATGGTCCCTCAAGTTTTCCCACTGTCATTTTCGTATAAAAACTAACTCATAAGCTAGTTTCAAACACCTTTTATTAATTTATAAACATAATATTATTAACTAGGTTATTTCCATGTTAGAATATAACCCATATTATTATCCTCTAAGTCTCGTGTTAATATATTGCTAATCACGCCTAATGGCGTAGTTAGGCGAACGAATGGTTTTGGGGTGTTACAAATGTGAACCTGTTAAAAAAAACAAAAATAGAAGTTAGATAAACGAAACTAGAACAAAAAAATGTAAAAAAAAACTTACCGTTTGGTAGACGGGGGCTATGGAGCTCCGAGACGAGGTGGACGGAGGCTGTTATAGAGAAGAGAAGAGGGAGCGACTGCTATGGATTAGAGAAGTATGGATTTTAGGGTTAGGAGGATTAGGGATTTATCATTTATGATTGTGTATTGTGTTATGTAGTTTATATAATATTATATATGTTTTTTTTTATTTTTTAATTTTCGGATTCGGATAATCCGAATTATCCGAAATTTTTCAAAATCAGGATCCGAATCCGAATCCGAAATTTCGGATAATCCGATTTTCGGATATCCGAAAATCGGATTATCCAAAATTTCGGATAATTCGGATTCGGATTATCGGATTTTTCGGATTCGGATTCGGATTTTTTTGAACACCCCTAGGTAGAGTGATGATGTTCTTGGTCCTTTGGACTTGACATGCCTTTCATAATTACTTTCACCCTTCCACAAATTAAACCATATCATTTCCATGGACCAACATGGGTCCAATTTCTAAAGTTAATCTTAACCTATTTTTTTTCATTTCATGATTTCGGTTATCACAAGTTTAAATGGAAATACATCATATGTGCGTGTATATACACTCACACACTTTTATAGAAAAAAGTCCAAAAGATATTATTATTTTTATACATTATCAGTTTTTGTATTGAGAGCTTTTAAATTTTCTAAGTATGATTTTTTTTCATTCTAAGAGTGCTTTCATATGGAAAACAGATGGGTCTTCCACACGTAAAAGGTTTTTCTAACTCGTATTCTTAGATCGTTGAGAAGTTAGTTGGCTCGTTGAAGTTCCGATCCGACTATTCGAGTATGAGTTAAATTAAGACAACTCGTTAGGATACCCACTTGAATAATATAATATGATGGTTCGCTCGTTAACTCACATAAATTTTCACGTAAGTCATTGTATTTTTTTATACGTTTCCTTTGTATGTTGTTAGTGTAGTACTATTTTGTATGAGACTCCTATAAATTATTACCAAAACTTGTATTACTTGAGTTTGATAATACCTTGCCTAAACATAATCACATAAAATCATCAATACAATAAAAAAAAATAAGGACCTGGATCGAGCTAACACAAGCTGGTATTACAACTTAGCTGGTATTACAACTTGGGCGAACATGTTGATTTAAGTAGTTGAGTTAACTCGACTCATATTGTTATTGGCTCAAGTCCAGATGATGTTGGATCAACTCCAACTGAATGAAATTTTTACTCTTTTATCCATTCACTTTTGTTCAACCCTCAACCGACCACTTACACATTAACTCCTCAACCCACCATCACCGCCACCACCAACTAGTCAGACCTCTTACTAGTTTAAGGTCTTTTACCCAATCAGACCGTTTAAGAAATGGCTCATCACTTAATGGCCCAGAGCTTGTACCAAGCAACGCCTTAATGGGTTTCTTTTCTTTTCTTTTTTTTTTTTTTTTTTGAAAGGCTTAGTTTAGTGGAAATCCTTGTACAACCCTAACTTAGCGGTCTTAAGTACGAATCCCTACCCACACACCGGTGTCCTCCTTGCCTAAGCTCAAACTGTCACGGAGAATTTTTTTGTGGTGTGCATGGATTGAACCTGTGACCTATGTAATCCGCATATTAAGATAAACTGTTCTTTATAAATTGGCATAGAATTTTATAATTTACAAATTACCTTGTTTCACTGTGGGCATTCATGATTAATCTAGACTGTTGATGACTCAATTTCATCGCATGTCATGCCTAAATTTAACACAATTTCGTCCAACTTTTCATAAAGTGGCCCTACATGTTTTTACTTTGGTCTATAAACCACTAATTCATGTCTTCTTTCAATCTTTGTAATGACTAATGGCTTCCTCCACCTTCATTTTGTGTTTCCTTGCCCTCTCATTGCTACTTAGTCTCGTTAAACTAACCAAGGCATCGAATCTTGAGATCGAGGAGCTGTCTTGGCTCGACGATGACAAGGATGAGGAGATCAACATGGTCCAGGGCCGTCATGACTCACTAAGAAAATGTGACTTTAGTTCGGGAAAATGGGTGTATGATCAAACCTATCCTCTTTACGACGCAGCAACATGCCCGTATCTTACTACTAGGGTCACTTGCCGAAAAAATGGGAGGCCCGATTCTGATTACGAGAAATGGAGATGGAAACCACATGGTTGTAACATTCCTAGGTATGTATATTCTCTTTCATTTTATTTTGTATATTATTTTAGAGTTAATATAACCAGACAGAATAAGTGACAACTGAAAATGTTTTGTGTTATGCCAAATGAGTCTAGCCGAGTGACATTGGGTTAAAATACATTTTCAACCCGTTAAATACATCTGGCCAATTTATAGTTATTATAAATACTCATGAACAATTGAGTTGAAATTGTATTATGCCACATTTGTTCTTTTTAATTAGCTAAGTAAAAAGGTCTTATTTTTTGGCCTATGTGGAGGCCAACATATCAAATATTCCTAGATGTAACTCTTGCTACAAGTCATGCCTTATTTTATTCTTAATTATTTAAACTAAAAACAAGGGTCTAGCCAATAACAAATGGTTTATTGTTTCTAGTATGGAATCAATGTTTTGTAATTGACCATGCAACAAAAGTTGTAGCTTAAGATTGGATGGGTGAAAATCATTTGATTTCAGGTTTGATGCATTGGAGTTCCTTGGAAGAATGAGAAGGAAAAGAATAATGTTAGTAGGTGACTCCATAATGAGAAACCAATGGGAATCTCTTGTTTGCTTGGTCGAATCCGTAGTGCCAACTGACCGTAAAACGGTCACTTATGCAGGCCCAACCATGGCCTTCCATGCACTGGTGAGACCGATTGTACTTTTTTTCGACCAATTTTACATTTTTTTTTTGAATATTTTACTCCATAAAATGAAAACTACATCAAGATAGCAGGTAGACGAGCAACAAGTTACGCCGTCACCCCTTTCTGTATGGCGAAGCCTAGTCTACTGAAAAGGTTGTTGATTGTCTTCTTTTACAGGATTTTGAGACATCAATTGAATTTTGTTGGGCCCCACTTCTTGTTGAACTGAAAAAAGGGCCAGGAAACAAGAGGATTTTGCATTTGGATTTGATAGAAGAGAATGCCAAGTATTGGAGGAATGCTGACGTGTTGGTTTTTGATTCGGCACACTGGTGGACCCACTCCGACAAATGGACCTCGTAAGTAACAAGCAATACTAATAACTTGTACATTACTATTTACAACTTATAATAATCTGGACAACGTTTTCAGATGGGATTTTTTGATGGAGGGAAAGCATGTAGCCTGGGATATGAACCGAATGGTTGCATACCAAACAGGGCTTCGAACATGGGCTAAATGGATCGATTTGAACCTTGACCCACGTCAGTCCCGAGTCATATTTCGTAGCATGTCACCTCGGCATAATAGGTACCTTGTGTATAATTGCTAGAATTGATGAGATATCGAAACACGGGTAAGTGTGTATTTTGTGCACAAAAAGATGTACCTAACATGGAAAGTTGTATAGGGACAATGGATGGAAATGCTACAAGCAAAGGGAACCATTAGAGTATGCTAGTCACCCCCATGTACCAGAAGAGATGATGGTGCTTAAAGGCGTGTTAAAAAGAATGAGATTTCCTGTTTATCTACAGGATATAACCACTATGTCCGCTCTACGAAAAGACGGGCACCCGTCTGTTTACACACAAGCTGGTGGAGATAAAGCTGTGAAACAACACGAGACAAACCATGGTTCGGCTGATTGTAGCCATTGGTGCCTACCTGGGGTTCCAGATATATGGAATGAGATGCTAAATGCTATGCTTTGAAAATTTAATAATTATATGAAGTTAATGGACGGTTAGGTTAATGAAATTAAATAAGGGAAAATGGCCAAAATAGCCCCTTGACCGTGCGTTTTGCGTAAATGGCCCTCTCCCGGATCTTTGGAAAGCCGGGTCACGGTTTCCAAGACGGCTGAACCGTCTTCCGAGTTCCTTTCGTTTTCAACCGGTAGGAAACGAACACGTGTCGTTTACGATCCCGATGTCTGCGACCCGGCTCCCGTGGGTCCCCTGAGACGTGTCAGCGCCGCAAAGCCGTCTCCGGTGGGGTCCCTGAGACGCTTTCACCAACGGCTCAGTTGAAGCCGTCTTCGGCTCGGCTTAGCCGAATTCTTTTTGGCTGAACCGTCTTCAGCCGTGAATAATAAATTTAAAATTTTTTTTTTCCAAATTTAGTTTGGGTATAAATATGTAGGTTTGTTTGAAAAAAAAAAACCACACTTATCTTTCTTTCCACTATCATCTCCTTCAAACAACTTTATTAATATGAAAGCCAAAATGTTTTACCAAATCATACAAAATCTTCTCAAATTTTCAAACAAAGCATATCTTCTAAAATATTCAACACGGTTCAAGACATGTGTTTTTGATTATTCGACGTGTCTTTGAGCTTCAGAAAACCGGAATATTTTTTCGGTTAAAATTATGCCACTTTTTAACCCTAACCCTTTGGGATTTATCTAATCCCACTTCCTGGAAAGTTTCTGCTCCGATTCCCCCTCTCCTAAAATATCATCATCAACATCCACACCCCCTTTCACCCATTTTCTTGTCTGCCCATTTTCTTGTCTGCACTTGGGAAGACATTTGGATGGAAAGGTTGAAGTGATGGATAGGTTTCGGTCGGAGTTAGTGAGAAGTAAAGCGAAAAAGGCTTCGCAGGAATTAGAGGAAACCCGATGTAATGATAAAATGTTTCCTCTTCAACATATACCTATTGAAAGCTTTTGCTCCTCTCCCCGCTTTCCAACAATTATCATCATCAATAACAAAATCTACATTGCGGGTTTTCTTTGTCATTAATGATAAAAAAATGTATTGCAACGTTGTGGGAAACGAGCTTTCAGGCTATAGAATATATAGATTAGTGACATTGCTGTAACGATGTTTGTTTCTTATAAAATTTTATAACATTTTATAAAATGTTAATTTGTTGTAAATTTAAATATTAAATAATCAAATAATTGAAATAAACCAAGCCCCCTCGGGAACCGTGAAACGGCACAAGCCGGTTGCCCCTAGGGAGCCGTTAATAATAAATTTAAATTTTTTTTTTCAAATGTAAGTTTGGGTATAAATATGTAGGTTTGTTTAAAAAAAAAACCACACTTATCTTTCTTTCCACTATCATCTCCTTCAATCAAATTTATTAATATGAAAGCCAAAATGTTTTACCAAATCAAACAAAATCTTCTCAAAATTTCAAATAAATCATATCTTCTAAAATATTCAACACGGTTCAAGGCATGTGTTTTTTATTATTCGACGTGTTTTTGAGCTTCAGAAAACCGGAATATTTTTTCGGTTAAAATTATGCCACTTTTTAACCCTAAGCCTTTGGGATTTATATAATCCCACAAAATAGAGAGCTTCTGCTCCGATCCCCCGTCACCTAAAATATGATCATCAACATCCACACCCGCTCTCTTTGTCCTTAAGTTGATGTTCAATCACTTGGGAAGACATTTGGAGCGAAAGGTTGAAGTGATGGATTGGTTTCGGTCGGAGTTAGTGAGAAGTAAAGCGAAAAAGGCTTCGCAGGAATTAGAGGAAACCCGATGTAATGATAAAATGTTTCCTCTTCAACATATACCTATCGAAAGCTTTTGCTCCTCTCCCCGCTTTCCAACAATTATCATCATCAATAACAAAATCTACATCGCGGGTTTTCTTTGTCATTAATGATAAAAAAATGTATTGCAACGTTGTGGGAAACGAGCTTTCAGGCTATAGAATATATAGATTAGTGACATTGCTGTAACGACGTTTGTTTCTTATAAAATTTTATAACATTTTATAAAATGTTAATTTGTTGTAAATTTAAACATTAAATAATCAAATAATTGAAAAAAACCAAGCCCCCTAGGGAACCGTGAAACGGCACAAGCCGGTTGCCCCTGGGGAACCGTGAAACGGCTCAAGGGAATCCTCTTGGTAAGAGTTATAGAGGCTCTACGGTTTGTATAAATGCTCACTTACGGTTGATGAAATTATAAGCAGTGTCTTTTATGTTTTATAAATCTAAAACCTGAACACTGTTCTAACAAATGACGTTTTTAAACCCTTTAATTTTCCAACCCAAACCTACCTTGTCGTCTAAATATAGTCTTAGAATTTTTGGATTGTTGTTACATCTACATAATACTACTTGGATTGTTGATGCATCTACACGTGGGTTGACCCGTGTAATTTGCATCTACGATCTGGTAGTCAGTTTTATTGAAAAGTTCATCCTCTTCTTAAATATCTATCATGATCTTTTTGATCATCCGTCTTTTACATGTACAAGACGGTCGGATGTGATATTTAGGAGAGTTTGTTCTTTGAGTTGTCTGGACCGTTGGTAAGCATCTTTCTGTACATATATTTATGTATTAAGGATGACGAAGATGAGACTGGACAGTGGATATAAAGCACACTGGGAAAATATGTCTCGGCGGTCCAAGCAACGGAAATGTCTCGGTGTTCGACATGAGACTGGACAGTGGGTATAAAGCACACTGGAAGTTAATGTCTCGGAGGTCCAAGCAACGGAAATGTCTAGCTGTTCGACGTGTTGAACGATTTCGTGAATTATTATTTATTATTGTTTGTATATTGTAATTGTTATAATAGTTTATTTGTTTTATTTTTATTGGATTCCTATTATTATTTTGATGTGTTTTCTACTTTTTGGGTTTACGGTTTTATAAATTTAAACAAAACAGTGCCTTTAAACAATATAAGTTAACATAAACATTTTATTAAAACGTAAATAAAAGGAACATTAAAGGTTAAAAATAAAAAAAAAAACTAATCCAAAGCCCCGGGGACATCACGAATCATCTGCCACGCCGACAAATGACCAAAGGGTGGTCGGCCCGAAAACTCGTGCTCAATCTTGGCATGTTCAACTTTTTCATGGTCCGCAGTCCCTTGTGGGAGTTCACGGACAGCGGTTTGATAGAACCCCTCGAAGAGACGGCACTTGTTTTGCAAGTCCGTCCACTTCCTGTTGAGAGACTCGGTTGACCTGGTTGAACCCCCAACCAAAATTTTGAACTCGTTGAGCACGAGTGGCCAAATCGACAACGTATTCCATTCGACCGTTGACAACTTCCCACCTGCCTCCACTATAGATTATAAAACTAACCATTTTTAAAAACACAACTTTTTTAAGCACTTTGAAAGAAAAATAAGGGATACAACAAAAAATTCAAACTAAATTATTACAAAATTTTCTAATTTTATATCACACGGTTCGTCATTGACGTCAAATCACCGAAAACGTCTCCGGCATTGTACGGCGACCGGCACCGACTCGGTGCAGAAACAGTACAAAGACGGTAGAGGCAGCCGTCTTTTTCCTACCCGCAACCGTCTCAGAAGACGGTTGCCAACTTTTAAAGCCGTCACCCGGAACCGGCTTTTCAGACATGAAACGGCTCAGAAAGCCGTCTCCCGTGGGATCAGGTATGTTATTTTATTATAAGCCGAGCCGAAGACGGCGTCAACTGAGCCGTTGCTGAAGGGTCTCAGGGACCCCACCGGAGACGGCTTTGCGGCGCTGACACGTCTCAGGGGACCCACGGGAGCCGGGTCGCAGACATCGGGATCGTAAACGACACGTGTTCGTTTCCTACCGGTTGAAAACGAAAGGAACTCGGAAGCCGGTTCAGCCGTGTTGGAAACCGTGACCCGGCTTTCCAAAGATCCGGGAGAGGGCCATTTACGCAAAACGCACGGTCAAGGGGCTATATCGGTCATTTTCCCATTAAATAATGTGTGATTTATTTGGATTGTAATCTGAATCTCCCTCTTGTTGGTAGTACTAGCTAGTTAATTAGGTCCGTTTATTTTATCTTAAATGTCAAGTTCCAAATTATGTTCTCTTGAATGATTCATTCCTTATATTTGGTGTTACTCTTTAAAGAGTCAAGTTTTGTACCATATAAGCACAAGTAGTTATATTGTATTTTGGTATAAACATGTGGGAAGGTTGTGGTAGCTCAAGTCGTGAACCATCGTTAACGAATGATATAGATGAGTTGACATTTCATCTATTTGACTACATGTAACATGTGTTAAATAGCTCTGATTATTGGCTGATCCATGCAAATACAACTACTAGTCTCATCCCAAGATGGATAACAATGAAAAGACTGATCACGCATTTCAATATGTTTTGGTAAAAAATAGTGTTTAGGCTATGATTTGAGAATTAAACACAAGCCTCGTAAATAAGGTGGGCTGGGTAACATGTCAAACTAGATTCGGATCAACCCGTGTTTGGTACAAAACACACAATTTATATATAAAAAAAAAAGTACCAATTTAGTTTAGGTCAAACCGGTTCCTACAAAAATTGGCTCACCTTGAATGAGTTATTGTAGAATACACATTATCAAGATGGGTTCACGGCTATATTTGCTTCTGTGGCAACTAGCGGCGAGGACAATGGTGGCAGCCAGGTGGGCAATGGTGTTTGTGGAGGTGGCATAGATGGTGGTGATTTTTGGTTAAAGTGGTGGCTTCAATGGAAACTAGTAGGTGACGGCGATACACAATGGTGATGGCTGGTGCTTTCCCATTTGAATTCATTTTAAGTTAGTAGGTTTTATGAAAATGTCTTATATTGACCCATTGTATAATTTAAGTAGATCAATTGAACACGGAAGTAAACTATTTTTAGACCATGTGCTATACCAGTATGGTGTCTAAATGGCACAATTGAACAAAAGGATCAAGCAGAAACACTACGCCACACCATGAGGTACCATGGCTTCCCAACCCCGCTAGGATTGAAGCGTGATGTGCCACTAGTGGGAACATTGGAACACCGTGTCACACGTCTAGGACGAGTGATGTGCAGGATGACCATGACACATGGTCTAAGGGTTACCGTTAGCAAATTTCTTAAAACATTACTAACATTACATATTCTACATGAACTAATAAATCACAAGTTCTATTTCAATAAACAAATCAAAAAAGTTTTCTTTAACAAAACTTTATTGCTAAAAACATACATAAATAAATCTTCATTCTACAAAAAACAATACAAAGAATAACATACACTACTCAATTAACTCATACTCAGTCTTCATGTCCAATGCCAAATCTCTTCTTCAACTTGGAAATCTCTTTACTTTTCAATCCAAAAGCCTTCTCCAACAACTCATCATTGATCCCAGACCCAAACAAAGCCACAGGAAGCTTCACCGACCCCGGATTCTGGCTATCAAAGCTCCCTAGAACCGCGGCCGGTGAATCCCCAACATTCATCTGAAAATGCAACACACCTCTAGGGAACACCATCACATCACCTTTTTCAATCACTCTAGCGAAAACTTTATTATTTGTGTCCACAAATCCTGAATAAACCTTCCCTTCAAGGACATACGCCACCTCAGTTGCTCTAGGATGATAATGTGGGACATTGATGCCACCTACTTCGAAATCGGCTCTAACTAGGGACATTCCGAGTGTGTTAAGGGCCGGGAAGACTGCGGCCGAAACGGGTACTCCTGAGAATTTGTTAGTGAAGTTTCCCGGGTGTTTTATGCCAGAAAATATGAAATCATCAACTGTGAGAGATGAGGAGTTTTTGCATTGGTGGGTATTATGGTGAGAGGGTAGGCAGTAGTCTTGGATTGGATCCGGGTCGGATCCGGATACGGGTGAGGGTAAGCGGGTGGTTTGGAAGATGAAGATAATAACTAACATAACGGTCGTTTTGGGGAACATGGTTATAGAGATGGGGGGTATTGTGGAGATGAAGTTGCATGGAAATTTATAGGTAATTTAGTGAGGTTCAATCATGCATTCTAAGTTTTTAATATTGGTTAGCGATGTATTGATGGTATACTATGAATTTTCTAATAAGACGTTAGAGTTAACTCAAAATACGTTTTGTTGATAAATAGTTGAAAAGGTTGAATACATTTTATCTTTACATATATATTTTTTAAGGTTTCTCTAGGAATTCTTGTATCTAATTTTAGTTGTTTAGTATACGTGTATGTGACTGTGTATATGTTTTTTAATTTAATATTCATTGGTGTAAATAAGGAAAGTAATAGTTGGAGATGAATGATGAGTAGTGGTTATGGCTTTTTATGTGTGGAAGATAGTGTGAAAGTGAAAGATCCAGAGGAGACTTGTATTAGAAGTGAAGTGAAGATAATGCTGCCCACATGTATCATGACGGTTGCAATTGTCTCCTTAGGATTCTATGTAACTTTAAATAAATGTTGAGAAATGGTTTAGTTGATTACGTTTCAAAAATCATACTGCTAAATTTACATCATTTTTCATTATAGATGTGAACCCAGAATTCATGATAAACTACCCCTATATAAATATCTTGATACCATTAGACTAGAAGCCCTTGCTAATTTTGATTAATGCGCAAACAAGCCGAGCCTAGCCCGAGCTCGAGTAGGCTCAAGCTTGAGCTCGGCTCATTTACACCTATTAATTAATATATTAAAATAAAAATAATAGTTCGTTTAGGTTCATGAGCTCGATAAGTGAAGCTCGAACTCGGGCTCGTTTACTTAACAACTTTAAACGAATGGTAAATATTAGTATTAAACTAGAAGAAACAACACGCGCTCCGCGCGACCAGTCAAAGGTCAGTGACCAAAACAATAAAGCAATAAATATGGTGAACAAAATGGTGAAGGCCTATTATTACTATTGCGCCGACAGTTGATAATTAATATATATAGTAATATTAAAAAAAATATTACACTAAGGCTCGACGAGCCTAACAAGCTTCACATGTCAGGCTCGCCGCTCGAGCTCGGACTCGATAAATTAATGAGCTTTGTTTTAGGCTCAAGCTCAGCTTGAGCTCGATAACGCTTGGCTTGTTTCAAGCTTGTTACGAGCCAAGCTCGAGTAGCTCGCGAGCAGCTAGGCTTGTTTGCACCCCTAATTTTGATCATCAGTCTCCAAGTAAAATTTGATCATTTATTGTGTACATTCAACTTGGAAAGTAAATTGATCATTTCTTTAAAAGCACACTTCCTTTTCTATGTTTTCTTCAATTGTCTAATCGTGAGTGTTTGGTGGAGCTAGCGAAAAGTAAAAGTTGTGTCGCACCTTTAGTCAGAAAACATTCTTATCACTCCTTTCAAAATATATTTTTTTAGAAACGTTATCAGATCATGCCATTTGGCTCGCAACAATCATGTGTAACCAAATTGGATATTTTAGCTAAAAATCAATTATGTAACGTATGTTAGGATGAAACACACCCTATTACAATAGTTGCTCATTTATTATCTATTAATTAATATATTAAAATAAAAATAATATAAATAATAGTTCGTTTAGGTTCATGAGCTCGATAAATTAACGAGCTTTGTTTTAGGCTCGGCTCGTTTCGAGGTTGTTACCGATCCGAGCTTAAGTAGCTCACGAGCGGCTAGGCTCGTTTGCACCCCTAATTTTGATCATCACTCCCAAGTAAAATTGATCATTCCTTGAATACATTCAACTTGGAAAGTAAATTGATCATTTCTTTAAAAGCACACTTCCTTTTCTCTGTTTTCTTCAATTGTCTAATCGTGAGTGTTTGGTGGAGCTAGTGAAAAGGAAAAGTTGTGTCGCACCTTTAGTCAGAAAACATTCTCATCACTCGTTTCATACTCATCTTCAATGAGTGCATCCGCTTTTGATTTCACCGTTCTAATTTAAACGGATGTTCAAAATATATTTTTTTAAAAGCGTTATCAGATCATGCCATTTGGCTCGCAACAATCATCAATCATCAATCATGTGTAACCAAATTGGATGTTTTAGCTAAAAATCAATTATGTAACGTATGTTAGGATGGACCACACCCTATTACAATAGTTGCTGGAAGTTGACATTAATCTCTTCTATTGCCACTGACAACTAATCATAGTTTGGTCTTTTTGAGTTTAAGGGTAAACATTGTGGGAGCGGTAGATGGAGAAGTGCAGAGGTTGAAGATAAAAGAATCCCATCTCAAACTAATCAGACTTGAAATGGCGAATATAAAAGAACAATAATAACAATTTCAAATTCTAATAATATCGCGTGTATAACTTCAACAAATTCCTAAGCTTTAACCAAAATAATACCAAACCACATGCCATAATTGTTGCAATACAGGATCCAGATTTCCAGTTCAAACTTTTTTACATATCCAGATTTCCAGTTCAAACTTTTTTACAGTCTGCTTTTAGAAACCGCGAAAACAACATTTATATAACTATAAATAAAATGTCAAAAATCCCAGAACGGAACTGCCACCATCGGGTTGAAAGAAGTAAAACACTTGCATCTAAACACTAGACTACCTTTGTAAGATAAGACATAGTATAACCACCAACACCACATAAGGATCTTCAATTTCAATTTGTGAGGTGGAATAAACCTAAAAATATAACACGAATCCCACGTTTATTTGGTAAAAGTGGAGCACAGAAATTAAACATTTTGATCTGCAAGAAAGCAATACCTTCATATCGAACATGAAGATGTCTCAAGCCTTTTTCTTTGCGATTCTGATATTTTGTTTTCAATATAATTAGAGGTCGAAAGGTCAACACGTAAAACATATACAAGAAGTAACTGAGGTTTTTGTTACCTGAAACAGTAGATTCCAAGAGCTGTTGTTATTTCATGAATGACTGATGTGGCAAAGTGAAGATACAGTGCAGCTGCAACAACCGATATGTACTCATTAGCACGCGCTTAGTATATGAAGATATGTGAAGATAATCAGATATTTATACTTCTTTGCAAAAATTTGTTCAACAATTACTTTCCAATATGTACTCATTAGCAAGCGCTGAGTACATGAAGATATTTTTACTTCTTTTTCACATACATACGTAAACATGAAATTCAGATTAACCAAGGCCCCAAAAGGGTCATGCAGTATGCCAGTATGCGTGTAGAACTGTTCAAGAATTACTTCAAAATATCATGATGAACACCATACCTGTATATATACAGAAACCGAGAAGCACCCATTTCTCATCAATTAAGGGAATTCTGCAAGTTTAAACATCTTTAAACGTTACAGACAAAGTAAAGAGGGGGTATTTCTGTCTTTATTTACAGAAAATATAAAGAAAGGATGCCTTGAAATTTGAAACAGATGAATACTAACCCATCATTTAACCGGGCTGTAAGCGTATTTGCAATTGCAAGTGGAAGATAAAACAAAGACTGCAGTTAAAACAACAAATAATTTTACTTTAATTCAATTATTACAAATTGGACTATTTAACCGTTGTTGAAAAAGTCTATCAATCGAATGGCAACAGCAAAATCAATGACACTCAAAGTTTTGGCCTATGGATGTTGGAATGGGACTTACCGTGGACATTCCGGTTTTCAATCCCTTGGGTTCATCACACAAGTGAGCCAATATCATCCTTCCCTGCCAAACAAAAGATCTTCAAATTAACACGAATGAAGTATACAAATTCACATTTTTTCAGCTGATGATTAAGAAAACATGAGATCATTTGGTATTTGTAGGCACAAAAAATACACTGGAATATAAAAAATACAAGAGATAAGTAGATAACTATAATCTTACCACGAGGAATCCAAATGACAGTCCAGTTCCCATCACAACCATGTGTGGGTAGTTTCCAATTAAATCAGTTGGAGACAGAAAATCCCTGAAGAAAACAGAAAGTGATTTAACTACAACTCAAGTGTATAAAATACCCTTCATATGATAATACAAGAAGGAAAGTGTATGCATACCAGAGGATAATTACTCCCAGTAGCACGCAAAATGGGACAAGCTGGCATGAAATAATAATAAAACAATCAGTAAGCCTCTTCAGGAATTTAAAAAAAAAAAACAATGCACAAAAGAAAAGCTGATTACCATAGCCAATGCATTTAGCATGCTTCCTTTTCTCGATTGTACAACCTTATAAACATTCTGTACGCTATGACCAAGGGAAAAAACACGCTACGTCAAAACTATTTAACTACTATAAAACAACTGCAAATACGTGAACAGATAAACTAGAGGTGGCAACATGTCATGTGTGGATTGTAATGTTTCATCACGATTAATTTACTATATGAGTCAACATGGGTTAGGTTTGGTTGCCCAAAACAGGTTTTGGAGAAATAAATTTGAAAGTTAAAATATTAATTTAATAACATGTGTACTAAAAAGTAAATACTATTACTCCACAACAATAATCTTTCTTTACAAAACGAATTAGTAGGTCATATGCTTAAAAATATCCTATGTGTGACTATTGACCCGTTTAACCCATTTGGCCCGTTAGAGACTAAACATAACCCATAGGACGGCTAGTCGTCTATGTTTTGACATAATTGAATGGTATTGAAAAGACCACCTCTGGAACGGTTAATCGTTAGTTTTGACATAATTGAGCATACCCACAGGCCACAACAAAGAGAAGTGTAGGTGTCAGGTTAACTTGATGCTTTTGAAGTAAATCATCTTTTATGTATGATACATAGTTTAATTTCTAATTCAGAGAGTAAAATTGTGGTAATTTGGCGATGTTATAACAGACAATAATGTTCATATGCCATGAAACTTCGTATTCTTAAATTTCCCTTTCCCCTAAGCATTTCTATGTTTAAAATCCATACTGGCCAGTTATAAGTTATGATTGCTTTAGATACCCATCTAAATATTATGAATATGCAAATATGCAAATATGCAAAAAGTAAAGATATAGTGAAGCTTGTTTGATAAAATGAAGAGATTTACTTACTTGAAAGAGACGGTAGGTATAACAGCAAATAATACCATGAACAACAAAACAACTCCAGAAGTAGGGATTCCTGAATGCAACAATACATCATTCAAAAGTCAACAAAATATATACTACATCCGTATTCCAATACACTAAACACTGGCCACCTTACCATTTATATATGGAATCCAACTCAGGAGAGGAATAGATTTCCCAAAATCCTGGGCCCACCACTCTGCACCTGAAATTATATATAACCAGCTATGATATAGCTAAAAATCATTTTTAGTTACAAAGAACAAATAACATATGTTTGAATCACTAAAAGTGGCATACCAACTATTGATGTAAAGAAGTGTGCCATGTATATCAGCATGAGACCCTCTGTGGGTCCATTTACAGCTGGAAGAATTAGTGAGTTGGTAAAATAGCTGCAACATGCAAAAAAATGAAAAATAAATAAATAAAATCAATGTTTCCTCGGAAAATGATGTATTTTTAAGAAACTTGTGCAGGGATTATTTATAAAATTGCAGAAAAACTAAAAGAGGAGGATTGTTTGCACTACTTACTGTTCCCAAGTTGCACCATAAAATGGAACCGCTGAAATGACCCAGAACCAAAATGTATTTCTTCCACACATAGCAGTGCTCCCAAAAGCCAAGGCCTCCAACTAAAACATGCAATTAAAAATTAACAAAAATTATGTTGGAAAATGCCAGTGGGAGAAGCAAGTATAATTAAGCATGAAAGAATATGTACCGCACAAGCAAGTGCATCACATCCTGCACAATCAGTAAAAGCCCTCAATTACATATTTTAGCTCATAAAAATGATCAAAAAAAGGAAAAGAAATGGGTACAAGGGAAATTTATTACACACCATGATCAAAAAGTTCTCCTAATGGACTAGAAGAACTTGTCCTTCTTGCTTGTTTTCCATCAACAGCATCAAAGGTCTAGTATATACATCAAGAAAGTTGGAAGTAAATCAGTAAAAAAAACAAAGCTTAAAACTATGATAAGCATGATATAAAGATATTATATGGTGTCCTGCAAAGGTAACTAAAATTTTATTAGTGTGAAAAGATCCATATGTCCCAGCAAATAAAACAAGTGACAAACTGAAACTGGAAATGATGTAAATGAAATTTGTTTTCAAACTATTATGTAAAAACGGGAACACTAAAACCTTTTTCACCAAAGTAAAAAACAAACCTGGTACAAGAAAAGAAGTAGTCCATGAGCAAAATGAACCCATCTTGGTGGTGCAGAATCCAAATGAGGTGAGTATATCTAAAAAATGTCCACATATAAAATAGAAGTTAGTCTAACGTGCAGTTGACTCTTAAGAGACAACTTTAATCTCCATAAATATTTAAAAGAAACCCGTTGTTTTTTGCAAACAGTCTCATTAGAATATATTCTGCCAGAAGAATAGTTTTAAAGCATGCTTTTAATGCCACAATAAAAAGGAAAGAAAAGATGAACATCAAGAACTTTCTCCAAGAAGCAAAATAAAGTATAGAAATAGCTTAACAACTATGCCAACATAAACATACTGAACATGAGAGCACTAATACTGAGTGTGTAAGACATAAAATATAATAAAAAGGTAACCAACTCAGGGACTCACATAGCCAAGCACTGCAGAGACCAGCAGGAACATGAATCCTGTGAGGGTAATCTGAAAATAAAAACATGTTCTAACTACTAAGCAAACGAAATGAAATAGAAATTCTTTAATTTATGTATCAAGGTAGTATAATATGGTTGAAAATGCATGCTTACCATATTAGGCCTGAGGCGTCCATGATATGCAAAAATGAAGGATATAAAGCAGTTAGTTGATTATATAAAAATAAATATATAAATTAACATCAACTGGTGTAAAATTGAATAAATAATCAAACATGTTTGACATATGAAAAACATACAAAAAAAACTAGAAGGCTACTCACGGCATCCAAAGAGGGAAGAAAGTAACGAATTTGGTCCAAAAAGGTTGCAAGACATATTTTGCAACATAAGAGTGATCAACTCCACTGTACTTGTATTTATGCAGTGCATTAATGCCATGAGCACCTATATACCCCATTGCTTATAGCACTCTTTAGCTTTTACAACCTGCCATTAATAATTAAAAAAAAGCAAAAGAACAGTCAACTCACAAAATTGAAATCAAATAAATATATAGATAAAATATTGTAACTGCATGATATTTTGAGGCAATACTTCGACTTCATTATGCAACAATGGTGATCAAACATTCAAACCCACAGAAAAGTTGAAGAACCTTTCAACATTCTCTGTGAGTCTGTTGTGCTCTGTTTCAACATACAAATTGCAACAACTGAAGCATAACCCTGTCGTCATTCCATGATAAAACAATAATATTCACAAAAAAGACGAAAATAAATAACGTGGCATGTACACATTTATAACTAAGATTTCAAGCTTCACATGGCTACTAATAATAATCTGCACATGTTTACCAGTAAGGTGGCCTACTGTTGCAGCAATTTTACCTAGGTTTTTTTAATATCTCTCTATTTATAGCTCTATTCCTGTACCATATTGTTCCGATTCAATAGCTAGGGTTTGAAACAATCATTAGTAACTGCATAAAACTATACACAAATTCAACCACACTAGCTAAACCACAAATCTACAGGAAAGTATATCATTCCGTTCATATCTCTTTCCAAACCTAATAAATAACAATTCATCCAGATTTAAAAAATAAAATATTTTCTTCCTCTACGAAGTGATTCTACATAAAGCTACAACCAAAACCAAACAACGTACCGTATGAAAAAAAAGGATTGCAGATTACATCGATGAAATCATGTATGTTAATAATATAAATAAAAAGTAAAAACGCATAGAATAAAGATGCATATAATAATAATAATATAAAACAGATAGAGGGTTAAGTGATGAAAACCTGGTGTGGGAACAATGATGTTGCATGTGCAGGAAATCGAAAGGAAGGATTACTAATAGAAAATAAAAAAATAAAAACAGATCTGAGACTGAGCGTACCAAGACAAATATATGTAATCAATTATTTGATTTTGTGAAATATCTCCCGACTCCCGCCCCGCTCCACTGGAGGATAAAAACCAGCATAAAGAAAGAAAGAGATTCGATTTTTTTGGGTGCACAGGAATAATATTAAAATAATAACAACTTTTTTATTGGGTTTGATTCCATCGCGTAACCTGCACGGGGTTGTCGTAGCCGTTGAGCCGTGTGTCACCGTGTGTGTTACGTCCCTTGTATTTTAAGGATTTTTATACTACTTCATTTGGTTAATTTATATAGTTCTATTTACCAAAGGATTTGTGCAATTCTGGGTTGTACTGTATGCCTTAGGTGCTGTACTGGTGGTATTCACAATCCCATTTGCTGGTTTTTGTGATTGCCCTGGTTTGTGTGTATGTTTTACACGTATTGATCACCGATGCCACTCCTTTCTTCGTCAACACACACCCACAAACAAAACCTATCTTCAGAACTCCCCCCCCCCCCCTCTGCAATCTCTCTCTACTCATTTCTCTATATGGTACCTGGGCTTTCCCTCTGTTGATAGAAACCGGTCTAAAGATCGAGAATCTCCTCAGCTCTCTGCTGTATCAGAAGCCCCTTTTAAAGCCGTCGCCTGTATTGTTTTCGTGGTGGTGGTGTGTGGCGGAGTTAATATTCAAAACATTGTTGCCTCCTGTGATGTTAAGTTTCCTGTTAGGCTTGAAGATATCGTGGACTCTCATGGTGGCTTTTGAAGTGTGAGTTCACAATAAAATGTTTTCATGTATACATACATATTTATATATTCATATATACAAATATTTATTTTCCATTGTGTCATGTTTTGAAGTTGATTGATTTTTTGCTGAATACAGACAAGCAATGGGGATATGTTGTAGCTCATTTTTGGTGAATCACTTTGCCAAGGTAAAACTGGATTCACCCATATAAATTGTTATTTATATAATTTTAGTGTTAATAATGATTAAATGAAATCTATTTGGGCATATGTATGTCTCATGTTGTGAAACTGATAAGAGAATAAGCAATGGGGATATGCACTTGAATATTGTTATAGCTATGATGGTTTAGGTGTATGTTTCAGTGAATATTTGCTTTTGATGTTTTTATTGTATTTATGGCTATGTAGACATGTAGTTAACAATATTGAAAAATAAATACTCATCTTACTTTTGTAATAACAAGCTATATCATATCCAGTATCACATCATCTTGCTATAAAGTAATAAAAATGCTTCATTACGAAATGAGTTCATGATTCTAACTGATCTAAAATTTTAGTGATTTCAGCTCAATAAGTACAACTCCTTTGATGGTGTTCTTTATTTTAGGCCACACCTTGAATAGTTTTTCAAGAAAACTGGTAGCTTAGACACGAGCTTTAAGGTAAAACCACCATTACACCGACAAGTTTATCCGAGTTATATGTGACAAGTTTATCCGAGCTACCAAATCAATTAATCATTAGACTTGACGATCTACTTGCTGCCTCAGTTAAGTCTTCTTAGAGTTGCTACTTCTGTCAATCTCACTGACAATTTGTGTGTTTAATTTCAGGCGTTTGGTTATGATGCTGACGCTGATGAATACTAGAGCTAAGTGTATAATCGTAAGCTATATTGCTCTGTTTTTGGATATACAAATATGACCTAATAATACGTTTCAAATCAACACCTTGGAACAAAAAAGCACTAACTAATGTAGAAGAGCCGGTTGTCGTTTTATCATCTCTAAGTTTCTAAATTTCTTGGCTAAGGAACATGTTGCAATAATGACATTTGTTACAACTTACAAAGATTAAAATTATTAAGTCGACTATCAAAATGGGTGTTAGTCTAAAGGTTTTTTTGTGGTTAATCGAGTCCATATGAAGTCTAAATTATTGAACCATTTACTGAACAAAATATTATACATCGTGTTTAGTTATTTGTTGTTAATCGGGTTAGGTTAATTCAGATTAACCATTAATCAGTTCGGGTAGCATCGAGTTTGGTTGAGTTCGAGTTATAGATGAAAATGACACACCTAGATCTCACTACCATTTTGTTTACCATGTTATCTGTTTGCACTTTGATTTTGTATGTGGCATTTTGATTTCTAATTATGACACATGTTTTTACAAATTCAGAAAAAGGTTAGAAAAGTGGTTTGTTGAATCGGTTCATGTGTTAAGGATTAGTGATAATTGTTGGTTTTTGTATTGGTGTTACTCTATGCAGATTACAAGGTAAGTTAATGTGCACAGTTATGTATCTCTATTAGATACTTTGGTTTTAAATCAAACAGCCATTAATTTATGTATTGTAATGCAAGGCAGCTTATAATTGTCAAAATGTACACAGTTATGTATCTCTATTAGATACTTAGAAAACCAATATGGTGATGACAATCCAATATTTAAACATTTGCCTTTAAAACATATTACAGTGGAAGTAACATCAGGTACCCATTCAAGTTCAATACATTAGACCCTTATATTATTGCACTTTTACCTGTTCGTTTCTGTGGCGCAATCAGCCTTCATCAGGGTGTTATCGGTTCGGGTGTTATTGCTAAAACGGTATTGTTTTGTTCCGATTTTATTGTTATATTTGATTTGATTTGATTTAAGGTGTGATTGTGCGGATAGTGAAGACAGTGAAGAGGAAAAGTCGGCTGTCGTCTTATGGTTTGCTCTCTGATTTGCATTGCAGGGTAAGTAGTATGCTGATGTAGTTATATAGTTTACATAGCAAAATATTTTGTTGATGTGATGTGTTTTTACGGAAGCAAGTTGACAATGTAGACATGTAACAACGTTGGTTACGGGTTATAACATATGACAATGTTGGATGTGGTCTTTTATCTTTTATGGCAACATACGTAATCATATTACATGTCGCCAAATCGCGCCCCCCGCCGCAACGCGCGGGGGACGCCATCTAGTTAGTAGTATTTTGCAAGTCGTATGTTGTGACTTCATGTGACACGTCGAAATGTGCAGGGAGACACGATGTGTAAAAGAAAATGTAAAACACAATGGTAGACACGAAGTTTAAAACACAATGTTTAAGACATAATAAAATTTGTAAGACACAGGGCATAAAAGACATAAAAAAAATTTGACATGTTTTCCCTTTTGGCCTTTTTTACTTTTTTTTACGGGGGTGGAGTTGTAACGCTCCAAAAATTTTTATTAACTAGTATTCTTGTTTAAGAGAATAATAGGAGATTACTAACCGTACACATGACGAGGAAATATTAGTATTTTCATTTTGGCCTAGTAACCGAGTTAAAAAAAAAATACGGAGAACATCTCATAATCAGGAGATCGGTCATCACACCTCCAACACACACACGCATATAACCAAACTCAAGAATCAAGTTCAATTCAAGCCCATATCAGAGGGGTTTTCAATGCATTTGCTCTAAAACGAATAACCAAGGCATAACAATCACTTAGGTAGGGGTGTAAACAAGCCGAGCCTGAGCCCGACTAGGCTCGAGCTCGGCTCGTCATGCTTTTCTGAGGCTCGAGCTCAGCTCGGTTCGAGCCTACTATTCTAAGCTTGACCTCGGCTCGAAAGTAAAGCCTAAGAACTCAAGCTTGGCTCGGCTCGAGGTAATTTAAAAATAATTTTAAACGACCTAAAAGCTCGGCTCGAGCTCGCTTCAATAGCTTAAATGAGCAAAAGCTCGGCTCGAGCTTGCTCATCAATATTATTTATTAAAATTGAATATGTTCAAAGGACAACATTGCATATATAAAAAAAATTAAAACATTTGTTTGGGTTCGTTTAGGCTCGCAAGCCTAAACGAGGTTTGTATAAGGCTCGAGCTCGGACTCGATAACTAAATGAGTCATATTTCAAGCTTGAACTCAGGTAAGCTTCATTTGACTTGAATTGGTGGTATTAATCAAAGCATGAGATGGGTGATAATTAGGGTTGTCATAAAACGTGAATTTAAGAGCTTGTAAAGTCACTCTAATATTAAAGGATCACTATACATGATAAATAGTGTGTAATTAGCAAAACTCTTGTGTGATAAATGGTTCATAAGAATCCATGTTGTAGAAAATATTGGTTTCTTGATACTTTGTAGAAACCACTTCAAAACTATGAAAATACTAATTATACTATGCTTATGAATAAAAATCTTGGTTGGGGCGTTCAAATGTATGCTAGTAGTATTGATATTGAGATACCAATGGATCAATGTGGTCTAACTCTTAAGGTCCTGTAAAGGACACTAGGTAAATTTCGTATGCCAGGTGTTTGATAAAATGCCTCAATGAAACTCGATTTCATTTGGGCCTATATTCTTTTGGTGAAACCTGTATGAATATATGAAATTGTGTCTATGAGCAAGTACCTAAACGTATATGTGAAATACTTAATCTTAGGTGCAAAGCTAAAGTCTCCGGGAAGCCACTCGAGTAAAGACTTAAGGCAAAAGGGGCACGAGTAAGGTAAGTCATAACCATAACTTTAAATATATATATATATTGAAAGATATATAAATGGAGATGTCATGTGAATTGAAATACTATTGTGATCCCCAAGGGGTATGAAAACCTTGAATAAAAATCGTGTCATGAGTCATATGGGTGGGGCGAGTAAGACCAAGAGAAGTGGCACATGTGGTCATGGACACGAGGCATCACTACTACGGCAGAATGGCTTGAACAGATAATCACTTTGTCAAGTCGAGGCTTGACTAGTCGTGTGTGAATCACAATTAGAAACTTGGAAATCATAAAATTTCATGTTTTCAATTTATACAAACTTTAACGGGTCCAGTAGAAGTGGAATCAACTTACTATGGCACAGTGTTAGAAACCGAAAAAGAAAATATACTCGAGATTTAATCATGTTGGAGCTATGTATTGTGACCCAAAAATGAGTTTTTAAGACTCTCCTAACATGGTTTTGAAGTTGCACTAAAAGTGCAGCCTAGTGTAGGGGAAATTGGGTGAATATGCTAAGTATAAAAGTGCATCAAATGAGCAAAAGTTCCAATGCACCAGGATTGTAGGCCATGGCCCCGCGGACCGCGGTAGATTAAGCAAACTATTTGCGCTCCACAGGAGAGTCTAAACCACCTTAGGCTAAGGTTGGTTCGCAGACTGCAAGAGATAGGACTTGTCCTCCATGGTTCGCGGGGACGTGTTAGACCACCAAAACTTCTAAATTTTCATTACTTTTAATTTTAATTTAATTTATTAACGCTTAATGGATTATTTGATGGTGATTGCACCCATAGTTGTCAAAAGCGCGCCTAGGCGCGCCTAGGATCGAGGCGCACCAAGTGCGCTACACCCTGTGAGGCGCGCGCGTAGGCACTGAGGCACATTATCAGGGCTGATTTTCCGGCCAAATTTCAGGCTAAAAGTTGCATAAACCTCTAAAACATCCTAAATGAGTCATGAACTAGTCCTAAACAACCCTAAAACATCCTAAAGTAGCCCTAAACAAGCCTAAAACATCTCTATAATCTCTAAAAAATGTATTTTATACTATGCGCCTAATTATAAAAAGCCTTCGTTTTTTATGCGCCTTGCGCCTAGGCTCCGGGCTCGACCTATGCGCCTTGAGTGTGCCTAGGCGCTTTGACAACTATGATTACACCCATGAAAACAGGTACGTATAATGAGTGATGACCAAGGCTAGATAAAGAAACGAACATACAAGACTCGTTCGCTTCTGCAACTTTTGAACTTAATCTTTATAACTTGGTTTTTGGAAGGTGTTATCTTTATCGATACTAATTAGTCTGTGCGTATGTTTTGGATTGTGATGCTTATGTACTACAAGTTTGTGGAACTTGTTTAATATGTATTTTTTTTTACTTGAAACTTCCAAACTAAGTTTATTCCCCCGTATAATTATTCTATAATTACCCATTTATCGGAAAGGGTGTTACATCTAAAATAAAATTACAATGGTTAAATATGATGGAAAGGATGTAAATGCTCTGACATATACAAAATTACCCCATACAAAATAAACTAAAGCTACTACAATTACCCCAATAAAAAACCTTGGTCCAAGCTCAATTTTTAACCCAAAATGAATGCCATAGCCTTTACGAAGGGTAACCAGTTAATGATCATTGGCCCAAGCTCAATTTTTAACCGAAAAGGAACGTCATAGCCTTTACGAAGGGTAACCAAATAACATGATGAGTTATTCGCACACCCTATTAGAATTACTATTCTGATCAATGTTACAAGTTGGGTATCATTATTTAAGAAAAAAAAATGTAATTAAACTTTCCACGGACCTTATAAATTGTTAAACACTATTATTTTTTGTGTATAAACATGTTAAAGACCTTATAGTAACATACACAGTTTCACAATTGAAAAAAAAAACTCTAATTTTGAAATCGCATTTCACATTTTCCATCTCTCAACCTCACTGTCAATCATATTCACAACCCTTAATAAATGACAGCCTCACCGTTCACGTCCACCGTCCCCGTCAACCGTCTTCCCCGCATCTCACTCACCTCCATTATTGTGTCCTACCTTGCTAACCTATTATAAACAAGTATGTGTTCGTGTTTGGGAAAAAAATGACACGATAAGTATTGGGCTGAAAATACCACACAATTTTATAACTGGATATGAGTATGGGATTACCAATACCCAACCTAAAGTAGACCATTCCCATCCATAGAATCACCCAAATTCCCAAAGTTTATAACAAAGAAGTTCATGTTTTTTCTTTCACCTAAATGGTTATTTTGGAGTTTCATGTCTACTCAGGGGCTCGGGGCTCCAAGGTAGAAAAAAAGAGATCCTTCAAGGCTTGTTGGTCATCGGGTTTGGGCTGGAATGAGTTCATATTCAACAATAAAGCGGTTCGGTTAGAATATATAATCAGTGATGTCAAGTCTATAGGGTTTTTGTGGGCTAGAAATCGGTCAAGATTAAGAGGCTGTTTGGTAGCCTCTTAATCAGCCTCTTAACCATTCAGGTCTGAATCATTAAGCATTCAGACTGTTTGTTTCTGCATCTGAATGGAATGATTAAGTGCTGAACCATTAAGCTAATAAGGGATGCTGAATGATTCAGCTCTTAACCATTCAGAGTCTCTTAACCATTCAGACCATCTTAATGATTCAGCACTTAATCAACCAAACAGCCCCTAAGTCGCTTAGTTGGTATAATTGGTGTAAATTTGATTTCATGTAGTTGTGTTGCTTTGTGCCTCCCTGTCTTGGGGTAGGTCGTTTTTAATAAAGTTAACCTTTAAAAAAATGGTTATAAAAGAAACACAAACTAATCAATATTAAAATTCAACAAAAAAAACCAATCGGCCAATTGAGAACATCACATCGTAGTAAGCAAAGCGTGTGTAGAATGTAGATTAGATCAAACCAAACGCAACAATATGTGAAGGGATTGTGGAAATATACACCCACTATATTAGGATACATACACCCACTATAAATGCTTTTAAAAAGCTGTCAGCTTTTTTAGTAATCTTTCATTAAATAATAAAATATTATTTTTACACCTGCACCTTAAAAAACACAAAAAAGGGAAGCTATGCGAGGTTTACCTTTTACCACAACAGCATTTGTTCTTGTGAGTTCACTTACATAATCTTCATGGGCTCACTAAAATTTTGTATACATCATTTTTATGAAAACTTTGAAAATCTTTGAGTTTACTTATATAATCCTCATAAGCTCACTAAAATTTTGTGTACATCATTTTTATGAAAAACTTTTAAAATCAATCGTTTCCGGTGAACCCAGTGGTTATATTTGTGTATGCCACTGTTAATATACTATTTATAAATAGTTGGTTTTGTATTGACGTACTTAGATGGTAATATTTCTATTTATAAAATTGACATAATTTACAGAACTTGTATGTTGTATATACAAGTACCTAATGTAGAGGCGCATTTTGTAATATAACTTTATTTTAAATCGATTTTATACTTTAACGTTATGAAAATGTATATGATATCAATACCGGTATTAAGAAAATACGTGTTCGATTCTTCACGCTTTAGAAAATTACTAATCTTTTGTACCAAAATTACTGGCTTGGTACAAATCGCGAGGCAACAAAACCAACAAAAGGTGTCGGCTTAATCCTTAATTATGGGTTTAACCCATTTTTTTTACTTTCATTGACTTAATTAAAGTTAACAAACTCACGGATTGTGGTCACAAACCATCCACCAGCACTACCAACGGCGGTATTACCGTGTTGGTAGTGGGGTACCCGTGACCAAATATTTTGTTGGAATATAAAGTACATAGTTTAGTATGATCCACAAAAAGCTTTTGTATACTCCACTCTAAACTCCAAAAGAGAACTATTGAGGGGTTATTGTGAGGTACCCGTGTCAAATACGACATAAATTACTCATAACTTTATTTTATGTATGATATGATATAGATAAATATACTCTGATTATTAAGGAGTGCTTTAGACTTGTTATAACATATACTTTAAATAAAGGGAAAATCACGATTTTAGCCCGTTGATCGACCGAACTATCAGAGTAGTCCGTTCCCATCTCTTTGGAGAGGCGGTACACGGCTCCCAAGACGCTTTCGATAACATCCAATAAAAGACCACCACGTGTCCCGAAACGTCTTCGGTGGCGTATGGGCTCAAGCCGTCTTCGGCCCGATTGAGCCGTCCTCAGGCGTCTCCAGCCGTCTATGAAGGACAAATTTTTGTTTTTTTTTTAATTTTTATTACACAATTTATGGGTATAAATAGGATGGTTTGTGTGGATAAAAAGTCAACCACATTTAATTCGCTTATCACTCACAAAATTCTTTATTCGTTCAACATAACATGTACGTTAAAAAAAATGAAAAGCAAGTTCAAAAAAAAAAAAGATGGGATGAGCATGACATCATGTGGGTTTATTATTAATAGAAGGCTAGTTAAGAAAAGAAAAAAATGAAGTATTTAAATGTAAATTTAGAATGATTAAACAAAAAAAATGAGGTAAGCATGACATCATGTGGGTGTGTGGAATCTGATGCTGAGGTAACCATGACATCACCTGGTGTATTAATCCTAGATCCCTATGTGAAAGGAGCCCAATGTGATCACGTCGTACATTAGGCCCGTCCAGCCGCAATGTAAACTCCAAAACCCGAAGCCCACATCAGCCGACTTCACACAACAACGCAACGACACACACACACCCACCCAACCAACCAACCAACTCGGACCAAACAAACGCCACACCACACAACGGAGACGACCACCACCACCCATCGGATTTTGACGTCACCCTATTCCACCATCACAGGTATCTTTTCCCTAACTTAATTTCACAATTCTCTTCCCAATTTACCCTCAATCGATTCCACCAATAATTAGGGTACACAATCATCCAATTCCCTCCTTCCTTCTTCAATTACCAAATGTGGTTTATTTATTTACCGATTTATCCCTCTACCTCTACTTAATAATATCTTTGTACAGAGGATTGGATTATTATTACTTTGTATCTTCCAACTAGAGAGCTGACTTTTTTACTTAACTATGCAAATCTGTTGTTTGTTGTTTAATGTTTAAGCTTCACGTAGTGTAAGGTTATTATGTTATTCGTAATTCGTTCAGTGTAAGGTTATTAAACTGTCTGTATACATATGAGTATTGGAAGTGTTTTAAGTTAGTTTTAAGCTATGGCTGCAAATGCAAGATTTGAATCGGCGAGTTCCTCTGAGCCGGGGTTTTCTGGATCTTATTCTAATGGGAAAAGGGGGAGTGTGGGGCCTGGTTTGGACAGGTCTGGAAGCTTTCGGGAAGGGTCTGAGGGTCGGGTTTTTAGTTCGGGGTTTGCGGTTACGCGAAGTGGGAGTAGCGCGTCGGGAGCGGCTGGGGGTTTTCCGCCTTTGTCTCAGTGTTTGTCGCTTGAACCGATTCCGATTGGTGATAGGAAAAGTGATCGGTCGGTTGAGTTGAAGAGGGTTATGGGTATTATTGCGGGAAGTGGAAGTGAAGATAGTTCTTCTGGGGCTGCTGGTTCGGGTCATTCGAAGCCTTCGTCTCCGTTGGCTGTTGCCGAGGATTTGAAGCGTTTGAGATCGAGTGTTGTGGATACGTGCAATACGGCTAGGTACTTTTTGTTACTTTAGCTATTACAACTTTAAAATGTGTTTAGTATTTCATGATACAACTTTTTAATAGGGGAAGGGCAAGCAAATTGGATGAACGCTTGCATAAGCTGGATAAATATTGTGACGGTGTAAACACAAAGAAAGCACAGAGGAATGAAATGCTTGCTAATGATCAAGCAGGCTCTTTGAACTCAAAGATTGGAACTCAAATTCAAAGAAATCCCACAGAACTTGTAACTCAAAGAGTAGACGATCGCCCTAAGAATGTTCTTTTGAACAAGCGTGTTCGCACTTCAGTTGCAGAAACAAGGGTTCGATTCTTATATGCTTTTGAAACTCTTTTTTTTTACACCCAATTGCTTTTGGTGACACAACGTCATATTAACTGTTTTGTTTCTTATGCACACTTAGAATTTAACATATTGTGAAGTTTGTTAAATATGTATATTTTTTAAAATCTAAAATAGTCGGAATTCCGGAGTAATGGTCTAAGAAAGCAGTCTGTGGTGATGGCTAAAGATCGAGATTCATTCAAGGATAATGTTGGAGAATCTGATATTTTAGAAGAAAAGGTTCAGAGGTTGCCTGTAGGTGGGGAAGGATGGGATAAAAAGATGAAAAGAAAGCGTTCTGTAGGAACGGGTTGTACAAGATCTATGGATAACAATGGAGACCCGAAAAGAACCATTCAAAACAAGTCTGTTAGTGAACCTGTCTTGCAAACAAGTGACAACCAACCTTACCGGTAAACTATTTATTTTAAGGAAAGATATGTGGTTACAGTATACTAGATTGGGTTCATGCCATACTAAACAGCAAAAGGTTCAGTTGTGACTTGCATATAAATATTTACATTGTATTGCAGATTAGGAGCTTCTAATGGTACTGGTAATACTCACAAACCGGATAACAGATCAGAAGGGTCATCTTTGTCTAATGGTTCCCGGGCTCGTATGTCTCCCAGAAATGAACTCGAGGGGGTCTCCAGAGATATTACCGGTGAATCAAATAAGGAAAAAATTCTTGCGAAAGGAAATAATAAGTATGTGTTTAGCTTTAATATGACGTGTATCATAATTATGCATTTCTGTTGTCTAAACCATATTCTATTTTCAGGTTGAATACTCGCGATTATAACTATATTCCCAGTGGTAATTTAGTGACAAAAGGTAAGGCTACAAGGGCTTCACGTAACGGTGCCATGGTGTCAGCCAGCTCAACACCAAGTACACCTCGCTTATCTGGAACTCCAGAAAGCTGGGAGAACGTGACAGGCGCCAGCAAAATCCCGTCAAACGGTGGAGCTACAAATCGGAAACGGGCTATGCCCACAGGCCCATCTTCTCCTAATATGGCTCAGTGGGTTGGTCAGAGACCACAAAAAATTTCTCGAACCAGGAGATCAAATCTGGTGTCACCTGTCTCAAATCAAGAAGAAAAACCGTTATCATCTGACAGCTGTTCACACTCTGATGTTAGTGCTAGATTAGCTTCTGATGTGACCAATGGTCCTGTTGTTTCGAAACCCTTAAAACCTAAACTAGAGCCGGTTCAATCTCCATACCGCTTGTCTGAAAGTGAAGAATCTGTTGCTGGTCAAACTGTTGAACCTTCTTTAGCGATTGGAATGAAGGCCAAATCTGTAGTTAACGAAGAAAGTGGCGAGGGAGTGAAGAGACAGGGCCGCAGTGGAAGAGGCCCGTTAATCGCAAGGGCTAGCTCTTCAGTAAGTGGGGACAAGTTGGATAACACACCCATGGTTAAGCCAATTAGAAGTAATAAACCTGGTCCTGAGAAGAATGGAAGGTGCTATATTTTATTAATTGAAATGACAGTTTTTATTTAATCCTCTTTGAGTTTGCTTATGAAATGATGCATTTGTTTGCCAGTAAGTCAGGGCGGCCTTTGAAAAAGCTCTCAGACCGAAAAGGGTTTTCACGTCTTGGCCATGTGCAGAATGGTGGTTCTGATTGTACAGGTATGGTGCTATTGGATTCAATGAAATAACATTTTATATAAAATATGACAGGTTGTTAATGATATTTTAGGGAAATCTGATGATGATCGTGAAGAACTGTTGGCAGCTGCAAATTATGCTCGTAATGCTAGCTGTAAGACGCTTACTTCCCTATTTTTTATTTTAGGTTCAAAGTTACAGTGCAATTTAGTATCTATGTTTTGACTTTTGACTTCTGTAGATCTAGCTTGCTCAAGCGCTTTCTGGAAAAAAATTGAACCTATATTTGCTCCTGTCAGTTCAAAAGACAAAACCTACTTATCCACACAGGTGGGAACTGTTTATAACAGTATAGTTGAGTTATTTTATATGTGCATTGTCTCATTCAGATATTCAATATCCATTATTGATTTTTAATTTGTCAATCACTTGGTATGATGCTTTTGAAGCAGCTAAAAGAGCCTGATATACAGGAAAGCTTCCCTCAGTTTCATGGTCGTGCAAATAATGTTGCGGTACTTCTTCGAGCCTGAACTCTTGTTTTGTTTACCTTTTATGTCCCAAAATAAGTGTACCATTCATTTTTTCTGCAAGATTCTTGCATTTGCTATAATATATTGTTGTCGAATTTTGATCTACACATTGTTTTGTTGTTAAGGGCTATTTTGAGTGTTTTAATTTTGTATTTTTAAATTTTTCTTTGCTTTCTCAGATGAACGTTACACATGAAGTCTCCGTGTATGATACAAATTGTTCTGGAGAAAGAAACATGCTTGTGAAGCATCAGGGAAGTGAGTCTTTTTCTGGGAGACTTGATTCAGATAAAACATCTAAAGAAATCATCCCATTGTTCCAAAGAGTATTATCAGCACTCATTATAGAAGAGTCCGTTAATGAATTTGAAGAAGAAGATACAGAAAATATATCACTTCAAGATACTTTTGGTAATTCAGCTTACGATGCATTTCACCATGATGATTTCGGTGAGCCTAGAAAGAAGGCTAGGAGGGAAGTTGAACAGGAAACCATGTTTCAAAGTGTTCATTCTGTGAAGTTGTCTTTTTCTAGCAATGGATGTACCGCCAACGCTTTTAGAAGCCCTACCATTAGTGATTCTCCATGTGATGATGTGGCGTTCGCTGGGATCTCAAAGAATTTGGTCAACAGGCCACAAGTGATACACATGGAAGGTTTTGGCATTCCTTCATTTGATAATCAGCATGAACAAATGCGTTTAGATGACAAACTTCTTTTGGAACTCCACAGCATAGGTCTATATCCTGAGCTAGTGGTACGCTCATACTCATTTTGCTTAATGTATAATTTACAATCAACATCCATGACCTAATGGTCCAGTCGTATGGTGCTTGCATCCCACAAAAGTGATGTGGGTTTAAATCCTTGCAAGTGCAAGGTTAGATGGTATTTAGGTGTAAAAAATTGTTGATAAAAAATGATTTACAATGTTGCTCAGAAAAGTAATTACTTTTAGGTAGAGATGGAAATATTGACCAATATACTTATGAATGGGTCAATTTGGGTTACGTTTAATCTCTGACGGGTCAGATTGGTTAAAAAGTTATTTTAAAAGAAAGGGTCAAATAGGTTGAAAGTCTCCCATAATGTATACTAAATTGCATAAAACCTCTTAAATCATGTAGAAAAAAATTTACTGAAATACTGGTTCATCATTGGTTATTTTCCATATGCATATGTGACCCTGTATTCATAAAGAGTATTACAACTTTGGGCAAAAAGTGTTTTGGGTCAATCCAAGCTGAGCCACACAACCCATTTCGTTACCGGGCTCATCCATTTTGTCACTTCTACTGCGCAATGGGTCTAACTTCTGTGTTCCTTAACTGGATGACAGCCTAAGTTGGATGAAAAGGAGGATGAAGCAATCAAGCAAGAAATTAACCAACTGAAGACAAGACTTCGACAACAGGTTATAACAATGAAACTTAATAAAGTATGACATGTTATCTAGAGGTATCACTAATAATTATTTTTCTTCCAATTTTACATAGAATTATAAGAAAAAGGCATACTTGGAGAAAATATGTAAAAGTATTGGAAGCAGCTTTGTAGGGCGGTAAGAACTCTATACACAGATCTCTTATTGTCTATTTATAGCCCAGTTGCATAGTGATCTCTTAGCTCTAAGTTTAAACATCATCTGGTGGTTATGCAGAGATCTTGAACATCTTGCAATGGATAGATTGGTGGAGCTAGCTTACAGAAAACTTCTGGCAAGTTCTAATCCTTAATTTGCTTGTCTTTGGCTAATTGACTCATATTTAGAATCCAAATTGATAAATTAGTATCCAGAATTGGTCAAAACTATGGAGATTCTAGATTGTTACGTAATACGGATCGAATAACCTTTTTAAATCCACGTGTTTTTTTTTGGCAGGCTACTAGAGGACCTTCTAGAGGTGGGACTCCAAAGATTCCAAAGCATGTTGCACTGGCATTTGGAAGGAGAACTCTTTCCAGGTGTCGTAAATTTGGTAAATCAGGTGTAAGTTGCTTTAACATGGCCCCACTTCGAGATATCCTTTTTGCTCCACCAGATATCGACTTGGAGACTGCTGCCAACACAGGCACCAAGTATATTGGATTTCAGAATCCCCACCCATCTGGTAAGCCAGTTTCACTATCCACTGCTGTTGTGTTTTGATTCACTTACCCGTATAATCTAATATGGTGGTAAATTACCAAATGGACACCTATGATTTGCCAATTTTACTAAACAAGAATGGCATTTGAGCTATTGACAGATTTTTGTATAAAGTTAGATACACAACATTGTGGTACCAGATTACTCGTATGTTATGCAAGATAATGCTTATGCTAGTGGCAATTTTAAAGCGTTTACTAACGAGTGCGTTGATGTAATAATTATCTAAACAGATAGGGTCGAATGGGTCAAAGGTCACCCACAATGTATTTTCAATGTGTAGAAGCTCATAAATAGGTTTATAAAAAATATTGATTATAATAATATTTGTTTTAATAATCGTGTTTAACGGGTTAAGTATTTATTAAAGCTTTTATATTAGACATAAATTAGCAGTTCAACCAACTCGACCCGTACTAAAAATTAAATATTTTGGCCCGTTACCCACTCTGCCCATTTTGCTGTCTCTAGCCTGTGCATATCGTTTGACACATCTGATTTCTGGCATGGATTGCAATTTGTGATGAAAGTATTATTGTATCCACCAAAGCTGTAATTACTTGTCTAGATGGTTTTATATCTTTTATATTTTGTTATCCTAGATCTCATGTATGTACATGGCCATTAGAGGGTATTTGTTTTAACATATTATTTTTTTTTTATCTTGCATCAGATGAGGCTTTTGCCATAAATGGACCAATATCAAATAGAGGAAAGAAGAAAGAACTTTTACTTGACGATGTCAGCACTGTTTTTGGTGGGAGGAAAATAAAAGCAAACCCCCAACAAAACGCGGGTCAAATACCAACTTCGGGTAACCAATCAAGAACACTACACCCTGTACAGCCTTCTCTATTTAGGGAGAGTCGGATGGTCCACAACAATGGGCCTAAAGATATGGACAACATTGACGCACTTCAAGATTTAGACCCGATTGATGAATTAGGGGTAGGTGGTCCTCAGGATCTGAGTTCGTTACTGAATTTTGATGATGAGGAATTACAAGACCATTTTTCAGCAGGACTTGAAATACCAATGGATGATCTTACTGAATTGAATATGTTTTGATAAAAAAACTTGATGGTTTGATTTTTATTAAAGCATTGCAGTGCAAATGTATATTATTGTGGAAAAGGTAAGATGTCATGTAACCAACCCATCATTTGTAATTATAGTCTCCTTTTTCTTTTTTCTATCTTCTTTTTTGGTTTATTCTTCAATATTAACAAATGTTTTTATTTTTAAACTGGTCAGAATGAATCAATGGCATATGTTTTTGATATCTGTATAATGCTTTTCTGAATGGAATTATGAATCCTCCCTTGCAGATAATGTATATTTCTCCGTTTGAACCTATTTTTGTTACTTTTTCTGTTTTCAACCCTTTTACGGTATGGTAAATTATAAAAGTAAAACTAGTTGTTCCTATTAAAACTATGTGTGTATTGACCTGTCACACAGCCCCACTTAGAGCATCTACAATGGTAGAGGTGGTTTGGAATTTCAAACCGTCACCTCACCATGGATTTTTAGTACAACCATAAACCATTCTAAAAATCCACCTCATCACCTATTTTTAAATTTGTCAAAAGAATCTTAAATTTGAAACAATTAGTGGCAAAACAAAATTCTAAAGAAATTGGAACCGTAAAGGATTATGATTGAGTCTTTTCCGACTTGATATTGGGACACCCCCCAACATGCTCCATATTTAGCTAATATGGAGCATTTTTGGCCCCATCAATACGCTTAATATTGGTTAATATAGAACATATTTTTGGTGGCGTTAAAAGACAAAACTGCAAGTGAAGTTGACTTGTAGGGATAGTCAATACGCTTTATATTGGCTAATATAGAACACATAGGGACACCAATACGCTTCATATTGCCTGATACTCCCTCCGTCCCACTTTAAATGTCCCACTTCCAAAAACACACATTTTAAGAAATTTTTTGTTTGTATGTGGTAAAATGACAATAATGTCCTCAAAAGTGATGATTGTATTTTGTCTTTTATGGGCAAAACTGGAAATTACATTTCCATTTTTGGAAAGGAACATTTAATTTGGGACAAACAAAAAAGGAAATGAGGACATTTAAAGTGGGACGGAGGGAGTATAAAACAAAACATACATGTGGTGGGAGATGTTTAACTAGATGAAGAGGATGTCTCGATAGATGTATGATTACATAAAAGTAAGTTGTGTAGGTTAAGTGTACCTTTTACTTCTCTTCACTACATATCAATAAATAAATTTAGGAAAGCCAAAACACAAAACAACTCCTGCCGGCTGCTCTGTCACGAACCCAGTACGTCTTTCATTAACCTTGTCTGTATATATATCTCGTTTATTATCGTCAACCAATGCACGACTTCCTGATTGGAATGAAAGAAAACCTCATCTCAGGTTTTTTCACTATTCTGTGCTTGAATTTTCGTTTGAATTTCTGATAAACCAGATAAATCTTACAAGAACATTAGGATAGAAGTTAATTGAACCATATTTAGGATGTCAATTTTTTAGCTTCAGAATAGATGTGAAGATTTTTAATAATAGAGCACAAGTTTGTTGCTAATAGATGATACACTAATGCTGCCTTTATATAGCAATACACTCAATTTTAGTTCTGTATTGAATTCAAACTCTGTACATTAGATCTATGATGTGAAAACACAACTAATTTTATTGGACTGTGATAATGCTCTACACCAATTTAATGTTGGAGTTAATCGTTGCCCCCATCTGGTTCCTGAACAGAATGCAGTGGGTCGTGCACGGCAATTTCTGGATGTCGAAGAACCATAGCTTTGTTTTTTGGTTAGATAGGTTTTGCTATTCAAAAGTGGGTTGCGGTGCAACTTGTTGCCCGCTTACCTGCTATTCTACTTTAAATTTCAAATGGTTATCTAATGTTATAATATTTAGTTCATTTAAAGAAAACACTCTATGGCTTAAGAAAAGTTAATCGTTTTGTTCACATAACCGAATGGGTAAGGGATATAGGTGTATTCTTAGTTGGGTTTTTTTTTTAAATTTATGGAGTTTTACAGTTAATCATGCATCAAGTGGTGACGTTGATAGCCAAAAGACAAGGGGGTACATGTACCAATCGGGTTTGTCCCGATTGCTAAGTGTTATGTGTCTTAGATGTCTAAGGCTTTATACAAAACCACTATTGAGCCAGGGGTCTCACTGGAAGCAACCTCTCTATTCCCACGGGGTAGAGGTAAGGTTGTCTATATCTTACCCTCCTCAGACCCTACCTTAGCTTTTGCTATTGGTGGGATTAACTGAGTACGATGATGTATGTAGTTTTTCTATTTGAGTGGTTTACGTTTCTCGTTTTCCAAGATGTTTGGTTAGTATAAATGGAGGGCTAGGGCTTTTGTAATTCATGTGCTTTGGTTTATGATAAAGGGAGTCGGGCAGGTTCATTCAATGTGTTTTGGTGTTTATGTTCTAATCGATCTGGGCTAATTAACATGTTCATCATGTGATTTGTCAGAATTTTTCTTATGATAGAGGATTAGTGTCTTGATACATTGTTTTTGCTGTTGCAGATGGATTCCTGACCTTGATTTGTCATTTTTTGATTCAAATATGAGAACTACAAGTTTTATCTGGGATGTCTGTAAATCATCATTCACATTTGGGTTAATAGGTCTCACCATATCAGACCGTTTTGCTAGTGTTGTTCATGTACGGGGATTATCTATGTCGCCCACATTCAACCCTCCAAATAACTCTTCTTTGGGCTTATTGACCGGTATATTTGTATTTAAAATAGAAAACCAAAGCAGTTTGATGTATGTTAGTTGATTGATTATGCTAGTTTGACTTTGTTTATCAAGTTAACGGTCCATCTACAGATGACCATGTCATGGTGGAGAAACGTTGCCTGACGGATTACAAGTTCTCACATGGCGATGTCATAGTTTTCAGGTATAAATTACGGGTTTTTTTTTCCATATTCTTTGGTATTTTATGTGTTTCACCTTATTTTATTGAATTTTCCAGCTTGGAAACTTGATTCTTGCGGAGTATATTGCATAATTTGAATCTTGATTTGTTGAATAGCTTGTATCTTAATGCAGCTCCCCGAGAAATTATAAGGAGAAACAAATAAAACGTATAACTGGCTTGGCGGGTGATTGGATCAGTGTTCCTTTCTCATATGATGCTGTGAGGATTCCTGAAGGTCATTGTTGGGTTGAAGGAGACAATCCAACTGACAGCTTGGACTCCAGATCCTTAGGCCCGGTATGTCGGCTTCTTGATACCTTCTGACTTTTGTTGGATCATCTTCTTTAACTAAAGTTGGGAATTTTATTTATTTACTTATCAACGGATTGATGGTGGTTTTGGACTTGTGGTTTATGTTTTATCTCTAAAGGTTAAACTAAAGGATTTAACTATAAAGACGGGTCAAACATGTTAAAATTGTCCTAGTTGTATTCAAATGCATCAAAACCTTCTCTATAACTCATAAGTTTTATTAACTACGGTTAGACTACTTTTGTAAGTATATCATTTTTGTAATCATACTTAACACTTATCTATAAAGTTTAATAATCACGCAACGTACAAGTATTGACCTGCAATCCAAATGCATCCATTTGATCAAACCCATTTTGACCCATTACACATCCCGTTCATGTGCCATCTCTACCTCTAAACAAATACATCGAATTGAAATTTGCTTTGAAAATGTTAACAAATTGTTACTTTTTAGCAGATTCCGCTGGGGTTGATTCGTGGAAGGGTTACACACATTCTCTGGCCACCTCAAAGAGTCCAGAAAATTGATAGAAAGCTTCCTAGGAGTGGACTTACTTTCTAAGGTGAGATTAAATACTCAATTAACAGCGGTGATGAAGATCTATGAAGATATGAATACAATGACCAGAATTTCTTTAGATTTATGATGTGTTTCTTTAAAGTGTCGATTCTGAAGGTGTCATAGGGGGGTATTATTTTGTTTTAGTGATCATTTTGCAAGTGTCTAGAAAGATTATTTTGATAGAGGTTATGCATCATGAGGATGTTCTTTAAAAACAAATACATGTGATCAACTAATTTTAAACTTTACAGCCCTATTTCTGGCTCGGGAAGACGAGATATAACACATCTTCATTGAGATCAGTTGGAACTAGAATGGTCCTAAGTCCAACAAGAGGGCCTTTGTAGCAAAAGTGATCATCTTTACTTGTTTGCCATTGGAGAGGATGATTTCATAACACTAAATTTTTGCAAGGATATTTTTTCATATTCTCATACAATTTTTGTTGTTTGTATAATTGACATAACTTGATTCTCAAACCTATATGATGAAACAGATGTTGCGCCACGGTCTGTAAGTCTTTAAGAACATAC
Source organism: Ambrosia artemisiifolia (assembly GCA_032199755.1). Lineage (NCBI taxonomy): Eukaryota > Viridiplantae > Streptophyta > Magnoliopsida > Asterales > Asteraceae > Ambrosia > Ambrosia artemisiifolia. Next base: position 6,005,620 of record CM063517.1, read on the forward strand.
AAAAAATATGGTTTTACGCTTGGTTTTAAAAAGCGCGAAGCGCACAAAAGCGACGAGGTGTAAAATCGAGGCGCAAAGCGCATAGCGCAAAAGCGGTGGGCTTTTCGTACGCGAGGCGCAAGACGATTATATAATTTTTTTTATATATGCTATATGTTTTTAACATTATTTTCTCAAAATATAGATACAAATAAGGTATATATATGATTTAACTTGAATGTACAACCTTTTTAGCTACATGTATAACAATTTTAAGCACAAAAACAGCATGTGTACTAAAAGCGCGCTTTTAGTGCGCTTTTTTCATGCGCTTTTTGCGCTTTTAGGGCGCTTTTTGCGCTTTTCTTGCGCTTTTTTCACACTGCTCGCCTAGGGTTACATAAGGCGCACGGGGTTGCACCTAGGCGCGCCTTGCGCTTAAGCGCGCCTCAAGCGCGCTTTTTAAAACCAAGGTTTTACGTTAGATTGATTTTAGCCCCAATATAAATGTCAAGTTCGGCCACTTTCGATGGTTTCTTTTTACATAGTTATCGTTCTTTGGTAATATAATGAATGCGAGAAGCTAAGAAGGCCCCTCAAGAGGTTAGAAAACCATTAACTTCAAACTCTATTTTCATACGTAGACGAGTAGCACATGTTGCTGTCTCCTACTTAAAAATATCGTAAGTGTACATATGCCGATACACCAACAACCGAGGACATGCACATTTATAAAACCAGGAGTGTTATTTTTAGGACATTGGATCTCTATGGGATCAATGTCCTAACAATGCGGCAGAAGCAGTACGTTATCTGAGAGTACATTTACCAATTTGACATAGTGGCACTACTTATTCTTAGGCTTTCTACATGTGATGATCGAGTATTTGATCACACCCTTCTGGAATCCTTCAACCATCAATGGCATTATGAATGCCCCTCTAATAGTCTTCCATCCTGTTATCAAATTCAATCCAGAAAGAACTAATATACATACACACATTCATTCATTAAAACTTCAGAAATAATGTCACTCTGAGCGAAAGTGATTGTCTCAATAGAACCAGAAGAAATGACCCCTAAGAACAGCAGTCAAGCTGGAAAAAACAATAAGTTTTAGGAATATTGGATTTAAATAATCCCAACTATCAGGTATTGGCCAACACCAGTCCCAGGACAAGGGGGAACCACACCCCTTAGTCTTATAATGATGCAGGTTTTGTGTATTTATGCGCATTTTTCAAACTGGTTAAAAACTGCTGCAGTAGCAACATACCGAAACGCTACTTACTCCATAGTCCATAGTATAGTTTTGGTAATGGCTACAGCTATTGACCAGATCATGTTTGACAACACCAGAGCACACAGGCTTGGATTTTAGGTGATCCTTTCACAGTAACCGGACCTAGGTTTCGGTCACCATAACAAAATCCATTACCTCCTCAGCACTAATTTTGACTCTGTGCACTGTACACCTGAAGCAGAGTGCAGCGAAGCCTCTTTATCAATTATAAAAAATCATGGGGGTTATAAATATAGAACTACATACCTATAACATAGTTGTTAAAAAGCCATCGCCTCTTGAACCGAGACCCATTTTTTCAGCCAAGACGAGGTTTCCAGCCAAATTCTTTGAACCGAGACCCATTTTTTCAGCCAAAACGAGGTTTCCAGCCAAATTCTCTAAATCGTGGGAAGCAGATTTCTACCTTTATCTAAGAACTACTTTTATACAAAATATGAAACTAATACACTAATATTTTAAACTTTTGATTCTAATTAGATGATATTAAATGTTGTATAAAGGCTATTTTTACTTATTTTCTTTGTTCGTTTTTTTAGTCGAGGCACTTGGTTTTTTGCGCCTAGGCTCCAGGCGAGGCCTATCCGCCTTAAGTGCGCCTAGCACCTTCTATAACAACGATATATAGCTAATGATAAACAACATAAGAATGAATATAAACACAACAGCACAACTAAATCTCAAAACATAGGCTTCTTAATCAGACAAAAGTTTGGTTTAAAAAAAGAAACTTAATCTTACTACAATAAACAAAAATCAGAAGCAGCAAATGGGATTGGATTTTCATGTCATGTCATGACATAGTCTAAACATAATTAGCACACCTTTCATCACTCAAGTATTAGTAGCCCTGGTGTAGATTTGCTGACTAGCATGTGCAGATACCATCCTGATTGCACCTCTTGCCATCAAATCCTTGATTGCCTTCCTTGCCAATGACCCATTAATCTATAACAAAAACAAAAAGTATAAATTTATACAAATCTAATAAAAAACTGCATAAAGGATTTGTAAAAGAATATAATAAATGAATACCCTCAATCTGTCTGACAAAATGGAAGGAGTAATGAGCTTGAACTTTGGAGCTTCAGAAAGAAGCTTATCATAAGTGGCCTTATCAAACAGCACCATGTTGTTCACCTTCTCCTTTTGCTTTCCTTTGCTCCATTTCTATAATTATATTATAAATAATAATAAAATATATACCATTTTTAATTAACAATAATAATAATAATTATTATTAACAAAAAAACAAAAGGGTTAAAGAATTGACCTTCTTTTTCTGCTTTCCACCGCCAGACTTGGCTGGTTTAGATGATGGAGGAGGAGCCTTTTCTTTCTTGGGAGCCTAAATTTAGCATACGATAGTCACATTATTAAGCCATCAAATTACAGTAACGAAAGTAACGACGACGATGAATAGCACATGAAAAAACTGAATGAGTTGAACTTACCATGATGTCTGATTATCTGTGCTACTGCTTGATAAGGAGTCAACAAGAAGAAGAGGCTGCGCTAAGAAGAAATAGAGCTGGTTTTCTGTATATTTATTTATTTATATTTAGGGTTTGTTTTGAAGGACTTGGTTAAGTTTATGGGCTGTGTGTATTGGGCTATTGGGTTGGGTTATTTGTTAAACTAATCAGTTTCTTTTCTTTTCTTTTCTTTGTCTCTTTCTCTTCTCTTCTCTTTTTTTGTGACAAAAAAGATTTCAAGGGATTTCTTTGTTACAAACTCCATTGGACAATTGATTTAAGTTGATACATATTTTAAGCTGATTTAATATCAACATACGTATTTACACTTGCTATATACATAGAAAAATACACATACATATAAATGACAGTGGGACATTAGTTTTTTTAAGAGGGAATTGTAAGAACAAACATTTTGGGGTTGAACGTTGTGCCTCAATCATCAGTGACGGAGATTGAACACGTGTAGGAGGCCCAAAAGTAACGAGACTTTTAAATCGGGGGAGGACTCAATATGTAAAGATTTCCGGACGAGAACGCATAAATTTGCACATACATAACCTCCGCCCTTATTAATCATACCAAGCCAAATTATGCATCTACAATCATAAAATACACAAACAAATTTTACATATCTTATGTTCTCGACTTCTCATAATATCAAAAACATAAAGGAGAAACATAACAAATATATATATGTGTTCAAAAAAATTTAATAAATAAATACATAAATCAAAAGTTATACAATAAATTGTTGCATGTATTTATTGTTACAAAGATAAAACATTTTTTTTTGAATGACCAATTGGAGTCACTCACGGATCACTGCAGTATTATCGTGTTACCAGTGTTATCACACGATCGTATTCCACCACCAAGTCATGAGAAAACACGTAAATGGTTATTTTTGTGATTTTCCTCTTTGCTTTATCTAGCTTATTAATTTTATGTGATAGATTTGTTATGTTATTTTTAAATGGAAATTTGGAACAGTGACAACTACAAAATTGGTTTCAAAAGGTCTGGAACTCAAGGCCTAAATTTTAAACAAGTTACAAGCCCATTGTTTATATACCGATCGATTAAGAAGAATGCTTTCATCTCCAACAAAGCCAAAATTCACCCATAATCATATAAGCAACTATGCTCAATTCATGTATGATTCATACAACATTTGAAATATGAAAATCTTTGGTGTAGATGAGGCCTCATGCATTGGTATTGGAGACGAATCATGAAACGAGAACGGAAATACAAAGTTAATAAATGATACAAAGATGTAAACTTAATGGGACAATGCAACAACTTTGTTGTTAGAAATGAGAGAGTTGCTCCAGTTTACGTGATTGAAAGAACTTGCATCGACCTTTACCACTTGATTCAATATCTTCACTTTTCCTCTTCATCCCAGTGAACCCTAAATTACTCAGCTTTGTTTGTCGTTTCGCCGTCTTTCTTGAGGACGCATCATCATCTTCTTCGTCTGCTTCCCTGTAAAAACAAGCATGTAGCACTCACATGAACCCACTGTGACCCATTAACCAATCAACTCGTGGACTCCATCTCTAGAAAAATTCAATGAGGACTTACCATAACACTTCAACACCACCTTTGAAGTAGGATTCACATGTACCCCAACTGAAGCGAACCAATGATGGGAAGCCAAATACCGAGTGCTTGTGATGTTCTAACCAACCTTTAGTGTTGGGATCTACATAAATATTCATTGTAGTAAACCGTTCAACAAGTAGGTTAATATAAAGACTAATGAGACCAAATAAACCAAAAAAAGCTTGTCAATATTAACAGGTTTTTCAAAGTAAAGAAACAATATAATGCTCACCACCAGGATACCCAGATCCAAAGTTTCTATGCATATTTTCAGCAGTTTCATCGAAGTTCCAATTTTGCAGTGCATGGTCCCTTGTGACCTGAACAAATAAACAATCAAGTAGATAATGATAATGAAATTGACCAGATGATCACCAAGAAGCATTTGATCCAATGGTAGCAAGGAAGTCAAAAAAAAAAGTTAGATTCTGAGAAAATGTTTTCGTAAGTCACAAGTCAGTTATATTGTTTATGTGCTTTAAAAGTATTTGTTTAGTAACCTAATTGTTCATGTATAAAAAACAGGGTTGAATATGTCGTATTGTTTGTAAATGAAAGATAACTGTAAAGAGAAGGAATATTAGAAGTGTCAGCTGGCTACTATGAGTAAGAAAATTCTTGGCATATTTCCTTTTTAGCTTTAGACTTAGATCTCTTAGTAAAGCTTAAAAAAATTAAGTTTTACCTGTAAAGGTTTTATTCTATGCAACGTACAAAAAATCTTTTTAAAGCAAAGCTAGGTAAATCCAGCATAAGTCACGCCTCAGGAAGATGGGGCGTGACTGTGGGGGAACTTAGATAAATGGTCAAATAACTTTAGTTTGAGCTGTAATCTGTCGGGTCAGGTTGGGCAACGTAGAAACACTTATCGTTTATTTATTGAATTTTACAAATAACTAAGTGTTAAATATCATTGCAAATAATTTATTTTGTTGAAACCATTTATTTAGGGGGTGTTTGGGATTGATTATTCAAAACAGATTATGCGTTTTGGAAAAGCAGGGGTGGAGCTGCTTATAGATTATTGCGTTTTGGTAGCCTAAAAACTGATTATCTGCAATTTCAAAACGCAATCCAAACACTAAAAACTGATTGTCTGCATTTTCAAAACCCAATAATCTAAAAATCAGATTCAAAACGCAATCCCAAACACCCTCTTAGTGTTATACATATTAAAAACACTTTAGGTGACTTAGTTTCAACCATTCTCACTGTAGACGCACCTTCTAAGTTTACCATTTGACCGTTAGAAGAAAATATAAGACAAATCGACCCGTTTTTCCATAAATCAGTCCAAATTATCACCTCTGGTTCTGAGTTTAAGCCAGTTCAGAGACCCCTGTATCTGACTTAATTTATAGATTGAAAAAAAAAGAAACTGAATGCATAAGATTAACAGTTAATCTGAAGCTCACCTTGGCGACTATACTTGCGCCACTAACAACAGGATAAAGACTATCAGCTTTCTTTGCAACCACAAACTTAATAGACGGGAATCTCTCGGTGAGCTTAATTCTGTATTTTTCAGCATCTCCTACCGTATCAACATATACCTGTAAATGCAAATGAATAATGTCTTCCAGTTCCAGTTAAGAGCCCATATGCATCAATAAATCCCAGAGAAAAGTGGATACAGAAATTTAAGCTAAATACGGCTACATTGTCTTAATCAGTTTCCATGAAAGTTTGAAATTTAGCTCAAGTTCTGTCATTTATATTTCAGGATATAACTTTCAGCTATTTTACCCACATTTAATGTAAAATGATGTCACACATGAGACTATTAGTAGACAGTAGTGTCAGCAACCAAGGGCCTTTTAAAACATTGTGTGAACTACGAGGTAGCCATGAGTTATATGTTTCCAAAAGCTAGCCCTTTAAATAGTTGTGTTTTTTTACATCGAAATAGAAGGTAAATGGGCAACAATTTGCACCGCTAGCCCTTCTAGAATAGCAAAATTAAGCCTTTTAAAAAGTAGGAAAGTGCTTTCATAAGAAACTTTCAAGAAGTGGTAAACATCATAATTGTTCCATCCCCAAAAATAAAAATAGCATTCAACTTGATACATGGCTTATAAAAGTATTTTGACTAATGACCATATCCCTAAAATACCCCTTGATAAGACATAACTGATAAAACTGTGTACCACAATCAATCTAGAATTCTAGATAACATCTTGTGATTTATACCTCAGTCAGAAGATATCCCATGTCCAGCACCCTCTTGACAAGGCCCATGGCAGATTCATGTGAAATCTCATTCAAGTTAATCTTATTTCTGTTAAGAGAGGCAAAATAGATGAATTGGAATTAATAGATGAATTGGAATTTAGAATAGTGATTGAATTATTAAAAAAAAAATTAATTACTGAAGGAAGTTGCAAACTAACTTTCGTAACATTTTAGCGGAGAGCACTCTAGGATCAATGACATCAACAGCCCAACGAATTGTTTCATCAGCTTTTAAACTTTCAAACAACTCCTCTCTTTTCTCTTCTTTTAAAGTCTTGGAATCTGCATAAAACATAGAGAAAGAATGGTGTGGTGTGTCTATGAAACATTTAACATGGTAAGGCTACAAAGATGCGACAACTCCAAACAGATATCATTCACATTCATCATTGGAAATTTTGTACATCTGATTAGCGTAAGTTTTGAAAATTTGCCACTACTAAAGACAAGGTTATCAGAAATGTTACCCGTTCATCTAAAAGAACACATACCATATGCAGTCCCTTTAAACACACCCCAAGAATCTACAATAATGCTACCGAATAAAAAAACATAAACCAGTAAACAAGACACTGTGCGACTGTGCGAGGAGTATAATAAATCTGAAGATAATAATGGTCTAATCATTATTTAAATGAAAAAGATTTTCATCATTAATCATAATCTTCTTGAGGCATAACATCCCTAATAGACTCCACAGTCACATATACTCAAAATAGCTTATGCTGCTAAATTATTGGCTTCGTAAAATTTCACTAAAACTATATATAAAAAAATGTAAACTTCAAGTTAAGAGGTAAGTAAACCATACACAAACTTCAATTGGTTTTCTAGGTCAAAAACAAACCCAAATAAAAAATAAGACCCTATGTTCAATCAATTTTCTACCACACCACACAAGCATCAGTATACAACATCCTAATTTAGGGTTCATAGTTTGAAGAAGGTAAAGATAATAATATAAGAGTGCGAACCAGCAAATTCTAAGGTTGAGAGAGTTTTCTTGTATGAAATGGGACAAAACAAGCATCCATAAACCATGGGACCTGAAATTATTAATCAGTACACAATAAAACTAAAATCAGCAATAAAAAAACACATTGTGTGATTAGTGAAATAAGTAAGTAAAGAAGAAGGAAAACCTAAAACAGGGCCGCGACCAGCTTCGTCAATGCCCATTATGCAAGGCGTTGTAGCCCATTCAGGAATCTGAGCTTCTGATCCCATTTCAACGGCTATTATTATTATTATTACTACTATTAAGCAAGCAGATATGCAGATGCAGATGAGATCGTCGTTACTATTATTATTATTACTATAGGTGGTGGTGGTGGTGGTGTACTGCAATGCCTCCCAGTCTTCTTTTTCCTGTTCCCGCCATAATGTTAGGTTTTAGGTGGTGTTCCGCGGGTTTCAAGATGGACCATGGTTTACTAACTAACCCTAGTTGTGTAATAATAAGTTTGATGACTCGTCTCTAGTTTCTATACACCATAAACTTTGTGCTTTTTATCTACTTGTTTTATGCTATCCATAACAATTTAATTGAAAAATACATATGATACAACTTTTTTTATTTCTTTATGAGCCACAACTTTTATTAAAAAACAGCCTCGACTAGGAGTATAAAAAGTCAAAGAGAACAAAGAAAACAATACTTACGTGGTGAGCGCTACCTGAAAATGACACGGATATTCAATTACTCTCATGACATCACTGTCATCGATGTCCGATGGTAGGGGTTGTGAAGGAAACACAGGTAATTGTTAACGGCTCAATTTTTGGGCTTTTAGTTCTAACGGTCAAATGACTGTTAGAATTGTTTTTTTATTTCTTTAAAAAATCTTAACTATTTAATATATTATCTTATCTATTTAATATATTAGTTTAAACGCTTTCAACCAGAATCAAATGGATTCGAGAAAATTAAAGGGTGTCAAGGGAGAAAGAGGATATAGGCCCCTGATAAAGGCGGTTTCGAGTGCTGGGAAGGGTATAGGCTCCCGATAAATTTTTTAGCATAAACACAACCACTAACATCACCACAGTTTTGTCCACAAACACAACACTCTAACTACTACAATTTCAAAGACAGAGACACAATGACAGGCACATGATGAAGGATATAATTTGGGTGATGATGTTGAAGATATGCTTGTTGTAGAATATGAAAGGCTACATAGTGGACAACCAAACAAGAGATTGTTTTGGCAAAAGCTTGGTGTTATGTATCAGAAAATTGGAAAAAAGTAATAAAAAAAGCAAGGGGTTTTTTTGGAAGGTGATTATTGAACATTACAATGAATTGTTGTGAGGAACCCATCGAACCCTCAATCAAATTAGTTCAAAATGGACCTCCATGAACCAAAAAATGAATGAGTTCAACAAGCGGTAGTATTTATGTTTAAAGTATACTTTTATTTTTTTTTGGGAAAATGGATTTAATTACTCCCAACTATCGCCTGTTGGCGGATAATACTCCCAACTATCACTTTGGCCATTAGCACTCCCAACTTTCAACTTGTTGGATTTTATCACTCCCAAACTAACTGAGGTCTAACCCAGTTAGTGTTTGTGGCCAAAATGTAAAAAACAAAAGTTAAGGGGCATTTTTGAAATTAAACCTTTAACTTATTAAAATCCCCCCCCCCCTCATTTCTGCAACAGAACCCCCCCCCCCCCCTCTTCTTCTTCTTCTCTCTCTCTAAACCACCACCACCACCACCTTCACCGGAAACCACCACCTACCACCACCCTTCACCTTCATCCACCCCACCACCTTCACCGGAAACCACCACCATCTGACCACCATCTACCGCCAGCCACCACCACCACCACCACCCTTCCCTCTGATGTTATTTCACACCGACACACACACATACCTAACTACTAGAGAGAGAGAGAACAGAGTTAGAGAGAGAAAGAGAGTAGAGGAAGCAAGAGAAAGAGGAGAACCGACACACACACATACCCAACCACCGCCTCCACCGCCATCCCCAACCACCGCCTCCACCATCTCCGGTGGAGGATCTTCGGCCACCATCTCCGGCAAAGGCTCTCCGGCCACACCCCTCCGATAATACTCCCATAACCTGTTTTGTGGGTAATTTGGTGTGGTTTGGGTAGGTTTTGAAAATTAGGGTTTTTCAGCTTTTGGTTTTTCAGCTTTTGTGAACTATTCTCAGCAGTTTGAAAATTAGGGTTTTTCAGTTTGTTTATGGTTTAATTAAGTTGCAGATAGGTTGATTGGGGGGTGGTTAAGGTCGGTAGTGGTGGTGGTTTTGTGGGAGATGGTTTAGAGAGACAAAAGAGGGGGGTCAACAGAAATTGGGGAAGAGGGGAGGGGGATGGGGGTGGGGGTGGTGCAGACGGTGGTGCAGACGGTGATGCAGACGGTGGTGCAGGGCGGTGGTGCAGACGGTGGTGCAGGGCGGTGCTCCGCCTCTCTCTCTCTCTCTCTCTGAACTCTCTCTCTCTCTTAACAGATTTTTTTGTAATAATAATAATAATAATAATAATAATAATAAAAAGTTTCAAAATGGTCCCTTAAGTTTAGTTTTTTACATTTTGACCACAAACACTAAATGGGTTAGACCTCAGTTAGTTTGGGGATGATAAAATCCAACAAGTTGAAAGTTGGGAGTGCTAATGGCCAAAGTGATAGTTGGGAGTATTATCCGCCAACAGGCGATAGTTGGGAGTAATTAAATCCATTTTCCCTTTTTTTTTGTATATATACTAAAATATTTTTTTTACTTACTTGAATATAAGAGCGCTTACGAGGCAGTGAATGTTGTCATCTTAATGTTATGCAAAGGGCGATAAAAGATTACAAAGATTCTCATCTGTCCGGTTTTAATCTTGAAGTTGCATAGGAGATTGCAAAAGATCACGACAAATGGAAAAACAAACATTGGTGGCCGAAGAACCGTGTAAAACCTGCCATATTAAAACGATCAAAATGAGAAAGTGTTTATAAACAACACGCCTTAATCTTGTTCAAAATTCAAACTACGTCTTATAGATGGAGCAAAAGTGCGCCTTAATATGTTTAGAAAAGGCCACGGTGTAAATGATTACTTGGTAGTTTGAAAGCGAACAAAACTATTACTAAGTTTCAAAAGAGATTAAACGGAAGCGTCTTGATTTCGAGTCGCGTTCGGTTCCAAAATATCCAATCTTGATCATCATCATACCATTCGGGTGCATCTGCATCAAGTATTAATCCAATTAGGAACTCGATTAGGCTCAAACAATAGATTAAAGTACCAAACGGACAACGACAAAAGCGCGAAAAAGGGCCCGCCGTAAGTTACGGCTTGAAGGCCATAACTTACAGTCGATGTGGGTACAATTGATGCACCCGACCATCCTGGGGAAATGCCATCTAGCTTCATGTGCGGCGTTTAAACGTGTTATGTCGTGTCTAGTCGGTCTTCGTAGATATTCTTTACCGTATAAAGAAGTAATAGCATTGCAAAAAGAGTAAAGAGACTTGCTTGAAGTTCTACTCGACATATTTAAATATTCATCAAATTCGTCAGGAATATTACCAGTAGCAAGTTGACGAATCGCGGATGTGCATTTTTTGTATCGCCGTAAAACTCCTCTTTCCCTTAGCATCGTACCCTTCTTGAAACCATTTTTAGTTAGCTTCGATGTCTCCGACATTCTTTAAAAATAATTCCTTTGATAAACAGAATCGAGTTTTAAACATCGCGTCATTGTACTTTGAGTTTTCTACAAAGTAATAGTTCATCAATTGTTCACTTACCCCCCACCGATCACAGTCAATCAATTTTTTCTTTGGGCGTCGCGTATCTAGATGCTCCGCGGCTTGTCAAACCTTTGCAAAATATTCCATTATTTCACCCGACGAGTCGGAAGAACTAGATGAGTCAAGTGGATATGAAGGACCTTGCATTTTTTAGGTTGTTTGATTGTTGGAGGTATTGTTTGATTGTTTGTGGTATTAATTTTGGTTGAAAAAATGAGGTTTTATAGAGATTTTAATTATTATTTTTTTTAAACGGCTATTTAACGATCAGAGGACCGTTAGCCAACGTTCTAAAATGTTGTGATGGACATCACAATATTATTCAATCGCGAGCGTGATTAAATGGACAGGCGATGTTCGCGGGCATCACAATCATCACGAGGTGGCCATCACGGACCACCCCGTCCACCCTACAGGCGCTAGGCGTGGTCATCACATTCCATCACCCATATTATTACACATAATTGCTATTTGACACCTCATTCCATTACAATTACAATTGCAACACCATCAGATTCCATGGTTTTTGTTTCTGCATGTTTCTGCAGGTTCTCCTTGTTATACATTTTGCTTTGTCCTTGGTGGTTTGTAATTCAGACATTGTAATGGGTGTTTTCGTTCTTTCGCTAGTACCCCGCTAGCTTTGGTGATATAATAAAGTTTGTTGGCCGTTAAAAAAAAAGATTCCATTACTAAACTCATTCCCACTTCACACAAAGCAACCAATCACAACATTCCCATTACTAAACTCATTCCCACTTCACACAAAGCAACCAATCACAACATTCCGCCTCATCCCCTTACATTCTCAAACAAATCACCCACACCATCACTACCGTGATATACATCACAAAGATCTTCATCATTAGTGTGATGGTGGTGTATCACGCGACCACCCCGATCCCATAAATAATAAATGCAACAAAAGTTTAAGCTTCTCGCGAAAATTTAAGATAACTTTACTACTATACGATGATACTTATCTAAAGTAGAAGAAATCGCAACTAGTTAGTTATAAAAGTTTGATGGATGGAATTCGTAATAAATGAACCAGTCAAAATTTACCAACTCTATTTCATAGATGCCATAAGAAATAAATACACACAATATTAAAAAAAGAATCTTGGACAAAAAATATACAAGTTTAAATGCATGGTCTATAACAAGTACATAATCGTCAGGATTTCATCCTTTTTACATCATCTTGTATATTGAATTAGGTAACAAAAACATACATGTACAAACACCATAACCAATTCAACCATCAATGATCAAACCATCACTATAACTGAAAGCTGCCAAACCACCTAGACACACAGCCAGCTAATCTCATTCTTTTTCATCACAACCGTCCAATTTAGGATTTGGCCTTTAACAACAATCCAACGGTCGGTCTACCCTCGTTGCGTTTTCCATGTTGTTCTCTGAATAAAACACAAACTCATTAGTTCACATTTTGTTCCATCCTTTGCTTCTCTGGATATATTGTGGGTCCCATTTACTTGTTTCAAGTGAAAAGTGAAAACACTAGTTAAAAATGTGACTTATTACCCAAGGCATTATAGCCTAGTGGTATCTTGGTGGTGGGATAAGACTTAGGGGCCATAAGGTCCTGGGTTCGAATCTCACAAAGGGGGTTTTCTCATAATTATGAGTTTCCTCCTGAATTGGTGACTTGGTGGTGGAATATGATCGCGTGGCAACACTGGTCGCACGATGATACTCCAGTGTTCCGTGAGTGATTCCAATTTGTTGGCCGTTCAAAAAAAAAAAATGTGACTTATTTACACCAAAGCAAGTAAATAACACCCACAGTGAAGATTAAATAAAAATTTTACATTTTTACTGTTAAAGTTTGTCACATTTAAATAGTTGTTTTGTGACAATTTTGATCAAATTACCAACTATTCAGTTGGTTTAGATGGCAACTTATCTCAAGTCTCAACTAAACAATACAAATGACAACCCAAACCGACCCGATTGGTTCTTTTTTGACACATGGCTAAATAATAACCCGTCTCACCCATTGCCGGATCCACCAATCTCATAATGAGAAGTGAACTTACTCGACTAAAAAGCGGTAGATTGAACCAGCTCGATCTTTATCCGTACATCTAGTAATCAAGTCAAGATATAGCATTGCTTCATGTGGGAGCAAGCCTTCCATGAAAAACTTAAGCAAGTGAGAATGTGTGCTGTGCATCACATCCAAAGATTGCTCCACCAATCTCTCTTGTTGACCTCGAGTCAACTCTGCTGCCTCCATCAACGGTAAAATCCCCCTCTCTTCCTCTTCAAAGTGCTGCTTACACTTCTCCTAAACATCCAAATCTCAATCATGTAAAACTTCAAATGCAGTTTGACTTTTCAGGTCAACTGTTTCATCAAACAAATAACATATTACATACATACATACCAGTAGCGATTTAATCCGAGTAGATAAACTAAAAAGCGCATCTTGACACGAAGAACTCCCCGAATCAAGAACTATAATAGTTTTAATATCCTCTTTAATTCCATTCATGAGCGGTAAATCTCTAGCATGTTCTTCATTAACAGATTTAGTCAACCCTACATCAATTATCATAAACCAATCAGATCTGTAAATAACAATAACAACAAACAATAACAATAACAATAACAATAACAATAACAATAACAATAACAATAACAATAACAATAACAATAACAATAACAATAACAATAACAATAACAATAACAATAACAATAACAATAATAATAATAAACATTACCTCTATCTTCTCTTTCCAAAACAGGGAAGACAATCCTTTCCTCCATCTGAGCATGTTCAAGCAAAAGCTCCAACAACTGAGAATAACTTCGACCAAACTTCTTAACCTCCATACGAGCACTACCCATAACCGGATCCCCTTTCGACTTCCCGCCACGTGTCGCAAGATCCTCACCCCACCTCACCATCCTCTCCAAATGCCACGTCAGACTCTTGTGCTGCAACGACGTCGTTACCACCACAACCGGCATCGTCTCATTCCACGTGTCCCAGTTGCTCAATAATACCGGCTTTGGAAACTTGGTGTCCAAGTAACGGAGTATGGTTTGAGATGACCCGGATATGACGTCAGATCCGTTTTGGATAACCGGTGTTTCGAACCCGAAATCGGGTTTTTCTGATGGGATGAAGAGTAAAGTTATGGGTTTGTATAAGAGTGCGAAATGTATGTAGGATGTAGCTGGGTTAGTTGGAGAACCGTATAGTCTAATTAACGGTAATGACGACGGTGACGGTGACGGTGACGGTAACGGTAACGATGAAGGTGACGGAATAGGGATGAACGTATTGGATTGAGCTGTTTTCGGGTGTGATTGATAAACGTGAGCTGGGTTATCTAATTTATTAGAATCATGATCTGGGTTTGTTTTTTTAAGAGTTTTTGAGCAATTACCCATTGAAACAGGGGTTAGTAAGTAGTAGGTGTTGAGGGTTTACGGTAGTTAAAACATGTTTGGAATAAACAGGTGATAATGTTATGTTCGAAACTTAGATAGGAAGAAAGTTGGATATGAGGAGGGGAATGAATGGGTTTAGGATAATAATATGGGGGGCAGGGCACATGGGAGGAGTGGGAAAGAGTGAAGGAGAAGATGGAATGAGTAGAGAAGGGTTTGGTTTTGTTTGGGCGCTTTTTGTGGAAGCGTATGGAAAAGGTGGGTCTGACATGTCAGTGGTTTCACATCTCGGAATGCTAGTGTAGATCAGAATAATATTTGTCATGTTCATGTTCATGTTCATGTATTGTTTGAGCAGCATATGACCCGGTTTGCATTGGATTATGAACGACTGTGCATATGCAGGGTGTTTGTTTTTTATTTTTATTTACCTTGGTTTTCTAATGTCATTAATGTACCCTTTGTATTTTAATGGTTAAAATTACATTATCTGCGTACGTTTATTTAGATTTAAATATATGTAGTGCATAATTAATTTGTTGGTTAGTCGTATCAAAGTATAATAGTCTTTTAGATTTAAATATTGTAATCGTGTGTTTAGAACTACGATTATCTGTTAATGAGCTAAACCTTTAGAATTTATGATTTTATGTGCTATGTGACCTAAACAAATGAGAAACTTATTGATGTAAGGCTCTATTATTTACATATCAAAATTCATAACTATGCCCACTATTAATAAATCCAAGCTACAACACAAGCTAGGCTAGGCTAGGCCATGTAAAAAATGGTGTAGTCATTGTCCACATCAGTCTTTTTTTTTTCCTCTTTTACGGCAGCAATCAATATAAATAAAAGAAGATTAGTAGCAAACTATAGCCAATGAGGTCCGGTGAAGTCGTTGGGGAAATACTTAGTGTTCATTGTGTCCCAACTTCGATTCCCACTTTCCTCATTATTTTCTGCGGCATCCAGACAATGATGGTGACAAACGCATCAAGGAGCGTTCGATTCTGAGCCGCATACTGGTTTTCACCCGGCTGTTACTCCAACGAGGAAACTCGTGTGAAGGCAGTACGGTTTCCGGGGGAACACCGTAACCAAGTTTGATACACCAGTGCGGACCTGGTTAAAACAACGTGGGACAGACTTTGGCTAGGGCTATGGATTAGGCAATGAGACATTGGATCACTCGTATGAAAGTCACCGTTAAAAAAAAGTAGCAAACTATAAAAACAAGAGTACACTTATAAAGTGATTGTCCACATCATTTAGTTTCATGTTTGACAAAGTGGGGCCAGCCCAGTTGGTAGAGGCTCAGAGGGGAAGTCTTAGATTTGAGTTCAGGTAAAGATAAATAATTTAAGATTATTGGTGTAAGACTATGTGTTGTGGTTGGGGTTATCACCCGGATTCATACAATAATATTGCGCCACCTCATGATGAGTAGACGCTAACCGGGCACTGGATAAAGCCTTTTGCTCGCTCACTTGACCCTGTTGTGGATAAAGCCCTTGCTCGCTCGCGCCTCTCTTCAAAATCCAAGGCAAAATCCTGGATAAAGCACCGTGAGCATGCTCATTTCGCCTCGCTCGTGCCCCCGATAACTTGGTGGTGTTGTGGTGTGCGCTACTCTCGGGGCAGCCAGGTGGCTCACGCTAACATAGCGTATATTGTCTAACAGTGTAGGCGTAACATTTACCGTTATAAAAAAACAATTAGTTTCATGTTTCTAGAGTTGAGACACATTTGCAACTGCTTCTCGTTTAAAACCCGATTTTCAAAATTTGAGAAATGCTTTTGCCCGGCAATTGATTTCAATCAACTTGCTTAGCCAAATACATCCTACAATCATAATAAACAGACAATCTAAAGATGCGATTTGACTTACAATTTAACATAAGTTGTTTTACATGTTTTATGTTCAAGGACATTTACCTAATTACTTGTTTTTATCCAATAGCGAATGTTATGAGCATGAAAGTAATGTGTTTAAGAGTTGGTAGGTACAACCTCTTAAAAGGCACCCAACTTTCTGCACCAATATCCTACCTTTTTTTCCCAAAATCTGAAGCAAACCAAATATTAGCTAGAGCTGTAATTTACAATTGTGTGTTTATTAACAAATTAAAAGGTAGTAGTAGCTAGGGGTGTTCAAATTCGGATAATCCGAATTTCGGATATCCGAAATTTCGGATAGTCAATATTGGGATCCGAATCCGAATCAACCGAATTTTGGATAATCCGAATTTCGGATTCGGATTCGGATCATCCAACGGATAATCCGAAACTTAAAAATAAAAAATAATAAAAAAAATAAAAAAAAACGTTCTCTTTTATGTCTAAAATGTGAACCTGATAAAAAAACAAAAATAGAAGTTAGATAAACGAAACTAGAACAAAAAAATGTAAAATACTTACCGTTTGGTAAACGGGGGCTATGGAGCTCGGAGACGAGGTGGACGGAGGCTGTTATAGAGAAGAGAAGAGGGAGCGACTGCTATGGATTAGAGGAGTATGGATTTAGGGTTAGGAGGATTAGAGATTTATGATTGTGTATTGTGTTATGTAGTCTATATAATATTATATATGTTTTTTTTTATTTTTTAATTTTCGGATTCGGATAATCCGAATTATCCGAAATTTTTCAAAATCAGGATCCGAATCCGAAATTTCGGATAATCCGATTTTCGGATATCCGAAAATCGGATTATCCAAAATTTCGGATAATTCGGATTCGGATTATCGGATTTTTCGGATTCGGATTCGGATTTTTTTGAACACCCCTAGTAGTAGCCTAGTAGGTTGTAAACACATTTCCTATAAAGTATTCTTTTTTTTTTTATATTAAGAATTCATTTATTAACACATAATCGCGAAAAATTACATCAAGATAGCGGACAGATGGGAAACAAGCTGCGCCGCTACCCCTTTCTGGACGGCAAACCCTAACCTAGTAAAAACGAACCCATGCACCCTGGGGGTCGAGACACTGCCATGAATAACCCTTTGGACCCTGGTCAGGAAACGGATGGCTTCCGGTGCCAAGGAGCCAAAGGTATCAAAAGCCAGGGGTACAAAAACATGTTGGTTCTCCTCGCAAGCTTTGGCATGCTTCTCAACTTTCTTCGCCTCTGCTTTCCGCACTGCTTGCCCTGCTACAAAACCACTATCCCTCAACCAGCCAGGGGCAAGGGTGTAGAACTCGCTAGGCGCTAGTCGGCCGGTGAGGTGCCGACTAGGGATTAATCGGGATTAATCGGATTGGATTTTTATATATATTTTTCCAAATTTATACATATATAATGTTAATTTTATATATTATATGTGTAAATTTAGAAGTTTAAGGGCCAAATATAAACTAGTGAATATGGATTGGGGTTAAATATTAAAATACCTAAACATAAATAGCCCTAATCACCTCCATCATTCACCATATCCCGTTTTTTCCTCACATTCATTCTTTCATCATACGGAACCATCAAACGTAACTAGGGTTCATGGAGTTTCATCGATTTTGGTTTTAAATCATGGATTATCATCCAATTTTGACGTAAGAACTTGTTTGATTTGATCGATTTGCTCCAGTTTTGACCCGTTCGAATTCATTTTTGACCTAATTTTGAGTTTTTAAGGTCTGACCACGACGAATTTGGTCCGACTAATCGGTGATTAATCGCGATTTTTACAACCCTGGACCGCCACTGATTAATTTAGTGATTAGCTCAAAATTAATCAGTAAAGTGGGGACTAGCGATTAATCACCGATTAGTCGGTGATTAATCGGGATTTTTACAACCTTGGCCAGGGGAGATACACCTGTTAGGTCGACACAGGCGTGTTTCCCCCGGCCCACCCAAAAACAAGTAGGTCTGCTGGACGTAGGGTGGATCTCCCTTCTGCGGGATCCGAGAGGAAAGTCACAGGAGCCTCCTTCTTGGCTGAGATCCCAACCCTTCTTAAAATGTCCCAAAGAACGTCCCGGACTTTACAGTGAACCAGGTAAAGATAAATAATTTAAGATTATTGGTGTAAGACTATGTGTTGTGGTTGGGGTTATCACCCGGATTCATACAATAATATTGCGCCACCTCATGATGAGTAGACGCTAACCGGGCACTGGATAAAGCCTTTTGCTCGCTCACTTGACCCTGTTGTGGATAAAGCCCTTGCTCGCTCGCGCCTCTCTTCAAAATCCAAGGCAAAATCCTGGATAAAGCATCGTGAGCATGCTCATTTCGCCTCGCTCGTGCCCCCGATAACTTGGTGGTGTTGTAGTGTGCGCTACTCTCGGGGCAGCCAGGTGGCTCGCGCTAACATAGCGTATATTGTCTAACAGTGTAGGCGTAACATTTGCCGTTATAAAAAAACAATTAGTTTCATGTTTCTAGAGTTGAGACACATTTGCAACTGCTTCTCGTTTAAACCCCGATTTTCAAAATTTGAGAAATGCTTTTGCCCGGCAATTGATTTCAATCAACTTGCTTAGCCAAATACATCCTACAATCATAATAAACAAACAATCTAAAGATGCGATTTGACTTACAATTTAACATAAGTTGTTTTACATGTTTTATGTTCAAGGACATTTACCTAATTACTTGTTTTTATCCAATAGCGAATGTTATGAGCATGAAAGTAATGTGTTTAAGAGTTGGTAGGTACAACCTCTTAAAAGGCACCCAACTTTCTGCACCAATATCCTACCTTTTTTTCCCAAAATCTGAAGCAAACCAAATATTAGCTAGAGCTGTAATTTACAATTGTGTGTTTATTAACAAATTAAAAGGTAGTAGTAGCTAGGGGTGTTCAAATTCGGATAATCTGAATTTCGGATATCTGAAATTTCGGATAGTCAATATTGGGATCCGAATCCGAATCCAAAATTCGGATTATCCGAATTTTGGATAATCCGAATTTCGGATTCGGATTCGGATCATCCAACGGATAATCCGAAACTTAAAAATAAAAAATAATAAAAAAACGTTCTCTTTTATGTCTAAACTGTGAACCTGTTAAAAAAACAAAAATAGAAGTTAGATAAACGAAACTAGAACAAAAAAATGTAAAATACTTACCGTTTGGTAAACGGGGGCTATGGAGCTCGGAGACGAGGTGGACGGAGGCTGTTATAGAGAAGAGAAGAGGGAGCGACTGCTATGGATTAGAGGAGTATGGATTTAGGGTTAGGAGGATTAGAGATTTATGATTGTGTATTGTGTTATGTAGTCTATATAATATTATATATGTTTTTTTTTATTTTTTAATTTTCGGATTCGGATAATCCGAATTATCCGAAATTTTTCAAAATCAGGATC
The DNA here is from genome assembly GCA_032199755.1 of Ambrosia artemisiifolia. Classification (NCBI taxonomy): domain Eukaryota; kingdom Viridiplantae; phylum Streptophyta; class Magnoliopsida; order Asterales; family Asteraceae; genus Ambrosia; species Ambrosia artemisiifolia. Next base: position 6,025,744 of record CM063517.1, read on the forward strand.
CGAATCCGAATCCGAAATTTCGGATAATCCGATTTTCGGATATCCGAAAATCGGATTATCCAAAATTTCGGATAATTCGGATTCGGATTATCGGATTTTTCGGATTCGGATTCGGATTCGGATTTTTTTGAACACCCCTAGTAGTAGCCTAGTAGGTTGTAAACACATTTCCTATAAAGTATTCTTTTTTTTTTATATTAAGAATTCATTTATTAACACATAATCGCGAAAAATTACATCAAGATAGCGGACAGATGGGAAACAAGCTGCGCCGCTACCCCTTTCTGGACGGCAAACCCTAACCTAGTAAAAACGAACCCATGCACCCTGGGGGTCGAGACACTGCCATGAATAACCCTTTGGACCCTGGTCAGGAAACGGATGGCTTCCGGTGCCAAGGAGCCAAAGGTATCAAAAGCCAGGGGTACGAAAATATGTTGGTTCTCCTCGCAAGCTTTGGCATGCTTCTCAACTTTCTTCGCCTCTGCTTTCCGCACCGCTTGCCCTGCTACAAAACCACTATCCCTCAAACCAGCCAGGGGAGATACACCTGTTAGGTCGACACAGGCGTGTTTCCCCCGGCCCACCCAAAGACAAGTAGGTCTGCTGGACGTAGGGTGGATCTCCCTTCTGCGGGATCCGAGAGGAAAGTCACACGAGCCTCCTTCTTGGCTGAGATCCCAACCCTTCTTAAAATGTCCCAAAGAACGTCCCGGACTCAGTCATGCCTATATTTGAAACCAGGCAACTCCTTACAGTGAACCGCGTGTTCACCGTATTTGTCCAAGCATGCCTTACTACAGATCAGACAAACTTCATCTTCATGGTACATGGGTATCACCAAACGATATTAAAGAATTGCCATGTATTCAACCCGAGACATGGTTTGGCCCAAACCTTCGATTGGGATAACATTCAGAAAATCTTAGGCATGGGGGCTTTGCAAGCATTCAATGACTGCCTTTTGGCGGGGGGACAGATCAAAAGCTTCACCCAGGCTCTGTGCGATTTTGCCAAAAAGGGCATTCGCCAAAGTTTTATGAGGCTTTAGGGGGGGGTGTCATTGTTAGAAAAACCGTCAATATCAAAACCTGGGAGATAGTCATTTATCCTTTCGAGGGCCTACACGTAGTCCAAGTAAATGTCAAAACCCCGCTATTCCTTAAGATGTGGTCTTGGAGATTACAAGACTGAGCTCTCGATGCCACAAAAGCATACACCCCAACATCCTTTGCTGAGAGGAGCCCTAATCCTCCCAAACGCATCGGATGGACGCCAGTTGCTACTGTAGGTCACCAAAGAACGGACCCCCACATACCACTGTGTCTCCAATGGCTTCCAGCAGACCCTTGTCAAAACAAGATGTCGCTTCATCCATCATGGAGGGTTGGCAGGTCCGCAAACCAAAAAGCATTTTAGCAACCCCCATACAAGATCTGAGCAAGAGGAGTTCACTCTGGGGATCCCTAAGGCAGGGCAAAAGTTTCATAAGATCAACCGCACGCGAGGATCTCCGCCCTGCCAATTCCCGTATAAAGTAAGAGCCCCGACTGATAGCCCCTCCAAGGAGCTTCACCCCCTTCTCTGGCCTGCCAATCCCACTGGGGAAAAGCCCGTCCCTAAGTTTCACCCCATTACAAGACGGCCAAAAAACCTTAGTTTTCTTAATTGTTTTTTGTTTAGTTTTTTAGACAAAAACTCACACAAAACAACAATAAGAACAATCATACATAGTTAAATGTTAAAGACTTGCATACTCATAAAACTTAAATTGTTAAACATTTAACAGATGACTTGTCAAGCTACTCAATACAGTTAGATCAAAGACACACCAGCTAGTGTTGTTTCCAATCTACTTTGCATGTTTTCAACATCATGATGTTTGTTTGTACTTGATGAATTACGAATAAGTATGTCACCCACACATACAACAAATAGTTATTTAGTTTCGTTTTAATTATACAAAACACTTGCATTTGTTGGAATCAAGTTTAATCAAGAAATCAAAATTCAAAGAAAAAGTCAAACCGCAAGTTTAGGCGCCAAATATCAAACGTTGTGTCGGTTTAATTGGGTTATTTCGGTTATGTAAAGGTAGTTATTTAACCGCCAATACCAAGGCTATATAAGGCCTTCAAATGTACAGAATTATTATGTGGAAATATTATTATTTGTGTGTATATCAAACGTGTTCCCACCCTCTGTTTCCCGAGAGTCCCGGCACACAATGATGTGCATACTCAAACAAATCATTGTTCATCCTTAAACCAAGTCACATAAACACAGAATAGGGCAAAACTCAACAGCACTGAATTGGCAAGTGTCCACAAATTCGAGTTCTAATTTTTTTGAGTGTCCACTGGATTGATTAAGTCAGAAAAATCAGTAAACTTTTACAACCTTTGAAATTCTTTTTTAATAACTGTTGTTAGAAAACATCTAACATTATTTTGGTTATAATGTTTTGTGACTGTATGTTATAGATTAGAAAGTGTTGATAAAATATTTAGACAAGCTACATAACCTTGATATATCAGAGATCAAGTAGTCATAATTTGCAGAATTTGACAGGTATTTCGGCTCAGTTTAGAATCTTTGACATTGACTCAGAATAGAAATGGGAGAACCTCACACAATAGTAACCAAACAATGCAAACTATTGACCTACAACATACATAGTCTTATAACTAAATGATTTTGTCACTCCCAAACCAAACCTGGATATGCCGTTTTCATATAAAATGCATGAAGAACATATATAGGAGGAGACATGAATGGGTTCCATATTATAGAAAAATACCAATTATATGGAAAAACAATATTGACAAAAATATTGACAAAACAGATCACTATTTCCCTTGGAAAAGGAAAAAAGGGTTGTCGTTGGTGACCGATATATGTTTGTTTCAATTGGATCCGGGTGCCCAGGTCTGTGGAGGAGTTGCAGCAGCTTGCAGAGCTGTTGGTTGTACTCGGTGTTGTCTCGGTTTCAAATTTGGAAGATAGGTGGCAGTGGACTGTTGATTCCTCAAACTCTTTTTCAGTAAAAAGCCTGAGGGGTTTAATGCAACCGAGTGACCGGTCGGAGGAGGATTACAACTTTGGTTGGAACAATTAAGGTCAACTTTGTGGCACGGAGATTATCTTTGGACCGACTTCCTACAAGAGAAAATCAGTCCGATAGGTGCCCCTTGTGTGACGAGTTTGTAGAAAATGCAGATCATCTATTCGCTTTATGCTCCTTTTCGCAATAAATTTGGGACATTTTAGCGCAATGGTGTAGGCTTCCCCCGTGCATTATGTTTGAAGTTAAAGACGTCCTGAGTATTCACTAACTTTTTTAATTTTTTCACCTTTAGTGTGTAATGGTTTCACAAGTTTTCATTACCCATCGCCCAATTAAATTAAAATAATATCTAAATCTACTAAATTGATAAAAGAAAAGAATTAATTCTAATCGGTGGAAAAGGTTGGGGCCCACCAACCACAAGTTCTCACGCTCGTTATGCAGAGATCATACAGTGCCCCCTTTCACGTCACTTGGGCAGTGTTTAACGCCCCTTCACCTGCCACCTTATGGGGGCGTTATCCCATTACACACGGTTTCTTTATCTGATTATCACAACTTTAAACGCACAATAAATTGCCCCATAACTTAAATAACCAAAATTTGTCAAACCGATAATCCCAACATGAGTTTGCATAAGCACATCCAAACACCATCTCTGCATCTTGTTTTGTTACATATTCTCATATTCCATCTTAATCATATCAATGTGTCATAAGAGTTGAAAGTCATCCAAATGTATACTATAATGGTGTCTGGTGATAACACAAAATAGCACAACATAATTTCATTTTTTTACCAACATAGCAGCTGAGGTAAATCACATAGCTTCCATTGGTAAACAAAATCGAACGCATGCAATAATGGTTCTTCAATAGCATAAACAGAAACCAATTCAAATCCAAACACTATTCACAATTCACTTCTACGGTTCTACCCTGATGATTAATTAGTTAACTGTGTGCTACTCAAAGATAGCTTCACTAAGGTAGCTGCTAATTTCAATACCAAATTCTTCATCTTCAAACCCCATAAATTCATACTGCGGTGGTGCTCGTCCTCCAACAGGGCCGTCATAGAAACTAGTGACTGGCTGTGGTGCTACTGCTACACTTTCTTGGCCACCATTCAAACTAGTGGTTGGTGGTGTCGATAAACATGGCTCTGCCTGCACCACCACAGCGGCATCCGCAGTAGTTATATCATGAATGCTACACCTCCTCTTCTTCTTCTTTTTGTTGTTGTTGTTGTTGTTGTTATCTTCTTCCTTTTTTGAAGCCTGCCGTAGGAAATACTTCTGCGCATGACTAGCGACTTGTGTAGCCGTCCTTGTAACCACCATCATTCTTGAAATGCTGCGCCAATCCCCCTTTCCATAAACCTCCAACCCGTGCAGGAATCTCCTGTAAAACATCACCCAAATTAATCATGGACTGATTTTAACTCTTTAAGGGCCGTCTCTGAGAATTCAGAGGCCCACTGACCCTAAGATAAATGAGTCCTTAAACATAAACTTATATATAAAAAATCATTAATATTGTTTTACTATTTTTAATTTATTTATAGGATTTTATTTTAAAATGTATAAAACTTTTTGAGGGTCTAGGAGAGTAGGACTAGGCCATGTGCGGTCGACACCTTACACATGGCCCGGGCCAACCCTATTGGGTTTAATGCAATTTAACTGTTATGCATGGATGACTATATAAATATGCTTAAACATAATGAAATAGGAAACATTACTTATGTTCTTCTACAGTCCATGGAGTCGCTTTCTTCCTCTCCTTTACTCGACTTTTAGACGATATCAATCCAGCATCCGTCTTCGCAACAAATTTCCCTCTGATATCATCATCAGGATAATGAGGTAACTCAACCCGACCCGCCTCAATTTCAAGTAAGTCATGTTCCAATGCCATGTAGTACGCTTTCACCTCCTCGGCCGTCTTACCTGGAATCGCGTTGGCTAGCTCCTGCCACTGTCCGCAGACATCATAAGAAAACTTCGCCACTGCATTTACAAACAACCATTCTTCGTGTCGTGTCCATGTTGACTGGATCATTGATTTGTTGTACATGCTTAAAGTTGAATTACGTTTGACGATATGATAAGTGAGTCCATGTATATATAGCGGAAAAGGAGGTTATCATAATCCAATAGAATTATAAGGAATATAAACACTTGCATTGTTTTAGGTAACAATATATGAGATATGCAAAATGTTTGATATATTAGAGGATATTCTCCTAGAATAATTCATTTGATAAGTCATGTATGAGTCATCAAGTGATCTAACTTACTCTTAGATTCAAGAATGATTACGGTATTATGGGATTATTATTTAATTCATATATGATTCTTAATAATAATTGTTTTTCTAATATTAATCTTATTCAGTAATAATTATTTGAATGTTGAGCTTTTTTTTGAACGGCCAACAAATTGGAATCACTCACGGAATACTGGAGTATCATCGTGCCACCAGTGTTGCCACGCGATCATATTCCACCACCAAGTCACCAATTCAGGAGGAAACTCATAATTATGAGAAAACCCCCTTTGTGAGATTCGAACCCAGGACCATATGGCCACTAAGTCTTATCTCACCACCAAGATACCGCTAGGCTATAATGCCTCGGGTATTTGAATGTTGAGCTATATGTAATTTTCGTTAACTACCTAAAAGTAGTCGACTTAACAAAATAGTTATTTTAATGGCAATAATTATAGAATGGTATTTAAAATATATTTTTATGTATAAACTTTATTTTAAATATTTTGGTGCAAAAAAGAATAACAAAAAACAACGATTTTTTTAAAGGCAATTTTCGTTCACAAGGCTCGCCAACAAAAAACAAGGGCGGCCAAAAACGAGAAAACATATGCTTACATCACATAAATTTACACCAATCTGACCAGCTAACAAACTTGAATTTAGATATATTTCCGAGCGATAAAAAAAACTAAAGATTTGATATTGAGAATAATCTCCTCAATTGTGAACGACTTCCCATCAAAACGCTTCTCATTCCTAGCTATCCAAATACACCAACACGACACTAAAACAATACCATGGAAAATATCTTTAATCTGCTCTCCCGCTCTAATATGTCAATGCAACTCCAGAATGTCTCGAACAGAGATAATGAAATTGAGCAGGAAGTGTACAGGTGGGAGACCGACTCCAAGTCACACTCACAGAGCGCATAGAGCTGGTCACCCACATAGATGTTCCTCTTGATAAGCGCGTCGACAGTTGAGATATGATCCGATTTAGCCCCCAACATCAAAACAAAGTGCTAGGAGGCTTGTCTTTAAGTGGATCATTTGTTAATCGTACCGAATCAAGAAGGTTGATACAACGATTCCATTCAGATAGATGATAGATCTTCTTCCGAACCCGGGGAACGGGTTCACTTCCAAAATCCCATAAAATTCTTGTCTTCAAACATTAAACTTGTCTTTGATACTGCACCTTTTCTCCTTCTCAAGACTGAAGAAGTTCGGGAAGACCTTTTTTAACGGGATATTGTAGAGCTATACGTACGGTGCATCCAGAAATGGATAGACTAACCAATTCCCATGATACCTTTAAGAAAATGAAAACGATACTAAATAGGGGTGAGCATAATAGGGCCGAATCGAAATAAAACCGAGAACCGGACCGAGTTGACACCTGAGCCGAACCGAACTTGTAGTTTAGGTTATGGGGTTGGTTCTTGGTTATCCCCAAGTCGGGTATCGGGTTAGGTCGGTCCTGGAAGCCAATAAAACCGAAAAGAATATCTGGACTGAAATTTGCTTCCAATTTACCTAATTGTCGAATGTTTAGGCGCCAATTCATGGGCCTAATACTCTCTGTACACCTACAAAATCTCAATTAAAAACCCACCTTTGCCCTATAATACAAATCTTTATCTTCCTCTTCCATACGACTGCCGATCAATTGGAAGAATTCTGCATTTCCTACCTGCAATCAAACAATAAGAAATTTGTGTTTCAGTTTGTAACCCATATCAAAGCATTTTGTAACCCACATAACAAACATCAAGGCAAAATTAAGTTAACAAACATGACAAATATGTGCACTAATGGAGCTTTTTAGTTTGAAACCCACATAATTAGTTTGAAACCCCACATAAGAGCACATCAAAACAACTAATTAGCAAATTACCTGTAACTAGGGGAGCAAACGAGCCGAGCCGAGCCCGAGCTTTGCATTATCGAGCTAAGCTCATTTCAATTTTCTGAAGCTCGAGCTCGATTCGAGCCTTGTATTTTGGGCTCGAGCTCGGCTCGATAGTATATTTAGGAACTCGAGCTCGGCTCGAAAGCTCGATCAAAATGTATGTCGGAAGAGTTTAAACGAGCCCAAGCTCGGCTCGAGCTCGTTTTGGACCACTAAGAAGCTCGTTTTGGACTATTAAGGACTCGTTTTGAACTATTAGTGAGCTCGTTTTGGACAATTAAGAAGCCCAAGGCCCAAAGTAATTTAGTTAATGCATGGGTTGCAATATAATTGGACTATATAGTATATAGTATTAATTGACATAAATAAGCAAAGCTCGATAAGGCTCGACGAGCCCAACCGAGCTTTACATTCGAGGCTCGAGCTCGATAAGACTCGGCTCGTTCGAGCTTTTTACCGAGCCGATCTCGAGTAGCTCGCGAGCCGCTTGGCTCGTTTGCACCCCTACCTGTAACAAATCGAAGCTTTCTGTAATGATGTTGCCTTCTGATCAGCAAATCACCTATAATGATGTTGCTTCTTGTAATCATGTTTCCTTATGATCAGTAAATCGGGTCGGGTTTTGGTTTTAGGACCGACGGAACTGAAGGTCCAGGAACCGATGACCGAACCTAATTATAGAGTTTCATTTTGGTTCTGATTTGTAGTCTTGTCGGGTCTCGGTTTGGGTTGGGTCTGGACCAAAGCTCACCCCTAATACCATAGACATAATTTTAGGAGCAAGGTAGATGAGTTAGCTAGTTGCCCACATTTCAAAATGGAGAATCTGGGTTCAAATCCCACTTTTTCCTATAACTTTTATATCGTAGTCAATATTTTGAAAACTGGACCGAACATCAAACTAGACGTACGATTCGTTCACCGGTTGAACTAGATAATAACTCTACACTGGCACACAAAAGAATTTCAAAGAGTTTTTTCTCTCTTTTTTTTTCTTCTATCATTCAAAACGTAACTTGTTTTATTTTATGTATAAATCATTCATCACTGTAAGCTATCTCCTTATTTTCTTTTTCACCCAAAAGTTTTCTTCTTCTTTTCTTGTTCTCCTTAAAATCTCTGAATTGAATATACAACGACAAATAAATGTATATTCGAAAGGGAGTAAAGCACTGGGAAGTTGTCACCCGTTTCAGCGTTTAACGACAAGGTTCGCCGGACATCCCCACCCTTGTCCATGTTTCATCAAACCAACATCGTTTACTGATCTTCATCATCCTCATGTTCTCGCCGGCTGGAGTGCGGCCCGATCTGACCACCGAACTCCAGGTTTGATCCCAAGCAAAACGGCCTAACATCCAAACCGGACCGGAAGAGGCCGCGGTTCCCGGCCCAACTGGTTGGTCCGGCCCGGTCTTAACTACATTAATATTTTTATTTTATTTCTTTTACTATATATATTTTTATTTAGGCATTATCCTTTATCCTATATATTGATTTTTGAGTGCTCATGAATAGTACTACCTTTACGGTTTTTAACATATTTACTTTTGTTATTCGATTAGTTATAACAAAGGTACCCCCAGCTTAGTTTGTTTGGTTCTCCTGTTGTTATTGTAGCCACCCGGGTTCAAAACTCCTCTTTGCATATTAATATTTTTTCCCTCGAGCAAGGGAGGGCAGGTTTGGACAACAGGCGATAAATGATAAAGCCACTTTTCCATCCTTTAAGTTCAGCTTGAAATATCGATGTTTGAAATTGAAACTTGATTTTCATAGGGGAGGCCCGCTTTTTTTTTACTTGATCCAGTTCCAAAACGTTTTCATGATTCTCTCAAGAACGACCCTAAATGATCATAAATAGCATATAATCTTATAGTCTTATCTATAGAACTTCCAATAAAGTTGTAATTTTGGGTGCAACTAAAGCTATGTACTATACTCATTTCTCATCTCTCACTCCACCTTAACGCCACATATGACATAACCATCTTCTATCATCTTTCACCTCAGCCATTTAATCTAAGTTAACACAAAACATAAAACATATATATTCACGTAATTATGTAAATGGTTGTTAAATGATCGAGGGACGTGCTTCATAAAGTATAAAATGGGGCCGCCTCCTATGAAAGGAGGCTAACGCTTTACACCCAAAATTTAAGAGGTCCTAATTTCTTTTGAACGATAAGTGGTGCTGCCGGTGGAGCTCTGACTAACACCATGGGACAGCCTGTACTAATTACCTATCCCACCTAGATTGGGGATCTCCCAGGTGGAACCACCACATATGGTATATGGCTCCGATCGGAATCATACTCTCAACCTCCACATGACCTCCGCTCTAGCTCCTCCAGTTTTCACCAACTGAGCTAGGCTTTATTCGCAAGAGTTCCCAAACAGTTTTCCAGTTGTTTATATATACCACATCTATACTGCATTAATATACATTTAACTCAACTCAAGAATCACAAACTTTGGTCAATCCGGAGTAAAAGAGGAGGGTGCTAGCTAAACGTACTTCTCCAAAAACTCACTTTTTGGCCGGGTTAATAAACTCTGTTATTGTTTTTAATTGGCAACTAAACAATTAGACTCAAAAGACTAGTAAAAAATCATGCATAATAGTTCTTCAATAAGTAGACAGAAACCAAGTTAAACCAATCCAAATCCAAATCCACAATCAAGTCAAATGAAAACCAAACACTACTATTCACAATTGTTAGCTTATTCACAACTCTGACCTATTCAACAATTAGTCTCACTAATGTAGTTGTTTCTAAAACTAAATTCTTCATCTAGAGAGTAATCTGCAACATGGGTAGGAGCCAACTGTTTAATAAACTCATACCACGGTTCCTGTCCTTGTTCGCCATATAAATGAGTGGTAGGCAGTGTTGTTGGATGTGATTGCGCCCCTCCTCCATGGCCACCATAGAAACTATTAAGCGGCTGTGGCGCTCCTACACTTCCTAGGCCACCATAGAAATTACCTGATGCCTGTCCTATTCCTTGTCCCTCACAAAAATAAGGGGGCGACGACGACTTTGTTACTGCTATTGGTACACTTGTAACTTCACTACCACCATAGAAAGTACTAGTAACTGGTGGTGTTGACGATATCGGCTGTGCATTCACCACCATGGTGCTATCAATGTTGGTTTTACCGTTAACGCTCGGCCATGTAGTTAGTGAGGACTGTCCTCTTTCTTGGCTGCCATTGTGTGATGCTGATGTTGTTGGTACTACTGCAGGCTCTCCTCTTCCTTGTCCACCATTATTCAAGCTAGTAGTTGGTGGTGATGATGAACTCGGTCGCCCCTGAACCGCCACATCAGCGATTGTGATATCATGAATGCTAGACCTCCTCCTCTTCTTCTTCTTCTTTTTATCATCTTCTTCTTCCTTATTATCTTCTTTGAGTGAAGCCTGCCTAAGGAAATACTTCTGTGCATGACTGGCCACTTGTGTAGCTGTCCTTGTAACCACCTTGTTTCTTGCAATACTGCGCCAATCGCCCTTTCCGTAAATTTGCATACCCTGCAAGAATAGCCTGTAAACATGATCCAAATTTGTCAAGAATCAGTGAGTTGACTTTTAGGTCAAACAATGCAATTGGTCTATAATTATATATGATTGATCAATGTAACTGAAAACATTAACAAAGTCAAATTTAAATTGATACAAGTGTTAAAATAATGCACGAACATGAACACGAACACAAACACAAACACGCAAAAAAGCAATAAACAAATACATGCATGCATGTATACGGTGGTTCAGTCTAAACTAACTTTAACGAACCCAACAACTTGTTATATTCAACGAATAAAGAAGATAGCCTAAACCGTATAAAATTCTTCATTCCATAACTGAGAAAATTACATCAAGATAGTGGATAGGCGGGCAATAAACAATAAAAAACATACCTGTGTTCATCTTTAGTCCATGGAGTAGCTTTCCTCCTCTCTTTTTCCACACGTTTAGACCCAATAACCGTCGCTAACAACTCATTACCCGTATTCGGAACCAACCTTTCTTTTTTAACCATACCAATGACTTGTTTACCCACAAAACCATCATCTTCATCAGGATAATGTGGTAACTCAACCCGACCCGCTTCAATTTCAAGTAAACCGTGTTCAACCGCCTCATAGTACGCTTTCACCTCGTCGGCGGTCTTGCCTGGAATGGCGGTGGCCAACTCCGACCACTGTCCAGCGATATCATCTGGGCCGTTGGCAACTGCATGTAGAAACATCGAATGGTCGTGGGTTGTCCACGTTGGAAGAACCAACGGAGCAGATGGGATGATCGATTTGTTGTCCATGCTTGAATTAATTGGTGTTTGGAAATTAATTATTAGTTTTGTGAATTCAGGAGTTATATAGTGGAAAAGTCCGGCAGTTTTTTAGTTATCTTATGACTTCTAGAGACCATAGAGAAAAAAGGGGGTGGTTAATCATTATCTACTTAGAATTTAAACATGAAATATAATATAATAAGTTTTTTTAAATAAGTTAGGAATATAATTCCTGAAAAAGTGTATTTTATTGTTGCTCATAAAATATTTTAATTTGACAAAACTTCTATTTCTCAGTCATGAACCGTAACTTATTCCGTTATGCAACAAGTGATTAATAACGTTACGTTTCTTCTTGATTTATAGCTTTAAAACAAATAATAATTTTACATGTTTTATTATGAGTAAAGATCAAATACATATAGTTTTTTTAAAAACGGTGAGAATTAAAGGGGGTAAAAAAAAATTATTTTTTTTTTAGAATTTTTTTCCCATGTGCTTAAACATTGTTTCTAGATGAATAATACAAAAAAAAAATTAAAAAAAATTTTTTTTAGTGTAATTACGTCATTAAGGTAAATACATTAGTTTACACTAGAGTAATTATGTAATTACTCTACACGTAATTACTCTACACCAAATTATTTTTTTTATTTTTTATTTTTTAGTTTTCAATACTATAATACATGTTTAACAATATGGGGAAAAAAAATTTAAAAAAATAAAATAAAAAAAATACCCTCCTTTGATTCTCACAGTCTTACCAAAAAAGCTATTTGTACCGGATCTTTCCCCGTTTTATTATTTGACACACTTTTTTCTATATTAGAGTAAAGCACACAGAATGCACTCATACAAGCTAACGGATGTTGCATTGTGCGGCCTTGTCCTCGACATTTTTGGCTTGGTCGTTTGTGGGCAAACCTTAGTGGACCCGCTCCAATTTTTTAATCTTTTTATAACTTACCTTAAAATTTTTATAATTTGTAAAGTTCTAAAAAACGATTATAAATTTTTACGGTTGCAAACAAGCCGAGCCGCTTGCGAGCTACTTGAGGCCAGCTTGATAAAAAGCTCGAAACGAGACGAGTCTATTCGGGCCGGACTGAGCTTGAGCCTTAAAACAAAGCCCATTTACTTATCGAGTCCGAGCTCGAGCTTTTCATGTTAGGCTCGTTAGGCTTGTCGGCCTTAGTGGAATATTTGTTTTATTAATATTTATCCTTCACTTAAAGTTATTTAGTAAATAAGCTGAGCTAGCCTATTTAAACTTGTTTACGAGCTGAGTCTGCACCTAAAAATAAGCTTGTTTAGTGAACGAGCCCGAGCCCAAGCTTCACTTATTGAGCTTGCGAGCCTAACAACCCTATTATTTGTATTATTTCTAGTTTATATATTAACTTATAAACGCTAAATGAGCCGAACCCAAGCCGAGCTCTTAAAACAAAGCTCGAACCGAGCCGTGCTCAAACTCTCATAAATTTCTCGAGCTATGGCTCGACATGGCTCGTTTGCACCCCTATAAATCTCTAAATTTATGAAGCTTAGGAAATTGATTAGCATAAAAAGTATACGAAGGAAGCAAAGAGCGATGCGTGGATTGACAGTTTTTTTAGGAAGGGTAATTTAGTCTTTTTAGCAGAGGCCGATTTTCACAACGCACTTCACCACCGCTCCCACCTCCGTCACGGTCATCCCTTCAACATCAATTGTCCCCACCCTTATCACCCCCGCCACCTCTATCACTGCAATTCGTTTCATGGTTTCAAGAACTCTTCGTATTTTGAATTTCACATGAACTGTATGTAGTTTTTTTGCATTTATGATGTTATCTATCTCAATGTTTTCACTTATAGTGCTCATCTCTCCCAATTTTCACAAATAATGCTATTCCCGTTGTTAATGGAGATTGCAGAGATATCTTACAAAAAGCTGCATAATTTCCTCTGCACATTCTTCCACTTTTACTGCCACTCGCCATTAGCAACGGCGATTCCTGCCAATTATCAAGACTTTCGCTGTTAGCAATGGCAATTCATGCCAATTGTTATTTGTTAAGAGTCAAGAATCAACATAACAAGAAAACATTAAAATTTAAACAAACAAACTTTCGTAACTAGTTACCATCATGATGCATTGTCAGAAACAACATAAGTCTTAAGGGACACTAGGTGGGGCAGAGCACAGGAGACACCTGGTCAAGATCATTCCCTCGTCGGAGAATATTTGGTTTCATACGTTAGAGGGTTTCAAGATGACACCTTTGAAGGTGGAAATCTAACTTCTGATCAGCTTCAAGCATCTGCTTGCTACAAACACTTTGTTGCTAATTATCTTGATAACTGGCATTTAGGATTTTTATTTACAGTCATATCTGAATAAGTACACCAAATTAGCAGTCCAAAGAAGAAAATACATTTGGAGGGTTAGGATGGCAATGGAAGGTGAGAGTGTGAGAAAAAGGAGAAAAAAAAGCTGCACCCGTCATTATTAATGGCGAGGTGGCACTAATCGTGGTTTGTAAGGGCGAAGGTTGCAGGTCTTACCGTTAACAATGGCAATAGTTCACTTTTTTGTAGGTTTCGCCATTAGCAATGGCGATGATTCTGTATTCATCTGAGGCTCAGTCCTTTTGTGCAGAATTTTCAGTCCTTTTGTGTAGAATTTTTTAGCTTTTGTAAGGCTTCCTCTGATTTCGCCATTGCTATTGGCGATGACATCATTTATAAAAACTTGGAGAGTGTAAATGTGGAGGGAGATGGCATTACATATGCAAAACAACTCAATTGTATGGCCACTTGACTAATTTTCTAACCGACTTGCTTGAAATTATTGATGTTATCACCATAAACAAAATGTTGGTTGTCGATCATCATTCTGGCGGCAACCATGGTCAACATACATTACGGTGAAGATGACAAAACACATAGCAAAATCATGCGTAATTTTAAAATAATCATGCATGATTTAATTTCTCATGGGTGCGTAATTACTGGTTTGGTCCATGCGTAATTACATACGGAAAACTCATGGATGCGTAATTTGAACATGCGTAATTATCAAATAAACAAGCGTAATTGTCAAAAAAAAAGCATGCTTAAATTATCCGTGACCAAAAAAATCCGCTGCCATTATTCGAGCCTTAATTAGGTTCGTATTTTCCGGGTCTGTCTTCTATCAAGCAGCCGGTAGTTGGAGGGAAGTGTGGTGGGAAGTTGGAGAATAAAAATGTGACGGGTAATATGGATGTTTTGAGTTTATGGTTGTTGGTTTAAAGTTGCTCTATTTTTGTGGGCAATTCGAATTTACATGAAGTCAATTGAATTGGGTTTCTTAAAAGTGGTGATTATAGATTTGATGTGAAAAGAAGGGGAATTGGGTTAGGATTTTGTGTTTGTTTGCTAGTGAATTTAAGATGGGAAAGTTTAATTTTTGAGTTTAGATTAAAAGTTACTGTGTATTGTTAATAATTGCAGTTTACGTGATGGGTATGCATGTTGAAGTTTACCTCTACTAGAGATCTGTATTCACATCTCACTCACTATCACTTTATTGTTGGTGCATTTCAATATTTGACTATCACACGTCCTAATATTTTCTATGTAATCAACCAGGTGAGTCTATTTCTTCATGCTCCTACCGTTGCCCACTATTGTGATGTCAAATTCTTCATGCTCCTCAAATGCAGACTGGGCTCGTTGTCTGGAAACTCGTCGCTCAACATATGGGTATTTTATTTTTTTGGGAGGCAATCTTTTTTCGTAGAGCGCTAAGAAACATCGTATCGTATCGTATCCCGCTCTAATTGTGAATCTGAGGATCATGCTATGGCAAATGTCGCTGCATAAATCATTTGGGCCACTCATCTATTTCGTGAACTTCATTCTTTACCACTGGATTGTCCAACTTTTTTTCTTGTGATAGTCGTCGTGCCAAAGAAACCCCCTTATGGGAATCGAACCCACGACCCAATGATCCAAAAGCCTAATCTCACCCCTTTATTTAATCTAATCTTCACATATTGGTGGAGCATTGAGAGAGTTCATTATCAATGCTTGTAGATAAATATAAAATAGAAGCAAATAAAACCATTGAAGGCATATGCTTTGTTCTTCTATTCTAATAGGAATGCATTTTAGTTTCCTATTGTTTGATAATAATCAAAATAATAGAATATGGTGAGACCATGAGAGGTAGGAAATTGGAAACTAAACAATTAAGCTCAAAAGACTAGTAGAAAATCATGCAATAATAGTTCTTCAATAGAGTAAACAGAAACAAGAATACAAGATAAATCAATCCAAATCCACATTCAAGTCAAATGAAATCCAAACAGTACTATTTACAATTGTTGCTTGAGTTGTAATGGTTCTTCATTGCTTATTGACAAATCATTTTGCTCTGATAGTTAGTTAATGGGAGGTTAACTACACAACTCTGTCCTATTCAACAATTAATCTCACTAAGGTAGCTATTTTTTAAAACTAAAGTCCTCATCTAGAAATGATTGTCTACTAAACTCATACCGCGATGCCTGTCCTTGTTCGCCATAGAAATGAGTGGGTGGCAGTGTTGTTGGATGTGATGGCACCCCTCCTCTATGGCCGCCATAGAAACTATTGAGCGGCTGTGGTGCTCCTCCTCCTTGGCCACCATAGAAATTACCCGGTGCCTGTCCTCTTCCTTGGCCGCAATAAAAATAAGCTGGTGCCTGTCCGCTTCTTCATTGGCCGCAATAAAAATAACCCGCTGCCTGTCCTCCTCTTCCTTGGCCACCATAGAAATTACCCGGTGCCTGTCCCTCTCTTCCTTGGCCGCCACAGAAATTAACCTGTGCCTGTCCCTCTCTTCCTTGTACGCCATAGATATTACCCCGTACCTGTCCCTCTCTTCCTTGGCTGCCATAGAAATTACCCGGTGCTTGTCCTCCTCTTCCTCTTCCTTGGCCCTCACAGATATAAGGAGGCGACGAAGACGTTGTTACTGCTATTGGTACACTTCTACCTTCACTACCACCATAGAAAGTACTAGTAGCTGGTGGTGTTGACAATATCGGCTGTGCATGCACCACCACGTTGCTATCAATATTAGTAACGCTCGGCCTTATTGTTAGTGAGGACTGTCCTCCTCTTCCTCGGCTGCCAGTGTGTGATGATGTTGTTGGTACTACTGCAGGCTCTCCTCTTCCTTGTCCACCACTATTCAAACTAGTAGTTGCTGGTGATGATGAACTCAGCCGCGCCTGCACCACCGCATCCGCGGTTGTGATATCATTAACGCTAGACCTCTTCTTCCTCTTCTTCTTGTTATTATTATTATTATTATTATTATTATTATTATTATTATTATTATTATTATTATTATTATCATCTTTTTTGAGTGAAGCCTGTCGTAGGAAATAACTTGTCGCATGACTGACCACTTGTTTAGCCGTCTTTGTAACCACCATGTTTCTTGAAATACTGCGCCAATTCCCTTTTCCATAAACCTCCAACCCCTGTAGGAATCTCCTGTAAACATCACCCTAATTAGTCAACAATCAATGGGTTGACTTGGCAAAACAATACAAGTAATTGTTACATTCATCAAGAAACGAATAAAAACAACTAAGCAATGTTTTTCGTTTCATAATTGTCAAATTATATTAAAACAAGCAAGCAGACGGGTAACAAGCTGCAAACGTACCTGTGTTCATCTTCAGTCCATTGAACATATTTCCTCCTCACACGTTTGGATCCAATAACCGTCGCTAACAACTCATTATCCGTATTTGGAACCCATTGTTCTTCTTTACTCATAATATCATCATCTTGGGGTAACTGAACCTGACCCGCTTCAATTTCAAGTAAACCGCGTTCCACTGCCTCGTAGTACGCTTTCAACTCGTCTGCGGTCTTGCCTGGAATGGCGCTGGCCAACTCCGACCTCCGTCCATCGATATTATCTGGGCCGTTGGGCACTGCATGAAGAAACAGTGAATGGTCGTGATTTGTCCACGTTGGAAGAACCAACGGAGGAGATTGGATGATCGATTTGTTGTCCATGCTTGAACTGGTATTTTTCATCAATTGAAATTTTTATCTACAATACTACAACTGCTAGAAATTGTGTATTCAGGATTTATATAGTGGAATTCATTCGAGTACATTCGACCGTTTTTTTATTATTTGAACGACTTTTGAAGATTGACGTGGAAAAGAAAAGAGAGGGGTTATTAATCATTTCCCAGTTATATTTTGTAAACTTGTTACCAATATAAGTTAAGTCACATGTCATGTCATGATGTTATTGGTTTACAGAGAGGGTCCATGCATTTTTAAAAGGCTAAACTTTAGACGTATTCATTATTTGAGAGACTATTTAAATATTAAGCCATTACAACGTTTCAAATAATTTTTAGATACTAAGATGCAATAAAACAAACCGATTTACATAAAACAAATTAGTTACCAGAGCTAAATCCGCTCATGTGCCATATCAACTCGAATTTTATTACGACTTATGGCTTGAACTTGGTTCATACATGTAAACGAGCCAACGAGTTAGAGTAAATTGACTCCAACTTTTAAGTGGGTACTATTAGGATTTAAAGTTAGTTTATTAGGCTTATGTATTATTAGAAGACAAGTGTTACATTATAGATGCCAAAAGATCCGGATTAATACGAAAGAAATTAAACTATATTAATTTACCAATGTATTTGAACAGTAACATGTGGCTTTTTTGTAATTTCATTTATGGTTTAAGGCTATCCAGGTCATTATATGTTTAAATCAACCCTGGCATAAGGTTAGCTGGCATGTTTTTGGTTTTCTCAGGCCACGTGTGTCCTTCCTTTGTTTTCAAAGAGATGAGTCATTGTATAGTTTAGGGCACGTGTATGGTTTCTTTCCTGTATATAAAACCACTTGACCATCATAAAATCAATAGAAAAATAAACCAGGAGAGAGAGGGAGGGAGTGGCGGTTATTGTCAAACCGTCCACCCTCATTGCCTTCAGGTCAGACGGATGGTGATGGTGTGGTAATTTTGAATCAGAAAGCCATGGTACAAGGCGGTTAACACAAAAGTCACAGAATCCCGGCAAGATCTCATTTGTGCGGATTGTTTTTGTGTCGCCGCCAACAAGATCTTTTCTGGGCAGTAGACACCTAGATCCCTGAAGGGCATTTTCTTTGGGTTTGATAGAGACTGAGGTGGCGTGCGTCGGATCCCTAACCAAAGAAATAAACCGTAGATCTGAGTTTGAAACCGTTGGGTTTAAAATCTTGAGAGGCGGAGAAAATAGAGAAGCAGAGACGCTGATCACGAATATAATGAGATCCGTGTCAAAGACGAAAAAGGAGAAAATAGATCTATAAAAATGGTTGGTTAAGTGGTGGTGCTGAGATGGTGGTGGTGTGGTGACGTCGGTTGGGTGGTTGTGTGTTGTGGGGGTAGTGCTGTGGTTTGCAACAGGTTGGGTTGGCTAGCAAAGAGATAGATAGAAGAGCAGTAAAGAAAAGTGTGAATATACCATATGTACACACAAAAATAAAACTTGTAAATGTGATGATTACAGTGGTGACATGGCCAGAGTTGTGGCTTGTAGTGAGCGAGGGTCATTCCTTTCATAAAATTTGAAGGGGGGAGGGTGTAGTCGATCTAACCAGAGAGAAGATGAAAATATAATTATTAAATAGAGATAACAAAAATATAGGAATACCACCCAGTCCCTTTTACTATGGACGTTTACTGTGTGCATCACTTTAGGGTGATTCCTTTTATAAAATTTGACTCTGATTTTTTATATGCTAAATCGAATATTTTTTTAATAGACTATCAAAAAGATATTTTCCTATACCCAATTTAGAAAAGAAGTGAGAAAAACACAATGTAATAAGATAATTTAATCATGAGATGTCTTTGAACCTTTTTTTTCCCTATAATTAGATACGTATAAAGTGTGTATGGAACTTTAAATGTTATTTAATTAAAAAATTACGTGATTTTAAATTTTACTTCAAAATATCAAGATCAGATCTATTAGAATTATTAATTTGTCCTATTTATCGACTGATTTATTTATTGAATTTTAATGAAAAAAATCTTACGGTTTCCAAGATTCTAAGTTAGCAGCTTTCTTTTTTTAATCGTATTTACCCGAATCAAAATGCAAGATATATATTTTACGTCGGGGGAGGGGTTATTTATAATCGGAGATATCATTATTTCTGGTACATAAGACATCCTACAATAGAAGATACCAATATAATAGAAGATACGTTGTTTTATTTAGCTATAATATTTACAATAAACGTGTACTGAAGGTATGTTATTATATTATTTATTTTGAACTTTTTTATGCTTTTTGTATTTTTTTACTGAGTTATATAATTTCATTTAATAATTATAGTTTATATTTTTTAGACTATAAATATATTTACTGATAAAAATACATAAAAGAGATGGGCATTTTCTGTTTGTTATTAGTATATGGTCTCGGTTCATTGACACTTAACACTTTTAAGTATGTTATTGAGGTGGTTGTGAAAAATACTTGATATAATTCTGTTTATTTTTATGTTATATAAACAAAATATTTATTTATTGTTGTTGATGTTATCTTACTTTTTCTAGGCTTGCGATTAAATCACTTTACGTGGAATAACACTAAAATCCACAGAGTAAGCATAAGAGAGAAACTAGAAGCAATGATCGCAAGATCGTTTAAGATTAAGAATCCGATCTGAGTCAAATTTAATGCGTTTTCATTTCACCTTATAAATTATACCGAGTTACTTTATGTTTCGACACCGCCATAACGCGCGGCCAGTGAAAATAACTATTTACTATGCATTAATTAGGAAATTGGTGAATAGTGTCAGCCCCCCTCTCATTGGTTGAGAAGGGCGGTGGCTATTTTCTTATATATATATATATATATATTGCCAGCTTTATTTAATAATATATAGAATATGTTTCATTTCAAAAACAAAGTTGTGTTAGTGGTGGAGTGGTTTGATATGTGTTTTTCTTCCAAGAGGTCACGGGTTCGAGGCTCTTTCTAAGCAATTATTTACAAAATTTATGAACCGCTCCTTCTCATTGGTTGAGAAGGGCACTGGCACTTTTATTATATAATTTTTCACAACGTTATTTAATATATTAAATATAATTAGTAGTTTCATATCGAAAGTAGAGCTAGCTTGGTGGTAGAGTGGTTTGAGGTGTTTCCCCCTTACATGAGGTCACGGGTTCGAGACCAACAGGTTCGGTGATTCATGCCATGTCGGTTTTGTCTCTTTGATTTTTTCTTACATGTACCACAACTCTTGCAACATAGACCATAATATCGAAAATCTTATCGGATGTACACGATACAACTCTTAAAAGTTCAAGATAAAGCAGAAATCACCCGACGCGCCGCAACGCGCGCGGGTAAAAATCCTAGTTACATAAAATAAGGAGGGACTAGTTAAATTGCATTTACACAAATGGGTGGGTATAAAGTATAAACGCAAATTCTATAGTTACAATTGAAGAGGTAAAATCCGGAACGGACCTCCTAATCGTTTTGAGCGGGTGATTGTCGTGAACTTACTTATTTTAATATTAATATTGTTGATTATCTTGTATTAACCCATTGGTGAGGCTCATCGCTCTGTAACTAGTTCTACACTTTCTGAGCCAGTGACTTGTAAAGAATGCCCCTAACCGGGTCTGGCCCACTAAGGTTAGGGATCCAATGGAAACCCATTGTCTACCTATATAAAGAGGTTTTTACCTCAATTATAGGTATGTCATGAGACCCCCATTTTTTGTTCCTGGAATAGGAGACTTCTCTCCTCTGGGTGTCTCTCTAGTCTCCATTTTCACTCTTATCATCATAGATCTAGGCTTGAGAAGACGAAGTGCTGATGCGGTTAGTTATGGTAGAAGGTTAGAAAGAGAGAGTAGAGAGAGAGAGAGAGGAGACAAGAATAGCTCAACAATCAAACTTGTTCCATTCAGTCATGACAGCCTGTTTAATACTTGAGCTAACTACCCACATAACAACTTTTCCCGCCCATATTACAAACATTTTACACTATAACCCTTGCACTATCCGTTTATTACAATTAACCCCCTCTTATTCTATTTAACACGTATCAATACTTCCCTCCCAAAAACAATTTTGCCCTCAAAATTAAAACTCAAAATCAGGGAACCTCAGCTTCATTTCCTCAAGATCTTCCCAAGTTGCATCCTGAACGGGTAAGTCTTTCCACCTGATTAAAACTTCCACCCCCATTCTGTTCCTCTTTCGATTGATTCTTCTTTCAATGACAGCAGCAAGATAAAATTGAAACCTGGGTTGAGTAGGAAGGGGAATGATGGTTGTGTGAGGGCCTTGAGCTCGTTTCAACAGTGATACATTGAACGTTGGGTGGATCTGAGCTTCTGCTGGCAAGTCTAAACGGTAAGCCACCTTCCCTACTCTCTCTGTTATCATAAAGGGTCCAAAGTACTTAGGACTGAGCTTGTTAGGTTTAAATTGGCGTAATGTTGATTGCATATAAGGTTGTAGTTTAAGAAAAACCCAATCTCCAATCTTAAATTCTCTCTCAGTACGATGTTTGTCAGCCAATTGCTTCATACGATTCTGAGCCCTAGCTAGTGACTCTTTCAGGCCCTGGATTGCAGCTTCTCTGTCACATAGTAACTGATTCACAGCCTCATTAGGACTATCCCTAGGCACATAAGGAACAAAGATAGGTGGTGGAAAACCATACAATGCTTGGAATGGGGTCATTTGCAGGGATGAGTGGAAATTTGTATTATACCACCATTCTGCCAGGGAAAGCCATTTTAACCACTGAGAGTTACTGGCCAGTGTCATACTTCTCAGGTAGGCTTCTATACACCTATTAACCACTTCTGTCTGGCCGTCAGATTGTGGATGGTAGGCTGTTGATTTGGCCAGCTGTATTCCCTGCATTTTAGTAAACTCCTCCCAAAATTTACTCAGGAATATAGGGTCTCTATCAGACACAATGGTCTGGGGCCACCCATGGAGCTTAAAGATGTTGTCTAAGAAGGCCTTGGCCACTGTTTCAGCTGTGTATGGATGCCCCAAGAGAATGAAGTGACCGTATTTGGTGAGTCTGTCAATGACCACCATAATAGTGTCTTTACCTTGAATTTTAAGGAAGCCTCCCACAAAATCCATAGATATATCAGAGAATACATATTGAGGGATTGGAAGAGGTTGAAGCAAGCCTGGAGAAGCTACATTTTCACATCTTATCCTTTGACAAATATCACACTGCCTGATATATTGTCTTACTTGCTTATGCAACCCTTTCCAACAAAATAAACTCTGTATTTTCTGAGTGGTAGTGTGAACTCCTGAATGACCACCTTGGGCAGAGTCATGAAACAAAGAGATGATATCTTTTTGCAAAGATTCATCATGTCCTACCACAATCTTCCCCTTCTTAGTTAAAACTAAACCATCCCATTTATAGTGAGGGACTGACATACCTTGAATCAAGTTCTGTAATTTGCCCTGCACAATTGAATCAGCAACCCAACTAGCCTTAACCCTCTGTAATAAGGATGGATCCAAAGTAGATAAACAGGTTGCAAATAAGGTAAGACCCTGCACCCTAGAAAGAGCATCAGCCACCTTATTTTCCACTCCCTTCTTGTAGCTAATCTCATAATCAAAACCCATCAGTTTGGACAGCCATACATGCTGAAGAGGAGTTGTAAGCTTCTGTTCCATCAAATATTTAAGACTTTTTTGATCAGTCTTAATTATAAAATGGTTGGAAGTCAAGTAGTGTTGCCAATGCTTGACAGCAAAGATAATAGCCAGCAACTCTTTTTCATAAACTGAGTAGGCTTGCTGTCTTGGGGAAAGGGCCTTGCTGATAAAAGCAAGGGGATGCCCTTCCTGCATTAGCACTGCCCCAATACCCATAGAAGAGGCATCTGTCTCTAAAACAAAGGGCTTTGAAAAATCTGGTAAAGCTAAAACAGGTGGTTTACATAAGGCTTCTTTAAGTTTTTCAAAAGCCATAGTAGCCTCATCATTCCACACAAACCCATCTTTTTTGAGCAAATTAGTAAGTGGCTTAGCCATGATACCATAACCCCTGATAAACCTTCTGTAGTAACCAGATAGGCCCAAGAAACCTCTTAACTGTTTGACTGTGGTTGGTAGTGGCCATTCTTGAATAGCTACCAGCTTCTTAGGATCAGTTGCCACACCTTCCTTGGTTATAATGTGACCCAAATATTCCACAGAAGTACCCCCAAAAGAACACTTAGACATCTTAGCAAACAACTGTTGTTCCCTAAGAATCTGTAATACCTCCCTTAAATGGTCTACATGCTGCTGCATATTGTTGCTGTAAACAAGCATGTCATCAAAGAATACCAAAACAGATTTCCTTAATAGGGGCCTAAAAACATGATTCATTAGGGATTGGAAGGTAGCAGGAGCATTTGTCAGCCCAAAGGGCATGACTAGGAACTCAAAGTGGCCTTCATGAGTCCTAAATGCTGTTTTATAGATGTCATCAGGAAACATCCTGATCTGATGGTACCCTGACCTGAGATCAAGTTTAGAAAACACTGCTGCCCCACCCAGTTCATCTAATAGTTCCTCAATCAAGGGAATAGGAAAACTATTTTTAACTGTGGCCTCATTTAATCTTCTATAATCAATACACATCCTCCAGCTTCCATCCTTCTTTTTAACTAACACCACTGGAGAGGCAAATGGACTACAACTCCCTCTTATAACCCCTGTGTCTAAGAGTTCCTTAGTCATTTTTTCTATGACATCTTTTTGGGCCATTTGATACCTATAGGGCTTTTGATTGATGGTAATCTTATCATCCTTAAGAATGATCTTATGATCATAAGGCCTAACAGGAGGCAAGGTTGTGGGGACTTCAAACACATCAGCAAATTCTGTCAATAAGGGTTGCAGAATTACCTGATCAGTTGTGTTAGAAACTGTGGTACTGTGCTGAAATTGGCCTTCCCCTGTCTCAGAACTGAGACTAAACATCTGCCCTTGTATAACCTGATCTTCCTTAGCCAGTAACTGATTCATGACTTCTAATGAACAAAGGGACAACTTGTTTGTGTGGCTACCCTTCAACTGATAGACCCTGTCCCCAACTTGGAATTGCATGGTAAGGTCTTTAAAATTCCACACAATGTCACCCAAAGGAAGCAACCACTGCACTCCTAGTACCATATCATAGCTGGCTAAAGGAATAATAAGAACATCTGCCTTGAACCAAAGACCCTGCATCTGCCATTCAAAGTTCTTACACATTTTATTGCAAACCAAGGGTACTCCATTGGCTACCCCCACCTTCATTGGAGTAATGTCTGTTAGGGTGCAATTCAGTTTTCTTGCCAGTTTTTCATCCATAAAATTATGGGTGGAACCTGAGTCTGACAAGATATGCAAGGTTTTAGTTCCAATATTACCTACAACCTGCATAGTAGAGAAAGAAGGCACCCCAGTCAATGCATGAATAGAAATCAAGGGATCAGTAATGGTTGTGTCAATAACAACCTCTGGTTCTGGTTCTTGGGTACTTCCCTCCTCTTCTTCATCATTTCCTTCAATTTCCAAGACAAACAACTGTTTGTTTGGACATTTGTGGGAAGAAGTAAACTTCTCACTGCACCAAAAACATTCCCCCTTCAGTCTTTTTGATTCCATTTCTTTGGTGGTAAGGTTCAATTTGTTCCTGGTATTAGTTCTTTGGTTAACAGGTGGGTTGGGTAGTAAAGGAAGATGAGTAGTGTTAACAGGTGGTTTAATGGTGGAAATAGGAGTAGGATTAGGAATATTGGGTGGGTAATATTTTCCAGACTGGTTGTATTGAAACTTTGATTTAGAAAACATGGTTTGGTTGGCTGCATCTTGTTTCTTGGCCATTTTGTAAGCCTCTTTCATTGTTTTGGGTTCAAACATCCTGACTGGGCCTGCTAACTCAGGTTTCAACCCATTCAGGAATATGCTAACTGCATATTCCTCACATATGGTCACTCTCAACAAATTTTCATCAAATCTTTCACAAAACTCCTCCAATGACCCAGTCTGTTTGGTTGATGTTAATATACTCATAGCATCATTAAAGAGAGATGTAGAGAATCTATCAATAATACTGCTTGAGTATTCAGACCATGTTACTTCAGCAATAGGCCTTACCAACTGTTTGACAAAAGTTGAATGCCACTTCATTGCCTTTCCTTCCAGATTGATGGCAGCATAACGAACCTTGAAATTTTCAGGGGTTTCATCCACATCAAAGAAGTGTTCGCATTTGCACACCCAATCTTCCACTTCATTGCCATCAAACTTAGGAAATTCAATCTTTCCAAGTCTGAATAGCCTATCCATTCTTGAATTATGGATATTATTACTATTAGTGCCATCCAGATTAGTACCAGAATTGCTAGATGATTGATTATTATTACTGGACTGATTATGGGCCAATTTGTCCAATATTTGCCTTAATTCATGCAAAGATTGTTCAGTTTTTTCTGCAAAAGCATCAAACCTGAGTAATGATGTTGCATGATCTTTGATAGTTTTCTCAATTTCAGCTTGGCTACGGGTAGTCATTTTTAAGGGTGAATTATTATTATTATTATCAAGAATGTAATGAATTGGACTGTGATAGTGATATTATTATTATTATTATGTTGCAGAACAATCGAGAAGAATTGAATTGAAACAAGAATGGATTGATCCAGCAAGAATCAAACCAGGTTCAGAAAAGAAAAGAAGAACAGAGCAGACAACACAGAACAAGAACGAGTGAAGAAGATGATTAAATTTGGGTGGAAGAATGGTGGTTAATGGCGGTTACCGGAGCTCCGAAAGGGATCGTAAAGCTCTGATACCATTGATGCGGTTAGTTATGGTAGAAGGTTAGAGAGAGAGAGTAGAGAGAGAGAGAGAGAGGAGACAAGAATAGCTCAACAATCAAACTTGTTCCATTCAGTCATGACACCCTTTTTAATACTTGAGCTAACTACCCACATAACAACTTTTCCCGCCCATATTACAAACATTTTACACTATAACCCTTGCACTATCCGTTTATTACAATTAACCCCCTCTTATTCTATTTAACACGTATCAAGTGCACTCTCATCCTAACATTCTCTTGGAGCATTCAAACCTGCCCGATCTTCCGGGTAAGTTTTTTCCTCTTCAACAATCAATGTATAAGTAAATTATTTTCTTAAGAGGGGAGCTCATCGGATCATCTTTTTCGAGAATCGAGTTAAGATACGAAATAGATAATGGACTTGGGTTTAGAGCCTAGCATGTTTGGGCCGTAGAATATAAACAAAATAAACAAATTTTACACTAAGCCCAGTTCTTTACTTCTTTAGTACTGAGAACACCATTTCAAAGTTCTCCACTAATCCTTGAGGTTAGAAATCCCAATTCAAGAGGTTCAGGCCCTATCGTTCCTATAGTATGTCTGATCGGGAATTCAGTGTGGTATATTCATCAATTATTTTAGAAAGTTTAAAGGTATATTCTCGTTTAAGTTTAAACCTAATTATTATTATTATTATTATTATTATTATTATTATTATTATTATTATTATTATTATTATTATTATTATTAGGTGTGGGTATTAGGTAGTCTTACCTTAGTTAGATATGGACTGATCATCCATGTTTAAATAAGGAAACGTTAACCACTATCTAACCAAGATAATAATTGGTTAGTTGTACCATAACCTAACCTAGGGTTATATGATTGTACCAGGACCCTGAAGTATTACTTAATTGTACTAGCAAATGTTAAGTAACCGTTAAATAGGTGAGTTATCTATCATGACCTTTTATAAAATTGTGACAATATATTTGTCTTGTAAACTATATGTGGGTATCATGATTGTTTTCCCAAAACCACAAACTTGTGTGGTTATGGTAATTGTTTTCCCTAAAACTGATATCTATACTACATTATAAAGGAGGGAAGATGGCTAAAATAGTCACTTCATGTCAATTTTAAGATGGCATACAAAAAGTCACAAGGTAAATAACTATCTTTTTGCCAAATCCTTCCCTTTATGCCCCTATATGCAATATTTGATTACAATTGTACAAATGACTAATGCAAGTCATCTCTATTATTATTTGCTTCACCTTTTGATTTTCTCATCTTTAATGAATTCAATTTGAGATTCAATGCATCACCTTTTCCTTTTCTCATCTTCAATGATGAATTAAAATCAACATCCATCAATTTAATCTCTAAAACACCTCATACCATTGCCTTATCACACCATTTTCTTTATTTCTCTTGGAAGCAGTCATCGAATGATATTGTTCAACACTTGTAGTCTTGCACTATCGATTATTATGTTGGTAAGCCAACACTTGTAATCTTGTATATTCTTTATATATATTTATTTATTTAGTTATTTAGTTTTTAAGCTTTTTGTTAGTTCTTATATATGTTTTTTTCATTATTTTGTCCGTGTTTTCTTTTACATTCTTTTTATTTCAATTTTTGTAAATTGTGGTTTCATGTTTATCATTCAATTGAATTGTTTATTTTTTAGGATCAAATCTGTTTTGTTTTGGAGACATCACAGTTCATCAACCCATTTCCATGTACATACATATTTTAGTTTATGTTATATTCTCTAAAGTACACTTATTTTCTTTTACGGTTATAATGTGATATTCGCTTCCAATTGTCATTTTCGTTTTACCCGCATGGTTTACAATAAGTAGAGGGAAGCAAATCCCAGCATATTGACATTTGATAGTGATGCATGTGAAAGATTTATATTGTAATCTATCTTGTCAAGGCGCATAAGCACACTCATAAGAGCTAGAAACCGTGTCTTTCAATTAACTACTCATATGGTACGTTGAGCTGACCTTGAGCACCGCGCCCATGGCGCGCACCTTTGACAACTTAGATTATAACCGGTGCTCACAGTCATGTATTCCTATGTCATCATTTGAGTATAAATTTGTAGTTTTGTTGATTTCACTTGAAATTTTAAAAATAAATTACAATTTTTTCTCAATTTACTTTGAATGATAACATTAGAGCTTTAATGGCAATTTTCATTTTTTATAGATCCTAACATTATTAGGGGATGGCAAAACAATCCAAGCCCAATGGGAAGTTTGAAATATCACGCCTGTATATCGCATTCGCGTGTTCGATGGGAAGTTCAGTTGGGCAAATTGTGACTGTGTATCGCATAAGTGTGTTCGATAGGAAGTTTGGTTGGGCCAATTCATGGGAAAAATAATCTTTGTTGTGTTAAGAAAAATATTACAAACAAAGAATAAGATTACAATTACGACTCACCTATGTAAATAAAAGAAGAAACATAAATGATCAAATAAGACGTCTTACAATCAATTACATCACAACTGTAAATACTCGAGGTTGTTTTTTTAAGTTTGGGTTCGAGAGTTTTGTGAAAAAATTACCCTCTTCTAATTTGGAACTAATGCTTTAACGATTTTGATACTTATTTGAAATCTGTGTTTTTTAATTTACAAGTATGTGTATTGGATCTTTATGACACTAAAGTTGAATTTGCCAGTTAAAATTTGTTTCCTAGAAGGATTTTCCTCTCAAATTCTGGTGTTGCTTTAATTGATCAAAGACTGTGTGTGTATATAAGCAAGATGAGGACTTGCTTAAAAAGCGTCAATAACTACGTTCCCCATATCATTTTCTAAGAACTTTATACAATAAGTCGACCAATACAAACCGAACTTTAAGGAATACATGTTTGTCAACAGGATTTACCCACTGCAATGCGCGGTGGGAAAACTGCTAGCGTATTACAAGTTATTTTGGATCCTGCCGCAACCTAGTGTGGTGCCCGCGCGTTGCGGCGGGACGACATATAGTGAAATGCATAATGAAAGTTTGGTGGTTCATTAAAAAAAATGATAACTTTAATGGAACAATTTAAAAACTTGATTACTTTTGGATAGGAAAACTAATATCTTCATACATTTTGGATACAAAAACATTTCACACAGCCACCCACATAAGTGCTTTGAAATAACATATTTATATATTTGAACATGCAATTATAATTTCGAAATCAAATATCACACTAATGTTCTATAAATTTCATACTTTTTATATCATCATTTCATAAACTACCACATATAATAATTAATTACACACTCCTTTGAGAACATAAATATCCCTTTTCAAATCTCAAGAAATCAAGGGAAAAAAAACTTTAGAATGCTAGTATAGCCATATATGAAAAGTAACTTACAGTGTCACCTTCTACATCAACTAACTCAAGCATTCTTTTTAAGCATTCTGGAGAATCAACTTTATCAATCAATAGGTGAGCATGAATGTATTAAATCTTATGAGCATATGTTCCTATCACTAAATTCAATTCGCGAATCGAAACAAAAAAAAGGGTGGATTAGGGGTACATGTTCTCGAATCAAAATCGATACCATGGACGATAAACCTATGCTCGGTAGTCGCAAAACTAAGTGCGAAGAATGACGAATGGTTACAACATAAATGGCGGCGTGACTGAAAGAAAAGGCGATATGCTAATGTTATTTCGTGGGTTTGATATGCCGAAATACGAGCGAAAAAACAGCGAGATGAGTTTTTATGAGTGTGTGGGTCTCGATTAGACCATATATAAACACTCTATCATGATTTAAATGTTACTAATTCATTGAATCGGTGGAATCATTGATTTTGATTCCAACTTGAATGCGCCTCCTCATTCCGTTTTCTTTTCTTTTTTAACAGCCAATTTAAATGAAACAATCATTACATAATTGCAATTGAATAATCATCTAGCAAATTTAATCCTTTCATACTCCTTGAGACTTGCTTTAAATTCCAAAGGAACCGTAGTTGTTATAAACAAATTTCGTAACCGAAAACATTTAATTAAATATTGTTAAACACATAATTGCATATGCTTGAGGTACCAAAAAGACAAATATACCGAAGAACTAACCTAATTAAGTGTTGTACCATAAGCATAAATAATTGTAATTACTTAAATTTTACAAGTATCCTCTGTAGATGCTTTATAATATAGTATAGATTTCACTAATGCTTATAATGAGCTTAATGGTTCGGTGCTTCATGGTTCAGCAACATCCCAAATCTTAATAATGGTTCAGCCTTAACTATTTTATTCAGAAGCTGAAACAAACGTGCTGAGTGTTGAATCATTTAGCATTGAATGATTCAGAGCGTCATTAAGAGGCTTACCAAACACCCTCTTAGTTAAAAATGTTTGTGTTATTTAGTCAGACTGCTTTAATATTCAAAAAGAAAAATAGTTTATAAAATGCCAATAATATTTTCATCAAAAAAGAATACTTTATTAAATTTTTGTTAAAACAATAAATATTGTATACAACGTTAGTAATATTTGAAAAAAAAATCTATATGTGTATAAACCTATATTTGGCGTATAAGACCACAAAAACGACAATTTGTCCAAGTTTTTGAAGGAAAATATAAGTGTGTCTTACAGGTCTCATATAAGTCTATACTCGACGTATAACACTAGCAGTTAGACAACATCTAATAGCTTCTTCTAGTTGTTTTAAAGGTTGTTCTGTATGCTACGTATATAGCCTATAAGCGACATGTGGTGTTAATAGATACTCCCATAAAAGAAACCAATATCCCGGCCCACTTAACCAACACTCAAAAAAGATAAGAAAAGCCGAAACTACTGGACCTTTTCTATACCCACGGAAAATATCAAAGACAATGATTACCTAATAATAACATTCTGATTTCAAAACTTATTACCATAGTAAATAAAAATTTTCAATTTGGTACGAATCATGTTCACATAAAAATATAGAAATAAATATAGCTTTAAGGGGTGTGAAAAAAAGATGTAAAAGCGAACGTGTAAAGAAAGGTGGGTAAGAAATTAACCGTTCAAAAATATATATATAGCTTGTTAAAAATGCTAACTTTTTTTTGAACGGCATCTCGCTCAGGGCTGTACATTAGCAAAGCCCGGCCAGTGTGGGATTCGAACCGGGTTCCCCAAAGTAGGAAATAGGCTAAGCCTTAAAACCTCCCACATCCACCACTAAGCTGTGGCTTCATTGGCTTAAAAATGCTTACTTAAATCCCAAAAGTTTAAATAAGAAGAGGATAAATACAACAATTAGTTGAAAAACGATTATTAATTATAAGTAGGCATATCTGGCCAATCTTATTAAAAAGACCATTCCAAAAATGGGGTTTACTTTTAGAAAGTAATTTAAACCAACCAAAAATAAGTCAACAAGAAAATGTATCATCATGTCTTCTTGTAAACCATATCACACCAACAATTCACAAGATTTTATTAAATTTTAAATTATATTTCCACTTAAGCACATAAAGTTTTCCAAGGCTGCTTGAAATGGGGTAACGGGGATCGGAACAGGATGGAGGACATGGCCAATCGATACAGAGAACACACCATCTCGCCTGGGTTGGCGCTAAGAATTTTCTTGCTGAATCAAGATAATGGTCATGATCATCTAGAGAGTTAAACGATCATTTGACCATTACAAATTTGAAAAATAATTATTATTTTAAAACAATCTATATATGCCAATTCAATTTTTGTAGTTTTTACCACAAACCTTCCCTAAATGTCAACCACCACTTTTTACTATGTTTAGCAAAGAAGCTTTTAAAAGCTTTTATAAGCTTAAAACTTGTAGCTTTTAAAAAAAACTGCTACTCAATAAAAAATATTGTTTGGTTGAATGAGCTTAAAACTTTTAGGTTAACAGAAAAAACTCTATATTGAAAAGCTAATAATACTAGCGTTTAAGAAAAAGTTCATAATAGCTACAAGCTTTTAATGAGTAAATGACACAAATACTCATTCTATCATTAGAAAAAATAAAAAAAAAACATGCATACAAGCTTTTAGTTAATGCCCGTTTTGGTCATTTTACACATTTTATTAAAAGTCCAGCTACTCTACCAAACCACAAAATATATTTAACAAGTTACAGCTACCAACCACTAGCTAGTTTTGCCAAACATACCCTATATAAAATTCCATCAAGCTTATCAAGTTTCGACAATGAAGCTTTTGCAGTCCGTCTCTCAAGCAACCAGGAAGTAGTAAATAATAATATTCTTAGAGCATTCAAAATTAAGATGTTTCTTGGAGTTGTCTTTACATCACATACGACACTTGCCCCACCAGTCATATTATTTATCTCTCCTAGTCACACCCAGGCTAGTGGGTGTGGAGACAACTCAAATGGGTTGTTCTCCTTGCCACATAGGATGCCAACTAAGATGGGATGGTTGTTCTCTTTTTTGGGACAAACCAAGGGTGTGGAGACAACCCTCCCCCTTTTATTATCAATAATATTAAATGCAATAATAATACTAAAAGTAACAATAATAATTCATTATTGGTCGTCCCATATGTCCCATTTGAGACGCGAGAGGCGAGGACGAGACAGTGGGTGGTGTTTGGGATGGAAACGGGGTGGGACGAGCTGGGACGAAGCTCCACAGCCATGAGCCTCATATTCATGTTTTTTTTTTTATGCTTTTATGCAAGAACACAATATCTCCCTTTCTCCTCCATATCATCTTCTCTATCTTATTTGGGCACTTAAAGACATGCAAGAACACCCTTATTATGGGTGCTCTTAGCGAATTACATTGTCAGCAAGGCATTTAAGACATTTGGAGGAACCTTAAAACCAATTCTCAACCAAAAAAAAATTACCTTATCATCAAAATAAGCTTCAAGAAGTGCTCTAATAACTATAATCTCTAATAGTATATTCAAACGCAATGTGGAGGGGAGAAATATGTGACTTTTGACGACATGGGATAGTAAAGTTATGATGTAACTATAGTAACTACCGGCCATTTGTGAGACGTCTTACATTGTGTTACTATCTTACTCGTACAATATATTGTATATTTTGAATGTGGAATAAAAGTGGTTTGCCGTTAAAGAAAACATATTAAAAAATCCTAGGCTCCCTTCAAGCTCTTAAATTTGATATATTTCTAACAAATGGTCTGGCTTTTGATCTTATCCAATATTTTCTCATTTACACTCCCACCCAACTTTTACAAATGACACCTACCATCTTTGAAGCTTCTATAAAACCACCCCATTCCTTATTTCAAGTAATATGGCCACATAATTTCATGTTTCTTTAATTATCTTCACCTGTTATTCCAGTAAGTTATTACCTACCCTTGACTCCAAATTACAATTGTCACTAAGGATAATTTTTAGACCAAACGAGAATTCATAATAGATAATGATATTAACTAGGAGGCGGGGAGTAGATGCTCGACTAATACTATTTGGACTCTACCAGGGGCCAGCCTATGACACCCTTTAGGCACTGACCCATACCCTGCCAAGGGGGCAATCAAATCCCCCTTGGCACGGTATGGGTCAGTGCCTGGAAGGGGGTCATAGGCTGGCCCCTGATGGAGTCCAAGAGGCAACGCCTCTGGCTGGGATTGCGCTGAAAACATGTTAGATATGCATGGTTCGCTGACAGTTTTATGGAAAATGATCATCAAAAGTGACTGGACAGCAAAGTTTTATGGAACATGATCTTCGGAGTTGTCAGAAAAGTAAAAGTTTCTAATAGTTTAGTTATAACTTAGTTGTTCCTAGGGTCAGAAATCAAAGGTTCTTATATATGGAATTGTTCAACATAACTCGTAAGGTAAACCAACATATTACTGCAAGAACAAAAAAAAAGGAAAAGGTATAGTGGTCGACGGTGCTCGTTCTCACTACCAAAAACTTTCGGGAACAGGGTGGAGAATCTTCAGAAAAGGAGGATCAAAATATAAAAACACTTGTAAAATGTCAATCAAATTAATGGGCTAAGTTTTTTTTTTTTACGTTGAATTTCAACTTTAGCGGTGTTTAATCGCACCCTCCTTTCCGGGAGCCCACTACCCCACTCTGGCTAGACTATGTTGTCTTAACCGAGTCCACGCTGGTACAACATTTTGACTTGGCGTACACTAGAAAAACCTCACAGAGACCAGCCCCATACAAGGGGAGGGCATGCGAGTTGCTTCTCGTGGGAGTTGAACCCGGGTCTCTGTAAGCATTCGTATATTAGGCATGATTGTATAGAGTTAATGGTAATTATTTTGTGTCCATATTTACATCATATCATTGTATTATATATTTGGTAAACATCAATGAGATAAAAATTTTCCTGACCACGTGTGCCTCTTGCGCAAGTCTCTGTATGGGTTAAAAAAGTCACCTCGGGCATGGTACCAGTGGTTCACCGATCATGTTCTTCATATGGGTTTTCACCGCAGCAGATGTGATGCGTCTTCGTTTACCTTCGTCAACATCTTATGGCAAATCTTGCAGCTGAATTTGCCATGAAAGACCTCGGCTCTCTCAGTTACTTCTTAGGCGTCTCCATTTCTCGGAGTGCCAATACCATGTTTCTTTCTCAGCAGTCATATGCCACCGACATTATTGCTTGTGCGGGTATGCAGTCTTGCAACCCGGTAGCTACTCCAGTTGACACCATTGCAAAGCTCAGTGCAACTTCCAGTGACCTCTTTCACGACCCTACTTTGTACCGCAGCCTCGCGGGGGCCCTGCAGTATCTCACTTTTACTCGGCCAGACATTACATACGCAGTCTAGCAGATTTGTATGCACATGCACGCACCGCGTGTCGATCACTGGAACGCTCTGAAGCGAATTATTCGGTATTTACAGGGTACATCCTCTTTTGGCCTCACTCTCGGACCATCATGCACTACATCTTTGGTAACCTACACAGATGCAGACTGGGCAGGCTGTCCAGACACCAGACGCTCTACCAGAGGTTACTGTGTTTATTTTGGTGATAATTTAATTTCGTGGTCCTCTAAACGACAAGCGACCGTCTCTCGTTCCAGTGCCGAAGCAGAATACCGAGGAGTAGCTAACGTTGTAGCCGAAATATGTTGGCTTCGTAATTTACTGCTCGAGCTTGCTCTTCCTCTTTCACGCGCCACCATGGTCTACTGCGACAATATCAACGCCATCTACTTGTCCGGCAATCCGGTCCAACATCAGCGTACGAAGCACATTGAATTGGATATTCATTTTGTTCGAGAACAGGTTCAGCGGGGCAATGTTTGAGTACTACACGTACCATCCAGATATCAGATTGCAGACATATTCACCAAAGGCCTTCCTCAGATCTTATTTGAAGACTTCAGATCCAGTCTCAGCATCCGGTCACCTTCCGCTTTGACTGCGGGGGCGTAATAGCATTCGTATATTAGGCATGATTGTATAGAGTTAATGGTAATAATTTTGTGTCCATATTTACATCATATCATTGTATTATATATTTGGTGAATATCAATGAGATAAGCACGGTTCATAATCCTTCATCATGGATAAAACCAGGATGCCTCAACCATATTGCGATGGCATCATTGGCAAATTAATGGGCATGCTAGAACCAGCTAGCATTCAGACATGCTTTTTATTTTATGTTTTGGTATAGGTCTTTCACCATTGATAGAGCATAGATGAGCACTATCTGTTGCATGCATGGGCCTATTCAGCATTAGTTAGTTTTGAGCGTTATGTAATTTGATTCATAGTTGCCTTTGGAGTTTGGAGCACCAAACTAGTTCAGGCACGCGCGTAGAAGCTTAAAAGTTGAAAGTACGAAGCAGGATAGGAAATCATTTTTTAGGCATCCATCAAAGATCAAAATTAGGTTTGACGATACTAAAACCTCATTGTTAACTTAACTCTAACGTAAGACATTTCGTACTTGTAATGATCAGTTGTTGGTGTTTGACTTTAATTTTTAAAATTACTATTATATCCCTATATATTTAAAAAAAATTATAAATAATAATTAATTCCCAAACCCCTCCCCCGTCGACCTCACCGAAGGAAGATGATAGGAGATTGGGTGACGGCTGAGATGAAAATCATTAGCGTCGAGAAACAAGAGAGAGAGAGATGGTTGGAATTGCTGATAATCAATATTTGAAAATAACCCTAAAAATTAGAATACAGCATACAAATTTCTACGTTAGTCAACATCTTTTTTCACCTGTCACCTCACCACGACACATTGTAATAACAATTTTTTAAAAATGATAATATTCAAAAGTAGTAATTAGACCATGGGTATGTTTGGCAAAATTAGCTGGTGGCTGGTAGCTGGAAGCTGGAAGCTGGTAGCTGGTAGCTGCAAGCTTTTTAAATATATTTTGGTGTTTGGCAGAGTGGCTGGAGCTTTTAATAAAATATATAAAATGACCAAAATGGGCATAATTAAAAGCTTGTAAGGAAAGTTTTTATTTTATATTTAAAATAGAATGGGTATTTGTGTCATTTACTCATTAAAAACTTGTAGCTAGTAGGAGCTTTTTCTTAAACGCTAGTGCTAGTAGCTTTTCACTGTAGAGCTTTTTCTTCAACCTAAAAGTTTCCAGCTCCTTCAACCAAACAAGGCTTTTTATTGAGTAGGAGCTTTTTCTTAAAAGCTTGAAGCTTGAAGCTCCTAAAAGCTCTTAAAAGCTCCTTGCCAAACATACCCCATGTGTAATGGTGGGTGAAAGGGACATTTTTTTACATGTGACATGTGGGGCCACTTTGGTGGGTGAAAGGTGCTTGAAATCAAAAAGGGGTGTAATGGTGGGTGAAATTTGGTGAGTTAAATGAGGCATTATTTTGAACGTTTTTTTTTTTCAAACGGT
Organism: Ambrosia artemisiifolia; assembly: GCA_032199755.1. Lineage (NCBI taxonomy): Eukaryota > Viridiplantae > Streptophyta > Magnoliopsida > Asterales > Asteraceae > Ambrosia > Ambrosia artemisiifolia. The sequence goes on from CM063517.1 coordinate 6,063,072, forward strand.
CTTTACACGTGGCAATCATTGATTGGATGAAACAAAATTTAACCCACGCGGAAATTTTCGCTTGAGGGCCTTTAGCGCCCCTTTCACACAAGGGGGGGGGGGGGTCATATGTGAATTGGGCGCCAAAATGAAGCATTCACGCCCCTTTAACGAGCCATTACATCTAATAAGAATTAAAAAATGGTATGCAAAAAACGTTTCTAAAATCAGACAATTATATATTGATATTTGAAAAAATTTTACTATAGCAAAATATATTTAAAAAAAAAGTAGAATGAAAATTCAAACCCTATGATCCTAGACATCAAGTGTATGGTTTACATTAGAGAATCTTTAGTCACCAATTTTCTCCAAGAGACTTGAATGGATATGTCTGCCATTGTCAAATATGGTTATCATGTCCATGGAGACCCATATATATATATATAAATTGCCTATAGTACAAATAATTCATAATTGTAATTAAAGCCCTATTTAAATTGATTATAGTTTTCATTTCAGGTATAAAACTTAATTGTATGTTATATATATTTCACTAAAATCTAGATTTAAAACTAGACCTTATCACACTTGCTTGGTGTTACATCCCCCTAGGTTAGTTCCATGCATGGTTGACTACATGAGATGACCTATACCTACAAAAAGAATCTATATTTCCACACACAGTTCACTCAATGTGTGTGTATATGTGGAGGGTGAGAATGACTAATGGGTAATCTTATCAGCTCCATGGCCAACCAAAGTGTAGTGTAGCCAATCAAAAGGTAATGAGAGTTTGCATTTGGTGTTTAATGGTGGGGTAATGGTTCGTATCTTGGTAAGCATGTGCACCCCACAAAATCGACGATGATGGATGATGGTGCCCCCTGTCCTTTCTTAATGGAAATTTAGTTATTTAACATTTTTAGAAATTAGTCACAGTTACCACTTCATGGTGACTGAGTGTCTATCCATACTCGACAACATCATATCATCATGTCCACAATCACGGAACTGATCCTAGAAGATGGCAATTGGTGAGTGTTTGAAGAGTGATGTACCCTGGAGACGGGTAACCGGGTTGGGTTAATTATGTTTGAGTGTAGTTCAGCTCATTGGGCCTAAACTGGACTCAACTAGGGGTATAGAAAGGTGTAGCAGCTCGTAAGATACCTTAGATCAATCTGCTATAAACTTAAATCAAACAGAGTTTAAATCAGCTCGAGTCTCTAATATTAGAGATCCTTTAATAAATGAGTTCAAGGCCAAGCTTTACCTATCTAGCTTGATTAGGTTCGCGATAATATTATTATTTCGGTAATATTTTTCTTCTATATTAGATATTTATTTATATAGCAATAATATCATATAAAGTTATGAACCAAATAACTAAATAATATGCTTTGCATATATATATTTTAACTAGTGTAGGTTCCCTGCAATTCGTAACGGGAGACGTTTGTTTCGTTAAAGGTTGGTTGGATATAGGGGCGGCAATTATTGACACGACCTGAAAACCGACCCGAACCCGACACGAAAAAAACAAATTTGGGTCAAGTAACACGACCCATTTAAAAAACGGGTCGGGTTTGGTCGACCCATATCAAAAATGGGTCGGGTTAGGGTTGACGCATTTATAAAATGGGTTGACCCGTTAACCCGTTTAAGTATTTAGAAAAAAAATCTATTATATTTTGTTTTTCTTTTTTAATTTTATTTACATGGTTAGTTATAACTGTGTTATATTTGGCACATTATATTATTTATTTGTTACACTTATATACTCACCATTAAACATTTTATCGATAACCCGTTTACAACCCAACAACCCGCTTATAACTCATGAACATGTATGAATCATTTAAAAATATGGGTTAAACGGGTCATCTTCGGGTTGACCCGTATTTTATGTTGGTCGGGTTAGGGTTGAAATATTTGACACGAATAATAATATGGGTCGGGTTCGGGTTACACATTTCAACTCATCAACCCGCAACCCGTAAACCCGCCAACCCATCAACCCGACACGATTGACACCCCTAGACTTGGACATTCGATATAATATAAGGAAACTGTTGTTTATAAAAACTAATATAAAAAAATGTCATTTAGGTCGTAGTTACCAGCGCATGGCCATGAGACGTGGTTATACCTTTGCGTTCCTACAGGACGTTGTCTGAACTCCGTGCGTTTCAAAGCAAGAAAACTACATAAAAAAATATGTTATTTGTACCAATATTAAGACAGTAATAGTTTGGTTCTTCTCGATAAATTAGACAATTATCACTACGTACATAGTATTGAACTGGTACTTGCTAATATAGTTCTATATTCAATGGATATTATACCATCACATTAAGAAAACTATAAAAACGAAAATGGTATCAGTACTGATATTAAGACAGTACTAGCTCGGTTATCCACGATAAGAAATAATATCACTAGACCAACACCGAAAGTACCGTTTTGGTACGAGTACAGGGTACCAAATTATGATCCCTAAAAGGGAAAAAAAATTAGTCCCGGTACCAAATAAAAATGGGTTTTACAACACAAAAGATAAAAAATACTAGTACATGTTAGCAAATCAGGGTCGGTGCACGTTAGCAAAATAAATGGTGTGGACATTAGCAAAATAGTTAGGGACACTATTAAAGTGTCCGTTATTTAATATTATACTAGGGTTTTTGTTAACCCGCCGCAAAGCGGCGGGGCACGTTTGTTGTGCAGAAGTATTTAGTAGCACTGTGGACAACGATTTTTATGCATTCTTTCGCGTAATTGTGGACGGTTTTATAGACATAAAAGATAATATTAAGTGATTGTTATTGTCGCGTGGGCTTCAAAAAAATACTCGCGGCTAAAAGCTAAAAGTTTGGTGGTCAAAGTTTGAAATCCTAAAAGCTAAAAGTTTGGTGGTCAAATTGGAATAAAAGAAAATACATAAGTTAGTAAGAAAGTTAATGGCCAAAGTTGGGTGGTCAAAGTTTGAAACCCTAAAAGCTAAAAGTTTGGTGGTAAAATTTTGAAATCCTAAAAGCTAAAAGTTTGGCGGTCAAAGTTTGGTGGTCAAATTGAAAGAAAATAAAGTACATAAGTTAGTAAGAAAGTCAATGGCCAAAGTTGGGTGGTCAAAGTTTGAAATCCTAAAAGCTAAAAGTTTGGCGGTTAAAGTTTGAAATCCTAAAAGTTAAAAGTTTGAAGGTCAAATTATAAGAAAATAAAGTTAAACTAAAAGTCAATGGCCAAAATTTTAAATAAAAGTTTGGTTGTCAAATTAAAGAAAATAAAATTAACCTACAACTTAGTAGCAGAAAATAAAGTTAATCTAAAAGTTAGTAGTCAATATATATATTAAAAGAATGACAAAAGTGTCCTTCAATTAATATATATAATATAATTGGTCGCGTTTATGCGTTTATGATTGAATATATAGAATATAATATAATAATAAAGTAAACAAAACTGCCGTTCAGTTAATATTATATATATAATTATATAGATAGTAGTGGCAGACATATGGTATAGGGAGGGGTAGCGGACGTTACCTCGCAACTTTTTCGGCGTAGTATAATTTATTTTATCTTTTTATGTTTTTTGTATTACGTTACCCCTAAAAGTTTTATAACGTTACTCTTAAAAAATTTTAAAACCCAAGAGACACCAAATCTTTAAAATAAGCCAAACATTAAAAAAAAAAAAGAAATATAGAAGCCATAGGCCATAAACCATTTCATTTGTAATTTCTTAATGGGCTATTGAATTTTAATAACCAAAACTATCACATGTTAGCCACTGGTACTCTTAATTAACTGCTTGACCACCATTACTTTGAACCTGTAACTTATTTTCCTTTGTCACCTTCAAACTAAACAAACTCTAACCCTTGGTTTTAAAAAGCGTGAAGCGCACAAAAGCGACGAGGTCTAAAACCGAGGCGCAAAGCGCAGAGCGCAAAAGCGGTGGGCTTTTCGTACGCGAAGCGCAAGACGATTATATAATTTTTTCTATATATCCTATAGGTTTTGAGCATCCTTACCCCAAAATATAGATATAAATAAGGTTTATATATGATTTAACTTAAATGTATAACCTTTTTAGCTATATGTATAACACTTTGAAGCACAAAAACACCTCCAGTACAAAAAGCGCGCTTTTCTGCGCTTTTTATTGCCAAAAAAGCGCGCTTTTATTGCGCTTTTTGCGCTTTTCCTGCGCTTTTTGTACACTGCGCGCCTTGATTGACATAAGGCGCATGGATCTGCGCCTCAGGTCGCCTCGCGCTTTTTAAAACCCAGCTCTAACCCAATTAGTTTTTTTTTTGCAAACATGACACTTTTTAAATGACGTGGCAACTGCCACGTCTGTAGGTACGTAACTAACAAAAAGGCCACGTCAATAAAAAAGTCACATTAGCCAAAAAGTAACTAGTTTAGAGTTTCGTTAGCTTGAAAGTGGCAAAGGAAAATAAATTGCATATCGAGAGTAGTAGTGTTCTACAGGTTAGTTGAAAGTAGTAGTAACTAATATGTGATAGTTGGTGTTATTAAAATCCAATAACTCTTTCTTAATCAAAAGATAAAAACACATAGACCATAGTCAAGGTTTTGAATTGCTAAAAATAAAATAAAAGAATTAAGAGTAGGAGGGGGGGAAGCAATAGAGAACAGTCGACTGCTCGCCCCTGCACAGCACAACCTCTCTGCAACCACCTAGAGTGTCGTCCGACGACCGCCCGGGCCGAAGTTGCCCTCGCTTCTTTGCCTTCTGGCCACCGTTTGTCTACACCAAATTCCAAATCGGGTATTTATCATTCTGGTTCTAAAATCTATTTGGTATGTATTTAACTTTATTTATTTTCATGTTTTTTTTTTGTTTCGTTTACATTGCACGAAAGTATGGTAACAAAATTTTAACGTTACTCCTGAAATTTTGGTTTAGATTCGCTACTGATAGATAGAGAAAGGTTACAAACATACACAAATAAATTAATAATCAACTAAATAATAAATAAAAAAGAAAAACCACTAAGCTTAGCCCAGTCTTTTAAATTGAAGTGACCCAAACTCAAGCTTAGACTATGTGTAGTGGGGGGCTTTATATATAAAGCCCCCCTTCTGATTGGTCCACGTGGCAGCTGAGTCAGCATAGGGGTTTAATTCAAAATAGGGGTGTAGTGGGGGAATAAATGGGGGGCGCTATTTTATAATAAAAAAAAACTTAAACCAATCACCAATCATCACCTCCACATGGCAGATAGTGACTTGCAAATCACAAAATGCTTCAAGCGTTATTTCCTTAGCGCCAAACAAGATTTTTGCAATATAGAGCCCCCATGTAATGGTGTTGGGGGCTCCATTTTTTGATTTTGTGCAAAAGTAGCGCCCCACTACGGGTGCTCTTAGACGTGTTTGACTTGTCTCCACTTACACCTCTAGGCTCAACCATTGAGGAAAGGTCCCCTCCCTTTTCGGTTTCCCCAACCGTGTGGCTCCCCTCGTTAACAATTCCTCTCTATATGCTCTTGCCAAATATAAATGTTACTGCAACTCACATACAACCTATTATCATTAGTCTAGTGATATGGCGTCCACTTTACAAATGTGACGAAGTGAGTTTAAATTCTTATAAATGCAAGGTAAAGGGTGAAATTAAGGGTGTTAAAAAAAGTTTGATGTTAAAAAAAAAACATAGCTCAAGTACACATATGTTTAGTTATTGATATGATACTTAGTTGATCGTCGGAGGCTAGACCCATAGCGTACAACCTCAAGGCCCTATCTTTTTTTGAATGACAAAGAATAAGGTGCCAACCACCGTGACACCAAGCGTTGTGGCCAAGGTCGACTACTCGACCGTCGCCAGCCCATTGACTCTCCCAGATATACGGAAACCCGACCTCCGTCCGGCCGAAGGCACGACAGTGGAATAATCGGTAAAACCTGACCTCCCATCCGAGTCAAACCCGCGCCACCCGTATTTACTCTTCACCTGGATGCCGCAGAAAATAACAAGGAGAGTGAGATTTGAACAAGGGCGTAGGATTGTGAGTAGGGATGAGCTGGGATGGTATCGGTACCAACTGATACCGATCCTAAAAATATCGATCCCGAAAACTCCCAAAACCCAATATTGATACCGATATCGAAAACATACGGTACGGTATCGTTACGGTACCGGTATGGTATCGGTATTTTACCTTAAAATACTGATACCATACCGATACCGAAAATACCGAAGCCGAAAACCTCTAAATGTGAGTACCAATACCGAACACTCCCGGTTTGGTACGGGATCGGTATCGGTTCGATATTCGGTGCAATATGCCCATCCCTAATTGTGAGGGCCATGGGGTGCCCCCCATTGGCGTAGTGGTAGAAATTTGCGATTTTCGTAGGTAAATTGTGTCCGGGTTAAGTCCAGCCACCGTAGATTTGATCTTCCGACCACTACCGATCGAAAAAAAATTGAGTCTGGTGCCCTTGATTCGAGAACAAAGTTTCGCTACTGGATCTGAACCTGGGTCACAAGTAATACTAATTCTTTCCTCAACCACCCCACTAGCTAATTGGCCTCAAGCCCCTATCTAACGTGTTACTTTCATGTTGTTCCATATACCTCGAGCGTAGGAAAAGCTAGATCTCTTCTACATGCATGACTCTTTAAGACCCCCACCCTATCAACCGACGCAAAAAATTATGGAAATCAAATTTGAACCCCTCGTAATAATAACTTCCGTCAAGGCAGATTCTTACTAATTAATGTGGTTTGTGGCGTTAATTTTTTTTTTAACGGCCAACAAATTTTTATTTCAATCACCCAAGCTAGCGGAATACTAGCAAACACCCGGTACAAACGTTCAGATACAATCGACACATTAGCCACCTAATACAACAAAAAGAACAAACATACGACCAAAGACTAGAGAGTATTTGCTAGACTAAAAGAGTTAAATTACATTGCATATGTATGTGTGACTCAAATTGTACATAAATTACTTGTTGGTTAGAGTAAATCACATTAATATTCCATTTGTATAGTAGTATACAAGTGTTTATGGAAAAAATAATGCATGTTATTGTTTTTCAGTTTTTGTTTAGCAACTGATGAAAGCAAGGGTTAGCTTCTCGATCCTTATTTCACGTTAAGATTAATTTTTTATTTAGTTTCTATTTGATTTTTAATTTGTCTTTTTTGATATGTGTCCATTACCATCATGTCCACCATTATCTATCTCCCACGTTATTATTGCTTCTCATTTTAAGCAGTTTCCCTTTTATTAGGAGGAGTGGATTAAGTGGTATTGCGCCCTTTGGTTAATTTCCGTAAGCCTATAAATAGACTTTGTTTTAGTTAAGATTATGAATGAAAAATATAGTTATCTCAAGTCTTGTTCTTTCTCATAGTTTCTTTGAGTTTAACCCACTCAACGGGTTATCTATCCAATTTGTACATGTTTTTATGAAATTATTAGTTTCAGCATGAATTATTTGGATGTTGAACTATCTAAGTCACGTTAACCTAAAAATATGGTCGTTTAATAAAAAATAATTATTTTTTAATGGCAAATGTTACATCTCCTACACTATTACAACAATAATTCTAAATTACACATTTGCCAATGATTAAATATTGGACATCCTCTCTAAAAAAACATATGTCTCTGCCAAGTAGGATAACTCTACCTTAACAATAAAAATTAATTAATAGAATGGCAATAATAATGCAATGGTGCTTTACTAAGCTCAAAAGCAATAAAACCCACAAGAGTTGTTTTTATATCATTTTAAAAAATCTAAAGGCTATATATGATTCGATAGCATTAAAACGTTATGCCACATTAGCTTAACAAATCCAAAGCTTTACACCACATTGCCACAATGCCACCAGGGCAAGTTTCATTTTTAATATATATAAGACTGTGGCTCGCGAGTAGCCTGCCGCGAACCGTAACTGGTGTCTACAACATCTCCACGTGAAGCTGTCAGCGAGCGATGGGACATGAGTCAGCTCGCGTTCGTTAGCGGGCTGGCTAGTCTTTTAAAATTTAAAAAATTAAATTCACCCACCAAATTAATTACCCCCTTTATTTATTTACCCAACCATCTTCTTCTTTATACTCAAACCCTAAAACCTTCAATTTTCAAACCAAACTTCATCATCATGGTGCAGTGGATTGAGGAGGAGGAGTTAGCACTCGTGCTCGCGTACCAACAAGTCCACGGGGACGCTGCTTCGTCAAGGCTTTGATATGGGACTCGCGGCCCACAGTGGCAATGGGTTTTGGCCGAGTTTGGTACCCATGTAGGGGGTATCACCCGTACCAATGACTCCATCTCCCACAAGTTCGGGGACATGAAATCAAAGTGTAAACGCTTCGAAACCGCGTACAAAGCGATGAAGGATGATATGCCCGACGAAACTGATGACGTGCTCGTCGCCTTCGCCAAAGTGGAGTACCTTCGGACGGTTGGCCATAACTTTAACCACGTTTCGGCGTGGCAAATGTTACGCTCGGGCCTACGTTAGGTTTTTTTTTATTTTATTGTAATTTCATTTTTTTAGTGTAATGTAATGGTTTTTTTTATTTTAGTGTAATGTTTTTTTAGTGGAACTTTTGTTTTATTTTTAGTTTAATGTTTGTGGTAAAAATTTAAATACATTTGGTAAAAAAAATAAAAAACCTCACTCACCTTGACCCATAACACACTCTAGCGAGCGACTGCCGGCTGCTACCCTACTAAGCCTTGACGTGACACAATGTTATTCGATAAATCCTTCACTCACCTCTACCCACAACGGATAGTCTAATAATAATAATATATAATACTATATTTTATCCCAAGAGCGTCCCGGTGTTGAAAAATATAACAATTTTAATAATACCAATACTAATACTTCTCTTGATTAAGTATACCTATGCATCTTTAGAAGAGTAAAATTCCAATGATAGCATGGCGAATGGGCTGAATTTCAACATCGTAGATAAGAACCTGGTTTAAAAGAAAAAACATGATTAATGAATAACCTGAACACTTTGTGTTTTTTTTTTTTCGTATGAACGAAACCCCACAAAAAATAGTCGTTTTTTTCTCCGTTTTTATATAGCACTATGGTACTCGTTGGAAAGATAATAAAACGCTCGTTAATTTGGTGTAATTTTTTTCTTTAGAAAATCTCGTATATAAAAGATATTAACGTTTAAAAATTATGAGAGAAAACATAAGAGAATAAAAATTAAATTTGTTTTTAAATTTTTTTTTCCAAAAATAACTCAATTTAATTTTAATAGATTAGGTTTATATTATTATTATTTTTTTTAATTTACTACATGGCATAACACATGTCACATTCAAGGAGGAGAATGTCTCCTTAAATGTCATGTGATTTCTTTTATTATAGAATAGATATAGATTCTAGTTTTACTGTTACCTTCGGCTTTGAAAATTGATGATATAACGGTATTCGTCATTTTCTTCTTCAAAGGACAATTTAAAAGTTACCCAATTTTTCGTTCTGTCTTCCACTAATTTTGTGCTTTGGATAGAAATAATAGTATTTATCTATAGCTATCATGGTTAATACCTCTTACAACATTTTTGTTATGAATTTTATACTAAAACAATTTCATTAAAGAAAAACTTTTACTCTTTTAGATTCAATAAGTTATATAAAAATATACCCTACATTTGTATACTTTTCAGGTATATTATTTCTACTTTTTTAAATAAATAAATACATTAAAATTTTCTATTATTTTTTATCACGTAGTTTCTGTTTATGCTATGATGTTCAACTTAGTAAAATCATGTGAATTTCCTTCAATTCTACGTCACATGTCATCAATGTTACTTCTTATGATGTAACGTACTATGTTCGATATTATTTTCTAAACTCCACTTTTTTTTCTTTTTGGTTGTAAAAATGGTTAACTGTACGTGTGTTGTAATTACGTGTAGCATACTATAGTTATCACTTAAACATAACAAACTTGTTGAGTTTATCACTCTACGTACTTAATTAGTGACTTGATTTGTACATGTAACCGGACATTTGCATTTAGTTTTATAATTTGTTTGCTTTTGACTAATTTCTAAAAGTTAAAACTATTCTGAGTAATAAAACCAATTATGTGTTAAGATAAGTACATTTTAGTTTAAGTTACCGGTATGACAAATAGTTTTTCAGTATCATATATGTGCTAAAACATAAGTACGCCTGTAAACGAACCGAACGAACACGAACACAGGCGTGTTCGTGTTTGTTCATTTAACTTTAACCGAACACGAACATGAACATGAACACATAATCGAACACATTTTTGTGTTCGTGTTCGTTCATTAAGAAATTTGTCGTGTTCGTGTTCGTTTATGTTCGTTCGTTTAAACCTAAACGAACAGTTCATGAACATAAACGTACACAGATGATCAATATAAGCGAACACAAATGAACTTAAACGAACATGATAACTTTGAATCAATCAGTAAGCATTTTATCCATTATGTTTCAAAATGATGTTTAATGAAAACTTTACATCTTTATCCATTCACTTGTGTTTATAACCCACAGCCGAGCCACTCACGTATCACCTCCTCGACCTTTCTCCTCCTTCTCCACCACCAACTAGTCATGTTGAGTCCAGTCAAACCTTTTACTGTTTCAAAGTCTCTTATCGAATCAAAACTCCTAATGACTCAACACTTACTGATGCAATAGCTACCAAACAACCCCTTAATCTAATTCAATCATAATAACAAACATACCTATTAAAATCTTAATCATCAAATAAGGTATTAATAAAGAATAAAATGAGAACAAACACTAAATCTATTGGAAGTTTGATTTGATACTAATACATAAACATATTACATGTTTAATTTATATCTTCCAAATGACATTTGAGAAGTCAATTGTGGTGGATGTAATCAATCATTTACAAGTTGAATACAAGTGTAATTAGTGGTGGATTATCATTATCAACTAAGAAAAGCAAACTTGATTCTGGAAATAACTATTGTTGTCCTTAATTGAAACTACCAACATACATAGGGGGGCTATATCATAAACAATCCAAATCTACAAGGACCAATTTCGAAACTTTCCTCCGCCGTTAGTTTTACTGTGCCTTGTCACTTTCAGTACAAATTTTTATAAAAAATAACATTTCGTTCCCTTCTACCAAGTTATATATATATGTATACATCCACACATACAGCCCATAGATATAGTGTAACTGTGTAAGTGAGTAAACAACTCCAATGGGTATTGACAGCCATCGTTCTTCTTTCTCAAGCTTCAAATCATACCTAAATGCTCTTGGTGACACTCCGAGCCGGCTCGTCCGTCGAGCCGGCTCTGTTGTCACCACAAATTTCGACGAAACAAGTCATGCTCGATTCCGTTACGGCGGAAACATGAGGAAAACTCTTCGGTGGTACGATTTGATATGTTTTGGCGTCGGAGGAATGGTCGGTGCCGGTGTGTTTGTAACCACCGGCACCGCTAGCCATAGCAAGGCTGGCCCTGCCGTCGTGCTATCGTACGCCATTGCCGGTTTTTGCGCCTTGCTTTCCGCTTTCTGTTACACTGAGTTCGCTGTTCACATGCCTGTTGCTGGCGGTGCCTTTAGCTACATTCGTGTCACTTTCGGTTTGTTTATTTCCTTCGTTATTAAACTAGGTTATAAACCCGTGTATTACACCTGCTAAATATTAAATAAAAAAAATATATGGTTTAGTTATTAGTGATAATAATGATTTAAAAAGTATAAAATAATATATTAAGATAAACTTAGTTGAAACTAATGACGTGAAAATTAACATTAAACAATATTCAAATAAAAAATGGTGCTCATACAATTATGACACGTAACGCAACCAGTTAATATACTGTCGGAAATCCGGAAAGTGGTATCGCATTGTATGATCGATATGATCGAGTTTGCTGATTTTTATTCAGGTGAGTTCATGGCGTTTTTAACCGGAGCAAATCTGATAATGGACTACGTGTTCTCTAACGCTGCGGTCGCTAGAAGCTTCACGACGTATCTAGGAACCGCCATTGGTGTTTCTGCAGAATCTCAATGGAGGATAACGATAACATCTCTACCTAAAGGCTTCAACCAAATCGATTTCATTGCAGTTATCGTGATAGTCATCCTTACCGTCATCATCTGTTACAGGTTTTTAATTCAACATTTTCGTACTCTAATACGTCAAAATAGCAAACGGGCAATAAGACGCAGTGACAGATCTAGAAATTAATTTTAGTAGTAACGTTTTTCATTTTTTTCATTTTAGTAGTAAAGTTTTCCAAATATTATAAAAAAAACAAATTTTCCATTACGTGCGCGAAGTTGAGTAGCAGCGGACGCGACACCTAGCTTCAAGCTAGGTCCGCCCCTGATAAGACGCGTCATTTGCTATTTTTTAAATAGAAAGCAAATGGACAACAAGCTGCATTGCCAGCCAGTTTTAAAAATAACAAAACTTAATTAACTTTTTGAAACCACATATATAAATCTTCGGGTCATAACATTACTATGTAACGCTACAATTCCGTCAACTAATTTCAATTTTAATATTAATTTTGGTTACAGCACGAGAGAAAGCTCTGTACTGAACATGATATTAACAGCACTTCACATTCTATTCATAATGTTTGTGATCATAATGGGGTTCATGAGAGGTGACTCAAAGAACTTCAACGAACCATCCAACCCGACTCAACCGGGCGGGTTTTTCCCATTCGGAGCTTCAGGAGTGTTCAATGGAGCTGCTCTGGTTTACCTAAGTTACATTGGATACGACGCCGTTTCAACGCTGGCAGAGGAGGTTAAAAATCCGGTAACCGATATCCCAATCGGAGTTACTGGGTCGGTTATTCTTGTCACCGTTCTTTATTGTTTGATGGCCACTTCAATGTCCATGCTTCTACCTTATGATTTGGTACGTATTTAATATGCAATAAATAGTGAGTTAATGGTATTAATTATTAACGAATTAAAGTATAAGTACATTGAACATGTGTTTTTGCTTATGGGTTGATGATGTATATATCACCGCTTGGTTTGCATGTCACATGTATTTAAAGCTTTTTCTCCAAAAAAGGTAAATAAAAAATAAAAAAATATATTTTTTTGAGAAATTGTCATTTAGTTTGTCGACCTGGTGCTTGTAGTTGCAAGACAACTAAGATTTTGGGTTAATGGTTACGTGTGAAGTGGATGTTTATTTTTAACTTTATTGACTTTAAAATAAAATAAAAAATATGCATTTGTTATTGTATTATGATTTATGAAATATACTTGGTTGGTTTTCAATGCTATTTTAAGTTTTTTTTAAAAAGGTTATACTTTACTTTTGGCTTATACGTTTTTGATTCTTTTGTTTGAAATAGAATATTTTAAGGCCTCATAAGTTTAGTGATAATATATATAGAGTAAAGATCTGGTACAAATAGCTTTTTTGGTAAGAACTGTGAGAATCAAAGGAGAGTATTTTTAAAAAAAAATTTTTTTTAAAATTTTTTTTCCCCATATTGTTAAACATGTATTATAGTATTGAAAACTAAAAAAAAAAAAAATAATTTGGTGTAGAGTAATTACGTGTAGAGTAATTACATAATTACTCTAGTGTAAACTAATGTATTTACCTTAATGACGTAATTACACTAAAAAATTTTTTTTTTTTTAATTTTTTTTTTGTATTATTCATCTAGAAAGAATGTTTAAGCACATGGGAAAAAAAATTCTAAAAAAAAAATAAATTTTTTTTACCTCCTTTGATTCTCACAGTTCTTACAAAAAAACTATATGTATTTGATCTTTACTCAATATATATAAAATATAATTTAAATACTCGCACTGAATTTAAGAACAAAATATAATTTGTCTCTTTCTAATTAAAAGTTCTTGTTTCTGTAAAGTAACTGTAGTGACTGTTAAACTATATAATAATAAATAATATATTTTCTCATTTTTTGTATTTTATGGATAACTATTATCGTATAATTTTTTTTTTCTATCAAATACTTTTATTTATCTTTTACCAATAACTCTTACAAGTAAGATGCGAGTAACCGTGCCACAAGTTACGCCGCTACCCCCCTTTTGAATGGAAAAACTTACTCTATTAAACTAGTAAACTTTTTGGTACATAGTAAACGACTTGTGACACTCTTACATGTATATGTATATGTTAGGTTTTTTGTTCCATTTATTTGACATGTTGCCTTAAACATGTCTTACATGTATCGTGTATACGTAGCTTTTTTCTTGTTCATTAGACATGTTACCAACTAAATACGATATAATCATATTATCATCAAGACGTCTAGTTTTTATATCTATATAATAAATCCTAAACCAATGCATAAAAAGATTTGAGATGTTCATGGAAGTTCAAAATAAACATTATAATTTCTGAATATTGCTCAAAAGTGACTTGATAAGCACAACATTATGTGTCTTCTCTATTGTGCTTTAAGATTTTGCTTCTAAAACAACAATTTATCATTGATGAGAGATGCTTTCTATTGCAGATAAACCCGGAAGCACCGTTTTCAGGAGCATTTGTAGGCAAATCGAATAGATGGAACTGGGTGTCGAATGTGATAGGTGTTGGGGCCAGCTTTGGGATCCTAACATCGTTGTTGGTAGCTATGTTGGGGCAGGCTCGATACCTTTGTGTGATTGGGCGGTCCAACATTGTCCCTCTTTGGTTCGCAAAGGTCCATCCAAAAACATCAACTCCTGTCAACGCTTCCGCTTTTCTTGGTAAATTTATATTTATATTAAAAATTAAGTCTTGTGATCTTGATATTATACCTGTAAGTTTGTTGTTAATTGTGTCACTTTTATTAAATATTAGCACTAGTGTAGTTGTGGATAAACTTATAAACATATGAAAGTCCTTGAAAAGGAAAGCTGATCATCATTGATTAGGCATATAATAACTTTTTACCCATAGAACCAAGTTCTATTTTAAAGTGGTATTTTCTTGTGTGCAAAATCATGTGAGTCCTTTTTGCAGAAATATCTTTATCTTATTCCTGTATTGGAAGACCAATCTGCAGCATGATGTGGGTCTTGTGTAGTTTTTATAATCATTAATGGGATTATATGATTAAATAGAATCTAGGTAGTATAAACAGATCATTGACTTTGACCTTGATCTTGACCTTGCCTATTATGTTTTTTAGAACTTATTTCTAAAAGCAATTTCTTATGACATAAACCAACTTTTAATTCTCAGGGATTTTCACCGCGGCTATTGCCCTTTTCACTGAGCTGGATGTCCTTCTCAACCTTGTCTCAATCGGGACATTATTTGTCTTCTTTATGGTTGCAAATGCTGTCATCTACAGACGATATGTATCGGTTGAGACCCCTAGCCCATGGCCCACATTATCCTTCTTGATTTGTTTCTCGTGCACTTCGGTCATGTTCACCTTACTATGGTGGTTGGTGCCACCTAGCAAGCCTAAGGGTTTTGTCCTTGGGGCCTGCTTAATAGTCGTATGTGGATTAGTGGTTGTGTTTAATTATGCAGTCCCTCAAGCTAGAAAGCCTGAGTTTTGGGGGGTCCCATTGATGCCATGGATACCATGTGTCTCAATCTTTCTGAACATATTCTTGCTGGGAAATCTCGATGCACCTTCTTATAAACGGTTTGGTTTCTTTTCGGCTCTGGCAGTAGTTGTGTATCTTGTTTATAGTGTTCATGCTAGTTTTGATGCCGAGGAAGAAGCGATTGGGAATCTTGAAAGCGGCATCAAGGAATCTATTGAACTTGAGGATCTCACTCCCAAATTACAAAAATAACCAACTGTTTATGGTTGAATAGTTTAGTTTCTAAATTTTTTAGTTAAGAGGTAGGAAAATATATGGTATCTAACAATGGTACCATCAAAATTGTTAATTATCTAATGCCTTGACATGCTAATTAGCATCATGCATGTTGCAATATATAATGAAATCTTATTTTTGTTGTTATTTTGATATTGGAATGATGGATTTTAGCAAGTTGCTTGCTTAGTGAATGTGAATGTGAATGGATGGGCTGGTGGATATGCATTTTAGTGCTTTAAGGTTGGTTTGCTGCCCAATAGACATACTCTTGCACATTTAACACCTTTCTTTCTCTATATAGATTGTTTATTTTATTGGTGCATTTATAAAATTCAATTATTGATGGCCGGTGTGCCTATTATTTTTATTTTATTAAAGACGGTTTAACTCTTGTATTCACAAGTTTAAATGGAGCCATAGTTAATGATCGATAAATTGTACATATATTGTTCTAAAGATAGACATAAAGAAGAGTATAGCGTCACTTGCCATTCACCAAATTCATATTATATGGTCATTGAGATGTTAAGATTAGGTTCATACACAATTCGTAACACTTCTACACCTACTAAATATAAGGTGAGATATTCAATAAAATACTAATACAGCACATACACTACAAGAAATTTGACCTTTAGCGGCTACGCCTTTAGCGGCTACGGCCAGGCGGGTAGCCGCTAAAGGTCTAATCTGATCCTGGCCCTTGATAATTTGATCCAACGGCCAAAGAAACTGATCATTAGCGGCCACGCGTAGCCGCTAAAGGTCCCCCAAAATTTTCACCTTATACCGCCATTTCTCTTCTTCCCTCTCATTTCTCTCAATCTCACTCTCTCCCACTCTCTCTTCTCCTCTCTGCTCGCAGCCCACCAACCGCCGCCGCCCTCAGCTCCGCCGCCCTCACTCTCTCCGCACTCTCTTCTTCCCTCAGCTCTGTTTCAATTCCTCCCACCCTGCAGATCCGCCGCGCGCCCTCCACCACCGCAGCTCCTCCACCACCGCAGCCCCTCCACCAACATGCCTGTAGGCAAAGATGGCGGCTACTTCGGCCGGGAGGCGTCCATGCATCTATGGCGTGAGATCCCGTTGGATGTGGAAGGATGGGATAATGTTTCTGAGGCTTACAAAGACAAGTTATTTGAGATTTTAAAGGTTAGTGATTTGTAAATATATATTCTATATGTTATTTGTTGATTTTTTTTTTCTATCTGACTAGCTTGTTTGATTTAATTATTAGGGTTGCTTCGACTTGGATGCTATTAATGAAGAAATGAATGCCGCTAAAAAAAAGGAGGCATTATGGCGTTTATCAGAAAGCGATACAGCAACCGCAAAGCCGACGCAAAGCGTTATTATTTGCGGGTACTGGGAGATGATGGGGATGTGGAGTTAGCAAAGCAAAATCCTCCCAAGGGTATGAAATTGGAAAACTGGCATCGAGCTGTTGATCACTTCTGCACACCAGAGCATAAGAGGAAGTCTGCACTTGCTAAAGCCGCCCGCCAGAAACAAACGAACACATACCGAGGTGGATCGAGCTCTCTTGCCAGTCATTGTTACAAGAAGGTATATACACACATATACATAGACGATAATGTTTATTTAACTTATAATTTAACTTTTAATGTTAAACAGGGCGTGGAACGGTATGAAGCATACCGTATTGGACATATAGGAAGGCAGGGGACGTTTGATAGCCCTCAGAATGAAGAGAATTATGTAAGCATTTATTTATAATCTATTGTATACATTTATAATCTATTAAATCACTTTTGTAAAATACAGCACAAGTTAAAGTCACGGGTTGAGTCTGAACGTCAACGGATCGCCGAAGAAGAAGGAGGAGAAGCAGGCAGCTCCGAACAGGTGGATCAGGTTGGTATTTTTGAAGAGGTGTTGGGTAGTCGTCGCAGACATGTTATCGGGATTGGGCATATGCCTTTTCCGAAAGAAAGCCTTCCTCAAGTTACACCTACGGAACCGAATATTACACAGGTATCTCTTTGTAGTTTAAATGTTAGTATTTGACCCGTTTGGTATAAATATGTTTAGTAAATAGAATATTTGACCCATTTGGTATATATTTGTAGTTTAAATGTTGATAGTTGACCCATTTGGTATAAATATGTTTAGTAAATAGGATATTTGACCCATTTGATATATATTTGTAGTTTAAATGTTGATAGTTGACCCATTTGGTATAAATATGTTTAGTAAATAGGATAGTTGACCCATTTGGTATAAATATGTTTAGTAAATAGGATAGTTGACCCATTTGGTATAAATACGTTTAGTAAATAGGATAGTTGACCCATTTGGTATAAATATGTTTAGTAAATAGGATATTTGACACATTTGGTATATATTTGTAGTTATTTGTTAATAGTTGACCCATTTGGTATAAATATGTTTTGTAGGAGCACATTAATGATATAATAGCGACTCCTCAATTCCAAGCGCAATTGCTCCAAATGGCTAATCAATTGGTCCAACAAAGGCTTGGAAATCTAGGCGGAAGTGGTAATAGTGGCGATCACGATCACGACGATGAAGCCGAAGACGAAGAGCAAGACGAAGACTTTTAGGCAACTTTGGTATGTTTGTTTAGTTTTGATGGTGTATACTTGATTCAAATATTAGGTTGGTATGTTAGTTTAATTTGTTTGATATGTTTTGACGAATGTTCGTTTAACTTTGTTACGTTTATTTTATATATATGTAGATGTTGGTTTATTATTTTTGTTATTATTTAGTTTGGTTATGCGTGTGCGGAGTAAACGAATAGCAAAAAAAAAAAAAAAGACCTTTAGCGGCGATGCGTCGCCGCTAAAAGTCTTACCCAAGATGCACAGAAATCTGCCACGTGGCATGCCACGTGGGAAAAAAAGTTAAAACATAATGCCACGTAGATAATTACTTTTAGCGGCTACACCTTTAGCGGCAACAGGAGCATTAGTGACAGACTAAAGCTGGCAGGACTTTTAGCGGCAGCCGTCGCCGCTAAAGGTCTTGCTGCCTTTAGCGGCAGCAGGCGTGGCCGCTAAAGGTGGACTTCCTTGTAGTGATATAGTTTCTAAGTTGTGTAGTAAATAAATTTCTAAATGATCAAAACATTACAACAAGTGGGCTTTTATATGGGGTTTCTAAATTTGACAAGTTCTCTAAATTTTCAAAATTACAACTTGACTGACAATTATTCATATTAACAGCATAAATAAACATGTAATTTACCTTAATTGAAGATGCACATGTTTTTTTTAACTAAAAAATGTAAGTACAAAAGCTTGACGAAAGCGGGAGATCAATATCTTGATTTACGAAATCAGAGTCTTAAACTAAATAAATTGGGTCTGACAGATTGAGTCAAACTACCTACTGTTGTTTGCCACATGATTCGGCTTGTCGAGACATTTTTGTCCGCTGGTCACAGACCCCGTAACTCCAATCGTTGCCCAAGTTATATTCGTTTAAAGCTTGGGCATCATCCGTCCAGTTTTCACTTGTCCAATTGGGCAAAATAAGAGTCCGACAACTCTTGGATTAATTCCTCATCAGACTGAATGTCGATAACTTGCTAAACTATATTAAAAACGAACACGAGGTGTTAATACCGCGTTGGCCTAATGGTATCCAAGAGACGAATTTTTATTGTAAGACAGGTGTTGAATTATATATACGCATATTATTTAAAGACCCTTATACATGTGGTTTACATATGGTGACTAGGCTTAATTTTTTTAATTAGTCAATACAAGTTAAAAAAAAAAGAACACTTGAATAGCTCACACATGCATTAAAGCTATTTCTAAATCTATACTAATGTACTCAATCACGTGAGGTCGAATTCCTTTACCACAGGTCTTGGTACAAGCCATATCTCAGGACTTGGACATTTTTATGGATGTTGGGAGCGTCTTTCAAGATGGGGCCAAATGGCTATGTGGGAGGTGCATGGTGATGCATGCTCTTAACAAAAGGTGTAATCACGGCGCTGATGATGTCTTCTCCTTCTCTGTTAATACAAGGGATGTGGAAGATTTCATTGTCAGGATTCAGAAACCTCGTCGTGTGACTGTTGATTTGGAACCGGGTCCTTCAGGAGGGGTTGTCGGGGGACTTATCCCTCCTTGAAAAGGTTTTCTCTCTGCCCATTCAAACTGTCAAGAGCATTCCCCTGAGCTGTCGATTGGCGTTCGCCCAAGCTTTGATAGGTGCCTTACGAAAGGTGGTGGCCTCTTCAGGGTCTGTAGAAAGTTGGGTCAAATTGCTTTTATTGCCGAGGTGTACCCTGCGGGTGGTCAAACCGTCGACTAGGCAGGAGCGGAGGTCTGGGAATAGGAAATCCTTGCAGTGTAGTAGCATCCTGCAAGCGCTTTCCTTATGGAAAGACGGTTCTGGGTTTGGTGATTTGGTTTCTTCCCTTTTTGATAGTGCGGGGGAAGGTGTTTTCTTTACCCAGGATGTAAGGGGGATTGAGTCTTCTGAGGAGAGACCCAATGTCAAACAATGCCTTAGAAAATTTAAGGACGGTCACTTCACAGCTGCTGTCAAGGTGTTGTGGTTCAGTGGGGTTGCTCCTTTTGGAGAATCTACCAAATTGTTTTTATTTTTCACTTCTACAACCATGAGCCTAAGTGATCACAAGAACCTAAATCTAATCCATATCAAATCAGTACAAAATCGGTTTCAGAATTCACATTTCGGTTAAAATAAATCAGAATACAAACCTAAATGAAGTTGTTGTCAACCAACCCCAATATATAAAAATTTTGAAAGCTTTCTTTAAGATCCATATGTCCTGGAACCCATATGTGAGTCAGTTATAGTACTGATATTACTTCTTTTAAATCATGAATAGTTATTAGAAAGTTATTTGAAGAACAACATAGATCATAAATTGAGAATATCATGATTAGAGGAGGTGACATCAAGGGCAGCAGATGGGTGCAGTGATATATAGAGAATAAGGAAATTAATTTCGTTTCATCATTTTTAAATATCAACAATTATACGTCATTTTATGTCTATTTAGGCAAGGTGGAGTGGTGACTTGATGAATTAAAATATTAATAAAGTGAGATAAGGGCTTTATATAAAAAGAGTGTGTAGTAGTAGGGGCTTGATGGAGGCTTTATAAGAATGATTTTTTAAGATTTGATTGGCTGTAGAAGTTCGGTTTACTTGGGACTATAAGAAGGTGGGGTAGAATTTGATTTTTTTTTATTTTTTATTTGGAAAGGACAAGGGGCACATGCGTATAGCCATCACAGGAGAACAAAAAAAGCCCCATAGCGCCCGAGGGGTGAAGGAGTAATCCTATTTAGAGTTAAATGGGTTTAAGATAATGCTAATAGGTTTGGATAAGTATTAGTATTTTGTTTAAATTAGGATATGGTTATCTAATTTGGGTTTAATATTTATTTAATTGGTGTTTGAGTTATACTAGGTTTAGGTTTAGTTTAGTATAAATAGATGGTTAGGGCTATTGTAATTGGTGTCCTCAATAATAAAAGTGTTCTTTGTGTTTCGTTTGGGGCCTGATTTTCCAACAATTGGTATCAGAGCTTAGAGGTTTGAGAGTCGTTTTCGAGAAGGGGGTGTAGCCCCTCATGGGGCTGCAAGCGCGGGTTGATTGAAGACTAAAAATGGGATGCAAATTAAAGACGGTTCCTTGATTGCGGTTTTGGCAAATTGAAAGTGATTAGTGTGGTCAAGTTGGAAGAATGCATGGCTACGTGATTCCTTTGGTTTTTTAATATATGACCATCGAGGTTTTTAATTGGTGGAATCCCAATTTAATGGAGTACAGGTGGAGTCTATTCAACAAAACAGAAGGGGTTCAGTCGTGGTCGGGTCAGCGAAAGCTTCTTAGCCGTGAAAAAAAAAACAGCGGGTGTTCTT
This sequence comes from Ambrosia artemisiifolia, assembly GCA_032199755.1. Lineage (NCBI taxonomy): Eukaryota > Viridiplantae > Streptophyta > Magnoliopsida > Asterales > Asteraceae > Ambrosia > Ambrosia artemisiifolia. The sequence continues at coordinate 6,084,802 of CM063517.1, forward strand.
TTTCTCGGGCAGGTAACAAACCAACGTATTTGGGTGCAGTATAAACAAGATCAGCAGGGGCTGAAGGGGGTTCGTTTATCAACCAAAGAAGACAGAATAACGGTGGCTGGTCGTGTTGGCGGTCGATAGCAACGGGTGCAGATTGATCAGGGAAGTTTTTCGTATAAAAATCCGATCAAGGTTACTTTCATTTATGTGGTTCACATGGGGAAAAAGGAGATGGTTTTGTTGTTCAGGTGGTGACCGGTGATTGGTTCAGAGGTGATGAATCTGATCGCAGTAGCAACTTTCATCCAAGTTTGATCGTGTTTTATTTTTGTCAGTGACTCTTTCTTGCCAAGGAGGAAAATCGCAGCGCGGGGCTCGAATTCTTTTGGCAGACAAACCAACGGGCGTGTCGTGGGAAGAACGAAAGAGCGAGGGGCTTAGGAATTCGTTTGGCGACCGAGGGACATATTAACAAGCGGTTGGTGTCTTTGTTGGTGGTTGATATTAGCGGGGGCATATCAAGGAGGAGTGTGACAATGTGGTAAAACTATGATCATAGAAGGGTTCAACCAGTTTTGGTATCAAGTAAAGTGTAGCGGGCACTCAACTGTGAAGACTTTGGACGTGGCCGAGGTGGAGGTCAGGGGGTCCGGGAAAGGTCGAGATTATCCAGGAAGAACTTGGAGTAACGGTGTGGATATGAGCAAATGGATCCAAATTAGGATTAAGGGGGTGAATGAAGGAGTAATCCTATTTGGAGTTAAATGAGTTCAAGATAATGCTAATAGGTTTAGATAAGTATTAGTATTTTGTTTAAATTAGGATATGGTTATCTAATTTGGGTTTAATATTTATTTAATTGGTATTTGAGTTATACTAGGTTTAGGTTTAATTTAGTATAAATAGATGGTTAGGGCTATTGTAATTGGTGTCCTCAATAATAAAAGTGTTCTTTGCGTTTCGTTTGGGGCCTGATTTTCCAACAAAAGGCGGTGTTTCCGGCGCTATGGAAGTATAGTGCCCTATGCTCCCGCCCAGTATGGATGCACTTAGGCCAAAAGATGCAACATTTTTTTATTCGTACTGATTGAACCGGTCATTTGTCACCTTTTTTATTTTCTTTTAATTAATTTTTTAGGTTGAACAAACTTTGAATGTATGCATGTTATTAGATTAGTATTTCAATGAACGTGATAAGTCCCTAACAAGTAATAAAATATTTCAAAATTGTAGTAATTGGATAAGACATTCGAACAGGTTGGTAAGGACTAAATTACCATTGCGACGTTGTCATATTATCAATTTCACCTTATCATAACACATAGTCTAAGTTGTCATTGCAAAGTTGTCAGGTAATCAATTTATCAGTTTCAGATGATAAGATTTTGTATTGTCATTGGGGTTATCACCCGAATTCATCCAATAATATTGCGCTACCTTATGTTGATTGGACATTGACCGGACACTAGATAAAGCCCATGCTCGCTTACTTGACCCTGTTGTGGATAAAGCCTTTGCTCGCTCACTTGAGCCAGTTGTGGATAAAGCCCCTGCTCGCTCCCCCCCCCCCCCCCCCCCCCCCCTCTAAAATTCCAAGACAAAATCTTGGATAAACCTTGTGAGCATGCTCACCTAGGTTCGCTCACGTCCCCATTCATCACACGTCGTTGTGATGTTAGCGAACCATTGTGGCTGCTTAGGTGACTCACGCCCCCCCGCTCACCCTACCACAACATAGAGTATAATTGATAAACAAATCCTATGTTACACATCATTATAGTCTGCATCAGTTGAATGTGTTTTGATGAATTTAACCTTATGTTTAATGTGTTAGGTACTTGAACATTTAATTAAAATGAGGTAACAATTCTTGTTGAGCAAGTGAAAGATGATAATGTTTATCAGATTTTATAACCATAATAATATTTTTCTTAAGTATTGGAGAAGTTAAAAAGTAGATTTTATAGAATGATTGCCTCTAAAAGTTTAGTGTTGGAAAGGGGAAGAGAGGTTAATTAATCGAAAGCCGCTTTCGTACGCCTTTAAATGTGTTGATTAACCACTTTCAAATCTCAACAAATTAATATTTGATTGATTAGGTATTTGTTTGATCAATAAGTGGTGTTACTTTCATTGTCGGTCAAAGTAAAAAACAAACAAATGAAAAGGGATTTCAAGCCATAAATAAAAATCTTTTTAGAATTTTAATGGATTTTGAAGTGAAATTGTATTCTGTAAAGATCATTCGGCCCATTATCATTGATTAATAATCGTAAGTGCTTCATTATGTAATTTTTAGGTGGCGTCAAGTTCCATCAAAGCACACCCATTTGGTATATTGGCTTGTCACTTGCCCATTTGTTTGCTCATATAGGTAATGGTTATCATGTGTAATACTATCTATTGTTTCTTTAAATAGTAATTAAAATAGGACGTCACCTTAGCACGAGTATATGACAAATATGCTAAATGTAACATTTGATCTTGAATAATGAATACTCTAAAATAGAATCATATGTCATGTTTATATCATCAAATAGTTATATAGGAGAACCTATTTCTTAATCTTATTAATAATATTAAAACATCACGACAATATACTGATATTTATTTAAAAATTTAATTAATAGTATTTAATACTAAGTAACCATCCTTAATATTAAAGACTACACTATCTCACGGTTCAAATTCATTCCGGCCTTAACACTTACACAACAAATAATTGCAAGAACATCTATTATGTGTTTATTATTTTAACCGTCATGTTATAAAGTGTCTGCCACATCACTGATAGGTCACCAGACTACTCCCTTTCACTTTCTTGTAGTGGTTTCATTGTTTTAACTATCTCCAACTCCACCCATTAAAACAATATATAAAGTATATAAAATTGGAATCAGAGCGTTATCCAATACGTATGATCTAATAATTTTTCACAAATCACAATTAGTACATATCAATTATATTAGAGTCAATTCATATTTAACCATTCAAATCAAATATAAATTCTTCTAGGCTAATGGCTTGTATTCCATAAATGGCAGTGTATTGCTAGACAAACTTGAATTTCTAAGCCGATTTCTATACACTGATCTGCTTGAGATTCCCTTAAAACTAACCTCATCCTCTTTTTTAATTGTTCAAAGTAATAATTGCTTACAAACAAAATGTTAAATCAATTATTAAGTTGGTTAACATTTGTTTTGAGTTTACTATAGTTTATTAAAGTTGTCTAGCATTGTTTATTTTTTTACTTTACTGTTTTTTTATTAAATTTTTAGGTTTCAAAACTTATAAACATATATCACTAAGGGATATATTATAAAAACTGTTTATTTATCAAAATTTTCATTTTTAATCACTTTAGTTTGTAACAAAATACTCATTATTAAATTAACTTAATTGCATTGTAACCCAAACAATCAAATTATCTAAACACTAAACTTTCTGAAATATTGAAAATTTTACTATTTATAAATCTCCATTTAATTTGATTATCCTAAATTAATCCCTTAAAACTTTACAAGGTGTTTACCAATTACCAGAAATATCATGTATAAATCTTAAAACTTACATTAACTAAATTAGTTAGCATGATTTAAACATAACCTTGAAAGTTTTTTATTCTTAAGTTAATTTCATTAAATCAGTTAAGTTCGTCAAAACAAAAATTTATAAATTTATAATTTAGTTGAACATGGCTACATGAATGATGAATTAACTCTATAGTTTTTTCATGCTTAACAGATCGACTTGGGCTACAAAATTAGTTAAGTGCCGGCCCAAGATGAGCAACCTAATGGTTTTCGTGCTTAACAGACTTGGGCCACATAATTGGTTTCGTGCTTAACAGACTTGGGCCACATAATTAGATTCGTGCTTAACAAACACGTTAGTGTTACATTGAGTCAGACACTCAGACCTATAATTTTATTTCCCTTCTTCTAGAATCTAGATCACCTTGCACTCCTACACATATTTTAGACTCATTGCAAAAGATGGTGCTAAGTAACTCTCTAGCGGCCAAGGACACAAACTTTATTTTTAATAGAGTAAATTTTACTATTCAAAATATGGTAGCGACGCAGCTTGTTTCCCGTTTACCGCCACTCACTTATAATTTTTGTCGGTTTTTATTGGTTAAAAAAATCTTAATACAAAAAAAAAAACATAAAAGAGTTATAAAAAAAATTATTTTAAATGTTAAATCATAAATTAGAGTAAATAGTAAACACGTATCTAAAACTACCAAAAAATATCAGGATATTTGAAGTAGAGTGAACTTGTTCTATAAAATGTGGCTTTCTCTGCATTGAAGTAGAGATGGATGATGTCGCGGTAGGTATTAATTAGCTAGTGAGTGACGTGAGCAAGCAAGTTGCATGCTTACTACTACCAGAACCACAACATCTTATATCCCGCTGAGAAAGACACACTGCAGGTGGAAAAGTTGCCAGTGTGTTGCTACTTGACGCACAAAATGTTGAAACATGCATAAGCCACCCTATGTATGGCAAAGACATCATCGAAGACATGCTACGTTCTATGAACAGCTTGGAAGCATTTTTTTTGGATGTAAACGATTTATACCTCAGACACCGTCACCCTTATAAGTAGGGATGACTGATGAGTATTTCAATATTAAATTCTAAAAATAGCGATACTGAACCGATGCCTATTCATTTTTTGTACCAATTCAGTATCAAGTTTTGGCAAAAATCGGTATCGGTACTTTTGGTTCAGTATTTTACCTTAAAATACCGATACTATACCGTATGTTTTCGGTATCGGTAATCTCCAAATGAAAGTTTGGGTCCGGGTAAGGTACAAAATTAGGATAGCCCTTTGATTTGGTTACCCTTGTGGAACCCAGGGGGGTGAAGTGTCATCTGGCACTTGTGGAACCCATGTGGGGAGGAAAAAATTATGAGGATTGGAAGAGGGGGGGGGGGGGGGGGAAGATGGGGGTGAAAGGATTATTATTATTATTATTATTATTATTATTATTATTATTATTATTATTATTATTATTATTATTATTATTATTATTTGTGTGTTAGATTAAAAAAAACCAGCCAATCAAAGCATGCCACCTCACTTCCTCCCCTCCTCCCACGCCAGGCTTCCTCTCCCCGCCCCACCCTCCCGCCCCCTCCTCCACGCCACCACAGGGCGTTGTTCCCGCCTATGGACACCTTCCCCGCCCTCCTCTCCCGCCCCACTCCCTCCACTCTTAGATGTCATCTTTGCCACACCTAGGGTAGCTATTGTTTCAACATTTTGTGCGTCAAGTAGCAACACACCGACAAGTTTCCCACCCGCCGGTGTGGCTTTCTAAGTGGGATATAAGAAGTTATGGTTTTGGATGGGTTCTGGTAATCGTAAGCGTGCAACATGCTGGCTCACGTCAGCTGTCGTAAAGGCGTAAACCTCTTGACAACAAACATATGATTAAGTGCACTTTGATACTCATAACCAATAAGTTGAAGTTCAAGTTTAGGAAAGTTATCAGAAAACATGCAAATTACTCCTGTCAAAATACAGAAAGTTAAAAGGTTAAAAAGGGCAAGAATGTAAAAAACTAGGGTAAAATTATAGTTTCTTACTTTCTAGTGAAAAAGAAAAAGAGAAACAGCAAAATATAAAGACTTAACACTACCCTTCACAGACGTATTTAATTCGTAGTTTAGGTTTGCTTTTTCACGGGAGGAGAGTGTACGCCGATGTGCTAGCTGCCGGAACCAACCTGACCATTACAGGTATGCGATTCTACGTCATTCACCGCCTTTTAATTTACTCTTATGTATGATACACTCAATGTTTTTTAAATTAATGCAGAATCTTTGAGTATGATATTCAAGTTAAATGATAACTGGTTGCGATATATATGCATTTCGATTGTTTTTCTTATTTATTGTAAAGAGTTAATGGCCAAAATGGTCTCTGGTGTTTGGCTAGTTTTGCTACATCAGTAAAAAATCGAAACTTTTTTACATCTGGATCTTTATATTTTACATTTTGTTGCTAAATTCGCCTCTGACACTAAACCGAGTTAACTATTGTCGTTAACTCTAGGGGCATTTTTGTCTTTTTGCCTGACTCTCTTTTTAAAACCCAATTTAAACAGAGTTATTCATACCTCCAGGAGATAAAAACACCCAGATGTATAATGGGGGCAGCTAAAAAGACAAAAATACCCCAGAGTTAACGACAATAGTTAACTGGGTTTAATGTCAGGAATGAATTTGGCAACATAATGTAGACCTAGATGTAAAAAAGTTACTATTTTGAACTGATATAGGAAAACTGGTCAAATCTCAGGACGATTTCGGCCATTAACTCTATTGTAAAAGGAGTTTGATGTTAAAGAAAGTTTTTTTTAATACCAAATCTATAACTTATAATAAAAGAATTGAACTTTGGTGATGTGACATTCAATGAAGGCTTCAACCCCTCCTTGAATGTGCCACGTGACATCATGTAGGATTTTTTAATTTTTGAGTTTTTTTAATAAATCTATATATATTATTATAATTATTTTAGGAAAAGATAAGAATTTAAAAACAAAATTAAATTTTCTCTCTGATGTTTCCTCCCATAACTTTTAAACGTTAATATCTTTTATATACGAGATTTTTTAAAGAAAAAAATTACACCAAATTAACGAGCGTTTTATTATCTTTCCAACGAGTATCATAGTGCTATATAAAAAACGGAGAAAAAAACAACTATTTTTGTGGGGTTTTGTTTTCAAATATATTTTACTATGCTAATAAATCACAAACGATAAACATAACTTCATAGACAGAGATTCGTTTTTTTTATATTTGAATATGATAACTTATGGCAGAAATTTGTTTAAAATAAATAATAATAATAATATTATTCATTATTATTGGCAAATCATTAATTATGTTGTCATATTAGATATTTTATTATGTTATATTAGATATTTCAACCCCGGTACACTCCCAGGATAAAAGCTAGTAACCAATATATGTATTCTTATACTGCTATTAATGAATGCAATGCAATAAATGGAGAGAATTTTGGCAACACAAGAAGGGCATAACAAATGACCATAAATGAAATTAAATGTGAATTTTGCTCCCTCAAGTTAAAAGCAAAGCTGACATAAGCAGTCTTTGTAAGAACCCCAAGGAGTCACACGTCTCTCTTTTTAAATAAATAGAAAAATAAACAAAATTTTCAATTTCATAAAATGAGATTGATAAATGGTTATATATATTTTTTTTTGAATCTGATACAATTTGACTGCTAAATTGTATAAATGTGATCTAATTATAGTTGTCAAAAACGCAAGGCGCACTTAATACACAAAAGGTAAGCGTTGGGCCTCAATACAAGGTGTTTGAAAAGCCTTGGGCCTCACACAATTTTTAGGGATTTTGGACATGTTTTAACCTAAAAACTTTTAGGCTTCTTTAGAGTTAGTTATATTTTTTTAAGGTTGATTCCGGATTTCCGGGTTTGTTTAGAGGTATAATTGTTTCAGACGTGTTCAAACTTTTTCAGATGATTTTTGGCGGAATTTAGTGAGAACTTGGCTTGAAAAATTACGTATGCGGGCCTTAAAGTTAGACTTTTGACGTGAAGCTAGAAAGTTGCGCTGTGCCTCAAAAGTGAGCCTAGATGCGGGTCTAGGTGAGCGTTGACAACGGAGGATCCAACATGTTTTTACCACAATAACTAATTATCTGAATTGATTATAAATAAGTGATTAAGAAAACCACTATCAAGGACTACGCATATCAAAACCGGTCCCCTTTAAAAATGTACAACCTAATCACTTTGGAAAGTAATATGCACATGTGGTGCCCACGACATATTTCATCGACCTAACCTGTTTCAACGGTACAAAAAATATCAATGTTCTCTAATAAAACAAACATGCAATTTAAGGATTTAATTACATGAAAACAATTTTAGATACTTAATTGTACGTGAATATGAGAAAATGTTAGGTTAGATTACATGAAAATAAGTTGTGAAAAAAATAGTTGATATCAAGTGGCAGTGATTTACCGTTATCGATCCGGATGATTTTTTATCGGAGAAATTGGCGGTTAAAGTTTTGTTCCTAATAAAATGCCATGCACAAACGTTTTACCACAATAGGTTTCCGGTCGGTTGTTTTCCTCTATAATTGGTGACAGCCGAGTGACCCGTGTTGTTTGCGATCGCGGGCGCATGTGACATTTTGCCTATGAGTGAAACTGGGTGGTCTAGTTAGGCTTTGTTGGATGTTAAAAAACAAAAGACTATTTAAATACATCAAAATTTATTTATTAATATAGGCTCGTAAAACTGTAAAAGATCACATTTAACTCACAGTTAAGTCAAAATAGAAACAATTATAATTCGACTGATTAGTAGTATTTTAAATATGTAATGTCTAAATTATAAACCTTGACATTTTTTTTAACGGCAACTGACCATAAACTTTGATATAGCAAGTGATCATTATCACCGGATATTCACGGTTTCACCCTTTCACCGGCTTTGCGGTGCAAGAAAATACAAACTAAAATATTATTTTGTGATTATAAATAAATATGAAATCTAACACAGAAAATAATTAACATTGGCGAGATTAAAGTAAAGTGGATGCATAGTAAAAAATTAATACAAAGTTTCTAATTCATGTTGATAACTTTTAGGGAGGTGGTATACATCATTGTTTGTAATGTATACATCAATTTTTTACTTTTAATTATGTTGTTCGATCTCACGCCTTCTTTTGACCATATTGTTAATGTTTTTCTTGACAGTAAATAGTTTTACACACCCTTTGTGGTTACTTAATCATATAACCTTTTGCCTGGTGAGCCACTTGATAAGATGTTCATGGTTATTGAAGTTACAAATCATTAAATAGGTTCTATAAGTTTAAGGTTTAGTTATATACTACTATAAAGATGACGTTAGAAGCGTCACAAAAACCTCATTACCAATGGTAAAATATTTTTGCAAAAACCCTTGGGACATGTAGTTTTGTTACAAGAAAAAGATTCGTCAATAATCTTTTTTACAATGTTTTTTCTCATGAAAATTAACCGCAGATATTCACTGAGTAGTGAAAGAAAGGTCATTATGACTATGGAATATAAAGAATTAATCATTGCTAGCATGTTGAGGGTACTTGAACTTGATTTGGAGAAGAGTCAAGTACTAGTAATAGAAGTTACCTTGTTACTTGTAACATATGTGGAGCTTTTTGCACAATTAGAGTTACCCATTATGGACAGTAGTAGAGACACATTAACATGACATGAGTCATGAGATTCTTTAGGTTATTGTGTCAAAGGACAATATATGCGAGCACTGACGAATCTAAAAGAAAAGTAAGGAGGTAGTGCGGGCTAAAAAAAATTGTTCATGAATAGCCAATACATTAAATAAAGAAATAAAAATTACACATACTTCATTGAAAAAATTGAGGGGTAGCACCGACTACCCCTCAACCCCTTTAGATTCGCCTCTGTACGCGAGTCACATTAAGGCCATACCGACAAAGAAAGAAGTATGCAATGTTTCAAGTCAATAATGTTTAGAAATTAAATTTAGAAATAAAAGAATGTTTCATGAATGGTAGTCTAATGAACTACCATAAAAGACTCAACGAAATGGGTGAATCTATCCAACATTCATGTATGATTAAGGGGGTGTTTGTTTTTTCTCCAGAAGCACTTCTAGCCTCTTTTGTCTGCGCCGCGCAGACGCAAGCAGACATTTGGGTGTGGCAGACCGTTTGTTTTTTGGAAGACATCCCCCTAAATAATGTCTGCCCGCCCTCTTCTTGGAGCAGACATGGTTCAACCTCTTCTTGGCCTCTCCAACCTCTTCTAAGTCTCATCAAATCCTCTCAACCAAACCTTTAGTTTCTTCTCCTCCCACCTCCTTCCCCACGTGGCCCTCCTCCCTTTCCTCCTCCCTCTGCTGCCACCACCTTTCTCCTTCCTCTTTGCCCACCGCCCTCCCTCCGCCTCCCCTTGCCCACCGTCGCTTCCCCCTCCTCCCCTCCACCACGCAACCATTAGGTGTCTGGTGTGTCTGTTTATTTGTTGTAGAGAGAGAGAGAGAAAGAAAGGGAAGAACAGAGTGTATGGTTTGGACTTTGGTGTGTGTGTGTGTGTTTAGAGAGAGGGGGGGGAATAATATGATTAGGAAGAATAGGCTTTGATATCAACGATTTTGACCAACTTTTTGTTGTTTTCTTCTGTTTTGGAACATAATTTTTAATAAAAAAGTGATGTTAAAAAACAAACATATTGGTTTTGGGTTAAGCTACAGACGTTAAAAAACAAACAGTCTTCCTCTTGCAGACTGCAGACCTTTGGTCCACCTCTTCTCCAGCAGATGTCTGCAGATGTGGTCCGCAGACTGCAGACCTTTTGACTCAGAAAAAACATACAGCACCTAAATTTAACTTAATAAGCCATAGACGTTTCCAAAAAAGGGTAGAAAGATAAACATTACGCTTCTTTTTGTTGAAGAGCGGAGATTTCAATTACAAACAAGGCTAGATTTTCTCAATATATCTTAACTATTGTACATTGTTGATGCCTATTATGTAGTGATACTTCTAACAAGACTGTTGGGTTTCATGTGTGCTAACTAAATCGTTTGATCATGCTGCAAGTGTACTATGCTTGAGTATTAGTGCGTACTTTGTTGTTATCGAGAGTCTGTTACACTACACATTCTTGATTGAGGGTGATTAAATGTCTCTTACTATGTACTATGTTAGTCTCGATGCATATAGTAACTTTAGATATGTTAGTGTCCATGCATACTATTTGTTAATGATGTATGCAAGTTGTTAGTATGTGTACATAATGATCTGATGTTATTAGTGTGTATGCATACTGATATAAGTTGATCTAATCATGTTGGTTCATCTTGACATGATCATTATTTGATGCGTTTAATGAAGTAAATTTGATCTAATCATGTTATATCATCTTAATCATGCTTTGTTGTTGTTAATGATGTTAGGTAACACATTTTTAATGAAGTTAGGTACCACATTTGTTAAAATGGTATACATGGGATTGTTGTTTTTGGTCATGTAATGACAAGATTAGTTGTTGTTTGGTGCATCTAATCATGGTGTTTGAGGTTTTGTTAATCATGTTTGAGGTACGGGCATTGAATTCGAATATAGAGGGAAACAAAAAGGAGAGAAATAATAAACAACAAATTACTGCGATGCAGATTAAAAAGGAATAGGAGGCAAAACTGTCTTTTCACAAAACATCTAACAAATGTACATTATCCATGGGGGGGGGGGGGGGTGTGGATTGGCAGAAATTGGGAACACCATTGACTCAGTGGACCAATTTCTAGAAGAAGAAACTCAAGCTGCAATCCGCACAAAACCACATAAACTCAATTTGGTATTAACTTTAACTAGGTTTTTATCCAGTCGCGCGTTGCGGCGGCGTCAATATGATTTAGAAAATAATGAATTAATGTCATAGCGTTGCGACATTTCAAATTCCAAATCAAACCTAAATCAATTGTCATTGTGTTTGTGATATTAGTTTATCATACATAAACTTTCCACCTAAATTATTGCGTATGCTCGTGAAATTTCTATGGTAAGCATCCCTAATAATTACGCCATTTTTAAGTTTGTAGGCATAAAATTTAACCTGAGTAAAACATAGGAAAAAAATAATTTAGTCAATTTACTACACAAACTTAATTGTATTACCAATCTCTTTTAATTGTCTTTTAATACTTAAAAAAATATATTGAATTTTCTATATCTCTACACCCAATTGGAAAAAATGCAAGCAAAAAAAAGGGATGGTTGCAAGAATTTAACTTGGGTATTCACCATATAAACCAACAAACACAACCACCACACCACTAATAAAGTTGTTGAAAGTATTTGAAAATATAAGTATTTAACATAACAAAAAAAAATAAAATAATAATAAAATCACTATTCAAATAGACTTGCTTATTAATATAGTATATAATTAAAATAACAAAAAGCAATATTATTAATATATATTGTTTTTACTGAACCTATTTCATAACCAAAACCATATAGTAACTTCCATAAAACGTCATCAAAATACCATGATCATAACTATAAAAACTGGTATGCACTATTGTAGGTTTGATTTGTGTACCTTCACACCAAATGTGTTAACGGTGACGTGACATATTAATTTTCATTGTACACTACTCTCTTCTTATGTTAAGGGGCATTAAAGTGACACTAAGTTAACATGAATTAAAAGAGAGAAAGTTAGGGGATGGGGTAGAGTTAAGGGGCGTTAAACTATTTCCTTGAAGTGAGCTAGTGTGAAAAGAGATAAAGTGAAAGATGTGACATCTAGGTGGAGATAAAGATAATTAGAGTATACACATGGCTTAATATATAACCTCCTTGAGGGATTAAGTGATGTAATTACTCGATGTGTACATATTTAAATTTTGGCTTTCTTTGGGATCTCTTCTTGAGGTTTTGCCTGACTTTGGTTGTTAATGAAAGTAATCGTTTAAAAAAAACTAATGCATTAAACAAACATATATAAATGTATAGTTACCATGGCATAGCAATAGTATTAATGACACATAACAAAGTCCCTACCAGCTCGCTTTCCGTTCCACCTCTCTCTCTTTTTCTCTATCTGTGATCGCCATTAATGCCTGTGGATCACAACACACATACAACTCATAACTACACTACACACACTCATACATTTCATTTCAATTCAAACACTCATCTTATTATTTGGTCAACTAAATGGGTAAAAAGACCATGAACCTCATCCCTTCTATGTTCTTACTTAACAAACACATATGGTTATGGCCTTCCTGCAACACTACCAACCCCAAAACCCTATCTTTTCGTGCCACCACTCACCACCATCGTCTCTTCCTTAACCCTAATAACAAGCCATTGGTTGAACCAGAAGCCGAGTTTACTACACTCGGCTCCTGTTTCACCAACTCATCAGAATACTCTCCCAGCATTTCATCTGACTCAGACTCCTCTATTGTTGAAAGCATTGTTCGTGGTGCCCGGTCGAATAACCGCTTGTTTTTCGAACCTGATTCCACTAGTTGCTCGATACTTGAAAGCCAAGGAAGTTGTAGGCAGTGTACGTCCGGTATTAGTGAAGAAGGTGATGATAATGGTGGCGTTTTGCCGTACAAAGAGAGTGTGGCAGTGGTGATGGAGACGGAGAATCCGTACGTTGATTTTAAGGAATCCATGAAGGAGATGGTGGAGATTCATGAGTTAAAAGATTGGGAATGTTTAGAGGAGTTGTTAGGGTGGTATTTGAGCATGAATGTGAAGGATAACCATGAGGTTATTGTTGGAGCTTTCTTTGATTTGCTTGCCGGGATTAATAATTCCGGTGGCGGTTGCGGTGACGGTGATGGTGGTGGTGGTGGTGATCATTCTACAGCTTCTTTAACTTCCGTAGCTTCAAATTTTTCTTCTACTATTTCATCTCCTAATAGCTAGTTCAAAGTTCTTGTGTGTGTATATATATTTCTTCAACTTGTACATGTATAGTTTATTAATAATTAATGTCACGTTTAACTTTCTACACCTTAATTATCGTTATCGAGATTATAAAGATTACGTGTTTAATTTGTGGTTCTGTAGGCAAGTATATTATAAATCGATTAGAGTGTGATAATTTTCATTGTTTTGTGGTGGCCGCCCCGGTTTGTGGGTTGGTTGTTTTTAATGAAGTATACCTTTCAAAAAAAAAAAGTGTGATAATTTTCAAGAAAAGTATTTATATAAAAAGTGGATAAATAAAGAGGAGACAAATTTAAGAGACAGTTGAGGATGTTGAAACTATATGGTTGAAAAGTTTGTTGAATAGAAGAAAAGATTAAATAATGTGCATTTAGTTAATGAGAAAGAGAGCAAAATAGACATGATGTTGTGTAATGTAACAACAATTAATTAAATAATTCGAATCTGAATGAAACATAGAAAGCCAAGGCAAAAAGAATCAAAACATCAAACATCTGCTGCCCACACCTCGTGAGTACGTTGATATTAATTTGGGGTACAATTCAAGTCACATGTGTTGTGGGAAAAATGGCAAAGCATTTAAAGTTTTAAACCCATTTGATTGATATATACACCTACAACTTGGGTTTTCTTTTTGTCAAACTCAACCAAAAAAGAGCTAGCTAGGGTGTTCCTGTTATTTAATACAATAGGATTTGAAAGCTACAAAAAGAAGTTAAAAAGAAGACTCCTAATAATCTTTATAATATCAGATTTCTGTCATAGCTAGTGGAGATATTTTCATAATATTTTAGTTCAGACATTTAGTTTATCTAGCTAGTGTTTTAAGCGCTATTTTTTATAATGTTGTTATGCATGACTCGCTAGCTATCAAGAGTGAAGTCAAGTATATTTTTATTTTGTTGTTTTTGTCACTCTTAAATCAAGCATTGGAGACACTCTTATATCGCATTGCCTCATCTTGTCTTCCTTATCGACACTATACCAACAAAGCCAAGCGTCTAAACTATTTATGTTCCCATAAAACCAAGAATCAATCCGGTTGATGCAGAAAGTGAAATAAAACAAAATCAAAACTTAATTGTAACCAAACAACACATAATCATGCACACACACAACTGGTTGTTGTGTATCGGGCAAAATGGTTTAGAAAAACAGAAGAAAATTAGAGAGTTTGGAGCAATTTTTCTGACTATTCGATCATACTTGACAAAGTAAATGAGATTGTCAATATAGTCTTACATAATAACCAACCCACTCTAATGACCCACTATCTCACTAGTTAGATAAAAGAACCCACTACATAAAAGAAATGACTAGAAATAACTACTAATGACTACCGCTTGTTCCTATATATGATCACTTGCATGTTTTCCCTTGTGTGCATGGCTAAATGGAGTGGATACGTACAAGTGATACATATCCGGGGTGTGTCGTCCATGAGAATTTAGGGGTCTGTGAGACTAGAGAAATTAAATAGGCCCTAATAAATAAACTTGTTTATAAAAAGTTAGTAAAATGATGATAACTTTGATAAAAAATTTTTTTAAATTGGGTTGAAAATTTGTTATTTTATTGAGTTTGAGATTCTGGGTTTTCAATGGGTTAGTTAGGTTAAATTTAAATGGGCCAATACTAAAAAGGTTAATTGGTTTAAAAATCATATTAGGTTGTAAATACTATTGAGTTATAGATTTCGGAGGCTTTAAGAATGTTTGTATATAAAAAATAAAAAAAATATACCCTTCGGCATTCTTCAACCTTGCCCTTGGTAAGGCCGGCCATGTACTTATCATTCCTCCCTACTCGTGCAACCTTGTCTATAAGGTATAGGAAATTTGGATAGGCCAATGCAAATTAATCACCGTTCGATGATGGTGCAAAGTTTTGGGGCGAGTGCTGGACAGGTGTACCATCAATAAAAGAGGTCGGGTGTTGGCTATGGGAGGCCTCGAGAGATAGAAAATTGATGAGTAAGCTCTGCAAAGTGGCATGATTAATTTGATCGAAAGTAGGAATTGTGTGACCCTAGTGTATCCGCCAGAAGAATTCGCTCTCAGTTTAGTTACAAGTGTCCATGGATGGACCAGCTTGGATACAAATTGTTGTGTACTCTTGAAAACTCTGTTTGGTTATTCTGTTCCTTGATTTAAGAGGATGTTTGGGATTGCTTATTTAACTCTAAAAGTACTTTTGGTCAGAAGTGCTTTTTGACTTATGACTTTTTGAAAATGATTTTTAAAAAAGTGTTTGGAATTTGGATTAGCTTTTGTGGTGGGAAAAGTCAATAAATTAATAAGTTGTTTTTAAAAAGTGTTTGGTTTAGCTTATTAGTGTAAAATAATCAAAAGTCAAAAGCTGAGATTTCTGACTTTTTGAAAACATCTTTTCCACCCTTATTAAAAAGCCAAAACCAAAAGTGTTTTTGATTTACACAAACAGCTTATTGACTTATTGGCTTTTAGAAGAAGCCAATAAGTCAATAATTTGTTTTTTTTTTTGTAACTCAAAAGCCAAACACCCTCTAAAGCTGTCTTATTTCTTTATGTTTTTTGCTGCCCAAAAGTGTTCACATCACTTGTCCAACACAACCCTTGCCACTAAATCATGTTCATCTTCGTTAAGTATGCTTTATATTGTTTATCAAACCGTGAAGATATTTTATACAATCTCTTGAATTAGTCAAAAAGTGTCCTTCATCGTCTCTCCTTTTTCTTGGGAACGACAGATTTTATATGAAAAAAAGCGGTCAAACAGAAATACAACTACATGAATAAAACTATCTACTACAATTATTTCATAAGAAGTAAAGATAGATCTACGTACGCTCTAAATTTGGACCGCTTGGCTGTATACATCTTTGTACAATTTTATGTAACGTGACAATCATATTCCACCCAGTACAGTACTAGAAAGCTACATTTTTAATTTCCAACTATAATTTTCGACAATTTATCAAACAAAATTCGAACTAGTTTGTGGCAACAGGCACTTGTTTTCGATGATTTCCCCATGAAAAACGATGTTAGAAAACAATAGTAATCTTACGGATTTGAATAACAAAAGAAAATTTATACATACACAAACTTGCTACTTATATGCATGTGCGGTTTTCAGGGCCGGCTCCGAGAATTGTTGTACCTGGGCCGAGACGCGAAAAATGTACCCCCTAGCCTTGGGCCTTAACGAAGTAAATAACTTAAACCATTTTTTTAAAAGACGATTGAAGTAATATCAAATTGATGAATTAACTCTTCACAGTTTATATTCTCTAACATTTCGTTTTTTGATAACTCTCATCGTTAATCCTCAAGCTTTTTTTTTTTACTTAAGTGAGCTAAAGTTTCATGGTTATTTACTAACGGTTATAGGGTTGTTTGTATCTAGTCTTCTTCTTTTCAATGGTATGACCGAGGTAAAACTATTAAGAAAAGAATAAAAGAGTGAAAATATAACCATGACATGTTATAAACAAAATCAAATACACGAGTATCAAAATTTAGCAAAATTAATAAAGTGGGAAAAAATTCTAGTATAATGAAAGGCTTAGATTAAATCATTAACTATTATTTACACTAGTTAAATATCTAAAGACTAAAAAAGAAAGAATGCATCGTACAGCACTACAGTGACATTGACCACTACATAAATAGATGTTCACTCTTTTCTTATGAGATGGTTAAATGACAAAAACACCCTCCATCAGATCTTGTCTTTACCAAACACACCACTGACTTTCACTTTCCTCTGTGACGATTTTACATATCAGAAAACATTTCCGTGACTACAGTTAAAACTTTTCTTCTATTTTTGCATCACTTACTGGTCAACTAACCATCCTTGAGAGTCAAAAATACAAAATCTCACTAGATGAATGATCAAGATTTGCATGGTCGTAGTTTCGCCACTGCCTATGGATGTGCCCCATAGAATATTGGGCCCGGTCCGGGAGTCCTCCCCGCACCCCCCTCTGGCCGGCCCTGGCGGTTTTCAATTTCGATATATTCTGTAACAATGATTATATCGGCATCATATATATGTAGCTTAAAGTATCTAGCTTTTAATGGTAGGTAGACAATGAATTATTAGAACAGTGATGCTAAACAGTTGATCAGCATTCAGCCTCGTGATGCATGTGTGCAAACATCATGTATCATACATGTATACTATATATATATTCCATACAAAACTACGAATAAAACAAAACCCAACTTATTCATCTTACAAACTTTATCAATGCACGCATGTTTTTACCTCATGCGTCTGTCTCTATTTTTGTCAAAAGTTATGGTGGAAATGATTATCAAAAGCTGGTAGTGAAGTTTTGTGTTGTGGTGGGAGTTGGAGGGCGGATGAAATTTTATTGGTGTTAAATTTAAGGGTGTTCAGAAAAACCGAAAATCAAATAAAAATTGTAAACCGAATCGCAACCGTAACCGAAAAACTGACCCAAACAATGATTTTGGTGTTTGGTTTGGTTTTTGGTTCTACATTTTTTTTTTAATTTGGTTTATTCGTATAACCGAATAAACCGGTAAAGTAATTAATTATTAAATAGAAATAATAATAATAATATTTAATAAGCCATATATAATATATAAGCCAACATATTAAATGTAAGCCCAAACCAAAATAAAACTCATTTATTTCTATGATGTTTGTGTTTGTGTGTAAAACTATTTTCCGGATTTATTTGTTTTATTTTGCTTTTAAACTTTCTTTTACAATATATTGTGTGGTTAATTTTTTTGGTTTATATTAATTGCTAACTTTCTATTCGGATTTTGGAACACAAAGGTATATAAGTTAGAAAAAAAAACTTCGGTACAATTTGGTTGAAATCGGTGTGTTTGGCTTTAAACCGAAACCAAACCGAATTCAATTTGGTTGAATTTGGTTCGGTTTACATATTCTTAATTTGGTTTGGTTCTGTTTTCGGTTTGAGGTACAAAATTTTGAAAACCGAATAAATCGAACCGAATAAACCAAGTAAACCATAAAACGAACTGATGAACACGCCTAGTTAAATCGGTTTACTTTGAGTGTCAGATTCGTAAATAATGCATAAGAACAAGTATTTGATGTTGTATAACATATAAAAAGTTTAACGGCTTCACTGCCATGTTTCACTACTATGTTAAGACTCCACGTTGTGGGCTAACACCCCATTCCCATATCATATGGTAATGCCCCCAAACACGGCCCAATGGGATTTAAAAGGGGTGCTAAAGTGGGACACTATGTGTTAACCTTGTAGGAAATTAAAACTTGTATTGATCGGTTGATTTAAATAAAAACATAGAAAACAAGGGTTTATATAAACCAACTATTCTAATCATGCTAGAACTATAATATTAAACGATAATTATTAAAACAACAGGAAACACAACTCAAACTTAATACTAAAACAAGCTGGTGAAGTTGTATGTATTACATAAGTTTTTATTCCAAACAAATATTAAACAAAAGAAAGAAATTGCATAAAAAAGAACGGCTAAGATAAGAAGAAAAAAAAAAGAAAAAAAAATAAGTCGGAACATATTATAGGCAAACTTTGCCTTTGTCGTGGCCCGGTCTTCAAGATAAAGCATGATAACATTCAAATCAACAGATAAGAATCCACAAATCTATGTGAAGACAAATGTATTTCATAGGAGAAAAACTTTAGTTGGTATGATATTTTTTCATTTTCATATATTATATTATGCTGATGGGTGTGGGGACTCTTAGGGGCGTCCCGGCCTGTTTTGGACGGGAAACACCGGCCCCTTAAGACCGTCCTCGTCTCAAACGTTCTGCAGAGAACAGGGAGGATGAGCCATTTTGCTTTTTTTTTCTTCAAAGCTTTTACCCCACTGGAGAAGAAAGTGGTCACCGGAGAAGAAGGTGCTCGCCGGAGAAAAAGGTGGTCACCGGCGGTGATGGTGTTGGTGCAAGGCGGTATTGATGGTTGGGAAAGAAGATGGTGATGCTGACGGTGGTGGTGGTCGTGCAGGCGACAACGATGATGGTTGGACAAGGTGGCGGTGTTGGTTGATGATGGTGTTCTTTGTGGGTGTACATTTTGTTTTGTGGGTTGTACATAAGGGGGAGGATTGTCTCCACACTTTTGTGTTGTCCTCAAAAAGAAGGACAACTCTCCTTGCTTACGTAACAACTGACATGAAGGGTTTTCCTCCCATTTAAATTTTCCCCATACCCAAATACCTTACTAACGTGTTCTTTCTTAATGCTTATAGTAATAATAACTTTTTGTAATGTAGAAATCACCTTTCATCAAAAAACCAATTAAATGCTAAACGTATTCATTTTATTATTGCTTTATTAGACATTTTTTTCATTTGGATTCAATCCTCAAACTACTAAATGGAAGTTTTAAATCGTTATTTTGTCATATTATGTGCCAATAGCATGTGTAAATTGGTAAGATTTTGCTTATAAAATATTATTTTGTGTTATTTGAGTACTATTGAAATGTCAGAGTGTATTTTTAGCCCATTGGGCCTAACTTTCGGACCCAGGTTATGGGATAGACGGGCTGTTATCGAGCAAATTATCATGGGCTGTTCTAGAGCAAACAACTACTTATGTAATAGAGTAAGCTATACTATACTATATGGATACTCCCTCTGGTTTTACAAAAATTGAAAATAGCCTATAAGTACAAGAAATTATACAGATAATCCAAACTTTTGTAATAGATAACACTTGTAGTCCAAACTTTTGCGGTTTGTAACACTTTTAGTCTAAATTAATGTTATTAGTAACACATTAAATCCCTATATGTCATCTAATTTCAGGGACTAAATGTGTTACAAATTATAATAGTTTGAACTAAAAGTATTACAAATTGTAAAAGTTTGGATTATATGTGTTTTTCTCATATGTAGAGACTATTTCTAAAATTTTCTAAAACCACAGGGACTAACCGTGTCCTTTATGAAATATGCAACAAATTTTACATTTGTTATCTATGAATACACATATTTACTTATACTTCGTCTATTTTTATATACTCGATTGTAGTCTAGCACATAATTTTTTTGGTGATTTTCTATTTGAGACCCATTAGAACCGATGGAACTGCTTAAACCCAAAATATTTCATTACTATAAACATCAAATGCTGTCTACCCTGGATTAGTTGTGTTTAAAACCCATTTGAATCGAAGGAACCACTTAAACAGGGTTAGATAATTTATTTTGGCTGGTTTTAGAGTAACATGGTTCAGTTCACGGTTTACATTTTGAAAACATGCTTTGACAATTTGGTCCATGGTTTTATATCATAGATGTTAGTAGAACCTTTCTTTTATTAAAAACGGCTTAGTACTTGGAGGATCAAGCCAGGAGGGCGAACCCTTAAGTAACCAAGCCACCTCCATTCCTGCAGTGCCACCTCACTACCTCAATCCACTACCCTAAAACACGTTATTGGAGACACCATTGCCCCGAAGCAAATGTGAATTAGTGAAACTGTTATGATTCCGTCAAGGGAACAAAATTCCGGTAAAAGGAAGAGGGGCCAAACACACCAAACCGATACCACTCTTTACCCTTCGTTATCTCTGTAAGTCTCCTAGAACGATTAAGAGGTGTTTTCATGAAGTTATGGCTCCCCCCTCCCCCCTAAAAATCCATAGTTATTAAATACCCCCACCCTCATACGTTGTCACACATCCTGCTATTACAACATTACAATACATTGTGACTGCGCCATTTGCCACCTTGGCATCACCTTACATGGTGTCCGTGGTATGCGTAAAATTATAGATGTTTTTAATCCCACTTTAATGATTTTCTAGGAAATCTAAATAAAATATGTTGATTTAGTTTATTTTTTATTTTCAGGACAAAGCATGTAAAAAACGAACAAACAAAGCAAAACGTGCAAGAATATTTTCAGGACCCACCACCGCCACCGTTGCTGCCACCCACCCACCATCACTGTCATCCACCACCACCTGCCACTGCAACCCCCACCATCGCCACCACCCACCACTGCCACATATGACCACCCATCATCACAGCCCGTAATCACCACCTATTATCGCTACTCACCACCGATTTTATTCCTTTGTCTTTTCCTTCCTACCAAACAACAAAAAGTAATGATTTGTTTCGTTCCCACATCGCAACAAACAAGACATGGAATGGTAATGATATATTACATTACCCCGTCCATTTCATTTCCTCATCCATTCCATTATCTCATACCAAAGAGACCCTAGGTATTCATATATTACATTACCCCGTTCATTTCATTTCCTCATCCATTCCATTATCTCATAAGATTTGATACTTCAAAGTGGTTTTCATATATAAACCAATCCATTGTTACTTTGTAGATCAATGTGGGACAAGAAATTTTAAACATTCAGATGTCCACCAAACATCACTTCATGTTTGGCTTTCCTTATTTTCACCTACTTATAACTTATTACTTTTTCAAAAAGTGGATAAGTTTAATGAAATGTTCGGCAAAGTGACTTTTGGCTTCGACTTTTGAGTTTTTAAAGCATGGAAAAGTACTTTTTGAAAAGTAAGAAGTGAAGAGACTAACTTTTCAAAACTACTTAGGCGATTCTGCGTGGAGCCGGCATAGCAACGACATGCTCATGTCGGCCCAGCAAACACCTCCCCCCTTAACCGGCAGCGGCATGACCATCATCCCCTCGCCGCTCTTGACGGGCCGAAGAAGAAGATGGTGATTGGTGTTCAGGAGAAGAAGATGGGTCCGTGGTGCTGTAGCTTGGGGCGTCATCACACCCTAGGCTCGTCTTCAATGCTGCTCCGGCACCACACCCACCAACCTTATATATTTTTGTGAAAAGTTATAAGGAGGTGTTGAAAAGATTACCCAAACACCTTATTCAATACTTAACTATTCAGAACATTTTAACCATTTAGACTTTTTTACTAAGTCACCACTTACACTAGGCCCGTCTTCAATGCTGCTCCGGCACCACACCCACCAACCTTATAAATTTTTACCTTTGGGCGTCATCACACCCTAGGCCCGTCTTCAATGCTGCTCCGGCACCACACCCACCAACCTTATAAATTTTTGTGAAAAGTTATAAGGAGGTGTTGAAAAGATTACCCAAACACCTTATTCAATACTTAACTATTCAGAACATTTTAACCATTTAGACTTTTTACTAAGTCACCACTTACACTCTGTTCCAGAGTTTCATTAAAAAATGAAAGAGAAAGGATCTCCCTCCTCTCCCTTTCTCTCTAATTCCTTCTAAATTGAAAAGATTAAAAATCACCTTAAAAACCTCTTTATTATCCTTCTCATTCTCTTCCTTTCCATCCAACAAAAATATCTGAAACACATTTTTTTTTCTTTAATGAAACTCTGGAACATAGCGTTACTGTTTTACTATTTAGAACTAGTCAAACAACCTAGTTAAAGAAGATAACTATGTTACGAGTAAAAAAAAAAAGTTGAGTCGACATATGCACACACATAAACTCTATTCACTCAACAGAGTGTAAAGATCACGTTCCTTGGTGGGTATCTTACTATCTTCTCCTCTTTATATTTTCAACTTAACTATTTGATTTATGTGTTGTATCATTTACAGTAACAGAACTTTCTTTATTTTGATTGTACTGTGATTTTAGGGTTTGTTTCGGCGATTATAGGGTTTAGTTCGCTGATAGATTGATAAGTGTTATACTTCGATTTTAAAATTAATAGATGATTGCTCAATTGTATAATTTCACCCAAAAAACATGCATTTGTGTAAAGGTGTTCATGTGACAGTGCTAAATGATGGGTTGGGTTATTCTACAAAGGCTAAAAAAATGAGAAGGGTGAGAAAGATACAAAAAACAATAGATAATGAGATATGACACAATGAGCCACAAAATATAACACAATGCCAAAAAATATAACATAATGCTGAAGAAAAAAGACACAATGAATTGAAAAAATGACACAATGATGAAAATAAGAAAAAGACACAATGGTACATAAAAGACACAATGATATAAGGCATATTCTAAAAACTACAAGCTAAAACTCCAAAAAATGAAGACCTAAAAACCGACGTCGTAGGGTTCGATAAGACGGTTCCTATGCCGCTTGAACGAGTTCAATCGGAGTCCGTTTGATACCCTTCCTACGACTTCCTATTTTTCTTTCACTGTGTATTTGATCCTAACCCGCTAAATGATATCATGCCACATATAAATAAATAAAAAGTTTTAATGCAATGAGTTAGAGGAGAAGATGGTGTGTAAACGAACCGAGCCAATCTCGAGCCTAGTCTCCGAGCCCGAGAGCCGACTAGGCTCTCGGTTCGAGCCTAATATTTTGTGCTCGAGCTTGGGTTGGCTCGAAATAATTCTAGAACACTTTTATAGGAGCTAAAAGATTGGCTAGAGCTCGCTTTGGTAGTTTAAACGAGTCAAAGCTTGGCGAGAGCTCGGCTCGCCAATCTTAATATTAAGTATATTTGTATGGAAAGCTCGAGATTGGGCTCGGTAACTAAACGAGTCATGTTTCAGGCTTGAGCTCGGGCTCGTTAAGGCTCGGCTTGTTCGGGCTTTTTAGCCATCCGATCCCGAGTAGCTCTCGAGCCCTTGCGCATCGTTTACACCCCTGGTTGTAGTGTATTTCTTTTGGTTGAAGTGGTTATAATCACTTTTATGGTGTTTAGTGATTCCAAATTATAAGTTTCAAAGGGGTGGCGGCGCAACTTGTTGCCCGCCTGCCCGCTATCTTGATGTAATTATTTACAGAAATAATTATTATACTTTGTGTTGTACATTATCCTAATGTTGTATTTGGCAGCTTATTTGCAGTGCTAATTAGCATCCATCCAACAAAAACATTCTAAGATGAAACCTAAACGCTTGTCCAAAACTAAACCTCGAAGTTCGTCTTTGAATATAATCAGCACACTTCCTCAAACCATAATTGAAAACATTCTATGTCTTAGAGCATTCACAGTAGCTTCCCCATTTTATGTGAGTGTGTCCCCAAAATTATATGGGGTGGGTGTGAGTGGTTGTGAGTGAAGAAAAATGGGGAATCTACTGTTGATCGGTATAATTGGGGTTACTTGGGAATCTTTTGAGGAAAACTGGAAGTTGTATTTATTTTTTAGTATTTGTTGAAAGTAGTTGTGAGTGGGGGAGAGAAAAAGTGTAATGATTTTTAGTGTAATATGTGGTTGTGATTGGTTGTGAGGGAATAGGGGATGAGGAAGCTACTGTGAATGCTCTTATACCAATTAAAGAGGCAGCAAGGACAAGTATCCTCTCAAGGGAATGGAGGTACAAGTGGACCACAACTCCCAAACTTCAGTTTGGTTGCTCTATCGTGTCCGAAAGAAAAACCAAAGAGAAGCTACCATCTGACATAGCAAGTGCAAGGAAAAACATGGACTACAGGTGTAAACTTTTCAATGCTATACATCAAGTTCTGTTAATGCGCCAGGGTCCAATACACGAGTTCACCTTTTACTCGGGCACATGCAGCCACTGTTTTGAACTTAATCAAATAATTTTACATTTATCTAGGAACCATGCTGTCAAGAAATTAAAACTTGAGTTTGATATAATGTATGCGTTACCCTTATGTGCCTTCTCTTTGCATCAGTTAACAGACCTAGATCTCAGTTTCGTTGGTATTTACCATCAACCAATATTCAGTGGATTTGGTATCCTTAGAAGCTTACGCTTGTATTATGTAGGCATCTCTACAAAAGCTCTTCTTCATCTTTTATCTAATTGTCCATCACTTAAGATGTTCACTCTGGTAAGTTCTCGCTTGAATATTTACTCTCATAGGCTTTTGACACTTGTCTGAATATTGTAAGTTGCTGCAGCTAGGATTTATCGAAGGTAAAGCATGCAACATGATTGAACTACTTGAGTGTCTACCTATGATTGAACATCTGACCATCTATGGCGACAATGCCTCACCGGTAATATTTATTTATCCACACTATATATAATTGAAAGAAAAGAAAATCAAACTTTGGTTGTAAAATTTGGTTTGCCTATTGTAGAGGCGGCTTGTTCTAGACTCGGTTCCAGAAGAGCTTTCAGCCTCACTAATCCACCTCAAATACTTTTGTTTTAAAGAAATATCTTTAGAGCATTCTTATCCCCTCCACCAAATCCCATCCATTAAATTACACTAAAAATCACTACTCCACCTCTATAGAAAACCTTACCTTTGTATACTTTTACACTCTCTGTTAGTCAAAATCATGTTGCCTGTCCTTAATAAAGTTCGGTCAGAAACCTTTCTATAGTAGGGGAGACTGCTTCATTATTACCTCTGCCCCTCACCCGTTACACATTCCCAAAACTTTTCCCATTTAAACTCTCAACTTTCTAACTGTGGGTTAACTGTCAAAGATTTTGAAACTATTACTTTGGGTATTAGACAACTACTATAAATTTTGTTAAATCATAAATGATGGAATTTTCTTTTAAAAATCTAGTTGACTTTTACAACGCCTTTTGTGTCATAGTAGCCTCCACTTGAAAGTAATTTCGAGACGAAATTTTCTAAAGTAGGGGAGACTGTGACAACCGTCACCCTTATTCTTTAGCAAATCGTCAAATATAGTCCTTTGTGTATTCAAAAGTTTCTATTTTAGTCCCTGTAAAGTTTTGTCATTTTCAAAATTTAATAAAAGAGCGAACTCAAAATTTATCACTTGCACTTATTATGGACCGTGTCTACGTTTTAAATCGGATGTGTATGTTGAAACGTATTCGTAAAAGATTTTATAAAACATTCAAGTTTTAGGAAGTTTAAAAGTGTTTAAGTTAAGTTTTGTTAACTTAGTTAACTTTTTTTTATAAGAAAAATCTAACGAAAACATTAATAAAACTAACAAAATTAACTACAGGGACTATTTCTGTCAATTGTTGAAAGTTTCAAACCAACCCTTCCCTCCCTCCAGTCGAACCTGTTTTTTCGGTCACTTTTCCGGCCGGATTCCGGTCAGTTTCCGGCGAACCCATAAACCGGGTTTTAACCCGATATTTCAAGCAATTAACATCCCAAAACGATCCTCCATTAATGTATAACCGTTACCAATCCTTTAACCTGCATAATAACGCGTATTCAATTGACTTAATGACTAATAACCGTCGGCTCCATTAACTCGAATCAAACACCCGAATTTTTCATACTAGACCATATAATCTCCATTCCATTTCGTTCACCACCCTTTTAGCATCATAAACCCACGACAATAAATCTTTAATTGTGATCAGAATCGTTCGTTTGTAGACTTCAAGTTTCGGACCTGCAACCATCGAGTTTAACCCTTTCCCGAGTTTGTAAGTCAAATCTTTTGATGCCGTTTTATTGATTTCATACCCCTCTGTGAAAGCCCTATCAATTCGAGTTCTATAATTGACGAATTGAAAGTGTTAGAGTTTTTAGGGTTAGGGTTTACATTTGGGGAAGAAGATGAGTTAGAACCTAATATGTTATATTTATTTTTCTAAATAGAACCCTAAGACTTATGTTGGTGTAGTGGTTTGTGTGTTTTTTGTGCATCAAGCCACCTGGGTTCGAACCCAGGCATGGACATCTTTAATTTTTTTTTCCTTTTTCTTTCATAAGATTCATGTTGTTTTACTTTTCTTTTTTTTTTTTATAATTATTATAATACATGCAAATCTTTAAATATTCATAATAAATTCATTTTTGTTCCAAAAATTATGAAAATTTAGGTATAGCTTCTTGATACCTCATAGAAAATTACCACACTTTTATTTTCTGGAAAATGTCTTTTTTTATATTTTTTTGAATTAAATGGTTTTAATCATAGTTAATTGATTAAAAATTCATTTTTAATGATTTTAATCCCAAACTTTTTGGGTAATTATTTCTCATAATAATGAACTGATATAAAAATTATTGGTTCAGAAAACACTTATTTTTATTAATTTTCCTATTTTTAATCATTTAAACATGATTTAATTTTATTAAATCAGTTTTAAATATAAATAAGTTTATAAAAATTATGGGAAAATTATTTTCATTGATTACATCAGAAAGCATCAATTTTCAATAAAAATAGCATTTTTGGATCATGTCTTGTATTTTTAATCTTAATTATGTTTAATTAGACATAATTAAACATTTATTAATCTATACTAATTAACATCTATTTTATAAATATTTTTCTTATAAAATAGAAATATTTTTATGTTGGAAATTCGTAGTTATTATTTGTTGAACCATTGTGTAACTCATAATTATTTATACGTTTATGATTATTGTATTTACTTTAATTTAGTTAAAGTAACTAACTAAATTATTTTGTCTTAATTATTCAAACATAGTTTGATCTAAATAATCAATTGGTAACAACTGTATTACCTAAACCGGATTTACAAATTTTGGGATATTATTTTTAATATACCACTTCTATAATAATTCGATTTATCATAAAAAATCTAATTCCCTAAATCGACTTAGCAAACCCTAATGCCTTAGACCCTAGATACTTTAGACTCTTAGACTTTCCCTCATTAGTATTCATATACATTATAGGTTGAATTCCTCGGAATTCCCATTACTTAACTCACGACCGCTTAAGTTGGATTTTGATCGCTTTCGCAAACTGTGAGTATATCTTTCCCCTTTTTCATGTTTTACTCTTTTGGGGCTATTCATGTACACTATGACTAAATGTTATTCTTTCACTAAATGCAATTCTCATGTGTGTTTGCTTTATGTTAATTTGTGTGTCTATGACTTGTCAAAATCATTAACCTTTGAGGGCCTGACATTTTAATGAATAGTACTATGGTATATACCCTTGTGACTCTGTTGAGAGTCCTTGTCATTGCTATGTATTTCATTACTACTAGCGCATAATATATATATTTCTTTTCTTTTCATAGGGTTGATTTTGAACGGATATTACTTATTATATAATTGCAAATGGTACCGCACATGAATTGCTAAACATTTTTCTTACTATATGTTTTCAAAACAGGGTATGCTCACCAATACATTTTTTGTATTGATCAAATTATTTTCGTACATGTTTCAGGTTCTTATGAGATGACTTTTAAGCTTTTGGAATTTTACTTAGATTTTGGATTCATTGTATTTCTGTTAGTTGGCATTTAGAATCGTTGTATTTCAATTCTATGTAATAAACTAGTTAATCAATGTATCAATATTTACACTTTTAGTCCATGAGCTATTGAACAATCGTCACTACGTGACACCTCGATGTTTCCGCCATCGGTTGGGGTGTTACAAATGTGCCCCAAACTTGGAGAACATTGACCTAGAGGTAAATCTTTTTTATCCTATTTTTTATAATTCTCGCCAAAATCTACTAACAAAAATAATGACGACCCTTCATGTAGGAGGCTGAAATGGGGTATAAGGATGAAAACGAGATATGTTCTGGTATATTGGAAAAATATTCAGATGTTTGGTTGGAGCATGTGAAAGAATTGGAGATTACATATTTTAGCAACTCAAAGCCTTCTATGGAGTTTTTGAAGTTTATCTTGGTAAGGTCTCCTAAGCTAAAAAAAAGGTGTGGATAACTAGTGTGGTTGACAAGGATGAAGAGTTGGAGATGTTAAAAGTTCTCTTTCAGGCCCCACGTGCATCACCTGTAGAAATCGTTGTAAGCTAGCCGGGACAACATCAATGACTTTAGATCACTCAAGAATTAGTTTAAAGACTGTGATGATAATCTAGTCGTATTGCTACTTGTTTTTCTGTTTTGTTTTCCTACATATTTTATGGAGATATTTTGGATATTGGCTTTCCCAATAGATGTACGCAAAACTAGGGTCATAGGGGTTTATATGAGTTAGTCGCTTGAGATTGACTCATCAAAAGCTCGAGTCTATTTGATTTACAGAGCTTCCCGATGAACTTGAGTAGGCTCATTAGTCTAAACGAGCTTATTATAAATTTACAAATATAATATTAGTTATATTGTAGGTGAAGTTCGAGATCTAAACCTTTAGGCAGTTTAAGTATCTAGTCTTACCACAACATTATCAAGCCAACCTTAGTGTGTTCTAACTTCCAACAAAACTCACATATCTAAATATAATTCTCCTATGATGAACGTAAAACGCCACAACCAGTGTATAAGACAATCTTATTCATCATAGCTAGCGTGTATGTAACTTGTTTGTGGGAATTATTGCAACAATCCAATGTAACAACCTTATTCATCATAGCTGGTGTGTACTCTTAATTAATTTGAATGAGAGTAAGTAGGTGTGTACTCTTAATTCATTTGAATGAGAGTAAGTATGTGTCAACTTGTGTGTATTGTTTTTGGGAATTAATGTCATATCTTAACTGTCGAGCACCCTTGTATGCCTTTCCAAATAATCCAACTTACCAGAAGGTATGTTCCACATATTGCCTAGTGTGTGGATAGTCAGCAATAATAGTGACATGCTTTTATTTGTTTTAAATTAAAGGGCTTGAATGTATAAATCAGATCAGCTCTTAACATTCCATAAAGCAAAATGGTTTCATACCATAAACTTTGCTCCGGTTAATCACAAACCGTAGCGTAGTTAGTCTAAAGCATCCAAATACAATAAGTGTGAACAGACCACACTAACCTATTCCCTAATCTGAACTAAATATTAACCTTAACTTTAAACCGATACATACCTCTCCAAACTATACATTATGTACCAAACAACTACTGAGCGAACGAAGAGACACCATGATCTTAACATAGCAGAATGATTGGTACCACATTTAATTTTATGACACAATAATATTTCTGGTGTAACTCCTAATGCGGTAACACAACTTGGGTACCATAGTTCATATACAAACTTTTATGTATTCAAATCATCAAACTTCCAAACATGTAACCCGGTAAACATGTAACTTTGTAAATTCAGAACCTTATAGTTACTATAGGTAAGTGTTTATCATTAGTTTTTCTTTTCCAGTAAATAAAAGTGATGCAATAGTAAAAAGGGCGGGGTTGTGTCCAATTGACAAAGCCATTAAAATATTGTTTTAAAAACTGGTAAATACCGGCCGTTTATACCGGTATTACCGTTTTCGAATTGAATTTCAGTACGAAACACTCCGTTAAATATGGGAAACGGTATCGATTTTATACAGCCAATAAAATCCAGTATACCAGTTTGAACCGCTATACCGGTACCGGCATAGATTAGTTTTTGTGTTATTTTTAGATTTTTTTTTATTAAGGAACAATGTCTTAAAAAATTAAAAAAAATAGATTATCTTTTGGATTATTTTTTAATTATTGATTAACTTTTTAGTATGCAATTATGTACTTTTAGATTATTTTTTGTGTAATGTTTAAATTATGAAATTATATAGCTAACTAATCATCCCAGTTGAACCATTTTTTAGCCAAAACCAGTATAATTAAAAAACGGTTTTTAAAAAATTGCATTAGATAGTGTTATATTGTTCCTCTTGACGTCAAGGGTTCAAGCCTGCTAAGGCCTAAAGGCGCACTTGGTATAATTTAAGTTTAAGAGAAAGTTAAAGAGAAAATTGCTCAAATAGTCCATGTGGTTTGCCCAAATTTCACCTTTAGTCCTCAACTTTCCAAAATTATATTTATAGTCCCCAACTTTTGGTGTCTCTTAACTTGGATAGTCCCTAGAGTGGATGAATGTTAAATAATCCAGTTAAGTAGGTATGAAATTACTAAATTACCCTTCAAAATA
Organism: Ambrosia artemisiifolia; assembly: GCA_032199755.1. NCBI lineage: Eukaryota > Viridiplantae > Streptophyta > Magnoliopsida > Asterales > Asteraceae > Ambrosia > Ambrosia artemisiifolia. The sequence goes on from CM063517.1 coordinate 6,116,038, forward strand.
ATAAATAGAGAAAAGGGTTGGTTGAAAATTTTAGATTTTGCAACAATGGTCCCTAGAAGAGAAGTTAACAAAAAAAAAACTAACCCCGTTAGTGAAAAAAGATGTTTCCTGCGACAAAACCTTCATTAAAGGATGTTCCTGCAACCAAACCTTCGTTAAAGGATGTTTCATGCAAGTTTTAAACATTAAGGATGAAACCTACAATTTTGGTTAAACGTAAAGGACGTTTTCTATAATCGTGTCAAATAACTAATGTGGAACCCACCCACTTCATCTTCCCAAACCCATCCCATCACCTCCACAAACCACCACCACCACCACCCATCATCTCCACTTAACTGGTAAAAGAAATCCAATTAAGTAGTCAAAAAAATTGGGAAGATGAACAAGGGTAGTTTAGTAATTTCATACCCACTTAACTGGATTATTTAACCCCCCATCCGCTCTAGGGACTATCTAGGGGTGTACAAAAAGCTCGCGACTCGAGGCTCGCTTGAAACTCGCTCGAAAAAAGCTCGAAAAAAGCTCGGCTCGAAGAGACTCGTTTTGTTTTCGAGCCGAGCCGAGCTGGCTCGTTTTGTAGTCGAGCCGAGCTCGAGCCAGGGGTGTTCAGCTCGTGGCTCGGCTCGTGGTTCGGATCGATGGCTCGACTCGTGGCTCGGCTCGATGGCTCGACATATGGCTCGACTTAGGCTTGTGTATGTGTAATTTTATTTAGAAAAATAAAAAAAATATACATGATTATGTGTAATTTTATTTAATTTTATTGTTTTTTATTTAATAAACATCTTTTTATAAAGCTATTTATTGTATGATAAATGATAATGGGTCATCTATTTGTAATTTAATAATGAGCAGTAAACTTGAGTTAGTAATGGATGATTCTTTAATGATTCAATTTTTTAATATGTTAAACAATCTAGGATTGCATAATTGGTATGAAGTGTGAATCTACACATGTGCATTGTTACATGATTTATTTGATCCACGACGATTCACAAAGGATTTAACTACGGTAAAATCTTCCCTTCGTTTTTCTACTGCATTTGACTGTACTTTGGTTTCCTTGGTATCCATGATAGCATCATGTAAATCCCCATCAATTCCATTCTTGTCATTTGAGGCTTCTGACTTCACATTAGCGCTAACCTCCTTTAATATTAGTGTAGGTGATGTTGATTAATACTTCCCTCCAACTTTCACTGTAAATGTCAACCACCAAATGAGGTTAATGCAAGAGGAGGTAAGTGGCTGACTAACTAATTGTCAAAATTATTACTCCGTATTAGTTTTGACTTTCAGAATGGTCTTGCATGTAGATCTCACCCATATCATATTTTTCCATGTACAAAGAGTGATGTGCTTTCTAACGGTGATTCGTGTCACATAAAAAAATAGTTATCCGTTAAAGTAAAGAATTCTACAACTTCATATATTTAAATAATACTAATAACCAAAGCATTTGTGCAATAGTTAGTTGTGCTTGGTGGTTTAAGGATATTTTGTGCATTTGTTGGTTGTACACTTCTACTTTAGAGGTTGTACTGATGGTATATACAACACTTGATTACTGGACACGCGTTTCACATACCAACTCCACTGCCCTGTGTAAATGAAACCATAATATCTTTGCTTATTTTCGGTGGGAGCACTGATCATACGAAGCTTCTTCCGATAACCTCATCTGCATCCATGTCGGGAAGACTATGAACGTGGATTCTCTCAAAAACGGCATCGATTTCTCTCTGCTTGATGTATATCTACATCTGTGATTTTCAGGCCAGGTATGAGAGATTTTCATGTCTTTATGTTTCTTCGTTGTCTCACTATTGTAACATAATCTATCACAATATGCTTTATTGATCGTTGTAATCTTCTTATTTGTTCCTATTACCAAATGGAGGAGCCTGAGGAAGGCGTCGAAGCCCATTGTTACGGCCATAATTGTCTCACTTGACGTGCTGCCTACCAGGTGTTCGATCAATTGCCTCCCTTTTCTAATATATTGTTTTAACGATTTTGGACGTTGGAGTTGATTTTGAATTTAGGGTATATGTTGCCTATGTATGATTTTCCAAAATCAAAAGAGGTAATATTGGAAGTTTCTACATCTCCTTTAATAATTAACTCTGACATCTTAGGTAATTTAAATATGTAACCTTAGCTTTGATTTATTATGTTTACTAATTAAAAAAAATTATACGTTATTTAACAAAAAAATGGATTTTAGTTCTTGCTTTGATTTCACCAATGTTAGATATGGTCCAAAGACGTTTCGTGTTGACCCGTATGGCGATGTTGTATATTTTATCTTGCTTGGGATGCTAAGCGTTAGTTGCTTTGCTCAAGTAAGTATCTTCATATATTATGAACCTATTTGATTTGTAGGGTCGGATTTTATCTCTAATGAGACAATAGGTTGATATGGATAAAAACTGCAATTGAAAGCCCCCCAAAGTAAATGTTTTCTTACCTCCTAAATTGATTTATTGTGTGGAACAATAATGTAAACGCTTGATTTAGGAATTCATTTGAAATTTATATCTGACTATGATATGATATAAACAAAGCTTTACCTTTTAATATGCGTTCTCATTTGGTTGCATACATCTAGATTGTTGATGACACATGCGGCATTTCCTATATGATTAGAGACATGAATATAATCTGTTGCGTTTTTAGAATGTTGTATATGCGCAAATCATTTAGGTTGTAAAACCCATAACATGAAGAATTAGAATTCTTTTCATATCGGTATACAAAGTTCGGATGATTTTAGTAATGATTTTGTGAATGCTTTTCTTATCAGGATGTTTGTGGCATTGTGTTAGTGCAATTGGTGCACAATCATTTGCCTTTGATCAAGATGTAGAAGCAAAACTTGGAAAATGACTATAGCAAATACAAAAAGCTTAGGGACAGCAGAGAATCAAGACCATAGAACCTAGAACTCATTACTTATATAATTATGGTGAACAGCATATATAAATTAAGAAGTTGTACTACTAAATGAATCTGGTAGGCATCTTCAACTTCTGAAGTCTTCTGTTCATATAATTATAAGTGTAATACTATTGAATTCAATGTTTATTTATTATAAATAACCTGATATGCCAGCTTTAATTGGGAATTAAGCTTCCTTTTAAAGAACAACTTAAAATAGGTCCATGTGAATAAGTGTTGCTTCAATCTCTGAGTTTAGCATTACTATTAAAAGAGATAAAAGAAATTCGGTATATGGGTTGTAATGTTGTATATGGAAAAGAGATGATGAAGGGGTTCACATAAAAAGAATATGACTAAAAGTAGGTGTTATGCTTCAAAGATTTTTGGCGGGTTGCCTTATATGTACATTAAGTCTGCGCACTAAGTTTACGATATTAGGTTTCAATCCTAGGTCTAATGTCGTTTTATTATTAGTCATCATCTGTACCTATGTTACTAACGTGTCTTACCTGCCGATTCACTTTAAATATACTAGACGTTAGTTTTGGCGCCTCAATTAAACCGTATGATCTTTTAGTATTGATCCTATATTTATCGCCTCTATTTTCATACCAATTTTTTGATCTCAACCGCAATGATGCATTCATCAATTTCTAGGTTTTTTTTTTGTTGTTTTAGTTTTGTTTTATTATAATTGTTGTATAATGATGCTTTTATTAATGTTTACAGGGTTGGAAACTGGACAACATACATGAATGTTGGAGCGGGAGGTAATGCAGTAGATAGAGCTGTGTTTTTTTTTGTCGAATGTGTGATTGGATGTAGTGTAAATAATCAAACACAAATCAACACGTTATCAAACCTAGAACAATTCGATTTAGCGTGCTCTACAATGCGCGTGTATATAAAACAAGATTATCAGATTGACCCCCGCCGCAACGCGCGGGGGTCGACATCTAGTTCAATATAAAAACCATTTGTAAATTAGCATTTGACTTGGCTGCTAACATTAAACAACAAAAAATCTAGCTGCAGTAACACTCCATGCCATGCTTCTAATAATAATAAACTCAATTGAACCTCCAAATTAATAACTAATTATTACCATCATTAATTACCAAATTAATAACTAAACAAATAAATGTACCATCGGATGCATCGACCGTCGATGGAAGGTACTTTAGAAGGGATGAGCATCCGTAGAAATTTACAGAAGACGCAAGCCAATGCGATGAAGATTAGAGCCCACCATAACCCCAAACTCAATACCGTTAACATGAGTAGAAGGACTCGTAGCGCCAGAAATGGGAGGAATCGCCTTTAGCAAACCCGTGGTGATACACTTCAGTCGAATTTTGATCTGTTTGTTATATATATATTATTTCACCCACCCATTAGAGATAAAATATATCCAAAGTCAATCACTTTAACATAAACGGGTCGGCTTTTATGGCTCTACGATTACAAACAAGTGAATAACTATATTATTGAAATCATATTTTTAATTTAATAGAACAAGTTAGGAGGTTGCAACTTCAAGCATGTGATACACTTCAGGCATATTCTAAGTCCTAACCCATCTGCAACTTTAAACTAAAATTTAAGCGCATATTGTTTAACCCAAAACTGGTGTTCTTACAATTGAACCAAAATAAGGTCAAGCATTTGAAAAACAACATAGTGCTTCTTACTATACGCCTAACCGATCAATAATATCCAAAAGATTACAAAATTTTCATACCCGATCAAACAAAAATGCCAAACTCCTGATATTTTCAAGAAAAATGATACAATCAATTTCAAGTGACTGTCCATCTTAAACATCCATTTTGTGCTCTACAGTCATCAACAGCTCTTTAGTGAACTATGTTTTTTTATGTTTATGTTTTGTATTATGCTTAATGTAATTATAGGATTAAAAATGGGACTCTAACCAAGGGTGGTGTTTTTGGGATTGCTTTTTCTTTTTTTCTTTAAAACTACTAAACACTAATATACTATTTGAAATCATCAGAAGAGTATTTCTACTTATCGACAATATTGATCATCTAGAGACTTCACAAATAAGTTGATAGCAACTCTGAAACTAATTATTTCACCCTCGAATATGTAAAGATGTGTAGTACAGATGTTCTAGCCTTAAGTGCACATTGGTGTAGATTTAAAATCCAAAGATTACAATTAAGACTACCTAAAATGTGTAATGCTAAATCAAACAAAAGGAAGAATATCGGAGGAAGATGTGAGCACAAGAAGAGTGGTGGTGTGGCGACCAGCAATTACTTCGCTAAGACTTCCAAAAACAGCAATACCCTCTTTTAGACATTTTCCTGTAAACATATGCAGACCACATTCGTCCGGATAGTAAAATATAATAATAATACCAATGGCAAACACTTTTCATCTACAAAATAACCGCTTAATAAAAATATCAAGAAATACAACTCCAATGGCATTTACAAGAACTCACATTCCTAATTCAGTATATCAAAAAAAAAAGACAAAAAGTAATAAAATTAATTAAAAAAAGAATAACAAAAAGAAACTTATGGTTGCTAGCACCAAACATTGTTCCTCCCTATTCCTTGACGATCTCAGAGTCTGTTCAGATTCAAACTATAAATTCAACAATTGAGAAACAAACACCATTAAACCTAGGGCTGACTAAAATCGAACTAAACACGAATAATATAATAATATTATTAAAACGAATAGAGGAGAGCTAATAATAATCGAAATAGAAAAACGATTATACCTAAATAGATGATGAGGATTAAGGATGAAGCTCGTCTACTCCATATTCTGGATCTGATTACCTACACTTGGAACATCAAAAGCATTACTGCATTAGTATGAAACTTTCGACACAATCATAAAAACCAATCGCAAGTAAGCATCAATCAGTCGGCATCAAAACTTCATTGGAGAAAACTATAAACTGAAACCTAAATTGTGAATACATGAAACGTAAATTGCCAATACATAACAATCCAAGCAATAGGTACAACTAAAGAGGGGGAATGAACATTAACAAAAGGAATAAGTAACAAACATGATACACAGAGAGATTGCGGTGTGTCTGATCTCCATTGTCGCCATCTTCTTATTATGGCTTTGGAGAACGTTCACGGAACTGAACAGGCGAATGGAATAAATAATTACAATGATGAAGTAAGGTTAATGCCATTTAAGATGAGAATTAAAGAATAGAACTGAAGGCCATTGTGTGTCATTACATCTCGTAAACGTGAGTTAGGGCAATACAAGATGAATGGAAAAATCAAGGGTTTCTTGCATTCATGAATAATTAAGGAGATGGTTTTAGAAACAATAACTTGGGTTGAGTTGCATCATTCATTTGTACAATTGCTATTAAAGGTGGTAAACAAGGGTATAAATGGAACAAAGATGGTAAAAGTTTGGAGATTACACTTGAGGCTTTTGGGATGTCATCTTAACTTTGCCAATTTGGACACATTTGCCCATCTCTCCCTCTTTATAATGTAGTAGAGATTACACATCCTAACCCCCTTGAAAATTATACTAAACCCATTTCAACCCACAAGGTCAAATTTTAAACCCAAAATAACCCAAACTCAACTATATGGGTTGAAATTGTCAGGTCTACTATAGAGTAATGGGCCTAGGCAAGAGCCTAGGGACACCAAAAAAAGGCCCCCCATTCTAAATTTGTATATCTGATACATGTTACGGGCCAAGTCTATTATGGGTTTGGGCAGAGCCGGCTTTATGGCATAACCAACCTAGCCTATGGCCTAGGGCCCCAAACTTGAGAGGGCCCCCAAATAATCAGCATGCTCCTTTCCTTCGTCTTTGCAACACTGCGCAGCCAATGTTCTTCCAACTCCAGTGTAATGGTTGTTTAAATCTTTTTCAAAAACCTTGAAATCCCATTGTGTTTAGATCTGCAAAAAATGGAGAAAATGAGGGCTACAACCTTATAGGAGAGTTTTTAGAAATGGAAGACAAAAGGGGAACGGGTCAAGACCTCTTGTATCTCTCTATTAATCTATTTGTTTATTTTGTTCTCCATTTCCTTCATTAAATTCATTAATGGTCTCGTAATAGAATTCAATAGCTTTTTTTCTTATCATAGCTCCAATTTGTTATTAAGTGTAAGAAAACTTTATCCTAAAACTGTCACTTGGATTATAGCCCAGTGATGAGAGGTAAAGCTTCTTTGGGGAATGACTAAGGTTCAAATCTCGGGCAAGGTGAAAAATAAGGAGAAAAGAAATTAGCCATTAAAAAAACGTATTCTAAACTGAACGTTCTAATCCGAATCAGTTCTAACTTGAGACCCACCTGTTTTGTTAAATCAAAATGCAAATGCTAAGTGAATCATATGCTTAATGCGGTTATAAAAGTTCAAAATTTGGTATCGTTAGTGTATAACTATCGGAACCCAGATAAAGAAAGATAGCCGGTAAGAATATTATTAAAAAAAGAGGCCCCGAGTTTTCGTTTCGCTTTGGGCCTCCAAAAGGGTTGGGCCGGCTCTGGTTTGGGCTGCAAACTAATTAGTAAATCGATAATAGTTCATATTCATACACAGATTTAGGCGAATAACCAAATAGAACTAGGGTAAATCATGGGAACTGGTCGATGGAAGAGCAATCATTAATGGAAAAGCCAATTTCTTTCCCCACCGGTTGGTTATGCAAAGTTGCGACTTCTTCATATTAATGCAATACTGCACTTCGGCTTCTTTGTTTATTGGTGTTAATGGTTATGGTTTGATTGCATTTTTAGTTATAGTTTATAACTTATGGTTTGTTGGTAGGTTGATTTCTAATAGATGTTCAGAAATTAGAATAATTGAGTTTGATTTTTTGCCTTCAAATTTTGATCCTCAAGTTTCCCTTTTCTTTTTGCCTATTGGCTTTGACTATTTTTATTTGCCGTTTTTTTAGATTGCTTGAACACTATAAATTTGTTAATTGCAGTTTTATAACAATGAATGTGAATAAGGCCCTGAATTTTTTTCCTCCTAGGGCCCCTAAAATGTTTGGGCCGGCTCTGACTAGCTTATATCAAAGGTCGATGGGCTGAACTATTCCAGGTACCCACGCTTTGTCTCCATTTAAATGTTTTAGTGTCTTTGTTCATTTTTTTTTTGTTAAACAATGCTTAGAACTTTGATATTATTGTATTTAATGTTTGACTCGACCCGAATCACCGACCCGAACATATAATCCAAAACATAGCTATAGAAAAAAAATTAGGTGTCATCCCGTGACTGATGATTTCCGACCCCCCGGACCAATTTCTCAAGCTTCGCAACTAAAAGGGCGGGAAAGGGGCTTTTAGCGCCCCTTTTCGCGCTTGCACACCGCCCCCTAGGGCGCGAACCGAGGACAAATTGGGAGAGCATGAAAGATTTCATGCGGTGATGTTGCTTCCTTCGTCCGATCAGAACCCACCCCACCAACGGTTATATTTCAATATTACCGTTAAAGAGCAGTTGCTTTAAAAAAACAATTTTTTAAATCAAATTTTTACCTATTTAAACCTCAACACAACTCATTTTTTATACACTATCCTCCTACAATCTTTTTTTATACACTATCCTTCTACAATCTTATACATTCTCACATTTTTATAAACTGTAACACCCCAACCAATGGCGGAAACATTGGGATGTCACGTAGTGACGATTGTTCAAAAAGCTCATGGCAACTAAAGTTTAAATAGTTTATTAATCCAATTCAACACAAACCAAATCCAAAAACAAACACATTGTTCAATGAAACAAACAAAACAAATGTTCAATTATTAATCTAAAGGCTTCAACTAAGTGATCCAAAAGCTGCTAAAATCTTCACGCATCATTGTTACCTGAAACATGTTAAGTTTTGGAAAATAGAGGGGGTCAACTATAAAGTTGGTGAGAATACATAAGTTTTTGTCAAAACCAAGTATAGTATCAAAAAGGTTAAGCATATAATTATGTGTCAATATGTAACATCTAGGGCATACATGTGAAAACAAAACTACAGCAAACTGGGCATAATCAACCCTATGTTGACAAAGTGTAAAGGTCCATCCCATAGACATGGTTCACCTAAGTTTAAGTTTCAGTTCCAATCACCCGCGCTCCCTATAGACATGGTCAACGAATCTAGGTGGGGTTGTCAATCTAATAGATCTATCATTGTTACTGTTGGCTTGATCAAAGTTAATGATTATGCAAGTATTAGTTGAGTTTACTTAGCAAGTTTAAGACACTTAGCACAACGAATCACACAAGACACATAGTTGAATTGCATAAGTTTAAAGAACAAAGTTTAACATGTTTCACCCCGAAAAGCATTGAAAAACTATAAAAAAGTGGGGATATGTAAACTCACCTTAGCAAGCAAGCAAGCAAATTGCAGATGGGTTTACCAAAGGTTTGTCTATAGAGCCACATTTTGAGCTTGATTTGCATTTCCTCATGGAAAAATTTCAAATAGAATAATAAAACCTGAAAAAATTGACTCAGAAAGTCAAATTGCAGATGGGTTTACCAGAGGTTTGTCTATAGAGCAACACAAAAAATTTTGTGAAGGCTTGAAAATGATAGACATGTTTAATACTTGAATTAAGGGAGGATGTTGAAAATAAAGATGTGTTTATAAATAATAATTCAAGTATTATAACTTTGGTAACTTTGGTATAAATATAATGAGGTATTATGTTGGCCCAATTCTGTTATATGGGTTAAGTTGTTTCAGGTTGTTTGGGCTTGATGACTATTGTGCCTTCTCTTTGCATCAGTTAACAAACCTAGATCTCAGATATGTTGGTATTTACCATCAACCAATATTCAGTGGATTTGGTAGCCTTAGATGCTTACACTTGTATTATGTAACCATCTCTACAAAAGCTCTTCTTCATCTTTTATCTAATTGTCCATCACTTAAGAAGTTCACTGTGGTAAGTTCTCGCTTGAATATTTACTTTCATAGGCTTTTGAAACTTGTCTGAATATTGTAAGTTGCTGCAGCTAGTATTTATCGAAGGTAAAGAATGCGACATGATTGAACTATTTGAATGTCTACTAGTGATTGAACATCTGACCATCATTGGCGGCAATAACATGCTGGTAATATTTCTTTATCCACACGCTATATAACTGAAAGAAAAGAAAATCAAACTTTGGTTTGCTTATTGTAGGAGTGGCTTGTTCTAGACTCGGTTCCAGAAGAGCTTTCAACCTCACTAATCCACCTCAAATACTTTTGTTTTCAAGAAATGTCTTTAGATGACGACCATCACTTAACTTTTCTTGCTCTTTTGATCAAATGTTCCCCAAACTTGGAGGAAATTGTGCTAGAGGTAAATCTTTTTTTTAATCCTATTTATTATAATTCTCGCTAGAATCTACTAACAAAAATAATGACGACCATTTCATGTAGGCTCAAATGGGGTATAAGGATGAAAATGAGATATGTTCTGGTATATTGGAAAAATATTCAGATGTTTGGTTGGAGAATATGAAGGAATTGAAGATTGCATATTTTAACAACTCAAAGCCTTTTATGGAATTTGTGAAGTTTATCTTGGCAAGGTCTCCTAAGCTGAAGGTGTTGATATGTAGTTGGGTTGAGGAGGGTAAAGAGTTGGAGATGTTAAAAGGTCTCTTAGAGGCCCCACACGTATCACCAGTAAAAATCGTTGTAAGGTAGCCGGGACAACATCAAAGACTTTAAATCACTCAAGAATTCGTTTAATGACATATGATGATAATCTAGTTGTATTGCTACTTGTTTTTCTGTTTTGTTTTCCTACCTATTTTATGAAGATATTTTGGATGTTGGCTTTCACAATAGATGTACTCAAAACTAGGGTCATAGGGGTGTATATGAGTTAATCTCTCTACATCGACTCAACAAAAGCTCGACGAGCTTATTATAAATTTACAAATATAATATTAGTTCTATTGTAGGTGAAGTTCGAGATCTAAACCTTTAGGCGGTTTAAGTATCCAGTCTTAACTTCACAACATTGACAAGCCAACCTTGGTGTGTTCTAACTTCCAACAAAACTCGTATATCTAAATATAATTCTCGTATGACGACAAAGACAGTTTTCATATTATGAGTTGTCATATTGAGAAGATGTAACGTAAAACGCTACAACCAATGTATAAGACAATCTTATTCATCATAGCTATTGTGTATATAACTTGTTTGTGGGAATTATTGCAAGTTTGCAACAATCCAATGTAACAACCTTATTCATCATAGCTAGTGTGTACTCCTAATTAATTGAATGAGAGTAAGTATGTGTCAACTTGTGTGTATTGTTTGTGGGAATTATTGCTGCAACAATAGAATGTCATATCTTAACTCTCGGTGTGTGGATAGTTAGTAACAAACATGACACGCTTTTATTTGTTTTAAATGAAAGGGTTTGAATGTAGAAATCAAATCAACTCTTAACATTCCATAAGCCAAAATGGTTTCATCTCACAAACTTCGCTTCGGTCAGTGGCGAAGCTTGAAGATCAAATCAGCGGGGGCCGGACTCAGTTTTTTTGTATCAATAAGGGCTAGAGGTGTACAAAAAAACCTATATTGTAACCGAAACCGGTTTAAAAAAAACCGGTTTTTTAACAACCGGTTTAAAAAAAAAAAACCTATTTAAAAAAAACCGGTTTTTTTTCAGTTTTTCATCACCAAGGAAGAACCGGTTTTAAAACCGATTTTTTAAAAAAAAAAAAACGATTTTTTAAATAAAAAAACCGGTTTTTTAAGTTAAACCGGTTTAATAACCGACCCTAACCGGTTTCACCGGTTTGGGTTTTAAGCACTAAAAACCGGTTTTAAAACCGAACCGGTTTTAAAAAAAACCGATTTAATCTCGAGTTAAAAAACCGGTTTTAAAAAAACCGGTTTTTTTTAAAACCGGTTACCCGGTTTGTACACCTCTAATAAGGGCCAGAAGATCAAATCGGTAGGGGCCGGACTCAATCCATATAAAAATTACCTACGAAAATCGTAAATTTCCACCACTAAGCCAAAAAACGGTGGGGGTCAGGGCACCCCTGGCCCTCACTAACCTTCCCTGGCTTCGATTGATTACAAACCAATGTAGCGTAGTTAAAGCATCCAAACACAATAAGTGTGTGAACAAACGACACTCACCTATTCCCTAATCTTGACGAAAATATTACCATAACCTAAAATCGATCCATGCGCCTCAAACTATACATTATGTACCAAAAACACAGACACCATGATCTTAACGTAGCAAAATGATTGGTGCTACATTTAATTTCATGGCACAATAATATATCATGGGGTAACACCCATACAAATATTTCATATACTTACTTTTGTATATTCAAATTGTCAAACTTTTAAACAAACAGGGATATGCTTTGCAATTCAAAAAGATATAGCGACGCAGCTTGTTGCTTGCTTACCCATTATCTAGATGTAAACGTGATTTTTTTTTAATGCAAACGAAAAAGTTTTAATTGAAAAAAAAAAACATGTAACTTTGTAACCTTATAGTTACTACAAGTAAGTGTTTATCATTAACTTTTTTTTAAAATAAAAGTCAGGCAATAGTAAAATAGTAAAGGAGGTGGGTTTGAGTCCAATTAGATGATTTATCATTGGCAAAGGCAAAGCCCAACACCTGCCTTTAAAAGACGTAGGTTGTGGAGGTATTAAGTTCAAGTTCAAAGACGAGAGGATTAAAATAAATTAACCTTAAAAAAAAGTAATATTTTTAGGGTTTATGAGTGAAGTAGCCATCCACACAACACGCATAAACGCATTCCAATTCAGGTATTATTTCGGTGATTTCAGGGTTTATAAGTTGTTTAATGCATTGTGTTCTCATTTAAAGTCATAGATGTTTGATTTTAGGCTTCTGTTTCCGTGAATTTTGGGTTTATTTCGGTGATTTTAGGGTTTCTTTCTCTGCTTTTTATTTTGTTAAAACTCTATGTTTCCTTCTCGCTCTCTCTCTTTTTTTATAACTGTTGCCTTTAATTAATTTCAACATTCATAAAAAGTTGTATGGTTTCATGTGTTCATATAATTTAACAGATCATTAGCCGTTGGTGTTCGATACATGGCTGTGATTAGACATGTACTGTAACATTACGTATTTTCCAATTTTTTTTTATTTGACATAGTTCCCAATTTATTTACTAAAATCCTATTTATTCCTTATTGTTTCTATTTATTATGATTCGTTATTATATACATTTTTTTATATAGTAAATACATATTTGAATTTATAAAATTTATTTTAGAGGTTTATTAAAAACTTATTATTAGTAAAAAAAAATATCATATCAAACTATCTTATTAACCCGACCCATTGTATATTGATAAACCGAGTTCAAATTCGAGGACATAAGGAAAGGATAATGCAAATCAATACTAGAATCCTAATAAACTACCTAAACCGAGTCTATCCGCTATAGATTTCACGTTTTAATCGTGTGTAGGTCGGTTAATTTTATGATTATCCATTAATCCATCAAAAACATATTTATCTCAAATTTAAAAACATATAATTCGGCTTTAGATCTATAAATTGAACCTCCCTCTAATCTCAGACCTGTGTCGCCTTTAATCTGCCCCAATCAATTACTGCTTTCATCAAACAAATCGATCTCTGTTGGTCGCATCTCTGTTTCGGTTCAACCCAACCAAATCGTGTCAACCTGTAAGTATTATTTCAATTAAATTCTGTTGTAGGTTCGAATTAGATCATACAATAAAAACCCTAAATCAGGTAGATCGATCGTAGTGGTTTTCTGGGTTAATCGATTATGTTCATGGGTTAGGGTTTGGTTTGGGTTTGATTTGGGGAAGATGACTAGAATCGAAGTTGGTTTTAAGCGTTTTGCACAGAAAAATAACCAACTGGTCACGTAGACCAGCTGGTTTGCCTCTTTGTTTAACAAATGTCAATACCCAGGTTCGAATCTTCTCGCTCTCTCTCTTTTTTTTATAACTGTTGCCTTTAATTTAATTTCAACATTCATAAAAAGTCGTATGGTTTCATGTGTTCATATAATTTAACAGATCATTAGCCGTTGGTGTTCGATACATGGCTGTGATTAGACATGTACAAACTGGTTTTTTTGGCCAAACCGGTCCGGTTTATAAACCGGATTGGTTTTTTTTTTTTTTTTTATGAAGATAAAACCAGTTTTTATCCAAACCGGTCCGGTTTTGAAACCGTTTTTTAGCACCAAACACTACCATCTATTGGAATCGATTAGGACCGGGTTTAAAACTGGTTTTTTCACCAAACCGGTTCTTCTCTCAAACCGGTTCTCAAACCAAACCGATTCACGAAACCACAAACCTCTCATAGGACCGATGTATAGGGTCGGGTTCAGACTGGTTTCTCTCCAAACCAGTTTTTCCCAAACCGGTTTACCGGTTTTTTTTTGGGCCGGATTTAAAAACCGGTTTTTTTACACCTCTAGCTGTGATGCTGTTGAGTGTTTCCAACGTATAATTATTTAAAGAATTAATTGATAAAGTAAGGGTATAATAACTTTAACTCATCATTTGATAATACATTTTGTTGTGTGTGCTAAGTATTAAACTGATTATATAACTCTTTATAAGTTAATCATAAGCAAAAGCAGATCACTCAACTATAGACTAATATAGGTTCCAGCAGATTAACTACAAATTGGAATGAAAATGCTATAATCGTCGCATACAAACACTGACGTATGACCATGGTTTAAAAAACGTTTGAGGTGTGTGCCTCAAGGCGCGCCTCGAGGCGAGGCACCAAAAAAAACGAGTGTGAGGCGCGCCTCATGGGTTCAGTATGTGCATACGCCTCTAAGGGCTGAGGCGTTGAGAAAATTTGCGCCTCGAGTGCACCTCAGGGGGTTTAGGGTATTTTTATGTGTGTTTTTTATGTTTTTAGACTTTTTGGGTCAATAATGTTATGTTTGATGTATGTTTATGGTGTTTTAGACTTATCTGGGTCGATTATTTTATTTTTGATGTATGTTTACGGTGTTTTTAGACTTTTTGGGTCAATTATTGTATTAATAAGATATATAATTTTTATATTTATTTTTTGTTTCCGCCTAAAGATTACGCCTTGGTTCGCCTCGAGGCTCGTTGAATTTTTAAACTTCGTGTTGAACGTTCTCCTAATGTTGTATTTGGCAGCTTATGCGCAGCATTATCTAGTATCGATCTGACAAGAACACTCGAAGATGAATGCTAAACGTTCGTCCAAAGCTCAACTATTATCTTCGAATATAATCAGCACACTTCCTCAAACCATAATCGAAAAAATCCTATGTCTTTTACCAATTCAAGAGGCAGCAAGGACAAGTATCCTCTCAAGGGAATGGAGGTACAAGTGGACCACAATTCCCAAACTTGTGTTTGATTGGTATACTATGTTCAAAAGAACAACTAAAGAGAAGCAACCATCTGACATAGCAAGTGCAAGGAAAAACATGGACCACAACCGTCGCAAACTCTTCAATGCTATACACCAAGTTCTGTTAATGCGCCAGGGTCCAATACACGAGTTCATCTTATACGCCTTCGGAAACGGCCACTGTTTTGAACTTGATCAAACAATATTTCATTTGTCAAGGAATCATACCGTCAAGAAACTAAAACTTGAGTTCAATGATAAGAATTATAAGTTACCCTTATGTGCCTACTCTTTGCATCAGTTAACCGACCTGTATCTCAGAGACATTGATCTTAACCATCAACCAATATCCATTAGATTTGGTAACCTTAGAAGCTTAAGCTTGGTGAATGTAAGGATCTGTACAAAAGCTCTTATTCATCTTTTATCTAATTGTCCATCACTTAAGAGCTTCACTCTGGTAAGTTCTCCCTTAAATAATTGTTCTCGTGGGCGTTTGTAACTTATCTGAAAATTGTAAGCTTCTGCAGCATACAAAAGGAGATATTGGTTCTAAAGATTGCACTATTATTGAGCTATTCGAATGTTTGCCTGTGATTGAACGTCTGACTATCTGGGGGTATTGTGTCCATCCGGTAATATTTACTTATCCACATTATATATGAATGAAAGAAAAGAAAAGAAAAGAAAATTAAAGTTTGGTTCTAAATTTTTGTTATGGCCTATGGTTGAAGTGGCTTATTCTAGACTCCATTCCAGTAGAGCTTCCAACCTCGCTAATCCACCTCAAATACTTCAGTTTTCGCGGAATGTGTTTCGCTGACGACCATGGATTAACTTTTCTTGCTGTTCTGATCAAATGTTCCCCAAACTTGGAGAAAATTGAGCTAGAGGTAAATCTTTTTTTCTCCTGTTTATTTTTATTCTCGCCAAAGTCCACCGACAAAATTAATGACGACCATTTTTGTAGATTAATACAGGTCATAGTTGTTGTTATGAAAATGAGATATGTTGTGGTAAACTAGAAGAATATCCAGATCTTTGGCTGGAGAGTCTAAAGGAATTGGAGATTCGGTTTTTCAGAAACTTGAAGCGTGAGATGGAGTTTGTTAAGTTTATCTTGGCAAGGTCACCAAAACTGATGAAGGTGAACATACGTAGTTACGTTGAAAAGAATGAAGAGTCGGATATGTTAAAAGATCTCTTACAGGCCCCACGTGCATCACTGGTACAAATAGTTATTAAATAGTTGGGTCGACAACGATAACGACCTTTAGATCACTCGAGAATTAGCTTTGAGACGTATGATGATAACATTGCTACTTTCAGTATTATGTAAAATATATAAGCAATATTTGTTTCAACTAAGCGCTACTCATTGTCGCAATCATATTTTCTACAGTCTTTGTGTTGGTCCATTTCATGAATAACCTGTTTAAGAGCAGTATTTGTTCGCTGAAATTTTTAGAACAAATTGTAAGAAATTTCACTTGGATTCATGTCATGTAGTTGAACTGTGTGGACAGTCTAGAAGCGCATGTACCGATATATTTCCCTTTCCATTTTTCTAAGATATTTCACAAATTTGACAACCATCATGATTTGAAAGGAGTGGTCAACCATTTTTCCATCAGAATAGTTCAGGCGGAAATGATCACTTCATATCTTAAAAGTCTAAGTCAAGCAAATACCCAGTTTTGCTTCCTTAAAAGTTAAAACATGAACTGCAATCTACAGTCCAGAGTTCTTTCTCATATGGTGACCTTTGTATTGTATAGCTTCTCCCATTACCTAGCTACAAACTCTTTAACGAAGTAATGGAGTTTGAGCACTAGGGGCTATAGTCGTGGCATATTTCATTATAAACATCCTACATTTAGCCAGTCAATAATTGATTGTCTCATGGCGTGTAAAACCATTTTCATAGCTTAGCCTATTTACCAACTAGACGTCAGTCAATAAGGCGTTCCAACATGGCCACTTAGATGAAACACTATAATGCACCCCAGGCACATGGATTTTTTTTTTATTTTTGCAAACCAAAACGTGTCTGCCGTCTGAACAAGGCACTTATATGGTCTCAAACAAGCAATCTATGCCTACACTCAAATGTGAAGATCAAGATCTTATAAACTCTTAGGTGGTCAAAGTATCCGGACTTAACTTCACTACATTTGACAAGCCAACCTTGGTGTGTTTCGAGTTCCAACAAAGTCAGACGTATCTAAGTAGAATTTTCGTATGATGACAAAGATGGTTATCATAATCTTTGAGCCGTCATATTGAGAAGATGCAAACACCACAACCAGTTAAAGAGGCAATCTTATTCATCATATACATAGCTAGTGAGACTTCTACTCTTATCTAATTAGTGTACGAGTAACTATGTATCAAATTGTAACTTGTATGAGAATTGTTGTAACAATCCAATGTCCCTTTTAAGCTGTTGAGCACCCTTCTATGTCTTCACAAATACTCCAACTTACAAAACAGGTATGTTTCAACATATTGCCTAGTGTGTGGGTAGTGAGTAATAAAAATGACATGTTTTTATTTGTTTTAAACAAAAGGGTTTGAATGTAAGAAACCGATTAAATCTTAACATTCCATAAAACAAATTAGTTTCATCTCACAAACTTCACTTCAGTTAATTGCAAACCGATTCACCTTTGAAAAAAAGACCCCGCATGTGTCACATGGCGCATCATGCCCCCGTCTAAACGGAAATATTAGCTTTTACCTCAATTCAATCCATACACCTTCCAACTACACATTATGTACCAAACTACTATTGAGCAAACAAGCCGAGATACCATGGTCTCAATAAATCGTATAGGTTGTAAATGATTATCCATAAATCGTACATATTCATAAATCATATTATTTGCCAAAGCTTATACAGTATCCTAATTTATAAAAGTACGTATCTGTTTAAATTTAGGCAAATGTAATGTCTTAAATCAATCAAATTACTAAAGAAAATGTGAACCGGTAGTTTATTCAAATTTCCACCTTATGGGTCATCTTACCCATAACTGGGTCGCCGGATTTTACCCAACCATACAAGTTTCGCTTATTATTATCCTTTTTTTTTAATGGGGATTGAACCCCTGACATCCATGTTAATAGAATGTTAGACTCCAGGTTAGTACCACCACATCACAAGGGGTGGGGCGGCCAAGTTTCGCTTATTAAATTGCAGGGTTCACATATGATTAATCTATTGACTAGAGAAAAAAAAAATAACTGTTAAATAACTTTATCGCAAGCCGAAAGGACCGGACAACTGTTTTATAGTTTTAATATTTTCCTCTCAAGCCAAAATAACTTTAATCACAACTGTTCGATTGTTCGTGTTGAATATGATTTATAAACTATATTTTTTGAGTTTTACAAATATAAAAATTAAAATTGGTTGGGTAATATAAATAGTTAACTGCAGTTAGTTCTAAAAATAACTGTGGTTAGTGAACTGGGTTAAGTGAGTCACATATGTAATTTATAACATATGAGTTAAACCCTTTGCCATATTATGTTCATGACAATTTTATCACATAACTGTGATTATTCCCACACCACGTTACACGCGTGGCAAAATTTATCACACTATGGTGATTTGACACCCACCACATCACACTTAAAATTTATCACACTATGATGATTTGACACCCACCACGTTATACCCGTGGCAAAATTTATCACACTATGGTGATTTAACACCCACCGTCTTATACATGTGGCAATATATATTTTCCCCATTATATCACCATAACATCATTTGTATTACTTATATAATTTCACGTATACACAAGTTTCATAACACAAATAGCCTTATAGGTAATGTCACATAAAATGATCTCGTGGCAATATTTATCCCACGATGGTGATTTAACTCCCACCACGTTACACCCGTGGCAATATTTATCACATGATGGTGATTTAACTCCCACCACGTTACACCCGTGGCAATATTCATCACACGATGGTGATTTAACTCCCACCACGTTACACCCGTGGTAATATTCATCACACGATGGTGATTTAACTCCCACCACGTTACACCCGTGGCAATATTCATCACACGATGGTGATTTAACACCCAGCACGTTACACCCGTGGCAATATTTATCACACCATGGTGATTTAACTCCCACCACGTTACACTCGTGGCAATATTTATCACACGATGGTGATTTAACCCCCCACCACAATACACATACAACAATATTTATTTTCCCCATTATATAACCATAACATCATTTATATTTACTCGTATATATATATAAATCACATATACACAAGTTTTGCAACCCAAATAACCTTATAGATAATATCATATAAAATGATGTTTGGGGAGTCGTATGAACTCACTTGTACGCATAACGCCACGCTATAACCGGCTCTCTCTAGAGCTTAACCAATCCTAGCTCAAACTTGATCACCTAAAAATAATCGTAACGCCCACGATTATTTATATGTTTATATAGGTTATTTCACCGGTTATTATTTTTTTTAGGATCTAGTTTTGAACTAGATTTATTAACCACACCCAAACCAATTTGCTTGTAATTAAAATACTTAAACCCACGGCTCGTATGGCCAAACTATATAATCTCCATATTCTTATGGATTCATAAAATCCATTTCCGTCTAAACATATTACTTTTCAAAACTTGATTCCATTACAATCACTATCTCGTTGATTATCAAAATCAAATATATGACCATTCATAATTCAGTAAGTTTCACCCTTTTATATATGGATCCAAAATCCATTTAAACAAGTGTTGCACCCTTAAAATTGTCATCTACCCAAGCCAACAGCTACCAAGTAATTGCCATTTCCAAACTCCAACCCACTGTTGAAGCTTTATATTTTACCCCATTTACAATCATCAAAACAGAGTATACTTTGTTGACTAAAATCCTCCCAACTCAACATAATTAATACTAATTATATCGAAAGTTGTCTCCCCATAATTGATTTCCTTCCTCTATAACAAGTCCACGACAGACGGTTCAGAACCAAATCCGCCCACCGACGATTGTCGTTGATGACCACAACCACCTCGTTACTAATCCAAATCCCATCCTTTTATTGAGATTTAACTATCTCATTCCAGTTACATAAATAAAAACACCCCACCCAAATTAAATTTACATACCTATAGGTTATATAGAAGTTTTAACTCAAACCCGAGGCCGTTCGCCGATGATGATCATTCACCAAATTCATTGTGTAGGTTCCAACCGGTCTCCGACCAACTGGACTGGTATCGGCGTCGCTCACTTCCCACTTAATCCACTGTAGAAACCAATCGAACACCCCGACAATTATTACCCCAATACCGTCGTCGGTACTGGTTTGAACCCACCACCACCGACTTGAAGTCAAAGCCAACTGATCAACGATCACCACTATCCTGTCGGAACCACCTCTCTTTTAGAAACACCATTGTCAACCGCCAATTTCGTAGACCACTACCACCGTTATTATTTTTGTGAATGTAAATTATTAAGGAATGGTAGTCTACTGCTACATAAATCAAAGTTTGAAATTTTATACATATCCTCAACTTTCGTTGGTATTTTCTAGATTGAGGTGTAAAGGAAATTTGAGTGGTGGCACATACCTGTCTTGCACAAAAACATATATCATCCACCAATAAATTCATATTTGCACACTTGGCAAGCATAGTCCTTTCATTTTTTTTTTCATCTTTGATCCTCCATGTCTACTAATAGCATTTAGTGATGTACCAGTACCGACTAACCAAATGCAAGGAGGGTTGTCCTCCCATTTGAATTGTCCCCATAACCAAATGCCTTACTAACGTGTTCTTTCTTAATGCTTATAGTAATAATAACTTTTGTAATGTAGAAATCACCTTTCATCCAAAAAGCAATTAGATGCTAAACGTATTCATTTTTATTATTACTTTATTAAACATTTTTTTCATTTGGATTCAATCCTCAAACTACTAAATGGAAGTTTTAAATCGTTATTTTGTCATATTATGTGCCAAGAGCATGTGTAAATTGGTAAGATTTTGCTTATAAAATATTATTTTGTTATATTTGAGTACTATTGAAATGTCAAAGAGTGTATTTTTAGCCCATTGGGCCTAACTTTCGGACCCAGGTTATGGGATAGACGGGCTGTTATCGAGGCATCGAGCAAATTATCATGGGCTGTTCTAGAGCAAACAACTACTTATGAAATAGAGTAAACTATACTATACTATACGGATACTCCCTCTGGTTTTACAAAAATTGAAAATAGCCTATAAGTACGAGAAATTATACAGATAATCCAAACTTTTGTAATAGGTAACACTTATAGGCCAAACTTTTACAGTTTATAACACTTTTAGTCTAAATTAATGTTATTTGTAACACATTAAA
Organism: Ambrosia artemisiifolia; assembly: GCA_032199755.1. Taxonomy (NCBI): domain Eukaryota; kingdom Viridiplantae; phylum Streptophyta; class Magnoliopsida; order Asterales; family Asteraceae; genus Ambrosia; species Ambrosia artemisiifolia. The sequence goes on from CM063517.1 coordinate 6,137,785, forward strand.
TCCCCACATGTCATCTAATTTTAGGGACTAAATGTGTTACAAAATTGTAATAGTTTGGACTAAAAGTATTACAAATTGTAAAAGTTTGAACTATATGTGTTTTTCTCATGTAGAGACTACTTCTAAAATTTTGTAAAACCACAGGGACTAACCGTGTCCTTGACCTTTACTCTATGAAATATGCAACAAATTTTACATTTGTTACGTATGGATACATATATTTACTTACAGAGTTAATAGCCAAAATCGTCCCTGAGACTTGGTCACTTTTGCCACTTCAGGCTAAAACCCAAACCTTTTACATCTGGGTCCTTTAGTTTTATTTTTCTTGCCAAATTCGTCCCTGACAACGTTTAAGTTGTGGACTGAAGTGGCAAAAGTGACCATAGGGATGAATTTAGCAAAACCCAAACTTTTTCAGGGACAAATTTGGCAAAAAAAAAATAAAACTGAGGACCCAGATGTAAAAGGTTTGGGTTTTGGACTGAAGTGGCAAAAGTGACCAAACCTCAGGGACGATTTTGGCTATTAACTCTTACTTATACTTCGTCCTATTTTTATATACTCGATTGTAGTCTAGCTCATAAATTTTTTGGTGATTCTCTATTTGAGACCCATTAGAACCGATGGAACTGCTTAAACCCAAAATATTTCATTACTATAAAAATCAAATGTTGTCTACCCTAGATTAGATGTGTTTAAAACCCATTTGAACCGAAGGAACCGCTTAAACTGGGTTAGAGCATTTATTTTGGCTGGTTTTAGAGTAACACGGTTCAGCTCACGGTTTACATTTTGAAAACATGCTTTGACAATTTGGTCCATGGTTTCATAGCATAGACATTAGTAGGACCTTTCTTTAATTAAAAACGGCTTAGTAATTGGAGGATCAAGCCAGGATGGTGCAACCCTTAAGTAACCAAGTCACCTAAAACACGTTATTGGAGACACCACTACCCCGAAGCAAATGTTACCTTTGATGTTTTTGTTTATGATTCCGTCAAGGGAACAAAATTCCGGTAAAGGGAAAAGGGAGCAAACACACCAAACCGATACCATTATTTACCCTTCGTTGTCCTTGTAAGTCTCCCAGAACAACTAAGAGATGTTTTCATGAAGTTATGGCAGCTCACACCATGATTCTAACCTGTAACAATTATGGTAAACCTTTTCGTTTTCCAGCGACACCCTCTAACTCTTCTCACTTCCTCAACGACTAGTTTCTCAAGTTTTTACTATTCCAACAGTCTAATACAACATCAAAATCCTCAACCAGATCGGTCACAGGTCATCGGTTTTGCTACTCGAAAACCCCTACCCGGGACACTGACAACGATATTCCCGAACACGGGGGTACTAAAAATGAAAACGAAAAGCACCCGACCCGCCTTATAACAGGTAACGGTGTCATTGAGTGAAAACTGAAACGTCGCATATCTCTTGTGAAAGTGATGCATAAAAAGAAATTAATTAATAACGATACTGATTCACAGGGTGTTTGGGATTGCTTATTTAACTCCAAAAGTGCTTTTTGTTAGAAATGTTTATTGAATTATGACTTTTTTAAAAGGAGTTTCTAAAAACGTCAATAAGTTGTTTATAAAAAAGTGTTTGATTTAGCTTATTAGTGTAAAATAACTAAAAACCAAAAGTCAGGATTTCTGTCTTCTTAAAAACAGTATTTTTACCCTTATTAAAAAGTCAAAACCAAAAATGTTTTTGGTTTACACAAATAAGTTGTTTTGTAACTCAATCCCAAACAACCCATCAATAGACTATTTAAAAGTCTAAGCACTGGTTTTTATACATAGTTTAACAGATGCATTGACGAGATCAAAACCCAGCAGCAAACAAAACTTTCCTCACCTTACATCGTAATTGCTCACGAATAACATCCAAACTTCATACGCAACATCTCTCGTTGACTTTCTTCCTTTTCTGTTACATCATCCGTGTCTACTGTATTGGGGTTTATAAATCTAAACTAAACCCTAAATTAATTGAAGTAAACCAACGATGAGGAGAGTTTTTGGCGCTAAGAAAGACAAAGAACCACCTCCTTCCATCAATGATGCCTCTGAAAGGGTATTCTTTTTCTATCTCTTTTATATCACCATCCACGGGCCTGTTTAATTTGATCAATTGATGTATTTGGGGGTTATTATTTGTTTCTTTTGTTTATTAATTAAATTAAATTCTTGTTAATTATTATGATTTCAATTTGGATGCCAACGTGTTTATGCATTTAAGCATTGGAATCTGTAATATTTAGGGTTCAAAATTTCCTATATCTTATGTAAAAGCATAAAGTCCATACAGATAGGCATAATCTTCATGGAATTTGATTGTTTTTTTTTTTTTTATGATATTTCAATACTTATGAGTTATGATAAAATAAGTTCATAAGTAGATTTCTTATTTGGATGAATATTTGAAAAGCATTGAGTTCTCTTATTGATGATTTAGTAAGACTTTCAATATCTTAGTCTTGTGTTGACAGTGTCAGTAATAGAGTAGTGCCGGCGTGATGCGTCGGGGAACACATCACTTAGGTTGGTGATTTTAAGGGTGTGTATAGGGCGGTTGGAGTCGGTTTTGAGACATAACCAAAACTAAAATTTCCGATTCAGTTTTGAATCGGCTTATGAACCAAGAAAAATATTAAAACTAAACAGGCCAAAGGGCCCATCGGCACAGCTAAGCAAAGCCGCTAAGGAACTTTGTTGAGTTACTCTTCTTTATTTATAAGGGTCACGTAGAAGGACGGAAGGGTAATTTCAAGCCCATTTTAAGACGCTAAACTCCCTTTAGCGTCTTAAAATTGTGGTAAATTACCTTTTTGTCCCAAAGAGTTGTATATTAAGATAGTATAGATTTTTTTTGCTTGATTATTATTTAAATGGATGGATGCTTGATTAGTTTTTATAAATTGTTTAGATCAATAAACGAGGTGAATCCGTGGATGAAAAGATCAAACGGCTTGATGTGGAGCTTGCTCGATACAAAGAACAGATCAAGAAAACCAGACCGGGTCCTGCTCAAGAAGCTGTAAAGGCTCGAGCAATGAGAGTTCTTAAGCAGAAAAGAATGTAGGTTACTCTTTAATATGGCGACTTTGTGATGTTGCATATATTGTAGATCCATACTTGTATGATATGTGGTTTTTTTTCCCTCTAACAAGAACATTTAATTGTTATTTTCAGGTACGAAGGACAACGTGACATGCTATACAATCAAACATTCAACCTAGACCAAGTTGCTTTTGCTTCAGAAGGGATCAAAGATGCTCAGCAAACAGTACATTTTCTGATTATTAAGTTTTATTGTTACTCTATTATTTTTAAATGCCTCTTTGGCTTGTATTTCTTGTCACTCATAGATTTTGTATCTTCCAGATGTCAGCTCTGAAATCAGCAAACAAAGAGTTAAAGGGAATGATGAAAACCGTGAAGATTCAAGAAATTGATGTTAGTATTTGATCTATTTTTGCTTTCTTCGGATAATTTCTAACTGTGGACCATTTTATTTGTAGAATTTGCAAGATGAAATGATAGACATGATGGATATTAGTAATGAAATACAAGAATCTCTTGGTAGAAGTTATGGTGTGCCGGATGACATCGATGAAGATGAACTTTTGGGTGGTAAGCACACATGTTACTCTTGTTATTAATTCCCAGCATCACTTTGGTTTGTTTGGATGTTTGGTTTCCATGATAATTTTTTTTTGTTGGTGGTTACTTGGTTATGCAGAACTTGATGCTCTGGAGGCTGACATGGGCCAGGAAACTGAAGGTGAAGGAGTACCTTCTTATCTTCAACCTGATAACGAGCCCGATTTGAACGAAGAGCTCAATCTGCCATCAGCTCCAAGTGGGCACGCAGTGCCATCTGGCAGAGTTAACAATCAGGTGACTTTGAAATGCTTGTTGTCATGCGTTAGGTTGGGTTCTATTTTATCGAACGGGTCAAATCAAAATTCTTAACTAGAACGGGAACATGTCAAACGTTTTGCAAAAAAATAAATAAATAAAATAATGCATGCAATTTCATAATTCCTTGTAACTAAAAACTTTGTTTATTTTTTAAAAATCAACTATAGTTTCGACTACCCAATCTGTCAATTTTGACACTTCTACCCTGGGAGTATCAAATGATGATAATATAAAAGTTACATAATATTTATCAATTATCACACTAACATTTGCTTTACAGGCTGTGGATGAATTTGGTTTTCCTGCTGTCCCTCATGCATCGCTTCGTAATTGAGTAGATATTATCGACTTTTGGTTTGCATGTTCTTTGGATGGCTTCACATGTTTGATATTCCCTTTTTATCTTTGTAAACATTAGTGTGCATAATCTGAACATTATTGCTTTTTTTTTTTTAAGATGCAAGGTTTATGACCATTTTTGTTTGCCTTAAACCAATGTTAAGCAGTTGATTCTGTACACAGTAAGAACACCCCTTTTGATTGATATAATAAACTAAACCATCAAAGACATGTTTAAAGCCGGAACTTTGTTTGCCGGAGTTCGGCCCCCAACCCCAACAACCCAACCCCAAAAAATGCCAAGGTCTTTGTGGTAACCGTTTGACCAGCTGAAATGATGTACAGGTGAGGATGGGTTGGTCAGGTCATGTGTTAACCATGCCTGCAGTTTTAGTGTTTTTGTAACCGATCGATTCAATTATAAACGGTTTGGTTGAGAAAAGTAGTTTGTTAATTTGGTTAACAGTTGTCTCTGGACGTAGGTAAGTATGTTTATAAAAGATATAATCAAACCTTTTTACATTAGTTTTCAATTAAGGTTTAGGGTTAGAATCAAATATACAGTGAAACAAAAATATGAAGTCGTGGAAAGGGTATTAAACGGAGTCCGATTGAACTCATTCAAGTGGGCATTGGAACCGTCTCATTGAACGTTACGATCTTAGTTTTTAGGTTTTCGCTTTTGTGGACTTTAAGCTTGTAGTTTTTAGAATTTGTGTTGTATCATTGTGTCTTTTATATGGCATTGTGCCTTTTTTTCGTCATTGTGTCTTTTTACCTCAGTATTGTGTTATATTTCTCGGTATTATGTTATTTTTGTGACCCGTGTTGAATTTAGTGATTCATTGTGTTTTTTGTATCATTCTCATTTATTTACACTGTGTATAACTTGACCCTTAGTTTGGTAATTTTATACATGATCATAAAAGAAAATTAGTTAGAAATCTTTTATCTCCTGATTTCTGACATGTATATATATCTCGTTATCTTGTGGTTTAACGAATTATGTTTCATATATTGTTGTGTCTTGACACGAATCATAAACTCTTTAATACCACTGGTAAAAAAATATCATTTCTAGAAATTTGATTTTAGTAATCTAAACTATGGGTTATTGACCTATATAACTATATAATTGTTTTTCCATCATAATCATACCGTATGCGCGTAATCAAGCGAAAATTAAGTATATATACATGGTAGTTATGTGAGTGAGATCGCTTTCGTCAACCAAAAATGAAAGTTAGAAGTATCATTTGTATATTAAGTATGAGGATTCAAACAAACAATTTCATACATTATTGTCTGAATAAGGCGTATAACATTGGTTATATTGTATTCACATATATGAATTTCGTACCAAAATGGAATAATTTTAACATTTATACGACATGATAATTATAGTCGATACATGAAAGACCGTCTCATATAATACCCATCATATGGATTCCATATGGTAAATCTACTTGAGAAAAATGAAAACATTACATTTTTTTCTTAATTCTTAAGAAAAGCATGTCTTTTTATTTCACAGTTTGCCAAATTGCATCATAATAGCATGCAGATGGGCAACAAACTGCGTTGTCGCCCTTTAGAGTCGAGATGTTACTATGGATAATCCGTTGAACCTTAGCCAATAAACGGATAGCTTCCGGTACTAGGAAACCAAATGTATCAAAAGCTAGGGGACAAACGTGTGTTGGTTCTCCTCACATTACATAGAATATATCTTAATGTTGTTTTAGCTTTGACGGGGTGACAGATAAGTTTGTCTTTTGAATAAGGTTAGGATTTAGAGGGTGTTTGGGATTGAGTTTGGAAATGCAAAAGTGCTTTTGGTTAAAAGTGCTTATTGGCTTATGACTTTTTGAAAAGGAGTTTTTAAAAAAGTGTTTGGATTAGCTTTTGGGATGGGAAATGTCAAAAAGTCAATAGATTGTTATTTTTATAAGTGTTTCGCTTAACTTATTGTGAATATTGGTTGTATGGGTGATAAATTTGTAATTTTTTTCCAAAAGTCAAAAGCCAAAAGCTAGGATTTCTAACTTTTCAAAAGCTTTTCCACCCTTAAAAAGCTAAAAGTTAAACCAGAAAGTGATTTTGGGTTACACAAACAACTTATTGACTTATTAGTTTTTTCAATCCCAAACACCCTCTTAATTTCTAAAATTATGATTAATTTAATGTAATCTGAAAGCACAAGTATAATTGTGTGTATTCTTAATACGAACACGTTTTGGAAAATAAATAATGATTAATCTTATGTTTGACGGAACCCATTGACCAAAGAGTAGGATTGGTGGAGAATGGTTGTTAAGTTAGAACGACATAGAAGCAGACGGAGTATTCTAGAGGCTTCTTTAACATCATCGAACACAATATAGACCGTCTACCCCTCTCTCTTTTACAAATCACAAGTCAAGTCTTCCCAATCACCGGTACGCTTCCTTCTATACCTTACCTATTCTACGCGCCTTTCTTAGACACAGTTTTAATCCTAATCCGATTCTATTATTATTATTGTGTGTTAGATTAGATTTGTAATTTGATTTTAAACCAAAGATCCAGTCAGAATGTTTGGAAGAGCACCGAAAAAGAGCGATAACACAAAGTATTATGAGATCCTTGGAGTCCCTAAAAACGCATCACAGGATGATCTCAAGAAGGCTTATAGAAAAGCTGCTATTAAGAATCATCCTGACAAGGGTGGTGATCCTGAGAAGGTGATATTATTTAACCCTATCCTTCGTACTTAATTATTTACTTGCTCAATTTTCGAACGTAGCTTTATATACTTTTATTTTTTTAGGCTTGTTGTTGAAAGGTTATGTTATGATGTAATTTTATTTAGTAGTTGGATTAAAAACAGATATAATGTTATGAATTTAAGAATTGCTGCTGTTTAATATAATAATATTATGAATTTAAAGTGAAACATCAACTAATTAGGCTACTGTACATTGTTGTATTATTGAAAAGATGGTTTGATGAGGAAAGGGTTCAGTTTGGTTGTTGGTTAACCAAACAATCCAGGAGTGACACCTCATTAACCAATTGAATCCGAATGAACCCGATTAGTATTCCCATTGAACCTGCTGATTAACCGATGGAATATTTCTGGTTGCACATATCCTGCCCCTAACATTTGAACTCTCACTGTACAAATCATGTTATTGTTTTTGTTCTTCGTATGCAACTATGTGAAAGGTTTGATCTTGAAAACTAGCTGTCATGATGATGGTGTTTATTTGGGATGTGAAACTGTAAATGGCATTGTTTGTATGGGACATGGGTATAATTATTTTTTCATGCACCTTTTATCATTCATCCTTGATAGTTGTAAACTTGTAATTATATTCGCGATGTGTTGCCTTATCTTATAGTTTAAAGAGCTTGCCCAAGCATATGAGGTACTGAGTGACCCAGAAAAGCGTGAGATATATGACGAGTATGGTGAGGATGCCTTGAAGGAAGGAATGGGTGGTGGCGGTGGCGGGCATGACCCCTTTGACATCTTTTCATCTTTCTTTGGTGGTAGTCCTTTTGGTGGTAAGCAATCTTGATCCAGCTTTTGTCTAAAGATTTACTGTATTCTTATTTCTTAAACAATAAATTATTTGATTTTTTACTGTTGGATTCAATTAAAATGTTTTTGTAAACAGGTGGTAGCGGTGGTAGCAGCAGGGGACGAAGGCAACGACGCGGAGAAGATGTTGTTCATCCTCTCAAAGTATCTCTTGAGGATCTGTATAATGGAACTTCAAGGAAACTCTCGCTTTCACGTAATGTAATCTGCTCTAAGTGTAAAGGGTATGTTCTCATCAACTTGTGATTTTATCTTCTACTTTTCTTTATTTATGTTTTTTGTTTCTCTGACTCATGTTTCGCTTTTACAGCAAGGGTTCGAAGTCCGGTGCTTCAATGAAATGCGCTGGCTGCCAAGGTTCTGGAATGAAAGTATCTATCAGGCATCTTGGACCGTCTATGATCCAGCAAATGCAACATCCATGTAATGAGTGCAAGGGTACCGGAGAAACCATCAATGATAAGGATCGTTGTTCGCAGTGCAAGGGTGAGAAAGTTGTTCAGGAGAAGAAGGTTCTGGAAGTACATGTGGAGAAGGGCATGCAAAACGGGCAGAAGATTACGTTTCCTGGAGAGGCTGATGAAGCTGTAAGCGTTTTTTTTTTAAATTATATTTTCTATTTGAATTTGTTTATGGAGATGTTATCGGGGTCTGACTTGTTTTGTGTGATGCAGCCTGACACAGTTACAGGTGATATTGTGTTTGTGTTGCAACAAAAGGAGCACCCTAAGTTTAAGCGTAAGGGTGATGACTTATTTGTTGAGCAAACATTGAGCTTGACAGAGGCGCTTTGCGGGTTCCAGTTTGTCTTGACCCATTTGGATAACAGACAGCTTCTCATCAAATCTCAGCCTGGAGAGGTGGTGAAGCCTGGTAGTGTCCTCTGCAAGCTTATGATTTTTGTTTAAATAGTGTTTCTTTTAGGTATGCGATTTAATTGGTTTTTGATCGATTTGTAGATCAATTTAAGGCGATAAATGATGAAGGAATGCCAATGTACCAGAGGCCATTTATGAGGGGGAAGCTGTACATCCACTTCACTGTGGACTTCCCTGATTCATTATCCCCTGAACAGTGCAAGGCGTTAGAAGCAGTGCTACCACCTAAGTCTTCACAGCAGATGACAGACATGGAACTGGATGAATGCGAGGAAACAACTTTGCATGATGTCAACATTGAAGAAGAGATGAGAAGGAAGCAACAACAAGCTCAAGAAGCTTATGATGAAGACGAAGACATGCCGGGTGGTGCTCAGAGGGTACAATGTGCCCAACAATAATTCAATCAGTTTTGTATGGTTTGTCTGTCATAAGAAGAATGTATGGATGATTAAGTCGACTTTAAGCTTATTTTGCTGTGATCCTATTGCGTGTTATGAAAATTAATCATCAGATGTATTTTGTTATACTTAATGTTAAGTCTTTAATAATTGACGTATTAGTTTTGTTGAATTTGTGTTGTTGATGTAGTTTGTGATGTTAAGTGATTACTGTGGTCATAAACTATTGTGATTTCTGTATTCCAAGTGATCAGAAAATACATTCTCCGAGCCAATTAATGTATAATGGTGTGCGGTACGGTTTGGAGTAAAAAAGAAAACGGGCCAGGTTAAGATGGGTAGCATAACCACAATCGGAGATTGGAGTAAAAGAACCAATGGGTCAGGTTAGGATGGGCGGCATAAGAACACAACTGGTACCATTGCTTCTTTTTTTTTGTAGATGCCACATTACTCTGCAGTTTTTTTTAATTTAAATACATGTACCTCTTTAGATTACTTTGATTGGGGTTCTTGATTTAGCATGCTGCGCATCTGATGTTGATAGATTAGTTCTTCCATGGTAATGATAGATAGCTTTTTTCTTTAGTAGGCATCTCATTCACATCTGTTGTGTGGTGATAAAGTCAAAATTAGTAGAAGACAAAGGTCAACAGTAGTTAATAAAGTCAACTGGTTAGTAAGTTGGTTGATATCAACTTAAGGGGCTGTTTGATAGTTGTGTGAGTTTGGTTGAAGTTTCTAATCTTGAGGGACAAGTAGTGTAAACTTGAAACTATGGTTGTTAACCTGATTTGGGGGTATATAGTTGTTATGTTCCTGAATCCTGAGTTTATTTAAGGAGAGAAAGGAAAGGAAGACGTCCGGTCCTTTTCTTTTCTTTTCCCCTCTTTTCTCTTCTTATCTTTACTCTTCAAGTCTCTCCAAATTGGAAAGATGAAAATAAGGCTTCTTTAGAGGTCAAATAGGTTCATGTCTTGTATTCGTTTTTCCAATTTCGTTTTGTAATGGTAATTAGTTTCCTTCTATTTGATAGTGGGTTAGTATGTTAACTTTTTGTTACTCATTTTAAAAATCGAAGATTTTTGATGGGACAGTAAAATGAAAATCTAACATGATATCTAGCTTAAGGAATTGAAAACATATGAGGTGTGAAATTATGAAGTAACTAGGTGTATTAATACGCGCGTTGCGCGTTTTTTCACATGACGCGTTAATACGGATTTTGGTAACCGACAAAGGCATAGAGACTAACCTTGGACAATGAGAAAATACAAAAGTGGCAGCAGCTACGCGGAGAATACCAGGAATCTTCCGCGGTCCGCGGAACATGGTGGAGATGGCGCACGGTAGATGGGGTCGGTGGCCGGCTGCGTACGTTAGAGTGAAGCAGCTATTCATTTCGTGATCGTTAAATATATAGATGATAAACGGACAAAAACCGAACCCGTGCGAAATCGAGTAAAAAACGCATTATGTCGGGGGCCAAAATGACAAAAAATAAACTTAATAAAAAAGTTGGTTGCCAAAACGGGAAAAAAAAACTTAAACAAAAAGTAAAAAAAAAAACATTGTGTGGCCAAAATGAGAAAAAAAAAACTTAGCAAAAAATTTGGTGGTTAAAATGAGAAAAAAAAAAGTTAACCAAAAAAGCAAAAAAAATGTAGGGCCAAAATGAAAAAAAAAAACTTAATAAAAAAGTTGGTGGCCAAAACGTGAAAAAAAAACATAATAAAAAAGTTGGTGGCCAAAACGGGGAAAAAAACTTTAACAAAAAGTAAAAAAAAAAACATTGTGTGGCCAAAATGAGGGAAAAAAAAACTTAACAAAAAATTTGGTGGTCAAAATGAAAAAAAAAAGTTAACAAAAAAGCAAAAAAAAAATGTGACAAAAATGAAAAATGTGAAACTACACTATTTAAATTAGAAGGTCTATTATATATATAATAATTGGAATTTTTTTTAAAATAATATCATGAGTATTCATAGTAGCTTCGTGGTTCGCATTAATATAATTTTAACTAAATGCACCTTTAAGTCATAAAATTTAAGAATCTTCTACAAAACATCCCAAACATCAGTCTAGTGTTTATGATATTCAATTAAATAGTACTTTTTTGTTCATTTTGTATTACATGTTTTCTATTACAGGGGGACGTAGCACTCCTCTGGTCATGCTTCTAGGCTACCGTTGCCGATTAGCAACACCATCGCCAACCCCCGGCAACGGTCTTTGTGGGTCTCGGCAAGAAGTAATTGAGGACCATTTTGCTAAAATTTATTAATTTTCGACCGTTGTCAGCGATCAAATAGTTGGCAATGGTCATTTTTTTTAATTTTCTAATTTTTAATTTAAATCTTATAATTTGAAACCTCTATGTATCTTCCAAACCTCACTATATCCTCCACTCCAAATCAAAACCAACAATCAACATCAAAACATATACTCACCAACTAAAGCTATGAATCAATAAAAAAATTTGGTTGCTTGTTCGAACATCAATCCCGAGGAGCGGGTACGAGCAAATGAGGTGGTGGTTCTAGGTGCTGCCAGTAATTTGGTGGTTGATCCAGGGTTCCTTGGAGTGTTTTTGACGTGGAATAGTAGGAGTGTTCAGTGCTAGGGTACTTACCCTAGAGTGCCTCTTCCCCTTCTTACGCTCACAACCAATAGAAAATATAAAATATACTTATAGGGATGATTAGTGAGTCCGCATATTTGAGAACTCCTTTAACTTTCCCTCAAATTTTAAGCATGGGGTACGAGGATGAGGACCCCGATGTGGAGTGAAAAATAAGAAAACTTTTGTATTTTCTCTAATTTTTAGAGATATAAATGGGGAACCAAATGGGAATGCACCATCTTTCTCTCTCTCTTTTTTTTTTAAGTGTGTGGATGTAAAAAACTAATAACAGTTATGAAAAAAAAATTATAATAGCAAAATCAAAAAAATATTTATAATTGACAGTTTTCATTGTAGTTCATCATACAAATTAACCGTCATCTTCATTTCCTCTTCTCATAACTCACCCTAAACGATGGTGACTCCGTTTACAGCAGTACTTATAGTACCACTAGCGTCAATGATACTACTCTCTACGTCAGTCGACTGCGTCACACACACTGTGGGTGACTCCGTTTGGTCGATCCCACAAACCGAAGGCTTCTATAACAAATGGGCGTCTTCTCGCCTTTTTCGCCCTGGCGACGTTCTCTGTATGTGTTTAACTATAACTATACTTACTTATCCTTCAAATCACTTAAACTGTCCGTTCTTTTGTTTAACTTGAATAAAATTACGTGTAGATTTTGAATTTGATCCAGACATATACCACGTGATGCGCGTGCAGAATTGGGAGTATCAGATGTGCGAGACCAACATTGTAATTCCATGGGAGGTTTACGATGAGGGGAAGGCTTGGATTACTTTAACAGAAGATATTACGCATACTTACATATGCAATGTGTTAGACTACTGTTCGTTGGGGTTAAGAATGGAGTTAAGGGTTAACAAGAGCCGTTCACCATGAGGCATGCATGCATCTTTCATTGTTTTTTTTTTAAATAGGGTTTTGTTATGAACATGTGCTATTGTATCTTTGAAGTTGATAGTAATTGGGTGTTTGGATTTTCGTTTGTTAGTACTAAACTAATTTAGTTTTTTCGATTTCATGGATAACTTGGATGACACCACTTATCATCGAGATGTCCCTTTGCAGAAAGTAAATTAACTAATTTGCTAAAATAGACTTTTTTGCCCTAACTAATTTATTGATTAGAATTAGTTGTACGGATTTGGTTCAAATGAGAACCTTTCCCCAAATTGAGAACTGAGAGAACCATTCTGGGCCACACATTTCTCTAAGGCAAAAAAAATTTTTATTTTTTTTATTTTTTTTTTTTTTTTTTTTGCAAAAATCGCTGCTTTATATGTAAGAAAATTTTTTTTTATATTTTTTTTGTATTTTTTTTTCAGTATACACATGTGTATAATTGCATTATACACATATGTATAATGCAATATACACATACATATAACTGAAATATACACATATGTATAGCTGAAAAATGCTATATACACATATGTATAAATGAAAAAAAAATACAAAAAAAATAAAAAAAAAATTTCCTTGCATAAAAATGTGCGATTAAAGCAAAAAAAAAAAAAAAAAAAAAAAAAAAAAAATTTTTTTTTTTTTTGCCTTTATATGAAATGTGTGACCCAGAATGGTTCTCTCAGTTCTCAAATAGGAGTTGGTTCTCTTAGGATCCCTACCCTTAGTTGTACTATTTCAAGACATTTTTAATGCAATACAATCGACATAAAAATATGAAAAATTGTTTACGCCCATGTTTTTACAAGTATTTATATTCTTAATGGGAAGTTATTCAAACAAATCCATCCATTGTAGTGTACACACAATTTATAGGCTTATCATTTTTAAAACCATCCTCTATAGTAATAATATACTTGCTCATTCGGGATCCACTTGCTAGTTTTCAACTACGAGATAGACCACTTACATGTGCCATTTTTTACAAATAGATTAGAAAATATTTCAATTTATTATTATTATGAATTTTGTAGTTACAGAATCCACTTGACGCATAACATTCTTATTAATAGCCCCAACTGATATATACAATTCATTATCTACAATTTTACACATATTATACCATAAAGAAAATATTTCATTGCTGTTTTGAATTTTAGAATAGTCCAAGTGTATATACCAGAACTAATAGATAAATGTTACAAAGTAAACAACTTAATAAATAAAGGAGGGGAAAATGACCAATATAGCCCGTTGACCGGGCCATTTGCACAAATGAACCTTGCACCCGTCTTAGGAGAGACGGGACACGGCTCCCAATGAGCCTGAACCGTCTCCCAAAGGGGCTTCCCGTTTCAGCCAACAGACGACCGCCACGTGGCGTTGTTGATCCCGAGGCTGAACCGTCTCTCTCCCCAGACGGTTCACACTTCCCCATGCCGTCTCAAGCCGTCTCGGGAACCGTCTGAACCGTCTGAAAATTGTATATAAATACCGGATTTCATTTAACAAAATTTGCACCAACCACCCTCTCCAAACCTTTCATCTTCCAAAATGTTTTTTGGTTTGCCAACCGAAGCCTACCGGCTTACGAAAATAATGTCCGATTACTTGGATTGTTGTTTCATCTGCGTACGACTACTTGGATTGTTGTTGCATCTGCGCGTGGGTTAACCCGTGTAATTTGCATCTACAATGTGGTAGTCTATTTTATTTGCAAGAAGAGTTCTTTGTCTATGTAGCGCACATACACCATTCAAACAAAGTTCTTAGTTCTTAGCAAGTAAATTTAGGAAGTTTGTTGTAATAGTATAGTTTGGGAAGTTTGTTGTAATAGTATAGTTTGTTTATTGTTATTGTAATAGTATAGTTTGTTTATTGTTGTTGTAATAATATTGTTATTGTAATATTAACGAAATATTTACTTTTATATAAAAAAACACTAAAAAAAACATAAATAAACATTAATAAAAAAAACATAAATAAAATTCGATTACAAATAAACTAATTAAGATAATCCCTCATCATTTGCCAGGCGGACAAATGTTTAAATTCTTTGCCCTCCCCGTTTTTATACTGTCTTTTGGAGTGTCGAATTGACGTGTCTTCGGGAAAGCCATGGGGTACCAACTGAAGTGTCGCGTTGTGGTACCCGTTGAAGATTTGACATTTCGTTGTCAAATCATTCAATTTCCGGCTAAGAGAGTCCGTTGTCCGGTCAGACCCTCCAACCAGCCGGTTATACTCGTGTTGGATACGAAACCATTTGTTCGTTTGGTGGGTGCTCTCTTCAACGTGGCGCCAAGCTGATACAAGTGCAATCTCTTGTTCTTCTGTCCATCTTTGGGGTGCCATTTCTGTTAGACGGTGGTGGTGGACGGTGTGGTTGTGTGGTGGTGCTGCTACTGTTAGACGGTGGTGGTGGTGGTTTGGATAGTGCTGCTACTGTTAGACGGTGGTGGTGGTTTGGATGTTCTGACGGGAGACGGGACACGGTATTTATAGGTGGTGACCTGGACAACCGAAGCGTCGGTCGAACCATCGGGACTCACCGGAGACGACGTCTCGGGAGACGGCGAGTCACCATTGTAAAATGTGACCCGGCTTCAGACGGTTCCCGAAAGACCCGAAAGACGGTTCCCGAAACACTTTGAGCCGGTTCAGACGGTTCCCAAGACGGCTTGAGACGGCAGGGACAGCCTCGGGATCAACAACGACACGTGGCGGGAGACGGTTGGCTGAAATGGGAAGCCCCTTGGAAGACGGTTCAGGCATGTTGGGAACCGTGACCCCTCTCTCCAAAGAGGGTGGAGAGGGCTATTTGTGCAAAACGCCCGGTCAACGGGCTATTTTGGTCATTTTCCCATAAATAAATATATTCTTAAACCTTGTCTACCTACCAATTATCAATCATCCATTCTTAGAAAAATCATCACCACCCAAGAGCAATCCCCTTCTCTATTTTACTCTCCATCTATAAATTAGAAGAGCTAGAACACCTTGACATTCCATCCTCTATTTTCCCTTATATCTCTAAATTATGTAGTAGAGACTAGCACCAAGTCTCTATAATTAATAGTTCACTATTCATTATTTTTTAAATTGTTGTGAGCGTGTAACTCATATAAGTCTCTAACTATGATTGTAAGGTGATATAATCGCACACCAATATAGCATCATAGTATATGTTACATATTCTAAATAAGTTTATAACTATATTTTTAATTAAAATGGAAACATTCGTTGTATGCAGAGAGACCCAAGAATATGAAAGTGATATTTATTTGATATATCTAAATTGCTTTAGTTCTTTTATACCTTAGTTAATTTTATTTTTGAATAGTTTCAAATTCTAACAAAATGTTGTAAAAATGGTTTAGTTACTACATTTTCTGAACTAATATTATGATAGTTTTAGAATTTAGAAACGGATATAAAATTGATGCACGAGGCTTCCAAATATGCTAGGTCCGGACATGTTAAGCCTATTTATGCCTGATGTGCGCATTCTTGTCGAATGTTTTTGCAAGAATTTATTTCCACGACTTAAATCCATAACCTCTAGTCACATGAAAGCAACCTTACTTTTACCCCAAGATTTGCCCCTAGAATATGTAATTGGTGAAGAGGTATAAGCAATTATACCGCAGCTCAATATGTCAAGGCACGGACTAAGCTCTAGACGGAGCAAAGCACCATCACCGTAAGTAAGTACAGTACTCGGCCGCAGGTCAACATAGACCGAAGGATAGTACAGTACTAGTCCGAAGTATAGTACAAAGCCTTGTTGACCACTATAAATACCCTCATTAAAGTACAAAAAACACACGAATGCTCTCACTCCGCACCACACTTTCTCTCTCTACTTTCTCTCACTAAATAAATACTTATCCTCACGCCGGAGGGTGGTTACAGAGAGGCCCTCCCTCCTCCTCTGTAACGAGCCTAACGGTTTGTTGACTTGTGCAGGCTTTAGCTCAGGTTAAAGACAACTCAGATCCAGTTCCCTCGGCCATACCTAGTACCGCGCTTCAGGTTCGGCCACTTTTTGGATCTTCAATTGGCGCCATCCGTTTGCACAACCGTTTTCTATAATCCTTGTGGTTAAAGATTTCGACGGTTTTTCCCATGGCGGCTTCATCTGAAGGTTTCATCATTGAAGACGTAACACACACTGAACTTGAAACGGAGGTCACTGCTGTCACGACCTCTATGGCTGCTGTCTCGTCAGTAGGACCTTTTAACACGGACGGACGTCCTATGTCGTTACAAGGATCGGTGGAAAATACCCTTCTTAAAAACCAAGATAACAACCTAGAATTTGACAATGATTTCCTCTCAAGAAACCGTGACTTCTTATTGCAACTAAAGACACAGCAGGAGAAGGAAGCTATGCTCAAAAGTTTACAGGTAAACTTGTTCTCCATCGACGGACCCCAGGCGTCCTCCGGACCTACTCCAGGTTTGGTCTCACAAGCCACCTACTCTACTGTGGTAACAACTCCCAACTTCGCCACTGTGCAAGGAAGCTCTCTCCCTGCAGGTTACCGAACCATGACCCATCTGGTCAATCCCTCAACTGAGAAACCAGTCACCACGTCCGCAGAAGATGATCTGACCGCTCCCTATCGACCAGCCTATATGGCTGCCTACTCCAAGTTTGCTCCCAGAATAGCTAGCGCCCCCCTACCAGCAAAGCTTAAGATGCCTGTCACGGTAAAAAAATACGATGGTACCACAGATCCTGATGACCATGTTTTCGATTTTGATGGAGCGGCAGAGATTGAACTATGGCCCATGCCCGCATGGTGCCACATGTTCGCTCAAACCCTCACAGGGGCAGCTAGAGTTTGGTTTGATGGGCTGCAGCCTGGAGAAATAGCTAATTGGACCGAGCTCCGTCGTGTGTTCTTGCAAAATTTCTCCCAACAGAGACGATGTTCAAAAGACATCACAGAAGTACACAACATTCGCAGGAAAGATGGAGAGACGTTGGAAAGGTTTATCGACAGGTTTAGTAAAGAAAGCATGCAGATCAGTGGTGCAGTGGACCAGCTGCGGATATCAGGGTTTTGCCACGGTGTCCGCAATAACCAGTTGGTAGAAAAGCTGCATGAAGACCTCCCGAAGACTATGGAGGTATTAATGGAGCGAGCACGAGCTTTCGCTCGTGGAAAAAATGCGTGCAGCCAGACATACGATAATGAATATCGTTCCACGTCGAGAAACAACTCCTGGAAAAAGGGATCAGGGGCCCCAAGCACAGATCGCGGAAACTCATGGGGAAAAAGCAGGCCGCAGCCTTACTCCAGAAACGAAAAAAGTTCTGTTAGCCGGAGCACCCCTCCACACAGGGGGGGAGGTTATTCTGAACTACTAAAAACCCCCAGTGAGATACTTAGCACAGAGAATATCGATTTCCCCAAACTTCCGAGACAGAAGCCCACGTCCGATAAGCACACTAAAAAATACTGTGACTATCATCGGGCCCGAGGGCATGATACTGACGAGTGTTGGTCTTTAAAGCAAGAAATCGAAAAAGCTCTAAAAGCTGGAAAGCTGGCACATTTGGTAAAAGATATCAAGGAAGGTAAAGCCAGTACCACCCACATCGCTAACCCCAATGATCAGGCCGGAATACACATGATTCGTGCCTTGGCCAAACAAGGAACAAAAAGAAGCAATGATCACGTCGCAGCATGGATGTCGCAGCCCATAGCATTTCCATCTGTTTCACCCAATGATTACAAAGAGGGACCAATTATAATCTCCGGGATAGTGGCAGGACATAAGATACACCGAATATACGTTGATGGAGGAAGCGCCTCGGAAATCATGTACCTCCAGTGCTTCCAACAGTTAGCCGAGGCTTCCCAGCAAAAGTTGATTCCTGTCTCCATGCCTTTGATAAGTTTCTCTGGGGAAATAGTACAGCCGGTGGGGCAGCTCTCCTTGCCCGTAACATTCAGTTCCGGAGCCTGCCAAAGAACGGTCATACTGACCTTTCTAGTGGTAGGGTCCAGATCGGTACACAATGTTATCTTAGGGCGGCCGGCAATGAAAGCCTTTGGGATGGTAACATCTACCATACATGGTGCCTTAAAGTTCCCAACCGAGCAAGGTATCGCAACCCTTGAGTCAGAAGCAGGGCTCTCTATTTCCGAAATTCGACAATCCTCGGACACAGCAAGAGATCCGGACGATCCAGGAAATTCCGGATCAGCCCTAACTGAAAAATGGTCAATCCACCCGAGGTTTCCAGAGCAAAAAATCTTAGTTGGAGCACAACTTCCGACCTTAGCTCGGGAAGCACTGTGGAAGTTACTCTCTAACTTTCTGGATGTCTTCGCCTGGGAAAACTCGGATATGACGGGGGTACCCAGGACGTTGGCCGAACATAGGTTAAACACATATCCCGGAGTTAAACCGGTGGCTCAGAAGAAAAGGAGCATGGCTCCAGATCGTGTAAAAGCCATTGCGGACGACGTTCAAAACCTATTAAAAGCCGGCATAATCCGTGAGGTACGATACCAGACGTGGGTAGCCAATCCCGTCCTGGTAAAGAAACATGACGGGGCCTGGAGGATGTGCGTAGATTTCAAGGATCTCAATAACGCATGCCCAAAAGATTGCTACCCCTTACCGGAGATTGATGTAAAGGTGGATGCCGTAGCTGGGTTCAGATTAAAGTGTTTTCTCGATGCCTATAAAGGGTATCATCAAATTCAAATGGCCGAAGCCGATGAAGATAAAACAGCGTTCGTTACAAACGGAGGCTTGTATTGTTATACAAAAATGCCGTTTGGACTAAAAAATGCTGGAGCCACATACCAAAGATTGATGGACGCAGCATTCAAAAATCAGATAGGAAGAAATTTGGAAGTCTACGTGGACGATGTTGTCATCAAAAGTGTCACGGAAGATACAATGATAAAAGACATCGCCGAGACATTCGATAAGCTACGAGAGATAAACATGAAGTTGAATCCCAAAAAATGTTCTTTCGGCCTAGAAGAAGGAAAGTTCTTAGGGGTCCTGATGGCTCGAGATGGAATCAAGGCTAACCCAGAAAAGGTTGAGGCTGTGCTTAAAATGAAACCACCCCGCTGCCTGAAAGAGATGCAGTCCCTAAATGGACGGCTGGTAGCTCTACACCGGTTCCTTGCAAAAGCTGCAGAAAGGACGTTGCCCTTTATGAATGTCTTAAAGAAAAGCTTGGGAAAAGAGCAATTCGAGTGGATGATGTATTGTAAAATACATCTATTTCCAGTGTAAAGTTTGTACAGTTTTCGAGTCATTTAGATAGTATTTTTAATAGTTTTAGGGTTGTCATTGTCTATTTTATTTATTTTAGGTCTTTATAGATTTTTATTAGTTTTGGGTATTTTTTAGTGTTTATCTATTTTATTTTATATTTTGTAGGTGTTCATAGACGTTGAAGCGAAACGAGCAACTTTGGTCGAGTCAAAAACACCCAAGTCTAGAGCACCGAATAATAATAATAATAATAATAATAATAATAATAAATATAAATAAAGAAATAAAGAAATAAGGCACGAGCCTTTTGGGCCTATTATGGAGGAGGGCTCCATCTTGGAGCTTTATGATTATCTTCAAAAAGCCACTAGCGAAAAAAAAATAAGGAGGGCACAAGAAGGCGATATTATTATTCTTTTTTTCGGAACTCCGAGAGATTCGAAGAAACACAGCAGCCGCATAACAGTGAAGAGAAGAGGAGCAGCGAATAAAAAAAGAGGGCAGCGATAATTCTTGGAGAGACACACAGGAGCACAGCAACAAATATTATTAGGGAGGCAAGCCAGGGATCAAAGGTTCTAAGCCAGAGAGCGATTATTCGGGTGTCAATCATTCGGTTTTTTCGTTCCTTTATTATCTTTATTCTTGACAATGATTGCTGAATTTTTATTTGTCTTTGTTTCTATTTTCAAGATGATTATTGGCTAAAACTTTTATAGCTACCTAGACTAAGACAAATAACTATGTTTTGATTTGCGTTTTTCTATGGTTTTTGGAACTTGTTTTGGATTTATGATTCAGTAAAGATTTTGATTTCTCTAGATCTGGTGTATATGCGTATCTATTATTTTTTAATTGTCACTTATTCACTCCACTTGCACTTTTGTGAATGTCTTTCATGTATGAGTGCTAGTTAGGTTGCAGACTGTGTGTAGCAACTAGTTTATGGTCAATAGTCGCGAGTTTACCATAGGAGTGATATTTGATGGTTAGAAGATTTTAGGTATTCTTCCAAGTTCAATAGCTGTGAGGTGAGGGCTTGTTGGTATGTCTAGGTTGTTAAATTGCTAGGTTAGAGGCTTTGTGAGAAGATCTGCCTAGTTTCCCTTTCAATTCTTGCATATCAAGTTAGATCTAGGCTTCAATAATTACCCCTTGCACCTAGTGTAGTGAGGCTTTCGCGCTGTGAGGTAGATTGTCTAGCGGGTACTCGATCATAAGAGTTAGATAACCTGTGAGGGTTTGTACTCCAACCGGTAGTTTAACAGCACAACAATATTCTAGGGTATCCCCTTGAGAAGGGTCGAGGGTGTCTAGTTTATTCTTGATGTTTAGTATTTTAAGATCCCGGTTCCAAATCAGTTCCATAACCATAGAAGCTTATCAGGCATAGTTAGGAGTCTGGTCTAGGTAGTGTCTTGTCATATCTGAATTCAGCTCAGTTAAGTTCTCGTCTTTAGTTCAGTTTAGTTAATTTTAGTTATTATTTATTTTATTGCATTTTTATTTTTCAGTAAAACCCCCCTTTAAAATAATAAAATAATTTAATAGATATTTAGGATAAGTAATCGAGTCTAGTTTTCGTTTTCCATTAGAGTCTCGTGGGTTCGATATCCGGACTTACTTTAGCTATACTAGAGTCGATAGGTTCACTTGCCTGTCAGTAGTTTAGTTTTAGAGAGTCTAGAGTATTACTAGGTGTCTAGTTTTAGGTTTAATTTAGTTATTTTTATTAAACTACTTTTAGCACATCAAGTTTTTGGCGCCGTTGCCGGGGACTCTTGGCGATTGCGTTAATTAGCTTTGATTGAGCTTATCTGAAATATCTGTGCTATTTGTTATTTTTATTTTAGTTTATTTTTATTTTTATTTCGAGTCTTTTCTATTTTTCTTAGTTTCTTTTATTTGTTATTCTCTTACCTCTTTTATTGTCTACTCTGCAGTTTTATGCCAGTTACTCGTTCAAGGAGCAAGTCAGCTGCAGCAGTTAAGCTTGAAGAGGTAAGTTCTTCTAGCTCTAGTTCTTCTAGGTCTTCTAGTTCGTCTTCCCCACCACCCAGTCCACCACCAAACCTTCCCCAAATGGCTGAACGTCGCACTGTCCACCAACAATCCACCCTGGGTTTTACGGGAGTTAACTCCCCTATTACCATCCCAGCCATCAACAATGAGGGGTCCTGGCAGATACCCTCCTACATCATGACGGCCATTGGTAACACCTGTCAATTCCATGGCCGCGATGATGAGGATGCCCCGGCCCACATAGCCCGTCTGACTCGCATCATAGCTACCTTTAAGCTACAGGGTGCCTCAGATGATGCTAAATTCCTCCAGCTGTTCCCATTTTCCTTAGCTGGTCGAGCCGCCACTTGGCTCGACTCTCACCCTACCGACACTTTTAACACTTGGGATGCCCTCAAAGAAGCTTTTCTGAATAAGTACTTTCCCCCTAGCAAGGCCTCCCGCCTTCGCGATCAGATCCACTCGTTCCGGATGGAACCTGATGAGCCTTATTATCTTGCATGGGAGCGTTTTCAAAACCTGCTTAGCAGGTGCTCCCAACATGGTCTGACTGATTGGGCCCTTGTAGAGAAATTCTACAATGGCTTAACTTATGAGGCAAAGAACCGTTTTGACACTTCTGCAGGCGGCCACATGATGGGTAAGAAAACTGCGGCCGAATGCAATGACTTATTTGAAAGTTTTGCCCAGACAGACCATGAGCAGCGGACATTACTCAGGAATTCTATTCCTGCACCTAGTACCACCTCACCAGCTCGAGGTGTTCACCAAGTCACATTGGATACTAGTGTGGCTGCTGCTTTAGATGCACTGACTAAGGAAGTGAAGGAGTTAAAATTGAAATCTGAAAAATGTGAGATGTGTAGGGGAGGGCATGCTACTTCTGAATGCCCTTTGATTCATCAAAATGAGCAGGTGGATTTTGTAGGCGGTCAGAACCGCGGGTCAAATAACTCTTATGGAAATTCTTACAACCCAGGTTGGAGGAATCATCCAAACTTCAGCTGGAAATCTTCCAGTAATCCCCCTGGTTTCTCATCAAACTCTACTCATAACCAGGGGCAGGGTCAGTATTCGGGTGGAAATTCGGGTGGAAATTCAGGTAATAATGTAGGTTCGGGTACTGAGGGTGGTTTGGGTAAAATAGAAGAGCTTTTAACCCAATTAGTAGCTAAAGATGCCCAGACCCAGAAAACTCTAGCAGAGCATGACACCTTATTGAAAAATCAGGCTATGCTCTTGAAAAATCACCACTCTGCGTTCTTAGATCTTCAGCGTACCGTTGGTGACATTGCTAGGCAGTTGGAAGAGCGGCCCCAAGGTCAGTTCTCGGGTAGTACTCAGCCCAACCCAGCCGCCCAACTGAAAGCAGTCACCACTCGTAGTGGTAGAAGGGCAGAGAGAGTTAGTGAGCGGGTAGAGAGTGAGATAGAGGAGCAGGTAGATGAGGAAATAGAGATGGAGGCTCCTAGTAGGGTGCAACCTAGGCTAGTCCCAGCAAGTACCGCACCAAATAGTGAGCCTCAGATAGAGAAAGTTGTAGGTAGGACACCCACACCGATTAGGCCTACCCCTGAGATTGATCCTTCTCGTCTTCCATACCCTGCCCGCCTTAGGAACCAGAAATATGCTAAGGAGTATGGACATTTTCTTGATATGTTTAAGCAGCTTAAAATCAATCTCCCGTTCATTGAGGCCCTCCAGCATATGCCTAAATATGCTAAATTCCTTAAAGATCTTCTGAAAAGGAAAGATAGGCTGGGGGAGGTCTCAAACATTCCATTGACTGCGGGATGTTCTGCGGTGGTTTTGAACAAGCTACCGGAGAAATTGACAGACCCCGGGATTTTTACAATCCCGTGTATGTTTGGTAGTGACACTCAAAACCACGCGTTGGCAGACTTAGGTGCTAGTATCAACCTGATGCCTTATTCTCTTTATGAGAAACTAGACCTAGGTGACCTGACCCCAACGCGCATGACTTTATCCCTTGCTGACCGATCAGTCAAATATCCACGGGGCATTGTGGAAAACTTGTTGGTGAAAGTTGATAAATTTGTTTTCCCCGTGGATTTCGTTATTCTTGACATGGAGGTAGACGACAAAGTACCTCTAATTTTAGGCCGTCCGTTTCTGCGTACCGCCAAGGCACTCATTGATGTCTTTGACGGGAAGATCACTCTACGCGTAGGAGATGAGACGGTCACCTTTGAGATCGTCAAATCCATGAGATACCCTGGTAGTCAAGACGATTTTAGCGGTCCCACTGACTCTGTTTACTTCATAAATTCCTTTATCTCTCGTGTGGACCGATGTCTTGATTACATCTGTGGGGGTGATTTGGTAGTTGAAACCCATGAGGAGGATGTAGGTTTGTTTGAGGATGAGGCCCCTTTGTTTCCTGAGGCATTAGAGATTAGTGAGGTTCGTGAGGAGAGTAGTAAACCTTCATTAGAGATACCACCGCCTTTAGAACTTAAGGTTTTACCCTCTCACTTAGAGTATGCCTACTTAGGGGAGAATGCTAGTTTGCCCGTCATTATTTCATCTAAACTGACGGAGGAGGAGAAGAGTCGGTTGCTTGATGTGTTGAAGGCGCATAAGCAAGCCATTGCATGGAGGCTCTCTGACATCAAGGGCATCAGCCCTACATACTGCACCCATAGGATACTCATGGAGGATAATTATAAGCCTGTGGTGCAGCCTCAGAGACGCCTAAATCCGAACATGCAGGAAGTAGTTAGGAATGAGGTTCTTAAGCTTATGGATGCTGGTCTGATCTATCCCATCTCTGATTCCCCGTGGGTGAGCCCGACTCAGGTTGTCCCTAAGAAGGGAGGGATGACTGTGGTTACTAATGAGAAGAATGAGCTCATTCCCACTCGTACTGTTACTGGTTGGCGTGTCTGTATTGATTATAGGAGACTGAATGACGCCACCAGGAAAGACCATTTCCCTCTCCCCTTCATTGATCAGATGTTGGAGCGTCTGGCAGGGCAGCAGTTTTACTGTTTCCTTGACGGATTTTCAGGTTATTTCCAAATCCCCATTGCACCGGAGGATCAGGAGAAGACCACCTTTACATGCCCCTATGGCACTTATGCGTATCGTCGCATGCCGTTTGGGTTATGTAACGCTCCGGCCACCTTTCAGCGTTGCATGATAGCTATCTTTCAGGATATGATTGAGACATCTATGGAGGTTTTCATGGATGATTTTTCGGTTTATGGTAGCTCTTTTGATGTTTGTTTGGTTAACTTAGAGAGGATGTTAGAGAGATGTGTAGAGTCTAAGTTAATGCTGAATTGGGAGAAATGTCACTTTATGGTGACTGAGGGGATAGTTCTAGGACATAAGATTTCTAGGGATGGTATAGAGGTTGATAGGGCTAAGATTGACACCATTAGTAGGCTTCCACCTCCGACCAATGTCAAGTCCATCCGTAGTTTTCTTGGTCATGCGGGCTTCTATCGTAGGTTCATTAAGGATTTTTCCAAAATCACTCGCCCCATGACCCGTCTTCTTGAGAAAGACGTTCCTTTTGTCTTTGATGAGGAGTGTCTTAAGGCTTTTGAGTTTTTGAAGGAGCGGTTGGTGAGTGCTCCTATCTTAGTTTCACCCGACTGGAGCTTGCCTTTTGAGCTCATGTGTGATGCGAGTGACTACGCAGTCGGGGCAGTCTTAGGGCAGAGGCGTGAAAAACACTTTCATCCTATCTATTACGCCAGTAAGACCCTTAATGATGCTCAGGAGAATTACACAACTACCGAGAAAGAGCTCTTGGCGGTTGTGTTTGCTTTTGATAAATTTCGTTCTTATCTCGTGCTCTCCAAAACCACCGTCTTTACTGATCACTCGGCTTTGCGGTTTCTTTTCGCAAAGAAGGACGCCAAACCTCGTCTAATTCGGTGGATTCTTTTGCTTTCTGAGTTTGATATTGAGATTAAGGATAAACGGGGAGCAGAGAACGTGGCTGCGGATCACCTCTCTCGTTTAGAGGATCCGAGTAGGGAGGAGATTCGTGAGGAGGCGATTGGAGACAAATTCCCTCACGAGTCCATTGATTTTGTTGAAGCTGAGAAGCAGGGTATGCCATGGTTCACTGATTTGGCAAATTACCTTGCTCATGGGATGTTGGTAGAGGGTATGAATACCCAACAGCGTAAGAAGTTTCTTAGAGATGCTACTAAGTATGTGTGGGATGACCCTTTTCTGTTTAGAATAGGTGGTGATAGGATTTTAAGGAGATGTGTTAGTAGAGAGGAGGGACTAGAGATTATTAGGCATTGCCATGAGAGTCTCTATGGAGGGCACCATGCTCATCACACCACTGCACAAAAGGTCTTTGATAGCGGTTTTTATTGGCCTACTGTGGTGAAGGACGCCCTCGATTTCGTGAAGCGGTGCGACGCTTGTCAACGCACCAGTAACATTTCATCCAAGGATGAGATGCCTCAGAACCCGATTCAGGTTCTTGAAGTTTTTGATGTCTGGGGCATTGATTTCATGGGACCGTTCCCCATTTCTGGAGGGAACCGGTACATCCTCGTGGCCATTGATTATGTTTCAAAGTGGGTGGAAGCGCAAGCTTTACCTACTAATGATGCCCGAGTGGTGGTGAAATTTTTGAAGAAGTTGTTCACTCGGTTTGGTACTCCCAAGGCACTCATTAGTGACCGTGGAACGCATTTCTGTAACACCATGATGGAAAAGGTGTTATCGCGCTATGGGGTCACTCACCGTTTATCGACCGCTTACCATCCCCAAACAAGCGGTCAAGTGGAGAATGCAAACCGAGGAGTTAAAAGAATTCTAGAGAAAACCGTTGGGAAAAGTCGGAAGGATTGGTCCGACAAGTTAGATGATGCGCTTTGGGCGTTTAGGACAGCTTATAAAACGCCATTAGGTACTACACCTTTTATGATTGTTTATGGTAAAGCGTGTCATCTACCCGTTGAGTTAGAACATCGAGCTCTTTGGGCCCTTAAAGCGGTTAATCTTGATCTTACCGAGGCCGCTAAGAGACGATTTTTCCAGCTTCATGAGTTGGAGGAGCTTCGGGATGCAGCATATGCACGGTCATTGAGCATTAAAGGGAAAACTAAAGAGTTGCATGATAAGAGGATCAAGAAGGTGAAGGAGTTTAAAAAGGGAGATAAAGTGCTTTTGTATAATTCACGGTTGAAGTTGTTCGCAGGTAAGCTTAAGTCCAAATGGGCAGGTCCATACACAGTTAATGAGGTTTTCCCATATGGCACAGTCGAATTACTAAATGATGCAGATGGAAGCACTTGGAAGGTTAACGGTCATAGGCTTAAGCTTTATATCGGAGGACCGTCAGACCCGACAGAGAAGGAGGAAACTCCTCTCGAGACCCCTTAGGATGAGAGATGGTTGAACCTTGGGAAAAGTCCCAAGTGTAGAGTTTGTAGAGGTTTATTTTCCTTTAATTTTTAGCTAATTTTATGTTTTTGTTTGTGTTTTGCGTCGTTTTTTCGGTTTTGTGTTTGTGTTTTGAAGTCATGTTGCAGGAATTTATAGCTACATTGGAGAGGAAAACATAGAAAATACAAAGACTCCAGGTAACTTAGTCAAATTTCTAAACAAATTGGGTGTTGGAATGGGTAAATGAAAAACTCAAAAAATTTTCTAAGGCATGGAAGCCAACATTCTTTCAACTTTCTGTGAAAAATGACTCACCGTGCTACGCGACGAGACCCCCACCCCCTTGGTCGCGTGACGCGGCGTGTTACAAAAAAAAAAAAAAAAAAAAAAAAAAAATCGAGTTCTTCTTCTTTCTCTGCACACCTTCTTCAACCAAAACAAACCCTCACCTCTCCACCTCCACCACACCACCCCCTCCGCCTCCCACCTCCGACACCTCCGCCTGCAACCCTCCGGTAACCAGCCCCTCCCTCACCTCCTCCGACCACCCTCACCACCACCACCCTACACCCTCCACAAAACCCTCCCACCGCCGCCGCTAACAACCTACCCCCACCCCTCTGGCAGCCACCCACCCTCCGCCCCCCCTGCTACTTTCTTCCTTCCTCCTCCTCTCAACCTAACCAAACCCTAACACTCCTCCTCTCCATAACCGACGGACCCCTCCACCTCCACCCTAACCCAGCTCCTCCACCCTCCGCACAACCACCTCCAAAACCCCCCTGCAACCAACCAAACACCGCCGCACCTGAAACCCTTTTCACCCAACCACCCTTCGTCCACCATCACACCTCCGACCACCCCTCTTTGCCGCGTTACAACAGACCACAGACCTACCTGGTGTTTTTATTTCTGTTCAAGCTCTCACAGGTATACATTCTTGCCTTTTCTTTTATTATTGTCTGCGTTTAGTGGTCCACAGTTAGCTTATGTCAGTCGTGTCGCGGTCGTACTGTCGTGTTTTATTGTTTTTGTTTGGCTTGTGTCGGTTTTGTTTTGTTGGAGTTGTGTCGTGTGTGTCGCGTCTCTAGAGTCGTTTTTGTTCCTTATTGTCTTTGGTTTAGTGTTATTAGTATTGTGATTTTGTTTGGGATTGTGTTCTTGTGTCGTTTTGGTCATTGATAATGTCCTTTAGTCGAGTCTTAATTTTATTTGGTTAAGTTTTACTTAGGTCTCTAGTCTGTTAGAGTCGCGTCTTTTGTGTCGTTTATGTCTTGATTGTTATGTGTTGGGATTATGTGATATTGTTATTGGCGTTTTATTAGGTACAAAATGGCCATAACTCTCCCGTCTAAGGGGAGTTTTTCAACCCGAATTAAATTTTCACAAAACTAATCGTTTTCTCAACTATGTTTTTTTTTCGGGTCGCCATTTTGCATCAATTGGGCACTTGTACTTAATTGCGGACAATTAAAGTGCCGGGATGGGGTATGTGTATTCTGAGTTAGTTCTTACATAATCTTGCGTCGTGTTTGTAAATTGAGTCTAAGTTTTTATTTTTTGTCTTGAGTTGAGTCGCTGGGGTTTTCTTTAGCTTGCAGGAACACGAGCCGCCTCGCCCGTACTCAATCTCCATTCGGGCGAGGTTGGTTTCACATTTACTTGATAACCCCAGTTGTCAGTCCTGTCTGTCACGATCGCGAAAGAAATGCTATACGGTCGTTTTACTAATATCAAATCACCTTTCGCTTGTTTCTTTAAAGTTGTTTTGCAGATATGTCAGGTGAAGGCCCTTCAAAAGCAGCAACAAGAAAACGGGATCCACCCCGCCAACCGATCCAGAGTTTTTCAGAGCACCAGAGCAGCATGATCCACAGGATGATTAGGAGCAGTGTGGGGATACGAGTGCAGCATGATCATCTGGATATATCTTTTGTTTATTTTTCTTTTTGATGATGTTTTTATTTGATCATGGTCTGTACTAAACTTGATATTTTGTGACATGCTCTGGGATATGGGTTGGCAGGTTGGTACTTTATATATATCTATATGTTGGCTATGATGTGATTCTGTGTGTTTGGTAGAATACTTGGCCGTTTTCGTTCGTTACTGAGAATTTGGAATTGTTTGCTGAGCACGTTTGAATTGGAGGGCATGTTTTTGGATTAGACTGGCACATGACAGTCTCGTTATATTTCCAGCTAAGTCTTTTCCTTTTTATTTTTATTATTTTTTTTTTCTTTCTTTTTGTTTTTCTTTTTGTTTAGTGTTAGTTTATTATTGTGTTTGAGTCAGTTATCCATTCCTGCATTGGGGACAATGCAAAATTTAAGTGTGGGGATGGACCGTGTCGGTTATAGTTGAGTCTAAAAAAAAAAAAAAAAAATGAAAAAAATGAAAAAAAATGTCCTTGATTTTGAAGTTTGCATTATATAAAGTATGGAAGATGATAGGTAAAGTTAGGTGTCCGGTTTTCAAATAGTATGTATAATAAGAGATTAAAATTGATTGAAAACGTGTCTGATTTGGGATATGTGGGTAGGCTCGGCCGGTAGATAGGTTTCCTTTGAAAAGTAATAAATTTATTATGTTAGGCTATTTTGTGGGTTCTCATCTAGGAGAAATGGGGAGACCGAAACCGCCAAAAATAGTATAAGGAGCACCGTTATAAGTAGAAAACCGTTAGAATTTCTAGTCGCTTAAAAAAAAAAATATATAGAAATCAAAGCAGAAATACTGAAGCTTAAGGTGCCTGGTCACTGGGATAGCGACTTGGATTGGCCACACCCTCTGAGTTAAGTATGCTGAAATGAAAAAAAAAAAAAAAGAATACTGACGCTTAAGGTGCCTGGCCACTGGGATAGCGACTTGGATTGGTCACACCCTCTGAGTTAAGTATGCCGAAAAAAAAAAAGAAAAAAAAAAGTGATTTTAAATTCTCTTGGTTTTCTACATAAGACGGTTTGGAAATGGTCAATTGGTCGTTCCTTTAGCTCCATAAGCTTGAGGTGGGATTAGGAGGAACTGTGGCTTCCTTAGAGTGAGACCCTAGGTAGACTAACTCACATGAACTAAATATAAATAAATGAAAAGGGGCTTGGAAACCGGTTTGGGTTTAAGTGGATCAGTATACCTACAATCGCGGTCAACACGTTAGTAGATTATAAATTAAGTAACCTATGTTTTGAAACCGGATGTAAGCCTGACTGTGATTCCATAGCATAATTCTTTTTCAGGGACGAAAAAAAAAGATAAGTGTGGGGATATTTGATGTATTGTAAAATACATCTATTTCCAGTGTAAAGTTTGTACAGTTTTCGAGTCATTTAGATAGTATTTTTAATAGTTTTAGGGTTGTCATTGTCTATTTTATTTATTTTAGGTCTTTATAGATTTTTATTAGTTTTGGGTATTTTTTAGTGTTTATCTATTTTATTTTATATTTTGTAGGTGTTCATAGACGTTGAAGCGAAACGAGCAACTTTGGTCGAGTCAAAAACACCCAAGTCTAGAGCACCGAATAATAATAATAATAATAATAATAATAATAATAATAATAAATATAAATAAAGAAATAAAGAAATAAGGCACGAGCCTTTTGGGCCTATTATGGAGGAGGGCTCCATCTTGGAGCTTTATGATTATCTTCAAAAAGCCACTAGCGAAAAAAAAATAAGGAGGGCACAAGAAGGCGATATTATTATTCTTTTTTTCGGAACTCCGAGAGATTCGAAGAAACACAGCAGCCGCATAACAGTGAAGAGAAGAGGAGCAGCGAATAAAAAAAGAGGGCAGCGATAATTCTTGGAGAGACACACAGGAGCACAGCAACAAATATTATTAGGGAGGCAAGCCAGGGATCAAAGGTTCTAAGCCAGAGAGCGATTATTCGGGTGTCAATCATTCGGTTTTTTCGTTCCTTTATTATCTTTATTCTTGACAATGATTGCTGAATTTTTATTTGTCTTTGTTTCTATTTTCAAGATGATTATTGGCTAAAACTTTTATAGCTACCTAGACTAAGACAAATAACTATGTTTTGATTTGCGTTTTTCTATGGTTTTTGGAACTTGTTTTGGATTTATGATTCAGTAAAGATTTTGATTTCTCTAGATCTGGTGTATATGCGTATCTATTATTTTTTAATTGTCACTTATTCACTCCACTTGCACTTTTGTGAATGTCTTTCATGTATGAGTGCTAGTTAGGTTGCAGACTGTGTGTAGCAACTAGTTTATGGTCAATAGTCGCGAGTTTACCATAGGAGTGATATTTGATGGTTAGAAGATTTTAGGTATTCTTCCAAGTTCAATAGCTGTGAGGTGAGGGCTTGTTGGTATGTCTAGGTTGTTAAATTGCTAGGTTAGAGGCTTTGTGAGAAGATCTGCCTAGTTTCCCTTTCAATTCTTGCATATCAAGTTAGATCTAGGCTTCAATAATTACCCCTTGCACCTAGTGTAGTGAGGCTTTCGCGCTGTGAGGTAGATTGTCTAGCGGGTACTCGATCATAAGAGTTAGATAACCTGTGAGGGTTTGTACTCCAACCGGTAGTTTAACAGCACAACAATATTCTAGGGTATCCCCTTGAGAAGGGTCGAGGGTGTCTAGTTTATTCTTGATGTTTAGTATTTTAAGATCCCGGTTCCAAATCAGTTCCATAACCATAGAAGCTTATCAGGCATAGTTAGGAGTCTGGTCTAGGTAGTGTCTTGTCATATCTGAATTCAGCTCAGTTAAGTTCTCGTCTTTAGTTCAGTTTAGTTAATTTTAGTTATTATTTATTTTATTGCATTTTTATTTTTCAGTAAAACCCCCCTTTAAAATAATAAAATAATTTAATAGATATTTAGGATAAGTAATCGAGTCTAGTTTTCGTTTTCCATTAGAGTCTCGTGGGTTCGATATCCGGACTTACTTTAGCTATACTAGAGTCGATAGGTTCACTTGCCTGTCAGTAGTTTAGTTTTAGAGAGTCTAGAGTATTACTAGGTGTCTAGTTTTAGGTTTAATTTAGTTATTTTTATTAAACTACTTTTAGCACATCAGTGGACGACCGAAGCTGATGTCGCCTTTGAAGAACTTAAGAAATGCTTGATGAATCTCCCCACTCTAACCGCACCAGAACCGGGAGAGACACTCACGGTATATCTCTCTGCTTCGGAAGGAGCTATTAGTGTCGTTCTTGTCATCACCAGAGGAACAATACAGCACCCGGTTTATTACATCAGTCGTGCCCTCCGAGAGTATGAAGTACGGTATCCAATCTTGGAAAAATTAGCTCTCGCGTTGGTGCACGCCTCCAGAAGACTCCGAAGATACTTTCAGGCATTTAATATCGAAGTACAATCCGAGCAACCAATTCTGCGGATCCTCCGTAAGCCAGAAGCCTCCGGCCGAATGACCAAATGGGCCATTGAGCTCGGAGCCTTTGACATTACATACAAGACCAGAGGACCGGTAAAAGGACAAGCAGTGGCTGACTTCCTAGTAGAAATTCCAGTAACAGCTGAAGTCGAATCCCAGAACATCCCAGCATGTACTTGGCACTTATACACCGATGGAGCTTCGGGATCCGAAGGCTCCGGTGCCGGGATGGTCCTAAAGGAGGCCGAAGGGCAAGAACTACTATATGCCATACGGCTGGACTTCAAAAGCTCCAACAATGAGGCCGAGTATGAAGCACTCATAGCTGGGCTTCGTTTAGCCATCAAAGTTGGTGCCAAAAAGGTACAAAAGCTCGAAAATAACTCCCTGCTACATGCAAAGTTCACTTTAAATCTTAAAAATAAAATGTCCTACGTACTGCAGGTCATCTCCCATGTCGACTCGTTACTGGTAGCTAATCAGATATCCGGAGAATATGAGGCTAAAGATGTCAGCATGATCCTTTATCTAGCCGAGGTATGGGTTTTCACCTAATAACCCTCGGCCACGGATGTCAAATGAACCAGAAAACGACTAACATAATACTTTGAAAATAAACGCAGGCTAAAAAGCTGATGGAGCAGTTCGAAGCATGTCAAGTGGTGCACATACCAGGGAGCAAGAACAAAAGGGTCGATGCTCTGAGTAAGCTAGCCGCGTCCACTGTTGACATCACGAAGCAAGAAGTACACTTGGAAGCTCTACAAAGCCCATCTGTCACGACAACCGCTGTATTGGCGGTACGTGCGGCATCGGATACCTGGATGACTCCAATAGTCCAGTATCTTCTAAACGATACCGTCCCAGAAGATAGAGCAAAAGCAAGAAAATTAAAAGTTAAAGCTCTCCAGTACCAGCTCGTTGATGGTCAGTTATATCGAAAAACATTCTTGGGACCGCTCCTTAAATGTGTTGACTTGGATGAAGCCTCTTATATTATCCAAGAAATTCACCGCGGCATATGTGGTATACATGCAGGTCCAAGAATGGTGGTAGCAAAAGTCATGAACGCCGGATACTTTTGGCCAGGGATGCATAATAGTGCCGTCACCGAGCTTCAGAAATGTGAAGAATGCCAGAGGCATGCACCGGTAAGTCTACGAGCCAAGAATAACCTCATCCCAGTAACCGCAGCCTGGCCATTCCAACAATGGGGAATCGATATCGTGGGACCATTCCCAAAATCAACTGGAGGCATGAAATTCTTGCTCGTAGCCGTAGATTACTTTACAAAATGGGTAGAAGCTCGTCCTTTGTCAAAGATTTCCGGAAAAGAAGTAAAGAAGTTTGTATGGGAACAAATTGTTTGTCGCTTCGGACTACCACAAACCATCATCAGCGATAATGGGACACAATTCGCAAACAATCCCTTTAAGAAATGGTGTCAGGACCTCCACATCCAGCAATCATTCGCTTCGGTAGCTCATCCGCAGGCGAATGGTCAGGTGGAGAGAATAAATAGAAGCTTGGTAGAAGGGATAAAGAAGCGTCTGGGACGAAAAAGGAGCGGCTGGGTGGATGAACTCCCTAATGTCTTATGGGCTCACCGAACCCACACCAAGACTAGCACGGGAGAAACCCCCTTCAGTTTAACTTACGGAACCGAGGCCGTGATTCCCGTAGAGATTGGTTCCCCATCCCTAAGGGTCCAGCACATCAGCAACAATGAACAAGAGCTCCGGATGAACCTTGATCTACTTGATGAAAGAAGAGAAGCCGCAGCTATAAAAGAAGCTCGGTACAAGCAAGAGTTGGAAAAATTCTACAACTCAAGGGTAAAAGAAGTCCGTTTCAAGCCCGGAGACTACGTGTTCCGGAACAATGAAGCTAGCGGGGTTGAGAAAGGAAAGATGGCCGCCTCATGGGAAGGGCCATATGTAATCAAGTCAGCTGGGGGAAAAGGCACCTACACCCTACAGACCCTAGATGGGAAGAACGTACCCCGCACCTGGAACGGCATTCACCTAAAAAGGTGCTTCATGTGAGCAACAACCAGCAAGTCTTTATTTAGTTTCTTTTTACGTTGTAATGTGAGATGTGCCATTCCTCACCGTTCTTATTTCCTTGTTATTGTACGGGATGAGACATGCCCCGTTAGGGAAGTATGAAATAAAATGCTGGTTTGTTTAAAATATTCTAAGGTGCAAATGTAAGCCGTGTCTCATAACAGAGTCCGACATACCAAAAACCACGTGGTACACAAGGTCACAAAAAGGAGTAGCAATAGGGTTCGGCCCAAAGTGGACAATTTTTGGTCCGACCTTAAACTAACCTAAAACCAAGCACCTTTACAAAACTCATAAGATATACAAAAGGGGTTAACCCGGACGTCTAGAACGCAGCATGGATAATAGCCGCGTCCCAGAAAAGAGGACCCCATAAACCATGGTTATCTAACAATACATAACGTAGCCTAAAGATATGTGGACGCACTATCCAACAGGCTACGAGCTTTCACTTTTTATACTTAGAAAAATAAAAATAACAAAAAGACAAACAGCATGTCACAAACGGTCATAAGAAGGCCGCAGCATTCTCCAGACCTATATAGGTCAAGGACTTAACCTGTATTAAAAACCGAACCTTGTCAAGAGGTTCGGGTACGGTGGAACTTGTCTTAAAAATTACAAACCATGCCGGACCACATAAGGGCCCGGATCAAACAAACATAAACAAAGTTTAAACAGAAAAACTAAGAGATGTCTTTCTTCAACTCATCAAAGGCTTCAGGAAGGGATTCTGGGGGCCCGGTCACTTGATCAACTAGCTTAGCAACCTTGGGGAAGACAAGCTTGTCGTAGGCTTGAGCCGCGGCAGTGAGCTCGTCAGCAGCGGTGTGCTTGATCAATGGCATCTCCGCCAGAGGGATGCCCTTCGCCGACGCAGCATACCCCGCCCTTACGCCAACATTAAAGCCCATGGCGTTCATGGCGTTATTAACATCGCTCACGGCTTTCTTCATCACCGGCCCCTTGTGCACATGATCGGCTATCAGTTGAGCTCCAGTAGTTAGAAAGAATTTTTTCAACTCAAATAGCCGATCAATGTTGTCAATAAGCTCCTTCTTCTCGGCCCTCCATGCCTCTTCATCCGCAGCCATCTTCTTCTCAGCCGAGGCCAACACCTGCTTGGCCACCTTCTCCCCCTTTAAAGCATCATCCCGCTCTGTAACAAAGGTGTTAAACAAATAAAAAGTTAAGTTAAAAAGCAGGAAAAAGAAAGAAACGTCATAGACGTACCAGCAACTAAAGCATCGGTACCTGTCCTGAGGTTGGCCATCGTTACTTCCATCTGCTTCAAGAGATCATTCGTCTTCTTGGAATCAGCAGCAGCAGCAGCCTCGGAATCATGAAGCTTTTTCTTAAGTGCTTCACACTCCTGGAGAGCCTTATCCCGTGACTCAGCTGCGGAAGCAATAGCGGCTTGAGAAGAAGAAGCCTGGTTCTGTGCATCTCTTAAGTTCCTCTTCAGATCGGCCATGGCTGGTCCATGGTTGCAAGAACCCCCCTTCTTCCTCAACCTGTCCCTGTCAACCTCAGCATCCGTCCATCGACGGTAGGCCTCGGTCACCAAAAAATTTGACTGGGCCTGGTTCACCAGCAACGCCTCAACAAGAGAGGGAGACTCCATCCGATGATAATAATCGCGATCCGCCGGGGTGTCCAAATTGAAGAGCATCATTCGGGCCGAAAGGCCATCAATCACCCGATCACCATTCTTCAAATCCCACTCAGGGATAAACTTCTCATCCATAATCGATCCACCACCACCTACACTCCCTTCAATGGCCGCTGCAAGATTATACAGAGAAAAAGCTTCAGTCTCAAACCATTGTGGGGGGAAAGTATCATCATCATTTCCCACATTGGTCTGAGACAGAAGGGGAGACTGCCGGAACTCACCAGTAGAATGTGACCGAATCTGCACAAGCTTCTCAGCAGCTGGACTATGAGGTCCGGAAAACAGATTAGCTTCTTCTTCTTCCACGTCATCAGTCTCCATGACCTGAGGATGCGCCACCATCAGTATCGGAGCGGAGTCCCGGGAGGACTTACCACCAAACAAGTGATATTCTAAACTATGAAGTAGGTTAGGATGTACCTCGGGAGGATCGTCCAAGAACCTCAGATGTTTCCTTTTAGTGTTTTCGGGGGTAGAACCCTTAGAAGATTTTCTCTTACGAGACCCCCGGGACGCGGCAGTATCGCCAGAAACATCTCTGGAAGAAGGCTTCGAGACTTGGCTCGGTTCAGAAGATTGAGAAGCATGGCCCATAGATTGCGGCATTTGAACAGCTGAAATGGGAGGGGGGTTAAGAGGCAACGTCTCGGCAGAAGAGACAGGCACATCCCCAGTCTGTTGAGCAACCTCTGTAACAACTCCCGTGGTCAGACCTTCACCACCAGCCCCGCTCGCACCAGCCTCAGGAT
Organism: Ambrosia artemisiifolia; assembly: GCA_032199755.1. Lineage (NCBI taxonomy): Eukaryota > Viridiplantae > Streptophyta > Magnoliopsida > Asterales > Asteraceae > Ambrosia > Ambrosia artemisiifolia. The sequence continues at coordinate 6,174,996 of CM063517.1, forward strand.
TTTCAACAGGAATGATAGGCTGGTGAGACTTTTGCATCTGTTCAACAAGGGGCTTGGTGTTGCCCAAATTCTCGCTCGTAAACTCCAAAGCCGCGTCATCAAAACGGGCCAGCTTCAGGCAGTCAAGCAGCGACATCTCTACAATAAACATAACAGGGAGTTAGTAAAAAATAGATAAAAGCAAAAACAAGGAGAAGTATTCTAAAAGGCATGGCTCCTCCACTCACCCACTCCGTTATACCGCACCACAGGCCATCGGTCATCTAAGCTCCAGTTCATACTAACGCCACCAAGGCAGAGCACATGCTCCGGGTACTTCTGAATATCGGTCTTATTCTTGGCTAAGGCCACGTATAGGGCCCGGTTATACCGGAACCCCTGAGGTAACTCCCATTCGGAAGACTCGAACCTGTTGCACCAGACCATGTCCTGGGGCAAGCACCGGTCATCCAGGAAAAAGAATTTGTTTTTCCAGTTCTTCAGACTGGATGTCTGGTAGTCATGACAACTCTCCAGAGACCGACGCTTCTCAAAGGTATACCAACTACCTATCTTGTTCAACTTATAGAAGCACCGAAACACATTCAAATCCGCCCCCTTCTCTAAGGCACGGCAGGACAATTCAAAGTGATTCACTCGGCTGAGACCGAAGGGATTCACCTGAGAAATATGCACGCCGTGAAACCTCAGAACCTTCATCAGAAATTTCGTGAAGGGGACCCGGTAGTTGGCAAAATCGCAGACGCGAGTGTAAAAGCCAAACTTCCCGGCAGGAAAGGGATAAATGATGTCGTTCGGGCCTGGTAACACTGGGTTCAAGTCCCGAGGTATGGCATACTCATCTATGAACTGAGAAAGCTTCTCAGCCGTAAGACTCGAGTGAGTAATGCCCATATCATCCTTTACCATTTTTGAAATAAAAACAGAGAAAAAGGAAGAAGGAATGGAAAAGGACAAACGCACCTTAAAGAAAAGCTTAAACGGGACTCGAACGGTGCACAAAGGCAAGATTTACAGTGCTTCGGAAGAAGGTAAAGTGGGTAAGTGAAAGAGGAAAACAGTAAATAGTAAAGAGAAATGAGTAAAAAGAGGGTTTTATAAGGAAACGGATGAACCGTTGAGATCACTCGGGGGAAATCAACGGTCAGATGGAATGAGCGGTCCAGATTGCCTCGATAGATCAACCGCCATCATGTCAACTGACCATCATGTGGCCACAAGACCATCCACGTGTCGGAAGCATATTGCAGATGCCCTCCAGAACACAGCTGGCACTAACACGTGTACAAAACCCACGGCGTACCGAAAGACATGAAGAAGTATGAGCAACTGTACTACGGCTAACGGACACGTGCCTCTTAGTCATACTAAAGTCCAACAAGTTACCAGTAACTTAAGGACTTGGGAGGACATGAAGAGGTATAAGCTATTATACCGCAGCTAGTGGACACGTGCCTCCTAAGTCGTGCTAGAGTCCCACAAGTTACAAGTAACTTAAGGACTTGGGAAGACATGAAGAGGTATAAGCAATTATACCGCAGCTCAATATGTCAAGGCACGGACTAAGCTCTAGACGGAGCAAAGCACCATCACCGTAAGTAAGTACAGTACTCGGCCGCAGGTCAACATAGACCGAAGGATAGTACAGTACTAGTCCGAAGTATAGTACAAAGCCTTGTTGACCACTATAAATACCCTCATTAAAGTACAAAAAACACACGAATGCTCTCACTCCGCACCACACTTTCTCTCTCTACTTTCTCTCACTAAATAAATACTTATCCTCACGCCGGAGGGTGGTTACAGAGAGGCCCTCCCTCCTCCTCTGTAACGAGCCTAACGGTTTGTTGACTTGTGCAGGCTTTAGCTCAGGTTAAAGACAACTCAGATCCAGTTCCCTCGGCCATACCTAGTACCGCGCTTCAGGTTCGGCCACTTTTTGGATCTTCAATTGGTATATCTTATTATTCAAGTTGCAATCACATTATCATTGACTTTTGAAAACCCAACTACTAATTACTTAATATTTACTTTTAACAAAGTATATACCACAAACATTTAACTTAAGCATTGACGGTCGATTTTATACATCATTAAACAAGTGGTTATATGCAATCATCATTCGTCGTTAATTGATCTTAATTTGCATTCACTTATGCTTGAACTAACTATTTGAGCAAACTTGATACATAATTTTTTTTTCTTAGTTTTGGAACCAATGAGTACGGGCCAAGCTTTTTGACCCACATGATTATCGGTTTACTATTGACTTTAAGATCGAAGGTCGTTTTGTAGAATTTGTATTTACTTTTGATATGGTTGTCACCTAGCTGGAGGCCATCTATAAATAGTACTAAGTCAAATCTTTAGCTAGCTTCAAGGTTTATTCAAAACTATGGTATGAAATAAAAATTGAAAAGAAACAAATCCAGTATTATTTGGTTTTCCTTGGTAAGATCCGGAGGCGACCCGATTCATACACATATTTGATGACTGGCCCGATATAAAGAGGAAATGGTGAGCACAATGTTTAACGACAGTAAAAATACTAGTTTGAAAGTGTGAAAAGACCCATGAATCCAAGATTAGATCAATATTTTGAGTTCCCTTTGGACCAGTCTTTAACCATTCATAGGTGACGGTTTCATTTGGCATTAAAAGGGAGGTGAAGATTTGGGCTGAAGGACACAACTAAAAAAAACATCATAAAAACACTCATTTATTAGGGGAAATGGGTTCACACTTCCACAAAATCAAATCAGTGCAAATCATACTTTTCTTATTAAAATTGGGTTCTAGGTTTCATACACCCCGTGACATTACATTTTGAGGGTGTGACATCATATTCTGAGTATGTGGGAGTCTCATATTGGTGTTTGATGTGGGCCAGGATATATGAATACTAAATAGGGGGTGTATGATTCCTAAATATCTTAAAATTGTCTTGACATGATATGTGACGAGCGGTTGCCGACTACCGACAGATATTTTCCAGAACTATGTATACACTGAGCCGTAATCTTATATTCTATATATATCAAGTTAGAAACAAATTTAAACAAGTAAAACCGCAGCTATTTAAGACAAAACAAAAACTTATGCTTGGCACAAGTTGCCCACTAAATGGAATCTTTTGGCCACATTAAAAGAAATATATTGCTGGCTACTTGTATTATATGTAAAACAAAAATAAGTTTAAAAAATGTTCTAACAATTTGTATTACATGTAAAATAAAAAATTAAAAAACATGTTCTAACAATTTTTTAGACTGTGTGCAATGGCGAGTTCCTACACACCGGACAAGTAGGATGAACCTTCAACCACGTATCTACACAACTCACATGAAACAAGTGCCCACATTCCGGCAACAACCTAAGTACATCGGCTGGTTTATAATCGGCTAAGCAAATCGCGCAACCAGAGTTGTTGGTATCAGTTGAAGTAGTGTCACCTTTTTTAGGCATCAAGGCCTCAGAATAAACAAACGTTGGAAAAGTCACTAGAACGTCGTCCGCAAGTCCTTGTGAGAATGTTATGAGGTGCTGGTCGTTGTTGGCATGATGGTGGTTAGTTGTGGTACCAAAAGCGATGGTGGTAGGTGGTGGTCGAGAGCGTGTAACATTATTGTAGATGTATGACCCGTAGCATAGGGCGACAACAAGGAAAATAACTACTAGGAAGAACCCGATGCCGTAGGGGATGGTTACTTCGGTGTTTCCGGTGTCCGCAGTGGTGTAGGGTGGCTCTCCGTCGTTTATTGTGGTTGTAGTGTTCATGTTTGGAGGGTGAGGGGAAAGTTGTCACGTTTGGTTGTTTATATATGTGAGGAATTGGGAGTTGAAGAATTGGTCTTTTACCAATGAGTTGAATAAAGTTTTAAGAGTTTTTTATATTTTAGAACCTATGTATGAATTTTATACATATAACCAAGGGAGGTGTATACATAGTTCTGACTTCTGAAAATGTATCTTTTTTTTTTTCCATCGAGGTCTTTGTCATAGGTTATTGCCCTATTTCCTAAATACGACACTTATTATTTAAAAAGTTATCATTTTATCTATACTACATTATAAATTATAAAGGAGAAAAGATATCTACAAATGCTATTTTACATTAATTTTAAGATGGCAGAGGAAAAGTCTCATGCTTAAAACCCAAATGTCGTGTAATTTTTTTCTTTTCTAATCTTCATGCAAAACCTAATTGTACATATTCTTTTGTCATAACCTTTAATTACCATTAATCTATATTTATATTATATTATAAAGCATTTGAGAAGAGTATCAAACAAAATTAAGAAGTTACTACATTTTATTAAAACAATTGCAATTTTATATAAAAAAATTATATATGACAAAATTATATAAAAAGGTTTCTACGCATACAAATAAATATCAATGCACACCTTAAAAAGATTGTAAAAATAAATAAAAGTCGAATTTTACGTAAAAAATAATAATTGTGATGTCTTTTCGTAAAAAAAAAGTGTGCGCATAATTGGTTCACGAACCCAAACTGAACCAAAACCTGTCTTTCAAACCGGCAAAACCGGAGCCGAACCGAACCAAAACCGGTTCAGACACGAACCGACACCAAACTCGAACCGGTTTGGAACTGGTTCGGTTCCTAGAAAAAAACCGATTTGTGCACGTCTATAAAGTTCTCAGGTTGGGAGGTCTTATGTGGAATATTTTCAACTAACCTAACATCCAATTTCACTTTTCGATGTCATTGATAGAAATTTGTGGTGCACTTGATTAGGAGTTTTATTGCATTGCTTTTATCATGTGGAAAAGTTATGGGTATGCTTCTTTGTAGGTTGAATACATATGAGCCATTCCAACCTCCTCTTAATGTGGATCTTATAAAGTTTTCTTCTACTCGGCAATCTCTCTACATTTGGCACTTTCAACATATTGAGTGGGACTATTAGTATAATAATTGTTGCTAATGAGTCAAACCATTACTTCCATTTTTTTACCGGCATGTAGGTCAAATTGCATATGGCATATAAAACGTAACATGCTATCATGTCTCCTTGTTGATTTTAAAAAATTACCTCACTACAAAGCACAGGTGCTTAGACACACAAACATACACTTTACATATTGATTGTTTTAATCGTTTTAAGGTTTGAATTATACTTCCGCTTTGTATTGTCGACTCTGCCACAACGCACGGGTTCCCTGCTACTAAATGTATATAGATTAAATTAAATTATTAGTTTTACTTTTTCTGTGAAAATTTAGTAAAAATAAATGTGAAGAATGTAATCAAATGAGAAATACAATAAGTAGTTGCTAAAAATAGCTATAGGGTGTTTTTTATGATTTCTTCTTTTTACTACAAGTGGTGTGTATAAAAAACCTTTACGTATATTTAATTTTTAATTCAAATCTTTGATCAAATAATTTAAATCACTAGTGAGACAACCTTCACCGGTAAATATGATAGAGCAAAATACATTGGGAATGAAAATTGAAGATGCACGTGTCCTGTACCAAAGCTTCTTGCTAAAACTCTTTATAAATTTAAAGCTACATCACAATCAATGATCACTCTAATATTGTTTTATTTTTAACGGCAAATTTTTCAACACCTTAATTCCACCTCGTCTTGTACTTGCAAGGATTTACACACACAGCCTCATATTAATAAGGGGGAACACCATAGCATTAGACCAAGAGGTCATAGGTATCACTCTAAAATTGTTAATCTTGCTTCTTCTTTCTTTTTCTTTTTTTTTTCCATTGAACACCTTATCCCCCACTCCCCCTCTCTTCCTATCACATATGCACTAGCTAGAATTATTTATCACGTTCGGAATCTTTTAGTGTTTTCAGCAAATCAGTTGTTTGGTTGTCATCTTGAAAATTTCCTAGATTGATTTATAAGCTACAAGGGATGGGATCTTGCACCACGCATGGGTGTAACTAGTTCGAATTCATTTGGCTCAACCGGTCAACCCTCTAACGAGTAAAACACTCTTTTTTTATTAATATAGGTATGTAATGTCATTGATTTCCTGTAATCCGTCATGTCAAATTGTCGTTTACATCATAGTTAAATCGAATGAAAATATATTATGACGTAACCAAATATAAAATTTCTGGCTACATCAATATACTGGCAATTTATCTTCTATTCAATACACTAATTTTAATTACGATATGCATAATAATCTGAATTTATCAATTTAAGCTCGTCACAACAATAAATCTCATAATATAAGTCCTCTGGATCGCATCTGAGACATGAGCCCAATCTATTATCAACAGGCCCATAGCTAGTTACAATACCAAAAGCAGCCCATGTGTTCCAACTTTAACCAACTCGGATTCAATTCAAGTATATCAGTAGTTCAGTACATGGATCAAACCCATAATACCCAAACACGGGTTTTGACCCACTAGAAAAAGATTCACTAAACTAGTTTAATCTTGCATGTGATATAGATAATAATTTCACTTTATCAAGAGGTGGTAACATCCTGCCCATTTCACCACCAATATTGTTTGTTTTGCCATCTATGCGTTGTCCAACCAGGAGCTTACAGATTTTGTTATGGTCACCCCGATGGAGACTTCCCAAAAAGTCACCCATTCTGATACTAGTCTCACTTGAGCACACTTAACTATGGAGTTTTCATGTGCTCCATAGTCAACTAAGCCTAAAACGCTTTAGTGATTTAAGAGGCATTGAATTACCTATGAACCAAGCATCTCTTCTATCCACAGCTGATGTAAGATTTGCCTAGGATGTTACAATAGTCCATGTTGATCTTCTCGATAGTTGGTATCAAATACCCTAATCAATGAAATTATCAAATCAGTAAATTGTTTTGGTTCTTTTTCTCTTTGTGTGGAGTGGTTATCAAGCGAAATCATTCAATAATGAATGCGACTATTAATTTATGATACAACACGAGAATTGATGGTTGTTCCACGTTTTAAAATGGAAAAGTTTTGCGTGTCGCCAAATAGAGATCTTTGTGACTTAGATTCTCAACGTTACCTCCGCCTAGCGTGAAGCCGTAAACATTATCAAAAGGTCGAATCGTAAGAATTTTTATAATTTATCTGAGTTTAGTTTAGCCTATCTCAGTTGGTGAAAATTGGGGAGCTAGAGGTGAAGTCATGTGGAGGTTGAGGGTTCGATTCCGATTAGAGCCATATTTACCACATGTGCGGGTTCCACTCAGGGGAGATCCCCAATTTAGGTAGGATGAGTAACCAGTACAGGCTGGCCAGCAGTGGAGGATCCAGAATTTTTTTTCCTATAGGTTACCTTTTTCGGTGGCAGATTTTTCACAACCAAACATTAGAATTCACCGGTCGGGTCAGGGCTATGCGCAATCCAACTTTTTTGAGGGCCTATAGCACGGGCCCTTTATTTATTTTTATTTTTTATAAACTTGCTTACCATCCTAATAATGATTTAACAACACTACTAAATTGACCCACTATTGCTAATGAGTCGAAATTACTAAACATGTTAATGAGATGCCTTCGATGATCCTCAACAATTCTAGCCATATTGCCCTAGTACATTAAAACAATGATTGTGGTGAGCCTTTTTAACGATAATGGCAACAGCCTAACTTGTGTAAAATTGACCCAAACTTGAAGGTACTATAGTCTAATAAAATTTTGCTAAAAATAACTTATATAGGTTGATCAAATTCATCTTCTATAATGTTGAAAGAAACTCAAAATCATTGTTAAACACTCATGGCTTAAAGAAAAAATAAACCAACATAAAACAAATTCTTACACCAAGTATCATAACTTGTTGGTGAAAGGAGGAATCCATCAATGCAAAGTTTAGTGTCTATTTGCAAGAAACTCGTGAATTAAATATTCATGACAACAAAATTAGAAAAATTAATACGTAAAAATAAATATTAGGGACTAGAAACTGGGATAGAAGGTGGAGTCGAAGGAACATGACTTGAATTTGGGATCTTAGGCTTGGAAAGCGGGAGCTACACCACTAGAACACTTCGGATGATTTGTTATGGGTTCCTCTTATATTTTCTTTATACACTGATACTAAAAATTCTAAACCGAATGGGTTTCTGAGAACCCGATTTTTGAACATAGATCCGCCCCTGCTGGCCAGGGTGTTAGTTGAAACTTTACTGATTTCCACTAGCTGTTGTTAAAGAAAAAGTTAATATCCTAAGTCCAATGACCTTGTAGCCTAGTGGTTACAAGTGAGGTAGGAAGGTTTTCACCCCTTAGGGGGTTTTCTGCCCGGGGTTGGGAGTTCGATTCCTGCCATGGACATAATTGCCATGGGTGGTAGAGGTGGGTTTTACCCCTCAGCGGTCTGAAGGCTCAGTAGGACCGTTTCGAACTCACGTGGCTTGCCTAACCGCTTAACATGGATGTTACCAAATCAGTGGGGAACCGGTTGATCTACACCGTTAAAAAAAAAACCAAACACAACATAACAAATAACCTAGAATTTTGTGCATTTGTTGCGACAATCGATTCTTTTAAGTTAAATAATTTATGCATTTATAGTTCATTCATGCCACGTATAGTTTCAAACTCTGAGTTCAAGAAAAACTATTCAAAGGAGGAAACCAATTTAAATTTACACTCAACAGATTAGCTCCTCCACCTTGACGTCAAATGCCTTCGCCAACACATTACTCATTACTCATTGAGTAAATTCCTTTTATAATTATTAGGAAAAAGAATTTTCAAAGAGTAATGATGTAACATCAAATTTCAATTTAAACTTATTACGAAAAAAATTAAAAAGCAAATAGAAAATGACATAACTATTAATAATTAATATAATTTATAATTAAGAAGTTTGTTAGTTTTTTAGTACATAATAACCTACCCTTAAATATTTAGGCTTACTGGTGCGGGGATCATCCCCAGCCCCGTCTGGACCGGCCAGAACGTCCCACACCGTCCTCGCCATTTTGGATCGGCCAAAACGTCCCCAACTCAACAATTCGAGCCAAACGCCCAAACTAATGATGGAGAGAGAGAAAGAGAAGAGGAATGAGCACCCGTCACCCCTCTTTTCTCCGGATATCTTCTTCGTCTATCACCGGCAACCAGTGACAGGACCTTCGGTGAATCACAATCTCCCCCGACAACAAACTACCAAACCCACAACCTTCTTCTCTTATGGTCCTTTATCAAACATGCACCTACCGTCTCTCAGTATGGCGTAACCACTACTCCGACCACGAATTTAAGTTAAACCAAAAAACATAAAAAGGGGGGAGGACTAGCCAAGGAGGACCACCCCCACACCCTTGGCTAGTCCACTTGCGGAGGAATACCCTCATGCATGATGTAGCAGCTAATGTGGATGGTAGTCCTCTCTTGGAGGCTCATCCCCACACCCACCACCCTTATATAATTGCACTTTGTAGGTAGTTTTTAAAAAAACATCTTCCTTTCTTTGATGTACTTTAATTTTTATTTTTCTCTCTTCTAAAACTAAGGAGCAAAACATTAAGACTTGACGATGTGGGGTAAGGACACCATCCACCTGAGCCAGTTTTCACACAATCCCCCCACCCCATTTTCCTTGGTGCCTTTTTTTTTTGGGGGGGGGGGGGGGGGGGGTTGTATTAGGTCTCCCCCATTACAATAACGAAGGGAAACGGTGGTGTTGGTGGAAATGGGCTGTTGTGCTGTGTGGTTCTTTCTTTCTTTTTTTTTTTTTTAAACTAAGTTAGGTTTTAAAGAGGAGGAGAAGGGGTTGATGATGGTGTTGCAGGGTTTTTTATTTTGGGGAGGGGGGAGAAGAAAGGTAGCGTTGTAGGGTTTGTTTATAAATAAAAAAATGATTGGAAATGAGACTTTATTCTAATACCTTTTGACGTGACGATGAGGTTGCACAATTTTGCACCATCCGGCCTAATAAATGAGTACTTAAGTTTTCCTTCCCCTCTTCTAAAACTAAGGAGCACAACACTAATAAATGAGTTTTGCTAATCATTTCACCCATTATTATTTCCTTCCGTCGATGAGTGCATTTTCCCCACGATAGCATTTCACCCAAGAGCACTCCACTACATTGGTGATTTGGTATATTTATTTACGGCAAATATTACTCCTACTCAACTTTTCCCCAAATAATCCTACACAATTCTTCCTTACCTAGGTTTAAACCTATAAAGCTTTCACTTTCCTTTCGAAAGGCATGTGACTCTATCAAATCAGCTAACGAACATTTGCTGCACTTGTATGGACAATGCAACATAGGCCAAGGGAATTAAATTGCACTCATGGAGTCATAACTTTTTTAAATAGGGGTTATCAGTTATCACAGGTACCTCTCTTCTCTTCCAAGTACAACTAGTTAACTCAAATCACCTTTTTCTATAAAAAAAAATCTCAAATATTATATATATAAAAATCCAAGAAATTACCATGGCCGTTGGATCAACAGATCCCCCGTGAGGAAGGAATGCGAAGGACAGAATAAATTATCTAGATTTAATGTTTGCAGTGAAAGTAAGATGAAAATTTAAGAGATGGGTACCGTACGACTAATTTATAAGCAATAAACGAGTGATACATAGTCACGAAAACATACATAATTACATAGTACTAAATACTAACCAATTAATCAAGACAGTTAACTTACAAACACATGTTTCAACGACTTCATAAACTCAAGCGAGTTCCGACACACTGGACAAGTACGATGAACCTTCAACCATGTATCTATACAACTCACATGAAACAAATGCCCACATTCCGGCAACAACCGAACCATGTCCGACCCTTTATAATCAGCCAAACATATAGAGCAACTTGAACCATAATAACTCGTACGACACTCCATTTCAGAGTAAAGAAATGTAGGGAAAGTGTTTAAAATATTATCCTCAACACCTTCAGCTGGAAGTGTTATAAAATGATGGTCAACGACAGCGCCATGTGGTAGTGTTGAAAAGGAGCGAATGTTGTGGTTGCAGATGTAAGAGATGTAGCAGAGGATGAATACGATGAGGAGGAAGAAGAAGTATATTCCGAGGACGTAGACGCCGGTGCTTCCTCCGGTGTCGTCGTTGGAGTTTAATGGTTCTCCGGTGAGCGTTGGACTGTTCATAGGAATATTATTATAGGATTGTATTCCGTGTATATGAATGAGGGGAAATGTGAAGTTGGTTTGTTTGTTTATTGGAGGAGTGTGAAATTTTATGGTGGATGATGCGTCCAAGAAAATTAATAATCAATATTGATTTGACTATTACATATATTAAATTAAATATTTAGAAGAAATAAACTAAGGGGGACGGGGCGTCATCAGAAAAGGTCACGGGTAATCCAAACAAGTATGATAACACCGTCGCCACAAATGCCGGTAGGTGTCCCATGGACCAAATACGAGTTCTTTTTACCGTGCTGGTTCTAGAGGAGAGAGAGAGTGAGAAAGGTATTATTAAAAAAATGAGTGGTGAATGTGAGTTTATAGGAGAAAGAGAGTGGGAAAGATATTATTATTATTACATATGTGTGAAAATAATTAATTATTGAGTAAAGAATCAGTGGAGTGCTGCCTTTAAAAAACGGTTTCAGTGAAGTGATGTGGCAATACAGGATTTGTTGAAATAAGTGAAGTTAAAAAACCTCACGGGTAGTGCCCCTTCCCCCTAAGACATGTGTAGCTGAGGGGCTTTACAAGGCTTCATGGGAATAAAATATTAATAAAGTATTAAGAAGGGCTTTATGTGGCTTTGTGGAAAATATGTGTGTAGTGTGTGTGAGCTTTATGAGTTTTATAAAAATTAAAATATTATTATTTTAATAATAATAATATCACTTTATTATTATGTAAAATTGATCCATGCCATTCATCTTAACCATCCACCCGCCTTCTACATCATCAACGTTCTTTCTTGCAGGCCATAACGCTCGCCATCTCCATAACAAGAAGCTCCATAACGCCTTCATAGCCGCCGGCGGGGGCGGTGTTCACGACACTATGGGTAGCCAAAACGCCCCATGAAGCCCCACTACGCAAGAACTAAGGTCGTGGCTTCGGAGCGCTATAACCTTTAGACGCAGAGGTTATGAATTTGAGTCTTATCGTGAGTAAAACTGCTCTCGGTTAAACCAAAGATTTTACCACCGTTGATATTTGGGTGGTGAGTTTTCTTTAAAATGGTGGTGGGTTAGGTAATCAAGCGCCGGCTGTATTCATAGGTGTGGATGATTGTTTGCTATTAATTTATCTGGGTGATAGGCTTTTGTAAGATGAAAAGAAATAATGAAAAAGAAGGAATGAGTCAATGAACTAATAATGATATATTAAAATAAAAATGATCTGCAATTTTTTATAGTGTTCAACTGAATTCCTAGTTTACAATATTAAGCCTCTCCAAAGAAATTAATTTAATAGTTAATAAGTTATTAATAAAATGAGTCTTGCATTTAACTAAATCTGTACTCAATGATAAATCATGACATATCCTTTAAAAATGTAAAAAATAAGGTGATAGTAGCTTAAAATAATATTCTCTACGTCCCATTTTAAATGACGTTGGGCTTACAAACACACATATTAAGATTGTTTTTTCTCTTTTATGTAAAATGACAATAATATCATCAGGTTATTATTTCAAATATTTGATTGTATTTTGTTTTTTATGAGCAAAACTGAAAATTGCTTAAAATTGACATTTAATTTAGGACAACAAAAATTAAAAAAATAGACATTTATAATGGGACAGAATGAGTATCAACTTAAATTATACAAATGTTATTGTAAACATAATTTGAACAATTCAACATTTTTAGTTAGGATGTCACGACTTTCCATTTAAGTTTGATAGATATTCCCCGACTAATCTACCACTAGATTAGGATTTTGAAACTAATTTCGGGTGAAAGGCATTCACATCCCAATCCTATATGTACACACACCATCAACCAATTACATTTGTCACCTCATCGGCTCATCCCAACTCATACGTATCGAAAGGGACTTATACTATTTGGCGGCGGTGTTTTAGCTTTATCATTTGAACCCTCACGCTTACTAAGAAATTCTCCTAGGTGTATTTCCTTGTTTGACGATGTGTGATAAGATTGTCATGCTTGCTTGCTAGCTTCATGTAAAAGATCGTATCTATTGTTATAACTAGTCTTAGTCACTCGCGCGTTGTCTGGGGTGCAGTTTACGCTCGTGCATTACTATTATTGTGAGACACGGTTAGAACTTTGTATGTATCAAAAGAGAAATATTATAACTCTGTTTTCAATGATTTTTATATCCTCATGATAAGAAAACTATAAATACGAATAAGGTACATGTATCAATGTTAAGACGATATTGGTTTGGTATCCACAATGAAAGAAATTTCACTATACCGACACCGAAAGTACTAAAAAGTGGCAAAAATGGGTAGTGGAAACGATACAGAAAATGATCGGTACAATACGTTAACGAAATTGATTGGTGCAGTGCATAACTGATACCAAATGCTCATCTCTCTCTCTATATATATATATATATATATATATATAATACTGTAACGTTGAGAAAACGATAAATACAAATACGGTAGGGTACCAATGCTAAAATGACACTGGTTCGTTTGATACGAATGACAGGTCACCTTTCGTGTGGTGTGTAAGGGTATCACTCCCCAAATGGGTAGATGTGATTGGGTTTTGCACATTGAAAACAACAAATCTCAAGGTGCATGGATTGTGAAATCCTTAAACATGAAGCACAAATGTCTGCTAATGAGGGATGTTAGGTTATGGCATGGTTAGTGAAAGAAGAACAAGAGAACTTGCAACAAGAAGACGAAGAAAGAATGTGTTTGACTTCCTCTTCTTCCGAACGTGATTTTCCATTTGTGTCGTTGCTGTGGAGGGTTAATGGAGGGAAGGAGCTGCTGTGGAGGGAACAAAGTGGAAGGAAAACGAGTCAGGTGCATATAAAGAGTTCAGAAGATAAATGGACGATTTTGCCCCTGACTTAATGGGATTGAGTTAACCCCGTTAAGTAATTGGATTGTTTTGGCTTATTTCATGTAACTTAAGGGACTGTTCAAGCAATTATTTGGATTTTGGGCTGGACTGACAAAATGGCTCAAACCATAGAGAACGTTTTGGCTATTTACTCTCAGAATTATCCAAACCAGTAAGCATATGTGAAATCAAGAGAAAATCACATAAAAGTTACAAATAAACCCAATATATTTTGAAAATGTTGGGTTATTGACCAAACATCTACTATTAGATGTTAGGGTTGCAAACAAGCCGAACTAGGGTGGGTTTGGGCTCGGCTCATTTACAAATCGAGCCAGGTCGAGCTCAATTATTTTACCGAGCCTAAATGTTGTGTTTAGGCACAGCTCGTTTAAAACCGAGTCGAGTCGAGCCGGCTCAGAGGCCAGCCAATTTTTTTTATTTTTTACAAATATTCATATTATATAAGAAATTAATTGTTGTTTATAATAAATCACTTAACTAATAGTGCATATAAATAGTTCATGCACTATAACCATTTTTTTTATATTTTTGTACTTACTTCTTCATTCGAAAATAAAAAAAATAGTCATATAAAAATGAGTTCTTCAAATACTTGACTCGTAATATATTTTTAGTTAGATGTCATGTTACATATATATATTTTTAAATTTACATAAACTGTAATTTAGGCTTTAATTTAAATGAGCCAAACAAGCGAGAGTTGGAGCTTGGCTCGTTTACAAACCGAGCCGAGCCAAGTTCGTTTACAGTCGAGCTTTTTTTGAGTTTTTTTCGAGCAAACTTTGAACGCGCCACAAGCTTTTAGAATAGCCTTCCAGATGTTGATGTATGCATGTGTAATGATGGACAAACCCTAGTTTTAACAAAGAGTTAACATATTCAATGAATTCCACAAATTTGGGGCTATAACAATCTAAATATTCTAGTAAGTGAAACCAAATATCATTATGACACTCGTTCTTTGGTGTTATATTGGGTACCTAGCTAATTAAAGCAAGGCTTCCAAAGCAATTGAGACACCCCTCGTTCTTTGGTGAAAAACGTAAAGAGATGTGTTAGTTGGAACTCCATTAACAACTGCTGCATTTAGTATCACTTGCTAGCAAGCTAGATAACTCCTATCGGTCTCATATACATACACACATATACATATACACTAATACACGCTAGTAACGTGTTTGTGCGATGCGACAACAAACACTGATAATCATGTAACACGCTGTTTAAAAACAAAAATAAACTATAGCAATACCATATGCTCAAATTAAAGAGAATACGTACAATTCTTGTTTTTTTGGTTTTAAAGTCTACAATATGTTTTAGATGTTGTAAACACTTAGAATTTTAAAATGCTATAAAATTAAAATTTTGTTCTCTATATATTTATTGGGTATGGAGATGAGATCTATGCAAAACACTAAATATTGTGTGAAAACACGAACAAAAAGAAAATGAATAAATTAGTTTTCTAATATTACAAAATCAAAAAATAAATGAATATTGTATAAATGTTTGCTCATCTCTTGTGAAAAAAAAAGAACAAAATAATTAATTGTTTGATTATGTTACCTACACATATGTAGATTGTATAATCTATACATGTATATAATTTATGCGTGTGTATAAGAAACATAAACACTTTTAAAATATGAACCACTGATTAAAAAGTTTACTATTTCATTTTATTATTTTATTTTTATAATAATTGAGTATTATGTAATTATTTACCATATATTATTTTTTGATCCATCTCATATTATTAGTTATATTATTCTTGAAGGTCCGTACAAAAGGTTATGTGTGTCTTCAATAAGTAATGTAACATGTGAGGGGCCATCGACTGCAATAATGAACAAAAAAGAACAGGAGAATGCAACCATTGTTTGAATATTATATGTATATTTGCAAAGCATGGGCGTCCTTTATTCCTTTATGAAGCATGGCATTTTTAAAGTGAAAATTGATGGTGTTGTACATTTGGGGTAGTCATCTATGAAAATTCTCTATAGATTTCAAAATTTTGATGTGAAAAGTGGGTTGGTTATTAAATTTGATGGCAGGAATTGAATGAGTTTGTTTTTTCTTGTGTTTTAATCTCTTATTTTCTTTTGATTAAAACTAGAACTTAGAATTACATGTGAAAAGTGGGTTGGTTACAATATTTTTTTAAAAGAGATTATTTACTAAAACAAATATTTATATACTTAGAAAGTATTATAAGAATTTACAAAAGTGAACTATTTTAAAAATTGTTTTTGGATATTTCAGTAGTTTAAATGCATCATGTTGAATTGGCTAGTATATAGTGGAGTTCGATCGGGTGTGGATATGTATACAGGGAGGGTAAGTAGGCTTCTCATCTAGATCATGCATCCTTTTTTATCCTACGCTCCAATAGTCGCATTCAGGGCCTTTCCTCATAACTTGGAAACCCTTAGGAGCCCTGTGGGAGTAGCCGAGTAGGAAACAAAATGGGCCCTTGTGATGACAATAAACAAAAAGAATATTATTGTAGAAAAATGATCCTTTTTAATAAGGAGTACTGGATTTAAATAATATTAACTATTGAATATTGGCTAATAACAGTTCTAACTACGAAAATAACCACTAGTAATCCCAACTTTCAGACATTTTGCTCTCAATGGACCCCCATTAACTCACGCTAACGCCGTTAGCTGAAACTCACAATTCTAGGCAATTATTCACGGGATTTGAAAGAGGGGATCGAGACGATGATATTGGTATGTTCAATTGCAGAAATAAGGATGGTTCGTCGGTTGTGGGTTGATGTTCTCCTCGGATGGGATGACCGGAGCCGATGATTAAACCATAGAACCATGCTCATTTCTGCAATTGAACATACCAATATCATCGTTTCGATTCCCTCTTTCAAACCCGGTGAAAAATCGCCTAGAATTGTGAGTTTCAGCTGACGGCGTTAGTGTGAGTTAACCGCGGGGGGGGGGGGGGGGGGGGGGGGGGGTCTTTGAGAGCAAAATGTCTGAAAGTTGGGACTGCTAGTAGTTATTTTCGTAGTTATGACTATTATTGGCCAATAGTTCGGATTATTTAAATCCATTACCCCTTTTAATAATTACACGAATCGTGAGGCTCTCCTATCAGTTTTAGTTTTTGAAGAAAAGTTGTTAATCATCTTTAACAGTTTACTTGTCAAGATATCTATCAATAGAAAATGAAAAGCCAACACAATTACTACTATCTAGTGTTCTGCATCTTATATAGTGGGTGTTTAACTAATTCTTTTCCTCACCTCATATTGTACTAACCTTGTAAACATATTGCTTATTTTTGGTGCATTTTGTCACTACTTTGATTTGTACTACACTTTTAAGTGTTTAACCATCAACTGCAAATAAGTTGGATTCAAACCAAACAAGTATTTTTCTAGAGAAAAAGAGAGGTCTTTTAATAAAGCTTTAACAGTCTTAGAATTATACACTTTGCAGTACACATATATATGTATAATGTATTGAGTATTGATCAGTAAGCATATTCAGAGAGTACTTAGGATTTAATCTACAAATAAGGTGAAAATTTCAAGAACAAATGATATTAGGATAATAAAAAATACATAAATCATTGAAAAAAAAATCTTATTATTCGAACATGCCATTGTTTCTTGTGTTCTCGGTGGTCGAAGAGATAATCCATTGAAAGTTTCGAAAGGAATCAAAGGACACTACTGTCGGGGATAAACCAAAGTACATTAAAATCATGACAAACTTAAAGTGGGCAACAGTAATTACAAAGATTAAACTGATGGGTGTGGGGGACAGCACTGGGCCGTCAGGGTCCGGTCACACCGCCCCCTTGAGGGCCGTAACGTCGTTTTCGTTGGCGAGGAGATGAAGGTGACGCTCCTCTATTCACCTACACATGCCTATATTCATGTTTATTTTAATTTAAAAAAAAAGAGGTCTATCACCCACACCTTTGGTCCATCACTTGGGTGATGAATCGGCCCACGGTGACGTGACGACTTATGTGGAGGCTCATCCCCAAGTGATAGACCTCCTCCACACCCACCATCCTTAGGCCAAGGGGTGTGGGGAACGTCCTCGACCCGGCAACGGAAGGTTGGGACCGTCCACGCCGCCCCCTCGGCCCGGCCTCGTCCTCAACGTCCTTCACAAGACAAGGCGATGGACCACTTGCTCAAATGAGACCCCTTGGGCTGATGTGGAGGACCATCCCTACGGATGGGCCTCCTTCCACATCCACGAGCCTTAGGCACCTTGAGATTAACCTTGGAAAAAAAAAAGTAACCTTGTAGATGCAAGGTAAGGGGTGGGCAAATTGGGTCTAATTGGTAAACCATTTGAGTTAATACGTAGCTTCATAACTTCATTTGAGGTCAATGGTTCGAATCTTGTAAAAGACATATTAGTGTTAATACTTGCTGTTAAAAAAATAGATGAAGGTTCGAACTTGTTAATCAAGTTTGACCAAGGGGCACTCATGACATCCATCCAAACTACATCAACGTTATAGGATTTATTTGAATATTTAATCTTATGCATAATTTTATTATATACTAGCCGATTACCCCGGGAAGGTCCCGGGGTTGAAAAATTTAATATGATTTAATAAAAAATGATAAAAAAAAAAAAGAAAACTCAAATCACGAAAAGAGTAAATAACTTAAACATAATCAATCTTAGTTAAAAAAACATTTATTTAAAAAGTTAAATAAAAAGCATAAACCATATTAAACATAATAAAGTATTAAAAGGATAACTTTCAACATATAATCATCTTCACGTAAATTAAAATATGTTACAATTTGATTAATGAATAACCTGAACACTTTGTGTTTTTTTCTGTATGAATATAACCCCACAAAAAATAGTCGTTTTTTTTTTCGTTTTTATATAGCACTATGGTACTCGTTGGAAAGATAATAAAACTCTCGTTAATTTGGTGTAATTTTTTTATTTAAAAAATCTCGAATATAAAAGATATTTATGTTTAAAAAATTATGGGAGGAAGATAAGAGAGAAAAATTTAAATTTGTTTTTAAATTATTTTTTCCTAAAATAACTCAATTTAATTTTAGTAATTGAGAATTAAGAGATAGAGAGATAAATTTAGAAAAATACTCAAAAACACCAAAAACACTCAATTATTAAGCCACGTGGCACTCTCAATGAGCATATATGCTTTATTATATATATAGATATAGATAAAACCAGAAATTTTATATGGACCCCAAAAGTTATGGGCCTGTTTGGTGGCACTACTTGCCGACCCTTCGCATTCGAAATGTTGAATCACATGTCTTTGTATTTTTGTGTTCTTAACTTCATCCGTTTGAATCTGGGTGGGAAAATTTAAAGCGTTTAAAATCCTTGTTTTAATATGATTCAGTTGCCCTTACCCTTGTGGTGGAATGAGCATCTAGTGAATAGCGAAAACGGTAGCGTCAGTTCGACTCGGATACGAGGCGAAATTTTACCGCTTATTTCACTGTCGTGCTTTCGGATTGGTGGAAGTCGGGTTTCCGCGCATTTGGGAGCTAAGGGGCTTACGGCGGTCGAGTAGTCGATCTTAGCCATAGCGCCCGGTCTTACGGTGGTTGATACGTCGTTACTTGCCGTTGAAAAAAAAAAGTATGATTCTGTTGTAAATATACTAAAACTCGTATATAAAACTCTCTAGTCAAAGCTACTTATTGATGATTTAACAAAGCACTCAAAATAACTTTCAATGGTTGGTGTTCTAGTCAGTGCTTAGATTCTAGGGATAAGCATTTTGGTAACGATACCGATAAATACCGTGCGTGGTACCAAATGATACCGTACCGATTGAATTTTGTAGCAATTCAGTAACCACTTTTTGTCGTTTTAAGGAACAATATTTTTTGTTTGATACAGTACCAGTATTTTACCCACTTTTACTTCAAATATTGTACCATATTAGTACCATATCGAACATTTTCGGTACCAATACCCGATTTTGATGATTTTTAGGATCGGTACTTTTTGTACCGATAAATTAAGTACCTGTACCGATACCAAACTCATCTCTACCTGATTCTTTGTAACACCCCAAAAATGTTAAGTAATAATAATAGTATGGTGGCAATTGTACATATATATATATACACAATATATATAGGTGTGTAGGTGTAAACGTATGTGTGTATGCGTACTTATATATGTGTGTATAACGGTATGAACCCCTAGTTGTAAGTGGTGCATTGATAGTTGTACACTTAACAAACTTAAATATTTACCAAGCTAATTACTTGGGTAAAATAGTGGAAATTTAGTTGTTAAAGGGAGGGGCCAAATATGAAACAACACACATCTTAAGGGGTTGGTTGGGGTGAATGGAGAGTTCCTAGCCAAGGAATTAAAAAGGGAAAAAGAAAGTTGGAAAATCTTACAAAAAATAAAACACACAAAACGTAGAGAGAGAGAGAAAGGAGGCGACAAAAAGGGGGTTTCACCTCTACCATCCTTAGCTGAAAATTAAGGGTGGAAATCACCTCCAATCCCTTGCATGTTCTCGGATTATTGGCCCTCTCGTGGTATTAATCTTATTGGTAAGTTGTAGAATTAGTTTTGGTGAAGTTTGAAAGTAGTAGGATGGATTGTATGATTATGTTGTGATAATTACTTGTTGTGGTTAGGAAGGCATGCTTGGTATGGGTAGTAGTGTGAAATTGAGGAGATTGTATGCTAATTGTTGTATTAGGGCTGAATTGAGTATGTGTAAAGTGGGTATTGATCTTGGTGTAGCCCATGGTCATTCTTAGTTAAATGGGTAAATAGATTTAAAAGAAAGTGATGATTGCTATGTTGATAACTATTGAATGAATGGTATGTAATGTAGGGAAGAAATATGATGAATTGTATTTTGAGCTATGGAAGTATGCATGACATACTTGTACATTGTGTTTTAAATGTTGTATGCACACCAAGTGTTTGATGAAATGCCTAGATTAGTCTAACTTGTGAATTGTAGGCAAGAATGGACAAGTATGAAAGTAGTTTGATAATGAATATAATTGAAAGTGGGTTAGCATGAGAATTGTGTTCTAGGGAGTATCCATGTAGGGATTTAGTGTTGTAAGGTATTCTTGGGCTATGTTGCCAATTGTAGAATCCTGAATGTGTAAAGTGGGTATTGATCTTGGTGTAGCCCATGGTCATTCTTAGTTAAATGGGTAAATAGATTTAAAAGAAAGTGATGATTGCTATGTTGATAACTATTGAATGAATGGTATGTAATGTAGGGAAGAAATATGATGAATTGTATTTTGAGCTATGGAAGTATGCATGACATACTTGTACATTGTGTTTTAAATGTTGTATGCACACCAAGTGTTTGATGAAATGCCTAGATTAGTCTAACTTGTGAATTGTAGGCAAGAATGGACAAGTATGAAAGTAGTTTGATAATGAATATAATTGAAAGTGGGTTAGCATGAGAATTGTGTTCTAGGGAGTATCCATGTAGGGATTTAGTGTTGTAAGGTATTCTTGGGCTATGTTGCCAATTGTAGAATCCTGAAAGCGCTAGTATGTGTCGAATGAATTCTATGTACACCAAAGTAGTCATATCATGATATGTGTGCTATAACATGCTAATGTGACGGTTAGGGTAGAAATTAATAAGGAGTAGTATATTGATATGTATGTATGTATCTAAATATCGAAAGTTGCATACTTGATAGTTGACTTTCTGAAAAGTCAACAATGTATGACTAACATGCTTATGCTTCCTAACATGATTATGTGATTAGAAACACTATGTGACGCATCACATGTTAGACTATGAGGCATATATGATAATAAGTGGTATTATCTGATGTGAGAATAAATGTGGTTATGAATGTATGTTTTAAGTGTGATAGAAATTGACTAATGAAAGTCAATGTGGTATTTGGTTGGGAATGGTTGTTAGTGTGAATGATCATGTATGCTAACAATGATGTGAAATGATGATATGAAAGGATAAGAAATATGGACTCAAGCATGGGAGGCTAGTGGGTCAAGATGAGGCAAGTAAACAAGCATGAACTTGGAGGACTTGAGGTAAGTGATTCCTAAACTTAACTTGCATTATGATATCGAATTTATATGTTCATGTAGTATGGGAATCTTAAAGGAAACAAGTAATTAATGGTTGTGCCAAGGTAAGAAATGTGGTAATGGGTCAACCGTAGACTTGACCCATGCTTGGTTACATATAGAGAGGACAAGCGAGACATGATAATTTATATTGGATGATGTTTTTGTTACTTATCATAAGTTAAATTAGTAAGCGAATGGGAAGTCATTAGGCGTGGTGCCTAAAACCTCCTAACGGGTCGAAATGGACTTGCATATATAGATAAATAAATATGAATGTTAGAAACCGAATGGGACGATAAAATATGTCCTTTGAGGCTTCAAAATGGCTAAGGTTAAGTGAATATAGCTTTGGGGTATCAATATCTTTGATTTTGTGCGAAAATCCCAAAGTTAGTAGCAAAACCGACCAGGGGCGCAAGGTCAGAGCAAGTCAGAGCACCTTGCGCTGGTGCCTTGTCAGCTTGCGCTGACCTTCTGATGTGATTAAACAGGGGCGCAAGGTGGCCAGCATGCGCTCCCCACTGGAGTGTTGTCCGTTTTTCATGTGTTTTGATGTTTAGCTTATACGTGCAATCCTTATTCGCGTCTAACGCACCGGCAAGCATTGTTGGACTTTTTGAATGCTAGGTATGGGTGTAGGAAGTAATAGGAATGTCGGATTTTGCAAATATGATCCTAGTACGGAATGATACATGTGCGTGTAGTTTAATTGATACGTTGTTTGATGGTATCAAATACGGTAAGTAGATTGTCGTGCTTATGTAGATTGAAAATGTGATGTATATATGGGTACTCATACTCGGGTTTGAGTGAGAGCTTCATGTATGTAAGGGTTGGTAAATATTGCGTAGATTGAGTATATGATTGGAAACGTCGTATTTGTCTTAGAGAATAGCGAAGAAAGAGTATCATAACGGGTCAAGTAAGTTGTATGAGGAAATTATGTGCTTGTATGAATTGTGGAGTTATTAACCCTTGTTATGAGAATGATAATGAAGGTGCAGGTATGAATATATAAATGCAAGAGACTTGTAGGTTTGGTTCGGGATACCACCCTCGAACTTGCAAAAAGGCGTTGGAACGAGATCATGGAGTATCTATGGATATTATCTCCGCATTTTGAGTAATGTGCATTAAGTCACTAAATGAACTAACGAAACGGTTATTTGGTGATCGCAGGTTGTCTTGTCTACCTAATAGAGTAAAGAAAGGATGGAGATCGAGCAAGGAGGCGGATTGTACGAGGTCACAGTCACATAACTTATTAAATATGAGACATGTTGAATGTAATGAGATAAAATAAAAGATTTAACACCAAACATATCCCTTAGATATGTTTTCCAAGTATTTGAGATTGTTTATAAAGCAAGAAATTTTCTAGACCGTATTTCCGCTGCATATTTTCTGTAAAACGGTTTATGGGTGTTACATTCTTTTACAGCACATGTGTGAGTTTTGAATCTTCATTCCACTATTTTCCAAACATGACCTCTTGAAGGCCATGTACACCACATATATAATACCATACATGCACACACATTATCAACGGGCAAATTTGGTTACTGTTATTTTTTTTTTTGAACGGCCAACAAAACACCATCACCATTAAATCACTAAAAAAACCGGCTAGCCAGAGGCTAGCGAAACAATCCACCCCCCCCCCCCCCCCAATATATATATATACACACACACACCCATACAACAAACAAGAACACAAACTATCTACATATAAACTAGACCTCACTTTGTTTATACACCAAAAGACAATTATGACCCAAATCACCTTGCCAAAACTCAAAATGCCCTTCCCCACTTAATAAATGAACACAGATAAAACCTTGCTAAATACTTGCAGCCCCAAGTTGGGCATGGAAAAAGCACCACCACCCCAGCAGAACCTCACAGTCCTTGAGCCAATTCCATTTAAAATAAATTAAGCTGCCACGAATTGAGATGTCACAAACCCATATGGGCTGAACCATAACCAAAACCACGCCATAACCGAATCTCAGGAGCCGCACCCAAATTATATGATTTAAAAGGATGAAGCAAACAATTAAGCTTAAAATAAATTAAGCTGCCCCTTCTTCCATACAGGAACAGTATCACACTAGCTTACTGTTCTTAGTATTAATTTACTAGTCTCATAGTTAATAAAATCATAGATATATTAATGGCAGTATACTCATTAACAGCAGAACATAAAACAAGTAATAACACTTTAATTTTTAAATCATTCATACAACACATTTTGCAGTTTCATATTTTTAAAGTAAAAAAAGAAACAATCACAGCTGATATCAGACACTAGACCTGAGTACCAAACCAGACCAAATTGATGAATCCACTACTGCTGTGCACATTGTACCCTCTGGGCTCCACCATGCATGTCTTCATCTTCATCATAAGCTTCTTGAGCTGCTTGTTGTTGCTTCCTTCTCATCTCTTCTTCGATGTTGACATCGTGCAATGTTGTCTCCTCACATTCGTCCAGCTCCATGTCTGTCATCTGCTGCGACGGCTTAGCTGGTAGCACTGCCTCTAACGCTTTGCACTGTTCAGGGGATAATGAATCAGGGAAGTCCACAGTGAAGTGGATGTACAGCTTGCCCCTCATAAATGGCCTCTGGTACATTGGCATTCCTTCATCATTTATTGCCTTAAATTGATCTACAAAACCATAAAGATTAGCAAGTGAATCACCCTTAATTTAAAAGTTAATAACATAAATCATTTTAAATAAAAGCAAAGGCGATTTACCAGGCTTCACAACCTCTCCAGGTTGAGATTTTATGAGAAGCTGTCTGTTATCCAAATGGGTCAAGACAAACTGGAACCCGCACAGAGCCTCTGTCAAGCTCAACGTGTGCTCAAAAAATATGTCATCACCCTTTCGCTTAAACTTAGGGTGCTCTTTTTGTTGCAACACAAACACTATATCACCTGTAACGGTGTCAGGCTGAATAACACAGACAAAGTCAGCCACCAATTAAATCTGCATAAACAAACTGAAAACAGAAGAATAATATGATTAAGAAGCTTACGGCTTCATCAGCCTCTCCAGGAAATGTTATCTTCTGCCCATTTTGCATGCCCTTCTCCACATGTACTTCAAGCACTTTCTTCTCCTGAACAACTTTCTCACCCTTGCATTGCGTGCAGCGATCCTTATCGTTGATGGTTTCCCCAGTACCCTTGCACTCATTACAAGGATGCTGCATTTGCTGTATCATAGATGGGCCAAGATGTCTGATGGAAACTTTCATTCCTGAACCTTGACATCCAGCACATTTCATTGAAGCACCGGACTTTGAACCCTTGCTGCAAATTTGCATACCGCGTTAGCCGAGTAAGGAACAGAAATATTCATTAAAAGTAAAAAGGTCAAAAAGGAGGTTTTGAGTACTCACCCCTTACACTTGGAGCAGATAACATTACGTGAAAGAGAGAGCTTTTTAGAAGTTCCATTATAGAGATCCTCAAGAGAAACTTTGAGAGGATGAACGACATCTTCTCCCCTTCGTTGTCTTCGTCCCCTGCTGCCACCAGCTCCACCACCTGGGTACAAAACGATTTCAAGTGAGTCCTAACGATAGAAAACAACTTAACTCAAAGCTGAAAGTGCCTGAACAGAATAAATTTTAAACAAAAAAATATTCAAGATTGCTTACCACCAAAGAAAGATGAAAAGATGTCAAAGGGGTCATGACCACCTCCGCCACCTCCCATTCCTTCCTTCAAGGCATCCTCACCATACTCGTCATATATCTCACGCTTCTCCGGATCACTCAGTACCTCATATGCCTGGGCAAGCTCTTTGAACTAAAAGATAGACCATTTAACAAATATAAATACAACCATAACTAAATGACTAACACCAATTAAACATAAAGAGGAAAAAAAAAGGCTCTAAAGTGTACAAAATTACAACATGCTTTCGAACAATTCTCCCATCAGCCAATATTAATATTTACCCAGCCAGGCTAACAACTTCGTTTAGATTACATCACTTAGGCTGACCGGTGTGGAACCGCGCCCCCTCCACCTCAGCTATTTTCTCTTCAATATCCCCCCCTTGAACCATTGAACCATCGCCACGCCAATAAGGGAGGGTGGCGCTATGAGGGGGCTTTATTCCATTTCTTGGTCGTTATTGGAAGAAGACAATGGAGCCCCACGTTGACGTGGCGCAATGTAGGCCTAGGGGCTCCATTCCATACCATATAGCATTAGAAGTAATACTTAATGTCGTTGGGGGCGCTAAAGGGCATTAAGCGGCTGGCATGGAAGGGGGCGTGACTGCGTGAGCCCACACGATGTAGCCTTATGCTGCAATCAGCTAACAGATATATGGTTATTTGTTACCTATTTACTTGTGTCGGCTTCGTAAGCTTTTGTAGTGGGAACACTTGGATTATGAACAATTAAACATTGGTTTTAATGATGTTAGTATATTTATATAGTTGAAACAGTTGAGCTTTTCCCACCTTTTTGGTCATTGTTTTCTTATTGTAAGCAACATTAACTAATTACTTCTAAGTGATGTAATCTAACCCAAGTTGTTAGCAATCCTATCCTCTTAACAATATACCAAATCCAATTTTCATCCTTGATACAGTTTAACAAAAAGCCTAAAAATATTATATACAGCTACGTTCGAAAATTGAACAAATAAATAATTAGGTAGTAAGGATAGGGTTAAATAATATCACCTTCTCAGGATCACCACCCTTGTCAGGATGATTCTTAATAGCAGCTTTTCTATAAGCCTTCTTGAGATCATCCTGTGATGCGTTTTTAGGGACACCAAGGATCTCATAATACTTTGTGTTATCGCTCTTTTTCGGTGCTCTTCCAAACATCCTGACCTTCTTCTTTGATTCTCAGTAGTCAGTTACAAACTAATACAAACACACGCAATCAGATTAAAAAAACAAAGGGAATTGTTATTATTATTATTATTATGTAAGGTGTATATGTATATAAAGAAAGATACCTGAGAAGAAGTAGATCGGAAGAGGAAGACTTATAAGAGACTTGTGCGCGTTCGGCGAAAGAGAGAGACAGGGTTTGTAGGTTATGGGTGGTATACTTTTGTGGAGGTGGATTTGGACGGTCCAGATTGTTTTCATCTGTCATAGCAGCGATAATAAAGAAGATTCTAGAACGCTCATATCTTGTTATTTCACCAATAACTATAAAGTCAAAATAAGGTGGCCAGGCAAGCACAATGTTTGGGGACGGGGCCACGGTAACTTAATTTAACTAGGTTGATTCTTGCGCGCTTCGCGGCGCTATCGGTTTTGTTCGTTACGGTATTTTTATTGTACACACTTACTATATCTAATAAGAAGAGTTTGTTGCTTTATTGCTAATTTGGGTCTAGGTGGTCAAGAATAAAATCCAAAAAAGATGGGAAAAAGTTCATAAACCCTGAACTCACAACTACAACATCATGGTCATGCATACCACCAATTTTTATGTTGTTTGACCTTGATTGAAATTACATTGGATATATAATACCTGAGGAAAAGAAAAAAATAAATAAATGCCATAAATATGACTCATACAGTCATACCTGCACAAACCAAGTTTCAAGGAGAGTGTGCCATAAATAGGACTCAAATCCGCGAGCCAAGGAGGTTTCAATGGGGTCTAACGTACACCACCATCAAGACTTCTGTCATTTTAACTTGGATCCAATCTATATAATTATATAGTTTAGTGGTTGTTTTACTTTGACTGGGAATTAAATCCTTAAATTACAATGCCAACCAAATGGTTTGAAGTACATTTATAATGTCAAACAATTCGAGCTCAGGGAGAGCACTCATCTTAGTGTTCATCTTATGTTACAATTATACATAATGATTGGTTTTAACATAACTCAACTTTTTACAATACATCTTATAATATATACACACATGTTTAAACAATTTTTCTATTGGGTACTATATTATGTTCTACAATTAAAGCTTTAATTTTTTAAATATATGATGAACAATTTTATGTTACGTTTGGTTTTCCCTGATTTATTTTAATTCAACAAAAATATTGGCTTGTTAGTATTTTTTTTAGTTTAATGTATTCTTGTTTATCCTTTACGTTTTTTAATCTAAAAAAATGGAGTACAAATCTGAGTCACATTTTTTAATCATAAAATGGGGCGAATATCTAAGTTTCAAGACCACCATGTATTGCTTGCTTCCCAACTGTTGAGACAATACCAGAATTGTAGCTGGCCATATGTCACACCTTTTCATAAAAACCATTTCAAAATCTCAGACCCTAGACCACAGTTTGATAACACCCCCTTCTCACCACCGCAACCTTTCACCACCTCGTCAAACTGCCACCTTACACCACGTCAAAACCTCCCTTGTTGATTTAGACACACAAAATAAACCACTTCAAACACTCCCTTGTTGTCGATTGAAACCATCACCAGTTCACCACCACACTGCTTCGTCGATTCAAACCCACATAAAAATAGGCGACCCGGGTTGGAAGCACATGTTTGACAATCCAACAGAAGCCGCCTCAGGCGGCTGTATAAGATGTCGTCATCTTTATAATCTTCTCTGACTCTCTATTAGGTGGTTCATATCCATTATGAGTAACAGTGATATGCCAAACCATTATTATAAAGAAAATCTTTGAAACATATGTGATCAAATTGAAAAGTCAGACAACGTCATTGTTTCTGCTCATGTTGAGAATTATATTTAATTAATATATAAAAGACCTCTTGAACTGTCATCGTCGTAGGGAAGATGATGAGGCCATGTTGGTTGCTGCTGCCATGGAGGTTGTTTGGGTTCGATCGAAGGAGTCGTCGGAAAACGGTTGGCGATATATTCCTATCCTTCTCTCTCTCTCTCTCTCTCTCTCTCTCTCTTCCCAGGGGTGTTTTAAAGAGAACAACCATCGGCTTCAATAATAAAGAGGCAAATAAGGGTTAGTCACGCTGCCACGTTGAGCAAGGAAACTTGGTGGGGTAACACGTGTAAACGGGTGGATATACGTGGAGCAAGGAAGCTAA
The DNA here is from genome assembly GCA_032199755.1 of Ambrosia artemisiifolia. Taxonomy (NCBI): domain Eukaryota; kingdom Viridiplantae; phylum Streptophyta; class Magnoliopsida; order Asterales; family Asteraceae; genus Ambrosia; species Ambrosia artemisiifolia. The sequence goes on from CM063517.1 coordinate 6,204,132, forward strand.
TTAAGTGATTAGTCACGTTGCTACCTTTAAAAGAATATAATAATGTTAATGTTAATGATGATTAGTTTTCTACCTTGACAAAATTACAATAATGGCAATTTTACTATTCAAATCACTTGCCTTATTATTATTATAATATTATAAGCATACTAAGTCAGTGTTTTCAGGGTTTTCTCAATTTAATTAAGTTTTCTCTATATACTTAGTCTATATTATGATAAGCAAGTATGTTTGATGCCCAAAACATTCCAAAATTTCAATAAAGGCAAAATCAAGTTATATTTGGATAATGGGTAAGCGAGCAACAAGTTGCGTCGTCATCCATTTTTAAATACCAAGCCTATTCTACTAAATATAAAACCTTGGTTCCTCGGCTCTGCGAGTCACTAGGCGCTAGTCAGTTGATGAGGTACCAACTAGCGATTAATAGGGATTAGTAGGGATTAATCGGATTGAGATTCTATATGTAATTTTCAGTTTTATATACACACACATATTTTATATGTAGGTTTTTAAGTATGTATGTTTTAACTCTTTCCTCGACTCATATCTTTAGGTGTATAGGATTAAACCGCCACAATTTACAAGTTTGGTGACCGAAATTTACAAATTTTGGCCGGAATTTAGATGAAATCACTAGACAGCTACCGACTAGCGATTACTTGGTGTTTACTCTGTGAACCTTTGACTAGCGATTAGTCGAAGATTAATCGGAGGCTAGTCGGGATTTTTATAACCATGACTGTGGACCACCTTCCACACTCGCTCCAAAAAGCGAACGGTCTCAGGGGCTAGGAATCCAAATGTGTCGAAAGCAAATGGAATGAACACGTGTTGATTCTCTAAACACGTTGTCTCGTGCTTAGCAACCTTCCTAGCTTCCGCCTTCAAAACCGTCTGTCCCGGAATGAAGCCATTGTCTCTCAACCCCACCAATGGGGACACCCCAGTGAGGTCAACGCATGAATGCTTACTCCCGCCCAGCCAAACATAAGGACGTCCGCAGGACGCATGGTAGATCTTTCCTCTCGCGGATTAGTCAGAAAGTTAACAGGGTCTTCTTTCTTAACTGCAATTTCAGCACGTCTAAGCACATCCCATAAAATCTATTGATGTTTTTTTATATTTGTTGAACTTTAATTTCACACGTTGCTATATGTATTACTCTATATTTTCTGATATTTGATGAGCTATTCTTTATATCTTAAAACAATTTGTTTATCTCTATGATTATTAAGTCAATATAGTATATTTATGTATGATGCTATGATTTTTATTGGTTAACGATTTAATGGCTTGAATAATAAAAAAAATAAGAATAAATTACACTAATGATTCATTCATGTGGTATGATCATATTGCAGTTTTGATCCTAAATTTTCATTAACTATACGTTTAGGCCATTAGATTAGCGACATGCAACACGTTAGGTCTTTTAAACATGCTCTTTTAAAATACCCTCAATTCATAATTTTGTATTCAGCTGTACTATCTGGTGATCTTAGTGAATAACTAAAGTAGCTATTAAGTTTATTGTTTAATTACTTGTTCAACCATAAGTTGTGTTTCAATTATCATCCCTTCTAATGATCAAGAAGAAAATAATTATACATTCTTCAATCATTAATCTATATTTTTATTCTCGTAATCATAAATTGAACTTTCATTTTACACCTTACTATATACGTATTATTAAATATTTTCTGATATTTAATGAGATTCTTTAAATCTTCAAAGTATTTGTTTATGCATATGATTAAGTCAACATAGTATATTCATGTATGATACTACTAGCTGATTACCCCGGGAGGGTCCCGGGGTTGCTAAATCTAATTTTACGTGATAACCTATCACAAATGGCTCAAGTTAACTAACTACAAAATCTTCTAATCATTGCATGTTCATAGTATTCTAATCAGTAATAACTCATATTCCCCACAAAATCTAATTTTACGTGATAACATGAACACTTTGTGTATTTTTTTCCTGTATGAACGAAACCCCACAAAAAATAGTAGATTTTTTCTCCGTTTTTTATATAGCACTATGGTACTCGTTGGAAAGATAATAAAACGCTCGTTAATTTGGTGTAATTTTTTTCTTTAAAAAATCCCGTATATAAAAGATATAAACGTTTAAAAGTTATGGAAGGAAATATGAGAGAGAAAATTTTAAATTTATTTTTAAATTCTTTTTTCCTAAAATAACTCAATTTAATTAAAAAAGAAAACAATTCAAAAACACCAAAAACTCTCCATTATGTTGCCACGTGATACAAGGTTGGGGCCTCCATTGCACGCCACGTCAGCAAAAGTCTTTTCTTTTATATATATATATAGATGATTATTCATTGGTTAACCGGTTTGAATAAAAAAAATCTAGAATGAATTACATTAATAGTACTCATGGTATGATCATATTTCATATTTTATCCTAAATTTTCATTAATTACACGTCTAGGCCAATATGTTTGTCAAAATGTAACACGATAGACAAGTGCATTTGAATAGTGATTTTTGATTTAGGGCATTTTGTCATTGTATTTATATTGTTAGGTCTAAGTGTGATAACAAAAACATTTCCAGTTCAGTTGGTTAGGGTGTTGTTCTCCTATAAGAGTTGTCTGGGTTCGAGTCCTGCAGCCGTTTTTATTATTTTTGTTTATTGTATGGCCAAGTTTTCAAGTTAAAGAGTGTTTTGTGTATGTGTGTTGCAATCTGATTGGACCAAATTTTGTTTTTGAGAGCATCTTACACGTTTTACACCATCTCATCTCACTGTATCTTTTTCCTCTGAGGTCTCAACTCTCTCTCTAGATTTTCTCATCGCCCCCGCCCATCACCCATCACCACCGCTAACTTCCGTCACCATCTGTGATCTCACCAAATCTACTGCGTCTTGCTTTCTCCCCGCACAAAGGAATTGCATGAGATTGAGGGGTTTCATCACTCGCCACTTCTCTCGATCGAGTTAACCAGTAAGAACCCTTTTTCTCAGTTTCGAGGTTTTTAAGTTGGGTTTTCGTTACTTTTATCTCTGATTTTGTTTTCTTTGTTGGATTTTATGAGAAGTGGGTAGGCGATCAGAAGAGACGCGCTGGTGACGGTGACGTTGTTGGAAATTTCTCAAGAAAATGCACCCCCACCCCCGTGTTTGAAATTAGGTAGCGTTTAGAGATACAATGGTGTATTTTAAAAGAGAAGGAAAGATGTGGTTGAATGTCTAGAGGCTAATCAAATTCATTCTCCAATTACAGGTTAATTCGTCTCAATTTCTCTGCTTTGTTTATCCTTTGAATTATTCATGTTGTTTTTAAAATTGTTATACTTATTGTAGCTTTTGTGTTGGAAAGGGGTTATATATTTTGTTGTGTTTGGTTTGTTTTATGCAGATTTTGGGAATAGGTATGGATACTCTAGACACATACATTCATTGCTGGAGAGGTAAGCATTTTTATGTACTTTTATCAAACATTTGAGTAGGCTCATATTGTGCTCAATTATATATAGTCTTTCTGTGTTTTGTCCAGGCCTGCAACAGTTTTTTATGGAATATAATATTAACTTGGCGAAGTTATGTAGGTTGTTTGGGTTGATAAGGATTGTAAGTCGCCAGAAATCCTCCACCCGTTATTTAAGTTTTATGGTTGAGTTATAGTCTCTTTATTTTTCTTTTTCGTTTGGTTGATTTCCAGCCTTGTGTATGTATCTACATAGTTACTCTTTTGATGACGAAAATCTATTTGGTTGAGTTTTGCATATGATGAATCTAATGTAAAGTGTAACAGGTGTTGCAGGATTTTGGTGTTACTCAAACGCCTCAGGAACAAAGCTTCGAAAATTGCAAAGGCTCCGTGTCAGGTGTTGACAACAACAGCAACATGGACACCATTGCTTTTTTTAGTGGTGAGTTGGATGGCATGGGCCGAGAAGATGACTTATCTCAGCGGATGAATGGTTTTGTGCCCATCATTAGCCCACCGCATGTTGCTTTGTGAGGCGTCTATTTGTGTCAGGGGCCCTGGATATGTAACTGCTCAAGATATCATCTTACCGCCTTATGTAGAAATCGTCGATAATACACAGCATATAGCTAGCTTGACGGAACCCATTGAGTTGGCTATTGGATTACAAATAGAGAAGAATAGTGGATATCTTATAAAAGCGCCAAATACCTTTCAAGATGGAAGTTATCCTAACCTTTCAATGACACATTGAAGGAAAATCGAAATTTTCGGGATTTTTATCCAAGGTCAATTAAAAACTGAAAACTTGGATTATGAAATTGCGAAACAAAATTTTAAAATTGGATCAATACGTCCAATTGAATGAGTATGAATAAAGAATCCATGGATGAAGATATACAAGTAGATTTCTAATTTCTAATTGTAACTAAATCTTCAATTTTTTTTTTATTTGTAGCGAATAAATTGAAGCAAAATAGCTATTCAATAATGTCTTTAGTTTACTAGAGACATCGATATATTGTTTTAGCTCGGTGGAAATCAAATCTTTTTCCTTAGGACCCTCTCAAATAGAAATAGAGAACGAAGTAAACTACGAAAGAAATCTTGGAACCGGATTCGATTCCATCTTACTGGAATAGTCTACCAACGAAAGAAACTATTCTTATTTGATTGAAGTTACAACTTAGAATAACCTCAGTTGATTGAATTATGATCCAAAGAATAAAAAGAATCATTATATGTAGGGGCGTAAATGACACATAGCGGCTCGGGATCGGCTCGGTAAAAAGCTCGAACGAGCCGAGCCTTAACGAGCCCGAGCCCGAGCCTGAAATATTGCTCGTTTAGTTATCGAGCCCGAGCTCGAGCCCTAGATACAAAGCTCGATTGGGCTCGCGAGCCTAATCGAGCCTTAACGAGCTAGAGCCCGAACCCGAGCCCGAGCCTAAGTTACAGCCGAGCCTAGGTTATAGCCTTAACGATTGGGCTCGCGAGCCTAAGTTATAGCCGAGCTTTTGCGAGCTCGAGCCGAGCTTTTGAGCTCGTTTGAGATTCTCAAATCACCTCGAGCCGAGCTCGAGCTTTGGATTTTGCTAGCGAGCCGAGCTCGAGCTCAAGATTGTAGGCTCGAACCGAGCCGAGCTCGAGCTTCACAAAACCTTAACGAGCCCGAGCCGAGCCCAGTCAGGCTCGGGCTCGGCTCGTTTACACCCCTAATTATATGATGAAAATAGAATATGATGAAAATAGAATAACCACCCTTTTTTGTGTTGTGTATTTACGGGTATACACTATACAATAAACTAAAAAAATTGTTTCTCAATTTCTATTTTTAATAGAATATAGATAGGATAAGGATTTTTGTTGATAACTCTAAAACGGGCCTATAAAGCAATTTGATCATTTTTCTGAGATGGAATCATAGTCTAAATAGTCTAAATAGAATCATGATCTAAAGATATCTATTAACCACAAAATATAGTAACCATAAAATATAGACCCCTCGCTCAGTCACTTCATTAGAATTTCTAATTTGTTGATTTAATCCGGTCGGTATAGTATAAATAGATAATTAGAAAAGAAGATAACTATAGGTTGACGCCACAAATTCCATCCCCAAAAACAATGTCGCGGCACCTGTAGTAGGATAGAGGACTTATCGCGATGCCCGCGAACCAATTTACGATGTCTCCGTCGCTGACGTTCGTCAAGCAGGCCACGTGTCAAAATTTTACAAAAATGATTAAAATACCCTGCCCTGATATGCAAAAAATAAATTTTCATTAATTTTACCCCAGTGTTACGTTCGTATAAAACACAGAAGGGTGTAATCTATGGAGCTTAAAGACAAAAATTGTAATACAACCATATCTCAAGAACAACCTATGTACTTCAATAAAAAACAAAAAATAATATGTACTTACGTACATACATATGACATACTAAGATAAGCAAGTGTGATGCCATATGCTACATTTGTTTTAAATAAAAATCTGCTAAAAGTTTTTTTTTTTATTAAAGTCCAATGGCAAAGCCGCCAGAAGACCTTATATATATTCATAGCTCACATATAAGACAACCACAAAGTTGATGATTCTTTATTCTCTCTAGCACAATGAGTGACACGACGGTCTCCGGGGATGATTCGTACACCACTGACAACAGTGGAAAATCTCATGGTGGCATTAGCTATGTCCTTGGTCTCACCTTTTTCTTTATCGTCATTATAATCATTATCTCATACGTTTCTTACAAGTGCACCCGTAACACAAACTCTCCATCGATACAAGAGAGCGATGACCACCACCTTATGACAGTCTCTCAAGGCATTGATGATGATGTACTCATGACTTTCCCGGCATTCACTTACTCTGAAAAAATGTCTAGCAAAGGTGACTTGGCTGATGATGTCAACGGCTCCGGTTGTTCTATTTGTTTGGCTGATTACAAACAGGAAGACATGGTCCGGTTGTTGCCAGATTGTGGTCACTTGTTTCATTGCAAGTGTATTGACACATGGTTAAAGGTTCATTCTACTTGTCCTGTGTGTCGAAACTCACCGTTACCTGTCAAACTAGAGATTTTACGGAGTTGAGGGTAATCAAAATCCACCATTTGCTAGTGAATTGAAATAATGTTGTAATTGTGAATTGAAGGTATATACGATATTGGTTTTCATGTTTTACATACGGTAGATGAAAGCATATGAATTGTATTTTGTTTTAGTTTATATTTGTAACAAAAATATGAATTATTTGTAACTGTACATTGGTTTTCATGTATTACAGAAAGGAGAGAAAATTTGTGAACAATGAATATTATTAAAACTGACGTATTTATTATTATTTTTTTAACGCCAACAAATTGGAATCACTCACGGAACACTGGAGTATCATCGTGCCACCAGTGTTGCCACGCGATCATATTCCACCACCAAGTCACCAATTCAGGAGGAAACTCATAATTATAAGAAAACCCCTTTGTGAGATTCGAACCCAGGACCATATAGCCCTAAGTCTTTCTCACCACCAAGATACCACTAGGCTATAATGCCTTGGGTGCCGTATTTATTATAAAAATGGATTTGCATAACTAGAACTTAGGAGGGCCCTTCATATTTTATTCCTCTTTTAATTTTATTTAAAGACCAAAAGAAATATTATATATTTGATTGTTTTATGTCAAAAGCCTACGGTTGACAACAGATAGTTGTATTTAACTAATCATCTCTTATATGACACTGTATTTTTTTTAAATAATCGTATTCTTGCTTGCGATATAAAAGTCGAACTCTAAAAAGGTATCAATATAACTGGACCCGTATGTAACAATCTTAGCTGTAATGGTTAAAGTGGTAATTTGATCATACTTTAGACAAAGAAATAGTGAATCACACCCACATTCAAGACTATGACCCAACTTCACTAATGCATCATATCGTAAGCTTTAGGGCTTAATTAATTCAGTATAAGGTGATATTGTAGGGGTGCAAATAAGTCGGGCCTGAGCTTGATCAGGCTTGAGCTCAAGCTCAATTAACTTATGAGAGATTGAGCTTGAGCTCTGCTCGGTTAGTGTTTTGTTTCCAAGTCTCGAGCTTGGCTCGTTGAGCTCGGCCTGTTTATTATCTAGGTGTTAATATATTAAAAAAAATAAAATAAATAATATACTCGGGTAGGCTTGTGAGCTCGATAAGTGAAGCTCGGGCTCATTTATTAAACAACTTTAAATGTGCCAATGAGGGGTAAATATTGTTAAATATCAATAAAACTAATAATACACTAAGGCTCGACAAGCCTGGCGAGCTTCACATGCTTGTGAGCTCGATAAGTGAAGCTCGGGCTCGTTTATTAAACAATTTCGAATTCTAATTCCTTTGCGTGCAAGGCAAGGTAACTATTTAAGGAGTGGATAATTATCAGAGAATTAAACATGGTAGCTCAGTTGGTGAAATGGATCAGAGATCTCTCTTGGAGGTCTCAGGTTCGATTCCCACGAAGGACATAATGAGAAATGATGGATGACTCATGACCTATAGTCATGAGTTCGATTCCTGATCTCGCCAGGTTTTACCGGTTCACTACTGTCGTGCCTTCGGGCGGGTATGTGGGTCGGGTTTTCCCTGGAAGCGGGCTGTCGGGCGGGCTAGGGGCTTCGTGCGTCAGGGGTGGGCCGGGCTATGCCCATGTCTTTACCACTGGGGGGCCGCGTACGAAGTACCCGACGTTGTTTAGTTGGCCGTTCAAAAAAAAAAAAAAAAAATCCTACTAATAATCTAATGTGATAGGTTAGATTATAAATACCATGATGTGGGTATGTAGGATTGTATGTTCAAGTTTTAAAGAACTAACAGATAAAATGACCATAGGCGAATATCATATAGTAATACTTACTACCTTAATGGATAGACATTTAGTAAAAAAGCAGTTAAGCACATAAGTTGACTTATTTATTCAAATTTGAATCTAATCAAATTTTACGTTATTTGAGTGTGATCGGAATAATAATCACCCCTAACCATGACCTTTGTTTTTATTAATGTGTTCATTTGCTCAAAATATGTATTATTTAATTGATTTTAGTTTCACACTTTCACAGTTTCACATATATAATGCATTTAATTGTGTTTGGACAAGTGAGCTGCATGCTAATTCAAATGTAATCTTGGGCTGGAATGAAGATGGGCTTGGTGACAACGAGGCTGAAAGTATAAGAAATGGAAAACCATAAGAAATGAATATGGGCTTCGTGACACAGGCCCCCGGCAGTCTGGCACTCAAGCAGTTCCCTCTACTGGACAGTCCGTATTGCTTTCTGTTGTTCGATTATATCAGAAAATTTGGAATTTTAGTTTAGATAATTTTAGTCGAGGAAATATTATGAGTAGTTAAATTGCTTACAATCACAAATTTTGTGTGCCATTTAGTTTAATTTTGTATTTGACATGAATCCATTATGTTTGTTGAAGGGCTTTGATGTATTTTGTGTTTTCATTTGTTTTATCATAGTAATTGTTTGTTCAATAGTGTATTGACTAAAGGTCACTTCATATATCTTCTAATTGATCAGTTATGTTAGTATGCTGATAAATTGACTGGGATCACCTTGTGTAGTCTATTTTTATCAGTTTAATTCATGATAAGTTAGACATAAAATTACAGGTCTTTCATTATCAAGAGTTTACGTGTTTTAATTAGCATTATGTCTATGTAATTCCCTAACTTGGATAAAAAAAACTTAGGTGACTAATTGTCGCTATCAAACCCGAACACTGTTTATTTCTATATCATACTTTTGTGTGTCGTTTTTCGCTTTTGTAATTTATTTTCAAGTTAAGTTACCATTAGTTCAATTCATCATTAGAAAAAACTTTGTGTTTTAGTTTTCACAATCAATGTTTGACATCTAATACTAACTACATGCTTCTCGTATATAGGTTACGTTACTACTTTTTGAGTGATTTGATGACGGTTATTAGTATCCTGACATTATACATACATGTGTTTCAGTCGATTTAAAAAATTCTTCGTCTCTCAAATGTGCGTCTTCATTTCAGAGTGATTCGACTAGGTTCTTAAACTTAGAATGGTTGATTATAATGAAAAATAAAAGAAATCAGAATTTTTAGACCTTCATATAGAAGAGAGAAGAGTAAACTAAAATGTGAGAATTCTGATGGTGGTTGAATTATTTACTAAAATGAATAATAATAATAATAATAATAATAATAATAATAATAATAATAATAATAATAATAATAATAATAATAATAATAATCAATATACATCAATGGTCTAGAATTCCATATAGGTGGATTTCTTCCATCAAAACACTAAATATATGTTAAGATAAAACCTGTATTAATATATCAATATATAAAACTAGAATTTCAACCAACGAAATCACCAAACATTGCACATTAATTTGCTAATACTTGTAACGGTTTTACCTATATATATATATGCCACCAAAAATGAGAAGAAGTTGACTTTTCTATATACAAATACCCACCAACCACACCAAACGAATAACCTTCTCAATGGCACCATTAGAAACCATAATGTAGCAAAGCACTCCTCCGTCTCAATTTAGATGTCATGAGCCCACAAACATACAGATTAAGAAATTTTTGTTTGTATGTTGTAAAATGACAATAATATCCTCAAGTTATTATTTCAAATCTTTGATTGTCTTTTGTCTTTTATGGGCAAAACAGTAAATTGCTTAGAAATGAACATTTAATTTGGGACAACAAAAAGTGCAAAAATAGACATTTAAAATGGGAGTAAATAGTTTATAATTTAATTTATATAAATATTAGTTTATACTGAAATCCAACAACAATTAACTAGGTGTTTATTGATTAAGCTCAAAGGTCAATACCTTATCCTTCAGGTGCATTATCCACCTGTTTTTTTCCATTTCTTTTTGGGTGGCAAATTTTTGATATAAAAGTTATAAACAAACAAAAGTATGAAACCCTTTCTCAAACTCAACATGAACACAACAACAACAACAAGCGGTGTAGAAACACCGTACAACACCACCACCACTAACTCCGGCAAACCCGAAGGCGGAGACGCGTACATATTCGTAATCGGATTCTTCTGCATGGTCTTCCTCCTAATGTCCCTCACCTACACTTCTTACATATGCAAGCGCTCTCGACCACCACCACCACCATCCATCGCTTTCACTAGTACCACCACCTACGTGGAAGCAGACAACAACCACCTCATTAGATTCTCCTGTGGCCTTGATGACGATGTTCTTGTCACTTTCCCTACGTTTCTTTACTCGGACACAAACACTGCAACCGATTCTAGTTGTTCTATATGTTTGGCGGATTATAAACCGACAGATGTGGTCCGGTTATTGCCTGCATGTGGTCATTTGTTTCATGTGAGCTGTATAGACACGTGGTTGAAGGCTCATCCGACTTGTCCGGTGTGTCGAGACATGCCGCGTTATGGGCCGGACAGTGTCGCCAGTTCATCAGAAGAGTTGAGTGATTGATGAAATTCACAATTGATAACATTATCCGTTCATTGTTTTGATTTCTTCTTAATTAGTTTTCAATAGGGATGTTTAACTTGATTTTATGTACATGATTTAAATATCACTAGTGGGATGCAAGCATTTGGTTGGTATACATATGTTTTGTTCGTTATCAGTGGCGGATACAGAAAATTTTTGTACGGGGGCACAATACGGGTCTATTAAAATGGGACATAAAGAAACGATAATAACATATCTCGATTATTACTAGATGGAATGCCACTTGAAGATGATTGTTTTCTTTATAAGAATCTTTTTAAGAGTTCTTAGATTAAAAAAAAAGTATGTGTGTATATATATAAAATTAACAAAACAAATTATCCTAAATCTCTATGAGCATATAAGACTATAAAAGAGTAAAAAAAAACACCCACCTTGTTTAAAATCATGTGAAGACATCACCAAATTAGGTTAAACAACTTTGATCGCCGAATTTGGTTCAACATCTTCTCGGTTACAAAATTTTAACAACATTGGGACCATAGATTAAAACTTTGAGTCAACATAAATTAAAAATTCTAAAAATCTTAGAATTTGTTTGTTGATTATATGTGTAGCCTCTCTTTTCTTCTCATGTCATGCCTTGCTCAATCTAATTTTTTTTCTCTGATTTATAGTAGCAAACTAGCAATAAGGGTTGTCAAAAATATTAATTCACGTTATGACCTATTGTCAGTTGAGATTGGGTGGGCCAGAGTGCCAGACCTTTTTAATTCTTCAATGGGCGGAGTCACTTTAATTTTGATGGATTGTACGTAATGCGCTAGAAAATAAAATAAATGTGAGCCATATATATAGCTTCTGTCTTGGCCGGACGGTGGGCACCGGCCCATCATGCATTTCAAGTGCATCCGCCTCTGTTCGTTATACTGGTACGATATCAATACCCGGTATAACAATTGGATAGATAAATAAAACTTGTGATATGTTATGAGGACATCAATACGGAATTACATCGATATAAAACTATAAAAAAATGTTGGTACCATTCCAGTAATACCAATACATGCTGGAACGTTGAGAAAAAAATAATTAAACACATCTGCTTTTTTTTTTATAAAATAGTTAACAAACCAGGTTTTTAAATAGAAACCAACACTAGTACACATATGATCAAAAGATGCAAATGGCAAAAGCTATAAGATGCGGTTCACCATCTCAACTGCATCTTATAGACTTATTTAAAAAAAACAACACCAAAAGATGTGGTTCTTCACACAATCCCATCTTATACATTATATTGGAAAAAGAGTTGCACCTAGAGATGCGGTTTTACTCACAACCGCATATTATGCATTACATGAAAAAGCACCAGTGCCAAGAGATGTGGTTCCCACAACCGCATCTTATGCTCAAACGGATATATTTCAAAATTTTAAGTGGGTTTTTATGAATATGATAATGAGTAGGTTTTTGATGGTTATTTTGAGGGAAAATAAGGTATCATTAAGTGTTGATGAATGTCCTAATGTAAAAACCTAAATATTTTGGCAAAAGATGCGCGAAAATGCACGTTTTCGACTAATTTATGAGTTAAAAATATTCATTTTTAGGTCTGATGTAAAATAACGTGAATGGTGTGCAAATCAAATGAAAATTAAAAAGGTTAAATACATTTATTATTTATAGTGTAACAATGAAATTAAAAATTAAAAAATAAATCATTATTATTCATGAGGAACTTTAAGTTTAATTTACATTTAGATAAGGTGTCATTATTATTCATGACTTAAAATCATTATTTACAGCACCCTATTTAAAAGTTCAGGATCTGTCACTATAATGTTGTATCATGTGTTTAGTGACTTACACTTATTAATTGAAGAAACAATAAGTATCCTGGAGATTATCACTAATCACCGAGTGGTTAATACTTACGTAACTACAGGAACTATCCTTTACCCAAACCATAGGTTCAACCCGAGTGAGGAAATATAAGTGAGTGTGTGTGTGGTGAAAATAAGAACACGAGATGTAAGTGGTTCGGTCGAGCTTAACCTACGTCCACTATGAAGAGCAGACTATTTTATTACTTTGGAGAGTACAAAGTGTTAAAAGCAAACCTAGCTCTATGTTACAAATGAGTATTTTCGAATCCATTGAGAAGGAGTTGAAGTCTTTTATTTATAGGAGAGTTCGTGGGCTTGGTGAAAAAACCCACAAAGAGCAAATCCGATTTGGGCTTGTCCCTGGGCCCAAAGCAATTGGCCCAGGAAAATGACGAGAAAACCTGGATCATGTGTTTAGTGACTTGTACACTTATTAATGAAAATATGTAATCTTTTAATTTGACATTATGCTATATATTTTATAATAGTACTTGTTGGAAAATTGAAAGGTAAATGTAGACTTAATTATAATTTAGTGAAACTCATGAGTAAGGTTTTCTTTATGAGACTTGATTAAAGTTTTATGGCTAATAAAAAATTCAAGTCTAATAATTATGTTAGACTTTTCAGTTTTCACTAGCCATGGTTTATGTATACATGGTAGGCTTTGTGTCTTATTTGATAAGATAGGAAAAAATACACTAAAAAACCCTTGCAACACACATACATTCAAGAGTAGCAGCCAAGTTTCAATTATCTTTTAGGCAAGTATGCAACTCCGGCAGTGCACCACCACCGTTTAGAACCGGTGTGCCCTGAGAATAATAGACAATGATTTTGTTTAAAAGAATTGTGTCAAACACATGCTCGTTTCACGCTGATGATTTCGCCTTTGATTTCAATGTAAGTTTTCAGTAGTTTGATTTATATAATTTAGTTAACAATAAAACGGCTGCTAATCATATATACTATGAACAAGATATTTTTGATCGATGGATAAATTTATGATACAAAATAGTTTACGATTTTTTAATTTAAACAAGTAACAACTCCATTGAAGATTCCTATATATGTATTTATATGTATTCCACCAACCACACACACTCACGGGTCACATACACATTATCTTTTCATAGTTCATTTGTTTGATAAAGAGTTTTCATATAAAATAACCAAAGTTGACATTTGACAACTCGCCAACCTTCATATAACCAAAATGAACGTCACAACGGACGCCGAACCACCACCGTACGCCACCACCCCAATCCTCAAGAGTCCACCAGGAAGCCACGACTACTTATTCGTCGTCGGATTCTTCTTACTCGCTCTCTTCCTATTTACCATCACCTACGTTTCATACATATGCAAGCGGTCACGATCACCACCACCATCTGATACCAACGAGGATGCGGACAATCGCCACCTCATACGATTATCTCGGGGCCTTGATGATGATGTTATTGTAACGTTCCCGACGTCTAATAATGGCAGCTGACGTAGTTCGGATGTTGCCCCATTGTAGTCACTTGTTTCATGTTGGGTGTATAGATACGTGGTTGAAGGCTCATCCTAGTTGTCCCATGTGTAGGAACTCGCCTCTCAGCGTATCAACTTAACAAGTTGAATCAATTATAAAGAACATATTCTACGTGTAAGTAAAACTCATATTTAGGACCTGCTTCGCCTACATCAATCGTCTCAAGGATCCAGCGCTAGAAAGAAGGCAATACGCTCGATTGTTACATTGGTTTGTTGGTTCATTCGGAAACACATATGAGGTGATTTTTTTTTTCAATGAGGTTAGTTTTCGTTTCTTAAAATTGTCAAGTTACATCAAAATAGAGGGTAAACGGGCAACAAGTTACGCTGCCACCCCTTTTCTGAATCGCAAACCCTAATCTGCTAAATACAAACCCCTGCCTCCTGGAGATGAACTATTGTTGTGGACAACCCGTTGAACCCTAGTCAAGAAACGAATAGCTTCCGGTGTTAGGGAGCCGAAGGTATCAAAGACAAAGGGGATAAAGACATGTTGGTTCTCTGCAAGCTTTAGCTAAAATGGTGCAAGATATAAAGGCTATACGGTTCTTATGGGTGAAGAATAGATCGAAAATACACTCTAGTCTCTAGAGTATGAAAGTTGGTGTAATTTCATTTTCTGTAAGTGTTCGTTTGTTTCTAGCTTCTTGCTAGTTTAATAAAATTGGCCATTCAAAAAGAATTACATAATGTTGAATAGAAGATTCAGATTGATCGATGAGATCGATTTCGTCAGCTGAACACAATCAAGTTAGTGAATTCAATTCGTTGACCCTCCGACGGTTGGAAACAAGATAATTTATTTAATTTATTTTTATATAAAAGTAAATATTTTTTATAAGACATCGTGAGTTGTGCCTTTCGATTATATTCAACTTTAAAGATATCACTACGTTGATCTTCGCGTATATATTAATTTCACTGAATAGATACTGAGTGTGTGATTTTATATATAACTAATTTTCTTGGTAGGCTGTGACTTGTTAGTTTATCATTATTATTATTTTTTATTATTATATTGACAGTTGATTTTTTTGATGTAGACGGTTTAAGTTTATAAAAGTCATCTTTATTACATATACTTTAAACAGTTAATTGGAATATTCTATTGTTTAGTCTCATGTAACGTTAAAAATGATTGACTGTTAATCATGCATTATGTGGGGTTAATAGCTAAAAGACAAGGGGGTACATGTTCTAATCGGGTTTGTTCCAATTGCTAAGTGTTATATGCCTTATGTCTAAGGCTTGATCCAAAATCACTATCGAGCCGAGGTCTCACTGAAAGCAGCCTCTCTATTCCCACATGGTAAAAGTAAGGCTGTCTACATCTTACCCTCCTCAGACTCTACCTTAATTTTTGTGTTTGTGAGATTAACTGAGTGTCATGATGATGATATTGTTTAGCCTCATTTGCATGGGATTGACTACTAAAGAAAATAAGTGAAAATTGGCAATTTTATAAATTAAGAATATTAACGACAAAATCAGATGAGGCAAAATGATATGTGGGTTACAGAACCCCTGTTGTTCTTGTGGTAGTCGAAGCCTCGAAGGCAACACTGCAACATAAATGGACCACCCTATTTGGGTCTGGTTTAAAATCAAGCCCACCAGCTCTTTTAAGCTCTTTGGACCAAAGAAAAACATAGGCAAGTGATTGGGCCTGTTACAAGCCTTTATACAAAGGAGATGGCAAGAAGTCTGAGTCTGGTATTCTGGTTTAGTTATTATTTATCTATATTACATTATAAAGAGTGAGCAATGGGTAAAAAGGTCTAAAATGTCAAAGTTAAGGTGGCAACTTAAAAGTCACAAGTGTAATTCTCTAAACTTGACCACTTTTCTTCCTTTTATGCCCTTATCAATGCATTAAGATGCTTGTACCATGTGATGCATTAAGATGTTTGTACCATGTGCTTTTAACAATTTTGACATCAATAATATCACCATAATCACTAATAATATCCCATAACTCACCATAATCACTAATAATATCTCATTATGTTTGTGACTTTCCACATGTATAACTCTTATCTCTTTATTTACTTATGTATTATGTATTAATGTAAGTGCCTATATATAGTGACATTTGTATATGATGTTGAAATCAATGAATAAGAATTCTACATTCTCTTTTCTCTCTATAATCTACAATCCTTTTTTTGTTACACTTTGCTGGTTGCTAATTGGTTGTTGTTATACAACACGTTATCAGCACGAATGCTTTTAAAGTTGGATCATGTTATCATAAGTCTAAGTATCACTGTTGGATCCGTTTCTTTTTAAATCGACTTTCAAGGAACCTGGAATCCATCAATGTCACATTAACAAGTTTTGTTCGAAAGTCTTACATGGACAAAGATCAAGGTATGATTAATTCAATTTCTCTTTAGACTCAATTTCTATCAGTTCTTATTTGTTAGGTTGGGTAAGAAATTCTAATATGAGACTTGGTAAGAAAAACTAAATAATATATCTTATAGATATCCAACAGATTATAATTAATTTGATATAGAAATGTATTATCCAAAGTCCATTTTGTTATTATCATGCAATGTATTTTGATTTAGTAATATAACTTAAATTCTATTAAAGTTGACACATATAAGTTTCGAGAGTGATTAATTATTATGAAATTACTCATGATTAACCTTAATGTAAAATGTTTTTTATTTATTATGTAATTAATTGAACTAAGAAAAGGGTTATCTATACTACATTATAAAGGAGGATACATGAGCAAATATGTCCAAATTGTCCAAAGTTAAGATGACATATGAAGAGTTCTTTTCTTCACACCTAAGATATCATCAAAATTCTTCCAATACTACCCATATTTGCAAAAGCAACTTGTATACTTTTTGTGATATTGAATGAAATGGTTAAATGCACATTTGCTATGAATGTAGAAAAACTCTAAAGGTTGGATAAAAAAATATAGTTTTTTTTCAAAGCTTAAACAATGAAGAGAAATGGATTACTTTCATATAAGTCGTTTTATATTCAAAGACAATTTCATATATATCGTTTTGCATTCAAAGACAATGGAAGGAAGACAGTATATCTGTACACTTTTCCTACAACTTGGTGGGCTAACACGACTACGCTTGTGCATTGTTTAAAAAAATATACTTATTTTAATCGTCCCGCAGCAACGCGCGGGTTTCCCACTAGTTTTAACTAAATCGCACCACGTTTAGCTTGTGGGGAAGTATTTCATTTGTTATATTAGTGACTAGCTGATTACCCCGGGAGGGTCCCGGGGTTGAAAAATATAATCATTCTAATAATACTAATACTAATAGTAATAATTATTACTTTTGTAATTAAATAAATAAAAAATTAACCTTGCTATAAGGTAACACCATGTGTTACAGTGTTACACGATTCTTTCTCCTATCTTCTCTTGATGAAGTATACCTATCCATCTTTAGAAAAGTAAAATTCCAATGATAGCATGACGATTGGGCTGAATTTCAACATCGTAGATAAGAAGCTGTTTTAAAAGAAAAAAACATGATCAATGAATAACCTGAACACTTTGTGTTTTTTTTCCTGTATGAACGAAACCCCACAAAAAAATAGTCGTTTTTTTCTCCGTTTTTTATATAGCACTATGGTACTCGTTGGAAAGATAATAAAACGCTCGTTAATTTGGTGTAATTTTTTCTTTAAAAAATCTCGTATATAAGAGATATTAACGTTTAAAAATTATGGGAGGAAATATGAGAGAGAGAAATTTAAATTTGTTTTTAAATTATTTTTTCCTAAAATAACTCAAGCTCTTTTAGGGTTTTGTCTTTTTTTTTATTAAAAAATCGAAATAATTCAAAATCACTAAAATCTTTCAATTATGATGCCACGTGACAGTTTCATGGAGAGGTTAAAGCCACCATTGCACCCCACGTCAGCAACGTTCAATTCTTTTATATATATTAATAGATTAATAGATGTTATAGGGACTTGAAGTGTAAACATGTGGTTTATATAAACCACACCATTATAACCCTACATCACAACAATCTGATACACAATCATATTTACAACGTTTATTTAAGACACCATGTTTAAGGAATAGGCAAACCTGCTTACTTAAGTTACTATCACAAAATGTCACAACCACAACCAGGGCTGAATAAATATTGGATTTATACAAAACACAACCCATACATTTCATACACAGCAGAAAGTTTTAAGGTCTACAATCTCAAATGTACGATCAATTAAATTAAGGTCATGTAAATTAGAGTTCTATCATGCCAAAGTTTACATCTTGCCAAGTAGCAACAAGATGCCTCTTAGTTCTTTTTCTCAATGCCCGAGAACTTATCTTCCAGAAATACATCCTAAAACAAGTAAATTCAAAGTTATTATTTTCAAACGCAATCAAAGACAATTCTGTAAACACGCCAATGAGTCTCAGTTCAATTTAGATTACGGATAACTCAAGTATATTCAATGGTCGAAAGTCTTAAAAAATGACAATTCTTTTACGACTCCACACGAGTTAGTTCTGCTTAGGGAGTTAGGGGTGCCGAATATAGTAAAATTCATAAATTTACCAAGAAAAAAACGGAATAAACACATTATGTTGATCATGTATGCTAAACCAACGAATGCGAAATCTTTATACTGAAAGATGGTTTAGATATTAAATCCATAAGTATATGCATTTTTTTTATTTTCTCTTTCGGTTATCATATAGAATGCCATGCCGTATTGATACCATACACGAGTAGAGTTAAAAAACGGTTTATTTATTCGTCGAAAAGATAGTGCCAAAATAACGATAAGAAAAAATCGGAGTAGGCCCTTACTGATTAATCCGGCTCGACCGTTACCTGCCAACAATAAATTATTTACACTACCCTACCCCCATCCACATCATCATCAACATCTGTACTACCAACCACATCCAACGGTCCAAAAATAATCTCCACTCCACCTAATGGTGGACCTCCCTGTACACAATCATCACAAAATTTAAAACTAGCCCATATAATCTTTCAGCTAGCCGTTAAACAGATAAAACCATTTAACAAGTCTTCACTATACATATCCCAATATTTATCCCATTAGATTCTTCAAGAATTTAAATGTTCCTAAACAATATATACATATAAATTTGTATATATATAGTTCAGGTAGAACAGGAAGAGGAACATGAAGAGTGTGAAGGGGAAGTTGTTGAAGAAACTGAAGACAATTAAAACAATTGGGTACTTGAAGCCAGAAAGAATTCTCCATGTTAATGCAGCAGACGGGTTTATCGATAACATATGTACAAATTCAAGCATTCAAGTTGAAGAAAACCAATTAGTTTGTGAAAAAGAAGTAATGAAGGTTGAAAAACAAAGCAGTTTTGCAGTTGAAGAACCGGAAATCATCGATGTGTCTGAGCTCATGAAGGACCTTGAAGAAGATGATGAATCTGATATGGGTTCAGATGATATTAATGATAAAGAAAATTTTGGGCCCAAGAGTGATTTGAATGTGGTAAATCGGAATTCAAATAGTTTTGGTGCTACTCCTTTAGGGGAGATTGACATTTCGGTAGCTGCTTTTCAGCAGGCGGTTTTGGAGGTTAAAGGTGAAGGAGAGAGGGTGAATAGAGGTTTAGATTGCATTGGGGATGATTTGGATCTTGATCAGGAGGTGGATGCAGAGCCGCGGTTAAAATCGATTAAATTGGAAGAAATTGATGATCCTCTTTTGGATTTTGAGAGAATTTGTCCGCCTGGAGGGAGCGATTCGGTGATTTTGTACACAACAGGATTGAGAAGTGTCCGAAAGACGTATGAAGATTGCTCGAGTGTTCGGTTTTTACTCGAGAGTTTTAAGGTTTTGTATCATGAAAGGGATCTATCAATGCATTTGGACTTCAGGGACGAATTATGGCGGATATTGGGACGAAAAGTGGTGCCGCCGAGGCTGTTTATAAAGGGGAGGTACATTGGAGGGGCGGAGGAAGTGTTGCGGTTGCACGAGCAAGGGAAATTTAAGCCACTTTTAGCTGGGATTCCGTTAAACATGTGGGACGGGCCGTGTGAAGGGTGTGCTGGAGTTCGGTTTGTGGTGTGTTTTAGATGCAGTGGTAGCCGGAAGGTGGGTTCCGGTGACGGATGGTTGCCCGAGAAGTGTACTGAATGTAACGAGAATGGGCTGATCATGTGTCCTTTTTGCTGCTGAAAATTATTTGGTCTTTGTACAATTGTACTGAGAGTGTTGTCATTGTCTATTGATGATAGAATGTGTATGTGTTAGAGTATTTTTGTATGCTTTTTTTTGTCATTTTTGTTTATGGTTTTTTGATCATTAAGATTATTTTTAAATCCAAATTCAGTTGCACCATTAAATCATTGAATAGTATTTTGGTTTAAATCAAAGTTATATAGTTGTTTTGCGTTTGTATTATCACAATGAAAAACAGTTTATCAACACCGAACATTACATAGATTTATACATATTACTAACATTTACACTTAAAACTGTTCGAGTAGAAACACGATGTTTGAAAAACAGGGCCGGCGTTAGGCTACAAAAGCGATCAACAAAAACAGTTACCCATGTTATCTCATAAGTTAATAGCGGTTGCATTAGTGCTTACTTAAGTCAGAGAGCTCTCGGTGTGATGAAACTCGATTTGCAGCCGATGGTGAACCACAGTAGTTGATGCTGCCATCAACCCTTTTTTCAGATCGGCCTGCAATTCCCTTATCGGGATTGCAGCCAAAAAACTCTTGATATACTCTTTGCACGACTCTTTACCTTTGCACACGATCTCATTATCTTTACTTGCAACCAGCGATGATGAGATCTCGTTACCTTGACTTTCATTGGCCTTTTCGCCTTCGGGCGTCTCATTTGACGTTTGAGTATCAACCGGTAGTCTTTCAATTACCGTGTCTTTGTCAAACTTCAACAAGTAAGCCTGATTGCATCCCTCGTATAACCTCTCTCCCAACGTGTCAATAATATAATACGCATCCCGTTCAACTTTCAACATGAAAAAATGGTCGTTCCAGCTTATAATATAGACCAACGGGTTCATGCTGTCAGTATAACTTGACCCGATTTTACTGATTTCGTCCCATATGCTATCAAATGACATAGCACCATCAAGAAAATGAAGATCACCCTCTTTAATCCCTTCAGGTTGAAAGAATCCAATGAACGATTTTTCAGGGACTACAGCAAGATTTCTGATTTTGGCTTGCAGAACGGTTTCAAGATCAAAATGCTTATCTGGAAACCGTTGCATGTAAACTTCATTTTCACACAGATTTCTCCATTCTAATGACCCGTCACGAATCAAGCTGTCGAATTGTGACTTTATTGGCATTTCATTCCAGTTGTTTTGGAACCAATCGGCTATAACTGCAACTAAAGCGGTGCATGCACTTTCACCAGCGGCTCGTTCACTTCTTTGGTCAATTGAAGCGAAGAAAACTTGGGTCTCAAGTTTCATATGCCCATCTCTGCTTACTATTTCCTTCTTTTCCCAACTACCTACAGCAAAATTATCGTCTCCAAATTCAGATATCGAACTTCTGTTTGCGTCCTCGTCACTTTTACACTGCAGTCACGATTAAACCAAAAGTCAAATAAGTTAGATGTTCATAGATGATTATCCGATAACGAATTTAAATAAATACTTCCTTTAGAAAATTTACCTCATCTGAAGAACTCAACATTCGGCGATCAAAATCTATATCGTCCCCCCCTTCTTCGCCTGAATCTTTTTTCAAAAGCGGCTCTCCTTTGTTTTTTGGGGATCTAAAGCTCAGCTTCCTTTTCCTCCATGGGAAGATACTTCGTTTTAGGATTTGTGTTTCTGAAGGATCAACGACGGATTCGCTTGAATAATCACTTTTTTCTTTATAGTTCCGATAATATATCCAATCTTCATCTTCACTAGAACTTGAATTAAAGTGAGATAAGCCTCCAGCATGATTTGCATAAGCTAAAGTTCCATAACTGAAAGATTTCCTAACAACAGACTCTTCATCTTTAATCTCCTCCGAGTCAACTTCATCCGCTTCAGTAGAGTCAGTGTCAAACGGGTAGTCAGCATCATAACTTCTAACCGAGCTTTTTCCATCACTACCCTCTTCTTCACGACACGCCTTTTTAGCCTGGTTGCGCGATATGGCCTTAAAGATTTTGACTTTCTGAAGACCAGCTTTAAAACCCGAAGGCTCGTCTTGTACATTACTAGGTGATGATGGAAGAGGCATTACAGTTCTTTGTGCCTGCTCTGTACTCTCATTCACAATCCTTAGTTCTTGCAGGCTCAGAGATACCTGCATATTTAACGAAAAAAGGAGTTAACACATTACCTTAATTACTTAACAAGTGATCAAAATATAAATTTAAAGGGACTTACATTAAGTGTAGGTCCAGATTCAGTGATGCCACTAGGAGCGGAAAGGGGAATGCTTATATCGGTCTCTGTTTGCTCGGCAGATGAAGCAAATTCTGCAAGGTTCAATGATCCACTTGCAGTAGAACAATACCTATTTTTTGGTCCTTGGTTCGATTCCTGAATGAGAGACAGATTATTTATTAGTATGCATACACATGAATCATCATCATCATATACATTATATTGCACACACCGCAAATGGGGCCATGCATACACATGAATGATGAAACTAAGTGGGCTTTGGCCCAAAGGTATTAGTGGCTGGCTCCTGGCTGTATATGAGCCAATCCTTTAGTTGTCAGTTCAAGACTTCAAGTAGTTGAAAGAATACTCATAAAAGCATATTCTTTTATGACAAAAGAAGAAAAAAAGAAACTTCTTTCTGTAGAGAAATAGAATAAAGTTATTTGGGACAGGTTGTTTACTAGCCATGAGGAAGTATACAATATTAGGAAAATAACTAAAGAGATAGAATTCTAAATTCCCTCTTGATCTAATCTAAAGTATCTAATTGTCTAAAGATAGGTTCTTAAAGCAGTCATCATCCATGTTCATAGCGAGAACGACACGTTACAAGATGTGAATAAATAATCAAAGAGCAACTTTAGCTTTAAACTGGTTAATATATACTAAAAAAGGCCACCCTCTTTTATTGACAAAAAACTCGTGTTGAATATTGGAAAACACGAAGTGATGCTTTTTTAAGTTTTTTTTTCTTTAATGTAACAAACCACTAAAAACAGAAAACGTGTGATGACATCATACCGGTAAATTGGTAATTACATCAAGATCAAAGGTGGTGTGAAAACTTTAATTAATATATGATCCTGATCATGAGGACTAGAAGCAAGAAACAATTACATGAAGATGTATCGAGCTGTTTTTTCATATTATTATTATTATACTATTTATTTTGTACATCGGTAATATTTCTCTAGCTAGTAAGATTTGGAATATGCTGGTAATCAGCTGGTTAGCAGGCAATTTTTATCCAGCAAAACATATGGCTTACACTTAAAGGAAGTGTTCCACTATGCCACTAGTCTAACATAATTATTAGTTGAATATATAGAAAACTTTAAACTCCATAAAGGTTGAAAAATGAAAAACACTATTTATGGTTGAAAAATGAAAACAACATTAATTGTTGAAATTGACTTATGTAACAAGTAACAACCTTCCCCAGATCACCCTTCTTCAATCAAATCCAAAAACAGATCTCTAAGTTCACTAAATGAATATGTTCTTAAAAAAAACTAATAATAATAATATGTCATTAAACTCAAATCCTTGATGAACAAAAATTATCTTACATGGAACACTGTGAATGCAACATCCCACTGATGAAAGCTTCCATCTTTAAGCTCCAAGAAATTACAAACAGTAACAAATTCTTCATTCCATTCAACAATCCCATGATCATCTTTTAAGCATCCTTCTTTGGTAACATTCTTCCTCACACTTCTTCTCTTAAAACTCAATGGATTAATAGACTTATTACACCCTTTCCACTTAACTTCAACACATAGTTTGGACAAATCTTGACAACTTTCAACAGAGCCTTGAAGATGTTGAATAATAATCTTGGCTTGGAATTTCTTTGATGAGAGAGGTGGCCATGGCCTCCATTTCATCATACCCACAACCATATTTTTGTTATAGAGAGAGAGAGAGAGAGAGAGAGAGAGAGAGAGAGAGAGAAGAAGAAGGGGATATGGTGATTAATATTATTGAGGGAGAAGAGATTCTTTTTATAGTAAATGCTGATGATCGTGTGTGGAGGAAGGTGGCCGGCAATATAGTGAACTAGTTGTATTTATATTCGCGCGTTGCGCGATTGTTGGATGTGGTGTTGCGAAATCGTGTCTTTTGGTAGAAGTTAGAAACTATTAAATAAAGTTGTAAAGAAAAAAAGGTTTGCGGGGCGCAACTCGAATTATATTCGACCGACTCATTGTAAAAAAAAAAAAGTTTACGTCGAATTGTAAGACAATCTGAATTTTTACCGACAAAGGAAAACTTGGTGGCCAAGATGTAAAAACAAAAAAAAAAGTTAACTATTGACTAACAAAAAAAAGGAAAAACTTTGTGGCCAAAATGCAAAAAAAAAGTTAACTATTGCCTAACATGTTTTATTTTAATATATATATAAAAAAAACAAAAGTTAAAACTTGATGGCCAAAATGCAAAAAAGAAAAAGTTAAATATTGGCTAAAAAAACAAAAAGAAAAACTTGGTGGTCAAAATAAAAAAAATAAAAGTTTACTATTTCTTTTTTAGATCTTTTAATATATTGATAATAGTTGGACTGTTGGACACTCGCACACAACACGGATATGATTGTACGTCACGCTAATATACTTGTAACTTGGAGACTTTTTCCATACGTATAATAAAATATATTTTATTTTATATCAGTCTTTGTTTTTCATTATGGTCCCTAGCTTTTTCATAAACACCTTTTACACATGTGTAGTGACAATGTCGTCAATCCATATTTCGAATCGCAATTTTTTTAACAATTTACCTTTTCACTTCTCTTACATTAGAATTTAGTTAAAACAAAACGAGTCAGGGCCGCTCGTGAGCTACTCGAACTTGGCTCAGTAAAAAACTCGAAACAAAACGAGCCTTATTGGGACCGGACCGAGCTTGAGCCTGTTTTCTCGTTTAGTTATTGAGCCTGAGCTCGAGCCAAGCATGTGAAGCTCGACAGACTTGTCGAGCCTTAGTGTATTATTAGTTTTATTGATATTTAATAATATTTACTTCTCATTTAAAGTTGTCTAGTAAACAAGCCCGAGCCTGAACTTCAGTTATCGGGCTCACGAGCCTACCCGAGTATATTACTTATGTTATTTTTATTTAATATATCAACAGCTAGATAATAAACGAGTCAAACCCAGGCCAAGCTCGAACTTGAGAAATTACCAACGAGCTGAGCTTGAGCCTTAAAAATAAAACTCGAACCGAGCCGAGCTCAAGCTCTCATAAGTTATTCGAGCTAAGGCTCGACTCGTTTGCACCTCTAGTACCAAGTAGCACCATGGTGCATAACGGTGGTGTGGTGGTCAGTTAGCTAAGATGGTGGAACCGGTGGAGGAATGATGGTAAGCAAGTCGTCTTGAAAGGAGGTAGATGGTAGTGGAAGTGGGGAGGATAACCAAAAGATAAGGAAACAGTGTTGCGCGTGTGAGAGGAAGAGGGAGAGATTTTGAAGAAAATAAGGATAAAAAATGTTTTTGCCACCTCATTAAATAATGGCCACGTTAGTAAAACTATTACAGGGGTTGGGGCGCAACCAGTTAATGGCACTGGTACCTCAATACCAGCACGGGTTTACTATCGACGTGATCACGGGTAGTGAGATTCTGTTAGTCCCGTGGAGAGTTTCCGTGGTTGATCTCACGGGTGTAGAGTAGGTAGAGAGAGAGATGCAGAGGAGAGAGAGAGAAACCAGGTGCACCCACGGATGCTTCACTAGTGGTGCTACGGTGGGAAGGGTTCATGAGTGGTGGTCCAGTTGGCGGGCTGGGATTGGATTGTTACAGGTGTTTCACAGATGCTTCACGGTAAGGCTGGTGGGTACACAGACGCCCCAACCCCCATCCTCCATTTTCAGCCCCGTCCCACCGTCCCGCTCGTCCCAACCACCGCCCCGCACCCCCGTCCCTCACATCCCCCGTCTCCCCCGTCTCTCAGAGAACATAACGGACGGGCCAATCACAGACCAGCGCCAATCACCTTCCGCCACCACCACCGCCTCTGCCCCCTTCCCCGTCCCAAACACCGCCCCCACCCCCACCCCCCCCCCTCCCTTCCTCTCGTCTGTGTACCCACCAGTCTAAGCACTTCGCCCTCCCTTATGGGGGTTATGGTTTAGTTAGTTTGGTAGCTGTGGAGAAAAATAAGTTACAAGTTGGGAGTGATGGAAGACAATTCATAAGTTAGGAGTATTGTCGGCCAATAAGTGATAGTTAAGATTATTAAATCCAATAACTTATCTATTCGGAGTTCCTCCATATTACAGAACAAAAAGATTTTTTATGAAATAAAAATAGAAATATTATTATGGTCTCATATTCGTCATTCCTCCTCATTCGAACTAGACTCACACACCAACTTAAAACAACTCTTAGCATTAACCACGATGAAATGAGGTTAAATACATGACTTTGTGAAGTTTGGTACACGCGAAGGGCATTGTTCATAGTCTCATCCTCGGTTACTGGGTCTAGGGGTGTAAATGACACATAGCGGCTCGAGAGCTACCCGGGATCGACTCGGTAAAAAGCCCGAATGAGCCGAGCCTTAACGAGCCCGAGCCTTAAATATGGCTCGTTTAGGTATCGAGCCCTAGATACAAAGCTCAATTGGGCTCGCGAGCCTAACGAGCCCAAACATAATTATAAGTTTTTTATATATCTCTTATAATTTATAGCTCACATCTCAAAAGACCAAGTCATTATTTCATAGGCCCATTTAATAACACTCGCGAGCCGAGCTTTGCAATCTCGGGCCGAGCTTTGAGCTCATTTGAGATTGTTCTCAAATCACCTCGAGCCGAGTCGAGCTCGAGCTTTTGATTTTGCTAGCGAGCCGAGCTCGAGCTCAAGATTGTAGGCTCGAACTAAGCCGAGCTCGAGCTCGAGCTTCATAAAACCTTAACGAGTCGAGCTCGAGCCCAGTCAAGATCGGGCTCGACTCGGCTCGTTTACACCCCTAACTGGGTCTTCACGATTCATGGCGTGTATGAAGAGTTGCTCAAATATCGTTATATGTCAGTTCACTAGCCTCCATTTGGAAATGAGGGCGTGTTTGTTGCGATTGGTTTTACCCATCTGTTGATTGACTTCATTAAACAAATCACTCCACCACGAGTTTGCGTCAACCCGAGGAGGGCTGGTGGATTTATTCACCCAAGCCGTGACCAAAGCGTATTCTTCCTCGTCGGTCTAAATTCTTCTTGTCATTTGAGAAAGAACAAATTACTTTCAAAAGCTTGAATGGTTAAGCAGAAGATGTGAGATTGTGTGAAATGTTAAAGTGAATGAAAAAATGTAAAAGGTTATGGGTTTATGTAGGCAAATTATGTGAATATTTTTTTTTTTAAAATTTATGACCGTTTAATGGTCGTTGTTTTTTAAATGTGACATGTATCAGCTAAGTGAGGCGGGGGATATGTTGTCATTTCCACCGATCACTGACGTAGGGGGCGGTGTACCTCGTCGGCGCTTGATGGCCACGTGGGCTCCTTGATCCCCATACCGTGCAACCTTATTTATATCAGGTATCTCCGAAGCAATAATTTAGTCTGATAAATACGAAAGCAAATCCTAAGGGGAGGGGTGTGGTCTAGGGAACGGAGGGGTCGTACAGATAGCAATATGTTAAGTATTGATAATCTCAACTTCTTATAAAATCGTGTTCTATACCCATTTGTTTGTTAGAAATAGTCATTGGGATTTCTGAATAGATTTTTTTCTTACCTTTCATATAGTATTATGTTTAACACCTACAACAAATCAAAATATCATAAATTACATATAAATTACATATATGTTATCATCACTCTAAAAAGTTACATATGTGATATATATATACATTTTGATTAGAATATAAACTCAAATAAATTATAGTACATGTAATAAAAAATACAAGTATAGTATTATTAAATACAAAGTAGTCTTATGTTTTTTCTTTTTTAAGTTATTAGACAACATATATACAATTTAATCCATGTCAAAACAAAAAAAGAAGTGGTGATTAGTGGTTGGATGCATCTCATGTAAACCTGTTGGCCCAATACGAAAGCAAAACCTAAGGGGAAGGGGTGTGGTCTAGGGAACGGAGGGGTCGTACGGATAGCAATATGTTAAGTATTGATAATCTCACCTTCTTATAAAATCGTGTTCAAATACCCATTTGTTTGTTAGAAATAGTCATTGAGATTTCTGAATACAAATTTTTTCTTACCTTTCATATAGTCTTATGTTTAACACCTAAAACAAATCAAAATATCATAAATTACATATATGTTATCATCACTCTAAAAAGTTACATATCTGAGTTATGTACATTTTGATTAGAATATAAACTCAAATAAATTATAGTACATATAATAAAAAAATACAAGTAATATTATTAAATTAAATACAAAAGTAGTCTTATGTTTTTTTTTTCTTTTATAAGTTATTATATAACATATATAATACAAAATGAGTGGTGATTAGTGGTTGGATGCATCTCATGTCAACATGTTGGCTTATGTCCGAGTCCCGGGTGGGTCACCCCCCCCCCCCATTTTAAGTTCCGGGGAACTGGTGGGTTAGACTCTTTGGTGAGGCCAGGTTTGTGTGTTTTCGTCATTCTTTTTAAGATTTTATTCTTAGATCGAGGACTTTATGCAAATTTAAAGTTTTTTCTACCAATAATACTTTTTTCCCTTCATATAATTATTTATTTGCTTTTCATCATGAACAATCAAACCATCTAATAGTACCTATCACCATTTGATTTTATGGTTTATGTAGAAATTTAGGGTTTCTCAACATAAACAACACAACTACTCAAACAATAAAGAACAATACAAGAACACAAGAGATAGCGACAAAAAACGGTGACAAAATCTATATTAAAACCAACCCAAAAGATTGCCCCCCAAATACCCAGATGATCTCAGCAAATCACTGAGATCAAAGATCAATAACGATCATACAGAGTCTTCTGCTGATTGATAAGATCAGCAGATGAGAATGATAATACAAACACTTACACAAGTGCAGATGAATACAAGAACAGAGAAACCCTAATACAGAGAAGACGAAAATAAACGATTGAATAAAAAACAACGAAATAACAAGCTTATATATGCTGGTCCAGAAGCTTCCATCAGAGATGCCATATCAACGGTTCTGATTAAGTCTCCATAAAACAATCCAACGGTTCTCAATCTCTGCGAATAACAACTCGTAACAATATTAAAATAACAACTAAGCTGAGCTCAAGCTGAGCCCATTAAACTCACCACTTAGCCCATTAACAATAAACTAAGCCCAAACAATGTTTAACAATTGAATTAACATAGAGCCCAACATTTTTAACATGCCCCCTTAATTCAAATGTTAAACATGTCTTTCATGCCCAGTTTAGAGCACAAAACATTATGCTGAACAACATTCAGCCCTTTGGTAAATATATCAGCAACCTGCTGATCTGATGTTACTTTAACAGTTCGAATAACACCATCAGAGATCTTCTCTCTAATGAAGTGAAGATCTATTTCAAAGTGTTTAGTTCTGTCATGAAAGACAGGATTAGCTGCTATGGATATAGCAGCTTTGCTATCACTAAAAAGATCTACTGGCATATTACAAGCAACTTGTAATTCACCTAGTAAATTTTTTAGCCAAATTAACTCACAAGTGGCTGAGCACATAGCTCTGTACTCAGCTTCAGCAGAAGACCGAGCAATGGTATTCTGCTTCTTACTTTTCCAGGAAACCAGACAATCACCCAAAAAAATACCAAATCCAGTGACTGATTTCCTGGTGACTAGGCACTTAGCCCAATCAGCATCCACATAGCCTCTAAGATCAAATTTTTCAGATTTTTTAAATACAATACCTTTTCCAGGAGATAGCTTTAAGTATCTCAAAAGTCTTAAAGCTATTTGCTGGTGACACTTAGTAGGCTTATGCATAAATTGGCTTAAAAACTGAACACTATAACTGATATCAGGTCGAGTAAGTGATAGGTAAATAAGTTTTCCTATCAACTTCTGATATCCAGTCACATTTTCCAGTAAAGGACTCTGTTTTGAATCCTTGGCTGAAACAATGTAACTTTGCTCTATTGGTGTATTAATAGGTTTACACCCCAAATAACCAAATTCATTTAATAATTCTAAACAATATTTTCTTTGGGTCAAACAAATTTCTTCTTTATCATATAAAACTTCAATACCAAGGAAGTATTTAAGTTTTCCTAAATCTTTTATTTTGAAACTTGTTTTAAGTAGATTTTTACAATTATTGATTTCATTCTCATCATTTCCAGTAATCACAATATCATCTACATAAACAAGTAATGCAATAAACATATTTCCAACAGATTTAACAAATAATGAATAATCACATATACTTTGTTTGAAACCCATATCAACTAACACTTTAGTTAGTTTTTCATTCCATTTCCTAGGAGCCTGTTTGAGGCCATATAAAGACTTTACCAATTTGCATACTTTAGTTTCAGTTTTAGAATAATAACCTTCAGGTAAAGTCATATATACATCCTCATCTATAGACCCATAAAGAAATGCATTGTTAATGTCAAGTTGGTACAGAGGCCATGAATTTTGAACAGCCAAGCTAATCATACACCTTACAGTTACCATTTTTACTACTGGTGAGAAGGTCTCTCCAAAATCAAGACCTTCTCTTTGGTTGTAGCCTTTGGCTACAAGCCTGGCCTTAAATCTCTCAACCTCACCATTTGATTTATATTTAACTTTATAAACCCACTTGCAACCAATAGGTTTTCTGTCTTTAGGAAGATCAGTTAAAACCCATGTTTGGTTGCTATGCAATGCCTCCATTTCATCATTCATAGCCTCTATCCATCTAGGATCTTTAGAGGCTTCTGAATAACTACTAGGCTCAACAGTCTTATTCAGACTGGACACAAAACAATAATTTTCAGAAGATAATACAGAATAGTTAACCACCTTTTCTACTCCATATTTAACTTTACCCTCTACAACAAAATCATCAAATTTCTTTGGTAAAACAGAATTCCTATCAGACCTTCTAGGTTGAATTCTATGTCCCTCAGGAGTACAGTTCTCATCATTTGAACCCTCAATCCTATGAGTAGAATCAGTCCCTCTAAACCTAGAACTACTAGGCTGCTGATCATAATGATCTGCCTCACTAGTGATCCTAGAAGAGTCATCTAATCCTATCTCAGGAGAGTGTTCATGAGCAACACTGGTTCCCCCTTCATCATTGGGAGCATTATTATTATTATTATTATTATTATTATCACTATCAGAATTTCCAATGCTTGTGTCATCATATAAATCAAAAAAATTCAAATGATTTAAATCTTTAAACTCATGTTTTCCAGTTTCTGTTTTAAAAGGAAAAATGTTTTCATAAAATTTGACATCCCTGGAAAACTCAAACTGTTTGGTTTCTAAATTCCACAATTTATAACCTTTTTTGAAAACAGAATATCCAACTAAGACACACTTATCAGCTCTACTTACAAGTTTATCTTTTTCATCTAAAATGGTTTTGAAACACAAGCATCCAAAATTCCTAAGATGACTCATAATTGGGGGGAACCCATATATTTTTTCATAAGGACTCACACCATTTAGCACAGAAGAGGGCAGCCTGTTAATCAAATAAGCAGCTGTCAAAACACATTCAGACCAAAAATTCAGTGGCACACTACTTTGGAACAACAAGGCTCTAGCTATGTTCAAAAGGTGTCTATGTTTTCTTTCAACAACTCCATTTTGTTGAGGAGTATGCACACAAGATGTTTGGTGCATAATTCCTTTTGAATTAAGAAAACTAGACATTTGTTTGTTTATAAATTCTGTACCATTGTCACTCCTAAAAGTTTTAATAGTTTTGTTAAACTGTGTTTTAACAAGTTCATAAAAAGTGACAACATTTTCAAACACTTCACTTTTTCCTTTAAGCAAATAGACCCAAACAGATCTAGAGAAGTCATCTACAATTGTTAAAAAATATTTAAAACCTTCCTTACTAGTTATTCTGTAAGGACCCCATACATCTAGATGAACTAATTCTCCTACTTCTTTTGTTTTATGTTCACTTAAAGGAAAAGGAACCCTAACTTGTTTGGCCTTGTGACATATCTCACAAGGACCAGAATGAGTTGTTTCAACATCTAAACTTCCTTTTAACACAGCTAGAACTTGGTCAGAGGGATGTCCCAACCTACTGTGCCAAAGGTTAACACCAGAAGAACTATTAAAACACATAGAACTATTACTCACATTTGAACCTATAAAGTAAAGACCATCATGCTCTTTACCAGTCTCCAGGATTCTCTTGGACTTGGAATCCTGGACATAACAAGCATGATCATCAAACAAAACACTTAGTCTGTTATCTTTAGCTAGTTTATTAACAGACACCAGATTAACACAATAGTCAGGAATATAGAACACATCAGTTAGGATAATGTTATTTCCTAACTTGATATCTCCTATCTTCATGACCTTAGCACTTGACCCATTAGGATGTTTCACAGTTACATCAAACTGTGATACATCCACCCAGTTGACCATGTATTCATCAGTACCAACCATATGTTGGTTGGCACCTGAATCCATGATCCACTTTAAAAGAAGTGCAGTTTTTAGAAAGTTGGAAGTACTAGCAAAACTTTTAAACACACTACTCAGTTTATTTAAAACAGAAGCACTAGAAAAGCCATGTATAACATTCTGATTACCTCCTACACTATTAGACTGAGCAGTATCACTTCCAACTTTATCACCAATAAGACTCATCAGTTTGCTTATCTGTTCAGAAGTAAATGGAACAGTAGCACTAGAAGACACATTATTATTAGAATTGCTACTAGATTGATTCGATCTCCCTCCAGTTCCTCCAGGAATGTTAGGTCTGTTAGGCTGACCTGGAACATTCCTTCTGAAACCAGGGGGATACCCAACCAATTCAAAACATCTATCAGAAGTGTGACCAAGTTTATTACAATGGTTACACTTCAGATTTGGGTTAGGACCTCTATTAGTCCTCTTCCTTGGATCAAAGGACTGAGTGGTTTTGGCAACAAAGGACACATTTGTTCCCTTGGTACCAGAACTAGAGGTCCTATGAGATTCTTCTCTAGATACAATAGAGAAGGCAGTCTTAACAGTGGGCAGTGGGTCTTGCATCAGAAGATTAGTTCTAACAGGTTGATAAATTTCATCAAGACCCATTAGAAACTGCATTAGTTTTATCAAACTGTTAAAATCATTGAATTTATTTGAAGCAGCACATGAACAGGAAGGCAGTTGAACTATAGAGTCCAAATGCTTCCACATAGTATTAAGTTTATGGTAATATTCAGAAACACTACTTCCATTTTGTGTTATAGAGTTAATCTTTTGATACAAGTTGAAAACCACTGACCCATCAACCTTATCATATGTTTCCTTAAGATCTAACCACACATCTCTAGCCAACTTAGAAAACACCTGACCTAGAAACAGTTCTTCACTAACAGAATTAAGCAACCAAGTTAGCACAACAGAATTACACCTATCCCACTGTTTTCCTAGGACATCATCATCAATAGACCTAACAGTGGAACCATCAATGAAGCCATATTTATTCTTGGCCTCAAGAGCAAGTTTCATAGAACTTGCCCACACAGAGTAGTTCTCTGTACCTTTCAACTTTATAGTGATAATAGACAAGGTACTAGTATCACTGGGATGAATGTACAGAGGATCACCAATATCTAATTTGCTAATTAGAGTATTGGGAGGTACTGGTGGGTCAACACCACCTCCAGTGTTGATGACAGACCCACCACCACCATTAGGGTTCACATTATCACCCATAGTAAAGAACAGATCAAACAGTTACAACAAATACAAACAAGAACAAGCACCAAGAAGACAATAATACCAGATAAAAAACCTAGAGAGCGAAACTGTGTCAGTGTTCAGATCATGGGTTCATCACTCATAGGTGCCCACGCAGATCTTAACACAGGAGCCCTTTAATAACTACTATATATATATAGTAAATCAAGACAGATAATCAGACAATACAATAGCAATACACAAAACAGATAAGACACCAAATAGTTGGCACAATTCCGGTCCACCTAACCCGGGCCTTTGCCCTAGACACAAGAACAAGACAGGAACAATCTCACCAGAACTCGTAGTCTGTAACCTTCACTTAGGGTTACACGACCAGAGAGCAATATCCACAGCTATCCAGAACCAGGATCCACACCAGAGAGCAAGCTTCCAATCCAACAGCTCACCAGAATAATATCCCAAAGTAATAAACAATAGTTGACCTCTGGAACCCTAGATCTAAGAACAGAGACTAACAATAATAGACAAGATCTATTTAGAAGATCAGATCTATTATAAGAGACAGAATGAGAATCAGATCTATTATTTAGATCTGATCCAAGATGTAAAAGACAAACAGCGGAATAATAACAAAAAACAAGACCAGAATCAAGAGCCTAAGGCTCTGATACCATGTAGAAATTTAGGGTTTCTCAACATAAACAACACAACTACTCAAACAATAAAGAACAATACAAGAACACAAGAGATAGCGACAAAAAACGGTGACAAAATCTATATTAAAACCAACCCAAAAGATTGCCCCCCAAATACCCAGATGATCTCAGCAAATCACTGAGATCAAAGATCAATAACGATCATACAGAGTCTTCTGCTGATTGATAAGATCAGCAGATGAGAATGATAATACAAACACTTACACAAGTGCAGATGAATACAAGAACAGAGAAACCCTAATACAGAGAAGACGAAAATAAACGATTGAATAAAAAACAACGAAATAACAAGCTTATATATGCTGGTCCAGAAGCTTCCATCAGAGATGCCATATCAACGGTTCTGATTAAGTCTCCATAAAACAATCCAACGGTTCTCAATCTCTGCGAATAACAACTCGTAACAATATTAAAATAACAACTAAGCTGAGCTCAAGCTGAGCCCATTAAACTCACCACTTAGCCCATTAACAATAAACTAAGCCCAAACAATGTTTAACAATTGAATTAACATAGAGCCCAACATTTTTAACAGTTTATAACCATACATATACTATTATAAATCGACCCTGTACCTATAGAACTACAAAAATGTCTGCCCCATGTGGCGAAGAATCAATCTACTTATGATAAACTAAGACATCGATTATAATTATTCCATTTTGTAAGAGTTGACATTTGGAATAACATTATGATTTTATAATCTTCATATTCAGTTATATATTTTTCCATTTTATATTCCATAACTTATTTACCCAACCGAAAAGTATAACATATTATTTCTAAAATATTTTAAAATACTTTTTTCACAAAATTATTAATTTTCAAAGTTATGTGAGGTAATTATTACAATTGATGAGTTTATTATGATTCCATAATTCTTCGCATCACTTTACTAATTCACTTCACTAAAATACAGTTTTGAAGGCACCACTATCCTAAACCACCCAACCCATAAAAAACACCCCCCCCCCCCCAAAACCCTGGTCACGGTCCGTTAGATACAACCAACAAACGGTCCACGGATCCACTACTAGCAGCACCGGCAACACTGTTACCGTGCTAGTAATGGGGGTATCCAAGATCATTTCTGGTTGTGCCCTGTCCCCCTTAGGTATAATAAAAAAGGTTTTTTTGGACCATATGATAAAATATCATGTATTTTCATTGACGAGGGGTATTGACTATTGAGAGAATAAAGAAGCAATTTAGTAAAGAGTATCATTATATAATATTTTTTATTAATCAAAAGTCAAGATACATGTACGTAACCATAATGGTGATGTATACTTGTGTTGACGTTTGGATAATAGCATACAATAAATCATTTTTCTAATGTTATACCCAAACATCTATACTATTTATACAATTTGCTTTTGACACTTTTGGGTTTCTTGTATTAAAGGCTATGAAGTTACTTAGCCGAGTCTAATGGATTACGCATAGTAATTTTATGACCCCCAATATGTTGTCTGTTTGCCTTCTGTTGCCTGTTTGCAGCACAAGTTGTGTGCGTTTACCTTGTGTTTCGATGTAACCTTTCTCTTTGATGCTTTGTAAGATATTAAAGATTGAGACTTTTTAAATATATTGTAGAAAACCAGACACACAATTACATGAAATAAATCAAACTCTTAACTACTTTCTAAATTACTTTATACCTTGTGTTGACAAACAAAAATAAATTAATAGATTTCTAGTGAACAAAAAGTAAAATACTGGTTGGTAAAAAAGATGGGATGTTACACCATGTGTTCTTAATAAATTATCAAACCTAAGATTTTAACGACCTAAAAGTTTTGGTGGTTTAGGTCAAGTTTTTGTTCTTTATTATTTATTAGTGACCTGAATAGTTTATGCTTAGGTCGTTTTGAAGATGAAAAAAGTTTTGTTTCCCTTGTTAATTGAATGGTGAGTCATTCATTGGTGGTGCGGTCCTTACCACATATATAGCTAGTTTATAAAATCAATGGTCCAAAAGAGTAGCCTAGCCTTTATTAGTGTAGTATTCTATAAATGTTCTGTTAAACTTCATTATGTAAAGTATGTTACAAATATGCATTATTCATAAACCTTGACGATGATCACATTAAAGCTCATTGTATCATATAAACCATTTATATTCATAAAATGCGTTATTGCAAAAATAATTGTTTCAATCTAATCCCAAACCAATATTGACATGTTACTCACCACCTCTCCATTGTGTGGTTTTTATTCCAAAACCAATAACATCAAATGATAAATAAAAAAACGAACTAACTGAGAAACCAAATGTTCAATGATAATTTTTGTGATAAGCAAGTTGTACAAAATTCATTTTACGTATAAAGTGTAATTTTATATAGGTATCGTGTTTTAAATTTTAGGCATGATGTTTTATATTCTTTTGGCATAGTAAGAGGCATTGGATTACTAATGAACCAAGTATCTCTCCCGACGACAACCGATGTAGGATGGGTTGCCCATCTAGGAGCTCATGGATTTGTTTTTGGTTGCCCTGGTAGAGTCGTCCCAGGAGGTCACCAATCCTCAATCCTGATAATACTCCCTCCTGAGCACGCTTAACTGTGGAGTTTTTATGTGCCCCACAACCAACTAAGCCGAAAACGCATTCGTGATGTAAGAGGCATTTGATTATTTATGAACCACATATCTCTTCTGACGACAGCCGATGTGGGATGGGTTTATCATCCAGGAGCTTACAGATTAGTTTTTGGTTGCCCTAGTTGAGTCTTCCTAGGAGATCACACATCATGATAATACTCCCACATGAGCACACTTGACTGTGGAGTTCACATGTGTTCCACAACCAACTAAGCCCAAAATGCGTTGGTGATGTAAGAGGCATTGGATTACTTATGAACCAAGTATATATCATGCTGACAGTCGATGTGGGATTTTTCTAAGGTGCTATACAATGGTCCATGTTAATCTTCTCTGTAATTGGTATTGTTACAATCACCCCCTCTTAGGGACTCATCGTCCTCGATGAGGTTTGCCCCACCATCCCGAACGGCACAGGAGTGATTCTGACACCATTAATAACATCTGGCATCTCTCACCACCAATATTGTCCGCTTTACCTCCAATGGGTTGCCTATTCAGGAGCTCGCGAATTTATTTTTGGTTTCCCTGGTGGAGACCTCCCAGGAGTTCACCAATCTTGATACTACTTTCACATGAGCACGCTTAATTGTGGAGTTTTTATGTGCTTCACAACCCACTAAGCCCAAAATACGTTGATGATGTAAGAGGCATTAGAATATTAGATTACTTATGAACCAAGGATCTTTCCTGACCACGACCCATTTGATATTTGCCTAAATGCTATACAATGATCTATGTTAATTTTCTCGATAATTAATGTCATTACAACACCTGAAACGTTTCATCAAGGTAGCCCTGTTATGGATTTGATCAGTTGAGC
Organism: Ambrosia artemisiifolia; assembly: GCA_032199755.1. Classification (NCBI taxonomy): domain Eukaryota; kingdom Viridiplantae; phylum Streptophyta; class Magnoliopsida; order Asterales; family Asteraceae; genus Ambrosia; species Ambrosia artemisiifolia. The sequence continues at coordinate 6,242,699 of CM063517.1, forward strand.
TAACAAAATAGATTAGTGACTGGATTGAAATTGAACATTTTCCTTTTTAAAATCTTATTTACATGTTCATTGTACTATTAGTTAGACCTCATATTCTGTTTATTTAAGATAGTTTATTGTAAATCAACATCAAAAGACTGAACAAATTATATATACATACACTACATGTACATATATTAATTATAAATTATTTATAACATTATCGGGTTGTTAAAATCTATCTTACAAGTATTGGTCCGACAGAGGTCATTTATAAAAACATTAGTACGTTTAGTTTGTAAGAGAAAATAATATATAATGTGAATACAACGAAGGTGTACATATGGTGATATGGAATAGATGGTGATTGATGGGCATATCAAGGAAAATTGTAGTAGGAGGAAAAAGACAATAAAATCAACTGGTTTTTGATGTTTACAACTCATCAAAATTAACACAATTGAAAAGGATAAATGCCCTTTTCCTGTAGTCTAATGAGGGACTTTTTTGTTTGTCTATATTCCAAAATATTATTTTGTATGTTCACATTGGATTTTTCTAAGTTAAGTTTAGGAAGTAACTATTAATGTAAAAGGTAGTGTTTTGAAGTAACTATATATTTTAACTAGTACTCCTTCCGTCCCAATTTAAATGTCTCATGTCTAAAAACACACATTTTAAGAAATCCTTTGTTTGTATGTGGTAAAATGACAATAATATCCTCAGAAGTGGTAATTGTGTTTTGTCTTTTATGGGCAAAACTGGAAATTACATTTATATTTTTGGAAAGGGACATTTAATTTGGGACAAACAAAAAAGAAAAGAAGGACATTTAAATTTGGACAGAGGGAGTACTTTTAGTGACGAAAAAGTAACGAAGGAGATTGATATTCTTCAAAACCTATCGATAACCACCACTTTCACCATCCATTCAACTACCTTTAACCACCATCACCTTTGTCAATACCACCTCCATCGTTAAAATTTAGAAACAACTGCAATCTAAAAAGAATTTTTCAAATTTTAAACACATCAATACATGTGCCAATCATGGTTCCAAAACACTGGGAACCTAGCTCGCTTATGCGTCTCAAAACCATCATTCTCAAAAATCACTAATCAATTTAGGCGTGTATGTTTGTCTAAGTCGCATAAACCGAAAGTGTATGCGTGTTTAGACCACTGATCTTAGAAACTAACTAGTATACCAAATTGTTCCATGTAACTAGATTTTTTCCATGGGAAAATCACCCAAATAGCCTTTGACCAAAAGAAATTTACTGAAATAGCCACCCCAACCGTCTCGGGAGAGTCGGCTCACAGGTCCCGAGACGTCTGCATGAGGCTTTAGTGGTGAACCAATAGCCGATTGTCACGTGTCAAAAATATAATAAAAAAATCTTCACAAGTCCCGAGACGTCTTCATGAAGCTTTAGGCGTTGGGAGACGTCACAGAGACGCTTCCGGCACAGTGGAGACGTCACAGAGATGTTTTAGGCGTCGGGAGACGTCACAGAGTCGCTTGGAGATTTTTTTATTAGAGGAGAGAGAGAGGAGAGAGAAAGTTAGAAGAGAGAGAGACTTGGGACACGTGGCTTGTTTTGATTGGTCACCGTCTCACCCGTCTTCGGAGTCGGCTCAAATGCCTCGGGATGGGGGAACCGTCTCTCCCGAGACGGTTGGGGTGGCTATTTCGGTAATTTCTTTCGGTCAAAGGCTATTCGGGTGATTTTCCCTTTTTCCATGCTATTATACTTTTTATAATTTTTGGCTAACAAATAAAACTACAAAAGCAAGGAATGTGTTAAAAATAATGACATAGCCACATGCTTGTTATAAAACTGGATACTGCATTTTCTTTGTTCTTTGGGTCTAACAAGTTCAATTTAGATTAAGCTCCTCAAGTTTGAAGCAAGTCACTATCAAACCCCTATCAAACGCAAAGTAAGTTGCTCTTTAATATAAACAACGATAAATACAGATTTTTTTCCTAGTATATGACAAAACTCTAAACCAAAACTGTTTATATCAATTGTTTTATGATCACTATAAATACTACACGGAAGTTAATGCATTTGTAAGATCACTCATGATGTACTTAATAGATGCTCGATGCTCTGAAATCTGAAGAAAAGCTGGAAGTCAAATTTACGCATAGCGTAAAATTAAAGGAAAACCCTTTTATTATGAGTAGGGAGATCAATTCCTATGTTTTACAATTTGATGTGTCAAAATCGGCATTTGTGGTTTCAAATGGTTTACAAGTTGGCCATGATCAACCAACTTTATCAAAAAAAGGTTACTTTGATTACACGTAAAAGTGCCAACAAAGGTACCATCTCTATCCTTTTCTTATAGATTGTAAATGTCACATGGTTTCAAATATAAAGTGTTATACTATAAACAAACAAAAAATGTACGTATATAGTTACAATAAGGCCTAGATATGTTACTTAACTTGCATGAGGCTGAATACCAATATCAAACAACCAAGTTCTAACATAAATACTAGGTTCCAACTAATAACAATACCATTATATAGGAATCCAACTAATAAACCAGTAACACATCACATACCAATACTGCTACTCGGTCACAAAACATTTAGCTGTTCAAAACAAGCTTATAGTCAATGAAAGTTTTCGTCTACAACAGCATATAACTTTGGCCTAACTAGTTTACAATTCAGAATCACCATAAATATTGTTTAAAGAATATGAACCAACTAGTTCAAGCACCGAAATTACACACATACTTATTTTGTAAGGGTTGATATCGGCGTTTGCTCAAAACATTGGGTCTCTAGTTGAAATCAACAAAGATAGATTTTCCTTGGTCAACTCCCACTATGTAATTGAAAGTCAACACAAAAATTAATCAGGACCCACATTGGCCCGTGAACCACCCAAATAGTCAAATACAACTTGAAAAAGTTGACAAGGCATGTGAGAGAGCCAATGGTTGGCTATGATCAAATCATTATGGGCAACATGCCTAATGTCTCACATTTCTTTCTTGTGCTTTCTTTTCTCACATATGTGGCTCATATGGCTCGATTCTTTCTTTAATTCTTATGGCTTAGATTTTAGACGAATATTCATCTCCACCAAGCCCAAAATTGGTATGGGTCGCTCAACCCAATGTCTAAAGCAAACTTTTTAAATGATGTCTTTTCAATTAATACTTTTTATAATGTTCAAAAAAAATAATAATACTTTTTATATGCTATTATTTTATTTTTGGAACCTTTTCAAATAATGTTTTAAAAGGGTTTATGATATTAAGTTTTGTTAATAGTTCATTTATAATCAATATACGAAATAATAAAGAATGATACGGATGTTCTATTTTTTAGTTAAGTCTAGGTAGCTAGGTAAGGCTTCGTCTAGATGAAAACCCTAAGAACACTAAGAAGACATCAAGTTTTATAACTTAGGTATGATGTTTCGAATTGTTTTGACATGATATTTTATAAAAAAAAATACCGAGCGCAAAAATTAATAACACAATGCAATGTATTTTAGGCTTAAAACTTCAAACGACATGCAAAGAAAATTAAGCAGTGTATAGTGTGTTTTAGCTGTGCATTAAAATTTTATGCTTATAAGGCCGATGAGGTGGTCATCACACAAATAACCGGCAAGTAGGGTTGGGCATGAAACCGGACACAAAGGAACCAGTTTTTTAAAGTTTCAAGTAGGGATTAATGCTTGTTTTTTTCTTTTTTGGGATGTGAAATTCAAAGTCTACGTCTAACGTCTTCTTTGAGTAATTAACCGGCCTTAGCTTTAAATATATTACAAAATTTCAATTTTCAAGTGTCTGTCATGATTTTCGATTGTTTTTATTTCATGATATTTTTGACAAATTTACCCTTAGATATATCTGTATATTGCATCTATTTCTTTCTCATCACATGATAAACAATAAATAGAGGATATGCTATTATGTACTATATGAATAAATGAGCATTTATATTTAACTTTTGATATGTACATACAAATTTGTTTTATCATTTACATTTTTTGCCTTTCAAATATGTAACTTAAGCTTGTTTCTTACCTATCTCAATCATTATCGCGTAAGTCTATGGTCTCCTTTGAATAATTAACCATAGCTTTGAAAATATTACATAATTTCAACAACTGTATATCTTAGCTTTGAAAACATATCTTTCATGATTTTCGATTGTTTGGTTTTCATGATAGTTTTGCCAAATTTACCCTTTGATATATCTATATATTGCATCTAATATTTGTTTTCTGATCACATGATAAACTGTATATAAATGTTTTGAAATTAATAAAATTAATAAGTGCTTACAATAACCAATCCACTGAGATTGTGCCCGACTGCTAGTGCACCAAAACAACCTTAAATGGAACTACTGTTCAAAATATCTTTTTTTTATAGTCCACATATCATGGAGGAGATGACACAAGTTATCATACCCACCACCTTTGAATTTATGGCAACAAGGCCCAAACCTTTTTTATTATAAATAAGAGTTAAATGCCAAAATGGCCCTGTGGTTTGATCCAAATTGCCACTTTGGTCACTTTTTTGAATTTTTTGCCAAAACCGCCCCTCAAATATCGAAAAGTGCCAAAATGACCCATATTTAACTGAGTTTTCTAACTGAGTATGCAAAGTCAGTTAAGTATCAAGGGCATTTTCGTCATTTCATCCCAACCCCCCATCTTCTTCTTCTTCAACCACCCATCTCCACAACCTTCACCAGCCACCACCACCACCCTTCACCTTCTTCTCAATTCATCACATCAGGTCTGACCCGATTTAATGTAACCGTTTTCTATTAAACCACTAACTCGATCCATAACTCTTCATAACACACACACACAGATAATCAAACTCTTTTCAACCAAAAAACTTGCTTCTAAAATACGCAGGAGAGAGAGAGAGAGGCGGTGGGACTCCTCCACCTAGGGCGGAGCTCCGGCGATTTGCTCCCAAACAATACACCCATCCAACCCCTTCTTCTTTTAGTTTCATATTTTTACTTTATAAAATACGAAACAAACCAAGTTACATCTGGATAATGGGTAAGCGAGCAACAAGCTGCGCCGCTATACCCTTTTGAATCGCAAAGCCTATTCTACTAAATACAAACTTTTGGTTCCTCGGGCTTTGCGAATCACTGTGGACCACCTTCTGCACCCGCTCCAAAAAACGAACTGCCTCAGGGGCTAAGGATCCAAAAGTATCGAAGGCAAACGGAATGAACACATGTTGATTCTCTAGACATGCTGCCTCGTGCTTAGCAACCTTCCTAGCTTCCGCCTTCAAAACCGCCTGTCCCGGAACGAATCCACTATCTCTCAGCCCCACCAGTGGGGACACCCCAGTGAGGTCAACACACGCGTGCTTACCCCCCGCCCAGCCAAACACAAGGACGTCCGCAGGACGCAGGGTAGATCTTCCCTCTCGTGGGTCAGTCAGAAAATTAACAGGGGCTTCTTTCTTGGCTGAGATCCCGGCGCGCCTAAGCACATCCCATAAAACATCTCTAACCCAGTCATGACGATACTTGAACCCCGGCAATTCCTTACAGTGAAGGGCATGCTCGCCAAATCTATCCAAACAAGCTTTTTTACAAATGGGGCAAGAGTCGTCTGGCGGGAAAAGGGGAATCATGAGCCGGTATTTAAGGATGGCTCTGTATTCAACTGCTGACATCCGTTGCCCAAGACCTTCAATGGGCGCAACAGTCAAAAAATCTTGGGCATGAGCCCCCTTGAGACAGGCCAAAACTGCCTTTTGACGCGGGGTCATATCGAACCGCTCCTCCATATCCTGTGCGTGTTTACCATAAAGAGCACTCGCCAAAGTTTGTTGAGGTTTCTTGGGGGCGGTCTCCTTATCAGTAAAACCGCCTAGATCAAGGTCTGGGAGAGTTGTTCCAATATTACCAAGCGCAAGGGAGTAGTCAGGATCCACCCCCATAACACCAGCGCTTCGCAAGATGTGGTCCTGCAGTTTCCACGATTGGGCCCTGGATGCTACAAAAGCATATGCGGAGACGTCCTCCGCCGATATAAGCCCTAAGCCCCCGCAACGCATAGGGAAGGAAGCCAACCTCCACTGGAGGTCCCCAAAATGCGGTCCTCCGCTGACAACAATGTCTTCAACAGCCCCTCGCAGACCTGCATCAAAGATAGACACAGCCTCTTTGACATGTTCGGGTTGACAAGTCCGGAGCCCAAACACTAATTTAGCAACCCCCATGCACGAGCGCAACAGGAGGAGCTCACTTTGGGGGTCCCTTAAGTCCGACAGTCGTTTCATAAGATCAACCGCCCGAAGAGCTCGTCTAGATGCCAAAGACTGAATAAACCTTGCATCCCGACTAACCGCCCCCCCGAGGAGTTTAACCCCCCCTACGGGCCTGCTTATCTCGCTAGGGAATAAACCCGGCACTTTCTTCGCACCATTGCATGACGGCCAAAAAATCTCCGTTTTCCGAATATTAAGCCTAAGCCCAAGAGATGCCCCCTCTGAACGGATAATGTCCAACGCCCTAGAAACTTCCTCTGCCTTACCAATGATAGTGCCATCGTCCAAGTACCAGGCATGGAAGGGCAAGGAGCAGGCACCCTGCACACGGAGGATCAGCGGATGAAGAACCAGCGCAAAGAGAAGGGGGCCGAGAGGGTCCCCTTGTTGCACACCTGTGGTAGCCCCAATATGGGTATCCCCCACATATAATCTTGCGGGTTGCGCATATAAAAATTGGACCCACGGGAAGATAGATGGGCATCTGCAGCTAACTTCCCTGAGAAGTGTCGTACGGTCCACCTCGTTAAAGGCGTTAGAAAAATCAACAGTGAGCATAGCCAGGGACCCGTCAGAATGGAATGCGCTCAGAAACCTGTTAGCACTGTGTAGCACCGCTTCTGCCCCATTAGGGACCCCAACCCCAAACTGAAAATCCCCCAGATAGGTTGCCATCTCTTTACCCACTTTACGCATAGCGACTTTTGACACCAATCTTCTCCAAATGGCCCCCACCGCAATGGGCCTAATCCCGTTGTCAGGCTTTAATAGGGGGGTCAACGGTGCCGAAGCAATGAACTCCGCCAGAGCTTTAGGACATAACCCCCCAAGCCACAAGTTGACAACATCGGTGATGGCTTTAAGGAGCCCGGAGGCAGTTGGAGACCCCTGGCCACAGAAAGCGTCTAAAATATGTTGCGCCCGCAGACCATCCCTCCCACAAGATGTCCCTTTCGGGAACGTTTTAATACATTCCAACACGCACTCAGCGTCCACCTGCAAGGCTGGCTCCAAAGGCAAGGCGGAGGGCATGGTCGGGGGGTCCACAACAGGGTGTTTATCTATCAGGGCTCTCAATGTGTCCTCCCCAGCAGGCGCAACCCCAGATGAACACAGAACCTTGACGGCCGCAGTATAATGGCCATCCGCTACCTTCCGAAGGCACTGCTTAATATTGCCCCCACCATCTACTTTAGCTTGGTCCCCTACCCTCCCCGAAAACGACGCCACAGGGAGTTCAAGGAGGGGCAGGACCAATTCCTCTAACCCTGCCCCATCTTTCCAAACCGCCAATGCCCTCATAATAGAGCTACATTGAAGCGATTTCCTGTTACCCGATCTTCGTTCTTGCCTGGAGGCCGGTTTGACCACCCTTAAGGTGCAGCGAGGCAACAACAAAAGTTTAACCCAAGCCTCAATGGACCCTGGGGCGTCCACCACTTTACGGAGACCCCCTGACAAAGCATGGGCAAAAGCCATGCGACATGCAGGCGGGATACTCTTGACCGTAGCAACAGGCAGGGCGAGGATGCGCTCAAGGAGAGTGACATCTACCACCATCTTCCCAGACATATCACTCACATGCGTCACTTGCGAATCACGAGGTTGAGGAATCCCCGTTATAAAATCGATCTCGCCTCCTGCACGCGAGGTGCATTTAATCACTTCTTTGCCGTGCCGACAACGCCCATTCAAGGCATGCAGGGTAGGGGTGTTCAAAACCGGATATCCGAAAATTCGGATATCCGAATTTCGGATATCCGAAATTTTCGGATAGCTGATTTCACTATCCGAATCCGTATCCGAAATTTCGGATATCCGAATTTCGGATATCCGAAATTTCGGATATCCGATCGGATAGTGATTCGGATATCCGAATATCCGATTTTATTATAATATATTTTATTTTATATGTTTTACATATAAATTTTCGGATATTTCGGATAGTTTCGGATATTTTTCGGATATTTTTTTGGATATTTTTCGGATATTTTGGATATTTTCGGATATTTTTCGGATATTTTCGGATATTTTTGGATATTTTCGGATATTTTCGGATATTTTCGGATATTTGGATATTTCGGATATCCGGTAAAATTTTATTATAAGTTTTCGGATATTTTCGGATATCCGAAATATCCGAAAATTTTCAAAATCACTATCCGAATCCGAATCCGAATCCGAAAATTCGGATATCCGAATTTCGGATATCCGAAATTTCGGATATCCGGTTTTTCGGGTAGTTTCGGATTCGGATATCGGATATTTCGGATCGGATTTTCGGATTCGGTTATTTTTGAACACCCCTAATGCAGGGTCATGCACTCCCCACATAGCCAATTCTTCAGCACACGCAAGGTGTCAACAACGTCATTGTAAAGGTCAAAGTTTGAAGCAAGATGCTCCTTTAACTCACCTCTCCTTTCTTTCCCATTAAAATGATCTCGTTGGAAATGCATTAGTAACCGAGAGTATCCTTTGTATCCCGGCGTACCATCCTTGCAAGAATGATAATTTTTAAAGGGGCAACGCCATATCCCTGTGGCCGAGCTGGGTCCAGGTCCCCCACCACTGTCTCTCATGGATCCTTTAAAGGAATAATTATATATATATATATATATATATATATATTTAAGTATGTTATAAAGTTGTTTTTAAAGTTAAGAAATAAACCCGAAAAAATGGGTGGGACCCCATGTTAATTATTATTATTATTATTATAATAATTATTATTATTATTATAAAAATCACCCCACTTTAGTCAACCATTACTCAACCCTTTAACACATTAAAACCCCAGATCAACAGCAAAGGGGGTCGAACGAAGAACACGGCGGTCGAACGAAGAAGACGGTGGGTCGAAGGTAGAAGACAGTGGGTCGAAGGGTGTAGGTTAGGCCAGGGAAGAGGCGAAAGAAGGCTGCAAATGGGTGAAAAGGGGCGAATGAAGGCTGCAAGAGGGGTGAAAAGGGTCGAATGAAGGTTGCAAGAGGGATGGAAGGGTCGAATGAAGGTAATAGGGGCGAATGAAGGTTGCACGAGGGGTGAAAAGGGTCGAATGAAGGCAGCTTGCTAGGTTTTGAAAAGTGACCGTTGGGGGTGGGTGGGGGTGGAGGCGCTGCAAAATAAGGGTGGACAGAGAGGGGTGGAGGCGGAGGGGGGAGGAGTAGGTAAGAAGAGGAGGGAGAGGTGGCTCGGTAGGGGAGGGCCAGGAGAAGAGGAAGGGTGAAGGCGGAGGAAAACAGAGAGGGAGTGAAGGAGGAGGTTAGTGGAGGAGAAGGGTGAGAAACTGGTGATGGAATGGTGGTCGCCGGCGGGTGAATGGTGGTAGCTGGTTGTTTGGTCGGCGGAGGTGATGAAGTATGAGGGTTAGGGTTTCGTGGTGACGGTTGATCTGTGGGAAGATAGAGAATCAGAGACTGCGGTCCGAGGAGGAGAGAGGAGGGCTGAGGGTTTGAGGGTTTAAAGGACGAGATGATGAGTTAAGGTATTCACCACCCGATTTGTATACAGAGAGAAGAGATACAGATCTGGGAGAAAGGAAGACAAACCAAAGAGATCGAGCAGAGGAGGGAGAGCAGCAGAGAGAGAGAGACCGACGGAAAAGAAGAAGTGACGACGGCGGCGGCGGCTCGCTAGGGTTTCGACCAGCTTTGTTGACAGTAGGGATTCTGATGACGATGATGGTTTTTGATCCTGTGAAGTGAAGTCGTCCTCCCAATCAATAAGAAAGAGAAAAAGGGAAAGAAATGGGGAGAAAGAGAGAAGTAGTGTTCGATGAGGAAGCACTGCTCATGGAAGCCGAGGGAATCGACTTGGGCTCAACCAACTGAGCTCTCAACAATATAATATCCGTCCCTTTTGACTTTTGGCTCTCTCTCTCTCTCTCTCTCTCTCTCTCCTGTGTCTGATACATACGTGTGACTTATCAGCTCTGCTGTCAAAGCAAGAGTGGGAAGCCATGGAAGGCTGTGAAGTTGTATAAGGAGATGAAGAAGAAGGGTATTAGCAGAAGAAGAGGAGGGTGGGTTGGGATGAAATGACAAAAATGCCCTTGATACTTAACTGACTTTGCATACTCAGTTAGAAAACTCAGTTAAATATGGGTCATTTTGGCACTTTTCGATATTTGAGGGGCGGTTTTGGCAAAAAATTCAAAAAAGTGACCAAAGTGGCAATTTGGGTCAAACCACAGGGGCCATTTTGGCATTTAACCCTATAAATAAAAAACATTGCATGGACCATGTGTGGCCCATTGTTTCCCACTCTTTTATTTTAATCAATTCAATGAATATAGTTGACTTCTATATCATACATGATTTTTTTTCAACCCTAGTAATGATACTATGTCTCTCATTGTCTACACTTTGATGAAATAGCGTTACACATGACAAATGGTCAAATGTAGTTCTACTAATGAACATTCTAATGGCATTTTAGAACACTAAGGTTCTATAACATAATTGAAAAAGATAAAGAAAATAACATTTTTTTTTATTTTTAACGCACAACTAAGTAAAGCTGGGTACTCCGTACGTGGCTCCCAATGGCCAAAGGAGCCCTAGCCGGACTTTACCCAGACGGACGGAGCCCCTAACTCACCAACCGTCAGTTCCAGAGAAAACCCGACCATTCACCTGCATGATGACACGACAATGTAATAATCGGTAAAACCCGGTGCTCACAAGAATCGAACCTGTGACCATGCATAAATATCAAAAACACAAATTGAACCTATATAATCCAACATTTATATTTCTTTTCTATTCCTAACATCAAATACATCAACAGACATTGAGCATCTTAACTCCTAACTTGAAAAACAGAAAGAAGATAACTGGGCATGATGCTGTGGCCACTATCTGACTGAGAAGTAAAAACTGAAATTTTGATACAACTTTTTTTTTTTTTTTTGAAAAACAAATCATTACAATCATAACAAAGTTATCTTATGACAGATTGTGTCAACTTTAGCCACGACAAACTAACAAGTTTAAGTGGTTTTTTGAACACATGACCCGACTGATTTGAACCAATGCATAAGACAGTGGTGATCCTTCACATAAAGCCATGCCTGTAAGAACGGAAATAAACAATTAATGTAACCGTGATATACATCCCTTTCGATCATCAAGTGTCGTATACAAAATGAACAGAAAAAAAAAAATTTAATCAGCAAACTTCTCAGTTCTCACAATTCTGATTGTTAATCTTGTTTCTATCTAAACTGTCTGTTAGGTATTAGGTTTATTTTCTGTGTGCTCAATGCGCCCAGGTTCCGTATTTGGATATTTAGAAGGTAAGCTGGGCAAAGGATGCCTAACTCCCAACATATATGGAACAACTCAACTAGAAATGTTCATAACAAAGACAATATTTAACTTCAACCGTTTGAGTAGAAACATTGTGAACCAATATTGATGTGTCTGACATGCATTACTAAGATTATAAAAAGATATGAGTTAATTGTCAAAATGGCCCCTGAGGTTTGACCCAAAATGCTTGTTTGGTCACTTTTTTGAATGATTTTAAGAATATGTTCAAAATGAAGCACAATGTATACAATAGTTTATCTCCTATGAAGAAAAGATATAATTATGAATAAATGATGTTATATGGATTAATATTATCATTTTGGTTCAGTCATACAAAAGTACATGTGGTTTGGCCCTAGTCAAATCTTTGAAGTCTAACTTTAAAAAGTTGCAACATTTGGGTTACGTGGTTTTCATTTTGTGACAAATTTGTGGTCTAACACTAATTCTGTTTAAAAATCTGTTAAGTTTGTATTCAATATAAATAAAAAGTACATGCTCAAATACTAAAGTATTTCAAAAATTGATATTCATTCCTTCAAAAATGATATTCATTCATTTATATTATAGACATAGAAATTACGTTTTATTGTTTTTTAAGTCAAATTCATACCGAGTTAATAGACTAAATCTGATTTTGGCCGCGTTTGATCCATTCCGAATAACCAGGCGGTGTTGAAGAAAGTTGCCTTCATACTATACCTTGTAGAAAATACTCGACGAGTAACCGACCTCCTAGACGTTGTTTTACAACATTGTGTCTTGACTTATAATCAAATTATCTAAGCGCATAAACCTTTGTTACCAGATATTCATTCGTTAATCTTAGTGGGTCATAAATCAAATATCATATGCTCCTAGGAAGTGGGAACTGCAATAGGCCACTTGGGTTGTTGGGCCTTAAAAAAAATAAATGCCTTGTGGCCAGTTGGGTATAGGCCCACCTTTGGAGCTAAGTAAATTCGTCACTCGAGAGGCTCCAAAGAACATAGACGAACAAGACTAGATATTTGCAACATCTTTATCTTGTTTTCATCCTTCATTCATTCATTCTATTTATATACGGAAAAATGCAGAACACAAATAAATGTGAACATGGATCCATCATGAATGGAAACTACCCTATTATGGTCAAAACTAACCAATCATGCATGTATAAATTCATGTAATGTGGAGATCTTTTAATAATCTTTTTGGGTTTGTCAGATGAAGATGGGCCGTGTGGATTACTTGCATCGGGAATGTATCAACGCTTTGTTGGAATAATATGCGTGAGTAATAACATTCGACAACACTGCTACCGAGGCACGATCCAAAGGTTACATCGATAGTAACGACTAAATATTGTTTGTTTAAGATTTAAACTATCTACAACAAAATATGCACTATTGGCGATAATCAAGAAGTGTTGAGGTGATGATTATTGGAGAATAATCGGATTTTCAAGATTGGATTACTATTATTCAATAAATAAAGGGTTTTATAAACATCAAATATTTAATAAGAGTTAATTGTTTCGTTTATAATTGTTACATATTTAGTTAGTTTAAATAAAGGGGAAATGGATTTTATTACTCCTAACTATCGCTTATTGGCGGATAATATTCCCAACTTTCACTTTGGCCAATAGCACTCCCAAGTTCCAACTTATTTTCTTCCATCACCCCCAAACTAACAGAGGTCTAACCTGGTTAGTCTTCGTGGCCAAAATGTGAAAACCAAAACTTCTAAGTGGCAAAAATGTAAAAACCAAAACTTTAGGGTCATTTTTGAAAATTATTATTATTATTATTATTATTATTATTATTATTATTATTATTATTATCATCATTATTATTATTATTATCAATCCCAACCCCCCCCCCCCCCACCCCCACCCATTCTCCCTTCTTCTTCTGGTTACAAGGCTCCAAACCATCCCCAATTCTACCATATGATGTGTTATATTTACTCCACGGTTAAATTTTCAATTCTACCATCTGATGTGTTATACTATAAATTTAACCTTAAAGTGCTGAAAAATACAACCCCACTCTCAATCTTTCTGTTCTTCCCTGTAGTTGTGTAATCGAGCTCTTATTGACTATTCTGTTGACTCATCTTCTAGATAGCATCGAGCCTTGTAAGTCTTGATTTATCTCATGTTTTCGTTCCTTGTTATTGTCCGATTAATAGCCCCATGATTTCTAGGGTTATTGTTTGTTAATTGGTTCAATTGATAAACTAGGGTTCTTAGGTTTTGATTTGGGGAAGATGAAGTTAACTGATTGTGTTTAAAAACTTTTCCAAATAAAAAACAACACAATCAGACTTGTAGAGCAGATGGTTGTGGGAGTCTTACTTGAGATATGGTAGACGGTGAAGGTTGGTGGCGTAGATGGTGGATGGTAAAGGTTGGTGGAGATAAAGTTAGGTGATGGTTGGACGATGGTTTAGAGAGAGAGAGAGAGAGAGAGAGAGAGAGAGAGAGAGAGAGAGAGAGAGAGAGAGAGAGAAAAGGGGTGGAGATGAAGTTAGGTGATGGTGAAAGTGGAGGTGATGGACGGTGAAGGTGGAGATGAAATTGGGTGATGGTGGTGGTGGTTTAGAGAGAGAAAGAGATAGAGAGAGAGAAAGAGGGAGGGGGGTTGGGATTTATAAAATTTAAAATAAATAATTTTTTTTAATAATAATAATAAAATGTTTCAAAAATGTCCCAAAGTTTTGGTTTTCACATTTTAGCCATGAAGACTAACCAGCTTAGACCTCCGTTAGTTTGTGGGTGATGCCAGGAAATAAGTTGGAAGTTGGGAGTGCTATTGGCCAAAGTGAAAGTTGGAAGTATTATCCGCCAATATGCGATAGTTGGAAGTATTAAAATCCATTTCCCCTTAAACAAATGGTTATTTAATTTAAGTAATCAATTGATTGCTTTGAATTATTTAATTGTTAAATAATTAGAACAGATAAATAAAAACCTGTTAGAGTAAACGAGAATTAGGTTGGACGAAGATTGTAAATAAATAGTTTAGGATTCAACTTACAACACATAAAAGTTGTACCAGAAAAACATAGTAGATACCTGAAACTTTGGTTTCTCTCTTCATCATCGCCCGCCACCACCCATAGGCCATAGTAGGGATGAACATTGTACCGATTTTGAGTACTCGGTACTTGTACCCATACCGTACCTGTACCGGTACTTGTACCTATACTTGTACCGATTTTGAGTACTCGGTATAGGTATTGGTACCCCACTTTTACGGATTTCGGTATTCGGTACTTTCAGTATTGGTACGGGTACGAGTACGGGTAAAAATGGTACGGGTACCGAATTCTATATACTATTAAATTTGGTTATATGTTTTACTTTGTATTATGGTATTTATGGTATTCGTATCAATTTTACCTATTTGGTACATGTTCCATATTGGTACCTGTACCAAATTTTACAATTTGCTCTCGTATAGTATTGATACTCCTAATTGTTTACCTACTTGATACCCGTACGAGTGCTCAAAAAAGAAAAAAATAACAAAATGGTAACAAAACGGGCACCGTACCTATATATTCGGTACGGTACTCGATACCCACTTTTGTTCGAATTCAATACAGGTATTTTTGGTATGGGTACGGGTATGGGTATGGTATCGATCTCATCCCTAGGCCATAGCCAGTTCACCTGCCAAAGCCAAACCCTTGAAACATAGATTTGGTATGCAAACAAAAGGTGAAAGAAAAAGCATGTATAAAACCAAGTGTTAGTTAATAACCTTGAATAGCATAATGAGATTTCACGCTAAAAGAAATTCAAATAGTTTGTAAAATCATTTCAATCTTCAATACGTGTAGTGTGTATGGTTCTTGAATAGCATTATTGTTTTCTATCTTCCGTGTGCACGGTTCAAAGTTTTACTTCTACTTTTCGTTCGGCTTTATTTTTATTTTTTATTTCTTTGCTTAGAAGTTTTTCCGGTGTTCGTAGCTGATGGCGGTCGAATGCAATTAATGCTACTTGGCACAGTTTTATATCCACCGCTGGAACGCGAGGGGGCTTAATACTAGTAATTGTTTAATTTAAAAGGAATATTGGATTTTAATACTCCCAACTTTCAGAGTTTGGCCGACAATACTCCCAACTACAGAAATGTTTGCCAGCACTCCCAACTTTTAAGGTATTTTCCACTAGCACTCCCAAACTAACCCAGTTAGTTGGTTTAGTTAGTTTGCTGACGTGGCATGCTGACGTGGCCATTATTGCTGATGTGGCATGCTGTGGAAGATGATGTGGCATCTTATGTGTCATCCACGTCAGCATGCCACGTCAGCAATAATGGCCACGTCAGCAAACTAACTGAACAAACTAACTGGGTTAGTTTGGGAGTGCCAGTGGAAAATACCTTAAAAGTTGGGAGTAGTGGCAAACATTTCTGTAGTTGGGAGTATTGTCAGCCAAACTCTGAAAGTTAGGAGTATTAAAATCCAATAAACCAATTTAAAATATAAAGCTAAGTAATATCAATAATATGAAAATATAGAAGAAGAAAAAGCTTTAGTTGGTAAATATTAGAAGAAATTTGCTTAAAAATCTTGTCCATCCCATACCCACATCACAGCACACGATACCCTTCTTTTAGAATGGTCGCTAATTTTTTTTTTAAAATGGGCAACTAACATTTCTGCCAGACTATCTAGGGAGCCCCCACACTATGGACAGGCCCCCGCGACCCCCCAACGTCCCTGGAGCAGCTGGGTAGCCAAGGCCCGCCCATGTAGTTTCCGATACCGGGGAAAACTCAACCCCCATCCGCCTGAAGGCACGACAATAGAGAATTGGTAAAACCCGGCACACCAGCAACATTTTGCTGCCGAGTCATAATCACCATTGGGAATAACACTCTTCAAAGATAGAACTACATGTTCATACAAAACAGATAAGTCTTATAAGTAAAAATTATAGGAGATATATCTCATCTTTAGTGAGTTCTTGAACAAGCTCCCCATTGTGGCTACACAAGTGGAAACATCTTTTGAAGAAAACATACCCATGATTGACGTGTGTAACCAACCCCACTTTCCAAACTAATGAGGAAGCTAAGAAGCCATACATATCAGTTCCTCAGCTTCCTGCCACAAGGTAAATAATAAGCTTAGTGGGCCAGCCTGACCCTTTATAATAAAGCTCATTAGGGTTTGGTGTACTGTCCTCTATAAATAGATAGGTCACACCTTCATTCATACCATCCCATTTTCTCTAATAACATACTAATACTCTAACTTCTCTCTAGAAATAAACCCCCCCTCTCTAGAATTACTCTCATCTTATCTTATCTCAATAGTTGTTGAGCTTTCGTGAATAAGCCCACGAGCTACTGAGGTAACACACCAGCAGCTTAAAACCCCACTGGTTCCAATAACGAACTACTACCATCGAGCTATGCTACCTGATATCACCCCAGTTGCTAGCTAATCTTCAGGTTTCAACCATTGCCTTCTTATATTATCTCTATTTCTCATTTACACGCGTGTATTTACCTTTATGCACGATTATCGGGAAAAATCACTAATGTTGAGCGTTAAAAGGTGGCCTAGAGACCCCGGTCTCTGTTCCCCTTCTAACGGGTTGTTCATGTTGATAGGCAAAATCTAGAAGGTAGGAAGGCTGACCCTCAAGATATATCCAGACCATCTTCAAGCCATATCCTGTTTCCGACAACCCAAAAACATCATTTTTTTTTCAAAGACTTTAATTTTAAGCACCTTCCAAAAGACCTAAATCTTTTTACCTAAAGCGAATGACCATTATACCATTGGGAATAACACTCTTCATCTTTACGATTGCCTTAAGTGTCATCCACTCTGCTTGAGTGCAGACTACCCACAATTGAACTCCTGGATGTCGATGAACAACAAATCAAACCTACCAATTTTTTCATTCCGAGCTTCCACAATATTTCTACCAGACTTTGGCTCGGGCGTGGTATCATCCAAGATAGCCATTAGTTTGACTCCACTTTTTTTCACATTCCTAACCCCAAAAAAGGTCCATAACAACCTGTAAGGTGGAGATATGATTGTCAACCACGATGACTTCGCATCCAATTGTGGTTTCCAAAAAGTTTAACACATCTGCTCCAACGAGTCCAAAACACAGACATTTCCTTTGTTTTTTTTCCTTTTGTTAGTAATGACAAAGCTCTTCTATAAGGTTTTCCATTTAGAGCAAACAAATCATCCATTTGTTTTCTCTATGTCATCAAAAAGGCAGAATTAATGCCAAACATATTCCCTTCCAATGGGGTTCAAGATTTTTGGGTCATTGTTATATTTCTAATCTCCTAGGGTCATGCAGATATCACAGTAAATGAAATTTACAATGTTGCTAAATCGAAGCCTTCTCCTAAGCTCATATTCTTATTTGTTGAGACATATTACTTTATCAGTTGTGTAACACCGACCAAAATGTGACATATCTAAACTAGTCACCGCCATCTTGTGAACTAAACCATCCGTATAGGATAGATATCATGTTTAAGAAGACGCCACACTCACAGGAAAAAAATGTCTTAACAGAACACTAATAGAATTTTCAGCAATCATTTGGTCATCATCAATGATGTCAAACAACTTATACTCAGCAGCCTTTTGGTTATTTTAACGTATCTCGAAAGATTCATCTTCAATAGTACTATCGCCGTGTATGTTGTTAGCCATAATAAACAACCTAGATATGCCGAAAAATCTTTCAAGCATCTAATGTTGACAATCTCTTGTACAATATAATGGGTCATCTTCACGACCTCTGGATCAATGATTGCTGCTACCAAAGTAAGGTGAACTTCAGTCGTGGATTCAAGTACAGATTTCTTTAGTATGGGGGCGCGAAGCATTGCATTAGTCTCAATAGGATAATAACCATAAATACATTGCGTGAAAGTAGCTTGATTTTTTAAAAAATGATAGAGTGAATAATCTATTCCATTTTTCTATATTATAGACAGAAAAAGAAAATGTTAAAAAAGAAAAAAAATGCAGAATGTTATCAAATACTCCGTATAGCTGAAAATGATTTTCCCAATAAATGAATAGATTATATTAAGAAGTATTGTAGCTTTAATGGTAATGTTAGAAAATGTGTGACACCCCAGGTAAATCCCACATCGGTCGTGGCTAGGATGGTGGTGAGAGGGGCCGGATGTTACAAAATGCTTGTAGCTTCAATAGTACAAAAGTATTTTTGTAATATTTAGAGCAAGTAGGATGTGATGTAATGTACTGTAAAACATGGAGCAGAAAACGGGTGGGATGTGAAGTGTACCTCCCATTTGCTAAGAGAGCAAACACTAATGCAACTACAACGATAAACCACATTCCTTAAATCATAAGATCAATTCACCATTGAAGATTCCTTTACCCATTGGTGTAGCACTCCTTATGAGAATGCTTCAACAGGTGGGTTAAAAGGAGGGAAGGATAAGTGGTGTGGGTGAATGAATTTGGGACTAACTTGTCGGCTAAAGGGCTTCGTTTAGAATTAGTTAAAGCAGGTTTGGATCAACACAATGATACGTATAGCCCTATAAGCAGTATATAAAGTTTCAAAGTTCATTAAATGCCGATAATTAGCCCTCAGTGTCAAAGTATCTAAATTCAAACAAGAGCTTCATGGTTTACATGCGCCTTAAATATGGACAACAATGAGTTTTCCATTTTTTTGACCAAACTCCAATGGTTATACATCTACAAAGTTTTAAATTGCTTATGTCGTTTCAAATTTTCTTGAGGGGAGCCGTCCAAATTTCAGGACGCTCGGAATTAAACAACATAAATACTAAGTTTTTCTTTTTCATGTGGTGTGGTCGACGCCCATCGGACTACCCTAGGTCCGCCATGCTACAACAGTACAACATCCATTTATTGAACAGTAAACATGTTAGAGTAAAACTATGACAATTGTTTTTTATTAGGTTTTATATTCATCTTTTAAACTATAAATAATATATACATTTAACCCTTTTGATTTTACTTTAACAACTTATGTTTATTAACTAATTAAAAAATTTAATATATAATTGTGTTTAATTTTTCCTTCTCAATATATGATTGTGTTTAATTTTTCCTCTCAACATTCTGATAAATTTTTATAATAAATTGAGTTGTATTCAAAATAAGGTGATTTTTTTGCATCGTAAGCTATACCGAGTACCTGTATGGTAACCAGGTACCGTAACAAACCCAAGTGACTTCGATTGAATGATTATCGTTAGCGGTGTCGTGTTATTAGAACCAGTATCGATATTCATTTTTATTGTTTTCAATTGATGTAAAACACGTGTTGATATCATTTTTTGGGTCTCTTGGTTACATGAGACCATATGTGTAATTAAACTAACTAATACTGACCGAACCACATCGGTACCAATATCATGTTATCAATATCGGTATTGATATTCATTTTTATAGTTTTCGATCCATGTAAAAAACGTGTTGGTATCTTTGGCGTATCGCACCTCGTTTTTAGTTTAATCTTTTGACACCGTAACGAAATTAACTAACACCGGCCAAATCATAATACCATAACAAATCACGCATTATCACACAACACATTAGCGTAACGGATATCATATTATCATGTGACAATATAACTCATCCCCATCAATCTTCCTCATATGGGTATATTCGTGAGAGTACCTTGTCTTCGTGTGTGTTTTATGAAATTAACTTTTATAATAGCTTAATTAAACTGAAGTAATTTTGTGTTTTTATAATGCCCAATTTGCCTATCCTATGGGTTGGCCTTGGTTGGCATGGTGATGGATGGCTAAAGAAGAAATATAGGGGATTTGGCTAATAGAGATTAAAGATGAAGGGGCAAATTTTGCAGGTTTCTGGTAGGGTACGATGACAGTGGTAGCAATCTTCTTTCCTGTTGTTGGCAGATGGTATGTGGGGGAGATCTAGGATTACGTGGGGTTAAGAAATTTAGTTTTTTAAGAGAACTTAATTAAGTACTTTTACACTCATTATTGGTTAATTTGGGAAAAAATAACCTCATCTTTAGTCGGGAACTCGGGGGCTAAACGTGTTATTCACTTTCAAAGGTTGTGACTAGTCTTATAGTTTTTAATAATATGTATTAAAACTGAAATATTGTTATACCATACTGATCAACCATGTAATTAGTCCTAAAATCACAACTACTAATACTATTTTATAAAAATGAAAATCTAAATTGAACAAATCACTCTTTTACCACTTTTAATAAAACTCGTGGTTTTTTCCTCATTTGCAACAAGTGTTGGACTGTTCTTTGACCAACCAACACGCAATAACTCACCAGCTCTTGTGGGTCTGCGGTACATCTCAAAAAAATCTGATTTAATATCCACACTTAAATTACATTTTACCCTTTCTTCCAATTACATTGACATACCAAAACAACACCCCAAAAGCCAAATATTTTTTAGGATCTTTCACAAACCACTTATCCTTCATTTTTTTTGGCCGATATATACCAACTGCAGGCTATTTACGTCTTTACACAATCCCCTGCAATAAAATACAAAGAAATATAAAAACAATCACATACAACTTCTCTATATAAGTATGTATAACGAAGTTGATATGAGAGAGAGATGAACCTTTTGTTTCATATGAAGTTTTGGATGATCAAATATGATGGCATGTGGTGAATGTGGAATCTTGCCCAATGCTCACAAGCACTCTGCATGCTACCTCAAGCAACTTACCTGCAAGTAATATCATTACTTGTGAATTGATTTATGAAAATAAGTTATAAGATGTGTAAAAATTCTATATATAATCATTTTTAATATAACATATATAATAATTACGTAACCACCATTTTGCTAGAGTTTTTTCCCAAACTAGTGTTGGTGGAAAAAATAATTCCCAAACTAGTGTTCCTTGAAAACTATTTACCATTTTAGTGTTTTCTTCCCTTTTGTTTTTAACCAACATATGAAACTTCTTTTATATATTTCTAGTTAAGTAATCTATTTTCTATTTTATTTTTTATTCTTTTACACCTAAACATTTTGATTTCTTCTTTTAAACCATTTCTTCTATCCCTGGATTAGAGACCATTGTACTCTCTTCTTTTTCTCAATCTAGAAATCACCATATCGGTGTTGACAAATCACCGCCATTCTACGGTGGTTAGTAGGAAGATGATATCCATACTAGGTGGAAAAAGGTGGATGGTTGGTGGCCTTATTTGTGATGACATGAAGAGATCTGAAGACTATTTGAACATGTGGCTTGATTATGTTTAAGAGTTTTAATAAATATCATATGTAACAAACAAATAAAAATAGGTATCGTTGTTCGTGTAACTTAGTCATAAACGCTAGCCTGTCGTGATAACGCGTGACGCGGGTAAAATCATAGTTTCAATATACATGTAATTAGAAACAATTATATTAACAAGTACTAGTCCACGTCAATAACAATAAATAGATACATTTTTTATAATATATATACACATATTATATAAGGTTTTTTTTTTCATTTTATTTGACAATGGATTTAAAAAATAAAGTTGTTAACTAAAAAAGTACATATATAAACACAAACACATTAATTAACTATTGAAAAAAGAAAATGAAGATATGGTGATAAACTACGTTTATATTTAAGAGATGCTAGTTTCAAACTATATGCTTAGAAATTTAAGCAGGTTAATGTTCTCCTTCTCCAATTAACACACAAAATAACAACAAAGTTTTAAGATAATTTTTTGCCTGTACATGCACGGGAATGAGGTATGCTTGTCTACGTAATGTATTAAATATTTAAATATACAAAATAAATAAAACAATTACCAGTGGTGGATGATACTTGATTAGAGAAATAAAACAAAAAAAAATATACTGAGAATTAAAAAAATTAACATGTTTAAAAGAATAAAAAAAATAGAAAATGAATTACTTAACTAGAAATATATAAAAGAAGTTTCATATGTTGGTTAAAAAGAAAAGGGAAATACAAAATAATTAGAGAACACTAAAATGGTAAATAGTTTTCAAGGAACACTAGTTTGGGAATTATTTTTTCCACCAACACTAGTTTGGGAAAAAACTCCATTTTGCTAATGATATATATACATTTCAATTATTAAATGAGTCCACCCTTAAATAATATATAATTCCCTGAAAGCAACTTCATATCTTGTAGTTGTTCACCAATAGCGACTCGTGACCATTTTTAATAATAATAATAATAATAATAATAATAATAATAATAATAATAATAATAATAATAATAATAATAATAGAATTAGACTTTAGAATTCTGTAATTATAAATCATCAAACTAATTAATACTAGTAATAAGCATAAAAACAAAGAAGAAGTAATGACAAAATAATTATTATATGTTTGGTGAGATTGGAATTCTTTCTTCTAACAGCCAAGCATGGGAAATGTCAATATGTATAAGACAACCAATCATCAAAATTAAAATATTAACATTTTGCACCTGCTTGGCTGCTTCAGGATCCAAATTGCAAGTAGACGCACGATGTGCATATTATGTATAAAGAAATCAACGTAGGGCCAAATTGCAATGCTACCGACAGTTTAAAGCATTTAGTGATTTGGACCCCCTAAGAATAATATTTTCATTTGCATTTAACTCTTGTACTGTACAACTAGGGGTGTAAACCGGCTGAGCCGGGCCCGAGCTCGGCTCGTTATGTTTTCATGAAGCTCAAGCTCGGCTAGGTTCGAGCCTAATACTTTGAGCTCGAACTCGGCTCGAAAGTAAAACCCAAGGGCTCGAGCTTGGCTCGAAATAATTATAGAACAATTTAAAAGGAGCTAAAAGCTCAACTCGAACTCGCTTTGATAGCTTAAACTAGGCAAAGCTCGGCTCGAACTCGACTCACCAATGTTAAATAGTAGGTATACTATATATAAAATAATAATAATATAAAATTTGTTTGGGCTCGTTTAGGCTCGCGAGTCTAAAAGATCTTTATATGAAAAGCTCGAGCTCGATAACTAAACGAGTCATGTTTCAAGCTCGGGCTCGGACTCGTTAAGACTCGGCTCGTTTAAGCTTTTTACCGATCCAATCCCAAGTAGCTCTTGAGTTGTTGCGCATCATTTACACCCATATCACCTATGTACAACTACTATGAAAGTTCTTTTACGGTTTTGACCCACCGACAACTTAATTTAGCCACGCTCTTGCATGACCCTCGAACAGGTTTTTTTTATTACTATTTTATTAACATTATATTCTTTCGACATGCAAGATCTAATTCGATTAAACTTAATACATCAAACCAATGAAAGTGATTAATTAATTAACCAATATGATTAACTTATTCACAAATTCTACACTATTTTTAAAACTGGATTAGTCAAACCTTCAATGCAAGAATAATGTGATAGACGTACCTCTACTTGGTTTGGTCACAGGATCAACAGTTTTTGCACTCTTTGTGGTCTTCAACTTTTTGTCAACCAAAGAGGGAAATAAAACACCATCAATCCCCTGAACCGATATTCTTCCATCTACATATATATCCGGATCAAATAAATAAGCTGTATCTTCACCATCACCAAATTTTACTGACCCATCGGCTTCCTGAGCCACCACCTTATGCGGTACATGAAGCGTGTCATATTGTATCTTACCGAATCTTCTAACCGCATTGTACATGCTCTCTTCTGTTTGGTACTCTGGTACAATATGGTAGTACATTATCTTCTCTGGTGCACCAGGCTCTGCCAGTTGATCGGTGGTCAATTTTGCCATGGCTTCGTCGTTGGGTGCAAGCACCGTCAATACGTAACCTTCTGATACCAATTTCCCCATCTCTGTGGCTAAATTCGTCAAGTTAACTAAAATGTCCGCCATCTCGTTGTACCTAAACGCCAAATTAAATCAGAATATTGTTAAGTATAATATCCAAATTCCAATCGAGCTTAATATTTTTGTACAAATGTACAATTAATCTCAGTAATTTTACGAAGAAAAAAAATGTTTAACCGAATAAAATGAACCCATTGACTATTGGATTTATAAAAAGATTATATATATTTTTTTACTAAATAATTACATAAATCATATACACGTTTTACCACATAAAAAAACTACACTTTAATAATCAAGCCAAATTTCTTAATTCTAATAACCTATAGTCCATTTTAAGCGATAGAAAACTTATTTTCTTAATTTATCTAATAACCGATGTTTTAACATACCGGCCGGTCCAACAGGTTGAACCATTTCCAAGCCCAACCCACTATGGTATAAAAACTGGTTTTTAAAGCATTGCTAATAACCCAATAACCTAGCATTCTATTCCATCAATTACATTGGCAGATCTTGAACTGTGTTTTGAATAAAATCTAAAAGCGAGACTCAATACATAAAATTTTTGAAATTTTTCGGTCGGTAAAAAGTACACGAAAAAATCTGGGGTAGGGCCCACCCTGACCTATGATAATCTGCCATTTGCAATTATTAACCTAATGTAAAAAAAAAATTGATTTTTAATAAATCTGAGCACTTAAAAAAACTTTTCTCTGTTTGAGCACAGTTAAGAATGGTTAGTTTAATTACCCTCCGTATTGTAGCAAAGTCTGGATGAAGTCCTTGACCTGACTCTCACCATCAAAATGGTGATGTGGACCACCAGGACCAGGGGCCGGAGCCGGAGCCAACGACGGCCCAGGCGCCATGGCAGAGTAAATCGGGAGAACCGGAGGTGAACCAACACGAACCGGTTGAGCCGGTTTTCTCAACCGGTTCGTTCTAGGATCCACCTCAGGTGCTCCCATAGGTTTAACCGCAGAAATAACACGTAAACTCCTACGTTTATTAAAATCCTGTTGTACGGATTTCGGTATCAATATCCTCCCAATCCCATGAATAATACCATCGTTACGAACGACGTCGTTTACAAAAACAACCTGTAAATTATACATATGTAACGGATCATTTGACAACGTATTATGCATTGTGTTTTCATTGGGCCAGACACTAACTCGACTAGGGACAATGTGATGTAGTAGCAATGACTGAAGTGAACCTAGATTCCTAGGCTCTAATAAAAACTGTTTGAAGGATGGGTCAAGGTCACGTTCAAGAGCTTCATTAGTTGGTGCAAAAATAGTAATATTATGAATGGTGAGTGTTTCTTCAAGGGTTTGTAGTAGAAGTGCTTTTTCTACTAGCTCAGATAGTTCGGTGTAACGGGAATCGAGTAGGGAGACTAGGATGGAGTTAGAGTTGACTTGGGTTGATGGTTTTATGGGTAATGTAGTGGCGGTGATGGTGGTTAGAAGGAGGAAGAAGGTGAGAATGAGATTATTATTATTATGTGGTGATGCCATGAGGGTTAGGGAAGTGTCGGCGGTTATGGCGGGTCGAGGTTTGTTTTGGTTCTTGAAGTGTGTGTGGTTTTATATATATATATGTATTGAGATTTTGGTGTTAAAAATGGCGTCGGTGGTGGTTGTTGTGTAAAAAAAGTGATACCAAACTTAAAGATTTTAATTGCTTTGTTTCTAAAGTCATCCTTGATCAATCACGTTGTCCAATATATTATAATTAATTATTTTTTATATTCTTCGAGAGTTAAAGAGTTTTCGATTCTATAACACAACAACAATCAATAGAGTTTTCGATTCTATAACGCAACAACAATCAATAGGGACACTTGATTGTCCAACACTTTGTAGCCCAGTTAGTTGAGGGCCTAAAGTTTCTTATGGGAGGCTTGAGTTCAATTCCCACTAGTTATATTTGGAGGACATTGGTGGAGGAAATGAGGGATGACCCGGCCATTGGCTTGGGTTCGAGTCCTGATCCCGACCGGTTTTACCAATTATTTCACTGCCGTGCCTTCGGGCGAGTGAGTGGTCGGGTTTTCCCGGAAATTAGTGGCAATTGGTGGCCTGGGTACTCTCGAGTACCTGATTCGTCAAAAGGGTGCCCGAGAGTGCTCGAAAATAGATTCGTTGGCCGTTAAAAAAAAATAGGGACACTTGATTGATTCTTACAAGTTTTACTTTTATCTAACTAAAAGTGTTTATGATTAAATATTTTGTAATCGATATATATGGCTATATAATATATTTTATAAACAATGATGACAAACACGAGACATTTTACTATGTAAAATGTATTATTGCAAGAATGTATTAGTGATCATGTTAGTGCAATAAGATTAAGATCAAAGAGTTTCAAGATGTATTATTGCAAGAAAAATGACACTACAATTGCATCAAACCTTTCTATAAAACAACATTCGTCATTCATATCTTGAAGTTATATTTCTTTCATTTATAAATTTTTCCTTCATAGTATCTAAATTAATGAGGTCAATTATATAGTTTATATTTCTTTCATTTATAACATCACTATTTCACATTGTTACCAATTGTATACAAGCACCATGTTATTCGTTTTCATCTTGATTCACGAAGGTTAATGATGAACTTCAGATGACATGAAGTTGGATCTCTAATCCTAATGTACTTAGAGGTGCATTAGTTTAGTTCTGCCACTTGTCTAGCCTATCCATTTTTATTGTCGATGTTGAAAGGGTAGATATGGAACTAAGAGTCATGAAACAAAGAAATAAGGATTGAGATGTAAAACCAATACATAAACTTTTTTCCATCGGATTTTCTTATAGTCCCAAGTTGTTGCATAACACAATACTTAATCTGGCCAGCAAGTCCAGCAATGGATTATTACCACTACATTTGGAAAATGCAAAGAAAGCGATATATATCTATCCTTGCTAGTCCAAATATGTCAGATTCGCCTTTAAATTCTTCTTTATGTCTACAAAATATTAGTACAAATAGTGTATATATATATATGTGTACAAAAAGGTAATAATAGAGTTCTAGTAGTTACAATGATTGATGTGTTTAACACGTAACTGAAACTCAAACAAATTCGGATCACACATTAGCCTCAAATAATTTTGTATTATTTCAATAATGAAAAATTTAATGCAACAAAGAAAAATACAAATATTTCTTATATAATCTATTGCATCCAATTCATCATCATCATCATCATACTCAGTTAATCTCACCAATAGTAAAAACTAATATATAAAAGTCTTAACTTACCATGTGGAATAAAGAGGCTGCTTACAGTGAGACCCCCAGCTCGATAGTAGTTTTGTAACAAGCTTTGGATATAAGGAACATAACACTTAACAATCGGGACAAACTCAATAAGTGCATATACCCATTTATATTTTGGCTATCAATACCACCACCTAATGCATTATTAACCGTTAATCATATGTGTTAAATCAAAACAAAGCAAATGTGTGGTTGACTGCGAGAAATGACAATCTAGTTAACACATACATTTAATAATTCGTGGACATTACTAATTCAGGTTAATAATGTCGGTTCTTTTAGCGTGTATAATCTAAAAACAACTATAATATTTCAATAAGAGAACTATTTTAACAAGGGTAAGACCATTTATTTGTCTTATATATGTTTGGCAAAACTAGCTGGTGACTGGAAACTAGTAAATGTAGCTTTTTAAATATATTTTTGTGATATGATGGTATTTGTGTCATTTATTCTTTAAAAACTTGTAGCTAGTAGTAGCTTTTTCTTAAACGTTATTACTAGTTAGTACTAGTAGCGTTTCAATATAGAATTTTTTCTCCTAACTTAAAAGCTTCGACCTCTTTCAACCAAACAAGGCTTTTTATTAAGTGAGAGTTTTTTCTTAAAAGCTTGAAGTTTGAAGCTCATAAAAGCTCATTGCCAAACATGCCCTGAATCAGACGCTATTTCATTTTTTAGATTAACCTTATAGAACTTCCAAAATAATAATAAACTAGGAAGGAAAAAAACATCAGAGTTGACAGTGAATTGAAAATATGATAATTACAGTGACTACACTTTTTAAATATTTCACCCAAACCCAGTTTTCTGATGAAAACCAAGCACTGTTATATTTAAGGAAAAATTACAGAATTCGTTCTTTAAGTTTACCTCGTTTTTCAATGGATACCCTTTCGCGTTTCAGATGATGAAATTAATCCTTAACAATTTAAAATGTTACACCCATTGTCCTTAGGCACTAACCCAGTTAAATTTCAGTTAACTTTGGTCATGTGCCTTACACATGAGGGTAAGTTGGTAATTTTACTTCTCTCTATCCCTATATCCCCCTCTTTCTAACTTCAACCATCTCCACCACCATCACCACCACCACCCAACAACTACCACGAACTGAGTTGTTGTACTATAAATTGATACACCCTTTATACCCTAAATGTGCCGAAAACTCTTCTATAACTCCCAATCATTTTCTGTTTTCACTACAAATCTGTGCAATCGAGCTTGTTCGACTTTTCATTTGACCTGTTCATTCGAATATCATCGAGCCTTGTAAGTGTCAATTAATCTCTTGTTTTTGTTCCTTGTTATTGACCGATTGGTAACCCCATCATTTTTGGGGTTATTGTTGGTCATTTGGTTTGATTGTGAAACTAGGGTTCTTATGTTATATTTGGGGAAGATGATACAATTCACGTCTGTTTAAAATGATTTTTGAAACGAATTAAACTAATCAAATACCTTTTGAGATCTCCATGATTCATCAGGTCATTTGAAACGATTTCAGAACTGGGGATCTGAAACGATTTCTGAAACGAATTAATACAGTTCACGTCATTTGGTTTAACTGTTGTTGAAACGTCTGGTCTTGGGTTGTTGGGTGGTGGTGGTGGAGACGGTTGAAGTTAGAGAGAGGGGATATAGGGAGAGAGAGAGAGAGAAGTAAAATTACCAATTTATCCTCATGTGCAAGGCACAAGACCAAAGTTAACTCGGTTAGTGCTTAAGGACAGTGGGTGTAACATTTTAAATCGTTAAGGATTAATCTCATCATCTGAAACGCGAAAGAGTATCCATTGAAAAACAAGGTAAACTTAGAGGACGAATTCTGTAATTTTTCCTATATTTAATTTTCATGAAAATACCGCATAGTAAGAACAAGGCTTATTTTTACATTTTAAGTAATGGTGATTATTATTTACTACTTAAGCGAACTATAATTCCATAATATTAATAATCAAACTTATTTAAATAGTTAGGTTTCAATTTTCCTATTTTGGCCATATTTTTTTTTGCTTTTTTGTTAAGGTTTTTTTTTTCCATTTTTGACCACCAAATTTTTTGTTAAGTTTTTTTTCTTCATTTTGGCCACACAATGTTTTTTTACTTTTTGTTTATGTTTTTTTTCCCGTTTTGGCCATCAACTTTTTTATTAAGTTTTTTTTTTCCATTTTGGCCCCCGACATAATGCGTTTTTTTCCCAATTTTGCATGGGTTCGGTTTTTGTTCGTTTATTATTTATATATTTAACGACCACGAAATGAATAGCTGCTTCACTCTAACGTACGCAGCCGGCCACCGACCACATCTACCGTGCGCCATCTCCACCATGTGCCGCGGACCGCGGGAGATTCCCGGTATTCTCCGCGTAGCCGCTGTCACTTTTGTATTTTCTCATTGTCCAAGGTTAGTCTCTATGCCTTGCTCGGTTACCAGAGGCGAATGGTGGCGACGGTTGGTGATGTGGATGCTTGGTGGCTCACCGACATCGATCTGTTTCACCCACTGTTGTCTGTATCTCGCACCAGATCTGTGGTGTGGTTATAATCATCACTTAAACCGTAGGTTCCATATGTGTGTCAGCCGCTTCTGTGGTGATGATAACTTTTGTTGCAGCCTGAAAATACCCAGAGGTTATGTGATGGCTGGAGTTGGATGGTGGTGTTGTGATGATGGTAGCTGTTAGGTATTCACATGACAAATAGAGAAAGACAAAGATTGATGAAGATGATGTGGTGATGAGAAAAAGTGGGAAAGTATAAGTTGGTATGTAATCATGTGAATGTGGTCTTACTCTGTTCTCCTGAAGTATTTTTTTCCTCTTTTTAAGTCACACTTATATTTTACCCACTTTATAATAAATGGATCCATTTGTAGTCTTGAGTTGTATTTTAAAGATTATAGGAGTGGATGAAGAGAAGAATGAGGTAGGTGGCGAATTTGAAAGAAGATACACACACAATAGGTCTTGTGTTTTAAAGATTCTTGTGTTTGTTTTGTATAGAAGAAGGGAAAGTAATGTACAAATATAGGCCAACTCAAACTAAAGGTGTTTGACAACAAGGTTGCAACTCAGGGTGTTTGGCACTCTCTATTTCTATATGAGGTTCTCTCAATATAAAATGAGCTTTTAGAACGCTTATAAAATAGAAAATCTTATGGTATTAAAACTTCTATTGGTTAATAATTGTGTATACATTTTTCATACAAATTCATTAACAATTAGAGTAAATAGCCATTTTCGTCCCTGTGGTTTGGTCCAGTTTGCCACTCCAGTACAAAAGTTTTTTTTTTTGCAATTCCTTACCTGTGGTTTGGAATTTTTTGCCAAATTCGTCCTTTTGACTAACTGGGTTAAAAAATGACGTTAGTGTCAGGGGTATTTTAGTCTTTTACCCACTTTAATGAAGGGCAATATTGTCATTTGATAACCTATGATAATTTTAAATAAAAAAAAAAGAAAACCCAGTCATCTTCGTTTTCCCCTATTTAAACGTTATAAAACCCTAAAACACAACACCACTTCAATCGAACCATCAAAACTTCAAATCGTCCATGAAAGCATGGTGATGTGCTCGTGTGGATCAACAACCATCCTCAAAATCTCCTGGACAGCTCAGAATCCAGGTCGTAGGTTCTACTGTTGCACAATTGGGTGTGGGTTCGTTGACTGGGCTGAGCCCCCTATGTGTACCAACCCTACTGTGCTGGTACCTGCTCTCTTGGACACAATACGGAGGCATGAAGCTAATGTTAGGGGGATGTTTGCCAGGAAAGAAGAAGCTGATCAGCTTTTGAAGAAAATGTCGAGGCAAAACAGGATGCTGGAACTGGGTTTAGGGTTTACATGGATGATGTTTGTGCTGTACTATCTGAAGCACTAATGTAGGGTTTGGATATGTGGTTGATGGGTTAATGTATTAGAATGGTATGGTTAATGTAGGTTAATGATGTAGTAATATGATGATGTGTCTGTATTGAATTATCTAAGTGTAATCTTTTGTGAAGATGGTATACAACTACGTCCATGTAGTAACATCATTGTCATTACCCAAAGGTCTTAAACCAAAATCTAATGTTTCACCAGGTACCTTGAAATGGTATACAACTACGTCCTCGTCTGAATACCCCAATGTTACCAGCATATCATTCAATATTATGACAGAAAAACGATCAGGGTCAATCTTGTCAATATAATCACACTTACCCTCATAAGTCACATCTGGAAATTCAGTAAAGTCACCACCATGAGATATCTTTATACTGAATAAATCTGGATGCTTAGCTGAAATAAACAATGAAAACCACATTATTAACCTGATCATCGATATAAAAATTGAACATTTTAGAGGTTTTGTCGAACATACCATATTTCAGTTGTGGATCGAAGTCAGAATCACGTTCTCGTACACACCATTCCCAAGATTCGTCATCCATTGTTGAAAAATCAGTGTTTGAGAGGGGTTAGGGGTTAGGGTTGTTTGAATTTGAATGGAAGATAATCACACGAGAGAGAGGGGTTAGGGTTTTAAAGAGTATTATTACTTTATTTTTTAATTCGTTTTTTTTAATCATTCAGTAATTTGACTAAAATACCCCTGACACTAACGTCATTTTTTAACCCAGTTAGTCAAAAGGACGAATTTGGCAAAAAATTCCAAACCACAGGTAAGGAATTGCAAAAAAAAAAACTTTTGTACTGGAGTGGCAAACTGGACCAAACCACAGGGACGAAAATGGCTATTTACTCTTAAAAATTACATGATTATCTTTTCACGACACATCAGAAGGCGCGCAACGCGTGCCCTGTTAATAAACCTAGTTTACTTATTAACACATAAAAAAAAATTAACATTCTCGTTTTGAGGAATCAATATATAATGACACATTCATATTCTGTTTCGGTATCCTTTTCAATTAAAAAGTACTATATTTCGATATTCAAACCTGGTTTGCTCTCTAAATTTAGGGTATGTTTGGCAATGAGCTTTTAGGAGCTTCAAGCTTTTAAGAAAAAGCTCCTATTCAATAAAAAGTCTTGTTTGGTTGAAGGAGCTGGAAGCTTTTAGATTGGAGAAAAAGCTCTACAGTGAAAAGCTACTAGTATTAGCGTTTAAGAAAAAGCTCCTACTAGCTACAAGCTTTTAATGAGTAAATGACACAAATACCTATTCTATTTTAAATATAAAATAAAAACTTTCCTTACAGGCTTTTAATTATGCCCATTTTGATCATTTTATACATTTTATTAAAAGCTCTAGCCACTTTGCCAAACACCAAAATATATTTAAAAAGCTTGCAGCTACCAGCTTCCAGCTTCTAGCTACTAGCCACCAACTAGTTTTGCCAAACATAATCGGAAAACCACAAGCGATTTTGTTAGAATATCTTGTTTTAAACGAAAATTGTGTGTTTGTGGACATTGAAAAATATTGTTAGGTGTGTTATAACGTTTGGTGGTCTTTCTAAAACCAAACCAATAATGGAAATAGTATAGGTACATTATAAACATGCTAATTTGTTAGGTGTGTGATAATATAATACAACTACAATGGGATTGTTATCTATTATTTTATTTAATTGATTCGTTACTTTATTATTATACGCTATTTTTATTTAAGTCTGATGGACATCATGTACATTATATACGTGTATATACGTTTACACGAATACCTTCCTAAAAAAAGCCCAAATTATGGCAACCCTGAGAAAACTCAAAACTCAAGGCATTTGGGATATGGATTTTATCATAGCATACAACAAGATGTGAAGATACTAACTAACCCGACCCGACCCGACCCAACCCAAGACTAAAAAAAACCATCATTACCCTACCATTTAAGATTCCTCCTTCTCGTGTGTGGATTTTATCATAGCATAGAACAAGATGTGAAGATACTAACCCGACCCGACCCGAAACCCATTTTGACCTGCCACCCGACCCGATCCACCCATTTTACCAAGTATAGTTTTATCTATTAAGAGTCAAACATCAAATGGTATATTAAAACAACTCTGTTTAAAAAAACAGGAAGTATATGGGAGGCGAATACTATTAAGAAAAACGACTTTAGTATTGTTTAATTACTTTTAGAAGTTGGAGCGAAAGTGTTTCGCGTAGAAGTGTCCGGTTCAACCCATTTGACCGAAAACCTGTTCTGACCCACCCATTTGCCAAGGTGTAGTTTTATCTCTAATGAGTCAAACATCAAACGGTATATTAAAACAACTTTGTTTAAAAAACAGGACATATACAGGAAACGAACACTATTAAGAAAAACAACTTTAGTATTGTTCAACAGTTTAATTGCGTCTGGAAGTTGAAGCGAAAGTTTTTTTGCGTAAGCATATCCGGTTCAACCCATACCTAAGTTCCTTAGTCATAGATTCAAAGTACTCACTTTCCTAAGGATGAGAAACGAGCTCTAGAAACATTGAGCTCAGGATTCACAGCTTTACAAACTCGTGCAACTTTCGACGCGATATTTTCACCTTCGGGATCACAGTCAAGCCACAAAACGAGTTGATGGCTAGTGTGGGCTATATCTCGTAGATTTTCTATAATTGCTTTCTTGTTTTTGAGTTCACGTGTTTCAAAAGTTGTATGGAGCTCTAATAGTCGAACGGAGATTACAAGAATCCCAACTATAAAACTCTTTTGGCAAGCACATCTCAAATATATGCCCACCTACTGAACTAAACACCATTTTAAATTCTTTAGCAGCAACCGGCCTATAGAAGAAATCAAAATTACGTTGTGCACTGTCTCGCCCCTTTCGCATAACATAAGTGCCATTTGATAATACTTGCGCAATCCTTTAAGCCACATAATGCTTTTCTGCTATGTTAAGTACCTTAACCTCGGAGGCCCCACCTCGACTTGTCGTCGCCATCGGACTTGTAGAAGACTAGATGACTAGCATTTAAGAGATTAGGCAGGCAAGAAGTGTCTGACGCTGTGAAAATTAGGGATGGGGAGCGTCGTGGATGGATGTTAGGGAATTAGGGTTACGGGTTATGTTAGGACCGTCGAACTCGCGTTCCAACAATCACGGGTTTTATCTTAGAGGTGCGGAATCCCTCTAAGATGATCTAATAACAGAAACAACGATTGAAACAATGAAACGAGTAATTACTACACACACACGGGTCAAAAGATTATAGATTAATCACTAAAAACAGAGCTCAAGTGTTTACAATGATCAAATCAGGCGTCCTATGACCAGGGGGGGTGTTTGGAGAGTGTGTGAGGCAAGAACTAGGGTCTAGGGTTATGAATGAGGGTATTTATACCTCCCGGTGGTGACCAGCTCGCTCCTAGCGATTAGCAGTAGCAGATGTGGGCGATTATGGGCTACTCGCTAGGACAGGAAGCCTACTCGCCAGACAAATCAGCTAATCGCCTATTGGGCCATGCGATTAGGCCCAAATCGCATGGACCCCAACTGCTAAACGCCTGAAGAGCCCAGCTAATCGCATGCTGCAACCCGAGACCCTCAAAACGCGTATAAACGCCTCCAAACACCCCGAAATACGTCCAACTAACTTATATACTAGCCTAGGGACATCGTGTACTAACAGACTCCCCCTTGGACCAGGCTAGTATACGTACAGAAATAACAGAAAGACATCGTTCATACCAAAGCAAACAAACTTTACAGACTCGATAAGCAAAAACGATTACAACTAAACAAAAATACAAACAGCATCTTCAATCTCTGTCTTCAGCTTGATGTTGATCTAATCCGTGTGATTCTCGACCAGTCGCATCCTGCATGAACCTTGTTAGCATAACAAAACCGGATCACTCTCTGAAACTTCATAGCTTGATCGGCTTCAACAGGTAGATGCATGATCGGATACTGATACAACATCTCCACATCCTTTTCCGAGCAATTAATCAACCACATAGGATCCCAAATCCTAATCTTCCTGCATGGGTTTGGACTGTTGCTCAAGACGATCACCGCTTCAGTAGTAGCTGCATCATAGTGCCAATAATACAGCTTTGTGGTAAAGTCTTGTTCAAGAGGAATAATGGGAATCCTTGAAACGCATTTCGGTGGCTTGATTTTGTGCTCCCAGATAGGCTTTAGAGTGAAGGGATGAATCTTGTCTGTTTGGTATGATCTGGGATACTGAGGCTTGAATTCTT
Source organism: Ambrosia artemisiifolia (assembly GCA_032199755.1). NCBI lineage: Eukaryota > Viridiplantae > Streptophyta > Magnoliopsida > Asterales > Asteraceae > Ambrosia > Ambrosia artemisiifolia. The sequence goes on from CM063517.1 coordinate 6,278,563, forward strand.
TCCATTTATCCATGCTTTCTCGTTTCAGCATCGTGTAAAAACCTTGAAGAAAAGGAGCCTTCTCTTTGTACAGAGGATAATCAAGACGAACTAAATCACGGATATACCAGAATGGGAGGCTCATAAGGTCTCTGCATTCCTGAAAATACAATACACCTTCTTGCCATTTTACTCCCAGCATCCTTGTGTGACTAACATATGCCCAGCTTATCACATTTCCAGACATCTTCGTCAACTTTTTCTTGAAGACGGAGGCTCGCTCAACCGGCTTTTTCTTCTCTTCAGGTTTAAACCACTTAGGATAGCGCTCTTTGATTTTATCCTGTCGAATTTTAACTTCATCAGGAATATCAGCAGAGTCAGACTTTAGCTTTTCCTCAGCCTCTCGAACCATCTCCTCATCAATGTTTGGAATACCAGCGCCCGACTCATTTACCACATACTCAGGAGTTGGGACGTTGGTTCCATCCTCAAGATATACCTCATTATTATCAGGATGCAGCTCAGGAGGGACACTTTGGCTCGCACTGGAAGATTCTCCAGGTGTAAAGCCATATACTTTTGCTAAGTCCTCTGGTGTCATCTCTGGAGGAATCTCGCCTTCTTCCAAATCATACCCGGGCATGGTAGGCGGTGGAAGCAGGTTGCCTTCATCATCATAGGCAAAATAGCTGTTTAGAGGCTCAACATATTCAACCTGAATCAACGCTTTCTTATTCAGTTGCTTGCGAAGCTCGTGAATCTTGCTCATCTTGCTTGAAGGCTCCCCCTGAGCAGAAGAACCTGCCTCGGGATCATCGCCTCGACGATCATGGCGCTTCTGTGTTCGTCTCTCAGCTGAACCACCCGATGACCCGCCACCGCCTGTGGCTCCAGGGTCACCACCATCACCTTTACCATCACCCTGATCATCATCATCAGACCTGTCATCATCCTCTTCATCATCCTCATCATCCTCTTCTTCACTATCATCATCATCATCACCAGCTGTACTCGCTCCAGCCTCAGAACCACCAGTGAGCCTAGGCTGAGTTCCAGACAACTCATCCAACCTAGCTCTTAATCTAGTATTTTGTTTCCTGTACCTGGTGATTCTGCGCTCATTGTTCACATTTGCGAGCTGGAGGTCATCGTACCTACTTTCAATACCAGTCAGTCTCGCCAAGGCACTTTGGTTCGACTGTATCAGCTGCTGGTGTGATTCCATAAGCTGCCTGTTCGACTCAAGAAGTTGCTGATTAGACAAGGTGAGTGCGTCGACAGTAGCTCTAAGATCTGTATTAGCAGTAATGGTTTCACCAATCAACTCAAGCATCGCTGTCTCATTTTCTTCGATCTGAGTATTCTTGTTCCTTAACTCTGCTATTTCCCGCGATTGTGCAGCAACTAAAGCCATGAGTTCGCTGACATTTTGCTGGAGTTGTTCATTAGAAGCAGAAGTAGAAGAAGATGATTGGCCTGAAGGTTTAACTGCTTTGGTTCTTGCAGCTTCCTTCAGTCTCCGGATGTGGTCACCAACCGGATTAGAAACCAACTGCCCACCTGTCACTTCAACAGTAGCTGAGACTTGCTCAGTGAAGACTACTGAAGAAGGCATAGACATAGTAATACCTGCAGGCATAGCTGCACTGGAAGATAGAGGAGCTGAAGAAGTGGTTGCTGTTGTAGTTGTTGTAGCTGTTGTTGTTGCTGTTGTTGTTGCTGTTGCTGCTTCAGTTGTTGTTGCTGGTGTGGTAGAAGAGGTTGGAGAGCCGAATGTATCAGGAAGATTCAAAGCTGTACGTTTACCCTTCAATCTTTTTGGATTCTTTTCAGGCTCAACTACAATCTTTGACATCCTCTTGTGACCTCTACTAACCTTTGCTGCCTGGGTTTTCTGTCTCTTTTGAGGAGGAGGCGTGCTTAGATCAGCATCGATATCAGCAATGAGATCCTCACCTCCTGGTGTGAAAGTGGGATCCCTCTGAAGTTCTCTCGCCTTGGCTGTGAGAGCCCTATCCTCCTCTAAACTGAGCACATCAGGTCTATCATCTTCAGTTGCCTCTGAGTCATCATCATCATCATCAACATCTTCAATGTTAATCGGGCCTTCATCCACTGTTTCTTTTCCCCTAACTGAACTGGATGGTGCATCAACATCCAAAGACGCAGGTTCAAACATATCATCATCGCGTCTGTGTTCATCATCCCCCATTTTGCCCGGTTCATTAGGACCCAATTCATCAGAGGGTCTGCCAATAACATCATCACCTTTGAACACCTGTCTATGAACATTAATATCATCTTCAGAGTCACTGTCGTCATGTCTCCACCTATTCCCAGGTGGTGCCTCATAATCATCTTTCGCGAGATATGCATACAGTTTCCGACTTGGTGGATGTTCCGCCTTCGGCTTATTCTTATACTGCAGCATTCTCTTCAGCTCGATCTCATCAATGTTCTTAATCTCGAGCAACTCATTATCATGCTTCACCAAATCTGGAATCTGGTGGTCAAGGATCATTTGTAGAAACCGAGGATAAACTATGAACGAGTGCTTTGTTGGCTTCTGCAAAATCACTTCCTTGAGCTGGTGCAAAATCATTCCAGAGAAGTTGAACGGCTTGTTCAACGTCAACGCAACTATCGCCGATGCTAAAGTGTCCCGGATCGCATCAAACGTGCCTTTGCGAGGGCCGATGCACTTTAGCACAACGTGCGTTAGATATTTTATCTCTGGCGGTAGACAACCCTTTTGCAGCATCTTCTGAGTACGAACATCATCTGTATACTTCATTCTAAGAAATCCACCGCGAATCAGAATAGTATCGAACACAATAGGATCGTCTTTGTTATCTTCAAACTTTAGAACTTCACGAATCAATTCTTCTGTAACAACCACGTCCTTTTGTTGCACAACACTTTTAACCGTAGCAGGAACAGTGCTGTTGTCGACCTTCGCATTCTGGTAGAATTCCCGAATAATATCCTTGTAGGCCGCGTATTCAGTAGAGATAGCATACTTGATCTTTGATCGTTTCAAGTATTCGATAACACCCTCGAACAACTTGCATTCCGGCTTTGTAACTGGTCCGAGAAATGCCAAACAGTTGTGCTTCTCCGATGTTCCGTACTGCATGATTCTATAAGGCAAACACAACGACAAGATCATTAGAGCAGGTTAAGATATGATAAAATGCGGACAAAACGGACAAGTTTGACAATTTTTGGTCAAACAGGAGCTTGTATGCGATTATGCCTGCTAATCGCTATCACCAGTACACGAATATGGCTTACTCGCATGATGATTTGGGGCGATTAGCAGTCAAATCAGCACAAACGCCTAACTGTTCATGCGATTAGCTTAGCTAATCGCATGTCAGTTCTTCTTCAAGACCAAACATGTCAACTTTTCAATAAGGGTTGGAATGGGTTGGAATTTTGGTGACATTTTAACCTACAACAACCGGTAATCAAAAGCCCTCTAATAAAATTCAGTTTCAGGCACGAATCAAGGTCCAATTTAACCATTTCTTAAACCTAGGGTTCTTAAGGTTTAAAATTGGGGATTCTTGATACTAGATGTTATAAATCAAAAACTTGATACCAAAAGGTTCCCTGACCACCGATTAATAAACCCCACCCAAGATTCAGCATCAACAAACATTTTTTAGAGATTAATCAGCGATTTTAAGGAAGCAAGGGTTACGGACTTAAAACAGTGATTTAACTCATCTAAACAGGTTATTGAAGTCTGAAAATTTAGGATAATGTTACCTTGATGCTAAGGATCAAGTGTTTAGATCAATAGAAAATTTTGCAAGGGTTCGTTTGGATTTGGATGAGAGGGAAACGAGGCACAGTTCTTGTTTTGAATGAATGTGTTGAAAAGAAACAAAGTGTTCCTTAAATACCCTCTCACAATCGCATAGAGTCACATGCGATTAGCAGTTAAACGCTAACAACTGTTAGACGGTTAGAGTCAATCGCATAAAGAGTTCAAGCGAGTGGGGCTACTCGCTATGACTAGCACACGAGTAGGACATGAGGGATGCTTGAGGCTAATCGCTACCTATGTATCACGAGTACATGTAATCGCTAGCAAGGAGGGATAATCGCTAGGTGACCACACACGAGTAGCACAAACAAAACCCTAATCGCTAGCACGGCCCAGACATGTTACTGGGCTAATCGTGTAGCTAGGCCCAATCGTGTACCTGGGCTAATCACTTGAACATTTGATGCAATTATAAGCTAAACGCTATGTGGGTCATGCGATTAGGATCATACACATATAAAATATCATGCGAGTAGAGACAATCGCCTAAGGCTATTGGCGATTAGGATCTTAAATGCATGATGATTTCATACAAATTACCAAAATGCCCCTGCAGCACCAAAACGTGCATTTTTGATCCGTAAAGGTTCAAAACATGCGTTTTTCAACCCGATTTCACACGCGACTCAGATGATGACTCAACAACTTGAAAATGTTTCATTTTCCACCCTTGTACTCGGTAAAACACACGGTTTTGACCCGGTAAAAGTACAAGTTTTCAATTAATTATCCTTTTTATTTTTCGGCGTTTTATTCTTGAAGAAGTAAGATTACAATGGATTAGGTTTCCATCATCGGCAATCAAGAATAGCTAATCTACTAAAATTAAAATAGAAAATAAGCGAAAACGCAAGAACAATTAACTGAACACTATCATATTTTTGCGAGTTTCGATAGTTAGGGAATCATATCAGTGTACGGACTATACTAAAACCCTTATGCTTTCAGTTTTTGATTAAAATTACCAATAAGCATCCTACAACAACTGTCAGTATTGTTGTCCACCTAAACTCAAAATCAAGTTTTATCGCTAGGCACTTTAGATACGTTAAGGTAATATTAAAGCTGATTAAAGGTGTTCCCCGCACACGCGACATACTCCCGCATCAAGGCATGCACAAAGCTTCCTCGTAACCGGTGAATAAGCTGTTGTCATCCGTATTTACAAGGAATGGACTCAGTGGTGATCAGGTCTGCAAGAACGCTGCAGCAAAGAGACCAGTGAGATCCAGACCAGGGTTCAAGTCAAATACCGTACATTTTTGATTTTTCACGGTACGATGCTTTAGGTATTGATGATTTGATACCTTAGAGCGATTCTCTTTGAGAATAGGGTTTTGGCATTTATGATCTTTTTGCTCTTATAGGATTCCCAGACGTCTCCTTATCAGAATTTATTCTATTTTTTGTTTTTCTTTTCTTTTACTGAGTATGGCAAAGAGGTGTCTCAGTTGTAGGCTGCTAACCCAACGTACGTCACTTATGCCACCCCATTTTATTCTGAGAGACGTCCAGTTCACCCCGGATGTACCAACCTCTTAAAGACCAGAAACCTCGGATTTTGGCATTCTATCAACAAGATTTAGGCTTTTAGACCATATGCCAACGCGGCGTTAATCCACACAATCCTCAGTTGATTTAGGTTTATATCACCGTGCCGAGCTTGGAAGTGATTTCGAGCCTACCAACACATCATTGTAGAGGCTACTTATCAGATCCAATATTTTTAAGATGATAAAGGTCTAGACAGTCCGACTGATTGGTTAATATCATCTTCCCTATTTCCACCAAAGAAACTCATTTTTTTTTTTTCATTTTTTTTTCATTTTTTTGAATTTTTGAATTTTCTCATTTTTTTGATTTTTGCATTTTCTGATGTTTTTGTATTTTTCTGAATTTTCTCCCCCTAAAAATCTAAAAATTTGCAAAACGACAATATTTTTGGATTTTTCTGATTTTGAAGAAAATATTTACAAAAACGATTGCCAATGCGGATCTAATCCTGCTTTTCTTTAATGCCATTTAAAACCAAAAGATACTCGAAACGAGGTTTATCAAAAGCTTTGGTGTATAAATCGGCACGTTGGTAATCTGTGTGGATTTTAATCATATCTATCAGTTTCTTTTCATAGCAATCGCGTATGAAATGATACCGAACATAGATATGCTTCGCCGTGGAATGGTTTACCGCGTCTTTAGCAAGCGCTATAGCAGATTCATTATCACAGTAAATAGGAGTGTTTAGAAATTTCAAACCGTAGTCTCTCATTTGTTGTTGTATCCATAAAACCTGGGAGCAACAGCTGGACGCAGCTATGTATTCCGACTCGCAAGTTGATAAGGACACAGAGGCTTGCTTCTTGCACTGCCACGAGACTAGTCGACCTCCTAAGAACTGGCATCCAGCCGATGTGGATTTTGCGTCTTTCTTGCATCCGCCATAGTCAGCATCACTATAAGCAACGAGATCAAACTTATCGTCATTAGGGTACCAAAGACCTTTGGTCGGACAACCCTTTAGATAACGTAAGATCCTCTTCACGGCAACCAGATGGGACTGTTTCGGCCTGGACTGGTATCTTGACAGCAGGCAGGTTGCGAACATTATGTCGGGTCTTGAAGCTGTGAGGTACATCAACGAGCCAATCATTGCTCGATAAAGAAAGGAATCAACGGCTTGTCCTTTCTCATCCGGACCAATCCCGTGATTGGTTTGGATAGGGGTGGCTATTGCAGCAGAGTCTTCCATCTGGAACCGGCTCAAGATGTCAGCAACATATTTTGTCTGGTGGATGAAGATCCCCGACTCAAGTTGATCTACTTGCAAGCCTAAGAAAAATTGCATTTCCCCCATCGAGCTCATCTCGAACTTATCCTGCATTAATTTTTCAAATTCCCTGCACAAAACCTCATTAGTTGACCCAAAAATAATATCATCAACGTAAACCTGTACCAGCAGACGGTCACCATCCTTTTCCTTGGTGAATAAGGTGCAGTCCACGAGTCCACGGTTGAACCCATTGGAGATCAAATAACTGCTGAGCATTTGATACCATTCTCTCGGAGCCTGATGAAGCCCATACAACGCTTTGTTCAGTTTGTAAACCTTGTCACGATGCAGTGGATCTTCAAACCCCGGAGGTTGTGAGACATACACCTCTTCCTTCACGATACCATACAGAAAAGCACTTTTCACGTCCATTTGATACACCTTAAACCGTTTGTACGAAGCGTAAGCTAAGAACATCCGGATAGCTTCAAGGCGCGCAACTGGAGCGTATACTTCGTTGTAATCTATTCCTTCGATTTGACGGAAGCCGAGGACAACTAATCGAGCCTTGTTTCTGATAATTACCCCGCGGTCATCCCGTTTACACTTATAGACCCACTTTGTTCCAATTTTCTTAGCACCTGGAGGTAAGTCAACTAAGTCCCACACTCCTAGCTTTTGGAACTGCTGAAGCTCTGTCTGCATTGCTTCAATCCATGGTTCTTCTCTCAAAGCCTCTTGGACGGATCGCGGTTCCACCTGAGACACATAAAGAGCAAAAGACCAATCGTTCTGATGACCTGCTTTTCTGATCTCCGAATAAAGAGCTAGGGTAGCGGAGTTGTCACTTGGACTGGCATTCCTGAGCTGACTGCGTGTCATCACTCTACCAGTCGGATCACCAATCACATTCTGCAGAGGATGAGTGTCGTGAATCCGAGATTCCGGATGTGCCGGCACTGGATCATCCGACCGCAGATTGAGATTTTCAAGTCCCTGAGAGATGTTCGTCTCAGCAGCACTTGAACTAGAGGGAGCAGCGGGTTGCAAATTAAAACCGGAGAAATCAATCTGTAGACCGATTCCAGGAGCTGCTGAAGAAGAGGGACCAGCTTGATCATTCCCTGTAGGAGGAACTGGAGCTGTATTGGCAGATTCACCATTTCCAGCCAGTTCTTCAGTAAGAGTTTCCCGAGATTCTGTATATTCCTCATCTGAAGAAGATTCCATAACCTCTGACGCTTCCTGAAAGACTTCCTCAACTTCAACTGCTGCGGCTTTATCAGGGGGACCCATGGATGTAGAAGCATCTGATGCGGCAGGCGCAGGCGCATTAACCACGATCGGACGCATTAGCGGTGAGCTAGCTGCGTTTTCACACTCGTAATACATCTGCGCCACAGCATCATCTACAACATTATCCAGGTTGAAAGAATCGAACAAACTCTTATAGTCGAACAACCAATCGGGTCCAGCACCACGTGCATTGACAGTGTAACGTTGAACATCGACATTAAGCCACTCCTCAACGTTATTGGTTCTTTTGTTGTATACCCTCTTGTTAGGAGTACTGTATCCAACAAAGAAACCTTCATCTGCCTTTGCACCAAACTTCCCATCGGGATGTAGCATAGTGCATGGAGCACCGAAAGGTTCCAGAAACTCTAAGTTCGGCTTCCTACGGATTAGAAGTTCGTAAGAAGTCTTGCCGAACCTCTTAACCGTAAGAACCCTATTTAGAGTATAACACGCGCAGTAAATTGCCTCGTTCCAAAACATGACAGGCAAGTTAGAATCTGCGAGCATTGTTCTGGCAGCCTCAATAAGAGTTCTATTCTTTCTTTCTGCAACCCCGTTTTGCTGAGGAGTGTATGGCGCTGTGAATTCGTGATGAATACCCTTTTCTGCACACAGTAACTCCATAGCATTGTTCTTGAATTCTGTTCCATTGTCGCTTCGAATCCTGCGGATCTTCAGCCCATAGATGTTTTCTAGTTTAGTGAACAGATTCTTCAAAAACTCAAAAGTCTCACTTTTATGCTGCATGCATACAACCCAAGAGAACCTTGAATAGTCATCAGTGACAACCAGACAGTATAAATCTCCATTCTTGCTTTTACGATTGACAGGGCCGAACAGATCCATGTGCAACCGCTCGAGAGGCATACTGACTGAGTTGACCTTCTTAGGTTTGTGAGATTTCTTCTTCTGCTTCCCTTTCTTACATGATACACAGACGTCATTTAAATGAAAATTCTTGACAGAGACACCTTCCACAAGCTGATTCTGAACCAGATGATTCATCTTCCTCAAGTGAATATGCCCCATTCGTCTGTGCCACATAATAGACTCCTTCTCTGTAGCCTTTGACAGAAAACAAGTGACCTCCCCCTTAGCTGTTACAGCTTGACTCATATCCAGAACATACAAATTGTTGACTCTTGGAGCTGAGATCATAACCCACTGTTTCGGAATCTTAAAGCCAGGTTTCAGAATGAAGCAAGCATTGTCATCAAAGAATACTGTGTATTTCTTGTCACAGATCTGTGAGACACTCAGCAAATTGTGGTCTATCTGTTTCACGTAGCTTATCTTCTCAAAGCTTACGATTCCATTTCCCATACTGCCTTCTTTAGTGATGTATCCCCCTTTATTACCAGCAAAAGCAACATATCCCCCATTGATATTCTTGATGTCAAATAGCAGAGATAAGTCGCCTGTCATGTGCCCAGAAGCTCCACTATCAACAATCCATAGGCTGCTGATAAGGCCCTGTGGAACTCCCTGCACGACATTCAAAGATTAGTGGTTAAGGGGGACCCAAGCCTTGACGGTCTTGGGTCTACCATCTACATCCAAAGTCGGAAATTCAACCCACCTTCCGTTAGGAGTTGGTGTTGCTTCCGATGGTCCGGCAGTTTCTACATTAGCAGATGATCCTCCTTCTTTAGTCGGTGACCTGGGTCTCCAAGTCTTTCCCGGTCTCCTTGGCTTGGGCTTCTTCTTTGCCTTTGGGCTAGAAGGTCCAGCCTCAGATTCCTTTGGTGGGACAGCCTTTGGATCCACTTCAGACTTAACTGCACGTGGAGCAGTGTTAGGGGTGCCTTCAGGTTTAGCCGCAGCCTGTGCTTGTGGCTTAGGCGCTGCTTGAACCTTTTTAGGAACTTGGCTCCCCCTCGACTGCGGACCCTTGCCATCAACTGGCTTTTGGTTCATAGCAATCTTGTTACGAGTGTCATAAACTGTCTGTTTACCCTGTTGCTTCTCAGAAAGCTTAGGAGAAACAGGCGGTTTAGGGTTGCTAGAACTAGGAGCATCATTTGTTTCGATCCTCTTGTGTCTCAATTCGGGGCAAGCAGCAACTAAATGCCCATGAACCCCGCACTTGTGACAGGATCTATACTCCTCAAATGGTGGAGTATTAACATCATTACCCCTTTTGTTTGATTTCGTGGCAAAGGTGTTTTTATGTTTTAAATCCTTAAGACATTCTTTCTGCCAGTCTGTCTTAGGATAGTTATCAACCTCATTGCCTGAAGATCCAACAAACTGAGTAACATGTTTCTTGGGAGAGTTCTTCTGAGCTTGATTTTGGGGATTCAAAGTGTTCTTCTTTTGATTTTTATTTTTGTTTCTTTTGGCCTGATTACCCTGACCCCTTTTCCCATGTCCCCATTGTTCTTTCTCAATTGTTATGGTGGACTCTTGCCAGATTTTACCAACAAGACCAGGTGCCAGGTTCTTATAAGGAAATTCCTCATCAGCATAAATTTTATCAGACCCTTTCAATTGATAGAACACTTTGATTGTTTTATCAGCAGGGGCTTGCACTTTCGGCTCAGGCTCACACAGAATGTGATTCTGAACAGGAATATTCGTATCCTTCACCGGTGCATACCTCTCTGGTTCATCAAGCTCATCCTCAGAACAGTCTGTCTCGCAGACGCTTGCATTATCTGCAATCTCACCAGGTTTGGCAGCAACAGCAGTGGGTGCAGCCTTAGTAACTTCAGCAGGTTTAGGTGCTTCTGTCACTTTAGGCGCAGGAGGAGCAGCCTTAGTGACTTTGGCAGGGTTAACTGCTTCCATCACCTTAGGCGCTTCTGCAGCTTTAGCTGCCTCTGCTGCCAAGTCCATAAACTCTTCCTTCGGTAAGATATCATTGTGATGATGTTCAAATCTCACCGGAGGAGGACACTGAGCATATTTGGGACTGGTGGAATTGCCCTCCTTATCTGAGTGTTCAATGATATGATCAAGAACATACTTGCAGTTCAGGTAACTCTCAAGTTTCTTCTTGATCTTTTGATAGTCACAATTGACAATGGCCAAATGTTTCTTAGTGTCTTCAACCTCATTTATATAATTATTAATAGCAATTTGCTTGTTGGCTAGGGTTTTTGACAATTCAGAAACATCCTTCTTATAATTATCAACAGTATTAAGAAAATTTTTCTCTTTCTGTTTTAGGGAATCATTTGACCTTTGCAATGGACCCACATCAGCTTTTAAATTCAGATTCTCATCAGTTAATTCTTTGATTCTGAGTTTAAGCTGATCACACTCAATGGAGTCCTTCTTAAGAGTATCAATGGTGATTTTGAGGGCTTTCTCATTAGCTCTCAAAACCTCATTGCTCTCTTGGCATTGACTTAAGTCAGCTTTCAAGTTCAGATTTTCGTCTGTTAAGACATCAATTCTGTACTTAAGCTTACCACAATCAACACATTCAGATTTTGAATTGGAGGAAGAACATACCTGATTAGACGACTCTGTAAGGGCCATCAAAGCATAATGAGCAGCCGTCTTCACTGGTCCGAAGAAATCAGTCAGATTGTTCTTTGTACAGTCAGCATCCACAAGTATTGACCTTTTGCTAATCAAGGCGTCTGCTTCAGCTAACAAATCCTCCAGATCCACCCCTTCATCAGAATCACAGTCCGAATCACAATCCAAAGCTTCGACATCAGGAATAACTACTTCAGATTGACTTGGACTCTCTTCAACTTCCTCTTGAGCATCAGACATAATTTGGGCAAAGCATGCTGCACCACCCTGAGGAGCTTGTTCACCAGTGATGAGGTGATTCCAGTTGAACACTTCATCTTCTTGAACTACCAAGGCTTGATTGTTGTTTGCTTGAGGCCTTTGGTTCTGATGATTAACTGGAACAAGAGCTCGTTCAGCATTTTGATTCGGTTGTGTCTGAGCTTGCTGCCTCTGATTGTTCTGATTGCCTCTGTTGTTGTTGAAGGGATTCTGATTTCCCTGTTGTCTCGGTCTATCACATTCTCTGGCAAAGTGTCCTCGGTTGCCACAGTTGTAACAGGTGACCTTTGTTTTATCAAACCCAAACTTCGTGTTGTTGTTGATCAGCACATCTCTCTTTCCAGTTCTATCCATATAGTCCTTTGCACGTCTCACCACACTAGCGAAGTGCCACTGGATGTCTATCAGATCCATGTCATCCTTGTCGATCTGGGCATAATCTTCTTGTGTAAGATAAGGATTTCCGATCTGCCCTGCAACTAAGCCACTATAGGAATTGACCAAGGTTGACAGCAGAGCCATATGTTCTTGGGCTAGCTCTACAGTCACCTTCTCAAAGCCCGAAGTGTTCAGCTGTTCTGCAACAGGATTGGTCCGATAAGCACCCTGATTTGAAGTAGAAGCACCTCCATATCCACCAAAGTTAGCAGATGGAGCACCACCAAACCCTGATGAAGAAGGTCCACCAAAGTTGGTAGTTGCCTGAGCTGGTGCTGCAAGATGAGCAAACGGATTAACACCAAACTGGTTAGTATTAGCATTAAAATTAGAAGGATACTGGTTTCCTTGACCCCAAGGAAAGACAGGTGGAGGAACATCAGATGGGGGTCCATAGTTGTCAAACGCAAAGACTGGATCAGGATTAACCATGAACGCAGTCTGAGGTTTGGATCCACCCACACTGATGTCCTGAGCTGGATTCCCATAATAGATGCTGGGATTCTGAACAGCGGGCGGCTTATTAGCTCTCCTGATCTCCTCGATCTCCTTGTTCTCCAGCTCGGCCACGAACTCGTTGATGGAGAGTGTCTGATAAACATTGTTGGACTTCTGAATGTCCAGCCATTGATGCCAGTGTGCCGGGAGCGCCTCTGCAAATCTTTCCACAAGTTCTGCTGACGTGTAGATAACCCCGTACTGATACATCTCGGACATCAGATGATAATATCGAGCTGTCAGATCTCTCAGTGATTCATTTCCCATCGCACTGAAATTCTCAAACTCCTTCTTTAACTGATCCACCTTCACCTTCCGTGTCTTCTGATTCCCCTCGTTACGCTCAGCAATCGCTAACCACAGCATCTGCGAGGTAGTACACTGCGCGAACTGATGAAGAATGTCTTTGGGAAGAGCCTGCTTCAACGCTGCCATCGCCTTTTTCTCATAGTTATACTTCTTCCTCTGCTCCTCAGACATGTCTTCTATAGAGACCGGAGTAGTGGAGTTTTCAACCAGCGGCCTTGTGTACCCATTCTCGATAGCTGACCATACCAAGCCATCGATACCCTCAACGTGTGACTGAAATCTGCCTTTCCAACCGTGATAATCTGCCATATATTGCAGTTTCGGTGCTCGGTTAGAACTGCCCGTCTCTAAGTCACTGATAAGAACGGACGACAGCTGATTTGTCTGAGAGTTAGCAGCAGCAGCGAGTGCCCAAGGATTCGCACTCATCGCATTCATTGCTTGCTGTTGAGCAGCTAGCGCCCACGGATTGATTCCGGCAACATTCGCTTGCATTTGCGCTTGTTGCATCCGTTGCGCGTTTCGTTCAGCCGAAAACTGCCAAGGGTTCGTGGGCACGTTTGCTTGATTGTTCATTTGGTTGTTCATTTGCTGGTTATACTGAGTTCTCGGTTGACTCAGATGTCCCCAAGGGTTCGCCATTTGTTAAGGTATGTTAACGTATGTTAATAGTCCAATACTTAGTCAATTTTTATGTTCCAGAACCTTTTAGGCGATTATGGGGCTAATTGCTATGAGTCTTAGGCGATTATGAGGTTTTTGCACGTGATTAGGGCTAATTGCTAGGTGGAACAGGCGATTAGGGCTAATTGCTAGTAAATATAGGTATGTCACGTGATTAGGGCTAATTGCTAGCAAGTATAGGCGATTAGGGCTAATTGCTAGCAAAATGAAGGCAATTAGGGCTAATTGCTAGTAACTGAAGGCGATTATGAATTTTCAGGCAATTTAGTATGTCACGTGATTAGGGCTAATCGCATGGAAGGTTGCATGCGAGTAGCACCTAATTGCTAGGAGATATCAGGCGATTATGGCTAATTGCTAGCACAGTACACGCGAGTAGCAGCTAATCGCTAGCAAGGGGTGGCGATTAGCAGCTAATTGCTAGCAAACCCTAATTGTCTGATGCTAATCGCCTGATCTGATCTGCAGCCGCACTTTTGCTCAAAAATCACCTATTTTGACCCAAAATCTTATCTAAAACATTGTATTTTGATCCCAAATGATTAGACAAGTTACCAAAATAGTTTTAGAGCAAAACCTGATCAAAAACACACGTTTTTAACCGAAAAACACACACTAAAGTTTTGAAAAATGTGGGTTTTTGATAAAAACTCAAAGTTTCAAACTAAGAACAGGTTTTTGATTAAAAAACTCAACTTTTACACCAAAACCAACCTGTTTTTGCTCGTTTTTGTTATCAAAACACCCGTGATAAGAGCCTCGGCTCTGATACCACTTGTTAGGACCGTCGAACTCGCGTTCCAACAATCACGGGTTTTATCTTAGAGGTGCGGAATCCCTCTAAGATGATCTAATAACAGAAACAACGATTGAAACAATGAAACGAGTAATTACTACACACACACGGGTCAAAAGATTATAGATTAATCACTAAAAACAGAGCTCAAGTGTTTACAATGATCAAATCAGGCGTCCTATGACCAGGGGGGGTGTTTGGAGAGTGTGTGAGGCAAGAACTAGGGTCTAGGGTTATGAATGAGGGTATTTATACCTCCCGGTGGTGACCAGCTCGCTCCTAGCGATTAGCAGTAGCAGATGTGGGCGATTATGGGCTACTCGCTAGGACAGGAAGCCTACTCGCCAGACAAATCAGCTAATCGCCTATTGGGCCATGCGATTAGGCCCAAATCGCATGGACCCCAACTGCTAAACGCCTGAAGAGCCCAGCTAATCGCATGCTGCAACCCGAGACCCTCAAAACGCGTATAAACGCCTCCAAACACCCCGAAATACGTCCAACTAACTTATATACTAGCCTAGGGACATCGTGTACTAACAGGTTATACAATTATATAGTATATATATTACAAGTTGTTTAGGGTGTTGTACTTTGTGGTTAATGGGCGTTCTATGCATAAGTGATTGTACACTTAGCTTTAGTGGGTTGTACCCACTTTTGGTATAGCTAGGGGTGTAATCGAGTTGAGCCGAGCCAGACTAAGCTCGAGCTCGGCTTGATAACAAAACGAGTTTTTTCGAGTTGAGCTTTTTTCAAGCATTTTTCGAGCGAGTTTTTATGGGCCGCCGTCACCCCTGCACTCGAACCCACGATCATCGGGCCACCGAACCACAACCTTCAATCACCACGACCAAAACCCACCAAACCAACCCGTTTTTGCTCGAGTTTGGGCCTGGAAACCCGGCACGGCCACCACCAAAGCATGGTGGTGGCCTGCTCATGTTGTAACAGGGACGAGGGAAGGTGGAACCGGTGGGAGAAGGGAGATTTCGAAGAGAGAGAGTGAGAGGGTTAGGGTTTTTAGAGAGAGAGAGAGAGAGAGTAGAGAGAGGGAGGTGGCTGCCAAAAATGAAAGGGGAGGGGGTTTGTGTTGCTTTTATAGCTAGGGTTAGGGTAGGTGAAGTATACCGCGTGTCCAAACTCGTTTTAACGTAACAAGTCTCGGTTTATATCTGGTTCAAAAGTAATAAGTAGGAATTGTTCGTAATATAAAACATTACTAAACCGAGCAAGAATATAATTATTTTTGTCATCAGACACGCGCGTTCGATATACGCGTTAGTTAATTCGGTCGAGGTTTCCTTTCTTTAAACGATCCATTCACTTTCGAAATTTAACAAATGACAAAATTTATAATAAATAATCATTTCGAAAGCTCAATTACAGTTAAACCCACATCGGACGTTGATCGGAATTTGCCGGTTGTCACACAGACAATGTGGGGAATTTTTCAATATGAAGTGGGTTAATTGGGTTCCTCTCAAATGTAACGCCTTTTTGTTGGCGAGCCGAAATGGGTCGAATTCCTACAAAAAAAAGAATTGATTAAGAGAGGAGTGTACCTTTTAGACGAATCATGTCCGATGTGTAACTACGAACAGGAATCAGCCGTGCATTTGTTTACAGGTTATATGATCGCTGAAGAGGTGTGGGCAAGGGTAGGCGCGTGGTGCAAGTTGAGTCCGATCTTTGCATTTGAAATTAAAGACTTATTGGGTCTAGCAAATGATATTGCGGTGCAAAGTAAAGGTAAAAAATCATTAGAGGCATTATTATGGCGACCATCTTCCAAGGTAGATCGGCTAGAGTTTGACATAGTTACTTCTTTATGTACTAATAGGTAGTAAAATATATGTCTTCATCTATCCATGACATAAAAATTTGGTAGATATTAGATAAACTAATGTTTATTCATTAGTTTATCGGATGAGAAGATGAACAAAATGCAAAACAGACGTGACACTAAATTTTCATATATACAGTGGTAACTGAAAATTGAGTCTGGGTATCCTTTGTTGGGAGGTTTTTTTTTTTTGAATGGCAAATTACTTCATTTCATCACCAATATTTACAAATCATCTAATAGCAAGATGCTATGAAGATGTAATAGTTTTATGAAACCCAACCCACATTACAGTTTACCCGAATGATCGATGATACAAGTTATACATCAAAAGCGCACCATTTATTCCAATCCTTTGAGAAGCCGTTTGATCTACTAGTTATCCAAAGGTGCGATTGAGCCTTGATCTCGCTTAATAATTCGTCCAAATTGATTCTTTTGCCTTGAAAGATCTTCTTGTTTCTCCCATTCCAGATTACCCAGCATGTTGTAAGAATAATTGCATATATCGCTTCTTTTGTTGATCTTTTGAGTCCATTAACGTTTCCTGCTTCAAAGAGTTCTCTGAAATTGAATGCAAAGATTGGTGGTATTTTGCACCAGTCCGCAACCTTCTGCCAAATATGCGCAGCCACGTAGCAGTGGATTAAAAGATGTGCTGCGTTTTCCTGATAGTCACCACATACACAGCACATAGTAGATGAGTTTAGGATCTTGCGCTTCACCAGGCCTTCCATGGTTGAGATGCGATCTTGTTCTGCACGCCACGCGAAGATATTAACTTTTTTTGGCACCAGCTTTGACCATTTGAACGGGAAAAAAGGAGCAGCCGAATCTGATAGCATTTTGCGACAAGCAGCAGCCGTGTAGCATCCAGACGTGTCTCCTGTCCAGTTCCATGAGTCCGGTTCTTCCTTGAAAACAGCAGCCAGCAGAAGTTGTTGACAGCAGCTGAGCTCTTCTCTTTCAATATCCAGCAAAGGTTGTCGCTTCCAAACCCAACCCACCACCCGAGAGGTCCCCTGCAAAACCAATCGGGCTGCCACAGAGCAGCCCTTTTCAGATTCTAAAGTAAATAAATTGGGGAATTTGTACCTGAGCGGGGTGCTTCCGAGCCAGCAGTCGAGCCAAAACCGAATGCGCAACCCATTACCAAGTATACCTTTGAATAAATCCTCAACCATGATGTTCCTATTTTCGAAATCTTTCCCTACCTTTATAATTGAGTTCCAAACCCCGGATAAGGTCGATTTGATAGGTAAAAATGCCCAAGAACGCTCATTGTGGTGGATGGATTGAATTACTTGTTTCCATAGACTTGAGTCCTCCGTTTTAAAGCGCCACCACCATTTGAGGAGGAGACTTATATTCATGTGTTGAAGCGAACCTAAGCCTATTCCTCCTTTATCTTTAGGGCCGATTACTCGTTCCCAAGAAATCCAAGCCGTTTTGTTCTTCTCATCCGTGCCTCCCCAAAAGAATCGTCTTCTTAATTTCTCAAGATGATCAATAACACATTTCGGCGCCCGGAAAAGGGAGAAATGGTATATTGGTAGACTATCCAGCACGGACTTAAGTAAAACCGTACGACCCCCAAAAGAAAGTGTCTTGGCTTTCCACTTGGACAGCCGTGAATTGCACGTGTCAATGACATCCTTCCAGTACTTTGCTTGATTCATGTTGGCGCCAATAGGGACCCCAAGATACTTGAAAGGGAAGCTACCTTTTGAGACATTAATATTGTGAGCGATTCCTTCCACTGCTGAATCTGCCACTGAGATGCCGAAGATACTTGATTTCTGCAGGTTTATTTGCAGCCCTGAGATTAAATGGAAGCACCGAAAAAGACGTATAACATTGGCAATTTTGTTCGGGTCCCATTCACCGATCGCCACTACATCATCCGCATACATAAGATGCGAGATAGAAGTGTCCATATTGGGGAGGGAGATGCCCTTAATGAGATTAATTGATTCGGCTTTCCGGAAAAAGCAAGATAAGGCCTCCATTGCAATGATAAAAAGGAAGGGCGAGAGAGGATCACCCTGCCTTACACCTCGATGGCATTGAAACTCCCATGTAGGCGATCCATTAATGAGTACCGAGGCTCTAGCCGAGCTAAGTATTCCTTTGACCCACATTCTCCATCTACTAGAGAAGCCCATTTGTGCCAAGACTTGAAGTATGAACTCCCAATTCACTGTGTCAAATGCCTTTTCTAAATCGATTTTGAGGAGATAAATAGGGATCTTGAGTTTTTTCGCCCACGAGTATATCTCATTAATAATGAGTGGGCCGTCTAAGATGTTGCAATGTGAAAGAAAGCCCGATTGGTTAACCGAAATAATACTCTTCATGAACGGTTTGATTCTATTGGCGAGAACTTTTGAGATGATCTTGGCGATGCTTCCAATAAGACTAATGGGGCGGTACTCATTTAGGGACAACGGATCGATGCATTTGGGGATGAGTACCAGAAATGAGGATGCACAACCTTGACTAATTTCCCCAGTTTCATAGAAATCGTCAAGTACCTTCACAATGTCATCTTGCAAAAGTTCCCAAAAGTGTTTGAAGAAGCCAAAGTTGAACCCATCGGGTCCGGGCGCCTTGTCGCTATCACAATCCCAAATTGCCGACTTAATTTCTTGAAGAGTAAAACGTTGGGATATAAGATTATCGGCTGCTGGATCTATTTGTTTGATACTAGGACAAGTGAAAGAAGGCCGAATGTGTACAAACTCGCTGTACTTGGCTGCAAAAAATCTCCTCGCTTCCCATTTCATTTTGGTTGGATCATTAAGCCATTCCCCGTTTGCCAGAAACCCATTTATCCGCTTGCTATTGTTATTAAAGTTCACCATGCCATGGAAGAACGAGGTGTTTTCATCCCCGTCTATCGCCCACTTTGTCCTAGATTTTTGCTTTAGGTCATGGGATTCACTTGCCATTAGATTTGCCCATTCCAACTTCGCGTCGCCGAGCTCTTTTTGTTCCAGATCTGAAAGCAGCCTTTGTTCCGCGATCTTGTCGAGTTCATACATCTTATTTTCGCAAACAGAATGTTTCAATTTTTTCTTCTTCCTCTCTTCGTTGAGCCACTTTTTGATGGCCTCTTTAATGCACTTAAGCTTGGTTGCCAATATAATATCACTTCTGCCTGTGAAATTCTGACCATCAATAGCCGAATGAACGAGATCTTCAAAACCGGGAGCGGTGAGCCATGAGTTGAAGAAGCGGAACGGGGTGGGACCGAAAGTTATTGCCTCCAAGGATAAAGTAAGTGGGCTGTGGTCCGAATCCTTTCTCGGGTGAGCCACAAGGGTCGCATTTGGCCATTTGTCCCAAAAATCTTGGGAGACAAATATTCGGTCGATTTTGCTGCACTTGTTCCCGGCCATCCTAGTGAACTTACGACCCCCCATTGGATACTCCAGCAATCCATTATCATCAATAAATTCATTAAAGGCATCGGCACAGGTTAAGTTGAAATTGAAGTTTAGGCGCTCGTCTTGATACCTTACTGAATTGAAGTCTCCCAGTAGCACCCAAAAGCCCGGTTGTCTCTCTACCTGTTCAGATATTGCTTTCCAGAGTTCACGCTTAGCAACAAGGCCTTGGGGTGCGTATATATTGGCAATGTGAATCGTTATGCCATGTTGTATAAGCGTACCAGTTAAGATCAAAGCATTACGAATCTTGAAAGAAGTATTGCATTTAAAGAAACCTGGATCCCATAGGCTGAGTAGCCCACCTGAGGTGCCTTCCGCGTTGACCCAATCGAACTCTAACGGTCTTTTTCCCCAAATTTTGTGCACCGGTAGCTTAGATCCATCGCATCTCATTGTCTCCTGAATTGCTACAAATGAAGCTTTATGTTCTCTGATAGTGTCACCAATAGAGAGTATTTTGGGGTCCTCTCCAATCCCCCGAATATTGTAGGAGAGAAAAATCATTGAGGAACATGGTTAACACCTTGTTCCCTGATGGTATTCTCAAGTTGTTCAACAAAGCCACCGATTGCAATACCGATAGCTTCACCAAGGTTAGCTGTTTGAATAGCCTCGTTATGGTTGGGTGAAGAAGTAATTGGGTCGGAATTAGCCCCAGATGAAAATTGAAATAAACCGGTGGGAGAGCTAGGTACAGGTGAAGAGGGTGGGGGTGGAGCGGTGGAGGATGGGGGGGGGGGGGTGAAAAAGTGGAGGAGATGAGGGGACGGTGGATGGAATGTGGTCGTTTGTGGGGACGTCGGGAAACAGAGGTGGAGGGGCGATTGGCAGGAGGGTGGGCCAGTGGGGAAGGATGAGGGAAGGAAAGGGATTGGGCTGAGAAATCACCATTGGGCTCGATAGGGTCAGATGGGCTATCACAGGAATCTGAAGGGGAAGGGGAGGATAACCTGGGCCTTTTCTTATTGGGCTGGCCATTGGTTCTGGGAGGGGATACCCCAGAGTAGAAAATAGATGTGTCAAGTGGGGCCCGATCGACATTTAATGCATTATCCAGGGGAATAGGAGTAGCCTCGGTTGATGTGTCCATGCAGCCCATGTTATCATTATTGTTTACGTTAACCAAGTCAGGCGGCGTTTGTTCTTCCGATGAGTGATTGTTCGACTGCCCAATAATTGCAAAATCCTCACCGGCTTCCGAAGAAGACTGCCGGTCGTTAGCCGGAGGTTGAGAAACAACCGGAATTTCCGGTGGGATTTCACCCTCTTCGATTTCTTGATCACTCATTTTAGTATCCTGCTCATTGGGGTGAACCAGAACACATTTCCCAGTAACTATATTGAACTCTCCCTCGCAAGGGTTGGATGAGGTGGGTTTCAAAGAACAAAAATCCGGTACCCAAGCTTCATCGGTTTCTTGCACCCAGATTTTGAAGTTTTGGTTTTGACAGGTTACTGATAGTTCTCCCGAGATTTTGTTGCCATGTTGCACTAAGATGCCGATGTTTTCAAAAGAAAGATTACCATCTTTAATGGAGGCCTGAGATTCATGAATTACCTTACCAAAATTCCCGGCGATTGTATTTAAAACTTTTTTATCCCAGAACTGAGGAGGTATCCCCAAGATCTTTATCCATGCCACTCTTTCAAATTCCAGGCGTTGCTCATTCCATATGTCCAAGGAAGAGAACCACAGCTTCCAAAGGTCGGTTTTGGATGTGATAAACTCCTTGACATGAATGGAGTCTTGAAACGTTAGCAGGATGTTCAAGCCGCCTAGGTATCGAAGTTCAACTGTATCCAGTTCGGCCAACGTGAGAAATTGATCCATGCATGCTAGCCTGTTCAAATCCCATGTTTTGCCAATAAGAGCTATTTTTTTCCAGGATGAAGGTTCCGGGGGGGGGGGGGGGGTCGGGTAGGAAGTTGAATACTGAGGTGGGGTGGGGTTGGGTCTGGAATACCGGTTGCAGCCGCTCTGAAAGAAGGAGCAGTGAAGGGGGACCAAGTTTTATAGGAGTGGGGGTGGGGGAAAGGTTGAGGGGGGTGGTGGAGGTTTGGTGGATGGTGGGTTGGTGGGGGACGGTGGGGGACATGGTTGGTGGGTGGTGGTTTCTTGTCATTTTTGCCAAATTTTGCTATGTTAACGACTGTTCGGTTTCTGCCCAAGATTACCTGGCTGAGTTGCTTAGCCATTTCAGCTCCATCTTCGACATCTTCATACCTAACAAAAGCAAAGTATCTACCAAGTTTATCCTTTCTTTTTGTGAGGTAGGCATCTACCATATTGCCAAAGGGTTTAAAAGCTTTCCAGAGATCTCCCAAGGAACACCAACTCGGTAGGTTAGTTACGAAGAAGGTGGATGTTCGTTCATTCTCGATATACTGATCAGGTTGCGCATTCGGAATCGTTCTCCTACGTCGTCGTGGAAGCTCCCAGCCCTCGTCTCCGTCACCGTTTCCTTGCTCCACTCTAACTCTCTCACTCTCGTTCTCACTCTCTCGCTCATTTTCTGTTTCTCTCTCACTCTCTCTCACACACTCTCTCTCACTCATTTTTTCCCTGACGATATATGCCTGGAGTTGGAGATTAGTTTTGAAAAAAATCCCTCAATTTAACCAATTAATACGCAGATCCTTTGTTGGGAGGTTGGAAAGCCATATTGGACACTGGGTATAGGCTATCATGGTCCGTCATATATTTTTAATTTTAAGTGATCCCCACTGTTCTTCATTGTTTTGCTAAGAATTCATTTGTTTTGATTTCATTTTCTGTTAAGCATTATGCAAAGGTAGCTTTATTTGTGCTATGCATGAACTTAAATAGTTTTTAAGCATTATAATGTGATTATATGTTGCATCTTATTTGAATATATTTATTCTAAGTATCTGCAGAAGAGTTATTTCTACTTTGATATTGGTAGGGCTGGCATATCGTGTCAGACACGACACGATAAGACACGGTGACCCGAATGGTCAGACACGAACACGACACGATAACTAATCGTGTCTATTTTTTTCAAACACGAACACGAACATATTTTTAACGGGTTAACACGATAATACACGATAAGAAAAACTAACATCTTTTAACAGTTACCAAGACTCAGTGTTTGGATCCTCTATACAACAACTATCAAAGATGGTATCATAAAAGATAACAAAAAGCAAAGATCTAAACTTAGTACCAAATCAATCGTTAGCTTTTACCGGTATTGTTTGTTTTAAAAAAAAGTAAGTGACCCCCAATTTCAAACTCTAACCCTAAAACAACAATAAACTCAATCCAACCACTTTAATAACCCAATGGTGATTCTATCCGACTATGAAGAAAAGACAATAAGCAACAACAGTCTGTGAAGACGCCGTTCAAAGCCGTGCTCGATTACGCCGGCCCACTTCAGTTCCTTCAGACAGCGTTCAAATTTGTTGCTAAAGAATCCGATCTGTTTAAGAAAGATTCTGTGGTTAATGACGTTAATGGGTTAGTTTGGTTGGTAAAGGAAAAGGTTGATGCAGATGAGAGGAAGAGGAGTGGTAAACTGGTAATGGTGTGAAGAGTGAAGATGTAACACCCCGGTTTTTAGGCCTAGAAATTTTTGCGCTTTTAGTTATTATAACAAATAAATAAATAATATATGTCAAGGCGTCTAGTAACACGAAAACCAAACTCGATGCTTATATCTGAATATTTTAACGGAATATTAATAATCATTATACGAGAGTACGTACCACGAGTATGAAACCGAAACCGCGATACGAACCCGGCTCGTGACTATTTGCTTAGTCGTTACCCGGGGACACGTGTCACCACCTAGGGGGACACATGTCCCCATTCTTTATTTGTCCCCATCCCAAGCACCCCCACCTGTATATTGATCTTTCCACGTACACCATTTTCATTATCATTTACCCTTTATCAGTTTATGTTTATCTGCTAAGAATCGAGAGCTAGAGAGAGAGGGACTAAGAGAAGCATCCAGCCACCACTTCCTACGGTGGCAACGACCCGCAAACCAACACACCTCCAACTCACTATACCATAGAGATTCTTAGAGAGAGAGAGAGAGTAACCTGGAGAGAGAGAGAGACACGAGACACAGAGGAGAGAGGGACAAAGATCAAAATAGGAGCAGTGGAGGCGGAGGACGATGACGGTGATGTGGCAGGCCCCGTTACAAGTCGAAAGAAGGGTTCTGGTGGGAGTTTGGGTTTCTTCGCTGGTGGCCTTAATAGATTAATGATGATGGTACATGTTATAGTGAGTGTTTCGATGGTGGGTCTGGGTTCCGATTAAGGGAAATGGTGAGCAATCGATTAGTGTTTCATCTACAACAAATTCTTTGTCGGAACATTGGTGGCGTTGGTTTGGAAACATAGCAAGGCTGCTGGCGTTGGAACTTACTAAAGCTAAGTATGGGGTTGTCAAGGTCTTGGTCTTGGATGATAAACTGGTCAAAGCCCAAGTCTTGTTAACAACATTCTATCTGGTCACGGATCAGTCAACACACACTCAACTTTGTTATAGGAAGCTGAAGAGGTATAACCAAGTTTAAGAACTGTTTAATTACTTAATATGTTATCAGCGAGGAACACGTGTGGGACTAAACAAGCTAAAATAAACCAACCCGTCGAACATATAATTTAGATACAAATATATTTAGATAAACTGTTATTAACCTCATTGTTCTTAATAGCATGGGACGTCTAATAACTGACTAGTAATATAATAATTTAACCATTTGATGAGTAATGATAAAATAGGCTTGGACGTCTGAGCAACTGTGCAAGAACTAGTGTAGGATAATGAATGAAACATAATATATAATTTGACCATTATATAAGATAATAAGGACATGAGACATAAGCTAAGCTATATTTATAATTACTATAACAACCAGTTTATAAAGGATTGGGACACGAAACACTAATCACGACAAGTAACTTATGAATATAAGTAAAGGTCCTAGCTGCCCACACGTGCAACCACGATATTGGTTACACGCACTAATGATCATGACTTAAATAGGATCTTGCCAGTGATTGATAGATGGGACCTTGAATTGGAATGCTATATGATGATGAGATGTGAAACGCTGCTAAGGTGAGTTCCGTGTACCACTCCCCTTTTTCTGTTTTACTGTTTTGGGGTGAATACATGCTTCCAAACTGTTTTGTGATTATGGGTGTTAGTTATATAGAGCGTGATTACCTGCTAGACTGAACCAGGCACTCATTAACTCTAGGATAGAGCCGACTTAATATATGGGTAGTACTACTTGGGGAAACCCCCACGCACAGTGGTCCGGCCTAGACCCGGAAACCCCCACTGAGACCATGGGGTCGTTGCGGCATATATTTTGCCATGGGGAACCTATTTGGCAGGACATAGGTTGGAAAGCTATGACAGTAACGTGCATAGACTTTGTTGTTACATCTAGGCATGGTTAGGCATGACGCTAGGTGCCAAGGATTGAGTGGCCAGCTTATATAATTATAACACCATAACCATAACTATGCGTTGAACTATGTTAAACTTGCTTTCGAACTGATAAACTGTTTTTGGATCCATTGAACTACTTACACGGACTCACCGACATATTTTGCTAACCCAAACTCTTTTAAGCATGTGTTCAGGTACTGCAGATGATTGGATGGCAACGCAAGGTATATGATAGCTAGATACGGATTAGAGATACGCATGATAGAGATTGGATCGACTAAGGGATTACACTGCTTCGACGACCGTCGCGCTTCGTCCTCGCAATAGACTTAGTTGTATTTTTAGATTATATTTGTATTATTTTGCAACCAAAAGTTGTACAAATATTAATTATTAGTCGTCGTTGCTTCCGTTGTGCAAGTCTGTTACCAATCTGTCATTTCGTCCAGGCCCCACCTGGTCGGGTTGTTACAGTTGGTATCAGAGCAACGGTTGTGGCGAAATAGGATATCTCCAGATATCCTATACCACACCAGGACAACTTAGAGAACTTAGCGTTTAAGGCTCTAGGACTACCTAACTAGGGAATGCCTCGAAATCAAGTAAGACTGACCAGAGCAAGAAACGAAATAAGTTAAAACTTGAGTACCTGAACACACTAGAATGCTTACAGGGACTTAGAACCAGTGTGACTAGTATACGAGCGTTGAGATACATGAATGATGACTACGACGGAGATTACTAGAATAATTCCGTGAGGTAAATTGATGATTACACTTGACGTCATGTAATTGTGAATTTACAGGCACGAAAAAGTTCTAAGAAATCCGAAAGAGTCGCCAAAATTATGTGTTAACCATGAAAGCCGTGAACTTATATAAGGAAGCAAACAATGTTTTAGACAGGAATAAATGTATGATATACCCTAATAACTATGGTAAAGGTCATGAACTCGTTATACTTGACACGGCCTGTCATAGGATATATATAAATAGACGCATCCCTGACTTATGTAATATTTATTCCCTTGATTCTATATATACGTGCAATAATTCTTAGTAAATGGTACTATATGAGATTCCATGATTAAGTACAAGTTAAAGTACTAGGTTCCTCGTTAGAACTTGGCATTGTAGTTTGAAAGAACCCAAAATACCAGGAAGGAATTTGAGCAAATTTGCGAATGGATACTCCCATAAGTTTTACTTTTAACCAAATAGTTACTATCGATTATGTGATGCAACATTAGATGGATTATGCGCATATATAAGTTGAACCTAGTGGTAACATCTTCCGACCAAATAGACCAAAAGTTGGAAATAAAACCATGTTGCCTATGGGTTATTATATCCACCGTCAATTTAGTTCCGTAACCTTCAATGTAGTGACTAGTTACCCATGTAAGACCTATTAGAATTGTAAAGGAAGATCCTAACAGGGGGAGTATAAGCGTTCGCAAAGACGGCTAAAAGGAATATTATACCATGACAACCATAGATTTTTGTGAGAAAATGAACCGCGATAGAGTCGTAACCAAATACGTGATATAGGATCGACATATTTTGCGACTTTGGGATGTTTTGGTAGTAGAATATATGAGTGTATAAATATCTCCATGACTAATATAGTAGTTATTTTTATTAACATTATTATAAAATTTTAATCAACTAACTTTCATGATTAGGTTATAAGTTAACCAGGAGAACCAAGTACCAAGCCAAAAATCTGGCACCACAATTTGAAAGAAATCAAGGTACCAAGAAGAATCTTGATCAATCTAGCACATGAATACCTCTAAACCAATAAGTCTTATGTCTAACCAAATAGCTATACTCTAATGTAAGGTCCATGATTACATAGGCGCATGTATAGGCTGAAATTTTCGTTAAGAATCACCTTATCAGTCAAGCCAAAGTTGGATATTTAAGAACATTAACTATTAGATCCTCTTATTTTGGACTTGGCATATATCAAACTTCGCGAAAATTTAGGCCAAATATGGTATACAGGATAAGATATTACATATCAGGTCTTGGAGATGATCACCAATTATCAAATAAAATACCAATAAGCCATACTTAAAAGACGTACGTACACATGAATGCCACATCTGGCGACCCGAAGGAACTAAGTTTGAACGTTAAGTAAGGAATTTGCAAGAATGATACAAGTCCCGTCACTTTAAGTACCCTTTGTTATCTCTAGATTAGTGACAAAATCTTCGGATTAGCTTTGTAACCCTTATCACAGTGCCAAGATATCCGTAAGAAACATGTAAAAATGTATATATAGGATCTAACGGGGGGAGCGAATGCGTTCGTAATAGTTGTCAAAAGGAGTATTCTACAAAAATAAGAAAATCTAGTCCAAAATTAGTAGCAAGACCTTTTAAATAAGCGATCCGACGTTACGAGCGGACAAAATCTAGGACACCAAGGGAATATTATGTGCCTTGTTGATACGTTTAAGATTAACCAAGTCGTTTAGATATCTATCTTTCCCATGTTTTTTTTTATAAAACTGTCACCATGCCTTACACCAGGTATCATAGAAACTGTTGAGGACTTAAGAATACGATGATTTTGTTGAGATAAAGATAAAACTTAATCACAACATTAGGCCTAAAAATTTGTGAGAATAATATATAGCCTTAAGAGCATAGTATTATATAAGGTCCCCGCTTTGGTATATAACCTACCCTAAGCATAAGTTATTAAAAATCAATAATTTTCAGAACACATATAGGACTTCCTAAAAAAAATAAATAAATAAAAAAAAATAAACGTTTTCTATCAGGGTCTTGGGGAGATTTCAAGTACATTTTTGAGGCATCAGAGGTGTGGTGGGTTAGCTGTGGTACACCCTATATATAAACACCTACGATGCGTCGAAAATAGCACTGGGAATTAAACCAAGGACAGACCTTAATCTATTGATAGTTTGAAATCTTTGTTTCGATCCTAAGCGTTATGATCTCTATTTCTTAAGCCTGGCATTAGGCTCTGTGACATTGTTAACACCCGGTTAATCTTGAGAAATTCTAACAATTTTGACAATGAAGGTACCTGTGTAAACGCAATTGAGATAGAAATATATGCTTTAGTAGGAGAAGTAAGTGATAATTGTAGTAAACAATATATGAGGTATCACCTAAGAACCTGAGTACGTAGTTCGAGGTTAGTAAGGAACCACAATAACTACAATTTGGCTTATTAAAAGATTGCATACGCACGGGCATGTAGACCCGAATGTTGAATCCGAGTACGGAATATACTGGATTGCAACGATAGTTAGCTCGAGAATAATTCCGAGGACGGAATTCCAATAACGAGGGGAGAATGTAACACCCCGGTTTTTAGGCCTAGAAATTTTTGCGCTTTTAGTTATTATAACAAATAAATAAATAATATATGTCAAGGCGTCTAGTAACACGAAAACCAAACTCGATGCTTATATCTGAATATTTTAACGGAATATTAATAATCATTATACGAGAGTACGTACCACGAGTATGAAACCGAAACCGCGATACGAACCCGGCTCGTGACTATTTGCTTAGTCGTTACCCGGGGACACGTGTCACCACCTAGGGGGACACATGTCCCCATTCTTTATTTGTCCCCATCCCAAGCACCCCCACCTGTATATTGATCTTTCCACGTACACCATTTTCATTATCATTTACCCTTTATCAGTTTATGTTTATCTGCTAAGAATCGAGAGCTAGAGAGAGAGGGACTAAGAGAAGCATCCAGCCACCACTTCCTACGGTGGCAACGACCCGCAAACCAACACACCTCCAACTCACTATACCATAGAGATTCTTAGAGAGAGAGAGAGAGTAACCTGGAGAGAGAGAGAGACACGAGACACAGAGGAGAGAGGGACAAAGATCAAAATAGGAGCAGTGGAGGCGGAGGACGATGACGGTGATGTGGCAGGCCCCGTTACAAGTCGAAAGAAGGGTTCTGGTGGGAGTTTGGGTTTCTTCGCTGGTGGCCTTAATAGATTAATGATGATGGTACATGTTATAGTGAGTGTTTCGATGGTGGGTCTGGGTTCCGATTAAGGGAAATGGTGAGCAATCGATTAGTGTTTCATCTACAACAAATTCTTTGTCGGAACATTGGTGGCGTTGGTTTGGAAACATAGCAAGGCTGCTGGCGTTGGAACTTACTAAAGCTAAGTATGGGGTTGTCAAGGTCTTGGTCTTGGATGATAAACTGGTCAAAGCCCAAGTCTTGTTAACAACATTCTATCTGGTCACGGATCAGTCAACACACACTCAACTTTGTTATAGGAAGCTGAAGAGGTATAACCAAGTTTAAGAACTGTTTAATTACTTAATATGTTATCAGCGAGGAACACGTGTGGGACTAAACAAGCTAAAATAAACCAACCCGTCGAACATATAATTTAGATACAAATATATTTAGATAAACTGTTATTAACCTCATTGTTCTTAATAGCATGGGACGTCTAATAACTGACTAGTAATATAATAATTTAACCATTTGATGAGTAATGATAAAATAGGCTTGGACGTCTGAGCAACTGTGCAAGAACTAGTGTAGGATAATGAATGAAACATAATATATAATTTGACCATTATATAAGATAATAAGGACATGAGACATAAGCTAAGCTATATTTATAATTACTATAACAACCAGTTTATAAAGGATTGGGACACGAAACACTAATCACGACAAGTAACTTATGAATATAAGTAAAGGTCCTAGCTGCCCACACGTGCAACCACGATATTGGTTACACGCACTAATGATCATGACTTAAATAGGATCTTGCCAGTGATTGATAGATGGGACCTTGAATTGGAATGCTATATGATGATGAGATGTGAAACGCTGCTAAGGTGAGTTCCGTGTACCACTCCCCTTTTTCTGTTTTACTGTTTTGGGGTGAATACATGCTTCCAAACTGTTTTGTGATTATGGGTGTTAGTTATATAGAGCGTGATTACCTGCTAGACTGAACCAGGCACTCATTAACTCTAGGATAGAGCCGACTTAATATATGGGTAGTACTACTTGGGGAAACCCCCACGCACAGTGGTCCGGCCTAGACCCGGAAACCCCCACTGAGACCATGGGGTCGTTGCGGCATATATTTTGCCATGGGGAACCTATTTGGCAGGACATAGGTTGGAAAGCTATGACAGTAACGTGCATAGACTTTGTTGTTACATCTAGGCATGGTTAGGCATGACGCTAGGTGCCAAGGATTGAGTGGCCAGCTTATATAATTATAACACCATAACCATAACTATGCGTTGAACTATGTTAAACTTGCTTTCGAACTGATAAACTGTTTTTGGATCCATTGAACTACTTACACGGACTCACCGACATATTTTGCTAACCCAAACTCTTTTAAGCATGTGTTCAGGTACTGCAGATGATTGGATGGCAACGCAAGGTATATGATAGCTAGATACGGATTAGAGATACGCATAATAGAGATTGGATCGACTAAGGGATTACACTGCTTCGACGACCGTCGCGCTTCGTCCTCGCAATAGACTTAGTTGTATTTTTAGATTATATTTGTATTATTTTGCAACCAAAAGTTGTACAAATATTAATTATTAGTCGTCGTTGCTTCCGTTGTGCAAGTCTGTTACCAATCTGTCATTTCGTCCAGGCCCCACCTGGTCGGGTTGTTACAGAAGACTATTCTCATTATAGGTTCAGCAAGTTGTATAATCGTTCAAAAAAAATAATAAAAAATTATATAATAATACAAATATCAACTTAACGGTTCTCCACCAACTTAACGGCAATACAATATATTTAACGGTAACCGCTCACGTTTCCTATTTGGCAACCGTCACCACATAATTACGATCACAACAAATTCGAGAAGAAGTTTACAGTCGCATTCTTCTGCACATGCAACCGCTACCGAAGAATTACCGTCACGACAAATTCGAGAATAGATTTTTTTATTTATATTGCTTTTTTCCCATCACCACCGTCTTTCAACGCCATCCACGGTACTGGCGATTGTCTAAAAAGAGATAGAGAGAGAAACACAAACAACGACGGCCAGGGTTCCAGTGCGATATATCGAAGCGATGGAATGGACGAACGGGGAGGGTAGATCTAAGCGATAAGAGGGAGATCGTTTGTGCCTCCAACGAGTTGAAAAAGGAAGTCCGGAAAATGAGTTACATAGATCCGAACTCTCATGAGAGAGAGTTGATAAAGTGTTTGGGTGGCCGTAATGGACGATCGTTTGATGGGGTGGCGGTTAGGTAGATGTGTTGCGGTGGCGTTGGTGGTTTTCTTACTTTTGATGCTTTATAACGCCCACAAACAGGTATTAAATTCAAGATACGGTCCATTGTAATTTATAATTGTTGTAAGAAGGTTCGATATGATATATGAAAAAGAAACGAAAAAAAAGGGTTTTGTGTATATGGTCAGAAGATGAAAGGGATGAGATGAAGCACTTTGAAATTTGAAATTGACACATGGACATGTTAGCCAAATCAAATATCAGTGTCGGTTGAATTACAAAGAAAAATGAAATATGCAAGGCTTCACACACTTTTCTGTAAGAATCCTTATTTTTCCTTTAAAAAAAATATTAAGATAGTGATTACAACTAACATATAATATGTTTTGTTGGTAAATTTTACGCAAATTGTATTTTTTTGTATATAATTAAATACAGTGACACTAAAAGTTAATATTCAAAATCTCGTCGTATTTTTTTTCATAAAATATTCTTATCATATGTGATACCAAAACGTTTATAATCAAGACCCGCTGCAACGCGCGGGTTATGTCAACTCGTTGTATACATATACTAACCCATTACCCACCCACTTCTATTTTTTAATACAAAGAAAACTATGCAAATTATTATCGTGAGACTCAGAGGGAGACAAGATTACACGTGACCCACCATATATATATATATATTTTAATTAAAAACTAAACAGGTCGCTAACAGGTCTTAACAGGTTAACAGGTATTTAACCTGTTAAGACACGAAAATAAACAGGTCTTAACGTGTCGACCTGTTTAAGACACGAAACCTGTTAAGGTTAAACACGAAACCTGTTAAGAACAGGCAGGTTCGTGTCGTGTTATCGTGTCCGTGTCTGAAATTGCCAGCCCTAGATATTGGAAGACAAGTGGTTTTCTTGGGAAAGATAAGATTTTCATTTCTTTTGCTAGATATGCAGAAATACAAAAGGTTCATTCCATCAAATTCCTTACAAACACTATTAAAAATGCATTCAAATCTTTATTAACCTTATTTAATCACCATGCTAGTTGTTCCAGACTTAAATTCCGGCCCATAAAAACTCGCTCGAAAAATGCTTGAAAAAAGCTTGACTCGAAAAAACTCGTTTTGTTATCAAGCCGAGCCGAGTCGGCTCAATTACAAATCGAGCTCGAGCTAGGGGTCTTGGCTCGGTTTGTGGCTCGATAAACATCTTTTATATACTTAATAATACTTTGAATTAATCAATAAAATATGAAAAAATAATAGAACAAAAACACAAATTATACAAATAATACTTTTAGTATATCTTTCATTTATTAAAATATTAGAAAAATAAAAAAATATACATGTATGTGTGTAATTTTTTATAAGTTTTTGTATAATTTTATCGTACAACCTATCCAACATTTTATTGTACAACCCATCAAACGGACGGGTATAAAACTAGTTATATAATTGTTGGAAGTGTAACCGAGTATTTACTATTAAACTAGCTTTTTGGGCGACTTTAAAATCGGATTCTATGTACTGGACATCCCAACAAGTAATTTTTCACCACAAACACGTATCTGGTATACCCACGAGCCTAGTGGCGAAGCCTAGAGATCGAATCGGTGGGGGGCGGACTCATATTTTTCTGATCGGTAGGGGTGGAAGATCAAATCGGTGGGGGCCGGACTCCATGCATATAAAAATTATCTACGCAAATCGTAAAATTTCACCACTGTACCAAAATACAGCGGGAGGCGGGGCACCCCCGGGTCTTCACTATGTTGCGCCCCTGCATGAGCCTAATGGTAATAAGTAACATATATTAAACAAGTATGAGACCGAGTATGAGACATAGTTTTATGAAAGAATATGGTATTAAGAGTGTCATGTTCATTCCCTCCTTAACTCATGTCCCTAGCTCTATAAAGTATGCATTATGGTTTTGTACCATGGGCTTTAGCGGGTTGTACCCATCTTTTTTATCTTTATTTTTTACTTTAACCCAATACTTTTACATATTTAACAATTTAATACACCTTTTCTCTTTCAACTTTTGCCCCGCCGTTACAAAGTTTTCGTTTTTTGTTCTGGTTTAAAGTTTGCGAGTTAACACGCCACAACGTATATGGTTTAACGTTTTTTCGTCTATTTTTACCGTTTAACGGCCCGTCGCAACGCGTTGGTCATAGATCAACTTAGTTATTGTTTTACATATTTTATATTTCACTTGTGTGGTTCAACATTTTTACTTCTACTTCTCATTATGTTTTATTGTTTTCATTGTTTATTTCTTTTTTAAATGAGTTTATTCGGTGTTAGTTTTCGATGGTGGTGAACCATTGGTGCTACTTGACACAGTTTTATGCCTCTGTCGCATCACGGGTGCTTAAACTATGACATTTAGCTTCTAATTGGGCTCATTTGTATATCAACACTCCAACTTATTATAATACATATAAACATGTTGATGTATCTGGACAACATTTTATCTATTTGGACTATTTCTTTTTTATAAGCCCACTTGATGTGCGCATATGATGTATATATGTGTGAGTCCTCAGGGGAAAAGTAAAATTGCACTAATTGTCTAATTTTAACGTTATTTTACTAGTTTCGTGAAAATAACATTAAATACGCGGATGGTTAATCATGTGTCATGTGGGGACGTTAATAGCCAAAAGACAAGGGGTAAATGCACCAATCAGGCTTGTCCTGGTTGCTGAGTGTTATGTGTCTTATGTTACTATTGAGCCGGGGGTCTCCCTAGAAACAATATCTCTATTCCTACAAAGTAGAGGTAAGACTGTCTATATCTTACCTTTCTTAGACCCTACCATAGCTTTGCTATTGGTGAGATTTACTAAGTATGATAATGATGGACTATTTCTTTTTTATATATTTGAAATTATAGTTAGAAATTTTTGACGGTTTAGTATATGCATTTTAAATAGCCTTTTTCTACACATTTTTTATAAAGTCCTAGTAAGTCAAAATCGTGTAACCAAACCGAATCCAAACTATCAGTAACAATTTGGTTTAACTGGTTTCGTATTTCAACGGTGTCGTTGTTAGGGAAAAAGAAAAAACCTTGTAACATTTGGAAACATAAAGAATAAACTCGTCAATTTTTAAGGCAAATGGCATGTGTTAGAGATTTGATGTACACTTAACCACCCTAAAATGGGGGTAATATAGTCATTCAAACATTTTTACACTTTATACCTCATCTTAGTTACACTTTAATCCCTTAAACTTTACTTAACTTTTGCTTATTTAAATTATATTTTAACTTCTTTTTCTTATTTTAAGCAAACTATCCCCCATGATTTTTAAATAGTCATATTTATTTTATACATTGATACTTTATAAAAAAATACATCATAATGAAGAGTATTTTATTATTTTTAATTTGAGTATAGTATTGCTATTTTTTTAATTGAAAATTTTTATGTGCTGCATGATTAACAATATCTAAGAATGACCAATAACTAAACCGTTCACTGAAGCTAAACCAAAAGACAGACAGACAAAACTGAACCAAAATTAATTGACAACTGAATTGACCAACATTCGATTTAACTTTAAATCAGTTACTGTTTTCTTTTTGTACCCTTAGGGTCTGTTTGGTATGAGGTAATGGAATGGATGAGGAAATGGAATGAATGAGGTAATGGAATGCATAAGGTAATGTAATGGATCATTATCATTTCATATCTTGTTTGGTTGCCATGTGAGAATGAAACAAAACATTACTTTGTGTTGTGTTGTTGGATAGGCAATAAAAGACGAAAGAATAAAATCGGTGGTGAGTGGCTGTGGTGGGTGGTGGCGACGGTGAAAGGTGGAGGTGGATGGCTGTGATGGTGGGTGGGCAACAATTGTGAGTAGTAGCGATGGTTGGTGGTGGTGTGTGGCGATAGCGTGGTGCTGTGTTGTGGCAACGATGGTGGTGGCAACAGTGGCGATGAGTGGAGGTGGATTGCGATGATGGTGAGTGGGTGACGATGCTGAGTAGTGGAGGTGGTGGGTGGAGGCGGCGGCGGCGGTGGTGGGTGGTGGTGGGTAAAGGAAATTGTGGTGAATGACGATGGCAAGTGGTGGAGGCGACGGTGGGCGATGTTGGGTGGTGTTGGATGGCGGCGGTGGTGGGTAAGTGAAGGTAGTGGGTGGCGATGGTTGGTGGCTGCAACGACGGTGGTGGGCGGTGACAGCGGTGGTGGGTGGTGGCGACGGTGGTTGGCGACAGTGGTGAGTGGTGACGGGCTGACGACGGTGGTGATGGGTGGTGACAATGGTGGTGGTGGATGGTGGGTTATGGTGATGTTAGTAAAGGGTGAATGAGGGAGGGAATTAAAAAAAATACATGGGGGTGGATGGAATGGTTTTGAAGGAATGGAATGCCTTGTGGAATGGCGGAAGAAATAGAGAGGGTTTTGATATTTTAAAATTTGAAATATTTATCTTTGCCACTTATTCTGCATTTTCTCTCTATTTCTTCAATACCATTTTCTTTGTCTCTGACTTCACGCAAACTCTATGCCTCACTATAGAGTTCATGGATTCTATTAAATAGTAATCTTACACAAGTTATTCTTAAGTATTTAACCAAAAAATTTGCCAAAGTTTGGATTTTGTGATTAACCAAAATTAATTAAATCGGACCTAAACTGATAATCTAAGGGGC
Organism: Ambrosia artemisiifolia; assembly: GCA_032199755.1. Classification (NCBI taxonomy): domain Eukaryota; kingdom Viridiplantae; phylum Streptophyta; class Magnoliopsida; order Asterales; family Asteraceae; genus Ambrosia; species Ambrosia artemisiifolia. The sequence continues at coordinate 6,314,601 of CM063517.1, forward strand.
TGTTTGGTTGACCTCTTAATGGTTCCATTAAGAGGCAACCTCTGAATCGCTCAGAGGTGAAGGTGTTTGGTTGAACAAAAACCCAACCTCTTAATGGAACCCATTAATATTGAATGGTTCAGCAATGTCTTCATGCTGAATGAAAAAATAAACATTGTTGTTCCTTATTTGCCCTCTAACCTTCTCCTCCTCTTCCCACATAACATGCCCCTCTGCTTCTCCGACCTCCGACCCACCTCCCCCTTGCCGTCCGACCTCCGACCCACCCACGCGTTATCGTCTGCAGGTGTGAAGCTCTCTCCACTGCTCTCCTCCTCTCCTCAGGCACACCGGCGCAACCCCTCTTCACTGCCACCTTAATAGAAACCATAACAGATGCTTGTTTGGTAACCGTTACCATCCTTAACTTCTCTTACCCCTGATTATTGTGCTTAGGGTGCCCACGCGATGGAAAGAGTAACGTTGCCTTGTTCCCCACCGGTCCTCTTCCTACCGGATCTCTTTCTTTCTCCAGGATGCTTCTTCTCTCATGTCTCTTTCTCTGGGTGTGTGTAGAAAATAAAAGGGAAAGTGGGTTTTGGGATATTATATTGGAGAGGGCAGATGGTTTTTGAAATGCCATAATGGTTTAGATATAACAATAGCTTGTTATTGGTTTTAAGTAGTAGTAGTAATAATAATAATAATAATAAATGTATAAGTGTTTAGTAGGATTTTTATTGATTAAAGTGAGTTTTTCTAAGTTATCGATGTTTTTTGTTACAGGGATAAAATAGTCATTTTGCACACTCATCCAGACATATAACCAAACAACCATTACTGTTCAGAGCCTTATCCATTCAGCACTTGCCAAACAGCCCCTAACCATATAAAACGAACCAAGTAACCAATTGTTTAATAAGATCGATTAACTGATGACTTTGGTTTTAGTTTCGGTTGAGACTAATAATCTAACTGAATCGAACCATACACACCTTTGGAAGTGTTTGTGTTCCCCGCTGCATCGCGCGGGCACCCTACTAGTTACAATTTACAAGGGGATGAGAATACTAGGGGTCTGTTTGGTATGAGGTAATGGAATGGATGAGGGAATGGAATGGAGAAGGTAATGGAATGGACAAGGGAATGAAATGGATGATTACCATTTCATGGTCTTGTTTGGTTGCACGTAAGAATGGAATGAATCATTACATTGTATTGTTTGGTATGAAGGAAAAAAGGAATAAAATCAGCGGTGGTGACTGGTGGTGATGGTTGTTGGCAGCGGGTGCCAGCGACGGTGGTTGGTGGTTGTAGAGGTAGTGTTGGTCGGTGGTGGCGGCAGCGCCAACGACGGTGGTGGTGGTCGGTGGTGGTGGGTGGCGACGTCTGGTGGTAATAGTAGCGGTGACGGTGGTGGTGGTCGGTGGCGGCGTCTGGTGGCGATAGTAGCGGTGACGGTGCTGGTGGTCAGTGGCGGCGGGTCGTGACAAGGAGTGACAGCGACAGTGAGCGGTGGCGGCGACGGTTGGCGGTGGTGGTCGGAGGGTAGCGATGATCGGTGACGGATAGTGTCGGTGGTGGCGGTCGGTGTTTGGTGGTAGGTGGAGGTGGCGGTGGGTGTTGGTGGTCGATGGTGGTGGTGGTGGTGGTGGTGATGGTTGATGGCGGTGGTCGGTGGTGGGTGGCGATGGCGGTGGTCGGTGGTGGTGATGGTCGGTGTTGGTGGTGGCGATGGGCGCTAGTGATAGAGGTGGGTGGTGGTCAGTGGTGATGAAGAGTGACAAAGGGAATGGAATGGAAAAAAAACAAGGGGGTTTGATGGAATGAATATGAGGGTTTTTAGAGGGAATGGAATGGAGAAGGTAATGGATGATTCCATTACCTTGACCAACCAAACACCTTTTTTTTCATTCCATCGTAATGCTCCATTCCATTCCGCCTCTCATTCCTACGTACCAAACGCTACCTAGATGCTTTGTGAGAAAGGCAGTTGGATTGTATTGAATGCCCTCTCTTCTGTAAAAAGAAGAGTATGGTATCATCCACCAGACCATAATCACTACCCATCAAACAGACTTAATCGTCAATTCATTCATTGGTATTTCGATGTCACTTGACATGTGAGAACTACATGCTACTAACGATTAAGTGTTGAGTTACAAATGTCTCTATTTCTGTTATTGTTTACATGTTCGTTAACTAACTTTTAGCCAAAGCAAATCAACAACCTAAAAAGCGAGGGACATGTACCAGCTAATTCAAGTCGTAGTTGTTAAATATTACTCGTATATTGTTCATACTCGAATTTACTATTCTACTATTACATATGTACTAAACTTCCATTGTGATTGATCATCCAACAAATGTTTATGTTTAAAGATTTATTGTTCAAGCTTACAATAATGAAAGAAGCTGGTTACCACAGTAATCAGTGCTGGTAAATCTTGTATTTCTTTTTTAGTGGCTAACAAGTAATAACAGAAGCTGAAAGCATTAAACAAGAAATAAACATATTGTATAGTATATACCAATATTAATCAAGACAACATCAACCATAAGCTACTTGAAGAGAAAACATACCCATGGCATGCTAATATCAAATAAAATTGTGTCAGCGGCTACGACCGAAAGTACTTCCTCTGTTAGAGTGGCGAGTGTTTACAGGTTCCCTATTGACTTTATCCAATGCAAAGTTGACCTTTAACGGTCTTCCTAAAAGAGCCTGCGATTTAATAAAATGAGATGCAATTCAAGATGTTAGTTTTTTCGTCAAAGGGTATTTACAATTACAAACCTTCCCGTCCATGGCATCTTTAGCTGAACTCGCTTCATCTTCTTTTGAGAAATTTACAAACCCGAAACCTCTTGACCTACCGCTATCTTTATCATACATGATCCTTACTGCATACAACATACAACACAAGCAACTTCATGTTTCTTTTGTGAAATTTAAATCACTAGACTAACATATACAAGAAAAACGTCAATCCAAGTGCGTATGTTCAAGAAGCAGACATTACCATCAACACATTATCACACACTTATATTTTTACATAAAGCTATGGGCTTTTAGACATTCAAACCTCAAGAATCATGGATACATTATACATACATGATCCATCCAAATGACTGGATAATAAATAATTTTTTTCAAACAATGCAATGTTGATTTGCAGTATTGAACCAAATTAGGTGATACCCATCAACCAAAACATTCTTAAAATTCTGTATAAGCAGTTTCTCACTGAAGCATTTCATCAAACAACTGGTGAGCAAAGTGAATATAAATTCTAAAGGTCTAATAGCTTCAATTGTTTACCTTCCGATACCTCTCCGAATGATGAAAATGCTTCTTTTAATGATTTTTCATCCACTGACCATGATAAACCTGCATACCCCACATCTAAAACGTTTAGAAACTAAGTATAAAATACAAAATACATTCAATAATAATAATAACAATCAGCGTTTGTAATAACCTGCGACGAATAGTTTATTGTTGGAAGGAGGAGAAGAGAAAGAACGGTAGTGGGAAGATGATGGTGAGTTGATTACTTGTCTCGCAAAGTGTATCAAACTCGCCTTCCTCATTTTCTGCTTAAATGGAATGGTGGTGATCGAGATTATTACTATGATTACGAATTTACGCTTTAAAAAAGTTTTAAAAAACACTAGTAAATGCCCAAAACACTGTAACTGTAAGCACCACTGCACCAATGGTCACACTAGGCCCGTAGTTGGCCCACTGGTTACGGTTACTCGTTTTGTTGAAAAATGGAAGTTTTACGCTATCAGTTTACTAACGATGTGTTCCTGAGTTTACTAAACGGGAGAAAAGAAAGGAAAGGAAAGATGTGTTCCCGAGTTTCATTAAAGGAAGGAAAAGAAAGGAAAACAGAATATGGTGTGTTCCGAGTTTCATTAAAGGAAGGAAAAGAAAAGATGGAAGGAAAACTAGTTAAAATTCTTTGGTTTAGTTTTTCTTCCGATTTGGAAGGAAACGGAAGGAAAGAACATTTATCTTTTCTTTTCCTTTCTCTTCCATTCCTTCAATTTTTTTCCTTTCTTTTCTCTCTTTAAGTTAACTCGGGAACACAGCGTAAAACTTCTTAAATAACAGTATTTTCTCTCTCTTTTTTTTTTAAAGAAACTACCAAGTGATACATAGTTATTGTATAGTTTTGAGATTAAAATAACAAATATCATGAGATAAAACAAAATATGGTTTTGTACAAAAGTGGCCATGAAGCTGTTTATCTTTGAATACTAGCACCAAACCAGTTTTTTTTTCTTGTCATAGTTGTAATAGTATTTTCAGTTATTTTGCTAAAATGCTCCAGATCATTTGCTTTTTGTTTTTCTCATACCAACCCCTGTTTTTTCCTTACCATAGTTGTAATATTAATTTCCGTACATGTACTGGTTTAGTACGGTACCAGATGTTTTGCTGGTTTACCTTTGAATACCGGTACCAAACTGGGTTTATCTCCCTTACCATAGTTGTAATAGTATTTTTGATATTGGTATTGGTTCGTACAATGATTACTTTTATATATGGTACCAAACCAATATCGTATTGTAACGATCATTTTCAGTACGGTTACTGGTGCCATTTTTACCCTTTTTCAAGACTGGTACTTCTGGTACTAGTACGTGTTCGGCACCAATGATACATGGTTCAATTGTCAAATGTCAGTTGTGTTAAGTGTGAGACCAGGGGGAGGTACTGACTTCAAACCACACTTGCGAATAAGAATAATGAGGGAACTTACTGAGACGGCAGGGAGCACTCCCTAGTCTCTATTCACCTTAGGAAAGAGTAGGTTACGATTCTTTGAAATCATAAGATATCTCACCAATTTCTATTTAAAAACACACTTAACATTGGTGAGCCTCATCAAACTAGGCTTTGCCAAATATGCACACATTCACTTGATCTAACTGTTAAATATTTGAAAAAGTCGTATATTAAAGTGGCCTTTTAATTATATTAATTTCGTGTTATCTCTTAAAGTGCCATTTTTTCAATCCATATTAATATAACTATAAATACCACGTTTAAACTATCTCACAATTTCTACTCCACCTTTAATAGTAGCATCAATTTTGTTAATTATAATACAATATTAATCATTTTTAATAAACACTCCAATAAATATCACGTCACGAGTTGCGAGATGTTTGCTATAACATGTGTTGATACTGTAACGAAATAATACCAATAGAATTACCGTCATATCACGTGAAGAAATGCATAAAAATCATTTCCCATAGTACTACTAAAGACTTCTGCGCAATAAACGTGCTTGCTGCTAAGCGCGGGATAAATAAGACCCTAGTTATCATATAACTATATAAATTTACAATTTATGATTTCATTCTCCCCTAAAAGGGTTAGGATCAAATACACAGTGAAAGAAAAATAGGAAGTCGTAGGAAGGGTATCAAACGACCTCTGGTTGAACTCATTCAAGCGGCATTAGAACCGTCTCATAAAATCATACGATCTTAGTTTTTAGGTTTTCACTATTTTGGATTTTTGTTTGTCGTTTTTAGAATTTACGTTATATCATTATATCTTTTATGTAGCATTGTCTTTTTCTTATTTTCATCATTGTGTTATTTTTGCAGCTCATTTTGTCTTTTTTTTCTTCAGCATTGTGTTATATTTTTCGACATTGTGTTATATCTTGTGGCTTATTGTGTCATATTTCATGATCTATTGTGTTTTTTGTATCATTCTCACCCTTCTCATTTTTGTTACACTATGTAGGATAACTTGACCCAACCTAAATAGCCCGAGGAGATAAAGATTTCTCTTTGTGTCACAGCTGTTATTTTATTTTCCCTTTTATTTTTCATATCATATAAAGAGACGAGTTTTGGTATTGTGAGGCTATACAAGTGTCGATACACTAACGAACTAAACCATTTTTGATTGAACAAAATCCATACCATTATTGATTTTATATAAACATTTTTTATTGTTTTCAATTGATGATAATACATATTTGTATTTTTGGGTTTTCGCTTCTATAGCGAGTGTTTTTATAAAAACAAACCGGATAATAACGACTGACTCAGAGCGCGGGCTTAACTCACTAGTTACACCTTAAATTTGGTGACTATTATACAAAGTTACACTTTAAAAACACACATATAAATTTTCACAGTTCATTAATGAAGTATTTTATGTGTTATAAGCACCTTTGGCTTTCTTTTATTTTTTCTTAATATATATTTCAATATGTTTTAAGAAAAACCGAGTTGGTGGATGAGTAAGAGTGGTGATATGACGTTGAAGTGGTAGTGAGTGCGCTCACACTTAGCTGTCTACACCGACAGTGTGGGAATCACGCCATGCATGTCCCCCATCTACCGCTTCATGTGTGTTTAGAACCTCGGTGTACACACCAGAAACCTGAAAAAGAGGTGCCTCCTGCGTTTTGAATCAAATTGATCCGCGCCTCTGAGTGTGGACTTGGGATCATTACGAATGGTCTAATATTTGTAAGTGCAATTATTTTACCTATAAATGTTTATATGTCTATTCGAGTTGGTAATTTCATAAAACAACTAATCTAGCTACTATGGCCATCAAGGGAACATTATCTCCGTCCTCAGTACACAAATAACATTTATTAGAGAGGTTCCCGCGCGATACAGCGGGGATACAACACGATGATGGTTTCACATAATGGTGACGACGACATTAGTTTCCGACGTAAATAACAGTTCTTGACCAAAATTGTAAAATTTAAATAAGATTTTTTATTGAAAAAAAGTGATAAGATAAAACTAAATAGTTTAATTTATATTATAATATAATAAAACACATCAAATAATATTTATGTCGCTAAGTAGAGATTGAATCCAGTGACTTGTCAAAAGACGCGAGACAACAATGTACTGTACACGCTACTATGCATAAAATATTTGTACTAAAAGCATAAAACCTTTTATTTTTGAAAATTAGCATATTGTCTTTGTATTTTATAGTAGTATAGATATAGATTAATTTGGTTTAAACCATCGTAATGGAGTTGAAATTATTTAAATCAGTTTTACTAAAAGGCCAGTAGATAATTATTTGAGGCAATTGAATTAGACCATCATATGAGAAAGAAGTAGGATTTGCACATGATCGTAAATCATATATAGAACTTGGTAACAACAGCTAAACCTAGTTAAAACCCAAATCAAATTTTACCTAACAAAGATAGGAGAGCATAAAATTAGAAAAGTTAGACTTGACGATAAGATGGCCGATAATGCGTAGATGTTCACAACGGTAACATAACCTATTGTGGTGGAGTGGCTTGGATACGGTGGTGCTTTCCGGGATGTTGACAAACGGCATTGAAGATGGATTACGATTTTGTTGACAACAACAATTGTTTAAAGAGTTCTTTATTAATGTATTTTTGTTATATTTTTTTTATATGAGTGTAATAAATATTTAATTAGAAGTTTATTAAATAATGTGTTAATGTAAGTTTATTAAATAATGTATTAATGTGTCTTGAGCTTTGAGTTAAATTACAACAATACCCTCCTCAAATGATATTAAATTACTATATGTTGTCCATCTAGAATGCATTATATAGTAGTATAGATAACATCGGATCCCGACTATTTAAAACAAGTATGGAATTATAGCCTTGATATCCTTGCGAAATGTGTCTCCAAACTTTGCAACATACCACTCTCGTGTAGCATGGCTCCGCCCCATCAACAAGAATATTGTGCCAATAGTGAAACAAAGCGTAAATGTTGTTTGAGAAATGCACAAAATTCCTATAAACCCGACAATCTCAAAGAAATAGTGTGCGCATATAATCAAATCAAATAATCCGCCTTTCGGGATTTTATACTCTTTATCGCCTTTCTTTCTTAAATTAGAGAGGATATAATGATGATAAAAGTTTCCCGTTATTCCAATCAAGAACACGACAAGTCCAACATATTTGAGATCAACCGAAGGCTCGGGTAGTTCTTGAGATAAATATTGGGCGTAAATCATTGTAGAAGTGGATACACAATAGCTTAAACCGATTGTTATAGCAGCATCAACCATCATGAAGCCACTAAACTTGTGAACAAAAAGAACCTACAAACCAAACATTGAAAACTCAATATTACTTGTTAAATAAGTTAAGTTGGAATTAAATAAAACGTTTACCTCAAGTATTCTTTTGAAAAAATGAATTGTGAGAACATATTCAACCATAGTGAATCGAAGATCTTGATGTGGAAGATAGGTCAAAGCCGCAAGACTCACGATGAATGATGGTGTATAAAATACAAGCATTCCGTTTCTACTAAGTAACTTGTTGTTTTCTTCATTTTTTGGTTTCTTTGAAGAACCGGTGGCATTGAAAAACTTGGCATACTGCTGATGTTTGCCGTTCATTTCCATATAACCAGAAATTGTGAGCGACAATAAGATTATAGTAGACATTGCCGTGATGAACAAGGAAGGTGGTGATGGAAATAAGAATAAGGAAAAAATCACCATTTTTCAAGTCTTTTCTGGATTTTATTTTGATGTTGTTGTGGTGGTTTTCAGGAGTATAAATATAGTGGTATACCCTACAAATGTTAAGCATAAGGGTGATAGGTTTGCCTAACATAAATGAACCATGCATTTCTAATTTGAGGAAAAAGAAGGGCTGTTAATTAATGCTAAGATTAAATTTCGAAGAAAAAAGAACAGAAGAAAGCTTCTAGACACTAATGTAAGTATGTGGAAGGGCCAAGGGGTACTAGTTATTGACTGAATTTATGATTTTTGATATTTCGAATTTCAGTACGTTGAATTCCAAGTGAATAACTAGAACATGTATGGTTATTTTTAGTTTCGTCACAAAGTGAAAATTTGATGATTATGTGGTAGTGTTGTTGATAGAACGATTGTGGTGAAAACTGGGTGGTTTGAGATGGTGGTGAGATGTGATGGTGGTCTGAGAAGATGGTGATAGTCAGGGCCGGCTCAACGTTTTCGGAGACCTAAAGCGAACTAAAATGTTGGAGCCTTTTTGTATTGGCGCTTGAATGCATCTGTCTGAGAGTATGTGGTGTGTCGATTGAGTTCCTGACCTGTATTTGCGCTTGAAACATGAGGGCTGCTGAGCTATACGCTAACAACCTAATCTATCAAGATATTGGGCCTTTTGTATAAATAATGGGGGTCCTGTTGTGAGGGAGGCCCCAAGCCCTAGCTTGGGTTGGATCCAAGTACCAGCCGGCTCTGGTGATAAGCGGTGAAAGTGGATGGTGGTCTGAGAAGGTAATGATGGTGTGGTGGTGGTGACAATGGTCTAGTGTGGTGGTGATGGTGGTGACGATCTGGATTGGTGGTGGTGATAATGCACTACAAGAAATTTGTGTGAAGGATTGAAGCTTGAAAGAATGATTATTATGCTTAAAAGTTGGTGTAGGAAGAAGAAGATGGTGTTGGAAGATTTGGGTGTAGGTAGTCGTGATTTGCAGAATCTGAGAAGAAGAGGGTGTAAATAAGTGAATGGACAATTTTGCCTCTGACTTAATGACACAGACTTAACTAGGTTCAGTCTTTGGACTGTTTTGGCCCATTTCTTCAAAAGTTAGGGACTATTCAAGCAATTTTTAAAGGTTTGGATTGGAGTGTCATATTAGCCCAAACCACAGGGATGGTTTTGGTAATTAACTCTTAGCCAAATAAAATGTTACCTTGATATGTATGTATTATGGTTGGATGATTCGTTTTAGAGCTAATACAAGCAAAACCCCTTTGAGTTGGCATTGAATTGAGCTTGTTCTTGAGTTTCTTGGTTAAGTGTGTGTTTTAGTGTGTGTTTGTTGATGGAGATCGATCTCCTGATAATGGAGGTGGTCTCCACATTAATTTTTTTATTAACCAAGCTCAAGTTTGATGGTTTGGCAAGATTAGCACCTACTATTTATTAGTCATGCATTTGCTAGTTAATTTGCACTAACCAAGTTAGTCTCATGTAATTGTCTAAGGCTTGTTTAGCTAACAAGGTTACCGTGGTTAATTCCCTAGATTAGAAATTTCGTATAAGTCGCGCTTCATTCGGATCTATTAAAAGCCCCATGTGCTTATATTACACTACAAGAATATTGAGCAATAGCGACAACGGCATTAGCGACGAACCATATAGGAAACAAACAAATATATAGCCTTGAAGTCGAACCGCATATACAGAATTAAAACGACGTTCAAAAAGATCGATATTATATAAATCAAGCTAACCCATTGATCTACGTTAACTATTACACCATAAAAATCGATCGTAAAACATCCAGCAGAAACATAACTCCAACAAAATCAACATAGATATTAATTTGTGGTTATAGAGTATCATTTAGGAAACACACAAACTATATAGCCAAAATGGTACTTAGATTCATGGGTTTCATGTACTCAGTTGTTCCACTCATTATCTGATCCACAATAAGTCTGCTCGCCTTCTCAGACGGATGGAATGCATCCCAAAACGCATAAACATCTCTGTTTGGGCATATGCTAGACATCGCTGTACAAAGCCCGATCCCATTGTACGGCCCTTGTCCGCAACATGCTACTTTTGCGGTAACAAATCCTAAACGTACACAAATTAAAATCATCCCAAAACATGTTATTAACATAATAAAAATTTGTAAAAATATATATTGTCACAACTAACGTACATACAAACTCACCATAATCTCCTGGATTGGTCATGAAATCATTGTGCATCTTCCTTGTGTTTACACCAACAAACACATGACTACCGAGTTCTTGATTAAGACTAGTAAGCATATCGTCTAACTGTGGGTTGTATAGAGATGCAGCGTATTGTAGCTCGGCTGCACATTCACCGTTTCTACTACGTGTAGCCAGTTCTGCTGGCACGCACCCTAATGGACCGGTTCCTGTCACTAGCACCTTCCGTGCCCCCAAGTCATAAAGCCTCTGCGCGAATTCAAGGAAAATATATGTTCATGAACAATACACATATAATATTGCACCGTTGTGACTATATATAAATTCAAGTACATACCATTAAAATCTTTCTGTATTCAGATATGATAAAAGGGACATAATCTTGGAGTTTATATTGACGGGAGCGTGCGGATAATGGGACTAAGTAATAGTTATTAACAAAGTCATTGCCACCGAGTGTTATGAGAACGAGTGCATTGTTTACAAGTTGTTTCGTGTATTCAGGTCCTATGAGTGCACTAACTCGTTGTTGGTATTGCTTAAAGTAGTCAAGTTGTGCTGGTGCTTTAATAATGTTCACCTGAAAAAAAAGATGTTACATACTTGCATATATGTTTATAATCCAAAGTAGCTAACAAGAATGTGTACAAATTAATTATACTAGCATTTAAGAGTTAAAAAAATATATATGTACAAATTGGACTCCGGTATCGTTTAATATTCCAACTCCAGCAGATGCAAAGTTGGCACCACGGAGAAGTTTGTCCCCGTTGAGCTCGGGGCTCAAGTATGGCAATGTGGGTTCAGAGCCGATGCGCTGACCTGTGGTTGAACTCAAGTCAATTAGTAAGTATCCTAAATGATAAGGTATATGATAAGTTAATGGATGGTTAATAAGTAAAATCGATACTTAACTAATAAGGTCGGGTATGTTGAAGCCATTGGAGAACCGTCCAGTGGCTCGATGACTCGGGTGATCAATACCATAAGGTGGTGCATCAGCTCGGGCAGTGGTAGCCAAGTAATTGTTGTTGCCACTATCAACTAACGAGTCTCCAAACACGAAAAACGCACGAGGTGCAGCTTCGGCCCGAGGAACAAACCACCCGAATGCGGATAGTAGGTAAAAAGCGAGCACAACATGAGTTGTGGAACAAAAAGAGACAGCCATGCCCATGAGTGAGTTAATTTTAGAAATAGTGAAAATAAAACTTTATGGCTGTGGTTTGTGGATGTAACAAATGATGGGGTTTTATAGGGTTATAACTATTGGACAAATTTGAATGAATTCACTAAATTGTTGAGATTGATGTATAAGAACCAATAATGGTACTGAAAAGTTGTAAATGATGCTAAGGTGGTTGAATTTTATTTAATTGGACAGTTGGTTTATTGTAATGTGACCAGATTAAATAATGTACACGGTGTTTATTATAACTCTTTTAATCGGTGTTTATTTTACCTAACAATAGTTACTTTAATTAGCTGTATATGTTAGCTAGATGATATATACTTGTAGAGAGAAACAAAAACAATTATACCAACCATTTTGGATTATAACTATAACAATATGTATAGGGAAAATGACCGATATAGCCCGTTGACCGGGCCTTTTGCAAAAATAAACCTTGCACCCCCCTTAGGAGAGACGGGACACGGCTCCCAATGAGCCTGAACCGTCTCCCAAGGGGGCTTACCGTTTCAGCCAACAGACGACCGCCACGTGGCGTTGTTGATCCCGAGGCTGTCCCTGCCGTCTGAAGCCGTCTTGGGAACCGTCTGAACCGGCTCAAAGTGTTTCGGGAACCGGCTTTCGGGTCTTTCGGGAACCGGCTTTTTCAGCCGGGTCACATTTTACAATGGTGACTCGCCGTCTCCCGAGACGTCGTCTCCGGTGAGTCCCGATGGTTCGACCGACGCTTCGGTGTCCAGGTCACAACCTATAAATACCGTCTCCCGTCTCCCGTCAGAACATCCAAACCACCACCACCGTCTAACAGTAGCAGCACTATCCAAACCACCACCACCACCGTCTAACAGTAACAGCACCACCACACAACCACACCGTCCACCACCACCGTCTAACAGAAATGGCACCCCAAAGATGGACAGAAGAACAAGAGATTGCACTTGTATCAGCTTGGCGCCACGTTGAAGAGAGCACCCACCAAACGAACAAATGGTTTCGTATCCAACACGAGTATAACCGGCTGGTTGGAGGGTCTGACCGGACAACGGACTCACTTAGCCGGAAATTGAATGATTTGACAACGAAATGTCAAATCTTCAACTCGTACCACAACGCGACACTTCAGGATGTACCCCGTGGCTTTCCCGAAGAGACGTCAATTCGACACTCCAAAAGACAATATAAAAACGGGCAGGGCAAAGAATTTAAACATTTGTCCGCCTGGCAAATGATGAGGGATTATCTTAATTAGTTTATTTTGTAATCGAATTTTATTTAATGTTTATTAATGTTTATTTATGTTTTTTTAGTGTTTATTTATGTTTATTTATGTTTTTTTTATTAATGTTTATTTATGTTTTTTTTAGTGTTTTTTTATATAAAAGTAAATATTTCGTTAATATTACAATAACAATATTATTACAAAAACAATAAACAAACTATACTATTACAACAAACTTCCCAAACTATACTATTACAACAAACTTCCTAAATTTACTTGCTAAGAACTAAGAACTTTGTTTGAATGGTGTATGTGCGCTACATAGACAAAGAACTCTTCTTGCAAATAAAATAGACTACCACATTGTCAATGCAAATTACACGGGTTAACCCACGCGCAGATGCAACAACAATCCAAGTAGTCGTACGCAGATGAAACAACAATCCAAGTAATCGGGCATTATTTTCGTAAGCCGGTAGGCTTCGGTTGGCAAACCAAAAAACATTTTGGAAGATGAAAGGTTTGGACGGTGCAAATTTTGTTAAATGAAATCCGGTATTTATATACAATTTTCAGACGGTTCAGCCGGTTCAGACGGTTCCCAAGACGGCTTCAGACGGCAGGGACAGCCTCGGGATCAACAACGCCACGTGGCGGTCGTCTGTTGGCTGAAACGGTAAGCCCCCTTGGGAGACGGTTCAGGCTCATTGGGAGCCGTGTCCCGTCTCTCCTAAGGGGGGTGCAAGGGTTATTTGTGCAAATGGCCCGGTCAACGGGCTATATCGGTCATTTTCCCATATGTATATGTTGTTTATAAACTTGCAATCAAATCTGACTCTAAATTGACTTTTTTTTTAAACTAAAATATTGAAAATATGATTTGCTCTAAAGTGTTTTGAGCAAGTACGTAGCGTGCAAGTCTCGGCTGTCAAAGGGCCAGTGATGGCACATGGAAATGCACAATAAAGTAAGGAGAGTTAATACAATATTGCTGGTTCAAATATTTGCATGAAAAAAGGGAGCCAGTCATGAGCCTTAATATGGAGAAATTGTTACGATGTCCTTGGAACTTTGTGACGTCTACGCACATGCCAAAACAAAAGGACTCAAACACTTAACTTTCAATGCTTATAACATCTCTTTCATTCGTTGCTGTAAATAATTATTGCTAAAGATGTTGCTAGCTAGTGGTATGTTTCATTTTTATAGTTCACAACCTATTGATATTTTTATGTTATTTTGTAAATACTTTATGTTATGAGACTGTCTGTTGTGGCTTGCGGTGAGCACCGGCGTGACTCTTAAGTAACCCGGTCATGTGGGGTTGTTGTGGCTAGGGGTGAGCACCGACGTGATCATAGCCTGGAAATCCAACACAGATAGCTTCTTCACGCTGTGAGCTTACTCACGCTAGCTTGCGTGGGGCTGTCACGCTGAGATTCGCGTGGGGCTGTTTTAGCTGGGGATGAGCACCGGCGCTGAAATCTCGCTCGCGCCGAGTTGTTCGTGTGTCCACAACAGACAGCAGTGAGAACCTTAACTAAAACTTGGTAGACGGAAAACAATTAACTAAATGGATTATCAAGGAAATAACCGACCTACTGGACAGACACTAACCACTCAAAGAAACTAACTCACTAGATAGCCCCACTACTACTAACAATAAAAAATAACCAAAAGACACATTAAATTTAACACAAACAAAAGTACTTGTAAGATTAGACAAATACATATCACTAATTTAAATTTTGAAAACAAAGATAGGATTAAAAAAAATTCATAAAATAGTAACTGTTTAAAGGGTAAAAGTAAGTTTTTAAATTTTAAGTTCATTTATAAGCCGTCAGAATTATATCAAGACATTTGGAACCTCCTAAAATAGAAAATTGGAAATTTGTAACATTTTCCTTTTAACATCTTTCCATTAGATTTTAGCTCCTACAAACAATATAGGATTCAATAGGAACATATTTTACACATGTTTAATAACAATAATCTTATCATTGCTAATTGTGGGATTTATTGGGTAAGGTTGTTGTTGTTGTATACGTTGTGTTTTATTGAAACAATTAACGGTAATTAATTCTGAGAATCCATGGCCAAAATGGTGCTTAGATTCATCGGATGCATGTACTCTGTCGAGCCGGTCATCATTTGCTCAACGATAATCCGGTTGGCTTTTTCTGATGGATGAAACGGGTCCCAAAACGCATACAAATCTCTGTTAGCACACAAGTTCGACAATTGGGTGCATAAACCGAGCCCATTGTATGGTCCTTGTCCGCAACATGCTATCTTTGACGACACAAATCCTGCACAAATCGAAGTATCATGAGCTAAAAGGCAACCGCACTTAAAGCATAATAGAAATAGGGTGTTGGTTTACCAAAGGCTCCAGGATCACTAATAAAGTCCGAGTGCATTTTCTTTGAGTTCACATTTATAAATACATGACTGCCTATTTTATTGTTGAGATCACTCAACATTTGATAGAGTTGTGGATTAAATAACTTTGCGGCACGTTGAAGCTCAGTTGCGCATTCGCCATTTCGACTGCGCTGGGCTAGTTCAGCTGGGACACACCCTAACGGGCCGGTTCCTGTCACAAGAACCCTGCGAGCTCCCAAATTATACAATTTCTGCAATCAAGGTTAAGGTTTATGGTGTAAGAAGAAAACTAATGCAAATGCACAAATATAATGTATATGTTTTGAGTATTTAAGTACATACCATTAGGATTTTTTTGTATTCTGATATAATAAAACGGACATAATCAGGGAGCGCGTATTGTCTCGAGCGAGCTGATAAGGGGACCAAATAGTAGTTGTTGACAAAGTCATTACCACCAAGCGTCATAAGAACAAGCGCGTTCTTTACAAGCTTTTTGGTCTGGCTAGCTCCTATGAGACCGCTTACTCGTTGTTGGTACTCCCTAAAGTATTCTAATTGCAAGGGCATCCGGATTATATTCAACTGAAAACATTGATAATTCAATATATAAATGTCATGGTTTTAGCTTGATGATGGAAAATATAATTTAGGTTAAAAAACATCGAGTCGTACGAATTGAGCTCCGGTGTCATTAAGTATTCCAATCCCAGCTGAAGCAAAATTAGCACCAACAAGTAGCCTCTGGCCCCTTAGTTGTGGGCTCAAATACGGCAACGTGGGCTCTGCTCCCATACGCTGACCTGGCATTATAGAAAAAACATTAAAAATAAATCAAATGTAACTGAAAAACTACAACCATATATATTAACACTTGTACACATTAATTTAACATGTAAAAAGGTATTTTAGGAACTCAACTGATAAGGTCAGGCATGTTGAAGCCATTAGAGAAACGGCCTGTTGGTCTACGTGTAGGATAGTCAATGCCATATGGAGGGGAGTCAGCCCGGGCAGATGTAGCCAAATAATTGTTGTTTCCATTGTCAACTAGCGAGTCTCCAAACACAAAAAATGCTCGAGCTGAGACACTAGGAAAAGTTGTTGCGAGTACCAAAATTGTTAAAATTAAGGTGAAGGGAAGACCATAAAATGCAGCAACAGCCATGAACTATTGTGTTGTAGTGATTGGCTATTACTATGTGTGTTCCTAATGTTGTGAAATGTACGTAGGTGATCGATTTATATAATGATCATTCTGAACTATAATATTATAATATATATATATGTAACTTTTAGCTTTATCCTTGCATGATGTAGCTAGCACAGTTGTAAAGAAGAAGAACCATTAAGGCATTAGTGACGTAGCGCGCTTTATACCGTTGGTCAAATATCTTCATTTGGTGGACAGTTGATCGAAAAATAAATTCGTGGTACAATAACAACAATAATAAAAACAATTATAAGAATAATAGTTAAGATTTATCAGCTTATAAAAAATGTAACATGACTAACTCATTGTGTTAATGCCCCCTCTTACCTAAATTCACATAAGTCTAATTCTCATTGATCTCCCTTTATCATGGACAAATATTATATAGTACGTATGAGTTTTTTTAAATATATTAATATATAAGTAGTATGTTAATTATAAATATTAGAGTAATATGCCTAAATATCAATATGATTTTCGCTTTCATTTCACGTTAAAAAAACTAATGATGAATATGTATGAGGAATTTATTTGACAGTGAGGAGGCTGGCTTTTAATATGGTTGATTGTGATGAGACGAAAATTGTGAAAAGCCGTTACCACCATAATGAACTGGATGGGTGTTGCACTAAAATCATGTGCATATATGTACGTTTGTTGAATATTAAACCAATGCGATAAACATCTCGTGAAATATCTTCTTTCAGTTGCAGTCTCATGTCAAGTGGCTTTTTCAACCCCCACCCAATCCTTGAACATCAAGAGTTAATTATCAAACTGTTGGTTTGGGTAAATCGGGCAATTTATGACATGACCCGCTAGTATGACATGACTCAACATGAAACTAAACAGATTGAACTTTCTAGTCGCAGGTTATCCTAGATTCCTAGGGTTCTCTTCTTTATCAATCACAACAAAGGGTCCAACTCATGTTTTTCTTACCCCCCCCCCCCCCCCCCCACCCGGTTGGTTCCACACTGAACTCGTCTACGACACACATAGCTTACTTAAGTAAGTGAGTTAATTGGGTTGACAAGTCGACAAAAAACGGTCAAGACTCATTTACCAAAATAGGACATAGAATGCATTAGCTGAAACTTCAAACCCTAATTTCTCTTGGTTACAACTAAGGGTTCCAACTCATTCTTTTTCTTAACCCCCCCCCCCCCCCCCCTGGTTGGTTCCGCTTTGAACTCGTGTACGACACACATAAGTTGTTGAAGTAAGTGATTTAAATGAGTGGACAAGAAACGCGGTAGACTCATTTACCAAAATAAGACATAGCCTTATCTAAAATTTCAAACCAAAATTGCGTCTTTGACAAAGTGCGTAATGTTTTATGTTCAAAGTCGTGTCAATATATGTTAAACATGTTATGTCATTCGTGTTATTGAATTTCTTATATTTGATTATGTTAAACGTGCCGTGCCGGCGTGCCATTCACATTATTGAACTGGTTAAATTAAACAGTGATATATATGCTTTGTTACGTAACTCGCTTATTAAACATGTATCTGTTGGTGTTTAAGTAAATTAAACGTTTAATTATGATCCTTGCTTAAAAAAAAAGATAAAATATACAAGAGGGATGCAAAAATACTTTGGAGGTATAGGCTGAGTGCGTTTGGAGTGACTGAGAGATGGAAGTGAAATATATAAGAGGGATGCAAAAATACTTTGGAGATATAGGTTGGTTGTATTTAAGTTCACCCGCTAAAATAATATATAGATTCACCGTAACCATCATAATGATTTAATTTTTAAAGAAGTTTGTGATTAGATTTTTTTTTTTTCAAGAAAATGGGCAAATTACATAAGAATAGCAGGTAGGCGGGCAACAAGCTGCGCCGCCATCCCCTTCTGGATAGAGAACCCTAATCTAGAGAATACAAATCCTTGCCCTTGGGGAGTCGAGAAATTGCTGTGGACCACCCGCTGGACTCTCGTCAGAAACCTGATCGCTTCCGGTGGCAACGAGCCAAAAGTGTCAAAAGCCAGAGGGACAAAAGCATGTTGGTTATCCTCGCACGCTTCAGCATGCTTTGCCACCTTGTTCGACTCTGCTTTAAGTACCGCTTGCCCCGCCACGAACCCACTCTCCCTAAATCCCGCTAAAGGTGACACACCCGTAAGGTCCACACATGCGTGTTTCCCACCTTCCCAACCAAACACTAGTAGGTCAGCCGGACGTAAAGTGGACCTCCCTTCAGCCGGGTCTGTAAGAAAGTTAACCGGGGCCTCTTTCTTTGCCGAGATCCCTGCTCGTCTAAGAATATCCATTAAAACGTCACGAACGAAATCGTGCCTGTACTTAAACCCCGGTAACTCTCTACAATGGAGGGCATGCTCCCCATATTTATCCAAACATGTTTTACGGCAAACCGGACATGTTTCGTCATCCGGAAAAATGAGAATCATCAAACGGTATTTAAGGATTGCTCTATATTCCACCGCTGGCATTCGTTGCCCGAGTCCTTCGATAGGGATAACTGTTAGAAAATCTTGGGCGTGGGGCCTCTGTAAGCATTCCATGACGGCTTTCTGGCGTGGGGTCAAGCAAAAATCTTCCCCCAGACTTTGTGCAATTCGACAATAAAGAGCATTCGCCAAGGTTTTCTGTGGCTTTTTGGTGGCGGTGTCTTTATTGGAGAAACCGCCAAGATCAAAGTCAGGGAGATATTCATGCAGGCGTTCCAAAGCGCAAACATAATCCGGATCCGTGTTATCAACCCCGCTGTTACGTAAAATATGGTCTTGCAACTCCCAGGATTGAGATCTGGACGCCAAAAAGGCATAAGTGGCTACATCTCGGGCCGAGAGAAGGCCCAACCCACCATGCCGCATCGGTAAGGTTGCGACCCGCCACTGGAGGTCCCCAAAATATGGCCCCCCCACAAACTACAATATCTTCAATTGCGTCCCGGAGGCCTTTATCAAAACATGAGACAGCACTACCTACAAAGGGGGGCTGGCATGTTCGTAAGCCGAAAAGCAACTTTGCGACCCCCATACAGGATCTAAGCAGGAGGAGCTCGCTTTGAGGATCCTGCAGACGAGGGAGGAGCCCCATAAGATCCACAGCCCGTGACGCCCTTTTAGTAGACAAATCACAGATGAAGCTAGCATCGCGGCTGACTGCCCCTCCTAGAAGTTTGACACCTCTCTCAGGCCGTCCAATATCACTGGGTAATAGCCCAGGCCTAGATATACTATTTTATATGAAATTTAATATGTGTTTATTTTTGTTTTTGAACACTTCTTTGGGTTCATAAATGTTTATTTGTGTTTATCTATTTTCATGAACGTTCATTTGTTTTTGGTTACTTTTGTTTGATACCTAAAATAAACAAACACGAACATTTCCTTAACAAACAGAAAATTTCGTTCGGTAAGTGTTCGTGAACACATTATTTTCTTAACAAACAAATATGAACAAGGTTTTGTTCGTGTTTGTTCAGTTAGTTTGCAGCCCTATACACAGTGTAAAAAATGAAAAGGGTAAAAATGATACAAAAAAGACAATGAATCACGAAATATGACACATTGAGTCATAAAATATAACACAATGACAAGGAAAAAAGACAATAAATCACAAAAATGACACAACGACCAAAATAAAGAAAAAACACAATGCAACATAAAAGACACAATGATACAATACAAATTCTAAAAACCACAAGCTAAAAGCCAAAAAATCGAAAACCTATAAACTAAGATCATAGGGTTCGATGAGGCGGTTTCAATGCCGCTTAACTGAAACGTTGACAATTCCAGAAAATAATAATGATATAACTTGAATAAAATTTGTCATTCAGGCCTGAGCCGGCCCATTTGCGACCCCATTAGCAAGGCTTTCTTTTAAACATTTAAACTCAAAACAAACAAACCCAGCCCACCAACAAAACAGAGCCTAGCCAACAACAAAGGACCAAACAAAACTTATGTTTTCAAAACAAATCAAACAATTACAAACCTTAAAACCCTGTCTGCCGAAATCATGGTTTAACGAATAACAAACCATGACATTATAACGACGATGATAATATTCAACCGTTCCTTTCACGTCTCACGTAAGCTTTTCTTCAATCGTTCCTATTCTTTTCCTGCTTCCTTCCATTCCAATAACCCTAATTACAATAATAATTATTCAAATCACAAAACCCTACAACATGCTGTTTACACATTTAATAATATGTTCTATAGAAAACCTGTACCCCCTATTCCTGAATTCACTAAACTCTTAACCTTTATTGTTAATAACAACCATTTTGCTACTGCAATTTCCTTGATTAATCACTTTGACTTTTTAGGAGTCAACCCTGTTTTACAACCCACCATTTATGTTTTCAACATTGCTATTAATTGTTACTGTCATTTGAAAAGAGTAGACTTAGGTTTTGCTGTGTTAGCGAAAGCGGCGAAACTCGGTTACCAGCCTGATTGTGCTACTTTTAATACCCTTATTAGAGGACTATGTGGTAGTGATAAGTTGCATCAAGCGATTAGGTTATTTGATCGGATTGTGGCGGATGGGTTTGAGCCTAGTGTGGTGAGTTACGGGACGTTGATTAATGGGCTTTGTAAAGCGGGGGATACTCGGGCGGCTATTGTTTTGCTTAAGAATATGGAAATGTCTACTTGTCCACCTGGGATTGTTCAGTATAGTAATGTTATTGATAGCCTTTGTAAGAGTAAGCGGTTTGTAGACGCTTTGAAGATTTTTAATGAAGTGAAAAGTAAAGGTTTATCGCCTAATGTTGTGACGTATACTTGTTTGATTTGTGGTTTGTGTAATGTGCACTTGTGGGATGATGCGCTTGAGTTGTTGAGTGAAATGCATGGTCGGAATATTTCTCCGAATGTACATACGTTCTCTGTTTTGTTGGAAGCGTTATGTAAAGAAGGAAGGGTAACCGAAGCGGAAAGTGTGTTGGGGTTGATGATCCAAAGAGGTGTGACACCTAATACAGTAACGTACAATTCACTTGTTAAAGGTTATTGCTTAGTTGGAAAACTCGATGTTGCTAGAAAGTTGTTTGATTCTATGACTGACGAGCATTGCAGCCGTTCAGTTATTAGTTACAACATTTTAATAAAAGGGTACTCCGACGACAAAAAAATAGATGAAGCGTTGAGTGTGTTACATGAAATGTGTAAGGAAGATATTGTTCCTAGTCTTGTGACGTACAACATTCTTGTTAGTGGTTTATGTCACGTGGCCCGGTTTGAGGAAGCGCTTTTGCTTCCTTATGAAATGAAATCTCATGGTTTGAGACCGGATATTTTCACTTACAATACTCTGTTAGATGGCCTTTGCAAGAGTAGGAAACTAGATGAAGCCCTAAACTTATTTGATTTTATGGATGACCAAGG
Organism: Ambrosia artemisiifolia; assembly: GCA_032199755.1. Taxonomy (NCBI): domain Eukaryota; kingdom Viridiplantae; phylum Streptophyta; class Magnoliopsida; order Asterales; family Asteraceae; genus Ambrosia; species Ambrosia artemisiifolia. Next base: position 6,336,676 of record CM063517.1, read on the forward strand.
TTGCGCGCCTTCTGTTATCAGTTACAACATCTTAATCAAAGGGTACTCTGAAAACGAAAAAATAGATGAAGCTTTGAATATGTTTAGTAAAATGTCTAAGGATGGCATTGATCCTAACGTGGTTACATACAACACTCTTATTAGTGGTTTGTTTCATGTTGGCCGACTTGACGAGGCCCATATGCTTTCTTCTGAAATGAAATCTCGTGGTCTGAAACCCGATACTTTCACTTTCAATACTATATTAAATGCCCTTTGTAAGCAAGGGAAACTAGACGAAGCCCGAAGTTTGTTCAACACAATGGATGATGATGGTATTCATCCTGATATTGTTACGTGCAATTGCATCATTGATGGTATGTGCAAAAATGGAGAAACTGATGATGCATATAGGATCTTTTCGAGTCTTTCTGCTAGAGGCTTGCAACCTAATGTTCGTACATACAACATCATGATCCATGGATTGTGTAAAATAGGTGAACTCGAAAAAGCAAATACTTTGTTTCTAGACATGAAAGAGAACGGTCACGCTGCCGATGAGATTACATATAAGATAATGGTACAGGGATTTCTTCAAGCAAATGAGACCACCAGGGCTATTGAATTTATCAACAAATCACTTAATGGAAATCTTTCGGCAGATGTAAAGAAGTCGCTAAATGATTGTCGTCCCCCAGTGGATCAAAAGATTCTTTCAAGTTTTAGCTAACCCACACAAAACCTTTCGGATGTGTTTTTATATACCAACAAGTTAATACCTGTACATACACGCTGAGGCTGAGATTTAGCAGTCTGTTGATTAATTTTAATACTATGGAGTTCATGTCAATTGTTTTCTGGCATCAACATCTAAGTAAGCCGTTATAGTCATTAATAATTCACTCTGTTTGGTTCAGAAAGACACATGTAGAAATTGAAACTGCACACAGAACGAGTAAATGTACCACTTTTATCAACACTGACCATGGAAATTCTTTTAGGTATGATAATTGATAAATGAATTGTATGTCCTGATTTTTAGTTTTTGTTTCTTTATAGAAATGCTTGCAGTTATCGCTTGGTTTTAAAAAGCGCGAAGCGCACAAAAGCGACGAGGTCTAAAACCGAGGCGCAAAGTGCAAAAGCGGTAGGCTTTTCGTACGCGAGGCGCAAGACAATTATATATTTTTTTTATATATGCTATAGGTTTTTAGCATTATTTACTCAAAATATAGATACAAATAAGGTATATATATGATTTAACTAAAATGTACAACCTTTTTAGCTACATGTATAACATTTTTAAGCACAAAAACATCATGTGTACAAAAAGCGCGCTTTTCTCGCTTTTTTTCCTTGCGCTTTTTGCGCTTTTAGTGCGCTTATGGTTAATCTGTTTTGGCTCAGCTTTTATGCACAAGCTCAAGACTGCAAGAGTCCTACAGTTGGGTAGCCCCTTTGTGATTTTACTGATCTTTGAAGAACATTACTTTAGAACCAGGAAAACAAAGGTCAGTATATCCTTGTCTTACTCATCTTTCGTCTTTTAATATGGAACCTCAAAAGATGCAAAGGGTGAACACAATGAAAGCCTCTCCATACCCCAATCAGGTATCATTTGTAGAACACAGAAGTTTCTTGATTTTCTTAGTTAAAAGGGGCAAATGTATCTTCATTCAGCTTCACATTTCTGATCATGATTTATTCTTCATTACAGTTAATATGTTGTTGTCTTGTTGATAACACCGAAGAACTAACAAAAGACGTTCCTTCTTCAAATGTGACAATTGAATAAACTAAGTCTGCAAAACCCGCATGCCCTTCTCAAGGTTAGTATTAATTTGAGAAGTTTTAACATCTTTACATATTTACTTGAACTTATCCAACTAGACTGAAAACACCAGCATTTGAAACATCTCACTTTGTTCTATAGAAGTAGGAGTAGGTTAGGTGGTGGTTAAAAAACGTGTTTTGGAGCTTGATAGCAACAGTTACGAAGTAGCAGCGAGTGAGGGACTAAATCCGTAATTTTGAGTTACCATGTGGACACATATTTAATTGACATTTTTAGGTGGGATCAGGGACTCAGGGTTATTTAATTTGGGTTTTTTTAATTCATTTTGTTTTTAAATGAAAAAGGTAAATAGTACTCTTGCGCATATTTAATTGACATTTTAACACGTTACTAAGGCCCACACTTGTTACAGTGTGGCAATAGATTCGAAGTTGGAACTAAATCCGTAATTTGTTTTCTCAAATTGCTATTAAAGTTTATATAAAGTTTACCAAATCTGTTTGAAGTTGGAACGTAGTTTGATTGACATTAAGGAGTCAAAAGGGGACCCCTAATGCGGACCAAATTCTTGGGAACTTTTGAACATGTTCATAAAGTATTTTGGGTTGAGTTTAGGATAGGACAGACATTTGGTAATTTTTTGGGTTATCCCACACAAGAAGGTGAAACCCCAAGATGGTTTATAAGTGGAAAGATGAAGGGTATCTTACTTTCTTATCTGTAAGGAAGAGGCGGGGCTCAAAAGGGTGTGACGGTGTGACCTACACTTTCGTGTGCACACCATTACCGTTAACGATGAGCGTGATATGATGTTTTAATGGCTCACTTTGCATCACTATGAGCCATTTGAGACTTGAGAGTCTTTGCTATTTCGAATTTCGTACATATAAGGGTGTGAACTGGGATATGTGACTGCTCAGATATCTCACAAAAAAAAAGAACACTCATCATGGTTCAACAACATTCGAACAACCATGATTGTTCACTGAATATTGTGGCTTACATGCAAAAAAACAAGCAGTCACAAAGCTTTGGTTTGACGAGCCTGTTTAGAGTATGTTAGAAGGGGTATCAGGCGAGAAACCACACATGTTCAGAAGGTTTTTTGAGGCTTATGAATACTGCCCTTCCCTTCAAATTACATATATACTTGTTAAGCCTTAGCTTTTTTGATACCATAGATAGTTGCAACTTGTTGCTATAGAATCATGGTACTAGTACCCAGAAATCCTTGCAGCACTCATCAAATCCTTCTATGCATGTTGATTCATTATATTTTTAGGAGGCATTCGCCAATCATCCAAAGATATTTTTAGGGTACTCGTCTTGAACTAACTAGCAGTTGCAATCTAGCATTAATGTTTTCACTTTTCAGCAACCGGAAACAAACCGGGTGAAGAAGTTTTTTAAATGATATGAATTATCTTTAAGATTTATAGATAAATGCTTAGTTATTCTATATCTGTATTCTCAAAGATGTCTTGGCGTTAAATGTGTTGCACTTCCATTAAACATGCATAGATATAGAAATTCCTTGTTAGTATATCGTTTCTTTTCTAGCAAAATGCTATTTGGTGTTGATAACTTGAGATTACTGTTTAGATTTAACTTGTGTGCATTATTGATGGTTGCAAACCGTGATATTTGATAGGTTACACGTGGAGACCAAAGTACATAGATAAGTACAAGTAGTGCAAAATCAGAGATTTGATATATGCCGTTTACGTTGTGCACTTATAAAGTAAAGTTGCACTAATTTTAACGTTATTTTACAAATTTCGTAAAAATAATGTTAAAAGCGGCATAAGGTTAATCATGCATCATGCGGTGGCGTCGATGGCCAAAGACAAAGGTGTGCATGCACCAATTGGGCTTGTCCTGATTTCTGAGTGTTGTGTGCCTTATGTCTAAGGCTTGATGTAAAACTACTATCAAGCCGGGGGTGTAAAATAACGTTAAAATTATTGGAAGCAGCCTGTGGTGCAATTTTCACCCTTTGTCAATCGTTGGTGAGGACACTCTTAAAGTTCCTTCCACAGCCTTTATATATTTTACTCGTTGTAGTTGTTTAAATAATGAAACAGAAAGAAAGGCAACTGCTGTCATAAGGTTCTAGTTACTAATTCCATCCATACTTGTGCAGCCTAGCGAAGTCTCCATTCGATATAATAAACGGCTTCTGGACACATGGCATCGGTACTTTGTGCACCAGAAAGGTATGTGACATTTCTTACTAACCATTTTAGCATATAAAATGCAGTAATCAAAAGTCTGTGAGTTAGCATTCTATTTAACAAATGTTTCTGATGCTTGTAATGCCATGCAGGTAGCTATGTTTTATATGTTTTGATCTAACAAACCAATGTAGATAAAATTAAAAATTGACTTTGACTTTTGTTCTCTATTGCCCCATTATGTTTGTTGAAGGAGGACATCATAGGCAGGTATATATTAATATGCGTTGTTACAAAATTGTTGTCATGATGAAAATACATGTTTTGTTGAAAAAATAAAAAATAAAAACTTGACCAGCACAATTTATTTATATATCTATACTTTACTTTAGATTAAATTGTAAATAACCAATAGACCTATGGCATTGATATTTAAATAATAAATCAATAACAATAGGATGTGAAGATTACTCACTCGATCATGAAAAAGAAACTAAAAAAAAAAAAGATAACATTTGTTTAAGTTACATGATTTTATATTTCAAGAATCCTGTGATTACATGATATTGTCTAATATAAACTTTATGATACTAGACGGTTTCAAGGGACATGGTGTAATGGTAATGTGTCTTTCCTCTATTTTAGAGGTGGAAAATTCAAGTGCAATGTACATGTATTGGTGGTTAACAATAAACATAAATAGGTTAGTAATAGTATGCCATTAAATAAAATTAAAATAAAATGCATACAAATGTTATTTTATTTATTAGTGGCCACACCATTCTCAAGAGTTACATGAAGTATGCATGAATTCTGTTAGTTGGCTATTTTCATACGCTAGTGTTGTCAAAATACGTATTTAGAATTGATTCTGTAAACTTAAGAAAGTAAATTTATCAACACAGTATCGTATGACCTAATGACCATCATTCTTGATATTTTGGTGTAGTCTTATATTCGTGTGACTTCTGGTTATAAGAAAAATTAAAGGGTGTAGTCTTATTTTGGTGTAGTCTTATATTCGTAGTCTTAGGAAAGACATTTTGGTGTAGCTTGGTTAAAATAATTTATGTTTTTTTAGCAATTAGTTTACGATCTTAATAAACTCTTTTTTCACAAGCACAACCAGTTTGACTTCTCGAACATTAGATTATTCTTGGTCTTTGAAACAACGTCAATGTAAATGTGGAGGTTTTGACCATTAATAATTGAGTGTTCGTATATACCTCCTAGGATTGAAAATCATCTATTTTATAGACTCATGCGATTAAGTCCATGTGTTCTCCACGTAAATATGCATTTTTTGTAGAATTTAGTAGTTAAATATTATTATTTTAACAATCTGACTAAAAAATTAAATAAATGCCAATTTTATCATCAAACGAAAGTTCAAGGGCTTGGATCGCTCTAGAAAGAATGAAAGATTACAACTTGTCTGTTGATGCGTCTCTTTCTCTTTCCATTAATGAAAGTGTTCCCTACCAACACATTCAAAGAAGGTATATAGAATGGAACGGGAGTCCAAAACCATGAAAAAGTCCTTTTATGAAACATGTAAAAATATATTATTATAGAGACATATACAAAGATGATGATATATTTTATGTAAATTACAAAAACTAAAAAAAATAATGTCAAATTTTAACCATATTGGAAAATAACTAGATAAATTGTAATAAGGTGTAAAAATTAATGCGTCTAAGATTTTTCAGGTTAGACCATGTGTTATCGTTTAACGTCGAATTAGCCCCACAGGGCGTGAAACACCAGCCCCCATGGGTGGTGCGTGAAAGGCTCAAGCACTAGTGTGCTCATGGGCGCTCAGTAGTTATACGTGTGGAATTATATTATCGGCTAATGAGTGAGAGCATTCACAATAGATACTCTATAATAGTGTGAGAAGGGCCTCCATATTATATAGAGTGAGTATAAGTGGCTGTGAGTAGAGGAGAGAGAAAATATATAGATGAGACACTGTTCATTAGTAAATTTGAAGGAAATACTGTTCACCCTTCATAATTTTTTAATATTTTTAAAAGTGGTTGTGAGTAGATGAGAGAGAAAAAGTAATGATGAAAGTATAGAATAAATATTATTAAATAGAAAAGAAAAGATAAAGTGATTTTTAGTGTAATTATAGAGATGAAGATGAAGGATTTAGAGCATTCACAGTAGAGCCTCTATATTTGTGTGAGGGGGGCCTCCATATTATATAGAGTGTGTATAAGTGGTTGTGAGTAGAGGAGAGAGAAAATATATAGATGAGACACTGTTCATCAGTAAATTTGGAGGGGACACTGTTCACCCTCCATAATTTTTTAATATTTTTAGAAGTGGTTGTGAGTAGAGGAGAGAGAAAATGTAATGATAAAAGTATAGAATAAGTATTATTAAATAGAAAAGGAGAGAGAATGGTAGTGATTTTTAGTGTAATTATAGAGATGGAGAAGGAGGATCTAGTGTGAATGCTCTTAGTGTGAATACTATGATGGTCTTTGAGGAAAAAGTAAAGTTTCTAAAAGAGTGAAACTAGAGTTTCTAGATTGTTGAAGCTTTGACCCATCATCTTTTCTGTTAATAAGGTGTCTAATCTCATATTTTTTTAGGTTGAACCCCGGAGTTGAAAAAGGTTGTCTCTAAATATTTTAGTGTAAATAAACATGGACCATCTATTGATTTATGTTTTGTTATTGTTGAAAAGATAGTAATTCAAAAGAGATAATAGAGGAAATGTCCTTGAATTGATTTGATCTTGTAACAACCCCAATGTAGTGGTCAAACTTGTAAGGTAGCGCTGCAAAATATACCTCATTACCGGGCCCATTTCTCTCTGAGGAAACTGGACCCCACTCACATGAGAAAAGTGGACTATGCAATGCAAGAAAATATGTACAGAGTTACCACAGCAATGATAAATATGTAATGAATGTTGAGAAAAAAACCATATGGCTTCTAAAAATGCTGTTAAAAGTTAGTAGGGCAAAATAAGTTATAATATTTTTTATCATTTCTAAAATCAGTTATCCGTTGTTCACAATTAGAGCATCTTTTCTGTCTGCAATTCAAACTTTATTCTAAGAGATGAAACTTAAAATATGTACACACATGTGGCATAATGTGTGAAATTACTTCATAGTATTTTCATTTGTCACTAAAGTTTATTGTAATGTTTTATAGAGCTGAAGTTTGAAGTTTGAACCGCATGAAAGATTTTAAGCAAAATTTGAATTTGAGGGGAAAAATGTTATTACTATTTAAATAAACAAAAGTTGAATAAACTTAGAGGGTAAATGAGTAAATATTGCATAAAAAAAACATATTTGCCCTAGTTAACATGTGCTTGTACTGTAAGCAATTATACTTGTAAAACTTAAACTTTAAGAAGTTGGAAATGTATTGAAAAATACATTATAACATAGTATAGGTACATAAAAATGAAAAATATTATAAAGTCACACTCAACCCTTTAAAAATTATATATTTACTATTTTTTTTACATGTGATAATTCGCTAGAATGCAGTGACATCTCTCAACTATTTCTAAGATTCGAACTTTTTGCCGAGCAAATTTAAAACAATCTACTTAGTGGCACCTCCCCCGTCACCCCCCACCCCCTAATGGAATTTCGATGCAAACGGGGAAACTTCCTCTTCCTCTCCGAGCTCTTCTCTCTATCTCTCTCTTCCATTTCTCACACACACACTCTCTCTCTCTCTAGTATCGGTGATGAGGTAGCGCCGGTGACGACGTGACACCTCCTCTCTATCGGTACCACATCAACAGGCTTAGTACCATGTAAACGCAACTAAGTCCTCTAAAATAGTGGTTTAACTTTTATTTTTAATATTATTGTTATTATTATTATTATTATTATTATTTTTTTTTTTTTGATTTTTCTCTTTTAAGTATTTGTAAAATGTAATATTCATAGTGTGAATGATTGTTGGATGAGTAACTATTGGTAGGGAATTATTCCAAACAAATCATGCCCAGGTAAGGTTCTGTACTTTTTTATTTTTTCTTATCATTATTTCAATATGTCCTTTTTATAAATATTTATTCAAATACCACTCACAATTATCTTGTTTTAGCATATGTTGGTAACATTCGTAATTTTAGATAAAAAAAAAAAGATAACATAAAACTATGATAAAATAAACACGTAACTTTATATGTGGAAAATAAAAACATAGATCATTGATAAAATTCATAATTTTAGATAAAAAAAATAAAAGCTTAAAAAACTAAACATTTAAGAATTCAAAATTCAGAAAAAGATTTGAGTGGTGTCGAACCCACAACCACCAAATGTTAACATGTTAAACCACTTTACCAAACTTCATTTTCAAGAGTATTGAAGATCCAAAAGTTATACTGGCTATCCTTGGGGTGAACTTCGAGTAGGAAGTCATATATGCTGGACGATATGGGGCGGTAAGCTCATCGTCTATTGGGTTAAAGCTGGATTGTTGCTTGGCTGGCATTACTGGGTCAATAACAGGTGGCCCGGTAGATGAGAGACCAGTTGGCAATGGTCCCGTGTACCCAAAAGGCATTAGATAACCATAAGGAGTTTGGATAGGAACCGAAGTAACGACAGTGGAGTATGTTGGGAGACTAGCTGGAGTAGACATTGTGGTGACCGAGGTGAGCCCTTCCGAAGGGAATAGATTCACTTGTACACTACGGAGTCATTCTTCCTTGCTTTGCTGATCCTTCAGCCTTAGCAAGAGTTCACGATTTCGTTGGAGGAAAGTCTCATCAAACTCTGTGGACGAGGTTTGCATCTCAGTGGTTGCAGTGACCATCTCCACTGTTGGTGATATCAACGATGTGTAAATCTTCTTTAGCCATTCCAGATCTGTTTGGAGAGAGTAGATCTGCAAAAGGATGGCGCCAATTGAAGATCCAAAAGTTAGACCGTACCTTGTTAATGAGGAAGAAGACAGCTAACTTGATAAGATCTCGTATGGATTGGACCTGCAAAATTAGCAGACCGTTAGGCTCGTCACAGGGGGGCAGGGAGGGCCTCGCTTTGGCCTTTTTTTAAAAAAACTTGAATTTCTTTTAATTCTTTAAAATTATCTGTTAATCACCAAAAAAATAATTTTAATTCGTTTTTGCTTCTTTTAAGTTGTTTCCAAGCCAAGAAAATTATATCTCTCCGTTTCGCTTCGTTTATTGCTCGTTTTGGTTTTCCGGTAAAAACATTCAGCTTTGTACAACTTTGATGAATCATTGTAAGTGGTCCTCCGACTATACATTCGATACCCATATTTTTTCAGAACATAATTTTTGCATGTTTAATTGATATGTTTGACTTCCGGACTATATTATAATTGATCGTTGGTGGTTTTCATAGCACCTTGTTTGATTACACTCGTGTTCAGCCTTTATCAGGCTGCCTTCATCGTTGACAGTTATCTCTCCGATAAACAACTGAAAAGTTGTTTTACTAATTTCATAGTCTTGATACATTTAACAACTAACTTTTACTTATGGAATCTTTGTATTCAACTCGAAACCATCTCATTCCATGTTCTCCATATCCATACCTTGTTCCAACCACTAATACCAGATTGATGATACTCAATTTCGGTTGATTGTTGAAAACAGAGAGAGATTTAGTTGAAAGTGGATACAAAATGGATTCAGTTAAAATCCTTACCGACTCTAAAACTTACACATTACCTCAATTTTGAAGATAACTGTCAACGATAAAGGCAACCTGAAACTACATGAACATTTATAACCTTTCTGTACCTGTGGCCAAAAGAACTAGGCTTCAAACACAACTTTTTGCTCAACGTAATATTATTGTAATATAACATTCATTGACTAGACAGTAAAATCATCTTCTTGTAATTACTTTTCAAGTTTCTTTATAATCATTGAAGACAACTTTTAGTTGTTATCCGAGAGATAGCGGTCAACGATGAAGACAACCTGAAAGTGGATACCATGGATCAGAGAGATTTAAGCTAATCAAACTCATATCTCAAGCCGGTGCAAGTTATGTTGTAGCATCTTTGATCATCTTCTTGTAATTACTTTCAAGTTTCTTAGAATCATTGAAGACAACTTTTCAGTTGTTATCCGAGAGATAGCGGTCAACGATGAAGACAACCTGAAAGTGGATACCATGGATCAGAGACATTTAAGCTAATCAAACTCATATCTCAAGCCGGTGCAAGTTATGTTGTAGCATCTTTGATCATCTTCTTGTAATTACTTTCAAGTTTCTATATAATCATTGAAGACAAGTTTTCAGTTGTTATCCGAGAGATAGCGGTCAACGATGAAGACAACCTGAAAGTGGATACCATGGATCAGAGAAATTTAAGCTAATCAAACTCGTATCTCAAGCCGGTGCAAGTTATGTTGTAGCATCCTTGATCATCTTCTTGTAATTACTTTCAAGTTTCTTAGAATCATTTAAGACAACTTTTCAGTTGTTATCCGAGAGATAGCGGTCAACGATGAAGACAACCTGATAATGGATACCATGGATCAGAGAGATTTAAGCTAATCAAACTCATATCTCAAGCCGGTGCAAGTTATGTTGTAGCATCCTTGATCATCTTCTTGTAATTACTTTCAAGTTTCTTAGAATCATTGAAGACAACTTTTCAGTTGTTATCCGAGAGATAGCGGTCAACGATGAAGACAACCTGAAAGTGGATACCATGGATCAGAGAGATTTAAGCTAATCAAACTCATATCTCAAGCCGGTGCAACACACACCTTCAACCCATTCCTGGTAAACCAGGGAAAAATGGCTATATTAAAAAACTTCAAGATTATTGTTTTGTTTTGTGGATCAGACGAGGACTTGCCTGTGTCTTGGAAACACAAGGATGACACACGAAGCTTTAGACTCCAAGCGGATCCCTTGATTGCTGCATTTAATGAAATTTAACGCGCATACCGCATTTGGAGTCTGATTGCACCGAATCCAGTCTTCAAGGTGGACTTAAGCACCTTAACGGGAAGTTGAAATTTTGAATGATGTTCGTCGACTGCACCTTGACATGCCGCATTTAATGAAATTTAACGCGCATACCGCATTCGGAGTCTGATTGCACCGAATCCAGTCTTCAAGGTGGACTTAAGCACCTGAACGGGAAGTTGAAATTTTGAATGATGTTCGTCGACTGCACCCAATCTAGTCTTCAAGGTACCATGGATCAGAGAGATTTAAGCTAATTAAAAAACAATTGGAAACACAAAGATGGAAAAACCCACTAAAAAGCCTAAAATTTCGGACCCTAACACACACAAGACGAATGTTGCAACATGAGTTCGACCAAGATGACACACGAAGCTTTAGTCTCCAAGCGGATCCATTGATTGCCGTATTTAATGAAATTTAACGCGCATACCGCATTCGGATTCTGATTGCACCGAATCCAGTTTTCAAGGTGGACTTAAGCACCTGAACGGGAAGTTGAAATTTTGAAGTTGGTTGATGATGTCAAGTTTAAGTCATTGACAATGATTAGGGTTATTACTTTGTTTTTTAATTTTTTTTTAACTTTTTATAATTATTAAATTAAAAAAAATAAAAAACCAACTCAAAATATCAAAACAACTACCAAAATAAATTACCCCCTCGAAGCGCCTCGCTTAGGCCTAAGCGAGGCGCTTCGAATTTAAAAATCAGCTTTTCTTGATCCTCGTACTGACCGCCTCGAATTTAGATCAAAGCTCCTCGCTTAGGCCTAAACGAGGCGCTTTGAGGGGGTAAAAATAGAAGGTGGGAAGTTTAAATATAACCACCATGTGTAATATACGGAGTTCTACTCTAAGGTGTAACATAGATGTTTGAAAAAAAAAGTAACATTTACCGCTCGATAAAAAAACGAATAACTCTATTACGTATTCGGTTTTGATAGGATTCTGTATATATGAGAAAAAAAAAGGAGAAAGCATATGATATCAACAGGAGGAGTATCTAACTTATTTTTCTCGAGCTTTGGGGTAGATGCCTGGCCCAGCCTGTCTTGTGAATTTCTTGGATATTGTGTGCGCCACCTTTCTGACTTCTCTGTCTCACGTGACACATCATGACACTTGGGGTGTCTTTAGTAATTACCATTTTTTACTCTCGTACACCCTAAAAATGATCTCACGGGGTGTATGAATCCTAGAACCCTTTCAAAACTTAAACTTACGTGTTCATGCCTTTGAGGGGGAGAATATATTAACATACGAATTCACTTTATCGGCTGGGCCGACTGTAGTGGCTCGCGAAAAATGGCGCTAAAGGCTTCTTCCACTTAAACGTGAAAGGGTGAAAATTTTATTTGGCGTGAAAAAATTTATGCTCTAAAAGGGGCATAAAATGATGATCACTACTGTTAATCAATGAGATAAAAGATATATGGTGGGGCATGAAATTTGGAGAGCCACTACGCTTGCTCTTAGCCCTTAAAGACAAAATATGCACAGGGTGTTAGTGACGTGAATGATGGCTGGACGGTCTACACATTACCTCGTTTTTATTATTTTAATTGTTTAAATTTATAATTAAAGTAATAAAATAACACGTAACATTTTTGTATAATAAACATAAATTAGTATTTTGCCTGCCGCGCGTTGCGGAGTCGCACGGCGGGTCAAACGGTGTAGTAACACACGAAGTCAAAAACACAGTGCGTAAGATACAACGTATTACACACAACTGGCGTAGACAAACGCAATTTCACACGAAAGTATACCAATTTTACGTCGAAATGTAGACAAGCTCAAGTTTGTACTGATTATGCGGAGTAATTATGTATAGATTATTATCGACATTTTACGTCATAACATACACCAGCTCGAAACTGTACATGTCATTTTCAAAAAAAATTTACGTTGAAACTTAGGCGGACTTAATTTATACCGATGAATCAAAATGTAATGTAATATATTTGATCTGAGTCGTTTCCAAACGAAATCGACAATGAAACGTACATTAAAAATAAAAACGAAATATGCTAAACGGTGCACAGAAATATGCTAAACAGTGGGTGCAGTATACTCACATATACATATACAAAGAAATTATAAGAAAGAAAAAACCAAAACGTTTATAAAGTAAATTTGCCAGAGCAAAACAACTAAAAAATAATAACACAAAAAGTCAAAGAGAGGAAATGTAAATGAACAAAAAAATAGAGGACCACAAATGTAATTTTTCACCGACATTAACAATTAAGATATAGATAATTAGAAAACCTAATCCAGGGTCGTCCGAGTCATTTGCCACGCCGACATGTGTGGAAACTCACCACCGCTGCGAAATTTGAACTTGAATTTTGTAAGCGCAACGGCCTCTTGTTCGGGGGTATTGGGGGACTTGTTGCAAGATTTTTTGGTGGACACTCTCAAAGCGTTGTCACTTGTTTCGTAGGTTAGTCCACTTGCGGTTTAGTGGGTCAGTGGTTCGGTTTGAACCACCGACCAAGTCCTTAATTCCCAAAAGACGTGGGGCCAAATCGACCCTCGGCCACGTGGAGGCTTGGTGTTGATTTCCGTCCACGCCTTACGTAGGGTGACCCCTTCCTCTTCAGACCAACGAGTCAAAGATTTTAGGGTGGGTTGGGTAGACAGTAGATAAGACAGTTTGATATGTGGTAACAAAACGGTGGAGAAAAAGGGGGTATATATAGAATTAAATGAGTAAATCAAAATAAATGGTAAATCGTTCAAAAAGTAATTTTTTTCACCATTGTGAAACGATCCACATCGTGGGAATATTCAAAGCCCTCCATGTTACTATTAGGTGTTGCCCCATGTCGGTGAAAATATCCACCAAATATGTGTCGCGCCCTAGTCCATGTTAGGCACAGTGTGATAGGCTGATGTAGAAGGGCTTCACACCCTTTCTACGCTTTCATACACCATATTCTAAACATCTTTTATTTTCTCCTTAAACAACGTTGGTTTTCTAGGGGATGGTGCAACCACCACAACATTACTAAAACTAAAATATAAGTGGATTATAAGCTACTATCTCATTTTCATCACTTGAACCCCTTGATTGATCAAACTAGTTGGGATGAGGAATCGCTTGAAGATAAGTCCTTCCCAAGAAATATCTCCCATTGTTCTCCACTTTTCCTACGTCACTAATGTGATCACTATAAACAAAAGTGTCATCACAAAATTTATAAGTTTCACGTCAATGTTTATTTTCTTAAATACATATTTTGACGACTGTATATATGTTAACCAATTATACTATATTTTATTCTATCAATATAATACACCAATTTTTTAAAGTGTGAACTTCATATGTTTTCTTAAACATATTTTTTTTAATTATATAACATTACATTTTTCATCCGGTGTAATACACGAGATTGTAACCTAATTCATTATAAGCGCCTTGGGTTTTATTAACCAAATATTATTTAGAAGTTAAAAATACTACTTCTGAAAAAAAGTTTCTAAGAGAAAAAAAAACTTTCTTTCATATTGTGTCATTTATCACTAAGTGCGTTAAAAATCTCAGTTAATTTCATTAAACCTATGGGTAAAATTGTCTATTCGTGTCCCTCGTCATCTTTCCCCTATTATAACAGACCTGCACACAGATTTGAAAGCCTAATCGACCAAAACAATCGTTTTCCTTCTCTAATGGTGTAATGTTGGTGTGGTAAAGAGGCTGGAATTCGAATTTCATGTGGTATTTGACATTTATAGTTTAACAATTGTTGAGGATTCACCAATGTTGATCAAGTTGGTCTATCTCCAACTCACTTGAACCTGTTACTGTAACCATCATCAAACATCTCTATCCTAACCCCTATTTCTTGCCCAAACGTAACAACGCCATTAGTTTTTCTCGTCTTCTGTTGGTTGGATCTGTATGATTCACGCTGTACCATAAGCGTTACTCCTAACAATCACCGTCGGCCACCGCCTCAACACGCATCACCACCACCATCTTATAATATAATCAAAAGAAAGGGGTTTGTTGAAGGGTTACCTGTGTTTGAAGACAGTTAGGTGACAAAGGCGGCGCAACCGCCGTGAACCACCTCCCATCTCCTCCTGTTCATCTCTTTAGCTCTCCCTCTCTCTTTCTTTGCGTCTTCGTCTGGTCATCAGCGATGTTTGGTAACCGACTACCAAAACTCTCGATCTCCTCACTCTTCCCCCGTTTCCCCCTCTCTACAGCTCTTTCTCTCTCCCTAGATCCATATAGGGTGAAATGGGTACGGGGTTGACTTCAATTAAAAAAAATCACTTCACTCTTTCTTATCCTCACTTTGAATTGGAGAGGAGGATGATGATTTGGGGAATCTGATGATTGATTGGGGTTGAAAAAAAAATGCAGGTGCAAGGTGGGATATAAGGGTGAAGAGGATGATCAATGGACAGTTTTACCCCTGGGTTTAATGAAGTTAACTGAGATTTTTAACCCAGTTAGTGATAAAGAACGCAATATGCAATAAATAAAGAGATTTTGGACATAAAATGCAAAAAAAATACAATAAAGGACACGTTTCGTAATTTTAGTGATACTTTAAGGACCAAAATTGTAATTTTGTCTTTATTTAAATTACATCATTGTCCAGGTTTGAAACTAAGACATCCACTCTAAAGCCATACGAGACGGTCCATGATACAGGCCCGTGATAGCCGTGATATTTGTGAACATCGCCCGACTGTCTCGTGATGGACGAAAATCATGACAGCTCACGATGTACATCGCGTGCGTGATGATTAGGCAAAAGAGTCCTTGGAAGGCTGCAATGATCAAAAGACCATTAGTTAAAAAAAAAAAACTAATTTTTACCAGATATGTATATACCTTATTTTTAACCAAATATAATTACTAATAAAAAAAATACAGCAAACAACAAAATTTATTTATCACATTGATGGTTCAAGCAAAAAAAATGTCGGTTACGAGGCGAAAGTATAAACCCGAGGTTATTGGTAATCTCGGCTAATCCATAGGTTTTGTTTACAAGACGAACCGATAACGCACCAACGTAATCCAAATCAACCGTTTCCAGCACTACCTTTTCCAACCCAAACGTTTCAAACCCAACCACAATTGTCCTAACCGTTTCCATGCCAATATCTACAACACGTCTCCCAACCCAAGATGCTAACCCAAGTCACATCCTATCAATTCACTTTACCTCCGGACCCGACAAACGACCAAATTATCGACCGTTTTCGTGTATCGCGAGCCGGGTATTCAAAATAATCCATATCGTAACTCGGTTCCTGATCTCGATTTGGATGAAGACATACGAGTGCAACCAACTATTCCTAGTCGTCGAAAAAATTAAAAGAAAAGGCAAACATGGGTGTGCAGCAAACTTGATCGCAAGAAGTAGGGGTGTAAACGAGCCGAGCCGAGCCTGACTAGGCTCGAGCTCTGCTCGTTATGGTTTGATGAAGCTCGAGCTCGGCTCGCTAGCAAAATCAAAAGCTCGAGCTCGGCTCGGCTCGAGGTGATTTGAGAACAATCTTAAACGAGCTCAAAGCTCGGCTCGAGATCGCAAAAGCTCGGCTCGCGAGTGTTATTAAATGGGCTTATGAAATAAGGACTTGGGCTTTGGAGGTGTGGGCTATAAATTATAAGAGATAAATAAATAATTTATAATTAGGTTTGGGCTCGTTTAGGCTCGCGAGCCCAATCGAGCTTTGTATCTAGGGCTCGAGCTCGGGCTCGATAACTAAACGGGCCATATTTCAGACTCGGGCTCGGGCTCGTTAAGGCTCGGCTCGTTCGGGCTTTTTACCCAGCCGATCCCGGGTAGCTCTCGAGCCGCTACGTGTTATTTACACCCCTAGCAAAAAGAATAGGTAACTTTGACAAAGGCCTATTTACATATTTTTGAGGATAATTTACGGGCAATAATCTAGTGTAATTAATAAAATAAACAAATATAAACTTCATATAGGGATAATAAAGATACGATTACATGTAGAATAACTCTTCATATCTTCAAAATACTTATGTACAATTTTTCTCTTTTGGTATCAGTCAGTTAAGCCCCAATCTTGTTCTTCGGTCACATGATCGAAGTCTTCGGTGACAACGTTATCTTCGGTAAGATCTTTTTTCTGTATAATATCTGTTCTTCGGTAAGATCTGTCTTTTGATAACAATGTCTTCGGTATCAGCTTGTACAAGTGTCTTGTTAACATCAATCCTATTTAATCCAACAACTATTCGAGCTTTTATCAAATAAATCAAGTTTTAACACTTAGGGTTAAGATTTTATCATATTTAAGTAATTGAGTTGAAGTTTGAGCAATTATAAAAACTTGAAAACGGTGTAAACTCAAGCTTATACAAGTGCTTTTCATTAATATGTAGACAGATAAATAAAGAACAAATTTGAAAATTCATGTCAATTACGAACATGTTACACAAGTGTGCATACGAATTAGCAATGTTTCAAGTTCGATGAAACTTTTAACCATTGTACGTACGGTACTTGCCCAAAACGAGCATGTGCATGAATCATTAGTATACATTTGAACTTTAGCCAATAAAGATATGGTACTGACGATGAGAGAATTATGAAAACGAGTGCGTTGAACGAAATGATGAACGTACATTTTGTGTCATTAATTGGACATATATACAAAACAAAACAAAAATGAAATCCTTAGCGTACTGATTTGTTTTGAATCTTGTTTGTTTAAACACATGTGATAAATGTAACTAGTACCATTATACATTTTTAAGGCAATTTTCCATTAAACAAAGCCTGCCCATAACAAAAGCGCAAGGATCTTCCAGGACTGTTCACGAGCTGACTCGAACCGAGCTGATATTTGTTAGTGCTTGGCTAGTTTACAAACCGAACCGACCTGAGCAGCTCGCGAGCCGAAAACCGAGCGATCATTTTTCGAGCGAGCGCCAAGTGAGCAACTAGCGGAGAGTAACTCAGACAAGCATAAAATTAGGATCTTTCCTTCAATGTTTTCGTTGTCGGGGTGACACCTAAGATCAAATTGTCCGTTATTGACACTAACATTGAGGTTCGAGTGTCCGAAGATGAGGCTTAGGTTAGGGTAGTGAGGCAATGAGCATACTGCAGAGAATAAGTGTCACATTGTGGCGTAGGGTGATATTAAACGATGTTTAGCAACAGACGACTAATAACATAATGAAGTCAAGACTATTATTTCATGACTTAGGGTTTACTATTAAACTTAGTGTTACATTTTTATTGGATTAAACGGACTAGTTATATTTTTACTTGTATATCTTGACCCAAATGTTATATATAAAGCTATAAATATTATTGTGATTTGGGTGTTTATATATAAATATATAAATATATACATAATAAAAAATAATAATTTATTCGAGCCGAACCGAGCCGAGCGGACATTTGCTCGTGCTTAGGGTTGTTCACGAGCCGAGCCAAAATGGACCTTTGCTCGTGCTTGGCTCATTTATAAACCGAACCGAGCTGATCGGCTCGTTTACAATCGATCTGGAACTAAGCGAGCATTGTCCGAGCGCACATTTTTTAGAGCGAGCGACGAGTGTTTTCGAACAAACATAAATTTGGTATGTTTCCTTTAATGTTCTCGCTGCCTAGTGATGACTGCGGTTCGACCGTTCGAGAATGAGGCTCTAGTTGAGGCTAGTGAGGTTCGACCGACGTGGAAGGGCTCCACGGGTATTTTTCTCGCCATCACACCGTACAGCCTAACGTGTAATAAAGCTTGTATACAATCATATTATCAATATCACACATAGTCTCTAGTTTTTTAACGGCTAATTGTTACACCTTTCAGCTATGGAATACGTGACCTCTTTCTATCTATCTAAACACGTAAAGGGTTTCCCTCTGCCACCGATCATAAATAGTTACTATATATTTTATGGCATTAGAGCATTCACAACCCATCCCCTATTTCCTTCCCCATTTTTAAAATTTAAGAAAATCTCATAAAAACTTACTCCATCCCAACCCCTATCTCCATACCTCATTCATAAAATTTGCAAAAAACCTATGTTGAGTCTCCATATATAGGGCCTTCCATACTTTTCCCATCTCATTTAATAATAATAAAATAATACAAATTGAAGGTGGAGTGGTTTAATGTTGGTTGTAAAAAAAAAGAAAATATTAATAGGTTAGGGGATATGAATGGGGAATGAGATGTGAGAGACTTTGAAAAAGTGAGAGTCAAATTTAAAAAACTAAGATTTTTCCTTAAATTATATGGTTAGGGATGAGAGACGGACTGTGAATGCTCTTAGCCTTTGAGTTGCAAATTATTTCTCCATACAAAAGTATTAACTTTATACATATTTATTTTTTATAAATCATTAACTTTACCTCTTTGACAATTTACAAAATATAAATATACTTATATTTTTATTAGGGGGAAGAGGCACTACCCGTTAGGTTTTTTAATTTTACTGGTTTTAACCAATCCTGCACTGCCACATCACTTCACTGATTTCCTTCACTGAAACCGTTTTTTAGAGGCAACACTGCACCGGTTCTTTACCCACTAATTAACTATTTTCACACATATATAATAATAATAATAATAATAATACATTTCTCACTCTCTTTCTTCTCTAAAATCACCTACACCACTTATTTTTTTAATAATACGTTTCCCACTTTCTCTCTCCTCTAAAACCAGCACGGTAAGAAGAACCCGTATTTGGTTCACGGGACCTCTAACAGCACTGGTGACGACGGTGTTACCATGCTGGTAGTGGGGTACCCTTGACTTTTTTTGGTGGCGCCCCGTCCCGGTTACATTTATATAGGATGACATAGTGTTGCATTTTTCATGGTGATTTGAAAAGAATCAAAAACCCTAATTTGAATTCGGTGACACCCCCTTTATCCTACCACCACCAGCTGTATATATAGCCAAAGATTGTAGTACACTGAGAAAAGCCTGCTGCCTTTTTTGTTTTCTTTTATTTTTACCTTCTATCTATCCATCATATCATATCAATACATAGTCTCTAAGGGGGCTTCAAAAGACCCCATTCAGTCTTTGCAACCAACCAAACAACTGGAGCCAACCCTGTGTTTTTGAGTTTCAACTCAGACCACAAAGAAACACAGTGGAGCCCCTTTCTCTCTCTCATTTTCACCATCTTTCCTTTGCCTTCTCCTGCTTCCTATCCATCTTAGAGAGAGAAAGACACCCACCCACATATACATATAGTCATATATAGAGAGAGAAAGGGTTGCAAGAGAGTTTATATATATCAAATATATATATTTATAATGCAGCAGCACCTGATGCAGATGCAGCCCATGATGGCAGCCTATTATCCCACCAACAACGTCACTACTGATCATATTCAACAGGTTTTTATTTCTTCCTCCTTATGTTTCAACCTTTTACACAATAGAATCTTGTGTCTTGTTGTTTGGTATCTATGTTCAACTTTATTATAAATCTTTTTATGTTACTTTTTTTTTTTTGGCTTTTGCCTGCCTTTTCCCTGCTTGTTTCTTCATCTGCAACAAGTTTTCTGTATACATAGACCAGCTTATTCATTAGTTATTATTACGTGTATTTGCAATTTACTGCTGTACTTTATGCAAAAGTCTTCATCTTGCATCATCTGCACAATACTGATCATAACAATAATAACTCCTGCAACAACACGTCTGCTACATCTTCCACCCTTTGACTACCAGAATATACTTTGCTGTGATTTTTTGTTATATATAATCTTTTAATATTTTTTGTTATATAATCTTTTCTTCATCAACTATAGATATATACCTTGTCCTTTGCTTGCTTTGATATAGGAGAATATATTTATACAAGTCTTGAACTTTACATACCTTTTGTGTTTCTTTTTTACCCGGCACAGATAACAAGATTTTGAACCCAACCCAAAAATATTGTGACATGACCAAGTATCAGTTTATTATTTACCAAATAAGCAGTAAATAATCTTTATGAACACCCTCAAAATTGTTATTATTCTTAAAAAAAAAAGTTAGCTAATGTTTTTAATGATAATCTTACGTGGGTTCTTTAGGGTTTCATTTAGGGTTTTGGGTATGATTTTAGATAAAATATACTAGTATCTACGTTGTTTTTTTAAACATTTGGAAAGGTCGAAATGCACCAGACCTGTTACAAATCAGTGAGATACAGGTTATCAGATTAAACTGTCCAAATTCCATAAAGTTGGATTTCAATTCCTATATTTTTGTGATTGTATAGAGTGTATATATGTATGTATCTTTATTTTTATTTAATGAAGTAAACATATTATTTTAATTTATTTTGGAATTTCATCTGCATGTACTGGTTGGGAATTAAAGAAAGTGTGTTAGCAAAGATTCTTTGTGCTTGTGTATTTTATTAGTTCCTTTGATTCATTTGTTGTCTTTTGTGGTCTAGGCATCTTATTAGCAGATTATATTACGCAAATCAAGATTAGATTATTATATCTAATTCCTTGTTCTTTGCACATGAGTTGGATACCATTCACGCTTAAGCCCCTAGTTATAAGCTATCTTTAATTTGGGCTATAAAGTATACATTCTAATTTTATAATACATGTCAGTTTTATTTAATATTTATATTGTTGTGCTTAACTTACACGAGATTGAGATTTGCTTCGGGTTATTAACTTATTATACTTTTTGGAATAATTTTTTTTAATTAAAAATAAAAATAAAAATTAAGCATTAGTTTTCTTTCGTGTAGTACTTGGATGAAAATAAGTCTCTGATCTTGAAGATTGTTGAGAGCCAAAACTCAGGAAAAATGGCTGAATGTGCAGAGTGAGTATTTCCATTAATGTTGATCATTGATTTTCATGTTAAATATTTAAATAATATGGATTTAGCCTCAACATTTCAATAGTCCTAGTTTTGTGTAATACTATGATGGATTTAGTTTATTCAAAACTTAAAATCATACGTAGACCACTTGAACACGTACATGTGCTATATGATGCTAAACGTACCCCTTATATTGAATGTACCGCGCCTATGAGTTAAAGGAAAAATAACATGACTAATTTAGTACAAGGAGAAAAATACATTTTATTCATTTAGTAAAAAATAATAGGAGGGTACATTTTTACACAACCAACCAATACACATGTGCTGCTAAACGCACCCCTCTTACGTTAAATGTCCCCACGAGTAAAAGTTACTATAACTGATTTAGTATCCCCTCTCGCAAATTTGGTGGCCCCCTATCCGAATTAAAAAATAATTTCCCTCACACACGAGAGGGTGCGTTCAATACATAGGGGTACGTTCGACACACCTATAATACAAACATACTTCAAAGCTTGGTAGCTTGATATTGTTTGATAATGACAGACATCAGGCCAAGCTTCAGAGGAACCTAATGTACCTTGCTGCAATTGCTGATTCTCAACCTCAAGCACCTAGTCTTCATTCTCAGGTAAATATTCTTCAATTGTAGCTGTATGTATCTATTCATCAATAATTGCACACCAATCAGTAACATCTAACAACTGTACTATCATATGACTCAGTATCCTCAAGGTGGGCTAATGCAGCAGGGTGGAAGCCACTACATGCAGCAGGCACAACAGATGTCACCACAAGCACTCATGGCTGCACGTTCTTCAATGATGTACAGTCAGCAGCAGTACTCTTCACTACAGCAGCAGCAAGCTATGCATAGCCATCTAGGCATGAGTTCTGGAACTGGAACCAGTGGGCTTCACATGCTGCAGACGGACAACAGTGCTGGTGTCAGTGGGGCCCACTTAAGTGGAGGGTTCCCTGACTTTGGTCGTAAGCAAGATATTGGTCACACTGGTGAGGGAAGGGGAGGGGCAGGTGGTAGCTCGGGTGGTGGTGACGGTGGCGAAACGCTCTACTTGAAGTCTCCGGACAAAGGTAACTGATATATGTGATGTATGTGTTCTATGTTAAGAGATATGAATAATTTACTTTGCTTGTTGTGATGAACTTAAATTGTGGTAGCATGTAGTTTTAAAAGTTTATGGAAGTAGTTGCTTTTATTATTAGTTATATATTTGAATATTTAATATTGTCAGGTTGACTTGGAAACTTATGATGTTGGTGTTCTTTATGTTGTGGGACAGTACTACTAGGATAATATGGAGACCTAATGTTGTGTAGATTTGTAGGTGCTTTTGTTTGTGCTTTCTTTTTAGTTTCTGTTACTTTAACATGCCACAAAGCATTGAAATTTGAAATATGCAAAGCATACAAAACTCAACATACTTTAAAAATTTCCCATTTCTGGAATTCCAACAAAGTTTAATACATCTTAACTAAATTTTTTATATGAAGATACGAATAATGTTAAATTTAGATGTAAGTTACAAAAATTACCATGTGGTAATGTCAAAATTATTTTTTGCTCATTTGTTTCAAAGATTAGGCATATGGTAAAATATTGGTAAAAAAATATGTTAAAAGTTTGTGTTCAATTGCCTTCATACACTGTTTCAAAAACAAAACAAAAGGTAGACCGAGTAAATACTCGCACTACATGAGTACATGCGTAATTTCTCAGCAAAAATGACCACAAGTAAAATTTGACAGAACCATTGCAAAGTCTTCCCTTAAGTTGTGGTACATTCTCGTGAAAACAAGGGTGTAACAAGAGCTCTCGAAATCTCTGATTGGTTCACCACTAGAAAACCAACATTTATACGCATGGTCTTGATCTAGGCCCTTGGATTTTCGAGGACGCCTGAAAGTAGGGGGCGAGTACTCTCACCATGGGCCCCTTTTTTCTTAAATCGTATATGTTTTTAGGTTATATACGTATATTGTATCTTGGGGGCCTTTTTGTTTGCTTGACCTGGGCCCTTTGATTTTCGAGGACGTCCCTGAGCATTGCCACATGCTTCTGAAAAGTAGTGTGATCTCATGAGAGCTTAGGTGCCCAACATCATATGCCTGAGGTCTGTGAGGGGGTGAGACCAACCCCGTTTCCTATTTCGTAGATTTGCTTTTGTTTTCTCATGTATTGGTTTAGCGTCGTAGATTCTCATTGATGTGTGGCTAGCCCACGAATCTTTAGCCCATTTTATTTAATTACCTTTATATCAAATGTGTGCGTTTTATCAATATGGCCAGACCACAATTTGGTGATTCATACAAACTAGGTGGTTGCCGTTGGCCGCGCGTTGCGGCGGCGACACTTAAGTTGTCACGTCATCTGATGCGTTAACCGTACGCGACAGGATAAAGTATGAACTCCAATTAACCAGGCTCATTTACGTTGAAATGTAGAATAATCCAAATTCTTACAGTTGAGTGAAAATGTATTATATTTGATCCGACTTGTTTCCAAACAATACGTGGCGTCATAAAGTATATACTACAATCAACCAGACTCATTTTCGAACTAATTTACGTCGAAACGTATTGTAACTTAAATTTATACTGTCGAATGAAAACCTGTTACATTTGATCCGATTTATTTTCAAACAAAAATTACGTCAACACGTAATCCAATTCAAAACGTACATAAAGAGACAACATTTTATAATTGACCCGATTCATTTTCATACAAAGATTATGTTAAATCGTATACGAACTCGAATTTGTACCAACATTTGATTCAGTCAAATCTGTTTAAACTAAAATTTACATCAAGAGGTAGTCCAACTCAAAATGTACGTAAAAAGAAAACATTTTATAATTGACCTGACTCGTTTTCATACAAAAATTATGTTAAATCGTAAACGGACTTGAATTTGTACCAACATTTGAGTTAGTCGAAACTATATATATATATATATATTAAAACAACGACACTATAGTAGTGTCGTTTTAATATATTTTTGCCACTAACTTTTAGGTTAATTTTATTTTCTTTCAATTTGACCACCAAACTTTTAGCTTAACTTTATTTTCTTCCAATTTGACCACCAAACTTAAACCACCAAACTTTTAGCTTTTATGATTTAAAACCTTGACCACCCAACTTTTAGCTTTTAGGATTTCAAAATTTGACCACCCAACTTTTTTAAACCTGCATTGCACTTTAGCCAAACTTTTAGCTTTTAGGATTTCAAACTTTGACCACTAAACTTTTAGCTTTTAGCCGCGGGTATTATTTTGAAGCCCACGCGAGAATAACAGTCACTTAATATTATCTTTTATGTCCACGCAACAGAAGCTCCCACAACGACGCGCGATCTTTAACGTCCACTAAACCCTCAACGCAACAGGAGCTCCCGTCGCAAAGCGCGGGGTAATAGAATCCTAGTTTAAACTAAAACATGAAAAAAAAAGAATCGGAAAAAAAGAGAAATATACAACACTTAAACTATAACATGGAAAAAGGAAAAGAAAAGAGAGAGAGAGAATGAAAAAAAGACAAAATAAGGAAAAGATGAAGGAAGGCTTCCAAAAAATGTGAACTGAAGGAGTTGAACTCGTGGTAAATGAGCCCCAAGTCTTAATGCAACACCTTATGACCAGAAAGACCAGAATCATATTTGTTTTTTTTATTCAGAAACGTAATATACATAAAGAAGGTCCAGGTCAGTGGGTTGATGTGACACCCACCGACCATGGTTTTTAGTAGTATATACAATGTCTGTGTTTTAGCATTAAGTAGTTTAAAAGGAAGTTTAATTACAAAGTTATTTTAGAAAATTCAAAAACGTAGTTCATATAACATTGGGTAAAAAACAAAATTCGTCCCCTAATGTTTTTACACAAAAACATGTCAAAAACGTAGTTCATGACAAAAACATCATGTCTCAACAATATCATTGTTTGTATGATCCTATAGCTGCTAAATTTACATTGATTGTGATATGAAGCATAGCAACTTGTAGTGCACCCCCAGATCGCGCGTCATCCTCTTTGTTTGCTTCTATTTCGGACATCCCCACCATCAATCACCACTAACGGCTACTCTTCCTGCTGTTGGATCAGATGAACACTCACAACACACAAGAATATAACTCAACAATGCTTGGCTTCTCTTATTAATTGAATTGTAAAAAGTGCATACATCAACTGAACTGGACTAAGCTATAAATAGGAAAGAAACAAACGGTAACACAAGAAACTAGGAACCTACTAACAACTTCAAACGTTCACTTATTCAAAAGGACTTGCAGAAAACCAGGACAACTTCTAACTGCTTCGAAGCCAGCATTCCATGCATGCACGTGCATGGTAACAGTTTGAATCATATTTCAATACTCCCCCTTGATTCAAACTCCATCACTCCAAGTTCACTTCTCTGCCATATGAACTTCTCAAAAACTAATGCCTTAGTCAATATGTCTGCTAACTGCTCATCTGTGGAACAAAACTCTAATACAACTTCCTCATTTGCAACCATTTCTCGAACAAAGTGATGCTTCAGCTCAATGTGTTTTGAATTATTGTTCAGAATTGGATTCTTACTTAGCTTGATGGCAGATTGATTATCACAAAACAGCACAGTAGCCTCCTCTTGTGGTAGCTGCAACTCCTTAAGAATTCTTCTTAGCCAAATAGCTTGACAAGAGGCTGAAGTAGCAGATATGTATTCTGCTTCAGTGCTAGACAAAGCCACAGTAGTTTGCTTCTTCGAACTCCATGTCACTGCTCCACTTCCCAGATTGAAAGTATGAGCAGAAATACTCTTCCTGTCATCAACACTGCTGGCCCAGTCACTATCAGTGAATCCTTGTAACTTCACTCCTGTTCCCCTCTTGTACCACAAGCCAAACTTCAATGTTCCAGCAACATATCTAACAATTCTCTTTGCTGCACCCCAATGTATTTTGGAAGGAACTTGCATGAATCTAGACACAATCCCTACAGAATAAGCCAAATCAGGTCTTGAATGGGTCAAATAGATTAACCCACCTACCAGACTTCTGTATGCTACTGCATTTGCTTTTTCAGCTTGATCATCATTCCTGAACTTCTCATTAACCTGCATTGGAACCTTTTCAGGCTTGCATCCAATCATACCAAATTTGGCAAGCAAGGACTTTGCATATTTTTCTTGAGAAAGAAATATGCCAGTACTAGTCTGTGTAACTTCTAGGCCCAGAAAATACTTTAGTAATCCCATATCAGACATTTCAAATTCACTTTTCATCTTTTCTTTAAAATCAGCAATGAGCTTAGAAGAGGAAGAAGTACAAATTATATCATCTACATATATACATACATAGATAATATGATTTGATTCTTCTCTTTTCACATACAAGGTCGGCTCATTATGACTTCTTTTGTACCCATGCTTCAAAAAATGACTGTCAATCTTTGCATACCAGGCCCTAGGGGCCTGTTTAAGCCCATACAAGGCCTTTCTTAACTTGTACACCTTGTCTTCTGCTCCCTTCACTTCAAAACCTTCAGGTTGTTGAACATAAATCTCTTCTGAAAGATCACCATTCAAGAAGGCAGACTTCACATCCAGTTGATGCAATTGCCATCCCAATTGAGCTGCAACTGAAATTACAACTCTAATTGTTTCAAATCTAGCTACTGGAGCAAATGTCTCTTGATAATCAATTCCTTGTTGTTGAGAATACCCCTTCACAACCAGCCTGGCCTTGTACCTCATAATCTCCCCCTTCTGCCCAACTTTTGTCTTGAAGATCCACTTTAAACCAACCAAGTTCTTTCCAGCAGGTAACCTTACCAGTTCCCATGTATTGTTCTTCTCAATGGCCTGAATTTCTTCTGTCATTGCAGCTTTCCATTCAGGTCTCTTGACAGCTTCTTGGTAGTTTATAGGATCACTAATGTTGAGGGCAAACTGACAAGTAGACAGGTCATGAATTAAAGTATTATTATCATAATCAACTTGTACCTCTTTAGCAGTCTGGTACACATCACTGAGAGCCTTTAACCTTGGAGATGGTGATGGACTTGGGCTAGATGGACCTTCACCACTGGTCCCCACTGTTTCATTACTCGAATTGTCAGTGTTCTCACTTGCAGAAGGTGAGGGTGGAGCAGACCCTCCATCATTATCAGCAGCATTAACAATATTTTCCATTTCAGGAAATGGGTCAACAAAAGCAGCTGTATAGCTTTTCTTATCCATCTTCTCACCCCAGTCCCATTTTGTATCTTCATGTATTTTCACATCTCTTCTGGTATAGACCTTCTTACTTCTTGGGTTATATAACCTGTACCCATCAGTCTCATTAACATAGCCAATAAACACTGCAGCTTCTGTTCTATCATCAAGTTTTCTACGACCTTGACCAGGAGTAATACCATATGCAAGACTTCCAAATACCCTGAGATGATCTACTTTGGGCTTTTCATTATACCATGCTTCATGTGGAGTTTTGTTTTTAAGTGATTTGGTGCATACAAGATTGATCAAGTACACTGCTGTGGCTACACCTTCAGCCCAAAAATAATTAGGCATTTGTTTTTCTTTAATCATACTTCTTGCTAACCCCATGACTGTTCTATTCTTCCTCTCTACTACACCATTGTGTTGTGGTGTGTAGGGAGGTGTGAGTTCATGAACAATGCCATTTAACTCACAGAAACTGTTGAACTCTTTTGAACAAAACTCACCACCTCTATCTGTTTTTAAAGTCTTTATTTGACACTCAGCATCCTTTTCTACCAAGGCTTTGAAAACTTTGAACCTACTGAACACTTCAGACTTTTCTTTTATAAAATACACCCAACACATCCTGGTGTAATCATCAACAAATAATAAATAGTAATAGCTTCCCCCCATACTTGGAACTTGCATAGGTCCACACACATCAGCATACACAAGTTCAAGTCTCTTCTTGGCTTTCCATAAGTGAGAACTGAAAGGTGCCTTGGCTTGCTTTCCAAACATGCAGCCAGAACACCCCTCAACAACTTTTACCTTTGGTAAGCCAAGAACCATTTTCTTATCATACAGTGTTTTTAAGGCACCAAGATTGTAGTGACCATACCTTAAGTGCCATAATCTTGACTCTTCATCAGCAGGTTGAACAGGTGCAGAAACTGTTGATCTTTCAGCATGACCAGCATCCATTAAGAACATATTGTTCTTAGCCACCATGACAGACATCATAATGTTACCTGTTGACTTGTTTCTAATAACACACTTGCCATCATCAAACAACAATGAATAACCTTTTCTCATTAACTGCCCAACACTTAACAGGTTGTACTCTAAATGAGGTGCATAGTACACATCACTTAGCAACCTGTACCCTCCATTGTTGATCACTATTTTAACAGTTCCCTTTCCTTCTACTGCTAAGTTTTTCTTGTCACCTAGTTTCACATTTAGCTTAAAGGTTTCATCTAGATCAACAAAACTGAACTTATTACCTGTCATATGGTTAGAGCATCCAGAGTCTAGAAACCATAGACAACTTGAAGGGTTATCACCACAGGAATGTTCATCAGCCATAAGAGCATACTCATCAGTTGGAACATATGCCATAAATAGATGCTGTTCCTCACCAGCATTCCCATCTTCCTGTCCCTCATTTTCAGCAATATTAGCATGTCCATCATCACTATACCAGCAGTCTCTCTTCAAGTGACCAAATCTATGGCAGTTGTAACACTGAGGACCTCTTCTGTCTGATGTCCTCCCTCTACCTCTTCCTCTTGTGAACCCTCTTCCTCTTCCTCTACCATAACTTGGAGGGCTCCTGTTCATGTCTTGAAAAACCTGCAGGGCTTGTTCATCAGTTCTTTCAACAGCTTTATCTTGACTTCTACTATTGATCCTCTCCTCCTGTGATTGTAATGATCCCATCAATCTCACAGGTGTGAGTGTTGACAGATCATTAGAAACTTCAATGGAAGGCACCACATAGTCAAATTTTGGAGTCAAACTCCTCAAAATCTTCTCCACAACTGTCTTGTCAGCAACGATCTCTCCATATGATCTTTGTTGACTGACAATTCCCATCACCCTGGAGAAATAGTCACCAATCGATTCTGTTTCTTTCATACAGAGATTTTCAAAATCCCTTCTAAGCCCCTGCAGCTTGACTGCTTTCACTTGAGAGTCTCCTTGAAACTCCATCTTCAAAATCTCCCAGGTTTCCTTTGCTGATGAGGCAGCAGATATCCTGGAAAATAATTGGTCATGGACTGCTTGCTGGATCACTGCCATAGCATGTGCATCCTTCTTTCTATTGGACTTCAGTCTAGCTTGATCAGCATCTGCCTCATTAACCCCACTCTCAACCATTTCCCACAAATCACGAGATCTCAGAATAGTTTTTATCCTTATACTCCAGAACTCATAGCCTTCTCCCTTGAAGACAGGGATTGGACTAGGAGCCATGGGTAAAGCATTGACTTGTTCAGCCATAGATGGTTGAGAAGATGACCTCACACACTCAGATAATAAAGAAGCACGAACGTGGCTCTGATACCACTGTTGGATCAGATGAACACTCACAACACACAAGAATATAACTCAACAATGCTTGGCTTCTCTTATTAATTGAATTGTAAAAAGTGCATACATCAACTGAACTGGACTAAGCTATAAATAGGAAAGAAACAAACGGTAACACAAGAAACTAGGAACCTACTAACAACTTCAAACGTTCACTTATTCAAAAGGACTTGCAGAAAACCAGGACAACTTCTAACTGCTTCGAAGCCAGCATTCCATGCATGCACGTGCATGGTAACAGTTTGAATCATATTTCAATACCTGCGGCCGAAGATAATCATCGCCAGTGGTCACAACTAGTGCTTGGAACTAGAATCATGTCTGCTCGGACCTAAACTTACATGACAGAGATATACTTACACATCCTTAATATTAAAATTGGGAGAAGATTTTTAGTGTTTACACATGACATTCTTTGACATCCTTTTATTAGAACTAGTAAAACTACCGCGCGCTTCGCTACGCGCTTTCGTACCAGTGCAATACCAGTGCTTGGCATAACAATCAATACGTGTTTTCCATTGATCAATAAGCAAAAAACGAAATCCCATACCGAAAACGGTTTTGTTAAGTCCGTATTGGTTGGTACTCGCATGTTATAGACACTCGACTTTGCATTACATTATAGTGTTATCAATTATCAATTAATTTTGTCTTTATCCTCTTTCTCTTCGGTCTTCATAACAAAACACAAAAACAAAAAACCTTGACCGTGTAGTTAAAAGACAAAAACAACAAAGTTGAATAGTTGATTGTGGTTATAACTTGTAATTTAATATATGTAAACTTTGTATATTAAAAAGATAAAAAATGAGTATAAATTCCGTTAATAAGAGCTCAATAGAATGTCAATTTCACCATTTCTAAAATGGAGCCATAAGAAACAAACTTTTATAAAAACACTTTGCTGAAGTCTTCATCACAAAACCATGTGCACTGAAGGCATCCCTTTCTATGTAACAAACCCCACCCCACCCCACCACAAAGCTATCACCGAAAAACAACCACCTTGCCACCACCACGGCACCACTACAACATCAGCACACACCACCTATCTGTGGCCGCCTAAGATTCTCCATTTTTTGACTCCATTGTTCTTCTCCTTCCGTCGGTGCCGGAACCGTTATCCTCAAACGGAAACTCTCAACAACTTTGCTATTCAAACGGACACTCTCTTTGTCTTCCAATACTACTATACTCTTCATCTTCTACATCATAAGGCTGGTGTAAGAAATCATAGGCCAATGGCAATACCGTAAATATCATGCTAAATATGTGCAATTGATATACTGTAGCTAAGCAGTCGCCATCTCCGGCATCGTCTGTGACGACGACCATCGTCATCATCGATTTCTACCATTCCCACTCCCTAATTCTTCGATCTGCAGGTGCTCGAAGCTGTTGCGCCGGCGATAACAATCGCTTATCAGCCCATCCAGATGTGATGATGTTTGTGAGTCTCTGTGTGTGCGTGAGAGAGAGATAGAGAGGGGAAGCAGGTCGATATTGTGTGTGCGAGAGAGATAAAAGAGATAGATCATTTAAGAATAAAATAATAAATGATTGAGAAGATTGGACCGTTGGATCAAAAACGGACGGTAGATATACACGTACTGTTCTTAAGGCAAGACAGCCTTTAATTATACTAGTAGTGTGCCCGCGCGATGCGGCGGGGAACATAGCTACTTTTACCAGTATGCATGGTTCAATTCAATTATTAGGCTCAACCAAAACAAAAGTCAACGGTTAAATAATCTTATTAACCGATCGGTTAATTGATTCTGTTTATTTGATAAGATTGTCGTTTTTCAGTCCTAAAAGTTAATTTGTTAATAACCAAAACTAAACTTTGGCCAAAGTATAAGTGTACTAAATCATGGGCTTAGTGCCCCATCTTTTTGGGGCCCCATTCTATGATGTTTATGTTATATTTGTATCGAATTTGTTTATGTTGTATTGAATCGTAGATCGTTCCAAAAAGAGGCAACAAGGTTAGGTTAAAAATGAAAGCGGGAAAGTGAGGAATGGAAATCGAATCAAATTGTGTAGTAACGATGAAAGGTCGTATACTTGAATCGTAAAATCACGATCATCAAAGTCCAACTATCTTCTGTTGCATTCTTTTACTGTGGTCTCTGTTATGCTAAAAGAGCCTAAAATTTAAAATTCGTTTTAGGCCCCTAAAATGGTCGAGTCGGCCCTGATAAATCACATAATACATCAACTTTTTAAAATTACAAAAAAATATTAGCATTACTATACTCAAATTAAAGAGAATAAAATTCTCGTTTTTAAGATAATTTTTTTAAAAAAAAAAAGTTAACCAATGAAAAAATTATGGTCATTTAAAAATCATGGGGGTAGTTTCCTTAAAACAAGAGAAAACATGTAACTATTATTTTTCGTCTAATCCAGTTCGTTTTCAATCCAGTTATTACTTAAACCTATCATATTATATGAAAAACTACATCAATACTATACTCAAATTAAAAAGAATAAAATGCTCGTTTATATGGTGTAATAATATTAAGAAAATATTTACGCTCGAAAAAGTTATGGACGTTTAAAAATCATGGGGGTAGTTCGTTAAACTAAGGGTGCAAAAGTGTAAATAAACAAAAGTTGAGCAAAGATGAAAGACAATGTGTAAGTATTTTTTAAAAGACATGTTTGCCCTAAAAATTAGTTAATATCTTCATTGTGTTTTGTACTCTAAGCAATATACTTGTAAAACTTGAATTTTAAGTGATCATTGGGAAATGTATTATAATAAAGTTTAGATGATTTCAGTTTTTTTTGTTTTTTTTTCTTAGTTTTCGTTTCGGTTATTGCTTAACCTAACATATAATTTTTTTAAAAAAATTAAAAACTATTACAATACTATACTCAAATTAAAGAGAATAAAGTGCTCTTTTATACGGTGTAATAATATTAAGAAACTATTATCGTCTGAAAAAGTTATGAACGTTTAAAAATCATGGGTGGTGGTTAGTTAAAATAAAGGTTCAAAAATGTATTTAGTATTTAAATAAACAAAAAATAAGTAAAGTTGATGGGCAAATATGTAAGTATTGTATAAAATTATAATATAGTATAAATAGATAAAGGGGGAAAATTGTAACTAATAAGGGGTATATGTGTAACTTATGTTTGAAAAGACATAAATACCCTTAAAAAGTAGTTATTATATGCATTATGTGTTGTACTTTAAGCTTTTGTAGTTGTATTACTTAAAAATTAAGAGGTCCTTGTGAAATGTTTTATAAGATAGTATAGATATAGAATAAGAATTCATCGAGATTTTAATAAATACAATAAAACTTCAACAAGATATAGATATACTTACCTATCGTACAATCCCCTTTTAAATCAGGACCAGCATCAATAATTTGTGGTGTGTATGAAATATAAATTATAGGAAAATTGGATTTTAACACCTGAACTATTGATTATTGGCCGCTGACACACTTAACTACAAAATTGTTCACCACCACACTCTACTTTCAACTTCTTGGCCTGTGTCACCCTTGGACTAACCATGGTTAGTTTTTTTGCTGACGTGGCCATTTTTGCTGATGTGGCATCAGCAAAAATGGCCATATCAGCAAAAAAGCCTTACCATGGTTAGTCCGAAGGTGATACAGACCAAGAAGTTGAAAATACAGTGTGGTGGTGAACAATTTTGTAGTTAAATGTGTCAGCAGCCAATAATTAATAGTTCAGAGTGTTAAAATCCAATTTTCCTAAATTATATTATATATAATCTTAATAAGCATGGTCGGTGGTTGTCACATCAAGTCACCGACCTTGATCTTCTTTATGTATATTGTATTTCTGTTTGAATAACCAATAAGGTTCTGGACTTTCTGGTCATAAGATGTTGCATTAAGTCTTGGTGCTCATTTAACCCCAAGTTCGATTCTTTGAGAAGACACATTTTGTAAGCTTCCTCCCCTTTTTCATCTTTTCCTTATTTTGTCTTTTTTTCATTCTCTCTTTTTTTCTCTTTTCCTTTTCCATGTTTTAGTTTAATTTTTTTATATTTCTCTCTTTATTTTTTCTATTCTTTTTCTTTTCTTCATGTTTTAGTTTATAGTTTCGACTAACTCAAATGTTGGTAGAATCGGGTCAATTAAAAAATGTTTTCTTTTTACGTACCTTTTGAGTTGAACTACGTTTTGACGTAAATTTTAGTTTAAACAGAATCGACTGAATCAAATGTTGGTACAAATTCGAGTCCGTTTACGATTTAACATAATCTTTGTATGAAAATGAGTCGGGTCAATTATAAAATGTTTTCTCTTTATGTACGTTTTGAATTGGACTACGTTTTGACGTAATTTTTGTTTGAAAATAAATCGGATCAAATGTAATAGGTTTTCATTCGACGGTATAAATTTGAATTACCATACGTTTCGACGTAAACTTAGTTCGGAAACAAGTCTGGTCGATTGTAGTGTATACTTTATGATGTCGTGTATTGTTTGAAAACAAGTCGGATCAAATATAATACATTTTCACTCAACTGTATGAATTTGGATTATTTTCATTTCGACGTAAATGAGCCTGGTTAATTGGAGTTCATACTTTATCCTATCACGTACGGTTAACGTGTCAAATGACGTGCCACCATCGATAAACAATTTAGGTGTTGCCGCCGCAACGCGCGGCCTACGGCAACCATCTAGTGATATCTTAAAAACAATGGTCGGTAGACCATAAAAGACAAAAAAATGACAAAAATACATTAGCAACTCTTCAACTTTAGAAATTGATATTTACACCCTTACACTTTTAAAAAACTTTATAAAATGTCATTTTCACCCCCTGGAGTTCTAACTTTTCAAATTTACCCACAGTATTTCATTATTTACGTTAAAGACAAAAAAAGTATTTTCTCACGTGGTTATTATTGTGTATGTGTCGGTATAAATTCACATTTCGACTTAAATTTATTTTTAAGTATGTTTTTTTGTTGGTCTACGTTTTGTCGTACGTGTTGGTATAAATTCATGTTTCGACATAAGGTTATTTCTAGAACGAGTTTGATCAAATATAATTAGGCATGTAACAAACCGCATGAACACAAACATATAATCGACCATATTTTTTTGTCTGTGTCGTCCATTAAGAAAATGGACATGTTCGTGTTCATTCAAGTTCATGTGTTTAAAACCTAAACAAACAATTCATGAAGGTAAACGTACACAAACGTATAAAAAATTTAAATGGGTATAACTGAACAGACATAAACGAACACAAATGAATGTAACTGATCAAACATACACGGACATAATTTAACATTAATGAACAAGTCCAATACATTACAATTAATCCAAACACACATCTAAATTAGGGCTCATACATACTAATAATAAGTAGTTTTTTTATATACATATTAAATGTGTGATCAATTTTTAACTGATATGCTAATATAAGTTGTTAGAAAAAGCCCATTTTATATTTATATTTTATAAATACAACTACTTGTGTACTTATAAAAATTTAAACAAACAACCATAAAAAACGAACTTAAACAAACGTAAATAAACATAAATGAACGTTCAAGAACATAAATGAACTAACACAAAGTTTGTTGATTTAATTAAACGAACGTACATTTCTTTGTTTGTGCTTGTTCGTTTATTAAATAAACAGACTCTCCGCTGAACAAGTTCATGAACAGTTCGTGAACGTTCGATTTGTTTACATGCCCAAATATAATACGTTTTCATTCTTATTGGATATTAGTTGGTCTACGTTTGTTACGTAAATTGTGTTCAGAAACCACTCGACTCAAATCTAACACGTTTTCATTCGACAATGAAAACTCGAGTTACCTACGCTTCTAACGTAAATGGTGTTCGGAAACAAACGAGTCATCCCAAATATAAAATGTTTTCATTCGGCAGTATAAAATCAAGTTATTGTACATTTCATATTGTTAATGCATTACATGATGTGTCGTCGCCTATAAACAACTTAGGCATTGCCGTCGCAACGCACGACCTATGGCAATCATCTAGTTTATATATAAATAACTAGTTATTTTTTATAATAATGTGTACTATATATCATAGTTGTAAAAGTTGCTAGCTAGGTGTTGTCAGATCGATCGACCAGGTAGCAACGAGTACACGAGTCACGACCTAGGCGGAAAGTACTCGGACTTGATAAATTCTAAAGAGATTTATTTTCAAGAAATTATATATATGTCAAATATCATAAATTTATTAATATTTATAACAAAATCTATGAAGATCAATATATATTAAAAGAATACTTATTTAAATATTAAAGTATTTCAAAAGTTGATATTCAGATGCATCTCCGGCAAAAATAGCGAAATCCAACAACAATTGGTGAAAATAAAGAAAATCGGTGAAAACGGCAAAAAATATGAGTTGACCGACTTGTTGGAGTTGAAACGACTAGCTCCACCGAGTTGAAGAAAATCGCATCAACACCCTAATAACAACTGAGTACTCATCCGGCTAGACCGATTTTTACAACTAAACTAAATACAAAATTTCAGGCTCTATATAACTTATAAAAGCTATAAAACACTTACTCCCTCCGTCCCGTTTTAAATGTCCCACTTCCAAAAACACACATTTTAAGAAATTTTTTGTTTGTATGTGGTAAAATGACAATAATATCCTCAAAAGTGGTGATTGTGTTTTGTCTTTTATGGGCAAAACTAGAAATTACATTTCCATTTTTGGAAAGGGACATTTAATTTGGGACAAACAAAAAAAGGAAAGGAGGACATTTAAAATGGGACGGAGGGAGTATAAAACTTAAATCTGTAGTTTTTAAACTTCGTGGGCTTACTACTACTTTTTTTTTTGAATGGCAAATTTCCTTTATTTCAACCACAATGTGTCACCTTACAAATTACAATCCAACATCTAGCAAGATGCTAGATATATATTGCAGAATCAAAAATGCCCAACCCAATGTTACAATTATCCCCTTAACCAGAATGAATATCAATCTAAATTAGAAGTCAAAGGAGCACCATTTCGCCCAATCCCATGTGATCTCTTTTGCTCTGTTTGTTATCCATAAGAATGATTGTGCCTTAATTTCGCCTAGTAGTTCGTCCAAATTTACTCTTCTTCCACGAAAGATTTTGTTGTTTCTGCCATTCCAAATAACCCAACAAGTAGTGAGAATGGTCGCGAAAAGCGCTTTTTTCTTCGCTAGCAGGCACAGCTGACCCCCTCCCTCTACTTTAAGCTCTAGTGGACTTGACACTACTAGAAAACTGAGCAATTGCGACCGCATTTCCGGTCGCAAAACGGTTGCAATTGCCCTTTTGCAACCGTTTTACGACTGGAAATGTAGACGGAAAAACACTCGACGCAAATGCCCTATTGCGACTAAGTTGCGACCGCTTCTACTTTTTGCGACTCGGATTTCGCGACTGTTAGAATGATCGCAAATATTGCGACCGCTCCACTTTGTTTTGAGACGATCGTGTTGCGACGTTTTTGCGACCGCATAAATTGCGACTGTTTTGTGACTGCTTGCATTTTACAAAATTGCGACCGTCTTTGCGGTCGCAAAATGTATTTTGTATTATTTTTTTAATTAGTTTTTAGCCATATGCTATATGACCTGCTTCTAATGTCATATTTTTTAAATTTAAGCATTTATCAAATTTTCAGAATTATATAAAACATTCAACTTATAATATCCAATACCCGAGTTATCATAACAAGATACATATTCAAAAAATGGAGATGTCAAAAAGCTACGCAGCTTCATAGTATCCGTATTCGTTTTCTACCTACGATAAGTCAAACAGAAAAAGTTGGTTACAAAATAAAAAAGAATGTGTAGTCTTATCTACACATGATGTTAAAAGTTTGATCTTTACTTGCCTGAGCTAAGATAATGGGACCTCCCTGTGATGCGAAAAACTTATCTTTCTTCATCATATTCACAATTAGCGTTGTGAAGTTTTGCATGTAATGCTGCATTTTCCACAAAAAAGGACACATTTACATTTACAAAAGAATACATTATTATTCAGTTTTTCCTAACAGAACAATGCTACGGCCTACGGTGGATGTGAAAGATTACTGTGAATGTAAAGAATTATAAATTTGTAATCTGTTGATCATAGAAAGTGATAGTTGGGTGCTTTACATTTATCTCAATAAGCCGATTTCTCATGAAATTTAGAAGAAAACAATACCAATTGCTCACCTTGAAAGGTTCATTGTCGGTTCTGAAGACAGTCCCAGGCACATAATGTAACCAAACAGGTATACCGCTGAATATCATAACGGTAAGTCATTAGTCTTGAACTTTTAATTTTTAAAGCATAAAAAACTGAACATTGAAATATAATTGAGAAACAATAGTCATGGACACACCCAAAGTTCCATTCTGCAGCAACGAATGGGCCAATCCGAAGAATCAAACGCATACCGGCATCCTGAACTATCTTCACAAATTTGGGTAAATCATACCTTCCACCAAAGTAGTACTAACAAAACCACACGAAGAAAACACAAAACGAGTAATCAGTCAACATTCAGACAATCCAAACGAGCAATTTGACTTTTTGAGAAAGTCAAGGTTAGCTCATTTTGCAGTGTGTAAAGGTTTAAAATGCCACTCACATTGCCCATTCCAAAATACGTATGTTTCAATCAGTCTACGCCTCCTTCTTTTGCAGTTTTTACCAATCCAGGCCACATCTATTAACAACAGAAAGTTGTATAGCTATGTAATTAGTACTTAAAGTGTATCAATATTTCATGGAATCATGTAAAGTTTATTGGGCCAATCGGGTTAAAAGTGCATTCTTATTGTATAAAACCTCCTACATCTGTTTGTTCAAAAATTATTGTATTATATAAATTTAACATTATTTTAGTAATCATATTTGATGACACTTCATAAAAAAAGTATATGTTTGGACAAAAAGAGTCCCAGCCAACCCAACCCAACCCATATGTAAAAGTTTTATATATTCATAATATTTTATATATCATATTATTTTCCAAATTGACAGGTAGTCCGTTTGACTTTGAAAGTCAAACTTTTTATATGCAATAGTTAGTCAGTAGTTTGAGATAAATCTGCAAGTCCATTTTTCTGATGTAAACACTTTTTGTTACATATTTAATTTTTCACAATCTTTAAACACAGACCTGTATATCCAAAATAAACATAGTTTGTTTGACTTTTGGAGTCAAGCTGTACTTTCCTAATGCAGTTTTATGAGTTCTGTCATATGATATAAGGACCAAAACGTTAACACATTTGATCAGCACATATATTTCTAAAGGTATAGAAGAATATAAGTTATTACCATTGACCAACAAGATGAGAGCACAGTAATTTTTTTACCATAAAACAATTAGAAGTTGCAAATATATTTCGACTCGCAGGTTTAACATATTGTTGTCTCTTGAACTATCTAACAATCATTAAGTGGATAAAAAAAGTTCAACTGCATGACATAAAGAAGCAAGTGATCATAACGTACCTCCAATGCTGCACGAGAGATGAGGTTCTCTATCAATGAAAGGGTGAAAGATCCATCCAATCAATCGACCTCATCCAATGCAGTCTAAAGTCAAACCATCGTACTAATGAACTCATATTTAAATCGAAGCTTCCATCATCGAGTCAACCCCTTTGACTTTACCCGTAACAAGAATATCATACGTTCTATCATCAGGTACAAGACCTCTATCTAGCATCTCATCGTGCAATTTAAAAGCCTCTTGCAACTTTCCCTCCCTAAAATACCCTCCTATTAACGAGTTGTAAATAACTACATTAGGAACGATACTCTTTTTATCCATCTCTTTTTATCCATCTCTTCCTACATTTTATTCAAATCAAGTACAGCACTAACGAACTAACACAGTTTTTCTAATAACATATGACGCACTAAATCTTCACTAAATATTTTACGATTTCAGAAGTATTGTGTTACGCGTTTTCACACCTTATCCAACCCACCGACTTTGTCACCTCTGATACAATTAAGTCAAAATCTTTCAAGATCAAATTACATACTGCTCTGAGTACATTCCACATTATTCCCTTACACAGGATGAACCACTGCAACGATTTCACTGGGTGACACATCATTTGCATAAGTTTCAGGTTCATCAGGTAATAGCTGCAAGAATACATACAAGTTTATTTAGAAGAAATAATAAGATAAGATAATATAATTCAATGAAATACAGACTAACATAAATGGCAATTTGTTTGGATGAACTAACCGATTCTTTTCCCAACTCACGACATTGCCTTGAATTTAATATCTCAATTGAGGATGGACATTTCTGATGTTGCTTCTCGATTTGGTTATTCCATTCAGAGTCATCAACCGCTAAACACTACAAAATAATTTTGTTTAATAATAGGTTGTCATACAAGTTTGATAATACCAAATTCCTAACCTTTCCAGAATCAATGACATTTATCGGTATTGATACAGATTTTCGCAAATCAAATTTCGGATTTTCCTCAACAGATTCAAGGAGGCAGCCATCTTTTTCTGAGATGTC
Source organism: Ambrosia artemisiifolia (assembly GCA_032199755.1). NCBI lineage: Eukaryota > Viridiplantae > Streptophyta > Magnoliopsida > Asterales > Asteraceae > Ambrosia > Ambrosia artemisiifolia. The sequence continues at coordinate 6,377,524 of CM063517.1, forward strand.
AATGATCAGCTGCTGAAGCTACAGTGAAACATGAGTATCCAAAGGGTGACAGGAATCCACCATTTCGGTCTTTTTCATACTTTATGGCCTCATTATATACTCTTCTTCTAGAGACAACTCCAAGCTGAAGGACAGGTCCAAAAAGAAATCCAAACGAAGCTCCTTCACGGGTTTCAGCATTACGTAATCTTTCATGCAATCTGTAATCATAAGCAACCCAAACTGATACTTAATTTGGTTGCAAAAATCACAGTAAGTATAGGAATGTATACAAATATCAGTTCTAGAATATCAGTAAACTACATACTCCTGCCAGTCATCCCGTGCGGTACCCTCAAAATATTTTAAATATGCAGCCAACACATTAAGCACATCACTAGTTCCACCTCCAACAAAATTTCCATATATGAGACGGATAACCACCAAACGAGCCACCAGCACCATGAGACCTGGATCCAGAAGCTGAACCCAAAGCCGGAGGCGTAGAAGACTCCCCTTTCTTCTTGGGGTAAGCATTCTGTTGACCCATGCCTGGTAGAACGGAGGGAACACCCCCGCTATTTTTATCCTAGCAATGGCGCATTGCCAACACCAGCATTCAACCCACCCGATGCACCAGCATAATAACTCCCTAACGGCCTAGTCCACCTTGCGCACCACCAACCCCACCCACTTACCCTAAAGAAGCATAAAACGGACTCGCTGCAAGTAACCCCACATTCGCATTCAACAACCCTCCATACATAGAATTCAACCCCAGCTGTGCCTGATTCAACAACGCAAAATTCTGATTCGAAGCAACTGTAGCCATCACCTGCGTATTCACTTGTCCAACAACCGGACCTGAAACCGCAGCCTTCGCAGTCTTATTCTTCCCATCACTAGCCGCCTTCTGGCAATGAAACTGATAATAATAATATTATACACAATTTGAATTGAAACATCAACTGTTGTATTTAACATAACAAAATATAACCAAACAAACCTTATAGAAGCTGTGCGACTTGACGCCGATTGAAACCTAATCTGGGAGAATAATCCGAAAAAAACCCTGAATCAGTGAGACTCGATGCCGGTTGAAGCTAAGCTCAAATAATAATAAAAAAACCCGAATCAGTGATACTTGACGCCAGTTGAAGCCTAAACTCAAAGAATAGTAAAAAAAATCTGAATCAGTAAGACTCGACGACACTGATTGAAGCCTAAACTGAGAGAATCATCCGAAAAGAACCTAAATCAGTGAGACACGACGTCGATTGAAGCCTAAACAGAGAGAATAATCCAAAAAGAGCTAAAATTACAAGAATCGATGAATTACATATAAATTAACGATGGGCGTAATTACAACATAACAACAAATAAACCCTAACGATTTCTCATAACTCATAAGATACAGGATTCAAACGGAGTTAATATAAAAGCAAACCCTAACACAAATTAAAAGCCCTAAGATCGAATAAAAACAGGAAAGAGGTAAACATATCCAATCAATGAACAAATCAAATGATTGCCAGAGGATGAGTAATATTATTATACCTTTTGTGCAACCTGCGTTTCTGTTGCAATTGCCATGAGAAATCCAAGGATTCTAGAGAGAGAAAACTAGAGAGAGATAAGGAATGAAGGCAGAGTAACGGTTTAGGGTTTATTTGTTAATTTATAGATCAAATGGTGATGGTGCCTAAAATGTGAGCCCTAACAGAAACACAAGCTGTTAAAGAGGGTGATGTACGATAATAGTGATGCAAATGGTGTAAAGGATATTTATTATATAATGTGGGGTAAATATTGTAAACTGTGAAGGAGCCTATGCGAGCCTAATTTTTTGTTTATTATCGCGACCGCCAAGACGGTCGCATAATAAGCGATCGGAAAGCGGTCGCAAATCCCACAATGTTGATCATATTTTAAGATTTTACAACTTTTTTGTGACCGAAAGTAATCGGTCGCAACATTTGTAACTATTTTGCAACCGTTTTATTGTCAATTGCAAATATTGCTACTAATAAGAGATCGGTCGGAAAATGATTGCCAATTTCGCGACCGTTTTTAACAGTCGCAAATTCTGGTTGCAATTGCTCATTTTTCTAGTAGTGTGACATGCTCTCTTCGGCCCTATTGAAGACCTGGTCCTCCATTAAATTTATTACATTTAAACCAATCTTTATAAAAAAAGGGGAAAAAAAAGAATAATCTTCGATGAGAAGTCATTTTTAACAATTACCGTGGAAGGCAAATACATACATAATCAACCTCAATACATAACCCAAGTTACCCAACAATTACCATGATGTAAAAATACGACAAAGTTTAGGGTTGAATGGCTACTACTTTTGTCTTTGGTAAGTTTTCAGTTAACTACTGGCCCCATCATCTATCGTATTCATGTGTATACATATTGTGGATGTAGGTATCTATAGAGGTCATGAGTCAGTGGTCCACCAGGTTTAGTGGCCGCCTCTCGTTGTCCTTCTCTATGTGTCAACATCTTCATTTGTGTTAAAAACAAACTTTGGTAGCTAGCCTTGGCTCAACCTCTTCTAAAACACCATTAATAGTGTTTGTGCTAGAAGTGATTAAGATGGGCAGTACGTAGACCAACCACAACTTAATTAGTAGACTGATATGGTTATTTTAGATTTTAAACCTTTGAATTTGAAGAGTTGTAACTAGGGGTGCAAACGAGCCGAGCAGCTCGCGAGCTACTCGAGATCGGCTCGGTAAAAAGCTCGAACGAGCCGAGTCTTATCGAGCTCGAGCCCGAGCTCGAGCCTGAAATAAAGCTCATTTGATTATCGAGCTCGAGCTCGAGCCTTGAATGTAAAACTCGGTTGGGCTCGTCGAGCCTTATCGAGCTTTGCTTATTGATGTCAATTAACACTATATAGCCCAATTGTATTGCAACCCAGACATTAACTAAGTTATTTTGGGACTTGGACTTCTTAATTGTCCTAAACGAGCTCATTAATTGTCCAAAACGAGTCCTTAATAGTCAAAACGAGCTCCTAAATGGTCCAAAACGAGCTCGAGCCGAGCTTAGGCTCGTTTAAACTCTTACCACATACGTTTTGATCGAGCTTTCGAGCCGAGCTCGAGTTCTTAACAATACTATCGAGCCGAGCTCGAGCCCAAAATACAAGGCTCGAATCGAGCTCGAGCTCGAGCTTCTGAAAATTGTAACGAGCCTAGCTCGATAATGCAAGGCTCGAGCTCGGCTCGGCTCGTTTGCACCCCTAGTTGTAACGTTTCAATACCAATAAAGCCCGAAATTATTTTACTTTTGAAAAAACTTTATTTCTTAAATATTACTCATTACCTTATTCTTTAGGCATTTAACCACTCCGTAAAGTGGTTATTGCAAGTCTTTCTTTATACTATCAAGGTATGTAAATGAATCAAACAGTGAGGGAATTGTTTGGCAGAAAATTTCTTTTATATTCGTTCATTTAATAACGAACATACTATACACACTACACATGTTCCTTTTATTTATTTACACTTGTGAACATTCGTTTATATGTGTTAAAAATATTATATTTTTTTAAACTATGTCACTTTCATATATTAGAACCAAATTCATTTTAATTTTAACGGTGCTTTTTTTACCAATACTAAGGATGGATTGATGATAGTGATTGGCATGTGATGTTGTAAAGCTTGTATTTAACTCAATATTCGAATCATCTAATAGTATTTAGAATTTAGCCAAGACTTAACTTACATTATCCTAAATTACTTTTAACATTCTTGAATGTAAGAATGACGGTCCTTAATTAGACTATATTGGATATTTAAATTTATTTTAAGATGGTGTTCTTATGCTTAAAAAAAACATAAACGACACCAACACTAACAAAGAAAATTCGTTCTTTTAAGTGTCCGTGTTCATTTGCTTGTTCAGTTCAAGTTTAACAAATAAACACGAACAATCCTTGTTTAGGTTTGTTCGGTTTATGTTTGTTCGTTTAGTTAAAGTTAAATTACAAACGATATCAAAACAATAACTTAGAGAGTTTAGTAGAAGAGAACGTAATATTTATATATAACAATGAGGCCATAATGGAAATTTTATAACCTCAATTCTCGTAAACATGACAATGCCAACACGATCACACAACTTGTTGGGTTACACATGTGTGTGATCTTGCCAAATAACTATCGATTTCGATTCCACTCAGCAATCTCTTCCCATGAGTAGCCATCAATCCCAGCTTGTGGATTCATATGTGTATTTCCATAATCAAAGAACGGGCGCGCACTTTCTCTAGTAGTTGTGTTGTTGTTAGCGGTCGTGTTGGTGGCATGGATGGTGTTGGGATTAGAATACATACTATAAGTTGTTTCGTTTGCATTGTGACCGGTAAAATGTTGAACAATTTCTTTGAATTGAGAAGGGCTCTTCGCTTCAACCAAAACCGGACTCGAAATGTACTTCACCTTTACACTCTTGTCATTAGCTTCTGGTGTTGGATTCTTACCCGAAGCTCTCTCCCCATTGTTTTTGTTCATTTTGTTCAAGTGGAAAAAGAGAATATGGTGAGTAAGAATAAGATGAATATAGAACGTGTGGGGGGTTTAAATACATGTCTATGGTGCCAAACAGTATATGACTTTTATTGCATAAGATATAAACAACACACTTAATTAACGGTATGGTTTCTGGATTGGGTTAAAAAAAATGATGTCATGTTACTCATGTATGAGTAGGGTACAAGTGATTAATGCAAGTTTTAAGGTTCAATGAACCTTCGTAGAATGAGTAATGAAAAGGACAAGATGAAAATTTGTTTATTATTGACTCAACAGAAGTGGCTTCGAGGATGCAAGTGAAGAATTAACGGTTATGATTTATGAAAGATAAGTGGACATGGATTTTGAAGCAATTATAAATGATAAGAAGATACCAAGAACATGTAGATTTTGCTCTCATATCACTAAGGTTAAAAAGTCTAGGCAAGAAGGCTGTAGGAAGGTGGAAATATATATGGCTGCTTAATTTGAATTAATTAAAGTTTATTTTGTACCAGCTGCTCCATTTTCTTGGTTCAAGGGTGACATTTACCTATCAGTAGGAATACGTAACGAAATGAATCACTTTATATGTATAGAAATTAGTATCTTTTTCTAGTTTTAAATTACTGATTGCGGAAATGAGTTTACCCATGTGCTCAATATGTCATATTCAAATGGTTTTTTTGGTTAAAATAAAAATCGTTCAAAAACAAAATTGATGAAATTGGGAAAAGGTTAAGGTTCATGTTGATCGCATATATTGAGCTAAACTTGTGACAAATTAAAGTTATTTTATTTATTACTATATATAAATTTCATCAAATATGTACGATTGAAATTAAGATCTATGTGAATGCACGACTATACAACCTATACATCTATACCCTATTGATACTCTTTCAAAGATCTAACCTAGGCCAAGGCTAAGGGGGGTGGAAGGTTACAAGGCCCACCTTTTTGGGAGCATGAAATTTATTTTTAGATTATACATATTTAAAAACAAAAACCTATAGCTAAAAGTTATATTATATTGGGTAGGGTTCCTATAGGAAAATGATTTTGTATATGAAGTGTTTTCAACCATTGTATTTAAAGATGGATGATGGAGATTAAAAGTCTGGATGTACTTCAAATTTAATTAATATATTATAGAAATTCATGGTAAAATTGTGAATATGTGTTTTGAATGGGGGTATCAATTAGAGATGAGCATACAAGGCCGAATACCGACACCGTCTCGTCCCGTCCCGATCATGTACCGAACCGAGGGTGTTCGGTATCGGTATCGGTACTGTGTTTTGAGAATTTTCGGTATCGGTTTTTTCGGGATCGGTATCGGTTGGTACCGATACCGTCCCGAGCTCATCCCTAGTATCAATGTCATTTTATGCTAAACTTCTAGAAACATTTTTAATGCTTTCCTTATATTATGGTTCCTCTCTCTCTCTCTCTCATCATCATTATTATTTGCCATAATCATTCTTAAGCAACATTCTTAATTATTATTATTTACTTCTAGAAACCTTTAATGTTTTCCTTATATTAGTGATGATATAAAACACAATAAAATGTTGATGTTTAGTGATTAGATAAAATACAGTATAATGTTCATATAAAACACTATTTAGAAGCTAAAGTGTTATGGCTTACAAAAATTGACTTTGTAATTTTGTGATGTAAAACATAGTTGTAGGTTCATATAAAAATACAACACTCCTGATGTTAGCCTGTGATGAAAATGATATCTAAAACACTATTGATGTTATTATAAAACACTCATGATAAGTATAAACACTACTGATGTTATTATAAAAACGTAAGTCTCAAAAAAATTGATTTGTGTAGGAAGTGTAGAAAAGATTTATAGTCATATGATCAACTTTTGAGATTAAGAGCATTTAAGACTTTTTCATCAATTTTTATTTTTCCAAATCCCACTAATTTAGCACATTCAAAACAAATCAATTATCTAGTCATTTACTCATTCAATATCAACAATTGGAACGGAAGGACTCCTCTAAAATGTAAGTTATTGATATGGCAGACTGTGCGGAAACCTCTTCCTACGAAGCAAGAGTTGCAGAAACGAGGAGTTAATCTAGCCGATGATACATGTCTGTTATGTAATGAAGTTGCAGAAACAGTGACTCATCTCTTCACAGGTTGCTGGTTTGCCTCAGAGGTTTGGTCAAGGATCAGTTGTTGGTGCTGTATGCAGCCGATTATCTTGTTTGACATCGATGATTTGCTGCAAATTTCGACACCGAACAAATAATAAAGCCAATCGGAATATGATCAGGGGTATTATTTACACAGCCATATGGTGTATTTGGAACGAGCGGAACGCCAAGGCTTTCACGGGTAAATGTAGGCAAGCGGTTGAAGTCGTTGAAAACATAAAATCGACCACGTTTTTCTGGGTTCGTCATAGATCTAAACTAAAAGTAAAGAACTGGATTGATTGGTGTAAATATCCTCTAGAATGATGTAATCTCGTTTTTGTGTCCTTGGGTCCCCTTTTTGTGGACGCTTGTGGCGTTGTGTTTTTGTGGTTAATGAAATTTATTTTCCAAAAAAAAAATTAGAGAAACAATGCACAGTTTAAGATATATATTTTCAAATAAAGTAAACTAGTTCTGCACATTTAATTAAAGCATGTGTTTCTACAGAACCACCTTTACTCTTTAAAACCATTTTCTTTTACTTGAAGAAAACACGACAAGCTGAAAGATTACAGCACTCTACCTCTCTCTCAGATCTAACCAACCACCGCCTCTGATGTCCAAATCCGACCATCTCTGCACATCCGGTCTAAATTGATCAACCGGACGAACGCTGTCTCCGGTTCACGTTCCAACCCACTAATAAAAATTTGGCCCCTCGAAATCACGGGCCTCGGCCGGGGGTGGGGTGCGGCTCGCCCACCCCCAAGGCCAGCTCTAGGAATGATCTTAGGTACAATCCTAGCAGGGTGAAAATTGTTTAACTTTTGCTAATGTTAGGATAATCCACTTGGTGGAGGCTTATATATGTTAGAGGAGGGGTCTTATGTTCAAATCTAGACAATAAGGTATTTGGTGTAAAATAAGTGAAGGTAACATTAGCCGTTAAAAAGTTGGTTATATGGCATTTTATCATCCAATATTCCAATATAAGGATTGTTTAACTCATGCTTTAATTAATAAGGGGCTATTTGGTTGATTAAGTGCTGAATCATTAAGATGGTCTGAATGGTTAAGAGACTCTGAATGATTAAGAGCTGAATCATTCAGCATCCCTTATTAGCTTAATGGTTCAGCACTTAATCATTCCATTCAGATGCTGAAACAAACAGTCTGAATGCTGAATGATTCAGCCTGAATAGTTAAGAGGCTGATTAAGAGGCTACCAAACAGCCCCTAAGACTATATTCATTCAAAGTACTTAGCAAAAAAAATTTGTTAATCCCTTCACAAATTTGGGTGTTGGAATATAAGTTGAGTCGTTGAGATACATAAACATGATAGTTGACCTTTGGTTTGTTTGACCAGTAGGGTCAGTAACACCCATGCTGACTCAAAGAAATAAATCATCGGTGAATTGCTTCCATAATTTATGGAGGGCTTCCAAAAGTGGAAAACTAGCCTTGGTCATATTTTGTTTATTATTTTAATTTTTAAGATATAATATACTGTTATTCTAATTTTATGTTTGATTACTTTTAACAAAAATAATTATTTATTTATATTTACTTTTATATTCATAACTATACCATTTCCTCATACTTTAGCTAAATGCCTAAAAACATAGTTGCCAAGAGACCATAATTTTGAAATCATCCTTATTATTATGATTTTTGTTGGAGATTAGATATATTTTTAAGTATAAATAAAACAGGGTTTACGAATGGTTTTACACTTTTACCTGTATTGATTTCTAAATGTCACTTGCCTTTTTTCTAGAAACTTGTTGACCACCTTTAAATTTGATGTAGTGGTCTCCAAAGTCCAAAAAATGCCGCCTAAAAGTGTACCGATTAGAACAAATGCTACAGGGTAACTCCCGGCAGGTAAAGGGGTGTTAATTCTTAAACACCACCTTAAGGGTCGTAAAAAGAAGCGTTAAGGGACCCTAGGTTAGGCTGTCCGTTGTGAGCCGTGAGCGACCTTCGGCGAGAGCAAAGTTTCACTCTGGTGCTCATCGCCTACTTTTATTTTACGTTTCTGTAAAATATATACACAACTACTTTCTGTTTTCTCTGTCTCATCTGTCTTAGAACTATGGACCCATTTCACATCAATAACCTGACCCCTACCGCCTATAGGTAGTTTTAAACAAGTTTCATTTGAAGTATATACCCGCATGCCAAGTATGGCTTGTAACAATCTATCTTCCGGGGCATACGACGATTCTTTCACCATTTGGGGCTCACCTCCAGCCACAATAGCCCTGGCGCGAGCACACGCGATGGTGCTCATGTGCGTTAACGGGAGAAAGTGAGCACAGGTCGCGTCGGTGCTCACCCCTAGCTACAACGGAATCAAGCGATGAGGTTACTTAAGAGTGAAGTCGGTGGCTAGCGTCCGATCGCTCACGGTCCACAGCAGATGACCTTATGTAGGTAACAAACGTGAGGAGATGTGGTGGGGGGATTCAACATTTTTCCACCAATTATAATACTTTTTTTAAATTAGATTTGTTATTACTTTACTGAAGTATTGGATAGTTAAAATTTACGAAGCCATTATACATTAAATGTGAAAGAAAAAAGTGAGCAAGAACCCATTACATAGTTACATGCCACTAATGTTGCATAAGGGGTTGTTTGGTAAGCCTCTTAATGAAGCTCTGAACCATTCAGTGCTGAATGATTCAGTATTCAGTGCGTTTGTTTCAGCTTCTGAATGGAATGGTTAAAAATGAACCATTAAGACTTGAGATGTTGTTGAACCATTAAGCACTAAAATACGTTGAACTTTAATGAGACTTTCCTACTTATGTGGGACAAGAAAATTAACCGTTAAGAGGTCTAACTTAATAGTTCAACACTTAATCAACCAAACAGCTCCTAAGTGACACTAATGTATATACAATTACATAAGTGACACTAATATCATTACACATAGCCTTAGTAAATTACATAAGTTCTCTTTAGAAATACAAGTTTCACAGTTTTGACCCTTACCTTTCATGCAAAACTCACGACATGTTTTTTCAGATTTATTTAGTGAATTAATGTTATCTAAACTCTAAAGATAGATTAAATAAAAAATCTTTATTAGTTTTCTCTTATACACTTGTTGACATACTTTTATGAATAAAGTTAGTCATCGAATACCATCTAGACAAACTTTTTTTATGTGTTTCAAATACAAGTGTAAAATAGACTTTTAACATAAGATAAGATATATTAGTTCAAAATATTATATACAATATATCGACTATAATTTATTTGTTTGTGTTTCTATTGTTGTCGTCGCCATTCAGTCGTACTCGTAGTTATTAATATAGTACTTCATACAATCAATATAATTGATTTTTTTTTAAATCGATTCTTAATTACAACTTTTGACTACAAAGAAAATAAAAGTACTATAAAAACACGTCTGTTTTTTCATTGTTTTGAAAGGAATAAAGAATTGGTCAATATTTTGACTTCAAAGAGATTAAATTTTCAAATGTAGCGAAAAGTATTTGCTTTTGATCACTATTTTGATAGCATATTTATATTTTGTTGTTAATTTGTCACCCATTTTACTACTATGTTTTGTTTTATAAAATATAAAACTAAATAAGTTGAAAATGTACAAAAGTACGCCTAAATTTACATGTACATGTTTGAAAGATGTAATTATCTACTTAAATAATTTTGTAACAATTGCAATCCGCAATAAACAAACATGTGATTTTGATTATGACCATCTTTTTTTCCACTTGGGGTGAATTAAAATATACTTTTGAACTTTTTATGCGTAATAACATGTAACAAATTAACATTATACCGATTAAAAATCTAAATGCTTTTATTTTTTTTTAAATTATATCATATTTAGGCGTAGTTCTTAGATAAAGATTGTGAGAAGGTATAAAAGTGTCATATATGTACGTAAATTTCCTTCAACTTTCAAACACAAGACGATTGTGCAATCCTCATCCACTCTATTGTTTAATAGTTTTCTATTTAAAAATTAGTTTATATTGAAGATACTCTTACGCATAGATACTTCGATAATGCATATATGACATGGTTGGACTATATTCAAACTTCTATAAAACATATTTTCAAATTCCAATGTATGAGAAAATAACAGGGCTATAGTGTGTCAAACTTGCCTAGAGCCTGAACGTCCTAGGCCATAAGTTTTTCTAATTTTTTCTTTAAATGATTTTGTTCCATTCAAAGATAGGCAGTTATGATTATAGATTTTGGCCTATATGCATATAACATATATTATATCACAAAAACTATAATAAGTATTTGGACGAGCATTTTTGAACGTTAGGGGCTGTTTAGTAGCTTCTTAATGAGGCTCTTAACCATTCGGTGCTGAATGATTCAGCATTCAGTGCGTTTGTTTCAGCCTCTGAATGGAATGGTTAAGTCTGAATCATTAAGACTTGGGATGTTGCTGAACCATTAAGCACTGAACTATGCTGAACCTTAATGAAACTCTCATACCAATGTGGGACAAAAAAACTAACCATTAAGAGGTTCAACTTAATGATTCAGCACTTAACCATTCAGACCTCTTAATGATTCAGCACTTAATCAACCAAACAACCCCTTAATTTTTTGAGCGAGTGTCAAACGAACCTCAAGCGATTTAGACAGTCCTACCTTCTGGGGTGTAATCTTGTTTAAATTCGCAAAGAGAGACAAAGACTAGTCTCAAGCTTTATGCCTTATAAAGCATCCGCTTTTCATAGCATAATAATTTTCATGAATGACAATGTTGTGGCCGATAATGAGGTTAAGCCTGAGGCTTGAGGGTGTGCTCCGGTTTTTTCCCCGGGTTTTGGGTTTTTCAGGTTGGGTTGCTTGGATTTTTAGTTGGTAAAAGTGACCCAATAACCGTACCATTAAAAGTTCGGGTTGGTTCAGGTTTGGGTTATTCGGATCCAGGTTGTTCGGCTTTAGATATACTACGAAAAAAAAAAGTTCTTATTTATCACAAAATTCATCATGCTACTTAAAAAAGATCATCGGAATTCAAAGATTAATTGACATTATTATATCATAATGTTTAAAAGTCCTAAAACTTAATGTTTTAAAAACAAAATATTTCATACCAAAATGCAATAATAAAAAATACATTACTTGTTTGGGTTTTTTTTTTTTTTTTTTTGAGTTTTGGATTTCGCGTTATTCGGATCTGGTGGTTTGGATTCTTTATTGGTTAAAAGTGACCCAATAAGTAAATCATTTAAGGTTCGGGTTTTTTGATTTCCAGTTTTCGGGTATTCTCTAATTCGGGTTCAGGTGGCTTTAGATTCGGGTCGGGTTTCGAATAAAAATAAGTAGCCCTAGCTGAGCCTTATCGGTTCTCACAACTCTATCTTTACAAGTTCACAATATACAAGAATAAATATCTATATCTATACTACTATATAGTGTATTCTGAACGGGCAACATCGTCATTTAATATTTATTTAGATGGACAAAAATGTAATTTCATTAGATTGGTAAGACAAATTTAATACGAAAATTTAATACAAGTCAAATTACATTTATTATCTCTTTTTTATTAATTTTCTTTTTGTTTTTTATACATATATCATTGATGCATTTTTTAAGATTATTGTTTTTTTAATTTGACAAAATTACAAAAGTTGTCTTTTATGTTTATAGCGAATTGCAAACCATGTCCTTTAGAAACACAAATTGCAAAAAAGGTACTTTGTGTTCACAAATATTTACACGTTATGTCCTTTGACACTAACTCACTTAACTTTTCTTATTAAATATGGCCAAGGTGACCCCATGTGAGAGTAGATTAGTCTTTTTACCCATTTATTATAAAAAAAAATCTTTTAATACATAAAACTATATACACACACAACTCTCTCTTTTCTCACCGTTAAGTTTAATCTTTCCCTCACTCTTTGCCAACCGACACTATCACCCACCACCACTATACCCTCACTTAAGGTTCCCTTGGTCACATTTTAATAAGAAAAATAACCGGGTTAAGGTAAAGGACGTAACATATAAGGGTTTGTAAATACAAAGTACGTTTTATGTAATTTATATTTTTAAAGGACATGATTTGCCACCCGCTATAAACATAAAGGACGATTTTTGTAATTTACTCTTTTAATCTTTAAGAGCTCATTAACTATGTATATACACACATCTATGTCGGTTCACCTCCTTTCCAGTGCCTCCTCATTGCACAAACAACTAATCACCTCCTTTCCAGTGCCTCCTCATTGCATAAACAACTAATCACATCTTCAATCACTGTGCTTCTTTAAATATGCCTAATCAGTTTTAACCGGAATTTATTTTTCCCTTCCATTTACCAATCGAATCCTAATTTATAACCTTCGCAATAACATCATGGTTTCTATATGGACGGAGTTGAGAAGAAGCCAAGCCGAATCATAGGTGATGTTCGTGTGTCCACAGCCGGTGGTTGAATTTTGAGGTCCTACGAACCAAATTTTTGGAGTGCAATAAGAACACATTAACCATGCGGTAATTGCTTTGATTTACTTACTGTTTTCATGAAATCTTCTCTGTTTAGGGGTTTTTTTCTTTGTTACAACACATATATCATATATTTTTTTAAACAAAAAAAAGTATCAACATGCCTAATCGGTTTTAACATAAATTTATTCTTTCCTTCCATTTACCAATCGAATCCTACTTTCTACCCTTCGCAATAACATCATGGTTTCTATATGGACAGAGTTGAGAAGAAGACAAGCCGAATCACATGTGATGTTCGTATGTCCACAGGCGGTGGTTGGATTTGGAGGTCCTACGAACCAAATTTTTGGAGTGCAATAAGAACATATTAACCGTGTGGTAATTGCTTTGATTAAGCTACTGTTTTCATGAAATCTTCTCTGTTTAGAGGTTTGTTTCTTTGTTACAACACATATATCATATATTTTTTTAAACAAAAAAAATAATAGACAAGAACATATTTTTGGAGGGATTTGGAGGTCCTACGAACCAAATTTTTGGAGTGCAATAAGAACATATTAACCGTGTGGTAATTGCTTTGATTAAGCTACTGTTTTCATGAAATCTTCTCTGTTTAGAGGTTTGTTTCTTTGTTACAACACATATATCATATATTTTTTTAAACAAAAAAAATAATAGACAAGATATGGAGCAAAATATTGATTGTAAGTTTCTTAGTTAATTTATATAAGATGTTTTATTATTGTTAGTATGTTAGCAACCATTTATATTATTGGGAAATTAACAATTGAGTTTGGTTAGGTAGAGGAATCAAATCTGAAATCTTTGGTTAACACATCATAAAACAGGTTTAAAACTAAACAGAATTGTTTAAATTCAGATACATAGCCTAAGTGAAGATATTTCTTCGGCGAGTACAAAGTAAAGGCTAGGCAAATTCTTGATAGTAGAGGAATTTGTACGGTTGAAGTTGATTTTTATACTAATAAAGTAATTTTTAGAGCTTCTGCTCCAAGTGGGGCTCCTTGGGATGTAAGTTCTCTCATGTTTTGTGATTTAGAATAGTTAATTATGTCTGTTAGTAGTGGTTGGAGTGATGTTTTCGAGTTATACACGTTAGTAAACTTGGTTAAAAATTAAGAATTAGTAACTTTCGTTGAAATGTAAGATGATATGGTGCTTTTATTATTTACTTAATTACTTGCAACATATAAGGAGTCGCTCTGATAAACCAGTGGCCATAGATTTGACCGGATGTCTGACCATGTTAAAAAACATGAGGTATTTTTATTACATTTTCTTTGATGCTATAGTTAATCTCCTCCAAAAAATAGCTAGAGTGCGAACCTCAATTAGAATTAAAATGATTTTTGTTGTTTAACTTTTGTACATTGACAATTAGTTAATGGATTTTTATTGTTAACAAGTAAGGAATACGTTTATATTACGCTCACCAAAAGAGAATCGGCAGCACCCGCTACTGTAAATTATAAATTGTCGACTCCACTGCAACGTGCGAGCTCACAATACAATATCCCGCCCGCATAAACAATTTTTGTACGAGAAACACACGTAGGGGCTCGAATGTAACATATTATTACTTAGGTGTTTTAACTAACCGACATAGATTGTCACCCTTACTTTCCTCACCGTTTAGACGACGCTTCAAATCAAACAGAAGACACACAGCAAGCCAATTAACCAAACACATGCAGTCCCGTTGCAACGCGCGGGCTCCTGCTAGTATATTTAGTTGTGATACAACTATTCTTTTTGCTCTTGATCTTGCATCTCTCCTTCAATAGATGTTGAAATATCAAGAGAACTTACGCAAGATAGGTGAGTGAGAAAGGTTGATGGACTTTTATTTATGGACTAAGCATAACAATCAAGGAGCTGTTAACTATCAGTCCAATGGTTGATCGTGGATCGTCATGTTTGTTTGTTGACTAATTTTAAACTCTTGAATGTTGTGCAAGGACTATAAATGGCTACAAACACTTTTTTCACACCCATACTTCTGATTTAAGAGTTATTATATCATCCATACCCAACCCATTGATCTTATATGTTTACTTTCAAAAGTACGGGTTGGGATTTCATAAAGAATGGTACTTTCTATGCGTTTTGGGTAATACATTATATCCTATCAAGGTTATATCCCGTAAATGAAAAGAAGTCAATTAGTTTCGTACATTTTCAAAGTTCAAAGTCTATCTAATTGATATTAGAATTATTTAGTGCAATTGGGACTTTACTAATATCATTTTTATTTAAACAATTAATTTATTTATTAAATTTACCTTTGACTTTCTCTCTAATTCCAATAAATTTTTGAAGCTTTGTTCATTTGTAGATGATGTTTGATTCTTGATCTTCAATTCTTCATCATATGTCAAGGCCTGAACATTCACCTATAAATATCTATACCTGTTGCACTTGGTAAATCTTGCATGTGATGGTTGTTTCAATTGATAACTTGTTGTTCTTGATATCTGGTGCTTGGGTGTTGAAATTGATGACTTGATGATCTTGATCATAGCTTGAATTCAACATTTATCAATATCTTAAGAGTTAAGACTTCATCACTATAATTGAATTATCCTTTAAATGTATTGGGACATGTAAATGGTATATGCACATTTTTTAACAGCCCAATAAAACAAGTTATTAATATCTACATAGCAAAACTAAGGATCAGTTGTGTATCTTGAATGTAATCATTAACACTAAACACATTCTATCCCTAACATAAAGCATGGGGAGATTGTTATCACAAGAAAATAGTTGCACAATTAGCACCCACAACCATTTGGAATCTGACTTCCATTAAACCCCATGTTTTGCAAGTAAACTCATGATTCTTTTTATACAAGTTAAAAGTTACCTTAAAAGTCAAATCAATGACCCCATGTCTAGTCTGGTTTGTATTTTTTTATTTGATATTAGATGGATAAAAAGCATCATTGTGCCTTGGTTTGAGTCACATTAATGACACTTTTGGACGTCAAGAACTTTCAGGTCAGAAAGCCTCTAATCGACCTGAACCAGATACTAGTAAGTTATTGTGATTGTAAAACTTGCCCAAAAAGCTTCACTGTTCTTTAACTTCATCGGTTTGGTTTTCTTGATTCGCTACTTTTGTAGTTGTGACACGGATAAGGTGTTATTGTATAGAAACACAATAAGCAAATATGCATTTTTAATAAGCATTCGAAACAACTCTCTAATCTTTTGATTATTAGATTCTGCTTTAAATTTGATTATTAAAAGGTGAGATTATTAGGTACTTGAAACCAAAAGAAACCTCGAGATTTGGTCCCACAACTATTTCTAATGATTTGGGGTAGCCTAGAACCGGTTCTAATGGTCAAAAATTAAAAAAATGGTTATACACCCTTCGACTTTTTATAAACTTTATAAAATGTCACTTTGACTCCCTCGAGTTTTACGTGTTTATTTTTATTTTTCTGTACGTGTTGGTATATTGTTTTGACATAATTATTCTAAATGAGTTATATGATCATATCAAATATAATACGTTTTTTACGGGTTTTTTTTTTCTTTTAAAAAAACCGACCTGTTGCAAATGGAATCAGTTCTAGTTCTAAAAATGCCACCTTTGATTTCTCTCTCTATGGTAGACTGGTACTTAGACCATCCACATTCACAAACAAACATTTTAATAAAAGGTACTTTCTCTCTCTTCAATCTACACAACCCAACCTTAACACACATTCACAACCCAACTCAACCTAAAAATATTTTTTTAAAAGAACTCGGTTTTTAATAAAATTTATATCGGGATGTTCACAAAAAAAAGTTAAGAAATACAGTGTATTTAGTTTTTTTTTAAACTTAAATATTTATATAGTATTAAATAACAAGTGTTTTGTGCATAGTACTCTTGTACGCTGTGCTTAAAGGGTTGTTTGTGCATATATAGTTTATACCCTGTACTTACTTGGTTTGTACCCTCACACCCTGTGCTTTAATATTAGAGAGAGATATGAGGGTTTCTGACCTCCGACAACTATCGATCTGGATTGAGGGGGTGGTTCTCCACCCAAGTGGCATGGTGTTTGACGATCGGTAACGGCGTTGGATGATGTGGCTGCTGTTGCCAACCTGCTACCGGAAACGCAGAGTAATTGATATATAAGGGCTGAAAAGGGTTAAGAGGGGAGGAGGAGAGGGTCGCCGGAAGGCCAGCACTTCACGTCTGGAATCGAAACTTACAAGGCGGCAATGGTGATGGGTGAATAGGTTGGGTAATCAGATTTAGGATTTGTTATAAGAGGACACAAGATGTAAGTGCGCAACTGTTTTCGTCGCCACTTTGTGTTTAGCATCTGTCGGGACGTTACCTCGCATTCAATTGTCGTCTTCCGTCAGTAGGTTAAAGGTTGGTCTTTTATGGTGATTCCTTAATTTTTATTGTAGCTTTTAAATCTGATTTGGGTCTTGCTGTGAATTCAAATAGGGAAGAATCATGGTGGTTGGGTAAGGTTACGTGACTGGTGATGAATATGTTGATAATGATAACGATGCGGATAAGATACAAACACAAGACACGTAGGGATGATCAACTGGTTTTGACCCGTGATAAATAACCGTACAGCAACAGACCCGAAACCAGAACCTTTTAGTGGTGAATCTTAGACCCGAACTTGATAACCAATCATTCGGTTCAACCAGCAAATGAACAGACCCAGAACCAACCTGAAACCAGAACCTGTTGCTTGGTATCTTTAGCTGCTAATTTGGTTTGTGGATCGATTTATGTACGTAAGAACCATTTTATATACAGGGCCACATTAGAACCATTTGATGTATAGTATAGTAACAAATGAAAAGCTAAATCAAATAACCTGTCCATATGTTGGGACTTATTTAAGATGCTCTTTGTTTTCTCTTTACTTATGACTTCATCAATTGGTATCAAATTAAGTTTTTACCTCTGGGGTTTTGTGCATGTAAAAGAAATTTGTCTCTAAAAAAATGTGTGAAGATCATATCTCAACATTCAGCTCCTTCGTGCAGTTGCGCACTTTATTTTTAAATTTAAGTTGTAAAATACCAATAAGGTTATTATTTTATCAATTTGGGGCTGAAAATTTCTCAACCCATTGAAATTGTAACATGTTTAATCAGTTCTTCAACATCTTATGTAACAACTCCCGCAGCAACGCGCGGGATTACATTCTAGTTATAAGTTATTTAAGTAATTAAGTTAGTGGGGTGGTTTATTTGATTGCAAACATGGTTGCCACCACAAACCGTTTGAGGGTTTGTTTGCAAACAATTGATTTTTTTAATATTATTTCCACAAGTTTGTTTGCCAATGGGAATGGTCTTAGGGCTTAGGCTGTTCACGGGCTATAGATCGAGACATAGCAGTTTTTGTAATTGAGCTACCTAATGGGCTGCTATAATTTTAGTTATAGTAGTTGTGGGCTCAAGCCTGCAAATATAGTAATCGAATTGTTGGCCCGATGTTGTAACATGTTGGGTGTAATCCAGTGATGTATCCAATTGTTTGCCCACATACCACTATTTTGTCGAGTGTAATCGTTTATACAAATCACCTTAACTTTTGAAAAATAATGTAATTGCTAAGACATAAAGGATTAAAATGTATAAACATAAAAGCTCGAAACGAAATATAAAACAGGCAAATTCAAAACGATAAACATAAATATTCAACCATGTCTTTACCGTTAATAACTTGCCTTGTAACTAGCATGTAAACTTAATTTTCTCCCTTTTATTTAAAATCATTGTAATTTCTTTGAAATATATACAAAAGAAATGAATAACTACTGAATTAGTCAATGTGTTTTAATTATGTGCACTTACGTGATGGTATGCATAGACGTTATCTTTTGCAATGTTGTTTCGTTTCTTGATTTTCTTAATCAATCTTATGTGCAAATTATTGCTTCAATACTTGAGATACACAACAAACTTTTATATGAAACACTATTATCTCCCTCACTCCATGTCTCATTTAGTCATTAGTATGGGAAGTTTTTCTCTCTTGTGAACTTTTGTCACATATATCAACAGTGTGTATTTAGAGTTTGTGAATTTGTGGATTGGACGGTGGAGCGTGTTTTAGTGTTTATCGATCTTAGACAATTGCTCACTAAAATTTACAAGAGGATTGGGAGTTCGACATAAGAGTTCCCTTAATTTACGACACCATTACCGAGTTATCCATCTCAGCGTCTGGTGCAGCATGATAAAACATAGACTCTTAAGCTCACACATGCTTATAGAAAGCCCTTGTAATTTGTAACTGCTTATTCTAACTTTAAGCTCACATATGCTTAAATGAGCTAGTAGGATAATATTGTCTTATTGAACGACAAATTAGTTCTTTAAAAAAAAAATTAGTGGACGAAAATCATTAAAGAAAATATTATGTTAAAAGCATGTATTATATATGGTATATGGGTACAGTTGGAAAATCAAAAACCTGGGGAGTAAACCTTGACGTTTGCAAAACCAAGGGACTAAAATTGCAATGTGCTAAAAAGAAAACGAAGAGAGTAAAATTACAAACTTTAAAATGTTGTCAATTTTTGAAAAAAAATGAGAAGTCCGTGGCATAAAACCCACTGACTTTTGGGTTTTAAGATTTATTAGAATAGAATTATACCATAGTTCGAAAAGTTAAGTCCCCACACTAAAAGCATTGAAATGAAAATCTAATTTTTAGAAGAAGTAATGAAAATAAATAATCCCAACTATTGACTATTGGTCAATAACAGTCATAACTTTTGACATATTGCTACTAACGGACCCAAACTAACTGAGGTCTAACTCCGTTAGTACGATGCTGATGTGGCATACTTGGGTGTCAAAATGATCATACGTGGCATGTTTAGGTGGCACATTCTATTTTGATTTAAGATGATACGAAACAAAAGTTTTGATCTAAACTAAGAATTGAACAAAACTAAGGGACTAGTTTTATAACTAGTATTCATCTATGAAAGATATTTATATTACCCAAATATCCCTTAAAAAAAGCCTCATTTAAAAAAAAAGTAAAAAAAAATAAAAAAAATTATCACCACAAAACCCAAAACCCAAAACCCTTAACCCTACTCTGGAACCCTCTCACTACCACGCCTCGTTCATTTCCTTCCATGTCTCTGTTTCAGACACACAACACCACCTCACTCTAATCACCATGAATTTCAACACACCATTAACCAATTAACCTTCTGCTCCTTCTTCCACAACACACACTTTATTAATATGTCGAAGAAACACAACCAAAACAAAAACAATAGAAAGAGAAAACAGCCGCAACAGTTTAATTCGAAACCAGGTATACGGTTACAGGATGATTTGTTACGTCCTGACTATATTTTGAGCAAAGTGTTCAGGAAAGACGGTCCTCCTCTCGGTGTTGAGTTTGATCATCTTCCTTCTCATGCTTTTCGGTTATGTAGTGTTAGAGGTCAGTGTTATTGTTATCTTAAGCTTTTGTTGAATAATAATTTATGTGATTTATTTATCAATTGTTTACCTGTACGGATAATATCGCGATATTTAGTTAGTAGATGTTAATCACAATCACTCGTGCTTGATTGAGTAGTTGAACAGTTATGCACAGGTGACGCTATTCGTTAATCTTTTTTTTTTTATTATTATTATTATTATTATTATTATGTGATGGATGGATATAGTTAGTAGGTTGAAGCACCTATATAATTGAACTCATAGTTGATGTTTAGTTTTGCAATTTGTAAGTTATAAACAAGGGTTTGAAAGTACGGTATCGAGCCTGAAGGCGTTTTCCCTTCGCCTCACTAGGTGCAAGCCCTAGGCGGAATTAAAAAAATAAATGCAAAAATTTTGTATCTTATAAAGAATAAAATACTAACTTACTTCATAATCAAATTCATTAAAAACATAAAAAACATAAAAAACACACATAAAAAGACATGGAATGTTTAAAATTGACACAAAAAGTCCAAAACATCAAAACTCCCATAGGCGCATGTTTTCTTAGCTCCTCAGCTCTATGAGGCACACATACAAAAGAATTACCGAGGCGCCACCTCATACTCGTTTTTTTTGGGATTCTCACCTTGAGGCGCGTGCCTCAACTGTTTTTTAAAACTATGGTTATATATTTTAGGAATCAGTAAAATTGTGAATGATATCTTTTGAAGCTCTTGTCAGTGCTGTCTGGAATACTGATTATGGTGAATTGATATGATTCAACTTCAAGTGAAGCAGTCTTTCTGTTAGGACAAAAGATGTGTGTGTGTGTGTGAGAAATGAAACAAAGCTTGTTGGATATTAACATAGGAAAAGGAGATGAATTTTCTCCATATTCTGATGCAGGCAAGAAGATCTGTTTAATTTTTTAATCGTAACCAGCTACTATCTCAGTATAGTAGACGTAAATGCATATGGGTTTGCATTTATATGAATCTTGTTTGGAAGGCGACCATGAAATTCTCCTAAAACTTGCTTTATTATTTGCGAAATGAAGCATTATTAGATATGATGAAGTTACAAAATTGTAAAACTATAACTGATCATTTGTAGAGAAAAGGGTAAGATTAAGGTTTGTGTTTTCTGTTCCAAGTCTTCAATACATGTAACTGTGAAATCTTTTGTTTCTTTTCAGCAGATTCAGGGATATCTCATCGTGCTTGCCAAGAACAACAAAGAGCACTTAAAAGGCAAAAGGTACAGAGAGTAGAACTTAATTCTTCAGTTGGTATAATTTTTGTGAAACCATCTGTCTTGTTGTGTATGTGACTTGTGACCCAATGATGCTATTATTCTTCTTATTATTAGACTTCCAAGCCTACCAATGTTGAAGACCAAATCACCCCTCCAACTAGTGCTTCATTTAAACATGGTATGGGAAAAGGTTTAATGAGCGTATGGCGACTTACAAACCCGGAGGGTAACTCAGTCAAGAAACATGGTATTGGAAAAGGTTTCATGACAATTCGGCGATTAACAAATCCTAATGCTGTAAATATCCCAGCATGTGTTGACAATGAAGATGGAACTTGTTCTCCGTTTTCACCTTCTACATTACGAAAACCACCTACTAAAGGAAAAAAAAAGTCTAGGAGACAACAACCCGTGACGGTTTGCTTTCTCTTTTTTGATCTTTGCATCTTCTTGGTGTTTTTACCAAACTAGTGTGATTACTCACAGTCGTTCATTTGCAGAGGAAGTTAGTGAACAAAGTACAAGAGAAGAAGTCATTAACTAGAAGTAAACAGGTAATGAATGTATATGGAAGTATCTGCTACAGGGGTTTGCAATTGTTGATCTGTTGTTTTTCGGTCAATTTTTGAAGGTGAGATGTGAACAAGTTGATGTGGAAAAGCAAACACGGAGGGAAATATGTGAAATTGCTCTGGTTGGTGGGAAAAGGGAAGAAGACCAAAGTCAATATGCAATGCTAGTAGATGATGAGGAACTGGAACTAAGAGAACTGCAAGAAACATCAAATCCATTGACATGCTGTGCTCATTGTGCAGCCAATAGGTTGCATGGTTGTTCCCTTTGCAAAGGTCTACTTCATTTAGATGTGTTCATTTTTTTTTCCAAGTTTTAATTTTATTTATTTATTTATTTATTTATTTTTTGCATTTTGGGCAATAGAACATTCTTAAGTGAACAGTTAATTTGAATTTTGTTTTAGACTTGCTGGAAAAGTTCCCTCCTAACTCAGTCAGAATGAAGCAACCCTTGCATATGCAGCCATGGGAGTCTTCTTCACAACTTGTCAAAAAGCTATTTAAGGTACATGTCAGGTCCTTCAGTTTTGATATCCATTATTGCTTTGTCATACACTAGCTACTTAAGATCCTCAGATGTTGCAGGGAGTCTACTATTTCTTAATTTGTGTTCTAACTTCGAATGTTGTGCTTGTCCATTATAAATGCATTAAGGAAATGCTAAGCATTGTAGTAGCCAATCAGGTCCATTATTTTGCTTCTTAGATCACATTAAGGTCAAGTGATCTTAGTAGTCGTAGTCTTCTCCTTAACATGTGTGAAATTTCAATATTTCAACTATACTCTTAGCCAGATCTATAACCATTTCTGAGCTTATAAACACTACTGCAATAGCTGAACTAGAAGTGAGTGAATCCAGTAATCAAGTACCAGCAAACCTTGCAAATCTCATACAAATTGTCCCAAAGTTACTCATACTATTTGTTTTATGTATGCAAATTCACATGGTGGGTTTTTACCCACAGTATAGTGACTCATTATCTTTAGAGTGCCGGTTTTGTAACTCTATCGCATTGCTGCTTCATAATTATTCATGTTTCTTCATTTTGTTTACGGGTTGGTAAGTTTATTTTTATGCTGAGCCTTTATACAATGCAGTCAAACATTTCAGTTAGTGGCTTTACATAGTGAAGCATGCATAAATTCTAATATCAGTGACCTCCCGATGAATCTTTCTTATAGTAAGATTTGTACGTAATAACATCTATGAATTTGTTGCCAGGCTCTGTGTTGACTATTATTGCCTGCATGCCCTAATATTAGTTTATATACTTTAACCAAGGGACAGATTTCAGTTGGCAAAATTACAAGTAAAAAGAGCTCGTGGATTGATACTCATTATTTAAATACAGATTACAGTGCCATATGAGATTTCTATCATGACAAGGGCTGTTTTAGCTCATTATTAGCAAGGCACTAATAAAAGATTACTTTGGGTGACTAAAAAATAGAAACTAGCAAGAAAAGACAGTGAAGAGTTGGGTCTTTCCATTTTCTACTAAACAACAATTACTGTAAATAAATTTGTGGATCTTAATTCCGACTCTTGTTTACAGATATTTCACTTTGTTAGCACTTATGCTGTAATAATCGGTGTCCAGTCCTTTACGCTTGATGAGCTTGCACAAGCATTTGTTGACAAGGTTAGTGATTATCTTCAATCTAGGTGTACATATGTAAGAAATTTTGTTGTAAATCCCTCAGGTTCAGTTAATCAAGTACATGAACTTTGCTTTGTACTAGCAAAGATTCTTATTTGTTTCAGCTTATTATTTTTCAGGATTCCCTATTACTTGGGAAACTTAATATAGCCCTTTTGAAACTGCTTCTCACTGGTGTTGAGAAGGAACTAGATAGTGGATTTGTATCTCATATCAGCAAGAACTGGAAGTATCGTGGGTTGCTTCTATCAGTACGGATTAGTGATTTTTCCCTTTTAATCTGTTTAAATGGCAATTTTTTAGTTTTTGAAATTTGTTTAAAATCTCTGTTGGCAGGTTGAACATGAAAAATCTGTCTTAAAACTATGGAAAAAATCCTTGAATTCCCTAACATGGATAGAGATATTACGCCAGGTTTTGGTTGCAGCTGGATTTGGTTCAAATCGTGACACGTCACCCAAGGAACCTCTTAGCAAGGTAAAAAAGAATCACAAGATTATCATGCGCCTGTTATGAAGATCTAAAGTTGAATATACATCTATAAAAATGGTTATTATACTGTACAACCTGTTAATGAAATCCATCTCTGACTTATAGGAAGCCGCTCTGATGGCTAGATATGGCTTAAGCCCAGGTACTCTTAAGGGTGAATTATTTAGTATATTATCATTGCAAGGGAATAGCGGTATGAAAATATCCGAACTGGCTACGTGTCCATCAGTAAGTAATTTTGACATCTATCCAAGGAGAATCGTTATCACTAAATTTTTTATCTAACAATTTCATATTTTAACGTGAAGATCGTTGGATTGAAGCTAGCAGCTGCAACTGATAAAGTAGAACAATTAGTAAGCACAATGCTGTCAAGTGATATTACTTTATTTGAGAAAATATCTTCTTCTACATACCGTCTCCGCATTAATCCCATCACTAAGAATTCCGAGGATGATGAATCTGACCTTGAAGATTATGGTAGTGTTGATGATGATCCCAAGGATATTAGCAATTTTCCTGATATAAGTGATCCAGATGATAATTCAGGGGCACCAATTGCAGATAAAGATGGGCAAAAGAACCTTACTAAAAACAAGGATGATAAGTTACTAGTAAACTCTGAAATTGATGAAAGCTACCCTGGAGAAATGTGGTTATTGGGATTGATGGAAGGTGAATATTCAGATCTAAATATTGAAGAGAAGTTGAATGCTCTATTGGCTTTGGTTGATCTACTTAGTGCTGGTTCCAGTATAATAATGGAGGTAATTTAACTAATATAGTTCTCTTAAGCTTTTATGATTAACTGATATATACCTGTGTGTTTATATTTATCTTATTTGTCTCATGTTGGCAAATGTAAAAAATCTTACAGGAACATGCTTTATGCTCTGTTCCTAATGTTCATCATATTGGTTCTGGAGCAAAAATAAAGAGATCAACCTTAAAGCAACTTGAGAACGAGCGCAATCAGCTGGTCATTAGTCATGAGTCAGATACAGTACAAGATACACAACCTGTTGATTCTTCAGGAATCATCTCAGTGATGCAAGAGAAAAGTAATTCCAGTGGGGAAAATAGGGCAGCAGAAATGGAAGTTGTAAATGATGTACATTCTATGCAATCAATCTTTTTGGGATCAGATCGTAGGTATAATAGATACTGGATTTTCTTAGGCCCATGTAACATGTGTGATCCAGGCCACAAGAGGATTTATTTTGAATCATCTGAAGATGGTCACTGGGAAGTAATTGAAACTGAAGAGGTAATCTGGGGCATAAATTGGTTTTCTGAATATTCAAAGATAGTTAATATTGATTTTTGTTAAAAAAATTGTTTTTATTTACAGGATTTAGCCAACTTAATATCAGCTTTGGACCAAATGGGAAGAAGAGAGTGTCGTCTTCTTTCATCTTTAAAAAAATGTGAGGCTGCTCTTTGTGAAGCTATGTCCAGCGTGCATACTGATGCAACAGTTGGCCAACCAGCTGTTTCAGGTGAATCTGAACGGAGTATTTCCAGAGATGACAGCTCGTCAGCTGTGTCTGATGTGGACAACCTACTGGGGCTACATTATATGCAACACGATAATCTGGTTTCTACCAGTGCTGTTTCAACTCCAGTTGGAAATAAAGAGCAGACTAAACAGAAATGGTGCCGCCTTCAACAATTTGATGTATGGTTATGGAACTCGTTTTGTTCTGCCCTAAATTCAGCTAAACATGGGAAAAAGTCTTTTCTTAATTCACTTGCTAGGTGTGTGAGTTGTCATGATTTATACTGGAGAGATGAGAAACATTGTAGGATTTGTCATACGACATTCGAGCTTGATTTTGATTTAGAAGAACGATATACTATTCATGTTGCCACCTGTAAGGATGACTCAGCCCCCAATATGCTTCCAAAGCATAAAGTCTTCTCATCACAGTTACAGTCACTTAAAGCTGCAGCATACACGCTTGAGGTGAGTTCTAGTTAATCTTCTTAATTGAAACAATTTGCTGGTGTTTTCGTGTTCTAATTTTGTATATGCAGTCATCTATGCCTGAGGGTGCAATGGTGGGTGCTTGGACAAAATCTGCACATAACATATGGGTCAAGCGGTTAAGACGTACCTCAACTCTGGTGCAGTTGCTACAGGTACTTTAAACATTTCCTTTACACTCATTAATGTTTTCAACCGAGGTAGCTAACTGACATTTTTATCTTTTATATATATTTTAGGTTCTTTCTGATTTCGTTGGTTCCATCAATAAAGCATGGGTGTATGAAAGTGACACTGCCTTTGGATTTGATTATGATTTGGATGATATAATTGCAAGCTTTGCATCCATGCCCCAAACAGCGTCTGCAGTTGCATTGTGGTTGGTTAAACTGGATTTCTTAATCGCTCCTCATTTAAAAAAAGGTTGACCACAAAAAGCAACTGGTGTGTCCACAAGAGCTAGATAAAAAGGCAAGTCTTCTTGTTGATTTAGGTTTTAAACTCCACGTTAGTGATGGTCGTTTGGATTGGTTTATTTATGCTTCAGGTAAAACATTGTAGTCAGTCAGGTAGATATTATACTAAGTGATCAGTAAGGCAACCAAACCTGAAACAATGGCATGTAATGCAAATCACTGTTCTGTATCGCTGTTTTGTCAATTGCTGATGGAAGCATGAGGTTGGGGGTCAGGCGGTAAGAACAATTACAAGGGCTCTTCTCTTAAGGTTGTCTAAGGCTGGGGCTACCTTATTTTTGGGACAGGAGTTAGCTGAGATGATATAAAGATTCTTGTACAGGCAATTAGGTGGTTAATCTAGGAGGAGTTTACAGCTTTAGGTATAATACTTGTGCTGATTCACAAGACTACTTTTTGCCAGAAAACGATCTACATTTATTCATATCTTATTATATATGATGTATGTTGTAGCGCTCGCGTAAACCTTAAACGTTAAACCTTACTTTTGACCGAAAGGGAATAACGTGTTGTTTGTTAATAAAGATGGTCAACCTTCATTGTTGCTTGTGACGCTGCACATATTGCATCTCTTTTAGCTTCCCTAAGAATAACTAAAGTTTGTGTTCATTTTCTAGTTGTTTTCTCTACCTTCTGCATCATGTTGGGGTATTGACTTTTACTGCTTGGGGTTCGTTTTCGTCTTTGTTAGAACTGCCTCTACTTCTGTACCATATGTAAGTTGAAGAAATATACTACTGTATCATAAACCCTGCTGTGAGCCAAAGCTCACTTTCTCGAATAATGGTTTGGAATCAGGCGCTCTGTCAGGTCGGGTAGTGAATGAAAGAGAACAAGAGTGATTGCCTGTGGTGAAGGTGCCCTTTGGATTCTATAGTTTGCAATGTCAGGACAATCATTAAGACAAAAACAAACAAAAAGAAAAAGAAAGAGGCAACTAGTATTTCTAAAAGCACTAATATAATAGAAAAATAACTATACAACTACAAATTGCCAAAACTTATTCACGGATTACTCACTGGTTTGTGTTACGTTCATATAATTAAAATATATACACAAGAAATACTGTTAGTAAATGCTTTTAAGGGAAATATTAAACAGCAAGAACCCGTGAATTGACAAAAAAACGTAACAAATCACGTGTTGGTAATTATGAAATTAAAAGTTTAAAACACAATTCTCACTCAAAGCAAGTGCCTTCTCTTTCCTCCAATGTATTTTATCAAAGTATACTATCCAATGGTGTCACCTATAAGGCTCTCGTGCTTTCTCTTAAATAACTTACCTGTGTTTGGTATGTGATGCCTTATTGAGCTTAATTTATCCAATCCATCACAACTCTAATGATTGGTTAAGTAATATCAAATAAAGTTTAATTCGTTTTATATGTTTTATACTTTTATGCTAAATATAGTATGTTTATAACCATGGCAATCGACATTCCAACATGTAAGTTGCAACCACATAATGTCATTAATAGGTATACCCAATATCCTTTTACCTGACGGATATAACTATATGAAAAACATGTATCCCACATATATGTGACATTGCTGAATGATCGGGTATGTATAAGGTTTTATCAAAATGCGTCTGGTACCCAACACATTTTCAATCTTAAAAACATAATATATACGTCACTCATGCATCTTATTAAAACAAATATAAATTTATCTTTTTTTGATAGTTTAATGAGTAAAAAAGTCATATGATAGAATCCAAAATGTATTACCTTGTTTATACTCGAGAGTCGAATACAACCCATAACGTTGACTATTGACTTTTGTGATTTATTTTGACTTTGAATGAGGTGTAGTGGTGTATTACTCACAACCACTCTCGCACCCAAGATCTATATATTAGAATAATGATAAAATGAATATCAACATTGACATAAACACAACGTTCACATATCCCAAGGTCAACATTTTACTTTCCTTAAAAAAATATATATTTTTTTCTATAATATTTTCATTTTAAACAAATATACATCAGTCGCGTTTCAGTTTTAATTAGTTACTTAATAATCGGTTTTAACTTTTCTATATTAATTTATTTCAAGTTGAATATATTAATCATGCAAAACCAGTACACAATCGTGGATGACAAAATAAGCCAGTCACGTCCAAATCAAGATGCCATACATATGAACACAAAGCTTTGACTTTGTGTTACACCCTCTTCTATATTTAGTTTAATACTTTGCAAAGGATAATCATAAACAGTTTGAACATCACATTTAATCTCACAATTTTCAAAACTCGAATAAATGGGTACCAAACGGTTCCTTTTTTCGCCACCGTTTCTCTTCATTGTTTTGATGCACGCGGCCGTGTTTACCACACTCACCAACACGGCCGTTGCACAAAACATGACCAACGCAACCACCACCTCTACTGGTGATCGTGTGGCATTGCTTGTAATAAAAAGAATGATTGAAGATGACCCACAAGGTGTCCTCACTTCATGGAACGAGTCCAACACCAATTTCTGCCAATGGAAAGGTGTTACTTGCAGCCCGCGCCACGCTAGAGTCACCCTCTTGGACCTCCAGTCTAGTGGCTTAACCGGTACGTTATCTCCTTCAATAGGAAACTTAAGTTTTCTAAGAGGTATTCGCCTCCAAAACAACACGTTTTCTGGCGCAATCCCTCATGAAATCGGCCGTCTCTTTAGACTACAAGAACTACGTCTTTACAACAACTCTTTCACTGGAAACATCCCGACCGCGATAACCAACTGCTCCAATCTCCAAGTCCTTCACTTGGGTTACAATAATCTAGTGGGAATAATCCCGAACAAGATTGGTTCATTGTCCAACTTAAACACTCTTATCCTCCATGGCAACATTTTAGAAGGCGGGATTCCATCGTTTATAGGGAACCTTACGTCGCTTGAAACGCTTTCTCTAGGCGACTGTCAACTCGGTGGAACATTTCCAGACGTGTTCCACGGCTTAACTAAGTTGGCAAGACTTGCATTGCCCGGTAACAACCTTGTTGGTACCATTCCGCCTTCTTTTTATAACCTTTCGTCTTTAGAACAAGCATTTATCGATAATAATCGACTCACTGGTCGACTGCCAGCCAACTTAGGAACCATAATGCCTCGTCTCGTAGTACTTTCTTTAGCCGATAATCAACTAACAGGCTCGCTTCCATCGTCGGTTCTCAGTGCACCACAACTAACTGTCCTAGATGTAGCTAGAAACAATCTATCAGGAAAACTAATAATCACTCCTAGGAATGCATGTAGTTTTGATATCCTGTCACTAGGTTTCAATAGTTTTGGAACCGGGGAACCTGACGAAATGAAGTTTATCGATGCTTTGTCGATTTGTACGGATTTAGGCGTGTTAGATCTCGGTTACAATCAGTTAAGAGGCGTCCTACCCGAATCGTTAACAAATTTGTCAACCACACTTTATTTTCTAAGCACTGCTTCGAATTATTTTACTGGTAGCCTTCCCTCATTGATTGGTAATCTTTCGGGTCTAACTTCACTAGACTTTTCTAATAATCGACTTAGCGGTACACTTCCAACGACGATTGGCGATCTTGAAAATCTACGACGGTTAGATCTAACGAATAATTCTATCTCAGGGAACATTCCTGGGTCATTAGGTAATCTGTCATGGATGATTGATCTGTACCTTAGTTCAAATGAATTTAATGGTACTATTCCATCAACTTTAGGGAACTGTAAAAGGTTGTTAAGGTTAAGCCTTGATGGAAATAACCTGACTGGGGACATACCTAGTCAGTTATTCGAACTCGAATCGTTGTCCATAAGTCTGAACTTGGGTAATAACCAATTGTCTGGATCACTTCCTGTGGAGGTTGGAAACCTTAAGAGCTTAACCGAAATTATCCTGGCGAATAATCGATTGTCCGGTGAGCTTCCAAGTAGCCTTGGTAGCTGCAGCAGTCTTCAGAATCTTAACATAAGCAACAACTGGTTTTCTGGATCTCTTCCAGCGTCGTTGGGAGCTCTTCGCGCACTCGAGAATCTTGATGTGTCTCATAACAACTTTACTGGCGAAATCCCGACGTATTTTGAAGTAATTCCTTTGAAGAGTGTCAACATATCATTTAACAGGTTCAGTGGAGAGGTGCCAGGAAAAGGAGTGTTTGCGAATGCAAGTGCGGTATCTATACTCGAAAATGATCGGCTTTGTGGTGGTGTACCTGAACTTCAGCTACCAAAGTGCAGTTCTAATAAGAAGAAAAACAAATTGAGTCTTGCAGTTATATTAGTGATTTCTTTAGTTTCGGCTTTGGTTTTTGTAGCACTAGTGTCGTTTTTCGTGTGCTATCGATGGAAAAAGGAAGTGGAAGATGACCCCCCGGAGACTGTCTCCGGGGAGTCATTAATTCAGGTTTCTTTTGAAACGCTCCACAAAGCGACCGATGGGTTTTCCCCCAAAAACCTCATTGGTGAGGGCAGCTTTTCATCTGTATATAAAGGGCGCCTCTATACGGATGGTGTGAATACTGTTGCTGTTAAAGTACTAAATCTTCGTCGTCGAGGTGGTTCCAAAAGCTTCATTGCCGAGTGTGAGGCACTGAGAAATGCGCGACATAGAAACCTAGCGAGAGTCATAACTTGTTGCAGTGGTATTGACTATCAAGGGAATGAATTCAAAGCCATAGTTTACGAGTTCATGCCCAATGGAAGTTTAGACAGATGGCTGCATAACCCCATAAATGAGTTCGAGTTCCCTCAACTCAGTCTGATTCAGAGAGTGTGTATTGCGTTGGATGTGGCGTATGCGCTTGATTATCTTCATCTTCGTGCTGGAAAGACCATTGTTCATTGTGATTTGAAGCCTAGCAACATTCTCCTTGATGAAGATATGGTTGCACATGTTGGAGATTTCGGGATTTCAAAGATTCTTCAATCTGATTACCAAAATAGACATAATAGTAGCTCCGCAGGAGTTAGAGGAACGATTGGGTATGCAGCTCCAGGTACGTCTATATATTGTTAGCCGAGTTTATTATCTATTATTTGATTTATCATTTAACTTCTAAGTGTGTTTATTAGTCATTATTCCATTTGTGATAGTTATTCACATTTTATTATTATTATTATTAGTAGGTTAGCTTTATAATTATATGTATATGTGACATTTTGATAGAAAAAGCTAATTTTGATTGCAGAATATGGGGTTGGAAGTAAAGTGTCAAGAAGTGGAGATATGTACAGTTATGGGATATTGTTGCTGGAGATGGTGACTTGTAAGAAGCCCACCGACGCGATGTTTGGAGCCGAGCTCAGCCTACACAAGTATGCTAAGAAAGCCATAGATGACGATGGCGCACTGAGGATCGTTGATCCAGTGCTTTTGAAAGATGATGAGAAGATTGTAGTGATAACCAACAAGGAAGAAACAACCGAAGATTACATGAATCACGAAAGATGTTTGCGTTTGTTGCTCGAAATCGGAGTGTCATGTTCGATGGAATCACCACAGTATAGAATGGACACGGCTAGTGTTATCCAAGAGCTCCAATTGATAAAGGATGCTATTATAGGGAACTCTACTCAGCGCCTTTGAAGAGTAGTTACACTCTTGATTTAAAGTTAGTTAGCCTTTGATTTACACCTTGTAGATCTGTACATATATATAAAAATGATAATAATAAATAATCCAATATATACAACAAATCATTCACCACCAATACCTATTGGATTTCAATTTCTTTTTTATTAATGGGTTGATGTGGAAGAGTAGTGACTCATTACCAAATATAATGATTATGATAACTACATGATCAAACGCACCTTAAGTTTTAAAAACAAATATAATCTAAAATATAAGGAAAATCCCTTTACAATATATTAATTTGTTCTATCTCTACTAAATATTACTGTCATGATACTCCAGTGTCCCGTGAGTGATTTCAATTTGTTGACCGTTCGATTGAGCCCACATAACAACAATCAAAGTTTGATTTGTGAACTAGATGAGCTCAAGTTTGAATTTTCATCTCAAGAGATTAGAGGATTTTAAGTTGAACCAGACAAAGCAGTTCGAGCCTTAGCTGAACCTAGCCCGACTCAAGATTGAGTCGTGAACAACTCTAGAACAAATGTAAAACGAATAAAAAACCATCCTTATACTTAACTTTGCTGAATCTATGATCACATCATATCGGTAAAAGTAATTAACTATTTAAAAGTACACTAGTTGCATATACTAATGAGGAAACTACCATTTTGTCGTTGTGGTTTGGCCAGCTTTGCGAGTTTTATCTAAACAGTTTTTTTTAATTTTTATTTATTTATTTTTTTTGACAAAAATTGGATGGTGTTCTTCGGTTATAGCTACAGGTGAGAGAGATAATGAGAGGGTAGAGACTAGAGAGAGAGAGAATATCGTGTTTTTTGGTTTTTGTTTTTTTTAACAATTTGTTAACAAATATTCTTGTTATTATGTGTATTTTTATAAAAATTAAAAAAAGACAGAAATACCTCTTCTTTAACGATAAAAATGCATTTGGTGGTTTATATCGTATTTTGATGAAAATACATGAGTCTGGGATCAGTTTCGAGTAATCTTGCAAGTAGCACCAAAATTTTGTAAGCAATCTCATGTCTTGTCTCTTATCCGAATATGGAATACCCTTCCCGTTATCCATTTCGTTTTCCTTGTTGAATTTAGGTTCTTGTACCCACGACGTCGGGCATTAATTTTATTTTGTATAACATAATATATATAACATATACATATTAGTTTTAATTACAACACGTTTTCTTTATTTGCTAGACACGTCCAATATTTTGTTTGTGTGATCATTATTGACCAACACTTCCATATCATACCTAGACGTGCTGACTTGCCATTTATCTGTTTGCTATACAAATATAACAATATCGAAGAGTCTTTGATCATCCTTGAGTGGAAGAGTTCTTGTGGGTGTTAACAACATGAAGTCCTTTGACTTCATTCTATGCTTCACTATTCTTTTGGCACTTGTTCTACTTTCTTATGCGGGAAGAACTTATCACATTAATCCAAGAGGTATGTTATATTGTCGTCAACTTTTTGTCCTCACATCAGATCAAAAAGAAAAACATACGTTTTTTTTTTGTGTAATATATCGAGATAATTATGGAGAAACCGATTATCGATTGTCCAGTAATCTAATTAAAGAATTTTTTTTAGGTTTGAGAACTTTCATAGTTTGGTTGAAACATTTTTTTTTCTTAAATTGTATGTGCTATGTATGCGCTTGTGCGCGCAAGTTGATTGATTATTGAATGTGTTGTATGTGTGCAGATGTTGAAGCAAAACAGGTTCCATATCATACTTGTAATAACCGTAAGAGCGTTTGGGGCGGGTGGGGAGGCTGGCCCTAAGATCGCAAGTTTGCAACTTGCGGCTGTCATTAGTGATGTTGTATGGGTGGATGTTACAGGCAACCTAATAATGATGGCAATTTGATATATCCATGTATGTTAATTTAAATACTAATTATTAAATGATGTTTTTGTTTGTGATCTGGGAATTAGATTAGAAGCAAATTAAAGATAACATGTATAGTTTGTGATTGAGATGTATCTTATTCACTGGCTAAGAGATTCATGAACTACATCACAAACTTAAGAGTATGGGGTGTGGCATAACATTCATCATCTATGGAAACAACCACGTCAAGGTCATGTTGGATTTCACTTTCTTTCGTTGCAGATTCGCAAGGGGTGTGGTTTCACTTTCCACTGCTACACTATTTTTGTTGTTTGAAAAACAAAAATAGTTTAATTTATAACAATTTGAAAAATATAATAAAAACATTGCCATAGTTTAAAATATTGCACAAACCGGGTAGTGAAAAAGGAGCATCGGCTTGGTAAGGCCAATAACTATATTGTGGCGTGTTTGGGGGCAGTAGTATATAGCGTTGTTGACTCGGGTCAAAATTTGGTGTGGGGACGACAACCACCACGCATTGCGGTTGTGAAGGGTTCATTTCCTGAAATACAGTTGAAAGAAAGTTCGAGGGTGGAAGATGTAAAAATATAAATGTAACGTTTTTTTTTGAAAGATTGATATCTTTACTATTTTGAAAACCATAAAAGCACATGTTAGAATAAACACAAACCCAATTAGGCCTGTAAACGAACCGAACGAACACGAACACAGGTGTGTTCGTGTTTGTTCATTTAACTTTAACCGAACACGAACCCGAACACGAACACATAATCGAACACATTTTTGTGTTCGTGTTCGTTCATTAAGAAATATGTCGTGTTCGTGTTCGTTTATGTTCGTTCATTTAAACCTAAACGAACAGTTCATGAACATAAACGAACACAAATGATCAATATAAACGAACACAAATGAACATAAATGAAAACAAACAAAAACAAAATAATGATTCATGAACATAAATGAACGTTAGGGTTAAGGTGGAGAGCGGCTGTGAAGTGTGGGGTTGTGAAGTGTGAAGAGCGGATAATAAGTGATATGTTTAGAATGTTAGGGTTAGGGTTAAGTTTTTAGAACATATGAATTAAGGTTACTTAACAAAAGGAAATAATTAATAAAAATAAAACTAAGTTTAATTAAACGAACATAAATGAACGAACATAAACGAACGTTCATGAACATAAATGAACGAACACAACGTGTGTTCATGTTCGTTCGTTTAATTAAACGAACAAAAAATTGTGTTCGTGTTCGTTCATTTATTTAAATAAACGAACATAAACAAACTTCCCGCCGAACAGTTCACGAACAGTTCATGAACGTTCGGTTCGTTTACAGGCCTAAACCCAATATAATTAAAACATATTAGCACACTTAAACACGTAATCTGCCATAAAATTCTAGTGAACTTGCACTATCTGAAAACAATTTTGCGCACCCGGTCCTTCTTCTTGCTCACGGCCACGGCAAAACAGCTCCCCGTTTTTTAATCCTTGCTCACGGACAAACTATAAGTAGGGCGTAGCTAGTATTTATTATTAGAGAGAATTACACAGATTGTCCTTTAGTTTTACCTGAAATTGCATCCTTTGTCCTTTTTTTGAATTTTTAACTCCCTATGTCCTTTGTTTTGTACACTTGTTACACCGTTTGTCCTTTAGACCCAACCCCGTTAAAAAACTCAGTTAAGTTGGTCATGTGCCACTCATGTGAGGGGCAAACCTGTCTTTTCACCTTAAAACATGATAAAACTTTAAAAAAAAATAAATAATAATAATAATAATAATACTTTATCTCTCACCTCTCTCTTTCCTTTTCTTGGAGATAAACAAACACACATATCAGATCCATAGAGAGAGAAACGTAGAGGAGATAGAGAGAAAGAGGAACCGTTAGAGAGAGAGAGAGAGAGAGCTGGAGAAGAGAAATCGAAGGAGAGAGAAAGAGAGATCAGAGATGAGAGAGAAGGAAGAGAGAACCGACCGTTGTAAAGGGTCGGGTCTGTGACAGTGAAGGGTCGGGTCTGTGACAGTGAAGGGTTTGGGTTGGAAGGTGGTACGATGACATAGGCGGCGATGATTGAGGTCTGGTTTTGGTTAAGGGTGTTAGGGTTTGGGGTTGGGTCGGATCTGTGTGGTGGTGTGTGGCTGGTGGTCGGGTGACGTGAAGGCGGCAGAGGTGGGGGTCAGTCAGGTAGGTGGTTCGTTGGGACGGTGGTTCAGGTCTGTGAGGCGGCGGAGGTTTGTGTGACGGTGGTGGTTCGTGGAGGGTGGTAGAGAGGCGGTCGTTGGATCAAACCTCTAATAACCACCCACCAAACGACGTCGTTGTGGAACGGTTAGGTGCAGTTTCCGTTACTAAACATAGTTTGTTTTGGTCTGAGAGGTTTACATTTGTGTCTGCTGTGAAAAACTAAAAGCAGTATACCAAAAATCACATATTTGTTCTTTATTAATAATCACTAAAAGCAGTATCTAAATGAGGGGTTTGGTGGTGGTTGATGGTTCGACGGTGGGGAGGTGGTGGTGGTCCGGCAATGGTTCGACGGTGGGGAGGTGGTGGTGGTTACGGCGGCGGTGGTGGAGATAGGTATGTTGGTGATGAATTAATGGTGGTTTAGGGTTTGAGTTGTTGAAGGGGTAAAGATGAAGATGATGATGTTTGTCTGATTTGTTTTTTTTTTTTAAAGTTATATCATGTTTTAAGGTGAAAAGACAGGTTTGTCCCTCACATGAGTGGCACATGACCAACTTAACTGAGTTTTTTAACGGGGTTGGGTCTAAAGGACAAACGGTGTAACAAGTGTACAAAACAAAGGACATAGGGAGTTAAAAATTCAAAAAAAGGACAAAGGATGCAATTTCAGGTAAAACTAAAGGACAATCTGTGTAATTCTCTCTTATTATTATTATTACTAGCTTTTATCCCGAGAGCGTCCCGGGTTGAAATATCTAATATAACATATCAATTTTACATATGGAATAGACTGATGCGCTTTACAGTTACATGCAGCAAAGCTGTAATCGATCATTCTAAAAAGAACTAACATGAAATAAGAAAAAAAGTTATTTATTGAAATAGTATTATAATAACCATACATATATTTTAGTTACATACTATAAAGTTTTTAGTTTATGATGGTGCACGTATATTGCAAATATCAAACGCGTTAGTCTAAGGGTTATGTGATGCGTTAAAAAATTCATGGGTATACGATCGGGTATATAGTTCGGGTATTTGGGTATGTGGTTTCGGGTAATGGGGTCGGGTATCACCTAATCCCAGACCCGACCCAAACCCACAATTTTGTTTTTAAACTAATCCCAAACCCGACACAATACCTGTCGGGTTACAAAAAATAGTCGTTTTTTTTCTCCGTTTTTTATATAGCACTATGGTACTCGTTGGAAAGATAATAAAACGCTCGTTAATTTGGTGTAATTTTTTTCTTTAAAAAATCTCGTATATAAAAGATATTAACGTTCAAAAGTTATGGGATGAAACATGATAGAGAAAATAATAAAGGTTTAATATTTAGATTTAGTAGATTATGTTTTAATATATTAATTGTTTTTTTTTAATTGGTTTAATAGATGCCACCTATGATCCTACATGGCATTTCTCAAAGGAGAGAATGCCTAAATAGGATTTCTCCCTTTGCAATATATATAGATATAGATTATTATTATTATTAAAACCTTGATAATCAAAGGAGTATATATATAGTAAATTGTCATCAATTTCAATGAATATAACAGTATAATGGCATACACTAATAGTACTAGCAGGAACCCGCGCGTTGCAACGGAGCTGCACGTTGTTGAGCTGTTGCATTTGGTTAATTATCTCGCTGTTGTTTTCTGCTTGATTTGAAGCGTCGTTAAAATGGTAAGGAAAGTAAAGTGACAATTTAGTCGGTTGGTTGGAGTACCTAAATAATAATATGTAATGTGTGAGCCCCTACGTGTGTGTCTAGTGCAAAATTCGTTGATGTGTGCTCAGCGAAACGAACAGAATGATGTAAAACTTACCTCGAACCGTTGCTTGTTCAATGTCGGCAGGCATGGTCGGAGAAACCGAAACGATGACGGTCGTGCTCAACGAGCAGGGAGAAACCAGATGAAGGTCGCTGATTGAATTAGCGTCTTTGATGAAGGTCGATGACCCGTTTGGTGATCTATCTATTTTTCACAAAAAATCCCATGCAACACTCAAAAACGCTTTTCCATCTGAAAAATCGCCTATTAATACAAATTATTCGTTTAGAGTGTCCTTACTCCTTAATTACATCCGTGTGTAGAACAGTAATTAGTAAAACGTGCAATCCTTTCAAACAAATTCGAGTTAGTTTAAAGGGTTTTTCGTTTTGGCATCAAAGTGTTGGATAAGACTTTACCTTTTCAAAATGATGTGAGTTCTAATCCCATTGATAACAAAAATTTTAGCAGTTTAAAAAACACATTCGAGCTAGTTTGACTTGTGACATTCTTGACCATTGTGTACACCAAGAGTCAAACTTATGAGGGTCAAACTCAATCGAGTGCGCACACAGGCCACGAATCATGCGGCAGAGGATCAAAACCTCATCCGAAAAGAACTTGTACACACAACACCACCCCGATCCAAATTCCTCAATTTTTGGAATTACAATATCACTTCACTAAAAATATAATATTTAAATAAAAACTAAATCCATTTTTCTTTCTTTTAACAATGGAACCAGATGACCTTGGTCTAGGCTCTTACTATCACCACCATCACCCACAACCACCACCACCACCACCACCACAACAGCAACGCCACCAGCATCCACACCTCCAACAACAACAACAACAACAGCAACCACCCTCAACCATCACCAATGGAATGCTACAAAACACCAACAATGATCCCAGACCTTCTCAACTGCTCTATCCTCATAATTCAGCTCCCTCAGCTGTCTCTTCTCCATTAGAGACCGGTGTCCGGAGAAAAAGAGGCAGACCAAGAAAGTATGGTACCCCGGAACAAGCTGCGGCTGCAAAAAGATTGTCATCTTCGTCTTCTCCGTCCACTTCTGTTCCACCCTTATCGCCAGCGACCAAAAAGGACTTGTCTTTGGGAGTTAGTGGCTCTTCTACTACTTCTTTCAAGAAATATGCTCTTGGTGTGTGTCTCTTTCATCTTTCTTTCTTTGTTTTTTTAAATTATGTTGTTTTGATCAGAATAGTAGTTTAAACTTTAAAGAGTGTTTGTTTTTGCTATATTTGAGGTTTTATGTTTGTTTTATATTTTATAAAATCATGTTTGATTTGAGATTGCATGGATAATCTTTGCGTGGTGCAGATTAAAAGTGAATGTGCCGTTTTTTAACCTTCTTATTGACATGCATTCCCGCCTTCTGGATTGTTAAAAAATTAACAAGACCCTGGTCCTTACATTTAGATTTATGAGACACACGACTAGTAAAAATGAGCCCTGCTCACGAGCCAAACCGACCCTGGGCTTCGCTCATTTATAAACTAAGCCAACTCGCCCGGCTCACTTTGTGTTGGGATGGGTGATACTCAACTTTTCAATTCAGGTTTAGATAGTACTTGAGTGAGATACTCAACTTTTCAATTTATAGGGATGGGTGATTTGGGACATGGATATATAAAACCACGGTTTTAGCCATTGAGCGAGACAAATCATCAAAATAGCCACCTCAACCGTCTTTGGAGAGACGGCTCACAGGTCCCGAGGCGTCACCGAGAGGTTTCCCGTGAAACGTCATAGGGGTGTTCTGAGGCGTCACTGAGACCGGAGACGTCAAAAAGAGATG
This sequence comes from Ambrosia artemisiifolia, assembly GCA_032199755.1. Classification (NCBI taxonomy): domain Eukaryota; kingdom Viridiplantae; phylum Streptophyta; class Magnoliopsida; order Asterales; family Asteraceae; genus Ambrosia; species Ambrosia artemisiifolia. Next base: position 6,417,812 of record CM063517.1, read on the forward strand.
TTATGAGGCGTCACCGAGACCGAAGACGTCAAAAAGAGGTGTTCAGAGGTGTCACCGAGACCGGAGACGTCAAAAAGACGTCACCTCTCTGGCACCACCACCACCTGTTCGGTCCCTTCGTTTCTCTCTCCTCCGCCGCTGCCCTACTCCGTAGCATTGTAGTTGATGAACCTGGAGTTACCAGGGATCGTTTGTATGGTAGAGCCTTTTGGGGAGCTATGGAATTTATGGTAATTGACATGGGAGACGTTATCATATTTTCAAAATCAGCGACTGATGTTATGGAACAACAGTTATCTGTCTCAACAACCATTGGCATGGAAGGTATTCCACTTGCTTCTAGAGAAGCTGTTGTTCATCAGTGGTAGGAAGAAGATGGAAGCAGGGAAAGAGAGAGAGGCGAGGGGGGAGAGTTGAGAAGTGTGTAGAGAATTTTTTATTATATTTTTAGCACGTGACAATCGGCTAGTGGTCCATCACTAAAGCCTTACGGAGACGTCTCGGGATCCGGGAACCGACTGTCCAAAGACAGTTGAGGTGGCTATTTTAGTGAAATGCCCCGGTTAATGGCTAATTTAGTGGTTTTCCCATGGGTAAATCACAAATGAGCTTGTGGCTTGAATAGGGTCTTACCAGCTCTTGCTTCACTACTTTTATTTCTACATCTTGGATGTAATCATAGTTATTAAAAGCCCACACTTCATGCACTTGGGCCATTTTCAAGTTGGACCCTTTAATTGCGGTTTTGGTTCTTAGACTCTCGCTTTAGCTCCCCAGGCGTAGTAAATACCAACTTATTATTTTTTATTATTATTTAATGCAAAATTATTGATTTTCTCTCTAGTATAACCTTTCACAATACCAATTTAAGCAACTTTCATCCAGAACTTTGATTCAGTTTAGAATATTTAGAACTTTAGAACTTTCAAGTTTTAAAATTACATTTGAATCTTTACTATTTTAGAACTTTTGGTATTAATTAGATGATATCAAATGTGATATATAAAATAGTTTTGTTTATTATTATTTTAATACATAATATATATTTTTTTCATTTAAATCCGCATTTTTTTAGGCCCTCCTTTTATCCGCCTTGTGACTCTGCCTTTACGTCTTAAGTGCGCTTTGCACCTTTGATAACTACAGATGTAGTAATTAATTTTTCTATATATGTAAAATAGAGATTTTTTTTATCCCATCCGGCACACCCTCATGGCCAATCCTGCCTAGACCGAGTATTGATAGATGCTCCCTAGACCACCACCTTAGGTTATGTTTTAGCATTATATGCAGGAGTTGTTGATTACTAGCTACAGTACTTGTTATAAGAAAAACTTAAGTTTAATCAGGCTGCAAAGTAATGTTTGTGAAGATAAGTTACAAGTGTAATGAATTTTGAAAAATGTAGTTGTATATTTGATTAAGCTTTAAGAATTTTGTATACATCATCATCTGTTGGTTATATTCCATTTCATTATCTGTTTTTCAGGGAACACAGGGCAAGGTTTTACACCTCATGTTATTTCCGTGGCTGCCGGAGAGGTATTGAACTTGAACATATTATTACTGTATTACAGTTTACATCTTAGTTTTATACCAGGGTTTATTTTTATGAGCCAAGTGATGCATTATAAAGTTTACATTTCAGTATGGGATGGTATGGTATTAGATGATTCCTGGGCCAATTACTCGAGAGTCCGAGACACACATACATATTGATATTTGGCCGGACCATACGAATGAACAATTTTTTAAATTTCTTTGTTCTTGGAATAAAGTAATCTACTAATACACCAAACTTTTAGTTTTTAATAAAAGCTACAATAGTAAGAAATTTATTAGGGAATCTAACGGGTAATTTTTAACGAACTAGCCGGTATACCCGATACACAGCGGGTAGGGATGGCAATGGGCCAGGTATGACTAATCTCATACCCATACCCGGTTGTATAATCTCATCCCATACCCGTCTCACTGCTCGTGGGATATTTGTAGGGTATACCCATTGGGTATAAACCATACCCGCGGGTATCAGACTATCAGGTATACCCGTTGGGATTTGCATGTATAAATATTTTTACTTTCTTTTATAGTGTTATGTTTAAAAAAATCTACAATCTATTAAATAATAATAAACAATCTACATATCATCATCACTGTAATAATTTTTGAAATATTTAAAATGTAAATAAATATTACAATATGAATCTTAATTTTTTCTTATATTTCATAACATATAAATATAAATAAATAATAATGTCAATAAAATGTACACTAAAAAAATTTATTTGTTTATTTTTCAAATAATGAATAAATTAGAATGAGACATTACTAAAAAAAAGTTAAGAGAAGATATATATATATATAAAACTTAAAAGTTTTTGGATATATGTTTTAGGTAAACATGTGTTTGGTTTCGGGTATCACCTAATTCCATACCCGTCTCATACCCGCAAAGTGTTTTTTTTTCAATCCCAAATATGCTTCAGTTTCGGGTATACCCGTCGGGCTCAGGTGTTTTTGCCATCCCTAAGGCGGGTGATGGGGTAGTCAAGTACCTGATGGGTATGAGACTGAGTACGACACACTCTTTTACAATCGAGTATGGGATTATAATTACCAATAGTTATCACAAACTTGTCTAATTGCTATACCAAATAATGATGTCTTTTTAAGATGCACTTGCTATATTTTTTCGTTGCACATGTATAATTTGAACAACACTTAGCACACCTTGTCTTTTTGTGACCCGTTTGAAATTTTCACAGGATATTAACCAGAAAATAATGTCGTTTATGCAACAAAGCAAGCAAGAGATGTGTGTCCTCTCAGCATCTGGCTCAATCACTAATGCAACTTTACGCCAGCCAGCCACAACCGGTGGCAACATTACTTATGAGGTAAGCAAGTTTATTAGAACACTTTTATGAGTATTAATTAAACATTGATCACTTCATGGTTTCTAACTTTCTATGATATCAGGGTCGCTTTGACATCCTATCATTCTGCGGATCTTATATACGTACTGATTTGGGTGGCACGGGTGGATTAAGTGTATGTTTGTCTAGTAATGATGGACAAATCATAGGTGGCGGTATTGATGGGCCGTTGATAGCCGCAGGCCCTGTCCAGGTAGTATTCTTTTAGTTTGAGTTAAAATAGATGTGGCCAAATGTGAGGGCTGGGTAACGGGTCAGAAATGTTAAAATGGTACATGTGAGATTTAGTAAATGACAACCTTTATGATTGTTTGCTTCTTCAGGTAATTGTTGGCTCATTTTCTATTGAGGGTAAGAAAGAAAGCGCTACTACTTTAAAAGGTGATGCTTCTACAAACAAGTTGCCATCACCAAATGTTGCGCCATCGGTTCCAAACTTGAGTTTCCTATCGGGACCAGATTCTTCAGGAAGAAATGTAGTCGGTGGCGGTGATGAGCAACAAAATATCGATGGGTACCAGTTCATGATCCAAAATCGAAATGTGCCAGCTGTAAGCGATTGGAGGACTAACAATGATTCCAGGAACACTGCTGGTTATGACTTCTCGGGTAAAGATCATTACAATAAAAATTATCTACGCAATAAGTTTCGGCTTAGCCCTGCTTGCGGTGTGAGCATATAATGTATATATGTGTGGGCCTCGGGGAGGGAAAAAGTAGAATTGCACTAATTTTAACGTTATTTTACTAATTTCGTGAAAAATAACCTTAAAAAAGCAGACAGTTAATCATGCATCATGTGTGGCGCTGATAGCCAAAAGAAAAGGGGGCACATGCACCAATCGGTCTTTGTCCCGATTGTTGAGTGTTATGTGCCTTATATCCAAGCTTGATGAAAAACTATTATTGAACCATGAGTTTCACTGAAAGCAACCTTTCTATTCCTACGGGGTAGAGGTAAGGCTGTCTACGTCTTACCTTTTTCAGACCCTATCTTAGCTTTGCTATATGTGTATATGTGGGATTAACTATGTATGATGATGATGAATAAGTTTCGGTTGGTTCAAATGTTCAATAGGTTTGTGGTTTGGTTTTGTAGGAAGATTGAATCATGGGGGGCAACAGTCACCAAAGAGTGGGGATTATGATCGGTTTCAAGACTGAACCAGTTGGATACCATAGCTTCTTTTGTGCAGGATTGGTGGGAGTTGTAACTCAATGTATCATCATTGTACAGTTAACCCAAAAACATATTTCTATTCAAATATGTTGATGTGTACTTTTTAGTAGTTAGCAAATGCTTTTCTTCAACTTGCTTTTGGATTAACACTAATGTATCTAAATTCATGTTTAAAGTATGCAAATTTCACTTTTTTTTTTCTTCTTTGTTATTGTGAAGTTTTACTCTTCAGTTCATATGAAGATGACTTATGCTTGTGAAACAAATACAGTTATTGATTGTTTTAAACGAATACAAATTATTTCATATGAAATAAATGTAAAATTTAATTGTTAGTTAATGCGGGTAGTGATTTGTTTTGAGAGTGTTCTTGTAGAGCACCTTCAACTAGCTCCATCTGAAAATTCGAACAACGAGGTGGAGTTTGCAATCCGAACACAAGGTTATACTCCACTACTCTTAGGTAGCATTCGTTTCATATAATGAAATAAAATTACATTCGAATTTGCAAAGGAATTGGAATTTGAAATTAATAAATTCCTATAAGAATTGGAATCTCAATTCCATTCTTGTTGTTCGGTTGACAAAGGAATTAGAATCTATGAATTTAGCACCACCCAAAATTGCATCGGGTCAGGTTAACGGCCCCGATCTAAGTCGTTAACAAGTCAGTCAGGTAGTAACCGTCTGGTAGTTGACGGGCCCCAACGGGTTGAAACGGTTTGGGTCTTTAACGGGCCTGATCGGGTCGAAACAGTCTGAGTCTTTAACCGTTCACCGTTTTTAACGTTATTTTTACGAAAATAGTAAAATAACGTTGAATGTGCAATTATAATGTAATAACTGACATGACACATTTGAAATATATAGAGTTTGAGATGCTCTTGTTAGAAATATCTCTGGTCGTTATCCAGCTATTGCCGACCTCAATTGGCCAAGTTGCAGGATTATGTTGGCCCCTGAATGTGAAACGACAGTATGGTTATTTGATCATTTTTGGAATTATTTTATCATAGAATAGAAAACGGGCTGTCACTATAAGATATCTATGTCGTGAAAGAGAAACCCATTGCAAAGAGACTGAAAATATAAAGTTTTATGTTATTATATTGGGAAAATGGATTTAATTACTCTAAACTATCGCCTATTGGCGGATAATACTCCCAACTATCACTTTGGCCAATATCACTCCCAACTTCCAACTTATTTTCTTTTATCACCCCAAAACTAACGGAGGTCTAACCTGGTTAGTCTTCGTGGCCAAAATGTAAAAACGAAAACTTTGGGACATTTTTGAAACTTTTTATTATTATTATTATTTTTATTATTACTTTATAAAGTTTATAAACCCAATCCCCCCCTCATTTGTTCTCTGCACACACAGAAGGTCACCGGTGATGGTGACCGGTGGCCGCCGCCGCCGTCGTCCTCCTCCTCTCCGGTAAGTATCACAACCCTCATCCTCCTTCCCTGTTTCTGGTTCGGTAACCTTGTGATAACCCGATAACCCTTCTATTTCTAAAATTACAGAGAGAGAGTGTGTCAAACTCCCAGACCAACAACCACCTTCCACCACCGCTACACCACCCACACATTCCACCACCGCTGCACCACCCACCACCCCCTCTTTCACTCTCTGTGACAGACCAAAACTTCAAAACAGCACCACCATTACCTTCAAAACTTCATCTCCATCCTCACCACCACCACCATCAAAACTTCAACTCCATCCTCACCACCACCACGATTTAAGGTTGAGTGTTAACACTCACAAGGAAACCAGACCAAAGCTGTTTTCTTGTGAGTCGTTGGACCGGAAATAAACTTATAAACCACCTGAAATTCAATAATCCCCAATTTTAGATGACTAAACCCTAGAATCCCTATACGAATCAATTGACCACGAATCTATTCCTGCTCAAACGTTTAACCTTAGGGGTTTTGATCTACGAACCAAAACGAGTAACGTAGATCAAGAAACGTATGGATTGCTCACGGGATGAAGATGAACGGAGCTTGGTCGGAGAGTTTGAACGCCGGCGGGTGTGGACGGTGAAGGGTGGTGGTGAGGTGGTGTGGGTGTGGACGGTGAATGGTGGAGGCGGTGGTTGTTGGGGGATGATGAGGGTGGTCTGAAGAAGAAGAAGAGAGGAGGGGGGGGGGGGTTCTGGTCAACTGAAGAAGAAGAAGAGGAGTTTTAAAATAATAATAATTAAAAGTTTCAAAAAAGTCCCTTAAGTTTAGGGTTTCATATTTTTGCCACATAAATTGTCCCTTAAGTTTAGTTTTTTACATTTTGACCACGGAGACTAACCAGGTTAGACCTCCGTTAGTTTGAGGGTGATGGAAGAAAATAAGTTGCAAGTTGGGAGTGCTAATGGCCAAAGTGATAGTTGGGAGTATTATCCGCCAATAGGCAATAGTTTGGAGTATTAAAATCCATTTTCCCTATTATATTTTAATGAGTGTAAATATTTAGTAATTACATTTTCATAAATACATTGCCAATGATTTCCAGCCCAGCTGGTTTGAGGTGGGAAGGTTTACCTCCTTGAAGGGTTCCCATCCGGTTTTGGTTTCAGGTTTGATTTCCACGTTCCACCGAAAAACTAACCGTTGGGTTTGAAAAGAGAAGCCTGTGTGGTTCATATGAGATTCGATCCTGGGCAGTGGTCGTTTTGCAACATAGGGTTTACCGCTGAAACACTACTTTCCAAAAAACAAATTCATAAATACATTTGCTGTATTTTTTCTATCAAAATTTTGGTTTACATTGTTACACTTACCATCTTTCAAGTAACAACTCCCGGTATAATAAAGAGCATAAGCAATGTTTTAAAAACCGATAAATACCGGCCGGTTATACCGGTATTAACGTTTTCGGATGGAAATCCGGCACGAAACACTCCGGTAAATATGGAAAACGGTATTGATTTTATACAGCCGGTAAAATCCGGTATACCGGTTTGAACCGCTATACCGATACCGGCATAGGTTAGTTTTTGGGTTATTTTTAGATTATTTTTTATTAAGGAATAACTTTTAAAAAATTAAAAACTTTAGATTATCTTTTGGATTATTTTTTAATTATTAATTAACTTTTTGATAGTATTTTAGTATATAATTTTATACTTTTAGATTAACTTTTTGTGTTAATGTTGCAAATTATGAAATTATATAGCTAACTAATCAACCCGGTTGAACCACCCCATACAATGCGGTTCAACTGGTTGAACAATTTTTTAGCTAAATCCGATATAATTAAAAAACCGTTTTTAAAACATTGAGCATAAGTGGAAAACACAAACCGTTCAATTAAATTTTTATCAAAATTTGAAACCTTTCCTTGTGGCCTTTCTCCCCCTTATTTCCAGCTAAAACTTTTTTTTCTTTGTCATATTTCCCCTACGATTTTTAAATGCTAATAATTTTTATATACGAAATTTAAAATAATTACACTAAATTAACGAGCGTTTTATTCTGTTTTCAGAGTACCATGATGCTATACAAAAAACGAAAAAATAATGATTTTTAGTGGGTTTTTGTTCATATGCTAACGAATAACCCAAATTAAACCAATATTTATTAATTTATAAGAGAGAATTACACGGATAGTCCCTGTGATTTATACGTTGTAACATGTTAAGGTACTAACTTTTTTTTTAACTCCTTAAGGTCCTATGGTTTACATTTGGTAACATGTTAAGGTATTAACATTAACTGCCGTTAAAAACTAACAGATTCCGTTAAAAAGTTAAGATTGAGGGACTAAATTTGCCAAAGTGTGAAAGTTTTAAAAAAATTTTCTTCCCCACCCACCACCACCGCCACCCACCATCGCTGCCATCCAACGCCACCGCCGCCACCCAGCATCGTCGCTACCGCCACTCACCACCTTCACCCACCCACGGCCGTCACCCACCACCGCCGACATCCAATACCACCCAACACCACCGTCACCGCCGCCAAAGGGTATCGTGAATGATTAATAATGACAGAGGGTATTCAGAACGTAGGGCGATTGTGGTGTCGGAAACAGAAGGTCCAAAGGAGGTCACCGGAACCGGAAGGTGAATGGTTATGACCGGATCCGAAGGAAGAGTCGAGTGGTTCGAAGCTATTGGTTGTGTTGTTTGTTGGCTCGCCGGAGAGTAGGACCAACCGGGGAAGATGACCGGAGGTGGTCATCTCCTTCCTCTCATATCATTCTTTCTTTCCCTCTCTTTTCTCGTATACTCTTTCTCTCTCTCTATACATATTTGATGGTTACAAGTTATAGATATAAATGTTATGTGTGTGAATGTATATTATGTGGGGAAATATATAACATCAACTTGGATATCCCTTGCATGTATTGTTCAGTGAGTGTGTATATATAATATCTCACATGAATGTTTACATTATGATAAAGATGGACATGTGTTTTTAAGATAGAGATTGAGTGTAGATAATGAAGGTTGAGTTATGAGGGTGTAGAGATGCGTTGGTTTTAGTCAGAGGGAATGGTTGCGCGTAGGAGGTAAGCAGAGAAGGAAGGATGTATGTGTAGGTTCATGCATGTGTATACTAGAGTTGGAGGTTGAAGATAAAATCATAAAAAGGAGGAGGTGGATGGACAGATGTAATATAGAGGTAGTGGGTGGTGGTGGCGGTGACGGTGGTGTTGGGTGGTATTGGATGTCGGCGGTGGTGGGTGATGGCGGGTGGCAGCGGCGGTGGTGGGTGGGTGAAGGTGGTGAGTGGCGGGTAGCGACGATGCTAGGTGGCGGCGGTGGCGTTGGATGGCAGTGCTGGTGGGTGGCGGTGGTGGTGGGTGGGGAAGAAAGAATTTTTAAAACTTCCACACTTTGGCAAATTTAAACCATAGGACCTTAAGGAGTTAAAAAAAAAGTTAGTACATTAACATGTTACAACGTATAAACCACAGGGACTATCCGTGTAGTTCTCTCAATTTATAATTTTAATTTTTATCTATATCTTTATTATTTCTTTACTATATAATAAATAAAAAGCTTATGATTATCTCAATTTTCTCTTATATGAAATAATATTATTGAATCATAATTTTACATTTATCTCTTATTTATTTAATATATTATTTCCTTAACTAATTTTTTTTTATTGAATCATAATTTTACGTTTATCTCAGATTGAATCATAATTATATGTAATAAATTATTATTTTATTACAAATAACTTTTTTTTTTCAAACAAAAAACTCATATATATGAATATAGAGCCAGCAAGAAACTGAAGGAAAGACGTACATCACGGAACTAAAAAGAAAGAGGGAAGCCTAAACGGCTAACCCAAGTTACACCATATTGAACTTCTACTTCCGATCTGCGCCTTCAAGTAATCCATGTACCCTGCCAGAGAGTGAATATCCGAAGGCCACACGACTTTAATCTAAGAGAGAACATTCCACCAGATGCCTCTTACAAACAAGCAAATAACTAGTTAAATAAACATAAAAAGTTGGGTAGAGATAACGTACAAAGCTTCCTTAACATGATAAGCGTAAGAAGGCTTCTCAGCCCTTAGATGTAGGCGGTGGCATGATGGTAATTATCTACCCTAATCATGGTCGGCTTAAACAAACCAAGGGTAAATTAGGGAACACGTTCAAAACTTTTTCAAATCGAAACTTTTAATTCAACAGACTTATATCAAAACTTAATTTAAGCCATTTCAACTCGATTAAAACATTCTAAATGATTACCAAATCAAAAAAACAAAAACAAGTCGATTACATTGAACGAAAACATAAGATCGGTGTTTCAATCTAAAAATAAGAAAAACAGAGAATTATACTGGGACGATTAATTAGACGAAAAACATAGGATTATGAATAAACGCTCGTATTAGTTTTCAAATACTTTCGATTGTATTTCAAGAAGAAGGATTAAACATAAAAATTAAGTTAAAAGAAGTTGCAGAAGAAGAAGTTGGTGATAACAGAGTGTTTTAAACGCACGTTCTAAATGTTTAGACGCATTTGATGTAGAATTTAAACGCACATGCCTTGAAACGCACATTGTAAATGTTTAGACGCACGTTATAAATACCCATGTATATATAAACGCATGTTTATAAAATACTCATGTATATAGAAACGCACGTTAAAAAGGGATCATGTATATTTAAAATCATGTTATAAAATACCCATGTATATATAAACGCACGTTAGAAATCATAAAACCAAAACATAACTATGCTCATTCCTGAGCACAACCATGCTTGTGAATAAGCACGATCATGCCACACCCAAGCATAACCATGTTCATTCCTGATCACAACCATGCTTGTGAATAAGCACGATCATGCTTGGATTTTGTTGCCCAAGCACAATTATAAAGTGCGTTTATTGTACATGGGTAAACACACATATATGGTTTTCATAGACGCACATGTATACTTCTTAAACGCACTTACAAAAATAATGACACCAGATACTCATTTAAATAAACGCACGTTGAAAAACCCTTGATTAACTATAAACACACGTTATGTATCTTCTTATTCATCATACCATTACTGATAATCAAAATTCCATCATCTAGATCTTTCTATTTGTACAATACATCCACGATCCTTGATTTTAATTAACAACATATAATCAAGATGTAAAACTAAGTCAATCATACGATCATCCCTCGTAATCAATCGTAATTGTTGATCGAATAAAAAAACAGAGCATCATTATAATCGTATAAAAGTATTGTTAATTGCAGTGGCGAAGCTTGACCCGAAGGTTCGGGCGGTCGGAAGTCACCGGAGGTTCGGAAGCCACTAGTTTCGGGGGGTCGAAACCCTATATTTTCAAAATTTTCTATACGAATACTATATAATCGGAACTTCTGCGCGAAAATCCGGGGGGGTCGGCCGCCCCTCCCCGCCCCAACTAAGCTGCGTCACTGGTTAATTGAATCATGAATTGAATAGATCGTCAATTGAAAATAGTTAATCAACCTTGAATTGAATCTGAATTATTGTCGATTATAATTGAAACGTGAATTGAACTGTAATTGATTGGATCAGATATTAACGAAACAATAAAAGGACTAAATTACCTTTCTAATCAACCAGGTTTAAGTTAAGTAAGCTTAACTATGGTTTCCACGTGTCATTCGATGGTGTCTTCCTATCCTTTGGGCGTTAATCTATACATTTTTTTTTTAATTATAATTTTATAAATTTTATTTCAATAAAAAGGGGCAAATTACATAAGAATAGCAGGTAGGCGGGCAACAAGCTGCGCCGCCACCCCCTTTTGGATAGAATAAACAAAGCCATTTTAGTGATATGGCACTCAAAGAAGCATTCTCCTCTTTGAGTGTGCCATGTGTCATCCCATGTGGCATTGAGATATTTTAGGAAAAAATAATTTAAAAACAAAATTATATTTTTCTCTCTTATGTTTCCTCCCATAATTTTTAAACGTTAATATCTTTTATATACGAGATTTTTTAAAGAAAAAAATTACACCAAATTAACGAGCGTTTTATTATCTTTTCAACGAGTACCATAGTGCTATATAAAAAACGGAGAAAAAAACGACTATTTTTTGTTGGGTTTTGTTCAAACAGGGAAAAAAAACATAAAGTGTTTAGGTAAATCATTAATCATGTATAGGCAAACGACTATTTTTTGTTGGGTTTTGTTCAAACAGAAAAAAAAAACACAAAGTGTTCAGGTAAATCATTAATCATGTATAAGCAAGTCACTAATTATGTTCAAATCAGTGCTCACGAGCTTTGTTAATTTTGGGCCATATCATTTCCTTTAAATGTTGGATTGGGTCATTAATAAAGCAGATTGTACTACTGATTGTTTTCTATTATCCAAGTCCAATATTTCCTTTGATCCTGTATTAACATGTGAATTAAAATTTTCACATTGCAAATTATATCCACATTCATTTAATTTATTGTCACGAGACAATTTTTGGTGTAGAAAAATCATTTTTCCAACAGACGGTTGTTTTAATTTTCCAAAATAATTTTGTGACTTACAATTACAATATTGCAATTTATTTTCACCACCAATTATTTTATTTCCATTAGGAAATTTTGGACTAAATAAATTATTTTCACAATCAGTATGTGTACTACTGTACTTATTTTTTTCTAAAGTTTACACGAATAAATCGGAGAAACAAGATTGTCGTCTACATTAATTAGCACGTATCAGTCCTGCAGACAATTATGACGCAATGAATCGAACTTCTGGAAGTTTTCAAAGTCTTCATCAATTCAAATCATATGTCATAAGTTGCCATATACTATATATATATATATATATTTTTTTACAATCACATTCCAAAACCATATCTTTTTTTTTGAACGGCCAACAAATTAGAATCACTCACGGAACACTGGAGTATCATCGTGCCATCAATGTTGCCACGCGATCATATTCCACTACCAAGTCACCAGTTCAGGAGGAAACTCATAATTATGAGAAAACCCCCCTTTGTGAGATTCCAAAACCATATCTAAAACATAACGTTGAACACTTTATCCGTCCAATCAGTAGCATGATCATTATAAGCTTATGATGTCAAATTGATCTAAATAATAATAATAATACCTTATGGTAGAGTGATACCGGGAAGTGATGAAGAGACACTTGATTCTTGTGGTCGTGGGTTTGACTCCTGATCCCTCCATGTTTTACCGGTTTGCTGCTGTCGTGCCTTCGGGCGGGTATGCGGGCCGGGTTTTCCCTGGAACAGGAGACGGATGGGCGCGGGGCTCCGTCCGTGCGGGTTGGGCCGCCTGATGGAGCTACCTTTCGCCAATGGGTGCTGCGTACGGAGTTTCCTGTACGATTCTTAATTGGCCATTCAAATAATAATAATAATAATAATAATAATAATAATAATAATAATAATAATAATAATAATAATAAATATGGGTGTCTACTTAAGCTCGTTTATAAAATAAGCTTCAGTTTTGAATAAAACTTATTTTAGCTGGACGTATTTAGGGCTTTTAGCTAGTCAAAAATAAGTTGCTCACAAGCGACTCGTCTTGTTTATGACTAATATCGTTCCATTTTCCAAGCTCAGTTAAAGTGTTCCAAGTTCACTTATGGACACTTGCAGCATTAATTTAAGTGTTGGAAGCATGAAATGAAGGCATAAAAGCTGGAAATAGATTATAAAAGTTGACACATCCCAAACATATAAGGCCCGCTTTGGTCGTTTAAAATCAGTTAACGAAGACATTTTAACTGTAATCATAACCAAATAGTTGATTATCTAATTCACTTAATCAAAATTGTCCCCTTTTGTAGGTTATGGTTAATTTTAGTTAAAAATTATGTTTCCGGTTATGATTTGGTTTTTACTCACTCCTAGTTACTAGCTACTTAGGATAATACTTGCTAGTTGCTACTAATCAATAATAACTTGCCACTGATCTCATTTGTAACTATTGAACCAAGTTGTCACTATTTAATTACCACTATGATTAATAACAACTTATTATTAGTTACCACTAAAGGTAATATACATGCAACTTTTTATGATGCTTTAACAAACTAAAACGAAATAACAATTTATAAAGCAACTTCTTATGATGCTTTAACAAAGTAAAACGAATTTTTTTTACTCGTTAAGGGCGTTGCCTCTTGGAACTTAAAGGGATAGGGTCCTAAATCCTGGTGCGGATGATAACCCTAACCCATAAAACAACCTAACTCCAGAGTTCACGCAGAGAGCTCCACACACATTGAATCTCTCATGCGCAATGCCTCCGCGTGGCAAGCTGATGTCATCATCACAAAGGAATCAATACGTGTGCACACACGCACAGGACAATTAGGAAACATTGTATTCTATTATAGATGCGTACGGACGATCATGATCCAGAATGATTCGGTCAGATCTTGAGCGCATGCCCAGCCAATCAGAGGACGACGCGTGGCAAGGTCGGTCCAACAACTCTGATCATCAACAGCAATGTGACTGCCACCATGCTGTGCACAGTACTGCCAGAATACTGTGCACCCCATGTCCACCTGCCACTGATTAGACGTCACGTTATACACCTCCCGCATGTTAAAACATGTTGTCGTCAGAAAAGTACCTGCTTGCAGCCAATTGCACCGCACTACGTGGATCTATAACAGGGCAATACACTTTTTCTCTCACATTAGCATTTATTACCACGTGCTCCTGTACTAACTCATTGGGCCGAAGGGAGGCAAGACCTTAACCCGGGCTCAAGCCCATCGTCGTGGTTAAGAATTAGTGATGTTTGGCCCATGCATGCTTTATATAAAGGCAATGTTGTAAAAGTCGCTAGGCGCTCCATAGTCGGATCAGGAGTACTCAGGGAGTTCTCGGCCTAGTCAGAGAGTACCTGGGGAGTACTCGGCCTAGGCCTAGAGTACTCGGGCCTCAGCAACCTACCTTGTAGCGATAACTTAAGGAGTACTCGGCCCCCGAGACCCTGATTTACAACATTGTGTAAAGGAGACCACTCCTTCTTCTATAGATATGTTATGTTGCACTTAGCAAGCCAACACCAATTTTTTTGTCTGTATGTTGGAGTCGTTGTGACTACCTAGCAGTCGCCTTCCTTCGTACGACCCTCTTGTTCTTCCATATAGGTTCGGTTCAAGCTACGAGTGTGTGCAAAGGATTATAACCTCTAGCAGCCACGAGTTCAACACCATAATCATCTCCATTGAGGTAATTGTAACTCGTTTCTTCAGACCTATTTGAGGTGTTGGCCCAAACCTCACCGAAACGCTGCCATGGATTTTGCCCAAGGGGTGACGCACCACTGGAAACCCTATAATTTAGATGCTTCGCCGCTTAGAAACCTAGAGTTCTATGTTCGAAATCATAATCATCTTTAACGAGTGTCCATTCCATATCTCATAACTCGTATTAATGTTTATTGGCCACTTATTTGAGTTTAAGTAAAACCCAATTACACTAAACTCCCATTAGTGACACGTGCGTCCTATGTTTTTCCATGTGCTTTTTAAATTCTGTACAAATGTGAGTCAATGGTGGCAGGCATCCTAGTTGAAAACGTAAACACATCAGGCTTAGAGCATTGTTGGCCGATCAACTGTTTTTTTTTTCTTTTTTTTTTCCCTTTTTTGCTAGTTTGTGTCATGTGTCTTGTATTCAGTGTAGTCACATGCCGACTTAAAGGAAAAAAAATTCCATTTTCGCACATCACAACATCCAAACTCAATATCTTATCGGAGTTTGTAAATTGATACGGAGTAGAAAATTAAGAAATCTTTGACTGGTGGCATTGTTATACAGCGACATGCAGAAGTTGCTGATTAATGTTTGGTTTGCGAATCTGGCCTCATGCACAAAGACATATTAATATCCTATTCATTTTGCCTCTTTTGACCATGCATTGTTCGATCTCACTCACTCTCACTTATTCAACTTTTAATTAGTAAATTGAATTCCATTTTTCTTGTGGGTGGTGTTTGAAGTTCAAAATCTTGTGGCCATGTTAGGTTCATGCACCACGTTTTAAAAAAAAACAGGATATCATATTTAAAAGATTGGTTTATTATTATATTGTTATTTGTATAGCTTTACCCATATACTAATTGAATAGTTAGAAAGGGACACATCATTATATTAAGAAAAATCAACGCTTTGTTTGCTTAGCTATGACCTATGAGATGTAATTTGCAAGTTGGAGGAGCCGTATGGTGATATGGAGCCCTCTTTGGGTCCTTTTCCACTGTACTTAAGCGAATTTGACCGCCTGATTAAAACATCAGTGATTTGATTAATGTTGCATTATTTTTTAATTCGAAGTACGAAAATAAATTCTGCGTACAGAAGAAACAAATAGTTCCAAGGAAATTTCGAAAAATAGACATCGTTTTCATCATAAGTGAGCGAAATGTGGTTATAAAATGCAAGAAAACGGCGCATACATATAGCTCTATCAAGCACCATTTTATTACTGATATGACGAAAAAGAAGCGAAGTAGATCGACTTTGCCTTGAATGAAAGATTCTTCCTTGGTTGAGATAGATTCGATATTTCAAATTTTAAGTTTTTGGCACACTTTGATATGCTTTAGTACAAGTATGTTATAAGAAAAATCTATGTAAACCCTTAAAATTCATGGTAAGTGTGAAGTTGTTTGAATAAAACGAATAAAAAAATTACACTATAAAACGAATAAAAATTACACTATAGAACTTATATTCTAAATTAATTTGTACAAAAAAATTTCCGATCCAATTTTGATAATGAAAGTTAAGAATTTTATAAAATATATATGAAAAGGATCACTCAGGCGAGGCCTATGCGCCTTGAGTGCGCCTAGTGACTTTGATAACTATGGTTGTAACAATAACCTGTAACGGCCGGAAATTTTCAATTATAAACATTATTATGTTGGATTGGTCTGCCAAAATACCGATATTCAACACTGTTATTAAGATACGATTCGAAGATTCAACATGAATGGTTGTAAATGATTTAGTTGAATTTGATTAGAGGTTAATATATTATTAAAGGTTAACAATTATTTGAAAACTAATTTATCCTGGGAGTTTCATGTGATAGACAAATCTAATATTAATTGAAAAAATGTGTACCAAAAAAGGAATATGCTATTTTTCAGAAAAATAAAAAAAATTGTTAAGGGTCAACACTCGATAACTTATAATTAACACTATTTCTAATACTACGTGTGCATCTCTTACTCGAGTGAAATCTCTGTACAACATTGTCACTTTCTCAAGACACTCTAAAGCTACGTTGTGAACTTGGAAAAAAACAACCAAATTGGTATCAAATGATATGTCATGATAATAATGATGATAACGATTCTGATGTGTAAAGTGTACACATGTGAAAGAATGACACACTTATTCAATCTAAGAATTAATTATATATTTAAATATATCTAAGAATTAATTATAGGCTACATATACGACCGAACATAATGGGGTGTGTAATGCCCTCATTGTGCCGATTTCACGTCGGACACACCCTCCTTTAGCATTAAATCACAAAAAAAGGTGGGCGACGTGAAATATTTCAAATTTTGGGACAACCAAGAAGATAACCGTTGTGTTAACTGATAAGTTTCTGAATCAATCAACAATTACCGTCCATATACATAGCATAAACGACAACACACAGTTATTTTGAGTTGCCACGTTTGCTAGTCATTTGACAATTGTGATGAAAAAGAATATATATAATAGTATTTTCAGGTTTTAAAAATGCAGGTTATTAAATATTTTATATATAATATTGGTCACTAATGTACTAGGCATCCGATCGACATCATTAGAAGAAAGAATATATATATAGAGAACTTTTATTTCTATTAGTTTAGATACTCGTTTTTTGTTTTATTAGTTTAAATATTATAAATAGTTGAATAAAGTATAAATTTATTCAATCATTAGTTTATGATGGAATCATAGAAGTGTGAAATGGGCATAAACCACTACATACTTTTTTAGCTTAAAACTAGTTTGTGACATGGACGCCACATGGCAAAAACACCCCTAAGGGGCATGAAGCCATGAACTATTATACATGGTCTAACTGGCTTAAAAACCTTTGTAATCAATGTTTCTAGCAAAATCATATAGTTGAATCTTTTTCATTTCTATTAGTTTTGCATCTAGACTCCTTGTGAGCGCTATCCAAGATATGTATTTGAATAATAACATATTCAAGGTATGATTTAAATTTATAGACAACAGGAAAACATGATATAAAAAGAAAGTTCGGAGTTAGTAAGGGAGTAGACTTGTAAATGGGATAAACAAATAGAAATCTGAAGTGTTTGAGATGAGGATAATGGTTTTCATTTGTAAACCTATCAATAAAAAGGATTAAAAGATAAAACTTAATCGAATTTAACCAACCCAAGATATGAATCAAATTTTACATAAAGTTTGACCTCTCCCCTTTTATTTTGGTGTCTAATTGACAAACCAGACTAGGACCTAGCCAGACACCATGTTCCTGTGAGCATGCACCAGCTAATCATCAGCATTCAGTGGAGACATAAGCGACAACTACAGAGCAATTGTACTCAGTGGGGCAGCATAATAATGCGACTGGTGTCGATGGGTTGCAAACGATAGCCCATGTTTAGGAGTAAGATAAGGCAGCAATCAAGGTCACAAGTCAAGGACTCGGGATAAGTTCAAGGTATGTTTTTGAGTAAGACATATGTTTCATATGCTTGTTTTAAGTGTGTTTGGAAAATGTGCTAAATGCTAATGATCACATCTAAAGAGACAAATGACCCCTAATTTTTATACGTTGAAATTAGTCAATTGTGTTATTAGGTTGTTGTTGGTAAATATGCATATACTATATACATGTACTTAAACACTTAATATGTAATTCAAGTATGGTGATGAAATCTTAGAATATAGATAAGACATTGGTTTCAAAATATGATTAAGATCAACCTAGCACAAGATATAAAGTACAACAAGTCATCGATTGCATCAACAATCATATGCAAGATTCACCAAGTACAACATGTATATGTATTCGTAGTTGAGAATGATCAAGCTATGTCAAATAATGAAGACATAAATAATTAAATATCAAGAATAAAAGATCATCTACAAAGGACAATGCTTCAAGGAACTGCTTGAGAACCAGAGAGAAAATTAATTTAATCAATGGTAATTTAATTTTCTAAATAAATTGATATTAGCAAAGTCTTAGTTGCACTAAAGATGCTTAATATCAATTGGGATGACTTTGAACTTTTGAAAATTCAAGAAGCTAGTTGTCTTCTTATGATTTAGAGATGTAATCATGACCAGAGACAATATTTACAGAAAAATGGAAAGAAAGCACAAGAAGTGCAAAAAAAAACTGGAATTGGAAATAAAAACCAGAATCGGGTTTAAAAAAACCGGTTTTTTATACCCGGAATCGTACCCGACTCTACCTGTCGGGTACGCATAGGGTATAGATTTTTATGTAAAAAACCTGGAAACGGACTCGATTAATACTCGGTTGTACCCGGTTTTTTAAATACACCCAGAATTGGATTGTACCCGGAACCAGGTTTTCTGAATACTTAAAAAGTATATGCCAAGAGACAGGACTATTTGGCATTTTGATTTTGAGGGGGTCCGGGAAGGAATGGGTCACTTCGTGATTCAAGAGGGCTTCCATTTGACCACTTCGACAACCCAAGATTGACACGTCTCATCCAAAGAATTCTATTACCGCGTTATAATAATTTAAGTTGCACTACCCTTTGACGTGATTGTATAAAAAGAAATCAATTCCCAACATATCGGGTATTGAAAAACCGAAACTAGGTATACCGGGTATAGTTTTTATTCTAGGAACCGGAACTGGAACCGGTTCTTCCTATACTCGGTCGAAGTAATACCCGACCCTACCCGGAACCGGTTCCATACCCGGAACCGGGTATTGAAAAAACCTGGTTTGTGCATCTCTAGAAACACCATGCATTTCCAAATCCTAGCCCGTGCTTGAAAAGTAAAAATCTAAGATTGATGGGTTGAATATAGGGATGAGCTCGGGACGGTATCGGTACCAACCCAATACCGATACCGAAAACTTCCAAAACCCAATACCGATACCGAAAACATACGATACGGTACCGGTATGGTATCGGTATTTTACCTTAAAATACCGACCACGTATCAATACCGAAAATACAAAAACCGAAAACCTCTAAATTTGAGTACCGATACCGAGCACCCTCGGTTTGATACGAGATCGGTATCGGTTCGTATTCGGTGCAATATGCTCATCTCTAGTTGACTGTGGATGTGATAACTTTTAAATAAGAGGTACGAGTGTGAGAAATGCGTTGGTAAATGTGTATAGTCGTTGCACAACGTTCAATAGTTAAAAACCAGTCAAAAGACAAACCATACGGTCCAGGATTGACGATATCAACCGTGGAATAGAGCTTTAGGGTATGTTTGGCAAGGAGTTTTTAAGAGCTTTTAGGACCTTCAAGCTTCAAGCTTTTAAGAAAAAGCTCATACTTAATAAAAAGTCTTGGGTATGTTTGGCAAGACTAGCTGGTGGCTGAAAGCTGGTAGCTGGAGTTTGGAAGCGTGTAGCTGGTGACTGAAAGTTGGTAGCTGGTAGCTTTTAAATATATTTTAGTGCTTGGCAGAGTAGCTAGAGCTTTTAATAAAATGTATAAAATGACCAAAATGGGCATTAACTAAAAGCTAGTATGCATTTTTTTTAATGATGGAATGGGTATTTGTGTCATTTACTCATTAAAAGCTTGTAGCTAGTAGGAGTTTTTTCTTAAATGCTAGTACTAGTAGCTTTTCAATATAAAGTTTTTTCTCCTAACATAAAAGTTTCAAGTTCTTTCAACCAAACAAGTTTTTTTATTGAGTAGAAGCTTTTTCTTAAAAGCTTGAAACTTGAAGCTCATAAAAGCTCCTTACCAAACCTACTCCTTGCTATGAGTTGACAACTCTTTGATTATCGTGTTTTGTTTGTAAATACAAGTCAACCTCAACCCTTTTTCACTCACCTCTTTTTCTCTAAACTTTCAATATAACATTGTTAAATATGTCTCTCAAGTGCTCTTGGCATTTCAAGGAGAGATGCAAAGTTTTATTTGTATGCTTTGCAAAATTTGAAGTCGAGAATGTGTTTTAGATTGCATGCATAATAATGTTTGTTAACATGTTGATCTTGTTAAATGTTGCTGATTCGAGTCATTGGCAAAAGAGAACCGAAACCATTATTTATCATGCATAATGATGCTGGATCAGATAGGTAAAATATTTATACCACATGGACCAACTCTGTGGTTAACTCTATAGATAATTAAAAGAACTAGTGTATAAACATAAACGCGTTGCGCGTTTTTCGTATTTGTTTTTAAAGACTTTATTTAAATATAACGGAGCAATAATAGTAGTAGTTAATGTAAAAAATGCAAAGAAAAAAAAAGGCAAAAAGAGGGACGGTTGCAAGAATCAAACCCGGGTATTCACCCTATAAACCAACCACCACAACCACCACACCATTATTAAACATGTTGACAATATTTGAAAAAAAAAATTGTATTTAACATAACAAAAAGTAGTAAAATGCAAGGCAAAAAGATGGATTGTTGCAAGAATTGAACTTGCCCAGGGTGATCCAGTTTCCTGAAGGAACCAATCTTCTGAATAGGACAAGAAACTCCCTCTGACCTGGTTGAACGGACTCTATCTAGCTGCAAAACAGAACACCGTTAAGACTCGTCACAGGATTGGGGGTTTTCCTGTGACCACCCTCCGGCGTGAGAATAAGTATGGCTTTTAAGCACTAATAAAGATCGTGATGTATGGTTGTGAATGAATCAATATGTTTACCTGCGTCCCTATTTATAGTTGAGGATTCCTCCTCCTTTCACGACGCGTAACCGCCTACGTCTCCTTAGTTGTTCCGTTTTTCTTGGAGATAATACATATCTCTTCTATTCATAAATTTCGGGTTGGCAGTTGTGCTTTACCCGTTTACTTCTTTCTCGGAATTGTTTGTTAATAGTCATGTCTGACTTATTTAATCCAAACGGGCCTTATCCATTAGGCCACATAACGCATTGTAGGTGTGGGCCAGTTTAGTTAAACTGGGCCCTACCTCGTCAGGTATTCACACTATAAACCAACCAACAGAACCATCAAACCACTAATAAATATGTTGAAAGTATTTGTAAAAATATGTATTTAACATAACAAAAACAATAAAATAATAATAAAATCACTATTCAAATACACTTGGTTATTAATATAGTCTAATTATTAATATTCCCAATATACTTTAAACACAAATCACTATCTTTATCATCCCTCATTATACCCGACAACGTACAACAACCGTATCCGATATATCTCACAAATAGCAAAGCTGTTTGTAGGGTTAGGAAGGGTACGATGTAAATAGACCTTACCTCTGTCCATCGGTGTAAATGTTTAATTATTATGATTTTTCTACCTGAATAAGTATATATAAAGTCATTATATAGACAAATTTACAAATGATGTGTTAATTGTTATTTTTTATGGTTTGGGATCAAATTAATGCTCAACATTTTATTTTCAATTCGTAGATAATTTGCACCCTGGCCTATCGATGAAACCTCATTTGTAAACCGTAAAGTTTGCTTGAGAAGCGTTGTCATACATGTATAGGTTTTAGTTATACATATAAATCAATTTTAGTGATGTACAATCACTTTATTATAATAAAAAAAAACTAGTGGAGGTTAACTGTATCGAGTTTGGCTCCACATGTGTCATAAACGGAGGACACTATTGCGGTCAATCCTCCAAAGTCAAGAAATCAAAGTTTGAAAGTCAGCATTATTTGAATCCATCAATGCCAATCACGAAAACTGCCAGCACCCAACTTGGCCTATTTGATCTCTTTTGTCTTTAGTACTCATCTCACTCCACAGTATCTGAAAGTGAATATACAGCATACATTTAATTAACATTATTATATACGGAATTATAGATATATGGACAAATGCGCACGAAACGTTATAACACGTAATAAGGATAGTTCCACGTGTCTAATCCGGCCAGAAGACAACTAGAAGGATATATGTATATTTTGTATTTGTATGGATTTACATTAGTTATGTTAGGATTAGGATGAAAGATGAAAAATCAATATATGCGAAATGTGAGCATGGTGGTTTCACCTTTTATCCAGGCAGAGCTGTCCAAATTGTTCAAACACTTGAAACTTGTTCAAACCCTCGATCAAATAATTAATGCTTGGACGCTTGTTTGATTTTGGCTCGGTTGAAAACGAGCCAATTGCCCGGTTAGGTATATAAACAAGCTAAGTACGAGCAAAGTTACGCTTGCTCATTGCTCTCTTGGTTAACCCGAATTATTTTTTAAGAGAGGGAGAAACGAGTGGGTTAGTGTACACTATATAATTAACGTTCGAAGCGTACGAAGTAAATTATGCTTGAAACATCATATAGTTACGCAAGAAAGTATCATAGTTATGCATGAAATAAACATAATTACAGCACTGATATTATTCTTTCGTACGCTTTCGTACGCTTTGCATATTAACAACACTTTGTAGTTTGTACACGAACGTTTAACTCCCTCTATGCCCCCCCCCCCCACACCCCAAACACACACACACACTATATATATATATATATATATATATATATATATATATATATAGGCTAAGTATAGACAAGAAACCTCCCAAAATGAAGAAACCCCCACAAACCCAACTAGTGGACTAGATTAATCCACACCACCTTCTATTATTTTAATAAATAAGGGTAATATAGTCATTTTACACTTCCCCCTCTTTTTTGGTTTGAATCTTTCTCTTCTCCCTCCTATATAAACAACTCACACCCTCTCTCTCTCTCTCTCTCTCTCTCTCTCCATTTCACTTTCTCTGCATCAAGATTATCACCACCACCAATATTCTCTTTATTAAAACCATCCTAACCACCATACCTTACCACCACCACCACCGTCTTCATCCTCCATCCACCGTCTTCAAGAAAAAGCCCTAAATCAACCCTTTCTCGTTGTCATCATTCAGGAGCAAGGGGTCGACTCAAAGCTGAGATGAAAACGATCGGTATGTATATATTTTAAGAATAGAGAAAATCAGTTGGAAACATTTGACATGTTTAAGATCTACAGTGTGGTTGACCTTCCTCACGTTTGTGGTAGTCAGCAGCACTACAAGTATGTTCGGTTAATGTGTGCCATCATTTGTTAATTAAATATATAAGTTTGCACATCTTTTCATTCTATTCATCATTATTTTTGGAGATCTTCTCGAAACATCAAAGTAAACAATTCCTTTGTTAGGATTTCATGTCATTTTTTCAAACTTAATTAATTAATGTTCAAATATATATTTATTATTAATCTTTTAAAGTATTTTGTTTATTAGCAGTACTCTTCTCTTACTTTAGGGAATGTTCTGTACATCATTTTCTAAGATTTAGAGTATGTTCTGTTTTATGTTTTGGGATATGGGTTAAAAAGGAGTATATGTTTGAAAAAACAAAAGGCCAACATATTATTATTATTTTTATTGGAGATGGATCGGTTAGTATTTTTTTTTATGAACGGCGAGATCGGTCAATATGTGAATATTATTATTATTATTATTATTATGAGTTTTTTTTTTTTAATAAACTAGGCCCACATGAGATATACGAAGCCCAAAATTTTGAGGAGTTTATTGTGGCCACAAGTGTAAATATAACAGAAAGTAGGTGTTTGGTAATTAGTGTTTTGAGGAGTTTATTTTTTAACCAAGTTTTGATTTTTAATATGATTTTAAAAGGGGTTAGAAAACATTTAATGGTTAGAGTTTGAATTTGAGCTAATTAGTGTTTGGTAATAAGAAGTTGTTTGTGATGGTTTTGAAAATGTATGTTTGCATCTGTTTTCGTATGTAACACCATAACTAATCATGTTTACACGTAGCTAGCATACGTTAGCACGTAGGTTTACATATTAATTAACCTTTTTTATATGTTATTATTATTAATATGTTTTTTTAATCAAAATTGGTGAATTTTAATGTCTCTTAACATATGCAACAATATGTCTGATTTGTTTTTTACCAGTATGTGCATGTTTGTATGAGTATTATAATGTGTGGAATGTATGTTTGCCTCTGTTTCCTATATTGCGCATGTTTCGTATGTAACAGCAGAACTAAGTTGGTATAAATTAGCTTCTGATTTTTTTATCATGTATTAATTAAAACAAAAGTCACTAATCATGGGATCAAATCTATGTTTGCGTCTGTTTCGTATGTAACAGCAGAACTAAGTTGCTATCAGTTTCGTATGTTTGATGATCTTGATAACTAAATGGATAAAACAATGTTTATTTGTATCAGTTTCGTATGTTTTTTTTGTAATCCAGATGGTTAACATACGTTAAGACGGGGGGGGGGGTGGGCTTTACATGTAAATTGATGAATTTTGTTTTATTTTTGCAGGTGAGCATATTTTTTGCATTAAAGATGAAGATGTTTATCAAGAATGAAGTGTAGACAATTTTTTTTATTTATGATAGTTTTTTTTAGCATTTGTCGATTTGTAATGACCGTTTTGTTTGTTTTTAGCACTTTGTAAGAAACAATTCTTGTGTACATTTGAATGTTTTTTGATCTATAAAGTTTTTAATTGATTATATACAATCTATGTGTTTTAACGTATGCAACAAAAAATCACATATGAGACCAGTGTCTGTGCAATTTTAACGTACGCAACACTGCATATGTTACATATGTAACATGACGTGCTGACAGATTTAGGACCATGGTCACAAAAGTATGAGAGAGATGATGTGACATGTATGGGGTCCACTTGTCATATGTGCTTTTTCAGAAAAATAGCATTTGACCCTTTTGCCCTTTTTTTGTCATCTACTCAATTAAATGTAATAAAATAATGTAGAATCAATCTAGGCCATTGATCACTTTAGATCAATGGTCTAGATTAAGTTTACCGGGTTTCTTCGTTTTAGGTGGGTTTTTATTTAAACCTTCCCCTATATATATATATATATATATAGGGACAGGTTCAAATACAAAGTAATGAAAACGTGCGAAGTGTGCGAAGGCTCACTTGCACATGATAATTACGTAATGATAATTACGTAATGATAATTACGTAATGCCTTCATGAATACACAGAAACATTACGTAATTATCATTACGTAATTATCATGTACAAAGTGCATGATAATCACGTAATGAGAATTACGTAATGATAATTACGTAATGTTTTTGTATGTTCATGAAGGCATTACGTAATTATCATTACGTAATTATCATGTACAAAGTGCATGATAATTACGTAATGACAATTACGTAATGCTTTCATGAACATGCAAAGACATTACGTAATTATCATTACGTAATTATCATGTACAAAGTGAGCCTTCGCACACTTCGCACGTTTTCATTACTTTGTAGAATAACCGTCCCCTATATATATATATATATATATATATATATATATATAATACATATAAGAAGAACACAAAAGTAATTTAGATCATTTCAAACGTTTAAGTAATTATAACTATGTTTTGATATAACCCTTCAAATCATATTGTTGACTTTTAAATAACCCTTGTGATTTTAAAGGTTCATAATTTTTTCATAAGTTTATATTGTTTAAAAATAGTTACACAATAAAAATAAACATTTTATTCCCTTTAATTTGAGTATGATATTGCTATAGGTTTTCTTTTTTTGAATTATAAACAATATCATTTTACATGATTACCATGTGTAAACTATGGGCCTCCAAGGAGAACTACCCTCCACATGAGTTGCCTTATTATCCATGACGTCCTGGACGGGCTTGGGGATGATCTCCACACCCATCAGCTTTAGAGTGTGGAGTGTGTGTGGGGGGAGGGGGGTTTGCGTGAACATACCCCCCCCACACCACCTCCATGGCATGGATGAAGATGGCGTAGCCCTGGGGGGGGGGGGTCACCGACGTGGGGCATGTAGGGGTGAATGTAATTGGCTCTTTTTTTTTTTTTAAGTTATACACAATAATAATAATAATAATAATAATAATAAATTTGCCTTCAACTATTTTTTTAACTGTGAATGAATATTCTTTACAAGATGCGCACGGAAGGAAAACCGTCAACATTAGTGAGTACCAATATTAGGGTGAGGGGTATGGGGGACGACATCGGCCCGACAAGCCCAAACTTGACCCGGCAACACTGCCCCCAAGGGTGGAATCGTTAACAACGGCAACCACATGTCACCCAAGCTGTTCCTCCATGTGGCAATATAAGACCAAATGAAGTTGGGCGCTATTTGGAGCGTGAAAAGCATCATAACGCCCCCAACACCATTACATGGGGGCGCTATGGGTTAAAAATCAGCCAAAGCGTTATGTTTATAACGCCGGACATCATGTTTCAAAACCAATCAAATGTAGCCACGTGTACAATTCAAACGTAAATATTATCAAACGGTCAAAATAGGGGCGCTATGTTTTTCCCATCACCACTACACCCCATTTTGAATTCAAGCCCCATGCTGACTCAGCTGTCACGTTAACCAATCAGAAACAGGAGCCTTATGTTTTTCAAACTCCACTACACATGATCTAATGATGATGATAATAATATCTGAGCCATTTAGAATATTAATTAATTCAACAAAAAAGGGTAGGCCCATTATTCCACATCCTTGAATCAGTACGGGGATATTGGACCTACCCACGCTCATGTGAGATTTAAGACGGAGGACCCGACCCTATGAGTTATGACTAGCCGCCATGTCCAAACAAAAAACTATTTAACGACCCGACCCTACTTCATTAATTCCTAACAACGGACCCACCCAATGTCAACTCGTTCATGCACCACCTTTACCTATAAAAGATAGCCCCTTCAAAACTTCCGAAATTGTATAACCGAAATAAGCATTTTAAATTTGGATAAACAAAAAAGAAGATATATACATATACATATATTTCTTTCATCCTTTATTCCATTATGGATCCTTCCATTTTCTACCACTCCACACATGATTTATTATGTAATAATGTAGACAACAATAATCACCATTTCATCCCTTTCAACGAAAATGACTCACAAGAGATGCTTCTCTTTGGAGTCATTAATGCCAACACAGTAAACCACAACCAGCAATCATACCCAACAAACCAAAATCAACAAGTAGTTGAAGATGAAGAGTGTTTCGAACCCGAAAAGGAGTGCAGTTATCGCGGGGTGAGGAGGCGGCCATGGGGGAAGTTTGCAGCCGAGATACGTGACTCAACCCGTAAGGGGGTTAGGGTATGGCTTGGAACGTTTGACAAGGCCGAGGAAGCTGCTCTAGCGTACGACCAGGCGGCGTACGCTATGCGTGGTTCAGCGGCCGTCCTTAACTTCTCGGCAGAGGTAGCCTATGAATCTTTAAGGAAGATGGATTACAAGTACGAGGAAGGGAGTTCCCCTGTATTGGAATTAAAGAGGAAACATACCATTAAGAGGAAATCACTTATAATGAAACAGAAGAAGAAAGAAAAGGATGTTAAGGTTGAAAACGTTGTCGTGTTGGAGGATTTGGGTAGGGACTATTTGGAAGAGTTATTAGGGTTTTCTGAGAGCTGTAGCAGTAGTAGTTCTAGTTGCTGAAAAATTAAAACATGACACTTTTCCTATGTATATATTTAATATGGACAACCGTCGATTACATATTATATAACATAATAATCTGTTTATGATTATTTTATATTATTTAAGTAACTTGGTTCGTGCGTTATACCAATATATTCTACATCTTCTACTTAACTTTATTGCTTAATCTTCGATTGGTTCTCTAACATGACACATCTGAATCAATCAACAAATCTCTTAATCATTAAGTTTTAAAATGACGTTGAATGAAAATTTTACCCCTTTATCCATCAACGTACATTCGTTCATAACTCTCAGAAAGCCACTCACGCACAACCTCCTCGACTTACTACCACCTCCTTCACCACAACTAATCAAATCTCTTACTGGTTTCAGAATCTCTTACTTAGTCACACCTTTTAATGATTTAACACTAAGGTTGCCAAACGCGCAAATAGACCGTGAAGCACAAAATTAATTTAGGGTTTGGTTATAACATATTGTCACTGTTGCTACAACAAATATCTGTCTAACAATAGTCCTGAGTCACAAGGGAGGTTCAAAGGTTCAAGGGATTCGATCTGCCAAACGCAGGTCGTGGTGTCCTTCTACGTTGCAAACGTAGAAGGAGGTTCAAGGCTTGGATTATTTATTATGTATGCTTTTTGGTTCTGATCTGAGGTAAACTCGAGATCAGAAGTAGGAGATCTTGGAACTCGAGTGAAGAGAATTGTTCTCCACACGTGAGGGACCAAGAGAATAATTTAGAGTGAGAAGTGGGTGATAGATTTGGTGTGTTGTAAATCTGATCCTGAGCTTCTCTTTTATAGAGAAAGGATCTTCTCAAAGAAGAAAGCATAAAACCTTGATCCTGCTTGCAACAAAAGGACATGCCACAAAAGGTAAGAGAATGCTATGGACCTGCGGTCTATGGGCTGATGTTACTCCATCAGTCCTGTTTGTTTGACTCGATGAAAGGGACGACGTGACAAGTCATTTTTTGACTTTGTGTCACCATCGGTTGTAGAACCCTTGTAGGCTCCAACCTTTCAAGCGTTTGTTCAATAATATTAGTTATTCGTTTTTCCTTTAAGCTACCCACGTCATCAGCCCCCCAAGTCAGAAGGTTTTGACGAGTTATCTTGAAAGCTTCTGACTGTTTTTGTTGTGTGTTCCTTGCTTGAAGGGTTCGAGGGTTCGCTGTGATTTAGGCGGTTAATATTCAGTGTTTTAACTTTGATTGGACCCTGATGTGACATGTGGCAGTCTGTTCAGGGCTGTATTATTGCATGTCATTATGACAGTTATATTTAAATAATATAACCGTTTCTTTTTCTTTTTTAACCCCTTTTACATTTCATTTTTACTTAATCCTTTCTCACTTTTTCACTTCCTTCTTCACAACCGTCTCTTCCACCGTTAGGGTTTCTTCATTTTTCGATTATCAGGTTAGTTCTCTTTTTTCTTGTCTATTGCACTGATCATCCTTCATAGGCACAATGGGTGCTAAGAAGGATATGGCCGTTACGTTTTCAACCCTTTCTCAGAAAGAGGTTGAATCGTTCTGTTCTGAATGGGAAATAGACCTTTCCTTTAATCCTGTTGCTCCAGCCAAGCAACTTGTTGTTTCTGATTGTCCGTCTGGTTCTGTGGCTTTATATTGTCGTCACTTTGAGTTTGCAAATCTGCGTCATCCCTTCTCTGTTTTTCTCTTAAATGTACTTGAATATTATAGAGTGTCTCTTGGTCAAATCCATCCACATGGTGTTGGCCGTGTGTTGCATTTTGAATGTCTATGCAGAGCCCTAGGTTATGATCCTACCTTGCTGATGTTTAGGCGATTTTTTCGTCTTGCTAAGAATGGTGACTGGTTCACTTTCGAGGGTTCATTAGCGGAGACAAACCTCCTTTCTTCTCATGTCACTACTGTTGGTCAATGGAAGACCAAGTTTTTCTGGGTTTCTGATTCGATTTTCCCTTTTAAGCCTGTTTGGAGGTCTCCTGAGGCTGTTTTGAATGAGGCAGAACCCTCAGAATCTGAACTTGATCATAGCTTTTTAACTGCTCTTAGAGCCTGTCCTTCAAGGCTTCGTCCTTTTGCTGAACCATTTCTAGTATTATCTGGTGTTAGCACTCGCTGGGACAAGCCTGGTAGAGATCCTGTTATAATGAAGGGTGATCGGGGTATGAGTTTTTGCTCGTTATTGGTTTCATTGTTTCCTTTTGCTTGGTTCTTATACTTTGTTTGTTTTGCAGTCATGTCTGCTCTGGATTTTATTAAAGCTGATGATGCTTCTGGTGTTGCGTTTACTGATGCTGAAGCAGCGGATGGCGAAGATGCTTTAACCAAGTACAAGAAGGGTCGGTATGATGGGACCAACTATGTTGCCGTTCCCAATGTCAAGGGGTTTGCTAAAGCTAGTTCCTCAAAGGCTTCAACAAGGAGGTCAAGCAGGCGATTGCTAAAGGCTGCTAAATCTGCTGACCTTTCTGAGGCAGTAACTGTTAGCGATGACATTGAGGATTCTGAGGATGAGAAGGATCAGACGGTGGATGATACTGTTGTGGATGTGGTGGTGAAGAAGAGTAAGGGAAAAAAGGTTAAGGTGGTGAGGGAAACAGATGTGTCTGGGAGTTTTGATGAAGGGGGTGTTTATGTGCCTGGGTGGAATGTGAAGGCAACTGACAGTTTCAAGTCTTCTGCTGTATGTGAGGAAGTCTTAGCACACTTTGCTACTCCTGGTGCTAAGGCTTGTCTCGAGGGTTTAGATGATGATGCTCTTCTAGCAAAGATGATGGTGGGAACCTGTAATCTGGCAGCCATGTTACCAGAGGGGATTAGCAGGTTTAGGAAGGTCATGGGTGAGTATAGTGAGTTTGCTAAGAAGAAGAAGGAAATGAAGCAGTCTATTGCTGATATGAAAAGGGATGCTAAGGAGTATGCTGACAAGGAGGTCACCTTGATTGCCCTTATCGATGAGCTGAAGAAGGGGCATGAGGCTGAGATGGCAAGGCATGAAGCTGCCAGATTGAAGGTGGAAGCAGATCAACTAGCCTTGGAGTCAGAGAGGAAAGCTTTTGAGAGTCAGAAAAAGGAACTGGAAGTCTCTCTTGCTGCTGCTCAAGGTGACAACAAGTGGTTGATTGAAGAAGGTTTTCAGCAAGTTGTTACCTATCTCCTTCATTCTGCGGAGTTCAATTCAGCTCTTGGAGAAGTGTATACCAAGCTGTTGACCCATGGTAAGCATGCCGGTTTCGTTGCAGGGTTCAAAGCTTGTGGTTCTGGTCAAGCCTTGGAAGAATCTCCTCTTTATCAACCCAACTCCTTAGATGTTTTCAAGGAGACTGTGCTCAAGATGGAACACTCCAGTTATCCCTATGTGTCCCAAGTTTCTTCCCTTTATGGGAAACCTTTACAGGAGCTGAAGGAGTTAAAGCCTGCTGGATTGAATGAAGCCGTTTCTGCTAAGGTACTTCAGGCTGTTTCCAAGAAGAGAGCACACTCGGGTGATAGTGAAGAGACCTTGGATATGACTGATACACTTTCCAAGGATGCCAGTGTTGAAGCCTCCGAAGCTGGTCTGGTTGAGAAGCTGCCCAAGAAGGGAAAGAAAGCGAAGAAAGCTAAAGTGGTCAAGGCTAGGAATGAGGATGAAGCCTCCAAGCCTTCAGGTTCTGGTAATGACGCCTGAACCCTCTATTCGTAGCTTTCTTAGCATCTGTGGTTTGTAAAACAATTAACTATGTCGTTGTGTCTTAAACACTTTTATCTTTTGTCTGAACCCGTGGTGGTTCATTGGTGGTTGTGGGCTGAGGCCCTTTGAACAATTTATGACTTTGCTTGGCTTTTGTATAAAGCCTGTTAATGTTAGGTCTTTATGGTTATTTGCTTAAGTTTCATGGTTGTTCGTTCTTATTTTGTTTTTGTGATGTGTTTGTTTGTCTTTGTTATTGTTTGGGAATGTTTATCCGATAGCACCTTCAAAGGTTGAACGCTGCAGTCATTCATCCTTAAGGTAGTCTAGGCAAACATGTCACCAGCTATCCTATTTACACTTATATAAGTGTTTGTCATTTTCGTAAGTTTGTTTTTTAAACTTAAGGAACGATTGGTGTAGGTTGTTCAAGCCTGTCGATGAGACTTATAAAACTATTTTTGTTTATCTCATGGAGTCGAATTGATTTAGGAACTCACCCCTTATATAGGTCCGTTCAACCCTCGAACCTATTGAGCGAAATGGCCTGGGAGCTCAACCCCTCACATGGCCCTTGCCATGGAGTTTATTGCTAGGTACTCAACCTGATTATAGGATAGAAAGACAAAATTTTTCAAAAGAGGATTCATGGATCCTTTCATTCATTACGTGATAGCATTACATAGCTTTCTTGAGAAGAACAACTTGTCTTACGTCTTAAACAAAGAACCTTTTAAGGTTTTTACCATTCCAGTGACGAGGGAGTTTTTTGCCATCCATGTCGGCAAGCTTGTAAGACCCTCCTTTGTGAGACTCAAGGATGGTGTAGGGGCCTTCCCATTTTGGTCCTAGCTTTCCTTGATTTTCTTTCTTGCTTGCATCATTGCTTCTGAGGACCAGGTCTCCTGGCTTGAAGCGTTCATGCTTGACCTTGGCATTGTAATAAGACTCCATTTTTTGCTTGTATTTGGCTTCTCTTATTGCTGCCGAGTCTCTTGCTTCTTCCAGCAGGTCAAGATTGAGTGATGTTTCATGCTCATTAGCCTGGATGTCGACATGAAGGGTTCTGGGTGTGGTGACCCCAATCTCAGCAGGTATGACTGCTTCGGATCCGAAGGTGAGGCTGTAGGGTGTCTTCTTGTTACTTGTCTTCTCGGTGGTTCTGATTGCCCAAAGAACACTTGGCAGTTCTTCCAACCAATTTCCCCCTTGACGACCCAGCCTGGCCTTGATCCCTTCAACCACACTCCTGTTCATCCTTTCAACGTGCCCGTTGGATTGAGGGTATGCCACAGAGCTGAAGACTTGTGTAATCCGATACTCTTTACACCAAGCACTGAACGGTTTTTCTGCAAACTGTTTACCGTTGTCTGTGACCAATACTCCGGGTAGGCCGTATCGACAAATGATGCTTTCCCACACGAAATCAATTATCTTCTTTCCGGATATCTTTCCCAACGGTTTTACTTCTGGCCATTTTGTGAAGTAATCAACAGCAACCAACAAGAATTTGACCCCTCCTTTGGCAGGTGGGAAGGGTCCAACGATATCCATTCCCCATTTGTGGAACGGCCATGCCGAAGTGATTGGAACCAAATCATGCTTGGGGCTCTTTGGGACTGGTGCATGGATTTGGCAGGCTTCACACTTCTTCAATTGTTCTGACGCATCACGATGCATAGTAGGCCAGAAGTAACCAAGGTTCATGAGTTTTGCCACCACTGATCTTGGACCACAATGAGCTCCGCATATTCCTTCATGAACTTCTTTGATCAAGTACCTGCTTTGCTCAGGACCAACACATCGAAGCAATGGAGCCAAGTAACCCTTCTTATAAAGTATGTCATCTTGAATTGTGTATTGCTTAGACTTGATCCGAATTCTTTCAGCTTCGACAGGATCTTGGGGTAGTTCTCCTTTTTGCAGGAACCTTTCAAATGGAGTCATCCAACTTGGTTCACTTTCAGTAATGACGTCTTGAACCTCAATTTCAGCTATTGAAGGATGCTTGATCACTTCAACCAGCACTTTTTTAGTAAGATGAGCAAAGTTCAACGAAGCAAGCTTGCTAAGAGCATCAGCTTTCTTGTTATGAGACCTTGGGACCTGTTTGATCTTGCAACACTGGAAGGTGTTCATGATTTCTTTAGCCTTCTCTCTATACTTTTTCATGTTAGGTTCTTTAGCAATGTAGCTGTCATTCACCTGGTTGGAAACAAGTAACGAGTCGGTGAACACTTGAAGCTTGTGAACCATCATCTTTTTTGCAAGCTTGAGTCCTGCTATCAAGGCTTCATATTCTGCTTCGTTATTCGTTGTCTGAAATTCCAAACGAAGGGCATAGGTAAATTCTAACCCTTCAGGGTTGATTAACACAAGGCCAGCCCCTGACCCTTCAACACTGGAAGCTCCATCTGTGTACAGCTTCCAGGCTTCAGGGTCGATAGGTTCGTCTATGGTTATGTTAACCTCAGCCAGTTCCACCTTTGGAATTTCAGCAATGAAGTCAGCAAGTACTTGTGCTTTGATTGCTTTTCTAGGGACGTAGGTGATTGTGTGTCCACCTAGTTCAACAGCCCATTTGGCTAGTCGTCCCGAAGTTTCAGGTCTTTCAAGCACATTTTTAATTGGTTGGTCCGTGACCACTTGTATGGGATGTGCTTGAAAGTACCTTCGAAGTCTTCTGGCTGTTTGCACTAAGGCTAAAGCCAATTTTTCCAAAGGAGGGTACTTGACCTCTGCTAACTTTAATGTTTTACTGAAGAAATAAACGGGTACCTGAGCTTTGTCTCTTTCTATGGTGAGAACAGCGCTGAAGGCTTCATCAGTAACTGAAAGATAGACAGAGATCATTTCCCCTGCTTCGGGTGTTGCAATGGCGGGAAGGGAAGCCAGATGATGTTTCATGCTGTTGAAGGCTTCCTCTGCTTCTTCCGTCCACCTGAAGTCTTTCTTATCGGTGCAACCTTTGAGGGTTTTGAAGAATGGTAGTGATTTTTCAGCTAGCTTCGAGACAAAACGCTTCAAGGCGGCAAGTTTACCATTCAAGCTTTCAACCTCCCTCTTAGTTTGAGGCGACTTCATGTTGAGGATGGCTCGAACCTTGCTTGGATTGGCCTTTATGCTTTGTTTCCCTACAACGTGACCCAAAAACTTTCCTTCTTCGAAACCAAAGGAACATTTGACAGGGTTTAGCTTCATGTTGATTTCTCTGAGCTTGTTGAAGGTCTCTTGTATGTCAGCAAGCATTTGATCTTCAGTTTTGCTTTTGATGACCAAATCATCAACGTAAGCTTCCATGTTCTTGCCAATCTGCAGGGAAAAAGCCTTGTCGACCAA
Source organism: Ambrosia artemisiifolia (assembly GCA_032199755.1). Lineage (NCBI taxonomy): Eukaryota > Viridiplantae > Streptophyta > Magnoliopsida > Asterales > Asteraceae > Ambrosia > Ambrosia artemisiifolia. The sequence goes on from CM063517.1 coordinate 6,453,134, forward strand.
CCTTTGATAGGTTGCACCTGCATTTTTTAAACCAAAGGGCATTTTTCTATAACAGAATATACCCTTGTCAGTATGGAAAGCAGTTTTTTCTTCGTCTTCCTCCTTCATTTGTATCTGGTGATAGCCTTTGTAGGCATCCAGAAAACACTTGAAGGGGAAGCCTGTAAGCGAGTCTATTTTTAGATCAACCTCAGGCAAAGGATAGCAATCTTTGGGGCAAGCTTTGTTGAGGTCTTTGAAGTCGATACACATCCTCCAAGAATCATCAGGCTTTCTAACCATCACAGGGTTTGCAACCCATGATTGATATTTCACCTCTCGAAGGATACCTGCTTCAACTAACTTGTCAACCTCTTGGCATGCAGCTTGGCTTCGTTCTGGGGCAAGACTTCTTTTCTTTTGGACAACTGGTTTGACATTGGAAGGGATCCTTAGTTCATGTTCGGCAATGTCTCGTGGAATCCCTGTCATGTCACTTGGGCACCAGGCGAAGACGTCCATGTTATCTTTTAGTAACCCTTCAAGCCTAGTGAGAGTGTCACTAGGAAGGGCTGTGTTGACTCGTACCCTTTGATCAGGATACCTGGGGTTGATGCTGAGACCAAGTTTGTTGTGGTCCTCATCGATGGTAAGCACTGTAGTGGAGGGTTGGAGGGTTCCAACACCATCTTTGGTTGGGAACTTTGCACTCTTTCGGCTAATGGAGACAGTCATGTCGAAAACTACTACCCCAGGCCTTCCTATGATAACGTCATAACTAGATGGCAGGTCCAAAACCACGAAGGTGAGTGGTTCAGTCCTTCGTAGTTGACCATCAGAAAAGGTTACATCAAGTGTTAGTTCGCCCAAAGGCTTGATAGGTATGTCAGCGATACCTTTTATGGCAGCTTCAGCAGGCCGTAGCATGGAGCGTTCTTCGGGGCTTAGAAGGTTGAAGTACTTGGCGAACATTATTTCAGTGGCAGCTCCAGTGTCTATGTAGGCCTTTTGTGTTTTGGTGGAACCTACGAAGGCTTCAAGCACAAGTGGATCACAGTGCTTTTCTCCCTTAGTGTAAGGGAAGTAGATGCCTTGTCGTTCCCAATCTTCCAATCTTTGCCTTTTACTTGGGGTTTCATTCTCAACGAAGACCATGGCAACATCTTTCTTTTTACCATCTGCCATGTTCTCTTTTACACCCTTGACCAGGTGGGCCAGTTCTCCAGACTTGACAGCTTCCTCGATCCTTTTCTTGAGTTGGAAGCAGTCGTTGGTGTGGTGTCCCTTCTCTTCGTGAAACTCACAGTACTGGCTTGAGTTCTCGTTTCTTTTACTTCTTGGTAAGGGACGAGGTGGTCTGAAGGTGTGCTTGACTTCTTCAGTTGCTAGAATTTCTTGAGGAGTTTTGGTGAGTGCTGTGAAATTGACGTTCCTGTCTCTGCTTGGAGGGTTCCTGCTTTCAGACCTTCGTGACTCAGATCCTCTGGACCTTTTGTCATATGTGCCATAATTGCTCCTTTTTCGGGAAGGACTGTTGCTCCTCCAGCTGGAACCTCTTTTCCTTTGTTCCTTGATATCCACAGCCTCTTCTCCTCGAATGTGAGCTTCAGCTCTTTCTAAGGCCTCTTCAAGGGTTCTAGGGAGACTTTTGTTGAACTCCCTAGTTAAATACTTCGAGTTGATAGCATTCATGAACCCTGCAACCTTCATTTTTTCATCAGCACCGACATAAGTGAGGCCTTCTTTCTTGTATCTTTCAATGAAGCTCTTCAAGCTTTCATCATCTTTTTGTTTGATCTGGAAGATAACGGTTGCATCCTTGACACAACGTCTTTGTTGTGAGAAGTTGGCCAGGAACCCTTTACCGAGTTCATCGAAGGTTCGGATGCTTCCAGTTGCTAAACCGTTGAACCAAATTCGTGCAGATCCAACAAGGGTTTGCATGAACATTAAGCAACATTCGGGGTCACCCCATTTTTCGATTCTGGCAGCTCCCGAGAAGATCTGGAGGTGGTCTTCTGGGTCATCAGTGCCATCGTACGTTCTTATATGGGCTGGCATCTTCAGCTTGTTGGGAAAATCATAATCTGCAATCTCAGGTGAGAAGCAAGACAAGCTGTTCGGCTTGTAGGGTTGGTTGACGGTATGTTCAACCCTGTTGTTGGTGACCCTTCCAGTGTTTCCTTGTTGTTCAGCGATGGCTTGGCTAATGAGCTGCTGCCAAGGGAAGTTAGCCATCATTTGAGATATCATGTAGGGCATAAGGTTGAAGCCTTGAATGCCTTCGGATACTACAGTGTTGGTAGCCACTGGGAGACTCATAGAGGCGCTTCTGGCCATGGGAAGTGAGGCCATAGCCTGCTCCCAGGAAGTAGCAGTTGGAGGTGGGACACTGGACACTGGTGACTGCAGGAGTTGATCCAGAGTCAGCTCGTGTCCCAAAGGCATGCCGGTAGTGGCAGCTTGAGTGGTGAACAAGGGGAACGCAGTAGGACTGGACCTTGTTTCATGGTGGGAAGCAGTGTAAGTGCTGCTGGGTCCAGCATTATTGTTTCTGGGTGACTGTCTGCGTCCATAGGTAGCAGTGAGAGGAGGAGAAGGTATAGGAGAGAGTGAGATCTCCTCTTCCTCGTCGTAATCTAATCGGAGACGGATTCCTTTGTCTCTTTCCCTCATAACGTACTGGTTCAGGAGAGACCTTAGCTGCAAGAAGTTTCTCTCCACTCCTTCAGGGGTAAGATCTATACGGGGTGGAGTTTGTGTAAGATCAGGGAGAGGAGACATTACCCCAGAACGAGTAGGAGGTGGAGTTTGCAGGTTTGCAGATGCTGTGTTAGCAGGTGGGGACTGAGTCCCAGCTGAAGTTCCTCCAGGAGTGGAAAAGGACACAGATCTGGCCGGAGAGGTCTGATCTGTGCCAGGGGAGATCTGGTTGACCTCCTCTGTAGACTCAGGGTCAGACATAGAGAGAGTCGGAGCTACACAACTGATTTCAGATAAAGAAAATGGCGCAGCCCCACGGTGGGCGCCAACTTGTTGCTACAACAAATATCTGTCTAACAATAGTCCTGAGTCACAAGGGAGGTTCAAAGGTTCAAGGGATTCGATCTGCCAAACGCAGGTCGTGGTGTCCTTCTACGTTGCAAACGTAGAAGGAGGTTCAAGGCTTGGATTATTTATTATGTATGCTTTTTGGTTCTGATCTGAGGTAAACTCGAGATCAGAAGTAGGAGATCTTGGAACTCGAGTGAAGAGAATTGTTCTCCACACGTGAGGGACCAAGAGAATAATTTAGAGTGAGAAGTGGGTGATAGATTTGGTGTGTTGTAAATCTGATCCTGAGCTTCTCTTTTATAGAGAAAGGATCTTCTCAAAGAAGAAAGCATAAAACCTTGATCCTGGTTGCAACAAAAGGACATGCCACAAAAGGTAAGAGAATGCTATGGACCTGCGGTCTATGGGCTGATGTTACTCCATCAGTCCTGTTTGTTTGACTCGATGAAAGGGACGACGTGACAAGTCATTTTTTGACTTTGTGTCACCATCGGTTGTAGAACCCTTGTAGGCTCCAACCTTTCAAGCGTTTGTTCAATAATATTAGTTATTCGTTTTTCCTTTAAGCTACCCACGTCATCAGTCACCAACTTCAAGATTTAGTCATTAACAGAAAACTGTCAAAAACCCCTATGCAAGGGCGAATAATGTTGGTGTAGGGTGGTCCTAGGACAACCCTTTTGGTTTCAATGATTGTTAATAAAAATTATGTGTATACTTTTTTTTACCACGACCTTTCATATTGTTGCAGGACACCATTATCTTTAACAAAAAACAGTTACAAAACCAATTAGTACTATTGTTTAGTTGAATTACATAGAGCCCAAGTCCATTACTACTAACCTAAACATTTGGAATCACGTAATTAGCAAATTAACGTTTCCTAGTTTAATTCCAATCCAAGTTAATTGATTTGCGTAATTTGATTAGATTAGGTTGTCTAAACGAATTGCTTAGGCTTTAGACTTGATTATATGAAATTTAGGTTGCACCAAGAAGCCATTACGTTGAACGCTTGGTGAAGATATAGACCATATAAAACTTTAATTGGTAACTTTATTTTGTTAGGTGAATTGATTGTTAATTAGATTCTTGTACGCTTTTTTTTGTTTTTATAATGTGAAGATTTTACAACAAAAAGGGGGTGAACGGTGAACCTAATTCAAATGATGATGCAATACTTGAAAACATTTTCCACAAACTCTCAAAGTATGAATCTTGATTTCAAACAAGATGGAATTGGTATATATATAGTATATATGAGAGGATCATGTAATTGTTTCGTATGTTATCTATTCAAATATAAGATAAAAAAGGTGGACCAAATATTTTATGAAAGTTCGATTTAGGTACGTATTAGAAAAAGCAAAATACAACACAAATGGATATTTTTAGCAATTGATTTGCGATCAAAATCATAATTGATGAAAAATTAGCGACTAACAACAATTTGATCGCAAAACATTCAAAAAATTTAGGATCGCTTAAAAATAATTTTATTTATTTAACTAAAGTTTACAAATTGATTGCAGTCTGATAAGATACATATTAAAGTAAAACTTTATAGCAATTGATTGCAAAATCTATAACTATGTAAATGATGTCACAGAACGGTCACGAAAATAGGAATATTAGAATTAAAATAATAAACTAAATGTTAATCATAAGTCGATTACCAAATTTAGTTTCGATTATTTTAATTCGGTCAAAAAAGTCACTCTATATGAAAAACAAAAAAGAAACATGAAACATTTTATATGTCGGTCGAAAATTGTCAGCAAATCTCATTTTGGGGGCTTAAAAATATAATAATAATAATATCTAACATATATAATTATATAAACTTAAAATTAAAGTGTTAGTCGTAAAGCAGTGGCAAAGTTGTCAATCCATCTAGGCCAGGTTTATCTTTCTTGTTTGGAAATATATATCTGGCATGTTTTTATATAGAGGCATGTTATTTGCACAACCCTAATTTTTAATTTGCACAACCCTCTACGGCCCGTAGAGGTCTCTACGGCCCGTAGAGGGTGTCAGTGCATTAAATGCAAAACCCTCTACGGGCCGTAGAGGCCTCTACGACCCGTAGACATGGGGACCATCAATGAAGAGACTGACTTGCAGTGTGTCAGTCTGAAAAGCAACCCATCTATGGGCCGTAGAGGCCTCTACGGCCCGTAGACAGAGATAGTCCTATATGGCTCGTAGGGCCCTCTACGGCTCGTAGAGAAGATGGCCTCTACGACCCATAGATGGCCTCTACGAGCATTTTTCAGCCATCTATGGGCCGTAGAGGCCTCTATGGGCCGTAGAGGTTTTTTTTTTTTTTTAGATTGTGTTGGAATGGATGTGTTGAGTTTTTTTTTAAAAAAAAAAGTAAAATAGCATAAAAATATATATTTTTCACTTAATAATAATTTAGTACTACATTATACCCCGGAGTTTAGAAATCTAATATGACATATCAATTTTACATATGAAATAGAATGATAATAAAACGCTCTTTAACAAAAAATAATACTCTCAAACAAAAGAAGACCCAATATGTTACATATTAAATGAAAAAAATAAAAAAAAATTGTAACTGTCGATACGGTTGGAGTTTCAGGGACCCGAATAGAGGAACTGGAAGGCCACGGGATAGATGATCATACTCCATTCAAAGATAAGTAATACGAAGGTGTAACTATTCGTAGGGTTGAAGTTTCCAGAACTTAAATGGAGGAACCGGATGGCCATACGATATTTGATCATTATAAGCACTCTGATAAATGAAGCGAAGCTGACCGGACAGTAATCAGGGTCACGAAGCGACAATCTTATAGAACACGCTCTTGATTCCTACTAGCTAATATAGGCTCACACAAACAAAGAAGACCCAATATGTTACATATTAAATGAAAAAAAAATTAAAAAAAATTGTTGTTTATGCTATTTTACTTTTATAATAAGAAATGAAAAAAAATTTTATAAAAAACTCAAATAATATGCTTAAAACTAATAAAAAACACTTAAAAAAAACATAACTACGGCCCGTATAGGCCTCTACGGGCCGTAGATGTTTTTTATAAATAGGCCGTAGAGACCCTTATGGGCCCGTAGAGAAGATGGCCTCTACGACCCATAGATGGCCTCTACGAGCATTTTTCAGCCATCTATGGGCCGTAGAGGCCTCTATGGGCCGTAGAGGTTTTATTTAATTTTTTTTTTATTTTTTTAGATTGTGTTGGAATGGATGTGTTGAGTTTTTTTATAAAAAGTAAAATAGCATAAACAAAATTTTTTTAACTTAATAATAAAATGATATTTAAAACGTTATTTAACCAAAAATAATACTCTCAAACAAAACAATTGTCTGTATAAACTAAATTCCATACCTAAAAAAACTATTAAATTTAACAATAAAACTGAAGAAATGACTTATCCATCCGATTAAAGTTACTATTGGAACAATCAAAAGTAACAAAATTCAATACCTAATTAGACATCTTTATCTTGACCATAAATTGTTAATCTAATATCAAGCAGCGGAAATAAGAACTCAAAAATTATTTATAAAAAAAATTGTTGATTATGCTATTTTACTTTTTATAAAAACAAACTTAACACATACATTCTAACACAATCTAACAAAAAAAAAAAAAAAAAAAAACCTCTCTATGGTTCATAGAGGCCTCTACGGGCCATAGAGGGGATCACAATCATTGGTAGTCAGGACTGAACCTCGTACCTCGTTTTTCATGTTCATCTACGGCCCGTAGAGGCCTCTACGGGCCGTAGATAAGTCAAAAATTGAACCCTACGGCCCGTAGAGGCCTCTACGGGCCATATAGTGTTGTGTGAATAAAAAGCTCACTTGTGTGAATATCCGGAGCCTTTTATATACATACCCGGCCCCACTACAAACCAAAAACCGTTAGTTAAACCCTCAAAGCTAATTATTTTAACCGTAAACCAAACCGTGCTACTCTTAACCCTTGCTAACTAGCTGATTTGAGTTGGTTCAACGGTTCAAATGGGTTTTCAAACACCGCTAACTAGTCATTGAAATAGATGGATACCGAAAAAAGTAAACACCTTGAGGATAAACATGGACCGAATACCGACACAAGTTGCTCTAAGCCGAAGAAACATCAACATTCCTAACACCATTGTCCACTCTGCCGCGAAAGAGAGGAAACTACAAAACATCTCTTCACTCACGTAAGTTCAGTGGTCTGGTACATGTTAGCGAACTAGTTATCAATATATACCACCCATATTTGCCTTCTCGGTCAGTGACTTACTACAATTACACAAACACACATCCGGGTCGGAAGTTACAAAGAAGGTTGGTTCAATAACTCATTCAAATTGCGTGTTGGTGGATATGGAAGTCGCGCAATGAAGTTGTGTTCTCAAGCGGGTGGACATTGCAAAACTTTTGGAGGAAACAAGGAGCTCTAGCTTCCATTGGGTCAAAAATCGGGCTAAGATAAACGATGTAGATTTCAATTTTGTATAATCCTTTTCTTTGTAATTTTGGCTAGCTTCTTGCTAGTTTGGTAATAAAATTCCGCCATTGAAAAAAAAAGGCTAGTCGTTGGAAAATCATAACGGCAGAAATCATTCGTATCATGAACTTATCTGTGAAGAACAATTTCATTTATATTGTTTGAAATTCTAAAAAGGTAACATATTTTAAGCATCTGACCTTATTGTATTTAGTTGAGTTTTAACACATTTTTATTGAACGCTTTGTTATGTAGACCTCGTTTTCAATTTTCACACTCCTTCAACTCAAAGATGACCCTGTAGCCTAGCTCATTACAATTTTTTTTAACGTCAAACAGCGACGTGCCAACCATTGTGACAACGGACGCTGTGACCAAGGTCGACTACTTGACCGCCGCTTGCCACTTGGTTTTCAAAATTACGAATTACTCATTAATACTGAATCTAAATACATAAATAGTCTAGTAAATTATGTAAATGAATAATTTACATGTTTTATGCTAAAAAGAAAAGGATTGAAGATTGTTCAATTTGGGGGAATCTTAAGTGGCAAAATCAGAACCTAATTGATGGAATTCACATCCAACAATCTATGGTAGTTTTCCACATGATTCAACTCTTCTAGAGTACTTTCCTACTCGCTGCCTATGGGCTCGTAACACTCATAGCTTGAATTATAACTAGTATAACTGGTTTTGGTAAAAGTCCGTTAACTTTTAGATCAACTCCTCATTGATAACACTTCCATCCACACCAAGTTTACTAATTCCGGTTTTCTTGTTTTTTCTTAGTTTGGTTAGGGATGTCAAAAACACCCAAGCCCGACTGGTATATCTAAAACCTAAAACGTTTGGGAACAGTGTACTTGAAGCCTGATGGGTATAGAGTATCAGTGTTGCTAATTTTCGCAATCTAAAAACAACCTATAGGTCCAGCCAGGAACACTTATTGAATGTCATGGGCGAAGGTTTGCGAGGTCCATGTGGTGCCCCCGCCCCCGCCGTTTTTTGACGTAGTGGTGGAATTTTACGATTTTCGAAGGTAAATTTTATATAAATTGAGTCCGGCCCACCGATTTGATCTTCTGGTCCCAACTGATTTGGAAAAAATGAGTCTGGCCCCCGCTGATTCAATCTTCAAGCTTCACCACTATTGACGATGTAACAACCGTTTCATGCTTATGGATATCATTTAGCTAAGTTTTATAAATTGGTCCTTGCATTCAACTTTTGATCCTTCTAGTGCTAACCTCCAATGAAATTTGACTTTCAAAATAACGATCAATATCCACTGTTCTAGATGTAACTCCATTGCTTAAAACAATATTATTTTTATATGCGCCTATCTGTTTGAATAAGCAGAATCTTTAGATGACGTCTAATAATATCTTGTTCTCAATAATTTTGGAGAAAAAATCTAATTAATCCAATATGATTCAGCACCAGTCTTGTGACCAGCCGCCATGTCCAAACAAAGTCGTTTGACCATCATACCCTATAACATTAACTCCTATTAATTGTGATGACACCAAAAACTCATTCACCGCCTTTACTATATATACACTAACGCAACACAATAAACAAAATATATTCAATATTCAATACCTAAACCATCTTTGATCACTTAAACAAAATGAATTCATTTTATTATCCAGAGTTGTCCTCCAACTCGCCCGAGTACTCATCCGGATGTAACTATCCACCCGTCGATAACCATTTCCTTCCCTTTAACGAAAATGACTCCCAGGAAATGCTTCTGTTGGGCGTAATTTCTGACGCCCAACCGAATAACCAAATTAAGTTAGAACAAGATTGTTTGGAACCCGAGAAAGAGTGCAACTATAGAGGCGTGAGGAGGCGGCCATGGGGTAAGTATGCAGCCGAGATACGTGACTCAACACGTAATGGTGTTAGAGTATGGCTTGGAACATTTGACACGGCTGAGGAAGCGGCTTTGGCATATGACCAAGCCGCGTTTGCTCTTCGTGGGTCAGCCGCGGTCCTAAACTTCTCGGCTGAGATAGCGTATGACTCGTTAATGAAGATGGAGTACATGTACGAGGAAGGGAGCTCGCCGGTTTTGGAGTTAAAGAGAAAACATAGCATGAAGAGGAAGTCGATGAAAAAGAAGAAAGAGAAAGAGAGTAAGGTGGAAAACGTTGTGGTTTTAGAGGATTTAGGAGGGGAGTATTTGGAAGAGTTATTAGGATTATCTGAGAGTTGTAGTAGCAGTAGTTGTTCCAGCTGGTGAAGTTAATTGATTAAGGATGCAAGTTTGTCATTTTTCTTAATCTCATCAACACAAATCTTTAAAGGAATGTGGATGTCGAGAGGCGAAATGATGTAAATTTTGTAACATGGAGACTATTATTTAGCTAAGAGTCATGTTACATGTAAAAAAGTTACATTCTCAACATATATAACTTAATTAATATTTAAGTGTATTTTTAAATAAAAAGTTCTCTTGAATGTTCCCACATCTACAATGTTCTTCATCTGCATTTTCTTTGCAGATCCATTTGTTTTTGTTTGTTCTGGTTTAAAAATTTCACTCATTGTAAATAGCTTAGGTTGGATTAGGATTAGATTTGATTACATTTTAAGTTGCACTTCAATCCAAAGTATTGGTGGATCCATGATTTTATTCTTATGGAGTCACTCTTTCTAGATGTTTCAAATTCATACAAACAGATATAAAAAAAAATCGGGTTTGTTCAGCTTTGTTAGGATTGGGTCAAGAAATACTAGTAATACAACATAGATTTTGTGACCGATCCTAGTAGCTAGCTAAATAAGGGAATTAATAAACCAATTAGAATAGATTAGTATATAAAGAGACCCTTAAATGAGACTTAATTACAAAAATGTCATCTCTTTAATCTTACTTTGCACGCCATTGTAGTGAGGGACTGAGGGTGACTTTATCTGTCTTTCTTTTATTTTTGGCTTGTAGTAGTTTTTTTCTTTTGTTGAATTATGTTTTACAATTTTAGTCCCTTAGGTTTCTATTTTTCATTTTTTTCCCAGTAAATTTTATCTTTTTTAGTCTTTAAGTTAAAGATTTCTCGCTATAAATTCAAGTTTGTCATCGTTTTACGCAAACTCACGGCATAAGTTAGGTTTTTATGTTCCATTTTTTGCCCTGTAAGTTTTGTCTTTTTCTAGTCTTTAAGTTATGGTTTAAAATTTTAGTCACTTAGGTTTCTATGTTCCAGTTTTTGCCCTGTAACTTTTGTCTTTTTTTAGTGTTTATGTTAAAGATTTCTCGCTATAAATTTGAGTTTGTCTATGTTTTACACCAACTCACAACATAAGTTAGGTTTCTATGTTCTATTTTTTACCCTGTAAGTTTTGTCTTTTTTAATTTTTAAGTTATGGTTTACAATTTTAGTCCTTTTGGTTTCTATGTTCCATTTTTGCCCTGTAAATTATGTCTTTTTTAGTGTTTATGTTAAAGATTTCTCGCTATAAATTCGAGTTTGTCTACGTTTTACACCAACTCAAAGCATAAGTTAGGTTTCTATGTTCTATTTTTTGCCCTGTAAGTTTTGTCTTTTTTAATCTTTAAGTTATGGTTTACAATTTTAGTCCCTTGCGTTTCTATGTTTCATTTTTTGTCCTCTAAGTTTTTCTTTTTTTAGCCTCTATGTTAAAGATTTCTCAATATAAATTCAACTTTGTCTACGTATTAAGGCAACTCATGGCATAAGTTAGTTTCTATGTTCTATTTACTGCCCTGTAAGTTTTGTCTTTTTAGTCTTTAAGTTAAACAACATTTCTCGCAATAAATTCGAGTTTGTCTACGTTTTACACCAACTCACGGCATAAGTTAGGTTTCTATGTTCCATTTTTTGCCTTGTAAGTTTTGTCTTTTTTAATCTTTAAGCTACGGTTTACAATTTTAGTCCCTTGGGTTTCTATGTTCCATTTATTGTCCTACAAGTTTTGTCTTTTTTTAGTCTTTATGTTATAGATTTCTCGCTATAAATTCGAATCTGTCTACGTTTTACACCAACTCACGGCATAAGTTAAGTTTATATTTTCTATTTTTAGCCCTGTCAGTTTTGTCTTTAAGTTAAATATTTTTTGCTATAAATTCGAGTTTGTCTACCTTTTATGCCTAGTCACGACATAAGTTTAATTTGTCTTTTCCTACATTTGGCATCACGCGCCGTTATAAACTCGCATTCTTTTATTACGACTTCCCCGATTTATATCGTTTTTTCTTACTACATAGCACGTTTACGACCCACGCTCATGCAACGCGTGGATTAAGCACTAAGCACCAGTTACAAATAAATGGACATAATTCATTTAAAAACTATTTATTATTAAGTATCGAGTGGGATTGTTGGGTTCTGCTAAAAATAAGTGTATACGGGTGGAGAGTTCTTCTCGAGTATTTCAATTTTGTATTTGCCTAATCTCAATGCACTAATAAAATGAAATATTGACCCAAGTTCGGTTATATGTAGCCTTTGCAAATATTGCGATGAATCTATCGATCACATCTTCTAATCGTGTTATGGAGCCTTGGTGATATAACAATTTATTGGAGTCTGGTGTAATATTCCACCCATATTCACTTTCTAGGTCCGTGATCTTTTCGAGTCGCATAGGCACATCCTGGTTTCAATCAAAAGCATGATAATCATTCAGTCCATTATTATGGTAGCTTGGTGGTGCATCTGGAGGGCTATGAATACAATTAGATCTTTTCTAGCACACTTGTAAAATTCGATTAGTTATTTATGGATCAAAAAACGATCTAAGCTAGGCTTGGTTGATTTGGTAGAAAGAACTGAAATTGTCGAATGTACTCCAATTGCATTCACAAGGTGAAGCACTACAAGTGCAATTAAGGGTTGACAAGTTTCCGATCAGATGTGTGTGTTTGTGCGATTGGAGTTCCATTTACGGTATACATAATCCTCAATTGACGGTTTTGGATTTTGTGTACTACGCTTTGGGCAGTAAAAGTACTAAAATGGGCCAACAATCCTAATATTAAGGAAGCAAAATATTGGGATATCTCGGTCAATATCTCCGATAATATTGGTACTGATATTTAGCGCTGATATTTTACCTGGGGATATATCACTGATATATAGGTGATATTAACTGCATAGCATTCAAGTTTGTTTCATCTAAAACATTTCGTAATGGAACTCTTTGCTCCCGAAAAAGTTGAACACATCTTGTCTTGACTGATTGCAATAGGATAGGTTACCAAATCGTGTCCATCTTGAGAAACTCGAAAAAGACAGATGAATCTTCACTCCACATGATTCCAAATGTGTGATATTAATCAGGATATGAACGTAAAAACAGTTTATCGCTGAATCATGTAATGATGCTATAGAGTCAGGAACAAATTTATCTAGATGTAGTCGTCCAAGTTTAAGGAAAACAATAAACGGTAAGAAATAGCAACAAACATATAACACGAATTGTTTTCTTTTTTAGAGAGTAGTGTTTCAACGGTAAATCCTGTGTTGCAAAGCGCCACTGCCTAGGATCGAATCCCATAGCACCACACGGGGTTCTCCTTTCAAACCCAAGAGGTTATTTTTTCGGTTGAGCGTGAGATTCGAACCTGAGACTAAACCCGGGCGGGAACCCTCCAAGGAGGTAAACCTTTCCACAGGTATATTGTTTTCGTTTATAATTTTTTAATATAGATTGTTAAATTTATATTTTTTTTAGAAATTGTTAACTTTATATCTTTTTCAAAATAGAAACGTATTTGGCCAAGTGGATCGAGTGACGTCGAAATCATACATGAGGCCCTTCACGATTATCAGTCACTCTACATAAAGAGTGGCTTTGGATCGTTGGATGCTTGGGAAGTTGCAAGAGTGCATTCCAAGCGGGTTCCCACTGACATTCCGGGGGTGACCGAACATGGGCCAACAGGAACTCGTGGAGAAAGGGGACCCTACAAAAGACCTGTTTGACCTATTTCTGTTTAAGCAACTTTTTATTAGGGGAAAATCACGGAAATAACCACTGACCACATCAGTGGCGAAGCTTGACCCGAAACTTTGGGGGGTCGTAAGTCACCTGGGGGTCGGAAATCACTAGTTTCCGGGGGGTCGAAAACCAATTTCGGGGGGTCGAAAACCAATTTCGGGGGGTCGAAACCATATATATACCAAACAAACATGAACAACGTCTTGTTCGTGTTCGTTTGGTTCATTTACAACCCTAGTCACTATCATTGTATACAGTTTTCTGTTCTTTTTTTTATTATTGACTGAATTACAGGTTTTGTCCTTTAGCTTTATACCCGATTGCAAAGAATGTCCTTTGTCTTTAAAATTGATGAGTTTTGTACTTTACGTTTTAGAATCTTGCAAGTTACGTCCTTTGAGCCTAACCCAGTTAGATTTTAACACTGATACAGGGGTAAATTTATCTGTTTACCATTCTAGGGGCTATTTGTATAATTAAATTGAAGTTTTGGACAAAAAGTAAAATTTAAAATTAACATAAACCCCCCTCTTCTCTCTTAATACCTGTCACCACCACAACCCACCACCATCACCAGGTTACCACCACCACCTGCTGCCGACTAGCACCACCTTCCCCTCCATCAAGACCTTACCCCAGATGCACACCATCTTCATCTCTTCTCTCTCAGCTTTCACCACCACTACCACTACCACAAATCCACCACCACCACCAAACCATCCGTTACCAACCCAAGAACATTACGAGCATTAACAAAGAGAATTTATAACCAATAAATGCTCGGCTCTCAATAAATTTATAACCAAAAACAGAAAAAAAAAAAAAAAAACCCTCTTTTTTTCTCTCTTATTTCTAACCCAGATTTGTCATCATAATCTTGAATATATCCTGATTAATAATTCCAATGTTACACATATAGTTATGCTTTGATCTGTACAAAATCCTTCATATCCTACATAATTACCTCCACCAGCATATTCTCGGCTTGACAGCCGCTAGTACTTTATGCTTTGAACGTGGTACGATGGCAATACTTCAGTCAATGATCATCTCCATTACTCTCATTAGGCTGCAAAACACAACTAGTGTCACCATTAGCTGTTTTATAGAGCTTTAGTATTGGGGTTTTTTCATTAAGGACTCAAAACCTCAATCGAACCACACTCCACCACCACCAACCCACAACCACTACCCACCCCACAGCACCTCAATCGAGCCAACGACCACCACCCCCTTCTTATTCCATCAAAACCCCAACCCCAATTTCAGTCTACAGATATGAAAATAAATGGGTTCTTGTGAGGGTTGAAAACACACCTGATAATTTATGTTAATATTTGCAGTTCATGAAGATTTAGAGCTTAATATTTGCAGTTCATGAACATTGGGTGGTGTGGTTGCAAGTTGGTGGTTATGGAGTGCGTGCGTGTGTGTGTGTGTGTGTGGGGGGGGGGGGGGGGGGTTTAGAGAGATATGTATCTTTTTTGTTTTAATTATTAAACTGATTTTTTTAATAAATGACTAAAGTGACTAATTTACCCTCCACTTAACGGTAAAAGTTAACTGAGTTAGGCTCAAAGGACGTAACGTGCAAGATTCTGAAATGTAAAGTACAAAACTCATCAATTTTAAAGACAAAGGACATGGTATAAAATTAAAGGACAAAACTTGTAATTCAGTCTTTATTGTTTTTGAAAAAGTTTTGGTTCCCACTTAGTTGATGGAGCTGTTGTTGTAGGCTGGGCCGGTGGGGAGTGGGCACGTCAAGGTAGGCTGATACATGGTGGGCTCTTTTTCTGTTGATAAGCTGGTTTGATGTTTGATACATATTGGGCTCTTTTTCTGTTGATGGGGCTGGTTGGTATGAGGCCATTCCCTAATTGACATCAAATCGTACTCGATAATAATGGACATTAATTGAAAATAAGATTCATTAGTGTCAAGCAACATCTTTTTTTTTTTTTTGAACGGCGATTGACTCCAATAGGCGAGAGGATCGCACCCACAAAGTTCGGAGTAGGATTGGCGGGCCCATCAGCCCCCCTTAGGCGAGGCATCCGAAAAGGGCCAGGCGTTCCCCGATAAAATTTCCAGCCGGAAGCTAGTCCCTAAGGAGCTTTCCGTTGTGGCCTCCGCACCGAAGCCGGAGTAACCACACTGTAATAGAAAACTCGGGTGTGCTCCAGGATTCGAACCGGATACCTAAAGCCTCATTGGTCTTATCCCTTCATCGCTGTACCATTGAGCATAAGCTCGTTATCTATATCTATAATTCTATATCTATACCATGTAATAAAAGAAAACAACACGGTATTATATCATCTATTAGAGCTATCTAAATTTTAGTTTTTCCACCTCTCTCTTAGTTAATTATAGAAAAAGAAACTAATTTGAGTTAAATGCCGATTTCAGCGTTTGCCACTTCAGTACAAAAAAGTTTTGTTTTTTTTTTTGTTTTTTGCAATTGAAACCTAAGGTTTGGATTTTCTTGTTATTTTATCCTTTTCACTAACTCAGTTAAAAACTGTCGTTAAGGTCAGGGGTAGGGTTGTTATTTTGCCACTTTAATGAAGGACAATTTGGACATTTGAAATCTTATGATTATTTTAATAAAAAAAACCCATCAGTGTCTTCCCCCATTTCCCCCTTTAAAGGGTTTAAAACCCTAACAAACCACTAATCAACCCCACCACCACCAAACCACTAATAATCCCCAATAAGTAAACAGATCAACTCCCTGTAAACAAGATAAAAAAACAAAGACCAGAGATACAAATGCAGATATCCAAACAAGTAAAATCCACAATCTTAACCCAAAGATAATAAATTAGCAATTTTATTCACCAATTCAAGTCCAACAGATCTAATAATAAATCTATTGATTTTCCATCAACACTAAGAAAATGGCATGGTTTATCATTGCAACCGCCCCAACTCTCTCAGCCACCACCACCAGCACCACCTCCATTGTAACCACAACCACCCTGCCTAACAAAACCACCACTACCACCGCCTTTCCCAAAATCAGCAACCATCCACCGCCTTTCCCAAATCACTACTACCACCCTAATTCAATCACCCTCTGAAATGTTGCAGATCGAAAACGACCATAAAGGGCTTTTGAACCACATCAAAAATTGATCCTATAGACCAAGGTAATCGAAACATACCGGCTAAAAGGGGTGTGCAAACTTTGGTATATATGTGAAAGTGAGACCATGGTATATATTAGGGGTGTGCAAACTTTGGTTGGTTCAGTTATTAGCCTTAACCAAAACTCTAAAATATTCGGTTAATTTATTTTTTAACTAATTGATTTTCCGTTAACCGGTTTAGTTTATTCGGTTAATTTGTCAGTTTTTGGTTAATCGATTAGGTTAATTTCGGTTATTAACCAAAACCAAGCTTAATCTATTTTTTTTAAAATACATGATATGGAGGTATAAACATATAAAACTGAGGTATAAAACATGAAACGGATGTATAAAACACGAGATGAAGGTATAAAAATACATGAAAGTGATGTATAAATACATGAGATGTTTCAAATTTATAAAAATCCAAAGAATATGTCATTTTTTGTATGATCCTTGGTTGAACTTTATCATAAAACAATTTCCTTAGGTTCTTGTAAGTAAACAAAGAGATTTTATACATAAAAATAAAGTTTAAGGATTTACATATATCATTAATAAAATAATTGAATACGTATTTATATTTTGCTAACTGTGAAACAAATATTTGCTGGTTAACAGATCATGTATAAAATTAATATTGCATAAACTTAACCTTCATTATTATAGGGTGTCCGTGGCCCACTTAAATAATATATTGCCACAGAAAGGGACATAAAGTTATATTGACCAAAAATGTGTATTAAGTTCATAGTATCACTCACACAGTCACACTTGATGTGTTCACACTTCATGCAGATTATTTTTAAAATGGAACATAATTCTAAAGACTCAAAAGGCTTCATGAAAGTGTTTTATTAACAGAACTTGTGGCCAATATAATCAACTACGTACCCGTGGTATTTGTATCGTGGTCACTTTTCAGAATGCATCAAGTTTCACTCTTCCAATATTATACTAGAGATGAGGTTGTACCAGTACCGTATTGAACAACTACTATATAGAAAATACCAGTCCAAAAAATCCTCATAAACGTATACTGGTACCGAATATATTCGGTATGGTATGGTGCGCGCTGTACTGGCAATTTAAGGTAAAATGTCATTCTGAACTGATACTTTACCGAATACCAGTACCGAAATCGTCAAAACTTGATACTATTAATTTTCTTTTATCATGGTAACTTTTACTTGCAAAGCATTCAGTGCTCTTTCGTATAACAATAAAAAAGTTTACTAATCTACTTTACCCTGGTAAACAATGATTACATATAATAGAATTATATTTTTGTGTGTTAAATCCATAAATAAACAAATGATTAAAATCAAATGTTTATGCCTATCAACAATTCGACTAGGCTGTGTATATTTTGATTTCAATATGTGACGATACGTATTTTAATTTTAAGCACTGTAAAAGGTAATAATTTCATCACATATACAAGTGTAAAAAGTGTGACTTATAAGGAAGGCCGAATAGTTTTCAGTAACCGGTAGTCAGGTAGCAGTACCCAATCGGGTAAACTACCGTCGCCACTTTAGGTACCCAAATCGGGTAAGAGAGCGAGAGATAGAAAGTTGTGTTAGTGATATCCTCACGGGTTCCTCCCCTAGTTTCGGTGGATGCTCAATGTTGCAGCAGGTTGTGTTGTTTGCCACGGCGAGCACCCCTCCCTTCCTAATATAGGAATAATAATAGGTAAAAAGTTAAAATGCGGTACTTTAGTGTTGTGCAAATTGTGACTAACTAGTAGTGTACATAAAATTAGGGATAGCAAATAAACTCGAGCTTATCGAGTTTACTAGAAGCACCCCACGGGTATACTCGATACTCAACGGGTATGTGACCGAGTATGGAATTGAAAAAAACATTATTCATAGGTATGAAATGGATATGTGATTAGGTGCTACCCGACTCAATTACCCGAAACTATATACATGTTTACCCAAAAATACACCTAAAACATATACCCAAAACTTCTAACTTTTCTTTTTATGTTCCCTTAACTATTTTTCAGTAATTTTTCATTTTAGTAGCTTCATTCTTGAAAAATAAACTTTTTCTTTGGAATATATTTTTATGACATTATTTAATTTTATATGCTATGAAATACAAAATTACCTTTTTATTATTAACTATTAGACTCGCGTGTGTTACGGCGCGAATAAATTGCAAATATCAAACGGATTAGTCTAAGCGTTATGTGAAGTATTAACCATATGAAAGACGTATCTGATTTAACTCAACAGAATTGTGTTTAGATTAATATGTAAAGTAATTGAATTCATGTTGTACAATCATAACGTATTCGTATTTGAGCTGACTCGTTAAAAAAATAGTTTGCGTCTAAATGTAAACCAACTCGAATTTATACCGACATGTACATAAAAATCCGATTTAACTAGGTTTGGTACGTAGTGAAACCGTATGATATTTGAGCTGACTCGTTTCAAAAAGAAAAGTTTACATCTAAACGTAAAGCAAACAAAAAATATTTGAAAAAAAAGTAAAAAAACATATATTATATATGGTATAGGGATAAAGTTGGAACATAATAAATTTGAGGGACTAAACCTTGAAGGTAGAAAAACCTATGTACTAAAATTGCAAAGTGATAGAAAGTTTAAAGGCAAGCGACTAAGATTGTAAAGTGGTGAAAATTATATGACTAAAATCGTAAAGTAGTGAAAGTGTTAGGTGATTTGATGAAAAATCCACAACTTAAGCTTTTAAGATTGATAGAATGGTATCATATGCTTACATTTTTAAATATACTAGTGGGAAACTCCGCGCGTTACAGCGGGTTTCTTTTGAAGTTACATACTAAAGCAATTGTTATGGTAGTATGCATGGCAACTTTGATCATAGAAGCTCTCTTCTTTGTAATAATAAAGCTCACAATAGGGATTTCTATTTGTAAAGAGTAACGATGCCAACAATGTAGATTTTGAAAGGCTTCCGATTACATCATGTCTTTATAGTTCTATAGGCATAGATATTACTAGTATTTCCTTTATAGAGAACATGGCATTATATTCTCTGATTCTTCACCCATAATTTGGACTTCCACCTTCATACTTCAATCCACTCTTATGTTTGTTGTATTTTGCCAAACAAAATGAAATTGGTAGATGCAGAAACTGGAGATACCATCCTAAGAGTCATAAATTTGACAGAACTTGGTAAAAGCTATTTTATGTATGTATCTATAACTATAATTTCATGAATAAGGACTATTAAAGAGCATCAACAATAACAACTTCCGATTTGTAAATAAATGAAAAAGTACATTTTGATGTTCATCCATAATGAAACTCTTAAAAGGTTTGTAAGATAGAAAATCAACTTTTTTTTTATTTCACATTGTTGACCAAATCACCAAAAGTTTTGTAAGAAACAAAAACCACTAAGTTTCAACATAGATTTTATAACTGACCGAGTGATACTTCAGAATTAACTTAAGCTTTTATTTAATGTTGTTGTAAGAACAAATCTTGGAGTAATTAAAGATATTACCACGATATAATAATCTCCACACACTTTCGCTTCTGTAGCTCCTATGAAAATAACATATATAGCACATATGACTCATATAAATGTATCCTGAGTACTACCCATTCTTGTTTTTATTTCCTTTCCCATAATTAAAAACATTTCTTGTGCACAGTCGAAGGTCTAGATTTATCGTATTTGATCATTGAAAATTTTACATGTTCAACCTCTATTTTGACTCATTTCATATTATTATATTAACAAAATCTTTTATTTTATCCTTTTAACCTAATAAAGATTGACCCATTTATAAGAGAATGGGTCAAAAACGCCACCTATGTAACTCTATGCCTGTACTTCATATTCATATATACTAAATACTTATTATAGAGAATAACAAATTAATCAAAAAATGACTTACAGTTTACATTTTAAATAACCTCATTCCTTTAGTTGGATCAAATAGTGCAAGATGCATCATGGTATTACAATATCTTAAAAAACACCTGTTACTTGATTTAGATTCATATAAAGAGAAATAAATAAACACATATACGTCTTTGGATACTAAATTGGTTGCTACAAATATGAATAGTAATCATTTTAAAATGTATATACCGTATAAAACCTTAATTCTCAAATATGAATAATAATCATTTATATTAGCTATCTAGTAACTTCTTACAGCTTACAAATACATATACAACTACTTTAAACTATCAAGTTCATAACCATATAGTTTATGACCAAAAGTCAACAAAGTAACTGAAATAAAATATGAAAAAAAAAAAAATGAATTACCATCTCTATTATCATCTTCTACAAAGAAAAGCAAGTAGGAACACGAGTACATTAATGAATTACCAAAGTATTGTAATTAAAATTTCTGAATCATCGAAACATGAGTGTTGTTCTAGTACCTGTTGTATCCTCATATCAAGTATATTTGTTTATTTTATAGAGACCCTTACACATAATAACAAGAGTAATAAAAATATAGGAGTTAAGCATATGGAGCATCATAGACATTACATAAATACAAGAGTAATAAAAATATAAGAGTTAAACATATGGAGAGTAATCATATAAATGCATGCATGTAAAGAGTCACTAATTGCTATATTCATACCATTTTGCAAGTGTATAATGCAATAGCAAGGGTACTATAGGAAAGTTTTACATAACATTTAGAGTTTAAAGCATGAGATCTTTAGACTCCCATCTTAAAAATGTGATAAAATTACCATGTTAGCCACATTTGCCCCTTAATAAGGTAATAGAGAATAGAGATTTATGATAATGATGATATGTATGTTATTTTTTATAAATTTATAATTTATTATATTGTATAAATTAAAAGAACATAAAAATATAAAGGAAAATAATATATATATATATATATAGGGTAGGGTTCCTGTAGGAAAATTGGTTTGTGTGAGAAGTGTAGGAATGATTAAAAATTGATATGTATACATCATTTTTTGGACGTATGCATCATTTTTTTGGACGTATTCATGATGTTTTGGATTGTTTTGCTTAGAAAAACAACAACCATAACAATTAATAACCGAAAACAATGTATTTTAGGCTTAAAACTTAAAACACTATGTCAATAACACTTTAGCAGAGTGTTTTAAGTAATTACTATGGTGTTTTATCTGGAATTTAAATTTAATGACTATAATATATTGGATTGTGTTTTAAATTTTTGTATATTGTTGTGTTAAGTGTTTTTCAAGCCAAAACAACCCAAAACATCATTCCAAAATCAAAAACATGATTGCTACATGTCAATTCTTAATCCTTCCTACACTTCTCACACAAACCAATTTTCCTACAGGATCATTTTTCGTACAAAGTGTGAGAAGTCTATATAGGCTTTGTGTTTTAAATTTTAGTCATGATGTTTTATGTTCCTTTGATATAGTATTATATAGAAATACACAAAAATTAACAATTTAAAACACTAACTAATGTATTCTCAACATGCAATCTGAAACACCCTACTAAGAAAGTAATCAGTGTGTTTTAAATTTAATGTCTAGAATACATTTGATTGTGTTTTAAATTGTAACGTTTGGTGTTTTTCTATATAAATCAATGCAAAAAGAATCAAAAACATTATAGCCAAACTTTAAAACACAATGACTATATAGACTTCTCACACTTTGTACGAAAAATGTACTTGGTACAGGAACCTATATACCTATATATATATATATATATACATGAAAATCCTAAATGATATTATTAAAAATACTAACGGGTGTATTCAATGCCCAGTGGTATGCCCAATATCCATGGACAAATACCCGACAAATAATTATGAATAATGGATCAGGTATAATATAAGATTTTATTTATAAGCGAGTGTGAGTTTAGGATTAGTCATATCTAGCACATACCTAACCCATCACCATCCCATATATTATTTCTTCACACTTTAATTGTAGGGTGATACCCTAATTGTAAAGGTTCTAAATTTTTTTTGTCCAATTTGAGATGACCATTTAGGTACCGCGCCGATAGATTTCGTACTCACTTTTTAAAAATTCGGTATTGGTATTTTCGGTATCACTACCGGTTCGGTAGAAATACAATATATAGAGCATTTTGTCACGAGTACCGGTACTGTACCAATAAATTCGGTATAGTATTTGATACCCACTTTACCAAAAATTCAGGATCAGTATATTTGGTACCAGTACTGGTTCAATAACGATACAATATCAATCTCATCCCTAGTCCAAATAAACGTATAATATTAAATACATATTCATCCTATAATTTTAAACACATATATAATCATGCAAAGGGATGCCAAAAATACCAACTTAAATAAGAAAAAAAAAATCTTTATAACAAAAATAAAAATGACAAGAGTTGAAACCATCAAATTTAGCTTGATGTTTCAAACCAAAACTGAAGTGGCGTCTGACCACTGACCAGAGCAACCAAATCTGCTTTTTTGACCCACACGTGCATCTTAGCTCGTCCTTTGAAAATCCCACTAACTTCAATTTTTTCAACATTCCTACTGACTTTATTATTTTCTTCCAATATATATACACACCCAACCATCTTCTCCAACTTCAGTTATCATACATCCATTGCAACTTATATATTAGTCCAAAAACATCACTGATTTAATGGACTCTTCATTCTTTTACAACACTTCAAATTATAATTACCAATACCTTCCCTTCAATGAGAATGATTCCCAAGAGATGCTTCTCTATGGAATGCTGCCTGAGTCATCATACAATCATGACCAATCTTCGCACCCGCCCCCCTCTAGTCCACCCGAAAAGACGGGCTATCGAGGGGTGCGAGCGCGTAGTTGGGGAAAGTATGCAGCCGAAATAAGGGATTCCACAAGGAATGGTGCTAGGGTATGGTTGGGTACATTTGATACACCTGAAGAGGCTGCTTTAGCATATGACCAAGCTGCATATGCGGCCAGGGGATCAATGGCTGTTCTTAACTTTCCTGTTGAAACCGTTTGCGAGTCTCTTCGAGCAATCGATTATCGGTTCGAGGAGGGTGGCTCGCCTGTCTTGGCGTTGAAAAGGAGTTACTCCATGAAAAGGAAAGCTGCCATTAGAGAAAAGAAAAGGAAAGAGATGAAGTTAGATGAAGATAATAAGAATGTGGATGTGGTGGTGTTTGAAGACTTGGGTGCTGATTATTTGGAGGAGATTTTGAGTTTGTCTGAGAGTTCTGGTTCTTGGTGACAATGAACAACAAAATACGTACAGTATATATATATAAGCTTATGAGTGTGTATGTTTTGATCTTATTGGTTAATTATCATAGATGTGTTTGTCTTTCGGCTTTTTGTATGTTTGTAAAGTTAAAGTAGTTGATAAGTCAATTTTTAGGTGGAATGTTTTGCTCTAATTATATGTATGAGTGTATGACATATGTTCGTTATTGGACTCGGATAAGGAAAAAGAAAATATGACAAGAACAAAAATTTATTATTATTTTTATGTTTGATGTCCCCAAAATCCCCAACAGGTAATCACATAGCCGTCATAGATACATTTGTTGTGAAAATAAAAAGTCATGAAAGCACACATTTTCTATAGTTGATTAGTTGATATCCAGTGAACTAAATTGCCATTGGGGTTGGTGGCCCAATGGTAGAAGCAAAGCTTCTAGGAACACCTAAGGGGGAGGTCATGGGTTCAAGTCCCATAGGGTGTAGAAATTTGCCGTTCAAAAAAAAAAAAATCCAGTGAACTAAATTAGCTATACATGATTAGTATGTAATATAGGAGATAATAAATTAGCTAGAAACGGGTCTGCTACAATATAAGAAGAAAAGAGAGGATGGTTGACTTATGCGTGGGAGCATTTGTACTATATATGTGCAAATCAAAATTGGGCGGATTGGTACAGTAGTCGAGCTGGTAGTTATTTTCGAAGATGACCAGCCTTGCCTCAATTGATCATGGAATTAAATAAGAAAGTTGAAAGTGTTTTTCTGGTATGAGAACCTAAAGAAACAACGGGTTATAGTTATCTCAACAGAGATGACTATGGTGTTGAACTCATGGTTGCTGCAGGGAATATAACCCTTTACACACACTCGTAGCACGAACCGAACCTATAAGAAAAGAGTGTGTGAGGGCCTATCAAGGGCGACAACTGCTAGGTAGTCCAATGACCCTAACGTAGAGACGCAAAAATGGTGTTGGCTTGCTTAATACAACATAACATGTTCATACACGGAAGGGGAAAACGTTTTTAGTGCCCATTTTCCATTTTCTTTTATTCCAAGAAAAAAGATGTTTTTTTAAATTTTAATACAAACCTTAAACCGAACCGACGACTGGTCGTCGGGGTTTTGTTTTTCAATTTAAAGTTTTAAATTCTACGTTTACGGATTACACATCGTTTTATGGTGGGAGTAGGTCATTTGCCTTAATGATATTATTTTTGTATTTTACAGGTGCAAACGATTAGGACGACTAGACTTATCGACATGTGGAGAGAGATGCATTTCCACCC
Source organism: Ambrosia artemisiifolia (assembly GCA_032199755.1). NCBI lineage: Eukaryota > Viridiplantae > Streptophyta > Magnoliopsida > Asterales > Asteraceae > Ambrosia > Ambrosia artemisiifolia. The sequence goes on from CM063517.1 coordinate 6,478,275, forward strand.
AAAGAATGGATGGGTAAACGAAAAGGTGGAAGAAGATTGGGTAAATATGTGTATAAAACTTTTGTATGAGTATGTTTGTATATATATTATTATTTACATGTATGTGTATGTTAATTTTAGTAACACTAACATGACCTGTTTCACCTAAAATCATATGTGTATATGTATATGTAGGTTTGTATAAAAAATTTGTGTGTGCATGTTTGTAAACATATGATTACTTATATGTATTTGTATGTTTATTTTAGTCACGCGAACATGAACCGTTTTACCCAAATTCAAGTGGAAGTATTTGTATGTGTGTGTGCTTGTATTTTTTTTATTTTTATGTAGATGTAAGTTTGTATATATAGGTTAGTAACATGAACACGACCCGTTTAACCCTAATTCATTGGTATATATATGTGTGTGTGTGTGTGTATTGGCTTGTATAAACATTTTGTATGTGTATGGTTTTTGTATTTTTTTTATTAATATGTATTATCTAAGTATTTGTATGTTTATGTATGTAGGTATGCATGTATATGTTTGATACACGAACACGAGCCATTTCACCTGAAATCATACGTCTATATGTGTGTATAATAATTATGTATGTGTATGCATATGTATTTTTATTTATAGATATTTGTATTTTCATTTTACAGTTTACTACATGATTTAATTGAAATAAAGCGCACCCAAATGCAAAAAAGAAGCGGGTGATGCGCCAATTGATAAGGAAAAGTTTCTCAACTGCATCCTTGGTGAAAGAAGTGGTTGGATCCGGGAGATTGGTAGAAAAGTAAGAAAAATACTCCCCGACGGGTCGTGTATATTCAACTCCCAATCACAAGAGAAATACAATGCATTGAAAGATCACGTCCAATACTTGTCCGCCAAGGTCGAAGATTTAGAAAAAGGCAGGTCGTCGTCACAAGCCCAAGATGAAGACACATGTAAACATTATTGAAACATGATAAAACTTTTGTGTGTTAGTTGGCGTAAGATATGAGAATTTTATATTGCATATATATATCCAATCGAATTAACATGATCCTTTGCCAAGTTTCATTATATATAAAGTATTAAAATGTGTCATGACTTTCTCAGAAATAGGAAAAGTCGGTCATTAAAACAGAGTCAAAATTTTAAAATGTGCCTTGAATTTCTTGGGGTTTTTGGGTGACCTTGAAACACAAAATTCCTATCAAAAAACCAACTATATTAGGTTTGGGTTTAAATGTTCATCTTGTTTGGATTAATCGGTTAAGCTAGTTTCTCGACGGGGTTAGCTCAGGTCAGGTCGGATTCACTTTCCTGTTATCGGTTAAAAAGAAAACCCCTAATGAAAATGACTTGGACTATTTAATAATAAAATTTATGTTTGTTTATCTTAATAATAGTTCAAAATGAATACTCACACTTTAAGATGGGAATTTATATAAAAAATGAGAAATTGAAGAAAATGTGTGTATTTACCATACTATCAATTGACCCACTAAATGGTTAATTTGACTAGACACGGTTCTAACTAATATGCTACATGTATTTTCAAACTCTTTATGACTTATCTCATCCACTTGTTTCACCAAGAGCGCTACACCCTGTAAACCTCTACATATCTTCACATCAACGGCCAAACAGCCGAACAGATTTACCAACTTCGGTCATAAAGCCTCACTTTTCCCATAATGTACAGACCTACACAAACCCTATCAAAAAGATTTTATATATGTGTGGTTAGGTTATGTTTAGAAATTCTTTGATTTGTGAGAACTCAATGTGACATTTTTTAAATAAAATGTGTTATGTTTATCCTAATATTACAAGAAAAAGAAATAACTAAAATAAATATACGTATGAGATATATATTACATCTATGGTAAAACAAAATTATACATGTGTAACTATGACGAATATTTATTTTACGTCACTTTCTTACACTGGTGTAAAGTCATCATAGTTTTTTTTTCTTTTTTATTTTTTGCAAATTTCGTAGTTAATCAATGATACATGTTTTGGTAAAAAAAAAAATTGTTAACAAAATCGCATGGGTGGTCGGAGTCAACTTGAGGGACATCTACCACTTTCTTGTGTCTTATCACCCTTATTTTTTCGTCTCTCTCATTTTAAATAATTTTCTTAAATTTTAATTTCACGCTTCTTTCTACTATTAAATAGTAATATTAAATCGCAATTTTCCCGATTCTTTCTCCTATTAAATAATACTAAATCATATTTTTTTGCTTTTCTCTTACTTATTTAATATTTTCTTCTCAACAATTTCCTTTATTTTTTCCGCTTTTTTATAAATATTTAATACCTTCAGCCGATTCAGATACCGAATCATATCTCTTGGAGAGAGGCGCAGAAGCTCTCCCTTTGACTCAGGGGGCCTTCCACCACTTCGACTGATGCGGACGCGGTTCTCTCGTCGTGAAAGAAGTAATGAAAGGTAAGCCCCGGGTCAACCCGCGCTCGTTGTTGCCTGTATAGCTTCCTAGAGTAGAGATCTAGCAACGCATTCTAAACACAGATCATTGGTATTGGATGTATCGTTAGGTTGTGCCGAGTCAAATCTGCTACGTTTTTTTCCGTTGCAGAAAAAAGATCCCTTCCTCCCGCTTTCAAAAATGATTGATATAACATAAAAGACATAGTTTATCGAAATAATTGTTAGTATACGTAACGATTTTTTTACACAAATTTTAGATTCAAGATAGGATAAAAATTACAATCGATATAAGAGCAGGAGAGACACTCCTTTCAAGTACTCTCTTCTACGTTATGAGATTTGGCGACTTCAAATGATGTAGTACCCGATAGGCGTACCCGACTGATGCACAGTTCACCCCTAAGACTATGTGTAGTGGTACAAAAATTCCAAGCCTCTCACTTGGGCATTTTTTAACAAGTGACATATGGGTTAGGGGCTTGAAAAAAAAGGTGTGTAATGGTGTGAGTGTGTGTATATAAGGATATTAAAATTGAATTAAAAAAACAAATAAATTATGGTGAGTGGCTTCTGATTGGACAAATGGGAGGAGAGCACACGTGATATATTGGATTGGTGGATGAAATGGAGTTTGTGGCGTGAAATATTTCACGCTTGCCCCATTAGCGCCCATTTCACTAGGAGGGGGCGGTGTTCAAGACGCTAAAAAGCTTCAAATTCCCTTTTTCACGCCCTTTCACTCTACCACTGCATGTGTTCTAACCAAAAAAAAAAATTGCTCACCTTTTTTACAGTCAGAAAATCCCACACTCCGCCAACATCAGTAATGATTGAATTTTTACTTGAAAGAATATTATTAAAAATGCAACAAAGAAAATGTTGACTGGATTAATAGCTACTTTGCAATGATGTGATTTTGTGTTCACATGTTCAAAAGTTAATCTCAAACGCAGCCAGTCATACTAGAGATCATTGTCCACAGTGTAATTACTATTTCAAATCTAAAAATAATCCAAATTAATAGTAATTGTTTAATCCTTTATTCTCAAAAAAAAAGTTCAAAAAATTAATATACCTTATACACACACTAATAGATCTCATTCAAAACTCAACAAAAGTTAGCCCATTTAGTACTTTAACATTCTAGATTTCTAGCTATAAGACCATCTCTAATGCTACGTGCATCCTTAGACGTCCTTAGTTTCCCCGCCATCTGCTACATAATATCCTTATAAATCCTTAAAAACTTTTATTTCATCTCCAACCCTACATATATCCTTACTCTTCTTAATTTCCACCTCATCACTACCCATCACACAATATTTAAATAAAACATTTTATTCTTTTACTTTGGGCCCACTCATTTACAAAAACCAATAAAAACCAAGCCCTTCCACAAGGGCTTAGATGGTAAGGGCTCTTAAGAACAAAATTTCACAATGGTAAGGATTTATAAGGGCTCCTAAAGGCATCCCTCCAAATGATGCATTGGAGATGGTGTAATAGTGAGAGCTTTTTTTTTTTTTTCTTCTAATGGCTGAATAGAACTTTAACTAAATTACCCTTTTAACACTCATCATCATCATACTCAGTTAATCCCACCTATAGCAATGCTAAGGTAGGGTCTGAGGAGGATAAGATGTAGACAGCCTTACCTCTACCTCTAAGAATAGAGAGGTTGTTTCCTGTGAGACCCCCGGCTCGGTGTGGTTTGGTATTAAGCATTGGACATAAGGCACAGCACACTTAGCAATCGGGACAAACACGATCGGTGCATGTACCCCTTTGTCTTTTGGCTATCAACACCACCACATGATGCATAATTAACCGTCCTTTTAACACTCGGGCCCGGATTTAAATCAAAACCTCTCTCAAACTTGTCTCTGTTCCTTAGCTAGCCAATGATGGCAATAGTGAGCGTTGTTAATTTCAGTTTTTAGTTGAATTGAATGTAGACTGAGGTGAGACCAAGATACTGAGAGTATGACGTAGCTATGCTCAAAGAGCCACCAATTTTACTTTTTTGACCCACACGTGCATAAGCCAATTCCTTTGAAAATTCCACTAACTCCCTTTACTATCTTTTTTCTTTCTTTCTAATTTTTAAAACCGGCCCCCCTATCATCTCCATACAATAATCGAATTTGTGTGCCTATATAACACACACCTTCTCGAACATAGTCACATACTTATTACACCAACTTAAACTTGCATGAAATCAACCTTCAAGCCCATAACATTTGCTTCCTAACTTGATCCACATCACATATTCAAATCCAAAATAATTTCAATGGATTCTTCATTCTATGCATACACTTCAAACGAACTCCTCCCTTTCAACCAAAACGACCCGGACGAAATGGCGCTTTTCGGCATGTTGGCTGAGTCCTCTTACCATGATCATGACTTGTCGAACCAGACCGTGTCTAGTCCAGCAAACAAAATTAACTACAGAGGTATTCGTCCTCGTCGTTGGGGCAAATACGCAGCAGAAATAAGGGATTCTACGAGAAATGGGGCTCGGGTTTGGTTGGGTACGTTTGATACAGCTGAAGAAGCTGCTTTGGCATATGACCAAGCCGCATTTGTGGCTAGGGGTTCAATGGCGATCCTGAACTTTCCAGTGGAGACGGTTTACGAGTCACTTAAAGCGATGAATTATAGGTTTGAGGAAGGGAGTTCACCTGTTTTGGCATTGAAGAAGTGTCACTCCATGAAGAGAAAAGCTGTGGTTAGAGAGAATAAGAGGAAAGAGATGAAGTTAGATGATGATCAAGATGAATACTGTAAGGATCATGTATTGGTGTTTGAGGACTTGGGTGCTGATTACTTGGAAGAGATTTTGATGTTGTCAGAAAGCTCAGGTGCAGGTTCCTGGTGAGAATCAACGTCCAGTGGTTTAGCTTAATGTGTTTTTATTAATGTTTTACATAAATTAAGCTAATCTAAACCAAACAAGAGATAAGAGTATATAGATATAAATTTGTGTGTTCTCATGTTCATCCAAATTTGGTGATTAGTGGTGTACTTTACGATCAAATCAAAAGGGTTTTGAGTTCAAATCTAATGTTCTATGACGTAGAAGTGCTATTGAAAAAAGATATGAAATTGTAATTCCCTTTTTATTAATTTGAAACTCATACAATCTTCTTTTGTAGAGGTGTTATAATTATATTCATTAATTAAGAGGAACAATTTCATGTAGATAGATAGATGTTGTGATGGTTTTCCAGGGAGCACAAGTACGTAGTAGATGTGCGTTCTTTGCTGCTACTAGGGGTTTGCTTGGCAGCTCAATCCATGCAAATTTCTTGAGCAACATTTTTTTTTTTTTGTAATCTTGTAAAGGAGAGTTGATGTTGAAAATTGAAGGTGCCAACTAATGGTGAATGAGGGGATTTGAACGGTGGTTGTATAATGTTAATGTTTTTCTTTATATTAAGCTTTTATGCAGGCAAAATACAAGAAGGAAACGAAGTGATTACGGGCGAATTGTATGAACGAGGATTAGCTAGGTGGATTATATATGGATCTTGATTATAGCTATTTACAATATAATATAATTTCCATATATAGTTATGTTGACTGATTAATTAATGGCGGTCTTGATACGTCCTAGCAAGATGGGGGATCCGTCAAATACACCTACTTGGAACGATTTTTCAGAAATGGAGCTCGTGACAACGGCTTGCTAAGCATATCGGCAAGTTGATCTTGAGAGTTAATGTGAAGAACTCATAGTAGACCGGTTGAGACTTGTTCCCCTTAGAAAGTGATAGTCAATGGCAAGTGCAAGTTATCACATAGGTACATAGCACCTGTGTTGTTACAAAATAAGGTTAGGCGTGGTGTCGATTGGAACACCTAATTCTTTAAATAGGTTTTTGAGCCAGATAAGTTCAGCCAAAGCATTTGCTAAAGCCTTGTATTCTACTTCGGTAGAGGATTTTGAGATTGACTTTTGCCTTGTGGAATTCCATGAGACAATATTTGTACCAAGATAAAGAAGATAAGCTTTGGTAGACCGGCCGACATCATTAACCCCACCCCAATCAGAATCTGAAAAGGCCAAGAGTGTGAGAGGAGAGCCACAGTTCAAGAAAAGGCCAGCATGGATTGTTCATGTAAGATATCGAAGGTCTCGTTTAAGAGTATGCCAATGAGCCTATCAGGGGCGGATACAACTTAGAGTCAGGGGGTACGTCTGTTACCCCTCGATTATCCTGGCGAAGTTGAAAAAATTTGTTTTTAAGGTATTTTTATAAAATGTTATCCCTAAAATAATTTTTTTGTTACCACTTAAAATTTTTTTATAAAATGTTAGCCCTTGTTTTATTTTTTAAATCCGCCACTGGAGCCTATCACGGGTTACTCGCAAGAGTTAATTGTAGGCTCTGATACCATATAATGTTAATGTTTTTGTATATTACATCAATAGAATTACAAGCCTTTATGTAGGCAAAATACAAGAAGAAAAGAAAATCATTACAGGCGAATTGTATGAATGACGATTAGCTAGGCGGATTATATGGATCTTGATTAGCTATTTACAATATAATATAATTTTCATATATAGTTATATTGATTGATTAGTGATGATCTTGATAGGTTGCAAGTGGTATTGAGGAGTGTTTTTATGTTTCCTTTCATTTTTCTTCATTTGATTTTTCTCGTTTTCTTCTTCGTCTTATATATGTTGTGCAGATGTTTGCTACATTGTTTGTTCTGGCTTTTAATGGGGAGGGTCGTACGTTGCAAAATAGAAGACGAAGAAGAGAAGCCGTGATTACCATATTAGAAATTTAAATAGTACTAATATAAACTAAACCAGCTAGCTGAGGGATAGACATACGTACACTTGTAATTTCTTTTTGTTATGAAAATCATGCACCTTTATAATAGTGGTGTACTACAATAACCAATAAAAGACCTAGCTACAATCAGTTGATAGATATGTATCCGTGTGCCTTTTGATTATTGCCTTATCGGGTAGTCTTTCAACTCCGTCTTTTTCCTCAGATTGATTCGTGTTAACTTAAAGTGATGAATGTCTCAGTGGGTAGTCTTTCAATTTCTTCTTACAATAACTGAAATAAATAAATAAAAAGCAAGGAAATTTATACAGTTTAATGCATCATTTTTTCAAAATGTTATTGGACATATCATAAAAACAATAATTGATATATCTCATTCTTACATTATATACAGGGATATGATGTTGGAATTCAACAGTACCTGAGGCGAAGCCACGAGACGCGGCTGATTCCCTTGAGTTGCAGCTTGCTTCGAGTCAAGGTTCTTTGTGTGTATCGTGACTGAGAACAAGCGAGATGCAACTGGAAGTCAAGCGAGACGCGAATGATGAAGAAAGGTGTAAGACAAGCTTAGGTGTGATACGGTTGGGGCTGATTTGTGGCTAGAGGATGTTAATCCAGATCCTGCGGTTGAGTTTGTTAAATTTACTAGGTATTGGATCAGTCGGAATCCAAATTAACTAGATTAGGGTAAGATTTAGATATTATTTATCTACTGTAATGTTGCAAGTATTTGAGTCGATTCAATTTACTTGTTTCGCAATATAGGAAAGTCTCATAAATAATCGTGTTGGGTGACAGCCATGCGACATCACTACTCTACTTTTAAACCATTTGTAGTGGTTCAGACATGTGACCCAACTCACATGCTCTTTCTTGCCATGTAGCTGCCACGTCATATGACCCACTCACATGGTAAGACCATGCTTAGTGGCCACGTGAGGGTGCTCGTGAGCCACTCACTCATGGGCCACACCGCCCCCAACCTCGTGACGGTTGATTATTAATTTAACATTAAACTAGTTTGTTTATTAAAGAGATGTCTAAATACTCAAAACCGAGTCAAGCTTAAGGCGATCTTGATTGCTCCTCTCTTCAAGCTCAAGATGTACTATAAAGGCTCGTCAATCAATTAAGCCAGGATTTAGTCAACTTTTATCAAGTCAGTGTGACTAAGGTACATGTACAAGTAGGAATCAATGTTTTCAATTGTCAGCAAGTGTTACACCCTAGCTACAAATATTATGACCATAAAGCCCTAACAACTTAAGGTCGGACCTAATATATACAAGACAATCTCAAATTACAACACCCATTTACAAGCCTAAAATTGGCCCCCTTTTGGGGTTTCAATTAAAGTGGTGATCCATTCACCATACTATTCCTAGACATAACAAACACAAATAAATAAATCCACCATTTTGGTTGGATAGTTGCTAAATTCATGTAGTGTGGACAAAGGTTAATTTACTTTATAATATGAAAGAAAAAAGGGTGTAAAGTGGTTTTAGGTGCAACTTATTCCCAAAGCCATCAAAGTTTCTCTTTTGACTTGAAAGTCCCACTAAGTGCCATTTCTATTGGTATATTAAGCACCTTTGTCGGCCTATAAAAGCCCGCCTGCACTTGCACCAATTTACTAATCAACCCAAATCTCCAAAAAATTCTAATCCCATCATTTCTATGTATAGCTTTAGCTTTCCATACTCTTTACACATCAAACCAATACTTCCTCTCGATGGAGAGGTAAAAAGAATGCGTCTAGTTTCTGTATGAATCCTAACCCTCTTACCATAACAAATCATCACGTCATGTTTCGTTGACAAGATTAGCTATAAGCAGCCGATTCTCTTGTAATATCATGCACCAACAAGACAAATGGTATAAGTAATCCCTATTTATATACGGTTGATGTATTTGATTGATTTTATGTTTTTTCCATTAGAATCCTATATGATTACTCAATCCATAATTGATAATGATGGAAAAAGAGAAATGAATAACTTTACAAGATTGAAATTTGTGTAGTGTAATCAAGGGACCGTCATGGTCAATACACCGAAATTTCTTGGTCAATAACCGCATAATAAGTCAAAGAGCGGGCTTAAATGATCGAGGCATTAGATACATGGTCTTGATCTTGCCTTGTACGCATCAAGTTTGCATATAAATGGATACGGTTGACTTGTGAGGTCAAGTGGACTAAATTTCAATACATAATTCATTCCTTGTTGATTTCAATTGTGGAAAGAAACTGTGTTGACCTCACAAGTCGAAATGAACTTAAATTTCAAAGTTCAACTTTGCTATTGCAAGTTGTAGAAAATGGGTACGAGTGTTTGCCTGCAAACAAATACGTGCACTTAATTATGTGGGGATTTTAACAATCTTGATGCACTAATATGTCCCTTGAAAATATTAAAACTGGTACAAAAGAAGTCAAAACCTATAATTGTTAAATTCCAGAAAAAGTCAATGTAACTTGCACTCGTATTGACCATTATGTTAACTATTAAAACTGTGACAATATATTAATGCCACAAAGTCGTCTTAACTTAGTTCTTACATACATCAATGATAAAAAAATTTGAAAAAAAAAAAAAGTCGTTTCTCTACTCTAAAAGGTGTTCTTATGGGCCGGCCCATGTTAATGGGCAAGTACAGTTACCAAGTCCAGTTGTGATTGCTTTCTTAGAGATCCAATATTATATTTATTAAAATTTATACTGTGCCCAAAGCAATACAATACAACACAAAGTGTAGTCTCAAAGCTTTTTTGGTAATAAAATTGGTGTCCATTTCGTTCGATCCTATGACTATTATATAATCTATGTGTATGCATAATTATAGATCACAAACGTTATCACTAAACATCTAAAGCTCAAATTACCTACATAAGAATTTTTATCTTAAAGTGAGGGCATGCAAAGCTAAGTAGAGTGTTTCTTTCTTTCTTTATTTCACTTCCTCTTAGACCGCATCTTGGTAACGCATATCCTTTAATACTTTGCAACATGACCAACTTTGCATTTAAAAAAACCTCATTATTGCATGAATATTGCTGCCTATGCTAAGGTATCAATTTACTATTGGTTCTTTCTTCTAGAAACACACAAATTCCTTTTCTGGACTTGTTAATAGGGGCGGATCCAGCCTTGTTTTAAAGTTTTCCAAAACCCCGCTTGGTTTCGAAAAAATGAAAAAAAAATAGTGATAACCTTGAAAGATTTGAAAATAATTAGTGAAACCTTGAATGATTTGAAAAAAACATTAGTGAGAATCTACAAAACAAATCCATGGAAAAAAAAAATTTTGGATCCGTTACTGTTTACGTGGTTTTTTCCACCCGGTTAAATGAGTATCTAGTTATAAGCATGGTAGTTTAGATGATCTCTTTATAATTATAAAAAATTTCACATTTTAAAGAACACTTGAGGGAACAAGTGGCAAGAAACATCCATCTACGGAAATCTGGTGACAAAAGAAGTCACATGTCGAACAAAACAAAACATGTGATTAAATTTGTCAGCATATGATGCGTCATGCATGAGCGATTAGATAAGCAATTGTGCTTCTTCATGGCTTCATAGACGCTTTCTTTAGGCTCCTACTATTCAAGGGTTATGTTAAATGGAACACCCAAATTTAGTACTTACATACCCTCTCTCTCTCTCTATATGTATATAGAGAGAGAGAGAGAGACAGAGTCTATATAGTGAGATAGAGTGGGATGGGTGTGTGATTATTAACACCCCTATATCTTATTTCCACACTCTCATGATATATACGGCCAATATATATCTATACGGACCGTATATATGTCAGGGAAAAAGTCAATTGTGTTAGTGAGTTTAGATAAGGTTTAGAGTAATAATAGATCATTGGTTCAATCCTTATAGTATGCAAGTTTAGCCATTAAAAGAAATATATCAGGGATTTTTTTTGTCGTATACTATACCGGTCATATGTCACAATACAGGTCATATACATGATATGTTGATTGTATAGCCATTAAAAAATGGTATCTTTGAAAGTTGGTTTTTGGTGTAAAATGTGATTTTTGGTATCCTATACGGGTCATATAAGTTTATACGACCCATATATTTGTATGTATATATAGAGATGATCAAATGAGAAGAAACTTAATGTGAGAACAAAAACAATAAATGACATAATGGCAAAACATTAAATATCCTATATATTTATCCCTGCCATATATATATATTAATGAGTTAATAGCCAAAACAGTCCCTATGGTTTGATGGTTTTTGCCAGTCCAGCCCAAAATCAAAATAATTGCTTGAATAGTCCCTTTAGTTTCACGAAATGCGTCAAAACAGTCCATTTACTTAATGGGGTTAACTCAACCTCATTAAGTCAGGGCAAAATCGTCCATTTACCTTCTAACCAAAATAAAAATGAATTATAGATAATAATAAAAATCTCACTCTCTGACTTTCTTGACCCCCCACCCCTTCTCTCTCTACTAACACCCACCACCACTAACCTACCACCACACTCCACCACCTCCAACCCACAACCACTACCCACCCCACGCCAACCTCCGACTCGAATCCAACCCTTCATCCTCGTTGCCTTTAATCCAGCCATTCATCGTCATCGCCTTTAATCCAGCCCTTCATCGTCGTCACCTACGAAATGCCGCTTAGCACCACAAGGTGTGGGGTTCTGCTTCAGTTGCCAACGACCACCACCCCCTTCTTATTCCATCAAAACCCCAACCCAAATTTTAGTCTACAAATATGTGTGTGTGTGTGTGTGTGTGTTTGTTTGTTTGTTTTGGTACCTGAAGAAACAATAGGTATCACGGAGATTACGTATAATCTACGTGGGGTTAATACCTAAGTCCGTCAGGGTTAATCCTTTACCCAAACCACAAGGTCAAACCCGTTTGATAATGATGCGAGTGTGTGTGTGGTGAAAGTAAGTGAGAACACAAGATATAAGTGGTTCGGTCAAGTAATGACCTACGTCCACTGTGAATAGCCGATAGTATTATTGATGATCGAATACAAAGATTACAAGTGAGTATACTAGGCTAGCAGTGACTATTTTCGGATCCTTTAGCAAGGAGAGGTATCCTTGTATTTATAGGAGAACTCGTGGGCTTGATCGAAAGGCCCACGAGTAACCATTCTTTATTGGGCTTGGTCTGGGCCCAAGTCCAATGTTCCCCCTGGAATTGGCGGGAAAACAGGTGTACTGTTCATGACGTCATTGGGGCAGCATGGTTGTTGCTCGAGGCAGACACGTGGCGATTTGTGGTTGGCAGACGGCGCCCCTGTCAGTCGTTGACCATGCTCCTGACAGCAGCAAGGTATGTCTGCTGTTTACTGTAGACGCTGGTATGGTGGAAGCATGGCTGTAGCCATGCTGCTGTCCTTGTCTTGTAGTTGTTGGACCACCTTGCCACCTGTAGCTTTCCTATTGGCGCGTACCCTGTCAGTGATCTTTGTGAATCTTCCTTTTGTTGTCTTCTGTACTCTGTACGATGATTGTCAAGGGAAGATTCCGCGTGTGATGGTACGCGCTTATCAGGTGATGCTATTGCTTATCAGTTGTTGTTCTTGCGCGCCTCCCTGCATGTGCTGCTCGTTGCGCGCCGTTGGTTCCTCGCGCCACTGATTGGCGCGGGGAAGCTGAGTTATGGGGATAGGGATGCCTCTTCCGCCTGGATTAGGCTCCCTATCCCTTCAAGTCCCCCTAGTCTAGGGTTTCTCCTATTCTTTGTGAAGAGTAGGTGGGGCGCTAGACTCAAAGTATGAGGTCGCGGATGAGAGCTCATCTGCTGGTGTGCCTTGAAATTCGTTCCTCTGCAAATTTTGGCGGAGAACGTCTTTTTTGGTTTTACGTCAAATTTGCGCCATGAAAGAAGTTTGCCGCCATGACCTGTTAAGGCGCTGGGCGGAGAACGTCCTTTTTTGGTTTTACGTCAAATTTGCGCCATGAAAGAAGTCTGCCGCCATGACCTGTTAAGGCGCTGGGCGGAGAACGTCTTTTTTGGTTTTACGTCAAATTTGCGCCATGAAAGAAGTCTGCCGCCATGACCTGTTAAGGCGCTGGGCGGAGAACGTCTTTTTTGGTTTTACGTCAAATTTGCGCCATGAAAGAAGTCTGCCGCCATGACCTGTTAAGGCGCTGGGCGGAGAACGTCTTTTTTGGTTTTACGTCAAATTTGCGCCATGAAAGAAGTCTGCCGCCATGACCTGTTAAGGTGCTGGGCGGAGAACGTCTTTTTTGGTTTTACGTCAAATTTGCGCCATGTTGTGGTTCTCCAGCAGTTGTAATAAATCTTGAATCATTGGCATTTAATTTGTCTCTCATAAATGGGAGTTAAGGCGCCTGGAATTCGAATGATCAGTTGCTTCTGATGGAAGCTTGAGGGTTGCTGACGAGTCAGCCTTGGCTGTTGTGCTGACTGTTGGCTGTCCCCTCATTATGGTGCAGTTACCAACATTTCGTCTGTGTCAGGCGCGTGTGTTGGCACGCGCCCCACTTGTTGCATGTGTGGTTGTGCTTGTGCCACGTGTCGAGTGGCACGTGAGGTTCGTCAGACGCGTGATGCTTCACGCGCCTGGTCAGTTTACCTTGATGAGATCTAGTGACACGTGTCAGCCATCCGTCGAGTGACGGTTGGATTGTTTATCCTTGCTTTATCTTAGCCGTTCACTCACGCATGAGGACACGTGTCGTCATCTGCTTCTCCAAATTTTGAAAAGGTGTGATGACTGTTGTTTTCTCCTTGGGCCCCACTGTCATTAATGCAGTGGGTATATATATGAGTTGGGATGCATGTTAGACGGTTACTTGTTCATTTGTTCATCTCTTCTTCTTACTTGCACTCTCTCATTTTCAAAAACAATTCAGATCATTTGAAGTTTTCTTTGAATCTTCAGAGATTGTTTGATCAATCTTTAAAGATTTATCGTGAAACTTCTTCTTGATCTTCATCGTTTTCTTTGTTTGTTCTTAGTTTGTTTCCATTTCTTGGTTCTTCTTTGAAGATTCCGACCAATCTTCAAAGTTTTCGTTGAGTCTGTTGAGTTTTCCGGTGAACCTTTTGAGTTTCCCGGCGAGTCTTCAACCATTTCCAGTTAGTTTTCCAGATTTTCTTTTCTTTTCTTTCATCTCTTTGTGAAAATGTCAGAAGCCTCCAACGTTGGTTCTCCCTCCGGCGATGTTACCGGTAAGGAACCAGTGATGGATGACGTGGAGGAGGAGGTGCAGGTGGAGCATGGAAAGATTAAGGAGCGAAAGCTCATGACAAACACTTTTTGTGTTTGGACTGAAGAGGCTTTCGACAACTTTTGCAGGGGTTATGGTATATTACCGGAGTGGGAGCCAACTCTGCCTTCTCCGACGGAGAATGTTCTCTCTGCTGGGCCTGGGCAACTTGCCCTTTATGAAGCCCATTTCACCAAGTGTGGCTTTCGGCTACCCTGCACACGCTTCCAGATCGACACTCTGGTAGCCTATGGTGTTGGGCCAACCCAACTTACCGCCTTTGGGATGCTGAGGCTGGTACACTTTGAGGCGTCTTGCCGCGCCTTGGACATTGAGCCGACTGTGGAGATGCTCAATGTCTTCTATTTTCTTGCGCGCGACGAGATGTGGTTCTCGTTTAAGCCGCGCCCCAAGGTGCCTCCAATGGCCACTCACACCCCCAAGTCCCTTCATTGGGCTAAAGAGAAGTTCTTCTTTGTGAAGAGGGGGGTCATACCCATTAGTCTGCCTTGGAAGGTGATTGCAGACGGTCAGCGGGTGGCTGATATACCGGTGATGAAAGATTTCAAGAAGCAGGCTTGGTTTACCACCCTCACCGCCAACGCCACCAAGCTGGAGTTTAAAAATCTCACAGATGGTATCTTTTGCCTTCTGGGGATGAGTCGCCTATCTCAGTGCCCAGGAAAGGAACCTTACATCGCTGAGGAGGGTAAGCACAGTTTCTAAGTTCATTTCTTTGTGTTGTATTTCATATTGTTCTAACTGTTTCTTGCGCAGGTGTGAGCAAGTTCCAATTTTATGCTGCTCGTCAAGAGAAGGGCATAAAGTGGAGGCGTTTGGCGGAGGGAGAGGTG
Organism: Ambrosia artemisiifolia; assembly: GCA_032199755.1. Taxonomy (NCBI): domain Eukaryota; kingdom Viridiplantae; phylum Streptophyta; class Magnoliopsida; order Asterales; family Asteraceae; genus Ambrosia; species Ambrosia artemisiifolia. The sequence goes on from CM063517.1 coordinate 6,493,625, forward strand.
TCTTGCCTTGAGGCGTTTGTGGACAGGTTTTATCATCCTGACATGACCATCGCGCCCAAGCCTTATTACACCACAGGTGAGTCAAGCCAACTTTTGTTTTCTAGCCTTTTTGGCGATGATGCCTCTGACTCCTCAGTGGAGATTGTGGGGGTTCAGAAGGCGCCCGCGGGGCGTGGCCGTTGGAAACACGCTCCGCGGAGACGTAAACGTAGCCAACGCCCTTTAACAAGTTCTGATTCGGACTCTTCCGTTTCAGTAGGCGAAGCTGTAAAGGGGCGGCGCCGGAGGAAGGACGGGCCTGTCTCTGAGGATGAGGAGGAGGACGAACCCTCCAAGTTGGAGAGGAAGAAGAAGAGGCGCACCACCGGTGCCACCTCTAGCAGCGCAGCTGCTAATTTGGAGAAAGCTGCTGCTACTACCGGCGGGGAGGGTGGTGGAGTTGAAACCCCTATCACAGAGACCACTGCCTCCCCCTTGTCGCCGGCGCGAGGGGTGGTGCTGGAGAAAAGCTCTGGCGCTGGAGGGGTTGTTGCCCCCACCTTTAGTGTGGGTATAGGCGCTGCGCCCACACGTCAGCCTCTTTTCCAGAAGCTGATAAAGAAGAAAGCCCCTGGTAAGTTTTTGTTTTTGCTTTTTTCCTTAAGTCTGTTCGTTTGTGCCTTTCTTTATGTTTTTGCCTGTTGCAGTTGCGCCCAAGATTATACCAACTCCTTCTTCCCCGTCTCCGTCTGCGGAGGCTGGCAGGTCAGAAGTGGATGTGCTCTTTCAAGAGCAAGAGGCGGCGCAGCGGGAGGAGGCCCGTCTGAAGGCTGAGGCCGATGAAGCCCTTCGAAGGGCGGAGGCTGAGAAGAAGGCAGCAGCCGATGAGGCGCTGCGAAGGGCTGAGGCCCAAAGGAAGGCTGCCGCCGATGAAGCTAGGCAAAAGGCTGAGGCGGCCAAAAATGCTGAGGCGGAACGTCTTCGTCTCCAAGAGCAACAGTTCTTGGAGGAGAAGGCTCGCCGGTTGAAGGAACAAGAGGAGCGCGCCAATGCCAGCGCCGAGGGGTCCCAGGAGATGGACGGTTTTGAAAGGGCCCTTTTGGCGTCAGGCATTGGTGGTAGTGCGGAGGGCTCGCGTCAGTCGCGGCGCGAGTTTTCTAGGGTTGATGATAGGGAGCCATCAGGGGGGTATGATGGCTCCAGCTGGTCAGGGGGTGATGCAATTTGGCGCCCTCGGTGGGCGGTCAGGGAGAATACTTTATTCTCTAACTCCTTGGCCGCCGAGGAGTTTGTGAGGGAGGTGGTGCCTCCCTACGAGCGCGCGCACCAAGATATGCTGAGTCGCGCAGACCTTATGGCTGCCTTGTGCGTCAATCAAGCGACTCAGCTATCTATGATTGACTCGCTGCGCCGCCGAGATGCGGCGGTGTGGCGAGACATCCAACGCTTGGAGGCGGAGAAGGCAGACCTTGCTGAGAAAGAGGCTGCCTTCAAAGCTGAAATATCCAAGTACCGTCGCCGCGCCCATGATGCAGAGGCCAAAGTTACCAAGTTGGAAGGGGACGCGGCGGCGGATAAGCGTCGATGGTCAGAGTCTTGCAAGAAGACTAATGCTGAAACAATGAAGTTGAGGCAGACTCTGGCCGAGGCGCAAGAGGAAAGCCGGGCGCTGACCCGGCAGTTAGAAGAGAAGAGCAAGGCCCTCTCTGAACGGACTGCGCAAGTTGTGGAGAAGCGCTTGGAGCTTGAGTCTAAAGATGCAGATCTTGTTAAAGCTACTGAGCGCGTCTCCTTTTTAGAGCAGGAGAGGGTCCAGATCCTTCATGCAAAGGAAGATCTGGAGCAGGACCTTGGTTCTGCCGAGGAAGCTCGCGCTGCGGCTGTCAAGGAGTGTGAGACAGCCCAGCGTCTTTTGGATGAGGCGATGGCCGCCCAGACGCAGACACAGGATGCCATCAAGTGGATGATGACTGATGGGATCACTGGGGTAAGTGTATATCTCTTGTAGCGCTTTTCTTACAAACTTTTGAAGTTTTTTATGCTAACTTGTTAACTCTTTTGCAGGTCTTCAAGAGGTTCTGGCAAGAGCCTAAGCTGGGCGACCAAGTCGCTGCCATAGCCGCCACCGCCCATGCTTATGGGTATGGTGAAGGCTATGAAGATGGTTTTCTGGCAGCTCAAAATGGTGGGCGGATCGAGGACGCGGAGCATTATGGGAAGCCATTGAAGGATGAGTATGAGGCGGAGCTACTCAAATTTGAGAAGGTGGACTTCCCAATTCTTCAAGTGGTTGCAGATTGCAACAAAAATGTTGATCCTTTGTCTGCCCTCAAGTATTATATCGACAAATCTGACGAGCTGGCCAGGGAGGAGGAGCGCAAGCGCCTTGAAGAAGAGCGCCAACGAGCCAGTGGCGAGGGTACTTCAAATGTTTAAGTTTAATAGGCGCTTGTCTTCTCTTTTCTTTTTGTCTTTGTAAATAACTTGTAATTACCAAGGGTTTTTAAGTCCCTTATAATGAATGAAAATTTTGGTTTTTCCTTATATCTTGTGTTTCTCATCCTAACTTAACTTATCTAACCAAGTCGTCACTCGATTTGACAAGTTAAAATTAGGCGCGCGTCCTGCTAGATAGTCCGGCGTGTAAAGTATTTGCCTTGAAGACTATAGCGGGGCGCGACTTGTGCCATAAGTCCGAGTTAAGCGCGTGTGCGCCTTGCCTAGAAGACCCACGACTGCGCGCTGAACTAGTTCGCTCTTTGTCCAACCTGTGTTACAAGTTTAGAAGACAAGGCTTTAAGTTTGTTCTAGTGGCGCGCGTCTTTAAGTCCGGCAAGTAAACTTGTCTTGAAGACCATCTTATGTGGCGTTGGTGTATGATTTTATAAGTCCGACGTGCGCGAAGCATGTCTAGAAGACTTTATCATGTTAACACCGCCTTGTTTGTGGTCCGACGATAGTTTTGCTTAAGTCTTGAAGACCTTGGCGCGGAAAAACAAGTAGAATAACAGATATAGGGAATAGTTTTCATTGATAAACGCGGCATGTGTAGCCGTAATTACAAGTGTTTTACAAGTAGCAGCGGCGCAATTGTGCTGCGTTCCAAGATCTGGGGATAGGTGTTCCATCAAGCCTTTCTAGCGCGTAAGCGCCTTTGCCAAGTATTTCTTGTATCTTGTATGGGCCTTCCCAGGTAGGGGCTAGTTTTCCAGGCTTTTCGGCGTTGGAAGCCTCGTTGTTTCGGAAAACGTAGTCACCAATCTTGAATGTGCAGGCTTTGACGCGCTTGTTGTAATAGCGCTCTAGCTGCGTTTTGTATTTCGCCTCCTTGATTGCGGCGAGTTCACGTCGTTCATCTAGGAGATCAAGATTTAGGCGGAGCTCTTTGTCATTGTCTCTCTTGTTGGCCATGAGCACTCTTGCGGAGGGGCAGCCGATTTCGGCGGGGATGACCGCCTCCGTTCCATACGTTAAGCTGAATGGTGTTTCGCCATTGCTGGTTTTTGTGAGGGTGCGGTATGCCCATAGGACATGGGGTATTTCGTCTACCCACCCTGTTCTTTTGGTACCCAGCCGTGCCTTAATACCTTCAACAATCGTACGATTGGCCCGCTCAACTTGACCGTTGCCTTGGGGATGTGCGACAGATGTGAAGATTTGTTGGACACCCATTTGAGATAGCCATCCTTGTAAGGATTGGTCTTCAAATTGCGTGCCGTTGTCGCTTACCAATTGCAGCGGTAGACCAAATCGGCAAATGATGAATTCCCAGATGAATTTTTTGACGTGCGCGCCGTCAATTTTCGCTAGTGGTTTCGCCTCGACCCACTTTGTGAAGTAGTCGATGGCGACGATTAGGTATTTTACATTTCCTGGAGCCGTTGGGAATGGGCCTACCAAATCAATAGCCCATTTTTGGAACGGCCAAGCCGCTGTGACTGGCACCAGGTTGTTCTTGGGTCGCAAGGTGTTCGGGGCGTGGCGTTGGCAACTGTCGCATTTGCGCAACTCGTTGACCGCGTCCACGTGCATCCCCGGCCAGTAGTACCCTGCGTTCATTAACTTTGCCACTACCATTCTTGGGCCCGCGTGTAGTCCGCATGTCCCTTCATGTATGTCTCGTAGGAGAAAGGAAGCATCTGCGGAGTCTACGCAGCGCAATAGCGGTCCCAGGTAAGAGCGGCGATATAGGATACCGTCAATGAGTTGGTATTGTAGGGCCTTGTTCTTGATCTTCCGGGCCTCTGACTTGTCGTCAGGCAGGGTGCCGGATGATAGGTAGGCCTTGATCGGAGTCATCCAGGATGCGCTTCCTGTTTGGATTATGTTGACTTGCCGCGGGGGAACAGATGGTTTATCCAGGACTTCGATGCGGACTTCTTTGGCCATGTGTTCAAAGACCGTTGATGCCATTTTGCTTAGCGCATCGGCGGGCTTATTTTCGCTGCGCCGTATGTGTTCGACTTTGCATGAGTCGAATCGGCGCATCAGCTGTTTGGCCTGTTCCAGGTATAACGCCATGGTTTCGTCTTTCGCATCGTAAGCCCCGTTGATCTGCCGCGCTACAAGTAGTGAGTCCACGTGTGCCTCCACGTGCCTGGCCCCCATTTTTTCCGCAATGCGGAGGCCTGCCAGCAGCGCTTCGTATTCCGCCTCGTTATTCGTGCTTTTGAAGTCGAGGCGGATGGCGTACGTGAACTCTTGTTTATCTGGGCTGATAAGGCGTAATCCCGCGCCAGCGCCATCCTCGTTTGAGGCCCCATCTGTAAATAAGGACCATTTTTGTGATGGGTCTTGCGCTAACGCGGGAGTTTCTTCCGCTTGACATTCGAGTACTTTATCTGCGGGGATTTCTGTGGCGAAGTCCGCAAGAACTTGGCCCTTGATGGCGGGGCGGGGTTTGTAGTGGATCGTGTGTTCCCCAAGTTCAATGGCCCATTTGGCCAGGCGCCCCGACAACTCGGGCTTGGCGAGTATGTCGTTTATCCGGTAGTCCGTGAGGACGTTTATCGGATGCCCTTGGAAGTATCTGCGGAGTCTTCGGGATGCGTGCACCAGAGCGAGAACCAGTTTTTCCATAATCGTGTATCTTGTCTCCGCGTCTAAGAGCGTGCGGCTGATATAATATATCGGCGTTTGCACGCCCTTGCGCTCCACCATGAGAACCGCGCCTATTGCTCTGTCCGTGACCGATAGGTACAGTGTCAATGGTTCTTTGGGGAGGGGCGCTGTTAGCGTCGGAAGATTCATCAAGCATTGTTTCATTTCTTTGAATGCCGATTCCGCCTCTGGTGTCCAGCGGAAATTGCTCTTTTTTAAACAGTTCTTCAAAGTGTCCATGAACGGAAATGACTTTGAAGCATAGTTGGATAAAAATCGGTTGAGGGCCACGAGGCGACCCATGAGCATTTGCACCTCCTTGACGGAAGCGGGCGAAGGCATTCTTTCTATGGCTTGTACTTTTTCTGGATTAGCGCGGAATCCGTCGCGCGTTACGATTACCCCTAGAAACTTGCCTTCTTCCATTCCGAAGGAGCACTTGCTTGGGTTGAGCTTCATGCGCACCTTGCGTAACTGTGCGAACGTTTTTTGGATATCCTTAAGCATGTCACTTTCATCTTTGCTCTTGATTACGAGATCGTCGACGTACACCTCAAGCCGTACGCCGATTTCGTTGATGAAGGCAGTGTCCATGAGGCGCTGGTATGTGGCGCCTGCATTTTTCAGACCGAATGGCATTTTTGTGTAACAGAAAATGCCAGCGTCTGTGCGGAATGCCGTCTTGTCTTCATCCTCTTTTGCCATTTGGATTTGGTGATAGCCTTTATACGCGTCTAAGAAGCACTTAAAGCGGTATGGGGCTAAAGAATCCACTTTTAGGTCGATTTCTGGCAGGGGATAGCAATCTTTTGGACATGCTTTGTTGATATCTTTATAGTCGACACACATGCGCCACCCGCCGTTTGCTTTGGCTACCATGACTGGGTTGGCTACCCACGTCTGGTACCTGATTGGGCGAAGTATACCCGCGTTGAGTAGCTCGGTGACTTGCTCGTTCATGGCCTTTGTTTTCTCCGGGCCCATGCTGCGCTTCTTTTGCACTATAGGTTCCACTGAGCGGTAGACATTGAGTCTATGTTCCGCTATGTCGCGCGGGACCCCAACCATGTCGGCTGGTTGCCACGCGAATACATCAATATTACTGATTAGAAGCTGCTTTAAGTGATTTCGAATGGCCTCGGAGATTTCATGGCCGATGATCACCGTTTGCTCCGGAAATTTAGGGTTGAGAACCCATTTTTCCGGCTCGGCGCGGGTGTCGGTTTTCACCATTTTTGGCGGTTTGGCGGTTTCTGTGGTGTGGCAGTCTTTGTTACCTCTGATGAAGGCAATACCTGTTCTGGTTGGGAACCCCACCATCGCATGCGCCGTTGAAGCATTAGCGTTAAAGCGTGCGATACCTTCCCGTCCAAGAAGAATGTCATGATTGGAGTTGGCCGGTAAGACCATGAAATCACATATCTCCGTGCGCTCGTGGGTGCCGTCTGACCATGTTACTGGCATGGACAGCATACCCCGCGGCATGATGGTTTCGTGGATGAAGCCGGAGATTGGCTCTTTGACTGGTACGAGCTTTGCTTTGTCTTCCGGGTCTAGTTGTTGGAAGCATTGTTCGTACATGATATCAGTACTGCTGCCGCCATCTAGGAACATATATCGCGTGCGATAGTGTCCAAAAATAGCGGTGATGACAAGAGGGGCTGTGCATGAGGCCCCGCCTCTAATCTTTGGCATGAGGACGTCAGCCTCTTTCCATGAATCGCTTGGTGGTGGCGCTCGGGCGCGCTTTCCTTGGTAGGCGCTTTTGCCCTTCTTTGTCATGTTGCAGTGGTGACGAGGAATCAATGTGGCAGCATGAGTATTCAGGTCGCGGATCTTTTTTCGTGATCCTTCCTCTTGATTCTCATCGGCCGTTTGATTCTTGCCTGTGCGGTGCACGTTCTTCACCAGATGGCCGAGTTGCCCTGACTTCAGCGCGGTTTCGATTTCCATCTTGAGGGTGTAGCAATTATCTGTGAGGTGACCGTAGTCGTTGTGGTACTCACAGTATTTGCTACGGTCTACGTTCCTGCGCTTGGCCAGGGGAGGGGCGGCCTTCAACGTGACCTGTTCAGTCTTTAAGACCTGAGATGGTGTCTTTGTCAGCGGGGTCCAGTCATAGTTTTTCTTTGAATGACCGCGCTGGTCCCGCGTTTGTTTGGGACTGATCATCTGCCTGGCGTCCCCGGCTGGGGAATATTTTCCCTCATCCGCGGCGCCGGAGATGCGGCTCCAGACTGACTTGTTTTTATTTTTATTATTATTATGGTGGTGTTGGAAATTGTGCGTCTGGTTGAAGGATTTCTCAGACGAGGCATATATCTTGGCGGAGTGGATGAGCTCATCCCAGGACTCCGGTATGCCATCTTTGCCTGTGAGGCATTTCATTAACTCTGGGCTGCGTACGTTATGTACGAACGCTGCCCTTGTGAGTTCTTCCCCGCACCCTATTAGCAGGGCCTCTTTGTTGAATCGAACAATAAAGTCCTCAATGGATTCATTGTCGTTTCGGCGGCACAACAGGATGTGCGCCTTGTCTTTCTTATGCTTGCGCAAATGCGAGAAATGATTGATGAATTTGTCGGTGAGGTCGTCAAAGTCTTTAACACTCCCCGCAGGGAGGTTATCGAACCAGACCCTGGCTGCGCCCGTCAGAGTTTGTGCGAATAAATGGCACCAAACCTGCACAGGCCAGTCTACCGACATTCCCGCGCACTCAAAGTCGTGCACGTGGTCATCTGGATCACGCAGGCCATCGTATCTGCCGATGCTGCTAGGAAGTTTTGCTTTTCTCGGTATTGTTGCGGTCGCTATACGAGCGACAAATTTTGACTTTTCGGCGAAAGCCTTTGGTCTGAATGGTTTGACCAAGTCATCATCCTCATTGTTCTGGCGTGAGCGATGATGACTTTTCTTCCCTTTGTAGCCCGAGTCGCTACTAGAGGATTCGTAGCCATCGGGCTCTGTCCGTTGCTTTGCGTAGCCCCGAACTCTGGCGTCTCCGCCGAGTTCCCCGCTACGACCAGCACCCGAAACAGCTGGGTCTTTCCCCTTTTTGGATGGGGTGTCATAAGTAAGGGCCTTGCCCTTTTTCTTTGCTTGTTGCAAGAGTTTACGCTGGTAAATTGCAGCGTTCTTCGTATTCTGACGGAGGAGCCATTGGTCAAGGTCCTCCTCAGAGCTAGCACTGCTGTCGTCGTCAGAGTTAGCGTCCCGAACCTCAACTTCTTGGCTTTGAAGCCTGGAAGTGGGTTTCTTGACGACTGTGGGTGGTGTTATTTGGTTTTCCGGGAGCTGGGTGTCCCCTTCCCCGGAACGATTTACGGCAGCAGTATTAGGGTTGGGTTCAGCCATGGGTGGGTTGAAAAGATGAGTAAAAGAGCGGTTCTAACCGTTGGATGGCGCCAATGAAGAAACAATAGGTATCACGGAGATTACGTATAATCTACGTGGGGTTAATACCTAAGTCCGTCAGGGTTAATCCTTTACCCAAACCACAAGGTCAAACCCGTTTGATAATGATGCGAGTGTGTGTGTGGTGAAAGTAAGTGAGAACACAAGATATAAGTGGTTCGGTCAAGTAATGACCTACGTCCACTGTGAATAGCCGATAGTATTATTGATGATCGAATACAAAGATTACAAGTGAGTATACTAGGCTAGCAGTGACTATTTTCGGATCCTTTAGCAAGGAGAGGTATCCTTGTATTTATAGGAGAACTCGTGGGCTTGATCGAAAGGCCCACGAGTAACCATTTTTATTGGGCTTGGTCTGGGCCCAAGTCCAATGTTCCCCCTGGAATTGGCGGGAAAACAGGTGTACTGTTCATGACGTCATTGGGGCAGCATGGTTGTTGCTCGAGGCAGACACGTGGCGATTTGTGGTTGGCAGACGGCGCCCCTGTCAGTTGTTGACCATGCTCCTGACAGCAGCAAGGTATGTCTGCTGTTTACTGTAGACGCTGGTATGGTGGAAGCATGGCTGTAGCCATGCTGCTGTCCTTGTCTTGTAGTTGTTGGACCACCTTGCCACCTGTAGCTTTCCTATTGGCGCGTACCCTGTCAGTGATCTTTGTGAATCTTCCTTTTGTTGTCTTCTGTACTCTGTACGATGATTGTCAAGGGAAGATTCCGCGTGTGATGGTACGCGCTTATCAGGTGATGCTATTGCTTATCAGTTGTTGTTCTTGCGCGCCTCCCTGCATGTGCTGCTCGTTGCGCGCCGTTGGTTCCTCGCGCCACTGATTGGCGCGGGGAAGCTGAGTTATGGGGATAGGGATGCCTCTTCCGCCTGGATTAGGCTCCCTATCCCTTCAGTACCCGGTGGTGAATTTAAGAAAAACGGTGGTTTAGGATGGTGGTTAGTTTTGATGTTGGTAGGGGTGGATGATGGCTAACGGAGATGGTGGTTGAGGGTTGGTGAAGATCCTATTGATGATTGCGGTGGCTTCGGTGGGTGGGTCACGGTGTAGGTGATGGGATGATGGCTTCTTTGACGATGGGGCAGTGGTGCTATGGTGGTTGAGGACGGTGGTGAACACTGGTGGTAACGAAGGAGGAGGGTTTGGACGATGGTAGTTGATTAGTGGTGGTGGGTTATTTAGGTTTGTGGTGGTGAATGATAATGGTGGTTGCTTGGAGAGGCGGTGGTGTATGGTGAGTAAGGCACGGTGGATGGTGATTAAAAATGGAGACGATGGTTTGGGATTTATTATTTTTTTCGTCAGATAATCGTGGTTGTTTGGAGAGGCGGTTGTGTATGGTGAATCAAAAGGTATCAAAGCAGTGTTATTTTACTCTAGGATCAAAGAACGGGGTGGTGGGTGGTGGATGGTGGTAAAGTGGGAGAGAGATGTGAGAAAGAGGGAGAAAGAAAACCAAGGGTTTTTTTATTTAGCTTAAATCAGAAGGTAAATGGACGATTTTTACCCTAACTTAGTGAGGTTGAGTTAACCCCGTTAAGTAATTGGATCGTTTTGGCACATTTTGTGAAACTAAAGGGATTGTTCGAGCAATTATTTTGATTTTAGACTGGACTGACAAAGCCACCAAACCACATGGACTGTTTTGGCTATTAACTCTATATTAATATTTAATAAAGGCTTTGTATATTGCACGGGCCGTGGTTAAAGTTTTGCAAAAAAAAAAGTATTACAGTGGTTAGATATTGGTTGATAGTTAACTTTCGATTTATCGTTGTATTTTAATGCATTCGACATTTCCTATTTATAGGTTCGGTATCTTTCTTTCCACATGTTTAAGCAAAAATAATGGATGCCGATTTATATTATCTATCATTGTAAATACGTTACATGTTAAAGCCATCAAGATACGAGTTTTTTTTTATAAATAAGATTATAAGTACGTTAACATGACAAGCTACTAAACGAAATACATCAAACTGTTTTACATCAAAATACTAAGCAAAAAAGGAAAAAGACAAATAAAAGTCGTTACCACGGCTGCGGTGAATCTGATGGTGGGGGCAGGGGGAACGTCCGATCGCGGAGGGACGGGAATGCCGACAAACAATCATATGTGAGGAAACAACGTCGATCAACAGACCAGCGCAGCTCAGACGATATCAACACTATTGCAGCCTCCACCCGTACGAGCCTCTCCTCAAACCCTACCGGAGGCTCTAGACGTGGTCTCACACTACGCTAATCATATGCACAATGATACAGGCACATCCCCCATCCCCCTCCACATCACCCATGCCCACACCCCCACCCCCACCCCCGCCCTCACCCTTTCTCTAGTCATGTGCCCTTGACTCTCACCCTCCTGTCCCCAATTCATCCTGCCCCCCGAGCATCAATCTACATGGTCGTTTTCTTGCATACAAGATCTAGGTCAAAAGTTAGTGATATCCAAGCAGAAAGGTCTGGCCTCCATTCCCGAAGTGCCTCGTCAACCTGGTAACATAAGCCCTACAGAGAATGTGTGAGGAAACTCGGCGAGAGGAGTACTCAACAAGGTATGCGGCGAACTTACAAACCAAGTTCTCCCCACCATCCACAAGCATATCGTGCAGGTTGAATATGTCATGCTGAGTCACAATCTTCCTGTTATCTCCATGGCCAGCAATGGTGACCGGCTATACACCCATGTTGGATACTATAAGTCAATGTAAAAGGTCACGCAGCAGGCTGGTGCGCCGGGCTGACCATACTCCCCCTACCTGATAGTAGCCTTACAAGATTTTTGTAATAAATATGAATGGAATAAATCAGACCCACCCAAAAAAATGTATATTTCGACAAACCTTGTGAATATTCCCAACCTTGTTACAATCACAATACGAATACGATTTTCGGTTAAGTTCAAAGCCGATAGTTTAAGGTTTAAGTTTTTATATTTTTATTGTAAATAGATATCAAAACATTACTTTATATTTTATTTTAAATCAATATTTTAATGACAAACTAACACAATTCTAAATAATCTTATATATGCATCTTACAATATTTAAATCGTCCACCTCTAGATAAAGAGAGACATTTTACCACCATGTACACCATGACTCTTATGTATAAACAAATTAATTATACATGTATAATATGTTTTAATATTAAGTTTTTAGAATATTCGTTATGTATCTGGGTTTTTTTTAGTTTGTCTGACTATTGAACCCGTCTAGTGACCGATATTGTTGTAATAAGATGAATTAGATAACCCACAATGCACAAACCTCAACAAATAAAATAAACCATCATCTCACAACAACAATAGATTTACAAACATCCCTTAAAAACCTTAATGTTTCCACAATATACAAACTCTACATCAATGTCCACATCGTCACATACTCCTATATCTACATGTATTATATATCAAATAACCAAATTAAAACAAATAACACCGTATAAAAAATTAAATAAACATGAAAAAAAGTACCAAATACATAAAACTAGTAACATGAGGCTCAGATATGTGATCGGATTATGATGCCTGATCTGACATGGCTGCTTTCACAGTTGCAAACAAATCGTTACCTACTGAAATGCCCCACCAAGATACAGATCGGGTCTACACCATATGACAAGATGGAACGGACGAGAAAAAAAGCACTAATCTGTGAGTTGTTATTGACGAAAAAATGTCTTCTCTTTTGTTGTAGCCACATGTCAAGTCAGTCTTTTAGCATCAGGAACCTTATTTTAAAAATTGATTTGTTTTTCAAGAACCACAATAGTAGTGTAATACAGAAGGGGGTTAGAGCATTCGCATTAGATTCTCATCTATATTCATTAAATTGCACTAAGTAGGACGTTATACGAATAGTGTTGGGGAAATTTTGGTCAACCTTTAAAAGGTATAAAGACGACAAAACATAAATCACTACGGCACGGCACGGCACGTCCACAGCTTCTAGATAGTACTAAAGAGAATAATTTAAATTGTATTACTTTTTAAACAAATAAATAAAAAAATTATTTGTTAAGAGGGAACATGTGATAGTAGAGTAGACCATGTTACAGTGTCATGTGAATAGAAAGGGAAAATGATATGTAACTTGACTGATCCTTCCAAAATTCAAAGCTTCAATAACGGCCATCACTTATTAATGTACATCGTATAACCGGTTTTTATTTTCATGTGTGATGGTAAACCTCAAAATTTTTTTATTTGCAAATTCACATATACGTTGCGTATAGGGCTATACGCAACATATAGGTGAGTGCAAAAAATCCGCACGTCATTAATGTCTATTAGTCACAAGTCTTGTCAGACCAGTACATCGTGTATAGGCCTAACAAGTAAAGTACAGGGGTCACAACATTGTCATTGTCAGGGTATACGCCGCGTATAACCTTATACGCGGCGTACAGGGGGAGAGGGTGTATAAAAGTCAAGGGTGTGCCAATACATGGGGCCTTTTTTTTCTAAGACATGTTCTTTATCTCAACATTTGGTACGTAAGGGCGTGTCGTTCTCGGGTACCGACCTACCTGATCGGCTACATTGTCCTGCGTGGGCACCTCTCATTAGGTATCGGTTTGGGTTTGTTGAAGTCGAAACGGGTAGAGGTAGACATTGCATTTGATCGTTGGATGATTCAAACGTTGGGCCTGCATCTGAACGTTTGGGCTTGCTGATAGCTCCAAGGAGAGGATGATGTTCGGAAAGAACGAGGCTCCGACGAGAGAGAGACTTGGATGATGCTCGTTCCGGCGAGAGGCTCCGACCCCTCTCTTGCCAAAACATACATCTTGTGAGCCAGTGAGTTTGTTCCTACTTCCTAATTTTTGGCTGAAAATCAAATAGAGTAAATTGGGGATGGCCATGATGATTTTCTAATTGATTATTTTCTAAACATCATAAATCGGGCATAGGGTCAGTCCGACTCGTGTCTTGGAGGGATGAGTTGGATGTGAAGGCTTGCATCCACTTTTTCCTAGTTTCTTACCAAGAATTCTCTTATCTAGAGACATTCTCATACTTATTTTTATGAGAGAGATTGGTCACGATACCTAGATCTAGTAACGAGACTAAGAACGTTATTTAATGTCTAAGACCAAACATAAATAAAGTTATGAACGAGACTTTTGAGTACGTTTTGTTGCTATTTTTTAAAAAAGATAAAAGAAAATGCTATCATTTCAAAAAGATGCATACAATCTTTAAAAAAACAGTTAGGTGTCACTTTACATTTTACATTAGAGTTATATTTGATTCCACATTGGTTTTCACTTTTGCTTTGATGCTGAATGAGAGGTGGATGATGGTGCTTGTCTATTCATTCTCAAAACCCCACTACATCCGTACCATAATAGAAAAGGACGTACATACCCTCCGATGGTGAGGATCAGCCAACATGATAAAACTTGTGTGGTAAAATTTCAATATCTGTTTGGTGAGTTCAGGGCCGGCCCTGAAAATTCAGGTGTCTGAGTCAAGCGGTGAAATATGTGTCCCTTAGTCTTAGTTCTTTTAAGCAATGTTTTCATAACTGAAGCGTATGCGAACGTCGAACCATTGTCCTTACTGGTTCCCTAGTCGGACCGGTCGAACTGGATATAGATCTGAAAGTTTCATAATAATTATAAAAATTAATATATATGGCTAATTGGCTCATAAAAAAACACCATTTCTTAAAATTCCATAATAATTTGAAAGGACATTATTTTATGTCTAGACTTCAAAAGTTTTTTAATAAAATGAATTTGTCTTGCATCATATGCAAAAACGTGAGACAATTATTATTTTGTAGTACTACTATATATTAAATTTTACTGCAAAGTCTGCACAATAACTGTACCACAACCCAAATCTTAAGTAACACACTTCAACTTTTTTTTTTTATTTTGTCGTATCCTTCCAATCTAATTTATCATGTATGACTCATCTTCTTCCTTATCTACTCTTCACCTTCTTGCGTTTATAATCAGTGATGTTCAAGATGAGATCTTTTTCTTAGGTCGAAAATAGAAAGAAAATAATTGCAGAAAGAAAACATTCGTCACTGCACAAAAGTGCCCCTTTAAAAATTAAGCTCGGGCCGAAAGTCCTCCTCGTACCCCCTTAGGGCCGGCCTCGGGTGAGTTTATCACAACCTAAATTTTCCTTCAATATATAATTAATATATATTAGTTAGGTTTTATTAAGCAGGGGACGTGGTATTCCCGAGTCCATCATCACCTGGGTCGGTGTTTCACACGAACGAAGAGGCTATCATGCATGGGAGTGCCCCAAGTGGCCATATGTAGATAAAAAGGAGTGACCTAGAACACTATATTGTGAGATAACGTAAACCAAAATAAATTATTATTTTTTATATTTAGGAAATGGAATATGATAACTTGTGGGTTAAGCATTCATGATTCCTAAAGGCTTATACCAAATTACAATTAAAGATTACTCCACTAATAATCAAAAAGCAATTCCTTAAACTGAGAAGAAAACATTATTAAACGAGTATAGATTGTGATGGTAATATGCCAAAAATATCCCCCTATAAACAGAAGTTCCGTGTTTATGTTTTTGGTTTTTAAAGTTTTTGTTTGACATTGAAACTGCAACACTTATAAGCCGTAACCGACGGGGTTTGATTTTAAAAATTTTGAATTATTAATTCTTTTATTTTACAATTTGCCGATGCACATGCGCAGACTCCATTCATTTGACATTTGAACCTGAATATAGTCTCTTTCTAGTTTCTAGATCCAATATTGATAAAGTGTTGAAAGAAACATTTCCAAGTAGACTCAATTTAATAAAAGAGAAAACACTTTTTTAATATCTAGCATGGTTTTATCGATGAAAAAATATAATATGATAGGTGACATGTGTGATCATCAAACCGCCCTTATCATTTCCTATTAGTTATTTAATATTTGTGAAATGCTTTCTAAAGAATCTAAACCCTTTCAAAACAATTTAAAACAAGTGAATTTTATATATAATTGTATTTTATAATGGTAAATATTTTATAAATTTTGTAAATAATTAAGTAATGTTACCCATAAAACTATGTCTATTATTTAAACAAACTAGAGTATGAATACTTAATATTTTAAAATAAAATTACTTAAAATAATCATTACTGAATATTCCTAGAAACCAGAGGTACCTGGTACAGGCGCGCATGAGGAATCAAAAATAAAAATTAAAGAATTAAAATAAAATAATATAAAGCTATTATATATCCAAAAAAATACAATATTCTCCATCAAGTAGGGTTTCTTTTAAGCATACCATTATTTAGTTCTTTTATATATATTTCTACATATAAAATATTTATATTTATTTCTCAAAGAATATTTTACCTGTTCGACTATTTCGAATAAAGGGATAAACAGATATCCAATCCAAACCAAACATGCTAGCTTATGTCATCTCAAATAATGTGTCATTAAAATTACTTAATTTTATCTAGAACCTCGTATAACAAAGTTATTTCAACCACAAACTCCCAAAGTAATTATCAAGTTTTCCTAATAATTTCTTTGCCAAACATATTCAGATAACTTTCACAAAGGAGACTCATAAGTTATAACACTTTTATTCAATTTCAAAGTTGATTTATAAGTTAGTTGATTTATAAGTTATAACACTTTTATTCAAATTAAAAGGAAACAGAGGATGAGGCCTTAACATTTACACCATCACTTGACTTAATTTAGCTCACTGAATCTCTTCACAATATTTACAAGTTCTTCTACTTGAATGATTCATTCATTCTCCATAATAATACTAGTGGAAGAAGAATCATCATCATCTAGATTAACAAAAAATAAAAGGAGAAATAAGTAAAAAAAAAAAAAGCAAACATAAACATAAACATCCTCAACTTCAAAAGATTCATTGAACTTCCGCTCTCTCTCTTTCTTTCTGTTGATTCATCATAGATTAAAATCAACAGATGATAAAACCAGTGTTGATTTCACCTCCACAAGCTCGAAAACGCTTTTTGTCTAGGTTAAATTCGTCATAGATCCAGTTTCGCCTCCCCTTACAACCCATGGATGCCCTGAAAAATTCACCAAAACTATCTTAGTAATCTATACATATAAATTCCCCAAAAATTCTAATCAAACTCTAGAGATTTACATCTTACTTTGTACTTGTTCCGCAGAAAATCGTCTAGATACATCTTTACATAACATCTTCTTCAACAAATCCTTAGCTTCAGGAGAAACCGACCTAAAAATCTTAGGCGGAAATCGTAAATTCCCTCTCAAAACAGCCTCAAAAGTATCAGCTGGAGTTTCTCCGTAAAACGGAGGAACTCCAGCTAACATTACATATAAAATTACACCAGTGCTCCATATATCAACTTTCTCATTATACTCCCTCCCTGACAAAACCTCAGGAGCAACATAGTACGGAGTCCCAACAACTCCACTCATCACCCCACCATCATTCATCCCAAACCACTCAGCTGACCCAAAATCCCCTAGCTTCAAATTACCTCTAGAATCAAACAATATATTATCCGGCTTAATATCCCTATGGGCTATACCCAACTGATGACAATAACTGATAGCCGAAATCAACGGAGAGAAAATCGAGGCTGCTTCCTGTTCAGAAAACACACCGCCACGTGTCGAGATACGGTCAAAAAGGTCTGGAGAGTCACAAAGATCAATGATCATGTGTACATGATTATCATCTTCGTAGAGTCGATGGATCTGGATGATGTTAGGATGGCCACCAAGGATGTGAAGGATTTTGGGTTCTTTTTGGAGGCATTCACGGTCAGTGGGGTCAGAGAGTAGACGTTTGTCGATGGATTTACAGGCAAAGGAGTCACTAGAGATGTTGGAGTAACAGCGGTAGACGGTACCGAATCGACCTCGACCGATCTCGTCTGTTAGTTGATAGTCGTTGGTTATAACTTCCTTCATGTTTGTTTGGTTGGTTAGGTTGGATGGTTGTTGTTACTGAGAGATGGAAGGTGAAGGTGGGTTTTTATAACGGAAAAACACGTTGGGCCCTGGATTTTGGTTTTAGTAGATGCGAATATTCGTATCTAGGAACGTGAAAGTAGTTTTGGGGTAGGACAATGGATTTAGAATCTTTGTATGTACATCTTGCATTGGATATTGTACAATGGTAAATGGTAATTGACTAATTGGAATTGTATTTTTGGGTTTGGGTTTATACTTTATCCCGCTTTGTGGGTTTTTTTAGAGAGTTTTTGTTTGGGGAGAAAATTTTATAAAGGTGGGCGGGGTGGTTATCACGGTGGGTTTTATCACACCCATTTAGATTATATTTAGATTATGTCATCTTAATTTTTATCATTTTCATTTACACGCATCACTAAATACATGAGGTGGTATATATCAAACCATCACACCTCATCCTCAAGCAAACAACCTCCCTTTATTACTTATCTCACCACCACGATGGCTGTCACGAAATTATGGCTTCACGCCCGTGATGGTTTGATGGGGGCGGTAGCCGTGATGGTTACAGCCGTCACTGAGTGATTATCACGGACCATCCCGCCTACCCTAAAAAAGTTATTTTTATAAGGATGTGTTGTAGATGTGATTTATTAGGCTAAGCGGTGAACAGACAGAACCACACCCCCGTCCCCCAAAATTTCCCCCGTCCCACCCTCTACACCTCACCGCCTGCCCCGTCCCCCACTTGCCCCGTCTCCCCCGTCCCCCACGAGACATACCGGACGGACCAATGAGATTTTTTCCTTTTTTTTTTCCTTTTTTTTTGAAATCCAACGGTAACTTTTTTAACGGCTATTTTTTTTTTGTTTTTTAATAAATACTATTTAAACCATATAAACACAATCTATCTAAAAAATACCCCATAAATCAACCAAAACCAACAAAAAAAACCTCTACTTTCTTTAAAAAATTATCAAACAAAATGTCTTACCTACCAATGGTTGATTCCTCATCTTCGTCGAGCGAGGAAAACCAGCTTTTTGTTAACGCGATTTGGGAAGCGGCACAATCAATCGTGGCGGATGAAGAAGAAGAAGTGAGCTCGCAACCACGACTTAGACAAGGGCCTTTAAACAGAGACCGTGAGGGTAAGCGTTTAATTTTTTCTTATAATATATATGTAGCAAGTATTTTTTTTTGGAACGTATAATTTTTCTTCAAATATACTTTTTAAATTTATTTACAACGTACGTGTAGGTGCACATGAACGATTAATTAGAGATTACTTTGCCGATCACCCGGTGTATACGGACGAGATGTTTAGGCGGCGGTTTCGAATGAGTCGTCGATTGTTCATACGTATTGCCGATGATTTGGCGAGTTGTGACCCGTATTTTACATTACGGTACGATGCTAGAGGCAAACGGGCATTCACAACTTACCAAAGAATGACGTCAGCGTTGCGGCAAATGGCTTACGGGACGGCATCCGACTCATGGGATGAGTACTTACGGATGTCGGAAAGAGTGTCACGTGAGTGCTTGTATAAGTTTTGCAAGCGTGTTGTCAAGATCTACAGCACAAAATATATGCGCAAACCAAACTCCAATGATATCCAAAAGTTGTATCAGCACCATCATGAGAAGCATAGTTTTCCAGGGATGATCGGAAACATCGATTGCATGCATTGGCCGTGGAAAAATTGCCCTAATGCGTGGCGTGGCATGTTTTATCGCGGCGATCACGGTCATCCAACAATAATCTTAGAGGCAGCCGCGTCACAAGACTTATGGATTTGGCATGCCTTTTTTGGTGTACCCGGTTCCAATAATGATCTTAACGTTCTCAATCAGTCTTTGGTGTTTGATGATGTTAGAAAAGGAACCGGTCCGGATACAAAATTTACCGTTTCGGGTGTTGAGTACAAGCACGGGTATTTTCTAGCGGATTTAATATACCCAACCTATTCTACACTCGTTAAAAGTATTAAGCACCCTCACGACGAAAAAAGACAGAAATTTGCTAAGTATCAAGAAGCGGCGCGAAAGGATATCAAACGAACATTTGGGGTTCTACAAGCAAAATGGCACATCATCGCAAACCCGGCACGTGCTTTCACAACAAAAAAAATACGTTATTGTATGTATGCTTGCATCGTGCTACATAACATGATCATCGAAAACGAAGGCCGAGCTATTTGTGAGTTCGATGAAAATGCGGTGGAGGAGAATACTATTCCGGTAAACGAAGCGCAACAAGAGTTAAACGATTTCGCGTTACGTAACGAACACATCCATCATCATCTACAGGCCGACTTGATCGAATATATATGGAACAACGGACAAGACGATTAGATTGTAATTTTTTTTTAAATTATGATGGTTTGTAATTTTTTTTTAATTTAGGATGGTTTGTAATTTTTTTTTTTAATTTAGGATGCTTTGTAATTTTTTTATATTATTTAGTATTTATTTGAACATTATTTTATTTACTTATTACTTTTATAAAACTAATAAAAATAATATTAGAAAACAAAAAAAAATATATTAAATGCTTGAGACATGGGGTTGTTCATGTCTGCACACCACACCCATGTCTCAGACACCACCTAAGTGATGTGGCAGCCTATGTGGCACTGAGACATGAGGTTTTTCATGTCTGCCCACCTTATAGCCTTACTGTTATTAATGTAGGGATAGACTTTATTTAATACGGATATTAATAAATATTTTGTTACACAAACACTGTTAAACAGTTTTTAAATTTATTGATTATTGATTGATTTAAAAACTACTATAACTCACCGTTTATTTGGTTAGGATTTTGTTGTAACAACAAAAACTATTATTTAATTGGAAAAAAGGAAATATACAGTAGTTTTTAGTGTAATCTGATGGATGGAATATAAAACCTTGTGTGAATACTCTAACATATACTACAATTAAACTATACGTTAAATCAAAATTTAAGAAACACAATGTTAGATTTATGAATTTAACACATAAATTATCGTAGAGAAGTGGTCATTCATGAACTGGAACATGAAAAAATAAAGGAACGTACCAGAATAGTTTTGAGGCCGTAGAGTCATGCCCGATGGTTCAATGGCCAGGTTAGTATTTGATAGGGCTGGAAACGAACCGAACGAACACGAATGCGTGAGCCGTTGTTCATGTTTGTTTGTTAAGGAAATAGTGTGTTCACGAACTGTTCATGAACACTTACCGAACGAGATTTTCTGTTTGTGTTCGTTTGTTAAGGAAATGAGCGTATTCGTGTTTGTTAATTTTAGGTGTCGGACAAAAGTGAGAGTAAACAAACACAAATGAACCTTAATGAATACAGACGAACACAAACGAACGTTCAAGAACACATACAAGCGTTCATGAACATAAATGAACACAAACAACGTATAATAAATTTTGAATTTAATCGATATCTTTCATCAGAAAGATTATATGGATCTATCGAAAATATACTAACATAGTTATCCAAACACACTTGACATAATCTTGATAACGTAATACTATTTATTATGAAATAATGTCCTAAAATAACACCACATGATCATATTTAACTTAAAAGTACTCATTTAATCCAAAAAAAACTTAAAGACTTCATTTAATCTGTCCAAAATAATAGTTAATCAAAATAAATGAAGTAATATTAATACGTAATCAATAATATATATTAAATAATCTATTACTACGAATATTGAAGCACTTAAATTAAAAGTAAAAGCTAATAAACCTAATGAACTATCAAACATAAACGAATACCTTACCGAACATTCACGAACATAAATGAATGAACACGACCTCTGTTAGTGTTCGTTTGTTTAGCTTAACAAACAAAATTTCTTGTTTGTGTTTGTACATTTATTAAACAAACGAACACAAACGAACTTTTCACCGAACGATTCACAAACTGTTCATTAAACGTTTGGTTCATTTGGAGCCCTAGTATTATAAAGAATTGAGATTATATATAAAACTGAGGATAGGAAGCCAAGGGAAGATTAGGAAAGTAGTTTTAATGAGTTTCTAGAGTAAGGGATATCTGGACAAAGCAGAGGCAGGGGACCTCTTTTTTAATAGCATGCACCCTTGGACAGGGATTGCATTAGTCCTAATAGGTTAGATCCCATCCTGTTCTAAGCCTAAATATCAAACCAAATGTGAGATGCGTCATAATAATAAAAAAAACTTAAGTTTACTACTTATATAAAGCCATGAGGTTTTAGTTAGAAAAAAAACACTTTTAACCTTCTCAAACATCTAAACTATGTCCAACACTTGGCTTTTGAATTTGTGTAATTTCTTTATACTATACTACTTTTATAAAGCTATTAGGTTTTGACTACAAAAACACTTGCATCATTCTCAAACATCTAAAATCTAACTATGTACAGCCCTTGGATTTTGAATTTGTATATAGATTTCTATTCAAATAGAGAAATCAATTTGAAGTTGTTTATGTACTTCATTATAAAATTTGTGATAATGAACATCTCTCGTATTTTAATTTTGATTCGTACATTTGTACAAGATGTAGTATAGATTTTTATCATATAAATTTGACGTGGATAGGAAGAAAAGTTTTGGTGACAGAAAGGAGAGTGTACGAAACCGTATCTTGGAGGGAGGTTGATGTGTTGTTTTTCGGTTCCTTTTGGACAAGGATGAATGATCCACAAACAATCCACACATGGGTGGGTCACACTACTGCACATCGTAACCCAATACGTCATCTGCCCCTCCTACTTTGCCTCAACTTCAACTTTTACACCTTTAAGTTTACCTTTTGGAACTGTGGTAAAAAAATTTCCCTCTTCCACGTCCACAACCATAACAAAGGTTTATAAACATAGGGAAATATTTAAATATATAACCTCTTAAAAAAATAAAGTTGTATCAACGATATCAAATGAACTTCAATTGAACTCACTCTATTGTTGATCGAACCATCTCATCGAACTCTACGATCTTAGTTTTTAGGTTTTCACTTTTTAAATTTTAGAATTTTTGTTATATCATTGTTTTTTTTTGTCATTGTGTGTTTTCAGCATTATGTTATATTTTTTGGTTTGTTTTCAGCATCAACCTTAATCATGGCCGGCATAAACAAACCAATAGTAAATTAGGGAAAAACGGCTTAAACAAACCAAGGCATAACCAAAAATTAATTTACACGATTTCAAATCGATTAAACATTTTGAAATATTACACAATAAAAAAACAAATAAAAAGTCGATTACATTGAACGAAAAACTTTAGAACAGTGTTTGAATCAAAAAAATCCCAAAAAACAGAGGATTGTATACGTAGACGATACAATTAGATGATAAACACAGGATTATGAATAAATGCTCGTTATAGTTGTGAAATACTTTCTATTGTATTTCAAGAACAACGAATAAACATAAAAAATTAGGTTAACATAAGTTGCATAAGAAAAAAACGAAGTTGGTGATAACATAGTGTGTTAAACGCACTAACCCAATGTTTAAATGCACATTCAAATTGAAACCAAACGCACGCAGTAAAAAATTAAAGGCACCTAATATTATGAATAACTAATTGCATCTTCATGGTCTCTTCATTATAATCTACCAAACCAATCTCACACATCACTTCATCGTCAGCATCATTATTCTAGAAGCATTAGACACAGTTCAAAACCAATCTCACACATCTGTTATCTTCATCCACCATGCTTTAAAAAAACAAAACAGAGCATGTTTAATTGCTCTGTTATCTTCGTCCACCAGGAATCACAAAAATTGCAGAGCATGTTTTAAAAGCTTCATTCTTTTTAAACGCACCATGTTTTTTAAACGCAAGCACAAAAGGTAAAACGCACCACGCTTTCAAAATAATGATTAAGGTGATACTCACCATTTCTCTTGCAAATCCTTTAAATCGGCGATATAACCGTTTTGAACTTTGGTAACGACATCACGAAAGATGCATGAGGATAATGAACAAGTTGTAACGACATCATCGACTTGATGGGTTTGTGGTGGTATTACCGACCTAGAGAAAGAGAAGAGAGAGGTGGTACATGTTAACAATCAGGTTGTACGTTAGTGTAAAATGAAGGATCATGGATGAAAAAGGAGGTGACAGTCGGTGGAAAGAGATAGATCGTGGACTTGTTTTAAACGCACACACAAATTGATAACGTGCGTTTAATGTGTGTGATAAAATAATGTGGGTTTAAAACAAACGCACATTATTTTACCACCTCATCAAGCAGCATAAAAAAACGCACCCAATATCACATCCCCAATTAATGCATGCGTTTGAACCAATTGTGTTTGATTTTTTTTGTATGTACGTGCATTTGATTTTTTTCAGTATCATGCTCTGTTTTTTGTTTTAAAAATACAAAGCATGATTCAAAGGGGTAGGTTGAATGTTCTGGCTAATGTTTAAGTATGCATAAATTAAAACAACATGATTACAGTAACAATGATTGAAATCGAAAAATTAATGAAAAAAAACAGAGTAACCTGCTAATCATGTCGCTAACCTCTTCATTTGAATATCAATTTTGAAAAAGAAAAATACATTGGTAATTAGTATTCTGGGATTACGAAATGAATTTGTAAAACGTTGCCGAAATTAAGACGTGATTACAGGTATGCGTTGTATACAAAAGGTCTATAATACCCTTACAATGAACCAGGAATGAGTTTGGGAGTTGTAACTGTAGTTTACACGTGTCATTATCCTGTGGCTTCCTGCCCTTCCTACGTTAAGACTCCTTTGTACCGAATACTTTCTCATTTGTTTGAATAGTTCACGTCTTAAATCTTACTTTATTGTTCAAGAGCTTTAAATAGTAAACCAATTATTTTTTAATTCAATCGAGATTATTTTTATCATTTATTTTAGATCTGGCTTTGGGGTGGGTTAGCCGCACACCTGACCGAGGCACAATTTTCAAGAGGGTCAAATTTTTTTTAATTATATGTGTATTGAAATATGAAAATAAAAAAATTTACTGGACCTCTATAAATTTTAGAACATTAAGAAATAATAGTGCATCTTGTCCATCTTTAACATTTTAACTTATTATATTATGGGCACTATAACTCAATTGATCATAATTGATAATCCATTAAAATATTAAATTAAAAACATAATATATATATATACTATATTATAAAGCATCTACAGAAAATACTTGTAAAATTTAAGTAATTACAATCATTTCTTGTAAAATCAATTGATAATCCTCTTCTTTAAGCCATGCCGCTATTTATGTTGTAACCATTCGTCATTCGTCACACTTAGTTTTGCGACTACCGTGCATAGGTTTATCGTCCCCGGTATCGATTTTGATTCGAGAACATGTACCACTAATCCACCCATTTTTTTTGTTTCGATTCGCGAATTGAATATAGTGATAGGAACATATCCTCATAAGATTTCCAACATTCATGCTCACCTATTGATTGATAAGGTTGATTCTCCAGAATGCTTGAAAAGAATGCTTGAGTTAGTTGATGTAGAACGTAACGCTATAAGTTACTTTTCATATATGGTTAGACCGAGTGGAACGACATCTCATGTTTAATACTAGCATTCTAAAGTTTTTTTCCCCTTGGTCTGTTGAGATTTGAGAAGGGTTATTTATGTTCTCAAAGGAGTGTGTAATTAATTATTATATGTGGTAGTTTATGAAATGATGATATAAAAAGTACGAAATTTATAGAACATTAGTGTGATATTTGATTTCGAAATTATAATTGCATGTTCAAATATATAAATATGTTATTTCAAAGTACTTATGTGGCTGACTGTGTAAAGTGTTTTGTATCCAAAATGTATGAAGATTATTCGTTTTCCTATCCAAAAGTAATCAAGTTTTCAAAGTGTTCCATTAAAGTTATCATTTTTTTAAAGAACCACCAAACTTTCATTATGTGTTTCACTATATGTCGTCCCGCCGCAACGCGCGGACACCCCACTAGTATGAATTTTGATGCTCAAACAATTCGCTACCAAAAATGTTATGAGTTTCACAAATCATAGGCTAGTTATTAGTCTTTAAGGTATGTAATTCATATACTATATTTTATTATATTAATTATTATAACGTTAATCATCGTCTAAACAATGTTACATTATATAATACGTTAGCGGCCTAAGGCCCTTTTCGAGGGTCGGCCGAGACGACCGACTCGTTAGGTAATTAAGCTTCTTTGGAATGTTTGGTTACGTACATTTGATTGTAAGACAATAGAATACTGAATTGATATTACTGAATAGTTAGGTTACAATATATAGAGATCACAATGAACCCTAAAAACCTAACTAAACCCGTGGGCTCATACTACCAAAACCCTAATCTGATATACTATCTAATACACCCCCGCAGTCAGAGCGGAAGGAAACTAGAAGCTCAGACTGGAAAAACAAAAAAAAACATAAAAATAATAATATTAAACGTTCTTCAATGTCGGTCAAAACTTCTGCCATAATCTCATAATCTTGCAATCCGTAATCTTCAATGAAAATCCACCACTAATTTAATGATCATGTAATCCGATACGAGGCAACCAATGCGGCGCGGCGGCGGCGGTGGATAGCGGCGCGGCGGCGGATCATAGTCCTGCAAGCGGCGCGGTAGTAGTCCAATAAGCGGCGGCGAGGCGGCAAGGAGCGACATGACGGAGAAGCGAAATCAATAAAAAAAGAGGTGGCGGCAGCTTGATCATAATCAGCAGCGGGAATACGTCTAGAACCGAAAATTGAAAATTTATTTAGAACTGGGAAATAACAAAGATGAAATTGAAAACACAAAACGAAGACGAACGACAACCGGACAGGGCGGCGGCGGCAGTAGAAGTGGCGGCACGCCGCCCTGTCTAGGGTTTTTCTCAAGTGGTGACGACTAGGGTTTAGTTATTTGTGTGTGGCGCAACGAAAACAGTATAGAGCCTAGGATGGCTCTGATACCATGTAAGACAATAGAATACTGAATTGATATTACTGAATAGTTATGTTACAATATATAGAGATTACAATGAACCCTAAAAACCTAACTAAGCCCGTGGGCTCATACTACCAAAACCCTAATATGATATACTATCTAATATTGATGAGCTGGGAGTGTGAGTTTTTCATGTGAAAGGAACATTCTATGGTATGTTTTGTTACATACATTTGATGAGTTGGAGTGTGAATTCCTAATGTGAAAGGACCATGATATAATATTGGATAAGTTGGGGGCTTTAAATGTGAGATGGCACGTGGTGGGCAATGCAAGTGTTGTGGTAGGACTTGTCTGCTATGTCGCGTGATGTCTGGTGCAGTAGGGCAGGGGCTCTGTTGGTGTGTTCGTTGGCTAACCTGAGGGGCCATTAAGCTTCGTGATGAGGCAAGGTTTTGCGGTTGGAACTGTTGGTTGCTGAAAGCATCACAAACACCACAAATAACTGATCACTCCACCAGTCAATAAATCAATCATAATGGGTTCATTTAGCATCTAAGATTTTACATGTGATTCAAAAGTTGCATTTAACGCTATTTAACTAATTGCGTGAAAATGACGTTAAAAACGGCGAAATGTCATTTGTAAGTGTTATTTATTTTATGTCCAAGACTTGATGCAAAACTACAATCGAGCTGTGGGTCTCATTTGAAGCAGCTTTCCTATTCATACAGGGTAGAGGTAAGATTGTGTACATCTTACTTTTCTCAAACTCTACTTAACTTACTATTAGTAGGATTTACATAATATGATGATAATTTAACCAAGAACATTTGAACACTTTTTAAGGGAATAATAAAATTTAGAAATGGAGAATCATGTGAACAATATACCTTATTTTTACAAAAATAATCAGAAAAAGAAAATATAAGGATAGAGAATTACATAATCGATTCATCTATCACATTAACTATGGCAGTGGTGGTTGAGGGTGGTGGTGCGCACTGCGGTGGTCAGATTGGATGGATGTTGGTGGTTGGAGAAATTGGAGGTCGTCGGTTTGGCTGGATAGGGAAAGAAGTGGAGAAAAAATATGGGTTAGGTTGTTTTGTGTTGTATAGATAGATGGACACGCGTGTCATGACCGCCCAGATGAGCTAATAAGAGGGAAGCAAACGACACCTGTAAACCACTTATTTTTTTTGTTTTAAAAAAAACCCTTAAAAAAAATACTAAAATACGCGACTCATAGGATCCAAACCTGAGCGCTACACGAGACACAACAACAACCAGACCAACTACACCACATCGTCCTTGCTTAACACTATTGAAAACATAAGTATTTAAAAGCTTTTCTAAATAAGAGAGGGCACTATTGATACCAAGTTTTGACGAAAAAAACGGTATTAGTAAATTTGATATCGAGAGCATGCCTATGTCGTCTTAGTGATGAGAATGTTATTAACAACGATCAAAGACATAAACTGGTATAAACTTTCTTATGTAAACTAAATATAAAACTTCAAGGGAAAAACTTAAATGTGTACATCTGATATTTTTTTAAAGAGTGTAAAATAAAAGATTCAACAATACAATATTTTTGAAGGATCAAAATAAAAAAACTTATTATAAGTGAAGTATATAAGGATTCCAATAGATTCCAAGAATACAAGTGGCGTCGGAAATTAAAATTAATTAGATGTGACAGGCACAATAATTCCTATATTTTATTTGCCTAATCATCTGTAACCTTTTTATTTAATTCTTTTGAACGATAACATGACAAATTTGAATGTCTTACTCAAATGATTTAATATTGTTTTTTAGTAAACTTCCAATATACACTACTACTAGTAAAATTTTAATATATTTTAACAACCATAATCGGTGACCATTTTTTATTTTAACGAAATTATATAAAAATAAGTTCATAAATAAAGGACAAATGATTAAACAAAGCCTCACTCTCCTCACGACACCTCATTCTACATGTATATTTACAAATCTTTCGTATTCTCGTATTCTCTCGTCTTTAAACATCCACACAATATTTAACATGATCCACTCTTTTCCAAATTTTGTATAATAATAAAATAAAGACAACGTCGTTCGTATGAACATTTAGAATATGTTATTTTGATAATCTCACAACTCATAGTGCTTGTCAGAGAGAAAGAAATACATTTTGTTAAATTTAAAATATTGTTTTAACTTTTATGTATAAGGTATATCGTTTAGGAAGTTACTCCAGCTTTAGGGTTCGTTTGGTTCTTGTTATTTAATTGAATTAGGATCTCAATTCCTTTTCTAAATATGTTTAGTTCACATAATTTGTGAAACTTGAAATGTGAATTACATAATTAATATGCTTGGTTGAGAAATTGATCAGGATTGTATTTTTAATTAATTCACTCAAAATCCAAATCATGGTGGAATTCAACATGAATGAATTCAATCAAAGATTTCGAATCCATCACCACTCACCGTCATTGCATCTACCCCCTCCCCACGAACACCCAATGTCCATCATGACAATGGTTGCGACAATGACCGGAGGGGCTGGGGATGCAGTGTCGTTTTTAATGGGTGGTAATCATAGTGATAGATTTTGTTTCCTTTGTGATCAGTGGCGGAGCTTGAAAAAGATTTCTGTGGGCCCCAAAAGTCACTGAACCCTTTAAACTAAGGGGGCCGTACCAAATGCGTATAAAATTTAACGATGAAAACGCGTAAATATACATTACTGAAATTACTTAAATAGATTACCATTTCTTTGAAGTTTATATCTTTTTGCCAAATTTAAATTACAAATTTCACTCCTCTAAATTGTTATTCATTTTACAAACTATTTAGTAAGTATTGTCTATCCCTCACATGGATTATATATTCAATAATAAAGTATTAATGTATGTAAATATAAATTGTCGTAATAACAGCCGAATAAGTTTATGTGCTTTGTACGTCTTAGACTCTCAGTTGGTAGAGATAATAAACTTATTTATTTTACGATTCTAGCTTTAATTTGTCACTTTATTTTAGTAGGCCACATGCAATTATGGATAGACGTATAATAAGATGATACCTGGATCAAGCATATATGTGATGTCATGTTTATGACATGACTACTCACTCAAGGATTACCATGACTTAGCAGCTATCAGACATCACTTCATCTTGTATGTATATAATTACACTATATGTTGTGTGCGTGGAAGAGAGGGCGAGGTTTGTCCACGTCGGCCGGTGGGTTGCAACACATCATTCTTCCACCCCGCATAGGGATGGTCTGACCACACCAAGCTGGTTCCAAATCGGATCACGCATAACGCCGTGTAGCCGCACCAGACAGTCTAAATGAATCTAGTTTAAATGCTCCCGGGTGAGCCCTATAGTTAACCATAATGTCTAAGTAACTAGAAAATAAAAATCTACTCTTTGTAAACGAAACATCAATCATTAAGTTAAGTTTGATGCATAACCAAACCGAACTTGCTCCTAATCAGACCTCACTACATTATCATTGGCTAACGACATCATAACCAAGTTCTAATTGTTTTTAATTCATTTCTCTTTACCAAAATTTTGGGCCTACTCTTTTTTGTCACCTGAGACCAAAAAGTTTTTGAGAGTTCTCGGGGACGGTCCTGATCATAACAACTATTTTTTTTTTTTAATTTATTTTATCAAACCCACATAAAAATTCTTACGTCGGGGAATCGTAATAAAACAAGTTTATTACGAGTTTTATGTTTATTATCATTAAAAACGATATACTTGCTAATGATTAAAATCTTCATAGTGGCCAACTAAAGGATTATGTTTAGAATTTGTATCAATAATTGTAAAAGGAAAGCTACATTTATTCGATAACAAAAGTACACATCTTTTCACCCTAAAATTATGGAAGTAAAAGTTGAACGTAAAGGACAAGATAAGACCAAACTGTTGCATGATATGACCTCACTTGACTAACATTGTGGAATATGGTTTCGTGGCTTGCATATGTTTGCTTTTATCCTAGACGTGTAATTTAAGGCCAAGTTTACGGCTTCAAACCATCGACTCATCGAGGGTTGATTAGTGTGGTTGTTGTTAAGACACTTGGAGTCTTGAAATCAATGATTAAGAATTGTGATGTTATCTAATATAGATAAGGTAAACAACAAAAGTTGTAACATATGATTATTATCATGTTAAATTAATTTAATCTAAAAATGAAATCTAGTGTACTTTTCAAAATAGTATATTTTGTAAAATAAAGATGTCTAGAGGGGTGTAATAGAATACCAAGCATGAAAATTGAAAAACCGAAACCTAACGGAACTCATTGACCATTCAGTTCTAAAAACAGGTTACGGTTAGAATTGTTTAGATATGGTCAAGTGTAACAATGACCCAATTAAGTTCTAATATATACCTCTGACCTCTTGGTCTAGTGGTCTGGTTAGGTGTGTAAACGAGCCGAGCGGCTCGTGAGCTACTTGAGATCGGCTCGGTAAAAAGCTCGAACTAGCCGAGTCTTATCGAGCTCGAGCCTGAAATAAAGCTCATTTGGTTATCGAGCTCGAGCCTCAAATGTAAAGCAACCCATGCATTAACTAAATTACTTTGGGTCTTGGGCTTCTTAATTGTCCAAAACGAGATCATTAATGGTCCAAAATGAGTTCTTAATAGTCCAAAACGAGCTCCTTAATGGTCCAAAACGAGCTCGAGCCGAGCTTGGGCTCGTTTAAACTTTTGCCACATACACTTTAATCGAGCTTTTGAGCCGAGCTCGAGCTTTTGAAAATTGTCACGAGCCTAGCTCGATAATGCAAGGCTCGAGCTCGGCTTGGCTCGTTGGAACCCCTAGGTATGGTGTACCTTTCTACAAATGTGAGGTTGTGGGTTCAAATCCTTGCAAGTACAAGATAAGGTGAAATTAAGGTGTAATAAAATTTGCCGTTAAAAAAAATCTAATATATAAAGATTTATATGGAACTACGATAAAAGGGGGGGGGGGGGGGTATAGGCTAAACATGAATTATTATAAATTATATATTTTTACAATATTAAACTATTTAAAAATTAGAACAAAATGATATACACATAATAAGTACATCTCATGTGTAGAATTAAAAAAATTTAGGGTTATTTGATAGCTTCTTAACAAAATCAACATTAAATGTATTTGGTTTACTGACATGATACAGCTGAATCAGTCTCTTACCCATTAAATTTTAAAATGATGTTTAATGGAAATTTTACACTATTATCCATTCACATGTGTACACTCATGCACCACCACCTCCTCCACCACCTAGTCAAGCCCAGTCAAGTCAGACATTTTACTGGTTCAACTTCTCTTACTCAAATAGACATTTTAATGGCTTAACATTTACTAGCACATTGATGGAAACATACCGTTAGTTTGACTATTATTGTGCAAGTGATGATGTAAGTTATATTACCTATATACACGTTTAGTAAAAGATATAAGGGGAGAGATAACGTATAAAGCCCCTTAACGTAAGAAGCGTAAGAAGCAATCTCAGCCATTAGATTAAGCATGCAGATTAAAAACCCTAACCATACCTGGGTTAAAACAGACGCACTCATTAAATTTCAGACGCACTCATTAAAATTCAGACGCACTCATTAAGATTCAGACGCACTCATTAAAAATTCAGACGCACTTATCAAAATTTCAGACGCACTCATTGAAATTTAGAAGCACTCATTGAAAATTTTGGACGCACTCATCAAAACCCAACAAAAATTTTGGACGCACTCTAGCTGCTTTAAACGCACCCTCATATTATGAAGTTATAAGTTTAAACGCACTTTAAAAGTTGAAAAGTAAAATCAAACGCACGTTTATAAAGTACAAAAAAAAAAGAAAGAAAACAAGAAACGCACTTTTCAATTCCATCCTATCCCTTTCTTCTCCAAAAGAGCTTCACCTTCAAACTTCATTTTCAAAAGTCAAAATCCTCCACAAAAAAATCAACGGCCTGAATCTGGTGGTTGTGCTTGTTGATGGACTCTTGATATTGGTTCAACAATATGCAAGGTTAGAAGCAGAAATATATCAACCGGAACCCTCATAGTTTTTTTATTTGGTATCATCATTTATCATTAATGTATGTAACCGCTTCTCTCTTTTTGACTTTTCAATCATTCAGTTTGTTCTTGACTCGTTATTTGTCGTAGAGGAAGAAGAATTGGTTGTGGTTAAAGAGGAAGGTGTTGGTGATGAACAAGGTGAGGTTATGGTTGATGGTGTTTCGGAAAGTTATGAGGTTGGTTGTGGTTGACGGGTACAGTAGTGGTGGGTACTGGATAGATGTTGATCGGAGATGGGACGGTGTTGGTGACGAGGGTTTTCCGATGTGGTGGTGGTGGTGGTGGTGATGGTGATGGTTGTGGTGGCCCGATCTAGATTGGTTTGTTTCAAAATGAGGATGGGTTATAACAGGGAAGATAGGTTTAATTGTGGTTTAACTATGGTTAGGTTAAATTGACAGGTGTCAATCTCTGATAGCTTCTTACACTTCTTATTTTAAAAGACTTTATATTGTATACTTTCTCAAGATATAAAATTTAAACTTAATTGACCAAATTAGTTTAATGATATTCTATTTACTTATAGTGTTATGATCAAATACAAATAGAACGTGTTAGGCACGTAAATCACTAGAGTAATTAGGATAACATAGAGTAATAATAATTCCTTTAGTTATTTTATTTGGGAAGTACAAAATTTAAAAGATATAAACAATTGATTAAATTGTTAAACAAGTTACTTTAATATTTCTGCAATTATTTGATGTTATATAATAATTCTCATTTCTCAATAAACTATTTTAAGAGCTATTTTTGAACTTGTTGAAGTCCAACACCAAACTGCTGGCCCAAAATTCAAGTAGTTTGACAATTTTAACCAATATACGGTGCTTCTCGTTAATAATTTACGTATTGAACCGACTACCTTGGGTGAACATCTTGCCTCACTTGTGGATATTTTGGCGTTTTATGTATGGTATTCATCATATGGGCTTACGAGTTATTAAAAAAATGAGCTAACTTAGTATGAAAAAAAACTGAAAATGTAAAATATACCGATTGAAAATTTCAGTTAGAATTCGGATTATTTGAAATAATTTGAATTTTGTGTGTATCTTTTATTAATTTTTTTTTTATAGAATTCGAATCTAAATGCCCAGGTCAAATCACAAACTTTAATTTGAATTGAAACCCGAATTCAAAATTAAATAAAGTTGGTAATCCAATTTGAAAATCCAAACTTTTAATGTTTTATATTCAAATAATGGACATCACACGAACCCAAAAAACCTGGACGTTAAACATGTATTTGAGCTGAGGATACCCATGAACATGACTTATTTAACCCATATTTTTTTGGACATTAAATTTTAGTATTCTAAAATTACAAATCTTTAACAAAAAATTTCAAACATGTATAAAAGATTTTTGTTTAACTAAGAAATCCTGGTTCATATATATCTTTTATCTGTTAACTTTTATTACAAAACAATTAACCAATTTAGTTTATGACGAAAAAACACACCCACACACATTTTATCAAAATGTTATTAAATAAGCATTAACGAGTCAACCTGAACATGATCCGTACGGTAAAACTGTTGGTGGATTTGAGTGTACCCATTTAGATTAAACCCAATCACACAAAGCAGCTGGATCATTAATACTCGATAGTGTAGAACCTGAAACCCAGCAGCATGTCAACATGTGTATGTACGCCGATATTGGACAATTCGATGATGCAAGGACTCGAGTACAATGACAATTCGATGATGCAAGGCCACAATGCGCATGCTTTGAATTTATGAGGAGCATGTTGACAAGTAACATATCGGGGCAATTACATATCATTTACATTTAACGTAAACTTCTTGATATACTTGTGCTGTACGGATACATGTTCCACAACCTGGGTGTCTGTTTCCACAGCCGGTAGTCTTTGTTTAGCTTCAACAAATTATACATTATACATAAATGATTTAAGAGGACTAACTGTAATTATTTCGATTCAACCAAATTATAGCTCTTGAAAGTTATAATCATA
Organism: Ambrosia artemisiifolia; assembly: GCA_032199755.1. Lineage (NCBI taxonomy): Eukaryota > Viridiplantae > Streptophyta > Magnoliopsida > Asterales > Asteraceae > Ambrosia > Ambrosia artemisiifolia. Next base: position 6,528,095 of record CM063517.1, read on the forward strand.
CATATATGATTAAATACAACTACCAAAATTCGATGGCCATTCAGTGTCAACTACATTGAGATTCCTAAATAGAAATGCATAGTTCTTCACCGGGTTGATTTGCTCATCTGTAATATGAGGCCATAAAGTATAAAGTTATAGAAGTAACTGCAGTGACGATGACTTCCTGCAACGTCATGGAATTTATCAGTCTCATCGAATAATCATAATGTATTATTTGAAATTTAATTATGTTCCACTAGATTCAGCTATCAGATCATTGTTGGGGAGGATTTCAGATATCTAGTTCGGTTAGTAGTAAATACTTTTCTTTAATCAACAAAAAAAAACACACACACACACAGGCGCAAAAATTTTGTGTATGAATATATTACTGGTCATACCTGGTTGTTGTACAAAGCAACAGGGACATAGCCAGTGAAATATTCAATCAAATTCACAACACCTGTATATCCCTGAAATAAAAAAATATATATATGATCAAGATTCAAGGCTTGTCTAACCCTGACAAATACACATGTCATAAAATTATAAAATAATCCGATTTCACAACCAAATGATGACATACCAAAGAAGCAAAAGCTATACATCCAAAAGCTAGTGCAAGGGAACGTAGCAACCGTTTCCCCATTCGCATCATGCGTCCTTCATCTTCACCTTCTTCCTGCATTCAAGATCAGCTAAATCATAAAACAATAATTAAAAAAAAAGAAGAAAATGAGGTTTGAGAGATTGACATACTGTAAATGTTGCGGGTGGTTCAAATGATTTTAACTTTTCAAAGATTCTGTATACAAATACAAATGATAAAAACTGCACAGGCTTCCACTCAGCATTGCGTGCAATAAAAATCCAAGCAATCTGCAGAAAGAACCTATTATTATAAGTTTTCTTTTTTCAAAAAACAGCCCAAATGTGATGCAAAAATGACCTTGTGACGCTCAAAGAAAGTGAAGTATAGTATCAGATATAAAGAATACATTTATAGTATTACGAATTAGATAAAAGTAAACAATATCTACACTTACGAATGCAGCTGATATTGCCAGGTTAATGCGGATGTCCTTCACCTCGGACTTGGTGAACCTGAAAATATAATAATGCAACTCCATTATCAATTATAAACGATAAGATGATCTATTTTATTCTCTTGTACTGTTATAGAATCATACTCAGGTCAGTTATACAAATTCAAGGTAACTTAAGCTTAGAATTAGTGAAGCTCAAGCATTAGTAGAAGCCTGGTTCAGATGCCGTAACAGAGAACTGAAGCTAAAAATGCCATGACTCGTGAGGCTAATAACAGATGTGAACATACCTTGGGCCCCAAGGAATAATCGGCTGCTTATCAGCATATTTAATATCCTTTGAAACCTTCACTTGCGATGAAAATACAATAAGTAAACTGAAATCAGATTACCAAGATTGATAAATAAACCAAGCATGTGTTCTATACGAGGCAGCAAATTCTAGTACAGGGTAAAAGCATAGTTATCAAAGGCGCTAGGCGCACTCAAGGCGTATAGACCTCGCCTAGGGCCTAGGCGTGAGGCGCAAAAAAAGTGAAGGCCTGAAATAAAAAAGCGAACAAAGAAAATAAAGTAAACATATATTAAAATAATACTATTTTTCATCTAGTTAGTATCCAAAATTTTAAAATATTGATGTATTAGTGTATAGAAGTAGTTTTCCTTAGATAAAAGTAGAAATTTGGCTAGAAACTCTCCGGAATTTGGGAATCTAGCTGAAATATGCGCCTAAACCATAACCTGGAGAATTGAAGCGCAATTTCCTTGACTCAAAGCGCAAATGCATCGCCTCGCCTAAAAATTGGGCCTAGGCGCAAGAGACGATGGCTTTTAACAACTATGGGTAAAAGTTAACACCAAATACGTGGCAGTTAAATCACAGATAAGCAACAGAAAATAGAACACAAAACACAAAAACCTCCTGTCATTTGGACATTTGGTATAAATACATTGCGGTAGGCATATTTCACTTGCTTAGTAACATACATACGTAAGGCATGGTTTAAATTTTGAAACCAAAACCCAAAATCTACAAAAAAGAATTGATGTGCGTATCACTTATATGCACACAAGAAAATCAAGAGCAATCTGATGTGGGTCAACTATTTCACATAGACCGAATCTGCAGAACGAAATCAAAAGTTGTTTAGGAAATGGAGTAAATGAAGTTTATATTCATTCTGATATCAACTGTCTCAACTTGACCACTTACTAACCGACTTAACTACAGTAACCGATAGTAAATAACTCTCTTAGGAGTTAGGCCTTAGCTACTAATTCACATCACGACGAAACCCTTATTCTTCCAGCTTTTGCAATGGAAGACAGACCACTTTCAAGCAAAACAAAGCTACATACCTGATCATAAAACCGTCTACATCATTTCATGTTTACTACTACTAAAGTAGCTTAAAAGACGAGAGATGTACCTGGAATGAACCAAATGTAACTCCCTTCTTTCGATTCGATAATTGGGCCATCATGAGTTTATCATACGCCTTCTCCAGCTGCAAATATACAACCCAATGTATTGATTAACAACCCCATCAATCACAACTACATATACAAATAAAAAGAAAGCACGTATATATGACATACACGGGCGGCAAGGGCCTCGTCCCCTCTTCGCTCGGCATCCCTTCGCTTTCTTGTATAAGCTGCCTTGACCATATCAAACCCCTCAATGGGGTTCACTCCAAGCACCTGTCAAGTACAAATTTTCAATTACTTCCATCAATTACATTAAAATTTGAAGCAGTTAAAAAACAGTTACCTCGTATGGATTAAAGTCATTGTCTGAAGTAGGACTTCCAGCAGCTGATGAAGCAGCACAAATTATGCTGTGATTAACACGACCTGTACTAGAAAGCCTGCAATTTTCCACATTGTAATAATTAAATAACAATCAAAATCAGGTTCTTTTTATAACTAACAACAAAAATTAAGTGGAAAATTAAGTAATTACCTAACATAGGAGGGAGAAAGAGTGGGAAGTGAGGCATGATGTAAGCAATTGTTCTTCGTGGCATAGGAACGAGAATTAGGGAAGTGTAAAACGTTGGATATAGCGAAAGCCATTATTACTGATGGGATGAGATGATGATGATGATGTTGATGATTGTTTGATCCTTTTTTATTAGGGTTCCTTTGTTTTCTTGCAGGCGCAGTGACCGTAGCCGTCTAGTCCGAACTGCTGACCATGTTCGTTTCATGACTATAATGGAGGGTCCATTGGGTTAGACTAGACCACCAACACCAATAGATTATTGTAATGCATATTGGCCCAATATTTCAATAGGTCCAATTTTAGGTACTACGGTAACGGATAACCCATTATCCATTATACTAAATTTTTTAAAAAGTAAACTGCACGGATGGTCTCTCTGGTTTGTCTAAATTTAAAGTATGCACCTTAGCTTTTTAAAATTACCCCAATGGGATCTGTGGTTTGGGTTTTATTGCATCGATGGTCCCTGACTTAGACGGAGGTTAAGTTTTTCAATTAAGTCAATGTGAAATTACTAAATTACCCCTCTTTGAAAAAATAAAAAAAATATTATAAACCTTCTTTATATCTCCTCCCTCAAGTCTCACCCCACCACACCTATCTACCACAACCACCACCATATCCCCCCAACCACCACCACTACCATCTTTCCCCAACCATTACCAACAATCATTTAGCACCACCTTCTTTCCCTAATAGAAGTTATTTTATTTTTAGATTGAACTCGTAATGTGGAATTTAAAAGAGCAAACGGGAGAATGGATTCTTTTGATTTGCAGCTTTAGAGAGATTTGGCTATGGTGAATACAAAAAACGAGCCTGACCTTGAAACAATTAAAAGATTATCTGAAAAGCTGCATCTCACAACAGTAAACGATCTACAGAGGGAATCAAATGCGATTCATGATATTATGAGAGCGACTGATGCTTGTTGTGAAGAAGATTGCATTGAGATGATGTCGTTTCTTCTGAAGGAAATTAAAGGTTGTGTGATTTTGGGAAATCCAGAAGTCAATTTAATGGATTTTTTTTTTTTTGCAATGAGATGATGTCGTTGCTGGTAGCACTGGTGCAGGTAGGTGGTGGTGGTTGGAGGAGGAGGTGGTGGTGTTGGTGGTTTGAAGAGGGGGTGATGATGGTGATGGTGATGGTTGTTTGCACAGGTGAATGAGAAGGGGGGTTTTGTTTTTTATATGGTGAGGGTAATTTGGTCATTTTACATGACTTAACCGACAAAACTTAACAACGTTAGTTGGTAGGGACCAAAATGTTATAAAATGTCAATGTTGGGGATCATTAAAAATAGATAGGGACATCTGTGCAATTCGTGCAAACCACAGGGATCATCCGTGAAGTTTACTCTTTTTTTAATTATAACTTTACTTTGTTAAGCCAACCTCTTTATTTAACGGTTGGAATTTATATATTTAAATAAAATTAAAATTTTATTAAGAAATTTGATATTTAACAGATAGTGTTATTAAGAAGTTTGAGCAGTCCTCTAAGTATAGCTCAGTTGGACACCGCAATGAAGATAAGAGCCTGTTTCCTATAAGATTCGAGTTTGAATCCGAGAGAGTCCGGTTTTCAGCCTGCCGTTACTTCAGCGAGGTAAAACTCTTGTGGAGGCGGATAAGGTTTCCTGGAGAACGCCGCAGCCCCCACTAGTACCAGTGTAGATCCGGTTCAGACAATATAATCTGGACGGTGGTGGGTTAGGACCCGCTTAAAAAAAACGGGTGTGATGATCTTCTACCACAACCTCATTCAAGAAAGTCACCGTTAAAGAAAAAAGAAGTTTGAGCAATTTTTTTATGGTGAGAATTTATTGACATATATGGTGATGGATACTTTGAGAACTAGGTGAGTTGTAAAAATTCATGAGAACTACATGTAAAAATTAATGTTTCTCTAAAATCAATAGCTTTTATTAGTTTATTAGAGTTGCTTGTTTGTTGATTGTGTGTTGTTGAGCCGGTGGTCTCTCTGGAAGCAGTCTCTCTATCCGTAAGGATATGGGTAAGGTATGCCTACATCTCACCCTCCCCAGACCCTACTCTTAGCTTTGCTAAGTGTGAGATTTACTGGGTAAGGTTGTTGTTATTGTTGTATGCTTTTTAATCTATATGAAAATGTAAAAGAAAAATTATTTTTCTATAAACACATTTTACATATGTGTAAAATTAACTACTACAGTACCAAAGTTATACTTTTTTCATTTTAGCAATTTTTTCTTACAAATATGTAATTCGTAGCATTTTTTTTAACCTTTTCAAAATAGTATTACCATACACCTATAACTATATGTATTACATGCACTTTTTTATATTTTTGTCCGAGTTCTCATGGATTCTTAAAAGTCACCATTGTTCTCATTATATCTTAATTTTCTCTCTCTATATGTGTGTGTTAAAATAATAACAAAATCGGGAGAAATGCTTTGGTTTGACATGTGATATTCTTTTGAGCTATTTATTAAAATAAGGATATATAAACGATATGTAAACTAGTGATTGCATGTGTAATCACAAGGTTATATATCATTATATTTATCCTTAATGATTACAAAGAATGTCACATGACAATACTAAATCTCTTCTCACTTACTATAAATTAGTTTAAAAAAAAATAACTCCCAATAATTTAAAAGTCATGATTGAAGCTAAAAAGGAATTTGTGGATCACATCTCAAGTTAGGTCGAAAAGATGAGGTTGGGTGATTCATCCATAGACGGAAGTTTGCGCACTCAAATTATCATCATCATCAAATCCAAGTCTTTATACAATTTTATTTGGTAAAACTGACCCTTTCATGTATTTAGTAATTTAAATACAAATATTTCACTAAGCTTAGTTCATAAATTACATTATTAATCACTCATTCATATCAATTACCTCAAAATGGATCTTTTTCAAACAAATTTTCGTGATAATTTGGTAACAATGTCCTTCATCTCCCGATACTTTGTTTAAAATATGATAAAATGATCCCGTTAATGGCATTTGGAAACAATTTTGTAATGATCATTGTCCTTTTATTTATGCATATGATGATTGTTTGAGATGTTTGATCTTTCTAGCAGATAGGTTCCTTAATTCCTAACCATTTGCAATTCTTGAAAGCTTTATGGCAGCCAACATGCCATGTGAAGGCTCAAGGGTGTCTATCGGATTAGACTTTAGAGTAACCTAACCGGTCCCTGTTGCTATCAACTAATTGCTTTGTTTCATGTTCATCTAGTTTAGATTCATGCCATTCGACCAAAATATTTTACGTAATTACAATTGGGCTTTTCTTGACACTGTCATTTCATTTTCGTTTCAGTTAAAATTAGACAGTCTACATCGTCTGTTAAATGGTATCTTAGTCTTTTTACCTATAGGAACTAATCATGTAATTTACAAAAATAACTTATAAGTTAAGGGGCTAGTTGTAACTTTATACCACATGGACTAAAACCAAAACTTATTATATTACTCCCCCCGTCCCAATTTAAATGTCCTAGTTCAAAAAACACACATTTTAAGAAATATTTTGTTTGTATGTGGTAAAATGACAATAATATCTTTAAAAGTGATGATTGTGTTTTGTCTTTTATGGGCAAAACTGGAAATTACATTTCTATTTTTGGAAAGGGACATTTAATTTGGGACAAAAAAAAAGGAAAGTGAGACATTTAATTGGGACGGAGGGAGTATATCATATTATATTATGGTATATTACATCCTATTGTATCGTATCGTATCCTAGCCTAGCCTATTATATCATATCTTATTGTATTGTATCAATGGGTGAACCCAAGTGCACCCCTTGCAAGTTTGGTTAAATCCCCGATCGCACCTGCAAGAAGTAAATCTTGGGTCCGTCACTAATCGTATCGTATTATTATATCATACCGACATACCGTATCGTATCGTATCTAACCACACATTATAGCACATTGTGTTTGCATGCATGGTGTATATATGCATGATGTGGCCATCTAATAGCATGCCAACTATCAGTCTTTCTCGTGAGCCGTCTATTCATCTTTGTTTCTTTTAACGGGTGTTGCAATACCAACACTACCTACATCCCTTTTTGGATTCTTTCGATCAACTGATGTAATTTACTTTCGTCCCTTTTATTCCATTTGTTTTCCATTATCGTTAAATTTCTGTTTCAATCAATTACAAGGAATCCCAATCAAGGTAATTAAGTTAAATTAATTTCCTGAATCTTTATTTCAAACATGTTTAATTCATTAGTTATGACTAGAACAAACAGTTATATATACCCTGGTAATAAGGATCTATTCTCCATATTATTAGGGAATTGCTTACTTAATCTGTAAATTTATATATTTGTTAATTTTTTTAAAAAACACTTGTTTCATGCAGCCATGGTGAGCAGAACGATAGATCTCCGGTCTGATACAGTGACGAAACCGACCGAAACAATGAGGCTGGCAATGACAAAGGCTGATGTGGATGATGATGTTTTGATCTATGACCCAACGGCTCGACAGCTAGAGACCGAAATGGCCCGAATTACGGGCAAAGAGGCTGCACTTTTTGTTCCTTCAGGGACTATGGGTAATCTTATCAGTGTTCTTGTACACTGTGAGATTAGGGGAAGTGAAGTGATTCTTGGTAACAATTCTCACATCCACATTTATGAAAATGGTGGGATTTCGACGATTGGGGGTGTTCATCCTAGACCGGTTAAGAATAATGATGATGGAAGTATTGATATTGGTTTGATTGAGTCTGCGATTCGGAATCCTAACTTTGAGATATGTTATCCGAAAACTAGGCTTATTTGCCTCGAGAATTCGCATGCTAAGTATGAGTTTTGGATGTTGTTTTGTTAGTGTTTTCCAGGTGAATGATGAAATGCCTAACAGAGATGAGTTTATTGATGCAGCTCTGGTGGTAGATGTCTTTCTGTAGAGTATACAGACCAGGTTGGGGAGCTTGCGAAAAAACATGGTTTAAAGCTTCATATCGACGGGGCTCGCATCTTTAATGTGTCTGTTGTGAGTTGAAAGAAACCCTTTTATGTGCTTATATTTTGAATCTTGAAACTCATTTGTTATCTTATTTCAGGCTCTTAATGTTCCTGTTGATAGGCTTGTGCAGGCTGCTGATTCGGTTTCGGTAGGGTTGTCTTGTCTTACTTTTGTGATCTTTTCATATGCCCATTTTAGAAGGAATCCAATAATCATAGTAGAGATATTATTTAATTGTTAGGTATGCTTGTCGAAAGGGCTTGGTGCACCGGTCGGAAGTGTTATTGTTGGGACAAAAAGCTTCATTGCCAGGGTATATTCTTGTAGTACTTGAAACAGTTTTTTCGGACTTTTGGTTGATTATGTCGTTTTCAGTTTAAAATTCCAAATTTTATTTGTATAGGCAAGGATTCTTAGGAAAACCTTAGGGGGCGGAATGAGACAGGTTGGCATATTATGTGCTGCTGCTCTTGTTGCTTTACAAGAAAATGTCCCAAAGCTTGTGATTGATCACAAGAATGCCAAGACTTTAGCCGGTAACAAAATGTTTCGTCATAAACATCGTTTACATAAATATCTCTCAATCAGCAAAACTTTTATACTTTAGTATGTATCTTGTTTTGCAGAAGGGCTAAATAAAATCAAGGGTCTGAGTGTGGATGTAGCTTCAGTGGAGACAAATATTGTAAGCAGCATATGTTAAAATCTTAGATTTTATCCAAGTTCTTGCTTCATGATCAACCGATCACATATAAATAATGTTGGTTCATGAACAGGTTTATTTTGAGATATCAAACGGGTCACATATGACAGCACTGAAGTTAGGCAAAATCATGAATGAACATGGTATACTTTTGATGCCAGATAGCTCATCCAGGTGTGAATTGATCTGTTAACTGTTCATAGGCATGAACTTGTGTCGTTAGATTCACTTATTTTGATGATAAAGGTGAGTGTAAAGTCTATAGAAAAATGGTGCAGGGTTAGGATTGTGATTCATCATCAAGTTTCTGCAAGTGATGTGCAGTACACATTGGCATGCATAAAGGTATAATATGTTACTGCCTAACCTATCTTTTTGGTCTATTCTTTATGTTCACTTGTTTCGCTTACCTTTCAGCAAGCTATGACTGGAGTGCCGGAAGAAAATGGCGGAAACTGAGGCAAATCTTAACCGTCATGAAGATCATTTTCACTTCTACTTGTATAACAAGTTTGAATTTGTGGTAAAATTAGTTTTCTCTTGACAATCTCTTTAGAATTGCGCCTGTTGTTTTGCTTTAATATCATTACTAGCAACATATAGTATATACCATTGAAGCTCACACCTAGTAATAAAGAGAACAAGTTGTCATAAACTCGTCCTGTGAGCACTCTGCAGCGCACTCATTCATTTCGTAAAGTTTATGATCATGAACAAGTGGTTTCGTCTTGACTCATACGAGTGCCTGAAACCAAATGCAGATTATTGGGACCAAAAACTCAATTTGATTTAGGTTTAAACCCAAACCGAAAACCGAATATGTAATTTTATTTTGGTTGTTAACAGTTTTGGTTTGGTTTTCATTTTAATTAGTTTGAAACAGTAGTTATGACACTTTTAGTAGTATATAAGTTATTAAAATAATTCAGTTTATTGAAGATAAAAGTCAACTGACTGACTAGTATAAAGAAAATCTCAATTATTGTCATCACCAATATATGTTTGTAATTTTGGAAAGCAATAAAAATATTAAGTTTGGTTGGAGTCTTTAAGGTAAGATGGGTTTTCTGAGTGGGCTAAGTTGAGTTGGGCTGTTGCGTAGTATGAATCTTATGCAGTAAGTTACTTATGCGGCTGCTGGCCTGCGGCAAAGCCTATGGGTTCAGGCCTTCTAGCAGCCCGCTAAGTTTAGAAAATGACACATGAATCTACGGCTGTAAACAAACACCAAACGTTCGGCGAACAGTTTGTGAACTGTTCGGCGGGAAGTTCGTTTGTGGTCGTTCGTTTAATAAATGAACGAACACAAACAAAAAATTCCGTTCGTTTAGCTAAACAAACGGACATGAACAGAGGCCGCGTTCGTTCGTTTATATTCGTGAACGTTTGGTAACGTGTTCGTGTATGTTTGTTTTTGTTCGATAGTTCATTAGGGTTTTTAATTTTTTATATTTAATTTAAGTATTTCAAATTTCCTATTGGTAGATTATTTAACATATATTAGTGTATCACATGTTAATATTACTTTAACTATTTTGATTAACTGTTACTTTTGGTGGATTAAACGAGGATTTCAAGTTTAATATGATACCTCTGTGACTTTATAAGACATTATGTGATCAAGATTATGTCACGTATATTTGGGTAATTTGATTAGTATATTCTGGGAGGACAATGTTAGCGATGAAAAATGCGAATTTTCATAATTTAATGTGCTAGTTTGTGCTCGATTTTGTTCAGTAATGCCTGTTTGTGTTCGTTTACATTCATTTGTGTTTGTTTGTGTTCGTTCGGTAAGTGTTCGTGAACAGTTCGCAAACATGTTAATTCCTTAACAAACGAACACGAACAAGGCCTTATTCGTGTTTGTTTGGTTCGTTTACATCCCTACATGAACCACTCATTTTCCATATACACCTAATTGCTTTTAAAATTAAACAACGCACATAAAAAATAAATAAGGAAAATTAAAGGTATATGAATTTTGATTACTAGTGAGTGACAAAATTAAGGGGTGACAAACTTGTAAATAAAAAGAAGAGTTAAATCCCAAAATGGCCCCTGTGGTTTGATTCAAATTGCCACTTTGGTCACTTTTTTGAATTTTTTGCCAAAACCACCCCTCAAGTTTCGAAAAGTGCCAAAATGAACCATATTTAACTGAGTTTCTAACGAGGATGAAAAACTCAGTTAAGTCAGAGGGGTATTTTCGTCCATTCATGTTATAACGTTTAAAAATCCATTTAACTGTGTTTTTAAACCCTTCTTCTTCGTTTCTTCTTCCTTCTTTTCTTCAGAACTACTTCCTCTTCTTCTTCTTTTGATTCTTCCTCCTCTCAAACGTAAATCCCAAATCATAGACACCCTAATTCCTAAATCATACAAAACCCTAATTCCCAAATCATACTCGTTTGTCTATTTGCTCTTACAGGTTTCGATTAACCTACCATAAACGATGGTATTCTGCAAATGTGGAGCTCCTACTATCATACGTGTGTCTTCCACCTCTGCAAACCCTGGTAGACGTTTTTTCTGCTGCAACAAAAAGGGGAGGACCTGTGGTTTCGTTTGTTGGGCTGAACTACCCTTGGGTCAGATTCCTAGCAGTAATGATAGTGAAGAGAATGAAGAACTGAGACTCGAGAACACAGCATTGCAGACCTTGGTTGGGACACTCAAATCCGAGAACAAGAAGCTGAAAACTTATCTATGGATGACTTGGTTTGGAATCATCATGTATTATATCATGTTTTAGTTCAATCTAGGTCGTTTTGTAATCATAAAAACTAAATGTATGTTGTTTCTTATTCTAATGATAATCCTTTGTTGAAGTTGTAATGTATGTTTGCAAATGTTCAAATGGCAAATGGGTCAAAATGGGTCGGTCAAAATGGATATCCTGTTTAAGACCATTGAACAGAGTAATCAAATGTCAAATGGGTCAAAATGGGTCAAAATGGATATCCTGTTAAAGACTATTAATAGAAGCAGACAAAAGATACCAGTCATAATACATACCAAAAGACCATATCATAGCTGTAAAATACATACCATAACACATACCATAGCAGTCAAACTAGAAAAACACCCAAATGACAAGTTTTAATACATAAAGTGGCATAATTAAACTGAAACTGAAACTGAAAACTACATAACTTGTGAACCCCCAACTTGTGAACCAGAAGCAGCTTGTGAACCAACAGCAGCTTGTGAACCAGCAGCTTGTGAACCAGCAGCAGCTTGTGAACCCCCATCACAACTTGTGAACCACCAGCAGCTTGTGAACCAGCAGCAGCTTATGAACCAGCAGCAGCTTGTGAACCAGCAGCAGCTTGTGAACCAAATGACAAGTTTTAATACTACCATCACTACCCTCATCACCAGCCTCACCACCCTCATCACAACTTTCATCACCACTTAAATTTACTACATTATCCTCATCACCACCCTCAGTAGGATCAGGCTGTGTTGCCTGGGTTATGACACCTAAATCACTAGGATCAGCCTGGGTTGGATTACTTGCATTGGAAGAGATTAGAAAAGGATCATAAAATTTTGCCTGGGTTATGACACCTAAATCACTAGGATCAGCCTGTGTTAGAATAGCTTGAACATAAATTTCTATCTTCCTCTGTTTTCCAGCAGCTGTCAACATTCTATTATAATCATTTGCACCATTCAATGGTCTTAACCCAAAGTCTAAATCGTCACCTGGAACTTTAAAATAATACCTAAAAACTGAAATATCCTGTTCTGAATACCCAAGTGCTAATACAATATCATTCAACATTGTTGGAACATTACCATCAACATAATCAATATATGCCACTTTACCTCCCACATATCTACAATCTGGAAAATCAGTCAGCTGACCACCATAATGCAATTCCACTGAAAAAAGCTGGTGATTGTTACCTGAAAACAAAAAAAAAATGTATTCATCATGTTGAGCAGAGGTGATCGTGTGGAGACTAATATATTGAGCAGAGATGAAGACGACCAACAATAAGCAATAATAACTTACGATATTCAAGCAGAGGGTTGAAATCAGCACCCTTGTCTCGAAACTTCCACATTTTTTAGCAGAGATGAAGACGACGAACGATGTATGATCAGAGAGTTGAAGAAGATGAAGAAGTAAAACCTTAGGGTTTTTACTGGGAATAAAATTGACTGAATAGGGTTCAAAATGGCTCTTTAAAACGTTTTGACATGAATGGACGAAAATACCCCTCTGACTTAACTGAGTTTTCCATCCTCGTTAGAAACTCAGTTAAATATGGTTCATTTTGGCACTTTTCGAAACTTGAGGGGTGGTTTTGGCAAAAAATTCAAAAAAGTGACTAAAGTGGCAATTTGGGTCAAACCACAGGGGCCATTTTGGCATTTAACTCTAAAAAGAATAGTGAATTACTATCTGCGTCTCAGTGTTATAATGGTTTTAACTACTTGAATTCAAAGTCCAAAGCTTTAACTATTTGAGTCCCTAGTTATAAATTAACTAACTTGTTTAGTCCATAATACTAACTTCGTTAATCAAGTCAGTTAAGTACAAGGGCATTTATGTCATTTACACCATATTACAAACCTATAACCCTTTGACTTTTTCTTTGAATCCATGTTTGTAGTTTGCATCCATCTTTCTCTCTCTCTAAACTTACCACCACTACCAGCATACACCACCATCACCACCACCATTCACCACCAAACAGCACCATCACCGACACCACCTTACAACTGCAACAACCACCTCACCTACAACCACCGCCGCCTTTCCTTAACCTCTTCTTCTCTCATCCTCTCTTTCTCCCCCCCCCCCCCCCCCCTCTCTCTCTTAACCACCTCACCATGCACCATAACCGACACCACCTTACACCTGCAACTCTGACCCTGATTCACGGTTCAGGAGACATCGGATTGGCTGAGATTAATACGAACATGTAATGCTACTCAATATGGTTGACGAGCGGTGATGATGGTGGGTGTGGTTTAGATGCGATTTTGGGTGAGGTGGTCGAGTGCTTGTGGAGGTGAGGCGGGGCAGGCACGGTGGCGTAGTAGTGTTAGGGTTTGTGGTGGTGGCGGCAAATGGTTAAAGATGATGGTGAGGTGAGGTGGTTCATTAATGAACTGTTGTTGGTTAGGTGGTGGTTTGAGGGGCAACGGTGGAATGGTGGTGGTGGTGTTTAGTGGGGTTTGTCGGTTAGAGTGGGGGAAAGAAAGTGGGTGCATGTATGTAGGTGTGAGAGGATGAGCTTTGTGTGTATATTATATTATATATAAAATATTTATTTTTTATATATTATTAAAACCGTTATGCATTAAAGACTTATTCCTTATACCTTATGCATAATAGGGCTGTACCTAAGTGTGAAATGGCTAAAATACCCTTGTATTTAACTGACTTGCTTAATGAAGTTAGTCAATTGGACTCAATAGGTTAGTTAATTTTTAATCAGAGACTCAAGTAATTAAAGTTTTGGACTTTAAATTCATATAATTAAAACCACTATAACACAAGGACGTAAATAGTCATTCGTAAAAGAAAGTTTGAAAGGGGTGGAACAGGAATCTTTGTTTGTTGACATTTTTTTTTTGTGTATATCTGCTTATACCATTTTTTAACAACTTAAATAAGTTTAATATAATTTTTCATTTTAATCAAAGTATAAGATAAGGTTGAAATTTTGATTAGCTTTAATTTGAGTCAGTTTTGCTATATAAGCACGTTAAAGTTTGTGCAGAGAACCATGTCTTTGTCCCTTTTGTCTTTGATACCTTTGGCTCCCTAGCATCGGAAACTATCGTTTCTTGACCAAGGTCCAACGAGTATTCACAACAATAATTCATCTCCAAGGGGGCTGTGGCGAATCCAGGACGGATTTCCAGGGGGTCCTTTCGTAGATTTTCACTAAATTTTCAAAATTTTCCACTAAATTTTTCATTTTTTTCCAAACCGAGGGGGTTCCCAGGAACCCCCTAAAACCCCTGGATCCGCCCCTGCAAGGGGCAGGAGTTTGTATTTGGTAGACTAGGGTTCGCAATTCAGAAAGGGGTGATGGTGCAGCTTGTTGCCCATCTACCTTCTATTTTGATGTAAATTGTAATAATAAAAATTGTTTCTTTATTATTAAAAAGACACTTTTATGTGGTTGAAAATTTTAGATTTAAAAATAAAAGAAAACTTTGATATACCGTGCGATAGAATGCATAATTTTATACTATAATTGTGTGTTATTATATCCATATGTTGCGTAATTATTTATACACAATGAGCAATTATGTAGTATAATTGTGTTATACATGTTCGTGTGTTGCGCAATATTGTGCATAATTTCTTATACACGTTCCGCAGTTTTGTGCATAACTATTTATATATGTTGACATGTTGTGCAACTTTGTATATATTGACACATAGATATCACTCGCCCCTAGTACATGTGTTGTATAAACTTCACATTGTACAATAATCGCTCTCTATATAATATAAGGTTATATTATAAAAAATACCATAGCTTAAACCTTGTAGTTGTAACTAGTAAAAACAAGAACTTTACGATGACTTCTTCTTATCAAGAGGGCTTAACACGTAAAAAAAAACAAATAAAAAGTTTACTTTTTCTGGTTTAACTTTGATAATCTAGAAATTATCTAACTGTTTTAGATGTTTAAATTTAATGCCTTCATGTCAAGAAAAAATTAGTTACCCATCAAATCACTTCGGTTAGGGAGTATGAAATCAAGTTGCGTTTGCATTGGCATCTACATTATCTCATTAATATTTATTTTTTAAATAGCGTTTACATATGTCGGTGTTATCCATTAGACTCTAGTCCGTTGGTATTGAAACCTTTGATATTGTCAATTGAAGTGTGAAAATGATGAAATTAGTTGATGACTAGAGAGGTACATGATCAAAGTAGGCACCGTAAATCCACCGGAAAACCATGAACATGACCGTACCTTATCTATACAATAAAGTAGGTGAATGAATTAATCATCCAAAAAGATTTCGGCAAGTCAACTGTCCAACGAGGTTTTTTTTCTAACGTTTTCTTTTATTATTTATAGCGGTCCCTAAGATAACGGTTTAACAGTTTGGGATAAGAAACATATTGTTATGCATGTGTTATGGCTATTTTGTTGAACCGGTAGCCCCCTCATAGCTAGGCTGGGTTACCCTTTACGTGTCAACTTCAAGTGTGCTACGATATGGCAAACAAATTTGAACCCGGACGCATTTTATGGGTTTGGCATGCGTATGGTATTAGTCGTCACTCAAGCTTGTTTGTATGCATCATAATCGAATATATTATATAGTAACAAAACAATAAATAATATGTTAAAGTTGTTAAAAACTTGATATTACAAAACAAATTGTTAAAAGATAGGCGACGGTTACCCGACCGGTATGAAGTTGAGTATGAAATATGGTTTTTAAACCGGTACTAAACTGAGATTCAAGAAAATAAAACTTCAAATTCATTGGCATCCCTATTTACATGGAATAATTTCAATAGATGTAGACCTTAGCTCTAATTGGCTAGGTCTTATATTGAAGTCGAAGGAATATCCACCCCCTCAGGATACACAATTCTCTTAAGTAGAGATGGCGAACGTGTCATGACGTGTTAAATTGGTTATTTTGGGCATGACACCCTTAACTAAACATGCCATTTTTTAAAAACGGTAACACGAATATGTTTAATAACACGATTAAACAATAAAAAATATGTCAGTAGCACAAATGGCATGACACATCTAACATGATTATATACAATAAGTTCAAAAACACAAATGACCGACAAGTTTAACACAACTGAATATAAGCAGATTAATAATACAAATAATGCCACTCACTTAACACAGTTGTAATCAAGTTAGAAAACATGCCATAATAAAAACTTATAGAAAAAAGAAATCTATCTATATAATAATTGAGGTCACTTGGGTTGAATCAAGGCCTTAGAGAGAGTTTGAGGTATCCAACAACTAATATGGAGCTCCAAATTATGACTATAAAAACCTTTTTTTTCATTCTCCATATCAAAACTCTCATATTCTTCCTAATTCCTAACAAATCTTTCAATCTTTCTTCTTCACCTTGCATCATTTGTTGATTATCCACAACTGATTAAAGGTAAACATCCAAACTACTCTTCTAATGTTGATTCCTATAATTATTTTGACTTTTTTTATTGTTAACATTA
The DNA here is from genome assembly GCA_032199755.1 of Ambrosia artemisiifolia. Classification (NCBI taxonomy): domain Eukaryota; kingdom Viridiplantae; phylum Streptophyta; class Magnoliopsida; order Asterales; family Asteraceae; genus Ambrosia; species Ambrosia artemisiifolia. The sequence continues at coordinate 6,545,035 of CM063517.1, forward strand.
TTAAGAACAAATCAAACCGAATGAAATTTCTTATTCTTTTACGTGGAAATCATTCTTTTTAAACACATGTTCTAATGAAACGGATTTGTGATAAATGGATTTGTGATAAACGGATTTGTGATAAACAAATATTCAATCGGATTTATTATAAAATGATAACAAAGATACTATCAATTCCTATTGTTATTTTTTTTATTCTTTTTAAGATTTGCTAATCTAATAACCATTTGAAATCAGTCTGGTGTTTATCACATGTTATAATGAAACGGATTTGTGATAAACAAAATATTCAATCGAATTTGTGATAAAGGGATATCAAAGATACTATCGATTCCTATTGTAACTTTTTTTATTCTTTTTAATATTTCATAATCTAATTACCATTTGAAATCATTCTTGTGTTTATCACATGTTCTAATGAAATGGATTTATGATGAACGTATTTGTGATAAACACATATTCAATCGGATTTGTGATAAAGGGATAATAAGGATTGCGCTCAATCAGATTTATGTTAATTTTATTATTGTCATCATGGTTTTTATAGACATATATTGAATCGGATTTACTATTCGATCGGATTTAGTAATGCTATGTTTTAACATTTGAAAAACAGAATTTGATCCGAAGACACAAACGCTATTATGTGTTATCATAATGGTTCTCAATTCTTCAAGGTATTGCATCACCCTTCGGCAACAGTTTTGGTATATTTGTTATTTTCATGTACATATGCCTATTTAATTTTCAAAAATGATTCTTTATTTTTTAATGTTGGTTTCAGTTGCTGTGTTGCTGAACAAATTTCTGCTGTCTAAAAACATACACAACAGGAACGTTACAGTTAATCACATTTATTTATATTACTGTTTTTCGAAATTATGTTTAATATTATTGTAATATTAGACCGAATTTAATATCATTAATTCTGAATTATTGTTATTTATTTACATTAATAATAATTGACCGAATTTAATGTCATTTAATCTGAAATTTGAATCTGAATTATTGTTATTTATTTACATTAATAATAATTGACTGGATTTAATGTTATTTATTACTATCTTTTAATAATTGACCGAATTTATATTAATATTAATATGAATTTCAGTTTACCATAATAAGCCTCATTTATTTATGAACGAAATAACTCTCATTTATTTTTAATATTACGATTTTAGTTTTACTATTCGTAAAAATAGTATTGTTGACCGATTATATTACTAATACTAATTGACATTAATAATAATTGACCGAATTGAAATATTATTTATTACGATTTTTTAATCACATTTATTTATATTAATATTACTACGAAATTATGTTTAAACCATCTTTATGAATTATTATTGGACTTGCCTGCAATTATTAGAATTTATTTTATTTTTTAATGTTATTTACTATGAGTTTTAATGACATTAATAATAATTGACCAACTTTAGTGTTATATGTTACGATTTTTAAGCTCATTTATTTATTATTGACCGAATTTAATTACGAATATACTACTAATACTAAAACTAATATTACGAATTATTATTGGTCTTGCCTGCAATTAATAGAATTTATTCATTTTTTAATGTTATTCAGTATGAGTTTTAATGACATTAATAATAATTGACCGAATTTAGTGTTATATATTACGATTTTTAACCTCATTTGTTTATTACTAATACTAATATTACGATTTTTAATTTTAATCTGATTTATTTATTATTGACCGAATTAATTTACGAATATATTACTAATACTAATATTACGTTTTTTAATTTTAATCTGATTTATTTATTATTGACCGAATTAAATTATGAATATATTACTAATACTAAAACTAATATTACGATTTTTAATTTTAATCTCATTTATATCTTATTGACCGAATCAAAATTTTCTATTACTATTTTTACGAATATATTACTAATTACTAATACTAACTAATACTAATACTAATATTACGATTTTAGTTTGCTTCAATTAGAAGATATTTCCATTGGCGCATATTGTGCCTTTAAATGGTGTTCAATCCAGCACAGGCTGTTTGTTACAAAGGTTCCACCACAAGAAGTCATTGATTTTCAAATTAAAATTACGATTTTTTATGTTTGTAATGTAATTTGTTTGAATTAATGATTACGATTTTGAGTTTATTTATTAAGATTTATAATCTCATATATTTATATTACTATGTTTATGAATTATGATTAGTCTTGATTGCAATTAATAAGATTTATTCATTTTTACTGTTATTTATTAAGATGTTTAATATTATTTATTGACATTAATAATAATTGACCGAATTTAATGTTATTTATTAAAATTATTAATCTCATTTATTTATATTACTTTTTTTCGAATTTATGTTTAATAAGATTTAATTATTTTTAATGTATTTTTAGTATGTTAGAATTAATGTTATTTATTGACATTAATAATAATTGACCGAGTTGAATGTTATTTATTATGATTTTTTAATCTCATTTATTTATATTAATATTACTACGAAATTATGTTTAATCTATCTTTATGAAGTTATGTTTAATATGATTTATATTACTATTCATTCGAATTATTATTGGTCTTGCCTGCAATTAATAAGATTTATTTATTTTTTTAATGATATTTATTATGAGTTTTAATAACATTAATAATAGTTGACCGAATTTAGTGTTATATATTACGATTTTTAAGCTCATTTATTTATTATTAACCGAATCAATTTAAGAATATATTACTAATACTAATATTACGATTTTTAATTTTAATCTGATTTATTTATTATTAACCGAATTAAATTATCAATATATTACTAATACTAAAACTAATATTATGATTTTTAATTTTAATCCCATTTATATCTTATTGACCGAATTAAAATTTTCTATTACTATTTTTACGAATATATTACTAATTACTAATACTAACTAATACTAATACTAATATTATGATTTTAGTTTGCTTCAATTAGAAGATACTTCCATTGGCGAATATTGTGTCTTTAAATGGTGTTCAATCCAGCACAGGCTGTTTGTTACAAAGGTTCCACCACAAGAAGTCATTGATTTTCAAATTAAAATTACGATTTTTTATGTTTGTAATGTAATTTATTTGAATTAATGATTACGATTTGGAGTTTATTTATTAAGATTTATAATCTCATTTATTTATATTACTATGTTTATGAATTATGATTAGTCTTGATTGCAATTAATAAGATTTATTCATTTTTACTGTTATTTATTAAGATGTTTAATATTATTTATTGACATTAATAATAATTGACCGAATTTAATGTTATTTATTAAAATTATTAATCTCATTTATTTATATTACTTTTTTTGAATTTATGTTTAATAAGATTTAATTATTTTTAATGTTTTTTTAGTATGTTAGAATTAATGTTATTTAATGACATTAATAATAATTGACCGAGTTTAATGTTATTTATTATGATTTTTTAATCTCATTTATTTATATTAATATTACTATGAAATTATGTTTAATCTATCTTTATGAAATTATGTTTAATATTATTTATATTACTATTCATTCGAATTATTATTGGTCTTGCCTGCAATTAATAGGATTTATTTATTTTTTAATGATATTTATTATGAGTTTTAATGACATTAATAATAGTTGACCGAATTTAATGTTATATATTACGATTTTTAAGCTCATTTATTTATTATTGACCAAATTGACCGAATTAATTTCACGAATACATTACTAATACAAATACTAATATTACGATTTTTAATTTTAATCTGATTTATTTATTATTGAACGAATTAAATTAGGAATATATTACTAATACTAAAACTAATATTACGATTTTTAATTTTACGTTTTTGTTAAATTGATGGAGGTCAATTCTTTGACTATATGTTTTTGAATTTGATTGTGCTAATTTTAAGCATTGTTGACCAATTCACGTCAATTACCAATCCTTCCCTTTTTTATAATTCAAAGACTTTTCTTTAATCAATAGTCATGAAACGATATTCTTTTAAACATATACGACTTTCCTTTAAACATTTATTTAAATCTATTTAACAATGTTAAATCTATTTAACAGTTTATAATTTAAATATAATCCGAAGATGGGAGTGTACATTTATTTTCCTACACTTTTATTATTCTTTTAATAATAAATATAATTTAAATCTATTTAACAGTTTACTAAAATATATAATGTATTCAAGATAATTTTCATTGCTATTACTAATATTACGACCTTAATTTTAATATTGTTGACTAAATTTGAGTAAAAACTTTTTACGTTTTTGTTAATTTGATGGAAGTCAATTCTTTGACTTTATGTCTTTAAGTTTGATTGTGCTAATTTTAAGCGTTGTTGACCAATTCACGTCAATTACCAATCCTTCCATTTTTATAATTCAAATATATAAATAAATATTCCTAAGCGATCACGTCAATCGAGGCACAATATTTACAATTTTGCAGAATTATTCGAGACACAACAATACTATATAAACCTTAACAAATAATAAAATCATTAAGGAATCATACCAAATTTACCAACGAAATTAAATGATAATATGAATTTTCAAAATGTTACTTTCTGTACAACTAATAACGATTACTAAAGGTGTCAATAATAAATTGTATATAATGGGTAAGGCAATTTGAGACGCGGATGATGTTAATGTCATTTATTTGAATGATTGATTACGATTTTGATGTTATTTATTAAGATTTTTAATCTTATTTATTGATGTTACTAATATTACGAATTTCATTTTAACATTGTTGACCGACTTTCATTTTGATATTACGACTTTCCTTTAATCAATTGTAACTAAACGATAATCATCATCTTGATTTCAATAAGTGTGCTAATTTTAAGTGTGCTAATTTTAAGATGTTAATAATAATTTGTATATAATGGGTAAGTCAATTTCAGACACGGATTATTTTAATGTCATTGATTTGAATGATTGATTATGATTTTGATGTTATTTATTAAGATTTTTAATTGTTAAGTACTATATTTACACAGTTTAAATAATGACATTTTTTTGGCGGCTTTTTGTAACATGTCAAAAGTTGCCTAAAGTGTGTGTACAATGGGTCCTTTTGGCTACATGTTGAAATGGGTCTGGGTTGATCCTTTTGGTGTCTATTTTTTAATAAAATATAGGAAATTTATATTACAACATGTGACATTGGACCCATTTTCTTATTAGTTGTTTTTAGCTATGTAATCGGTTTGAACCATTGGAGAGATAACATGAAAATTTAAGCTACCCATTCAAGTAAGTAGGTTAAGGATTGTTTTTGATTTACTTATCACCGTATCCATATCTTTACAACAACTATATTTTATGTAGAACACAAATATGGAATACAATAGTGGAGGTTTTCATAAATTATTGAAAATGAGCTGCACTCCGAGGATCGTGATGACAATGGTAACAACTTCGAAGGTGAAAAATCAGCTATCAATGAACAAGAGTTGGAAGATTTTGATTGAAGTAACGAAATGATGGATATATCAATGAACAAGTGTTCTATGCTTAAGCTTAATTATGATTAGAATATAGATATTACCCAAATGATGTAATGTGTGATATTGTGATAGTATGCTATGTAATTTGCAGTTGTCAAATTAAACTTAACTTACTCGATATATCCATCATTTCGTTACATTAAACTGTTAGATGACATTTTGCATTTAACATCAAAATTCATACATATTGCATTATCGAACATTTAGTAACCAAAACAAATTGTATAATACAATTCTTATTTTCCTACTTTTTTTTTATTTTACTTTCGGGTGAACCGTGGGTCCCCACGGGACTCTAACCTAGTACACAATACATAAAGTCCTTAACAAACTGAATTACCCGAATAGAGGGGAATTTAATATGTTATACTTGTTTTTTAAATAATAGAAGTCTAGGTCATTATGATAAGCAGGTCATAAATGTGTGCTGTCAACATGTTAACCCATCTAACGCGATTAATTAAAAGTGTATTTGCTTGTCATAAGCAAGTTTAATGGGAAGCAAGCCACCACCCACCTTATGGTGGAGTGGTACCGGGAAGTAATGGAGAGACACTTGATCCTTGTGTTTATGAGTTCGACTCCTGATCCCTCCAGGTTTTACCGGTTTGTTGTCGTCGTGCCTTCGGGCGAGTATGCGTGCCGGGTTTTCCCTGGAACAGGAGATGGGTGGGCGCGGGGGGGGGGGGGGGGGGGGGGTGGGGGTGGTTTGTAACTTTTGAGGGGAAAAAAGTATAAGTTTAGTGTCAATATTTTACATTTGTAGCGCGTTTAGTCGTAAGTATTTAAACATGTGGTCCTTTCATTTATGGTGTCCTCATGTCCATTGATGCAGATTTTAGAGTGTGGTCCAATTCTTTTATGTAAACGTTAATGGTGATAGCATACATATTATACCTTTTAGACACATACGTCGGTCTAACCAATTCATTAGTGATTTGAATACAAACCAACAACAACCATCAATATTCGGAGATTATATGTATTAAGCTGCAGTTGAGAGATACTACCTAGCTAGCATCTGTCGATATTGTTACTAATCTTTTAGGTGCATATCGTCACTTGCACTTATTTATTGAAAAGTTATTAAAAAAAAAACAAATAAAAGAGAGATAGTACTCATAAGATTTGATGCAATCTATCCACAAAACAAGAAGGTGCGGTAGTGTTTAGTAGTCGTTAACTTTCAGACAAGACCTGCAAATACGCAATGAGTTCTACTCTTGGCAATGAAAAATGACCCGTCGAGGGAGGCAACGTCCAATGATGGTTATACTTTTCTAATTTTTATTTTACATTTTTCAATTTTCATTTCATAACTAGGATTATCATTATAAAAATATGGTGAAATCTCCTATTAAAAAACAAAGATAGAATTCAGTATATCTAAAAATCAAACAATATAAGAAGAATCAATTTGATTGAAGGAAGACAAGTGGATTCATGTTTAACTTTAATGGTACAATAGTAGGGGGAAGGATTGAAGTAGTGTAAATTTACTAGTATTCTGCTCGAAAATTTAATACATATTGAGTCCCCTTCCCCCTAATTTAAGGGTCCGGTGATTTTCGGGACTTTTAGCCCCCCGAAATTTTGTTCAAGCTTCGCTACTGACAATAGTTTGATAAATAGTTGTTGTTTGCCAATGAACTAATAAAGTTGAGGATCGGACAAACTTTCCACTCCTGAACATACGTATAACTAGGACTAGGAAAACAAACCTAGACAAACTAATTCGAGTATCGATATGTCATTTAGTTTAACTTTACTTTGAACATGATATAACGAAGAAAACATTAACCTTTGATGTCCCTCCAAAAAAATTCTCTCATGTGCATGCCACATGCTCCCCCTCCCACACACACACAATTTTAACAAACGTTTGATTATCTTTTCAATTAGTAGTATAGTGCTATAAAAATGACCTTTTTAGTGGGTCTTTGTTCATGTAGAAAAATACGTGTTCAGGTAATTCATTAATCATGTCTAGGCAAATCATTAATCATGTTAAGATAGTATATATGTTTTTGAACCTACTATTACATATAAGAACCCGCTAACTACATATATATTCACAGATGTAGTCAGTTTTGTACAAACCTATTTTTTTGTATTTTGATTAGTGTTGCTAAGAACATTGATTATAAATGTTGCTAAGGCGGTTAAATGTAGCCAATGATTCCTAGACACTAGGTAAATCATAAGCTGATAAGTGATAATTAATCACCCCACCGTGCACGCCTCTTGAATCGTTTTTAATGTATGTGTTTTGAAATTGACTAACATGTGGTGATTATTGAAATAGATACTTAAATTATGTATGGGTAGATAAATAGTCGGAAGACATCATCATACAATCTTTTTAGATTATAACAATTGTATCCTTTTTATTTATCTTCAAAATTAATCTTCATTGCTTACCTATTGATTGTTTTATTCAGTGTCACCCAGTTGATCGATTGTATATCTATAAAAAAGATTTTGAAAATGTATATCATTCTTTCACATATGCTCACTTTACACATCAGTATCGCCTATCATCATCATGACATATCATTTAATATTAATTTGGTTGTTTTTTCTAGGTTCACATCACAGCTTTAGAATATTTTGAGAAAGTGACAAAATTGTACTGAGACTTCACTCGAGTAAGATGTACACACGTAGAATTAAAAGTAGGTTATAAGAGCTATCGAGTGTTGATCCTTTACAAAAAAAAAAAAAAAAATCTAAAAATGACCTATTCCTTTTATGTTATACACATTTTATCACTTCATATTATATTTGTCTACCCCGAAGATAAACTAGTTTTTATACATGTATAAACATAGTAAAAAAAAAAAACATCAGAAACTACTAATGGATTAGCCAGGAATTTGTAAAGAAATACAACCCAATGGTCCATGTGCGATGGACTGACGACGAATAGTGACAAACAAATATATGTCGACAATCCCCTTTGGTATTTTAACAATGGATAAGTGAGAAACGTCAATTCCCTATGCATCTATTTATTATTGTTCTTTTTTTTCCTTCAATGAGAAACTCTAATATGGACTCTTTTTCCTTCATATTTTAACAATGGATAAACAAGAAACGTCAATTCCCTTGATATATGGCCAATGACCCCAACTCAATTAGGGAGAGGTGGGTGGGTTTACTCCTTAGGGAGGTTCCCGTCCGGGGGAGGTACACGGTTCGAATCATAGGGCTAGCAAAAATACACCCTTGACGTTGAAAGGGCTTATGCCCTCAGGGACGATACGGAAAGGGGATTCGAAACGGGGTACCGAGGTGATGTCCTTAGCCGATCAAGGGAAAAAAATTTCCCTTGATATATATTTTAGCAATGGATGAATGATAAACCTTGATACGGAGTCTTTTCCATCCATTAGAATGTTCCTTCTTCTACCACCTTAGCAACTCTTGTGAAGGATCTATTGAACACGTACTCTCGATCATTTCTGTTTATCCAAGTTCTCGATCCTAGTCTTTAGGAAAACCGCATAAATTACCTCATTCCTCTTCTTGGCCATAGTTAAACTCGACATGATCCAGCATGGTCTTAACCGCTGAGAGTTGAGTGGGGACCGACACCTTAACCATACACACGACACACCTCCCACCACACCATTTTGGCAAAGGTGCATTCAGCCAAGAGGTGGTTCACCGTTCCGAACCAATCCCACAATAGGGATTGGTCCCATTGCTTACACTTACTCCTCTTTTTGCGGGTCCGAATGTTAATTACTTTGTGTGTTTTATGCATCTAATGATAATAGACGTATTTATTTTCTCTTTTGAAAAACTAGTTCTCAACTTCTCTATAAGGAATGGAAATGGTCCTTGTTATTTTGAACTTATAATGACAGTATGACACCATTTCATATATAATTATACATAGTATTTAAATTACAAAACCTCAAATTTATATTTGTTTCGCGCTTCGGCTTTAAACTCAATCAATCTTAGTTTAGATCATACACATTCTCAATCTTTTAATTTTAGATTTTTAGTTCACCATTAGATCAAATTATAAACATGCTTAGTACTCTACCTTTATATTAAAAAAAACTATTATCTAAACAGGTAAAGTATACGCAAAATAAAATGTGAACGAGTAAACAAAAACAGCATGAAGGCAGTGAAGTAGGTAAGCGCATAGACTATTCAAACTTGGAGTGAAGCTAGCATCCACATGAAATGATTGAGAGGATTCACCAACCAACAACAACAAATGCATGATCCAACTTGAACCACATGTACCATAGAATCCAAAAGAAACTTTCAAAACACATTTTAGATTGTGGCACAAATATTGGCAGGTTATAGGTACAAAAGTTGTGCACTTTTCTGTGGAATTTTCCTTAAATTATTTGAAAAAGAAGAGATAAGTTCCCTTTATGTTGGTGAAATATTGTTCAGATATCACTAACCTTCTAGTTTTATCCAAATTATTCCAAGATTTTCTCATGAAAGATCAAACCTCTATATGGTTTAAATATTATTATTTGATCTTTTAATTTATTTTCATGTGTTTTAAAGAAAATATTTACAAAAAATAAAATATGTAAATTATGTTAATAATCATTTACTGTAAATTGACTAGAATAAAAAAGTACCTATTATAAATATCCACGTTTATAAATAGATTGATTTTCTATTTTTTGGCCAAAAATCCATGGAGGATACACTTTTAAGTTATCTTTAAAAATTATTTTATTTTTCTTCAAAATTAGTTTTGAGTTATTAAAAAACATAAACTAGGGGCTGTTCCAAAAAAATAAAAACAACATTAACTTGGGACTTGAGCCACATCAAAGATCTACACAGTTACAATAAATAGGTCAACTAACTGTTTATGACAAGGAGAGGAAAAAGCATTTATGTCAAGATATCAAATCGAAGAAAGTCAATTTCCTACAGATCAAAGAAAACAAAATAACTTGAAGCCAAACAAGCATTTTACGGCAAACATCTCAATCTACAATAATTGCTCACTGCTTGTGACTCTATCGTCATACACTTAGAAAAATGGTAGCTCGATCTTCCGCTCGGTTATAAATGAGTGCACCGGCTTGATTCGGTTTGTAAGTAAGCGAAGCATGAACAAATATCCGCTTGGCTCGGTCCGGCTCGAATAAAGTTTTATTTATTTATTATATATTTAATTATAACTATACACTCAAATTATAAATATATTTATAGTTTTACACATAACATTTTATTGGATTTGGTTCAACATATCCAAACAAAATAACTAGTCCACTTAACTCAATAAAAAAATTTAACACTAAGTTTAATAGTAAAACCATAAGTCATGAGGTGACATTCTTAACTTCTTTATGTTATTAGTCGTCCATAACTAATCATAACTCGATATCACTCTACGTCACAATGCAACAACTATTCTTCGCAGTATGCTCATCGCCTCACCAGCTTCAACCTAAGTCTCATCCTCGAACACTCGGATCTCAATATTAGTGCTATCATCGAAGAGTTCGACATTAGTTGTCCACCCGACAATGAAAACATCGAAAGAAACATCCCAACTGTATAGTTGTTCAAATTACTCTCTGCTCAATTCTCGCTCGAAAATATTCGTGCTCAAAAAATGTTCGCTCGGTTTTCGGGTCGATTTTAAACGAGCCGCTCCACTTGATTCGGTTTATGAACATCCCTGGTCTACAATAGTTTTATAAATAAATATAAACTTTCATAGATATCATTGACGGTACGGACCACTCATATGTTCTCTTTATAAAACTTAGAAACGAAATTAAACAGCAAGCCAATAAAAATGGATGAAAAAATGGGTGTAATAAAATGGTGTAAAAAAGGAGAAAATTAGCAATTAAAAAAAACACTTACATTTGAACACATCCACTGTATGACCTTTAATTTCTGAACACATTTATTTAGTTATAAAATTTAAAAAACGTTTGTCCATTCCATTATAACGCTCGGAAAACTAATTGTTTATGTTATTTACGGAATGAACGGATTAACTATATCATTCCGGTTATTCACACAAGCTTACAGTTTATCTGCACAATCCTATACGGGTCGTATATACGACCCGTAGAGGGCTAAACTTAGCCCATATACGACTTGTAGAGACCTCTATGAGTCGTAGACAGGTACGAGGTATAAATAATAATAATAATAATAATAATAATAATAATAATAATAATAAACTACGATATACAACAAATATTAACAACACTTCTTCGCAAATCAGATACACCTAACCTTAAAACAAATTTAACTAAAATTATGTACAAGGCAAAATATATACAAGTCCAAACCCTAAACACATTTTAACCAAAGTTATGTACGAGGCTAAATATATACGAGTCTAAATATGTACGAGGCTAAATATACACGGCTCTAAATGATAAACAAGTGTAAACACATAAACATACCTAACTTGTTTTAAACGAAGCATCCGAATTATGTTCCTCGCGGCCGTTATCACCTTCCTGAAGTCTTTAACACCTTCCCGTGCGAATCCTTGAAGCTGCCATTACCCTCCTCGTGCAAATGGTAAGTCACGTATGCGTATTGTGGATGGCTTAGTGGCACGTCAAATGATTCCGGTTCTTCTACGTACTCCTGGTTTAAATCGGGCAGTTGGTTCAAATCGGGTAGCGCCTTCTCATCACTACAATGAACAACAGATCTAACTTCCTCCTCACCACGTTCAACCACGGGTCCGAAATCGCTTTTCGAGACGTAAGATACATCAAACGAGTTCCCCCATTCACCATAAGCATCATTGAGGTACCCCGAAGACATCGTGATAGCTTGGTATTGATCGAATTTTAGGCTATGCCGGAGAGAGTTTTAAATTGTTTGTTTTCGTCATCTGAGAATTGGTGCTTGGCATGTAAGATATATATGGACCTATACGACCCGTATAGATCTTTATGGCTCGTATATGGTTTTAAATGCACAAACAATCAGATATCTACGACCCGTAGGGCCCTCTACGGGCCATAGAAGTATTGTTTTTTTTAAATGACAACGTGCAAGTTAGTCTGTTCATTGATTACATCATACCTCGTACGTAGATACGGGTCGTACTACGGCCCATATAGGGTTTAATGCTAACTGACAATATCTTCTCTATGGGTCATAAAGGCCCCTATGAGCCATAAATGTGTGCTTTTTCAGAGAGCATTTATTATCCTGACACTCTCTACGGGCCATATAGGCCTTTATGGGTCGTGTAGGTTTGTTCAAACCTAAAAATTGTTTGTGCAAATAACATGACTCAATTTTTATGTATTGCCTAGCATCTTATATCCACTTTTATGTTTATTTGATACATCTGAGTATCTAACAGTACTCGAGTATCACTTCATCCGACACTCGATGGATACCGAACATTTTCTGATTCTCACAACCAAAATATTTTTTCAAAGCATCCTGGTTCGCACTAACCTGTGGATTACCTTTGAGGCAAAGGTATTAATTGCAGGTGTGGTCTAGACTCTAGACAGCCTGCTCATATCCATACTGTGGTAACTTGTAAGTTAATTAGATAGTGACATAAAATGGAGAAAATGAAATATATTGTTATATAACATTCTCACATATTTCAAGCTTTTCTTTTATTTTAAGCTTTTTAATGGTTAAACCGTTCTATAAAACTGAACTTTTCTTTTTATCATACCGAGCGAGTATGAATACGAAATTGACAAAAAAACGTTATGCTAGAAATCAACATAACTAGATAGATAACAACAGCTTTATGAGTAAACGAGCTGAGCCCGAGCCCGACTAAGCTCGAGCTCGGCTCAAAAGTAAAACCCAAGAGCTCGAACACGGCTCGGCTCGAAATAATTTTAAAACAATTTTAAAGGAGCTAAAAGCTAGACTCGCCAATGTTATATATTAGGTATATTAAATATAAAATTTGTTTAGGCTCGTTTAGGCTCGCGAGCCTAAACGGTCTTTATATCAAAAAAAATTAAATACTTTAAGCGTTTTACGTATTGATTAGAAAACATTATTGCTTATTTGTTACATATATATATATATATATATATATATATATATATATATATATAGGTTAAGAATTGCATGATATTTAAATTAGCAAAACCAATATTACTTTGATTGCAACTAGAGTTTTTAGCAGGGCAAGCATCGAGAAAGGCGGAATCAAAGAAAGTAGAGAAGCATGCTAAAGCTTGTACGGAGAACTAACATGTCTTTATCCCCTTGGCCTTTGATACCTTTGGTTCCCTAGCACCAGAAGCTATCCGTTTCTTGACTAGGGTCCAACGGGTCGTCCATAGCAATAGTTCATCTCCAGGGGGGTAAGGATTTGTCTTTAGTAGACTATGGTTCGCAATTCAGAAAGGGGTGACGGCGCAGCTTGTTGCCCGTCTACCTTCTATTATGATATAACTTTCGTATTTCGTTTTAGTATATGAAGTTTTATTATCTAATATATATATATATATATATATATATATATATATATTTATAAATTTTTTTTATATAATTACAAAATATCTAAGAAACTAAAAAAGTAGCCACATCACAAACGAAAAAAATTGTTAAGCAGTTTTTATGAGTAAAAACATAAAGTATAGTTTTTTTTAAAAGAGTTGTTTAAATTGTGTGCAAAAACATAAAGCTGTTCAGGTCTTATATGTGGCAATTTTTTTTATTACTAATATGCTCTATTTATTTAATTTACTTACTGTTAAAAAAAATAGAAGAAGCTTGCTATGGGCTTCAGTTCCTGTTTATTGGAAAATTTTTAAATATTTCGTTAGATATTCAATTCGTACTTAGATATTTTGAAAACAACAATATGAATATTGAGTGTTATTATATAAAGTATACCTAGAATACATATTGTCACGCCTCGCCTAAGATTTACTCCGTGACAATATGGAGGCAGAACGATCAACGAAGGGTATTTGTATTATCCTACTACGTTAAGACAGAAATGAATTGAATGTACAAGTTGAGTGGTCACCAACATGTTAACCTAACAAGTTGGCAACCTAGGAAGAAAATAACTCATGAATAATATTCCAGGTAATCTTATTTGCTCGAATTAATTAATGCTTACCTGTTTAAGTCTTTTACAAATAAAGGGGAGATAACGTACAAAGGAGTTTTATCCTACAAAACATAGGAAGGACAGTTCCAAAGTTACACATGCATAAATCAAAATTACGTACATATTAAAATTTTACCTAAAAGCTATAAAGTTAGACAAAATCCAGCATGCGTATTTTTCAAAATTACACATGCTATACACAAAGGCCGCACGTTATAACACAAATTACGCACTCCCTTTATACATTCGCACGTTAAGAATCCTTTATATTAAACTTTCTATGCAAATAAATACCCACAAATAAATTTTAATAAAACTGAAGTAAAGACAATGCATTAGACTGTCCGTTGTGGGTCGCGAGCGAGCTCCGGTGCGAGGAAGGTTTCATCTCGGTGCTCACCCCCAGACACAAAAGTCCCATACGAACAGTCGCGGCGCGAGCACAGGTGATTGTGGTGGCGTGCGGTAACGGGAGAGAGAGGTGCTTTGGTCGCGCCAGTGCTCACCCCCAGCCACAACGGGATCAATTGACCGGGTTACTTGAGGGTGAAGGTTGTAGCTAGCGCTTGCTCGCTCGCGACCGACAACAGATAGTCTTATGGATATTTTAAAGTGTAAATTTTTCTTACCGGCCGTGTAACAAAACAAGTCACTGTAAGGCCATGGGGTGTACCTTAACATCAAGGGTTTTAACGGTGATGTGACATTTTAACATTCATTGTAGACCACTCCCTTCCCGTGTTAAGTGACATTAAAGTGACAATAGGTTAACAAGAACCAAAAGATAGAAAATTTAGGGATGATGTGGAGTTAAAGGGTGTTAAACCATTTATTTGAAGTGAAATAGTGTGAAAAGAGAAAAAGTAGAGGATTCAACATCTTTTTTTTTTGAACGGCAAGTGGTGCAACCGGTGGAGCTCCGGCTAACACCCTAGACCACCCTGTACCGATTACCCATTCCACATGGATTGGGGATCTCCCCAGGTGGAACCCTCACATGTGGTAAATATGGCTCCGGCAGGAATCGAACCCTTAACCTTCACATGACCTCCACTCAAGCTTCCCCAATTTTCACCAATTAAGCTAGGCTTCATCGGCAGAGGATTCAACATCTAAATAGAGTTAAAGTATACCCTTGGACAAACAATAACAATAAAAGTTCAAAAGTCAAACAGTAGGGAGCAAATCAAGAGTGTTAATTGAGTATGCAATTAATGCGACTGGTGTGGGTAACCAAATGCTGTAATCCTCTTACTGATTTTTGTTAAAAGATTTTTTTAAAGAAAAAAGAAAAACAGAAAACCTTTCTTTGTCAACTTGCCTTTGCACCCTCTTATTTAACCCATAAACTATCTATTCTTTCTTTCTATATATATGTCCATTCCATAACTCCATCTTAAAAACACACACACACAAAAAAAAGATGGATTTCCTAATGTTCTTTCTCAAATTAGCAGACTGGTTATTATACCAACTGCTAGCAAATTCATGTTACAAAGCTGCCATGAAGCTGAAAAACCATGGCTTTTTCTTGTTAAGAAACCTCCCATCTCAAAAATCACCTCACCATCAGCTCCCACTGTTCCCTAGCCTCACCAAATGTTCCTTTAACAAAGATCAAGAAACCTTAGTTTGTGATATCCAAAACACCCTATTATTAAACTCAACATCTTTCTTTCCATACTTCATGTTGGTTGCTTTTGAAGGTGGTAGTATACTTAGAGCATTTGTCCTACTATTATCCTACCCTTTGTTACTTGTTCTTGACCATGAGTTAGGTTTAAGGCTAATGATCTTTATCACCTTTTGTGGGCTTAAGATAAAGGACATGAAGAATGTAGGGAGGGCAGTTATGCCCAAGTTTTACCTTGAGAATATAAACCTTCAAGTTTATGAGTTGCTTGCATCTGCAAGAAGTTATGGAATTAAGGTTTTAATCTTTACAAGGGTGCCTAGAGTGATGGTTGAAGGGTTTTGTAAAGAATATTTGAGTGTTGATGATGTGATGGGGACTGAGTTGCATAGTTTTGGGGGGTATTTTAGTGGTTTTGTGTCAAGTTCAGGGGTGCTTCAGAAGCATAAAGCATTAAAAGAATGGTTTGGGAATGAGAGAAAACCAGATATTGGTGTTGGAAGTTGTGGTCTTCATGATCAACTCTTGATCTCCCAATGCAAGGTATGTGACTATGTGTGACTCTTTGAATCATTCTTTTTTTTTTAAACGGCAAATTTATAGTCCTTGTTGTATTTGAATCAATAACCTCCCCAGCTTCGGTTCTTTTTGAAGTTTTACTCATATCATTATACCAATATTCTAAATTAGATGACTCTATTTCTTTTGTTTATATGTTTAGAAAGGGTATAAAGGGGCCCTACTATTCCTATGACACCTCAAACTCAAATGCCCGTTCAAAAAAAATATATATTCAAACAAGGTAGGGCATCGATCTAACTTAAGCCTTAACCTTCAAACAACCGTTTAAAGTACGGGGCTATGACATAAGCCCTCTTCTTTAAACGGTCATTGAAAAAGATATGAGATTAGAAATTAAGGAATGGTGCAGGAATATTAGCACACCCTACACAAATTCTATATTTTGTAATTTTTATTTATTTATTTATTTATTTTTGAAAAGTAATATAAATTCTATATATCCTGTTAGCGATTGGTCTTTGAACCCATACTTGGATATTACTATATTGTCTTAAAAAGCTTTATATTAAAAATTTATAATAAGAATCACGCAACGACATCGTTTGCGTCTGTTATTATTGGCAGCATCATCAAAGTATAAACTTTCAACCAACCATCTTGAATAGTACTTATATCTGTTATTGAGGACCATATATGACTAAATCTCATATCACTTCTCATTTTAGTGGTCCATAGAATTTTTTTATCTATTTTCCATCTTTTTATATGATGTATTTTAAAATTTAGATATTTGTAAAAAAAAAAAAAAAAGTCTATTTTAACTTTTAGACACGTAATATTAATAAATTTTAAACCGTTTAAGTGACTAATATTATAAAAAAAAGATATTGGTAAGTTGCTTTTGACAATTCTAACCGACTTTCTTTAACTACCAAAATGGTATGGTATGATGTGGCTTCATTTCTAGCTAACCCGTTATTAACAAGATTCATGTGCTTTGTGCCATCTTTTTAGTAACTTCCTGAACACTTTGGATTAATAATGTTTACACAATGATTTGATCACAGGAAGGTTATGTTGTGAGCAAAGAAGATGGAAAAAGGAGTGCAATGACAATAATGCCAAGAGACAAGTACCCAAAACCTTTAGTCTTCCATGATGGAAGGCTAGCATTCTTCCCAACACCATTACCAACATTATGCATGTTTCTATGGTTTCCACTTGGTGTTTTGCTTGCAATTATTAGGCTTTGTGTGGGCATATTTTTGCCTTACCACATGTCACGTATCGTAGGGGGTCTAACGGGCGTAAACATAACAATAGAAGGTTGTGATTACTCATGGGAGAACAAAAACAAACAAACCGGTGTCCTCTTTGTTTGCACACATCGAACCCTTTTGGACCCTGTGTTCTTAACCATGACCATTGGTAAGTCATT
The DNA here is from genome assembly GCA_032199755.1 of Ambrosia artemisiifolia. Taxonomy (NCBI): domain Eukaryota; kingdom Viridiplantae; phylum Streptophyta; class Magnoliopsida; order Asterales; family Asteraceae; genus Ambrosia; species Ambrosia artemisiifolia. The sequence goes on from CM063517.1 coordinate 6,563,243, forward strand.
GACCGCGGTTACATATAGTCTAAGCAAGATGTCCGAAATGATTTCGCCGATAAAAACAGTGAGATTAACACGTGACAGAAAGCAAGATGGTGAAACAATGCATGAGTTATTAAGTGAAGGCGATTTGGTTGTTTGTCCTGAAGGGACTACTTGTAGGGAGCCTTATTTGTTAAGATTTAGCTCGTTGTTCGCAGAGTTAACCGATGAGATTGTGCCCGTTGCAATGAACACACATGTGACCATGTTTTATGGCACAACGGCTAGTGGGCTCAAGTGTTTGGATCCTATTTATTTTCTAATGAACCCTAGACCAAGTTATCATGTTAAAGTGTTGGGAAAATTGAGTAAGGAGCTTACTTGTTGTGCTGGTGGCAAGTCTAGCCATGATGTGGCTAACTATATTCAGAAGAAGCTTGCAGATGCTTTGGGTTTTGAGTGCACAAATCTTACAAGGAAGGATAAGTATTTGATGTTGGCTGGGAATCAAGGGATAGTTGAGGATCATGGGAAAAGCAAGATATTTTCATCATAATATGTCAAGCTAGCTAGTGTATTCAAGATTATCTAGGGGAGTTCTCAAGTCTTTTGATGTTCACATTAATTATTGTTTTGGATATATATTGAAATTAGTTAGTATTTTATGCTAAACATTTCATGTTTTTGTAGATTTTATTTCATTTTATCATCATTTTCCCTATTTGTGGGATTAATATACTGATATATGTCCAACTAGCTACATTTTAGCGACAGTGTGACAACATTTTATGTCATTGACGACACTTTAATTTCATCTCACATGCTACTTGTAAGGATTTAAACACACAACCTCACATTTATAAGAGGGACACCATACCACTAGACCAAGAGGTCATGGGTATAACTAGCAATGAGATCGATTACCTGTGAAAATAGTTATGATGTTTTTCTAAGATAATTTAACAAATCATCCAAAAATTTAGATATCGGCAATATATAGACCCTTTTTTTCTAGGCAACATGTCAAAATGGACAAGTGTGACATAAATTGAGTAGAAACTTATGAAACCAGCTGTACGTATATGCAGTTAGGGGTGTTTAACGAATCAAATAACAAATTTTCAAATTATTCGAATCGAATTTCTTGAATTTTTAATATTTTTACTTGAATTCGTATTCGATTCGTATTCGCTTAAAATTTAATTTATTCGATTCGAATAAGAAACTGGAATTCGAATAAATTTGATTTAGTTCAAATTACCATAAAAAATAAATTGTTTTACTTTTAGTTTTAAAACTAATATAAACTTATTATTTTTAACATATAAAATACAAATCTACAAAATTGATAAACAACAATATGTCAAAAACGGGAATAGTAAAAATAGTAGAGAGTATAGTTTGTTAAAGTTTTATGGTGTATAAGGTAAATATGTAAAATATGGTTATGGTAAAAGTTGTACAGACTATGATTCTTAGATTTTGACCGAAATTTAGAAGTTCTTTTTTTCAATGTGTATATAATAATGTGTATGTGTGTATATATATTTAAAAAAATATACATGTACAGTTTTTATTCGAATTTCGAATCAAATCGAATTTAAAATCATAAATTCGTATTCGATTTGTATTCGAATTACTAGACTCGAATTCGAATTCTTAATAATTGAATCGAATTCTTGGTAATCGAATTTCAAATTTTTCGAATCCAAATCAAATTCTGAACACTCCTATATGCAGTTACTCATATAGTCAGTCACATTGTTTATATGTTCTATTTATTTAAGTTAAAAAAAGGTATACGTGGTTTATTCTACAACAACAATAAATTAACGTACCCAGGGGAAATCTCACTTATATAGTGATAGAGTCTGGAGATTATGAGATGTAAACAAGTCTTACCTTTATCCTATTACCTTTATCCTAATAGATAAAGAGGATGCCTCTAATAAGACGTTCGGCCCAAAAGTCATATCGGCCAAACATCAAAGTCATATAAAAACATAGATAGGCACATAGCTACTAAAAACATAGTGTAATAAAAAATTTCCAAGGAAGCTATCAAACAAACAATTAATAAACGTATAATAGGGATGGGTAACACATCATAAAAAACACATACAAGCAATAACGTGCCACCCTAAGCTTCAAAAGAACTAGTTTACTACTAAATCTTACCATCCTCCTAAAAGTCTTTAACCTCAATTATAGGTCTTCATAAGTTCCTATCCTTGACCATGTGAAGAGATCCTACCAAATTGACTCCTCCCAAATTCGCTTTGGCATGCCTCTACTCCTCCTCCCATCCACATTGAGAGTTTCCACGCTCCCAAGTTAGGTGCATAGTTTAGAATACATGAAACTGAGGTATAAAACATGAAATACATGAAATGAAGGTATAAAATCTAGAAATATATCAATACATGAATGGCTTTATTCGGTTTTCGACAAGGCCCGAACCCTTGATCTCGAGGGGAGCAACAACTTAACTCCAATGACTTTGCCAGTTATATAAACCCAATCCCCCACCCTAAAGTTGCACTAGTTTTAACGTTATTTTACTAATTTCGTGAAAATAACGTTAAAAACGACGGACGGTTAATCATGCATCATGTGGTGGCGTGGATAGCCAAAAGACAAAGGGGTACATGCACCGATTGGGTTTGTCCCGATTGCTAAGTGTTTTGTGCCTTATGTCCAAGGCTTGATACCAAACCACATCGAGCCGGGGGTCTCACTGGAAGCAGCCTCTCTATTCTTAGGGGTAGAGGTAAGGCTGTCTACATCTTACCCTCCTCAGACCCTACCTTAGCTTGGCTATAGGTGGGATTAACTGAGTATGATGATGATGATGATGACGTATCTATTCTATGAAATAATAATATTAAATCATCATTTTCCAACTTTCTTTCATATTTATTTAATATTTATTTTCTCTAACATTTTTTTTAGCTTTTCAACTTATCAAAAGTCATTTAATATTTTATTAGCTCAACCTCATGTACACGTATGTTTCTAACCTAATAATAAATAACAAAAAAACGAAACTTTTATAGTAAGTAAATAGTACATCAATGATAATTTTTAAACACGTATTTTGATATATGTATGTGTTAATCGGTTACATTATATTTATTCAACCCGTGTAATACAATCGTTTATTCAACATGCAATACACGTGTTTTTTAAAGATATAATTTTTTTATTATATAGTACATAAAATTACATTTATTTAACTCATGTAATAAATGAGGTTCTATTTTAGTTATGTAAAATATCACATCTATACATATACATCTAGCAAGAAAATAATTTACCAAAAATACACTGTTATATTTTTAAAATGATAATTTTAAATATTTTATTTACATTGCTTGAAATCAATCACAATAACTCCTTAAAAAATTAGAGATAAAAGGTTGTATAAAGTATTATCAAATGCAAATATCATTCAATTATGTTAGTTGGTTCAATCAAGTGGCGCAAATAAGATTCCATACATTAATTTCAATTTTAGTAGTACACAAGAAGATAATTTCAATTTCTAGTATAAAATACTAGCCGATTACCCTGGGAAGGTCCCGGGGTTGAAAATTTTAATATGATTTAATAAAAAATGATAAAAAAAAAAAAAGAAAACTCAAATCACGAAAAGAGTAAATAACTTAAACATAATCAATCTTAGTTAAAAAACATTTATTTAAAAAGTTAAAAAAATAAAAAGCATAAACCGTATTAAACATAATAAAGTATTAAAAGGATAACCTTCAACATATAATCATCTTCACGTAAATTAAAATATGTTACAATTTGATTAATGAATAACCTGAACACTTTGTGTTTTTTTCTGTATGAATATAACCCCACAAAAAATAGTTGTTTTTTTTTTCGTTTTTTTTTCGTTTTTATATAGCACTATGGTACTCGTTGGAAAGATAATAAAACGCTCGTTAATTTGGTGTAATTTTTTTATTTAAAAAATCTCGAATATAAAAGATATTTATGTTTAAAAATTGTGGGAGGAAGATAAGAGAGAAAATTTTAAATTTGTTTTTAAATTCTTTTTTCCTAAAATAACTCAATTTAATTTTAGTAATTGAGAATTAAGAGATAGAGAGATAAATTTAGAAAAATACTCAAAAACACCAAAAACACCAAAAACACTCAATTATTAAGCCACGTGGCACTCTCAATGGGCATATATGTTTTCTTTTATATATATATATAGATTAACATATGAAAATTACATACGCAAGAAGATAATGGGTTTTATTTGTTGCGTTGATTGTATGTATCTATCGTACTATTCCTATAAATTCCAGGTAATTTTTTATAAATTATAATTAAGCTACAAACGGTTTTTGCGTTTCTTATATTATAACCGTTAGGCTGGAACCAAAATTTCATATAAATCAAGAACCAAAAATTGAACCATATATTGTGTTACACGGTTTTACAGGTCAAGTCCAAGAATCCCACGGCAAAACTGTGAAATGCTCACCCTTAACTAGCTGTATCCCAGTAGTCAACATCCATTAGTTTTTTTTTTTTTTTTTTGAACGGCAAATTTCCTTCTCCTTGTGGGACTTGAACCCATAACCTCCCCTTAGGTGTTCCTAGAAGCTTTGCTTCTACCATTGGGCCACCAACCCCAATGGCAACATCCATTAGTTATACTTGTATTTTTTTTTCTATCATCATATAAAAAGTAATCTTCAAGTTTTCAATTAATCAAACAAATTAAAACGTTATAATCAGCCATCTTTAAAAGTGTATAGTTTGTTTCTATGCCAACTTTCTTTTTTCTAAGAATAACAAAAACTTGCAAGAGATAAATTATAACGATCAACTTCTTGTTTAAATATACTAGGGTACACCTCACCTGTATGTGTGCATTGATACAATGATACTTGATGCAATATGTCAACCATTGTGATTACGAAATTACAAGTATACTTTACATTTATACATTATCAAGACGTGCAAAAATATCAAAGTGCCTTTCAGCTTTGGCCGAATGATATATATTCAGGTGTTGAAAAAGTTTTTCTTTTTAATAGGTAAAGGTTCAAATACTGTGGTGGATAAAATGTGTAAATTTAGAAGTATATATAAAAAGTGTTGTGGCCTATGACTTTAGGAGTTCTACAAAACAAAAACAAAAAAAAAGGGGAATAATATTTTAAATTTTCTTAATTTTAAGGAAATAAATTATTTAGTCTTAAAATTAATTCTTTTTTATCCTAAAACCTCTAAACTCCATTTTAGTGAAACTCAAAAAACCAAGGGCACAACTGCAGTATAATTTGTCTATTTTGATTAGAATTATTTATATTTTTAATTCACTCACAACTTTTTTATTATTATTTTTCAAGAGTAAACTTTATTGCAACAACCACAAAGAAACATTGTCATCCTTATTCACAACCGTAGAAAAACACAGCCAAGGCAACACAAAGAAATTACATCAAATTATAAGAAACACTAATCCGACCACTGGATTTATTTATGTTTCGATCTATTCTTAAACTACAAGAAACATTAGGACTTGACATTATCAATAATGTCTTCGACCTTGATATCTTTGTTTAGAAATATTCTCATTTCGCGACTTTCATATCCACCATCAAGCAATAATCACAATACCATGAAGCCCTTCCTTCTATAGCCCCCAATCTACAATTATTTTTCTGCTCCAATAAATTCCTAACTAAAAACTGAAAATCGAAGGCACCTTACACAAGCCAACCGCTGCCCGCTAGTACCTTACCACACAACCGAAGGCACCCAACAAGTAGAAGAAAAGGTGATATGAGGTTTCGTCCCCTGACTCGCACAAGATGCAAGTTTGAGAGTCGATGTTCCTTCTGCTAAGCGATCCCAAAGTAAGAAGTCGATTCATTTTAGCCCCGTGTAAAAATATTGCACTTCTCTAGAACCCATTTACTTACACCACTCCCTATTACTCACACTCATTCTCTTTTGGTTTTTTGTGTCTACTTAATTTGGTTAGTGAAAACCATTACATGCATTAGTGAAAATGGTAAATGAAATCCACTAGTAGCTAAGTAACACCACTTTTTCGTCTTACCTCAGTTGTATTGTGAATCCTGAATTTACCGTGGCTAATCCATTTCAATGAGTCGCCAAATCTCACCTAACCTTGCTTTTAAAAAGCTAATAATTCTCTTAAATGAATGAATCAATATTTTAACTTTAAAGTAAACATTTGGAGTGGTTTAGACTAACTTTTTTTTTCTTCTGTTACACCATTTGTTTTAGATTTCAGGTCGCTGCTAATTTTTTTCGTTTTATGTTCCTCTTGTTTTCTTAACATTCTGCTTGCCCCGGTTTTCGGAATAAAAAAGAGATGTAAAAAACTTCAAAAGTACATAAAATACTGGATGATGTTCATGATTTTAATTTTTACAATACTGTCTGAAAGAGAAATAATAATAATATTGTGTAACGGGCCCGAAACTACTATAAAAACCTCAGTAATGAATCTTGGTTTGTTTATCACCTATTAAAATGAATGTTAAAAAAAAAAAACAATAGCAAGAATTTCCGGACAATTTTCGCGGTTCTCTACTTAAATCCTCTACAAAAAAAACATCTACAGTGAAGAACAAGCATGTTATGTGGAACTAAAAAACTCAAAACTATATAAGTCCCAGTACCTAAAATGAGATTAAAGGATTTACCAAGCGGAAACCAAGAAATCGTTATGGATTGTCATCTGAGTCGTTTCAGAATCTCTTCATTTAGAAGTTTTGTTAGTCCTTGTTGATTGCTAGTTGAACCATCATTGCTCAAAACACTCAAAAATGTGCTCAACTCCTCCAAATTCGCCTTTTTTAACAAGCCCGAGATCATAGGATCACTGACTGTAGTCGAACCGTTGTTTTTAGTGGCATCTGGAATGTTTAGTTCCTGAATCTTTAATGAGTGTATGGGGTGTGATTCCCAATACTCGGTGCATACCTGATTCCTATCCACCGACTGTATACCCTATGAAATGTGAAATCTTGTTAAGATGCGTTTTGCTATATAAATTTCTAGAAGCGGAATCTGTATACCCAAGCACTAAAAAACTGACTGTTGTGCAAGTCTACCTGCAAAATTGAAGGCGAGGAAAAACCAAACATTTCCATGCCATCCAGACTCCCGGGTGGCTGCAAAGGAGGAAGATTTGACTTCTTCAACTTATGTTGCTTTGAAATCTCATGATTAACTCTCTCCCTAACCATTTCCCAACATTTTAATGCTGATAAATGAATAAATACTTCACTTGGATCCTTCTCCAATGAAACCTAGGGAAAAACAAGTATGCTTTTAATTTTTTTTCCATCATGAAGTCGCTGTCATAAATCATAATGCGTCCTATAACATAAGACGTTTTCTGTTTACCATAAAAAGAGGTCTATTCTTTCCCACATCAACAATTTCTGATATGTAGTAGCACGTATCCGTGGGGTCTAAAACGTTTATATACTTAACCCGACTCCTAAAACCTGCAACAAGGAAGAATACTCAAACTCGCATACTTATGGAACACAACAATAGCTATAGATGGTACAAAGTGCTACAGTGTGATCAGTGATGTATATTTTGCTATACCTTTAGGGTAAATGGCACGGCTGTCGCACCATAACTTTCCCGATTGAACCACACCAAACTCAAGCGGCTCAACATTGCAGTTTATCCGTCTGACAACTTTTGCAATTCGAGGACCTTTTTGTCTCTTGAGTCTATCCGGGTTGGTTTCTGTGTTGTTTCCCGATTTTGAATTTGCATATAAACCAATAATTATAGTTTTGTCCTTATTTTCAGATACGTGTTGCAGCATCCCTCCTGCATTTCCCCCACTTAAGTTGCTAGACTCTTTCGTAATCAATAAATCTTGTGATTTGTTAGAACCTGTATTTTTTGATGGAGCGCTATGGCAAGAAGGGTTTTCCGCATGGGACTTAGGTACAACTTTTTTCACTTGATCTTCACTTCGGGTGGCTTGATTAAGTGGTTTTGATGAGTCATCACCCTCATCATCACTAAGCAGTACAACATCTGCGTGTAAAGATTCATGTGACATTGACGAAATTTTTGGTTTCAAGAAATCTTGGCCCGTTTCTTGTCCCTTTTGCTCTTTGGTTGGTAATTCAGAAACTGAACACTGTTTGCTATCCTTAGATACATGGGAAGACAGAGAAAGTCCAAGATCAAGTTTTGCCCATCTGTAAATAGCACTCAATTTTCCCTCCAAAGCTTCAACCAAAATAGCTAAGTCTTTGATATCATAACGTAGAAGGAAAAACTTTGCACCCACAGCACAAGAACAAAACTGTTTTGCATGATTTAAGCACGAATATTTATCCGGTGAACAATGGCGGCAACCTGCAGCCGATAGATGCAAGTCAAAATAGCAAACACTGCATTCTCTCTCATTTTCAGCATCAAAATTTGCCCCCATTTTCAACGCAGGTGATGTGTTGCAAAGGAAATCCCTCCTCACACGCTCAATTTCCACACGTGCCTACCAATACCCAAAAAAATAAACATCATTAAAAAAAACAATGTTTATTAGTTTGACTTACTGCCGACAAAAAATTTCTTTAGTATCTTTTTTAATTACCTTAAGTGTTTGAGATAGGATCCCATCTTTCCCACAAACGTCCTTCCATCTTAAGTTATCGGGTGTGTTTTTTCTGAGCAAACTCATTTCCCATTGAGCTTTTACAGCATCTCTTGCAGCTCCAAGCAACAATTTATCATGAGAAATTGAAGTTTTGCGGGCCTGCTCACGATACAATTCAATGGCATTATGACCATGAGGTAACCAATCAACGGGTGCCACATTCACAGCCTCTGCGCAGTTGAATCCACAGTTGAACCCTGAATGATATGCTCTGGGAAATGTCAGAATGAATTCCCCTGGATTCTGAGTGCACCGATAAACAGGAACTCCTTCGGATTTTAATATTGATGGTGAAAGTTGGGTGACCTGAAAAGATAACAAGTTCATTTACACATAAACTTCTCAATAGCCAAATTCCAAAACGCATAATTCAATAATCATATCAAACGACATTTCTCACCAATTTGTGAAGCAAGTCAGGTTGTTCAGCAAAAAGATTAGGTAAATGTTTTCTCATTGCTGCTTCCAATTTAATGGCGTCTTTTCCGGGTACAGCATACCACATTTTTGGAGCACCAAAATGCATGTAATTCATTGAATATAAGTGATGATCTTCAACATGCTGTAAATAAAATAAGATTTGAGTAAAAAGTTATTACATGAACAACAATTAAATATTGTAACATTCATTTGCAAATAGAAGTTTAAAAAAAAATAGAAAGCAAATCTACTCACCCAACAGAAAGATGAAAAGCACATTCCAATGTACAACCATGGCACAAGAACACCAGATATATCACTGCTCTCATAAGAGAGAAGTGACCCTGGAAGCCTTGGGAAGTTATTCAAATTCCAACCTGATCTAATGTACTTTTCATCTGACTCTGACACCTGGCAAGCCTCTTTTGGAAACCCGCTGCCAAATGTACCTGTTTCCAAGTCAGCACCATAAAGCACCTGCATTGTCACAAGGCGAGCTGTATCAAACCACGCGATCTAATAGTGCATCATTAACTTCAGCCAATTTCACAGATATATTCATCACCTTTCTACAATTAACAACTCTAATAAAAACCTAGCTACAAATTTGAATGTCCAATTATACAACGGAGAATGAGTATGCGAGCAAGAGGATAATAGTTCAAAACACGACATTTAGAGTGGATCGCCCACAAACGCTTATTAAAATTTTAATGAAGTATTAATGTGTTCTATATGATTACCAGGACTATATCATTCCAATATTAATCCAGACTTTCTTTATAATAAAGTAAATTTAGAGGTTTTATGCCTTTTAAGTAGATTTCAGATCACTTTCAGCTCATTTGACTCGTCTCTTTTTATTTAAATATTTTATCTTAAGCAGTTAGACATGATAAAACCTAACCCAAAAAACCAGTTAATGTTTGTCCTTTTGGTAATCGAGCCAAAAACAGGTTTTTCGCAAGATACCTCAATTTCTTCAGTAGGGCTCTCTACCATACGCCAATATTCACCCTCTATGTTTTCTAAAGAAGGATCCCACAGATCTTTCATAACTGAGTCATCAGTAGCTTTTTCATTTCTTTGAAAATATTGGTTCTTGAAATCATCAGCATACTTATGAAACTCTTTAAGTGTGAACTGTGGACCAGGTTCAAAACCAAAACCAGGTACAGGAGCCATCAAATCGACCGGAGCTCCAGTGTCTGGCCCATGGGTCTTTAGATCTAACCCTACTTTCATGCATTTTCTCCTTTTGCTTTTCTTATAACAATTAGGTCTCAATATTTGGTTCAATGAATCCCGGTTTTGTAGTTTGTCAACCCTTTGAACACGAGTAGCAAATGCCGAATTTTCCCATACATTCTTTTCCTTAAGAGGACATGGAGGTTTCCATGATGAAGGTGGTACAACACGACAAATGCCATATGCTTCGGCTTTATCACGTATGCTTGCAATGTACTTTAGGGTGTCTTCAAACTCCTGAAAAGTGAAAACCAATCAAATTAATTCACTGAATTATGTTATAATGATTAATAAATAACCATAATTAAATAATCAGCTCAAATATAACAATTTATGATTACCTCTTCAGTAGGGTAAAATACAGGAGCCTCGAGAAGATCAGGCCTCCGGGCTTTTTCTGGATGCCATCTTGCAATAACCTGGAAACAAAAGTTCTAAAAATGAGTACAAAAAATGCAATAATAAAAACTCCAAATTACAAGGCCTAACAAATTAAATAACCTTTTGGCAGTTACTACATTCTTCGCATCCACGCATGACCCCCTTAGAAATTCCAGTGCTTGAAGTTTGGTTCTGAATCAATACCTTATGTCAAACCATATTATACAGACAATATGAAATGTGAATACGGCCAGTAAAGCAGAACTTAAAGACTAAACCTGCTCAGATTCAGACTCATCTCCTGAACTGCCATAATTAATTTCAGGTCTGGGCCTAACGGACCTTTTAGTCTTTTCTTCCTCATTGGGCTCGACCCTTGATTCCTTCTTGACCGGTTGCGGTTCAGGAGCACTTGTGGAAACAGAGCAACTAGACCCAACAGACCTCTTAGTCTTTTCATCATCATTGGACTTGACCCTTGCTTCCTTCTTGACCACTTGCAGTTCAGACGCACTTGTGGAAACAGAGCAACTAGACCCAACTTTGCTATCATCGAGCCTTTTCAGAGAAAAGGCTGCAATCGACTCAAACCCTGGTGGAATTGCAGGAATGTCCATGTTCTCTTCTTTGACATGATGTCTGATGAGTTCAGTCCCCATTGTATAATAAACACTTCACAAAATCAATAATTCCCTGATAGTCGGCGAGTAAACTGTCTGCATTGTAATCAGGTATAAGAAAGAGTCGTATATTTTACTAGTTCTAAATAATTAAGATTTTATAATGCATCTTCTTTGAACATCATGGTTTTGTAAGCACATTAGTTGTATTTTAGGTACTCAATAACTTTACAAATACAATTACACTTCATTTATCACGATAACATTCAAACATCATCCATTGAGGGATCATAAGGGGCCATTAGTGACAGCAAAAGTAATCTTTCAAAAGAGGATTTGATCCTGAAATTTTTTGCATGACGGGGTACCCACACTATGCATGCATCACAAAGGGGTACGTTCTTTGTATTGTTTCACAAGGGTCAAGGGTGGTCGTCGCCGTTGGTAGGGGCGACCTCATGACCTTAAACAGTACGCACTAGCCTAGTAAGAAGGCGAGTACGAGGTAGCAGAAAATCGCCACCGGGAAGGGCGAATTCTCCACGTTTTTCTGAGAAATCGCCAATCTAGCGACTTCTCCGTGCTTTCCTGAGAGATCGCCAATAAAGTGGCGATTTCTCCCCTGCTAGTACTCCCCTTCCGACTAGGCCACGACACCTTATTTAAGGTCAAGAGGTCCCCCCTACCAACGATGACGGCGTTGGAGAGAATTGTCCCCCTTGTGATGCATGCAAAAGATGAGGATTTATCACACCGATAAACGAGGACCGCATGCAGTTCAATCCCAGATGTTGATCATACTCTAAACATCAACAACCAAAAACAGATATTTATAATCATAAACCAATTTACAAATAAATAATCAATTGAGAATGAATAAAAAGCAATAGATCTGATCTAACATGACCTAACCTGATTCCAAACTTAACCCCTAAAAACATCAATCAATCAATTTAGGATTACATAACAATAATTGACTCAGAGCAAAAAAAAGAATAAAGTGTTGACTTGGTCAAAATCCCTAAAAAACACAAGGAAACAAAATTTATCATGAGAAATCACAATCAAATCACATGAACACAACATAACAATTAGATGTTGCAGAAAAACTAATTAATACCCAAAAATTAAAAACAAACAAGCATCTGTCTGAATTATGAACAAACATACCCTATAGATAAAATAAGTTTCAATACCTGAATAGAATTAAAAATATGGGATGAAATTAAGAACAGAAAAAGGTAGGAAAATCTGAGGTAGTTTGGTTAGAATATTAATTTTTTTAGGGGAAAAAATGAAAATATTTATTTTTTATTTTTTACAAAGGTTCTGGCCTGGTCCAACCAACTCAAAGTATTGTAGGGAAGGTTTTAATTAATTAGATGTTTAATCACCGTTTTATTATTATTATTATTAAATTTATTATTATTGTGTTAGTAGAGGAGGGCCTGGATTGGATTGGATTTGTTTGTTGATTCACGAAAACGCTTATGTATATCAGGGTAAAAGTTGGGAGAAATAATAGTAGATAATAGTATGATTCAACTTGTTTTTATTGGAGTAGTTTTTTAGTATATTTAATGTTTGGTTAAAAATTTATTGCAAAGAAAACGCATGCGATTGACGCGTGAGACACGCAGCCGTGGAATTTTAAGACACCAATTTATGTGATAATAATAATAGCCGTGTGCTATACCACGGGTATGTATAGTTTGAGAATAGATATTTATGAATGGATTTTCGTATTTGTAAGGGTGGACGAGGCGTATTAGAATTGGGCATGGGTATCCCCATATCAGTACGGTAACATCGCCGGCACCCGTGCTGGTAGGGGTCCCGTGAATCGTTTGCTGGTTCTAGTTAACGAGCTGGTAACCATTAATAATAATTGCAACGGTCGATTTTCAGTATTTATTTTATTACTTTTTTGACCGTTTGAATGAGTTTAATATAAAACGGTAACAATTTTTTGACCGTTAATTTAATATAAAACCAAATCCAAATCCAATCCCCCCCCCCCCCCCACACACACACACTAAACCGTTGATCAAAATATTATCAATTTTCCATCTTCAAGTTGATCACAAATGACAAACAAAAACTCAAATCCAAATCCAATCTCGCCCCCACTAAATCGTGTGCGACCACCAATCTGGAACTTGGAGGATGAACTCGCCTTGGTAAATAGCTATATTGCTATTCAAGAGCAAGGACCCGAGCGAAGGCAAAGTTTTTGGAAAGCGTTTGTCACAAGATTCAATGAACAAATGGGTGAAAACAATCGTTCAACGGACGCGATATATGAAAAGTTTGTATCTTTAAAGTCGAATTGCGCAGTATTTTAACAATTATTCGTTAATGCGATGAATGACAATCCGGCCTTAAACGAAGATGAATTGATTGAAGAAGCCCGTAACCAATACCGAAACATACACAATGATAACTACCCGAGGGTCGAGGTTTGGAGAGCTATGAGATGACGTTTTATAATATAGCCGTGTTTCTACTATTTATTTATGTTTTTAAATAATGGTTTGATGTCATGTATTGATGTTATTTTATGGAATATTATGTAAAAAAAATTTATTTAGTTTAATAATATGTTTAATTAATGTTTCTTTAAAAAATAATAAAATATAAAGATTTCAGTGAAGTGAATCAGTTAAGTGCTACCTTCAAAAAAGTGTCTCAGTGAAGTGATGTGGCGGTGCATAATTGGTTAAAATCAGTTAAGTAAAAATTGAATTCTAGTTGCGCCCCTTTAGGCTTAATGGGTTACCTTAGAATTTGTCAAACAAAAACATGATTAAGGTTTTGGGGTAAGGTTGTTCTACACAGTGTAATAAAAATGAGAAGGGTGAGAATGATACAAAAAACACAATAGAACATGAAATATGACACAATGAGCCAAAAAATATAACACAATGCCGAAAAATATAACACAATGCTGAAGAAAAAAAACACAATGAATTGAAAAAATGACACAATGACGAAAATAAGAAAAAGACACAATGCTACATAAAAGACACAATGAAATAACGTATATTCTAAAAACTATAAGCTAAAACCCCAAAAAACGAAGACCTAAAAACTAACATCGTAGGGTTCGATGAAACGGTTCCAATGCCGCTTGAATGAGTTCAATCGAAGTCCGTTTGATACCCTTCCTACGACTTCGTATTTTTTTCACTGTCTATTTGATCCTAACCCTAAGGTTTTGATCATACGTATATTTGTACTCAATTTTAGTTATTTCAATGGTTTCTTCAATTCTTTACTTTTTTTAAGGTTCCACATTCAACCTCACAATCTATATATATACGAGTTCTGACAAAAAAAGGAGCAAGAGTTTTTTTTTTTTTTTCATATAAAAGTTGTTCATCTTAAATTGCTTATTTAACTTGAACGAGTTAACGAGTGAAGTCATTGTGGCTTTTTAACGAACCATCTTGACTCTTTAATCTGTTAGCTCCAACGACTTTTTCTAGCTATTTTTGTGGGTGAAGTTTTTGAAAGATCTGATCCAAACGTACTAATAATAACAATGATAATAATAATAATAATTAATGTTTGATGCATGTCGGGTTAGATTACGTTATCCTAAAAATCATTGATGACGCCCGCCATATCGCGCGACTAACCCACTAGTCAATCTCCAACAAAGAAGGACCATCTATGAGAAAAACGAAAGTTTAAGTATGTAAGTGTAACATTTCGTCATGACCACAGTGATTTCCGAAGCCGGACGTTGGTACCGGAACAACAGATCTAAAAGACTAAGGCCCTGTTTGGTTCACCTCTGAATGATTCATTCAGAGGCAACCTCTGATTCGGTCAGAGGTTGGTGATGTTTGGTTGCGAAAAACCCAACCTCTGAATCGTTACCATTCAGTCTGTATCATTCAGCTATAGAACATTGCTGAATGAAAAAAAGACTCCCAAGCCCTCACCTCTGAACAGCCCTTCACCTTCACCTTCACCTTCACTCCTCCCTGCAGCCACCTCCTCTCCTTCCTGTCGCCACCTCCTCTGCTCCTTCTTCCCGGACCGTCGCCGGCCCTACCTCTTTCCTTCTTCCCGGACCGTCGCCGGCCTACCTGAAAACCCCCAAGGTTTATGATCCCCCTTGAAGAAAATGATAAATTGATGGTGATGATGTGTCTGGGTTTTGTGAAAAGAAAAAAAAAAGAAAAGAAAAAGGAGCGTGATGTTGACGAGAAAAAGAATGGTGGATGGTTGAGACTTTGGGGAAGGAGACAAGTGGGGTAGATAAAATAGTCAGGAAGAAAAAATATAAGTAGGTGAGGTGGGGTGGGGTAAAATAGTCATTTTACATTTTATTCAGATGTTTAACCAAACATCAGTTTACGGGTTCAGCACTTACTGGTTCAGAGCCTCTTAACCATTCAGGCCTCTTACTGGTTCAGCACTTACTGCCTAAAACCCTATAAACCACGTTGGTTCTACTCACCACCGTCGTGTAACCCTAACGCAACCCTCAAACCCTAATTAATCTGTAAAACAATGAGGAGAGCTTCTATTCTAGCCTCTTCATCTGCTCTTTTCAGAACCCTTCTATCATCATCATCATCATCATCTACCAAACAACAACATTACACCAGGCTCTTCCAGTCCCCCTCCTTTTACATCACTGATTCTTCTAATAGATGTTTTTCATCATCCAGATTTCCAGGTGGTGGTGGTGGTACTAGGTTTTCTCTGTCATTAACTGGTCTTCTCGCCGCTACTGTCGCTGTTGGTGGCTCGTCACTGCTGGTGGAAGAAGGTGCTTATGCTAAAGAAGTTGTTAAACCTGATCTGTTCCCTAAGGATGTTGTGCTGTACCAGTACGAAGCTTGTCCCTTCTGTAACAAAGTTAAAGGTATTGTTTTCGTCTCCAATTTTTTTATTGTATAGTTATTAGAATAAGGTAAACAGACAGTTTTAGTCTCAAGTTTGTTATATGGACGTTATGAATTGAAGCCGAGTCGGTAGGTACCAAGGATTTAAGTGCGAGCCAAAACTTAAAGGTCTTTAGGCCCTTACGAATTATATATACTATTTTTTAAAATAGAGCAAAAATATAGTATTAGAATGACATACCAAAAGGTTTTAAGTTTTTATAGAGAGGCCCAATATGTTTCTCGGTTTCATATTTTTTTAAAATATGTAAATAAAAATTTAGGCCCCCGAGAAAAACGACTTGAGCTGGCCCGCCCTGAATTGAAGTATTAATGATACCGTTCTGTGATTGATGTATATTGTGTATTAAACTTGGTTTTAAAATGCGTGCATAATGCGTGATGAGATCGCATCAGGTGATGCGATGTGCAGCTATTACGTGGTGCGAGGATGATGCGCTCTAAATTGTATAATGCGCCCCTGATGCGCTCGCATAATGCGCCTTGATGCGTACATTTTTGTAAAACCGACCACTATAGAGTAAAATTGTACAATGAGCTAGTAGAATGTGCTTAATAATGAGCTGATGAAGTTGTTAACTATGTTCCTACATAGATTACTTGTACCTTTTGCACAGGCTACGTGTACACATAAGGGTTCAAGGCTTATTTTGGTTATATTGACCTTTTTTCATGGTACTAAAGCTATTTTCTTATATTTATTTATTTATTTTAATCTCTAAATTTTTAGTGTTTAAATTCAACAAATTAAAATGTTATCTATATAAAAAATTTTAAATAACAAAAGCGTTGTATATGTGATGCGCGCGCATCGCGCAACGGCTTTTGGGATCAAAACGCATTAGAGCGAATCGCACATTTTAAAACCAAGGTATTAAATAAGTAAATAACCGTGAAACGAGATCTCAGATTACAATGAAAAGGTTAATGATAAAGCTAACAAAATAATGATAAAGTTAGCTGATTAATGATAATGATAAAACATTAGTAGTTGTCGAGAAAATGGTAACTAACGGACAAAGTTAAATATGGCTAGGAAGTGTGAATTTTAGTTCATTAGTTGCCTTTCGTGTTGCTTTTTCAGCATTTCTGGATTACTATGATGTACCTTACAAAGTAGTGGAGGTGAACCCATTTAGTAAGAAGGAAATTAAATGGTCAGAGTATAAGAAGGTGCCTATATTGATGGTGGATGGTGAACCACTGGTTGATTCATCAGGTATTTTCGTCGTATTAGTTAAAGTGAACTGCGGTTCTTCTTTAGTATGTGAATTTGAATTAGTTGTGTTGCTAATTGTCATTTAGTCAGTTAGTTGATATGTCCTTTGAAGACACAATGAGTCTTTCTTGCAGCTATTATTGATCAGATGGGGAACAAGATCATTTCTGTTAAAGCTTCATCGGTGGTTTCTAATGATGATGAGGAGAACAAGTGGCGCAGGTTTTTTCTTCTTCTCTATCTATTATTCTTGAACCATTTGGCAACTATATTATGTTAATGGACTATTTATAAGTGTCTATGGTGCTAAAGCATAGTGGGATTATGTAGGTGGGTTGATGATCATTTGGTGCATATGCTATCGCCAAACATCTACAGGAACACTACTGAGGCTTTGGAATCCTTTGACTATATTGCTAACAATGGTAAGCTATATATTTGTTTTATTGCTGGCACATGTATGTTGCATTTTTTATTGACATGTGAATCATGTGTCTTATCATCATCATACTTAGTTAATCTCACCAATAGCAAAGCTAAGGTAGGGTCTAAGGAGGGTAAGATGTCGACAACCTTATCTCTACCCCGTAGGAATAGAGAGGTTGCTTCCAGTGAGACCCTCGACTCGATAGTAGTTTTGCATAAAGCTTTGGACATAGGGCACATAACACTTAGCAATCGGGACAAGCCCAATTGGTGCATGTATCCCCTTGTCTTATAATAAGCGGATGTGTTTCTTGTTGTAGTTAAATGTGTACTAAGTTCATATATTTAAGACCTTTTGAGATTACACAGGCTATGCAAGTATGCATGTTAATTACATTACATATTTTCACATTTTTATTCTAGCACAATCTGTTTGTGGTTACTGGCTAGTAGTCAATCAATGTCACAAGGCTCTATGATTTTCCATGGGATGGACTACAATAAGGTTCTCAGTTTGATAATGATACCAAATAAACCAGAGAACACTAAACTGAATGAAAAAAATGGCTGTGATACATTTGGAGATTAGATAACAGATTAACAGGAACTATCATGGTTAGCTTGAAGGGTGTTGCCATATAGTTTTAGCTAATAATTATGTTTCTACTATCAATCACTACCTTTGGGACTATATTCAATATGATTATGATCATAAATAAATGTGTCATTTACGTATACTTTATTGGGACTATATTCAATATGATTATGATCATAAATGTGATGTCCTGCTTTTGTACTTTTAGGTAATTTCAGTTTCTATGAGAAGTATTCAGTGAAGTATGCTGGGGCTGCTGCAATGTATTTTGTGTCCAAGAAACTAAAGAAAAAGTATAACATTACTGATGAAAGAGCAGCCTTGTATGATGCTGCCGAAACATGGGTTGATGCACTTGATGGCAGAGACTTCCTAGGTCGGTTTTCTTGATGATCATTATAATTTTTTTTTTCATTGAAGTTAACATTTTGCTTATTATTAATTCGCCAGGGGGTTCCAAGCCTAATTTGGCAGATCTTGCTGTTTTTGGGGTGTTGAGACCCATTCGGCAATTAAAGTCGGGTAAGGATATGGTGGAGCACACCAGAATTGGTGATTGGTACTCCAGAATGGAGTCTGCAGTTGGAGAATCTTCAAGAATAAAGGCATGAATTCTTTGTTGCATACAAGTCAGAGGTCAAACCTAAACATGGGAAGGATAACAACAGGCAAGAACTGGACTTATTCAAACATCCTTGATTAAATTCATAGCATGAAATATATAACAAAGCGACTGCTTTAGTTCTAAAGATGGACCACTGCTAACAATACAATAACATAGCTCATTTTGTTTGATCTGCACGGGCGATGCTTACCTGGTGTGATCACTTCGCTTTCTTGAATGGGATGCAATTTGCAGTAAATCATTCTCGTTATAACTTTATCATTCATGGAACGGATTCACTACACCCCACATATAAGAATAAACCATTGTTAGTATTGTTTGTTTTTTATTCTCTAGGGTTTACCTTTTATAATTAATTTATCAACAATTCCATCAGCATATTATTAAATGAGGGCGTTTTGCCTGCGTGTGGCGGGTGGGTACAACAACATTCTTTTTTTATGAATGAATGAAATCGAAATGATCCATTGGAGTTTACCATCTTCATTGCCCCACTTCTGTTGGTCAAATTACATCTTAGCATTTTGGCTTCGTCAGTGGATAAGCTGTGCGATCATGCAAACATCCTCACGTTGATCCTTGTTGGCAATCTTGGGCTCGATGAGGACCCTCTCTTAAGGCTGAACGAGTCTTTGTTTTTCCTGATCGATCCTCCTATATTTGGAGGTGCACCTTATATGGCTAGTCTTTTGATCTCTTGACTTAGATGACTCTCTCTGCCCTTCGCTTTGACAATCACCAGTACAGGTCATGAACACATTGTCACTTCGACTTTAGTCCATGCTTGCAAGCCATCAATAAATGTAAAATGCTAGGAAAAAAAAATCCTAGATCTTATGGACATGGGTTGTAAGTTCCTTAATAAAATATTTCGTGGCGGACCTAGAATGCTTGAATTTACACTTGGTTTCTCTGGTAAATTTGGGAAGCCGACTCTGAGATGTGAAACATAACTTTACTCATGTATTTACCCATGATGATAGATATATAATGCAAAAGCAAAAGTCGGCCCAGACAGAAATAGGTTACACATAATAAATTTAATAATGCATGCTAGTAATCCGTTGGTACTTACTATTTAGATAAGCACTCAAGGATGTGGGTCCATTAACCACTGGTAATAACTTGATAGGATTCTTACCTTGTGGCCTTATCAAAGAGGGGTACGTTCGTGGATTTCCAGGTGTGCACGCTATGTAGAGTGAAAGAAGAGACGTCCGATCATTTGTTGGTTCGCTACCCTTTTGCCAAAAGCATTTGGACAGGGATAAGTAGGTGGTGCCGCTTCTAACCCTTCCTAGCATTTAAATCGTCCTTGTTATGATCATTTGACATCTCTATCGTCGTAACCATTGATTTGCCTTGATGAAGGGTCTGTTCCATTTCCAGTTTCCTACATTGTTAATTTTAACTCTATATACATTAATTTTAGACTTTCAACTTATACAAGTTTAATAACTACGCACGTGTTGATAGGGACTAAATGGGTGTTTACCACAAGCTATTTGATAAAAGTTAAGTAGGGTAACACCCCGTATATCACAATTAGAACTTACAAGTTGAGGCCTTGAAGGTCAAAAACAGTTATATCATATATGATGGTAGTGGTTCTGATACGTGCCGAGTTCCACTTCACGTCAACCATGCACATCCATGTTGCCATCAACACCCATGTCATGCATAGTTGGCTACTGTAGTTGGTTATTATTTTATTTATGCATCTAGAATAGTGGGTTACTTTCTTATTATTATTATATTGTTCAACACACAAAAAACCGTCATTTTTGACGGTTGCAACCGCTTTTACCCTTATCTCCACCGTCAGATCAAAACGGTTATTGCTGAGAATAAATCTTGACCACAATAAGTAGGTGGTTTCTTCACAAATTTGGCAGTTTGTTTTTTTAAGGAGTAGTTTCTAGGTGGTTTCCATCTCCTACTATTTCTCCTGATTTCTTGCCACTACACCTTAACTGCTTTTATCCTACTATTTCTCCTGAATCCAACACCCACTCAACCTTAAACTTATCACCACCTACTTCTTCTCCTCTCCGGTTTGAAAACAATAAACAGAGAGAGGGGAACAAAATCAAAGTTACAACAATGAAACAACTCTTCATCACATTCCCTCATACTCAAACCATGGTTCCTGCCACCACCATTACGAACCTCGAGTAAGTACCCTACCACTGTGTTCACTACATTGAATTCCATAGCTCTGTTACTAAATCTATTTTTTTTCTCTTGCCATCGTGTTCATGAGGAGGAGTTCGGAGATTCATGGCAACCATCGCACTTGTCAGTTTATACATAAATCTCCCCCATCTTCACCTCTGCCTAAATTGAGTTCTGTCGTCTTCATACGGTACTCTCAAATATCAAACCAAAGTTGTCTCCCTCTATGATGGAGGCCAGCCATGTTGTCGATGAACAGAGGAGGCATGATGGTTGGCCCTATTATTTCAGTTGATTTCGTATTTGAGGCGAGATGGTCGGTCGATATGGACACCACTGATCAATAAAGGTATTACATTCTCTCGCAATAGTCCTCGAAGAAGACACTTTTTTTCCACTATTGATATGATCATAAACACTGACATGGGGATTTTAGTTGGGGTATATATATTATATATATTCTATGCCTATCTGATCGCTTACTCTCCACAAGCACATCACTCCAGGGTATAATGAAATTAGAGGTTTCTTGATCTAAATTTTCATTGTTAAGAGTCTGATGTTTATTTTTATGTGGGGTAGATTAATTGGATTAGTTGAAGCTACTATTTTATTGAGTGCAACATCTACACAAGATCTTGAGGTTTTATTTTTTTTATCTAACTTTTATTTTTTTGTTTCACAATGGTATTACTTCTTGAAGGTAAGGTATTTTATTTGAAGATTGTTGTAGATAGTTTGTGATTATGATCTTTTTTGTGTGTGTTGAAGAATTTTTGCTCTCCTTGTTCTTCTCCTTCCTTTTTGATTCTGAATTGAAAGAAAAAAACTCTGAACACCCATCCCCCTCCCCCCTTTTCTTTCATTTTCCTTTCTTTTCCTTTCGTTCGTTGAATGAGACTCGGGAAGCGAGGAGACCTTAGGGGGCAGTTGATGGTTGAGATGTAAATTATTTAAGTTTGAAAATTGAAAAAGATAAATGTTGAAAGTTCCATACTCATGAACTGATGATGGCAGACACAAACTATTTTCTAGGACGTACATGTTCAGTTTCCTTTATAGTCATCAGTTCGGAAAGCGAATCTATAGACCACAAGGGTGCATGCTTAGTACTTTATAGTTCTCAGCATTTCAACATATGTTTTTTTAAGTTTTTAGGCACTCTTTGCATGATCTACTAGAAAAATGAGTTGAAGGATTTTAAAAAGGATCACCAAACCTACGGCTGTAGCATTTGAATCAAGTTGATGATGTTCTTCACTTCTTATTCTCATATTGAAGCCTTAAAATTTAAAAACCTTTTGTTTCAAAGTTTAAATATATTATTTACGTCAGTAGATCAGTTATAGTTTTATGGTTAACAACACTTGCCATTTGTAAATAATAAATTATTATCAGGGACCTCTATTAGTTTCAAAATTTTGGCCAATAACTGATATGTTTATGCTTTATGCTGTCTGTGATTATTTTTGTCTTTCTGATCGTGTGGAATTCGTAGGAAATCCAGATGTCGTTAACAGGTGGAAAAAGGAAATGGAAACGTTGGTTGGAAGAGTTAAGGGCGTGAGACAAAACTTGTGCCATAATTTCTCTGCAAAGGACAAGAGTGGAAAAGATTGGTCTTTTATTGTTAAGTAGATTGACATGTTTTCTTTTACCCGTCTCAACATAGCTCAGGTACTAATTTTTGACCAAAATGTTGCAACATATTGATTGGAAAATGTGTTGCAGGTGGAAAGATAGGCGGGTTGATAAGGCTAAAACAAAGAAGGACAAAGCCTCAACTAAGGATCCTGGTGCTCCTAAACGTCATCCGTCTGCTTTCTTCGTCTTCATGTAACTACTAACTTAATTCATCATTCATGCTTCCAGATCTCAATAGATCCATTTATTAATTGTTTTTATAATAACTCATGGTTCGTTTTCTCATATCATAGGGAGCAATTCAGGAAGGATTTCAAGGAAAACTTTCCTGACAGCAAATCAATCGTTGCAGTACGTTTTATAAATTCATTTAACCAATAACTTCTATATTATCTGTTCACTGTTCAGTCACTAATGAGTTTTTAAACAAGTTAATATTAATTACAGGTTGCTAAGGAAGGAGGAGTTAAGTGGATGTCTATGTCCGAAATCGTAAGATCTGTTAACGAAATCGAATAATATTATCGGATCTATTCTTCTAGACGTTTCATCAGTTGGAGTGCATGTTTTATGTTTAATTTTGTTTAATGCGTTAACTATTTTGTGTGTAGGAGAAAGCTCCTTATGTAGCAATAGCAGGCCAAGAAGAAAGTGGAGTATGGAATTGCTGTGAAGCAGCACAATGATGATCTCATAATAATTACTATTTCTCAAATTTTTAACAAATTGTTTATTAATTTTTATTAACATTTTGATCTCTAACATTTTCTCAACCTTATCGGTTATGTGATATGTAAATAATTAGAGTGAAAAAGAGAAGTCTACATCTACTTCGAAATCGTCATCGGAGATTAGTGATGATGTTGAGTAGGAAGCTACTTCTTAGGTATAGTTCTAAACAAACCGATGGTTCGATAGATTTAATCTTCAACTTACTTTAGTTATGACTCATGAGTTATAATTTCTTTCCTCTTTGATATTTTCTTTTTGCAGATTGGTGAAACTGTTTGTTTACAACACAACTGGAAGTATTGAAGCAGATATTATGGTAGTAGTATTAAAGCAGATGTTGTGGTAGTATTAAATCAAATGTTTTGGTAGTAGTGAAGTAGATATTATGGTAGTATTGAAGCAGATGTTAGACCTCTCGGTGTGGATCCGGCATACGCAAGGCATAGGCAAGTCAAGGTGTTGCCGGGCCGGGCAACACCGCCCCCCCTTGGGCCGGCATGGGAAGCACGGCAGCAGCATGATTGTGAAGCCGGGCCATTTGTTTGTGTTGGGAATGATTTCTAGCCGTTGGTGATGGGCCTCCTCCACACCCCTAGGAGCATCATCCCCATGATTGTCCTGGCCCACGCTTACGTGGTAGGTGAGGTGGAGGCAAGTCATGGATGATGGGCCTAAACCACACCCAAGGGTCTTATGGTAGTTTTAAATCAAATGTTACAGTAGTATTTACAGCTGATATAATGGTAAAATAAAGAGTGTTTGCTAATATGAATTGTGGATGATGATGTTGCTTTATTCATTTTGAGAAATTAGTAATTGCAAGTTACCTCTCATGATCCGTTAGATGTTTATTCTGGAAGGATAGATAAATTTAGTATTGTGACTTGTGAGTTTACGTTAAATAACTATATCAAAATATAACAAGTGAAATTACAAAATGCTACAGTTTTCTTAAGTTGGGGAACTGTATTCTCACATATTCATTAATATAACTTTGGTGCCATTATATACTATATGAATTAAAACTAAACATGAATAGTGCATGCTGTAACAATTCTTAGTCAAAGGTAAAAGTAAAAAGTAAAGTCATATAGTGAATCATGCATGTGCTGGACAAGTATCAAACTCAGGTGAGACCACGTGTACGTTAGTTGTTGCGTGGCATCTTTTGGCGTTTGTATACATATTTGGTATAGAGCCTTCTGTGGCTTCTTCCTATGATGACACGCTCATGTTCCTGATGACACCCTTCATCTTGCATTTCCTCACTTTATTTCTCTCTCTCCTCCGAAGCCATTACATTAACCCATATTCCACTTTTAAACCATACAGAGAGAAAGCCACCACCGAACGATGTCACGGCTTCTCCAACCCTAATCAATGGCGGAGAAGGTGGATCGGTGTTGACCGTTCAATCGGTTGTTCATTTGGGCCATCAAACAGTGCGACGGACAACAACCCTAAACCCTGACCAAGTTAGTTCCGATATGTTTTTGGGTGAGTCTCTGATAAGCCTCTTTTCTCTTGCATGTTGCTATAGGCTAGGGTTTCGGTTATTAATCTGATGATATTGTTGATTCACTAAGTGTAGGTTCTCCGGTGACTGATCTAGAGTTTCAGTGAAGTATATCGAGCTAGCTTAATATTGTTCTCGACTCATAAATTATTTTGGTATAATTAGTTATTTTCCATAACCACCGCCTCAGTTTCCTGGTTGTGATCAAGAGGAATCCAACGATGGTGTCGGCATAGGCAAAAAGGCGGGTTCCCTCGGTTCCGAAGCAAACGCCGGTGTTGTCTACGATTCCGCCGGTAGACACCGGATATGAAGGTTGCTGAATAGTTGTTATGTGATGGTTGGTCCGTTAAAGCAGTGGTGGATTTGAGGTTTGGTTCTGTTTTCCCCCAAGTATTTTCATCTTTCCTTCATCTCTTCTTTTATGTGTGTTTTCTTTTATTTTTTCTCCATGTTTGTTAATTCCAGTTACAGGTTCTTGGTCCTCTTCTTTTAAGGCGTTTGAGGTTTGTTATATGTTGCCTCTTTATCTTAAGTGTGCATGTCTTTGTTGTGAACACGTTTACGTTTTTGTTTTTTTTATCTATTTTGTGATGTGTTATTTGTGCAGTCATTATAGTGTGGTTTTAAAATTGTTCAGTATTGTATGGTTGGGTATTTTGTTGTTTTCTTGAATTCTTTGTTACAATGAGTCCACTTTGAATGTCGATTTTGCGTTTCAGTGATCGTCTTGAATGTGTGAATTTGACGATGATTTATTTCAAATCGACTTTCGTGTACATTTACGTCGTTAAAAATCGACTGGAACGACTACGTCGAATAAAATAGACTTCTACTGAAATTCATATCGAGGTGTTTTTATTGTTATTTGTTTAGTGTTGTGCATTCATCGTGTGCTAGAAAATTTAAGCATGGCCTTTGCAATTAATTTTTAAAGCTTGGAAACAAAGGATCATGGAGATAAGATATGAGATATTACAGAAGAGGGTGGCAAAGCTTGGTAGCTATCACAGGCCTATCGTAACTTTTCTTCTTATAACTCTTATAAGTTTCTTTTGAATTTTTTTGCACATTTGCTATTAGATACTGATACTTTGCAATAATGTTGAGGTAGGTAGCTTAATGCTCATAACAATTCAAATGACAACAAGAATCAATATTAGCTGATCTAAAATGATTAACATAAGTATAGATTTGTTGATATGGATCAGCATAGTTGTTATATTCCCACTTCCATTAAAAGTCTTTGATGTTGTTTTTGTGTTCATTTTTGTCTACGCTAGCTTTTGTTGCACATGTTAGGTCAAGTTGAATGATTATGTGACCTGTTGATTTCTTATTTTTTGCTCAGTTGGTTAGTGATAATCTTGATTATTCATAATTTCGTATGTTCATTGCTATGTGTCCTCTGTTTATGATGCTAACAACAAAAGGAATGATGTTGCTAACTATGAATATCCTGAGCTTGGTGTGGTAGGTAGCGAGTTATCTGATTCCCGGAATTCAACCGATGTTGGTGCTGGAAAATGGATCAGTGGTGAACCTAGCCAGTCTTAGAGAACGGACATATAATGGATTTTGAATCCTGGATTTCTATAGACACGTAAAATTATAGGCCACTAATTCATTTGAATATTTTGTTTTTTTGTTTCTTATTTTTCTATATGGTTTTCAATATAATTACACTTTGTATTGAATGATCTTTCGTTGATCGTTGAACAACTTTACAAATTTGAGGTCTAGAGAAAATATTGGCTCTTAGTGACAATACCCATTACGTGTCAGCGTAGTACGAAAACCAATGACGACCGCTATCCAACGCTACCCGAAGCGAAGCGAGGGAGAATCCCCTAGTTATATCTTAAATACAACTGAATACATGCCTTTTTTTTAATTTTCTTCTCAAACCAAAGTTATAAAAATATTATATTACAAAAACCTTCACTTTCCTTTTATGTGAACTTATAATTTTCATATAAAAATGATGAGATGGATAGGAGAAAGAGCTTAATTTTCATATTAACTAGGATTCTATTACCCACGCTTCGCGGCGGGAGCTCCTGTTGCGTTGAGGGTTTGGTGGACGTTAAAGATTGCGCGTCGCTGTGGGAGCTCCTGTTGCGTGGAGGGTTTCGTGAACATAAAAGATAATATTAAGTGACTGTTATTCTCGCGTGGGCTTCACAAAAATACTCGCGGCTAAAAGCTAAAAGTTTTGTGGTCAAAGTTTGAAATCCTAAAAGTTTGGTGGTCAAATTGTAAGAAATTAAACTATATAAGTTAGTAAGAAAGTTAGTGGTCAAAATTTGGTGGTTAAATGGGAAAGAAAGTAAAGACACTGTACAAGAAGTGTCTTTACTTTCATAGATACTGTAATAATATATATTATTATTCTTATCGGATATGTGCTATAAGATTTTGTCAAACTATTGTATAACCTTATAATTTTTTTTTTAATTTTTGTTCTTTTTCTTCTTATTATTATTGATTTATTTTGTTTTTTTTTTTATTTTTAGCCTATCCTCACCCAAATTCCTTTTGACCCTTTTTTGAATCCGCACATCTTAACACAAACTCATCCTGACTTGACAACCAATCCGGTCCAACTCGCCTATATTGCCACTTCTATACTGTAAATAGTTATATGTTCTTTATATGCCATTGCAATGTGTTCAATAATGCGAAGTTGTATATTGCCTTTTGTCTTACAATTTTTTGTTGTCTTTGTTTTATGCCTTTGTAATTCAAATGTTGTATGTGTTGAATCTGTTTCTTTATTGTTTGTTTTTTTTCCTTTAAAAATTTTAAGTTATACACAACGAAGCAAAGATGTTACATTGCGCCAACTAAATAATAGAATTTGAGTTAACATGCAAAAGAATTAACCAACTTCTGCGCCTACTAATAATCGGGATCTTCAATGTATACATAGTTTGAATGTTGTAAATAGGAACCCACCCCAGTGGACAGATACACTACTGGAATCACATTACCGTTTTTGTTTTTGTTTTTGCTATGTTGTTGATATCGACTCAGTTTGTAAGTTTGTTTGGGTGAACATGTTTGTTGAGTTTGAATGATGTTTATTTCGGAAACCTAACATAATTACTATATTTTTGTTTTCTGTGAAAAATTTCTGGATTATACACAACAAATCAAAGATGTTAAATTACGCCAACAAAATAACAAAATTTGAGTTAACATGCACGGAGTTTACCATGTTTT
Source organism: Ambrosia artemisiifolia (assembly GCA_032199755.1). Taxonomy (NCBI): domain Eukaryota; kingdom Viridiplantae; phylum Streptophyta; class Magnoliopsida; order Asterales; family Asteraceae; genus Ambrosia; species Ambrosia artemisiifolia. The sequence continues at coordinate 6,591,662 of CM063517.1, forward strand.
GCGCCTACCAATCCCAGTTAGATAAGACGTTACTAGGATCATCAATGTACGGTTGAATATTTTAAATTTAAGGAACCCGTCCCAGCGGACGGGTATAATACTAGTTTTGTTTAGTGGGTTAGTGATTGTAGAAGTTAATGTTAGTTATTTTTTGTAAAGCCTATATAATGGCTATGGTATTTTATTATAGACATGAATGAAAATATGAAAGAAAAGTTTAGGCTTTGATCTTCTACTTTCTTAATATTCTTGGAAGTTTTCAATAGGTTTTTCTTAGTAAAACCTATACATATCAAGTTTCGTGCTTAACTAATAAACAAAGAAGAAATAAACTTTGTGAAGCTAACATATGAAGAAACGGATAACAGGAAACAACTATGTTAAAGAATTATTTAGAGTGTACGTCTAAGTTGTCCAGATACCCTTCACCAATGATACATGGTGTGTCCAAACCATAGTTGTCGAAGGCGCACTCTAGACACAAAGGGTGAGCCTTGAGTTTTAGTTCAAGGTGCTTAAAAAGCGATGATTGTTTTAGGTGAGACGTATAGTATAAAAACACAATTTTGGGGATTTTAGACTTATTTTAGGCTTCCTTAGAGCTACTTTAGGTTGATTGCAGGCTTGTTTAAGAGTTGGTATAATTGTTTTAGACCTGTTTAAACATATGATTTTTGGCCGGAATTTCGCCGAAAATTGGTTAATGCGCCTGATGGCCTGAAAGTAGGGCTTTTGAAGCGAAGCGTGACTTCACTGAGCTTGAAAAGTGGGCCTAGGGGCGCACATGTTAGCCTTAACAATAGAGGTTCAAAGTTCAAACCCAAAACAATTTTATAGGTGATACTCTCCATGTTATTTCAAACTGATAGCATATTTGTTTAATCGTACGTACTGAAATTAAACATAGTCAAACTTGAAATTGTATAAAATATAAAACTACATACGAGAGTCGGTTGTCCGATTAGCTTCTTACTCTCAAGTGTAAAAATTAATTGTGTAATCTCATAGACAACAAGTATATTCGATAATCAATACGTACAAAAAAATCCATAAAACCCGACGAGTATGAGATTTTTTTTTGCCAAAATAGTGCTACAGGACGGGATTTTGGTACATTTGGGGGGTGTCAGATCAGGATTTGAACTTTTGGTGAAACCGCAACTTGAACTTGCGGTTTCTCTCTCCTACTCACCAAAAGTGCATGATCCAAAAAGGAAACTTCAAGTTGAACTTGCGGTCAACTTGCGGTTTCCTTGCACTTTTGGTGAGTAGGAGAGAGAAACCGCAAGTTGAACTTGCGGTTTCCTTTTTGGATCATGCACTTTTTGGTGAGTAGGAGAGAGAAACCGCAAGTTTAAGTTGCGGTTTCATCAAAAGTTTAAATCCTGATCTAACACCCTCTATTTGCACAAAAAAATTTGACTGTAGCACTAATTCATCAAAAAAAAAATCGAACCGAGTATGAAACCAGGCATAAAAAATACTTCTACAATCCCCAAAACACACTATACCCAATTGCCCGACATATTTGCCTACAATATACTAATACACACAACACCAACACCACCGTCGACACCAAAACCAATCTCTCTCGACTCACCAATCCAGAGAGATTTCCTTCCTTCCTTCCTTTCATCTCTCCCTATTTCTTCTCCTTATTCCAAGATTTAGATTCACAATTCATATATAACAATAATAATAAAAAAAAATGCAAACATCTTCAACCAATTACACATCATCATCATCTTCATCACCCAATTCACCATCACACTCATCAATCACCCTCCATTCCCTGTTAGCATCATCCACAGATTCATCCTCATCATACCCTTCTTCATCCCATCCTTCCCCATCTCGCTGTTTCGGTCTCAATCTACTCGTAAAAGCTATCCATCAAGTCACAGCAGGATCAGTTGTTGGTGTTCCCTACATCCAAAGAAGAATCTTGACCAGAAGAAGACGACCCACCCATTTCAATAATCTCATCATCACCACACAATTGAAACCGAAATCCAAATCGAAACCGAAACCGAAGCCGAAAAGTAAAAGACAGAGGAGGGTTAATGTCACAATGCCTTCTAAATACAGAGACTCTGTTCTTCAGCCATTGAATCCTAAACCACGATCAGAGAGATCCTCTGGAATTAAGATTGTTGGTGAATGATTTTCTTTATCTTTTGTTGTTGTAGATCGGATTTGTTATAGTCTTATACGTAATTCTTTTAAAGGGAGTATTGTTATTAGTTTTTTTTTGGTCGAATATGTGTCTGATCTGCTTAGTTTAGATTATGATTAATGAAAAGAAGTTATGGGTATTGTTAATTGAGGAGTTTATGATTGGATGTTCATCTAAATTGTCTTGAAACTTGATGGGTATGATAAAGTTTGTGTTTTTCGGTTTGGATGGAACTCGGGTTAGCTTAAAGTTTAAATTTTGATGTCTGTGAAATGTGTTGATTCATAAAGTTTGGTGTTTTTAGTTGAAAGAACTGATCAGATGTATATTACATGTTAGTGACTCTGTTTAGGTGTTTTAAGAGTAACATGGTGGGTTATGATCCAACTGGTAGTCACTGTGTTTCTTGGATCAGTAATTGGATGTTAAAATGTTGGCTTCTTTACAACATTATAAAGGGTTCTTTTCACAGAAGTACAGAAGCCATTAATGGCTGCTTTTTTTTTTTTTTTTTTTTTTGCATAATGAACATACTAGTATTAGCACATAATGTCTCTTAATGATGATGCAGTCTCTTTTTATAAACAGAAAGAGGTTAATGTTGGGGATTGTTAAGGAATTATTTATAATATATGGGAATTACTTATGTTTCTTATGATGTTGGCCTTTTTGTTAATGATGATGGTAAAGCCAGTGTCAGGTTGGTGAGTTTGGGTTGAGGGGATGAAGTTGATGAAATCGAACACGGTCCACATATTTGTTCGTTATTTGTGTCAAAAACATCCCAAACGGGTCAAAATAAAAAAAACATATAACCTGGTCAAATGTTGGCGGGTTGTAAACGGGTTATAATTTATGTTAATATTATTTTATTTTAAACTGGTTGGCCACTTAAATTTTAAACAACCCAGACACAACACGTTTATTAAATGGGCTAGACATGTCAACACAGACACTACCTATTTATTAAATGTTGTGTTTTAACCAACCCAATTTGTATTACTTTCATGTTGTGTTTTGGGTCATGTCGGGAATTGTAACTCCTGAATGCGTTGATTTCCTGAAATGTGATAACCGATCCAAATTCATTTTGCGGGTAAAATGTTATTTGTGAACAAGTAAAGAGAAGTTGTTGATCACTAATTCATTTGCAAACAACCCATTGTTGTAGTTGGGATGTTTTGCATTAACCTCTTAACCATTCAAAGTTCACTTCCATTTGAAGAAAAATTTCCATGAACTTTTAAAAGGGTTGACAGTTTGAACCTTCTAAGGGTGAATCTACACTGTTATGCATATTCTCTAGAACTTATGATCTCCTTTTTAGCATATGATTTGTGACTATGCATTATGATTCCACATGATCAAGGAGAATCTAGCATTACATAGATTCATGACCAGATATTGATTCTTGATGATGAATTGGGTCAGATTTACATTTCACAAAGAATTTTTATTCTAAATCGATTATAGAAATGCGAATACATAGTACTCAAGAGATTCGGTTCTTGTTCATAAAATATGGATTTACTAAAGCAGCCAAAAATAAATACAGAGGGTACTACTACTACCACCAACCAACAAAACTACTGCTTTATGTGATGAATAAATGATCATATAACCCTTGTGTCAAATCACAAATGGATTCAATATGAGAGTAGATAAAAAAGATAATATATTACAAGACTGGAGATGAAATAATGCAACACTTTCATCCCATTTATTCAACAAAAGATAGAAATAATGAATATAAGATAAGATACGACAGACTATACTTTTGAAGTTGATGAAACCGGCTTTATAACCTCACTCAAACACCAGTCTTGTTGAATGCTCTGTCCAACCTCCTCTTAGTGGGAGAAGAGTGACAGCTTACTGCTTTATTCTACACAAAATGATATACAGTTGGTTAGAAACCTCACAAAATATAAACAGGCCGAACGGGTCAAAATGCATACAACCTTTTAAGCGACTTTACTAAAAGACACTTAGGATGTTATTAAGCATATTAACTTTTCTATATAAACTTTATAAATACATAAAGAAGTGTATAATACATACCACTTTATTCCTTTTGGAATTTGCAGACCTTCCTAAAGGAGATGTGCAAGCACTTGAAGAATAATCTGTGGCTTGCTTAGTATGACTCCAGTAACTCCCAACAGTCCCTATGATTGGTGTATCATCAGGGCTACGACGCGGCGACTTTCTTGGAGACGATCTTGCAGATACCTGCTTAACTTCATCAATGGTCCAGGCTCCTAAAATCGGTCTATCTTCGAAGCTCTTCCAAGAAGTTGCCTCATCAGAGTATGCATATGAATTCCCTGTTGAAAATTGACTTTCTTCCTGCTTGCTTTCTGTCATTGACTTCTCCGGGTCAACCAACCAGCTAGAAAGACTTGTAGTTACAGCAGTGTTGTTTTTTACTTTCCCCTTCATATCTAACACTTTAAAGCTAGGGTCTTCACTAACCGGGATAGCGATATCTTCCTGTTCTAAATACAAATTTTCTTTTTCTTGATTAAGATCCAAAGAGGGTATTGACTTGAGTGTTTTCCATTGAGCAAGATTCTCAATCGGGTTCAACAAACAATCAGCATCCTCATTAGTGCAAGAGCTGACTGTTTTTGCAGTCATTTTTGGTGGAGAACTGGTTTTAAGAGGACTGTTAACCTCCTTATCATCGGCTTCAACGGGACAAGACTTGGATAGCCTCCTAGGATTAATGGACAAAGAAAACAACGATTCGGATGACTCTTCTTGAATAACTAGCTGATCTGCATCTTCATTGGTTACAAGATTACCATATCTATGACTATGCATAGGTGGATAAGATATGTAGCTTGAAACACTAGAATCCGAGATGGCCCGACTCGGGACATCTGTCTTCACATCATTCTCTTTATCACTTTCATTCTCAACTTCCATATCTATCTTGTTATCATTATCAATTTCAACTTGAACCCCTTTATTATCTTGTTTTTCTATCTTTGTTTCATCTTTAATTTGCATAAAAGCTCCCAATTTCCTATTATCTTTTTTCGCTTCAGTTTCAACTGAAAGATCCTCAAAATCTTCAGTTGAGACATCTTTATGTTTGTCAACATGTAAATCTATGACAGATATCTTATTGTCACTGTCATTGATCAGCTGAGCTTGATTATTATTATTATTATCCCTAGAAGTTGAATAAAAAGAAGCAATTAATGTGTGTTGGGTCATATTATAATAACTAGGTTTAACACCCGCGCTTCGCCGCGGGGCAAACCGATTTTTAACAAAATTTATACGAACCAATCTCACGTATTGCGACGGTTCGGTTGAATCACCTTGTATAACCGGTTGAACCACCAGACAAACCCGGTTGAACCGTCCGGTATGGCCGGTTGAACCAATCTTCCTAACCATTCATACCGTCCGATTAAACTGGTTGAACCACCTAATACAACCGGTTGAACCATCCGACATACCCGGTTGAACCATCCGTCATGGAGTTGAATATAGTAAGTTAACGGAGTTGAATACTATTTTAACGGAGTTGAATTGTAACTAACGGAGTTAAATAGTACTGTAACTACGTTAGTACTATTTTAACGGAGTTCAATGGTAACTCCGTTAGTACTATTTTAACGGAGTTGCATAGTAACTTAACGAAGTTGAATAGTAACTAACGGAGATGAATAGTAACTAACGGAGTTGAATAGTAACTAACGGTCAACAGTTAGCTACTATTCCTAAGGTGGTCAACATTTATTATATATAATAATATCTGTAACTACTGTAAGTAAGAAGGTTAATGAACAGTAAAAAGAAAAATGTATAAAAAAATTACCTGGATTTGGCTATAGGGGTATGGAGAGATTGGATATTGGTTGATTCTTGAGTGGGTACCTTAGTCAAGACAGTCTGGCAGTTGTTGTTGTTGTGATACCCCTGAAACAGATTAATGATTGAAACATAGATTTGGAATAAGAAGAAGATAGAAAGGATGAAGTACCTGATGAGCTGAAGAAGAAGAAGAAGTGTGTGTGGGTGTGGTTGGATTGACGGATTTATAATGTTTGGGATGATGAGGATGCTTGGAAGAAGTGAAACACGGAAAGAGTGAGAAGCAGCCCATCAAATCTGATTATTAATGATCAATTCAATGAAGCTGCTGCTGGTTAGAGAGAGAGTGAGTGAGAGAGAGAGAGAGAGAGAGAGGGGTGTGAGGGAAGAAGGGGAGAGAATAGCGGAGGCTAAAACGAAGGGAGGAAGGAGCGTGTTTGAAAAATGTGACCGTTGCTGGGTTAGGGTAGTAGTAGTAGGCTCTTCTTAATGGATGGATGGATGGATGTATGGATGGGGCTTTTCTTTCTTTCTTTCTTTACATCACGTTTCATTTTTAGGTACGTTAGAGCTGATTTTTTTTTTTTTTTGAACGGCCGAACGGTGCACCACCCATAAGTACAACACCCCCACGCAGGTTCGATCCCCAGCTGCAACGGTTGCCAGCCCGCGTAAACACGCGTTGTGGGACTCGAACCCGTGACCACCCGGGCAGGAAACCCTAAGGAAAACCTTCCCACCTCTCCACAAACCAACTGGTCTGTGGGTCATTGGCACGTTAGAGCTGATTAGATTAGGTTTTATGTAATTATAGCTATATAAGTCGCATAATTTATTGTCTCCATAAAAAAATATATTTATTTATTCAAAAAGATTAAGCTTAAGTTAATATTTACTAGCGGGAAACCCGCGCGTTGCTGCGGGACGATTAAAAAAAGTATATTTTTTTAAACAATGCACAAGCGTAGTCGTGTTAGCCCACCAAGTTGTAGGAAAAGTGTACAGATATACTGTCTTCCTTCCATTGTCTTTGAATGCAAAACGATATATATGAAATTGTCTTTGAATATAAAACGATTTATATGAAAGTAATCCATTTCTCTTCATTGTTTAAGCTTTGAAAAGAAACTATATTTTTTATCCAACCTTTAGAGTTTTTCTACATTCATAGCAAATGTGCATTTAACTATTTCATTCAATATCACAAAAAGTATACAAGTTGCTTTTGCAAATAGGGTAGTATTGGAAGAATTTTCATGATATCTTAGGTGTGAAGAAAGGAACTCTTCATATGTCATCTTAGCTTTGGACAATTTGGACATATGTCATGTAGTATAGATAACCCTTTTCTTAGTTCAATTAATTACATAATAAATAAAAAATATTTTACATTAAGGTTAATCATGAGTAATTTCATAATAATTAATCACTCTCGTAATTTATATGTGTCAACTTTAATAGAATTTAAGTTATATTACTAAATCAAAATACATTGCATGATAATAACAAAATGGACTTTGGATAATACATTTCTATATCAAATTAATTATAATCTGTTGGATATCTATAAGATATATTATTTAGTTTTTCTTACCAAGTCTCATATTAAAATTTCTTACCCAACCTAACAAATAAGAACTGATAGAAATTGAGACTAAAGAGAAATTGAATTAATCATACCTTGATCTTTGTCCATGTAAGACTTTCAAACAAAACTTGTTAATGTGACATTGATGGATTCCAGGTTCCTTGAAAGTCGATTTAAAAAAAAACGGATCCAACAGTAATACTTAGACTTATGATAACATGATCCAACTTTAAAAGCATTCGTGCTAATAACGTGTTGTATAACAACAACCAATTAGCAACCAACAAAGTGTAACAAAAAAGGATCGTAGATTATAAAGAGAAAAGAGAATGTAGAATTCTTATTCATTGATCTCAACATCATATATACAAATGTCACTATATATAGGCACTTACATTAATACATAAGTAAATAAAGAGATAAGAGTTATACATGTGGAAAGTCTCAACATAATGAGATATTATTAGTGATTATGGTGAATTATGGGATATTATTAGTGATTATGGTGATATTATTGATGTCAAAATTGTTAAAAGCACATGGTACAAGCATCTTAATGCATCACAAGGTACAAGCATCTTAATGCATTGATAAGGGCATAAAAGGAAGAAAAGTGGTCAAGTTTAGAGAATTACACTTGTGACTTTTAAGTTGCCACCTTAACTTTGACATTTTGGACCTTTTTACCCATTGCTCACTCTTTATAATGTAATATAGATTTATCCGGAACCCCTCACATAATTAAAAAACAATGTTGTTGTTTCTATAATTGGATCTTTAGAAATTCTCAAGATGAGTTTTGGATTTTCTAGTTTATAGGAATTTGGAGACATACACATTTTAAGGGTAAAATATATTGAAAAATGGAAGTTGCAACAAATGCGGTGAGAGTGGAAGTTGCAACAAATGCGTACTGGGGGCTAAGTATATGATGTGTATTGACCAATACGCATCATATAGGGGATGTCGAAATAGAATAGAAAAGACCAGATCTGAGTACAAATTACGTAGAGGAAAAAGTTATATCTATATATATAATAAAAGAAAGCCATTTTGATGACATGGCATTCAAGGAGGCATTCTCCCCCTTGAGTGTGCCATGTGTCATCCTATGTGGCAATTTGTATTTAAGTTATAAAAAAAAACACCATCACACTAAAACCATAACATCAAAACCCTACATCAATACGTACTCTTCTATAGCCTCTACCTTTTCCATCGCTCCTCCTGCTAGGGTTTCATCTTCTCATGTCCCTCCACTGTTCCACCACGATCTCCACCACCGGTAATGAAACAAACCACCAGTATATTATTCCTGTTTCTAGGGTTTTGAAAATAATCCCGATTTCATAAAATTGAGGCCCTCGGTTCAATTATACGTTGATTTTACATCGTTTTGTTAGATGCATTGCATTGAATTAATTGGTTTTGTGCACAGTTTATATGTTGTGATTCTGCAGGCAAAAAGACCAACATGAAGAACAAAGTTTCAACCTTCTTTATTCTCCGGTTAGTAAAACAAAAAAAAAACTCGAATAACATAAATCCCTCAACCCTACCTACTAACTTTTTCATTCTTCTCTTATTATTCTTGATTTCTTTCATCCTCTCACAATCCATCCAAATGTCTTCTATGTTTTAAAGTTCACGACGTTCTTCTATTTCTAAGGTTCACGGCTCATCAGGTATTTCAGATCTGTTGTTTAATCGAAACCGAATTTCTTCTCTGTTGTTTAAGTTGAATAGTAAATCGATCTAATGCATTGTGTTTTAGTTGAATCGAAAATTGATCTCTTTATTTGGGTTTTACTTGAATCGTAATCTGTTATGAAATTGTTGTAAAGTTTTAATGTATGATGTTAATCATTTAGGTGTTATTATTATTTAGGGGTTATTATTGGGATTATACATTAGGTATTTTCAGATTGTGGATCATGTAAATCATTTAGGTGTTATTAGGAATTAGGTATTTTCAGAAATCATTTAGGTGTTATTAGGTATTTTCAGATCTGTGGATGATAGTATCAGAGTCATTTAGACTCAACACCCTTATTCTCCCCTCCCATATATAGGATAAACCTATCTAAAGAGTTGTTGATAATTGCCTTGATCGAGCTGGTGATGACTGACCGATGTAAAATGTTGTTCTCACCCTCTGGCCTCTAAACACAATTCATAAATCGATGTTTATACATCTGTTTTAGATCTATATTTAGCTTTATTCAATATGGTTAACATAGATTAGTTTAATCGGATTTTATTACTTTTGAGCCTATTGAAATGAGTATTAAAATATAAATGGAAGTGTTACCTATACATGCAAACGCAGCATCTGATCATAATCGAGTCACTTACTTTGGTGAGGGTGTCTTGAGAATTGCATATCCATACAGAAACAACACACGGAAGTTGAGATTTTGTTTTCGTTCGTCGAAGCTTTGACGAAAAGCTAAAGGGCCGCCGGAATTAAACTTTAATCCTTTTGCGAGTGAGAAAAAATACACCTCACATTGCTATATTTGAGATGTCTGATACATGATTTTCTAACCCCAAATGGACCTATTTGTTTATCAGTTCACTTATCATATTTCTTTTTTTTTTCCAGAATAACAAATGGTTATATGTTAAAAAAAATACAATAAGCGTTGTAATTTCTTTTGAGATGGGGAATCTCTGTTGCCATGTGATGCCCAGCTTGGACCTCTAATTTGTGTTTAGTGACTTTAGAGTTTAGAGCAAGTTTAGAGTTTATACATCTGTTTTAGATCTATATTTAGCTTTATTCAATATGGTTAACATAGATTAGTTTAATCGGATTTTATTACTTTTGAGCCTATTGAAATGAGTATTAAAATATAAATGGAAGTGTTACCTATACATGCAAACGCAGCATCTGATCATAATCGAGTCACTTACTTTGGTGAGGGTGTCTTGAGAATTGCATATCCATACAGAAACAACACACGGAAGTTGAGATTTTGTTTTCGTTCGTCGAAGCTTTGACGAAAAGCTAAAGGGCCGCCGGAATTAAACTTTAATCCTTTTGCGAGTGAGAAAAAATACACCTCACATTGCTATATTTGAGATGTCTGATACATGATTTTCTAACCCCAAATGGACCTATTTGTTTATCAGTTCACTTATCATATTTCTTTTTTTTTCCAGAATAACAAATGGTTATATGTTAAAAAAAATACAATAAGCGTTGTAATTTCTTTTGAGATGGGGAATCTCTGTTGCCATGTGATGCCCAGCTTGAACCTCTAATTTGTGTTTAGTGACTTTAGAGTTTAGAGCAAGTTTAGTTAAAACTGACTACAAGATTAACCTAAGTTTCAAAGCGACCCTTCAAGTTTTCAGAATTACAAACAAAGTTTGTAATATAGCAAACAATTAGGCCACCACCGACGCCGCTCCTCCTCTTCTCCCTCATCTAATTCATATTAGCTTTGTTAAGCATTAACTATTGGTATGCTCTATCTTGCTGGATTATGGTCCAGGATCTCAAGACAGTTTGGTATGTACAAATATTAGCTTCTCTTATCACTTTGTTGCAGTTTCTTGATATTATTGTATATTGTATGCTTATTTGTGAGTGAGCTAACATGAGTCGGTGGCGATTATACAAAAGATGATATTATGATAATGCTATATCAGCTTAAGTATATATCGTTTTGTTCTCATACAGAATGCAAAGTGGTTTATAATATCTTAATCTAGCCATTTATCTATTTGTCGTGTCAGGTTTTGATACACACACTAGAGTGACACTTCCATGTTTGACCATTTGACCCTTAAATATCCAAATTAATGACACATGTTTAATCCTACCGCCTATTATATATGTTAATCTGCATTTAACATGGAACCGTATGGAACTATCAGTGATGCTGGAACATCATGTGGTTCCAACTGATGTTTGATCTAGGGGCTGGACTTCAGTGGTTACCAAAGATTCGTAGGCGCTCACAAAAAATAAACCGCCATGTGATATGTATTTCCGCTATACCCGACACAAAGGCGGAACAACAGATTTAAAGGTGTGTTTGTTTATGATAGTCATTGGTCATGTGTCACGACATGGCTATGTACCCTATTTTTGTATATAGTCTTCATAGTTCTTAAATCTCTGTATTGCAGATCAAACCTTTAAAAGAACTTGCGTTCAATTCTCAAAATATAACAGCGACCATGAAATCTCGCCAGTTTCAAGTTATGCTTGATGTTTTGACCAGTCTACTCTTTGCCAGGCTTCCCAAGTAAGAATATCTTAATTTACCATGTTACCCTTTGCCAGGCTTTCCCAGTCTACTCTTGGGATCAACATTTTTAGATACGACAGGGTTGCGACTGCAAGTTATTATCACTCACATATTTTAGCATTCTCAACTATGAAGTCTCTATTCCTGTTCACTATATTTTAATTTCCGTCGTATTTGAATGTGAGAAGATTTTCATTCATGACAAGTGTTGTTTTAAAGGATTAGTTTCATAGATACTCTTTTAACAGTTTCACTTTTAAGTGTTTAACGGTATAATGTATTTAGTTGAGTTTTTTTTGTGCAAATCATATACTGTATTTAAGATTTTATTACAATATACTAGATTTCTCAACCCCGGGACGCTCCCCGGGTATAAGCTAGTAAGCTAATAAACAAATAACAAACTAAAAAATACCATCGATAAACAAAAAGATATACCATCAATAAAAATATGGTGTAATTTCACGTTTAAGCTTTTATTTTTTTTAATTGCAAAAAAGTACAACAAAAAGGTTTGTTTTATGGATCTGTTAATCTATAATCTATAATCTATAATCTATAATCTATAATCTATAATACATTATAAAGGAGGAGTGATGTACAACATGGTCATTTTCATTCCCATACAACTTATGAAGCAACATTTACAACACATTTAAGCAAAAAATTTAAGGGTATTATGGGCATAATTGTGACAATTAAGACACTTAGAAGGGTATGTTTGTAATTTTACCATCATCATCTCACTCACAACTTAAAATTTTATTCCAATCCTACCCTCAAAACCATACTAATAGATTATTCATTGAATTGTCTTTAAGAATTGTTTTAATGTGTTTATTGTTTTAATTGTTTTTAATTATTGTCTTAATTGTGTTTATAGGAAGAAAACGAAGAGGTACATAATTTTTGCATATTAAGATTCAGCCACAAATCGAATTATGAGGCCAAAGTTTATTTTTATATCATTTTCTTGTTCCAAAAGATCGGCTATCTAATGATCTTATAGGATTGAACCATATTGCAAGTAGTGGAGTTTATATTCAATAGTTTATTTTTATATCAGTTGCTGATGATCTAGAGGCGTCCTTGGTTCGCTCGGTGATAAACTCACTGATGGATATGGAACACACAAAGCCTGGATCTTGTGAATTTCTTGTCACCAGAATTCTTCACTGTTTAGCAAGGTATACCTGAATCTTTTTTTATTTTATTTTTTATTTTCATTTTTAATTGTATTTATATAAATACTTTTCAGTTCAAAGGAAGCATCATTGAAGGATGAGGTGGCCATACGTGGATTTTCCATGGGCAAAAAGGTAACAGAGCCAGAAAATGCTAATGCAAATGCAGAAGCAGATAACAAAAGGAAGCAGCAGAACAAAGACACTCAGTCGAATACCAACTTAGGCCCACTTATTTTCAAGGTTTGTCAAGTTTTTACCATTTTTAGCGGGGAATTGCGAATTACTTGTTTGTAAGAAACAATCCACTGTTGGTTATACCTACAATATTCTTTTTTTTTTATTTTTTGGTGCGAGCGAGTAGTATATGTTGATCACCATACTGCATTTTAATTCCGTGAGTATTGAAGTTATATATTTTATGGTGTAGATGGCAAGGGCAAGCTTCAAGAGATCTCAACTCAACTTAAGAGAGAGATGGTATGTGGATTATAATTACTTCGCCTTTCGGTTAATTTTGTTTTTATTATTAACTAGAGGCGGAAATCCAAAACTGGCAAGCGTGTTTTTCGGCTTACATTTCCTCAATGGAAGCATACGTAGCAGCTTTGAGGCATTGGGTGTACAGAACAACGGTTGCAGAGCCTGAACTCAACACCTCGCCACTTGTTTTCGCCATTTGTCGTGATTGGTCAACCGTTATGAAGAATTCGCCAACTCAAGCTGTGACATTTGCCATGAAACGGTTCGCAAAAGATCTCAGAATCCTGTGGGCCCACCAAGAAACCAAGCATCAATAAAAGCGGAAGGTTGAGCGCCTCGTTGCTGAGCCAGCGAAGCGAGTGGTTGGTATCGAGAAGGAAGAGAGGAATGCGGTAAACTATAAGTCAATGAATGTGAAAAACAAAGTTGAGGCTTTAGCCGAGAAAAAGGAGCAGTTGGAGGTTTTTACAAACATGGTCGAAATCGAAAAGGCCAAACACAAGGCTTGTGTCGAAGAAACATGTCGAATTGTGCTGGTGGGATTTCAGACGGGTTTTTCTTCGGTTTTCGATTCGTTAACGGAGTTTTCGGATGTTTGCATAAGGAAGTACAATGAAGTTGCACAAAACGCGATATTGGGACCTAATCTAATTCGAGGAAATTGAGGTTGTTTGTAGAATATGTTGATTGTTACTCAATATCTCTTTGGATAAAAATAATATGTTGGATTATATTTACAAATATGTTGCCCAACACCTCAAACCCTGCGCATGTGGAAGTCACGTACAACGGGTTTGTCTTTTTATTTAGAACTTTATCCGCCTGCCTATGATGTAATTTTCACCTTAATGTTGATGAAAATGAATGTTTATTATTAAAAAAAATAAATAAACTTTGTTTTGCCTAAATTCGATACCCTCTTTAGTGACCAACCAATATATGTCATCTATGCTACATGAAAGGGTTCTATTTTATACAGGTTATAATAATAATTTGATATGAATGTATTCAAATGTGAATTTTGTTTTTATTATTAATTTATTCAAATTTAAATAACAAGAGAAGATAGTTACTTACATTATTTTCTTCTGAAATCAATGTTTTATAACCATTTGAAATCCAAGAAATTTATTTACAGCACATGCTACCTTCATAGCCTATTTTTATTCTAATGTAATGCATATTGGCCCTTAGTGATATTATCCCGGTTTTTTACCTTCAACTTATTGGATCATAATAAGTAGGTAGGACACAAATTCCTCCCATTCGCTTTTATATCTCAAATCTCTTGTAAAATAAAACATAGGATGCGGATGTCTGGAGTAGAGATGGTTGTCATTAAATTCAAACAGATCTCACGACAATGCATCAACAAATACACATTAATGGATCTGAGAGAGAAGCAAACAATGTTGTGAACAACATGGATTTTGAATTCATAAAGAATGTCTAGCCTCGAATGTTACTAATGTGTTGCCAGTGCCTTGGTTGTGGATGGCAAAACTTAACAAAAAATCATATTTCGCCCTGATGCCTACAAAAATAATTGTGGCCCTGATTGCAATTGTGTGCGTGGACAATATTAGTTGGTATCAAGGTTGGACTTTTATATGGTATTAGAGCCATTCTGTTCTATTTAGGAAGGTGGAACAAACCTAATCAAGGACGATTGAGTCCTTAACAACGGGGTTTGTAACATATTAGGCAAATTTCCCATGGCTCGTCTACATGAGAGATTCTAGGCTATAAAAAATTGTCTCGCCTTAAACATTATCAGGATTCTAGGGTGTCCTGGTTGTGGCTGAAAGGAGAAATCAACATTCGAGGAATACACAATTTGGAAGAACATTATGACGACAGAACAATCATAAGTGATCAAGAAAGAGTTCATCCAACTGACCTGGATAGCTAACTCCCTAGATACTAACGGAGTTTCTTGATGAACAAGAGTTGAGAACTGTTGTAGCACATGCAATGATCATAAATTCTAATTTGCTATAACAAATTCAACTTCAAGAAAGATGGATCTAGAAATGAAATCTAACCACATTGTACCAGACTAAGCAAGAGTTCTCGAGCAAGGGGATGACTATCTAATGTCCAATGGTTGCTGCATTATGCAAACAAATCCCAAAGTGCCAAACTTGATACCAGAGCATTATGGTCAACCTTCACGTTCTTGACAAGATAATTGGGTCGATCAAGAAAGTTAATCATGCCTCCATAACGGCATACTGCTTGATTGTTGGTTCAATGTGTATATAGTTATCATTTTAGGAGAGATACCCTTCAGATTGAAACCAAACATGAATGAGCACAAGCACTTAAGATTTTAATGAGTGAAGTATATGTGTATCTTGTATGCATCCACACGCATAGCTGAAACGTAGTTCAGTTAATGGATCTTTTTTAGATGCCATTACTGTGAGTTAAGATTTAGTTTATTTTGCTATTGTAATCGATATTCATGATACTTGTTACATTGTTTTCATATATGATAATGATATTAATTTATAGTTCAGTTCATTATGTAATTCAATCATGCAACACACTATTTTGGTTTCAAAGTGGTAATTCTGCCAGTGGCTGATATGTTTCATTTGGCTTTGCGCCTGTTTTACCATGCTCTATGAGACCAGGAGTTTGCTGTAAATTCCTTTCATTTTTAACTTTAGAAACAAAAAATAAATTAGTTTTATGAAGTTACATACTGGTTTATATTTTTCTTGATGTTGGGTCCAAAAACCGTTATACCTATTGTATGTCTTAAAAATGGCTTAGGCTAATAGCTTGCATGAAGTTTTAATTATCCAATATGTGTTGCTTCCTACTTAGTTTTCATTACCGTAACGAATCCTCCACAAACTAGGCAACAAAATATATGCACCCGCCGCAACGCGCGGGCACTCCCACTAGTTAAGAACTAAAATGGCAAAAGTGCCCGACTTTGGGCCAAGTATGGTTATTATTCTTACAAGTCATGGGTCATGACGGGGATTTACATGCTGTATTGATTCCGGTCTAGTAATATATTGTCCCATCTTATATATGTTGTTTAAAAGCTACATATTGTTTTCAAAATAAAGTAATGAAATAGGCTTTTATGAGTTATGACCGTTTCATTTGATGACTGGTACAAATCTAAAAAGTTAAACCATGTTACAGCCTAGATCCAGTCCAACTTCCAAGTAAGAGGCCAAGAAAGAGTGTTGGGCTGTGAGCCAAAACACAAATGATCAAAGCCCATGTGAGGAATGACCTCCACTCCACCATCTATTCTACATCATTTTCATTGACTAGTAAGTCAGTGTGGCTTACGTCTTGCAATTTTGTTCTTATTTCCCCTTTAGTTATAATTTATCCATTTAAATAATTCTAACTAGATTTTATCCTGGGAGCGTCCCGGGGTTGAAAAATATAACAATTTTAATAATACTAATACTTCTCTTGATTAAGTATACCTATGCATCTTTAGAAGAGTAAAATTCCAATGATAACATGGCGAATGGGCTGAATTTCAACATCGTAGATAAGAACCTGGTTTAAAAGAAAAAACATGATTAATGAATAACCTGAACACTTTATGTTTTTTTTTCCCGTATGAACGAAACCCCACAAAAAAATAGTCGTTTTTTTCTCCGATTTTTATATAGCACTATGGTACTCGTTGGAAAGATAATAAAACGCTCGTTAATTTGGTGTAACTTTTTTCTTTAGAAAATCTCGTATATAAAAGATATTAACGTTTAAAAATTATGAGAGGAAACATAAGAGAGAAAAAAATAAATTTGTTTTTAAATTTTTTTTTCCTAAAATAACTCAATTTAATTTTAGTAGATTAGGTTTTATACTATTATTTGTTTTTTTTTAATTTGCCACATAGCATGACACATGACACACTCAAGGAGGAGAATGCCCCCTTGAATGCCATGTCATTAAAATTGCTTTTAAATTCTTTTTTCCTAAAATAACTCAATTTAATTTTAGTAGATTAGTTTTTATATTATTATTTGTTTTTTTTTTAATTTGCCACATGGCATGACACATGGCACACTCAAGGGAGAGAATGCCTCCTTGAATGCCATGTCATTAAAATTGCTTTCTTTTATTATATATATAGATTAGCAACTTGTATTAAACATAATAAAGTATTAAAAAGATAACCTTCAACATATAATCATCTTCATGTAAATTAAAATATGTTACAATTTGATTAATGAATAACCTGAACACTTTGTGTTTTTTTCTATATGAATATAACCCCACAAAAAATAGTCGTTTTTTTTTTCGTTTTTATATAGCACTATGGTACTCGTTGGAAAGATAATAAAACGCTTGCTAATTTGGTGTAATTTTTTTATTTAAAAAATCTCGAATATAAAAGATATTTATGTTTAAAAATTATGGGAGGAAGATAAGAGAGAAAAATTTAAATTTGTTTTTAAATTCTTTTTTCTAAAATAACTCAATTTAATTTTAGTAATTGAGAATTAAGAGATAGAGAGATAAATTTAGAAAAATACTCAAAAACACCAAAAACACTCAATTATTAAGCCACGTGGCAGTCTCAATGGGCATATATACTTTCTTTTATATATATATATATATAGATATAGATTAGCAACTTGTATTGTGCATTAAGGTTGTACATTATGCTTCAAGGGTTGTACTATAAAGACTTCTGGTTTTTTTTCAATACTATGGGTTGGCACACCTGGGTTCAAGGTCTCCCCTGCCCCATGTGTTTAAACCACTTTCATTTTTGTCTATTCAAAACCCGATGATAGAGAGAGAAAGGTTGGGTGTCTGTCGTTTTCCGGCAAGCCCCTTCGCTGAACCTGGACAACCTTCTCGCCGGCAATATAGCGTCGTCATCTTCATTACGTTGATGGGTCCGACAGGTGAGCTGATTAGATCGTTTTTTTTTTTGAGCTGTTGAATCTAAAAATTGTTTAATTCAGGTTGTCAGACGGTGGTCGAAAACTTAGCCGACTCCTATCGCGAATAACAAGGTTTGATTTCTATTAATTTTTAATCTGGCTTGATTATGCTGTGTTTATGTTTAGTGTATGTTATGTTTGACTATTATTATGATCTGTTTTATTTGGAGTGATTATTTAATTATTGGTGTTAGCTGATGTATGTAATGTTTAGTGTTATACATGAGATAATGTTTATTTGAGTTAGGGTGGGGTTTGGGAGTTGAAATATAAACTAATGCAAACTATGACAAGAATTTGAATTGATGTTTGTTTGATGTCTGTGTATGTTTGGATATTTAAATGTTGTTTGGTTTTGGGTTAGCTGACTTTTGTTATGATTATGGACTTTACCAAATAGCTATCCAACTTGATAACTTGGAAAGAGTAGGTAACTTTGCCATCGCCAACTAATTGGGGCTGAACTTAATTTAGTGTAGAGAGGCAATTATTATTTCCCATTGATGTCTAAGGGTAAAGAACCACTAAATAGTGACCTGTGTTAGCAAACGTTTTCATTTATCGTTTTAGAGTATCACTTTTTTTTTGTAAAGGGTAATGGAGGTTCTTCATGATTGACCAGTTTAAAGCGGGTCTTATGTTAACAAGTCCCAATATTTAGGTTATAAGGAGATTAGTTGGTTTGGAATTGGAGTCATGGTAGTAGCGTAGCTTCTTAAGTCTTAATGTTACCCATTAGGAAATATGTAGAAAGAGATTTATTATTTCCCAATGTTGTATAAGGATTAAGAACCACTAAACAATCACACGTGTTACCAAAACTTTTCATTTATCGTTTAGAGTTTGTCTTTCTACAGTAACGAGTATTTGAGGTTCTTCGTAATTGACCAGTTTAAAGCGGGTCTTATGTTAACAAGTCCTAATTCTTATGTTAAAAGGAGATTAATTGGTTTGGGTTTAGAATCATGGCAGTAGCTTCTCAAGACTTAATGGTGCCTATTAGGCTATTAGGAATTCAAATGTGTTTATCGATGTTAGATAATAGTCTATTTGACATGAATAGTCTAGGTGTCATGCTTCCATTTAGCATACGCAGATTGTTTAAACTTACTAACTATGGATGACCATTAGTCCATTCCTAATCCTTAGGCAAATGATGGAGGTCGACTATGGTTAGTTACTTGATGGATGTTGTTGTACTTTTACCTATGGTTCTGCCAGTGGTGTAACGAGGTAATCGTGGTAGTGTTGACGATGTGTAGTGATTGTTGTTGTAGTGACGATGGCGATAAATGGTAGCTGATGTTGTTAATAATAGTGGTGAATGACAGTTGCGATTGAAGCTTAAAAAAACACACAACACAAAAATTAATAATAAATAAACCAAAAAAAAAAGACACAAAGTAACCGTAGCAAAACCATGTTAGTAGCTCAAAGTCTAAAACTGTTTGTTAGCAAATGCATAGTTCTTCCTTCTAATATGGACAGGCTGGAAGCATCCAAAGCATCCAAAACCATGTTAGAACGTTTTCTTAGCAAAATGAAAGGGACAACATGTCGGGTACAAGTTCTTTATGTTCCATTAACCTCATAAGATTCGACTTTTTGTGAGGATGTAATAGGTATATATTAGTAGATTAATTATTGTATTATCCATGTATAGGTCCTTCTATTATGCTGTTCAGTTTTAATGTTGGTAAGATTCTGTATATGGTCTTCATGTTTGGCTAGGTTTTACAAGGTATTTTTGACCTTCATAGACAACGTAAACGTTTCATACAGTTAATGTTGCTTACTGTAACCGGTATGGAATCAGGCGGTTGGTCGGGAGCCCAGTTGGCATTTATCCATTAATTATAATTTACAAATTTATATTAGAATACGATACACTTTTGTTTACTTGTTAATTTGGGGTTTTGCTAGTTCATGTTTAACAAGGGTTTGTTTTTAGTAGGATGGATTTTGCTATTCAGAAACAGTGCAGCTTGTTGCCCGTAAGCTGCACCGTTTAGCTACCCATCTTGTTGTAAATTTGTCTTTCTATCATGAAATAAAATCTTATAACTTTAATAAAATGGAAATTACTAATTTGTACCTTAGTCATCGAAATGTGTAATTTGCTCATGAAATCTAGATAATAACCATATAGCAGTGCATTACGGAATAACTGAACAAGTATATAAAAACAATATACCCCGTTAAAAATGTCCCATTCATCTTTTTTATGTTTGGTTTGTGTCACCTATCCGTGTTTGTCTTCTAATGATGTGCTGTCATATCAATGCAATTGCAACCATACTTTTGAGTTCACAATCAGAAGAATAATGTGATCTAAACTTGTATTCTATCTGTTAAAAAAATATTACACTAACAATCATATACTGATATTTAAATGAATAAGAAACTCCTGGTAATCTTTGAGAATTAGGTGTAGTTCAGTAGTTTTATATAGTCGATAACAAAAAATAAGTCATAAAAAGTTATGTTTCTTTCTTTTCAAGTTTTCTTATATTTTATTGAGCACTAGCTGAAAAGTTCAAAACATGGAAAACAATTTATTTATTTATTTATTCATATAAAATAAAATGATTATCCAAACTTAAATTAAATAGCCGAAAATGATGGAAGAACAAAATAAATAAAAGAAAGAAAAAGAGGGAAGGTGTTTGTATGATACGTCAAAATCGTGATCAGGAGATTTATTTTGTTCACAAGAGTGTGACGGCCGTCCGTCACGGATCACTAACAAAGTTATTGTATTGACACGTTTTGTTTAATGCACACACGGCAATTTGTTGAGTGGTTCATTCGCACGAACAAGTGACAATGTGACATTAATCCTTCTTTAGAACCATTTAATGTCGTTCCCCATTGCCAAACATAGCCGATAACCGATATAACTGATGGTTTGGTTTTAAAGGCTTTGATTAACCGATAGTTCGGTTCTGACTTTAGTTAGGCCATAACAGGCTCGAACCGAACCGAAGGTTTAAAATTTTATTTCATATGATCTGCATGATTTAGTTTTGATGAGGCAAAGCTCATGATTTCTGATCATTTCAGTATTATAGGTGTATTCTTTTTTTTGTTTGGAAATATGATATTGTTAAGCTTTTATCTTTTCGTTAGAACTATGTTTTTTTACCTCATGTAATGAAGTAACTTACAAACTGATCAGCAAAGACAGTAGGATTTGAACGAGCATAAGATCAACAGCAGCATCAAACAGATCAAGTGCATTAGTTACTCGAACTTATAACCGAACCAAACCCATGTCAAAAGCTAGGCTCAAAACCGAACTGGACCACTACATGCACACCTACGTTAGGGATGGCAACGGCCAACGGGACAAGGACGAGTATATCAATCTCATACTTGATTATAAAGTCGTGTCGCATACATGGCCCAATACGCATTATTGGATATGTATCATGTATACTTATGTAAAACTAGAAATACAAAATCTAAAATAGAGTTAACTAGTAGATTATTCTATTATCATGGACAAAAGAAAATAAAAAAATGTTTACGGCTATGGTTAAGCTAAATGGATATGTATGTTTCAGGCAATTGTGTCGGGTATCACGTAATACCAGTTCATACGTCATGAATTTTTTATAACTAATCTCATATTCTATCTCATACTTGAATACTCGTCTCAAATGTTTTAGATTTAAGGTTTACCCACCAAGTCTGTTTGCCATCCCTAACTAAATTACAGTACCGATGACAAAATTTATACCGACCTAAACACAGTAGCGTATTCAGTTAAGGAACGTAAGTTATCGAAAGAGAATGGATTCAGTATAAAGGGTTACGTAAGGACTTTAAGAAAAATAAATGGCAAATAAAGCAATTAATAATATAAAAAGTCAATGAAAATACTTATAAATCAAGTTATTAATCATGTGTTTTCTTTTTAATATTGAGATAAATTATTATTATTATTTTTTAATTATGAAAAAAAAAAGTCTAAATACCTATAACTAAATTCGACACGATTATGTTGCGGTTAGTTTTTTTTTTTGAGCGGCAAATTACTTTCATTCAACACCCAAAATATACATTACATTGTACAAGTAAGATACTAACACAATGTAAAACGCCCGCAAATTCACCTATAGTTACTACCGTTATATCGAAAGTTCCTACCCCATATCATCAAAAATCGCGCATCTCTCCCACTCCATAACGCGTTTAGTCGCTTTATGTTTGTACCCTATGAAAGCCATGAGATGCATTTCTCCAAGGGTACCGCTAATTGGATAATTTGTATTCATCTTTTTGTGTTATCTCCCCCGTTCCTGTGATTGTTATCCTCACCATTCCTCGCAGATGCTTGGCTTTGTAGAACTGGGTCTCTCCTAAGTCTAGTCCACTTTCTAGAAACAGTCCTGATCTTTTGCTCCACTCCCGCGCTTGAACCAACATAATAAACTTCACCATTTTTAGTATTCTCCTTCATGTGATCATCGAGCCCCACATTTGCTTTATTTCCTTTTGAACAAAAGAAATAAACTTCACCTATTTTATTAACTTTTGATTCCTCCATAGGCCCTGCCACTTTGCTTGACTTGTTCACAGCATCCACCATTACTTTTTTTTGAACTTTAGCATCCATTATTACTAATTTATTATTGTTTCCATGTAATTGGGTCCCACCGCCGTATGAATGCACACCCTCATTAATATTGTTTTCAAGTATGACCCCACCCTTGGAATTGAAAACATTATTATCTTGCCCATCATGATCATCACATGCATTATGTTGCGGTTAGTTATCCAGCTTATTTTAACATACATGTTTTAATGCATAACTTACAAAACACATTAATTTTTGATACTTTCAAAGCAAAGATATAGCATAATTGAAAATGTCTCAAGTGAAATAGCAAATAGCAAATACTAATTTATAAAAAAAGATAAATAAATAACCAGAGTCTTTTTTACCATTTGATTCCTTTGGGGCTGTAAAGTAAAACCAAAATTGAGTTGTGAATGTGATGTTTGAGTGTAAAGATAAAAAATAAAAATAAAAATAAAAAAAAAGTAGGGCCACATTTCCATTGAAGAACATATTCCCCTTACATGCACATGACACCACCTAATCCTTTCTTCCTGCATACACCAGACTCTGCCCTTCATATCATGTGCATACAAATATAGAGATAAGAGATACAGAGTCAGAAACATAAACAGAAGGCTAGCTGATGATGATACATGCTTCAATTTAGAACAACATATATGTCCAACTTTATTATATTCTGAGCTTCTTCTATCTAGTAAGACTCTTTACACATTTACACACACACACATATGTGTGTACATAATATATCATTATATATCTCTCATGCTGAAGTGCAGAGCCATCATCTCAATATTGTGATTATCTGACATAATCTTTGATGTTTCCAAAACATAATTGGAAAAAAGATTACATTTATGTCAATTTTCATAAGTTTTTGGGTACAATCCTGGCAATAGTTTTCTGTATTGATCTTTAGAAACAAAGAGGAGTAACAAAAAGAAAAACATTTATACTCTTTTATCCAAGATATATAAGCCATTTAGTTTATGATACTAAATTTTTATGCTTTTCTATATTATCTTTGAAAATATACAATATAACCTTTTACTCTTTGAATTTTTCTATTATCTTTTTTTAATGAATTTTTTTCTAGTAATCAAATTCCCAATATACCCATGATGAGATGATATAATTTTTATGTGGTTTATTTTGCAGAAAAATGGAGGGTAATGGAAAATCATTGGAGAGAGTGGTGTCATTGAAAGCTCTACAATTAGGAAATTCATTTTCATGTCAAATATGTGTGATTGGATTTCTATGTGGAGTATGTCTAACTTCTCTTTTTCTTGCTGCCCTCACTTCTTTTGCTTCTTTTCAGCTTTCACCTAATTCCAGTTCCACTTCTTATTTTCTCAGTAAGTTTCTCTCTTTCTCCCTTAATTTTAAAATAATTACACTAATTATGTTTTAAATAATGTGGGGTTTCTTGAAGTGTATAGCCATTGCATGCCACCTATGCAATGTGTGTGTGATAAGGAATTTGCATTTGTTTTCTAATATATTCATTAGAAAATTGGTGGAGTATTGGTTAAGTTGGATTATGACATTTGTGAATCATAATAGTAATTGAAAGTTAAGCTTAAATTTGATTAGTCAAAAATGTACAAATGATAAGTTCTTAGTCCTCAAGGGTGTGTGATTGAAGCAAACTAAAGTTGGTACCAATTATTTCTTTCCATAAAGATAAAATAATAATAATAATAATCTACTTAAAATTCTACTCCATAATAATAATAATCTAGAATTGTATTTTAATAGTAGTATTACACTTTTATTGGTGACAAAGTATGTAAAGTTTATGGGATACATCATTAAATCATGTTGTTTATTTGTTGTATATTTCGGTTTTAAATATAGTTTTAACTTTAAGGGTGTCATAAATACAAAAGGAAACGGTTTTAAAAATAAAAAAGATTAGACATAACTTGAATTATATATTTGAGACGTGTACATGCAATAATGCTTCTCTTATGGTCCCTAGTAACTTTTATGCTCGTTAATAGTAACTTTTTCCGTCATATAATTGTCGTGATACCTATAGGCTATAACCTATTTGTTAGTAAGACCACAATTATGGGGTGGTGTTGGTACCTCACCGCTATTTTAACAAAAAAAAAATCACCAAAGCTCAGTGGCGAAGTTTGACCCGAAAAACTTCTGGGGGTTGGAAATCACTAGTTTCGGGGGTCGAAAACCAATTTCAGGAGGTCGAAACCGTATATACCAAAAAAATTATATACGAATACTATATAATCGAAACTTCTAAACGAAAATTCAGGGGGGAGGAGGTCGGCCGCCCCTCACTGCCCCTTAAGAGTTGCGCCAATGCCAAAGCCACAACACATCCATCCCCTTATGACGTCGTTAGCCTCGTAATACCCTCCCACACTTTTGGGTGGGTGGGTTGAGTCCACTTCTCTCGCCCGTCACATGCAAACATACACCCACCTTTGTTTTTTCTTTTATTTAAATATTACTTAAACTCTAACGTTATAGTTAAAAGGTGGTGATGAAGAACCTGTTCAAATTAAACGGTAAAATAAAAAGATAGATCTACGGTGCATTTATGATAAAAAAAAATCACCACATAAATGTATAGTAGGACAAACGAAAAGTGGATTAAGATACAGAAACAACACTTAATCCGCAATTAGACTCGAAGAACACCATTCAAACTTATCGGGTTTGAATAAGCATGGAAAATCAACTTGACTCAAAATCCATTTAGATAAATCAACAAAAGAAATTTTCATCATACACACTCTCCCTTTTCATTAGCAAATGAGGTTCAATACATAAAGGAAACCTACTGCTACTCATGTCCTAAGTTTTGGGATAATGGAAATTAAAGTACTAAACACAATGCAAACAATACATACTATGACATCTACATTAGGAACATGTATAAAAATGTAAATAGACTGATGAACTTAGGGTTAAACAAATAACTTATCCACCACCACCCCAATGGGGCTCCATTTGACTCGTCTTGACCCACTTGAATGTGACCCATTTTTTGCTACAAGGTGGGTTAGTTAAAACTTATTGTCTACGTGACAATGACCTGGTTGGGCGTTATGCACTTTTTAATAGAACCAAAACGGATAATCCAATATCACTCGTGAACTCTTACTTTGTAAAATAACTTAGGGAAAATCACAATAATAAACATTGACCATTTAATAATTACCAAAATAAACATACATAAGGTCTTAAGTTTATGGACTTCACACATTCCAACATTATTCAGATTCTGACATGTGTTCCAATAGTCTTAAATAAAGAATCTTTATTTTGTCAATCCCCTTATGGTGGAGTGGCACCCTCCTTTGCTTTCCTTATGAGAGGTGAGGAGTTAGAGTCCTACCAACACCAAAATGCTGCTGGTAGGCCGATTTTTACCGCAGTGGGCCTTCGGGCGGCGGGTTTTCCCCGAGAACTGGTGTGAAATTATTTGTGGACCCGGGTTACTCTCGGAGTACTCCTTTGTCCAGTGCGTACTTCGTGAGTAATCGGGATTGATTTGTTGGTCGTTAAAAAAAAGACTCTTTATTTTGTACCGTCCCACAAGCCAACCAATCAGATAATGACACGTGCGTTAAAAAGGCTTAAACTTGTACTGGCGAGTCTTAAATTTGTACGAAAAGTCTTAAAATTGTACTGACGCGTCTATTTTGTTTAGAGTCTTAAGATTGTACGAAAAGTCATAAAACTGTACTGACGCGTCTACAATTTGTCTAGAGTCTTAAGATTGTACGGAAGAGTCTTAAAATTACACGAAAAGTCTTAAAATTGTACTAACGCGTCTACAATTTGTCTAGAGTCTTAAGATGTACGGAAAAGTCTTAAAATTGTACTAACGCTTCTACAATTTGTCTAGAGTTTGTTAAAGACTCTCCAGGCCTTGCGTATAGGATAAAGACTTTACAAAACCAAAGAGTCTAGTAGCCTTTATAGCACACGTGTCATTATCGGATTGATTGGTTTGTGAGAACGATACAAAATAAAGAGTCTTTATTTAAGACGAAGAGTCAATATATATAATAGCTCTTTACTAATGTAAAATGATAAATCAAGTTAAAGAATATGCAAAACATCTAAGATAATTTTAAAGTAAATTAAATAATAAATAAACAGTGAAAATAGCTAAAGGTAAAAAAAATATATAAAAGAATAATTTAAATTATAATTATTACTTCAACATTCTCTTGCTTCAAAAATTAGATGGCAAACTTTTTTAACTAAATTACTAAAATACCCTAACTTCTTTTACTATTTACTATTTGCACATTCATCTTCACCAAACTACCTCTTCTTCCTGCTACTTTTTGTAAGTATCCACCTACCAGAAAAAAAATCTAATAAACCCTCCACCTTTACTGCGAAGGATAAAATTAGGAGCCGGAGACCCACCTCGCACTAATGAAGTTCAGTCATTGCAATATTGCATGTATATAAACACTATATATATATAAAATTTTGGCCCCTAAAAAATACGGGCCTCGGCCGGGGTGCGGCTCGCCCACCCCCAGGGCCGGCTCTGGTTTTACAAATGTACCAGAAACAAATTTGAAAATATTAAAAATATGTTTATTTTATATTTAACTTTAGCATAAATATAAAATCTAGTAAGGTGTCACACAACTTGACATGTCATTAAAATCCAGTTAGTTGCCAAGATACGTTACACATCATCATAGCTAGATCATACTCCGACACGCTCCACACCATCCAGCTAGATCTCCTAGTCAGCTACTACATATTGCCCTAACTGAAATTCTTTACATAATATATTACCTTGATTGAGAAAGATAATAAAAAAAAAAGTTACTCTGATTGTGAATGCACTATTCATCTTTAGAGACCTCGCCAACAAACCGTGGATCAAGAGTGTTCATAGTGGTTGCCTGTTGAAACAAAATGTTGAGAGTGACAGAAATGCTAATTGACAAATGGTGGATCAAGAGTGTTCATTGTAGTTGCCAAAAGCCTTCCAATGGTTTATAATAATCAAATATATTGGAGATTATTACTGTTGCAACACGTTCTAACTGATCGAGTATTGGTGTTAGTTGCGCCGCTTTATAAACTTCTATCAGGTTGAAATTTTATTTGGACATGTAAAGAACCCGTTAGAAAGTTATCCAAAGCTAAATTCCGAGAAAACCTTCAGAAGTCATGTAAAATGAAACAAATTAATACGTAAGCATTAGGTTTTCAAGTACAAATTTTTATTTAAAAATGTATAATAGTTAATGATATATAGTTAAAAAGAATATGTGTACAAAACCAACTCAAACCAGATTTACCGAACATTAATAAATATGACTGAACAAACCTCCCAATATTTGACCTCATACATGCATATGCATGGTTTTACTCAAACTCCATCTCCATGAAGTAAGAGCATCTGCCCATCCTGATTGGTCCACGTGGCAGCTGAGTCAGTATGGAGAAAGAAACTGAAAAAGGGGTGTAGTGGTGGGGCTTTATATATAAAGCCCCTTAATCTGATTGGTCCACGTGGATTTTATTTTTTATATTCTTTTAACTCAAAATAATTAAAATAAAAGGTAAATAAATATAAAAAAATTACAAATAATATTAAAAAACACACAACTAATATTAATTAAATTAAAAAAAATACAAATAATATTAAAAAACACACAAACAAAAGGTAAATAAATATAAAAAAAATTACAAGTAATATTAATTTTCATCTTCGCTTTCATCGTACTCTTCTTCTTCTTCATCATCACCTTCCTCTTCACCTTCTTCTTCATCTTCGCCTCCACCTTCGCCTTCATTTGGAATATACCTAACCGACCACGCATGTTGGACCAAATCCGCCGTTAACTCGTCATGTGCTTCATGGTCACGAAGTGCATATGCGTTTTGTATTCTTTCTTCCTGATTGGCTTGCGGTAGATCCTGAACGGCTTCCGGTACATAATTTTGGCATATCGCTTTACCTTCATCTTCTAGTATCATATTATGCATGATTATACATGCATACATAACATCTCGCAACTTGTCTGTGGTCCATGCACGAGCAGGATTTCTTATGTAATGCCAACGCTGTTGAAGAACCCCAAAACATCTCTCTATGTCCTTCCGCGCCGCCTCTTGAACCTGTTTGAAGTGTGCCCGTGTTTTCATCGTACGGGTTACTGAAGGTCTTAGCGATAATGGTATACCTCGGATATATACCGTCAGCCAAATAGTATCCGTGTGGGTAGTAGTTTCCATTAGCGTAAAAACACGCCTTTGCCGCCCGGCCAGAAATGAAATCCTCAATAATAGGCGACCCCTCAAAAACGTTTAAGTCGTTGCATGAACCCGCAACACCAAAGAAGGCCGACCAAACCCAAAGATCGACTGAAGCCACCGCTTGAAGAATAATTGATGGTCCTTTTTGGTCACCACGTGTGAATTGACCTCGCCAAGCGGTTGGGCAATTATACCAACGCCAGTGACGACAATCAATGCTACCCAGCATTCCTGGTAACCCATGTTCATTGTTATGCACCTCGTAAATTTTCTGTAAGTCGTACCAAGTGGGCCTTCTAAGATACCGGGCTCCGTACAACTTTATTATTCCTAAAAAATTAAATACAAAAATATATAAAAAAATTGATCTAACTATATATAAAAATATATAAAAAAAATTGATCTAACTATATACAAAAATATATAAAAAAGTGATGTACCTTGGCAAAAATACTCCAAAGAATCGCGTGTTGTTTTCTCGGCCATTTTTAAATACTCGTCGTTGATATCCGTCGAGTTGCCGTAAGCGAGTATACGCAGTGCCGAGGTGCACTTTTGAATAGACGTGAATCCCATATTCCCCCTAGCATCGGTTTTTGTTGAAAGTAAGGGAACGCGTTCTCCAAATCTCCGGATATACGTAGAAATAAACGTTTGCTCATCCGGAAACGACGCCTAAACATCTTTGGGTCAGGGTAAGTCGGGTTTTCATCGAAGTAATCCTTCATCAATCGAGCATTTGCCGAAACTCGATCTCGTTCGTAATACTGCCTACTAAGTTTTGGTGCAGGGGTAGGCGCACTACTGTGTTCCATATATCTCGACGCAAGCGCAAGCGCACTCGTAACCGCATCTTGCTCCAAGTCTTCGTCTGTCGAATCACCCTCGTCGGCTAGAAACTCTTTATAATATTCTCTCGCAACAGATGATGACGCGGGGGAACCCATTTTTTTTAACTAGTGTTGTATTTTTGTGTTTGAATATATGTGTTTTGAGTGTGTGTTTTTATATATTTGTGTAGTGTATATAAATGTGTGTAGTGTATATATATAAAAATAAAAAAAAAATAGCCGTTCAAATATAACGGTCATATTACCGTTTGACTCGTCCACGTGGCTCGATTTCATTGGTCAAAGCTTTATTGGTCCGGCGTTATGTTCATAAAGCCCCAACCCAAATTTGAACCATAGCGTCGGGGTGTAATGGTGTTCCCGGACGCTATGGTTTAAAAATATGCACAATAACGCCTCATTAGGGGCAGTCTAAGGAAGAAACTACCAAATGTTGGTGTCAGCTACTTAACAGAGGACATGTTTTTTTAATTTTTATTCACAACATACAATGAACCAAACAATTGTTTACAGTAACCCAAATATTATAATCTAGGAAATCAATATAATATATATAGTATAATAAATTATGCTAATACATAACTGCATATTTAAAACAATAAAAAATACAACTTTACAAAAAGAGGGGTACAGATATTTGATTAATTTTCTCACGGACCGCGGAGGGGAGGTCCACCTTGTGCCCAACCGACGTCTTAGTTTTTTGTTGGGAAGGTGGGAAGCATGCGTGTGTTGATCTTATCGGGGTGTCCCCCCTAGTTGGGCTTCGGGATAGTGGGTTTGTGCCGAGCAAGCGGTCATGAGAGCTGAATCCAAGAAAGTGAAAAAGCACGCTAAAGCATGTGAGGATAATCATCATGTTTTCGTTGGCCTTCTACACGTTCGATTCCTTGACACCGGAGGCGGTGCGTTTTTTGGCTCGGGTTCAGCGAGTGCACAACAACTTTTCCATCCCCCAAGGGCGGGGGTTTATTTTTAGCAGATTGGGATTTTGTATTCAGAAAGGGGTGGCGACGCAGCTTGTTGCCCGCCTACCTTTCATCCTTATGTAATTTAGCCTTTAGGATATGTATAAAATAAGACTTAAAAAAAAATAATTAACATGACACAACTAAATTCGTCCCTTTAGTTATAAGATCTTGAATATTGTAAAAGAAATGTTTTAGTATCCTTGAGGTTTTTCTACAAGAGGCGTGCTTGGATATGATACTGAATTCCAATTTAAAGAGAAATGCAATCACTTTTGAATATTGAATATTGTATATGCTCTTAAAAACCATGGTCGGTGTGCCATCTGATTCGTCCACGTGTCACTATCTAATTTGTCCACGTTCTAATTTTTTTTTTCTTTTTTTTCTGAAGGTTCACTGACAGTTAAGTACATGTATGTTTTTTACTTTTTCTTTGTTTTGACCACACGTTACTTTCGCCTTGATAAATACACCCACACAGAATATCATTTGAAATACTACCAGAAATGTTGGTCTTCACCGGGAAACCCAACAGCAGTGGCGAAGACGAAGAGTAGTGTTAAACGCATGGTGAAATACAGCCAAATCGCACCTCAGTTAGTTGTTCGAAGATTGACACACCATCGCCGTTAACCGTTCACACCACGACAAGGTGGCACCACCTTCGCTGGCTACTTCCTACCAGAAAAGGATGGAAACAGACGGTGATGATGAACGCTAAAATGATGTCTGGGTTGTTTAGTGGTGGTTAATCCCGGTGGGTTTTTCTTGATGGATTAGAGAGAGATAGAGGTAGAGTAAAGCAAGATGCTACTGCTTTTTGAAATGTATAGAAAGTAGTGACGGACTTGAAGGGAACTCTAAGACTATGGGGTGTGGTTCCCCTTCCCCCTTCTTTCCCTTTGTCCACATCAGCGCCACATCATCTTCCCCTTCTCCTCCCCCTTCTAGGGGAAATGGTTCCCCCTTCTTTCCCCTTCCCCTTTCCTTTATTTTAATATTTTAAAAAGACAAAATATATTTATATATAATATTAATACAAGAAAAGACAAAAAACAATTATGGAGAAGTGGTTCGGGGAAAACGGGAGAAAAGTCCCGATCACACCGAAGGGAAGATGAGGGGGGCGGTGTTCCCCTTGGGGAAAGAAGCCACATCACTCTTCCCGATCCTTTTCCCCACCCACACCCCTTAGTCTAAAATAGATTGAATTCAAACTTTGAAATCACGAATTCTCACATGAAGCTCTGAATTTATTAATAATATAGTTATTCCCAATGTTACTCATTTACATTAGTTTTTCATTTTCTCACTTTAAATAAGCATTTGTCTTGTGGATTTATATGTTCAAATTGGAAAAGTGGATTTTAAATAAAAAGTTCAATCTGGATATGTCACCACAAGCTGTATACACTGCATTTAAAATAAAAATCGTTAAAAACTTTGTTGGGAATGTTTTCGTGCTTTCTTATGTACTTTTTTAGCTAGACAACCTTTTTAACTAAAATTTGCTATAATAGCATGTATGGGCGTCTTAAGAATAGTATTCATGGCTTGACATAAATTTTGTTCAGAAACGAGTCGGATTATATATACGTTTTCACTTCCGAGTTACTTTAAGTTTCAACGCCGCCTTAACGCGTGGTACCATTTTTTAACTTAAAAACACTATTTTCTTACGTGCTTATTTTTAAGAACATTTTGGTATAAATCCGAGTTGGTTTACATTTTGACACATTTTTTTCAAGTAAACTCAAATATAATGTGTTTTCGTCTATATCTTTATGTGTGCTTTCAATTGGTCTATATTTTTACGTAAATTTGTTTGAAAATGAGTCGTGTCAAATATTTGACGAAATTCAAGTTACTTTAAATTTTGGCCCCGTCGCAACGCGCGGCCAACGGCAACATCCTAGTTTGGCACAATGAGCATGGTGCACCACGCTTGGTAGAGATGACAATGATTTATTAATCAGTTCCGACAAATAAATATTACATACTTCCAAACATACCCCAGTTACAAACAGGGCCGACCTTAATGCTTTACAAAATTAGGCAAGCGGCTAGGCCTCCAATTTTGTTTGCCTCAGATTTTACATCCGTAGCTAAACGATAATAAAAATTGTACAGATCGTGAAACATCTCTTAAAATGCATATTTAAAGGCCAACAAGATATCTATTTCTATGAACAAAATAAGTCACTAATCAAATAGAATAGATTTCACTATATATATTGTTACATAACTACGCATCTTAACTAGTTTTCATTTTTCAATTCATTATTGAAGGTTTTAATTAGGGATGAACTCGGAACGATATCGATACCATTAAATTTAGCTTCATGTTTTTTTGTATGAACTAAGGAAAAAAAAACTTTAAAGAGAGCATTACTATTAGTGAAGATTGGTTGACTCTCCCTTGTACCAACTATAAGCTTTTTAGTTTATTTTTGTCGGTTCGTAGGCCTGGTAAAGGAGAAGAGCTTATAAAACGTAACTTAAAGGGGTCCCGACTTTTAATTCGCTTAGGGCCTCGAAGTATATTGGACCGGCTCTGCTTACAAAATAATTTATCTTGGATTATTTTATAAAATACAAAGCCTAATAAATAAATAATTTGAGTAGGAGCTAAGAATGAACGTTGGACAAAGTTTCAATTCATGTATTCAGCATCTATCCCTAAATCTTAAAAGCACCCACAATATGAAGCAATAAAATAAACAAATAACGGTATATGTAACTGCCAAACATATTTTTTATGTTCTCCAATGTACGTTAGTTATTTGTTTATCACTATTAAAATCTTGGTATGAGAATAATATCCTCAAGATCTCCCTATATTATGTTTAAATACTTTTGTCTATATATTTTTTCCTGCATCAAATAAAAAGTACATTTAACATTACATGTTATAGTTTGATTAATCTATCATTGTATATTTATATTAGCTAAATCATTAAACATGTTACATGAATACTATTATTATATTACTAGCAAATTACCCCGGGAAGGTCCCGGGGTTGAAAATTTTAATATGACTTAATAAAAAATAATAAAAGAAGAAAACTCAAATCACGAAAAGAGTAAATAACTTAAACATAATCAATCTTAGATAAAAAATTTCACTATGTGATAACGTATTGCAAATGACTCAAGTTAACTAACCACAAAATCTCTCAATCACTGCATGTCCCTAACCTAAAACCATCAGTAATCATCTAAATAATCACACTTATGTAAGCTGCAACAATTCAAAAACTCATCAATCTCTAATGACTCTTATAATTCTTAACCTAATCAACTAAACAATCACTTAGGTTGGAAGTTGTAACCATTAAAAACGTATAACATCTATGTACCAAGTCTCACAATATTAATATTGATACCTAACTTAAAAGAATGTATAACTCTAATATTTACACCTATCATAAATGCTAAAAAATACATAACTCTAATATCAATATTCAACCCATAACCTAAAACAATGTAATAGTGAGGTTATTCCTTGGTGCTTTCTGCAACTATGCTTGATCTGCACCCACCATCTTAGCTTATTGTTTAACCTATGTTGACTAATTTCAATATACAGTTGACCATGGTTGACCTGGTCAACCCCCTTGACCAAAGCTCCCTATACCAGCAAATAACATGTCAATAAGTTCATCCATGGTTTTAACATTAACCCCACTTACCACCATCTTCCTCATAACGCATTAACAACGACAGCCGCTAACTGTTCCATACTACCGTCACTTAGACCTTAACCACATTAATCGACCATTACACTCATAAATTCTGTTACTCATCAACAATAACAGCCAATTACTATGTGAACATTTTCTAACAATTACAACCATCATTATCATCCGACATCATCCATAATAATCATAAGTCTTAAGTTGTAATTCTTACCTCAGTCGAGTTTGCTGAACTCCAACCTTAGTTACGATTGTTATTGTTGCCAGATAATCGAGTACTGCCGTTATCACCCACCTAAACCACCATCGTCTTCAAGTCCTTCACCTTAGGTAGAAAGAAAAACTGAAAGAAAACAAATACGGTGACTATATCGGAATAGAAACGTCAATAGCTATAAAGTCAAGTAATCAATCAAAGCATACGATTGAATCAAGTAAACACAAATTTAATTAAAGCAAAACCGCTAGATAGGCGTGTAAACACATCAAACTGATGAATAATATACAATAACGGTATTCTACCTGTTTAGAAACTATAAGAAATTCAATATGCTTCATAACAATCTTCTAAAGTTTCAGTAGCGATCATCTTCCTAAAGATAAAATAAAAAGGTAATTTACTTTCGTAGCAAATAACCTAACGATCTTCTAAAGTTTGTTCTAGTATGATGCCATATTCGGTTGGTGAACCGGGTTACCAGGCCTTCTTACCGTTGTTATAAAGCAACCCCCTTTCAAGCAACATGAGAATCAGTTCTCACAATTGAATTATTATTGTTATTTCTAAAATAAAAAAAGAAAGATCTGAATCACAGTAGAATCAGAAACCATGAATCGTAAAACAACTTCGTTTGTTGCATCGTCTGTCATAATCACAGCCCTCTTGCTCTTCGCTTTCTGTGAATTGGGATTTTGCATAGTCGAAAGGAGTCTCTTGAACATGGGCAGTATTCGTGATGTTCCTGATCCTACCCAAAACGACGTCGAATTGGAATCCCTCCTAGATACCTCGATCATAAACACCGTAAACATAAGCCTGTGATCATTATACACTGCATCAACTTAATCATCCAATTCTTACAATGTATATCACTAATAATCTTCATCCTACATCTCAAAAAAAAAAAAAAAAAAAAAAACTAACCTTGATTCCTCTATCCCTATCTAACTATATCACCAAACACATCAACAATCACCAAACAAACAAATCTATCTATCAACACATACCCTACCTTCCAATCTAAATTCACAACATCTAATCAACAAAACACTAACTCTAACAATAACTACAACATCTAACTAAACTACATTAACCTTTCAACTGTTCATACGATCGATCGATTCACAATTCACCAAAACAGATCAAAACAAACAAACTAAAAGCATTCTCACCGAGATGAAACTTATGACCACAGTGAAGCTTCGCAATGGACCTATCACCGTCATCGATGACTAAATCGAGACAGATCGAGCAAGGAACAGATGATGAACAGCCTAACGAAGGTGACGGTGGATAATCGGCGGTAACGGCATTGATGACGTCAGAAATTGTTGAATATCAGTGAGTTAATCGATCAATAATATTCCTACACAATCAGTGAGTTAATCGATCAAAGATATGTTTGGTATAATCCACAGATCGGAGCAATCGGTTAGTTCCAGAGAGAGAGAAAGAATGATCGAGAGAGAGAGATAGGGGTGAGAGAGAGAAGATTTTGAGATGCTTATGAGAAAAGGAGGCGGATTGGGATGAGAACACGGGAATTAGGGTTTTTTTAGGTTTTAATTAAACCAAACTAATTAAAAAACACTAAAAACACTTAATAAGGATGCCACGTGGCAATATAGAGGGGAGGTTGGAGGCACCATTGAGCGACACGTCAGCAAAACACCTTTGTTTTATATATATATATAGATTATTTAGCTAGCATATGAGTTTTCATGTTTTCCGGAAAAAGTCATTTCTGACATCTCCCGTACTTAGAGGGTGTTAGGAATTGCGTTTTAAATCTGATTTTTAGATTATTGCGTTTTGAAAATGCAGATAATCAGTTTTTTAGGCTACCAAAACGCAATAATCTATAAAGAGCTTCATCCTTACTTTTACAAAACGTATAATCTGTTTTGAATAATCAAATCCCAAACACCCCTTTAGTAGTTGAAAAACAAATTTGCGCCCCACCCCTTGTGGTGTGGTGGTAAAGGTCTTGGAGTTGTAACGGGGAGGTTGAGAGTTCAAGTCTCATAAGAGGCAAAAAAAAGGTGTAATAAAAAGAATGTAAAAATGGTGTAGGAAATTAGCCGTTAAAAAAAGGAAAGCAAATTTGCATTTGAGTTACCAACTCTTTTTTGACGTATCAAATTTACTTATTTAACTTATTAGGATGAGATCAAACGATAAGACTAAGGGGTATGGTTCGGGAAGGAGCTCGGGATGGCTGAGCTGGAGCTTTCCCCGAACGGGAACACCCCCCCCACCCCCCCGAAGGGCCTTCGGTGAGCTCGGGGAGATCATCCCGTCCACCCCGTCCCATTTTTCGAGGAACTTTTGAATTTTGAACGTTGAAGCAGATTTATAAAAAAAAAAAAAAGAAAAAAAACTTTACCTTATCATCATCATCATCATCTTGATGCTGGAGGAAGAGAAGATGGGTGTGGTGGTGCTTGCCGGAGAAGATGAAGGTCACCGGAGAAGTGTGCCGGAAAAGATGGAGGTCGCCGGAGTTGTGTTCGGAGAAGATGGAGATCCGATCTGTCTATGTGTTCTCTCGATACATACAGTGTGTATGTTTGTTTGTGTGAAGACTTGGGGTGATGGTGGAGACCTAAGAGGTGGAGTTTGTGTTTGGGTTTGTTGGGTTAGATAGGTGAGATGATGAAGAAGAAGAATGTTTAGGGATTTTTTTTTATTTAATTCGGATTTTTTTTAAATTTTATATGTATTTTGTTTTTAAATTTTAATGAAAATAATAATAATGAAATATAAAATCTATAAATAAAAAAAATAATAATAAAAAAAGGAAGGGGGAAGGGGAACCATTTCCCTTAGAAGGGGGAGGAGAAGGGGAAAATGATGTGGCGCTGATGTGGACAAGGGGAAGGGGAACCACACCCCATAGTCTAAGGTAACATTCATGCAGTGATGAAGTTTGAGTGAAAATTTTGAAAGGTCAAAAGTCACCTGTTACGGGAGGGAGGGTTGAAACCGTATATAACAAAAAAAAAAATTTATACGGATACTATATAATCGAAACTTCTGAGCGAAAATTTCGAAAGGTCGGGTGCCCCCTCCTCGCCCTATGAAGCTGTGCCCCAACATCCATGAGAAGAGTAGAAAATACTACAGTATAAATTAATAATAACAAAAGGAATTGATGCCTACAAAAAATAGTCGTTTTTTTCTCCGTTTTTATATAGCACTATGGTATTCGTTGAAAGATAATAAAACGCTCGTTAATTTGGTTTAAATGTTTTCTTTAAAAAAATCTCGTATATAAAAGATATTAACATTTAAAAATTATTTGAGTAAACATGAGAGAGAAAAATATATAATTCTGTATCCCAAAATTACAATTTAGTCGTATTATAGTGTACACGTTCTTTAAGCACTAATGTACAAGAAACTTAAACTATCAAATAAGTATAAAATTATAGTTACAATATATACCCACATGTTTAACTAGATTTACTCATTATCCCTATAGGAGATCAATTATTCATATCATGGTTGATAATATAACGTGAAGAAC
Source organism: Ambrosia artemisiifolia (assembly GCA_032199755.1). Classification (NCBI taxonomy): domain Eukaryota; kingdom Viridiplantae; phylum Streptophyta; class Magnoliopsida; order Asterales; family Asteraceae; genus Ambrosia; species Ambrosia artemisiifolia. The sequence goes on from CM063517.1 coordinate 6,630,253, forward strand.
CCTATCATATCATATCCAATCGTTACTTTAGACAACATAATTTGACATAACATAATATTGTTGGTTGAAAATATCTTTTATTGCTTAATAAAAACATACAAAAATAACAAGAAGTGTCCTTTAAGTTCAAATTTGAACACAAGTTTCGTCCTTTTCACCAACGAGTGTTACATTTGATTTTGCACGTTTAGTCTTCTACGTTTTCTTAATGAGAAAACTAACACGATATATTTTTAAGCGTGTTACTAAAAAGACCAAAATCCGTTAGAATTATTTTTTTTATAAATGTCATTGTTCTTGTATTCATAGTTTATGGAAAAAATCTGAAAATTAATATAAACATAAATGCCAAAAAAAAATATTTATCGTTGTTATTAATTTCGGTATTATAATCTTAATAAAAAGTTGTCACAGTTTAACGTTATTCTCCATTCATATTTTTTACTAAGTTGTAATATGTATAATGTATTTCGTGTTTGGTTTGAAAAGTCTAATTCTTTAAGGCACTAACTAATTAGTATAAGGAGTTTGATACTATGGTTGGTGTTCTGCCTTAATTTAAAGAATTACTATTTTTGTAATTAAGCAATTTATTGAAATTTTTATGGAAAATATAAACTTTATTACTTATTTAATTGTTTGATGTAATAAGAGCAAATATTATTGTAATACGATACAATATTATGCCAACCACTGGGATACATGCTATAAATATCTTGCCAAACTAAAATATAGTTCCATAATCTTGTGAACTTTTATAAGTTTGAGTTTCTAATGGAGAAAAGAATATTGTGTTTTCTGTTTTTTTATTTGCAATTTTCAAATGTTGTGACAGGAAATGCATCGCCTGTAGGAGAATGCAAAAAATATGGTATTAGTTCCTTAAATCCTATTTTTTATCAAGAACATTTCTTAGCCATTTTGTATAATTTCATGTCTAATAAACTTAAACAACAAAAATCCACAAATATAAATATTAACTTAATTTACTTCTAAGTTTTAGTATCTTCCTAATTTTTAGTATCTTTGTTGCTAAGCAGGTGATAACGTATGTTCTTATACTATTAATTTTGCACCTCACCCTTGCCAATTCAACTTTTGTGGCGTGTCATGCGGGCATATCGTACCTATCGGGTCAAGAATTCTGGAAAGCGTTTGTCGTGGAACCCTTTGCATTTGTTGCGCAACATGCTAGTTTTTATCATTCTACCAACATCTTGTTATCGTTTAATGTTGAACTCAAATAAATAAAATGACGTTTCGTGTCTTAATACTTCATACCGATCTAAATTCATTTTGCGGGTAAAATGTTATTTGTGAACAAATAAAGAGAAGCTGTTGATCACTAATTCATATGCTATTGCAAACAACCAATTGTTGTAGTTGGGATGTTTGCATTAACCTCTTAACCATTTAAAGTTCACTTCCATTTGAAGAAAATTTTCAGAAGGGTGACCATGAACTTTTAAAAGGGTTGACAGTTTGAACCTTCTCAGGGTGAATCTACACTGTTATGCATATTCTCTAGAACTTATGATCTCCTTTTTAGCATATGATTTTGTGACTATGCATTATGATTCCACATGATCAAGTAGAATCTAGCATTACAGAGATTCATGACCAGATATTGATTCTTGATGATGAATTGGGTCAGATTATTCTTGTAAAAAACTAGAACAAACCAAATTAGCCTTTACATTTCACAAAGAATTTTTATTTTAAATCGATTATAGAAATGCGAATACATAGTACTCAAGAGATTCGGTTCTTGTTCATAAGACATGGATTTACTAAAGCAACCAAAAATAAATACAGAGGGTACTACTACTACCACCAACCAACAAAACTACTGCTTTACGTGATGAATAAATGATCATATAACCCTTGTGTCAAATCACAAATGGATTCAATATGAGAGTAGATAAAAAAGATAATATATTACAAGACTGGAGATGAAATAATGCAACACTTTCATCCCATTTATTCAACAAAAGATAGAAATAATGAATTTAAGATAAGATACGACGACTATACTTTAGAAGTTTCCCAGACTCGGCTTTATAACCTCACTCAAACACCACTCTTGGTGAATGCTCTGTCCAACCTCCTCTTAGTGGGAGAAGAGTGACAGCTTACTGCTTTACTCTACACAAAATGATATACAATTGGTTAGAAACCTCACAAAATATAAACAGGCCGAACGGGTCAAAATGCATACAACCTTTTCTTAAACGACTCAAAATATAAAATCTGATTATTAATGATCAATTCAATGAAGCTGCTGCTGCTGATAGATAGAGAGAGAGAGAGAGAGAGAGAGAGAGAGAGAGAGGTGTGAGGGAAGAAGGGGAGAGATTAGCGGAGGCTAAAACGAAGGGAGGAAGGAGCGTGTTTGAAAAATGTGACCGTTGCTGGGTTAGGGTAGTAGTAGTAGGCTCTTCTTAATGGATGGATGGATGTATGGATGGGGCCTTTCTTTCTTTCTTTACATCACGTTTCATTTTTAGGTACGTTAGAGCTGATGATTAGATTAAGTTTTATGTGTACTTGCAGCCCAGTTGGTTTGGTTGAGAGCCTAAAGTTTCTTATGGGAGGCTTGGGTTCAATTCTCACTAGCTACCTTTGGAGGACATTGATGGAGAAGAAATGAGGGATGACCGGGCCATTGGCTTGGGTTCGAGTCCTGATCCCGACCGGTTTTACCGATTATTTCACTGTCGTGCCTTTGGGCTGGTGAGTGGTCGGGTTTTCCCGGGAATTAGTGGCAATTGGTGGCCCGGGTACTCTCAAGTACCTGATTCGTCAAAATGATGCCCAAGAGTGCTCGGAAATTGATTCGTTGGCCGTTAAAAAAAAATTAAGTTTTATGTAATTGGCTCCCCTTACTCATACATAACTAATCCGGCGAAAAGAACCAAACAATTACATGCAAGTGAGTGTATTTTTCAATCACATAGTCCAATAAACTGACTATAATACCACACATGAGAAATAAAAATATGGAACCAATAAAAAAAATCTTTACTATCACCATGACGATCAAAGATCTTTTCATTATGAGTTCTCCAAGTGAAAAAAAAGGCTTCAATAACGATCTTCTTAGGCTTATAAATATTAACGGTGTTTAACAAACGGATATATGAATGAGGACATCGGGAAATCAGAAGAATAACATCTAGCCAACGACAAATACCATCCCAAATATAATTGCAACAAAACAATCTCCAACCTTAATATTCTGAAATCAAATAGTAGACTACTTATATATTTTTAGTTAATCAAGTTTTTAATGTTTGGTTTTAATTTGCAAAAATAGGTAATATATCTAACTTCTTTTAACACTATGGAGCTAGTAAATTTTTATCAATTTTAATTTGGAAAATCTGGCTAAATCATGTATGTGGATATGGCTTATTTGTAATAAATTTTACAAAACATTTAAAGGGTTCTTATAAATTTAAAAATAATGTTGTTTTTTCTATAATTGGATCTTTAGAAATTCTCAAAGACCGAGTTTCGGACCGTTTCAATTACACTCACTTGCATGTAATTGTTTGTACTACAAATCTAAAAAGTTAAATCATTGAAGCGACAGCAAGTCACTAACCATGTGTCCATGTTACAGCCTAGATCCAGTCCAACTTCCAAGCAAGAAAGAGTGTTGGGCTGTGGGCCAAAACTAAGCCCATGTGAGGAATGACCTCCACAGTCCACTCCACCATCTATTCTACATCATTTTCATTGACTAGTAAGTCAGTGTGGCTTACGTCTAGGGTTGTTTAAATCGCTCGCCGCTCGTGGATTGCTCGTCGCTCGTTCGGAAAATGCTTGAAAAATGCTCGCTCGATCTTCCGCCCGGTTGTATATGAGCCGATCGGCTCGATTCGGTTTGTAAATGAGCCAAACACGAGCAAAGGTACGCTCGGCTCGGTTCGGCTCGAATAAATTTTTATTTATTTAAGAATAAATATACACACAATTTACAAATAAATTTATGGATTTATATATAAGATTCTATTGAATTTGACTCGGTATATGCAAACAAAGTATCACCAACCCACTTAACTCAATAAAAAAGTAACACTAGATTTAATAGTAAAACAATGAGTTATGAGGTGACAGTATTCGATTTGACTCAGTATAAATTTATTAGTCATCCATCGCTAATTGTCGCTTGATATCACACCTACGTCACAATGCAACAATCGTTCTCCGACGTATGCTCATCACCTCACTAGCCTCAATCTAAGTCTCATCCTTGGACACTGGGATCTGAATATTAGTGTTATCATCGGACATTTCGACCTTAGTTGTTACCCTGACAATGAAAACATCAAAGGAAACATCCCCATTTTATGATTGTCCATATCACTCTCCGCTCGATTATCGCTCGGCGCTCGCTCGGAAAATTTGCGCTCGAAGAATGCTCGTTCGGTTTTCGGCTCGATTGTAAATGAGCCGCTTCGCTCGGTTCGGTTCGGTTTGTCGACGAGCCAAGCACGAGCAAAGCTACGCTCGGATCGGCTCGGCTCGTGAACAGCCCTACTTACGTCTTGCAATTTTGTTCTTATTTCCCATTTATTAGAATACGATACATTTTTGTTTACTTGTTAATTTGGGATTTTGCTAGTTCATGTTTACTAAAGGTTTTTTCTTAGTAGGATGGATTTTACTATATAGAAATGGTTAATAACGCATCTTGTTACCCGTTTACCTACCTATCTTGCAGTAAATTTTTCTTTCTATCATAATCATAAGATAAAATCTCAACTCTGAAAAAAAAAAAGAAAATTACTAATTTGTACCTTAGGCATCGAAATGTGTAATTTGCTCATGAAATCTAGATAATAACCATATAGTAGTGCATTACGGAATAACTGAACAAGTATATATAAAAACAATATACCCTGTTAAAAATGTCCCATTCATCTTTTTTATATTTGGTTTGTGTCACCTATCCGTGTTTGTCTTCTAATGATGTGTTGTCATATCAATGCAATTGCAACCATACTTTTGAGTTCACAATCAGAAGAATAATGTGATCTTAATTTTTATTCTATCTGTTAAAAAAAATTACACTAACAATCATATACTCATATTTAAATGAACAAGAAACTCCTGGTAATCTTTGAGAATTAGGTGTAGTTGAGTAGTTTTATAGTCGATAACAAAAAATAAGTCATAAAAAGTTATGTTTCTTTCTTTTCAAGTTTTCGTATATTTTATTGAACATTAGCTGAAAAGTTCAAAACATGGAAACAATTTATTTATTTATTCATATAAAATGATTATCCAAACCTAAATTAAATAGCCGAAAATGATGGAAGAACAAAATAAATAAAAGAAAGAAAAAGAGAGAAGGTGTCCATATGATACGTCAAAATCGTGATCGGGAGATTTATTTTGTTCACAGGAGTGTGACGGCCGTTCGTCACGGATCACTAACAAAGTTATTGTATTGACACGTTTTGTTTAATGCACACACGGCAATTTGTTGAGTGGTTCATTGGCACGAACAAGTGACATAAATCTTTCTATACCTTTAGAACCATTTAATGTCGCTCCCCATTGCCAAACATAGCCGCGATAACCTATATAACTGATGGTTTGGTTTTAAAGGCTTTGATTAACGGATGGTTCGGTTCTGATTTTAGTTAGGCCATAACCGGCACGAACCGAACCGATGGTTTAAAATTTTATTTCGTATGATCTGCATGATTTAGTTTTGATGAGGCAAAGCTCATGATTTCTGATCATTTCAGTATTATAGGTGTATTCTTTTTTTTTTTTTTTTGGAAATATGATATTGTTAAGCTTGTCTATTCTGATAGGGTAGATGTAAGGTTGTCTATATCTTACCCTTCTCAGACCTTACCTTAACTTTTACTATTAGTGGGATTAACTGAGTATGATGATGATGATATTGTTAAGCTTTTATCTTTTCGTTAGAACTATGTTTTATTTACTCATGTAATGAAGTAACATACAAACTGATCATCAAAGACAGTAGGATTTGAATGAGCATAAGACCAACAGTAGCATCAAACAGATCAATAGCATTAGTTACTCAAACTTGTAACCAAACCGAACCCATGTCAAAAGCTAGGCTCAAAACCGAACTGGACCGCTCCATGCACACCTACGTTAGGGATGGCAACGGCCAACTGGACAAGGACGAATATTGGTAATATCAGTCTCATACTTGATTATAAAGCCGTGTCGTATACATGGCCCAATACGCATTGGATATGTATCATGTATACTCATGTAAAACTAGAAATATAAAATCTGGAATAGAGTTAACTAGTAGATTATTCTATTATCATGGACAAAAGAAAATAAAAAAAAAATGTTTATGGGTGTGGTTCACCTAAATGGATATGTATGTTTCAGGTAATTGTGTCATGTATCACGTAATACCAGTCCATACGTCATGAAATTTTTATAACTAATCTTATATTCTATCTCATACTTAAATACTTGTCTCAAATGTCTTAGATTTAAGGTTTATCAGCCAAGTCTGTTTGCCATCCCTAACTAAATTAAAGTGCTGATGGCAAAATTTATACCGACCTAAACACAACAGCGTATTCAGTTAAGGAATGGATTCAGTATAATTGTATAAAGGGTAACGTAAGGACTTTAAGAAAAATAAATGGCAAATAAAGCAATTAATAATATAAAAAGTCAATGAAAATACTTAAAAATCAAGTTATTAATCATGTGTTTTCTTTTTAATATTGAGATAATTTTTTTTAATTAACACCTATAACTAAATTCGACACGATTAAATTGCGGTTAGTTTTTTTTTAATTGCGGTTAGTTATCCAGCTTATTTTAACATACATGTTTTAATGCACAACTTACAAAACACATTAACTTTTGATCCTTTCAAAGCAAAGATATAGCAGAATTGAAAATGTCTCAATTGAAATAGCAAATACTAATTTATAAAAGAAAAAAAATAATAACCAGAGTCTTTTTTACCATTTGATTCCTTTGGGGCTGTAAAGTAAAACCTAAATTGAGTTGTGAATGTGATGTTTGAGTGCAAAGATAAAAAATAAAAATAAAAATAAAAAAAAGTAGGGCCACATTTCCATTGAAGAACATATTCCCTTACATGCACATGACACCACCTAATCCTTTCTTCCTGCATACACCAGACTCTGCCCTTCATATCATATACATACAAATATAGAGATAAGAGATACACAGCCAAAAACAGAAGAGGCTAGTTGATGATACATGCTCCAATTCATAACAACATATATGTCCAACTTTATTATATTCTGAGCTTCTATCTAGTAAGACTCTTTACACATTTACACACATACATATATGTTTACATAATATATAGTTATATCTCTCATGCTGAATTGCAGAGCCATCATCTCAATATTGTGATTATGGGTACAATCCTGGCAATATTTTTCTGTATTGATCTTTAGAAACAAAGAGTAGTAACAAAAAGAAAAACATTTATACTCTTTTATCCATGATATATAAGCCATTTAGTTTATGATACTAAATTTTTATGCTTTTCTATATTATCTTTGAAAATATACAATATAACCTTTTACTCTTTGAAATTTTCTATTATCTTTTTTTAATGAATTTTTTTCTAGTAATCAAATTCCCAATATACCCATGATGAGATGATATAATTTTTATGTGGTTAATTTATTTTGCAGAAAAATGGAGGGTAATGGAAAATCATTGGAGAGAGTGGTGTCATTGAAGGCTCTACAATTAGGAAATTCATTTTCATGTCAAATATGTGTGATTGGATTTCTATGTGGAGTATGTCTAACTTCTCTTTTTCTTGCTGCCCTCACTTCTTTTGCTTCTTTTCAGCTTTCACCTAATTCCAGTTCCACTTCTTATTTTCTCAGTAAGTTTTTCTCTTTCTCCCTTCAATTTTTATATAATTACACTTAATTATGTGTTAAATAATGTGGGGTTTCTTGAAGTGTATAGCCATTGCATGCCACCTATGCAATCTGTGTGTGATAAGGAATTTGCAGTTGTTTTCTAATATATTCATTAGAAAATTGGTGGAGTATTGGTTAAGTTGGATTATGACATTTGTGAATCATAATAGTAATTGAAAGTTAAGCTTAAATTTGATTAGTCAAAAATGTACAAATGATAAGTTCTTAGTCCTCAAGGGTGTGTGATTGAAGCAAACTAAAGTTGGTACCAATTATTTCTTTCCAGAAAGATAAAATAGTAATAATAATAATAATAATAATAATAATAATAATAATAATAATAATAATAATAATAATAATAATAATAATAATGGGAATTGGATTTTAATAACTTAAACTATTCGAACTTGGCCGTTGGCACCGCAAACTAAAAAATTGGCCACATATAACCTGTACTATTAACCTATTGGATTATGGTATCCAATTTGGGTTAAGTCACTAACCCAGTTAGTGTTTTGGCTTACGTGGCACCCCTAATCTGAAGTGCCGCTCAAAATCTGACATGGCATGCTGACGTGGCACCCCCAAACTAACTGGGTTAGTGACTTAACCCAAATTGGGTGCCAGAATCAAATAAGTTAATAGTACAGGTTATATGTGACCAATTTTTTAGTTTGAAGTGTCAACTGCCAATTTCGAATAATTAAGGTTATTAAAATGCAATTCTCTTAATAATAATAATCTACTTTAAATTATACTCCATATTCTAGAATTGTATTTTAATAGTAGTATTACACTTTTATTGGTGACAAAGTATGTAAAGTTTATGGGATACATCATTAAATCATGTTGGTTATTTGTTGTATATTTCGGTTTTAAATACAGTTTTAACTTTAAGGGTGTCATAAATACAAAAGGAAACGCTTTAAAAAATAAAAAACATATTTAGACATAAACTTGAATTATATATTTGAGACGTGTACATGCAATAATGCTTCTCTTATGGTCCCTATTAACTTTTATGCTCGTTAATAGTAACTTTTCCCGTCATATAATTGTCGTGATACCTATAGGCTATAACCTATTTGTTAGTAAGACCACAATTATGGGTTGGCGTTGGTACCTCACCGCTATTTTAACAACAAAAAAAATCACCAAAGTCACAACACCTCCATCCCCTTTAGACGCCGTTGCCCTCGTAACACCCTCCCAGACTTTTGGGTGGGTGGGTCGAGTCCACTTCTCTCCGCCAATCACATGCAAACATACACCCACCTTTGTTTTTTCTTTTATTTAAATATTACTTAAACTTAACGTTATAGTAGGATCCCGAAGAACCTGTTCAAATCAAACGATAAAATAAAAAGATAGATCTACAGTGCATTTATGATACAAAAATCACCACATAAACGTATAGTAGGACAAACTAAAAGTGGATTAAGATACAGATATAACACTTAATCTGCAATTTAGACTTGAAGAACAACATTCAAACTTGTCGGGTTTGAATTAGCATGGTAAATCAACGTGACTCAAAATCCATTGAGATAAATCAACTAAAGAAATTTTCTATCATAAACACTCCGCCTTTTCATAAAGGAAACCTAGTGCTACTCATGTCCTAAGTTTTAGGATAATGGAAATTAAAGTACTAAACACAATGCAAACAATACAACTAGGTAAAGCATATTATGGCATTTACATCAGGAACATGTAAGAAAATGTAAATAAACCGATGGACTTGGGGTTAAACAAATAACTTATCCACCAGTCACCACCACCACCACCACCACCATGGGGCTCCATTTGACCCATCTTGACCCAAGTGAATGTGACTCATTTTTTGCTATAAGGTGGGTTAGTTAAAACTTATTGTCTACGTGACAACAACCTGGTTGGGCGTTATGCACTTTTCAATAGAACCAAAACGGATTACCCAATATCACTCGCGAACTCTTACTTTGTAAAATAACTTGTGATCCAATCCAATGATTGACATCTAATTTGCATGTACATCTTAAATTGCACACCTCACAGGGTATATATAAAACGATCATTCAAATAAACTTTTGCGCAAGTATGTTTGCCTTGTGAGCTAGGCTTTGCATAAAGAGATCCCTTTGTATGCCTTTAACTCTTTTCGTGGTTCCTCCGTACAATCACACACTCCTAGGTAAAACATTTATGTAATCTTAAAAAAAGACACCTAGTAACATATGACGGTGAATTTAATATATCATACAAAATCAACACCGTGGTACTGGCTTTTTGGTATCTATATTTATGAGAGTCGTGATTTTGGGATCTCATACTATGACAGTCGTGGCTTTTCATGGTACTGGCTTTTTGGTGAATTTAATATATCATACAAAATCAACACCTTAATGACATCAAACATACTATGAATAGATAACATGATGAATTAGGGATCTCATTTCTATTTCAATTCACTAAAGATGCACCTATAATTCATTATCATCATCATACTCAGTTAATCCCACCAATAGCAAAAGCTAAGGTAGGGTCTGAGGAGGGTAAAATGTAGACAGCCTTATCTCTACCCCGTGGGAATAGAGAGGCTGCTTCCACTGAGACCCCCAACTCAATAGTGGTTTTGTATCAAGCCTTAGAAATAAGGCACATAACAGTTAACACTTAGCAATCGGGACAAACCCGATTGGTACATGTACCCCCTTGTCTTTTTGCTATCAACGTCACCACTTGATGCATGATTAACCGTCCGTCATTTTTAACGTTATTTTCACAAAATTAGTAAAATAACGTTAAAGTTACTGCACCTTTACTTTTGTCCCCCGAGTGCCACACATATATACATTATATGCACACACCCGTAAGCGGGGCTGAAAAGATGCACCTGTAATTATGGCATGTTTAATGACTGTTATATATTAATATTGTTTATCCTGTAAACTGAAAGACCAGTATCTTGTCATTTTTTTACATACGTTCTGCTTTTGAAGCAATACTTAACGAGTTAATCTAGTTATTAAATGAATTGTGATGATTTTCTAGATGCATTTAGAGAATGTGATTCTAAACCTCAAGCAGTAGAAAGAATGGTAATGTCACAGAACTTGATGGAGGTCCAAGTTAACAACCAAGTCAACTCAATCTACTCGGCTTGGAGCACCATGCTAAACAAGTCAAACACCGGTGAAGGTACGTTTTCACAAAGTACAGTAACCGACGGGTCTAAGGTACCTAGACCTCCTCATTTGGATAACTGTAAGTTGACGAGTGACGCCAATCGGATTCTTGATCAACGTACCAAAGACGGGAAATTACCACCATGGACAATGTGGAAAGGTTTCTTGAATAACTACCCTTTATCAAAAAAAGATGCGCGACAAGGGTATAATGGTCATCAACTCATCTCCAAAGGTGCATACCCTCCTTGGGTACGTGTCATTTCTAACAATTCTATAATTTTTTCGCTTTCTATTAGGTGGGGCCCATTTGCTGATGTGTCTGTTTACGGGTCTTGACAGATTAAAGGATCGGACGAAGAAAACTATCCACTAACAAGGGAAGTGCAACGTGACATATGGGTGCACCAACATCCTATGAACTGTAGAGATCCGAGCGTCAAGTTTCTTGTCACGGATTGGGAAAGAATACCTGGTTTTGGTATGGGAGCCCAGTTTGCAGGGATGTCTGGACTTCTGGCAATCGCTATTAACGAAAATAGGGTACTTGTCACAAAGTACTATAATCGAGCAGATCATGATGGTTGTAAAGGTAGACCAAATTACAAACACACATAAACTTTCATCAACAGGTAGACCTATGGCTCATGTGGTTATACTTTCACATTAGGTGCATCGAGGTCTAGTTGGTCGTGCTATTTTTTTCCTGAGACATCACAAGAGTGTAGGGACCGAGCGTTTGAGCTCCTGAACGACAAAGGAGCATTGGAGAAAGGAGTTGTTACAGTAAAAGAAAACTACACAACCAAGCAGATATGGACTGGTCCAATCCCACGGTAATTTGATTTTAGTAACTTTAACTACTATATATTTTGTTATAAATGGTACGGGTGTAAATTTCTGACACAATATGAAACTAACACGAATTCACGGGTTTGCGCTGAATCAAAACCGGTTCATTTCATCTTCCGGTTGAATCTACATACATGTTTAACTAAACAGGTCATGTCCAGGTTCACGGGTTGTCCCGCTTAACCTGCATGTTTGTATAGATTTTTTGAAAAAAAAAACAAAATTTATAGCCCTTAATAAATGGCAAGTACATTTATACTTAATATGTAAAAATATATGGTAAAACAAAATATTCTGGTCAAATGGGTCATGATTGTGTCATGTTAAGGTTCATGTGTGTGACGCAATTTTCGGGTTCATGATTGATTCGACCTGCCAACCCATGAGCCAAACCAATTTAACAACCCTTAATTAATAAATGGTGAGTTCATTTCCTTCTTTGCATCATATTTGTCACAAATGATTTAGTCAAAGTTCATTACAGAGTATGGGGTAATCCTTGGAGTTACATGCAGCCAACAACAGAAGTCAACGGTACTTTAATCGGCTATCATCGGAGAATGGACTGGAGATGGTGGCGAGCACAGGTAGCTTAGCTAGATCACATGATCCTACTTGATCTTTGATGAAACATTCGTGCATTTTCATAATTAGTTTTAACTCAACTATACATTCAGGCTTTGCGCTATCTTATGAGGCTCCAAACAGAGTACACATGTGGTTTGTTAAATGTAGCTCGACACTCGGCATTTGGATGGGAAGCTGCCGAGTTAGTTCACTCAATGCGTATCTCAGAATTTTTCGAGGTTCGTTGAATTGTCATTGTTCATTATTAGTCAGTTATGCATTTATAGGGGTTTGTGTAAGAGGTAGTTTGGACCTTATGCGTGCAGGGGCACTCTGGTCATTATTATATTTTGCTGTTAGGAGTTTGTTAAGAGCTATATATATGTATACATTTGTATCTATTTTTTTTTTTTTTACAAATGTATACATATAGCGCTAACAAACTCCTAATAGTAAAATATAACAGATGGCCAGAGTACCCCTGCACAAATAAGGTCCAAACTATCCATACACAAACCATATAAATACATAACTGACTAATACTCATCTACTGATTTCCTTTTGTTATGCAATTGTCATTAACATATAACTAATAATTTCAGGAAAACACGAAAGATTCTAGATCTGCGATCGAAGAATACGTGTGGTCAAATCACGAGCCATGGACGCCAAGGCCGTTGCTAAGTGTGCATGTAAGGATGGGAGACAAAGCATGCGAAATGAAGGTGGTTGAGTTTGAAGAATACATGCATCTTGCTAACCGGATTAGAAACCGTTTCCCTCATCTGAAACGAATCTGGCTCTCAACCGAGATGCAAGAAGTGATCGATAAAACAAAGATATATGCAAACTGGAAGTTTTACTACTCAGATGTGAGACGACAAGTGGGAAACTTAACAATGGCAGTCTATGAAGCAAGCCTAGGTAGAGAAATGAGCACCAACTATCCACTTGTAAACTTTTTGATGGCTACCGAAGCTGACTTCTTCATCGGAGCCTTGGGTTCTACTTGGTGTTATCTCATAGATGGAATGAGAAATACCGGTGGAAAGGTGATGGCAGGGTACTTGAGCGTTAATAAGGATCGGTTTTGGTAAATATTGGGTCAATGTGGATTTGACGGATAAAACCGCTCGTTGAATATGGTTCACGGTAGGCGTTAGTTTAGACTCAGGATGTGTACGTACGAGTTGTGTCGGTTGGTTTCCTCTTGTCTAATGTACAAAAACTTATGGGTAAGCAACTGGGGTCAACTCACATAAGAATATGAATGATGTTTAAAGTTAATTATCTATGTTTTATAGGTTTGGTAAATTTTTATTTCTGAGAATCAGAGATTTGATTCTTACAGGTTTGACTAACATTTTTTATCCTTGGAGCTAACAGACTTTTAACTGCAACATTTTATCCATTGTTGTATACGTTTGACCCTTTGTAACATCCATCGTCTACCAACACTGTCGTCGATCACCTTCCTCCTCCATCCTCCCTCATCTCTTATCAGCAGCGACCAACCTCCCTCTTCTACGTTCTTCGTCTTCCTAAAGAAATCATCGCCGTCACCAGTGGAGAATTTATAACTCAGCTATGCAGCAGTCCACCTTAGGTAATGCCCTGCAATGTCCTCAATCCTGTGGGGTTTCCATCACAGAATTGGCATGGCAGGTGTATGTTTGATCAATTACCAGCCGATTTTCAAACTCCATGTTAGATGATTACATGGAAGATCTCACGTCAAGAATTAGCTTGGATGGGTCATTGAAAGACTATTGGCAATCATTTGATTCTTTCCTAAGGAAAGTCAAGATATGCGAGGAGTACACAGTAAGCATTTTAGTTGTGAAGCATGAGATGAGGTAGCCAGTGAAGATGTTTAAGCAACCTCTCAATCCAGTGTCAAATGGATCAAGTTCGGCTTTTACACAGTCCTTAATCTCTAAGATCAGCCCACCAGTTAATGCTAAAAAAAAACAATACCTCCAGCAGTCCAGCACCCATGCCAGAAACAGAAGGTCAAAGAAACAAGAATTTCAGCAGATTATCTAGCAAGGACATTGAGGAAAAATGAACGAAAGGTGAATGTTTCTGGTGTGCCGTGTGCGGACAATGTAAAAAGAAAAGATTGTTTGCAACGGAAATGGAAGAGGGAGAGGAGCATGTGGAGTAATGGTCAATTGCAAATTAGGATCTTCATTTAAGTATCAACACAAAATAATACCGTTCCTACCGATGCCAGTTCTGCTATATGTGATCTACCATCTACCAATTTTTTTAATTGACAGTGTTCAGTTAGGTTTCTGTTTGCAAGTAAGACAGAAGAGGCGTTTGAAATTGACGAGGAATAATATATAATTTGAACATTAATACACCATGTTGAAGCTGTTCCTGAGAAAACTACCAAAACTACTGGAACAAACCATCACCAGAAATGAAGATTGCATACAACAATCAATTGAACAAGAAGCTTAGATATCAAATTTTACCGCACAGATTCCATACAGTTCATACGGTCATACCTGAATCCAAGAACAAATCACTCCAAATCTTCACTCACCTGCCTTGTGCCATTTTCTGTGGTTCTATCTGCTGCTGCAGATTTCTTCTTGTGTTTCCTAATCCTGGCTTTCTTGGCCTTCATCCTACGTTTCTTCTCATTGGCATCAACCCATGTGTAGTCTGCTGGTATGTTGAACGGGTCTGCTTCATCCCTGAAACTACGACCCTCACTGTCACTTGATTGGTCACCACGGTTCCCTTTCATCCATGAGATCCATGATGTTGACCCCTCGGGTTCTTTAGATTTTGAATCATGGAAATGAGTTGGGCTCGAAAGTGGTGTTGAAAATTCCTCTGATGCAGTTTGTAGCTCCTCAAACTTTGTAAATGTTACAAGTACTCTTATTGTTGGCACAATTGGAATCGCAATCTGCACTCACAAATAGATATCCATTTCATCTTAATTTTTCTAAACCTTAAAAGCTGCAACAACATGATGAAAAAAAATACAGAGAGAGATAAAAGAATGTACCTTTGCGGGGAAGGTGCCGATAGGTAGTTTAGTGGTTAAAAGCTCCCTTAATCTCCTAATGGCCTTCACCTTATTGGCTAATATGTCAAGTAATGGCACAAGCTCTTCTGTTTTTAAAGGGAAGTCTGGTGTTAACCAAAGAACGGGTCTCAGCCCCTTTTTGTACTCGCTTTCGTGCTTAATATCTGTCGTTGATCCTTTTTTCTTTTTCTTTTTAGCACTCTTATCTTTCCCTTTCTTAGAGTCACCATTGTTTTCCTCTGTTACAGTTTCAGATGATGGTTTCTGAGTTTCATTAAGCTTTGAAAACTTTTTTAGAATCTTTGAATCTTCGGGGTCATTGTTTTTGGAACCCTTTTTGTTCCAACCAAACCAACTTTTCTTATCTTTAGTGTTGGGTTCAGAGTTCTCCAACGAACCAGAATCGCTATTTTCATGGTTGATTTGTTCTTCATCTTCACAAACATTTTCCGAGTTCCCCATTTTAAGAGCGGAATTCAATTGCCTCTTTTCTTCAGGTGTCAAAACATCATCATATTCATCATGATCAACTCCATTTTCAGCTCCACCCTGTTCATTAGAGAAAAGCTCCTCATCTGTCATAGCACCCGGGACCCGTCTTGATTTCACGCTCACCATCACATGGAGCATATCATACACCTTACTTTTCCAGGTTCCTACAAGTTCCGTCCTCTCTTGCCTTCTCCAATTCAAATGTGGAATAAGCTCGGCTTGAGTCACATCAATCCCGGGCCTGTACATGATTGTTTGAGACATTAATGCAACTTCATGAGCCACTTCAGCTTCTGAAGGTTGCGCACCCGCACCCTCTAACGCATTTGTTATTTCTTTCTCTTTGTGTGAAAGAACAATCAAAGAACCAGGAGGTAAATACACGCTACCATCATCTCGTGTATACCCATCTCCAAGAAACATAAAAGTCTGATCCGACCGCTGAATTTTAAACCCATCAAACCCCGCTAGAGTCATATCAGCCCGTAAATTCGACCCACGTTTCCAAATCCTGTACGTATCCGAAGGAGCAATCCTTCCTATAAACGGAATAACCGAGCTTTCAAAATGGAAAGTTATCTCCATATAAAAATCCCGAATACGGTTAGCCGACGCGACTATCCGAGGAAGCC
Source organism: Ambrosia artemisiifolia (assembly GCA_032199755.1). Classification (NCBI taxonomy): domain Eukaryota; kingdom Viridiplantae; phylum Streptophyta; class Magnoliopsida; order Asterales; family Asteraceae; genus Ambrosia; species Ambrosia artemisiifolia. The sequence continues at coordinate 6,646,946 of CM063517.1, forward strand.
TACGACACCATTTAGCCCAGGCCAACGGTTGATAATGCCGCGCAATAATCATCGCTATATTCTCTTCTCGATTACAAACAGCTTCTTGAAGCGCACTCCATCCGTTTTCATTCTGCAGACTCCAATCCGCACCAGCCGCCATCAAAATATCAGCCGAAACCGGATCCTTGAGCCGCACAGCAAGATGAAGCGGCGTCTCCCTTCCAACAACATCACGACGGTCAATGACAGCAGAAACCGCATCAGCATCAAGCTCAGCAGCTACTGATTCAGCCTCGGTGTTAACCGCACCGGCTTTCGCTAAGCGTGGGAGTGTGGCAATGAGTTTCTTAAGGGCAAGATGGTCTCTTTGAACAACAGCTAGATGTGCAGGACTATGGGAATACTTAGAATAATCTTCCATTGATTCTTTGTGCAGTTATCAACTCAATTAAGATAAAGGATTCAACAATATTGTATACAGCATGATGAAATTAAAAACCCCCAATTGTGACTAGTTATGTATGACCTAATAAGTTGGAATAATAATATAAAGAAGCAGATAAGAATAAGGTATGTTGAACTTAAAAAGATAATAATAATAATAACAAGAGATGGATAGATAGATAGATACCTGAATGAATCATCTTGTTCATTGCTGGTGTAGGTGTAGCAACTCACGCGGCTTAGATCTCTCTGCGTGTCCTCTCTATATATAATAAAAATAATAATATAAGTTGAGGAATTGAATTGCTGGATCATGTGAAGCTTAAAAACAGAATATTATTGGCTCCAATATTATTATTATTTTTATTATTTTGTTGCCTTTACTATTCTCTAGAGGTCAAAAAGGACAAGGATGGCAAGTGGATGGACATTTAGGGACGGCTTGGGGCCATTGGCAATGAAACCGATTGGGCTACACCGTCCCTTGGTGGTCGACTTTGGATCTCGGCTACCCCTTGCCGATACTGATTCCTCATTTTGGTTCCAGAATACTTTAGGCTTGGCGTTTCCTGTATTTAGACTAGTTTGAGGTTGAAATGACGTGGCGCGGTGAGATTGATGCCCCATGCTCCTTAGGACCCAATTTTTGTTATAATTCATGTTCATCTTATATTTGTCACTGTTTAAATAAACGTGTATAAAAGATGCCATTTTAAAAGATACCTTGTGATTTATAAAAAAACTACTGAAAGGGTTGGAGGGGTGCTCTTGCACACCCTCTTAATGTTACACATTGGTGTAAATAAACTGAACGATAAATTAATATTGTTCGTTCGTTAAGTTTTTAGACAAACAACGGGTTTACGAACACATGACTGGATGGAATTTCAGATTAATGCTTGTTCGTTAAGGAAATATATTTGTTCGTGATCATTTGTGTTTATTCGTTAATATATGCTTGGAGGGTTCCTGCCCGGGTTTGGTCTCAGGTTCGAATCTCACGCTCAACCGAAAAACATAACCGCTTGGGTTTGAAAGGAGAAACCCGTGTGGTGCTATGGGATTCGATCTTGGGCAATGGTCGCTTTGCAACACAGGATTTACCACTGAAACACTACTCTAAAAAAAAAACATAAACAAACGAACATAATGAATGTAAATGGACGAACACAAATGAATGAACATTAATCAAATATTAACATATTACTGAATGCTTACAAGCATGGCCTATATTCATGTTCATTCATTTAGGCAATCAAATGAAATTCTTTGTTCATGAATGAACCGTTCGATTCATTTACTTGCCAAGGGAAATCTAGTCCAAAGGAAAAGTAAGTTTGCATGTCTTTAGCTTTCATTTATGTTACATTAAAATGTTTAATATGAACGAAGATGATTAGGGTTACTTACCTTTAAAAAGAAAAAGAAAAAAACCTTTGAAACTCAACCAATAAAATAGTTTTAAAATTTTATTTCTATATTGAAAAAGGTATTATTTAGGATTTTTTTGGTGACTACCAACTGAGAAACAAAAGATACGAAAGCTTTTAAACAATTTTTGGTGATTTCGATGGTGTGTTTGTTCTTATTGGAAGAGTTGAAAAATATTGGACTTTCTTAAGAGAAGTTCGTCAGACGTACATGTGTTACGGATTTATTTTTTAAATTTTATTTAATTAATGGAGAAAAAAAGGATTAATAGTTCTTATAAAGCTAAAAACGTCTACAAAGTACTTCAATTACATACGTGAGTATGTAAGTTTCAAAACAATCAACTACTAGTTTTCTGACCCGTTACGGGTTGCAGCAACACCATACGCGACATGATAAAATATAGATTACAATTAACCCGACTTATTTCCGAACTAAATTTACGTCTAAATGTAAAGTAATCCGAATTCATACAACTGAATGAAAATGTATTATATTTGATCCAACTTGTTTTCAAACAATACGCATCGCCATATAGTATAGACTACAATCGACTAGATTCGTTACAATGTACTTCAAATACATACGTGAATACGTAAATTTCATAACAATCAGCTACTAGTTTTTTGACCCGCCGCGTGTTGCGATGTCGCCATACATGACATGATACAGTATAGACCAAAATTAACCCGACTCATTTGCGAACTATGTCGAAATGTAGAGTAGTCAGAATTCATACCACTAAATGAAAATGTATTATATTTGATCCGACTTGTTTTCAAACAATACACGGTGTCATAAAGTATAGACTACAATCGACCAGACTCGTTACCGAACTTAATTATATGTCAAAACGTATGGTAACTCAAATTTATACCATCGAATGTAAACATATTACATTTAACCCGATTTGTTTACTTTCTGTAATTTTATTTATTTGACATGTTATAACAGTTTCGAGTCCTAGTAAACCATGAGGGTCGTTTGATAACGTTATTTAAAACACCAAAGCAAGAATTATTTAAAGGAATATGGTGTGATGATAAGGTGATTTCCCTTTGTCTAAGGCTATGTGTTTTGGGGATTTAAAGGAGGTTCTAAATGAGTTTTAAGATTAAAAAAGTGGGTCTGACAGAAGAGGCTCTAAGACCATGAGTAGCGCGGTTCACGCCCTCTAAGAGCGTTTTCCGCCATAAGAACGTCACGTCAGCAAAGCCATTTTAACCCAAAAAGGGGTTATTCGTCACATCGTCATAATATCTTTTTTAAGGCTTTAAACACACATACACAAATAACCCCTACAAATCTCAGGTTCCTGGAGACCAAAAAAGAAAATTACTGGAGTGTATCAAGATTTTCTAGCAAATAGCTCACAGGTGATTATATCATCCATGGAAATAGCTGAGCTACCGGAGCTGATCACAGGCACAACGTTGAAAATGGGTTCCTCACAAGCCTGTGCCTTTTTGGTCTTTTCACTGAGTTCGTCAAATTTGCTTTGGATGATGAGTGATAATGTTTCATGGGAGATGTCGGAATTTGCAGAAAAGTAAATTCTCAGATTCTGCGAATAAAAAAAACGATTAATAAGAATTACATCTGATGATAATGCAACATTATCAGACACTCACACATACGTATGCATATGTGTGTATGTATGCATGTGTAATGCATATACATAATTCTCTGCGGCGAAAGAAACTAACCATTACATCATCCCAAGAGAAGTGATTTTGCGAAAGGAGTTTATCAAGACGATATAAGCAAAATTTTGCAACTTGTTCCAATTTCTCCTCAGCGGTGATAACTAGATTATCACCAACATTAGTGGTTGTGTGTACACTAGAACAGATTTTGTCAGCAACTTCAGTTGTAACGGATAAGATGGCTGCACATATTCTGCCATTAACAACACACTTCTGAAGACATTCATCATGCCATTTTTCTGGTTGAAAACATGAATCAAATGGATTCACTTCATGTTTTAGTTCAGACATATCACGATCATTAACAACTTCCTCGTTGTCTCTGTCATCCTCAACAAAGAGTACGGGCTTCACCTCAACGAAAGCTCTACAAAAACAACCAAATGAAAGTATAAAAAAAATAATGATTCACGTTTAAGCTCTTGAAACTTGGAGGCAAAATGTTTTAATGTACCTTTTCGGCAGATCGGGGACAAGTACATACAAAAAAACAGGATTTAGCACTCCAGAAAGATGGTCATATTTTCGGTCGAGTGGCTTAATTTGATTAAGAATCTCATTATGCTTTTCTTGCATACTGATTCTGTCCAACGGCGAAGTAGACTTTGAACAATAAATGACAAAAAGTATGGCTGATGTACTTATTGAACAATTGAAGGATTTTGCAATCGCTTCGCTGTTTATCAGGGCTTGTTCTAGTTCAGAAACGGGGCCTCCATCACATAATGACATAGTTGGAGGGTCAAGGCCCAATTGGCCTGCCATGTGAAGTATCTCTTTATGCAAAGTTGCCTACAAAATAACAGAATGTGACACTGACCAGTTAAGGATTTATCGAAGATTTATTTTGTCACCGTTGAAGGGTATTGTAGACATTTTACCTGGCTATATGGGCCAATACAACTAGGGGCCCATGAAGAGATGCTTTGCACATGAAGTACTTTTTTACTTTGATCATTTGCTACCAAAACTTCCACATAAGCATTCCCGAGGCCGACTTGTAACAGAGGAACCTCAATTGTACTGCGTGATGGAACACCAAAACGGCATTTCTCTTGCGTTATAAAATTCACATATGTTTCGTTTGCAATAGCAAACATATTCATATCTGAGATGTACAGATGAATGTAAACTACATTCTCCCAAGAAAAACCGGCTTCATTAAGTTGTGATTCTATTTTTAGCAAAATGGTCTTCAAATCCTCTTGCAAATCTGACATGACAAAAAAAAATGAACATATAAATTAAAACAAGAATTTAAGGAAGAGGGAGCTAATCGAGCTTCTTTGATGCGTTTTGACTCACCTACTGATGATATAGTGGAGTCCTGCAGCCAGCAAGATATGGAGAAAGTGTTTTCGTTTTTAGTTTTTGAAAGACGAAGGTTACGCTTTTCAAGTTGAGACAAATCTAAGGCAACATCAGATGGCTGGGCTTTCTCTTCCAATATATCTAAAGATTCGGTTTGTACATCAATTACAGATCCCATATTCTCCGGACTGAGACCGTTAGTTCTGTTAATGTCACTTACAGAAGCAGATTGTAGTTTATCTTCACAATGGAATGCCAAAGGGTGAAGGATTCCCACAGGAGCTATGGAATTTGAATCATGAAGTACATGTTGAAATTCATCTAGAACAATTCGAGCATACTGGAATAAATCAAAGGTGAAAACACAAACATGAACAAAACGGTAGATAAATATTACAAGTCGTCAAAAAACAACATTATCAATAATACAACAATCTCATAGGCAACAAACCGATACTTACTTTAAAGAGGGGACAATCAAGTGTTAGTGTTTCGTATTCTCCACCTTCACCACATATGTTACTTCCATATAATCTGCCAAGAAAAAAATTACAGTTATATAAGCTAATAGACGGTTAGATATAAAACTACATTTACGGGAGTATTATGGAAATAACTAATAACATACTCATTTAACTTAAGAAGGTGTGGCCACAGGTGAGACATTTCTTTTCCCAAGTGCTTTGAAGGATCTAAACCAATAGCTGCCACCTAAAAAGTTATAGTTAGGATCAAGTTAAAGACACTAAAGAGAGTAAGATTATTATACCTTTACTGTGATGGCAACAATCCCTGATTCGATCTGGTTAGGCCCACAAAAAAACATAGAAAAGTTTAGTACTTTAGTAGAGGTGAAGAACACTTTAAGAAAACTGCCATAAAAATATCAAATATCAGAGAACATTAAAGTAAGTACCATTTGTTGTAGGAGCAATGATTGGTCCAACTTCCATAAATATGCTAGAGAAATGAGACCTAGTCTTGAACAGACATTTTCAACTCGTAATCTTTGATAATCGGAAGCAATTGCACCAGATGAGACTGCTGTGATAGATGGTATCTGTTTTTTTACTTCTTTTAACAGAATAAACATGTCTTCTACTTCATCACCAGTAGTCTTGTTGTAGCTTAAATCATGGCGCCTAAAAAATTAACAGTTTTATAAGTAAGCAGAAAAGGTTTAACAAGCCATTTGTCCACCTAGACAATACCATAAAGAATTAAAGATAGTGTCAGACAATGAAAAGCACTTATATGTAAACCAATCAGTATATCAAGCATCAAATTAGTTCAGTTGTTAGAAGTACAGGATGCACAAGTAAATAACATATTTCATAAAAAAAATAATAATAATGCCATGTAATGCTTTCAAAGCATAAAATTTCCTTGAGATAAAACAAAATCCAGAAAAGATAACTCTTTTAAAAAAAATTATAGTAAATATCTTGCCTGGTGCATCCTTGTATCTTTCGCCTAAACAAAGGCAACCCCATGCAATTTGCATAACTGACAACAATCTGATGACCAACCTGGAAGACATTAAACAAAGCAAAAACAAATAAATTGTCTATGTTAACTCAGTATTACTCAAATTTCAGCAAACTAAGATAGAACTTGAATTTTAATATTGCTTTCTCTAAGAAGATTATGTGAAGAATTACAGTTTGCTAGATATTATGCCTTTTTTTTCCTGAAAAAGCATAGAATTTCATTTCAAGTAAACGGACACGGCCCATAGTTTCCTACAGCTTACTGCTTACCCATTAAAATTACTTTTGTAACTCAATAAACACTTGATATAAAACTAGAAGCTTCATTATTAGATAAAAACTACACATAATATAAGTATATTGAAGACTTTTGAACCTTGGATTTTATTTTGCTTCGTTTATTAAGCTCTGCTGTAAATTCTTTTCAATAAACATAAACAAAATTGTTCATCTTGATACACCAATTTGGTGACTTTTGTAACCAAAAAAATTGAACATTTAGGCTAGAGCCTAGGCAAGACTAAATAAAACTTTGAAGATCTTTTAACTTCCAAAATATAAATTTCGGAATACAATATGATTGCTTATTTGTGTCACATACCTGCATATATGCAATATTTGATATTTTATATTTGTAGACTTGTAAATTATAAAGGTCTGTTTTTTTTTCTCAAAATAAATAAGTAACCTTCACAAATATCACCTGATTACCCTAATTACAAGCAATGGGGACAAATCAATCCATATTGAATATTTTGACTGGGAGCAATTTCACCCACATATGACTTCTGGTAATTGAGTTGCCTATGGGTATTCAATTGCCATGTTTAAACTTTAAACATATTGCTTACTACTAAAGTACCACCAAATATTCGATTCCTTCATAATTTCATTTATCATTAATTTTGCTTGTTACTTTATTAAAAAAAAAAAAGGCTTACAGTTTGATACATGTAACTATCAAGCTCATCCACAGAGTCATTGGCAGGCAATAAGTTGGCCAATGCAACAACCTACAATACAAACATCACATATTCAAGTAAAAACCATTCCATACATATACATAAAAAAGTCAACAACAAATATACCAGTAATCACACCATCCATGTAAACATAAACTACTGATGAATCAACCTTACCTCATGGCCATATTGGAGACACTTCATCATGGCAAAGCAGCTGTCTTTGCCACCACTAACTAACCCGACCACCTTCATCTTCTCTTTAGCGGATAAATTTCAGTCAACAGTATAAACAGTCCCACCTCTTTCAACACTAGTACAAACTTTGATCACTAGCAACTTGTCTGCATCAAGAAAAACAGTCATTAAAAAATTGCAAACCACTTGCCATTGATGCAAACATAAACAGATCCTATTTAGTAAAATACACCTTCTAGTATATACTATATAATATATTTTAACACATCAAACTTAGCAATTGCACAGTTCATCAGATAATACACAAAGTTCCCAATTTAAGGCATCAAGATTTAACGACTAATACCAACAGTAAACCAGAGTTTAAAAGTTTTAATTTTTACAATTACTGATAATATTGCGTGAAGATTCAGCACATACCCAGATGGTTAATTGTGATTTTATATATAAATCACACAAAAAAATAAACTTTTTAACAAGTACTTGTTTGAGACACAAATATCAAGATTGAGTGCAAGGCAAGATTAAAAAGATCATGCCTTGTTGAAAGAGAGGATAAAGAAGATGAATTGGAGAGGACCAGAGCTAAGAAACAAGTGAGATTGAGTTTAATTTATGGGGGTATGGAGCAATGGTGAAGGGAATAAGGTATTGAGGACTTTTAGGATTGAATATTTGAAGAGAAGAATACAACTGGGATGACAAGTAGTAGATAATTGAGGGACTAAATATATAAACTTGGTTTTCTTCTTTGACCACCGTTCACACTTCACACCATTGTTTCCGGCATGTGTTGTTACAATTTGAAGAAAAGTAGGGGTACCTGCTAGCGTGGTCGTTTAACCTCCTGCTGCTGAACATACGCCTGCATCAATAACGCGATTCACGTAAGCAATCAGGCGACGGTTGGTTAGGAGAATGGAGAGGAGGTCAGGAGGAATGGTTGGGTTGTTTGTTTGTTTGGAGGAGTTAGGTTTAGACAAAGCTGGCAAAAAAAATCCGACCCTACGGGTATACCTGAATCCTGAAGCATTTGGGACGGGTATACTCGATACCCGATAGATATGGGACAGGTTTGGTATTGGAAAAAAAATATTTCACAGGTATGGGACAGGTATGGTATTAGGTGATACCCGACCCGGTTACCCGAAACTAAATACCCTTCTACCTGAAACATATACCCGAAGACTTTTAAGTTTATATATGTATCTTTTCTTAACTATTTTTTAGTAATGTTTCATTCTAATAGATTCATCATTTGAAAAATAAACTTTTCGTCTGAAATATATATTCTAATAACATTATTATTTATATATATATATATATAGGGGGCGGTTATCCTACAAAGTAATCCCAACGTGCGAAGCCTGCGAAGGAATCCCAGCCGTCGATCAACCAACAATCTTACGTCATTAATTAAAAAGTTACGCGGTGGCAGTTTCGTAAATAAGTGAGAGATTAGACAGTTAATGAGGGTATTTTCGTCAATTTTTCTACAATCAAATTATAAGAGACCGTTCCTTCTCTCATTAATCACATAATTTCTCCCCAAAATTACACAATAAACTCTGAAAACCCTACTTAAAATCATCAATAAACTCCATTTCTACGAAAGATTAACCATGAAATACTCAAAAGTATACGAAAGTAAGTACATTACGTTATTCTGTACCAAATTTTACATTGAAAACTATATAATAAACTTACATTATGCATGTAACAGGAAGAAAGAGAGGAACAGAGTCTGAGACTGAAAAGAACGACATTGATGAAGGTAAATAAGTATTACGTTAATTAATATTGTTAATTCTTTGTGAAATTTTACTAAAATACGTATTTGTAATTATCAGGCCCTAGCAAAATTCCGAAAACGACCAATAAAACTGACAAATCAGAGAGAAGAAGTAAAGCAAACCATGACAGGCCAGCAAACACAAACAAAAATGGTACATTACTTTACATTAAGTTATTTGGTACAAATATTACGTATTTTTGTTTGGTACATTACGATTTTGTCATTATTACGCAATTTTTGTAATGAAAATTAGTAGTGATTATGTTATTTTAGTAATGCAAATAGTATGTCTGTGTTACGTAATTTTATGTCTTTGTTACGTTATTTTGGTAATGAAATTTGTAATGATTCTTGCTATAGAATATGATGATTATGTGTTTGTTACGTTATTTTGGTAATGGGAAATATAATTATCTGTCATTATTACGCAATTTTGGTAAATGAAAATTAGTAGTAATTATGTTATTTTAGAACTATAAATGATTATGTCTGTGTTACGTAATTTTATAAATAGAACTATAAATGATTATGTCTTTGTTACGTTATTTTGGTAATGATTTGTAATGATTCTGGCTATAGAATATGATGATTATGTGTTTGTTACGTTATTTTGGTAATGGGAAATCTAGTTATTCTTTCATTATTACGCAATTTTGGTAAATGAAAATTAGTAGTAATTATGTTATTTTAGTAATGCAAATAGTATGTCTGTGTTACGTAATTTTATAAATAGAACTATAAATGATTATGTCTTTGTTACGTTATTTTGGTAATGATCATTATGTGTTTGTTACGTTATTTTGGTAATGGGAAATATAGTTATTCTGTCATTATTACGTAATTATAAATGATTATGTCATTGTTACGTAATTATAACTTTTGATAATAACGCAGTGAACTATCAAGAAAAGCCTGCAGTTCTTGACGCAGTTGTTGACGACGATTTTGTTGATGCGCAAGAACACCCACAAAATTCACCACCAAGAAAACAGTTTGTTCTATACTCAAATATAAAACTACAGGTGAGGAACACTGTTAATAACTTGACTGAGGCGATGGCAAGCTTATCAAGTGCACAGAAAAAAGCACTTAAAGAAATGGGATTTGAAGCTTTTACATCAATTAACGTTAAAACAGTGCCAACAAGATTAGGGAGATGGTTATTGGTTAATTATGATGATAGAAGAGATGAGTTGCAAATAGGACACCACATCATTCAAGTAACAGCCTCTCAAGTACAACAAGTCCTTGGTGTCCCAATGGGTAACCAGAAAGTAAATGAAAAGAACAAACCAAGGAAGGGTTCATCTAACACACTTACTGTATGGAAGTCCCAGTTTGAACATAACAAGATTTTACTGACAGATGTGAAGAATAAAATACTTCAAAGCAAAAAGGGAGACTGGATTTTCAAGTTGAACTTCCTTGTACTTTACAACTCTATATTTGGGCAAGTAACAAAGAGTTCAACAGTGAATCAAATGTTCTTGAAAGGAGTGCCAGATGAAAAATCAATCAAAAATTTGAATTGGTGTGAGTACTTAAATTTCTGTCTCAAAAGAACGAAGGCAAGTTGGAATGGAACAGAAGCATATAATGGACCTTTGGCTTTTCTTGCGGTATTTTTTTTACTCATAAATTACGTAATGTGTTCTTGATAATTACGTAATGAACAAATGTTAACTTTATTCACATTACAGCTACTTTATACACATGAACAAAGGTTATCTCATGCTCCTGAGACAGCACAAACACCAGCACTTAAATACATTAGCACCGACAATTTGATGGACATTAATCAACATTTGTATGACAATGGGCCATATTCAACTGACGAAGATGATGATGAGAATGAAGAAGGAAATGATAATGAGAATGAAGAAGATGATGGTGGAAATCAAGCTGCTAGAGATGATGAAGATGATGGTGGAAATGAAGCTGCTGGAGATGATGAAGATGATGCAGAAAACATGGAAGAAGATGGTAAGAAAGAAGCTGGAAATGAAGATGCATTCATTCAGCATGATGAACCGGAAATGATTGTTGAGCAACAAATCATGATAAATTCAGAAGAATTCAACAATGTCTATGAAACAACAAAATCACTATCTGACATTGATGAATTCTTGGAAAATTACAACACTCCAGAAGTTCCTAATGTAAGTGCAATAACTGTATAAAATTACGTAACATGCATATGTATATAGGATTTTAAAAAATCACGTAATGTTTGCAGGCTGGTGATGCAAATGATGAAAACAATAATCAAAAGATTACCATAGATGAGGCAACAACAACACCAAAGATACAAAAAGTTGCAACTCAAAAGTCAACAGATGAGAGCATAAGAGGGTCGACAAGGATAAAGACAATCGGAAAGAAGAAAAACAAAAGTCCTTACCCAGTTGATGAGAATGTAAGTAACTGTAATTTATTATAATATAAAAAATCATGTAATTTATTCACATGTTGTTTGCAGGAATGGCTTTCAAAGATAGAATACAAAATGGAGAAGTTTGAAACATATGTTGCTGAAATAGATGAAATTTTTGAAGAAGCCACTTCAAATTTTTTAGACAGCAACCTTATACGTGAGAAGCAAAGAAAATGGAAATCATGGGTATCAAGTTACAAATCAAGTAATGAAGAAAACATAGAAGGTAAAAATTACGTAATGTATATTTAAATGATAAAAGAAGTTAGTTAAAAATTACGTAATGGATATCAAAAAAGTATATTCGTAGTTGCAGGTGAAAAGGAAAACCAGAAACAAAAGCAAGCCACATCACAAAGTGTTAGCACAGGGATGCTAGACGCAATAGTGATTGCAGCTGAAACACTAGAAGGTAAATAAATCACGTAACACAATATTTGTCAAAACTTATTAATGATCAGAATACGTAATTACAGGTGAAAAAAAAGATTTGAATGAAAAGGCAACAACTTCACAGAGTGTTAGCACAGGAATGATGAATGCAATAATTGCCGCGACTGAAGAATTTGAAGAAACAAAAAAGAAAGAAGCTATGAAAGAAGGTAAAAATAACGTAATGCATAGTTACAAAAAGAATGCTTATTTATCCAATTAATTGAAACTTATATTGATCTATATATACATTTAATTGAAAACAGGTAATGAGATGTCTGATAAACAACCCACGAGAGAAAAGCTCAGCAAAGACATAATGGATGCTTTGAAAGATGCAACAACAAACCTAGAGAGTGACAGCACAACTATGGTTGCTGAAATGATCAATGCAGTCGAAAAAACAGAAAACAATGCAGCTTTGCAAACTTCAACAACACAAACCTCATCCGAAGCTGTGAGTTCGCAATTCTTAAAAGACTTGAATGAGCTTGAAGAAAAATCTAAAAAAGGAAAAGAAATCGAGAAAGATGATGCATCAAAAAAAGGAACATCAGAGGCAGAAAAAGAAGAAAAGAATTCAACTTTGCAAACTTCAGCCACACAAACATCATCCGAAGCTGCCAGTTCGCAATTCTTGAAAGAATTGAATGAGATTGAAGAAAAATCTAGGAAAGGAAAAGAAATCGAGACCGGTTCATCAAAGAAAGGAACATTGGAGGCAGACAAAGTAGAAGAAATACCGAATGAAAGCTATGAAGGACCAAGTTTCGATATGCATCTCTCCCAAGATGATGCACCTACAGATGCAATTCCAAATCTACCATTCCTACAAACCTCTCAAGATGATGTCGAAACACCAAAAACAGTAGGAAGACTAGTGTTTACTCAGTCACTGCAGTCACCCATAATCGAGAAACAAGTTGAACGTGCAAAAAGAGGAAGGATGTTGGCTGAACCTCTGAAGTCTCCTTACATTCAACGCCAGGTGGTAATGAAAAACAAGATCACTGAGGATGAAAACATAGTTGCACAGTATGTATTTGCAGCAACAGAGGAAACACAGTAAGAAAATCTTATATTAATTAATTTGTTGTTAGAATAATTACGTAATGAATATTTTCAGTACATAGTTTGTTACAAAAAATTACATAATGTGTATTAAAAACTTATCTTCCGCAGTGATATTGTATTCGAGCCAGAAGATGGAACTCCATACTTCAAAGTAGTATTTGAATGCTTATACCCTGGAATAACATTATCATCTAATGTTTTGGATGCATGGACGCATGTGCTGAACCACGATGAGAAGAAAAAAGCTCCAGGTTCACCATTTAGGTTGTTTGTTCAAACAAATATTGTGGTATGCTCCTTAGCTTTTTCGAGTAATACATAAATTATAATCACGTAATGGTTATGCTAAATTACGTAATGAATGCTAAATTTGCAGCCGATTGAGTACTTCAAGCCTGAATATGATGATTTAAAACGAATGGACACCATGACGGAGAACTTAAATATTGCACTTAACAAAAATGAAATAAAATCACTCAATGAGGTGGATTTGTTGTTCATGCCCATCGTATCTTCGGACCACATATATGTAATATGTTTCAACATGAAGACACCGAAGATAGAAATATTGGACAACAGCAAGCTTGGAGATAATAGCAAATACGACAACATCATACTGCCACTGGTAAAAAAAATACTTTTACTTAATATTATTTTGATGTTAAGTAATTACGTAATGCTTATGGTAAATTACGTAATGTATGCAGAAAGAAGCTCTGTGCAACTACATGATGGTTAATGGACACCCCATTACTTCCAAAATGGTTAGCAAAAAACCAGTAAGGGTTCAAATGGAATGGAGAACAGCACAAAACAAAATCGATTGTGGGGTGTTCACAATGAGGCACATGGAGACTTTCATGAGCACGTATAAGAAAAAATAGGTCAGTGAATTTCAAAAAGAGGGTCCAGGTCAACAAATGCAGATTGATGACCTTCGCTACAAATATCTAGCAAAAATCCTACTCTCCGATGCCAACAAAAATAAAGATTTAATTGATCGTCTGGCAAGGGAATTTCATCAAAAGGAATACAGTGAAAAAGCGAAGTACAAGCAGAACCTGTTCAAAACTCTTGTGAAAAGACAAAATGATCATGTTTGACTAGTTTTAGTGTCCAGTGTCGTAATGTCATGATACAATTTAACATTTGGTTTTTGTATGGTATGATACAATTTAGCATTTTGCTTATCAGTTACTACATTATATGAATGATGGTATGAATGATTATGTATGTTCTGATTATATGTTAATCATGTATGATACTGATAATGGTTAGCTAAACATAAAATTACGTAACATGTCAAAAAAAATGTGAAGTAATGGTTATATGTGAATGATTATGCTATGATACAATTACGTAACAAGTGAACACAATTACGTAACAAGTGAACACAATTACGTAATGAAATGCAAAAACCCATCTGTGTAAAAAAAAATCACGTAATGAAATGTTTCAATGTCAAATTTAACAAAAAAACATAATCAATCATCGCCAGCTTCATAATCCGAATCTGAACTATTTTCCGCATCTGCTTCATTGACGGGTCCTTTCCCTTTGTTGTTGGCTGTTACAGTCCCTTTAAGAACATCACAGGTACGCCTATCATGACCACTACCCCCACATACTTTGCAATTTCTTGATCTCTTTCCTGCACGACTAATCGCTTGTTCACGTTTTGATTTAAACCTTTTGCGTGACCCACAACCCTTATTCCTAATACCATGAGGGACACGAACAGCAGCCTCAGTTTGATGTGGAGCCCCAATAATAGCTTGAATAATTTCTTTCTTCTTGGCTGATATCCTCTGAATACCAGCTTCATCTGTCTTCTCTTTCATCGCTTTTAGCTCGTCTCTAAACAGCTTCAACTTTTCAAAATCAGTAATCAACTTATTAACTATATACTCACTCGACTGCATTATATCACGAACAACATCATTGACACTTTGATGATCTCCATTTTCATCATTATGCATCACCAACGACAAGCTCGACCGAGAGGGACTATTGCAAATAACATCACTCCTCCAGCGATCAAGAATGTATCTGCTAGGAATTTCATTTATACCACACAACCTTAAAACTGAAAAAGCATGTCGACACAATAACCCATATCGCTCAAAACGCTTGCAAGGACATAAAATTGTCAAATCTTCAAGGTTAAATTTAACCTGCAATACAAAAAAGATCTCCATAAAAAGTAAATTACGTAATGAAAACAAATAACCACGTAATGAGGTATATGAAATGTGAAAACTAATGAAACACATAATTACGTAATGTCTGTTACATTTATATGTAAAAAATTACGTAACATAAAAAATACCTCTATCAAACCGTCACCATACGCAGAACGATCTTTTATTCGAAACGTCCCTATATCTCCTTCATATGAAAGAAAGACATTTATGCATTTATGCACAGCTCCGTAAATTTCTTCTTGGACATCAAAGAAAATACTTCTTGTATATATTTTCGCAGCTTGCACCTCAATAGGATAATCAGTCCAAAAATCCGGTGTTTTATACCTCGTCTCATGATCATTTTTCCTATGAGTATACCTTTGGGATTCCATGGCAGTATCAAAATGACTAATAAACTCAAGAAGCGTTAATTGAGCATTGGAAACTTGACCAAAGAAATGATTTTCACATTCAGATCTTGAAGTAGTACGCATAAGACCTGACATTGCCTCATCGCGATAAAAAGCAGGAATCCACATTGCTCTATTTGAATAAATGTCACACAACCAGTCATGATAAAACAGATTAAAATCAAAAACAAGTTGCTCCCATCCCTTCTCAAACTCTTCTGGGGAAATAGAATCTGTCCAAACAATGTCGCAGATACGCTGTTTAAAATCATCATTGTTGCATAATGCAGTACCAACCTATAAAAAACAAAACAGATATTGTTAAAAATCACGTAACAAAAAAACTTGAAATCACGTAACATACACAAAATCAAAAATCATAGCATAAAATAATCACGTAATAAAGCCTTGAAAATTACGTAACATACAAAAATGACATACCTTATCAGCAACCTTTTTCATGATGTGCCACATGCACAATCTATGCCTACTATTAGGTAAAACTGATGCAACGGCTTGTTTAATAGCAGGATCTTGATCGGTAACTACAACACGCGGTTCTTTACCAAAACACCTCTTGAAACAAGTTAACAGCCATGAGTAAGATTCAATTGTCTCTGAACTCAGCAATCCAGCACCAAGAGTTATATTGTTGCAGTGATTATCGATACCGGTAAATGGAACAAATACCATCTTGTATCTAAAAAAGCAAATAAAAAATAAATTAATTAAACTGAAATAATTACGTAAAATGAATAAAAAAATTACGTAATAAACTTACTTGTTAGAATTGAAAGTAGCATCGAATGAAACAACATCACCAAAAACTTTATAACTTCTTCTTGCATGCTCATCAGCCCAAAATAAACCAGTTAACTGTCGTTTAGTGTCATGACTATACTCAAAATAAAAATCAGGAAGAAACTCTTTCTTCTTCTGCAGCATATTAACCACCATATCAGCATCATACTCGCCAATATATAAGTTCAAATCCCTTTTAAAATTTTTGAAATCTGCAGCAGTAGCACCCACTTGTTCAAAACCACCATAAATCGTCCTCATTACATTAAAAGCCTTAACAGGACCCATGTTTACTTTGGACATATTGCATAACACTTGCATTTGTTGATATGTCAAATTACGTGATGATGGAAGAAATTGCATATCTTCTGGAGAAACCAAGTAATGGTTATGCTCCTCAACAAATCTGAAAACTTTAAAATTCTGTCCATCCTTTGACGAAAAAGCTATATGAGCATTACAACCTGTTCTCTGCGACGGCTTATTCCTACTTTTACCCTTTTCAAGACTATCAAACGCTTTACAAGTTTTGAATCCTTCCTTTGAACAAACAAAGTACTTCATCTTAAGAATCTCACCATGTTTGTAATCACCTCCTTTTCGAACACTAAATCCAGCATTTTTTGCATATGTTACATAAAACTCATACGCATGATCAATAGATGGAAATACCATATCATCTGATGGTGTCATAGAAGCTGCAACTTGTGGCTTATAAACTGTTGAAACAGCCTGAGTAGAACTACTTTCAGCTATGTCATTGAAAATAAAACCTGAAAATCACGTAATAACTATTAAAAAATACAGTAACATAATGGCTTAATAAATCATAAATATAATAACGTAAAATGAAATTACGTAATAAAAAATCACGTAATAAACACTGAAAACACAGTAATATAATGCCTAATAAGAATAAATATAATAACGTAATGAAATTATAGTAACTTATTGAACTAATAAGAATAACTATAATAAAGAAACAATAAAACGTAATAATATTGGCCTAATCAGCATAAATCATGTTAAACATTAATTCAAAACCTGTAAATCACGTAATAAATATTGAAAAACACAGTAAGATATGAAACAAAAAAAGATGAATTTAATAACACGTAAAATTGTGACATTGTGATATGAAACAAACAAAAACACAAAAAAAACAACGTAAATACTATCATGAATCCAAGAAATTAATAAAAAAGATGAATTTAATAACAAAACAAAGAAAAAAATAACGTAATGCTTTCATAAATAGAAAAACAAACGAACAATCAACATAACAGGTTGAATTTCATTCTAATTCTAATAACAGAAACGAAATCTTTAAAAAGAAATCGATCGAAAAACATTACGTAACAGATAGCTCAAAAATCATACCTGGACAATCGTTATTAGCCATCTTTGATGAATGAATAAAGGAAAATCGTTTGGAGATATAATCGAAAGAGAATGAACTGATTTATGATTGAATGAACTGAATTATGATTGATTGTATGAATTATGATCAATATTTATACTGATTTCAAAATCTAATACCGACTAAATAAGAATTTGAATCTCTGATCCTTTTATAAAAGATATGGATTTAAAATCTCAACTAAAATGACGATAATACCCTTCAATAAAACGCGGGTAGAAAGCCTTCGCATCCTTCGCACGAATTTAGACTTTGTATTTGAACCGATCCCTATATATATATATATATATATATATATATATATATAAATAATAGTTTTCAAAATTCATACTATAATATATATTTACATTTTAAATATTTCAAATATTATTATGGTGATGATGATATATATGTTAATTATTACAATTTTATATATTCTAGATTTTTTAAAACACAAGACTTTAAAAGAAAATTAAAATATATATACATGCAAATACCAACGGGTATACCCGATACCCGCGGATATGCTCTATAACCGACGGGTAATACCCAACAAATACCCGATGGGTAATGGGACGGGTATGATATGAGATTTTATAACCGGGTATGGGTATGGTATTAGCCTAACCCGACCCATTGTCATCCCTAGACAAACGGGGGGTTTTGAATTTTAAAAAAAATAGAAAGAAAACAAAGTGCGCAACAGAAAACGAACCATTAACCTTTTGTATATCAAGGAGGGTTTCAACCACTATAACACTCTCAATTTTTATAAATGGGCTCCTTAAATATTTTCTTATGGGTTTCTTTCAAGTTTTTCATATACATTAACAATATAAATTTACAAACCGAGTGGGTTCCCAAGAACCCACCGAAAGCGCCTATATCCGCCCCTGGCAACAATTGCAGGGCTTAATTGAGGTGGTGATCTTGAAGGTGTGTTTTTTATTTGAAATGAGTGGTTTTAACCTATTATGCTCCGGATGAAAATAGAATTTATATTTACTGGTTTAAACATGATTAATGACTTGTCTATACATGATTAATGAATTATCTGAACACATCGTGTTTTCCCTATATGAACAAAAACCCCAAAAAAAGTCTTTTTTTTATAGCACTATTGTATTCGTTGAAAAGATAATAAAACGCTCGTTAATTTGGTGTAACTTTTTTCTTTAAAAATATCATCTATAAAAGTTATTAACGTTTAAAAATTATGAGCTCAAACTTAACTTGACTCGACTCGTTTGTATCCCTAAATTCAATGTTAAAAATCAATTGAGACAAGGCCAAAAGAAGATGTAAGTAGCAAAAAAAATATAAGACTGTTAGGTGAACAGACGTGGGAGAGCCCCGTCCCACCTTTTTTTGCCCCGTCTCGGCCGCTACACCGCCCCGGAGTGGCGTCCCAACCCCCGTCCCACCCTTCCCCGTCTCCCCCGTTCTCCGAAGAACATAAAGGACGGACCAATCACCGCCCCCACCAAAGCCTCCACCAATCACCGCCCCCTGTCACCCCCCGTCTCCACCTTCCTACACCGCCCCCTGCCCCCGTCCCTCCCGTTCTCTGTCCTCCGGTCCCACCTTTTTCCGACGTGTCATCCCCTTACCCCGTCTGCTTACCCACCAGCCTAAGGCAAAGACATTGGCTAGAATTTAAAAAGTCATGTACAAACAGTATGGCATCATGTCATATCATATCCCCATGCGCCGCGGGTTTAACACCAGTAGTTGTTACCATATCCAACACAACACACACTTCCCACACCCACTCTTTGACCTTTCTTTCTCTCTCTCTCTCTCACTAAAAAGTTGCATTCAAAATCAAATCCTTTCAACTAGTTTGTGCAGCACAACTCTTTAATCTCACGTATCTATCTATCTATCTACTACTGTTATAATAATAATATTCTACCATACCTTTCAATTATTTCTTTAGATCTCTTTCTTTCTGCCAAATCTTGCCCCCTTTTTGTAGTTTTTCATTTCATACTGGGAATCTTAATTACCTCAATTTTTATACATGACAGATCATTCGGAGCTTCCACTCAATCATTATCATATGGCTTCTCTCCAAATCCCCACTTGAACTTGGCTGGATATTAAATTAATTCATTCATACTTTACTTTATTTTACTTTACCTTTTAGGGTCTGCCAAAATTGGGGCTTTTCAACCTTATTTTAGTAGATGTTCTCAAATTAGGGTTTCTTAAGGAGAAGAACAAAGGTTGTATGAAATTGTGAAGGAAACATGTTTTATTCACAGTTTATTTTAGCAAAAAAAGGTCCTTTAGGGACTATATGGATCGCTGCTCATTTGGAGAGGAAGCTTCGCAAGAATCAAGTTGCAGATACTGATATCGGTGTCTCTGTTGGTAAATATAATTACTTTTCTTTTGTTTCTGTGTATAATTGGTGAGTTTGGCTTATTTATTCAACATTTGCCTTTTGTTTACATAGAAATCTTATGGTTTAGGACTCAATTAAGCAAGTATCTTATGGTTTTAGTTTGAAGCTAGCACTACTTTTATGAGCTTAGGGATTTTCTTTTTTGAAACCCTAAAGTCTATCCCCATCCTTTCAGTGAATTAACTGCACTTTGTTAGAGTAAACGGTCTTGTTTAAGCGTGGACTAAACGAGTCTTAAGTAGCTACAAATTCTTGGTTTTTGCTGTTTAGTATTTCTATATATAATCCAGTTTAGACCGCCGCCAAAATTCCAATTTTCAGACCCATCATCCCTTTCTGTGTGTGTGAGAGAGAAGAGAGATAGAGATTAGACAGGGATGACGATGATGGAGAATTATGTATGTGACTGAATGGTTTTCTAGAAGACTAGAAGCGTGGTGTGTGTGTGAGAGAGAGAAAATTACACTATAAATTGAAAAGAAAACCTTTTAAACTTCATTGTATTTCGTTAGCCTTTATAGCAAAGAAGTTTTTTTTCGCTCCGTACTTTAATATAGCGTAATAGCGAACAAAAAACTCTTAATTGTTTGTAGTTATAACTGTATTTCCATTCTTTTAATATAGCGAACAAATTTTTTTCACTACGTACTTTAATATAGCGTACAAAAATTTTTCTTTGCTACAAGGACTAACGAAATACAATGAAGTTTAAAAATCTTTCTTTTCCAATTTAGAGTATGCTTTCTCTCTTATACACACACATCACTCTTCTATAAAACCAGTCAGCCACATGCATAATTCTCCATCATCATCCTTCTCTATCTCTATTTCTCTCACACAGAAATGGATGATGTCTGACGAATCCGGTGCAAACCTGTTTCAACCTGAAACAGGGGAAGCGAGTTGGACTGCTCTTTCCGGCCGTCGAAACTGGATGTCCGACAACTCCGGTGCAAACCTGTTTCAAACTGAAACAAGGGAAGCGAGCTGGACCGCACCTACCAGCGAACCCATCCAATGATGCTCGCCGGAACTGCAAACCTGTTTCAACCTGAAACATGGGAAGCGAGTGGTACCGTTCCTGTGGGCGCATTTCCAAATTGGCTCATTCCGGACGGTAGTATCCTCGGTGGAACAGGGGATGGAAATGTGATCCTTCTTCCCGGGTGCCGTTTCCACCCAAAAGATGATGAGCTCATCGTCTACTTTTTGATAAGTAAGGCCATCGATTATACATTCCAATGTCCAAAAATCACGCAAACTGAGTTGAGCAATATTATCCCTTTCAATTTTCTAGTTAAGAAAAAATCTTCCTTTTTCAAATTTTTTAAAAATTCGTCTACTAACTTTACTTTTAGGGTTTTCAAGCTTATTGTAGATCTTAAGAAATTAGGGTTTGTAAGAGGGGAGAAGATAAGGAAGGATGTTTTATTCACAGTTTATATTGGCAAAAAGGACCTTTAGGGAGTATACGGATCGCTATCAGTACTTTTTTGAGCTTAGAAGTTTTCTTTTTGAAACCCTAAAAAAGTCTATCCCCATCCTTTCAATGAATTAACTGCACTTTGCTAGACTAAAGAGTGTCGTTTAAGTCTAACTGTGCGATGTATTGATATTAGAAGGTTCAGACATTAAAGCTTACAGTTTGTGGGCTGGTAATCAAATGGTAGTCAATAAATCATAAGTGGGTTCAATGTATTAATAATTAACATATTGCAAATGTTTTAGTTTCTCGTATTCCAGATACACTCAGGCTATATTTATAGCATCATTTGTAAGTTTAAAAGAGCCTGGCAAGGCACTGAATCCACAAAAGAAAACACGGGGGCAAGCATCCACAAGCAAATTTTCGAAAAGAAAAAGACTTATGCATGAAAGTGTGCAATTCACATGTTCTATATAAAAATTAGTAATATAATTTTTAGATATACCTAATTCAGAGAACAAAATTATGGAACTTTTAAGTGTATGGCTGAATTTGTTTAAATCTCATATTAACTTGATGGGAAGTTGGGTTACCTGAAAGGCTTATTGATCTTTAGAACCAAGTCTAAACTGAAGTCTCTCTTTTGAAGAAGTATTACTTTGTAAACTTGGGTCTTGATTGGCGTTGAAGGAAAAAAAGAAAGAAAAGAAAACAAGGGATGATTGGATTTATGCTTTAACAATTTAAATTGATTCACCTGTTAATTTCTTCTGGTTGGTTTGACAGATTCAATCCTATTTCCTGAGATGCCTATTGCACTGCGGCTGTCCAGTCATCTTTTGCTCGGTGTGGTTAGGATATACTCAAAAAAGGTCAACTATCTTTTTGATGATTGCAGCGAGGCTTTGCTTAAAGTCAAACAAGCTTTTCGGTCGTCTGCTGTCGACTTGCCACCTGAAGAATCTACTGCTCCATATCACTCAATTACCTTGCCTGAGACTTTTGAATTAGATGATTTTGAGTTGCCAGACAATGATTTGCAGGGGTTAGTTTGTCACTATATGTCTTTTAAACCACTCTTGTCAATAAGAATATAACACCTTAACTGCTGGTCTTTATGTACCATCATGACTTTATTAGCAAAAAAGAGAGCAGGTTTAAAATTACAAGACATTTTGAAAGAAAATGTATTGTTCTTGTTAGAATGTTAGAGTGTCAATGCCTTTTGTACTAATATATGTTTGCTGATATAAATAATTTGCAGTAATTATGTTGATCAACACATCAGTTCAAAGGACCAGATCACACTACAAGATACTATGGAGGGTGTTGTTTATTCTACATCCAAATTTGGGCTCGATGGTTGGTATTCGTGTCCATTTATAACAGATGTATATATACTTTCATGCAGTTTATTTGCAATTTTATTTTTTTTATTTTGATTTTGGTTGTAGAAAGATTTGGTGATGGTGAAGCGTCTGGTTTGGACCTTGAGGAGGTAACCATCTGTCTTAGGAATTTGTGACTTGGGAGCATGAAGTAGGAATCATGACTAAAAGTTCTGAAATTTTGAAAATGCAGGGACAATTGGTCGAGAAGGCTGCAGCCCCTGAACTTGCTGCTGGTGTATCAAATTCAGAGTATGAATCCCCCCCCCCCCCCCCCCCCACACACACACACACACACACACACACACAAAAAAAAAAAGAAGCTTTTTGGTACCGTATTTTCATGTTCTAACCTATATCCTTCAATGTCAGTGGTGATCCTCAAGCATCTGTCCATGCAAGTGCTAGTGGCATTCTAAATGAGGTTCATAAAAGAACTTAAAACTATTTCCATAAAGCTTTTTGATTTGAAATTCTTAACCTCACACAAAACATTCCCGTGTTTTTTTATATTCATATCAGGATTCGGATGAGTATGATGGAGATAATGAACCAGTTGACTATGCCCAAGCTCCATGTACTCCGGGACTCTGGGAAGAACCAAATTTGGCCAACATTCAAGAAACTTCTGCATGTGATGATCATCAGGAACCAGAAAACCATGCCATAAATGAGTCTGCAGTGAAGGGGAATTTAGAAAACGTTTTCCCACCTGAACAACATCATAATCCATTTGACTCGCTTGAGAAATCACAACCTCACGTTGCAGAAACAGAACAGATGTTTGGTTCAACACCTTCTACAGAATTACTTTCAACTGGAGCTGTTATTCCTGCATCTAATGATACTGCCAAAGTGGAGGGTTTACCAAACAAAAGTGTCAGGAATGAGGACCCTGTATTTCAGATCGCCAACGATAACCATGGAAACTTTGTAAACTATCAAGGTATGTTAACATGTTTCATTGTTTGTGCTGTTTAAGTAGACCATGCTAGCTGGTTTCAGAAGGTTGCTATCTTGGAAATTCATCCAATTTTTTATTTTATTTTTTTAATGTTGCAGGAAATCTGGACCTTGGAGTTCAGACTAGCAATGATCGCCATGGAAACTTTGTAGGGTATCAAGGCATGTTTTGTATGGTTTAAGCAGACCCCTCTAGCTGGTTTCATAAGGTTTATTTTGTGGAGTATCATCAATTTTTTCTTAATTCCTCAGGAAATCAGGAGAATACGTTTCATCTTACCACTGAATTGGAATCAAACACTGGTAAAGACAATCTTGTTAGTACTCCGCAACATCATACATCTTTCGATCCAAACAATGCTGCAACTCCGGTTCTGTTTCCTCATGACAGCATGCCAAGTTCTAACTTTCCTAGTCTTAGGCCATGTGTCACTTTCCCGAACCATGAAACTAATGGTAAGAAGCTAAAATTACACATCAGTAGTCCATTGTTCTCGATTTAACATCAACTATGTGATTATTTTACAGCTGAAGGACCACATGCAACTGAAGCATTGAATAAGAATTTTCAAGAAATTCATCATGCTGAAATTGGTCAGAATCACCAAGTTCAGTTGAATAATGTAATTCAAAGGGAGGTGCAAGTAGAAAGCATCAACAACTACACCAATAACTTTTCAACCCCTGTAAATCAAAGGGAGGTTCAAGTAGAAAATATCAACAGCTATGCCAATGACGTTCCTGCTCCTGAGAAGAGGCTCTCTTTACCACATTGGCTTTCAGATGTGCCCAAAAACCTTGTACCAGAAAGTACACCGATTGAAAATGACATAACATCAGGAACAAAACGCAGTTTCACTGAAAGCTCAATGACTGATCAGAGTCTAAATTTAAATGAATCTTCTTCGGGTTTTTACAACACAAATATGACTTCTCAGAGTTTAAATTTAAATACATCTTCAGGTTTTTACACCACAAACACGCCTGCTCAGAGTCTAAATTTGAACCAGTCTTCGGGGGTTTTCAACACAAATGCGACTCCTCAGAGTTTAAATTTAAATGCATCTTCAGGTTTTTACACCACAGACACGACTGCTCTGAGTCAAAATTTGAATCAGTCTTCGGGTTTTTTCACCACAAACACGCCTGCTCAGAGTCAAAATTTGAATCAGTCTTTGGGTTTTTTCTCCACAAACACGACTGCTCAGAGTCAAAATATGAATCAGCCTTCGGGTTTTTTCACAACAAATACGACTGCTCAGAGTCAAAATTTGAATCAGCCTTCGGGTTTTTTCACAACAAATACGACTGCTCAGAGTCAAAATATGAATCAGCCTTCGGGTTTTTTCACAACGAATACGACTGCTCAGAGTCTAAATTTAAATCAATCTTCGGGGTTTTACACCACAAATACAACTGCTCAGAGGTTGAACTTAAATCAGTCTTCGGGTCCATTCACCATGAATATGAGTGGACAACCTGTTGTGAATGATGATGATTTGTTGTCTTCAATATTAGGTAAGCAGACTATTTGGTTTTTGTTTTGTTTTTACTTTGAGTTGATTTCTTAAACTATGATTTTTTATTTTTTTTTGTACACAGTTGGAAGAAACTCTTCAATGCTAAAAATGAAGCCCAGTCCCCCCGTCGCGACACAATCTACAAAACGTAGACGATCTACTGCACCCAAAACTGGTGTTCCAAAAAGGAAGGTGCTTATGGATGATAACATGGTTTTGCATGGCGAGTATGTTCCATTTTATTGTTTAATTTGTTTTCTTTTATTATTAAGTTGTTGTCTGTGAACAAAGTTCCTTTTCTTTTCTCAAACAGCGCAATACGTCAGCAACTGACAAACACCGAAGATATTCGGCGATTAAGAAAGAAAGCTCCCTGCACTCGTTCTGAAATTTCAATGCTGGAGAAACAGTTCCGGGAAGATGACGTTTTTAGTGAACCTATATTTACTGGTGAGTTGTTTGTTGAGTGATTTACATTTAGCTCTAAATTATTCTGTAGTTTACCATATCTCAACGATATTTATTTTTCTGAATAATAAGATAGCTTTACTTGATGTTAACATTTAGAAATAAAAAATTTCCATTTTTTAGGTTGCTGGACTAACAATGCCTTATTTTACAGGGGTATCGATCAAATTGGCTTCTTTGCACAATCAGTTATATAAACTAAGTAAAATTGTTGTTCCCCATAACGATGTTTCTTTAGAAGGTGAAAAAGACCCAAATCCAATTTCCCAAAATGATGAAAAGGAGAAACAATTGGAAGTCAGGGCAAATGTTTCTAAAGAAAATGCCGACTTTGACCCTATTGCACAGCCGATTGAGCTTCCTATTGTGACAGACAACCCTGTTGCACAGCCGATTGAGCCTCCTATGGTGACAGACAACCACACACAAGATAACAATACAGCCAGTTTAGATTATTATGGAAGTCAACCACCACAGATGGGTGCAACGGAACACATGGCAGAACCCTTCCATCCAAATCCTGATCTTTTTGGGGAGAAAACTGCGATGGAAATTGATCCAAAAAGCTTCCCAGATGCTGATATTGGAGTTCCTGTCATGCCTACTGAGGTTGAAAGACCAACACATGTTGATGTGGTCCCAAGTAATACTTTTGACATGTCAGCAGCAATGAGTGAGGTTCAGGTGGATGCTTCTCTGCAAACCGATGCTCCAGGTGTCAGTTCAACTGATAAAATGGATTTACAGTCTGTTGACATGAATATTGACAGCCTTAATCATCTTGAAAGTAACATAGCTCCTGAAACCAACATTGATGTTGCTCCTGTTAAAGAAGTGTCAGAAGAAAAACATGATCAAGACGTTGAATATAGGGAAAATGAAGAAGCTATTGTGAACGAGGATGCAGCCTTAGCTTCAAATGTTGAGTCTAGTATCCATAATTCGGTTTACAATGGTATATTTGGTGAAGAATTTGGAACAGTTGCAGCATATGATACTGAAGTCAATCCAGTTTCAGAAAACGTTCCATTGGATGAAAGAGAAGTTCCAGGTCACCATGTTACTTTTGAGACTACTGAAATGAATGTTGAAGATATTCCCACAGATAACAAAGTTGATGATAATGTAAGTCAAATTTTGATATTTTTCACTGTTATAAAAGAGTGCTTAATAGAAAATTCTTATCTTGGATTTGTTGTGCAGGAGTTAATTCATCCTGCAGTTGAAAATGATACAGGTTTGCATTCTTACTGATTATACACTCTTAAAGACATTGTGACGTTAAATTGAATAAAAAAAACGTCTAGTGTATTATCATTTTTGATTGGGTGGTTGTTTGTTCAGATTTCCTGAATTTTGACGATATTGATGATGACGAGGCGGATGCTGGTGGTGATTACGCACCTGATGAGGAAGCCACACGGGTTATTGACAACAGTGGATGGTCTTCCCGTACAAAGTATGTATATATTATTCTTCAGTTAACTTGTTGATGAAGTTATCATCATTACACTTATTTGACAACTTGAATTTCTGGTCAGGGCTGTTGCAAAATACCTCCAAATTATGTTTGACAAGGAAGGAGAGCGTGGAAGGAATATGCTTGCGGTAAACAATCTGCTGGTTGGCAAAACACGCAAGGAAGCCTCAAGAATGTTCTTCGAAACATTGGTACGTTGTGCTAATCAGTAATCATTAGTTTCCATGACTAAAATTCGACGATCAACTTAATAACACACATTTTACAGGTTCTGAAGACGAAAGATTACATCCATGTAGAGCAGGCAGATCCATATGAAAACATAAATATATTCCCACGAGCAAAGCTTTTGAAATCAGACTTTTAGTAGATACTTACTAATTGATGCTGCAAGATTGTTATTACTTAGAAGATGTCTGTTGTTTGTTTGGTTGTTTCTCAAGTAAAGTAGCTATCTTGGTAATTTTTAACCACGGAGTTGAGTAGATTATGTACAACTTGTAATGGTTTTTAGAAGCTACACATTAATAATTATTTGTATATACATATATCTCGTTAACCTGTATGCTAATTTATTTAGTGTTATTACTATTGTGTGCGGGTAGTTCTTCACGACTGGGATTGAGTTATGCAAGGCCTCCATCACTATCGTACTGGCACGTTGTTCCCACATGGGTATAACACCTAGCCTAACAAGGGGTTGGTGTGAATGTTATTAGATGGTCCAAAAGTACATTTTATGTCAAGTTGCATCTTTTGTTTGATTACTTTGAAAGTAGGCTCATAAATAAAACGTATGGATAATCTAAGGCAACTCATCATCGGAATGACTGAAAGAACGCTTACACATAAAATTTTGTTAGATGAACTCATTATTAAATACACCCGTAATTTAGTTAATTAGAATTAACTACACGGCCATTTTGCTATTTTCATACATATATATTGAAAATTACACTATTAGCACCAACTTTTACATATTGTTCCATTATTAGTACACCACACACACCAACTTTGAAACCATTTGTAAAATTTGTACTACTCCGTATCCAATAATATACATGAAAATAACAAAATGAGTAAACCACAAATAGTAACTTTATAATTTAACTATTTATAAGGTATATAAAAGTTTTTACTTATATTCTTGTTTATAAACTGGGATAAGAAGAACATCAATATAAAAAAAACATTTTAAAGATAAGTTTACAAAAAAAAAAAAAAAACACAAATACTATGAAATAAGTTCTTCATCTTAACACCTCAGATTGTATAGAATAGGGATGAGCTTGAGACGGGATCGGTACGATACCGATACCGAAAACTCTCAAAACCTAATACTGATGCCGAAAACATACGGTACAGTATGGTACCGGTATTTTATCTTAAAATACCGATACCAAAACCAAAAACATCTAAATGTGGGCACTGATACTGAACACCCTCAGTTCGATTCGGGATCGGTATAAGTTCAATATTTGGATTTTGGGGCAATATACCGTGGTATAGAACACAGATTGCATAAAATAAAGCAGCAAGGGGCTGGCTGGTAACACTGCATCTACAAGAGACACCATAGTAATAGTATACCACCCACTACTCTTTGACCTTAATTTCTCTCTCTAAAACTTGCATTCATCTCTCTCTCTAGAACTTATGCTCAACTGCAAAACTACTACTACTATTACTTGTGTAAAGCCCTTTGATTTCACTCCAAAACACACACACCTATACACACCTGCTATTTACTTACCTTCTTCTACCCAATTTTTATATATTTTACCAAATCTTGCTTTTTTTAGGGTTCGTACCGGGTATCTAGATTAGGTCAATTTTTATTATATGCGTTGTGTCAAAATCTGGACTTGAAGCTGCAGAAATAGAAAATTGGGGCTTTTCAACCTTATTGTAGTAGATGTTAAGAAATTAGGGTTTGTAAGAGTGGAGAACAAAGCTTGTATGAAATTGTGAAGGAAACATGTTTTATTCTCAGTTTATTTTAGCAAAAAAAGGTCCTTTAGGGACTATATGGATCGCTGCTCACTTGGAGAGGAAGCTTCGTAAGAATCAAGTTGCAGATACTGATATTGGTGTCTCTGTTGGTAATATTTTTGCTTTTGCCCTAATTTTTGTTAGAATTTTGCTGTTGTTTAAATATATACTTGTTGAGTTTGGCTTGTTTATTGAACAATTGCCTTGGTTTAGATAGTTTAGGACTTAATTAGGGAAGTGTTTTATGGCTTGTGGTTTAAAGCTATCAGTACTTTTAATTATTATTATTATTATTATTATTATTATTTATTATTATTATTATTATTATTATTTGAAACCCTAGAGTATATCCCCATCATTTCACTGAATAAATTTCACTTTGTTTGAGTATCGTTTAAGTGGGGACTAAGCGGGTCTTAAGTAGCTTCAAATTCTTGGTTTTTGCTCTTTTGTTTTTACCTTTTAATCTTTTAAGGAAGAACTTGTAGATTCTTTTTTCCTTTTGGAAGATAACAATAAACAAAACAGTCCTACGTATTGATGTTAGAGATCCAAGATATATGTTTGATGTATATTTCTTTTTACAATGAAACTTATAGATATAAGAAGAATTCATATGACTTAAGGACTGCTACTCCAAAGATTTATACCCTTGATTGTGTGATTATGGTGACTGCAGGATACTGTGAGTTGTGTAAAAATATGATGCTATACATTTACGGGCCGACACTTGATAATTTAACAAGCATCAGATATTTGAACTTTGAAGTGTACTGTTTTTGGGTGGGTAATGAGTAATTAAATGGTAGGAAATTAAGCTAAAGTGTCATGTCTTAACATACATGGGGGAAAGCATCCACAAGCAAAGTCTTGAAAAGAAAAAAAAAATGCATGGAAGTGTTCGATTCACATGTCCTGTATAAAAATTAGTTATATAAATACTCCTGAATCATATGAACTTTCTTTAAATAAGCAAACACATTACACATATTTTAAAGTTAAAAAATATATTGTAATCATTTTTGCCATTTGTTATCCTTTGTATCTGTATTCTTGAATGAAGCTTAATCTCAGTCCCAATACTAATACAATTTGAGAATTCTAAAACGGTCTAATTGACTGGGCTGAAGCATTTATTATTATTTTTTTAATTTTTTTCCTAATTTGGAGAATATCGCTATAGTGCTGTTAAGTATATGTCAGACCCAGAGTAGTGTTTAAATCTTATATTAACTTGATGGGAAATTTCTTATCTGAAAGGCTTGTTGGTCTGTATAACATGTCTAAATTGATATCTCTCTTTGAGGAAGTGTTACATTTTACACTTGGGTCTTGATTGGACTTGATGAAAAAAAAGAACATGGGCTGATTGGATTTATGTTTCAACATATTAAACTGCTATACTTGTTAATTTATGCTGGTTGATATTGACAGATTCAATCCTATTTCCTGAGATGCCTATTGCACTGCGGTTGTCCAGTCATCTTTTGCTTGGTGTGGTTAGGATATACTCAAAAAAGGTCAACTACCTTTTTGATGATTGCAGTGAGGCTTTGCTTAAAGTCAAACAAGCTTTTCGGTCGACTGCTGTTGACTTGCCACCTGAAGAATCTACTGCTCCATATCATTCAATTACCTTGCCAGAGACCTTTGATCTAGATGATTTTGAGCTGCCAGACAATGATTTGCAGGGGTTAGTTTGTCACTATATATCTTTTCGGGGGATCTTCTTGTCAATTATAATAGAACACCTTGGCTGCTGGTCTTCATTTACCATAATTACTGTATTGCAATTTTGAGAGCGAGTTTAAAATTATAGGACAGTTTGAAAGAAAATGTCTTGTTCTTGTTAGAATGTTAGGGTGTTGGTGCTTTTCACTAATATATACTAATTTTTGCTTGCTGATATGTGATATAATTAATTTGCAGTAGTTATGTTGATCAACACATCAGTTCAAAGGACCAGATCACACTACAAGATACCATGGAGGGTGTTGTTTACTCTACATCTAAATTTGGGCTCGATGGTTGGTATCCGTGTCCATTTATAACAGTTACATTTTTTAGTGCAGTTTATTTGCAATTCTTATTTTTTTATTTTGTTTTTGCTTATAGAGAGATTTGGTGATGGTGATGCATCTGGTTTGGACCTTGAAGAGGTAACTACATGTCTTATAGAATCTTGTAAGATTTGGGATCGCCTAGTACTGCTTGTTAGCCTTGATAATATTAAAATCAAATAGAATATCCTAAGCCTAGGATTATGTACATATGTAAGGTGTAATTTATGTGCTGACATTTTATGTAAATAGTGTGTATCTCCTTAGTTTACTTTAGGCTGGTATTTGGAATCATACCGGTTCACTAAGTATAAATAATGGGTGGTAGTAAAACATTTGTTCCTTAATTGATATCCTATTATTCCGTTATTTTCCCATTCTATTCTCCCCCGGAAACATTCTGCATAAGTGTCTTTGTTTCAATATCTATCAACAGTTTTGATCGATATTGATTCCAAACCAGATTTGATAATTATGCCAAATCGCAACACTGCTTAGGAATTGAGATATTGGGATCATGACATAGGATTCTTCACTACAAGTTTTGAAATTTTGAAATTGGTGCAAACAGGAATTATTGGCTGAGAAGGCTGCAACTCCTGAACTTGCTGCTGGTGCATCAAATTTAGAGTATAACTCTCTCTCTCTCTCTCTCTCTCTCTCTACCCCTCCTCTCTCTTAGTGTGTGTATATTACCATGAACTATTCTTCTTATTTTGGTATCATATTTTTATGTTCTAACATAAATACATCCTTCAATGTCAGTGGTGATCCTCTGGCATCTGCCGATGCTGATGCTAGTGACGATCTAAATCAGGTCGATAACAGAACTTGACATTATTTTCAATTTAATTTTTTATTTTGGAGTGTTTTCAATCTCACATAAAATATCCTCGTTTCTTTTTCATATAAGGATTTGGATGATTATGATGGAGATAATGAACCAGTTGACTATGCCCAAGGTCCATGTACTCCAGGACTATGGGAAGAACCAAATTTGGCCAACATTCAAGAAACTTCTGCATGTGATGATCATCAGGAACCAGAAAATCATGCCATAACTGAGTCTACAGTGAAGAGGAATTTAGAAAGCGTTTTCCCACCTGAACAACATCATAATCCATTTGACTCGCTTGAGAAATCACAACCTCACGTTGCAGAAACAGAACAGATGTTTGGTTCAACACCTCTTACAGAATTACTTTCAACTGGAGCTGTTATTCCTGTGTCTAATGATCCTGCCAAAGTGGAGGGTTTATTAAACCAAAATGTCAGGAACGAGGACCCTGGATGTCAGACCGCCAATGATAACCACGTAAACTTTGTAAAATATCAAGGTTTGTTGATATGTTTCATTGTTTTGTATTGTTTAGGTAGGTCATGATAGCTGGTTTCAGAAGGTTGTTATGTTGGAAATTCATCCAACCTTTTTTTTTGCAGGAAATCAGGACCTTGGAGTTCAGACCAGCAATGACCGCCATGGAAACTTTGTAGAATATCAAGGCATGTTTAGTATAGTTTAAGTAGATCCAGCTATATCTGGTTTCATAATAGTTTATTTTGGAGTATCATCAATTTTCTCTTAATTCATCAGGAAATCAGGAGAATACATTTCATCCTACCACTGAATTGGAATCAAACACTGATAAAGACAATCTTGTTGGTACTCCCCAACATCATATGTCTTTTGATCCAAACAATGCCGCAACTCCGGTTCTGTTTTCTCATGACAGCATGCCAGATTCTAACTTTCCTAGTCTTAGGCCATGCATCACTTACCCGAACCATGAAACTAATGGTAAGAAGCTAATGTTACACATATATAGTCCAGTGTTCTCAATCTAACATCAAATCTGTTGTGATTATTTCCAGCTGAAGGACCATATGCAACTGAAGCATCAAATAAAAACTTTCAAGAAATTAATCATGCTGAATATAATCAGAATCCCGAAGTTCGGGCGGATAATGTAATTCAAAGGGAGGTGCATGTAGAAAGCATCAACAACTATAGCAATAACTTTTCTACCCCTGTAAATCAAAGGGAGGTTCAAGTAGAAAACATCAACAGCTACGCTAATGACTATCCTGCTCCTGAGAAGCGGCTCTCTTTACCCCACTGGCTTTCAGATGTGCCCAAAAACTTTGTACCAGAAAGTACACCGATTGAAAAAGACATAACATCGGGAACAAAACGCAGTTTCACTGAAAGCTCAATGACTGATCAGAGCCTGAATTTAAATGAATCTTCTGGTTTATTCAACACAAATACAACTGCCCAGAGTTTAAATTTGAATCAATCTTCGGGTTTTTACACCACAAACACGACTGGTCAGAGTCTAAATTTGAATCAATCTTCGGGTTTTTACACCACAAACACGACTGGTCAGAGTATAAATTTGAATCAATCTTCAGGCTTTTACACCACAAACACGACTGATCAGAGTCTTAACTTGAATCAATCTTCAGGTTTTTACACCACAAACATGACTGATCAGAGTATAAATTTGAACCAATCTTCGGGTTTTCTCACCACAAATACGCCTGCTCAGAGTCTAAATTTAAATCAATCTTCGGGTTTCTTCACCACAAATACGACTGGTCAGAGTCTAAGTTCAAATCAATCTTCGGGTTTTTTCACCACAAATACAACTGGTCAGAATGCAACTTTAAATCAGTCTTCTGGTCCATTCACCATAAATATGACGGGACAATCTGTTATGAACGACGACGATTTGTTGTCTTCAATATTAGGTAAGCACACTATTCTGTTTTCTTCTACTGTGAGTGTATCTCTTAAATGATGATTTCTTTTATATTCAGTTGGAAGAAAATCTTCAATATTGAAAATGAAGCCCAGTCCTCCCGTTGCAACACCAGCTACAAAACGTAGACGAGCTACTGCACCCAAAACTGGTGTTCCAAAAAGAAAGGTGCTCATGGATGATAACATGGTTTTGCATGGCGAGTATGTTCCATTTCATTGTTTTATTACTGGTTTTCTTTTGTTATTTTATTGTTGTCTGTGAACACTTATGAAGATTCTTTTGTTTTTTCAAACAGCACAATACGTCAGCAACTGACAAACACCGAAGACATTCGGCGATTAAGAAAGAAAGCTCCCTGCACTCGTTCTGAAATTTCAATGCTGGAGAAACAGTTCTGGGAAGATGATATTTTTAGTGAACCTATATTTACTGGTGAGTTGTTTGTTATGTTTTTTTCAATTTACTTTATAGATACCAATGTTAAGCGATCTACATTTTGGTCTAAATTATTACTATCTTAACATTTTGAAAAATATTGGAGTTTTTAAGTTGCTAGACTAACAATGCCTTATTTTACAGGGGTGTCGATTAAATTGGCTTCCTTGCACAATCAATTATATAATCTAAGTAAAATTGTTGTCTCCCGTAAAGATGCTTTGTTAGAAGGTGGAAAAGACCTGACATCAATTTCTCAGAGTTATGAAAAGGACAAACAACCGGAAGTTGGGCCAGATGTTCCTAAAGAAAATGCTAACTTTGACCCTGTTGCACAGCCGATTGAGCTTCCTGTGGTGACAGACAATCAGACACGTGATAATAATACAGCTACTTTAGATTATGGAAATCAACCCCCACAGATGGCTGCAACTGAACATGTGGTAGAACCCTTTAATTCAGAACATGATCATTTTGGGGAGAGAACTGCAATGGAAATTGATCCAAAAACTTTTCCAGATGCTGATATTGGAGTTCCTGTTATGCCTACTGAGGTTGAACCACCAACAAATGTTGATGTGGTTCCAAGTAATACTTTTGACATGTCAGCAGCAATGAGCGAGGTTCAGGTGGATGCTTCTCTGCAAACCGATGGCCCAGGTGTAAATTCTACTGAGAAAATCGATTTACAATCTGTTGACATGGATATAAACAGTTTTAATCATCTGGAAAGTAACATAGCTTCTGAAACCAACGCTGATGTTGCTCCTGTTAAAGAAGTATCCGAAGAAAAACATGATCAAGACGTTGAATATAGGAAAAGTGAAGAAGCTATTGTGAACGAGGATGAAGCCTTAGCTTCAAATGTTGAGTCTAGTATCCAGAATTCAGTTTACAATGGTATATTTGGTGAAGAATTTGGAACAGAAGTCAATCCAGTTTTGGAAAATGTTTCATTGGAATTGGACGTAAGAGAAAATGCAGGTCATCAAGTTACTTTTGAGACTACTGAAATAAATGTTGAAGATATCACTGCTGATAACAAGGCTGATGATAATGTAAGTGAAATTTTGATATTTTTCAACGTTATATAAAAGAATGCTTGCTTAATCGGAAATTCTTATTTTGGATTTGTTGTGCAGGAGTTAACTCATCCTGCAGTTGAAAATGATACAGGTTTGCATTCTTACTGATTATACACTCTTAATACATTGTTACATTAAATTGAATAAAAAAGTCTGTATTCATTGTATAGTCATTTTTGAGTGGGTGGATATTTGTTCAGATTTCCTGAATTTTGACGATCTTGATGATGACGAGGCGGATGCTGGTGGTGATTACGGCCCTGATGTGGAAGCCACACGGGTTATTGATAACAGTGGATGGTCTTCCCGTACAAAGTATGTATATATTATTCTTCAGTTAACTTGTTGATGAAGTTATCATCATTACACTTATTTGACAACTTGAATTTCTGGTCAGGGCTGTTGCAAAATACCTCCAAATTATGTTTGACAAGGAAGGAGAGCGTGGAAGGAATATGCTTGCGGTAAACAATCTGCTGGTTGGCAAAACACGCAAGGAAGCCTCAAGAATGTTCTTCGAAACATTGGTACGTTGTGCTAATCAGTAATCATTAGTTTCCATGACTAAAATTCGACGATCAACTTAATAACACACATTTTACAGGTTCTGAAGACGAAAGATTACATCCATGTAGAGCAGGCAGATCCATATGAAAACATAAATATATTCCCACGAGCAAAGCTTTTGAAATCAGACTTTTAGTTAGTAGAGATATATATACTAATTGAAGCTTGATGATTGTTCCTACTTAGAAGATATGTGTTGTTTGTTTGTTTGTTTCTCAAGTAAAGTAGTTATTAAAGAGGGAGTTTAGTTGATTTTTTTTGAAAGGTTTAGATCAATGGAAATCCTTGTACAACCCTAACCTATTGGTCCCAAGTTCGAATCCCTACCCACACACCGGTGTCCTCCTTGCCTAAGCTCAAACCGTTACAGGGAAATTTTTTGTGGTGTGCATGAATCGAACCTGTGACCTCCCCCCAGGATGGGAACCCCTAAGGGAAAACCCACCCTACCTCAAACCAGCTGAGCTGGAGATCATTGGCAGGGAGTTTAGTTGATAATGTACCACTTGTAATGGTTGTTAGAACCAGCCTATGCAATAATAATTATTTGTATATACGTATATATCCTATCCTTCCTCAATCACAATGCTAATTTATTTATTTATTTATTATTATTATTATTATTATTATTATTATTATTATTATTATTACTGTTGTGTTGTGTGATTCACTTTTCAACTCATGTTTTGTTGAAAGAAAAAAACTGTGATTTTATTATGTTCAAACTTTATAATTTTTGTTGTGTAAGTTTATTATTAGAGCAAGTGTAGTGGGGCTCCATATGGGGCGCTATGTTTAATATAAAGCCCCCAACACCGTTACATGGGGGCTTTATATGTGAAAAGTTGGTGATGGCGTTAAGGAAATAGCGCCTGAAACAAAATTCCCCCACCAATCATAGGTTGCCACCTCATCCCCTCTCTCTTTTTATTATTATTTTATTATTTTTTTATTTTAAAAGATATAATAAAATATTAAAAGGGGCTTTATATATAAAGCCCCACCACTACACCCCTTTTCCACTTTATTTCTCCATGCTGACTCAGCTGTCACGTGGACCAATCAGGAAGGAGGGCTTTATACATGGAGCCCCATAAAGCCCCCCACTACACATGGTCTTATGAACATCAGTGTGACTGTTACGTGTGATATCTATGATTGTTATTTCTCAACAGTGGATATTTCAGGTAACGAACTTTTTAGATTTTTAGGATCCTAACAGATAAACTTGTATGTAAATAAAAAGTTTCATTTGGATGTAGAGCTACTAACTTTTATTTTTATTTTATAACGAAACTTCTGTAAAAAGCTACTCGCTGCTTTAAAATTACAATTTAAATGTTATATATTTATGGTTCAGAATTAAAAAAACCCAGCTAAAATCATGGAAAAAAGAAAAGAAAAGGTAAAAGTCACGACGACCGACCTAAAAGCGAATTGATTCAACATTAATTAAACGGTGCAGCTAAAAAATAATAATAATAATAATAATAAGAAGAAAAAAAAATAAAAAAAATAATAAAGAAAAAGAATATAAAATAGGGGTGTGAAGGTAGTTTGTATATATTTGCAACCTCCCCTGACCTCCAAAATAAATATCTCACAAATCCACTCACTTCCTTCTTGCTTTTTTTTCTCTCTCTCTATATACGTTTTCCGATTATTATTACGGTTATTATTAAGATCTTAATAATAATAAAAAAAAATAATAATCGCCGGAGAGTCGAAAAGAGACTCGCCTGTTCTTCGATTCTACTCCGACTTGGTTTATGAGGTACCCACCCTTTTTCTCATAATCTAAATACTATCTTAATTTTTTTTGGATCTTGTTACCTGTTTCCAAGATTTTTAGATCTGTTCTTTTGTTCTTATGATTCAATTCGTTCAAAAGAAACAAACAAGACATTCTTCATGTTTGGTGATTGTTTACTGATGGAAACGGAAAGTAAGGGTTTCATAGATTGGATTATGTTTCTGTTTATAAAGGTTTAAATCTTTTCAAATACCAGCTCCAATATGTTTTCTTTTTTTTTTTTACTTTCTTGATGATTCATTCAGATGAAATGAAACCTTTTTCTTTTTGTTTAATGCGATTTTTTATTTTATTTTATTTTATTTTGTGTATATTTGGATCTTGTTTGATATATTTGGTTATTTGTTTTTTTTTTTTTTTGCAGCTCGAAGGAGAAGCCCACTCTAGGGTAAGTTTTTTTGTTTTGTTTTCGTACGCCTAATATTTTATATGCTATTTAGACCTAAATAAAATAAAATAAAACAAGTTCAATGATAATGATTTCTTTTGTTGTTTCTTGTTATTTAGACCTAAATATATCACTTTTTGAGTGTCTTTAATGCAATTTTGACTTTATCTTTTGATTCGTCATATTCTTCTTTGTGTGGTCCTGTTTTTTGGCATTTTATTTTCTTATAGCAGTTGGCTATGCAACGTATTTTATTGTATTTTTTATTATCCAGAATTTGACTAGTCTTGCTAAGTCAGTGTTTAGTTTATAGATCATCTAACCACTGGTTAATGTTTTGAATTTTAGATTTATTTTTCTTGATTAATCTGAATTGGAATATGATTGAAATGCGACCATAAACTAGTAACCAAGAGCCGTAAATCTTTACCACCCTTTGAAGAATCAAGTTTATGGTTTTAGTTTTGATGCTTTTTTTTTTAAATCAAAATAACAATGGACACTCTTGACTCTTGAATGATAGAATTGAATAGGCGATGCTGTACCTTTTTTTGTCATTTCGTTTATGAAGATATTAGATAAGAATTTTAGAAAAAATAAATACAACAAATTAAAAAACACATGTAGAACATGTGATCTCACCAAGGGCAGATTCCAGTTAAAAGCTAAAGTGCTACAGTCTAAATGCTGAACTTCAATCTGGTTTTGTAGTGGACCTGTTGTTGATGGGACCGACTAACGTTATTCTTGAACGACGTTATAGAATATAAATTTTGGAGGATATCTAGATTAATGTATTAATTTTTTTACTGCTCTAGTAAGTATTTCTACGGTTTCTTGCACGTATCCTTAATTACAAACACTTCAGTTCGGGAGCCTAATTAACTCTTTATGTTCTGTAATTGAACCATATTTATCTGTACTTATAGTGGACAGCGGATCAAGACCCGCAAACGGAATATTGCAGCTCCTCTGGACCCTGCAGCATTTGCGGATGCAGTGGTCCAGATTTACTTGGATAATGCTGGTGATCTGGTATTATATTAAATTGTTATTTTAACGTAGTTACTAGTTAGCTGTAATGCTGTATCATGTGCTTTCATGGTATACTATTCCAACATCAGGCTATATGAAACCTTTATTCTATTGCAGGAACTAATTGCAAAGAGCATTGAATCTTCAGACCTTAACTTCAGCAGATATGGTGACACCTTTTTTGAGGCAAGAATGCTAGCTTCATTCTGTTTTTTTTTATCTGTATGAGTGAAGCTGTTTAATTATAAATTGAATGTGCCTTGTACTGTTTTTCAGGTTGTCTTCACTGGAGGGCGTACACAACCTGGTACAACTAAGCCTGATGAGGGGGAGCGCCACACATACTCTATATTAGACTGTGAGGCTAAACGCGAACAAATACTGCCATTTGTAATCTACATTCAGAAGATTTTGAGGCGAAGGCCTTTCCTGATAAAAAATCTCGAAAATGTCATGCGAAGATTTCTTCAGTCACTTGAGTTCTTTGAGGAAAATGAACGAATTAAGCTGGCAATTTTTACAGCACTTGCTTTTTCCCAGAAGCTCTCGGGTCTGCCACCAGAGACTGTCTTCCAGCCACTTCTTAAGGATAACCTAGTTGGAAAAGGGCTGGTTCTTACTTTTATTACAGATTTTTTCAAGGAATATCTTATTGATAATAGCCTTGATGATCTTATTTCCATCTTGAAACGTGGAAAAATGGAGGACAATTTACTTGATTTCTTTCCGTCTGGGAAACGATCTGCTGAAGCTTTCTCTGAGCATTTCACGTAAGTTCAAGTTTGCGTGTGTGTGTGTGTGTGTGTGTGTTTTTTTTTGTTCTTTGAAGGGTATCATTGGTTAAGAATTTATTTGTAATGTTAAAACTGCAGCAAGGCAGGCATGGCTTCTTTAGTGGAATATAACGACAAGAAGATCTTTGAGGTGAAGGTGAAAGAAATGAAAACTGCTTTAACAACTCAGATAGCAGAGGAAGCTGATCTTTCTGAAGTGATAGAAACGGTGAAACAGCATGTCAAAGATGCTAAGTTGCCCGAAATTGATGTTGTGAGGATTCTGTGGGATGTTTTGATGGAAGCTGTTCAATGGTCAGGGAAGAACCAACAGCAGAATGTAAACCTGGCTCTCCGACAGGTATATTATAACAGTATCTTGCATGAAAAAGCAGGCACAATATTCTGTTGATTTTTAATTTAACGATTTGTTGATGCAGGTGAAAACATGGGCAAAGCTACTGAGCACATTCTGCACAAGTGGAAAGCTTGAGCTAGAACTGCTTTACAAGGTTCAAGTTCAGTGTTATGAAGATACAAAATTAATGAAACTGTTCCCTGAAATTGTGAGGTCTCTTTATGATCAAGATGTGCTTGCTGAAGATACTATACTTCATTGGTTCCGTAAAGGAACCAACCCAAAAGGAAGGTAATATATATTTTAAATTCTCTAATCATGTGAGCATAATGATTGTAAGAACAAAAAAGAACAAGAACTTACTTGGATATTATGAATGTATGTTATTAACTTGTTTTGTAATGGTGCAGGCAAAGCTTTGTGAAGGCGTTGGAGCCATTTGTGAAGTGGCTAGAAGAGGCAGAAGAGGAGGAATAAGACGGTCAGTCTTGTATTTGCCTATCTTATGTTATCTTCATAATCAGTGTGTCAAAACCTGAAATTTTCTGTCTGTACTTTTAACCCTGTTTTAGTTGCTGCTGTTATTTGTCATAAAAGTGTATGGTTGCTTGGATTGATTTCAATAATAATTGGTGTTTGTTGACTTAATCCTATTGAAGCATATTAGTAACTTTGGTT
The DNA here is from genome assembly GCA_032199755.1 of Ambrosia artemisiifolia. Lineage (NCBI taxonomy): Eukaryota > Viridiplantae > Streptophyta > Magnoliopsida > Asterales > Asteraceae > Ambrosia > Ambrosia artemisiifolia. Next base: position 6,688,605 of record CM063517.1, read on the forward strand.
ATGTCTTCAATATCTTGTGTGATGCGTTGTTTTTAGTTGTTAAGTAAACTTTTTGGCGATGGCGCTTTTTGAGTTTTTGGTGTCCAAAGGCCTAGTTGGACCGTAGGACTAGTAAGGAACTGAGCAGGAGCCATTGTTATTCTAACCTACCCTTCTTTTTGCTTCTTGAGTTGGTTGTCCACATATGGTTCTACAGTGATGCTTGTCAGGAAGGGTCAGTGAGCCTGGCCCACCCGGGGGCTTGGGTTGAGAGCATGAGTTGTTATGTGACACATGTGGGCTTCACAATTCAAGCCCCAAAAAGGTTGGGAGTGCGTGGACTTGAGTTTGCCATGTGGCATTTTGTGTTTTTTAAACAAATGTATTAACTTTATAAAAAAACAAAATTATATTTTATTAAATTTATTAAAGACCGACAATTCTATATCAAATAAAAATAAAAAAAACATTAGATAAAAAAATACATCAAATAAAATTAAAAATAAAACTACAACACATATTTTTAATTATCGTTATCGGCGTTATATCTCAGAACCCCCCAAATATGTTCAACCAAATCCGCTCGAAGGTTGTGATGCGTTTGACTATTCTTGATTTCATATGTGTTTAATGTTCTCTCTTTATCAGTAGTGTATGTGTTATTTGATTACGTTCTTCGACTTCTAAAATCATGTTGTGTAAAATAAGTAAATAAAGCATGTGTACATCATATTTCTTAGTTGTGTAAAATAACACACGAGTATATCACTTTTTTACTTTGAACTTTATCTCATGTATCTTAAATAATTTTTTAGCTTTAAGTTGCAATCCAACTAATTTTTGGGCATTATCGCGTTGTATTGGGTGTATATGGTTCACCGTTTTTACGTCTACATTTCACTCGGTTTTATTCTTTTTGTTTTTTATTTTCTTATGAGTTTTTTCGGTGTTGATGATCGCAGACAACAATGTGGCATTGATGCTACTTTGTATGATTCTAATATAATATTTTATGTCCTTTGTAGCAACGCGGACAACTTAATACTAGTTTCTTTTATATATATATAATATATAATATAATATAAGAAAATAAATTTACATACAATTTTATTTTCTTTGTTGGCCCGGCCCAACATTTAGAGCCCACACTTCCTAGGGTTCTTTATTCTTAGTATCTATATAAACATAAATGTATTAAAACCCTAGCAACATCTAGTTTTGTTCTACCTTGTTTAGCTCCGGAGAAGCGGTGGAGCTATTTTGATTTTCTATATTATTCGTTTATTTGTTTGTTTGTTTTTTTAATTTTGTAATATGATGTTGAGGTGCGTTGCTGGTTTGGTTCATAATCTAGTAACCAAACCATAATTTTCAAATCTGGGGTGTGATGCATCCATTTGATACAAGAGGATTTTTAAGGTAAAATGAGTGTTAGCTTTCAGATGGATTTTTTCAAAAAGTGATACATGAAGAGGTATAGTTTATATAATATTTCAAACTATTGTGTCAAAATTCTGACAAATGATCTATACTTCACAATGTTAAGTATGCATTCAAACTCCGGTTGTAGTTGAACGGTTAATTGTTTAGTTGTGTTCTCTAGTGACTAGTCAAATAAGCCTTTTAGGACTTGATTTTATTAACAAGTTGAAATGGTGTTGTACATTTTTTGCTTGTTTATGATGTGTTCCATTTTGTGTCTTTAGGGCAATTTGTTTGTTTTAGAGTTTGAAGCCAAGCATAATGTATTTTTTCACCTTGATTTTGGAAAGTTGTTTTGACTTTATTTTTGTGATTTGTTAGAATTTTGACACAGTAGTTTAAAATATTATGAACTATATTATACTCTGGAAGCGTCCCGGGGTTAACAAATCTAATATGACACATCAACTTTACATATGAAATATAGTGATGCGCTTCACATTTACATGCAGGAAAGCTTCAAGCAGCACCTTACCTAAAACAATTAACAATGTATAACTCCAATATTAACATCTAACCTAAAATAGTGTATAACTCCATTGTTAACACTTAACCTTAAACAATGTATAATTCTAATGTTAACATCTCCATCCGAATGCCAACACTCATTTTACCTTAAAAAATCCTCTTGTATCGAATGTATGACTTCACACCCCTGATTTGAAAATTATGGTTCTTGATTCGATGATGGAACATGAACCTCCAATCGTAGCTATGATGATTCTCCCTAGGGGACGGGAACATGACTCATTGATATCAACGGAATTTGGCAGGTTACAACTTCTCCACACAGTTTTTCATGTTTCTCGTCTTTTTATTGTTTAGATGCTGATCAACGAGGTTATTCTTATAAATGTTTTGGGCTTGATGATGGTGAGAAAATCACCGAGGATGATAAAGTCATTGCAAAGGAGTGCGTTAGGGAATTGTTAAAACCTCTTTACCCTCTAGGTTCCGAAAACTCTCAAATTAGGTTTGTTGATATCAATGATTTTTTAGTTTTAAGAAAACCTTTGGGTATGGGTGCCTATTCGACTGGTGTGGGAGTGGGTTCTTATTTAGTTACTGATGAGCTGTTCAAACTTAAGGAAAATGCGAATTGCGTAGGAGATTGCGCTTTGAAGAGTGTTGATGGGTATCCATTAAATCTTCATTACATGATGGATTTATTAGGCGTTGAAATGTCGTTGATTGAGATCTTTGAAGCCGAACCATTAGAGGTTCTTAATCACTTTCATGCTTCTTAGGTTAATGCAAACCAATTTGTTTTGGAGTTTGTGGAAAGGTATAAGGGAGGTTTTGCTGGTATACATGAGAAATTTTGATTTAAAAGTCTTTACATCCCCACCGCCGTCTCTAATAACTCGTGATGCTATTGAGAAAATAAAATATATAATTACTCCTGATGGCTTTGTTGTCATTTATTTTGTTCATGCAAGTTTCTTAACTTTTGTTGAAGTTATTTATGAATTGACCTTTTTGTTGAAGTTATTTATGAATTGACCTGTGTGTTTGCTAAAGTTGTTAAGATCAAGGTGGATGAGAAAACCTTTATTCATGCAAGTTTCTTAACTAGCCAATTTAAACATAGTTATACCCAGATGTAAAAAGGGGCAGCCAAAAAGACAAAAATACCCCCAGAGTTAACGACAATAGTTAACTGGGGACGAATTTGGCAACAAAATGTAAAACACAAGGACCAAGATGTAAAAGGTTTCGATTTTGGACTGATGTACCAAAATTGGCCAAACCTCAGGGACAATTTTGACCATTAACTCTCCCCAAAATCTAGTGACGCTTACATGACACAATAAAGCCTCTCTTGCATTTTTCCCACACTAATCGGCCTTAACTTTTAATATGAATTTCTGATAAGAAGAAATATGTTACCACTTAAATCCAACTAAATGATTGTCTTTGACATTTTGACAAGACATGATAAACAAATTTGACATTTTGATCCGACATGATACTTTGACCCAATAAACTTGTGGTTGGTGTTTAATGGATGTGTTGTAGCGGCGATAATGGCATTTGTTAGGTTGCATATAAGAAAATGCAAATGTGAACATAATTATAACAGTAGGTATTTGGAATTAGGGGTCAGTATTCGAATTGAACTTAAAAAAACTCATAATTTGATTCGAAATGAATTCGGTTCAAATAAAGTAACGAAATGCAAATTTTGTAATTACATATTTGATTCAAAATTCGAATACACATGCATTTTATTTGTATTATATACATACACACACATTATTATATTTACACACACATAATTATATATATGCACAAAAATGAAACCTACAAAACTTCTTAACTTTTAACTTTTAAGTTCTAACATTAGATGTCCAAACAATTGGGCCCCTTACCCTACCACTCCACTTCACTTCACACTATCATTGAAGAACAATAAGTTGGTTAGGGGTTATGTATTTGACTTTGAGTTCATTTAGACTTTATCAAATTCAATAGTCGAATTTAGACATCATTAGACTGTTACTCTCTCTATCTGTTATCTTCTTCTTGTCTAACTAACCTCATTCTACCATTGATTCTTCAAGTTGTTAGAGTGTGTTTAACCATTGTTATTCAATCTTAAACACAGTTTTTATCAATTAGCTCGTGGTGTCGGGTTCAAAGGTTTTTTGTTTTCACTTTTAGAGATTTGTTGGAGCTTCACAATCATGTGGGGTTGTTAGGAAAGGCAAAAGATATTTTCCATGGCATCATGATCATCTGGCGTTGGAGTATTTGGCGCGCAAGGAATGGGTTGAAGTGAAGAGATCAATAGTGAAGTCAAGTCGCTCGGGTTTCTTTGGCTTAGAAGTGGATCTTAATTCTAAATTTAAGTGTTTGTCTTGAGCGGATTGATGTAAATTTGTATTTATCTAAATTGTAGTGGTTGTGGCTGGCCGGTTTTCGGGTTGGTTGGTTTTTAATGAAGTTCACCATTCCAAAAAAAAAAGAAACCCTTTTAATATGAATTTGTTATAAGAAGAAATATGTTACCATCCACTAAATGATCCTTTGACATTTTTGACCCGACATGATAAATAAATTTGACATTTTGACCCGACAAGATAATTAAATTTGACATTTTGACCCTTACATAACTATTGTTTATCATCTTTTAATGTATGTAACCAATTTTTCTAATTCATCATGCGTTTTAAAGGCAGAATTTGTGCCTGTGATCATAATATGTTTAAAGTTCAAAAATATGAAAGCAATTGATCCATATATAGCAGCAATACATATAAAATATTTTGATTATTATTTCAGTGCAATGATCGGCATAGCTTCACAGACTTCCATTTTGTCATATAACTTACGTTTTTCTACGCGATATTATCGACAGAATTGACATTTTTGCCATGATTATTGAAGAATCCACTTTCATCAAACTACTGAAGGTAACAAGAGCCTGGCCCGGTTGGTGCACCACGACCCGGCAAGTTCAATGGAGCAGCTGCAACTCCTCTTTGATTTAACAAACACCTAAAATTTGATATCCTTGAGGTCACATCATTTGGGTCTTTAGCAAGTTTGTTAGGTTGAGTCCACAACCTCTCTTTAAGAAAATAAAAAAAATAATAAAAAAAGTTAATAACAGAACATTTGTAAGCATGTGGTAAAAAATTTAGATGATTTGTGATGTGAAATAAAGTTCAGTTACCTGCAGCTGCTGCTGCGCGTGGCCATATGGTTTGTTCAATATCCGACACATCAATATGTTCGGCCCACGCACATACTTCACCACCAATAACTAACTTTTGTTGCTCTGGTTTTGTAATATTTTCAAGGGGTTCATTCATATAAAATGTTTGCCAATCAGTATTCAAGTGGTCTAGATACCATTTGTCTTGGTTGCTTACAATGCACCTTAATCCCGCTTTCACGACTTGCTCAGCAACACCACCCCCAAGCCTATTAACAGATTGAGGACAAACAATAAATAATTTTAATTAAAGTTCCTTACTATGTAAGTTTACAACACATACCAGTTATGGACCACTGTCTTTCTGTCCAATTTATTACCAAAATGGTTGAAGGTTTCCTCCCTGTAAAAGAATAGCAAAATTGGGATGTAAATTTGACTATTGATGTAATAAGAGCAGACTGTAAGGAACACATGACACACCAGTTTATAACTTCATAACCATGAGACAGCGCAATCTTTTGTGCCTTCAAAACAAAATACTCATAAGCTGTAGATTCGTTTAGACCCTTTTGTTTCATCCTGGAATAGAAAAAGTTGGTTTAAATATTTTAATTTGCAATTTTCAGATGGTAAAAAGGATTAAAAAACAGAGAGATTGCAGAATATTTACCAGTTTCTTATACGAGGAGTTAAGTTCCAGCAACCTGAGATAATAAATACAGTGTTGAAAAGTAAATTTTTGGTAAATGTCCTAGCTATAAATTATTACCAATCTGGAATTCAAATTGTAATGCTGCATAACACTATGAACGAGAGGATGCAAAATAAATATTCACGAGAGTCAGTAACTTACTGGTGTCAACTTCATCACCTCCCAAATGAACAAACCTGTACTTAAAAATCTTACTGAAATCTGAAACAATAAAAAAAAAATCGGTTAATTTTCTAGCTTCCCTAGAAGAAAAAGAACTATTCTTGATGCAGCTTAAAGCAAAGAAGACTGTGTGCACCTGAGAGAACACCGTTTATCAACTTAAACGTGAAATCGTTGCTGACATCTAGTGGTTCCTGGCAAGTTTTTGATGGCCATAGCGCAGGGTAACCAATGCCCCTAATGATGACAAAGTGTTAGGTTTTTCAACTTTCGTAGTACTCACTATTGTATTATAACCATAATAAAACCTTCACAGACCTAAAGAAAATGAGCATATTTTAACTATAAGGATTACCAGGATCGAGCATGTCCAGGAACATCAAGCTCAGCCAGCACATTAATTCCCCTTCTTTGTGCATAACTGCACAATATAACAAAAATAAAGAAATACATGTTAAAGGAATAGATACTCTGATATATGTAAAAAAAACTATAATTTACTTGCCTCACAATTTCAGCTGCAGCAGCCACTGTATAGCGTTCTGGCTTTGAATAAGCACCATTCCACAGTCTTGGAAATGAAGGTATCTCCAACGGGAAAGATTGATGATCTACAATGTGCCAGTGCAGAACATTCTGCATTGAATCATATAAAAAAGTTTCTTTGTAATAAATTTTATCAAAAGAAAAGTTAACAGTATAGGGATTAAATACAAGGAATAGGACATCTTTAATTATGAGTCAAATTATTTTAAGTCAAACTCTTTTAAATCCAATAACTAAAAGATAGTGATAGCATAGACTTTGTCACTGTTTCTTTGTAATAAATTTTATCAAAAGAAAAGTTAATAGTGTAGGGATTAAAGACAGCACTTTAGCATATTTAGGGGTAAGCCCCAAGATAAGAAGACTTACCAGCTTCGCATAGGTCATAGAATCAATAACTTTTTTAATCATTGGCAATGACTGATAATGTCGGGATGTATCTGCACAGTTGTCACTAAAAATTCAGTATAATCGCATCTGTAAACAATAATTATCTCAATCATGATGCAATGATGCATATGACTTAAATACTTAATAATTACAGATCTTGCAGCCAACTAGACTTGGAAGCAATAAGCATATCCTGATACCTCAGATTATGTGACCAATGTACAATCCACCAGCGCGCTAGTCGCAACCATATGATCACAAAAACTTAATGAACTTACCCTATTAAAAATTAACCAACAAGAAAGGAACATCTTACCAATCAGGAGCCCTCGATATGCGAAACGTGGTCGATCAGTAATGCTTATTGGTGTCTGACTAACTACAAGCTTTCTTGTGTTAAGGTTAAAATGGCACAACTGACTGAATGTCTGTCATATTATCATCAAAAGAATTAACAAATCAACACCATTAAAACCTTTCCAAACCTTGATACATAAAAAATAATAATAATAATAATCTAAAAGTGCATAACATAATGAGTAACCTGCAGCGCATGTAGAGCTCCATAAATCGTCACTGCCTGCATAAAGATTCATCCACATTAAAAAAGTTCATATGCATGAATACACACAATCACATAAGTCATTGATACCAACCTCAATATATGCATAAATTGGATTTCCTTTCGGATAAATATTCAACTTATAAGACTCATCTACACCATATTGCAACTGCACATAACAGAACCACATCAATAAAACTATAACCACAGCCGAATCATTTAAAGCTCGAAAACAACGATACCTCATCGCCTTCGGAAAGAATAACAACATGGATCCCCTGTAACAGGACAGACTGATCAACTTTTCCAAAGTTATATTCAATAACATTGTTTGATGTAATAACATCAAGTAACCTAGTGAATCCATCCTTGAGTATACCAGAATGATCCTTGTATTTACTTCCATCAATCTTGAGATTAAAATCCTTACTAATAAAAAGTGTTTTGTTCCCTAATTCTACTGATTCAGGCATAGGCCATATGTTGACATTCTTAGGATAGTTACTACCAAACACCAATATCAATTGAAACAGTAGACCTAAACATATAGCATGCCATATCATGTTTCCGTCTCAACAATTTCTGCAATAAAAACACATTTTCAATTGATAATTTATCCAAAACTTAAATAAAACAATGTATTGTATATGACAGATTAATAATAATAATATTGGAAAGGAGAGCATATAATAAGTGTGAAATGATAAGGATAATAATAATAATAATAAAATCTACAAGGGGATCATTTGACCTGTGACGAAAAGGTTGAGAATAATGGTGTGATGAGAGAGAGGGAAAATGAATGAAGATTTATAGATCTGTAAAGTATCTCCGCCCATAATATTATATTATAATATAATAATAATATTATTATTAATGTATTGTAATAAGAGTTTGAGTGCGGATTGGTCTTTATGTAGTTATTGCGGACCACCACCCTCGTGAATTGCAGTTGGTGGCGATTCTTTCGTTTTTCTTCTTTGTCTGCATTCTTAATTTGTATTTTACCTTTTCTTTTCTTTTTTCCATGATTTTAGCTGGGTTTTTTTTAATTCTGAACCATAAATATATAACATTTAAATTGTAATTTTAAAGCAGCGATTAGCTTTTTACATCCGAATGAAACTTTTTATTTACATACAAGTTTATCTGTTAAGATCCTAAAAATCTAAAAAGTTCGTTACCTGAAATATCCACTGTTGAGAGATAACATTACAGCAGTGTTTTGAAAACCGGACCGGACCGGCCGGTCGGACCGGTTGAGCCGGGATCCGGAGACACCGGCGGTCCGGTTATGCTTGTTGGATCGTTCTGCAAATAGACCGGCCGGTTCCGGCGGTCGAGTGGTTGGATCGGCTGACCGATGACTCCGGCTGGACCGGATGCAAAGATTTAGATTTTTAACAACCAAATCAGCCCAGAGAATATGATAATCGATCTGAACAACGAAGATGATAATCGATCAGAACCGCGACGACTGATCTGAACGCCGATGGTGATCAGAGCCGGCCCTAGGGGTGGGCGAGCCGCACTCCCGGCCGAGGCCCGTTTTTTCCGAGGGCACGTTCCGGCAGATGAAGTTTCATAGTGAAATTAGATCTAACGGAGACGTTTTTTTGTTAAATACTGACTCTTTAATTGTCGTCGTTGAAAGAAAAACATAAGAGAAGAAGCAAAGGTGCCTGTAATATTTTCCTCCGGTGACTTGCAGCTGATTGTCGACAAAGATGTGCTGCTGTGGTAGGTGAGATGGCTGATACAAAGTGCAGCCCTATTTTTCTATTTAGTGTGCTTTTAAAACTCTATGTGGCCCATTTGAAAATCTAATATAAAAATCAAACATTTATCGAAATATTTATTTTTGTCTTGAAAGATTATTTCGAAAAAAACTCTAACTAACATAATTCATTTAATCATTTTGTTTTAACTTAAATTAGTTTCAACTTTTGATTACTATTAATTTCTTTGATTTGTCAATGATCTCCAGCCCAGCTGGTTTGAGATATGGTGAGTTTTCTCTTAGGGGTTCCCATCCTGGGGGTAGGTCACAGGTTCGATACATGCGCACCACAAAAAAATTCTTCGTGACGGTTTAAGCTTAGGCAAGGAGGACACCGATGTGTGGGTAGGGATTCAAAACTTGAACCGCTAGGTTAGGGTTGTACAAAGATTTCCACTGAACTAAGCCTTTAAAAAAATTAATTTCTTTGATTTGGCATTAAAAATACATAAATTCCTTTATTTTCTTATTGTTTTCTTTAGTTAATTACTTACCTTCTATATTTAATACAACATTTAGTTTAATATATATTTATAACAAACTTCATAAGAGAAAAAAAACCCCTCGAAAACAAATATTAATTGGAATAAAAGTCTTGCTTAGCGTAGCAATCAATATACACTTAACTGGTTGTAAAAGTTTGGTTCCGCCATTAACGTCGTTTAAAATAAATTGGTATGTATAATTCGTTAGGGTATAAGGGCTTTTTTCTTCGGCCCGTACAAGGCACTTAAATCCTTAGGACCGGCTCTGATGGTGATGACTGATATGAACGGCGGCGGTGATGTTATAACGAGATCTGGTTAATGATAAAAGGCATCGACAACATGAAGATATATATGACCTGGTGTGTTGAGTAGGTAGTGAGAAAGAGAGGGTAGATGGAACAAGATAATAAAATAGAGTGAAATACAAATGAAAGTAGAAAACTTGACACAAGATATTAGGGAAAGTAACTTTAACAGTGTTCTTATCTTTTTTTTATAAACTATATTATAAAGGCAAAAAAAAAAGTTAAAAAATAATGTTTGTTAATATTATCTATAATGTTTTCAAAATAATGAAAAGAAAAAAAATAATGTTTGTTAATATTATCTATAATGTTTTCAAAATAATGAAAAGTTAAAAAATAATGTTTGTTAATATTATCTATAATGTTTTCAAAATAATGAAAAGTTAAAAAATAATGTTTGTAATGAAAAGAAAAAAAAAGGCAAAATAATGTTTTCAAAAAGTTAAAAAATGTGGTACCGTGCAGGTTATTATATATATGTTTTGTATTCTTTAATCTCTAGTTTGTTAATATTATCTATAAGATTTTAGTTTTTTTATACATAAACACTTATTTTAGTAATCGGCATTTTGTTATTCCTTTTAATATAGAAAATTAAGACTATTTAAAATTGTTTTATATACATTTATCAATTTTTGTATTATTTATTATCGTATCCGGTTCTTACATCCGGTCCGACCAGTGAACTAGTAAAGAATCCGGTTCAACGTCCTGTCCGGTTTTAAAAACATTGCTCATACGATATTTTTAACGGCAAAATGTTAAAAACTATCATTTATTTTCGTCAGGGTTATCATCTGAATTGATTCATGTAATAATATTATGCTGACTGAATGTTAACCGGGCACTGAATAAAGCTCTTGCTCGCTCACACCTCTATCAGAATGCAAGACAAATGAGTCGTTAGCCCCGTGACCCTCCTCACTTTGGCTCTCTCGCGCCGGCTCTCACCCGGCCTTGTTACGGTGTGCGCAAGTCACGTGGAGTGATCCGTGGCTCACGTCGGTGCTCACCCTATCTACAACGTATGATCTAATATATACTACTTTTACGCTAAAATATTATAAGATTCATGTACCAAGTTAGTTGACCAATATTGTTATGTGAAATAATATAGTATTTTACGATAGGATATAAACACATTATATACGAGATATGAGAATCATGTTAAATAAGGTTTTTTTATTATTATTACGCTGAGAAAAGTCGTAAAATAAGTTGAAAGAAATAAATTTCAATAAAGACAACAATGTAAGACTAAGATCATATTTTTTTTTTGAACGGCCAACAGAAAAATATATATATCACCAAGGCGCTAGCAGGATACTAGCAAAAACCCCAATTACAATCCACGTATTACAACATAAAAAGACAACAAATTAGACACCAAAATTAAAACATCACCACACATCTTCGAAGATTGAAGCTGCTCATTTTTTCTTGTTCCAGCTATGGTCTGCACATTATGAAAAATAACATCACCACATAATTCTATACTACCTTTAAACTCGTGTAATTTATTATTTTAATTTTAATTACTATTGAGAATTTTTATGTATTATGTTCTAATTTTAATCTTAATAATTAATAAAAAATACTACTTTAGTCTCATTCAATAGGAGATAGGATGAGTTGTTACATTTAATGCGTTTTTGTCTTAATGGTCCCAAGCACTTGCAATATAGTGGAAGTTGACAATAAATCGTATAAATATAATAATATTAACATGGAAAATGAGACGCGAAATCTCAACGAGAGTCAATTGAAACCGACCCGTTACATTTGAAACCCTTTGTTAAAAAATTCATTTGTTGTTGTTCGATTAGATGAAGGCTATGGAGACCATTTTTGTTACACTTCATGTTTCCGCCTTGGCGTGTGTGACATTTGGTAATCACAATCCCTCCTCTGTTAGCAGCTCCACCTTGTTCCTTCCCTCGTTGAAGAATGGGTCAAAATTTATACCATGCATTTGGATAATCTTAAACATGAGACGCGTCTCATATACCATACGGTTTGTGTGACCCACATTGTGATGGAACCGTTGAAGGACTGCATCCCAAAATTGAGACGATCCACGAGTGCGGATCACAACGTGACATAGCCAAACCCTAGTCAAAGTTATTTCCTCTTCTTTGGTCTAACCCGTCGTTGCCATTTGAGAAGGATAAAAAAGGATGGAGAATATATTTTTGTATTTATGGTGAATATTGTTTGTAAATCTTAGTGTGAAAATGGTTTATAATGAATTATTATTTAAAATAATATATATTTTAAATGGCCAATGTTTAAAAATTGACTCGTAACACCGGGGCAACAATAGTCATTAAACGTACCCACCGAGCCTATCCGAAAGGGTGACGACTGTGTTACCGTATTAGGTATCTACCTCATACCACTTACCTGCGACCCCCCCCCCCCCCCCTCCTCCTTTAAATTCATCCTAAAAAATATTGATATTTAAAAAATAAGGTGTTTGGATGCATATATATATCTATATAGGGTGAGGTTCCTGTACAAAGACTATATTTCATGAGAAGTGAGAGAAGGATTAAAAATTGATACTTAGGCATCAATTTTTGAACTTATTCATGATGTTTTAGATTGGTTTGCCTAGAAAAACACCAAACATAACAATTTAAAACCAAAAACAATGTATTTTAGGCTTCAAACTTAAAACACCATGCTAAGAACATTAAACAGTGTGTTTTAAGTGTTAAGTAGTGTGTTTTAGTTGTTTTTTAAATTTAATAACTATAATACATTGCTTTGTGTTTTAGATTGTTTTGTTTGGTGTTTTTCAAGTTAAAACAACCTAAAACATCATTCCTAAATCTAAAACATAATGCCTACATGTCAATTCTTAATCCTTCTCACACTTTTCACGAAATATGTCCTTTGTACAAGAACCTAAACCTATATATATATATATATATATATATATATATATTTAAAGTAACTGGAAAGAAATACAGATCTAATACTATAAACTCAACACAAACACAATCTCAGCAACAATACACATAATATAGTGACAAAACGATGATAAAAATATTATTATTAACCAACCTAGAAAAGTTCCCAAACCAAACCTAGAATCTCAACAATCCTTGAGACTCAAAACAATACAAGATCTTGACCAACAACTGACGAACTTATCAGTTGTTGACAACAACAAATACAAAGAAATAATACAAACTTACAATTGGGAAATACAAGACAAACGAATACAGAAACCCTAGAATGTGTGTGTGATAGTATAGAGAGAGAGAGAGAGATGAGAGAAGACTGATGATAATTGAGCTCTCGAACCTTCTCTTCACCTTTTATATGAGCATATTCCATATAGAACCTGCACTTTAACAATATGATAGGGGTGCAAATGAGCCTAGCCGAGCCCGAGCTTGACCAGGCTCGAGCTCGATTAACATATAAAGGCTCGAGCTTGGCTCGATTCGAACTTTGTTTTTAAAGCTCGAGCTCGGCTCGTTGGTAGTTTCTCAAGCTCGAGCTTAGCTCAGGCTCGCCTCGTTTAGTGTTTATTAGTTAATATATTAAATTAAATAATAAAAATAATAGGCTCGATAAGTCAAAAGTTCGGCTCATTTATTAAACAACTTTAAATATGGGGTAAATAGTATAAAATATTAATAAAATTAATATTATATTAAGGCTCGATAAGGCTCATCGAGCCTTGCGAGCTTCATATGTCAGGCTCGAGCTCGGGCTCGATAAGTAAACGAGCTTAGTTTTTGGCTCAAGCTCGCCTCTAGCTCGATAAGGCTCGGCTCGTTTCAAGCCTTTTATCTAGTCGATCTCAAGTAGCTCACGAGCTGCTCGGCTTATTTGCTCCCCTAACAATAATACACAAAGTACCCTTGAACAATATATTAATGACATAAAGTCAGGCGGTGCAACCTGATGGGCTATAAACCCATAGACTCAGAAGCCCAGTAATGAACCAGACTATTATTAGCCCAGTAACGTGTTTTTAACTATTAGGCCACTTCATTTTAACATTCCCTCTTGGTTCCATGGTTAAAAACATCAACCATTCCTAAATTGTTACAAAAATTTTCATGCTGCTGAATACCAAGCCCTTTGGTAAACAGATCAACCACTTGAATTTCTGAACTAACTTTAACTGGCTGAACAAAACCATTTGAAACTTTTTATCTCATAAAATGTAAATCGAGTTCAAAATGTTTTGTTCGATCATGAAATACAGGGTTTTTCAGCAATAGATATTGCAGCTTTACTATCATAAATATTTCACTTTAATTAGAAAAGTATATAATTTAAAAATTAATTATGTCGTTCGTTTATTATAATAGTTTAGGGGTCCTTAGGGAGTTAGGGGAGTTACAAAAAAATAAATAATTAATTTAACATTAAATACAATTCTATCTATATTAAATGGTAATGTCGGTGGGTTATTTTCCCACCGACCCTCCAATTTTACTACTTTATCAAATTCAGCCCCTCAGCTTTGACATTTTTTGTTTTTAACCCCTTTACTTAAAAAACTATTTTTTCCTGTAATCTAACCCCCCTAACTTTGTTATTTGTCATTTTTAGCCCCTTTACTTGAAAAAACTATTATTTTATGTGTGAATTTTATATATTTATCAATATAAATACAAGTTTGTCTACGTTTCGACTTAAACTTTTTTTTTTTCGTACCTTACTTGGGAAAAAACTTTTTTTTTTTCGTGCGAATATTTTAAATATGTGTCGGTATAAACACGAGTTGGTCTTCGTTTCGATTTAAGTTTTTCTTCTTTTGAATGTCAAATGTAATACGTTTTCGTACTTATAAAATGTGTCCTTCCAGTTGGTCCACGTTTTGATGTAGATTTTAGTTCCGAACCAAGTTAAAAGCACTGTATTTACACGTTTTAGTAATTGTCTTTTACACATTGTGTTTTTACGAATTGTGTGTAGCGCATTTTGTTTTACCCTTCATCTGTTACTGCACGGTTCAACCTGCCGCTCGCCGCCGCAACGCGCGGCGGCAAAAAACTAGTTAATATACGAAAGATATCTATTGGTTAATATTTGTTTTTTTTCTTCTTACAACTTATTTTATTCTCATTTAAACTATTCACTATATATATACCCTAAATATTCATAACCCCGATTTCATTTTCGTGTATGAAAAGTGATACATCTTTATCCAGCAGATAGAGTAAATGATAATAAAACAAGTCGTTAGTTTGTAAAAGGGTTATAAAAAGGTGAAAAGAAAAAGAGAAGGATTTCTATTAAGAAAGGACTTAGATATTCCTAGAAGTCCAGAACTAATTTTTCAGTGGGTGACACAAAGAATGGAGCTGAAAGGTTTACAACTTTACATCCATCCATGTAACAAATGTTACAAATAACGGTTTGAATATACAAGACGAATCGCTAATATGTAAAAAAAATCGTAAAACATATTATATTATACTTAAATTGCATGGTCGGCAAATATGCAATTTTTATTTATCTCCTCTTAACTTTTATAAATTAACAAAAATCACCTTTAAGTTTCTAACTTGATAATTTATTTAACACCCCTTAACTTTTACTAAATTAACGAAACTCACCTCTAATTTTCTATTTATAATTTGACAAAAACAAAGTTTCTAACTTCACAAAAAATGACATATTCTAACTTGACAAAAAAAACCCATACTTTATAACTTCCCTCCCGCCCTTAAACTTTTGACACATAACTCATTCTACCCCCAAACTTTGCTATAATGTCAAAGGTAACCCTATAATTTTGTAAATGTCACTCTCGACCACCTCAGTTTTCTAATTTTTTGACCTTACCCTAATCCTAATTTCCTACGTTTTTTTTATGGACTTGTCGGTATAAATTCAAGTTCGTTTATGCTTTAACGTATTTTTTTTTGTTTGAAAACAAGCGGACTCAATTATAAAATATTACATTTTGATGTAAATTTTGTTTGGAAACAAATCGGGTCAAATCTAATACATTTCAATTCGAAGGTATAAATTTGAGTTACCAAACGTTACGACGTAAATTTAGTTCGAAACAAGTCTGATCAATTGTAGTCTATACGTTATGATTTTTCCTACGGCGCCACCGCAACGTGCTACGGGTAAAAAACTAGTTTACATAATTAAAAAAACGTGCTACCACGTCAAAGGGGCATGGTCTATTTCAACCCCCCCACTTCTATTTTCACCCCCCTGAAAGCGCCTCGCTTAGGCCTAAGCGAGACGCTTTCTTTGCTTTTTAACTACCTCGGTACGAGGTCAGAAAAAGCTGATTTTTGACTCGAAGCGCCTCGCTTAGGCCTAAGCGAGGCGCTTCGGATAAATTTATTTTTTTTTTGGTCTTTTGAGTTTAATGTTTAACATTTTTTTTTTTTGGTCTTTTGAGTTAGTTTTTTTTTTTCAGTCAGACGTTTTTCAAAAGAACATTTTTTATGTCAATGGGAGGGTAAACAAAATCGTCGATCCGACTGTTGATTTCTTTCTGCAACAAGGAACAGAATGTCAGCTTTTTCCTGCCACCTATCAATCTCACTGTCCGAACAACTGAATTTTACTTGCTTGCATGAAAAGTATATTTTAATTGTTCGTTTGACAAACATCTGGCTAACCTGTCCAGTTATCAATCTCACTGTCCAACAACTGAATTTTACTTGCTTGCATGAAAAGTATATTTTAATTGTTCGTTTGACAAACGTCTAGCTAACCTGTCCAGTTATCAATCTCACTGTCCAACAACTGAATTTTACTTGCTTGCATGAAAAGTTTATTTTAATTGTTCGTTTTGACAAACGTCTGGCTAACCTGTCCAGTTATCAATCTCACTGTCCAACAACTGAATTTTACTTGCTTGCATGAAAAGTTTATTTTAATTGTTCGTTTTGACAAACGCCTGGCTAATGAATTTTACTGTAATGATCAGAAACATTCCAAATAACTGTTCAATTTCAGCTTTTGTTTAACTATTTTAGCAACTTCCATAGAGAAGTTATCAATCTTACTGTCCAGTTATATTACTCATTGTCCAACAAACTGAATTTCTTCAACCAAATCATTTCTTCAAGTTCATTTCACCAAAAAAAGCAAAACTGTAAATATCAGGAACATTCCAAATAACTGTTCAATTTCAGCTTTTGTTTAACTATTTTAGCAACTTCCGTAGAGAAGTTATCAATCTCACTTCTCACTGTCCATGTTTACCTTCAACGGTAATGAGTAACCTACTAACCTCTATAATAGACTTCATTTATTCTTCTTCATCTTTTTCTACTTGAAGTAACAGAGTAGTAACCCTTCATCTTCTCTTGTCGGAGAGATATCTGTCAACGATGAAAGAGGTATATATACAATGATGTGATTTGTTTTTAGATAAGGAGGTATATGTACAATGAACTTTTTACGCTAAATAAAACTTACACACAACTTTTTGCCCTAGTGGTGGACTTCTATTGTTTCGGATTTGTTTTTAGATAATCGGTTTCATCTTTGTTTCTTGAGTTCAACTTTCCATGATCTACCTTTACATTATTATTATTATTATTATTATTATTATTTACATTATTATTGTATTTGCTTTACGATAATAATGTAAATAATAATAATAAGGAAGGAAGGTTTTTGCAAAAACGAAGGTTTGCGCGTTAGTGCCGATCCGATTGTTTAAAGTATCAAGACTATGAAATTAGTAAAACAATTGAATTTTACTTGCTTGCATGAAAAGTTATTTCAGTTCAAATTTTTCAAACACCTGCAACATCTCAAGAGTCGAGGTCCTCTGAAAAAAGACATCGTACAATGATTTGGACTTGCAATATTTGAAAATTATCATTTCTTGACATGCTTGGTAATACCTCTGTAATATTTGAAAATTATCATTTCTCGAAAAGTAATTAAAAACACTTAAAATGAATTAAAAACAATTGTTGCGAGTTAGGTTTAGTCGGAGGACCACTTACAATGATTCATCAAAGTTGTACAAAGCTGGATGTTTTTACTGGAAAACCAAAACGAGCAATAAACGAAGCGAAACAGAGAGATATAATTTTCTTGGCTTAGAAACAACTTAAAATAAGCAAAAATGAATTAAAATTATTTTTTGGTGATTAACAGATAATTTTAAAGAATTAAAAGAAATTCGAGTTTTAAAAAAAAGGCCAAAGCGCCTAGCTTTGGTCAAAGCGAGGCGCTTGAGTGCCTAGCTTTGGCCAAAGCGAGGCGCTTGAGTGCCTAGCTTTGGCCAAAGCGAGGCGCTTGAGTGCCTAGCTTTGGCCAAAGCTAGGCGCTTGACTGGTTTGATTAGACCACAAGCTCCTCGCTTTGACCAAAGCGAGGCGCTTTGGCCTTTTTTTTTAAAACTTGAATTTCTTTTAATTCTTTAAAATTATCTGTTAATCACCAAAAAATAATTTTAATTCATTTTTGCTTCTTTTAAGTTGTTTCCAAGCCAAGAAAATTACATCTCTCCGTTTCGCTTCGTTTATTGCTCGTTTTGGTTTTCCAGTAAAAACATCCAGCTTTGTACAACTTTGATGAATCATTGTAAGTGGTCCTCCGACTATACATTCGATACCCATATTTTTTCAGAACATAATTTTTGCATGTTTAATTGATATGTTTGACTTCCGGACTATATTATAATTGATCGTTGGTGGTTTTCATAGCACCTTGTACATATACCGATAACAACTAACTCAGATCGACTCTCACACTTATGCGTAGATCAAGGAGATTGATGAAGATATCTCACCGTTAACAACTGACTTTTACTTATGGAATCTTTGTACGAAAATCGAAACCATCTCATTCCATGTTCTCCATATCCATACCTTGTTCCAACCACTAATACCAGATTGATGATACTCAAATTCGGTTGATTGTTGAAAACAGAGAGAGATTTAGTTGAAAGTGGATACAAAATGAAACTACATGAACATTTATAACCTTTCTGTACCTGTGGCCAAAAGAACTAGGCTTCAAACACAACTTTTTGCTCAACGTAAATATTATTGTAATATAACATTCATTGACTAGACAGTAAAATCATCTTCTTGTAATTACTTTCAAGTTTCTTAGAATCATTGAAGACAACTTTTCAGTTGTTATCCGAGAGATAGCGGTCAACGATGAAGACAACCTGATAGTGGATACCATGGATCAGAGAGATTTAAGCTAATCAAACTCATATCTCAAGCCAGTGCAAGTTATGTTGGAGCATTTTTCATCTATCTCATCACCTTTTTCTAACATTTCAGTTGTTATCCGAGAGATAGCGGTCAACGATGAAGACAACCTGATACTAGATACCATGGATCAGAGAGATTTAAGCTAATCAAACTCATATCTCAAGCCGGTGCAAGTTATGTTGTAGCATCCTTGATCATCTTCTTGTAATTACAACTTTTCAGTTGTTATCCAAGAGATAGCGGTCAACGATGAAGACAACCTGAAAGTGGATACCATGGATCAGAGAGATTTAAGCTAATCAAACTCATATCTCAAGCCGGTGCAAGTTATGTTGTAGCATCTTTGATCATCTTCTTGTAATTACAACTTTTTTAGTTGTTATCCGAGAGATAGCGGTCAACGATGAAGACAACCTGAAAGTGGATACCATGGATCAGAGAGATTTAAGCTAATCAAACTCATATCTCAAGCCGGTGCAAGTTATGTTGTAGCATCCTTGATCATCTTCTTGTAATTACAACTTTTTCAGTTGTTATCCGAGAGATAGCGGTCAATGATGAAGACAACCTGAAAGTGGATACCATGGATCAGAGAGATTTAAGCTAATCAAACTTATATCTCAAGCCGGTGCAAGTTATGTTGTAGCATCCTTGATCATCTTCTTGTAATTACAACTTTTTCAGTTGTTATCCGAGAGATAGCGGTCAACGATGAAGACAACCTGAAAGTGGATACCATGGATCAGAGAGATTTAAGCTAATCAAACTCATATCTCAAGCCGGTGCAAGTTATGTTGTAGCATCTTTGATCATCTTCTTGTAATTACAACTTTTTCAGTTGTTATCAGAGAGATAGCGGTCAACGATGAAGACAACCTGATAGTGGATACCATGGATCAGAGAGATTTAATCTAATCAAACTCATATCTCAAGCCGGTGCAACACACACCTTCAACCCATTCCTAGTAAACCCAGGGGAAAATGGCTATATTAAAAAACTTCAAGATTATTGTTTTGTTTTGTGGATCAGACGAGGACTTGCCTGTGTCTTTGAAACACAAGGATGACACACGAAGCTTTAGACTCCAAGCGGATCCCTTGATTGCCGCATTTAATGAAATTTAACGCGCATACCGCATTCGGAGTCTGATTGCACCGAATCCAGTCTTCAAAGTGGACTTAAGCACCTGAACGGGAAGTTGAAATTTTGAATGATGTTCGTCGACTGCACCTTGACATGCCGCATTTAATGAAATTTAACGCGCATACCGCATTCGGAGTCTGATTGCACCGAATCCAGTCTTCAAGGTGGACTTAAGCACCTGAACGGGAAGTTGAAATTTTGAATGATGTTCGTCGACTGCACCGAATCTAGTCTTCAAGGTACCATGGATCAGAGAGATTTAAGCTAATTAAAAAACAATTGGAAACACAAAGATGGAAAAACCCACTAAAAAGTCTAAAATTTCGGACCCTAACACACACAAGACGAATGTTGCAACATGAGTTCGACCAATGATTAGGGTATCCCTTGATTTGGGTGGAACAAGGTATCATCAATCTAGTATTAAGCACCTGAACGGGAAGTTGAAATTTTGAAGTAGGTTGATGATGTCAAGTTTAAGTCATTGACAATGATTAGGGTTATTACTTTGTTTTTAAATTTTTTTTTTTAACTTTTTATAATTATTAAATTAAAAAAAATAAAAAAACCAACTCAAAATATCAAAACAACTACCAAAATAAATTACCCCCTCAAAGCGCCTCGCTTAGGCCTAAGCGAGGCGCTTCGAATTTAAAAATCAGCTTTTTCTAATCCTCGTACTGACCGTCTCGAATTTAGCTCAAAGCGCCTCGCTTAGGCCTAAGCGAGGCGCTTTGAGGGGGTTAAAATAGAAGATGGGGGGTTTAAATAATACAACCCCGTCAAAGGAGTTGGATATTGGAAGAACCATTTTTTGTCTGCGGGTGAGTCAAAGAATGGAGATGAAATGAAAGGTTTATATAGCGTGTATCAGATGTTACAAATAACGGTTTTTGAACCACAATTAAAAAAAACACGAATCGGTAATTCGTAAAAACTTATTTTTACGTAATTAAAAAAACGTGCTACCACGTCATCTATATAATAATTCAGAATTCATAATTCAGAAGCAAATAAAGACGAATCCTCTCCACCTATATTCCACCTTCTCAATCTCTCCCCTACATTTTCATTGTTTTTCTTCCTTCCTTCAACCACATTATTATTAATTCATTTCCAAAATAATAATAATAACATACAATCCATATATCCTCTCAATTTTTATAAACTTATTATTTACAACTACAATTGATTGATCCATGGCTGCTAGAAACAACCACGCCGTCGATGACTTATTCTCATCCTTCAACTCATCACCAGCAAGTCCTCAACTTAATCACGGTAACAATTCACCTAATTTAATAAGCTTTGATGATGATGATGATGTTGAACATGATTACGATAATACCCCTACTACTAGTAGTAATAGTAAGCCGCTTATGGTCTTCGATCGGTTCTATGATTCATCATCGGATGATGGATTGTACAATTATACCCCTACCACTGGTGGTGGAGATAATATTAATATGAATTCTGTAGTTCATGCTGCTGGAAATCGGTTGGATTACATGATGCAATATTTAGATAGGAAGTTATTGGATGGAAAGGATAATGAAGTTAATAAACAGGCGTTGCCGGAGTTTATAGGTAGAGGAGGTGGCCGTGGGATGTTTCGGTTGCCGGTTAAGGCTGCAGTGCATCCTAACCGGCCGCCGAGTCTTGAGTTTCGGCCGCATCCACTTAGGGAGACGCAGATTGGGTGCTTTGTTAGGGTTTTGGAAGGGACAGGGGATGGGAGGCTGTTATGGGGGGGAACTGAGTGTGGGGTTAGGGTTTGGGATATGAAGGATATGTATTCTGCAAGGGTGGAAGGGGAGGAGGAGGGGGAGGTGGCGTTTTGTGAGTCGGTGAGGACGTCGCCGACTTTGTGTTTGGTGGTGGATGATGGGAATGAGGTGGTGTGGAGTGGGCATAAGGATGGGAGGATTAGGTGTTGGAAGATGGATCAGTGTTGTGGTGATTATGATGTTCCTTTTAAACAGTATCTTTCATGGCAGGCGCATCGTGGACCGGTTCTGTCGCTGGTTATATCGTCTTATGGTAATATATCTGGAACTTGTGATTGTCAAATTTTTATTGATTTCTGTTGATGTTGAAGTTGCTTGGAGTGTTATGTATTAGTTGACAACCATAGGTTTGTTGTATTCTAGTCTATTTACCACTCTGGAGTCTGGATATCGTTTATGAAAATACCTTAGGTTGATGACTAGCAAGAAATACAAAAAAATAAAAATAAATTCTTGTATATCCTCTCAGTAGTATAAAATTGCTAGCCCATTTACTTCAAAAGAACCTATTCATAATTTAACATGAATACAGAATCGATGCTCCTAAATTGTGTTCTCTTATAAATATTCAGAATGATATGTTCGCATGTTGTATTAGTATATAGTATATGCTCTCTCCCTTTAAATACAACTCCATCTTCTGTTTGGTTTAGTGCCAAATTAGATTGCCCTATTTTAGTGTGGAGAAGCTAATGCTTGTATATGGACTATAGAGGTTTATGAACACTGAGGTTATACTTAAGGCATACGACTTTGGTTTTTTGTCAAATAGGTCTGTAATCTTGCTTACTTCTACAAATTCTCACATAAAAAGGTGTATTTCATGACAATCATTTTACTCATTGTTGGGATTAAAAGTAATTAGATCTAGTCAGCCCTTGAGATTTGCTTTCTGTCAAACGGGTCCATGCCAAGAATGCCCTTAACAAAGGTGCAAAGCATGATTGCTTATAAAAAAATTGAGATAATAAATTTTGTAGAAGATTACAGTTTACGCCTAATACTACCTAAAAGACGTTAAGGTTAAACGTCTCATTGTTTTCAAGTCTATTTGAAATATCAAAAGTGCTTACAGAAGGACTATATTTTGTCTTTTTTTTTCTCATACTAGTTAATTCATTCTTAAATTGCTAGTCCATTTGCTCCCAAGCAATCTTATTCATAATTCATCATGAATACAGAACCGATGTGCCTAAATAGTGTTTGCTTATAATATACAGAATGATATATTCACATATTGTATTAGTATTATGCTCTCTCCCTTGAAGCACAAATCCATCTTTTTTTGGGTTTAGTTCCCCAAATTAGATTACTATATTTATGTTTGGAGAAACTAGTGCTCATATTAGGGGTTATGGATATTGAGGTTGTACTTAAGGCACACGATTTGGTTTTTCATCAAATAGGTCTGTAATTTTGCTTACTGTTTCCTTTCTATCTAAACATTTTGGTATTACTGAAATGTCGTTATAAACACTATGTGACCCGCAGCCACTTCTACAAATTCTCACATAAGAAGTTGTATTGCATCACAATCATTTTACCATTGTTGGATTACAAGTTATTAGACCTAGTCAGCCCTTGACATTTGCTTTCTGGTCAAATGGGTCCATGCCAAGAATGCCCTTAACGAACAACAGTTGCAAAGCATGATCGCTTATAAAGTTTTTCTGATAATAAATTTACAGAAGAATAGAATATTACATTTTACCCCTGATAAGTAATAACTACCTGAAGACGTTAACGGTTAAACGTCTCATTGTTTTCGAGTCTATCTGAAACAGCAAAGTGCTTACAGAAGGACTTATTGTTTTTCTGATTGTTGATATTTTGTCTTTTTTTTTCTCATACCAGTTAGTTCAATCTTAACATGATAGCTTTTTTGGAAGATATCTTAGTGCTGTAATAAGCTAATTTGTCCTTTAATGTAGAACAATCACTGCAATGCGTATGTTATTGGTGACACACTATTGCCACCTTCGTATAAATTTAGTTCTTCCGATGGGATGCTTACGAAGTTAGGATATTTAATTTTAAATGTTAATAATACTTTCAAGTCATTTTCCTCGTACAAGCAAGTCATTCTCTGCAACTTTCTTTTTGTTAGTTTTAAGAGTGGTTTAATAATTATACCATGATTTAAATATTTGTCCAATTGTAATCAGATTGCTTATGTTCTGGTACTCTATTATGGATTCTAAATAACTAGGGTGTTCATCTAATTCTGAACTTCAACCAGGTGACCTATGGTCTGGATCCGAGGGTGGAGCAATAACTGTCTGGCCATGGGAAACTCTAGAAAAGGCTTTATTATTGCCAATAGAAGAAAAACATTTGGCATCTCGGGACATTGCGAAATCATACATTGATCTCAAGAACCAAGTCACTGCAAATGGCATATCTTGTAGCATACTTTCAGCAGATGTTAAATATTTGTTATCTGATCGTTCTGCTGCAAAAGTTTGGAGTGCAGGCCCTTTGGCATTTGCATTATGGTAAGTGACTATTGAGCTGTCATAATTAATTAACTGGAATCCCAATTAACTGAAATCGTATTCATAAGCCGTTAAAAATGTCTTAACTGCAGGGATGCATACACAAGAGAGTTGTTGAAAGTTTTCAATATTGATGGACTGACTGAAAATTTGACTGTAATGCAAGATCTGACAGCAGAAGAGGAAGCAAAGATGAAATTTGCATCTAATACTAAGAAAGATAAGTTACAAAGTTCAATGAGTTTCTTTCAGCGTTCACGTAATGCAATAATGGGAGCAGCTGATGCTGTTCTTCGAGTTGCAGCAAAAGGAGCTTATGGTGATGATAGCCGAAAGATTGAAGCATTAGTCATAACAACTGATGGAACAATTTGGACTGGATCTGCATCTGGATTAATTGTGAAGTGGGATGCAAATGGAAATCGGTTGCAAGATTTCCAGCATCATTACTATGCCATTCGTTGCTTATGTACATTTGGGTTACGAGTGTGGGTCGGATATGCAAATGGAACACTACAAGTATTGGATCTTGATGGTAATTTGCTTGGGGAGTGGGTTGCTCATGGCAGTCCTATCATTGATATGGCTGTAGGGCCAGGTTATATCTTTACATTGGCCAATGACGGTGGTATACGTGGATGGAGTATATTGACACCTGGACCTTTGGATAAAATATTATGTTCAGAGTTGTCTGACAAAGAATTATTATACACAAGGCTTGAAAATTTTAAAATTTTGGCTGGTACATGGAATGTTGCCCAAGGAAGAGCCACACATGATTCACTTGTATCCTGGCTGGGTTCTGCAGCCAAAGATGTGGATATCATTGCTGTTGGACTGCAAGAGGTTGAAATGGGTGCTGGGTTTCTTGCAATGTCTGCTGCTAGAGAAACTGTAAGAAAGTTATCTCTTAACTTTTAAATTTAGCTCACTTCTAGTATATTCCCTCTCCTTTTAAAAGGAACAATCATTTATTTTCTCTTGATTAATTTGGGTGGATTGCAAAGTAGTGAACTGTGAACGACACCTTATTCCACTGGAGAACATCTTGATTTTGTTTTTTTTTTGTTTTGGTTTGGTGCAGATGCAGGTAGGTCTTGAGGGAAGTTCCGCAGGCCAGTGGTGGCTAGACATGATTGGGACAAACTTGGACGAAGGTTCTAGTTTTCATCGTGTTGGTTCTAGACAGCTGGCTGGCATGCTTATTGGTGTGTGGTAAGTGTTGTTTAATTCTTTTGGGGTTTAGCCATGCTATCCAATCTTAACTTGGTACCGAATGGCATTTCAGGGTCAGATATAATATTAGAGGTCATGTTGGAGATATTGATGTTGCAGCAGTTCCATGTGGATTCGGAAATGCTATCGGTAACAAGGTAACTGCTACAATTCGATCATATGCTAGTTTACTCATATTACATCTTTAGTTTAATTTCAGTCTTATTAATAACTCACTGGTGTGTATAGGGAGCAGTTGGTTTGAGGATGCGAATCTATGGGCGGCTTATATGCTTTGTGAATTGTCACTTTGCTGCACATTTGGAAGCTGTTAACCGCCGTAATGCTGATTTTGATCATGTTTATAAGACAATGTCCTTTAGTCGACCTCCTAATCTTGTGAATGCATCTTCTGGTATGCTGCCATACCTTTTTTTATCTTGCTTCCTTGCCACCTCATCTTATTCATTTTGGATTCTCTCTGGTTCTCCTTTGGTGTCCGCCTTACTTTTTGCAGCTGCGGTCTCATCTGCTATCCAAACGGCCCGTCTTGAAACTGTAAGTACATTTATTTAGTTTCCTTGCTGTTGTAAAAATCTTGATTTTTATCCATTGGATCCAAATTGACACACTTCAAATAAATGTGTTATGCCATTGCAGGCTATGGGTAGCCTGTCAGTGAGTGAGTTGCCTGAGTTATCTGAAGCAGACATGGTTGTCTTTTTAGGCGACTTCAATTATCGTCTTGATGACATTTCTTATGACGAAGCACGAGATTTTATCTCTCAAAGAAGCTTTGATTGGCTTAGAGAGAAAGATCAGCTTCATATTGAAATGAAAGCAGGAACTGTTTTTCAAGGAATGCGTGAAGCTGTTATTACATTCCCTCCCACTTACAAGTTTGAAAGACATCAACCTGGTTTAGCAGGTATATAGTCAAAATCAAGTTATCAAATAGTTATGAAGTTGCTTAACGCGTGGGTCTAATTGTTTTCTTGTCGCAGGGTACGATTCTGGAGAAAAAAAGCGGATTCCTGCATGGTGTGACCGAGTCTTGTATCGTGACAACCGTCCAGATTCATCAGATATATGCAGTTTAAACTGTCCTGTAGTTTCTTCAGTTTTGCAGTTAGTTCTTTACTTCATTTTGGTAACAGATATAGTATTTTTATCTTTATGATCATTTGTTAACTGAAATCTTTATTTTCCTTCAGATACGAGGCATGCATGGATGTGACTGATAGTGATCATAAGCCCGTGCGCTGCATATTGAGCGTGGAGCTAGCTCGAGTAGACGAGCCAAAAAGAAGAAAACTTTTTGGAGAAATTATCACATCTGATAATAAAGCCAGGCGTATTCTTGAAGAACAATGCAATGTTCCAGAAGCTATTCTCAGTACAAACAATATAATTCTTCAGGACAATGATACATCAGTCTTGCGGATCACCAATAAAAGTGGGGAGGACAAAGCCTTATTTAAAGTAATATGTGAAGGTCAGTGTAATATTAAAGACGGAAAACAAGAATCCAGTCACCACCCACGTGGTTCTTATGGGTTTCCACGATGGCTCGAGGTAAAATTTCCTGCCACTTGTAATGTTAGTTATATGGATTTTGGACTACATTATTGTGAAATTGTGATGCATTCATTGGGTTTGGATTAAACCAGGTGAAGCCGACTGTTGGTATCATAGAGCCAAATCATATTGTGGAGATTTCAGTTCATCACCAAGGATATGAAACCCTAAACGAATACGTAGATGGTGTCGCTCAAAACAGTTGGTGTGAAGACGTCCGTGGTAAGGAGGTTATGTTGGTAGTTGAAGTGAGGGGGAGTTGTACTACAGAGAGGAAATGTCATAGGGTTCGTGTGCGTCATAACCAGAGCTTGTCGGACAGGCCTATGCCTATGGAGCAGAAATCAGACGACTCAGCTCGTGACCATGCAAGTGTACTTCACAGATCTGATATGAAGTGGTTGACTGGTTCACGCGATGTTGTTGACCATATACGTGATCTGCACACCCCTTGAAGTTACAAGATGAGGTGATCATCTTCTTGATATTGGTTTATACCCATTTTGACAAGAGAAACTGATTCTTCTAATGCGTATTGAGATTTTTTTTTTGCTTATATGTTCATTAAAGGACTTGTACATAAGGTTTTTAAGATCTCATATATTAAGATCATAATGAAAAATATTTGTGTGAGAACTGGACTGTAAACAAAGCGACTTTTAAGCGCATATTTGTATCCTTCATTAGGATTGAATGGATCATGGTGATTATAAATTAGAACCTTGATTAGCAAGCACATAAGTACATGTTTTATGTTTTATATGTATGAATGTGATTTTGTTATACTAACCATCCAACGTGTCAATTAAACATACTCTGAAACATCCCAATAAACTACATGGCTAAGTCCCAATATCATAGTCTAATTTGACCTTTTAAGAGTCAACAGATGATATTGTTTTAGAAAATGGTGTTAGTTTCATAACATATGTCACTATAGTTCAATACATAAACACCAAAAATACCATACCGGTAACAACAGGTTCTATACATTCGAGTAGCCATAGACCAATATGAACCAAAAAAGGCGAACACCTTTCTACGACTTTGATAGCAGTAGGAACAAGCACTTTTTTCATCTCAAGGGACCCTCTTTCGATTTTGTACAAGAGAAAAATGTAGACAAAGAACACCACTAAATGCGCATATAGCCTTATTAGTTGTATGATGATTCTGCACATTTTCAATATCCCATAGCATTTACCATATAATTAAAAATATCAAACCCTTGCTTACAAAATCTTGTTTTATCAAATTACAAATGTACTAAAGAGACTTATTATTTTCTTTTTGTTAGCTCACTAAATAAAAATTATACTACTTATTTCACTACTTCTATGTGCCAAAATTACTAACCTCGATCGCTTAAAAGCCAAGTCCAAGT
Organism: Ambrosia artemisiifolia; assembly: GCA_032199755.1. NCBI lineage: Eukaryota > Viridiplantae > Streptophyta > Magnoliopsida > Asterales > Asteraceae > Ambrosia > Ambrosia artemisiifolia. The sequence goes on from CM063517.1 coordinate 6,717,466, forward strand.
AAAACTCGACTTGGTGAAAACTGAGTTAAAAAGCCGTTGAAAGTAAGGCCCTTATGACCATCAATATACTCTGCATACAGATTTAAGAGGTCATCAACACAGACCCTTCTTACACGTTCAGGATGCGTAGAAATTTCTTGGCGTGTTGCATGGATAAAGGCTTCTAGTTCCCCTCTGTTAAGAGTGTCGTCGTTGTCCAAGTCAAATTTCTTAAATACTCTCGACGCCTTAAATCTGCTCCATAAATAATTATTAATCGAGTGGCTATTATATTTATATAATTAGTATTATACATGTTTACCTCTTCCATGTGCTGAGAGTGGGTTCTTTAATTTTTGAGACTTCAAAATCAATATGTGGACGCGAGTTTTGAGAGATCTGTGATCATACAAAAGTCACACTCAAATCTACAATGATATCACATGATCTGTGTATTAGCATATATATTTTGTATATGGATATTCAAACAGCTGGTGGCTCATTGTAGGTCGTCGTTCTCAATCATCATGCATTATGCAAGCATCCATATGCATAACGCAACTGCTGCGAATCTTTTCATGGAGTTCAAGTTCATTTCTTCCTTTAAACTAGGATCAACAATCTCATCCAAACTGTTATGCAAGTAGTATTCTTTGGCGGATAAGGATGATAACAATAAGCCCTCATTAACCCTTATGTTGGTGCACAATTTTCCACACAGAACTTCAAATAGTACTATACCAAAAGAGTATATGTCAGATTCTTTCTTCACTATGTTACTCTCTATGTATTCTGGTTCACAATAACCGAGTGTGCCACAGGGATGAGAAACAGCACCGCTTCCATTTAAACCTGCTAAACTTAACTTGGCCAATCCAAGATCAGAAACTTTAGCAACCCAGTTCTCGTCTGTCAAAATATTTGAGCTTTTTATGTCGCGATGGATTATGGTTTGATGATTTCCAACATGATTGTGGAGGTAATCCAATCCGCGTGCAGCACCAACACAAATTTTGATTCTTTCCAACCACGTAAGAGCATTAGTGCTATTCTCACCCCTTAAAAACATGTCCAAACTTCCATGCTCCGCATATTCATATACAATAATTTTCTCTGTTTCCTCGACCATACCGTTCATTTAACCGCTTTATTGCGACTGCGGTAGGTTTACCGGAGACAATGAGTTCTCCTTTGTACACCATCCCATATCCATCCTTACCTATACAAATTTGGAAGTCATTGGTTGCCCTTTTGATCTCTTCCAATGGTATCTTTAGGTGCTTTAACCTTTTCACTTGTGACATGTTTCTTAATCATGAGAGAGAAAATGATTACAGAAGCTTAAATGAGATGCATTAGATTTAAGTGTCCTTATTAATAAGATAAGATCTCAACCCTTTACAAAACAGTTAATATAACAATCAGATCTACTATAAGAATGAGGACAAGGTGCTATATAAACAATAAAACCTTGATTTAAGTCCATGTGAAACTGAATTAGTGGAGTAAGAAGACTCTGATTGAATTAACATCCTAATAATCTTGGAGTTGAATGGACCAAAAAATAAGTTTAGTGAGGAAATAAGTGTTTTTATAGAAAGTATCAATAGTTTAGTGAGGATAACACAGTTAGCTTCTAGAAGAGTAATATAAAAGATGAAGTCAATGGCGGCGGATCCAAGATTTTTTCATGGGCAAACTTTTATTTGGGCGATCGGGATTTTAGCGTATGAATAGTGCGGGGTAGGTATCTAAATGGGTCCGCGCCTGTATGAAGTAAAAATCAACCATCTAAATTACACCAATTAATCCTATCTCCTCTTTGCTTAGGATGAACCCTAAACTTTTATTAATAAGCTTAATAGATTAAACATTATTACGGTTTTTCTGTACCAAATAATAAAAACAAATGTCCGACCTGCCGGATTCGAACCAGCGACCTAAGGATATCAGTGAGGTGATGCCTACTACAGTCCTCCGCTCTACCAACTGAGCTAAGGTCGGTTTTGTTTTAAGGTTGGAAGGGTAATACATCTTTTGTACCAATATTCAGATAACTAAAAACAGCACTCATTCCCATATCTTGGTTGTGTTATTATGGGCTCTACCGCTCTGTTAATTATCTGTGACTATAATATGGTATTCCGTTTATTCATGGTTTCCAGTTTAATTAAAAAAACAATTAGCTAAAAGGACATAATATCCAATGTTAAAATGACAAGGAAATGGAATGTAACTATGGTTTTGGCATTTGAACGACTTTTATATTATCACTCCCAAAATAGTTAAACACAACAACAATAATCTTACCCATTTTATCCCCCACGCATTTGAATGAGTTTGAAAATCCCAACAAGCAAATTTTAAATCACGAATTTACAATCGGATAAGAAGCTAGGATACCATACCTATGCTTAAAAACATGATGTTAATAATTCTTTTAAACCCGACTGAACTACCTAAACTGAAGCAAGACGGTACCGTTAAGTTTTGACGGTTTAATAGTCCGGCCAACTATTTAGACCTTGGAACCAACCGTGTATAATTGTTTATTTTTCGTTTTCTTCATCATGAGTTACATATTCCTCTTACGAAACACTTTGAGATTAACTACACTTCATACCAGATATGATGTTAGTCAGTTGTTAGACACTCTTCAGCCACAGCTTCATGTTGTCTAACTTAGATGCATGAACCATATAACTTAGTATCAATGTGACGTAGCCACATACATGGTCGGCGGTGAGGCCCCCTTAAAAAATAGTGTATTTACTATTTAGTAGGCAAAAATCCCGACCCCCCTTTAAAAGTTCGGTTAAAACCCCCAATCGCCCACCGGAAAATATATCTTGGATCCGTCACTACCCACTACCCATGCCTGTGATCGCAGACAACGCTGGTGACCCAACACGTCACTAGTTTCAAAGGAAACCCACTATCCGAAGACCCGAAACTCCAACTGGCAACCTTTCTAGAGAAAGTCATCCGAATACCACTAATTTCCTATAGTTTGACCACTTTTTCAAACAAATACTTAGATATCTCTTCATATTAGAGTTATTCTGACCTTTGATTGATCTTGAAGTCGATGGAACATTTATGGTAATGTCTTGGCTTCCTAGTAATATATCTGTATACTTGTCTCTGTTGCATTTGATAGCAATGAGTAGAAATAAACAATACCATAAACCTTTACATTCATTTTTCTCATATCTTTTCATTTCTATATATACGAAGATATTACAATACTAGATCACTAGGAAAGTCTTAACAAACTAATTTAAAACTAAGAAGAATAAAAAAGATAAAGATAACTAAATACTTATCTTTATAGCGTAAAAAGAACTCTAAGAGACATGTATATAAATACAATATATATAAGATAATATGTATGTATATACTTATATAAAATATGTAAAATATAATATGAATTATGAATATAAATATGAATACAAGTCTATTGCTAATATCGCTTGTATCGCTTATTATAACGCTAATACCATGATAAATGATGTCAACCATTTTCGGCTTTATGGAATAAGCAACAATCTCTGATCCGAGAGAACTTAAGCCGTCTATGCTCGTATCCCATAGGAGACTGGGTAAGTCTATGAGAATCCACACTGCTAGAAACGCGACTAGCCACCAATGCACGACCACCAAATTTCTGTACATTTCAGGTATTCACTGATCAGCCCACTTGATATTTGGTGCATAACATTCGGCCTTGGCCACATTCCTTAATTTTTATTTAATATCTAAAGAAATCTAAACACTGTCTAGAGCAGGTTGCAATATAATGGTTATTAAAATTTTGATAAGAGGTGTTTTCCCATTTTGTTTTTTCTATTTTCATTTATTAGTTAATTAAAAACTATTATATACTGATTATTGTATTAGCTTAATTTGCCAAAATAAGAAATAAGAGTTACTATTTACCTTCTCCTTTGTAATCCCAAAGGAACTTGATCATAAATTTTTGGGTGAAGCTCAAAGCTCAGTGCCTGTAAACCCAAATCCACATCAAGCTCGCCTTGATCATAGATCTTTAACATGCCATTGAAAGTAAGACCCTTTTCATCATCAATATATTGTTCATAGTGCTCGAAAAAGTCAAGGGAGGGTCGATTTTCCTCTTCATTATATGTAGCAACTATGAGGGCCGTTAGTTCCTCTTTGTTAAGGCCGCCGTCATTGTTTGAATCAAATTGTTGAAAAATTTTCCACACCTTCTCATATCTGCACGCGTTGCATGCTTTATTAAGTGATAGAGGTATGGTGGTTATGATTAATGAATTGTGAATACATAAGTGCCTATAACATACATACATAATAACTACTTTGCATATGTATTTGCCACAATTTTGAATTAGTATTTATAATAATTACCTCTCCCATGTGCTGAAAGTAGGTTCTTTACCATTGTCGAGTTTTACTTTAAGCCCTAGTACCTCATAATCCAAGTCTAAGTCACCATAACCGTTGTCATAGATATGTAGAAGACCATCACAAGTAAGACCTTTTTCTTCATCAACGAACTCCTTGTACAAATGGAGCATCAAATCAATGTCGCTGCTAATTTGCTCTCGACTACAATGTTTAAGGTCAGAGCTTGTAGCAATAAGAAAGGCTTCTAGTTCTTCTTTATTAAGACCATCGTCTTCATTCAGATCAAATTGCTGAAAAATTCTCTTCACTTTTTCTAATCTAATCTGTTAGATAAAAATATAGTAACATATTGATATGGAGTTAAAAGGTAGTGCTTGCATTTGCTAATAACAATTGGATAATATCTGTATGTAGACATGTAGTAAGTTACCAACCTATATGTTAACCTTTATATTGTAAACATATTGTTTCATAGATTTTCTTTAGTTGACCATAGTTTGTTTTAAAAAAAAAGTAATGTATACAACTTACTTGAAGTTTGAATGATTCTTCAAGCTCTCTAACAACATGGTGTATTGGAGGCCGTTCTCCTCGATCATCATCCAAGCATCTTTTGGCAATTGCTGCAAATATGTCCCTAGAGTTCAAGTTCATTTCCTTCTCTAAACAAGGATCAACAATCTCATCCAAGCTGTTATTCAAGTAATAATCTTTGGTGCACAACCTCCCACACAGAACTTCAAACAGCACTATGCCGAAAGAGTACACATCAGATTCTTTCGTCACTATGCCAGTAATTAATGTATTCTGGTTCACAATATCCAGGCGTGCCACAAGCGTGAGAAACAACCTGGCTTCTATCTAAACCTGCTAAACTTAACTTGGACAATCCAAGATCAGAAACTTTAGCAACCCGGTTTGCATCTATCAAAATATTTGCACTTTTTATATCGCGATGGATTATGGTTTGATGCTTTCCGACATGATTGTGGAGGTAATCCAATCCACGTGCAGCACCAACACAAATTTTGAGTCTTTCCAACCACGTAAGAGTAGTATTGCTACTGCTCATATACTTATCCAAACTTCCACACTCGGCGTACTCATATACAATGATTTTCTCCTTTTGCTCATCACAATATCCAAGAAGATGGATCAAGTTTGGATGGTTTTGACCAGAGAGCAACTCAATCTCTGTCAAAAATTCCTTTAAACCTTGTCCATACTTTTCATTTAACCGCTTTATTGCTACTAGGATAGATGTATGAGAGTCAGGAGCGAAGGTGAGATATCCTTTGTACACCTTTTCATATCCACCTTCACCTATACAATTTACTTTGAAGTCTTGGGTTGCTTTCTGAATCTTTGCCAATGATATTAATTCGAGGTGTTTCGACCTTTTGAGTTGTAGTAACATTTTTTTTTGTGTGTGTGTGTAGTTGTCTGATTGAAACTGGAGAAAAGAATTTCAGAAGCTTGATTGGGGCTATTTGTGATGGAGATGTATAAAGGGAGTTTTATCATGAAATTTTGTCAAATGATCATTCAAGATATAACGCGTATGATGATGCATTTGACTAAGGAATTATAATTAAAAATAATAAATAAAGATAATCGTAAGCCTACCTGTACCTGTAAACATGGTTTATTCTAAAAATCCAAAAAGCTATTGCCTTATCGATCTTTTGACTTTTACTAAACCAATAAATTATTTTGGTTGGCTTTTAGACCGGTGGATTTCTCAATTCTAACCGGGATACTAGTAAAGTAGTAATGTTTGTTTGTGATAGCGGGCATGGTCCGCATTGATGGCATTTTGCTTACGGTATATATACTTGAGTGGCTGACTTTATTGGGCGTTAAAAAATATACATAGTAATATATTTTCTATCGTCTATATCAAATAAATAAAAATCATAAGGAACACATGGCGTGATTGAAGGCCTCATCAACTTGTGTTAGCCCGGCACTCTCCTACATAAAAAAATGATATAAAAAAATCAGTGAGTAGTAATGTAAAGTTGGGGTGTTTAAAGGGCTTTCTTTATCTCCGGGTGGTCCTATTCTTTCGCACTTCCTATACGCTGACGACGTAGTCTTCTTGGGCGAGTGGACTTATGAAAATGTGGTGAACCTAAAACGGGTTCTTAGGTGTTTCTATATGGTCTCGGGGCTGCAGATGTAGATATTGTTCGCGCCCAATAACCAAGACATTCACGAACTTGCTAGGATATTTTTTCAAAGCTGGTGACATTTTGTTTTCTCCTTTAGAATGTACCAAACATTACAACCAAATAAATCTTTCATATTCTATCTCTATATCCTTGTACCAAAACCACTTTGCCATTTTGAGAGTCGGTTAGTAAGAAACCAAGCCGCCCTTGGCGGCATGGCTAAACTAACCAAACCCAATACAAAACCGCTTCCGCTAACCAAATACCAAAACGCTTCCGCTCGAAATTTTACATAGTATCAGAGTAGTGTTCTGATCCTTGAACAATCTGCTCGTCAAAAAAAATCCAAATAAATATCCAAGCACAGCAGCAAAAGAATCAACAAAAACAGTGAAACGAAGATTGTCAACATGACGACTTTCTTTGGGATGTCGCTTGGAGCATTTGTGTTCTGGCAATCAATGGATAAAGTTCATGTTTGGATCTCTCTTCACCAGGACGAAAGGAAAGAGAGCATGGAGAAGTGTGTAGAAAATAAAAGATGAAAAAAGGTGATTTAAAAAAAACCAAGGAGGGAGGCAATGACGGGCAAAAGCAAGATGGAGAAAATCGAAGACCAAGAAAAAGAAAAGTCGGGTTCAAATCTACGAGCCCGCAAGAAGAAAAAGTCGGGCTCCTTGAGCCCGCGAGAAAAAAAAAGTGAGTTCTTTGAACTCACAAGAAAAAGAAAAGTCGGGTTTATTTTAAACTCGCAAAAAAAAGGTCGGGTTTGTTGAGCCCGCGAGAAGAAAAAGTCGGGTTCCTTTGAGCCCACGAGAAGAAAAGTCGAGTTCTTTGAACTCGCGAGAAGAAAAGTCGAGTTCTTTGAATTCGCAAAAGGAAAAGTCGGGTTTTTAAAACCCGCGAGAAGAAAAAGTCGGGTTCCTTGAACTTGTAAAAACTAGAAAAGTCGAGCTTATTGAACTCGCAAGAAGACAAGTCGGGTTCTTTGAACTCGCAAGAAGAAAAGTCGGGTCCTTCGCACTCGCAAGAAGAAAAGTCGGGTTATTTGAGCCTGCAAGAGAAAGAAAAGTCGGGTTAATTGAGCTCGCAAGAAAAAGAAAAATCGGGTTATTTGAACCCGCAAGAAAAGTAAACACTCCAACTTGAGGGGGAGTGTTCGAAAGAGAAAAAATATTACTTAGCAAGTTGGTCGTTCGTAACCTTCACGCTCCAACTTGAGGGGGAGTATTGGAGATTATGACCACTTGACTAGTCAAAGTAATAATTGTAGTCAAAGTCTTCCTTGCATCATGCCCCAAGACTAGCTCTTTGTATTATGCCCATGATTAGCTCCCGTTGTCTTGTGCCCAAAGTTTAGCTCATTCCTCATTTTATGTATTTCTTTCATGTATTTATAGGAGATTGTTTTCTCCTTTATGTACCAAACATTACAATCAAATAAATATTTCATATTCTATCTCTATATCCTTGTACCAAAACCAATTTGCCATTTTGAGAGTCGGTTATTAAGAAACCAAGCCGCCCTTGGCGGCAGGGCTAAACTAACCAAACCCAATACAAAACCGCTTCCGCTAACCAAATACCATAACGCTTCCGCTCGAAATTTTACATTCTTAGCAACTCAACTACATGCAATACTGACATGTGATCAAGGATAACAATTCCAATAACATATGAACTAGTAGAACCAAGAGCATCCATAACAATAAGCCCTTCACAAACCTCCACATCTCAGTGCCTACTGCCACATCAGATTTCAAACATGTTTCAAAAAACTCATTTTTCCAACAAAAACAAAACATCCACAAACACTAGTTAGAAATATTAAATATATAGGTATGTTATATTACAAATAATTCTTTTGTGAGAGAGGAGATCCCCACCCTCGATCCGCATTCCTAGCTTTCTTCCACAGTGGCCCCTCGTCCACCACCCCAAGTCTGAAAAATTCGGACCACGCCATCTCACAACCGATGTAAATGCCCTAATGGCATAGCTAATTCTACATTAGAAGTTGGTTGTAATAAAAAATGCAAAACCTAATAACATAAGTATAGTGAGGCTAGTTGCATACAAAGACTATGATTTTTTTAAGGATCAATGATTTCTTAATGACACATCTTCAGTTATGAGTGCCCCGCCCCAAGTGTTTTTTTATAAACAGTTACTGTCATTGATGACCGACTAAAACAGAAATCTAACATATATTGAATGCAAAAATCCGACCTGCCGGATTCGAACCAGCGACCTAAGGATATCAGTGAGGTGATGCCTACTACAGTCCTCCGCTCTACCAACTGAGCTAAGGTCGGTTTTGTTTACATGAAAGAAAACAAATATTTATTTCCATGGAATGCAATATTCGAATAACTAAAATCTGTTTAGATGCATGGCACACATTCCCATATCTCGGTTGCATTATTCCATTGTTTCCAATTTCATTAAAAAAATTAATTAGCTAAAAGGACATAACAATCCAATGTTAAAATGACAAGCAAATGGTTTGAAAATATGGTTTTGTCATTTGAATGAGTTTTATATGATCACTACCAAAAAAATATAGTCATCATGTTAAACCAATAACAGGATGTGCTAGAGTTAGTTGAGCTACAAGAAGGTCAAGTAAGGAACAAACTGTATGACAACATTGTTGAAATCACAATCACTATTTGTTGTATCCCCTGGGTAGTTGCTATTTCCATTAACTATCAAAGGCGGATATATATCGAAGCAAGTAACCTCTGCCTAAACATAACCAAGTTTGTCAAGTAATGCAGTAAGATGTAAACGGAATAAAAGTTCTTGGATTTGTGAGTTAAAATTTTTCCTCAATACCTTTCGTTTGGTTCCAGGAAGATATGACGGTTAATGAGCGACGTCGTTCATTTTGGAGTATAATTTTTCCTTGCTTCCGTCTATGTATGGATGATGAAACCGCTCGCACCCACACCAACTTAGTTCAAAGTGGGGTGATTTAAAGAACTAGGCACTACTGATTAACGACCTATACAATGAGGTATTGAGGTAATGAATGGCGAAGGTGAGCCAAACGAAGACAAGGCTATTAAAGTGGCTAAAATAGAGTTCAAACATAGGTACGGTCAATACTTTAGACATGTTTCGGCTTGGCAAATTTTGATGTCCAACCATGACAAATATTGAAGTGATTTATGTATTTGACTTAATTATGTATGTGTTTCCTTTAATTGGAATTAAGTATGTTAATCTTTCTAACTTAAATTAAATTTTAAAATGCATGTGTAATTTACTTTTAACATAAAGAAAAGTGTTAGGGTATCTTCTACCACCATACCCTCCATTCTAATGGTTTCAACAAATGCATTGAACCATCAAAACCCTTCATAAATGACGTGACATTTGGCCATCAACTGTTGGGAGATATAACAGGTTTCGCTACTACTGCTTCAATTTCAATTCTCCATGTTCAATACCAAAGACAATTCGATGTTGAGTTCAAAGTTGATACATATGAATAAACTTGGTACCGAAGACCATTTTTATCAATGATCTTCATTCAATACCCAATATTAGTTTTATGCAACTTTTTAGCAAATTTCAGTTCTGAAAAAACTTTCAATTCAGCTTAATGGCAATCAAGGGATTTGCCACATGGTGCTCACAAAGGGCGCTGCCCCTGGACCCTCATTGTCCAATGATACTCACCCCTTGAACTAGTGTCTTAACGCTCTATTCCCGAGTTAACTTAGGAGAAGAAAAGAAAGGAAATGAAAGGAAGGGAAAAATAATGTGTGTTCCTGAGTTTTTATTAAAGGAGTGAAATGGAGGGAAAGATGAAATGTGTGTTCTAGAGTTATTTTATGGAAGGAAAGGAAAAGAGAAGAAAAATAGACGAAAACTAAGCTATATTTGATCCTTTCAAATTGGGAGGAAATGAAAGGAAATTAAGTAAACTGGGGAACACAGCACAAGTGCTTGGAATTACAAGATTCCCAAGTTAATATGCACTCTACAAAACATATTTTTAACCCATATAGAAAAGTAAAGCCGAAACAGACTTCTACCATAGCCAAACAACTTATCAACTTATTATGACTTGTTTTTTCCACAAAATACAAAATAGGTTGATGACACAATTTACCATTAAACCATGTGTAATGGTGGATGAGATTTAGTAGGTGAAATGAACATTTTTTGACACTTAGCAATGTGAGGCCACTTGGTGAGTGAAAGATGCTTGAAATGGGCAATGGGTGTAATGGTGAGTGAAATTTGATAGGTGAAATGGGATGAATATATAATGGTATTAAATTTGAATTAAAAAGAAAAAAAAATGAAGTGTCATTCAATGATTGGCTCATCCAACTTTTAACTCACGCGAAATATTTCGCGCAGCTCACCTTCACGCCCATTTCACTTGGTGGGGGGCGATGTTCCCATGTGAATGGGGCGTCAATTTCCTCGTTTAACGCCCCTTCGGCGAATGATTACACGCGGTTTTAGAAGAATATTGATATTGATGTACATGGTCCATAATCAAAATTTGGTTTTGTTTGGGCGGAGAGAGAGAGAGAGTAGAGATCAATTATCAAATACGACCAAACAAATCTCGATCCTTTAAAACCCTTTCCACTCGATGACTACTTCCTGATAACACATTCTCAAAATATCCCACTTTCCATCCAATTTTCTATCAATTTTCAACCAAACCCAATCCAATCCAATCCTCATTTCTTTAACCCTTTTTGACCCATTGAATCTTGCAACCCATTTAATTCAATTTAATTTAATTAATTAATGTGATCTGAAATTACAATTGTTTGGGTAGATGGAGATCGATAAAGCTATTAGAGATAGCGATGATCGGAGGCTCAAGACTAAGTACAACAACGCCATTTATGTTATTCAAAGAGCTCTTGCCCTCTACGAGTATGTTCCTTTTTCATTTTTTTTTAAATTTTATATTACAGATTTTTACTTTGTATGGGTGTGTTAATGTTTCTTCAACTGCTTTTGGGTTGGGCCCATTTCCCTTTTTTTTATTCAACTGATTTTGTTACTTGCGATGTGGGTTTATAATTTGTAACAAATATATATATTGCCATCGAGTTATTAAAATTGCAGGTCAACAGTATCCCTACATATGGTTTGTTCTATATTACTATGTTATATGATGTCTCTTGTTGGCTGTGGAGATTTGTGTTAAATTGGTACATATTAATGGAGTTTGTATTATAGCAGTTTGTTAACTGTAGTGAAGAATTTTAGGATTTGAGGTTTTTCTGTCGAAAAAGATTCCCCGTCTAGGTTACCTATGATAATGATGGTGATCATCAATGCCATATTTCTAATCGTTTTTCGTTATTTGTTGATAGATGGTTGAGATTGAAAATGAGCATGCTTTAGTTACTTAAAACTGTCCTTCAAAAATTACGCCTAATGATTACATTTTATCCCCATGGTTTTGTAGAATTCTATATGATGATGTTACTGTCGAATTGTTAGGTTACGTTTGATAATTTTCTTGTTTTTCTTCTTTTTTTAACGGGTTCTTAGCGTTTTGGAACTTAAATACGTCGGATCTTCTTTTCATCAAGTCTTTTTTTTTTTTATCAATTTAGTGGCTTTCATGTGAACTTTTGTTATACGGATATCTCTAGCTAGGTAATAGATATGTATTTGTATTGAAACTTGAAAGCAGGAAAATGGTACTATTTGATGGAATGTATAACATCACATGGTGTTATGATATCTATATTATAACTTATAAGAGTAATGCTATATACTCCGACTTCCTGCTCCTAATTTATCCTCCTAACAAGAATATGATGACATGCGTGTGTCCACCCTCTTTTCTCTCTCATCTCCTCTCATCATTTTCCATTTATCGTAATCACTTTTTTTGGAGGATTATTAGGCACATATCATTTTTTATAATACCACATGACACAATTAACATTACCATGCAATCATGCATTAAACATATTACATTTGTATGCATTAAGTTGAGATATGAGACTCAGGGTTCACTTGATGTAATTTTCCCTTATCAGTATCGAAGAGGTGGCATTCAGCTTTAATGGAGGAAAGGATTCAACTGTAAGTATTTATGCTCATGTGAAACCGTAATAGGTAATTTGTTCTCTCAGTAAATTCTACTGATGAGCACTTCTTGTAGGTGTTGTTGCACTTGCTTAGAGCAGGATACTTTTTGCATCAAGTGGAACATGGACATTCAAACGGGGGTCTATCTGATGGTGAATTTACATTTCCAATAAGGACTATATATTTTGAAACCCCTTCTGTCTTCCCTGAAATCAATTCGTTCACTTACGAAACAGCTGCTAGGTAGGATATCAGTTTCTTTCTTATATTGCTTAGCTTATTCTACTTTTGCCTGATATAGCTTTTAATGGAATACTACTAACCCCTTCCCTAATAAGGACAAAACAAGAGAATTTAGTGGACCAAAATCATTGCTATTGATATCATGTTATCCAGGAAGCACATAAGTGTTTGGTGTTTTTGAAAATTCTATAATTTGATTGAAACATTGCCAAATGAGGAAATGTTGCATCTATTTCAGAACACCTTAACAAAGAAGGTTGCATTTGCTTTCAACCCCTAGCATCTAATTAAGCATTAACATTACGTTGTTCTTGATGTTCCAGTTACGGTGTGAAGTTAGATATCATTCGAGAAGATTTTAAGTCTGGTTTGGAGGCTCTTTTAAAGGCAAAACCAACCAGAGCTATTTTTCTTGGTGTTCGAATTGGTGACCCCACTGCTGTAAGCAAATTTCTGTTAAGTTAGAATTGTAGAACACTGAGATTCTAATTGTCAATTATCATATGTTAACAAAAGAGTGGTTAAAATTGTCAATATTTTTGCAGGTTGGTCAAGAACAATTCTCTCCAAGTTCCCCTGGATGGCCACCTTTCATGAGAGTGAATCCGATCTTGGATTGGTCATACAGGTGTGCTCATATGCTTGCTTTCATTTGAAGGCCAAAATCTAATTTTGATATTAGTACTTTCCCTTTTTTCATATCACCATTAAAATGCTCTGATTTTCATAAAATTATCCATCAGGGATGTCTGGGCTTTTCTTTTGACATGCAAGGTTCAGTACTGTGGTCTTTATGATCAAGGGTAAGTTTAATTATGATTCGCAGTTTCTGTTTTTTTTTTTTTTTTTCATTAAGGGATTTAGGTATTTGGTTATTGGTCAAAAACGCTCATTTAATAAGTCAAAAGCTGGATTCTTTTGGATGGAGGAAGTACTTAGTGATAACTCATGCCTCATGATATCCATGTTCATATGTGTTGGCCACTTATGCAATCATTGTAACCTTTTCCATTGTTACAGATACACATCAATTGGAAGCATCCATGACACAGTTCCAAATGCATTACTATCTATTAAAGATTCTGCAGTTGGAAAACAAAAATTCCGACCTGCGTATATGCTTTCTGATGGAAGATCGGAGAGAGCAGGTAGATCAAGAAAGTTATCTGCGGTTGCCGCCAGCAACGGCCTGAAATGTGTGGAACCTCATCAGGGCAGCATCTACACAGCCTCCATTGTAGCCGTGGGTGATGAAATTCTGTAAGTTCTTTGTTCTACTTTAAAAACCCATTTAAAAGACTATTTTGGTCAGCTTTACACGTGATTTAATAGTATAACAAAGTGAAATTGTACTGTTTTGATATGCCTTCATTTATGTTCTCTTATTTGTTGCATAGCTCAGCTTTGGATTTATTGAGGATCAAGTGGGACCTTCATTGTGTAAAAAGCTTCATTCAATAGGTTGGTTGGTCTCGCAAATGGCTACTGTACGGAGTGAGGTAAATCGTTATGCATTTGAAATATACTTGGATTTGCTTTAGTCTCCGGGAAACAAAATATAATACCAAAACTATGATGGAAGCATCAAACTTATTTCATATAGTTTTGTTAAGTAAACGATACCTTTTCTCTTCATTTCAAAATATAATGCACATATAAGATTGGGTTGTAACAAAACGTTATCAAATATTGATTAAATAGTTCAATATAATAAAACCACACAATGAGCACATGTAAATTACACAAAATCATGGTCTTTTTAAAAATTAAACTCATTCTTGTTAGCTAGTCGAGGCACATGACATTTAGAAACAAAGAAAGTAACATGTTTATTGACCCTACATTTGTCATATGGTTATTCCTTGCAGGTAGATTCTGTCGCTGAAGAAGTCGAAAGGAGAAAGTCCATGAGTGATCTGGTTTGTCATCATAGATTGTGCTTCCAAGACATATTTTTGTTTTATATAAATCTGGCTAATGAAACGGGTCAAATGGTTAAAGGTCACCGAAGTGAATTTATGAAGTATAAAACCTCCTAAGTTACTTTTTTTTTTATAGATTATCATTGAAATATAATTTTGGTAATCAGATCTGAAAGAGCAACTATTTACCAAAAACAAAATCACCAACAAAAAATGTTTCCTGTCAATTCAACCAAATCAGGCCGTTTTGACTCGTAAAAAAAAAATAACCTGTCTGACTTGTCCTTACGCTCCCCTCAGAATAGTCTCTTTGCAAATGCAAGGAAATACTGTATGCAAAGAGTTCCCTTGGTGTAAAGGGAGGACCTCTTTTATGTTATTCACTTGGCAATTGTCGATACAGGTGTTCATATATGGAGGGGTTGGCCCGTTACATACAGATGTTACCGTTGGTGGAGTTGCCAAAGCATTTGGCGTTCGCTTGGTATTTTTTATGTTTTGCTGCAATGTTTTCATTTGGTCATTCGACTCATTCTGTAACTATCACTAGGCATGGGGAAATTTAGGTTTTACTAGGGCTATGCATCCATAAATTTATCAATATATGTTTATGGCTTTGTGTAATTACAGGCTCCAGATGAAGAATACGAAGAATATCTTAGCCAACTGTTTGGTGATAAGTGCACTGGCAACCGCAACGAGGTAACTAAATGCCAAACTTAGTAACGTACTAACATTACAGAAAATTGACCAAAATAACCCTGCTTAAATAGAATTTTCTTTATAAAAAACGACAAATTTATTCTTGGTCTATAATATGTATCTTTATCAATTTTCAGATGGCCCAGCTGCCCGAAGGCATTACAGAACTGCTAGAACATGAGAAGCTTCCTGTTCCACTGGTATGTGTTTTATGTAGTTTTAAAAGTATGTTTCGGTTGCATTGTGTAGCTGATAAAAAAAACTAATGTACTATTTTTTATGTAGTTTTAGTTTTGTTGATGAGTAGTTTCTATAATCGTCACTTTGTCTGATTGTCTTTGTAGATCAAGTGTCATAATGTGATTGTGCTCACTGCAACAAATGTTGATGAGTTAGACCGACAATGGGATGCTTTGATCGATTTAAGGTCTACTAATCTGCTAGCACCAACAGGACCGTTTGTATCAAAGCATTTGACGACCTCACTTTCAGATGTATGTAGTTGTCTATCTATCGCTTATTTGATTAAGCACCACCTTCGTTGATCTGTCTAAATAGGCGTAATTCCTATCTTACCCTTTGATTTATTGATACTCATCTGAGCAAAACTTACAATTTACCATTTAGGTCAGACTTGCTTGCAATTTCTGAATTGATTTGACTTGTTAAAGTTGTAAAGAAAACATTAGGAACTATGTTGGTTTGACCTAAGAAGTCGGGTTGTTATCTAATCTCCAATCTTTTTATATTTCGATTGAACTGCAGTTAGAAGTTGCCCAGCCTCTATCCAAGATTGCTATTGGATTTCCTGATATCTACACTGGTACAAATGCAATTCTATTCAGTTACGACAGTTGATCTTTATCTTTAGTCTTCCTAACTTTTTGTCTTGATATTTCTGTAAATAAAATCAAGGGTGCTATCGTAAATCTAGAGCTGGGCCTCTCATCATAACTCTCGAAGGGAAGGTAATGGGTTGTTTGGTATTAAATAGCTCTGAAAAATCCAATAGAGTTATCTCTAAGGTACTCGTTTAACTGGTTTGCAGGATCAAGTAACAGTAGAAGCAGCCATGGAAGCACTTTCCAAGAAGTTACCATCTGGTGTCAAACAAATATCAGTTTGAGGGTTCATTTCTCATCATCATATTCTGCTTCATGACTGCACTTTAATCCATGTGTTGAGATGATGACATGATTCAGGAAGATTTTTTTTCTATGTCAAGTTCAGAAGATTGGGAATTAGAAATTCCATGTAAATGGAATGAAAAGGGGTGTAGGGACCAACTGACTTTTGTTATCAGGATGTATATACAGATAACAAAACTATTTGCATCATTGAAGAGCAATTGGTTATTGGAGGGTATCTCATTTACTTTTTGTTTTCAACTTCATATGTTTGTTCTGGTTATCTTTAACTTCATGTCTCAGTGTTTCAAACCTAAATAGCATATGTTGTCCAATTTAAAGAATCCCTTTTAACATTTGAGTAAAGGATTTTGCAATTCCATCATAATTTTGCGGAAGATTGGTCACCAACGTGTTATCCTCCGACTGAATGGCAGCTAATCTTACCTTATAATCCAGTTTCAAAAATTGCTTAATTTATATAATCATTGTCGTTGGTGTTATCAGCTATCCGAGTCACTTGCATTGCTAATTCCGTCAGCATAACACAATTATTCTCATCAATTCTAGAATTCGCTGTTTATCACTTAGTTTTGTGTAGTTGCATTTATCTACCAATGCCGTGTAGAGCAATCCTAACGGATCAGATCTGTTATTTTACTTTCTTGTTGTGTTCCTTGTGATAGTGATTTTAAACGAAGAGGATTAAGAGCTCTAATACCACCAGTGTGAATTACAACTCTGTAAGAGCTAAATTAGCAATATCAGATCTTGAAGTGTTTAGGGTTGACAAAATCAATATTGCAAAGAGAATTGAAGGGAGCAGAGGCGGAGTTAGGGAGGGGGGGGGGGGGGGGGGGGGGGGGGACTGAGGGGTATCAAGCCCCCCCCCCCCCCACGGCCCAAATTTGTTAAGTTTTTAAGGTAAAAATTCGATAAAATTGTATCAAGCCCCCCTGTTTTTAATGTTTTTAAGGTTAAAATTCAATAAAATTGTATCAAGCCCCCCTTAACGCTCACTCCAATAATCTAACCCCCCTTATCATAAAATCCTGGCTCCGCCTCTGGAAGGGAGAGTCATTTGGTGAAGGAAACACTTATTCAAAAGTATGTCTCGGTAGCAACCTCTTCGCTATCTAGTTGACTTAGCAAGTGTTTCAACTAACAACCTAACTGCTCAACACCTTCTAGTGGCTCAATAATACCGAAAAACACATCAGTGTTGGTTATATGGACCATCAAGAGTGTTGTAATGTAAGTTGATTTCCCCCATAAACGCTATGTTTGAATTGAAACATGGTTTTATGAACATGTCAGTTAAGATGTAATCTAATTACAAAGGTCAGTAAAGACATGAATCGAAATAATAACTACTACTTTCCATCATTGAAAAAAACCAAAACCCAACATTTTCTTGCACTACCTAAAAGGAGACTGGTGTTTGGGTCATTGGGTGGAGACAAGCAAGGCAGGAGCCATAAAGCTGAGGTGGAAGCTAATGCGACAGGAGTTCCACCCGAAAGGAAGCAATAGCGGGAAGGCCATCCATAATTAGGGCGGAACGCAGGAAGACCATCTCCCAATTTATCATGGACTTTTGGCTTTAGAAGATCATTGGTATTTTAACTTTTAAGTTTAAAGGTGTACATTAGATAAAAGTGAGTACTTATTCTGTATATTAAACATATCCTATAATGTGTAACAGTATCTAAAAGTAATTAATTCTTTATAAGAAATGGACAGTAAAATGTGAAGATAAAAATGTAACAGTACCAAATTGATAGCAAGTAAATAATTCAAAACATCAGCGTAGATAAAATTTTGTTCAAAGAGTACATATAACATATAGGCTTCTCATCAAAACACTGAAAAATAAGAAATTCTAAATGTTTCACAGCAAGAAAATATAAAAATAGGGCAAACAGACAGACACAAACATTTGACCCAGCAATCAAAAGCTTGTAACGGTTCCTAAGTATGTTCTCAAGTGTTGTCCACCATATGGCTTTAGAAAAACAACATGCCAAGTGAAAGCGTGATTATTCTCCATGCGCCGATAAAGGGACAAAGAATCATTCTCGTGAAACTGTTACATTCAAGCCTTGGGCTTGAGCTCCTTGACAGTCTCCCAGGTGAAGTCTGCATCATCACGACCAAAGTGCCCATAAGCAGCAGTCTTCTGGTACCTCTTGTTGCCACCCCTCTTGAGGTCAAGATTGATAGCCATCATCCCTGGCCTGAAGTCAAAGTTCTCCTTGATAAGGACAAGGATGTCCTTATCAGGGATTGTTCCAGTCTTGTATGTGTCCACGAAAACAGAGAGTGGCTCAGCCACACCAATAGCGTAAGACACCTGAACAATGCACCTGCGTGCAAGTCCTGATGCCACAATACTCTTGGCTGCTTGCCTAACAATGTAAGCACCACTCCTGTCCACCTTAGTTGGATCTTTCCCAGAGAAAGCACCTCCACCGTGAGCTCCCCATCCACCGTAGGTGTCAATGATAATCTTCCTTCCGGTCAAACCCGCATCACCATGTGGGCCACCAATCACAAACCGACCCGATGGGTTCAAGTGGAAGATGGTGTTCTCGTCAAGGTACTGAGCTGGGATCACAGGCTTGATCACATGCTCCTTAAGATCAGCAGCAATTTGGTCGTTGGTCACAGTCTCGTCATGTTGAGTGGAGATAAGAACGGTGTGAACCCTAATAGGGACCATGGCACCGTTGTCATTACGGTACTCAACAGTCACTTGGGTCTTTCCGTCTGGTCTAAGCCACGCACAAGTGTTGTTCTTTCTCACTTCAGTAAGCTTAGCACCAAGCTTAGTAGCAAGGACATGGGTAAGCGGCATAAGCTCAGGCGTCTCATCAGTAGCATAACCAAACATGTGACCTTGGTCACCAGCACCAATTTCCTCCGGTTTCTTAGTAAGATGTCCGTGCACACCTTGCGCAATATCAGGGCTCTGTTGCTCAATATTAACCAAGACCTTGCAGTGATCAGCATCAAGACCAACATCAGCAGACGTAAACCCGATTTCCCTGCACGTATCACGGACTATCTTCTCATAGTCCACAGTAGCTTTAGTAGTAATCTCACCAAAAACCATGACCATGTTGGTCTTGGTGCAAGTCTCACATGCAACCTTGCTGTCAGGATCTTGTTCTAAGCAAGCATCAAGGATGGCATCTGAGACTTGGTCACAGAGCTTGTCTGGGTGTCCTTCGTTGACGGACTCGGATGTGAATAGGAAGGTCTCCATCTCTTAACTAAAACAACAAATAAAAATAGGTTTTAGTAAGTCTACTATACAATAAACTAATTAAAGATTTAAAGCCCTAACAAAATAAAAAAAGGTAAATCCCTAAAAGATTACACAGAACATAGTATGAATGTGAATGACAATGTTACAGATACCTTAAGTACACTATAGCCTAAAACAATGGAATCTAAAACTTTAGGTCCACTAGCAATGGGAATCAATTCACAAATCTAAAGGATTTCCACAGATTCGGGATAAGGAATATTATAATATTACAAATACCTCATCAAAGCAATATTTTAAATACCTAATGGAATATGATAATATATTACATGGATCCAAAGTAGTTCTAATCTAACTTATTAGCTCTAATTAGGCACTAACGACAAGATCTGTCACCTAGCAGTTAAAGAATCACGTATTTTCCTACAGAAATATCTCAGATCCAATGCCGACACAGTTACGAGTGACAAATTGTATACATTTAAAGTTTTAATACAACAGATCGAATAATAATATAACATAAGTCAGATCTAAAAATTAAAAGGGAGAAAGTAAAGAGATGACAAGTAAATAATAGAATGAGACAGATCTAAGAAAGGTAGAAATAGGAAAATAGGTTAGGGAAGAAACAAGTGGTTGGTACCTTATGAATGATACGAATGAGAGAAAAATATTATTATGAGGGAGATGCAGAAATATTGATGTGGAGAGAGTGTGAGACGATTTGGTAACAAGTAAGGGGGTGTGGATTTATAGGAAAGGAGAGAGGGGTGGAACTTGTACAGCCAGAAACCACCAACTCTTTTGATGTGGACCCCTCACCAACCCTGTTTCTTTCTGTGGGTCCCCGCTCACCAACCCTATCCACCAACGCGCAACGTTTTTACCTTCCAACATTTTACGCGTTGCCTAAGGGGACCATGTACTTAACATGAAGCATCCAAGGAGCACCGGTAACGAACTAATTGCAGTCTGTCAATTGGACCATCACTCGTGAACCCTACTCATTGACAACACCACCCGTGAAGCATCCATGGAGTTTCTGGTTCCCTCCTTCCTCTGCATCTCTGGCTCTCCTCTACAACCGTGACTGCAAACGTGAGACAAACCACAGAAACTCTTCACGGGACTACCAGAATCTCACTATACGTGACCACGCCGACGGTAAACCTGTATTGGTAGTGGAGTACCAGCGCCATTCACTGGTTGCCACCCCCCCCCCCCCCCCCAAGAGCTTTTACTTCTATTGGATTTGATTACGGATCTAGAAAAAAAATTAATGAAAAATTAGTGAACATAATAATGATAATTTACGAAAGAAATTCCCTTAAAATAATTCCTGAATTCACCACTGATTCTAGCAACCCTTCATCAATCTTAAATTTTAAAGTAATAATGGAAATAAATAATTTCAACTATTGACTATTGGCCAATAACAGTCCCAACTATGAAAATCACCAATATTGGTCCCAACTTTCGACATATTGGAAACCAACGGACCCAAACTAACGGAGGCTAACTCCGTTAGTGTGATGCTGACGTGGCATGCCATGTAGGATCATTTTGCCACGTCAGCATCACACTAACGAAGTTAGCCTCCGTTAGTTTGGGTCCGTTGGTTGTCCCTACTTTCACATCAATTGTTTTTCGACCTAACAAATATAAAAGATTCATGCTAACTCCTTTTTCTATGTTATAACACAAACAAATTCCACTTCTTTTGACAATACACATGACTCACATACATAAATCAATATTAAATAAGATGCTACGACAAACCTCTTTTGGCTTTCTTTATAACGGCAATGGTAAATTATAAGAAACAAGACCTAGCAAGGCGTTAGGAAAAGATACAATTCATTGGAAGTCAGAATTAAACTTACATCAATCGTTCACATTAGGGAACAAAACTACTATATTTTTTAGAGTTAATAGTCAAAATCGTCCCTGAGGTTTGGTCACTTTTGCCACTTCAGTCCAAAACCCAAACCTTTTACATCTGGGTCCTTCAGTTTTATTTTTCTTGCCAAATTCGTCCCTGACAAGGTTTGGATTTTGGACTGAAGTGGCAAAAGTGACCAAACCTCAGGGACGAATTTAGCAAAACCCAAACCTTTTCAAGGACGAATTTGGCAAAAAAAAAAAAAAACTGAAGGACCCAGATGTAAAAGGTTTGGGTTTTGGACTGAAGTGGCAAACGTGACCAAACCTCATGGACGATTTTGGCTATTAACTCTAAAAAATATGGTAGTTTTGTTCCGTAATGTGGAACGATTGATGTAAGTTTAATTCTGACTTCCAATGAATTGTATCTTTTCCTAACACCTTGCTAGGTCTTGTTTCTTATAATTTACCATTGCCGTTATAAAGAAAGCCAAAAGAGGTTTGTCGTAGCATCTTATTTAATATTGATTTATGTATGTGAGTCATGTGTATTGTCAAAAGAAGTGGAATTTGTTTGTGTTATAACATAGAAAAAGGAGTTAGCATGAATCTTTTATATTTGTTAGGTCGAAAAACAATTGATGTGAAAGTAGGTACAACCAACGGGTAGTCAAACGTATATTTTAGTAGGAATGGGTTGTTTTTAAGTTACTCCCTCCATCCCATTTTAGATATCATGAGTCTATAAATACACATATTAACAAATCTTTGTTTGTATGTTGTAAAATGACAATAATATCCTCAAGTTATTATTTCAAATCTTTGATTGTCTTTTATTGGTAAAATTGCTTAAAAATAGACATTTAAAATGAGACGGAGGGAGTACAATTTTTTATTGTTTTGAAAGCTTACTCATCTTGTATTAATAATTTTCTACTCTATATTGTTTTAAAATTTTACTTATCTAGTTATGTGTATGTTTCTATTGCCAGATCGTTTAAACTAGTGGCAAACTCAAAAAGTTTTTCATAAGAAGCGGAAATTTGTGGAGGTCGTTTGTCTATCGCTGTATAATAATTATTTTTGTTCTGATTTTGGTATGATCGGGTTGGGTCATAGGGATGGCAATGGGTTGGGTCCGGCTGAGTATTGGTAATCCCAACCACATACCTGGTTGAAAAACCGTATCTCATACCCCCAATACCCGTTAGGTACATGTCGGACAATTACCTATCATATATTGTGCATACCCATATGTGTCGATAATACCCATTGAGATTTTCATATACATCTTTTTCTTATTGTTCTAATTTCTATATGATTGTATATTCATAATAACTACAATAAGTTGATCACTAAAAGTTTAAAATATCTAAAATATATAATTATAATGATAATATAAATTTCAAAAGAAAATTCATATTCGTAAAAGCGAATGTAAATTATATCATCAAATTATATAGAGTAAATAGCTAAAATCGTCCCTGAGGTTTTCCCACATTTACTAGATTCATCCAAAAATGTTTTTTTTTCTTACTAGAACCACTGAGGTTTCTTAAAAGTTGTTAAATCCATCCAATATACAAACTGAGTTAAAAGTTAACTATTTAAGAAGGGCACTATGGTACTTTTACACCCCTTATGTAAAAAACCAAATGTTTGTTCTCATTTAATCAGAAGATATGCATCAGACCTTACGTTTTCTTCTTCTTCTTATGTAAACCCTAATAACATAAACATTCAAACACCAACTAAAACCTGACATCAACTTTCGATCCACAGTCAAACATAATAAGTTTAAGAACTTTGTCAGGGTTCAACATAGAAAATAAATTGGTGGGTGACGTCATATCATTCATGTTAGAAATAACATCAATTGATTCCTTTAAGGTATTATCTTGATTTTTGCTACCATCATGTATAACTCCCACTTCTGACTTCTTCAATAACTCTTTTCATTGTCCCTGCATTTTTTTTATAATAAACAATCACGAAACAAAAAAATGGATTAATTTTGTACTTAATGCAAACAAGAAATAAAAAAATAGAAAGGGGGAACCACAATTGCAGAGAACCATGGTTGAATGCTTCAAATTAGGGCTGGGTGATTGTGCTTTTTTTTTGTAACATGAACTCAATTGGGGTCCTCTATAGTGTTAAAAAAAGGGGGGAAAACAAAGAGAATGGCAAAAATGCCCTCATTTATATCAAGAGAATTACTATACTGCCCCTCCTATGCATGTGTAGTCTAATTAAAAGAGAAAGAGAATGTTTGGTGGAGATAAGGGGTGTAAAAGTACTATAGTGCCCTTCTAAAATCATTAACTTTTAACTCAGTTTGTATATTGGATGGATTTAACAATTTTTAGGAAACCTTAGTGGTTCTAGTGAGAAAAAAAACATTTTTAGATGAATCTAGCAAATGTGAGAAAACCTCATGGACGATTTTGGCTATTTACTCAATTATATATCT
The DNA here is from genome assembly GCA_032199755.1 of Ambrosia artemisiifolia. Classification (NCBI taxonomy): domain Eukaryota; kingdom Viridiplantae; phylum Streptophyta; class Magnoliopsida; order Asterales; family Asteraceae; genus Ambrosia; species Ambrosia artemisiifolia. The sequence goes on from CM063517.1 coordinate 6,741,717, forward strand.
CAAAATAAAAAGTTTATTTAAGTTTATTTTCCAAGTAATAAAATTATTATAGTGAAACATTATTAAATATGGTTTAAAGGGACTAAAAACAAATAAAGATTATTATTATTACTGTTATTGTTATTATTGTGTGCGTGTTGAGGGGTGGGGGATTATGTATTGGGTATGTGATTATGGTATTTGGCTATATAGTTTCGAGTAAATGGGTAGTGTATCATTTAATCTCATATCTAATCCATACTCGCGAAGTATATTTTTTTAATCCCATGCCATATAATATACTAAAATTGTCTATTCATGCAAACAATGTTTTAAATATAAAGTTCATTACCTGCATAATTTTATAAAACCGAATCCATATTCCCTAAAACAATACTTTTAACAATCAGATGTGTGATTTACTTAATCACTTACCTAAGGTTGGAATTCGGACGACAAAGGGATCTGGTGGAGAGGAAGGCTGATTGGTATTGGGTTTGGGCACTGTTTGTCGCTACTCATTGTTCTTTTTCTTTGCAAGTACAGTTGTTTTTAATAAGGTTTAAACCTTTGAAATCATATGCTAAGGATAACGGGTAAAGGGTTAGTGGTTATTAGGCTAATAAGGTTGACAACATTTTTGGTGTAAGTCACAATGGTCTTGACATTTGAATACTGGTATTTATATAAGTTATACTGATAATTAGTGTTCACATTATATTTATATTAAAAATTTATAACTGTTTAGGTATCTAAATTTCATAAGGGTTGTTTAAAGACGTGACTGCAAATTTTTATGGGAGGCGCCTGCTGTATTCCCATATCTATAATACTAGATAAAAATAAATTTTAGAGCAGTTAACACCCCCCCCCCCCTACGGGCTACGATTGTCCCGAGCTGAAACATAGCAATCAACACATATATTTGTGAGAACACATGATGACTCTTTTATCAAACGAAAAACTTAACCAATAATTACAATATCCCTACATATGTATTTATATATAAAAACTATCGTTGCTAAACAATTTATCCTAATTGAACTCATATTATTAGACCAAACAACTAGATAAACATTTAGAGTGGTAATTCTTGTGGCTTGTTGGGTTTTGTGGAAAGCTAGGAATGATCTTATATTTTCGGGTAAGCGTCTTCACATTGATGCCATTTTCGGGGAGATTCAGGCTTTGACGTTTCTTTGGATCAAGCAGCGATTGAATCAACCTAGGCTGACTTGGGAGAACTGGGGAGGTGTAATTTATCGAATCTTTGTATGTAATATGTAGGGTGTTTGTTTTGGATGTTTAGTTGGTTTACCTAGTATCTCACTAGTAGTAACTGATTTTTTGGTGGAATAAAAGTGTTTTTTTTTTCCGATAAAAAACAAAAAGATAAACATATTAAAATAAATCAAGACTCGTCCATTAGGTCTTTTAAACTTCTTTAGTCAACTCGGTTGCACCACTTGCCGTTCAAAAAAAAAAGTCAACTTGCAACTTTAACCCTTTCCTCTCAAAATATCAAGATTAAACCACTCTAACTTCAAAACAAAATATGATCCACAAATTGATTCAGATTTGAAATTACCAAATCAAGATCTAACAATTGTGTTTTAGATAGATCAAATGAGTTCATCTTGTCTTAATTACCGGGAAAAAAACTTGAATAATGTGATGTTGCCGATGGTTACATCCAAATTTGGAGTTATGTGAACTTAAATTATCGAACTTTCCAATGAGAAATGTTTTTAATATCCTAATTGAGTTATTGACGGTGATTTAGAGACCACATATAATGTGTTTGTTTAAGGTATGACTTAGTTGGCCCTTAACTCATATTGGTTACAAGGTATTAGTGATCAAGGTTATACCATAAAGACTATATATGATTAAGTATATTGCTTGTTTTCTTAGAATCTGTACTTGAGATTGTATCCATTATCTTTTTGTTCGATGCTTTTTAAACCCCTATTACTTATTAGTTTAACTTGATTTTACAATTCAAGAGTTCAAAGTAGCAACGCCAAGAATATTATTATTTTCTTATAAGAAGAAAACTATAGACAATAAAATATCATTAGGGTGAAGGACTGAAAGTAGAAAAATGTTAGAACTAAAAAGAGAACATGTGAAGTAGTGGGTGGGGTGTTTGTATGCACATGGAAGATCATGAGACAACATTCAATTTTCTGTTTGGTTGGCCATGTGGTTCCACTTGTTTTATGCTCTTCACATCAGATCTATTGCCAAAATAATATTTTATATATACACACATAGTAGTAAGGTGTTTGCGCGTTGTGACATGAACACAAGACATTCGTAATGTTTTCATAACCGGAGGATATATCTAACCAGACAGTTTAAAGGTTCGCTTAAATCGTAATTTTGTCATTAGCTTTACACATATCAATTAAATGATAAATTGACATAAAAACTATCAAGTACGCATTAAAATTATTGTTGCATCTCAATAAACGTAAACAAAAATATGAAAATAGCAATAATAAACATAAAAATTTAAAATAAAATTCCAGTTGTTAACCACTTAACAACTTGCAAGCCTTACACGCTTCAATTCTCGCCTCTAGATTTTCCGACAACCATTCTTCTATCGGGAATCACAATGCCAACTTTATACATATATTATATAAAACCTAATTTTATAAATCAATTAATAATCACATATTAATTTAGAGGCAGAAGCGTGTAAAACAATAAACCGAATTCTACCCCTCAATAATCCAATTACATTCGTTTAAACAATTAATATATAATCCAACCATATAGGGGTTTTAATTAGGATTATAACTTTGATGAATAAATGAAGATAAGATACCTTGAATCAACGAACGTCTCGCTCGTTGACATGATCACGAAACACACCCAAAATCCCGAATCAACTATCGAACATATCAGTGGCTCCAGAGACCAACAGTGATGGCTCGCGGCGGTCAGTGATGACGCTTGGAACCAACTCGTACCCAACGCAAAGAGTTTCTCAACAATATCCATTAGTCATTACATCTAACGCTCCTAAATAAAATTTAAATGTACTTCTCTTAATACCGTGAAACACAAAACAATTCAGAAATCAAATCTACTTTCAAAATTAAACTTCTTTTCAATATTAATAGCAACAAAATCTTAGCCGAAACTGAATGGTCAGCTGTGCAAGAAACCATTCTCAGACTTTATACTAGCGTCTTGCTAGTATAATTGTATATACATATTGGTAATGAAAATTACTGTTAAAAAAAATCATTCTCCAACTACACGGATCTACTTAATATGAATTCCCAATTCTCCATGACATTGTGTGGGTCCTTGTAGCTTCTTTTATAGCCATTAGAGCTACAACTACATCCATTAATTTAATAAAGATTTAAAAGGTCGTATGTTGGAGTGGCACCTTCTTACTTTCCTTTCCTTATAGGAGGTGGAGAGTTCGAGTCTGCCGGCACCAAAATGCTGCTGGTGGGCTGGGTTTTACCGCAGTGGGTCTTCAGGTGACGGGTTTCCCCGGAAACTGGTGTGAAATTATTGGTAGACCAGGGTTACTCTCGGAGTACTCCTTTATCCAGTTGATACTTCATAAGTGATCGGAATTGATTTGTTTTTTTTTTTTTTTAGAAAGGTTTAGATCAATGGAAATCCTTGTACAACCCTACCCTATTGGTCCCAAGTTCGAATCCCTACCCACACACCGGTGTCCTCCTTGCCTAAGCTCAAACCGTCACGGGGAATTTTTTTGTGGTGTGCATGAATCGAACCTGTGACCTCCCCCCAGGATGGGAACCCCTAAGGGAAAACCCACCCCACCTCAAACCAGCTGAGCTGGAGATCATTGGCCGGAATTGATTTGTTGACCGTTAAAAAAATAAAGATTTAAAAGCATTTATGTAGATTTATGGTTGTTCCCCTAAATCAAGATTGTTAACTCTTCAAAAACGGCTGATTAATGTTTTTAATTTTATTGGCTTTTTAGACTTCAAACAAACTTAGTTGCAAAAGTAGTTAAGGCTACAGTATGGTAATATGAAAATGGGTTGTGGAGTCATTTCATGTCAGCCCATCATACCGTGACAAGCGTGGAGCAGGACATGAGGCACACTTCGTAGAAATTTCTACTGGCGTGAGGCAACACTTGACGGTGGACATGACGGTCATTCATTGGCCAATTAATTTAAAAGTTTTGACCGTTTCAAAACAGTAGGTGAAACCGTATATTTTTATTATATTCTATTTATTACCACATTAAATTTAGTTTTACCTATAAACCACCTTTACCCCATCGTTTACAAAATCATTAACAAAACCGTCACCTTCACCGTCCCCGATTACACCCTTTTCAAAGATGACACGTTGGACCGAAGAAGAAGAGATCGCCATTTGCACGGCGTGGATCGAAAACTCGAAATAAGAACCACCCTCCACATCGAGGGCCCATTTGGCCCCACGTGCTATGTGAGTTCAAAAAGTTGGTCGGTGGTTCAAACCGAACCACCGACTCACTAAACCGAAAGTGGACCGACCTCCAAAACAAATGTCGACGTTTTGAGACGGTAAACCTAACAATATTGCGTCACAACTCAAAATAAGAACCACCCTCCACGTCGAGGGCCCATTTGGCCCCATGTGCTATGTGAGTTCAAAAAGTTGGTCGGTGGTTCAAACCGAACCAACGACTCACTAAACCGAAAGTGGACCGACCTTCAAAACAAATGTCGACGTTTTGAGACGGTAAACCTAACAATATTGCGTCACCCCCCCCCCCCCCACCCGAATACAAGGCGATTGAACTCACCAAAATCGAGTACGAGTTGGGTGGCCACGGTAAGTCTTCTCATGTATCGGCGTGGCAACTAAATTAAAATCTTTATATATAGAACATGAAGCAATACCTACATAAATAGATTGAAAACCAGAATGCCCAAATTTCGAAACAAATGAAGTTAAGCCGCCGTAAACCATATTTTTAATTTGTTGAATCAAAAGTCACAATGAAAAGTACATATTTTGAATTAAGCAAAAAAAACTCCTAAACTATCCAAGAAGGCAGAGGCAAGGGATCAATTAGATGGTGTTTGGGATTTGCTTATTTAACTTTAAAAGTGTTTTTGATCATAAGTGTTTATTGACTTATTACTTTTTGAAAGTTAATTTTTAAAAAAGTGTTTGGATTAACTTTTGTGGTGGAAAAAGTCAATAATTTGTTTTTTAAAAACTATTTGGTTTAGTTTATTAGTATAAAATAACTAAAAGTCAAAAGTCAGAATTTTCTGACTTCTTAAAAACAACCTTTTCACCTTTATTAAAAAGGCAAAAACCAAAAGTGCTTGTGGTTTACACAAACAGTTTATTGACTTATTGGCTTTTGAAAGAAGCCAATAAGTTGTTTTGTAACTCAATCCTAAACACCTTCTTAATATAATACGAAAACAATACGTAACCCTAATATGTTCTTAATAAAAGGTTAGTGAATCAAACATCAAACAATTATAAACCTGATCCGTTAATCAAAGATTGAAAACAATCATACATTGATTAACCCTAATGTATTCTTTAATAGTACAATCGGTTTAAGAAACTTGATAATCAAAATATTTGAATGTTGTAAATTGATTAAAAGGAAGGAATGACACTGAATGAGGAATGTTGAAGTAAAACATATTAGATTGCATTAAGCGGCTACCTCTAAATCAATCAACGTTAAATATGTTTGATTTACTTGAAAGAGACATCTGAATCATGCAGCAAACATCTTACCCATTAAGTTTCAAAATGATACTGAATGAAAATTTTACCCCTTTACATGTTTTTGTAACCCTCATCTGATCACTTACGCACCACCTCCTCGACCCACGACTTCTTTCACCACCACAACATAGACGTACTCTTACTGGTTCAGAGACTCTTATCCAATCTAACATTTTACTTCAAACACTTATTAAGATAGAGATTATCAAACATCCCCTATGTAAACTTAGAAGTTTAAATACCGTAAAGAATGAGAAATGGAAAAAAGGTGCCAGAGGTGGAGTCTAAATACTTATAACCAAAAAAGTAGCCTTTCCATCCACCAAACCAACCCTAACTTTATTTATCATTCCACATTTTCACATACCGAAGCTTATATTAATTAAAAGTAACTAGTTGTATAAAATCACGCGCGTTGCGCGTTTTACAATCGAGATTTAGATGAGGTGTTGATCAATCAATGAATTATACAATCGAGATTCCATTTTGGTTATCTACACATAAGGTAACACATAAAATTTGTAAATAAAATAATATATAGTTACTATTCATTTAAAATAAAATAATATATATAAATAAAATAATATATAGTTACTATTCATTTGAGAGTTACTATTCATTTAGTTTAACTATTAACTAGTTTTACTCTCCGCGCGCGTTGCCGCGCGTTCACTGTCATTATTATCTTGGTTTATTAGTGTACCAATGCGACAATGTTAGCCTAAGCGATCACAAAAAAATATGGAAAAATGTTTGCCTCAAATCAGGTCTCGAAACTAAGACATCTGTTTAGGGAAAGATACCTCAAACCACTACACTACCAACCCAATTTGTGTTTTATTCCCAACCCAATTATTTTTAACATAAAATAATGATGTGGGAAAAATATTAAATGATGTTGTAAAAGAAAAAAGAAACAAAATGATTGAGCCTCGAATCGAACTCACAACCTCACTCTTAGGAAAGTGAACCTCAAACCACTAAACCACCGATCAATATTGTATTTTAATATGAAACCAAATATATTTAATATTAAATGATGTTGCAAAAAAAGGAAAAATGATGTAGCCAAGAATTGAACTCACAACCTCACTCTTAAAAAAGTGAACTTCATACCACTACACTACAAAACAATCTTGTATTTTAATATGAAACTAACTATATTTAATATTAAATGATGTAAAAAAAAGAAAGAAAATGATCTTGCCTAGAATGGAACTCACAACCTCCTTCCTAAGTAAGTGAATCTCAAACCACAACATCACTAATCAATTTTGTAATTTACTATGAAACTTACCATATTTATTATCAAATAAAAAAAGGGAAAAAATGGCTACTATTCATCTCAAGTCTTCAATTATATATATATAATAGTATATAATAATAATATATTTGTAAACAATTTATTACACTTTAGATAAAAAATCTTATATAGACCAATCACATATTATTTTTTATCTCTCGTCTTATCATTTGTTTGATTCATATAAAGTTTGTTTCTAATATATCCTAATACTAATTTTTACAATACTTTTATGCTTATTAGACCAGACTAGTGTCTCAGGCTTGAAACAATAGACTGTACGTTCTCATACGATATTATAATGATACATGCTAGAATTCTAGTTCTAATTTGTGTAAATACGTACTTTTTGTTTATTTATTTATTTTAGTCATCGGTTGTTGGAATATAATGTTTGGTTGTTTAGAACTTTAGATGGTGTTGACTTAAATCATAGATAGTCATAATTGTGTTGAATCGAATTCTTGGATTGTTACTATGTCATAAGGTCATATTGACCGTGCAAATGATATTACTATGTCATAATTTCAAAATTAATTTAATAATAATCCTGGGTGATGCCATGATGGACTGATGGGTGACGACTCCATAAGATCATGTGTAGTGGGGGGCTTTATATATAAAGCCCCCCATCCTGATTGGTCCACGTGGCTGCTGAGTCAGCATGGAGAGAGAAACTGAAAAAGGGGTGTAGTGGTGGGGCTTTATATATGGAGCCCCTGAATCTGATTGGTCCACCTGGATTTTATTTTTTTTATTCTTTTAACTCAAAATAATTAAAATAAAAAGTAAATAAATATAAAAAAATTACAAATAATATTAAAAAACACACAATTAATATTAAAAAAAAAGTTACAACTAAAATTAAAAAAAATTACAAATAATCTTAAAAAACACACAACTAATATTAAAAAAAAATACACACCTCCTAAATTACTTATTTAAACATTACATATTCCTAAATTACTTAATTAAACACATAATATAATCCTAAAAGTCTCAGTCCTCGAGTGTGTAGTACTCGGGGGATAGGGAACGTGAACTGTCCCGTCCATCGGACCTCGCATCCGATGGGAAGTAGTAGTACTCACGAGGAGGGGTTGGCATGCTCCAGAGGCGCTCCTGCTCCTCAATTTCCCTGAGGGCTTCCAAGTCCTCAGGAGTTGGGTCCCCATATTCACGAGGTGGGGTGGTCTGGTGGTGGTGGGTGGGGGTATTCTGGGGGGTGGGGGTAGGTTGGTGGTAGGGGGTGGGGGTATTCTGGGGGGTGGGCATAGGGTGGTGGTAGGGGGTAGTCTGGTTGGTGGGGATAGGTTGCTGGTAGGGGGTAGGAGGAGGAGGGGTGAAGGTTGGTGGTGCCGACAACATCAGTTGGTCCAATTGATAAGTAGCCATGGTATAATCCGCGGCCCAAGCCCATTCTTCATCCGTCCAGGGATCATCCTTCCAGGGATCATCGACTTCAGGATGAGTTGGTGGTGCCGCAGCAGGAGGAGGAGGGGGATTTAGCCAATGTTGTGGAGGAGGAGGAGGAGGAAGAGGAGGTTGTGGAGGAGGATGAGTTGGTAGTCTCCGGGACGGGCCCCGTCCCCGGACCCGTCGAGCGTACTGCCGGACATTAGAAGGTCCGGCAGCTCCTACTTGAAAACCGCCAGTGTTATTCACTGTGTTTAGGATGAGGAAAGGATGAGGAAGAGGGAAGAGGTGTGATTGATATTTGGGAGGAGGGGGGTATTTATAGTGGGAGAAATATGACCGTTTGTGGGGAAAACGTTTGAATTTCAAAATTTGAAATTCAAACGTTTGGGGGGAAAATTTGAATTTCAAACGGTTTGAACTGTAACCGTTTAAAATTCAAATGTTTGAATATAATTTTTTTATATAATCTATTTTTTTTATTAATTTTAATAAATATTATTTTTTTATATAATTTATTTTTTTATTATTATTTTATTAAATCTAAATAATTTTCTATTAAAATTATTATTATTAATATTGTTATGTTTATTATTATTATTATTATTATTATTATTATTAAAAAAAATAGAGGTTGACCGGACCAAGTGCCACGTGGCAGGAGGGGATTGGATGGAACAAAATTCACCCGGCGTTATATACATAAAGCCCCCCCCCCCCCTTTTTGCCTCTATAGCGCCCCACGGTTTCAGTGTGGGGGGCGCTATGTTTAAAAAAAAGTTGGGTGGCGCCCCACTACGGGTGGTCTAATATTTTATTTTGTGCCTTTTAATTTACAAATAATACCTTGGGCCGTACCTTATTAGGCCGAGAAACAAAGCAGGCCAGACCTGCAGGTAGAGTGGACCAGCCCAGGGCGGTGCTGCCATCCGGGTTGGATCCCTCTTGACCCGCGTAGGTTTTCTACTTTTCTTAAACGAGAGATTTTTAATTTTTTGTTTACTTTATGGAATTTTATCTTTAGTCCCTAACCCTCAATATGACAAAAATAAAAAACTCGAACCTAACGGGTATATCCCGAACCCAAAACATTTGTTACGGGCATACACGAAATCTGACAGGTATGGGATTTGAAAAAAAAAAAAAACTAAAAAGTAAAGAAAATTGCTGGCATGGTACATGTAGGGGATTAGGTAATACCAGACCCGATTACCCATTTATCCGAACTATATACCCAGAAACTTTTAAGTTTTATATTGATTTCCACTTTATATATGTAGTAATGACTCGTATTAGTAGCTTAATTATTTGAAAAATAAACTTTTCTTATTTAATATATATATTTTAACGATATTATATACATTTATGTGCTATGAAATACGAAATTATTTTTTGAGATTAATACTAAAATATGTTTTCATTTTTAACTATTTCATATATTATTACGTTGATAATGATATGTATGTTATTTATCAAAACTTTATATATTGTATAGATTTGTAACATAAAGTTACATAAGAAAGAAAAACACACACATGAAAATCCCAATGAGTATTTGTTATAACACAGGATACTCGATACCTGCAGTTATGCCCGCTACCCGACGGGTAAATACTTGATAGGCTAAGGCACAAGTATGAGACAAGATTTTCAACTGTGCAAGGGATTGAGATTATCCATATCCGACTTGTTGCCTCCCTAAACCTTATTAAATTGTTAATGTTGCTGCAAGTTTCACATGTTACAGGAGAAAACCACAAATAATGATCATCACCATACTTTAAGTAGTAGTAGTGGTGGTGGTGGCAATGGAAGTATTATTATTATTATTATTATTATTATTATTATTATTATTATTATTATTATTATTATTATTATTATTATTATTATTTAAGAATTACAACTCTAGTAATTTTAGAATAACTTTAGAATAACGAAATAGTCACATACGTGAAAAGAAATGGATACTTAAAAAAATCTTAGTTTTAAATGAAAAAGGTAAAAAGTAGGTTAAGTTTATAAATTCTAATGATACGAGTGTATAAAACAAACACACAAAATTACTTTTACGTAGGGGTGTAAACGAGCCGAGCAGAGCCTGAGCTTGACTAGGCTCGATCTCGACTCGTTATGCTCTTTTGAGGCTCGAGCTCGGCTCGAAAGTAAAATTTAAAAGTTCGAGCTCGGCTCTACTAGGCTTGAGGTAATTAAAAAATAATTTTGAAACAACCTAAAAGCTCAGCCCGAGCTCGCCTCAATAGCTTAAACTAGCAAAGGCTCGGCTCAAGCTCGGCTCACCAATATTATTAATTAAAACTGAGCATGTTTAAAGGACAAAATCGCATATATAAAAAAAATATAACATTTTTATGGGCTCGTTTAGGCTCGCGAGCCTAAACGAGCTTTGTATATAAGGCTCGAGCTCAGGCTTGATAACTAAACGAGTCATATTTCAAGCCCGACCTCGGGCTCGGGCTCGTTAAGACTTAGCTCGTTCGAGCTTTTTACCAAACCGACCCCGAGTAAATGCCGCTACGTGTCATTTATACCCCTACTTTTACGTTTTTTTATAACTACAAAAATAAATATATGTAGAAAACGTTATAACAAATTGGTTTTGCCAAATAGGTAGAGCCAGCCAGCCCAATCATTAGTTCTGGGCCATAACTAATAACTAATTTAAAGTCCAAGAATCGTTACGTTAGGCCTCTTTTAGTTAAACGCTATAACAAATTTTATATTGTACTTCACAAAATGTGATACTTTTTAGCGAAGTTTCAACTCAGAGGGTGTTTGGGTAAACTTTTTTAGAGCTATGACTTTTCACAAAAAGTTATTAGTTTTGAAAAGTTACACTTTTCTTACTTTTCAAAAACTCATTTACCATGTTAGATTATCCGTTGTGGAGGCGCGAGCGAACAGAGTTTTAGCACCTGTGGTGACCCCTAGCCACAACAGCCTGACGCGAACCCGGTGCGAGCGAGTACAAGCGATGGTGGTCGCGTGGGTTAACGAGAGAAAGTGTCCTTTGGTCGCGCCGATGCTCACCTCTAGCCACAACGGGGTCAAGTGATCGGGTTACTTGAGAGTCAAGTTGATGGCTCGCGTCTGGTCGCTCGCGCCTCCACAACGGATAGTCTTATGAAAACTCATAAGTAGAAGTTAAAAGTCACTTTCCTAAACACTTCATTTAACTTAATACCTTTTTAGAAAAAAATAATAAGTTATAAGTAGGTAAAGATAAGGAGAGCCAAATATGCTCTCAAATCAACAATTTAGAGATAAAAGTATGATAATATCTTTATAGCATTGACTTTGCAAATAGGTTTTTCAGACTTTTGTCGTACAAAATTCTTAATTACGTATCAGCCCAAAATTGAAAATTACGTATCAACCCAAAATTAAAATTTTCAACACCACAATATTTTTACATAGTTTTTTATCTATGGAAATTGTTATAGCCGGAGAAAGTAACCATTCAATGACACATGGATTAACATATATTAACTCAATCAAAGAACAAAATAAAATGTACGTAGTGTTCCTATTATTTGATCAACCTTCTGTTATTAAATGTGATTTAAGATAGTGGTATCAGGATGGGTGTAAAGTGCTTGTGAGATAAGTCATGACTCATGACCAAGAACAAAGTCTCTGAGTTTATTATGGTTAAAGGACAATATCGCGGAGTTAATTAGGGTATATTACCCATTTGTTACCTTAAACCATTAAACTTTAAACCATGATTAGAAGTTAAATACCTTTAATTAATAAAGAATTTGCGTACGACATGTATTGGGTACCTAACTTAGGGGTGTGCATTGGCTAGTTTGAGTTGATTTTCGGTTCTAAGTCTCTAACCGAACAAAATATAAAATTTTCGGTTATAAGATAATATGGTTATAAGATAATATGAATCAGTCGATTTCTAGGTAGCCAGTTAATGAGATAATGTCATATGGAAGTATAATTTGGTTAACCGCATACGAAACTTAAAATTTTAGGTCTTGAGTTTTTGTTTAATTACTTATTGGTGTACATTTAGAGGGCCTGCAATAATGTAACCTAATAACGAATAGTTGAATACTAAGAGGCTTCTAGCTTAGAAGTATTAAGAAGTGTAGTAAATGTTAGGGGTGTGCAAAGTCATTTTGGTTTTAGAATATTACATAACCATAACCATAACCAATGGTAATTGTCAGTTAAACATGGTTCGGTTAACCGCCAATTTCGGTCATGCTTAGTAAATTGTCCAATTTTCCCCCAACTTAAAATGTTTCGATTATGGTGTTCCAAATTTGGTCATACATGGAAATATGTATGGTTCGTGTCGAAAACATAATTGAAAAAAGCTGTTGAAAAATGAAGAACAAAATCTACAGATTTACAAAATATAAAAACGAATTACAAGGTTTGTTATTATAAACACAATATATGATTTATAAAAGAAACAATAACAATTAAGACTTCTTTAACAAGATTATCAAGTAAAAACCAACATTTCAAATTATCAGAAAATAAAAAATAATGTTTATCAACTTGAATTGTATGTTTTAAAATTTTGGTTCGATTTCGGTTAATTCAGTTCTAGAAAATTGCTTTACTATTACCATAACCAATGGCTCGGTTATGGGGATGCACTTAACCATTATTGGTTGCTTTTCAGTTAACAGTTTTGTCAAAATTATATATAGATATATATAATTTTATACTTTCAATTTTATCATAATATAAGTATTTTTGTTTTTTTATATTTTGTTAAAGTCATGCATTTATTTCTGGGTTAACGCTGTGTTCCCGAGTTAACTAAACAGAGGAAAAGAAAAGAAGGGAAGGAAAATCCTTTCCCTTCTTTTCTTTTCTTTTCCTCTATTTTTTTCCTTTCTTTTCATCTCATTTCCTCCCAATTTGGAAGGATCAAATATACATTAGTTTTCCTCTCTTTTCCTTTCATTTCCTCCCATAAAAAAACTCTGGAACACACATTTCATCTTTCCCTCCTTTAAACAAAACTCAGGAACACATATTTCTTCCCTCTTTTCTTTCCTTTCCTTTCCTTTCCCCTCTTAAGTGAGCTCAGGAACACAGCGTAAGAGTTGTGCAGGTGGGCTGAACGTAATAAGATTAAAGGCTGAGCCCAATAGTAGATAATTGGAGTCCAAGAAGTGAGCCTAACTTAGCTGATGGTTTAGGCCTGTTCGAGAGGGAAAGCCCAGTTGCTCGTGTGTTTCTTTAAGAGAAGCTCTTGGCCATTGGTTTTGTACACGGTGGCAATCCGGATCAAGGATTCTGATCTAATGGTGGAGAAAGCATGAGATTGTGCTTTCTCAACATTAGCCCTCTATAAAAGGGTTGCTCGATTACTGTGTTAGGGTTAACACCCTGGTCATTTGTCTCGTATACTTTGCTCTGTATTTCACCTTTTAGTCCAGACGATTCAGTCATAAGATTGTTAGGGTTTGAGTTCATCTTTGACATCTTGTCATAGATCTTGTGTTCTCGTGTAATCCTTTGTTTTAGGTCTTGAGTATGATTGTTTGAGTCCTGTGTCTGGTTCAGAATAGGTGTTAGGTTTTTCTTTGTAACCTTAAGAGTCTTTGTAAGTATTTGATTGTAATAAAAGTTTTGAGTATTTCTTGAGTTGATACCATGAATTTTGACAAGTTTGGTTTCCAAATACGATTTGGTTTTAGCACACCTAAAGATGTTCATTTTTAAGTGGGTTGAAGGTTCTAGTTTGATAATGAACATTAATGTGGATTTAGAAATAAGTTTAGATGTTAGTCTAAGTTAAGTTAAATGCTAGAAAAATATATCTAATAACAAATATTCAAACAAAACTCATTCAATCCAAACAATAAAACAATAACCCGTTAACAAAAATTCAAACAAAAATATTATATATTCAATAATCAATATGGTGACAATATCATCTATACATATAATAAAAGAAAGCATTTTAATGACATGACACTCAAAGAGGCATTCTCCTCATTTAGTGTGCCATGTGTCATCCCATGTGGCATTGAGATATTTTAGGGAAAAAATAATTTAAAAACAAAATTAGATTTTTCTCTCTTATGTTTCCTCCCATAATTTTTAAACGTTAATATCTTTTATATACGAGATTTTTTAAAGAAAAAAATTACACCAAATTAACGAGTGTTTTATTATCTTTCCAACGAGTACCATAGTGCTATATAAAAAACGGAGAAAAAAAACGACTATTTTTTGTTGGGTTTTGTTAAAACAGGAAAAAAACACAAAGCGTTCAGGTAAATCATTAATCATGTATAGGCAAGTCACTAATTATGTTCAAATCAGTAAATATGAATTCTATTTTCAACATGCGTTAGCATTGGAGTAATACATTGTTTTAGGTTAGATATCTATATATATAATAAAAGAAAGCAATTTTAATGACATGACACTTAAAGAGACATTCTTCTCCTTGAGTGTGCCATGTGGCAAATTAAAAAAAACAATTAATAATATAAAACCAAATCCACTAAAATTAAATTGAGTTATTTTAAGATAAAAGAATTTAAAAATAAATTTAAAATTTTCTCTCTTATGTTTCCTCCCATAATTTTTAAACGTTAATATTTTTTATGTACTAGATTTTTTTAAAGAAAAAAATTATATTTTTTATGTACTAGATTTTTTTAAAGAAAAAAATTACACCAAATTAACGAGCGTTTTATTATCTTTCCAACGAGTACCATAGTGCTATATAAAAAACGGAGAAAAAAATGACTATTTTTTGTGGGGTTTCGTTCATATAGGAAAAAAAACACAAAGTGTTCAGGTTATTCATTAATCATGTTTTTCTTTTAAACTAGGTTCTTATATACGATGTTGAAATTCAGCCCAATCGCCATGCTTTCATTGGAATTTTACTCTTCTAAAGATGCATTGATATACTTCATCAAGAGAAGCTAGGAGAAAAAATCGCGCAACACTGCAACACATGGTGTCACCTTATAACAAGGTTATTTTTTTTATTTGTTTAATTACAAGAGTAATAATTATTACTATTAGTATTAGTATGATTAGAATTGTTATATTTTTCAACCCCGGGACGCTCCCGGTATATATATAATAAACCAAAGTCATTTTAATGACATGACATTCAAAGAGACCATTTTCCCCTTAAGTGTGCCATGTGTCATCACATGTGGCAAAGACTTTATTTTAGGAAAATAATAATTTAAAAACAAAATTAAATTTTTCTCTTTAATGTTTACTCCTATAACTTTTAAACGTTAATATCTTTTATATACGAGATTTTTTAAAGAAAAAATTACACCAAATTAACGAGTGTTTTATTATCTTTCTAACGAGTACCATAGTGTAATATAAAAAACGGAGAAAAAACGACTATTTTTTGTGTGGTTTTGTTCATACAGGAAAAAAACACAAAGCGTTCAGGTTATTCATTAATCATGTATAGGCAAATTATTAATTATGTTCAAACCAGTAAATATGAATTTTATTTACAACATGTGTTAGCATTGGAGTTGTACATTGTTTTAGGTTAGCTTTTAATATTAGAGTTATACATTGTTTAAGGTTATGCACTAACATTGGAGATACGTTGTTAATTGTTTTAGGTTAAGTGTTACCCGAAGCTTTCCTACATGTAACTGTAAAGCGCATCATTCTATTTCATCTGTAAAATTGATATCATATTAGATTTCTCAACCCCGGGACGTTCCCGGGGTATAATCTAGTAAGTTATAATCCGACAAAACATGTTTTTGTTATTTCATATTTTATCCCATATTCATCTTCAATAACCGGTTCCTTCACGTTTTCTCCATCAACAAAAATAACTGATGGATCCTTTTTATTCATGCTCGAAATCTCGATGCTTCCATATACAATAAAACAAAGCAAAATTACAAGCATGATAAAATATAATTATCAAACATCATAAACATAAGATTATTAATATTAGCCACATGAAAAGCATAGAGTTGAATAATGTAGATAAACAACAATCATATAATTATTGTTAAGTATCAAAGTCTTCAAGGTGCATGTACGTATAACTTATAACAATAATATGACATACTTGCTACAAATCATCATTTGAACTGCATTAGGCTACCATCGATGTTAAAACAAAGCATATAAAGAGTAATGACTTATGATTCTATGGTTGGCATACAAAGAGCAGTAAATTTTTTTAATGAAAAAAAAAACCCTATGGACGCAATTAAAACGTATATCATTTCAAGATTCAAGTGATGTGAAATTGATTTATAATATGAATGATCAAGTGAACATCATAACGATCATATGAAATTGTACAGAACCAATCTTTAATCTTTAATCAACTATATAAAAATACTAAATTGACAAAGTCATAAGAGAATTATTCTACATAACACATTTGCTAAATTACACTATAACGCTAGCATTTATTGCTCAATATAGGTTAAAATAGTTTTAATTTTAACCGTCGTTGTCTATGACACAAAGGCCATTTGTAAACAAATCAACATGACAATTTTCCCGTTAAATTAGGAGCGAGATGTCCTTATAATACTTCAATATTTTTCAAGTTATAATAAAATATTCCTTGGCACGATATTAACAAAACAAAATCCCCGTTGACATTTCTCTTTTCAAATTTGCTGTCGAGTTGAATTTTTGAAACTTCCGTTACACCTAACTTTTGATAATTTGGTATACTTCTTTTATCCACTTATAAAGGGAGATATCATCTTATAACTTAGTTTTTTTTCCTTCTAGAACAAGTCTAAACAATTATTTTTTTAAATTGATGATTCTTATATTTAAAATTTTGAAGTCATCAGTCATCACACACACATACATATGCGGTTCACTCAAAAAATTATCAAACATGTTCATATATTTTTTAAGTTTGTATCATCTATGTACATATGTTTAGATTACATTACCTACATACTTTATATGCATAAACGACAATCAATTAATATGTTTATGTTTTTTTCCCTGAAATTTCCGAAAAAATGAGCGATAAACAGTAATTATTACATTTATAACGTTTTAATTTTAATTTTTAGAACTGAAAAAATGAATTGTTATATTAGAACTAGGGATGAAAATTTTCTAGGTATCGGTACCCTTTTTATTGATTTCGGTATTTAATAACGGTATCGGTACTTTTTCAATAAATATGGTATGGGTATCGAATTTAGATATTGAATGAATATTTGCTCTCTCTCTCTCTCTCTCTATATATATATATATATATATATATAATCGTATTACGATACTTGTATCAATTTTACTTATTTGGTACCCATACTGTATTGGTATTCATACCAGTTTTACCTATTTGGTGTACAAGTGCTCAAAAAAATCTCAAAATCAAGTGGTGTCACACCCTCAAAATCCACTTGCGGAGTTTTACCGCGAGGCGCATGACAAACCAGGATCCAAGTCAACGATCACAATAAACAAATCTAAATGAACATATGCAATTTCAAAAACATAGTTTAAAATCCCCAAATACAGCGGAAGCTTATTCTCAAAACATGCATAACCGAAACCCTAATGAACAATTACTCAGATCTCATCAACATGCTATCATCATCAATCTGTAACTACCTTAATATCATGTTAACAATCCTTCTTGAATCACAAAAACCCTATCTTTTAATTATAAACACACATACAACATGCATAATAGCTAGAATCCAATTAACAACGATCTTTAACGAATTTCAGAAGACACATACGTTTATAAACAGGTCTGGACCATTAGGGATTGAGTAAAAACATTATTAAAGGTTGCATGAATGAAAACCACACCTTAGGTTTATGATAGATTGATGTAATAGGCTTGAAATCGTGTGTTTTGATCCAAAATCGTGTTCCAGAGGTTGTGTGTGTGTTGGGGCGAGTTGTGGGACGACTAGGGTTGTTATAATGAAGTTTAGGAGGTCAAGTGTGACAACCGTCACCCTTATCTTTTAGCAAATTGTCAATTATAGCCCTTCATGTGTTCAAACATTATATTTTAGTCCATGTAAGTTTGTCGTTTTCGAAATTAATAAAATGATCAAATTTACGAAGTTTATCAATTGTATTTATTCTAGATCATATCTTCATTTTAATCAAATGCACGTGTTGAAACGTTATTCGGCAAAGATTCAAGTTTTATAAAACTTTAAAAACTTATTGGTTAAGGTAGTTAACTTGGTTAAGTTTTATAAAGGAAAAGTAATTGATTTATAATAAAACTAACTAGGTTAAAGATTGAGGGACTAAACTTGCCAAGGATTCAAAGTTTTAAAAAAATAACAAAAATCAGTTTTCCCTCATTGTCCCGTCGATCTCCATTTCCGGCCACCGAGATCGCCGCCGGCGAGTCTCCGGCGGGTCTCAAAACCGATTTTAATGCATCTTTTGAATACCTAGACGTTTCTCCATCGTTTATAATCAATTTCTAGTCTTTATTGAGCATTTAATCCAGTTTTAATCATACAATAATCGAGTTAATGATAAGTAACCGTCAAGCTTTAAAAACACATTAAGAACCCACATTATAATCGACTATAATATCAATTGGTAAGTGCAAATCGTTTCTGCACTCTTACAGATCATAAACCCACATAAAAACGCATCCAAATCATGACCAGAAGGCCCTATAATCGCGAATCTAAGTTCAACCCTAGTCTCCTCGTTTGCTACCTCAATCGGGTTAGTAAGTATGTTTTCTTGGTGCCGTTTTAATCCTTATCTGATTCCGATCAAAAGCCCTTTATCACAGGTCGTTAATCGAGTCTTGATCGGGTTAATTGAATTTGGGGTTAGGGTTAGGGTTCTTGAGTGAATTGGGGAAGAAGATGACATAATTAGTTTTATTTTAAATGTATTGATTTTCTAAATTAAATCAACAAAGCCTTTCTGGTGTAGTGGTTTCTGTTTGGGTGTGTTAAGCAAGGGGCTCAGGTTCGAGTCCCTCAACCCACGAGTTCTTTGTGTTTTTTTTTTTTTGGAAATCTAATATTATTTATTGATGATTTATATATATTCTTATAAAATTTAAAAATATTCATAATAAATTCATTTTTGCTTCAAAAATTATGAAAATTTAGACATAACATCTTGACACCATAAATAAAATTATCACATAAAAATTTTCTGGAAAATAAATTGTTTTCATATTTTTATTAATTTAAATAGTTTTAATCATTAATAATTGATTAAAAATTCATCTTTAAAGATTTAAATCCCAAATTTTCTGGAAAATTATTTTTAAGGATCATGAACCTAAATAAAAATTATTGGTTCATAAAACATTTATTTTTATTAATTTTCCTATTTTTAGTCATTTAAATATGATTTAAACTCATTAAATTTATTTTAAATACAAATAAATTGAGGAAAATTATGGAAAAATTATTTTCACTGTTATACATCAGAAAATAATTATTTTTCATAAAAATATCATTTTTGGATCATATCTTGTATTTTTAGTTTATTTATATTTAATTAGATATAATTAAATTATTTAGTTAAATGTAAATTATTAAACTATGATTTGTGGATATTTTTCTATAAAATAGAAAATATTCTTAGGGGTGGAAACATAATATTATATTTTCTTTGTCACGTATTAATCTTAAATCATGATATACTGTATTTAACATTTTATTAAATTCAAGATATAATAAAACTTCATCTTCCCTACATAAGCTTAGCAAACCCTAATGCCTTAGACCCTAGATACTTTAGACTCTTAGACTTTTCCTCATTAGTATTCTTACACATTATAGGTTGAATTCTTCGGAATTCCCAAGTTTATCTTGTGACGAGTTTTATTTGGATTTATCGCGCTTAGCAAAACTGTGAGTATATCTTTCCCCTTTTCATGTTTTACTATTTTGGGGTGATTCATGTACCATTATTACTATTAAACTATGTATACTTTGAAACGTAATGTGCCTTATGTGATGCTTATGTGATTTGTGTGAATTGAAACGTAATCAAAATCATTAACCGAAGGGCCGAGCATAACAATGAGTAGTACTACGATTTACATCCCTTGTGTGATTATGGTTTCATTTGATCCTTGGTCATTGTTATGTGAAACTTGAAACTTGAAACTTTTGGGGTGATACTTGATACTTGAAACTATTAGGGTTGGTTTTGATGCACTCATTCTACTAATTACATAATAGCAATCATCATGGCACAGATATTACAAACGATTCTTGAACTAAAACAGGGTATGCTCACCAATACATTTTTGTATTGACAAAACTATTTTGTACATGTTTCAGGTTATTTTGAGATGCATTCCTTAAGCTTTCGGATTTATTTTTAGATTTTGATTCATTGTATTTCAGTTTAGTTGGCATTTAGAATCGTTGTATTTCATTTTCAATGTAATAAACTATTTAATCAATGTATTCAAATTACACTTTAGTACCATGAGCTATTGAACAATCATCACTACGTGACACCTCGATGTTTCCGCCATCGGTTGGGGTGTTACATCAAGTATTGTATTTATAGTCGTTTTTAGTCGCCAGGTACGTTGCAGGCGATTATGCAGCTTTTGCAGGCGATTAGGGCTGCTAATCGCCACCCCTATAGGCGATTAGCCTGCTAATCGCCTAACACCTTGCCCCAGTCGCCTACCATGCTCAGCTAATTGCCACCCTATAGGCGATTAGCCCTCCCTAATCGCCTATAGGGGTTGGTTCTGCGTATTTTACGCGTTAAACCCCGTTTTAACGTATGTTAACACATATTCACATACCGGCAAGTCACATAATGATTGTAAACACATAATACTTGCAAACAAACACATTCACACTCGTTCACCAATTCCCGGGACTCGAGACTTGTATGTTCCCTATGCTTTGACGATTCTACGAATCGTCACCCCTTGTACACTTGGTTAAGGACTGACATCCTATGATTCTCTAGACTGACATCTAACGATCCTCTAGACTAAATTAACAGTTCCCGAACCATAACACGACTCAACTAACCCAGTTAAGTATGATATACGCGTGACTCGCTAAGGTAGACTTTAATCTAGACAACGTTGTTAACCTGAATTTGCCGGGTGTCACATCATCCCCACGTTAAAAGAATTTTCGTCCCGAAAATTGTACAAGTACCAAAAGGGATAAAAAGAACAGGCAAAAGATAGAAACCAAAAGAGAGATTTACCCGAGTTGTCACAAGTGGTACCAAAAGTGGGTACCGTACCAATATAATTGGTGTGGTATTTAGTATCCAGTGTTGTTTTGATTCACTACCAATATTTTTGATACCGGAATCTCAACTCTAATTATGACCAAAAAACTATTGGTACTTTGAACGTGGAACGAGCATGAAGAAAATAACGATATTTCTATGGTCACTCAAGATCTTTGGTCTCTACCCGGACCTGATGAAAAAAATAGGATTACTCCTTATAGACTCGTTGAGAATGATTTTGGTCTAGTTCGTAGCCTACTAGAAGTGAAATGCGCTCGGATGTGAAATATCAAACTCCTACGCTCAATGTCTGACACCGATGTATCACTTTGTTAGAATCTTAAAACTTTGAATTAATTAATTTAAATAAGTAACTTTGATATACGCCCCACTTACGGTGTGCGCATATAATGTATATATGTGTGGCCCTCGGGGGGCAAAAGTAAAGCTGCACTAGTTTTAACGTTATTTTACTAATTTCATGAAAATAACGTTAAAAACGATGGACGGTTAATCATGCATCATGTGGTGGCGTTGATAGCCAAAAGACAAAGGGGTACATGCACCGATCGGGTTTGTCACGATTGCTAAGTGTTTTGTGCCTTATGTCCAAGGCTTGATACCAAACCACGTCGAGTCAGGGGTCTCACTGGAAGCAGCCTCTCTATTCTTAGGGGTAGAGGTAAGGTTGTCTACATCTTACCCTCCTCAGACCCTACCTTAGCTATGCTATTGGTGGGATTAACTGAGTATGATGATGATGAAGTAACTTTGATAAATTTAGATTTTAGATCAATGATTTGTATTCAAATCACTTCACTTTTCGCCGGTGTGGTTACAAAAACTTTTATACACATCCCTTGGGGGGATGGCGCACCACTCCTGAGTTTTTTCAACTTCACTGATTTCAACCAATCCTATATTACCACATCATTTCACTGATTTCCTTCACTAAAACAGTTTTTTGTAATCAACACTTCACTGATTCTTTACCCACAATCAATGAGAGAGAGAGAGAGAGAGAGAAATCATTGTTACCATGCGTTAACTAGAACCAGAAAATGGTTTACGGATCCACTACTAGTATCACTGACGGCGGTATTACCGTGCTGGTAGTGGAGTACCCGTGACCAAATCTGATGGTGCCCTGCCCCCTTACATATCGATTTTTTTTTAACGGCCAGCTAAACAACACCGGGTACTTCGTACGCGGCCCCCAGTGGCAAAGACAGGGGCACAACCCGGCCCACCCCGGACGCACGAAGCCCCTAGCTCGCCCGACAGCCCGCTTCCAGGGAAAACCCGACCCACATACACGTCCGAAGGCACGACAGTAGTGAACCGGTAAAACCTGGTGAGATCAGAACTCGAACTCATGACCATAGGCCATGAGTCACCCATCATTTCTCATTATGTCCTTCGTGGGAATCGAACCTGAGACCTTCAAGAGAGATCGTTGATCCATTCACCAACTGAGCTACCACCCGTGAAGGACCCCTACATATCGATTAAGTAAGAAATTAATATTTGGGTTAATTTGTATTTACTTTTGTTAATTGATACGCGCGTATTGCTTTCTTTTGAAAACCTTATTATTTTTTTTTTGAACGGTCAACGGTACACCACCCATAACGAAGCCCCGCACCCTTCAGGTCCGGTCCCCGGGCCCCCCCTAAGGTCCAGCCCCTCATTTCAGAATAACCCTACTCTGAGTGGGATTCGAACCTGTGACCTCCCAGGGCAGGAACCTCACAAAGTGGGTAAACCTTCCCACCTTATTATTAAATAGACAATGAATGTGATTGATTTAATGTTAAAATTATATTAATGTATGATTTTAGTTTTATATACAGAACACATAAAAATAAGAACTATAATAATAAACTTTCAAAACTCACCCAATTCTTTAACATATTTAGTTTTTTATTTGTAAGGAGTAAAGCCTAAATTTGGGGCATATATGGCCATTCATCAAAGGTAAGTTGCGAAGAGATGTGTGTCTCACACTCTCACACACTTACTCATAATAACTTATATGCATATTATTACGTGTATTATATAAATGTAGAAGTTTTTTCTTAAATATTTCATATCTGATCGATATTCGAACGTAAAATTATATTTCGTTACCTTAATTGCGAATGATGTAAACTTTCTTATTTCCAAATTATCGAGTGGTTATAGTAGATGACGTGAGTTATGTGTACATGCCAATGATTGGATGAAACAAACACATGTCAACCAAAAGCAGATTTAAATCAAAAATAAACAATGATTGGGGAACAAAAGTGAGAAATGATATGCTGTTAGGTAAAGCAACATTAACAACCAATCTTTATAGCCTTTGAATATTGCTACCTATTTTAAACAACATTTTCAACTGCTCCATGTATTGCATATGATTCATATTTACTAACTAGTGGGTAACTCACGCGTTGCAGCGGAGTCGACAATACGCGGTAGAAACATGATATGTGTCAGACACAAGTATTTGCATGTATTTTAACTGAGTCTCTTTTCGCCTTTCGAAGAGATAGCATGTCCTTCACTCGCAATATTGCTAAAGTAAAAAGAAGATCACCATAGTGTACTTCAAATGTATTGCTAAAGGAGCTAGATTATATGATTATAAACAAACACATAATATTGTCATGAATGATATTTCTTTTTGGAGTATTAAAAATATACATTTAGGTAAAAATATGTATATGTTATGCCATTTGAACCCATTTGGGTAAAACCGTAAAATACTACTTGTAAATGTAACATCTAAATATAACAGTGTCAATAAATCAAATTAAAAAATATATAACATTCAAAACTCAAAGCATGTAGGTAGGTTTCACTATTTTAGCTCTATACTATCATAAGGATAAAAAAATTATATTGATTTCTGTTTAACTACCTAAAAATTAAGGGACCTTATAGATGATGAGAAAATCAAAAGCATCAACATTGCTAACATTTTGTTTGCTTTGTTTGCCATCAGTTAGAGTCATGTTTCAAGTGCTAGAACAAACAACTCATACTAACATATTTAAATCATAGAGTCATCATTAAAAGCAAGTTTATTGTAGTGAAAGAAGATGTGAACTCAACCGGACTTCTGTATAGTAACCTACAAATTCCGTGTGCTTCTCATTAATTTACATATAATTGATCCTAAGACATGTAAATACAATAATTATTAACGAAGCATTTTTCAAGTGGGTTGGGAGTATAAACAAGAGTGTATCACAAAGATATATACAAAAATAATGAAGGATAACTTGATTGTAAATTTTTGATAATTTAATGAAATAAAGTTACCTCATAGGTAGATGTGATAATTTAATGTAGATACAAAAATAATGAAGGATAACTTGATTGTGAATTTTGATAATTTAATGAAATAAAGTTTCCTCATGGGAATTTAGAGAAGAAAAGTAGTAAAATTTAGGAAATTGTAAAGGAACCCTTGGTATACCATCTTAACTTTGGACAATTTGGATACATTTACCCATGCCTCATTCTTTATAATGTAGTATACATATTGAGGAGAGATAATGTCCAAAGTGTTATTAACATAAAAAGTATAGGAATTGAGGATTATTAGCCATATGATATAGGCAGTGATAAAATCGTAATTTAAAAACCTAATTAATGTCCTGTAAAACAAACTAGGGGTAGATTAGGAAATCTAACAACAAACAATTTCAATTTTTTTTCTTAAAAGCGCATAAATTCAAACTTCCTTTTTTGACTGTTATGTATAATTTCATCGATAAATTATACAAAAAAAATCGATTACAGATAATCATTACAAAAACACAAAAAAACAGCGCATGGTTACTAAATGTAAATGAATAAGATGAAATGTATAAACATGCGTTATCATTGTAAAAAACTTTTACGAATGCAGGTATGTTCTGTTTTTAAACGAAAAACAGAGCATGGTTTCTAAACAGAGCAAAAAAAAAACGCACCCAAAAATCATAAAACGCACCCATAAAAATAAAAATAAAAATAAAAACGCATGCTACCCTGATCGTTGTTTTTCTGTAATCAGATAAAAAAACTAAACCTCCCATTATCAATTATGGAAAACATTTAAACAATGATTGAAAAAACAGAGCATAATGACTAATACCATAGAAATACATGATTATCGAGATCTATGTTTGAATCATCAGCAGATATGTTTAAATCTGCATAAACATGATCAAAACATTATGAAACTAAACTATTGTTAATTACTAGAAACTAAATTACAAAATTTGTTTTAATAAAAAAATCGAACACAGATCATGTCGTTAATTTCTTCAATCGAATATGATTACATCGTAATAGAAATCAGAATTGCTATATTTGATCATGTATTTGAATTAGTGGTTGAAAAAACAAAATGTCGAAACTACCCTTATAATCAACCGGGATTGAGTTTATTAACTCTAACTATAGTTTACATATGGCATTATCATGTAGCTTCCTACACTTTCTATGTTAAGATACTTTGTATGTTGAAAGTTGAAGGACCAAAGTGAAAGATTGGTTTAGATTGGTATGAATGTTTGAAATTATCTGGTTAGTTTAATTAGTATAGATAATGATGTGGGGTTAGTATTAGAATAGGATTGGTAGAAGTATTTGAGTAGGATTGGTATGTTTAATTTAGTATAAATAGGGGTCTAGGTTATTGTTTTATTTGTCCCTTGTTTGTTTGTTCGTTTGATATATAAAAAGAGTCGCGGGTTAGTCCCCCTAAATATCTTGTGTTTGTGTTTGATCTAATTGTCTGGGCCAACAATTGGTATCAGAGCTTGGCCGTTTTGAGAGTCGATTTCCGATAAAGGGGAGCCGCCCCTTGCGGGGCTGCTGCGATGGCGGCAAACACGATTTTTTTTGCGCTTGATTGTGAATAACTAGATCAGGATCGAAACGGAGAACAAGCTATACTGTTCGTTGCATGGAAGACGATTCATAGATGGGTTTATTATGTTCGAAGATATGTCTTCGATAATAGTTGTTTGAAGGTACGGAAGATCGAGAGTATACTGTTACGATTTGCAAACAAAGTAAATCTATAACATTCCTTGGATGTTTGACTCCGATGTCTTTTCTCAGTAGCCGCCGCACAGGAAAGTGAATAATAGGTCGGACGAAATCATGGTTGAATTTGAAGTGGGTTGAGATAACCATGGATGCATATATGGAGCCAAAATTGGGACTTTGTTTGATTACTGTACGGAAGAAAAAAAAGGAAACTTGTGTTTGAAATTAATTCAAAGATAAACAAGCTAGTAGGCAAGAAGGTGGTGTTGAATGAGATAATTGTGGGTGCATACGTGCATGTGTTTGGTGGAAAGCAAACTAAGAAGACCTCTCAATTGGAATTAATTCCAAAAGAGGTGAAAATAAATAGTCAGCTGAGAAACAGAAGGGCAACAGGAGGTTTGATGGCAAGGGCCTACCCAGGTCTTGAACTATAAGGCAGAAGGTTTACGCAAGGTAACGAGTTTGTTTCATGTTCGAGAACAAAAGAAAAAGGTTTGTTTTGTTGATTAGCGAGCCGGAAAGAAAAACGAGCTGCGTGTTTGTTTTGTTGATTGTAAGCCCGAAAGAAAAACGAGCTGCGTGTTTGTTTTGTTGATTGTAAGGCAACAAGTGTTGCTCGGGTGATGTGAAAATAACCGTGACGCAGATATTCAGGTTTGCGAGATTGTTTCCGGTTAAGTAGATGAATCGAGAATATTGTTCTTGATGAATTGAAAAAGGTTTGCGGTGTGTGGAGATTGGTTTCGGGATCGGGAATCAATTCCAACTGAAAAGAGCAGATCTTGATGAATGAGCCCTCAAGAGCAGATCTTGATGAATGTGCCCCCAAGAGCAGATCTTGATGAATGATGCCTTCAAGAGTGGATCTTGAAGATGAAAGAAAGAGATGATGCAGTCAAAAGTTGACGCATGAAGATCAAGAACCTGCGTGGTTCGATCAAGAAAGATAGCAAGATGAACCTGCGTGGTTCGTTCGAGAAAGAAGAGCGAGAATGATCAAGACCCGAGTGGTCAGATTGGGGAAGTAAGAGAAGCATGGCCGGGTTTTAGGATTAAGGGGGAATGTTGAAAGTTAATCCTAAAACACATATAAGTTGAAAGTTGAAGGACCAAAGTGAAAGATTGGTTTAGATTGGTATGAATGTTTGAAATTATCTTGTTAGTTTAATTAGTATATATAATGATGTGGGGTTAGTATTAGAATAGGATTGGTAGAAGTATTTGAGTAGGATTGGTATGTTTAATTTAGTATAAATAGGGGTCTAGGTTATTGTTTTATTTGTCCCTTGTTTGTTTGTTCGTTTGATATATAAAAAGAGTCGCGGATTAGTCCCCCTAAATATCTTGTGTTTGTGTTTGATCTAATTGTCTGGGCCAACATTGTACCCTATACTTTCTCTGCTAATATTACTTGATCGTTAGCTTAATTAGATGATGATTTTGGTAACATATATATAAAAATATTAGGATTTATATATATGATTTTATCTTTAAATGACTTTTATTACTCTGCTGATCGATATTATAACACGATTGTAATTTTATCATGTTTACTTGTTTGAAAGTAGAATTTTGTGTCATCGAGTAGTAGATTAATGGTTCTTGAGCCATTGTTGTAAAGACTTTTTGTTACTACTAGTTAAACCAAAAATTACATGGAGAGGATTAAAAATATTATTACGAAGCTTGCTATTTGTGTATATTGATTTTCATTTTTCCTATATTGTTAGTTGTACACATGTCTACCAAACTTCGTCTTATAAACTAACAAAACCTAATATAAACAGTTTTAAATCATGACTGGTTCTTTTTGACATTGAGGTTATGATCTATGATTTTGCATAAAAAAATGATATATGAACCATTTGATGTAAAACATTATTTTAATTACGAAAAGGGTCCCATGTTTGTTATCCATTTTACGCCTAAAATTTTTTGTGTCATGCTGACTAAAACTAGAAATCTAAAATAAGGTTTCAAGAGAAACATGCTTATGTAGTTTTATTTTATTTTTTGAATTGCAACTTTGATTAACGAGCATGTATAATTGATTAAACATATTGATGCTCGAGTATTAAGGAGTACAAAGGACTTTGAAATTTTGGTAGATTTCACTATAGTGCTACATGTTTAAGTAAAAAACTGTCCATAGTAAAACCATAGTTTGGTGCTGTAATATACATGTTTTTAAAAGTTTTAGGTCAAAAAATCAAAAAAACACTGAGTGGATTTAAAAAAAAATAAATAAATAAGCTTTTGTTGTGTAACATATGTTACACACTTTACAGACATGAAACATATGTAAAACAAAAACTTATTTATTTTTTTAAAAAAAAACTACTCGGCGTTTTTTTGATTTTCTGGCTCAAAACTCTTAAAAACATGTATATTAGAAGTAGCAGTTTCCAGAGTTTGAGTGGGTTTTCTCTATAACTATCCCCTATAGTGGAGAGTTCAAATAAGAACAAAAAGTCTTGTAAGAAAAAAAATAACAAATTTAAACAAATAGAAATCCTCCATTTAATTATTGTATTTAATTTTAAATAAATGGTTAATTTTTTTGTAACCCCCTTAAGTTAGTTAAATAAATAAAACTCATAATTTATTTTCAAAATATACTTTTTTAATGCAAACCTAATTTAAAGTGAAGGATTATTTTGATATGTGTATAATAAACGTATGATAATTTCGTTATTTGTAGGATAAACGTATCATATTTTGACATATGTAAGACACATATTGTTATGTGTAGGACAAAATGATAATTACTAATTAATGTGAGAAGAGCTTAAGTATTTAATGTTTTACTATTATATAATTTCTTCTTTTTCTTCTCAATTTAAAATTCCTCTCAAATGGTAATATTATATACACTATTTATTTTATAATTGACTATTTTAACCTTATGTTTCAAAAACCTTAAAACTTCATATAAACCTACTTTTAACAAAAATACAAAAACCAGCTCAAATTCACTGCAAAAATAGTTTGTAATAAAAGAATGCTTTTTAAGTAGACCCCAAATTTATATTTCTAATAATTCAAACATTTCAAGTGGAAATAAGTTTTTTTATTCTCGTGGTTTGATGAAAATCCGTTTTGACCCATCAATTAACAACCAACCCGACCTGTTCATTTTGCCAAGTCTAATTAAATATACATTATTGGTCGAACACATTTTTCACCCCTAATCAAAATTTTTGGATCCGTCTTTGTTGACATTTATCACGCTACGTACAATATTTACTCATGACCCAAATGGTAAATATAATTGGTGATATAGCCATGGTAACAACCACTAATATCTGTTGATGAAACTATTGTTGGTGATACATCGGTAAATTTTGTCGTTAGTAGCATCACGCATGGGGCACACCCCTTTAACTAATGAATTACCACCGACTTGAACTACATGTACTGACAGATTATCCGAGAATTCGTCTGTCGATGAAATGATATTTTTAGTGATACATACCCATATATATTGTGAAGTAAATTAATATAATTCTGGTTACTCCTAATTTATTTTAACTAATTTAAATGTGTATCGAATAGATATAGTCTTACAATATGATCTATATGTATATTTTTTACGTTTAAAGTTCAGTTTAATATTTGAGTGTATTGATAATGGAAAACTAATCTATATATATATATAAAACAAAGCCCTTTTGCTGACGTGGTGTTCAATGGTGGCCTCAACCCCACCTTGAATGTGTCACGTGGCATAATGAGGTGAAAATTTTAAGTTTTTTTAATTTTTTCGTTTTTATAATATTATCCCATCTCCCGTCAAACCCTAATATCCCTAATTCTTCATCAATCTCTTTGACCGTCCCTCAAACCCTAATATCCCTAATTCTTCCTCACTCTTCTCCTTCCCTGCTCTCAATATCTTCTTGCTTCTCCGCTCTGTGCAATCAAAACGAATGAATGTAGCTCTCTGTCGAATGAATCAATAAAAATCTCGCTCCATTCCTTCTACCGTCAAAACAAATATGTATATCTCCATATATCTTGTAACCGACTTTTGCCATGTTTTGTTTAGGTTGGGTCACGAGCCCAACAAACTTTTATTTATATTTTCATTTTTTATTATATTTTTATTATTATATTATTAGTATTATTATTATATACTATTATTACTCCATGCTCTCGTATTAGGTGTTCTAGATACTGAGCCCATCGATGATGGCGATGTTGATGAAACTGATTTTGCAAATTTGGTGACTGAAGGGTGTGAAACGGAGGTTATTAGTTCGCCTGATGAAAGTGCACGCCAAGTGTTTGATAAAATGCCTCAAAGAGAACAAGAGACGAGTAACACTAAGAAACGTAAGTTGCCAGTTTTAATGATGACCCAGAAGCAAAACAGTTTTAAATATGCACTGAACCGTGTTTTGAAGATGGTGGAAAGTAGGGGTGGTGATTGTGAAGGTGATGATTTTATGGAGACTGCACCGGACCTTGAAAGGATAATTGGTCTCACAGGTATTTCATGCAAGTCATCCCTTTTAATTTAAGGTTTTAGTGATTATACCAATCGATGCTATACTCCTAAACAGCAACACACTTTAGTGTGTGTGGTGTTATGTTAACAGGAACAACATAAAGAGGAGCAAGGTTTATATAACTCAAGGTAAATAAAGGGTGTTTGGTAATAGGTTTAGTAACAATTATCTAGGATGTTTGGTAACGAGTATAGTGATTATTATTATTATTATTATTATTATTATTATTATTATTATTATTATTATTATTATTATTATTATTATTATTATTATTATTATTATTATTATTATTATGACTCAGTCTTCGTACAGAGGTCGATCGGTTGGGGATTACGTGGTAGGGAGACAGCTCGGATCAGGTTCGTTTTCTGTGGTGTGGCATTCGAGGCATAAGGTTCATGGTTAGATCGAAGGTATGATATTATTACTGTTATTCACCTTATTTCATGCTTAAAGATTTAGTTTTTGTTTTTTTAGTGATTGTTATTGAGGTTAACACCCTTCTCCTTTATATATATATATATATATATTAATAGATAATAGATAATAGATTATTGTTCTTTTTTATTTTTTGTAGAGAGGTGAGTTTTGTTAGGTTGAGTTAAGTTTAATTTATATCAGTTTAGTTTAATTTGTTAAGAGAATTGATACATGTATTGGAAGATTGTTTACATCTATTACTCATAGGTCTGTTTCAATGTCAGTTGAGTTGTATAGTATAATAGATTTATGTTTCATTAGGTACTTAAAGCTGAGTTGAGTTACATGTTTCATTAGTTACTTTAAGTTGAGTTTACTTACATTCAGTTAAGCTTAATTTATGTCACTTAAGTTTACTCTTAACAGATTTGATAGAGGTATTGGTGGTTATGTAAGTTCCATTATATCAGTTTAGTTTAATTTGTTAAGAGAATTGATACATGTATTAAGTGGAATGGTGTGTGATCTGTGATGAGAGTTTAGGATTTTTCCTATCAACCCCGGGACCTTCCCGGGGTAATCGGCTAGTGTATTATATATATTATCTTTTTATAAAGTTAAGCCGATATTACCCGTAAACTAGGATTATAGCTACCATTCATGGCATAGTTAAACTTATCATAATTTGTAAATTGAATAAGGAGATATCTATAAATTATCCTCTTAACAAAAAGTAACGATTAACTTTCATAGCTAGCCATAGAATTGTGCACAATAGTACAATTTAGTGCACTCACATTGACTTGGCTCTACCATTTATAAAGAAACACAATATGAAAGAAAGAAAGACAGAAATTAATTAAAGTGACCATCAACTTTTTTTTTTCTTTAAATAAAAAAGTGGCCATCACTTTCGTACATGAATTGTTTTCTATTGTTAGGGCAAAGACTTTGAATCCACCCCAGAAGTAGCACATTAAACACCTCACGTAAAAAAAGGCTATTGCTTGTGGATACACACATATATTATGTATGTATGTATGTATGTATGGGAGGATAGGCATAAGTTACTATATAAAGGACATTTTTCATATAAAGTGTAAGAAGTCTATGTAGTTATTGTGTTTTAGATTTTGGTATGATTATTTCGATTCCTTTTGCATTGTATTATATAGAAATATACCAAAATCTAACAATTTAAAACACAATCAAATGTATTCTATACATGAAATTTAAAACACGCTTATTACTTTCTTCGTGTGGTGTTTTAGATTGTATATATGTCGAGAATATATTAATTAGTGTATTAAATTGTTAAGTTTTGTGTTTTTTATATAATACCATGCCAAAAGAATATAAAACACCATGCCTAAAGTTTAAAACACAATGTCCATATAAACTTCTTACACTTTATAAAAAAAACTCTTTGTACAAGAACCCGAGGAAGGAAAAACTAAAAACTCTTTTTAAAAGTACAAATATCTGTCAATCCTCTTGTCGTGGAGTGACACCCTCATTGCTTTTCTTATGGGAAGTGGGGAGTTTGAGTCCTGCCGGCACCAAAATGCTACTGGTGGGTCGGGTTTTACCGCAGTGGGTGTTCGGGCGACGGATTTTCCCCGGGAACTGCTGTGAAATTATTGATGGACTCAGGTTACTCTCGGAGTACTCGTTTGCCTAGTGGGTACTTCGTGAATGATCGGTATTGATTTGTTGTCTAAAAAAAAGTACAAATATCAAAATATTTATGAGTTTCGTGAATTAATAAAGTAATAATTGTCCCTTGACTTGTGTTGATATATAGACACACCCACAAGTCTTCTTAAGCACATAATTCCAACCTTCATTTCCCCACAACCATCAAATCCCTTTTCTCCTCACAGACACAAAATTTGAAAGAGAGAGATGGGAAGAGCTCCATGTTGTGACAAGGCAAATGTGAAAAGAGGCCCATGGTCACCTGAAGAAGATGCAAAGCTAAAAGACTACATACAAGCTCATGGAACTGGTGGCAACTGGATTGCTCTCCCACAAAAAGCAGGTATATATATGAATTATGATCATGTCTTTAAGACTACTTTCACCATTTTATCACCACACACCACACTAGCTTTATGTTGTTTCTTAATTTTGAAACCTACACAGGCCTTAGAAGATGTGGAAAGAGTTGCAGGCTGAGATGGCTAAACTATCTCAGACCAGACATCAAACATGGAGAATTTTCTGATGATGAAGATAAACTTATTTGTGCTCTTTTTAATAGCATTGGTAGCAGGTACCCTAAATTAACAATCTTTAATATATAAATTTGTGGGTGACTTTCATTTTTCAAGATTTGTTTGATGTAAAACATCTAGAAGTTTTGATAGAATAAGTTAATGTACAGGTGGTCAATAATGGCAGCACAGTTACCAGGAAGAACAGATAATGATATCAAGAACTACTGGAACACAAAACTAAAGAAGAAGATGATGAACAACTTGATTCCCATGCCTGAAACTAGAAAACCTCTTCATCATCTTCAGTCTTTCAATTCTTCAACAAACTACAGCTACCCATCACTATCAAATTTCCATACCAGTGACATAAATATTAATGGTCCATTATCATCACCACATGAATCATCATACATCTATGCTTCACATACTTCTAGATATCATGATCAAACCCTATCTATCCCATCAAGTCCTACAACAACTGCTGCTGCTGCTTCTGCTGCTGTTGTTTCTGATCATCACCATCCGGTTATACAGTCACAAGATCATGGGCATCTAGGTTACCAAAGGTTAAAAGACAGTTCTACCGGCCTTGTGATGTTTGGAGGTGATCAAGCTAGTTCCAGTTCTAACTCTGAGGGAAGTTGTCACTATGAGTATGGTGTGTATGATCACAACAACATAAGGAGCAATCCTTTCAAGCAATGTAGTGGGATGAGATATGATACTAAGGATATAGGGTATGGTGATTCTTCACTTGACTCTAGTCTTGAGGAGATTAAGCAGCTCATTAGCACAGATCTTTGCAACAGTAACATTGACAGTAATCTCAACTTTTTTGTTGGTGAAAGCAAGGAAGTAGAGAAAGTTATGTATTATTAGTCATTTAGTCATCATCAAACAACATCACGAGGTCTCTAGTTTGTGAAAAGTTTGTGCGGATTTTCGCACTTCATTTCTTTTTATCTTCTTTTTGAATATTATTCTTAATTAGGCCAGTATTAAAGATGGTAAAACTTGGTTCTTTTGTTCACCTTTTTCTTTTTCCTTTTGTCATTAACATATTTTTTTGTCACCATTATGTCATTAAAGTTAAATGGAATCTATATATAAATAAACCTATAGATGTTATGGGTTTTACCATAGAAAGTTTTGCGATTTTACACATTTAATAATAATTGTGTTGATGTTGATCCTAATCCAAGTCTTTGCAAAGAAATTTGACGTAAATAGTATAAAATTATTGGTATCCGATAATGATATCTCAATCGTCCACATACTTAACAAACAATTAATCACAAGGAAAACATTTCTACATTTGGTTTAAGTTGATGATAAATAGAATTTTGTTTAATTTGGCTTCATTTGATGTTGATGCAAATCTATTCAAATCTTGAATTACAATAAACTAGTCTATCATGTTTTGTAAAAATTAGTATGAAAAAGAGGTTTATTATGACAGGCATTTATATTTAATTATATATTATTTTAAAAGAACATGTATATTAAGTAAATCATTTACTTATACATGTGGACAAGCCAACCATCACTGACTATGATACCCACAAAAAAACAAAAATCTTGAATAGAAAAATGAAATAATTATAAAAATCCAAGTTGGGTACAAAGATTAAGAAAATTGATATAAAGAAAGCCAGTATAGAAGCTAGATATGGAGGAGAAGAGTATTAAAACTTCAAAATCATTGTTTAATAAGGATGAAATAAAATATAAAAAGATACATAAATCAATTTTTATGAGTTCCCGGCCATCATGCAGAAAAAAAGATTTAAATGAACAATTAATTTAATAAATCAATTTTTAAAGATGAAAGCATTGACCTTCTAAACAAATTTGTCCTTTTCTGGGATAAAAAAAGATTAGATGGGTTCATGCCAGCTAATTCAAAGTTTATTCAAGATATTAGCTAAAAGGTTTTGAAGCTTTCATGGAAGAAAAATGCCTTTTGGGAATGTCGACTGTCAAGTGCATAAATGTCAAAAGGTGTTCACCTAATAAGCCAAATTAGGGTTTGTGTTGTATGTATGCATGTGTCATGAATCTGTATGTCATTCTTTTGGAAAAGTGTTATATTCAAATTTATATGCTTGTCTGTCTAGCACTCTAGATTAATTGCTTTCACATATCTTCTTAGTTCTTACTGGTAATGGCAATGTTTTTAGTCATGTTTTCTACACCTTTTTTCCTCCACAACAAGTGTTGAATGTTTGATGGAATCCTTGGATCTTGTGCCTTGGAAAAGTTGTTTTATAGCCTGTTCTAAAAAAACTTTACAAAGATATGTTCCACCAGGTCTTCTAAGGCTGTAATCAGTTTAATAGGTTATATTACCATTTATAACCCAAAGATATACCCGGTCTTTGCATAACATTTGGTCCTTATAACAATAAAATATAATGGTCTACATTTTCATGAAATGTTAAGAATGTTTTTTATAAGGGCATATTTGTTGCCACACCCTGGATGTGTCCGAGCTAAATCGAGGCCGGTTGAGTTTTTTTTTTTTTTTTTTTCGTAAACATTTTGATATGCAAAAGGTAAAACATTCGGTCTTTTATAAAAGCATACTAAATTATAGGTACCACTGTGTTATAAAAAGTTCAAACTACCAAATCAAAGCGATTAGGCCGACCCAGCCAACAAAGCTGGTCCAATTTAGTTTATCTGTGAACATCGCTAATTTTGCCTTACAACAAAGTGATTCATCATCTTAAAGTAAAGTGATAGCCTGTCCCAACCAAAACCAATCATCATGCCTATTTTCTGACAATTATTTGGAAGAGAAGAAAAGAACAACAAATACAACAATATTTGATACAATGATATTACATTTTGTGTTTGTATGTCGTCTAGACATCTATAATTAAGGGTGCTTGGGGCGGTCATCCTGGTTGGTTTTATCACACACAATTAGATTGTGTCACCTCAATTTTTATCATTTCATCACACTCATCACTAAATACATGGGGTGGTGTATCACACTATCACACCTCATCCCCAAACAAACAACCCCCTTTACTACTTCTGATGGAGGGGCATATTGGAGATTATTATTATCATCTATTATTTGAATTTTTATATATTTTATTTAGTTTCCTATTTAAACAATGATTCTCCACCTATAGAAGGGGATCTAGGGTTTATGTTTTTAGTTAGTTTTTTGGTTGATTTATAAAATAAGAATGTTGTTCTGGGAACCTTTGGTTCAATTTTATGTCTTTGTTAGCTAATTGTTCTTGAGCCACTTTATGCGCTTCCCAGTGGCGAGGCTTAGTAGGGGCGGGAGGGGGCGGCCGACCCCCCCGAATTTTCGTGCAGAAGTTCCGATTATATAGTATTCGTATAGAAAATTTTGTAAATATAGGGTTTCGACCCCCCGAAACTGGTTTTCGACCCACCGAAACTAGTGACTTCCGACCCCCCGAACCTTCGGGTCAAGCTTCGCCACTGGCGCTTCCGAAACTGCATCAACTTCTCTCACTACCGTGATACACATCACAAGAATGTGGCATCACACCCATCACATTTCGTGAGGGGCGGTGTTTGCGGGCTTCACATCCATCATGGTGGTCCCTTCACGGACCACCGCACCCACCCTAATGCATATCACACATTTACCGTACCAAACCATATTTATGTAATACAGAAGGGAGAAAACACTTTTTTTTGTATAATAACTACTGATTAATACACTTCCATTAGCGTAGCGTAATATGGTGTTCCTTGACACTAGAAACGATGTGGTAATGAGTATTGATGCATGAGTACATAATCGTTGGTTTGTCTAATCAAAGTATAAAGGTGCGTTTAATTTCTATGATCGATTCCTTGTCATAATTTCTATGTAATTACATGTGGATTACGAGAATAGTTTAGTGTATTCATTGTTGACCAATGCACCGCTTTTGGATTCGTACTTTGGTGTATTCACTAGTGTTTTATATACACACACATGATGTACTGATGTTCTATTTCTTTTTGAAGTTTGCTTCTGATCATATAATATATAGATATATGGGACTAGTACTTCATTGTCATTTTTATTGTTGGCATTTGATTTTCTTATCATTCAGTTTGTTATTGTTTCTATTAATTTGTTCTTGTTGAATTTTAATTTAATTATCTATCTTTTAATTTTATTTGCAACAATGTGCCAGTATTTTTTTTAAACCATATACGCTTTATTATATTCAAAGGTGTGTATAGGAAAGACTATCTTTAATTTTATTTGCAACAAAATCATTAGGGTGGAAACTAGTGACGGACCCATGAATTATTTTTAAGAGGTGAGATCGAGGGGTTTAACTGAAATTTTAAGGAGTGCGGTCGAGATTTTTGCCTAAAAATTGAACTAATTTTTTTTTTCAAGTGGGGCGCCTGCACCCCTTGAACTATACCTAGGTCCGTCCCTGAAGGAGGAAAGTCGAATTTAACGTTTCAACATTAGTCAAAATTGTGTGTATGTATGTATGCATGCATGTGTGTGTATATATATAATAGAGATATAAATAGAGAGGGAGAGAGGTATTTTTGTATTTGAATGTTATTGTTGATGACTTTATGTTGTTGTTTGGTAGTATACTTTTGGGATTCTTTTGACCCCATCAATTTTTATAGTGCAAGTTTCTGCAGCTTAGCAGCCGTGTCTGTGGCTGCACTGAATAAGACCTCCACAGTTTCTAACTCATCATCATAGAACTGTTCTTCCACCATACTAATTTTTAGTTCTTGCCTTTTTTACTAGCTCTTTTTTTTTTCTTTATGCAATCCATGTTAGCATCACAAAATTCAAATTAATGTGGGTTTATATTATATTAATATATGATGCAGCCAGTGGCGGATCTAGGCCACAAAATCAGTAGTAACGTTTTTCATTTTAGTAGCAACGTTTTCCAAATTTCGTAAAAAAATTTTTACCTTTATAAAACCTAACAATACTATATACCTTAATGATTCACAAAATTCTTCTCTGAATATCTTGTAATCTCAAGAGTTGAAAAGGTTTTTTTTTATCAATAACAGTAATTCTTAAATGTTGCGTATATAGGTATACAACACAAGTATAAGTATTCTTAGAAATTTACAAATACAATAAGCCGTCTATTCCATAATTATCATATATAATTGCCAATAGCACTTGATGTATCGTCCCGTATTCCCGTAATTGTAATTTTGTTTATATTTTTTAATGTGTGTACGTCACGAGACAAAATAGCATCATCATCATCATCATCAATTGAGTTGCAGGACAAAAGATTACAGGGGATCGGTACGTACAATCATATGTAGCACACTTTGTTTTCTACGTCTATAAGACCATCCGGTGTGGTTGCCGCCCCCCACCCTAAGCCGCCCCACCACCTAAGCATTTTGGCCCCACCACCCAACCAGGCCCGGCGTAGACGGCAAAATAATGCCGTTGATGCCGCCCCTAAGCCTATGCCGCCCCAGGGGGGTGGTGTAGCGAGGGCCGGCATAGCCATGCCTCTCCTATGCCGCCCCCCACACCGGATGGTCTAACCTTATAACTATGATCTTGCTATATTATAATTCAAAAGGGTAATTTTACATAATTGTAAAACCTTAAATAATACAACTTTTAAAACATGTGATACAAATATACAATAACTTAAAACATGTTAATTTTTAAACTAACTTTTTTTGAACAGCCAACTACACTTCGACTTTTCGGAAATATATTAGCCGATGAATTAGTAGTTGTTGTTCTTGTTTCTTTAGTACCTTCGGTGGTTCCTATCCCCGTCATGTTTCTTGGATTAGCACTGGACAAATGGCTGTCCACTGGGCAGCCCAAGTCCACCAAGCCACCAATTGGGGAAAAACCTGCCCCAAAGGCCCACTATAGTAAAACCCCTTTGGATCGGATTCGAACTTGAGACCAAATGGCCTCAAGCTCTTATCTTCATTTACCCATACCACTCCACCAAATGATGGGTGAGTTTTTAAATTACAATAATTTTTTCATAAGTTAATATTATTTAAAAAAACTACAATATAATAATGAGTATTTTTATCTATTTAATTTGAATATAGTATTATATTTGTTTTTATAAATAAAATTAAATATTACTTTACTACCAATAGATGTGTTTTCTGTGTATCACGCGACCACCCGATGGCCTATAGTACTATAGTAGATTAGTCTATACTACATTATAAAAAAGCCAAAAATGGTTATGATAGTTCTTTGCTTCAAATTCTAAATGTCATGAAAATCCTTTCAACACTGCATTAATGTTCGTATTTACAAAACTAAGTTATACATTTTTATCATGACTCCCCCATTCATAATTTCACATTAATAAGTAAAAGGTTTATTATGTATAATATGAGTAAGCAATTTAAAAGGTTGTAAATACTTGCTAAAAATGCTCATATTGACTTATTTTTTTATTTAATTTTACACTAAAATATATTTTCGTTGACTTCTAACTGTTTAACTCTTTTCGTTTTACATTATATATCAAGCTCATTCACCCGGTCTGTTAGAGACAAAGTACGACTATAATTATTTTTATATTTTAAACTTTAGTCTTTTACGATGTTTGCTTTAATTTAAAATTAGTGGGCTAATCAATGTTTCTATTCATAATTGGCAAGTTTGATGTGGTTGTAAATAAAAATAATTTTAATCAACATTTCTAACTGTAGAGTGGGTATACAATAATCAACAAAACTGTATACTTTAATATCAGTCTCAGTCTAAGGTGAGTAAAACAATAGAATTGAGTACCGTTGTAAATTGTTACCGCGGCGATAACACACGGGTTTCTTACTAATATTTAGCAGTATATTACATAATTTATATGGTTTAGATGAATTTGGATTCCAACATTAGTGGCAGCCCAAAAACTACACTCGAGGCCCAATATTTAGGCCCTTGAAAGTTGAATATCTTTACAAGTCGATCTGTAACCGTATCACCTAAAGCAAATAAAAGACCACGGCCTACTCATAGTCATAAGTCTCAAGGCTTTTTTTTTCCTCAAAAAGAAAAAAATGTATAATATCTAATTTAGATGTGTGTGTGTGTAATATTCAATCATCTTTCACCCTTAGTAATTTTTCAAGCAAAAAAAGTTAAATGGTACTTGAGTGGAATGTTGATGTTGTAAGTGATTAAGTGGTTTTAAGGTAGTTTGACTTTATAAATGACATGAAAGTGTAAGATTTGTGGAACTAAGAGGCTGTAATATGTTCTACGGGTTGGGTTGGTCGTCCACTAAAGTAGTACGTAAGCTGGGTTCAGAACGTCGTGAGATAGTTCGTCCATAATAGAGCATTGAGAGGACGTTTCCCTAGTACGAGAGGACTGAAAAGGATGCACCTCTGATGTACTAGTTATCATGCCCACGGTAAACGTTGGGTAGTCTTTTGCAAAGCGGATAAATGCTGAAAGCATCTAAGTAGTAAGCCGGCCCCAAGATGAGTGCACTCCTAGGGTATGTTTGGCAAAACTAGCTGGTGGCTGGTAGCTGAAAGCTTTTTAAATATATTTTGGTGTTTGGCAGAGTAGCTGGAGCTTTTAATAAAATATATAAAATGATCAAAATGAGCATAATTAAATGCTAGTAAAAAAGGTTTTTATTTTATTTTTAAAATAAAATGGTATTTGTGTCATTTACTAATTAAAAGCTTGTAGCTAGTAGAGCTTTTTTCTTAAAAGCTAGTACTAGTAGCTTTTCACTATAGAGTTTTTTCTCCAACTTAAAAGCTTACAGCTCCTTCAACCAAACAAAGCTTTTTATTGAGTAGCAGCTTTTTCTTAAAAGCTTAAAGCTTGAAGCTCCTAAAAGCTCTTAAAAGCTCCTCGCCAAACATACCCCTATTCAGACTTCCCTAGAGCCTCCGATAGCACAGTCGAGACAGTGGCAGGATCTCTGCCCTTGCGGAGATAGAGCGACAGAAATTTTGAGAATTCAAGAGAAGTTCTTTATTTTATAATAGCAGACACCCGCGCGTTGCGGCGGAGCTGCATTATATTTGGCAGTTGTGTTTGGTCAATCATGTTGCAGGTGTTTTAAATTATACAAACATACTGATAATGTGTAATATATATCGAAGAATTTACAATATTATTAATTATGAAATTTACAGCGGTGACCCTTATATTCTTAATTCATTCTTTGTTATTACCCTTTCAAATATTTCAGAAATGGCATAGAAAATTTAGGAACAGGTTGATTTTTTTTATTTTATATATATTCCTAGCAATAACACTTATGTATAGCTAAATTTTATATTAGTGTAATACATAATATACATAATTTTCTTGAATAACAATAACAATCTAATAAAAATAACAATTGTGTATGAAATGATAGGTCACTATTTAGCCAACTTG
This sequence comes from Ambrosia artemisiifolia, assembly GCA_032199755.1. Classification (NCBI taxonomy): domain Eukaryota; kingdom Viridiplantae; phylum Streptophyta; class Magnoliopsida; order Asterales; family Asteraceae; genus Ambrosia; species Ambrosia artemisiifolia. The sequence goes on from CM063517.1 coordinate 6,783,954, forward strand.
TTTCTTTTTTTTCCCAATAGAATATACACATATTTTTTTTTCTATTATCCGTCCATTCATAAACGATATTCTTATTTAAATAAAGTTCTTATAAAATTTCATCTCCTTCCCAACATAAACCTAATATACACTATGATATATCTTTTTTATACCCCAAAGATTTAGATGATTTTTGAGTGACAGGTGTTAAAGGATCGCTTGTAGCAATCGAGTTAAAGGTTTGATTTGTTACATGGGACCGAGATTACGAGCACTATCACTTGGCAAATGAAAGGCAAACACAACCCTTATCTTAATTGGAAGTTAGTTTTCGAAAAACAAAAACGGTAGGCCGAACTTATGAAGGAGTGTGTTCTTGTGACGCGGTTGACAAAAGTTTGATTTTTTTCGACAAATTATGAAGATGCAAAATACTGATGAGATGTTGAAGGTTTAAGGAGTGAAAAATGTATAACACGTGAGCTTTATATATACAATCATGAGTTATAATCGGTTACAACTTTTGATCTACGATTGCAAGTAGATTGTTTCGGTTTCTCAAAATAATAGACTTTAAAAACAGTCGTTACCTCTTCGTTTTTATTTCCCGTCAGCTTCGCCTGAGTTTCAAGAGAAGAAAACGAACAAAACATTTTCTTTATATGTAAATTTAAGACTTTCCAAAAAAAAACCCTTTAGAGTAATAGTATTGTACCTTTTCAACCTAATAGGTCGTTTTAAATTTTGTTGAAATTTATACTTTTCTAAACTAACTAACTAATTTAACTATCATATAAAAATACTATTGATATTATTTATTTTACAAAACACGATAATAATTCAGTGTGTATTAATTCAATAAAAAAACTCGACATTAGTAAATTAGTATTTATTATTTTAGGAGTTTGGAAATTTCTTATATTATTCTACCCCACTTTAAAAAAATGGTAAATGACCATTTCTAACAACAACAATAATATTAATAATAATAATATTCATTTTGTAATTTGGATGTGTTAATTAGTTGTTGTATTAACTTTGTCTTGCCAATTTAATAAAATTAGAATTTTGCCTATGAATATGAATATGAAATGACTATTTTATTCGTCTAGGACCCATTATATAGTAGTATAGATTTATATAATTTTTTCTTATTTTTTAATTAAAATGTTTAGAGTTACACCGAAATTAAATTGTTCACACTTTCATTCATACATTCAGAATATTTTTATAAGAAAAAAAAATTATTTAAAAAAGTGTTCAAAAGCTTAAAAACGATTGTTTAAAAAGCGTAGATTAATATTTAATAGATAAAAATTGTTTGTAAGAAATTAAAATATAACAAAACTGCAAAAAAAAAAAAAAGTTTGAAGTGTATTAATATAAAACTTAAAGGGGAGGGTACGTTCTTGTAAAAATAAGAGTGAAAAAGTAAGTTTAGCATCTCCCTGCTAATATAAATGTAGGCAAGCAAATGTATACCATTATTGAAATGTATACTTTATTACAATTTTTTTTTTTAACGGCGACTTTCATATGAGTGACCTAATGTCACACTGCCTAATCGACAGCCCTAGTCAAGGTCTGCCCCAGACTACGTTGTTATAACCGGGCCTGCGCTAGTGTATCAGGCTTGGTTACGGCGTTCCCTCGAAAACCGTACTGCCTCCATGGTGCGTTTGTCTCCATCATTACCCGGATGCCGTAGAAAATAATTAGGAGAGTGAGAATCAAACCTGGGTCATAAGGAACACTATGTCTTTTCCCAACCACTCCACTACTACCTAATTGGCTATACCAAATTTAATTAATGTCAATTTTTAAGCATATATGGTTACGGTGAGGATATAATAGACAGATGATTCCTATAGAAAGATTAAGAAGCCAGAATAGAATGTTATGTGTTCAGGGGGGGGACCAAATGCCGAAGGGTAAATGCCTCCGATGAGGATAAAACCCAACATGCTTCTCACATGCCAACTAACATGCACATGCAAGTTACATGCCAATTCCTTATCATTTTAATACACACACACACGATAATATTGATTGTTTTTATTTTTAATATGAGTATACAATTGCTATGCTTTAAAAAAAATCGAAAACACTACGGACAACAAAACATACTAAAATCGCCATGTAAATAACACCATGGACAACAATTTAAAAACACTATGGACAACATATTAAAAAAACATAACGTACATCAACTAAAAATACAATGTGCAGCAGACTAAAAACACACATGTGTAGATTAAAGCACAATAAAAATCAAATTAAGAACACAAGCGACATGTGTAAAACACCCAAGTGTAAAATCAAAATGGGCATCCAATTAAAACCACCAAGGCGTAAACCAAAATTTGTAAATTGAAAACACATGAGCAGACTAAAACACAATGAATATCAAATTAAAATTTAAAAACACCCATGCATACAATACAATCTGTTAATTGAAATCCAGTTGAAAAGCACAATGATGAGAACTTACAGCACCATCTATAGAAAACCCATTAATAACATAACTTTAATATATATGTATATATATATATAGGGTTTGGATCCGTTGAGAACTCGACGTAAAATGCTAGAAAAAATTTTTTTTGCACACTGGTGTAAAAACACGTAAACCCCGCTGTAAATTTAAAAAAAAAAATTTAATTTACGCAAAATTACACCGGTGTAAGGGATTTTTACCCACGTGTAAGTATATAAATATTTTATTCATTATTTTATTGTTGTTTAATTTTAGACCACATATTCATTTTTTATTAAAATAAGCTTATGGTTATAAAGTGAGTTCTTATGATTCTCACAACTCATAGGAGTTCTCAAATGATTTCAATCCTCTCTCTCTCTATATATATATAGGGGGAGGATAAATTGAAAACCCACTCGAGTTAAGAAAACTATGAAAACCCTTGTAAAAACCATCAAAAAAAAATTTTTTTTGAAAAAAATACACAAGGTAACATACATGTATTAAAGCGTTTTGGGCCAAAAAAATAAAAAAAGCGCCGATTGGATATTTTAAAAAAAAATAAACAAAATTTGCACTGTTACATATGTAACAACTGATGTTACATATGTAACAAAGCTGTTACATATGTAACAGCACAAACTTTGTTTATTTTTTTTTAATTATTCTATCGGCGCTTTTTTTATTTTTTTGACCAAAACGCTTTAATACATGTATGTTACCTTGTGTATTTTTTTCAAAAAAAAATTAAAAAATTTTAGATGGTTTTTACAAGGGTTTTCATAGTTTTCTTAACTCAATGGGGTTTTCAGTTTATAATTTCCCTATATGTATATATATGCATTTACTCATACTAAAGATTAAAAACAATCATTATTATGGTGAAACATTTAAAAAATGCCGTATGATAAAGTTATTAGTGTTTTTAAAATGACGGAGAAATTGACATGTTTCTTGCATGTATAGAGAAAATCAATAAATATGGGTTATTCCCTTTATGCCCTTCCCCCTCTTTTCCTATGATGTTTTTTTCGTAAACAAATCTCAATCCTCTAAATCAAAGATTCTATTTGATCATTGTCCTACATGTTAAAATTAGAGATGACTAATTAGCGGAGGATTATAATCCGAATCTTGGTATGTTATACATGACTATTTCTAAAGTGAGTAAATAATTAATATTAATATCTATACATATAATAAACCAAAGCCATTTTAATGACATGGCACTTAAAGAGGAATTCTCCTCCTTGAGTGTGCCATGTGTCATCCCATGTGGCATTGAGATATTTTAGGAAAAAAATAATTTAAAAACAAAATTGGATTTTTCTCTCTTATGTTTCCTCCCATAATTTTTAAACGTTAATATCTTTTATATATGAGATTTTTTAAAGAAAAAAATTACACCAAATTAACGAGCGTTTTATTATCTTTCCAACGAGTACTATAGTGCTATATAAAAAACGAAAAAAAAACGACTATTTTTTTGTTTGGTTTCGTTCATACAAGAAAAAAAAACACAAAGTGTTCAGGTAAATCATTAATAATGTATAGGCAAGTCACTAATTATGTTCAAATCAGTAAATATGAATTCTATTTTCTATATGCGTTAGCATTGGAGTTATACATTGTTTTAGGTTAGATATTAATATTAGACACTACTAGAAAACTGGGCTATTGTCACCAAAAGTTGCTACCTAGAAAAATGGTAGCAAATTTAGCAACCGATTTTACACCAAAATATGTATTATAAGATAAGGTAACTAATTGGTTGCAAATTTTGACACCGTTTGTTTTTGGTGGTAAATTCGTGAGAAAAACAATAAGAAAGAATTAAAAAAATAATAACTTATATAAAAAAAGCAAGAAACCTATTGAATTGTGACCACCTTAGTGGTAGCAAATTTAGGTACTTATTTCTTAAAGCGTAATGCGTATATATATGGTAGCTAATCAGTGGTAAATTTTGAGACTAAATTGCCACCATATTAGCCACGATAAAACTAAGCTATTGTCACCAAAAGTTGCTACCTATAAAAATGGTAGCAAATTTAGCAACCGATTTTACACCAAAATATGTATTATGAGAGAAGGTAACTAATCGGTTGTAAATTTTGACACCGTTTATTTTTTGTGGTAAATTTGTGAGAAAAATAATAAGAAAGAATTAAAAATAAGAATTATAAAAAAACAACAAATGAAAGAAATAGAAACAATTTTTTTGGATTTTTTATTCATGTGACCAAAAACACACCTTTTGGAACCCTTTAGCCACACTTTACGAAAAAATGTGTCATTTAGTAGCCACACTTAACGAAATAAACAAAACTATTAACTATAAATATTTTATCGTCAATTAGATCCAATGATGGTCAATTGGATCTAATGATGGTCAGTTAGGCCCAAAGACAGTTAGTTAGATTCAATCATTGTCACTTAGACCCACTGATGGTCAATTAGACCCGATGATGATTAATTATGCCCGTTGATGGTCAATTAGAACCAATGATCGTCAATTAGATCCAATGATGGTTAATTACACCAATGATGGTCAGTTGGATCCAATGACAGTTAGCTAGGCCCAATGATGGTCAGTTAGATCCAATGATGGTTAATTACACCAATGATGGTCAGTTGGATCCAATGACAGTTAGCTAGGCCCAATGATGGTCAGTTAGATCCAATGATGGTCAATTAGAACTAATGATCATCATTTAGATCCATTGATAGTAAATTAGATCCAATGATGGTTAATTACACCACTGATGGTCAGTTGGATCAAATGATGGTTAATTAGGCCTAATGATGGTAAGTTAGATCCAATGATGGTCAGTTACACCCAATGTTGATTTGTTAGATCCATTGATGGTCGGTTAGGCCCAATAATGGTTATGTAGATCCAATCATTGTCACTTAGACCCAATGATGGTCATTTAGACTTGATGATGGTCGATTAGACATGATGATGGTCAATTAAATCCAATGATGATCAATTAGATTCAATGATGGTTAATTAAACCAATAATGGTCTGTCAGATCAAATGATGGTCAGTAAGCTCAATGATGGTTAGTTACATCCAATGATGGTCAGTTAGGCCCAATGATAGTTATATAGACCCAATAATTGTCACTTAGACCCAATGATGGTCAACTAGGCCCAATGATAATCAATTGTTAGATATTTATAGACAAACACAAAAGCTTAAACCCACCATACCCATCCAGCCACCCCCAAACCTAAACCTTACAAGCTAAAAAAAAAAACTAACTTAAAAGCTAAACCCTAAAGCTTAACCGAACATTTACTACACATGTGCATTAGAATTCATTTTTTTTTTATTTTTTTTGAACGGGGATGACGTGGGAAAGAGGAGCTCTAAACTAGTTTTTCTTAGTTTTTTACTTAGATTTTGAGTTATAATTTTATTTTAAATTTAAGTAGGAGTTCACGAATTCTCTCCCTAACTATGGGTTTTCTATTGAATATTCCCTTAATATATATACTCTATAATATATAAATTTTATGTAAAAGATCCCTACAAATAAATAACCATTCAACAACACATTCATTTCCCACCACCCACCCCTTCAAAAATTTAACCCAATTTATTTTGCCGCCTTTAGTCTCCTTCTAATCCCCCTCTATCTCAAAACCTAGTTGTTTCCCTCATCTACCAAAAAAAAACTCCAAGATCTATTTGTCTGACTCTCGTCACATACAAAGCGGCCACCGACCATTCAACATGTCGATCCGTAGTTTTAATCGTAGACACGTTGATCGACCATCACATATTAATTTGGGATTTCAAAATAGCAATATTGCCGCTTGTTTTTTCACCGCAGTATATTCACCAGACGCTGGATTATGGAAGCCGCATGTTTCTTCCACTCAACTGCTTCAATGTAAAAAAAAATTCGAATTTAGGTTGATTTTTTTTATTCTTCTTAACAGGTAATTCGTTTGGGGTTTTTTATTTTATTTTAATGTCCATTCTGATTCATTTGAAAACTTAACATGTCTGTAATTTTTTCTTCTATGAATTCCTAAATTGATAAATGTAGTTTATTTGTCAATCTATTACCTGATGATGCTAGTAGCAGTTTTTATGATTTGGAAGCATATAAGAAAAGCATGACAATGAACTCAACAATATGCAAAAAAAACTACGTATACATTCACTTTTATCGTTATTCAATGTAAGATGTTAATTCTATCCAAATTAAATCACTTTATAAATTAATTCATCATTTTATTATTCAATGTTTGATGTGCTAAAAGGTCTAAACTAGATTACAGGCTCAACAATACTTATAAGTTTAAACTGATCATCACAAGCCATAGTGCCATACATTATAAAATCATATATTAACCAATTGTTCTTGATCTGAGTCTTCAATATTTTATTTTATAAAGTCTATTAATAATGATGTTAGTTAGCTGATGATAATTTGTTTTGTTATATTTCTATAGAAAGCTAAGGTTCATTTCAATATGGCAATTACTATAGAGAAGTTGACGATCTTTGGGCTGTGATCCTACACTTTGAACATGAAAGACTCTCCGTGGGTGCAATGATAGGGTTAAGGATAGGAATGTTAATGGAAGAGAAGTGCAAAAGCCCATGAAAAACTCCTGGTTTTTGTCAAGGCGATGGAAATGGTTGAATGTGCAAAATCCTTACCAAGCGATGTTTCTCATCCGGGTGGAAATTCTTGTAGGTAATGTTTTTTTTGGTAAGATGTCTATAAAAATTAGAGGATTTCATTTTAGCTTTTTCTTTGATCTTATAACATATCATTCTGATTCATATTGATTTACCCTAAAAATAATCGACAGTTACTATCTCTAGAGGAGTCTATATAACAATTTGGGATTACAAAGCTTAATTGATACCACCATAATCAACCAGTTGCGAAATCAAGGTTAGCTTTTTGATTTTTTTTCTCTTTGAAAACACTAGACTAATAGGAATATTTGGATAGTTGTGAAATATATTGTACTTGATTTGTGGTGATAAACTAAAATAATTTTTCGAATAAGCAGGGATATGATGGTAGGGAAGGGGGCATTGGGTTCTTTGTAGTTTTTTTTAAAGAAATTGCAGCAGCTACAGGTTTAATAGAAAGTGTAGCATGCAGATTCACTTGACTATTATTCAAGTGTTTTATCCAACTGCAACTTGCAATTAATGGTTCTATGTAGATTTTTTTTTTGTTTCAAATCTGAGTTATTGATAATTTATGAATGGGTCAAATGGGTCGAAAGCAATTTTTGGTTTTGAATGCATAAGATTAATCATTTTGGTTATTTTCTCTATGTGCGCCTTTTTTTTATTAGGCTAGCGCTATTTTTGCGCCTTGCGCCTAAGGCCCGGTGGACCTTGGCGCCTTAAGTGCATTAGAAATAGTGGATATGCCAGAACATGTTATTTGGCTTCTAGCACTAGAATTGTAACTCACAATTGGATTATGTTATTGTGCAACTCACTTGACCCGTTATTAGTTTTTGTTAATTCTGACTTCTTGATTCTATTCATTGCTTGTTTTGTAGATTGAAAAGTTTAACTTGATTATCAAAGAGCTTGTTAAGGAAAAAGATGACGATAAAGAAAGGTTCAAAGGAATTATTGCGGGCTTGATGACCGAAAAAGAAAAAGATAATGCGGATAAAGAGGCTATGCTCAATAGAATGGCACAAATTGAAGCTATGTTTACAGCTACGGGTCGAAATTATGCTATAAACACTTAGACATAAATGTTTTGAAGTTTTTCATGGATAATTTGGTTATTTGATGTTTTAGTTGATATTTCTATTAGAGTCTTTTATATGATTTTACAATTGTAAAAACTATTAACAAATTTGTTTTATATAATTTGAGATTTTGTATTATTTAACTGTTTTATATAATATAGTTTTCTTGAAATGTAACTGAATTAATAAAGCAGGAAAAAAAGTGTAGCAAAGCTAAATGCTAGCAAATTTTCAGTGAAAGTGGTGGTTAAATGGTAACAAATTTTCAATGAAATTGATGACTAAATGGTTGCAAATTTTCAATAAAAGTGGTGGCTAAATGGTAGCAAATTTTCGATGAAAGTGGTGGTTAAATGGTAGCAAATTTTCAATGAAAGTGGTGGCTAAATGGTAGTAAATTCTCAATGAAAGCAGTGACTAAATGGTTGCAGAATAAATGGTACCAAAACGGTTACAAAAAAGGTGTAAATTTTCAATAAAAATGGTGTCTAAATGGTGGCAATATCGGTGTCTAAATGGTACCAAAACGGTAGCAAAAGACCTTACTAAAACATTGTAGAAGCGGTAGCAATAATTTTAACCGTTTTTGTGGTGACAAAAATATGGTAGCAAAATACAAAAGTGGTAGCTATTTGGTGACATTAGGGCAACAGACATGTGTGTTTTTGCTACCGCATTCTCGGTTGCAAAATGGTGGCTACATAGCAATTGCTACCGTTATGTAACCGAAAATGTGGTGACAAAAGCCCAATTTTCTAGTAGTGAGAGTTATACATTGTTTAAGGTTAGGCGTTAACATTGGAAATACATTTTTAATTGTTTTAGGTTAGGTGCTACTCGAAGCTTTCCTGCATGTAACTGTAAAGCGCATCATTCTATTTCATATGTAAAATTAATATGTAATATTAGATTTCTTAACCCCGAGACGTTCCCGGGGTATAATCTAGTAAACTATATCGAAACTAAACAATAATTTCAAGACTAATTCTAGGTGAATTTGGGTTGGAAATAAGTCGGACAAAAATGGTTTTCCTTGACTGATGAACGAGTGAATAGTGTAATTTTCACGGACACATCACACATGCATGCAGGATCTTATTTGTAAAAATAATAGAAAAATAGTAATAAAACTTCATACGCACCCACATCCATAAATTTTTAGTATGTATAGTTTTTACAAAGAAAAAAAAAAGAAAATTTAAAGTATGAAATAAAAATAATTTGTTGTGTACGTCTCTCTCTGAAGGAGCCCGAAACATGAGTAAAAGGATTCCATATGGTAGAAGGATCGGACCTGCATGCCGGAATTGGGTTGCATGTGTGCATGTATCCAGTCCACTACCTCCATCTTATGTATTGTGTATGTGGTAACTTACCACTGGTGAATGTACGAAACCACCAAAAATGATCCATCACAACTTGCATCGACTAAGTAAGTTGTACATTAGCAATATTACCAAAACAGAGAAATTGACAAAACAAATTTACTAAAAAAAAACAGAGAAACATTTTTTTTTAAACATTTAAATTAACTTATTACGGCAATCTTTATATGTTAGTTTTTTTTTTGAATGGCTAACGCTATAGGGTGTGGAGACACCAAAAATGTTATGTCTCAGTGCCAAGTAGGATGCCACCTCAACATGTTGATGTCTCAAGCATTCAAAAATAAAATAAAAATAAAAGCAAAACACCCTATTGGTTCGAATTCAAAAAAAAAAAGCTCTGATTCGTCCGTCTCTAATGTCTCAAGGGGACGGTAGGGACGGGGCAAGGGGCGGTGTTGATGTCCCGGACATTGCAAAAATTGGAGAACAGGGGTGGTGCCCCGTCTCCACACCCTATAGCCTAATGATTGAAAGGGCATTAACGAGCGTTAACCATTACACATTTTTGAAAGGGCATTATGATACCTATATGGCGAAAAATGCCCCTAAAGGGCCATTAACCATTACAAATGGTTTTAAGATGTAAAGATACCTAAAAAACTTTTAGTGATCGTGATTATGCTGAAAATGAATGCCCAAATTATTGTTGAAAGGTGATATACACATGTCTTGTTTTGTTTTGATTTGGTGCTCGTGTAAATACGTTAACAACGACATTAAGTTTACATGATGAGTGTCGTTGGTTTTTAACAAATAACTAGACGTTTGTATTGGGCCGGTGGGCCCTCTTAGTGTTGGAGCATGTATCTGATTGCAGAATATTTGTTTGGTGATTTTTTTTGTTCGTGGTATTTAAATAATGCTGATTGTTTGATGAGTAAAGATATTGGATAATAATGATGATAAAATGACGCAAAGAAAAAAAGAAAAGAAATAATCTATAATCTATAATAAGGCTTATGTTAAATATACCAAGTAAGAAGATTAATCCACCAATTCAGTCAAACTGTATTTAATGAGCTAATCTACCAACTAATTAAATAATGATTAAGTTATTATTTACTATTTATATTAGACTGTTTGGTGTGGGATCGGGGAAGGGGGACGGGGAGTTGAGCTGGCATTCGGGGAGACGGGGAACACCGCCCCCCCCCCCCCCCCGGGTTTTTTTCGGGGTCATCAGGGTTTAAAGCCCGTTGTCACCGGGCATTTTGATTGGCTGAAATTTGTAGCCGTTGAAAAAATTGGGGCCCACTTGTTTTGACCGTTGCTTTTTAAAAAAAAAAAAAAAAAAATTCAAAAATTTACTTTATATATATATTTAACCATTCAACTCACAATTTCCATCTAAACCTTTTAACCAAACCACCAAAATTTATAAAAATTCTACCATTCTTCACAAAAAAAAATTACCAATGGATCCAAGGCGTTCAAACCCGCAACCCTTTAACCCGAACACCCCCGCTACTCCTTCGACACAAGCTCCAAACTTTCCCTACTCCACTACACCGCTCGACCCTATGTCATTCGGGTTTGGCCATTTTACTCAACCCCAAAACCCTTGGCAAATGCAACAATTTCATATGCATATGTCACACCCGAACCCGAATCAAATGCCAATGTTTCGCCCTACGCCTCAATCACAACCCGAACCCGAACACGACTTCATATCCTTAGGTGTCGATGACGACGTTGTACCCGAAACTCAACCAAGCTCAAAAAAAGACAAGAATGGGAAAAAAACGTGCCGTTGAAGGAAGAGGGGGTGGTAAGGCGGATAACCTACCTTGGACTCCAGAGGAGCTCGAGGCCCTAGCTCGAGCGTGGGTGAACGTGTCTACCGACCCGATACGAAGTAAGTTAGTTTTAACCTTTTGTTTTAAAAACTTATTGGTTAAATTTATTTTTTTTTCAATCTATTTTTGAAATATAATTTAACATTTTTTTATAATTTTTTTTTTGGGCCGTAGCCCTTTAAACTTACTGTTTTATTATTATTTTTTTTAATCTATTTATTAAATAATTTTATCACTTGTAGGTAACAATCAAAAACGGGGTAGCTTTTGGGGCGCTATTTGCAAACAATTTTTTAGGTTAATGCAACGGGAGCCGTATCGAACCGAGCATTCCATTGGTACGAAGTTTAGGGAGATGAACTCCAAATGTCAAGATTTTGCGGGCGCTTATCAAAATTGTTGGGACAATCGAAAGACGGGAGAAAGTGACGAGAATGTGTTGAAAAAGACGCTTGGGATGTTTAACACGAAGAAAGGGGGGTGGGCGTACATGAGACCGTATGAGATCTTGAAGTCGTGTGAAAAATGGAAGGTGGTGCCAAACGAAGTGGCACAAGCAAAAAGAACGAAGACGAGCTCGTCGGGAAATTATAGTTTGGGGGGGGTCCACCGCACGTTGTGCTATCGATATAAATGACGACCCGGAGTTTGAAGATGAAGCTCCAACTCCCGAATCGGAGCGGCCACCGGGAAGGGACCGCGCTAAAAAAGCCGCGGCGAGCGCAAAAGCAAAGGCCTCCGCTTCGACAATAAGTGTGGTTGACAAAATAGATTCGTTGATTGAGAACTTTAACCACTTTAAGTCGGAGCAACAAGAAAGGTGGAATGAGAGAAGGAAGGAGAAGGAAGTAGCGGCGAGTCTAGGGAAGGAGAGACTAGAGTTGGAGAGGGCACGGCTCGCGTACGAGCAAGAAAAGGTGGAGTTTGCGATGATGGACAAAAATATCGACGATCTTCCCGAGCAAGAAAGAGCGGGGTGGGAGGCGAAGAGAAACATGATCGCGAACAAGTGGCTTGGAAAGAATATGCTTTAGATTTTTTTTATGTAATTTTCGTGTTATTTTTTAAATTTCCATGCATTGTAGGTTGTAATTTCTTTTAATTTAATGAACTTTATCTTTAGTTTTTTTTTACGGTTTTTTTTTATTTTTTTAAGTATTTACGGTTTAAAAAAAAATTAAATTATATGTTTTTATACATGTTTTATAAAAAAATAATTATGAAATATAAAATATATAATTAAAAAAAAGGAAAAAGAATAAAAAAAGGAAGGGGGAATGGGGGAATTGGGGGAAGACATTTCCAAACTTTGGGGGAGGAAATGGGGGAAATGATGTGGCGCTGATGTGGCAATTGGGGGAGTTGGGGGAAAGGGGAGGCACACCAAATAGTCTTACTATACCACTATCACTTTTTTATTTATCATTTTAGATTTTGTAGTACTATTATTAATAATATTGATACCAATATTTATAAAAAATAAATAACCTTTAATAAAAAAATATAAATAAATACGAAAATGCAAAAGTTCATTATAAATAAATAAATATACGAGTCTCTAATAAAAAAACTAAACACACAAACATTAAAATACTTAATCAACTAGATCGACAAAACCACTTTCACGGTGACAAAGTTGGGTATATAGTTCTAGACACGGCCTATACATGGTTTCCCATCTAGTTGCAAACTGGCTTATGTTGCAAAAATTCCGATAAGGCGTGATAGTAGGCATTGGGTACCCTTCTTGTAATTCCACCATGATATAATGGTTCTCATCATTAACTAGGGTAATTGTAAGAGCTCTGTGATGTTGAATCTCTTCTAGACCACTCCAAAACGGAAAAATAGTCGTACTGCCTGACATGCTTAAAAAATGGACGATTACACCAAACTTATTAGCAATCAGAACACCTAGTGCTCGATATCCACAATTTCACGTAGATATCATATTGACTTTTTAACTCTTCTCTCATCATATGTCGAATGTACTCATTAGTGGCGGATACAAAATTTTCATGTAGGGTGGGCACAATATCGGTCGGTTAAAAATAGATTAAAAACGACGATAAAATAACATAGTTTATTAAATATTTAAATATGATAACGACATACATCAATTACAGCTATCCTCTACGTGTTTTCATCTTTTGGAAACGCTTGATTACATTTTCGTTAATAACATGAGACATATATCTACTTCTACAACACAAATTAACCAAGCGTTAGTAATCGTCACAATACGATTGTGAAACAACATCAATTCACCAAACAATAATGTATATTAGCATTTAAACCAATATTAAAAATAAAATATGTACTAGAAACTTTTATCAATAGATAGCCACTGATTAAAATTATGAGATAAAGAGATTTTTATTAAAATATATATTAAAATAATGAGATTAAAAAAATATGAAATAAGAATTCTAAGATCGTCATTTTGCAAAGATGTCGATGATGAAATATCTAGCTTCCTCTAAAAAATATCAATCGAATCGAAGAGAACATATTGATCTACATACAAATATAAATAGGTACTATTTTCTCTAAAATTATAGAATGAAGAGTTTAAAACAATAAATTGGATATACATAAACATACTTACATGAAGTTATATCTTTTTATGGTGTGTTTCATGATTCGAATTTGTCTATTCTTTAAAGGAGCCCTACGAAAAAAAAGATATGAGTTAAAAAAGAATAAAGATTCTATTTTTATATCATATCATAATATATTTTTTCTCGTACATGTAATTTTTATGTCTTTTATTTTTTTTAAATGTCTCTCTCTATAAAAACAACATCAACAAATAGTAAAACAAAAAATAATGTTGATTGTGGAAGTTTTCAAAAAGCGACTTTCAAAGTGGAAGGCTAAGCATTTGTCTTTCGGAGGTCGTGTGGTTTTGATCCGAGCTGTTCTCGATAGTCTGCCATTGTATTATTTTTCACTGTTTAGAGCCCCGGTTGGAGTTATTAATTCGCTTGAAACTCTCAGACGGCGATTCTTTTGGGGCGGTGATGAAGATAGGTCGAAAGTAAACTGGGTCGCTTAGGAACGGGTGGTTGGTCCTCCTTCCAAAGGTGGTCTTGGCTTTGGATCCTTAAAAGCGATGAACGAGGGGTTTGGAATGCAATTTATAAGGTTGGGGATGGGGTCTCCGCACAAAATCTAAACGTTCCAGCTATCATCAAAGGTAAACTCGGTAATGGCGCATCTATCCGTTTTTGGACAGATTGGTGGATTCGTTCTGGGCCGCTTAAGGACCGATTCCCATCCTTGTTCGCTCTTGAAAATTCGAAGGCTGTTACTGTGGCTACTCGCATCCAAAACTGGAGTTGGATTCGAGTACCTAGCTCTCACTTGGAATTGACGGATTTGCAACAGTGCAATGCACTGATTGATGGTACCAATTTACTTCATCATCGGGATCATTGGGAATGGGTTGGGACTTCGGATGGCGTGTTCACAGTGGCGTCTTGCAGAAAAATGTTACAAAGCTATAGTACCCCCGTTTTATCCGTTTCAGTGGGTGAAAGGGGTGCCGAAGAAGGTGTCTATCTTTATGTGGAGAGCTGAACAAGACCGATTGGCGACAAGAAACGGGCTGCTTAGGAGAAGAACCATCCACGGGTCGGCTGATTGTAAACTCTGTGGAGATTGCACGGAAGACGCAGATCATTTATTAACTTCATGTTATGTGGCTTCGTGGATCTGGCATAAGGTTAGTTCTTGGTGTAACATACCTCCAATCTTTGCATTTTCTGTCCGCGACCTCCAATCTTTAATTAGCTTAAGTGCATTTGGAAGGCCCGCAACGGGGTGATATTCCAAGGGAATAGGTGTAATCTGGATAGCATTTTTGGGGAGATTCAATCGATTTCATTCAGTTGGGTGTACCACAACATCAAAGCCTCGGGTTGGTCATGGGAGTCATTGAAGAAATTCGACGTACCGATCACTTGATAGTATTTTTGTTTCCTGTTTTGTAGTGTTTAAAACCTTCACTGGGTGTCTCCTGCGGGATTGTTGACTTTGTGTAACTAGTGTCTTACTAGTTAGCATCTTTGTAAATAGTTTATGGGTGGAATGAAATGCAATTTGCCGTTCAAAAAAAAAAAGTTAACTACACATTGACTATAAAAAAATCTTAAAAAGCTAATTTTTAGTAATAATAAAATAGTAAAAAAAAAAACTTAAGCTAATTAAAGCCTATGTTATAATGGTTGTATTTATTGAGAGTATTGTGTAAATACCAACATCCTTCTTAAATGGTACAAGATATTATGTACACATAGGGAAGCCAAAAGGTTTGACCAACTTGGTATGTTTAACAATACCCATATAATAACTTATAATAAAAGAATTGAATATTAATGAAGTGTCATTCAATGGAGGCCTCACCCTCCTTTGAATGTGGCATGTTAAGGTGAGAGTTTTCAATTTATTTTTTTTATTTTGTTTTTATCCATTCTCCTACACTTATCTAACCCTAATCTCTTTAAGAATTTAAAAACATATTTAGATTTTTCTCTCTAATGTTTCCTCCCATCACTTTTAAATGTTAATATCTTTTATATACGAGATTTTTAAAGAAAAAAATTACACCAAATTAACGAGCGTGTTATTATCTTTCCAACGAGTACCATAGTCTATATAAAAAACGGAGAAAAAACGACTATTTTTTATGAGGTTTCGTTCATACATGAAAAAGAACACAAAGTGTTCAAGTTATTCATTAATCATGTTTTTTCTTTTAAACCAGGTTCTTATATACAATGTTGAAATTTAGCCGAATCGTCATGTTATCATTGAAATTTTACTCTTCTAAAGATGGATATGTATACTTCATCAAGAGAACCTAAGAGAAAGAATCGCACAACACTGCAACACATGGTGTCACCTTATAGCAAAGTTATTTTTTTATTTATTTAATTACAAGAGTAATAATTATTACTATTAGTATTAGTATTATTAGAATGGTTATATTTTTCAACCACTGGACACTCACGGGATAAAAGCTAATAAATATATAACACATTCGATGACAAAATTGATATAGTATTGAACGCCATTATGCAGAAACAATTAGAGTAATTATTTAGGTAATTTATATTTTATAGATAGAATAAATTGGATAGTTAAAAGAAAGTGCATAATTTATTTAAAGAGTTAAATGTAATTTGTATCTTTGTGGTTTGCATGCGGCGTTATGTTGCACCCTCACTTCTTGTTTTTCGTTGCCTGAACTCATATGGTTGACAAACTTTATCATTTGCACCCTTCCCATTATCGCTATTGGAATTTAACATCCTAAACTATTGAGTACTGGCCGCTGACACACTAAACTACAAAATTATTCACCACCACACTGTACTTTCAACTTTTTTGTCTGTGTATCCATCGGACTAACCATGTTTAGTTTTTTTTGCTGACGTGGCCATTTTCGCTAATGTGGCATGGTGACGTAGCTAGTTTTTACTGATGTGGCATAACGACGTGGCCGTTTTTGCTGATGTGGCATGGTGATGTCAGCAAAAAAACTAACTATGGTTAGTTCGAGGGTGACAAAGGCCAATAAGTTGAAAGTATAGTGTGGTGGTGAACAATTTTGTAGTTAGTGTGTCAGCGGCCAATAATCAATAGTTCAGGGTGTTAAAATCCAATTTCCCTTTATTTGAGGTAATTCATAATTTATAGATAGAACTAGAAATCTATCCTATGCTACGCTGCATTACCTTATAATTACAAAACCATAAGACGTTTGCGGTGAATGCCAGCCAAGCAACAATCCAGCTTTAACCCAATATCGAGATGCCCATAAAAAAGTCAACCGATATAAATGGCGCCTTAGACGCTCCCAAAAGGCTGAAACATAGAAGCGAAAATAGATGATTTACACACTACGGCACTATGGTAGCACATCGGCTGGTTACATTGTGAGTGCATCATTACTCACATCGCCTTCGCAGCCAACACACATAGCCAACAGTGACTGTCATATTTATTGCAAAATACTATTGTCATCATTGCGCAAACCACACTTAAACTGAAAATCCATAGAAGGCTGAGGTATCCAGTAGAACTATCGTAAGTTGACTTTGGATTTTGACAAAAATGTACAACAACCGAGAGCACAAACACAAAGGCTTTGGTATCCGATGTAATATGTCGATAATGTACAACAACTAATAAGGTTTGTACTGGTAACCATACCTCAAATGTCACCATGGTTCCAACCAGAGTCACGACGCAAGGCATAGAGTGGGAAAAATGAAGCGTTATAAGTTATAACAAAGGTCAGGATAGGGCAAAGCCACCGCAGACGGCTGCGTAGCAGCCTACGCCATAGACAGTCGTTGAATGGATCTTTTCAGGTAAGAATTCCCAAACCAGTGGACATGTTACTCAAACCAAACACAAAATCAAGATCGACGGCTAAGAAACAACCATCATTGAAGGCCAAAGCCAACAGCTGGTGTTTGAAACCCCAAAATCAAAACCAAGATCAACGACATAGAAACGGTCAACAAAGAATAGAAAAGAAATGTGGCAACATTAAAATAACTAATACAACAGGTACTTGTACATTGAAAACCATAATGCATTTGCCCACTTGTACTTTTTGCAATAGTGAGATTACATTCACAAATCCAAGTTGGTGATTATACAGTTAAAAATAAATTGGATAGTTAAAAGAAAGCGCATAATTTATTCAAAGAATTAAATGTAATTTGTATCCTTGTGGTTTGCATGCGGCATTATGTTGCACCCTCACTTCTTGTTATTCGTTGCCTGAACTCATATGGTTGACAAACTTTATCATTTGCACCCCTCCCATTATTGCCATTGGAATTAAACCATTTTAAGAGTTAACGATTTATGAAGTCTGAGGGGCATAACAGTCATTTCAACCTATAGCAAAAACCCTAAAGCCATCTACTTCCACATTCTCATTAATTCCCATTTGCAACTCTCTTATTTGATCCTCATCCACCACCACTGTTCCCCCCCCCCCCCCCCCCCCACAATCACCCACCAACACAAGTTACACAACCACCCTCTGACACTACCACTAAGCATAAGAACATTGACGACACACACTGTAACACACGGTGACACACATGCAAACACCGATGCACACGACACCGCATGCACACTGATTCGTAAGCCAATCATGTCTAATCTAGTTTGAATTGAGGCACACATTTATTCAGAAGCATGGTTTACAACAATAATTACACGGATGATCCATATGATTTGGATTTTGTAACACATTTAGCCCCCAACTTTTTCCCAAAAGTACATGAATGTTCCTTGTGTTTTGCGCTTTATAATGCATTTAGTCCCAATTTGGCACCTGCTAAAACCTAGAGATTGATTGACTGGTTCGTGAACTATTGGTAAGCTATGGACCAAACCCAAAATTTTAGTAAACGATAGGGTCATCCATGTAATCTCCCTTGGTGGATGCGTTAATTGCTTTATAATTGACAACCATACGCTTTTTACCTCTTCTTTTTTCAACCTCATTTTCGACTAAAAATGCGGGTGACATGTGAGGTGAGTTACTAGGAATAATTAGCTTAAGATCAAGTAATTCCTTGATTTGTTTGCTAATTTCTTCTCTGTCTTGTGGACTATATTTTTGAGATTGCTGGACTTTAGTTTTGACTTGTGAAGTCGTAACAGGGGGGGGGGGGCAAGTGGATGGAGATTCAAGGTTTTAGTTGTCTAGGCGAAACGGTCGATCTGCGATGAAAGGAGCGATAACGCAAAAATGTAAAGACCGGGGAGCCTCCTCCTCCTCCTCCTCCTCCTCCCATCTGTGGCCTTACCAACGCATCCATCGTTGGAAAGCTATGGAACAAACCCAAAATTTTAGCAAACGATAGGGCCATCCATGTAATTTACTTCTTAGTTTAAATCTATTACCCAAGTAAACCCCCCCCCCCCCCCCCCCAAATCCCGAATCAGGTGTGTCTCCTACTATCTCTTCCATGTTGGACATGCTTGAAATGTCCAAGTTGATTACACTTGAAACATTTAATGTGACGCTTATTCTCGTGGACTTATATTTATGATCCTCCACATGTAAGTTTCTCTCGTCTATTTTAAACATCAATAACTTTTTATAGGTAATTTTTTTTTTAAAATACATCATAATAACGTGAATTTTTTTATCTTTAATATGCATATTATATTGGTATATATATGTATAAAAATTACTTTTCAATTATATGTTTTTAGTCCAAAATGTTCTTTGTTTTGTTTATACAACAACAGTATTTATTTTAGCATGTTTATGGTGCTTTATTTTGCGAGTAACAAATGGTTCATTTGTAGCCAACTCCTAACTTTTCTCTCTCTCTATATATAGAGGGGTGAGTTAAGGTATAAAGTATAAGTAACCTGCGTACCGTACGGAGGTAATTACACAACCAATTAATCCTTCATAGGCTACAGAGGTAATTACACAACCAATTAATCCTTCATAGGCTTCACACGTTAACAACACTGTATTTACATATGTATCAAACTACATGAGTAATAGTGCAATCTATATTTTTTAATATGCAAATTTGTTGATCTCATGATCAATATAATGTTATCTAAAACTCTATGATTAATGTTTTGATCTTTAGCGACGAACTTATCAATAAAACCGACAAAAACAATAATCCAATAACGAAGTTTATACCTGATATAATTAATAGATTTATGTAAGGTTATGTGAAACCAAGCACAAAAACATTAAGTATATGGGAAGATATGTATAGTTTTAGATTAAAAGGTAATAGACCAAACTTTATATAATCACTTTTCAATTTATTCATATGTACGTGTACGTGTACTTATTCTTGAACGTCTTCATTTTTAAATCAAGCATTAAATTCTTTCATTGAGTTTTTAGGTCTCAAATGAATATGTTAAAGCGCACACACACACAATAGAGAGATATACATTAAGATTTGATTCATTTAATCATATGTTAGTATGCATGTCTTCATTCACGTCTGTCGATTGATTCGCATGTGATGTGTTTTAATAAAAGCTTAATACATGACAAAGGCCATAATAGCTATTATTAGTCATTAGTTTTGAAAACATAATTAAAATTTGGATCCATTCAAATTTGCTAGGTGGACATGAAACGGTGAGTGGTTCATAAAATTTTATTAGATATTTATTTTTTTTATTTATTAGACAAGCACTTTTAATTTATAGTATTACTTACAAATCAATTAGGCTTTGTACCTAGTTTAGCCAACAACGTCCACCTGAATAGCAATCGAAAGGACTAGGTTCTATTTGCACTGTTATTATTATTATTTGGTTAAATTGAATTATAAAAACCATAGCACTTGCAATTTGTACCATTTTATCATTTCTTAATTTTAATGGTTCCCGTAGACGGTGCGGTGCGTAATTATATTTTTTTTACTTGTATTTGAGTTGTAACTTGTAACTTTAACTTTTATTAATAGAGTGATTGGCAATGAAGATTTTTCAATTAATATTTTTATAATATGAATTACACACGAAGAGGGTTGTAACGATGGTGAACTTGTGTAACTTCTATCGCCTTGCATCGATGCGATTTTAATAAAACTAATATTAAAATCATGAAACAATCTGCCTCTAGTATTCATTTTAATGTAACTAATATTTACATCATGTCGTAGCACATATTACTGGTCTAAATGAAGAGAGACAATAAAACAAAGATACGTGCTTTACTCGAATAAGATATAAATCACTTGGAATATTGGCAATAAAGGGGATGCTTTTATAATTATAAGCATAATGTTACTTTATTATTAAGATTTCATAATTAAATTATTAATGATAAAGCGGAATATTTGGCACACTTTTTCCACAAGCAAGACAATGCAAAGGCATAATTGAACATCACATGCTCGTTCCCTTTTGATAGCTGAGTGAGTATTTGAGCGTATTTTCTTTTTGTCTTGCGAGATATTTATTTAATTGAAAATAGTGGTGAAATTTAGAAATATAAAAGAACTCTATATTCCTTAAAGTATAGAATTAAGAAATTAAAAGATGGAATCAGATGCTGATTAAATTCTTTTGACATATGACTTTAGAGTAGGAGATTAGCATATTTTTTTCTCTGGTAACGGTACCATATCAAATAGTTACCAACCGAACATTATAGGTAATTAGGTACATGTATTTTCAGGTGTGTAAAAAGTTATTAAGAATGATTTTGAGAATAGAGATGAATTATTTAATTAAAGAGTGATTTTTTTAATGTTGTATTTTAATTAAATCGAGGTCATGCGACATTGAACCCTTATATATCTCCTGGTCACCAATAGTCACCCTGTTAATATCATCACACGCTTCGTTGTAACCCAAACCTCACACGAGATTCTTAACAACTATATCAACGTTTATACCAAACTATGCTTGTGGTGTTAATTTTTTTTATATCTACAATTCATTACTTTAAAAATATCAATGGGTATAGAGTTATTCTATAGAAAAGAAGGTTTAAGAGAGTCACATATTTATCTAGCTAGTCAGGATCATTCTAGTCGAGTATGAGCTCGACCATAGAAATTAACCAAACCTTCAATATGTAAAGATCTGAGCTTAAGTTATTGGCGATTGAGTCATGCTCTTGTCAAGCTTTCCAAGACTTGTAGACATGTAAGTGTATATACGAGTGTATGCACAAGCCAAAAACAAGTAGTAGAATTGGCCAATACATTATTTATGTACATGAGTGTTTCTGGTAAGCTATATGATAAAACCAAAATAAGTTTCACTTAATTTTAGGAGTCAAAAGTCAACCAAGTATTCAAAGAAACATGAAGAACAAGTTTCTGACGGTGCTTCAGGTTATCATATGTCACTGTCTCTGTCCAAACAATTTATTTACACACTTGCTTATGAGTTATGACCAATACCACACATTTTCAACAAAATCGATCTTGCATTCACTTCAATAACACGTTAGCTTGTAGCAAGCTCCATGAAATTCACTGGTATAAGATAAAAAAAAAAAAGGGAAAATCACCAAAATAGTCTGTTGACCGGGCATTTTGCACAAATAAACCTTTGACCCCTCTTAGGAGAGACGGGACACGGCTCCCAACGAGCCTGAACCGTCTCCCAGGAGGCTTCCCATTTCAGCCAACAGAGGACCGCCACGTGTCGTTGTTGATCCCGAGGCTGTCCCGTCTCTCTCCAGACGGGTCAGAGGTCAACCGTCTCTCTCCCCAGACGGGTCACACTTCCCCATGCCGTCTCAAACCGTCTCGGGAACCGTCTGAACCGTCTCACTAGTGTATATAAATACCGGATTTCACTTAACAAAATTTGCACCCACCACCCTCCCCAAACCTTTCATCTTCCAAGATGTTTTTTGGTTTGCCAACCGAAGCCTACCGGCTTATGAAAATATTGTCCGATTACTTGGATTGTTGTTTCATCTGCGTACGGCTACTTGGATTGTTGTTGCATCTGCGCGTGGGTTAACCCGTGTAATTTGCATCTACAATGTGGTAGTCTATTTTATTTGCAAGAAGAGTTCTTTGTCTATGAAGCGCACATACACCATTCAAACAAAGTTCTTAGTTCTTAGCAAGTAAATTTAGGAAGTTTGTTGTAATAGTATAGTTTGTTTATCGTTATTGTAATAGTATAGTTTTTTTATTGTTATTGTAATAATATGGTTTGTTTATTGTTATTGTAATAATATTGTTATTGTAATATTAATGATTGTTATTGTAATAATATTGTTATTGTAATATTAATGAAATATTTACTTTGATATAAAAAAAACATAAATAAACATTACATAAATAAACATTAATAAAAAAAAACATAAAAAAACATGAATAAAATTTGATTACAAATAAACTAGTTAAGATAGATAATCTCTCATCATTTGCCACGCGGACAAATGTTTAAATTCTTTTCCCTCCCTGTTTTTATACTGTCTTTTGCTGTGTCTAATTGACGTGTCTTCGGGAAAGCCAGGGGGGTACCAACTGAAGTGTCCGGTTGTGGTACCCGTTGAAGATTTGACACTTCGTTGTCAAATCGTTCAACTTCCGGCTAAGAGAGTCCGTTGTCCGGTCAGACCCTCCAACCAGCCGGTTGTACTCGTGTTGGATACGAAACCATTTGTTCGTTTGGTGGGTGCTCTCTTCAACGTGGCGCCATACTGATACAAGTGCAATCTCTTGTTCTTCTGTCCATCTTTGGGGTGCCATTTGTGTTAGACGGTGGTGGTTGTGTGGTGGTGCTGCTACTGTTAGACGGTGGTGGTGGTTTGGATAGTGCTGCTACTGTTAGACGGTGGTGGTGGTTTGGATGGTCTGACGGGAGACGGGACACGGTATTTATAGGTGGTGACCTGGACAACCGAAGCGTCGGTCGAACCATCGGGACTCACCGGAGACGACGTCTCGGGAGACGGCGAGTCACCATTGTAAAATGTGACCCGTCTTCAGACGGTTCCCGAAAGACGGTTCCCGAAACACTTTGAGACGGTTCAGACGGTTCCCGAGACGGTTTGAGACGACATGGGGAAGTGTGACCCGTCTGGGGAGAGAGACGGTTGACCTCTGACCCGTCTGGAGAGAGACGGGACAACCTCGGGATCAACAACGACACGTGGCGGTCCTCTGTTGGCTGAAATGGGAAGCCTCTTGGGAGACGGTTCAGGCTCGTTGGGAGCCGTGTCCCGTCTCTCCTAAGAGGGGTCAAAGGTTTATTTGTGCAAAATGCCCGATCAACAGGCTATTTTGGTAATTTTCCCTAAAAAAAAACTAAAACTCTATAATCATTTTCTCAGAATAGATAAAACTAAAATTCAGACATCTTAATTCTAAGAATTAAAATTAAAATAAATAATAAAATAAAGGGTTTGGCCATAATTGATTAAATAAAAGTTAGTTTAAAAATAAAAATATGTAAATCTAAAACATAATCGTTTATATCAAATATATGAGATTCTTTATAAAAAAAACTATTATTTATGATATCATAAAGCCACACGTGTGCTCATCATGAAGGCTTTATGGAGTGACATGGCACTTACGAGCATGATTTGCACACATCCCCTGATGATCATGGTCGTGAAGATGGTAAAAATCTCTACGATGGCCTCGAAGGAGAGAATGAATATTGGTGGGTGGGTGAAACCAAGGGGGAGATATGGTTGAGGTTAGTGACCACACCCCATGTTAGGCTAGGGGCTCCATTACGCCACCTTAGCGTCATGTTAACATGGCGCTTCACTTTCCCCTTTCAATAATGCCAAAGATATGGAGTAGCGCCCCTCCCCTATTTTCGCTTTTTATTAGCTTAAATTGCCACAAAACACCCGTTGGCGTTCGTTATGTTAGAAAACTTACATTGTGATCGCCTTAACGCCTCTTGTACATGAAGCTCGCGTGTTTCCGAGTCTCTGTACTTGCTGCAATAAACTATAACAGAAAAACGAAATCATAGAAGTGAACCGAGCTTGTGTTTGACACAATTCCCTTAAACAGATTCTTCGTCTGTTCCCAGGGTACACCGGTTCGAAACAGTGGTGGTGCACTGCCGGACTATCCCACTTGCCTGAAAAGAAACCGGCACAAGACTGCTTCTGAAGACATTGTAGCTGCAGCAATCGATCATATGTTAATGTTTTTTTGTGTGTGAGTATGGTTACAAGCGCATGTATATGTGCTGTCCCTTTGCTACTAGGGATGGCAATGGGTCGGGTTTGGGACGGGTTTAGGTAATCCCAACCTCATACCCGATTAGGTATGCTTGTCCCATACCCGGCCTAAAACCCGCCGGGTTTGTGTCGGGTAATTACCCATCGGGTATCGGGTAATCCCATTAATTTTTAAAACTTACTCATTGAGTATATCCGACCAAAACCCAACTGACATCTATTAGGTAACTATTAACCAATTACATTTACCATTACTAAATATATATGTAATTGATTACAATGTATAAATATAAAATACTTAAATCATATAAAAACAATCAAAGACATAGATAAAAAATAAATACACTAACTTTTTGGTAATTTTAGCACAAAATGACAATGTAGATGTACAATTAGATATATTATGCATACATATTTTAAAAGATATATTAGAAATTATATTGGGTATCTAATCGGGTAAACGGGTATACTTTATCGGGTAATCGGGTCGGGTAAACGGGTATATCATCAAATCCCAAACCCGTCCCAAACCCGCGAAAAAATTAAAAACTAATCCCATACCCGGACCCATACCCGATTACCCGACCCCAAACCCGTCCCAAATGTGTCGGGTTTCGGGTTTACCCATCGGGTTCGGGTTTGATTGCCATCCCTATTTGCTACACAAACACTGCTGGTCTTATAGAACTTGTAAAAGGTCTAGACATGAAATTGTTGCTGCAATAATTATGTTAATCAATTCGAGATTAATACCAATTAAACTCGTTTATTTCTCTATTAAGCACAATTAATTGCAGTTGAAGACTAACAATCTTCTTCTGGAAGCTCCTTTAGTTACATATTAAAAACTAAATGGGTAGCAAAAACCGTGTCGCGCGGACCCGGGTTTTTCGAACTGCATTCGTGTCCGCAGATGCGGGCGTCGCGTTGGTTCAAGAATTTTTCCCGAACCAGAACCCATTTTTGCAGCCCCCCTGCGCGCGCGGGTAGGTGCCAGAGTATAAAGTAACTTAACATTTTACTTCTTCCACTCAAGCTTCACCTTATAAAGTCTTCCACTTTTCATCTCCCAACCAATGTGGGACAAACCAAACTCACATTCACACACATATTTCCAACACGTTATTGGGCTAACGAGCCTTCAATGGCGCCCATGAAATAAGGGAAAGACGCAATTTTTAGTTAAAATGTCGATGTGGCAGGGGCGCCACCCCTGCACCGTCCAGCCTTAGCGGAAGAGAAATTATGGATGGGGGATGTTAATGTGGCGTTAAGGTGAAGGTTGGTGATGGTAAGTTGGCAATTCCTATTATTTATTTTTTAATGATAAAGAATAAAGCATAAACTTTTGTACGCTAGTCTAACATCTCTAATGGTGGTTAAAGTCCAATAATCAAACCGTCACATCATTTCAAAACTTAGCCATTCGAAATTTACTTTTCCTTTCAATAAACCATTTCAAACTTTCACATTACACTTAACTTTTGTATAAAAACAAATTATAAAATAATTCATTTGCGGTTGTAGTCCCTACTATTCCAAACTCGAGCATCTCCACCCACAAGAGATGCTTTAATAGAATCAATTTACATTCATAAATCATAAGTAGTTGTTGAGCCTTTCTTAGCTACAACACTTTTAATAGTGTTCCTTTAAAAAAAATGCTTACCATTAACTTTTTTTAAACAAACAACAAATGAAATTTTGAAATAACAACCTAGTTATTATTTAACTCATAAATAAAATAATACTAAATCAGTAAACAACCTCCACTCTCTGCGGTAGTTGACAGTGAAAAATATGGTTAGGTGATAAAAAAAGTAATATTAAAATAGTAAACAAAAAGAAAAGAATTCTGATCTTCAGTCTTCACAAAGTCTTTAATTCCACTCAGTAAGTGTGAGGGAGAGAGAGAGAAGTAAAAGGGAGAGAGAGAGAGAGAGAGAAGTGTAAAATAAAAGTAAAAGAAAAGAAATGCCATCTGAAGAAGCATCCCAAGAAGAGATAAAGAAAGGTGTAGAGCAGTGGAAATGGTCTGAAATGCAAGGCCTTGAACTTGTATCTGAAAACCCAATTCCACTTTCTAATAATAATAATAATCAAAACTTTGACCCAATAAGTGAAGAAGAAGCTCAGCAGAAAAGATTGCCAATGGAAGGTGAGGAGCAAAATGGTAACAATAATATTAATAATAATAATAATAATGGAGGAGGAGGAGAGAAAGAGAAGAAGAAAGAGAGCAGTGGTCCAGCAGTTGGGTTTGGAGAGTTGTTTAGATTTGCTGATGGGTTGGATTATGTATTGATGGGAATTGGAACAGTTGGTGCTTTTGTTCATGGCTGTTCTTTGCCTATTTTCCTTAGATTCTTTGCTGATCTTGTTAATTCATTTGGCTCCAATGCAAATAATATTGATAAGATGAGTCAAGAAGTCTTAAAGGTAACACCTTTTTTTGTTTTCTTTTTCTTTTTGCACAAAGATTTGTTTTTTTTAGTTAAAGTTTGTTTCTTTTCTTGATGGGTGTTACTGTTTGTAGTATGCATTCTACTTTCTTGTGGTTGGAGCTGCAATATGGGCATCTTCATGGGCAGGTCTTGTGATGAAACATAGGGTTTTATTTTTATGTTTAAAGATTGTTGAAAAGGAATTAGAACATGATATGTTATGTTTTGTTTTTGTTATTGCAGAGATATCTTGTTGGATGTATACAGGAGAGAGACAGTCAACTAAAATGAGGATCAAATACCTAGAAGCAGCACTGAGTCAAGACATTCAGTTCTTTGACACTGAAGTTAGAACTTCAGATGTTGTGTTTGCTATCAATACTGATGCTGTTATGGTTCAAGATGCCATCAGTGAGAAGGTATGACACTTGGAAATTTTTATATTATTATTATTTGTTTCTTTATTTGAATTAGTTAATAACTATATGATTGTGTTTGTGTGTGTGTATGGCAGTTGGGAAATTTTATACATTACATGGCAACATTTGTTTCTGGATTTGTGGTGGGATTCACAGCAGTTTGGCAGTTAGCACTGGTAACACTAGCTGTGGTGCCTCTTATTGCTGTAATTGGAGGTATTCACACCACCACATTAGCTAAACTCTCTTCTAAGAGTCAAGATGCACTTTCTAAAGCTGGAAACATTGCTGAGCAGGTTAACCACCATCAAATTACTCTGTTTTTTCATTCTTTTACTTTTTAAATATCTTTCCTTTTTTCCCTTTTTTAAACTAGTTTTAAGAAACCAAACATTCATTGGTTATAATAGGATTAATTGCTTAATTTTGAAGTATAACTTTATAGCTTTCTCAGCATCTTAGTGGATGACATAATTATGATGAAATTCAAGATAATCATCTCTGTGTTCTTTTATTATTTGGTTGTAATGAACTAAGCCAAATCAAGAAAATAACAAGTTTTCCTATGAAAAAGATATAAACTGATTTTTACCATCTGTGGATTCTATTAATATATCCAATTTCGCAGACTATTGTACAAATTCGGACGGTTTTGGCATATGTGGGTGAATCCAGAGCGTTACAAGCTTATTCGTCTGCATTAAAGATCTCACAAAAACTTGGGTACAAAAGTGGATTTTCTAAAGGATTTGGATTAGGAGCAACATATTTTACTGTCTTTTGTTGCTATGCGCTTCTTCTATGGTATGGGGGCTATCTCGTTAGAAACAGTCATACCAATGGCGGGCTCGCCATTGCCACCATGTTCTCTGTCATGATAGGTGGACTGTAAGTTCTCCGATTTCACAATTGTTCAACTTTTTTCTAATCATGTCCCCTGTATTTAATCATAAATATCTAAACAGCGCTTTAGGTCAATCCGCCCCAAGTATGTCCGCGTTTGCGAAAGCTCGAGTGGCTGCAGCGAAAATCTTTCAAATAATCGATCACAAACCGAGCGTCGACAAAAATAGTGATTCGGGTATCGAATTAGACTCCGTTTCGGGACTCGTGGAACTAAAAAATGTCAACTTTTCATACCCTTCAAGACCAGATGTAAAAATTCTTAATAATTTTAGTTTAAGTGTTCCTGCTGGTAAGACCATTGCCTTGGTTGGAAGCAGTGGCTCTGGGAAAAGCACAGTGGTCTCCCTCATTGAAAGGTTTTATGATCCTACTTCAGGTAATTGACAATGACTCTTCATTACCTCACTCCAACCAACATACCTATGTACAACTATCTTTTCACACTGTACAAAACCATATTTACCTTTTAACCCTTCTTTTATTAATGACATATTTGAATTTGCAGTATAGTAAAATTCTTTTTGTACAGAAAATTAATGGTCTAGTATTGACTTTTTTACAGGACAAGTAATGCTAGATGGACATGATATTAAGGGACTTAAATTAAAATGGTTAAGACAACAAATAGGGTTGGTTAGCCAAGAGCCAGCACTTTTTGCTACAACCATTCAAGAAAACATACTTTTGGGTCGACCCGATGCATCCATGGTTGAGATTGAGGAAGCGGCTCGTGTATCCAATGCTCATTCGTTCATTATTAAACTACCCGATGCCTATGATACTCAGGTTAGTCCATTTTTGAACCGAAGGGTATTTTGGTCAATTCAACACGGGACCACGGGTTTGATTCTTGTTCATTTAATTGTGTTAGTGAGTGGCCCACTTGGATGGAGTATGTTGGGGGGTAAAATATAATCACTTTGCCTAGAAAGATGAAAACATGTTAATAAAGTGTATTGCTTTTTGGTTGCTACATTATTACATTTTACAAATTCGGTGAATGGGACATTTGGTCAACAGAAAAAGTTTAGCTTTTGGTTAAAAAAGTCAAAGTGTGGGGGAGGTGAAACTCTCTTTAATTAAGGACATTAATTTTTTTTTTGATCGGCAAACTTCACTTTATCATTCATCACCAAGTTAATTTTACATAATTTGTACCTAGCAAGGTGCTAACTACAAATCAAAACACCCAATACATGCCTTGCACAATCATATCACACCCACTAAGTCACTGGAACATCAAATTTCAACCAATTTTCCCATGTCCAACCCGATTGCTTACATAAGTGTTTCACCCATATAAACGCCGTTGCTTGCGCTTCGCCAAATATGCTTGTGACATTGATTCTCTTGCCATTGAAAATTAATTCATTTCTTGCTTTCCAAAGCGCCCAACAAGCCGCTAGAATGACAATTCGAACGAGCTTTCTTTTTTCGTCATGTGCATTGATCACTTTAAATAGTTCCAATAGATCTTTAACATTGAACGCATATATTGGAGGAATGCCGATCCATGTACCAACCTTTTGCCATAAAATCGAAGCTGTGTAGCAGGCTGTGAATAAGTGGTTTGCGTCTTCGTTTCCATCGCCGCAAAGTCTACATGATTCTGACCCGTTTAAGATCCTTCTTTTCTTCAAGCCAACGAGTGTAGGAAGCCGGTCTTGTATCGCCCTCCAACCCCAAATAGACACCTTTTTTGGTACTCCTTTGACCCACTCGAAAGGGTAAAAAGGAGTTGCATACCGAGTTAATAATTTTCTGCACTCAGCAGCCGAATACAGACCATCCCTGCTCGAAGTCCAGGACCACTTATCAGCCGCATCTGACCTCACTACACCCTGCAGAAGCTGTTCTAACTGTGTAAGCTGTTGCGCTTCATCTGCGGACACCAGGGCTCTTTTCCAGCCCCAACCTTGCAGCCTTCTATCCACTGTGATAGTTTTTACGGATTCAAGTTGGAATAATGCTGGGAATTTCAGCATCAAAGGCGTATCCCCAACCCAAAAATCCACCCAAAACCGGATGTCCGACCCGTTGCCCAGGTTCCCTTTTATGATATACCTCATATCAAGGTCTTGATCCAACAAGTCTTTACCCACTTTAGAAATAGCGTTCCAGGTTCCACCCATACCTGCTTTTACCGGGAGATAAGTCGAAGCGCTACGACACCAGTGAATTGCGGATATAACTTTATGCCATAATGAGTCTTTTTCGTGCTTAAACCTCCACCACCACTTCAGTAAGAGGCTTTCATTCATCACGTTCAGCGAGCATAAACCCAATCCCCCCTTGTCCAGCGGTCCGATCACCCTTTCCCACGCGACCCAATTGGTTTTTGCTTTTTCGTCGTCGCCACCCCAAAAAAATCTTCTTCTTAGGGCCTCAAGTTTATCTAAAACACCTTTGGGAGCTCTAAAAAGCGAGAATACATACAATGGTAAGCTATCCAAAACGGCTCTTAAAAGAATCAAGCGCCCGCCAAACGATAATTTTCTTGCTTTCCATTTTGTAAGACGGCTTTTAAAACACTCCACAACTTCATTCCAATGCCTTGTTTGATTCATGTTGACACCGATTGGCACCCCCAAATACTTGAGTGGAAACCTCCCCGATTTGCATTTCACTTCACTTGCCAGATGGTCGAGTGTCTCATTAGCGACCCCAACTCCGTGTAGAATCGTCTTATTGTAGTTCATTTTCAGCCCTGATATCAAGTAAAAGCATCTCATGAGTCTAAGGACATTCCTTATATTGGTTTCGCTCCAATCTCCCATGTACACGATATCATCGGCGTACATAAGGTGGGTCATCTCTGGTCCATTTTGTGGCAGCCGTACTCCGTTGATCAGCCCCACTTCATTCGCTTTCAAAACAAAGGTCGTGAGCGCTTCCATAGCAATGATAAAAATAAAGGGGGATAACGGGTCGCCTTGCCGGACACCTCTAAAGCATTGGAACTCCCAAGTCGGTGCCCCATTGATCAATACCGACGCCCGCGATGATTCAAGCACACCCATAACCCATTTTATCCACCGATCTGGGAAGGCCATTTGAACTAAAACGGATCGGATAAAGCTCCAACTTATTGAGTCGTAAGCCTTTTCCAAATCCACTTTTAGCACAAAAGCTTGTGACTTCATACGTTTGACCCATGACATTATTTCATTCAACATAAGGGGCCCATCTAGTATATTTCTTCCAGCCATAAACCCGGATTGATAAGCGGAAACAATCGACCCAATAACCCCTTTCAATCTGTTTGCCATTACCTTAGATATGATCTTTGAAATGCATCCAATGAGGCTTATCGGTCGGAAATCATTGAAAGTGATTGGGTCCGGACCTTTGGGTATGAGCGCAATGAAAGACGAGCTGCAGCCCCTACTAATGGTTCCTTCTTCGAAAAAGTATCCCATAACCGCCATCACGTCATCTTTTAAAAGTTCCCAGAAGTGCTTCCGAAAGTTGCTTTATGTTTGGGCAGGAGAAAGTATTAACTTTATTAAGGACATTAATTAATGGTTAGGATAAGTTAATACTTAACATAACATGGTTTTTGGGTCAACAGTGCATGTGCCAACTCATAATCCTATGCATGGGAGTGGTTGACCAAAAAGTCAAATGATAAGATGAACAATAAAGTTAAGTGAGCAACAATTAAGAACAAAATCAGAGATTTAGTTTGACCAGGAGCATGTTAAGGGAACCTTTTAAGCATCACAAATGAAGCAAATAATGCAAGGATTAGATTATTACATAATTTTTTTTAAATGAAGTATTAATTTTTGCTATTTTAATTAATTCTTGAATTTATTATAATGATTTGATATTTATGAAAAATAAAAATATTTTTTTTTATAGGTTGGGGAGAGGGGGTTGCAACTATCAGGTGGTCAAAAGCAGAGAATAGCAATAGCAAGGGCAATGTTAAAGAATCCAGCAATCTTGCTTCTAGACGAAGCAACGAGTGCTTTGGATTCTGAATCTGAAAAGTTGGTTCAAGAGGCGTTGGATCGGTTCATGATTGGGAGGACAACTCTTGTGATCGCTCACCGTCTGTCCACCATACGGAAGGCGGATCTTGTGGTGGTTTTACAGCAGGGCGGTGTGTTGGAAATGGGAACTCATGATGAGCTTTTTGCAAAGGGTGAAAATGGTGTTTATGCTAAGCTTATTAAGATGCAAGAAATAGCACATGAAACTGCTATGAATAATGCTAGAAAGAGCAGTGCAAGGTAGTTCTTGATCTTACATGAAATGCTCGCTATGTTTGACTTTTGAAAAAAAAATCGGATTATATTGAATTATAAAGAAATTTAATGATACATTGAACTTCATAATAATACACAAGACATGCTAGATCTCAAGTTAGTGCCAAGATTCTTGTCAATTTATTATCTCTTTGCAAATTGGTTGGTTTGACCTAAAAAGTCAAACTTTAGCTCTTGCAACTAGGATTTGTTTATAATTTGACTTTTTAAAGGCTAATGGATGAGGATTCAACTTGACCATGATATGCAAGTAGAATTTGTTTAAATTTGGCTAAGGGTTGGTTTGACTTTAAAAGTCAAAGATGTGCCACTTGTCACTAGATTTTACTCACTTATGTTATTGTATTTATTTATTATTTTTTTTGTCTTTCAGGCCTTCTAGTGCAAGGAACTCAGTGAGTTCACCTATTATCACCCGAAACTCGTCTTATGGTAGATCACCATACTCCCGACGGTTATCAGATTTCTCGACATCGGACTTTAGTCTATCAATCGAAGGTGGATTTCCTAGTTACCGCCACGAGAAGCTTCCATTTAAGGTGCAAGCAAGTTCCTTTTGGCGGCTTGCAAAAATGAACTCACCTGAATGGTCCTACGCCTTGATAGGTTCGGTGGGGTCTGTGATTTGTGGGTCCCTGAGCGCCTTCTTCGCGTACGTCTTAAGTGCTGTCCTGAGTGTGTACTACAACCCAAACCATGCCTACATGATTAGAGAAATTGGGAAATACTGTTATCTGTTGATTGGGGTGTCATCGGCTGCTCTCATTTTTAACACTTTGCAGCATTATTTCTGGGATGTCGTTGGAGAAAACTTGACTAAACGGGTTCGAGAGAAAATGCTAGCCGCAGTTTTGAGGAACGAAATGGCGTGGTTCGATCAGGAGGAGAATGAGAGTTCAAGAATTGCAGCTCGGCTGTCACTTGACGCTAATAATGTTAGGTCAGCAATTGGGGATCGGATTTCAGTGATCATGCAGAACTCTGCGCTCATGCTGGTGGCCTGCACTGCTGGTTTCGTTCTTCAGTGGCGGCTAGCACTTGTTCTTGTTGCTGTTTTCCCTCTGGTGGTTGCAGCTACTGTTTTACAGGTCTGTTACTTATTTTTAGCATCCTGACGTCCCGTATAAGTTTCCGTTGCTTACCATACTTTTAACTTGTTTTTAACAGAAAATGTTCATGCAAGGATTTTCCGGTGACATGGAAGGTGCTCATGCGAAAGCAACACAGTTAGCAGGGGAGGCGGTGGCCAATATGAGAACAGTGGCGGCTTTCAATTCGGAAGCAAAGATCGTCAACCTTTTTACATTAAGTCTCGAGAAGCCTCTTCGTAGATGCTTCTGGAAGGGGCAGATAGCCGGAAGTGGGTTTGGGATAGCTCAGTTTTTGCTTTATGCTTCTTATGCAGTCGGCCTTTGGTACGCGTCTTGGCTCGTTAAGCACGGTATCTCCGACTTCTCAAAGACGATACGTGTGTTCATGGTTCTCATGGTCTCCGCAAACGGTGCAGCCGAAACGCTCACCCTTGCTCCTGATTTTATCAAGGGCGGTCGAGCCATGAAGTCTGTTTTTGATCTTCTTGACCGGAAAACCGAGATCGAGCCCGATGAGATAGATTCCATTCCTGTCCCTGACCACCTCCGAGGTGAAGTCGAACTCAAACATGTCGACTTTTCTTACCCGACTCGCCCAGACGTGCCCATTTTCCGTGATCTCTGCCTGCGAGCTCGCGCCGGGAAAACCCTCGCCCTAGTGGGCCCAAGTGGTTGTGGGAAGAGTTCAGTGGTTGCATTGATACAAAGATTCTACGAACCATCATCAGGACGCGTGATGATAGACGGAAAAGATATAAGGAAATACAACCTAAAGTCATTAAGGCGCCACATCGCCATCGTCCCTCAAGAACCCTGCCTATTTGCCACCACGATATACGAAAACATCGCATACGGACACGAGTCAGCAACCGAGGCTGACATCATCGAAGCGGCAACCCTCGCCAACGCGCACAAATTCATCTCCGCATTACCCGACGGCTACAAAACATTTGTCGGGGAAAGAGGAGTGCAGCTATCCGGTGGTCAAAAGCAGCGGGTAGCCATTGCAAGGGCGTTTTTAAGAAAAGCTGAAATAATGCTGCTAGACGAAGCTACAAGTGCACTAGATGCAGAATCGGAGAAATGCATACAAGAAGCTCTTGAACGTGTTTGCTCAGGGAAGACGACCATTGTCGTAGCACATAGGCTATCGACTATAAGGAATGCTCATGTGATTGCAGTGATTGATGACGGGAAGGTGGCCGAGCAAGGGTCTCACTCGCACCTGTTGAAGAACTACCCGGACGGGTGTTACGCGAAAATGATACAGTTGCAAAGATTTTCACATGGGGAGGCTGCGAATATGGCTTCAGGGTCGAGTTCTAAACGCCACATAGATGGTTAAGTGAATGAAAGTTGTCATATTTTAATCATACGAACGTGATTTTGGGTTTAAATCATTTGGTATAGTAATATTAATATTCATAGTGCATTAGTGTTTGTGTATTATTAGTTCATAATGTTTGGCTAAAAAAATATCATATTTAGAAAAAACAAAAGCAGAGTGGACCCTGGAAAGTCAATTATTAACTTAGAAGCGTGCAAACTGGTTTCTACTGAAAATAATTTATCACGCCTTTCCTTTCCTCCTCCGTCTTAAACGTACCAATCAAGACGTTGGGGACGATCCATTTCTTCACAGCAACCATCCTCATCGCCACCAACCTTCTTCACCAAACCCTTGGCCCATCCCCTTGTGAAGGACTACCCTCCTCGGTGATGTAACCGCTGAAGTGACGGGTAGTGCTCCCTTGGACCCCATCCTCGTACCCACCAGCCTAACTTCTTTCTACCCTGCATGCCATTGCCCCAAGGCTATATTAACACACGCCATATTATTAAACGCATTTGGTCTTTTGAAAAATTATAACCATAATCATTTTAATATGCTTTATATCATGTTACAATAGATAACAGTCACAATATCTATAAAACATGGCAGAGCTAGAAATTTATTTCTACAGTGTCATGTTGTTTAAAATTTTGAGTCGGGACGAGTCATATAATACAAGCCAAAATCAAAATCATAATAAACGTACGTTGTAATTGGGAAAAAAAAAACACATTATTAAAATACAAAGTCATTTGAAATATAAAGAAAAATTAGTCGTTGCCCCGCCGCGTGTTGCGATGGCAAATGGTATGTTTGGCAAGGAGCTTTTAAGAGCTTTTAGGAGCTTCAAGCTTCAAGCTTTTAAGAAAAAACTCTTACTCAATAAAAAGCCTTGTTTGGTTGAAGGAGCTGGAAGCTTTTAGATTGGAGAAAAAGCTCTACAGTGAAAAGCTACTAGTACTAGCGTTTAAGAAAAAACTCCTACTAGCTACAAGCTTTTAATGAGTAAATGACACAAATACCCATTCTATTTTAAATATAAAATAAAAACTTTCCTTACAAGCTTTTAATTATACCCATTTTGGTCATTTTATACATTTTATTAAAAGCTCCAGCCACTCTGCCAAACACCAAAATATATTTAAAAAGCTTCCAGCTACCAGCTTGCAGCTTCCAGCTTCCAGCTACCAGCCACCAGCTAGTTTTGCCAAACATACCCAAAGTACGCAACATGATAACGTCTAATCTAAAATGAATCAGACTTGTTTCCGAACTAATTTATACCGCATAAAAGATCTTATAAAACACCATGAGCTCTATACTCGCTTTTAATTAACATGTTTGATTCTGATTTGGGGGGCTTCTCCACTGTTTATGTTTATGTTGCACAATGTTTATGCACTTTAACGTTATTTTACTAATTTCGTGAAAATAACGTTAAAAATGACGGACGGTTAATCATGCATCAATGTGGTGGCGTGGATGGCCAAAAGACAAAGGGGTACATGCACCGATCGAGTTTGTCCCGATTGCTAAGTGTTCTGTGCCTTATGTCCAAGGCTTGATACCAGACCACATCGAGCCGGGGGCCTCACTGGAAGCAGCCTCTCTATTCTTAGGGGTAAAGTTAAGGATGTCTACATCTTACCTTTCTCAGACCCTACCTTAGCTTTGCTATAGATGAGATTAACTGAGTATAATGATGATGAATGTTTATGCACTTTGTTATGTAGGATTTTCACTTTCATTTTCATTGCATAAGTTACCTAGATTAATCCAAGTTAGCAAACTCTCTTCTAGTATAACCATTTTTTAGAATGACACATAAGTCGAAAACACTTTCTTTCGGAATGACACGTAGGTGGAAATTTGAGCAAAGACATAAACTAAAATCAAAATGAAAATTTAAAGTCATATACAAAGGTTCTTCCTAATTAAACTCCCTTACTTCTAATTAAACCCTCTAACCGAAGCACCTTGCTTTGGCCAAAGCACGGCGCTTGGGTTAAAATTTCAAGAGAATCTCAGGCTTTACGTCCAATCTTACTGCGAAGCGCCTCGCTTTGGCCAAAGCTCAACCCTAAAATTTTGAAATATTTTAGTAATTATTAATTTATAATTTCGCTGGGACCAATATATTTACATTGGGATTTCAATAAAAAAGTTCTTATTATTTTATCGATTGAGGTCTAATTTTGTACTGGTCCCAAGGGGACCGGACAAATTGTTAATTT
Source organism: Ambrosia artemisiifolia (assembly GCA_032199755.1). Classification (NCBI taxonomy): domain Eukaryota; kingdom Viridiplantae; phylum Streptophyta; class Magnoliopsida; order Asterales; family Asteraceae; genus Ambrosia; species Ambrosia artemisiifolia. The sequence continues at coordinate 6,821,757 of CM063517.1, forward strand.
TATGAAGATTATTAATTTATCAAGTATTAAATTACGGAGGTTCTAGTGTATTGATCATTCAAAATCTACCAACAAGGTAAAAAAAAAAGGGAGGCTACTAATCAAGTTTTTTGCTTGTTTTCTATAGTGAAACAAATAAAATAACATAGTATTTTTGAAGATTCAAATATGATGACCCGTCAATGATGTTGTAGGCTTGTAGCCCGAGGTGGGAAGGTTTACCCACTTTGTGGGGTTCCTGTCCTGGGAGGTCACATGTTCGAATCCCACTCAGAGTAGGGTTATTCTGAAATAAGGGTCTGGACCTTAGGGGGCCCGGGGACCAGACCTGAATGGTGCGGGGCTTCGTTATGGGTGTGTACCGTTGGCCGTTAAAAAAAATATACATATGATGACCCGTTCGGTCCGGGTTTCAAAACTAAAAACGAAAAAGAAAATTACGTTCAAGATGTTAAAAAAAACGAAAAAGAAATTAAAAGTACGTTTACGATACCTGTCTACAAAACAATGGGTCGATCTGGGCTTGGTCCAGCAAGATAAAGGCCCCAAGAATCCAGACACCTTTAAAGTTTACTAGCCCTGGCTGAACTTGATCGATTCGAGGCCAAGGCGAGTAATAATATCAACCCTAAAGTAACCCTAACTTGTTAAATTCTTTCTCTCTGGTGTATTAGCTAGCTAGGGTTTGCATGGAAGAGATTGCGTTTGATGTGATTGAGCAGATACTGGTACGACTGGACGTGGAAGATCTAATCCGATGCAAGAGCGTGTGTAAGTCATGGCAATCTATTATATCGTGTCCTCCTTTTGTTAAAGCCCACTTGAACCGTTGTTACACGAATGATCGCAACAATTGTCAACTTGGACATCGAAGGATCTGTGTTTCTTTCGCAGGAAGGGACGAAGTTGATTCCTTTTACTGCAATCGTACTCATATTGTTGGCTCTTCTAATGGCTTAGTATGTGTTTCTCCTAGAGATGCTCAATTTGTAGTAACCAATCCTTCCACTAGACAGCAGAAGAAACTGCCAACGACGCTCGCCTTCCACAAAGTTCCAATGATCAGGCAAATAATTAAATGTTGGGGTTTTGGTTATGATTTGTCTGCAGATGATTACAAGGTTATTGTAGGCTTGGTGAGAAATCGTCACAAATATGGGACACTCTTCTATGTCTTCACTTTGAAATCAAACACTTGGAAAGTTATAGGACAGATAAATTATAATGGTGATCTGGGTAGATCTGGTATGTTATGTGGTGGGGCGCTTTACTGGATTATGGCCCATCAAAATCAAAATGATGATGATGAGAACATAATTATTTCTCTAGATTTATCAACTGAGGAATTTACAGAAATCCCCCTACCACTAGAACTGTTAAATAAATGTGGTTTATTTCACAAACTTGGGGTTATAGAAGAATGTGTATGCTTATTTGATTCATTTTGTACCCCCTTTACAAGTAAGAAATGGGTACTGAAAAACAACAAGTGGGAACTATATAATATAGATCATCATTGTGAGAGGAAGTATGATGTTGCACACCTCTTGAGTCGGGTGGATTCACAAAACACATCTTACAGTCTTGATGATGCTATACATGTGCCCAGCAATGGGTACTATTTTTGGGATACTATATTTGTCAACAGCCTCGTATCTCCCCATGTAATAACAATGGACAAAGGAGGAATTCCAAGGTTCGATCTAAATGTCTTTTTTTTTAATTACACACACACACACAAATATATGTTGATACTAAATTGTCCTAGTTTTCTGTTTGTATACCGAATCAGGGGTGAAGGTAATGAGAGTGTTGAAGTGGTGCCAAGGGTGAGTGACACAAGAAAGATGAAGAGGTCGTGTAAGCATAAAAGGTGTCGTGTACGAACATTGATACGGTTCATCCACCGTAAATGCCATTGACCCACTATCACAAGTCAAGCTCCATGTTCTAAGTCATTTGCACGTTTAATTTCCCACGTAGTATGCATGATAGTAATTTAGTTTCCCATGTTCTCCATGTCCCTTCAATTTCTCGCATGCTTGTTGAATGAGAGAAGAACAAAAATTGCAGAAAAGTTTTACGTTTTGTTATTTACATTTACTTTATTTTTGTGTGGGAGACCGCCGATCTTGAACTCGGTATCTATCAAACATAATGCAGACCTTGTTGGATATGAATTTATTTAAGTTTGATTATTTATATATATCAAATCCGATACTAATAAATTGGATAGTCATATGTTTTATTTTTTTCAATTAAATAACGTTCACACCCTTGTTATGAATTTGCTTGTCTACTACTATTAAGCTCTACAGATTGTGTAACATGCCCTTGAGCTAAATTCAAGAGAGTTATGAAGGATGTCAAATGATATGAGGAAAAGTTAGTGACACTAACGTTTGAATACTTTATATAGAGTGTTATCTCTAAATGCATTTGAAAGCTTCATAATAAGTGATATTTCTAGATTATTTTAGACATGTTGTTTACCAGATTAGATATCTTACTATTGGTTTTTTTTTTTTGGCTAATTGCCTTTCGTGTTGTTATGCCCCTTTAGTTGACGCGGGGACACACACGTCTTCTTCCTTTACTCGATAATCTGTCTAATAAGTTTCATATTAGTGTGACGGATATGGAGGTTTGAGTGTCTGTAGTTGATCTAACAGGAAACCAAAACCGATGTTGTTTTTGCCACCAACGCTCTTTTTCCAGGTATTTTCTTCATCAATTTTTAGAGCGTGACAGATATGGAGGTTTGGTTGTTATGTTGCAGTTCGTTCATTAGGGCTTCTATTTGATTGTTGTTCCTTGCTTATGGAAGCTTTTTGTGCACGCCGGTGATTATAGGTTCAGAGTTTTCTGTACGCCGGATTAATTAGGCTCCGTTATCCTTCGTCCTCTTTATAAATTTTGAATTTTGGCTTTGCAATAACAAAAACAAGTTTTTTTAACTGCAAGAAACTGCGTGCCAACCACTGTGACATCTGGTGCTGTGGCCAAGGTCGACTACTCGACCGCCGCCAGCCTGTTGGCTCTCCCAGAAGTGCGGAAACCCGACTTCCACCCACCCGAAGACACGACAGTGGAATAATCGGTAAAACTTCGCCTTCCATCCGAGTCCAACCAGCGTCACATGTATTCGCTCTTTACCTGGACGCAACAGAAAATAATGAGAAGAGTGGGAATTGAACCTGGGTCACAAGGAACATCAACTCTTTTCACAAACACTCCACCACTGTCTCATTGGCTAATAAGAACAAGTATAGCGTATGAAACCCACATAAAAATTAATGCATGTCGTATGGAGTGTTGTCTCTAAATTATTTTGGGCCTTTTGTTTACCTGATCACATATCTTAGACTTAGAGGGTGTTTGGGATTGAGTTTGGAAATGCAAAAGTGCTTTTGGTCAAAAGTGATTATTGGCTTATGACTTTTTGAAAAGGAGTTTTAAAAAAAGTGTTTGGATTAGCTTGTGGGATGAGAAACGTCAAAAAGTCAATAGATTGTTATTTTTTAAGTGTTTTGCTTAACTTATTGTGAATATTGGTTGTATGAATGATAAATTTGTAATTTTTTTCCAAAAGTCAAAAGCCAAAAGTCAGGATTTATAACTTTTCAAAAACAGCTTTTCCACCCTTAAAAGCCAAAAGTCAAAACAGAAAGTGTTTTTGGGTTACACAAACAGCTTATTGACTTATTGGCTTTCTCAAAAAGCCAATAAGTCAATAAGTTGTTTTGAAACTCAATCCCAAACACCCTCTTATTATTGGCTGCTTGCCTTTTTGTTTTTTCAAAACTAGTATTGGTGGTAGAAAAGTATTTATCATTTTGGTAACTATTTACTAAAATGGTTTTTTTTTATTTACCTTTTTCTTTTAATGAACTTGTTAGACTTTTTATTTTAAAAAATATATATATTCTTTTATGAATCAAGCCATTAATCTAATATAGTATTTCTTTTAAAAGCTCGTTTAAGCTTTTTTGTTCAATCCCCGTCACTTTAAAAATCATCCTAAATAAATTTAAACAATGATATAAGAAGAATAAAAAAAACTAATCTAACAATGATATATTCACTCGCTACCTATCTCGATATAACAAAAATAAACTGTCAAATAAAGTCGAGTCGCTGCCACACTCAATATTATATACAAGCGAAAATAAAAGCGAGTGGCTATCTGTCTTAATATCAAACAAAATTAAACTTTTGATCTGGTTCATATTAAAAACACGTTTGTTGAGTGAGGACGACCATTTCTATCACGCTGTGAATCATATGTAATACCACGAATTCATTATGTCAAGCGCAACTTTGAAAGTTTTAATTTATCATACAAACTATCTAATCCCTTTTGGTCGAACCGAGTCAAATACAAAAAAATATCATTTTGTCATGCTGAAAGTTTTAGGTGTTGTAGACTTGCCGGGAGGGTCTGCCACGAAGATCTAATGCTTGGTTAGTTTTATTTTATGTTTCTTATTTCATTATTATATATCTCTTTATTCAGCCTCCAAATTGAACAGTGTCGTCGCAATCTTCATAAAAAAATGAGTTGTTAAATACTTTAAGTTTGAAGAGTTATTCAAGTTGTTGGTTTTGGTCTGGTGGTTGGGGTGGTTTTGTTACGGGTGGCCTGCCCGGGTTCGAATCTTTGTGTGCCGGTTTTGTTTTTTATTTTCTTTTCTTTTTTTTTTTTAAAAACGTTCCACCTGTCTCTACACGTGTCTTTTACCTGTGCTTCCTCATATATATAGGTATATAACCTTACGTATTCATATATCTGATCATATACACTCGCACGATCCATCCCCTTTCTCCCTCTGTCTCTTCTGATACCCCGCCGTTTCATCATCATCACCATCGAACCACCATCGCCACCCTATCTTCAACAACCCTCTGCAAAACCCCCATCACCGAACCAAAACCCCTGCCATCAGACCCGTCGAACCACCCCCTGCAATCTCAACCGCCACTATTCGCCGTCATCTGCTTATATGTTAGGTAGATTCTTTTGACCTAACGGTTTCTCTTCCAAATGGTATGTTTTATTATTATTATTATTATTATTATTATTATTATTATTTGTTGAAGCCGTCTGCATGCATTGTCATTGTGTGGCCAAATCTGATTGTTTATTGCTTTGTTTACGCAGGTAGATCTAGGTTCAGGCGGTTGTGTTACGGACAGGATAGTTTTTGAAGGATTTGATGTTCGTGTCTGTGTAAGGCTACTGTTTTCTGCTCATTGCTTTTCGTTGTTTGTTAGTTTTAGATTCATTTGGTTTTTTGTGTGGTTGATATTGATTTGTATTTCTTTGTTTACGTTTGATAAGTTTAGGGAGATTATATAGGGGATGCGGATGTCATAACACGATTAAAGGAGATGTAAATGTCTATAATACCCTTGGATGTTTACTAACGAGGTTTTTGGTTTGTAACCGTCAACTACACGTGGCATACTATGATTACTTCTTACACTTTGTATTTTAAGGTGCTTTGTACCGTATACTCTCTCTGTGTTCATATGCATATTCGTTATGGCTTCTTTTTCATAATTTTCATATGTACGAGCTCCCGTTGCTAGTGGTGAAGCTTGAACTTTTAGAAGGTGGGGGCCACCACTAGTCTAATTTCCAAGTATATACATCATTAAATATGTATAAAGTACAACTGAGACCTAACAGAAAATGAAAGAACGGGGGCCGGACTCGAAATATACAAATTTTCGTACAAAACCAGAAAAGTTTACACTACTAAGCCAAAAATCGGTGGGGGCCGAGGGTCGCCCTTGCCGGCTGCAACGCACGGGGTTACCACTAGTCTAATTTCCAAGTATATACATCATTAAATCTGTATCAAGTACAGCTGAGACCTAACAGAAAATGAAAGAATGAATTGAAACTTTATAACTTGAGAAAGGGGAGTGTAATCAAGGGGAAAATGATGCACTAAAAAACAATGTTTAATGGCCAAAAAATTTACCCATGAAATAATTTCTACAGGACTTACTGATTGACTACTGTAGGTCATCAAGATTAATCTGATTTTGTTCCCCAGTTGAGAGGATCTTCACACTAACCATACCTCGTTCCCATTCAGACTTTCCTACAAGTATCAATCTTCGTGCGTTTATTCGTGCTGCGCGCTTGAACACCCTATTACACAGATAACAGTCAGATTATATACATTTAGATACACTTCCACAATAAGTGGTGGCCACCTACCATTTAAGTGGTTTGCTTTCCAAAACCAAATCAACGCACTGGCCCTTTCCTCTAAGAAGAGTAGCGACAGTTGCAGCTGCACCTTGAAGATCAGGATCAAGTGAACAAACAATGTTCTCCACTTCAACTGGAACTTCTGGTAACAGTTGTCTCTCCTTGAGCAGCTATCCACATTATTTAAAAAATCATATATTATATACCTTATAGATTAAATGGAGTCTTTGATATTATTGTATTCATAAAAATATGTTTAACTGACTTCAATAATGACAGCATCACCAAACCCAAAGCCACATGCAGGAATGTCATCACCGCCAAAAGTAGAAAGCAAACGATCATAACGTCCACCACCACAAATGGCTCTCAGCTTACCTTCTCTATCAAATCCCTATACAAATAACAACATTGTCATTTTGAAACATAAGAAGAAAATAAGTGAGCAATTTTTGTAGGAATTTACAAAAACACAGAATGTCGACCTCAAATACAATTCCAGTGTAATAAGCTAAGCCCCGTACAACAGAAGCATCAAACTGAATCCATTCTGAATAACCAAACTTTTCAGCAAGTGAAAATAGTTGCTTCAGTTCTCTGACTGCTTCTCCTGCGTCTCCAAGTTTCTCTGTTTTCGGACAAGATAATATGATAACTTCAAATGATGAATACATTTCAAACACATTAACAAATGGTGAATGCATTTCAAAACCTAAGGGTAAGTATTCCTGACACGACATGAACCTAACACAAAAGATATTAAGGCTGGGTCTAAATGAATTCGGTTGTAAAATGGGTCGTCTACCTAACCCGTTTAACGCATGGATTGTATTGTTGGGCTGTCGGTAGACTAGGTCAAGCCACCAATTCGTTCTAAACTAGAATTAAACGAGTTATGTGGGCCGTTGGCAGGTTACATGGGTTAAGGGTGTCCTGTTTAGGGTTGAGTTTTTACATAATCAATTAAACGGGTCGTGTTCGGATTCAGTAATACCTAACCAAACGCATCAAGAACTGCCACCCCTAGCTGACAGCCTTACATGTGAAGAATAACAGGATCGAAAGATGTTATAGCCTTACTAGGCCCCACAAAGATGTAATTTCTTTCTTGTCAGTTAGAAATAAATAACAATACCTTCCAACTCCGTTAAAGACTTCATGGAAAGAACTTGTAGTAGATCCTCAATAGCATCATCTGATAACTCAACCAACTTCAGCTCTTTCTTGATCTCCTCCATGGGTATTTTCCCCATCTTTTTCCATACAAGTTTAAAATAAATCATTTAGAAATAAAGACATTCAAACATCTTAACTGTCAAATAAACATGCATGTTGAACTCCCATTAGATACAATTTGTGTACCATATGACACTACTATGATTGTATCAATCCCATATTCCCATATCACCAGTTATTATTACTTTTCCAAAATGCATTCCAGCAAATAGAAATCATTATTGCTTGAAGATGAAGATATAGTTGAGAACTAGACGAAAAAATAAACAAGAGGTCATTAATTGGAAAAGTGGATCTAGAGTTGAATTTAGATGTTGACACGTAGGCATCACTTACCTTATCTATGATGATGCAAGCTTTGGCAAATGAAGTTTCTGGTACAGAGTACAAACTCAGCACTTCCTGTAGAACCTGCGGTGAGGGAAACAAGTTTAACAAAAATGTCAAAACTACAGCCTGTTTTGAGACAGCTGAAGTCATGCCAAAAAACATGCGCTTCTAGAAAAGAAACAACTAATTACAATCTATGTAATTCTAAGACCTGAACAAGAGCAAGTATAACATGAATATAACATTGCTTGGGTAATATTAAAAACCAAAAGTTATATAATTTTTTACACAGTTCCACGGAAGTTATATCACATGCGAAAAAATAGTGAAAGATGATCTCAATTCTCAAGTAATTTTAAAAAACGATGATGAGTACGTCACACCTTTCTGCTAGATATCTTAAACCCAACATCTCTAGCAGTTATCCCAATTCGCTTGAAAAATGTAACAATAGATGAGATGAGCTCAGCTTCTCCCTATTAAAAACAAACAAACAGTTGAGCTTATTTGAATAAAGGGCAAATGATACTACGATAGATAAGAGCATTTAATCATACAACTAAATAGAAAAAGGGTTGAATGCCAATAAAATATCGTACTACAAAGGCATCACTGATCAGTGCTTCAGTGCCTCTAGTACGTTCTAGGTCCTTCCAAGATAATCTTTCAGAAGTTCCGCTCTAAGAGTCTAAGGTGCTGGGCATATGGAGAAACAACAATCATAACCACCTAGGTAGTTTACAAATATAATTCACCCCTTGACTCTTTTATTGTAAATTGCATTTTTTTCTAAGGAGTTGGACGTGTATCTACTGTTATATCTACTCCATTCTTTGTAAACTAGTGACGTGAACACCTTTACTTAAAACTATGCGCTCGATTTCCACAAAGTGCCAACATTCAAATGTAATCATGTAATATTCACATTGCTTTTATGTTGCCATTTAACATCTGAGATAAAGCAGAGTGTGAAATTAAATTTGGTCAACTCGCTGAGCACTGTTTCTTTTACATAGAAACGTAGTCTAACGCTCTGTTGTTAAGGCTCACCCATGCGCGCACCTAGACCCACTTTTCAGGCCCAGCGCAGTCTTCTCGCTTCGCTTCAAAAGCCCCACTTTGAGGCCCTTGGGCACATTTTTCATGCCGAATTTCGACGAAATTCCAGCCAAAAATCGTCTAAAATTGTTTGAGCATATCTGAAACCTGAAACAATTATACCAACCCTAAAGAAATCTGGAATCAACCAAAAATAACCTAAACTAGCCCTAAACAAGCCGAAAACATGTCTAAAACTCCTAAAAATTGTATTTTTATACTATATACCTCGCCTAAAAAAGCCCTAGTTTTTTAAACGCCTTGCATTGAGGCACAAAGGCTCACCCTGGCACCTTGGACTGATAACATCTCTCCAGTGAACCAACGAGAAGAAGACAAGAACCATAACCCCCACCCTCCCCTTTTCCAAAATGAGTCGATGGTTCATGGAAACATTAAAAGTCAATAAGGGAAGAAACAAGATATTAACAGAAAACTAAAGTGGCAGCAACATACAGTTACATCAGGAACACCAATTATATCCATGTTCCATTGGTAATGCTCACGACGCCGTCCCCTAGTCATTCTCTCGTAACGCCAGCATTGCCCAATAGCAAACCATTTAATCGGGAGCGGTACAGATTTTCTGAACACAAAACAAATAGCAACATCAAATTCTAGCATCTGTACCTGACAGGCTGACACACCACCAAAATCACAAAATATCAAAACAAATAACTACAAACTACTCAATCAGATAGTAGTAGTACCCTTTCTGTATGACAAGTCTAGCTAAAGAAGGAGTAAGCTCCGGCCTCAACGCCACTCTACGATTTCCCTTATCCTCAAAACAATAAAGCTGCAACAAAAAAAAGGTTGAAATAATACACAAGCACACATCTTTTTCAGTTTAAATTATAATACATTAGTGAATTATAAGTAAACCTGGTCTCTGATTTCCTCTCCAGCTTTTCTAATAAAGAGAGCTTCTGATTCTAGTACAGGGTAATCAACCTCTTCAAAACCAAACAATTCTGAAACCTAATAATAATAATAATTAACATAACATGTAATTAATTAATTAAATTAAATTATTAAATCAGAATAATAATAATAACAATAATAATAATAATAATAATAATAATAATAATAATAATAATAAAGACCTGACGGAAGTGATGGAAGAGCCAATTGCGAAGGCGCATGTCTTCAGGGGGGAAGTCACGGGTGCCTTTGGGGGGATTGACGTCGATCTTTTGGGTGTAGTCTGGGGGTGGGGAAGAGAGAGAAACGGAACGACCGGTGGCATTGGGAGTGGTGGTTGAAGAGAAGTGGTGAGGGAAAAGAAGAGAGAGAGGACGGAGGGTGGTGGTGGCAAAGAGGGTGAGGCGGGGGTGGAGGATAAGGAGGGATGGGGCTGCAGCCATTGTGTAGCTGCAGGGGAGAAGAGAGTTGGGTTGGGTCTTTGACTATTTGGGGTTCTGATGTTTGACTTTTTGGAGTCATAGATAAGTCTAATTTTGCCTGCCTATTACATTTTTATTTTAAGGGAAATTGGATTTTTAACGTATTGTCGGCAATAGTTTTTAATTTTCTTTTCCAGACATCTCATGCTAATTAAAACTTTACCTGTGTTAGTTTTTGCTAACGTGGACTACCAGTGTTGCAAGAAAGTCAAAGTATTGTTGACGTGGACTCTTATATTGATGACATGGACTATTTAGGTGTTTATGTTAGTAAAAACTAATCTGGTGAACTTTTAGTTAGTATGGACTGCTGAGGGAAAATAGGTTAAAAGTTAAGGTTGTCACAAAATATTTCCTTAGTTAAGACTATTGTCCGTCATTTCATCAATATGTTGAAGTTGGGATTAGAGGGTGTTTGGGATTGCTTATTTAACTCTAAAAGTGTTTTTGGTTAGAAGTGTTTATTGACTTATGACTTTTTGAAAAGAAGTTCTAAAAAAGTGTTTTGAATTAGTTTTTGTGATGAGAAACGTCAAACAGTCAATAAATTGTTTTTTTAAATGTTTCGCTTAACTTATTGTGAAGATTGGTTGTATGAGTGGTAGATTTGTAATTTTATTCCGAAAGCCAAAAGCCAAAAGCTATGAATTCTTTTTTTTTTTAAAGTATACTTCATTAACACGCCAAAAAACCCACGAAACGGGGCAGGTAACAAGCTACAACACAAAACAGAAACTATTTACATAAATGAGAATGTACACCAATCTACCCAAGACATCAAATCGATCTTAGCACGACTTGACGCCCAAAGATAACCCCTAGACTTTATTTCCCCGATAATCTCCCCCACCCGAATGGGTTTGTTCTCGAAATGAAATCTGTTCCTGGCACGCCAGATACACCAGCAAGCAATGATTATAATTCCCTGCAGCAGCAACTTCGCTTTCCCTTGCAGCCCGGCATGATTATGAAACTCGAGAAGGTCCCGAACCGAGAAAATAAAGAAGCGCTGAACCCTGCACCAAGAACTTATATTTTCCCAAATATTAGCAGCCACAAAACAGGATGTGAACAAGTGATCTGCCGTTTCCGACCCAGAGTTACACATCGAACACCCATCATCTTCCAAAGGCACATTTCGACCCATGAGCGCTGACGAACAGCTTATTGAAAAGCCAAAACCAAAAGTGATTTTAGTTTACACAAACAGATTATTGACTTATTGGAGGGATTATAGATACAAATATGAATAAAGTAACAAAAAACGACCAACAGAAAGTCTGGCAAAAAAGTACAAGAAATACATTTACCTTAATGAACTCTTACAACATTAGCTATTATTGGTTAGTATGGTTCTTGAATTGAGTATTATACAAGCAAGGTTTATATTTTCTTTGTTTGCTCATAACTATCTGGTTTAAAATCTGATTAAAGAGCAGAATAAAGAACTAATTGTAATTCTACCCTTAGCATTATTGATGATTTATTAGGGTAATGCATTACGCGATAGGTGATTAAAAAAGACCTGTCACCTACTTACCTCTCATAGATTGATAATAAAATTAAAAACCCTAGCAGCTCCTAAAATGTCGGGCGATCAGCGCCGACTCGATCCAGAAGAATGGGAAGAGGTTCAGCGAAGGAAAGGGAAGAGGATTGATCATCAACGTGACGGTGGTAACAAGGTGATTACGAAGTTCTTCGTCTCAAACATTCCTCCAAAAGGCTCGTCCGAAGATCTTAAGAAGGTATTGGGAGGTTTTGGCAATTATGTAGGTTCATACATAGCCCGGAAACGGGATAGATGGGGTAAAAGGTTCGGGTTTGTGTCATTCTATGATGTGGCTGATGTAAAATGGTTAGAGGATCAGATGGCGGACGTTTGGATTGGTTCATACAAGTTGTTCGTGACGATGGCTAGGTTTGTTAATGGGGAGACTATCCCTAAGCAGGGTGGTGAACCTAATACGAAGCCGGTTAAGGATTGTACAACGTCCCATGCAAACCCTAATAGTGTGGCTTCAGATGTAGGGGGTGATGGGTCGAAGTCTAATGGCTCTAGTGAAGCTGGAACGAGTCAGGGACGATCCTATTTGGATTCTTTGCTGAATAGGAACAAAGTAGATGTCTTGGTGGTTGGTGATGAGGTGGAGAGTTTTCCTCAGTGGAAGGGGATCGCATTGGCTGGTAAGGTGTTAGACTATAAAACGCTTTGTGACTTGCATGTGTTGATGGGTAATAGTGGACGGAGATCGTTGGAAATCAGGTATTTGGGAGGGTTTTCGGTAGTTTTGGTTTTCAAGAGTAATGATGAGGCGACGAAGTTCTTTCACGATGAAACTACGTGGTCTGTATGGTTCGGGTCTCTTGTTCGTTGGGAAGACTATGAGGAGGTGGTGGATGAGCGAATAGCTTGGCTACAGGTATTTGGGGTCCCGGTTCAGTTGGCGGTGGCAGAAGTGTACGAGTTGATCGGTAATAGGTCGGGCAAGGTGGTGCACGCTGGTGAATGGCTGGTGGATACTAATAATTTTGCGTATGGTCAGGTCGGGGTATTGACTAAGACGTACAAGCGCATTGAGGATCGGGTGGATATTTCTTGGAGAGGTAAATCGTTTAGTGTTTGGATTAATGAAAATACTGAAGAATGGTTCCCTGACTGTATAGAGACGAGTGATGATGATAGCCTTAATGCGAATGTTGAGGAGGTTCAAATGGAGGATGTGGCGAATCAATCTGTGAGTGTTAATGTGAATTTGGAGGAGGGTGAGATTACTAGTGTTCAGGCGGTTAATGATGGGGGTAATATGGTGGAGCCGGCTGTGGATGAGGTGGTTCGCAGTGAAGAGGGTGGGAGTGGGTCTCAACAGGTTGGTTTGTCTAGTAGGAAGAAGTTTCGTAGGAGGTCTTTTTTTAAGAATCGCAGTGGCGGAAGTGGTTCTTTGGAGCGCCCGAAGAAACGGTCTAGAGAGAACAATGATGATATGTTCGGATTGGATAAATTAATTGGCATTATGTCTAACAGTACCGAACCAAGTGCCACTGAAGAGGCCGTAGAGAGTGAACTTTTCCTGACTCCAGATTTAAATAGAAGGGATATCGGGCAGGAGGGGAGTGGGAATGCGGAGGTGGTTGAAGAGGTGCGATTGAGTGGTGATGGTGTTCAGCCGATTGACTTGGAGGTGAAGGCTACTGTTTTGTTGAGTAAGGCACTGGGGGTTGAGAATTTGGAGAATTTTGTTTCAAATGTTAAAGAGGTATTGTGCACTGAAGGGTATCAAAATGGTGTTCAATGAATTGTATCTCATTGAATATACGGGGTATAGGGAATCATGGTAAGGCGGATTGGGTTCGGCGCCTTCGGGGTCATAATGAGGTCAGTTGTATTTTGTTGCAGGAAGTTCAGTTTGAGTCGTTGGATTCGGTCAACCTCGGGAGGTTTTGGGGTGTGGGCGAATTTAGTCATGCTTTTGTGCCGTCTACCGGAAGGTCGGGTGGGCTTTTGACGTTCTGGGATCCCCAAGTTTTTCGTATGGAGAGAGTGGTTAACAATTCTAATTGGCTTCTTGTGTCTGGTGTGGTCAAAGGGAGCGGGCTGCCTTGTTACATTCTCAATGTTTATTCCCCGCAGAATATTGTGGCGAAACGGGTTTTATGGGCGGAGATTAGTGGTTTGATAGGGGAAGGGAATGGTCTTTGGATTGTGGCGGGGGATTTTAATGCTGTCAGGTGTTCGGAGGAGCGGCGTAATTCCGTATTTAATGTGGTGGAGGCTAATGAGTTTAATGATTTTATTGATGTTTCAGGTTTACACGAGTACTCCTTAAAGGGGAGGCGTTTCACTTTTATGGCAGGCGATAAGCTTAGCAGGATTGACAGGTTTTTTGTCAGTTGGGAGTTTTTCATGAAGTGGCCATGTGCTGAATACATTGCTTTGGAGAGATATAAGTCAGATCACAGTCCGCTTTTGTTGAAGATAGGTTCTAAGAATTTTGGACCTAAACCTTTTAGGTTCTTTAATTCTTGGATCGGTAGGGAGGAGTTTGATGGTTTGGTCAGGGATTCGATTGGTGCTGGGTCGTTTAATGGTAACCCGGATGCTAGATTAATGTCCAAGTTCAAGCTTCTTCGTAATAAGATCTCTTTTTGGGCTACAGAATGTAAAGCGAAAGAATTAGAGGAGAGAAGGGTTTTAGAGCTTGAATTGAACGAGTTAGATAAGCTGAATGAGGTGCGAGTTCTCGTAGAGGAGGAGGTTTGGTCGTTGGTAGAGATTAAGAGGCGGCTCGGTGAGATTGAAGATTTTCATTATTCGGATTTAAAGCAAAAGTCTAGAAGTATGTGGGCCTCTTATGGAGACGATAATTCACGGTACTTTCATGGTATTATTAACAAACGTAAGGCGGCTAATTATATTCCTGGTATGGAGGTGGGGGGTCGATGGGTTTCTAATCCAACTGTGATTAAACGGGAGGTTATGAGGTTTTTTCGGGATAAATTTAAGGAGGGGATGGGCTCACGGCCTCGGTTAGTTTGCTATGGGTTATCTAGATTATCTAGCGAGGCAGTCGATAGTTTGGTGGGTGAGTTCTCGGCTAGTGAAGTCAAGCGGGCAGTGTTTGATTGTGGTGCAGATAAAGCACCGGGCCCTGACGGTTTTAATTTTAAATTCATTAGACATTTCTGGGATGTGTTCGAAACCGATTTTGTTGAGATTTTGAGTCACTTCCACAGGGAGCACCGTTTTAGTCAGGGGGTGGGTTCGTCTTTTATTACACTGATTCCTAAGGTGAGTGAACCGTCGAAGTTAGGGGATTTCAGACCGATCAGTCTAATTGGGAGTATCACTAAAGTGGTGTCTAAAGTGTTAGCTAATCGTCTGAAGGTGGTTATGGGTGGGATTGTCTCTGAACATTAGTCGGCGTTTCTGTCCGGGAGGTATATTTTAGATGGCCCCTTGATAACGAATGAGGTAGTCGCTTGGGCTAAGAAGAGGGAGAGGCGCATTTTTCTGTTCAAGATTGATTTTGATAAGGCTTATGACAATGTTAATTGGGATTTCTTAGTGTCAGTGATGTCCCAAATGGGGTTTCCTACATTATGGTGCGAGTGGATCCGTGGGATTTTGGTTTCATCGAGAGCCGCAGTTTTAGTTAATGGTTCTCCCACGTTTGTGTTTGGCTTCCAGAAGGGTATTCGTCAAGGTGACCCTATATCCCCTTTTCTATTTATTTTATTGATGGAAGCTTTTTCTGGTATGTTGAATCAGGCGTGTGACATTGGAGCGTTTCATGGGGTTCATTTACCTAATGACGGTCCGGTATTATCTCATTTACTTTATGCGGATGACGCTATGCTTATGGGAGATTGGTCGATGTTTAATTTTACCAATATGAGACGTATTTTACGCATTTTTTATTTATGCTCTGGCTTAAAGATTAATCTCCACAAGTCCGTGTTATATGGTGTGGGTGTAGAGGATGAGGTTGTGAAGGATATGGCTGAATCGTTGGGGTGTAAATCTGGTGCGTTGCCGTTTTCTTATTTGGGTATTAAGGTGGGGGCGAACATGAATAGGGTGGCGAACTGGGAACCTGTGATAACGACTTTTAAGAGGAGAATGTCTAAATGGAAGGCGAGTTCTTTGTCCATTGCTGGTCGGCTCACTTTAATTAAATCGGTTTTGGATAGCCTTCCTACATACTATTTTTCTTTATTTAAAGCGCCAAAGAAGGTTGTTAGCGAGTTGGAGGGTTTAATGAGAAGGTTCCTATGGGGCGGTTCGGAGGAGGAGCGAAAGCTGAGTTGGGTCGCCTGGGAGGTGGTGACTAAAGGTATTAAAGAGGGTGGGTTGGGTATTTCGCAGCTGGAAGTGAATAACAACGGGCTGCTGGTCAAGTGGTTGTGGAGATTTCTGAACGAACCCAATGTGTTGTGGAGAAGGGTCGTGGTGGCTATTCATGGGTCCAATCGCAGGTGGGGCCTTGCGACTGTTAACAACGCCTTTACGTGCGGGTGGAAGAATTCGGTTACCCTTTGGAATAAAATGAAGGTTAATGGGGTTGGTTTAGATGGTGTTATTCATGGTAGGATTGGTAATGGGAAGCAAATTCGGTTTTGGTTAGATATATGGCATGGGGCTGAGTCGTTCAAGAGTAGGTTCCCTGCTGTTTATGCGCTTGAAAAGAAGAAATCTATTCTTGTTGCTGATAGAATTCTGGTTCATGGTGATGTGCGTACGATTGTGTGGGACTGGAGCAGGCAGCCGCATTCTGCTGCTGAGTTAACAGAAAGACAGCAGCTGGAAACGCTGCTGTCAGCGGTTTCTTTGGATGGAGGGTCTGACCAGTGGTTATGGGTGGACGGTTCGAATACGGGGTTTGCTGTTTCTGGGGTTAAACGCTGGTTGAAAGGTGCGAATCAAAACGCTGCAGGTTTTGGGTTTACTTGGAGTTCATGGGTTCCTAAGAAGTGTAATATTTTTATGTGGAGGGCGTTTCTGGATCGGCTCCCTACTAGATCGGCGCTTGTTAGGAGGAACATTCACATTGAAGACCAGTCTTGCGTGTGGTGTGAAGCTTACGAGGAGAATATAGAGCACGTGTTAACGGCTTGTGCGATTGCTATGGGAGTGTGGAATGCGATTGCGGATTGGTGTAAGATTCCTAGACCTTTTATTTTTCATGTTGATGACTTGGTGAACTTGCATAATCATAGTGGGGTGTCTGGGAATAAGAAGACGGTGCTCCATGGTATCATCATCATTGCGGCTTGGAGGTTATGGAGAGCTAGGAACGATTCGGTGTTCAATAATAAAGCGCCTAATGTGGTGGACTTGGTTGCGGACATTAAGTCTTTGGGGTTCTTATGGTATAAACATCGTTTTAAAGGAGGTGTGGTGGATTGGCATAGATGGTGTTATTTTGATGTAATGTAATTCGTTTTCTTGTACTTTGGTTTTCGGCTTCTTTCTCCGCCTTGGAGATAGTTGTCGGTTCCGGTTTGGTGTTTTAATGAAGTTCAATTTTCAAAAAAAAAAAAACCTACTTACCTCTCATTTGCGGCTCTTTATGCTAAAAAAACATGTGTTGCATGCACTACTTCAGCAACAATATCCAGCAACAATATTCATGTCTGATATTGTATTAGTGGTATTTGTGAAAAATCTCTTGAAAGGTATTAAATTTTTTCTCTAGATATTATCTTTTTTGAACAAATATATTCGTTTCAATTGGAGAATTAGAAAATGATATCTGAACAAATATGTTATATCATTAGCAAACACCATGCATAAGAGGTGATACACAGCATATGATCACGCACACATCTAACTTATCAGTCAATTAATATTGAAAGCGGATGCTTACAAAGATAATACGATTAAAAGATGATACAAGATAGGAGATAACATACAAATTCATTCAAGAACGTTGCCATAGGATACAATCAATTCACAAAGAAAAGCAAAGCGAATACCTGATACACCATGTATGGCATGCCTAAAACAATGATATATTTATAAAGTAAGATGCATGGAAAGCCATTGCCTTGGAGGCTTGGACTATGTAAATGGCGCTGTCAATTGTTGCAGAGGTGTACGAAAACAATTTGGGCCCTGATGAACTGATTTTCAACCGGCCCAATCCCAAAAAACTGGTTTCGGCCTGATGAACTTTTAGTTTTAAAACTCAGGGGCTGTTTGGTAGCCTCTTAATGATGATTCAGAGGTTACCTCTTAATGGTCTATAACATCTGAATGGTTAAGAGGTAACCTTAAAGCTGAATGGTTAAGAGGCAACCACTAGATGTTACCTCTTAACCATTCATACTTAAGATTACATGTTAACCATTCATAGGTTATGAACCATTCAGATGTAGCCTCTTAATGACCATTCAGAGGCTACCAATCACTTTCTCTATAAATACAGAGGAAAACAATTGAGAAAACAACTAAAACATCCCTCCATTCAAATCTTTATAATAGAGAATTTTTTTTTTATAATAACAATAGTGGTCCTCTATATTTAAATTCATTAATCTATATACTTTTGTATAAAACTGACAAAACAATAAGATAAGTGTTTGTGAGTAAAATAGAAAAATAGAGACGGAGAATCGGACATGAGATTTTTAAAAATAAACAAATTTTGAGAAAATGTGTTTTTAGTTAAATTTTGTAAATGGAGATAAAGACTCGGAGAATGCTCTGATAAATATAAGGAGTAGAATTAGAGGATAGTGCAATCATTCAATTTTTTTTAAACTAAATACAAATAATTGGTGGTGAAAAGTTTGCCACAGTATGTATTGTTAATGATGAAATAAAAGCACGAAAAGTATAGTGAAATGACCTAAAAGAATGATGAAAAAAATATGTGTAAGAGCGAATTACACACCAGTTTTCTTTTAGTTTTCTTTTAATTATGACATGGACAACTTTGAAATGAATCGTACGAAATTATGTACGAATGTACGATTAACACAAACGATATATTATTTTCAAGGTAATCTTTATCAAAAATAAATTATAGACATTTTGAAAGGACCACTTCGTGTTTATGATTCAACAAAGTAGAGATTGGTCCTTAGTCGACATAATTGCTATTCTAAAATTTCCAACATCTATTAATGTATTAATGTGAATTTCTTTGCCGGTGGCGATATATATCTTACCTAATTATCTTAATGTTTGAAAATTGAAACCAACCGAACAATTGGATTGGGAATCTTCATCTTGTTAGTTTGGTTCACATGCTAGGGGCCGTTAAAGGATGGAAGTATGATATGTTTGGTTCTTTGTGTTTTCCGGTTGAACCAGCAAACCGTTTATTTGGTAGGACAAATTTTTTGTTTTCCTTTACATGATACGTTGTTTGAATGATTGATTTTGAAATTCTGTTTATACTTAAAATAAGTAATATATGAGCTTTAATAAAATTAATTAACATTTGAAGTTATCTTATGTTTTTGTATGTATGTTTTTAAGTACTAAAATGTTTATTAGGTGGTCGAGAACTCGACATTTTTGAAACCGGTCCAACTAATCTACTGGTAAAATAACACAACAATCTGGTCAACCCAATTTGGAAACATTATACACGAAAGATCTAGATGATTCTTGATAAAAATAAAAAGAAAGGAAAAAAAATCATAAATTCTCTTTTTCACCTACCATAAAAGTAATATTACAATAAAAAGCACTAAAGAAAGTAAATGAAGGGTGTATTTTAATTCGACTATTTGATTTCATCGACCATGCAATCGTATACACAAGGCATGTCATTTTCCTCAAGGACACAAGGTGTCGTCCACATCATCCCGTCCGGCATCCTCCACATCCTTCACATTTGTTCCATGTCATCCCCTTCCCCATCATCATCATCATCATCATCATCATCATCATCATCAATGGTGTCCCGTTCATTCTCTTCCGTTATTTTTTTATTAAATTAAGATATAGGGAGAGAGAAGAGAGCGAAGATAGTGCTCGGGGTTTGATATCCTCACAAATGCACCAATTCATCATCAGTAGGGGTGATGCCCCCTTCGTCACCAAGTCCACGTCGGCTTCCCCAACGGTCTTGCCTGCCTAGCCCACACCCATCAGTGACACACACATATCTGAATCATTTGTTCAATACATAATCACTTTCAGGTAAACTAATGTAAGTGTGTTATGGCTTTTTTCACAAGTATTTACTTAAATCCAATTCTATTAAACATGTCCGTCTATGTACGTAGATGACATGGAAACATGAGAAATGAAAGTAAACTAGGAAAATAACCCCGCGCTACGCGGCGGGAACTTGGTGGTTGTAGCGCATTAAACTTCGAAAACATTAACATATGTACATGTAACATAAGTATTCCACACGACTCAAAATACGAAGTTGTTTACATCAATCCCTAGTACAATCAACGGACTGCTAGAATATTTTAAACACTTTCTAGATAGATGCTCTAAGCATTTAACCCAAGCTTTCTATCCATAGAGAAAAATCAAACAGCAGCGATGTGGCATAATACTTTTAAAAACATGTAGCAAATATAAGAAATAACCAAAATATGCCCAGACATGTGTGCATATATATAATATATATGTCCATAGAGGTACCTCCCAATTTGAAGTAGGTACTGAACTTACCAACAGAGTGTTTTTGCAGTCCATGATCAAGGTGTCTACTTGTTGTATCTTAGAAAAAAAAAACCAAATAAATCAACCGGAAACATCAGCACCCTAACTTAGCATTAAACATGACTTAAGTTGTTGCCTAAAATGTTTATTATTCATAAATCTGCTCAATATATAACTGAAATTATGAATCATTTTACGATTGTTGGTTAATATATAACTGAAATTATGAATAATCATTGGTTAAGTCCATTATTCGTTCAAAACGCTCACCATAGTTTTTCTTACCAAGAAGACCATGATAACTAAAAACATTTCAACCAGCACCAAACATACCTTTTGAAGTTGATGCTAGGTGTGGTAAACTCGAATATAAGAAGAATAAATGTGTAAAGCTACCTTCCCCTGTAAACATGGCAGCTACTTTTTGGTTGCTTTGTGCCAAAAGCCTGTTTGAGCCTATAACCAAGACAAACCGATAGTGTACTCAATGAAGCACCACCTACTATGAGAATCCAGGTTGGGTATCTCATTGATATTTGGTTTCATTTTTAAGTTTACTGATGTAAAGCATAAAATTATTCATTCATCGGATAAGACCTACATTGACGTTGCATCATAGCGTCAGTAGCATCAACACTGAAAGCATGTTATGTCAAGTGTGTAAAGAAAATAAATAATAAGATATTACCATCAACATATGCTTGTAGAATTCTAGAACCAAAATAACCATGCATTTATGTCTACGGTTGTTACAGTTCAAATAGACCGGTTTTAGTGAACGTTTGGGCCAAATTCATAACTACGGCTTTGAGAAAAGACAAACTTGACCGGCCGAGTTGGTTTAACTTGAAATATTTTAAACATAGGGTTATAAAACAATAGTTGTTGCAAATGGCGTCTTAGGCGGTCCAAAAAGGCTTAGACATTGAAGCGGAAAAGCAGCATTAGCCGGTTGCGATGTGAGTGTGTTACTACCCACATCACCTTCACAGCCAATGTACGAATTCAGCAACGAAAATAATCATATCATTGCCCATAAATATACCCAAATTAGAAATCCAAAGAAGCCAGGCTTAATCAGCTGGTTGCTTTGTCATTGGACTATTAATGACATTGGCGTCACAGCCAATGTGCGAATCCAACGACGAAAACAATCCATAGGCCAACGAAACCCCCAAAATTAGGGAAACACTACAGATCCACAACCACCATCCGCCGCCGCCAAAGACGGTTCACATAAATAACATATGTGCACATCATAGTTCCATAAAATCAACATAATTTGTGATCAAAAGAAATGATTAATTATATAGCTCATGTATTATTATTTTTTTTTTGTAATTTATTGGTACTACACAAAAAAAACATATAAATAATTCAACTCAAACTTTTACTGTACGAAACTTTAGATGAAATTGGTCACTTCACAAATTTGGTAGAAATTGTGATAGTTTTCAAATTCAAAATTCAAATTTATTCATAAGAATGATGACCAGATCATCATACGGTGTAATATATAAAAGATGGAAAAAAAGTAAAATAATTTATTTGATTGATTATAGACATAGTTACTTGATATTGAATCAAGAAAGCACTCACGGAGGAAACTGATATGCAGCAAAAGGAAGATGTTTAGGGATTTACCGATGTGGAGGAAAACGACACATGGCTAAGGCCTCCCGGAAAACTGACCGGCCACCATCGATCTGATGAAAAACACCACACAGACGTCGCCGGTGACCGGTATTTCATGCCGGAACCTTATAGAAACCACCGTCGCCGCTAACTTCTGAAGAAAACCTGTTCGCCGCCGTTGGATCGTCTTCAACCACCACCTCCTAACCCATCTCCCTAGTCATCGCCTTCCCTGCTGTAGCATGTCTCTTAGTTTCTCTATATTAAGTGAAAAGTATACCCAAGGCATTATAGCCTAGTGGTATCTTGGTGGTGAGATAAGACTTAGGGGCCATAAGGTCCTGGGTTCGAATCTGATCGCGTGGCAACACTGGTGGCACGATGATACTCCAGTGTTCCGTGAGTGATTCCAATTTGTTGGCCGTTCAAAAAAAAAAAAAAGTGAAAAGTATGATGAGCTGTTATTGACTTATTGGAACGTCACTTGGCAAAAGAATGGGGAAAGATGGTACAGATGACTTGTAGGATTAAGCGTTTTGAGAGGGTTTTTTGGGCGGTTGGCTAAATTTTTTTTGAAATACTCCCAAAGCAGCCAGTACAACCCAAGAATGCACCCAAATTTGTTACACTGAGGAGGAACTGTTGTGCAATAGTAGATTTTGTGAGAGGGAGCTAACTTACTAAATATAGCATTATAAATAACTACTATGAGCAACTTTGTTTAAAACATGCACTTGGGTAGACTTAAATAAATAATAATAGTGTTATTGAAATGAAAGTAAATAACTACCCAAGTGGCATGCCACATCACCCATTCCCGCAATCTATTGCGGGACTCCTACTTTCACAAAACCACTTCTGACATCTACCAAAGACACAAAATTTGTGAGGAAAATTACCAATTTGGCAAAAAACTCTTGATATTGTAAAAGAATCTTGATAGTTCACATTTCACAACCAATGCATACGTCAAACGAATCATTCGCCAAAGGGCCTTTGTAAAACAAACAAAACTCATGTTGTGACCTTTTGACATCCATCTAAAATAATATCTCATATAAACACATTGAAAACATTATTTCTTTTTATTTTCACTTATGTGTAGCAATTGTTCTAAAAATCAATTAAATTAAAATCTATCACCATATAATTAACAAAACAACAAGTACTATAGGATAAAATAATTAAAGTATAATAAAACAGTATCTCTTTTTATTACCACCAAGGCGAGTTATTGTTTTTATATATATTTAATAAAACTTATTTTCAAGTTACTATGGAGATAATTTTCACAATACATATTATTAAGTATATTACATTATATATGTTTTTTTTTATTTCACTTATTTTGATAATAGATAAAAAAGTGTAGATTATCTTTAGATATGATATGAGTGTCTAATGGAAATTTTAAAAAGTTTCTGACTTAAAATTACACACACATAACCATAACCAAATATTTAGAATAGTAAAAATCGACGCATAGACTATGGTGCTTAGTTTTTTTTTCGAAATTGATAATATAAAAAACCTTATAATTAAATTATTAACATTTTTGGAATTAATAAGTAAAGATATCGGAGTTAAACACTGTATTTTTATAGCACCGTAAAAATATAGGATTAATAAATCTTGCGATATGTTTTACGGATGCTTCTGGAATGTTATTTTTTAATCCATCCCACGTTCTCAATTTCCACTAGGGGTGTTCATCGGGTTTGGTTTTCGGTTATCGGGTTATTCGGGTCGGGTTATTCGGGTTTTCAGTTGTGAAAATATTACCCAATAACCGACCCAATCTAGCTAAATGGTTATCGGTTATGGGGTTAATCGGGTTCGGGTTTTTCGGGTCGGGTTAAATGGTTATCGGTTTAATGGTTCGGGTGTTTGAGTTACATATTTCCAACCATTTGGGTTGCGCATTTCTATCCATTTAGGCTACAATATGTGTAAAATAAAAGCACAACATGGGCTATAATATTAAGTTGCAAACTTGGCTATAAAAACACTACTCTGATAGACATAAAAATATGGAAATCGGATCATTTATTTATTTTTGAATTATTCGGGTTATTCGGGTCAACCCGAATTATATAAAACTAATCCGAAGACCGACCCTAAAGACTTTAGTCGGGTTCGGGTATGCACTTAATCGGGTTCGGGTTAATCGGGTAAGGTAGTTTCTCGGGTCGGTTCACTTCGGGTTCGGTTCGGTTATTGGTTATCGGTTAAAAAGAACACCCCTAATTTCCACCAGTATCAAGCACCCGGTAATTTAGTCATAAAAATATTCATTTGTTTAATTATTCTTCACATGACTTAAACCCTCACCAGGTTTAACAAGATAAACACTTCACCAAACCCAAATTTGACCTTTCTGTCTATTGAATAATATTTGGTCAACATATTATCCATCCATCCATCCATCCATCACATGCATTCACATACCATACATGATACATACATACACACATCATACATACATGTACAGTGCACATGGGTGGCATCAATGTTCCCTACTTCCATCATTTGTCATCATTTCATGCTCCCTATAAATCCACACCTTTACCTCCATTTCCACCCTTCAAACCAATTTACAAATTTCCAATTCAACCCCTTCTTCAATAACACTATTATTATTTATTTATTATTCTAATGGGTGAGGTTAGTCTTCGTAATCTTTCACCTCAACTTTTTTCTTTTCCTTAGGCTAAGTTTTATTTAATTTTATCTATATATCATATATTGTTTAATTACAGCAAAATGATACGAAGAAAGAAGCCGGTGAGAAAAAACCGGCCGATGCCGGTGAAAATAAGCCCGACAGTGGTCCCGTCACCGTCGTTCTAAAACTTGACATGCATTGTGATGGATGTGCCAAAAAAATCAAAAAATCCGTCAGCCATTTCGAAGGTACAGCTTCTGTTTTGATGTAACTTGGCAAGTTTGATGATTTTTTTATTAAAAAAAAGTTACAAAATAAAAAGTACCACATTCAATTTTTATCAAGCTAAAGCACGTTTTGATGTAACTTGGCTTTTTTATTCCGTCAAGAAATGAACATGAAGGCTAAATTCAATTATATTTCTATTTTTATTGTTACTATATTTACACACCAAAAGGATGAATGTGTTTGTACTCATAACAGCTGTTGTTGTAACTAACGACAGTAACTGAAAACTAACTGTCGCAGGTGTGGAAAGCGTGAAGGCCGACACTGCCAGTAACAAACTAACGGTAACTGGGAAAGTGGATCCCACGCGCATCAAGGAGCGACTGGAGTACAAGACCAGAAAGAAGGCAGAGATTCTCTCTCCTCAGCCAATAAAGGATGTAGAGAAAAAAGAAAGCACGACGGAGAAAAAAACTGAGGATAAAAAAACCGAAGACAATAAACCCAAAGAGGTACTGCAAAAAAAAAATATTAAAAAAAAACAAGTGAAAATATTTATTTGTATTAAGTTGATGGGTTTGGTTGTTGTATTGAATTGACTAATTTATTTTGGGTGGTGGTTGATATAGCAGCCTCAATCGACTACGGTGGTTCTGAAGATTCCTTTGCACTGTGACGGTTGTATACACAAAATTAAACGAGTTATTTCAAAGGTCGATGGTAAGTTAGCTCTCCTAATCTTCAAGTTTTTATATATATATGTAAAAACTGGTGGGATTCTCCTACCACGATGTGATGTGAATGCGGTTTTAGTTGATATCGGCATTAAAAGTGTTTGTTTCAACTATAAAAAGCATCTAGATAGTTCCATTAAGCTCTTAACCATTTATCTAATAAGGGGTGTTGAACCATTCAGACTCTCTTAATGATTTAGCACTTAATGAGACAAATGCTACCAAACAACTAGTTTGCTAAGATAATGGTAAAGTAAGAGTGTTTGGTATAGTTTACGACACTAAATTTGAAAAGATCTTGACATGTGTTATATAGAATATAGATTGAAAACCATAATAATGAATCTCGACACCCGTTTCGGAAAATACCGATACCAGTACGAATGTCAGTATTTTTGGTTCCTCACGGTTTGGTATGCTACCAAAAATTGTTGTAATTTACGATAAATGCTCTATTTTGAATAAAACTCCGTCAACAAAATTTATAAAGGAATGTCGAGAAAAAAGAATTTAAACAAACCTACGTATTAAACCTTTTTTGAACTGCACAAACGCAAATTATTATAGAAAAATCAAGTTAGCTAAATGTAGTATAAAAATAAATTGAACTTTAAAATCATATTGTATATTATGGTTGCTATTACTAGTTTATGTGAATTAATATGTATTCTAATTCAGCTTCCTTTTCTAGAAATTAAGGACTCAGTTTTTAAATTTGAATAAATCTTGAGTTCATTATATTTTTTTCTAATAAAATGGCTTGAAAGTGGTTTCGATCCATGCCATAGGGTCAAAACCATTTGATGGGTTTAATTAATTATCAAGTTGATGTTGAATAAGAACTCAGTTGTTTAAAAAACAAGATGACGTACGTATTGAACTTATAATTATAAAATATGGGTTTCTTTAATTGGACGGCGATTAATTTAATATACAATGTTTGTAATAACAGGCGTGCACTCTGTGATGGCGGATTCAGGCAAGAATTTGGTAATGGTGGAAGGGACAATGAATGTGAAAGAACTAATACCACATTTAAAGGAAAAACTTAAGAGAAATGTTGATATTGTTCCTCCTAAAAAAGAAGACAAAGGTGGTGACACAAAAGATGATAAAAATAAGGAAGGAGGCGGTGACACGAAGGCGACAAGCGCAAGCGAAGGAGGAGGCGGCGATGGTGGTGAAAACAAGAACAAAGGTATTGAGGTGGTTAACAAACTTGAGTATCATGGACAAAATCCTCACACATACACAATGCAAATGTACAATCCTAGTTATTATAATCAAGATTACGGGGTTTCAATGCCATCTAGTTCTAACCAATATGGCTATGTATACCAAGGTTATAACCATGGTTACGCTATGGAATACTCGCACGCGCATGCACCCTCACTGCCGCCTGCACCTATGTATCCCAATGACCCGCAAGTCATGTATCAACCGGATACAGGAATTTTTAGTGACGAGAATCCGAATGCTTGTTCAGTTATGTAAATAAAGTTTATATATGAATTGTAAAAAAGCAAAAAGTTGTATAGACGGAATGGTAAAATATGAGATAGATTATATTGTAGGTTGTAGAGCTAATCAGACTGTCGGTTCGATGAATGGACAACCTTTGGTTGAACGTTAGGTTTGTTTTTTGGCCTTTCGTTTGTAATTATATTATAGTATATGGTTTGATATCCAGTTTTGTGATGAATAATGTAACATATAAGTATTCATATTATTAAATTCTATGGATGTATGATGCCACACGCCTAATATACTTTAAGTTATTGATTAGTGAGTTTTCCTTTATTTAATTTTGTTTCATACTCAATTGACCCTAAGAACTTACTACTATGAATATTATTAAATGTTTGAATAGTGATTTAAAAATGATTGATTCGTATATGTATCCAACTATTTTTCAGGTAAATGTTTATAGAAACAACTTTACAAATATATATATATATATATATATGGCTTTAATTATATCTTATCTTTAATTACAAGACATATTTGTTTAGTGGTAGATTTACACATGTATGATTGGATTTGTGACACTCAATACAAATTTCATGTTGTTAGTTTTGTTCTATCCATAGGAGAGATATTGGCCATAAGATGCTTTGCTTGATATTTCATTAACATGTTTTGGAGTTTGGACTATTGATTGTGTGCAAGAGGATAGCCCCATAGTTAACATGTTTTGGACGGATTGGTTGCGGAGGTATTGATTGCGTGAGTGGAAACAATTCATGATGTGTGACATCCTTGAAAGGCTCCACGCGATAACAAAAAACAATTTTGTGACTTTGTCTTGGGCAAATTAAGCAAACCACATCAATAGATATGCGAGGCCGGATGTTACATAATCGATACTTCAGCATATACATTACTATAATGTTAATTTTGATTAAACAACTCTCAATCTTATTAGCAAGAAAATATATAACTTTAAAACTTATTACAACGTCATAACCATAATCACAACTTTGTTTAGGTTATATAGACCATGACTCGGCACAATTGAAAATGGAATCAAACTCCTATTTTACACAATAAATAAAACACACATACTTATTATGTTTTGTTATCATATATCAAAGAGAAAATTGCAGTTTTCGTCCCTGTGGTTTGCCTAAACTAACAGGTTCAACCCAGGCTTAACACCCTGAGTACCTGTGGTTTCTTTTTCTAACACTTTACGTCCCTGAGACTAACGGCCGTTAGTTGTTCCGTTAGTTTGTGGTGAAATGACTATTATACCCTTAATTTTTTAGGTGAAATGACTTTTATACCCTCCCATCTTCTTCTCCAACCCACCCACCCACCACCACCATCACCACCACCACCACCATCTCCACCTGCAACACCACCACCACTAGTAGATTCCTTTCCTCTAATCTGGTAAGTTAACTCCCGAACACAGCGTAACAGAAGAACATCAACATAGAAGGGAAAAGGAAAGAATCAGAAAAAGATGGTGACGGAGACGAAGTGATTGCAGGAACTGATATTATACGCCGCCAGCGCTGCCCTTAGTTGTCTCGTACTGTTCGCCGGATTCAAACCGAATCGAGAAGCTTCTAAAAAGGCCATGGAACACAAGAAGGAAATATCCAAGCGCTTAGGTCGCCCTCTTATTATCATATTATTCTGTTTTTATTTTTGTTTCAATCTAACCGTACATGTTCAGTGTTTCTAATATTACTGATTAGGGTCAATTTTTCTCTTATTGAGGGGAGATATTATTATTATTATTAGGGTTTAGGATGCTTAAGTTATTGCTGCTCATGAATAAAAGTAGTGGTTAATCTTTATATGCATCTAGACATTTAAGGTTAGTAGTCACTGAATTTATGAACATGTAATGTAAAGTCTTTTGTTGGAAACAACTCATTAGTTCTGCACAAATCCAGAATGATTTGGGTTTTTATAACAGTGAAAGTGGCGTCATAATTTTAGTTTCATCTATTCATGGAAGCTTGTTTTTGTGCAACAAGTAAATATGATCAGTTTGTAAGACATAGGCCATGGGGATAAGGAAAAGGCTAATGGGTGGTGGTGTTGCAGGTGGTGGTGATGGTGGTGGTGGGTGGGTGGGTGGGTTGGAGAAGAAGATGGGAGGGTATTAGAGTCATTTCACCCAAAAAATTAAGGGTATAATAGTCATTTCTCCACAAACTAACGGAACAACTAACGGCCGTTAGTCTCAGGGACGTAAAGTGTTAGAAAAAGAAACCACAGGTACTCAGGGTGTTATGTCTGGGCTGAACCTGTTAGTTTAGGCAAACCACAGAGACGAAAATTGCAATTTTCTCTATATCAAATACAATTCATCAGATGTAATCTCTAGTTAATTTAATTAATTGACACGATTCCATAACTCGAAACCAGCCCAGTCGACCCAACCTGACACCGACTTATGTTTGAGAGTGAATTGGTCCAACTCGGCCAACAAAATTAACTCTTTGACCGAAGATGTGTAATAATTTAATTGAGTGGATATTGGAAATAAAGCACGAAGAGTATGTTTGATCTGTCTTCAACACACTAAATATTTAGGTTTTAAATAGGTTTTAAATAGGTGATGTTTCCCTTTGGTTGGTTTCTTGTTTTTACAAGGTGCTTCTTGTTGGTGTGTTGCATTTTGTGGAGATATATAGTACCTTTTTTTGTTCTCCTCCTTGGATTCTCTTTGAATATTCAAAAAAAGAATAAATCGGTGTTATTTTAACTAATGGAAAATAGTTTTTTTTTTTTTTTTTTTTTACCAAGGTCGAAAGAGAGTTAGTGATTGGTAACCTGGCTCACACGATTACTCTATTTTGTTTCATCAAACTAAAATCCAAACAAAACTTAACTTTCAGTTTAATTGTTTAAACTACTTACCTCAGAAGAGGATTAGTCATTTAAATCTGGTTTTAGTTTAATGTTAATGCTCTTTTCTTGTTTTACAAGAAAATGAGTTAATTATTAAAGGGTCATACTATTTGGACACCCCAAAAAGTTATTTGGACACCCTAAGTATGCCTCGTATAGAGCTATATGGGGCATATTGGTGTGCAATTTTTGTCTTTTACCTATCTGATGTTGACTAACACTGAAAACAAAAAAGTTAATACTCCTCATATAGACCTATATGAGGCATATTAAAGTACAATTTTTGTCTTCTAGCTAATTAATGTTGACCAACACAGAAAACAATAAAGTAATATGCCTCATATAGATCAATATGAGGCATATTATGGTCTATTTTTATTTTTTGTATATTTTCATTTTTATTATTTTTAAATAACTAAAAATACTAAATTAACTTAAAAAAATCCAAAAATTGACGAAAAGTTAGTTATATTCATTCCAATATTATTTTAACAAAATTACAACTTTTTGTTACCAGTATTATTTTATAAAAAATATTTCTTTTGTTTGGTTTTGTTTTTGTTGGTATTGAAGATGTTTGTTCTGTTTTGGTGAGTTTGAAGAAATTATATAAACAATACAAAGTTTGAAGAAGTTATAAGATTTGTTTGAGAAAGTGTTTTTTTTTTTAAGTCGATTGATCGTAGTATTTAATACATTTGAAACAAAAGAAAACAAACATCTTCAAAACCAACAAAAACAAACCAAACAATAAAAAAACGAATATGTCTCATCTTTGTAACAAAAACATCTAATTTTTTTAAAATAGAGTTCAAATCAATAAAACTTTATTTTTTTTATTTTTTGGGTTTTTTAAAAGTAATTTTAGTATTTTTAAACAATAATATTGTATTAAAAAAATAAAAAACAGCCTTGATATGCCTAGTATTAGGCAATACTTGGCATATCAAGCCTAGTATTGGTACCAATACTGTACTTGGAAAGTGATATGGGGGTGCCCAGATATGTGTCATATTGGGCAATACAACCCATATAAAGGTATTTTTTATTTATTTTTATATATTTTCATTTTTATTGTTTTTAAATAACTAAAAATACTAAATTAACTTTAAAAAATCCAAAAATTAACAAAAAAAAAAAATTAGTTATATTCAGTCAAAAAATTCAAACACGTTTTTTCGAACACATTTTTTACGAACACCTTTTTTTTCGAACACGTTTTCTTCGAAAACGTTTTTTTAACACGTTTTTTTTCAAACACGTTTTTTCGAACTCGTTTTTTCGAACTCGTTTTTTTTTTTCAAACACGTTTTTTTTTCCGAACACGTTTTTTTTCGAACACGTTTTTTTTTCGAACACGTTTTTTCGAACACGTTTTTTCGAACTCGTTTTTTTTTCGAACACGTTTTTTTCCGAACACGTTTTTTTCGAACACGTTTATTTTTCGAACACGTTTTTTTCGAACACGTTTATTTTCGAACACTTTTTTTTTCAAACACGTTTTTTCTCCGAACACGTTTTTTCGAACACGTTTTTTTCGAACACGTTTTTTTTCGAACACGTTTTTTTTAACACGTTTTTTTTCGAACACGTTTTTTCGAACTCGTTTTTTTTTTCGAACACGTTTTTTTTCCGAACACGTTTTTTTTAACCCGTTTTTTTCGAACACGTTTATTTTTCGAAAACGTTTTTTTTTTCGAACACGTTTTTTACGAACACGTTTATTCTTCGAAAACGTTTATTCTTCGAAAACGTGTTCGAAAAAAAAACGTGTTCGAAAAAAACGTGTTCGAAAAAAACGTGTTCGAAAAAACGTGTTCGGAGAAAAACGTGTTTGAAAAAAAACGTGTTCGAAAAAAAACATCTTCGAAAAAAAACGTGTTCGAAAAAAAACGTGTTCGAAAAAAACGTGTTCGAAATAAACGTGTTCGAAAAAAACGTGTTCGAAAAAACGTGTTCGGAGAAAAAACGTGTTTGAAAAAAAACGTGTTCGAAAAAAAACGTGTTCGAAAAAAAACGTGTTTGAAAAAAAAAACGTGTTCGAAAAAATGTGTTTGAAAAAAAAACGTGTTCGAAAAAAAACGTGTTCGAAAAAAAACGTGTTCGAAAAAACGTGTTCGGAGAAAAAACGTGTTTGAAAAAAACGTGTTTGAAAAAAAACGTGTTTGAAAAAAAATGTGTTCGAAAAAAAAACGTGTTTGAAAAAAAACGTGTTTGAAAAAACGTGTTTGAAAAAAAACGTGTTCGAATAAAACGTGTTCGAAAAAACGTGTTCGGAGAAAAACGTGTTTGAAAAAAAACGTGTTCGAAAAAAACATGTTCGAAAAAAAAAAACGTGTTCGAAAAAAAAATTGTTCGAAAAAGCATGTTTGAATTTTTGGACTGAATATAACTATTTTTTTTTTTTTTGTTAATTTTTGGATTTTTTAAAGTTAATTTAGTATTTTTAGTTATTTAAAAACAATAAAAGTGAAAATATATAAAAAAAATAAAAAAAGACCCTTACATGGGTCGTATTGCTCAATATGACCCATATCTGGGCACCCTCATATCAGTTTCCAAGCCTAGTATTTGTATTAATACTAGGCTTGATATGCCTCATATTGATCTATATGGGTCGTATAAGGTACCAAGTTGCAACCAATCATTGCCTTGAAGTCAGTTCTTCAGCTTTTTGTCCTTTATATTCCTCATATAGCCCTATACGAGGCATATACAGGGTGTCCAAATAGATTTCAAGGGTGTCTAAATAGACAGAGCCTTATTAAATCAATGTTATCTAACGATGGACATCTTGTTGTCTCTAAAGAGTTTTGTCTTAAAGGCTGTGCCTTTTCATCTCTACAAAAGATTGAACATGAAAAAAGTCACAAAAAAGTTATGTTTTTCAAATATTATAAATTCACATGTGTGATTCATAAATCACACACACTCGTATACATACATTCATTCATATGTATGTATGTATGTATGTACCCTTCGCAATTTTAATACTTTCTAGTTTAAAAGAATATGATATGGCATCCATATTGTTAAAATAAAAAAATAGTGGCGACTCTATCTAGTATTTCAACTTTCAGCGTAAATTTGTCTACTTGTCTTAGTTTCCAAACAAAACTCATTTTAATAAGCAATACCACAGTAAGATTAGTTTATTTTTAATTTTTTTATTTTTTGAGAAGGAAAAATAAACAGATGGACAAATAGTGATCATAATACGATGTAGAATTCATTGTCAAAACATATCAATTTCTTGACAGAATGATACAAAAAAAATATCAGTTTTTAATTGTTTTTATGAATCTCCACGACATATCTATAAACAAACCAAATAAGATTCAGTGTCCATACCTAGCTAAAGCTCCACTCTAATCTTATAGCTTTGAAACAACAAATAGAATGGAGAAAGAAAATATGGCCCCTCTTATTTGCACCTGGTTTGCTCTTATTTGAACATCCATATACTGCTTGTATAGGCCTCTAATAGCCGTATATGTTTCCAAATGATTGACAATCATTGGCAATGATTGCCAATCATTGGTTTGGGTCCATAAGACCCGTATAGGCCTCTACTGGCCATAGAGGGTTTTCTACTGATCGTATAGGCAATGATTGCCAATCATTGGTTTGGGTACATATGGCTCGTATAGGCCTCTACTGGCCGTAGAGGGTTCTCTACTGGTCGTAGAGGCCTCTACTGGCCGTATAGATGTGCTTTTTCAGATAGCATTAATTGCACTGATACCTTATACGGCCAGTAGAGGCCTCTACGAGCCGTTGAGGGGTATGCAACCCTAAAAGCAAACCAAGTGCAAATAACATGACCCAATCATATAAGAATACATACATACATACATACGGGGGAGGATAAATTGAAAACCCTCCCCAGTTAAGAAAACTTAGAAAACTTGATCTTGTCCATCCATTATTGATGATCAATGGCTCTTGATCAATTTGACTTTTTAATATTTATTAAATAAGCAAATGGTGTTCCTAAAGTACAAAAAGGGTAATTATGTAAAACACCATCTTACAAAAGTTAGTCTTGATATAAGAATCCTGACAACATCCACTTGATTCCTCCATTTTTTCAAGATCTTTTTTTTGAAACAGCATTCACTTTATATTCAGAGATGTATTCTATTCAGAGATGTCATTTCATACCATTATTTCAAGCTATCTTACTTTACTATTTAAATTCTTGATTCGTGAGTTTAATTTGCAAAGCTGAAATAAGTAAATGGTAACATATTAAGATGGGAAAAGAACTATTAATCTTAACATAAATTAGAAACTAAAAAGAACCTTGATAACGTTACAATAAAAGTTCAAAGATAATATATTTCCCATTGATATGTTACATACAACAAATTGACCCACTGTACATGCTCTTTCCCTTTATTTCTATAACATTTTTCCTAGTCTCTTTCAAGATTTCATTTTTTTTATATAACACATACCATATGCTATAACAAAACACATATCATTTATGTTACATAAAATTGTTAAATGGCTAAGACCAAGTTATGTTGTTAAATTATATAAATATGTTATATAAATTGTTAAATTGCTAAGACCCAGTTACGTAAAAATAAACATAAGTTGTTAAATTTATGTTACACATTTCTTTCTTGCTTATTCTAATTTTTTTCCTTCATTCATGTAACATTGTAAAATAATTATTTGCATTTTGTAACATAATACCTGATTAAGAAATAGGTAACTATAATTACATGTAATACTAGAAAAAGAAATACGTAACTATAATTACATGTACATTACATACTCAACTTGACTTGTTTTTATTTACATCGTGATTCAGTAACATATTTACGTTACAAATTTTGGAATGTTACAAATATTAATAACTACATATGTGATTAGCTTGTTACAAATTTTGCAATGTTAAAATATTTTTTTTATTAAACGTACAGCGTTACAATGTTTATAATGTTACAAAAGTAAATAAACAAAGTGAACAAACTTATCATATTTCTTATAACCCCAAAGTTGAAGATGTCAAAACCCACAAATTAATGAAATTCGAACTCATTGTAACATATATTGTAAACATAATCATTGTAACAAAAACATCTCATGATCTTCTCTATCTTCATCAACAACCCATCTGTAACAAACAATAATAGTAATAATTAAAAAATAGAAAAGAAAATAACTTATTCACATTGAGAAAATAACCAAACTTTAACCCCCACTAAAAAAAGATAGGGATATAAAAAAATAAAGATGTAAAATCATATCTTAAATTCAATAATAAAATAAAAAATTATGAACCTTTTGTGTGTATAATAAAAAGAATCAAATAAAAGCGCCTGTTTTTGAATCCATGTATATGATATTTCAACGGATAAAGCATTCTTACTTGCAATTTTTTTAAGAAATTTAATTAATCTTTATATTTTTAAACTCACATGAAAATTCTTTAAAGAAATTTAAGTTTAGTTTCTTAATACACAATTAAATATTTAAATGTCACATGAAAGGTTAATAATATAACCCCATGATCAGGTACTCTTTAAACATTATTTATAATTCTAGATTACAAACTTAAATTTAACAAACTACGGAGTAATAAATTAAGCACATCCATTAAAATAAAAATACAAAATAATACAAATCATTTATCATCAAAACACTTTAAAATTATCTATTTTTTTATAATAATTTTTGTTACCACTGCTGCTAACAAAATACAACACAATATAAATGAGGATTGAAAATTTATATACACAGTATTTGTAGCAAAGAGGGGGGGGGGGGGGGGGGGGGTACCGTCATCATCAACCTCAGAATTGAATCTCTAGTTCACCGCATCTGTAACCAGCCTTGTTCATCTCCTCTATTCATTAAATCCACTCAAAACCTTCTATCCAGTCACAGATCTGAAGGGTGACAGGGCGACAATGAAGGTTGGTGATAGGAGTTAGGTGTATGGTGTAGGTTGTACGGTGAGAATGGTGGTCGACGAGATCTTGGTGGTGGGTTTTTTTTGTACGGTTGAGTAGGTTCAGGCCACCACCACACTAACCACTACCACCGAATACCTTGTACACCACCACCAACACCAAATCTAATGTTGAATACCAACCTCATTTGAAAATCGTTGATGCTGATGAAGGAATGGAAGAGAGAGAGGGAGGAGATAGTTTCATCCATGTATTTGTTGAGAATGAGAGAGTTGATAGAGGAGTTGGATGATTGTAAAAGAGATAATAAAGATCAGTTAAAATAATAGAAGAGAGAGGAGAGAAGTGTTAATGTCACATCAACAGAGAGGGAGAGAATAATTCACTTACCCAAACTACCCTTACACTTATCTTTAAAAATGTTAACGTGGACAAAGCTGAGCCATATAAAGAGTTTTCAAAGTTTCTTTAACTCATGGGGGTTTCCTAGTTATACTTTAGGTATATATATCGATATAGGTAAAAAAAATTAAAGAAAAAGATATTTCTTCTTTTTATACTTAAAAATATTGATATTGTTTGGCATTGTGCTTGTGAGATTAAGACAACCTTTATTGATGAATCGACCATTAAATCGCTCAAGAAGGTTACGCATCGACAAACATGATGCATTCTACCAAACTAGATTTTGTAATTTTCGCTGTCTTTCATCCTCAACCAAGTTTGCGTATTTTGTCACATGTATGGGTTATCTTATTCATACTTGTAATAATTTCAGTCCACAAAACATCAATTATCATGTCTTTGTAAGAAAACATATACACGCATAATATCAACGTTTGTAGATATCTTCTATATTGACGATCTACCTTTATTTGTTCTACAAATATCAGCCCAACATAAAATATATACATATCAACAAAACGAAAGTAATACAAGTATTAGGTAACATAATTATGTATCTAGTCTTGAAGGATAAAGTTACTTGTGTAAGTTCACAAAATGAAGGATGAAGCTTTATCCTCACAAGCTTTAACGTGATTTTCCACCGTCTTTAACTCTGCTCTCAGAACAGTTTGTCAGGCCACAAACCCATTATCTCAAAACCCCGCTAAGGGAGCGAGATACACCTGTAAGGTTAATGCATGCATGTTTCCCGCCCTCCTAGCTAAACACCATCACGTCAACTGGACGTAGAGAGGACCTCCCTTTTGCGGGTCTCTAAAAAAACTAACCGGAGCCTCTTCTTGGCCGAGATGTTTCCTTAAAAAACCTTATTATCTTTTCTTAACTTCATAATAACTAATGTAACTAAACGTTTCTTATTATAAATCAAAGTTTAGTTGTTTCGTTTAGTGCTAAGTTAAATCTCAAAATTCAGTTTACAAAAACAGTTCTTCTAATCTAATAATCTATACTTGGACGGTTGAACCTCAAGTGTTCATCGACACTAAATTTAATTTAATATATACCACCGTCCCACACCCCCAGCATATTTTCGGATAACGATCTAATTTGTTAACAATAAATTTAGTTTAATTGTTTAAGCACCTGTCGGCACATGTAACACTTGCATCAAATACATCAAATACCAAATTATTTGATAGACACATAAAATATTAATCAAACGTAACACATAAAAATTTGATAACACATACAAAGTAGCTCTCACTTTTTAATAACATTTATATTGTTTCTTCTAAATACTGCAAACATTATGGATGCTCCACCGGATGAATACGCAGAGGGTACTTGTGCTAGTTTCTTGCTATAGGAGTCGAACAACTCGTCTATTGTTTCGTCTTCAAGGTGGCCCTTGAAGACGCTCTCCACACCAACCCGTATACCCAATGCGAGACGTGTGGCCGCATGCTTCGTCTCGGGTTCTGCAATGTGCGGCAATCCCTCCATTCTATCTATTGTAAAGTAACCGTTTTTGTTAACTATTTCCTCTAGTTCTTGAGGTGACGCATAGTATATGGGTATGTTGAGATGATCTACCGTTTGTTCATCGATCTTACCCTATGAAATAAAAGAATGTAGTAAAAGTTAACCAAATTAGTATTTATGTTATAAGTGTTCATTGGAATTGAGAAACATAATGATGGAATGTCTTGTAAATTATGTAGGTATCAAAATGATTCATTTTTAAATGAACATTTGGTCAAAGTTGACAAAATAAATGCTAAGGAGTTTTTGTTCTACAAAAATAATATAAGATGTTATTTTCATCTGCCACGTGTACATAGGAGTGCAAAATCTGCCTGCCACATTGATTACATGTGGCATGTTCAAAGGTTGTCCATGTGATTGGCGCACTCCGGTGTACACGTGAGGTAAAGAGTTCATCTTATTTTGGTGAAACGAAAACTCAACAATTATTTTGTCAACTTTGACCTATCAAATAATTATAGGATAATTACCAAAATAGTCACGTTGTCCAATAAAATATCAATATAGTCAATGAATTTTAGGCGGTTATCAAAGCGTGGGCTAAGCCTTAGCCGATGGCAAAAGGTCAAGGCTAAGTCCTAGGCGCCACAACCGACGAATCTTATTCTAAGGAAAGTGATTAACTAGAATTGTGAATCTATATTGTGCGGTCTACTAAAATTCAATGTCTTTTGTTGATATTCGTCTAACATAAGTATTTTAGTTATTTTCCTATCCTATCGACTTATCTACACTGCAAAAAGTTAGTTGGTGTAGGGGTACCTCCTTAGCCATCTCCAACAAGCAACAACTCAAAACCTCAAACAACACATTACCAATGCACTTAGAATGTGGAACTTCATTAGGCCGTCCGGGCACTAGAACCACCACTAAACCACCGCAAACCACCTCTTCGGCTCGAGCATTAAAGAACTCATGCATATCTCTCTCGTATTGTTGTTTATAAGCCATTACCACCTCCTCTTTAGCACCACCATAGTGAACTCTCCCTTTATTCCAAGCCATAGAACCCCTTTCCATCGCCTCATTAGGCACTTTAGAAAGCCAATGGAGAGCAAACGACGAGTAGATGAGATGAAATGATGAACGAGGGAACAAACGCGTGTAAAATGAACCTGGGACGCCGGCTGCAAAGTATTGTTTGTCGGCAGGAAGGGATTTGAAAAGGGTGTTGAAGTCATTTGAGGCGTGATCATTGAAAAAGACTTGGAATTCTGGTGTTGAGGTGATTCTTAGAGTTTGGTACTTGAGTTGCACGGAGTTTATTATGTTTTGGACCGCTGTGAAAGTGTTGGGGCCTATGGAGCAACCCAAGTCTGCGATACGAAAAGGGTGTCCACACGCGAAGTTTTGGACATCTAGCTTTTTGGCGATCGCTTCACCTATGAGCGACGTAACAACTTCAGCAAGTGACTTCTACATAAGACCAAAAACATTATATTTAGTAAACATATATATGATGTGTATATGCATATATGCAATACCTGATATGAGGAGTTGTTGGTGTAACTAGAAACACCATCTCCACCCTTCATTGGATAAGCTTGGGATGACTTGTTGCTTTCCATGTCTACCAATTTTTTATTTGTTTTGAAGAAAATGCAGATGCTAATTAATCAAGAGCTAGGCAAAGGCAATCTTTATTTGTGTGTTGGTTTAATTTCATGTTGTAGTTTCAGACGTGATACAACCAAAGATTTTAAGAGTTTGTGTTGGCAAAAGCCTTCCTATGTTTATTGATATCATCTCTTAATTGTCATTACCAATGTTGAATTAAAAACAGGCTTGTAACTTAATTTCTGAAAACTTAAATCAATTAATAATTTACTTAGCATTGGGCATGGCATGGCATGACTACTAAAGAGTATCTTGAATCAGGTTATAAGCTAGGGACGTACAAAGTAAGTTAGTAATGATCAAGATTTAATTGTAATCTAACAACCATTTTTTTCACTGTGTATTTGATCCTAAAACAAACCACGTAAAACAAACCAAAAAGAAAAAGATATTGTAGATTACATGCCTAATATAACGTAAATAAAACCAATGTGCAGTGACTTTGTTTTTCCTAGAGAAAGATCACTAGTACGACACATAAATTCCCATTATGTAACTTTAAATAAATAATTATACTAGTAACATGATTGAAAGAAATTTATTAATTTAAAAGAAATCTACCTGTCCGCTTAATTGTAGACACTTGACCAACATATGAGAGGTAGTTGAGAGTAGGGTCCTGCCTTTGACCTTCCACTTTATCTGACTCAGCCCTGACTATGTGCCGTGATACTAAGTTATCCATTCGTACCTTCCATGCACTCATTATGTATGCATGTATGTATGTATATCATACATAACATAAACATGACACCCCACCATGACTATCGTTTATTTATTATACCATGCATACATGAACTTACTGTAATTAACATTATGTTTAAAGTTACATTATTCAATTTATTTGTTTGACAAAAGATAAAATACAAACAACTTTTTCGTACGAACTGAAGGAAACAAAAAAAAGTGGCGGTGGCATTTTCGTAAATAATGACCACCACTCTTGTTGATATAATTAAATACAAACAACTTTTTTCGTACGAACTGTACGTACTGAAGGGAACAAAAAAAAGTGGCGGTGGCATTTTCGTAAATAATGACCACCACTCTTGTTGATATAATTACTCTAGTGTATATAATTACTCTAGAGTAATTACCCTAGAGTAATTATATAATTACTCTAGTTATATTAATGACCACCACTCTTCTTGATATAATTACTCTAGTTATATAACTACGCTATATAATTACTTTAGAGTAATTTTATAATTACTCTAGTTATATAGTTACGCTAGAGTAATTACGCTAGTTATATAACTAGAGTAATTATATAATTACTCTAGTTATATAAAGTTTCCAATATTTACAGAAATGCCACCGCGTGTTTTTTACTTCAGTTCGTACTGTTCGTACGATAAAGCTATTTGTACGTGAACTTAACCCTTATTTGTATATGAACATTCCCCGCAGTTAAAAACATATCTTTTTTTTACCAGTATTATACCTATGGTGAAAATTGTGTTATATAGAGACAACAAAGCTCTACGATACATCACTGTAAGTTTTTTTTTTTTTTTTTAAATGAATAGCGAATCACTTAGTTAGATTTGAACCTACCTCTCATTCACCTAGATAGGTATACAAAACCGCTTTTCTTCATTACAAAGTCAAAACAGTTAGGGTTATAAACCGGTTTAGGAGGAAAAATGTCCGAACCTATCAAATTAATTGGGGTCAGGTTAAAAACCAACTGGGTAGGGACTAGGGCCCAAACCGGTATTTTTGATTTCGGGTCAGGAACCAAAGAGACTTTGCCTTTTACCTCTAGCCTACAACCCAAATCGCATCAATGTAGGCATCTAGTAGTCATATAGTTCATATTTCAAAATGTTAGTGTATAAGTGTACTTTTCACATAAAACGCTTGAAGACGTAATAGAAAATGGAAGAGCATTATCATATAATGTCTATAAGTATCTCTATTCTCTAGTGTGGAGATTGTTCCTCTGGTAACATGTCCACATACACATGAATAAAACGCTCGGTTTCCTGTACAAATCCTCATCGACTTCTCCTAATCCACTAATATTTAAACACATATAATATATACTTATTTCTTTTAAAACTAAAGAATAAATATTACTCCAAAATTATTCGTTTTAGCATGCCACAGATTTATATATTTTAAAATAGAAAAAGTCTTAAGGATGGACATTGGTTGGTTGGTACGACATAATTGTCGTTTTATGCTACGTGGATCCCATGCCTTGTCGTATCCAACGTCAGCTTGATATGTGGGCACTGCCCATGAGTATGAAACGATACGTGGATTTGGATTCTAGTTTTTTTAAAATATTATTTTTTCCATATTTGTTGATTTAGATTGAAATAAAATAGGTAAAGCCAAGTTTTTTATTTTGCTACATGTCGTGAAGCATGACTTCATGTACCAAAGCTCCAGAAACATCCACCCCCTAATGATTATTGGCCAGTTATATATTACATTATCCAATTAAAAAAAAAACAATTATACATGTTTGAAAACTATACATTAATCACTTGTGTTATATCTCCTGTTCTGGTTCAGAGCGTGATTAAGTTCGCAAGGTGAATGTTCAATGCTAAACTCACGAAAAACTTGACAGCGTGTGCACACAGGCAAACACCAAAGCATTTACTCATCGCTGACTCGCTTATCACTGAAAAACTACACTTG
The DNA here is from genome assembly GCA_032199755.1 of Ambrosia artemisiifolia. Lineage (NCBI taxonomy): Eukaryota > Viridiplantae > Streptophyta > Magnoliopsida > Asterales > Asteraceae > Ambrosia > Ambrosia artemisiifolia. The sequence continues at coordinate 6,863,973 of CM063517.1, forward strand.
GTTAGCAACTAAACCTCTTTTTTGATAAAATGAAGAAAATACAATTCAAAACGTCTCTCTTACCATTTAAAGCCAGCGTGTTTGATGACAAGACGAATATATCGATTATGAAAATCACCGAAGAAGGAAACTCCCACACCTAGTCAAACTCGATATCAGACTAATACAATAAGATCTGAATGGATTCTATATAATTATAAACAACATTTTGTACCATCATTGCTATTAGGAACAACTTTAAGTAGCTTGATGCAAGGATCGCAAGCCATATGTTCTTGTACCTGAAAGGGATCAATATATGACCAATCAAAGTTTGAAACAAAAAGCTTGAACAAATACAAACCATATTAAATAAAAATGTAATAAAGCATAGAGAAATACCAAAAAAATTGCTTACTTGGAGACTTCGGAGGACATATGTAATAAAGATCTCGTTCCAAGAAGTAAAATACATATAAACAAAAGATTTCCTACAAAGGCGTCCAGCAATATCTACAATCATAAGGGAGATTAATTATTGATATCTAAGCATGAGAACTAATATATACTGACCTTTCCACATCCCCATACCAGCAAAGCTAAGCTCGGATATGAACCTGAATCTTCATTATTTGCAAGTAAAAGGGAGATTCTGTCTTGGGTAGCTAAGGTTAACAGATTAACAAGACTGATTATGTGATTATTATATTACTGGTTGAATGAATTTGTACTGGCAGAGCATTATCAAGCGTGTAAAATGGATACAAGCATCTAAGATGAGAAAACCAAATGTCAGCTTCCACATTAATGCCTGCAATAAAAATGACAAGTTTAATCACTAATTAACGATTTCAAAAAACTGTATCTTAGTGATTTGTAGCAAACTCTACGCACCTCAAAGTTCATAGCCTTTGGATCAAACATGTTGTAAAACAGATGTCTATATGCCTTCGCCTTGTGAAGAATCAAATCAATTAGAAGAATCTAAAGAAAGTAAAGAAGAAAGTTAGTCCATTGTATAAACAAAGTTATGGATATATGATACGTACAAAAAAAAAGTAGGCTTCTTTACCATGATTTCACATTCAATGTACTCGTCTGCAACTGCTCCGCAATTTTGCTGTTATCACGAATTTAATAATTTATTTTTTATGTAAAATAGCTTCTAAACCAGCAAGAGAAAAAAGTTATGATTGAATGATCCTATAAATAACTTACACATTTCATGAGACGGATATTTCCTGGTGAATATTGCACATATAGACTTTTTATATGATGTCCGCATTGCACACATCGGAAATTCATCTCTTTCAATCAAAGGTTTGTCCTTCCTGAAAGCCGTATTAGACAATACTGAGAACCATTGGTAATAAACACTTCATATAAACAACAATAAATAAAAGCTTTCTCCATAAGCTCTCAAAGTACTCAAATCTTTTCTTTTTCCTAAGATGATACATACACTTGGTACACAATAGGTCCATAAGTCTTGTAAACAAATAAAATGAACTGACACCAGCTATAAAGCCTAATCATGTGACATACAAAACATAAGTATATGCTTAATATGTTATTTTGTTCAATTATGTTATTACAAAATTGCAGTCTGCAGAAGTTCACTTCTTCGTTAGTCTACATTGCCTTTTTTACATCCATGCTTGGTTTTAAAAAGCGCTAGGCGCATAAAAAGCATGGGATTTTCGTATCCGAAGCGCACACTAATTATATAATTTTTTTATATATCCCATACATATTTCATGAGTTTTTAGCTTCATTTACCCAAAATATAGCTATAAATAAGGTTTTTATGTGATTTTACCTTTATGTACAAGCCAAAAACACCAAGGTACAACATTTTATGCATAAAAAATATCCAGGTTACGTGAGGCGCGTGCCTCAGGGAGAAAAGCGCCTGAAATTTGACAAAAAAACGCCTAAGGCGCGCGCCATTGGGAAAAAGGATAGGCGCAAAGCCCTGAGGCGCCCTAGGTTGCGCCTTGATGCGCCTTGAGCCTCAGGCGCACTTTTTAAAACCCAGCATCCATGGATCGCAAACTCTTCAACAATAAAAAGTGGTATGTATACATTGAAAAACAACACTAATGTTGTAAAATTAAATGTATAATAATGAGATTACTGCTGTTTAACACTAAACAAGCTGTGTAATGGCTACTAAACATCCTCACTTCCATAAATATGCAACATCATTATTTTTTCCATACGGCATCGATAAATTAAAGTGTTTTAACAAGAATAGTTGAAAGACTTGGATGATTCAACATCTTCAAAGGATAGTTTTCTTAATAAAAATCAAGTGTGATTCAAGTAAAAGATGTGTACAGTTAAAACTACATTTGATTTGAACAATAAAAGGGGGCTTGATTTTTTCAAGCAATGAAATAAGCAAGACTATAACTATGTAAGTAAACAAGGGATATACTTACTACTTAAAGAGCATATCAGTGATAAGTTATACGGTAATAACCAAACCCTCTTTAGTGATAAGAGATCTGAACATGAGAATGATGAGATACATAAAGAAAGCAGCATACCCTTAATCATAAGGATCCAGAGAACTTATTGATACTCAACAATTAGGTTGTAAAGATAAAGAGATATAAATAGCGATTGAGATTGAAGGAGCTCGATTTGAGGACAGTCGGAGACAATGGCCGGCGGCTGGCTATTCAGGTAAGACATAAACTGAAAATAATAAAAAAGGTAAAGAGTGAAGAGATATGTATTTGGGCTTTATGTTAGCCCACTTTTGCATTCAAAATATTCCATGAGCTGACCCAATTGTTATTACCTTTTTATGTTATATTTAGTTAATTGACTTTTGAACATAAAAGTTAAGCTGTTAAAAAAATTTACTGAGTTTTGAACATAATAACCGAATTTTGATATAAGAAGTTTGCTTGAAGAGCATAAATGAATCGAATTCCGACTCTTGGTGCTCTTAGTAGCCAGTAGGAAAAAACTAAGTGGGAGAGCTTAATTGTGTTTTCTCGGAGTTGAATGTTAAGTCTCGTGATCAGGGCCGGCTCAACTATTTTGTTGTCTGTCTGTGTCCAATAATTAGGCATCTGCGTATCTAATACAAACCATCAGTCCATCATTTAGGCCCACATTCAGCCCATTTCTCATTTCCAAACTAAAAAAAGTTGAGGCCATATACAATTGGGGGCCTAAAGCCCTAGCCTCAAAAAATTGGTAAAGTATTAGTCGTGGTGTCAGCGTTGGTATGTTGTGTGCTTTTTTCGGTTAGAGAACTCTTTTGAAGCTTCACAATGTTATCGGTTTAGGGGATTTGGAGAAAGAGGTTTTTCTCGGTCCAACTGCCGGTTCACTGGTCCAACTATTTGTTCGATGCATATCCGGTTCGATACCCTAACTCGAGGGGGGTTTGATCTAACAGATGGGATAACGTAGAATGTATAAGTTCAATGATTTGGATAACAATACTTTATTTTTAATGGCAACACAACAAATATTTATAGATAACCTTCATCTACAAGATAAGCTCCTCAAATAAATACAAAGAAGTAACATCTGCACTCTGTGTAGCAGCTGCAAAAAGAAACACCTCAAAATGCTAAGAACTGAGGTCCATAAATAGTAAAAACAAAAACACAATTTCTACAACTTTTGTCTAATACTTCTTTTAATAAGTGAAATCATGTTACAGTATCCAACAGGACCCTTATATATATACATATTAAGCCACATGTTGGAAGCCATCCAGTTTAAAACAGTCACTTCCATCATGGCTGATCAGAGAACTAAATATCCTCATGCAATATTCATACCACTCCCTCTCCAAGGCCACCTCATCCCATCCGTTCATCTTGCCATCAAACTAGCATCCAAAGGATTCACCATCACCTTCATCAACACTGAGTCAGTCCACAAAAGCATCACCAACTCCTCATCTAGCACCAATCTTTTTGCAGAGGCATGCAAGTCTGGTCTAGACATAAGGTACGCCACAGTAAGCGACGGTCTTCCAGTAACGTTTGATAGATCATTGAACCATGACCAGTACATGGAGTGTCTTTACCATGTGTTTTCGGCTCACGTGGACGAACTTGTTGGGAGTTTGGTGAAACATGACCCGTCTATCAGGTGTTTGATAGCTGATAGTTTCTATGTGTGGCCGTTAATGATCACAAAGAAGTATAAGTTGGTGAATATTTCGTTCTGGACTGAACCTGCTTTGGTTTTGAATTTGTATTATCACTTGGATTTGCTCAAGAAAAATGGACACTATGATCCACTTGGTACATACTCTTTAATCTAACTTTTCTTTGTTACATTTCTTGATTATAAATTTGTTACATCAATCAAAAGGATGTTATTGCATACAATAACAATTAAAGTTGATACATTTAATTTGGTATAAAGACTCTATACATTGTGTTTTTTACAATGTATAAAGACTCTATACATCAATCAAAAGGATGTTTTTGCCTTTTTGGTGCTACAATAGAGATTTTTTGTGCAAATGGAGAGTGTCAGTGGGTTTTTTACAAAAATGGTGAAGTTGTTCTATGGTCTTGCGGTTTTGGGTGATGTGGAGGGGAGAGGAGAGAAGGCTTTGCCTAGTAGGAGAGAGGGAGATGAATGTTGTTCTATGGTCTTGCGAGTTCTACTTTCAGGAGGGGGTAAATTGTAGTTATTTCGATAGTTAAAGGGGTGGTTTTGGAACTTATTCACAAACCGCACAATGGTTGTGCGAGTTCTAATTTAATGTCTGACACGTCTGTACCATGCAGGGGGGTATAGGGTTGGTTGTTAGATAGTTTAAGGGGGTGTTTTGTAACTTGTAATCAATGTTGCAATGTGGTTGTGCGGTTTTTAATTAAATCGCTGCAAGTCTCTGACCCAAACCAGAAAAAGGTGAATATTATGATATAGTTGGAGGGTTAGTCTTGCATACAATAACAATTAAAGTTGATACATTTAATTTGGTATAAAGACTCTATACATCAATCATCAATTTTGACTTTTACGTCTATTTAGCTGGATTGTGAATTTTTTGCATTAACAGGCCAATTTGAATTTAAGAGAGTGTTTGTAGGGGTTACATGAGATTTTTTGTGAAAATGGGTAGATCACCATACGGATCAGCGACCCTTAAAAAAGAATTTTGAAGGTCTCACATCCATTCAGCAACCTTCATTCAAAGTTGTTGATCCATTCAGAGACCTTCCTTGAATTCAATGTTGGCTCGTGTATATTTATAGCAATTGTGAGACCTTGAATGAAGGTCGCTGAATGTATCGGTGACTTTGAATGAAGGTCGCTGAATGGATGTGAGACCTTCAAATTCTTTTTTGAAGGTCGCTGATCCATATTGTGATCTACCCATTTTCACAAAAAATCCCATGCAACCCCTACAAACACTCTCTCAAATTCAAATTCGCCTATCAATGCAAAAAATTCCTGGATTGTGTATTTCTAATGGTATAGTTGATTTTGTTTTCGATTTGTTGCTGGCGTGGAGATATGGTAACTACTTCTGTCATGTAGTTTTTTAAAGTTGTTGTACAAGTAGGCACTTTGCTACCAAGGTAACTAAATCACTAAGGTGGCAAGCAAACTCCCATGGGCGAAGCTTAATTAAGAGCAGGGTGCCCTGACCTCCACCTTTTTTTGCTCAATTGGGTATATTTACGCGTTTTCCCCCAAAAATTTTATACATATCGAGTCCGGTCGCTCCCATTTTAAAGGTCCCGTGACTTTGGGTCCCCTCAAAAAATATTTTCAAGCTCTGCCATTCCATCCTGACTTGAGTTACTATTGGCTTGAGTTTGCCGGTCAAAAGAGGGAACTCCACCTTTTGTCCTTAAATACCAAGTTTGTTTGCGACACCAGCAAACTCAAACAAACATTGTTAGATTTCCATTGAGTTTGCTCATAAGTGTAATGAAGTGTCTATATATACAACTTGCAACTTTCAAAAGATGACTAGAAGCACTTCCCAAATTTTTAACCACCTTGAAAATTCTGGTATAGATACTCTATGGTACAATTAAAGGATAGTGAATATCAAAGAACCGTTTGTCTTTATGTATTTTTGTTTTTAAGGGCCTTTGTAACAGGGATCTTAAGGCGGCGCTCACAGCCAAGATGTTATTTCTTTCTTTGTACTTATTTGATGCTCGTATATCTCCATCTTGTAGATGAATATTATCTACAAGTTTTGTTGCTTTTCCATTCAAGAATTATGATTCCTCTTATTTAAATAATATGTTTTAACATTATAAATGTTTTGGTCAGGTATTCTATAGAGTTGTAAGCAATGTAATTTTACACTTAGTATAAGCAATGTAATTTTACACTTAGTACATTGTTTTTCTAGGAACTCAAGTTTCTACTAACAGTATACACTGTTTTTGTGATTATCTATCAGATAAGTTTGATGTAATAGATTACATGCCTGGGGTTGGATCCGGATCCATCAAACCAACCGACTTGATGTCATATCTCCAAGCCACTAATACGAACACCATTGTCCATCGCATCATACATAAGGCATTGTTTGAAGATGCAAAGAGTGCTGATATCATCATATGCAACACAATACAAGAGCTTGAACCTCATACAATTTCGACACTAAATCAAACACAGCCCTTCTATGCAATCGGTCCTATATTCCCTAACGACTTCACCCAAGAACTTGTTTCCACAAACTTATGGCACGCGCTAGATTGCACCCGTTGGCTGGATAACAAACCTCCCGGTTCAGTTTTGTATGTCTCATTTGGTAGCTATGCTCACACTAGCAAACATGTACTCGAAGAGGTAGCTTGCGGTCTCTTACAAAGCGGGGTCACTTTTGTTTGGGCCCTTCGGCCTGATTTAGTAAGTTCTAGTGACACAAACGCTTTACCTATCGGATTTGAAGACCAAGTTAAAGATCAAGGTTTGATTGTGCCTTGGTGTAATCAAAAGGCGGTTATTTCACATCCATCGACAGGAGGGTTTTTGACACATTGTGGTTGGAACTCAATATTGGAAAGCATATGGTGTGGGGTACCTTTGATTTGTTATCCTCTTTTGACTGACCAATTCACCAATAGGAAACTAGTAGTTGATGATTGGAAAATTGGGATAAATTTATGTGACAGGAACAACTTGGTTGACAGGGAAGAAGTCACAAAGAAGGTCAAAGAATTGATGATGCAAGAAAAGTCAAATGTATTGAGGACTAAAATAAAGAAAGTTAAAACAACATTACAAGATGCATTGGCCACTGGCGGATCGTCTCAAAGAAATCTTGACGCGTTCATAAGTCAAGTTATAGTAAAAACTAATCAAGTGAAGTAAAGCTATATATGTGTATGTGAGATATCTGTATTTGTTAGTACGCAAATTTTATTATCTTTGTTCTATGTAATAATTAAATAAGCATGTACAAGTAAAAGAATACTAAAAATATTTTGTATAAAGACTAAAGTGACCAAACTAATCCTTAACCTTCGACAATCCCAAAAGTAGAATACAAAAAAAAAAGTAGAAACACACTACAAAATACAAAATAAGTATGTAACGGCCATTGGTGACGGATTACCGAAGGATATTACCGAGTGATCACCGCTCGCGACAGTTACTGACGGATCACCGGAAACTTATGAAAAGCCGTCCCAGGTGCTAGTTTATGATGAGCTAACGATGGAATCTTTGCAATGGATTATCAACAAAAATATAGCTACCGATTATAGACGGATACATTTAAGCATTACCGATGTTTTTGGCCTTGGACTCGTCGGTGATTGTATATAATTTGAAAAATAAATACTATAAAGTTTTAAATAAAAACGTGTAATTTATAATTAAATTATAAATTATTGAAACATACAAGTAACTTATAAATTATGTGTCATCAAATGTACCTTTATGTTCTTCTTCCTTGTCACTAACATCCTCATCGAGTTTGGTTTCCTTACTAGTGACAAGACCAACAACTTCGATATGTTCATCCATCGTAGATGTTGAACGCTTAACCCTTTCATTTGATTTAAAAGAAAATTTCCTCTTCGATCTATTTTATTATCAACATGACTTCATTGACGCGTTATGTAGAATGATCATATATTTCGTTGCCTTTGTCTTGACAACAACCCGATATTTATTTCAAAAATGGCGCCATGGATGCTCTAACCCCTATTTTTTGATCTATAGTATAAATTTATGTGTAATCGTTTGAAAATTTTATACGTATTAAGTCCGGTCTCTCGATAATTTAAGGGTCACATCACTGTTGACCCATTCTATCAATGTATTCAAGCTTTGATGGTGATAAACCCCCAACCACCAAAATTACATATCATCTTAAAATCAGGATATTCATAAAATTCGTTAAAGATGACAACAAAAAACTGGATTATTTCGTCGTATATTTCTTCATATCCATAAAGCATATCAATCGGCTATATATTGTGACAACGGTTTGTATCTCCAAAGTTAAAAGATAATAATAAATAATCATCTTTCTTTATTAACAAGACAAGATATATACAAAACCAGAACCCTCTCCTCTCTTCTCCACTCCAAACCCACAACCCAAAATTCTCGAACCTTCTTACCTTTCACCACTCTTTAACATAATAATCCATCATTCTGCATCATCATGAGTAACCAACCTGAATCATCCGATTCGTAAGTAACAGTTCTCCCTTGATCGCTCTTAATTTATTTTTTCTTGATCTTTTATTTTACGATTTTTTTTTATTCTTGGTACACGTGTAGTAAGGGTGGGAAGAAAGACTTCAGTACAGCGATTCTTGAGCGAAAGAAGGCACCCAACAGACTCGTTGTTGATGAAGCTATTAATGATGACAACTCCGTTGTTTGCATGCATCCAGAGACCATGGAAAAGCTTCAACTTTTTAGAGGCGATACGATCTTGCTTAAGGTTTTCTTTCATTATTGTTAAAAAGAATTTGTGGGTTTGTAACAAAATTTGATTTTGTTGATGGGTTCGGTGGGAATTTGGATAATTTGTAAAATATATGTTTTGAGTGCAGGGGAAGAAAAGGAGAGATACAATATGTATTGCACTTGCTGATGATACTTGTGAAGAACCTAAGATTAGGATTAATAAGGTTGTTAGGTCAAACTTGAGGGTTAGACTTGGGGATGTGGTTTCTGTGCATCAGTGTGCTGATGTTAAGTATGGGAAGCGCGTTCATATCCTTCCGATTGACGATACTATTGAAGGAGTTACTGGGAATTTGTTTGATGCTTACTTGAAACGTATGTTTAGTTTATAGGTTTAGTTTATAAGTGTGTACCGTTTCGTTGATTGATTGTGTTCTGAGGGTCTGTTTGTTTGTTTGTATGGTTTTGTAGCTTACTTTTTGGAAGCATACCGTCCGGTGAGGAAAGGTGACTACTTTTTAGTTAGGGGAGGGATGCGAAGCGTTGAGTTTAAAGTTATTGAGACTGATCCTGCTGAGTACTGTGTGGTTGCGCCTGATACTGAGATATTCTGTGAGGGTGAGCCTGTGAGGAGGGAAGATGAGGACCGGTTAGATGAGATTGGTTATGATGATGTTGGTGGTGTTCGTAAACAGATGGCGCAAATCCGTGAGTTAGTGGAACTCCCGTTAAGGCATCCGCAGCTTTTTAAGTCTATTGGTGTTAAGCCGCCGAAGGGTATTCTGCTTTATGGACCTCCTGGGTCTGGAAAGACTTTGATTGCTCGTGCTGTTGCTAATGAAACCGGTGCTTTCTTTTTCTGCATTAACGGGCCGGAGATCATGTCAAAAATGGCGGGAGAGAGTGAGAGCAATTTAAGGAAAGCGTTTGAGGAAGCTGAGAAAAACGCACCATCAATTATCTTTATTGATGAGCTTGATTCAATTGCGCCAAAACGTGAAAAAACACACGGGGAAGTTGAACGAAGGATCGTTTCTCAGTTATTGACTTTGATGGACGGGCTGAAGTCTCGGGCACATGTAATTGTTATGGGTGCAACTAACCGCCCTAACAGTATCGATCCTGCATTGAGACGGTTTGGTAGATTTGACAGGGAAATTGATATTGGTGTGCCTGATGAAGTTGGCCGGCTTGAGGTTCTCAGAATCCATACTAAGAACATGAAGCTCTCTGATGATGTGGATTTGGAGAAGGTTGCAAAAGATACACATGGGTATGTAGGTGCTGACTTGGCAGCTTTATGCACTGAGGCTGCACTCCAATGTATTAGAGAGAAAATGGATGTGATTGATTTGGAAGACGAGTCCATTGATGCAGAGATTTTGAACTCCATGGCAGTTACGAATGAGCATTTTCAGACGGCCCTCGGGACAAGCAATCCTTCTGCTCTTCGTGAGACCGTTGTGGAAGTTCCCAATGTTAGCTGGGAAGACATTGGTGGACTCGAGAATGTTAAACGAGAGCTACAAGAGGTATCAATGTTAATTAAAATATACACACATTTCAGTTTTTTTCTTTATTGTGATATATTAAATTATTCTGTATTGTATATTATGCTATGCAGACTGTTCAATATCCTGTGGAACATCCTGAGAAATTTGAGAAGTTTGGTATGGCTCCATCTAAAGGAGTCCTGTTCTATGGTCCACCCGGTTGTGGTAAAACGCTTCTAGCCAAAGCTATTGCAAATGAATGTCAGGCTAACTTTATAAGTATCAAGGGTCCTGAGCTGCTTACAATGTGGTTTGGTGAGAGTGAGGCCAATGTTCGTGAAATTTTCGACAAGGCTCGTGGGTCTGCTCCTTGTGTCCTCTTTTTTGATGAACTTGATTCCATCGCAACCCAGGTTTGTTTCACTTACCTGATTGTAGTAGTTATACTTGCACTACATGTTGCAATTTTAGTGTCGGTTTATTTATTTTTATGTACAATGTGCAGAGAGGGAGTAGTCAAGGAGATGCTGGCGGTGCAGCTGACAGAGTTCTGAACCAACTTCTGACTGAAATGGATGGAATGTCTGCCAAGAAAACGGTTTTCATCATTGGTGCAACTAACAGGCCTGATATCATTGATCCAGCACTTTTGAGGCCTGGCCGTCTTGATCAACTGATCTACATTCCTTTACCTGATGAGGAGTCACGTTATCAGATCTTTAAATCTGCGTTAAGGAAGTCACCAATTTCCAAAGATGTTGATCTCCGAGCTCTTGCCAGGTTCACACAAGGATTCAGTGGTGCTGACATCACCGAAATCTGCCAGCGCGCCTGTAAATACGCTATTCGTGAGAACATAGAAAAGGTTACTGTCATCACTCCTCATATTCAGTTTTCTAAGTATTATGTTACAGTTGCAGATATATATGCTAAAGTTGGAATTTTTTATAGGATATTGAGAGGGAAAAGAGAATAAGTGAGAACCCTGAAGCTATGGAGGAAGACATGGACGATGAGGTAGCGGAGATCAAAGCTGCTCATTTTGAAGAATCTATGAAGTTTGCACGACGGAGTGTCAGTGATGCTGACATAAGGAAATACCAGGCGTTTGCTCAAACACTGCAGCAGTCGAGAGGGATTGGTTCCGAGTTCAGATTCTCAGAGACTAGTGGGCGTGCTGCCGCTAGTGACCCGTTTGCCGCACCGGCTGGTACAGTTGATGACGATGACCTTTATAATTAAGTTTGGTTGTACCAAATAATGTCTACTAGTTGTTTCTTTGTGTGCTTTTCATATCCCGGTTACTATGATATTCCTAGGTTGTATGTTTACATAGTAATAACTTTGTTTATGAGTTTGTGAAAAAATAACTAGTAATGTATATACTTAAAATAAATATCGTATTTTCTGTATTGTTGCCCGCCTGCCCGTTATCTTAATGTAATTTTCTTTGTCCGGGAATGAAAGAATGCATTTTGAAAGCTAAAAAATAAAGATGTAATTTAGTTTTTTCTTCTAATAGTCTAATATTTTTATGAAAATTTTTTTGTTCTATTTTGCTGTATTAAGTTTTAATAAAAACTAGTTTTTTCCCGCTACCTGACGGGAGGGTGGTCGTTTTTTTTCTCGCATGCAACGTGGCAGGAATTCAGTCATCATTAGTTTGGCTTGTCGAAAAACATAAAAGTGAACACTAATAACGTACTAGCAACATTGTTTTTTGCTCATAAGCAGTTGTGTTTTCTTCGCTATACTACAACGATAACATTAGCGGAACTTGAACAGCGTGTGGGCGGAGGTAGGGGGGGGGGGGGGGCTCAATACAGAATGATTATTTTCTCCATCGCGTATCGCAATTCCGATCATTTCACATTTTTCAGGTTCCTTCAAATTCTTATTTCACTTCAAATTCTAATTTTAAAAGGAACTTTATGATCGAAACGGCTCTTAAAAGTCTTTGTATAATGTTTTTATTTATAGCACACACTAGAAATTGGACCAGAAAGTGGAGTGTTACCATTTGCAGCTTTTCACTGTATGCACAGCACAAGTGAATTATTTGTGGGATTGAGAGAGAACAGAGAGAATGTAAAAGATGTATTCTTTATTGATCAAACATTCTAATTTACAAATGAGGGTTATGTCCTATTTATACATAATGAAAGGGTGTGACCCTTGGACATCAACCGACACAACGGTTGGTATTAACCGACATAACTAATAACTAACTTAGGACATATAATTATACTTAGGATAATGTAGAAATCAAGATATTATGTCTAACATTCTCCCCCTAATTCTTGATTTCTTCTTCCATGCTTCTTTAGCTCCTTTCTTCATAGCTTGATTTGTATCACACAAATTCTCTTGCCTTTTACTTTTCTTTAATTGTCTCACACAACTTGCTGATTCTTGAATCACACGCGGATGATTAGATAGCTTCACACTTCTTTGCTTGTTTCACACAAACGAACTTTAACAGTTTTCTTGATTTAGATAGTTGCTTCACACAACTTTGCTTTCACAGCTTTTCTTGGATGATCTGAGTCACACAGGTCTCCTTCTTTATTAATTCCTTCACGGCTTTGATCGTATCACGCGATTCTTCTTTTCATGGTTGCCTCACACACCATGATGTTTAACTTACATCTTTTAGTTTAGTTCTTTAGTGCTTCACTCACTGATTCTTCATTTTTGATCACTTCACATGACCTAACTTCTTGCTTTTGATCCACTCACTGGATTTCGCCATTCTACCTATCACAGGTTGTTTCTGTATCACACGGATATTCTTCTTTAATCATATCACATGATTAGTTGTCTTCTCTTCTTTTTCTTTGTTTATTTGGACATTCATAGGCATAATGTCCAATTTTCTCACATCGATAACACTTGGGTTGAGACTTATCCTTTGTACTTGTTTCTTCTTGGTGGTTGTCTTCACGACTTTGACCATGTGTCCTTTGAAACTTGTCTCGTCTATCATCTTTTCTATAATTGATTTTGCCACGACTTTGATTAAAATCTCCTTGTCCTTCTTGACTAATCTTTCTTTTGTATTGTGTAAGTAGAAGTTTATCATAGTCATTTCTATGATTTCTTTCATCTCTAGATCGGAGACGCTCTTCATAAGCTTTTAGTCTACCGATTGCTTCGTCAAGTGTCATGGTTTCCATATCGGAGTATTGTTCTATCGATGCAATAATTTGTAAAAACTTGTCTGGTACTGCGTCCAATAATTTACGTACCAAAATAGGTTCTTCGAACTTTGATCCTAGGGTCTTTGACTTTGTATTTAACGCACTTAATCTACTAGCAAACTGGTCTATGGTTTCTGTCTCTCTCATTGATAACATCTCGAATTCTGTGCGTAATGATTGTAGTCTTGCTTTCTGGACTCTATCAATTCCAATATGTCTCGTCTTTAATGCTTCCCATATGTCTTTGGCTGTTGTATGTGATGCAACCTGCATCACCATATCTTCTGGAATTGCTTGAAATAGATAGGCAATCACTGTCCTTTCTTTCTTGACATCTACTTTTGTTCCTTCTGTGGGTTCCACTACTTCCCAAAGGTTGTTGGCATTCAATATTGGCTTTACACGAACAGCCCAAATCGTGTAATTTGTAGATGTTAACATCGGTGTTTGGAGGCTAAACGTAAGTGTGTCCTTTGTGACGTTCCCTTCTTTCGTCATTTTGGGTTTTGAGGGCGACTTTAGTGGAGTCTTGTTCTTGTTCTTTTCCCCTATTGTCCGATCTAATACGGACTACCCAACACTTCGTTTGGAACTTGGTTGACTACTCTTTTGTCAAACTTGTTATTTTTGACCTTTTCTTTTGTCAAAAATAACTTTGATATTCTTTGAAAATATTTTTATTTAACAAAGTTTAATAGTTTCGTAAGGCCTTGAACAAAATATTAAAACTTTGTTGTTTATGTAAAAGTTTTGAATATCAACTCTTCCAAAATATTAAAGTCAATTCTCTGACTTTTCTTAAATTCCTCCCAAACAATTTCGATCAGTATACTTTCACTTGTATATCATAACTGATCTTTAAAAAACTTAAACAAATCACACTGATTTGATTAATAAAGATACATCTTTTACATTCTCTCTGTTCTCTCTCAATCCCACATTTGGTATCAGGGCTATGAAGAAAGGAGCTAAAGAAGCATGGAAGAAGAAATCAAGAATTAGGGAGGAGAATGTTAGACATAATTCTTGATTATATCCTAAGTATTATTATGTTATTTGTATTATTATTGTTATCCTAAGTTTAGGCGGTTACTCCCTCAACCGACACAACCATTCATGTAATAGTCGCAATGGTTCGGTAGTATATATACCGACATATCCTTTAATTTGTAAATCAGAATGTTTGATTAATAAAGATACATCTTTTACATTCTCTCTGTTCTCTCTCAATCCCACATTTCCAAATGTGGGATTGAGAGAGAACAGAGAGAATGTAAAAGATGTATTCTTTATTGATCAAACATTCTAATTTACAAATGAGGGTTATGTCCTATTTATTCATAATGAAAGGGTGTGACCCTTTGACATCAACCGACACAACGGTTGGTATTAACCGACATAACTAATAACTAACTTAGGACATATAATTATACTTAGGATAATGTAGAAATCAAGATATTATGTCTAACATTATTTGCATATTAAAGAGCGTAAGTTTTGTATTTATTCATTGGGCTGGGTGGTGCAAGGGCGCCGCCCTTGCCACCTCAGACATTTCATAAAACAATTGCGCCCCTCCACTATTTCATGGCGCCATTGGAGGGAGGAGGGGTCATTTATCAACTGTGATTACAATAACAAGCGTCAATAGGTGGTCGGGAGGGGCCCCATTTAAATGAACCAATTAATTTTTTTTTCTTTTTCTCTCTTTTTTTAATTAAAGGGCAGTTATTTTATTTCCTGATAGTTATTAAAATAGCGGAATGAAGCCCTGTTTTGAGGTGACGGAATGGAGCCTATAGGGGCTCCATTTTACACCACACATCCTTAGTGAAAACAGATTAAATGTGTGTGATTTTATTACTTTTATTGGAGACAAAAGTGATATTAGCTGTCTTTGCACTATTCTTTTATTCGAATTTTCAGGCCTTTTTTTCCACTTTTTCTTGTATAAGTAAATTTTTTACAAACATAAATTTATAAATTTGTTTCATATATACAAAGTTAATTGAATTTTCAATTCTCTTTTCTATAAGAAAGTTCCAAGGATGGTACCGCGGTATTGTCATAATGTGGTTTGGGTTGATAGTTTGCCAAAACTTACATGAATGGTCCTAATGTTAATGATTTGATCACATAATTATTTTCATCTAACTTTTATTTAGTCGATTAATAACACATAACAACTGAAAGAGTTTTCATTATTTTATATTACACTAAATTTTTTTTAGGGTTTTAGGATTGGTGAACAAGAAAACCATAACGGGCTTTTTAAACATCCAATAAAACAAACCCAATAGTAATAACTAGCCCAAGGACTTCACACCCAACAATCTCCCACTTGAAGGCCTTGTGATAAAGACCAAGTCCGCCTACAAGCATAAAGCAATTCATGTCTTCAGTAATCCGTAAAGTTCAAACACACACAGAACACGAAACCTGTTAAGGTCGAGTAGGTTTGTGTCGTGTTATCGTGTTCATGTCTAAAATTCCTAGCCCTAACCTGTATCGACCAACATGTTTATAAAACTTACTCATTAAGATGTTTCATGAACCACTAACAGATGTCTTTTAAGTAAACCCAAACACACTTCACCTCTGACCAATTCGGAGGTAGCTTCTTAATAAGATCGTAAAAAGGCTACCAAATAGCAATATAGCATCATTTATAAGTCTTACCGTTTTATTATACACCATCGTATATATGTCTCTTTGTTTAGAAAATGTAATAAACATAAAATGATGAACTTACGTTGCATGTTTCCCTTATCAAATAGGGTCCCAATGAGCCGAAGGTACACATCACACGTGCAAGGAGACATGAGACATGTGACTTATAATGCCCTCTGCGCATACGACTGTGCTACAAAACCTTGGAGGTTCCATTTTTAGCCATTTTATTTTTAGTGTCCTTGGTATAGGAAGCAGCTCATGATAAACCCTAAATAACATCACTTCGTTGGTTTTGAATTAATTTGGCAGGTTTCATCAGTATTGGAATATTCAAATCGAACTCTGTATCTCCAACTCTCTATTATTAACAAAAAATTATATTTTTCTAAATTTTGTTTATTTTTCAAATCAGACACATCCATCTCTCAATCTTTATCTCCCGGGGCGAAGCATACCGGAGGCCCGCGGGTGCCCCGACCCCCGCCGTTTTTTAAAAAGTTGTGGAAATTTGCTATTTTCATAGGTAATTTTTATATGAATTGAGTCCGGCCCTCACCGATCAGAATGAGTGAGGCTTCGCCGATTCGATCTCCATGCCTCGTCACTGTCTACCTCTGTCTTATCAGTCAATAATACTTATTTTATTAATTTTTCACTTTTTAATAAGGCACTCATAATAAAATATAAATGGGTGAATATGAGTACAAATATTGAAATGTACTTTGGTTTTTGTACAAATTTTTCTCTGTTATAATAAATTTAATGTAGTGATGTTTTAGTTGCTTTCTCTATCAAACTAACCGTATGTCCAGTTTCTTTTACAAAACGGCCGGCAAGAAAATTGGTTTTTCTTTTGCAATTTTATACTTTTTGAGAACTGAGAAGTACGTATAATTTAGGTGATGTAATTTGGAAGCCCGAAATATAAGGGGCCTGCTATTCTGTTTACAGTTTTACACGTAGTGGGCGAGTGCTTTTCATAGTCTCAAACACGTATGTCCCACACATGTGCTTCTCAATACATAATGGTAGTACTTTCTGCTTTAATACTTGCACGCCATCTTATTATTGTCAGAGACGCACGTGTTACCGCTTAAAATTTGACTAGACTTTTTGTTCCCCGATCTCTTCTTTAGTCTTTTACTTCCAACAACTCAAAATAAACCATCTACTATTTCTTTCCTTTTAATCTTTAGTATTTCTTTAGTATAGTTTGTTAAAGAATGTGTATATAAACATAAGTATTTAAATATTTAGGGAATATGAAATTTAATATAACACATTTCAAGTTCAAAGTAGCATTCGATTATCTAAAAACATATGCAAAACAAGTTCTAACATAACACTTGAGAAGTCCAAATCAAGTTCAAAGAATAAGATAAGTTCATAAATACAAGATTAGGCATTATTTCAAATCAAGGTTAACTAAGGGGCTGTTTGATTGATTAATTGCTGAATCATTAAGACGTCTGAATGGTTAAAATGTCTGAATGGTTAAGTGCTAAATCATTAAGTTGATCTCTTAATGGTTAGTTTTTTTCTCCCACATTGGTAGGAGAATCTCATTAAGGTTCAGCCTAGTTCAATGTTTAATGGTTTAGCAACATCTCATATCTTAATGATTCAGCCAACCATTTCATTCAGAAGTTAAAACAAAAGCGCTGAATACTGAATCATTCAGCGTTGAATAGTTCAGAGCTTCATTAAGAGACTTACCAAACAGCCCCTAAGTAAAAAATGAAGCTCATTAGCATCTAAAATATAAAATATAAGAGGTATATGTATAAAGGGGTGTGTGAGGTATGTAAGTAAAATTAAATAATTCAAGCTAAGCTGAGCCAAGCAAGTGAGCGACCTTTAACTCGATCTGGGCTCGGATTTAAACGAGCCAATTCGAACGATCTATTTTCAAGCAACAAGCTTTTTAAACAACCCTAATATATACTAGGATTTATGACTTGTAATAAGTTTTTATATCTTTTAAATCTACATTTGATTTACTATAATCTATAATCGAACTACAGAAACCCAATGGACCCATGAGTGTACCGATGTTCCAAAAAATTAGCTGGAGTGTGTAAAAGCCTATAATTTTAGGTGACAAATTTTTGAAATAAGTAAAGATGGAGGGTTGTTATATCTTGTAAGACCATCCGGTGTGGGGGGCGGCATAGGAGAGGCATGGCTATGCCGGCCCTCGCTACACCACCCCCCTGGGGCGGCATAGGCTTAGGGGCGGCATCAACGGCATTATTTTGCCGTCTACGCCGGGCCTGGTTGGGTGGTGGGGCCAAAATGCTTAGGTGGTGGGGCGGCTTAGGGTGGGGGGCGGCAACCACACCGGATGGTCTAAGCAGAGCATAACTGGCAAGTGTTGAAAAGCAGGAAAATGCAACAACAAAAGCTGGCTGCACCGCACGAGGGGATCTATTGGGGAACGGTAGACCGGCATTTCAAATGACGAAAAACGATTTTTTGCTCCTTTTTTAACGCCATTATATATTTATTTAAATGGGTATATTAATTGCTTGTTTAACTACCAAAACTCACAAAAACACTATTAGACTAAACGGTGTGCCATGCGGGGAGGGAATCCGGGGTGTGATGTGGCGTCCGGGGAACCGGGGAACACCGACCCCCGTAAAATTTTCGGGGAAATAGTGGAAAAGGCACCGATCTCACCGGGTGTTTTGATTGGCTTAATTTTTTACTTTTTAATTTTAATCAAACTTTATATAATAAAAAATGAAGGGGATTGGGGGAATACCATTTCCAAACTTTAGGGAATAAAATGGGGGAAATGATGTGGCGCTGATGTGACACTTGGGGGAGTTGGGGGAAAGGGGGAGCACACCATATAGCCTAACACTCACTTTAACTACCTTAGTACTTTGTAGTTTTTTTAAATAAAAAATTAATTAAAAATACTTAGGCTAGACTTTCATTAAATATAAAAATATTACATAATTCAAACTAAAATAGATACATAAAAATACAAAAACTTAATTAGAAAAAATCATTCACCTCGATCATTCGTCGGCTAGTCATATGTTTTCAATATTCGGGCTATAGCTATTTTCCTCATCTGGCCGCTGAGATGATCGTCGGGCTTAGTAAATGTCTCAAAGTCCCGACCAAATGTCATCCGCCTCACACTCTAGCGTTGTGCTGCCATTAGGGCTGTTCAAAAAGCTCGACGCTCGCCGATCGCTCGAAAATTGCTTGCTCGATTTTTCGCTCAGCTTTAAACGAGCCGATTTGTAAACGAGCCAAACACGAGCAAAGGTCCGCTCGGCTCGGTTTGGCTCGATATAATTTTTCTTAATTTATTATATATATAATTATATATATACACATTAATTACAATTATATTTATAGTTTTATACATGTCACTCTATTGAGTTTGGCTCAATAGATGCATATATACAATTATATTTATAGTAATTGGTCCAGTCAACCCAATGATAACTTAACACTAACTTTAATTGTAAAACCCTAAGTCGGGAAAAAACATATATACTTGACTTCCTATTCCCATTAGTGTCCACCATCAATGATCATCTCCCACTATCAAGCTACGCCACAACGCGACAATCGTTCTCTGTAGAATGCTCATTACCTCACTGACCTCAACTAGTGCCTCATTCTCGAAAACAAACTTTTCATTAGCAACTACCTATGGAAGCTTAACAAAATGTAACCTGGAGATGGGGGTGACATGTTCTTTTATATCCATGGGTTGGTAATTTACTTGTATAATAACAATTAGAGTGAATTATTATTTGCGTCCTGTGTTATAGTGGTTTTAACTACTTTAATTCATAGTTTAAAACTTTAACTAGTTGAGTCCCTGGCTGAAAATTAACTAACCATTTGAGTCCAACTTGCTAACTTCATCCATAAAGTCTGTTAGTTTTTATATGAAAAGACAAAAATGCCTTTGTTATTTAAAAAAATCAAAAGTTTGTATCTCTTTCTTCCTCATCTAAACCATTACACCACAACCACCTTCCCCCTTCACCAATCCACCACTGCAACTCCAGCCACCCCCACTTTACCACCACAACTTCACATCACCCCTTCTGAACCACCATTACCCCACCATTGCTAGGTCTTTAGAGATCGGAAAACAAGGTTTCTCAAACCTCATCGGATGCCATTGCTACCACCACCATCACACCTCCGCACCAGGATTTGAACCATCCTCTAACCACCCTCCACCGAACCACCTGTAACCACAGCACTGCATCACCTCACCACAATACTGTACCACCACCCTCCACCGAACCACCTGTACCACCACCCTCCACCAAACCACCTCTAACCAGATCTAAACCATTATCTCCTTTACCCTTAACCTGCAATCACCTTCACCCACCACCAAACCCACAAACCCTAGCCATAATCCTCTACCTGATTCACCTTCATGAAGCCACCACCCCGTCAACCACTAACCTCCACCCCTCTATTTCTCCATTTCCCTCTGTCTACGCCCACCAGACTGCCAACCACCTGAAACCTCAAACCATCAGCTCTTCAATCAAAGAATAAACAACCGGTATAAAATCCCCAGTAGGAGTACTTTCAGATGGGTTTTTCACACCACCATTATTATTATTATTAGGGTTTATTATCCCCAAAAGTTCAGGGGCGAAGGTTCTTTAGGGCCCGAATGGCCCTGCCCCCACCGATTTTTGGCGCAGTGGTGGAATTTTACGATTTTTGTAGGTAAATTGAGTCCGGGTTGAGTCTAGCCCCTACCGATTTGATCTTTTGGCCACTACTGACTGAAAAAATTTTAGTCCGGCCCCTACCGATTTGAGAACCAAGCTTCGCCACTGGCCCAAATGGGAAGTATTGTAATTATGTTGATTGGAAAGAGGGGCGGTTGGTTGTTTGTGGCGATAAAGGAAATGTTGTATGCCGAACTTGGTGGAGTTTTGGGAAGATTGGTGTTGTTGTTGGGTTTGGTTTGATTTCTTTGTAGTGAGATAACGAGAAGGGTCTGTAGAGAGATAGATGAGAGAGACATAGATGAGAGATAGAGTGGATAGGGGATAGAGTAGGGGTGATCAAAAGCCAAAAACCAACTATCGAGGTGTATAAAAACATAGAACCAAACTAAAACCCTAGAACTAGGGTCGGTCATCGGTCCTAGACCCGACAGTCCTCTCGGTTCCACAGAATAAACCCGACCCGACTTTGACCTCATGAACCAGGGCTGTAATCTATTAATCCGTGGCTGGAATTCGTGAAACAAGGAATGTAATCCGTTAATCCTTCTGCTTTATTGACATCGTTTGCAGTTGACTAAGAAGAGGCAGAAACTTCTACATTTGAGAAAAGCTTTTGGAGACGTATTTAAGTTATCCCCATTTATTCTTCAGCTGCATTCTCAAATTCAACAATTGGCTTGTTTGAAAAACGTCTCTACAAGAGTAGAGCATAACATTAGTCAATACGTAGCATAACTTCATTTGCTCTTATGACATACTTATTTTCTGCTTCAAAGACCCGACAGAAAATGGTATATATGCACATCACAAGATTAACTCGATCCAACTCAGATAATATTTCCATAGTACTTATTCCGGATGCACATATCAGGTAAACAAATCTAAACTTTTGTTTATATCGAGAATTCTACTCGCATAATTCCTGCAAAGATAACTCCAATTCAAATATATGTAGCAGTCCCAAAAACTTGAATGCAATTTTTTTATATTCAAGAACCGTGAATGCAATTGAAATTGAAGTAAATTTGAAGAACAACATAAACTTGCATCTAAGTTGACAAATCACACATCTTTATATTCTCATTAAGTCATTAATATAATACATTTAAGTTTTAGAGCAGTGGAGTGCTCCCCTTTGCTCCACCTACAAACAGATAAAGCAACAACAATTGATTTTCGGTCCAAATTTGTTGTTTCGGTTTTAAAGGCTTCCCGGACCGGACCGACCCGATCCGATACCCGACTTTGAGGATATAGGAGGACCGACCACATAACCTAAACTATAGGTACAATTCGGTTCGGTTCTCGGTTTTATTTCGGTTCGGCCCCATTATGCTCACCCCTAGGATAGAGGGTGGTTAATTTTGATTTAAACAAGTTTTTTATTTTGTATTTTATTTATAGGGGCATTTTTGTCATTTCATACAAATTTAACAGATTTAGTTAATGAGGTTACAAATTTAGACTCAAATGGTTAGTTAATTTTTAGCGAGTAACCCAAGTAGTTTAAGTTTTAAACTTTGGATTACCCTCACACATGGAGTGAAATAGTAATTCACTCTAACAATTACAACGCTTTTGGACCCAAGGCATTATAGCCTAGTGATATCTTGGTGGTGAGATAAAACTTAGGGGGCATGAGATCATGGGTTCGAATATCACAAAGGGGGTTTTCTCATAATTATGACTTTCCTCCTGAATTGGTGACTTGGTGGTGGAATATGATCGCGTGACAACACTGGTGACACGATGATACTCCAGTGTTCCGTGAGTGATTCCAATTTATTGGCCGTAAGAAAATTACAACGCTTTTGGGAATAGTAGGGCAATGTAAATCATACAAAAGAAACTCTGATCAATGTCGACTATCGACAACTTTTTCTTTGAATACAAAAGAGGCTAATCCGTACACATTTACACATTCCCGTATTCAAACACCTCTACCCACCCACCCCTAAAATAAGTTCCAAATTTTATGAACCTATGAACACCATCGCCGTAAAAAAAATACCCTTTTCCTCTTTCTCTCTCTGTAATACCCAGATTTTTAATACAAACTATTAGTAGTTTTATTATAACTAATTAATATATTTAAAACATTAAAGCTTCATTAAATAATAATAATAAGTATACAAAATTTTTTCTACGGATCACTAACATGACATATGAATTGATAAACACAAATATGTATCATTATTTAATTAAGTGGATGAGGTTAAAGTGAATTGGGCAACAAGTTGATTGGGCAACAAGAATCATGAGCTGTCCACTCCAAAGCTATGTATGAATCTTAATAATATCAATCAAAACTTGGACGTCACGCATATATTGCACTATATAAAGCATTAGTTCGTTCAAATGGTCCATTTCACATCAAACCTTCAAAACACTTACAAAGCAATAATATATATAGTATTAAGTGAAGATCCAACCTCGCGCTGTAATACCCGCTTTCAACCAGACTAATATCCAAAAATCTAGTGGCGTGGTTATACTGTTAAGTGGGTCTGGCATAAATAAAACAGTAATCCTAGTTGCTCGAATCAGAGTTTTGGACTTTTTAAGCTTTCATCGTCATTCCAGGTACGGATAGTCTAAACCCTTTCTTTCAATACGAGCCGTTTGGCCTACGGGCATCTAATTCCTTATTTTAAATCTCGCATCAAGATTTTATGAAAATATCTTTTGGAAACTAAAACCATTTCAAGAATGATTTACATGTGTAATTCGATACATGGATTATGGAATTTATGTTTTCACAAGTTTACAAGTATGTATATGAAATCTGGTACCCAAGTCTGTCACCACTTGGGGAGTTGACCCCAAGTACATCGTTGTGGCATAGAACGGTGTAGTACCAACCGTGACGGTACGTGGAGATCACGGCGTCTCAATCTGTTAGCTCTATGAGCATTCTGGTACTTTATGTACAATCTGGAGGCGTATGGATCGATCCTAGGAAAAATTAAATATAAGTCTGGGAATAGGTAAGTGTGATTTGCCCACACCCTATTCTATCTGGATGCATATGGGCTAGCTACCCTGCATCAATCTGTAATTAATTGAAGTCTGTGGGCTTTGGGTACACTATTTGAAATGAATTTGCTACTAAATTGTTATGATTTTGATAAATGATTTGATTCTAAAAATTCTGAAGTATTTGACTTATGATTCTGAATATTTTTATTGAAAAAGAGTTTTGAAAACTTGAAGCCTTTTTAAATGAAACAAAACAAGCCTTTTTGTCACCCCCTATCCGCTCACTGGGCAAAACTTTCAAATTTTGCTCAGACGTACGTTTTTGTGTTTTTCGTTCTTTACGTCAGGTTCTCAAGACGATCAGGGATGAATATGGGAAAGTGCTAGAGAGTTTGAACAAGACCATTATAGAAATAAATGTATTGAATTAGACGTCTTATTTCCATTAAGCTTGTAATATTTAAGAAATTAATGGAATTATGTTTTTGATCTGACTCTGTAAAGTGACACGTCAGCCCGCTCCGGGCCGGGGTGTTACAGTTATGGTATCAGAGCAAAGGCTCTTTCCTGTAGAAAACTTAAACATAAGTTAAGACCTGTGAGGTAATGGGTAGACGCTGGGCTAGGAAATATAATCTTCCGCTAGTCATTATCTTCTTCGTTATCATCATTCTTATGTGTCTTATAATCTCAGATGACTCATCTAAGACACATCCGTAGAAAATCAAAGTCTTCTAAGCGACGTCACTTTGACAAAGCATTTCAACGTGCTTTCGAAAGAATGCTTCCTAATATTCTACATACTTTTAATGACCAAGTTCATGCTTCGGAAAATAACACGATGCCTCCACCACCACCTACACCTCCAGATTCTTCCACACCTCCTCTGTTTCCTCCGCCACTTCCACCTCATATTTCACCACCCAAAAGTGATGTAGTGAATAACATGGCTATGTCCCCGTCGGTCGACATCTACACTTGGCTCGCAAGATTCCAGAAGCAGAAACCACGATCATTTAGCTCTGCAACTTTCCCGGTAGAGGCACAAAATTGGATCACTCATATTGAAAAGATTTTCGAAGTAATGGGGGTTGGTGATGAGTTCAAAGCAAGGCTAGCTACATATAAGTTAGAAGACGATGCCCAAAGTTGGTGGGGTACCATCAAGCATGCACGAGGAGGAGATTTGTATGTCTCTACACTTTCGTGGAATGATTTCAAAACCCTGTTCTATCAACAGTATTTCCCCTCTGCCCGAAGAGGAGAATATGAACGTGAGTACGCGTCTATTAAACAAAGGGAAGATGAACCTATGGCTGACTTTATGGCACGGTTCACGAGATTGGCCAGTTTTATGGGACCCGCTGCAGGAAGCCCGACAACACAAGCTGACAAACTAAAATGGGCCGTATGTGAAAAGATTAAATGGTTAATCGTAAACCAAGAGTTCAAGGATATCACAGAGGTTGCCAATGCGGTCCAAAATTTGGAGATAGCAAACAAAGATATGAAGTTACAATATGATGAGATACACAAAAAGAACCAAACCGCGTCTGCTAAAGATCATAAGTCACCTTTCAATCAAAACAATAACACCCAACACCAAAATTGGCAACAAACGCATCAGAACCTTAAAAGCTCCCACCACCCAGATCAAACCAATTCGAAACTTCCAAATCAAAACCAAACTAGCCCTCTTTGCAACACCTGTGGAAAACCTCACAAAGGTGTTTGTTTCAGGGCCACAGGTAATTGCTTCAGATGTGGACAAACCGATCATAAGGTTAAAAACTGCCCTAAGCCAGATGGGTATGTTATTGGAAATTATGTTGAACCCACTAATGTTGCACCACCCACCACTCGCGGAAGAGTATTCACTTTGACTACAGGCGTCGCCTCATCTGAGGCAGAACTTGCAAAGAAACGTATAACACGCGATGAACTTATTGGTTGAGAATCTTAAAGGATGATTAGAAGTTCTCACTCCGCTAAGTATAAATACTAGAAAACTATGTATCTAAAGGAAATAATCTAAATATCTAATCGTTAGGTTCATGTTTTTGCTAAGATGTATCTTTTTCCTATAACATGTGAAATATAAGACTTGGTGACCTATCCCTGTCTATTATGTTATCAAATTTTGAGGACAAAATTTTTTTTTAGAGGGAAAGAATTGTAATACCCAGATTTTTAATACAAACTATTAGTAGTTTTATTATAACTAATTAATATATTTAAAACATTAAAGCTTCATTAAATAATAATAATAAGTATACAAAATTTTTTCTACGGATCACTAACATGACATATGAATTGATAAACACAAATATGTATCATTATTTAATTAAGTGGATGAGGTTAAAGTGAATTGGGCAACAAGTTGATTGGGCAACAAGAATCATGAGCTGTCCACTCCAAAGCTATGTATGAATCTTAATAATATCAATCAAAACTTGGACGTCACGCATATATTGCACTATATAAAGCATTAGTTCGTTCAAATGGTCCATTTCACATCAAACCTTCAAAACACTTACAAAGCAATAATATATATAGTATTAAGTGAAGATCCAACCTCGCGCTGTAATACCCGCTTTCAACCAGACTAATATCCAAAAATCTAGTGGCGTGGTTATACTGTTAAGTGGGTCTGGCATAAATAAAACAGTAATCCTAGTTGCTCGAATCAGAGTTTTGGACTTTTTAAGCTTTCATCGTCATTCCAGGTACGGATAGTCTAAACCCTTTCTTTCAATACGAGCCGTTTGGCCTACGGGCATCTAATTCCTTATTTTAAATCTCGCATCAAGATTTTATGAAAATATCTTTTGGAAACTAAAACCATTTCAAGAATGATTTACATGTGTAATTCGATACATGGATTATGGAATTTATGTTTTCACAAGTTTACAAGTATGTATATGAAATCTGGTACCCAAGTCTGTCACCACTTGGGGAGTTGACCCCAAGTACATCGTTGTGGCATAGAACGGTGTAGTACCAACCGTGACGGTACGTGGAGATCACGGCGTCTCAATCTGTTAGCTCTATGAGCATTCTGGTACTTTATGTACAATCTGGAGGCGTATGGATCGATCCTAGGAAAAATTAAATATAAGTCTGGGAATAGGTAAGTGTGATTTGCCCACACCCTATTCTATCTGGATGCATATGGGCTAGCTACCCTGCATCAATCTGTAATTAATTGAAGTCTGTGGGCTTTGGGTACACTATTTGAAATGAATTTGCTACTAAATTGTTATGATTTTGATAAATGATTTGATTCTAAAAATTCTGAAGTATTTGACTTATGATTCTGAATATTTTTATTGAAAAAGAGTTTTGAAAACTTGAAGCCTTTTTAAATGAAACAAAACAAGCCTTTTTGTCACCCCCTATCCGCTCACTGGGCAAAACTTTCAAATTTTGCTCAGACGTACGTTTTTGTGTTTTTCGTTCTTTACGTCAGGTTCTCAAGACGATCAGGGATGAATATGGGAAAGTGCTAGAGAGTTTGAACAAGACCATTATAGAAATAAATGTATTGAATTAGACGTCTTATTTCCATTAAGCTTGTAATATTTAAGAAATTAATGGAATTATGTTTTTGATCTGACTCTGTAAAGTGACACGTCAGCCCGCTCCGGGCCGGGGTGTTACACTCTCTCTCTCTGTATCTATCACCACTCAAATTCATCATTTATATTTGTGTGTGTACACACACAATCACACACGTACATACATAAATACATATATATAGTGAGAGAGAGAGAGAGAAAAAAAAAAGTGGTATTGGTAATTACAAGCTTCTGTGTGCATAGTTGGTGTAGAAATGGAGGTGGAGGAGATCAGCAGGAGCAAGAGCAAGAGAGATAACGTCGGCCGCTGTAACGGCGGTGATGGGCACATGCAAGAAGAAGCGTGCAACAGAACATTCGGAGAGAAGTGTAGCCATATAGCAAAGAAACAAAGAGCCAAGTTCTACATAGTAAGGCGTTGTATAGCAATGCTTGTGTGTTGGCATGACAAGGAAAAATAACACCTGTCATTTAAAAATATATATATGCATATTTCTCTATCTTTCATTTTTCCCTTTTTATTTATTCATTTTAATTATTAGAAAATGTTTCATATGTCCCACAACTAACAAGAACTCTTAATTTTTACAAATTTCAGATCTATTTGATGTATATATGTTCTTTGGTTTTTTCTTTCTTTCTAATATGGCTAGCTTTTAGGGTTTATCCATCTTTATTTAAAGTGACGAAGAATATAATTTGGGAACAAGAGAATTACTGATTCTTTTTTATTTTAGAATTTGAGTTTTTTTTTAGTGTTTTCCAAGAATGTCTTGGAATTTGTATGTGCCATTTGTCTTACGTTTTGTTATTATAAAATTAAATTATGTCATGATTTTGTTGTCTATAACAGATTTGTGATTATTATTTTATTTTATTATTGTTGCTTACATCTTAGACCATGTGTAGTGGTGGATGAAAATTGATTGGTGAAATGAAATTTTTTTAACATGTGGCATATGGGGCCACTTGATGGGTGAAAGGGACTTGAAATAAAAAAGAGGTGTAGTGGAGGGTGAAATGGACATTTTTTTTCTTTTTCCAACGGTAAAAAGTCCCACGTGTTGAATTTGATTGGCCAATCCATATTTTCACCCACGCAAAATTTTCGCTTGCCCCCTGTTAGCGCCCCTTTGGCTTGAAGGGGGCCGGTGTTCCTAAGCGAATTGGGCGCCAAAAACTCCATTTAGCGCCCCATTAACGGACCATTACATATGGTCTTATTATAAAAACATTTAAAGTTAATTTACTTCTAAAATTCTTGATTATATATATACTAATAGATTTTGTTAGCATTCTTGATTATGCTAGAAAATTGTCTTAGTTTTGTCTTAACAACATAGATTTTCCTACACCATATATGTTTCTTGTTTAGCATATATGTTATTATTCGCTAGTTATTTCTTATTAGTGGCGTCTATAACTTTAGCTATGTTTCTTTGTTTGTGGAGTCGAGGGTTTCTTTGTGGGCAGTCTAATAGAGGCAAGTTTGTCTACATCTCACTCTCCAAGACCTTGTTAATAGTTGTGCTATTTGTGAGATTCATTAGGTACAACAGTT
This sequence comes from Ambrosia artemisiifolia, assembly GCA_032199755.1. Lineage (NCBI taxonomy): Eukaryota > Viridiplantae > Streptophyta > Magnoliopsida > Asterales > Asteraceae > Ambrosia > Ambrosia artemisiifolia. The sequence goes on from CM063517.1 coordinate 6,893,058, forward strand.
TTTAATTATATACTATTAGATGTATTTGGTGATATATACTATATATTAGCTGTGTATTTGTTGATATTTACTATTAGAGGTCAACTATATATATACTGGTTATATATTCTTTTAGATGAACTATTTTTAAGGAATCAGATATACATGTTTTATAAATTAATATTACAGAAGGTTTTTACTTATTAATTTTGTATTTATGACTTTTTGGTTGTTATCTTACTCTTTACTTAGGGTTGTTAGAAATATATTTTTGAGTGACTCAGTTAATTTATCTTCTATGAGTAAAGATCAAATACATATAGTTTTTTTGTAAGAACTGTGAGAATCAAAGGGGGTAAAAAAATTTATTTTTTTTTTAGAATTTTTTTTTCCTATGTCCTTAAACATTCTTTCTAGATGAATAATACAAAAAAAAATTTAAAAAAAATTTTTTTTTAGTGTAATTACGTCATTAAGGTAAATACATTAGTTTATACTAGAGTAATTATGTAATTACTCTACACGTAATTACTCTACACCAAAATTTTTTTTTTTTTTTTTTTTTTAGTTTTCAATACTATAATACATGTTTAACAATATGGGGAAAAAAAAATTTTAAAAAAAAAAATTTTAAAATTTTTTTTTTTAAAAAATACCCTCCTTTGATTCTCACAGTTCTTACCAAAAAAGCTATTTGTACCGGATCTTTCCTCTATCTTCTATTTTGATATTTGATCGATAATACAAGTTACTTTAGCTTCATTTCATAATTACAAGACGCACACTGATAGTAGCTAGAGGTAATAACAAATCTTATATACAACTAGATCGATCGAGTGAGTGAGATGACCTTAGATTGTATTTCCACACAGTCCCTTTAGGCCTCTTGTGCATTTCTCATTATTGACTAATTAAATAATAATAGATGTTATCTTTCCTTAAAATTTTCAATAGCCCGGAAGTTCACTCTTATTCTGTATATTGCAATTTTTCGTTAACTATTGTCTATAGATCGATGTTGTCCTAGAGGAGCTAAGAAAGGGTTTCAGATTTAATGTCTTAAAATAATAAGTGGATATTTGTCGTATAAAGACATATCTTATTTTGTGAGTTGTGACTCATTTGTTTCTAAATTTTAGAGTATTTACTAATATTTTATTGCTAATTAAAAGTTGTACTAGGTGAAATATACGTTAATGTGTGCATGGGTATACTTCTATTAGGTAATTAACTATTAATAACGAAAAATAAAATATAAATTGCATGAGCTCAAATTGTATATACTTTAATTTGTTTATCATTCATAGGACTGCCTTTTCTTCTAATGATATACAACTCCACATATTACTCAATTAAACGCATTCTTCTGTACACACAGTTGGTGATGGGTCTGCGTATGACACATGAGTACTTCTGCCAAAGATTGCATTCGAAAAGGCAAGAAATTAAGGAATCTATTTTATGGAAATGATTTCCGTTGTCTACTCTTCCATCAGTCTCTTGTAATGAATTTAAACTGAGGAAAGTTAAAAATAAATTAACACTAACTGTTTAATGCGTTTTAATTATTTTCTAATCCTTTGCACAGTGGAACGAAAAAGAGAATCTAACTTTAAAAAGTCTATTTACGGAAATCATATAAATTAACATCTTTCAAACATCATGTCACACTAAAGTTTAAACATGATCCAAACAACTCACTTACCACATAAGTGTATGATTGCACCTAATCCCCAAAAGAAGATTTTCTTTATAAAGTTTGATTTTCTTTTCATCAACACACTTAAAAGTGCATACAATTATATAAATAAGAGCCAAATATAATCTTACACTTAATTGGTAAACAGTGGTATAAAATTTAGAAGTCGATTTAGTAGGTGCATGAGTTTGACGTTTTAGGAAAATACAATTATTTGAAAATTTAAGATCATCTCACTTACTCTAGTCGTATATAAGATGTCTTCTTTTTACCTCTACCGCTATATTTGACAAGCACAATTATTTTACACGAATTGAAAATTTGTATGTAATAGGGTTTTGTTTGATCATATTAACTATATATTAGGTAGGACGGGGTACCCTTTCGCTTGGGCATGGGGCTTGCATTTTGGGCTTCAAAATTTGGCTTAGGCAAGCCACTTGGCTAAGAGAAAGAAGCCGAAGACAGAAGAAGAAAAGTGGGGCTTTTGGGTAGGGCCATTTTATGGGTATGAGTGATTGATGGGTATGGTAAAATGGTGAGGTCCTTGGTTTCAAGCTACTTTGGGCTTAGCGTTTCCGGTGTTTTGGCTATTTTAAGCTACTTTGGGGTTGAAATGAGATGGCGCGGTGTGATTTGTATACCCCAGGCTACATAAGGATCTAGAGGCTTGGGTATTATTATTTAAAAAAAAACCTCTATTTGACTTTAAAAAGAAAAGAAGGGAGTCCAACACAAGACATGAAGCCATGAAGGTAAATAAATGCACTTAATTACAACCAGGACAAAAAAAAACTTTTATTAGTTGTTTATTAATTTTATACATGTGTGTGGAGCATTTTTTGGAGAAAAAAAGAAACCCAAATCAATTAAAACACTAAAACTCCATTTCACTCCAATGATGCAAGTAATGGAATCTCCCTTCTACTTATTAACATCTTTAACCTTCCAAAAAAACTTATTAATATCTTTATATAAACTAGTGTGCCATACATTTGGAAAATAAATATATTTCAGAATGAAAAATTATATAATTGGTAAATTAATGTGTTTTTCTCAGGAGACAAAAATATTCGAACATTACTATCAAACATCTCAAAATGACATTGGGTAGGGTAGAAAAAAGATTCTCAATATACACACACATCATTATAAGGAAGGGGACTATTAGGGCATGTGTAGTGGTGGGGGGTTATGTGGAGGTTATGTGATTAAAATATTAAAAAGTAATAGAAGTGTGGTTATGTGGGGGTTATGGAAAAAGAGAGTGTAATGGGAAGGGGGGTTATGAGGGGGTTATAAATGATTGGTAATGATTGGTTAATTATTGTTTTTTATTTAAATAAGAATATTAAATACTTAATAATATTTCATTAAATATAAAAATAATAATAAAAACAAAAATTTAAACTGAAAGTTTATTAAATTAATAAAATAATAAAAAAATATTTAATATTAAAAACTAATATTTACAAAAAAAAAATTTGAATTTCAAACGGTTACTGTTCCAAACCGTTTGAATTTCAAACGGTTTCCCTCCTATTTCAAAGTTTGAATTTCAAACTTTCCCCCCAAACGTTTAAATTTCAAAGTTTGAATTTTAAACTTTCCCCCCACCACCAAATCTCAGTCACACCTATAAATACCCCCCTCCTCCCAAATATCAGTCACACCTCTTCCCTCTTCCTCATCCTTTCCTCATCCTAAACACCATGAATAACACTGGCGGTTTTCAAGCAGGAGCTGCCGGACCTTATAATGTCCGGCAGTACGCTCGACGGGTCCGGGGACGGGGCCCGTCCCGGAGACTACCAACTCATCCTCCTCCACAACCTCCTCTTCCTCCTCCTCCTCCTCCGCCACAACATTGGCTATATCCCTCTCCTCCTCTTGCTCCGGCACCACCAACCTTCACCCATCCTCCTCCTGCTGCGGCACCACCAACTCATCCTGAAGTCGATGATCCCTGGACGGATGATCCCTGGACGGATGAAGAATGGGCTTGGGCCATGGATTATACCATGGCTACTCATCAATTGGACCGACTGATGTTGTCGGCACCACCAACCTTCACCCCTCCTCCTCCTACCCCCTACCACCAACCTATCCCCACCCCTACCACCAACCTACCCCCACCCCCCAGAATACCCCCACCCACCACCACCAGACCACCCCACCCCGTGAATATGGGGACCCAACCCCTGAGGACTTGGAAGCCCTCAGGGAAATTGAGGAGCAGGAGCGCCTTTGGAGCATGCCTACCCCTCCTCGTGAGTACTACTACTTTCCATCGGATGCAAGATCTGATGGACGGGACAGCTCACGTTCCCTATCCCCCGAGTACTACACACTCAAGGACTGGGACAACTACTCTCCGTAGTGGGAGGTTTAGGTTTTAATAAGTAATTTAGGATTATATTATGTGTTTATGTAATGTGTTTATGTAACGTTTTGATAAGTAGTTTAGGATTAGGAACTCTGTTTGTAATAAGTAATTTAGGATTGTAATTTTATGTGTTTATGTATTATGTGTTTATGTATTATGTGTTAATGTATTATGTGTTAATGTAATGGTTTAAATTTAAAACCAAATAAACTTTAAAAACTAAAACCTTAAACATTACAAATACAACATTAAACATAAAACATAAAATTAAACATTACACATTATTAAACATTAAAACATTAAAACCTTAAAACACTAAACAAAAGAAAAACGCATCATAGTCCAGGACAGCAGATTGGTGACGGTGAAGTCGGTGCCGTAGCGTTCACGATAAGCGTCGTGTGTTAGTTGAATTGCCATCTGTTGGCTAACGTTAGGGTGCGCCTGCACCGTCGCTTCATAGACCGTTTGCCAACGCCTACAGTTATTTTGTATGGCATACCACTTAGCGTTGATCTGATCGACCGTACGGTGGTCCGTATCGGTAATTCGGTTGTACTCCTCCAATACATTGCGCCAAAAATGTTGCCTATTGTTCGGCGGATTCTCCTTGGTGTTGACCCACGCCCTCACCAACTCGAGTTGATCTTGGTTAGTCCACGCTGCCATTGGTTTGGTTTTGGGTTTGTATTTGGATTTTTTTGGTTGGAAAAGTGTATATATTTGTGTTGTGGTGTGAGTGGTTTGTGTTGTATGTGTATATATATATAGAGATTTTGTTTAAAAAAAAATAAAAATAAATTTAATGTTTTTTACCGTTTGACAACGGTCAACAACAACAACCAACATCCATTCAAACCCCAAAACGCCGCTATGCTCACAACCCACCCCACCCGAAAACGCCCTATAGCGCCGGGGGGGGGGGGGGGGGGCGGTGTTCCCCGGCGTTATAGGGTCCATGGCGCCGTGGAACCGCCCCACTACACACAACCTTAGTGGCAACCAATGTCGCCGCTAATGCTCACGTCAACAAAAAAACGTCGCTATTGACACGTGTCGCCCCTAATGAGTCGCCGCTAATGCCTATGCCGGAGAATAACCTGAAAGTTCGCCGGAAACTTATTACGCATCACAACATATCATGAAATTGTGGCTTGAACTCAGAAAATACATGAAACAAAAGTATTTCTCACTAAAACTTGTTAAACATTACAAAATTTCAACATAACATTACAAAATTTCAACATATACATTACAAAATTCCTACATAAACATTACAAAATTCCACCTTAAAACTCTAACTCATGGTTGAAGACGGCAGCGGAGGTTGACGACGGTGGCAGAGGTTGACGGTGGCGGAGCATGACCATGGTGGTGGAGCTAAGGATGGTGGCTTGAAGCTTGACTATGATGGTGGTGGTGGTGGTGGTGGAGCTTGACTATGGTGGTGGTGGTGGAGCTTGATTGTTAATGAAGGATGTGTTTGTTTTAGAAGGAGAAAAAGAGGAGGGGAGAAGGAGGACCGTTGGATTTGGTGTTGGTGGTGGGCAATCGTATGGCCAAGAATGAGTAAGAAAGAAAGCACATGGATCGACCTTTAGGGGCGACGGCTTTAGCGGCGACTCTGACGCGGGTCGCCGCGACTGCTCCATGTTGCCGCTAAAGTCATCGCCCCTAAAGGCTTAATTTCTTGTAGTGGATATATACATATACATATACACAAATATAATATATATAGGGATTGGATCAAAATGAAAAATCGCTCTTATTGGAAGAACTACGAAAACTCCGACCTTCGTTATTGAGTACTACTTAAACCATCATTTATACCACGTGACTCGCATTAGAATATAAGTTCTAGAACTTGATTGAGTTTGTTTTTTATAACCTTTTTAAATGCATTAGATTTTGTGGTTGTTTATGTCAGGCTTTGGAATCTTTAAAACAGAAAACATGAAAGAAACATATATTTGAAGGATATATCCTATTGAAAACCAAGAGTGATTAGATGAGTTTCTTTAGAACTATGGTAATGGTGGTGGTTGGGGGAATATGGTGGTGATGGTGGTGCGTTGGTTGTGGTAGATAGGTGTGGTGGGGGTTGAGACTTAAGGGAGAAGGATATATAAAGAGAGTTTATAGTATATATATTTTTTATTTTTTTTAAAGAGGGGCAATTTAGTAATTTCACATGGACTTAACTAAAAAACTTAACATCTATTCAAGTCGGGGACCACCGATGCAATAAAACCCAAACCACAGATTCCATTGGGGTAATTTTGAAAAGCTAGGGATCATACTTTAAATTTAGGCAAACCACAGAGATCATCCGTACAGTTTACTCACTTAGAAACGATTATTTTGGTAATTATGTTAAATTTGTTAAATTAGATATGTGAAAAGTGACTAAATAACAGCACATAGTGTCCTGGTTTCGTTTAAAACTTATGAATTTTTTGCTAAAGTAGTGTTTTTTTTTAATCTTTTTGTACAAATGGTAGGTGTCAGAAGTGAATTTAGGCAATTGGTAGTCCCGCAATCTTAGATTGCGGGAATGGGCTTACCTGGACTTCAGCTTGGATGACTTGGACGGTGACTTGGACGGAGCATGGATGAGCAGGTGACTTGGAGGATGATGTGGAAGACCCGCAATCTTAGATTGCGGGATTCAGAAGAATTTTCCTGTTCATGCAATCCAAGTCTGCGGAAATGGGCTGAGTTTTCTTATTTAACATGCACAATCGATCAAATAATAAGATACACACTCGTCCAAGTAATATAACATACACACTGTCAAACACAAACACAAACATACATTCGTTCGTTCTTTTCATACACAGCGTTAGAGGCGATGGTTTTTTAGTGTTGTTGGATCCGTGTTACATTTGCACGTGTTAAATGGTTGTCTGGTCATTTAATTTCAAATATATTAATGTTGGAGGGTCCAAAGGTTGTAGAAGAATCCATCTAGTTTTTGGACATGACCCTCTTATTTTTGGATCGATGTTACATTTGCATACCTGGCTTGCAATGGTGGTTCCAAGATCCCGTGTACCACACCCAGGCATGCCAGTTACTTCTTTCTTCGGAGCAACCCTCCAAGCAAATCCTTAGGTTACGGAGGCGGTGGTGGGAGTTCCTCAGAAATGGCGCGCCAGCCTGTAGGATTATGGCGTGTAGTAAAGTTGGAATAGGTGTTCTCGGAAATTGAAGGTGGTCGACTCATCAAAGTCGATCATTTTCGCAGCAAATTTAATGGCGCTTGCGGGTTCTACACCTTCAGCGCAAGGCCCTCCGACGTCGAAGAAACACGCTCCGTCATTAGTGACGTTGGCGATATTGGATGCACCAGCTCCAGCTCGTACCTCAATCGTTGAGGGCATCTGACATAGTTACGTAGATACCCTTGACTTGGTACCCATGTACAGCAAATCGACGAACTTAAAGATGAAGCTATTAATTTGTAAAAATAGTTTGTAAATTTGTAGTTACGTATAGTTTGTAAAAATAGTTTGTAAATTTGTATAGTTTGTAAAAATAGTTACGTATAGTTTGTAAAAATAGTTTGTAAATTTGTAGTTTTTAACGTTTTGTCGGTCAAATTGTATTATTAATACCAATACGTATTTAAATACGGTTTATTAATAAAATGTTTTGTCGGTATAACTGACAGTTCCGCAATCTAAGAATGCGGAATTTAATACTGTCCCGCAATCTGAGATTGCGGGAGTAGAGTAATCCGCAATCTGAGATTGCGGGAGTATAGAAAAATGCTTTCCCATTTCCACCTATAAAAGGGATATGTAATGTGATAGAACACACATCCCGCAACACGGTGCCTGTAGTATAAAAAATGGGGGATCGTAATGAGAAGGATGAAGAGGTTGGTGGGTATTTCTGTTCTCAACCAGTCCCTAAGAAATCAAAGTGGGCGGATGATATTTGGAGGCGTTTGAAGAGGCCGTCGTCATCCACGAAGGCTGGGTCGTCTACGCATATGGTGACCGAAAGGCAACCGGAAAAGGATCCTGAAAAAGATAGTGTTATAGTCCCCAAGGAAGATGAACCCAAGAATTGGTCCACAAATGCTTTAGAGTTTTACAACAACGGGGACTCCCCATATTGCTACACTCGTTTCATTACAAAAAAACTGGAAAGAAGTTTTTGGGGTGCCCTACTAGGGATGGAATCCGGCGGTCACCTGTCCTCTACTGTACATTTAACACAATATCAATTTATATTTGTTTTCATATGTTAACATAAGTAGACAGCAGATTAATTTATATTGTTATTTCCTGTTTTGCAGCATGTTGAAACATGGACTGTAAGATTAATGCGTGTTCGACAGTCGCTGCTCTTAGAGAACCCCAATTTAAAATGCCGATGGACGGTGTTACCTCCTGATTTTTATTACTACATGCAAGATGATAAATCTACTACCCCCCTTGATTTTGCTGGACGAAAGGACCCGTATCCTCCATTTTGGGAGGTTGACTGCATCTACCTTCCTTTGTGGATTGGCCAAACAGACTGGCTACTTGTCCGTATTGATATGCAAAGCATGGTGATTACTCAATACTGGACCGATAAAAGATGGAGAAATGGAAAGCATCGAGAGGTAAGGAACTACATGGAGATGCTACAGTTATATTTCAAATGGTTTCTAGAACGTATTCACTTTCGGTCAAACACGAGATACATAACGGAACGTGATATGTCCCTTGGTTTGGTTGAGACGGATGTCCCCCAAGATGAGGGTAACATTGCTAACACCGGGGTTCTTGTTTGTATGATGATGGAGAAACTAGTTAAAAAGAAATCGTTGATGATAGACCAACAAATCACCGTAGAAGAGGCTTGTGTTAACTACCGACGCCATATGGCTGATGAACTATACAAGTGTCGTTGTGATAAGTATTGGTGAGTTGTGTCTACTGTTTTGTAATATTTGCCATGTGTTATAATAATTTTATCGTCGTGTCTATTTAAACCAACAATGTGTAGATGTCTTCCTAAAGATGTAAACCAACAATGCACGATATATATCACATCACGATAGTAATACAATAACATAAGAAGTCGATAACCACCGATAACATACAATATCAAAGCAACACAAAATAGTACTACCACAAACTAGCATAGATAAAACAGATCACAAGAAATCACATCACAAGAAATCACTGTTGGCGGAATTGGCAGCTCGTTTTGTTGTGCCCAGTCAACTTACAAATGCTACATTTAGGGCGTGCTCTTGGTTGGTCTTCATGCGTAACATCCATCTCGTTATGTATCCTCCTTTGCTTCAACCTCCCACGCTTGATGGTAATTTGTGACGGGTTACCACGAATTCTCCATGTTGCCGGGTCCCAATCTCTTTTATGACCGAGGGTGTAAAAATGCCCGCTGTACTGCAACCGATACATGGAAGTGTGGTAGCGAGGATCAACAAGGTCATGAATATTCTTACGTCGCATATGGCAAACCGCTATAGCATGCGAACAGGGCCTGCGTTCTATTTGCCACTTTCCACACGAGCAAGTTCTGTTACTGTACTCAACCGTATACTCGTTCCCTCCGTCATCATTGGGTTGCACACGAGACTCCACGAGGTACCTCTTATGGGAAGCATCATACAAACGTACATAGTGTTCTCTGGACTTAGCATCACGTTCGGAAATGACCGTCCATATCCGGGGGGGCAACATTGTTTCGCACCGTCTGGCAATTCGATAATGGATGTTGAATTGATCGACATCTCTGGTAAATGTAAACTGTATGGCTGCCTTTATAGGCATCATCCTTGCTTTCGACAACACATGGTTAAAACACTCAGACATGTTTGTTGTGAGGTTACCCCAGCGGCGATTTTCGTGGTCTCGCATCAGCGTCCACTTATGGAGGCCAATATCTCTCAAGTATCTCCACGCCTGTATCTTACTGTACTTCATCTGTCTGATGGCATACAGATACTTATAACGCTGGGAGGTGCTTCCGATTGTCCAGCAAAGCTTCTTCAACGCGGCGCTCTTGAACTTTGACCCGAGATTGCTTCTTATATGACGAAGACAATAACGATGGTAAGCATGTGGCTCCCTCCATCCTTCCAGTTCCTCCATTGCTCGAATGATTCCCACATGTCGGTCTGAAATAACACAAAGGGGACGGCTGGCAGTGTGATGTGATACATTCTCTCTAAACTGCTCCAAGAACCAACACCAGCTCTCAATTGTCTCTTCATCCACAATTGAATACGCCACCGGAAGAACGTAGTTATTTGCGTTTTTCGCCACCGCAATCAACATCTTACCCTTATACGTCCCCTTCAGGTGAGTGCCGTCAATTGATATCACAGGCGCTGAATGCCTAAAGGCCTCAATTAGAGGGCCGAAAGCCCAGAAAACATACTTGAAGACCCTGCATTCGGCGGTGCTCCTCTCATGATGACGCCACTTCACAACGGTACCAGGATTTGTTGCGACTAACCTTTCCATGTAGGTAGGCAACTCATTGAAGTTGCTCTCCCAAGTACCATAGACATTCTCAATTGCTTTTCTCCGGGCGGTCCATGCCTTAGAGTACGTAACATCGACGTTCAACGTCTCCTTTACGTGGGTCATAATCTGTTTAACCGGGAAAGTTAAATCAGCCTTGACCCGTGCATGGATATGTAATGCAATATCTCTGGACCGTAGTGCCCTGTTGTTATTTCTTTCTACCGTTGAGTAGCATGTGTGCCTTGGACTCCATTTGTGCAAACGCCAGAAGGCTCCTTTATGTGGACGTGATGCAGCAGCAGCCCACATACATGAAGAGTTTTCGTTCCGGCATTTGACTCTAAATGTACCCGGTCTGCTTTCTACCACGCGTAACTCCCTGTTACATTCTACGTTCCAATACCGGATGGCTTTAATTACTTTCTCTTTATTTTCGAAGTAGATACCGACACGGATACTGTTTACCTTTCCATTCCAGATCTCCATCCTATCTTCATCATCGAAATCGGGTAGGCGATATGCTTCTAACCCTTCGTCTTGCTCGTCGACGTGTCTGTTTATTGGGAAGGAAGGATCAATCCCTTCATGAAATTCAGCACCTGTTGGGGCTTGTAATGTCCCAGCTTCTCCTTCTTCTTCGGCGCTTGCTTCTGAATCAACGTCACTTGGTTGAAATTCAGTGTCTCTACTTGAATCCGACACATAACCTTGCAATGAACATTACTTATATCAGGATAAATCCAAATTATGTACTACTAATAACAGTATCAATACCTTGAGAGTCATCTGAAGGCACAATGCTATAATCGTTCTCGTTCTCATCATTGTTGTCATCACTGCTTTCATCATTGGCAACTCGTTCATGTTGCCCTTCATCATAGTCGACAGCATCATCCTCATCGTTATCATTGGCATCTAAATTAGCAACATACTCTTCGTTATAGTTATAATCAGTATAGTGGTGTTCTGGAACAGGTTGTCTATTTGAGCTTTCTGTGAGGCTGTTGTACATTGAAGAACCCAGTTCCAAATTGATTGACTGCATCTGCTGTTGCGTTGGAGTATGAAATGTCTCCTCACCACATGACACCGTGAACCGCTTTAAGAGATCCATAGCACTAGTTTCTGCTAATGGAACTAATGGGGTGTACTGAATGTGGATCACTGCCATATAGTGGTTTACGTTCGATGCTAGATAGAACATCATTTCCATACCCTCATTTCCTGTGATGTATGTAGCCTCAGAACACCCCTCGAAAGTGTAATACATTGTTAACCTAACATTGTATGAACACTTGTCTATTTGAGTAACGAGACAAACGCGATCGAGAAAATCCGAGTATGACATTCTATGGGTCATAATAAACGTAGTTGACTCTGTATTGTAGTCAACGGTAATGTCTGTATAGAATTTGTAAGTAATAGCACCACCCCAGTAAAGTTTAACAATGAAAGGGGAAAAGGTGTCCATTAAGGAGGTGAAGGAGGGTGAGCTTTGATTGTGGATTGGTTTTAACTGAGATTAATGAACGATATTTGTAGAATTTGTGGACTAGAGATAGAGAAATCAGCAATCTGAGATTGCGGGAGTACAGAAATCCGCAATCTGAGATTGCGGGAGTACAGAAATCCGCAATCTGAGATTGCGGGAGTACAGAAATAGTACAGAAATCCGCAATCTGAGATTGCGGAATACAATTTCTACATAAGGAACCCCAGAAACCACAAACCGCATAACTCCACATTTAAATCTTCGTGTCAAACAATGGTTATTTGCAATTGTGGTTCCGACACAATTATTCGAGTTTCAAGGAGCACAAGAAACCCCGGCCGTAGGTATTATTGTTGTAATCGCAGGCCACGAAATTGTGGCTTTGTATGTTGGGTGGAACCACCAAGGGGTGAACAGTTAAGAGCTAATCCGACTCCTAATCCGTTGAATTCCATCACCGAACAACTACAACATCTACACATACATTACCACTTTAATGATGCTCAACCTCATCGCCCATCACCGAATTACTCGAATGTGCGACCACATACCCAACAGGCAAGGGAGCCCCATTTAAACCACCCACCGTACCGTCACCCTCAACAAAGACATCAGGGGGGACCTTTTGTGCCAGGTGGTCGACAGACTCAGAATGATCAAGTTTCGGAAGTTGAAGACTACGCTTCAGAGGCTGATGAGTTTGGGGGTTATTAATTGTTGTTCATTTCTTACGTTTCCTTGCGTATGTGGTTTGTCAATGTCTTTCCCGTATGTGGTGTGTTGTTTTGTTGTTTTATGTAACTTGTTTGTGTTTTCTTAATGTTGAAACTGGTTATGCGGTTTGTTGTTGTATATAAGGTGTTTTCTTAGTGTTGAAACAGGCCCAGGGAGCCCTTTTCGGGCCCCTGTATCCGTCTCCCAGGCCGGGCTTTTCCGGACCCGGATCGCCGAACGTGGCGTCCTTGGGTGATATAACAGGGCCGTCGCTGGTTCAGGCGTTACGGGACTTTCCGTGACACAATCCCGGGCCTCACAAAAAGCCTCGGACGTCATTTTGTCTCTCATGCATGCATTGATTCAACTTAAGAGATGGTGTGTAAGAGGTAAAGGGAAAAACAAGGACAAGCAATCTCGCAATCTGAGATTGCGAGAATGCACTGTAGCAGCAGCTTTTTCTTCTGAATCCCGCAATCTTGCAATCTAAGATTGCGGGTCTTCCACATCATACTCCAAGTCAGCTGCTCATCCATGCTCCGTCCAAGTCACCGTCCAAGTCATCCAAGCTGAAGTCCACGTAACCCATTCCCGCAATCTAAGATTGCGGGACTACCAATTGCCTAAAATAACTTCTGACACCTACCATTTGTACAAAAAGATTAAAAAAAAACACTACTTTAGCAAAAAATTCTAAAACTTATACCTTTTAGTCTTTTAGATATGATTCGTAAATTTAATAACTTTTATTATTTATTATGAAAGGGAATTTCCCTAGCACAACGAACTTCGGTTGTCAAAGCATGAATATAAGCTCAATCAAAGATACATGAATGTGGTAAAAACACTCACAATATCACATGACAATAGTAAGGCATCAAAACACTAGTGAGTATAATTTGTGTTATGTGATGTATGTGTTTGTTTCGTTATGAGTTAAGAATGAAGACGGCGATGATGAGATGAAGACAATGATCTGAATGATCATGAGGGATGATGATGAAGAAAATGATGTTAATAATGACGTTGACGATGATGATGACAATGACAACGACGACAATGATTTTTTTTTACGAGAAAACTTGAACTTTATTAATGCCAACCATAACATTTGTTTCATTTTGATATATTCTATGTTAAGGCTGACAATGAAAATGATGACGACAATTACAATCAAGACTATGGTCGGATTAAAAACATTCAGTAAAAAACGCTTAAAAGGGTTGATTGATTATAGATAGAGTTGTAATTAATTTGTAAATGAGTTAAATAAGTCATAAACGAGTACGTAGGTCGGATTAAATGGTTGAGCGATTCATAAGAGGTTAACCTTTGTTCCTTTTTCATTCTAATGTAATTGTGGAACACCCTTATTTTGAAATTACTAACGGGCTGTTTGGTTAATTAAGTGTTAAATCATTAAGAAGTCTAAGGGGTTGTTTGGTAAGCCTTTTAATGAGACTCTGAACCATTCAGCGCTGAATGATTCAGCATTCAGTGCGTTTGTTTCAGCTTCTGAATGGAATGGTTAAGGCTGAACCATTAAGACTTGGGATGTTGCTGAACCATTAAGCGCTAAACTAGGCTGAATGTTAATGAGGCTCTCTTACCAATGTGGGACAAGAAAACTAACCATTAAGAGGTCCAACTTAATGATTCAACACTTAATCAACCAAACAACCCCTAAATGGTTAGTCTTCTTGTCCCACATTGGTAGGGGAAGTAAAATTGGATTCTTTCAGTACTTAATGGTTGAGCAATATCTCAAGTCTTAAATGTTTAGCCTTAACCATTTCATTCAGATGTTGAAACAAACGCATTGAATGAGCTGAATGCTGAATCATTCAGCGCTTAATAATTCATAGGCTCATTAAGAGCCTTACCAAACAGCCTCTAAGCTATATAGTTGTTTATGCTAAGGTCCCAACGCACGCACACCTAGGATTACCCATTTCTAAATTGTTTTGTGAAACGAATTACAATAAATAATAAATAATAATATATAATCATCTACAAACAACACATAAATTAGGAGACCCATTTATAAATCTTTATAATGTTAGATCAAAATTAACTAAAAAATGTACTCCGTATATGTTTAAGATAAATGCAATAATTGATCATCATCAATTACTTATGTTATCAACATTTAATGATTGTTCAAATAAATTGCAATTTTGTTTCTTATTCAAAACTCAAAAGGAGTTTTACCCATTCTGTAAAATGTGTAAAGTACTCTTTACTCTCTTGATGTGTTAACACTTAACACTGTCGTTGACTCATTTCTGCATCAAAGACAGTTCCCACTCATTAACCGAAAATAACATAAGTTACAGCCATTCTATACATTTTAATTATCACTTCAAATCAACAAGTTATTGAAGGCTTCCAATGCCATAATCCAGAAAACCAAGCAGAGTCTCCAAGTTTGACATCAATGGGTGTTGTTTTATTTTCATTTTCACTAGTCTTCTTGCCCTCAGTTTCTTGTATCGTGTCGAATGGGACCGGAACACTAATAGGTGATCCAGGATCCGTTGTTTCTGATTCAACCGCTACAAGCGGGCTAACCATTTCCAAGACCTCACTCATCTTTGGCCTTGATTTAGGATTTCTAGACAAACACTTGTTTGCAATCAATGACAACTTCAGTGCAGATTTCAGTGAGTACTTACCTTCAAGTCTAGTATCAACTATGAGTGGAAAGTTTTTAACATCTAGGAAGGGTCTCACCCATTCTAGAAGCTTCTGCTCCTCAGTGGGTCGGTTTCGATCCAATGGACGCCTACCAGTTATAAGCTCATATAGAAAGACCCCATAACTCCATACATCATTCTTGGTAGTTAGACGACCGGTCTGTATGTATTCAGGAGCTGAATATCCCATTGTTCCAACTACCTGATCACATTGTTTCTTAGTAATTATTATAAGCTTTAAGTAGAAAACTTAAGTTATAATAAAGTATCATAAATCATAATGTTTGGTTTACCGCTGTTGTGACATGAGTATGTCCTTCTTTAGGACCTAACCGAGCTAATCCAAAATCTGAAAGCTTAGCGTTCCATTGATCGTCTAGAAGAATATTTGACGATTTGAAATCTCTAAAGATAATCTACCATAAACACATCAATAGTGACAAAATTAACCAGGGATCATGTAAAGGAAATGGATCTTAATGAATATAATGGGTCATAAAGTATATAAAATAACAGTTTCTAACTGCAGAAAAGGAATACCTGGAAGTCCATTCCTTCATGTAAGTATGCCAAGCCACGAGCAGTGTCTTGAGCCACTTTTAACCTCATTGCCCATGAAAGCGTCTTCGGGGATCTACTAGATAAATAATATTCTACACTTTTATTAGGCATATATTCATATACTAAAAGTCGTTCGATTTCTTTCCCATGATCTTCTGCACAATATCCAACTAGTTTAACAAGATTCGGATGCTCAACGATGCCAAGAACATTCACCTCTGTCACCCATTCCTTGTGCCCCTATTCCATCACACAACCAAAATTATAATCAATTTATGATCAGCAGGAGCTAAAAAAGATTCATAACCAAGATATCTTTTTTTAGCAACATTATGAATTAAAATTGCATTAAAAAGTCAATGAAATTTGCCTGAAATCCTCTTTTGCCAAGCTGCTTGACAGCCACATTGAGGTCTTTACTTGGATCGCGAGGATTTTTAATAGTGCCAGTGTATACAGACCCGAACCCGCCTTCTCCAAGCTTGGCTTTAAGGCTAAAGTTCTTGGTAGCCGACTTGAGCTCAGAAAACTTGAACTCTTTAAGATGACTTGGCATTCTGGAGAAGCTAGGATAATATTTGGACATTCTTAATTTAGTTGTGGGATCATGAGCACTTTGGTCACTTGACTCTGATCCGGATAAAGTACGTTCTGTAAATCCAGAGTTCAAGGACTGGATTGTGCTATGTGATGGACTTATTGGTGGTTCGTCTTTGCCGTCACAGTAAGAGAACTGAAAGCACATCATAGTGTCTTAAGGGGGCCTGTATCGAGTGCAAAACAACAATATTGATTGTTACCATTAGTGATACATATTAGATAAAAATATGTTAGCTAACTTTATTGTACTTAATTATACCATAGTCAGAGAATATGATTCAATTACGTTTCCTATTTAATTACATATAATATTAAAGTAGAGACACTTTAATAACATGCTACAATTTGTTAACGTGCACCATCCCTAATTATGTTTGATATTGGGTATTGTTTTTTTCGTTTTAGGAATTAGTGTTTGGTATAGATACTCGTACCGTTATAGTGATTTTTTTCTTAAACGTGAATATTTTTTTTCTTTTTAGAGATGAACATTTGGTAACGGGTACTCGTACAGAACCGATACTTTCCGTACCAGATATTATTTTAATCTTGGAGAACCAAACCAATACTGTTTTAATTAACATCAGTACCGACGTAAAATTCATTTTTATAGTTTTTTCAACGTGACAGTATAAAATCCATGAAAATGAAGTTATATCAGCAACAAAACATTTATTCGCTAACGTTAGCCTTTCTTTAGTACGAGTTCAAACCGCGTCCTTAGCTCCCACGGGCCACGGCAACACACGGGTAACTACGGCCCTAGTTATTTCTAATTATGTACATGAATAACACATAATACCTTAAGTAGTTTTTGGGTATCTATATTTCGTCTACATGAACCGAACTAATTCATTTCTTAACCAGTTGAAATTATTCTAGTGAAACTGATTTTCTATCTAATAAACTGGAGCAAATTAGAACAATCTCACCCTGTGCATAACAAATAGCATAAGATCATACAGTCACAAAGTAAGAAAAAATCATATAAAAAATCAAAGAAACTAAAAGATAAAGCATACAAATTATCAAAGACGATAAATTCAATGAATTATGAAGGTTAAGGTAGAAAACTAACAAATATAACACAAGAAGTTACCTTCAATCAGCAGTTGACGATCACAAAAGATAAAAACTATATTATAGAAGAAGCAGATAATAAGATCAAGAAGAAGAAGAAGGAGAGCAATTGAATGGAGAAAACAGGATGCAAACTACGAAGCGCAAACGGAGAGGACGAAAGTTTAGACTTTTTTTTTTGACCAAACCGAAGAAGAATACATAAATAATAGGGTTCCGGGTTTCATACACCCCGTGACGTCACATTTTGGGGGTGTGACATCACATTCTGGGGTATGTGGCAGCCTCCTATTAGTGTGTGATGTGGGCCGGGGTGTATAAATCCTAAAAAGATGGTGTATGATTCCTAAATACCTAAATAATAACAAAATAATTTGTAAAAAACAAGCTACTGAAAGTGACATTGGTTTTATACTTTTATTTCAATTTTTAATTGCACTTATTTAATGATTTGGATAAAGACAGGTATGATTTTTACGTTGGATCCGTTTAGTATTTTTTATTAATTAATTATATAAACTAAATTACATTATTTTATTTCTTTTGAAATGTCTAGATTAATTTCAAATGCTACAAAGAAATTCTTGTGACTTAATGACTTTTCGTTACTATATTAAAATTGATTTAATATATGTTGATACTAGCTTTTATCCCGGGAGTGTCCCGGGGTTGAAATATCTAATACAACATAATAAAATATCTAATATGACAACATAATTAATGATTTGCCAATACATGATTAATGAATAATAATAATATTATTATTATTATTATCATTTAAAACAAATTTCTGTCATAAGTTATCATATTCAAATATAAAAAAAAAGAATCTCTGCCTATGAAGTTATGTTTATCGTTTGTGATTTATTAGTAGAGTAAAATATATTTGAAAACAAAACCCCACAAAAATAGTTGTTTTTTTTTCTCCATTTTTTATATAGCACTATGGTACTCGTTGGAAAGATAATAAAACGCTCGTTAATTTGGTATAATTTTTTTCTTTAAAAAATCTCGTATATAAAAGATATTAACGTTTAAAAGTTATGCGAGGAAACATTAGAGAGAAAATTTAATTTTGATTTTAATTTTTATCTTTTCCTAAAATAATTATAATATATATAGATTTATTAAAAAAACTCAAAAATTAAAAAATCATACATGATGCCATGTGGCACATTCAAAGAGGGGTTGAGGCCTCCATTGAATGCCACATCATCAAAGTTCAATTCTTTTATTATAAGTTATTATAGATAAGTTTTGTAATTGAAAGTTTGAAACATATATAAGCGGGTATCTATATATATATATAAAAGAAAAGACTTTTGCTGACGTGGCGTGCAATGGAGGCTTCAACCTTGTGTCACGTGGCATCATAATGGAGAGTTTTTGGTGTTTTTAAATTGTTTCCTTTTTTAATTAAATTGAGTTATTTTAGGAAAAAATAATTTAAAAATAAATTTAAAATTTTATCTCTCATATTTCCTCCTATAACTTTTAAACGTTTATATCTTTTATATACGGGATTTTTTAAAGAAAAAAATTACACCAAATTAACGAGCGTTTTATTATCTTTCCAACGAGTACCATAGTGCTATATAAAAAACGGAGAAAAAATCGACTATTTTTTTGTGGGGTTTCGTTCATACAGGAAAAAAACACACAAAGTGTTCATGTTATCACGTAAAATTAGATTTTGTGGGGAATATGAGTTATTACTGATTAGAATACTGTGAACATGCAATGATTGGAAGATTTTGTGGTTAGTTAACTTGTACCGTTTGTAATAGGTTATCACATAAAATTAGATTTATCAACCCCGGGACCCTCCCGGGGTAATCAGCTAGTTGTATATAAAACATATAAAATCGTCGAATTAAAAAAGGCAAGTCAACTCAAGACTCGAGGTGGTTTGAGTTAAATACGAGTTGGATGTGAGTTGAGCATGTAACTTGGATTGTAGATTACAAACGAAGCTTGATCAACTGGTTTAATAGTTTTATTTTTATATACAGGTTTTTTTTTTTTTTTGGCTAAATTGAATGACCCGAGAGTTTGATTTAAGGGTTGATTTTTTTTTAGAACAAATTAACACGAGACAAGATGCATGTCACTAACTCAAAAACCTAAGAATGCTTGTAAAATTCCCATGAACAAACGATATTAAAGAGCGGACTAAAGATGGATCAACTAATATTCACCATAAAAAACATCTATGTGCTCTTATGTTAATATTTTTCTATCCTAAACTTGTTCACTGTTTCCTTACAAATATTTTTCGGGGCCAACCTTTTGGCTTTACCGGTACCAGATCGGTACGCGGGTACCAGTATTATACTGATTTTGACTTCAAATACCAGTATCAAACCGATCATTTTCGGTACCCGGGTCCATTTTTTGACGTTTTGGTACTAGTAATTTCGGTATCGATACTTTCAGTACCGGTAATGAGCTCATCCCTACTATAACTAACCAGATCACCGAATCTCGCTGCATCCAGCAACTAGTTAGTTCAATTAGCTTTTCTTTTTGGCTGAAAAATTCTTGGCTTTATCATTTTCTTATTCTAGATAAATCAATTTGTTCTTTAAACTCAAAACAATATATTACTTTTTAATGAAATCAAAGCCATCATTATTTAATAATTATGATATATGAACCGACATGTCACATAATTTATTCAAAGAGAAATTTATAGTTATAGATTTGGTTTTGTTGCATATCAAAATTTACTCCTTTAATTTAATAAATTATACTGATTATCCCTGCTGCTGTGTTCTAGTTATCTTTTTAGTCTCTTCAATTTAATGTGATTACGTACTTCGCATTACATGGCATGAATTATGTCACCATTGATTTATTTACTACACGAACACAAACGGCAAAATTATGACAACACGTGTTTTCTTAAATAAAAATATTTTGAAGCATTGAACTTCAAAACGTACAAGACTTTCAACTTTCGTGGGCGGGGCCTTTATCTCACATTCTCAATCATGCAATTTATTTTGGATACTTTCAAATGAGACGTTTGACCTTATTTTGAATTCAGTATATGTTCGTTTGTTATTATTAAACGGATTATAAATATAAATTATTTATTATTGATTCAGAAGACATTACTTTCTGGACTAGACACGCCAGCTAATCGGATAAAAAAAACCAGCTATATAACTAGTTTGATAAAATTTGTTGGAAAATTTGTGATATAAATGAATGTGCACCCATTGGAACGACCATACATTAAATCATAATAAACTCAATCAAGTATGCACTTCACACACTTCAAATTTGCTTGATGTATATCATGAAACACTTTAATCAACAAGTCAATTCAGTTACGCTAAAACAACTTCCATTTTAACTTGCGTACTAGGCCAATGGTTGTACAACTTAATTTATTTTTTCTTCTTTTATCTACTAAATCATTTACTAATTCGGGCCTGATACTTTGTTTATTTAAGATATCACATCTATACATATAATAAACCAAAGCATTTTTAATGACATGTCATAATATTATGCAATCTCTTTTTTGAGAGATACCACATAGGATATGATGTGGCAACTCTAGACCAATTAAAAAAAGGAACAAATATGGTTTAAATATGATTTAACATAATCTATTAAATACCTAATCTACTAAATGTAAATATTAAAACTTTATTATTTTCTCTCTCATGGTTCCTCTCATAACTTTTAAATGTTAATATTTTTTATATACGAGATTTTTTAAAGAAAAAAATTACACCAAATTAACGAGCATTTTATTATCTTTCCAACGAGTACCATAGTGCTATATAAAAAACGGAGAGAAAAAACGACTATTTTTTGTAACCTGATAGGTATTGTGTCAGGTTTGGAATTAGTTTAAAAAAATTGTGATTTTGGGTCGGGCCTGGGATTAGGTGATACCCGACCCAATTACCTTTTTTTTATATTAGAATATGATAACTTCTGGCAGAGATTTGTTTAAAATAATAATAATAATAATAATCATTAATCATATATTGGCAGATGCCATTTTTATAGTTTATATACTTCTAATTTTATTCACTTTACTTAGATTTCTTAACCCGGGACGCTCCCGGGGTATAAACTAGTTCTATTCTATAACCTAACAAAACCAAACGTGAATAGTGTTTGCTTTTGCTAGGGCAATGTGGCCACCATTGGCTTTTTTTCCTTTTTTTAGCAAGGTGTTTTTTTACTGGCCCATGTGTCCTACTATCATTGGATTTTTATTTTTTAACCTTTTTTTTTGTTAACAAGTGAAATGTTTAATTTTATTGTCTTGGTCAAGTAGAAACAATGTTTTTGTTACACTTCCACTTTATTTTTAGGTTTTTTTTCTTTCGATTGTTAACACTACCATATTTGTTATTCCCTTCTGGTTGCTATCAAGTTTTGACTTTGTAGGAACCAAACGATATCGACGAAATTCCACCGCACTTATCCGTCGCAAAGCGCCCGGCATAAACCTAGTTTTATTAACATTTGCAAATTACCTCAAATTCCGTATTTTGTATTAAACTAGTTATGCACGCACATAATCATATACATATATAATTAATTTAAAATAAAATAATTAATTCAATGCAATATGCAATTTGTGAGTGTATATATTCATGACGACTTTGTCCACTTTTTTTTAATCGGTTAGATTATACCATGCCAGTTGACTGATAAGGAGGCCTAATCGTGTTGGGCCGTTGGGTGACTTATGGGTCTCATTAATGGGTGTATGTCCAAAATCATGATCCAACAGAATGGATCGTGGGTCAGAGTATGCATTCATCGATTCGATCCATGGCCCATCCCCAGGTCTATTCACACAATAATTTAGTACACTTCTCTTTATTTTCCAGTGTAGTGTATATGGCAAGATCAATTTATAAGTTTGGTTTATTTTTTTTTTATCTTTAATCCCATACATATTGCTTCCGAGTTCCATCCTTTGGTTGCAAATTGAATTATCAAGAATGCATAAACAAGTAAATGACAAAAGGTGTTCAAACCTTCACTTGGGCTATTGTTTTTGGTTATTATTTTTTAAATGATTCATAGATCGTGCGTCTCACTTATTGGTCGTTTAAACTTTATAAACCTATGAGCAGGGGGACGTGGCACTCACTGGCTACTCTCTTTCAGGTATTGTTGCCGGTCAGCAACACCACCGCCACCTACTTGGCAACCCTCAAAAACTTTATCACTTGGCAACAACTACCCGATCAGCAAAGGTAGGTTTTGTAATTTTTTGTGTGATTTTCACGTGGCAAGGTGGGGTTGGTGGGGGCCTCGGCATCCGCCAAGAGTGCTCCGACCACCCTAACAAGTTACCGTTGGTGATACTTCTACAGTTCTACTTTTTAAATCCCACACCGATCGTGACTCATTTACCACATATTAGAAACAACTTTTAATGAAACAATCATACGCAACCTACAAATAGAAATAAGTGTTCAAATAATTACATACTGGTTACATGATAAAACGTTACATACACAATAAGTTACACCTTATGAAAAGAACTAATTACACATATAAACACATCAAGTAACAACTTATGCATAGTAAAACATAGCTAGGTTCAACAGAAATATATAATCACCACTCATATACTTTAAGCATAGATAATTGAGATTAACATAAACAACCCTTTAATTAGCATCTCCATTATCAGCATCACCACCCGCGTCGCTTCCGCTACCACCAGTTTGTGAATTATAGTTTTGTCTTGGGATGTTATGGTGGTTGTCTATGAAGCCATCAGGATGAACCAACGCTTCTTTATGTGCTCTTCCTTGAACTACCAAGCTAGAACAAAGCAACATGGTTACTAAAATAAGCACAACCGGCTTCATTTTCGTGTTATACTATGTACCTGCCCAATGAACAAACACAAACAATATCAGTGAACCTAATTTATAAAATGTGATCGTAGTACAATAAGAATTAGAAGGAAGTTGCACCTTGTGTTATAAGTATATATGTGTGGAAAATGGAAACTATGAAGATGGCTTTTATAAGGTCAGATTTGTGGTATAGCTAGTGGTGGACTGATTGATGGTGGTAAAATCTTTAATCATGTTACTTTTGTCGAGAAAGAGAGGAGCAATAAGCAAGTGGTAGTCGCTTATTGTTATAGTCTTTAGTGCATGTTGAAACAATTCTTTTCTTAATAAAACTATATGAATATGCCAAAACAAGATTTTGACATTAGGCAATGCCAAATAAGCACACCCAGCTAAGGCAGCTAAGCCTTCGCTGGCACAATATAGGACGAAAAGTACTGCGAGAAGCCAATACACATGTAAAGACAGCTAAGACTTAGCTCTCACATTTATCTGTTGGCTAAGGCTTTTAGACCCCACTATTATCTACCGGAATAGGCTTAGCCCCATTTTTACATGTGTTGCCATCTGATTGGTTTCTTGTGGTCCTTGATTGTACTTTACGCGAGTTTCTGTGGGCTAGCCATTTTAGCCAGCAATACTTGTTTTCCGGCTCAATTTTCATGTTTATTTTATTGATTATTCAAAGAAAACATGTTTAGTTTGATGATTTTATCGTTTTAAAAACAAGGTTTTACAAGATTTGACGTCATTTAAACTGGGTGTTAAATTTTAATTTTATATGATGCATGCATAAGCTATCATATTGTCCTGCATGGTCGATAAGTTGCGTGCATTGGGTTCTTTTAGGTGTTTGAAATGATTTGTAGAACAATTTGTGATATATGTTTATATGAATAACAATGTAATACAATTCAAATCACGGTGTAGTTATCAATTAGTGGTCACATATTTTCTTTTTCTTAAAAAAAGATCATTTCAAGAGTAAAATATGTGCAAAGGTCAATCATTCTTTGTCGATATTATCGACCAGAATAGGGGGAAGCAATAACAATAGGGATTATCCACTTTGTAAGTGGGATTAAGACTCACAAAGTCAATCGAGCATTATTGGGTTATGTTTTAATTGCTTCGTGATATCATGGCCTCTTCTGACCTAAAAAACTTCAATAGGTTGGATATTGTTTTTTATTGTGTCTGATTTTTAGAAATAACATATACAACTATACGGACATATGTAACAAAAGACATCGGTTGATACCGACAATGTTGATCGATGTTGATCGAACAGATGGCCGGAGTTGGCTTATATTAGATGAAAATATATTAGGTTCAAGATTAGAGACTAGTATTGTAACATGCCTCCTATATAAGAGACTACCTATTGTAACCCTCAAGAGTAGATCGATGATCTTGTAATCATTTGGCCACTTATTGAAAGAAAAAACTTGCATCTGCTCCCCCTATTATATAACTGGTCCCATCTTTCTCCAAACCTAACGTGGTAGTTTCCCATCATAGGGCTCTCTATCTATAGATTAAGCCATTACCAAACCAATGAGCAAATTCATTCAGAAGTCAGTTGACTGCTTCTATAGATAAGGCGGAGCGTCCTTGGCTCAGCATTATAACCCTTCTTAGTAAGGCTTCGGCCCTACTACAGCGTTTCGCTAACTCGAAGCGCCTCATTATGAGAATCTAGCTTTGCTAACATTCGGCTAAGTCTTGAACCTTCGTGCTAACCATTCGCTTTTTCAATTGCAAATGCGCTTCTCGTTGCCCCTTAAGTAGAAGGACAAGAAAGAGATTCTTGGTTTTCTTGCTCCCGCTTCCTCATCTGCGCTCATCAAGCCAATTTTGCTATTTGGGAAGTGAAAGAGCACTTGAAGCGGACATACCACTTCGAAGATACACACACACACACACATGATTACGATTATCTTAGACTGCGTTCTGGAAAAAGTAGCCTATTAGAGAAAAAAAAAGGGCGGGCGTTCTTGTCTTTCAACCCCACTATACTATTCATATTTGTAGGGCACTATGTACTTACATCCTCTACGATAAGCAAGTGGACGAGACTAGTGCGTGGCGAACAGAATGGTTCATCAAGGCATTTTAGCCTTCACTCCATAAATGGGAATAAAGCTACTTTACAAATAAGGCTAATTACTTCGCACCTGATTGTGAAAGCCCTCTCGATACCTTATTGGAGCTTTGTGGTTAGTGGCGGGTTCCCGTCGCTAGAGCCTTTTCCCAGTGCATGAAGCCCCAATGAGGAAGGCGTTAGTGATTTATGGCATAATGCTAAGCCCTCTTTTTGTGCTACTCCTCCTAGATCGGGAAGAAGATAAGAAAATGCCAAGCTTTCTCTTGGTTTCCCAACCTGTTACTTCTAAAGACTGCCCTCTCTTTATTGGATGTTGGTGAAGCCAACTACAAGGATCCCGTATCCAGCAACACAATTTATATAAAGGGCATCCATCAAAGCCCCTTTACTAGATTAGAACTATGAAGCGTACCTTCTTTTTATTAAAAGAAAGGGAAAGGGCTTTTTGAGCTGGAGTGTAGTAGCGCACTTCCGTTTTCCTTGACTAGTAGGGCTCCCGTGGTTCCTATGACGCCGCCTTTCCCGGTCCTATACTTTTAGTGCTTCAACCCGAAGCTATAGCTTCTAGCTAGTTCAGTGGATAAGATGGCTACGCTCCAGCTCACTCAAGAATGGGACGACAGTGGTTCGCCAGCAAGCTTGTTTTGATCTTGGACGTTGTACATTGGAATCCTGAAGCACCACCACGAACCCTATCGGGCGTTTGCCTGCGGTGCGGTAAGGCACCACCCTGTTGTGCCAGCAGCCAACTCCAGCGTGTCAGCTTAGTTACCCTCATCAAGCCACTTACTTGGTGTCTAGCCTCCCAACTGGTAGACGGTTCCTTTCCCCCAAAATCAGTGAAGAAGGGAGAACTTGGATCTTCCGAAGAACTGGAAGCGAAGCGCTATGCCGGGGAGCCGAAACCAAATGCATTTTCTTTTAGTATGTAACAAACAAAATGTCATGCATATCTACCTAATTTTGATTTTCAAAATAGCCATTAATTAAACTGTTTTTAGCGCTGAACTTAATCTATACTACATTATAAAGGGGGAGACATGGGTAAATATGTCCAAAATGTCAAAGTTAAGATGGCATATGAAAAGTCACAAGTATAAATCACTAAATTTTACCACTTTCTTCCCTTTATACCCCTACTCATAAACTCCAAAGCCAATTGTATAAGTCATTAATGCACCTTAAAAAGATTAACCAAGCCATTATCTATATCTATATTCTACAATCACATGTATTTTTTATAAATACACATAAGGGTACACAATGATAGCTATGTATGTCGTCCACCTAATTCGGTATGTATAAGGATATACAATGGATGGATAACATTTTGTAATATCCCCTGCCTTCTTTTGTATTGCTTTATGTATGTTTCATTCGGTGTTTACGAGAACAATTCTTGTATCATTTATTTTTGTGGTGCGGTTTAGACATGGGCAAATATGTTCAAAATGTCAAAGTTAAGATGACATTTGAAAAGGTACAAGTATATCATATTATTACTATATGCTTTTGTCACGTAAATAAACTTTATCATTTAGCAAGGTATCTTCAATGACACGGTTATGTAGATATGCAATGACCGGACAGCTTACACAAGAGTGATGTTTATGTTCATATTGGTCTGTTATAGTAACGTACCTTTGGTTTATTAAGATTTGTTCAATAATGAGTACATGGTTTTTGTGGTGAACTGCAATCAGTTGTAAGTGGCGGTACGTGCACATTTCTTTTCTTTTCTTTCTACGAATACTTGTTAAAACATAGTGTGCACATTTCTATTCTTTTTTGCGTAACATGCGGCAAAACACCTAAGTATCATAATGTTGTATTGCAACCCATTTGTGGATCCCGCTGCAACGCGCGGGTAAACCCACTAGTAGCTTCTAAACTAACGTCCTTATTGAGCATTGTAGGCATGCAATTTTGTGTTTAAATTATTAAACTAGACGTTTAGATTGATGGGCTGTCCAAATAGCTCTAATGGGCTTTGGCTATCGACGACCAATCCAGCAGTTGGCCCAGATACTCCAAAGGGCCCTGTCCCGTAAGCCGTAAGCCGTGCGCCAAAAAGAATCTACCGTCCAAAAAAGTCCAGTTTAATTTAATACCTTTCCTAGTTGGACCGGGCCTATCATTAATCTTGCACCACTAAAAGAGTAAAAGCCCAATTAAACAATTTAGACTTTAGAGACCAATTTCATCTAATTAGTTTCATACTTTGATGATGTCCACTAAAAGTCCAGTTTAATTCTTCTTTTGATACTTCATAGTAGGCTGCGAACCAAACATACCAGGTTTTTAAATTTTATTTTTTTAGCTTAATTCACTTTATATGGTTACTCAACTGGTTAGATCGAGGGTTTCTGGTCCAATCCGATCCTTAGAAGAGTGCATTTATTTAGAAAAATTGGATTTAAATAATCCTGGCTATTGGCCGTCACCAGCCTCAATTTCAAAAATCACTGTTTGCGGTCCCATTTTTAACCTAGTTTTCTTCGGTGGTCCCATACTTCCTAAAAGTTATCTCGTTTTGTTTTTGCTGACGTTGACTCCTAAGTGGGGAAAAAAAGAGTCAAACTTTTGCTGACGTTGATTGCTTATGTGGCAAAGTTTTGAAGGCATGGACGGCTAATGTAGAGTCCATGTCAATAAAAACTTAGTTAAACTTTTAGTTAGTATGAGATTTTTGAGGGAAAATATGTTAAAAGGTGAAACCGCCAGCAGTAAAAAAAAAATAAACTAATTAATTCTGTGTACCATAACATTAAAAATGAGGGTAAAAAATCTAAGACATATTTAACACACACATATATTCAATTTGACCATTAATTGATGAATATTCGATCGATGTATTTACCCTCGCTAAGAGAATATAGTTTCCCACTTGGTGTACAAATAAAGATAACCAGAGAGGATGTTAGGTTAACACAAAATCATACCCATCATCACGCCTTCTCTTTTTTAAATCGTGATCATCATCACCTCAAGCATTAGCACCGTACACCCTAAACGGGAAGCTGATCAGTCAAGAACATGTGTACATCTATTCAAACGATTTCTTAATTAACGAGTACACATATTATTTCATCATCTTGTTTATATCGTGTTTATCTAAAGAATTAATCAACCAAAGATAGTGATTTTTGAGTTGGGAAGCTTGGGACGGACACCACTAGGATCCCAGGAGGAGCAGGGCGATGTGTTGTTTTCCGCGACCCCACTCGGCCATACTGGACCCCGTAACCCATCTACCGGGTGCATACCAGATAACCTAAATTACCTAATGATGGTCAGGTAAGGGTAAAATTTCTTTGTTATATATCGTACACAGAGTTTTTAAAACTTATGTATGAGTATATTACCTGTCTATTTGGATTATTACCATAATACCACTGACTTGAGGGGATGAATCATTTGCTGGATTTCAATTATTTTTCATCTTTTTCTTGTTCACGTATAAGAGACCTTATCCTGTAATAATGAAAATTTATTCATCATATATAACAGGACAAATAAGGCACATATCATATATAGTTCGTATACGCTAGAATTGATTACCAACGGCGTGTTTTTTAACGTGATTAGAGCGTATTGATTTTTTGTAATTGTTTATCAATAAAAAATTCAAAATGTAGACCGACTAAAATGTCTAAAAAAACAAACATGAAAACGTAATATTGTACATAACCCATGAAATGAAACATGAAATAACTCAAATTTAGAACCGCCTAATGAAAACATATTATATTTAACCTAGTTCATTTCCAAACAAAATTTATGTCATAATGTATACCAACTAAAAAAGTCCATATAAGTAAGTACGAAAACGTGTTATATTTGAAATGACTCATTTAAAAAAAACAAAAAAAAAAGTTTAAGTCAAAACGTAAACCAATTTGAATTTATACCGATACGTACATAAACGTCAAAACGTAGACCAACTGAAAATGTTCAAAAAAATAAGCACAAAAACGTATTATATTTGACATGACTCATGAAACGTTAAGTAAGTTGACTTTATACTGTCTAACAAAAACGTATTATATCTGACTTTGCTTGTTTCCAAACAAAATTGACGTCAAAACGTAGGCCAACTGAAAACATCCATAAAAATATATTTATTTGACATGACTTATTTTTGAAAAAAATACGTCGAAACGTAAACTAATTTGAATTTATGCCGACGTGTACATAAAAGTAAGCACGTAAAACTCGAGGAGTCAAAATGACATTTAATAAAGTTTTTATATAGTTAAAGGGGTGTAAATGTTAATACTGAAAGTTGAGGGGGTGAGGTTCACAAAAAGACAAAAACAATCTAGTTCCAAACAAAATTTATGTCAAGAAGTATACCAACTAACAACGTCCATAAAAATAAGCATGAACATGTATGACTTGGCTCATTTTTTGGGAAAAAAAGATAATTCAAAACGTAAACAAACTTGAATTCATGCCGACACGTACATAGATGTCAAAATGTAGACCAACTATAAACGTTCATAAAATAAGCACGTAATCGTATTATAATTGACATGACTCAAGCAACGTTAAATAACTCAAATTTAAACCATCTAATGAAAATGTATTATATTTGATCAGACTTGTTTCAAATCAAAATTTATTTATATCAAAACGTATACCAAATGAAAAGGTCCATAAAAATAAGCGCGAAAACATATAATATTTGATATGACTCGGGAAACGTAAAGTAAGTCGAATTTATACTGTTCAACAAAAATGTATTATATTTGCCCAGACTCTTTCCAAAAAAAAATTATATCAAAACGTAGAGCAACTGAAAAGGTTGCCCTTCCGAGTGTCAAAATTTGCTTTGATCCTCCACCGGCATCCCTGTAAAAGTAGTCTTTGAAGCTTTTTCAAGCTGATTTTGTTACCCGCTTACGATTTACCTTGAAAAAACATCTTCGGGCAAAGGGAGGGAGGCCAGGAAAACCCTAAACCTTTTGGGCGCCTCGTCTGTCGTAGAATACTTCTGAATGGGTATTCAGTTAAGGCAACCCTTTCCAAAAAAATAAAAAACTTTTTCCTGACCATTGGAAAGGGAAAACTGGAAAAGAGTGCTTATGTCTCTTGTCCTGGACTACTTCTATTGGGCTTATGACGCCGTTTGGAGTCACCAGTCTTCGTCTAACATGCGCGAGAGCTCTTTGCTCTCCTAAGATCGACCATCGTAAATTGAATTGCAAGCAGAAAAATATGGACTGGCCGGACAAGGGCAAGGATAAGGTAGACGGCTACATGTGGCCACTTTTTAGAGATCCTATTCTTTTGATTTTTATTATACACTTTATATATGCATTATTATTTTTAAAACGAATGCCAATAAAATTTAAAACCCAATACAAATTTACATTCCAATATGATTTATTAACCTATTTACTTTGGCCTCCTTAAACTTAAATGTTTATTTAACCCAACTAACCCTACTTAACCAACTGAAAACATAAAAATTTTAAACCCAGTTAAATAACATCATGTTTTGTCAGTGAAAGACCCATTTTAGGGGCTCACTTTATAGCGATTAGAGTATATGTAGTGGAGGACTTTATGAGGCTTCATAGAGCGTTATGGGATTAAAATATTAATAAAGTGAGATGATGGGCTTTATGGGGCTTTATGTAAGATAGATGTGTAGTAGGTGAGGGGTTACATGAGAATTAAAATATTATTGTTTGATTGGGTGTAGAAGAAGGAGGTACGTGTAGAAATTGATTAAAAATAATATTATAAAATTGTTTTTTTGTTTTATAACACCCGTTATGAGGATGAAGCCCTTCCCCATGGAACCCCCATGGAGCCCCCATGAAGCCCAGGGGGCGGCGTAGAGGGCGCTATTAATCTCCATGAAACCCCTCCTGAAGCTCACTACAAATCATTGGCGAATTCAAAGCTTTGGTATGGTGGGACTGTGCCCACCGTAGACCAAGCCCAAATCCCCTTAGTTTTTATGTTTATATGCAGAGCAAAGGAAAGTTTCTAATTGACTTTGATAATATACTAACTTTCCCATGCATTTCAATTAGATATAAATATCTAACACAAAACGTTTTATAAATATCCTTTTTGTAATACATCATGAAACATTATTAACCTTATAGCTAGTTATGGGGTCATTAAAAGTTTCAAACTCTTATATGCACTTATATCCTCACTCTCGCCATATTTCACAATGCCCATGCACAAAACTTCCAACAAGATTACTTAGATGCTAACAATGCAGTGCATGACCAATTTAGCGTTGGAAACATGGTATGCCAGCTTGTATTGTGCCCACCCTACAAAAAAGTTCTGTATCCGCCACCGCTACAGATGGTCTAATGAGGCTGTGTATTAAAACGTACAGACCCAACCACTATGTATTAAAAAGTAAATGATAATTAGGCTCCTGAAAAGCCCAGCCACTATATGGTCAAATCGTTTTCGTACTCTTGCATCATTTAAGTCACCCCATACCCTGGCTGACTCACTTTACAGGTACACAGCAGCTCAACAATGAGCCACGATTCTAAGGTTTCTGTAATATGACGGCCAATGTATCGGACCCATATATTGGGAGTGGAATATGTGACATTAAGATTAAGGAAGCTAGCATGGGTTAAAGGTTCATGAATAAAGTGTGATTGGGGCTTTTATTTGGTTTTAAAGATATTGTAAAAAATACATGTTAGATAGAGACGCTTTTAATCATTTCAGATGCTTGTTCGTACATGTTCGTATCAATGTATATATAAATGTCATCACACCAAAATCTAACTTCACAAATATAAACAAACCACCAGTCGAAGTGGCACATTTACTTAATTCATACCTATCTTTTTCTAGCTTCCTACCATCATCACAATCTCTCTCTCTCTCTATATATATATATACATATATATCAATCTATATAATGACATTGATAAATATATACATCTAAATACATATATGTATCAAGATGATGATAGGAAAGATTATGAAAGTATGGGTAAGGAGGTGTAGAAAGATGAATAATGGACTTTCAGCAAAATCATATGCAAAGTGTAACAAATGCTGGCAATGGGCATCATCTTTCATGCATGAAGGAAACAAGGAATCATGTATTCCAAGTGATGTCCCAAAGGGACATTTGGTGGTGTATGTAGGTGAAAACCAGAGGCGGTTTGTGATCAAGGTGAAGTTACTTAAACACCCTTTATTCGGTGCCTTGCTTGATGAAGCTCGAGATGAATGCGAGTTTAGTGCTGATACCAGATTCTGCTTACCCTGTGATGAGGACATTTTTCTTGTTGTAGTTCGACGTGCCATGACCCAACGGGGTCGAAGAGTCATGTTGTGTTTTTGAGGTCTTGGATTGTGTAATGTGGTGTAAAGGGAGCTGTGAGCTCATGAATGTTAACATTGAAAAAGTTTGAATTTTATAGCACATGATATCTTCAAATGCATATTAAGCCACTCTTGCATGCTAGTCAACTAAATTTGCTGATGAAAACTAATTCTAAGCAAAAAGACATGCATTTTTTAAAGATTCCCAAGTTTTCTAAGAAATTAATGAATATTGGAATTTGGATTACTAAAAAAAGACCCATTGCTGCCAAGTTTTGTTGCCTGGGTTATTTTAGATGCAACAAAGATGAACTTAAATTATCTTTTCTAACAATGAAAAGTAAGAAAACAAAATGTAAGTAAATCACAAAGTCCCTAATTAAACTTGATGGCAATAAGAGTGTCATTTGTCTGTTATGAATCTAAGTGGCGCAGCAGAACCAACTCAAAATAGCACAAACGATTTAAACACACATAACGAAGAACACGACAATTTGAGAGGCTGCAACTAGGGTTTCTTTATTATGCTCAATACAAGAAGGCTTACAATTACATCATAGGGTATTTGTAGGATTAAACTAGGGTTAACAACTACATCATTGTGCCAAAAAAACTAAACTCAGGTTGGCTGCCCCCATGAGCGAAGCATATGAAGGGCCAGAGGGTGCCCCGGCCCCACTGATCTTTGGCTCGGTAGTGTAAATTTCCCCATTTTCATCCAAATTTTTTGTATATATTGAGTCAGGCACCCACCAATTTGTTAAAAAAAAAAAATGGGTCTCGTGACTTTCGGCTCAAGCTCTGCCACCCAACTTGTTTTCGGCTGCCAAAAGCTTACAAACCCAACATTGCCAATCCAAACTTAACTTTTTATTCAAATCAGTAAAGTCAAAGTAAATACAAAGAATTGATTTATGTGGACATATATGAGATCATTTTATAGAGAAGTGATGGGTTTATTTTCTGTGCTCACTTTTGCAGATTAGTTGTGTCAATGTAACTATAAAATTACTAATTTTATCGCTTTTTGTAATTTGTAGGTTACGGATAAAAAGTGTTTAAAACGACACGATTAAGTTAAATATGAGATAACAAGATGGTTTTGATCAATGGATTAAGCCTCAAACCCTTCAATGCCATTTAATTTCCAACCTTAAGATAAGAAAAAAAAAATGAAAAGGTAGAATATACTAAGTTTGGTTTTGGTGACACGTAGGGGTAAAGTTTGGTTCTTAAATCGGGGGTCGGACTCAATTTTTTTATTGATAGTGGCAAATCAGCGGAAGCCGGACTTAACCCGGACTCGATTTACCTGTGAAAATTGCAAATTAATACCACTGTGCCAAAAAACTAGGGAGGGAGGGCCACCCCTGGCTCTCAACATCCTTCGCCCCTGGAGAGGGGTCGGACTCAAATTTTTTTATCAGCAGTGGCAAATCGGCGCCATGGAAAACATATACAACTTAGAAGACTTAGTGGGCTACAATTTATACTTTGTAATTGGGCTACTAATCAAAGCGACGGGCTGAAATTAAAGTGGGATG
The DNA here is from genome assembly GCA_032199755.1 of Ambrosia artemisiifolia. NCBI lineage: Eukaryota > Viridiplantae > Streptophyta > Magnoliopsida > Asterales > Asteraceae > Ambrosia > Ambrosia artemisiifolia. Next base: position 6,927,591 of record CM063517.1, read on the forward strand.
GGCCACCAATAGGATTGTGAATTTTTGTGCTATTAAAAAGTAATTATTGGGCTGAATTGGGCTTGGGCTGTGTAGTTGTGACTTCTTCAAATTAAAAGAAAGAACGAAGGACGGCAGTTCCCTTTTGGGTCTGCAGGCACGAAGGACGCAAGGAACTAGGCAGAAGAAATTAAACGAAGGTTTCAATTAATCAAATAAATATGAAGATTTTTAAGGTGACAGTATGTGATTCTACTACTTTTATATTTGGTTAGTTGTATTATATCCCTATGTGATTTGTTATGATACGTTATAGTTTATTGATGAATCATTAAGATGTCATTCTATTATGGATTGATTTAATCGTGTGTTGTATATGTGATTGATTGGCTTTAATCTAATTGGTTAATATGGAAGGTGTATATGTCTATGTAACTTGTCAAATGCTCAAGTAATTTCTTAGTTTTATAACTGGTCAATTAAACCATAATTAATTTGGATGTTATCGCTATATCGTGTTTTTGTGTTCTTAGCATTCTTGTTTCTTAGTTTAATTGCAATTAAGGTTATTATTAGTTTACTTCAAATCTATCACATACTACTACTTGTTAGTATGATATCCTACTTACCCTAACTATCGAGAGTATTTGAGTTTTTGCATGACTTGACAAATGTCATAAACTAATTATGAGAAATCATTGCAAACTCAAGCTCAAATCTCCAACTAAAATTCTTATTTCGACCAGCAATGGCACATGACATTCAGGACTTCGTTACTTAGGCTACACGGTGTGGGGAATGTGGAAGTAGATGTGAAGCCCCTCCACGCCATCAACACCACCCCCTATGTGGCGTGGAAGGTGGCGTGGAGATTTCCACGGGTGTGGGGCAAAAGATAAGGGTGAAGTGGATAGTTGTTGCATTATGGATGATTTGTGATTGATTTGTTGATTAAAAAAAATCCTTCACACCACCACCACTCTCTGGTATTTTGGAGGTTGAAGGGGGAATTGATGTGGCTACCACATGTCGCTCCATACCCCCTTCACCCCATGACCACACCGTGTTATTCTTGAATGTTGAATCAATTTTACAAATAAAGCATAGAGGTGGTAAAAGGAGGTCTAATGCTTCCCTCCCCTAACCTTGTTTCAAATAGGGATGAGCAAATAGAGCCGACTACTTATACCGTCCCGTCGCGATCCCGTACCGAACCGATACCGAACACCTTTGTTCGGTATCGGTACCCACAATTAGAGATTTTCGGTTTCGGTATTATCGGTATCGGTACGGGATCAGCATTTTAAGGTAAAATACCGATACCATACCGATACCGTCATACCGAACCGATACCGTACCGTATGTGTTCGGTATTAGTATTGGGATTAGGATGTTTTCGGTATCGGTTTTTTCAGGATCGGTATCGATTGGTACCGATACCGTCCCGAGCTCATCCCTAGTTTCAAACATTTAAAGCCGTTGTATTGAATAACAAAGAACCCAAAAACGTAATATAAAGAAAAAAACCCAACATATGTGCAAATTTGTACAAACTTGATAGTTGCTACTTTCCTCAATTGGTTAGGAGGACAGAATTAAATTGCATGTCAAGTTTTTAGTACCTCGACACTACATTTCTTATGTGAGTTGGTCATCTATTTTTTCTTACTTCCACTTAGCATTGAATAATAAGATTCTAAATCTTACGTAATGAGCAACTTTATATAACCACATATAATAAGATGGACCAAAAAACGCAAGTATTAAACACATATTACACAAACTTATTGAATCTAAGAGATAGGTAGAGGAACACCATTCCAACCCTCCACACACTCTAGTAATGGGTCAATGATTTGGCCCTTGCACATTGCTGTAAACACCTTATCGAACTCCTCACCCGGTGAAGTCACCTTTTCGCCGGTCAAGAACCCGGTTCCAAGCTCCTCCCTCACAAACTTGTACAATGGGTATGATCTGCAAGCTTTGATCCTGTTTGGAATAGCCAATGTACCATCTTCATACGCGAGTCGCACACCCTCCACTTCTTTAGGCAAAACCGCTTTCAATTCGTCTTCAAAAGCACTTATCTTTTGGAAGATTGAAGTGCTTGTGGCCTTCTCGCTTTCACCATTGTTTAAAGCGTGGTCAACAAGCACTTGTCGAAGCTTCTGCATTAAAGGATAAGTGGCGCTGCAAGCGTCGTCAATGTAGGCGAAAACATACTCTCTATCAACAACTCGAAGCAAGTCCTTTTCGCAGAATCTTGACGGGTGGAGCTCGCCGTTTACGCCTGTGGTTAAGACCTTTTTGGCTACTGAGCTTACAGTGTTCTTTACTGTGGACTTCATGTTCTCTTCTAAATGCCTCAAGTCAATAGACTGACATAAAGCAACCAAGTATGTAGATGACATGAGCTTTAATATTTCAACAGCTTCAGCTGTTTTTCTAGCTGAAATCAATCCCAAAGAGTTCACATCTTGATTATGTTGCTCCGCGCTTTGCACATGGTTTGTCACCGGGTTCGCAAGAAACTGGAGCTCTGAACAATACGAAGCCATCGCGATCTCTCCTCCTTTGAATCCGTAATCCAAACTTGGATTCCGTCCACCCGAAAGATTCGAAGGTAACCCGTTGTTGTAAAAGTCGTTTACGAGCTCAGAGAATTGAGCAAACATGAGCTTTCCAATAGAAGCAATAGCTAAACGAGTGTTGTCCATGGAAACTCCAATGGGAGTTCCTTGAAAGTTTCCACCATGTAAAGCTTTGTTACGAGAAACATCAATCAAAGGGTTATCGTTAACCGAGTTAATCTCCCTTTCGATCATTTTAGTCGATGATCGGATGACCTCAATGTGTGGCCCGAGCCATTGAGGCGAGGTTCTTAGCGCGTACCTGTCTTGTTTCGGTTTTTGCAACGGGTCCATTTCATGAACCTTTTGTGCGGCTTTAACGTAATCACTTCCGTCTAAAATGTACTCCATAATGGCTGCAGCCTCTATCTGGCCCGGATGGTGCTTCAGTTTATGCGTCAAGTGGTCCGTAAACTCTGGTTTCCCTTGCATAACCTCCGCGAATATCGCGGACAACACTTCAGACAACAATGCAAGCACATTGGCTTCAAATAAGACCATGGAGGCCATGCCTGATCCAACCGCGGTACCATTAACAAGTGCTAGGCCTTCTTTTGGTTGTAGCTCAAAGAAGCCGCCTTCAACGCCAGCGAGGGTGAAGGCGGTTTGTGCATTGAGGATTTGGCCATTGGGGCCGACGGCTTTTGAGTTGGGGCGGCCGGTGAGGAGGCCAGCAATGTAGGAGAGCGGGACGAGGTCGCCCGAGGCCGTGATGGTGCCACGGAGGGGTAAACACGGGGTGATGTTGGTGTTGAGGAACTTGGTGATGGCTTCCAGGATCTCGAACCGGATCCCGGAGTAACCTTGTAGGAGGGTGTTGATTCTTACGAGCATGGCAGCTCTTGTTGCCGAATGTGGTAGAGTGTGGCATGATTCTGTGCCGTTGCCGAATATTCCAGCGTTCAAAAATCTGAAATGAAATACATGGCTAATTTGTTAGTTACAAAATAATTTAGAAATAAACTTAGAGTAAAAATTAATATTTCAGGTCGTGGTAACTTTGTTTGGTTAAAGTGTAAGTGTCACAACCAAATCTTGATGGTGACCATGGACTTATATTTTTATTAATTTTCTGTAGCATCTATATGTTAATTAATAATGCATACACCTACCAAATTACCCATTTTTTTTTTTTTTGGTTTTTCCGTTTAATTTCATAATTCAAAGTTAAACAATAATACAATATAGACTTTTTCTCTAATAAATACAAAAGTATGCATAAGACAAAAATCATATTTAAAGGTTTTAATTATATATGTTTACTCTAGGTAGACATTATAAAAGACGAAACCTTTTAAGTGGTGATTATTATTAAGATAAAAATAATATTTGCATTGAGCATTAAAAAACACAGTTGTTGGACTAATACGCCTGCTTGAAAAAAAAAGTATTATTGGCCCCTTAGGACCCTTTGAATTAATTTTAATTGTAATTAATTAAAAGAGACCTTGGAATATTTATGTTACGATGCAAAAGGAAAATAATTATAACTGCTATAAGATAGAAAGGAAAAATCAGCAAAAATAATGTTGACTTTGAAAATTAACTAAACAGAATTGAGCTAGGAAAAAAAAACATCATAGTACAACAATTACAACCCTTAGCGAGACGCTGATAAAAAAAAAAAAAAAAGACTACAACACATAAAGCAGGGCTAAGCCGTAACTTTTTTCTTTTTTATCATGAACAGTTAATTTCTCCCCTTTTTAAATACACTTATTTTTGTCTCTTATGAGTCTTAAACTCTCAACCTTTATTTTAAACACTAACACCTTTACCACCACACCACAACGGGTGGTGGGGCGGGGCTAAGCCTTAGTTTGATTGGTTGTTTTCGGCTTTTGTAGACTCGTGGTACCTTTAATCATTTATTTTGCCGGCTAAAAGCTAACTGCCTTAGCAGGCAGCTCTTTTTTGTCATTTGTGAACTCTATTTTTAGAATATTTAAAAATCAATGTCTATATTATAAAAAGTTAGTCTAACATGTATATTTAGGATTTTCCCGTATAGAAAGATACCATGCATATATAACATATAGGTGATAATAAATTGAAGCCAAATTATTATACATAGCATTACTAAATTAGTAAATTAATTACCTAATGAGCTCTTTCTGCAAAGCCCCACCATTCTTAGTCCTTCGGTGAGAAGTAGCTCCAAAACCAGTAGTAACACCATAACTATCAGTCCCTTTATTCATACTCTCCATAACCCAATCGCTACTCGCCTTTACCCCGGCCCTAGCCGACTCAGACAGCTCCACTTTCACCACAGAACTATCAGCAGCAGCCGCGATCCCCGCAACCTGAGACACAGTCAAAGTCTCACCACCTAGCTTAACCAAAGGCTTCCTGAACTCAGCCACCATTCTCTTCACCTCATCAAGGTGGCTCCCGGTCAACGCCTCGGCCGCCACACCCCAGTTCAATGGATCATTGCTCTTAATGCAAAACTCAGTTGCATGCCCGTTTGCCATTTCAAATAATTACTCTTGTTAGAGAATGTGTGAGTTGTCGTTCAGATAAAAAAATTACACACGTGGGAAATGACCCTTGTAGGTGTGTATGTGTGAATATGTAGGTGTTGTAGGTATATATAGGTTAATGAGAGAGGGATTGAATGGTTGTGAAGTGTGTTGGGTGGAGGGTAGTTGAGGGTTGTGGTTTATATAGAGGGAATGTGGTGTGTAAAGGGAGGTGTAACTTGTAAGTAGGTAAGAACCAAGTGGTGGTGGGTTGGGTGAGGATTAATCAACACCCTTGATTACATGTGGGTTATACATCAATGGTTGAGATTGTAAACATGGAGTTGGGGACCACAATGAAAGCTAAGAAAAGTAGTTGGGTTTGGCCTGCTATTCAATGGCTGCAAATATAAAAAAGAGTGGGAGTTGGTGTGTGTTTTATATTCTAACTTTTTGATATTAAGATAATGGGCTGTGATATAAAGTAGATGTTACAAAAGCTTTTGGTAAGACTTTTGTATTATAATGGATTCAAACATATAAAAACACTAGATAAATGGTAGGGATGAAAAAAACATAAACCATCAAAGGGTTGCATGCGAAATTAAAGGCTTTTGAATTAATAATGTAGTAACAACGGATTTGATTCGTTGTAGGGGAACTTCACATGTGGTTGAAGGTTGGGATGCCTCAATTCAAAGTAATACAAAATAAAACTAAATAACTAATGTCTATAGTTCGTAGAATACAAACCAAATATGATCTAGTTTGGGTTTTAAGAGTACTCGATCAGATTGTTATTGGCTTGCGTTTGATCCAACAAATGGTGTCAAATGTTGCAACATAGATGTCTTGGTTCAAAACCCCACCCATACTTGAAGTTTGGATAGATTAGTACCCATGATAAAGAAGCGTTCGGTTAGCCTCATCGCGGAGTTAGGTTTTGTGACCGAACTCTTATATGTTTCAAAGGAGACTTTAATGTAATGTTTATGCCAAATAAAGAATAAATATTTGCATCCTTGAGAGAAGTATTTAAGGGACAAGGATTAGTGAGTGTTTCGGTATAGTTTTTTATGTGTTGTAGCACTTAGAGGCGTCTCACCACATGACATGTTTTGTGAGATGGTCAGTTCGGTCAATGGTATGCTTCGCTAGATAATATCTATAATATCTTTTCTCGTACCAATAATCCACAGGACTCTAGTGTGTTGGGAGTATATATATTGCTTATTATTACAAAGTTTTTAACTTTTGAAATATGTGATGTAGCTCTAGACCAACATTAGTCTAACTCCTACTTCTCAAAGCTCATTAGGCACAACCTAGGACTTTGGAACTATATATTGTCTTTAATTACCTTGTAGGTTCTGACCTCCGTGGTCCGGGCAGGAGTTATCGAACGAATCGTGTCTCTAACTCTATAGTACGTTGAAATTATGTCGTATATTAAGATATCAAGATAATTCAAGATCAGTAATATGAAAATATATATATATATATATATATATATATATATATATATATATATATATATACAACTTTTAGTATTGTTGTTATGTGAGATGTAAAATCGATTTGTTTATGATATTTGTATATTGTATGGTAAGGCAAAGGGGTATGGAATAGATGGATAGATGGTGAGTTTTCTAGTCAAAGTCAATAGTTCACACCAATGATAGCTGCCATCACATAACGACTACATTTGCTTATGAATTTCCTAGTGACTTCAATTCATTTATGCGTTGAAAAGTCTCATTCTACTATTTAAACTAAACAGTTGCAATTCTAGTTTAAAAATTCCATTTTGGACATCTATAATTAAATTGTTACTAGTTAGAAAATTAAGTCGTGGTAGTCGTGTGTCGGGTCACACTATAGATTCCATGTTTTGAACGGTTTTATCTTGGATTGTGTGGTCATATGTATTGGTTGTTGTAATGAACATAATCATTTTTTATTGAATATTTGTTGCCTGTTACGAAAATTTGAAAATAAAAACTGAAATCACTAACAGGCGATTTAATATTTTTAATAATCAATCGATTAGAATGATGGATATAGGGTGCCAATTTCTGACACAACCTGAACATGGCACAGAAGAATACAAGTTTTGGGTCGGTAACACGACCAATTTTATGTAATATGTCAACCTGAACACGACTTGTTTAAAAAGTGGGTTGACCTCCTGAAACACGACCCGTGAACACAATATGAATTTAAATTGGTTCGACATGAGACAAATAAATATATTAGTGGGTTGGGGTTAAAGATTTCAACCCGTCAACCTGACCAGGGGCGGACCTAGTGTATAACTAGGTGTTGCGTCCGTTGCTACTCAACTTCGCGCGCGTAGTGGAAAATTAGTGGAAAATTTGTTTTTTTATGAAATTTGGAAAACGTTGCTACTAAAATGAGAAAAATAAAAAACGTTACTACTAAAATTCATTTCTAGATCCTTCACTGAACCCGACACAATTTAATCTACCAATCCAAAACCCATCATCCGAGCAGCATGAAACCACATGAAATGCAATAGAAAGGTGCAAAAAGGTCTCAAGTCTTTTCCACATTATTGCCATGCAATTCTTGGTTATATTCCATTACATTTCTTTTCGTTACTAATTAAAAATAAACAGATAGATAAATAAATAAAATTGCTGGTTGCTTCAAAATGTCATTAAGTTATATGCTAATTAAATATGTAGCTATATGTTAGCGAACATGAAGAATAAATTGGATGAAAATCTATTTTGAGATTTTTCATGTGGTTTTGAGATTAATTAGATGAAGTTCTTAAACTTAAATAACAACTAGTAAGAAATGAAGCGACGGCAGTCGAGTGTTGGGTCACACTTCTGTGTTTTGATCGGTTTTAACAAGATTTTGTGGTCAACTGTATTGGACTATTGGTTGTTGTAGTATGAACATAATATATGATTTTCTATGGAATATTTGTTGCCTGTTGAGAAAATAAAAAGAAAAATGAAGTAATTTAACACGTCATTTGATTTATATTTATTGATCGACCGTTATAATGATGAAATGCAATAGAAAGTTGCTAAAAGCAGTTAAGTCATTTCCACATTGTTGCCATGCAATTCATGGTTATATTCCATTACATTTCCTTTCGTTACTAAAAAGGAGAAATAAAATAGAAAAGGATGCTTCATAATTCATATATTGACTTACCGTAAGACTTCAAAAAGTCATTGACTTAAGTTTATGCCAATTAAATATGTAGCTATATGTAAGCAACCATGATGAATAAATGGGATGAAAGTCTATTTTGAGATTAATCAGCTGAAGTTCTTAAATCCTGATTAAAATAATTACCTGCTTTTAGTATTGCTTGTAGTATATATGTTTTTCAGAACGGCTGGTTGTAGTATATGTATGTGTGTTATTTACATTAGTTTATATTTTTTTGGTATGATATTTCACGTGTTGTTATTGAATTATTGTATATAATATTATGGTTACAGCTCATTTTATGTGTGAGAATTGAGGAACGTGTGGATCCGTAAAGCAAGACCGCATTATTGGGATCTTCTGAATTAAAAATCATTTTTATTTGGAATTAGGTGGCATTCAATATTAGGGGAGTGGTGCTACCGATTTTTCACCGGTATTTCACCAACTTCATGGTAACAATGAATTGGTAGAGGTAGTACTTACGAAGCTTGAATTTTAAAATTGTGTGGGCCGAAAGTCACGAAACCTAAATTTACGCAATATTAAATTAAATTGGTAGGGGCTGAACTCCATATATACAAAATTTTCGGATAAAAAAGGAAAAATTTACACTTTCGAACTGCACCTTAAAAACATGCGTTTTCAACCACACACCGGTAACCTTCGTCGCATGCCACCACCTACAACACCGACCCACGCACACTGACTAGCTCTGTCTGCTAGTTTATGTCTCCGTTCAACATCCATCTTTTTTTTTTCATTTTAGAAATTCTTGTTTAAAGAAGCAATTGATGAAGAATATGGAAAATAAAAAAAAACACTCCACCCGCATATATAATTATACACTACGTACTGGAACCCTTTTGAGTAATTTCAATATCTTTTCGAATTCGAAGCAAAACATGAACCGATGGACCATACATCGACAAGAACTATGTTAAAAGCCTTAAAATGAACACAACTTTCGCTCTGAGGCATAGTATTCCTGCCCACCAATATCATTTTTCTACCCTTTACGCTTGTTTAATATCAAATCGATGTCCATATCTGTTAATAATGATTCATATCCCGTCAATGCCACTGTCACAACTCATCTTTTAGTGGTAGCACAAAATGCATTGGGTGGAAAATGGAAGAGGGAGAGAGAGAGAGAGAGGGAAAGAAAGTTGGGGTCTGGAAGAAAAATTACGGAAGAAGGTGTGTGAGGGTAAAATGGACATTTCACCAATATACTAATTTTGGACTAACGTCCGTATGGACGACGGAGTCAATTGATCAAAGTTGGGAACATTAGGGACTCAGATGAGAAATCCATATGAGCAGGGACTTAAGCTGCATTCCGCTCAAAACCATAGGGACTCAAATGATAGTTTAATCTTTAATCTTAGAACTCTGAATTCACAAAATTAGTTATCAAAATCTCACCTAGGCGCCGATTACTCAACGAGTAATCCTCGAGTACTCTTGGCCTAGGCCGAGTACTTGGCGAGTCATTTCCAAGTACTCCCCAACTACGGTCGAGTACTCACAACTCCACACTCAACGAATTGGCACCGTTTAGCAACTTTTACAACTTTGTTCTGTAATACCATACATGCTTGTAACTATAGGTCTACCTTGCCCCCTTTTTTATTTTTTTGGGTCTACTTTGGGCCACAATCTCATATCATTGAAGCTCAAATGTTTTTAGATTTTGTGTGTGTGTGTGTTAAATTGTAAATTTAACGTAAGACATGTAAATTAGACAAGTTATCAAAATATTAATAAAATAACATTGGCTGATTAACTTTTCACATGCCCTAATTTTTGTTCCACCAATACAAAACATGATAGGTGACTTCTTTCGGATAATCATACGAGGTTATTGGTTTTTACGGGGTTCTGGATCCACGTTTTAATCAGGTAGAATCGAGCACACCCAGGTTGAACTCGTTTTAAATCATAAGGTATATACCTGGTTGGGAAAACCCAGCCTTTTTAATGATGCCTAATAGGTCACACTCTAGCATAACTTATGTCTAATGAACCAAAAGATTGTCACTTGACACTTGTCATGTTTTTTGTGGGGGACAAGTCAGCATTAATGAAAAAAATGAACTTAATCAATGTTTATTTTGATAAATTTATTGATCTCGTCCATTTATGTGATTTTCATGCCTACCTAAGTGGTTTTGACGAAATGGATAAAAGTAGTATATATGGTTCTTGAATCAGCTGTTTTGGTGCTTTTTGGAAGTACAGAAACGATATCATTACCAGTGGAAAAACAGGCAAAATTGGGCAGCATAAAGCATGAAATAGAACTCTTGTTTTCTAGGTATTAGAAGTTGGTCAAGTGGATTGCTCTATGTTGGGCTGATTGATGTGAGTTTTAACCTTGGATGTATTGGTGTTTTCAATTGTATAGGTTCGTTTTGGTTGTATACTTTCGCTGGTTAACTTGTTGTTAACCGCTTATGGTGGTAATAAAATGAATTTTGTTGGCCGTTAAAAAAATGTGATTTTCACAATTTACTTAGAGTAAAGATCAAATAATAATATGCGCTAAACTTACTAACCATGAGAAATGAAGGGTTTTTTTTTTCGCATCTACTTAAACATGCTTTCTAGATGAATAATATAAAAAAATTAAAAAATAAAACTTTTTTAGCATAATTATGTCATTAGAGTAATTACGTAATTACTCTACAAGAGAAATTACGTAATTACTCTACACTATTTTTTTTAAGATTTCAATACTAAATGAGTTTTATTTCAATACTAAAATACATGTTTAATAAGTTTGAAAAAAAAAACTTCAAAGAAAAAAAAATCGAGTGAATAGCCAAAATCGTCCCTGAGGTTTTCTCATTTTTGCTAGATCCATCCAAAAAAGTTTTTTTTCTTAACTGAGCCACTAACGTTTCCCAATTATTGCTAGATCCATCCAAATCAATAACATGGTTAAAAACTAACGAAAATAAGGGGGTAGTTTGGTCCTTTTTTTATTTATTAGTTTTGATATATTTTCCTTGTGTTTATTTACCTATCAAGAACCCACCTTCAACATTCTTCCTCCCACAATAAGTTGCAGCTTAACAGTTAGCTGATTAACCAGTTGCAAAGCTTTTAATAGTTTTATTAAACAACTGATTTTTTTTTGGTAAAAGCCTTCATTCGGTAGAACTGATTTTTTTTCTCTTTTTAGAGCCCCTAATAATTTTGCAGCCCGCTAACGTCCATTCTGTTTTAGCAGACTAAATCCACAGGTCTACAGCCCATTAGCATCAAGAAGCCTATCAACACTTACTTCGTAGCCCATATGATATAGTCATAGAGATACAATCATTAATACACATGCTGCTTAGTAATTTAGTTGATATGTTTATTATAACACCATTTGACCCATTAACATCTTATGATGCGAGGATGAATGTCGAAGGTGGGTTCTTGGTAGGTAAATAAACACAAGGAAAATATATCAAAACTAATAAATAAGGAAAAAGACCAAACTACCCTCTTATTTTCGTTAGTTTTTAACCATGTTATTGATTTGGATGGATCTAGCAATAATTAGGAAACGTCAGTCACTCAGTTGAGAAAAAAAAACATTTTTGGATGGATCTAGCAAAAATGAGAAAACCTCAATGACGATTTTGGCTATTCACTCAAAAAAATCTCTTATTCACTTTTCACGTTACCGGTTATTTATAGGATAAGACTATTTGTACAAGAAGCTTCCTCTACATAAATCATAAAAACAATTAATCTCCAATGTCCAAATTATTTGAATAGATACAAAATTATTTGAATAGATACAAAATGTATAAAGATCCCATGGGTAAGGCATAAACAACTTGAAACACAAACCAAAAGCAAAACACCCAAAACATTTACTGAAGCTGTAACAAGTTTATAATAAAAAAACAACATTTACGATATATATCATATAGCTGAAAGCCTGAAACATCATTTATGGTCGGGGGTATGAAGCTGGACTCCATGTGGCGGTGCAGGAGGCCCATAATATTGAGTTGGAATTGTGGCTTCTTTACGACCACGAGATTTTCCAAAAAGATAACACCCAATAGCAGCGATCAACAGTAGTAGTATCATAGGTAACGATATCACGATTATATACCCCATCACAACACCTTTAATTCAATTCCTTGTTCCACACCCCTATTAACAGGCCATCAATTATTAACTAATACAACAATTCTAAACTTTATGAATCGTTTAAAAAGATAGTAATTAAGTTTGATCAGGAAACTTGACATGTTCAATTCTAACGGATTCAATTAGGGAGATAAATTACAATCCTAAACGAGTATGTATCTGTATCTCAATAAACCATAGAAATCAAGCAATTGATTCACATAAAACATACCTTGGAATAATATTAGAAAATAATTAAGTCGTACCTTAAAAATACCGTAACTCAGAGATCGATCTAAAGAGAAGGTGGGTTGATGAAGGGAGAGTTGTGAAGAAAAGATGCTTGTGAACTGGAAGTGAGGTGTTTAAGCGGTTTCTTTTTCTTAAAATAATTAAGTCGTGTATCATAAGTACCCCCATTTTATGGTGGAATAAAATTGTCATTTCCTTTATTTCGTCTTTAGAGCATAGTGGGGGGCTTTATATATAAAGCCCCCCTTCCTGATTGGTCCATTTGGCTGCTGAGTCAGCATGGAGAGATAAGGTGGAAAAGGGGTGTAGTGGTGGGGCTTTATATATAAAGCCCCTTTTAATATTTTATTATATCTTTTAAAATAAAAAAATAAGAAAGAGAGAGAGAGTATGACGTGGCTGCATTTGATTGGAGGGGCAAAAATTGATCCGGCGTTATTGAGATAAAGCCCAACCCCATTTTTTCAAAATAACGCCCCCCCGTAGTGGTGTGGGTGGGCGCTATTTTTTTTTTTTTTGCCCACTTATGGCGCCCGAGTACACACACTCTTATTGTAAGCAATTTTTTTTTTTCATTAATAATTTACAAATCTAATAAGTTGATGCTAATTTTAAAAAGAATGCCAGGGAAAGTTACAAAGTAACTAATAAGTTAAAAAAAAATTAGTCATCGAAGTTGTGAGTGGTTTGTCACTTTGTCAAGTATTTACCTTTCCCCGTGTGTCAAACTTTCTTTATATAAATACATACACACACGGATATGAATTTCTAAAATGAATCCAACACGAGATTAGCAAGTTTAGGTCAGTTTCAGGTTAAACCTGTGAAGTCGGGTTCAGGTTAATTCACCACCGTTGCGAAATTCATACTCAATTTTTATGAATGCAATGAAGGGGCTTCACACTCCTTCCACCCCCCACCGTGCAGTACAACGTCCAAATAATCTTATTCTTTTAAATAAAAACTTACACCTGGTCAATACTTAAATTTGGAGGGTTAAAGGCTTTAAAGCCCTTTGTTTTTGTTTTCCGTAAACCAATGGGCCGGCCCTTAAAGTAGTGTTTTTTTCATTCGGTTCAATGAAGTCTCTCTCCGGTTCAAATAAACTGTTTTTGCTTAAGTTGTTTTTTAACCCCTTTGGCTAGAAACCCCCCCCCCCCCCCCCCCCCCCCCCCAAGTGAACCCCTACCCACACGCCGGTCACTTTCAAACCTATTGGGTATATTTTTTTCCGACGGATGGCAGGACTCGAACCTGGGAACCCTCCGAGCAAGAACCACACAAAGCACATAAACCCTCCCACCTCCAACCAATTGGACCGGACATCATTGGCTTTTTTTTTCTTCTGTTGTTAGGTATCCCTCTACAAAATGGAGAATCTCATCGATTTTGTTTGGCGATTGATATAAGTACAGTTTGTTCTATCTTTTCAGAGAATACCATATGCACATACGACTTAGTAGACAGCTAATAAATCACGGCTAAGATCACAAGGAGAGGTAAAGATTGCATAAATTTGTTTCCATTTCTGCTTATAAATCGTAAATGTATTATCCCATTGAATTCCTCCAATACCCGCATTAATAACATCAAAGCAAACACAATATTCGTGTCGCCGACGAAAAAAATTTACAGATCACATAGCGAAGACGACGTCTATGGAGATGATCTACCTCAAAAAGAGGAAGAATTGTCATCCTTTTCTTGCTCTTTTCCACTCCCGCGAATGTCAGCCAAAACTGGAGTCAAATCACAATCCGTAAGAGGCTGGCTTGTTTAATCCATCTGCAGGCTTATTCGACAGTCTGCGTTTGTAGCGCTTCAGGACGGATGCCAGGTTCTCTTTTCCTTTAGGGAACGCTACGTCACCAGCTGCAGTGCCTGTTCGGCCTTTTCTACAAGAGATTGCAATCTCCACATCCTTCACTATGTCCAACAAACTGGCTGCAGTCGTGCATTTTCCTTTGCTTTGTTTTGCTGGTGGTGGTAGACTGGTGGCGGATATAGGCGGAGACGCCCTTCGCTGCTGGTACGAACTAGGAAGTTGAAGACAGAAACACGGGTTCATTGCTGCTCGTGGTTTTGAGAATGCTAGCTCGATTATCCCCTAAAAACAAAAACACAACAATTACTCAACCAATATTAACCACAAAATAAATTATTTCTTGAATAATATATTACCTGAAGACGATTAAGAACATAAGTATATTTCCCCCAAAGCTCTGGCCGGCTTTCCATGAGCGAAAGCTCAAGAACCCGGTGTATGCACCACACGCCAAAGCTTGTTACCAGATCAGCCCTCCAAACACAGCCTTCCCCGCAATTAGGAATGGAGGTCACAAGATCGATTTTCATGCCCGGGTCACCTGCATGAGCCGACCCGTTCATCTCCTCGCTCTCGACTTCGTAAAGGAACCGCTCCCTAGCGGCTACACGGTCCACAAGGTCCTCATCAAGACCACTGTTCTGCTGAAACAACCAATCTGACCCTTCAAGCTTCAACAGCTTGACAATACAAAGTCTCAAAGATTTCAAAAGATTTGCTTCTAAATCAACAGCAGATCCTGTGTCCTGAGTGTTTATACTCAGCCTACTGTTATTGGTTTTTTCAGCAACACCATATTGTTCGAAAGGTTGTCTAGACCAAATGGACCATGTATCTGACCCTGAACTCAGCTGGTATGGGCTCACATAGCCCGAAGGAGTCCTGGATCCATACGACGGGCCTGGATACATAGACAGCTCATGCGTCTTCCGGCCAAGAGTTCCACCCCGATGAGGAAGCGAGAGCCCTGAAATATCAGGCATGCTGTAATATTTCTTCTCATTGGCAGTATTATGCGCAGTTTCAGCCGGTTGATTAAAGTAACTTCTTTCAGCTTGCATTGAACTGTTCCTGGACACCACAGGATCTGGAAAGCCCGGTGGCTTAGCGGGGCTGGTACCGTTTTGCAGAGATTTTGTCAAAGAATACGGACCACTGTAGTTGGCTGAACCAAGTGATGGTGATTTAGGAGCTAAGGGCTCTATTTGGTTCATATAAGACTTGATTTGATACCCGTGAATTGTAGCGGGCTGATCATCATAACCACTGGAAGCTTGTGGGATTCTTGGACCACCAGAAGATGACTGAAGTCGCAAGCTATGGTAGCGTTTCTCACCAGCGTCCATCGCATTGAGGTTTGACTGCTGCGCATATGCGTCTAGTAGTTGCATTTGGGTTGACAACAATGAAGACGGGCTACGGGCCTGCACACTCTGCGGCCTTGAAGAGTCAAAAGAACTTCTGTTGTCCACTTTTAATGCCTTCGGTTTCGGGTTCATGTTCACCTTCGAATCTATTCCTAGTAACTTATCAAGCTTTCTTGCTTTTGCTTCTTGTGTTGGTTCCCCATGGAAATCAAACAATTGTCCCCAAAACTCATCAAGAACAGCAGCTAACTGACGCCTTGCAGCACGCCCCAGTCCAGCCAACTTTGACCAACTACCCGTACCGCTCCCTACATCGTCATGCTTCAAACTCTTAAACGATGGTGGACCATCGGGTCTGACCAACTGGTTCATTTCCGGCACTGCTTTGACCAGTTCTTCAGGCTGCCAACCGTCTATCTTGTGGTCTTTCTCTTTCACAACCTGTGAATTCCCGTCGATCCGCAATGTCTTTTCAATCGACTCAGGTACTTCCTTCTTTAAATCTTCACCTGCTGAAACTGTTACAGGCGATTCCTCTAGTGGCGAAGAATTTACAGTTTCAGATGAATTTTCTTCAACGGTATTCAAATGAACCCCTTTATCTGATTCCACGATTTCCTCAGGAAAATCGAAACTTTGTGCGACTGATGTTACTTTCTTCTCTTTGGATTCTTCAATTCTATCATATTCTGCTAATGATTCTGGCACAACATCTGATCTCAAACTTGCAGATTTCAAAGGGGTTACAGCAAGCCAAAGAATCAGAAAGAATGAAATGCACGCAGTCACGAGAAGTATAGTATAAGGACTACCGCCAATGTTCCATCTGATGTTACTCGCCCAATCGCTGTTCCCAAACACCATTTCGATAACAAATATAACTGCTAGACTGAACATCCCAATAAACGTGATCAACACCAAAAGCTCAACAAAGCTTGAAACTTTATTCACTCCCATTACTGATCTTGATGTTGCAATCCGGAAAAGAGGGATAACAGAAGAAGGAAGCAAAAGGGCGATCATGATTTGAGTAAAGATTAGCAGTTGGTATGTACCCTCGGCACCAGAATGCCATGAACATAAGAGTGCAGGAATAATGGCGATTGATCTAATTGTGGAGTGGTGAAACCAGCCAGGGATGTTGATTTTGAAGAAATTTTGAAGGATGGGTTGACCACCGAATTTCCAGGTCAACGCAGTGGTATGGTTAGAAAGCAAGAGAATCAACATCAAAGCGAAGGGTCCGATCAGATTCCTATATACCTGCATAAAATCAAGAGTTTGAATGAGAGGCAGATTAGTTAAAAGGACATATTTGGAATGTAGATTTTGTTATAGCGTCAAACCTGATCCATTAAAGACAACGCATCTTGAAAAGTAAGTAAATCAACTCCAGTACTGTAGAAAACATTTGCAGCTGAGTTCATCAGAACATAATTTACAACAAAAATGCCACTGAAAACACCAGAAATGGCAAAAAGATGATCAAGACACAAGGCTTCCTTTGAAACCGGTCCTGGTCCCTGTGTTTGCTGAAAACAAAACACGAACTAATTAAATCATAAGAGTCAAGTAAAGAAGAACATGGGCAGATTCAATGATATCTGCAAGTATCATGTACCTGCACAAAAGACGAGTGAAGATAAAAATTATGAGGCATAATGCTTGCACCAAGAAGACTGATCAGTGCAAAAACACTTTCCCCGCTGAACGTTATTAGCATATCACCACCAACTGAGAGTGATGTATCTGGTTGACTCACTAGCACACCGAAGAGATAAGAAAGTAAAGCAAAGCTTGCTAAACACACACACATGAACTTTGCTTTACCAGTCTCCTATAATTACAAGTTAATTTGACACCATATTAGTTGTTATTTCGTATACAAAAATCAGGAAAATAAAATAACGAGCTTACCAACAAACCGGAGAAAAGAGGGAACAGAAAAACATCCAAAGAAGTTAACAAGACACAGGTGAACAAGCTCATGCCAAACATCAGGTGAAGCCCGTGTGCGATGCCCAAAATCTTTCACAATAGGCGCATTTATATGTCAACATGTAATCAAGAATAATGGCAGAATAATGAAAAGAAGCATAGGGTGGTACCATAGAAAGATCCAAAGCAATCATGGATAATTCGGCTTGTATCCCTAACAAGATACACGTGACCGGGTAGTACTCTGAACTGCATATCTACAGAATTAGAAAGAAAGATTACGACTTTATTAAGCCCATGATGCGAAATTTTGTATAGCGTAAATACATGATTAGCCCATGATCCCAAAAATGTTGACATCAAGAATTTGCAGGTACCTGGGCAAGATCTCTTCCAGTGACCACAGTGATACAAGCTGAAAGGTATTGACAGAGGACAGCAGCCAAACTAAAAACAAACATCAGTATCATAAGATCATAGCCAAAGCGGGCCCCACCTTCGATTGCTGCAACCCATTTTCCGGGATCAACATAGGTAATTGCAACGAAAAGTACTGGAATGACAGCATGTAACAACCGGTGTGACACGTTAATTGGGGATTTAGTGATTAGGGCCTCAGATTCCATTTCACAAACTTAAGTAACAAAAAAAAGATCGATTTTTTTAATGACCCGATGATCAATTAAAGGTTTTGAACCCAACAGAAGCTCATTCCCACGGGTTAAACGGATCAAGATTCACCAACGGCAGTATGAAGTAGAATATTTGATGTATCCAACAACACCTAATTTGGAACAAGGAAACTGAAGCATCTAAAATTCATAGCAGAAGGTGCTGTCCTGATTGTTTGTCACATGAAAAGAAAACTGTTGATGATGTGAGATTTTAACACTAGTTGTCACAATCCAAACCACTTTCTTAATGTTTTTGAACTATTTACATGTGCCCTTCACACGAGCATTATGTGATTTGCCTGATTCATCAAGATAGGCTTGGCCCTGCACTAATAGCCCTGAATTACAAAAAAAAAAAAAAAAAAAAAAAAAAAAAAACAGTTACAGATCAAACTAGAAAATCTTCACAAAATAAGATACAACTCGGTACTTGAAAAACATATTGTTAGAGACTGTTAATTTAAACAAGAAACAAAAATAATAAAAAAAATAATCATAAAAAAAAAAAAAGATTTCCAAGAAATCAGGCATTTGAAAATCATGGTGGAATAAACCTATAAATAAACCAGTCAAACAAAACCAAAACTAGATATCAGTATATTAAAGAATACAAATTATTTAAACATACTCATGATCTTGCATACCTCTTGTGAACTTATATACAAAAACTCACTACAACATTCTAATATCATAACTGAATCAATGAAGGCTATATACAGAACAAGATACCATAAAAGCATAAACCTTTAAAGGCAACCCAGATCTCCATCATCACCAAAAGCCCAAAAATCCCAACTTTAATGAATATTATAAAAACCCCACAAAACTAAAGGCTGGGATATGATTGGATTACATATATTGATGTATATATAATATCTATACAAGATAAGTCAAGCAAACTAACGTCATGAAGAAGAAGAAGAATAAAAGTCAAACAGTGAGTATTAAATACTGTACGTTTTAGATAGTGTTTAACTGTTGTTGTTATCATAAAACTGTCATCTTTCTTTGGTTTCTTGATGTTACCTTTTTTGGGTTTCGATGAAAGTCAAGAATATATCGTATGTTCAGAATATAACAGAGCAGATCAGATCAGATATGGGATTTAAGGATGTTAAGTAAGAGATGAAAAAGATGTTTAAGAGAGAGAGAGAAGAGGGTTATAGATATAGGTGCATGTATCTATATATAATTGAAGAAAGAAAGGAGGCAATGAGAAAGAGAAGTGGCGATGTATAGCTTCCACTTGCAACTTTAAAAAGATGTTTAGGACACGAGTATATCGATTTCAGCCAAATAAATACTTGTACTACTTTTATAATACTTTCTATAAAATTTCAAGATAGTATAATAATACTAATATAAGTTGTGGTTTTCATAACCAAATGAATAGTGTATTTTAATCCAACTAGTATGTAGCGTTCTACCTAGTTCAGGTTCACTGTCGTGAATTCTCAACACGGCTTAATTTATGAGTATAGGTTTTGACGTAAAAAAATTCGGATCAGTTATGTTGTACATGTTGTAAGCTGATTTGTGTCCCGATCCTTGCTTTAAGGACCGGTTAGGCGTTTTGTATGAAAGTTTATTTTCAAAAGTCTACATGGATCATTGACTATCTTATCTTTATCTTTAATCAATAATTCTACATGGATCAATATTGTGTATGTGTTTTCTAACAAAATCTCTATATATGATCAAACTGAAATTTAAAAGGCTTATCATTTTTAAAAGTCATGTGTCTTTAATTTTAAGTTATTGATTGATATGAACATTAAGACCATGTTTGGTGGTTCACACTCAAAAAAGAGCGTTTTTCGCCACATTATCACCAACTCAGTGTCACCTTTTCTAGCAAAAAAAAAACATGTACAATGGTCTCATGTTCCTTAATGTTCCTTCAATCATTACTCATATATATGTGTGTGTGTGTGTATGCGTGTGCACGCACGGACACACATTGATTTCCACACTTTTCTTCGCTTGATTCAAACCATGAACCACCCGACCATTAGCCCATTCACAAGAAGAGGGTGGTGTGCCAGCGTGAAATACCCCGTATTGGGTTTTACTGTTGGTGTTGATTGCTTTCAACTAAGGGTGTTCTTCGGGTAATTTTTTTGGGTTTTGGGTTGGATTGTTCGGGATTTTGGTTAAGAAAAAGTGATCCAATAACCCAACCATTTAAAGTTCGGGTTGGGGTTATTCGGGATTGGGTTAGTTCGGTTTTAGGGTTTAAACGTAGTATGAAAAATGTTTTTTTTCTTTTAAAAATATCATCAACATCATCGTGTTACGTAAAAGAATTGTCAGTATTTAAACATTATTTGAGACAAAATACAATAGTGTTTCAATGTCTCAAAACTTGATGTTTAAGATGCCAAAGAATCTAAACTTAAACGCACCTATTTAAAAAGACATTAAATATTCGGGTTTTTATTCGGATTTCAGGTTTTTTGGGTCGGGTTGTTCAGGTTTTTGTTAGGAGAAAGTGACCGATAACTTATCCATTTAAGGTTCGGGTTGGTTGGGTTTGAGTTATTCGGGTTCGGGTTTTTCGGGTTCGAGTTTTTCGGCTATTCTCTAACTTGGGTTTAAATGGCTTTGAATTCAAGTCAGGTTTCGAATAAAAATGAACAACCCTACTTTCAACCTTTGCTGTTACAAGCCTTTAATTATAAACAATCTCAAATATTCCAAATTAAATTTCAAGATATTATTTCTTATTTTGTTGTTTACTAGTAGGGAACCCGCACGTTGCGGTGGAGTCATCAATACAGGGCGAAAACGTAATTCAAACCTTAAAACGATAAAAAGAATAAATATGTAAGGTGTATGTTTGTGTGTGTGTAAGCACATGTGCTTCGTAGTGGGGTAATTTTTTTAAAAGGCTACAAGGAGACATGATAGCATTCTACGTTCTATATACCATATGCAATTTAACATACATGCCAGTAAACAAATCGGAAGTAGCAGTTTGACTCATTAGTAACTATTATTATACTAATAGTCCTACTAAATATGTTTGTGACAACTCGGGTAATTCTCTCTCTTGGTTTCTATCTTTTGTCTGTTTCTTTTGTTCATACTCTTGGTACTTGTATAATTTTCGGGACGAAAATTCTTTTAACGTGGGGATGATGTGACACCCGGCAAATTCAGGTTAACAACGTCGTCTAGATTAAAGTCTACCTTAGCGAGTCACGCGTATTCTGTACTTAACTGGGTTAGTTGAGTCGGGTTATGGTTCGGGAACTGTTATGTGAGTCTAGGGAATCATTAGATGTTGGCCTAGAGGATCGTTAGATGTCAGTCCTTAACCAAGTGTACAAGGGGTGACGATTCGGAGAATCGTCAAAGCATAGGGAACATGCAAGTCTCGAGTCCCGAGAATTGGTGAACGAGTGTGAATGTGTTTATTTGCAAGTGTTATGTGTTTACAATCATTATGTGACTTGTCGGTATGTGAAAATGTGTTAACATATGTTAAAACGGGGTTTAACGCGCAAAATACTCGGAACAATACCCTATAGGCGATTAGGGTGAGCTAATCACCTATAGGGTGGCGAGTAGCTCACCCCAGGTGGCGAGTAGCTCACATCTGGGGGCGAGTAGCAGCTTCCTTTAGGCGATTAGGGGGCTAATCGCCTAAGGGGGTGGCGATTAGCAACCCTAATCGCCTGCAACTGAACCATAATCGCCTGCAACGTGGGTTACGACTAAAAACGACTATAAATACAATACTTGACCTCCTAAACATCATAATATCAACCCTAGTCGCCCCACAACTCGTCCCAACACCCACACAACCTCTGGAACACGATTTTGGATCAAACAACTTGATTTCAAGCCTAATTCATCAATCAATCATAATCTTAAGGTGTGGTTTTCATCCATGCAATCTTTACTAATGTTTTTATTGAATCCCTAATGGTCCAGACCTGTTCATAAACACTTGTGTCTTCTGAAAATCGTTGATAATCGTTATTATATGATTTCTAGAGATTATGCATGTTGTATGTGTATGTTTTAATTAAAAGATAGGATTTTTGAGATTCAAAAAGGGTTGTTAACATGATATTAGGGTAGTTACTGATTTATGATGATGGTATGATGTGGAAATCTGATTGATTGTTCATTAGGTTATGTTTATGCATGTTAATGTGATGATTACATGATACTTGTGTTATGTTTTAGAAACATGGTTGCATCCAGGACTGCTAGAACAAGGTTAAACGAAGTATTTTGGTTTAAACATGTTTAGGATACTTGTTTGATTGATATTGGAGGTTTCCACACGTTCTAGGTTTGATTTGGAGTGTTAAACGCGCGAAAAACCGGAACAGACCTACAGGTAGCGATTAGCAGGGCTAATCGCCTAAGGGATAGGCGATTAGCAGGCTAATCGCCTACCTCTTAGGTGATTAGCATGCTAATCGCCTAACATGACCTATTTTTGCATGCTGCATGACCCTAATCGCCTAATAAGTTCTTAAATGCATGTCACATGACCCTAATCGCCTACAAACTCAAAAATTAGCATACCACATGACCCTAATCGCCTAATGTATAGGCGATTAGCATTCCTAATTGCCTGTTGACCAACGTAATTGCTAGTTGACTTTTCCTAATCGCCTGTACTGCTGCAGTAAGTGTATTTTAGCATTCCGAGGCCCGTTTTGACACCTAGGAACATGCTAGGAACCCCGTAACATGTCTAATAACTCGGTAACATGTGTTCGGGTCAATAATGTGTTAATTGAACTATGTGCTAGAACTTGTTGGACTTTAACGTATGTTAAGTGTGACTGCATGATTATGTGTTTGTGAATACTAGTGTAACACGGGGAGTCTCGGGTCACCAATGGGATGTCGAGTCTTGTACGTTTGGTCATGTTAACAGTAAACGTGTTGTCAAACAAACTTGGTTATGGTCTGGACATCTAGGGACTAACTAACCTACGGGTTATTAGTCTAAGTACTTGTAACTGTCATATGTTAGGTCGCCGCTTTACGGGGCTTGCATAGCTTGTTGACTTATTCTGTTATCTGAAGTAACGCAACCTAAGGTGAGTTTACGGCCCCACTTTACTTGGTTTTCACTTTTTGGGGGAGAAAACATGTGTTAAACAACTATTTGGTAACAACTGTCATACTATGGGTTTTCAAACGGATTACTATACGATCTTTGGAAGTCCCGGGGGGAAACCATGAATGTGCTGGTTTGCACAACGGGGAAATGTGAATAGCGCTATTGGGAGTGACCAACCCCACCCGTCGGCTTGGAGGGCCGGGCGGGTGCATATTGTCTCAAACAGGAACAGGTTTACTATTCGGGCACAACAACTGGTATGCGAGTTAGTAATGGTTTTCCAATCGTAGTAGTAATGGAACATGCGCCTAGCTAGCGTACTTGGTTACAATTGTTATAGTATGGACAGGGTGAACTTGGAACTTTGATTATAAACCTGTAAACTCACCAGCATTTTTGTGCTGACGTAAACTCTTACATGTTTTCTCAGGTCGGTAAGGTAGCGCAATGGAACCAGGGCGCACGCGTCTGCACGGCGTCTAGTTAGGGTCGCATGGTCTTTGAACATTGAACATTTGGTTTTACTTTGGTTATGTAACGATATTTAGCTTCCGCTGATGTTTGGGATTTTTAAACTATGTTTTTGAAATTCATTTAGTATTGTTTATTGTGATCATTGACTTGGATCCTGGTTTGTCATGCGCCTCGCGGTAAAACTCCGCAAGTGGATTTTGAGGGTGTGACAATGTTGAAAGTGCCAAATGTGTAGAGATTGTCGAGGGAAGAAATCATAGGGACCTTTATAAGATCCACATTAAGAGGAGGTTGGAACTGTTCATATGTAATCAACCTGCAAAGAAGCATACCCATAAGTTTTTCCACGTAATAAAAGCAATGCAATACAACTGCTAATTAAGTGCACCGTAAATTTCTATCAGTGGCATCAGAAATTGAAAATGGAAGTTAGGCTAGTTGAAAATATTTCACATAAGACATCCCAACATGAGAACTTTATAGATGTGCACAAATAGGTTTTTTTCTAGGAATTGAACCGATTTCAGTTCGGTTCGGGCCTGGTTTCAGTAAGAAAGTTTTGAAAGATCTAGGGACTACACCTCCACAGATGCTATCAAAAATGGTTTTTTTTTTTTCACTCGCCACTGCCACTTTGGAGTAGCCTAATCTGTAACAAAGCATCAGACCAAAAAGGGGAGCTATGGCTTCTGCAAATGTGTTGGTACCTGGGCCATAAAAGGTAGAAAAAGCAACCAAGCGGAGCCCTTATAGTCCCTAATAATTAGGGCTGGCAAATAGTGTCTTAGCAGGTTTAACATGTCTCTGACGACGCGAACAACAAAAGTTCTAAACATGAATACGACTTGTTTAACTACTTTATATCTCATGTTTATAACACAGTTATACGTTTTATGTACCAAAAAAGAGAAATGAGGGATTTTTGCCTCTTAATTCTGATTATTTAAAAAAAAGTAAAAAATGGCATAGTGTATTTTTCAGTTAACAGGTCTAATCGTGTCTTATACATGTTACCCATTGCCAAGCCTACTAATAATGCCACCACTTGCTGCCATGCCATTCCTTGAAGAACCATCTGTGTTCAACTTCAAAATACCAAAAGGAGGAGGAGCCCATTTGATCCATTTTCCTTTAGGAATATTAGGGGAGACCATAAGGATATGCATTACTTGGAAACAAAGAGCATCATGAAAACCAGAAGAATGAGTGTGATAATCAAGCTGCAATAAATCCTTTTGAAAGATCAGTTTCGGAGTCCGGTTTCAGTTTTGTTTAGTTTGGTTTGGGTTCGTGAACCAATTCATGCGAACACTATTTTTTTTAAAAAAGGCATCACAATTTTTTTTACATAAAGTTCGACTTTTATTGATGCTAACAATCTTTTTAACGTGTATAGGTATATATTTGTATGTGTAGAAACATTTTTGTGTAATTTTGTTACATATAAATTCTTTATATAAAATTGTAATTTTTTTAATAAAATGTGGAAATTACTTAATTTTGTTTCATACCCTTCTCAAATGTTTTATAATATAATACAATAGATTATAGATATAGATTAATGGTAATTGTAGGTTATGATAAAAGAATGTGTACAAGTAGGTTTTGCATGAAGGGTAGAAAGGGAAAAAATTACATGACATTTGAGTTTTAAGCATGAGACTTTTCCTATGCCATCTTAAAATGTATGTAAAATTACATGTGTAGACATCTTTCCTCCCTTATAATGTAGTATAGATATAGATGTATGAAGTATCTGGTGGTTCTTTTTTCAATTTTCCGTAAGTTTGCAAGCACTTCCTCATGCAGTGGAGAATTTTAAAAAATGATGTTATTTTTTAATTGATAGCTAAACAAGAAATCTGTTAAAATGTTGTAATGGACTTGTAATTCAATTACTGGGTTTGTGATGTTGGGCTTGATGTTGTATCGGGACCATTTGAGGTATCTTAGCCCATTGGCCTTTGGCCTGGGTCAAATGTTTGAGCTGGTTCATGAACCAGGTCATTGTAACTTTGTTAGTTGGGTTTTGTGTTTGTTTGACACAGATCGCTGAGCTGGCTGTTTTGTATACGTTGGATTAAATTGATCGTGGCCGTTGGATGAGCATCTGTGTGGAAGGTTCGAGGTCCAGTATATAAAGAATAGTGACGAATTTATTATTCATTCGTTCACTTTTCTCTTGTATTTTTCTCTCTGGTTTACAGTCTTCGTCTTCGTTTTAGGGTTGCGTTTACTTTTGTAAGTCTGAGTCTTATTTCTTTGTATTGTTCATAATCTTATGATCTGCCGATCTTGTTAATCAGCAGATCCATGTGTATTGTACTTTGTTATTGATCTCAGTAATTGTTGAGGTCTCTTTGGGTATTTGGGGGGCACTGTTTTGGTTTGGGTTAATAAGAGCTTTGTCACCGTTTTGTCGCCTACATCTTGTGTTGATTTGTTGCGAGTTTGTGTTGACTCTATTATTGTTGTTGTCTTCTATATCAAACCCTAAAATTCTACAAAATCACAGAAAATTCTAGACAATGGATTGAATGATTGGTTTAAGCTTACTATTCTTCAGCCTCAACTACATGTTGGTTTGTATTGATTGTAGTCTTTTCTATGGATTGTTATGGCGGTACATTATTGTCATATGTATTGGTTCGTCCAATGTACCAAGTGACAATCTATTATATAAAGTGAGTTATTATTTGTTATAAAAACTAGTTGAAAAATACCTTTCTCATTAATTTTGAATACAACGAGCTAAGATACACGGTTGAAACCAAGTATAGGAATCTTATATAAATTTGACAGCGATATTTAAAGTGGTGTGTTTGAACGAAACATGAAACTAAGAAATGCTTAAAGGTTGTCTTACATAGGTGATGAAATAATAAAAGTACCAGGGGTCAATAAGCCTCATTTGAATTGGATTGGGAGGCAGCCCTACGGCCTCCCATGAGCTCCACTTTATGTAATTTGTTTAAGGTGAATTTGATATCGATATTTAAACTGGTGTGTTTGAAACAAAACGTGAAACTAAGAAATGCGTAAAGGTTGTCATATATAGGTGTATTCCTTTGATAATATTCATTCAAGAAAACCACTTTTAAGGTGGTGAACAATAAAAGAACTAAGGGACAATAGGTCTCAGTTCAACGGGAATGGGAGGAGGTAGCCCTATGACATTCCAATGTGGAGGTCATGGATTCGAGCTCCACTTGGTGTAATTTCTTTAAGGTGACCAGAGATTTTACCACAATCACAATGGGCCTTAAAATCGTAGACAGGTTGGATCATCAGTGTTATCTAAGTTTATAAGGTGTGGATGGTCTTTCGCTAATAGTTTATCATAGTGGCTGGGTTTAAAGTATTTATTGGCCGTTAAAGAACCACGGTGTTTGTAATATCTTGGGTTTTACTCCCACTCATGAGATAAAAAGAAAGTAGTCGTTAAATTTGTTTAATTGAATTGTGTTAATAAGGTAGTCTCAACCTGATATTTATCAATTTATGTCATATATACTTCTCATATTATCATCATATGTTTGTACAAACGATAGCATGTTGTTTTTACAAAATAAAGAGATTATCTTTATTAAAAACAATGGAAGTTATAAATTTTATTTTATCCACCATTTGTAAAAAAAAACAATATAATTTTTAAGTCACTTGTTTGATTACTGGCAGTTCTTTTACATGGGATAAAGTAACATTTTATTTTATATATTCTTCTATATATTAAAGTAGGAACACATTAATAGTGCACAAATACTAAAATGAGCCGGCGAATCAATGGACGCCAAGTGGCATCTATAGTTTTTCTTTCGATTTTTGTTTTTGAATATTTAAGACTTTAACAAACATTTTCTTTCTCTGTATATTAATTGAAGGACACTATTTTTAATATATATTGGCCATTAACTTTTACGTTAACTTCATTTTCTGCTACTAACTTTTAGGTTAACTTTATTTTCTTTCAATTTGACAACCAAACTTTTACCTTTTACGATTTAAAACTTTGGCCATTAACTTTTAGCTTATCTTTATTTTCTTATACTTTGACCATCAAACTTTTAGCTTTTAGGATTTGAAACTTTGACCACCAAACTTTTAGCTTTTAGGATTTCAAACTTAGACCACATAACTTTTGCCACTAACTTTCTTACTAACTTATGTACTTTATTTTCTTCCAATTTGACCACCAAACTTTGACCGCCAAACTTTTAACTTTTAGGATTTCAAACTTTTACCACCAAACTTTTAGCTTTTAGGCTTTCAAACTTTGACCACCCAACTTTGGCCATTAACTTTCTTACTAACTTATGTATTTTCTTTTGTTCCAATTTGACCACCAAACTTTTAGCTTTTAGGATTTTAAACTTTGACCACCAAACTTTTAGCTTTTAGCTGCGAATATTTTTTTGAAGCCCACGCAACAATAACAGTCACTTAATATTACCTTTTATGTCCACGAAACCGTCCACAATTACGCGAAAGAAAGCGGAAAAATTGTTGCCCATAGTGCTACTAAACACTTATACACAACAAACGTGCCCCACCGCTTTGCGGCGGGTTAAGAAAAACCCTAGTTGTTTTGTAAAAGTATGTTAATACTTAATAGCAATAAAGAGTCTAGAATACTATTTTATTAAATACAAAAAGCACAAAAAAGGTATATAGTCTTGTGGTATAAACCTTTTAACAAAAGGTAAATATCTTTGATAACTACACACAATTTTAACCAAAAGGGTCCCTTTCATAATGGTAATAAAACTATTCACAAGGCACAACCAACAATATATGATTAATCCTGTTACGAACAAAATGGTAATCAAAGGGAGAGCTAAAGATTAGAGAAGAAACACAAGAGAGGAGAGGGGTAACCCAAATCAATAGCTAGTATTATTCATCAAGATTACATGTATTTATACACAATACACATATTATCAACTACCTAACTATTAGACAATTACATTCTAATCCCTATACTATTTGATACCTAACATTACTCCCCCCTTAAAAGATTTTTGTCCTCAAAAATCAGAAAAAGGAAAACAATACTAAGGAGCTAAGGCATAATTGGAAAAAAAAAATGCTAATCAAAATAAGGAAAACAATTCTAGAATCAATACTCCACTTATCCTTCCCACATTTTGCTTCTTGTGATCTGAACCTTTGCAAAGTGTTACTAATAGGAACATCACACATCAGTACTTGAATAGTGCACCATCAAACTCAACCAATGCCTTTTTTAGTGGAGTCAATTGTCATCTTGTCTGTTCTACCCCTAGTGCAACCAAAGTCCATGTTTATGATATTAATCCACCTTTTTCTACTTCCATATAAGATTTTCCAGTCCCATAAACCAACAGCTCTGTACCTTCTCTTTTTGCTGACCCAGTACTGTATACAACTTCTAAAAAAGACCATAATGCCCCTATACCAGCTGTTTTTGTATACTGTATTTGACACCATCAGCAAACACTTTAAAGCTTCCCAAGATTGAAAAACCAACCAGCAGGTCTTATGTAAACAATAATCAGGCTGCAACATAATAGAATCACCCTTGTAGTTCAAATCAACAAACCATCTTCCAGCAGCATTAACCTTCTGAATCCAGCAAACCCCCAAATAAACAACCCGAGATAAAAGCATGAATGCTCCATAATGCAAGGCAAGATCAAGACTTCCTACATACTCACATACAACTAATTCGGTTAATTCAGTAAGAATCTGCAAGCGACCCGTTAACAAATCGCATGTGTAGTAGCCATGCATAGTCTCAACAGATAACATCAATTTATCTTTCCATCTGTGCCATAAGTATTCTCTAGCCAACACTATATAATGGTGAACACGAAAACCAACAAGAATTCCCAAAAAAAAATTGAAAGACCCGTGTTGGATGCTTATGTTGGACAGTTCCATACTACTTTTAACACACCCAAAAAATATTCTAAATTCACTCACTAAGGTTTCATCGTTGCAAGATGCCCAAGCTATGGAAACTTGAACATCATGTTTATAGGAACAATGTTGAACCACTCCCAAATTCTCACTCGAACAATACAACCAACCCGGTTTCCACTCGAATCGTTTAACATCAACAACCGGTTCCTTCTCAATTTCCTTAACATCCTCCGATTTTTTCTTAATTTCCTTATCATCAACATCATTATCATCTATAACATTCACACACATTCCATTTAAATTTCCTTTAATGCTTTCTTCTGGATTAATAACAATCCCAATCTTTATACCCTTAATTCCAAAACTTTCACCAACTTGATCCTGATTGTTTTTATTATCTTTTTCATTTCCTTTGCACCCTTTACCATCCAATGATTCTGGATCATTCCTTACATCAGATGAAACCTTATCAGTCCCACTATTAACAACTTCTTCTTGAATTTCTAATTCATCACTACCAACAACTTCTTGAATCCTACTTTCACTATTAAAACTTTCAGGCATTTCAGCAATCTTATTGTCATTTCCCTTTTCTTCCAAAACATCATTTCCATTTTCTTCCAAAACAACCTTATCAACTACCTCCTCTACAATTATCTCTTGAGTGACTTCACAAGTTTCTAGAATCTCATTCCTATTCTCAAATTCATCAATCTGAGTTTCATGATTACTAAGAATCTGGTCACCTGCTTTTTTCCTATTTTTATAATATTCGCAATTGGCCAGAAAATTGACATGGTTCTTTGCTTTTTCATAAGCCTCCTCAAGCGTTTTTGGTCTCAACAACTTAACCCACCATTTAATTTCTGAATTCAGGCCCTCCACAAACAGACTTGTGGCGTAATCCTCACTTAGAATCACTTTTGTAAGAAGAAAATCGAATGTCTTACAATAATCTTGAAATGCACCTGTTTGTTGAAGGTTCTTGATATCTTCCATGGATGATGCAACATTTAGAATGAATTTTTCTTGATTCTTGGTGTTGAACAAGCTAGGGCTACGTTTTCCCCAAGTTGTTGAACCCATCCATTCATCAAAGCTTCTATATCCACTATACAACTCCCAATTAGTCGGTGGTACTGAATAATCGGGTGTATACCCACAACAATGGCCTCTGCCATTGAATTTAATTGCACCGCAAGAACACCGAATCTGTCCACAAACATGAACTCGGTTTTCTGTAACAGTACGGGTACTAGGCCCAAAATTTTTCATGACTAAGAATTAGAATGACGAAGAAATAATAAATATTAATGTTAAAATATAAGAATAATTAATATACGCGAATACTAGTTACGAACTTGAACTCGAATAATTGTATATGTATACGAAAATACGTTACGAGACCGGACCGACACTCGATAACGAACCCACCCAACATAACTTGGTGAGTCACTAGGGAGGACACTTGTCCTCCCCATCTTGTGACAACACACTCTTTTATACCATCAAATTGGTAGATGGTTTTCTAAAACCATCCACCCTTCTATTAGTATAAAACCCAACCCCTCCATCCCTTATTATCTGATGAAACTTCATACACACACTCACTTTGCAAAACATCTGAAGAGAACCGATTGGGAAGAAGAACTCATGGAGGAGCTATGGCAGCGCCGCCACCTCTGCCACCACATACCTACACCACCACCCACGTGTACCTGTATAATCTGAACACAAACCCACACCCACACCCATTCTCCGATCGAAGCAGAGAGAGCTCGGGACAGAGGAGAAAGAGACGTGAGAGAGGAAGAGAGTCGGCAGAGAGAGAGAGCGTCAGAAAGAGAGAAACATAGGAGAGAGGGAGAAAGAGACGGAGAGAGGGAAGATAGGAGGAAGACGGTGACTGTCGGAGATAGTGACGGCGGCGGCGGCGGCTCGATGAGAGTTCCGACCTAATCAGTAAGTTAGATAATAGTTTTATCTTCTTCTTTTCTGAATAAGGGTTAGCTAAATCAAGGTTTGGGTTAATTGGTTGTAGAAGGTTGAGATGGTGTTGATAAGTAGCGATGATGGCTTAGGATGGTCTTATGGTGTTGGTTATTCGGTGGATAACAGCAGACGGTGATGGTTGTAAGCTGATGATGGTTGACAGGGTCGATGGTGATGGTGATGGCTGGTGGTGGGTTAAGATGGTGACAATGACGGAAGGAGGTGGTGGTTTAAAGATCCGACAAACCCAGCAAGTATATAAATCCTTTCTGTCTTTGCTTGTGGGAGATTGTTGGGGAAAAATAAGATTATAGACGATGGTTGGTAGTAGTAGCGATGGTAGTTGTTGTTGGGGTTAGGGAAGGAGTTGGATAGATTATGTGGTGGAAGGTTATATTGGGTAGATTTGGGTAATGGGCATTGAGGATTGAATGGTGGTAACTAGGCAACATGTGCAGAGAGGTTCGGGTTGAGGGGTGTGGGGCTCGGTCAACCAATGGTCAACAGCAGTTGACTCGGTCAACAAAAGTCAATGGACAGGAGGTCCGGTCAAACTAAGGATCCGAGAGGTATAGACATAAGGACTCGAACCATTCAAAATTATAATGTTAAGTATTGTACATACGGACACGTGTGGAGACTTGACTAATAATAAACAACTCGACTAAAGTGCATAGTTTATATTTGTATATAAGTATATATGAATCACTAATCAAAGATGTGTACATTGGAATAATAGGATACGGATAGGATGAACAAGACATTGGACCATAACACGGACAATATGGACATCGGACATAAGCTATAATATATATGTACTTGATGATGGAAATTTGAGACCTTGGAACATACGACATAAGACAACTAGGACAATTAATCCTTGATGCAAGAATAACGTAGGAACTAAAGATCAATAGTTGCGTATATATGCATATGACGTAAGACATTAAACTCGACATAGGGATTTCGGATTAAGGATTATACCTTATAGTAATGGAAGAATAGAACCATAATTTGATAACTAGAATAAACTCGCATAATAAGCAAAAGGTTCTAGTCATCCACACGTGTAACCGTGGTGTTCGGTTACACGCGCTAACACTTGTAATAAATGATAGATTTGATGCATAACGGATAGACAGATCAGAGGCGCTGGAATACTATATTAGCTATGCGATCGTGTGATACGCTGCCAAGGTGAGTCCCGTGTACCACTCCCCTTTTTCTGTTTTACTGCTTTGGGGTGAATGCATGCTTGCGTGTGTTTTATAAAATGGTTGTGATGTGACAAGATACTTGGCTGCTAGATATACCTGACACTCATTAACTCAGAGGTGAGCCGACTTAATATATGGGTAGTACTACTTGGGGAAACCCCCACGCAAAGTGGACCCGGGACGTAAGGGCCCGGGAAACCCTCCACGACGGTTATGGAACCATTGCGGCATGTATTATGCTTTGTAGATCTATAATAGCAGTAGATAGATCTAGTGTTAGGGTTGAGGTGTTGCTTGTACATCACGTGTGTTAAACTGTGTAAACTTGTTTATGAAATGATAAACTGTTTTTGGATCCACTTGATTACTTACACGGACTCACCAGTATGATTACTGACCCGACTCTTTTTAAGCATGTGTTCAGGTACTGCATTCGGATGATTATGGGAGCATACGGATTATGTTCGTTTGATTAGCTAGTAGCGAATTAGAGATTGGATCGACTAAGGATTACATTGCTTCGACGACCGCCGCGTCTCGTCCCTGCATAGTTACTAGTCTATTTATTTTAGTTGTGTATTTACATTTTTGGATTAGAAATTGTATAAACAAATAAATATTTGTTACCGTTGCTTCCGTTGTGCAAGTCTGTTACCAAACTGTCGTAACGTCCAGCCCCCTCCTGGTCGGGTTGTTACATTTTCCCATATTAAACCCCCACAAGAACACAAGAAAACCATTCTGATTTGTTATAAAAATCGGTGGAGACAGTTAAAACCCTAATTCTTGGATCTTATAATGAATTCAAGGAATTGAACAGAATTAAATCAGATTTGTTTGTAAAAAAAAAGGACAAACTTACACGAATTAGTAAAGAACACATGAGGGACGAATGTGATTGACAACAGAAGGAATTAAAATGAACGAAAAGAATGAACTGGATTTGGGAGAACAGAACAAAAATGAAGGAATAGAAACAAAGAAGATGAGTGGACCAGGATTGAAAATGAAAAAGAATGTTGTCAGAATCCAAGATGGGTTTTATTATTTTTATTATTATTAATGTGTATTATGGTGGTAGTGGTGTGGTTTGTTACGGTGGTGTAAAGTGGTGATGGCAGTTAGTGATGGTGATGATTGGCGGATAGATGGTGGTCGGAGGTCGAAAGGTTCGACGGCTCTGATACCACTTGTTACGAACAAAATGGTAATCAAAGGGAGAGCTAAAGATTAGAGAAGAAACACAAGAGAGGAGAGGGGTAACCCAAATCAATAGCTAGTATTATTCATCAAGATTACATGTATTTATACACAATACACATATTATCAACTACCTAACTATTAGACAATTACATTCTAATCCCTATACTATTTGATATCTTTTTCGTGGATGCCAAAATCCTTTTTCTCCTGTTTCAGTCAAATTTGAATCCCATGAATTTAAACAAATTACAAAAATATATGAGCCGCCCCTCCTTTTCTATCGTTCTTGTTTGTATTTGTATTTGTATTTATATAAATTTCAAGGTTTCTTAAAAGCGACATAACAATATAAAAATATTATTATTTAACATCTCAAATTATAACAATTCCAATCCCTAATGGTAGTAGGGGGACGGGGCGCCACTAGATTTGGTCACGGGTATCCCACTACCAACACGGTAACAC
Organism: Ambrosia artemisiifolia; assembly: GCA_032199755.1. Taxonomy (NCBI): domain Eukaryota; kingdom Viridiplantae; phylum Streptophyta; class Magnoliopsida; order Asterales; family Asteraceae; genus Ambrosia; species Ambrosia artemisiifolia. The sequence goes on from CM063517.1 coordinate 6,962,400, forward strand.
CGCCGTCACCGGTGCTGGTAGTGGTCTATGGACCAAATCCGTTAGATATCTTACGGATTAAATACCGTGTATTTATTAATTTTGATTTAATATAATAATATTTTTTTTATTTAAACCGTGTTCTTTATTGTTTAAACTGTGTATTTATAGTATATTTATGGTCTCGTTTAAATTTGATTAAAGCATAAAAATAAATTAAAACTTAATTAAATAAAAAACATAAAGAAGAATTTAAAACAGAAATTCATTAAGATTAAAAATAAAATTAAAATACATTAAAACAAATAAAAAACTTAAAGTTGGCGCAACAGTTGTCATGCCTCAACGGCTCAACATGGTCGAAATTGTTTTTGTATCAAGCCACATAGTCCACATGCGTGAACTCAATAGCCAACTCCGGGTCGATGCTCGGATGCTCCCTCAATGTGCGGTCGTGGAGGGTGGTCCACCGATCACACTTATTGTTAAGATCGGTCCACTTTCGCTAGAGGCTCTTGATGCTCCGGTTGATGCCATATAAGGAGAACACGTACCTTAAATGGACCTTGTAGCCACTGCAACATGATTTCATATTCGCTAAAATCGAAATACAAACATAAAAAAGAAAATGCAAATGCAAACATACAATTAAAAACAAATCAAAAGTGAAACGATAAGAGTAGCCACATTTGTGAGTCTCACACACTACCAAGTAGTTAGAAGATCCACAATGCAAAGGTTGGTTTGGAATTTCAAACCGTCACATCACCATGTCACAAATATACTTTTCCTACAACCATAAACCGTTTCAAACGTCTGCCTCACACCCCACTTATAAATAAAAACCGATAAAATATGGTATATGTGTATTTGGCCCCCCAACAAGTACAATTCCAAACCGTCCGTTACACCAAACCAAACCTTTCCGAACCACCTCCTCCAATGACTATCTCTTATATAATGACATCTCTCATGACCCTCAAAACCAGCTACAATTTTTTCTCTCTTTACTCATAAGCCCGTTTAAGAGTGATTTTCGCAAATCGACTGGCTCTACTCCAACATGTTTTCTCCCTCTCATAAAAACCATCTAAAAACACCATGTTGGGGAAAATCTGATAATAAAACAAATCACAATGGGCAAATTCATATATTCGCCAATAAACTCATTAGGTTGTGAAGGGATATGGTCCTAAATCCTCGTACGAACGAGGTTTTGGGACCCTAACCCACAAAGCAGCCTTAACGTCTCAAAAATCTGCGGAGCAACTGATGCGCCTGAATAATCAGTTGCGCAAGCTCCCAATTGTGCAGAAGAACGTTACCACCACAAAGGAATCTTTGCACGAAGACATACCCTTGGGACAAACAAGCAACATCGTGTGCAAGTACAGTTATGTACAGAAAATCCATGCTCAAGAATATCCGGCCAGAGCCTGGGCGCATGCTCAGCCAATCAGAAAATGACACCTATCAGGGTTGGACCAACCACCTTGACAGGTCCAGCGAGGTGAAAACTTCCATGCTAGGAACCTTGCCGTCTACAGTACCGTCAGAGTACTTTACACACACACGTCGCCATGTAGTTCGTCAGATGCCTCCCATGGTCAACACCATTCTACCTGTCAAGAAAGTACAAATTGGAGGCCACTCCCGTTGCGTTGCGTCACGTGGCCACGAAAAAGGCGGTACACTCCTTTCCTGTCAGCATTAATTACCACGTTCTAAAGTAGTAATATATTGGGCCAGAAGTGGAGACACCCTTTAACCTGGGTCTATATTAGGTTAAGGGTTAGTGATGTTTGGCCCATACATGCCCTACATATAGAGGGTTACGCCTTTTCATATGGCATGTCATGTTACACTAAGTAAGCCAACACCATTTTTGTACCTGTACATTTGAGCTATCTTTAGCATCATAACAATCGCCTCCCTTCGTAGGACCACCGTTCCTTTTCTTGTAAGTTGGTTCGAGTTCACAAGTATGAGTAAAGGATTATACCATGTAACAACCACGAGCGACAACCCTAATTACATTTCTCCAGATATTTATACACGTTGTTTCTTCAGGTTGGATGTAGGAAAAGGGGAAAAACATTTCCCAAAAGAGAATTGATCTATGGTCCATCTCAGTTGCGCCGTCACCCGTTATTTTAATGTAATTTCAACAAATGAAATTTTCTAATTGAACAAAAAAAAAATCATAAGAATTTAAAGTAAGAAAGACTTTTCTACATATTTTCTCAAATCATACCTTAATAGTGTAGCTTATGCACCAAAAAAATGTGTTTTGAGAAATAAAAAAGCTATAATTTTACAAGTTTAGGGGGCGGGGCGTAACCAGAAATTGGTCACGGGTACTTCACTACCAGACACCGCCGCCACCCCTGCTGGTAGTGGTCCCGTGGACCAAATTCGGGTTCCAGTAACATGCTGGTTCACGGATGTGTCACAAACTTTCACACAATTTTATTATTTTTTATTCATTTACTCCAATAATCAAAACAATTATTTTTATTCCTTTACTCCAATAATTAAAACAAAAAAAATAAAATAAAAACGGTAAGCAGCAAAAACCAGAGTCACGCGGATCCGGGTTTTTCGAGCTGCATTCGTGTCCGCAGATGCGGGCCGCGTTGGTTCAAGAATTTTTCCCGAACCATAACCCATTTTTTGCACCCCCCTGCGCGCGCGGATAGGTGCCAGAGTATAATGTAACGCAAAGAATTTAATCTCTTCTATTTGGTTTCACCTTATAAACTCATTCATTTTCCATCTCCCCACCAATGTGGGACAAACCAAACAAAACTCATTCATTTTCTACTCTTTTTTCTTTTTATTTTTTTACTAAAACTAACGAGAGACTTTTAGTCTCTTTATTATTATTATTATTATTATTATTATTATTATTATTATGTGTGAAAATAATAGATAGTTGGGTAAAATATCAGTGAAGTGCTGCCTATAAAAAAGTGTTTCATTAAAGGAAATCAGTGAAATGATGTGGTAGTGCATGATTGGTAGAAATCAGTGAAATAAAAACATAATCAGTTAAGGGCCCCTTGAGGCCTTAGAGTAAGACATATGAATTCCCCCAACATTGTTGGTTTAGGTGTAAGGGTTATGGGTGTGGAGACACCAAATCCTATGTCTTACCTTCTCTCTCTTCTGTTCCCATCCCAAACACCAACCCCACCCATATATCCGTCTTTCATGTCTCTCCAGGGACATAAGAGACGACCAATCATGATTTAATATTATTATTTTTGTTTACTTTTATTATTATTATTGCATTTAATATTATCTCATTTCTTCACACCCCACTCATGTCCAAATTAAACAAGAGAACATGAACCATGTCCTAGGTGGCATCCTAGGTGACAATGAGACATGACATTTTTTATGTCTCCACATCCACTAGCCTAATAGTGATGGTATTAGGGCTGCCGAAAGTTTGCAAAAGAGATTTTGGAGTAGTCATCAAAAAATTCATTGCAAGATTGTTTCTAGAAATTAAATTTCTATTTTGATATATAAATTTATAATAACAATAACATCGTAAGGAACTAAGGTTTTTATTTTATTTTTATAATATGTTAAATTTACGTGTATACTTATAAAATAACAAATAGAATCACTTACGTCCCTAAAATGACATCCTAATGATGCAAGGTGTATGTATGATGTATTTATTAGTGTTCTGAAACCCAGATTGGGCTGGGAAGTGGGACGTAAGCCGGTACGAGTCAGGATATTGGACCGAGTGTCTACTGAACCGGGAGTTGAACCGGCGAACTGGTGATCAGACCGGGAAACCAACCGGCTGAACTGGAGTTCTAAGTGACTTGACCGGATTGTGTTATATTTGATATTTCTTCATATTTACGACACCATTCAGTTCTTAAATTCATTCAGACCTACCGAACCAATGGAACGGTAAGAAGACCAGCTTAACATTCAGTCAATTTCAAAACATTGTAAAAGAAAATATACGTAATAATTCAGACCCGTTAGACCAGTGAAGGGGGCAAGAAGATAGGTTCGGGCTGTTAACAAAAACATCACTTACGAGTTCTAATAGTAAAAAAAAAAATTATGCTGTTAAGACCATAAGGTATGGAGGAGGCCCATCATCCATGCCTTGCCTCCACCTCAGCTGCCACGTCAGCGTGGGGTAGGAGCATCCATGAGATGATGGTCCAAGGGGTGTGGAGAGAGGCCCATCATCATTTATTGTTTTTCTTTTTTTTTTGATTTTTGATTAAATAATATTATTAATAAAATAAAAAGTAAAGATGTATTTAAATAAAAAACAAACATTTAAATTAAAAAAAAAGTACTACTACAAATTAAAACGTCCAACACTAAAAAAAAAACGTACACTACAAATTAAAAAAAAACCAAACACTTAAATAAAACGTCCAACACTAAAAATAAAAAACTACAAATTATATTTTTTTGCAATACTCTCCTTCATCTTGAGCAACACGGGGCGATCTTCTTCGGGATAGTCGTTGATGTTCGTTGTCATTATTCGCCATTCCTCTATTTGGCGATCTTCATTCTTTTGGCGAACGCTTTCCTCCACCCTCTTTTGCTTTAAGCGAAGTTTTTCTTCGACTTCGCGTTCCTTCAACGGGTTATAAAACTTGATGAACTTCCCGATTGTATTATTCATTTTCCTTCACTTAGAACTTATCGCCTCTTGTTTGCGATAAACACCTTGCTCCATCAAGTCGTGAAACTTCTTTCCCACTTCAAGGTACAAACTGTCTCCCGTTTGATTAGTACCTACGTTTTTAAATAAAACGTATATTAGAGAAAAAAAATGTAACAACTATAGTATAGAAAAAAAAATAAATGTAACAACTTCGAATAGAAAAAAAAAAAATTAAACGTAACACCTATCGTATAGAAAAAAAAATTAAACGTAACAACTATTGTATAGAAAAAAAAAATTAAACGTAACAACTATCGTATAGAAAAAAAAAATTAAACGTAACAACTATTGTATAGTAATAAAAAAATAAAATGTAACACATATCGTTAATTTTTTTTTTACCTATGATGGGATCTTTCGAAGTAGCCAAATAAGCTTTCGCTAAAGCTTCTTCTTCTATTTTCATCCAAGGGGTTTTTTTAAACGACCCTTCTTCTTTATCTTGACCTTGTTTTTTTTTCCCCTTCCCCTTCGAACGTTCCACTTGTGTTTCGGGCACCTCCTCCACCTCATCTTCTTCTTCGTCTTCGGGTTCAAAAATGGGTTGTCGTTGTCGTTGTGGTTGTTGTGACGTTTGTGTTTGGAGAGATGGGTGGAATGGCGGAGTTTGTAAAAGTTGGGTAAAAGATTGAGGGTTATGGTGCATTTGCATTTGACTAAATTGGTTAAAGGTAGTGGGGCTTTGGTGCATTTGGGAATATTGGGAGAAAGGGTTGGGACTTTGTTGGAAACCCGAAAACGTAGCCCAAGTTGGATCAATTGGCATCGTGTAACCCGGTGTCGTGAACGGGTTTGGAGTCGGGTTGTTTTTATTATGTTGCGGTGTTTGATTCGGGTTTGGGTTGTTTTGGTAGGGATCCATTGCAATTTATAAAAATTAAATAGAAGATAGAAGTATTTTATAAAAAAGAGAGGAGGATTGTGAGAAAATGGGGAGTATTTTAGAGGGTTTTATAGGATTTAAATTAGTTTTTTTTTTTTTTTTTTTTTAACAAACGGTCGAATTCAGTGGGCCCCCCCTAATCAAACGTCTCTTTCCAACGGTCATATTGGGTCGGCATCAACGGCAGGATAATGCCGCCCATGCCGTTCCTCATGCTTGCCGGGCCAGGGGGCGGTGTAGCGAGGTGCGGCATAGGCTTGCCCTCCCTATGCCGCCCCCCACACCCACTGGTCTAAGTTTTGATACTTTTATAATTTTAAAGAGAGGTATTTATGATATCTAGACCATTGCACGTGGGGGCCGGTGAGAAAAAGGCAAAATGTTTACTTGGTGAAAAGGGAAAGTTCCTATTGGATAGCAAGAACGACGTCGTTTGTGGGATGGCAATGAAACCAACCATCAGCCAATCACATGCTTTTCCCTTTTGTTTTCTTTTCGATGATACGCTCTCATCCGTACAATTTGGACGCATACATCACATTTTTGGCTCGCACAGAAAATCCATCAAAGAAATTCTTTTCTTTTTTTTTTACATTATAATGTAAAAGATTTACATTACGCTAATATTATAAAATTTACATTACACGCTAATATACTAGTATTACGCTTTTTAATATGTATTATAATATGATATAGATGAGAAACGTGTATTATTAAAATGATTTACTTATAATATTTAGAACAATAAATATAGTGAATAACGTTACATACATGTCACACGAGTGAAAATAAACATATAGCTAGAGGTGTACAAAAGCGTTTTTGGCTAAACTGATCCGGTTTCAAACAAGAACTGTGTATTTTAGATGATGTCCAAACCGGTTCAGTTAGGAACCGTTACGACTTAAATATTTAAACCCATAGGAACCGATTAGGGTAGGTTACGAAACCAGTTCAGACCCAAACCAATTTTCAAACTGGTTTATGTTTTAATTAAACCGTTTTATTGGATTTGTTACTCCGTCATCTACCAACCAAAGATTACGCGCTTAATGAAGTGATTCAAGAATATTATTAAAATCAATCGAGAACGTGACGTTTTTTATCATTTTTTTTTTCTAGTAGAGTTTTTTTTAGTGTTCTAGTTAAAACAAAACACGCCCTACATATTTATACTACTTAGGGGAGCCAAAAGCACCGAACACCGGCCATATAGTCGTTGGTGGCTTCTAATGGTGTAACTGTAAAAACCGTCAGGGTCATGAACTGATTCAGGCTAAATCAGAACTTAACTAAAAAAAAGCTGCTCATAAACCGGAGGGTCAAGTTGGACCCAAACCGGTTTGGTCCAAGCTGGGTTTTTCCAGAGGTCGCACCCCGGTTAGTTATCGAGTTGGGGGGCCCAAATCTGTTTTTAACATGTTTACATAACTTGGCAATTCAGATGGATTTACATGAGAATGGAATGTGGACCCTTTTATCCATTTAAAGTGAATCTCATTTTTGATGGAACAGTCTAGTGAGGGGGTGGAGACCACAAATAGACCATACACCGATATGGATATTTGAGTGGTTATTTATTTATTTTGTTTAAATTTGACGAACATCACATAAACTCATGAAATATATCTATTATTAGAACTATAAAAAGGATATTACTATGAATAAATATTTTATGATGACATTTAATAATATCATGTGGCATTATTTTGAATTTTACATTAATTAATAATATTAAGTGAATCTGATATTAAATCACAGTTACATTATTGTTTTTATTAATATTTTTTAAAAGTGTATAATATACACTATCATATTATTAACAGCATTTTTTTTTGGAAAGATTTCATAATATCAACACATGGCATCTTGATTTTATATTTTATGTGAACTTAAAAAATAATAATTTCATGGTTTTAAACCATTCACAAAATTTATCTAACATATATCTAACAACAAAAATATGCGGTTTTTTTATGCAAAAAAGGCATCAATTCCTTTTGTTATTAGTAACTAGGGGTATATATCGACGCGCGTTGCGCGTTTTACAATTGAGATTTAGATGATGTGTTGATCAATCAATGAATTATACAATCGAGATTCCATTTTGGTTGTAAACGTTAAAAAAATAAAGAAAACTACACATAAGGTAACACATGAAATTTGTAACGAAATGACATAATATTATGTTATTTATATTAATAGTATATAATATAATATAAGCCAATGATCTCCAGCCCAGTTGGTTTGAGGTGGGAAGGTTTACCTCCTTGGAGGGTTCCTGCCCGGGTTTGGTCTCAGATTCGATTCCCACGCATCAGCGAAAAAATAACCGCTTGGGTTTGAAAGGAGAAACCCGTGTGTTGCTATAGGTTCGAACATGGGCAGTGGTCGCTTTGCAACACAAGATTTACAGCTGAAACACTACTCTTCAAAATAATATAATATAAGGTAACACAAGAAATTTGTAACGAAATTACATAATATTATGTTATTTATACTAATAGTATATAATAAATTTTTTGAATAAAATAATATATATAAATATAATAATAGTATAGTTACTATTCAAACTCTAAGGTATGTTATTATATTTATAATTTATAGTATTTTCTACTCTTCTCATGGATGTTGGGGCGCAGCTTCATAGGGCGAGGATGGGCGCCCGACCTCCCGAAATTTTCGCTTAAAAGTTTCGATTATATAGTATCCGTATAGATTTTTTTGGTATATACGGTTTCGACTCCCCCCCCCCCCGCTAACAGGTGACTTCCGACCTTTCAAAATTTCCATTCAAGCTTCGTCACTGCATGAATGCTACCTTATCGTTTGATCTCATCCTAATAAGTTAAATAACTAAATTTGACACGTCAAAAAAAAGTTGGTAACTCAAATGCAAATTTGTTTTTCTTTTTTTGAACGACTAATTTCCTTCCCCATTTTTACATTCTTTTTATTACACATTTTTTTTGCCTCTTATGAGGTTTGAACTCCTAAACTTCCCTTTACAACTCCAACACCTTTACTACCACACCACAAGGGGTGGGGCGCAAATTTGTTTTTCAACTACTAACGGGGTGTTTGGGATTTGATTATTCAAAGCAGATTATACGTTTTGTAAAAGTAAGGGTGTAGCTACTTATAGACTATTGCGTTTTATTAGCCTAAAAAACTGATTATCTGCGTTTTCAAAACGCAATAATCTAAAAATCAGATTCAAAACGCAATCCCTAACACCCTCTAAGTACGGGAGATGTCAGAGACGACTTTTTCCGAAAAACATGAAAACTCATATGCTAGCTAAATAATAATATAATAGTATTCATGTAACATGTTTAATGATTTAGCTAGTATAAATATACAATAATAGATTAATCAAACTATAACATGTAATGTTAAATGTACTTTTTCTTTAATGCAGGAAAAAATATATAGATAAAAGTATTTAAAAATAATATATGGAGATCTTGAGGATATTATTCTTTTTTTTGAACGGCCAACTAACACCCGTAGACCCAATGGCAAAGGCATCTAGAGCTCGATTCCGTAAAGGAGATCCGGCCCCCGGCCCCCTCCGGCGAGTGCGTTGCGAGTCCCCCCAAGCCTACGACCTGAGCAGGAACCGAACACGGGAAAACCCGACCCAAACACCCGCCCGAAGGCACGACGGTGCTGAGCCGGTAAAACCGGTTGGGATCTAGAATCGAACCCGTGTGCCTTGCGGCCCGATGGGTCTTCCGTCACTTCCCGTACCCCCAAATGCAGCCTGTGGGGATCGAACCCCCGTCTCCAAGGAAACAAAGGACCAACCACACCACTAGGCTACAAGTGGGGGATTTGAGGATATTATTCTCATACCAAGATTTTAATCGTGATAAACAAATAACTAACGTACATTGGAGAACATAAAAAATATGTTTAACAGTTACATATACCGTTATTTGTTTATTTTATTGCTTCATATTGTGGGTGCTTTTAAGATTTAGGGATAGATGCTGAATACATGAATTGAAACTTTGTCCAACGTTCATTCATAGCTCCTACTTAAACTATTTATTTATTAGGCTTTGTATTTTATAAACAAATCCAAGATAAATTATTTTGTAAGCAGAGCCGGTCCAATATATTTGGAGGCCCTAAGCGAATTAAAAGTCGGGACCCCTTTAAGTTACGTTTTATAAGCTCTTCTCCTTTACCAGGCCTACGAACCGACAAAAATAAACTAAAAACTTATAGTTGGTGCAAGGGAGGGTCAACCAGTCTTCACTAATAGTAATGCTCTCCTTAAAGTTTTTTTTTCCTTAGCTCATACTAAAAAACATGAAGCTAAATTTAATGGTGCCGATATCGTCCCGAGCTCATCCCTAGTTAAAACCTGCAATAATGAATTGAAAAATGAAAACTAGTTAAGATGCGTAGTTATGTAACAATATATATAGTGAAATCTATTCGATTTGATTAGTGACTTATTTTGTTCATAGAAATAGATATCCTGCTGGCCTTTAAATATGCATTTTAAGAGATGTTTCACGATCTGTACAATTTTTATTATCGTTTAGCTACGGATGTAAGATCTGAGGCAAGCAAAATTAGAGGCCCTAGCCGCTTGCCTAATTTTGTAAAGCATTAAGGCCGGCCCTGTTTGTAACTGGGGTATGTTTGGAAGTATGTAATATTTATTTGTCGGAATTGATTAATAAATCATTGTCATCTCTACCAAGCGTGGTGCACCATGCTCATTGTGTCAAATATTCAAAAGTGATTCCATTTCTCTTTAAATTGCAATTCAATATCATATCCAAGCAGGCCTCTTGTAGAAAAACCTCAAGGCTACTGAAACATTTCTTTTACAATATTCAAGATCTTATAACTACAGGGACGAATTTAGTTGTGTCATGTTAATTAATTTTTTTTAAGTCTTAGATTAAATTTTATACATAAAGGGTAAATTACATAAGGATGAAAGGATTCATCAATTGTGGCCCAGTGGTAGGAGGCCTTTGTTCTCATTCATGAGACATGAGTTCGATCCCCATAAGTCTCAATTTGATGGATATTAACCCCCACCCTTGTGGTGGGGTAGGTGTTGGGAAGTGATGGAGAGACACTTGATCCTTGTGTTCATGGGTTCGACTCCTGATCCCTCCAGGTTTTATCGGTTTACTACCGTCGTGCCTTCGGGCGGGTATGCGGGGCGGGTTTTCCCTGGATCAGGGGACGGGTGAGCCGAAGGGCTCTGTCCGTACGGACTAGAGGCCGTCTGGGGCCCCTTTCGGCCATTGGGGGCCGCGTACAGAGTACCCGGCAATACTTTAGTTGATCGTTCAAAAAAAAAAAACATAAGGATGAAAGGTAGGCGGGCAACAAGCTGCGCCACCACCTTTTCTGAATAGAAAATCTCAATCTGCTAAAAATAAACCCCTGCCCTTGGGGGTGGAAAAGTTGTTGTGCACTCGCTGAACCCGAGCCAAAAACGCACCGCCTCCGGTGCCAAGAAACCGAACGTGTAGAAGGCCAACGAAAACATGATGAATATCCTCACATGCTTTAGCGTGCTTTTTCACTTTCTTGGATTCAGCTCTCATGACCGCTTGCCCGGCCACAAACCCACTATCCCGAAGCCCAACTAGGGGGGACACCCCGGTAAGATCAACACACGCATGCTTCCCACCTTCCCAACCAAAAACTAAGACGTCTGCTGGGCGCAAGGTGGACCTCCCCTCCGCGGTCCGTGAGAAAATTAATCAAATATCTGTACCCCTCTTTTTGTAAAGTTGTATTTTTTATTGTTTTAAATATGCAGTTATGTATTAGCATAATTTATTATACTATATATATTATATTGATTTCCTAGATTATAATATTTGGGTTACTGTAAACAATTGTTTGGTTCATTGTATGTTGTGAATAAAAATAAAAAAAAAACATGTCCTCTGTTAAGTAGCTGACACCAACATTTGGTAGTTTCTTCCTTACTTCATGGAGATGGAGTTTGAGTAAAACCATGCATATGCATGTATGAGGTCAAATATTGGGAGGTTTGTTCAGTCATATTTATTAATGTTCGGTAAATCTGGTTTGAGTTGGTTTTGTACACATATTCTTTTTAACTATATATCATTAACTATTATACATTTTTAAATACAAATTTGTACTTGAAAACCTAATGCTTACGTATTAATTTGTTTCATTTTACATGACTTCTGAAGGTTTTCTCGGAATTTAGCTTTGGATAACTAACGGGTTCTTTACATGTCCAACTAAAATTTCAACCTGATAGAAGTTTATAAAGCGGCGCAACTAACACCAATACTCGATCAGTTAGAACGTGTGTAATAATCTCCAATTTGATTATTATAAACTATTGGAAGGCTTTTGGCAACTACAATGAACATCTTGATCCACCATTTGTCAATTAGTATTTCTGTCATTCTCAACATTTTGTTTCAATAGGCAACCACTATGAACACTCTTGATCCACGGTTTGTTGGCGAGGTCTCTAAAGATGAATAGTGCATTCACAATCAGAGTAACTTTTTTTTTTGTTATCTTTCTCAATCAAGGTAATATACTATGTAAAGAATTTCAGTTAGGGAAATATGTAGTAGCTTTTTTGGAAATTTAATTTCATTAACCAAACAAAACGCTACTAGCGTCTACAAAGAGGAGACCCTAGAGCGCCCGAAAAAACGAGGTTACATCAAGTCTAGAGAATATTTACACCAATCCGACCAACATTTGACTTTCAACTTCGATCTATGTCTAACCCAAAAGAAAGAAATCGACTTGACATGCTCTACGACTTCCACGGCTCTTCTACCCTTATTATTGAAAACTTTTGAGTTCCTATCGTTCCAAAGGCACCACATGGTAGTATAAAGGATACCCGACAGCAACTTCTTTTGATCCGCAGCCAAAGACGTGCTATCTGCAAACGAAATCAGATCGCAGACATAAAAAATGATCCAGTTCTGCAGCTTGCACCACGACCCAATCCGGAACCAAACTTCTGCAGCGAATATGCAACCTGTAAACAAATGCATCAACGTTTCGGCCACTGTATTGCAGAACGGACATGACATATCGTTCATCACTATCCCTCGTTTCTGTAATTGATCTTTGGTAGGCAACCGATTAAGACCAACACGCCATACCAGCAGCTTGCATTTGAGAGGAGTCCACAGCTTCCATTTGACGATTACTCGGTTTGTTATGTTCCTGCAGTCATCAAACAACTTTTTTATATTTCGAACCTCGAACGAACCGTTAGAATTGCCTCTCCATTCCCATCTATCTTTGTCGACACTCCATTGATAATCATAAATATCTTGCAGCAACGAAAATAAATCCGAAACCTCCTCAGCGCTACTGGGACTAGTACGCCAATCCCAATCCATATCTCTACCGCTGCTGGTGATGCGCACACGATCTGCCACCGAAGCCCACTTATTCCTTTCAATAATAAACAGGTTCGGGTATTTCTCTCGCAAAGGAATCGGTTGCAGCCAAACATCAGTCCAAAACTTCACATTAAGACCGTCCCCTACAACCCCAACAAACAAACGGTTGATCTGTCTACCATCTTGAAGCTTCTTATATCCCATTTTAACAATATTTCTCCAGCAACTACTAGCATTCTGCGTGCAAGGTAAAAACGTCCATTTTCTAGCGGAACCATTACAACCAATGACTACATTTTTCCACAAGCTCCGACCTTCTCGTTTAAACCTCCAAACCCATTTAAGTAAGAGAGCATCGTTAATGTGAACAAGCTTGTTTAACCCCAACCCCCCATACTTTTTTGGCCGAGTTATATCTTCCCAAGCAACCCAATGAATTTTATTTCCAACACTCGACCCCGCCCATAAGAATCTCCGCATGACCGCTTCTATTTGTTCTATCACTGCCACAGGAGCTTTATATAACGAAAAGTAATAAATCGGGAGATTTTCCAATACCGATTTAATGAGAACAAGTCTACCTCCCATAGATAAAGTCTTAGCTTTCCACGAACCAAGACGAGATTTAATTATATCCACAATCGGCGTCCAATTATTAACACGGTTCATGTTTGCCCCCACTTTAATCCCAAGGTAATCAAATGGAATCACACCCCTTTTACACCCCAACACCTCCAACATATCCTCAACTTCAAAGTCTTCCGTACCAACCCCAAATAAGTTAGACTTATTAAGATTAATACAAAGACCCGAGCATAAATAAAATACCCTAAAAATGCGAGCCAAAGTCTTCAAATTCTCGAGGGACCATTCACCAATAATTAACGCATCATCGGCATAAAAAAGATGAGATAAACTAACCTCATTCTCCGATAAATTTACACCTGAAAATTCCCCCATATCCTTCGCTTTATTCAACATCCAAGACAAGACCTCCATGACAATAACGAAAAGAAACGGAGAAAGCGGATCTCCTTGTCGGAGGCCTTTTTGACAATTAAAATCAAAGGTAGGTGAACCATTGACAAAAACTGAGGCCCGAGCGGAAGTAAGAATGCCTCTAATCCATAAACACCATTTATTTGGAAAGCCCATTTGTTCCAATATAGCTATGAAGAAATTCCAATTCACATTATCATAAGCCTTCTCGAAATCTATTTTTAATAAAAACACCTTCCGATTACGCTTTTTCAACCACTCTAGAACTTCATTTACCATCAATGGACCATCCAAGATAAACCGGTCTTTTAAAAACGCCGATTGAGTCTCCGAAATAACATCTCCCATTACCTTCTTAATACGATTAGCAAGAATTTTGGAAATAACTTTACTAACCATACCAACAAGCGTAATAGGACGATAATCTTTAAGATTAAGGGGAGATTTAACCTTTGGTATTAACGAAATAAAAGCCGAGTTGCACCCGAAAGACACTGAACCTGTCGAATGAAACTCCTCAAGAATCATCCTGAAATCCGGCGCCAACAACTCCCAAAAATACTTCACGAAACCAAAATTAAAACCGTTCGGTCCCGGAGCTTTATTAGAACCGCAATCAAAGACTGCGCGCTTGATTTCTTCAACAGAAAAATTCTTAACTAAATCCGCACAATCTTCACTTTTAACTTTGTTGATGTCGTGACAAACCAAAGACGGCCGAATGACAAGATCTTCACGAAAATGGTTCTTAAAAAACTTCAACACCTCTCTCTTCACTAACGCCGGTTTGGAGACCCATTCCCCATCTATAAACAAACCAGGAATACAATTCCTCGCCTTTCTTCCGTTAACAACCCCGTGGAAAAAAGCCGAGTTTTCGTCTCCCAAAGAGGCCCATTTAACCCGAGACTTTTGTTGAATATCCCGATCCCTCCTAAACTCGATATCTTCAATATTTTTTCTACATTCCGACCATATCCACAATTTAATATTTAGCTGACTAGGAGATCTAGCTGGATGGTGTGGAGCGTGTCTGAGTATGATCTAGCTATGATGGTGTGTAACGTATCTTGGCAACTAACTGGATTTTAATGACATTTCAAGTTGTGTGACACCTTACTAGAATTTATATTTATGCTAAAGTTAAATACAAAATAAACATATTTTTAATATTTTCTAATATGTTTCTGGTACATTTGTAAAACCTCATGCACACCTCCGCTTGCTTCTAGAACAATAAACACCCTCGTATCAATCATTGACGTTGACTCCTTGTTAGATATTTTAGTGTAATTAATTAGATTGACTTGTTGACCAAAGTGTTTAATAACATACATTAAAAGGCTAGGAGAATGTAAAGTGTATGCTTGTTCAAGTTTACCATTTTTCTAAGGTAGTGTCTTGTTCACATAATTGAATGGAATGAAATATGGATAGAATTCATTTCTTATATTGTTCATTTCAATAAAAGAAGGAATTGGAATTGAACAACATACGAAAAGAAATCTAGATTTCATTCCGTTCCGTGAAACTAAGACACTTACGTGATCATGTTAATCATCAACTCAAACTAACCATTGTTTGAATATTGATCCCTAAATATTAAAACAACAAAATAAAGCTCACGTTCTGTGCGTAGCCCAACTCATCTCGTGTTTGAAGGTGGGCTCAGAGCCCATTTTCTTTCTGTTTTTAACACATGTCATGTCTATGTATTCCATGTCTCAAGCATAATAGGAAACAATGAATACCCTACATTATATTAGCTAATGAAAGCAAAGTAGATGTTTTTAAGGAATGTGGGGCTAGCCCACTTGGTAGAGACATATGTCTCTTAGAGGGGAGATCCAAGGTTCAATCATTGGCAAGGGTGTTGTAATTAAAATTATTGGTGTAATGTAACATTTGCCGTTCAAAAAAAAAAAGATGTTTTTAAGGATTCATAATAATAATAGATTGTCATAAGAAACTCTACAAATTAAACAGAGAATGAAAAACTATATGATATAAGATGTCAACGCAACGAGTTTGTATATTTAACAAAGTTACTGAACGATAAAAAATGGAACACAACCTACTTCTATAGGTGAATGATAAATTCAAATATTTGAGTTAATAGTTGGAGCCTTTAATTACTTGTATTGATTGATATGTTTGGGATGTAGTTGTTATAGGTAATCTCCTTGGAAAAACTGTCAATCAGTCCAACACACTTCGATTTGAATGTAATTTCAATAATATAGCTACTTTGAGTGATCATCATGAAGTGATGAACCAACTTAGTGTGGTGCGTTGATTGAATGTTACAACGCTGAGCAAAACACCAATAAAACTGAAGCGAAACCAAATTAATCGATAAAACTGAACCAAAATAACTGTATAAAAACTGAATTATTTTTTGTTATGCCACCGGTTTGTATCTCTAAAAACCTAAAAAACAAAAATGAATTAAATAACCCAAAAATTTAGAAAAAAAAAACCAACTTTATAACTTGACAAAAACCAACTTTCTAAGTTGACAAAAATGATCCCACATACTTTCTGATGTATCTTTAACCGTAAACTTTTGACATGTAACCCATTTTACCCCCAAACTTTAGCTATAATGTCAAAGATAAGCCTCTAACTTTGTAAATGTCACTTTTACCTTCTCAAGTTTCTAAAATTTTGAGCTTCCCTTAAAACAAATTTCTCACGTTTATATTTTTGTAGAAGTCTCGGTATAAATTCGAGTTCGTCTACGCTTTCATGTAATATGGTTTGAAAACGAGTTTGGTCAATTATAAAATGTATTCTTTTATGTCCGGGTTGACATTAATCTTGTTTGGAAACAAATCAGGTCAAATGTAATACGTTTTGATTTGACTATATAAATTTGAGTTATCATACGTTTCGACGTAAATTTAGTTCAGAAACAAGTCAAGTCAATTATAGTCTATACGTTATTATGTCACATACAACGCCACAGCAACGCACAACGGCAGAAAAACCAGTGTGAGAAACAAAACAAAACAAAACATCACCTCCTCTTCTTCATCAACAACAACTCGCCTGGTTGAGTCAACTCAGTACAAAAACCCTAAAAACCCCAAGTTCAGCAAAATCACTGAGCACATGGCAATGGCTTCTCGTCATATCATTGTATCCAAAACCCAACTCCTAAAAAACCTTTTCTTTTATAAAATCCCCCAAACATCTAAACCCATATGCAGTTTCTGTTCAATTACAGATAAACCCTCAAATAAAGAAAATCCAGCCAAGATTGATGATACAATATGCAGAATAATGCAAGATGATGATTGGTCAACAGGTTTACAAATCTCCATTCAAAAGTTCATTCCTTTATTAAATAATAATCTTGTTTCAAGTGTATTAAATAGAATCCCAAATCGTGCATTAGAATTCTTTAATTGGGTTGAGGGATATGGGTTTAAGCATGACAGAGAAACCCATTACAATATTATTAATATTTTGTGTAGAGATCAAAGGGTTGATGAGGCTAAAAAGATTCTAATGGGTATGGTTGAAAAGGGTATTGAATATGATGAGGATTTGTTTGTTGTTTTGATTAATGGGTATGCAAAAAGTAATAGAAAATGGGATGTTGTTAAGAATTGTGTTAAGGTTTTTAAAAAAATGGAGGAGTTGGGAGTACCCAAAGGGATTAAGTTGTATAATTGTTTGATGGAGGTGATTGTGAATAATAAGAAGTACACAATGGCTGAAAAGTATTTTGATAAGATGTTGTCTGAAGGTGTAGTTCCAACTGTGGATAGTTACAGACTCATGATATCGGGTTTTTGTCGGTCGTCGAGAGTTGAGACTGCGGATGGATATTTTAAAGATATGAAAAGTCGAAATCTTTTGCCGGATTTTGGGATTTATAACGTTATGATTAATGGGTATGTTAAAGTGAAGAGAATGGAGGAAGCGGAAAAGGTTTTTATGGAGATGAAGGGGTGTGGGATTGAACCGTTGTTGGTTACTTATAATTCGATGATCAATGGGTATGCTCGGGTTAAGAGAGTGGAGGACGCAGAGAAGGTTGTGGAAGAGATGAAGGGACGGAATGTGGACCCGAATTTGGTTACTTATAATGCGATGATTTATGGATATGCTTTGGTTGAGAGAATGGAGGATGCACGGAAGGTTGTTAGGGAGATGAAGGGGAGGAACGTTGAGCCGGATTTGGTTACCTATGTGACCTTGATTAAAGGGTATGTGACGGCTAAGAGGATAGATGACGGGTTGGAAGTGGTTGAAGAAATGAAAAGGAAAAATTTTGGGAGGAAAGTGGATGTTAATTTGTGTTTGGGTATACTGAAAGAAGATTGTGATGCTGAGCAAATGTCTGAAATTCAGAGAAATGTGTTGCAGGAGGTGGAAGATTATGTTGAGAGGGTGGATCTTTTGGCGATGCGTGATGCTGCTCGTGAGCTGAGTGAATTGACAAGCCAACGAGTACTTGATAGACGGGATCACATGAAAATGGATAGAGAAATGAGAGATACTGATGGAGGCAGTTTCAGTTAGGTGGAAATTTATTTGTTTAAGTGGGTTTAGTTTTGAAATGCAAACATTAGAGAGACTGATATGTTTGTGAGAAGACTCGGATATTGTTTGTTTTGAAGTGTTTGACTTGTATATCTTTGTGCAATTCCTTAATTTTCTAACAGAAAACGATCGTATAAAGAAATACTGTTAAAAAATTGAATCCCTCTGAACATATACTGAATTATGATATATGTAATAAATCTTCAGTGTTTATCGTTGAACATGCATTGGGTTTAATGAGGTTGTTAAGGAAAAATGTTATCGATAATTTGGGGGGGGGGGGGGGGGATGATTTGAATTTGGAGCAGGATTTGAGGAAAGGCATCACAGAAGCAAAAGATGAAGTCAATAATCAATGGCTTGAGGTAAAACTTACTTTTTCCAAAATCTAATTAATTTGGATATTTATATCTGGATTTGGAACTTAATAGTTTTTAGTTTATTATAGTTTTCATTTCGAAAAAAGATTGATTTTCGGTAAATGTTAAACGTATTACTGTGATCACTCACCTTAAAATATATACCTATCGTATATCATTATTTGATACAGGCTGTATATGACAATGGTAGTGGAAGAAGCAGAGGTTTCGGCTTTGTCATCTATCAAAGAAGTTGTAGTAGACCAAAGTGAACTGGAACTGCAGGTAGTTGATCTGAGGGCCACCTTCAAGCAAATAATTTTGACTTCAACGGTTATGCCTTCTCAGCTAGAAAAAAACATTTTAAATGAGTAATACCTTACGACTTTATACAGATGTTACGCTATATATCTACATGTCTTGAATTTAAGCTATAATGTCAAAAGTTCCATTTGTTCATCTAAAAATTAAGTCATTTGTCATTTTTTTCATGATCCAGATCAAATTCAGCAGCTGAATGCCTAAGTCAAGCAGTCGTTTCAGTTTCCGAAGGAAAATGGATACGGATTCACCAAAATTTTTCAGGCGTGTGAAAATTGTGATAAAGCAACATCACTGATATGTGCAGATTTCATACACAATTTTTCATTCAGTTGCATCTTTGGTTATCTTCACCAAATACGCTGATTTTCTTTGGTGGAGGCTCAGATATTTAAGGTAACAAACAATACTGTTATCGTTTAAAATCAAATTGGCTTCCGAACAACACTCTTAATTAAAATAATCTTTTGCATAGCTTTGAGAGCTGAGGACAAACAAGTAGATTTTTTGCGGATACACATTTTTGCATAATCATATCACTAATATGATCGTTGCTTCTTGCTATGATTATTGGCACCATAGAGGTGAGTTTTGCGGATACACATTTTTGCATAATCATATCACTCATATGATCGTTGCTTCTTGCTATGATTATTGGCACCATCGAGGTGAGTTTTTAGTTTTTACCTTATTAATTATAAGCCAAATGCATGGGCAGCTAGATTCCTACGCTACAGACCGGAAAAATATGTTTCTGGATCAGAATCACATCATAATTTTTTTGAAAGCCTTTCGTTGTCTCCTGGTAGTTATGAACTGAGGTTCCACAAGCCAACTTTGCACCAAAAAGACATGAGAAAACAGAATAATAATAATAACATGTTCATTTAATCTGCTGTCAAGTTAGTTCACATGTCTCTGTCCAATATCATTAAGGTGGTGGCCCATGAAGCTAGTACATGTACATATAGAGTTGGGTGGGCCTTTGCTGACAATGTTTAAACCCTCTGGTCCCTGTTTGCTGTTTGTTATGGCTAGACACCTGGTCAGCTAGCCCTAGTTGTGAGCCCAAGAGACATTCATGAACCATATGATAAAAAAAGCATGTTCAAACATCTGTACCAAGAGCTAGTTCATGGGCCAATGAACTCAAGTCCAGCTAGTAGGGGACAAGATCATTGGCTCTATTGTCAAAACACAAGAAACCAAGTGACTTGACTTGTTAATAAAATCATAATGGGTGCATGGACCACTTTCAGATAAACAATCTTTACCACTTAACCTAAGTGCCTAACCCACTTAGTACATCTACTTTGACCTCATATATTATTTTTTAATTTAGACATTAGTTGTGACCTTAATGATTTTGTATGCCTTGGTTATCTTTGACTTGAAGCCAAAGAGTGACATTATAGTATTGCTACCTACTAAACTAAATTCACTATGCTAATGCCATGCATGTGAGACAGAATTTAGCAATTCAGACTTAAATCATATTCCTTTTACTTAATTTAATTATTCTTGTTGCCACTTTTAGGTTACTTTAACAAAGTTGACGTCTTGGTGGGGCGCTGATGTACAAAGCCTTACCCCTGTATTTTTGCAAGAGGTTGTTTTCACGACTTGAAAATGTGACCTCTAGGTCACACGACAACCACTTTACCATTGCTCCAAGGTTCGCCCATTTGTTAAAGTAAGACCAACTGGGCTGCTTTTATGTTCTGTCTTTTTTGCGCTAGAAGGTCTTTGGTCTTCTTTACAGTTGCTACATCACCTTTTCTTTTCCTAGTGAATGTTGGATATTTTCTAAAGATTTTCCGGCATTTATGACTTGAATAAAGCTCTTGATCCCTAATGTGTAAGACCATGAATGGTCACATGAATGTCAAATGTGTAGGATCACAATCATACACACATTTGATGATTTGAGTACAAAACTGAAAAAGATATGAGGTACCATCATGCCAAAACTTGTCTACGTGTTGTAAAACAATTAGACACAATAAAGATTGTGATTCATGAATTGTTGTTTTGTGTGTGTCTACTCTTTTTCTCTTATCCATTTGAGTTTGATTGGTAAAAGTTAGTGGTTTGTTGACAGGCTTTCCATGAGTAGTAGACACTTTTAACATGTTCATATACTTATTGTCCCTTTTTCACTCAAGTAGACCTTCTACTAACCTCAAACACCCTTGTCATTTAACCATTATATGATAACGTCGTACCCGATAGTGGGTCTTTCGTCTTATTTATGTTTTGGTCTTTTCGACGCATGAAAACTCGAACGATGTATGAGAATGATAACTTCAACTTGGACCCATGTCACCAGAAAGTGAATATGAAAGAGAAGGTAGACAGGGTGATGAGGGATGAGACATGAAATAAGTTGATAAAGTGAGACACACTCAGGCAAAAGGGGAGACATTATGGGCCTCAAAATCTAGTCACAAACTTTATATAATTAACTTCTTGGTGAATCCATGGAAATGTACCCCGAGAGTTTTGGTGCAATGGGTCGTTTTTAACGCGTAATTATGGCCTTTTTTTCAAAATGTTTTTTGTAGTACTAGTCGGCAACATCATGACAAAACCACTTTTACTATTTGATGAGTCTTGAAAATGATTTCATATGTAGAGGTGAAACTGGAGATGTTGGAAGGTTAAGTTTTAATAGGTTAAGAAAATGTACATGAACTAGTATTTAGCAGCCGGCGCATTGTGGCTGGGCAAATTGGCAGAAAAAAACCTAACGTTGAAAGTTGAATGTCGACACCTCACACGTTGCGGCATGGCGTCGTCACAACGGCAAAGTATCTTAAAGCTTAACCATTAAAAAATAAAAGCTTGAAGCAACGTCGACATTCTATACGTTCATGCTTCCATGACATATACACTTACCTATTGCGTACAACTTCGGACAGAATCTACACCTAAACATAGACAAACATGAGCATGTCACAAGACACAAACGTATATTTATAAGTTTTTATTTTTTAAAAGTTATAAGTGAAAAAATACTTTGTGATTGAAACATGTGTCAAGAAATGGTTTGAAAAAGAAACCAAAAGAAAAACAAATGTTGTGTAGGATATGAGGAGCAACTAACTTTACCACACACTAGGTCCTCTAAAGATATGTATATCCACAACATGAGAAAATATAATCATCACACACCATAATTCCCTTTCAATAATTTTCACAAAAAGTGCATAAAATAAAAGAATTAAATGGTAGATTGGTAGGTGATCACATCACTTGTTATAAGTATATGTAAATGCTTTTCCGAATCATTACATTCTTGTGTAGTTTCCCTCCAACTACCTAATTTGTAGTCCAAATTCTAATCATCATTATACTATAATAGTAAGGCAAATAGGTGTGGGTACGGTACCGGCCTGTCGAGGTGTGGCGAGGCACGTCCACATCGCCCCCTCAGGCCCAGCAAGTCGATTGCATCGAGGAAGCCACGAAACCAGTGGCGGATCCAGAATTCTTTTTTCCAATGGGGTCCAATTTTTTCGATTTTAAGATTTTTCAAAGCCCAACGTTAGAATTTTCGAGTCGGTCGTCGTTTGGGTCGAGTAGGGTCAGGACCGTGAACATAATAAGTTACAAATATATAAACGAGTGGATTGATAATAAAAGGTAAACGAGTGAGTTTAAAAATCAAACGAATGGAGTTAATTGAATGTTCAAACGAATGGATTCATTAGTGAGTAGATAAACGGATAGGTAAACGTGTGGGTCGTCTTCTCAAACTCTAAACCTTCGCTCGCTAATGGTAATTAGACGTGTGAAAAACAAGATAAGCGAATGAGTCAATCAAGCGAATGGGAATTGTGAGTATATGAATCGCTAACACCAACTAATAAGAACGAATGAAACAAGTTAAAAAACACAATGATCTAGGAATTGTTTTTTTTTTTATTCTGAAAGGATAAATAGCTAAACAAACAAAATGAAAGAATGGATTCAATCGCTATGACTGTGGAAAGGGATGAACAAAACAAATGATTCAATTACCGGGACAATGAAACGAGTGGACACACAACCAAGCTCAATAACAAGTTGTTTAAAAAACCGTAGGGATAATATTTAGCATGGAATAATAAAAAATTGTGAACGTTGGAGCATTAATTGCCGTTTGATTAACAAAAAAAAGGGGGGAGGTCTATCACACACACCCTTAATCCATCTCTTAGGTGATGAACATGCCACTTAATGACATGACAGCTTACGTAAAAGCCCATCCCAAATAATTGTCCTTCTCTACACCCACCGATCTAACAAGCTAAATTTCAAAAGAGTAATATCTATCAATGTATTGTTTTTTTTTTAATTTCAAAATGTAGTTTATGATGGAAAATGAGTGGAAATGCACGAAAAGCAAGAAAGTTAGGGTGAAGCATACGTGTCAAGGACTCAAGGTGCGTGGCATTGGATAAGCATGAAAGCATCAAACCATTCCCATTCATGGGTGGAGGATACCCGGCCCCTCGTAGTATGCTCCGTAATGTAATTTTACGCTTTCTTGTTTGAAAATTTTATATGTATTGAATCCGGCTCTCACCGTTTTAAGGGCTTCCGTTCCTTTCGGCCCCCTCAAACATTTTTTTTTTCAAGCTCCGCCATCGAAATCACAATGTAAATGTTGCTGCTTTTAGGGCTGAAAACAAACCAAACGTTCAGCGAACCGTTCGTGAAATGTTCGGCGGGAAGTTCGTTTATGTTTGTTCGTTTAATAAATGAACGGACACAAACATGAACAGAGGTCGCATTCGTTCATTTAAGTTCGTGAACGTTAGGTAACGTGTTCGTTTATGTTTGTTTGTGTTCGATAGTTCATTATGGTTTTTTTTAACTTTTTACTTTTAGTTTATGCACTTCAAATTTCCCAGTGGTAGATTATTTCAAGTTTAATATGATAATTTTGTGTTTTTAGACATTATGTGATCAAGATTATGTTAAGTATCTTTGGGTAATTAGATTAGTATATTTTGGATGGACAATGTTCATGATGAAATTTTTGGAATTTAATATGTGTTAGTTTGTGCTCGGTTTTGTTCATTAATGTCTGTTTGTGTTCGTTTACGTTCATTGGTGTTTTTATATGTTCGTTTTCGTATGATAACTAAATTTAAAAAATAAAGACAAACAAACACGAACAAAAACTTCGTTCGGTAATTGTTCATGGACAGTTCGTGAACACGTTATTTCCTTAACAAACAAACACAGACAAAAAATCTCGTTCGGTAAGTGTTTATCAACAGTTCGTGAACACATTAATTCCTTAACAAACAAACACGAACAAGACCATGTTCGTGTTCGTTTAGTTCGCTTACAACCCTAGTTGCTTTATTAGTTGAAAAGAGTTGAAGAAAAAATTTGATGTTTGAAGGCATGCACATATGCTTTATTAACCTTCCACCTCTTGAACAGACTGGATGCCTATTAGCACCCCATCATCTCTCTTGGGGTAAAACGTATACATACATTGTTGTTTGAAGGCATGCACATATGCATACATCAATAACAAAGAGCAAAGTAGGTAATTAATGGAGTGGAGTAGATTAGTTTACCCTTAAACCACCTTATAACTTTCCATCACTCACTCGATCTTAGTTGAATTAATTACACCGTCATTATAGATTTACAGTTTAAGGTGGTGAAGTTACGTACAGGCCACATTTATATGAACGATGAAGACACATGCGAGAGTGACCACTGACCACAACTCCACAATGTATGCAAATGGAATAAGGGAGTTGTCTTTTCTAGTGTCTCGTGTTAATGGCATTATGTATTTTATCTTCGCATTTTGGATGGGGACCAAAAGTCTCCTCACCTTGAATTTGTGTGGTTTTTTTCTAGTACCTTATCTTCTATTATAAAAACCATACAAAACACGTTAACAATTAAACATGTGGGTATCTTTTGACAACTAATTTTAATTAATTAAAAATCTAACCATCTTATGCAAAAGCCCCTCCACCCCCTCTACCTTTTGAACACTTGATTTGTAGACCCCACATGTGTCACGTGACATCTCACACCCCCTTTCCAAGCCCCCAACTCCTCCATAGTCTTGTCTGTGAGAGTTTTATTCCCCTTTTCTTTAATTCTTATTTTTTTTTAAGTTTCAGTGATATGAGTATAAAGGCTAATAGTGTGGGAAGTGGGGTGGGAGAAGTGGCATGAATCACCTCTTCAAGCCCCAAACACCACCTCCTTGGGATTGAAAAAGGCTTGAAAAACTGGTGTGGCCCCTGGGGCGGGGAGATCTTTAAGGGCATGGGGCGGGTGGGTGGGTGAGGTGTCCAGTAGCAATTGCTTTTTTTTTTAAATAAATAACCCTTAAATATTTAAAACCAAAGCCCCATTTCCAAGCTCCTCCACTTCCCCTACCTTTTGAACACTTGATTTGTATACCCCAGATGTGCCACGTGGCAACTCACGCCCCATTTCCAAGCCTCTCACTCCCCATAGTCTAATACCTAAAAGTTATATAAGAGCATCCACAATGCTAATACTAACAAACCATTCCAAACTGTTACGTAACCATGCCACATCATTTCAAATCACAACCAACTTTTTTCCTCCAACCATAAATCATTCCAAACCTCTATCTCATCACTTAATTTTTCTTTTATTTAATTTATATCCCCACACAATTTTTTTTTATTTACTAATAAAGTACAAGTGAGGGACCAACCCCCACCCCCATTGAACCGTACGTTTAGCAAACCACTCCAAACGAACCAACCTCCTATAATGCATTGAAATGGTTTTCTTGGTCCGTCCAAAATGATTGGACCGTCCACAAATCCACAATCAAGCATTGTGGATGCTCTCATTGTGGTGACGTGTTTGGATTGAAGGTTACATTGGTGGGCCAAAATGTATCTTACTAAAGTAGAAGCAATAAACTTGCCAAGGTTATACTAGATATAGATATATATGGAAGATGAGCTTATTCTGTTGCTTGAGCTCTCAATGTGGCTCCTTCTTGATCGGTAGTGGTCCCTGTGATTTATGTATCTTCTAATTTTCACCACTGACGTTAATGGAGATCATTTTATTCAGTGTTTTGTTTTAGTATTAAGTATACTAAAAACAAGTTAGATTAACAGTTAAATACGATAAGCTGGTGACAGGAATACCAGTTAATTAGAAGTCATTATATAATTTATATAACAAAAAAAAAAATGAATATCAATAATAGTAATAATAACAACAAGAAGTTGTTGTTGTTCAAGCACAAGCCTTTTGGATATTGCATGGATAATGGCACAAACTCATTTTTCAGTTTTAAAAAATTAGCCTGTGTGTACACAATAAAACAGGGCAATGAACCCGCGTGCAAGCATGAAGAAGCATAATATACCTAATAATTCAAGGCCTTGGTGTACACAATAAAATAGCACGTGGTTTAGTCGGGGAGAAAGGGGCGTTTACGGGGTAGCAAAACCAAATCGGTAACACCGTTGTTTGTAGAAAGCACACGAAGAAAAACATATACTAAACATAAAATTTCTTCAAATCACTACCACCCTTTTTATTGAAAAGAAAAGCATATACTAAACATGCTAAATTTCATTGCACCGTATTCTATGTGGTCACCATCCCAAATATCTACCATTTTGCCCATAAAATGAGTACATATGCGCATGCACAAATTTAAGAAATGACCCATTTCAATATGTCCATATATAGCAAGTGCCATGTTTTTAAAAATACAAAAGCCATTTGGGAATCAAGAATACTTGTTATATACACTTCTTTCTGGAGAATTGATAACTTAATTTTACATCGCTTTGTATAAAACCGTCACACATTTGATTCCACATCTCATTTTAACTTCCAACGTTAAAATTATGCATAAAAATAAAGATTTTAACGCATAAAAATATATATAGACTATCAAAACATTGCCCTAAGATTAGAGCTAAGACTGTAACTTATCTTTAACATATTTTTTTAGATGATAATTAATAAATACTAGATATGACAAATAACATATGGTTAAGGTTGGATAAATCTGTTTTTATACAAATGCAACCATCTTTTTGTTGTAATGAAAAAGTTTACGTTTTTACCGTAGGTATAAGTGTTAGAGCATTCCTGATGAAGAAAAATTCTACATACCCCATCCTCATATAATATTTAGCCATTTAGGGAATGGGATGTTCGGGATTTTAAAAAAAATAATGTGATAACTTAAAAGAATTATGATTTTTGTTTAAATTATAGGGACGGAGATAATAAATGGGATATGAATGCTACTTTAACGACTAGTTATAATTCAAACTTGTGTAAAGCATAACAATTTTATTTAACGTGCATTTTGCTAATACGATTGATTTTTTCTTGAAACTTTACTACGAAAATTGATTTGTTTTCAAAATAATTATAGTAGAAAATAAGTCATGGGTGTAGATGCTTATTTCCTCTGCTCATGTCTATAATTGAGCCTAATTTGCTGGAAACTGGTATTTTTATATTGCTTAAAATGGCATGCTAAAAGGTGAATTTACTTTATGAATTGTGAATTAATAATTTATGACGACAGTGGACAAACTAATTCATGGGCCAAAGATACAATTTGATTTGCCTTTTTTGCGCCAATCAATAGCAAATTTTCCTAAATACACTCACCAAAACTTCTCATTGTATCAGCTAAAGCTTCATCATAGTGGTGTGAGAGATGAAAGTACTAGGGGTCGGGGGCTCACCCGATTTTAGCACGGGCACCCCATTAATTCCGTAGCAACTCCGTCGCCAATGACAAGGGTAGTGGGTTCAGGTACCGTTTCTAGGTGATTGGCAACATATGGAAAGTTGTGTTGGTTTCCTAAAATAACTATATATAAATACACATTATAATTCTCACCTAAATAACTACTACCTGTTTCAAATACTTTCATTACATATCATAATTCTCTCCAATTTTTCTCTACACTTTTTTTACAAATGAGTGATATTGAAAATAAAAATATAAATTCCACCGCATATTGTGAATCCATTATTACTATCAAGCAGCTGCCTTGAATTTTTCACGAATATCGTCGAGCGAGCCGAATAAGAAGACATAGGGTATGTTTGGCAAAACTAGCAGGTGGCTCAAGGGTATGTTTGGCAAGGAGCTTTTAAGAGTTTTTATTGAGTATGAGCTTTTTCTTAAAAACTTGAAGCTCTTAAAAGCTCATTGCCAAGCATACCCATAGCAACATCTAGAAAATGATATGTGCCATGTGGTCACGAGGGAGACAATATTGTTTTTAATGGAAGATTGTTTTGTCGACAACCCAAAATCCAACGAAGATACATTTAAACCAAGGTATCGTGTTTGGAAAATAAATTCTACAAATTAAATGTCACACCCTCAAAATCCACTTGCGGAGTTTTACCGCGAGGCGCATGACAAACCAGGATCCAAGTCAACGATCACAATAAATAAATCTAAATGAACATATGCAATTTCAAAAACATAGTTTAAAATCCCCAAATACAGCGGAAGCTTATTCTCAAAACATAATCCAAAAGTAAACCAAGTTATTCAATGTTCGAAAACCATGCAACCCTAACTAGACGCCGTGCAGACGCGTGCGCCCTAGTTCCATTGTGCTACCTTAGCGACCTGAGAAAACATGTAAGAGTTACGTCAGCACAAAAATGCTGGTGAGTTCACAGGTTTGTAATCAAAGTACCAAGTTCAACCTGTCCATACTATAAACAATTGTAAACCAAGTACGCTAGCTAGGCGTATGTTTTGTTACTACTACGATTGGAAAACCATTACTAACTCGCAAACCAGATGTTGTGCCCGAATAGTAAACCTGTTCCTGTTTGAGACAATATGCACCCGCCCGGCCCTCCAAGCCGACGAGTGGGGTTGGTCACTCCCAATAGCGCTATTCACATTTCCCCGTTGTGCAAACCCGCACATTCATGGTTCCCCCCGGGACTTCCAAAGATCGTATAGTAAACCATAGAAAACCCATAGTATGACAGTTGTTACCAAAACATTAATTTAACACATGTTTTCTCCCCCGAAAAGTGAAACCAGTTAAAAGTGGGGCCGTGAACTCACCTTAGGTTGCGTTACTTCGTAATACGAATAAGATCAGCAAGCTATGCTAGCCCCGTAAAGCGGCGACCTAACATATGACAGTTACAAGTACTTAGACTAATAACCCGTAGGTTAGTTAGTCCCTAGGTGTCCAGACCATAACCAAGTTCGTTTGAAAACACTGTGACTGTTAAACTAACCCAATGTACAAGACCCGACATCCCATTGGTGACCAGAGACTCCCCGTGTTGTCCTTGCACTCTCAAACATACAATCATGCAATCACACTTAACATACGTTAAAGTCCAACAAGTTCTAGCACATAGTTCACGTATCACATAAATAAGTCCGAGCACATGTTACTACGTTATTAGGTATGTTACGGGGTTCCTAGCATGTTCCTAGGTGTCAAATCGGGTCCCGGAATGCTAAAATACACTTACAGCAGCAATAAAGGCGATTAGGAAAAGTCAACTAGCAATTACGTTGGTCAACAGGCAATTAGGAATGCTAATCGCCTATACTATAGGCAATTAGGGTCATAAGACATGCATCTTTAGGCGATTAGGGTCATAAGACATGCATCTTTAGGCGATTAGGGTCATAAGACATGCATTTCAGGACTTAGCTAGCAATTAGGATCACAATTGCATGCAACAAGGCAATTAGCCCCCAATCACCTAAGCTATTAGGCGATTAGGGTGTCATAGCAGGCGATTAGCCTCCTAATCGCCTATAGCTTAGGCGATTAGGGTTGCTAATCGCCATTAACCCAGCAGTTCCGGTTTTTCGCGCGTTTAACACTCCAAATCAAACCCAGAACGTGTGTAAACATCAAATATCAATCAAACAACCATATCAAACATATTTCAATCAAAATCCTTCGTTTAACCTCGTTCTATCAGCCCTGAATGCAACCATGTATCCCAAAAACAATACACATAGCATGAAACATCACATTAACATGCATAACCGAAACCCTAATGAACAATTACTCAGATCTCATCAACATGCTATCATCATCAATCTGTAACTACCTTAATATCATGCTAACAATCCTTCTTGAATCACAAAAACCCTATATTTTAATTATAAACACACATACAACATGCATAATAGCTAGAATCCAATTAACAACGGTTTTTAACGAATTTCAGAAGACACATACGTTTAAAAACAGGTCTGGACCATTAGGGATTGAGTAAAAACATTATTAAAGTTGCATGAATGAAAATCACACCTTGGGTTTATGATAGATTGATGTAATAGGCTTGAAATCGTGTGTTTTGATCAAAAATCGTGTTCCAGAGGTTGTGTGTGTGTTGGGGCGAGTTGTGGGACGACTAGGGTTGTTATAATCGTCACCCTTTGTATACTTGGTTAAGGACTGACATCTAATGATTCTCTAGACTGATATCTAACGATCCTCTAGACTAAAATAACAGTTCCCGAACCATAACACGACTCAACTAACCCAGTTAAGTATAATATACGCGTGACTCGCTAAGGTAGACTTTAATCTAGACAACGTTGTTAACCTGAATTTGCCGGGTGTCACATTAAAGCCGATGTTGAAGCAAATTTTGAATGGTTCAAAGAGGGAGTAGAAGGGAGGTTTTAAAAGGGTTTTACGTCGATACAAAAAGTCACTTCTGTAGTTAAACAATTCGTAACCGTAATCCTCTTGATTAATGCGATGAGAATTTATGTATATTTGAGAGTATGTCACGTAAATGTTTACAATTTTTTTCAATGCCATAATTAAGTTACATGGGAAAGAGTTTTTAAGAAGACCAACAAGTCATGACATTGCATGTTTGTATGAAGCACACGAAGAAAGACATCACTTCCCCGATACATATTTAGTTTAGTGAGCGTGTCCTGTGTTGGAAATATGTGCCAGTTATCGATTATTTAATGCGACTATCAAAATACGATCCAAAGAGTTACACTTTGGACTGTGAACAAAGAAATAATATTTATTGGTTGAATATAATTAATCACGGATAAACTTCATTGTGGAAAACTATTTAGAGAAACATTTATTGGAAAGATTATTTAAAATTATCGGTGGTTATTGTTTGGAGAAACAATTATTCGAGAAGTGGGTTAATTATTTGATATAACTAGATTATGGTCGTATGCCGCGCGTTGCGGCGACGACGATGCTTTAAACAATGTCATGTTATGTGATGCGTTAACCATACGAAAACACATGTTTTGACGTATCTGATTTAAAACATTGCAGTTACCGAAGAAATGCAATCGAACTGGGGTTGGTCCGTTTAGTGATGGGTCCACCTAACACTACACCACCCGTACCTTTGCATCAAAACTTAGCGGCATCAAAATGTACAATAACTCGAATTTATGTCGTCGAATGAAAACGTATTATATTTGACCTGACTTGTTTCCAAACACTGTTTAAATTAAAACGTAGACAAGCAGAAAACAATTTTATTTGACCAGACTCGTTTATGAAAAAGAATTTATATCAAAACATGAATTTATACCGACACATAAATTAAAATGTTAAAATGTAGACCAACTAAAAACGTACATAAAAATAAACATTGAAACACATTATATTTGGCCCCATTCGCTTCTGAAGAAACTTACGTTGAAACGTGAACTTATATCGACACATAGATAAAAATAACTAAGTGAGAAAATATTTTTTTTCTAGGAAGCTAAAGAATATAAGTGCGGTGTGTAAGTTTGAAAAGTTGAAACTGAAGGGGTGAAAATAACATTTGTTTAATGTTTTTAAAAGAATAAAAAAATGTAAACTTTAAAAGTATAAGGGCTATTGTTGCATTTCTAGAAGTTTAATTATTTTTTTGTCCTTTTGTGGGTGGCATGTGCCACCGACCATGCATATTAAGTTATACTGTCGAATGAAAACGTTTATATTTGAGCCGTCACGTTTCCGAACACAGTTTAAATCAAAGACGTATGTAACTCGAATCTGTACCGTCAAAAAAACCGTTTTATATTTTAGCCGACTCGTTTCCAAAGATAGTTTATGTCATAAACGTAGGCAACACGAATTTACACCGTCGAATGAAAACGTTTTATATTTGAGTTGACTCCATCAAAACGTAACATTTTATAATTGACCTAGCTCGTTTAAAAAAAAAAGTTAAAGCGTAGACGAACTCGGATTTGACTTTATACCAACACATCCACAAAATAAAAACATAATAAGTTAGTTTATCGTAAGCTCAAAACTTTAGAAATTTGAAGGGGGTCAAAGTGACATTTGAAAAGTTGAAGGGTTACTTTTGACATTACTAAGAAGTTTATGGGTAGAATGGGTTATATGTCAAAAGTTTAGGGTTAAAAAAAGTTAAAAAAATAAAGGGCTCTATTTTGTCAAGCTACAAACAAAGGGAGTCATTTTTGTCAACCTAAAAAGTTGGTTTTGTCAACTTTAAAACTTAAGGGATAAATTTTGACAATTTTAAAAAGTTGAAGGGTGATTAAAGAGCATGGTCCACCGACCATGCTCTTTAATAGTATATACAATTAACAAGATCGTTTAAGGTGTTGAATAATAAAATAATAATCGTAAATGGTGTTGAATGATCAAATAGTCATTATTTGATATTGACCACTCTACGGTCGGCCACCACCTCCACGCGTCGCCATCCTGGCGGGCCGCCTCCCTCTCTCGAGTCGGCCCCTCCCACACAACCCGAGGCTCGACCACGGGTCACCTTCCCCTCTCGGTCGAAAAATGGTGTACATGGTCACTCTATTCACATGCCTTCAATCATTACGTACGTACACACACACACATATATATCGTACGCATTGGAGTTATTAACAGTTCTCTCTCTTCTCATCGCGTGAATCAAATCACATTGGGCCATTTCACATGCTCAATCAAACGAGGGGGTGTCCATGTGAAAAGTTGGCGTGAAATGCCCTTTTACGAGGCCGTTACACATGGTCTAAGGGGGGTGGGGTGCATGTGGGTAGTTTTCATGGGTTGCTATACTCATGTGGAAAGTTGATCAAAAATGACAATTGGGTGGTCGAACTAGCTGTTTTTAGGCTTAAGAATTATATGCGCACACACACTCACACACATCTTTACTTCTATTTGTATGATACTAATCTTTACGGAAATAAAAAATTAAAAATAAATGTAGATCGATGTGTAAACCGCCTCCAAGGCAGGGCGGGGTGAGGGACGGCCCAAGGCCAATAACTCTTCCATTATATATATTTTAAAAACGATATTTCAGAGGCCATTTTTTAAAGATTACCGGGGACGGACATGCGTGAAATATATATGTTGCTCGTGAACCATTATATATAACTCGAATGAGCATATGCATGCATCGTCAAGTACTACACATATATATTTTTTATCTTTACAATAACCTTTCAATAACACACCTTTCTATTTAATTCTTTTTCTCCCTGTCTCCATGTGTGTTGAGTTTTCTACAGAGAAAATAAACAAGAAACTTGTACTTAAGGAACATTTCAAAATATTCATGGTGTATAGTATCTTAGTAAAATGGAAACTAAAATTCCATATAAAATTTCTGAATAATTGTATGGTGTCCTACACGTGGCAGCTAGTGAATGGACTAAGAGGCCACTCACGTGCCAAAAACTCTTTATAAATACACAAGCACCCTTGGTGAAGAATGGTCAAGCCAAAAAAAGGACTAACTTAAAAAAATAGACAATCAATCTCCCCCACCCCTTACTAAAATAAATGTTTATCATTCTATTATAATCCATTCCTCTTCTGTCACATTTTTTTTTTGTGTGTGTTTCTTGAAAGGTTATCTAAATTTAAAAAACAGAGTAATATTCTTCTTTTATTTCCATAAAAGTAGATAGAGACAGTAGTGAAATGGAGAGAGATGGTGGTGATAAGGTAGCATCAAAGTTCAAAAGAATTTGTGTTTTCTGTGGAAGTAGTCAAGGCAAAAAGACCAGCTATCAAGATGCTGCTATTGAGCTTGGCAAAGAATTGGTATATATATACATATATATAAATAAATATATTTTCTTCTTTTTTTTAAGTTTCTTGAGAAAAAAAGCCACTTTTTTTTTTGTTGAAAATCTTGTTTTGTATTCTTTACTGACCCAAAAGCTTGATTTTGGTAAATAATTTATTTTTGAAAGAGATTAAAAAAAGAAGTAATATTTCACTAAAAAGATGATATTTTTAGGTATCAAGAAACATTGATCTGGTATATGGAGGAGGTAGCATAGGACTAATGGGATTGATCTCACAAGCTGTTCATGAGGGTGGTCGCCATGTTATTGGGTATGTCTTATGTAATGGAGTGAATGTGGTGTTAATTATTTATTATTATGGCTTAAAAAGGTAACATTTTTTTTTACTAAGATTAACTTACATAGAATGATTTAAGGAAACAGAATCAGTGTGTTTGGTGTTGGGTGATTAAAACTAACTTTTTTGTCATGTTCTTGTCTCTCTTCTTCTGCTGCAGGGTTATTCCCAAGACCCTCATGCCTAGAGAGGTATAACTTAATCACAACATTTTATTACTTGTTTATTATATAGTTTTTTTAGTGCATTATGTATGGTATTATATGTTAACTAGATTTTAGTAAAGTATTAAGAGTATGCACTGGGGCAGGTTGGATATTATATTGTTATTACATTTTAATTAAGTATTAAGAGGGGCAGGTTATATATTTTATGGTTTTTGCTATTAAATGATTTCTATGTTTTTTTTTTTTGCCTTTTGTGGTGTCATTTTTTCTGAAAATTTCAGCCTGTATAGGTAACCTCTTGTACCTTTCTTCCTTGTCATTTTCTGAATATACATACACAGTTTATACATATCAGCATGTATATGTATGAGTATGTGTACTGCAGACCCTGTAAAATGCTGACTCTGTAAAAGATTATTGGAAGTCCACCATTCCTGCAAGCCTCATCATTGCTTTACTGCCCAACACTCTATTTTAAAAACTTTTTTTTTTATAATTTTTTTTGTTGGTTTGCAGTTGACTGGTGAGACTGTAGGAGAGGTGAAAGCAGTGGCAGATATGCACCAAAGGAAAGCTGAAATGGCAAAGCATTCTGATGCTTTTATTGCTTTACCAGGTTAGTATTAACCCTGCAACATGTTTCATATTTTTTCACTAGAGTCTCATAGGTATTTGACCATTAGATCAAAAGGGGTGCAGCTGTTTTGTTTGTTTTATTCTGTCATGAGTTTAACTTGAAGTTTACATGAGGTGTAGCTATGCTTAATTACTTGACTTTTTGGTTTAATGGATTTGTTTATATGATGTGAGAATAAGGAATACCTATAGGTGTGGAATTGAGGACCCACAATATTAAAAAGAATCATACTCTCTAGGCTGCTGTGTTTTATTTTTAATATATAATAAAAGGGATGCACGTTACAACATGAAATTGTTGTAAAAAATGAGATAAAATGAATGTGGTCTTATCGCCTTTTTTTACACTCCATAACGCTATACGGTGCAGGGACGTTATTGATGTCACCTCATTAATTTTTTTGAACAATAGCGCCCCCTCTCTATTTCCCTCTGGTCGTCATTGGGGGGGGGGGGGGGGGGGGGGGGGGGGGCTATTGTAGGCTCGTTACCCTAATAACGAGCGCCAACGGACGTCTTTTTGTAGGCCCCACTTTAATTCTATAATATAACAAAAGCCGTAGCATCTAAACAACAGTGGCAAAGGGTTAAACTAATAAAAACCGAAAATAGTGGATGGGGGCGCCATTCTATTTCTTGGGCGCCATTGGAAGCAAAAGATAAAGCTACTTGATGACGTGGAGCTGAGGTGGCGTAATGAAGCCCCCACGGGCTTCATTTTGCACCACCCACCTAAGCATTTAGACTAATAGAAATCAGTAACTGTAAAATACAGACTATAGCTTTTATAATTATAAAGTAATGAAGAAAAAGAAAGAGTTCTTGGTTTTGCCAATAACAAAGGTACAATTATGTATGCAAAAGGTACATGTGCTTTTTTGCAGAATAGAAGTCAAGTTAAGCTTTTGAGTCTATGATTACCATAATACACCATATTTGGAAGTAAAATCCCTTGTTTTTATTATATTTTTATTTATTTATTTATTTCTATTCATTTTTTTGTAGTTTTGTGATCATGTCAAGAAATTGTACATGTTTGTGCTATGAAAGTGATTGTCATCTTGATCTTGATGATTAAACCTTACTTTTGTCATAAATATTGTTTGTTTGTCAGTCCATTTCTTCAACATTTATTATTTTCCGTGATGTGTACAAATCACCTGTTTTGATCCATTTAAGGCAATGCCATGGTAACCTTGACAAGTGACCAAATGTAGTAATGTTCACTTCTTTTAAGAAATTAAACTTACTAGTTAAGCCTGTTACTAACACTTGAACAAGTAATTTTTTTTCTAATAATAAACTATTCATTAAATTTAATTTGGAAAAAAAATTATAAATTGTAAAATGAAATGCAGGTGGATATGGCACTCTTGAAGAGCTACTTGAAGTGATCACATGGGCTCAACTTGGCATTCATGATAAACCGGTAACTTTCATTTACTGATTAATTAAACCATCAAAGATTGATTAAAGTAGTAAACTTTTTAAATCTTGCAGGTTGGTTTGTTGAATGTGGACGGATACTACAACTCATTACTGACGTTCATTGATAAAGCGGTCGAGGAAGGGTTCATTAGCCCAAATGCTCGCCATATCATCGTGTTGGCTCCAACCGCTAAGGTTTTGGTTAGAAAACTGGAGGTAAATAAGTCCCAAAGACCTTTGATTTTTCTGGTCAGACAATTTGAAAGCCAACTGTTTGACCGTGTTTGATTGACGAATAACAGGAGTATGTGCCTTGCCATGAAAGAGTGGCTTCAAAGTTGAGCTGGGAGATGGAGCAACAACTTGGGTACAATGACTATGATATTTCTAGGTGATGGATCAAGTCATATGGGTCTTTTTTTATCTTTTGAATGAAGGACTTTGTGGCAGTGGAAAAGGCTACTAACATTGAAAGGGGTTTTGTTTTAATTAGAATGTTGAAGTGAAGGGGATTAATCTTCTTGTTTTTTGTAAATTATTGAAGATGAAATGACTCAGAAATTATGTGGGAAACTCTTCACTTAATTTCTTCTCCCTTCCAAGTGAAAAGTGGGATTGATGTTGACCCATCTTACATTTACATTTTACATATTATGCTTAACAAAAATAATATAATAGAGCCTGATTCCAGACAAACAGCTGAAATTTTCTTTTAAACTTAGCTCATAAGATTTTCTTAGTTGAAATTTTTAAAATAAACAGATAGGGAAAGAATTAATAGTAAACAGATTAGGAATCTTATACAAAAGAGTGTGGGCGTGCAATGTAAGGCCACGTACCTGGAAACCTTACCAGTTGCCTTGTTGCAATAATACATAGCTCTTAAACCGATTAAACATTCAAAAGTAGCGGAATACATCGAGTACAAATTGTTAAAAAAAAATAGTGAGTGTATTTTCATTCAAGTGTTGTATGCGTTTTTCTCAATATTTGGACAAATATATTCATGTTATACCTTGGTGAATATAAGTACTACTTTGTGCGTTTATTTCCATATTATAAGAGCTTTACAACGAATCAAACCACGTCCAAATCGGGGCTCAAATGAATGAGATATCAATGCATGAAGATTGGGGCTTGAACAAAGTGAAAGCGAGAAAATGGAAGATAATGTAAGTTTCTCTGTATAAAAAACATGAATGGGAAGATTAATAGTGCCTAAATTCAAATAATCAAGAACCCAAATAAACATTTAAGAGCCTAATGAACGAATATGGTCCTCGTGGCCTCATTACAAAATTTGAATCGATAATTAAAATATTATCTATTCAAATCTAGCCTAGAAAGTAATCCGAGTCAATCACTTAGTTACACTCGAGCTCAATAAACCATTATCAATGAAAGCTTGATGAAATCATAAAGTTACATCCACCATTTTCACAATTAATAGATGACCATATTACGTGTAGAATGTATCAATAAACTATTGTGAATCAAAATAATATGAAGAATTTTATTTTTTACCAAGTAGTCATATTTAAGACGTAGGTTGTTGACACCAATGTCACCGTTTTGAGTTGTTAACACTTATGTGATCTTAACAAAACCTTTCATAAGTGATTGATTAGAACATGTGAAGTTTAAGTAACCTATATTAAAAAAAATTCCACATATTTACGTATTACATGTGACACCCCAGGCAAATCCCACATCGGCCATGGCCAGGAGAGATACTTGGTTCATATGTAATCAAATGCCTCTTAAATCACCAACGCGTTTTGGGTTTAATGTTAGTGGATGAGAGAACTCTACAGTTAAGCGTGCTCAGGTGGGAGCATTACCAAGATTGGTGACCTCCTAGGAAGTCTCCACCGGGCAACCAAAAACAAACCGTGAGCTCTGGATGGGCAACCCATCGGGGCAAAGCGGACAATATTGGTGGTGAGGGGGGTCGGATGCATGTTACATTACATATGCAATTACTAAGCGCATTATCGGAATTGTAACCATGTCTCTTTTGAAGGGTTACTCGGTTAGAAACTGCTTCCCGTTCTTCGTTTTAAGATTCAACACTTTAATCACTTTTTCAAATACTTAAATATGATTGAAAAACAAAATCACTTAATAGAACATAAATGTTATTAAGAATAGCTAAGCAGAAATAAACCTAACATGAGAACACCTTTACAGTTGTCCTTACTACAACAACATGAGATATCCAAACATATTACGAACAACGAGATTTATACTTGACTTCGTACCCTATTGGCAAGTTAGGTTACCCACAACAGTAACACCTTGAGCCGGCGAAGGAGGTTGCTGACCTACAACGATTTGGGTACTGATTGTCGTTGTTTCCTGCATAAAATCATCCACACAAAGGTCAGACAAAAGGGCGTTGTAGCGATTATATCCTTTCTCTTATCGAAACGGTCAATACCCTTGATTTTAAAAGACATATTTGTCATCAAAAAGTTGTTAACATGTGTATTAAGGGGCTGTTTGGTTGATTAAGTGCTGAATCATTAAGAGGTCTGAATGGTTAAGAGGTCTGTATGGTTAAGTGCTGAATCATTAAGTTGGACAACTTAATGGTTAGTTTTCTTGTCCCACATTGGTATGAGAGTTTCATTAAGGTTCAGCCTAGTTCAGTGCTTAATGGTTCAGCAACATCCCAAGTCTTAATGATTCAGCCTTAACCATTCCATTCAGAGGCTGAAACAAACGCGCTGAATGCTGAATCATTCAGCACTGAATGGTTAAGAGCCTCATTAAGAAGCTACCAAACAGCCCCTAACTCTTGTAACTTAAACAAGTTTAGTTGTATCACTTAACTTTTAAAATGTCCTTATAAGATATATTATAATATAGTATAGATATGGATATGGATTATTGTCACTTGAGTGTAACATAACCCGTGTTTAAAATTGAGTTACATGTGAGAAATGTATCCACGTTTTTGTAAGTGTGATATCTAAAAACTTTTATCATTCAGTGTATAAGAAATCACCAATTTTCTCGTGTTCTAACTTTAACTTACTATCTTAAGTGGAATAAGTGCTTTTGCATATAAAGAGTTAAATAATACAAATTGTATTCATAAAAAAATCATGTAAATTCAAAACGTTAAAAAACTTTTAACTTTTCTTTGAATAAAAAAAACATATAGTTTATTCAGTTTACAATAATTGTCCTTGTTTGTAATTATAAAAGTAATATCTACATGTTGAAAATGTTTGGTAGCTTTTAAGGTATAAAAAGGATAAAATAAGCAAACTGAAGAAAGATAAGATCATAAATATGTAATAGAGAGAATTACACAGATTGTCCTTTAGTTTTACCTGAAATTGCATCCTTTGTCCTTTTTTTGAATTTTTAACTCCCTATGTCCTTTGTTTTGTACACTTGTTACACCGTTTGTCCTTTAGACCCAACCCCGTTAAAAAACTCAGTTAAGTTGGTCATGTGCCACTCATGTGAGGGGCAAACCTGTCTTTTCACCCTCAATGAAGGACAATCTGTGTAATAATAATAATAATAATAATAATAATAATAATAATAATAATAATAATAATAATAATAATATATTTCAAAAATGTCACGCTCTCTATCCTTGATTTTTCTGAACCGGGAAGCGGTTTTGTCATAGCCCTTGATTTTTCAAATGCCAATGTCGCCGGTCCGTTCCCGACCGTTCTTTGCCGGCTCACCGGACTTAAGTTTATTTCAATGTTTAATAACTCCATTAACGGCACACTTTCTGATGACCTGTCCACATGTCAGACTCTTGTTCATTTAGATTTATCTCAAAATTTTCTTACTGGTAAACTACCGGAGAGTTTATCTGAACTACCCGAGTTAAGGTACCTTGATTTGACCGGAAATAACTTTTCCGGCAACATTCCGGCGAGCTTTGGAAAGTTTATCGAACGTGCCAACATTCCAGAAGAGAGAGAAACCTGATTAATATGAGTCGAGATCTTGGAGAGGCGTACATTCAAGAATATGATTTGGGATCCAGAAGAAGATGCCATTTTTATGGGGTTTTTTTAGTTTGATTAAGGAGTGGTTAAAGTGTTTAATTGTTTATGAGACTAATTTAATCACAGATCTTGCTGTTTTGGTCTTTTAGAATTTTTTTTATTAAAGTTTAGAATAGAGAGAATTACACAGATTTACATCACTGAAGGTTTTTAAAAAAAAAAAAAAGTTTTATCATGTTTTAAGGTGAAAAGACAGGTTTGCCCCTCACATGAGTGGCACATGACCAACTTAACTGAGTTTTTTAACGGGGTTGGGTATAAAGGACAAACGGTGTAACAAGTGTACAAAACAAAGGACATAGGGAGTTAAAAATTCAAAAAAAGGACAAAAGATGCAATTTCAGGTAAAACTAAAGGACAATCTGTGTAATTCTCTCTATGTAATATATATGATAGCTTTCGTATGAAGATAAAACAACCGGTATTTTGTACTTTTGTATTTAATCACCCCGGTTATAATATATTTTTGTGACGGTGTTTGAGTTACTAAGTTATTTTCTTGTCAAAGCGGAAATGTTTATTTATAAAACGATAAAAATCTCAGTTGATAAATGTGTCATTTTTGTTGCATGGGTTGAATAGAATAAAAAGGAGCAAGTATTTAGTAGACATGTTTCGACCAATATTACAAGGTGCGGAGTTGGTGCTAAGGTAGCCAAAGACAACAATTAATTTTATTTAACCGGTTACATCGAACCTAGATTCTTGATTGGACCAAACCAAATACAATCTCCAATCCTATGCCTCATATTTTGTCTATATGACCTTTTGGGACAATATGATCCTTAAAATTGATCACATGGACCCATTTTTCTACTCTTGTTTAAAATTTGAGATAACATAGAACCCATTTCATTATAACAGGTTTTGACATCGATGTGTCTGCATTATGGAGTCCGAGCAACAAGAACTTTGAAAGATTACTTAGTTTTAGAAAAACTTCTATTTAAATATGTAGCGTTTCATTTGTAATTATCCCTAAGATCGATCTCTAAAAGTTTCGATGTATATCTTATTTTCGGTTAAAGATGAATATATATACACATATATATACATACATGTATGTATATGAACGATAAATGTTACTCTACTATAATATTTACACAAAATATTACAAATAGTTATGTTGCCCAAGTTTGAACATGAGACCTCCCCTAAGAGGATACGCCTCTACCAAGAGATGTAGCTGGCTACAGATAAACATATATGTGTATACCTACAATTTTTTTAGTTATTAACATTTCCTTTAACTGATCAGAATCAAGTAATGTGACACAAAGACACTTTGGTTGTTAAGAAGTCCATTTTTGATAGTGTAATAAGTAATGATGAAAGTAGATTAGAATTGCTCTTCTAACTATTTCTTTAAATCACATTTCTTTATCTTTCACTTTTTTAGGTGTTCTCGTTATGTAATCCACGAAAACAAAGAAATGAGTGTGATTATTTGTCAAAACAATCTTGTCAAACACATTTTGTCATCTGTCTTATGTTTTGTCGGTTGTTTTAATTACCATCGTGCTACTAGCAGAACCACTTGATCATATCTATCTCCACTAGGCAATAATGTTATACACTAATTCAGAAGGAAATCCAATAGATTTGGCAAAAACCCCCTTGTGAAAATCGAACCCGACACCAAATAGTCCTCAAGCCTTATCCTACCCTTAAAATGTAACTAGGCTATAATACCATGGGCTTCCTTCGGTGCTTTCTAACTTTATTCACGTGAAAGTACACGCAACACACATTAACAAGGTCAAATGAATAAACAACTGTTTAAAACAAATGAATAAATAGGCTAAAGGCCACCTTAAACCAATGCTTGTATACCGTAAGCCTGTGAAATTCTTATAGCGTAGTATGACAGATAATTTTACCCTTACGTTGTAAAGATCCGGTGATCTACCATAGGCCTTTTATATTTCCTACAAAACTAAAGGCAACTACTAGAAAACTGGGCAATTGTCACGAAAATTTGCCACCAAAAAATACCATAGCAAATCTAGCAACCAATTTGCCACCGCAATGGGAATTAAGAGTATTTGTTATGGCATGGTAACTAATTGGTCAAAGATCTTGCTACCTATTATATTTGGTTGCAAATTGGTGAGAAAAATTATAAATTTCTAAAGTAGCATCACGATGTGGTTGATTTGCTACCATATTAGCAACCATGAAATTTAAGTGGGCTAATTTTTATTTTAGCGCCTCCTAAATATCCACTATCTCAACCGCCCTCTCTACAAACTAGGGTTTTAATAGAATTTTACTCCATAAACTTAGAAACCCATTCAGCCCCAATACAACTCAATTCAAGAACGCAACCCACTCTGATTCAAAGGTATGATTAATTTCCTATTATTTTTTTATTGTTCTTTTATTTTTGCAATTCGTTTGTTTCTATGTGATATAAGTTTCACGCATATAGTGTTGTTTGGATTAATTAATTGCTAATACTTCTTATAAGATTTAAGTTTCATTGATGTGGCTGTCTCGGTTACATACCGTCTTGAATACGTAGTTACCCCATAGGGGCTTACTTGCAAAAGTGTTAACTTAGAAAAGTGTAGAGTATGTTCCTTTGTTGGTGGTTATATAGTCTGCTATAGAGGCATATCTAACCAGTATTGAGTTACGTTCAAATATTGTTTAGCATGTTCCTGGTATCGTTTGCCTTTGTCCTAGTTATATGATTTGCTACGGATAGCTTGTTAGAAAACGTGATAGTCGTCTTGACTAGGGATGAACATATTGTGCCAAATACTAGTACTGTTATCGGTGTTAGTTTTTTTAGATTTCGGTATCGGCGTATAACGGTATCGCTACCGGTGTTTTTCGGTAAATACCGGAATTGATACCG
This sequence comes from Ambrosia artemisiifolia, assembly GCA_032199755.1. NCBI lineage: Eukaryota > Viridiplantae > Streptophyta > Magnoliopsida > Asterales > Asteraceae > Ambrosia > Ambrosia artemisiifolia. The sequence continues at coordinate 7,006,144 of CM063517.1, forward strand.
AAATTAATAATATAGCATTATAGAACGTCACATACTCACATAGTTAGAGTTCATCATTATTGCAGCCTTGCAGGATGCTTATATAGAACTATGTTTGTAGTTTCTTTCACATTTACGATGCTTAGTCAAGTTGGTAGAATAAAAAATCATCTTATAAGAGTCGTTAAGTAAGTCATCAGTTTAATGAAGGAAATTCTAAAATTCATATCCTCCATCCTCATATTAATCTAGAAAGAAGTAAACCTTTTAGTGGCATCCATATTTCATTGAGGAAGTTTAATTATAGTGTGCTTGTTTAGAAGTCGGATATTGTTGGCTTGTTGCAGATGCAAATGGTGTGTTTAATCTAAACTAGTTTTGAATGGCATATAAATGACTTTTACTGCATATTTGTTTTTCAACGGCAAATTGGTGCATGGAGGTTATATAAAAAAATGAAAAACATCAAAGCGGTACAAAAGTGGCAAAGTACCGAAAAACCGGTACCGAACCGGTTTCACTTGGCATTCGGTATTCACTTTTCCTCAATTTTAGTACCGGTATTTCCGGTATCGATACCGGTATCATACCGTTATCATCCCTGTCTAGAAGTAATACTTCCAAACAATATTGATAAATAATTGGTTTATTAATAAAATCATCTATTTAAACATCACTTCACAAACTACAGAATCGATAAATTACCTATAACATCTTGAATATCAAACAATCAATCCAGAATTATGAAATTATAAAGTCATTTAACATTTCAAATGGGTTGATGATTTTATGATGGGTTGGACTCAAGTTCTAAACTTAATGAACATGTAAAAGAAAGAAAATAAAACGTGCCTTAATGATTGATATTACAGTATTGTCCTATTGTAAGTGTCCCTAGAAAATGCAATAGTTATTATTGGATGGCAAACGGAGATTTGGGTCATATGTTAGTTTAGTACTAAGTAACTAATGATTAATTAAGTTAATTATATCAGTGTTTTATAAGTATTTTAGTTAATAATAAATGCCTTATGTATTCACATACATGTTTTTGATGACTTTATATTTTAGGAGACATCAATTTGATTAGTAATGTCGTGGTATACCAATCGAAAGTGGATGTATGAAAAGCAAAGGTTAACCATTGGAACACACCTGAGTGGAAAGCAAAGTCTTTAAGAAATAAAGATATTAGAAGTAAGGCAACTGGGGGAAGACATACATTAGGATCTCAAACCTATGTTACAGCGAAAAGAAAAGCGGTAAAAACTGTTAATTACCCTCTTTTAGTATATATATCATGTCGAGATATTATCATTTTATTAACTATAACTTCAACATTTGTAGGCTAAGATACTTGGGCGTGAACTGTCAGCTCATGAGATGTGGAAGCAGTCACACTGCAAGAAAGGAAGCAGACCATTGGATAAAGATCCTAGTTGTAGCAGTTCGCTACTTTTGGACCTTGATTCAGAAGGGGACGTTCAAGCAGAAAATCTGGTATGGTTTGACGATAGGGCGGATGAGACTTGGGTAAGTTGACAGATTAGTAAATCCAAGAAAACATATTTCCAAAGAAAAAGTTTATTACAATGAAATTTGAATAATATAGTTATATGTTCATCCCAATAGGTTAAATATGATGGGCTTCTTGTGGAGAAGTATGGGATAGAACGTAGCAAATATCCAAAATTTGATGAAGACTTGTGGTCACGAGCTGTGGGCAAGAATAAAGGAAAAGTGTACGGGTTAGGCAGTGTTAGTGACCCGTGTGTACATGACAGAAAAGACCCTGAGGTATGTTTATTCCTTTTTAGACCTTAATATTTTAAATTAAAAAGTTTATAATCTCTAATATAAGTGAAATCACATATACTAGTAACTTGACATTAGGTAGAATTTCATTATGTAAACATACTGCATGCTATTTGGCCTTATAGCACTTAAATTGTAACTTAGAATTAGATTTTGTTTTTCTACAACCAGCTTGACCCATTATCAGTTTCTTTAATTCTAACTTCTTGATTCTATTCTTATGTTGTTTTGCAGATTGAAAAGTTGAACTTAGTTATCAAGGAGCTCATTAAGGAAAAAAATGAAGAAAAAGAAAGGTTAGATGGAATTATTGCGGAATTGTGGGCTGAGAAAGAAAAAGATGAGGTGGAAAAGGATGCTATGAATAATAGGATGTCACAAATTGAAACTATGTTAACAGCTACAGTTCGAAAATAGGCTACAAACACTTGGTTTTGAATGTTTTGATATTTATCATGTTAGGATGATTTTTGTTATTTGACATTTTAGTTGGTATTTTTATTTTAAACAGTAAATACTGAAACAAAGATGTTTTATATAAATTTGGGATTTCCGAAGTTTGTTGGAATGGTTTATGCAGTTTGATAATTTATTGAAATGTAATTTTGATTGATGCTATGACTAAATGGTGGAAAATCACTAAATTGTTTTCAATGAAAATGGTGGCTAAATGGTGAAAAATATAGGTGAGTAAATGTTTATATTCAATGAAAATGGTGGCTAAATGGTGACAGATTTCAGTGACTAAATGGTTTTAATGGTATGAAAACGGTGGCAAAAAAACATGAAATGGTGAGCAATTTAGGTGGGTAAATGGTGGCAAAAAACCCGTCACAACTCGGTAGCAAACAAGGTGACTAAATGGTGCGGAATATGGGTGGGTAAATGGTGGCAAAAAACCCGTCAGAAGCGGTCGCAATTTTTTTGACCTTTTTTTGTGGTGGCAAAAATTTAGTAGCAAAATATTAAAATGGTCGCTATTTGGTGGCATTAGGGCAATTCACACGGGGGCTTTTGCCACCACCTTTTCGGTGGTAAAATGGTGGCAACATAGCAATTGCTATCGTTTAGCGACCGAAAATATGGTGACAAAAGCCCAGTTTTCTAGTAGTGAGCATGTAAGGCCAAGTAGTTTTCTTAATTCAATAAATTAGCCCTAGATTCATCCGGTCTCCTTTAGGTATTCTGAAGCTTTGATGAATGAGTTGGTGTATACAACCTCAAGCACAAGTGTGGTATAAGTGTATAACTCACTAATAATTAATCTAAAATTAGGAAGTTGCACTTGTTCATGATAAATTAATCTTGTAATGCAAGGTTTGGTAACTAGAAGGACTTAGTTGTCAATCTTGTAAACTAGGTTTTAGAGATAGATTTCCTAGTTTAAGTCAAAGAAGTTTCTAGATAATCATAGTTCTCTAGTGGAAAAGGAATAGAGGCTTATAAATAGATGGAAGTTTTGTAAGTCACAAATCACATTTAATAATAAGAAACAAGTTTTGGCTTAATTTGGTTGTGTCTTTGGTGCCGATTTCTAACATTTTATGCAACAAGAGATGATATTGATTTTTTATTCATATTTTTCTTGGTCCGTGAAGATTTAATAATTTTGCAGTCAAGAATTTTGTCATAAAGATGAGACTACACCATGCCCTGACCAGTAGGCAACACTTTCCATCCTATACAAAGTTTGACCAACCACTGCCATAGTGCCATGTCCAAAACCTAACAACCTGGTTCCATTCTTCGGTTGACTTCAACTTGTTTTGATATTTTAGGTAAAAAACAATATATCAATAAATACACAAATGGGTCTTGTTCTTTTGGATAATATACCAATCGGCTTGCCATCTTTTTCTATCCTGAATTGGGTATTTTGCAGTTCAGTAGTTCAGCCTTACAACTCCGTTGTGATTTGTGAATGCCCATCATTTTTTTTTTCAAAATCAAGATGCAATTCAAGTATGAAGCTCACACAGATTTCAAATCAATGACCGACTTGGATGAGGATTGGGGTATTTTTTGGACACGTTGGTTGTGTTATATAATGATTAGTTAAAAAATTAACTCAGAAGTAGGAAATAAGGTAATAGTATTAGAAAATCATTAAATAATAACAAGTTTCAAAATTGTTCTGTTTAAGTTAAAGTGGAAAATATAATCCCCAAACAACAATCAAGATTCATATTTGCTTTATTTAGTCGACTTATTATTATTTTTTTAATGATATCGTATTTGTTGGGGGAGACTAAACAGAGTCTGAATGTAATTAAGATTAGAGGAATGGCGAGCACCTTTAGATGGCAAAGGTAAAATGATTAGTAGAGTTAACACCAAGTACATTTAAAGGGCAAATGAAACCGAGGGCACTCACATGCAAGATTAGAGGAATGGCGAACAACTTTAAAGGGCAAAGGTCAAGTTGTTCCGCATGTAACTATATTAAAAAAAAGTAGGATTGTTTGTACAAAATTTGGGACATAGATAGTAGCATAGCCACCACATACAAGTTGGTTGGTTTAGGGGAGAGTAACCACAGTGAGATTATGCGAAAGGAGATTCTCAACTAGATTTAAAGGGAAGTTTTACAGTGTTGTAGTTAAATGTGTAATGTTATATGGATAGACTACTGGGCATTCAAGAAGACACAAAGACGCTAGGTGGATGTAGAAGAGCTGGGGATGCTAAGATGGACGACAAACAAGGCTAGACTGGATAAGAAATGTGGTTTTCAGGAAAATGTTAGGGATGACTACTATATTAGAGAAGATAAGGAACAAAGATTAAGACGGTTTTATCATGTGAAGAGAATGTAGACGAAGACCCCAACTAGAATAGTGAAAACCCTTAATTTGGTGGGGGAAAGTAAAGGCCAACCCAAATTACTATAGTTAGACCTCTTTAATGACATGGTCAATGTAGGAGTTTGTGGTAACATAAGATTTTTTTTTTAACGGAAAAAAAAAAATTTAGGGAAAAGTTGAGACATGTCTTGACTATTAACTTAGAGGGACTTAGATTTTTCATACCATTTAAGTGGACTTTGTGTTTGATTGTGTTCATGCATTTATGTATATAAATGGTTTTATGATTTCAATTATTATGGTAGCTTCTATTTCTGTATTTGTAGAGAAGGGTTTAGATGTAGCTTAGCTTTTGTGTCTGCTGATTGTTTTGATGTCGGGGTCTATCTGAAGTATGGCTGTTTAAATCGCTCGGCGTTTGCCGCTCGTTTGAAATTTGCTTGGAAAATGCTCGCTCGATTTTTCGTTCGGTTGTAAACAAGACGATCGGCTCTGTTCGGTTTGTAAACGAGCCAAGCACGAGCAAAGGTCCGCTCAGCTTGGTTCGGCTCGATATACATATATAATTATATATATACACATTAATTACAATTATATTTATAGTTTTACATATACCACTCTATTGGATTTGGCTCAATATATGCATATATACAAGGGAAATTGGATTTAACACCCTGAACTATTGATTATTGACAGCTAACACACTGAACTACAAAATTGTTCACCACCACACTGTACTTTCAACTTCTTGACCTGTGTCACCATCGGACTAACCATGGTTAGTTTTTTTTTGCTGACGTGACCATTTTTGATGAACATAAAGTAAGGCCCTATGAGACAAAATTGAAATCTACCTCACATTTATTTTACAAATTCTTGTAAAGCGTATCAAGAAAATCATAAATCGCCTGTCAAAAGTTTCGGTTTATATTTATAGTATGCCTATGGGCTTCCTTGGTGAACATAAAGTAAGGCCCTATGAGACTACTCGATGGGTTTCCTTGGTGAACATGAAGTAAGGCCCTATGAGGACCAAATTCTATAGTAGAGGCCTTGAATCTTTGATCACAATTCACAGCACTCACAAGTCACAAGTAGAGATGGAAAAAAAAAAAAAAACAGACTCAAGAATCGAAACCGGTACCAAATAAACTAAAAATACAAAACAAGTTTCAAACCGGCTTCGGTTTGTAAAATTTTTTTGGGTATGTTCACCTCTACTCACAAGTATCTACAAACTAGATTATATCCCGGGAGCGTCCCGGGTTGAGAAATCTAATTTGAAATATCAATTTTACATTTGAAATAGACTGATGCGTTTTACAGTTACATGCAGGAAAGCTTCGGGTAGCACTTAACCTAAAACAATTAACAATGTATCCCCAATGTTAGTGCATAACCTTAAACAATGTATAACTCTAATATTAAAACCTAACCTAAAACAATGTATAACTCTAATGCTAACACATGTTGTAAATAAAATTCATATTTACTGGTTTGAACATAACTAATGACTTGCCTATACATGATTAATGAATAATCTGAACACTTTGTGTTTTTTTCATGTATGAACGAAACCCCACTAAAAATAGTCGTTTTTTCTCCGTTTTTTATATAGCACTATGGTACTCGTTGGAAAGATAATAAAACGCTCGTTAATTTGGTGTAATTTTTTTCTTTAAAAAATCTCGTATATAAAAGATATTAACGTTTAAAAATTATGGGAGGAAACATTAAAGATAAAAATCTAATTTTGTTTTTAAATTTTAAATTATTATTTTCCTAAAATAAAGTCCTTGCCACATGGGATGACACATGGCACACTCAATGAAGATAATACCCTCTTTAAGTGCCATGTCATTAAAATGGCTTTGGTTTATTATATGTATAGATTAGACATGGTTTTTTTAAATATCATACACAATATAACACACTTTAAAAGTAACTAATTTTGTGATTTTTTGTGTTGATGTTATCATAGAAGGGAAAAAAAGCTATTTGACAAAAAGAAACATTTCATGAAACGAAAATAGTTATGAATCAGAACTGAAAAACCATAAGAACTCCATACCTGACCTGTAACTCCTCTTAGACTTCAACACCATTTTATAGTAACTATGAACCCACCCCTCAAGTTTCTCCACAACCGGCACTAGGCCTGTAAACAAACCGAAGGTTCACGAACTGTTCGTGAACTTGTGAGGCGGAAAGTTTGTTTATGTTCGTTTATTTAATAAATGAACCAACACGTCTTTGTGCCTTTTTCTTTTGACACATTTGGAGGTCTTGCCCCCGAAGCAATTCAGTTCTTAGAGAGAATACAAAAGGTGGTGCAGAGTAACTCCCCGGCAACCAAGGACCCAAGTTTTATTTTTAATAGAGTAGGCTTTTCTATTCAAAGGGGGGTTAGCGGCGCAACTTGTAGCCCGTTTACCCGTCACCCACTTGTAAAACTTGTTGGTTTATATTTATAACAAAATTTTAAGAAAATAAATAAATAAATGAACGAACACGAACAAAAGAAATCTGTTCAATTAATTAAACGAACAAACATGAACACACGATTTTTGTTAGTTCATTTATGTTCTTGAATGTTCGTTTATACCCGTTCATTTATGTTCGTTCTTTTGTGTTCGTTTTAATTTTAATAAATACATATATAAATAGTTATATATATCTATATAATAGTGGAAATGCCCGCGCGTTGCCGCGGGTATTTATATTTTATTTTTCGCATGTTGTGGGGCGGGTTTTATGTATTTTAGTTACGAGATTAATTTGATAATATAACTAACATATCAATTCACGAAGAGCAAGTGGGTATAAACAAAAGAATTGACATAAAACATAAATATATTAATGACATTTTGCATATGTAAATCATTACAAAACTTCACATTAATGGTGCTTTTATGCAACATGTTGTACCATGGTTTTTTTTTTTTTGCTTGTACATGTAGGTAAATCATATAAGAACCTTAAAAATCATATAAAAACCTTATGTGTAGGTGAAGCTAAAAACCTAAGGGATATATAAAATTAATATAATTGTCTTGCACCTCTGGTATGAAAAGTCTGCCACTGTTGCACTTAGCGCTTTGCGCCTGGTTTAGACCTTGTCGCTCTTGTTTGCTTCGTGATTTTAAAACCATGTATAGGGAGTAATAAGGGTTTAACAAACTTGTTCCCTAAGTTAAGCCCATATACGGCCCACAAGGCCTACGAACCCATTCAGGCAACCATAACAGGACAGGACACATAATAAAACTTGACATCAAGATCTAAACCAAAACAATGAGATTTTACATTTGGATATATTGTGCCCAATTAACATAATATGTGCATCGTGGCAAAAAACTTAAAGACAAAGTTAATTCATATACGGAGTACCAATCTTTGATAATATACGTAGCCAAGTATCCACATCCAAAGCTGTGTACAACATACTCATAGAGTACTAAAAAAACCAACTTCCCAATCTACACAGACTAAATAGTTGCAGTTAATGATATACAAACTATCTTTGTATGAGTAAATAGTGACAGTTGAAATTGTACCATGTTACCAAACTATAAAAGCACATATAGGATGTCTAACTATACTCGATAATGAAACTAAACTTTTATAAACAAATCTTATTTAAGTAAAAACTTTTCTACCTTACAGTAAAAAATTCTAAAATATGATACTTAATATTGGTTTTAAAAAGCGACAAGCGTACAAAAGCGATGAGGTCTAAAACCGAAACGCAAAACGCAAAAGTGATGGGCTTTTTGTACCCGAGGTACAAGGTGATTATACAATTTTTTTTAATCTCATAGGTTTTTAGCATCCCTTATCTAAAATATAGTTATAAATAAGGTTTATACATGATTTTACATACATGTACAAGCCAAAAAAAACCTATAGTACATGCTAATAGCTTAAAGTCATTGGAGCTCAGTGGCCACATGTCGGGGTTCAAGCTTCAAACACACACAAGTATTAGCTCAGGAACACATGATTAGTTTATTGCTTGAAAACCCATATTCATTCATTCCTAAGTTATATATATATATATATATATATATATATATATATATATATATATATACAGACTCATGCTATGTAATAAAAAACCAATAAACTACCATAAACCCGAAGTTTGTATGCTATAGCAACACTCAGACAATCAGTGCGTCACTATTACATTGATAAACCATGATAAAATAAACAAGGCATGCTTGTTACCTAGGATGTTTGCTGGATGATTATAAAATCTAGAACAAGATGAAACTTGGATGCGGTTATTGAACTGCAACCGGAAGATCTTTGCTTTATCTCTGATGGTATCAAGCGATTTTTGCTATTTGTTGTACTTGGTGCAACCTGCATAGTGCCAAGACCTTCCATGAATAGAATCTATAATTGATAGAAGATGAACTGCCTCAAATTTCTGAGCATTGTGGGACAAAGCAAAGGTTGTGCTGGTACTGTAACCTACAACAAGAACTATAAAGTTACAATAACTTATGAGCTTACAACTGAGTGACGCAAAAAACGACAATAATAAAAGGATAAAATGGACAACCTATGTATATGTATAATTCCTAAGACCCTCAAAATATGACCCTATTGTTCCTGCACATACATTAAAATTGAATCACATGTGTGAAAATTGTTTTACAAGATTATCATATTATTTTAACCAAATATCATAAGTCATAACTATTCAACTTTCTTGATCTACATGATTATCATTTTTTTCAACTCTCTAGATCCACAAAATGATCATACTTTTTCCAGTAGATTTGTGACAAACATATATTCGGAACTAATAGCATAGTGTCAATTAAAAGTAACATGCTCTTCCTTCCATAGGAGGTGACAGGTTGGTATAGAACAAATGGGTTAGCCGCCTGATATGTTGGTGCAATTTGATTTTAAACTGACGGGCCCAACAAAAAAATGGGCCAGCTACTTCAAATGGGTTAGTTGTTGCGGATCCATACTATTCTTTTAAGCATATATAGAAATTTAGCTATTCATAAAAGATGCAAAGAACAAACAAAAAAAAAGTTTTGTACAAAAAGAGAGGTTTCAACTTTCAACCCAAACCCGCTTTGAGCTGTAACCTAGCCCACCTGACCCGCCCACGCAAGAATCATTACTAAAAGAGTAATGACCCGCCCATGGAAGAACAATTTTGTGTAGGGGTGGCAATTGTGTCGGTTCAAGAACACCATTAGAATTGACAAAGTCGTCTGTAGGCAGTGATTTAGGTTCGTGAACAAGTCTAATTCTGTGATGTAGAATTGAAAAAGACTCAATTACACCATAAAGTGTCTGAAGGAACACCAAAAGACTAACGATGATCGCACAACAAATCATATTCAACCCGACCCGCACTAAAAATTATGCATTCTAAAATTAAAAAGCGACAAACAGAAGCAAACACGCATACCTGTTTTTAAATGCAACTAAATCAACCGACGCACTCATCTATCTAGTAATAACATAAAGAAGTAATCGATTGTATTGGTTCAAGAATATAAGCAAACATAAAACCTCACTTTGCTACCGAAACAGAAAAGTTGATTACCTTTACGTGTAGCATTCCTTTTAGAAGCTAAGACATGATCTTGATACCTTGTTGATTGCTTCTGTAAGAGCACAAAAAAACAACAGATAAAAACTTTGTAAGGTCATAAATACATAGTAAAATAACCACTAAAAAGAATATATAAGTATGCATGAACAAAAGTCTAAGTCACATGAAGTCTTGGTTCTCTTTAGTCCAATTTCTTTGTGGCTGAAATTTTTTATTAATCATACAAAAAAAATGAAAGATGGATTAAAGGTATCATTGGTTAAGTTGACCATTTGGCCATGCTTTATGTGGCAATTGTAACCAATTTGTTTATGCATAGACTAATTTATTAAGAACAATATATCCAAGACTATCGAGGCAGGATTCAACGAAGAAAACAAATTAAAAAACCAAAAGCAAGGTGTAATACGGATGCAAACAACCAGCAGGCGCCTCCATCCACCACCGAACACTTGATAGGTGGGCGAGCGCCACCATCCACCACCAACCAAGCGGAAACGTGGCAAAGGCGGCGACATAGGCAGCTCGAGATACAGAGATAAGGCCTCGTAATCTGTGTCAAGCAGCCGCAATAAAGGGCCGGCGACGAACCGCCAGCAACAGCCGACCTTCGGTAGTCGGTTAACGGAACCACAAACCGCCTGAAAGCAGCCGGAAGAAGGTTGAGCAGAGAGGAGAAAGAGACATCGGAGGTTCTTCAAGGGTTGAGAGTTACAGTCACGTATAAGCAATTGAGGAAAACGAACCGTGCATAAGAGGGTTGTACGTACGCATTGAAAGGGTTGTATTGAGGGAAACAGTAGATGGCCCTCACAACCAAAGTTGCAACTTAATATTATTTATATAATGCCCAAACATTGGCTATTTGTGGAAGCTACTACTACACTAATTGCTTCCTTACAAGGGCACTTAGTCAACACATGAAGACTTCACTTATATAGTTATATATGCTTACGGTCTTGGCTTTTGGATGTTTTTGTATTATATTGGTCATTGGCTAGGAGTGTTATCAGTGTATGTTTTGAATGTTGACAATGAATATGGGGTTATCTTTTTGGGTTGGGGTCCCCTTGTTTATCTTAGTATGCCTCATTGATAAACTTGCGTACCACCTTTGTTGATACAAGCCTCCATATTAGCTCAGACACATCGACCCTAAACGAAGTTATTTTATGTATGTAAGTAGCAAGACAAACGATGTCAATTTTTTTTATTTGTTACAATAAAAAATGATGTTTTTAAATAAAATGACCTGGAAGGTTGAAGATAGAATTTGGAAGTTTCGACCCGCTTGATATCTTGACCAAAAAAGGTGAGTCATCTACTTGGATGATGTTTGTTGATTTGAAGTGGATCTTGTCTAGGAAATCTTTTGACTCTTGCTGATGGAATGGTAAGATCTACAACTGCCAGAAAGGAACATATTAGTATTGATTTGTAACATGATCAAAATTAGTTTTTGTAATGGAAGTTGGAAAATAAGATGTTTAACCACAAAAGTCAAGACTGTTGACTTACATGTAAAACTATTTTCCATATAACTGTTCATGATCATTGATCACACAGCAAGATTGAGTCCATTTGACTTCAAAGTCAAAGCGGCTTGACCCGTAATTTTCATTGCAGGGAAAGGATGAACCTTTTAAGCCGTTTACTCACCGCTTTCATGTCCATTACAAGTCATCAGGTAGTACCGCCCCTTTTGGTACTCCATCAAGAGAGCGTCAGCTCACATCATGGTTTTGGCTTCGTATTCGACCTGTATGGGATTGTAGATGCAATTACTAATACTGGGCTATGAACGTCATGTAATGGCGGCTGCGATGGCGCAACTGCAGCGCAACCAGTCGACATTGCACTGTACGCCTGTATGCTTCCAAATAATAGAAACTTTCATAATTACCATTCTAACAAAGTCCCGCCGTCCCGGTAAAAGTACATAGAACGGATGGTTCATAAGTACACTACAAATTCAACAGGTAGCCTCTTAACAACGACACAAGTACATCACCAACTTGACTAATCACATGAGCAACACAAGCATCAGCAGGTATGTAAAAAAGGATCATAAGACATCATCTTCTCATTAACACCCAAAATCATACAAATAAATCTGTATAGCAAGCCGTTATTAAACGAAAAGGCATTAAAACCCAGACATAAAAGACCTGCAAAATACTATCATAATGCCTTATCTAAAAAATCTAAATATTGAAATAAATTAGAGACAAATACTATCATAATCCACAAAACAAACCTTATTGCATCAGTTTGTCTAAGGCTTGAAACTGGTTATCTAAATAAAAAGTTAATATTTGGATAAAAAAATCAAGAGATGGATTAGGGCTCACATGTTAAGATATGGGATGGGTATGAATTTCAAGAGATGGATTCAAGGCTCACCCCGTGAAGACATGGATCGATTAAAGTTTAGGATTTCTTGGTATGTTTACACCTTGTAAGTATGGAAGGCAAATACCTGCAAGTTCAATGGAGAATTCGGTGAGGAACATAAGAATCCAAAAAGATCTGGAGCAATGGCTACACTTCCCTGGTATGTGAGTTCTTAACAGGGTTATGCAAACGAACTGGGAATTAATTAGGGGATGTGGAAGAGACAACAACGTTATTGAAAGCTAGAATGAATGAATGGTTAATGATTTCCATTGAAGAACAACGGTTTCAATGTTCCACTGAAGAACAAAGGTCTCAAAAATACTACCAGGAATGATATCCGAGCATACACAAGGGTAAGGATGGAACATTTTTTTATATTGCAAAGGAAAAGAGGGGCTGAAATGTCTAGATTACCCTCATAAGTGTCATAATTGTCACCTACATCCCTATAATACCCTTAAATATGTTGCTTAAATGTGTTGTACATATTGCTACTTAACTTGTACGGTAACGAAAATTACTTTCTTAGCCGTCACTCCTCCTTAATAAGATAATATAGATAAGAAAATGGACTTTCAATTTACTTACACAAATATAACTAATTAGTAACTTAGTTTTTTAGTAATAAAAAAGGGTTTTCATATGAGACTTATCGTAATTAATCACTAATTTATATAAAAAAAAAAAAACCTACTACATGTCCGTGTATGTTCGTTTATGTTTGCTCAATTATGTTCATTTGTGTTTGTTTATGTTTATTTGTGTTGTTTTATATTTGTTTAATTATGTTCGTTTAAGTTTGTTTGTTTATGTTCGTGAGTTGTATATTTACTTATTTAGTTTTAAACGAACGAACACGAACATGCTCATTTTTCTTAATGAACAAACATGAACAAAAAAATGTGTCCGATTGTATGATCGTGTTCGTTCGGTTCGATTACAAGCGCACTGTGGAAATTAAGAGTTTAGGCCCTCCAAAGGTCAAAACTACTGAAAATTTCGATTATGCAGGCTAGATCAAGCTTATGGTCCACACAATGACACAAACCGCCCTCTCTGAACGACCTCCACTCGTTTATAAAGATCTTGTTAACATAAAGTTGATATTAGTTGGTGAAACGGACCATCTTTGTTACATTTGAGTAAACAGTAAAGACTAAAACTGTAAGATCTGCAAATCATGAACCACACTTACAATATAGGTAAAACCACATGACTATCCTATCTGTCATCTGTGTAATTTACTCTATCTTTTTAATTTATACCCTAGTTAAAGTTGCTAGATCCTACAAATGTTTCATTTTCAAATATATATTAAAACAGTTTAACAAAAGTTACTTATCGTATAAATAACAAAAGCAACATAATTTATCAAACATCATGAAAATATAACTAAAAACGCCGATGCCTTCTCCGCTTGCAGAAAAAAATCCAACTCTTTTTGGTCTTGACTTCCCGAATCTCAAACTTCATCTTCTCACACTCCCTTTCTAGCTCAAGAACACGCTCTCGCATCTCCCTCATTCTCCCTTGAGCGCGTACGCGAACCTCTTCACCCTCATTTTTGTTGCTCATTTGATCTTCATTTTCCGACACAAAAAACCACCCTGCGATTGATGTACGCAGCCTTAACTGTTCAAAGAAAAGAACCTGCACAATGACCCTTAGTGGAAGCCTCTCATTTTGAGCCGCATGCGTGCTGGCATCCAACGATAGCTTCTGAATGTTCATTAATCTGCATATTTGCTCCCTCTCACATTCTGCCAGCCATGGATGTGCCTGCAATATTATTATTAGTATTAGTATTATTATCATTAACTAATTTAATACAAAACTTTAACAACTTTACCTTTAGAAAGATATCAATCGCACGATAAATGCCATCGGATTGAGGGCGAGCATAGTCAGGAACACCAACAGCAATAGATTGAAATGTACTTAACTTTAAGTTAACATCAGCAGCCACATCAGCAAGAAACAAATCAACAAGATTGGCAACTGATGTTACAGATGTCAAAGATTGTGGTCCATCCTCGAACCCCTCTTCGACTATACATGGAGAATTATGCATACTAGCAGACTCCATAGACATGAAATAATCAAGCATCCTTTGAAAACAATCGATGTCATACAACGTATCCACTGAATTAAAACCTTGGTTTGGTATCAACATATCATCAACATGGGCTGAGTCTAACTGCGCTCCTACGCGCCTCTCAAGATTTTCCTTACACGATGGGCTAACGTGTAACACCATGGCAGATCGAAGCAGCCTTATGAGAAACTTAGTGCCAACAATCCCTTTTCGGTTTGGAAGTAACCCAACAATTTCTTCCAAAAGTGCCCTTTGATCAGCTTCTGATGGTGCATACACCGGTTTAGAATGACTTGCATCATTAAAACTCGATTGTCTGTTCATTAAAGGTATGTATTTCTTTGCATACGCCACAATTGACCCGGATATTATCTCGGGTTTCATCCCTTTTCCTTCCATTGCTTGAATTACTCGTTTAAATAAATGTAAATTAAGAAATGATACATCTTTATACCACCAATTGTCCCCTAATGATTGTGGTTTAGCTATACGATTTTGAGACGTGTTAATGTTATCAACTGCTGATGGGGCACCCGTATCATGCATATCGTATGCACTAGTACCCGAACAAGCTTTCATTGCTAAAGAATCTATACACCTTGAGATAAGATGAAGCTCTTCTGCATCAGAATAAACTTCCTCACAGCTTTCAAGCGCATTCATCGTGTCTGACCAAGTGGTAAACACTTCGTTTAAAAAGATTTCGGTTTGTGTAATTAAGTTTTCGTCTCCATAATCATCCGTCATTTGGAGGTAATTCGCAGCACATCGAAGGCTAATAACATTGTGGGACGTGACCTCTAACTTCACATCATAACAAAATTTGGCTATAAGCTCAAATACTTTCGCTCCACCGGGTATGTCATTAAGATGTATAACACAAACTGGTCCATCTTCAGGGCTGTCACCTATTAACTTGGACAATAGTCCACTTCTTGAAATCAAAGGAAACTGTATTCATGCATGCATGTATAATGAGTACTTACTTAACTATGGGGACATATGTCTGAATCCGTCAGACATAGTTCATTCAGACTGTTTGTTTCGCAAGAAGATGTTTGAAGCAGTCAGACATTTGCCTTTGAATGGGTAAGCATTATACTGAGTCTGAATGGTTCAGACTCTTACTGGTTTAGCACTTACCCATTCAGAAGTTGCCAAACAGCCCCTAATATTACGGTTAAAGAAAGTAGACGATTAAAATTTACGCACCTTGTGGAGATTAAATGTTGTTCCTCCAATCTCAATTGTGACATCACTTGGAAGCCCAGTTGTACACTGCCTGAAAAAGGAACACAGAATGTTTTAGTAAAGATTTAGGTAACTGAATATTAATATAATTGTATAAAATAATTACATGAGTCTAAGGTTTCCTAAGTCAAGACACAAATTTAATAAAACCACTAATAAAGATCAATAATAGCAATGAATCCGATTGATTGCAAATATATAAAAAAAAAGTATGCATGAATATATATACGTACCAGGTATGGTCTACAAGACGAAAGGCTTCAGGTTTTATACCGAGCTTCAAACAAGCCATGTGTAAATAATGTTAATGTTATTGGTGTGAAGTTAAAGAAACATGGATGAAGGATTCTGGTAAAAATCTTCATTATTTTGAGATCTGATTATGGAAGAAGTGTGTGTGTCTGTGTGTCCGAGTCTAATGGGGAAGAGGGGGAGTTCGGTTACTTTTTTTTTCTTTTTCCTTTTAATGAAAATTAACTTTCGATCCTATCATTTGTGATAATATATTGTATAGAGTTGGATTGACCCTAATACTAATTAAACATGAAACATTGATACATCGTGTGATAAATTGGAACTTTTATAATAGAAGCCTTGTGGTATCTATGATTCAGGCATCCAGTCATAAATAAATCATCGTTTAAGGTGAGTGATTTTATAATAATTATAATGTAATCTTATCATTCAATAAAATTTGTATGTTTGATCATTCAATCTTGCTTGCAAAGAATCAAATTTGTTTTGAGAAGACAAAAAAAAAAAAAAAAAAATCAAAGGGCAATTCCTTACATGACACAACTAAACTTATTCAAAAAATTACTATGTAGTTTGATATTTCTTTCAAAAAAATAATTTAAATTAGGAGGTTATATGCGGTCATTTTTCATTCTTGGTGCATTAAACATATAAAAAGTTATAGACATTAGGGGGGACTGTGTGCTTCACTTGGTTTTTTTCAACTTAACTGATTTCTACAAATCCTGCACTGTCACATCACACTTCACTGAAACAGTTTTATGAAGGCAGTACTCCACTGGAAATAAAATAGAGAAAAGGACAAATCCCTTGTTTAAGGGGGAGAGACAAAATCAGTGAACATACCGGTGAAGTATTTCATGGAAACACACCACCGATCCACTACCAGCACCGGTGGCGACACTGTTACCGTGCTGGTAGTCGGGTACCCGTGAAGAAACGGATAACTCCCCGTCACCCCTTAGATACAAAGTAACTAAACAAGTCGATTTCATGTTTGGTGCTTATGTCACTCGTGTCGTCTCTAACCTCTACAACACGATTAGACCTATAAAACTAGTTAATACAGTGAACAAAAAATATATATATAAAAAAAAAAAAAGACAATACTGAAAGCAAAAAAGTGCGACTTTAGCAAAACATTCCCCAATACCGATTGCGACCAAAATGCCATCAATTCCATAAAAAAAAGCTGTGAACTTTCTTCCCCAAAATCCATAAAACAAAAATCCCAAATCATATATTCTGTAAATCATATCATTCATCAACAACCCACACATGATTTGTGATCGCAGCATATATTGAGTCAGTCTTGGAATCAAAGTATGAGCCGGCCGGCGGTGCACCCAGTGGAGCCGCCGCCTTTGATCGACGGAAGAAACGACGTCGTCCCGCCTCGAAGAGTTAGGATGAAAGACGTGCAGGGTATGCCCGGTACGTCTACTGGACTGGCCCTCCGTTTATGCCAGGTCATCTTTTCCGTTATCTCTCTCACCGTCATGGCCACCACCTCTGATTTCCCTTCCGTCACTGCTTTCCGGTAACTAATTTATGCCATATTATTATTGGGTTTTCTTAATAGACAATTTGTTTTGTTGTGCATTGAGGGTAATGTGTTAATTGGTGGTGTTGTTAATGTAGTTCTTCAAGATTTGGTTAAGAGAAGTTGGTTATATTAGGAATTTCTGTTGTGTGTCACTAAGATTGCTTAGTAGTTATATAGTTATATGACCTTAGAATATGGAAAGGAGGCTAAGATTCTTTGGAATCACGGGATGCCTTACTGACTCCTGCTTGGAAGCACCCTTGGCATAGGTTAGTCGTATCGAACCTGGTTCTTGTGGGTTTTCAAGTGTGCGTGCTGCCACTTGATCTAGCCGTTCAAAATATATATATATCCTTGCTATTTAAGCTTCGTTTGTTAAATCTCTGCAACGAAAGATCCCGCCGATTACTGTTATGTGCGTATGCGAGGCTATATGGTGTGGAGAGCATCTCCCCCAACTCCCCCTAATGTCACATCAGCGCCACCTCATTTTCCCCCTTTCCTCCCCGAAAGTTTGGAAATGGTTTCCCCCAATCCCCCCTTCTCCTCTGTCTCTCTCTCTTTCCTTGTGCCATCACATTCCCTCAACCAATAGTAAGCCTTGGTGAGATCGGTGAGATTGCCCCGAAGTCACTGAAATTTAAAGGGGGGGGGGGGGCGGTGTTCCCGATCGGGACTCTGCACATGTCACCTCCCCGAGTCCTTTCCCCGATTCCACACCGTTAAGTCTGATAGTGTGATACATGTGCATATCTGATTGATGGATCTTGTTCAAAGTTATCTGCAAGCTACTTTTGTAAATAGAAGTTTAGTCATGCCAGTTTCAAGGCTTTTTGGACTTAAGAAACTTAATTAAGGTGTATCTTAATTCTTAAGTTTTAACGTAGGTGGATAGCTAACGACTGTTGTTCGATTGATTGTGGTAAACATTGGTAAAGAGTAAATTACCAACATATGTTTACATGTTTCTACAACTTTATGCTGAAATTAATACTTGCCGATATCCATCACTACATATCATTCTTAGTATAATGATGTAAAATTATCTATTCATTCCATGTGTAGATATTTGATTAATAGGGAAATCTATGTCTTTCTAGTATGGACATGTTAAGGTTATGTCGTAGGGATTTTATGGGCAAGTGGTTATGTGTTGGAACACGAACATCACTGTTTATATTATCATGTACCTACAATCTTTGTAAGGTTTAAACTTTGATTGTGTACAATGTTTAGAAATATAGGCACATGAATTTTTATGTATGCAATTATCTATTACTAACAATTACGAAGGCGTGAATACCTTCATCTCCTTCTTCCTATAATGCCTCCCCTCCACATCCTCCTGCTAACTCCCCTTCCCCTTCTTGGGACACATCTTCTACTTCCTTTATTGTTTTCATTATTAAAGATCCACATGTCTATATTGGTTGAAATCGAAAGTATGGACACGGCACTTAGCCATACATATGTATGTATTAGAAAGTTATGTGACGGTCTAATTATGAATCAAATATATTTGTATTCATCTTATCATGAAGGACATGAATGCTTGATAAAGTTAGTCTAATAAGATAAACTTTTGCTTGATAAAAAAAGCAAAAGGAAAAAATGTGAAAGGGTAATAGAAAGGTCTATTATTATTGTCCATTCCATTTCCATGTTTGATTTATTCTTGTTATCTTGTTATATATGTATAAGTCATTGAATTAGGGGATAATGTATCTAGCGGGCTATAGGCTATCAAGTTATTCAAAATGTTTTGTTAAGGCTACCCATATATAGAAAACAAACAACTTCATAGGCCAACCAAGTTTCTATGTGTTTTTGTATATACCAATTCCAGCCAAACTAATACTAAAAAACTATAAATGACAAAAAAAGTGAAAATGTATCTAAAATCTATAACGTTAATGTAATATTTGAAATGGGAAAAGCCAATAGCACCCTTCTGTCATTTCTTAGAAGAGGAATATCCGAATATGTATTGTATGAAAGATATGTCAAGAGTTTTGTTAAATTTAGGTACCTTTTGCCATTTTATGATCTTCCGACACAAATTTGACCTGATTTATTGTAAAGAAAACAAGTGCATATATTGATGGCATATAAGATTGTTTTTAGTTTTTACGCCTTAATGAAAATTAACTTGGATGAACTAAATCTGGAAAGCATCTATATTAGATGCGTAGGCAGAGTTCTTCATTATATTTCATCCGAGTAGCTAGTGTTATATATATGGACTATAAAGTTGGCATTAATGTTATAGATTTTAAATTGATATGTATGACAACAATAATTTTAGATACCTTGTGGCTGCTGTTGGGTTGCAAAGTTTATGGAGCTTGTCATTAGCCATGATCGATGTATATGCACTATGTGTAAAAAGAAGCTTGAGGAATCCTGCACTTATTACCATATACGCCATTGGTGACGGGGTAATACATCGTCAATCTTGTATCTAACACTTATTCTTAACTATAAATAAGAAATCTAACGGCGAAGTATGTTACAGATCACATCTACCCTTACTTTTGCTGCTGCATGTGCATGTGCCGGGATTACAGTTCTTATAAGCAATGATCTTAATAGATGTGACATAAACCATTGCAAAAGGTTCATGTCAGCAACAGCTATGGCTTTTATAAGTTGGTTTGCTGTATCTCCATCCTTTTTCTTCAACTTTTGGTCATTGGCAGCACGATGACAAAGAGACCAGTGATCCTCGCCGATCCTTGTTTTTGGTTTTTGAATCTTTTAATTGAGTGTACGCTACAAATCTCAAATTTTGTGTGGTTAACTAACTTATTATATGGCGTTGCTTTTAGAATGGTTGAATCGTTTAAAGGGCAATTACAGGCGTGCTGAACAGGGGTCGCCGCAGCTGGCGAAGGTCACTTAACATGCATCTAACAGATTTTTAACAGATATAAAATGCATAAATAATGAACGATAAAAACGTTAAATGTGTATATCGACTATCCAAATGTTCTTACTTAATTATTAAAATGTAAAAACCCAAAACACACTGGCGGTTTTAAAATAAGTCACGTGAAGCACGAAGTCGAGGTTGAATAAATGTTAGGCAAACAAACGACCTAACCCAAAATCCACACCTTTTTCCTAACTTCACCAAACTATTCTCGGCAACCGAGGCCTCGCAGTGTTTTTTCTTGAAAAAATATGGAACTGAAAAATAATATTAAAACGCCACTAAGGTATGCAAATTAAAAACATATTTCAGTTAGAGGTAAGATTTACCTACATCTTAACCTCTTTAGAGCCTATCAGTAGTTTTGGTTTTTGCAATGACAAACCAAATTTATATGCTCTCATGCACAAAATCTGAAAAAGATAATGAAATTGCATTTGATTACAAAGTATAGTATACCATGATGGTGAAATAAAATATAAATTATTTAAAAATTTTACTGTTGATGATAGGGCATTATGTATATATAACCAAACCGAATAAACCAGTTAGTTGAATTCAGCTCGGCTAGGCACGTTTCTAGTTCATATTGGTTGGGTTTTAGTTAGGAACAATATCTCAAAACTGAATCGAATAAACCAAGTAAACTGATGAACATCCCTATGTTAAAGGTCATCCTCCCAAACATTTTGGCCTTAAAAATGAGTAGTCATGTAAAGTGTAATATTGGTACAAATATGGAAGTTGCATAGTGTGGACTTGGACTGGAAGTGTGAACCGAGAGACGACGTACAATGCTCTAGGTTAACCAAAACTTTTATCATTTCAGATTGTAAGGACAAATGGTTGTAGGTGGAAGATGTTTCGTGGAGCTTTTCGGCCCTTTCACTCAAAGCGAAAGCGAAAAACATGATGTTTACTCAGGATAATTACATGCAAGGCTGGATAAAATGGATTCCATTGAAGGTGAGTTTCTTTGAGTGGATAGCGGCTCTAAACAAGACTCCAACAATGAAGGCACTCTCAAATCTCATGTGCAATTTCACAAGAGCACTATGGAATCAGTGGTGCAATATCCAGCCCTAGTTAGCTATCTCGGTCAAGGAGTTTTTGACATCCCCAAGTCAATGGCAATGCCCTCGCTACGCAAGAAAGTTATCCAATTGATCTGCCTAGCAACGTGTTGCCTTAAAGAGCTACGTACAATAAGGTATATAATTAACGAAGCCTAAAAGAGTACGAGGGGCCTGAAGGAGATCAAGACAAACGTACACTTTTCTTTAGATAAGAAACCTCGCAAAACTTCATTCACTAGACTGATGATATATTCTGATGTGATTTTAATTCCTCCACTTTCTTTATTGCTCGTTAGGGTATTGGTATTGGTATTGGATAGTACTACATTACTCTAGCATCTTGCTACTAGTAATTTTCAATAAAATCCAGATAAGGGTTAAAAAGATTGTATACACAACACCATGGTAATTACTTTTAAGTAGGTGGTTGAACAAAAACTGCTGGTTGATTAGTGCGTGACACACTGTAGACAGAAAAAGTATTAGTCGTTCCAGCAAACTATCTTAAATTGAAAAGTAGCTTGAATTGGATCCTTTTAATTTCTATATCGGAGATATACTTACATAGTTGTTCCAAATTTATGATTGGCATTAACCCTAGATCGTTGCCCTAAGAAATTAATCAATGCTTTCTACTCAAGCTCCGTCACGAACCATTTACTTTACAACTAAATAAAAAAGGGTTCTAGTATCTATATTATCTTATTAAGGAAGAGTGACGGCTAGGATAGTAATTTTCATTTCCGTACAAGTTAAGAAGCAACATGCGCAAGTGATTTATGCTTGTATAATGAGGGTATAATTGGAACTTTGTGGAACATTAAGACACTTAGAAGGGTATATTAGTAAATCTATTGTGACATTTTAGTTAAAAGCATAAAGTTGTTTCCATCCTTACCCTCAATCCATACCAATAGACTCCATTCAATTCTATCATAACTCTCTTCAACAGTATGCTTCTTCTTCTTCCAATTGTTAACTCATCATCAATGCCGAACTTTCAGTTTCAATAGCCTCTCATTATTCATTATTATCAAAACAACAAGGAGAATGATGATGATTCAATTGTTCAAACGAGGCACTCTTTGAAACGAGGCACTCTTATTAATCATAGTAATCGACTGCCGACGAGCACAAGAAGCAGGTACAAGTTTTTATAATTTCAATTTTAGGGTTTCGAATTGAGGTTATATTCAGATGTATGCTCTATCAAGCGTTCATTAGGGATTCAATTCGTGTTTATTGACACCAGATCTTTTTCTACCAATCGTTTTTCCAATCAGTTGTAGCCAGGTGCGTTTCTCAGCGATTTGGTTTTATTTTCATTCCACTTTATTTGAATTTGATTTTTACTATTGGTGTGATATTTTGGATTGGTTTGATTTTCATTCTCATTGGACATGGAGCAGATGCAAGCACATCGAACTATTGGAAGAAACGTAAGTAAATTGTCATATAGTTTGTTCGTGTTATCTTAACATTTTGCATTCTTCGTTTTCTGTTCCTTTATAAGTTTCAGTTTTTGCTTTTGAATCTAAATATCTGGTCTGGGAGGTCATTTCAGACATTGGTTGATTGTTGTGTTGATCAATTTACATCTTGAGATGCTTAAAATTTTGATTGCTGACTTCATTGAAGCAGTTCTTAAACTTGCAGTGATAATGTAATTCATATTTCTAACTTTTACTATGTCTTTCTTTCCATAGGAACCAGGGAACCCTATCTGATATTGATGATATGTCAACTATAATTTGAAAGGTCAATGCAGTAACTTTTAGGTGCTCTACGACTTGCATACGACGCTCTTACATCAAATGATATAAAAAAAATATGTTTTACAGTTAAACAAACCAGTTAGCAGACCCATAGATGGATCTATTTCAAGAGAAAGTAAGTATACATCTGACTATTTATTTTCTGAACATCTTACTTGAGGTACATAAGATATAATTTATGTTGTTAAGGTTCATATTGTTGTACTTCATAAATCAACCAGCCTATTAGGTTCACAATTGTTAAGACGTTTTTAGGTTTTTATTGTTAAATTATAATGATACAAAGGTCAAAAGCCCATGAACAATACCTACATTTAGGTAGGGTGTGCATGGTTTAGTTTTGCTAACGGTTTGTTTCGATTTTTTGGCCTTTTCAGTTTTTCGAACATATTCACCACCGTTCCCCCCCATCCATTTGGCCGCATTCTTTTGATGGATAAAGTTCGTTATTTTGGACTTCACATGAACACATGATGTTCAAGACATGTACATAGTACACTTCAGTTGAGCTCTTTCGATTCAGAATACATGATTAAAGGCTGCATGTTCTTTCTTGGGAAATATTTTTTGTTTCTATTTTTATATCTTATAAATTGGTGATTTGTTATTCTGTGATAAGATGCAGCAGTAGTTCCGTCGAGGAAGCGAAGCCCAAATTATGGGGCCGGAGGATTGTTTCGAGAGGGTGGATTTGTGTCATCGGTGGCGTTGTTTCAAGCGCCCTTGATGATAGTTGCAGCAGGTAAACACTCTTGATAAAAAAAGTTCTATATTTCTCCGGGTCGTTTCTCCTTCTGTGATTTACAACCCCCACCCACGTATTAAGAATAAGAACTCTTACATGGAAATTAGACTGACATGGAGAGAGAGAAAGAGAAGGGGATACCCAGAGAGGATAGGAAGAGAGCGATGAGAGAGAGTTGGGGTTGCAGCCTCCTGCACGCGAACCACCTCTCTGGTGATCCGGTAGCTTATTACACGATATGAACACAGGTGCGTTTCTATTGATCCAGTAGCTTAAAAATTGGAATTTGCATCGTTTTCTCAGTTATTGATCATTGTTTTTGAACTTAATTGCTACTGTGAGCCTAATTTGTTATAGTTTGGATCTCAGTTGATGGCCCCTAACTTCAACTGAGACTTTGTTTATGTTTTTTATGATACGAGGGATGGTTACTTTGTTGTTGATATCTATTCTAAATATCTTTGTACAAGAAAACTTGAGATTCAGTTAGAGGAAAAGGATTGTATTTAGTTTACTATATTTTCTCTTTATTTAGATTTCTGGTACAAATCGGATATCTGTATAATAATAAGGTACAATCCATCATTTATTATTCTTAATCTCTATCTAATTAGTAAGTTATTATAAATCTGGTACTCATAACAATTCTTATTGTCATACTTACTTTCTTTTTAAGATAAACTTGATAGATCTGTATGTTCAGTTCAGTTAGTGTGTGTGTGGCTGTGTGTGTGTATATATATATGTTCTGTTCGGTTGTTGATTTAATTTTCGATAAAGAGTATCATAGTCGATATTAAGTTGCAATATGATGTAATTTTGTATCAGTTATGTATCTTGATTCAACAGTTTGGATTATATATAAGTACGTGTTAGGATCCGATAATTTCAGCGATGTTTTTAGTCCTTAATATTGGTTCGCTCACCGATTTTATCGGTTTAGGTCTGTGTGGCCCATTTTAGTAGTTTCAATGCAGCTTAGTACCTGAGATTAAGGATAGTGATCAACTCATAGAGGGATTTAAGTTAAGAGTTTAAATAAAAGTAAAACCATTACCATGTGTACAAATTTTGATGTTCCTGAGTAGAGATACAAACGTTCATAAGCTTTTTAATCATACACCATATGGATTTTATATAAACCAATCATTATTATAAGATAAAAGTAGTTAACGTAAAAAAAACTATATTTAAACAAGTTTAAGGATTTTAACTTTAGTTCTTATGGTCTTGGTTTAAAAAAGCGCGAAGCGCTCCGAGGCGTTTTAGGTCCAAAATCCGAAGCGCGGGGCTTAAAACGCGAGGCGAGAGCTTCACGTATAGTATTAAAAAAATTATAAAAAAATATTTATATATGTCAATATGACATTTTCTACATGTTAATCAATCATAAGCACAAAAACATGATTATAAAACACCCTTGACACTTAAAAAGCATATTCAAAACATAAAAACGCCGAGGCACTACTGTAGCGGGCCAAATAAAGTAGTTTAAAAGGGTTTTTTGGGCTGAGGCGTTATTGTAGCGCGCGCCTCAAGCGCTCGAGGCGGCGCTTCATGTAGTTTAGCGCTTTTTGGCCAAAAAGCGCTTTTCTAAACGCCTCGCGCCTCAAACGCTGGGGCGCGCTTTTTTAAACCAAGCTTATGGTTTGTTAGCATCAACATTCTTATTTGTATCCTGTGACTGAAAGTGCAAATAGCTTTTCTCAGTCAAGTTATAATTTCTGGTGCACTTGCCGACTATTTGGGTACCAGAGAAAGAGAAATCTCCCAATCCGCTGCTTTGAGCCCGGAATTAAATCAATCTTGAGGTATGTGTATGCTTTATGCCATATATTAACAATAGAGGTGACAATTTCAACACTTTCACTTGGGTTGTGCTAGGTTATGCCATCTTGCTAAAAAGTTAACGGGTCAAAAGTCATTAATTTTTAATGCATAAAACTGCACCTAGAAAAACCAGCTGGTTGAGGCGACAACCATACATGACGCATAGGTTAAAATTTCCTAGAGGCATGCGCATCAAGTGTGCCTCTTGTACATGACCAGATTCTGTGCATTCAAGGCTGCGTATAGAGGTGTCTGTGTTCGCTTTCTTTCTAATAGGTGAATGTTTCTTAAGTTATTTGTGATTGGATTGTTCTTGGTGAACGAACTTTATGATAATTATTTTCATGCATAGAAAAAGTTCAACTATTATATATGAGCATGCATGATGGAAATTCTTTTCAACATCTTCCATCAAAATTCAGAAACGAGGTAAATTAAATCTATACATTATATTTTGTTAGTTGACTTCACTCTTGTTTATAGTGTGATTACTAAAACAACGTATTTTTGGTTAAACAGTTCCATGTTTGAGCTCAATTTTCTTATTTACCCATTTGACTCATTCCCAAGTAAATACAACGTGAATAGACCCATTTTCACATAAATGGGTCGAAGTTCTCATGCTTTAAAATGTTTATTTTTTCTGCTATATACTAATAAATTATGCATATCATGTAATTCAGTGGCTATATAGTTGGATGACAGAAATTAAGCTTTGATTTAGGTTCATTTCATTTCATTATTTTGTTATATTCCATTTATGCTTGTCTGATCTTCTTCCTTATCTTATTCAAGGACGTAACCACACATAGTTATTTCTCACCATATTTGTTATTGATACTTATTTCATTTGCTTCTTTGTAGGAGAAAGACGATATAATTGTGCATTATATGGCTGTGATCATTGATTCCTGGAGAAGGTAAGAGATATTCTTTTATTCATTCCAATTTCTTGCTTCTTCATGTAGATTGCTGAGTGTTGCGTCTTTACTTCAGTTTATACTGTATAAGTGAGACCCACAAAATATATTTCACAGTCCAAAATGTCAAAATCCTGAATTAATAACTTTACATTATAATTGATGGCATAAAGCATCTATATGAAGTTTCATTATTTGGTTACATACAAGTTACATGATGCCATGTATTTAATTTTTAGTAATATATACAATATTTTAAAACCCTTCACTCATGACAAATTAGAGATCTTGCAAAAACCATAAAGATAGTTTATTACATAAATTTTGTGTCAGTGGTTTCTATTGCAGAAACAAGCCACTAGGGTTAAAATTTTCACCTGAACTGGTAGATGTCACAAAGCCTTTCTTAAAGAGTACTGATCGATTTGTAGACGAGCGAGAAATGTATGTAGTTTCAGCAATAAGATTGAAGCATATGATAAAGTGTATGTCAAGCATTTATGTGAAACCGCCACACAATTTGCACCTAAAAAACAAAACTACCCGCGGCAACGCGCGGGCATTCCGACTAGTAATAGAAAAAGATATCCCTTGCTATCTCTGCGAATCTGGGGCCTTGTTCAAGTTATAAAAATGGGCCATTAAAAATATACAAAGAAAAATTCAAATAACTAGAGTTTGTTTATATGGGCTTAAACTGAATCGGATAGGCTAATGGGTTTAAAAATATATTAGGTTTTCACTTTTAAATTTATTTATATGTTTGTTTAAAAAAGTTACATAAAGAGATTAAAAAAAATGGACGTAATGAGTGAGTGGCCCACCTTGGCATTGCAATCCCGTGTGCTAGCCTTGAGTTTTCATCTAAATCTGTCAAAAATATTTATAAAAAAAATCAAAACCTACGGTTTAATCCATATTATTCAAGGTTTGGTGCAAATAGCAAACATCAGTTGTGGTCGTATAAAATTTCGATTTAACTATTGACCGGTTGAAACTTCCCTAGTAATAAATAGATTAACCAGTACCCATGCTGCATTCAACGTTTTAAAAAGCTGGAAAACACTGTAAAAACAACAATTTCTTATGTCACGAGGTAATAATTTTCAATGTGTGTTTATTGCAATATTCATCATTCAATGTATATGATAAGTTACTTTCTCGTGTTCAACTTTAAATTACTACCTAACGTCTTTTCTAGTTAAAAAAATATATATACACATATTTGTTTCAGTTTTTACTGCAGTTGTCAGCTTGTTTGTAATAATGAAAGCAAATTTCAATAACCGGCCGCATGTTGAAAATGTTTGAAGCTTTTAAATGTCTTCAAGTGTCCTTATTTGTATAATGAACGCAACGAAGTCGCCATTGCGTCAATGTTATCCAAACCCAAACGTAAATATATGACAGCTTTTTAGGATAACTATTCGTATAAAATATAAATACGTAACTAACCCTATTTTATTGCATATAAAATGTGATATAAAATATATGTACAAATTTATAACTAGTTGTATGAATAAGAAATGATGATCGATGAAGTTAATTTACATTTATTTGTGGCTTATTATCTTCTATTAATCTACATCTTTATTCTCGTAAACCAAAACAAGTCACAAAATGATCGTCCATGTACACTAGAAATCTAGAATTAGTAACGTGTGTCATATATGTTACTTAATTACATTTTCTAGTTTTTTTTACTAAATATAATATAGCACAAGGATATTTAGTTTTTTTAATAAAAAACAGTACTTATTTATATAAAAAAAATACAAATGTTAAAATAGAAAAATCTTACTTTGGGTGAAATACTTTTAACTTAAGTGTCCTCTTCTTTAGAAAAATATATTATTTCAAGCATGGGCTAAAGTAAGTGGATGGTCCTCATGAGTTAGTAAAATTATGGATTTAGTCTTGTGGTTTTGGAAAAGGCTGTTAATTACTAAATGTGTTACAAAATACAACCACATAGGCTATCCGTGTATGTTTTTTAAAGCGAAGGACGAAAACCGAAATTTTGATAAACCACAAAGACCACTTGTGTGTTTTACTCCAACTTTAAATAGAAACCCGCGTAACTATTTGAGCATAACGCATAGTGTATTGTCACATAATAACGAGATGGAATGAACGCTAGTTAAAAAATGGTCTTAATTCTAAGTGTTTAATATAAAAAAATATTTTATATCATACGTCCATGAAAAACAATAAGGGGTTGTTTAGTAAGCCTCTTAATTAGGCTCTGAATTATTCAGCGCTAAATGATTCAACATTCAGCGCGTTTGTTTGAGCTTCTGAATGGAATGGTTAAGGCTGAACCATTAAGATTTGTGATGTTACTGAACCATTAAGCATTGAACTAGGCTGAACCTTAATGAGACTCTCCTAACAATGTGAGACACAAAAACTAACCATTAAGAGGTCCAACTTAATGATTCAGCACTTAACCATTCAGACCTCTTAACCATTCGGGCCTCTTAATGATTCAGCACTTAATCAACCAAACAGCCTCTAAGTTATAAATGTGGGTAACAATTTTTATATTTGTTTTCCCACCTAATTAGATGCTCGAAGTTTATTATATTGCTTTGTTTGAATAACTAAATTTGAAGATAAACATGATTGATAGTTTACTAATTACAAAGAAGTACATAAATCACGTGTTTGTTTATTTACGTGTGGCAAATGTATCTCGTTTGGTCAACAGTTCTCACCTCCTCAAACCATAACAAACAAAAAAAAGAAAGGAAACTTTTAGTCATGATTGTTTTTTTTGACAAAATAAACTTACTTTTATTTTTTTTTTTTGAACGGCAAATCAACTTTTATTCATAAACGCGCTAGCAAGAAACTAGCAAAATAGTCCGAAAAATACAAATGAAATCCGAAAACTCTACAGCCGAACAAAAAAGAAAAAACTATCCCATTCTATGCACTTCGAACCGACACCAAGCATCCCATGGCATATCCGTCATTTTTGCTCGATTGGTAACCCATAAGAAACTCATTACCTTGACCTCGTCAATGATCTTCCGAACCGAAACTTCCTTTTGATTAAATATTAGGTCGTTGCGTGCCCGCCAAATACTCCAAACCGTCGTCAAAATCACCGCATAAAACGCCTTCCTAGGCCGCACACCCTGCTTGGCAGTCAAATGGTAGGACAATATATCTCTAACATGAAAGGCGAAAAGACTCGGGACATTACACCAGTCGAATACGAGCTGCCAGACTTCGTTAAAAGCCGGGCAGCCAGTGAAAAGGTGATCCACCGTTTCGGCATTAAGTAGACAAGCCTTACATGTAAGAGATTCCACCTGAATATTCCGGCGACTCAAGGCTTCCAAGGTTGGCAGGCGGTCAAGAAAACTTCGCCAAGCAACAATCGCCACTTTCTTTGGAACCCAGTTACACCACTGGAATGGCGTAACTGGAAGGGTATTTGCGGCCGTAAATAACCACTTCTTAACCGCACGAACAGAAAACGCAGCTTCCTCGCCAACTGACCAATCCCAGCTATCCTGTACCGGAGTCAGCATGACATTCCCCAGCAGAAAACACAGGTCTGCAAGCTGCTGCAATTCATCTGCTGCAGCCAAATTCCTTCCCCAATCCCAAGTAAAAAACGGATCCTGGTTAGGTGAACTAGTTATGCGATCAGCTACAAAACACCCCTTAGTCCTTTCTAGCGCAAACAGTAAGGGGAATCTAGTCTTTAAAGGCTGATCAACAATCCAGGAGTCAAACCAAAACAAAATTAAATGCCCAGACCCAAGCTTCCCTTTAACAAAACTCATTGGGCCATTATTGAAGGTTTCTAGCATAGACGGGATGGCCGCAATCTGTTTCCACGTACCTCCTAAAGAAGGTTTCACCGGGATATAATTCCAGTCCCTAGCATTAGCGTGAATAGACCACACGACCTTTCGCCAAAGAGACGTCTGATCCATTTTAAACCTGTACCACCATTTAGACAAGAGGCTCACATTCGCGTCTCCAAGTGAACCTAATCCCACCCCACCGTATTTTAACGGCGCAACAACTTTATCCCAAGCTAACCAACTCATTTTGTCATCCGCATCTACACCCCCCCAAAAGAATCTTCTCCGAAACCTTTCTAGATAATTGATGACTTGGATTGGTGCACGAAATAAGGAGAAATAATACAAAGGTAGGGAGCTTAAAACCGATTTAAGCAAGGTAATTCGGCCCCCATAAGAGAGCGTTTTGGACTTCCATGATGACAAACGCTTCTTGAATTTCTCTATAACGGGGTCCCAACTTCTCA
Organism: Ambrosia artemisiifolia; assembly: GCA_032199755.1. Classification (NCBI taxonomy): domain Eukaryota; kingdom Viridiplantae; phylum Streptophyta; class Magnoliopsida; order Asterales; family Asteraceae; genus Ambrosia; species Ambrosia artemisiifolia. The sequence continues at coordinate 7,037,445 of CM063517.1, forward strand.
CTAGGTTCATATTTGAAGCAACCGGAACACCTAGATGCGAAAAAGGAAGACTACCTCTGGCACACTTTAGGACCCGAGCCATATTCTCCACCTCATTTACAGGAACACCAACCCCATAAACATTGCTTTTTTTGGGACTTATTTTTAATCCCGAGATCAGAAAAAAGCCCCTTAAGATCCTCCTTAAATTTAAAGCGTTCACCGTGGACCATTCCCCACAAAAAACCACGTCGTCAGCGTACATGAAGTGGGAAATGAGTGGCCCGGAACCCCCTACTTTAATCCCGAGATCAGATACTTACTTTCTATAAATCAAAATCATTATTAATTTTACATCATGTTTTTAGTCATGATTGTAACGCTACGATTAAAAATTAACTTTCGTAGCAAATACTTACTTTCTATAAATCAAAATCATTATTATAAATGCAGTTTCTTCTGTTTTTTTTTTATTTTTAAATACTATATATTTGGAGAGGGCATATACGTACATATTGTAACGCTACGTACGGCTAAGAAATAACTTTCGTAGCATATACTTACTTTTTATCCATATGTTCTTGTTTAGTAAAAAAATCCAAGTTAAACATGATGTAAAATTAATATAACATCTTTTGATCAATTAAGCTTTTAATATTCTTAAGACTATGGGGAGTGGAGGCGGGAAAGAGGGGGGGGGGGGGGGGATTGCCATGTGGCACTTGTGGGGTCCATTTGGGGGGGGGGGGGGGGGGAATTGTGGGGAGTGGAAGGGGGGAAGAGTGGGGGGGAATTGACATGTGGCATTTCTTTTTTCTTTTTTTTTTGTTTTTTAAGTAATAAAAATAATTTTTATAATTAAAAACTAAATTAAAATTCATAATAATTAAGATTAAAACCTAGAAAATTAAAAAAACATAAAAAATAAAAACAAAAAAAAAACCGAAAAAAAAGATTGTTTGGAAAGGATTTTATAAAAATAGGAGGGTGTGGGTTTGAGTATTTTTGAGTGTGTGTGGGTTATATATATAAAGATTTAGAAAATTTTTTTTTTAAAATATAACCGTTGCCCAACGGTCATTTCCTTTTTTTTTTAATCCAACAATCAAATACAAATCAACCAACCAGATCATGACACATCACCTCCACCAAAGCCCCCCCGCCCGTCTTTCCCCTACCGCCCCCCCTTCCCCGCCCTCCTCTTCCCTCCCCTCGGGACGGTGTTCCCGCCCGGGGATGAATTGCCGCCCCACTCCCTGGAGTCTAAGAAGTTATGCTTTTAAACTTTGTAATATTGTGAATGATAGAAGAGAGTTAAAGGTTCTACTCTAATATGGTATCAAGAGACCATTAACCCTAATACTCTTCTTCTTCCCTTCGATCCTACCTCCTGCTTTTGCCGCCTGAACCCTCGGCAAATCGCTGACCACTGTCAGTCGATTATACCTTATGTCCCACCTCTATTCTTCTGCCAATCCTCTCCCACATCATGTCGATTAATCCTGCCTCTTCCTCAAGCATAATACCATCCATCACGGTTGAGTCTAAGGGTCACCCGGCTACCATCGTTTCGAACATCAAGAACTTTGTCCCCATTATTCTTGAAATCGAATCCTCTCAATACGCTACATGGGCCACCCTGTTCAAACTACACTGCAAAGCCTTCATGGTTGCAGATATTTTCACTAAAGGCTTGCCACGTGTTCTATTTGAAGATTTTAGAGACAGTCTCAGCATCCGGTCTCCTCACGCTTCGACTGCGGGGGAATAATAGCATAGCATATTTATAGAATAGATTGTTAATATATTTATATGTTTATCTCTTCCCTAATTATAGGGATTTCACTGTATTATAAGGTTTCTACTCTAATACGTAGCCTAGTGTTAGTTCACAAGTAATACAAAGACTCTCGAATGGTTTATCGGGAGATGCTCTTTACTGATGCTTTGTCACATGTCATGTAGAATATGTGTAATGTGAAATTGAGAAAAAATGGCCAAGAGAGTGACGTACGGAGTCATCATCGATAACTTGTGAGTGAAAACATGGAGTAAAGGCGAAAGATATCGGAATATCCACAGTGAATGTAGCTAGTTTTGTCCAACACCATCATTGAGTTCCTTGATCGTGAGCCTTTAAAAAGTTAAGATGGAATATTATGAGCTTTAATCTCGGTGGAATAGATGGTAGTGGTGGATTGATAGTTATTGATCTTGCAAAGCAACTTCTTCGGTTCTTTGTTTTTTTAAATTTCACCCCTAGATGGAAATCATGGGACAAAATGATGCACTGAAAAATGTATTAATATTTTTTGTATGGTTTTATAACTTTTGGACATATATCAAATGTACGGTTACAATTAGTTCTTTTATTCTTATTCTCGTTCTTTGAAACATTTCTTTTACATGATTATTGTTGTTGGTGTCATTACTGTTATAGAGGGAACACGAGGGGTTGTTATAATAATAGTTATTTTTCGTGCGAATCGCAGAAAACCACCAAGATGCGACACATGTATTTGTGTAAATCGTATAGTTACACAACATATGTTTCTAACTATGTTTATAGTTACACACCAGTCTATAATTAAAAACCATTACAATTGCATCACATATTATCATAATTAATACTATAATATAATTACAAACTGTTATGATCTATGTTCTCTAATCTTTCTCTCATCACTTGCAATGCACATGTGCAATTTCCCCATGACTTACAGTTATAGTTTAATAATGTTTTTTAAAGTATTAGACACATGTATGTATATTGTTTAATAGCGTGTTTGAGCTTTTACGTGCCTACACATATGTTTCATGATCAATGTCATCAACATACTATTTATCGGTATACTTCTAGTGTGGTTTGGACTTCTTAGGTGGTATATGCAGTTATGTTCGTATTTAAAGTTTCTACATACTTACACATGTGTATCAATAAACACTTCAACATATTTTACGAACAGATGACAACACATTTCTAGCGGACACGCATGTGTGTAACAAAAAGTATATGGTTTAATAAAATTTCACGGTATGCACATGTGGTTTTGGTAAAAAAAAAAATCAATTAAGCATACATTAGTTATTTGAGTTTAAATGTCGTTGTTTTTGTTAGAAAAACACTAAATATAATAATTTAAAACACAATGTAATGTTTATAGCCATGGAATTTAAAACATAATTAAAACACACAGCTAAAACACAACAACGTAGAATACATGTTCTTGGCATTGTGTTTTAAGTTTTTAAGCTCAAAATAAATTGTTTTGTTTTTTTAATTGTTATATTTTTTGTTATTTTAGTCCAAACTATCCAAAACATCATGAATAAGTCTAAAACATGATGCATACATATCAATTTTTAATCATTTTCACACTTCTCACGAAATATGACATTTGTACCATAACAGACTAACAATAACCACACCCTCTATATATATATATATAAACCAAATTAGGAAAGTCTTGCAAATCAAGATATAAATTAATTACTTTAGCTTGAAGGGTTATCTAAGATGAAGTGCACCTTTCTTATCTTACCTACCATACCCAAATACTCTACTTCGAGTATATGTATTGCCTTCAGTTATTTTCGTATATACCCGGCCCAATTGCAACTCATATTTAACTAGTGGCTTCTAGAAGGGGCAGTACTTTAAGTCAATGATATATTTTCTTGAATGTTTTATATTTCATAAGTACTTTACTAAGTTTAAATCTTTAATAATCAAATACATCCGACTTTCAAAAAATCTCCATGACATTTTATACAACTTAGAGTTACAATTAGTTTTAAAACATAACAGTCTCTCTATATTTTGCTGTGTCTGATTACAATTAGTTTGAAATTGGATTATCCATCGTTTATGTTAAGAATATGAACTAAAGTCACAAATTTTATTGTAAGTGTGGTTCCACGCCACGAATTCTAGTAAAAGTCCCCTGTTGCGTACAGCAAAGTCAACATTGCTCTTTTGTCTTTTGTTTATTCGCCGTCTCCTTTTTAAAATGTAAATTCTTAATGCATGAAAATATAAAGAAAAAAACGAAAACAATAACAATATAAACAATAGCTGGAATAAATATCTAAACTTCATTTTATTTTGTCTAATATAAGAGAATAGTTTTGTATTTTGATAAAAGATAATATAAACAGATTAAATAATTTGAATACGTATTTACATAATTTCTCATAAGTCATACCCTAATTTCATTTTCAAATCATTAGAATTTTACAGACAAAAACATAGACAATGAGTTCGTCGTCTAGTATCAAAATACTTTGAATTAGACATCCGGTTTCTTTAAAATGATTTAGATACGTCATAAACTTCTTATCTGTCAAACTCTTTGTTTGACAAATCCGTAATTTCATTAATTAATTTATTTTATAATTTGTAGCTGAATTGTACGTTTTTATTTAGGAGACTATAATTAATAACTTTTAGAGTTGTACCTTTTTAATAACGATGGTCAAAATTAGAGTTCCCTAGATAGAGCCAACTACTACCTATTATACGATCGATCATGTGTTTCAGGATTGTGTGCACGACAACATGACACCCATGAATTTAACGAAGATATTTGTAGAATAATAGTCTAAGATATTAAAAAAAAATAAAGATAATATTACAACATACACATTGAAAATGAGAAATTATTTACTCTTCGATTTACTCGAGAGAAACATCCATAATGTTAGACTAACAAATCACCGATCGGTTAATGTTAACTTAATTATTGACTAAACATTCTTAACTTCACCTCTTGATACACATGACACCTTCGTCTTCGATCCGATTTAAAAATATAAATTGAATGGTGTCACATTATTAACTAATCTTTAATCTTGTTCAAAACCGGTTTGCTTCCAAATAGCATTTCTAACCCTACTCAAATCTCTACCTTTTAGTGTCCTTCCAACACCTTCATGGACCGAAAATGAAGCAATTCTAGTCCTTGCTAAATACTCATGGGGCGGCAGCCTCTCGTTATCATCATCTTTGTCGTCGTCATCATCATCATTTTCTCGACTCTCATGATGTTTGTACTCATCTCTCAAAATCTTCGACCAGTCGGGAACATTAACGGGCAATGACTTTGCCGCGGTTGACATCATGGGCACTTTTCTTTGTTGATGGGCTTTCAAAGGAAACTTTGATCTTCTAGGATTATGAAGCTCGTTTGAATGATCATCATGATCACCACTAGTGTTCCATAGGTCGGATTCGTTCATCTCGAACGTGTCGGCATCCACAGGATTTATCCTTTGATCACCACCACCAAGATATAGGAATTTTCTTGTTGCCATTGGAGAGAAAGATATAGTTGTAAAGAAGGAGTTGTTTGTGTTTTTTTTTTTTTTTTTTGGGTATTGATTGGTTGGGCTAGGTGGTTGGTGATGGGTCTGCCAAGGTATATATAATGTTGTAATGGATAAGCCCGGTTTTATTTTATTTTTTTTAATTAAAAACTACTAAGTTACAATAAGGGTTGATATGAAATTATAAAGTTACAGATAGCATCCTTGATGTTTTAGTACAATTACATTTTGACCCCCTATTAAGATTAATGATATCAAATTGACTTTAGCTGCTTACGCACAGCCTCATTGCTTTGAATTCGTATTTCTGTGAACATAGAAGAATGGTTTTCTAGGATATTAATGATGGAGATAGTCATCCTATATATAGAATGAGAAAAAATGATCATATACGATATTTTTCGTGGTGTCGTCATATTTATGCATCTTATTTTCTATCACGTCTATGTCATAATGTCACGATTCAATATCATTATATTGTTTAATGTATGAAGGTGAAAGTTCGTAAACTCCATTTACGTGTTGATGACAAATAAACTATTTGTCAAAAAAGGGGTGTCATTATCTATCGATCTAACCCAACCCAATTGTTATCTCGGTTTCTGAAGCCAAAGTTAATAGTTTGCCCATATTTTTGTGAAAACCAGTTGAATCAGACGTATCGTAAACTCACCTATAAATTAGTAAACTTTGTTGTTTGTATTTTGATAAAAAAATATATATATCTAAAAGAGAGTTGTAAATTTCAAATATAAAGGGTATATTCGTTTCTTTTGTTCCTCACTATTAACTGGCAAGATATAGGTAATCTTCCATATAATAAAGGCTTAATTAGCATCAGTACATCACTATCATTTCAAGAAGGGGATATTATGTAATTAGAGGGAACCTGAGGGGGTAATTAGCATCATTGTAGGCCAGAAGGAATAGTGAAGACGTGTGTCCTCAGTTTACGGGGGACCCTTTGATGGTGATCAATAATAGAGAACTTGGATCGACTAAATTATGCTGTAAATCGTAAGTGACATTATTAGCGGCCCTACTTATCTTTAAATTATTCTCTTTCTTTTATATAACTTGTGATTTTTTCTATGTTTAATAAGAATAAAACTTGTATGATACCTAGTTTTAACTTATAAAAAGCAGTGTTAGTTATATATTTTATTAAACTTAGGATTCTTTTATACTAATAAAATTAAGGGATTATATTACATTTACCTACTACATAACATTTTTCAATACGTTTTCTAACACTTGTTTAGATGATTATCATGTGAAATTAGGATATATTTATCAGCTTATCTCTATTGTCACTATTTTGTCTTAAGTTCATTTGTAATCACATTAGTATTTATTTTGGGACGATTCAACAACAAAGGATATATTTTGATGATAACTATTAATTAGTCACCTCAATTGTTATTAAGGATGTATGTTAGTTAAGCCTAAGAAATTAAATAAAGAATTATACAATTATTTTATTTAATAACACTCTATAATCTTTAGGCTTATAAACTAGCTTTAATACTATTTGATCAAAGGCATATAACTGAATTTGATAACCATGACTACAAATTATAAAAAAAAAGTATTTTTAGCTATAATGATGTTTGATAACGGCTTGATCATTTTAACCTTTTCATGCTTCTTTTTAGTGGTTGGAAATCGTCCACAAAATTTGGCAGCATATAAACATGTCTTACTCACGAGGTTTGCATGGTTAACATATTATAATGTATAGATTAGTTTATTTAATTTCAATTAGACCCTATAATTATTATATTGATTACCCTTAAGGCTCAACATTTGGATTTATTATGATTTGATACTTAAAACAAAACAATTACCGATTACGTCTATTAAGACGTATTTGTAAATGAGTAGAGATAAGGATAAAGTAATAATAGATGATTACCAAGGGTTTAGTGGTTTACTATTTTAATAAAGAAGACACGTAACTATTTTCCACTATGATTGACTTACTTGGAAAGATAATATATAAATAACAACCCTATCTCTTTACAAACATACGATTGCATAATGTTCGTTGGTTAAATGTATACCATCGATGATAATTGAGTTGTTAGGAATTAACTATTTTCTATCAACTGTCATTCATATCAAATTTTTATAATTTTATTATAGTTAAATACAACAAATATTATGTTTTAGGGACGTATGTTAGAAAATATAAGTGCTACAACATTTGAATTAAGTATAACCGTATAAGATTATGATTATCCACAACTTAATACTATTGAGATGCCCGTGACAAGCCTCCTTGGGAAGGGAGTGGACACAACTTAGCACTGTTGAGATATCCGTGGAAACTCCGGTGGGAAGGGAGTAGGTTACAAGATGATACTAGTGGGTTGGTTCATGCGTTGCAGCGGGACGCACGATGTGGTGGTAAACATGTATACGTACAAACAATGTTTTATATGATAAGTTTAAGTGTAGAAAATATGCACCTTTGTATGTAAAAGATAAGCCAACAAACCAAAACATGAAAATTAGACATCAAACAATTATAATCTCCTCAACAGCACCAAGTAGATGATAACCACATGATAAATTCTATGTAAAGCGTAAACTTGTATAATTTACCCTTGGCGGTCTAATCCAATACCTATTATCACACAAAGTCATAAATTCAAATATCTACATCAGATCAATAAAGAAATACCCGATTAAATGATTTGCTAAATTGATGAATTACCAAGAACACTCTCCATATTCCAAAGGAATGCAACTAAAGAATATCAATTTCTAACGAATGCTTAATATTTAATATATAACTAAAGCATATTATTAAAAATATTACTTCTTTTTCAACAAAGACTTATACCTTTGCGAAATAAGCTTGGTTCGAATTGATACAAATGCCCCTTCAATGTCAAATTATATATCAAATTAAAACATTCATTAATTAATCTTTTAATCAAACCTAATGTAGAACACTTACACATGCCTTATACGTGGTTTTTGAAGAGTGGTTGCAAAATGACCCTGCTGCATCAACGGTTGCATCTGTGGAACCACCACCTGCTACGTTTGCTCCGGCAAACCGAAAACAACCCTCGCAAACGACCCACCACCACCAACACAATCAAATCTAGCTGGCGCACCAGCTTCTTCCTCGCTGGTAAATGCATCACCGCCATCAACCTTCTCCATACTTATCTATTCAAACTTTCAAACATTTGATGACCATAAGTGAATCTGATTTTGATAAAAAAAAAAAAAACTCTCGTGCATTTTTTGTTATGGTAATCCTGCTCCAGATTGAATGGTTTTAGTTTAAAGCGCAATCTACATCGTGCGTAACAAGGATTTTAATTGGTGTAAACCAAACTCCAATGTTATAATTTAAAATCGAAGCAAGTTAAACCGTTAGTAACAAGTATTTGATGAATAATTTTAGCTATTGATTTGGGTTTAACCTCTCAATCTCTTGAGTTTCTTCTTAATCTCTATCTTTAGCTCTTGATCCTTTAATCACCATTTTGTATTGTAACAAGTATTTGTAATACAAACACAAACTGAAACCAAAAAGCGTTAGTTTCATACCTTAATCGGCTAAGAACGGAACATTTATTCATCATTGGAAGGCTTCGAATGCAAGATTGTAGTTTTCTTGTAATCATTTCTTGTCTACCTAGCCAACTCAAGGACCTGTCAATAATTGAATTCACAATTATAATTTCCAACACATAATTGAAACTCTAAATAAAAGTTACAATACGTGATCGAATGAAAGATAGATATATACATACATATAAGGGATTTATAAAACTATAAATAACTTCAACCTTAGGCAGCGATACACCGGAGCTCCAGCACTGACACCCCAGTGTGGTCTTCGTTCCATCAAATTTCACAATTGGAAGCAAAATCGGCATCAGATTGTATTTGTATTGACTAAAGAGAGACAAAAGGTTTATAGCGGCTCCCCCTGATCAATTCACAAAACGATTTCAGTTAATCAATGTTGCATTTATATACATTGATTGATGATGAATTAACTCTCATAATGATGATGTATGAATGTGTGTAGTTACATGGGAGTGGGTTATATGTTGAGATGGATATTTAATGTGTATTACACACATATACAATGAGCATTATAAGATGTACATAAGGGGCATAGAGGGAACAAAATGATCAAAAATTTGGAGATTTGTGAAGAGGCTCTTCAACTTCCATCTTAAAAATTGTGTGAAATTATATTCTTACCCATCTTTCCTCTTTAATAAGGTAACTAGTGGTAATGCCCGCGCGTTGCTGCGGGTACTTATGTTTTTTTGACAAATTTTGCGTGTCGGGTTTCACGTAACTTATTTTTAATATGAATTCACAATGAGCAGTTGAGTATCATACACACGTATTTGTGTTTCCTGTTTTATAGCATTTCTACCTAGTGACTTTTGTAACTTAAATATTTCTGAGTCTTTTATACATATGAATTTTTGTACCCGCACGTTGCCGCTGAGGACGTTTTCAACACTTAAAAGTTTTGGATACAAATATGATAAGGTCACTAACAAGCATCAATTCGAGAGTGCTGACATAAGTACAAAATACATAAGCAAAATTTAGTTACTACTCTAAGATTGTGACATGTAGATTGCATAGTAAACATGAATCAATCTGAAAACAACCTTTACTTTCCCTGCAAAATCCAAAAAACAAAAATAAAAATGTACAAGTTGTCTTGTGGTCTTCAGTTCTATTGTAAAACTAAGAATGTAGCATTATGATATTTAGAAAATGAACATTGTTTTAACTTACCTTCTTATCGGTGTTATTACAATAGATGGTTGTTCACATCTCCCTTTCATCTTCAAACTACACTAAAAGAAAACGATTGTAAATATCAAAACCGTTAAGCAACAACAACAAAAATTATTTGACAAAGAACTTAAACCATATAGCTAAAGCATAAGAAGCAGCTTTGGTATAGCATTCTAGTTGTAACACATAATATGAACTTTATTATGATTAGCAATGTGTCAAATCTTCATATCCTGCCTTTTGAGCTGTTGGTTTCAATAGATACCCGCTGTCAAGTGTCGTCTTATCAAGTTCTATGATGTAATTAGAGTGGTGATTTTAATCCACCTTTACCAAGAAAAAAAAGGATATGCTACCTCCAATGCAAAAGTCAATTGGGTAAAATATAATAACTTTATAACCTAAGCTAAAAATAAACAAGATGAAAAGAAAGAGGTGCTCACAACGACATATATAAAAAACCCTGACAATAACTTTTAACTCAAAAAATTAGTACCTTGTTTGCTGCATCAAACGTGATTAGATTAAAATTAATCAGTCACAAATTATAAAGCTCTAAACTGGGGGAGGGGGATGATGAATCATGCATTCAAAAGTGATTAGATTAAAATTTAAAAATCAGTCACAAATTATAACAAATTTTTCTTTGTTCTTTTGATAACTATAAATAACTCAACAGTTATCGCCTTGAACTTTAGATTCAATCAAGTTATGCAGTTGAAAACTGTAAGCAAGCAAACAAATGAAACCCATGTCAAGTTTGACCTCAATCATTAGGTACAGTTAAAGAACACTCCATCTCTAAGTGAACAAAGATTCCAGCAATGGCTAATCAAAACAAAATGAAATCCAGCTTACCTTCTTAAGATCAAACAGGCCAATGCCACTGTCGACACAATATATACAACGTTCTAACTTTAAATCAAATGCCTACTGCATATAAATAAAAATCAAAACCAACATATAAGTATAAGCAACACAATCATAACATTGATCAGTAAAAGCAAATAATCAACTATACGATTTAAAAACTTATGAACTACTTTTAATAACATTTAGCATGGATAGAGAAATTACCAAGAAGGTTTGAAGGGGCTTTTGGCCATGGCGATCAATAGAATGCAATCAACCTCAAAAGAAAAAATAACAACCGATGAGCACAGGTCATCTTATGGTTTTGATCAAATACATCGAATCACATGAAGCGATTGAAAATTGAAGAAACAAGTTCAAGGAATTGAACGAAAATCGTACCAAAATTGTGTATAATATAGTTGAAGATATGGTTTGGATGTATGATGTTTCTGATACAATTTAATCTGGCATTTAAACAGATGGTTTTATATGGTGGGTGAAGGTTATACGTTTAAAAATAAATGCCCTATTCACTCTCTAGATTGGATTAAATGGTAGGTATCAAGAGGTGGTTTTTAGAAGACAAGAAGGCAAGGGAAAGGAACACAATAAGTCTAGCATTTACGTTTCATACATTTAACAGTGAAGTGAAGTAGAGGGGATTGTGTGCAATGGGTTGCATTCTTATTTTGTACAATTGGTATCATAGGTTGTACACAAGGGTATAAATGGAAGAAATGGGGTAAAAATTTGGGAATTACACTTGGGACTCTTGGGATGCCATCTTAACTTTGACAATTTGGACATCTTTGCCCATGTCTCCTCCTTTATAATGTAGTATAGATAAAATAATAATAATAAAGAATAAAGATAAACTCTTACAATATTTGGTTTGGTCTCAACCTGGTTGAGTTTATAAAGTGTCATTAGCCCTTGCTTTTATAGCAGTTCAAATTTCTTTTTAAGAATGAATATTTAATCTCGTCTTTAACTTAATTGTTCTATCATATAAATATAAAATGTAATATATAAATAAAACAAGACTAATGATTGATTACGTATAATAATTTCCGGTAGTCGGGCTTTTATTCGTTGTCAGTTAAAAAATAATAATGAATTGAGGTAACATCTAAGCCCCAAGGAAGTCCAGATGGTAGATTTGTATCCATTGACGAACCTATATTTCGTAATCTATATTGTTCTGCTTTTCTCGATAACTTTTTATTTTTTTTTGAACGGCAAATTACTTTCATTCAACACCCAAATTATACATTACATTGTACAAGTAAGACACTAACACAATGTAAAACGCCTGCCACATCCCCTGTGGATACTACTGTTACAACCAAAAATTCCTACCCCATGTCCTCAAAAATCGCACCTCTCCCCCACTCCTTAGAGCTTATAAACGCCTTATGTTTGTACCCTATGAAAAACCTGAGAGGCTTTTCTCCAAGGAGTCCGTCAATTGAGTATGCCGTATTCATCCTTTTGAGTTACCTCCCTGGTACATATTGATGTTCTCCTCACCTTTCCTCACAGGTGCCTGGCCTTCTTGAATTGTGCTTCTCCTATGTCTCGTCCACTTCCTAGGAATAGTTGATCCAAAGAAATAGAATTGACCAGATTTTGGTTGGTTATTTATGCCCCCTACAGTAGCATTCTCTCTACTCAAAGACTGATCCCCACATTCCCCGATCGGCGCATTAATTTCCTTAAGTAGTTGTTCCCCAGGCGCCTCCTCCTCATGGACCTGATCGTCATCTGCATTCGACCGAATATCTTCACCGCCAGGCTCCACCGGTTGATTTTCAGTGGAATTTAAATCAATAGGTTTTTTTTATATGATAAATATCTATAGAACTAGAAGTTGACCAAATATGAGATACAAGACAGTTGCTTTGCTTTGCTCGTAGTATATATGAGTGAGGAAGGGGGGCCTAAATCCTAACGTCAGTTTTCTTCCACCTTTTTTATTTTTAACTTTTACCTATGATAATAAGCTAAATTGTTGGGACCTTACAGTAGAATGACACTTGGTCCAATATAAGGTGAAGCAGTTTGCTAATTGACAGGGCCTCAGAAGTGGATAGACTCTATTTGGGCCGTGGACCCACCCAAAATGCATGTCACTCCTGCCTAAACTTATTTTAGAGTAAACCCACTTATTGATTCTTCTATTGTTTCAGAAAAGCTGTATTATACTGTATTTGTCCACTAGTAGAACCAAATTCTCTCTCTCTTTTTTTTTTTTTTTACGAGGGGACGGGGTACTTCACTAGGGTTTTTTCAACTTCACTGATTTCTATCAATCCTAAACTGCCAGATCACTTTATTGATTCACTTCACTGAAACAGTTTTTTAGAGGCAACACTCCACTGGAAATAAAATAGAGAAAAAGACAAAAGGGGAGAGATAAACCACGGGTACCAGCCGTTAACTACAACTAGATTTTGGTTCATGGGACCACTACCAGCATGGGTAGCGGCTGTGTTACCGTGCTGGTAGTGGGGTACCCATAACCAATTATGATGACGCCCCATCTCCCCTAAGTATTATTATTACAATAAAATCTAGTAAGGTGTACAAACTAAGACGGTCCGGAGGGGGGAGGTCGTTCACGCCTGCTACACCGTCCCATGAGGGCGTGGAAGGGGGGAAGAAGTTCACTGGCGTGGGGGGCAATGGAAGGGACACGTGGCAAGCTTTGATTGGCCCATGATAATTTTTTTTTGAAAAACAACCGTTGGTTTTTTAACGGTAAAAAAAATTTATATATTTCCCCACTATTTACATTAAACACCCACTTCGCGAAGCCTTTGAAAACAAATTGAGTATGAAAGAACAACGCGAAGATATGAAATTTCTCGCCATGTCCGTCGATCACCTAAGCGGTCAAGAGTTAGAGATGATGTTAGCCATGAAGCATGAGATCATGGCAAAACATAACGTAGTTTTTTTAGGTGTATTTTTTATGTTTTTTTAGTTTTATTATTAATTATTATGGTTTTTAATTATGTTTTTTAAGTAAAAACTAGATAATTGTCGTAGGCCGCGCGTTGCGGCGGCGACACTTAAGTTGTTTATAGGTGGCGGCACGTCATGTGATGCGTTAACTGTATGAAAATGTACAATAACTCAAGTTAACACAATCGAATGAAAACATTTTATATTGAGCCAACTCACTTGTATCCGAACACAGTTTACGTAAAAACGTAGGTAACTCGAATTTTTACTGTCGAACTAACTGTTTTATATTTGATCCAACCTGTTTCCGAACAAAATTTACATCAGAATTGTAGACCAACCGATAACATAAGTAAAAATAAGAATGGAAAAGTTTTATATTTGACCAGAGTCGTTTCAGAAAAATAACCTTATGTCGAAACTTGAATTTATATTGTTTACGTTGAAGCATAAATTTATACCATCATGTACATCAAAACGTAGACCAGTAAAAAAAATACATAAAAATAAATTTACGTCGAAAAGTGATTTATACCAACACATACACAATAATAACTGTGTCAGAATATGTTTTTTCTTTTAACGTAAATAATAAATATAGAGTGGGTAAATTAGAAAAGTTAGAACTCAACGGAGGTGAAAATGACATTTTATAAAGTTTTTACAAAGTGTAGGGGCATAAATATCAATTTCTAAAGTTAAAAGGTTGTTTGTGTATTTTATCATAAACTTTGGTAACTCGAATTTTTACTGTCGAATCAAAACATATTATTTTTTACCTGACTCTTTTTCAAGGAAATTTAAATCGTTTTATACCGAGACATCCATAAAGATAAAAACGTAATAAAGTAGTTTTACGATAAGCTTGAAACTTTACAAACTTTGGGGGGGATCAAAGTCACGTTTGCAAAGCTAGAGGATTACTTTTGACATTATAGTGAAGTTTGAGGATAGAATGGGTTATATGTCAAAATTTTGGGAGTTAAAAAGTAAAATGGATATTTTTGTCAAGTTAAAATGTAAGGGTCATTTATGTCAATGTTGAAAATTAGTTTTACTAAGTTGAAAACTTGAAAGGTGAAATTTGTTATTTGATAAAAGTTGAAGGTGATTAGAATGTAAGGGTGATTTATGTCAATCTTGAAAATTAGTTTTGCTAAGTTAAAAACTTGAAGGGTGAAACTTGTTATTTGATAAAAGTTAAAGGTTATTAGTTAAAAAGCATGGTCCCACCACCGACCATGCTTTTTAATGTATATATATAACTAGCAATGAGACCCGCGGGCGTTGCGCCGCGCGGCGGGTTACAACATGCAACGGCCATTGTATACATGCGGGCGAAAAAGCGCAAAGTAAACAGAGTTGAGTAGTAACGCCGTTAAGTTACTATCGTTAAGTTAATATTAACGGAGTTGAATAGTAAAGCGTTGACGAACTGTTCTCGCTACTCCGTTACGTTTACTATGTAAGTCTCCGTTAAGTTACGTTGAATAGTAACGCGTTGCCGAAGTTATTGATACTCCGTTAAGTTTACTATGTAACTCAGTTAAGTTGGCGGAGTTGTATAGTATTTGACGGAGTTGAGTAAAAAAAATTAAAAAAAAAAAACAGAGTTAAATAGTAACTTAACGGATTATTATGTAACTCCGTTAAGTTACGTTGAATAGTAACGCGTTGCCGAACCGTTCTCGGTACTCCGTTAAGTTTACTATGTAACTCCGTTAAGTTGGCGGAGATGGATAGTACTTGACGGAGTTGAGTAAAAAAAATTAAAAAAAATAGAGTTAAATAGTAACTTAGCGAAAGTAAATAGTAACCCCGTTAAGGTAAATAGTAACTTAACGGAATTAAATAGTAGTTTAACGGAGTTGAATAGTAACTCCGTTAAGCTAAATAGTAACTTAACAGAGTTAGATAGTAACTCCGTTAAGCTAAATAGTAACTTAACGGAGTTAAATAGTAACTTACAATACCTTATGCATAAAGTACAAGAAAAAACTTTGCTAATTAGAATATATATATATATATAACTAGCTATCTACCCCGGGAAGGTCCCGGGGTTGAAAATCCTAATATGACTTAATAAAAAATAATAAAAGAAGATCCAATCCACCACCAAGCTACAATTACCAAACTTAACCACCACAGCAATAACTTTAGCTGCAGCCACCATCATAGCCACCAGCACCATCCCTCCATCCTTAGCAGCGGAATCCTACGCCACATACTACGGTATTGCAGCTAGCGCAGCCAACTACGGTGGCTACGGTGGAAATTCAGACAAGAATGTAAACAATCTTTCAATACATGTATCAATTCTCTTAACAAATTAAACTAAACTGATATAAATTAAACTTAACTCAACCTAACAAAACTCACCTTGAAATAAATAATGAAACTTACATAACCACTACAAAATTGGAAGATGAAGCCTATCAATTCTGTTAACAAATTACACTACAATCACATAAATTCAACTGAACTCAAGGTACCTAAACTCACCTTTAAGTAAACAATTATACCTAAATATATTAACCACCACAGCAATAACTTTAGCTGCAGCCACCATCATAGCCACCAGCACCATCCCTCCATCCTTAGCAGCGGAATCCTACGCCACATACTACGGTACTGCAGCTAACGCAGCCAACTACGGTGGCTACGGTGGAAATTCAGACAAGAATGTAAACAATCTTTCAATACATGTATCAATTCTCTTAACAAATTAAACTAAACTGATATAAATTAAACTTAACTCAACCTAACAAAACTTACCTTGAAATAAATAATGAAACTTACATAACCACTACAAAATTGGAAGATGAAGCCTATCAATTCTGTTAACAAATTACACTACAATCACATAAATTCAACTGAACTCAAGGTACCTAAACTCACCTTTAAGTAAACAATCATACCTAAATATATTACTATAGATATATCCGTAACAGATAAAAACAATAAACCATAAAAACAATCTAAACAATAGATAAATCAAAGTTTATAAAAAAAATAAATAATAAAAGATAGAAAAAGCGACGTACCTTAGACTCACATGTAAAGTTATTTGTGACTGTGAGAACTTTCTTTTCCTGCACAAGATTCAAGTGTCGTAGCCCCAAAGGAAGAACACCCTGCAGACACCTCATCTGAAATAATAATAATAATAATAATAATAATAATAATAATAATAATAATAATAATAATAATAATAATAACCGAAGAAAACAACGATTACTAAACTGACACAATGAGAGAAAAAACGAAAAAAAATATATTTGCAAGTAACAAATAGCAAAACTCGAGCATAATATATATACGGATTCGACAAGATGGTAAACAAACAGAATAAAGTAACGCGTTTAAAGCTTAAAAAAAAAGAAAAAAAAAACAGAACAAATAATAAAACATACCTTGCTAGCGACAAGCGACATCAAACAGAAATCAAATGCCTCGACACAGGTCTGATTAGGCGCGTACTGTACAGATAGAACAGGTAGAGGCGGAGTTTTGGATGGTGGTTGAAGGGTTTGCGGGTCGGGTTATCGGTGGAGGAACAGGGTGGTGTAAAGGAAGAAGAAAGCGGTGGTGGAAGACAGGGACGGTGGTCTTCGGTGGTCAACGACGAGAAGAGTTGCAGGGTTTTGTGGTTGTTGATTTGAGGAAGGAGAAGGGTTAGGGTTAGAATTTGGGGAAGACAGAGGGAGAGGTGGGGAGTAAAGGAAGGATTAGGGTTGAAGGAAAGAAGAATTGTGATTGAGGAATACGGGAATAGGGTTTGGGTTGGTTTTTATTAAAATTGTTAAAAACGAAATAAATTAAAAAACACTAAAAACATTCAATTAGGATGCCACGTGGCGATTTCAAGAGGGGATTGAATGAACCAATGGACGCCACGTCAGCAAAAGGGCTTTGTTTTATATATATATATAGATGTGTTTTTTAATTTGTTTATTAAAAATATAAAATAAAATCCACGTGACACTTCTCTCCCCCCTCACTTCCTACAATTTTCACCATTCAGATATGGGCTCCACAAGTATCACATGACGGTCCATCTCCCTCTTCCTCCCCCCACACACACTCCGTATGGTCTAAGGGTTTGTGGGCTATTCGAGAAATAACCGAGTAAATTACATAGAGAACAATATCTAATTTAAAAAAGTTAGAAACTAAATGTAAAATTTGGTCAAATTACAATAGACATTTGTCTTTTTTCTTTTCTTTTAATTATTAAAGAAGTTTTCACAAGAAGATGATAATAAATTAATATGAGTAGTTTTAATCATGCGAATGGTGTAGCCTCTCCTTGCCCATCCCTTTCGACCACCTATGCCATTCCTGCCCATTTCCAAATGACCTGGCCTTATCGTAATTAGATGACCGAATAATCGAATATACTATTAAACTCCGTTCTTAAAGCATTTACTTTTATTATTTAAAAGTCATACTATAAACCAGTCCATTCATTCAAAGATTTGTGATTTATAGGGGTGCAAACGAGCCGAGCCGTTCGCAAGCCACTCAAGCTCGGCTCTGTAAAAAACTCGAAACGAGCTGAACCTTATCGTGCTTGAGCCTAAAACAAAGCTCGTTTTTTATTAAGCTCGAGCTCAAACCTGGCATGTGAAGCTCGTTAGGCTCGTCGAGCCTTATCGAGCCTAGTGTAAAATTAGTTTTTTTGATATCTAATAATATTTACCTCTCATTTAAAGTTGTTTAGTAAACGAGCCCCGAGCTCGAGCTTCACTTATCGAGCTCACGAGCCTAAACGAACTATTATTTATATTATTTTTATTCAATGTATTAATTCATTGATAATAAACGAGCCGAGCTCAAGCTTGAGAAATTATCAATGAGCCTAGCTCGAACTCGATTCTCGGGCTTAGCTCGTTTGCACCCGTATTTGTGAAGCTTGACTAAAATATAGTTTATTGGGAGAATTGCACGTTTTGTCCTTTATGTTTACCTCAAATTGCATCGTGTGACGATGAGGTTAGTATAAAAGACTTGTGGTGTGCAAAAGTTTCAAATAAAAGACACACGATGTATTTTTTAACGACAAAAGACACACGGTGCAATTTGAGATAAAGATAAAGGACAAAACATGTAATTCTCCTTATTTTCTTTATTTCTTTGATAAATTTTGCTATTTAAGGGCATGTTTGTCTTTTTCTTTTAATATTAAGCTCATATTAATGGAAAAAAACTGTGAATCTATACATCTAATAAAACAAAGTCAATTATGACACATGGCACTTCCATATTGCACCTTCAATCCTCTCTCTTCCCATATTGTGCTATGTGTCTCAACCTTGGAATTTATAAACTTTTCTATTTTTTTTAATCCAAAATTCAATTAAAATATAAATATGGTCAAAATATGTGAATTAATAACCTTCCTAATCTCCAAAATTCAATTAAAACATAAATATGGTCATTTATTTCTTTTGTTCAAAATTGGTCAAGAGTTTTATTGACTTTCCTAAATCACATTGATCCTCATTACCACCATTCCTAAAACACAATCAAACCCATTAAATAAACCGATTGTTATACATTCAAACCTTAAACCAAATAAAACCAAAAATTCGTCTCCATCTCCTATCTGGCGTCTCAGTCCTCGCGTGTCCGGCGTCTCCTTCGTCTCCTCTCATTTAAGGTATCATCCCTTCCATTCTTCTGTAACGTATTCGTTATTCATCTATCACGTTCCTCTGTTTTTTGTTTTCATTTTTTTTTCTGATATGATTATATTCTTAATCTTTCGTTGCCGATTAATGTTTTTGTGTCTTTCTTTTAACTGATTTTCGTATCTACTTCCATCTGTCAACAACGATTCTACATCTTCAAGATATATTGTTTCGCAAGATAGATTGTTAATTGCAGGTAAGTCAATCGATTTTAATATTTTTCTTTCCATTAATCCGATTTCGCATCTTGACTATTTATATCTTGACTATTTAGATGATTATTTGCTAATTTTCACGTATTAATATTTTTCTTTATCCATCTATAAGAACAGAAGAGGTTTTGATAGATCACTATACGTGAAACAAGTAATTTTTATTTAGGAACAACTGATGAACAAAATACTTAAATTATTAATACAAAACGGTATATGCGGACAAGGATGGTATGATTCATGGCATTATTAATAATTAATTGCTATTACATGTTTATGTTGGTATTTTACAATTGACATCACCTTTTGTCCTTTCAGTATAATTTAAACTAATTAAAGAGAGGTTACCTATTATGGTATAGATTATTGATGGATAAATCGTTTGATACATGAGTTTTTTCATCTCGATATTCAGGACGGGTGATTATTAGCTTCAATCCCAGAGACGGAAAAACCTTACGGTAAGAGTTTCTAATCCTTTTTATTTAGTTGCTCATCAATATTTCCCATGCTCATGTATTTGATTAACATTTCATTAATAACCTTTAAACACAAAATTATTAATCATATATAAATATAAATATATTTATAAACAAAGTTAAATTTGAAATTTTTTTATCACAATTGATACGCCTATTTTCATTTGAATTACTTTATTTTTAAACATTCAAAATAATTTTTTTTTAAAAATCCGGTTTTTAAAATTAAAGACATTTAAACACAAAATAATGCTTAATTTTTTGATTTGTCACATTACTATTTTTAGTGTACAATTAGCATTTATCATGATTTACACAATATTGGAAACATCTAATGTTAATAATTATGATTACCATTTCATTAATAACCTTTAAACACAAAATTATTAATCATATGTAAATATAAATACATTTATAAACAAAGTTAAATTTGAATTTTTTTCATCACAATTAATACGTATATTTTCATTTGAATCACTTTATTTTCAAACATTCAAAATAAATTTTTTTAAAAAATCGGGTTTTTAAAATTAAAGACATTTAAACACAAAATAAATGCTTAATTGTTTGATTTGTCACATTATTATTTTTAGCGTATAATTAGCATTCATCATGATTTACACAATATTGGAAACATCTAATGTTAATAATTATGATTACCATTTCATTAGTAACCTTTAAACACAAAATTATTAATCATATATAAATATAAATACATTTATAAACAAAGTTAAATTTAAATTTTTCATCACAATTAATAGCCTATTTTCATTTGAATTACTTTATTTTTGAACATTCAAAATAAAATTTTTTAAAAAATTGGGTTTTTAAAATTAAAGACATTTAAACACAGAATAAATGCTTAAGTGTTTGATTTGTCACATTACTATTTTTAGCGTATAATTAGCATTTATCATGATTTACACAATATTAGAAACATCTAATGTTAATAATTATGATTACCATTTCATTAATAACCTTTAAACACAAAATTATTAATCATATATAAATATAAATACATTTATAAACAAAGTTAAATTTGAATTTTTTTCATCACAATTAATACGCCTATTTTTATTTGAATTACTTTATTTTAAACATTCAAAATAATTTTTTTTAAAAAATCGGGTTTTTAAAATTAAAGACATCTAAACACAAAATAAATGCTTAAGTGTTTGATTTGTCACATTACTATTTTTAGCGTATAATTAGCATTTATCATGATTTACACAATATTGGAAACATCTAATGTTAATAATTATGATTACCATTTCATTAATAACCTTAAAACACAAAATTATTAATCATATATAAATATAAATACATTTATAAACAAAGTTAAATTTGAATTTTTTCATCAAAATTAATAGGCCTATTTTTATTTGAATTACTTTATTTTTAAACATTCAAAATAAATTTTTTTAAAAAATCGGGTTTTTAAAATTAAAGACATTTAAACACAAAATGATTATACATTCATGGTAATGGCAATGTAACTTGGAATACACATAACTAGGGTAAGTTCAATAAGTTCTAATTACACTTTGCTAAGTTGTTTATATATATACTACTAGATCTCTATATAGTCTTATATGTTATTTTTGTTTTGGGTTTTGTTTTCATAACCATCAATGTGAGAAGGAGTGGTAAAGAGAAGTAAGAATTAGATTGAGCAAATGCACCCTGTTTGACCAAATGGTTGAAGAAACCAAATTGTAAGTTGTTTATTATTGCATTGTTTTATGTTTGAATGATGAGATTGTTTATCATTGTTACATAATGTAGTCAAAGTAAGCATTGCCTCAGACTATTTTGCAACTACATTATTTTATCTATTTAGATATTTTATTTCAATTTTGTGAGTTGACTATTATTTTGTTTCCTCTTTTTTTTTTAATTATAAATGACAGGTCGTAAAATATAAAGAGTGCTATAAGCAATGTGGTGCATAGGTGGTCATGCCATGAATACACTACAAATATATACAAGTACGATGTTATGTTAAATATGTTGATGCTTTATTCATTTTTATACATCAGTAGCCATGCATACACTGCAAATATCATAAACGCATCAGGTCTAATATGGTAAGCATATATTTTCAAGCATATTGTACTCCCTTCAAACATACATTAAAAAATTTTCCTTTTATTTCGTTTGCTTGGTAGTTAGAACTTTTTTTTTTCAAATTATCCTCATATGATTCATGTAGTTATTCTTTCTACAGTGCTTGGCTATGTGAGTCTACGAGTTTTTTTTGTTGTATTTTTAAGTCTTACACACGGGGCAT
The DNA here is from genome assembly GCA_032199755.1 of Ambrosia artemisiifolia. Classification (NCBI taxonomy): domain Eukaryota; kingdom Viridiplantae; phylum Streptophyta; class Magnoliopsida; order Asterales; family Asteraceae; genus Ambrosia; species Ambrosia artemisiifolia. The sequence goes on from CM063517.1 coordinate 7,060,039, forward strand.
TATCGGTGTCATGTTTACTGTGTATATGTTCGCATAAACGTTGTTAAGCTGTTTCTATAATTTATATTATTTTTTGGTTAGTAGGTTGTATGCATTAGAGGTACATTTTGTAAAAGTTTCGTCCAATTATTCCGCTTAGCACTAAAGGTGGGTGTACCTGTTATGTTGTTGAGAAACATAGATCAACAAAATGGCCAGTGCGACAGCACGAGATTAAAAATCACCAAACTTGCAAAGCGTGTTATTGAAGCCGAAATCATATTAGGTGGAAACATTGGCACCAAAACTCTTATTCCTAGAATTAATATGATACCATCTGATAACAAGATTCTAGTGATGTTCCAAAGGCGTCAATTCCCAATATCCGTATGTTTCGCAATGACCATCAATAAAAGCCAAGGACAGTCTCTATCGAAGGTTGGATTGTATTTAAGAGACCCTGTATTCTCACAAGGCCAACTTTATGTCGCATTGTCAAGAGTTAAAAGCAGGGCAGGAGTGAAATTACTTATACTTGATGGTGATGAGAAAGTCAAAACTAAAACAAAAAATGTGGTGTATAAGGAAATATTTAGTGATATTTGAATAAAATGTGTAGTCGTTGGTTTTAAATTTTAATAAAATATTTCTACTGTATTTTTCTTATACGTTATACTACTCCAAATAATCGTACGTTGGTGAACCGCGTGTCCACGCGGGCAAATATCTAGTGTTTTAATAAACCAAACTAATCAAATACTTTATTACCAATTGTGTGTTATAACCTAAATATGAGAACTCAACTCAAAAGATTAGTTAGTGGATAAGAGAATCAAATTTAACTATAAACCTCACATTTGTTACTCATACAATCAATATGAGACAATTCTCGGATCTTACAATAGTTTCTATCCGTAACATAATGTTGCTTTTAAGTTTTTACTTGTTTGACATTTTGCATGTTCACAACAAACATTTTCAACCTGTTTTTTGAGTACTTATTTTAATTTAACACATTTTTTTTTCAGATACAAATTTATTTACTTATATTTGTGATGTTGAATACGTGTTTTAAATTCATTATTTAATGTCAAGTTTCTTAAAATCAACATCTCATCCTCTCCCCATTATCTCATCCTCTCCCCATTATTTTTTTTATAAATAATAGTGAAATAAATGCACAAATCTAGACTAAGCACGTATACGAAGAAACCCGTATATGTTAAAAAAATAACTACTAACCAATATGTGAACAACTTTGAACATATTGTTCGTAATTTTAATGTTATCAACATCATTTTAGTAGTATTGGATTAATTTGTCAACTAAGCTCATCTTATTAAATAATTTGGGCCAGTTAATATCAATTGGGCTATATCGATTAAGCTTACTCGGCTTGGGTCTGAATTGAGCCTAATTGAATGGTTCGGATTTGTTTGTTTAACAGGTCATATTTATTTTCAAAACCAAAAGAGGAAACCGATGGTTAGGGATTTTTTAACTGGTCGAACAAGAGTATGGGTACGGTGACGACTTCTCAAATCGATCAAAATCTTTCTTGATTCCCTAAGTCTAATACGTTCAAACTTTTGATAGTACCATTAAATCGTTTGTTCTGATAGCGAGTCCGTGATCTTAGAGGTATCCACAAATGTATACAATGTATTGCATGTTCCACAAATGAGTCTAAACACCCCACACGACAAACATTGCATAACTCATCAACGGGAAATAGGGAAATCATGAGGCAATACTTAAGGATAATACGATACTCCGCCGACGACATATGTCGGCCTTAGCCACTTATAAAAAAGTTGTAAATTTGCTAGAATTTACCATTTTAAATTAAACTTACAAAGTTATAGACATGTGCATTACATAGACTGACAGAATAATGGCAAACTTTATCTATACTACATTATAAAGTACCAAAGATGTACCACATGGTAATTTTGCCACACAAACAACTTTTAATGCAACATGTACAATGTAGTGAAGCTTATTTATGAGGGTATATTCGTCCGTAAAAACAAAGTTAAGATGCCTATAGGGATATTTAGGTAATTTGACTTATCACTTTATTCACAAACTAAACATTTGATTCTCATTTTAACCCTTACCACCCTTCACCTTATAACTCCCATCCTCATTATCTTCTCAAGTACCATCCAAAGGTTTCTAACAACAATTTCATCTTAACTCCTTCATATATTCCAAACCCATCTTTTGACAATATAAATATCATGTTGTTAATGTGATAATATAGCTTTTAGAAAGAAAAAAAAAACGATCCTAAATAACCTAAGATATATTTTTTGCCGATTTATTTTAATTTGTGTTTGTACCATTGATCAATAGAAACAATGCGAATTTTTTATCGGCTTAAATTACATCAAATTTGCCATTCGTTAAATCTTTAACAAGGCTTGAACTTTAATTTCAACGGAAGTAACACCTAAACTCCAACGGATTTAGCAATGTAACTCTTAACCCCACCCATAGATGTGATTTAAGTCTTATATGATTATTTTCTACATAAATATTTATTGAAACACTCCATGCCCATCATCAATTTAGTTTTACCGTTGACTTTTTAGAAAAAAAATGTGAGTCGGTTAAACTCATTTAGATGTAAGATCATTATCGTATCTACTAAATCTAAATATAATGACAAGTAGTAAAGTTTAAGATTTTAGGTTTGAGCACTATGATTTTTAGTTATTCTTGCTCTCTTTATTCTTTTACATTTCTTCATTCACGCCCCTTTTTCTTTGTTTTCCTTTTAATCTTCTGTTTCTCACATTACAGTAGTAGTTATTACTTATTACATGAACATGAGTTCTTTGAGTCGTTTCTCTAACTTGTTTAATATTGTGATATTGTTTTTTTATACTAATGCGACATGCCATATTTTTATAAGTTTATCTTTTAATGTATATCACGACTATTTTTGTTTTCTCTTTTGATTGCTATATTAAGTATGATCTCGTAGCAAAACGAACTTAACTGATACTAACTAAATCCCGCCACGTAGTGCGGGGTATCTCACTATAACTAAATGACATTTGTGCTATTCATTCAGCCAGATAGAGAGTTGAAACATTTATTGTATTGTTCTGTTAATAATTGAAATATCCACCTCTAACTTTTTTCAATCGGACAATCATGGTTTTATAAGATGGTGAACTAAGAGCATTCACATCCCCTCCATCTCTAAAATTTAAAAAAAATTACTAAAAATACCCTACATCCCATCCACCATTTTATACCCCATCTTTATATTTTGAAAATCCATCTTCTAGCTTTTTATATATAAAAAAGCTACTATTCACCCCCATCAAAATATTGTGAGTGTATTTTAACGAGGAATATAATAAATTAAGTGTTTGTGAGTAAGACAAAGGTAAATATAATGGAGGGATGTGGAAGGTTTTTTAAAATGAGAGATGAATTTTGAAAAATATGATTTTTTGTTATATTATAAGGTATAAAATGGTGAAGGGGATGTGAATGCTCTAAAAACTTTAAAGTTTGTACCTAAAAAGGAGATAAAAACTATCAGCTCATAATTTTCATTAATTTTTCTCTAATATTCATTTAGAGATTGAAATGACGTCACAAATAACAAATATCATGTGAAATAAACAGCACTGATATGAAATAAATAAATGAGAAAATTACTTTAAGTAACGCCAGAAAATTACTTTCTGCCCCATGGAAAGCAGCTACAATCTTGGAAAAAAAAGACGTACAAACATTTGAACACCACGAGTGGTAGACATTGGTAAAACTTAAATAAGTACTCTACTGTATATTATGAGAGAATTGATAAATTAACAAAACTCGAGTACCGCGTCGCAAATGATCGTTGTTGCCGCATCGTGTGAGTCTCCTACTATCCTTCACTACTATTTATTTTTCTTTTGTTACTTTTTCAGGTATTAAATTAGAAACATGTGATTTTTGGGATCCGTTATATACTTGCAACCAGTCTTTATTTCTTTTCAAATATTTTGTATACTAGCTACCATTCTTTATATCTATTTTAATATGGTGTAATCTGTTGGTCAAGGTCTGAGAATATATTGAAAGGAGATTTCTCAAGAAAATGGTGTAATAGTGAATCCAATATATAATGTGGTTAGATGGGTGTTAACAACTCAATGTAGTCAACATGAAAGGAATGAGAGTGCAAAAGTAGGTGATGTTTTTCTTCGTATTGAACAAGACTATAAACATTAAATGAAATAGTACACAATGGTTATCGAGCAGATGGGTATACTTTTTAGAAAGGCTTATTCAACACACAATTTTTTGTGTTATTAAATTAACATCTTCACATTTTATACATTATTACAGTGGTGTATTACAACCCGTTTTTGAATCCCGCCATAACGCGCGAGTAAACCTACTAGTGATTCATAATTTCGTAAGTGAATAACGTTTCATATTAAATATTTTATGGAAAAGTGTAGTACTTATTAGTTATTACATAATTGGGCCGATGACAAAAATAAGCCTACTCCGTCTATTAATTCTCCCGACCCAATATTCTGATGAGCTACAAACGGACCACGATCCCATGCCAAAGTTGGAACTCAAATAAACAGGTTTTGTCCGTTTTAAACAAATTTTCAGTGTGTAATCTATATATATAATAAAATAAAGCAATTTTAATGGCATGGCATTTCAGGAGGCATTCTCTTCTTTGAATGTGTCATGTGTCATACCATGTGGCAAATTAAAAAAAAAATAATAATATAAAATCTAATCTACTAAAATTAAATGGAGTTATTTTAGGAACAAATAATTTAAAAACAAATTAAAATTTTTCTCTCTTATGTTTCCTCCTATAATTTTTAAACGTTAATATCTTTTATATACGAGATTTTTTAAAGAAAAAAATTACACCAAATTAACAAGCGTTTTATTATCTTTCCAACGAGTATCATAGTGCTATATAAAAAACGGAGAAAAAAATGACTATTTTTTGTGGGGTTTCGTTCATACTGGAAAAAAAACACAAAGTGTTCAGGTTATTCATTAATCATGTTTTTTCTTTTAAACCGGGTTCTTATTTACGATGTTGAAATTCAGCCCAATCGCCATGCTATCATTGAAATTTTACTCTTCTAAAGATACATAGGTATACTTCATCAAGAGAAGCTAGGAGAAAGAATTGCGCAACACTGCAACACATGGTGTCACCTTATACCAATGTTATTTATTTATTTAATTAATTACAAGAGTAATAATTATTACTATTAGTATTAGTATTATTAAAATTGTTATATTTTTCAACCCTGGGATGCTCCCGAGATAAAAGCTATCATAATAGATTTCTCAACCCCGGGACGTTCCCGGGGTATAATCTAGTCAATAATAATTAAAAAACAATTTAAACATTGACGATTAGACCACCTATAGTGGGAAGGTGAATTGAGCGTGAAATCCCTTAAAAACAACGCCCCTTGAAGCCCCAACACCGCCCCCGGGGCATGAATCTTCTTTTTTTTTTTTTTGCCTATGGCATGAAAAATTTAACGCAAAAAATGAGATGAAATATGGTAGCTTTTAGGGAGCCAAACAAAACACCCAGTTTGGAATAGAGGGGCTTGAAATGAGTTAACCAAGGTGTTCTTAGTATTTGACTGTTAATAAGCATAGAACTCTGGCTATTTGACACGTGGTAGTCCTATGGCCACGAATTATTTTTAAGAGAAAATAACGGTAGAGAATGGCTGGGTTTGCAGAAAAAATAAACCCAAGACACTGATTGGCTAATGGAATATCTAGGTGGGATTATTAAAATTAAAAACTGAAATGGACGGTGGTGGGTGAGAATTATGAAAGGTTTATTGGCAATCATCTTCTCCGACTCTATTGTTTTGATTTTTTATACACTTAAGAAGAAGAATAATAATAATAATAATAATAATAATAATAATAATAATAATAATAATAATAATAATAATAATAATAATAATAATACACAATGCAAAATAATTAGTAGTTTGAATATGCAATTATTCATCTATTTTTTATAAAAACAATTGTCATCCTCAATAGTGTAACACTACATTCGTAACAATATAAATAGTCCTCTTGTTGTCCACTCTTCTCATCACCATCCAACACATTAATAACACATAAGCAGCCAGCTTTTCTAAGAGAAAATGGCAAAAGACATTGAGGTAGCCACTCATGAATACGGTGCAAAAGATTACCAAGACCCTCCACCAGCTGACCTCTTTGATGCAGAGGAGCTAACCAAATGGTCTTTTTACCGAGCAATCATTGCTGAGTTCATTGCCACCCTCTTGTTCCTTTACATCACTGTCTTGACCGTCATCGGCTACAAGTCCCAAACCGACCCTAACCACAGCACTGACCAATGTGGCGGTGTCGGCATTCTCGGTATCGCTTGGGCCTTCGGTGGCATGATCTTTGTCCTCGTTTACTGCACTGCTGGTATCTCAGGAGGACACATTAACCCTGCGGTCACATTCGGGCTGTTTTTGGCTAGGAAGGTCACCCTCCCTAGAGCCGTCATGTACATGTTGGCTCAATGCTTGGGTGCCGTGTGTGGTTGTGGTTTGGTTAAAGCATTCCAAAAGTCGTACTACAACAATTATGGTGGTGGTGCCAATGAGCTAGCAGATGGGTACAATAAGGGAACCGGGTTGGGTGCGGAAATCATTGGCACATTTGTACTTGTGTACACCGTCTTCTCCGCCACTGACCCCAAGAGAAACGCACGCGACTCTCATGTCCCCGTAAGTACTATTATACTTACTCTGCATTCCTATTAATGTACACATACATTATGTAACATGCATCCTCCTTGGTTTAAGTTTTAACATATTTAATTGTTTGAATTAAAGGTGTTGGCACCTCTCCCTATAGGATTCGCCGTATTCATGGTTCACTTGGCCACCATCCCAATCACTGGCACCGGAATCAACCCTGCTCGTAGTTTTGGTGCAGCCGTCATCTACGGAAAAGAAAAGGCATGGGATGATCAAGTAAGTTATTACACCTTTAATGTCATGTTTTGCACCAAATTTAACCCTACAAGTTCATATAATCTAATTGAGTAAACTTATTATATGCAGTGGATATTTTGGGTTGGACCGATGATTGGAGCGGCCATAGCGGCTGTCTATCACCAGTTCGTATTGAGGGCGGGCGCAGTTAAAGCTTTTGGATCATCCAGGAGCAACGCTTAAGCTCTTAAGTACTTTCAATGTCTTTTGGAAGATAATTGTACAAATTTGTGTGTGGTTATTGTGTGACCTTTGGGGCACTTGGTTTTTGGACGTGCTAAAAGGTTTCATGATTTTTTAAGTCCCTACAATCCTTTTAAATTTTAATTCACTTCCTCTTGTTTGTTGTAATATTTAAATGGGTGTTTTTTTTCAACCCAAGTGGTAACATTGAATAAATTATAATAATCGTTCTTAATATTTACGTTAAATCATTTGATATATACTTATTATGTAATCTACGTCCTTGAGCTGGAAAATCAATCTTCGAAGGGACAATGGAATCTTAATATGGGTCATATATGATTTGTTAAATAAATAAATGATATCATCGTTTCCATATATGGTTTATAGTCAAAGATACTACTCCACATTACTTCAGATCAAGAAGGTACTGCAAATTGTTGTACTTGAAATATTACGGTCTTTCAAGGTGTTCGTTATCTAAAATAAATGGAAAAATAGACAGCAATTACCCAAAAAAATATATGTATTTACTAAACATAACGTAAGATACAAAAAGAAAAATTAAATATATAGGGGCGGTTCAAATACAAAGTAACGAAACCGTGCGAAGTGTCACTTGTACATGATAATTACGAAATGATAATTACGTAATGCTTTCATGAACATACAAAAACATTACGTATTTATCATTACGTAATTATCATGCACTATGTACAAAGTGCATGATAATTACGTAATGATAATTACGTAATGATAATTACGTGATGTCTTTGTATGTTCATGAAAGCATTACGTAATTATCATGTACAAAGTGCATGATAATTACGTAATACTTTAATGAACATACAAAAACATTACGTAATTATCATGTACAAAGTGACACTTCGCACGTTTTCATTACTTTTCACAATAACCGCCCCCTAAATATATAATCCTAATCGTATGTTACGTACACTAGTATATAATTATGTGCATAGCCAAAACATCTTCAATGGGATTTTCCCATAGTTATCAAAGGCGCTAGGCGCATAGGCCTCACCCGGGGCCTAGGCGTGAGGCGCAAAAAAGACGAGGGCGTGAGATAAAAGAAAGCGAACAAAGAAAGTAAACTAAAAATATAGTAAAATAATACTATTTTCATCTAATTAGTATCAAAAGTTTTAATATATTAATGTTTTAGTGTATAGAATTGGTTTTCCTTGGATAAAAGTAGAAATATGGCTGGAATCTAGCCATAATTTAACGAATTTGGCTGGAAACTCTCCGGAATTTAAGAATCTAGCTGAAATCCGCGCCTAAACCATTACCTAGAGAATTAAAGCGCAATTTCCCCGACTCAAAGCGCAAATGCATTGCCTCGCCTAAAAAATGGGCTTAGGCGCAATAGGCGATGGCTTTTAACAACTATGTTTTCCTACATAGGGCTCCATTTCAAACTGTCAAGTTGCGTGATCAATGTTGAAAGGCTGGTAAACAATAAGCCAAAAATCAGTTTCTTAAATAACTTTACTAGTAAAAGTAAGCGGCCTCAAACCACGAGGAATCAATGAAACGTGATATTCAATAATTAATTGATTAAACGACTTTGTGGATTGTGGATTTTGATTGGATTGCAAAGACAATTGTCAAAACAATCTGTTTAGTGAACAATTATTAACATGGTGGGAAGTCATTAAAATTGATTCTATGTGCGATTAGACTCAATTGATGGTCATGGGATTTAAAGGATTTTGTTTACATGATCAATTAATCACCCATCTAAAGACGCAAAACATGACCCAATACACATCTAATGATGTATATGGCACCATCGAAATTACAGTTTCTTCTACACCAATAAGCAATGAAAAACATGTTTTTTATTTGTGCCTGGTAAATATGTGTAGTGAAGTTAACTTCATTGGGTGAACTGAATATAAAACCCACGTATGAATTTGTGAATTTTTTTCTTACCAGGTGGGCCTGTAAACGAATCAAATTTTCATGAACTGTTTATCCAAGAGTAGTTGATTAAAAAATGGGTAGAAGTTAGAAGAAGTGCCTAGTAATCTAGTATTAAAATAACGTGGTATCCAAGACTAAGATAATTTGAATTTTTACCGACTGTCCGGGTTGCGGGCGGTGGCCGTGAAACCGTGCTACCAGTGTTGTAGGATGGAGGCTTAAAACCGTGCTACTTAACCGCATTAAATACTTAGTGGCCAAAATTGGAAAAAAAAAGTATACTATTTAGTGGCCAAAATGGAAAAAAATATAAAAAAAACCACTAGATGACGAAATAGGCTACAAGACGAAGTATTTAGTGGCCAAAATAGGAAAAGGTAAGTATACTATTTAATGGTGAAAATGAAAAAAAATAAAAGATACTATTGCCTAACATGTTTTGTTTTAATATATATAGTAATAGTAATAGTAATTAGTAGCGTTTTAAAAAGATTAAATAAACATTTACCCTTTTGATATAGAAAAAGTAAGATTCAACTTAAAAATATATTTAGGAAATAGATCAAGCTCAAACTATTATTTTCTTTAAAGAGAACACATAATATTTTAGTATATCGCTTGTCACAAATGTTGAAATTTTAGAATGATGAATGGAATTTAATTGATATTTAGTGAAATTTATAAGGAGACTCTTGAGTTTATGACACTAATGAAGATTAAACTCTTATTAAATGTTGATAAATGAGAGACTTTATGTCTCTAATTATCATGACAATTATTATTGAATAATTGATGAATTAATTTAGTCTCTTCATGTGTCTACTTTTCTTGCATAAAACATGAGGTTTGTGTGCCTTATTTTTTGGATGAGAAGTCTTGATACAAAGAAGAGAAGAGAGTTGAACAAGAGAAATACTTTGTGTATTACTCAAAATAACATCAAGCAAATAAACCTTTGTATATTTCTTTGTCTCACTAAATAAAGAGAGGAGTACTCTCTTAACATCATCTTCACCTCTCAATGTTTCAACATACAATTTTATCCAGTGTAATCTCGGGCGCGTGAGCCATCTTCGGCAGTACAGACTGCTTCGGCTGTTGTACCTTGGGAGACAGGCGCGGAATCTGTTTTAAGGGAAGCGTGTTGCATACGTGCCTCAGCCTCACCCGTCAACATTATGTTTGTTTATTTTTGCATCCAAGAATGATCGTACAAAAGACATGGTTCAAGTTTTCATTGAAGACTATGCAAAGATTCGTATAAGAAGACGCAATTCAAACTCTTGTTGAAGACTTCGGTTTGAATCAATTGTGTTATATTTCCACACGGTGCATGTACTACAATTTCCCAAATATATAAAGTGTCTCTATTATTTATATTAATATTATTTTAATAAAATCGTGGCCTATGTCTTACAACAAATATATACTCCGTATATGATACTATTATAGTTAAAACAAAAATATATATATCTGTTGTTTTACAATTCTCTACTCGAAACTGGTAACTAAAAAAAGAAAGAATAATAAAGTTGTATTGAAAGATTGGGCAATTTAATACTTCTGTTTGTGTTGGCAAAAGGAATTGAAAGCGTGGATTGCTTGGATTAAACCAAACGAATATTATCTTGGTGCATGAATATATTGTCTACAGTGGAATCAAATGAATAAAGTCATAAACTGATCAGTGTTGCGGCAGCTTCAATTTCTTAGCTGGTCGATCCATGTGCTGATGGATGATACTTGGATATTTAACAGCCACTCATTCGTCGTTAAATTATTAGTTGTTATTTTTTCTATAACCATATATAATAAATCTCTTTTAATATTTCGAGAACTCAAGCAGATAAACTATATTATTATCATCACTGATTTGATTAAATACATATTTACAGATCAAAGGCCTGGTTTATATCTTAATTTAAAACAAATCCACGCTTTTAAATATATTAAACTAGCCGATTACCCCGAGAAGGTCCCGGGGTTGAAAAATTTAATATGATTTAATAAAAAAAAGAAAACTCAAATCACGAAAAGAGTAAATAACTTAAACATAATCAATCTTAGTTAAAAAACATTTATTTAAAAAGTTAAAAAAATAAAAAGCATAAACCATATTAAACATAATAAAGTATTAAAAAGATAACCTTCAACATATAATCATCTTCACGTAAATTAAAATATGTTACAATTTGATTAATGAATAACCTGAAGACCTTGTGTTTTTTTCTGTATGAATATAACCCCACAAAAAATAGTCGTTTTTTTTCGTTTTTATATAGCACTATGGTACTCGTTGGAAAGATAATAAAACGCTCGTTAATTTGGTGTAATTTTTTTATTTAAAAAATTTCGAATATAAAAGATATTTATGTTTAAAAATTATGGGAGGAAGATAAGAGAGAAAAATTTAAATTTGTTTTTAAATTCTTTTTTTCCTAAAATAACTCAATTTAATTTTAGTAATTGAGAATTAAGAGATAGAGAGATAAATTTAGAAAAATACTCAAAAACACCAAAAACACTCAATTATTAAGCCACGTGGCACTCTCAATGGGCATATATGCTTTCTTTTATATATATATATATATATATATAGATTCCAACAATTATTGTTCTATAAAATTAATATGATGGTGATGTGTCAATATTAGCCCAACTATGGATGTTTTGAGTAAATCCTTATAGTAATGATTAAAAAGATAATTTCAAATTAATTGGATAAGAAATTGAATAAATAAACAAATAAAAGGATGTGTAATTAGGCCAAAGTTTAGATTAACAACCCATTTTTGTTGTGGCAAACTAAACTTATATCGTGTTTATTTCATCAAGCCTTGCATATAATCGAAATTAAAGTATTTATTGTACGAGAAAATCACGAAATGAAATATTCAAAATGATGCCATACTCAAAAACACATTTGTTTACATGTGTGATGATATGGAAATGTAAAAAATGGTGATGATATAGAAATGTAAGAATGTCTAAGGAGGTTTGTAGAAACGGAGAAAAAAATATATGTTTTTTAATCATTAGTTGAAATTTGATGCACCAAGTGAGTGGACGTGTTTATGGGTGTTTGCAGACCCAAACAATGTAGATAGTCTTAGGGGTTGTTTGTTTGATTAAGTGCTGAATCGTAGAGCACTAATTTAAGAACATTTTCATTGTATGCAATTAAAAATTATAAGTTTTAGAAAAAAAAATACGTATGAGTGTAAATTGTGAAGAGGTGATCAAAACAATTTGCAGAAAAAAGGCAAATTGTAATATATGGCGGTCTTTCAAAAAAAATTGTAACAAGGCAAGAAAACTCTTGGCTTTAATATTATTATATTTTTGGGTAGCAAATACAAGAAAACAAAAGGGACCAAATTGGGCACATAAAAAAACAAAGTACCCTTAAAACCAAATACATTTAAGAGAAACAAGGCAAATTTGTACAATTCAATTTCTTCTCAAATACACCAAGCTTCATCCTTAGGCATTGCTCCTGAAAGATCCAAGAGCTTTAACTGCCCCTGCCCTCAATACAAACTGGTGGTAGATCGCCGCTACGGCCGCTCCGATCATCGGTCCAACCCAGAATATCCACTACACATATCAAGTTAATTCACACAATTAGATCATATGAACTTTGTGGTGCACAACATATTACATGACATTAATGGTATAATTATATAATATATTAATATATAGTTATAACTTACTTGATCATCCCATGCCTTTTCTTTTCCGTAGATGACGGCTGCGCCAAAACTACGAGCAGGGTTGATACCGGTGCCAGTGATTGGGATAGTGGCTAAATGAACCATGAATACAGCGAATCCGATAGGGAGAGGTGCCAACACCTTTAATACAAACAAATAAATATGTTAAAACTTAAAACAAGAAAATAATACATGTATATATACAAATGTGAATGTAGAATAATTAAAGTAATACTTACTGGGACATGAGAATCACGTGCGTTTCTCTTGGGGTCAGTGGCAGAGAAGACGGTGTACACAAGTACAAATGTGCCAATGATTTCTGCACCCAACCCTGTTCCCTTATTGTAACCATCTGCTAGCTCATTGGCACCACCACCATAATTGTTGTAGTAAGTCTTTTGGAATGCTTTAACCAAACCACAACCACAGACTGCACCCAAGCATTGAGCCACCATGTACATGACGGCTCTAGGGAGGGTCACCTTCCTAGCCAAAAACAACCCGAATGTGACCGCAGGGTTAATGTGTCCTCCTGAGATACCAGCAGTGCAGTAAACGAGGACAAATATCATGCCACCGAAGGCCCAAGCGATACCGAGAATGCCGACACCACCGCATTGGTCAGTGCTGTGGATAGGGTCGGTTTGGGACTTGTAGCCGATGACGGTCAAGACAGTGATGTAAAGGAACAAGAGTGTGGCAATGAACTCAGCAATGATGGCTCGGTAAAAGGACCATTTGGTTAGCTCCTCTGCGTCAAAGAATTTAGCTGGAGGAGGGTCTTGGTAGTCTTTTGCACCGTATTCATGACTGGCTACCTCAATGTCTTTTGCCATTTGTTTGTGTGTGTATAGAAAGATAGAGAGAGAGAATTGGGGGATGAGGATGAGAAGAGTGGATACAAGTGGGGCTATTTATATTAGTAGAAGTGTAGAATACTCTCGAACTTTGAGATGATAAGTTTAGATTAGTCTTTCCTTTTTTGTATAACAGCTAATAATAATGTAACTGAAGTATTACATCACTAAACAAAGTTACAAAATTACAAAAGATCGAGTTGCTCTATGTAGAATATTGAGTACTTTAATATTTATTTTTAATGATTATTCTAATGAAGACAAGGATAATTATAGAATGATCTGTATCCACAGCTTTTCTTCTCTTCTGCATTAATATATTTTTATTTTATTGCTCTTAAAATAGTCTATCATCTCGTTACAACAAATTTTTGATATACACTCACATGACACAAGTTTAAAAGCAAAGAAAGAAAAAATGAAACTAGTTATAAACAAATATGTGCAGTAACAGATTTAGAAAAAAAAAATCAACGGTATACAGATCATTAATTTCAAAATTTTAAGCTATATATGAATATCCGTTATTTTGAAGACACTTTAGAAGAAACAATTAAATTCACAAATTTAAGTTATTAACTGAAACATATGGAAAGATAACAAACCTGTATGATCGTAAACAGTTGTATTTTTATTATGTTAAACTCGTGAATAAAATACCCTAAAGCCATATATGTGACCCCTTAACTAATGTCTTTTAGCAATAATAATTAGATGTTAAGCCGACCATGATACACAGTGAGATGGATGTCACTCTCACCCACCACCGTCCATTTCATTATCGCCCACATTTTTTCGTCATCCAACCACCGTCCTTTTGCCATCTGTATTCCACTGACCAATCATCTTTCAGATTCGGTGTGAGGTTTTGTTTTGTTTTCTTTCTTTTCTGCTTGCCCAACCAATCATCTTAATTTTAAAGAAATACCTGGCCATGGTACTCCCACGTATTTACTATTTATCCATATTTTCCTGTTGTACAGAAATTCATGACTACCTTTAAATATGAAACGGACAAATAGATGGATAACATGAAGTGAAAAAAATAAAACTAATGTTCAAAATGTTAAAGATATGTTAATCTATGTTGTAATGTAACTTGAAAGGTTGTGTTTTTTATTTAAATTGTTAATTTAGTGGGATTTTTTTGCACGATAGGACGAGAATTTGGTTTCGGTTAATGTATGGCTACAATATCACATGTGAATACAACTACAACCAAACGAGAACATAAAAATAAAGTAAAAAAAAAAACATGTTGATTATATCTAAATTTGGAGGCATCAATCATTTTAATTAATCATGAGTAGTGACACTATTGCTGACATAATAACCTCTATACGAAATGCCGATATACATAGAAAAAGCGTGGTTCGAGTAGCATCTACTAACATCAGCCAAAGTATTGTTATGCTCAAAATGATATGGACTTATTTTATATCGATCGAAAACCATGAAACGAAAATATGTACAATTTTGATGATACTAATAATGGTAACGATGTCCATATCAATTCAGTTAACCACAATAACAATAATCTCTATAGCTTAGGATACAAAAAAATACTTTATTTCGAATTTAACACCGTTTTCAACGAATTTTATACCAAAATGTTGAGAGAAAAAATAAAAATGTTTGGGTATTTAATGTTTCTTTTAATAACGAGCGTAAAACGTTTGAGAATAATCATAATGAAAACTAATTATTTAAATACTTACACTATTTAAAACTTTAAAAACATATTAATAACTTACAACAAAGTAGGAGGCGGTGAACAGGTTTTTCCACGATCAAGCATGGCAGGCAAGGAAAGATACAAGGTAGGCACTTGGTACGATGCTCCACAGAGAAAAGGTTCACGTCAGAATCACGGTGGTTCGGCTGTCCAGAAGGAAGTCGTCGGTACAAAATTTTTCGTCTCCAATCTTCCAGGTGGGTGTGCGTCGACTGATTTGATAGCAGTGTTGAAAGGCTTTGGGGAGATTCATAGCACGTACATCGCAAGAAAATATGATAAACTAGGAAAGCGGTTCGGTTTTGTTTCGTTTGCGAATGTGAGAGATCCGTTGGCTCTAGAACAAGATCTTAGAGATGTTTGGATAGGGTCTTACAAGCTTTTCATTGTTCTAGCTCGATTCGTTGATGGGGAAAGGATGAACTGGAAGGGGGATAAGAGATGGACGCCTGTTAAAAAAGATAAAGCTCATTCGGAGGGACAAACAAACGAGGTGGTCATGGAACAATTGGTGGCTGATCAGCAGAGGGAGAATGGCTTGGCAGACGGTGTGTCGTTTAGGGATAAACTTATGAATCGTGAACCAGAGAGTAAGAAGACTTCGGTGGAATTCGTGGTTGACTCGGAGTACACGGTAAGAGCTCCTTGGCTGGGTTGTGGGGCTATTGGAAGGGTAAGTGATTTGAAAAAACTCACTAAACTTCGGGTGTGGTTAGACTTGTTGGGTTATAAAAGTGTTGGGATTAAATATGTCGGAGGGTTATGGGTTATGTTGATGTTCGATTCCGACGTTTGCATGGCGGATTTTTTACGTTCAAAGGAGATGTGGAAGGTGTGTTTTGATAGCTTGGATATTTGGGATGGTCAATTTAATCCTGATGAGCGGTTAGTGTGGTTGAAGATTCGTGGTCTTCCATTATGTTTGTATGATGATGGGGTTATAGATGGGATTGGAGGTTTGTTTGGGTCTGTTGTTCAATCGGCTAAGGTCTCTTTGTTGGACAAAGATCTGTCATATAGCATGGTGGGAGTAGTTTGCAACCAGGGTAAGAGAATAAATGAGAAAGTAAAAATCACTTGGCTGAAGAAGGAGTATTGGGTGTTTGTGGAGGAAGAGTTGGGGGAATGGGTTCCCGAATGTATCGAGGACTTTGGGGAAGTAGAGTTACAGGATGAAAATGGGGTAGAGGTCAATATTCCAGCGGCCGAAGGGACTGATAACAATGATATGGTGGTGGATAGTGGAGATACACAGGAGGGTTCGGGACATGAAAAGGAAGATCCGATTGATAGTAGGGTGGAACCTGTTGTTGAGAACTTGGTTTTGGATGAGGCGCCTAAGGAAGGACCGGAGGTTAAAACAGGTAAAAGGAAAACGTTTCGTAAAAAAGGTAGAGCTCAAAAATCACCGTCACCGGTGGGTGTGGAGAGACCGAAGAAAAGGGCACGGGATGGGGATGATATATTTGACATTGATCGACTTATTTTCACGATGAATAGCGAAGAGGCAAGACAATTACATGGTCATACAGTTGAAGCATGCAGGGAAGAGGAAGCGCGTCCAGATTTGAACATGGATCATGTGGAAGTGCACGACCCTAGCGATCAACATGAGGAAAGGTTTGGGGAGGAACAAGTGCAGGCTGTGGCTAGAAACAACGAAGTGGAGGTAGAAGCTTTAGAGACAGTCAAGCTTGGCACAGGATTGGGTGTTAATAATTATGAAAAGTATAACGACTCGGTGGTTAAAGTTATCCAGGAAGAAGGCTTACAATTGGTGAACCAATGAATTTTATGACATGGAATGTGAGAGGGTTGGGTTCTGATAGCAAAGGCTCGTGGTGTAAGAATTTGAAGGTCGCTAACGAGGTTGGTTTTCTAATGATTCAAGAAACTCAGTTCGAGTCGCTTAGTAACGTGAATGTTGGTAAATTCTGGGGTTCGGAGGAATTCGAATATGATCATGTGGATGCGACAGGAAGATCGGGAGGTCTAATTTCTTTTTGGAATCCGAAGATTTTTTCCAGATCTTCGGTTGTTAAGGATAGAAACTTCTTGTGTATTACCGGTTTTTTGAAGAACGATGGCAGGAAAATTACTTGTGTTAACGTCTATTGCCCGCAGCGATTGAATGAGAAAAGGCATGTATGGGAGAAAATAAAGATGCTTGTCACAGCGGAAGATGGCTTGTGTGTGGTGGGAGGGGATTTCAATAGTGTGAGGGATAGCGAGGAGCGACGCAACTCGTTTTTTAATGCTGCTGAGACGCGGGAATTTAATGATTGGGTAGATGATTCGGGGTTACACGAGTTCTCCTTAAAAGGTCGAAAATTTACATACATGGTGGGGGAAAAATGAGTAGAATTGACCGTTTTTTCGTTGACTGGACTTTCTTTAATGAATGGCCAAACGCGGAGTATCGGGTTTTAAATCGACACGTTTCGGATCATTTCCCGCTCTTGTTAAAAGTGGGATCGAGGAATTTCGGTGCTAAGCCTTTTAAGTTTTATAATTCATGGCTTCAACGGGAGGGTTTTGACGATTTGATCAAGAGTACTTTGCGTGAAGTTGACTTTAATGGGGAACCGGATTTGAAGTTGATGTATAAGTTTAAAGTGCTACGAGCCAAGATCAAAGATTGGAAAGAGGAGGTCAATCGCAAAGAGTTAGAGGAATATGATTGCCTTCGAACCGAGTTGATTGAATTGGAAAAGGTGCTGGAGACTCGTGACTTGAATGAAGAGGAGACTTGGGTATTTCAGGAGGCGCATGCGAGATTAAAACAGTTAGATTATTTTAAGAGCAAGGATGCGAAACAGAGATCTAGGGTGATGTGGGCGAAGGAGGGAGATGAGAATTCTAAATTCTTCCATGGGATGATCAATGCCAGAAGGGTGTCAAATAATATTATGGGTTTGACTGTTTCGGGCGAGTGGGTGACCAATCCTAAGGAAATCAAGAAAGAAGTCCTAAGGTTCTTCAGTAATCGTTTTGTGGAGGATATGCCAGACAGACCGGGTCTGACTTGTTTTGGTCTAAAGAAGATTACAACTGAACAGGCGGATGCGTTGATCTCTCCTTTTATGGAAAACGAAATTAAAGATGCGGTATTTAATTGTGGTAGTGATAAAGCCCCGGGCCCGGATGGTTTTAATTTTCGTTTTATTAAAAGGTATTGGGATCTTTTCTCGCGTGATTTTGTTGATATAATGGGTCACTTTGCGGCCACGGGTACGATCAATCGGGGTGTTGCGTCTTCTTTCATTACGTTAATTCCAAAAGTGAAAGACCCGGTGAGTCTTGGAGAGTACCGGCCTATAAATTTAATTGGTGTGGTCAGTAAAGTGATATCTAAAGTGTTGGCTAATCGCTTAAAGGCGGTGATGGATAGTATTATTAATGAGACTCAATCAGCGTTTGTGGCGGGAAGGTATATTCTGGATAGTCCTTTGGTGATTAGCGAGGTTATTACTTGGGCAAAAAAGACCGGAAAAAAGATGTTTATGTTTAAAATAGATTTTGAAAAGGCTTATGATAATGTCAACTGGGCCTTTTTAATTTCTGTTATGAGGCAAATGAATTTTCCGGACGTATGGTGTATGTGGATTGAAAGAGTGCTAAAGTCTGCCAGGTCCTCGGTTCTGGTTAACGGTTCGCCAACATTTGAGTTTGATTGTGGGAAAGGCATACGTCAAGGAGACCCGGTATCGCCTTTTCTTTTCGTGATGGTTATGGAGGCTCTGTCAGGTATTATCAATAAAGCTTGCAGTAATGGTTCTTTTCATGGTGTGGAGTTACCTAGAAATGGACCGGTGTTATCTCATTTACTTTATGCGGATGATGCGCTAGTTATGGGGGAGTGGGTGGAAAGCAACTTTGTTTGCTTGAGACGCATGCTTAGAATTTTTCACATGTGTTCGGGTCTCAAAATAAATATTCAAAAATCGATTCTTTATGGGGTGGGAGTGGATAGCAACGAGGTGGAGATTATGGCTCAAAGCTTGGGGTGCCGATCGAGCATTATGCCTTTCACTTACTTGGGGATTCAGGTGGGGGCCAACATGTCTCGTATTAATAATTGGGAGCCAGTGATCAAGGTGTTCAAGTCTAGATTGTCTAAGTGGAAGTCGAAGACTCTTTCCATTGGTGGTAGACTCGTTCTTATCAAATCTGTGCTTCAAAGCTTACCCTCTTATTATTTCTCTCTTTTTAAGGCTCCGGTGGGTGTGATAAATACGTTGGAAGGCATGATAAGGAAGTTTTTATGGGGCGGTAGCGATAGTGTCAAGAAGATGCATTGGGTGAGTTGGGACATAGTCACAAAATCTATTAAACATGGGGGGCTTGGAGTCCGAAGACTAGAGGATAGCAATAACGCTTTTCTCGTTAAATGGCTATGGAGATTTAGACAAGAAGGGGATGTGCTTTGGAGACGGGTGGTAGACGCGATTCATGGGTCAAATAGAAGGTGGGAGGCGTATCCTAGAAGCTCTATTTACAGTGGTACGTGGTCCAAGTTGGTCCTTAATGCGAGTCGGTTGAAGATTGCGGAGGAGACTAGTGTGAATTTGATTCGTGGTCGACTGGGAAATGGAAGAAGTCTTAGATTTTGGACGGATCCTTGGGTGTCCAACAGACCGCTGAAAGATTTGTGTCCAGTCTTGTTCCGATTAGAGCTGGAGAAAGGTTGTACGGTTTGCGACCATATAGATGGTATGCGCTGGGCCTGGTGTAGAGATTTGATCGCTGACCAGGAGATGCAGCAGCTGCAGGTTTGCGTGCAGGCTATTGCTGGTCAGGTCTTGGGGGAAGCAAATGATAGCTGGTATTGGAATCACGACTCGGCTGTTGGGTCGGATGGGTTTTCTGTCAAGAATGTCAAGAAGTGGATAGATAGCGGTTCCGGTAATCTCAATTCAGAAGCGTTCATCTGGTGCAAGTGGGTTCCCTTGAAATGCAACATCTTCATGTGGCGTATGTTGATGGATCGTATTCCGACTAAGCAGGCGCTGATTCGTAGAAATATTAACTGCGGGAATGGCATGTGCAGCTTTTGCGAGGATGAAGAGGAGAGCGTTGATCATGTTTTCACGGCTTGTATTGTGGCGTGTGGTGTTTGGGATGGTGTCGCTAGATGGGTCAAAATGAATCCTTTGTATTTCTTCTCTGTTCGCGACATTGTGCAGGAATTTTCGAGTCAATCTTGGGCGCCGATCAAGAGGTTGAAGTTGTACGGTATTATGATCATTACTTGTTGGCGGTTATGGAAAGCGAGAAACGAGAAAGTGTTCAAGAATGAAAGGCGGAACGTGGCAGAAATCATTGCAGATATTAAAGCGTTAAGTTTTCTTTGGTTTTCTAGTCGTTGTAAACAGGTTACGGTAGGTTGGAGAGACTGGCAGTCCTTTACTTTTGATGTGATGTAAGTTGGTTGGGGGTCTCCGTCTTGGAGGCCTTGTCGTTTTGTTTGTTGTTTAATGAAATCCGCCTTTCAAAAAAAAAAAGGTAATTTGACACATGCGTATATTATTACTAGTAGTGTGTCGGCGCGATGCGGCGGGGAACACAATGATATGATTTTTTTTAATGTGGTCTCTGTTATGCTAAAAGAGTAACAAATTTAAAATTCGTTTTAGGCCTCTATAATGGTTAAGTCGGCCCTGGTAAATCACATAATACCTCAACTTTTTAAAATTAAAAAAAATATATTAGCATTACTATACTCAAATTAAAGAGAATAAAATTCTCGTTTTTATGATGTATATATATATATATTAAATTAACGTATGAAAAAATTATGGCCGTTTAAAAATCGTGTGGGTAGTTTTCTTAAAACAGGGGAAAACATGTAATTATTATTTTTCGTCTAATTCGGTTCGTTTTCGTTCCAGTTGTTACTTAAAGCTATCATATCATTTTTATATAAAAAAACTATACCAATACTATATTCAAATTTAAAAAGAATAAAATGCTCGTTTATATAGTGTAATAATATTAAGAAAATATTAACGCACAAAAAGTTATGGAAGTTTAAAATCATGAGGGTAGTTGGTTAAATTAAGGGTGAAAAAGTATAATTACTATTTAAATAAACAAAAGTTGAGTAAAGATGAAGGGGCACATGTGTAACTATTTTTTAAAAGACATGCGTGCCTTAAAAAAGTAGTTAATATCTGCATTGTGTTTTGTACTCTAAGCAATATACTTGTAAAACTTGAATTTTAAAAGATGATTAGGAAATGTATTATAATAAAGTTTAGATGATTTCTGTTCATTTTCGTTTTTTTCCTTTGTTTTCGTTTTGGTTATTGCTTAACCCTAACATATAATTTTTTAAAAAAATTAAAAAAACTAAAGCAATATTATACTCAAATTAAAGAGAATAAAATGCTCTTTTATACGATGTAATAATATTAAGAAAATATTATCATTTGAACAGGTTATGAACGTTTAAAAATCGTGAGGGTAATTGGTTAAAAAGGTGCAAAAGTGTAATTATTATTTAAATAAACAGAAATTGAGTAGGGACAAATATGTAAGTATCGTATAAAATCATAATATTATACGATACTTACATTTATAATAATATAGAATAGATAGATAATGGGGGAACTGTAACTAATAAGTAGTATATGTGCAAGTAATGTTTGAAAAGACATAAATTCCCTTAAAAAGTAGTTACTACATGCATTATGTGTTGTACTTTAATCATTTATAATTGTATTACTTAAAAATTAAGAGGCCCTTTTGAAATGCTTTATAAGATAGTATAGATATTTTCATTTTTTTTAATTTTATGTTATATCTTAAATTCTTTATTATACAAATAACAAAAGAGATAGGAATCATTTACCTTCTTCGTTATTCCGGTAATTTAGTTTTTTATGTTATCTAATGTGTCTTAGACTATATGTAATCGTTTAACGCCCCAAGCGATGTCAAGCGGCTTTACCTTTAAACACCGCTCCAAGAGGGCATTATGAGGCGTGAAGCCATGAGTGGCTTTGTTGTGAGTGTTGCAACGGACGTTAAGCATATATGTGGATTTAATTCCTCAGCCAATCACGAGTAAAATGGAATTACGTACATTCAATAAACATTTATTTTCACCAAGAAATAAATATAAAAATTACATCCAATAATCAAACTTATAATATAGATTTTGGTTTGTTTTGGGGTTGAACATCCTATTATAGGCCTTATTATAAGCCCAACTCATATATTCCAACAAACTATATTTAGGTTCAATGTTGGGCTTGAACTCGCTAGCTCGTGCCTTGTTTGTAATTACTAATAACCAAGTTAATGGTTTAGCCCGATGTTATCCGGGTGTGTTAAATAGTGACCCCTATCTAGATAGATGTCAAGCGTTTGAGTCCCGATGCACAGCGTAAAGTAGCACTGTAGTATATTAGACGTGTGTAAGTTGCGGTTCCAGAAATAAAAAAGTTAAAAAAAAAAAGGTGAATGATTTAATGTTTCTGTAGCTGAGTGATCTACATAAA
Organism: Ambrosia artemisiifolia; assembly: GCA_032199755.1. Taxonomy (NCBI): domain Eukaryota; kingdom Viridiplantae; phylum Streptophyta; class Magnoliopsida; order Asterales; family Asteraceae; genus Ambrosia; species Ambrosia artemisiifolia. Next base: position 7,083,007 of record CM063517.1, read on the forward strand.
ACTTTGGTACAAAATTTGTCACGTGTCCTTGTAAAGTATCTTTAAAAGGCCAGATGGGGCACTTCATAGATTCTTAATGCAGACCACTACCCCCACGGCAATACCGCCGTCGGTGGCACGGGTAGTGGTCTAGTGAAGCAATTACGGGTTCTAGTTAACGGACGGTAAGTGGGTTTTGTGTGTGTGTGAGGGGGGGGGGGGGGTTGTTTTTTATGGGTTAGGTAATTTATGGTAGTGTTGCTTCCAAATTTGTGTATCAGTGAAGTAAATTAGCGATGCAGTGCAGTATTAGTGGAAAATCAGGATAGCTTAGTGGAGTCCGGATAGCGCCCCGCCCACCCTTAAGGATGACACCGTATAAATATAATACAAAAAAAAACCGTTATCCCCGAGAAAGAGTTAACTGGACCACAATATTAACGGCCATACATACCATACCAAAGCCCCTCCTCTCATTCCTATCACCTCTCTTAATCTCTCTCACTCACCTATCCTCTTGATCACATCACTTTGTTCTATAATCTATCAATAAAGCCAAAGGTACGTTGTCATTACTCTTTTCCAATCAACATTTTTTTTATACTAATATGATCTATTAATCTATCAATAAAGCCAAAGAATAACAATGGCCATCGATAATCCAATGACAATGTTCATTCTTTTAGAGATACACGTCGTTTGTTTATCTCATCTCATATTAATTAGAAGGGTGTTTATAGAAAATTATAAATTATAAAACTGTGGATGCATTTTTCATGGCAGACCAAGTTTTTAACAATATACAGAATTACAGTCTGCAGATATGGAAGATTACGGAAGACAAGATGGAATTCAGCAATTATTAGTTGCTGAACAAGAAGCTCTACAATTCGTAAATGCTGCAATCTATACAAATAATGATTTTTTTAAGCAATCAATTGGGATATGAACATCAGTTTAAATGTATTGACAAAGCCATGTCAGAAATCAATTAACAAACTTGTATGACTTGTATTCATTCTTTACACATGTTAGTTACAAAACTAGACATCAACTAACCATCAAAAAGTTTGACTTGACTTGTTCTTATTGATTTTTACATCCATGAGATCAGCCACGAACCCCGGTTGTGAAATCTTCACTCCTTCAACACTCGTGTCGCCAGTCAACATCTTGATGACCATAGACATCCGGGGCCTAAGCTTTGTGACCTCTTGAACACATAACAACCCAACCTTCATGAACTGTACAGCTTCAGCTATTAAACTATCATCATCGTCGTCCCCTTTCAACAACATAGGGTCCACCAGCTCTACTAGACGCTCGCAGTTATGCATACCCCATGCCTGCACAAACACATTTGCGTAAATTACAAATTCACCAAGAGTTGGTTATTCTAGCACATCTAGAGCTTGGTTTTTAGTTTTAACTTACCTTATCAACCAAGAACTGCTCTCCATGTTCCATATCAAAATCAACGACTGGCCGTCCACTTATTATTTCAAGAAGTAGAACACCAAAGCTATACACGTCAGATTTCCGAGTCAAACGTCCACTAACAGCATACTCTGGAGATAGATACCCTCTAGAATTAACATATGAAAATGTCAGTGACATTGTACTAGAAACCAATAAATAAAAAAGAACATGTTTTGAGGACTTACAATGTACCAGCGACACGAGTACTAATGTGAGACGTGCCTTCTTGAAATAATCTTGCAAGACCGAAATCTGCAACTTTTGGATTAAAATTACGATCCAAAAGTACATTGCTTGCTTTAATATCTCTATGAACTATATGAGGGTTTTTTTCTTCATGAAGATACGCTAACGCTCTAGCAACTCCTGATAAAACATTCTTCCTCTTTGCCCAATCAAAACTATTCCTATTTTGCTCCCGACCTGTACATAAAAACACAGACTAACAATTATTAACAGTCGCTACATGAAAAACGAGACACATGACGAAATTTAAGATATGATACGATACGAGGACAGACAACAATTGTCTTTCTGAAAACTAAAAAAAAAGAAAAATACCTAGAAATTGATGAGCAAGGCTGTTATTTTCCATATAATCGTATACCAAACATCTTGTGGCTCCTTCAACACAACACCCATGAAGATTTACAAGATTTTCATGTTGTACATCGGATAATGCAGCAATTTCAGATACGAATTCACGTTCTCCTCTCATTGATTCGATTTCAACAGATAACACTTTTATCGCCACCCTAGTCCCGTCCGTTAGTTGACCCTGTTGAATGCATATTAACTTCGTTATCTCATACAATCACCAAAGTAGATTAACAAGCTTAATAAGTGCATCACAAGATTGCATGATACAACACGATAGATAATGCACTCTTAGTGTAAAAAGGCAGAGAATTTGCTTTGTTTTTATGCTTATTCTTGCAACATTTCTACTTCTTTTTTTATAACTCCAGATAAAAATAACTTATGCTTATTCTTGCAACATTAATAGCACCATAGTCACAATAAAATAAAATAAAATAAAAAATAGGTAGAAAAAATACCTTATAAACAGCACCACATCCTCCCTCCCCAACTTTGTTCTTGGAACTAAAACCATCACTAGCAACTCTCAGCTCCTGGTAAGTAAATAACCTAAACTTCTTACCATTTTCTACACCTGTATTATTTCACATTATTCAGTTCTTGACTCAGTCATAAATCAAGAAACAATAACCCACTAAATAAAAATCATTTCTTGATTCAATCATACATACCCAATACATTATTCATATCAAATTCTTAAAAAGATCCATTTTTTCCCATTAAATAATCAACAACTTACATACCCAATACATTATTCATATCAAATTCTTAAAAAAAAACATTTTTTTTCCCATAAAATAAAAAAAAGGGAAACTTATGCTGACCTTTGTCATTATTATGGACCACCATGTCATCTGAAGTCGAACCAAAACAATGTAAACAGGGGAAGCAAATCTTCATTGATGTTTAATGTTGAAAAACTATAATTTAAAGGGGTATACAGAATCTTGATGGGAATTGGGTATGCAAGAAAAAGATGGAATCATTAATGGTGGTGGTGGTGATGATGATGATATATAGAAGGAATTAAAGAATAAGGTTTGACTTCCTGAGAGGACTTTGGACCATCTTTCTTTGAACAGATTTGGTTCCACATCAGACGTGTTTACGAATTACGACCGATTAAAAGAAAGATTAGGATGTGAGGTTTGTTCAATAAAAGTGTGTTATGTAGTTGATTTGTTTTTTTATTTTTATTTTTTTTATTTTATGCATTTAATCGGCAATAGCCAGGAAACAAGAATACAAGATCACTTGACTTTTCATGACAGAAAATGGTAGTAAATGTTGTATAATAACATTGTTATATTGTTATGTGCAAGTTTAATATGAACATTAATACATTTTGCAGATTTTATTTGTTTAATCTAAAAGCACAATACGAGACTTGAATAATGATTTTACAATATAATAAGTAAAATGGATATGTAAGTTAACATACTTTTGAAATTGCAATGTGCAAGAAATTATTGTTTTAACGAAATTATTTCTAATACATGACCATCTTTTGGGATAATAATCGGTCAACAAGTCTTACTTGTTCAACGCTACTCCTGCTAAAAACGCTCATTTCTCCTCTAAAATGTTCTCATCCTTCTTACAGAACTACACTTCCTCTACCGAACGAACGATGGCCAAGAAGTGTGGGCTTCTCTTTTCTCGTCCTCTATTTCCACGTCCGCGAGGAATCTACAAACCACCCATGGTCAAGGGTTTATGAAAATAGAGTTTTGAGATGGTCAAAGGAAAGTTCTTTTTATGTGGAAATATAATGTACTTTAATTTGCATATGAATTAGACATAATATAAAAAGACCTATCTAGAATAGTATAATTAACTTCATCTAATTTGTGATATCTACAAAGGGAGAAATTAAGTTGAGAGGAAGTGATTTGTATCTCTCTACTTGTGTTAAACATTTACATTTAAACATTTACATTTACTCTATTATAACAGTCACTTAGATAAACTTAAGATTTAATTTAAATAAGAAATCAGACATTGATCCAGGACTTTTTATGAATTCAACAGTGTAGAGCAACTACCTATACTGAATTTTAACAACCGGACAACTGAAAATCCTACACCGTTGCTAAATTTAGAAGACTAAGAGTGTCGATGAAGAAGATCCTAAATAAAAGCTGAGCGGCACAAACAAAAGAAAACCGAGAAGAAGAACAAGGAATGTAAAAAGGTATCATTTGCACAAGCAATATGGTAATTTTAGATCTGCTTGGAGAATTACAAGGTATGTAAAAGGGTATCATTTGCACAAGCTTTCTAGTTTATAAGGCAATCAGCTTTTAAGAACTTCAAGCTTTTAAGAAAAAACTCTTACTCAATAAAAAACCTTGTTCGATTGAAGGAGCTGGAAGCTTTTAGGTTTGAGACAAAGCTCTATAGTGAAAAGCTACTGGTACTAGCTTTTAAGAAAAAACTCTACTAGCTACAAGTTTTTAATTAGTAAATGACACAAATATCCATTCTATTTTAAAAATAAAATAAAAACCTTCCTTACAAGCTTTTAATTATGCCCATTTTGGTCATTTTATACATTTTATTAAAAGCTCCAGCTACTCTACCAAATACTAAAATATATTTAAAAAACGTCCAGCTACCAGCCACCAGCTAGTTTTGCCAAATATACCCTATATCTTTTTTTTTAACGTTCAATTGGAATCACTCACGGACCACTGGAATATCCTCGTGCCACCAGTATTACCACGTGATCATATTTCACTACCAAGTCAACAATTCACGATGAAACTCATAATTATGAAAAAACCCACTTGTAAGATTCGAGCCCAAGATAAGTCTTATCACACACAATTCCTTTCGCTTTACTTTTATTTTACTAATAATCAAAGCATTAATTAAAACATCATAAAGAAATCATCCGTGGCAGAGAAGTTTTTTAGTGATATTGCACCAACTATTGGTCCAACCCATGTGTTGAATTGAAATTAATAATTAATTAATAAATATGATTAAAAAAAAGCATAGTGGTTGAAAACTTGTGATGGAGGGCTTGAAATTCAAGAACACCAACACAACTGACAGAAAAAATCTTATGTCTAATCTAAGAGAGACGGAGAGTGACGGCCAAAATATCAAAGACACGATAAAGAACTAAAATTATGGAGTTGACATGAAGTTTTTTGTCACAGATCATTGGCAGAGCCTAAAAATATCCCTTTGTATGTTGCAAGGATTCAAAGTACCAACACTTAGGTTTTGGTTCACGAACATAGGAAAGACTAATTGTTTCATCTTTGGCGGGGCGATTTCATTTAGCTAGATCGATGGTTACAAATTACGATGTTCGGTTAGATAAGGGTCTAGAGGGTTGGGTTTTAGGGCTTTTTTCCGGTAAATTCCATACTATATTACAAGTTTTGTTTTTTTATGTTTATACCACATTTTAATGCATGTTCTTTGTCTTTAAAACTAACGAGTTTTGTACTTAATATTTCAAAATATTACACTGTTTTAAAGGCAATAAAGGACATACTTTGAAATCTATCTATATCTATATATATATATATATATATATATATATATATATATACTAGTAAGAAACCCGCGCGATGCGGCGGCGAAAACAATTTGCAACACGGTACTCATTTTATGTTAGTTTATCAATCCTCTCCTAATATATTGTATAGTACTTATGTTTAGTAATCATATTCTTAGCAACAGTAAGGTCTATTTATGCTTTACAAAACTCAATTAAATTATAACATACAGACGAATAAAAAAAATATCAATCATAAACATAGTATAAAAATAAAAATCCAAACATCTGTAAAGATTTATGATTTTAACATAATTACCAAATGTTTATAATAACATAATGAGTCATACGTAGATTTAGAATTTTTAGCGTAATTATCAAGTGTTTGACTGTTTTCCTATTTTGGATTGTTAGGCTCTTTAGCCACAACTTAAGCTCAATGAGAGGGGTGTTTATGGTTTGATTTAAATCCATGAAACCGTCCAAACTGATCACAGTTTGATTTTACTATTAGGCGGTCCGTTTCAAAATTTTCAATTTGTTGCAAACAGTTTGGTTCCCGGTTTCAACATTCTCAAACCATATAAAACCACACTGGAGCGCAAAATTGTAACATATATTGGATAAATTAATCATAATAATTATCATCATTCTTAAGTCCATGTCTTGCCCAGGTTGAAAGAAAGTGATAGTAACTTGACAACTTGGTTTGATTTTGGTTGAAGGTATTTTCCTAAGATGATGGATGTCACTAAGGAAGGTCCGTTAAGATGGTTTAAGATTTACATAATCCACCTCACGCTTTAATATTTATAATAGGGTGCTCGCGTGATGCGGCGGGGTTGACACTTTACATTGTGATACTCGTTTTTTTATAGTTTTCTTATTGCATAATATTTATTATAGCATCATTGTGGTTGAAATACGTCATAACCGTTACATATGTCCAGTGACTAATAGATTTAACATTTAAATTATCAAGTATTATAAAAAAGCAATTGATTTTTTTTGAAAAGTATAAAAAAAGCAATTGATGGAGTAATGTAACAAACGAATAAGGAAAAAAGACTTAAACATAAAAGTTGAAAACTAAAAGCTTAACTGTAAACTACTTGCATCATGATGAGATCAATTTAGTCATACTGAGATCAATTTAGTCATACACCTTGCACATCTGAATAATATTATCTATATTGTGACACCACCATTTGTTAGAAGCGGGTTTGAAAAAGATTGTAAATTTAAATTTTTAAAAAGGTTATACTCGACAATTTAAACAATTGTATTGGTTGTAATAAATAAGAAACTGAATACTAAATTAATTATTAATACAAAATACCAATAATAATAAATTATAGCATCTTAATCCTTAAAAATTTATTATTTATTAGAGACAATTAGTATAAAATATAATTTAGGCAAGGTTTGCTTTGTTGGGTACTTTATAAATCAATCAGTTTTAGCCACAATTCTTCCCCGTTTTATTTATGTATTTTTAAAGCAACATATTTTCCAATGACCGAAAGGACTTGTGTTGCTTGTTTTGTTTGGGTTACACATCTTCATGTGTACGGTCCGAAACTAAGTCGTAAAGGTTTACCTTTAACATGTGGAGGTTTGCACAAAGCCAGTAGACTGGAAAGTCGAAAATGTAACATCTTGAATAGTTGAACCGCATAGCTCCAAAATTCGGTTGTTGCTTTGCTAGTGATGGAGGGATTCAATGGTGTGGTCTGAGAAAATAGTGGCAAGGAAGCAGGGAAGAAACATATGTCCTCTAACTATAGTCTCATTGGTCATAGAAACAAATTAAAAGAGAGTTACCTCATCCTACATTTATCTATACCACTCCTATCTATTTACTTAAAAAAAATGAAGGGTTATAACACACGTACAAATATCGTTAACAAACTGTTGGACGAACAACCTATTTACATACCACTAAATAAAATTGCTCCCTAGTTGTGCATTCAACTGCAATCAATGATACAACTTTGTATATTTACAAATGATACATACAATATGAAACCATAAATTTCATGAATGTACATCACCGATCTTGACTCGCACCATTCAGATTACGCGGTACATAAGTGACCTTCACCACCATAGTTGTAGCGACAATAACTGATTGAACCACATCGCTTGGTGCACAATTGGTTTTAGTTGATGGTGCATTAATCAAACAAAGGATTTAACACTTGTCACTGGTTCAAGATATAAGAGCATATTATTCTTAAATGGTGGCTGCAAGCTTGTCCCTATCCTGGATTCCTGTCATTGTTCTAATATATTAATGCCATAGACATTTTATAAATTGTTTAGTCCTCATGACCAGTGAGCTCAGCTATTTTAACTTTGACTCTTTGAGAAGCTCATGGAAGATAAAACATTAGAAATACCATAGAGCCATCTCACTTTACTTGCAACAACAATTCCAAAAACACGCCCTTCTCATTCCCCTGAGATATCTTGGTTCATAAACTTCTACAGAACTTCCTGCCAGCATTAATCAATCACTTAGTTAAACATTCCATTCTGAATGAAAAATACAAAAAAGTAATAATAGCAGTAATAACACAATTGGCTAACTCTTACTCTTCCATTCTATAACAAAACACTATCATGTTTTGTCCATATAGCAAACATGCATTCAACAAGATCAGTGCACCAAATTCAGCCAATATTAGACATTTTCAATGAACCAAAAGCCACAACAGTTGGTATATTAAAGTCGAGAAATGAAAAAAAAACAAGAAAGGAGATAGAAACTTATCATATGCATTGAGTTGGCCAATCAAGCTTCTATATTGTAGCAACTTCTAATCAAGACATCCATTCTTTTGAAGATCTAGCAGATGCAGTCAATCGATGAAATGGTTATCACTGCCAAAACCCAATAAAAATCAAATTACATATAAAACTACATACTCATAAACGGTTGAAACCGACCAAACCAAAGAAAGTCGGCCGGTTTGAAATACGTACTTTTCCGTTCACGGTTCTGCTTCATGTTTGATGGTTTGGAACTTGAAATCTTTCATACTAAACAAAACCAGCTGTTAAACATTTATTATGTATTTTAGCAATTTAAAGTTATGTATACTTAGTGTATATATTATATTCATAAACAAATCCTTATCATATTTTAAATTCTAATACAAATTTGTGTGTATTTTTTTTCCTGCAATAAATTTTTATCTAAAGCCAGCAGAACCGATCCTTATCAGTGAACACCCATATATTCATCACAAGTAAAATAAAGCGATTAAACTACAATGTGACGCAACAAAGTTACAAACTCATAAGTCAATCCAAGCAAAAACAGATAAGACTCTAAGAACAAACACGTGACGCAACAAAGTAACAAACATATCAAAGAAGTATATTTTCACTCATAAACACAATCTTTAACCACAAAAAGGATGATTCTTTGATTGGTTTTTGAAGAAGTAAGTAAACACATAGGAGTCACTGTGAAGTAATCAAATTATGCCTAATTTTTAATCACAAAAGTAACTTTGATGCACTACCACAGTTTCAGACACTCTTCAAAGTCAACAACAACATCAAGAGTATCAACTTATATTTTTATTCATGTTTATGACATCAAAAGCATTTCCAAAAACAACATGAACTCGAAAAGAAATAAAAAATTATACCTCACGGCGTAACCGGAACTCAGAACTCATTCGTGCTCCTGATATGTCAGCAACTTCTCCCTGAAACAAAACAAAATCAATTAGGGTTCTAAGAATAGATAAATTCAAAAGCTAAGAATAGAGTTTTGACTTGAGCAAAAATTTCAAAACGAAGATTGTAAGTGAAAGGGAGAAGTGTCTTTATAGGAGAAATTACATATTGGAGATTTGAAAAGCAATTACCTGAGATTCATGATTTGACCTCCTGCTTCCTTTCATCAATTAGGTTCTGAAGTTCAAGATTAATATATCAAGGCTTCTACTTTGAGAGGTATAAGTTGTATGTTTGTTAAGGTACGAATCGAGCTGAGCAGGGATGGAGAGCCAATCATCGTTCTTCACGCGGATCGCCCATTAAGCAATTTACCTCTTTAAAAGTTAAAAAATGCAAAACACTTTTTGAAAGCCGGATGCAGGTTACTCATATTGTCATATTGTAGAACACTAATTGACAAAAGAGGGATAAAATATTGAAAAGATAAAGATGGGGTGCATTATGTTATTGTACATTATGCTTCAATTGTTGTAATTAATAATTTTCAACATGGGATGCAATGTGTTGTTGTACATTATGCCTTAATGGTTGTAATTAAGAGTTTTTGTCAAATGACCATTTTACCCATGCTATATGCTTATTAATATAGTATAGATATAGGCTAAGTATAGAGAAGAAACCTCCCAAAATGAAGAAACCCCCACAAACCCTTTATGTGGCTCTCATTGCTCCACATCACCCTCTATTATTTTAACTAAAAAGGGTAAAATAGTATTTTTACCCTTCCCCCTCTTTTCTAATTTGAATTTTCTCTCCCTCCCTCCTATATAAACAACTCTCTCTCTCTCTCTCTCTCTCTCTTCATCCCTCTTCCACCATCTTCAAGATTAATCCCACCACCACCACCACCACCGCCACTGCCGCCACCGCCACCACCACCACCAGATCCCTCTGTCGTGTTGGTTGTTATCAGTTTCCTATCATATCATCCTCTGTTTGTGGAATTACTTCCTGGAATGAATCCCGAATGTTTGGAGCTAGCTCTGTTCGTTTTAGAAGCCGTTTCGAGTGTAAAACAAGGTAAACAAGCATTAAGCATTTGTGCAAACACCATATATATGAGATAAAATGATATACTTTATTGTTATTAAGTGCAAATACGACTGCTTTCATAAGCTCCAAAATAGTAATTTGTAAAAAAATGTATTTTATAATTCCACAAATTTACAGTTGTGCAAACACCATACCAAATATGGTTAGAATCTTGATGAGGGTATCTGAAAGTTGTTTGCTTTATCAATCCTATATTCAATTTGCAAGCTGTCGCCCAAATATTCGTTTGGATGTTTGTGTGAAGTTTAATTATTTATTTAAATTGATGATATAGATACTAAGTGGTGGAATAAATAAATACTATTACTTTGTAAAGTAAAAAAAAAGGAAGAAGAAGAAATGCCGAAATGATAGCAATAAAAAAAAGTGCATCTTTCTACATTTATTGTCATAAAGTCTAGGGATATTTCTGTAATTTTGAATACATTTAAATTTTGGTTCTTTTAATTGATCCCAAAACTAAACTTAACTATGGGATTAGTACTCTTGTATTTATTTTATCATTTTAATTTGCACAAAAGGTATTTCTTTCCCAAAACTAAACTTAACTATGGGATTAGTACTCTTGTATAATCCAAAAACGCCACAGCCGATATAGGACAGCATACTGATCATTAGTGACTAGTCGCTAAGCCTGGCAGAACGGTCGGCTTGGGCAGCGTGTCAAAACAGACAGTTTTTAGAAAGTGTAAATTTGGATTCAGGTCAAAACGGGTTATGAACAAAATGAGTTAGTGTCTCTTAACGTATGCAACAATAAAACTAAGTTGGTATAGATTATTATTATTAATATGTTTTTTAATCAAAATTGGTGAATTTTAGTGTCTCTTAACGTATGCAACAATATGTCTGAGTTGTTTTTTTACCAGTATGTGCATGTTTGTATGAGTATTATAATGTGTGGAATGTATGTTTGCATCTGTTTCCTATATTTGCGTCTGTTTCGTATGTAACAGCAGAGCTAAATTGGTATAAATTAGTTACCGATTTTTTTTTACCAGATACAGGTTTGATTTTTTGCATATTATAGAGGAATAATTGGGATGAAATCTATGTTTGCGTCTGTTTCGTATGTAACAGCACCACTAAGTTGGTATAAATTAGTGTTTGATAAAAAGAAGTTGTTTGTGATGGTTTTGAAAATTTGAGCTATTAATTAACCTTTTTTATATGTTATTATTATTAATATGTTTTTTTAATCAAAATTGGTGAATTTTAATGTCTCTTAACATATGCAACAATATGTCTGATTTGTTTTTTACCAGCATGTGTATGTTTGTATGAGTATTATAATGTGTGGAATGTATGTTTGCATCTGTTTCCTATATTGCGTCTGTTTCGTATGTAACAACAGAACTAAGTTGGTATAAATTAGTTACCGATTTTTTCTACCAGATACAGGTCTGATTTTTTGCATATTATAGAGGAAGAATTGGGATGAAATCTATGTTTGCGTCTGTTTCGTATGTAACAGCACCACTAAGTTGATATAAATTAGTTTCTGTTTTTTTTACCAGATACAAAGTTTTGATTTTTTAAGTTTGATAATCTTGATAACTAAATGTATAAAACAATGTTTTTTTGTATCAGTTTCGTATGTTTTTTTGTAATCCAGTTGGTTAACATACGTTAAGCGGGGGGGGGGGGGGGGGGGGTGGGTGGTCTTTACATGCAAATTGATGATTTTTGTTTTATTTTTGCAGGTGAGCATATTTTTTGCATTAAAGATGAAGATGATTATCAAGAATGAAGTGTAGACAATTTTTTTTTATTTATGATAGTTTTTTTAGCATTTGTTGAATTGTAATGACCGTTTTGTTTGTTTTTAATTAGCACTTTGTAAGAAACAATTGTTGTGTACATTTGAATGTTTTTGGATCTATAAATTTTTTAGCACTTTGTAATGACCGTTTTGTTTGTTTTTAGCACTTTGTAAGTAGCATTTTAAGTAACAAAATGCCTATAACCATATCAATTGTTGTTTACGTATGCAACAATTCTGGTGCTGGTACAATAAAACGAAAAAAAATATTGTCTAATAAAAAAAATAATAAATCAGCATTTTTTAAATAATATAAACTGGCAACTCAGTTTTAACTTACGTAACACAACACATGTTACATATGTAACACGGGTATCTGACAGCTTATATAACAATGTAAAAAAAGTAAGAGAGAGATGATGTGATGGGGTGTCATATCAGCTTTTGTCATACTCTTTTTCAGAAAAACCAAATTACCCTATTACCCTTTCTTGTCCTTTTTCACATATTTAAATAAATGAAAATTATAGAAAAAATTGTGACCATAGATTAAATAGATGGATGGCTAGGATTGAGTTTACAAGGTTTCTTCATTTTGAGTGGGTTTATATATATATATATATACTAGCAGGAATGCCCGCGCGTTGCGGCGGGTGTCATATTCCGGGTTTCCAACATTTAATTTCATTCAACGAAAAGTATCCATTCACGAACATGCAAAGAATGTGTAGAATTTCCTTATGAAAAGCCATGTTTATTAAAACATAAGCAATTCTCATCGAAAGCAAGTTTATCTACAACCTTATTAACAATAATGATATCAAGTACTAAACGTATCGGTTTATAAGTAAGCTAAATGTGTACTCATCCCTATACTTTAATCCAGTCCCATTCTTAAAAATATACATTAATGGTATCAAAAAGTTATATGATCCGAATTTGACATTTTCTCATGTTAATGGGTTAAAATGTTATTTCTACTTCCACCCTTGGCCTGCTCACAAAGAAGTAATATCATTTAGAATAAAACACCTAACGGTTTCCTCTAAGGATGCAACATCGCGCCTTTGTATGTAAGCTGAGTAAGGTTTCCTGAGCTATACTTCATTGTGGTGACCCTATTTTTTGCCTTTGATAGACTACAACATTAAAATAAAAGTTACCAATATGAGCCAACTAAAAAGAACATTGATTTGCTTATTTTAGTAACTTTCTACATATACATATATGAACACCAATTTTTAAAAGCATTTAACTTTTTGAAGATCCCTCGTGACTTTAATTCCATAACCATACATTGTTTTTAATTCTCTAGGGCCGCTCAAAGTTCTTTAGTTGCCAACACTCCCTACAAAATATATATTAGTATATATTTAATAAATCCATTTGTTCTTGACTTCTTGCCTCTAAATGTCTCAAAAGAAAACAAGTTAAATGAAAAGAAATAATATAATGTTTTTGACTTCCTAAAAGGTTATAAAAAAGTTGAATCTTGAAAAAATAAGTGTTTCGAGTCAACATACCGTTTCAACCCGCGAATGGTCACTTATCACTCTAATGAAGTTGATGTAAAGTGGTGTAAAGACAGACTGAAATGAAGTGTGAGATTATGAATACCTATGATGTGGGCCTGATCTCTTTTTGTTCGCAAGTGACGACGACATTTGGAAGGTTTCATAGGATGGACATGAAGAAAAGTGTAGCCTGTGAAATAAACATGTGGTGGTGGTGAAATGTTATTCTGAATTGAGTTGGCAGATTATTTTGAATTTAAGTCAGGAGTATAGGTAAATTGTTAGGATTATTTAATTGGTCCGAGTCTAAAAAGGTTTAGATTTGATTACCGGACCATATAACACCCAACAAGAAAATCAAAGACCACATAGAAAAGATAACCTTGTTCAGCCGTAGCGAAATAAGGATACGGTGTGCTTGCAAAGTTCAAAATCAAATCATAATCTTTAATGGGAAGTAATGGAACACACCCGTCATAGGTTAGAGGTCGCCTTCACAGATCCTTCCGCAACGCAAATCGCACATGTTCTTGGACTTCTCTTCCCGCTTTGATTGTCCCACACAGTTTTACTTCGATCTTGATTACCTTACAGTACAATTTTATTTTATTGAAAATTGCGGTCCAAGATAAATGTCGAAAAAATTGTCAGTACAGTTATTTTTATAGACCTCGATACAAATGTTTAGCGTTCATCCCATGTTGTTTTGTTTGGACCGATACAAAAATCTGAAGAATCAATGATAGGGAAGTTTTTTACCTTAAACAAACGGTGGTGATGATGTCGGTTTCGTAGTACAAAGCAAATGAAGGAACAATGTATCCACAAGCTCCAATATTTCCAGGAGAATTACGCCTGCACAAATGGTAGAAAGATAGTATTAGGAATTGTAAGGTAGGGATGGTAAGGTAGAAAGATAGTATCAATTTTCATTCTAAATATTTACATACATATTATTTAACTTTTCAACAACACTAAAATTCAACACAAACATAATGCAACCATGGTACTTGTTTCTTTACTCTTAATATTATTACCTTTGTATAACTAAAACTTTCACTGTAACTTTCATTTTGTACTGCAAACATGCATGTTTTCATTTTTCACTCTAAACGTTACATCCATTGATATGAGTTAACTTTCAAGAAAATAACCATAAAAGGGGGTGGGGGTTAGGAATTATATAAGGTGAACTTTAAGTAGGCTTTTAATGGAAGGACCGTAGCAGGCAGATGAAGTGAATCGACGCTCATTCAACCGCGGTGAAGTGTGATGGTGAAAGAAACGCTTGAGTAGATAATTCATTGTCACGCCAATTAATGATGAATTTATGATGATTAATGCTTGAATTTATGTTATGATTATTAATGCTTGAATTCATGATGATGATGATGTGCGGACCTGAATGTTTGAAGAAGCAAACTTTGAAGGGATAAGGGTATTCTAGGCAAAAATAGCTTAAAGATTAAAGTTTTCAACTAAGGCTCTTGGTCTCCAACCTAAAAAAGTTGTAAAATTACAATTTTATACATGCAGTAGAGATAGGGCAAAGATGGAAACCAATTTGTAGTTTTAACTAAAATGCCATGATAGAATTACTATTATACCCTTCTAAGTGTCTTAATTGTACAAAAGGTTTCAATTATACCCTCATTATATAAGCTTGATTTACTTGTACATGTTGCTTTAATAGTTGGATGCTTGATAAAATTACAATCTTAGCCAACACTCCTCCTTAATAAGATAATATAGATAGATATATATATATATATATATATATATATATATATATATATTGCAAAGGGATTAATCCAACATGTCATAATTTTATGCAATCTCTCCTTTGAGAGATGCCACATAGGATGTGATGTGGCAAGTGTAAACCAATTAAAATTAAAAAAAAGAAAAAAATATGATTTAACATAATCTATTATAATCTTTAACATAATCTATTAAATACCTAATCTACTAAATCTGAATATTAAACCTTTATTATTTTTTCTCTCATGTTTCTTCCCATAACTTTTAAACGTTAATATCTTTTATATACGAGATTTTTTAAAGAAAAAAATTACACCAAATTAACGAGCGTTTTATTATCTTTCCAACGAGTACCATAGTGCTATATAAAAAACGGAGAAAAAAATGACTATTTTTTGTAACCCGACATGTATTGTGTCGGGTTTGGGATTAGTTTAAAAAAAACTATGGGTTTGGGTCGAGTCTAGGATTAGGTGATACCCGACCCGATTATCCGAAACAACATAATAATATATTTTATTATGTCATATTAGATATTTCAACCCGGGACGCTCCCGGGATAAAAACTAGTTTAGTATAAACATAAGGAACAAAACTTGTAATTTAGTCGTAAATTTCACAGATGGTTTTTATGGATAAAAATAAAAATGTTTATATTATTTTAAATCTTATCTTATTTAACGCTTGTATCCGGAATTATGGAAGCAACCTCTCTGTCCCTAGAGATGGGGGTAAGGTTTGCCTACATCTAGGGGTTTAAACGAGACGAGACGAGCCGAGCCCGAGCCTGACTGGGCTCGAGCTCTGCTCGTTATGGTTTTATGAAGCTAGAGCTCGGCTCTTTAGCAAAATCAAAAGCTCGAGCTCGGCTCGGCTCGAGGTGATTTGAGAACAATCTCAAACGAGCTCAAAGCTCGGCTCGCGAGTGTTATTAAATGGGCCTATGAAATAAGGACTTGGGCTTTGGAGATGTGGGCTATAAATTATAAGAGATATATAAATAAATTATAAATATGTTTGGGCTCGTTTAGGCTCGCGAGCCCAATCGAGCTTTGTATCTAGGGCTCGAGCTCGGGCTCGATAACTAAACGAGCCATATTTTAGGCTCGGGCTCGTTAAAGCTCGGCTCATTCGGGCTTTTTATCGAGCCGATCCCGGGTGGCTCTCGAGCCGCTACGTGTCATTTACACCCCTACCTACATCCCACCCTTCCCAAACCCTACCAACAGTATTTCAATTTGTGAGATTTACTAGGTATGGTTGTTGTTGTATCCGGAATTATCTATATACAATTCTCTTTTGATTTTTTCTTTCATATAATAACAAACTAACCTACGTGAAAGTTTTTGAATTTAATTAAATTTCAATTTAATTTAGATTATTTTGATACGGTTTTTTGAAATCCATTTCTCTTTATATGTTTTCGATTAGTTGTTGGTAGTTAAACCACCAAAACATCATCAACATCGTATACTATAAAACTAGTTAAGAGCCCGCGCTTCGCTGCGGGTTTTGCATGGCCCGATGTATTAGTGGTTCATTGGTCGGAATCGCATTTAGGAAGTACACAACGGTTGATCCGGCTAGACCTAACACACATGATGCCCATAAAGAGCAGAACCAAAGACACACCCTAAAAAAAGCCATCCGTAGTTTCGTTTTAGCTGGAAGCCTGGAATGGTAAAGTAGAAAAAATCTGAAAACATGAAGACCATAGAACTTCCTTGTGTCTCTAGTCACTTAGCTGGAATAGCATCGCTAAAAACAACAAAACACTATTCGTAGCCTTCTACGAAAATTCTTATTACAGAATGGATAAAAAGAATTCTCATAGGAACTTACTATTTGGAGGCTAGACCTGTTTTGATGCATCACATAAGCAAAATAATTGCCATTTATCTTCTACTACAATAGTGTGAGATGCATTAAAAAAAAAACACATTTAGTAAAAAAATAAAAAGCACATGGAAGATTAAGCCAAATTGTCCAAAACTAAAAGCCAATCTAAACCCTAATAAGAAGGCAAATGACAAATAAAAATCACGTTACCGTAGAGAAAGACACGGGGCACCAAAATAAGCTAAAAGTAGGGGTGAGCGTTTCGTGGTTCGGACCCACAGGAACCTTGGACCCGACCCGCGAGAACCTTGGACCCGAACCTTTTCAAATGTATGGGTCGGTTTCCGGTTCTAGATTTTTATGAATTATCGGTTCCGGGTCGGGTCGGTTCCAAACCCACGGTTCTAATATAAGAACCACAAGAACCGTTTGTATTTTAATTAAAAAATAAAAATAATCTTTTTTAGTCTTTTCACCATTTGTTTTTATGTGTTATTGTAATCAATTTCACATAATGTTAATACAATATTAAAAATATTATTTCTAAGAATAACAACTTATTTTTCTTGAAATATTTTTCGGCTTTATGTATATGCATAGATGTGATATATTATATAATAGATATTATAACCAAATTTGAAGTAAATATTTATGTATGTCGCTCTGATGTGCGTGTGTATGTGTGTGGGTATTTATGATGTATACATAACATATTCACATAATGTTTCGAGTGATGAGAATCAATGTTGCAAAAGTCGCTAGGCGCTCGGCCGCTCCCTAGTCGAAGTCAAGAGTACTCGGGGAGTTCTTGGCCTAGTCAGAGAATACCCGGGAGAACTCGGCCTAGGACTAGAGTACTCGGGACTCGGCAACCTACCTTGTAGCGATTACTCGGGGAGTACTCGGCCTTCGAGACCTTGTTTTACAACATTGATGAGAATGACAAAATTGTTACGAAAACATAAGTAAAAGAATAGGAATATGTAATCCTATTAAAGTGGCTATTACATTAAAAGGTTCTAGAGGGTCAGACCCTTTACCCGACCCATCAGAACCTCTAGGACCCGGAACCACATAGCGTTTTAAGGTTCGGTTCGTGGTTCCTAATTTCAACAATAAAAGGGTATACGGTTCTGATGGGTCCGGGTCGGGTCGGGTCGGTTCCGGACTCTTTGCACAGCCCTAGCTAAAAGTATAAAAAAGAGGGCAGGGAAAAAGGACACCTAGGGTGATGATGATTCTGAAACGGCCATTGGAACCACAACCCATGAATACATCTCGCTGCATAAAGAAACCCGTTAGATCGGCGTTGGTGGCGTTTGCGTCGGACACGCCGCTCCTTGCCGCCGGAACCATGGCCGGAGCCGTCGACATGTCGTTCAGCTCCTCCGCAAACATCAAAATCTTCGAACTCGATTTCCAGTCGGACGATCGTAACCTTCCGTTAGCCGGTCCTGCACCTAGCTCCGAACTGTTCAACCGGTTGTCGTGGGGGAAATCACCGTCGGCCGATTCAGAAGAGTTCTCACTCGGTGTGCTAGCTGGTGGTCTTGCTGATGGTAACATTGGTACCCGGAAGCCTAGGCGAGTGCAACGATGGTGATGAAGAAGGGGAAAAAGGTAGTGTCAGTTATGTAATTAAGTTGTAAATTATGCCTAGTTTGTATCCTATTCATAAGACCTTTCAATTTTTAATATACATATAGAATTTACATTTTTATCTTTGTAATTTTTTAGCACATGACTTTCAATTTTTTTTTATTATACAAAGGTCTATCATACAATACGGCGTAACAGACGGGTCTATAACGTAATATAAATACAAACACAAAATATTGATGAGGCGCCCGTGACATCAACTACAATAACACCGGCATAGGGACCCCTATTTCAAATGGGTGTTGAGAACACGTGGACCGATATCATTGGGCCATTACACTGCTGATCAACTTTGAAACATGAGCGACACCGCCTATGTTTTGGGGACATGTTGTGGGATGCAAAAGAAAGTTAACAAAAATTAGTTTGGTGATTTTCTCATAATTAATTTTTATAGAAGTTGTGGCGTAACAGATTATATATTGTCAAAAGGAAAAAAACATCATAAGCACGTTCTGAAGGAAATGGTAAAACATTAATCCTTTTGTTTTCTTCTTTTTTTTTTCTAGAAAAAACCATGTCGTTTACATTAGTTAGAGAAAATCAGAAAAGTAAGACGGATAGAAAAGCGGTTAAGTCAGCAACTTCAAATAATTGCTTCCTAAAAAGATTAAGGGGTTGTTTGGTAAGTCTTTTAATAAGGCTCTGAACCATTCAGTGCTGAATGATTCATCATTCAGCATGTTTGTTTCAGTTTCTGAATGGAATGGTTAAGGCTGGACCATTAAGATTTGAGATGTTGCTGAACCATTAAGCACTAGACTACGTTGAACCTTAATGAGACTCTCCTACCAATGTGGGACAAGAAAACTAACCATTAAAAGATCAAACTTAATGATTCAGCACTTAATCAACCAAACAGCCCCTAAAACAAATAACATTGCTTTAAGAAATTATTAGAGATATTATATGTAAACACTAGGTTATATCCTGTAAGCTTTCCAGGATAGATAAATTTAAATTAAGACAAAATATGTGTTATGATGTAGCGTAGAAATTAATGTACTATAATATGAGAAAGTAACAATTTTAATAATTTGAATAAAATGAAAATGTATATTAATGAGAGAATTTACGTTTGGATGAGGTGCAAAGGCAGAAACAACCATTGCAGGGTGTGATTGAGACGGTGATTTTGAAGGTGTACCTTTTTTATCAATAAAATATTAAATGGTTTTTAATAAGCGAAAATATAAAAGAACTAGATTATACCCCGGAAGTGTCCCGAAATTGAGAAATCTAATATAACACGTCAATTTTACATATGAAATATGTTGATGCGATTTACAGTTACATGCAAGAAAGC
Source organism: Ambrosia artemisiifolia (assembly GCA_032199755.1). Classification (NCBI taxonomy): domain Eukaryota; kingdom Viridiplantae; phylum Streptophyta; class Magnoliopsida; order Asterales; family Asteraceae; genus Ambrosia; species Ambrosia artemisiifolia. The sequence goes on from CM063517.1 coordinate 7,103,229, forward strand.
CTCGGGTATCACCTAACCTAGAACAATTAACAATGTATCTCCAATGTTAACGCGTAATTAACCTTAGACAATGTATAATTCTAATGTTAACATCTAACCTAAAACAGTGTATAACTCTAAAATTAATACCTAACCTAAAACAATGTACAATTCAAATGCTAATACCTAACCTAAAACAATATAGAACTCCAATGTAACTCTAATACTAACACCTCACTAAACAAATGTACAACTCTAACATACTAATACTGATACCTAACCTAAAACAATGTATAACTCTATTAACATATTCTGCTCTGGTTGAAAATAGAATTCATATTTACTGGTTTGAACATAATAGTGACTTGCCTATACATGATTAATGAATTACCTGAACACGTGTTTTTTCCTGTATGAACAAAACCCCACAAAAAATAGCCGTTTTTCCGTTATTTTATATAGCACTATGGTACTCGTTGGTAAGATAATAAAACGCTCGTTAATTAGGTGTAATTTTTTCCTTTAAAAAATCTCGTAGATCAAAGATATTAACGTTTAAAAATTATAGGAGAAAACATAAGAGAGAAAAATCCAATTTTGTTTTTAAACATTATTTTTCTATAATTACTTAATGCCACATAGCATCCTACATGGCACCCTCAAAGAGAAGAATGACTATATGATTGCCATGTATGATTTAGCCATTCGATATATATATATTTATAGATTATAGATTATAGATTGGCTAAGAAAATAAATATTAAATAAATAAGAGATGACGTGAAATTATGATTTAATAATATTATTTTATATGAGAAAGAAATTTGATAATCATAAGATTTTTATTTATTATAAGTAAAGTAACAATAAAGATAAAGATAAAAAAACATAAATTAATAAATATTGGGTTATTTATAACCTAAGATATTTGGCGGGAATTTAAGAGTGCATATGGTCTCACCAAGTGTCATGTGTCCATACCTCAATCGTCATATTATATATATCTATACTATATGTAATGTATTTTACAAAGATTATTTTAAGTTACTCAAAAGTTAAGAACCATTTTTTTGTTCATTGCATGGAGTACAACCCTAAATTCGGGTAATTTAGTATTTCAAAAACACTAATTAAACTTTAATCCATTCAATTTAATTATACTTTAACTCCATTAACTTTACTCAAATTTTGTTTATTTAAATAATAGTTATACATTGTTCTCTTATTGCGATTTTTAAACACCCTTAATTTTTTTCACATGTTAATACCTTAAAAAATACATCATAAAAACGAGCATCTTATTTTCTTTAATTTTAGTATAGTATTGTTATTACTTTTTAGAGTAAAAAAATTGATGTGTTACGTGATTAACAATATCTATGGGTAAGATTGAAACATAACCAAAACCAAATAAAAACAAACGAAACGAAACCAAAATCAACTGAATACTGAATTAACCAAAACTGAATAAACCTAAAATCAGTTTTTTTGTGTACCCTTAGTTAAACAAAAGTAACCAAACCGAAATTGAACCATGTATATATTCTTAGCATTAATTATACCCCCAGTCATACTTATAAGAAAAAAAAAATTAGCCAAAGTTTAGTTTTGGTTATTAACTAAAACGAACTGAATATCTACAATCTAACAAAAAAAATTGAACCAATTAATGGATTGGTTAATAAGATCGATTAAATGATGACTTCGGTTGAGGTTAATAACTAACCTGAATTGAACCATGCATACCATTAGATGTATACCAATAGAAATGTTTGTATTTCCCGTCACATCGCACAAACACCCTGTTAGTTATCAAATATATGACACCTAAAGATGAGAGTTAAATTATGATTATTTGTCTCGTTGTTGTCAAAAAAACTATTGATCACGTATGGGTCATATCTTCTTTTTTATTAGTTTTGACCAAAATAAAGAGCCAAACATTGACCATTTCATGCAAACTTGTCTCACTTGCATTTGATTGGGACTGTTGAACTATTGACCAAAATATATAGATGTTGAAGCGTTCAGTTTGAACCATGTGACAAGGTGTACGGAAGCTTTTATTCGAAAGCAAACGCAGTATATACCAGTTCAACTATATATTCGTTCAGAATTTGACCTCATGTGGCATGGTATCCAATTTTTTCCTCATAAATTTTAAAAACAACCGTAGAGGACTATACCCAAATTCCTGCAATGCGCCGGCCCAAACATCTTCGGCTAGAGCCTAGAGGTGAACATACCGGTTTTTTTTTATAAATCAGTTTCGATTTAAAATCGGTTTTGACTTTGACCAGTTCCTAGCGTGGTTTTTTCAATTACGAAGCGGGTTGTTATTGGTTTCGGTTGTATTTCAGATCATGTATACATTTTTTTTAAATCATAGAAACTACATAGAATTTAACTTTTATTAAACTTTTAGATTTTTTTTTAAACAAGAAAAATGAAAATCAATACAACGAAAACATAATTTTATTCGTTATTATGCCCAAAATCGCTTTTTATTTTCTAAACCGGTTTCAGTTTTTAGGTTCCGACTGGTTTCTAGTGGTACCGGTTCTGGTTTGGTTCCGGTTTGTGAGCCGATTTCGTTTCTGTTTCCGGTTTGTTTGGCCGGTTTTAGCCATGATTTCGGTTTGAGACTTTTAGGGGGTGTTTGGGATTGATTATTCAAAACAGATTATGCGTTTTGGAAAAGCAGGGGTGGAGCTGCTTATAGATTATTGCGTTTTGGTAGTCTAAAAAACTGATTATTTGCGTTTTCAAAACGCAATCCAAACACTAAAAACTGATTATCTGTGTTTTCAAAACGCAATAATCTAAAAATCAGTTTTAAAACGCAATCCCAAACACCCTCTTAGTGTCATTTCAGGTGAAGCTGGTTTGTAACGGTTTCGGTCCCCGAGCCATTTTTTTTTGTTCATTTCAATCTTCAATAGAGGGATCAAAAGCTCATAGCGATTTAGGTAGATTTCTCCTTTCCTTTTGTGGATCCGGGAGCACTAGAACGTTCCCCAATGACAAAAAATTCCCACGCATTGGCATGGAATGTTTTCAATCAATGAGAGCAAGGCTGACATCGGTCTCTATTAGGACTGTAAACAAACCAAACGTTCGGCGTTTAATAAATGAATGAACACAAACAAAAAATTCCGTTCGTTTAGCTAAACAAACGAACATGAACAGAGGCCGCATTCGTTTGTTTATGTTCGTGAATGTATGGTAACGTGTCCGTTTATGTTTGTTTGTGTTCGATAGTTCATTAGGGTTTTTAATTTTTTATATTTAATTTAAGTACTTCAAATTTCTTAGTGGTAGATTATTTAACATATATTAGTGTATCACATGTTTTAATTATTTTGATTAACTGTTATTTTTGGTGGATCAAACAAAGATTTCAAGTTCAATATGATACCTCTGTGTTTTTATAAGACATTATGTGATCAAGATTATCTTATGTATGTTTGGGTGGATTAGTATATTCTGGGCGGACAATGTTAGCGATGAAAAATGCTAATTTTTGAATTTAATGTGTTGGTTTGTGCTTGATTTTGTTCGGTAATGCCTATTTGTGTTCTTTTACGTTCATTTGTGTTTATTTGTGTTCGTTTTTGTCCGACACCTAAATTTAGCAAATAAATGCAAATGAACACGAACAAAAACTCGTTCGGTAAGTGTTCATGAACAGTTCGTGAACACATTATTTCCTTAACAAACGAAGACGAACAAAAAATCTCGTTCGGTAAGTGTTCATGAACAGTTCGCGAACACGTTAATTCTTTAACAAAGAAACACGAACAAGGCCTTGTTCGTGTTCGTTTGATTCGTTTACAACCCTAGTCTCCATTCTCTGTCTCTCTCTATCTCTCTCTCTCTTTAAAACCCCTATTCTGCTCGTATCACAACACATATTTATTCTCACGCCAAGGATAGTCACGGGAAGGACTTCTAGCCTTTGGAGAGTCTAATGGCATGTTCTATTTTGCAGGCTTTTCAACCTGTTGAAGTAGATCCAAACCATCCAACAAGGATTTGTTTCTTCAACCACACTAACACCCTTTGATGCAGATTAATAGATTATGTTTGTTTTCTCTTTTAAACACCAAAGCAACATGACAAGTTTGATAAGTCTGTTTATGACATTTTTATTAATAAAACGACAAACGTGAACAAAACTTTTTGTTCATTAGGTTAAGCGAACAAACATGAACAAATGTCTTGTATGTTCATTTATGTTTATGAACGTTTGTTTGTGTTCATTAACTCATGTTGTTTGCTTAATTTCGTTCATTAATATATTTTCTTAAGATTGTTAGGCCCATTACAATTTAATATAGCTTATAAAATTAAATATCACCCACTAGTCTAGTTTTATTTACTTTTAATTGATGTTCACTCACTTATGTGCATTCATCTGTGTTAAGTTACGTTCGTGAATTGTTTGATTATACTACGTTCATTTTTTTTACGAACGGTCAAAACCCCTTTAAAAAATCGGTATTGATATAGATATTTATATTTAAATTTAAATAAATAATTACATATACACCATAACAATACATAAATTAACACATAATTACATATAAGTATACATACACACAAAATTAGCAAACAAACTTTTAATAACTTTTTTTGAACGGCGAATTTTTTGCTTCCTGTGAGACAGGACCACCAGCGCCAATTGTTGTGTGTCGAATATGCAAGATGACTAATTAAACGTAACTTCAAATCGAGCATTATTCTAACCATAATGTTTTTTTAACGGTAAAGACAGTAATGGTTAGTTGACTTAAAAACCACATGCAATATAAATCAATCACTCCATCACCAAGAAAATAAACCCATGCTTCCTACATTCAAGTATATGAGCCCAACCCATAAATAGAAGCAAGACTGCAAGTCTGCTGCAACATGTTAAGAATTCGTTCATTTTTCTCTTCCTACAAATTTCAAACTAGTGATGTAGGATATAGATCTTAACATATTCTACAATAAAGAAATGTTTCAACAAATTTACCTAGAATGACAGTAACCAATGAACACATTCCATTTACTTCTGTCGTTTCCGGTCATCTTCCTCGTCATCTGAGTCACCGCGCTCACGAAACCGTGGATTTTTCTCCTGTTCAAAAAAACATACGCATGACAATATATTCCTAATTATTTAATCTTTAACTAAACTAAAGAAGTATGTTTTATCAAGAATACATTAAAACTTGTGTACATGTGAAAAAACAAGATGCAGGATTACCTGTCTGGAGTCATGGTCAGTGTTTCTTCTAGGTTCATCTTCAGAATTCCTCCTAGAGATATCCGGGCCCCGGCGGTCATCTTCACGGTATCTCTTTCGGTGGTAATCTAATGTTCGTATAAATACTTGACTTAAATGCAACTCATATTTTATTTATGTAAAAATGCTTGATATAGCATAAAAAGAATGTAGGCATGAAAAAAATACTAATGCGTGTATCACCTCCTCTACCATGTCGGTAGGACCTCCCATGACCACCACTGCCACCGCCACCGCCACCTCCATGTCGTCCATCTCCGTCTGCAGGACACGAAACTCAGCAAATGGAGTAGGATGAAGTTAAATCATCAAACAAACAAATTGCGCACTTACAATTGTGAGGCATATGAGGTTGCTGAAAAGATCCCAATGATCCGACTCCATAATCTACCACCTGCCTTTGTTCTTCTAATTCTTTCTGCACCAATTTTCCATAACCGCCTCTATGTGTGATAAGTTAAGGTATCAATCTTTAACCTTTATAGGGTCGCCATGTTATTTCATTCACAAAAAGATCACACAGATTGGCTTATGCCTTCAATAATGTAACACTAAGATAAATAGTTAAAAAAAATAAAACTCAAAAGGATATCAGGATCATAATCTGTGCGATATTCATCCCTCACCTACTCAAAAATCATAAATCAAAATGAATCAATAATAGGAAAAACCTTATAAACAAAATAAAAGATTAAAGTAGTATATTTTAGGTAAACCTGTCCACCACTTCGACCACGACCCCATTGCCTTCCATCTTGAAATCCCCAGTCGAAGTCAACACGAATAGGACGATCATCAAGAATGGTCCCACTTATGTATTTCACCGCATCTTCCGTATCTTCCCTAGAGTAGTACCTGAAAATCACAACCGTCGAAAAGTTACTTCTCTTGACTATAAATTAGAATTTAATTATGTTAAAATTTGTTACAAAATCTACAATAACAGATTTTTGAGGTTTTGAAATACATGACAAAGCAGAAGCCACAAGGGGTTTTGGTGTTCTTATCCAAACCCATAACAATCTTTTTAATTTCTCCTGCTCGAGAAAACAATTCATAAAGTTGTTCTTCAGTAGTGTAAAAAGACATGTTGCCAATATAGACAGTGGTTGAAGTTTGGAGTGCATGCTCATATTCTTCTTGCGTTCCTGGAAACCTTCTGTCACGATATGCTGAAATCTTGTTTGGATCCTGCCATAGAAAATACACATATCATAAAGAAACATAGGATATAACTATAAATACAATGAAATGTGGAAAACTACTGTATTTAGTTTTTGCCAAAAAGTTGAGTTCACCAGGTAACATGCTTTGATTTTCTTGATAATACACATTTTATTATGCAAATGCAGAGTATGAAAATAAAAACAGATTCGTTAATCATATCAATAACCCTTGTTTAGCATCAATGAAAAGAATGAGAAAACGATGATACCTTAAACAGCAAGGCCATGGCACCTTATCTGAAAATGCAGAGAAATGCATCAAGTTTAATTCACTTTGATAGGCATGTTTAAAGGGAACATACGTATAAAACTAGTTTGACAAGTTATCAAATTGGAAGACATAAATACACGCGTTGAACAATAATGGTTTAAGCCGAATCAACACCTTTATAGTTTATAGATTAAAGAAAACCAAGTTAGCTACTTATCTAAAGAAAGTGGCAACCAAGACTGATTCGAACAAACCCTTGATTCAATTGTAATCCAAAGTCAGTGAAACCACAGGATGAAAAAACCTTAAACAAAACCTTAATATACACAAACAAGATAAAAGTAACACTAGAAGTCGAACGAAACAACTAAACTGAAAAGAATAATCCAGGCGTACCATACACTCCTAAATAACCCATGTCCACAAAACTATAAAATTGGTATTGGCAACAGATAGTGTGGCTCTTTCTTAATACTTATAGTTTACTACTAGTTGAGAATCAATCATGTGATTGCCACAAAAATCAGTTCATCCATGTGCCAGTGTGCTACTGCACATGAGCAGACACGATATTTTTACAATTGCAATCATCCACACGCTGACACGCCAATGTTCTGTAGCACAATAATGCGTATCAAATACATATAGAAGGAAAAGAGCAAGAGGAACTGAAAGAATTAAGAAGATGAGAAGAACTTTCTGAAAATCAAATCTATGCATAGAACTTCAAGCAAACTACTGGCTAATTATATATAGCCTCATATACTTAGTAAATGCAAAAAGAAATATACATGAATAAAAACCAACAGCTCTACACAACTACTTCCCACTACATGCATGCTCGAGAAAACTAACTAAAACTAACAATCACGCACCAGACAACCCCATTTCGCATGAAATCATTTCCTTAAGCCATCGTAGCTGAGTCATGCGTACGATTTACACGGGTCGGCTGCAATAGCGATTAGCGACATGTATCAATCTCGCTCGGTTGAAACATCCTTCCTTAGGGATCACATGGGCACAACTCCGTTCTCCCGTCCGTGTTTGGAGAAGTATTAGCTAAACGCTATGATGGGCACCACAATCACTCGCATAGTCAACAGTTCCTAGTCGGTGCGCTTAGCTTCTTCAAAGACGATGGCACCAGCGGTATGGTCACTTATCCATTGAGCACCACCTTCCACCGATGCCCATGAAGTTTGAACCATATGTTGGTCCATGGTCGGTGGTTACAAAAATGACCTGTTAACGTAACCCTAGCGTCAGCCGGTGCCAACGATACTAATGACTAAACCTATCGAATGGTTTTCAATTTTCAACCTTTGACAATACAAAAGACGATGAGATTAACGAAACAAGAACACTAGGTGCAAACTATCCGAAATTTCCTCTGCTCAACATCTCTTAGGTAGGAACTGCTTAGGATATCAATCTAGCTAAAATGTGTTAATTTAATCAGACTTCCTACCTTGTTCTTTTTCCCAATAACACCACATCACATAACCTTATTGTATAAACTAATTTAATCAGACAACAAGATCTCCCTTTCATTGCAAAAAATAAATGCAACAAACAAAAAAGAGGGCAAGAGGCAGTTATAACCTAATTTTTGGATTACAGCGTCGTCATATATTCGATTAATTAGAAAAATTAACAACACAATATATAAAAGTTACCTAGTTAGACGACGGCGGAGCTGAGTAAAGCACGGCTGTTGCAACCGGAGCATCGTTTCGTACTTTACCCTGTCTTTTATTTGTTCGGTAAATTCGTAGATTACGTCATAGGCCCAATCCAAATGTTAAAAGTTCATAAGAGTTCGGCCCAATGCAACCTTTGAACTTTGAAAGAAACAGGCAACCCAATTTCAATGTCAACATTTATAGCTTTGTAACACATATATAGAACCCTTCGAAGTTTGAAGGGTCATGTAACTCATGTTGATATAGTTTTACCCTTTTCTTACATGTTTGATATTTTTTGTTGTTTTGGTAGTTTAATGTTTGTTAAAACCAATTACAAAATGTTATGTTACCTTAACATGTTTGAATTGTAGGTCTAAATCATTAATGGTTAGCTCGCTGAAATGAAAAGGGTAAAAATAATATAGTATCCGAACAAATCTACATGATATACATATGCTATGTACAGAACTGTACATGCATAACTTATAAAATCTATTTCTTAACGTATATAAAACATTTCCGATTATAACACACTCGTAATTAAAATATGATTACCAATATATTTCTAAAAGAGTCCTTTCATGTATGTTACTTTAATTATATATGACCATTTATGTATTATAAAGTCATTCGTTGGGAAACAATTTGGTCCAACCAATTTTTATAATCTGTGTACGGTTTTCGACTGAAATATTCTCTTGTCCATATATGTTCCTAATTAGCAACACCAAGATTTCGTTTTCTTTACAAAGGGACCCAAATGATTTTGGGTAGTGGAAACCACTTTACTTTGTTAGATAATGTAAACTAAATTGGAAAAAAACTTTTGTAGCAACTTCAATGGTACATGTTTCCCTGAACAATTGTGCTACTTTTGTCAACTATTTAATTGCAGGGTTGTGAATTTTAGTTTTATTTTAATTTTGATGCTTCCATTATGGTATAAAGTGAAATGTTAGAAGCAATCTATGTGTTTGAAATAATGGTATATTTAAATATATGTTAGAAGCAATCTATGTGTTTGAAAGAATGGTATATTTAAATATATGTTAGAAGCAATCTATGTGTTTTAAAGAATGGTATATTTAAATATATATTTTTTTGAAATACAAAATTTTCATTTAAATATATAAGTTTTTAAGAAACTATCTATGAAATTTGTAATCTATTTCACTATTTACTTTAACTTTTCATTATTCATATAAATAAAATACCAGAAAACTCCTCTTTCACTGATTTTTTTAAACTTAAATTATATTTATCTATACTATATTATAATGCATGAGCCAGGGACTTCTTAAAACTTAAGTAATACAAATATAATTGCTTAAAGTACAACACTTAATGCACATAATAAGGATTTTTTAAGGGTAAATATGTCTTTTAGTCAATGTCTAACAACTTAAACTATAAAAATGCTTCTAGATGGGTAGTTTAAGATACCTAAAAGTTAAGAACTTTATTTTCATTAACAACCCTAAAATGAGGGTAAAATAGTCATTAAAACATTATTTACACTTTAAGACCCTATCTTAGTTACACTTTAATTCCCTAATATTTGGTTAGTAGTTCATTTTTCTCCCTCCCATACAAAATTATAATTCTTTTATTTAATCCTATCATAACTTTAAAACTATTATCTATACTAAATTATAATGAGACAATGGTAGTTTGATATACCTGAAAGTTAAGAACCTTCTTTCCTTTAATGCATAATGTACAACCCTAAAATGAAGGTATATTAGTCTTTCATACATTTTACACTTTAGTACCCTCATTTACTTTAATTCATTTTAAGTTTACTCAATTTTTGTTTGTTTAAATAATAGTTACAATTTGTTCCTCTTATTTTAAGCCAACTACCTCCACGTTTTTTAAACGACCATAATTTTTTTATATGCTAATATATTTTCTTTAAAAAAATTACATTATAAAAATGAACATTTTATTCTCTTTTATTTATTGATTATAGTATTGTTATAATATTTTTTTAATTTATAAAGCATATAAATGTAAATTTACAAAATACAGTCTCTATGCTCTATTGCAAACGACAAATGTTACTACTAACATTTTAAGCTTTGAAAATTAAATATCCCGCCCAAAACTTGAAAGTGGAATAATACCTACTCTTCCCTTTTAATTGCGCAGAAACCTCATATTTTGTTTTCTCATTCGGAACCCAAATTTTAATCTACAAAAATCTATTATAGAAGCACAATGGTGATTTCATCACCATCACAAGAAACCCTATTTTAATATCTTTATCCTTATTTGCTATCATTAGCAGTATGCCTTCATTACAATCATCATCATCATCATCATCATCATCATCATCGTAACAGTCAATCGAATTTCTCGGAGATCGGCCTCGCTGGTGTTTGTGAACCAGACTGCGCGAGAATGGAGGAGGTTGTTGATCATAAATCCAAAACAATTGACTTTCGCCGAGCTCCGTAAGGCTTTTTTTAATGAGAATTTTCATTAAAAAATAGGCCATTTTAACAATCAGGTTTGCGTTACTTCTTATGAAGATATGTTTCAATAACTTGTAGGAGAGATAATCAAGCGAGTGGAAGCTAGCAATAACTAATCGCCACTCCAGCCAAACGTGGAGATTTGTGGATCGTGTAGCCTCCAACGGCGGCAAATTTACTTTTCCTCATTGCCTTAAGCAAGGTATGGTTTAATATTGTGAAGTTTTTGTTGATCCATTTTCTTTTTTGTGTAGTCACATATCTGTTATGTTGGTTATGAAGAAAGAACAAGTTTTCATGGGGTTTCTTCTTTAATTATTTTATATACCAAATGTGCGGCTATGATGTGGCGTTCAGTGGTTCTTCTTGATCTACATATTTGTTATACTGACAGGTTATTTTTTATATGTTTATCTCAATCCTTTCAATGTTAATGATTAACCATAGTAGCAAATAATTATACAGTCAAAGTCATCAACATAATTATGCGGTAAAAATCTTCAACATAACTATGCGGTCAAAGTCCTTCCACAATATTCTCATCAACATCATTATGTAGTCAAAGTGTAATATCTTCCATATTTTAAGCTCATGTAGATGTGTGTCTATATTGTACTCATTTTGTCTTGTAATGTACAAAAAGATCAATTCACAAAATCATTCTCAGTGTTCACTAAATTTATATGAATCATCATCTATCCCAAGGCATGACTTCTCATAATTTGCCAACTGATTACCAACGTGGAATTAAGATATCTTTAAGAGTTTCTTTATTGATAATTACTTAGAATAATGTAGCATTTAGCTTCTTTTGTAGTTGTATATTTTATGGGTTATTGTAGAAAAATAGATGAAGCTGAACAATGGAATAATCTAGAATTGGAATTCCTCACAAACAATATATTTACCCAAATAAATACTTGATCAGGCTGAAGATCTGTGGGTCATTGTTTGTTTTTATTCACTATTTCTTGCTTGCATTTGATTTATTTGCACCATATATAAGTCGTGATTACTTGCAGTATATATAAGTGATGATAATTTATGTATTGATGTCAAACTAAGAAGCCGAGAAAGTGTTTACATGCGAATCAACCGATAACTAAAGATAACAAAAAGCTTCATGTGTTTAGCATATTCCATCAAGTATATTTCAACAAAGTAAGGACATGTTTTAATGTTTCTATGTCATTTGCTGGAGATGAAGATAGTTTAAAATGGTTTCTTATATATTTTTAAACTTGTTTTACAATCCATTTGATGTTATTGACTTTTTTACTAGAATACTTGGTAAAAGAAGCCAGCGTTTGACTGTCATTTGAAGAACATGATCTTCGTCTTCCTGTTGATACCAAGGTTCCATGGATTCAACTTTAACAGTAATATGTCAAAAGTAAAGAAAAGTTCATGACCAAAACAACGTAATTAGTTTATGTTCTTGATATTTTACTATAATGTTTTTGTATTTTAGGTTGATAATATTTTAGTTTAGCATTTTTTGATAATTTAAATCGTCTCAAAATACAATGTCAGTTTGGTAAAGAGATGTATGAACAAATGTTACTAATTTCTTCTGTTTAATGAGCTAATAAGCGTATCTAGGATTAGTGTTGCTTTAAAATTAAGTGTTACATAACGGTTTTTAATGTAAAAATGTGTGAATTCATAAATGATATGGTTGTTTGCAATAGCCTATGACTTCTAAGTGTTATGTGTTGTTAGCAATAGCCCATGACTTCTATTTTGATTGGCTTTAGTGCAAATGTGCTATTTACTTGAATTATATATAATATATACAAGGAATTGGTGGCATAATACACAAAATAGAACCATATTAAGTGGTTACACTAAGAGTATAAGCCATCATCTATCACCATCTTTGATAAAATCATCTTGGTTTTGGGAATCTTTTACAATAACAGGGTGCATTCACGGGAGTTTGTACAACTTAACACGTTCCAGGTTACAAGAAAAACATCGACAAATTCAAGTTTAAAAGTGTTGATTCAGTTATATGCGTCACTGTTAATGATCCATACACTATGAATGGTTGGACTGAAAAGCTTGAAGCTAAAGACGCTGTAAGTTGCTCCTCATCCCTTCTCTTTATCCAAAATGAAAAATTTCCAAGTGATTATTTTCCCTTTAACATTTTTGTACTTATTTCTTAACTTGGAGTGTATGCTGACAACTGCAAATAGACTTCCTCCAACTTGTATCCTCATCATCTTTCATCTAGATAGTGACATTTAATGTTGTTTCTCGTTTGTACCATGCAGATTGAATTCTATGAATACTTTGATGGTAAATTTTACAAGCGCTTGGAATTGGACTTAGATCCGAGTCCTGCATTGCTTGGACATCTCTCAACTATGTATGGCTCTAATTTTCATGATTCCGTATCGTATTATTTTCGTTGTTAATTTAACTTTAGGTTCGATTCAAATTTTTGTGCTCATCTTTATTTTATAACTTTTAGTAATGTAATACACTAATACTTTTTTTTTATGTTAATCTTGTTTTTTATATCAATCTTGTTGGTAGTCACAAAAGAGATATATTACTGTAGAATTCGTTGGTATAGGTTTGGTTTTAAGAATCGTGAGGCGCTCCGAGGTGAAGTTTTAAAAGCACTGTGACAAGATTCAGATCAAGCGCTACTAATGGTTCGGTATCTTAACTCTTTGATGCAGAAGGAGATCATATTTATCACATTGTTGGTATTGTCGTTTGTTTGCCAAAGTTCGACTGATGCATTGTTGGATTAAATATTTAACTCACATTGCTATATGTTTAAACATGATTATGATGAGGATAAAAATTTTGAGACCATGTTATATAGATACAATTACTTTATATTATGGTGATTTCTGTTACTGTCGTGTAGTTTGGCTTTTCACACCTGCTAAACTTTAACCAGTAGGTCAAATTAGTTTGTTTATGATCCCAAGTTGATATGTGCTTGATTACTATTTTTTACTAACAACTGTGTGCTATGTTATATAATGTAGTTTATATCTTTGTAACTAAATTAATATCAAGTTTTGATGTTGTAGTCCTTATTTGTAAGATATGATGTGGCAATTGGTTATATAACTGCTTTTCAAATGTTAATGATTAATATTTTAATTTGTATAAATTTAATATTGATTTTTTATGTGGGTTAGAGAATAATCCAAGCCATTATTAGATATTAGCTTTGACTTAACAAGAATTTGGTGTTTCTGACAATGGTGGCCAAACTTTCAAGAATGTGGTCTTGAACGCGTTGATTTCACTTAAGGCTAAATGTTCTATGAGTATAAGGGAATCAAGGGATGGATATAACAATGCAAAGCCAGATGCCAAAGCTAAATAACATTTGGTTAATTTGATCGTTTTATTTGAAGTTTTTCTATTTTAACCCGTTTTATATTAATTTACTGCATTTTGGCCCGTAACCATTTATTTTAAATTCATTATCAACTAGACAAACTGTGTTAGTTGCAGGATCATAAAGCTTCTATCCAGCCTCACGTCTTATTGAACAACTAAAATATTCTGGCGTGTATATTGTAGCAATAGTGCAACACACCTATAAACAAGTATCGCGTTGTAAATTGTTGTTCCCGCCGCATCGCGCGGGTTTTTTACTAGTGATAATCTATTCATATTTAAACAATAAAAAGACTAAATTGCACAATGATTCACATGGTATTCCTCTGTTTGTTTCCGTCCAACGGATTTAATAACTCTCTACAATTGTGTAACACGTTTGGTATTCATACTGAGTGTTTATTTGATTTTAACATAAAATCCATAAGTGGTTGATGTTTTGTTTCCTTTGTTATTTGTGTTGTATTCATTTGTTAGATTATCTGAGCATATGGTGGTTTACAAATACGATTATATAACCAAGTAGTCATACTTTCTCTCATTCCATCATCGACATGATGCTACACGTGTTTCCGTCATTTATTACGTTTTTTTTAGTTTAAATTGATTATAGATTAAATACGGATATGGATAAGAATTGTTATGCGGTATTGGGTTAAGTTATCCTACTCAATGTAACAAAAATGAGAATGGTGAGGATGACACAAAAAGCACAATAAATCATGAAATATGACACAATCAGCTACAAAATATAACATAATGCTAACAAATATAGCACAATGTTGAAGAAAAAAGACACAATGATGAAAGTAAGAAAGAGACACAATGCTGCATAAAAGACACAATAATACAACGTAAATTCTAAAAACTACAAGCTAAAAAAACGAAAACCTAAAAACTAAGATCGTAGGGTTCATTGAGACGATTCCAATGCCGTTTGAATAAGTATATTCGGAGTCCGTTTGATACTTTTTCTACAACTTTATATTTTCTTTCACTGTGTACTTGATCTTAACCATATCGTTTAGTGGCCACCTATTAATTGTTATCAATAAAACAAAATGCTACCTAACTTTTATATAAAGGAAAGAAAACTAATTTATTGAATTATTTCGACTGGTTGAACTTGAACAATGTTAACACTTCAAATAAAACTCAAAAGATATCAAAAAAAAAAAGTTAGGTTGGCTTTTTATAACCTAAACTCAATCAAATAATAATAATGTAGTGTAGCAGGCATTTCAATGTTTCATAGTAGAGAGTTTCTTTACGTGACCACCCCACCCCCTTTATCCCTCTCACCCAATACACTCACCAAACTCTTTTATTTTTCACAAAAAAGTTGCCCATACAATAATATTACAAACCAAGGCATCATTCTATCTTCTTGATCACTTTCTTTTCTTGATTTTATAAAATTTTCTTATTTCTTCATCTTTTTCCAAAACCAAAGCTAACCCTTATCAAGATTTCATCTCTCAACAATAATATTGTCATCAAGTTTCAATCTTGATCTCTAACAACCAATGGGTAACGTTGGTAGTAACAGTTCTAACGGCCGGCGAAGACACGGCGCCAGCCGTCGTGGCACCACCCAAAACCACCCTGCACCACCACCGCCTCAACCACCTCACCCAGAGATCAACGCCAATCGTTACGTATTCGCTGCCGCCACTCCTTACCCTTCCCAATACCCTAACCCTAACCCCAACCCTAACAATTCATCTGCCCCTCATCCCCCTTATTATCAATATCCAACTGGACCGTACTATCCGCCTCCGGCAACGGCAGGACCGTTGCCGGCACCGTACGATCACCACCACCGTGTGCCGATGGACCCAGGTGCTGCTCAGGCGATGGTTGGTGGTAGGTACCCTTGTGCGCCTGTGATGCATTCACCTACACCTTATGTTGATCATCAAAAGGCGGTTACTATTAGGAATGATGTTAATCTTAAGAAAGAAAGTTTGAAGATTGAACCTGATGATGATAACCCTGGGAAGTTTCTTGTTGTCTTTACTTATGATGCCACTGTTGCTGGCAGGTAAATTGTTTATAATCTTTTAAATTATTATTATTATTATTATTGTTATTTGTTTTTAGGTTGTGTCAACATCTTGGAGTATTTACTGATATGGGTATATCATATATGATGGATTGACTGGGATGGTTGTGTTATTTTGTGTATATTTTGACTGGTTGACTGGTTTTGTTTGTTTGTGTGATGAGTTTTGGTATAGTGGAGATATATTTGGACTAAAGGAGGATAATTCCATTATGTTTTGGTTAGTGGATGGTTTAAAGCAGTAACTGTCTGTTTTGGGATAACATACAATCTAGCTTGAGCTTTGTGCTTTGTTGACATGGAGAGATAAAAGGGGACCAATAGAAGAGGATGATGTGTTACTTCCACTTCATTTGAATCATGTATCAAATTGTTATCAAGTGATCAAACTTTAGTTGACGCATAATTAATTATAAGCAAGACCGGAGTACTACGGTCTCCAATTAGAAATTTGTTTTAGTTTGGTTTTTGCTCATCTTGTGAATATGGTCTAATCCTCTAATGATGTTAACTTTACTTTAATATGGTCTAATCAGTATAGTTAACAAGTTGTCATTAGACTTTAGTCAACAATTTGATAGTTACAAGCGGTATATCTTCACCAGAATATGGTCTGCAATTAGAATTTTGATGTTGCTAATGTGCACTGAGGTTTGTTTGAGTTTGGTCTCTATGATGACAACTTTACTTAAACATGGTGAGTGGTGAGAAGTGAGAACTTTTCTTTTTTTTAATAAATATCACAAATTCTAACGTACATATGAATAATGTTACTCCAAGTATATCAGTTAGGCCAAGGACCATCTGACTTAGTTGTGCAATAAAAGGAAACTAGTTGGGTTGATCAATATATGTTGCCAGTTGCCGCTTTGGATTTTCTTACTTTTTTTTTAACAGGAACTATCAAACTAGTAAATTACATAAATAGTCGGTAGATATTTCCCATCTATATGCAGAATGTTTGGAGCTTGCGAAAAATTGACACAGTTTCTTTTGTTTTTATGTTATTCTGTTGGCAGCATAACCCTGTATTTCTTTGCGAAAGAAGGGGAAGAATGTAATATGAGTCCAACAAAAGAAGACGTGCTTCCACCGATAACAGTGAGCTTCCAACAAGGTTTGGGCCAGAAATTCAGACAAGAATCTGGGACTGGTATAGACTTTTCATTATTTGAGGAATCAGAATTGTTAAAAGTGAGTGAAACAGGGGTATATCCTCTTGCAATAAAGGCAGAAGCAACTCCATTTGTATCAGAAGACGGGACGACAAACGCTAAATCTACCAATTCCCAAATAACACAAGCGGTGTTTGAGAAAGATAAGGGTGAATATCAAGTTAGAGTAGCCAAACAGATCCTGTGGGTTAATGGAATGCGATATGAATTGCAGGAGATTTATGGAATTGGTAATTCAGTAGATGGTGGTGATTTTGATGGAAATGATCCTGGTAAAGAATGTGTTATATGTTTATCGGAACCTCGGGACACTACAGTCCTTCCTTGTCGTCACATGGTAATATCTATACCTGAATTCTAACATTTTATAGTTGAACGCGTTTTGTGATGTACGAGGTATTAATAAAGTTTGTTGGTTTGGTTTCAGTGTATGTGCAGTGGGTGTGCTAAAGTATTGAGGTTTCAGACAAACCGGTGTCCAATATGCAGGCAGCCTGTGGAGAGGCTTTTGGAAATTAAGGTGAGCAATGGAGCTGAAGAAGATTGATTATCACAGTAAATCATCAACTTTTTATAAATTGTAATGTTGTTTTTCTTATGAAACATATTTGTATGTTTGTGTAATTCAAGTGAGTTGAATGATGTGTTTAAAGTTTTGTATTGTCATAGGTTTTACATGGTAAAACCAGTATATTATCCTGATTGATTTGGGTATATTTCTGAAAGAAAGAGAAGAAAAGAAAGTTGATAAGTCAAATTTCTTTCTTTTATTATGCAATTGATTGATAGTGAACCAATTTAATATTATATATATATATTTTTTATAATAAGATACAGGCATACATGTATCTGTTTGCAGCCAGAGAAGCATACCTGTACATACTCTTTAAATCCTTTTTTATACTTTTATGACCAGGGAACAAGACATGGGCTGCCTTTCCAATTTGTCTATAAAAACTGTAAGTCCTTTATGTGAAATATGGGTTGAGGGTGGGTTTTATACTTTCTTATAATAATCAATTTTAATGTTTCGGTTCTAGTAATACCGTAAGACCATTAGGTATGGGAGGAGGCCCATCATCCATGCCTTGCCTCCACCTCAGCTGTCACGTCAGCGTGGGGTAGGACAATCATGGGGATGATGGTCCAAGGGTGTGGGGAGGCCCATCAACCTTCTACTCAAAAACACATTCCAACGGTCAAAAACACATTCCAACGTTCACATGAAGGCCCGGCAGAGGAGGCGTAGGCACGCCGGTCATGCCGATGCCGGCCCGTGCCTTTTGTCCATACCGAGTGGTCTAATAGGTGTATAAATAAGGGTGGAAGGGGTCGTAAACTTGGGAGGGCCAAGTTTGCCAAGGGGTACACCGGACCCCTTGGTCCGAGTAGGTTGGCCGAGTAGTTGGAGCGGGGTGTGGAACTCGGGGCGAGTAGACCATTTCAACTAAAATAAAAAAAATTCCATCCCTAGCCACCACTACATCTTCGTTGCCAGCTACTACCACACCATCGTCTTCCACTGCTAGTACTCGGTTTGGTTAGCTGGAATCGATGTCTGTGACCATTGATATTGTCACCACTGTAGCACTGCCGCTTGTCTCCCTAAACTGACACCACCACGACACTCCCTGCCTTCAGTTTAGAGGATGTGGGTTATGGATGCGACAGAAGCTGGCAGTGTAGCCGAAGCTCCACACCCACCCCCACCCCATCGAGGTCGGTTGGCGGCCCACCATATCCTGTTCTCATTGTTTAATCATTTTAAAACCCATAAAAATAGCCCCTAAGGTCGGGTTGCAACAAAAAGTTCATCCCAAAGATCTACAAACTCAAAGTTGAAGAAATTCAGGACAAAGGTTGTGGCAAACCCACACAAACTGTTATATGTTATTTTTGTTTGCAAGGTTATCTATTTATAATTATTTTTTTTTGCAAGGTTATTTTTTAGATATTGTAACTTTTTAAATAGAAATATACTTCAATTTAAATAAATTATATAGTTCAACTGTTAAAATAAAAAATTAGAAAAACAGTTGGGTGAGTACTTTGGGTAGCGACCCCGCTTAAAATGAGTACTTAGAGGATTGTTTGGTCTGATTTGAGGTGACATTATCCTATTGGTTGGTTAAGTGAGTAGTTTGAGTAGCCGGGGTGACTGCCCCTCACCCGACCAGATCAACCAAAACTTGTCGAGATTAAGACCAACCTTTTGCATTTTTATATATACAATACATTTATATCGGAAGAATTTGTAACCTTTTTTTTATAACATGTTGTCGTTTATCTCATTTACAAAGTATAAGGATTGCTTATATATTGTTTGACCTAGTTATAATAAATATATTAATTGAAACCATTTTGTATACTCTCATGTCCAAAGCCTCTTACCGATGGTTAACTGGACCATTTGGATGAATAATCAAATTAACGAAACCGTCTATAATCGAAAATGAACGGTTATGTAGAAAAACCGAAACATCGGTAATAGGTTTGGTTGTAGGTTTTGCTTTAGACCAAAACCTTAAACGACCCATACCCACCCCTGATTACTGGTGCATAATCTTAAACTGTATATGATTAATATTGAAGTTAGATGACATTTTATTTAAAGATGTCCTATAATGCCAGATGATATCATTTACGAAAATACACGACGTTGTTTAAAAGAAAAATAAAAAAGAAGGATCTGTCTTATGGAAGGTTAAAGTGGGTTTACTATACCACTTGGATAAAAAAAATGACATATCATGACGTGTAGTAAGAAAGAAACATCAAAATATTTTTAGAATATATTGAATAAAGAAAACGAGTTACAACATGAATGAACTAATGGTTGAATTATTGACATCCACTAGCCAATTTTCATCATGTCATCAAGAACTCATTGCTTTATAAATTGTGGAAATGGAACTAAAACAATCATTTGTATTTGGCAACATAAATCGACACAAGGAAGATTTGATTTTGATATGTATATTTATAGATGGATACCCAATAACAGACTTATTCCTTTTAAATTTTGTTGATTTGTTTTATTTTTAGAAAGAAAAAAACAAATGATTTTTTTGGCAACGCCAATATTTATAAAAATCTTACCTACAAATCAAAGTTATTAACAAGTCACAGTTATTTTTAACGGCAAATGTTACTCCTAGTGTACTTCAAACCCATAAATATTAACGGTAAACATTTAATCAAATAAACATGAGAAAGTATATGGTATAAAGCCCCTTAAAATAAGAAGCATAAGAAGCCACCAGAGATTGACACATGTCAATCTAACCTAACCACACCTAACCACAGTTAAACACAATCAATCCTATCTTCCGTGTTCAAATCTTAACCATTCTCATTTTAAAACATACCAATCTAGATCTGACAACCACGACCACCAACACCACCACCACCACCACCACCACCAACACCACCACCACCATCTTCTTGTACCTTCACAAAAGTTTATAAACGTCTATGTTTTTACTTCACAAAAGCCGATCGAGATCTAACCACCACCACCACCACCAAACCTGCAGTAACAGCACCACCAAGGGAATGAATAATACCTGGTTTTTGAACAACCACATCTATTCCAGATCTGCAACATCAAGCAACGATCTACAAATTTTGATGCAAACTTACCTATTCCAGATCTGCAACATCAAGCAACCATCTACAAAAACAGAGCATGAGCGTTTGTTTGTGATGAAGGTTTCTAAGGTGCGTTTGATTATAAGGTAAAGGTGCGTTTGTTTTTTTTTTTTTTGGATTTTGATGAGTGCGTCTAAAATTTTCAATGAGTGCTTTTAAACTTTTTAATGAGTGCGTTTAGAATTTTTGTAAAGTGCGTCTGAAAATTTTAATGAGTGCGTCTGATTTTTTTGATGAGTGCGTCTGAAATTTTGATGAGTGCGTCTGAATTTTTAATGAGTGCGTCTGAATTTTAATGAGTGCGTTTGAATTTTAATGAGTGCGTCTGAAAATTGATGAGTGCGTCTGTTTTAACCCAGGTATGGTTAGGGTTTTTAATCTGCATCTTTAATCTAATGGCTGAGATTGCTTCTTACGCTTCTTACGGTAAGGTGGCTTTATACGTTATCTCTCCCCAATAAACATTAAGGGTTCTAATGTTCTATTATTTTAGTTAATCAAATAATTATTAAGTACTTTAAAACGGTTTGTTGGTGGTCTGGAGCCTGGAAGGTACCAACGAATTAAACAGATAAGGCAAATAAAGAAAACAAAATATAAATACATAAAAAAGTACAATAACTACAACTCTTCAAATCACTTTCAACACGATTTTAAAAGATTTCATTATTCTATCTTAAACTATTAATTTACACAATAATTATTTTCTTAAGAAAGTATTTTGGCACACAGAGTACGTAATAGTTTTATTACTTTAAAGTTTTACTAGCTGATTACCCCGGGAGGGTCCCGGGGTTGATAAATCTAATTTTATGTGATAACCTATTACAAACGGCACAAGTTAACTAACCACAAAATCTTCCAATCATTGCATGTTCACAGTATTCTAATAAGTAATAACTCATATTCCCCACAAAATCTAATTTTACGTGATAACATGAACACTTTGTGTGTTTTTTTCCTGTATGAACGAAACCCCACAAAAAATAGTCGATTTTTTCTCCGTTTTTTATATAGCACTATGGTACTCGTTGGAAAGATAATAAAACGCTCGTTAATTTGGTGTAATTTTTTTCTTTAAAAAATCCCGTATATAAAAGATATAAACGTTTAAAAGTTATAGGAGGAAATATGAGAGATAAAATTTTAAATTTATTTTTAAATTCTTTTTTCCTAAAATAACTCAATTTAATTAAAAAAGGAAACAATTTAAAAACACCAAAAACTCTCTATTATGATGCCACGTGACACAAGGTTGAAGCCTCCATTGCACGCCACATCAGCAAAAGTCTTTTCTTTTATATATATATATAGATTTACATTTAATAGATTCTCAATGTAGATAAGTCGCCTAATAAAACAAATAGCTTGGCGTCACGAATAATAAAATTACTCAACCAAACAATAATGATTAATACACAACGTAATGCTAAAAATAGTAAAAAAAGGCAAGTATAGTTTTTATTTAACAATGGATAGCTTTTTTTTAAACGCTATCTTCATTAAAAACACAACACTTGCAAGACGCTAGCGCAAAAGAGGGCTTCTTTCTCTTTCTTAGAGATAGTTGTCGGTTTTGGTTGTTTTTAATGAAGTGCATTTTTCAAAAAAAAAAAAAAAAAAAAAAAAACATAGTCTCCTAAAAATAGGAAATTGTAGAAGGGTATCAGATGACCTTCGGTTGAACTCATTTAGTAGCTTTGGAACCATCTCAAGGAACTTCACGATCTTAGATTTTAGGTTTTTGTTTTTGGAATTTTAGCTTATTAATTTTTTTTTGTTAGATCATTGTATTTTTTTTATTTGACATTGTGTCTTATTTTATTTATTTTCATCACTGTGTTTTTTATTGCAATTCTCGATATCATGTTAAATTTTGTGATATATTGTGTTATATTTTATGATCCATTATATATTTTATTTCATTCTCACCCCTTCTATTTATTTTATCCTTTATTAGATAATTTAAGTCTCATTTTATATTAGTTGTGTTGGCTGCAAATTTATGTGTATACATGTATTCAGTAAATATTCCCGTATGACATATATAATGAATAATAATAATCATATCATAAATTAAAAAGGTTCTAAGGTTGTTGAGGAAAAATGAGTGAGAGAGAGAGAGAGAGAGAGAGTGAGAGAGAGAACGTGAGCAACATCGAAGCAAATGACTCAGGTGAAGGTGACGGGGGCTGGGAGTTTCCCCGCCGCCGCAGAAGATCTCAGCCGTGTATGCAATCCAACCAATACATCGAGAACGAGCGTACAACATCCTTCTTTGTCACAAATCTTCCGACTTGGTGTTCTTTGGAGGACCTATGGAGAGAGTTCAAACACTTTGGCCTAATGGTGGATGCTTACCATACTAGGAGAAAGGATAAGCTGGGAAGATATTTCGCATTCATAAGGTTTGAAGATGTCGTTGATGGTCCAGATCTGGCAAAACAGTTAAGCCAAGTTACCATGGGAAAAAATCGGGTATTTGCTAACGTTGCAAAGTTTGGTAAAATGAGTAAGAAACCTTCCATTCCATCTCTCCGAACCCATCTTCCCCCTCCCCCTCCCCCCCCTCCCCCCCCCACCACAACCCCACCAATCCTCACACCAACCCCCCCCCCCCCATTCAACCTGGTCCCTGCTCAATGGCCCCTCCTTCAGGGCTGTTGCTACTGGCATCCCTGACCAGCACCCCGTTCTGTTACCTATCCACCTCCCCCCACACCCTTCCCCGGAATCCTTTTCGTGGAAAAAATGCTCTCTTATATGTAAAACTATTGATTTGAATAAGTTAGCTTGCATGGAACAGTTCCTCGCATTGGTGAATTCCTGCAATGTAACACTACGTTATCTGGGTGGTCTTTATGTTCTTTTGATCTTTCAAAGCTCGTTTGAGGTCAAAGAATTCATGACTTCAAACGGGGAACTATTTTCACAATGGTTTTCATTTTTAGACCTTTGGTCGGGACAAAACATTGAATTTGAAAGAGTCGCGTGGATCAAAATTATGGGTGTCCCTGCTCAATTCTGGGACAAGCGGGTATTCAACATGATCGGTAGTAAGTTCGGGAAGATCGTTCACGAGTCCCAAGCATCCATCAAAGATGGCAATATTGCATTTGATCAATTGGGAATCTTAGTCCAACATGGTAATAAGATCTCCGGTGAGCTTCATGTGCAATGTCAAGGTACAACTTTTCAGGTTTGGATTCAGGAAGTGGAAGAGTTATGGGTCCCTGATTTCTGCCTCTCATCGGAAAACAAAACTAAACTTGACTCCATGCATACCAATATATCGGACCAGGAAATCGAAGAAGGGGAAATTCTTATGGATAATTCTCTAAACGTTAAAGACAATGGGTTAGGTGATCCAGACGACTCCAACAATAACGAAATCCCAACCACTGAAAGTAATGAGGTAAATGACGAGGACATGGTGAACACGGAATCGCCGGTGAAGGTTAACGTTAACTTCCCGGCAGCCATGGAGGAAAACCAAACGTTTGATGAGGAGCAAACCAAAAGCCCTACATTGGAAGATGAAACAGCAGACAAATTGGATAATCCACATGAAAAAGTTGCATGCATGGTTAATTCCCAAGGTGGCATTAATGGCAACAATAATTTTGTCTCAATTGCTGGCGGGTCCCACCTGGATACGTCCATTTTCTCTGCTGGGTTATCACCCCCCAGATCTTGTGGGCTCCCACATCGTAAAAGACCACGTTTGGACTCTCCTTTGTCTCCAGGCCCAGTAGCTTCTTTGGATCCCTTACCCGAGCCCAATCCCCTTTCCCCTTCCCATCCTGATTCCCCTACCTGCTCTCCTTTCCTATCTGCTCCACCGTTGCAACCTTCCCTTAAGCGCCGCTCTAAAATTCCCAAACGTGCCCCTCACCCCAAACTCTTCCCCCTGGCTCCCCTTCCCTGCGACCTTTCCCAGATGGTGCCCCCCTCCCCCTCCCTACCTCCTCCCTTACCTGCTCACATCTTCTCCTTTGCTGCTGGGTCCCCATCCGACTCACCTCCCCCCACCATTCCACCCCCTCCTGCGTCTGCTGGACTCCTCAATGAGTCACGTGATACAGCGGCTGTTGGCGAAGCCGTCGGTATCCAAGCAACTGGTTTTGTGGAACAACTTTTCAATAACATCAGGGAAGAAGGTGAATTCAACGTTGCCCAATGATTTTTCTCTCCTACAATATTCGAGGGATTGGAGAGGATCCTAAAATGCTCTCAATTGGTGACACAATCAGAGACTTTAAGGCTAACTTTGTTGCACTCCAGGAGACAATGCGTAGTGACGGGTCTAAAATTCCGGTTTCGAGAATTTGGGGTAGAAGACCTATGCAATCAGATTGGGTGAATTCTGAGGGTACATCGGGCGGTCTGCTCTGCATTTGGGACCCCGGTTCTTTCAACTGCACCAGCTCCTTCAAACATCGCCATGTCTTGATACTGTCGGGTATGGTTCCTCAACATGATTTGCCTATCCATATTGCTAATATATATGCCCCTCAAGGACTAAACGAGAAAAAGGATTTATGGCAACTTTTAACTGAGAAATTAGAAGCTTGCCCCGGGTTTTGGGTTTTACTAGGGGATTTTAACGCAGTGAGACTGCCTGAAGAGAGGCTGAATTCGGCTTTCAATTCTGCCTGTGCGGAGGCTTTCAATAACTTTATCGATGACAACGGTCTCCTGGAATACCAAATGGGTGGTCGGAAATTCACGCGGGTTTCGGACAATGGTGATAAATTTAGTAAAATCGACCGAATATTGGTCTCCCAAAGTTTTTGGGATAAATGGCCGAATGCTTCATTCACCGCTCATCCAAGAAGAGACTCGGATCACAGTCCTATAACCCTCTCAACGGATGCAATTTCATTCGGTCCAACGTCTTTCCACTTTTACAATTCGTGGTTGTGCACACCGGGATTTGATGACCTGGTAATCAACGCTATTGGGGGGGTACCCCTTACGGGCAGAAGTGACGAGATTTTGGCCAAAAAGCTAAAGCAGATAAAAGAAGCAATCAAAACATGGCTAGTTAAGGAGAGGGATCGAAAGAAGCATCAACAAATTGAGTGTACAAAGAGGCTGAATTTTTTCGATGAAAATGCGGAATTACGAACACTTTCTGACAGCGAGAAAAATGCATGGGGAGACGCTAAGAAAGAATGGGAACATCTAAAATGCGAAGAAGCCAAGGATTTGAAGCAAAAGTCAAGAACTAAGTGGGCGTTAGATGGCGATGAGAACTCCAGCTTCTTCCACGCCATGGTCAATTTCAACAACAGTAGCAAGCGAATTAATGGTTTTCAAATAAATGGTGAATGGTGCGCCGACCCGACAAAACTAAAGTGGGAAGCCCGGAAATTTTTCGCAACCAAATTCAGCGAGAACTTGTTCGTGCGACCCTCTTTCACCTGCCCGGGCATTAATCGTCTTGACGCAGCTGATTCTTCAAGGCTTATCGACCCCTTCTCCTTGGATGAAATCAAAGCTGCAATTTGGGACTGCGAGAGTGACAAAGCACCCGGGCCGGACGGGTTCAATTTTGGATTTTTTAAACATTTCTGGGATATTCTTAAAGATGACATTCTCAAGGTTATGCATGACTTCCATGATTCGGGCTTCATCAGTCAGAGTTGTGCCTCGTCTTTCATAGTCCTTATCCCAAAATGTGTTGATCCGGTTCAGCTTAATGAATTCCGCCCCATCAGCTTGCTAGGTAGCATTCCCAAAATTATCTCTAAAATCCTAGCAAATCGCCTTCGCCCGGTTTTAAGAACTTTAATTTCCGAAAATCAGTCCGGCTTTCTCTCGTACCGAAATATTCTAGATGGGCCGCTAATTGTTAATGAAATATTGGCATGGGCAAAGAAACTGAAGAAACTGACTTTCATGCTAAAAATCGATTTGGAAAAGGCCTTTGATAGCATCAGTTGGGGTTTTATCTTGGAAGTTCTCTCGCAAATGGGATTTCCAACGAAGTGGGTACAATGGATTAAAGGCATCCTATCTTCCGCTAGGGCTTCGGTTCTCCTTAACGGATCCCCCACCTTGGAGTTTCAATGCTTTCGTGGGGTTCGGCAAGGTGATCCCCTCTCCCCTTACTTGTTCATCATCGCCATGGAGGCCTTATCTTGTTTCTTAAAAAAGGCAGAATCTTTAAATCTTATCAAAGGGGTAACGCTTCCTCATGCGGGGCCCTCCATCTCCCATCTCATGTATGCGGATGATGTGGTCATTTTGGGTGAATGGGACGCAACAAAGATACTTAATGTGATCCGCCTATTTAGATGCTTCCATCTAATATCCGGATTAAAATTGAATCTTCATAAATCGGACCTCTTCGGTATTGGGGTCGCGGATGGCATTGTAGCATCGGTTGCCGAGGGCATCAATGTTCATCATGGAAGTTTGCCGTGTAAATACCTTGGGGTACCAATTGGCGCGAACATGAACCAAGCGAAAAATTGGAAACATGTCATTGATATTTGCAACTCGAGGCTTTCTAAATGGAAAGCGAAAAATCTCTCAATTGGTGGAAGAGTGGTGCTACTTAAATCAGTCCTAGATAGCCTCCCAATCTATCATTTCTCGCTTTTCCGGGCGCCAAAATGTGTCATTGAGCATCTAGAAAAATTACGTAGAAGATTCTTTTGGGGGGGGGGGGGGGGGACGGACGAGAAAAACAAAACGTCTTGGATATCTTGGGAAAGAGTTATAGGCCCAAAGAACAAAGGTGGAATTGGTCTCGGATCGCTTCAACATATGAACATGAGTCTACTTTTGAAGTGGTGGTGGCGTTTTAAATGTGACGACTCATGCTTATGGAAGCAAGTCATTGATTCAATTCATCACAATGAGAGAGCATCGACCTTTCTTCCCATAAAGGCCACTATCCCGGGGGTGTGGAACTCTATCTTCAAAGTGGGTAAAGATTTTGACAAGGTAAATATTAATGTCGAAAGCTTGTTCAAAGGGGTCATTGGAAATGGGTTGCATACACGGTTTTGGATTGATTGCTGGCTTGGGGAAACACCGCTCAGGTACACCTATCCTAATTTATTTGCTTTAGAATCTAATAAGGGCTGCTCTGTTGCAGCCCGATTACCTGTCTCGGGGAACATTTCGGGTGGGGGTTGGGCCTGGAAACGTGTACCACTGCAGGTTGTGGAACGCCAGGAGCTGGACGATTGTATCAACCAAATCAGGCTGTGCACGCTATCAACGGACTGCGACAGATGGAAGTGGGCTGCTGACCCGTCGGGTCTGTTTTCAACCGCCTCCTGCCGATCACTGCTGGCTGCTAATGCAGTCCCTTTTTACCCTTACAAGTGGTCGTCGTGGGTCCCAAAAAAAGTCAACATATTGGCGTGGCGAGCGGAACAAGATAGATTATCTACTTTGGAAGGACTTCTCAAACGGAACATCATCAACTCATCATCTGTGTGCTGCTTATGCGAAGAATACATCGAGAATGCGGATCATCTTTTCTTACATTGTTACGTGGCTGCCAACCTTTGGCAAAAAGTGGCTGACTGGTGCAACATCCCCCCGATTTTTGTGTTCGACTTTCGCGAACTGCTGCAGATTAGCAACATAAATGGGCTGACACGATCAAAGAAAAAGGCTTTACACGCAATCATTCTAACGACCTGCTGGATTATATGGAAAGGAAGAAACAACAAAATTTTTCGCGGGAAAAGAGCTGTCCTAGAAGAACTATTCAGCGAAATAAAGGCGCAATCTCATCTATGGATCACGAGCAGGGCTAAAGAGATAACCACCGACTGGGAAAAATGGTGCTTGTTTGATATCTAAGGCAATCTCCGATGCTGGTTTTGTAATCGTTGTCTGTAATATGTTTTGGTTTTTCAATAATTAATCGGGTTCAATGTAACAGGGGTTGGGTTAGTGATGCATAATGAGCATCTTGCTTATTATCTGCACTGTAAATATTGGTTTTGAAATAAGAGTTCTTTGCCATTCAAAAAAAAATATCATAAATTAAAAAACCTTGATTATTGCCATTTTTTATTTTCTTTACTCACATATTGGTACTTAGGTAAGTGGTGCACTACTTTCATATGTCAAACTGCACTTAATAAAAGTAAATCATTGTCTAGAGCATTGGAGTCCACAAATTCAGTGTAAAACGCATAACTCCAATCTTGGTATCATGAATATGGTTAAAATATTATGTGGTTGATTTTAAATTTTAGTATTATTTATTATAAGTTATCGTATTTTGTTAGAGCATGTGTAATTTATAAGGCTTTGTGTTAGAGCATCCACTCTCCATAGACATTTCATATTTTTCACTCCTGTCTCACATACATAATCGGTACTTTTTAAAGATTGTTATGATGGCGGACACTTGCTTTTTTCTTCTCACTCGTCCACATCCAAAGAAAATTAAAAAAAAAAAAAAGAGTATATGATTGTAATGAGATAGGTATTGATAATTTTATTATAGTACTTGGCGGCTATAAAACCGTGTTCCATAGCCTTCAGCCCAATTACTCATTACATATTAGTTTGTTAAATATTGTCATGCATATTCTTACTATTTATTTTTATATTATTTAATTGCTAAATTAAATTATATTGCTCTATGACCTAAGTACAATATAAATTAAAAATACAAAGAAAACGTTTACAAATATGGTTCAAGTAAATTAGTATATATGTTTCAGGTGATCGAGTCGGATATCATCTAATACCATATCTGCCCATACCCATAACAATTATTTTTGAGTTAATAAATAGTCATACCCAAATACTCGTTCTATTACCCATCCTATTGTTATTGGTTATATGATACACATACAACCGATATTAACTGTTATAATCATATTCAAACACAAAATCACACTTGTTTTAAAATCAAATATGTATTTTTAAACTAAAGGCGTACATTTATTTTTAAACAAAGATGCTACCCCTTTTTCCCACCTACAATTTATTTATTTTTTATTTTT
This sequence comes from Ambrosia artemisiifolia, assembly GCA_032199755.1. Classification (NCBI taxonomy): domain Eukaryota; kingdom Viridiplantae; phylum Streptophyta; class Magnoliopsida; order Asterales; family Asteraceae; genus Ambrosia; species Ambrosia artemisiifolia. Next base: position 7,133,359 of record CM063517.1, read on the forward strand.
TGCCTTTTGCCAAAGAACAAGCTTCATTATAAAACATAAAGTCAACCATACACCTATCTATTATTTTTTAAAAGACAGGTAATATCTATCTAATCTAATTTAAACAAATAGAAGGCTTCATTTAACATACAAGCATCACAATTATATATACATGTTTTTAATCAAGAAAATGTTTATCTAAATTAAAAAATGAGATTGAAATAATCAAATCACAACTTTAATATAAATAACAAAACCAATTAGTATATGGTCACCATTAAAACTGAACTGGTCTTCTAACAAATTATTTATATAAAAAAAAGGAAAAAACAAAAAGTTGTAAATTGTGCATATGTTGAGTGTGAGTAGCATTTGAGTAATTTTATGATGGTGCTACCGTGGTACGAGGACTAAGGTGGTTGTTGTTGGTGGCTCACATTTATCCAACCACCATTGTCATTGTCACTGTCATCATCACTCTCTTGATTATACTTTTTTGGGGTTTAAACAGGGTTTCCTTTTCTTTTTTCTTTCTCATCATCAGTCATCACCACTGTCATTAGATATATATATATGCATAATAATATTATTATTATTATATATAACAACATTCACATATTGAAGCTATTATCATCATCATTATTATTCATCCATGGCTAAACCCAATACTGATCAAGAATCTCCTGATAGCATCTCTTTGGATGTCCCAGCTCCTCTTATTATTCATCAGGTATCTTCAAATGCAATCTTTATTTTAAAAACACACACACAGAGTTGTATCTTGTGATCTGGGAATTATTGTTTTCTTCTGAATTTTGACAAATTTTTAGTCAAAAAGATGGTACCTTTTTCATGTGAATTATTGAGTGTTTCTCACGTAATCACACATAAAGTAAGTGGCATAGGAAAGACACTCGTGAATATTGGTTGATGATTGAATTCTATCATCTGGGAAATTATTAATTTTTTTATTTAGTATTAATATTATTATTAGTATTTATTTTCTTTTGCAAAATTACCCTAAAAATGGATTCTTGTCATGTATTGAATATTATTTGTCATGCTGCAAGATTTTTTCTTTTAGAAATTAGGATTTTAGATCTTTGAAGGGTACTGTTACACACATGAGGCCGTCAGTTGTGGACGCGCGAGCGAACGTGACTATCAAGTAATCCGGTCACTTGACCCCGTTGTGGCTGGGGGTGAGCAACAGCGCGACCAAATGTCACTTTTTCCCGTCAACCCACGCGAGCACCGTCGCTTGTGCTCGCGCTGGGACTGTTCGCGTGGGGCTGTTGCCTGTTGTGGCTGGGGGTGAGCACAGGCGCTGAAACCTCGTTCGCGTCGTGCTGCTCGCGCGTCCATGACGGATTTTAGATCTTTAAAAGAGTGTATGTTGATGAAATAGAATAATATGATCTGTTTTGGATTTGATCTGATTTTGTGCAAATTTATACATAAAGATGTTTCTTTTATGGTGTACAGATTGGTTTGGGGTCTCACATATATACACACACACCACTGAGTGCTCTGACAATGGTCCTATAAGACTTTAAGTTACAAAGGCAGCATCTTTCTGTTATTGAACTATTTTCTTTAGTTTTACAGTCATGATAAACAGTTATAACTACTTTGTGTTCTTGATCATGTTACATGGTATTTCTGGCTAAACAATAACAATAATCATAATATTGATGGTTAAATCAATTATTGTACACCCTCTTGTCAAGAATCAAGTTTATATAGTTGACTTTTGACAGTCAAATGCTAGACTTTTCATACTTTAAATTGATCTGATTATTGGCATAGACTCAGGTTGGAGAAACTAGTGAAATAAGTGAAGTTACGACAACAACCGAAATAACTGAAGTCAACACAACTAGTCAACATTCAAAGCCACAACACCTGGTCTTGGAGATACCCGAAAGAACATTAGATACATCTACCAACGACGATTTAACGCTAAACATGCCATTAACACCACAGCACACTCCGAAAAGAGTAAACTTTTCCCCGTTGCCGAGTCCTACATATATTTATCCTAAATTTAATGAAGCATCATCAAGTGCCAGAGGCAAATCATCTATCAAAAGCCTAATTCCTAGATTAAGTTTCAAATTTAAAAACAGAAATTCGGAGATCGAAAAGGCTGCAATCCTAGCCCTTGGTGGCTCACCATCAGAGATCAGAGGGAAGGCTAAAATGTCTAGAACATTATCTTTAACAAAGTTATTTGCATCCCGATCAAAAAGAACATCATCTTTACCGGTTACTCCTATTGCTCATTCGAATCCAGAGTCCATGCATGGAAGAAACAACAATGAAGTAAATCACTTTTTTTTAAAGATTTTGTGAGCTAATAATAATAATATGTTATCTGTTGTTAATATTAACTCTTTACAGAAAGGTTGGATCCAACCGCCTATGCACCGTTCATATTCTGTTCCTGATTTGATTAAAGATGGAAGCATAAATCAAATAGAGTCATCAGGTGGTGTATTCAGGATAATTCCAACTACTCCAAAAGTTGCACAAGGAACTCTTACCACAAGTAATACAAATCCTACAACCAAAACTGGTAAATGCATAATCCCGTGTGTGCCTGAACATTTTCTTGTCTTTAATAAATAACAATTTACACTTTCAGATGGAAATGATCATAAAGAAGAGGGTGAGGACATTGAAGAAGAAGAAGCTATGTGTAGAATATGTATGGTTGAATTGAAGGAAGGTGCTGAAGATACCCTTAAAATGGAGTGTAACTGCAAAGGAGAGTTAGCCTTGGCCCATCAAGACTGTGCCGTAAAGTGGTTCAGCATTAAAGGAAACAAAACTTGTGAAGTTTGCAAGCAAGAAGTAAAAAACTTGCCTGTTACGCTTTTAAGAATCCAGCGGTCTCAAAGCCGACTTCATAGGGGAAATGGAGCTTTGCATCAGTTAGAAGTTACTAGATACAGGTTACATATTTATACACTTGGTTTAAAAAAGCGCGCCTGGGGCGCGCTTTAAGCGTTTGAGGCGCGAGGCGTTTAGGAAAACGCTTTTTTTTTTTCCAAAAACCGGACTACATGAAGCGCCGCCTCGAGCGCTTGAGGCGCGCGCTACAGTAGCACCTCAGCCCAAAAAAACCTTTTATACTGCTTTATTTGGCCCGCTACAGTAGTGCCTCGTCGTTTGTGTGTTTCGAATATGCTTTTTAAGTGTTCAAGGGGTTTTATAATCATGTTTTTGTGCTTATGATTGATTAACATATAGAAAATGTCATATTGGCATATATAAATATTTTTTTATAATTTTTTTAATACTATATGTGAAGCTCTCGCCTCGCGCTTTAAGCCCCGCGCTTCGGATTTTGGACCCAAAATGCCTCGGAGCACCTTGCGCTTTTTTAAACCAAGTTTATACATAAACACATTTGATTCTTGGAGACATAATTCTTATTAATTTTTATTTTTTTTGTTTATCAGAGTATGGCAGGATGTACCGGTTCTTGTGATCGTGAGCATGCTTGCATACTTTTGTTTCTTGGAGCAACTTTTGGTATGTCAAGAATGTTAAAAGTTTAAACATTTTTAAAGTTTAGCAACACTCCTTATGTTGTTTGTGTGTGTAAAAGGTAGATAAAATGGGTTCCGGTGCAATTGCTATATCTCTGCCGTTTTCTTGCATATTGGGTCTCCTTGCATCAATGACATCAACAACAATGGGTATGTTTTTATCCCAATTTGAATAGCCATATAATTCATGAATCCGCTATTTAATCGGGTTATTTTACCAATTATGGATTTGATCATTTTTCTTTTATGTATTTAATAGTTCTTTAATTTATGTTCAGTGAAGAGAAGGTATGCATGGGTTTATGCAGGCGTTCAGTTCGCCTTAGTTGTTTGTTTCGCGCATATTTTCTACTCGAAGGTAAGACATAAATGCTTCATGTTTGACATTTTAAGTCGAACTCACTGAATCTGTGTGAAAATGATACAGCTTAATGTGACCGGGGTTCTATCAGTTTTGCTTGCTACATTTGCTGGCTTCGGTGGTGCAATGTGTGTTACTTCAATTATTTATGAATTTTTAAAAATGAGGGAAAGGTGGAACCATCGGTCAAACCAACCTCATGAGACCTCAGAAATGGAACCACCTCAGGAGTCATCGCAACCTGCTCATGCACAAAATGACGAGTCTCAACAAGTAGGTGGTTCAATAGAGGCAGTTCAGGAACATCAGCCTACAGACACGGGTCATAGACCCCAAAGTGAACCTGAGCTGCAAGGAAGTCAAACGCAAGAGTTGCGTCAACAGTCTGTACCATAACAGGTTTTGTGCAGTTCATTTGTTAAAATCTGGTATCCATGTCTGCTTAGTTACAACCAAAACTAAGATTGTACAGAATCATGTTAATGGTTTATGCTAATGATATCTTGAGTTTTGGTTCAGTGGCGTTTGTAATTTTGTACCGAGAGGAAGGCTATTTGGTCAGTATAATCGGGTTTAAACTTCAAAGTCAAAATATAAAATTTCTGCAGCTGATTCGATGTCTGCAACAGCTCTCTCACAATCTTCAGTCAATAATATGGTTTTACCCCCTTAATAATAATAATAATGCATACAAATAAGCTACAAAAACATTCAGATTAAGTTCTGTATATCATGATATAGTGATATACAGCAAAAGATTTACTGATGAAGGATAACTTAGTGATCAAAAGATTGTTACTAATAGACAGCAAAAGACTCAAAACAATGGAGTTCCATATCTCTCTGACAAATACTGTATAATTGACAAAAAAGTTGAACAAAGAACCTGCAGAGCTGACGAAAAACAGAAGCCCGACGCCATTATTCTTCTGAAAGTGTCCGGTTGGCCTCTATGGCGGCATTAAGACCATTGATATCCTCACTATACCGTTTCACCTTTATACTATGTGAAACTCTTTCAAACAATTCAGCAGCATCACTGGATTTTCCATCTGTATGACCATAAACATACAAAAGAACAATGCAATATGCAGTGTCAGTAAAAACAAAAGACTTGGCAAAATGCACATGAAAGATAACAGAAGCCATAACTTAAGGGGATGCAATCCTTTAGTCCATACATGTGTAAGGCTAACCAATAAGAGATTTACATGTGTACCTCATGTGGGAAACCCATTGTCCCACAAAAACTAACATGGGGAACATGTGCTATAAAAGTGTAACGAATTTTAACTCTATTTATAATCACTTGAACTTAAAATGATTGGTAAGCCAATATATAATATATTTAGGTTTGGTAAAAAGACTTGTATCGAGTTGACTAATGAGTTCTGGAGTTGACCGATGATTGAGTTGATGATAGATTCGAAATCCAACCAAAAGGTTCAGAGTGTAAGTTGTGGTGTATTTATCCTAAAAAAAATATAAGAATCGTGGTTGAGTTCGGAAAAAAAAAACCAAGACCTTAAAGGCTTTTGTAAGAGACATGATTAAGGTAAAATTGTATTTACTAATTCAATGGAAACAACATAAAGTAAACTAATATTATTAACCTAAGTAACTAATTATTTCATTAACATTTTTCCATAAATTAAACGTAGATATCAACATTTAGAATTTAGATTGCAATAAAAAATAAACAAGACTTCATCATATTAAAAGCTAAGGCCCATAAGCTCATTCAAGAAGCAAGGAAGAAAACTGATCCAATGGGTTGAACTATTTCGGAAAAGGCCCATGATACTAATGATCATTTCGTTTGGTCTTTGACCCCATACCACTTTTGATCCCATACGTGAGTTATGCTTCTAACTTATATTATATTATAATTAAAGGTTGCAAAAACTTTATAATAATCTTCAACCAAAATCTCTGGTTTCATCATTACTACATATTGATAACTTTTTGTTAATTTTCAATGGTATTGTTTTATATAATAAGATTACAAAATGACTAAAAGGACGTGGGTACACCCACTCCCTTGGATCCAAGTCTTGAAAAGGTGAACCTTTTAAAAAGGGCAAATCGGTAAAATCAAACTCCTTGAGAAGTGGGTACCCAAACTAGTATCAATAAAGTTAACATCTATAAAGTATTATTTTTACTATTTTATTTTAGATATTGACCTAGAGCCAGGGGTTCCCAAAAGTACTATAGGACTAGTAAAAAGTAAAAAATGCATTGGAAAGGGAATCCAAATTCATACACCATGCACTTTGAGAGTTTACATAACTTGACAAACTGCAATTTACATGAAGCTAAAGCCGTAGTTTATGACGCTCTTTTGCCTTTTTCTTATAGCCAACTGTAGTTTACAGTTTATAAGTATAAGCTAGCTTGCTTCTGATTTCTTGTTATTTCGAAATGAATCGAAGCCCAAGCTTGAGCGAAAATTTCGGGGGTCAAAACCGTATATACAAAAAAAAATCTATTTGAATACTATATAATCGGAACTTCTGTGTGAAAATTTCAGGGAGCGGCCGCCCTTTCCCGCCCCAAAGAAGTTACGCCAATGAACTGAATAACCTGGGTTATAAAAAGTAAATATATGAAATACATAATAATTAATATATACGATAATACTTGTACAACTTCACTAGATTTTAATTCATACACACATAAATCGGTTCGTATATTATAGACACTGTCTAATACAAAAATAATATTTTAATTAAAGAATTACGACAACTACATGTACATTTGTATATATTGTTTTAGTTGTGACTTGTGAGCCACACACAAAAGTTTTTTAAATGTATAACCATCTTTTGTTCACTCTCACACTGACTTTAAAACATTAGGTATAAATGGTTATGTATATGTAGGTATAGAGGATCTACTATACATGTAGTAAGAACATGTAGAACCAAAATTATATTTGTTTTCCAACATTAAAAATAGAAAAAAAATATATGTAAATGTAACGCTTAATATTTTGTTTTCATTCATCTCTTTTAAAATTCAATATGCGTGTGAGAAAAATTAGTTTGATTGTTTATTTATGTATATACCATGCACATGTGTACGTAATAATACACAAGTGTATATATAAAAAAGCATAAAAACATAAAAATATGATATACATATACTGAACAAATATGGTGGTGTTATTGTAAAAGTTAAAAAACGATTATCAAATACCGTGAAATCCTTACCCCTTTAGAATAAAGAATTACATACCACCTCATCGATTTCAACCATTTTGTGAGGCCCTTGTGGGTTAATCTATGACAACGAAGAGGATCATAGGGCTGTTGCGAAGCAGAAAATGACTTCCTTTGTATATAAGGTTTGATTTGCCATTATAATGCGTAAGGCCATGTTTGAAACGACATTTTCACATATTAAAAATACTTACGATAAGTGAATCATTGTAATGTGTAACGTCATGTTTAAAGATGCTATTTTCACATATTAAAGTACTTGTCATAAATGAAGCTAATTATTTTTTGGCATTTTTCTTTTTTTTTTTAACGGCCAACCAACTACTTTTATTAATAAGCTAGCAAGGGGCTAGCGAACCCAACTACAATGCCGAAAAAACAACAATCCGAACAATCAAACCGAAAAACTCAAAAAAACAAGCGACCCAACCAATCACCCCATCCTGTGAACATCGAATCTAGCCCAATCCTCCCAAGTCATATTAGACATCTTTCCCCTTTTTGATATCCACAAGTAACTCATCACCCTAATCTCATCGAGGATTTTCCGGACCACTACTTCTTGTTGATTGAATATTAGATCATTTCGCGCCCTCCATATACTCCAAAAAGCCGTCAATATTACCCCATAGAAAGCTTTTCGCACCCTAGAACCATTCCAAGCTGACAAATGATACCTGAGTAAGTCATTCACGTGAAATGCAAAGATGGGCGGTACCTTACACCACATGAATAAAGCCTGCCAAACATCCATTATCACCGGGCAACCCGTAAATAAATGCTCAACCGACTCCACGTTCATTTCACAAATCTTACACATGTTAGAATCCACATGAATATTCCGCCTAATTAAAGCGTCCCTCGTCGGTAGTCGATTCAAAAACGCTCTCCACGCGACAACCACAACCTTCTTTGGGACCCAATTACACCAATCAAATGATACCTGTGGCAGCGAATTTGTGGCAGCGAAGAGGCACTTCTTAACAGTCGCAACAGAGAATTCAGCGCTTGTACCTGTAGCCCAAGACCAGCTATCATCGCCCGAAGATAAAGCCGTGCTACTAATCATGGACAACAGAACGTCCAGCTCTGTTTGTTCCTGATCAGAAAGCGAGGCTGCCCTCCAGTCCCAAACAAACTGCATTGAAGACTGCCCGACGACCAGCCTATCCGCGATGCAGCAATTTTTATTCCTTTCAATAGCAAACAGTCGCGGGAATTTTTTCTGCAAAGAAGCGTCCGATATCCACCAGTCCCGCCAAAACATTATCGAATACCCATTGTTTACAGTCCCTTTGAAACATTTATCGGGATCAATGTTACAATTCTCCAAAAGGGCCAGAACCGAAGCAATCTGTTTCCAAGAACTAGCTAAAGACGATCTAACCGGGATGTATAGCCAACCCCTACCACCCCCATGTATAGACCATACAACATTACGCCAAAGGGAGCCTTGATAAGATTTAAAGCGCTACCACCACTTTGAAAGTAGGCTCAAGTTAGCATCCCGCAACGAACCCAAACCCACTCCACCATACTTTATTGGCACGATTACTTTATCCCAAGCATACCAGCTCGTCTTATCTGAATCGCTCACCCCACCCCAAAAGAATTTTCGCCGCAATCTCTCTAATTGCTCGATCACTTGCAATGGAGCACGAAATAAAGAGAAGTAATAAAGGGGAAGCGAACTAAGAACCGACTTCAAAAGAGTAATTCGACCTCCAACAGAAAGCGTTTTAGACTTCCAAGAAGAAAGTCTCTTCCGAACTTTCTCAATCACCGGGTTCCAGTTTCGCACAAGATTCATGTTAGAGGCAATAGGCACACCGAGGTGGATAAACGGGAAACTACCATTAGACACATGTATCTGTGTAGCCATTTCAGCCACTTCAGAATCAGCCACACAAACCCCATATAAACAACTTTTGAATGGACTAATCTTCAACCCGGATATCAAATAAAAACCCCGCAACAAGCGTCTTAAATTCAAGGCATTAATAAGTGACCACTCTCCACAAAACACAACATCATCAGCGTAAAGAAAATGTGATATTAGAGGACCATTACCACCAACCCGAATACCATGAAAAACACCCAACAAAGAGGCACGCCGCATGATTCGAGTAAGACCCTCCATAGCAAGAATAAACAAGAACGGAGACAAAGGATCGCCTTGGCGAAGTCCCCTTTGACAGAGAAACTCCGCTGTTGGCGACCCATTAACCAACACCGAGGCCCGAGAGTTGCGCACTATCGATAGTATCCAACCACGCCATCTCTGTGAGAAATTCATTTGTGCCAACATAGACTCCAAAAAATCCCACCTAACCGTATCATAAGCTTTCTGGATATCACACTTCAAGAATAAACCTCTCCTTTTAGATGCCTTCAACCACGCTATCATTTCGTTTAAAATCAAAGGCCCGTCTAGAATATTCCGATCAGACAAGAACGCCGTTTGTTCATCAGAAACAAGCTTGGGCATAAAACCTTTCAGCCGCATAACTAACACTTTGGAAATCACCTTGTTCAATACTCCAACAAGGCTAATCGGGCGATAATCTCCCAATGTGGCTTGATCCCTCCCTTTCGGTATTAAAGCTATGAATGCCGAGAAAATACCATCACTAACAAAGCCATTAGAGTGAAATTCCTCAAACATCCTCAGAAAATCCGCCTTCAACACCGGCCAAAACTTCCTAATAAACGTGAAGTTAAGGCCATCCGGACCCGGAGCCTTATCCCCATCACAATCAAACACTGCAGACGTAATCTCCTCCATTGTGAACGCCGCATCCAAAACCACAACATCTTCATCAGATAGACGATTCACATCAGGACAATCAAAATCCGGAAACGGCCCGTCATCACTACTATATTTTTCTGCAAAAAATGAAAAAAATATTATCCTTAATACTTATCGGATCAGAAATCCACACACCATTACAATTAACCCCATGAATCCGACTACTCGACAAGTTTCTCTTCATCACCCCATGGTAATATTTTGTGTTCTCGTCTCCATTTAAAGCCCATTTGACCCTCGACTTCTGCTTCGCATCCATCGCTTTCAATCTCTCCTCTTCAACAGCTATTTTCTTTGCCGCCACCCGACTTTCCAATTCGACATCGGTAAGCGGCCTAGATTCAGCCACAGTATCCAAATTTTGAACCAAAGCTTTACTATCCAGCAATCTTTTATGTTTACGATTTCTTTCAGCATTTACCCACAACCTTATACGCCCCTTCAGCCATTTCAACTTTGAAGCCAAGGCGACATCCGCTGGACCTGAACAGATGAAATTATTAGCAATGGTATTAATATACTCCACAAAACCTGGCAACTCGAGCCAAGAGTTATAGAACCGAAAAGGGATGTGACCAAAATCCGAATCCTTCAATGAGAGAACAAGTGGAGAATGATCCGATAAATGGTGAGCTAAAGCTGCCAAACTCGCCTGCGGCCATGCAGACAAAAATTCAGAGCATACAAGAACCCTATCCAATTTACTCATCTTTTCCCCGTTTCCGGACATATAGGTAAATTTAAAGCCTCCCATATTGTACTCAAAAAGACCCGCCTCAGAAATAAATGTATTAAAAGCCGACGCATTTAATAAAGAAAACTCCGAATTCACCCGCTCCTCTACACTCCGCACCTCATTAAAATCTCCAATAAAAATCCAACGACCACCAAAAGAACGCCTGTACAATAATAACTCATTCCAGAAATTTCACCTAGCTACCGGGTCATTTGGCGCATGAATGTTAGCGATATTGACCTGAACATTAGCATGAACCATGATCCCCGAAACTATCAAGATATGGTGGGACCTAAACACCCCCGTTTGACGGAAACATGAAGGATCCCACCAACTAATAAGACCACCCGCTGCCCCAACCGAATCAACACAATCATAACAAAAATTAGAATTACCCCAAACCCGAGCAAGTAGCCAATATGGCGGGTCAGAAATCTTAGACTCCTGTACCACCAGAAAATCTACCCCATTTGACAACTTCAAGCTATTAATCCATCCCGCCTTCCCTCTACCATTTATCCCACGAATATTAATAGACAGAAAATTCATGGACAAACCGTATTCCCGTATTCTGAAACGATCTCCTCCGCAACTTGACCAGCAAACTCTTTCAATCCAATACCAACCAGACCAACGACCTGTATCGTAGCATCTACCTCTTTATTAATCTGTTCAGCCTCACTGAAAACTACATCAGAAGCCTCCACCGTGTTCCCACCATTAACAGCTCCATCATCAACTGGTTCTTCAGCACTGTGAATAACCTCAGCTCGTGTTTCCGTCATCCCCGGGTTCTCGTCGGCAACCACATCTGGAACCCCAATATTCAGATCCGGACAAGATAAAATACCCTCCTGTTGAGACACCTCCTGGTCATTAAACCTGTTAATCACATGGTCTTCTGGTGAGTTGTGGAATTGGAAACGTGTCCTTTTTCTACTTTTAAAAGTCTCTAAATGGCCCAGACGAAAATCAAGCCCACTTTCCGATGGAGGCCCATTAAATAAAGCTTCACTCATTTGGCCCACTGGGGTTTTGTGCAATTGACTAGTATCCGATTGGCCCACAAAAGTTTGAAAAGAGGCGGTATTTCCCACAGCAACAAAAGAAGGTAAGTCATTAACAGCATTAACTATCTCCGGACTTTTAGGCTGAAAATCCGGCTCAGACGTAACCGGATCTTCCGTCACCTGAACTCCATCTGACGCCGCCGCAGATGCTGGCCGGAACTCCCCCTCCTCCATATCGTCAATGGGATCCGCACTGGTAACCGTTTCAAACTCCGGGACCCACGTCACCTGATCTTCTACCACCCAAACCGGGTAATTCCTTCCCTTCCATAGCAGGGCCACCTCCTCATCAATCCGAGAAGCAAGTGACGTAAGAACATGAGTGTAACCCACGGCGTTGTCCACCGAAAGCCATGAAAAATCCGATGGCCATACCACCTTCCCGAATAAACCACCAATCCTATCGATTACAGAACTGTCCCGGATAAGAACCGGTAGTCCCACAACCTTTAGGACAACGATACGTTCCATAGTCGTGTACTGCCCATTCCATGGAGAAGCGGAGAGAAAAACTTCTCGCCAATTATCCTCCTTTGTACTCAAAAAAACGTTCATCTCATCAGCATCACGGAACGTAATCAGGACGGATAAACCACCAATGTAAGAAACCGCTGCCTCAGGAAAACCAGCCGTCACCAACATGGTTTTCACCTTGTGCATGCATGCAATATTATCCGCTGTCCCAATAATAGCCCTACCCATACAATGACGTGGATAAGCAGGACCATCATCATCAATCTGAATCATCTTCCTTGTACCAGACGAAGAACCGTAAACCTTAGACAAACCAGGGAACTCATCCAACACAACATTCTTATCCTTAGGAACCCAATTCTTCTTAGGAGGATCAGTTTCACCATAAGAGATCCTATTGCGAGAACGATCAAACATGGCAAGCGACACAGAAATCCGAGAGTCCATAATAACGATTCCATTAAGTGCATCAAGCACTACATACGGATCTGATAACTTCTCACACCGAACAAAACCGAAAACCTTCCCTTTGATCGACCTCTTCCTAGGAACCCAAGCATCCGTAACAGAAACAAACTCTTTGAACGCCTCTCTAAGCTGTAAACCCGTCACCCTATCCGTTATACTCGTCACATAGAACGTAGTTCTCACTGCCGGATCGTCGGAATCCCTTTCAAACCGATCTGGCGGCCGCTGGTTGACTCCTCTCCTATTAGGGTTGCCCATTTATTTTTCTCACTGCCTATTAGGGTTGTAGCAATCCTTGTTATGTAGGGTTGCCCATTTATTTTTCTCCTATTAGGGTTGCCCATTTTTCTTTGTTTTTCTAATGCATATTTTACTATTTAATTAATTATAATTATGTTATTGTAGCAATCCTTGTTATGTATTTGATCTCAGCAAGTCACCGTGAAGCTTCTCACGCTCATTCAAGGAGGACGAACTATATCTCTCGAGCATGACGATGCATAGTGGCAAAGTTGAGGAACAACTCCCCGTTGTGTTCGGGACGTAGCAAAAATGTTCCTTTGGTTGATATGTACCGTATATCCCCGATATCTTCAACCATTTTAACCATTTCTATACTTCAAAATTTTTATAGTATAAATTATTTAATTCAAAATTTTTAATAAAAAATCTTAACCATCTTTTACTATAAATACATACCATGCTTAACAGTTTTTACTTAAAAAATCTCTCAACCTCCCTGAAGAAATTGTTATTCTCGCAACTCTTCTCAATTAGGTAACCCACTGAACTAAAAACAAAAAAAAAAAAAAAAAAACAAAAAAATCATTTTCAAACCGAATACCAAAAATCAGTCTCGTAAGCATTTGTGACATGTACTTTAAATAACATATTTGTAATGGAATTATAGTTTTTATTTTGTTGGACAATTTTTTATTTACTAAAATGAATTGGTTGTTTAAAAGAAACAATTATTTTGTATTTTGATTATTTATTTGTTTATCGTTTTGTTAATTTGATTATTAGTTTGATCATATATAATTTAATTTACATGTTACAATTTTATTGTGATGTAACTTTCATTTTTTGTTTTAATAAAAAATCTACGATTTCTGAAATTTTATTAATTTAATTTAAATTAACTGTTAATAAAAGGCTTAAAGGAATTCAGGAAGAATTAATAAACCGAGGTAGTAATCTGTATGCAAACACTAAAGTTCAACCAAGAATTAATAATTAGAAACCAAAGTAATCAAATTTTACACACGTAAATCATAATCATTCACTCTTTTTATTTGTTGCATCATCAATGGTTAAATATATATCTTCTTTTCATTTCTAAGTATTCTTGCAATTGTTTAAGCGTGTCATATGCAAGGTTTATAACCCTGCACCTGACGGGCAATCTGAGTCGGATAAATTTAAGAAAAAAACCCAAACAAGTGGCATACACCAAAAAATTTAATTACACTTTACACAAAAGAGTTTTAAATAACCCAGAAACGTTGACCAAAATAGTCAGGAGAATAATAAGTTTGACTCATAGGTCAGCAAGACAAAATAATTTTTTTTTCTTTTCAAATTTCTACTTTTAGGGAAAAACTAGAAGAATTTAACCCGCGCTTTGCGCGGGGCCGTGACGGATATCTGATCAACATCGCTTCAGTTCCTTAGGACGCAGTGAGGCTGTATACGCCTCAATCTGCAAAGCAAGCTCACACCACATTCAGCTCCCTCCTTCACATCTATGAGATCCCAAATAGTGTAATTATCCAACAAAGATGTAAATCAAAGTCTTAAGTTATAACCTATAAGTGAGAATGTGAATGACTGACTTTGTTAAAACATGTATAAGTTTATACTGTATTGTTTAGTACAAAACCACTATCTTTGAGAAAACCACTAACTGTTAGTTTTTCCAAATCCATTAGTGAAATTTAAGGCACCTTTTGGATGTCTTTTAAAACCACTTTCCAAATTTTTTATTAGAGAGAGAGTAGCATTTTCCCACATTACCAACAACCGCTTATGACCGTCGCAAAATGGCCAACACCGTCTATTTCTTCCATATTAATGCTCGTCCTCTTAACCATTGCCACCCTCTTCATATCCAATTCCAAAGCAGCATCCTCCTCTGTCGATTGCGTCAAGAAAACCGACACTCCTCATCCCTTTGTCATTCTTACTGTCCGTACGTTTCATAAGTATTATTGTTAACATTTATACCGTGTTGTCTCTCCTCTTTTCTCCTAATCTTCTCTGTCATCATCACCACCCTGTTTCTTCTCCCAAAAGCTTCGGTGTAGCTGGTAGGCCTTAATGACAAACCGTCTGAGGTGGAGGCCTTTCCATCGTTGTCGACGCCGGAGAGCCGCCATGCTGGCCGGTGTCGTTTTTTGTGGTGCATCTCATCAACAGACCAAAACTATGGACACATCGGAAGCCTAAAGGGTGAACAAAACTATGGACACATCGAAGGAATAAAAGTTTGTAACTGTGGCCAAAATCGGTAGAGGAAAAGGTTGTGGTGAAAAGTTGGAAAGCCGAAAGTCGGCTGTTGCGCCGACGGTTAGAAATTAGTATATAGAGTAATAAGGCAAAGAAAGATTTGCATCGGTAAAAGATAAACGACAGACGACATCAAGAAAAACAAAAAAGCATCTCATGACTGAGAGTGAGAATGACATCTTTTTTGTTTAGTCCATTTCCAACACATTTGGGTCCCACAATAATTCTAACTGGCCTCCCTTTAGTTTTCAATCTCATTAAACTTGTATCCAAAATGGTAAAAAATCATATAAATAGAGTTCATAAATACGTTTTCCGGTAACCATTGGGTTCAAAATATGCATGATTTTTTTAAAGGAAAAACTTTTAATCTTAAAATTCAAAAAAAAAAAAAAAATCATTGTAACAATCTATAAGATCCTTACTAGATCTTAATCATGTAACATGATAATTTAATAAAACTAAAAAACACCTATAATAATACTATATTCAAAATTTAAAAGAAACAAAATGTTTGCTTTTTTGTGATGAAAACTTTTTTATAGACATGAATTGTTTTAATCACCAAAATTACTTTTTTTTAATAAAAGGGCAATTTACGGTAGGGTGATCGGTAAAAGCATAAAAAGCCGCACCGCCAACTTTTTCTAAATAACAAAATTTAACCTACTAAATCGTTATACTATTTATTTTAAAAATTAATAATATGTTTTAGGATTATGTTTTTGTCTTAGTTTTATACACCTATATGTAGAGAGAGGGACATACACACTTATCTTAATTATTGTAAAAAATCACTCGTATTAAACATATAAACTTCGTATATAACACACCATATTTATATACTTATACAACATAGCACAATATATCATAAATTTAATTACTGATAATACACTAATTTTAATAAAACTATTTTTATTAAGCATTTTCAAATTAAAAAATAAAATAAAACAGTTAATACTATGTGAAACCTCTGCGGCTTTGCAGTCAAGGTGTCACATACGTAGTGTATTTTTACTATTACTTGACCATTACATACAGATATAGCTCACCATTTGCGTAAAATCTACTTTTTTTTATGCCATGTATATGCGTATATCATGGGAAGTGATGAAGTACAAACCCGGCCGTAATTTTCAAAATCTTGAAAAACATACGTACTTTTACGTATAATTAGGAAAACAAAAGAATGACATTCATAATTTTTTTTTTTATTTTTTTGGGTTAAAGTTTTATTTACATGACTAAGAAAATTACATCAAGAAAATCTGTGTAGATTTTTTTTTGTTTTTGTTTGTTATTTAGCATAAACCGTTTTAATTTACATTTTTTGATATTTAAAATGTTACAAATGATCATTGGTTTTATTTTTTTCTTCTAACATTTTACACATGTAATTAAAAAAAAACATAAAGGTTTTGATATAAAAATACTTGATGCAAAATAGTTTGTTGACTTGCACAACTAAAAAGCGGCTTTTTACCATCTTGTTTCCATCCCACGTAAATTACCAATATAACGATCTTTGTTTTTCAACAAAAGTGCAACCAATGACCAAAAATCGAGTCTATAATACACAATTATTATGCTACACTAAACACACACGTGATGATGAAACATACAAATTAATCAACCAACTTACTGAAGATCGACATCTAGTTATTACTAGCGAATTGCCTCATTGATGCCATGGTTGAACCATAAGATGCAAAATTCACTAGATCTTGTGGCATCATTGGCCGGCCACCTTCTTCACCCACACCCAAGAAGTCCCTCGTTAATCCATTCTCGACTCCACTAAAGCTCCGGTTCATCATCTTCAAAGGTGCCATTGTTTCGGTTCTTGACATGATCATTTGTTGTTGGTCTAGATTGCTCACTCGAGGACTAGAACTTGACGAATTGTTGTTGTTCATTGCACTCGAGGCTGCTTGTAATTGAGTGATATTGTTTTTGACCAAGCTCACTGCAGTGTTTGAAGTTGTGGAGGAAGTGTTCATGAGCCCGAAACTTGTTCCAAAAATCGATGGATTACTACGAGTTGAACCCATTTGAGCCGCTTTTTGAAGAAGTGCGGTCGCAGACATTGGACCTGTGGATTCGGGTTGATGAGGTTGGTTCATCGAGTATAATGAAGCTAGGGTTTCCTCTTTTAGATCTTCTGGCAATGGTGTTAAGGATAAACTTGGTACTTGGTTTGAGTTTGTATAATTTGTCATTGAAGATGAACCATAAGCATTGACCATATCGGCTAAACCTGTGGAGCTTGATGACATGTAGAGATTGGAGTTCATGTTTATTTGATCCATTGGAGATAGATTGAGCTGGGAATTTGCTTGGTCTAACCAAAGTGATAATCTTGGCTTGTTTTGATCCCCAAAATCAGTCCGGAAACCTGATCCGAATTGTGTGATCCCCGAAAACCCATGAGGGAAATTAGGGTTCATCAATGATTCGCTCATACCTTCATTTTTCAAGCCCAGGCTATTTGGTGTCACCGAGCTAAGTCTCACACTTTCCTCAGCCAATGCGTCACAAAAAGCGCGATGAGTTATGAAACTATCTTTCCTGCACAAAAATTGTAGCATAAATCATTAAAACGGGATAATAGGTAGTTTTTAATCAATCGTACCAAATTACTTGTAGCCTAGCGGTATAAGATATTTCCTTCAAAAAAAAAAACCATTTGCTCAATTTCATAGGATAAATACATGCATCATTTGAACTTTCAACCGTTCAGTTGTGCAGTACACCACTTAAGCAAAAGAATACGCCTTTAGCAATAGGAAATATTGTTTCATACCTTACAATATTTTTTTTTACATGGATTTAATAGTAGGTTTAAAACACATGTGAGTTAGCTAATGTAAAATTGCATTTAATGTGAAAGCGCATCAAGTTCCAAGCATTTATTTCAACAGTATACATTAGCTAAGAAACCAAGATTTATTCTCAAAGATATTAATAACTAGCTAGTACGTACACACCTGGAGAAAAGTGTGCCACAGTCACATTTGTACTCTCTGGTGCCACATGTCTTGGAATGAGCTTTCCAGTCAGATTGAACAGCATACTTCTTGGAACATTTTTCACACTTCCATTTCTTCTCTCCATGTTTCCGGCTATAATGTTTCTTGATTCCGGTGAGATCGCCAAGTGCCCGAGATGGATCGTGGTGGACGCAACTTTTTTCAGGGCAAATATAGACTTTTTTCTTTATGGGCTCTTTGGTGTTCCTTTGCTTTAGCTTCCATGGTAGATTGTGACCTCTCCTATGAAGTTGTAGGTTTTGGTCTCTTTGGAAGCCTTTGTTGCATATTTCACATACAAATCTGTTTGTTGCCATTAGTGATTTTGGTGAAAGTGCCATCACTTCAGCATCTGGATCTGTTTAAATTTATCTATAATCATTAGCACAATATAAACCGAAGAAATTTAATTAATTGCATCCACACAAAATCTATTGGTACGTGTTTTGACAATTTAACTTATTGAATTATCGGTTGACACTCTAGGTCTCTAATTTATACAAAAAATATCTAAAAATACTTTTACTTTACACTCAATAGAGAAAATACAATATCCTTTTTTTTTTAATTTAGTCCCACGAAGTGCTAGATTATACTCAAAAGTTGATGTTTTTTTTGGATCAACTTATTGGTATATATTAATTAAAATCTGAATTATCTAAAACCTAGCTAGAATTTTTTTACACATTAATGGAAAAGTATACCTCTAGCTAGGAGTTGGATTTAGTGTAAACAAATCATTCCACTAACTGAACCAAACATAAAAACAGATCCCAAATATGATTGTATTTTATAAGCAGTTTTGATTATACAAGATCAAGAAATCTTTAAATTAAGTTATATGTATGTGTTGTTTTGAAAAGAAAAGGGAAATATTTAAAAGAAAAATGTTTATGTATATATGTTCATACCTGGGGTACCTGGTAAATTTCTTTTCTTCTTTAGATTTGAGACGGGTTTAGAGTTCGGGTTTGGTTCATGAGGTGGTGGTTGATGGCGATCTTGAAGCGGCATTGGAAACATCTCACCGGTCATCATATCTTGATCAAAAGTTTTTGTTGCTTTTTTTAAGCTAAGATTAGGATTGAAAGCTAGCTTTGGTTGTAGTTTAGCAAGCAGTCTGAAAAACAAACAAGAAGGATTTGAAAACAAAACAAGAAAACAAAAACATTAATACCGAAAAGGGTTTGGTTTTATTTTTATGTATTAAAACAAAACTTCCAAGAGAAGTATATGTAGGATTGTGCCAAAAAAGAAGTAAGAAACAATTTACTTTTTTAAACACAAGGTAGCTAAAAGAAGAAGCTGAATAAACCAAAACAAACAAAAACCACAATAATCTAAATTAAGAGAGACCGTCGTTACAGACAGAAAGAGAGATCTGGTAGAGTTTACTTACAACTAAATTGTTGTGTTGTTTTGGTGTTTTTATCACTAACAAAACACCAAAAACAATAAACTCCAATACTTTCAAACCTCTCTAAACAGAATATTTCATCTCTCTCTCTCTCCTCTCTCTCTCTCTTGCTTGTTTGATTTGATTACCCCTTCTTCGTCTTCTATCCTTTTATTTTTAGCCCTTATTTTCAAACGCGGTCAGCCATAGATTTATGGGACCCTCTTTTCTCTCTCAATCTCTCTCTCTGGCAGAGGGTGTATATAATAATATAGATATAATGTACATATCATGTGTGTATATATTGGCTTTTTGCTGCTTGTAAAAAGAATGTGTAGAGTTGTGTGTCATTTGTAGCTTTTCGACCCTCAAATTCTTATCATCAACCCCATGTACTTTCAAAACATTTAATATTCTTATACACACATTTGCATGCACATAACTAGAGAAAGTCTAGGTATAGCTTGGGAAATGAAACTTATTTTATTAATAAAAGACCATGAGACAAATAATATGGTCTAAAAAAGGTAAACAAATTCACCTAGCTCGATACTGCTAGAAAGTAGAATAAATTAGTTGATTAGATGATACATACTATGCAATATCATTTTCAAAGTATTTTTTACCATTTAAAAAATGTTTAGTATACAATATATATCGTTTTCAAAGAAGAAAACTAAGGATAGCAATGGATAAAAAAATAATCAGCGGTCTTTTCTCCGAAAGAATAATTTTGTAGGTGTGTGCTCAAAAGATAATCTATCATCTAAAAAATATATTTAGTCATTATTAATACAAATAATATTAAATTAGGACTCTTAAGTTGAATACAAAGACCATATTACTTGTATTATTTGATTTGCATGTAGATCCTCGATGGTTTTAACTATTATAAGGCTGAAATTTGGGGCATATATTCATAATTAATTAATTAACTTCAGCAGACAATGAAGTTTAATTTCTACATGTTCCGAATTTTCCTTTCTAGTTGTAATAAATAAATGAAATTAATAAAAGAGTGATTTGTAGACACGCAGTAGGTTAAAAATGTCATCGTCATATTATTCTCATACTTTAAAATAATATATTATGTTTTGAAATTAGGTATGAAACCAACATTTTTGTACCAGTCCTACATTTAAAAATATAGTCATTAATGCCTTCATATTCAGAATTTGAGCTCTTTTGTACGTAGTATAAGATTTTTCAAGTTGCAGTACTAATTCTAGAACATTAAGACATGTACGTGAACAATAACTTTTTCAATGAACAATTTGATAATAATATTTAGAGATACAATAATAATTATACATATGGCTAATAATTATTTCAGTTTGAACATACCATTGTCTTTGCAACTTTTGGAGAATGAAGTCAAACTTAAAGTTGTGCAATGGAAAAATTAATTAAACAAAAGTTAAAGTTCAGCTTCAATGAAAAGAAAAAAGAACATGTAAAAGTTCTCAATGCTGTTCAAAACAATATACAAATAAAGAAAAAAATGGTAAAATAATTGATGGGATGTTTACTTTTTTTACATTGGTTTGAAAAAAAGTGAGTTGCCTTTATAAAATGATTACTGCATAATTAAAAATTGGACCTTCAAAAGAGGTCTTCAAAATTTAGGGCTTGAAGGTCCCAAGGAGAGAGAGAAGAAGTTGAGTCCGTGATACCTGTGTCTCTGGTGATTGTGGGTCACCGATGGTTTCTTTTGGTCTGTAGATCTGATAAATCCCATTCGACTCAATACAATTTTTTATCTCCTTGAAGCTTTATGCATTCATATTGCATATGTTTGATGTGATGATGCATGATACTCATCATGTACATTTAGCGGGACTTTTTTTTTATTTTGAAGACTAATGTACTCTTAAATGCTCTTAGTTTACAAGCTTTGAATACTCAAGGACGACACACTTTACAACCACACCATATCTCTTAAAAGTTACATAAAGATTTAACTACATTTTTTTTTCCTGCTCGATGTCTAACTTATCAATCGATTTCACCCGCATCACGATCTTTATTCTTTATACGTAATAAATATGTAAATGTGGTGCCATGTGAAACAATTCATGACACTAATATTATTTTTTTTCTTATTTTTTATTAACCTTGCTTGATTCACAATCCATGATACGCAGTAGCATTTTTTTTCATGTGCAAATGAATCAGCCAAAAACAATTCTTAACTACTTAATATTTTGTTTGCTCATTTCACGTAATACTCCGGATTCTAACCTGGTAGTCTAACTCTAAGGCTGCGTGCACATGGTCTGGATAGGCTCCATTCTGCCACTTCACTGCCACGTTAAAAGGGGACTATATTTTCCGCTTCAAATAACTAGGGATGCAAACGAACCGAACAATGTCTTGTTCATATTCATTTGTTAAGTAATATATGTGTTCATGAACATTTCATGAAAACTTCCCGAACGAGATATTTTGGTCGTGTTTGTTCGTTAAGAAAACGCTATAGTTTGTGTTTGTTTGTTAAATTTGTTCATGAATGTACACGAACACAAATGGACATTCATGAACATAAAGAAGTGTTCATAAACACAAACAAACACAAATAAGTGTTCATGAACAGAATCAAAGTGATAAGTTTTAACTTTTCAATAAGATCAAGTTTACATATATTAAAACATTCTCTAGATCCACCCAAAATATAACCTAATTATTCAAACATACTTGGAATATAGCATAATATTGGTAAACACAATAAAGTAGTGTCTCAAAAAATTAGGTCCGTATCTTAATCTTGAAGTCTTCATTAATCTACCCAAATGAAACATGAAGTCATCGAACGAACCCTAACGAACACGTTACCGAACGTTCACGAACATAAACGAACGAACGCACGGCCTATGTTCATGTTCATTCGTTTAACTAAACGAACACAATTTTTTGTTTGTGTTCGTTCCTTTATTAAAGGAACGAATACAAAAGAACTTCTTGCTAAACGGTTCATAAACTATTCGCTAAAAGTTCAGTTTGCTTGCAACCCTACCAATTAACACATAGAAAATTGAATAAAGCCACTTCAATCATTCAATCATATATTTTTTTATATTTATCAACAAAATAAAATAAACCTAAACAAATAAAACTACATACAATTAAAATAAAAATACACATCACTAAAAATAAAAATACATAACATTAAAAATAAAATTTTAAACAAATAAAAACACATACGTTAAAATAAAATAACTAAATATTTCATTTTAATAAACATTGGTGTCGACTATAAGTTTCCAAAATTCTAACTTTGTAAACAACCTTCCATTAACTTGTGTGTATTTGGCACAAGATTATGCAGTGTTAAAAAATGAAAAATGAATGGTTTATATAGTGTTAAAAAATGGGTTTATTTTTTTTTAAGTTAACGTTTTCAAACGGTATAAAATATTAAATCGACCCACGAAACACCCGTCAACTATCACTATTGGGATGGCGGGCCTTCAATGGCACTCTCAATAATGCCGGAAAAACAAGGGAGGCGCTATGAAACAAAAACAAGCCGAGATGTCAGGGGAGCCACACTATACCGTCCAGCCTAATAAGTAATTAATAGTTTTTTATAGGGTCTGAGAGGATGATGATGGATCATAAAAATATGTAGAGGGACACAGTAGCAATGCAGCCCCACTCTACTGCGCTGTTCTGCACGGATGGATGATTGGGTTGGGTTGATATCGCCTGATTATCGACCACGTCAACCTGATTGGTCAATGTTCATCACATCAGATGATTGCATCTTTTGCACCGCTTATATATTGCGATCATGTGTTTTTCCCTTTTTTTTGTTTTTTTCACTACTTATCGTACGTAACCCAGACAATTCACAGTTTTAGAAGTGTAATCCTATACGCATGTGAAGCAATTAAAAGTATAGTCCCAGTGTTTACATGAATAATTGAATCTTTACTGCAAACTCATTTATACATTGGAAATTCGATTTTGATTTATACATTATTCATGAATTTAAAACAAAGAAACTTATAACTAACGTTCACTTAATCAGGCTTTATTTACAAGATTAACTGTCGAAAAACTGTTGAAACAGTGACTTGATGTTCTAGTACGACTTAGCCAGAAAAGAAAACATATTTGATTTTGACTTGAAAATTTTTTTATTTTCTTTTTTTTTTAGTACAAACACGTTTAAGATTGGTTTAGAATATTCTAATATTTATTTTAAGATAACACATATAACTGTAATATATGTCTCTATTACTCTATATAAATTAATAATAAAATGTATTTTTCTTTTTTTTTTTAATAAAAATGGAGAGTTTATAGTCCTATACACAAACTTAACAGGAATAATGATTTGTTATTATCAAAAGTTCAAAACTTAATAGGAATTTCCACATAAATGTGGAGACCAGAAGGTCAGTTTTTTGTTTGCACACACATTTCTTTTTCTGAGTTTTTCCAATAGCATATTATTTGTCTTATCCTTCTTTACCAGACCCTTCCTTTGTTGCTACCGATAAGGTAGTGTTTTGGCACCGTCTACATCATGAGTCTTACTAGAGGATTTGATCATTTCGTTGCTAAGGATCTACTAGACATCTTGGAATTACCGTTGTAATTTCAGGCAAATTTAAACGGTGTTATCATCTGTTGATTGTATGTATCATGGAAACCAACACGAATATAGACACAAGATTTACATTCGCTTCTGGTCCTTTTTAAATTGCTTTGCTATATGTGGATTAATTGCTTTAATTTCCCTTAGTTCTGGTCGTATTTGTAATTTGCAACTATATAGAGTACTAGTACTAGGAAGAAAAGGAGAATAAAGGTTTTTTGGCGTTTTTTGGTGTTTGTGGCCGCTAGTGATGATGTGACATTGATGCTACTATGCATAATTTTACGGCACGCCACAACGCGCGGGGGACGACGTCTAGTTTTCTTTTACTTTACATAATTAAATTTAATTTATTTTAAATCGCTAGCGATTATGTGACATTGATGCTACTTTGCAACTATATTTGTAATTGCTTATGGTCCTTTTTTGGTGTTTGTGGCCGCTAGCGATGATGTGACATTGATGCTACTAGGCATAATTTTACGCAACACCACAATACGCGAGGGACGACGTCTAGTTTTCTTTTACTTTACATAATTAAAATTTAATTTATTTAAAATGGCTCATTTTAGGACAAAGTGGCTATCGTTACTATTCTTTTAACATCTTTTTTAATTTGATTCCCACCTTAATGCGCGGTGAAAAAATCAATAGTTATATAACGTTTATGGGTGTGTTATAAATATTGATTTTTTCTGTGACTAATTTTTATTTACATCCCCAATCTATAATAAGTTTAACATTTGACTCATCAACTTGAATAAAATTATATTTTTTTAATTAACCTTTTCGTTTTAGTTATCATTTTGAGTTTTTAAGGAATTTTACTTTAAGACATTTATTATGGGTCTCGTTTTTATATTAACGCTCCACCCAAGTTATTTTACCTACATATTGACGTTGATTTCGAATACTAGGCTATCGTATACTACCACGTAACTTTTTCATGTCTTTCGAATATACTGTCGTGTTGTGGTTTTTTATTGACACGTTCACAATTTGTTTTTTAACTATGGTTTAAGCCTGTCATGGAGCGCTTGTGATACTCCACTAGTTATTTAAAATATAAGAGATAGAAATTAATAATTAAAAATATACTAGAAATCATTGTTGTTCACAAATCACATGTAGATGATATCTGTAGTAAAAGGGGAAGAGAAAAGTAGCTTAATCATAGATCAAATTTATTTTCATTGTGTAGAAAAAGTGCCATTTTAAGGGGAATGATGTGTGGCAAGGATTTTTGACTTCAATCAATGTCCTCGTTAGCTCACCTCGTCTCAGTTGTCCCACCTCCCACCCTCTCCTATCCTCAAATATTCAGAATACTAAATAAATTAAAAAGAAACTTATATTTGTTTAATAATATCGATTCAACTGCTTTTGTCTCCGTATGTTTGTAATTAGTTACCAAATATATTCTTCTCAACTTAAAAAATTTTTTTTACTGAAAATGATTTTTTTATTATTTTTAATAATTAATCATTGTATTTATATATGAGTTATATAGATAGTTATTTATAAATTTGTGTTCGATGGTGTATGAGTTTCACAAAAAAAAAAAAAACAAACCATGTCCAAATCATAGATAATATGAATGAGATATCGAGCTCTAAGTTAAGTGCTTTAATTGAATATTTCTAAACTTTGGTGACTATAATAGAATCTATGTAAGAAAAGATTTGTTGTTTTGATTCTTTCAAAAATCATTTTAAAGCTCTTCAATGTTTTTTATAATTATTATTAATTTGATATTAACATGTCATGAATCAAATGAATATTTTATTTAACTCATAAAATGATTTTAGTTGTGTTTTGATAAATAAATTAAATATAGAGTTTTAAGACTAGTGTAAAAGCCAATGATGACTAGTTGAGTTGGAAATAACAATGATGCTAGTCATAAGGTCATGAAGAGGTACGAGTTCGAGTCATGCTTGAGGCATGAATAATGAGGGAAGTTTAGATGATGGGGTTTCGATCCCCGGTTTCTATGCTCCCAGTGGAGAAGATTTTGGTATTCTTTGGAATAATGAGGGGGGATAACATATTACTACTAATTGGAAGCGCCCTTGGCGTAGGTAAGCCGAATCAAACTTGGGTCTTGCGAGTTCACAAGCGTTCACGTTATCATCTGATCTAACCTTTAAAAAAAAGATGAGTATAAAAGGAACGTTATTATTATTTTTCTAGACAAGAGAGAAAAGCGTAAAATATATTAGAGAAAAGGGAGAGTATAGAAAAACTATTTTGTCAAAAAGTATCATATATATAGTTTTGAGAAGAGTACCCTCTAATTTTTCCATCATCCTCAACTTCATCTCTTTACTTTCCAAATAAATCGAAAACACCTTACATTAATATGTTAATCCTTTCGTGGTATTGAATAAGCACGAAAAATATGTTAATTCATTATGTGTTAATCTCTTCTGTGGTATAAAAAATTCTAAAAAATATGTTGTTTTTAAACAAATATAGTTATTTTTGTTGTGATATATTAAATCTATATAGATACTGAGGATTATTTAATTAAAAAATTGTTTCTATGTTATTAACTTGTATGGGTGTGCCACATAAAACAACTAGTTAACAATAACAGAAAACATATGTTTTCCATATCTATAATGTTGACACAAACAGTGAAGTAACCTTGTATAGGTGATCCATATGTAACATCTATTTACTATAGAAAGAAGTGAGTAACACATATGTTTTGCATATGCAAAACCAGAGAAACATAACCATAACTATAAGTGTTTAGATGCTTGAAATCTCAAATGGTAATTAAGAAAATGCATTAAATAAATTATACAACCAAGTCTTATAAAAAAATTTAAACATTTCAAAAAGAAAAAAATTAAATTATATAACCAAGTCTTATCTAAAGTTTTGTATGGATTGAATGTCTACCAATTATTGTACAAAATCAATAATAAGGATTTTCACAAGGGTGGAATTTAACAACTTTAAAACTAATTTGCCCTCCTTTTTCTACAACAAACAACAACAACCTTACCTAGTAAATTCCAAACTTAGCAAAGCTAATAGTAGGGTCTGAGGATGGTGAGATGTAGGCAAACCTTACCCTTATCCTTACGGATAAAGAGGCCGCTTCCAAAGAGACCTCCGGCTCGACAACACACAAACGACGAGCGGAAAAAATAATAAAATAAAATAAAATACTAATAATAATGATAGTAATAATAATAAAAATAATAATAATAATAAATAAAATAAGTAATAAAGTGTTGCTGAATTTATAGAAAACATGAAGGCGTGACGTAGTCAAACAAAGGTATATATACCATAAAAAGCAACATAACCCGTAAAAACACTAATATAAGTCACCTATGCGGACCTCCCCTTAGTGAAAGACAAAGTCTAAGCTCCTATGACCACGCTACGATAGAACTAAACCCTCCCTACTAATCCTTAACTTTAATCTTGTGCCTCCACGAAGCTCTATCCTCGACCATGTCCTCAGAGAGATGCATCTCTATTAAATCATGCCTAATCCGTTCATCCCAAGTTAATTTGGGTCTTCCTCTACACCTCTTTCCCTCAACCGAGAGGGTTTCCACTACTTTAACCGGGGCCGTCATTTGCATCCTCTTCACATGCCTATATATAGATTTGGTTCTCTTCAAAACGCTCAACTATGATTCTATGAAGTCACACACTATGAACTCACCCGTTAGAGATGCCTGGAGAAAGAGAAGAATAGGAGCATAAGCAAGTTAACTATTTAATTTCATGGATTGCTTATTCCATCTGGTTTTCTTATCTTGACATTTTATTTTAAATAAATATGCAGTATTAGAATTTAATATTTGTCCGACAATATAAAGACATCGCTTCCATCCATCTGTTGCATTGATATATGATTTTTTTATCCCCAACGCATACGTAGACAAATTCATATCATATTCTCCCGTATTTGCTTATTTTAGCGAATACTAGAGTTTTATTATTTTTAACTAGATTATATCCCGGGAGCGTCCCGGGTTGAGAAATCTAATTTGAAATATCAATTTCACATCTGAAATAGACTGATGCGTTTTACAGTTACTTGCTGGAAAACTTCGGGTAGCACTTAACCTAAAACAATTAACAATGTATCTCCAATGTTAGTGCATAACCTTAAACAATGTATAACTCTAATATTAAAACCTAACCTAAAACAATGTACAACTCCAATGCTAACACATGTTGTAAATAAAATTCATATTTACTGGTTTGAACATAACTAATGACTTGTCTATACATTATTAATGAATAACCTGAACACTTTGTATTTTTTTCCTGTACGAACAAAACCACACAAAAAATAGTCGTTTTTTTCTCTGTTTTTTATATAGCACTATGGTACCCGTTGAAAAGATAATAAAACGCTCGTTAATTTGGTGTAATTTTTCTCTTTAAAAAATCTCGTATATAAAAGATATTAACGTTTAAAAGTTATGGGAGGAAACATTAGAGATAAAAATCTAATTTTGTTTTTAAATTTTAAATTATTATTTTCCTAAAATAAAGCCCTTGCCACATGGGATGACACATGGCACACTCAATGAAGAGAATACCCTCTTTGAATGACATGTCATTAAAATGGCTTTGGTTTATTATATGTATAGATTTAAATCCATGTAACCGTGTTTGGTGGTGTTGGATAACATGACACAAAATCATATATTTAATTAAATATGATATCCATAAGATTCTTTGTAAACAAGGGAATATAACTAATTCCATAAATTACGTCTTTAGCATGTAACATTTTTCAAGAACCCTACGTGAATAGCTTTAACAACTCTAATATTATATTTGTAAATTTAATTCTTAGATTGCACAAATGAATTAAATTAGATCAATCATTTTGGTATACTTCCTTATCTTTTAGGGTTCTATGTGTATTCTGTATATGCTGTTTCGAAGTTGGAGCTTTAACCAAAGACGATACATTCTTAATTGGCATATGAAAACATGGGTTCTTATATTGATTGGTTTATTTATAAAAAAATCTAATTGGAGAATGTATAAGTTATAATAAAAGAATTGAGTTTGTATGAGGTGGCATTCAATGGAGGCCTCAACCCCCCATTGAATGTGCCATGTGGCACCTTGAGGTGATAGTATTAAATTTATTATTAAAAAACAAAACCTAATCTACTATAAGACCATGTGTAATGGGGCGTTTTTCCCTTTAAAAACGCCATTTCACGCCAACTACACCATCCCCTTCAGCGTTTTGCTTGGCGTTTTTGTGCTAGGCGTTTTCAGATTCACGCCCAAAGGGGCAAGAGAAAGTAGAAAGAGAGAGAGAGGTAGAGAGAGACGAAATAATGGAATGGGGAATGACCTGCAAATATTTAGGGTTAAAAAGAGTGTTTGGTTTTATGTTGGGGAAGAAGATGGTTTAATATGTGATTTTTATTTATTTATTTATTTATTTATTTTGCTTTTACCGTACACAATAGCTGTCAAGCAATGTGTGGCTTAAACTCAAACTTTTCAATACTTGTTGTTGCAGTAGGAATATATTATTAAAATTAAACTTTTGTTTGCTTCCACATTTACTTGCAACCTTTGGACGGTAAAATTTTACTCGCCATAAGCAATCTAAAGTTGTTTGAAGGAACATTTTCCAGCCCAACATCTGCTAATACGAAATGTGTTACAAGGCTTATACTTTTTAATCTTCCCAACGATATTTTCTATTAAAAATTATTTTTTTTAATAATGAATAGTTAACATATTTTTTTCAAATAGTAAAACATTTAATTTTTTAATTAAAAATAGTCGATTAAAAATGAAAAATATAATAATTAGATAGTTATTGTAGAGATATTATAGGGGCTTGAACCATTACACCACTTTTTTGCATTTTCTTATAGAGATGACGTGGCTGACACATGGCGAAAAACGCCCACAACAAGCTTGAACCACTACACATGGTCTAATTAAATTGAGTTATTTTAGGAAAAAATAATTTAAAAACAAATTTAAATTTTTCTATTTTATGTTTCTTCCCATAATTTTTAAACGTTAATATCTTTTATATACGAGATTTTTTTTAAAAAAAATTACACCAAATTAACGAGCGTTTTATTATCTTTCCAACAAGTACCATAGTGCTATATAAAAACGGAGAAAAAAACGACTATTTTTTGTGGGGTTTCGTTCATACAGGAAAAAAAAAACACAAAGTGTTCTGGTTATTCATTAATCATGTTTTTTCTTTTAAATCAGGTTCTTATCTACGATGTTGAAATTCAGCCCAATCGTCATGCTATCATTGGAATTTTACTCTTTAAAGATGCATAGATATACTTCATCAAGAGAAGCTAGGAGAAAGAATTGCGCAACACTGCAACACATGGTGTCACCTTATAGCAAGGTTATTTTTTTATTTATTTAATTACAAGAGTAATAATTATAACTATCAGTATTAGTATTATTAGAATTGTTATATTTTTCAACCCGGGACGCTCCCGGGGTAAAATAACTTAATATACAAAATCCATTTTTTATTGACTTTAATGTAATACATCATCTTCCGGTTAAGGCCAAACAAATTGCATCATCGAGAATATCCAACACATGGGCTCGTCACACTCATACATGCTCCGGAAATGGCATCCAATGCTATTTCATCTTTAACTTTACTTATCGCAAACTAATCTATATAAACCAAATTCTAAATTATGATGAATATTGATCATTTTAAATGTTAGATATCTTACAGCAAAAATAGAGATGTTTCTGAAATAAACAAACAGGAAGAAACAGATTAAGCAAACAGAACCGAGCTTGTGTTTGACACAATTCCCTTGAACATATTCGTCGTCTGTTTCCAGGGTACACCGGTTAAACAGTGACGGTGCACTGCGGACTATCCCACTTGCCGGAAAAGAAATCAAAATTCGGCTGCTGCTATGTTTTGCGAGTTGTATTCTGTGAGTGTGATCAAGTGTTGTTCGTGTGTCTTTTGCACCACACTAAACAGGACTTTTATAGACTCAAAATACCAATAATGAAACTGCAGCTGGCCATTCAAATTTGTGATTAAGGGCCAATTAAAGTCGCTTAATTACTCATTAACAACAGCTGAAGACCAGGAGTCGAAAAAGTTCTTCTGGAAGCTGAAGAGGTTCCTTCTGAAAGCTATTTATTTAAGTCATAAAATAAAAATAAAAATAAACGGGTAGTAAAACCCAGCGTCACGCAGACCCGGATTTTTCGAGCTGCATTCATGTGCGCAGGTCGTGCGGGCGTCACGTTGGTTCAAGAATTTCCTCGAACCAGAACCCATTTTTGCACCTCCCCTGTGCGCGGGTAGGTGCCCAAGTATAATGTGACTTAACATTTTAATCCTTCCAATTTAGTTTCACCTTATAAACTCTTCCACTTTTCATCCCACAACCAATGTGGACAACTCACATTCACACATACAAACTCCAACAAACCCCCACATGAATGGGAGTTGTTCTCAGAAACAACCTCATTCCGATTAAATATCAACAGTTGAGTTTTGCATACAATAGGTAGGTGTGACCCTTTGAACATTCGCTTGTGAAACACACTTAGCCCACTGGCTCTGAGTAGACAGTGATGTCTTTGAACTCGTTTGTCGTTTGTGTAGACGACAATACGCTTCACACAAGACTCTCCCTAACAACGTCAAGTCCTCATAGTTGTGTCCGTTATGGACATGGACACGTGCCTGGTTCTGCGAGAGCTCTTAGGTATTGTGCCCCAACAATACCCTTCGAAGTGATCCCACTTCTCTCACATAGGTGATTCACTAGGATTGGTTACCTTAGTCAATCATTAAAAGCCATAAGCTTAACCTCAATTTTGTCACTTTTAGGAATGGACTAGGAAGCTTACCAAATTCCTATGGTAAACTCCCTTTTCAAAGTGCGAGGTTTATAGCAACTCTTCCCCCACAGTGACCTCACCTGTTCATACAATTAGGTTGTCATGTTGAACTCAGATCTTGGGATCTCCAGTCAGCTGAGTTAGGCTTCCTTCGCATGAACTTAATTTTTCAAGGGCATTAATCCCATTCCCATGGACGACTTCTGAACTAACTCTCTGCTTAAGCTTTTTGTTAGCGGATCCGCATTGTTATCCTTTGACGTCACATAGTCAACAGCGATAACTCCTGTAGAAATTAGTTCTCGTACCGTGTTGTGTCTACGCCTTATATGTCTGTTCTTACTGTTATACATTGTGCTATGAGCTATGCCAATTGCGATTGGCTATCAAAATGTATGCATATAGCCGATGCCGGCTTCGGCCACCTTGGTATATCCTCAACAAATTGACGTAGCCATTCTTTCTCTTCACCTGCTTTATCTAAAGCGATGAATTCCGATTCCATCATGGATCTAGAAATAACAGTTTGCTTAGACGATTTCCACGATATTGCTGCACCTCCTTGTGTGAACACATACCCACTCGTTGCTCTGGAAGAATTTGTGTCAGATATCCAATTTGCATCGCAGTAACCTTCAATAACTGCTGAATATCTACTATAATGCAGCCCGTAATCTCGTGTGTATCTCAAGTACCGAAGCACCTGTGTCACGCAACCCTAATGAATTGAACTTAAGATGCTTGTGTATCTACTTAGCTTGCTTACAGCATATGCTAAGTCTGGTCTGGTACGACTCATCAGATACATAAAGCTGTCAATAGTTCTTGAGTACTCTAATTGGTTAACAGGCTCACCTCGATTTTTAGCTAGATGTTGACTCGTGTCAATGGGAGTTCTAGCCACATTAGAGTCATTTGCATTGAACTTCTCAAGAATTTTATCCACATAATGAGACTGACTTATCACAAGTCCATTCTAGGTTCGTGTGATTTGTACTCCCAAAATCACGTTCGCTAGTCCCATATCTTTCATGTCAAACCTTGCTCTTAGGACGTCCTTTGTAGATTTTATCATTTTCTCATTACTTCCAGCAATGAGCATGTCATCCACATACAAACATAAGATGACATATCTGATGACTCACAGAATTAACATATAAAACAGGCATAAACAGTCCCAAAATAGGTCACAATTAGGCTTATGATATTGATATTTGATGCTTAATTCGTTCCTATTTGTTTATCTCAGGAAATTGGAGCTCCAAGACGGAAACAAAGGATTTCCGAGTGAAAACGAGCAAAAACTGGAGATTCCTGAAGATACGAGACTTAGAGCCTGTTCCCTGTATGTTTGAAGACAATCCCGGGACTTAAACAGTGATAAAACCAGTCCAGGAATGACCCAGCACGCCCACGCACACTTGCACGGAGGCCTTGGACGCTAGAAGACAACACAGCAAGCTTGGAGAACAAGAAAACGTACTGAGGACACGTGCACGCCCGTGCCACATCACTTGGCACGCCCATGCTCTTTGAAACGTGTTCCCCAAGGCTTAAACGACAGGATCTTACAAGTT
The DNA here is from genome assembly GCA_032199755.1 of Ambrosia artemisiifolia. Lineage (NCBI taxonomy): Eukaryota > Viridiplantae > Streptophyta > Magnoliopsida > Asterales > Asteraceae > Ambrosia > Ambrosia artemisiifolia. The sequence continues at coordinate 7,167,028 of CM063517.1, forward strand.
ACTGATGAGCACGCCCGTGTTCAGACACTTGGCACGCCCATGCACAGACAAAAAGTATAGACAGATCAGACCTGCAGCAACAGAACGTACGTGTAACTGCAAGCACGCCCTCGACATACTTTGGCACGACCGTGCTTGCTCTGGAGGCCTATAAATACCAAGCTAACCCCCACCATTTGTTCATCCCTTCTTGTGCTCTCTTGGGGCCGAACTCCAAGCTTCTTTCAGAGATCGTGGGGTCTTGTGGGAGGCCTTCTGGCCATCCTAACATCCCTCAATGGTTAGGCTTCGTCCTACCTTGATCGGTTTGGCCAAGAAGAGGATCGTAGAGTAGTTCTACAATAATATTGAGGGTCGTGAGGATCAAGAGAGTTACATATCACTTGGAGGTGGATAGCTTGTCTATGAGCAGCCATGTTCTTGTGTTGATCATATTCTATGGTTGTATCTTTCTATTATCATGAACCTATTTGATTTGTAGACTTTTATTTTTATTATTAGTAGTTTATTTTTAGTTATTTGTGGTATCCTCTTCTTCTAATCCTTATTTGTTTATCTTTGTGACAGGTTGCTTTGATGATAACTTAAACCTAAAATCAATATTAACTTATTAGGAGAACTCATGAGTGTACCCATGGTGTGTAAAAACCCATGCACTTGTGAGCTCATCCGAAAATATAAAATAATAATTGATCAACTTAACTAAAATAACTAGAGGTTTAATTAGCTTCTGGTAGTCCCGAACTAGATCCAAGGCGAGGAAACCGGTAATGAGACAGATCCTTCAGGCTTCTGATATCCGAACCGTGTTCTAAGCAATGGCTTCTGAAGTGGACCAGATATGAGTGACACATTTCTGGTACTTACCAGATGATTGGATGATCTTCTTTTGTAAAGAAATGTTTCTCTAAGGGCGCACCAGTGATCTCTTGTATCATACGCCTTTAGAATTATGTGCCACCTTTATCAAGGGTTTCATCCAGTTCGGGAGGTTAAGGGTTGGGTAATTAAGTTATCAGTAATTCAACCAACTTAATATTTAATTGATCACTAAATGTTAAGTGTCACAATAAAGATAAGCAAATAATGGATTCTTTATCTAGTTCTCGTTAGTACAACGCCGTTAACCAATGGGGGTACAGTCTCCTGATACCAACTGTAAGAGAGATCCATCGACCTAGTTCGTTAACCAATGGGGATTCGTTGTTGGCCTACTCGGGAATGACCCTAAGGCGAGACCCTTCGGTACGAAACGCGAGAGCTAAGACGAGGTGTACGGTATTTCAGGTTGGAAGTGAAGCCTCCGCTTTAAGAAGAAGATGAGTTCGAAGACCAGATACTTGACCGCGGTTAGAGGAGCCCGCTATACGCGAGGCCCTGGCGGAGACCCCAGGTGGACGCACACTGGAGAGGTTTAGCATTCTACGCAAGTAGTAGCCTCCGCTTCTCTATAAAAGAGTCAACACTTCAAGATCCCTCTCGTCTTACTCACAAAATTAACTAACTTAAATTATTAATTCTAATAATAAACTTAACTATTAAATCAATGGACCCCGACATATGCATAATTCACTACTCTACTATTTTTTCTTTTTATAAAAACCAAAACCTTTTCAAAAACTATTTTTATCAAAGAACCCCTCCGTTTTATTTTTCTTTTTAAAACCCGATCGTTAAATTGATGTAAGGTTGAGTAGGGGTAAGTGTGATCCTTGGGGATACGATACTCAATACTTACCCAGAAACTATACTATGCACTTCAGGTTCTCTGCCTATGTGTTGGTTTTAGTTTCGAAAGTAAATATTGTTTATTTTATAAATTTAAAACCTGTTAAAACCGGTTTAGTAAAAATCAGTCATTTATCCCAAACCAAAGTTTCTGAATTAAAACACCAGCTTTTTGGCACCGGGAAAATGATATCTTTGTAATTACTAAAACCACGCACACCAATATCCATCTGGTGTGTCTTTCACATACACACACTTGTCACATTCGTTGATCTTGAACCCCGAATCAAGCATGACATGATCAAACTTTCGATGCCACTGTTTTGGAGCTTGTTTCAAATCATACAAGGAGTTTACAAGCTTGCATACTTTCTTTTCTTGTCCCTTGGCTATGAAACCCTCATGTTGTTCCATGTAAATCTTTTCCACTAGATTTCCATTCAAGAAAACCGTTTTGGACTTGTCAACTCCGCAAGGGCTTGGTCGTTGAAGAACGGTTGGATTGGGGGATCACGTATGTGGACCGGTGATATCGCACGCCCCTCATCTTTAATGATCATGTTGTGCAATATCATGCACGTATAGACGATGACGCTACACCTAGCAACGGTCGTCGGCCTCAAGGGTCGTGCGGTAATTCCCCATTTCCCCTTTAATGCTCCGAACGCTCGCTCAACATCCTTCCTTGCCGACTCTTGCGCCTTGACAAATTTTTTTCCTTAGGATCGATCGGATATCGAAACGCTTTCACAAATGTTGACCAAGTTGGGTAGATGTCATCGCCTGAGTGTAAAATCGGGTGCACTTCGAGCGGAGGAATGATAACTTGATCATCTTCTATGCCAACGTCACTCATTTTTTTAAAAGTATGGATATAATTCTATGTTTTTTATACTAAACCGTGGGATTGCAATGTGTTTTTTATAAACCTTTGATAAAAACGGTCACAAAATATGAACGTTTGAAAGTCAAAAAGAAATTAAAAACCACAAAAATTAGGTCAAAAAGGAATTAAAATCCATAAAAATTTGACCGTTGCATTTGAGATACCAAACTACCAGCCCATTAGATAGAACCAGAAATTGGTTTACGAGACCCCTACTAGCACAGGTGACGGCGGTGTTACCGTGCTGATAATAGGGTACCGTGCCCAAATCTAGTAACGCCCCATCCGCCCTTAGGTACACAAAGTGATGAAAATGATCACATTATCCAAGCTCTCTCTAAACTTGCCCTAGTCGGCTGCTGGCGAGCCACTTTACGAATAATGCATTTTTTTCTGTCCACATGAAATCAGATAATATATATTTTAAGGCAAGTTGTTTTAACAACTAAAAAATTTAATTTAAAAATATTGACTTTATGTTTAACTAATTATGCATAAACAATACATGGCCTTGATTAATTTGGCATGAAACTGTCGGCTGTTTTACAATATCGTTTGTTATATATTTAACTAAACTAGATATAGTCACCCGGGCGTTTCAGCAGGGCGAAAAACTATGTCAAGTAGCATCAATGTCACACGATTGTTAGCGACCACCGATACCGAAAAAACTCGTAAACGTAATAAATAAAAAAAGGAGGAAAACGAACACCAAACAAAAAGCAGATGTAAAATCGTTGAACAGCGCATGCCCGTTGCTACGTGTTAATGCGAATAAATTAGACAGAGCTGTAAAACATAGAAAAATAACTAAGTCGGTCTAGGACTCGTGCGTTGCGACGAACCTGTCAAACGGATAAAAATAAAAGCGTTGAGACGGTCTGTCAAACATGAAAATATAGACGAAAAAACGTTGAGCCCCACACGCACATTGCGGCGTGTAACTCGCAAAATTTAGAACAATTTGTAAAATGAAAACTAAAAATGAAAAGTATAGGGACCAAAGTTGAAAATAAAAAAGTGTTGGGGTTAAACCGAAATATATTAAAAGCTTTGGTGTGACACCCCAACCGACAGAATCATCGAGGTGTTACGTAGTGGCAATTGTTCAAAAGCTCATGGTACTAAAATGTAAATATATTATTGAATAATTTAAATTGTCTTACATGGATGAAATGGGGGAAAAATACACAAGACTAAACAAAACATGAAATTGAAATAAATTATTAAAAGCAAAGCACTAGAATCCAATGTTATGCAGCTAGGATCAAACTGCACCTGAAACATGTACAAAATAAGTTTTTTCAACACATGAAAGGTTGATGAGCATTCATAGTTTTAATACATATACTAGGTTGGAAAACGTTATACAATTCAAGTGCAAAGCTATAATGCATTTATGTAAACTATGTATCATACAAATGAACGAAATCAATCATAAATGTACTAAAATGAACGGTGGTGTACTTATCCAATAATTGGATAATAACTTAACAATGACCATAGATTCTCTGATGAAAAGGGGGGAGAATCGCCTAGGTGGGTTGTCAATCCAATAGCGTTATCCAATGCTAAGATCGGCTTGTACAAGGTTAATGATTTCACCAGTGTTGTAAAAGTCGCTAGGCGGACCCTAGTCGGCTGACTGGGGAGTTGGGTGTACTCGGAGTACTCGGGGAGTACTCGGGGAGTACTCGGACCTGGTAAATATAAAGAAAATTAATTATTGGATATAATATATATATATATATATATCAAAATAAGCATAATTCATGTCAAATACGCATGTTTTTTTAAATATACATGTTTAAAATTCAAATTTTTCTGAGTACAGGGCCGAGTAGGCCGAGTACAAGGCCGAGTAGGCCGAGTACAGGGCCGAGTTGGACGAAGATGACTGATTTTGACCACTAAGTACAGGGCCGAGTTGACCGAGTACAGGGCCGAGTTGGCCGAGTACAAGGCCGAGTTGGCCGAGTAACCCGAGTACAGAGCCGAGTAACCTGAGGCCGACTAGTTTTGCCGAGTAGGAGAAAGTCTCCTCGGAGGGGTTCCGAGGTCCGAGTAGTCGCCGAGTAGGCGCCGAGTACTCCCGACTTTTACAACACTGGATTTCACTAAGTACAAATGTATTATATGTAGTGTCTAGGCATAAAGCAAGTTTGTAAACAAACGCACATAGTACTAGAATTGTATTGTAAAAATGTGAACTTGTATGTGTAATTTGTATAGGTGTACATGTAACAGCTAAATGTAAGTTTTTATTAAACACAACCAACAAGCAAGAAGCTAAAACCAAGCCAAATATGACACAACGTTTTACATCACACTTACATTACAAGCAAACAGAATAGGCATACAGAATAGACATATAAAAGACTGGACTGTGCCATCAACACCTTCGAACCTACTCCATTGCTATAGTGTGACATTCTCCAATATAGAATTGTTTTTTATACCCATCAAAAAATGACTTCTTTTTCTTTCAACACAAGTAAAATTGACTTTTCATGACTAAAGCTTGCCAAACAAGATATGTCTAGTCATATTACGGTTGACTGGATGAACACTCACCATCATATGTGCAATAATTAATTAAAAAAAAGGAATGGATGGTTAAAAATAAAAAAACATAATCTCAGCTTACCGTATGGAGTATCTAGCTACATTGATATGATATTCTTATCATTATTGTTTCCAGTTTTATTTGGATTCCCGTATGTAGAAAAAATATAACAAAAATGGGGCATTCCGAGAATTGAACTCGGGACCTCTCGCACCCTAAGCGAGAATCATACCACTAGACCAAATGCCCGTTGATGACTACAAATACACAATCCTTTTTAATTATCTACCTGGAAACCTCATTTCTCTTGTCTTTTATTGATTTTAAATTTATTAGGATAATTATAAGCATATATTTTCTATCGTTACTCGTTTACTTGCAGACTTCTTTAAATTGCGACCTGATCCCATCAATGTTTTTGCTTGTCATATTTGCTGCACTTTACTCTTCATGTCACTAGTTTTCATTTATTCAAAGAGTCATTATTTAACGATTTAATTGTATGATATATACCACACATGCCCTTTTCATTTATGTATCTTGTAAGTTCCAGTCCATTGTTAAATGTTAGTCATATTTGACTCTTTTAATTGAATCCATACAGACTAGAGGTGTGCAAATCCGGTTTTTTTTTTTTTTTTTGGAAAACCAGTTCGGACTTCGGAATATAAACCGAACCAGGTTGGTGAACAAAAAATAAAAAATTGATTTGTAAAAAAACAGTTCGGGTTATAAACCGGTTTAGGAGGGAAAATGTTCGAACCTATTAAGTCGATTGGGGTTAGGTCCAAACCGCTTTAGGACAAAAGAAAACGGTTTTTTGACATGTTTTTCAAATCGAGTCAGGTTCAAACTTTTTTTTTTTGCGAAGTGAAACTGCTTATAAACCGGTTTGCCAAGCCCAAACCGGTTTTTTGGTACACCTCTAAATTCTAATACAGCATTGAAAACACACCCCGTAAGGCTCTAATACAGACCCATTGAAAACTTACTCATGGCCCAGTATGACCCAACAGGGACAGGCTACTACTATCAATGGCCAATATACCCAAAGAGTTTATGTGTGTGGGTTTGCTTGCCTTATTTTCAACCAGTGAAGTATTCCTTCGCCACTGCTCGCAGAGACATATGAATCAAACTTTTTGACATACAATCGGATCCCTAAATGATATGTTAAAAGTTTACCAACTAAATATGAAGAAAAACATCCAAAATATACCATATCAATTTCCAACCGTCAAAAAAAATTCATATGCTTATGATAGCCATACGATGGGTTATTCAAATCTTTTAGGCGTTTGAGACGAGCTGGAACGGATGGGTGGTTGGCTGGGTCAAATGTTACATGGGTTAGTCTGACTCATGTGGAATCCCACGTTCAAGAACCCTCATTATTGTCATGCAAGCAACCACATTACATGCCATGTTCTATTATTTGATGTCTTTCTCATGTTCTATTATTTGATGTCTTTATTTCTTTCATTTATTTTCATTCAGTATTTGAATTCCCCAATATTAGCAAAGCCTTGTAACCGTATTTTATCTTGCTATATGTAACCGTGCTAAGAAATGGAAAAAGGTGTTATTATGATTAAAAATTGTGACTGTGTTTTCTCCTTTGTGAGTAACGGCCGTTCATCTTCTATTGCTAGCATAAATTGGCTCGTTGTCTAGTGTTATCTAGTCACAAGTTTAGGTGGTGATTTATGTATCCTAAACAAGTATTAGCCTACTCTATGGATTCATCGAGTGGTGTTTTATGTTTCTGTTTCTATTTCGACCCATAGATGGTAGTCTATCCGTTTCATTTGATTTTCAAAGTTTCATATCCATTACATACCCTGATCCAGATCAGCTTATGTCTTGCCTAAAGAGTAAAACATAAGAAAATGCTACATTCAAGATGAGATGTCTAAACAAAAAATCAATGTTCAAAAGTAAAAGATCTGAAACAAGATCGATACCTAGCCATCGGTGTCACTGTCTTGCTTAAGAGAATGCTGAGGCCCCAACTTCAAATCATATGTTACCTAACAGATTACAATCAAATGACAAAAGTTTCTCCTTTTGGTTGCAAGTTAATCAAGAATCAACACAAACAAGATGTGCATCTAGTGATGGTATTTTTGACCTTTGAGAATGGTCCAAGCTCTATAAAGTTGCTCAACAAGCACAACCAACGCAATCTCATGATTAAGTACCAAAGACGATAACTTCACCTTCACATTCGCTCTCTCCCTTAGTTTCATTCCATGCCCATAAGCCCCTCCAATGCAAAACACCAACCTCGAACCTCTTGCATGGTTTCCGGCATCCCCAATCATATCTGCCATTCCTTCTGACCTCAAATCTATCCCATTCTCATCCAACATCACCACCCAATCATCTGATTTGATAAAATTCATGAAACCCGTTTCTTCGTTTTCAATCTGGACCCTTGGTTCGGTTGAGTTCTTGGGGTTTGATTTGATTCGAAGGTCGGACACCGGGCAGTAAGGTTTGAGCTTGTCTATATAGTCCTTGACTATCAATTGGACTCCTGGAGATCTGGTCTTGCCAACTGTTAGGATGTGGATTGGGAGTGGTTTTACGGATTGACCAGCGTATTTAGATCCTCTAGTTTTAGCACCCATATTAAGAACTTGGTTGTTCTTTACGTTGATCGCGCTCATGATACACATTGCCATTCCCTTTTTCCCTTATCCACAAAATACACAGGCTAAATCTAAGTTTGCATAGAAGTTAAAGAATCCCTTTTATTTCTAATTTGTGACCGGAGTTGTCGGGGATACAGTCCCACAAAAACTCTTAACTACCAAAGCTGAAAAGCTACAGGTTCAGGTTGAGATTAAGTATTGATCTCCAATGACCAATTACTAGTAACACCTGTGTTCAGTGGATATGTATTATACCAATACACTATTTTCAGAAGCAGCGTTGTCTGGTGATATGAAGTTAAAAGCAAACTTTCTTGTAGGCATTTCGTCGAACATATAGCGTGCACATAGCAAAGACTTACAGAACGGAATCAATGGATATTATATTAATCTACAAGACTTTCCCTTCCGAAATCCCAAAAAATGCGTGGATGCAGGATGATCAAAAGATAAGACATTAAAAGAATAGATTGTAGCTATATGCTTTTTAACTTATTTCATTTTATTCCATTCGACTTTTTTCTAATAAATTGTGATTCTAAAATGTTTTTAAAAAATAGGTGTGTTTAATTTTAATTTTTTTTTTTAAATCGGAAGCTATAACAAGTGTTGTTACATGGCAAGTTGAACGAATATTGGCCGAACAAAATTGGTAGTAATATTCATATTTTCGGAATCAGAACTAGTATGCATTTTTATGGTTTTCTATCCTTTTGGTTATGTTACGAATCTGATTTTTTTAGTTTTCTCTTTCGATTGCTATAGCGAATACTGATACCATAATGAACAGAATCAATACCAGCCGAATTTAGGCCATGTTTGGCTAAACTTCTCCTTATCACCTTATTTCCTTTTCCACCTCCTTATCTCCTTAATCCCAAAAGTTACAAATCCTTACTTATAACTTATCTCTTTTTCAACCCATTACCCAAATATTATTTTCTCCTTATCTCCTTTTTGATTAAGGAGATAAGTTATAAGGAGGTAAAATAAAGAATCCCAAACATGCCGTTACCTTGTATCACGTTCGCTAACTTCAAAAAAAAGTGTAGAGTATATGTTGGGATGATCTGACATTTTGACACATCACCATCGTTCCATTTAGGCCCATTAAGTATTTAGCCCATGTAACTGGAGTCCATATTAGCAAGGCTGCAGCCTGCATGGTTTTATATGCTCGAAAGCCCCGTCCTTAATTCGAAAATACATGATGACCTCATCATATTCAATAATACGTGCTGCCCAAGTTTATGAGGGGTTTATTCGGGATTTTACCATGGCCGTGGTGACAAAGAAATACGACCAACGTAGACCGTTAGATCAGTTGCGATCAAATGGTCAATAGAAACACCCTATGTTGTAAGCCAATAGCCACTGAACTTATATATAAAGCACCCGATACTCTTCTGTCTCCATCCTCGTAACGTTTCTAAATTTCGACAACGTAGAAATCCAAGGTTTGATTCTGCACTTGTCTGTATCCATTTTGTGTTACTTTGTATCTTATGAATAATTACCTTTGTAGTGATTGCTTGATTATGTTGTATTCATTATTTCATATGTTATGAACTATATCTTGTGACCAATTTTTATTATTTTGCTGATCATATTGATCATAACCATGTATCCATGTGCTCTATTGATCATCTGTATGATCACTTTTTAGCTTTTTAAATTGTGTTAAAGCATAGTTCTCTTTATAATTACTTAAATAGTTAAATACTTTGAATCCTTGATCACTGATCATACAAGGTTCAATCAGATGAAGCAAATTATGCCTCGATCACCGTTTATTAGATCAAGTTTTCTAAAATTTGTCTTAGGGATTTTGACCTTTTAGTTTACTTACTACTCATGATGTCCCTAAAACAATTCGTCTTTTCGTTTTCGAATTCTAATAGTTATGTAATTTCAGCAACAAGAACAGTTGCATCATGGGTAAGGAGAAGGTTCACATAAACATAGTGGTCATTGGCCATGTTGACTCTGGAAAGTCAACCACTACAGGGCACTTGATCTACAAGCTAGGCGGTATTGATAAGCGAGTGATCGAGAGGTTCGAAAAAGAAGCTGCTGAGATGAACAAACGTTCGTTTAAGTACGCTTGGGTGCTAGACAAGCTTAAAGCCGAACGTGAACGTGGTATCACCATTGATATCGCCTTGTGGAAGTTTGAAACTACTAAGTACTATTGCACAGTCATTGATGCACCAGGTCATCGCGATTTCATCAAGAACATGATTACAGGGACGTCTCAGGCTGATTGTGCGGTTTTGATCATTGACTCCACCACAGGTGGTTTTGAAGCTGGGATTTCGAAAGATGGTCAGACTCGCGAGCATGCTTTACTCGCGTTTACTCTTGGTGTTAGGCAAATGATATGTTGTTGTAACAAAATGGACGCTACTACGCCTAAATACTCCAAGTCTAGGTACGACGAGATTGTTAAGGAAGTGTCGTCTTACCTTAAAAAGGTCGGATACAATCCTGAAAAGATCCCATTTGTTCCAATTTCGGGTTTTGAAGGAGATAACATGATTGAAAGGTCGACAAACCTTGATTGGTACAAGGGTCCAACACTTCTTGAAGCACTTGACAATGTTAGTGAACCAAAGAGGCCTTCAGACAAGCCGCTTCGTCTCCCACTCCAGGATGTGTACAAGATTGGTGGGATTGGAACTGTGCCAGTGGGTCGGGTTGAGACTGGTGTTATCAAGCCTGGTATGGTCGTCACTTTCGGCCCGTCTGGTCTTACCACTGAAGTGAAATCGGTCGAAATGCATCATGAAGCGCTTCAAGAGGCATTGCCAGGGGATAATGTTGGGTTCAATGTGAAGAATGTTGCTGTGAAAGATCTTAAACGTGGTTATGTCGCCTCAAACTCGAAAGATGATCCAGCAAAGGGTGCTGCTAGCTTTACTTCTCAAGTCATTATCATGAACCACCCTGGCCAGATTGGAAACGGTTATGCACCTGTGCTTGATTGCCACACTTCTCACATTGCTGTTAAGTTTGCTGAGCTGCAGACCAAGATTGACCGCAGGTCTGGTAAGGAGCTCGAGAAGGAGCCTAAGTTTTTGAAAAACGGTGATGCAGGGATTGTGAAGATGGTTCCAACCAAACCCATGGTGGTGGAGACGTTCTCTGAGTATCCACCTTTGGGGCGTTTTGCTGTTAGGGATATGCGACAGACAGTTGCAGTTGGTGTGATAAAGAGTGTGGACAAAAAGGACCCAACTGGTGCTAAGATTACCAAGGCTGCAGCCAAGAAGAAATGAACCGCTATGTTTATGAGCCTCGTATTCACAGTGAACTTTGTTATTGTGTTGTTATTTGTTTTCAACTTTTGTTTGTGTGTATGTCGTTGCTGCCTTCGTTTACTGCCGTTCCTAGGAATGGTGGTTCTGTTGCGTTTCCGGGTTCATACATGGGTGCTTGACAGACGGTGGCACAACTTGTTTTTGTTGTCATGGAGTGTTTATGTAAAAACTTGAAGAATAAAATTTATGTATTTCTGGGTACTTATCAACTTGGATGCTTGTTTGTGGTTGATTTGTATTAGCAATATATGTTACATGTTTGCTGTTTTTATATATTGCTAATATTTTGAAATTGCTTGGCATACTGATGAGTGTCACCACATACTAACCACGTACTAATGTTGTTTTGTTTAGAGCATCCACGATGGGCTGCAAGTGGAGGGGTCTAGAGGGAGCGAACGACACTGTTAGATATTATGGCAACTATTAGCAAGTTTAAAAGTTAGTTATAATCAGTTAATAAGGTCACAAGCAGCAGGGGCATTGAAGTCATTTCACTGATGGACTTTATATGCTGAGATAATAAGTTTGGGCTGCTGATTCATAACTCGTGAAACCTCAGGGACTAAAAGTGGCAAAACCAATCTTTGGTTGTTAGCCTGAGCTGAGTTCGTTATAAATTGGGGATTAGGGCTAGAATCATTCACTTTTCAATTCCTTTCAATTCCTTATTGTTTTTCATTCGTATTTCTTTTATTACTCCTCTGGCTGAAGTTCTTCAATAATAAACATTCAATTGTGTTTTGTTCGTTGTATTGAGTTCTGATTATCTTTGTGTTTGTATCAATTGATTCCGCATAATTGATTCAACAATTGGTATCAGAGCCAGGTTCTCGAATTATTCTGAAGATTAATCAGTTTGTAGTCAATCAAGAACAAGAATGGTGAGTACGAAGTTCGATCTGGAAAAGTTTGATGGTAAGAATGACTTTAGTCTATGGAGACTAAAGATGAGAGCCCTGTTAGTGCACAATGGAGTGGTTGATGCATTAAAGGGTGAAGATCAGTTACCAGAAGACTTGACAGACAAAGAAAAGAAGGAGATCATGGAGAAAGCACATAGTGCTATGATCTTGTGTCTGGGTGATCGAGTTTTAAGAGAAGTTTCTAAGGAAACATCTGCTGCTGGTGTGTGGAATAAACTTGAGAGTTTGTATATGACAAAGTCATTAGCAAACAGGTTATATCTTAAGAAAAGACTATACACTTTTCAGATGACAACAGGGAAATCCCTGGAAGATCATACTGATGAGTTTAACAAGATTATCCTGGATTTGGAAAATATTGAGGTGGTTCTTGATGAAGAAGATAGAGCAATCATCTTCTTGTCATCATTACCTGCCTCATATGAACATTTTGTTGACACTCTGATGTATGGAAGGGAGAGTTTGTCAATGGAGGAAGTAATGGCAGCAATGAATTCTAAAGAACTAAAGAAGAGGGGTGAAGTGAAAGAATAAAGTGCTGATGGCTTGTTGGTAAGAGGTAGACCTGAACAGAAATTTACCAAGAAGAAGGGTGAACAAAGATCAAAGTCAAGAACTAAGAAGAGATGTTTTGTTTGCAATTCTGATAAGCACTTTAAGAAAGATTGTCCAGAGTGGAAGAGAAAGAAGGGAGAGTACAGTCAGTCAAGAAGTAACAACAAGTCCCCTGATAGTTATTCTGAAGGTTATGATAGTGCTGATGTATTGATAGTTACCACAGAAGAAGAAAAGAAGAGTTGGTTCTTGGATTCTGCCTGTGCTTATCATAAGGTAGAACATGAAAGAGGTGATGTTCTAGTTGTCAGTAATTCAGAAGATAAGAAGAATTGGGTGATGGACTCCGGTTGTTCATACCATATGACTCCAGACAAGAGCTGTTTCAAAGAATTGAAGATGATCAATCAAGGAGTAGTTAATTTGGGAGATGATAGACCATGTCAAATAAGAGGTATTGGTACTGTCTCTTTTACTTTAAAGAATGGTACTAAGTTTGATTTGAGAGATGTTAGATTCATTCCTGAATTAAAAAGAAGCTTGATATCACTTGGTACTTTTGAAAGCCAAGGATATCATGTAAGCTTGAAAGATGGTAAAGCTAAGGTTGGTAAAGGGTCTATGGTAGTTCTGACTGGTACAAGAAAAAGTAATAATACTTATCTATTAGATGGTGAAGTGTCTAATGGATCAGTATTGGTAGTTGATAAGAAAGAGACTGAGGCCATGTTATGGCATAGGAGAATGGGACATATAAGTGCACAAGGGTTAGAAGAACTCAACAAACAACAGGTTTTTGGTGATTTGAAAAGATGTAAACTTGAGTTTTGTGAAGATTGTGTATTTGGGAAGTCTCATAAGGTAAAGTTTGGGACTGGAAAGCATGTAACTAAGGGGATATTAGATTATGTGCATTCGGATTTATGGGGTCCTACTAAAACACAGTCTATAGGTGGAGCACATTACTTCTTGTCAATAGTAGATGACTATTCAAGAAGGGTGTGGGTCTTTGTGTTGAAAAGCAAAGATGAAACATTCTCAAAGTTCAGAGAATGGATGAGCCTGGTAGAGAATCAAACAGGGAAAAGGATTAAGAATCTCAGGACAGACAATGGTCTTGAGTTCTGTAATCATATGTTTGATCAATATTGCAAAGATAAGGGAGTTGCAAGGCATAGATCAGTACCAGGGACACCACAGCAAAATGGCTTGGTGGAAAGAATGAATAGGACACTTTTGAACAAGTTGAGGTGCATGTTATTAAGTGCAGGTATGCCAAAGAAATTTTGGGCAGAAGCACTATGCACAGCAGCCTATCTGGTGAACAGATCATCTTCATCTGCTATTGGTATGAAAACACCAATGGAGATGTGGAGTGGTCACAAGGCTGAATATGAGAATTTGAAGGTGTTTGGGTCAGTAGCTTATGCTCATATTAGCCAAGGAAAACTGGAAGCCAGGGCAATCAAGTGTATTATACTTGGTTATCCAGAAGGTACAAAAGGTTATAGGTTGTGGAAGGTTGTAGAAGAAAGTCCTAGAATAGTGATTAGTAGAGATGTTCCAGTGTTCAAAGAGGAGGTGTACTATAAAGATGTTATTGGTAGAGATGCTGGAAAGAAATCTGTTGAAGATGTTCAGTTTGAGGTGGAGGATGTTCATGAAGAACAAGAGACAAGTATTCAAACTGAAGACTCTACTAACAATCAAAGTACTAGTGGTCCTAGCAATCAGGAGTATAGTATTGCTAGGGACAGGGAAAGAAGACAAATAAGACCTCCAATAAAGTTCAGAACAAATGATAATCTGTCTGCACTAGTGTTAAATGCAGCAGAATATGAAAGTGTGTATGAACCTCTGACTTACAATGAAGCAATGAAGTCTGATCAAAAGAATGAGTGGTTATTGGCTATGAATGAAGAAATGGAGTCATTACACAGGAATGGGACTTGGATTCTTGTTGACAAGCCCAAAGATCAGAAGACTGTTAGTTGTAAGTGGATATATAAGTTGAAAGAAGGTATTCCAGGAGTGGAGGCACGTAGATTCAAGGCAAGATTAGTAGCAAAGGGGTTTACACAAAGGGCTGGAATAGACTATAATGAAATATTTTCTCCTGTGGTGAAGCATTCATCAATAAGGGTAATATTGTCATTATGTGCAGTCTATGATTTTGAACTTGAGCAATTAGATGTAAAGACTGCATTTTTACATGGGAAGCTTGAAGAAGATATCTATATGAATCAGCCAGTTGGTTTTGAGGTGGAGGGTCAAGAGGATAAAGTTTGTCTATTGAAAAGATCTCTTTATGGACTGAAACAGTCCCCAAGGCAGTGGTACAAGAGATTTGATGATTATGTGTTATCAAATGGGTTCTCAAGGTCTGATTATGACAGTTGTGTGTACTACAAAGTCTGCAAATCAGGTAATTACTTATATCTACTTCTTTATGTAGATGATATGTTAATTGCTTGTAAGGATAGAGAAGAAATAAGTGAGGTAAAGGAAGTGTTGAAACAAGAGTTTGACATGAAAGAGTTGGGTAATGCCAGAAAGATATTAGGTATGGAAATTATAAGAGACAGGAATGCAGGGTTGATTAAGTTGTCTCAGAAGTCATACTTAGAAAAGGTGTTAAACAATTATAATATGGGTCAAAGTAAGGTTGTTTCAGTTCCTTTGGGACAGCAGTTTAAGTTGTCAAAGATGGATGGTCCAAAATCTGAGGAAGAGATAAAAAGGATGATGTCAGTTCCTTATTCAAATGCAGTTGGTAGTCTTATGTATCTGATGGTATGTACAAGGCCAGATATTGGTTATGCTGTTGGTATGGTAAGTAGGTTTCTCAGCAATCCTGGTAAAAGGCATTGGGAAGCTGTGAAATGGATAATGAGGTATTTGAATGGTACAAGGGATGTGGGCATTATATTTGGGAAATCAAAGAAGGATGAAATGGTGTTACATGGTTTTGTAGACTCAGATTTTGCCAAAGATTTGGATAAAGGAAGATCTATTACTGGATATGTGTTTAATGTAATGGGTAGTGCTGTAAGTTGGAAGTCAACTTTGCAGCATGTGGTTGCTTTGTCATCCACTGAAGCAGAATATATAGCTCTCACTGAAGCAGTCAAGGAGGCTATGTGGATGAAAGGCTTTCTAGTGGAATTGGGAATCCTGGTAGGTGATGCAGAAGTATGGTGTGATAATCAAGGTGCTCTTGAGTTATCAAAGAATGCAGTATATCATGATAGGACCAAACATATTAAGGTGAAGCTGCATTTTATCAGAGATGTTGTTAAAGCAAAGGAGGTAAAGTTGGCTTATGTGAATACCAACTCAAATTCAGCTGATATGCTTACTAAAGTTGTTCCTGGATCTAAGTTTCAATTCTGTTTAGACAGAATTAATGTTGGAGATCATTGATGGAATAAGTTGCCATAAAGGTGGAGATTGTTAGATATTATGGCAACTATTAGCAAGTTTAAAAGTTAGTTATAATCAGTTAATAAGGTCACAAGCAGCAGGGGCATTGAAGTCATTTCACTGATGGACTTTATATGCCGAGATAATAAGTTTGGGCTGCTGATTCATAACTCGTGAAACCTCAGGGACTAAAAGTGGCAAAACCAATCTTTGGTTGTTAGCCTGAGCTGAGTTCGTTATAAATTGGGGATTAGGGCTAGAATCATTCACTTTTCAATTCCTTTCAATTCCTTATTGTTTTTCATTCGTATTTCTTTTATTACTCCTCTAGCTGAAGTTCTTCAATAATAAACATTCAATTGTGTTTTGTTCGTTGTATTGAGTTCTGATTATCTTTGTGTTTGTATCAATTGATTCCGCATAATTGATTCAACAGACACACGTAGCGGACGTCTGGTTTGTTTAACCGGGGCCCGGGCGCGTCCGGAAGCTGGATGGTGGACCCCAAATCTTATTTTTGACTAAATTTAAAAAAAAAGGTTTTTTACGTTTAGGTATAAATTAAATTAAATAAAAGGAAAAGTAGGTGATGAAGTGGAACTTTGAAATGGTTTATGGTGGTAGGAAAAAATGGGTTTGGAATTATATGGCGATTTGGAATTTTGGACTTCACTTAGCATTGTAGATGCTCTTAGAAATTATCTGATAAATAATTATGCATCTCAGGCCACCAAATTCGGATTTTCAAGTATTTTTGTTAAGTTACTATTCACATTTTATTGCGCTGATTAGCTTCCGGGGTCGATTGGTCATCGTATATGACCCAATAATTCAGATATAAACAACTAGTGATCGTATACTTTTTTGATAAGGTTGTGTTCTTTTTTTAATCCTTTTATTATATTGATTCCGTCTTTGGTAAAATCTTTCACCAAACATTTTTAAAAGTGTGAGTTGGTCTGGATCCTTGTGGAAAGATTACTGAGAGGGAGCCCGGCCTGGGCCGGCCCAGTCATGCTCACTTTTTATTATTATTATTATTATTATTATTATTATTTTACCAACAATATGAACACTTGAAACAAATTAGTAAAAGGAGTTGTAGTTGTAGCATATAAAATCCTTACGAGCATGTAAAGTTCCTTCCATGGTTGGCATAGCCATTTAGGGTAGAGTACAAATTACACAACAATATATAAACAGTAAATGAAAAAGATCAACGGTTGCTTCCATTCAAATCAAAGCAAATATTATATATATATAGGGGACGGTTATTGTACAAAGTAATGAAAACGTGCGAAGTGTGCGAAGGCTCGCTTTGTACATGATAATTACGTAATGTCTTTGTATGTTCATGAAAGCATTACGTAATTATCATGCACTTTGTACATGATAATTACGTAATGCCTTCATGAACATACAAAAACATTACGTAATTATCATTACGTGATTCTCATTACGTAATTATCATGCACTTTGTACATGACAATTACGTAATGATAATTACGTATGTTTTTGTATATTTATGAAGGCATTACGTAATTATCATGTGCAAGTGAGCCTTCGCACGTTTTCATTACTTTGTATTTGAACCTGTCCCTATATATATATATATATATATATATATATATATATATATATATATATATATATATATATGGGACGGTTATTCTACAAAGTAATGAAAACGTGCGAAGTGTGCGAAGTCACGTAACATACAAAATTACGTAACATATACAAAAACACTACTAGTTCATAACTAAAATCACGTAACATATAGTGTCATTACGTAATTACGTACCATAAGACAGAATAATTCAAAACTTTACATAAAAAATTTTTCATACCCTTAAAAAACGTAACATACAAAATTACGTAACATAGACAGAATCACTACTAGTTCATACCTAAAATTACGTAACAAAATTACGTACCATAAACAGAATCACTACTAGTTCATAACTAAAAAAAAATCACATATACAAAATTACGTAACTTTTGGTAATGGACTATATGTTACGTGATTTTAGTTATGGAACTAGTAGGTATTCTGTCCATGTTACGTAATTTTGTATGTTACGTGACTTCACACACTTCGCACGTTTTCATTACTTTGTATTTGAACCTATTAAACCCGATACGTACCGAATTAAACAAGCAATTTTCTACGGGGATGCAAAAGTTTATATAAACTCGACATATCCAATTCTTTTTATATGTTTTTCTTGGTGTTAATATATACGCATGTTATATTCAGAATTTTACGTTGAAACATATATAAAATAACATGTCACAACATAAATTCAAAATTTTATAAAATTCGACATATCAAAAGTTACAAAAGGAAAACAAAATTGTGTATAAAGTAAATAATATTATTTTTTACTAGACTTTATTTTAAACAAAATTTATATCAAAATGTTAATAAATACTTATGTCGTAACGATACATTTATAATCTTATAATCTTATAAGGGCATTATATTTTAAAATTTTATACACTGTTTTGGTCAAAAATTAATAATGAAAATTAACTTTGTGTTTCAAATTAGAAATGTGAGGTAGTGTGCTAAAAATGTTTGTTACGATCAAGATTAGTTATATCTTAAAGATGTCACGTTTAGGATGTAAAAAGAATAAGTTTTGACAACTACGTTCAAGATAACAAATGAAACAATAAAAGACAGACAGTTGTATCCTCATGAAAGAACTGTCAAAGATAAAATGAAATACTCGAACAGAACTAAAATAAAGTAATGCAAAAACACTCAATATACGAGTTAACCGCAGGTAAACGGGAATCCTTACATCCACCAAACCAAAATTGCATATTTGACACCAATACTATCCAACTCGAATTCCACTAGTTCTTATTTTAAAATATTCTATGTTTATTGAAATCTTTTATTTTGGATCAAGAGACGACCCATTTTACCATGCGGTGTCATAAATGTTATTGTCCAAAATATATTTATTATGTTCCCCTCAATTCCTCAAAGGACAAGGTCACTAGAGTTAATTTGTGAGCATATGTCCCCAATCCTCCAAAATCTTTTTGTATTCGTGTAATCAACTATGCTACACAATTAAACGTAACTGCATTTTATAATTATACGTAATTCGACATAGCCTTTTAAAAAGAACATTTAATAACATGGTGTAAAGTGTTTAAAAATATTAAATCATGTTTTAGAGTGAAAAGGCTAAGCATTCACTAGTTGCACTTAAAAGATAATTCTGATAATATGATCTGCACTTAAAAGATAATTCTGATAATATGATTTTTTTTTTTGAAGATGACTTTCTTTTAATAGAAAATTGTCATACCCGCTTAGGCAGGCCCTGACCCTCTACTCCCCCAGTCTATGTTGTCTGAACTTGATGAAATTTGGAGCATTGGCTATTTTTACTTGAAGATAATTTTGATCACTCTTAGTTTTAGCGATGTGCCGATGTGTTTGTGCATCCTCTCTACTCCAGGTGGTAGAAGTGTTCAAATGATGCAACGTATATGTATTAATGCTTAATAGTAGTTTAGGAGTACGTTAAGAATATTAAAATAGGCTCCATCTATTCCCATCTCCCACTTGTCTAGATTCACCCCCCGCTGCCATAAAAGCGCCGCACTTTGGCCATAGCGCGATTCTTTGATGCCCAAAAGCTGACAAAACAGTCATAGACTTGGGATTGGTGTTGGCTGCTTTAGTTAAAGATTCCAATCTAAATTTTGTTTTAAGATGTTTTTGTTTGGACTATGCGTTACCAAATCAAGGTCATGGCCAGTCATGCCTCCCACACATTTCTGGTGGCCGTTTTTGTGGGCGTGGGGCAGAGTTTGCAAACCAATCATTTTTGGTTAATTTTTTTACCCATTGACGATTAAACACATCGCATTCGGTCCCTTTGTTTTTATTTAAATTGGTTTAGTGCAACCATTACACCTCTTACAAGAAAGAAAAAGAGTGAGTGAGAATCCTCTTGCTTAGACCCCAATCTTTCACAAAAATGGGCATCCACCCCTTAGTGCCCTAATGTTACTAAGTTTTACAAATCATTTCCAATTAATACTATTAAAAACACCTGCCACTTATATACTTGCTAGGATTAACTCCCTCACAGGTAAAAACGTTATCTTCCCTCTCTCTTTTATCTCTAACATAATCCACCCACAAGCATTCACGAGACTAGTGTCTCTCCTCCCTGTCTCATCCATGTTGGTGCCATAACCCCAAAAAAGGGTCAAAACTTGTACATGTCACACATGTAATAGACTTTAGTATATAAACGATAACTAAATGTGAAACTATTTTATTGTGATTAATCTCAACACTCTCATTCTTTTTGTCCAAATGAGAGTCTTCATAATATCAAATTATAAAATAACAAAAATAAGAATGAAAAAAATGCTAAAAACTCTTGATGTCTAAAGATGTGTGTGATTTAAAACACTAATACTTATTGATAACATTATCTCATTGTAGTACAACCTCAGAGCATATCCTACAATACTTTTGACTGTATTACAAACGGCTATAGTCTTATGTCGATTCCCATTGCAATATCGTATCGTCCTTCGGTCTCTCTTCTTTTAACTTGTCTTTAATTAACACCAAAACCATGTTGCACAATTTTGCTAAGCAAAACCATAAATATAGAAGGCAAATTTGAATGCAATACTCTGTAAACAAATAATTACACAACAAGCCCCATCTTTTATGCTGTGGTGGTAAAAGTGTTAGTGTTTTAAAGGAGATGTTGGGAGTTCAATACTCGTAAGAGACAAAGACATGTGTATTTAAAGGGGGAAGAAATTAGCCGTAAAAAAAAATAATAAGTAGACAACAAATCTAGTGACAAGGTTGTATTGTATTAACTAAAGAAACAAGATAATTATTTTGAAAAGTTGTATTAACTAAAAAAACAAGATAATTATTTTGAAATGGTGTGAAGCTCCTCTGTTAGCTTTCCTATCCAACAGGCAATAGCAAGTTACATTCAATAGCATATGTAAAAAAAGTTAAAAACATCCCACCATAAAACCTGTGACAATGGGCAGTGAGTGCGCGTGTGTGAAAGAGCGCGTGTGTTCCCATTTAATATTTTGATACAACAACAGTTACAAAACAAGTGCATCCCTCACTCACCTCCTCACTTTTAGTAGTAGTCTACACTTGGGAACTCCAAACAAACAAACACCCTCTCCCTTCCTCTTCCTCTTCCTCTTCCTCTTCCTCTACCTCTTCTTCCTTAATCCTTAAAACTAAAACTAGTGTTTCTTTCATCCTTTTAAATCTACACAACTAAACTTCTTCTGCTTACATCCCATTCCTACCTTCCTTTCATTTCTCAGGTATGTTTTTTTATCACATTCATCTTTTCTTTCTCCATATTTTATCTGTCTTAATTTCAAAAAAACCTAAACTTCACTCTTGTAACCTTCCTTCTAACCATTTGTAAGCTGGGCTCTGCACTTACATTTCCACTTTTTTATTTCTGGGCTTTTTTTTTCTGCAGTATATGTGTAGTGAATGGCTTACAAATCCTACTATTTTTTTTTCTTTTACTATTGGATTTATTGGATTTTTTCAATGTTAGAATATAGACATTAGTTTTGGGTTGCTATTTTTATGTTTACTTTGTGTATGAATTTATTATTTTGTGTCAATCAAGTGGATGCTCATTTACAGTTTTCTGTGTGCTTCAGAGAATCTGCGTGTATAAATCTTTTTTTTTGATCGACTAATTACAATTCCCCTTATTTATTCTCCTTTATCTCACCTAGTGGGGGAGGGGCTCGATCCCCTGATCTTTTCTTTGCTAAACTACCCCCACACCACTCCACCACATGGGTGGGTGGTCTGCGTGTATAAATCTAATTTAATTGCTTCACTTATTGGGAGCCTCTTCTAACCTACTGTAAAAATATACATTTTTAACAAATATATATATATATTATTATTTTATGTGTATTTCAAGATGGCATTAACTCCACCACCATCATCAAAACTTGAATGCAGCACCTTCTTTGTCTTTACAGGACTACTTTTCAGTCAAAATCAACTGTTTTCACTGTCTAACAACTCCTTTATGTCAGCATGCTAGTTTTTTTTTTTTTTAGATTTTGTGGGATTTTCTTAAGCTATATATAACTTCAAGATTTTAATAATTAATAAAATAAATAAACAAAATAGTACCCCTTTTGTCCATAACAAAAATCAACCTGTTTAATTCTTAATGTTCAGTTAATGAAAATTATTCATTAATTATTATAGAAAACTAGAATTAAACATTAAACAGTTTGAAACTGAAAAGGAAAAAAAATATCTAGCAGCTTTATAATATTAAAAAGGAAAAACTCGAATTTTAAGACACAATATTGGACTTTTGTTTTAGTACTGAGATACCATATTTGGATTCTTATGTTTGCTTTAAGATGCTGTTGTTGTTTTGTCTTTTTAATCAAAAATCTATGTGAAGCCTGTATTTCAGTATTTGTACAAATGCTGTATCAAGACTTGAAACAGTAAGGTCACCTGGTACTCAGCCAACCTGTTTTTGATTAAAAAAAAAGAACTTTTCTTGTTTCTTTTTTATCATGGTGTTGGCTGTGGATAATAATGATTTCCACTACCTTTTATCTGTGTTATTTGACAATATATTATATTTTATATATTTACTGTATGATTTTGTGTAATTAGTACATTAATGATTTTGAATTTAACATAAGCACACAAGAGTATAAATGAAGTTAAAGAAGAAAAGTATAAAGATTGTTTTGTCTAATAATATTTGTCTTTCTTTCTATTGTTACATCTTTTTTTTTTATTAACTCATTCATCCAACAACAAGAATCAGATTTGATTTTATTTTATTTCTTTGTTCACCATCCCTTGAATATATTCCATTAAAGTTATGACTGTTATTTTCATGTCTTAATTTGCTTTCAATAAAGCTTAAGTCAAGTTGTACACTTTATTTTAAGAGAGAAATCACACTTATATTTTAAGTGAATTTATTTTCCTTTAGATTGCTGTGAGTTTTATTTTTATGTCACTTTTGTGGTGTTAGTTTTATTGTTGTGAGTGGGGTTAGTTTTTATGGAGTTTGGAGTTTCTTTGAAGGAATAAAGATTGTGTTTGTGTTTGTGTTGTTTGTTTCACTCATGCTGTTGGTTTCTTTTATTTCACATATGCATTGCATTGCATGCATATATTTATAAAAACATTTATTTTCTGACCCAAGCATTCCTCTGCAAACCATTATAGGAAATTAGGAGTTGTGGGTCAACTGATTTATTCAGGTGGGCCTTTTTGGACAACTGCTTTCACTCAAGGGTAAATTAGACAATGCAAACTCCTAAGACAAGGTATGAGATCCAAAGTAACCATGTTCTAGTGACTTGTGATACATGCAATGGAATTAGTACATTGCAATAGATTTGTCTGTTTACACTCAGGTTATGGGCTTAGTCTTTATAAAATATGATGTGGTTTTGCTTTATTAAAGTTGGCTGCTTTTTAATTAGTTTGATTGAAGAGTGGTCTTTTTGGATACTGACTTAACAGTGAGGCTCTATTTCATGTTATCCACTTTTGGTTTTCATTATATGGATCACTTTAATTTGTTGACATTTTTGGAACAAGTGGCCCTTGGTTTATTCTTCATGTGCATGCAAATCTTTCTGCAGAACATTTTTGGAAAATATTGAAGTTAAAATTACTAATTTGCCCTTTGCCATTACTGCATATTGTTAATTATGTTAAGCTTCAGATAACACAAGCCCATCAGGTTTATTTAGTTCTGTAAATTATGCATTATGGGTGCAAATTTTTATAATTTATTCAGTGTAACTTTATTATAAAAATTAACATGTCAATGAATCTGATCTATAAAAAGAGCTGCAACCTTGGAGGTGCCACAGAGGACACAAAGAACTGCCAGGCAGCTCAAAACTTCAGGAACGGAGGCTGATAATTCTTCATCTCAAAATCCAATGGCGAAAACACCTAAAGCCAGAAGCCCAAAAGTTGTTGAACGACGGTCACCTCGCACTCCAATAACTGAGGTATAACACCACTAAAAGTCAAGAATGTAACTTTTTTAGGGGTATAGATTGACCAACAGGTCGATTTGGGTCGTGCTATACTCGACGGGTCAAGATAGAGGCAACAGAATAGGAGAAATGAGTCAAAGGAGCTGAAAAAAGTTTATATTCAGTGCATACAAGTATACGGCCACTTGAATCTTTTTATTTAAAATGTTTGATATATTACCGTAATGCTGTCGTTTTGAATCAGAATTAACACATTATAAGTTTTTTTTTAATGATTTTGTATTTATAAATTCTTTTGATGAAAATGTAGAGACAGTGATGGCACAACAATACACCACTTTTCATCCATATTAAAAATGACCCGTTTTCTTCCGAGATATTGCCTCGTTACCTGAATTCTCTAACTTGCCTTAATATTTTATTGTCGGACATTTTACTAGCTTTTATGTATACAATGCAGAAAAAACGTCCTGGCAGATTATCTGAACTTGAAACTCAGCTTGCGAATCTCCAAGAAGAACTAAAGAAGGCAAAGGACCAACTTAGCCAATCAGAGTCACTGAAGAAACAGGCTGATGAGGAAGCTGAAGTGGCGAAAAAGCAGCTTGCTGAAATGACAGAAAAGCTTCAAGATTCACAACAGCAGCTTGATGAGATTTCAGCTTCTGAAGAATCCCGACTTCAAGAACTTAGAAAGATTTCACAAGACCGGGACCGGGCCTGGGAATCTGAACTTGAGGCTGTCCAAAAACACCACTCTTTAGATTCTGTCGCCTTAGCTGCCACTGTGAATGAGGTACAGAAACTAAAAATGCAGCTTGAGAAGGTGGCTGAATCAGAAGCTAATCAGGCTAAATATGCAGAATCGGCTCATAATGAAATGCTGAAAGTAAGGCTAGAACTATCCGAAACACTTGCTATAGTTGAAGAACTCAAAATCCAACTGAAGGATTCACAGGATTCTGAGGCTAGAGCTTTGGAAATCTTGAGTCAAACCCGCAAACAGTTGGAAGCAGCAAAGTCAACTGAAGAGACACTGAGATCGGAGAACCTGAAAGCCGTGAAATCCTATGATTCTTTAACGGTGGAACTGGAGAAATCGAAAGCCAAAGTGGATTCATTGGAAAGGATTGTTAGCAAGCTTGAGGTGAAAAACAGTAAACCTGCAGAGGATGATAATGATGAAGATGGCCAGGAGGAGAATAGCAGTCTAAAAATGGAGGTGGAAAAACTAAAGGAAGAACTTACGAGAGCTGAAAAGAAATATCAAGAGGAGTATATTCAAAGCACGTTGCAGATACAGAGTGCTTATGAGCTTGCGGAACAAACTAGAACCGGATTAAGCCAAAAGGTTGCAATTTTAGAGACAGATTTGGAGAAATCAAGATTTGATTTGGAAGATTTGAAGGCGAAACTGGTGGAGAAAGAAGAAAAACTGCTAAGCATAACAGAAGAAAACAAGAGCTTGAATGAAAAGCTCGAGAAAACTGAATTAGCGACAGAGAAAGAAACTGAAGATGTTACTGATTTAAAGAAACTGGAAGCAGACGTGGAAGATTTGAAACGGGTCAAGTTTGAGAAAGAAACCGAACTAAAGAACATTAGAGAGGAAAATGAAAAACTGAAAATGGAGAAAAATCAGGTGAATAATGAAGCTGTTGCGGCTGCAGAAGCTGCAAGAGTTGCTGAAAAAGAAGCGCATATGAAAGTCGGTTATTTAACTGAAGAAGTGGATAAAAGCAGTAAACGAGTTGAGAGGGTAACGGAGCAACTGGATTTGGCTCAGGCGGCAAATGCAGAAATGGAAGCTGAGTTGAGGAGGCTGAAGGTACAGACAGATCAGTGGAGGAAGGCGGCAGAGGCAGCTGCTGCAATGCTTTCGGGTGCGAATAATGGCAAGTTTGTGGAGAGAACAGGGTCTCTTGATACACGCACCATTGGTGGGAAGTTGAATTCGCCTTTTTGTGAGGACATGGAAGAAGATGAATCACCCAAGAAGAAGAATGGAAACATGCTAAAGAAGTTTGGGGTTTTTATGAAGGGCAAGAGGTGATTCAAGATAAATTAACAGGTAATTTTTTTATCAGTAAGTTAAACTGTTTCGATTCATATGTGTGTGTGTGTGTTCGAAAGATTGAACCTTTTTTTATTTTTTTTTATGGATGATATGCATATTCATTTGTGATCAGGGTTGTTGGCTGGAATTGATGACTGAAGGTGGATGCTTTGGTTTGGGTTTTAGTTTTATCTTTTGGAGTTGCAGCCTTATGTATATGATGTTGAACTTTAGAGCTGAGTTTGACTTTTGAGAATGCAAGGATTTGTAATAAATATATTGTTTTCATTTTCTAGTTATATGCAACAGTTAACATGTCATTGTTTTCAGGCAACTACTTCATGTTTCTCCCTTTGTAGTCAAAATGTGTTTGTGTTTGTAATTTTAAAGGTATGTGTAGTTGACAGACTTGACAAACTAGTTTTTCTTATTTGTTTGTGTCTTCATGAGGTATTTGTATCATCAATTCATCACCAAGTAGAGATGGCTCCAAAGAATGGGACTACATATTTTAATAGAGTATTCATAGTTTGTTAAACCAGTTTTAATGGAAATTGCATGCTAAACTTATAAATGCAATTTTGTAAAACGACAAACCAAAATTAGCTTGTTTGATTGGACAAACTGGTTTTAGCAGTTCGACAAGTTGAGGTCTGTTTAAAGTTCCAAAAAGATTGAATTGTAAACCAAACCATATAGATCCAGACTGGTCAAACCAACTGACTTGCTAAATTTTAGACTATTCAATCGGTGTTAACTACGAACATGTACATTGCTAATACTTAACTCAAGGACAACTTTTAAGTTTCCGAATTAACACAAACTATTATAACCTTTGTGGTGGACTGGTGGAGTGTCATGAGAAATGATGGGTAGAGCCTAGAGATGTCAGGTTTCATCCTTCGGTGGTTTGGTAGGTTCTGGCTACCTAGCGCTATCTGTGGGTGGAAATCTAAGCCGTGTCTTCACACAGGAGCATATGAAGTGCTTTTGTAACTAATTGGTGGGTATCCCCAGGTAGTTGGGACATCGTTTTTGGCCGTTCAAAAAAAAAAAGTTAAGTTCAATGGGCTAAAAAGGGCCTTACTTGCATGTATTGAGAACAGAAGCCCAACATTGGCCCATTGAATAAGGTGTACAAACTACAAAACCACAAAAACGCCGTTCAAAAGCTACCTAGGGTTTTTAGTTGGAAGGTTAGTGCTTCAGCAATCAGCATCTTCAGGCAAACATGGGGTACGTATTGCCTTCATACATCTAATCTAACCTAATTTGTTAATTTTTTTAAATCCCTTTGTTAAATCTTATTATTGATATTTAGATCCTTGTGATGAACCTTGAGTTATGGTTGAGTGATTACATTGTTTTTCTGCCATGAAAATAAATAATGTTTCTGTGTTAACATCAAATAGTTTTTATCGTTGTATATTATCCATTTCTGTAACTAGCTGCTTTGTGTCAATCGTTCTATAAGTATAAGGCTATCCATGGTGATGTCTTGATCCTTATACCTAAACAGTATTGCTTAAGGCCTTTTAACTGTTTTTTTTTTTTTTTTTTTTTTTTTTTTTTTTTGTTTGTAAAGCTTTCATGAAGAATTTTTTTTCTGAAAATTATTTCCTTTTGGGCAATCATAGTTTTAAACCCGAGCTTGTAAATTATACTGTTTTTTGTTTAAGTTATGTCATTTTCTTCTGTTTGAGTTTATGAGTATAAGATGGTTTAAGACTTTATTTATCAATGAATTTGACACCTGACACATCAGCAATGAGATCACAGGTGGAAAAGGATGAAGCCTTTTTAATTATTTAGACAATTGTTTTTTTTACGTGCGCCTCATAGAGCTGAGGCGGTAACAAAAATTGCGCCTCAGGTGCGCCTTAGAGGTTTTTTATGTTTATTTTTGATGTTTTGGACTTTTTTTTGTCAATTTCAAGCGTCCCATGTCTTTTTAGTGTGTGTTTTTTATGAATATGAAGATGAAATTAGTTAGTATTTCATTTTTTATAAGATATATAATATTTATATTTATTTTTTAATTCCGCCTCGGGCTTACGCCTCGGTTCGCCTTGAGGCGTACGCCTCATGAGGCAAAGGGAAAACGCCTCGAGTCATGATTCCGTACTTTTAAACCTTGTTTTTAACTTGTACTAACTTTTGCACCACTTGCAGGAAGACACATGGAATGGGAGCGGGTCGTAAGTTGAAGTCCCACCGCAGAAGGCAAAGGTGGGCTGACAAATCATACAAGAAATCTCACCTTGGTAACGAATGGAAGAAGCCATTTGCTGGTTCTTCTCATGCTAAAGGCATCGTCCTTGAAAAGATGTAAACCATACGCTCCCTACTACTACCCTTCTTGATTTCCAGCTTTTAAGTAGTTTACAATTTGCTCAACATTTTTACAGCGGTATTGAGGCCAAACAGCCTAACTCTGCTATCAGAAAGTGTGCTAGAGTTCAGTTAATCAAGAATGGAAAGAAGATTGCAGCTTTTGTTCCTAATGATGGTTGCTTAAACTACATTGAAGAAAACGTATGCATTCTGTTAATTTTTTTTAAAATGACAAGTTTTAGTGGTTTATGTAAGTGAGCTCAATAGTATTTTATTCGTGGTTCTGCACAGGATGAGGTGTTGATTGCAGGATTTGGACGGAAAGGGCATGCTGTGGGAGATATCCCTGGAGTCAGGTTTAAGGTTGTGAAGGTTTCCGGTGTCTCTCTTTTGGCTCTCTTTAAGGAGAAGAAAGAGAAGCCTAGATCTTAAGTTTACTTAGCTAGTTATTTATCTACTACTTTTGATTCCGGACACCAATCTCTTCAAGACATCCAATGTAACTGTTTTCTGTTCTCAGTTCTATAATACTCGTTATTTTATATGTCAATCTAGTCATTGTCCAAGAAATTGGTTGATTCTGTTGGTATATATTTGCTTGATCGGTTGATTTGTTGATTTGTGCCTACTCGAATTAACAATGTCAAAATTAGTCCAACACTTTTAGACCCATTTTGAAATGGGTCAAAAATTGTAAATTGCCAGCAAAATTCACTATCATTGTCTGTTTACACGACCGTACTTTTGATTTAAAGCAAAATGTAACGGGTAAACTTATCAAACGCAACGTTTTGGTTTCTTAAGATTCATAAACCAGATCTTCATGCGATTGCCATTTCCTATGACTAGCTAATACACCTACTAATGCTATTCCTAAACAACCCGTCAGCGTTACAGAGAGCTACATTTTTATGACACCTCGAAACCACTTGGCTAGAAGTTCATGGAAACTAAATATTTAGTGACTAAACCGTAAAGAGCCTTGTATTGAAGAGGCTTTTATGGCAAAACTGAAAGATAAAGAAGAAAAACATAAAGGTACCTAATGCTCAAGGACTAGTTATGTAACTTATAGGCTACAAAACAACGGTCTATTTTTCCTTAGAAGGAGCACCTTCCATTCTGTTAGCAAAAGAATCGGGTAATTTTGTTCTTAATAATCTGGGGGAGAAGGACAGGGGTCCCAATTCTCCGACCTTTGGAATGTAAGAATATTATGGGATAGGTCGGAGAAGAAGCGTTATAAACATTAAACAACGACCATCTATTTATCTGAAAGCGGTGATCTCATAATCAATCGCTGTTCATCGTCTTCTGCACAATCATCAACAGTCGTGTCCATTCCATTCTCAGGTAAATGTTCATGCTAGAATAATGATATGCATGTGCCTTTCTCTATTTTAAAATGAATGTCATACATTATAATACATGCTTTTATATTATGATATTAAAACATGTCATAAAAGTTGTATAGCAATGAATAAGATGACACCACTTGTGAACATTTGCTTATAATAACAACGAACAGTCGAACACCATGCCTTACAAATACGTTTATCCCCTAAAGCAATGCCGTTCATCACCTGTCATTAACCTACATGGTGTATGTAAACAGTGGACAGCAGGACAGGTGTGGTGAGCCAGCAGAAGAAGTTGATACTCTGCTAGAATAGTGGAAATAGCATACAACAATAAACAGACCGAATTAAAGTCAACGACAAAATGCGTAGAAGTTTTACATGGGACAGAGCCTTTTTCACCAGTGATGGTAAGCTATAGTTTATACAATGTGTTTTTGATGTTTATGATGTTACTTCTTTGTTTTTATGCAGGTTTTCTTGCTGCTGAGGAGTTGTTAAGCATGATCGAAGGAGGCGGGGATGATGACACGCACGAGTTAAAGAAACTTGACGAGCTCGAAAGTCTTGAAGCTAAATTGTTTCAAGAAATTGAAGCTTCAATTCAAAAAGCCACTGGACCATCAGGGAAAAGGAACTCTCAAGAAAAAAAGATTGCCGGAGCGGGTGGTCCCCATAAGGTTGCCCCGATCAAGACACTGCCGACAAGATTGTCTCTGTCGTCTGTTGGTTCCAGGGGTTGTCCTGGGAACAATGTTAAAACCCCAGTGAGAGGAAGCATGAGTTCGAAAAATGGTAAAGCAAATGCTGATTCACCGTCGAAAACACCACCTGTGGTCACAACTAAGAATAAAGTGGCGTCGGTTAATACTCGTGTATCAAGGACATCGCCTGCTAGTCCTGTTAGTACATGGTCACCAGGTTCATCACCTTTGACATTTGCTGTCAATCAGCGGTTAAAAAGGAGTGGTAGTGTTCCTAATAAATCGTCGATGAATAATGAGAAACCATCAGCAACCAATGAAAGAGGAAGCGATGACCGAAAAGCTAGCAAATCTGCAGTTAGTTTGATGCCAAAAACACAATCAAGTCCAACAATTCAACGGCCGTCTGAATCATCATCTTGTGCAGTCTATCAAAGGTCAAGATCACAAGGTAGTAAAGGTTCTCCTGTTCATCACATATCCAAATCCACTTTGAAAAACTATCACATTGGCCAAAGTTCAGACCTGAACCGAAAACAGCCAGCAAAAACAGCTGCAACTGCTAATACAGGATTGAAACCCAATACACCGAAAACCAAGAAACACTCAAGTCCTAAAGTTAGAGCATCTTCGGAAAAGATTTTTATAATTTCTCCTGAAATCCTGGACTTAAAAGGTAAGATAAACGCCTTGAAGATGAAAATCGACATGCACAAGGACAGATGCAACAAAATGGCTCGTGCTGAAAGTGACGCAGGTTACTTGAAGACTTCATTTGCAATCAAAGAATGCAGCCTGTGAAACTTAAGAATACAACATTGTTCATGTGTAGCGTCAAAGTTTGTTTCGATAGCATGCTTTTCTTCGGTTTCAACAACAATGAATGATCTAATTCGCGCGTATCATATATTAAGTTACCTAAATTAATAGTTTGAATTGGCATGAAAATATAAGAATCCGTTGGAAATGAGTGGTTGGCCAAAACTGATCTATCAAGATAACCTTGAGTTTGAACAAAGTTTTACAATGATGTGATTGTAACTTTAATTTTACATTTAATCATAATCTAAATAAGCATACATGCCTTACGCTAACATACCTATACTAAGTTCAACATTATTTTCGACACTCCAACGATTCAAAATGAGTCGAATGACTTGTAGTGTGGAACGCAAGATTATGTGAACGCAAAAACGTGTTGTATTGGTTGAGAACATGAAATCTTTACAAGATGTTTTTGAGGTAATTCGGAGGTGTGTTTAAGTGCGTAGCAGTAAAGTGTCCGCATCAAAACCATTGATATCCACATGCAACACCAACATCACACAACCGTACACACGATACACAGAACATTAACAACCACCTATCTCCATCCAAAAAGTAGAAGAAAAAGAAAACATAATTTACCCAAAACCATGTCTATTTTCCTAAAACCAAAATGAACAAAAGTTCAACACCAAGCAGTACCAGATTCAGCAGTACTTACTGGTGCACATGAAAACATTTATAAGTAAGAAAACATGAGTTGGCAACAAACAATTAAAAGTCAAAAGTCATATATGTTTACCAACTTCACTACCTATTTTTCAGACTGCAGTTTCTTCGCAGATTTCACGTCGTTCTGCAACCTGTATCTGTTTTCTGGAGTTTTGGAAAGAAGTTAAGGCGGTAACTAACAAGAGCCGGTCCAAAAATGCTATATTTTCCACTGCTGCTAAATGCAGCTTCTGCATCACACTTTCTCTCAAACACCAGTTTCACACACCTTTTCTTTTTAAACACTCGAGTCTCTGTTTCTTGTAGAGCTCCATAACGGCTATATATCTCATGCAGTTTCTTTACGGATGGCACAGTATCCAAATTTGTAAACTTGAAGGTCAATGCAGTTGCAGAGTTCTCTTTGTTTGATTTTGGGCTAGTTTCAGATTCGGTTACAGTGGTCATATCGGTCAAGTAAGAATCTTTATTAGCAGTAAATACATCTGGCTCAGTAGTTTCTGGTTGGTTTGAAATTTTCTCATCATTCTTGTCTTTTCTCAACCGATGGTTCTTATATTCAAAGGAGAATTTGACCAGTGAGTCAAGATTATGCTGACCTTCCATCGGGTTTCTGGCAGCCAGGTATATCTGTGAAAGAAATTCAACAGCAGTTTGAGTTTGACTTCCGTTGACAGATCCGTTAGATTCAATAGCTTTCCTTTTTCTGCCTCTTTTTATAGGTTTATATTCCACATCAGACACACTTGCGTTACTGGTTGACATCAAATCAATCGTAGTTTGACTTTGACTTCCCTCGACAGAACCATTAGATTCAATAGCTTTCCTTTTTCTGCCTCGTTTTTTAGGTAGATATTCCACATCAGACACATTTTCGTTACTGGTTGACATCAAATCAACCGCAGTTTGACCTTGACTTCCCTTGACAGGTCCGTTAGATTCAATAGCTTTCCTTTTTCTGCCTCTTGTTTTAGGTTTATATTCCATATCAGACACACTTTCGTTGCTGGTAGACATCAAATCTGACAAGCTTCTCACTTTCTTACTTGGGCTCAAACCGCCATTAAACTGTTTAAACTTACGTGGTCTGCCACGAGCCTTTGGTTTTCCTTTCGAATGAAGCGCAGAATTAGTAACATGTAAAACTTGGTTTACTTGAAGCTGGTGATATCCTTTCCACCGATTAAATGCTGATAACTGACCTCGAACTGTTGAAACACCTAACCTATCCATTCCCAATGGGTCTTTAGCTAAATCTTGCAAAAAGTCAACGGCCTTAGCGGGATTAAAAGTATTTAAAGTTGAAAATCTATCCCCACCATCTATTCTACTAGATTCTTTCTTAATCCCCGAGTTAACAACAATCTGGGATTCAACTTCATCGTATACCTCTTCCGATAAACACAAACACGTTAACCCAAACTCAACACGTCTAGCAGCCTCACACAAAGCATGATTCACACCACGAACGAAAACTTCATCACTACTTTGACTTTCCATTTTACAAAAGTTTACACGAAAATGTTTAATATTATGCAACTCATTAAACGCAAACGTCTGGTCCCCAAAATACGCTACAAGAAACCCATCTTTCTTTAAATGTTTCATCGCTTCATCCGTTGCAGACGACGGATCGATTATCCGACCAGGCCACCATGGATAGTTCTTAACCTTCCCCCATACCAAATCATTAAACTCATATTCACCTTCTTTTTCAACACAACTCGCCTTTTTTACACTCGATTCAACCACATTACAACCAGATTGTTTCATACACCATTTGTTTAAATCAACAACAAGATTAATCGCAGGCGCATTACCTACTTCAGAAACATATCTTTCTACTCTACATTTCACTACATTTGCCCCAAATTTCCCATCATCTACAAACCTTGATCCTGCAACATCATCCTTATGATCAAAAGACGGTTCCATCAAGAAACCCTTTACATACACAATCAACACAAAAATCTTCGATACCCAACAGACAATTCCTAAAATTTCATGCAATAACAAGAGAACAAAAAATCAAGAAACAAAACACGCATGACAAAGGTAATATATAAAAAAAAGAGAGAACAAATGGATCGGAGGTACCTTAAGGTCGTAAAATCTTTGGTGGGGTGAAGCGGTGGTGAGAAATTTTGCGTTTGATATCGAGGTGACTGGTTTTCTTTTATTAATGTTTTTTACGAGTTAGACTATAGGGAGTGGAGGGGCGGGAAAGAGGGGGGTGAAGCGCCATGTGGCACTTGTGAGACCCATGTGAGGGGGAAAAAAATTGTGGGGAGTGGTAGGGGGGGAAAGGGGGGTGAAAGGAATAATATTATATTGTTTTAAAGTTAAATAAAAAAAAAGAAAAAAAAACACCCAACCAAAACCGGCCACGTCACCCACCATCTCCCCCCACCGCCCGGCTTTCCCCCACCGCCCCCCCCTCCCCGCCCTCCTCTTCCCGCCCCTAGGGACGGTGTTCCCGCCCGGCTTTGGATTGCCGCCCCCCATTCCCCGCCCCACTCCCTTGAGTCTTATGGGAGGACACAAGGAACAACTGGATTACATACGTGTCTGTATCAGGGGATATGGTGAAATCTTTGTCATAGTAAATATTTTTCCAAAGTTATTATTATTTTTTTAAACGTTTAACTTTCTTAACAGTGTGGTAGAGATCATCACACCCGCTTCATGGCAAGCTCTAACCACTCACGCGTCCAGACTATGTTGTCTGAACCGGGTCCACGCTGGTACGGTGGGGACTACGACGTTCGCACGGAAACCGTACTGCCTCCACACGAGTTTCCTCGCTGAAGTAACAGCCGGATGAAAACCAGGTCAGCTCAGATTCGAACTTGCATCAACTAGTGGACCACAATCTTTTTACATCTAAGATTGTGTATTTGTGTGTGGTGGGGTGTGGAAAAGCCATGTTGACCAGGCAAGCTGCAAAACACCGTCGCGACTAGGGCGCGAGGAAGGCACTAGGGTGGAGGCGTGCAGAACCGGATCAACCGTTTTGGAGGTCAAAGCGAAATAAAAATTCAGGGCCTCTAATTTGAATTTATATTTTTAGTTTTTACTTGGGGCAAAAATTAATAGGAATAAACTTATAAAGAACTAAATAGCGCTTAATAAATTTATAAATTATTAGCATGTTTGGCTCTCCAACTCCTTATCTCCTTATCTCCTTCTTCTACCTCCTTATCTCCTTAATCAAAAAGTCACAAATTCTTACTTATAACTTATCTCCTTTTCAACCCACAAAAACCTCCTTTTCAACCCATTACCCAAACAAACTTATCTCCTTATCTCCTTTTTGATTAAGGAGATAAGTCATAAGGAGGTGAAATAAGGAAAGCCAAACATGGCCTATGTATTTCCCGACTTACCCACTGCCAAACCCACATTCCGCCAACGTCGTTGCACCACCACCTCCGCATCTGCTCATGAACAGTTTATGAACATAAACAAACACAAAAAAATATTTAAAAAACTTAAATAAACATAACTGAACAAACATAAACGAACACAAATGAATATTCGAACAAACATAAACACACATAATTTAACATCAATGAACACAAATGGGCAAGTCCAATACATTATTATATATATCAAAACAAAACATGGGTTTGCGCCAGTTTACTTCTTAAACTTTAGCTTTTGGCCACAGATGTCTTCTAAATAACACACTCACACACATTCTCACCACCTGCCTCTTTCACTCACCTATTCATTATTCCGGTCTCTCTCTTAATTAATTAATCAATCATTCATTCCCTTTTTCTTCTTCTAGACCTTACTCAACTTCTTTACATTTGACTTCTTTATACTATTGTCTTCTTCATTTGGTGATTCAGCCACCTCGCCATCATTGTAACACCATCTCCACCGCTACATACCATGTAGTACCGACAGCGACTGTTTTCCTGTCGAATCACCTTTGTGGGTTTCTTCTGCTACGCCACCGTCTCCGTCGTTCTGCTCTGCCTTCTTCCATTGTGTGGTATTCAAGGAATCTGAACGAATCCTTTGTTTTCAGGATAGTAAATCAACGTTTCAAAAGCTGTGCGGAGCGCGGCGGCTTACTACTAGTTACAATTAATCCAAAAATATATCTGAATTAAGGTTCATACATACTAACAATAAGTAGTTTATATATACATAGTAAATAAGTTATCATTTACGATAAGTTCAATTAGAAAACCCAATTACTAATTAGTTATGTTTATATAAGTAGCTTGAAAAAACCCCATTTTATATTTATATTTTATAAATACGAGTACTACTTATGTGTTAATAAAAATTTAAACGAACAACCATAAACAAATAAACATAAATAAACAAACGTAAATGAATGAACACAACGTTTGTTCATTTAGTAAACAAACAAAAAAATTTGTTCATGTTCGTTCATCTATATATTATAATATTCCAAAGGGATATATCCTACATGGCACTCAATGAGGCCATTCTCCCCCTTAAGATGCCATGTAGGATCCATGTGGCATCATGTGTTGAGAGATAATTAGGTAATAAAAAAACAAAAGAGATTGAGTTATTTTAAAAAAAAATGAATTAAAAACAAATTTAGATTTCTCTCTCTCATGTTTCCTCCCATAATTTTTAAACGTTAATATCTTTTATATATGAGATTTTTTAAAGAAAAAAATTACACCAAATTAACGAGCGTTTTATTATCTTTCCAACGAGTACCATAGTGCTATATAAAAAACGAAGAAAAAAACGACTATTATACGAGATTTTTTAAAGAAAAAAATTACACCAAATTAACGAACGTTTTATTATCTTTCCAACGCGTACCATAGTGCTATATAAAAAACGGAGAAAAAAATGACTATTTTTTGTAACCCGACAGGTATTGTGTCGGGTTTTGGATTAGGTGATACCCGACCCGATTACCCGAAACCACATACCCAAATACCCGAACTATATACCCGATCATATACCTATGAATTTTTTAACGCATCACATAACCCTTAAACTAATGCGTTCGATATTTCAATAATTAACTTTTTTTTCTTATTTCATGTTAGTTCTTTTTATAATGATCGATTATAAACTTCCGAATTCATTTGACATTATATAATATTTTGTAATGGCACTAGATTTATACCCTGGTGCAGAGATTCGTTTTTTTTTTATATTTGATTTGAATATGATAACTTATGGCAGAGATTTGTTCAAAATAAATAATAATAATAATCGTTTTTTTATATTTGAATATGATAACTTATGGCAGAGATTTGTTCAAAATAAACAATAATAATAATAATATATTTTATTATGTCATATTAGATATTTCAACCCGGGACGTTCCCGGGTTAAAAGCTAGTTTAATAAATAAACGAACATAAACAAACTCACCGCAAAATCAATTCACGAAGAGTTCAAGAAGGTTCCACCCTGATTGGGTATATAAAACTCCGAAGACTTCAACTTTCCCAAAACCAAAGGCTATGGACGGAGATTCGTGCGTTGAAAAAAGTCAAGGTGGAGAAGAAACTGTCCGGAATGAAAAATCTGCAACAAGTAATCGTCCCCCTTCTTTGTGAGTATTAACTACTCTACTTACTTCTCTCTCGATTTCTTTTCATAGGTCGATTTCGTTATGATTCTGTTTTTTTTTTTTTTAGGATTTGCTTCTTCTAAATCAATCCTCTTTGTTTCTTTTGATGATTCTGTTTGTTATATACTGATATTTACCCATATCTCGTATTTACTATGATTCTCAGAAACCCTGATTTAGGGGTTTCCTTACCACTTACTGTACCCTAAATCTAGTTTTTTTTTTTTTTTTTTTTTTTTTTTTTGTAATTTTAATCTTTCTTTTATATAACATTTCTCTGTTTGTTCGATGATCATCTTTTATAGCATATGTTATTTTACAGCATTCAGATTTTACCATCTTGCGTTGTTTGATTTCTATTCCAGGGCTGATAACCGGTCGAAACCAGGGTACGTCAAATTAGGTTTTGCACTACTTGTGATCTACAATCTGTTGGTCCAGGTTCTTCGATGGAAGTACAAAGGAAGAACACAAACCTGTTTTGAAACTCAGAAAGTCCTTATCAACACGTCTATAACCGCGTTTTTAATCGCGGGGCTAACGCTAACGCTTTCGCTTCAGTATTACATGACAAGTCCCACCAGGAAACCCCTGTCTCCTTTGCTCTACAGGATTATAAAGACTGTGTTTTCCGTCTCGGCTGCTGTTGCTCATCTCTCGCTTGTGGTAATATTAATCATAGACTAAGTTGGATTGGGCGCTATGATATGCTGTTTCTGTTGCTTGTGGTTTTCTTACTCATGTGATGGTGTGTGTTATCTTATATATAATTCCGAATGTAGTAAAATCAATGTTTAAGCTAAATAAACTTTCTATATATTTTGGGCTTTGATTACCAAATTTTACATTAGAAAGTGGTAATGTGGTAAGGTGTTTGATGAAATGCGTGAACCGTGTATTGTTTCATGTAATGCTATGCTTTTGACGGGTTTTGCGAATATGGAGATTTGGATTT
The DNA here is from genome assembly GCA_032199755.1 of Ambrosia artemisiifolia. NCBI lineage: Eukaryota > Viridiplantae > Streptophyta > Magnoliopsida > Asterales > Asteraceae > Ambrosia > Ambrosia artemisiifolia. Next base: position 7,205,632 of record CM063517.1, read on the forward strand.
AGCTGTTTTGTTCTTTGAGTCGATGCAAATAAAGGGCGTTTATTTGTGGACCAGTGTTGTTAAAATGTATGTCAATAAAGATAAAGAGTATTACCATAAGGGCATGGGGCCATTTGAACTTTCCAGCGGATGGTAATGCAAAGGCGTTTGGGTGATCGTGTTGTAAAACCAGATCATCAAGAATGAGGATCAAATAAGTGCTTTCATGGAGACGGCCCTGATAAGCTTGTATGGGAAAACAGATGGGTTGGAATATGCGATGAAAGTTTATTCAAAGATAGTGGATAAGGAAGTATGGAAATGGAATGCAATAATCTGTATGCTTGCCTCAAATAGAAAGGAGCAGGCTTTAGACATGTTTGATAAGATGAAAGTTGGAGGTTGGCTTCCAAACATGCAGAGCTTGTGAAATCGGGCTTACAGCTTTTTAACTCTATGTTGCCTCGGTTAAGCAGTGTTCCACAAATGGAGCATTACGCGGGTGTGAGATCTATTGGGTAGCGCAGGGTTTTTTTTGGCGGAAACAGAAGAGTTGATGAGCAGGATGCCATTTGAGCCTGATGCCTTTGTTTTGAGGACTCCTTTGGGTGCTTGTGAGCTCCATAGCAAGAGAAGATCTTCCATTTAAAGTGTTTCAGGTCACAAATAATTATGAAAAGGGTTTAACTTTATATGATTAAGAATTACAATCTACAAAGCCTATTTTTCACAACCATTAGACCATCCGGTGAACAAACATAACCCACCCCCGTCCCACCCATTTCCCCCCGTCCCCAAGCTGCACACCCCCCCGGTTGCCCCGTCCCCTACCACCCCCGTCCCCCCCGTCTCCCCAGGGACGTACCGGACGCACCAATCACATTTTTCCTTTTTTTTTTTTTTTTTTTTTGTTTAAATGTTGGGTAATAGACCAATAGGAGATTTTCTTGAGAAATGGGTTTTTCATGTCTGCGCACCCCGCCCATGTCTCAAGAATGGTGAGACACCACTTTGGTGATGTGGCAGCCTACGTGGCACTGAGACATGGGTTTTTTGGTGTCTGCTCACCCTATAGCCTTACCATGACCGAAAGCTACAAATATAAAGGCATAGCTTAAAGTCAGTAGGTCCACATTCGAAACCAGTCATCATAGCTTGAAGTCAGTAAGCTACATGATAAAAACGAATTTCTATATTCATGACTCATTAGTCATTACAACCTAAATATATTTCATCGTATAATTATCTTGAGTATATAACACACTACTGTGAGTAATCTATAAACCGATTTATACAAATTTGTACAAGAAACACCCAAAAGAATACACCATATCACAACTTGGGTGATGCCTGACCAAATTTTATGTAGTTTACATACAAATACCAATTAGTTGTATATCAAATCGCGTATTCATCATCTTCACCTCCTTCTCCTTCGAGTCTCCACTCGCTTCCATAATAAGAATTCGGCAAACCGAGCCAAAATTTAAAAGCTTCAGCAGCTCTTTTCCTCTCAACCCTCCTATCTTGCCTCGCTCTCGAAGCATGCTTACTCGTAAACATTCTTGAATGCATCTCTACATAGATTCTCGTATACTTGGTCTTGTTTGGTGCTATCCCTAACTCTTCCATGAAAGCCACTATTTCTAACGCTTTCTTAAAGAAAGCAGCCCTCACACATATATCTGCTAAAGTATCCAACAACCCTTCATCAGGCTTCAAGATTGGAACCTTAGAAGCAGGTTTAGAAACCTTAACTTCATCGGTGATGATTAAACCACAACGTTCCTTAATTTCGTTCCAAAGTAATAACGCTTCACCAGGCTTTTTTGCTAATGCTATACAATATGCAAGACTACCATATGTAGCTACATCTGGATACACCCCTTTCTTTCTCATTTTCTCAACTAGATCTTTTGCAGGATCAAGCATACCCGCTCGGCTATAAGCTTCAATTAACATGTTCCAAGCAACTAAATCGACTTTCACTCGTGGGTCTTTCTCCATTTCACTAAATACATCATGGGCTAGCTTTGGTTGGCCGGATACTGAAAACGCTTTCATGAGAGTGGTGTAACTTATCTTTGTGGGAGCAATGCCTCTAGCTCGCATTTCATTGAAGAACGCAAGTGCTCCTGCGCAATCATCGATTAATATACATCCATCGATTAGCGTATTGTATGATACAGCATCAGGCTCTATCCCTGCATTGATCATTTCTTTAATCGTCTCCCTTGCGTTATCTAACTGAAGCTGTTGGCAATAACCTTTTAGCAGAATATTGTACGTTATTCTATTCGCTTGGATTCCAGATCTCGTCATTTCAGTCAAAACCTGTCTAGCCCTTTCCATTGACCCGACATTGACCAGCGCAGAAACAACAGTCGTATATGAAACATGATCCGGATGACTAGAACTATCTTCTTGGTTTCTCATTGCTTCAAGCATCCTAACAGTATCTTTAATCCGGCCTGCTTTCATATAACCCTTCATTAAAGTTGTGTACATCCTAGTATTCGGTACAAACACCTTTTGCAACAACGGCGGTTCATAATCACTTCCATAATTCATATTCGGAAGCAACTTTTCAAACACTTCACTCTCATTTTCATTCCCATTCGCGAACTCATCCTGCAAATTCGCCTCCCTTAAAATCCTACAAAGATCCCGCCTCCCATCCCTCATCGCTTGAACAACTTTTTCCGCGGTCTCCAAATCCCCAAACCCAATATACGACGCCACCAACGACTGCAACGTCGTCATACACAAATCAATCCCCTTCTCAAGAACCCGCTCCAGCACAAAGACAAGCAAGTCCTTCCTCTCAACCCTAGCACAAAGCTTAATCATAACATTATAAGTCAAAATATCGGGCTCACATTCATTCCCAGGCATTTCATCAAACAATTGGAGAAACTTCTCAGTCCAACTCAAATTGGCACACGCATTCAACACCGCGTTATAAGCCGCAGTATCCGGCCTAGAATCGGCCACCATATTCGGCTCTGAAAACCGCCTAATGGTCCTAGAGACCTGACTAAACAACTTAACAGCCTCTTTAGGCCCATCATCACCTGAACTAGCTAAACGACTAACAACAGCACTCCAGGCCTTGACATGGGGTAAGTAACCAGACCTAAGCATGGACTTGAGAATGGAATTAGCGTAAAGGGTGTCGCCGGACTTGGCGGCGGCGACGGCGAGGAGGCCGAGGGAGTTAGAGTCGAGGCGGTGGAGCTGGCGTTCGTGACGGAGACGACGGATGATGGATTGAGCTTTGGTTAAGGAAGAGGGAGTGTTTTGGTAGGATAATTGGGAGATTAATCTGCTTAGGCAAGTGGGGTTGGGTAAGTGAGAGGATTGGTTGTAGGCGATCCATGCTTCTTCGGTTTTTCGTTGACGGAGAAGGGTTAGGAGAGTGTCGTCGGAGTTTCGACGTGGGTTTGTAATGTTATTGGTGGTGGTGGTGGTGATAGAGGTGGAGGAGTTGGTTGCAGTGGTGGTGAAGATTTTGGCGGGAGAAGGAGAGGGGGAGAGGTAATGGAGGTTGGTGTTTAGGTGGTGGTGACGGTGGGATCGGGGAAAGGTGGCGGAGGATGGTGGTGGTGACGGTGGTGGTGGGGGTATAACGGTCATTACGCCGGAGATGTTTTTTTTTTGTAAAGTTGTGGTGGGAACTGGAAGGGGATAAGGTACGGAGAGGAGGGCGGGGGTGTATTTGAGTGAAGGAAGGAGAGTACAAGATATTGTGCAGGATGTACCACGTCGACTACGAGTATTGGCCGCTTGTTTTATTTGTGGATGATAAAAGATAAAAAAACAGTCGACGTATCTAAAGTTTCGTATCTTCTTACTTTAGCCACCAAACCCTTCAAATATTACATTTTCATCACCAAAAGGTATCAAATCAATTAGGGTGTAAATTGTGTCGGGTTGATGGGTTGGCGAGTTAGCGGGTTAAATTGTGGAACATGAACCCAACCCATATTGTTCATGTCAAAATTTCAACACCTAACCCGCACAACGCACGCACATAAATCCGGATCAACCTAAGCATGACCCGTTCTTTATTCAGGTTAGTCTATCCGAACTCAATCCGTTTTATGAACGGATCTTGTTAGTCGACCCAACCCTGTTTTTTTTATCGTGTCAGGTTTGAGTCTGTCAAAAACTACCGCCAAAAAATTCTATATATCCATTTACACTACTAGAAAAATGGCATTTTGCTACAAAATTTTCTTACGGAAAAAAATGCGTCACAAATTTTAACAAAGTTGCTACTCATTTGTGACGAAAAAAAATCTACAATTTTTTTAGCAAATTTGTGACACAATATATCTACAAATTTATAGGAAATTGCGTAGGAAATGCGTAACAAATTTCTTACACCATGTTTTCGTCACAAATGCGTTGAAAATTGTGTTACAAATGTGTAGTAATTGGTTTGCGACAAGGGTTTTTCTAACATTAAGGTTTTGTTGAAATTGCGTCACAAATCTTGCATTTTCTTGATTTGTGACGCATTTTCAACAAAACCTTACACATTTGTAACACAATTTTCAACGCATTTGTGACAAAAACATGGTGTAAGAAATTTGTAACGCATTTCCTACGCAATTTCCTAGGAATTTGTAGATACATTGTGTCACAAATTTGCTAAAAAAATTATAGATTTTTTTTCGTCACAAATGAGTAGCAAATTTGTTAAGATTTGTGACGCATTTTTTTTCCGTAAGAAAATTTTGTAGCAAAATGTCACTTTTCTAGTAGTGTTATGTAATTCCATGTTTTTTCACTCCCGACCTTTCATACAATATGTTAAAGTGTTTTGTACAATTCATTCGGATTTAAGTTCCATAAAATTAGTTATGTATCAAACATGTTCAATTTATGATTACCATCACGTCCATTGTGACTTAGAACAATATTTGGCTTGATTTGTAATTTGTAATTTGTAATTTAATAAAAAATATGTAGTTATTAAATTAGTATTTAAAACAATTATTTGCAGATAAACAAAAACAAATAAATATAAGTAACGATTGCTAAGAAAAGATTATTCCCTTAATTTCTTCAAAAAATAAAATAAAAGAATTAAACAGTTTGAAATTACAAACATAGGTATAGTTTAGTGGCTTAAATGAAAATAGTGACTCCTAAATATCCAAAGAGAAATATCTAGGTGAATTGGGTATTTCACTATATGACAAAAGAAAAACATAAAACACAATGGATAAGATGCAACATATTTACTAACTAAACAGATCCACAAATTTCATGTGGAATTTATTTGGATACTACCAATTTAACTTGATTCACATTCAATAATTGTGAATTAAGGAACCACACACTAAAACTGAGTGAAAGCATGAACACAAAATACTTTTTTTTAACGACAATTCCTAGATTTTTTAGAATGTTTGAACTCCAACATTTTAGTTGTAAAGCAAACCACTTAACCATCATAACGTCCCCTTAAGGATTTCTACGCATAATACTAGTCATTCGTTTTATGCGTTCATAAAAGCGTTAACATTCATACAATCAACATTGATGATGTATAGTATGTAAACAAAACTCTTTTTAAGTAATTAACAGACCGAAATTCTAACATTTTAAGACCATAGGTAATGGTTGATACCTCTTAAGGGACATTTTCCGCCACATCATTATCATAAGGCCTCTCAAAAAAATATATAATGGTTAAAGCCACTTAATGCCCTTTTTAGTTATTACTTTCCATATTTTTTATCCTATTTGGGCGTTATACTAGAAATGTCCCTCTATCTTCATGCCCATGTAATGCCTAAGGGGACGGTGTTAGGGGCATTATCATGCTTATTCATGTCTATATAATGTCTATTATGCATGGTCTAAGGTATCATCAACTTTATACATGTAACATGTGTTACTGTGCACCTTTTAACATTTTTATGTAATGCATGTGCATGTGTGGTAAAAAACTGGTTCAGACCAGTTGAACCGCAACCTGCCCAAAAACCATCTATTCGCCTAACCCTGTCATGAATCGGTTTGAAAATACATAAACCAGATCGACAGGCTTAGACAGCGAAGGAAAAAAGTCTATTTTCAAAACCATATTCTATCAAGAACCTTAATACATACAAAACGATAATCCAAAGAAAACAATTAGCAATACACTAACGAGCTGAGGGGAGTGCGATAGACTCGTGAAACGACACATAAGGGTCAACACCTACACCCATATTTAACGAAGAATTAAACGAGTTTCGTGATATCTCTTCCGAGCTACCTCCTCCTCTTTCAATCAAGATCGCATCTTGTATTTCCTTTATAATTTCAGACATTGAAGGCCTTGTGTTTGCATGAGGTTGCACACACATTAATGCTTTCTCTGCTACTTTCCACATTGACTGAATATCATATTCGTCGCCTAAAGACGGATCAATGATCCCTTGGATGTCCCCGCTCTCTATATGCACTTTCGCCTGCAAAAAAAAAACATAACGATTAAAAGTTGATGGGCTTTTCAGACTTGAAGAGAACATGTGTGGCCCGACTAGACTTACCCATTGAACGATGTTGCGACAGTTTATACCAAAACTTTCATTTGAAATAGCTTCTTTACCGGATATCAGTTCAAGAAGAATGACCCCAAAACTATAAATATCGCTTTTTTCTGTCAAATGATTTGAGATATAGTATCTGCAGATCACCAGTAACACGAAGCATGAGAAGATTAACTTCATATTAGTTGTTAAATTGAGTGGGGAAACGGCAAAAAATGACTTACTCGGGATCAAGATAGCCGACAGTGCCTCGAACTATGCTCGAGACGTGTGAAATCCCATCAATTGCAAGTTTTGATAGGCCAAAATCTGAAACTTTGGCTTTCATGTTGTTATCAAGGAGAATGTTGCTTGTTTTCAAGTCTCTATGAATAATAGAAGGGACACAACCGGTATGAAGGTACTCGATTCCTAAAACAAACCAAAATATATTGCAATATTTATTATTAGACACGAAGCCTAACACTAGAATTTTGTAAGAAAATTGTCACGCATACCTTTGGCAGCCTCTTCAGCAATCTCGAGCCGTTTGATCCATTTGAGTCTATGTTCTTTTGCTAAAGGTCCTATTTTGAATACAACCCTTTGTTGGTTAAAAGATATGAAACAATAATTCAATTAAACAACAAAAAATAAACGTTACCGTAAAGATGTTCTTTGAGAGTTCCATTGTGCATGAACTCGTAAACAAGTATATCCTTCCCTTCATCTTGACAAAATCCGTAAAACTTTACCAAGTTTCTATGATGTATTCTTGACAGAAGACTCACCTTCATTAAATCATTCCTATGAATACCTATGTTCCGAAAAATTTGAATAAAATTTGTTAATAAAAATTTACCTCATTGGCAAATTCCTTTTTTCCCTGTTGGATATTGCTATTTCCCAAAATTTTGACTGCGATTTCCTTTCCGTCATTTAATTTACCGTAGTATACAGTGCCAAAGCCTCCAGAACCAACTTTTTTCTGGAAATTCTGTGTGGCAGATCTAAGTTCAGATAGCGTAAAACATTGGGCGCCTTCTGAAGGTGCATTACTCATAGAAGAAACATGGAAGCTGACTTCAGGCTCTATGAAAAAATAATTAAAAAAAAATTACTAACGAGTGATTGAATATAGAACCTGCATACTTGGCTTGTTTTTTATATATATACCTTTCTTGTGATCTTTTTTTCTTTGGCGAATGATCAGGCATGAGCATATAAATCCTATTAACAAAGCACAAGCCGCGATTGCTAATCCAAATATGATATATTTATTGAGCCTCCCGCCACTAGTTTTCTTGTGAAGATTATCGTTTCCAGTGTAGCTGATAAAACCACAATTAACAAGAACTTGAGATTATGCAAGGTTTATGATAAATGAGTTATATTCGTTTGTCGTTATAATTTTCAAAAATTAATGAATTTAAAATTGGAAAATTCGTTATATTTTTTTCAAGATGTGAAAAATAATACCGACTTTAAGACAATGTTCTTGTTCAGAAGATCTGGTGGCACGTGTCCGGATAACAAGTTATTCTGCACATACCTGCATAGAGTATGTTTGTCAAGAGACCTATGTATCGTGTTTGACTTTCTAAAGTCAGATATTGAGTGGACATAAGAAAACTTGGGCTACATTTGACTCTTAAAGTCAAATGTTGACTCTATACTCTTCCATATAAAGGTTTTTAAGTACTTACAGTTTGTGTAAATTAGGTAAGTCTGCTAAGGAGGAGGGCAGGGCACCTGTCAACCGATTGTTTTCAAGATGTCTGCATTGGAAGTGATTGTTATTAGCATATGCAACCGTCTAGCAGATATAATCACAGATTTTAGAAAAACAAGGGTGAAATAATCAGTTTTACATGATCCTTAAGTTTGGGCACCCAGTAAAATCAGGGATTGAACCGGTAAATGCATTTCCATCGAGCCACCTATTGTAAAGAGAATAAAATACATGTTATGATACATTTATACAAGTGTATTTAAGAAAGATGCATAGTGAAACTTACAACTCTTCTAAGCTGCTCAACTTGGTCAATTCTGAAGGAATGCTTCCACTTATGTTTTTACCTGACAATTTGCTGCATAAAATTTTAGGTTTCGTTAGCATGCTTATTGTCATACTATAGAACGGGGCGTCTTTAGGAGCTAAACTTCCACTCGTCCATAAATCCATAAAATGTCATGAATTAATCACTAGTATTTGGATTTTGACTTTTCCTATTCAAACTACGTACATAATTGACTAATAGTCAAAAGGATACTTTAGACATTCAGTGATCTATAAATTATGCATGTATTCAAATGCCTACATTTTCTTTAAATTGTTGGGTGCCGGATACGCATGGACTATAGCCATAAAATTCATATGATATATAATCTTGATCTACAGTACAAATGTGCAGAAGTTCTTTAAGAAATATTTATAAAAATCAGTTTTTTAATGTTTATTATGATATTTACACTGAGGTAATCTTGGGCTGAGGGTCGGAATTACACTCCAACCACGACCAGGGAACTGGCAAGCATGGATCACCACCTTCTTGAGCCCAATCTAACAACTTGTAACCGGATACTAAGCTAGCAGCCACAGCCCCTAAAATCAAAAGGACAAGAATAAAAGATCATTACTTTCTAATCATTATAACCAAACAAATAAGCGTAACTGCGTAAAACGGTCCATACTAACCATCAAAAGAACCGTCACTTATTCTAAGATATTTACTGATCTCAATTGCATTAACAAGAGGACCCTCGGTTGAATCATCTGTTTTTGTGAATTTAAATGATAAAACAAAAGGTAGTGATAGGTTATAAAATCCAGGCTCATATACACGGTAATTTCCCTGCGCATTTTCTTGTATATTGACAACAGCTTTACTCAAATCCGGTGCTCCAGGAAGAACAAGCCGGAATTTTCGGGTTTGATCGAGGTTTAAATCTTCGATTTCTGCAAAATAAGTGTAAGCCCAACCAAAGCCCGGGAATCCATCCAAATTCAAGCGATAAGTTAAAGATCCGGTTCGGCCCACAACAGCTGTCTGCATAACTTTCTGAGGAGGCAATTCGTCCTTCCCAATATCGATGGGTAATTTGGTTGAAACTTTTTGAGTCCCGGCTGCTACATCAACAAGGTAATTTGCTTTTTTTAACGAATCAGACTGCCATATTCTATCAAATGGATCATCTGGGTATCTGAAAAGAAATGAAACAACATTTACTTGCCCATACTGATTATAAAATATAAAGTCAAACATTACGTGGTTTGGCTGCAAAAGTCAAACCGAACCAAAACGTACAGAATTTGATTCTTAATATTAAATAACTCGTGCATAAACATACCTGACTGGATCTTCATTATCAGCCCCAAAATTGATGCGGGCCGAAACACTTAAATAGAATTGGTCCTCGAATGGTGTAAGATAGACAGAACCGTTGAACTGTCTAAGCTCAAGTGTGGAAATGAAAGGGAGCCCGGTTGTCGAATTTGATAAACACACACTAACCATTGGATCAGAAGCCAAAAATATAAGTTCTTGAGACTCAATAGTATTAGCATCCGAAATGACAATAGTTGCCCAATGAGTGGGCCCCAAAGAAATATCAAATTTCGGGTATACGTTGTTGTTATCAAAATTTCCATATAAGAATGTGGCTCTTATGAGGTATCTAGTCCTACTTTTCACATTAAGCGAGTAACAATACTTGCGATCATCTGCAGGGAAGTATCTGAGTGTTTGATATTGTTCTCTAGTCTCATTTTCAACAGATATTTTACTAGTTGTTCCATATATGATTTGATCATCAGGACTCCACTCGAGCCCGAGGTTGTCTGTGTGATTCTTTTCGCCACCACAATCTAAACTTATAAAACCTGTCAAAATTTGTCAAACTTATGAATACTAAGATTAAAAAAAAAAAAAAAAAAAAAAAAAAAAAAAAAAAAAAAAAAAAAACATGTGCATTGTGGAGTCCCATCTTAGTTTCTTGTAACCTATGTTTTTAACCAATTAAGATCAAGTCTTAAGTTGAATCAAGTAAATGGGACACATTATCATCACATCTTAATACCAACCCACTAAATTGGAAATGTTCAATGATCTAAAGCAACTTCACCTAATCTTTAGTGAGGTTGACTATATGTCTATATGAAGTACACAGCTTATTGTTTTTGACTTTTAGCTTGTTAAAGCTCATTCATCCATGTGAATCCCAACCAATGGAAACCATGTACCATGGTACATATAACATATATCTATATATCAAGAGAATGCAATACAGTAACCTTTTTTTATACTTGTGTTGAATATTTCTACATTTGGCATGATCCTAGCCAGGGGCGAAGCATTATAAGGGCCGGGGGTGCCCCTGACCCCATCTTTTTATTTTTGCTCAGTAGCGTAAATTTCTCCGCTTTTGTCTGAAATGTTGTATTGAGTCCAGCCCCACCATTTTGAAAGAAAAAAAAATTGGATCTCGTGACTTTTGGCCCCCGCAATCTAAAAGTTCAAGCCAGGCCACTGATCCCAGCATTCACAACAACAACTAATTTCTTAACAAAGGGTGGATAAAGATAATCAAGATTCATATGTGAGAACAAAATTTAGATTTTTTATAACTTTATACATTTGATATCCACACAAAAGTTAGGTATGTAAAGATAACCAGATGGTGAATATTCATAGGACAAATGATAGTAACTGTAGACAGAAACAATGAATAACCATAAAGAAAAGGTTCTAAAAAGTGTTTATAATAAAAAGGAGAACAATTTACACTCCTAAACAACAAAAAGTCATAAACTTTAAGAACCCTAAAGAAACATGAATTTCTGTATCATCATTTTTTAATAACAAATCAAGAAACCCATTTAGAACAAAGGAACAAGTTTTATCAAGAAACAACATAAATATCTCACACACACACACACACATGCATAAGCACAATAAAGAAAGATAAGACATAAAGAGTGAACCTGGTATCTGTGCTTTAGTAAACTCCATGAAACTGTAAAGAAAAACAGAGAAGAACAATAAATGATGAAGCTTCATTTGGTTTCTCCAAATTAGTAAGAAGTTGACTGCATTGACAAGCAGAAGATAAATAAGTAAATGGTTGAACCCTATAAATAGTAGGAATTAATCCCTTGTATGTAGCTAAAATTGAGGGGGTAAAAGAAAAAAAAAAGTAAAGAAAAGATAATGATGGTTAAATGGTGGAGGAAATGAGTATTAAACAAGGTCAGGAGAATGATTCTGTGATTCAGGCTCATGAAAAGCAAAGGCAAAGGCCCATCAACAAGAAACATGTGGGCCCTACTATCACTTGGTGGAATTTGGACTCACTATCTTTATAAAAAAATAATAATAATAAAAGTTGAAACAATGCTAAAAAATTAAACTTCTTTATAAATGGGTTTATTGTTTAAACATTGACTTGTTAGCCAATCACAACTTTACATGTGGTATCACTCATGCATTAAGTGGAGTTACACCTTTTACTTAAAGAACGTGTTACATGCCTACTAGATTTAGTTACGTTTCGCGACCCAAATGCACCCATATAATGGTGCCAATAGAATAAGTGGCTCAATTATTTTTGCTCGACCCCTACCTCCAATAATTTGGTATTGCGTCTCCTATAGCGGGTGTATATACATCGAAGCCACCTACTGACTCTACTACGTCGGCTTCACCACCTATTCTAAGTAAATTGAACCATAACTTGGTGTCTTGGTTTGGTTATAAACGGTTTTGATTCGGTTTGGTTTTCGATTTTATTAGTTTATAACTGAAATTTTTTTTAAACTAGCCCATGGTGAAATTAAAGGATTATGATTGTTATGATATTGATATTGATGAATGTGTGTTATAAACTTTTTGCCTGCCCCAAGCTATATGCGGTTTGTAACTGATTGAAGGAGAAACCCTTGTGAGGAGAATCACTCTAACGCATGAATTGAACATAATGGGAAAACAAGTAGCGTGATTATCTTCTAGAGGTATTTAGGGAAGAAAAGTGGTAAAATTTAGGAAATTGTAAAGAAACCATTGGTATACCATCTTAACTTTGGACAATTTAGACATATTTGCCCTTGCTTCTTCCTTTATAATGTAGTATAGATATAGATATAGATAATAATAATAAATATGTAACACTTATATTTCTGTTTTCTCACCCACCACTACGTCAAAAATTTCTAAAAACAACTTCTACACCAGTTGTTCCAAATGATTATGATTGAACAAAATCTAAATTGGATTCATTCTAAATTTCGGATCTTATTCCCAAATAACAATCTATTTCTTCAGTCTAATTACTATATAATAATATATGTGATTTTATAAATACAGGCTTTAAAAAGCTTGAAGTTTTAAACAATTTGAACATATTTACTCTCATCCTTTATAATGCAGTAGTACAGATGAAGAGTGTTAATGAGGTGTATCTATTTGTAAATAAATAAATAAATAAAGTGAAAGATCAGACTGAAATTGAAATTACAATTTTAAAATCTTTTCTGTATTGCTAATGGGCCGATCTTTTTGTGTATTGTTAATGGGCCGACCCAGCTTTCTATAGATACCAAGAAGTAAATTATGTGGGCATACCGCATATGAAGTTATGAATCATTTGGTGTATTAATTTCGAGTATTGATGATTTCATGTAGTGTGAGTTGATACTAGGTATGTCATAGGTTCCCAACTCAAAACTAGAATCAAATACCAATGTATCTTCAGCAATTGAATTTTGCAGGAATGGGTGATATCTACCTCTAATGAGTGCAACTAGAGGGATAGGAGAAAAAAAATTGCAAATAGATAGGTAGCACTTTGGATTGGCGACCTTGAATCAAAGAATTTGAAGGTAGCCATACGGATGAGCGACCTTCAAAGAAGATCACTAATTGAATCGGCGACCTATGAAGGTCGCTGATTCAATGAGTGACCTTCTTTGAAGGCCGCTCATCCGTATGGCTACCTTCAATCAACCTTTAATTTATCACGTGAATTGTTGTGGCTTTTGTTTTTTATACCTTGTGAGGCACCTGTTGATTTGTATAATGCTGTAACAGGAAACCCCGTGGTTGTGGATTCTACTTCGACTTCGGGTATGATGAATGAAATCAACGAACAATTTCATCGTTCTCTAAACATCAATGACCAACGACGAAATCCTACCTTGCAACATTCCCATTTGCAACAAGCCTACTCATACCGTCCAACAACTCCACAACCACAAAAGCATAACCGTCCTACAATTACGCAACCATATCCATCTACCATGGAACAACGTAATTATCGCCCTCACACTGGTGAGCAACCAAACCCACCCCACCCCACACTGAAGATGAGTTAGAGGATTTTGATGAGACGGTTCTTGATGAAATCCATTTCCGGTTGTGGGATGAACAAGAAGCTCGTAAAGAGTACGACTCAGATGCGGAACCAATCTGATTGTTCAATGTTTGTAGTTAATTTTTATTAATGATGCGTGTTTAAACCTGTATAATTTAGTGTGTTTGTACCTAAGTTTTATTAATAAGGTGATTGTTTTGGGGGCAACGTATGTTATTCTTAGAACTGGCGTTATAGGGACCGATGGTACACGTTCTTAGAGCTCAGGCGATATACTGGCATGGCATATATGTCTACGTTGGGTCACTTTCAACACTAAAACAAAGTACATAAAATGACGTCCGTGCCTTTTGTGCTCAAATTGGCGGGTCACGGGCGATCGGTTGACGGCCGAATTTCCGACGGGGCAGTTATATCAGCCGAGGACGGCACTTTCGAGGGTCCGGTTGCCGTAGAGACCGGCCTAGGAAACGGATACGGGGGGCCCAAAAGGGCTTCCTAGGCCACTTTCAACACTAAAAAAAGTACATAAAATGACGTCCGGGCTTTTTTGTGCCCAAATTGGCGGGTCACGGGCGGTCGGCTGATGGCCGAATTTCCGATGGGGTTTTCTGTTACAGCATTATACGAATCCACAGGTGCCTCACTCGATATAAAAAACAAAAGCCACAACAATTCACGTGATAAATTAAAGGTTGATTGAAGGTAGCCATACGGATTAGCGACCTTCAAAGAAGGTCACTCATTGAATCAGCGACCTTCATAGGTTGCCGATTCAATGAGTGATCTTCTTTGAAGGTCGCTCATCTGTATGGCTACCTTCAAATTCTTTGATTCAAGGTCACCAGTCCAAAGTGCTACCTACCTATTTGCAAAAAAAAATTCTCCTATCCCCCTAGTTACACTCATTAGAGGTAGATATCACCCATTCCTGCAAAAAATTCTCAGCAATTAGCATAGAGCCCATAAAAAAACATTCTGGAAGTTTGGAGATGATGAAGTTTATGAAACTCTACAAACCTGATCCAGGCCAGCTTTTCTTTAACAACCCTGACAATTAAAGGGGCACAAGACCAGATTGTGTGCCATACCGAAACTGATCCGAATCAAGTCAAAGAAAGTCAAAACGGATAGATGCAAACCGGTTTGGTTTAAGAAGGCTCTATGTATTGGCACAATCTCAACTTTTATTTACGCACGCTCTTGCCCTTTACGCCGCGTATAAGGTCCGACGTGGCGTACATGAGGTCCGACAATGACAATATTGTGGCCCCATGTACTTCACTTGTCAGACATATATGCCGCGTATGACCTATACGCGCGGCGTATAGGTCTAACAAGACTCGTGACTGAAAGGCATTAATGACGTGTGGGAGTTTGTGCACCCACCTATACGCCGTGTATAGACCAATATACAACGTACAGGTAGGTGTGCAAATAATTTTGAGGGTACACGATCACTATGATACTAACAAATTTTATATAAAGGGGATTCATTTTCTCAGATTCTAAGTACTTTGTGTCATAATAATATAATAATTAAACATAATTTTTTTTTAAAAGATACACATTGCTAGTCTAGTCTATTGATAAAAAGATTCAAAGTGTGGAAAAAACTGAATTGTAAAACTTTTAACTTAGGAATATTATCCACTATACTATAGGCGGCAATATAGCCAACAGTCACGATCACTGGTTTTTTACTGCAAACACAGAAACACAAGTACAACGAAAATTACTTTCCTAGTACACATGTTACAACACAAGTACATGATCAGTGTGTTTGATTTGATTTGAGTTTTAATGTAAGTTTCAAAAGCCCATGACAAATAGTATCTTCTTAGCCACATGTAACGTTGTATGTGAAATGACAAGCAAAATGGCTCTTTTAGTCTTTTAACCTTGGATGTACTTACTATCAATTGGGCTCAAACCGAACCGAAATATGAAATTACAAACATTCAAACCAATTCGGTGACGTTTAATTTTGCGTAGTTCCGTTTGGCACAACCAAAACTGAACGGTAATTTTCAGGTTTCGAAAGAAAAAACAGAACCGAGACATTGGTTATTTCGGTTGCACTTAGGCTAATTGCCTAATTGGTTAGTTGTGGTTTCTTGAGTAGTCAATGTACAACAACAATTAAAGCGGATGTGCTAGCACACATATACATATGCTTCAATCATACATTATGTTTTTTAAACACCAGATGAGTTTATTGGCAACAACCAATCATTGGCATGGGCTTATGAGATTACAAAATGATCAAGAGAATTGTATACAAAAATATATCAATCTAATGCCTAATAGAATGAATCATCACCTTCCTACAAGTGTTTAATTTTCTGCTTGTAACTTCAGCTCCTAAAGTAGTACTGAGGTATGGACGGTTGGAGAAATGGCGGTGGATGATGAGCACCGGCAGCTGGTGATGATGAAGCAGTGATTGTTGAAAGACGGAATCCTGATGATGCTGCAGCAGCAGAGAAGGGAGGAGCTGCATATGCCCAATTCGGTGCAGGCCCCATACTCTTCTCCATTGCTGTTCCCTGATCAAGGCAAAGTGGGATTAATTTCTAGTAAATGCATATGCTTTCGAGTTAATCCACCATTAAAATAAACATTTAGAGACCTGATAAACAGGGAAAAAACTGGCGGTTGAGACACCGCTCCGGTTAGGAGGGTGGGCCTGGTTCATTTGAGTTGCCAGTGTCATAGTCATAGTCATATGTGCAGTGTGTTCAATCTGCAATTATACAATAAATATGGCTTAAACAAATAACGAACCTCAAGTGTGGGAAAAAATGATGATAAAATTGTTATAAATAGCAACGGTTTAAATTACCCTTGTTCTTCGATCCTCAGGCATGCCATCTACAAGATGATTGATTTGGGGCAAGCTCCCTAATGTGTCATTTGCTTTAATACCAATACCCAGATTCAAATCTATCGGCTGGCTGAAGGCTGTAATAAAGATAATAATGAGGATCATTACTTGAAATACATGGATTGCAACGCCAGGATATAAAAGTTAATTAGTACCTCCATTTTCGGTCCCGGGACTTAACTGCCCCTCATATGAGTTGGATTCAAAGTTAGTGACAGCTTCTCTTCCATTGCATTTTATAGCAGCCTTGTCATAAGCCCTAATTAATTAAAAAAAAAAACAATGATAATATGCCATATTAGCAAAATAATGGATCATGTATAGTTTTTTTTTTAAATACCTTGCAGCTTCTATTTCGGTGTCAAACAATCCAAGGTAAATGTACCTAGGGCAAACCAATGATATCAAACTATCAGCAATTTAATCTCAATGAAATGTAACCTATGAATAACCACAAAGCCCTCCATATTTCTTGCATCTCAAGTTTAGTGTTAATTAAAATTTCATAACTAGTACTTAACACACTTTTTGCCAAGAAATTGCCCCATTCGAGCTTCCCACCGACCGCATTTATGCAAGGTAACGCCTCTATATTTTGAGCTTCCTCTAGAAAACCCAGTGCTCCGTCGGCGAAGAATATGGACAAATTCTTCCTTTGTCATGTTCTTTATCTGCATAAAGTTATGTAAGACAAACGGATTAAATGGCATGTGCTCCTCATTAAATTCTTAAATGTCCAAAAGATACGACTGTAACATTAACCTAACCAGACCTGTTTGATATCTTCCTCATAGTCACTTATATTGAAATTAATATCCGCATCAAGTCCGCGAAACTTAATTGCAGCACGATCATATGCCCTACAAATCACAATAATAGCAACAAATTCATATGGAACGAACACCTCACATGTAATGTAAGGTCAAAAAATAAAAACAAAAAAGTTAGTTTATACCTTGCAGCAGCATGTGCAGTGTCAAATCCACCTATAATATATCAGTCACAAACAATCAAACAAAAACAAACACGTCAGCCATTGGCCAATGGACAGAATCAGATTCAAAAACTAAATTAGCAAAACCTAGAGAATCCAATGCAATACAGTATTCATATTCAACAACTTCATACCTAAATAAACTTGTTTCCCACTATCCCTGCACATATTAATGCTTTTCAATAAGTTAGCTGGAATTAGACATTCCAAATCATAATTGATAATATTCAACAAAATAATCAAACATTTTTATAAAGTTACATATCCATGATCAAAACCTATTTCTCAACAAATTCGGTTAAATAAACCGACATATAACAGTAATCAACTAACCATATATGCGATTCCCATCGTCCGGTTCTCCGGTAAAACGTAACTCCTCGGTACTGAGAACTCTGAGGCCGAGGTCCTCTCCTACTCTTCCTCACCTGCAGTTTATGCTGTACGTGTTGCTGTTGTTGTTGTTGTTGTTGCCTTATTATAAATTCATTATCATTTTCTCTGTTACTTGGTTTTAATATATCGAAAGTGTAACCGAGATCCGGACACGTGTACGAGTGCTCCTGGTTGTTACTCGATGTGTCCACATTGATGACGGTAGTATATTCCATCTGATCAACACTTAGATTAAGGTCCAACATCTCTTTAATCAGTTATGTATAAAATCCAGCATCAAGTAAACTGTGAAATCAGATTATTAATCAGGTTAAAATAAACATCGAAGTAGATCTAGATGATGATTAAATGGAATAGAAATTTTTATGATAATAATAATAATACTTGAGCAGATGAAGAGAAAAGATGCAGGTTGTTTGTTGGTGACGGAATCAAGGTCAGCGGTTGCCTGCTTCCATTTGTAGAGAGATAGAAGTAAAGCTTTTTGTTCCAGAGAGAGAGTTTGTATTTGATATATTTTATGTTATATGTGGTCAGTAGTAGGTACTGATATGAGAAGGGAACAGCAGCAACACAAAAGGAAGAGACCAATGAAGACTACTAGTGTGAGAAGATGGGACGTTTTAATAAGGATTCGGACAATAACGGTTTCACCAAAGGGTACCCAACGGTATCAACTTGCAGAAGAATTAGGTCCAGTTATCAATAAAATATTTTAGTTTCATAATTGACAAAAAGACATCAAAATTGCAAGCGCACAACAATCTACACCGCTACCCCATACTTGATGCGATTACATCAACTATGAGTTAGCCAGGAAAAAAAAATTATGAGTGGATAAGTGGGGACGGGGCACTACCAGAATTCTTCACGGGTAGGCCACTACCAGCACGGTAACACCGCCGCCGGTGGTTCTGGTAGAGGATCTGTGAAACAAATTCTAGTAGTGGTTTTGTGTGTGTGTGTGTGGGGGGGGGGGGGGGGGGGGGGGTTATGGGTTGGGTAGTTTAGAGTAGTGCTACTTACATTTTTAGTGAAATGACGTGGCAGTGCAGGATTTATTGAAATCAATGAAGTTGAAAAAATTCACGGTAAGAGCCCCTTCCCTAAGATAGTAAAATATCAAAACTTCATTCAAACAGTAATAGAATGCTCTTTGTAAGATGCAACATGTGTTTGAATTTGATGTGTTGATTGATGGACTTTGAATATGAACGGTTTGGAGGGAAAGAGGGTAGTAAGTTTTAGAGGGAATTTTGTAAGTTAGTTATAAATGAAACTAAACATACACACACTACAAATGAAGGAGTTCGACCCTATATATACATTTCTAATCGGCATGATACAAACCGATGTGACTATTGACTTGTGCATAATAACCGTTTAACTATATGTGACATATCGGTTGATACATAACCGTCACATGCTTATTTTCTAACTTAGGACACAACTAATTAACATATGTACAATATTATTAACATAAGTCTAGTAAATCAAGATTATGTATTCTAACATTCTCGCCCCTAATCTTGATTTAGTATGAGCTTGATTCTTCACTTGACGATGTTCGGGATCTCTTCTTTGGTGGGAGGTCTTGATCTTTCCATTCGGCGTTTCTCCTTCCTTGATCAGAAGCGTCTTCTTCATCGACTTGAACTACCATTTCTCTTCCTTGTATTTTAAATGATACCATTCCATCATCTCTAGGTATCGGACATAGACTTGCCTTAGGGTCGTTGCAATCTCGTCTTTTGTCACTATACTTGGTAGCCCTCTCCCGTATCCCATTGACATGGCAATCACTGCCCAATTGTCATCGTTCGTCACTTTGTTATACCCTCCGAAAACTTGAACCTTTGTGTAAAGATCTAACAAGTTTATTGGATAGCCGTATCCATCTCTAGGAGGCATTGGTGCCATGGTCTTGATGTTTAGAAAGTCTTGCATGAACCACTCGATGGTTCTTTCGAATTCTAATTCGAATTTTCGTTTGTATCTCTCAACCGTTGTAGTGATATGGATTAAATCCATGAACACAACACAATCATTCAATCTTGTGCCTTGGGTTGGATACAAAATGGGTCCTTGTTCCATGAAACTTTCGGCCTTGTCTTTGTTGATTGAGAATTGCTCGAAATTCTTAAAGACTGAAGCCCTTTCTCTGTCCAAATCTGTGAGACTTTCTTTCGAACCGGTTTCTGGTTTCTTTTATTCTTTCGGCTACTTTCTGTTGTGTTTCTGATCTGCGCCTCGCATGCGCTTCCTGTATATCCGGTTTCTGTTTTCTGCACCAAATTGTTTCTTTCGGGACATTTAAAAGTAAAGTGGTCATCACCATTACACAAACGGCATGTAATGATCTTTCTTGTCTTTTGTATAATCGGCCTCCTTATATAACACACGTCCCCTTCAAATTCAATCTCTAGGCCTTCGGATGTTAATCTTTCTATACTTAAGACATTTCTTCTTAGAGTGGGTATGTAAAACACAGATTTGATTTTGTGAATCTGGTTTCCACTCGTGATGATCACCGTCCCTTTTCCTCTAAAATATTCTTTCCTATAACCGGATGGACACCCTTCTATGCCAAATGATTTGCTAAACAAAGTGTATTGATTTTTGTCACTGCATCCATGTTCTTTACGGGTTAAACTTGCAAACCATATGTTGTCCCATCCTTTCTCATCGGTTCCCTTTACCATAAATTCCGTTTTCCCCATCTTCTTCGGACACTCTCTTCTAAAGTGAAATGGTTGTTTACACTTACTACAACATATCGTTGGTGGGTGTTCGTGGACATCCTTCTTGTACTTCACTTGCCTATTAAATTCCTTTTGGGCTTTAACCACTTTATCTTCTCGGGTCTTGGATGAAGATCCTATGTTGAATTTCGAAAACTTGATGTTGGGAGGATACTCACAATCCTCGTCTTCCATTGGTGCCTTCTCGGCCCTTCTCTTGTGATCGGCATGATCACACAACATACTACTAGGGACTAACGGCCACTCGTCTTTTCTCCCTATAGTTCCAACATCTTCGGAGTTTTGATCAACATCAAATATGCCACAGGTTTTGGATCTTGGCTCTGATGCCATGTTTGAATTTGATGTGTTGATTGATGGACTTTGAATATGAACGGTTTGGAGGGAAAGAGGGTAGGAAGTTTTAGAGGGAATTTTGTAAGTTAGTTATAAATGAAACTAAACATACACACACTACAAATGAAGGAGTTCGACCCTATATATACATTTCTAATCGGCATGATGCAAACCGATGTGACTATTGACTTGTGCATAATAACCGTTTAACTATATGTGACATATCGGTTGATACATAACCGTCACATGCTTATTTTCTAACTTAGGACACAACTAATTAACATATGTACAATATTATTAACATAAGTCTAGTAAATCAAGATTATGTATTCTAACAACATGTAGTAGGATGTTTATTGGTTTGATTTTTTTTGGTTTATTCATTTTGAGTTATCCTTCATTCGAAACATAATTCAACCGAAAACTGGCCGGTGACGGTGATGGGTGGCGGTGGGTGACGGAGGCTACGGTGGGTGGTTGTGGCAGCAGTGGGTGGGTAGCGACAACGGTGAAGGGTGGTGGCGGTGGCAGGTGACGGGGGCGGCGATGGGTGGTGGCAGCGGTGTATGATGAGAAAGTGGCGGGTTGTTGGTCTTAGCATTATCGGATTATCTATAATATTTGAATGATAGTTTTGAATTAATTGTATAGATATAGAGATATTATTAGTTTCATAGTTATAGTAGGATTGTTCTCCCTATATAAAGGGGATTATTATGTATGTTTAATTCATTCAATCAATAATACCATAGACCACTTTTATGGTATCAGAGCTACGGCTCAAACCCTAATCTTTTTTTCTTTTTTTCCGATCAGCAGCAGTTCAGCAGCAGTTCGGCCGAGTCTGTTTCGTAGCCAATGGCCAAAGATGATCCGCCCACTTCATCAGATGCGGCTGCCAAACCTCTACCCCTTCACCCAGCTTACTCTGTCACGAATATACAGAGCAAAGTTCGCATCTTGGATGGCAAAACCGTAACCTATACCTCCTGGGTGAAGATGTTTCGTCTACATGCCATCGCCTACAAGGTTCTACCTCATATTGATGGCACTGACCCACCTGCAGACACGTCTGCAGAATACCCTCTCTGGATCGAACTCGATGCTTTGGTCCTTCAATGGATCCTAAACACCGTGTCCGACTCCACTCTCCCTAAATTATTGGGGCAGGTCTCCACAGCTCGTGCCGCATGGCTCAAGCTCGAAAAGACCTTCCTCAGTAATAAGAAAGCTCGTGCCGCTGCCTTAGAAACTCAATTTTGCAACCTAACCCTTGCCAGCTGCTCGTCTATGGACGATTATTGCCAAAAGCTCAGCGAACTCGCGAATCAGTTGGAGGACGTGGATAGCCCTGTTAGCGAATCTAGGCTTGTTCTGCAATTGGTTCAGGGCCTTCCACAGGAGTACGATACCGCTGCCTCCCTTATTCATCAACAGGAGGCCGATTGGGATGCCGCTTGCACTATGCTCAGGGATGAGGTCATCCGGATGGCCGCTCGCCAGTCATCAACGACATCAGTTCTTGTTACCCAGCAAACCCCTACTCACTCGGTTCCCTCTTCGTCTCACACTGCACCGCCGCCGGTCAACCACCCCAACCCGAACCCGAACCCTAACCCGTACCAATACTCATCAGCGCGGGGCAGGGGGAGGGGCAGGGGACGATCTGGTCGTGGTCGGGGACGTAACATGAACAGGCCTCCAACCTGGTTTCCGCAGCTGCAAAATTACCCAAATTGGGCTTGGTGGACTACACCACCTTGCCCCTACCCAACTCAACCTTGGCAGCCCAACCCAAATACCAAGCAGGCCGCTAATCAGCCTTCGGGTCACTTTAATTTTTCAGGTTACAGCCCAGCTATGACTTCCAGCCCAGCGGACCAGCCTGCTTCGGCCCAATACACCGGGTTCGTCAACAATCCGCCATCGGCTCCTCCTGCGAACTACAATTACAATGCTCTTTGTCCATCTGACTTGAGTGCCGCCTTCTCAGCTATGACTATGCAAGCTCAAGATCCTACTTCCTACATGGACACCGGAGCCGAGGCACATGTCACTCAAGACCAAGGTATGATCAAACTCCCTTCTTCATCTAATGCTTGTAATAAACTTTTAGTCGGTAATGGCGAGTGTGTTCCAATTCTTAAATCCGGGACTGGTTTTTACACCTTACCTAACCGAACTTATATTTTACCTAACATTTTATATAGTCCCCAAATTATTAAAAACCTTATTTCCGTTAGACGTTTTTCACGGGATAATTGGGTTTCTATAGAATTTGATCCATTTGGTTTTACTTTGAAGGACCTTCACAATGGAAGAATTCTTTCTCGCCACAATAGCTCTGGGGACTTATATCCATTCACCGCACCCGCTTTACCTGCTCAAGCCTGTTTTCTCGCCACAACTTCCGCACCATGGCATGACCGTCTCGGACATCCAGGAACTCAAGTTTTGGATATTTTATCTCGTACTTTTAATTTACCATGTAATAAAGACCATCGGTCTAGTTTTTGTAATTCGTGTCAACTTTCAAATAGTAAACGTTTACCTTTTCATGCTTCTAATACTTACACGTTTGCACCGTTTGACATAATTCACTGTGATTTATGGACCTCCCCGGTCCCCAGTAAATCGGGTTACAAATATTACATGGTCCTCATAGATAATTTTTCCCACTTTGTTTGGGTGTACCCATTAAAATATAAATCCGAGACGTTTCCAACGTTCGTTAAATTTCATCGCCTAATTCACACTCAATTTAATCGACTCATAAAAACTTTTCAGTGTGATTTAGGTGGTGAGTTTGACAACAATGCCTTCAAAACCTTTGCCCATCAAAACGGTTTACTTTTCCGTTTTTCCTGTCCTCAAACCTCTTCCCAAAATGGCCGAGCTGAGCGCATGATACGTCGTCTAAACGACATTATTCGTGCGCTCCTTATACATGCTCACCTTCCCCCTTCCTTTTGGGTGGAAGCCCTCCATACCGCCACTTACCTTCACAATATTCTTCCCACCAAACGCCTAAATTTCTACACCCCTACCTTTGCCCTTTACCTACGCCACCCCACTTATGATCACTTACGAGTGTTCGGGTGTGCGTGTTACCCCAACACCTCGGCCACCCAACCCCACAAACTTCACACTAGGGCGATTCGTTGCATTTTTCTTGGATATCCCCCGGATTTCCGGGGATACCGGTGCTTCGATCCCACTACGGGCAAAGTCCATATTTCTCGTCACGTCACTTTTGACGAGAATACTTTTCCTTACACCATCCCTACCCTGCCCGCTTCCTATAACTTTCTCGATGACACCCTACCTATACCTTTCACTTTTTTACCACATTCACCCAAACCGGCCCAACCTGCCCCTACTACACCACCTGACCGGCCCAACATAAACCCACCAAAAACCCCAATAACGTACTCCCGTCGTCACCGCCCTCACTCGCAAACAGCCCAACCCAACACTGTTACCAGCCCACGGCCCACTGGACCATCAATCCCACCCGGTTTCTCTCCTCTTCAGCCTACTACCCAGCCCATTATACCACCACAGCCGGCCCATCCCATCCCTAACATGCCATCCGTCGCCCAACCCACTGTGACCAATACCCACCCGATGTCCACCCGTTCCAAAACCGGATCCCTTAAACCACCTCTCAACCTACATACATCTACCATATCACCTGTCCCTAACACTTATGCCAAAGCCTTCTCGGATCCGAATTGGACACACGCTATGCAGGCTGAGTTTAATGCATTGCAGGAAAATGAAACTTGGGATTTGGTCCCCCGTCCGACTGATAGCCCAGTAATTCGCTGTATGTGGCTTTTTCGTCATAAATTTAAATCGGACGGGTCCTTGGAACGATATAAGGCACGGTTGGTAGTTAATGGTAAATCTCAAACGGTGGGGATTGATTGTGAGGACACTTTTAGTCCAGTTGTCAAGCCAGCCACTATACGGACTGTCCTTTCTTTAGCTGTTACGCGCTCTTGGCCTATCCACCAGTTGGACGTCAAGAACGCATTTTTGCACGGACATTTACAGGAGACCGTGTACATGCACCAGCCACCGGGTTTCGTTGACAAACGTTGCCCGAATTTTGTTTGCCGTTTGAAAAAGTCCTTATATGGGCTGAAGCAGGCTCCACGGGCGTGGTATACTAGATTTGCTACTTTTATTCTTTCGCAGGGGTTTACCAGTAGTGTGTGTGATACATCTCTTTTTGTCTACAACAAGGGCTCTCATAAGGCATATCTGCTCTTGTACGTCGATGACATTATTCTTACTGCCTCGTCAGATGCTTTCTTACAGGATATTATTCGGTCCCTCTCACGAGAGTTTGCTATGACCGATCTGGGCCGTTTGCATCATTTTCTGGGCATCCAGGTGACACATACGCCTCATGGCCTGTTTCTCTCACAATCTCAGTACACGAAGGACATCATTGATCGTGCTAAAATGTCCGCGTGTAAGCCATGTGTTACCCCAGTTGATCTTTCTTGCAAATTAAGCGCATCTGATGGCCCGTTGTTTCATGATCCAACCTTATACAGAAGTTTGGCAGGTGCTCTACAGTATTTAACGTTTACGCGGCCAGATATCTCTTATGCAGTTCAGCAAGTGTGTTTATTCATGCATGAACCTCGTGACCCACATTTTAATTTCATGAAGCGTATTATTCGCTATTTACAGGGCACCATATCCTACGGGATACGGATTATTAAATCCAACATACATTCTCTTGTGGCTTATTCAGATGCAGATTGGGGCGGGTGCCCTGACTCTAGACGTTCGACAAGTGGTTATTGTGTTTTTTTGGGGGATAATCTTCTCTCATGGTCTTCCAAACGTCAGCCCATCGTGTCGCGTTCAAGTGCTGAAGCTGAGTATCGGGGCGTGGCAAATGCTGTTGCTGAAGCTACATGGCTGCGCAACCTTCTGTTCGAACTACAGGTTCCATTACAACGTGCTACAGTGGTCTATTGCGATAATGTCTCGGCGGTTTATCTCTCAAATAACCCGGTTCAACATCAGCGTTCTAAACATGTTGAAATTGATATTCATTTTGTGCGGGAAAAGGTTCGAGTGGGACACATTCGGGTTTTACACGTCCCATCCTCTTCCCAATATGCTGACATTTTTACAAAGGGGTTATCTCGAGAGCTTTTTCAGTCTTTCAGATCCAGTTTAACCGTCTGCTCTGCGCCCGCTCAAACTGCGGGGGGATCTTAGCATTATCGGATTATCTATAATATTTGAATGATAGTTTTGAATTAATTGTATAGATATAGAGATATTATTAGTTTCATAGTTATAGTAGGATTGTTCTCCCTATATAAAGGGGATTATTATGTATGTTTAATTCATTCAATCAATAATACCATAGACCACTTTTAGTTGGGAGTGTTAATGAAAGGTGTAAGTGGGAATGAAATGGAAAAAAACAAGGAGATGGATGGAATGATTTTGAGGCAATGAAATGTTTTGTGAAATAACCATTCATTTCATTCCATCTTCCATTGCAGCATACGTAAACCTACTTTCAAATTTTATTCGATAGTTTTTTTAAAAGCGTCAAGACACCTTTTAGGGCGTTCTTGCTCTCTGTCATTTGAAGGTCCTGATGTCTATCATCAAGTATTGAATAAAAGCAATAAGCTGTAAACACATCACCATTCAAGCTCAAAGCAATGATACACAAACCAAAATTTGTTATGTAATATTTTCTTAGGCATTATTAGTTTCCCTCTGTTTACTTTTAGTGACACCACTCTTACAATATAATAGCCAAAAGTATATTAAAAAACATAGAAAATCACAAGATCTTCAAGAAATTCACCCGTATCCGCCTACAACCCCAAACTGTATGACCATCTTCACATTTGATATTCGGGGTTCAATACCACACGAGACTTCTGTTTGGATATCTGATTTTCACATACTTACCCGTGTTCCAAACTCCCATTTGACGGTTTCCACCATTCATAGAGCTTTTCATGTGAACTTTTTCACACGCGTCTCATCTATAGTTCTGATAAATAAAAGTTTTGTTAGTGTCAACAGAGGGAAATGGTTCACAACATAATGTTTGATCGTATAAAGAACGAATATAACTAACTAGGGTAGATCAAAAGAAAAACATACTACATAGTAATTACGAGGGCGTCCCTATAGTTCAGTTCAACACAATAATCTCATTTCTCTGGTGGTTCATAAACACTGCCTGCAGATACTCCTAAAGATTTGGAATTGGTATCATATGATGACAGGACCTTTTTCTGCACCCATCAACATAATCTAGAGGTCAACACTAACAAAATCACTAGTATTTTACTGATTCATGGTTGTTATGATGGAAGATCTATTATGACATCTTAGTTACCATTTATTAGAAAAAAAAAAAAAAGATACATATTAATGAAAAAGACACACTTACCATTGGCTCAAAGTCGGGACTTGATAAGTTGACCGTGAGATTTCTCATTAGTAACAAGACCTGCTCAGTCAAATGAAAGAAATTTAGGAATTTAGTGAGTTAATAATACTATAGACATTTAACAAATCCGAACGGACTCACTGTTTCAAAGTTTATAGGATCCATCTCCTTTAATTTCTGGACATGCCCTTTACTTTCTGGATCAAAAACACTTCCAATGAAGCTATAAACTTCAGAGAAGTCTGGTATGCCTGAAAAATGTATTCAATAATAAAATAAAGGATAACAGTTACAGAAGTAAAACAGAATCAAGTCAAATGGATATATAGATACACATAGATAAATACTACATATACATACACTCATTTGTATGTGTGTGTACATATATATATATATATATATATATATATAGAGGTAAAGATTACCATGAAGGACAGAAGCTTGTTCCGCTTGTTTCGATAGTTCAGAAGTAGGAATTTCTCTACTTGAGCTCCCTATGCCACTACTACTGAAGTTACTAATCTTTGATGCTCCTCTTGATCCAGAATCAGCTGAGAAACGACAATTGAATTAACATTACATGTCGGATTAACCTTATATCAGACGAGTAAGAATATATACGAAAAATGACACAGTCATAATTCCACCAGATGGACTTATAAGCTGGGAAGTGTCATCCCATGGAGTATATCCAGGTGCAAGAGAACTCATTGAGGAAGGATAACACGTGGATGTTTGAAGTGGCAACAAGACTGTCAAAAAGTCGGAGAAAATAATGTTATAAAATTTATAAACACGCATATAATTTTTTTTACAATTTGGAATATGTTTCTATATACAACCATTTTTGGCTGCTTTTTGTGGATAAGGATGTGTAGCCTTGCGTTTAGGACGTGGTGGTGGGACGTGAGCGATTGATCCATTCTTTTGAACCTTCAGAAAGTATTTCTGTGCGTGACTTCGTATCTGCAAATAGAATTACCTCCTTCAATAGAAAATTAGTTTGTTAAACTTAAATGCAGTTATATTCACTTTTAGTTAATAAATTCTATAATCCATGCCCTTTAGGCTTTAGTGAATTACTAATAAACAAAAATAAAATGGGATGACCCCAGCAGAGACCAAATTATATATTATAAGCTGCATTTCAACCAGAAAACATTTAATAAAAAGAGTCCAGTGATTTAAAACATGGTTGTACGGCGCAACAAAAGTAATACATTGATCCATTTGTTGTAAATTTAGTGAAAAAATGATTTTCACTAACTTTGACACAAATAATTACATTATTAACCAATGGGTTTGCGTGCAATATCGATGCTCAAAGTTGTATAAATTGGGTGGCAAGTTGTCCGCACATTGGATGAACAAACCTTGAAGCGGTTTAAGAGTAACAGCGAAATGACGGATAAGCCCTTTAGTCGCGTTTTAGTCCAACACCTACGCTAGAAATTTCGGACTTGTACATGACCGGAAACCCCCCCCCCCCCTAAAACAAGCTGCAAACACGAATGTCGGTGCAAAACATTTTCCAACACCAACAACAATCAACTGCTGTCGTTGGTTTAGTTTTTAAATCAAACCATGTTTATCACAAAGCCTCAACCTTCCTCTTTTGTTTTATTATTATTTACTTTGTGTACATTTATTGTATTTATTATTATTATTATTATTATTATTATTATTATTATTATTATGTAACGGTTTCTCTGACATAATATATAGGGACAGCAAATCTAATTTATTTTATTTGAAAAAATTTTAGGATTTGTTAAAGTACATATGAAAGATATGCACCTGAATTACTGTCTTAGAACCAACAAAGTCTTCAATTTTCTTCCAGTCACGATCAAACCTTAAAGAAAACGAGGGAGAGTTGACTTTTAAGTTGCAGAAATAATAACATGAACAATAATATTATTATATTTATTGAAATAGGAGGAAAGGAAAATAACTAACAACTGAAGAGCTTCAAGGAACTTATCGTGCTCTTCTTCAGTCCAGCTTTCTCTGGACTTTGTAATAGTGTAAGGCTTCCGTACCTTCTTCCCTGAGCTATCCATTGATGAGGATGATGAATGTGTAGAGTTTTTGTTGTTATTGTTCATGGTGGTTGCTTTTTTTTTAATGCATAGGAGACGGTAGTGGCTGTGCTGGTTTTGGAGTGTCGTCGGTCTGTGTAAAGTGTGTGGCTCAGGTGATCTGTGGCCGACCTTCAATTAATCGACCCACTTGTTCAACACTTGAATGTTTATTTTTCAGTTTTTGTATCTATGACCTTGTATTTTGATAAATGTGACACAACCTAATCGAACATAAATCATATTCCCAAAAGGGTCAATTTGGTTCACATAATAATACCTATACAGGAATTGAGGTGTCAATTGTGTCGGGTTGGCGGGTTTACGGGTTACGGATTGATGGGTTGAGCTATGCAACCCGTACCCGAACCATATTATTATCCATGTAAAAGATTCCAACCCTAACCCGTACAGATATAAATTCGGGTCAAACCGAACACGACCCATATAACCCATATTTTTAAACGAGTCAAACATTTTGACGAACTATAAGATGGGTTGTAAGCGGATTACTGATAACGCGTGTAATGGTGAGTATGAGAGCATTCACAATAGAATCCTCATCCCCTATCCACTCACAACCAATCACAACCACATATTACACTAAACCCCATTAAATTTTCTCTCTCATCCACTCACAACCACTTTCAACAAATATTAAAAAATAACTACAGTTTTCCAGTTTTCCCTAAAAGATCCCCAAAGAACCCAATATTTACCAACACACTGTAGATTCCCCATTTTCTTCACTCACAATCACCCCCAACCCCCAAAAAAATTATAGGGTTTTATCACCCAGTTTTTTGGGGGTTCTAATGAGAATGCTCTGAGTGTGAAAAGTATATACAATGGTTAGAAAAAATTACAAATAGTGTGCAAAAATTAACACTATTATAACTAACAATGTAAAATGAAAACGAAAAAAACATAACAAAAATATAAAAGGTTTTTTTTATAAATAATTAACCGGGTTAACGGGTGAGCCCGTTTTTATATGTGTCTGAACCCGGCCTGTTTTTAAAATCGGTTGACCCAAACCTAACCCATTTTTTAGCGGGTCGTGTTACTCGACCCAAACCTGCTTTTTTCATATTGGGTTCGGGTTGGGTATTGGGCCATATCAAAATTGCCCCCCTAATTGGGATGTTTATAAAAGAATTGGAATTCGAAAGATATCTATTTAACTCCAACAAAAATAGTGTGACTTGTTCGGTTTGTAAATGTGTTAAGAAAACTAGAATTCTAAAAAATTAAAAAAAAAGACACTTACTAAATTACCCTCATCTCTTATTTCTCATCCGCTTGTAAGAACTAAGGGGGACAGGGCGCTATCTGTGTCGACCACGGGTACCCCAGTATCCACAGTAACATCGTCATTGTGAGTACTGGCAGGGTCATGTGGACCAATTTGCTGGTTCTATCTAACGGGCAGTCAAAGTTTTTTTTTTTAAATATTTCTTAAAATAACTTATATATACAACATACTTCACTTCAAACTTCATATACATCTAAAAATACATCACATTTCACTCCAATTTTCCTCCCTAACAACTAAATATGCACGAGATGCAATGTTCATGAGTCGTGAGTTTTGTTTTAACATGGTTATGTGAATAGGAAGCCAAGCAAACCATCACTTACGAAGGGACAAAACCAATACAAAAATATTAAAAAAAACAGGTTAAACATGTTGTGTTCATGTTGACTTACAAATACTCAAACGTGTTCAAGTTTATATGTCTCGTGCAAATTTAAGATTAATTAGTGCCAGTTTCTAGTTTTTGTGTAAATTTTATGATTTCTCTTTTGATTCAATTCGCTAAACAAAGGAGCGGCGCTTTGGAGTACCCGGCGACTTCCTCTAAGAGGAGATTGTTGGTTGAAATCTTGTTCGTTACAAAATGTTATTTGTGAGCCATGGATTTTACCATATTGAGCTTTCGGGAGTTCGGGCGGTGAGTTTCCTCTAAAATTTATAACGGGCCAGGTCACCAACGACGTCAGCAATCGCATGCATGGGTAGCCTCTTGCCAATAGGTCAAGTGACCATGCTTTGTTGTACTTTAAAAAACTAGTATCTATGATCAGTCAGGTTTCATGTTAAAACAAACGTATCTTAATATCTTATGTCACAAAGATGAGGGTGTACTTTGCATATATTTGAAACCATAGGGTTTGTTATGACCGATTTAAGCCGACACAAACGACCATCTCCGGTATACCGAGAAATCACCGCCGATCTCCAGTATTAATATTTAAATATTCGAAGTGGGCCCACAGCTTGCAACGTGTGAGTCTGTCCCAACCACAAGTTTAAGGACCTGGGACCACGTGGCCAAAGTCCAAACTGTTCCCACTGTTGGATCATGGTGATCTACGGTTATCGTAACCTTGTGGTCGATGATTATTGATTAGTGGACACAAA
This sequence comes from Ambrosia artemisiifolia, assembly GCA_032199755.1. Lineage (NCBI taxonomy): Eukaryota > Viridiplantae > Streptophyta > Magnoliopsida > Asterales > Asteraceae > Ambrosia > Ambrosia artemisiifolia. Next base: position 7,237,841 of record CM063517.1, read on the forward strand.
TGGACTGCAAATGATATTTGAACACGTGCCGACAACTATATCCACAAAAATTGGTAAGTTACTACAGCTTAGCAAACTCGATATAAAGAAAAGTATTATGTATTCGTCCTTGACTTCCACGTTCAAAGTTAAAGGTCAATATATAATTAGTTAATTACTTTATTTAAAATTTGTACTCAATCTTTATTGATTTTTATATTTAGTAAACTAGGTATTAGTTGCCCGCGCTTCGCCGCGGGTGCGGCTGTTGTGCGAAACGCAGTGGGAACTCCTGTTGTGTTGAGTGATTGGCAGACGTTAAAGATCATGCGTCGCTGTGGGAGCTCCTGTTGCGTGGAGGGTTTCGTGGACATAAAAGATAATATTAAGTTACTGTTATTCTAGCGTGGGCTTCAAAAAAATACTCGCGGCTAAAAGCTAAAAGTTTGGTGGTCAAAGTTTTAAATCCTAAAAACTAAAAGTTTGGCCAAAGCGCAATACAAGTTTAAAAAAGTTGGGTGGTCAAAGTTTGAAATCCTAAAAGCTAAAAGTTTTGTGGTCAAAGTTTTAAATCCTAAAAGCTAAAAGTTTAGTGGTCAAATTGGAAGAAAATAAAGTTAAGTTAAAAGTTAGTGGGCAAAATTTTAAATCCTAAAAGTTAAAAGTTTGGTGGTCAAATTAAAAGAAAATAAAATTAACCTAAAAATTAGTGACAGAAAATAAAATAAAACTAAAAGTTAGTGGCTAATATATATATTAAAAGAAAGAAGTGTCTTTCTTTTAATATAGAAGATAATTAAATCTTTAAAGTATTTGTTGTAGGCAAAGGACGCAATAAAGAAACTACTCACGTGGGTAGCGTTACTTTCATTTTATAGATGAACTCAAGATAAAGGCATCAATTATCTTTTCCATCACTTGTCATATTATCATTTTCTTCTATTGTTTACTAGTAGTGTGCCCGCGCGATGCGGCGGGAAACACAACTACTTTTACAGGTATACATGATTCGGTTCAATTTGGTTATTAGCCTTAACCAAAACCAAAGTCAATGGTTAAATAATCTTATTAACCGATCGGTTAATTGGTTCGGTTTATCTAATTAGAGTGTCCGTTTTCAGTCCGGTTAAGTTAGTTTTGTTAATAACCAAAACTAAACTTTGGTCAAAGTATAAGTCTACTAAAGCATGGGCTTAGTGCTCTATCTTTTTTGGGCCCCATTATATTTAGCTCGTTCCAAAAAGAGGCAACACGGTTAGGTTAAAAATAAAAGCGGGAAAGTGAGAAATGGAAATCGAATCGTGTAGTAACGGTGAAAGGTCGTACACCTAAATCTCACGATGAAGCTAGGGCTGAGATAAACCTGAAATATAAGGCGTAGGGTAGGGAGTGTGCTACAATCGTAGACGTTTATAACAAAATGGGTGATGTTGTATACTACAGTGGTAGCTTCTCGTGTTAGCAAAAAGTGTCATCCATAGGGGATCAAGACCCCATATATAGAAGTCACATATGCCAACATCACTAAACCCTAATCTGGTGGGCTGAGGCCCGATTAGGTTCCCCCTACCCTAATGCGAGTTACTAATCATAATTAGGAAATAAATACTTAAATATGAAAATGGCATCAATACCGCCTTAACTGCCGAATGTATTCCTGGAAGGGACACGTGTCATCTGTTGATTAGCCACGTGTCCTAAGCTTAAGTCTAATCATGTGGAAAGGTAATTGATTGGGTAAGAAACTCTGAACTAATAAGATGTTTGACTTGGCTCAACATGACTAGTTGATGGTAGAGGAGGTGGTAGTGGGTCAAGAAGGTGGTGTGTGAGTGGCCCAATGAAGGTTATGATCACATGTGAATGGATATATAAGGGGGTCAAATTTTCATACAACATCATTTTAATACTTAATAGGTAAGAGACTTATTGACTGATTCAAAAATGTTATGTCAGTGGATCAAACACACTTAATAATGGTTAATTCAAAGGTAACCTCTTAGCTGAATCACTCCACTTCATTGTTTCAGGACCGGACCAGACGTTGAACCGGACCCCCGGGCAGTTCACCGGTCCGACCGGCCCAACGAACTGAGCCAAAAAATGCATCGAAACCAAAAAAAAATTAATAATAAATAAATAAAAAGGTCCGATCCCTATTTATCTGGTCCGAATCGGACCGGTCCCGAACAGGGCCGGTCCGGTTTTCAAAACACTGCCTTCGGCCATTCCTTTTAATAAATGGTTTGCTTGAAATTAGTTGCTTTAGAAACTACTAGAAAGATTGAAAGAAAAAAAAAGATTAAAAAAGAAAACCAGTGTGCGAGTAATATAACGGGTAGAGGATATTATCCCACCAAGAACACAACACCTGCCTTTCAAATACAATCCACAACCCCAACCAATGAAAATCTAACCAGATAAACCACCGGTTAACCGGGAAATGAGAATCACCACCACCACCACCACCATAACCGCCTCCTCCATCTCCACTCCACCACCACTTCCCAAACACACCCGTACCACCACTAAACCCAAACACTCATCCAAACAACCAAAACCACCACCACCACCACTACCCTCACCATCATCATCTACCAAATCCCACCGTCCTCATCTCTTCAACACTTTCCAATGGAAGACCCACACTAACATCAACTACTACGCCGAATTAGCCTCCAAGCTCGCTCAAGACGCAAGGTTCGACGACTTTTTCATGATTGTTGAAACCGTTACGAGTGACAGTGCTAGTTCGGTTGACTTTTCGGCTTTGTTGAATGCTGAGATTATTTCTAACGGGATTTTGTCTGTAATTGAGAGTGATGAGGGAGTTCTGAGGCTTAATAAAGTTTTAACTGGTTTTCAGAAGCTAGGGATTGGTAGTGTACTGAAAGTTGTGCTGTCTGATCGATCGGTTGTAAATGCGATTGGTCGAGTTTTAAATCGCGGCGGTGTGGATGATGTTGTTGATTTGATTGAAACACTGTCTGGTATACTTTCTTATATGTATTAAGTATTATATGTTCAATGAATGTTAGATATTGTTATATTGTTTTCTTATAAGTTATAACTTAGCTCTTTTTATTCCTCAATGTGGTTTAGGATTTGGTTTAACTATTGAAGATGTGGTGGAACCGGTTGAGGTTATTAGAAACTGTGTTAACAAGAGGAATTTGCACGCGGTTATAAGGTATGCAGGTTTTTGTTCGCGCGCTGATGAAGTGTTCTGTAGTGGAATACTTGAGTTTGGAAAGAGGGGTGATATGGCTTCTGCATTGACTGTTTTTGAAGAATCTAAGCGGAAACTCGGATGTGTGAATATGTATGCTTACCGCACGATCATAGATGTGTGTGGTCTTTGTCATGACCATTTGCAGTCTAGAACTATTTATGAGGTATGATCGTGAATCCTTTAAAATTTTAGTTTGTAGTTTATGTAAAATGTTGGAGGATTGTGTCATTGTGTGTTGACTAGATGATTTTAATGAATTCATTTACCTTTGACAACGGTTAAGTCGTGTGGACGTTGCTGGTAGCGGTTTTAGTAATTTAGGCAGCAATGAATAAATATACACATGTTCCAAATTTGTTAGTGTTTCACTTTAGAAATATTATGTTTAATTCATGTTTGTTTCATTTATTTAGGCATCAAGGATGTTCTTAATTGACCATGAGATCATTTATATTATATTGTTTCTGTGAAATTGGCGCAGGAGTTAAATGCTCAAAATATCAACCCGAATCTGTATGTGTTCAACAGTCTTATGAATGTAAATGCACGTGACTTGAGCTACACAATGAATATCTACAAGCATATGCAAGTAATACTCTCTTCCCCACACCCATGTACAGTTTTTTTTGTCTTGTTTTCTCAATTCAGTTTTGACTTGGACATGTTTTGACTAATTCAGTTTACCAACTCAGAATCTAGGTATTGCGCCAGATATCGCATCATATAATATCCTTCTGAAATCATGCTCCCTTGCTGCTAGACGTGATTTAGCCCAGGAGATTTATGAGGAGGTAGAGCATTTGGAATCAATAGGATCATTAAAGTTAGATGTCTTCACATACAGCACAATGATTAAGGTACCATATTCATCTTTACAGCCCAGTATCTTGTATTTATGAAATAATATTCCTTCTGCCAGCTGTCACATGTGTTGTTTCCGTGGTTTCACCATCAAATCCAGGTATTTACAGATGAAAGAATGTGGCAAATGGCACTGGGAATAAAAGACAAAATGCTTGAAGCAGGCGTGACTCCAAATATAGTTACTTGGTCATCGCTAATCAGCGCATGTGCCAAAGCTGGTTTAGTAGATCAAGCATTCGTATTATTTGAAGAAATGCTTTTAGCTGGTTGCATGCCAAATTCACAGTGTTGCAATGTCCTCCTTCATGCATGTGTTAAGGCTTTACAGTATGATAGAGCCTTCCGTTTGTTTCAAAACTGGAAAAACAATTCATTTCAGCTGACCAATAGAAATTTGACACTCGGGGGTTCTCAAACTGCTATTAATGTTCCTTTTAAACCGACCCTTTCAACATATAATGTATTGATGAAAGCTTGCGGCACCGATCACTTTCTTGCAAAAGCTTTAATGGAAGAGATGGAGACAGTTGGACTTAGCCCTAATCATATAAGCTGGTCAACTCTGATTGGCGTCTATGGTGGCTCTGGGGACGTGAAGCGTGCTGTACAGGTAAGAGACATAGTGGCGTTTAAAGTAAAGTTTGAACTGAAATTGTCTTCTATCAATTATCACCAGCTTTATAAGCAGAAAACACAGGACGATTTTCGTCTACTTATGAATGAGTCGATTCGGGTTATGTTTTATGTGTAGCGCGTCAAAGGGTAATTTCTAAAAGGTTAGCTTAAAGTGTAACGGTTCAAATGGGTCGATCTGGGTATGTTTATCAGGAACGTGAATTCTAAACACTTATCTAATAGTGAAATAGGTCATATGGGTCGATGGGATAAGTTCTAATGCAATGGGCCAAACAGGAAAAAATAGCTCAAATTGAAATAGGTCAAAGAGGTTGAAAGTAGTCCAACATGTATATTTATTGCATAAAAATGACTAAACCATTTTGTAATAAAAAACTAGGTTATTACTGAATAATACAGTCTTAGTGATATTAAACATTCTAGTTTTTTTTTAATTAAATTTAGACAATTTGGAGAAAAAGTGTTTGGGTCAACCTAGCCTGTTACGACTCATAAGTCGTCATCATCATCATCATACTCAGTAAATCCTGCCAATGGCAAAGCTAAGGTAGGGTCTGAGGAGGGTAATATGTAGACAGCCTTGCCTCTACCCTTTAGGAATGGAGAGGCTGCTTCCGGTGAGACCCCCGTCTCGATAGTAGTTTTGCATCAAGCCTTGGACATAAGGCACATAACACTCAGAAATCGGGACAAGCCCGATTGGTGCATGTACCCCATTGTCTTTTGGCTATTTTGCCACATGTGTCCTCTTAACAACTTTTGTCCCTCCAGTGCAGGTTTTGAAAACCATGCGCGAGTCTGGTGTACCGCCTGATGTTATTGCGTATACAGCAGCTATTAAGGTTCAAACTTTTCTTACTTGTTGGGCATTTTAGTATATGTGGAAAAAATAAAATAAAAAGTTGCAGGTCATATAATCCTCTTTACAATCTGACTCTGTTTACAACTGAATTTATCTACAGGTTTGTGTAAAACAAAGGGAACTGAACTTGGCATTTTCATTATTTGCGGAAATGAAGAGATATCAAATACAACCAAACATGGTGAGGAATATGACTTCTGACGATATGCCCTTAAGCTATTATGTCAAGTACAAATCAAATTTTATATGTTCATAGATTGAATTATACAAAATGCTAAAACCGAACAACTTTGATTTTCAGGTGACATATAACACACTTCTCAGGGCCCGTACTAGATATGGTTCCCTAATAGAAGTTCAGCAATGTCTTTCTATCTATCAAGACATGCGTAAATCAGGGTAAAGGCCAAAATCCTCATAAGCCTTGTGGTGTGCTGTTTGTTTTACTGAAATATATGAATATATCTCTCATTTGTGTAGGTTCAAACCCAATGACTACTATCTTAAGGAACTGATTGAGGAATGGTGTGAAGGGATAATACAAGATAACCATCGATCACAAGGCCAGCTTAAAAATACCAGCAGAAGGGATTTAGGGGGACCCCACAGTTTACTTCTCGAGAAAGTCGCATCACATTTGCAGAAGGGTACCCAATCTATAGCTGTTGATCTTCGAGGCCTCACAAAGGTAACACATGATTAATTGGAATATAATTTCAAAATTATTCAAGTTTGGTAGATATATATTGTTTAATGTAGTGTATTCAACAGGTTGAAGCACGTATTGTCGTCCTTGCAGTTTTGCGAATGATAAAAGAGAATTACCATCCTGGTAACGGTGAATTCTTTGTTACATATATATATCTACACACTTGATTATGAATTTTTATGCGTAAACATGTTTTTGTTGCAGGAGAATTTATGAGAGATGACATGTTCATAATTTTGGGAGTCCAGGAAGTTGGAACAGCTGTAGATAAAAATGAATTTGATGTAAAAGATGCTATAATTAAACTTTTAAAAGATAATCTCGGGCTCGAGGTTCTCTCGTTAGGACCTAAAATGCCAACCGAGATAAAAATCAATGTGGAGAATCCCTTCAATTCTCAGCCTGACTTACATGAAACCCTAGAAGGAACCAAGTTGTCGAATTCACCCAACAGAAGACCAGCAGTTTTGCATAGGTTGAAGGTGACGAGAAGGTCCTTGTACCGTTGGTTGCAGAAAAAAGTGGAATGAGAGAATACAAGGCAGGTGATTCATTCATACTCACAAATAATATTTGTAGATATCAATATTGGAATAATGTACTTGTATGTTGTAACACTACTCTCTTATCTTCCAATTTATTGAATATAAATAAAAGTCACTTGTATTTTTTATAACCTTTGATAAAATTATAGACAAATAGAGAGTAGCAGAGTATCATTGTATATATTTACAACCTCATGAGCAACAAGCTTTCAATACCTCTTCTACATCAGGATCATCCCCTGCTTCTTTGTCCTGTGTTAATCATAGAAACACAAAAGTATTATGGTAAGAAATATGGGAATATCGTTATTCCAACATGACCAGACCAACATGGGGTTCATGTGCACTGGTATTTGGTTATGCGAGTTGGGTTCTAGTGCAGGTTTCGGGTGCATCAGAGACTCACCTTGTGGATGTATGAGATGTTGCTTATCCCTGGACCTGCAACTATGATTCCACCTTGTTGCCTGACAAAATAACCAATTTTATATCAATTGCAGGCAACACTTCATCTTTGCACACTATGATATTGACATCTTAATTATTGGTAAAGCAACTAAGACAATAAGCATACATACCAGCCACCTCTTGTACGGGTATCTTTTTCAAAGGAAAGCTCCCAATCCTGTCGGTAACCTTCCATGTATGCTTCTATAATCTTCAAAGCAGCCTGTAGTTTCCATATGATTCACAAACCAAAAACTTAAAAACCATACAATTTGGCAACAAAACTCAAGCAACTTAACATACCAGACATATTAGATACATACCCCGGGTGTAAATGTAGTTGTGACTCCAGAAACAAAGTTCAGTGCCTTGTATGATGCATAACTAGGATCTGCATATACTTCTGCAACAAGCAGCGTGTACATGTCATTCTGCTATATGTTAAGCTAAGATTACCTATTTACTTAGTTACTTACAATTTTCACTGCAAAATTACATTTTTACTGAAGGGTATTGCATAACATAAAACTTTTTATTAAAGTAAAGGTAGACTCAAATGGGTAGCATATTGTCTAGCTTGAAAATATACCTCCTTTAAATTTCATTTGCTCAGAGAAAGTTCTAGCCTGCACAAGATTAAAACAGACTGAGATGGTAGAAATACGCAGAGCAAATAATAACCAATAAAAGAAATGTAAAGAAAGTAATACAGTAACAAGCAATCTTCATGATCTTGGCATCTGTAAATTCCTCTCTCCATTAAAATAGAGAATATGAGGAATGGCAGGATGGACATGTTGGGCTGGGTAACGCGTAAAGTGGTCTGGGTCGGTTGAGTTTCCAAAAATATTTGTTGTCAACTTAGTTGAAAGCTCTACAAATATCAATGCCCTAAATCGCTAATTATGTTTAAAAACATTATTGTTACAATGATAATCTTAATATCTGAATAAATAGCTTAGGAAGTTGTCTCCATCAAAAGTAGACTTTAGAGACTTTCAAGTTGAATCAACCAATTTGCAAGTAAAAGGGGTAGAAATTCTCAAAGGTAAAAGGAAAAACATCAAGATAATCAACACACACAACGGGTACATATCCACACCTGATCAACACTACCAGGCCCAATCAAGACAAGTGCCACACCTGAAGCATCCATTCTATCCTGATACATTAACAAGCACAACAATGTCAAATAATGTTCCAGTTCTCAAGATTGCATCACCAGTTAACTTCTAACAATGATAGATTAACGATAAAGCTCGGTGCCTTTGTGGCAATACAATTTCAATATCTCCACATGTAATAAGGAAATCAATCGGTTAACAAACATTGCAAATATAATGACACCAACTCTTTATTGGTTGCAATTTGCATACCTTCTTAGCAGCAAGCATATCAGCTCGTCTCATACAAAGGACACATCTGCAGTTGAATGTGCATACATATGAAGTTATGAATTAAGGCACCAAATCTGCACTTAAATTTCCACAACAATCATATAACCACAGTTGAAACAATTAAAATGATATGCATACCCAAAATGACGAGCAAATGCAACAACAGCCTTCCGATCCTTCCACAAATCAGAAATCAAAACCGAATTCCCATTCAAATCAAACACCTCTACTCTCTCCAACAAACTTCCAGTTTCAATAGAAGTTTGAGAAGTTCCTGCGCAATCAACACTCCAATTATCATAAACATCAAACATCTTCATTAATTAGTATGTGAATATATAAAAAAAAGAAAGATGCATAAAACTTGCCGGTGGAGCTGGAGACGGCGGCGGAGACAAGGCGGCGAGCATGTGATACAGAAGTAAGAACAACTTGTTTTTTGTTGGACGGAAAAAGAGTGAGATTAATATTATTATTATTATTGGTACTAGTAGAAGTAGTTATATGATTTTGTGGGGAATTAGTAACAGGAGAGAGGTGAGTACGAGTGATTGGAGAGAGAGTTGAGAGAGTAATCGCCATTTTCCGTTTCAACCTTTTGCCGGAAAAAAAAAACAGCAATTTAATTTTAGCCGTTACAAGTTTCGTTGAGGTTGGTGGCAAATATTGTTACACGTGGTCCTTTGCGTACTATTTATCGGCCTAATTATTGATTGAGTGAATTGCCAAATCCGTCCTGGCCAATATTGCTAGATCCATCCATTTTGAGAATTTTCCACTTTTTTGCCACTGAACTTTACACTTCTGTGCTAAATCCGTCCAAATCACAAACTCAGTTAAAAACTAACGATAACTGGAGGGTATTTTAGTCATTTCAGCTATTATATTTAAAACCCCTATTATTATATTTAAAACCCTTTCATCCCTGTTAAAAACCCTCATTTATCTGCAACCCTAAAACAAAAAAACGAATTATATTTCAAATCCAAAAACCCTAAAACGATGGTTCGATGTGATTGTGGTTCCCCAACAATAATTCGGAGATCATACACTTCAATGAACCCAGGAAGACGATTTCATTGTTGCAGTAGACAAGTATGGTTATGAATTTTCCCTCTATTATATCCCCAAATCAAACCGTAATTAAATTAGGACTAAATTGGGTGACTTTATTATAACAGGGACGAAGTTGTGGGTTTGTATGTTGGGCTGAGGATTCAGTTTTCAGGAATGCTGATGTTGTTATCCGAGACCTAATGATTTCAGGTAGACAGCATGAAGAAAATTCAAGAATGTTGACCGAAAGGATTAGCAATCTGGAAATTGTTGTAAGGAGTTTGAAAAAACAGAACAAGAGGCTGAGAATTATGTTGCTAGTTTGTTTGGTCATTTTCATAATGTATTATGTGTAGGAATGTTGAAGATGTATTTGTAATCAGTATGTAATCTTTTGGATGATGGAATGAAATGGAGTTATTGAAACTGCAAGCTGTTTAATGGAACAAATGGGTCAATATGCACAAATGGGTCAAATGGGTCAACATGCACAAACTTAACAACTTGGACAAAGTGGACAAATGGGTCAACATGCACAAATGCACAAATGTAACCATCATGTAATAGAAACCCATAACTTTAATACATACCAAAGTTAACAAAACAAAATAACCGTAGTTTGGGCATACATAATGTAACAAAATCACAGACAACTACCAAATTCATACTACATAACAAAGTTTAACAAAACAACCAAAATCAGTTCACATCAACAGACAACTAAGAAAAGCAGCAGACAACTAACTTCCACCAGCAGCAGCACCTGAACTTCCAGCAGCAGCAACACCTGAACTTCCAGCAGCACTTGAACTTCCAGCAACACTTGTTGGTGGTCCAGTAGATGAACAGGTCCTCTTATTGTGTCCCTTACCTTTGCATTTGGTGCAACTCAATGAATTTGCCTTCCTTGGCATCTTTGAACATGTTTCAACAGTTTGTCTCAACTCTTGAAGCTCTGCAGCAGACTTCTTCCTCTTTTTCTTTGGTCTCCCAGCTTGTTTGTGGTATTTTGGAGAGACTAAGGTACTTGGGCACCTAGATTTTGGCCACATGTCCATGCCATTGATAGGTTCTATGGTATTCACATACACCTTCTTCCAAGTCTCCAACCAGTAAGCTTTATCCACATACTTCTCTGGAATACCATCACCTATCCCATTCAACCTCATGTTCCATATGCATGCCACTGCATGCCTACATGGCATGCCAGTGAGGTCCCATCTTCTGCAAGAACATGTTCTCTGGTCAATGTTGACAACCCTTTGTTCAGTGATATAAGGACCAGACACCTGATACTTAGATGGCCCACACCAAATGACAGAGCATGATGCTGCATCTTTCTTGATTTCATCAAATTTGATTGTTGCATTGGGAGTTAGTGGCCCATTACACTTTGCAATCACTCTGTGAACAAGGACTATCCTTTTCATCATGTACTCTCTAATGAATTCTAGGCAGGTGATTATGGGTTTGTCCCTACCAAGCACTAGTTGTTTGTTGAATACTTCACAATGATTGTTCAACAACAAATCACACTTTGGTCTACCTGATATACATATCATATATATGTAATTAGATTCTTTAGAGTGTAAATATGCAATCAAGTACCTGTATTGGATTTATACCTGTGAAATAGGATCTTGACCAATGTTTAGGTTCAATCTTTGTTAAGTATTCATGCAGATCTTTGTCAGCATCTCTAACTTTTTGCATTGCAGTTTCAAATGCTGGTATTGTTGTTGCAGCAGCACATGTCCATAGTAACTTCTTGTAGACATCACCTCTCCACTTTGATTGCATGTTGTCATGTATATGTCTCAAGCAATACCTATGATCAGCATAAGGATAAACCTTGGATATTGCAGGTATTATTCCCTAAACATGAACATTTAACTAATTAATGAACTTAACCAAAAGTAAAATCAGTATGTTAAAACAAACAAACAAGTCAACAAGAACATGTACCTTTTGCCTATCACTTATAAAGGTGGAGGTGCTGTTCTGGTCAAGATCCAAGTCATCCCCTATTAACTCTAAGAACCAAGTCCAGCTGGCAGTGGTTTCACTTTCAACTAAAGCATATGCAACAGGGTAGATTCCACTGTTCCCATCAACTCCAACTGCTGTCAAAATTATACCAGGAAAGGGCCCTTTAAGAAAGCAACCATCTAGCCCCAACAGATCTCTCATACCTGCCTTCCACCCCCTCTTCAATGCCCCTAGGCATATATATATATCCTTCTAAATTGCCTTGTTGGACTGTTTGGATTACACAAAGGTTCAACATCCATCTTGACTGTGGTTCCTGGATCAGATCTAAGAAGCTCCTCACCATAGTCCCTTAGTTTCTGATATTGAGCTTCATAGTCTCCTTGAATTTTTGCAAGGGCCATCACCTTAGCCCTATACACTTGACCAGTTGTTATTTGTACCTGAAATCTCTTTTGCAGTTCCTCTTGAAGAGCTTGAACAGTCCAAACTGGGTTGGTTCTAAGAGTAGGTTCAATCTGCTTAGCCAACCAACTGACAGTGCACAAATTAACCACTCTTGTTTGCAAACACGTATGTTCCTTATTGTAGGTTTTAACTCTCCAAACTCCCCTTTTACCAATGTTAGAAACATGCACTGACCAGGGGCATAGGGGTTTAGGATACTTCTTTTTTGGTTTAGGTATTTTTGGTGGTGATTTTACTGATTTGCCCTTACCCTTACCCTTACCCTTGCCCTTGCTGGTCCCACCATGTGATTCCCCTTTGGCTTTTGATAAAGTCTTTGCCTTTGAAATTGTCTCTGCAATTGATGTGGTCTCACCTCCTTTAATATCACAACCACCTATTGAAAGATTCCCACCCATACACACTATCCGAAATCTATACTTGTCATTTTTTGAAATAAACAATTGTCTCCTTGTGTGTACAGCATGAGATTTGGCCAGATCAGTTATGCACCCTCTATTAGAAAATGTTTGGGTCACATAAAATGGGTCATCCATAGATAATTGGGCCTTTCTTTTCTGCTTTGTAATTTGCCTAATAACTCCTTCCATTGGAGTATCATCAGAGTCAGATAGACTATCAAAGTCATCACCATCAACTTCATTTTCAGGAGCATCTTCATAATCCCTTTCATTCTCTTCACCATCTTCCTTACCTTTAAAATCAACAATTGCTCTAAACTCTTCCATGTCATCTACTTTGTAATCTTCCACAGTATTATCTTCATCAACCATGTAATCTGGATCATCATCTTCACTATCATGTTTACTGCCCTCATTCTCACTGCTCTCACTACTCTCATAAGATTCCTCACCACCCTCATTCTCCCTACCCTCATTCTCAATGCCCTCATTCTCACTGCCCTCAGTCACATTAAAGCCCTCAACAAATCTAGCCTCTTGTGTAACCTCCCCTGTATCTAAGTCATCACTTTCATTAGAATGAGTTCTTATGTGCTCAACATATACCTCCAATACTTTAGTTTTTTCAGCATAACCTAGCAGACGATTAACATGTTGATCATTTCCTAATGGTCTTAAGCCCAAATCCAGGTCTTCTTCTCCAAGTATTTTAAAATGGTATGTTACTATATCATCTTCTGAATAACCTAGCTCTATCAGCATATCATTCAACGTACTCACAGTAAAAAAGTCTGTATTAACCTTATCAATGTATGTGATCTTACCATCCTCATATTTGATTTCTGGAAATTCAGAAAACTTACCACCATGATGAAATTGCAAAGTAAAGCAAAAAGGATATTGATCTGAAATGATATACAAAACATAAAATTAAAACATAATATCAATTTAAGAAGACACATTTTCTGAAAGAATTTAAGTCGTTGAACAAACCATATTCAGCAGCTGGATCAAAGCTTGAATTTAGTTCTCGAACAACCCAATCATGCTCTCGAACATACCAATCGTCGTCGCTCATTATTCTGATTAAGAAGAAGATGAACTCTGGTGGTTTTGTGATTATCGTTGTGGATTATAATTGTTTTAGGGTTGCAGATAAATGAGGGTTTATAACAGGGATGAAGGGGTTTTAAATATAATAGCTGAAATGACTAAAATACCCTCCAGTTATCGTTAGTTTTTAACTGAGTTTGTGATTTGGACGGATTTGGCACAGAAGTGTAAAGTTCAGTGGCAAAAAAGTGAAAAATTCTCAAAATGGATGGATCTAGCAATATTGGCCAAACCCCAGGAACGGATTTGGCAATTCACTCTTATTGATATGTATTACAGTATATATTAATTCAAAAAACATGGAAAATATCAAATAAATAATTTTCAGCTTCTAATTAATTATGAATCTAATCTAATAAGATTTATAAAGTGTTAAAAAGTTACTATTAGAAGTATTAAATAACTTTTAACCCTAGTTGTATTATATTGTAATGATTGTAAATATGTTTTTTTTGGGCATGGATGTAATATAGTATATTTTAATTTCTACTAATAGTAAATCTTACTAATACTAATCTATTAATATATATAAAAGAATTGAACGTTGCTGACGTGTCGTGCAATGGTGCTTTCAACCTCTTCATGAAACTGCCACGTGACATTATAATTGAAAGATTTTAGTGATTTTGAATTATTTTGATTTTTTAATTAAAAAAAAAGAAAAAGATAAAACCCTAAAAGAGATTGATTTATTTTAGGAAAAAAGAATTTAAAAACAAATTTAAATTTTTCTCTCTCTTATATTTCCTCCCATAGTTTTTAAACGTTAATATCTTTTATATACGAGATTTTTTAAAGAAAAAAATTATACCAAATTAACGAGCGTTTTATTATCTTTCCAACGAGTACCATAGTGTATATAAAAAACGGAGAAAAAAACGACTATTTTTTGTGGGGTTTCGTTCATACAGGAAACAAAAAACACAAAGTGTTCAGGTTATTCATTAATCATGTTTTTTTCTTTTAAACCAGCTTCTTATCTACGATGTTGAAATTCAGCCCAATCGTCATGCTATCATTGGAATTTTACTCTTCTAAAGATAGATAGGTATACTTAATCAAGAGAAGCTGAGTGAAAAAATCGTGCAACACTGCAACACATGGTGTCACCTTATAGCAAGATTATTTTTTTATTTATTTAATTACAAAAGTAATAATTATTACTATTAGTATTATTAGAATGGTTATATTTTTCAACCCCGGGACCCTCCCGGGGTAATCAGCTAGTGACATAATAATTGATAAAAAGGTTTGTATAGTAATACTAATAAAGTTCGGGGACGTCAGCAGAAACCCATCTTTGGCACGCCCGGTGGAAAAATGTTTGATCTCTAATGAAAAAATAATACGGAGTAAAGCATAAGAGAGAGGATGAAAAGGAAACATAGAAACGTACGCAAGAAGGGGATGACACAAAGCTACCTGCCACTATACGTTTCTTCATAAGTTAAAAAAAAGAAATGGTATTTCATGTAAGTAGTGGAGAGTTTCATCTTTCACACTCATGTTCATGTGTTGTGAAAAGAAAAATGTGAACTATGGTAATGTTTACACTTGGCGAAAATAATTACTAAAATATATCTCTGACTCTTTTTTTTTTAATTCAAGTATATTGTCCATCAAGTAAGAATATGACTTGGTAACTTAACCTATTTTATATCTTCGTAAACGTATAAAATTGGTGAAACGTGGTTTCCATGAAACATTCATGAAAATCGTTATTAATTTACTTATATTTAAGTTTAAAATTTGTTTTTATGTTAATAAAATATTTTCCAAAAGAAAAGGGTAAGAAAACATCCTTTTATATTATTATTTTAATAATAATAATAAATAAATCGGTTAGGTCGATGCGTGCAGAATGCCAACGACTAACATCCGTCCTACAAAACTTTTCCATATCTCTGTCTCTGCAACTCTGTCTTCCCTTCCAACGCACCAATGGCGTCCCTCACCCGCCTCTTCAAACCCCAATCATCCTCCTTAATATTATTATTATTCAACCGATCACTCTCCACCAACACGTGTACCCTTTCATATATCAACACAGATCATCCAAAGGGTGGTGTTAAAACTTTCCATTGGGTGTTTTTAGGCTGTCCTGGCGTTGGAAAAGGAACATACGCTAGCAGACTCTCCACTCTTCTTGGTATCCCTCATATAGCCACTGGTGATCTCGTCCGTCAAGAATTATCTTCCTCTAGACCTCTTTCTCATCAGGTAGTAATACCCTTGTTTTGTTTCTCTATGATTTTATCTTTTCATTAAAATTGCTTAAATTTATGTTGTTTGTTTCAGCTTGATGAGGTAGTAAATAAAGGGAAGTTGGTTTCAGATGAGATCATATTTAACTTATTATCAAACAGACTTGAAGCTGGAGAATCAAGAGGTGAATCAGGGTTTATTCTTGATGGTTTTCCACGAACAATAAGACAAGCTGTAAGTGTCTGTTTGTTTATATATATACAGGGGGCGGTTATTGTGAAAAGTGACAAAAACGTGTGAAGTGACGTAACATACAAAATTACGTAACATAGACAGAATCACTACTACTTCATTACCAAAATTACGTACCATATACATAAATCATTATAGTTCCATTACCAAAATCACGTTTCATAAACATAATCATTTAAAACTTTACATAACAATTTTCCATACCCCTAAAAAACGTAACATACGAAATGACGTACCATAGACAGAATCACTACTAGTTCATAACTAAAATTACGTACTATAGACAGAATCACTACTAGTACATGATAATTACTTAACGTTTTTGTATGTCAATGAAAGCATTACGTAATTATCATGCACTTCGCACCTTTTTGAGACTTTGTATTTGAACCGGTACCTATATATATATATAGATAGATAAAATCAGTCACCTTACTGTTATAAACCGTCAAATAACAATCTTTTTGTTTTGTTAAGGAAATTCTTGATGAGGTGACAGAAATTGATTTGGTGGTGAATTTGAGACTGAGGGAGGATGTAGTGATTGAGAAATGTTTGGGAAGAAGGATATGCAGTGAATGTGGAAAAGGTTTTAATGTGGCGTCAATTAGTGCGAAGCCCGAGAATGGGATGCCAGGAATGAGCATGCCGCCGCTTCTGCCACCTCAGCAGTGTGCTTCGAAGCTCATTACACGTGCTGATGACACTGAACCTGTTGTTAGAGAGCGACTTCGTGTTTATAAAGAAAAGGTAACATTTTCACTGGAAGAGGCTGGGTTGGGTAACGGGTCAAAACAAGTACTTATTTGGCACTGACTGATCAATGGGTTGGGTTGACCCAATATATATTCGAATTTAAAAATGATCTATGTTTTGTGTTTGGATGCACAGACTGAACCTGTAGAGGATTATTACAGAAAGCAAGGGAAATTATTAGAGTTTGATCTCCCTGGAGGGATCTCGGAATCGTGGCCAAAGTTGCTGGAAACTCTTAATCTAGATGATTACCATCATAAACACTCTGCTGCTGGATAGTTGGACTTATTTCTGTTTATATAATAACCATATCATTTATTCGCAAAATTTTAGATTTATGGTATTCTATACATAAGGTGGATGGAACTCACAGGCTGTAAAGATTACAAAACGTTTAGAACATGGTATACCTGTTGAATGTATGCATCAATTAAAACTTGTTATAGCATGATTTTTTTTTCTTCTTAGAATGCTCTGATTGTTATTAGTCATTTATATTTTAAAAATAAATTCAATAAATAGTTTCTGATATATTCATGGTGATAATTTGATTTTTTAAGTGTCATTGTCTTTAGTCATTTACAGAAACGGATAACATGTAAAGTATCTGTAAAAAAACGAAAAGCGCCATCCGTGGGACTCGAACCCACGACCACGTGGTTAAAAGCCACGCGCTCTACCAACTGAGCTAGAACGGCTTTTGTTTTCTCTAGAATCGATTTTGTTTAAAAAACATAGAAAAAGAACATGAATCGATTTCATTTATAATAATATTTATAAATATTGACATTGTTGGCTTTGTCTTCATTTATGGTATGATAGCCACTTCGAATTTGGTCGGTTCTTACAATGTCTAGCAAAACAATAGAGTATGTGTGTTCTCAAACTCATTATTTCACATTCATATTACTATTTCGTTTTCTTTTGTCCATAAAAAGGTTTGAGAAATACAAACAATTTTATTCACTTCAAACTAACCTTTAAAGTTAAAACTAAGACTTAAAATTGAGCTCTAAACTTAAACTTATAACTTTGAGACGGTTTAATTTAACGCACAGCTATAAATACTTAACTATTTTACAATAAAACTAGACATTAATGCATGGCAATCTAGAGGGAAAATGTTAGAACATCGGGAAGGCGCGTCCGTGCATATGATATCCTCATAAATGCACGGCAATCTAGAGGGAAAATGTTAGAACATCCACAATGCTTTTATATGCATTATCAATTTTCCAAAAAAAAAAGTTACATTCTCTCATCTCAGTGATTGACCGCATGAAGAAGTTTCCTCTCACTACGATGATGTTGGCAGTGTTTTGTTTTACATAAATCGAACTCCAACTTCTCTAAGGTGTTTTAACTCCATACACGCGCAGATCATCTACCGGAAACTCCTATGGAATTTGCTTCAACATCACACTACATCTTCACCCCTTATATTTTGATCCATAAGAAAAAGGAGAGTAAAAAACATATTTAATACAGTAAGTTATATGAAATATATCAATAATTTCGTGTATATAATATACTAGCTTTTATCCCGGGAGTGTCCCGGGGTTTAAATATCTAACATAACATAATAAAATATATAATATGACAACATAATTAATGATTTGCCAATACATGATTAATGAATAATAATAATAATAATAATAATATTTATTTTAAACAAATTTCTGTCATAAGTTATCATATCTATAACTTATAATAAAAGAATTGAACTTTGATGATGTGACATTCGATGGAGGCCTCAACCCCTCCTTGAATGTGCCACGTGGCATCATGTAGGATTTTTTAATTTTTGAGTTTTTTTAATAAATCTATATATATTATAATTATTTTAGGAAAAGATAAGAATTTAAAAACAAAATTAAATTTTTTCTCTAATGTTTCCTCCCATAACTTTTAAACGTTAATATCTTTTATATACGAGATTTTTTAAAGAAAAAATTACACCAAATTAACGAGCGTTTTATTATCTTTCCAACGAGTACCATAGTGCTATATAAAAACGGAGAAAAAAAACAACTATTTTTGTGGGGTTTTGTTTTCAAATATATTTTACTCTACTAATAAATCACAAACGATAAACATAATAATTTGTTTAAAATAAATAATAATAATAATAATAATATAATTATTATTATTATTATTATTCATTAATCATGTATTGGCAAATCATTAATTATGTTGTCATATTAGATATTTTATTATGTTATATTAGATATTTCAACCCCGGGACACTCCCGGGATAAAAGCTAGTTCAAATATATACAAAAAGAATCTCTGCCTATGAAGTTATGTTTATCGTTTGTGATTTATTAGTAGAGTAAAATATATTTGAAAACAAAACCCCACAAAAATAGTTGTTTTTTTCTCCGTTTTTTATATAGCACTATTGTATTCGTTGGAAAGATAATAAAACGCTCGTTAATTTGGTGTAATTTTTTCTTTAAAAAAATCTCGTATATAAAAGATATTAACGTTTAAAAGTTATGGGAGGAAACATTAGAGAGAAAATTTAATTTTGTTTTTAAATTGTTATCTTTTCCTAAAATAATTATAATATATATAGATTTATTAAAAAAACTAAAAAATTAAAAAATCTTACATGATGTCACGTGACACATTTAAAGAGAGGTTAAGGCCTCCATTAAATGCCACATCATCAAAGTTCAATTCTTTTATTATAAGTTATAGATCATAGATTATAGATATTTTCTACATAAAATAGTGCTATAACAAAATGATTTTTGTCGTTATAAAAAAAATTGTAAATGGGAATGATAATTATTTTCATCAATGATTGATGCAAACACTAAAGAAAAACTTACGTGCCAAGACAAACACAACAACACTTTAAACTTGAGGGGGGCAATCTGCACAATCATGAAAATCAAAAAAGATCTTTTTAGCAAGCGACAGCTACGTGTCTCAACTATCCACACCCGTATAATATGGTCCAAATCTATCTAAACCGCTCCATTTTCCGTTTTAGATTCAGTCCACGTCACCATAATATTGCCCACATACACAACCTATATCCTACGTGGCCATTCCTGAACCTAAACTTCGTCCACGTCATACACATGTAGGACCTTACAAATCTTCTTTTGTAGTCCTCTGATTTATCTATGTTCAATCCATCAGTCCCTTTATTTTATTTTAATTAATTTTATAAACCAGGTAATCTCAATCTCATTTCCTTTAGCTAGATTTTTTTTATTTTTTGTTTTTTTGTCGTTTTGTTGCCAAACCCTAACTTATTGTTCTGCTTGATCGGCCTTTACCAGTCGGATTCGTTTATCTGAAGCTTTTACTGGTAATTTCTATCTTAAACATAGCAGATTAGACTAATTGTTGTTTTTTAGCGAATTATTATTAGTTATCAAACAGTTAATAGTATAATATGCCTATAAGTTTAGTGAATTTGTGTTTCTTGTGATGGAGTAGGCGTCCAGCTAGGTCATGTTTTTAAATGAAAATTTTGTATGGATTATGCTTAGATTGTAGATTTAGTTGATATTTTGAATTTGTATTAGTATTTTACTTGACATAGACTGTCTGATAATATGTAAGAAAGTTAATTATCATTAAATTCATTAAATTAAGAAAGTTAGTATGTTGTTTTTTTAATTGAAGTAGTATTTGATAGAGATTGTTAATCTGTTGTTTGTAACAGGGATAAATAGTGAGTGCAGGAAGTCGTTCGTGCAGGTATGGAAGAGTTTGGTTTAGTTCTGTTGTGTTGTGTTGTGTTGATGGTGGCTTTAAATTGATATGTGTATTTGTATTTGTTTTAGTTTTAGGGTAGGAGGTTTTTTATTTGATCTTTGAAGAGATTGGATACCTTGTTGTGGCTGTTATGTGCTGCTTATTTTCTTGAATTTAAAAAGGTTTGACAAGTGTCAATATGGTTTTATGGTTTTCCGACTTTTCTCGTAATTTAAGTTTTTGATATAGTTAGCAGGATACGTTTAGATGACTGGTAGCCAAGGAGGGAGCAAGGGAGTTCAACAGGTGAATAAACAGGTGAAATCTGAACATCGGAGATATGTGAATGGGTTTGTGGGCAATGGGCCAGGTTCACAAGCGGGTGATGAACCAGCCGGAACTAGTAAAGTTAATGAAAATGGACAAGATAAATGCCAGGTGGCAGTGCAGGGGAATGCTGCTGTTCAAGCACCTCAACAACAGCCTCAAGGGTCATTGGTTCACTGGGAGAGGTTTCTCCATGTTAGATCCATTAAAGTCATGTTAGTTGAAAATGATGATTGTACTCGTCACATTGTCACTGCTTTGCTCCGCAACTGTAACTATGAAGGTTAGTCTGTTGGCCTATATTTCATGAAAACTTATGCAGTATTCTATCGGTTTGCTTAATGTAAATATAGTCATATTTTGCTATGAACCTAGAATCGCAGGAGTAGTATATTTCTTATACCATAAGCCAGTTACGTACACACATAATTTTTTGGTGGATAGATAGTATAGACATCTCTTGACAGTTTTCAGAAAAAAACCTTGTTTAGCCACATATCAATTTATTTGATGTTTGCCATTGCAGTTAGTCTATATAGTCATCATAGTTTCTAAGTGCGATCTTGATTCATGTCTGTATATCATGGTGACTATCTAACACAATTTATGTTTTGTTGTCCTTTCTTTTCTGGCAGTTATTGAAGCAGCCAATGGAATACAAGCCTGGAAGATTTTGGAAAATTTATCCATTCACATTGACATTGTTTTAACTGAAGTAGTCATGCCTTTCCTTTCAGGAATCGGTCTTTTATGCAAGATCATGAGCCACAAGTCCCGCAAGAATGTCCCTGTGATTAGTAAGTGCCTGGCTTAGTCTTTTTCTGTAAACAAAATGAGCAGCAACTGTAGCTATATCCTGCAAAAGCTTACCAAATTGATGTTATGAGATCGTGTGCAGTGATGTCTTCTCATGACTCAATGGGTTTGGTTTTTAAGTGTTTATCAAAAGGTGCGGTAGACTTTTTGGTGAAGCCTATTCGTAAAAATGAGCTTAAAAATCTTTGGCAGCATGTCTGGAGGAGGTGTCACAGTGTAAGTGACATATTTATTCTTTATAGTTTTTAACCTACTGCTTTTCAAGATATACCACAGACTAGCTTTTCTATTGCTATATTTTTGTTGCATCATCTTATCATATTATTATTTCCCTTTGTTGGGAAAATTATCCTGTTTCTATCAGTCTAGTGGTAGTGGGAGCGAAAGTGGCACGCATGCCCAAAAATCTGTGAACTCGAAAAGCAACTTAAGGTGCAACAACAATGGCGGGAAAGATGGGGATGAAAATGAGAGCACGGATGGTGGTAGCGATGACGGTAGTGGCACTCAGGTACTTTTGCGGTCTTCTTTTAGTTAATGGTCTGCAGCAAATTTTCTTTTTGGTGTAGTTAATGAAGCTAAGGGAAGAAATCCGTAACTTTTGTCATGCTACAACCTACACGGACAAGTTGCACCTTTGTTTTCTATTTTTTTTTTTTTTTTGAATTTCTGTGCTAACTAATATCTGGGCAATACTTCGATGATGACAAGCATGAGTTTGATATGTACCAATCGGAATTAGATTAAAAAAAAACCTGTTGAGTGGGTCAAACTCCAATGAAATTAGCAAGAAGCAGATTTTGAGATAGTCTCTAGTTTTTCATTCCTGATTAACCTAGAAAGATAATTGGCTCTACATAAGCCTTAAAAATAAATAACACTAAAACAGTACCACCAACACTACCACTCAATTAACTGAAAACATGCAACATAAAGAAAACAAAGGAATTGCAAATATTTGCATGGACTTCGTGGAATTGTGAAGTCACCAAATTAGGCACACATCAGAGCTCACCATTCTTAATAGTTATAAATGCAAAACCTAGCATTCTCTTACAAATGTTTCTCAAATGAACTTATTGTATAGCTTCCTTTTAAATGAATGTCTAAGTGTCCCAGACTCTCATCAACATTACAGGCAAGTAGAAAGCTATATGCATATCTTATTAGGTATCACTCGTTGATCCGGTGTGGTATATATATGACATCATCATTATTATTTTGAATCTGACTTGCAGAGCTCTTGGACAAAACAAGGTGTTGAACCAGAGAGCCCAGAGCCAGCATCTCCATGCGACCAAATAACCGAGCATCCAGACAGTACTTGTGGCCTAGTTATACGTCCAAGAAGGGATTTTAATGATCAGCAAGGACAATCTTGTTCAGGTATTCAAATATCAGAATTATTTACGTCATTTGAAACATTTCTTTTCCTATTTCCATGAAGTATGTCTTGTTTTCCAGATAACGATGCAAATGCTAAAGAAACTGCAATACACATATCTAGAACCTCAGAAATGCAGATTGAATTTCCAATTGAGAAACCTATAAAACATAATGGTGGAAAACAAAACATTCATCAAGCGAATGACCTCACACTCAATGTCAAAAGTAAGGACTCAAAGAAACACAAAGCTAAAGGTAGCAAATTGTCTGATCCTCACATGGAAAATGGAGAAATCAAGGGTCAAGAAGAGTCTGAAAAGATTATGGATGCAGATACTAAGGCTATGAATGAGTTTAATGAAGTAGTAGCGAGTGAGCCTGGCTTCAAGAGGCCCCGCGAAACTGAAGAAGACGAGAGAGAACTTCAAAATGGCTGTAATATTCTGAAACATTCAGAGCTTTCAGCTTTCACGAGGTGTGAATTTTGTAATTTGGTAAAGATGTTTTGTTTCTAATGATCATATACTTAGTAGACTGATAATAAGTCTTTGAATTCCTGCAGATACAACACAAACTCAAATGTCGTAAAGTGCACACCTGGAATTGTTGGTAGCTGCTCTCAACCTGATAATATAACTAGTATTTTGAAGAAAGAATCCAACCATGATGCTCATTCTGATGGATATCTCATTTATCAAGGCTCATGTGAGGTTGGTGATGACAGATTTCTGTTCTCTTACAAACATTCATACCCCACTCAAATTTAATAAAATGTTGAAAACGCCAAGACTAAACCTTTTACTTAGATAAATTGTACGGCAAGATGGGTGGGTTGAGTAACATGCCAAAATGGGCTCGAGTTGAAACAAGACGTTTTTTAATACTGGTTGGGTAGACCCAATAACTATATACATGTGTGCGCGCGCGCGTGTGTGTGATTACTTGATTAAACTTTAGTTATAAAGGTCAAAGATACCATCTACTTTGAAACTTACAAAAAGTAATCTTTGATGCTTTCTTCAGCAAGTGACACCAAGGAAAGCTGATACCACCACACCTACTGATGCTCTGCATCCAGAGCTCCGCATTCAACACATACATCATCATCACCATGTTCATCATTATCATAACATAGCTACAGATCAACCGTTATTGTCCAAACAAGATGATTTTGCTTTAAGCAAGTTAGCCACAGATGCTCCACATTGTGGGTCATCAAATATCAAGGGCGGGGCAGTTGAAGGTAACCTTGAAAATTATAGTATAAACCGAAGTGGGTCAGGTAGCAAGCATGGAAGCAATGTGCCTAATGGCAGTAACACTGGTGTGAATCTGGAGGTTACAAATGTAGAAAGTAATGCAGGTGTAGCTGGAAAAAGTGGAAGTGGTGATGCTAGTGGCAGTGGTGACAGAGACCAGCACAAATCTGCGCAGAGAGAAGCGGCATTGACTAAGTTCCGCCAAAAGAGAGAAGCGAGATGTTTCCAGAAAAAGGTGACTTGATACTGTGCTTTACTTGGTTTCAATTATTGATGGTGGTTTTAATGTTGATCAAAACAAGTGGGGACAAATTTCATCTCTTCTAATCTGCAAACAGTAATCTTGCCATATGTTTCAACAGTCTGTGAAGACATTTACAGAACTTCGCAAACAAAAACTGTTGATCAAAATATGATTTTGGCTTATAAGATTGCTATAAATTCTGCATAGTTTATACATAAATGATGGTAAAACATTATATTTGGTTCTAACAATGAATAATTGCTGTTTTCTCGTTGCCTATTTGTACAATTCAGGATTTCATCTGAGTTCTAATTTTATAGGTGCGATATCAAAACAGAAAAAAACTGGCAGAACAAAGACCACGTGTTAGAGGGCAGTTTGTAAAGGGAACAAATCGCAACAGTTCAACCAATGCTGATGATGGCTAGTTTATCATGGAAGTCTTTGTACAGGTTGGTTGGTGTTTATATATTTTATTTGTTGTAAAAGCTTTAAATACTCAGGAAACCATATATGGTTCTACAAAATTTGACACAATAACATAATAACAGTTCATAAGTTGGTTTATTGGTAGATATTGATGTTTCATGTAAGATATAATCTATAGAGACTCTTTTATTTCATATTTGTCAAATGCCTAGCTGGAGTTGTATCATGTTCATCCTCTATATGAGCCCCCTCTTAAATATAGAGTGTGAGCCATATCTTTTACAGATAATGATTTTACGTGGTAAGGAAAGTGATAAACAACCATACAAATCTTCTTTATATTTTAAATTTTCTGAAATTACATGTATAATTTTTTTTTCCAAAACTGTTTTAGTTTGTTGATATTATAAAGTGTGAACATACACCATCTTCTCATAATGTCGCAGTACAACCACTTATAACAATTGATAAATGCCCTGCCATTATTGTCTCGATGTTTCGGTTGATTAAAATGTGAAATGATATCTATTGGGCCACTTTTAGACTCAACTAACATAACAACGAAAGAGACCCTTGTTTGTAATGATATAAAGGTAGGTCGTATTTTAGTATATGTTAACCGGAGTTGATTGGTTTTATGTAAATTTTATGTTGTTTTGGTCAATTTTAAACAACAATAATCGCACCTACTAAATATCGCAAAATGCAAAGTTACTTGTTGTTCTTAGGAGGATGGGATGCGAGCAGGTCTTACCTCTATCCCGGCCTCCTGAGGAATAAAGAGGTTGCCTTTAGAGAGGCCACCAGCTCGAAAACAAACAAACTTTTGGTCAAATATAGGGTTGTTCTTAAATATTGCTTGATGATTCCCATGTTTCTAGATGACATCGTCCGGTTTTATCACAAAGCTTGCCTACATAAATTTGGGGAACTTGCGGTCCATTGCAAAGAGATGTCGGGGTTCAGTTATCGCCACGATCCGATTCGTGATGTCTTATGGGATATTCTTAGACGAGCTGGGATATCGGCCAAAAAGGAGGTTCCAGTAAACTTTTTGACAGGCCTGATGGAGGGGAGGTCCACTTTACAGCCAACAAATGTTTTTATGTTTGGGTGGGTGGGGGGAAACATGCTTGCGTAGACCTCACGGGGGTATCCTTCCTGTTGTTCTCCGTGACAAGGGTTTTTTTGGCAGGTCAGACAATGTTGAAGGCAGAGTCGAAGAAAATCTTGAAACATGCTAAAACGCGTGCGGAAAACCAACATGTTTTCGTCCCCTTCGCTTTTGATACTTTTGGATTACTAGCATCGCAAGCTATTAGGTTCCTGGAGAGAGTTTAACAGGTCGTTCACAGCAACGTTTCGTCCCCTGGGGCCAAGAGTTTATTCTTAGTAGGTTAGGTTTTGTGATTGACTGATTTCGAAGGAGTGGCAGGGCCCCCTGGGGACAAGAGTTTATTCTTAGTAGGTTAGGTTTTGTGATTCCGAAGGAGTGGTATGGCAATTTATTCCCGTCTACATGTCATCCTTATGTAAATTTTATCCCTTTATCAATTTAATACACAACGGTCACAACCCATTTCCTGTAAAAAAAATGGTCAAGTAAGACACAAATCAAAATAAAACATGAGACTTAAACCTTTTAACTAAATGAAGTATGATACATTTTCTATAGATTTTGATACTCTTAGACGACATGCATAATGCATTCGAGTATGTAACATTATTAAATTGGTATACCAATTGCCTAAAGTCTTTACTGGTTAACCTTTCACGACATGGTTATGGTTTAACATTGCTCAAAGCTAACAAGTTTCTTGTGTTTCAACCTATATAAATTGAGAAGAGAATTCTTGAATCATTGTGGGTAAATAAGTTTTTTCAAATACATCAATTTGGTAAATAAGTTTTCTAAACAAAATAAATAAATAAATATATTATATGGGTTAGGATAAAATACATAGTGAAAGAAAAATAGGAAGTCGTAGGAAGGGTATCAAACGGACTCCGATTGAACTCATTCAAGCGGCATTGGAACCGTCTTATCGAACCCTACGACGTTAGTTTTTAGGTGTTCGTTTTTTGGGGTTTTAGCTTGTAGTTTTTAGAATATGCATTATATCATTGTGTCTTTTATGTACCATTGTGTCTTTTTCTTATTTTCATAATTGTGTCATTTTTTCAATTCATTGTGTCTTTTTTCTTCAGCATTGTGTTATATTTTTTGGCACTGTGTTATATTTTGTGGCTCATTGTGTCATATTTCATGATCTATTGTGTTTTTTGTATCCTTCTCACCCTTCTCATTTTTGTTACATTGTGTAGAATAACTTGACCATATATTATATTGCCCCTTGCTAAGGCTGACAATTTCATATACAAACACAAACACAAACACACAATACGAATTTAACAGGTTCAAGTATGACCTTAATATGTTTCGTGTCCTAAACAGATATACACAAATATACTTGTTAATTTATGTGTCTAAATAGGTTAAATATATGTTTACGTGTTTAGTACTCATTGAATCACGTCAAGGATTTTCTTTTAAAAAAAGTATAGGTTGTGAGAGTGAAGTGGAGTGGAGTTATATGTTTTTAATAGGTAGATTTATACCTTTTTAATGCTTGATGGTGTCATTTATCGTGTCAGGTTTGGAAAACAGATTCATGTCTTATGGTGTTAACTTAGTATAAACATGTATTATCGTGTTAACATGGTATAAATAGGTACTATCGTGTCTTATCGTGCTAACCTGATATAACAGGTTCATGTTCGGGTTTGAAAAAATGACACAATAAGTTATCGTATCGTGTTCATGTCTACATATTTCGTATTCGTGTCTTAACAGGTCGGGTACACACAATTTGTCTACCCGCCCGCCTTGCATTTTAGAATGTACACTTTGAGCCCTTAAATTTCGAAACCTTCTATTAACACCCCCAAGGTTCAGAATATAGCCCCAAAGCGTTCACAAAACTAGGGCACGCAAATCATCCATCATCACTCTATCATCTGTAACGCAAATCAAACCCTCTTCACACAAATGGCGACCACAGCACCAACTACCACTACCACTACAACAACGAACGACGATAATCATACGAAAACCCTAGCCCCGGTTCCTAACCCAACAACCGAAGGAGAGAAACCACAAGCTTCGTCCACCGACAAGACAGACGTCGATTCAGGAGAAACAAAGTCCAAAACTACAGATCCAGTGACGGCTACGGCTGATGTTGACAATAGCAATAATATTAATGATAATGAAGACGGTGGTTCGGTTACTGATACTCAGAGGAAGATTCGTCGTGCTGAGCGTTTCGGTATGCCGGTTAAGCTTTCTGAAGAAGAAAAGCGTAATTCTCGTGCCGAGAGGTAGTAATTCTTTATTATTTTTCCATATGTGTATATTTGTGAAGCTAGGGTTTTGGGTATTGGTATGATTGTTTGGTATGTGTTTACATTAGGGTTTACGTTTGTGTTTTTTTTATGAGTTTTGCTGACTTTTGTTTCCGTTTTGCTTGTGGCTTCTTCTGCTAAGTGACGAGTGATTGTTGTGATAAATGTGTAGTGATATGGTTTAATATTTTTACCAGATTGTACAGTTTATGGAGTCTTTCTTTCATGTTGTTAATATTATTAGGAGGAACCTTCTATGGTCATTTGTTTGATCATCTAGAGGTAGAACATATGTTGTGGAGGTGTAGGGATCAAATTCCAGCACCACCCGAGTTACTCTAGGACACTTGATTTACCTCCCTCATGTTGTCGGATGTGGGATCGGTCGGTAGGGGACGCGTAGTAGTGGCAACGTGATGTGCACACCATTTCATTTTTTTGTAGAAATATATGTTCAGGTTGTAGTGAATATGGTTTTTTGTTCCTCGCCCCATTTTATTCTTGATAATCTCTGCTTATTAAGTATTGTTTGTCACTGGTTAAAACTTTTAACCATGGCTTGTTTTGTTTTGTCATGCTGTGATATCAAAAGTGGTTCTTACCTACTCATGACAGAGCATTTGGTACTTCTAACCGTTATATAATCTTGTGGTATGTAATTATATAGAAGGAATAGTATAGTTTACTTTGAGATTCAACTTTTGGCATAGACTATGAAGCCATTGTCTGTTGTTATCTGTCTTTGGAAGGAATTAATTTCTTAACTTGAGTTGCAGACACATTTTTTTTTATGTATGCGTCATTGGATAGGTCTGTCTTTTGTTGTTGATCACAAAGTTGTATTTCTTGTAATCTTTGCCCTTGCCCAGATACGTGAATCCTTTTGTGTCCATAGTTATTCTTATTGTAAAAATGTGATAGATCATTTGAACTCATCATGTTACTATCATGTTGTGCTTAAGGTTTGGAACTGCACCTGGGCCACAAGGATCAGAAGGCACAAAGAAAGCAGAGGAGCTAAAAAGGAAGGCTAGAGCAGAGAGGTTTTTCAGATTTTACAACTTGTTACTCCATGTTTCAAATCGAATTTCTAGATCCTAAACTTAAAAAGCTGTTATTTTTGTTTATAAATATCACTATTTCATTAGTTAACTATTGATTGTATTTTTCTGTTGATCAGATTTGGTATTACTAAGTCAACACCTACTGAGGAAGAGGAGAAAAAGAAGGCTAGACTTTCCAGGTTTGGATCAGCTCCTAGTGCTGATCCTGTAGAAGAAGAGAAAAAGAAAGCAAGGGCACTCAGGTAATTAGTTTATTACCAGTATATTAATTTAATTTAAGTTTGGGCAGTATCTAAATACTTTTCTACAGGTTTTCAGGAACTTCTGGCAATGGAAAAATTGAACCAGTAGGTCTTTTAAATTATTATTATTAATTTTATATAAAACGCTTATGTGCTTTATACTCAGCTTCTTTTTACCTGCTTTAAACAGAAGGCACCCGTTGCTGGCAAGGCAGGGGGAGAGGCTTGAGCCGCCCTGAACTTTGTCTTTTTTCTAGTAAGGCTTGGTGTTTATATATCAATCTTTAAATATGTTCTCATTTGGAATACCGTAGTTACTAACTTTTTTTTAATCACTGTAACAACTGTATTTGCAGTTATGGTGCTTCCTCATGTATCAAGTGCGGTGAGAATGGATAAAAGCTGGTGTGCCCTACTTAATTTTTAGCAATCTCTTTGTGTCGCCTAAACTAAAATAGGATATATTAATTAGTATTAATGAAATAGTCAATGGGGTTAGATCGTAGAATATTATAATTTAACAAGAACTAACTAGTACTTGAGCTGTGTTCCATATTAGCTTCATATCGTCCTTGTCATGCTCATGCTCTCTTAGTTTTTTATATCAAATCTTGCAAACCAGTTGCAGTGTTAGTAAAACAATAATAATTGCCAGTCTAGCATCTTCGTGTCCATGATTCTTGGTGAATTAGTTGCATATATTGAGATTACATGAATCCATATGTTTTGCTTATATCACTCCAAATTGTATGCCCAGTAGCTTAAATCATGAATTGAGTTATTGTTTCGCTATTTAGTGATTAATGCATATTTTCAGGTAATGATGGTTTCATTTTAGGGCTGCATTTTGTTTACACCAAGAATCATGGTCATCTGATGTTAGGATGGAAATTTACTATTGAGATTAAAAAAAAAACTTGCCATTTCTCATGTCAAAATCTTGCTTTATCTGATATTTCATTATTAGGGTAGAATGAACTAATTTTAGAGAAGCTGTTAGATGAAAAATTTAGTGGTAAAAACTAGAAAGGAAAAAGGGTTGGGTTATCTGCTTGGTTTGGTCAAGATAGGCGACACAGTTGTAGGAGATTGCTATTAATCTTGTTGGGCTGCTTGTTATATCTGTGCAAATGTTTAGCATGAATTGCAGCAAAGAAGGGGGGGCCATAATGTTAAAGGACAATGTTTATGTTTTTGTTTATGTTAATGTATATTGTATCGAATATAATACTCGGATGGGGAATGAAGGTTAAGACCTTTAATTTGTTTTTGACTTAAGTGTTGTTTTGTTGTTTATACTATCTGCTGCATAACCTCTTAATGCTTAGTGCATGCAACTGGGTGTCAGATATGTTCAAATCTGAAATAAGAATTGATGGAAGTTTCAGATATTATTCCCAAAGGGGTCGTATGGTTGGTAGAATTTTTGTGAAGGAATTGTAATGAATTCCTATAAAAATTCGAAATGTGTTTGGTTGGTAACTTTGTGTAAGGAACTGGAATGCAAAATCAGTTCCAAACACAACTGCTTAGTGGTTATCTATTAAAATAGGTTGTAATGAGTTCCAACCATAAATCGACGGAGGTTGATTCTGGCTTCATTGGTTTTGCTGGTTGATTCTGGCTTCATTGGTTTGCTGATTGATTATGGCTTGCTTTATTGATTTTCTTGCTCTCTTGCAAATATATTCTGGTGTCATTAATTCAACGGCAAATTGTTATGACTTCATGGATTTTCATTTTCTGATTCTGATTTTATCGAAAGGGCTTCTATGTTAATTTGGCGGTGGTTTTATTTTAGTTTTTAGCTATTTTGTGGTTCTGAATTCTTTCTTTGACAGGTTTTCTGTATATTAGGAATTTTCAATTTTTTTGGTGCCAAATTCATTTGCTAAGGGTTTTTTTTTTTTTTTTTTTTTTTTTTTTTTGCTTTTTCAGTTGCTATCATGTTTTCTATATAGTGGGCGCTTTAACCATTTTAATCAAATTTCAAAGGAAAAGTACTTGAACAATTTGCCGTTGAGTCATAGTTTGTGTTTATTAAATTTTCAATTGCAAAAAAAAGTCTTAAAAAAATCAAGTTGACACATAATTATAGGTTGACATGGTTACTTCTCCATTAGGCTGGACGGTGTGGGATAGCGCCCGTGTCTAGCACAACCCCTTAACGCCCGGAACACCATCAGACGGGGTGATGGTTTGCTTCGCCAAGCCCTTAACGAGCGCAAGAAGGGAAGAAACGTGGGGATTACCAAGTTTCAAAGCTCTCAAGTGGCACTTGTGGCACCTATGTTTGAAAGGTGGAAATATGATGAGTGGAAGAGGGTGAAAGGAATCTTGATATTGATAAAACAATTGTTTTGTATGTTACAAACAATATAGATTTATTACTACATTTATGACACCATGCAATATAATTTAATTTAATGAATACCGACCCCGAAAAGAGGTTACTATGGGGAGTGACCAAATCACGAAGGCATGTCAGATGGTGTGAAGTTATAAACATGACATTATGTACTTCAACAACTGCACCGGAATTGGGACCACGAAAATGTTAATACAATTTTACAAAATTCAAAATGGTTTTGATTCAACTATTACAACTATTCGAGTGTTCAAAGTAATCTACCAATAAACTATATATTTGGTTTCAAAACTATATATCTATTTCCTAAAGGCAAAAAAGTAAAAAGTAAAAGTATACATAATTACCATTTTGACCAAGTGTCTATATGCCCATTGAACATTTTGTTTAAAACAATCAACAATTTAATCACATAAATCATGATATATGTGGCAATTGATGTTAGTATATCGGACACAGATGGAAAATATTATCTAAAACTAAGTTTTTTTTTTGGGGCTTGATGGAAAATATTATCCAAACTAAACATCTATACATATAATAAACCAAAGCCATTTTAATGACATGACACTCAAAGAGGTATTCTCCTCTTTGAGTGTGCCATGTGTCATCACATGTGGCATTGAGATATTTTAGGAAAAAAAAAATTAAAAATAAAATTGGATTTTTATCTCTTATGTTTCCTCTTATAACTTTTAAACGTTGATATCTTTTATATACGAGATTTTTTAAAGAAAAAAATTACACCAAATTAACGAGCGTTTTATTATCTTTCCAACGAGTACCATATTGCTATATAAAAAAACGGAGAAAAAAACGACTATTTTTTTCTTGGGTTTTGGTCATACAGGAAAAAAACCACTAGGCAAGTCACTAAGTCACTAATTATGTTTAAATCAGTAAATATAAATTCTATTTTCAACATGCGTTAGCATTGGAGTTATACATTGTTTTAGGTTAGATGTTAATATTAGAGTTATACATTGTTTAAAGTTAGGCATTAACATTAGAAATACATTGTTAATTGTTTTAGGTTAGGTGCTACCCGAAGCTTTCTTGCATGTAACTGTAAAGCGAATCATTTTATTTCATATGTAAAATTAATATGTCATATTAGATTTCTCAACCACGGGACGTTCCCGGGGTATAATCTAGTTTAAAGTGAATATGAGGAAACTTTTTGATTGGAAAATTTAAATGTTTTAGAATTTCACGAGTTCAAGAAAAAACAAATTTCTAAAACATTTAAATTTTCAAGTAAAAAACAAGTTTCAAAAAAATTAAATTTTCAAGAAAACAACGAATTTCTAAAACATTTAAATTTGATGGATGTTAGAAATCGAACACAGAGGGAACATATTCTTTAAACTAAATGAATATGGGGCTGTTACGCATCTAAGCTTAGATGCGAAACCAATAAAAAAGTTTAGTTTTAGATAATATTTTCTATCGGTAAATATTTGTTTTTTCTTGAGCTCGGGAATTTCTAAAACATTTAAATTTTCAAGTAACCAAACTCCATTAGAGGTCTAGAACTAGTGTGATACCACCCCGCTCACTATCTCCCTTCCCACTCAGAGAAACATTTCATCATCATCTTACTCAGTAAACCTCACTAATAGCAAAGCTAAGATAGAGTCTAAGAAGGGTAAGATGTAAATAGCCATACCTCAACTCCGTAGGAATAGATATGTTGCTTCTAGTGAGACCCTTCGCACGATAGTAGTTTTGCCTCAAGCTTTGGACATAAGGCATACACACCCACTTGTCATTCGTCCACATGATATGTGATTAAGCATCCGTCGTTTTTTACGTTATTTTCGCAAAATTAATAAGAGAACGTTAAAATTAATGCAATTTCACCCCCCTCACAGGCCTACACATATATAGATTATATGCGCACACCACAAGCGGGACGTACTCACATCTCCCATCTCAAAACCGACTTCTCCTCCCTGCCCCTCACACCACTCGTTCTTGTGAATCTAGTCATCCATTACCATTACCATCACCTCCCCCTCTACAAATGTAGCCACCTAATGGTGAAGAGCACTAAGAATTACAAGAATGACCACATCATCTCTAAAAAAGGGATAAAAATGCCTTATTCAAGATGGTCTTACTTTTAGGTGGGAAGGGGCGCTCAACTGATTTGCTTTTCACTTCACTGATTTCTACCAATTCTACACTGCCACATCACTTCACTGATTTTCTTCACTAAAACAATTTTTTGTAGGCAACACTCCACTGATTCTTTACCCAACTATCAATTATTTTCACACATAATAATAATAATAATAATAATAATAATAATAATAATAATAATAATTTGACATATTCATATTAAGTTAAAATAAAAATAATCTAATTAAAAAAAGAGAAATAATAACTATTATTATGCTTTTCACGATGTAAAAAAAGGCAATATTTTAATGTATAAATTCAACGGATGTAAAATAAAGAAAGAAATATTTTAATATTTTTCTCTCTCTATATATACTCCACACACACAATACACATATCTATACATACACAACTTATATCTATCACCATCTTCATCTTCAAGCTTTCAACAGAGTTAAAAAAAACCTTGCAACTAAAGGAGAGAGAGAGAGAGAAGAAACTAAAACATAAAAAAGAATAAAATTGTGTGAAAGTTTGTGCCACATCCGTGAACCAGCACGGTAACTAGAACCCGCATTTGGTTTACGGGACCACTACCAGCATGGGTGACGGCGGTATTACCGTATTGGTAGTGAGGTACCCGTGACCAATTCTGGTAACGCCCCGTCCCCCTTATATCTCGGTTCATTAGCGTCACTATTTGTGCATCAAATAGGATTCCCTTCAATCAACAAGACTAATTTTCAAAATTATTTTTATTCAAAGTGTTGTACAAATAAGGAATCTTGATGTATTAGACTTGCTAAATATTTTGTAATTAACATGAGATCCTATCAAGCCTATGTAGAGCAATGCTTGATTTCATATGTCTTCTCATATCCATTGAAGCTTGAAGGCATTCTCTAGCATACCTTAAAGCATCAAGTACATCTTTCACGTTACCATTTGATATTGACACATCTTTTTTCTCTTCATTCACTGTAGAATACACCGCGACTAGTGCCCTGGAGTTGTCACATACATCATCATCATCTTCATCTTTTCTCCGTGTTGAAATCGATTTATCTTCAACCACAATCAATGCCATAGAATTATCAACATAATGATATGTGTCTTGATCGTGTTGTTCATTAACATCGTTGTTACGCTTAACGAAGGATCTTGACCTGGTCAACAAAAGATTAAAAAAGAGTAAAATAAAAACACTTTTTGGCAACAAACAGATGAAATCTAAATAATTAACATTGAAATGAATGTCTTGATTAATCATTTTTTAAATTCAGGAAATATACCCATTATTATCTTTTTTCTGTAAATCACATTTATCACCATCTTCTTGACTGAAATGAGTCACATTTTTATTGGATATATCATTAATAGCCTCATCTAAAGACCCCATATTATCTTCATGTGAAGGGCAATTATGTCTTTCATGAGACATATGAGTGTCGTTGACACATTTTGATATAATGGTCAGTTGGTTTTTCTGCAACTCAACATGTGGTTGAGATTTAGAAGATGAAACAGATGAAATGTCACTTTTTTCAGAAATACTTGAAGAATATTCATCTGCTGAAACATATGATATGTTCAAAGCATCAAGCTTTTTCATCAAGAATCTCAATCTCTTTTCAGCTTTGTTTCTTAATTTGATCTCCATTTTCAACTGCTTCTCAAGCTCAATCAACTGCAATTTTCAAGATTTATTAAACCCATATGAAATAAAGTTCAAACAATGTATGCAAGTTTACAAACTTAAATTCAAAATCTTAAAGTTTTCGACTTGCGGATGACACTTTCTTTAAAGAAAAACACACACTTTAGCGTCCGACCAAGTTTTCTATTGGGCAACAAAAAAACAAATATGTGAGCTACAGGTGGGCAAAACATACGTACAATACTGGTTGGTATATGAGAGGTCAGGTTAGTATGAGAGGCCGAATGACATTACAAACAAACACCTTTCAGAAACATAAGATGGATCTTATTATGTTTCAACTCAGAAACCGATAACAAATATGTGAGTAAAACAGACAAATATTGATTGGTATGAGACGCCGGATGACATGATGTTACACTTACACACAAACATTTTTCAGTTGTAGAAAACATAAGATAGAATCTTATTGTGGGACCAATATAGATTTAAACACACACTAACCCACAATGAGAGTAAACATGAAACCTTTTTGCTAATTTGTTCAGATTCATCATTTGCAGCCTTGGAAGCTGCTCTTTCAGCAAGCAATCTACCTCTTAAACACTCTACAGTCCTCAAACCTCCATTTCCTTCCATTCTTTTGTCACTGAAATAAAAAACCACATCAGATTATATGAGAGAAAAAGACTGGGACCCACCTCCATTTTAATGTTAAAGAATCATTAGTCATCATTTATTCTCACCTCTTGTTTTTCACCTTTTTGTTGGTAGTTTTTTCTTGAAGATTACACTTCAAATTCCTTAGATTTCGTAAGAGCTTAAAGTTAAAAAAACACAGAAGTTGCAGAATTTTTATATATTTTTATTTCAACTTATAGTGGTTATATATAATCTTACTAGAGACAATATAATAGGTGTCGGTGTGGCTCTTATAGTTTGGCTCATCTTTTAATACCGGAAAATTATAAGGTATTAATTTTTGAATGGTATTTTTTTTTTGAATGGTATTAATTATATTTTTTATATATATTTTTTTGAACCGTAGTTGTTTTCTTTAAATTAACACCCCTTAATTCTACGTTTATTTTGCACTTGTAAGAATTTGAAACCATAATCCACATTTGTAAGAGAGAACACCATACCACTTGTTAACTTATTAGAATACCAAATCGGAAGTTGCTTCAGATTCATATGATTGACGAAAAGTTACAAGAAAAGGATCATCATTATAAAAGTGATTATCGGTAGTAAATTGCTACCCACTGACATTAGTGGTAACTGAACTTGACCCATCAATGAGGCAAGTAGAATAAATAAAAAGTTACTACTAGTTATTGACAACCTGGTCGTCAGTGGTAAGTTAGTTTTAATTGCAGTGGTAACTATGAGCAGTAGTAACTTTCACTAATGTGACTGTTTAATCGTCGACTGTTATAACCGCTAACAATTATACTCTTTCACGAAGAGGTGCAATGTTTTAACATATCGTTGTGATGGCTCACTCCCTACATGATATAATGAGGATCCTTGTTCTAGTTTTCATAACATGTTCTGTTTACTCATTCTTGTGTTGTTTGAATTACCTAATCGAACTTTTATAGTATTTTTGAAACATTTGAATCAAATGTCCAACACAATTCAAAGAGATCGATATTTTTAGATTGGATTCTAAAACCTACATATTCTATACATACACTTG
The DNA here is from genome assembly GCA_032199755.1 of Ambrosia artemisiifolia. Taxonomy (NCBI): domain Eukaryota; kingdom Viridiplantae; phylum Streptophyta; class Magnoliopsida; order Asterales; family Asteraceae; genus Ambrosia; species Ambrosia artemisiifolia. Next base: position 7,275,492 of record CM063517.1, read on the forward strand.
ATTTAATTACATGCATTACTTTTCAAGAACAAAGAATAATCATTATCCAGAAGAAGTGTCTTAGAAGTCAGAATAGAAGCGCACACACTATCATGACATGAGCGATTATTAATTTACCTTTGCATGTGCCCTACGTTTTTATTATGTAAAGGTCATTTTACAAACCCATTTATTTTGAAAATATAAAGCATATGCCCTACATATATTTATGAAAACATACACATGTCACATTGCCACCTTTATATCAGTTTATTCCAATTTCTTAGTTATATATATATCATATCATGGAATGTTAACTGCAATCTTAATAATGATTATAACTAAGTTTAAAGGCTACGAAAACTAAAATATTTGTTGTTTAGGCTGCTTGGCCTTATCATTTTTGTTACCCAATCCGTTTTTAACCAAACATTAGGTTTAAATGTTTAATAAATCATGGCAAAAAGAGTGTAACTTTCTTTTAACGGGATGTTCACATCAACCAACTATCATTCACGGAATTAAAAGACCATTCACTTTTCGAAATGTAAACATTCATAGAGGATATCCTTTTGTGTCAAAGTTACACTTCTTAGCACCTTCCATGATGCATTCAAGACGATTATGTGGCATATCTAGATGCCTAGGTAAACAGACGGATGCATTGAAGGACCCATCCGGATTCAAACGTTTGCAATGAATGACTGAATGTGATTGTGGGCCCCTCACACTCAAACAATATATTTAACTAGTGGGATTCCCCCGCGCTTCGCTGCGGGCTTTCAGTCAGTATCAATTCAGTTTATTACGGTATCAGTATGATACCGAAACTCATCGTGGTTTTACATCAATTGAAACCTATAAAAAGAAGAAATGTACCGGTACCGGTCTTGACCCCGTGTTGTGGACGCCAGGGTCGTAAAACCGTGCTATGTAGTAAGCAAACGAAAACCAAAACGGGGAAAATCGTAAAACAAAGTCACAAAATTTATACCACTGCATTGCGAGGTCTGTAAAACGATGCTAAATAAAAAGCAAACGATGACAAAACCGGGAAAATCGTGAAAAAAACGCGAATTTATATGCCACGTGATGTAAACCGTAGGCAAAGGCAATCACGAACTTATACCGTAAACTTACGTAAAACGCGAACAAATCCTCTGCATGTCAAAATAAAAAAATAAAGAAAAAAAATCCACAAAACAAAATTATAAAAGACAAAAAAAACACTATTCATAAGATGCTTCATGAATTGTTTATATATAGAATGTGAGTGTATATATATTTGTATTGCTTTTAGTTTTTTTTAACGGAGAAGGAGATAATTTTATTTCACACGAAAAAAAACCAAAGCAGTGGCGAGTACAATAAGTTTCCTAACCAGAGGTTAGAAAACCGGGATTACAGAAAAAACAACAAACATACATGACACTCGCCTATCAAGTACAAAACTACTATCACCCAACCAAAGCCAATGAAAACCACTAACCGGATTCGCTTGAACTATATCTATTATAGGATAAGCACTTTATTATCTTCCACTATCATCTCGGACACACTTCAGACATCTAGATTTCCTTTATGCAATTGTTTACCATTCAAAACATCTTCTCAATACACCAAACCATGAAGTACTGCTTTTAGTTATAAAAAGATATTTGAAAGTGGACGTAGCATTGAAGAGAAAATAAGTGTGTTTGAAATATGAGTGAAAATCTGATGTGACAACTGATATGACACATTTATTAGGTTTTGAATCCCAGAATCCCGATACATTGGAGATGCTTTCAATATTTCAAAATCTCTAAAGCTAAAAGCAAAATGTTGTGAAAGAGATGGTAAAGTTTAGTCGTTTCGTTTACCAATTTGGTGGGTAAAATTTAAAAATTTAAAACCTTTGTGCCAATAAGCAATAGCCAAAGAGTTGTGTGCTTATTCTCTAACATTCAAAACTTTCACACAACCATATAAAATTACAGATCGCCCCTTTACATCACCGGTCGCGAGAAAGGAACGAACCCTTGTCCTTGCTTCTCTCGGCCACAGGGGCGGATTTAAGGCTATCGAATGGGTTACCAAGAACCCACTTGGTTTGGAAATTATTGTGTTTATATGTATAAAAGGCTGGAAATGAACCAATAAGTAAATATTTAAGGAACCCATAACTAAAAGATATAAAGTGCTCCATTTGTTGAAAATCTCTATTTAATACGATATAGACCCGGTTCGAATCCCAGCCAGATTGTTTCATGTCTTTTTTTTAATTCAAAACCCAACCCACTCTAGGGAAATGTTTTCAGATTCGGACCGGACGTCAAACCAGAGTCCCCACTGGTTTACCGGTCCGACCAGTCCAATAAACCGGCCCAAAAATAAAATCAACCCCCACCCACAAAAAAAAAAGAAAAAAAAAAACTGTCCAACCGCCTGAAATCCCAGTCCAACAGCCCAAAATCCCGGTCTGACCACCTGGTCGCCGGGTCAACCACCGGTCCAACATAGCAACCCGGACCGGCTGGGATCCGTTTCTCAGTCGGGGTTTCAAAACACCGCTCAAGGGTTTGATAAGGAAAATAATAAGAAACACCGACCTCGCACCCGCACTCCTCTTCAAAACCACCCACAGCCACCTTCTCCTGTCTCCTCCACGCCTAACGCCACCGCCAACGGCCCACCCTCAGTCCCTCTCCTCACACCGGCGCCGGCCTCCCGCCACCACCCTCCTGTCTCCTCCACGCCAGCATCCACCATAGGTTTGTTATAACTCATTAATTTGTTGTCTTGTTTATGTTATTATTATTATTATTATTATTATTATTATTATTATTATTATTATTATTATAACTGGCAAACGGGTTGGGTCGGGTCAATATGGGTCACGGGTCAAAACGGGTTCGGGTCAAAACGGGTTCGGGTCAAAACGGGTCAATTAAAAAAAGGGTTGTATCGGTTCGGGTCAGAACGGGTTCGGGTCAAAACGGGTTCGGGTCAAAACGGGTTTTGGGTCGGGTCGGGTTCGGGTCAAAACGGGTTTCGGGTCGGGTCAGGTTGGGTTTAAAAAAAGTTTTTTTTAGTATTTACATGTAAGAGAGGAAAAAAACCTCAAATTTATACTTTGTTAAAACGGGTCAGTCGGGTTGGGTTCTAAAAAAGCTTTAAATGTATATGTATTGGGGTTTGCGGCGTCCGTGTGGGCGGGAATAGCGGTTCCTAATAAAAAAACTTAAACAGAGTGTTTGGCATTGAGTTGTTAAATTGAGAATTAATATGGAATAATTAGAATCAGATCAAATCAAATGTAACAAACATGATTAACTTAATCCTAATGAACCAGTTACTTATATAACTCAATTTTAACCAATCCAAAAAGCAAAAGATGCAAACTTTCTGAACAAATCAACAAAAACTTGCATATTCATAAAAAAATAATAATAAAAATAAAAAAATACTTACAATCCAATAAGGCAAATGCTGAACAGTCTGAGTAATAACAAGCCAAATAACACCATATCCAAAGAAAGAAGAAAACACACCAACAAGAAGCACAACCCATGGTGGAAAATGAAAATAATTACAACTTTACAAGCAATACAAGGAAGAATTCCAGTATTCTCTCCAAAGTCATTAGCAACAATTACCTAAAGTGATCTTAATCCCTAACTAAACAAGCAAAAAATATAGCGTTTAGAAGAATATTTTCGTTTATGCATTTTATCAAGCACTTGGTGTGCATCAAAATAAAGTTGCTATCAATAGCACCATAACCCATTTATCTACTGAAATGAGTTGATTTTTAATTATATTATTAACTTAAGTATGTAAAAATGATATAATATATATATATATATATATATTATATAATATATTTGTAGCAATGATGTTAAATATAAATCAAAAAGTAAGTACAGCAATTCAAAAGGACATAAATTGTAAAGCATACAATTAACAATGATCAGAAGAAAAATTCAATCAATACAATTCGAGGTATATAATATATTTATACAATTCTAGATATATATAATATAGTTTTATTCCATACAATTCACATTGATCAGAAGAAAAATTCATATCAGTAACCCTACTTATTAATTCGAACTAAAAGTCAACTAATTTAAGTAGATCCCACTCAAACCTCCCTCAACTGTAACCTAATAATCACATACCTCGATTGATGAACGAATTTGTGTCTCTATCTACAGTGCTGGAGAATGAATATGATAAAGAATGAAGATGATGTAAGTCTGTAAGATGGAGATGGAGACTGAAGATGATGTACCCGTGAGAAAACCCAAATGACCCGTATGACCCGCTAGTTTAATTTTGTCGACCCAAGTTGACCCGTGGACAAGAGTTTTTATCTTTCAAGTGACCCAGTTTGACCCCCTTGTCTAAAATATTTTACCCAAAACAACCCATTGTAATTTTTAAAATGTTTAAAGTGACCCATATAAAAGCTTTTGGGTCAGGATTGCCCCCTCTAATTATTATTATTATTATTTCTATGTGTTATAGATTTTCAGTTTGTGTTTTATAAACCTGAGTAATGTATGAACATTCGATGTCCACTTAGGCTTCCTGAACTTTATCCTGGATGATTATTCTTCCTTTAGTTTACTTTGTTTCTTTCATTTTAAGGGATTATCTTCATTAGAATCTGCCGAATGTTGTCAATAATTAATTAGTTTCCCACAACTCTTATAAAGATACAGAAAGGGCTTAATAACCTAATTAAGGAATAAGGCTATTATTATGATTTTAAAGCAAGTTATCAAGGTTAGGGATTCTAGATTGATAGCAGTATGGGGAGTTGTCGATTTTTAATACTCAAACTAAAAAATAATTCCTTAAACAGATTGATAGCAGTATGGGGAGTTGTCGATTTTTAATACTCAAACTAAAAAATAATTCCTTAAGGGAGTTTTCTCCATTTACTAATACAACAATTTAAACTAAAGTATGATATATAAACAATTATACTCCACTGAGTATTGAAGCTTTCAACTTCCAAAGTTCAAATTTCACATTAAAATTTGAATCTATTAAGCCCACTCTATCGAAAAGCGATACCATATTTTGTAGATTTATCTATTGAAAACTAGTTGAAGGGGCATGATGTTCTGTGAACCTACCCGACTCGACCCGACCTATCTTGAAAACTTTAACACATGGTTGTGAATGTTTGACCATCAAAAAAAGGGAACCCATAAGAAAAAATTCTTGCATCTGCCACTGCAGTCGGCCACTGCTTCCCTTCTTCTCGATCCTTTCTCTCGGTTATTTATCCTGCACCGGTATTTATTCTTATTATCCGCTTTTTTTTTTGGTCAAATAATAAACTGATTTCAAATTTCTTTATTTCACTCTTTTAAGTCAGTGATACCTCTAGAATTTGCTATTGCTGTCATTATCATTATTACTACTATTATTATTACTATTTTCTTTTGCATTTTGTGAAATTAGTGCTGAGTTTCCGTATTTTGTTATATGCAGTACGGTCACGTTGATTGAAAGTTGAAAACCTAAAACTGAGTTATGAAACATAGGGCAAACTGATGTTGAAATTTGTTAGTAACTTACCACAAAAAGTTGAATCATGAAACATTATTCTGTGGATTTGTTACAAACTTTATACAAAATTGTTCCGTCTGGATAACTTGCAGTAAAATATTAATTTTATTATCTTTTTATTTTTAAGCTAACATTTCAGTAGTTAAGTTGTAACTTGTGACTGTTTAACATATGTTTGAATCTTCCTAAAATTTTAGGAATTTATCCTTACAAGTTACTACAGTAATGAATCACAATCAGCAATCAAACGACGTTAGACATGATGATGAAAACACACTCTCGGAATTCCTTGCTTCCTTAACGGACTACACACCGACTGTAAGATTTATGAAAATGCTAGTTATTCAATCTTTTCCATTTTAGTGAAAATTGACCTATGCTATGTTTCCATACAGATTCCTGATGAATTGGTGGAACATTACTTAGCCAAGAGTGGATTCCAATGTCCAGATGTTCGAATGTATGTTCCTGATATCTTCCTTATTATGTGTGAGTGTGTGACACACACTCTACTGCTTATTCTGTCTTTCTTTTTGTGTTATTGTAAAATAGGAAGTACTAAAATAAATATTAACAAAATTTGGCAAGTCCGCCCTAGTGAACCCTGGTATGGGTTCAAATCCTGTGGTATTTAGGTGTAAATAACTGCTGCTTAAAAGTTAAAAATAAAAACAATACAATAAATATGACAAATCGAATGGTAAGCCGTCAATTGACTTTATTAAGACGGCCTATTAAACGAATCTGATGGCATAAATCAAGCCCTTTACATTTCAGAACCAGGCTGGTAGCAGTTGCTGCTCAAAAGTTTGTTTCAGACATTGCGACTGATGCTCTTCAGTAAGTTTTTTACCTCACAAAATGTTTCCTATTATAATGTCTTTTGATAATTGTCTGATAAGGGATTGTGGTATTAACTAAATATCTGCCATTCTGCTTACAAGCTGTAAAGATATGTAGACGCGTGGAAATTTGAGAATAATACACTTGTTTTATGCATTTTTGTTTGTAAAACTGCAAATCTTTTGGAATTTGATAGGTTGTTCGAAGCTCATTTACATTTTCTTGTTTTCTACTATTTTACATGTGTGTTTCGGATCCTACTTTTACCTTTTTGAATCTTATCGTAGACACTGTAAGGCGAGACAGGCATCTGTTGTCAGGGACAAGAAAGACAAACAGCAAAAGGTACTTGATATTAAATATTTCTATTGTTTGCTCTTATTTGTACCATCTTAGTTTTCTGTTGTTTCAGGATAAGCGCCTGATTATGAACATGGAGGACCTCTCTAAGGCTCTTCAAGAGGTAATAATTAATTTTAACATCTATTAATGTCATGCATGCCAAACTCAATGGTGCATCACTCTAGTTAAATTGAAGAGGTTTGAATACTTTGCGGAATGTAGACTATTGTGGCACGAAAAGACATACTTAACATTCATTGATATGTGCATGTATTTTGATAGCAAAATACCCCTGTACATACGGATCTCATGTGAGCTGTCAGATGTTTCTGTGACGCTGTTTACCAGCTAAGTGTAGCAGAAAAATAACACATCTATGCTAGAAAATTTAGGGTGTGTTCAGTTGCAGAAAACTGGGGGTGTTTTCTTGGAATTTCTTAAAGAAAAACATGTTCAGATAGGTTTTCAGGAAATACAGAAAAACATCAGTTTAATACGCTACAACTAAAATTTGGAGAATACCTTCAAAACATTGTGTTCCAGACTTATCTTTTATAAACATGGTTAGTGTATTCCAAAGTTCTTCATGGTTTTTAAACGCATCATTGCCCACCATGATCACCCACTCTCACCAGCTGTGGCCGACACCATCAGCTGTCGTTCTGGACTTCTGTCTGTCACCGGTTGTTGATCTCTGCTGTCGTCCACTGTTGCAGTTGCCGACTGTCAACCATAAATGGCGCTGGCCGGCCACCTCTGTTGGGCGTCATTGGTCACCCGTAACCCACCTCTGTCATCATCTCCCGCAACTGCCGACCTACCCCTGTTGACTGCCACCCCAATCTCTTCACTCATCACCTCCGCTCATTGCTACCCGCTTCAGCATTGTGTATTTTCTATTTTACTGATTTTTCCTTGAGCACGTTTTTTAAAGTTTTTACAGTATTCTAGAGAAGGAAAATATATATTTTTTTATTGGAAAATCAGATATAGAAAAGTGTAGAGGTTTTACTACAACTAACCATGCTGTTAGATATCTTTTGGCATTAGAAATAATGAAATATGAGGTGCTTTTATCTCTATTCCATGGGAAATGTAAACCTGTATAGTGGATATCTGATTTTTAATATCCGTCGAGATCAAGATAAAATGGTCATTTCATTAATGGATAAATATTTGTGGTGTGAACTGCTATTATTTGTTTTGTGATATATTGAATTAAATTGAGATGAAATGGTGGGTGTTTGGGTGCAGTATGGTGTAAATGTTAAACATCAGGAGTATTTTGCTGATAACCCTTCAGCTGGACTAGAATCTGCTTCAAAAGATGAGTAAGTCTGCTTGCTGTTATGGTTTTAGCATTTTTAGATAAAACTGAATGTTTGTGTAATTAATGAATGATTAAATGCTGATGTATTTGAGCCTGCATGGATCATGTCAATCCTCCTATGATGAAAAAATCTATTTGAAACTTGTTTAGTTATTGTGCGAAAGTGTATTAAATACATTTTTCATGTTTTCTGTACAATTCTTGATATAATTTATTAAATAAGCATAGTAATTAATGAGAGTGAGCAAATTAGACAAACGGACCGACCCGGTTAAACCTATATCGGCCTGAGACAAATAACATATAAAAACAGGAACCGAGGACTAGACCTATGTATAGATTTTGGATGCGGGCCATTTTTAGGTTTGGTTATTTCAGGTAGGCAATAAAAGACCGATACTGGTGAAGACAATCCAGTTTTAGGGTGAATTCAGCCCACAAGGCAAATCTAGAAACAATTTTGCAATTTACAAGTTGTCATTACTGTACACTGCAGATATAAGTAAGAATAACACAGTTATTTTAGAAATAACATACCAGTATCACATCTAGTGTTTTTAGATTTGGTGCCCACATCAATTTGGTGTGTATAGATATGGATATAGATATAGATATTGGTATACATCAGTCACAGGATTCGCTAGTTAGGCTGTGTACCGTGAACCGAATCGCGCGTACCGGAATCGGGTACATTCGCCACTCGTTCGTCTAGGGTTCGCGATCTGATTCGTAAAATTGAGCGTACCCGATTTGTGTAGAATTTCGAACCAAATATCACAGATTTGCGTACCGGATCGTCGAATTCGTTGTCTAGATTCACTGCGATTCGCGAATCGGAATTAAAAAGCTATTTTTGCTGCAATTATGGTGACTATTCGCTTACCATAGCAGATGAAGAGTCTTCTACTCTTCCCGCTGTTTTTTTTGCGCCAATATAACAATGTTTCCTTGTTTGCTTACTTGCCTTGAAGGCTGCTTGGTTTTGGATTATGATTATGAAATGTTTATTGGAGTTATTTGAAAATATATATATTGGCGAACCGAATGAACCTACCCCCTTCGTACCGAATTTTAGAAATGCACGAACCGCGTACCCGTTTTCATACCGCGAACCGGAGCATACAGCGATTCATGTGACTATGGTATACATCTAGTGTGTTCCTAGATTTGGACGAAATTCTATAATTGACTGCATCATCATGCCATCAGTTAACCAAATTTGTTCAAGTAATTAAGTTCTTTTATACAGAACTCAATAGTAGAAACAGTTTGGTGGATAAACCATTGAAGCGGCAGCGGTACCAAATCAACTTCGGGGTTTAGTTGCCTTGGCGCCTAAATCTAAAGACGTGTATGTGAACTTACCCTCTCTTTTAGATGATCTCGTCAAAGTTCGGCAAATCTTCGTTTTTCTTGATTTTAAAAATCCAATCGGTGTACATGTCAATGCTTCTAGAGTTGGGTGCACGCAGAATTTACATAGACACCTAAAACATTTGGGATGAATAATAATTAGGATCGACAAGATTAGTGTTAAAAATATTTATGGGTTTAGGATAGGTATGGATGTGCTTATGGCACATGGTAGTCCGTGATGGGCACCCGTGATGCCTATGAACATAGGCCCGCCCCCTCCATGATAGAGAGCAAACATCGTGATATACATTACGAGAGTGAAGTTTGAGAATTCTAGGCGTTGGACTTGCAACGGTCATGAGACCGTTTAAAAAAAATGTCATTTTTTTACCATTTATATATAGCACATCCATTTTTTTTACCCCATTCACATAAGTTTTACACTTCCTCTCTCAAAATCATACTGATCCTACCATTTTCAACATTTTTAAAAACTTAATCTCATCTTAAAAGGATGTGTTGGACCGAAGAGGAAGAAATTGCGTTAAAAATGGAGTGGATTAACGTATAGGAAAATACGAGCTCATCCGGTTGGTCTCCCTACTGGGCTAACGTTTTAGCCAAATTCTGTGTCCTAGTCCGTCAAACACAACACACTTGTGATTGATTCTTGCGCAAGTGGCAGATTTTAAGGCCTAAATTAGATTAGCTCAATTATGCATTCTAGTTATTTTATTTTAGGGGTACTGGATTTTAATAATCCAAACTTTCACCCATTGGCCGACAATAATCTGTACTTAAAAAATTTCCAGCAACGATCCTAACGTTTAACGTATTGGCCGCTAATGAACCTTTGTTAACTGATAACTAACTCAGTGGATGCTGACGTGGACGCTGACATGGCATGCCACGTCATCATCCACGTCAGCGTCTATGTCACCATTCACTAACTGAGTTAGTTGTCAGTTAACAAAGGTTCATTGTCGGCCAATATGTTAAAAGTTGGGATCGTTGTTCGGAATTTTTGAAGTACAGATTATTGTCGGCCAATGGGTGCAAGTTTGGATTATTAAAATCCAATATCGTGTTAACATGTTATCAACAGGTTCGTGTTTGTGTTTAGAAAAAATGACATGATAAGTTATCATGTTTACTTGTTTCATGTTCATGTCTTATTGTGTCCATGTCTTAACTTGTCGTATCTAACACGATATACCAGCCCTACTAGAAAGTAATGTTTGACGATTTCATAAAGTTAGTTTATCATTTTTAGATATCAAATAAGTGGTAAATTTTATATTTCTTTTCTTTTTAAAATATCTATTACCATTTACGCTATTAGAATACCGGTACTTTTTAACAAATTTTTTAAGGAGTATTGGATTTAAATAATTCAAACTATTAATTATTGGCCAATAACAGTCTCAACTACGAAAATAACCATTAGCGGACCCAACTTTCAGACATTTTGCTCTCAATGGACCCCCCGTTAACTCACACTAACGCTGTTAGCTGAAACTCACAATTATAGGCGATTTTTCACCGGGTTTGAAAGAGGGAATCGAGACGATGATATTGGTATGTTTAATTGCAGAAATGAGCATGGTTCGATGGTTTAATCGTCGGTTCCGGTCATCCCATCCGAGGAGAACATCAACCTACAACCGACGAACCATGCTTATTTCTGCAATTGAACATACCAATATCATCGTCTCGATTTCCTCTTTCAAACCCCGTGAATAATTGCCTAGAATTGTGAGTTTCAGCTAACAGCGTTAATGTGAGTTAACGAGGGGTCCATTGAGAGCAAAATGTCTGAAAGTTGGGCGCGCTAGTGGTTATTTTCGTAGTTGAGACTGTTATTGGCCAATAGTCAATAGTTAGGATTATTTAAATCCATTACTCCAATTTTTAACAAGAGTTAATTGCCAATTTAGTCCCTGAGGTTTGTCAAAAATTGCTACTTTCATCCAAATCTTGTTTTTTTTTGTCAATTTAGTTCATGTGGTTTCATTTTTTGTCATTAGGCTAAATGGTATGCCTTCGGGGAATGGATTGGGGGTGATGACATGGACAAGTCCCCCAAGGGGAACACCGCCCCCCCCCCCCCCCCCCCCCTAAGAATTTTCGGTGAGTTGGGGGAATTTTCCCCTTTCTCCCCGTGCATCCTGATTGGCCCATTTTTTTTCTTTTTTTTTAATCAAACTTTATCCAATAAAAAATGAAGGGGGAATGGGGGAATTGGGGGAAGACATTTCCAAACTTTGAGGGAGAAAATGAGGGAAATGATGTGACGCTGATGTGACACTTAGGGGAGTTGGGGAAAATGGGGCACACCATATAGCCTTAGCTAGTTGTGTTAATTTTTTGGGCTCTGACGACGATGCAATTGTCCGTTTTGAGGCATTAATTAATTTCTCAATAGTGCTTGTTGATACCAATTTCTAATTTTGCGTTTATTATTTTATTATGAAATATATGAATTATTAAAGTAACTTTCACAAGATTTATATGCATCTTTTAGAATCTTCCAGGTGATTATTCTAAAGTTTATATAGTATTTTTATTATTATACAATGGTAATATGTTTGTTTTGCAACAACACGTTTCACACTTTTAAGTAGTGAGAACCATGAGAACTCCTTTGAGTTGTGAGAATCATAAGAACTTACTTTATAACAATACATTTATTTTATTCAATAATGAATGTGTGGTTGTAAATTAAATCATAATAAAACCCCAAATATTGTAGAAAGGGAAATTGGATTTTAACACCCTAAACTATTGACAATTGGCCGCTGACGCACTGAACTACAAAATTGAACAACACCGCACTGTACTTTCAACTTATTGGCATGTATCACCCTCAGACTAACCATGGTTAATTTTTGCTGACGTGGCATGGTGACGTGTCCATTTTTGCTGACGTGGCAGGTGATGTGTCCATGCTACGTCAGCTTATTCCCCATGCCACGTCAGCAAAAATGGACACGTCACCATGCCATGTCAGCAAAAGTTAACCATGGTTAGTCTGAGGGTGATACAGGCCAATAAGTTGAAAGTACAGTGCGATGTTGTTCAATTTTATAGTTCAGTGCGTCAACGACCAATTGTCAATAGTTCAGGATGTTAAAATCCAATTTCCCTTGTAGAAAACACCCTAGAATTGTTCAAGAATCCCCAATACCAGCATATTAGTAACAAGAATAACGTTATTGGCCCACACACGATGTTCGTTGAGAGGTAGGGATTGCCGGACTTGGGTGTGAGCGGACAAGACCCATAATGTTACCGGACAAGTAAGGTGGTCCGTCGATAAGGCCTCGTAGAAGCCAAACGAGTATATGGCCACATTGTGAGTGCTCTTATTTCTTATTTCCTCTGCCCTTTTGTGATGTGAGATAAATTAACAAAAAAGCGTGCCACCTCGCTAAATATAGAATCCTATAAGAACACCAAAACTGAAAGAAGAAAAAAGACGACTCCAAAAGTGAAAGAAGGTTTGGTTTAGCACTATTTTTGGAAGAAAACAAACATATTATATATTTTAGAGTAGAATCATGTAAAACATGTGGATAAATATATGAATAAAAGGGGTACAGAAAACCAACACTTATTATAAAGGATTGATACAAGCCAGATGACTGTTCTGGAATTTAGAGAGAATATATAACAAGATAAACCAAACATGCATACAAATTAACCTGCATGTATGTTGGTATTTTATTTAATGTGTTGGTTAAAGGCTTACTAGAGTTTACACTCTATATATCCTCCCACTTATGCTTTGTGGGTACTAGGCAAAGGGGAACTTTCTTTTGAAGAACTATTGTACCAGCATCTTCCATGTTCAAGTCTTCACACTTCATTCCACCAGGAAGTTCCCAATCAAACCAATAAAGAAGGTTTGCAATCACGAACTCTATATTTTCCGGAGATGAGTTCATCGCTATGCAAGACCTTCGTCCTCCTCCAAACGGGAGCATCTCAAAGCCATCCTGTCCAAAATCACCACCAACATTTTCAAACCTTTCTGGATAGAACACAGCCGCATTCTCACCCCATGTCCTTGGGTTTCTTGCTATCCCCCAAGCGTTGATTATAACCGGCGTGTTAGGAAAGATGTCATAACCATCAATTTTAGTGTGGCTTAAGCTTTCATGCGGATTCAACAAAGGGGCAGGTGTGTGCAATCTTAGTGTTTCTTTCACCACCATTTTCAAGTATTTCATTTTTGTTGTATTCATTTCTTCTACCTTTTGTATTCTTCCTGTGCTATTTCGAATTTCACTTTGTAATTTTTTCATCACTCTAGGATTTTTGATGATCTCCGCCATTGCCCATGACATCACCACAGCAGTTGTATCAACCCCCGCAATAAATATGTTCTGAAACATTAGTTATATATGATAAGGGTATGGATCCTAAGATAACCAACCCCTGTTTGAGAAGTGAGAGAACCATTCTGGACCAAACATTTCATATAAAAGCAATTTTTTTTTGCTTGAATCGCAAATTTTTATGCAACAAACTTTTTTTTATTTTTTTCATTTATACATATGTGTATATTGAAAAAAAATACAAAAAAAAATAAAAAATTCCTGCATATAAAACAGCGATTAAAGCAAAAAAAAATTTTTGCCTTAAAGAAATTTGTGGTCCAGAATGGTTCTCTCAGTTCTTAATTTGGCCAAAGGTTCTCATTTAAACCAATTCCTATATGATAATATTTAGTTGGATCTATATAAAGATTAAAAATGTAATTATATAGTGAACATTTAGTCATTTACCATCACAAGAGCTTTTAATTCCTCATGATTCAGCCGAAATCCAGAAGCATTTTCTTTAGAACACATGTCAAGTAAGGTATGGACAAAATCTTTGTCCTCACTTATTTCTTCAATGTTATCTTTGAGATGGTCATCAATGATTGTGTCGATGTACGCATCAATATTTCTAAAGCGATCATTTAACGTGCGATTCCATCCATTAAACTGGTCAATAAAAAAACCTAAAAATGGGAAAGAATCACCAACAGATCCATTCAATAAATCAACGATTTCATCATGCATCACATCCCATGATGGGCCCTTAAGTGGTTGTTGTCTATAGTTGTTACCAAACGCCACCTTGCACATCATCTGCTTCACTATTTCTAAAAGCATATCGTACATGTTTACCTCTGTGTTTGGTGATAGAGATCGAATAACGCCCTCTATCTCTGTCACCAACACATGATTAAGCACTTTAGCTCTCTTGGGACCCATGAGCTCGGACACCAAGAGCTTGCGCATCTCCTTCCAATGAGCATTGTGGGGTGAGAAGAGAACGTCCACAAAGTTGTATGATAGTCGTTTAGTCGCTTGGAAAAGTTGTCGCGAACAAAAAATATGATCTTGAGTTTTCAGGACTTGTTTGGCCATGGCAGGGGAAGAGATAATAAGGACTTGTTTTGAACCAATTTGGATTTGCATAAGGGGGCCATATTGTTTGGAAAGTTGCCAAAGGGCCTCGTGACGAGGTTTACCGAGTAGTTGGTGCAAGTTTCCGATTATGGGAAGCTTTGGAGGGCTTGGTGGAAGCTTATAAGCCTTGGACTTCGATTTTAAAGTGTTGTATACAAATATGCACAATATGGAAAGGACTAGTGATGGTATAAGAGGCCATTCACTTGGGATCTCCATGTGATTAGTTTAGTTTGGTTTCGTTGTAGGTGGTATGTATTCCAAAATAATC
Source organism: Ambrosia artemisiifolia (assembly GCA_032199755.1). Lineage (NCBI taxonomy): Eukaryota > Viridiplantae > Streptophyta > Magnoliopsida > Asterales > Asteraceae > Ambrosia > Ambrosia artemisiifolia. The sequence continues at coordinate 7,290,646 of CM063517.1, forward strand.
CTATGTCTATTTATAGACTTAGGTGCCGTTTGGCAATGTCTGAATGGGTAAGTGCTGACCCAGTATGAGGTCTGAATGGTTAAGATGTTGTGAATGATTAAGTGCTGAATCATTAAGTGGTGTTTGGTTGGACATCTGAATGGTTAATAATAAATAAAAATATTCATATCATTTTTATAAAAAAAACAACAAAACAAAGAATCACACGACACCCCACACATTCTTCTTTATCCTCTATATCTTCTTTATCTTCTTTCTTTTATATTCTTTCTTTTCTGTTCTTTTTCTTTAAACAAACAACATCAACTTGCAAGAAAAGATGAAGAGGTTCTTTATCTCTTTAACCACCATCAACTTGCAAGAAAAGATGAAGAAGGAGACGACGAGAGAGAGTGAATCGGAGAGAGAAAGAAGATAGATAGAGGGGAACCTCGGTCCGATGATGGTGGTGGTGGTGAGCAGCAGCGGTGAGGTTGTTATGGTGGAGGTTCCTGGTGGTGATAGTGATCATCTTTTTCACCTCTCGTTCGTTTTTTGTAGCCCACGAAACTCCAGGTTCGATCAGACCACAGCAGCAGCACGAGCAAAACGCTCGTTTTTTCAGTCAGACTTCATCCCAAGTCTGTCCGGGTCAGACGCCTGGTCAGAGATCATCTTTCGTTCAGACGCAGCAGCCAAACGATCTGACCGGCCGTTCCTCTGACCGAATCAGACGAGAACGTCTAACTGGCGCGGGTCAGATGTAGGCAAACAACCCCTTAGATTAAGTAATGATTGTATTTTTTTTTGATAAATAAAGTAATTTGTCGTTAAAAAAATTAAGTAATGATTCTATAATTTAAGGCAGGAAAAATAATAAAATATAATGTCCTACGTAATGTTTCTATTCATGCATGAAAAAATCTATATATATATATATATATATATATATATATATATATATATATCAAAGTGCTAAATCATACATGACACTTATATAGCCATTATTCCTTTTGAGAGTGTTATGTAAGATGCCATGTGGTATTGAGATATTTTAGAAAAAAAAAGAATTTAAAAACAAAATTAAATTTATTTCTCTCATGTTTCCTTCCATAATTTTTAAACGTTGATATCTTTTATATATGAGATTTTTTAAAGAAAAAAATTACACCAAATTAATGAGCGTTTAATTATCTTTCCAACGAGTACCATAGTGCTATATAAAAAACGGAGAAAAAAACGACCAAATTAACGAGCGTTTTATTGTTTTTCCAACGAGTACCACAGTGCTATATAAAAAACGGAGAAAAAAACGACTATTTTTTGTGGGGTTTTATTCATACAGGAAAAAAAACACAAAGTGTTCAGGTTATTCATTAATCACGTATAATCAAGTCATTAATTATGTTCAAACCAGTAAATCTGAATTCTATTTACAGTAGTTGTTAGCATTGGAGTTGTACATCGTTTTTAGTTAGGTTTTAATATTAGAGTTATACATTGTTTAAGGTTAGACGTTAACATTGGAGATACATTGTTAATTGTTTTAGGTTAGGTGCTACCCGAAGCTTTCCTGCATGTAACTGTAAAGCGCATCAGTCTATTTCGTATGTAAAATTGATATGTCATATTAGATTTCTCAACCCGGGACCCTCCCAGGATATAAATCTAGTATTATATATATATATTTCAAATGGCTAAATCCTACATGGCACTCATATAGTCATTCTCCTCATTGAGAGTGCCATGTAGGATGCCATGTGGCATTAAAATATTTTAGGAAAAAAATTTAAAAACAAAATTAGATTTATTTCTCTCATGTTTCCCCCCATAATTTTTAAACGTTAATATCTTTTATATACGAGATTTTTTAAAGAAAAAAAATACACCAAATTAACGAGCGTTTTATTATCTTTCCAACGAGTACCATAGTGCTATATAAAAAACGGAGAAAAAACGACCAAATTAACAAGAGTTTTATTATTTTTCTAACGAGTACCATGGTGCTATATAAAAAAACGGAGAAAAAAACGACTATTTTTTGTGGGGTTTCGTTCATACAAGAAAAAAAAACACAAAGTGTTCAGGTTATCTATTAATCATGTATAGGCAAGTAATTAATTATGTTCAAACCAGTAAATATATGAATTCTATTTACAACAGGTGTTAGCATTGGAGTTGTTCATTGTTTTAGGTTAGGTTTTAATATTAGAGTTATACATTGTTTAAGGTTAGACGTTAACATTGGAGATACATTGTTAATTGTTTTAGGTTAGGTGCTACCCAAAGCTTTCCTGCATGTAACTGTAAAGCGCATCAGTCTATTTCGTATGTAAAATTAATATGTCATATTAGATTTCTCAACCCCGAGACGCTCCTCGGATATAAATCTAGTGATTGTATAAAGTAAAGAAGGAAAATCATTAAAATATAATATTGTCTTATGTAATGAATCTTATCATGTATGAAAATATATTATTTATAATTTATAATACTAGATATAGCTCTTTTATCGCACCTTTCTTAGCATAAATAAAACGTTTTCTGTTTACTTTTATCGGAGTTTTCAACTGTTTTTTAGATTAACCAATTTCACAAACTTTATTTTTGTAGAGGTTCGCAAAAAAGAACTAATTTGGGTCGGCAAAATATCAAAATGACCCAATTATAAGAGTTATTTAAATGACCAAGAGTGAATTCACCAAAATTATTATTAACCTCGACCCAAGACTTTCCAACATGTTGTGAGACGTGTTTCACCCCTTTTTATTGGGTTTTTAAAATAATAAAAAAAAAGCTAAATGTTAACAAAAAATGTATTTTAACCAGCGCGTTGTGCCAGATTGTAGTTGGAATTTGATACATATCGCACACCATGCAATCGATGAATACATTCGTATTATTAAACAAAATGTTTTCTAAATGTGTTATGTTGTTTGTGTCATAGCTCAACTCTGAACATCAAAATTATAAGAAAACGTAAAACAATAGGGTAAATAACAAAGGTAACAAACATAAACGAAAAAGAAAAACATAGGAACTCAATTGGTTTCGGTGCACTTGTTATATCAAACAAAAAAAAAGTTACAACATATGTTCAAAGGGTATCTGCGTGTGTTTAGTTCATTAAAATCATTTCAAAAGTTAAAAGCGGTATTTCAGTATCGGTATCGATTCCGTTTGTTAAAAAAACTGAAGTCAATAAAGGGAAAAAGGAAAGAAAAAACAGGCACAAGTAATAGCAATAAGTAAACTCAAAACCCCTAGACTCACATTATCTATCATATGGTTACTATTAAAGGTTTTTCCTTTTAATATTACTAGTAATAGTAATAACATTAACACGGTAGGCTTGAGGGTGGGCGAGCCGTACCCTTGGTTGCGGCCCGTTTTTCCAAGAGCATATATATGTGTGTGTGCGCGCGCATACGTGTGTGTATGTTTAGCAATATGAAACAAAAACTTATTGAGTTTTCTTTAAAAATTAAGAACCTTATAACATATTGGTTCATTTATGATTATCTAAACCTTTATAACTTACAATGGCCCCAATTTGATAGATAGTTGATAATACAAATATCCAATTATCTAATATACGTAATATAACTATAAAAAATAGAAAAAAATATTGCTATAACAATAATTGTTCTTTAAAAAAATGCTTGGAGAGCTTCATGAATCATCGGTTAGCTGTTCTTACGGTATGTCATTTTGATATTATATTACTATATATTTTTGTTGTAGTTATTGATATAACGTTGATCGCTCTAAAAAATTGTTTCTTTTATATAATTCATTATGGCCTTGGGCCCCTTTTTTCTGGCTAGGTTAAGACATTTAAATCTTCAAGATCGGCTTTAATAATAATAAATTCACTAAAAATGTTTTAAATCAAGGACTAACTTTTATTGTTTGTTTCTTTATGATGAGTCATTAGTTTTAAATATTGCGAAATGAATTAAATAAACGCTCAGATTGCAATCGATCACAAAGCTACAAAATATAAACATCGATCAAACAGAATGAGGATGGAAACAATAAAAGTTTCAATAAATTAAGATGTAAACGAGTTGTAATTATTGGAAATTTAGTAACAAAAGTGAGCACAAACTTTTGTGAATCGTTTTCTCTGCTTTTAGCGCCCTATGTATACATATAAAATTTAATTATGACATATTAGATATGTGTGACACATGCACTTTTAACTTGGTGAATCAACTTTCTCCACTTTTATCGTCCTGTGTATACATAGAACATAAGTACGACATATTACACATCTTTACTAGGGCTACAAACCAGCTGAACGAACACAAACAAAGCCTTGTTCGTGTTTTTTTGTTAAGAAATAATGTGTTCACAAACTGTTCGTGTTTTTTTGTAATGTGTTCACGAACTGTTCATGAACACTTACAGAACATGATTTTTTGTTTGTGTTTGTTTGTTAAGAAAATGAATGTATTCGTGTTCTTTGTGTTTGTTTATTTTAGGTACCAGACAAAAGTAAGCGTAAGCAAACACAAATGAACGTTCATAAATACAGACACACAAAAAAGTGAAGTAATACTAATATGTAATATATGATAAATAATAGATTACTAAGAATTTTGAAATACTTAAATGAAAATAAAAAAGTTAAAGAACCTAATGAACTATCAAACATAAACGACCAAGTTACTAAACGTTCACGAACATAAATGAACAAACGCGACCTCTGTTCGTGTTCGTTTGTTTAGCTAAACAAACAAAATTTTTTGTTTGTGTTCGTTCCTTTGTTAAACGAACGAACACAAACAAAGTTCCGGCCGAACGGTTCACGAACTGTTCGTCGAACGTTTGGTTCTTTTGCAGCCCTAGCTTTACCATCACTACATTCAATGCCACGATCCTTTCATGCTATTTCGAACATAGAAAGAAAGAGGTTTGATGAGCGGTAAGGAGACATCAGATGTGACAACCGGCAACTTCCGATCTAAACTGATGTGGTTTTATTATTTGAAATAACTTTTATTATAAATATTGTTAATTATTAAGCTTCGGGAGTTAACAGATTTGTTTTAACAAAAGAAACTGTGATCGAATCTTATAACGCGTTTTAAACGAGTGTTTCAAATGCACACGTGGGATAACAAATATTATATTTAAAATTCACAGAGTTGTTATGATATTAAAATCGAACATTTTCGACATGTCTTATTTATCATTTTACGGACACCGAGACGTAAAACGTTTAAACAGATTCAGATACGCGGTGTCCACCTACCGAGCTAACCCTAAGTATATAAGTATAATATTATCATCTCCTTCTTATTTTCACCTAACACAAACCCTAGCCACACACACACACTCTCTCTAGTCTCTCTCCCTCTCTCTCTCCCGCTCACCCCTCTCTCTACTCTCTCTGCCTCTCCCTCGTCTTCCCTTTCCTCCTCCTCGTTGCAGAAGCCGGCCGGCCACCACCTCTCTTGGTGGCGGCGGCGGCGGGGTGATAATAAAGTCCGTTTAGGGCTGTGATGGTTGTGGGTTCGAGTTCAGAGGGGTGGGGGCGGCGCTGGTTATGGTTATGGTTGTTCAGCTCGGGATGTTCGGGATGGATGGCTCCGGGTGTGGCGTGGTTGTTGGGGTTTGATGGTTACCAGTGGCTCGAAGATGGTGGGCAGATGGAGGTGCTCGGCGGTGGCCGATGGTGGATCTGGTGGTGTTGGCCGGAGATGATGGTGGTTGTGGTTGAAGGAAGTGGCGGCGGAGGAGATGAAGCTTCGGCCGGAGAGTTCTCAGGTGGATGGTCTGATCTGGTTCAGGGCAGGGCTCAGATGGTTGTTTGATTTGGTTCCGGTAATGGAGGGGGTTCAAGGAGACAGCGACGGCGACGGTATTTGGACCAGATTTCGAGTTCGGGTTAGCTGGTTCAAGGATTGGTCCTGTGATGTCTTGTTCGAGGGTGATTTTGGCTTCCGATGGGGTCTGGTCTTCGGGTTTGGTTCGGGTTTGGGTTCGAGTCACGGGTTCGATTCTAGTCGGGTCAGATCTGGGTCTGGTACGAGTTTCTTTTGGTTCGGGTTCTGTTCGGGTTTCAGTCGCGGTTATGGTACAGCTCAGGTCTGGATCTTGTGATGTTGTTCATGTAGCTGTGGGTTTTAGTCGTGGTTGTCTTTCGGGTCCGGGCCAGATTCGGTGCGGGTCAGATCTGGTCAGCAGTCAGTTCGGTCAATGCTGCGTTCGAAGCGGTTTCCGGTTATGCGCGTTCGATTCGGTATACTTGATTTCGTGTTATCTTATTTATAGATATCATATATTTATAAATGTTATGTATTTGTAAATATTGTTATATTTATGAATACTATAAATTTATAAATATATTGATACGGATGAAATACTTTTGACTCGCGAACGAACCGGTTAATGAACGGTAACTATATATTATACCGGACGATTTGGTAAATAGTTAACTTGGCGTGACTTATAATATCGAACATCGGACTAAATATAATTGGACTATGTCGTTGGACTATATTACATATATATATATATTGGTATATATATATATATTTATATAATTAAGTGTATTTAGGTATCGAAACGTATAGAATCTCGTGAATCGGAACTTTGGATAAAATGACTTGGTGACTTGTGTTTGAAAGTTGTTTTGGGGGAAAATTGTAGACAGCGGGAGTTGTCTGGTTTGTGCAAAAGCAGAGGAAACTCTGCCCGAATTTTTATAAAATCGAAGCGTAACGAACTGCTATTTCTATAAGTAAATTTCTCTAAGTGTTTTGGACTAGTGCATTATACGAAATCGAAATGTTTTCCAAGGATTAATTATTTGTAACAACAAAGATGATTTTCAAACAATATTTGAAAAAGTGACAATTGTTATTAATCGGTTTTAATAAGTAAACCTGTATTTCTTTAAAGAATATTTTCTAAAATATATTTATATATGATTTACGAGACGAGCTACGATTTAGGATAATTATACGTTTCGGGGTGTTAGTCCAACATGGTTGCATACGGATAGCGACAAGTGTACAACTTGTGTGTTATGTCGTATGCTAACACGTAATTAAGCTAAGTCATGATCGGTTCGTCGAGTTGAAACGTATTGAGACTCGTGTTGGTACACACGAGTCTAGACAGTCGGATAGGCTATCTTCTGAGCGGTTAATAAGCTAGGCTTATGTGTGATAGACTGTTAAGGTATCCTTTGTTGGTAATTAGGGCATGGGAAGTCGGTCGAGGTTTCAGCCTTTGTTTGCTAGCTAAAGACGCAACCTAAGGTGAGTTCACGGCCCCCTCTTTTATATGTTTTCTTTCGGGGGAGAAACATGCCACGCAATTTAACAAACTCAATGCTTTCGTATAAACATGCAACTCCTTTTGGAAACGCTTTACTCATTTTGAATACGTAACTGTTTTTGGGAAGTAACTTGTTGTAAGCACGCAACGCTTTTGAAACACTTTTGACTAGTAACACTTTTGGAAAGCAACACTTTTGAATGCAACGCTTTTGAAACACAACTCTTGATTTGCAACACTTTTGTTTACTACACGACGAAACAAGGAGTCCCGGGGGAAACCATGAATGTGCGGGGTAGCACAACGGGGAAATGTGGATAGATCTATTGGGCCTGACCAACCCCACCCGTCGGCTAGGAGCCGGGCGGGTGCATATTGTCTCTAGTTTAGCAACACAAGCAACTCAAACACGGGCAGCAACTCAAGCAACGCTGTCAGTAATGGTTTCAGCATCACAGTCGTGGTAGTAGTAGGAAACGCTTGTTTGTTCGTTTATTTATTTGTTTAACGTATCTTATGACATGGTATTTTGTGATCAACGCTCTACACTCGGAAACTTATTGAAAACTTAAAACCTGTGAACTCACCAGCATTATATGTTGACCCGTTTTTGGCATGATTTCTCAGGTCGCTAAGGTAGCAGCATCACAGGGCTTAGGCGCACACGTCTGCACGGCGTCTAGTTTAGGTTCATGGTTTTGTTATTAAACAAGTTTGGAAACTTGTGGGATTTAGTTTTGTAAAACAATGCTTCCGCACTGTTAAATGTTGAATTTTAAATCCTATGCATGGTTTTTATTACGTATGTTTTACATTTAGACGTCGTTTATTGTGACCGTTGACTCGGATCCTGGTATGTCACACGCCTCGCGGTAGAACTCCGCATGTGGGAATTTGAGGGTGTGACAGATTGGTATCAGAGCCAATGGTTATAGTGAACTAGGACTGCATGTAGAGTCTAGTCTATAGCCGAGTCTCACACACACTAGACGGTCACATATGCTTGAGTCTTAACATATGGGTAACATATTGAATTTGTCGGGGTGTCGGTGTCATCATCTTTTATGCCACATCATCTGTTTAATTTTGAACCTAGTATTCGGTGACTTGAACTTCAAGCTTGAAGTGCATTTGGAGGATCATGTAGAGCAGTTTATCATGTCGGGTGCACACGAAATCATAAACTGGAATGCATGAAAATCCTAGTGGACTTTGTGTTTGGACGGATGGACCCGAATTGGACCTAGATCAACTTCTTGTGATTCCTAGAGGGTTACACTACGGGCGAACCAGGGGGGATTCTGATACTGTTACCGGTATGCCTTCTTATTTGTCGCTATGCTTCGCTTTTATTTTGGTTCTCGTACTGTTAAGGGCTTCATATCTGTTAAGCTTTATCTGTTACTGCCTTTTTGTGCCTACGCCTTGGAAGGGTAAGTCCATGGTTATCGTGTGTCGTGTTGCATCTAGTTCGGGTCTGGGGTGTGTTAATTCTATGTGAGGAGGTCATCATTTCTCTTGATTCGCCAGCGTGACGTCCGTAATCTGAAGACATTGCTTGGACGGTACCTAGTGCTACGTTTATACCGATCACAAGGGTCTTCAGCATATCCCCGGTCAGGCTGGGTTAATTATGTGACAGTCTATAGCAATCAACTTGAATTCACCTTGAGGAATCAGTTCCTCGGCTTGGGGTACTTGTTCTTATTACCTTTAGTTGTGATCCTTGTATCTTTTTGTGTTTCTGGGGAGCGTTGCTTTGGGCATTGGGTACTCAGTTGCATGCGTGTTTGCAACGGGCGTGATTGCCGATCCTCCCCTGTTCGTGTCATTTGTGACTTTGCCTTTCTTAAACCAGTTTAAGATCTTGATGATCTTGTTCCTCGAGCTTCTAAGGTTCCTGTTTTAGAACCTAGTTATATCTTTTGAGTACGATTTACATTCCTGTTCTTTTGGTGAATAGTGGCCTTCAACATTCAATCGTAAAAAAAAAAAAAAAAAAATCTAATTTTTGGTTGATTCATTATTCTTTCACAGAATCAGACACGTATTTTGTACACGTGTCAACAGTTATATGTTTGGATTCTGCATTAAATTCAAACACCCCTTGTGGCGTGTAATGAAAACGTTGGTGCATTAGTTTCTTCGTTTGAAGTGCGCCAATAGTATTTGTTAACAAAATCTATTGTCCACACTTTGCATTCAGTTGATTCTGAAACTTTATCTCATACCATTGTATCGCTAAGTCCCTTCACTCTTTGTTGTACTCCCATTGGTTCTTTGAAGGTATCCTACCCCAAATTTTGAGGACAAAATTTTTGTAACATGGGGAGAATGTGACAACCGGCAACTTCCGATCTAAACTGATGTGGTTTTATTATTTGAAATAACTTTTATTATAAATATTGTTAATTATTAAGCTTCGGGAGTTAACAGATTTGTTTTAACAAAAGAAACTGTGATCGAATCTTATAACGCGTTTTAAACGAGTGTTTCAAATGCACACGTGGGATAACAAATATTATATTTAAAATTCACAGAGTTGTTATGATATTAAAATCGAACATTTTCGACATGTCTTATTTATCATTTTACGGACACCGAGACGTAAAACGTTTAAACAGATTCAGATACGCGGTGTCCACCTACCGAGCTAACCCTAAGTATATAAGTATAATATTATCATCTCCTTCTTATTTTCACCTAACACAAACCCTAGCCACACACACACACTCTCTCTAGTCTCTCTCCCTCTCTCTCTCCCGCTCACCCCTCTCTCTACTCTCTCTGCCTCTCCCTCGTCTTCCCTTTCCTCCTCCTCGTTGCAGAAGCCGGCCGGCCACCACCTCTCTTGGTGGCGGCGGCGGCGGGGTGATAATAAAGTCCGTTTAGGGCTGTGATGGTTGTGGGTTCGAGTTCAGAGGGGTGGGGGCGGCGCTGGTTATGGTTATGGTTGTTCAGCTCGGGATGTTCGGGATGGATGGCTCCGGGTGTGGCGTGGTTGTTGGGGTTTGATGGTTACCAGTGGCTCGAAGATGGTGGGCAGATGGAGGTGCTCGGCGGTGGCCGATGGTGGATCTGGTGGTGTTGGCCGGAGATGATGGTGGTTGTGGTTGAAGGAAGTGGCGGCGGAGGAGATGAAGCTTCGGCCGGAGAGTTCTCAGGTGGATGGTCTGATCTGGTTCAGGGCAGGGCTCAGATGGTTGTTTGATTTGGTTCCGGTAATGGAGGGGGTTCAAGGAGACAGCGACGGCGACGGTATTTGGACCAGATTTCGAGTTCGGGTTAGCTGGTTCAAGGATTGGTCCTGTGATGTCTTGTTCGAGGGTGATTTTGGCTTCCGATGGGGTCTGGTCTTCGGGTTTGGTTCGGGTTTGGGTTCGAGTCACGGGTTCGATTCTAGTCGGGTCAGATCTGGGTCTGGTACGAGTTTCTTTTGGTTCGGGTTCTGTTCGGGTTTCAGTCGCGGTTATGGTACAGCTCAGGTCTGGATCTTGTGATGTTGTTCATGTAGCTGTGGGTTTTAGTCGTGGTTGTCTTTCGGGTCCGGGCCAGATTCGGTGCGGGTCAGATCTGGTCAGCAGTCAGTTCGGTCAATGCTGCGTTCGAAGCGGTTTCCGGTTATGCGCGTTCGATTCGGTATACTTGATTTCGTGTTATCTTATTTATAGATATCATATATTTATAAATGTTATGTATTTGTAAATATTGTTATATTTATGAATACTATAAATTTATAAATATATTGATACGGATGAAATACTTTTGACTCGCGAACGAACCGGTTAATGAACGGTAACTATATATTATACCGGACGATTTGGTAAATAGTTAACTTGGCGTGACTTATAATATCGAACATCGGACTAAATATAATTGGACTATGTCGTTGGACTATATTACATATATATATATATTGGTATATATATATATATTTATATAATTAAGTGTATTTAGGTATCGAAACGTATAGAATCTCGTGAATCGGAACTTTGGATAAAATGACTTGGTGACTTGTGTTTGAAAGTTGTTTTGGGGGAAAATTGTAGACAGCGGGAGTTGTCTGGTTTGTGCAAAAGCAGAGGAAACTCTGCCCGAATTTTTATAAAATCGAAGCGTAACGAACTGCTATTTCTATAAGTAAATTTCTCTAAGTGTTTTGGACTAGTGCATTATACGAAATCGAAATGTTTTCCAAGGATTAATTATTTGTAACAACAAAGATGATTTTCAAACAATATTTGAAAAAGTGACAATTGTTATTAATCGGTTTTAATAAGTAAACCTGTATTTCTTTAAAGAATATTTTCTAAAATATATTTATATATGATTTACGAGACGAGCTACGATTTAGGATAATTATACGTTTCGGGGTGTTAGTCCAACATGGTTGCATACGGATAGCGACAAGTGTACAACTTGTGTGTTATGTCGTATGCTAACACGTAATTAAGCTAAGTCATGATCGGTTCGTCGAGTTGAAACGTATTGAGACTCGTGTTGGTACACACGAGTCTAGACAGTCGGATAGGCTATCTTCTGAGCGGTTAATAAGCTAGGCTTATGTGTGATAGACTGTTAAGGTATCCTTTGTTGGTAATTAGGGCATGGGAAGTCGGTCGAGGTTTCAGCCTTTGTTTGCTAGCTAAAGACGCAACCTAAGGTGAGTTCACGGCCCCTCTTTTATATGTTTTCTTTCGGGGGAGAAACATGCCACGCAATTTAACAAACTCAATGCTTTCGTATAAACATGCAACTCCTTTTGGAAACGCTTTACTCATTTTGAATACGTAACTGTTTTTGGGAAGTAACTTGTTGTAAGCACGCAACGCTTTTGAAACACTTTTGACTAGTAACACTTTTGGAAAGCAACACTTTTGAATGCAACGCTTTTGAAACACAACTCTTGATTTGCAACACTTTTGTTTACTACACGACGAAACAAGGAGTCCCGGGGGAAACCATGAATGTGCGGGGTAGCACAACGGGGAAATGTGGATAGATCTATTGGGCCTGACCAACCCCACCCGTCGGCTAGGAGCCGGGCGGGTGCATATTGTCTCTAGTTTAGCAACACAAGCAACTCAAACACGGGCAGCAACTCAAGCAACGCTGTCAGTAATGGTTTCAGCATCACAGTCGTGGTAGTAGTAGGAAACGCTTGTTTGTTCGTTTATTTATTTGTTTAACGTATCTTATGACATGGTATTTTGTGATCAACGCTCTACACTCGGAAACTTATTGAAAACTTAAAACCTGTGAACTCACCAGCATTATATGTTGACCCGTTTTTGGCATGATTTCTCAGGTCGCTAAGGTAGCAGCATCACAGGGCTTAGGCGCACACGTCTGCACGGCGTCTAGTTTAGGTTCATGGTTTTGTTATTAAACAAGTTTGGAAACTTGTGGGATTTAGTTTTGTAAAACAATGCTTCCGCACTGTTAAATGTTGAATTTTAAATCCTATGCATGGTTTTTATTACGTATGTTTTACATTTAGACGTCGTTTATTGTGACCGTTGACTCGGATCCTGGTATGTCACACGCCTCGCGGTAGAACTCCGCATGTGGGAATTTGAGGGTGTGACATCAGACATGGTCAATTTGTTGGGGAATTACAGTAACAAACGAATAAAATCGGATAACAGAAATATCTGAAGGCACGTAATCGCTTTCAGATTGAATCAATTTGACGGTTCTATCGAATATTCAATCGGATACAATCAGAAATTGAGAATTTTATGTATGTTGTGATTGAGATTTGAAGAACCAGAGAATTTGACCAAGAAGAAAAAGAATTCGTAATGAAAATTGGGGCCATTAACTGCCTTTTAGGCAGTTTTCCAAGGGTTTCGAAATTGCCAAAATAGTCCCTCTATTTTCGAAAATTAATTTTCTGAGACATTTTTACCATAGCTCGACCCCAGCCAGGGGCTCTGCCCCTTGGACCCCGCCAGGGGCTGCCGCCCATTGGACCCTGCTCCCAGGGGCGTTGCCCCCGGACCCCCGTCCCTTAGGGGCTTCGCCCCTAAGTTCATAATAAATTCAAATAGGCGTGCACTCCGCACCACCATACCTATATGATATATTATTATGAAGACATTGGTCAAACAGTCAATCCAATTACACTAAAATATCCAACAATCCTCCCCTATTTTAGTGTAATCCTTGATTAACTAAAACAAGTAATCTCAAACATTCAAACTTTTGCTTAAATGAAATGTCGTGACGGTTGAATTTCACATTAGTACATTACACATTCTGAATATTCGAATACCAGGGTGTCGCTTAGGATTGAACCCTGGGAACTCATCTTGAATACACAAAGATAATGTACACAAAAGTTTACATACATAGTAGTTCTATCTTGACATAATGTTTTACTAGCCTATGTCCTTATCCTTCATAAGCATGTCAAAGCCAAGTCCCAGCTTCTTGAAGCGGCTAAACTTCATACTTACATAGGTAGCTCTTTTAGTCTTGCACCTGCAATGCAATTTGTCAAAAGAGCTATTAAGAATATATACATTCAACCTCCTTAACTTGCAGGTCTGAACACATACCTTGGGATGAATCTTCTAATGTGCTCCAATCTCTACATATTAAGCTTTCCGCATTGAATTCTGCATCTAGCGTTGTACTAGATGGGAATTGGGTATCTTAACATCAGAGATTTCTAGTGGACTTTAATCCCATCCCTATAGCCGACTTTTTCACGAGATCTCTAGTTAACTCTTTGGTTAAATGATCGGCTAAATTGTTTTGAGTTCTCACAAACACCACACATGTCACACCATTCGTGATAAGCCCACGTATCATGCTGTGTCTAACACCTAAGTGTTTAGATTTTCCATTATACACTTGACTATATGCCTTAGCCAAGGTAGATTCACTATCACATCTGATGGATAATGGTGATATCGGTTTCGGCCACAATGGAATTTCATAAATCAAATTTCTTAGCCATTCAGCTTCTTTACTAGTTGCTGCTAATGCCACAAACTCAGCTTCCATTGTTGAATTAGTGATGCAAGTTTATTTCTTTGATGCCCAGCATATAGCACCACCTCCAAGAAGGAATACCCAACCACTTGTGGAAGAATGATCTTCCAAATTAGTAATCCAACTTGCATCTGAATAACCTTCAAGGACAGAAGGAAATCTAGTATAAGTCAAACCAAAATCCATGGTTCCTTGCAAGTACCTAAATACTCAACCTGCTAATGAATCAAACTTGGATTGTGAGTATATCTACTCAACTTTCCAACAGCAAAGGCTATATCAGGTCTAGTACTAATCATGGCATACATGAGAGATCCAATAGCCTTTGAATATTCAAGTTGATTCACAGCAACTCCTTTATTAGGCACGAGTTTTACAGTAGGATCCATAGGAGTACCCATTGGAGAACTATCTTTATGATTAAACTTTTCCAACATCTTCTCAATATAATGTGATTGAGAGATAGTAATACCATGTTCTCCACGTATGATCTTAATACCAAGAATCACGTCTGCCTCCCCCATGTCTTTCATATCAAACTTAGATGACAGAAATTTCTTAGTTTTATCAACTTCATTTTGGTTAGTACCAAAAATCAACATGTCATCAACATATAAGCAAATAATTACTCCTTTTCCAGAAGTATCAAATTTGCTATAAACACACTTGTCCGCTTGGTTTAATGCAAAACCATTAGACAACACCATATCATCAAACTTCTGATGCCATTGCTTAGGGGCTTATTTCAGGCCATAAAGAGATTTTACCAATTTACAAACCTTATGTTCATTTCCAGGCATAACAAAACCTTCAGGTTGTTTCATGTAAATCTCTTCATTCAATTCACCATTCAAAAAGGCAGTTTTAACATCCATTTGGTGAATTGCAAGATTATGTATAGCTGCAAGTGCCAACAATAATCTAATGGTGGTTATCCTAGCAACATGAGCATAGGTATCAAAGTAATCAATGCCTTCCTTTTGCCTAAAGCCTTGGATGACCAATCTGGCTTTATATTTGTCTATGCTACCATCCACCTTCATCTTCCTTTTGAAGATCCATTTACTACCCAAAGGTTTACACCAAGGTGGTAAATCAGCCAATTTCCAAGTATTATTGTGCATTATAGAGTCAATCTCATCTTGGATTGCTTCTTTCCAAAATGCAACATCCCTAGAAGACATAGCATCATTAAATGTCTTAGGATCCTCATCAATATTAAAACAATATTGATACTGATGTTCAACACCATTCCTGGTTCCTTCTACTAAATAAAGATGAAAGTCAACACCAAAAGACTTTGGTTTTCTGAGTCTAGTAATTTTTCTGGGCTCAGTAGTAGTAGAAGGTACATCATCACAATTACCTGAATTGTCATCACAAGCAATTGTCTGTTCGTAATTTTTAAGACACTGAGGCATATCCTTCAATCGAGGAACAGAAGAAAATCTATCCTCATTCCCAAAATTAGCATCTCTTGACTCAACGACTGAGTGAACATATACATAATCATTTGGTTCTATGACATAGAACCTATAAACAGGGGAATGTTCAGCATATCCAATAAATATGCAATCCATGCCTCTTTCACCAATGGTACTCATTTTGGGCTCAGTAAGCCTCATAACAGCTCTACATCCCCAGACTTTGAGATAACTCAAATCTGGTACCTTTTTGTACCAAAGTTCATATGGGGTCACCTTAGACCTTTTATTAGGTGCTCGGTTCAATAAGTAACAGGCGGTCAACATAGCCTCACCCCAAAATCCATCACTTAAACCATAATAGGACAACATGGAATTAACCGTTTCTTTCAATGACCTATTCTTCCTTTCAGCCACACCATTTTGTTGTGGTGTATAAGGAGCAGTTGTTTGATGTATTATACCAGTAGATTGAAAATAAACTGGATCATAATACTCACCACCTCTATCTGTACGGAGGTTTTTAATCAAACCATTTCTATGAAGCTCAACCTCTTGTTTATAAACTTTAAATCTATCAAGAGCTTCATCCTTTGAATGCAATAGATAGACATGACAAAATCTAGTTGCATCATCAATAAAGGTTACAACATACTTCTTATTTCCTAGAGAAGGAGTACTATGAATGTCACATAAATCAGAATGAATCAATTCTAATACATTAGAATTCCTTTTGACATCTTTAAATGGTTTTCTTGTAATTTTAGTCAATTTGCAAGTATGACAATCATTACATTTTTGTATGTCAAAAGCGGGTATAAGAATCATTTTAGATGTATCTTTCATTCTGCGATAATTAACGTGACCTAATCTAGCATGCCATAATTCTGATTTACTAAAATCGTTGCTAGAACTAGTAGAAGCCATACAAACAGAATTATTAACAAAAGGGACATCCAAATTCACCTTAAACATGCCATTCAAATAACCAAATCCAATAAAGGTTCCATGTCTTGACAAGATATACTTGTCACTTTCCAAGACCTGCTTGTAACCACAATTATTCAATACAATACCAGATACTAAGTTCTTACGAATCCCAGGTACATACATAACATTATTTAATAGTAAAAAGTTTCCAGAAGTAAAGACTAAAAGAACAGATCCTATTCCTTTAATTGGTTCAGTAGCAACACTGCGCATCTTTAGTAAAGATCCATCTTCAATTGGCTTGAAATCCTTGAACCATTGAAGATTTTTGCAAACATGACATGTTGCTCCCGAAGCCATCCACCATGAAATATCATCATCCTGCACATAAAATGCTTCAGAGATTATTGATACATAATAATTCTTAATATAATGATCACATGGTACCAAAAACGAACCTGATTGCTTTTCGGGATCCTTGGATCCACTTGTACCAGCCACGTTTTTGCCTTTTCCTCCACTCTTACTAGACCTGCAGTCTTTCTTGAAGTGTTCGGGTTTATTACACTTCCAACAAACCTTTTTAGGCTTCTTATCAGAACCCTTATTGTTGTTCCCTTCAAACTTTTGTTTCCCTTTCCAAGCCTTGGAGGATTCACCCTCCTCCACCATGTTCACAGAAGAACAACCAGCCATGGTTTTAGTACCAACAACAGAACCCTTTTCCATATCACGTATGGATTGTTCAATTTAGAAATGACTTCCCAATTCAACCAGATTCAATTCCTCTTTCTTATGTTTTAGATTATTCTTAAAATCTTTCTAAGAGAGGGGCAGTTTATCAATAATACTAGAGACAGAAATAGATTAATCCATCTTCATTCCATATTGTGCAAACTGCCCTAGTGTTCGTTGCAATTCATGATATTGTTCCATAACAGGCCTAGTGCCTACCATTCTATAGTTAATAAAATTACCAACTAGAAATTTCTTACTAGACGCATCTTCTGCCATGTATTTGGCTTCAAGGGTATCCCATAATTCTTTTGCAGACTCTACGTTTTGATAAACATCATATAAAGAATCAGACATACCGTTGAATATGACCACGACAGATGTAGTCTGCGTTTTCCCACTTTGAACGTGTTCTGGTTTGTTCAAGAGTTTCATTCTCAACAATCTCGGGATATGGAGTGCTCAGAACATACACAACTTTCAGACTCGTGAGATAGAAGTGCATATTCTTCTGCCAGCGTCGGAAATCCTGTCCAGAAAACTTGTCCAATTTCGTAAAGTTCTTCGTCATATCTTTCACAGATTCATTGTTCGTCATCTTCGAAAATTGATTCAATATTTGTTGGGGAATTACAGTAACAAACGAACGAAACCGGATAACAGAAATCTCTGAAGGCACGTAATCGCTTTCAGATTGAATCAATTCGATAGTTCTATCGAATATTCAATCGGATACAATCAGAGATTGAGAATTTTCTGTATGTTGTGATTGAGATTTGAAGAACCAGAGAATTTGACCAAGAAGAAAAGAATTCGTAATGAAAATTCGGGCCATTAACTGTCTTTTAGGCAGTTTTTCAAGGGTTTCGAAATTGCCAAAATAGTCCCTCTATTTCTGAAAATTAATTTTCTGAGACATTTTCACCATAGCTCGACCCCAGCCAGGGGCTGCCGCCCCTTGGACCCTGCTCCCAGGGGCGCTGCCTCCGGACCCCCGTCCCTTAGGGGCTTCGCCCCTAAGTTCATAATAAATTCAAATAGGCGTGCACTCTGCACCACCATACCTATATGATGTATTATTATGAAGACATTGGTTAAACAGTCAAATCTAATTACACTAAAATATCCAACACAATTTTGGAACCCCAGTTGCGGTGGATTGAACAAGTCGGTTGTGGAATGCAGGTCGAGGACATTGACATAGCATCCCACTTAATTTTTTTTGTGAGTACAAATGTACAAGGATTCTCGAGTTTGCATGCAAAATAAAATTTTCAAAAAAGAAAATGCCATGCAATTTTGTTGACTTTTCAGCATCATCAAATATAATTTAATTACCACATGCAATAATAAATATAAGTATATTTCTTAAGCTAATATTAAGTGGCTTTAATCATGGTTCATAGTTAATATTTCTTTTTATCAAATGGTTAATTTAATTTAAAGGTTTCATGGTAGGGATGGGAGTTTTTTTTTTCCAAACACTCATAGCATATAGATTTTGAGTATTCGATACATATATTTAGGCCTGTAAACGAACCGAACGAACACGAACTCAGGCATGTTCGTGTTTGTTCATTCAACTTTAACCGAACACGAACACGAACATATAATCGAACACATTTTTGTGTTCGTGTTCGTTCATTAAGAAATTTGTCTTGTTCGTGTTCGTTTATGTTCGTTCATTTAAACCTAAACGAACAATTCATGAACATAAACGAACACAAATGATCAATATAAACGAACACAAATGAACATAAATGAACACAAACAAAAACAAGTTAATAAGGATTCATGAACATAAATGAACGTTAGGGTTAGGGTGGAGAGCGGATGTGAAGTGTGGAGAGCGGTTGATAAGTGATATGTTTAGAATGCTAGGGTTAGGGTTAAGTTTTAAAAACATGTGAATTAAGCTTACTTAACAAAAGGAAATAAATAATAAAAATAAAGTTAAGTTTAATTAAATGAACATAAACGAACAAAAATAAACGAACATAAATGAACGAACATAAACGAACGTTCATGAACATAAATGAACGAACACAACGTGTGTTCATGTTCGTTCGTTTAATTAAACGAACAAAAATATGTGTTCGTGTTCGTTCATTTATTTAAATAAACGAACTTCTCGCCGAACAGTTCACGAACAGTTCATGAACGTTCGGTTCGTTTACAGGCCTACATATATTGTCCCCTTTTATTGATTTCGTTATACGACACTTTCGTATCAGTACAAGTATAAAAGGTACTGGTACTGAATTTAAATTTAATTTTTTTTAAAATAACTTTTCATTATGTAAAGGACAAATTTACATTAGGATAGCGGGTAGACCAGCAACAAGCTGCACCGACACCCCTTTATGAATAATGAAACTTAATCTACTGAAAACAAACCTTTGCCCCTGGGGGTTGAAATATTGTTGTGAACAACCCTTTAGACTCTGGGCAGGAACCGAACAACTTCTGGTGCCAGAGAGCCAAATGTGTCAAAAGCCAAGGGGACATAGGCATGTTGATTATCTTCACAGGCTCTAGCATGCTTCTCAACCTTCTTTGTCTCTGCTCTCACCATAGCCTGCCTAGCCACAAAACCATTGTCTCTAAACCCGACTAGGGGGGACACACCCGTGAAATTCATGCAAGTATGTTTCTCACCCGCCCAGCCAAAGACGAGCACATCCGCTGGGCGTAAAGTAGATCTATGGCTCAAGCATTCATGCGGAATTAACAAAGGGGCAGGAGGGTGCAATCTTAATGTCTCTTTCACCACCATTTTCGAATATTTCATTTTTGTGGTATCGAGTTCATCTACCTTTTGTATTCTTCCCATACCATTTCGGATTTCACTTTGCAGTTTTCGCATCACTCTAGTATTTCTAATGATCTCGGACATTGCCCATATCATTGTGATAACAGTTGTATCTATTCCGCCTGTTAGTATATGTCCTAAAACATTATACATACTACATAAGTTCAGTATTATATTAAGTCTATATATAAAAACAAAACTGATAAATAAATTAATTTTTATTCTTTACCATCACAAGAGCTTTTAAATCTGCAAGCTTCAACCGATAACCAGAAGCATTTTCATTGGAAGACATGTCCAATAAAGTATGGACAAAGTCTTTGTCCTCGTCACTTATTTCTTCCATGTTATGTTGGAGATGATCATCAATGATTGTGTCGATGTACGCATCAGGATTTCTAAAACCATCATTTAATTTAGCCTACGATTCCATCCGCTAAAGTGGTCAATAAAAAGCCCAATAAATGGAAAAAAATCACCAACAGATCCGTTAAGTAATTCCACGGTTTCATTAACCAACACATTCCATGATGGACCCTTAAGCGGTTGTACTCTATAGTTGTTACCAAAGGCCACCTTACACACCAACTGCTTTACTATTTCTAGAAACATATTTCTTAAGTTGTCATTACTATTTCTAAATAACACAGTTATTTAGAAACAACATACCAGTATCACATCTAGTGTTTTTAGATTTGGTGCCCACATCAATTTGGTGTGTATAGATATGGATATAGATATAGTTTGATATAGATATTGATAAACCATTGAAGTGGTTGCGGTACCAAATCAACTTCCGGGTTTTGTTGCCTTGAATCCAATTTAGCGACTAAATCTAAAGACCTGTATGTGAACTTTCCCTCTCTTTTAGATCGTCAAAGTTCGGCAAATCTTTGTTTTTCTTGATTTTAAAAATCCAATCGGTGTACATGTCAATCCTTCTAGAGTTGGGTGCACACAGAATTTATATAGAAACCCAAAACATTTTTGAATAATAATTAGGATCGACAAGATTAATGTTAAAATATTTATGGGTTTAGGATAGGTATGGATGTGTTTAGGGCACATGGTAGTCCGTGATGCCTGCAAACACCGGCCCGCCCCCTCCATGATAGAGCGAAAACATCGTGATAT
The DNA here is from genome assembly GCA_032199755.1 of Ambrosia artemisiifolia. Classification (NCBI taxonomy): domain Eukaryota; kingdom Viridiplantae; phylum Streptophyta; class Magnoliopsida; order Asterales; family Asteraceae; genus Ambrosia; species Ambrosia artemisiifolia. The sequence goes on from CM063517.1 coordinate 7,311,955, forward strand.
ACACTACGAGAGTGAAGTTTGAGAATTCTAGGCGTTGGACTTGCAATGGTCATGAGACCGTTTATAAAAAAATTGTCATTTTTTTACCATTTATATATAGCACATCTATTTTTTTTTACCCCATTCACATAAGTTTTACACTTCCTCTCTCAAAATCATACTGATCCTACCATTTTTAACATTTTTAAAAGCTAAATCTCATCTTAAAAGGATGAGTTGGACCGAAGAGGAAGAAATTGCGTTAAAAATGGAGTGGATTAACGTATAGGAAAATACGAGTTCATCTGGTTGGTCTCTCTACTGGGCTAATGTTTTAGCCAAATTCCGTGTCCTAGTCGGTCAAACACAACACACTTGTGATTGATTCTTACGCAAGTGGCAGATTTTAAGGCCTAAATTAGATTAGCTTAATTATGCATTCTAGTTATTTTATTTTTGGGTTATTGGATGTTAATAATCCAAACTTTCACCCATTGGCCGGCAATAATCTGTACTTCAAAAATTTCCAACAACGATCCCAACTTTCAACGTATTGGCCGATAATGAACCTGTGTTAACTGGGAACTAACTCAGTTAGTGGATGCTGACGTGGACGCTAACGTGGCATGTTTGTTTTGCAACAAAACATTTCACACTTTTATGTTGTGAGAACCATGAGAACCCACTTTATAACAAGGGAAATTGGATTGTATCGCACTCAACTATTTGTTATTGGCCGATAACGCACTGAACTATAAAATTGATCACCAACGCACTGAACTTTAAACCTCTTGGATTGTGTCACACTAAGGCTGTGTTTGACAAGGTCTAAATGGAAGAATCCATATGTGTTAATTGTATTAATTTGTCACTAAGTAATCGTTTTAAACCTCTTTATCACTAAGTAATCGTTTTAGTGGTTCTGGACCTAGTCAAACACAGCCATAGTGTGACACAATCCAATAGGTTTAAAGTTCAGTGCGTTGGTGATCATTTTTATAGTTCAGTGCGTTATCGGCCAATCCCAAATAGTTGAGTGCGATACAATCCAATTTTCCTTATAACAACACACTTATTTTATTCAATAATGAATGTGTGATTGTAAATTAATCATAATAAAACCCCAAATATCGTAGAAAAAACCCTAGAATTGTTCAAGAGTCCCCAACACCAGCATATTAGTAACAAGAATAACGTTATTGGCCCGCACAAGATGTCCGTTGAGAGGTACGGATTGCCGGACTTGGGTGTGAGCGGACAAGACCCATAATGTTACCGGAAAAGTAAGGTGGTATGTGGATAAGGCCTCGTAGAAGCCAAACGAGTAAATGGCCACATTGTGAGTGCTCTTATTTCCTCTATGCTTTTGTGATGTGAGATAAATTAACAAAAAATCGTGCCACCTTGCTAAAAATAGAACCCTATAAGAACACCAAAAACTGAAAGAAGAAAAAACTCAAAAAGACGACTCCAAAAGTGAAAGAAGGTTTGGTTTAGCACTATTTTTGGAAGAAAACAAATATACGATATATTTAAGAGTACAATCAAGTTAAATATGTGGATAAATGTATGAATAAAAGCTATCCAGCAAGGGTACAGAAAACCAACACTTATTATAAAGGATTGATACAAGCCAGATGACTGTACGTTCTGGAATTTAGAGAGAATATATAACAAGAAAACCCAAACATGCATACAAATTAACCTGCATGTATGTTGGTATTTTATTTAATGTTTTGGGGTAAAGGCTTACTAGAGTTTACCCTCTATATATCCTCCCACTTATGCTTTATTGGTACAAGACAAAGAGGAACTTTCTTTAGAAGAACTATTGTACCAACATCTTCCATGTTCAAGTCTTCACACTTCATTCCACCAGGAAGTTCCCAATTGAACCAATAAAGAAGGTTTGCAATCACGAACTCTACATTTGCCGGAGCTGAGTTCATGGCTAGGCAAGACCTTCGTCCTGCTCCAAACGGGAGCATCTCGAATCCATCTGGTCCAAAATCACCACCAACATTTTCAAACCTCTCTGGATAGAACACAGTTGCATTCTCCCCCCATGTCCTTGGGTCTCTTGCTATCCCCCAAGCGTTGATTATAACCGGCGTGTTAGGAAAGATGTCATAACCATCAATTTGAGTGTGGCTTAAGCTTTCATGCGGAATCAACAAAGGGGCAGGTGTGTGGAATCTTAGTGTTTCTTTCACCACCATTTTCAAGTATTTCATTTTTGTGGTATTCATTTCTTCTACCTTTTGTATTCTTCCTGTGCAATTTTGAATTTCGCTTTGTAACTTTTTCATCACTCTAGGATTTTTGATGATCTCGGTCATTGCCCATACCATCACCACAGCAGTTGAGTCAATCCCCGCAATAAATACGTTCTGTAACATTAGTTATGTATTATATTTAGTCTGATCTATGTAAATATTAAAAATGTAATTATACAATGAATATTTACCATCACAAGAGCTTTTAAATCCTCATGATTTAGCCGAAATCCAGAAGCATTTTCTTTAGAACACATGTCAAGTAAGGTATGAACAAAATCTTTGTCCTCCTCACTTATTTCTTCAACGTTATCTTTGAGATGGTCATCAATGATTGTGTCAATGTATGCATCAAGATTTCTAAAGCGATCATTTAACGTGCGATTCCATCCATTAAACTGGTCAATAAAAAAACCTAAAAATGGGAAAGAATCACCAACAGATCCATTCAATAAATCAATGGTTTCATCAAGCATCACATCCCATGATGGTCCTTTAAGTGGTTGTTTTCTATAGTTGTTACCAAACGCCACCTTGCACATCATCTGCTTCACTATTTCTAAAAACATATCGTTCATGTTTACCTCTGTGTTTGGTGATAGAGATCGAATAACGCCCTCTATCTCTGTCACCAACACATGATTAAGCACTTTAGCTCTCTTGGGACCCATGAGCTCAGACACCAAGAGCTTGCGCATCTCCTTCCAGTGAGCATTGTGGGGTGAGAAGACAACGTCCATAAAGTTGTATGATAGTCGTTTAGTCGCTTGGAAAAGTTGACGCGAACAAAAAATATGATCTTGAGTTTTCAGGACTTGTTTGGCCATGGTAGGGGAAGAGATAATAAGGATTTGTTTTGAACCAATTTGGATTTGCATAAGGGGGCCATATTGTTTGGAAAGTTGCCAAAGGGCCTCGTGACGAGGTTTACCCAGTAGTTGGTGCAAGTTTCCGATTATGGGAAGCTTTGGAGGGCTTGGTGGAAGCTTATAAGCCTTGGACTTAGATTTTAAAGTGTTGTATACAAATATGCACAAGATGGAAAGGACTAGTGATAGTGTAAGAGGCCATTCACTAAGGATGTCCATGTGTTAGTTTAGTTTGGTTTCGTTGTAGGTGGTATGTATTCCAAGTTAATCCTACGTCTATTTATAGACTTAGATTAAGTAATGATTCTATAATGTAAGGCATGAAAAATAATAAAATATAATAATAATGATGATGATAATAATAATAATAATAAATTCACTAAAAAATGTTTTAAATCAAGGACTAACCTTTATTGTTTGGTTCTTTATGATGAGTCATTAGTTTTAAACATTGCGAAATGAATTTAATAAACGCTCATATTGCAATCGATCACAAAGCTACAAAATATAAACATCAAACAGAATGAGGATGGAAAACTTAACAATAAAAGTTTCAATAAATTAAGATGTAAATGAGTTGTAATTGTTGGAAATTTAGTAACAAAAGTGAACACAAACTTTGATGAATCGTTTTCTCTGCTTTTAGCGCCCTATGTATACATATAAAATTTAATTATGACACATTACATATGCGAAAATGAACACACACTTTGAACTGTTGGTGAATCAACTTTCTCCGCTTTTATCGTCCTGTGTATACATAGAACTTAAATACGACATATTACACATCTTTACTAGGGCTACAAACCAGCTGAATGAACACGAAAAAAGCCTTATTCATGTTTTTTTGTTAAGAAAATAATGTGTTTATGAACACTTACCGAACATGATTTTATGTTTGTGTTTGTTTGTTAAGGAAATGAATTTATTCGTGTTCTTTGTGTTTGTTTGTTTATTTTAGGTACCGAACAAAAGTAAGCTTAATCAAACACAAATGAACGTTCATGAATATAGACGCACAAAAAAGTGAAGTAATACTAATATGTAATATATGATAAATAACAGATTACTAAGAATTTTGAAATACTTAAATGAAAATAAAAAAGTTAAAGAACCTAATGAACTATCAAACATAAACGAACATGTTACCGAACTTTCGCGAACATAAATGAACGAATGCGACCTCTGTTCGTGTTCGTTTGTTTAGCTAAACAAACAAAATTTCTTGTTAGTGTTCGTTCCTTTAATTTTTTAAACGAACGAACACAAACGAAGTTCTGACCAAACAGTTCATGAACTGTTCGTCGAACGTTTGGTTCTTTTGAAGCCTAGCTTTACCATCACTACAATGCAACACTACTATTCAATGCCACGATCCTTTCATGCTATTTAGAACAGAGAAAGAAAGAGGTTCGATGAGCGGTAAGGAGACATCAGACATGGTCAATTTTGGAGCCCTAGATGCGGTGGCTTGTAGGATCAAAGTTGTTTTTAACAGTCTCTCTTTAGAACAGTTTAAATCAAAGTTAATGTGCAGTGGAATAGTAAATGTTCTAAGTTAACAATTCACTTTTATATCAGTAAATGCTCCTCCTCAAATGATTAATCAAAGTGCAATAAGTGTATATGAGAATCTAAGCAGTTAATGATCAAAACAGTTGAAATATATTCAAGTAATAATTCTTATATAATGGACAATGGATTTCAGCTTCAAAGTTTTGTATATTTCCACGTTAATAAATAGAAGGTATGAACCCTTCTATTTATAGACTACAAAACGCACATAAGAAGTATAACAGCAATAGTATAATACTATAGTCCTTTACGGGTAGCTTAGTTGGTGAATGGATCAGGGATCCCTCTTGGGGGTCCCGGGTTCGATTCCCACGAGGGACATAATGAGAAATGCTGGATGACTCCTGGCCTTTGGTCACGAGTTCGAGTCCTGATCTCGCCCGGGTTTTACCAATCTTTCACCGTCGTACCTACGGGCGGGTGAGGGGTTGGGTTTTCCCCGGTTTCGGGAACTGCATGGGCGGGCCTGACTACGCTAGCCGCCCGAGGTACGTATGGGCTCTCCATTGGGTTGGTCGTGGGGGTCTGTCCATAGTGTGGGGACTCCCCTAGGTAGTCGGACAGAAATGTTTGTTGGTCATACAAAAAAAATAGCATAATACTATAACAGGCTGTACCATTGGTATTTGTACAAAATATCTATTAAAATACAATATAAACTATAAACTGCTGAAGATTGCGGCTGGAAGCTTCTATCAAAAACTGCTGATTGAGTATGAAACTGTTGATGAGTAAACATTCAGAGGTTGCTCTTTAGTAGTTGTTCTTCAAATGTTCTGTCCGGTTTATCTTTAGAACTTTACCCTTCAGCACTTGTGTTTCAGTATCAGCTCTTCTTCAGTACTTACATATTCTTCTTCAGCACTTGTAATACTTCTAACAAAAGTTGCAGAGAGAATATTAGACTAAGGTTAAAATGCTTATCAATCCTCTTTAACTCAACATGGCTTTATCAAGTCGGTTGTGGAATGCAGGTCGAGGACATTGACATAGCAGGCAACTTAATTTTATATGTGAGTACAAATGTACAAGGATTCTCGAGTTTGCATGCAAAATAAAAAAGAAAATGCCATGCAATTTTGTTGACTTTTCAGCATCATTAGCTATAATTTAATTACCACATGCAATAATAAATATATACATATATTTCTTAAGCTAATATTACTAGCTTTAATCATGGTTCATACTTAATATTCATCGTTAATTTAATTTAACTTTTTTATGGTAGGGATGAGATTTTTTTTTTCTTTCCAAACGCTCATAACCGTATCGATTTTGAGTAATCGGTTCATATATTGGTGCCCCCTTTTTTTATTTTGTTATACGACACTTTCGGTATCAATACGTGTATAAAAGGTATGGTACTGAATTTAAGTATATATATATATATATTTTTGTAAAACAACTTTTCATTACGTAAAGGACAAATTTACATTATGATAGCGGGTAGACGGAAAACAAGCTGCACCAACACTCCTTTAGGAATATCGAAACTTAATCTACTGAAAACAAACATTTGCCCCATAGGGGTCGAAATCTTGTTGTGAACAACCCTTTGAACTCTGGCCAGGAACCGAACAACTTCTGGTGCCAGAGAGCTAAAGGTGTCAAAAGCCAAGGGGACAAAGGCATGTTGATTATCTTCACATGCTCTAGCATGCTTCTCAACCTTCTTTGACCCTGCTCTCACCATTGCCTGCCTAGCCACAAAACCATTGTCTCTAAACCCGACTAGGGGGGGACACACCCGTGAAGTCCACGCAAGCGTGTTTCCCACCTGCCCAGCCAAACATAAGCACGCCCGCTAGGCGTAAAGTAGATCTTCCCCCCGTCGGATCCGTAAGGAAATAACCAATACCTCCTTCTTTGACGATATCCCATCTCGCCTGAGTATATCCCATTAGGCATCCCGGACCAGATGGTGGCGGTATTTGAAGCCCGACAACTCTTTGCAGTGGACCGCATTTTCCTCAAATTTAGGAAAATTGGATTGTATCACACTCAACTATTGGCCATTGGCCGATAACGCACTGAACTATAAAATTGATCACCAACACACTGAACTTTAAACATGTTGGATTTTGTCACACTCGAGTTAACCATGGTTAATTTTTTTGCTGACGTGTCTAATTTCGCTGACGTGGCACGGTGACGTGTTTTTTTTGTTTTTTTGTTTTTCTTTTTAATTCCATATCACCTTCCATATCACCTTCTCTCAACTTCTTCTTCATCTTCATCCAAGTATATAAACTCTTCTTCTTCTTCAGTTGACCACCACCCTCACCGGAAACCACCACCACCTTCACCGGAAAATAACACACACAATCCATCACCACTGCCCTAACTCAACCAAGCTAACAACAACAACAATGGATGCAAACCTAAAACCGTCTTCGTCATCAACATAATCATCGACTTGCTGGCGAAAAGAGTTGGATACAAATCTCAAGAGGCTTCAATCGCTTCTATTCGGAGCAGATATCGCTATCCAGAAAGGAGATTACAGTTACGCTCAACTACTCTCTCCGTCTCATCGGTTTCCTCGATTCTCAATCCTATTCGTTGATGTAGATGAAGCGTGTAATTGTGTGCACTGACTCGAGTCGGCTCTCCAGTCGCTCGTTTCTGATTCGGAAGCGGTGGCGCTAACCCTCTTTTCAGATTCGATTTGGGTAAGGGTTTTATCATCTTTTGATTATCATCCAATATACACAAGTGTATCACCCGATTCATCTTTTGTTTTGGGGTTTTGTGGGTTAGGGTTTTATCATTTGGGGGCTTTGGGGTTTATTATGGTGATTGGTTTTGTTAGTGATGGTGTTGCAGGTTTTGTTGCAGGTGGATGGTCGATGATGATGATGATGTTGTTGTGGTCAATGAAGATGAAGAAGAAGTTGAGAGAAGGAGGTCAATGAAGGAGGTCAATGATGATGATGTGTAATTTAAAAAACTGATGTGTAATTAAAAAAAAAAAAGAAAAACACGTCACCGTGCCACGTCAGCGAAATTAGACACGTCAGCAAAAAAATTAACCATGGTTAACTCGAGTGTGACAAAATCCAACATGTTTAAAGTTCAGTGTGTTGGTGATCAATTTTATAGTTCAGTGCGTTATCGGCCAATGGCCAATAGTTGAGTGTGATACAATCCAATTTTCCTCAAATTTATCCAAGTAGACCTTACAACAGCCCGGGCAAGGTTCGTCATCAAGGAACATGAGAATCATCAATTGGTATTTAAGGATCGCCTTTTACTCAACCGCCGACATATGTAGTCCCAAACCTTCGAATTTGATATAGGTATAGGTACGAGTAGTGGGGAAATGAAGCTTACAACAGAATTTATAATTGTTGGTTCCAAATTATATATAGAACTAAGGGTTGGGTTATTCTACAAAGACTACAAAAAATGAGAAGGGTGAGAAGCCACTAGAAAATGACATGTGTCAAAGGATTAAACAAGTGGAAGGGGTAATTTTGTCAAAAAAATATGCACATGCAAGTCACATGCCATTTCCACCTTCATTTTTAAATGTCCGTAACTTTTTTACACGTCATCGTTTTTTGAAAAAAATTATACCATAAAATCGAGCGTCTTTTTATCTTTAATATGAGTACCATATTGTTATACTTTCGAAAAAAGAAGTCAAAAACCCACTTGCGTAAGACACAATGGAGTGTAAAACACAATGAGCACCAATTAAATATAGGGTATAAAACATAATCAACAATCTAATAAAACACAATGGACGACATACTAAAGACACAATGAATAGAAGACTAAAACACAATGAATACTTTTGAAAAAAAAAGTTTAAAACCCAGTTGCGTAAGACACAATGGACGACATAATAAGGACACAATGAATAGAAGACTAAAACACAATTAATACCTTTGAAAAAAAGGTTAAAAACCCAGTTGTGTAAAACACAATGGACGACATAATAAGGACACAATGAATAGAAGACTAAAACACAATGAATACTTTTGAAAAAAAAAGGTTGAAAACCCAGTTGCGTAAGACACAATGGAGATAACGTAAAACACAATGAAGATAACATTAGCCGATAAAAAAATTCTATCAAACACTAAGACCATGTGTAGTGGGGAAGGGAAAAACATAAGGCCCCTGTTTCTGATTGGTCCACGTGGCAGCTGAGTCAACATGGGCTTGAAGTGAAAATGGGGTGTAGTGGTGGGGAAAAAATTAGCGCCCCTAAATAAAATTTTATTATATCTTTTAAATTAAAAAAAATAATAAAATAATATGAAAGGGGAGATGATCTTAGGTGGCAAGTTCTGATTGGGTGATTGTTGTTGTGCACCATCGTTATATTTATAGCGTTGTCCCCTCTTTTTTGCACATAGCGCCCCCTTGTAGTGGTGTTGGGGGCGCTATGTTACTTTTCACGCTCTGAATCACGCTCCACTACACATGGTCTAATGGCATGATGATATACCCTATATTCTAGAAACTAATGGGCCAGACAGGGAAATTAAAAATAGAAATTAAAAAAAAAAAAAAGGTCCATTTTGTATATAGATAAAAAACATAAGGTGAAATTAATCATTTTTTTTTTACCTAAAGTGCATTATTTAAAAAATAAAGAGTCCACAAAAACAAAGAAGAAATTTATCAACCAAAAGAGATAACCTCAACATAATATATTTACAAATGTTTTATATCAATCAAAAAACATAAAAAAGAATATCGACAACGATGTTGTTCAATTAGTATTGGTTCAGTTCGTCTTGGTATCGTTTTCGTACATGCACTCACTATGGCTTATGGTACAAAACAAATACTCTAATGCGAATACGACTTTGTTTTCAACAAACCTTACACCGCAAGTTGGGGAAACAATAAAAGCGAATATGGTACGATACCGATACTGATGTTGGTCGGATGGTATTGGTCCGGTTCGTGAATAAAAGTTAATAGCGGAAAACAAAATGTGCTAAAAGTTAACGGTATTGTACCGATACTGTAACAAGTCAAACCACCACCGAACAAAAGTTTGTCGCGAATCGCAAATAATCCCACTAGTTACATCTATATTAGGTTTTTGTGGTTATTTATGTATTTTGTAATTGGAAAGTTTCAAAATTTTCTTTTTCCTATCAAAATTTTCATCATCCAGTCATTTAAAATTTAGAGATAATTTAAAGGGAAATTGGATTTTAACACCCTAAACTATTGACAATTGGCCGCTGACGCACTGAATTACAAAATTGAACAACACCGCACTGTACTTTCAACTTATTGGCCTGTATCACCCTCAGATTAACCATGGTTATTTTTTGCTGACGTGGCATGGGGAATAAGTTGACATGGCATGGACACATCACTTGCCACGTCAGCAAAAATGGACACGTCACCATGCCACGTCAACAAAAATTAACCATGGTTAGTCTGAGGGTGATACAGGCCAATAAGTTAAAAGTACAGTGCGGTGTTGGTCAATTTTGTAGTTCAGTGCGTCAACGACCAATTATCAATAGTTCAGGGTGTTAAAATCCAATTTCCCTAATTTAAAATACAAAGGATGCTTAACGTACAAAGTGTACGAATGACTCTTTCAACATACGTGATTATGAAACAAGGTGCATGATTATGAATTGATCATGTGTCATTTTTGAATGTTGGGCATGCATGATTTTGATTTTAGTCGTGTGATATTTTGATTGCATAGGGCTTATGGTATTACGATGAGTTTTCCGACATAGAAAGGTGTAGGTGGTTACGCAGGTGGTGTTGACCATCGATGCGGTGGTGGATGGTTTTCATGTCTGTGGTGAATGATGTCGGTTGAAGGTGGTTAACTTGTTGTAGAATGAGGGGTTTTAGATGGTGGTTGATGTTCGGTGGTTGTTGATTGAAAGGTTAGTAATGATGTTGTAGGTGGGACGGTGACGGGGAAGGTGAATGAGGTAGGTTGCATGTGTGTATTGCTAAAAAAGAAAAACGTCCGACCACCAAAAAAAGGTGTGTAACTCTGATTTTCCGTGTGCGTAATTTTGGTTTGGTCCTTCGTAAGATAAGCGCCCTTTATAGATTAATTCGCACCTAAATTTTATTTGACTTAGAGGCTTAAATTTTCTATTATTATAAATACTCTAATTACCAAAACTTTTGTGCATAAAGGGGTTGTACCCTATACTTAGGGGGGGTTTTCAAAAAAAAATTGATGTTACAGTTTTAGCCCAAATGTTTTTCCTTTTTACTTTTAACACAAATATTTTCATCATTTACTATTTAACACTTACAATTTTGATTTTCCACTTCTTACCCAAAACTTCTCATTTTTTTTTACTTTTAACGCAAAGATTTTTATCTTTTACAATTTAACCCTAAAACTTTTTTTCTTTCAACTTTGGTCCCACATAATGTTCATCTTACGCAATTTTTTCGTTTTAAGTTCCATTTTAAATTTTGCGAGTTACAACAAGTTCGTCGCAATGCGCGGGTCCTAGACCGACTTAGTTACTTCACATTAACCATAGTTATTAAAAGTCATTGATTTTACGCCTTTGGCATTAACACGTCGTAATGAGCGTGCGTGGTTCTACGATTTTACGCCTTCTTTTCATTCAGTGTTATTTTTTCTTTTTTTATTTATTTTACTTTTACGAGCTTTTTGGTGTTAGTGGTCGCTGGTGGTGGTGTGGCATTAGTGCTACTTGGTATGGTTTTACACCCCCGCTGCAACGCGCGGGGACTTAATACTAGTTATATATTAATTTCTAACTTTGTTATGCATTGAGTGTTGTACACCATGCTTTGCAAGTGTGTATCCACTTTTGTGTAGAAAAACTATTATTATAAAAGAATTTTATTTGCAAAATGAAAATTCATCATTATACTTAGTTAATCCGACAAATAGCAAATCTAAGATACTGTTTAAGGAGTGTAAGATATACACAACTTTACCTTTACCCCATGGGAAGAGGGGTTGCTTCCAGTGAGACCCCCGGCTCGATAGTGGTTTTACATCAAGCTTTGGACATAGGGCACATAACACTAAGCAATCAAGACAAGCTCGATTGGTGTACGTCACCACATGATGGATGATTAACAGTCCGCCATTTTTAACATTGTTTTCACGAAATTAGTATAATAACGTTAAAATCAGTGCAATTTTACTTTTGCCCCTCGAGCACCCACACATATATACATTATATGCGCACATCGCAAGTGAGGCTACCAAAATAAAAACTATTAGTATAATTTTTTTTAATCCAACATATAATCACATAAAGAGATTAACGTTTTTACACCTATATTTTACTTTTTAATGGCCCCGTTGCAACGCACGGGTCCTAGATCGATTTAGTTATTGTTTTCTATGTTTTATGTTTCGTATGCATCATTCAACTTCGGTTTTATGTTTTTATTGTTATTTATACAAGTTTTTCGGTGTTAGAAGTCACTGGGGATAGTGTGACATTGATGCTACTTAGCATGATTTTACGCCTCCGCTGCAATACGTGTTTTGTTAAAAATATTTTTTTTTATTATCATTATTGTTTTTATAAGTATAACTAGCAATGAGACCCGCGGGCGTTGCGCCGCGCGGTGGGTTACAACATACAACGGCCATGGTATACATGCGGGCAAAAAGGCTCAAAGTAAACGGAGTTGAGTAGTAACGCTGTTAAGTTACTATCGTTAAGTTAATATTAACTGAGTTGAATAGTAACGCGTTGACGAATTGTTCTCGCAACTCCGTTAAGTTTACTATGTAACTCCGTTAAGTTACGTTGAATAGTAACGCGTTGCCGAATCGTTCTCTGTCCAGCGTTAAGTTTACTATGTAACTCCGTTAAGTTGGCGGAATTGGTTAGTACTTGACGGAGTTGAGTAAAAAAAATTAAAAAAAAAACAGAGTAAATAGTTACTTAATGGAGTTAAATAGTAACTTAACGGATTACTATGTAACTCCGTTAAGTTACGTTGAATAGTAACGTGTTGCCGAACCGTTTTCGGTATTCCGTTAAGTTTACAATGTAACTTCGTTAAGTTTACTATGCAACCCCGTTAAGTTGCGGAGTTGGATAGTACTTGACGGAGTTGAGTAAAAAAAATTAAAAAAAACAGAGTTAATAGTAACTTAGCGGAAGTAAATAGTAACTCCGTTAAGGTAAATAGTAACTTAACGGAATTAAATAGTAGCATAACGGAGTTGAATAGTAACTCCGTTAAGCTAAATAGTAACTTAACGGAGTTAAATAGTAACTCCGTTAAGCTAAATAGTAACTTAACGGAGTTAAATAGTAACTTAACAGAGTTAAATAGATAAAGTACAAGAAAAAACTTTGTTAATTAGAATATATATAATGTTTTTAAGTTATATCTAAAATTTAACAAGAAACCCAAACACAATAACTCAAGTTTATTATTTCTATCAATTACCCTGCATGATGGCATTTTATTTAGTTTATTAGCGTAAAATATGGTAATGGTACATGATAAAGCCATACTAGAGTTTACGCTCTACATATCCACCCACTCATGCTTTGTGGGTACAAGGCAAAGGAGAACTTTCTTTCTTATAACGATTGTACCAGCATCTTTCATGTTCAAGTCTTCACACTTGATTCCGTTAGGAAGTTCCCAATCAAACCAGTAAAGAAGGTTTGCAATCACGAACTCGACATTTGCGGGAGCCATGTTCATGGCTGGGCAAGACCTTCGTCCCCCTCCAAACGACACCATTTCAAACCTATCCCGTCCAAAATCACCATCAACATTTTCAAACCTCTCTGGATAGAACTCGGCGGCATTCTCACCCCAGTTGCTTGGGTCTCTTGCTATCCCCCAAGCGTTGATTAGAACCGTCGTACTAGGAAGGACATCATAACCCGCAATTTGAGTATGGCTCAAGCATTCATGCGGAATTAACAAAGGGGCAGGAGGGTGCAATCTTAATGTCTCTTTCACCACCATTTTTAAGTATTTCATTTTTGTGGTATCGAGTTCATCTACCTTTTGTATTCTTCCCTTACCATTTCTGATTTCACTTTGCAGTTTTGCAGTTGTATCTATTCCGCCTGTCAGTATGTCCTAAAACATTATATATACTACATAAGTTCAGTATTATACTAAGTCTATATATAAAAACAAAACTTAACTGATAAATAAATAAATTTTTATTCTTTACCATCACAAGAGCTTTTAAATCTGCAAGCTTCAACCGATAACCAGAAGCATTTTCATTGGAAGACATGTGCAATAAAGTATGGACAAAGTCTTTGTCCTCGTCACTTATTTCTTCCATGTTATGTTGGAGATGATCATCAATGATTGTGTCGATGTACGCATCAAGATTTCTAAAACCATCATTTAGCCTACGATTCCATCCGCTAAAGTGGTCAATAAAAAGCCCTATAAATGGAAAAGAATCACCAACAGACCCGTTAAGTAATTCCACGGCTTCATAAACCAACACATTCCATGATGGACCCTTAAGTGGTTGTGCTCTATAGTTGTTACCAAAGGCCACCTTACACACCGACTGCTTTACTATTTCTAGAAGCATATTGCTTAAGTTTACCTCTGTGTTTGGTGGATGTACCGATAGAGAACGGATAATGTTGTCCATCTCTGTCACCAACACATGCTTAGACAATTTAGTTTTCTTGGGACCCATGAACTCAGACACCAAAAGCTTGCGCATCTCCCTCCAATGATCGCTGTAGGGCGAGAAGGCAATGTCCATGAAGTTGTATGTGAGTCGTTTAGTGGCTTGCCCAATTTGACGAGAACAAAAGATGTGATCTTGAGTTTTCAAGATTTGTTTGGCCATTGTAGGGGAAGAGATGACAAGGAAGTGTTTTGAACCAATATGGATTTGCATAAGGGGACCATATTGTTTCGAAAGTTGCCAAAGGGCCTCGTGACGAGGTCTACCGAGTAGTTGATGCAAGTTTCCGAGTATGGGAAGCTTTGCAGGCCTTGGAGGAAGCTTATAAGCCTTGGAAAAGCTATTTGATCTTAGAGTTTTGTATACAATTATGCACAAGATGGATAGGACTAGTGACACTTTAAGAGGCCATTCAGTGAAGATGTCCATGTGATTGTTTAGCATGGGTGATGTGGGCGGTATGTATATATTACGAGATACTCTTATGTCTTCATCATGGAGGCTATAGACTTGGATTATATAAGGGTCAAGGGTGGATGGGGTGGTTCCAATTCATCACACCCAATCTCTATTTGCCACCTTATTCCATCACGTTCTATCACTAAATACATGGGGTGATCATCACACCCATCACTAAACCTTTTTTTTAAATAAACTATAAATTTTAAATAAACTTAAACAAACATTTTATAAATTTAAATAAATAAATACAATTAAACTTAAACGGTTGAGTCGAAAATTGTTGGGTTTGATACATAAGGTTTTGAAAACCTTCGTTTTGAAAGGGTAGGGTGGGCATATGTTGGGTTTGAGATGCTTGGTATGTAGGTTGTGGGGTTTGTGGTTCGTCTTGACAAAACCTAGTCGCGCAGTTTGCCTATATTAGGCGAAACCTTTGGTCTAAACTTTCACTTTGTAGCCGCAAATTTCTTGCTCGATCCTTCCATTTTTTTGAAGCTTGAATGTATTTTGATTATAAGGTTTAGGTTGTTTGATTGTTGGAGATATTGTTTAATTGTTGGTGGTATTGATTTTGGTTGAAAATGAATAATATATATAGTATTTGGAGAAAAAAAATTATTTTACCCCAAACGGTCACATGACCGTTGCCAACGTTCATTTTTTTCTCCACGATAGCTGTCATGTGATTTTGTCCTCGCGCCCGTGATGTTTTGATAAGGGTGATGGTCGTGATGGTCGCGGCCATCACGGACCATCCCGCCCACCCCAAGAGAATTGGATGGAAAATCACTGAAATCTAATAACCATGTTTATTGTTTAACAAATCCAATCACATGTGATAAATGTTATTTTAATATAAAATAGGTTTGGTAGTTTTTTTTCATGATCTTACGAAATCTTTGCAGGGGCCTTTGGCAAAACAATAATAATAATTAAAAATTACAATCTATTAATTTACAAACTACTTTGAATAGTGACTAGGGCTGTTCAAAACGTTCGACGCTCGCCGATCGTTCGGAATTTGCTCGGAAATTGCTCGCTCGATTTTCCACTCGGTTGTATATGAGCCGATCGGCTCGGTTTGGTTTGTAAATGAGCCAAGCACGAGCAAAGGCACGCTCGGCTCGGTTCGGCTCGAATAAATTTTTATTTATTTAATAATAAATATACATACAATTTACAGATAAATTTATGGCTTTATATATAAGATTCTATTGGATTTGACTTAGTATATACAAACAAAATATAACCAACCCAATTAACACAATAAAAAAATTAACACAAGATTTAATAGTAAAACAATAAGTCATAAGGTGACAGTCTTGACTTATTTATGTTAATAGTCGTCCATCGCTAATTGTGGCTTGATATCACACCTACGTTAAAATTCAACAATTGTTACGTGATTTATGCTCATCACCTCAACAGTCTCAATCTAAGCTTCATTCTTGGACACTGGATCTCAATATTAGTGCTATCATCGGACATTTTAACCTTAGTTGTCACCCGACAATGAAAACATCGAAGGAAACATCCCAGTTTTATAAATCGTCCATATTATTCTCCGCTCGTTTCTCGCTCGGCGCTCGCTCGGAAAATTTTCGCTCGAAGAATTCTCGTTCGATTTTCTGCTCGATTATAAACGAGCCGCTCTGCTCGGTTCGGTTTGTAAACGAGCCAGGCACGAGCAAAGCTCCGTTCGGATCGGCTCGGCTCGTGAACAGCCCTAATAGTGACACAAAATGAATAGTAAAAATATTTATATTTTATTTATATTGTTATTTTATTTAAAAACTTTATTATATTATATACTATTAATATATACCGAACGGTTCGGTATCGGTACGGTACCAGTATGGTATCGGTATTTTACCTTAAAATACCGATACCATACCGATCCCGTACTGATACCGATAACACAGAAACCGAAAATCCATCAATATGGGTACCGATACCGATCCCGTACCGATACTGATAACACCGAAACCAAAAATCCATAAATATGGACACCGATACCGATCCCGAAACCACTCGGTTCGGTACGGTATCGGGATCGGGACGGGACGAGATCGGTATTCGGCCTTGTATGCTCATCCCTAATTAATATATTATATACTATTATTTTATTCAAAAACTTTTTATATCGATCCCGACAATACCGATACCGAACAGTTTGAATACCGAAACCGAAAATCCATAAATATGGGTACCGATACCGATCTCGAAACCACTCGGTTCGGTACGGTATCAGGATCGGGACGGGACGGGATCGGTATTCAGCCTTGTATGCTCATCCCTAATTAATATATTATATACTATTATTTTATTCAAAAACTTTATTGTATTATACACTATTAATATATTATATACTATTATTTTATTCATATTATTTTATTAAAAAAATTTATTATATTATATACTATTAATATAAATAAGATTATGTAACTTCGTTACAAATTTCATGTGTTATCTTATGTGTAGATTTCTTTATTTTTTTTAACTAATCTCGATTGTGTAATTCATTTATTGATTAACACCTCATTTAAATCTCGATTATAAAACGCGCAACGCGCGTGATTTTATATAACTAGTTAATAATAATAAAAGCAACACACCTTTGGTGTATGCTATTATCGTGATTCACTTTTCTAGATTTTTTTGTTTCAAAATTCACACAAAAAAAGTGAGAATAAAAATAATAAAGAATAGGGTAAGATGTTTGGCACAAGGAAATCACAAAATAACCAATGACAAGAATAAATTTATCAAATTTATAATTTTGATATAAAATAATTAAAGTACTTATTTTCTTTACATATAGTTAAGATTGCATTTTTATGGTTTCTAATGCCCTATGATACGGTTTGTGTTTTGTAGGTCTAAAAAAGTTTAAGGTGCATTTCGAGAGCTAAAGAGGGATTTGGAGTGGTGCTAGGATGATTCGGAAGGAACAAAGGAAATTAAAAAAAAGAAGAAAATCTCTTATCCTGTTACCTACGGGCTCTTGGCCGTAGGCGGCAACCAAGCTAGGTCATGGGCTGCCCGCAGGCAGCAAGACCTTCCGTCAGCCAGCCTAAGCCGTAGGCGATGGCTGTATTAGCCGTCGTAGACGTCCTCTGTACTCTTGGTCAACATTTTTTTGATAAAAATAAGGGAAAAATTGAAGGTGCTTTATTGGTTTTTTTTTACCATTGATTTGAGAGGAAGCTACAAAATCACGATTTTCAAGAACTAATCATAGTATTTATCATCATTTTACCACTCTCAGTCTCTCAGTCCATTTGATATCATAATCAATTATCAAGATCATCAAGAAATCATCCACAATCACCACCATTATCAACAATTCTCATCATTTTCATCCAAGAAGATCAATGATCATTCCTTCAACCAATCCTTCCATGTTCCTAGCTTCATCAACCATAAAAGGCTAATTCGTTGGATTCACCCCAGTATAGACTTGTAAGGTTTCTAGGGTTCTTGAACATTTGGGTATTTTATCATTGTAATTGTATTGGAAGTATTTGAACAATCGTATTATTTGCTTTATTTTGTTTTGAATTCACAATTGTTAATTTACCCTCGCACTTTTGACTTATGAAATGAATTCGGTTAAGTGTGCTTCGATAAGGGTTTGCATGTTCTAGAGTAATGAAGCATATTTTTGTCCATATTTTGATGTTGATAATTATTGATGCCTAAGCCTTGAAATTCCTAACCCGTTAATACTATTTTGCATTTGTGATTCCAAAGCCTAGGCTTTACATGTTGAACCAGGAATGATCCTCTTTATAATTATTACTTACAACTTATATTGTTAATCGTTTTGATAATCAACAAGTTTATTATAATCATCAATTCAAATACAATTTTGAATCATTTTATGGTTCACCCCGTTTTTAAACAACTCATTAAAATAAAATAAATTGCAATCTTCATAATAAAACATAAACATCTTTATAAATGAGTCAACTAAAACTCTATTCACCGAACACGGTCTCTTTGTGGTTCGACACCCTTTCTACCATTAGCTAGTTTCTAGTATGATGATCGTTCTTCATGTGTTAATGTCTTTGGGCCTCTATTGCTTAAAAAAAAAAAAAAAAAAAAAAAAAAAAAACCTCAACCAAAGTGCACTTGTGGTTACAAAACTGCCTAAAAATTGGTTCTCCCTCTCATATCGGTATGACGTATACTTTCCATCTTTCACAAGTTTTTCATTTTATACGTTTCATTTTGTGAGTTAACACGCTACAACGTGCGTGTAAGGTTCAACGTGTTACGTATATTTTTCTCGTTTTGCAGTCCCATCGCAATATGTCTATTTTGCGCGGGTCAAAGGTCGACTTAATTATTCTTTTTTATATGTTACGTTATTAGCATGATGCAACAGGCGTGTGAGGTTCTACGATTTTACGGCTGCTTTTCGTTTGGTGTTATTTCTCCGTTTTGCATACCACCACCGGAGCACCCTACCCAATAGGGCGGCGCTGTTTCGATTCGGGTAGGGGTAGGGGTACCCGAGTGCACACCGGCCTCCCTTATAAGGTGTACATTGGTTTCTGAAACATAGATAATTCAACGAAAATTAAACTATATAGAGTTTGTCAGATGAGTGGGCATGTGCTATGACTTAACAAAAGAGCCTGACATGCATGAAATTGGGCAGTGTTTGCCCAAGGTTTCCACTATGTAAACATGAGGGTATGGACTCCTAAGATCTGGCCCAATAGCCTCTTTTAGCTCTTAACCTTTGAGTGCCGCATGGAATAGAAATGTTTGAATACTCAAAACTCATATATTTTAAACAAGAAATATCACATAACTAAATTACAAAAGGTTTTTTCGTAAAAAATTATTGACAACTCACTCGAAAATATCAAGGTATCTATCATTAAGGTTCAGTTTTGTTGTTTAAGTGAGAACTGTAAAAATTGTATAGTTTCTAACAATTTCTTCAACTGTGATACATAGGGATGAGCTCGGGACGGTTTCGGTACCGACCGATACCGCTTCCGAAAACTCCCAAAACCTAATACTGATACCGATACCGAAAACATACGGTACGGTATCGGTACGGTACCGGTATGGCATCGGTATTTTACCTTAAAATACCGATATCATACCGATACCGATAATACCGAAACCGAAAACCTCTAAATGTGAATACCGATACCGAACACCCTCGGTTCGGTACGGTATCGGTACGGGATCGGTATTCGGTACAATATGCTCATCCCTAGTGATACATACCATATAAGCAAAGTCTATTTTACGCTTTCATTGAATGTGAAACAACGTATACAAGTGACATGTGTTTATTCAATTTTTACAGTTTAATGTGGGTATGAACACGTCTTGTATTTGAAGGAAATTATGTAATCAAAGTGAACATTTGAACCTACTAGTTCAAACTGAAGTCGAGTCTAGAAATAAAATTGTACTTCTTTAGGCACGCTAGATGCTAAGACCATTCGGAGTGCCATCGGGGAGTTGGGCCGGGGAGAGTATGTGGCATCCGGGGAACATCAAAACACCGCCCCCCCCCCCCCCCCTTTTTTTTCGGGGAAAACGGTGCAAAATGCCCGTGTCCACCGGGTCTTTTGATTGGCCAAATTTTTATTTTTTATTTTTAAATCAAACTTTTAATATTAAAAAAGAAGGGGGAAGAAGGGGAACACCATTTCCTTAGTTTGGGGGAGGAGAAGGGAGAAATGACGTGGCGCTGACGTGGCACTTGGGGGAGTTGGGGGAATAGGGGGGCACACCATATAGTCTAATAATTGAGAAAAGGAAGAGAGGGGTTACATAGACATAGGAACAATAAAATGCAGAAAATATGCATACTCTTGGACTCTTGTTTAAAAATATAATATATAGCCGTAGCTAGGTGTTATGTTTTCTTACATATACACTATTATTTTCTGTTGCTCTCAAGTCTCAACTCTATTAATACAATAATAATTATAACTATAATTATAATTTATCTTTTAATATGTTGGGTGTGAAAGTGGGGACCAAAAGGTAAAATAGCAACCTAGCTTGTAAAAATAATAGGGAAAATGGATTTAATTACTCCCAACTATCGCCTGTTGGCGGATAATACTCCCAACTATCACTTTGGCCATTAGTACTCCCAACTTTCAACTTGTTGGATTTTATCACTCCCGAACTAACTGAGGTCTAACCCAGTTAGTGTTTGTGGCCAAAATGTAAAAAACAAAACTTAAGGGAAAGTTTACGTGGCCAAAATATAAAAAACGAAACTTAAAGGGGCATTTTTGAAACTTTTTATTATTATTATTATTATTACTTTTCTTTTTTAAAGTTTATCCCCCCCCCCCCCCCTCTTCTTCTTCTTCTTCTTCTTCTCTCTCTCTCTCTAAACCACCACCACCACCTTCACCGGAAACCACCACCACCTACCACCACCCTTCACCTTCATCCACCTACCACCACCCTTCACCTTCATCCACCCCACCACCTTCACCGGAAACCACCACCACCATCTGACCACCATCTGCCGCCAGCCACCACCACCACCACCCTTCCCTCTGATGTTATTTCGCACCGACACACACATCTCCACAATCATCCTCAACACCACATCAAAACAACAAACCCCTTTTCAATCAAGGCCCAAACCCTAGATTTCTCCGGAACATTCTTCGAAGGAGGACTGGGTAACGAAGATGACTCCAACAACTCATCCATGGCTGCCGTTGAAGAACCAGAGGAGCCCCAATGCCCACATGGTTTACGACAGTACGAAACCATGGCTGTTTTACGACCCGACGTGGCTGTTTTACGACCCTATCCAGAAGTACGAAAAGGTATAATTTGGGGGTTAGGGTTAGGGTTACGGCGATTAAGGTGGGTGACCGGTGTGGTGGAAGGTGTGGTGAAAGGTGTGGTGGGTGGTGGTGTTTGAAGGTGATGGTTGTGGTGTACCCAGGTCGGAGCTCCGCCGTGGTGGGTGGCCGGAGCTCCTCCCTGCTCCGCCCTCTCTCTCTCTCTCTGAACTCTCTCTCTCTATATCTCTCTAAACACTCGTCTGAGATGGATATGGATAAATGGGTTTTGATTTAGGGTTTTGATTTTGGGGAAGAAGAAGTTGGGTGATGGTGGAGGTGGAGGTGGTGGTGGTTTAGAGAGACAAAGAGGGGGGGTGGTCTGTCAACAGGAAAGGGGGGGGGTTGGGATTTATAAAATTTTTAAAAGATAATAATTTTTTAATACATTATTATTATAATAATAGTTTTTAATAATAATAATAATATGTAATAAGTTATTTTTTAATAATAATAATAAAATGTTTCAAAAATGGCCCAAAGTTTTGGTTTTTACATTTTGGCCACGAAAACTAACGAGGTTAGACCTCAGTTAGTTCGGGAGTGATAAAATCCAACAAGTTGAAAGTTGGGAGTGCTAATGGCCAAAGTGATAGTTGGGAGTATTATCCGCCAACAGGCGATAGTTGGGAGTAATTAAATCCATTTTCCCAAAATAATACTTAAAGTTGTAAATTGCTAACTTAAAAACGAATTAATATAAATCTTTACATAATATAATAATATTAAAAGATAGGAGTAAAGATCAAATACATATAGTTTTTTTGTAAGAACTGTGAGAATCAAAGGGGGTAAAAAAAAATTTATTTTTTTTTTTAGAATTTTTTTTCCCATGTGCTTAAACATTCTTTCTAGATGAATAATACAAAAAAAATTAAAAAAAAAAATTTTTAGTGTAATTACGTCATTAAGGTAAATACATTAGTTTACACTAGAGTAATTATATAATTACTCTACACGTAATTACTCTACACCAAAAAAAAAAATTTTAAAAAAAATTAAAAAAAAATACCCTCCTTTGATTCTCACAGTTCTTACTAAAAAAACTATTTGTACCGGATCTTTTCTCTAAAAGATAGTAAGGAGAAATTACACGGTAATAAATCGATACTTTGATCTTAAAAAGGTTTGTAAATGTGATACTTTACACACTATAAAGTAACATGTATTAATCTTAAAAAACTTTTAAAAATGGTATACCTTTCGAATCTTGTGAAAATAAGTGAAGTAAAGAAAGGTAAAAAGGTAACAATCCATATATGTTGACCACGGCAGTTTGTGGAGACCCATGAAATGTTTATCCATTTATCCGGACCATGTCTAAAGAAATATCAGAATGCTAAAAACCAAGGTGTATGGGGAAATGAACATTTTGTTTTAAATTTAAATTTAAATCTATTTATTTCGATATTTCTTTTATGTTAGGGAGTAGGGACATATTGCCAATATCAGTATCACTCACTACACACTAATGGCCAATTCTAAAGCAACTTATAATCTTTATTGTATCATATCACAGCAACTAAATAAGTAAATACCAACAAGTCATTATTTAGGCTAAATTCTATTAATTTCTGCTTTTCTATTTAAAATTATAGTTTTAAAATTTTTTAAGAAAACAAAATAGATTTGATAACGTTTTTTTCTGCATAAATCCTTTTAATCCATATTCATCTTAGCTAGAACTCGTTTTGACCCAAACATAACTGACACTTTTAAGTTTCTAGATCAAGTTGTCTTGACCTAAATTCGTTATGACATGTTGCATTATCTGGTCCTCCCATTTTACCAAACTCAGTTGTTTTTGTGAACCTATTTATACACGTGAACTTGTTTTGTGCAACACACCTTATTGCTAAACATTTGATGGGTTGCATGTAGCCTTGTGCATCTAAAAATAGATTGAGAGTATCAGAGAAGTGTTGTACTTATGCATATGTAACTTGTAATGTGTCAAAACAAGAAGTGTGATATAATTTTCAGTTGTTTACAATGTCCCTCTTCTTTGTGAATAAATTATGTGTTCTCATTCTTGTTGGTGAAGGTAACAAGTCATCATAATATCACAACAATAACCACTCTCATAATGATAAGAATGGCTCTTTCACCTCTAGCCCACTTTAGAGTAAATGGTACAACAATATTAGCAAAAGGTACAATCTTTTCATTGCTTGCTCAATCAAGAAAGAGGGACCATTCTTGTTTCTTTTACCACACTTTCTTGCTTGGAAGCATTCATGAAAAGCTTACATGAAAAAAATCAAAAAAAAATATCTGACAATTTTTCATTTTATATCAAATAAGTTTCTAACTTGTCACCTTCTCTACTTTAAGCCTTTAAATGATGCTCTTGAGTCTTGACACACACACCCTACCCCCACACACACCCATAACCATTCCAACACAACCTCACATCCACTCAAAAACACCTAAACACACAACACACACATACACATTGCACAAAATGGCAGCAAATCTTTTATCATGCAATTATGAAGATGAAGAATTCATAGATATGGAACTAAGTTCATCATTATGTCCAAATTTACTATCTAAAAGCAGAGAGTTTGAATTTCAAATGGCAACTAATTCCATTGTTCATTCTAATTCACCTGCTGATGAACTTTTTTACAAAGGCAGACTCCTTCCACTTCACCTTCCTCCTAGAGTACAAATGGTGAAATCTATTCTACAAAATGCTAACTTCAAACAAGATGAAGAACAACAACAAGAAGAAGAAGAAGAATTCATTACATTTTCTACACCAATGGTCCAATCATGCAATATATCTCCTACTGAATCATGCAGGCCCAGTACTGAACTAGCCCCGGATGAATATTTCTTCCAATGGTCAACCGAATTAGCCGGATTCATCGGTGACCACCCGAAAAAGTACCATGGTCCATGGTCAAAGAAGCTTAGGTTAATCAAACATTGTTCAATAACTCAAAAGCTTAAAGCTTCAAGATCTTATCTCAAATCTTTGTTTAACAAATCTGGTGCTAAACTAGACATTGAACAAGATTGTGATCAAAACTTCTTTCAGAGACACTTGAAAGTTAGTAAAAAAAGTGAGTTTGGTCAAATTAAAACAGGAAAATATCCAACATTAGCAAATGTCTTAAAGGGTATTGAAGAACAAGGGAATGAAGATGTTTTTGTTAGTAATTGCAACCATAGGAAGTCTTTTTCAGGGGTAATAAAGAGAAAGTGTTCACCTTCTTCAACATCATCATCATCTTCTTCTTCATCTGCTTCTGCTTCTGGGTCATCATCTTCATCATCTTCTTTTAATTATTCTAATGGGATATTTGAATTACAGTTTGTAAAGAGGAATAGTAGTGCAGATTCAGAAATTGAAGGTTCAATTGAAGCAGCCATTGATCACTGTAAAAAATCCCAACAGATTTTTAATTCAACAAATCCTGTGTTCTATCCAAAATGTACCTTGTAATGATAAATGTTCTTGAAACCATTTCTTCTATTTAAATTTTAGTTTCTTTGTTTTATGATGATATTATCATATAGTGCCCTCAGCATTTGCTTTTTGAATATGTCCATTAGAATTCAAATAAAACACCCAAGGCATTATAGCCTAGTGGTATCTTGGTGGTGAGATAAGACTTAAGGGCCATAAGGTCCTGGGTTC
Organism: Ambrosia artemisiifolia; assembly: GCA_032199755.1. Classification (NCBI taxonomy): domain Eukaryota; kingdom Viridiplantae; phylum Streptophyta; class Magnoliopsida; order Asterales; family Asteraceae; genus Ambrosia; species Ambrosia artemisiifolia. The sequence goes on from CM063517.1 coordinate 7,337,259, forward strand.
GAATCTCACAAAGGGGGTTTTCTCATAATTATGAGTTTCCTCCTGAATTGGTGACTTGGTGGTGGAATATGATCGCGTGGCAACACTGGTGGCACGATGATACTCCAATGTTCCGTGAGTGATTCCAATTTGTTGGCCGTTCAAAAAAAAGAATTCAAATAAAACATTATTTTGTTAATTACAAGTTATATTTTACTTCCAAATCTTAATTGAGCACAATTTTGTCTACATATAAAACATATCAAAGCTTTTATTATTTCACATTTAGTTACAACTGTTGATGTGTTTTACAGTTTACTTCTAGAATATTACTTCATCCTAGAAAATGTCACATGTAAATATGTAATTGCCTTTTAAATATCAAATGAGTTGCATGTCATCAAATTTGACTGAATTAAGTATACAATGATTTGAAAATAAAAAAAAATCACAAGAATAATCATTTTTAGTATATCTATGCACAAGTACGATAAGTTTTTACTTTTTAGCCACAATCAATGTTGCAAAAAGAAAAGAAAAAGAATTCTAGAATAGAGCATCAAATTCTCATTATTAGATTTCTGCATCCTTTTTTTTGCTACTGAATCTGTAACTACAAAAGGCATCTTTACACAAAGCAGATAATGAATCCAATTTAAGATCACATGCAAAAAATTCAAATCTGTGTCATGTATTCAAAGGCATTTCTTAAAATAAAGGGAGCCCACTAATACCTAACTTTAAAGTCATCAACTTTTTAACATTATTATGTGTTTGCATTGTGCCAGTCCACCTCAAGATCACTTGCTTTAAATGTGGTGTTCATCATCAGAAACTACTTCAATGTGAAAAATAATAATATTTTTAGTATGATTTGTGAGTCTTCTAATTGGTGGTTTTAAATTTAATTAGTTTTATAATATTTCTCTAATCTTATAATTTAAAGTCATATGCATACTCTTAAAAGTAGGTCACTTTTACTTCTTTTTTTACTTTCTACCACTATGTAAATCTTCTTAGAAATCATTTACTTTTAGATCATGTGTTAGGCAACCATACCCTTATCCACATAGAGTGATTGCATTGGTTGTTGCATTAATTCTGCACACATACCAAAACAACGGCCGTGGCCACACTAACACATGAGCCCTTCACGCCCCGCTCATTCCCATGGGTGCGGTGTTTCACACCCTTTTGGGCCAATGTGGCGGTGGGCTTAAATGCATAAGACTTAGCCTAACATTTACATCACCTCTGTTTTGTCTTTAACCACAACCCATTGGATATCTTGCGTAACTGTCAAGAGCCTAAATTCTGGAACGTAGATCAATGTATAACTTTCAATGCATAATATACAAGAAATTTGGAAAGGCAGACCTTCTTGTTATGAAACAAGAGATTTGGGTTGGACACTCCATAGATACTATTGATCCTTGATTTGCAGCACTAGAATTAGGATCTAGTCAATCAAATATTCAAAAGTCCTAATTACCATAGTCAACCAAAAGAAAGATTTGAGGAAAGATCTTGTATGTGAAGTTAATGATTCAGGGCATTCTTCATAATTAAAAAGGTCAAAGGCACCTACTTGACAGGTTTAAACAATTCTTTATGCAGAGTCAACATCATTACATCAACTATCAATCCTTCCCTTATAAGTTAAAATATAACAAAAATTTATGAGTGTAGGTTTGATTATAAAAAGCAACTCCTATGAATGTGATTCCAATCTTTAAAGTGGCTAATGTTGCTTTAAGCAATGACAGCTTTTGCCAAAGCACAAACTGTTGCTTTAAGCACTTACTTCACTTGTATGCAAACACATCATCCATTCAACCATCCCAATCACGAATAACCAACTCATGGGTCAAACCCACGACCCATCTAGTCAGATCCATGGAGCGGGCCATGATCTTTCTTGGTTTCTTGATGTTGTATTTTCCAGATGCTAAAAGGCAAGCAAGTAATCACACATATGCACACAAATGAATACGTACATTTTTGTCATTTCATCCGTTTTTTTAGGATAAAAAAAATCATAAATGTCCAAAAGATGTATAATCAATCGAGTCAAATGAAATATATGTATATCTTGCTTAATACTTAGTGATTTTGTTTTACAATTAACCTAAACCGAACAATTTTGAAACTTCGTTATTATTTAGTGAATCATTTTCTTCACCGTACCTCATGTTTCAAATTTATCTGAAAAAAAAAAAATAAATAGTAACCAAAATTCATATATATTTCATAAATCTCACTTAATTTTAAAATATATATACACACACAAAAGATTGAAACATCTAGTAGGAAATGAATATTAGATACTAAGAAATCTCACTTAATTTTAAAAACTTGGTTACTATTAGATACTAAGTTTTCCCAACTATATTTTAGATGGTTCTTAGTTCCAAATTGCTTCAAACCAATGTTTTAAAAACCGGTTTATACCGGCCGGTTGAACCGGTTATACCGCTTACCGGTGGCTTGGCCAGCACGAATTAGTACAGTATTTTTGGAAAACGGTATAGGATTTGAACCGCCGGTAAATTCCGGTATACCGGTTTATACCGCTATACCGGTACCGGCACAAGGTTAAACTTTGGACTTTTTCAACCCGTAGTGAAGGTATAAATAACATGTGTGGTGAGAAAGAGCATGAACCGGTTTCTTAAACACAAAGTTACTTATATATATGTTACTTATCTTATGTAATTTTAGTATATTTTGATTATTGGTAACTAAAACTTCTTATTAAAGATTGTAGAAAACGAATATGGTTGTACTTTTGTTGATGAGGATGGCGATAATTATAAATTTTATCTTTTAAGTAATCATAAACTTGATGTATTTAACACTTGTATGACATAAACCTAGTATCCCCTTTCATATAAAAAAAACTGTGTGTGGGTAATTTTGGATTATTTTTTGATAATGGATTCACTTTTGAATTATTTTTTATTATGAAATCGTGTACTATTGGATTACTTTTTTAATTGAAGTTGTATTTTATAGAATTATAGGTTTAAGTAGTCAATCCGGTTGAACCGCCCGATACAACCCGGTTCAACCGGTTGAACCATTTCTGAGTCCAATCCGGTATGGTTAAAAAACCGGTTTTTAAAACATTGCTTCAAACATATATTTTCATTCAAACATATGGACCAACTTTCTGCTACTTTACATAAACATTGAAAAAATATATACATAACAAGTCAAGTGGTACCCAATGTACCAAGATAGATATTAAACACTAAGTTTAACTGAAAACACACATAAAAACACATCATCATACGATGATCACGATCAAATAGCATATAGTTTCTTAAAATCCTCATTCTCAGAGTCCGACAGCGGCGAAATCGACACCGAACCCGACATCCTTCGACTCCTTAAATTATTAGCTTCAATCCTATGCGTTATTATCCAATAACACATCGTCCCTAGCGTCGATGCCAACGTAACTGACCCAATAACCGTCACTCCAACCGCCAACCACTTCTCGTTACCAACAACAATAAACGACAACGCAAGAAACGCTACCGAAACAAACACACATGCTAACCACATTAGCTTATTAATAACTGCCATCACTTGTTTTTTCGCACGTTTTTCAACTACCACGATTGATGTCTGGACCACTACAACTGCTAGTGATATAAACAATGCCAATGAGTCAAAGATCAAGAAAACAATGAACTCAGGGTTTGAAGCTATGTTTCCTTCTCCTAATGAGAACCCATTTGGGACATGTTTAGGATCATCGACATACTGACCGGGTAGTTGAAAAATGGCGGCGAATGTGACCGTTGCAATTAGGACTGCCACGACTGTTGTGGAGTTGATGGCATTGTTAAGGCCTTCTAAGTGCATTTTATTGATTCGTTTTCCTATTCCTTTGACGCGCTTTTGGGTCCTGATGGCGTGTTCTAGTTGGTCGTGGACGCCGTGTTTGATGTCACTAACGGTTTGTTTTAGTTCACGGGTTGTTGGGGTTAATGGTGGTCGTGTGTTTTTAATGGATTTGGCTTTTGGGACGCCTTGTTGTTGGAGGATTATGGCGATTTCTGATCGGTTGAATTTCTCGGCTGTGTCGATTGCGGTTTCGCCGTATTTGTTGATCACTTCTTTGTTGATTGTTCCCTTGTGGTTTAGCAATGCCCTAACATTCTGTAAGGAAAGTAAATTGATGTCAAAATGTGTTTCAAAAGTCAAAATTGACTACATTTTGACTTTAGAAGTCAGACATCTTTTTCTAACATCAAATTTAGTTACAGTTTTTTACCTCCATGACATTAATCATTACTGAGGTAAATTCTAATTTTGAATTAGAAATAATTGCCCTTTTGACTTTGTTTTTAAGAGTTCTGTTTTTACTTGTCATCCAACCCGCTCATTTTACACTGTATGGGATAACTTTTACGTACCTCTGTGCGGCCCTTTCTTGCAGCGATATGTAGCGCGGTGTTATCCTTTTTGTCTACCATATTTATCAATCCGTTATCAGCTTCAATAAGTGCATTAACAACCTCAACATTTTGTCCTTTAACCGCCATATGTAGGGCGGTTTGTCCCTTTTTATCAGCTCTACTAACAATCCCGGGTACTTTTTGTGCAAGTGCTTTCACCACCTCTAAATGGCCCTGTCTCGCACACGAGTGTAAAGCGGTTTTAAGGTTGCTTCTTGCAATATTAGCCATGCAGCTATTTTTCTCCAAAAGATAGTTCACCACTTCGATATGACCTTGTTCTGATGCTGTGTGCAATGGTGTTGTGTTACTTTGATCAAAAGTCATTGATAGCTCTGAATGCATTTCCATAAGAACCTTCAATACCTCTGAAATCAAAATATTTAATCTTGAGAACTCTTTTATGTTAAAAAAAAGCAGTAAATTTTAGCAAAAAAAATATTGGATAAACAAGAAAAAAGGTATAAAAATATACAAGTGAGCTACTCAAACAATATGCCCAATTCCGCCAAACCTTTCTTGACACCGGCTCAGAGGCTAGGCCCAATTCAAGACTTGCATCATCAAAAAGGTAAGTTATAACTTTTGGTATGGGGACAACCCAAATGGGTTGCTTCCCATGCCACATAAGTTGTCACGTAAGCGAAGGAGGTTGTCCTCCTTTTTAGGACAATCCAAGGGGGTGGTGTAGCATATCCAAGACAACCCAAAACACCCCTTCTCATTGGTCCATATATTTAAAAAACAATAAAAGTGGTCCGTCCCGTTTGTCCTCTGCAGGACGTTTAAGACGGAGACAGCTCTAGGGGGCGGTGTGCATCCTTAACAAACCAAGATATACTGGGGACGGTCCCCATACCCACTAGCCTAAGTGAACTACTCTAGTACATTTATTCAATAAAGTCTAGATCTTTTGTTGATAAACTTGCAATTTTCACCAAAAGGGTCTTGATTAGGGGTGCAAACGAGCCGAGCCGAGCCCGAGCTCGACCAGGCTCGAGCTCGAGCTCGATTAACTTATAAGAGCTCGAGCTCGAGCTCGGCTCGGTTCGAGCTTTGTTTTTAAAGCTCGAGCTCGGCTCGTTAGTAGTTTCTCAAGCTCGAGCTCGGCTCGGGCTCGGCTCGTTTAGTGTTTATTAGTTAATATATTAAATTAAATAATATATATATAATAGGCTCGTTTAGGCTCGATAAGTCAAAAGCTCGGCTCGGCTTGTTAAATGTAGGGTAAATTGTATAAAATATTAATAAACCTAAAAAATTATACCAGGCTCGATAAGGCTCGACGAGCCTAGCGAGCTTCATATATCTGGCTCGAGCTCGAGCTCGATAAATAAACGAGCTTTGTTTTAGGCTCAAGCTCGGCTCGAGCTCGATAAGGCTCGGCTCGTTTCGAGCTTTTTACCGAGCCGATCTCGAGTAGCTCACGAGCTGCTCGGCTCATTTGCACCCCTAGTCTTGATCAAGAGATGGTGGCTACAGGCTATACATGATTTACATTTCCAAAAGAGGGTTACACACTTGCACTTTCATATCTAACTTCAGAAATACTACTTTCCATACTTAGAAATTAGAATGCCATGCCATGCATTTCATTGCAAGATTGAACCTCATTCTATTTATAGCACTAGCTAAAAAGTTTTTCTGTCATCAGATTATCCCCAAAACCTTTTCACATCAATCATAAAGATTGAACTTTCTCCATTTGACATAAATGTTCAGGTTGGGTCTCTTTCCTTCTAGAGGTGTCAAAAATCTTAAAACTAGTTTGGGTTGAAATGCATTTTTATTAATACGGGTCAAAATAGGTGGACTGCATTGACTACAAACAGCTTTTCGTCAAAAAAAATTTTAAATTAAATATATATACACACGTCGTACATACACAAACTCACATCCACATAACCGACTAACACAATATAATAATATAAAGGAATATTGAATTTAATAATCTTAAGTCTTAACCATCAGCTATTGACCGCCACACGTTGACTGCCACATAAGTAGTCCATATAATCAAAACTTTGCTACATAAGCGGTCTACGTTATCAAAAGTTTGATTTTTTGACATGTAAGCAGCATGGCCGGCCCTAAGGGGGTGCGGGGAGGACTCCCGGCCCGGGCCCAATTTCTAAAGGGGCACTTTGAGTGACAACGAGTGTTTTCTTTCTGCAAGTGTTTTCTTTCTGTTTCGACCAAAAAAAGATCCCATCTTAAACATCACTGGTTATAAACGCAAGAAGGTGAAGAGTAGATAAAAAAAGATGAGTCATACATAATAAACTATATTAGAAGGATACGACAAAATTAAAAAAAAAAGTTGAAGTGTGTTACTTGAGATTTGTGTTGTGGTACAGTAATTATGCAGCCTTTGTAGTAAATTTTAATATATAGTAGTACTACAAAACAGTAATTGTCTTACGCTTTTACACATGATGCAATTCAAATTCATTTTATTAAAAAACTTTTGAAGTCTAGATATAAAATACTGGCCCTTCAAATTATTACGGAATTAAAAGAAATGATGGTTTTTTTATGAGCCAATTAGCCAAGCATATTAATTTTTATAATTATTAAGACACTTTCAGTTCTATATCCGGTTTGACCGGTCCGACTAGGGAACCGATAAAGACACTGGTTCAATGTCCGTTTCAGTTATGAAAACATTGCTTAAAAGACCTAAGACTAAGGGGCACATATTTCGCGGCTCGGCCCGGACATCTGAATTTTCAGGACCGGCCCTGGTAAGCAGCTCATGTCAGCAAAAATTGGACTTTCTTGCCACATAAGCAGTCCAAGTCTGCAAAAACTAACTTGGTTGACTTTTAGTTAGTATGAGGCCGTTACAAGGGAAAATAAGTTAAAAGGCGGGACCGCCAGCACTGATTTTCGAAGTTGTGACTAACAGCGGCCAATAGCTGATAGTTGGAATTATTTAATCCAATATTCCTAATCTAAATTGTGAAAAACAGTTTAGCGTTACTCTATTAGAGTTAGATTTTCATCTAACTTTCAAGTTTCAACCTTTTTGACATTTTACCCTTTTAGCTAATCATAATCATTTGACCCTTTTTTTTGGACCCATTTATAAGATTAAAAAATAAAATAAAAAAACAATTTAAGACCAAAACCAGATCTCAAGCCTTATCCTCTAGGTCAACTCCAAGGCTGATCACAAATTCACAGATCACAATAGCATCTACCACATTAAGATATCAAAAAGTAAACATTATAACTTATGTTTAAATCCTTACCAAGATTTCCTTGTTTTGCAGCAATATGGAATGCATCAAACCCATTTTTAGCCTTAATACTTGCAGCCTCAGAATCATAATACTTAATCATCTCTTTAACCAAATCAACACAGCCATACTCAGCAGCCACATAAAGTGCAGTTTCACCTGATTGATTCTTCTTCAACAGCAACTCAACCAACTTCTGTTCATCACAACTACTCATAATATCAAAAGCACCATCTAAATCCCCTTGCCTAGCTGCAATATGCAAAGATGTATCATCTTTTTTCTCCATAGTCTTGTTTCTGCTTAAACTTTGATGCACTTTCTTTGCAGAGTCTGGAGATTCCATTGTTTCAAGATTTAACAAAACCCCTCTTTATTTGGAGATTTTCTGTAAAACAGAACAACACACAGATGAAAGTTTGTTCATAATAGCTAAAAAGTTGAAACCTTTGTTTTAAAAGTTGAGAAAAAGTACAAGATATAGTTTATGTGGACACATGAGTAAGAGAAGTTAAGCTTTTCTTCTATTATATTATTAAATTTTGACAATTTACACCTAAATTCTTTTCTTTTCACATTATGTCTAAATGATTAGTAGTGTATAAGGTAGACTGTTTATAGGTAGTAGTTGATTTCTTTCTTTTTTTTTTCTTTGGTCAATTGGAAACTGTTTCAAGCATGAACTATTTACCAATAGGATGCTCTATTTCAACCTATAGATATATATATATAGAGAGAGAGAAGAGGTCAAAATGAGCTAAAAACATGTAAAACATTGAAGACTGTAAACATGATTATATCATGAAAGAAGCAAAAGCTTGGGTATCTTGATACGAAGTGCACAAAGACCATTAAAAATTGATTGATAACTAATAAAAAAATTGATCTTTTTACCTTGGATATTGAAGAACACAGAGATTCTTGATGTCTGGGTGTGACTCAAACTCTATCCATATTAGAGCTACAAATTAAAAAGATTAAAACTTTAAGGTTTTCAAGAACATTTGGAGAGACCCAATAACTATAATTTTAGTAACATTGACTAAAAGGTGAAAGAAACAAAAAAACAGCACTCATAAATAAGGAAGATGTTGAATGGTGATTGAAAATGTGTAGGGTCTTGTAGTTTCAAGGATGGAGGAAAAATGGTTTAATAGAACAAAGAAATGATGCTTGTATGGTGGTCTGTCTAGTCATGTATTTGTGTTTTTTATCTACAAGTGGTCATGCATTAAGTTATTTTATTATTAATTATCATTAAATTAAAAGAATTCATATTTAAATACTCCATTAGATATTCATCATTAATATCTCTATTCTTACGTGCATCCTTTGGTGGTTATGAAAAAAGAAAGGGATAATGTGACAATTTAAGATTTGGAATGTTTTATTAAAGTCGTGTAGATGCTAAAATAATTATTTTAGATTATTTATATATTATTTTTGTTTTTTTTCTCTATTAAACGACACACTAACGTTAGAAGTTTATCGCATTTAAAGTTGTAAAATTATTTTAAGAAAAATTGAACAAACTACCCTACATGACTACATGTGTGAAAGCTATAACATGAGTTACGACGCTAAGGTATATTTTAACTCCGCATACGTTCATATCATTTATTTTTTCTCATTTCACTTCATCTCATCGCAAGAAAATGGTTTAAGTCTATTAACTCCATCTAACACTATTTTTTGTGGTTTTTTGTTTAAAAAATGAAACAAAAATAACTAAATTTCTTAACATCTTGTTAACATGTTCACATATAACCCCTTTAATTAATGCCCCTAAACACAAGGAAATTGTGGTGTACAACGTCGGTTAATATGTCAAATCATCGCCAATGCCCCAAGTGCTAGAGTACACCATATGGCCTTATTGTCTTGTTGTACTTTTAGACAAATACGATTAAAATTAGGGATAAGTAATTCGGTACAGATAACAGAAAATACCGATATTGAACCGTACCTTACCCATTAAATTTTGGTATCAATTCAATACCATTTTTTGTGATTTTCAAGATATTAACTTTTGATACCAGTACACTATCAAAATAATCCCTAATTGAAACAACATAAATGAAAAGTAGGTTTGACTGCTTTTATAAAAACGCTGAAAAATAAACCCTAAGCGTTGCTTTATGGCCATATCACAGCGTTGTGAAGTACAGTAGTACTACGTTTATCATTGACTTGTTATAAAAGACAATAAAGTTCAATTTCAATAGTTTTTCCTTGCTCAAAAACTTATCTAATGTTTATAAAACGTTAAAATAATAAATTGACCAATAAATAACAAATGAACAATAAAATCGGTTTAGGGGATGATTTTGTATATATAACATTTTTTTTATATGTTTGGATGATTTTAAAGGGAAGGGGCACTTTAAGGTAAGTACCCTAACCCCGATCACTTCCACTCTGTCACGTCAAAATGGACCCAAAGTACTATAGAACCATCAAAAACACTGGTGGCCTCTAGGGTACTTTGCCTAAAGGTTTCAAATTGATCTAAATGTTTTAATCGGAGAAGTGGTTGACTGGTCAAAAAGCAACTTTGCCTCATTCTCTCTTCTCGGCAACATGTTGTTGTGCAAATTAAGTTTGCAACTTTGCCTAAGGGTGATGTGCGGTGTTGCTTAGCAACAAAGTAATCTAAAAAGGGTACCCGTGGAGTGTCTCGTCCCCCTTAATGTAGTTTTTATTGAATTAAATGATATATGTATACATTATTGTTTTACTAAGGCTATATGGTGTGGGAAGCTTTTCCCATAACTCCCCCAAATGCCACATCAGCACCACTTCATTCTACCTCTACCCTCCCCCAAACCAAAGAAATGGTTTCCCCTAATTCCCCTTTCCCCCTTCTTTTTTTGTTTTTTTTTTGTCTCTTTTATTTAATTATATATTTTATATTTCATAAATATTTTTTCAAGAAAATAAAAATTAAAAAACCGTAAAAATAAAAAAATCCCAAAAAACTTAAAAAAAGTTCATTAAAAGTAAAAAAAAATACCAACTAAAGTTCACAAAATACAGAGAAATTAAAAAAATAACCGAAAAATACATAATAAAAAAAAACTAAGGCATATTTCCTCTTAACCACTTCCTTGCGATCTTGTCTTCCATCCCCTCCGTTACCATACGTTCTTGCTCGGAAAGGCCCTCGAGACTTTTAGACATAATGCTAAACTCTTCTGACTCTTGTTTCGTAAGATCCAATTCGAGGCGTTTCCTATCCAAATGCAGCCTCTGCGTATCCCTCGCCGCGGCTTATTCCTTCTCTGTCTTTCTTTCTAACCACCTCTCCTTTTGCTCTACCTTAAACTCGTTAAAGTTTTGAATCAACGCATCTATTTCTCTACCGCTTTTTCTTTTAGAGCGGAGGTCTTTCCTTTTGAGCTCGAGGCGGCTTCCAATTGGCCGCTCCAATTCAGGAATTGGAGTTTCGTCTTCAAACTTTGGGTCGTCGTTTATGTTGATAGCATAACGTGCATCGGACCACCTCCCCCCCCCCCCCCGCACTATAACTTCCCGAGGTGTTCGTCTTCGTTCTTTTTTGCTTATGCTACTTCATTTGGTACCACTTTCCATTTTTCACATTTGCTCAAAATCTCATAAGGCCTCATGTAGGCCCACCACTCTTTCTTGTTGCTAAACTTCTTAAGCGCCTCTTTTAACACATTCTCGTCACTTTGACCGGTCCTTCAATTGTTTTAACAATTTTGATAAACACCCGCAAATTGTTGGCATTTTTTGCTCATCTCCCTAAACTTGGTAATAACGGAGTGGAAGGTTCGATGAGGCTCGCGTTGCATTAAGGAAAAATTGAACGCAAACATGGCTCCAAAAGCTTTTTTTTGTTTGTTTGTTTGTACCTACACGTGATAATTTTTTTTAAACCATACATAAATATAATATTTTTTTTAAAGACAATCTATATATTTAAAAAAAAGTTCTTACTTATTATAGGATCGGTAGACACGTTCACCCAAACTCGTGCCAGGGCCTCCAGCTCGACTGGACTAGTATCTCGTTCTTCTCTGGCACGTTTTTTCCCTTTGGCGTCTTTTTTTTTTTTTTGAGGTTAGTTGGGTTTCGGGTAAAATGTCGTCAACAACGCTTAAAGATACAAAATCGTGTTCGGGATCTGATTGAGGTATCGGCGGGAACATTGACATTTGTTGTTGTTGTTGTTGTTGTTGCATTTGCATATGAAATTGTTGTTGTTGCAGTTGCCAAGCGTTTTGGGTTGACTAAAACCGTCAAACGCGTATGTGTTTGGGTCAACCGGTGTAGTGGGGTATTTGAAGTTTGGGGATTGGGTCGAAGGAGTAGCGGGGATATTTGGAAAAAGAGGTTGCGGGTTTAAACGCCTTGGATCCATAATATTTTTTTGGTTTGAAGCTTTGAAGGCTTGAATTAAAGAAAGTATGGTTTAAAAAGGTAGAAGGTTTGATTTATATATAATAAAAAGTTAGAATTTTTTTATGACAGTCCATTCTCAACGGTAACCCCCCAATGCTACAATTCCTCCATCAATCAAGACACTCGGTACAGTCGGGTGATTATCCCCGAGTTCACCGATTTTTCAGGGGGGCGGTGTTTCCCATTCCACCAAAAGTCAGATTAGCTCCCTGACTCCACACCATTCAGTCTGCGCCGTGTAGACGCGTGCAGGCGTTTATGGTCTGCAGATTGTTTGTTTTATAGAAGACCTTTCACTTAAAAAAGTCTAATAACCTCTTCTCAGTGCAGACTTGTTAGAAGGTCTTCTAAGGTCTTCAAATGTCTTCTCCTCTTCTCTACTCCTCACCCACCACCACCACCGTCCACCACCACCACCACCATCCACCGTCCACCGTCCACCACCACCACGATCCACCACCCACCACAGTCCACCACCACCTACCACCGTTCACCACCACAGTCCACCACCACCCACCACCGTTCACCACCACCACGGTCCACCACCGTCCACCACCACGACTATCCACCACCACCACAACTGTCCACCACCCACCACCATCCACCACCACCCTCCACCACCACCATGGTCCACCACCACCACCACGGTCCACCACCACCACGGTCCACCACCACCACCGTCTAGCACCAGACTGCTGTAAAAAATCAGTTTATTTAAATTTCAGCAGCCTGCAGACGTTAACAAACAAACATATTCTTGTTGCAGACTGCAGACCTTTGGTCCACCTCTTCTCCTGCAGATGTGATCCCCAGACTGCAGACCTTTTCCTTGCAGAAAAAACAAACAACATCTAAGTGATATGTAACTTTTTGGTAAATAATGTGATTTATGTATACAAAATACAATTTTATTGTCTTGTCGGTTTTTTCTAAGTGTTTATTGTCTTGTCGTTTTTTTCTAAGTGATAATCGTGTAAGTCTTTAGTATAGAATGAATAACTTATGTATACATAACACATCACTGTTAAATTAATGTTTCTTTTTCACGACGAAAGATCATGTTGTATACAAACGTGGACTATCAAGAAGCTACACCACCACTAGCATATAATTATAGATTACAACATGTTGGATATTTTAGTGTAATTAGGATTGATTTGATGACTAAATTGAATTGGAATACACATCAAGTGAGTTAGGAGGTGTGGAGAGTGCACACTTGTTCGAGTTATTACAATTCTAAGCGGTCGAAACTTCGAGTAATAAGGGGGCGAGCCCCTGGGAGCAGGGTCCAAGTGGCGGAGCCCCTGGCTAGTTCACAAATTGACAATCAAAGTAACACTAAGTTCTTATTTCTCAAATATGAGTTGTATCCGATTGGATTTTTCAAGAGAACCACAAAAATAATTCGATATGAAGTGATTACACGTCTCTCAAATCATCCGTTGAATATCTAATTTCCCCAGCATAACTTACATAAAATTTACACCACTATTCCAATTCAACTCAACTAATCACAGCCGGATTTTATCCACAAGAATGGTAACACCTTGAGGCCTTCCATTATACTCCTTGGGTCTGACTCATTGCCATTAAAAACTTTTTCATTTCTTGATTTCTAGATACATCAAAAAGTTAAGAAAACATACTGCATGGATGACCTTTTTTTTGCTAGTTCCTCGGGAATACATTATCTAACAAGTAGGAGACCGTGTTAGGCTGTTAGCCCCCATTTGCGGAGTCTTGCACCACAAAGATAATTTACAACGGATGGTTTATCTCCTCAGTGAACTTCCCATGTCTTATCCATGATCATATCCATCTCCACTAGGCAATAATGCCTATACAACACTTCAAGAGAAACCCAATAAATATGAGGAAAACCCCCTTGTAGATATCTGAAGAAACAATACGTATCACGGAGATTACGTATAATCTACGTGGGGTTAATACCTAAGTCCGTCAGGGTTAATCCTTTACCCAAACCACAAGGTCAAACCCGTTTGATAATGATGCAAGTGTGTGTGTGGTGAAAGTAAGTGAGAACACAAGATATAAGTGGTTCGGTCAAGTAATGACCTACGTCCACTGTGAATAGCCGATAGTATTATTGATGATCGAATACAAGGATTACAAGTGAGTATACTAGGCTAGCAATGACTATTTTTCGGATGCTTTGGCAAGGAGAGGTATCCTTGTATTTATAGGAGAACTCGTGGGCTTGATCGAAAGGCCCACGAGTAACCATTCCTTATTGGGCTTGGTCTGGGCCCAAGTCCAATGTTCCCCCTGGAATTGGCGGGAGAACAGGTGTACTGTTCATGACGTCAATGGGGCAGCATGGTTGTTGCTCGAGGTATACACGTGGCGATCTGTGGTTGGCAGACGGCGCCCCTGTCAGTCGTTGACCATGCTCCTGACAGCAGCAAGGTATGTCTGCTGTTTACTGTGGACGCTGGTACGGTGGAAGCATGGCTGCAGCCATGCTGCTGTCCTTGTCTTGTAGTTGTTGGACCACTTTGCCACCTGTAGCTTTCCTATTGGTGCGTACCCTGTTAGCAATCTTTGTGAATCTTCCTTTTGTTGTCTTCTGTACTTTGTACGATGGTTGTCAAGGGAAGATTCCGCGTGTGGTGGTACGCGCTTATCAGGTGATGCTATTGCTTATCAGTTGTTGTTCTTGTGCGCCTCCCTGCATGTGCTGGTCGTTGCGCGCCGTTGGTTCCTCGCGCCACTGATTGGCGCGGGGAAGCTGAGTTATGGGGATAGGGATGCCTCCTCCGCCTGGATTAGGCTCCCTATCCCTTCAAGTCCCCCTAGTCTAGGGTTTCTCCTATTCTTTGTGAAGAGTAGGTGGAGCGCTAGACTCAAAGTATGAGGTCGCGGATGAGAGCTCATCTGCTGGTGTGCCTTGAAGTTCGTTCCTCTGTAAATTTTGGCGGAGAACGTCTTTTTTGGTTTTACGTCAAATTTGCGCCATGAAAGAAGGTTGCCGCCATGAGCTGTTAAGGCG
This sequence comes from Ambrosia artemisiifolia, assembly GCA_032199755.1. Classification (NCBI taxonomy): domain Eukaryota; kingdom Viridiplantae; phylum Streptophyta; class Magnoliopsida; order Asterales; family Asteraceae; genus Ambrosia; species Ambrosia artemisiifolia. Next base: position 7,352,387 of record CM063517.1, read on the forward strand.
CTGGGCGGAGAACGTCTTTTTTGGTTTTACGTCAAATTTGCGCCATGAAAGAAGTTTGCCGCCAGGACCTGTTAAGGCGCTGGGCGGAGAACGTCTTTTTTGGTTTTACGTCAAATTTGCGCCATGAAAGAAGTTTGCCGCCAGGACCTGTTAAGGCGCTGGGCGGGGAACGTCTTTTTTGGTTTTACGTCAAATTTGCGCCATGTTGTGGTTCTCCAGCAGTTGTAATAAATCTTGAATCATTGGCATTTAATTTGTCTCTCATAAATGGGAGTTAAGGCGCCTGGAATTCGAATGATCAGTTGCTTCTGATGGAAGTTTGAGGGTTGCTGACGAGTCAGCCTCGGCTGTTGTGCTGACTGTTGGCTGTCCCCTCATTATGGTGCAGTTACCAACATTTCGTCTGTGTCAGGCGCGTGTGTTGGCACGCGTCCCACTTGTTGCTTGTGTGGTTGTGCTTGTGCCACGTGTCGAGTGGCACGTGAAGTTCGTCAGACGCGTGATGCTTCACGCGCTTGGTCAGTTTACCTTGGTGAGATCTAGTGACACGTGTCAGCCATCCGTCGCGTGACGGTTGGATTGTTTATCCTTGCTTGATCTTAGCCGTTCACTCACACATGATGACACGTGTCATCATCTGCTTCTCCAAATTTTGAAAAAGTGTGACGACGGTTGTTTCTCCTTGGGCCCCACTGCCATTAATGCAGTGGGTATATATAGGAGTTGGGATGCATGTTAGACGGTTACTTGTTCATTTGTTCATCTCTTCTTCTTACTTGCACTCTCTCATTTTCAAAAACAATTCCGATCATTTGAAGTTTTCTTTGAATCTTCAGAGATTGTTTAATCAATCTTCAAAGATTTATCGTGAAACTTCTTGTTGATCTTTATTGCCTTCTTTGTTTGTTCTTAGTTTGTCTCCACTTCTTTGTTCTTCTTTGAAGATTCCGACCGATCTTCAAAGTTTTCGTTGAATCTGTTGAGTTTTCCGGTGAACTGTTTGAGTTTCCCGGCGAGTCTTCAACCATTTCCAGTTAGTTATCCAGATTTTCTTTTCTTTTCTTTCATTTCTTTGTGAAAATGTCAGAAGCTTCCAACGTCTGTTCTCCCTCCGGCGATGTTACCGGTAAGGAACCAGTGATGGAGGATGTGGAGGAGGAGGTGCAGGTAGAGCATGGAAAGATTAAGGAGCGAAAGCTCATGACAAACACTTTTTGTGTTTGGACTGAAGAGGCTTTCGACAACTTCTGCAGGGGTTATGGTATATTACCGGAGTGGGAGCCAACTCTGCCCTCTCCGACGGAGAATGTTCTCTCTGCTGGGCCTGGGCAACTTGCCCTTTATGAAGCCCATTTCACCAAGTGTGGCTTTCGGCTACCTTGCACACGCTTCCAGATTGATACTCTGGTTGCTTATGGTGTTGGGCCAACCCAACTTACCGCCTTTGGGATGCTGAGGCTGGTACACTTTGAGGCGTCCTGCCGCGCCTTGGACATTGAGCCCACTGTGGAGATGCTCAATGTCTTTTATTTTCTTGCGCGCGACGAGATGTGGTTCTCGTTTAAGCCGCGCCCCAAGGTGCCTCCAATGGCCACCCATACCCCCAAGTCCCTTCATTGGGCTAAAGAAAAATTCTTCTTTGTGAAGAGGGGAGTCATCCCCATTAGTCTGCCTTGGAAGGTTATTGCAGACGGTCAGCGGGTGGCTGACATACCGGTGATGAAGGATTTCAAGAAGCAAGCCTGGTTCACCACCCTCACCGCCAACGCCACTAGGCTGGAGTTTAAGAATCTCACAGATGGCATCTTTTGCCTTCTGGGGATGAGCCGCCTATCTCAGTGCCCAGGAAAGGAACCTTACATCGCTGCGGAGGGTAAGCACAGTTTCCAAGTTCACTTCTTTGTGTTGCATTTCGTATTGTTCTAACTGTTTCTTGCGCAGGTGTGAGCAAGTTCCAATTTTATGCTGCTCGTCAAGAGAAGGGCATAAAGTGGAGGCGTTTGGCGGAGGGAGAGGTGTCTTGCCTTGAGGCGTTTGTGGACAGGTTTTATTATCCTGACATGACCATCGCGCCCAAGCCTTATTACACCACAGGTGAGTCAAGCCAACTTTTGTTTTCTAGCCTTTTTGGCGATGATGCCTCTGACTCCTCAGTGGAGATTGTGGAGGTTCAGAAGGCGCCCGCGGGGCGTGGCCGTTGGAAACACGCTCCGCGGAGGCGTAAACGTAGCCATCGTCCTTTAACGAGTTCTGATTCGGGTTCTTCCGTTTCAGTAGGCGAAGTGGTGAAGGGGCGGCGCCGAAGGAAGGACGGGCCCGCGTCAGAGGATGAGGAGGAGGAAGAACCCTCCAAGTTGGAGAAAAGGAAGAAGAGGCGCACCACTGGTGCCACTTCTAGCAGCGCAGCTGCTAACTTGGAGAAAGCTGCCGCTACTACTGGCGGGGAGGGTGGTGGAGTCGAAACCCCTATTACAGAGACCACTGCCTCCCCCTTGTCGCCGGCGCGAGGGCTGGTGCTGGAGAAAAGCTCAAGTGCTGGAGGGGTTGTTGCCCCCACCTTTAGTGTGGGTATAGGCGCTGCGCCCACACGTCAGCCTCTTTTCCAGAAGCTGATAAAGAAGAAGGCCCCTGGTAAGTTTTCCTTTTTGCTTTTTTCTTTAAGTCTTTTCATTTGTCCCCTTCCTTATATCTTTATCTCTGTTGCAGTTGCGCCCAAGATTATACCAACTCCTTCTTCCCCGTCTCCGTCTGCGGAGGCTGGCAGGTCAGAAGTGGATGTGCTCTTTCAAGAGCAAGAGGCGGCGCAGCGGGAGGAGGCCCGCCTGAAGGCTGAGGCCGATGAAGCCCTTCGAAGGGCGGAGGCTGAGAAGAAGGCAGCAGCTGATGAGGCGCTGCGAAGGGCTGAGGCCCAAAGGAAGGCTGCCGCCGATGAAGCTAGGCAAAAGGCTGAGGCGGCCAAAAATGCTGAGGCGGAACGCCTTCGTCTCCAAGAGCAACAGTTCTTGGAGGAGAAGGCTCGCCGGTTAAAGGAGCAAGAGGAGCGCGCCAATGCCAGCGCCGAGGGGTCCCAGGAGATGGACGGTTTTGAGAGGGCCCTTTTGGCGTCAGGCATTGGTGGTAGCGCGGAGGGCTCGCGTCAGTCGCGGCGCGAGCTCTCTAGGGTTGATGATAGGGAGCCATCAGGGGGGTATGATGGCTCCAGCTGGTCAGGGGGTGATGCAATTTGGCGCCCTCGGTGGGCGGTCAGGGAGAATACTTTATTCTCTAACTCCTTGGCCGCCGAGGAGTTTGTGAGGGAGGTGGTGCCTCCCTACGAGCGCGCGCACCAAGATATGCTGAGTCGCGCAGACCTTATGGCTGCCTTGTGCGTCAACCAAGCGACTCAGCTATCTATGATTGACTCGCTGCGCCGCCGAGATGCGGCGGTGTGGCGAGACATCCAACGCTTGGAGGCGGAGAAGGCAGACCTTGCTGAGAAAGAGGCTGCCTTCAAAGCTGAAATATCCAAGTACCGTCGCCGCGCCCATGATGCAGAGGCTAAAGTTACCAAGTTGGAAGGGGACGCGGCGGCGGATAAGCGTCGATGGTCAGAGTCTTGCAAGAAGACTAATGCTGAAACAATGAAGTTGAGGCAGACTCTGGCCGAGGCGCAAGAGGAAAGCCGGGCGCTGACCCGGCAAGTAGAAGAGAAGAGCAAGGCCCTCTCTGAACGGACTGCGCAAGTCGTGGAGAAGCGCTTGGAGCTTGAGTCTAAAGATGCAGATCTTGTGAAAGCTACTGAGCGCGTCTCCTTCTTAGAGCAGGAGAGGGTCCAGATCCTTCATTCAAAGGAGGATCTGGAGCAAGACCTTGGCTCTGCTGAGGAAGCTCGCGCTGCGGCTGTCAAGGAATGTGAGACAGCCCAGCGTCTTTTGGATGAGGCGATGGCCGCCCAGACGCAGACACAGGATGCCATCAAGTGAATGATGACTGATGGGATCACTGGGGTAAGTGTATATCTCTTTTAGTGCTTTCCTTACAAACTTTTGAAGTTTTTTATGCTAACTTGTCAAGTCTTTTTGCAGGTCTTCAAGAGGTTCTGGCAAGAGCCTAAGCTGGGCGACCAAGTCGCTGCCATAGCCGCCACCGCCCATGCCTATGGGTATGGTGAAGGCTATGAAGATGGTTTTCTGGCAGCTCAAAATGGTGGGCAGATCGAGGATGCGGAGCATTATGGGAAGCCACTGAAGGATGAGTATGAGGCGGAGCTACTCAAATTTGAGAAGGTGGACTTCCCAATTCTTCAAGTGGTTTCGGATTGTAACAAAAATGCTGATCCTTTGTCTGCCCTCAAGTATTATATCGACAAATCTGACGAGCTGGCCAGGGAGGAGAAGCGCAAGCGCCTTGAAGAAGAGCGCCAACGAGCCAGTGGCGAGGGCACTTCAAATGTTTAAGTTTAATAGGCGCTTGTCTCTTCTTTTCTTTTTGTCTTTGTAAATAACTTGTAATTACCAAGGGTTTTTAAGTCCCTTATAATGAATGAAAATTTTGGTTTTTCCTTATATCTTGTGTTTCTCGTCCTAACTTAACTTATCTAACCAAGTCGTCACCCGATTTGACAAGTTAAAATTAGGCGCGCGTCCTGCTAGATAGTCCGGCGTTTTAAGTATTTGCCTTGAAGACTATAGCGGGGCGCGACTTGTGCCATAAGTCCGAGTTAAGCGCGTGTGCGCCTTGCCTAGAAGACCCACGACTGCGCGCTGAACTAGTTCGCTCTTTGTCCAACTTGTGTTACAAGTTTAGAAGACAAGGCTTTAAGTTTGTTCTAGCGGCGCGCGTCTTTAAGTCCGGCAAGTAAACTTGTCTTGAAGACCATCTTATGTGGCGTTGGTGTATGATTTTTATAAGTCCGATGTGCGCGAAGCATGCCTAGAAGACTTTATCATGTTAACACCGCCTTATTTGTGGTCCGACGATAGTTTTGCTTAAGTCTTGAAGACCTTGGCGCGGAAAAACAAGTAGAATAACAGATATAGGGAACAATTTTCATTGATAGATGCGGCATGTGTAGCCGTAATTACAAGTGTTTTACAAGTAGCAGCGGCGCAATTGTGCTGCGTTCCAAGATCTGGGAATAGGTGTTCCATCAAGCCTTTCTAGCGCGTATGCGCCTTTGCCAAGTATTTCTTGTATCTTGTATGGACCTTCCCAAGTGGGAGCTAGTTTTCCAGGCTTTTCGGCGTTGGAAGCCTCGTTGTTTCGGAAAACGTAGTCGCCGATCTTGAATGTGCAGGCTTTGACGCGTTTGTTGTAATAGCGCTCAAGCTGCGTTTTGTATTTCGCCTCCTTGATTGCGGCGAGTTCACGTCGTTCATCTAGGAGATCAAGATTTAGGCGGAGCTCTTTGTCATTGTCTCTCTTGTTGGCCATGAGCACTCTTGCGGAGGGGCAGCCGATTTCGGCGGGGATGACCGCCTCCGTTCCATACGTCAAGCTGAATGGCGTTTCGCCATTGCTGGTTTTTGTGAGGGTGCGGTATGCCCATAGGACATGGGGTATTTCGTCTACCCACCCTGTTCTTTTGGTACCCAACCGTGCCTTAATACCTTCGACAATCGTACGATTGGCCCGCTCAACTTGACCGTTGCCTTGAGGATGCGCAACAGATGTAAAGATTTGTTGGACACCCATTTGAGATAGCCATTCTTGTAAGGATTGGTCTTCAAATTGTGTGCCGTTGTCGCTTACCAACTGCAGCGGTAGGCCAAATCGGCAAATGATGAATTCCCAGATGAATTTTTTGACGTGTGCGCCGTCAATTTTTGCTAGTGGTTTCGCCTCGACCCACTTTGTGAAGTAGTCGATGGCGACGATTAGGTACTTTACATTTCCTGGAGCCGTTAGGAATGGGCCTACCAAATCAATAGCCCATTTTTGGAACGGCCAGGCCGCCGTGACTGGCACCAGGTTGTTCTTGGGTCGCAAGGTGTTCGGGGCGTGGCGTTGGCAACTGTCGCATTTGCGCAACTCGTTGACCGCGTCCACGTGCATCCCCGGCCAGTAGTACCCCGCGTTCATTAACTTCGCCACTACCATTCTTGGGCCCGCGTGTAGTCCGCATGTCCCTTCATGTATGTCTCGTAGGAGAAAGGAAGCATCTGCGGAATCTACGCAGCGCAATAGCGGTCCCAGGTAAGAGCGGCGATATAGGATACCGTCGATGAGTTGGTATTGTAGGGCCTTGTTCTTGATCTTCCGGGCCTCTGACTTTTCGTCAGGCAGGGTGCCGGATGATAGGTAGGCCTTGATCGGAGTCATCCAGGATGCGCTTCCTGTTTGGATTATGTTGACTTGTCGCAGCGGAACAGATGGTTTGTCCAGGATCTCGACGCGGACTTCTTTGGCCATATGTTCAAAGACCGTTGATGCCATTTTACTTAGCGCATCGGCGGGCTTATTTTCGCTGCGCCGGATGTGCTCGACTTTGCATGAGTCGAATCGGCGCATCAGCTGTTTGGCCTGTTCCAGGTATAACGCCATGGTCTCGTCTTTCGCGTCGTAAATCCCGTTGATCTGCCGTGCTACAAGTAGTGAGTCCACGTGTGCCTCCACGTGCCTGGCCCCCATTTTTTCCGCGATGCGGAGGCCTGCCAGCAGCGCTTCGTATTCCGCCTCGTTATTCGTGCTTTTGAAGTCGAGGCGGATGGCGTACGTGAACTCTTGTTTATCTGGGCTGATAAGGCGTAATCCCGCGCCAGCGCCATCCTCGTTTGAGGCCCCATCCGTAAATAAGGACCATTTTTGTGATGGGTCTTGCGCTAACGCGGGAGTTTCTTCCGCTTGACATTCAAGTACTTTGTCTTCGGGGATTTCCGTGGCGAAGTCCGCAAGAACTTGGCCCTTGATGGCGGGGCGAGGTTTGTAATGGATCGTGTGTTCCCCGAGTTCAATGGCCCATTTGGCCAGTCGCCCAGACAACTCGGGCTTGGCGAGTATGTCGTTTATCCGATAGTCCGTGAGGACGTTTATCGGATGCCCTTGGAAGTATCTGCGGAGTCTTCGGGATGCGTGTACCAGAGCGAGGACCAGCTTTTCCATGATTGTGTACCTTGTTTCCGCGTCTAAAAGCGTGCGGCTGATATAGTATATCGGCGTTTGCACATTCTTGCGCTCCACCATGAGGACTGCACCTATTGCGCGGTCCGTGACCGATAGGTACAGTGTCAATGGCTCTTTGGGGAGGGGCGCTGTTAGCGTCGGAAGGTTCATTAAGCATTGTTTCATTTCTTTAAATGCCGATTCCGCCTCTGGTGTCCAACGGAAATTGCTCTTTTTTAAACAGTTCTTCAAAGTGTCCACAAACGGAAATGACTTTGAAGCGTAGTTGGATAAAAATCGGTTGAGGGCCACGAGGCGGCCCATGAGTGTTTGCACCTCCTTGATGGAAGCGGGTGAAGGCATTCTTTCTATGGCTTGTACTTTTTCTGGATTAGCGCGGAACCCATCGCGCGTTACGATGACCCCTAGAAATTTGCCTTCTTCCATCCCGAAGGAGCACTTGCTTGGGTTGAGCTTCATGCGCACTTTGCGCAACTGTGCGAACGTTTGCTGGATATCCTTAAGCATGTCGCTTTCATCCTTGCTCTTGATTACAAGATCGTCGACGTATACTTCAAGCCGTACGCCGATTTCGTTGATGAAGGCGGTGTCCATGAGGCGTTGGTATGTAGCTCCCGCGTTTTTCAGACCGAATGGCATTTTTGTGTAACAGAAAATGCCGGCGTCTGTGCGGAATGCCGTCTTATCTTCATCCTCCTTTGCCATTTGGATTTGGTGATAGCCCTTATACGCGTCTAAGAAGCACTTAAAGCGGTATGGGGCTAAAGAATCCACCTTTAGGTCGATCTCTGGCAAAGGATAGCAATCTTTTGGACATGCTTTGTTGATATCTTTATAATCGACACACATGCGCCACCCGCCGTTTGCTTTGGCTACCATGACTGGGTTAGCTACCCATGTCTGGTATCTGATTGGGCGAAGTATACCCGCGTTGAGCAGCTCGGTGACTTGTTCGTTCATGGCCTTTGTTTTCTCCGGGCCCATGCTGCGCTTCTTTTGCACTATAGGTTCCACTGAGCGGTAGACATTGAGTCTATGTTCCGCTATGTCGCGCGGGACCCCAACCATGTCGGCTGGTTGCCACGCGAATACATCAATATTGCTGATTAAAAGCTGCTTTAAGTGATTTCAAATGGCCTCGGAGATTTCATGGCCGATGATCACCGTTTGCTCCGGAAATTTAGAGTTGAGAACCCATTTTTCCGGCTCGGCGCGGGTGTCGGTTTTCACCATTTTTGGCGGTTTGGCGGTTTCTGTGGTGTGGCAGTCTTTGTTACCTCTGATGAAGGCAATACCTGTTTTGGTTGGGAATCCCACCATCGCATGCGCCGTTGAAGCATTGGCGTTAAAGCGTGCGATGCCTTCCCGTCCAAGAAGAATGTCATGATTGGAGTTGGCCGGTAGAACCATAAAATCACATATCTCCGTGCGCTCGTGGGTGCCGTCAGACCATGTTACTGGCATGGACAGCATACCCCGCGGCATGATGGTTTCGTGGATGAAGCCGGAGATGGGCTCGTTGACTGGGACGAGCTTTGCTTTGTCTTCTGGGTCTAGTTGTTGAAAGCATTGTTCATACATGATATCAGTACTGCTGCCGCCATCTAGGAACATATATCGCGTGCGATAGTGTCCAAAGATAGCGGTAATGACAAGAGGGGCTGTGCATGAGGCGCCGCCTCTGATCTTTGGCATGAGGACGTCAGCCTCTTTCCATGAATCGCTTGGAGGTGGCGCTCGGGCGCGCTTTCCTTGGTAGGCGCTTTTGCCCTTCTTTGTCATGTTGCAGTGGTGACGAGGAATCAATGTGGCAGCATGAGTATTCAGGTCGCGGATCTTTTTTCGTGATCCCTCCTCTTGATTCTCATCGCCCGTTTGATTCTTGCCTGTGCGGTGCACGTTCTTCACCAGATGGCCGAGTTGCCCTGACTTCAGCGCGGTTTCGATTTCCATCTTGAGGGTGTAGCAATTATCTGTGAGGTGACCGTAGTCGTTGTGGTACTCACAGTATTTGCTACGGTCTACGTTCCTGCGCTTGGCCAGGGGAGGGGCGGCCTTCAACGTGACCTGTTCAGTCTTTAAGACCTGAGATGGTGTCTTCGTCAGCGGGGTCCAGTCATAGTTTTTCTTTGAATGACCGCGCTGGTCCCGCGTTTGTTTGGGACTGATCATCTGCCTGGCGTCCCCGGCTGGGGAATATTTTCCCTCATCCGCGGTGCCGGAGATGCGGCTCCAGACTGATTTGTTTTTATTTTTATTATTATTATGGTGGTGTTGGAAATTGTGTGTCTGATTGAAGGACTTCTCAGACGAGGCATATATCTTGGCGGAGTGGATGAGTTCATCCCAGGACTCCGGTATGCCATCTTTGCCTGTGAGGCATTTCATTAACTCTGGGCTGCGTACGTTATGCACGAACGCTGCCCTTGTGAGTTCTTCCCCGCACCCTATTAGCAGGGCCTCTTTGTTGAATCGAACAATAAAGTCCTCAATGGATTCATTGTCGTTTCGGCGGCACAACAGGATGTGCGCCTTGTCTTTCTTATGCTTGCGCAAATGCGAGAAATGATTGATGAACTTGTCGGTGAGGTCGTCAAAGTCTTTAACACTCCCCGCGGGGAGGTTATCGAACCAGACCCTGGCTGCGCCCGTCAGGGTTTGCGCGAACAAATGGCACCAAACCTGCACGGGCCAGTCTACCGACATTCCCGCGCACTCAAAGTCGTGCACGTGGTCATCTGGATCACGCAGGCCATCGTATCTGCCGATGCTGCTAGGAAGTTTCGCTTTTCTCGGTATTGTTGCGGTCGCTATACGAGCGACAAATTTTGACTTTTCGGCGAAAGCCTTTGGTCTGAATGGTTTGACCAAGTCATCATCCTCATTGTTCTGACGTGAGCGATGATGACTTTTCTTCCCTTTGTAGCCCGAGTCGCTACTAGAGGATTCGTAGCCATCGGGCTCTGTCCGTTGCTTTGCGTAGCCCCGAACTCTGGCGTCTCCGCCGAGTTCCCCGCTACGACCAGCACCCGGAACAGCTGGGTCTTTCCCCTTTTTGGATGGGGTGTCATAAGTAAGGGCTTTGCCCTTTTTCTTTGCTTGTTGCAAGAGCTTACGCTGGTAAATTGCAGCGTTCTTCGTATTCTGACGGAGGAGCCATTGGTCAAGGTCCTCCTCAGAGCTAGCACTGCTGTCGTCGTCAGAGTTAGCGTCCCGAACCTCAACTTCTTGGCTTTGAAGCCTGGAAGTGGGTTTCTTGACGACTGTGGGTGGTGTTATTTGGTTTTCCGGGAGCTGGGTGTCCCCTTCCCCGGAACGATTTACGGCAGCAGTATTAGGGTTGGGTTCAGCCATGGGTGGGTTGAAAAGATGAGTAAAAGAGCGGTTCTAACCGTTGGATGGCGCCAATGAAGAAACAATAGGTATCACGGAGATTACGTATAATCTACGTGGGGTTAATACCTAAGTCCGTCAGGGTTAATCCTTTACCCAAACCACAAGGTCAAACCCGTTTGATAATGATGCAAGTGTGTGTGTGGTGAAAGTAAGTGAGAACACAAGATATAAGTGGTTCGGTCAAGTAATGACCTACGTCCACTGTGAATAGCCGATAGTATTATTGATGATCGAATACAAGGATTACAAGTGAGTATACTAGGCTAGCAATGACTATTTTTCGGATGCTTTGGCAAGGAGAGGTATCCTTGTATTTATAGGAGAACTCGTGGGCTTGATCGAAAGGCCCACGAGTAACCATTCCTTATTGGGCTTGGTCTGGGCCCAAGTCCAATGTTCCCCCTGGAATTGGCGGGAGAACAGGTGTACTGTTCATGACGTCAATGGGGCAGCATGGTTGTTGCTCGAGGTATACACGTGGCGATCTGTGGTTGGCAGACGGCGCCCCTGTCAGTCGTTGACCATGCTCCTGACAGCAGCAAGGTATGTCTGCTGTTTACTGTGGACGCTGGTACGGTGGAAGCATGGCTGCAGCCATGCTGCTGTCCTTGTCTTGTAGTTGTTGGACCACTTTGCCACCTGTAGCTTTCCTATTGGTGCGTACCCTGTTAGCAATCTTTGTGAATCTTCCTTTTGTTGTCTTCTGTACTTTGTACGATGGTTGTCAAGGGAAGATTCCGCGTGTGGTGGTACGCGCTTATCAGGTGATGCTATTGCTTATCAGTTGTTGTTCTTGTGCGCCTCCCTGCATGTGCTGGTCGTTGCGCGCCGTTGGTTCCTCGCGCCACTGATTGGCGCGGGGAAGCTGAGTTATGGGGATAGGGATGCCTCCTCCGCCTGGATTAGGCTCCCTATCCCTTCAATATCGAATCCAGGACCTAATTGTCTCAAGCCTTATACCACCCCAAAAATGTCATATGCTATAATAATGATTAATGTATAACGCATATCATTAGCTCTTAATCACAATCATTACTATTCAGAATTTTGATATCAGATCCCTTTTCTATTGCTCAAGTTATGATTTGCACATGAATGGATAACGTGAAATATTCGTGTTTTGTTATTTAAAATATTTAGTTTGTTCTTATTCAAATTGTTATTCAATTTATATGTATTGCATTTCCCCGAATAAATATAAAATGTATTTAACCTTTTTACGAGAAGTTAGTATATAAAAGCAACGTGATTTATTAAAAAATATAAAAAAATAAGCATAATAAGTGGTTAATGGCGTGCTGACTCATGTGTTGACCTGTATTTTGTAAAGGCTTGGCCACTTGGAAACTTCCTTCGAATGGCATGGACAGTGGATACGACAATAGCAACTAGCACACTTTATAGTTGATATGTCTATTTTAAAATATAAGGGTCCTTAACTTCTTAACTATGGAGCATAAATCAAAGTAAAATTCAAGGGTGAAATTAGAGGTGTACAAAACGGCTATTTTTAATATCTGGTTTTAGGTATAGTCAGGTACTACATAGACCAGGTATTGATAGAGCATGTTCTTGTTTTGGTTCCGGTTCCGGTTCCTAACCTAAAAAATCATATCTAGTGTATCTGGTTTCAGTTCAGGTATAAAACCGGTCCTTCAATAACCTGGTACAAAAATCATGTATAAATAAACTGGGTATTCCAGGTACTAAATAAAAAATTTTGAGTTTGGGTACCGAGAAAACCGGCTTTATGGTTGTTTTTAACAATTTTACTCTTTTTTATGCCAAAAACCCATACAAATCAATATGTAACATTTATACAAATAACATAAAATTGCATATATGTTAGAAACTTGAAATATTACAAAAAAAAAAAGAACCAATCGCGTCGTGTCACCTCACCCACCCACCCGCCCCACGCTCGTGAGATTCTCCCGCCCCAAGGGGCACACCACCTCCCACGCCGGCCAGAGATGGTGTTCCCAGCGTTATTCCTCCTCCCACACTATTTCACGCCATCCACTCCCCATACTCTAATTATGCCTCTTAATGGTTTATGATTTAAATTGGATTTTGTGGATTCTTAATTCCACCTAGTCATTTACCATAAACAGTTTTGAAAATCTATAACTTATAATAAAAGAATTGAGTTTGTATAAGGTGGCATTCAATGGAGGCTTCAACCCCCATTGAAAGTGCCATGTGGCACCTTGAGGTGATAGTATTGAATTTATTATTTTAATCTATTTTTAATCATTAATAAAAAAACCCGATATTATAATTTATTTAAAAGGAAATAAAATAACATATGGATCAAAAATATACTAAAATCTAATCTACTAAAATAAATATTAAACCTTTATTATTTTTTATCTTATGTTTCCTCCCATAACTTTTAAACGCTAATATCTTTTAGATACGAGATTTTTTAAAGAAAAAAAGTACACCAAATTAACGAGCGTTTTATTATCTTTCCAACGAGTACCATAGTGTTATATAAAAAACGGAGAAAAAAAAACGATTATTGGTGATACCCGACCCGATTACCCGAAACCACATACCCAAATACCCGAACTACATACCCGATCATATACCCATGAATTTTTTAACGCATCACATAACCCTTAGACTAATGCGTTCGATATTTGCAATATACGTGCACCATCATAAACTAAAACTTTATAGTATGTAACTAAAATATATGTATGGTTATTATAATACTATTTCAATAAATAACTTTTTTTTCTTATTTCATGTTAGTTCTTTTTAGAATGATCGATTACAAACTTCCGAATTCATTTGACATTATATAATATTTTGTAATGGCACTAAATTTATACCCCGGCGCAGAGATTCGTTTTTTTTATATTTGAATATGATAACTTATGGCAGAGATTTGTTTAAAATAAATAATAATAATAATAATAATATTATTATTATTATTATTATTTATTTATTATTAATCATATATTGGCAAGTCATTAATTATGTTGTCATATTAGATATTTTATTATGTCATATTAGATATTTCAACCCTGGAACGCTCCCAGAATAAAAGCTAGTTTATAATAAAGAAAAATAAGCGTGTGTAAAAGGAGATGATAGATCATAGATTGTAGTGGTACTACCTTTGGCATGTCCGGTTTTCTCACAGGGTTTAACAAACAATTTGTATTTTCACCATTGGATAGACAACAAATCTAAGGTTCTGTTTTGGTATAGGATAACGGAATGGACGAGGTAATGAAATTGACAAAGAAATGAAATGGATCATTACCATTCCATGGATTTGTTTAGTTACCACGTGAGAATGGAATAAATCATTACTTTGTATTGTTTGGTAAGGAAAAACGACAAAAGAATAAAATTGGCGAGGATAGGTGGTGGCGGCAGCAGTGGTCTGTGGGGGCAGCAACGACAATGGTGAGTGGCAGTGGTGATGGTGGTGGAGGTTGATCAGTAACGATAGTTAGTGATGATGGTGGGCGGTGGGTGACGGCGCTCGCCAGTGTCGGTAGTGATCGGTGAGTGGCGGTGATCAGTGGTGCGTGGCGGTAGTGGTCGGTGGTGGGTGACGACGATCGGCGGTGGCCGGTGACGGTGGTTGGTGGCGACATCGGTTGTTAGCGGTGGCTAGTGGCGGTGAATGGCAACAACCATGGTGGCAGCAATGGTGGGTGGTATGGTTGACGGAGGCGGTGGTGGTCGGTAGGTTTCGGTGGTTGGTGGTGGTCGGCAGTGGCCAGTGACAGCGGTGGATGGCCGGGGGGGTGGCGGTAGAGGTGGGTGGTGGTAGGGGAATGGAATGAAAAAAAAAAAAACATGAGGGGTAGATGTAATGAATTTAAGGATTTTTAGAAAGTACAAAATGGAGGAGGTAATGAAGATTTTATTACGTTAACTAATCAAACACATTTTTTTTCATTTAATCGTAATACACCATTCCATTACGTCTCTTATTCCTCCGTATCAAATAGTACCTAACTATTGGAGATATTCATTTAACTTGAGAATTTATATGAGTTATCCTTTGTGATTTATACGAGTAGTTATTGATTTAGTATTTAAAGTTGTCAAATGTCAATGTGAATATCCTTACCAATTTTCAAACGTGTAAGATGAGCCTTAAAATATGTTTAATAGGTATGTTAATATTTTTAAAATTACCATTTTACTTTTTTTCATAATTCAAAATAATTTTCCCAAAATCTGTTACGTCACTCGTAGCGAGTATTGTTTTGTGCGTGAAAGTCATTTTTAGCGCCCCTTAAGGCCCAACACTCCACCCCTGGGCCTTAAAATCCCAAAAAGGTGCAAGGCGTTAAATTTTTAACACTACATTTTGGCGTAGTGGTCTTGGGTTTCATGGTGGCGGTAAAATTAAGGGGGGGTAAATTCACGCCCACTACGTTTGGGCTTATAATAGTTGTTGCTGTTATAATCGTACATCCAAACACTTGTTACTTCTAATGTGGTGTTTCTTATTCATATCTAGTCAAGTCAAGTAGTCAACCCACAACACATATTTGATTTAACACCATTTGATTCATGTATATTCTAGATCTAGTTCATCCACTCAAAAGCCAGATATGATTCACTCCACCATATACTTCTCATCCTATTCAGACCCACATCCAATTTAGTGGCTATCGGGGATTTTTATTTGGGTTCACTTATCGATTATCTACGGCTTGTGTTTGTTTATACAAGTCGTTGTGGTAGTGAGTAGGGGTGTGCAGAATACCAAATTTACTAATGAACTTGAACTGCACCAAAAAACTGGTAGGTTAGTTTAATAATTTTCTAAAAGCTAGCTAGCAATAGTGGGACGGTAGTGGTTTACGAGGTTTCCATACCCGCCAAAACCGAATCAAACAATTATATGTATGCCATATTCTAATATACATATGTGTAATAATAATTTATTACATAGTCAAAAACTTACAAGCACACTCTGACCTTCAAAACCGCCATAACCGATCACCTATGATTATGGTTATGCATTCACCGATATTTCAGTTATGACTATAGTTTTGGGTTAAAACCAGCACAAACTATCTCATACACACCGTAATGAAGTTGAGAGAGATAGAGAGACCAGTTTGAAAATTTTGAAATAAATAAATTATTTGATGGCCATTTAAAGTTTTCGTCGAGTGACTGAGGCGTGTTCATATTGAAAGAGACCTGGGTTGACTTGAGCTCAAGTCAAGCTCTTCTACTACCCCCGTTACTTTATACTTTTTTTTTAATAAATTAGATTAATCGTCATTATGTCATGTATAAAAAGGTGTAATCAGGGGCGGACCTACTTGGTTCTTAAGGTGGGCGGGCGCCCCCCTTAAAGAAAAATGAAATAGTGTAATACATGCGTTAAAACCCCGAGCGCCCCCCATAAAAATTTGCAATCGCACCCCTTGAAGCTTTGAAAGATAAAGAGATGAAGAAGAAAGAAGAAAATGATTTGGCCAAAAATTATTTTCTGGTAACCATAGCGTCTGCAAATGAAAGAGCTTTCAAATGTTAATGAAGAAGAAGAAGGAGTAGCATAACTGAGACATTATTTTATTCTATTTTTATTTAAATTGTACTGGAAAAGTAAAATAGTGTAGCTGTGCTACTAGCAAGCCTTGGATTTAGTGACTTTAAAATAATTTTCTTTATATTTATTTTATTTTGTTTTAACTGAACTTCTTTCATTTTGTCATATCAGTGTAACGGGCTTTTATTTTTATTGAATTTCAACTTTTTATATTTAAACTAACTTTGGTTTTAGGTTATTTATTTTCATTCATCTATATAGATTAAGAATATTTTATATGATATATATATATATATAATTCTTTTATTATGTATTTAAAATTTAAGTTGGTTTATGTTTTTATCATGTGACCCGACCGGAATAAGGCCCCACACACACACATTATGATGGCAATTGAGACCGAAAAATTTCGCCCCCCTTGTAAAAAGTTTCTAGGTCCGCCACTGGGTGTAATCGATAAGTACAAATAAATAATTATTAAAAATAATAATAAAATACACGTAGTCTTCTTTTTTTCCTTCGGAATTTATAATACGGTTAATACCTAGCATTTTTGATAAATCATATTTATTGTTGATTAAAGTCTACATATTTTTTTAGTAAATACATATTTTATTATATAAAATTCAGTATATTCCAATGGAGTTAAATGCCAAAATGGCCCCTGTGGTTTGACCCAAATTGCCACTTTGGTCACTTTTTTGAATTTTTTGCCAAAACCACCCCTCAAGTATCGAAAAGTGCCAAAATGACTCATATTTAATTGAGTTTCTAACTGAGGAAGGAAAGTCAGTTAAGTATCAGGGGCATTTTCGTCATTTCATCTGTTCATCTTCTCCAATCTCTCTTGAAGAATCGAGTGGTTCAGGTCAAGATTTCTGCTTCTTACACAATATTCAGGTATTCTTACTTTAAAAAACAATCAAAGCAACGTGTTACCTAACCACAAAGAATCGAGTGGTTCAGTAGTGGTATGATGTTGATCTATGGCAACAGTTGACCTACTTTGTGCTGATACAGATTGCAAGGCAAGATCCCATAGCCTAATAGTACCATCTGCTGAACACTCAAACCCCCCCCCCCCCCCCCCTTCTTCTTCATTACACTCAAACCCACCACCACCACCACCCCACCAACCCACCGAACAGAAATCCTAGTACCACCACCACCATCTGCCACCAACCCACCACCATCAACCCACTTCACCAACATCGGCTGCCTAACAGTCAACACTACCGAACATAACTTCACCACCACCAACCCCATCACCTAACTTCATCTCCACCCCCTTTCTCTCTCTCTAAAACCCTAATCCCCAAAATTTATAACCTTCATCTCTGCTCTGCACAACACGTAAACAAAAAAATCCAATACATATTGGTGGTGGTCTGATATTCAATGGTGATGGTCTGATTCCTTGAAACTTATATTTTATAAAAGATTCTTGCTTTGAATAATAAAGGAGAGAATAAATAATAATAATTGGTGGTGGTCTGATATTCAATGGTGGTGGTCTGGTGTAGGGGATGGTATTATTAGATGGTAGTTTGACATTTTGTTAAAAAATTGATCAATTATTGTAATGGTGGGATTGATGTAAAATACCTTGAATTTCTGGAGGACCAATTGAGGACAGATCTTGGCACTTAGACCTAAAAGCCTCGGCCAATACTTTATTCATCACTATTCTGTTGAAATAAGTTTAGCAGGATTATAGGGAGATTTGACTTGATTTATCAGCAATGATAGGGGCTAAGATTGTACATCTAACAAATAATGTTTTTGTATCCAATGTTTTCTAACTGCTGCTACAGCGTAGATCCAAAGGATCCCAAAACTATGTGCTCGGACTATATAAAATTTTAGATCCAAGAAGCAACCGATTACTACAGAAAACATCTTACAGATCGATCGATCGATCGAGAGAGAGAGAGAGAGAGAGAGGGGGGGATTGGCTTGGGTTTTATTAATGTACAGACATATGTGTGTGTTTTATTTTTATAAAAGAAGTCAAGGGAGATTGGAGAAGATGAACATATGAAATGACGAAAATGCCCCTGATACTTAACTGACTTTCCTTCCTCAGTTAGAAACTCAGTTAAATATGGGTCATTTTGACACTTTTCGATACTTGAGGGGTGGTTTTGGCAAAAAATTCAAAAAAGTGACCAAAGTGACAATTTGGGTCAAACCACAGGGGCCATTTTGGCATTTAACTCTATTCCAATGTTATTGATAATGTCTAAATAATGTATAACTGGTTTATTCCTTTCTGTAATATAACATGTGCTCATGTTCTCCAAGTTGTTCACTCACATCTACAACCATCGCCGTCCATCAACCAATACCGGAATTTGTTTTTCACGTTCTTCAACATTTTTACTAACTACCACACTCTTCTCTGCCACCATCATTACATTGTGACCCAAAACTAATGGTCTAAAAACCGGTCAGGTTATCTAGTCCATCACACTACTGATTCACTAGTCGAACTGTTAAACTAGTGGAGTTGGACATAAAACCCGATAACGACATAAATATTTTCAAAAAATATTTAAATATTACAACCTTAGAAAATTTAAAAATATTTATTGTCATGTTAGTTATATTTCAAAATAAAATAAACAATAGACATATAACAAGTTTTTAAAGAAAAATAATAATAAAGTAAATTGGTGTACTTATATAGATACTCATAATACAACATGAATCTCTTTAACTATCACGGAGTAGTTGGTAAAACACTTTCTTATGTATAGAATTTCAAACAATATTGTATGTGAAATAATATATTCAATAAAAGAGTTGGAAGAATATTTAATTTGGATATAAGAATTAGGGGGGACGGGGCACTATAGTTGAATTTTTTTAACTTCACTAATTTTCACCAATTTTGTACTACCACATCACTTTAATGATTCACTTCATTGAAACATTGTTTTGTAGACAGCACTACCCTAAAGTACCATAAAAAAATTTCCCCACAAAAGCCTCCAAAGTTCACGGGTTCTACTTCACTAGTTCACTACCCAAACTCACTACTCCTGTTACCGGCAACGGTATTCCAGTAGAGGTAATGAGGTACCAGCTTCATTTGCTCGTAGTTCCCCATCCAGTTGGCATTCCCTAAATTCATGGGCAATCACTCTTTTTTTAGTTACATGACATGTCTAAAGTTCAAATCATATGATGTGAAAAAATACATTTTTTATACCTAAACTAAAACCTGCCTAACAACAAAAAGAGAGATACTTGATGGGTTAACGGTCGGAATCATGAGTTTGAGAAATTTTGTTTCTTTTCATGTATATATTGGACAAAAACGCACTTTGTGCAAACCAAACCAACATGTATATTTGTCAATTTGCCATTTTCAAACCCATTCGTAACATTAAAAGTCAAAATTGGGGACCGAAGAAACAATCTTGCCTTACTCACCACCCTAGTTCGAGTAGTTGAAGTCTGATAAATATGAATTTGTTTCAATCAAATTTCAAATTGCGAAATTTTCAATCATTGAACCTCAAATAAAGTGATCTCGTGATTTTTCTAATCTTGATATTAGGGCATGAATGATTTCGTTGTTTTTTATTTACAAAACTAATGCATCATTACCGCTAGGGGTGTTCAAGGTTTAGTTTAAGACCATGAATCCTCTGTAGCTGATCATTGGTTTGGTTTCACAGTCGATTATATTTTTTTAAAAACTTGCAGGCAGATAGTTTCAAGATTTTCAAAACGGTTTGATTTGTGATTTATACTCGAAACCAGTCGTATAAAACCTAACTGGACCATAAGTTTAATCATATATTATATATATTTCATATTAGATATATTTAAATGTTTTTGCTAGAATTGGTTAAAACAAAATTAAGCTAACTCTAATTTAGTTCAACTAGTCTCTATGTCAAAAGTCAAAAGTATAAATTAGACTTAACTAAACAACATCAAGACTTAATAGGACCATTACGACCATCAATTGCTGCTGGTAATTCCCACTTAGTTTATACTAAGGTTGTTAAAAAAACCAAATATTTAGCGAACAGTTTATTTATGTTCATAAACGTTCAGTAACATGTTCGTTTACGTTCAATAGTTCATTAAGATTTTTAATTTTTATGTTTCACTTAAATACTTCAAAATTCCCACGTAAAAACAATTAAATACATATATTATTGTATCGTATATCTAACAATTTAATTCCAGATCATCTGGTGCAATGAAACCAAAAGTGTCAAAAACAAATGGTATAAACATGTATTGGTTGTCAAGACACGCTTTCTCGTAATAGCTTTTAAAGTAGTCTAGCCCATCGTGAGAGCACTACTCGTCAAGCCCACCAGAGGGGAAACCCTCGATAGATTTACGCATGCATGTTTCCCCTTATCCATCCAAAACAAAAATATAAGCTAGTCTAAGTATTGATCTTCCTTCCAATAGATCAGTCAAGAAATTCACCGATGTCTCTTCTTAAAATCTCATATGATCTAAATGTTCATCTTCCCTCCTTTACAAATAACCGTTTGATAGAATCTCATCCACATGTTTCATTCAAATTTTAGATTTTGTTTCAGCTTTTTTTTTCTAAAGCCAAGAAAATGAGAAATGTAACGTTGTTTTTCTATAATTAAAAAAAAATGTGAATGTTTCAAATATTTATATTATACTATTATAGAAGTCTCTTGCATATTTAGAAAATGTTTTATATTGGTAGAGTCGTAGAGAATTTTTCATCTACGATATATATTAGGAAAATAATTGAAGTCTAAATATTTTAAAGAGAAGAAAACATTTTTTTACGATGAACACGAGTTGAATTACAAAAGGATAAAAGGAAAAGTATTAAAAAACAAATAAATTAGTGAAATGAAGAGTACGTTGTTGACCGTTGTTTTGTTACTATGAAGGAGTGTGGTCCGTGTGGATTCACCCATGCTACTATACCACCATTCAGGTATGTTTGGTAAGGAGCTTTTAAGAGCTTTTAAGAGCTTCAAGCTTTTAAGAAAAAGCTCCTACTCAGTAAAAAGCATTGTTTGATTGAAAGAGCTAGAAGCTTTTAGGTTGGAGAAAAAACTCTACAATGTAAAGCTACTAGTACTAGCGTTTAAAAAAAAGCTCTACTAGCTACAGGCTTTTAATTAGTAAATGACACAACTACCCATTCTATTTTAAAAATAAAATAAAAACCTTCTTTAGAATCTTTTAATTATGCCCATTTTGGTCATTTTATACATTTTATTAAAAGTTCCAGCTACTTTGCCAAACACCAAAATATATTTAAAAAACTTCCAGCTAACAGCTTGCAGCTGCCAGCTTGCAGCTTCCAGCTACCAGCCACCAGCTAATTTTACCAAACATACCCTCAGTCAATATTACTTGTTTTATTACATCACTGATATAGCAAACGGAAGTCAAAACAAAGTAAAATAAAGACGTGATATACCAAAAGAACTCAACCAATGTTTTTACATTGGCCGAGAAACAAAATGAATACTGGTACCGATGCCGACACTATTTGGTCAGGATCGGGCCGGTTTGTTTCATTTCCGGAAAGTACTAGCAATCGGTAAAGTTTACAATACAAAGAAATACATTATTTTGAACACAACTCGTACGATGGAAGAAAAAAAAACTTGTTTTCAACAATTTTATTACACAAAAGTTATCTTCATTAATCGAAATAAATTTATGTAACAAAAAAAGTCGTGTAACCCAAAAAACAATGTTGAGTTTTATATTGATTGGAAACCATAAAATGACTTCATTAATATTAACTAGTGGGAATGCCCGCACGTTGTAGCGGGAACATTTGTTTTATCGCCTCCTAATTGTTGGTGACTTGTTGAAGAACCAAATTGAGACAATGATTGTTTTTATTACAAGGATTCAACAAATACCAAATTTCATCTTTAATTTTTTCCTAATGGCCTATTTTTCTCCAAATTTCTCTTAGCGATCTAGCTCTTCTATGACTTCTGCTACCAAAAATCTCCCTTCTTCCGAACTCTTCCAGCTCCATTTATCCCTCCCATTATTGAAATTAAAAGCCTTCTTTTCCCCCAACATTGCCTTTAGTTGCTCCTGTACGAGTTGCCAATTCCTAATCCATGCCAACATCCACACCTTTTCTTTTCCATCAATATAACACACTTATGACTTATTCTGTGCTACAAAATTCCTAAGTTCTGTATCAAATTTCATATTCACACTCATATCATTCCTTACAATATCATTCCTTACAATTAATGCATTTATGATGGCACTTGTAGCTTTTTTTCTTTTATCATTTATAAGCTATCATAAAAGATTCAACATCGAGTTCATTAAACTTATCAGCTACAGATCAAACCACATCTGAATTTCAGATGGTTCAAAACCCCAAGTTTAAAGACATCTATATTATTAAAAAATTGGCATTAACGACGAAGTTTCTCCTGTGGAAGCATAAAAAAAATAAGAAATAGCAAATGCGCCAAGCTGAAAGGGGTTCACCGGAACCCTTAATTTCCATTACCGACCTTACCATACCAGGTGCATAGGTGCAGCCCCATGCCACCAAGTACCACCCTCAACTTCAGCCTAAGAACCCTAGAACTGACCTAACCGCCGACCATAGACCATCGCCGCCGCTGCCTAAGACATGGCAACGATTAGCTTCCTTCCCAAAACGCTTCATCTACCGAGACCACCTCTGATTTGTTGTTGCCCAACATTAAGCAAAATTCAGTTTCCAGCTCAAAATCGAACCTAAAGCACAATCAATTAAAGTCCAATTTCTACAAATTAAGGTCAAAAGACTAACAAATGAATTCAAATAAAAGAAAGTATAACACACAAAGTAACATCAACTTCTCTAATATCAAAACAACAAATGAATTCAAATAGATATGTAAAGCAAATAAACATAATCACTTATCAAACCTATTGGCAATTCCATCAAGAAATTCCACATTTTTTAATCTCATCAATCACTTATCAAACCTATCGGCAACGATTAGCTTCCTTCCCGACACGCTTCATGTATCGAGACCACCTCTGATTTGTTGTTGCTCACTATAGCGTCGGCCGTTGATATTTATGTCTATAGCTGATACACAGAGTCACAAGTCTCCTACTTATATTCAAGTGTAAACAACATATTTATTAACAGTAATTTTTGTTTTGATTATTCTATGTTTTGATTATTCTAATAGTGTGTAGAACTAAAGTAACTTGTTCATATCCTTAACAACAGTACAACGATTAAGTCCCTATGAATTTTTCCTGCAAGACCAAATTAAAGGAGCTTAAAATGAACCACCCAAACATAAATAAAAAGGCAAATTTGGCATGGTCTAAACTGATTTATATAATTTAGTTGGTCTTACTTGGTAAAAAATGAATCAGATTAGCGGCACACTTTATGTCCATAGCAACGCAACATAAATAAAACAATAACTAAAAACAACAACTAATCAATTGTACTAAACAAGAGCAGAAGTGAACGAAACTTTTGACAAAGTTTGAAAGAGAGAAAGAAAGGCGTTAACGATACCTGATGTTCGTGAATCAGAGATGAGTGAGAACCAATAGCGGCACTGATTGCGGTTTCTAGTTACCAGCGGTTATTGACAAATTTCATCAATGGAGAACAAACAAAACTTGAGAATCAATTAGAGTTAGAAAAGGAAAAAAAATGTAAATTAATACAAACTACATATCAGTATTAATGCTGTAATAAAGACTGGGGTTAGGGGAATTCGCAACTGTTCTCATAAACAAATGTGCCAATTAATGAATATCAAATTACCCGATCTAACATCCCATTACAATGATTTTAACAATTAACAGTTCTTTACTAAATCAAAATGTTTGAACATCGTATGCTTTTTTTCTCAACATTTTCTTGCATCCCCTCTTTAACAACAATCTTAGGTGATTCAAACACACCATTCGCTATATTCATTACACTGGTAACGAAATAACATGAAAACAACAAGCACCTTATGGATAAAATTCAACAAATCAACAGATTAAAAGAATTGACACAAATGAAAAAGCTAGGGTTTAATTAGTATACCAATCCATCACCCATGGCGTTTACCGGAGAGGAAGGAAAGCTTCGGGTAGCTCATGGCCTGAGAAGTCGATGAGCCTAGGATTAAGATGGGAAAAGAAGAGATTTGGGGACTATCAACAAACTAATCAAAAAAAAAACCTGCGAGATGAATACATTCAATTGAATCCTAAGAAATGTTTGATATATCATTTAAGGGTTTAACAAATGAATCAACGATCATCATTTAACAAATGAATCACAAGCATTTGAAGAGTCACATTGATGGGGAGATAAATGCCCACAATTGATGCTTCATCAGGATATAAAGTGTATTGAAATTCTATTCAATGTGATGGAGGGTCTCATTAATTTTAGACATTCAATTACAATACTAATAACTTATTAACTTATGGTGATAAAGAGAGGAGCATGGGCAAGTTGGGATTGTACAATTGGTATCAAAGGTGGTACATAAGGGTATAAATGGAAGAAACATGACAAAAATTAGAGATTTACACATGAGACTCTTGAGATGCCATCTTAACTTTGCCAAGTTGGACATCTTTGCTCATTGCTCCCTCTTTATAATGTAATATAGATATTAAGATTAAAGTATAAAGCAATATAAGATGTCTTAGAAAAAAAAAACTCATATATCATCTAATTATTTCACATACGTGTATTATAAGACTTAAACCTTCAACCCAAGAGGAGAACACCTTTCCATTCATTATAGCGTCCTTTGTTTTAGAGCGATGTGTCATTAGGTTCTTTGAAGTCCTACCAAGTTAAAGCTATGTTCTTTCTCTTCGTTGGATGTGAGAAGCAAAAGTGTTTATAAAATCAAACTCATAATTTAATTACACATTTAACATATTATAAATTTATAACGACTACTTTTGATAACCGCCCCACTAAATTGGACGTTACATCTTTCATGCAACACTAAACACTCATAACACCAATTATCACAAACTCAGACCACCGCCAAAGCAACATTTGTCATATGGATGTTGAGTTGGATGTGAGCATGTGACAAAAGAAGAGAGATGGTAGAAAAAATCATTCTTGAGTTCACGCATTTATGATGTTGTAACTTGTGAGAGGGAATGAGAAACAAAAGAAAAGAAAGAAAGAGAATGGGTGGAAATAAGAGGGTGTTTGGCTCATATTCACATGAATCGCGGTACGCTTCGGTTCGCGGTACGAAATCGGGTACGCGGTTCGCGCATTTCTAAAATTCGGTACGAGGGGGTAGGTTCATTCGGTTTGCCAATCCGGTACGCGGTACGGTGTACCCTATGGGTTGGTACGTCGTATCGTATATAAACATTATACAATATATTTTTTTTTTCAAATAACTTCAATAAACATTTCATAATCATAATCCAAAACAAGGCTCTTAATTATAAGTTCAAAAACATAAATCCAAAACAAAGTTCTTTATAACTTCAAAAAACATAAAACAAACTAACCAAGTTCATAATTATAAGTTCAAACTTCAAAAACACAGCAGCCTTCAAAGGGCTAATCGATCTAGCTATGGTAAGTGAAGAGTCATCATCATAATTGCTGCAGATTTCAAAGCTTTTTAGTTACGATTCGCGAATCGGATTAAATATAAACAGCGAATTCGACAATCCGGTACGCGAATTTGTAATATTTGGTACGAAATTCTACACAATCGGGTACGCTCAACTTTACGAATCGGATCGCGAATCCTATGCGAACGGTACGTGAATGTACCCGATTCCGGTACGGGCGAATCGATTCGCGGTACACAGGTTCATAAGCGAATCTTGTGACTATGGTTTGGCTTTCTATTTTTCCCCTTCTTTTAACTTATGACTTATACAATAAGTCAAAAGTTAAAAAAAAAAAGTGTTTGGGTAATTGTTTGAAAAAAGAATTTTTGAAAGATTTTGTACTTTGAAAAGGAGAAAAGAGGCGAAAAGTCATAAGTCACAATTTGTGACTTTTGGGATTAGGGAGCTTTTGAGGTAGGAGAAGGAGAAAAGGAGAAGGAGAGCCAAACATGCTCTAAAAGAACTTATGAAGCAACTTATGTGGCATACATGAAGAAACACTAACCGAAACGGCAGTGCGGGTCATGCTTCGACGGTGTTGAACGGGAGAATCACACCTTGTTCTTCTTCTCTTTTCCGGTTCAGATATGCAAGGAAGGAAAGGAAGGTGGGGAATGGAGGTGACTGCAAGTAGAATCCAACGTACAGACACAAAAAGTGATGGTAGTTGCCATAGTTGTTTTGGGGGTAATCCATATAGGGCTTTTATGGGCCACCATCATGGGCACCTAACTATATTGACACATACCCCATTAGCACCAAACCCAGTTAAGGGGTTTCCTCCACACCCCAATATTAGCAAATAATATAACAAGTAATAAAATAACGAACACGGTATGTCAAATCAATCACCATACCTCTACAATACATTTACCACCTTCCCATTGGGAAAGGTCTCATCACACAAAGCTTAAAGGATTGTCCAGACTCGTCTTTTTTTTGCCGAAATATGGGTTGTATAAATTGGTGAAACTCTCCAAGCAACTTATCCTGCAACAAAATGTTAGTTGATTAATTATTGTATCCTTATATGGTTGATTCATAATATATATATTCTAGTTTACGGTTTTTTTTTTTTTTTGCAACATTGTTCGCTATGAACTTATGAAGGCCTTGTCATGTTGGTCTTGCTTTAACGGACTTCACCTGTTATTGTTCATTATAATCGAATTGGGCCGCCAAATTCTTATGGGCTTCACATTTGACCAGTCTATAGCTGACCATCAGTCCATCAATGATCAGTCCATGTGCGAAGTGTCCCTTTCAATTAGTCCTTAATGCTTCATGACCCATTTATGCAAGCATATTTATAAAATTGTGGCTGAGCTTTGATGATTGATCCATGTGGGGATCTTTGGATATTTCAATTTTGGAAAAATAGAAATAAATAATCCCAACTATTGACTATTGGTCAATAACAGTCCAACTACGAAAATCACCAATATTGGTCCCAAATTTCGACATATTGGAAACCAATGGACCCAAACTAACGGAGGCTATTTTGCTTAGACGCATGGAATTGGCTAAGCATTTTATTCGAACAAATATAGAACCAAAATGGATGGTTTTGTGTCTATTACTAGTTCTTCCTCCTGAGTTGAGACCAATCTATCATATAGATGAGGATAAACTAGTGACCTCGGATATTAATGAAATCTATAGAAGAATTATCTACCGGAATAATACTCTTACAGATCTATTAACAACAAGTATAGCTACACCAGAAGAATTAATAATATCTCAGGAAAAATTACTACAAGAAGCTGTGGATGCACTTCTTGATAATGGAATCTGCGGACAACCAATGAGGGATGATCATAATAGAATTTACAAGTCGCTTTCAAATGTAATTAAAGGCAAAGAAGGAAGAGTTCGCGAGACTCTACTTGGTAAACGAGTCGATTATTCTGTGATGCTGACGTGGCATGCTTAGGTGGCAAGATGATCATATGTGGCATCCTACGTGGCATGCCACGTGGCAAAATGATCCTACATGGCATGCCACATGGCAAAATGATCCTACGTGGCATGCCACGTCAGCATCACACTAACGAAGGCTAACTCCGTTAGTTCTAGTCCGTTGGTTTCCAATATGTCGAAAGTTAGGACCAATATTGGTGATTTTCGTAATTAGGACTGTTATTGGCCAATAGTTAATAGTTGTGATTATTTATTTCCATTTTTCCTTCAATTTTTCATGTCCATCCAAACAAGTCTATTTCTGTGTTTCAACAATCACAATAACCCCCTCAAAGTTGTAAAATATTTTGGGTAGATATGGTCATATGGACAGTATGGTAAACTACCGGGTTCGCTTTTTTTTTTAAACGGCAAACGATCGTTCATATAAGGTGAATAGATATGCATGTACATACCCTTGCAAGCCAAGTGATAATTAGTCACAGATAGGACATAAAAGTAACAATATAAGATAAGCATATAGTAAGAGGATTAACTATGTGTTAACACTTAAACTATGTATATTGCTTATATCATATTTTTTTCTTAAATTATTATTATACAAAGACGTATTTAAAAACTGCTTTTTTTTATAATTTATCCTTTCCCCCTTCGGCCTTCCCTTTACCTTCTTTATCATTTTATAATTATGGTACCAATAATAACTATGGAACAAGCAAAGTTTACGATTATAACTATATGACATGTAAAAAGAGTGTTGAAACATTAATAAAGAAAACAAGGGCTAAAACATTTTGTTAACTAATGTATAATGCAGTGATGGATCTAGAAATGAATTTTAGTAGTAACATTTTTCATTTTTTTCATGTTAATAGCAACGTTTTCCAAATTTCGTAAAAAAAACCAAATTTTTCACTAATTTTCCACTACGCGCGCGAAGTTGATCAGCAACGGACACGATACCTAGTTATACACTAGGTCCGCCCATGGTATAATGTGTCGATTGCCACTTGGGCTAGTGGCATCATGTGTTAATCCACTTTAAAGTGGTACGATTACGAACAGAGTCCCATAAAGGGTATGCTTGGCAAAACTAGATGGTGACTGGTGGCTGGAAGCTGGTAGCTGTAGGTAGCTAGTACTTGTAGGTTTTTAAATATATTTTGGTGTTTGACAAAGTAGCTAGAGTTTTTAATAAAATGTATAAAATGACCAAAATGGGCATTAATTAAAGGCTTGTATGGGTGTTTTTTTATTTGTTTTATGATAGAATGATTATTTGTGTTATTTACTCATTAAAAGTTTGTAACTAATATGAGTTTTTTCTTAAACGCTATTACCAGTATTGTTTCAATATAGAGTTTTTTCTCCTAACCTAAGAGCATTCACAGTACCTTCTGCATATTTTCTCCATAATTATTCTAAAAGTACTACTTTTTCTCACTTCTTTTAATTAAATAATATTTACTCTATACTTTTATCATTACCTTTTCTTTCTCCTCTACTCACAACCACTTTCAAAAATATTATAAAATTATGGAGGATGAACAGTTCCATATCAAATATAGAGATGAACAGTAACTTCTCTATATCCTTCACTCACAACCATTTACTACCACGTATTAAAATATAGAGGCTTCTCTCACATAAATATGCATAACCTATTGTGAATGCTCTAAAAGCTTCAAACTCCTTCAACCAAACAAAACTTTTTATTGAGTATGTGATTTTTCTTAAAAACTCCTAAAAACTCTTAAAAACTCCTTACCAAATATATTCAAAATTTAGGAGGTGTGTGTTCTTTGTTAAAAAAAATAAGTATGAAGTAAAAATAGTATATAAATCTCCTCCTTTCACATCATTAATTGAAAATTCAAGAATAAATTTCAATACCATATTCGATCAATTGTCAAAGGTAATTGTCAAAATGGTTGGTTTAAAGCAATCGAATTCTCCCACAAAAGATATACCAAAATTTTGAGGAGTTTGTTATGGCCACAAGTATATAGAATTAAATATTCTGATTTAGATACTACTATAAATATCACTTCGAACATGAGACGTCAAACATAATAAGGAAACATCTTTGTGTCCAATGCGGTCGGACCCATTATGTCCATATTAAGTTGATCTTGTAGTTGCATGACCATATAAGATGTGGAGTTGGATATTATTTTGGTTATTTGTGTTGAAAAGGATCTCTGTAAGTTCTTTGTGTGGTCGGTTAAAATGTGAATAAACATTTAAGTACTAGTATTTAACTAACCAAATGTGAACCTGTACGTCTTCATTTTGGAGCATGTTAGAAGATTAAACGTAGCAGCAAGGGAAGTTATGAGTTAAATATTATAAAAGGTTAAAGAACTAAAAATGTATAGCGGGTAAAAAGAGGGTTCATATATTTAAAAGAAATTAAGGGCTAAACATTTTGATAATTAAAATGCATAGTATATATTGTAAAAAAATTAAATATATAAAACAAAAAACCTAAAAAAACACTAGTGTATATACTTATATTAATACTATATAAAAAGATAATTTATCTTTAAAGAAAATATTAATGTTAGGACTTAGGATGGTAAATGAATAATGTTAAACTGTCAACAAGTATGGACTCAGAGACAAACAGATCTAGAAAATAACAGAAACACTTTTATATAAAAATCTTCTGAAACTATCAATCTATTACAGACTCTCAGAATCAAAACAATACTCCAACAACTTATGAATACAAAACCAATAAACAAGAACTAGACTAGAATAGCAGGATCAAGCTCTTATCGAGATGAATAAGAGCAGATCTAATGAAAACCCTAATCGTTCTAAGTTGAGAGCAAAAGTATACAGAGAAGACTTTTAACAAGACGACTAAACTCGTTAACAAAGAAAGAGACTTGTTTATATAGGCAAGATATTGGCTCGGGAAGAAACACACCCGAGCCAATGGACACCGTTGATCTCAACGAAGAAACACACTTATAATAGATCTTGAACGTTGATCAGGGTTAGAAATA
Source organism: Ambrosia artemisiifolia (assembly GCA_032199755.1). Lineage (NCBI taxonomy): Eukaryota > Viridiplantae > Streptophyta > Magnoliopsida > Asterales > Asteraceae > Ambrosia > Ambrosia artemisiifolia. The sequence goes on from CM063517.1 coordinate 7,382,987, forward strand.
GGTCTGGGGATTGCCAGCGTGGCACCCCAGACCTGTCGTTATAACTGGGCCGCTATATGGGCCAATCCAGCCAATCCAGCTTAATCCAATAGTAGCATCCTTTCCTTAGCCCAGCTGCACTCCTAACCCAATCAACCTTCAGCTGCTCTTCTAGCCCAACGATCAAGTCCATGCATCCATGCACAATTTATTTACATGCAAAAATATAACCAAAACATATAAGTATGAGTAATTTTAACACCCCCCCCCCCCCTCAATTTGATTTACCTGGACCAAATGGGTCAAACAAATGAAGTTGATTACAAGCATTTACATGTTGATGAACTAATAACCCTTTTGTAAAAATATCTGCCAGTTGTTTTTGAGAATCAATCTTTAATGGTTTAACAGTACCATTAGCAACTAAATCCCTTAGAAAGAACAAATCTATGCCAAAATGTTTAGTTTTGTCATGAAATACTGGATTAGCAGCTATTGCTAAGGCAGCACTGTTATCACAATGTAATTCAACAGGCAGTTTTACTATAACACCAAGTTCACTTAGTAAATCTTTTAACCAAACTATTTCACATGTTACAGCACACATAACTCTGAACTCTGCTTCAGTAGAAGATCGAGAGACTGTAGGCTGTTTTTTACTTTTCCAGGTAATCAAATTGTGACCAAGATATACACAAAAACCAGTTATTGACCTCCTAGACTCTATACATTTTCCCCAGTCAGAATCAGCATAAGCATCAAGATTTAGTTCACCAGACTTAGTAAATAAAACACCTTTACCTGGTGCACCTTTCAGATATCTCAATAATCTTAAAGCAATTTTTAAATGACTTTTATGAGGTTTATGCATATACTGACTAAGGAAATGTACAGTATAGGCTATATCAGGTCTGGTATGGGAAAGGTAAATTAACTTTCCAACCAACTGTTGATATCCAGTAACATTGGTTAAGGGTTTGTTGTCAACTGTTATCATATTATTGACAACATGACTTGGCTCTATAGGATTACCAACAGGTTTACACCCTGTTAACCCATATTCAGCCAATAATTCTGAACAATACTTTCTTTGGGTCAAACATAACCCATTAGAATCCCTAATAACTTCTATGCCTAAAAAATATTTCAGTTCACCAAGATCTTTGATTAAAAACTTAGTTTTTATAGCATGTTTTATTTTTTCTATTTCATCTACTGAATTTCCAGTTATGATAATGTCATCCACATAGACTAATAAAACAATAAACACAGAATCACAAATTTTGGTAAACATTGAAACATCAAATTTACTTTGAACAAAACCAATGTCAAATAATGCAGCAACTAGCTTAGCATTCCACATTCTAGGGGCCTGTTTTAGCCCATACAGAGACTTATTAAGTTTACATACTTTATTATTATTATCAGTATTAGTAAACCCTTCTAGAATAGACATATACACATCTTCCTTTAAGTCTCCATACAAAAAAGCATTATTTATATCAAGTTGAAATAGTTTGTAACACCCTAAACCTTTTTAACAGGAAATAAGCAGCGGAAATACGAACTAGAAAATTTCTTGCTTTATAAAAGAATTCTCGTATATTTGGAACCCATTTCTACAAGATATTATAGGTGTTTCATCTTTTGTTGTTTCTTATTACATCATCTACAACTCATCTTTATTAGTTTACTAACCGCGACCCCGTACAATCCGTGTCCTCACTCGACTTCCAACCATTTCTTGCTTTGTGAGATAGACTAGACAACCTGCAACCATCACATAACCATTTCGTTAGTTCATTAAGTGACATCATGCATATATTCACAATATGGAAATAACATCAACAATACTCAATGATCATGTCCTACGCCTTTTTGCAAGTTTGGATCCGATCTCCGGATCCTATCCTCCAATTTCCATGCATTCATCCTTACATACCTGCATCTTCGACAATACTACGATAGGACCATTTTCGTGTTGACTTGTGACCCCAAGCTTTGTAGCTACCTTACTTACAAGTTAACATTCCATATTAGAATACTCAATGAGGAATTTACCAATGCAAAACATTAGTGTTCTCTCTACACCATACATTCATGCAAACTCATTTAGCAATTAGTTCAATCTAATAAGTTCATTCCTATTTATGATCTTTTTGACCCATTAATTTATTTACTTTCATGAACTGGTTGTTAGGTACTTAAAACATACCACATAATATGATACTTATCCCCTACAATCAATACCCCATGATTAACGCGGGTTTGAACGATCCTACACCTTTTCTTGATTAATATGAGATTATTAATGTGCAGCATTTTTCTGCGCAGCTGAGTTCACCGGCTTATTTGACCCACTAGATGTCCAAATCAGGTCTTTATGTCTGAATATAAAATGTAGTACACTCGTAGAGCTTTCCGAGCATATAAGGCTCGTCTACATCGGAATTTTCTGTGATTTTATATGATTTTTTCCAGATCAGGACAGATTCAAAGCTAACACATTTCAGCTTGCTTTCAAGGCTGAATTTTAACTTAACATGCTGTTTTGACCCGCTTAAGCTCTAAACTATCTTTCGATGTTTAAATATGAAATACAGTACATTCAAATAGCTTTCCAACCATGTATAATACACCCTAAACGGATATGTTATCGTTCCATTACATTTGTTACAAAACTGGGTATTCTTCAACCTCTTGTTTCTTTCAACTTAGATCCGATTGTCCCATATGCCTACATTGTTGCATAGAGCACCATTCATGCTCACTAATCAACATCCTATAATCTCATCAATTATAAATTACCTATCCATTCATGTTTTTCATTCTATACTTACACACGAGTAAAATGTACTAACCGAGAAATTAGTTCATGAGCCACTTACCTTTGCCCGTATGAGTGTTGTGTCCATTCCATTCCACCCGTTTGACCCGTTGTCTTCCAATCCATGTCATTCATATTCCTACTTTAACAAGTCAACTTGCAAACCATTAGAACATATAACGGGTTATTCACCACCTTTAATACCTAAGTATTATTCACCCATCCCATTACATGTGTTCATAATCATTTTACCATTCATACTAGTAATTTGGGTTAACCCCACCCATTTGACCCGAAATCACCCATTTGTGTCTAATGAAAACATATGGCTCATTTTCACCACAAATCCATGACATCTTACTTTTAATTCATATACATAAGTTTTGGGTTAATCCAACGCATTTAATCCATTCACCCAATTGACCCGTTTGGGTGATTCTCCCATTATTGACATACTTAACAATTTCATGACATTATGTTAACACAAAACAATTAAATCCACCAATGAGTTAACATCAAGATTATACCCACTTATCCATCCTTTCATTGTTACCATTCTTCATACACATAAGAATTCCAAATACATAAATGGAAGTTAAGTTTGTGAATTACTTACAAATGCGAGTAGAGGTCGAAACCATACCAAACGAACTCCGATTGAGATGATTTAGGAGTCCATGGAACCGTCTCACCGAGATCTACGAAACCTACTAGTTTCTACCGCCTGAAACAGCCACCACTGTTGCTGAAACAGCAAAACAGTGGCCAGATTACCCATTTTCGAGCTGATGTCTTCTGGTCAGTAAAAACCCCTCTTCCAGGCCTCTAAATCAAAAACCCACCGTTGGATATGATCGTCTATGTGTGTTAAAGCTTCTGTAAAAATTTGAGAACGATCCAACGGTGCAATCTCCGGGAAATCACACTTTATTACAGGCTGAAAACCTAAAAACGGGATTTTCTTGACTTGGATGGTTCTCTCTCACACACACTCTCTTTCTCTTTATAAAATTTGGGGGAGAGGCATGAATGAACCAAAATCTATTTAACATACCTTTTATACTACCAAGGTTCTTCAATTGACACAACCTACCCTTGAACTTTTTAAAAGATTTATGGGCAAGTCTACATACTTTATTAATATTCAAAATGTGTCAATAACATAATTCCAACATTAGATCTTAGTAGTGATTTATATGCTTCACATTTAGTAGATAATTCCATTCTAAATCACAATTAAATAACTTACCCAACACATGGTAGGCATCATACCAATCAAGTATAGAGTAAAATCCCTTAATGCATAGTTCTACCAAATCATACCATCAAACTACATCCGCGTATGGATTCCTTCAAAAACATATTCCTCATGTTAGTTTTCTTACAATTACATCAATTCTCACATGTTGCTCACATTTCTTCTTGCATACAACTTCACACATCACCTAGGCATTTCGCCAACACTTGGTGTGCGTACAACATTCTAAGCACATTATACAAGCTTCTCATACATGCATTCAACTAAACACATGATGACCTTCAATCATGACCAATTTCAATATGAATCCTATCAAACATGAACTATCAACTACACTTTATTTCTTCCATTATATGAATTCTAACATTCATTCATGAAACTTTCACAGGAAGCTAAACCATCCATTTCTTTAACCAGGTTAATCATTCTAGCTAATTATTTCATGCAATAGTACAAAATAAACATACTAATAAACAAGAATTCTGGTTTTGGGGCGTTACATAGTTTCCAGTCATTTTCGACTGCAAGAGATATGACACATCTAATAGTAACTAGTTTAATTACATGTGAAAAAGTTTCATCAAAATCAACTCCTTCTTTCTGACTAAACCCTTTAGCTACTAACCTAGCTTTATATCTCTCTATTTCCCCATTTGCCTTATACTTGATTTTAAAAATCCATTTACAACCTATTTTGCTTCTACCCTTGGGCAATTCAACTATATCCCAAGTGTTGTTCCTATGTAAAGCCTCTAATTCTTCATTCATAGCCTTGATCCAATTAGGATCTTTAGAGGCTTCAACATAGTTTCTAGGTTCAAAACTTTTGTTTAAAACAAAAGCAAAACACTTGTTTTCAAATGATAGGTTTGAATAGTTAACTACTTTTTCAAAACCATATTTAACTTTACCATCAACTATAAAGTCTTTAAACCTTTTAGGAAATACAGACTCCCTATTAGACTTTCTTAACACAGATTCAGTCATACCATTAGTATCACCCTCAGAATCTAAGATAATGTCATTTTCAGTATTCACAACCTCTGCCCTATCAGTTCCTAGACTAACACTACTAGGCTGCTGGACATCAGCCAATTTGGTCTGTTGTTTTTTAGCCAAGCCCTTAGAGGTTCTGTCTAAGGACTCTGATTGCTGAGGGTGTGTTCCTGACTCTATTGTTTCTGAACTGGGTTCAGAATTAACCTTTCCCTCATCATAGGGATCATTTACACCCAAGGTATTTGAATCTGTGTCTTCATAATAGTCAAAAAAGTTAATGTTTGTAACTTGTTTAAAAACATTTGTGTCAAATTTATCATAAACAGTTTTTTCTTTAAAAGGGAAAAAGTTTTCAAAAAATTTGACATCTCTTGAGAAAAAAATTGTTTTACTGTCAAGACTAAACACCTTATAGCCCCTTTTCTCAAAAGAATATCCTATAAAAACAGATTTTTCACTTCTACTTTCTAGTTTATTTGACTCATTCAAGACTGTACAGAAACACAGACAACCAAATATCCTAAGATGTTCAAGGAAAGGTTCAAATCCATACATTAACTCATAAGGAGTTTTCCCAGCTAGCACAAATGAAGGTGTCCTATTAATTAAATAAGCAGCAGTTAATATGCATTCAGACCAAAAACGAACAGGTAAAGAACTTTGAAATAATAAAGCCCTAGCCACATTTAGTAAGTGCCTATGTTTTCTCTCAACCACCCCATTTTGTTGAGGTGTATAAGCACAGGTTGTCTGGTGTATGATTCCCCTTGAATTACAAAATTCTTTGAATTGTTTATTCACAAATTCAGTACCATTATCTGATCTAAACACCTTGACTTTACTTTTAAATTGAGTGTCAATAATGTTAGTGAATGTTACCACATATTCAAATACTTCAGTTTTAGATTTCATCATACAAACCCAGACAGCCCTAGTGTAATCATCCACTATTGTTAGGAAATACTTGTTTCCATCCCTATCAGGGGCCTTGTAAGGCCCCCAAACATCTAAGTGGACTATATCACCTAACTTTACAGATTTATGTTGACTTAAAGGGAATGGCTCCCTGTGTTGCTTAGCCCTATGACATACCTCACATGGATCACAGTTATCAATTTTTGTTAAACACAATTTTGTTTTTAAAACATTTATAACTTGATCAGAAGGATGTCCTAGTCTAGCATGCCATAAACTGTATAGTTTTTTATTATCCAAACACACCTTATTAGATATACAAGCATTGCCACACATGTAAAGTCCATCCAGTTGTTTACCAGTCACCAAAGTTTTCCTGGTTAACAAATCCTGGATATAACAAGTATGTTCATCAAAACCTATATATAACTTGTTATCTCTAGCTAATTTGTGAACAGACAGCAAATTAACAGTATATTCAGGAACAACAAGTACATCTTGCAAAGTAACACCATCAGCCAAATGTAATGTACCAATTTTAGTTACTAAAGCAAAAGTGCCATTTGGATGTTTAACTCTTATATTAAGTTGAGAGACATCAACAAAATCACTTAACAAATTTTCATTATTAACCATATGTTCATTTGCTCCTGAATCACATATCCACCCTATCCCTTTTAGTACCCATTACTACTAACAAAACAGTAAATATTAGAACTAACTGAAGAAGCACAAAACAAACTACCTATAACATTGCAGTTTTGAGCTATATCACTAGGTTTCTCATTCAAAAAATTCATCAGCTTAGCAAGTTGTTCACTAGATAAAGATGGAATAGACACATTAGGACTAGTAGTAGAATTATTGGCCACAACTGCCTTCTTGCTTGGATTCCCTTTAGCCCTCATCCAAGTTGGGTATCCTATTATTTCAAAACACTTTTCTATAGTATGACCAACTTTATTACAATGACTACATTTTAAAGAAGGATTAGCTTTAACATTCCTTTTATTAAAATCAATTGGTTGATTTACTTTGGAAACAAAGTTAACTGTTTGATTGGTTTTAGAACCATTTGAAGAGTTCCTATGAGACTCTTCCCTAGATACTACTGCAAAGGCTTCCTTTACTGAAGGTAAAGTATCCTTTGTTAGTAGGTTGGTTCTAACCCCTTGATAACAGTCATCTAATCCCATTAAAAACCGCATCAGTTTAATCATATGACTATAGTTATTAAACTCTTTTGAGGCATCACAAGTACAAGCAGGCAGTTGCAGAATTTGATCAAGTTGTTTCCACATCACATTTAACTTGTGATAATAATCAGCCACAGTTAAACTATTTTGTTTAAATGAGTTAATTTTTAAATGAAGATCAAATACCACAGACCTATCTACTTTATTATATGTATCTTTTAAATCTTCCCATACTTCAGAAGCCAACTTGGAATATACTTGACCTAAGTATAATCTTCTGATATTGAATTCAGAATCCAAGTTAAGACTACTGAATTGCACCTATCCCATTGTCTTATTAACACATCATCATCTTCAGGTTTTAAACAACTTCCATCAATAAAACCTAGTTTATTTTTAACTTGTAATGCTAAAATCATGGCATTAGCCCATACTGTATAGTTCTCAGTGCCCTTAAGTTTAACATTTACAATGTTCAAGTTAGCAGAATCACTAGCATGTAGGTACAAAGGATCACTAGCATCTAACTTGCTGACAGGAGTAACATTACTAAGACGACCATCACCAGAATCACTACTAGAGTCAGCCATACTTACACAAAGCAAATAACAACACACAAAGTATCAACATGATTAACCACACCTAAACAGTCTCAAGCACACAAAGACGAAGCCCTGTCAGTGTCAAGATACCAGGTTCATCACTCAAGGTGCCTGGCCATGTCTTAACAGGGGAGTCTTAACCTTAGATCTATCACACAAGCACTCGCAGATCAAAGTAACTTGACAGACCAAGAAATTAATCACACAGAGAACACTTATTCAGTCAATCACAAGACATAACCAGATAATGAGCCAATACCGGTCCTCCTAACCCGGGCCTTGCTCCTAGACTCAACTGACACAAGAAAATAAAACTGAACAGAAAATAATGGAACGATCTCACCAAAAAACTCGTAACTCAAAACCTTCACTTAGGGTTTTGAGTCAGAGAGCAAGTAAGCACGTCCACAGATCAATTTCAGCTTTAAGATCCTTTTATCAAACCCTAGATCTGATGGTTAACTTCAGATCAAGGGTTATCTTCAGTGCCAGAGAAAATCCTTCCTCCCCAGAGTATATCAGAACAAGAAAGCTCAAGATCCAAGGCAAGATCACCAGATCCAAGATCCAAACTCGAACTATATCTACCAGGGAGACAACGACTACAGATAAGATCTATAAAACAAGATCGATCTGCAATCAAGACTCCAACGAGACACAAATCTATGAAGAGAGATCTGATCTCACCAAACCCTAATAAACGGAAGCGACTAACAAAGACAACCAGAGCTGAGCTCTGATACCATGTCAACAAGTATGGATTCAGAGACAAACAGATCTAGAAAATAACAGAAACACTTTTATATAAAATCTTCTGAAACTATCAATCTATTACAGACTCTCAGAATCAAAACAATACTCCAATAACTTATGAATACAAAACCAGTAAACAAGAACTAGACTAGAATACCAGGATCAATCTGGCACCCCAGACCTGTCGTTATAACTAGGCCGCTATATGGGCCAATCCAGCCAATCCAGCTTAATCCAATAGTAGCATCCTTTCCTTAGCCCAGCTGCACTCCTAGCCCAATCAACCTCCAGCTGCTCTTCTAGCCCAACGATCAAGTCCATGCATCCATGCACAATTTATTTACATGCAAAAATATAACCAAAACATATAAGTATGAGTAATTTTAACATAAACCCATCATGATAGTACTATATCACGTTAGAAAGCCATAAAATAAAAAAAACACATGGTTCACATTTAATCGAAATCGTTTAAGATCAATCGAATTACATATATGGTTTTCGGCTTTTCGCTCCGGTTTGTTCATCAACGTTGAATTAGTTATTTGATTTTTATTTTATTTTAGGAAACCGAATTCGATTTAAGCCAAGGAAACCAAATTCTGTATATTGGACTATGGATTTTCCTGTTTAACCCATTATATTACAACACTGGGTTAGAGTCCCGTGGGGACCCACGGTTCACCCGAAAGTAAAATGAAAAAAAGTAGGAAAATAAGAATTGTATTATGCAATTTGTTTTGGTTACTAAATGTTCGATAATGCAATATGTATGAATTTTGATGTTAAATGCAAAATGTCATCTAACAGTTTAATGTAACGAAATGATGGATATATCGAGTAAGTTAAGTTTAATTTGACAACTGCAAACTACATAGCATACTATCACAATATCACACATTACATCATTTGGGTAATATCTATATTCTAATCATAATTAAGCTTAAGCTTAGAACACTTATCATTTAGTTGGGGCTTAACGAACTTCAACCAATATCACACATTACATCATTTTGGTAAGGGTAATATCTATATTATAATCATAACTAAGCTTAAGCATAAAACACTTATCATTTAGTTGGGGCTTAACGAACTTCAACCAATGGTCCATTTTCATTACTTCAATCAAAATCTTCCAACTCTTGCTCATTGATAGATGATTTTTCACCTTCGAAGTTGTTATCATTGTCATCACGATCCTCGGAGTGCAGCTCATTTTCAACAATTTATGAAAACGTCCACTATTGACCGATTCCATATTTGTGTTCTACATAAAATATAGTTGTTGTAAAGATATGGATACGGTGATAAGTAAATCAAGAAACAATCCTTAACCCACTTACTTGAATGGGTAGCTTAAATTTTCATGTTATCTCTCCAATGGTTCAAACCGATTACATAGCTAAAAAACAACTAATAAGAAAATGGGTACAATGTCACATGTTGTAATATAAATTTCCTATATTTTATTAAAAAATAGACACCAAAAGGATCAACCAAGACCCATTTCAACATGTAGCCAAATGGACCCATTGTACACACACTTTAGGCAACTTTTGACATGTTACAAAAAGCCGCCAAAAATGTCATTATTTAAACTGTGTAAATATAGTACTTAACAATTAAAAATCTTAATAAATAACATCAAAATCATAATCAATCATTCAAATCAATGACATTAAAATAATCCGTGTCTGAAATTGACTTATCCATTATATACAAATTATTATTAACATCTTAAAATTAGCACACTTATTGAAATCAAGATGATGATTATCGTTTAGTTACAATTGATTAAAGGAAAGTCGTAATATCAAAATGAAAGTCTGTCAACAATGTTAAAATGAAATTCGTAATATTAGTAACATCAATAAATAAGATTAAAAATCTTAATAAATAACATCAAAATCGTAATCAATCATTCAAATAAATGACATTAAAATCATCCGCGTCTCAAATTGCCTTACCCATTATATACAATTTATTATTGACATCTTTAGTAATCATTATTAGTTGTATAGAAAGTAACATTTTGAAAATTTATATTATCATTTAATTTCGTTGTTAAAGTTGGTATGACGATTAAATGATTTTATTATTTGTTAAGGTTTATATAGTATTGTTGTGTCTCGAACAATTCTGCAAAATTGGAAATACTGTGCCTCGATTGACGTGATCGAGTTTGAATATTTATTTATATATTTGAATTATAAAAATGGAAGGATTGGTAATTGACGTGAATTGGTCAACAACGCTTAAAATTAGCACAATCAAATTCAAAAACATATAGTCAAAGAATTGACCACCATCAATTTAACAAAAACGTAAAATTAAAAATCGTAATATTAGTTTTAGTATTAGTAATATATTCCTAATTTAATTCGGTCAATAATAAATAAATCAGATTAAAATTAAAAATCATTATATTAGTATTTGTATTAGTAATATATTCGTAAATTAATTCGGTCAATTCGATCAATAATAAACAAATGAGCTTAAAAATCGTAATATATAACATTAAATTCGGTCAACTATTATTAATGTCATTAAAACTCATAATAAATATCATTAAAAAATAAATAAATCCTATTAGTTGCAGGCAAGACCAATAATAATTCGAATGAATAGTAATATAAATAATATTAAACATAATTTCATAAAGATAAATTAAACATAATTTCATAGTAATATTAATATAAATAAATGAGATTAAAAATCATAATAAATAACATTCAACTCGGTCAATTATTATTAATGTCAATAAATAACATTAATTCTAACATACTAAAAATACATTAAAAATAATTAGATCTTATTAAACATAAATTCGAAAAAAGTAATATAAATAAATGAGATTAATAATTTTAATAAATAACATTAAATTCGGTCAATTATTATTAATGTCAATAAATAATTTAAACATCTTAATAAATAACAGTAAAAATGAATAAATTTTATTAATTTCAATCAAGACTAATCATAATTCATAAACATAGTAATATAAATAAATGAGTTTATAAATCTTAATAAATAAACTCAAAATAGTAATCATTAATTCAAATAAATTACATTACAAACATAAAAAATCGTAATTTTAATTTGAAAATCAATGACTTCTTGTGGTGGAACCTTTGTAACAAACAGCCTGTGCTGGATTGAACACCATTTAAAGACACAATATTCGCCAATGGAAATATCTTCTAATTGAAGCAAACTAAAATCATAATATTAGTATTAGTATTAGTTAGTATTAGTAATTAGTAATATATTCGTAAAAATAGTAATAGAAAATTTTAATTCGGTCAATAAGATATAAATGAGATTAAAATTAAAAATCGTAATATTAGTTTTAGTATTAGTAATATATTCATAATTTAATTCGGTCAATAATAAATAAATCAGATTAAAATTAAAAATCGTAATATTAGTATTAGTATTAGTAATATATTCATATATTAATTCGGTCAATAATAAATAAATGAGCTTAAAAATCGTGATATATAATATTAAATTCGGTCAACTGTTATTAATGTCATTAAAACTCATAATAAATATCATTAAAAATAAATAAATCCTATCAATTGCAGCAAGCCCAATAATAATTCGAATGAATAGTAATACAAATAATATTAAACATAATTTCATAAAGATAGATTAAACATAATTTCGTAGTAATATTAATATAAATAAATGAGATTAAAAAATCATAATAAATAACATTCAACTCGGTCAATTATTATTAATGTCAATAAATAACATTAATTCTAACATACTAAAAATACATTAAAAATAATTAAATTTTATTAAACATAAATTCGAAAAAAGTAATATAAATAAATGAGATTAATAATTTTAATAAATAACATTAAATTCTGTCAATTATTATTAATGTCAATAAATAATATTAAACATCTTAATAAATAATAGTAAAAATGAATAAATCTTATTAATTGCAATAAAACTAATCATAATTCGTAAACATAGTAATATAAATAAATGAGATTATAGATCTTAATAAATAAACTCAAAATCGTAATCAATAATTCAAATAAATTACATTACAAACATAAAAAATCGTAATTTTAATTTGAAAATCAATTACTTCTTGTGGTGGAACCTTTGTAACAAACAGCCTATGCTGGATTGAATACCATTTAAAGGCACAATATGCGCCAATGGAAATATCTTCTAATTGAAGCAAACTAAAATCGTAATATTAGTATTAGTATTAGTTAGTATTAGTAATTACTAATATATTCGTAAAAATACTAATAGAAAATTTTAATTCGGTCAATAAGATATAAATGAGACTAAAATTAAAAATCGTAATATTAGTTTTAGTATTAGTAATATATTCATAATTTAATTCGGTCAATAATAAATAAATCAGATTAAAATTAAAAAACGTAATATTAGTATTAGTATTAGTAATATATTCGTAAATTAATTCGGTCAATAATAAATAAATCAGATTAAAATTAAAAATCATAATATTAGTATTAGTAATAAACAAATTAGCTTAAAAATCGTAATATATAACACTAAATTCGGTCAATTATTATTAATGTCAGTAAAACTCATACTGAATAACATTAAAAAATGAATAAATTCTATTAATTGCAGGCAAGACCAATAATAATTCGTAATATTAGTTTTAGTATTAGTAGTATATTCGTAAATTAATTCGGTCAATAATAAATAAATGAGCTTAAAAATCGTAACATATAACACTAAATTTGGTCAATTATTATTAATGTCATTAAAACTCATAGTAAATAACATTAAAAAATAAAATAAATCCTATTAATTGCAGGCAAGACCAATAATAATTCATAAAGATGGTTTAAACATAATTTCGTAGTAATATTAATATAAATAAATGTGATTAAAAAATCGTAATAAATAACATTTCAATTCGATCAATTATTATTAATGTCAATTAGTATTAATGTAAATAAATAACAATAATTCAGATTCAAATTTTAGATTAAATGACATTAAATTCGGTCAATTATTATTAATGTAAATAAATAACAATAATTCAGAATTAATGATATTAAATTCGGTCTAATATTACAATAATATTAAACATAATTTCAAAAAACAGTAATATAAATAAATGTTTTTAACTGTAACGTTCCTGTTGTGTATGTTTTTAGACAACAGAAATTTGTTCATGGCCTTCAGCACATTCTGAATTGACACGTTAAAAAACAACATTAAAAAATAAAGAATCATTTTTGAAAATTAAATAGGCATATGTACATGAGAATAACAAATATACCAAAACTGTTGCCGAAGGGTCATGCAATACCTTGAAGAATTGAGAACCATTATGATAACACATAATAGCGTTTGTGTCTTCGGATCAAATCCTGTTTTTCAAATGTTAAAACATAGCATTACTAAATCCGATCGAATAGTAAATCCGATTCAATATATGTCTAAAAAAACCGTGATGACAATAATAAAATTAACATAAATCTGATTGAGCGCAATCCTTATTATCCCTTTATTACAAATCCAATTGAATATGTGTTTATCACAAATACGTTCATCACAAATCCATTTCATTAGAACATGTGATAAACACAAGAATGATTTCAATGGTAATTAGATTATGAAATATTAAAAAGAATAAAAAAAGTAACAATAGGAATCGATAGTATCTTTGTTATCCCTTTATCACAAATTCGATTGAATATTTTGTTTATCACAAATCCGTTTCATTAGAACATGTGATAAACACCAGACTGATTTCAAATGGTTATTAGATTAGGAAATCTTAAAAAGAATAAAAAAAAATAACAATAGGAATTGATAGTATCTTTGTTATCACTTTATAATAAATCTGATTGAATATGTGTTTATCACAAATCCGTTTCATCAGAACATGTGTTTAAGAAGAATGATTTCCACGTAAAAGAATAAGAAATTTCATTCGGTTTGATTTGTTCTTAATAATGTTAACAATAAAAAAAGTCAAAATAATAATAGGAATCAACATTAGAAGAGTAGTTTGGATGTTTACCTTTAATCAGTTGTGGATAATCAACAAATGATGCAAGGTGAAGAAGAAGGATTGAAAGATTTGTTAGGAATTAGAAAGAATATGAGAGTTTTGATATGGAGAATGAAAAAAAAAAGGTTTTTATAGTCATAATTTGGAGCTCCATATTAGTTGTTGGATACCTCAAACCCTCTCTAAGGTATTGATTCAACCCAAGTGACCTCAATTATTATATAGATAGATTACATTTTAATCAATTGGAGATTTTCATTTAAGAAACCGATTACATTATTACATCTTTAATCATTTTAGACTATGAATTTTACTGTTTGGTTTTTCTGGTTACTCGTTCGGACATTGAAACTGAATTGTGATATTGTAAGTGATTGATCTTGTTAAAATTTGGTTTTTCAGCTTAAAAGTGAAACCTAACCAAACTCAAAATTCTTGTCGGATCGATTTTGAATACCTTTACATGAAAATTGTTATATTTATCATAGAACAATTTAAATAAAAAATTATATATACATTTTTTTTAACAAAGATTCGAACAAACTAAAAGAAAGAATTGTTTGTGAATGGAGAGACGGGATTTTCCTCTTTTCACATCATTAATTCATTTCATGACAACTAAAATTTCAATTTCCTTATGAGGTCAATTATCAAAAGTACTTGTCAAATTTGATAGGTGCAAATTGCAAAACGATTATTAATGCCATTATGCACGGCCTATGATGAATGGAAAATCTAGGCCCACATGAGATATACGAAGCCCAAAATTTTGAGGTGTTTATTATGGCCACAAGTGTAAATATAACAAAAGGTAGGTGTATTCAATGGTTTCGGTCACATTGTGTCTATTTTATGTTAATCCTTGTAGTTGTCACCATCATCAAAGTAAATGATCCAAAAAACGACCCTAAACGGAGTAAACGGTCTTGTATCTTGACATGTGTTCAAATAGGGTTTCATCATTTGTAAAGGCTTGTCTTGTTTTGTCACATTAATTCTTTTTAAAGTGACTTTCATTCCAACACCCTACCGGTCCTCCAAAGCGGTGATCGAAGGCAAAAGAAAAACTTACAGCATATAAAGCGGGGAATCACACCAATCTTTTCAAACTAGGTTTTTAAATGTAGTCCTATTTTTTTAACCGAAGGCCGCAATGTCTTCCCCTTTAGCCCTTTTACCATTGAAAACTTTATCATTCCTAGCTAACAAAATGCACCAAGACGTCACCATAATCACCCCGTGAACTATCTTCTTCACCATACCCCCTCCCCCCCCCCCCCCCCCCCCCAACCAATCTATACAGCTTCAAAAAATCTCTAACATCGAACGCAAATATCCGCTCCAACCTACACCATCTCCCAATACTGTCCCACACCCCTCAAGCCAAACCGCAACGCGAAAAGAATTTTGTCACATTAATAGACATGGAAAATAGTGTTTATGACTTTATGCGTAACAAATAATAGAAAAAGATGTCTATTAAGTTACGTGTAACGAATGTTGATAATAAAAGTCGCCATATCTTGTGGAAGAAATAGAGAATATATGGTGTATAGAAACTGTGTTTTGATTTATATTAAATAATTTTTAATTAAATAATTAAAACCATAATAGCTTTGTTTTGTTGGCCATTTTGAATCCAATTCCAACCCCGTATGGCCGGCCGTATCCACAGGTTTTCAGAAAATCAAAGATACTAGGATTTTGAATAATATATATATTTAATTGATGTTCCATAAAAAAAAGTTTAAACCATGGTTCAATTTTATAGATATAAGACTCTCCGTTGTGGGCCGCGAACGAGCTTCGGGGTGAGCGAGGTTTCAGTCCAGTGATCACCTCCAGCTACAACAGCCCCGCCGCGAGCACACGCGAACAGCCCCGGCGCGAGCACGCACGGTGGTGCTCGCGTGCGTTAACGGGAGAAATTGACCTTTTGGTCGCGTTGCTCGCGGCCCACAACGACGGTCTATGGGGCGTTCGATTGTTAATGAATGGGAAATCTCAACGCCGTGTGTTAAATCTTTCAACATTAATCAGGTTTGGTGCTTTCAGAAAAAAATGGTTTTCAACGAATTATATATGTTGATATACGTATCATGTAACACTATTCTAACATATGTAACTTCAAACTAAATATGTGTGAATGCACTAAATATCTATTTCTGCCCTTTATCAGAAAATAAATGTTTTGATGGGAGTATGAAAAAGAAATTCTACCAATTTTTGAAAACGAATAAGAAAGAGAGCAAAGAAGTAACTGATGAACACCAACAATATTCAGAAATGATCAAATCAAGAAAAGAAATCAAGGAAAGTGTAGAAGCATATAATGGCACAATTTATGATTGATATTAACTTGACATGCATTTAAATATCCGTTGCGGCCCGCGAGCGCTTAGCCTCGAGCCACAAAACAATCCACCTGGCTAGTTGGATCCATAACATGGTTGAGTGAGAGCTGGCGCGAGCTACTGGCCGTTAGTGGGCTCGCGTGTGTTAGCGAGGTCAAACTAGCTGTTGGCAGTCAACTAGCCGTTGGCTAACGGCTAGTTGTCCTATTTAAATACAAAAAAATGTAATTTTAACTCACCAAAACAAATCAAATACAATATTCTATCAAGCTACACTTCAAAAATCAAGCAAACAAGAAAATGGGCTCACGATGGCAAAATTGCTACCAACCCACAATGGATTTTTTTGATGGACAAGAGTATGATGATCTTCCACCGCTTTCATTTTCACCGGAGTTAGTCCCGGATACACAACCACCAACAACTCAAAGGCGAGGTGGTAGAGGTGGTGGCCGAGGACGGAGGGCCGGCCGAAGTGTTGCAAGGGGTGGTGGTAGGGTCGGTGAATCGCCCGACCAAGATATTCGACCAAGGCGCCAAGTGACCCCTTGGACCAAAGACGAGAAAATAGCCCTTTGTCGGGCTTGGGATGAAGTATCGGAGGACCGAAAAGCGGGTATCTATTTTTTGTTAAATATATATTTTTTTAAATATAATATTTTATTTTTTAACATTAATTTATTTCCTTATGTAGCCGATTATCAAAAGGCTAAGATTTTTTGGCGACGAATCCGATACCTTTTTCATAAGCAAGTCGAGAGCACTATGCGTTCGGCCGATATGATTTCCGGCCGGTGGGCGGAGATTAGGAAATATGTGGGTTTGTTTACGAACCTTCATAATAGGAACGCCGCTCGAGTGCGAGCGAGCGGGTCAAGTAATCTTGACGTGTATCAATTTACTTGTAACGAATGGAAAGAGGAGGTCTTGCGCAAGTACAAGACCAACAAGACGTGGGATGAGGACTATTTGTGGTAAATCCTACGTAATTGCTCCAAATGGGTGGAGCTAATTTCTGTTGAAGACATGAGCGAAGGCGGCGGCGGCTCATCATCAAAGCGAGCCAAGACGTCTTCATCTGGTGGGTATATCTCCTCTACGAGCTCGGATGCTCACGTGGGGTTGACCTAAACAATGATTAGAGTCTTCCCCCGTCTCCCCTTGGTCGACCCGTTGGAAGGGACAGAACAAAGGCTAAACAACCCGTTGTTAACGAAGCCGATGTGGAGTTCTCGGGGGAAATAACCAAAATAAGGTCGACAATGAAGATGACGACCAAATCTAAAGTTCATAAAGTTCGAATGAGGGACATGGACTTTTTAGCGAGGGACTTTAGCATCATAACAATGTCTCGTCGAAAGATACTTGAACTAGAACAAGCGCGTCTCGTGAAGGAATACGAGATGGAACAAGAACACCACATCGACGAGAAAGAGTAGTTTACTTGTTTGAAGTAGTTTATTTTTATTTTTATTATTGTATGTGTTTTTAATTTTATTATTAATGAAAAATTTACGTTTATATTTAATTTGTGTTACAAATTTAATTATTATAATTTAAAATAACAAAGTTTAAAAAATAAATAAATAAATAAATAAAAACTGGATAAAGCTGCTGCTCACCTCTAGCCACAGCACCACCAGGCTAGCGAAATAGAGCTTTATCACACTGCTAACTGGGCGCTTACGTGGCTAAATATGAGAGGATAGAGTCATTGCTCACCTCTAGCCACAACGGATAATCTTACAATTATTATAAAAATAACTTTCATATTCTTTTATTTACTACGAGGTGTTTTATTCTTTCACAAACACACAACATAAATTTTGACGTATGTTAACGTCGATAAGAGATAGAATATTGGATTTTAATAATCTCAATTACCACCTATTGGTTATCATCAGTCCTAACTAACAAAATGTGTATCCGTGGTCTCACCTTTTTATATATTGTCCATCAACGGAACGTAACTAACAAAATACTAAAAGAGAATTTGACACACAATAGGAAATTTGGCACGCAAGCATGCTACATCAATTTGGGCCGGTGGCGGCCAGTAACTGACTTTTAAAAGGTAGACAATACGTTAGTCATGGTCTGTTGCTAGACAATGTGTTAAAAAGTAGGACCTCTAGCACATATTTCGTTAGTTAGGACCGATGACGACCAATTGCTAATAGTTAGTGATTATTTATATCAAATACTCAATATGTTACTCATAAGTGAACACTAAGAACGAAAACCATGATTTCTCATATTCATGGATCACTCGTGTAATAAACTTAATAAAATATTTATAAGATAAAACTCTCATATAACTAAGGGGTTGTTTGGTTGATTAAGTGCTGAATCATTAAGATGATCTGAATGGTTAAGACGCTCTGAATGGTTAAAAGCTTAATCATTCAGCATCCCTTATTAGCTTAATGGTTCAGCACTTAATCATTTCATTCAGATGTTGAAACAAACAGTCTGAATGCTGAATGATTCAGAGCTGAATGGTTAAGAGGCTACCAAACAGCCCCTAAATAGAAAAGATAATCATATCATCAAATAAGTCATCATATAGGATTATAAATGTCTAACTTCTAATTTATAAGCATATAATATATCAGATACTATTGATAAATTTATTTACAATAATAAGATTCAAGATGGTTTATTATCATGTATTACTTTAGCTTTTGTTGATGTACAAGGAAACAATAAACAAATTAAACATTTAAATATTTAATCTCAACTGCTTTTTTTCATGAAGGAATCGGTCCAAAAAAAATTTACACACTCAATCCTCCTAGAATCCTGGGTGGAGCAAAACCACTATTTTATATAAAACCCTCGCATCACACCCTTCATCGTGATAGCGACGTTCGTGACTCTGATAACGACGAGGACGACATCGACGCCGACGCGCTCCCAGAATCGAAAAACAGATCCGAAAGCGCGTTCCCCATGTCCTCGGGCGCGTACTTCACAACTCCTGCATACTTTCTGTTTTTTCCCATCTCAACTCTACGCGCATTGTAGAATTCCGTATACGCTGGCAACAACTTTCTAGCAACGGACACTTTAATCTCATCACGCAGCTTACTGTTCGGTATCGCGACTGCTAACTGTTTACGATGAGTCTCGTCAAATAACGTGTTTATTTTCTTAAAACTGTCTCTTGCTTCTTCAGCCGTCATCGCAGACACGTTTTTAGGAACAGCATCGATTACGTGTCCCCATGCGACCCGTTCGTAATTGTCTGCGAATTTTTTTACTTCGGATTTTCGCTTGTTGATCCAGTCGTCGCCTAGAAGGTACTTGAGATTCGATGATCTTACTTTCGAGATTATGTGTTGGAGATTGTTAGCGAGAAATAAGTACGCTTGAGAAACGTCTTTGTAATGCTTTGCTTTCCCGTCAAGTTTGCAAACAAGGACGAAAATGAGCCATGTTATCCATAACGATACTGCTGGTGATGGCGAATTTTCGGTAAATGATCTGTCGAAGAATGTGTCCGGCATCATAACCTTTTCTGGTGGCGGACTGTCCAGCAATATGTCTGCTAATACGCCGTAATCTCCTAGTAACGAGAGGTAGTTCATAGTCTCGATTGTGACTCTGTGAACTCCAGCTCTAGGCGCGGTGGTTTTTAATGACTCTTTGTTTAGTAACATTTCGTACTCGGTGAGATCAGCTCGCACTGACTCACCGAGTTTTACTAGTGAGTTTACTGCCTGATTGACGACCGAGGCCGTAGATTGGAAAGAGAAAATATTAACAATCTCTGGCCATCGGTCGGCAATTGCAGTATACATATCTAGTGTTCGAAAGATTCTTTCCGGCGATTTCTTGCTGTTTTTGGCTACGTTTTCCGGAAATCCAAACAAAATTAAAGCCGCTTCTTTGGTAATTTCGGTATAACATGCTTCACGAATCGAATCAGACGATGCGAAAACCTGATCACATAGAACTCTCTCGCCATAAAACAACGTTTTCACAGCTATTTTGACCGCATCCAACCACTCTTGGATTTTGTGATCCAAAACTTCATAACCCATTTTATGAACATGAGTAGGTTTCAGCTTCTGAACACCAAGCTTGTATATACCTTCATCAACAATAGATTTACGTATAACTTTGTAAATATTGACACATTCTTTACCATAACCAGATGAAATCATACAATCAGCAATCACTTTCAGGTCCTTCATAACTCCTTCAGCAGAATCTTCTACTTCAGCAATCAACTCTCCAGCAACTCGTACCTCATCCTCAGACTCATCAAACAACTCGGATAAACTCGACCTAGCCGAAGTCCTAGACGAACGAGTTGAAACGGATTCGGGGTCCAATTGCGCTCGGTTTAACGACAAAATTTGATAAAACTCTTTTTCCAACCGTTTCATGGCGATTTGCATGAGATGTTGAGCTCTTATTAACAGCTCAGAGTTGGAATTCTCAGCAGCTAATGTATGCATGGCTTTATGAAGCTTGTTTACAAGCTTAATAAACTCTAAAGCCTCCATTCGGTTCTCGTAAAACAGTGAAGTGACTTTGGCGTACGATGATGATTCTGGATCCCATTTGACGATGACGGGCTCAGCGACCCCTAGCGTCTGGACCATAACCGAGTCTGATAAACTTCTAGTGGGCGCGGGTAAGGCGAAACGTGAAGGAGAGGGGTAATGAGCGATGAAAGACGATGAAGATCGCTTGGGAGAAAAGCCAAATTTCTTCATATTAATTTGGATATCGAAATTACAATAATAAATTCTATGGGATTGAATGATATGAATGTTGTGGGATTGAAGAATTGGATGGTGGTGGTACTGTTTAAGATGAGAATATTATTGTTTTGGGAGAATTATGTAATGAATAATATTGTAGGGTGAGTTGAGGGGTATATATAGACGACAGAAAGAGACAGTGCGTGAATAGAACAAAATTTACGTTACTGGTAGTGGTTTTTGACTTTTATCCTTTTAAGTGGGAACCTGAAATGTTCCAGACCACCAAAGGCAGACATATTTTCTTCATAAACGAGTTCGATTAGTAAAAGTCATAGAAGTTTATTTATTTTTACTTTTTTTTATGATTAAACACGTTTATATTGCTCTTTATGATGGCAAACTTGTAAAGAAAACTCATAGAAGTTTATTTATTTTTACTTTTTTTATGAGATGTTACAATACAGAAAATATAAAATAGTAAATAAGTTTTTCTAATACGTAACATCACTTTTATCTTTTTTACAACTTTAAAACTACTTGAGCTTTAATGTTGTTCACTTTTTAAAAAAAAAAGTTGTTATGAAATATTTATAACTAGTGTTAATCCCCCGCGTTGCGGGGCGGTGAGCGTAAAACGGTGTTATCAGTGTTGTATGATGGGGGCGTAAAACCGAGCTAGGTAGGAACGAAATTAAACAACGCAAAAAATAGAAAAATCGTAAAGCAAAAACACAAATTATTAATACCTAGTGACTCACATAACGTCAAAACGTAGTGGGCAAATAAGTCGTAAAACCGTGTTAACTACTAAGCAAACAAAGACCAAACTTGTGTAAAATTACAAAACAAACCGAGTTAAATGAAAAAACACAAAATGACAATTGATGTAAACAGAAAAGAAAAAAAAATAAAAAAACAAATCACAAAAAAATAACAACAAAACAAAGGAAAAAAGCCCACAAAAAAACAAAGTACACAAAAGACAAAAAAGGCACTATTGCCTAACTTGTTTCAAATTAGTATATGTAGTAATTGTTTGAAACTATTTTTCAAAAGGGAATAGCGACGCAGCTTGTTGCCCACTTACCCACCATCTAAATGTAACTTGTTTCTATTGTCAATCATTGAATTCAATTCGTGTTGTTTAGACCATGTGTAATGGTGGGTTAAATTTGGTGGGTGAAATGGGCGTTTTTCGACACGTGGCAATGTGGGGACACCTTGTGGGTGAAAGGGGCTTGAAATGGGTAAGGGGTGTAATGGTGGGTTAATGGTGGGTGAAATTTGGTGGATGAAAGGGGTATTTTTCTGATTGGCTATTTAAGAAAAAAAAAATAGATTCATACACATGGCAGCTCCTGATTGGCCAAATCAATATTTCACGTACGCTAAATATTTAGCGGTTGCCCATTTAAGGCCCCTTTAACTTGGAGGGGGGCGGTGTTGGTGGGTTAAAGGGGCGCCAAATGCCCCATTTAACGCCCATTTAACACATGACTACGGGTGGTCTTAGATATAAAAACAAATATTTTTCAGAGTGTCGTATAGTAGCGAGTAAAATATGATATCTGCCATTTAACTTGTCATATATGACATGTCATCGCTGACGCAGCCAACATATCCTTCCTTTTCCAGGAAGATGTGGCAAATGACCTGGAAATTTCGTCGTCCCTTCCACTATATTCCTTCATGATTACAGCTTTTCTCTTATATGAATTCTCAGCTAATAGTTGAATATATTTCATTACTATATATATATTAATTAGTCCAGAAATTTGTGAGCTATTTGAAATCGTGTTGTTCAAAAATCAAACTAAGTTTAGCTTAAACGAGTTTGAGTTTAAACAGAAACTCGTTTTACTAACCGAAACCGAATTTCATATACCGAGTCTGGCATATTATTTATACAATATATAATCCTCTGTTCAGATGTGCGCATAGGCCCACTTTTCAGGCTTATCGCAGTCTTCTCGCTTTGCTTTAAAAGCCTCACTGTCAGGCCCTCAGACGCATTTTCCAGGCTGAGTTCCGACAGAATTTCATCCAACAATTGTCTGAATATGTATGTGACAATTATACCAGCCTTAAATAAGTCTATAAACATCCTAAAACAACCTAAACAAACCTTAGAGAATCCTAAAACTTGTTTAAAACTACTAAAAATGTATTATTTATACTACTTGCCTCGCTTAAAAAAACGCTTGAATATTTAAAAGTTTAAAAAGTAAATATCCACTAAAACTTTTAGTATCATTTATTCATTTATAAGTTTAAGTTGAATAAATACTGTGAAAAAAAAAAAGTAGATTAGCTTAATTTAGCGATTAGAAAAGAGATAGTGACAGTGATCAATCATAATATTCTTTTCATTCTACAACAAAAACCAAGTTACATCTGGATAATGAGTAAGCGAGCAACAAGCTACGCCACTATCCCCTTTTTTTAATCGCAAAGCCTATTCTACTAAATACAAAACCTTGGTTCCTTGGGCTCTGCGAGTCACTGTGGACCACCTTCTACACTCGCTTTAAAAAGCGAACCGTCTCAGGGGCTGGGGATCCAAATGTGTCGAAGACAAACGGAATGAACACGTGTTGATTCTCTAAACATGCTGCCTCGTGCTTAGCAACATTCCTAGCTTCCGCCTTCAAACCGCATGTTCCGGAATGAAACCACTGTCTCTCAGCCCCACCAATGGGGACACCCCAGTGAGGTCGACACACGCATGCTTACCCCCTGCCCAACCAAACACAAGGACGTCCGCAGGACGCAGGGTAGATCTTCCCTCTCGCGAATCAGTCAGAAAGTTAACAGAGACTTCTTTTCTGGATGAGATTCAGGCAATTAGTTTATAAAGATATATAGTTAATAATATCTTTATATGCATCCGTGTGTTCTTGTTTGGCTTTTTCTGGATTTTCTTAATCAATTAGTTTAATCGTCCAGTTGTCCACTTTTTCCGGTCAATATTCAATCTATAGCTTCAATTGTTTATCCAGGTATACTTTGGCGTCTACATTCTATACCTTCCACAATTATTAATTACATCTGTAATTTTGATGGTTCAATATTCAATCTAGATTAAGTTGTGGTTTTTTCAAAATAACTCGAACTGAAGCTCAAATTCACGAGTTTTGGTATATAACCGAGTTAAGAACTGTTTTCGGTCTAACTCTCAAACTCTTTTTGTTAAACGAGTCAAACTGGGTCAAACTATGAGGTTTATGAATTGACCCATTCAACTTGACCCGTTGGGTCTTTTTACCCTCAATTTTTGAAGTTAGAAGAGAACGACTAATAAAATTTTATAACTATAATGTATTACTTTCTCTAAAAAGTTATATATCATTTGTAATGTTACAAGTTCAAAGTCCTAATACGTTAGAATAATAACAAAAACGAGTATATGTGAACATCATTTTAGTTCATAGGGATTTTGCAACATGAAATACAAAGTTGTACGTTCCACCTTAAACGACTACAATTTATATACAGTTGTGGTGGTCAGAGTTTATGAGCGAGAGAGTTGAGCGTTGTAAGACAAACGAGAGAATCTATTTTTGTATTTATTGTATCCTTTCTGTAAGAACAATAACAAAAATATAGTTTCATGTCAACATTAATATTTAAAAGAAGTGCCTAATATGTCCAAAATAACTATGTCAACGTTTCATTGAATGTCGGCTAAGTATCATCACCTGTGTCGCCTACACCAAAACTAGCCACACAAACCAAACCCACAACACTAAAATTAGTCCCTTCAACCGCCCCAAACCCAAAACTAGCACTAAAACAACACATGTACCTGTACCAAAAACCACACCATCATTGGTTCCGAACCTGTTGAAGCAAATGGCGAAACCAGCGTCCGCAAAATAAGATATGACACAGATAGATCATGCAACTAAAAGTAGCGTATGGCGCCCACTGTGGCATACCGTTGACACGGGCCCGAATGCCATGAGACGAACAAAATGACATCCACCATGGAAGGGGTCGAACCACATAGTCCATGGATGCTGCAAACTGTTTCTTATGTTACTAATTTTATAATACTCTTCTCTACTAAGGTTTTTTATTCTTTAGAACTTGGAATATAAGTTCATCTGTTTGTGATACATGGTCATCTGGAATAGTGATGAATCTCTATTACGGTTTTTGATTTTATCCGTCGGGGTTTCTTATGTTTTTAATTTTTTTAAATTTAGGGTTTTGTTTCTTATCATTTTTTTATAAGAAAATACCAAAACATTGATCTATATAAATCTCATAGAAAACAATAAGGAACGCATTATTAATAAAATGAATTTAAATGGTACCAAGGTAACCGAATAGATACCGATCAGAAGCCTGTCTCATAGTGAGGGAATCCCATTTGTTCCTTTATATTGTTTTCGATTGATGTAAAACACATATGATCATCCTTTTGAACATATTACACCTTTATATTTTGGATTTATCTTTCTTTTCTATACCGTTTGTGGTATCGTATCCGTGCCGCAATAAACTGAAAATGATATTGACTAAATTCCCGCTCAACTCACGATGAATTTTACCAGTATATATACACATATGTATATAAAATGAGAGTGACATATTGATTTTATAACTTTCAACTCTAGACAAAGTAGTATATATTTGTAGTACGTTTTATTTTTCAAAAAGTTAGAAAATGGAAGAAATCGATGTTAACTTTATTTTGTCAATATGCATGTCCCTACTTTTTACAAATTATTGTTTATATTATTCTCTAAAGTCTAATCTAATAAAGCTATATGTTTATATTTATTCAAGTTTAACTAAAAAACATCACACTTGTCCAGTGTGTAAAAGTTTATAAAACTATGTAATATCTTATAAACTCCATTTAATTACATACGTTAGAGCTCTTTGTATTTCAAAGATTTTGAAAAAGGTTATCAACTCTTTAAAAAAACCATATAAAAATGAATCAAATTTCAACGAAGTTGAAGAAACGATAATGACAAAAGATATAGTCCATGATTAATTAATTGCAAGTAATTAAAAAAGGTCCAATACCGTACGTAGTCGTACTTAAAATTGACAATTGAGCTTTGATTAAACTATTATGGAGTTGATATTAATGGGAGAAACTTGACAATCACTCATTTTTCTTGTCCCTTGGGCTTGCGTGGTATTGAAATCATTCACAATCAAGGTCTCAAAGAGACGTTATCAACACCCCCACGATGGATTGAAGGTTTGATCCACAATCTATTCTTCACGTACAATTGATTTGTGCAAATTAAAATCGAGATTCACTAAAGTTATTAAAGATGAGGTTGTAAGGTTGGATTTGAAAGGTGACACGACACGCAAAAAACACAAAATAAATACGAATAAATTTTGAATTTGACATATCATTAATGAAATTAAATACCTAAAAACGCGTTAATTTAAAAACTCATAAGTCAAATTATTAGAGAAAGTTGTGAATTCGAAATTAGAGTCTTCAATGAAAAAACTAGAACCGAGTGAGCAAAGCTATCTATAACGTTTATCAAAACGTCTAACTGCTAAAAAAAGTTTTTGTCTGTTATTTATGAACCTAAGTCACCTTATGTGCTCTATCAATTAATTTAACAAGACTAGAACCCTGATTAAGTGTAATGCATGCTCTCACTATTATTCATTTCTCTGCTCCTGATTTTATATTCATCATTTTCTAAGATCAAAATTAAAACATAAAAATCACCCTTCTATAGTTCATTTCATAAATTGTTATCGTTTGAATGAATTAAAACGTGAGAACCAATAAAAATTATAATTAAAATTCTGATGTGACATAAACAAGGCTATATGTTCACAATGTTACTTTTCAATTTGCGTACTCGTATCATAATTCATAACACCGTGTTCATAAATCATAAGCAATCTTTGAACATAAACAATGTGACGGATATGTACGACCAAATTGGAAAGCGACCTCTTTTGACTTTCATCTATATACATTATAAGTTATTTGAAATTTCAATTTTTTTTCCCATAAAGTTAGATAAATAAAAGACTTTTTTGCTTTATCAATACGCATGTCCCTACTTTAGTTTTTAGACATCATCTTTTTTATATTAAATCATCATCAATTACTCCATAAAATTATTCTTATACTTAACTCGAATAACTTGATAAAAACTAGAGTCGCTTAGTCGCTTTGGTTGAACTAAGGTTGTACTCATAATTAAATAAACATTAAAACGATAACTGTATATAATCCATGACCAACTTCTAGTTTCGTGTACAAAGATCAAGTTCTTGATAGTTTTTTTTTTTAAGTTCTAAATGCCTTTCATTAAAACAAAACACGAAAGTTACATCATAATAGATGAGGATGAACAATTTTAACAGTTAAAAGAATAGTTAGATCAGTATAACCAATTGTGGCAATTTAACATATACTTTTCGTTAGATTAAAAATTAAAACCATAGGCCTATTAAGGTTCATAGCCTCCAAGTGAAATGAGATCATTATCGCATCATATGACAAAAATTATAATCAAATATATGAACGATTGAATAAGCAATTGTAAAAGAAACGAAGAACAAGAGAGACTGCTTAAAATTAAGCAGTGAAGAACTTCACTTCTTGAATATAAGATAAAATTTGCATAAAACCATACAAAGAGTTTCATACTTTCATTAACTATTTATGAACGCCTTAAAAAAGAAAAGAAGTTTAAAACATGTATTAGTTTTCCTAAAGCTTGTTTTGAAAAGGGAATAGGTTTGTTACGGTATGCCCACGGCCCATTGATAATTGAGTGATTGACCATGGTAATTTTATAGGTATTTTTATTTGTATAACATTTTGTCACATTGCATCCTTTTCTGAAAAAAAAAAGTTCTTGGAAGCATGACAACTTGTATAGAATCAAAACAAATATATGCAGTTAATTTGCATAGCATGGCGCATAATAAAATAGACAAAATATAACCTACAAGCACTTATGGACCAGTTATGAGTCTCACTCGTGGGCCGTGGCCCAGTTGATAAGCCTAGTTTTTTTTGTTAGATTTCTAAAGTAAGCCCAATTTCAATAGTATAGGATCAAGAATTTTAAAAGATCACAATTTGCATCTATATGACAATAATCATGTTGGACTGTTGGTGTTGTATTTTTATTTTTTTCATTTTAAATAAAAGGATAATCTTTTTCGACATGTTTTAGTTTTATTGATTTTTACTAATGCTAGCATGAGATGTTGCAAAAGGATTTAAGGAGTACATTTGTCTTGCTCAATATCCGGGTAACATAATCAATACCCTTGTAGCAAAAAATGAACGAAGAAAGAAAGTTGCAAGTTATATAGCATAAGTTTATCGACAGCAGGAAGCTTCAAAAACATCTTGAGTCGCCCCTTATTATGTATATATTGTGAGCATGAGTATAGTTTGTTAGTGGTAGTTAGAGGAGTTTGATGTTATTAGTTAGTCACTATATTCTAGATTCATCTTCTACTCTATATATAGAGGCCGCATTGTATTGGTTTGTCATGACGTGATATGAGATGATACTATGCGTTTATGGTATTAGAGCTTCTTGCTCTAACGAGTTTGTTACCTTTCCCGCAAAAAAAATTGTATCTCCGATCAAGTTCGAGTAAACATGTTGTCAATAGATTTGTGTTTGAAAAAATGACACAGTAAGTTATCGTGTCGTGTTTACCTATTTCATGTCTGTGTCTTATCGTGTTTGTGTCTTACCGGGTCGTGTGTGACACGAATCTAATTTGCTTAATAATGTAATAAATTATAGAGTTAGTTGCAGTTTTCGTCCTTGTGGTTTGCACCAACGAATAGGTTCAGCACGACTATAACACCATGTGTCTCTGACTTTTGTCGGGTTAACACTTTACATCCCTCATTCTAACGCCCGTTAGTTTGTGGGTGAAATGACTATTATACCCCTCCATTTTCTTCTCCAACCAACCCACTCACCACCACCACCTGCAACACCACCATCTCCATCTCCATCGCCACCCTCCCTCTCCTCACCATCTCCTCTTCCACCACCACCACGATCACAACAACAGCAGCAGCAACAACAACAACAACAACAATATTAACACACACATACCCTTTACTAAAAATGTATAGAGTTGAGAGAGTTAGATGGAAGAAGCTGTAAAGTGAGAAACGGAAGAGATGAACCACCGGCCATGGCCTCCGGCCGGCCCTCTTCCCCATTCCGATGATGAAGACGATGGAAGATGACGGTGATGATGGGTTCACTGCAGATCCATGGAGACTAAGGTAAACCCGACAACCACTATTCCTTGGTATTAATATGTTGACGGTGGTGATAGGCCTTAGGTGCAGGGTGAATGTGGTTGGAGGAGTTCGACGGTGGTGATCGATGGGTTTCTCACGGGTTTAACAATGGCCTCAGGCGATCTAGGTAAAACCGACACCCTTTGTTTCGGTTGATATTGGCAAGTAGATGGTAGATGTAGTCGATAATTGTAGAGGATTGTCGTCGTTGTAGGTGTTGGTTGTGGTAAGTGATAGTGGTGGTTGCGAGTGGTGGAGCCAGCCTTTGGTCACTGGTTAGGTGTCAGCGGTGGAGATGGTGTTGATGGGTGAGTGGGTTGGCAGAAGAAGAAGATGGAGGGGTATAATAGTAATTTCATCCACAAACTAACAAAAAAACTAACCGACATTAAAATGAGAGATGTAAAGTGTTAGTCCGACAAAAATCAGAACTTCAGAGTGTTATAATCGTTCTAAACCTGTTAGTTAGTGCAACCACGTGACGAAAACTGCAATTAACTCTTTTATTTATTGGGGGAGCCGGGTTTGATTTCCACGGGAGGCATGTGATGGATACCCCCACCCTTGTGGTGGGGTAGGTGGTTGGGAAGTGATGGAGAGACCCTTGACCCTTGCGGTCATGGGTTCGACTCCTGATCCCTCCAGGTTTTACCGGTTCACTACCGTCGTGCCTTCGGGCGGGTTTGTGGGCCGGGTTTATTATTATATTTTTTTCAATATAGCGACCATGACCTTCCATAGTTCCATGTCTTCAAACACCATCACCAAACCTTCCTTCTTCATCACTAGACAGATCCTCAAAACATCACAAATCTCCATCTTCATCTCCATCACCATCTCATGATCTTCACTTACTAACCTCATCACCACCATAACACCATAACACCCATCATCAACCATGAACAACATGAAACAATTACACCAACGTAGAGACGAAGAAACACCCACCACCACCGAAACCCCACCATACTCCCCCAAATCCCTCAAACACACCTCATCCCATCGCTACCTTCCTCGATCCATCACTTACCTCCTCAAAGAACAACGCCTCTTATTCATCTTAATCGGCATCTTCATCGGTTCCACCTTCGTCCTCTTCAAACCCACTATCACACCCATCTCCCAACCCAACCCCCTTAAACCCATTTCCCTCTCCGGTCGAGATTCACTCTCCCGGTTCAATTTCAACCGGCCGGTCGGTCAAACTGTCGGCCGGGTTCCTGTCAGTATTGGAAGAAAAAGGAGGCGGGTTGTGGTGACAGGTGGATCTGGGTTTGTGGGTAGTCATTTGGTTGATAAGTTGATTGCTAGAGGAGATGATGTCATTGTTATCGATAATTTCTTTACTGGAAGGAAAGAGAATGTTATGCATCATTTTAATAACCCTAGATTTGAGCTTATTAGGCATGATGTTGTTGAGCCTATTTTGTTGGAGGTTGATCAGATCTATCATTTGGCTTGTCCTGCTTCCCCTGTTCATTATAAGTACAATCCTGTCAAGACTATCATATCCTTTTTTTTAGATCTTACTTGATTTTTTACTCTTTTTGTTATTGGGTAATGGGTATCATTTAGTTTATTATGTGTATTTGTGTGTTTTAATTTTGGATTGGTTAGGAAATTATTTCTTTTCAAATACTTATTAAATCGCACTGATAGCAAAGCTAAGGTAGAGTCTGAGGAGGGTTAGACGTAGACAGTCTTATAGCAAAATTGTTTCTTTTAGAATACTCATTAAATCCCGCTGATAGCAAAGCTAAGGCAGGGTCTGAGCAAGGTTAGATGTAGACAGTCTTACCTCTAGCTCATAGAAATAGAGAGCTTGCTTCCGGTATTTATTTTAGAATACTAAGCTTGTTAAATGCTAGAATTCATGATCACTTTCATATGCAAGGCAGTAGGATTTTTCACCATAACGTTACGCATATATTTGTGGCATTGTGCTAAAAGAGTTAAATTTACTGTTTTGTTGTTCTCTTGATGGTAGTGATTATAGTTAATGGTTATTGCTATAAATTGTTGATTTTGGTCTTTTGGATATGGTTATCTTTGTATTAACATGTTTTTTATTCTCTGTATGATAGCATTAGATTGCATGTTGTGAAAATTTAAGATTTCGTATGAAAACCAAATTTGAACGATTTATTCGCTTGTAACGACACTTTGAGGTGTAGAGTTAAGTAAAAGGTCACATTTTTATGTGTTTTTAAGTTGCTTTACATAGGTGTATTGTTAGTTTGTGGTTGTGACCGTATGGCATATCTTGGTTTGACATTGTTTTTGTTCAATGTTCGGGTATGGTTTTAGAATTGTTATGTGAATTTGAAGTAATATGGATTTAAGGTTCCTTAACTAATGTGATTACAAGACCAATGTGATGGGGACTTTAAATATGTTGGGACTTGCCAAGAGAATTGGGGCAAGATTTTTGCTTACAAGCACCAGCGAGGTCTATGGAGACCCGCTTGAGCATCCTCAAAAGGAAACTTACTGGGGGCATGTGAATCCAATAGGTGAACCATTATTTGAAATTTATCTGATTTTACTTTGTTTTGTACATTTTTGTTTTTGTGTTTTTGTGATACTTGTAATCATATAGTTAATGATATTACATAGGTGTTAGAAGCTGCTATGATGAAGGGAAAAGGACGGCTGAAACCTTGACAATGGATTATCATCGAGGTGATGGTGTTGAGGTGATTAATAAGTCCTTACATTCCATCATTATGATTTAAATTTTGTCAATTTAGTATTATATATAGTATAAATATAAAGAAGGTTCAATATTATATTATGCTTTTCTTTAAAGAGGATACTAAATCTTGGCAATAAAAGAAGCATGTTACATATGGCTATTTTAGGTGTCTTTATAGTTAATATGATAGATACCGGAAATTGGAAGTTGTAAATTGTAGGGATTGATAATTAAGTCGGCCCGATTCAAGAAGGGCAATTCTCCGATTACAAGATAAATTCAGATACACAATAAACTAGACAACAATGAAAATGCAGGAAACCTATTATTTTAGGTGGGAACGGTTATGATCTTTTCCTGATTTCTTGGAATGGGTGAAACTGTTCCTGCTTTCTGCATTAGGTTCTTATCATAATAACATAGTTGTTAAAAGTCATTGCCTCTTGCACCTAGGCCTATTTTCATGCGAGGCGAGGCAATTGTGCTTAAAGTCGAGGAAGTTGCGCTTTAATTCTCCAGGTGATGATGTAGGCGCAGATTCCGGCGAGTTTCTAGCCAAGTTCTCTAAATTATGGCTAGATTCCAACCATTTTATCTAATGAAACTACTTCTTTACACTAATATTTTAAAACTTTTGATACTAATTAGATATTTAGATGATATTAAATAATACATAATATATTTTTATTTTCTCCGCTTATTTTAATCTCAGCCCCCCCCCCCCCCCCCCCCCCCCCCCCCCCTTCTTTTGCAGGCCTAGGTGCCTAGCTCTTTTAACCAATATGCATATAGGATTGTCATGCAGCATGTTTTGCTACAATCACCAAACAAGTAACAGTTACACTTAATTAATGAAATATAGAGTTAAGAGTAGGAATGATATTATTATACTAAGTTATTGTAAATAAAGTTCTGCTGTGCTCAAAACTCAAAATTATGTTTGTTAGTGTGGGAACATATACCTCACATTAGATGCAAGAAAAATGAACTAATAAGGATAGGCGAAGTAGATAAGGATAAACATCATGAAGAAATAACTTTTTTTTCTGTGTTATTTTTCTTTGACATGGTTAACAAATTGATACATTGATGTCTTTAAAGAGACTCGGAACTCACAACCTGCGGCTTATAAAGATCTAATGTCACTTACTGTTTATATCATCCTCTATGATAGCAAACAACTTAATGCACCATTGTGGCGGCATGAAATGTGACAACTATGGATTTTACTGCAGGTTCGGATTGCACGTATTTTTAACACATATGGTCCTAGGATGTGTTTGGATGATGGGCGTGTTGTGAGCAACTTTGTTTCACAGGTAAAACTAACTGAAGGCTTTTTTATATATTCTTTAATTAGTTGATAATGATATAGGATAACACTCACTGGTTATTACAGTTCTTTTTTAGTTGAATTCCTTAGTGAGATAGCTTCGTTTTGCATTTTGCAGGCCATTCGCAAACAACCAATGACTGTTTATGGTGATGGAAAACAAACACGTAGTTTTCAATATGTCTCTGACTTGGTATGCTATTCCATAATTTGTAATCCTTTTTTTTTTCTAGTGTAAATTGTAAGTTTGCCATAGATTTAATTTCAAATTTGAATGTGATAGTTATTCAAAAGGCAAAGTGCAAAGTGCAAAAAATAGAAACAAGCTTTACACTTTTTTCCTGATTTTAGGTGTCAGCTATAAATAGGCAGAAAACAGAAACCAACTTACAACTTATTTTACTTGTACATTGCTGATGTGGTGCTGATTGATGTCATGCTAGCTACCACATTGCATGTCAAATATGCAAAATATATATGTAGTTTTAGAATATTAGAATTTGAAAGTAAATCAATTTACAA
Source organism: Ambrosia artemisiifolia (assembly GCA_032199755.1). Taxonomy (NCBI): domain Eukaryota; kingdom Viridiplantae; phylum Streptophyta; class Magnoliopsida; order Asterales; family Asteraceae; genus Ambrosia; species Ambrosia artemisiifolia. Next base: position 7,417,450 of record CM063517.1, read on the forward strand.
GTTTGAAAAATGATTTGTTAAAGTTTTTATTTAAAATAATAATTGAAGGTCACATCCGATGCTTCATGACATATACATATACACTAAGATGACAAATTTATATCAACAGTTGCAAAAAAGAAAAAAGTTCGGTATAATTTGCTAGCTAAGAGATTTAACTAGAAAATAACTGGTAAGAAGTGTAATTTAGTTGCCAAAATCGGTAATAAAGTGGAAGTTGGCTTTTATATAGGTCCGATTGGCCGAATATAAAGTTGGTTTTCCTAAAATCAGGGAAAAAGCGCAAAGTTCATTTCTTTGGTTTAGATATCAAATTTTGAAGTTAAAGTTCATCCATTTGACCCCACTCGTATTAATTAAACTTCACCTTTGGTAGTTCCATTTGAGGGCCTTTAGATCAGATTAACAATAAATAATCTATCTTTTTCGTGAACCAAGGCCAAATAATTTGACTTGCACTTCTTGAATTCAGGTTGATGGACTCATGGCACTAATGGAAGGTGAGCATATTGGACCTTTCAATTTGGGCAATCCAGGAGAGTTCACCATGTTAGAACTTGCTCAGGTTTGTCTGCTCCTGACTCACTCATCGTGGCATGTCTAGTTTTCAAGCTAATCGTATAATCTTTGGTATTAGGTGGTGAAAGAAACTATTGATCCGAGTGCGACAATAGAGTTCAGAGAGAACACTGCTGATGATCCTCAAAAGAGAAAACCAGATATCAGCAAGGCAAAGAATTTGCTGAATTGGGAGCCTAAAATAACACTTCGTGAGGGTCTGCCACTCATGGCGGCTGATTTTAGAAACCGAATCTTGAATGAAGATGAAGGCAAAGGTGAGAACTGAGAGATTATTGATTCAATACATGTATGTATAGATTCAGCAACCTATATCAATATGTTTGTTTATTTTTCAATAGATTTTTTGTTGACTCGAACCCTTAGAATGGATTGGTTTGTTTGTGTAATAGATTTTGATGTATCATCATCATAAAAGGATATCTTTCTTTTTCTTTTTTTGCTGATTTTGTATTAACAATATTTGAGATATGTACTTAAAGAATATCCTGTTCAACCAAGTGTTTAGCAATAAAACCAAGGGTACCAATGGGTCGGGTCGGGTTGGGTTGGGTTGTGAAGCTCTTAGATATTTGTGGGAATAAAGAAAAGGAATAAAACAACCTATGAGCCCTAAAAGATAGAAAAAAAAAAACATGTTGGATTTTGTTGATTGGTAGGCATCTGATTCAAAGATGATTGCAGCTTGTGGAAAGTGGCTTTGTGTGCCCTTGTTCTATGAATGTGTTTGTATTTGAGCATTTGTTCCTTTAGAATATAGGAATACAATTCTCCATAATCATTCCAATTCCTCTTTTTTGCCTTTATTCTTCTTTTCTAAATGTGCCCTATCTCTTTCATACTAATGTTCTTTTGACAAAAAGAGTAAGCCAAAATAAATGGATATTTCTTTGTTGCGGCACACCCCGATGTGAACCACTTAGGTGCTTGATCATAACCATTTTTACAAGCATCGTTAACCGAGGATGGTCTAAGAATCACAAATTTGGCCAACACTCTTAGGTAAGGTGCATTAACCGGACCATATTTGATATCGCCGCGATGAGGCATTATTGCCATGATTCACTATGTTCGGAGCGAGAACTTGTAACTAAAAACCATTTAAGACGGTTTACATTTTGTTTTTCTTTTGTTCTACATCACATGATTGGTAAAGCAATTGAATATACTTCAATGAGAAAACATAAGCTTTATGCTTTATAACTTGTGGTGGTAGTTATTGTTTCTTTGCATCTTATTTTAAGTAAAAATGTCCAAAGTAAATGATAAAAATAACCTTTAATGTCTTCCTTCAAACTTAAGATAGGTAATGGACAAGGGGACAATGTAGGGCACGCCAAAAATGACAGGGGTAAATGGTCACTTCTGCCACTACCCTCATGGTGGTAACTGCATCCAATCAAGGTACTTTCATGAGGTACAAGCATTGATGCACATCTTACAACTTTTACTGATATCACCATGTGATGATGCTACATGTTGAAGGATGTCCCATGTCCACATGAATCTTTGGTCATCCCAATAGATATACTTCACCTACCAATATGATAGGTCTCAATGAGTAACTAAAAATGAACCATAAGTACTTGGCAGTACAAATGTACACCTTTTATTGAATTGGATACAGATATATCACACACTATTGTTATTGTTATATTAATAACTCTTGTTTTGTTGTATATAATCAGGAGTGAATGACTGAATGTAACAATGGAATCAAAACAGAATTCACTCTTATCTACTTTTATGGTTGAGACATAATGGTGTCATTGGCGTGGTCCCGAACGATGATGCATTTTATCGATGCAATGGATTGCTTGTTAAGATGATGTTTGCTAATGACTTGTCCCTTGAATATGACAACTAGGTAAACAAGATATGGAAAATCATTTTTTAGCTCTCATATCAACTATTACATCCTCAAGTACCAACTAGGTAAATAAGATATGAATCTAGACATGGATTATGCTAGTCGTCTTATTCCTAGATACCTTAATCTGGTGGTGAAATCGGTACACTTTGAGGCTTGTGTTAATGATACCTTACATTTTTTTTCCAATCAACAATGAAATACCAAAGAACAAAGAATTCAATGACTTTTAATTCAACTATACAAATTATCATTCATTATAACAAGTCTAATCAAGTTCTGGTTGTGATCACAAGAAGTGTAGCCACACATGGTGTGTTGAATAGACGAAATTCATTATCATCATCATCATACTCAGTTAATCCCACCTATAGCAAAGCTAAGGTAGGGTCTGAGGAGGGTAAGATGTAGACAGCCTTACCTCTACCCCTAAGAATAGAGAGACTGTTTCCAGTGAGACCCCCGGCTCGATGTGGTTTGGTATCAAGCCTTGGACATAAGGCACAAAACACTTAGCAATCGGGACAAACCCGATCAGTGCATGTACCCCTTTGTCTTTTGGCTATCAACACCAACACCACCACATGATGCATGATTAACCGTCCGTCGTTTTTAACGTTATTTTCACGAAATTAGTAAAATAACGTTAAAACTAGTGCAACTTTACTTTTGCTCCCCGATGGCCACACATATATACATTATATGCGCACACCGTAAGTGGGACGTAATGACCCATATGGAATGAACAATCAAGCATAATGACGAGAACATCCTCAACTATCTGGAATGAACAATCAAGTACGAGAAGAGATGTATGCTTCAACGACCCATATGACTTGTTTCAAATGTTGCGGTCCATGTAGGTGTTTTTACGTTGTTACAAATGCCTTTAAGTGGATGAAAAATCATGCTTTAAGAGCATTACATATTATACAATGAAAACTTGCTAAATAAAAGATACAAACAAACAAAAATCATACGTTGGAAGCAACTAAAAAGTTAAAACAAGAGGATGGTAAAAGTTTCAATCACGTCGATCTAGATCTTATCTTATTTAATGTTATATTGTGCATTTACATATTTTTGCAATAGAAACAAAACTGGTTGGTCCCACATATTTATGAAATAAATAAACGAAGTTCGTATTTTATTTGACATACGAATTCAACCGTTACGTTTGTATACACTTTGAATGCTTGCCACCCCACCTCACGTACCACTGGCCTCTGACTCTGCTTCTGAAACCATGTCCCGTGGAGTGTTTTTATTAATTTAATCTCATTCATTAATTTTTATCCTAAATAACAAAATTTTCATTTAAACATGAAGTTAAAAAATAAATATATAGATCGATGTTGGGATACAGTTCAGAGGGACTCATTAAGTACCCACAGTTTAATTTATTAGGAATTATAGCTTAAAGCAAATTTGCACAACTCACACTCTCACTTAATTTTAAAAATTAATTTTTAAGCACTTGACATACCTTCAATCAAATTTGCACAATCCACATGAGGCTGCATTCAAGATTTTTGGCAGAAGGGAATCGGTTAGGAAGTCAATGCTATTTGAAACACTTGTCATTCTGTATCAAATAGTGAATTTTGTTCACATTTTGGATAATGTTGAATGTTTTGGTTTCTCTCTAATGATATAGCTTTTATTTAAAATTTAGTATGTTTAATAGCATAGCTCCTATTTGCAAGGCACGCATAGTGAAAAAAAAAACCTAATTTATCTTGAGTTACATAGTCACCAATTGTCACAAAACTTCGATCATGTACAGAACTCGGTGCCGAAAGCTTTATTCAATCACAAAGAGTTCAACAAGATTCAATACAATTACAACTCTAAGACAACTGATCTGATTAACAAAAAGATCACAAAAAAATAATAAAAAAAATAACATAAAAAACTCCCTATCACAACTCTACTGCATTACAGACTAGACCACACCAATCTATTATAAGATCTGAGATAGATCCAATAACAAGATCAAGATAACAATGATCGCCTATAACAGAAACCCTAGAATGTGAGAGAATATTTGAGAGTAATACTGAAACAATAGAGATGCAAAAGTGATAAAGGAACGAACACCGAAGCTATTTATAGCTGAGGTGTTGTGTTTCTTCAATAGATCCAACGGCCGCAATCTACCAGATCCAACGCTCCATATTAATTGTGCTTCTTAGCCTTGGATCGCCACGTCAGCAAGACACCCCAGTGGGCTACGAACTGAGCCAACAGAATGGGTCAAACTCTAGACTATATCAACTAAGCCTGCTCCTCCCTTCTAGGACCGCAACCAATTGTTCCAACCTGTAAAAAAAATACTTATGCAAGATATAAAAAAATGTATATAAAATGTAAAAAATATAAAAAGAATTTTATAAAAAACATATTCAAGTATCAAGTTGTAAATATAAATATTAATATTAACACCAATTCCTCTTTTATCACGCGATAAGAAAAGTAACTATTTTCTACACAATGGTACGGCTGACCGGTATGGGGTAGCGTCCCCTTCACCTCAACCACCTTTCAATCAATAGTGGCCCGTTTCCCCATTTTTTGAGCGCCATACAGAGGCTCTATAGATCCCACGCGAGCACAATAGCAAAGAGCAACATGATTTTGACCGTTTTACAACGGTTTGATTTAAAAAATAATAATTTTAATATATATATATATTAAAATTATTACACACACTCCATTTTTTAGCCCAACCCACTTACATTCTACTCTCAAAATTTTTCTATTTAATTTTCAAATGGCAACCGACGTTAGACCGTGGAAGGAGACATTGCTTTGGCCACGAGTTGGGTTATCTCTACACTTTTTTACTTTGAACTTTATCCCAAGTATCTTAAAACATACTAGTTTTACGTTTCAATCAAAATTTTGGAGTTGACATGCCGCAATGTGCGTATGTAGTTCAACGTTTTTACCTCTATTTTTCCTTTCGAACGGTGACACTATGTTTTTAGTTTCAGTCTAATTTTGCGCATTATCACATCGCAACGGGTATGCATGGTTCACCGTTTTTACAGCTATATTTCACTCGGTTTTACTTTGTTCGTTTTTAATTTATTTTTTAGTTTTTTCGGTTTTACTAGTCGCTGGCAATAGTGTGACATTGAAGCTACTTGGTACGGTTTGACGCTATTCGCAACAACGCAGGGTGCTTAATACTTAGTACTATAAAAATAAAACAAATGGGGATTTAGCAAAGAAAACGGTCATGGGAGCGTGATTTATTAAGCAGATTCTATAGGTAGCTCAAAAGCACCCTCTCCTTAGTTGTAAAAAAACCACACACCTCACCATCATCACCATCACCATGAAAACTATTGATATGTTTTGTGCTTCACAGGCTGCCATCACCACCATGGATCCCAACAATATTCACCACCAACCCTCTTCCTCTTCCTCCTCTTCCAAAGGCGGCCGAGCTATCGACCGTCACAACCCCATCATCCAACACCAAAAAAGACTCACCACCACCACCACAACCATTAATAATCCCACACCACCTCCTCTTCCTCCCAACAACAAAAACAAATCCAAAAACATTTGAAGAGGTATAAAACCTACCCTCCGAACCTCAACCACATTTAGGCGCAGCATCACATAAGGACGAAGTTCCCCATGACACGTGCTTGAGATAATACGACCGGAGGTCACTAGCTCCGAAGGTTAGTACACCTGACCGAAGGGAAGTACAACAAATCTGACTAGTATAAATACCCCTCAAAAAGTACAGGTGAGACATGTTCTGACAGACTCCGAATCTCTCTCTCTCTCTCTCTATTCTCTTTCCCTCACCAACAACTACTTATCCTCACGCCGGAGGGTGGTCACAGAGAGGCCCTCCAAGCCCCCCTTGTGACGAGCCTAACGGTTTGTTAAGTTTTGCAGGTTACTTCCTAAGAGATCCCGTTTAGCCAGTCGTCTTCAACCTCTCACAGGTGATTCGTCTGACTTTTGGATCTTCAATTGGCGCCATCCGATTGCAGATCTACTCTCTCCACTTAGATCTGGAATGGCTATGGAGAATTTGAGTGTCGTGGACATCACTAACAAAGAAGATGACGACATTACCGCTTCTGAGCAACACACAGCTGGCTATTCCAGAGTGTTGACAGATCCAGTAACGACGTCCACTCCAGACATGGCCACTGCATCCACTGGCATGCAAGCTATGTCAGCAGAATTTGATGAAACTTTTCTCCAACGAAACCGCGATTTTCTGTTGAAATTAAAAGAGCAACAAGATAAGGATGAAATGCTTCGCAGTATCCAGATAAATCTGTTTCCCTCCGGAGGAATGGCTTCCACCACGTTGTCCACTCCCACCAGCCTACCAACTTACTCCACTGTGGTCACATCTGTTCCATTACAAACACCTTACGGCTTCTTAATGCCTTTCGGATATACAGGGCCATTGCCAACTGGACTCACATCCACGGGACCAATGGTCACCATGCCTGTGATGCCAGCCAAGCAGCAATCCCATTCCAATCCCCTTGACGATGAACTTACAGCCCCATACAGACCAGCATACATGACTTCATATTCAAAGTTCACCCCAAGAGTAGCTAGTGCGCCACTTCCTGCGAAATTAAAGATGCCTGCCACCATAAAAAAATACGATGGTACATCAGATCCTGACGACCACGTGTTTGATTTTGGCGGGGCAGCAGAAATAGAACTATGGCCCATGCCAGCATGGTGCCATATGTTCGCCCAGACATTGACTGGAGCTGCAAGAGTCTGGTTTGATGGACTTCCGGCTGGGCAGATTGAAAATTGGAAAGAGCTGCGGCGGATTTTCTTACAGAATTTCTCCCAACAAAGGCGTTGCACGAAAGACATTACGGAAGTACATCACATCCGAAGAAAAGACGGGGAATCCTTAGAGAAATTCATCGACCGATTCAACAAGGAAAGCATGCAAATATCCGGAGCTGTAGATCAGCTGCGGATATCTGGTTTCTGCCACGGTGTTCGAAATAATCAGCTGGTTGAAAAGTTGCATGAAGACCTCCCCAAAACCATGGAAGCACTGATGGAAAGAGCACGTGCCTTTGCGAGAGGAAAAAGCGCTTGCGGGCAAACAGGTGAAAGTGACTACAGAGGTAATTCCCGAAGTGGTGCGTGGAAAAAGGGAGCTGCGGCTCCATCTGAACGAAACAACTCATGGTCAAAACACAGGGCACAACCCTATGGGAAAAATGATCGGAACGATAGATCTGGTTCCGGCCGATCTTCACGAAGCACCAGTTACTTAGATCTTAACAAAACTCCAAGCGAGATTCTAAGTACCGAACAAATACGTTTCCCAACCCCTCCGAAACAAAAACCCACCTCTGACAGGAACACTAAGAAATACTGTGAATACCATCAGGCAAAAGGCCACAACACCGATGATTGCTGGTCACTAAAACAAGAAATCGATAAAGCATGCAAAGCAGGGAAGTTATCCCATTTGATACGCGACTTGAAGGAAGGAAAGCCAGCTGCGTCTCAAATTCCCAATCCGAACAACCAAGCAGGAATTCACATGATCCGAACCACTCATGAACACGGAATCAAAAGGAGCCATGATCACACAGCGCCATGGATGGAAAAGCTACTATTCTTCCCACCCATTGATCCCAAGGAAGCAAAAGAAGCTCCGATCATCATTTCCGGGGTAGTGGCAGGACACAAGGTACGAAGAATCTACATAGACAATGGCAGTGCGTCCGAAATAATGTACTACCAGTGCTATCAGCAGCTAGCTCCGGCTACAAAAGATAAGCTATTCCCAGTCCAGATGCCCCTAATCAGTTTTTCTGGGGAAGTCATACACCCACTGGGCCAGTTAACCCTTCCGATCACCCTGGGAACAGAAGAGCACCAAAGAACAGTTGTCCTTACTTTCCTAGTGGTTGGAGCACCATCAGTTCACAACATTATATTAGGAAGGCCGGGAATGAAAGCCTTCAGCATGATCACTTCAACAATACATGGAGCCATAAAATTTCCAACCGAAACAGGTGTGGCAACAATGAACACCGAATCCGAAGTACACGTGGCCGAAGTACGACAAGCCTTAGGGCCGTCAGTTCCAGAAGGAGAAGATCCCAACGCAAAACTCGTCGAGGAATGGTCCATTAACCCCACCTTTCCGGAGCAAAAGGTTACCATCGGTAACCAACTTCCAGAAAACATCAAGAGGTCCTTGTGGAGACTATTATCCACGTCCTTAGACATGTTCGCGTGGCAACAATCAGATATGACCGGAGTACCCAGGGCTCTGGCCGAACATAAACTTAACATTCGGTCAGACAAAAAACCAATAGCCCAGAAGAAAAGAAGTATGGCTCCGGACAGAGTCAGGGCCATCGCAGGTGATGTAAAGATCCTACTGGACGCTGATATTATTAGAGAAGTTAAATATCACACGTGGGTCTCCAATCCAGTTATGGTCCGGAAGCATGATGGTTCCTGGAGGATGTGCATCGACTTCAAAGATCTAAATGATGCTTGTCCAAAAGATTGTTATCCTTTGCCAGAAATAGACTTGAAGGTCGATGCTGTGGCAAACTTCAAGCTAAAATGTTTCTTGGATGCTTATAAGGGCTATCATCAAATCAAAATGGCCGAAGATGATGAAGACAAAACAACCTTCGTCACCAGCCAAGGGTTGTATTGCTACAAAAAGATGCCGTTCGGATTAAAAAACGCTGGTGCCACATATCAGAGGTTAATGGACCGGGCCTTCAAGAGTCAAGTAGGACGAAACTTGGAAGTATACGTAGATGATTTGGTCATAAAAAGCTCCAATGAAGACCTATTATTGAAGGACATCAGTGAAACCTTCAATAAGCTCCGAGAAATAAACATGAAGCTCAATCCGAAAAAATGTTCCTTCGGTTTGGAAGAGGGAAAGTTCCTCGGATTCGTAATGTCCAAAGAAGGGATACGTCCAAACCCAGAAAAGGTCGAAGCTGTTCTCACCATGAAACCCCCATCCAACTTAAAGGACGTACAAACACTCAACGGGCGGCTGGTCGCTTTACATAGGTTCCTGTCCAAGGCCGCTGAACGCACGCTACCCTTCATGAAAGTTCTAAAAAAGTACTTAAGTACAAAAGAATTCCGATGGACAGCGGAGGCAGACGCAGCCTTCCATGATCTCAAAAAATGTTTGGCAGAGTTACCAACTTTAACCGCACCCGAAACAGGAGAAACTCTTACCGTCTACTTGTCGGCCTCGGAAGCATCCATCAGCTCGGTTCTAATGGTCACTAGAATGAAGGCACAGATCCCTATTTTCTACGTCAGCCGCGCCTTACGTGACTACGAGACGCGGTACCCTGCAATGGAAAAACTTGCCCTCTCCTTAGTACACGCGTCACGAAGGTTACGTCGCTATTTTCAAGCTTTCGAAATTGAAGTTCATACCGACCAACCCATATTAAGTGTACTGCGAAAGCCAGAGGTCTCCGGAAGACTCGCCAAGTGGGCGATCGAACTCGGGGCGTTCGACATAACCTATAAAAGAAGAGGTCCACTCAAGGGGCAGGTGGTAGCAGACTTCCTCACCGAATTAACTATCCACTCAGAAGAAGTTAGCTCCCCACCAGGGCAGCAAGAATGGAGTATTTACACTGATGGGGCGTCAAGCTCCGAAGGATCAGGGGCCGGAGTCGTCCTCAAGGATCCCAATGGGCAAGAACTCGTGTACTCTATACGTCTGAACTTCAAAAGTTCCAACAACGAAGCCGAGTACGAAGCTTTCTTGGCTGGACTCCGACTAGCAAAAAAGGTCGGAGCCCGAAAGGTATAAACCTTGACAAAACATACTCCTTTCGTGATACTCCGAAACTATAACAATCTAAAGCATAAAACACTATGTTTCCAAACAGGTAACGGCACACGTGGATTCTATGTTAGTGGCACGCCAAATCAGTGGGGAGTACGAAGCAAAAGAGGCTAACATGGTTCAGTACTTACAAAAGGTACGAACCCTACCTCTCCCCAACCCCTTCAATCCCTACAAAAAGGGCATAACTCCTAACTCTACATTTATTTGACAGGCAAAGAGCTTAATCACAGAATTCGAAAGCTGTGAGGTGAAGCATGTGCCAGGATCAAAGAACAAACAAGCCGACGCCCTAAGCAAGCTCGCGGCAAATACGCCGGACCACATGTCGCAAGAGGTGAAGCTCGAAATCTTGAACATCCCTTCCACTGATGAAGCAGAAGTAGGTGCGGTGCATGTACACTCGGAGTCATGGATGTCTCCGATCTTGAATTATATTATGAATGACACGTTGCCAGCAGACAAAGCACAAGCCCGCAAACTCAAAGTCAAATCCTTACAATATCAGGTGGTCGACGGCATCCTGTATCGAAAAACCTTCTTAGGCCCCCTACTCCGATGCTTAAACCCCGACCAAGCAAAGTATGTCATAGAAGAAATCCATTGGGGGATCTGCGGTATACATGCCGGCCCACGAATGGTGGTCACAAAGGTCATGAACGCTGGTTACTTTTGGCCGGGCATGCACCAAGACGCAGTACAAGAATTACAAAAATGTGACAACTGTCAGCGGCACGCACCAACGAGTCTTCGAGCCAAAAACAAGCTGGTCCCAGTGTCCGCAGCTTGGCCTTTTCAAAAATGGGGGATAGACATAGTGGGCCCGTTCCCAGTATCGACCGGACAAGTCAAGTTTCTTCTGGTTGCAGTAGACTACTTCACCAAGTGGGTGGAAGCCAAGCCTCTTGCCAAAATATCAGGAGCAGAAGTAAAGAAATTCGTATGGGAAAACATAGTGTGCAGATTCGGCTTACCTATGACAATCGTCAGTGACAACGGCAAGCAATTCGCTCATAACCCGTTTAAAAAGTGGTGCACCAGCCTCGGTATAGAGCAAGCCTTCTCCTCAGTAGCCCATCCTCAGGCAAATGGGCAAGTAGAAAGAGTTAACCGCAGCCTAGTGGAAGGCATCAAAAAACGACTGGGGAAGAAGAGGAGCGGCTGGGCAGACGAGCTGCCGAATGTCCTCTGGGCTTATCGAACGATGCATAAGACGAGCACAGGTGAAACACCCTTCAGCCTCACATATGGAACTGAGGCAATGATCCCAGTTGAAATAGGCCTACCAACCCATAGGGTGGCTAATCAAAGGGAGAATGAAAAGGAACTCCGGTGCAATCTCGACCTCCTGGAAGAAAGAAGGGAAGCTGCGGCTATCCGAGAAGCAAAATATAAGCAGACCTTGGAGAAGTACTATAATTCAAGGGTCCGAGAATACAAATTTAAAGTCGGAGAATATGTAATGAGGAGTAACGAAGCAAGTGGCTCGGAAAAGCCAGGCAAGATGAGCCCCAGGTGGGAGGGCCCATACGTGGTTACTTCGGTAGGGGAGAAAGGAGCTTACAAGCTCGCTACTCTCGGCGGAGATGAAGTTCCCCGAACATGGAACGGAGTGCACCTCAAAAAATGTTACATCTAGATCAAAATAAGTTGTTTATTTTACTTTTCCAATGTAAAAGTGGGATGTGAATGCCCCACAAGTTTCAATTTTTATTAGGGTGGGATGTGAATGCCCCACAAACGTTAATCCTTATTATGTACCGCGGAATGATGAATTCTCCGCACTACCACGTTAATAATAAGGTACGAGTTTTATAAAGTTATTCCATGTTTAGAATTTATACGAGTATCTAAAACAAAAACACAAGCTCCGACGCTTAAGGTAAAAAGTACCTCAGCATACTAAGGGGAATAAGAATTAGGGCACGGGGGTATCGAAGGCCTTTTCGTCCGGACTTCTTGGTTAAACAGGCTCGAGGAACCAAAAATACCGAACCTAAAAAACACCCCATAAAGACTACGTAGCATTCTTGAAAAAAGTAAAATCACAAAAATGGACGTCCTACTTCGAATGTTATAAGATATTAAGGATAAAAAAATCCCAAAATACTTAAAACATAATTTATAACTAAGGCCAAAAAATCATGGACGCATGATAAAGCCTTCGTCTGAACAAAAGTCGTTAGAAATATTCACGAACTGCATAAGTAAATTATACTTAGAAAAAAGAAACAAATATTCACATAACATTCCACCTACGGCCTAAGGGGTTACAACGACATATAGTTCCCCTTAGGACGAACTAGATAAACAAAAATCATCCTTGAGAAGATGGCTAAAGAACCAAACATCATTGTCAGACACTAAGGGAACGAGCGGTACAAAGTACGATTAGAAAACAAAGCTTCACAATAAAGGGGACCATGTCACCGAACCTATGTGGAGGAACGGGAATAACCAACTACTTTTTCAGCTCCTGAGATGCGTCGTCAACTACAGATAAATCCTTAAAAGCTTTGACAACAACATCCAAAGGTTCAGCAGTAAGGTCCTGCATCTTGGAGATAGAAGGAAGGGTGACCTCATCATAGTTCTTGACAGCCTCTAGCAGCATTTGCTTTGCATTCGGAACAAGCTTGGGGACAGCGTTCAGAGCCACACCCTTGAGGGCTGCAGCATGACCAGCTCGTGCCCCAGCATTGTAACCGATCCCATTCATAGCATTATTCACTCCTGCCACGGCTTCCTTCATTTCTGAACAATTCCGCACATAACGAGACACCAGCTCCACTCCCTCCATCAAGACAAACTGTTTGAGGCCAAACAGTCCTTCGATCTCCTTCAACAAAACAAGCTTCTCCGCTTCTCTCTTCTCAATCTCCACTTTCAAATCCGTAACATGCTGCAAAGCATCCTGCTCTCGAGCCAAAGCTTCATCCTTGCCTAAAGGACGAAACAAGAAAAGGAAAAAATTAGCCAAGGGAGAAAGAAGGATGAAGCTACAAAAATTAACAAAGGGAAAAATTAGAAAAGCGAACTTTTCACGAGAAGATCCGCAGCATTCTTGGTTTGCACCATCACCTTCTCCAACTCCTCAATAGAATGAACATACTTCCTTTTCGAGGTATCGTGAGCCTCCTCCGATGCTTGCAGCTTCTTCTTCAAAGCATCAACCTCACCTTGAAATGCATCCCTTTCCTCTCCAGCTACGGCTAAGGAAGCCTGAACAGACCGAAGCTGATCTTGGGTCGTCTTTAAAGACTCCAAAACATTACCATGGTTACACACACCCCTCCTCTCCAACTTCCCTCGTTGGCATTCCGAATCAATCCACCGCCTATACACCTCCGACACCAAGAAATTAGACTGAGCCTGATTAACCAACAAGGCATCCCCCAAGTCGTTATCCTTCAGACGTCGGTAGTGGGCATGATCAGCCGGAGTATGAAGGTTGAAGAGCATCATCTTCGATGACAAAGCATCGATCACCCTAGATCCATTCTTCAGGTCCCAGTCAGGAACAAACACGTCCTCAGCCGTAGTCGGATCCACCTCCATCGCATCATCCAAAGGATCTACAAGATTAAACATAATCAATGTCTCGGTTTCAAACCAATAAGGAGAATAGGACGCACCAAACTCATTCTCCTCATTAGAACGAAACGTTGAGACACGACCAGCAAACTTACCAGGAGAAGACACAGAAAATTCACCCGCGGTTTGGACCTCTGAGGTTCGGGGAGGGCTGTTCTCAATGGCATGAAAGATATCATCGCCTTCCTTGTCACCCTCGGCATCAGGCTTATACCCCGGAACATCCATAAAGACTGGACCACCATCTCGGGAAGACTTCCCACCAGAAATATGCAAATCAAACTCGTCCAAAAGAGGACCCTGCTGAGGATCGGAAGTAGGAGGAGCTTGAGATAAAGCAAACTTCACTTTCTTGGGGCTCTTATCAGCCTTAGAGGATTCACCCTTCCTCTTCCGGGCCACCAAGTTCAGATCTAAAGACGCATCCTCAGCAACATCATCCTCCGAAACATGATGACTTGAGGAGCTAACAGATTGCAAAGGATCAGGATTAGGGAAGATCTGACCGATAGTTGCATCATCTCCTTCGTCACTCACCACCCTTTCCTTCCCACTACCACCTTCACCCTTCTGCATACCGCTAACTTCACCTTCAGCCTTTCCCTCTCCAGAAACCTTGTCCCCTTCCACTGTCCCCTCACCTTCGGGGCGAATGGGTGACTGCAGCTTCGTCACCTGATCAAGAATTGGCTTGTTCGACCCTAAAGGCTCGCTGGAAAATGAAAGGTCATCATCATCATAATCCTCAAACTTCAGTGCTGAAAGCAACGACATCTCTGCAAAAGAAAAAATCAGGAGGGATTAACAATCAAGAACTCCATAACAGATTCATAAGACGCTCAGAAAAAATTAGAAAAGTGGATATCTCACCCTTCTTTTTATACAAAATAACAGGCCATTGATCCGGCTCATCCCAAATTCTACTAATTCCGCCCAACACCAGAATGTGCTCCGGATATTTCTTAATGTTTGACTTGTGAGAAACAAGTTTATTGTAAAGAACCGAGTCACAGGCAAAGTTAGCTGGCAACTCCCATTCGGAAGATTCAAACTCCGTCCGCCATAGGGATATCATCTCCTTAGGGAGACACCGATCGTCTAGCATAAAGAACTGCGTCTTCCAGTTCTTTAAACTAGAGGTGTCCTTCCCATGACACTCCGGCTTCTTCCTCCTCTTCTCGAAAGTAAACCAATCTCCGGCCTGATTCAACTTATAAAAAGCTCTAAAAACCCCCAGATCAGCCTTCGACCTTAAAGCCCGACACTTCAGCTCGAAATGGCAGATCCTCCCCAAGGCAAAAGGGTTCATTTGAGAAAAATGAACCCCATGAAATAAAAGAACCCTAAACAGAAATTTCGTCAAGGGAACCCTGCAATTGGCAAAATCACACACGCGTGTGTAGAATGCAAATTTGCCAGGAAGATGGGGATAAATGGCTCGGTCCGGGGGAGGTAACTCGGGATGAAGATCTAAAGGGATTCTATACTCGATTAAAAACTTATCCAGTTTCTTCTGGGTTAGGACAGAAAAACTAACATCCATATTGTCTTTCCCCATCACAAAACAACCAAGATATAAAAGAAACTGGAAAAAGTAAGGAGGGACGAACCTGTAACGAGAAGAAAGACCAAGTCTGGAAGAGTAAGAAAAGAAGCAGTATGTAGGCGACAAGGGAGGGTAAAAGATTATGAGGAAAAGTAAAAATAAAAAAGAAAAAACCGGTTTAAATAACCAAGGAAAGAGAAGTCAAATCGACAGGCACGTGTCACCATCTCTCACCAAAAGAAAAATAAAACCAACGGTGGGGATTGCCTCGAAAAAACTGCCATAATACTTGGGCTAGGAGGCTGCCACGTCCCGCGTCCTCAGATACAGCTGGAAAGCACTATTAAGAAACGACCAACTCCATTAAGTTATAAATTAACTTATGGACTTGGGGGGACATGAAGAGGTATAAAACCTACCCTCCGAACCTCAACCACATTTAGGCGCAGCATCACATAAGGACGAAGTTCCCCATGACACGTGCTTGAGATAATACGACCGGAGGTCACTAGCTCCGAAGGTTAGTACACCTGACCGAAGGGAAGTACAACAAATCTGACTAGTATAAATACCCCTCAAAAAGTACAGGTGAGACATGTTCTGACAGACTCCGAATCTCTCTCTCTCTCTCTCTATTCTCTTTCCCTCACCAACAACTACTTATCCTCACGCCGGAGGGTGGTCACAGAGAGGCCCTCCAAGCCCCCCTTGTGACGAGCCTAACGGTTTGTTAAGTTTTGCAGGTTACTTCCTAAGAGATCCCGTTTAGCCAGTCGTCTTCAACCTCTCACAGGTGATTCGTCTGACTTTTGGATCTTCAACATTAAAACTAACAAAGACCAAAAGAGAAAAACTACTGCTTTTGCTGATGAAAACAACGAGGAACACTTAGTTACCATTAAGAATAATAATAATCAAGTTGTCAGGAGACAAGGAGGAGTGTTGTTAGGATGGGGTTGCACAAGGCCTGGTGATTTTATTAGTCCAGCAAATTCTTCGAGGTTTTTGTTGTCGGATAAAACATTGTCCGACCAGTTCGATCCTCTACTAAAGCAAGCTCCGCCGCCAGTACAGCCGCCACCGCCGCCACCACCGCCGGCGGCGGCGGAGAAGACACGTCAATTGGATAATGACAAATCTTTTAAAAAGGGTGACGGTAATTTATCTTCTTCTCCGGTAAAAACGTCGCCACGGACGTCGGTGTCTATGTCCTCAAGCTCCTCCGATCAACAGGTTTTTTTTTTATATTATATAGTTGTTTTTTTTTATAAATTATTAATATTAATACATCTTGGTTTTTAGAAATTTTACTCATGATAATCATTACCTAGGACATATGAATCAGATTATGATCCACAGTTATGACATACTATTGATGACATAACACTTTACTAGTTTTATAAACTAAATATTTATCATATCTTCAGATATTGCCAATGAGCCATAGCCCAGTTGGTTATGGGGAGGTGTGGTGGGAGTTTTCACCCTCAAGGTCTTGGGTTCAATCCCTGCCTTGTGCGGTTTCTCCCTTCCACTGGGGATTTCACCTGGGGGAGAACCCCGATCCTGGGTGGACGGGTTACATGTACAGGCATGGCCCGGGGTGTAAGCGGAGCTCCACCGCCATCACCAATAGCCGTTCAAAAAAAAAAAAAAAATCATATCTTCAGATATAAGTATTAATTATTACCTTTGAAAAATTTATTAATATATTTTGAAAGTATGTTTTTTTTAAATTAAGGTGGGATTTATTATAGATAGAAAAAATGGTAATAAAATGAATTTGGTTGCAGGTGGTTGTGTTAAAAGTGTCACTTCACTGCAGAGGATGTGAAAAAAAAATGAGGAAACATATATCTAAAATGGAAGGTATGAGAAACTTTATGAACATTGGCATTTCACATATATATGTTTACAAGTGTTTGTTACATGTGTATGCATACATATGACATGAACTTTTATTCTTTTTGTTTGATTTTAAGATAAAGTAATTGACATAAATAAAATTATTTTTCTAGGTGTAACATCTTTCAACATAGATTTCATGGCGAAAAAGGTGACAGTAGTCGGAGATATAACACCGCTAGCCGTTCTAACAAGCGTGTCAAAGGTCAAGAACGCTAAATTGTTGACTCCCATGACAATTTCGACACCACCACCCGTGGACTCAAATTTCTCTGAAATCAAGAAACAATTAGGATTCGTTGCGTAACATTACTACGGGATCACGTAGGGGCGTTGGTGGTTTTAACTTTTAATCTTGGAGTGTTTGGTTCATTTTACTATTTTTAGTTATGTTATGGACATGATTTGTGATTTAGGTGACGAGCACAACTCTTTAGCATTCTTGTGATTAAGAATAAAAAATGAATTGGAATAGTTTTTCATTTAGCACGAGGTGTGACAGTAACGTTTCATTGAATTTGTTCTTCCCAAAATATTTGTTTGTATAATAATCAACGCGAATTAGGATAAGAAATAGTCAAAATCAAGAAAGTATCTTTCTACTAATTTACAACATAAATTTAGTTTGATAAGTAATTTACATACAAAAAAAATGCTGAATTAGGTGCAATTTTTTTAAACTTAATTACTTTTGTATAATTTTTTCCTTAATGTAGTAGAATTTTAAACTCGTATATTAATGAGATGAACTTATAATAAGTTACTATTTGATGTGAGAGTTTACCATTACGATTAGTAACAATTTTACCAATGAACACTTTTTCTAGTAACATTACACAATGTCACAATATTTTCAGCTAAACCTTATTGCATTTTGCAGTTAGGATATGAAAAAAATGTTTCGCCTAGAAGGAATATCGAAGACAAAATTAACAGTGACTGGAGAAAATGGTCTCCTTGTAAAAACTAAACGTTGGTAATGATCCTGCTAGATAAGAAGGTAACATATTATAGAACTTTAATTTTTTACATAATAGATATTACTATTCAGAAGGTAACATATTATAAAGTTACTATATAAATTGGTAATTATAAATGTTCACAGCATAACTTAAGTTACTATATAAATTTATCAGCTAGTTAAGAATTCAGTCAGGCAGTCAGCTACAATGTGTAGATGGGCCATATTTCGTTGGGCTGAAAACAAATGTATCCACACATTTATATTTTTGTATACAAAAACAGGCTGCTACTTGGATCGATGTCTTTTTAATATCACTTTTTAACATGCTTTATTTAAAGTTTTAACCGAATTCTACAGGAAACTATTATATACGAGTATCTAGAAAAAGTTAGAGGAAGATTTTTTTATACGTAGTCAGTATTTAAAGTAAGCTCTTGTTTTTTAGTATTGTAAACTTTAATTATCTACTTTTCAGAAAAGTAGTTTCTTATTTCAAAAAAATAAATAAAAAAATCCGACCTGCCGGATTCGAACCAGCGACCTAAGGATGGCTTTGAGATGATACCAACTACAGTCCTCCGCTCTACCAACTGAGCTAAGGTCGGCTTGTTGAAATACATCGTTAACTTTCTATATATTACATACACAATTTATATAAAATTGAAGAAAATTATGCGAAGTAGGGTAGGATAGCAAACGAAGCGATTCAAGAGGGCCGCGCAATCTGCTGCAGCTGGGTTGAGGAAAGAGTCAACCCAGTTCGCCCAGGAAGGATTGATTGCGAAATCTACTAAGAATTCATTTTCATTGGATCATAGGATTAGATATAATTTCTCGTGTCTCCGCCATAATGCCTAGGTTGAAACATGAAATGATATTATTGGCAAAACAACTATGTGAATTTTCGCACTGAGATTATGAATGAGAAATTTAACAAGTAGCATGGCAAAAAAAGTGATGATCTTAAAAATTTATTGTTCAATATTTACAAGTAGCTCGATGCTCAAATCCAATTCCGACTACTTTTCTTGCGTGAAGATCACTTGTTGACTACAAACTACGCAGATTGCATTGGTTAACAAGATCTTTATAGCCCTTGTACCTTGTTACGGTAACAGGATATAACAATCCAAATTTATTTGATCACATAAACTTTATTATAATGTGCTTATTTCTTTCCATCATAGATCAAATTACATTTGCATAGTGGGTAAACGGACAACAAACTGCGTCGCTATCCCCTTTTGAATTACAAATCTATCCTGCTAAATACAAACCCTTGATTCTTAGGGCTCTACGAGTCACTGTGAACCACCTGCTGCACTCAAAAGGGAAAAACCAACCACAATTCGTCTTCTCCGTCCAATATGGAAAGGTTAGGTTTATACATGGACATTGGACGTATGAAAACCAACAATAAAAGTAGCCAATAGGAAGAAATTAAAAAAAAGCCATTTAATGCCCATTTTGTGTTTTAATTTGGCTCAACAACATCAACATAAACCATATAAGAGTGTGTTTAGCATCATCACCACATTTAAATCCAACATCACTTGGTACAATATCTAAACATTTCACAGAAGAACCTAAACTTGACTGATTCTTTCTTTGTTACCTATTATTTATTCCGTGGTTCTATGCCTACAACCTAAACTTCTACTCCTACCATCCACTTGTAGTTTCCAGTACCAATTCATTTACCAACATCTCAGCAATTTGCTTACCTAAAACATCGATTTCACTCACTGGTTGAAACCAGTCCAAATCCTTATCCATAGATATATCTTCAAATTCCTCATTTGCTTCCTTTTCTTGCTTGGAAAGCAACTTCTGCAGCTGATCTTCAAACCCAAGTTCAATCAATGTAATCTGCATTCCTCTTTGACCTAACGGGCTTGATAACATAATTGTGGAAAGAACACACATTGCTTCGTTTACACGGTCATGAAACAGACGCCTTTCGGATCTTTTAACGGTTGGATCTTGGGAGTATTTCTTTTCAAGATGATCAAATAAACATGGATCTATAGGACAATCTATGGAGTAAAATGTGGTTATGAATGTAAACGGGTCGTGGTCATAGAAACCAGAATAATGTAGCAGATGGGTTAGGTATGTGGATTCCCAGTGTTCTGACTCGGAAACTGTAAACGACGATGATCTTTGTTCGGTTTCTTCATCATTTGGGCTATCATAATGTGACCCCGACTCCATTTTTAGCAAATGAAGTTGCTTCCTGAGCTCTGAAAAGGAAGAGGGATTAGATATTTATAACATAGACAGAAAAAGGTATTAAGGAGTTCAAAACATTAGTTACCATGTAGTTGAGAACTGACTCTCTCAAAGCACTCAGAACCCGATGATACATCTTCTGTAAGAGGAACTTCAAACACCGAAGTTTGACCATGTTGGTCAAACTCCTTAGACCCTTCAGAAGATTCTAGCTCAGGCCCAGACAACTGATTGCAAACGGCACCCTGTGAGTTTGCAGTCCACAGTTCCTACAACATCAAACAGACCTTAATTTCTTGAATGATGTTTCAATGTGAAATGTGAATGCATACAAGCTACACATCATATGCTACTACAGATTCTAGAAGGTTTAAACATAAGCATGGTCCATGATAAACAGCAGAACACTTCGTTTTACTGATGCCACGCTTCACATAATTCGAATAAGACAGTGATTAAAATTACTAAATTAGATAAGGTTCCTATTATCTGTGGCTTAATAATTATATTTTCAGGATAGAAAGTAATCATGCCAAGTGCCAACAAGGTTAAAAAATCAAACCTGTAAATTCAAACTATCTTCTTCTATAGAAAATGTATCTGCATCTCCAAGCATGCAAACATCAATAACAGAAGTTGGTTTCGTAGTAACATTTTGAATATCAGAAATCAGCAAGGCTTGTTTAACAGGATCCTCGTTCTCAAAGCAAGTCTTAGTTGGTGAAACTTTGCCAAACTCATGACCACGTGCATTGCAATTTTGGCAGGACTGACATCTTTCACCGTATGATCTGAAATTAATGGACCGTGATTCTTCTCTGTGGCTAAATTGACCCTTCACCCCCTTACTTCTACCTCGAATAACAGGCTCGTTATGTACCATTATCTTCTCATCAGCATTAGCTTCACGATAGTTACTTGTTTTATGACTTCGGTTGCAGGAAGATGGAGAAAGAGATCTTGATCTTGATGTATTTATGAGATGTTCATCTCTCCAGCCACATTCATCATTGACCCCAACGGGGCCCACAGCATATCCAGTTTTGCTGTGCCTTGTTTCACTGTTGGGAACAGAAAGCATTTCTTCCAGTGTGCTGCTTTTACCAAGCATTCCCATATCTTTATATCCATGATTTTTCCACCTTTGTGACATTCTCTTCTTTGCCTCCTTGATCACTGCAGATTCAGACATATTAGAGCGTGAACGCCTGGGCCTCGCTGCCCTTGCACTTTGGTGAAATGAATTTCGAGAAGAAACGGCCATCAATTCTGATTCACTAGCAGATGCACTTGCATATTCCATAAAATCAGATTCAAATAAATTTATTTGGCCACTTTCGAAACCCTCTTTCATTTGACTAGTAATTTGCCTTGCAATATCTCTAGCTTCTTTGGACTTGTGCCTGGAAGACCTGAATTCACTTGGTGGGCCCTTATATAATTCGGATTCTGTATCACTGTACATCTTTGCAACATTTGGTTTAAGGACTACAATTCTCGTAGGAGAAATAGCATTTGCTTCTTTCCTTTCTGGCTGATATCGAGATGGTTTACGAGAGTTATGATTACTGTGACATGAATACCCTAAATGTCCATCTTCATTTCTTTGATGAGAAACAGGAACACGATAGTTTACTGCTTCTTTCAAGACTTTACCATTGGACCCATGTCTGACCGCATTTGAAGGCTTTAAAACTGTTATATGGTTGCAGACAGAACCATAAGGGATGTCTTGTTGATCCTTATGCAGAAAACCCAACATCAAGTCTGAGTTGGAGTCGACTCTTTCAAGCTTTGTTTTAATTGCAATGGATTCCCTAAGCATTTCATCACATCGTTCCTGGATGTATCCTAATTCCATTTTCGTGGATCTCCGTTTTGCAGTGTATTGTGGCGAATAAAGTTGATTTCCAACATGTGAAGCTTCTGGATCTTCATAAACATCTTTGAAATGCTGTTGATCCATAGTGGTCTTACTATCTGATTGGTGATTAAACGATTTTTCGTTCCTTTTGGCAGTACTCTTTGAATTATCAGACACCTTTTTTTGTTGTCTGTGAAGAGGTTGGGGAGATGGCAATCCATCTAGACCCATTAGCTTGGCTATAAGACTTGGTGACCGCTGTTTGACTGCAGTTTCATTCAACATTTCTTTAGCTAATAATGTCTTCATAGGTGTCCCGTAAACCTGTTTAGAAGAAGTTTGCCCCGCTTCATACATGAACTACAATCACCATAGTTATTTTATAACACTTGTTAGCTGTTTACTGAAAGTAGAGTATTACGACATTCATAAGCTGCGTAAATTAATCACAGTAAAGCTTAATCTCACCATTTTTTCCTCTGTAAAATCGTCACTTTGCGACCTAGCTTGAACAGTTTTCCGGTTCAGATTTTCTCCATTCCCTGGAAAAAAAGTTATTTAATGTTTGCTCAAATACACAATGCATCATTAATTATCAGATATTCAAACACAGAAAAAATTTATCACCAAACAACACTATTCCGTAGCTACAAGGGTAGCACAAACATAACATTTAATACAAACAGAGAAGTCTATATCAACAAAAAAAAAAGAAAAAAAATTATAAATAGTTAGCTTAAAGCAGAAACAATTATTAAGAAAAATAAAAAACAATATATTCTCATAAACATTAAAGAAGCACTTAATCATCTAGATTAGGTTAATTCACAACATAAAAATCACAGCACTAGGGATAGGGTTTTAATTTTGTCAATTATCAACTAGAGTACAATAAAATAAAAATCACAGTACATAAAAGAAGCACTTAATCATCTAGATTAGGTAAATTCATAATAATATTATTATTATTCTACTTTCATAATCAACTAGAGTACAATAAATATCAAATTAATTTATTACTTAACTGCTCAATATACACAATAAAACAAAACTTTTTTTATACACTTAGACAACAAACATACAGAAATTGAAATATATTATTGAGAGAGAATTTAACCTCCAAAAAGACAAGGTATCTTCGATTTCTTCCGTTTATCTCTCTCCATTATCAACAACGCTTTTTTTTTATAAAAAGAAGAAAAAAATATAAAAGAGGAATAACAAAACGAAAATTCGAAGAAAAGCTACAGTAGATCGAAAAGGAAATTATACGAAGGCGAAACTTTTTCAGGTCGATTTATGTTCACAGGAAGGCGTACAGTTCAACCTACATCAGGCAAAAACATAGAGAGACATAAAATCTATGGTTAGTAGAATATTGAATGTAGAAGATATACATCAAATTAATTGACAAAGTGTAAGTTTGTAGAGAGAAGATTATATACATTTAATAGTCGGTTTCGATTGAACAATTTGTAGTCCAGAGAGTATCAATGTGTGTGTGTGTGTGTGTGAGAGAGAGAGAGAGAGAGAGAGAGAGAAGAGAGGGGTGTGTGTGTGATTTGAACTTTCAAAAATAAGGACCAGAGGAGAGGGAGGTGAGTGAGAAGTGTGAAAAAGGTCGCTAGGAGGGAGCAAGTGGAATCCGGTCCCACCTTAACTTGTAATCTCTGCTTTTTTTGTTTGGCCACGTAATACTGTTTTTGTCTTACTAGATTTAACTCTATGAATCTTCTTTAATTAATAGTGTAATTAACACTTCACAACACATGTTAAATTTTAATGTTCAAGAGTTTTGATTAGGACAAATGGTGTGGAGTAAATAGAGTGTTCTCATTGACCAAACGTTTGACATAGGGGTTCGCAATTTACATTTAGTCTAACGTTTGTCAAGCTACTTACAAGATAGTACTTGGTGTTCCTCTTTGGGGCTCCTAAGTGGTGTTCAGAGTGTAAAAAGGTTGAAATGGATGAAGGTGTTACCCACATCGTCCAACTTTCCTATAAGGGTACAAGGGCGAAGGGTACAAGGGCACCAGTCGGCCACCCCTGCAGGTAGCTAAGCTAAATTGATGTGTGTGTTTTGGGTGATGGAAGCTTGCAAACGGTTATCAGAGCTTTCACGGGTAGTGTCCCTAGTGATTTTGGTAGTTTAAAATAATTTGGGTAAAAAATGAAGTGGATATGTGTCATTGATCAAAGGAATGAGGTTACTTGATGTAATAAAGGTAGTGCCCATAATACCTAACTAAATATCTTAATCATAGAAGAATTCTAAATTTCACAATATTACAGAGAGAAACTTAATACCACTTTACATGTTAAGACACTTGTATAATGTGACAAGTGTTTCTTCTAGTTAAGAAGTTTTTAGAAATCTAATAATCTAATGTTATTTAGCTATCACGAGAACCACAACCTAACACCACCCCTCTAGCACCTTACTCTACGAAAGCTACACTTTTTAAGCAACGGGTTTTACTAAATTACTTTTAAATAATACAAGTTGACTATAAAAATACTTTGACTTCCGTATATTATTTGTCAACAACACAACTTACACAAACTAATGTCTAAAACCCTAAATAGAACATGGATAAAATCTGAACACATAGGCAAATACACCCAAATCTAGCTTTAAAAGCGCTAGCTATACCAAATCTGTATATGAAAATACGTAAATTTAAATGAAGTATAGATCAGATGGTGGTGGCGCTATGTAGGAGTTACATATATGTGAAGCTTCTTGGTAGTTTAAAGACGTAGGCTAAATGGTATTTGTCGATTGTGGAGCGTATGGGAGTGGAGAGGTAAAAAAGAGCTGACTGTTGATGGTTCGATGGCTTTTTGTTAATCATGTGGTGGTAGTCGTAAATGCTTTGGTATATAGTGATGGTTTTACAATTTACAGTTACCTGATATTGTCCCTTATAGTTCATTAGTTTTTTTAATTAAAAGAAAGTCACATGAGCCAAAACATATGATCAACTCTTCTGTATGATGTTGGCTACTGAATATACATATAATATCTATTTATTTAAAAATAAAAACTGTATACCATAAACATCATAATTTGTGTAAAATACAATAGGGGAATTGGAATTAAATAATCTCACAGGTTTGAAGACAATAATCTCAACTTGAAAATTAGAATTTAACAGGTTTAACTTGTTTTCGTTTTTATTCACTAGACCAAAATTAACTGGTGTTAATCCAGTCAGTTTTCTGCTTACGTGGCATACCACGTTGGCAGATGATGTGTAAAATGGTTGGCAAAACAATTAGGCAAAAAACTAACTGGGTTAAATAAAATAACAACCAAGATAAGTTAGGCCTGTTAGATATCTTTCAACCTGACAAAGTTGAGATTATTTAAGTTCAATTCCCCAATACAATAAAACGTTTGATTAAATACATTTACAAATCTTTAATTTTTTTTTTTAATAAAACATTATCGCTTCTCACTCTACCTTAAATTAAAACGGTCCCTCCCTTCAAGAAGATAATTCATAATTCCACATCAATTCAAAACATAAAGTGGTCCAAGATGATTTAAACTCAAAACAATTTAATGTAACAATTCATTTGTTTTTATATTCCCATCATTTGACCACACAAAAATAAGAACCGTGGGTACTATTGGCCTGAGTTATTAATTAGTACTAGTGGGAACCTGTGCGTTGCGGCGCAGTCAACAATTTTTAGTGTTATACTCATTATCTGTTTGTTTATCAATTGTTTTGGGTTTTGTTATGTTCTAAATTACTTAAAAGAATTAATAATAACATCCCTACGAGGTGTGGTGAATCAAGCCACCCTGACCCATTCAATAGAAATTACTCGTTTTTTTTGTTGGGTTCTATTGTCGCCGCGTTCAATAAAATTGAGCAACTTGACCCCTTCAATAAAATTACCCATTTGACCAATTCAAGAAAATTACCCATGACCCTTTTAAGAAAATTTAATGGCTAATCTTATGCATATATCGGTTAACATATATTTTACTATGCCAACATCATATTAACATAGCCACTTTGAAAATGGAAACATGAATCTGAGGTATCACGAAAGTTCACTGCATAAATAAAAAAGAAGAAGAAATTATATTTGAAAAGCAATTAACTGCAATAAGTTGATACACCCTAGTCTGACCAAAGAAACATCTCATGAACCAAAAGCAATACTAAACACATTGCTTAAAACACATGTGTATCCAATAACATGCCAAATGAGCCTCAATGGGTACTTACCACTTGATTTAGATTGCACCAAACAAATTTCAAAGTAGCACACGTTTGGGAATTGAGAGCTTGAATGTAAGTTATTCACTTAACTTAAAATGATTATCATTTTAATATGAAATGGAAAGTTGTAATTTAATCACATTAATTGATCGTTTAATTGTGGTCATAAATTTCATTGGTTATGGCTTCACCAAGAGTCTAGGAGAAGAGACCATAATATCGTTTAAGGAGAAATTGATGCATATCACGTCTTAATCTCGCCTTCATATCGTGTCTTAATCTCGTGTGGAAATGACACTTGTATCCCAAAGAGATACATTTTAATATAGTATAGATATAGATATAGATAATACTATGCCTGCGGATTTAGTTATTGCTACTTATTACTAACTTACTATTGATCTTATTTTTCACTTCTTAATAGTAAATGGCTACTAATCATGCTTTACTAACGATGTACCAGGTTGCAACTACTCTTAAATCTTAATTACCACTAATGGTAACTTTCCAAGCAACTTTTCATCGGTCATGTGCAACCCTTCATGGTATAGGGCTTCGCCTTAGAAACATAGAGGTTCCTTAATGCCCAAAATCATACTAATGTACAATAAGTGTGTAATTCACACCTTCTAACTTATATCCAATGTTTACCATGCTTTCTTCTTTGGTCTTAAGTAAATCCAATCATGCCACTTGGGTCATAGCCCAGTCGTAACACCTAATGGTGTTTGGTGAAAGAACCCATGGTTCAAACCTGGTGGGAGACAAAAAGGGTGTGTAATAAAAATGGTGTAAAAAATAGCGGAGGAAATTAGCCGTTAAAAAAAATTCCAATCATATTGAAGTGGCATTAATGACCCTAAAATCACCAACATACATGAGGCTCTAGTTCTACACCCCTAAATTTCCAGATTTTACAATAATGCATCTAGTTGACATTTCAAACAATACCACAACACACTTTAGCGGGTGTTACGTGACACATATATGACACTTTTTTTTTCGCATTTCACGTATCCCATGATAAAAGGAATTGATTGATGAGATGAGGTAGACGTGGATCGCAAAGGATCAATTTTGTGTGGATACCACATTCCAATTCCATAATATACTTTGGTCGTGAGGAACTACAATGTGAGTTGTGAATTTTCAATCCTACATGGTAAACTATCCAATAAACAATCTCCTATGTTTTATATTTAAGAATGTGTACATTGTTGGGTTAAACTATGGTTGTTATGTCCAAAACGAAAACATATGAGACATTGGTATGTGATGTGATGACCAATTTTTCTAACATGTTTTAATCTTTGTTACTCTTATCATATGGTGAGCAATGTTCTGTTTGCATATGACACCTTAAAACCTTTACTTCACGTGAATTGATATAGTAAGTTTTTTTTTCAAGTATTATGGTTTCTTTGTCTTTGAACTTGTCTTCTTCAAGTAATGTCAATTTGGAGGTTATTGGCCAAAGAATTTATTTGATGTTCCCGCCTAAAGCTCCATCATGTAGGACTTTGTGAATTGTGAGCCATGCGTAGGGGACGAAATATAAATTCAAACATGTGGTTGATATATGGCCTAGTTATTTTTATTTACGTGTTAAATTACAAGAACTTTTAGTTTTCGAACATGTGTATCCATCCTTCAATTTTCTAACTTTAAACTAACTCGTATACTTGATATCGTTACTAGATCATTTACACGTTTTCCATAATGATCTAGTAATTTTTTTACTCAATGAGCTGCTTGGGCCCATAAAATATAATCGTGTCCCTTGAAATTCGAACGCTTCCTACTTCTTTGTATCACTGAGTTTAGATATCGTTCCATTTCAAACCTTCAATCGTTACTTGGCCTTTTTTGTTTTATCTTTTGTCGGAAATCATCCTTAAACTTGTCACAAGCATTGAGTTGTGGGAAATTCATCGAAATCTTTGGTAGCAAATATACATGTTTTCGAGTAGTGAAACTAATTTAAAACAATATTGTGTTAATGGGTTTAGGGGCTGTTTGGTTGATCAATTGATGAATCATTAAGATGTCCCAATGGTTAAGAGGTTCTGAATGGTTAAGTGCTGAATGATTCAGCTATGTATCAAATCTGAATGATTTAGCTCTTAACCATTCCATTCAGATCCTTTTTTTATGTTGAAACAAAACGGTCTGAATGCTGAACCATTTAGAGCTGAATGGTTCAGAGCCTCATTAAGAGGCTACCAAACATGCCCTTAGTTGGGTAAATAGGTTTAACCGTGTAAGTGAAATATGAGTATAATTGTTTAATTTTCCTAAACTAAATCAAAAGTTGATGGTTTAACAAAAACAAATTGGGTTTTTCAATCTATTTGTAGTATATATAAGTATATGTATCATTTCACTTTCAATAACTATAAGCAAATAGATCAAAGGCTCCTCAATCGTTAGTCAATCATTTAGTTATTTTAATTTAATTCAGTTTTTTTATTTAAATTTAACAAAAATACATAAAAAAGACAAATACATCACATTAAAAATAAAATTACATAACATTAAGAAAAATACATAAGATTAAAAACATTAGTTTAGTTTTTTATTTTATTTTAGGTTACTTTATTTTATTTTTTAACAAATTTAAAAGTATATACATAAAAAACACCCACCCTTCTTCTTCCTGCTTAACCACCAAACCTTTCTCCTTCATAACAAGACCACCGTCCACAACCACCATCCATAACCACACCACCTCCATTTATAAACACTACCTCAACCATCACCATCACCACCCTCACCGTAACCATCACAACCTCCTTCATCTTCTCTTCTTCCTCTCCTTTCGTTTTCGTTTTCTTTTTCTTTCATCAACTGAAGAAAAAACAAACATCGACAACAAACTCAGTGGGCCCCATCTTCTCTCCCGTTTTCCACGCCAATGGCACTACGAAGCATCATTGTCGTCCCCTAATGGTGTCGGGGAAATGGGGGAAGGGGGCGCTAATGCTCGAAATGTGGCTAAGGTGGTCAGGGCGTCACCTCTGCACCATGTAGCCTTAAAATTTTAGTTCCCTTATGAAGGCGGGTCTCCTGAACGGTCACCCACTTTACCCCTTTCTACTAGAATGATAAGATGCTTGTTTATAGTTACGAGGCTGAAATCAAAATTACTGAGATCTAATGCGAATCATTCATATGACCTACTTATGGACTTCATATTATTAGATTTTGTACTAATGAATGATTGTTTATAACTTTGAGGTTCATCAAAATTCTGAGATGTGACAAACGTGACACTACATTAATTACTCTCTCCATCTCAATTTAGATGTTCATCTTTCTATTTTTGGTTGTCCAAAATTAAATGTCCATTTCCAAAAATAGAAATGCAATTTTCAGTTTTGCCCATAAAAGACAACACATAATTTGTTCTTGATTACTTTTGTTTCCTTGTTCAAACCCGCTAAAACCCACAAAAATTTGTTCTTGAAGGAGCTGATAGCGTTAGGGTTAGAGAGGTAGACAATGGTGATATTTAGGGGTTGGGGAGGTGAGGATGAGGTGGTGTAGGTGACGCACAGTTAATTTTAGGTCATTGGTGGCCGGGGGTGGTGGTGGTGTGTGTAACATATATAAAATACATAATAATGTCAAATGAAGAAATTGCCCTTCTTTATTAATGCAAAATAATGAAATTACCCCTCTTTGTTAATGGTGGAGTTACTCCATTCGGGCGAGGGACTCACTTGACTGCAATTGAAAATGTTGGAGATTCAGGGTGAAAAATTTAAAAAGTAGGGACTAAGCATTCCTTTTACATTAAACCACAGGGACTCAAACAATATTTAACTCTTTGATATTACACTTAATTTTTTTTTTTTTGTAGCTATATAATAAAAAACTAAATTTTCAGAAACTTCATTAGCATTACGTTATTCGATCTATAAGACAAACTAATGATTCGGAAACGTCATCACCATTGTCTTATTCAATCTATAAGACAACCTAAAAACTCTTAAACCTCATCACCTTTGTGTTACTCGATTTATAAGACAACTTAAGCCCATCGTTTTTTTTACAACAAAGAATCTCACGTGTAAACCCACCGTTTCGCGGCTATGTCCAAGGTCGACTCCTCGACCGCCGTGAGACCATGCCACCCTGATGCGTGGGAACCAAATGGTCGTAAACCCTCACCCCATGTCAGGTTCGAATCCGGGTTTAAAGCTCTGATTCGTCCCTTCACCTAGATGTCCGTCTAAAATGACCCAAGCGGGAATCAAACATGCGTCTTTACTAGGGAGGGCATGCCTCTTAACCGCTAAACCAACTTCTCAGGATAGAGAACCTAAGCCCATAATCGTTGGAAACGCCATATGCTACAAAACCATGCTAAAAGTTTTATCGTACACACCTCTACAACAAGCCCAACTTTAAATTTCCCTATGTTTTAAGACTTTACATACCATGCCTCGTGTTTTCTTAAAATGCATACATCATTATTCACTAACATGACCAGTTAATTATGTTGTCTAAAAAACAATATAACGAGTCTTTATTTTAAAAGTCTCATTTTTTATGAAATAACATGGACACAACTTGTCATATGAACTTAATAGAAATCGATAATTAATACTGTATCGGAATTTTATTGGCGTACCCAGCCAATCATGAACATGAAATATTGTTTAAAAATGCATATTACTTTTAACACGAGTAGATGGAGGACCATCTTGTGGTAGTTGCCAGACTTATTGAAAGAAAATGACATATCAAGTGGTGTATGAACAAAATTACCTGTTTTTGATGGCAATTGACGCTACTAAAAATGAGAGGGCCATGTAATATCTATACATATAATAAACCAAAGTCATTTTAATGACATGATATTCAAAGAGGCATTCTCCTCCTTGAGTGTGCCATGTGTCATCCCACGTGGCATTGAGATATTTTTGGAAAAAAATAATTTAAAAACAAAATTAGATTTTTCTCTCTTATATTTCCTCCAATAATTTTTAAACGTTAATAACTTTTATATACGAGATTTTTTAAAGAAAAAATTACACCAAATTAATGAGCGTTTTATTATATTTCCAACGAGTACCATAGTGCTATATAAAAAACGGAGAAAAAAACGACTATTTCTTGTTGGGTTTTGTTCAAACAGGGAAAAAAAAAACACAAAGTGTTCAGGTAAATCATTAATCATGTATAGGCAAGTCACTAATTATGTTCAAATCAGTAAATATGAATTCTATTTTCAACATGCGTTAGCATTGGAGTTATACATTGTTTTATGTTAGATATTAATATTAGAGTTATACATTGTTTAAGGTTAAGCGTTAACATTGGATATATATTTTTAATTGTTTTAGGTTAGCTGCTACCCGAAGCTTTCATGCATGTAACTGTAAAGCGCATCATTCTATTTCATATGTAAAATTAATATGTCATATTAGATTTTTCAACCCCGGGACGTTTTCGGAGTATAATCTAGTTGTAAAATAATTGAACTACACATGCCAAACATAACTAAACTCAAAATGATTGTAGCACATCTTTTATAAAACTTGAATTTAATTTGATAATATGATATTTTAATAGATTTATTATGTGTATCTCATTCTTTTATAGATAATTGTTCTGTTAGTGCCTGGCACTAACTCTATCCAGTTAGTGCCAGTTAAGTCATTGGTAATTTCGTCTATTCACGTTTTAAAGTTTTAATTGCCAAAATCATCCCTCCTCATTTTAAATTTTTTATTTTGGAGGAGGGTCCATTAAATTTTTAATTTTGTAGGAGGGACAATTTTGGCAATTTAAACTTTAAAAAGTGAATGGACGAATATCCCTGACTTAACTGGCACTAACAGACAAGAATGACAAATAATTGAAACATTTGTACCATTTTGCACTTTGACAAAAAACCAAAAATTTGTACGTACGTAACATGTTTCACCAAACCAAATGGACGATTTTAGCAGTTTACTCTTTATAAGCATTGTTACAAAAAGTTTTACAACTGTTCAAATTAAAAGACCTAAGTTTAAAAACTATAAAACATGATTATTCTTTAGACCATGTGTAATGATATGTCAAATGGGGCATTTGGCGCTCCATTAACCCAGGAACACCGCCCCCTCTAAGTTAAAGGGGCATTAAATGGGGCTGCGCGAAATATTTCGCGTGAGTTAAATGTTGGATGGGCCAATCATTGAGTAACACTTCATTTTTGTTTTTTTAATTCAAATTTAATACCATTATATATTCATCCCATTTCACTCATCAAATTTCACCCACCATTACACTCATTGCCCATTTCAAGCCTCTTTCACTCATCAAGTGGCCCCACATTGCCAAGTGTCAAAAAATGCCCTTCCACCCATCAAATTTCAACCATCATTACACATGGTCTTAGTAACTTTTTTTACGGACACTTTCTACACTTCTATTTAGGCCATGGGGTATACTCTAACCATCTTTAACTCCAACCAGATGTTACATCCTCCACTTTGTCTCTTTTACACTAGTTCACTTCAATGAAATGGTTTAACGCCCTTAACTCTACTTTATTCCCTTATTTTTCTCTCTTTTGATTCATGTTAACATGTTAACTTAATGTCACTTTAATGCCCCTTAACATAGGAAGAGAGTGGTATACAATGAAAATTAAAATGTCATGTCACCGTTAACATCCTTGGTGTAAATATACAACCCATGGCGTTAAAAGAAGAGTTGAATATAATAATCATTACTATATAGTAAGTAGTAACTAATTTTTGTTGTTTCATCAAGTTCATTTAATTTAACATTTTAACTTTATTCATAACAATCAGATAATAGATTTTTGAAGTTAGAAAAATGTTTAAATAACTTTGAAGGAAAAAAATGGTTATTCTTAGTGGCGGATCTAAAAACTAAAACAAGGGGCAACTTATAAAAATTATTTAAGGGGAATCATTTTATAAAAATACCTTAAAAAACCATTTTTTTCCACTTCGTCAGGAGTATCGAGGGGTAACAGACGTACCCATAAAGTATACTATACACCCGCCCCTGGTTATGCTGTTAGATCGATCATATACAACAAAAGATACAATAATAGCGAATTAGAGATGTTACATTTTTTTTTCGAATTAACTGGTCAAAATTCTTCGTTTATAGATTTGATAGGCTGTGTACGTTATGGCCTTACCCGACGGAAAATTTGGCCACAACGATAAATCATGTCGATGAAGAATCTGCTAGAGCGGTAGGTAATTTGACTAGTTATATTAATATCTTTTTCATCTCTGTTTTATAATAACTTTTATATATCTGTACAAATATTATAATATATATAAAGAGAAAAAATATGTGATTTTATATATTTTTTTAAACTTCAAGTAATTATAAATTTTAAAACATATAGTACAATATTTTAAAACATATTGGTACTCTAAAACCGGTTCACACACAATTTTTAAACGAACAGAACTATTTTTTTCATACGTTAATATTGAACAAAAGTTTTACACCATAAAAGCGAACATTTTATTATCTCTAATTTGAGTATGGTATTGATACAATTTTACTATCTTGAAGATTTTTTTTGGTTAAAATTTTTATATAATAGTTTTCATTTTAACAAAGTTTATAATAATTAATGCAATTTTTAAATAAGAAGATTTTGTTACAATAACCGTGTGTTTATGAACTATTGTTAAAAAATTATTGGGTAGTATAGGTGTATTATAGGTCTCATACATCCATGTAGGTGTAGTATATAGATATTGAATAAAATAATATCATATAATATAGTATAGTATTGTATCGCATCATATTTTATTGTATCGTACAAAATTATAGCATATCACAACATAGTTGTAGTATTATATCTAATGTTCTTATATATAAAGGGTTTATTTAACAATGTTTTTTATTTAAAAAGATATTACTTATTTTTCTATAGCTAGCAAAAATGGTGGATATTACATTCTTTTTGTTGTAAAAAAAATTCAACAAGCATAGTATTGGCTTATATGAGGTCCTTCGCTAGACAAGAAATGACATCTACAACTTTTAGTTTTAACGTTTGAGCTTATACGATACGTATTGACTAATACAGATTGTACAGGAGGCAAAAGGTATCAAAGGGCATGTTTGGGTAAACTTATTTGAGGCCAAAAGAACTTTTGGTGAAAAGGACTTATTAACTTATGGCTTTTTGAAAAAGAGTTTTTAGAAAAGTGTTTGG
This sequence comes from Ambrosia artemisiifolia, assembly GCA_032199755.1. Taxonomy (NCBI): domain Eukaryota; kingdom Viridiplantae; phylum Streptophyta; class Magnoliopsida; order Asterales; family Asteraceae; genus Ambrosia; species Ambrosia artemisiifolia. The sequence goes on from CM063517.1 coordinate 7,452,336, forward strand.
ATTAGCTTTTCAAAAAGGAGTTTTTAGAAAAGTTTTTTTGGATTATATTTTCAAGTAAAATGACCAAAAAGGATATAAGGAGGGTAGGTATAAGGATATAAGAAGGGCATATAGGTAAATTTTCCCCAAAAGTTATAAGTAGCTTCAAAAAGTCACACATTCCTTACTTTTCCAAAACAACTTATTCCTTACAAATGAAAAGTTAAAACAAAAAGTCCTTTTGGGTTTGACAAACAATATTTGTAACTTATTTACTTTTTGAAAAAGTAATAAGTTATAAGTTGGTGTAAATAAGGAAAAACAAACATGCCCAAATAGATAGAGATAATGTCGAAATAGATGACCCTTTGAGGATTTAATATATGAGTATAAGACCATAGGATTCACTTGATAGTGATATAAAATAATTGGGTTTGTCTACTTACACTAGCATAAGGACAACGCACAATAAGAAAACATGCAAAACAAAATTATGGATTTGGTTTATCAAAGTTTGGTGATTTAGCATATTGTCAAACATAAAAATATAAAATATTACACATCATATTCAAAAACTATACATTGACAATTTGACATGCTTGTCAGATATACTCCTTTTATGATATAATAACTTCATTAAAAATATGTAACATGAGTGCATGTAAAAATAAATGAATACAGCAGGCTTGGCTATGGTGAGATTAATTATTGAACACTAAACTATTTAGATTTGAGAGAACAAAAAAAAAAAAAAAAAACCTAAATCATTTAGGTTTTATTTTTATGATTTTATCAAAGATTTACTTTTAGATTTTTATTTTCCTATTTTTTACATACAAAATTGTATTTTATAGATTCCGCCCATATGACTTAAAATCTATGTCTAAAAGTAACCCTTTAACTTTTCTCGACCATAGATGAAAAAGTAAAACGTTGTTGGGGACTAATCTCATACTTTAAATAACATGGACGAAATCTATAAATTAAGCAAAATTTCATGGACCATTTGTATAATTGACTCTAGATCTTTCATTCTAAAAGAGTGTCTATAAAACAAGGGTCTCGCCTCTTCTCATCTCACATTGATGATTAAGAATACTATGTTAAAAAGTACATTTAAAAGAGACTTCCTCAACCAAAATTTTGCAACTAGCCGTCAATACAATGAGATTCCTTTAAAATTCAGTGAGTATGAAGCTTTTTAATTTGTTTAGTAAAGCATAAAGCCCGGAACTCATAAAAAATTATTATAACTTGTCACGTGCGAGCCTTTTCCCCTTGTCCACGAGGTTGAAGGTTTCTCAAAATAAAAATGTAATTATGAATTTCAACATGCCTTTTAGATTACCTAACAATTATGAATAATAATGCATCTTTTTTTTTTTAATGAAACATCATATATTTGTTAGAAAATGTTGTCATAACCCACGTCTGTATCAGTTCCATATATACAGTATCTATACAGGTTATGTTTCAAGAGTTGATGTTCACATAGTCTTTCGATATTACATATCACATAAAAATAACTACAAAGTCACTTGATCACGTGCCACAGACCCGGATCTAGGATCTACTCATGTATATATGACTATGTAATATGTTACTAGATGGCTTAGGGCTGTTAATTTGTGGGTTGGAGGGTTGCACCTAAAAGAAACACGAATATTGTGTCACATGTGAACTTTGAATATGACACGTATATTCATGAGTTGACACACCTGTAACTCTTTCAACCTCCAAAAAGGTATTTAGAGGGTGTTTGGAATTAAGTTTCAAAACAACTTATTGACTTATTGGCTTTTTCAAGAAGCCAATAAGTCAATAAGCTGTTTGTGTAACCCAAAAACACTTTCTGTTTTGACATTTGGCTTTTAAGGGTGGAAAAACTGTTTTTGAAAAGTTAGAAATCGTGGCTTTTGGCTTTTGGAAAAAAATTACAAATTTACCACCCATACAACCAATATTCACAATAAGTTAAGCGAAACACCTAAAAAATAACAATTTATTGACTTTTTGACGTTTTTTATCCTAAAAGCTAATCCAAACACTTTTTCTAAAACTCATTTCAAAAAGTCATAAGCCAATAAACACTTTTGACAAAAATACTTTTGCATTTCCAAACTTAATCCCAAACACCCTCTTATTCTTTTCACATATAATTGTTACAAATGTTTGGGAGTTTCCTCTATGGAATAATTTTCCTTCTTCTTATTGTTATATATCTCATTTGTACATATATTTTCTTTGTTTTCTGGGCCTCTATCTTTCTTATTTTTTTTTTACAAAAAGCAATTATGCCAGCTTATTTTTTTGTAATTTTCAAATTTCAACTTTGGTACAAATAATACACATAGTTTAAGTTATTGTACCATATTTTAAAATCAAATATAAATGAGTTAAATAGATGAATCCATAAACCCGTCTGATTGACAAGACATGACCCATTTAAATAAACTTATTCAAGCTAGAGTTCAACATATTAACTAGAAAAAAAATAAATTTAAGATGTATGTAATTTTTACTGTATGAGTAAGTCACAAAAAGTATTAAAATAATTATTGATGAAGCTTACAGTTATCTATAATACATTATAAAGGAGGAGTGATGTACAACATGGTCATTTTCATTTCCGTACAACAAAACAAGCAACATGTACAACACATTTAAGCAAGAAATTTAAGGGCATTATGGGAAGGCTTGTGACAATTAAGACACTAAAAGGGGTAATTTAGCCATTTCACTCACCTCCTCCTTTACAATATTAAAACAAAATTACAATACTAGCCCTCTTCTAATTTTTTAAGACTTTTTTTTTTCCAAATTTTGGTAACAAGTCATATGCAACAACATGGATGGTAAAATTATAAATAATATGTTTATCCTTTTTCTTTAGACTTTGAGGAATTTTTCATTTAAAATTACTCATTCTAATTGAAATGCATAAAATAATATATACCACGATGTGTAAATTGTTTATCCGAATTTGATAAACCTTACTAAATATATGATTTTTTGTATTATTAGATAAACAAACTAATTAACCCATAGTCGGGATGCCCTCGGTAAAGTTGCCGAGACTCATCCACTCTCAAGTTGCCATGTCAAATTGACATGAAAAAGAGCATTTACCGCCCGACAAGAAGTAACCGAGTAAGGTAAAAGAATATCAAACCGCAACGGGTGACGGCAGTGTTGTAGCGTAGAAACCGTAACCGCGCACCCTTTGCCTCGCTATTACAAAACTCAAAACATAAACATTTCCAATACCCGCCCCCTAACCCTTCAGCCCGAAATAAAAGTCAACCACCGCCGCATCCAATCCATCCAACTGTTACCGCCACCGCACCAACCACCATCCCGTCACCGTCATGTCCATCGCCGCCATCGTTTCACCATCTCTTCTCCGATCACTTCCCATTACATCTCCCTCATCCTTTCCCTTAACCTATTCCTTTAAACCCTCATCTTTCTCTCTCCAATTAAACCTTACACCACTCTTCCAAAACCCTAACCCCCGATTCTCTATTTCAGCAATGAGCCTAACTGCCCAAGATAATATCTCTAATACATCTTTCCTTGATCATAAAGAAACCGGTGTTCTTCATTTCGTCAAGTATCAAGGCCTCGGTAACGACTTTATCATGGTAATTAAATAGTTTCTGTCTTTTTTTTTTGTTATTTTGTATAGAATGCTGGTTTGGAATTATTGTTTATAGAAAGTTCGGTTTATGATGAATAGGTTAATAATCTTGATTCAATGGAGCCTAAAGTGACTCCTGAGCAAGCTGTTAAGTTATGTGATAGGAACTTTGGCATTGGAGCTGATGGTGTCATCTTTGCTATGCCTGGATACAATGGGACTGATTACACTATGAGGATTTTTAATTCCGATGGTAGCGAGCCTGAGGTGATTTTGTTTTCTGTAATAAGGTTACATTGCTTTTATGATTGCACAACACTCGTTTTCTTGACATTTAGTTAACAGGTTTTTTGTTAATGAACTAAGCGTCTGATGCCATAATAAGTTGTATGATATCAAACAGTAGTATAGTTGGAAAATATTGGAACTTTATGCTAGGTGCTGTTTCCACTAGGAGGCTACCTCTGAATCAGTTTGTATTACAGTGTGGTTTTGTTTCATCGACATGACACCGTTGAATCAGTCATTAAGCCTTTATCCATTAAGCTTCAAAATGATGCCGAATGAAAATTTTACATCTTTATACATTCATTTGTGTTCATAACCCTTGGCCAGCCACTCATGCACCACCTCCTCAATCTACCACAACCTAACTAGTCAGGCCGAGCTAAGTTAAGCCTCTTACCCTATCAGACCTCTTAATGGCCCAACACTCAAAGGCTCAGAGCTTGCCAAACAACCCCTTAGTTTATAATGTAAATGACATATTGTGATGATACTGGAATAATGAGTTATCTGATTTTATGTTATCCACTTTTTAGATGTGCGGTAATGGAGTTCGTTGCTTTGCGAAGTTTATTTCTGATCTTAATAGCTTGGATGGAAGGCAAAGGTATGTTTTAGTTCTATACCAATGCTAAGCTATCATGTTGTTTTGTTTTTTTAACTTTTCCTACATTACAAGTGGCATATTTGGTCTTTTGTTTAACCTTTTTGATGCACGTTACAAGTTTCTTGGCTTGTAAATAAATTATTATGTGTCTGACTGTGTTCATGTTTCTTTAGCTGCGGTTTTATGTAATCATCTTATGTTTCTTTTCCTTGAAATTTGCAGTTTTACTGTTCATACTGGTGCTGGATTGATCATACCTGAGATACAACCTGATGGGAAGGTAATTCTTTTGAACCATTTGTTATGATTATAACTTATTTACTGATTTTTTAAAAAGATTTTCTTTGCAAGTTTTAATGTTGTGGATTCAACATTTGTTGTTACCCTAGGTTAAAGTTGACATGGGTGAGCCAATACTGAAGGCCTCGGATATTCCCACTAAAATACCACCAAATAAAAATGAATCTGTCGTGAAAGCACAAATTGACGTAGATGGAGTTAACTGGAACGTGACTTGTGTCAGTATGGGAAATCCTCATTGTGTCACTTTCGGTATTGGAAACCAGGTATTGATTTATATGTTATAAATTTATTCTCTAATATAGACAAGTTTTGATTCGTCATAAGTTATATACAAACCTGGGTCACTTATATTGGTTTCTAAACAGAATCTGGTGGTTGATGAATTAAATTTGGCTGATATTGGTCCTAAATTTGAACATCACACACTATTCCCTGCTCGAACAAACACAGGTCAGGCTCTTTAAGATTTGTGCTTAGTTTTTAACCTTGGAAAATGCAAAACATACTATTAAAATTCTATTATTAGCGTGCTGTCTGGTTTAAAACACGTATCTCTTTGTTGTGATTTACATGGTTTTACTTTTCCAGAATTCGTGCAAGTGTTCTCTCGTTCACATCTAAAAATGCGTGTTTGGGAGCGTGGTGCTGGTTAGTTTTCTACCATAAACAATTTTTTCTCTGATTATTAAAGAGTTTTTTTAAATAAAATTGTATAAAAAATTGTTTTATGTACTGATGGACACTTTTTTTTTCTTCAAACGTGGATATAGGAGCGACTTTAGCTTGTGGGACTGGAGCATGTGCAGTAGTTGTTGCTGCGATCCTTGAGGGTCGTTCTGAGAGAGTATGTTCACAAAACTTTAATTCAATTCGTATACGCATGATCTGAACGAATATTTCTTGTAATTGTTTCTTTTCTATTTTTTAAGACTTTTTCTAAGTATTTATTTTTATATCTTGTGCTATACAGAACTGTACTGTTGATTTACCTGGTGGGCCATTGGAGATAGAATGGAGGGAGGACGATAACCATGTGTACATGACAGGTCCGGCAGAAGCAGTGTTCTATGGATCTGTTCAGCTTTAGTATTCTGAACTATGGCAAAAGAGTTTTCAAGATTTGTGGGAAGTGCTTTGTATTATGGTCAGTTTATGGTTGGATGCAGACCTGTCAACTTTCACCCATTGCATAAAACATGGTCGGTTTCTGTAAACTTTATAAATTCTGCGTGTAATTGGGTTAGGATCTAAGTGAGCAACCAAAGAAGCTGTTAAAATGAAAAGGGTCATTGTAGGGTCTTAACATATGATGATGGGAAAGAGTGCTATGGATGATGGCAACTTGCCATGACCACAACTTCTCAACCATCTTCGCTGTGAAGTTGTACTTGTTTCCATCGCTATCCTTCCTGCTGTTGTCACAGTTGCTACCTTGCTGTAGCTGAGCAATCCACCATGGTTGTCACTAAAAATAAGTAAAGCAATTTGGAAGTAAAATCATCGATAAAAGCACTTATTTACTTTGATAGGTTAGCGTAAACGAAACAATATAATATGAAACGAGTTAGAAAAGGTTATATATAGCAAATTTAAGGCTAACATACTTTGTAGGAACATGCTTCTTTGAAAAGAGGCATTAGGTTCGCACCTCGACAACGGAGTAGTTTAGATTTATAATTTATAATTTTTTAGTATAAAGTAGAATATGATTAACATATAAGTTCAAAAAAAAGTTATATATACTGTATATATGATAAAATAGCATTTGACATATATTTGTTACGCAGCCATTCTGACAGGCAATAGTGTGTGATGTTCAAATTTAGGCCCGATATCAGGCCCTGTCGTGTCTGTTCTAGCAATTGGCTATAACTTGTAATCCTATTTTTATCTAGTAAACGTAGATAGTTTAATGCAACCTGTTGTGCCTGAATCGGTTTGGCGGGCCCGGTACGGAACCGTGTTGGTCGGGTTGACCAGTTTCGGCAAACAGGTTTTTATATGCACCTCTAGTTCCAACTTCTAACCCACATGTTGCATGTGAATTTCAAAAACTTAAAAAATATTCCATTGTTCACTTAAAAAACCCTTTTTCTAACTTACCTACTTGAGTCAAGCCCAACTATGTTTAGGCCTAATAGTCCTAGCTGAGCTGAACAATTTTATGGACTTGTGTCATTGTGTGTGTGTTTGCTTCATTGTTTGTTTAGTTTTAGAATAAAAAACACCTTTCTATGTTCGTTTGCTTTAAAGGTAATCAGAACCTTAATTATAGTTTCATGAACATCATTTAAATCTATTTAGATTTTTTTTTAAATATATTGAGAAATGTTACTCTATGTTACAGATTACCAATAATATAATTCACAAATGAACAAATAACTGAATGCATACATAAATAAACTAGTGAGATACTAACCCTTGTTCACTCATTTAATCATACATGAATAGAGCCACCGTCGCGTTCTTTTTGAACTACAGCTCACTTTTTATGTTGATAAAAAAGGACAGCCAGGGGCTGAAATACAAAGAAAAAGAAGGAAAGGGAACGGAAACAGCTTACAACCAAAGTTACAAACAAATAGACACATTAAACACAAGCCAGTCGGCCCAGGACAGACATGGGATTTTAGCCCTGCTTCCAAGCCAGATAAAACTTTCCTCCTTGATAAGCTCAATGACCCTTCTTTGGTGAATGAATTTGCCTTCGAAAACCATCGAGTTCCTAGCGAGCCACAATTGCCAAATTGTAGCGTAAACGACCATGTACACCAACCTTTTCCATCTTCTTGAACCTGGATTATCACCTAAACTCCGGACCAAATCCGTCAAATTCTCCACGTTGGATGGATACGGAATTTTAAGCCAAACACAAACTTCCCACCAAATAATTTTGGCAGTCAAACAATTGACAAACAGATGGTTAGAATCCTCAGTATCCACACCACATCTAACGCACCTACAATCTTGCATAGGAATCCCCCGGACAGCCAATTCCGCCTTAACCGCGATCCTCCCCATCAAAGACCTCCACGCCAGGATGTTACATTTTGGAGTCGCCCATGGTTCCCATCTAAAAGTAGGATCAATTTCCGGTTCAGACAAGACGCTGAGCTGTCGTCTCACATGTTTGACCGAGAATTCCATCCCATCTTCGTTTTCCCACCGCCACTTATCGCAATCGCTGTTGATAGGGAATGAGGACAGAAGCTGCAGAAGAGCCTGGAACCTGTCCTAGGTGACTTGCAGAGCCGGCAGCCCTTTCCAGGTCCATGCCCACCGCTGACCCGCATTCGAAAACGTGACACAATCGGCAACCTTTGCGTCTTTCTTAGCTTCCAGGCGATAAAGGTCCGGAAAAGTCTTACACAACAGGTCATCCATAAGCCAAGGATCAGTCCAGAAGTTTGTGAGGAGGCCGTTACCAACGCTGACCTTCAGTTTATCACTGATCCGAATCCCATTTTAAACAATTCCTCCTCAACCTCACTAATGTCTTTCCACACCCCCGAGAGCGTTTTCTTGACCGGAATGATTTTCTTACAGGTACCCGATTGATGGATGGCCCAAACCACCTTGGCCCACAACTGATTTGGGTCCCGCTTGTAGCGCCACCACCATTTAGCCCTCATCGCCACGTTTAAGTCTCCAATACTACCCAAACCAAGACCCCCATTAGCTTTTAGTTTTACAATCCTCTCCCTTGTTTACTGGTTGTGCAGCGATTATCGAGGTATGGCAAGCCGTTTTCGACTGGTGCAATATTCCGAGAAGTTTTATTTTTCATGTTAAGGATTTGGTGCTTCTCCATAACACGGCTATTTCGGGTACTCGGAAAAGAAAGGTATTCCATGGTGTGATCCTTACTACTTTTTGGAGTATCTGGCGGGCGAGTAATGACGTCATCTTTAATGCCAAACAACTATCAACACGGAAGATATTCGAGGAAATCAAGTTATGTCTTTCTTGTGGATTACTAAAAAAGGGCGGCTATCGAATATGTCTTGGGAGTCTTGGGGGCGATTTGACACAATGAGGATGGGGTAGTGTTTTTTTTTAATGTTTTTTGGGTTTGTGTACGGTCGGATTGTTTGTACTGTGGGATAAAGCCCGTTTTTTTGCTAGTTTCTTGCTAGCATTTTTAATAAAAGTTGTTTTGCCGTTAAAAAAAAAATGGTTTTGTTTGGCAAGATTTTGTAGTCCATAAATGTATTTTCTTAACAGACATGAATGGAAATTCTTTTTACCTAATATGCTTTTTAACATATGATTTGGACTTTATTTCAGGTATAATTTGACTGGTAAAGAGATTGTTGACTGAAGCATTTTGTTTTGTATATGTTAAATCTCCAATTGGTTGTGTTATTTCATGGATACAGCTAATAAGTGGAGTTAGACCACCACTAAACATAGGTCCATCTGGTGAATATCAACTAATGAAATGCCAACACATTCTACCGCATTATATATATATATGCATAACCTTCTAGAATTTAAGTACAACAGTACATAAACGTTACAAATTATCATGATACAACTTTCATATCCATCATTATCTCTACACTTTCTAAATATTTTATTTTTAAAAATAATGAAATGAGTAATAAACCTTACAAGATTGATTTTCGTTTTCTTAATTGTAACTTATGCTAAATTTTAATTTATACTTTACATAAAACAAATGATTTTCAACCTAAAAAAGTGTAAACATGAAAAATTCTATCAAACTCACCATCTTTTCAGTTGATGATAACATATTTGTTCTTCAATTTACCATGTCTCTCTCCTATAGTCCTATAACGATAGTATATCATATTAGGGAGTATTATATTATCAATTTAACTTTGTTGTTAGTGGCGGAACCAGAAACTTTTAACCAAAGGGTCGTAATGCATATATATTTATATATATTTACATCTACTAATGGGCAATAATTTGTAAAAAATTGAAAAAAAATATGATAAATTTAAAATTTTTGACATTTTTAAACTAAATTAAATAAATTAACAAAGTGAAATGAAAGACATACGTAAACTAATATTACTCAATAATTATTATCATATTTAATAGTATTGCAATTTATATTTGAAAAACAAATTGAAGATCCAGTTCCGCCCCTGTTTGTTGCAGATGAGCTACATGGATCTTTTTTTTAGAATTTGTTTCGTAATGTTTTATCAAGATCCAGTTCCACTTTAGTATGTGTATTATCGCATGTGTCATTTATTCATTATTCATTATTATATTAGGTTGTAAACATGTGTTGTACATGAAATATGTGTTTTAATAGAGGCAGCAACCTACAATGCATGTCCACATAACTATGTCGAGGTCGATTTGCCCGTAATGTTGTTTGCCGGCCATCTCTTATATTGTTGTTTTTATTTGTATTCTCTTGCTCATTGGAGTTGATATATTAGTTGTCTTAGCATATTAGTATTAAAAAATAAATTATGTGAAACTCGTCACATAATGTGCGCCAAAAAAACATATGTACCCACGATAACGTGCGAGCATTTCCCCTAGTTATTATTTATAACAAAAAAATTAGGGAACCTTAGTTAAGAGCGTCCACAATGGTAACCCCAACAAACCATTCCAAACTGCCACGTCACCATGCCACATTATTTCAAACTAATTCTAACCAAAACCCTTCCAAACCCACCACAACTCGTCCGCCTTGGTCCACTCTTGCAAACCAACACCCATCAGACCAATCGCTCCAATGGTGTGGTTTGGAATTTGGGTCTTTCCGGTGCAAACGGACCGTCCGTTTGAACCCCACTGGAGATGCTCTAAATTTCCCAAATCTTATTGGGCCACATGTTTGAAGATGATGGGTCCATGCATTGTTTTTTTTTTGTGTTTTTTTTTAAATATTTTACAACCACCAATGTCTTTCTGAGAAGGGGAGATTGGAGAGGCAACACAAACACTTGTGCATATCGTTGTCGGGAAATGACAAGAACCAACATGAAGTTCAAAACTAGATCTGGGGTTTTATGAGCCGGAAGCCACTGTGGGAACCTTGTTATTGTCTATGCTAGCAAAGACCGACCGAAATTTCCACACACATAACATCTTTCATGGCTAAGGAGGCGCCCTGAGTCGGATCTTGCACATGCAACAATGAATGCACGATATCGAACTCTATTGGAGCTAACTCTGTTGCCCAAAAAATTTATGTATATCTCTATGTTTAGCTTTATTAGTTTATATGTATATTATTTTTGTTTAATAGGTAGAGTTTCATGGACATATGATGAGATTAGTGAGAAGGGTAAGAATGATTCTGGTGTTGACACATGACAATCATTGAATTTAGAGATTGCGGGTACTAAGGTAATTGTATAAAACACAATTTTAGGAAAGGATCATGACAGTTAATCGATGAAATGTTTTATAGGGATTTTATATCAATCCTAATTACAATTCGAATCTCATTTCCATCGTTATATAATAATCAAACAACTGTAACATAAATTAAAAAAATTCGATAAGTTGACCTGGTAAAATTCGATCCTTTTTCCTAGTGTGTTTTGTTATAAAACACCTACCATAATAACGAGTCTAATTCATATAAAACACACTACAGTTAAAACATATATAAGAAATATTAAGTGATTGTTATGAAACACTCCAACTTGTTTATTCAATAGAGTGTTTTATATCACATGTGTGTTTTATTCAAACTATGTGCAAACCAACATCAAATACACTAATAGGTGGGCACTTGTATTTTTTATCATGTATCGAGGTAGGTCAAGTTGTGTTTTACTTGAAAAATAGCAGTTGTGTATTACTCAAAAAAAATTCTATCTATATTTTATTAAAAAATGCAACCAAAATATGGTCAGATTATATTGTGTTTTAAAAGAATCAGACTAGTTTTACAGTGTTTTATAAAATAAAACACATCCACCAAGTTTAATTGTAATTTTTTCTATGTGTATATATATAACAATATGGTATCGATATCAAAGATAAAAAACCGCTCATTATTATGGTGTTTTTTTTTTCCAAAACCATTATGTGTATAAAAAATTATTGGCACTTAGAAAAGACCCCGGGGGGGGGGGGGGGGGGGGTTGCATGTGCCTTGCACATGTGTTTTTAGATTTAGAACACACCAAATTATTATTATACATCTATCTAGTCAAATCAGTCAATTAGAGTTATAACACACGTTATAATTTTCCCACTGATAAATCTCCACCATCCGTTTATAGATTCAATGGCCAAAAACACTTTTACCTTTCTCACATGAGACACCCTGTGTACGCCCTACCCTTGCTTACTAAACTACATGCTTATTTTCTGAATGATAAAATGTAAGTATATATAACTGCAACCATTACAAACCAAACTGAAAGCAACTGAACATTGGTATCTATATCAGTTTTGATGGGTTTTTTCAATAACTTGACTTCGGTACCCTTAGGTGTAGCTTGAATGTACATGACATTTCACACATGTCACCATTAGGTTTTCCAAAACCATTGACTTAATGAGTTGTACATGTTTTGACCATGTCACGACTATATTATTTATGTTTCTATTCCTTTGCTATAGTGAGTACAACAAAAAAAACAGCCGAGTCCCCCGCCCATCGCAACACGATTCGTGAATATTATATTAATGTGTAAAACCAAGCATCGTGATTTACTGACGCAACAAGCGGGGTCACTTACTATTTATCATATATTATAAAAGATGATCCCTACCAAATGATCCTTTTTATTTTAATGGCTAAATGTTACGCTCTCCAGACTTCTGTATTTACAAATCATACACCTCATGCCTGGGATTGAACCCAAGATCTCTTACTAAGAGAAATCTCTACCAAGTGAGTTAGCCCCACTTGACAAATGACCCCTCTATTAAAACATGCATTTAACTTCTATAAATCTATCAAGTCAACTACTTTCTACAACGCAAAAACCATAATAAATAATTATGTTTAAGGTTGTGGCTACCCTGTTTGAAATTGTCAACCAAACTTACGACCCGTTAAAATCCTCATTGATGTTGATGCTATCTATTGATTGATTGTTCCACCTTCGCTCTGGTACTCAACACTGTGAAGGTGAAGACGTTTATACAAGACCGTGGGTGGCTGGGTGCCCCCTCTCGCACTCCTACCTCTCTACCCTAACTCTACTTTTAATATTTTATTCTTCCTTTTTCTGAATTTTGAATTCTAACCCTCACCTTGCATTGCATGCGAATTAAGCCCTCTGCTTTCTTTTTCTTTCATTTAAGTGTTACACTTAAAAAGACAAAATTGAAGTATTTTCATATTTGCTTAAAAAATCCTGACTTAAAATAGCACAACCATTCTGAGATGGGCCACACTCCTACAAGTTCCTGAAGTCAAACATCAGGACACCTAATAAAAGCCCACTTGCCATTAGTAAAATTGCAATTCATATGATATTTTGATCATGTCATGACATGGGACATGATAAAACTTAGAAGTTAGAACAAAGGGGTGATATTGACCTCTCTCTTTTGTAAAGTACATAGAAATGATACACTATTTCAACTTGCAATTTTCTAGGACTTTACTTTCCCATCAAGATGGAAGCCTAATTAGTTCTATAATAATATAACTAATCAAGCATTATGAAATGAACTTTGGTCAGTGATGGTCACCCACTATGTATGTTAATATTTAATCAACTAACAAAACATCAACTACTTAAACTTAACAATTTGCCCAATAAATAATGATTAATATTGTTAAATTAATTAGTTCTTGACTAATATCAATATCGACTTAATATTATATGAGATTGAACATCGTCATTCTAGTTAATCATTATCATGACACCCTAACTAAACCATTGGAAATTAGTGCTTTTAATCTAAACAAAATTAATCCAAAAAAATGTGATCTTGATCAAATTCATTGTATTTATTTGTTGAGAACAAATGTTTAGAGAGAATGTCTAGAACATAAACCAAAACAAAGATAGATTTTGAAACTTATTTGTCAATTTCTTCTCCATGCATATATGGTGACTTTAAAGATTCCCATTAACTACACTAATAAAACATATGGAACATGACAATCCACATTTTTTGTTTTGTTTTTTACTAGTTTTTTTAATTAATATTTAAATTAAGAATGTAATTTGAATAAAAAAAATCCCTCTTCATGCCATCACTAAAAATCAGTTTACATATTCCAAATCGTCAAAGAGATTATAATACTAAACTCTAAATAATAAACAATAACATCCTGAAATAAATAAATCTCTAATGACACTAAATGTCTAAATTATAACTAAAAGTGAAGCCATTATAAGAGAAAGAAAAACACCATTTTTCATACTTTTAAGTTCTTTAATCAGCATTATATAACTTGTCGTGTTATAAACATAGAGCTAATGGACGGTAGTCCGGTACCACATGTTACAACAATAGACGAATGATATCAAAGCAATCAAAATAATTATTTGTATATAAATATAAGTCTTTAAACTACCAACCAATGGTATTTTATTTCGATTTGTTTTTTGATTATGGGTACATTGCCATAGAGCTTAACTAACCAAGGTTTTCAGAACCGGACCGGACGTCGAACCGGACCCCCGGCCGGTTCACCGGTTCGACCGGTCCGACCGGTTCGACCGGTCGGACGAACCGGCCCAAAAACAAAAAAAAAACAAAAAAAAAATAAAAAAAAAAACCAAAAACCGGTCCAACCTCCCGGTTTTCCGGTCCGACCTCCCGGTTTTCCGGTTCGACCGGGCGGTTCAACGGTTCTCAGCCGGTTCGATGTACCACCGGTCCAACCACCCGAACCGGACCGGTCCGGGTCCCGGAGGCCGGTCCGACCGGTCCGACCGGCCGGTCCGGTCCGGTTTTCAAAACACTGTAACTAACCCCTATTGTTCGATCAATTGATACGATAACTTGTTTTATACTATAAATCACATACATAAGTATATTATGACATGTCAAGTACGTATGTGTATATATCACCAGTGGCGAAGCTTGAATAATATAGTACGAGGGCGAAAATCATGAGACATAAATTTTTTCGTATCGGTGGGGGCCGGAGTCAATTTATATAAAAAATCGCAAACTTACACACCACTAAGCCAAAAAACAGGGGGGCACATATATACACTCTGACATGTAATTACATACATCTGTTTGTGTGTATATATAATATTATTACACGCTGTATTATACATTACATGCAAGAAAAATTATGATAGACGATGAAAGAGTTCATACCAATAATTAACAAACTGAACAGATGTTATCACTTTCGTTATAACTATCTAATTTTAAATCTTAAAAAAAAAACAATCCGAAAAATCATTCTCCTTTCACATTATTAATTTTATTTTAAATGATTTTTTGAGTTCTCATTAAAGTGTTTATTCAATGCCATATATGTTACAAGCTAGAGACATCCAACTCTAACCCAATACAAATATTTTGTAGTGATTACTTCTTTTTTGGGATTTAACTAACAAGAACGGTCCCCAACAAACATATTTAAGATTCTAATAATTGAGCTTTTATATATGTTGATTAGTTTAGTTTCACATATCCATATATAGTTCCCAAAACAAATGAAAACAAAATTGAAATGGGGCACTCGAAAAACCACCAACTTAGGAAGGAATAATATGCTGCACTCACATATTTTATAAGATTATTGAAATTAAGCACGTTAGAGAATTATATTTACCATAGCATAATCACTAATTAAATTTCGACCAAAAAGATTAACATCAAACTTTTAAAATTTATAATTATTAAACTGCAAGTATATAATTAAATGGCTAATTTGGCATCTTAAATAAATAATATAAATTTTTTCTAAATTTAAATATAGTTACTAAAAGTCGGGGAATGAACAAATATATACTTTTGAATTTAAATTATTTTTTAATAGAATTATTATATTCTATTTTAATTTATGGTGGTAAATTAAGATCACTAATTATAAAGTTATGTTTCATTATTGTAGAAGATATGTACATAGCTCTAAGTTTACATTTGACGGGTTGAATGAACTAATGGAATGAATTTGATTTGTTTTAGTTATTAACAATAACAAATATATAATTTTAGGTAATAACTATCGGAATCTTCGCGCGATGTAATAGGAATTCAATACGATCGGTATGGGTTTGATTCGTTACAGACTTATCAGCACTCAATATAACAAATGAAAGAAAAAAACCCCGAAGAAATAAAGTTTTAAAACTTCATAGTATAAAAATTACGTGGTCTTTAAGAAAAAAACAAAGTTTAAAACTTTACTATTTGTTGCATAAAAAAACAAACAAAACAAAATGCAATATTATAGTGTAAAACCGTTAATAAAAGATGTGCTCAACCTAATATTTAAGATTTAGCAGCAGTGACATATTCTTTATACGAAGCTTCCCATGTCAAATTATTTATAATGCTTGTGTAAATTGGAAGCAGTTTTAACATACATATTAATGACTAGTAATTGAACCCGCGCTACGCGGCGGGATAGTTGAACATGCTTTTATATATAGATACTACATTTGTTGCTAAGATAGAGATGGTAGTACATATGAGTCAGCAATGTTGCCTTGCCAACATATATATATTTTTACATCTTGTGTGTATGATCCAGTTTGGATCTAAAGAAGGACTCGTCTAGCACCTGATACCCTTTGTCACGACATCGGTTGGAGTCCAAACTGACCATTAAAGACAGAAAGTTGGCCATGCCACCATATAACTACCACTAATGTTTGACACTGAGATTGGTGTGTGACTTTGGTTTTCTTGCTTAGGCTTTCTGTGCCAAAAAAGAAACAAATTGTTATGCAAGTTCAAATTGATAAGCTATTATATATACCATTTTTTAGTTTCTGTTTGTTGGACTCTCCAACCCATGAATACGAACATTTAATATACGAATATACCCCAAACAACTACCATTGGTGCTTAATATTGCTTGTTTAAAAACATCTTACCAAATGTTTCAAAACCTTCCCTAATCTATTAAAGCTAGCGTATTATAGTTTTTGTGTCATATACAATCAAACATATACATAACAAATAATAATTGGTATTAAAAGTTGTACATAAGGGCATAAAGGGAAAAAAAGGATAAAAATAGAGGATTACACTTGTGACCCATTTGTATGCCATCTTAAAAAGAGAGTAAAATTACCTTTGTAGCCATCTCTCCTCCTTAATAAGGTAACTAGTATGGTGTCCGCGCGATGCAGCGGGACATAACACTTAAATTTCTGATTCTAGGGTTGTGCAAAGGCGGGTCGGTTTAGTTTTGAGCAATAACCACAATGTTTTTTAAGGTTAGGGCGTGATCAAATAACCGTATTAACTGGATCATAACCGAATTAGCCTAGTTAACAAAAACGAACAAACAAACAATTAACCGATGGTATGGTTAAGCTCTAATCAATTAACCATAAATTATGGTTATGGTTACGAAACCGATTGACATCATGGTTTTGCTACCATACATTTTATAAGCGGCTGTTAAATGTTTCCAACATACAATTGGTTAGGTACGTATTTAGTTGTAGTAAGCAAGAGAGAGATTAATGTAAGATTATATTTTGATATCATGTTTCTACCAAGATTGATGTAGGTCTTCAATCTTGGTTTTCTCCCGTTGGCATTTTTCTGTGATAGATAGAAACAAATTGCATACAAGGATTTAAAGTTGCTAAAGCTAAGAAAGTGTGAGGTGGCAATGTGCGAAAAAGAAAAAAAAAAGATAGCAACATTTTTTCTAATGAGCGTGTTATACAAACAAATTACCTATTGTAACTATAACTGTTATGAATGGGCTATGTACATTCCCTATAAGATCTAGCAAGTTGATAATTAGTATTCGAATGGTGGTTAGTCTCTCTCCTTCTCAACTTCAAGTTCCTCTTTAATTATCTATGTTACCTTATAGTTATAGTTATAGTACAAGTGGATAATGCAATAAGGGGTATTATGGGGAACTTTTACATGACATATCTATGTTAAAGCATGAGTCTCTTGATATCCCATCTTAAAATTTGTGTATAATTACTATTGTAGACATGCCTCCTCCTTAATAAGGTAAGATAGATATTAATGATAACTAGCAATATCACCTATGTTTGACATCTTAAATTGCTTAAATTTATTTCAACATTATTATGTTTTTCTTTAAATTTCAAAGTAAGACATGTTAATTTCTTGATTATGGGTGATATTAAGCTATTTTATATGCTATTCGGCATCTTTTACTTACTTGAGATATTTCTTTATTTAACACGTATAATACACGAGTTTCCAACATAGTATTTTATAGAAAATGTTCAAAAAATTCGGGTTCTTTAACGTTTTTATTTTATAATAACAAGTTGTTTTACACCTTTAATAATATACAGTTGTTTTTCGTAGATGACTCCTAATACTTTTTGATAATATTATTGTGTAATTTATTTTTCTGAAAGTGTATATATATTCCTTGCGATTTTAAAGAATAGTTTAGGGATTACATGTGTTGTTCTAGGGAAAAAGTGAGTATCAAATAATTGAAGACCCCACAAAATGCTTAAACATATAAATTTCATTCTTTCTACTTTTCATCTCATGAATCACATGATTAGAATGCTAAGCTCTCCTGCTTAATCATGCTTACAAAAGTACAACAGCCAAAACCAAACACACCATCCTATTTGGTTGGATACCAGATGTTAGAAAAATGCATCGTTTACTTAATTAAATATAAATTTTTATATTATTTTTCTTACTAATGCGTTCCTATGATATTCGCAAGTTAGTTACAACGATTTCCTCACTAATTTACGCAATGCTGGGTGAAGGATGATCATGAACGCCACAATGGAAGCGAAGGTGGACCGAAGCACCGGACGTTGCACTGCGTGGTTCCGTTCGTGGCTAAAGGATGAGAGTAAATTCGTGTGGACGTCCGAGCTTAAGAAGTTTGTGAAGGGTCCTTTCATTTTAAAGAAGAAATTACTTAATAAACTTATTATTAATCTCTTAAAAAATAAAAGTTTTAACTTATAAAAAATATATTATTGAAATCTATATTGAGAGGTCCTTTAATTTTTTCCCATTGACGTTTTTTTTCCTCAAAACTCTTAATTAAAAAGATGTATGTTACATAATGCAATTTTTTCAACAAAAAAGTTGTTTAATATTAGTTTCCTCGGGTTTCTTAACTAAAAAGTTGTTTAAAAAAACACTAGCGCATTATTCTTTTGAGAGTCCAAGTTCTAGCGATTTTTTTGCCTTTTTGGTGCTACAGTACATAAACTTTGTGCAATTGGAGAGCGTCAGAAGTGAATTTGGTCTTTTGGTGAAACCGCAAGATGGTGTTGCGATTTAGGCTGAGGTGGACGATGAGTAGGAAAGAGGAAGGAGAAACCGCAAGATATTCTTGCGGTTTATGAAGAAGGCTGACAACTAAAACCGCAAGACCATCTTGCGGTTTCTCCTTCCTCTTTCCTACTCACCAACACCCTCCCTCCTAGTCACCTCCACCTCAGCCTAAACCGCAACACCATCTTGCGGTTTCACCAAAAGACCAAATTCACTTCTGACAGACCCCAAATGTACAAATTTTTTTACTATACCTCCATTTTGGCAAAAAAAATCAGTTCTAGCTTAGGTTCCAAAAACTATCTAACCGGCCTCAAACCGCCATCTCTTATGTTATCTACAGATTCTTCTTACACTTGCAATTTCTTGTTACACACCTACACATGTGTACTTTAACACCAATAGAATGATATGAACTTCGCATATGTATTTTAACATCAACAAATATTTATATATAACCTACATAGCTAGGTACATAAAAGTTACATCTTAGTGTCGAGAAAAACGGATATAGTACATACACATTGTAAAAGTTATGTACACAAATATATATTTTGGTATAATGATTCAAATCAAGAGATTACTTAAGACTTGCCAATTCAATAATCCCACATAAATATGAAACAGGGGGAATGCATAACAAAAAGGAAATTATTTAATTAAATTATGTAGCTATTCATTCTACCAAAATAAAACCATCCAAAATGCATTCAACTACATAAATATCAATCTAGTTTTTCACCTCAAAACCTTTGTTGTCAAAGCTTACTTAGGCGCACGCCTAGGCTCACTTTTCAGTCCTAGAGCAACCTTCTCGCTTCGTTTCAAAAACCCTACTTTCAGGCCCTCAAACACATTTTCCAGGCCAAGTTCCGACAGAATTCCGGTCAACGATTGTCTAAACAGGTCAAAAACAATTATACAGCCCTAAACAAGTCTATAATCCACCTAAAACAACCTATACTAACCCTAAATAATTCTAGAACATGTTTAAAACTCCTAAAAATGTATTTTTATACCGCGTGTCTTACTTAAAAAAGCTATTGTTTTTTAAGCGCCTTGCACTGAGGCTCAAGGCTCACCCTTGACGCCTTGAATGCGCTTTGCGCCTTTAACAACTATGCTCAAAACCCTACTGATTTGTTAGAGAAAATTTGAGAGAGATAAAGACGGAATTAGTCTTAATAATTTACGTGTAGTAAAACATGGCGAGTTGCAAAGCTAAAACATATTGTGGAGACATTAAACTATACTAGTGGGTTTACCCGCGCGTTACAGCGGGATCCACAAATGGGTTGCAGTACAACATTATGATACTTAGGTTTTTTGCCGCAAGTTACGCAAAAAGAATAGAAATATGCACACTATGTTTTAACAAGTATTCGTAGAAAGAAAAGAAATGAAATGTGCACTGCCACTTACAACTGATTGCAGTTCAACACAAAAACCATGTACTCATTATTGAACAAATCTTAATAAACCAAAGGTATGTTACTGTAACAGACCACTATGAACATAAACATCACTCTTGTATAAGTTGTCCGATCATTGCATATCTACATAACCGTGCCATTGAAGACACCTTGTTAAATGATAAAGTTCATTTACATGACAAAAGCATGTATTGATAATATTATATTGTACACACTATCATATGAAGGTCACTGTCCATTTAGAGAGTGTTTGTTTTTTCTTCAGAAACACTTCTGACCTCTTTTGTCTGTGTCGCGCAGACACGTGCAGACGTTTGGGTGTAGCAGACTGTTTGTTTTTTGGAAGAGATAACCATAAAAAAGGTCTGCCCTTCCTCTTCTTGGGGCAGACATTATCAAACCACTTATTACCTCTTCTCCTTCATTTCTTTCATCTTCTTCTTTCATTCCTCTCAACTCTCTAAACAACCCTAGTTCATCCTCCCTCCTCACCACCTATACATCCCACCTCTGGTCCCCATCGGCCGCCGTCGTCCTCCTCCGCCCCCACAACCGCCATCCTCCTCCTCCCTCCTCTCTCCCTGTGCCGCCCACAACAAAAAAGAAGAAGGTGGGTGTTGGTGGGTTTTGGTTTGTCTGCACAAAGAAAGAGGAAGGTTCCATTTTAATAGTAGTAGAACCATAGGTATCTCTATGCTTGAGTGTTTTTTATTTTTAGTGCAGTACATTTGTTTTCACATGTTACAATTTTCTTCTCGAATAGTGCTCTGCTACAACTCTAATTACATGTGCCCGTTAACAAGCGGATAAGTCGGATTTTAATTAAATTATGTATTGTGTTCGGTGAATAGTGTTATGTACTAACTGGACTGTTATTTAGGAGTATTGTTAAAGCTTCCATTGATGGTGTGGATTCATTGGGTGTTGTGCGCGTGGTTTATCTGCACAAAGAAAGAAGAAGGGAAGATATAGGTGGTCCAGAAAAAGGGGGAAGGGGGTGTTTGGTTGTGGTGGTTCACGGTGGTTATGGTGGCTGTTGTTGGGTTTTGGTTATGGTGGGTTGTGGTAGATTATGGTTATGGTGGGTTGTGGTAGGTTATGGTTATGGTGGGTTATGGTTATGGTGGGTTTTGGTTGGTTATGGTTATGGTTAGGTTAAGTTGCAGACGTTAATAAACAAACAGTCTTCTTCTTGTAGACTGCAAACCATTGGTCCACCTCTTCTCCTACAGATGTCTACACATGTGGTCCGCAAACTGCAGACCTTTTACCTCTTAAAAAACAAATAGCACCTTAGAAATTAAAAGTTGTGATTTGTAAGTTTGTAATAGACTTGCCCAACCTGACCCAACAGCTAAAAAATTGCCTAATGTAGCCAGTGAGCCGAATCATCCCGTTCACTTTGCCGCTGGGTAGACGCATATATATGAAAAGGGTTTATAATATAAGTATTATTATGACAGAGTTTTAAAACTCATACAAGTTTAGCTGAGTTAAGATTATTCATTGTGGTAACATAAGTTATTATCTTTCATCGCCATTATATGAATTTTGTTCAAAAATATTGTTATCCCCTGTGTTTATTTAGTTTGGGTGAGTTCAATTTCATATAAAAGTTGATTATCTTCTAGGGACATTTATGGAAGAAAAGTAATAAAATTTAGGAAATTATAAAGAAATTCTTGGTATGTCATCTTAACTCATTAAGCTATGAGTGCATGTGTAGTGGGGGTGATGGGGGTTTGAAGGGGATGCGACCACCACCCATAACGCTGGAAACACCGCCCCCAAAATGCTATGGGGGCTTTATAGGTTGGGGATTAATGACTATAGCCCTTGGTTTGAATAAAAAAAATCATTTCAAAATTTAAAATACAAATATGTTTAATGGTTAGAAAAACATTATTAAAAAAAGCTAACGGTTTAAAAGAAAAAAAATTAAAATTAAAAATTAAAAATCAAATATTATAAAACATAATTAAATATATTACATAAACCTAAATTATATATTACACACTCATAAACCTAATTAAAACATTACTTATGGGCTGTTTGGTAAGGCTCTTAACGAGCATCTGAATCATTCAGCGCTGAATGATTAAGCATTCAGCTCATTCAGCGCGTTTGTTTCAGCATCTGAATGAATGGTTAAGGCTAAATCATTAAGACTTGGGATGTTGTTGAACCATTAAGCACTGAATGAATTCATTTTTACTTCCCCTACCAATGTAGGACAAGAAGACTAACCATTTATAAATCCAACAAAACAACACTTAATGATTCAGCACTTAACCATTCAGATCCTCTTAACCATTCAGACTTCTTAATGATTCGGCACTTAATCAACCAAACAACCCCTTAAACATAAACCTAGTTAAAACACTACTTAAACATAAAACTAAAATTCAAACATTACTTAAACATACATTAACATATTAAACACACCAACTAATACATGCGATCTCAATCCTCCAAACTAGTTTCTGGAGATGGCACGTCACAATCGCTATCACGACCGTCCGACCTAACGTCTTGACGGATGCATCCGAAGTCCATAGTGACGTACTTCTCATCCGGGTCAGTTTCGTACCCTTCAACCTAGCTATGTACGACTTCGTTTGGACGGATGTTTGAAACGGGAGCGTTTGTGGTGAATTTTGTTTGCGTCTCCCCAACTTGTAGTTGATTAAATTGGAGTACAACCATAGTGTACTCATAGGCCTAGTGAAATGCCTCGTTTGTAAGAGCAGGATTTGGATCGACACTTGATTGAGTAGGTGTGTAGGTTGGTAAAGGAGGAGTGATTTGGATCGTCTGATGTTGGAAGGTCCAGCTGCTTCACCACCACAGATAATTTTATTTATTTAATAGTGTAATTTTTTTTATAAAAGATAGTGTGTATATATGTAGAGTAGATGGTGAGGTAAAGTTAATTTATATAGAAAACTTATTTTTTTAAAATCAGACTGTTGCAAATGGTCAATGCGCTTGATTTAAAAAGTAAGTAACCGGGGAAGAGGGGGATTATCTACCGTTTGTACCGAAGCATGGGGGGGTTGTTCACCGTCGGTGGTGGTGTCCATGATTGGATGTCGCGGTCCGATCAAAGATAGTATTTATAAGTCCTATATTACCTCAAGTAATGTAGTAGTGGCAAAAAAGGGTGTCGAACCACGAAGAGTTTGTGGTCGGTGAAATAGGTTTTAGTTGATTAAAAACATGTCACTTATGAAGTTCAGTCAATTATGAAGTTTGCATATTTTTGTTCATTCAAGAATTGTTTGATTGAAAGTTGTGAACCACAATAGATTCGAATTGATTGCAAGTATAAAATAAAGTAATTGATTAGGTAAATGATTATTGTAACAATGATAAATATGGACTCACACCCGGGTTTCAACAATTGATTACTAAGGTTCTATCAAATGGGTCAGTTAGAAGTATGCATATGATGTTCGCGGGTTGGTTGTTTCATTAGGTTTAGGTATCAAGAATCATCAACATCTATGATGGACAATAATATACTTTATAACTCTAGAACATACAACCCTAGATTTGTGTTAAAGCAAGGAATCATGTTCATGACACTAGAAATTGGCACAAGATCAGTTAACTAAAATGACTTCAACATAAGATTAATCGCAATTCAACACAATTGTTTGACATTCAAAAGAAAATATAAGATAGAAAATACCTAATGTTTAGAACCCTAGAATCAATGTTTACACCCAGATATGAATAAAAGTTTACCAAGCATGGCCACAGAAATTATCAAATGTTGTGTTTTTGGGTCTTCAATCTTCAAGAGGATCATGTGAAATGGTTGGTAGATGGATTGGGATGATTAGAGGTGATTGGTAATGATGAAGATGATGTTTTCTAGTCAAAAGAATTGTTTTTTTATTGATTCCAAGCATAACCCCCGTCATAAATCGTGCAATTAAGAGCTGGAATTTGAATTTAGCAGGATTTGGCGTAGCCTACGCCTAGGGCTGTCCAAAAAGCTCGTGGCTCGGAGCTCGCTCGGATTTAGCTTGAAAAAAGCTCGCTCGATATGGCTCGGTTTGAAACTGAGCCGAGCCGGCTTGGATCGCTTAGAAAGTGAGCCTAGCTCGGCTACGTTCGTAATGAGCCGAGCTGGCTTGGTTTGACTCGAATAATTCTAATTTTAATATATATTTTTTTATACATATAATATAATATCAAAATGTAAAAAAAGATGGAGAATATGTAACATATTTAATATTTGGTAATAGTGGCATGGAGATTCTTTGCTTGGGATTGAAGTTATAGCTAATCAAGTTATTTAAATAAACTTAATACTGCTTTTGATCCAAGTACTCAAGTTAATTCGTATGTTGATAAACTTATACTGTATTCCGTTAAAATTTGAGACTTATTTTGTATTTGCTTGAACTTGATTTTAGCGTGTAATGTATAAGATTGAACTTATTTTAAATGTTTTATTTTTAACAATTAAATAATATTTTAAACTATTGAATTTTAAAAGCCATTTTTCTTTTTTCCTTTTAAATTCGAGCCAAACCAAGCCGAGCCGAGTCGGCTCGGTTTAAAACCAAGCAGAGCTCGAGCTTTGATTTTTAGCTCGGTTTCAAATCCGAGCTGAGCCTAGCCGGCTCGGTTTATAACCAAGCCGAGCGCAAGCTTGGCCTGGCTCGGCTCGGCTCATGAACAACCCTACCTACGCCAGCCTCATTTTTCCTTAGCTATCTTCTGCTGCCCTACGCGACCAGTTGCACCCTTCCTACGCCAATGGCGTAGGATATGCCAAAAATGGCGTAGGATACGCCAACAACTGCCTTTTTCTTGAATTTGGCTTTCCTAGCTTGTTTTGGCTCCCACGTCTCTTCCGGGTTGCTCCAAAACTCCATATTTGCACTCCTAAGTTGTCAAAACCAGAAATAACAAACTAATGTCAAAGCACTACCATTCGACAACTTTTCATCTCTTAAAATTCACTTTAAAACATCTTAATGCACATTTCTTAATCAACCCATCAGTCCACCTCAACCCCCGTCCCTTTCCCCGACACCACTCCAAATAGCCTTATACAACATACAATTAACCTATTTATGTAACTTATCACATTAAAACTTTATATGTAACTAGTTTATGTGTATATAGCAACATTGATTCGTTTGACAAACTATCAGGACGAAGCATTGTGAAGGTCAGGGGTGGCTCTGGCTCCCTCTGTTTTTTGGCGTAGTAGTGAAAATTTGTGATTTTCGTTGATGAATTTAGTCTGAGTTGAGTTCGACCCTCACCGATTTGTCACTACCGATCGAAAAAAATTGAGCCCCTCCCCTGATTGGTGAACCAAGCTTCGCCCTACAAACTATGAACAATGACATCATGCATGATCAAAACAAATTCATCTTATTTCATCTTATTTTATAGCGTGGTGGAAATGTAGATTTATTATATTAATATGTTGATTCCAATATATCTCATAACAATTAAGAATAAGATAATTTTAATTAGATTTAATTAATATAAAGAAGTTAAGTATGTGGGCCTGTGGGGTGATGAAGTCTCATGCAATCTGATGATTAGATGCATGTACAATTAACGTGCTTTGCATGTGGGACATTATATTTTAATAAATTTTAGTTAATGAATGCACCTGTGCGTTTATTCAAATATAACTTTGTAAAAAATGCTCTAGTAAAATTGTTGCCTTTCTAAAAAAATTATATTTTAATAAATTTTGGTTAAAAATGCACCTGTAAGTTTATTCAAAATTATATTTTAATAAAATTTGGTTAATTGAATTTTTAATTTCAAATTTAAAATTTAAAATTCATTTACAATGTGTAACTGAGATTTGAGATATTTTTTATTTATTCAATATTTGGAAAATAATATTTTTTATAACAATTTTATTATTATTATTTTTGTCGTGTTATAATATTTATATTAGAGTAAATTACCAAAAACTGTCCCTGTGGTTTGTCCCAATATGCTACTCAAACCTAAACTTTTAAAAATTGCTTGAACAGTCCCAGACTTTTGAGAAAATATGCCAAAACAGTCTAACGACTTAACTCAGTTAAGTTTTTGACGTTAAGTCAAGGGCAATTTGGTCAACTCATGTATAAAATTATAACCAGACGTCCCTTTCTCCTTTATTACCCTGATTCACTCCAATTTCCCTCAATTCACCATAAACCCTAGATATCAAATCAATACCTTCCAATTCAAGACCCAATTGAAGACCAAACATCTCGTTCCCCTCCACAGCAGCTCGTTTCTGCATGTCGTCTTCTGCAGTTGAGCTTCTTCTTCTGATTTAGGTATGTATTGCTTCAATTGATGTAATTATTTAGGGTTTATGTATGTATGTATGTAATGATTTAGGGTTTAGGTATGTATGCACTGATTTACAGCTGCATTGTTGATTATTAACTGGTGATGATCAAATTGAAGATCCATAATTTTATATTGGTCAACCCTTTAAATGTAAAGATGATATCAAGACACTGATAATTAACTTTGTATGCCCTAATAATGATGAAAATTTTATGCACCGATAATGTTGCAGGTGCAAACATCCAGTTCTTACGATGACTGATAAACCTTCTAGTTCCAGTTCTGATGTTGATGACTCTGAGAGTTTGACTGATAATGATCAAATTGGAGATCCACCTTTTTATCTTGGTCAACCCTTTAGATATAAAGATGATTTCAAGACACTTGTTAAAAACCATGTCGTGTTTGACAGGAGGCAATTAGTGATTGTCTGGAATGACAATGTCACCTGTCGTGTGGTATGTAGGGGTATTAGTTCCCAAATGGGTAGATGTGACTGGGTTTTGAACATTAAAAGGGACAAATCCAAAGGTGCATGGATTGTAAATCCTTAAACATGGAACACAAATGTCAGCTAATGAGGGATGTTAGGTTATGGTATGTTCAGTGGAAAGAGAGCAAGAGAACTTGCAACAAGAAGAGGAAGAAAGACAGTGGAACTTCTAGTTAGTAGGTTATGTTAATGGTTTGTTGTAGTTTATGTTGTTATGGAATGACAATGTGACCTTTATGTACTCATTTGTTAGAATCTTTTGTATTCGGATATGATGACTTTTGAATGTTATGGATATACTGTGTGTATATGCACTTTTGTATGTTGTGTTATGTTGGCAGTGGATTTGTGCATATTTACCATGTTGTATGCTATCTACCAATTGCTGACCCATTTGGAAGTCAACTGCTGCACATTTGCACACATATATGCAGCCTCTGTATGACCCATTTGGAAGTCAACTATTGCATATTTTCACACATATATGTAGCCTCTATATGACCCATTTGGGTGGATCAAGTCAACTGCACATTTGTCATGGGTCATGGGTCATCAGCAAGTTCAAATGGGTCGTGGGTCATCATCATATGCATATATATATATATATGCACTAAATGGGTCAACTACACATATATGCAGTTATATATGATCACGTCAAATTGTACATTTGTGCAAGTTCAAAACTGCATATCAATACAAATGGGTAATGGGTCATCAGTATACGCACTAAACTAAATGGCTCAACAGATGATATGCACTAGACTAAATGGGTCAACAACTGAAATGCACTAAACTAAATGGGTCAACAACTGCAGTAACATAGCCAAACCACATTTTACACATATGCATAACCAAACCACATTTTACATAAAAAAAGCATGAAGTTCAAGCCATCAGTTTACATACCACATCAGCTTACCATTGTTTATCATACCAAAAGACTGAAGTACTATGATCTTAACCTACTAACACACCTACCTACTTCTAATGACAATCATCATCTGAACAATAGGGTGAATATAATGGATCATACTCCCCTTCATATGGATCTTTGTACCAATCATCATCTGTCTCTGTGTTGCGATAATCAAATGCCTGCCTCAACCCATCTGGAACAATATCTGGAATTGGGTCATCATGCTCAACCTACTTCTTAACCTGCTTAAAAGGATCATTTTCAACCTGCTCAAAAGGATCATCCTCAACCTGCTGCCAAAGCTAATGAAAGGCAAGTCTGTTTTTTAATGCGTCATAGTCAGGATCAATATGCTCAACATATATATCAATTGATTTCTCAGTTTCAGCAATCTTGTTCAACACATGCACATTACTGTCATTTAACAGTTGTCTTAAACCCAGTCCCAAGCCTTCCCATGGCAGCCTATAGTAAAACCTAAACTCGTCATCATGATAATAACCAAGTTCCACCATCATGTCATACAAGGTGATTATAGAGAAATAATCAGAGTTCACCTCATCGATGTAGTTAACCTTCCCGTTAACGTACATCAGATTTACTTCTATTGGATCAGTAAACTCCCTGCCATGATAAATTTTAATTGAAAACTTTTCGGTAGAGTGACCTGCATTGTTGATTGTTAACCAAATTTTCAGCTTGCATATTATGATCATCACGGGTATAATAAACATTGGGTTTCAATGAAAGATGTGGATCAATTGCCTTACCGTAGTGTTCTTCAAGATTGACTTCCTCTTCCCTAGTTCGTACAACTTGTTGTGTCATCTTCCTCTTCTCACGATCCTGAATTTTCATTTGTGTGTGTCAAGCTGTGGATTTGGATGGGTTTGGAGGGAAAGCAGAGGTGTGGAGGTGTAGGGAAAAATTGGAAGGAATCAGGTTATAAAGGAGAAAGGAGAGTCAGGGAAGTCTGGTTATAATTTTATACATGAGTTGCCCAAATTGCCTCTGACTTAACGTCAAAAACTTAACTGGGTTAAGTTGTTGGATTGTTTTGGCCTATTTTCTCAAAAGTCTGGGACTGTTCAAGCAATTTTTAAAAGTTTGGGCTGGAGTGGCATATTGGGCCAAACCACAAGGACGGTTTTGGTAATTTACTCTTTATATTAAGTTTCGTATAATAATATATTAAGTTATATAATGACTATTATCATGTACAATCATTATACATGAGAGCATTCATAATAGGTTATTCACCCTTATCCACATATTTGGGGTACCCTAAATTACCCTGATTTTCTTTAATGTAATAAGAGTTAAGTACTTTAACTCTTATTACATTAATTGCTATATCTTTTAATTAATTAGTCATTAACACATTATCAAATTTGGTCCTACACATATCAAAATTTATCCTACATATATCGAAATTATTGCATGTTTATCCTACACATATCGAGAATATTATACGCTAATCTTACACATATAGAAATTCAACCTACATTTGTCCTACACATATCGAAATTACCCTTCACTGAAAAATAGGATTGATATGAAAGAATATATTTTGAAATTGAATTAAGAGTTTCATTAATTTAAGTAGTTTAGGGGGGTTACAAAAAAATAATCACTTATTTAACGTTAAATACAATTATTATATGGAGGATTGCTATTAATTTAAATTTGTTCTTTTTCTTATTATAATATTTTTTTCTCATTTGAACTCTCCACTATTGCATTATACATATGTGTATATTGCAATTATACAAATGTGTATAGGAGTTTGTGGAGACGTAAGATGTGGAGACGTAAGATTAAGGTTAACGACTTTTAAGATGATACTATGGTTTAGCAATAAACTCGTTCTTTAGGAGTTTAGGGTGTCAGGTTTTCCTAAGGAGATTAGTTTTGTCGGTTTGTTTTGGTGCCATTGCATGTTATTGCTTTTTGATGTGTTACTTGTCCATATTATACGTTTTACCAATTACTTGTTTGGTAGTTAATTTAATAAGAATATATCTTTAGTGCACTATGTTTTATATTGTTTTTTTATAGTAGCTATGTGCGTATGCTTGTTTTTGTGTCTTTGTAGTCTGAATATGGCTTTGGGTTGGAGTCTAACTAGAAGCAGTCCCGTAAGGCTTACTTATATCTCACCTCTCTAAACCCTACTAATAGCTTAAGCATGAGTGAGTTATAGTGGGTGTTTTTGTATATTCTAAAAGTTCTCTTTGTATAGTAATTATAGAACCGTGAAAAAAAATACTGAATAATAATTTGTTCAGGGAACAGTTTTATATCATTGGAAGCTTGAAACAAAGACTACACTTATGTTTATGTTTAGCTGCATGTATGGTTATTTAATTGTGACCACATATATAAAACTATGAGCTAAAAAAGATAAAAGACAAAAGTCTAGTATGTTATTAGGGTTTGGTCATTCTTTGATATTAGAGGTGGCGATTTTCGGTCTCAATTAATAGATGGGTTTGATTAGGAAACTTGTGATGAAGAGTAGTTGTAAAGTGACGACCTCTAGTTATTTCATCAAAATAATGATTATAACATGTTTCATACGACTTAAGTTCATATAATATATTTTAATTGCATAATAATTTCACAGACGATAAATCTTTTAGATTATACGTAATTAGGTAATCACTTATGGCGTAGGGTTTCATATAATACTAGTTTTTATTCTGAGAGCGTCCCGGGTTAAATATCTAATATAACATAATAAAATATCTAATATTATAATGAAAATCACCATTGAGGTTTGGCAAAAAATGTCTCTTTAGTCCAAATAGTTTTTTTTCTCATCTATGTCCCCAAAGTTTCTCATTTTTTATCACTTTCATCCAGCCCCTAACTCCGTTAAGAAAAGTCAGTTAACTCAGGGGTATTTTGTTCACTTTGCATATATATATATATATATATATATATATATCTTTTTTGTCACTTTCATCCAAAACCAATTTTAAATTTATTTTATTTTTTTCTGCTCGTAGAACATCCTCCCGATGTTATGTTTGTTTACTTGCACGATCTTGTACAGTAGCTGTTGTTTCAAGTACAATCTTTGCTTCTCTAACAACAATATCATACTTACGTTTCCATTCACCTGCTTCCTCTTGGGCAGACAAAGCTTGTTCCCTTGCAGCGGTTAATTTTGCTTCTGCTGCACTACTTCTAGCCTTAAGATTTGCTACTTCTGAGGATGCTTGCTCTTCCCCTACTTTTTGCTTAGACAAGATAAACAGATTGTTTCTGAGTTGGGTTATCGGGATTCGTTTCCAAACACTATACACATGCAAATCAACAAAAGAATAAAACTTTAAAGTAAATTTGTATACCCTTTGGGCACCATATGGTGTTGACCGTTTGGAAGCATGATTGGGAAAACCACGAGAGGGTCCAGGACACCCAAATTACGAGGTCTGGATCTAGGGTTTACAGAAGCTTCTGATTTCTTGTTCATTTTTATCATGTCGTGGAGAGACATGTCCAGATTAGACATGGTTATTATTATTATTATTATTACTATTATTATTATTGTTATTAAAGGATGTTGTGAAGAAACCCTAGAGAAGGATGTTGAGCAGAGGTTTGTGTTTAGGTTGTAGGGTTTTTATTTGCTGGATGGAACTGGTGCCGGTAACCGGAGATGATGGTGACTGGTTAAGCTTTCAGAACAACACACAGTGTGTATGTGTGTGTGTGTTTGTTTGTGCAGAAAGAAAAGAGAAGGAACGAGGGGTTTATATAGGTGGTTCAGTTGGAGGGATGTTCGGTAATGGGGATAAAAACTGCACTTGGAGTGTTTGGCGACGGGTTTACCCGCAGATTATGGGCCGTTTGTATGAAAATGGCCCTAAGTTAACTGACTTTTCTTAACGGAGTTAGGGGGTTGGATGAAAGTGAAAAAAATGGGAAACCTTAGGGACACTAATGAGAAAAAAACTATTTGGACTAAAGAGGCATTTTTGGCCAAACTTCAGGGACTTAATTGGCAATTAACTCAGTCAATCAGATAACCTTACACTTGTTTTATAAATAAAATGCATATTACGTAATTACACAACATTACAAAACCACATACGTTATATGTGTTTCAAGAATAAAATTTATATTAAGCAATTACATACTAGTACATGATCCCTTAACGTTATACAAAAAATCACGTAACTTTATACAAAGACACGCAATCATGTGGCTTGTAAAGTAACACTTATAAAGAGGAAGAAAACTATAGTAATAAACTACTCAAATTAATGATAATAAATTTTCGTTAATATGGCATAATTTAAAAAAAAATATTATCAAATGAAAAAAGTTATAACGACGATGCGCCTAGGCTTGGGTTAGGGCTTGCCTCCCTTCGGCCCATATAATTAGGATATGGATGAATGATAATTAATGCTGATGAGAGAGAAAGAGAATACTCCCTTGCTAAGGCGTCACGTGGCTGGTTGCAGGTGACTTCTTTTATGATAGCAACATAGTTAACTTTGCTGGGGGCATTTAATGTGACGTCTGGCCCTTTGCTGGGCGACGTGCAGTGCACTGCACTGTGCAGTGTACAGTACATTTGACGGTACTGTAGAGCATGGCTGCAGCATGTGCACCATGGAAGCTGTCACGTCGTTGTGCTTGGCACAGAGTTGTTGGACCAACCTTCCGCGCGTCACTATTTGGATAGCTGAGCATGTGCCCAGGTGAGGATCTTTAGTATATCCTCGTACTTGCATACAATGTTGCTTGGTTGTTTCCGCGTGAGGGCCACACACATTGAATGTGTTGTTGCTGACATCTTCTAGGTTGAGGGTTGTTGCGCATGTACTTTGTAACCAGTGACGTGTATCTACATTGAGAGTTGTCTGCGCATGATTCTCCGTGAGATGCTGCGCAAACTACTTGACTTGAGCTGTTTTACGAGATAGGGTTATCCTTAATTGCACCAAGATTTGGTACCATATCTCTTCATGTGTGAAATATCAATAATAATGAATGTTCTTACTTTGCACTTGTCACTTGTTTTATCTATGTGATTTGTAGATTTGGAGGACCATTGTATTTGCTTGATCAAATGCTCATAACATCTGCTACACTTTGCAAGACATGGTTAAATGAAACCCACTCTTAGTGAGAAAACTCAAGAAAACCCTATAACAAACTAATATTTTTATTGAAAATGTGGTACATGATATACAAATTTTTAAGTGTTTTGAGCAAAGAAAACAAAACAAGCTTTGAGTGAATTTAAAAGAAAAATATTCCGTATCAAAAGTGTGTAACACTAAACAACATCGTTTTTACATATGTAATAATTGAGTTTCCTTATAAAAAATATACGGTTGTTAGAATTTTTAGTTTTTTTTTCTCAAAATGCTTAAAAATATAAATGTTACATGCCTTGTCTTTTTATAAAAAAAAAACTAGTTTGCATTTTGGTACATGCCTTGTCTTTTCTCAACTAAAGTAGGTTTTTATTTTAGTATATATATATATATATATATATATATATATATTTTCATTTTATCCCTCTCTTATATAGGTAAAGAATAAAAGGTAAAAAATAATATTTTTTACATAGGTTTTCAAATGTTTTCTCAACTCAAAAGAGTTTTCATTTTATACTTGACCCCCCTCTCTCTCTCTATATATATATATATATATATATATATATGCGCATTTTCCCTCACCGTCTTTAAACATTAATAATTTTTTTATAAGTCAGTTTTTTTAAAAAAAAATTACATCATAACAAGCATTTTTTATTTTTCAAATGAGTATACTAGCCATCAACTAATAAATCCTTTATAAAAAAAACTTTTTAGTGCACCACTCCTTTTTTTTAATATGGTCAAAAAGTTATTGATTGTATGCATGTAATTCCAAGAAAGGACAACTACTTTATGGATCTATGCCATTTTCCTATTAAAAAGAAGACAATAAATATATTGATATCTTTACCTAAATGGGAGTTAAAAAATCAAGAAGGCATATTCTCATACTTAGCCTACACAAGAATCATTTAATACCAACTAACATCGACTTTCTACCCAACAAACAAATCAAGAGAATTCCCACAAATCTAGACTGAAACTACTAAATCCAAAACATTGCTTCCTTCAATACATACACTCGCTTACGGGTTTGCATTCTCCTTGATATGAGTTTTTAACGAGCTAAGTTGTATCCAAACTATAGCTAAGGCGAGCGGGATATCAATGTCGGATTATTTCATGTTAAATGCATGTTGTAGAAACTAAGGGGGGCGTAAATAAGTTTTCTTAAAATTTCTTTGTTAAACACTTGTTTTACTTGATTTTTACTTGTAACTAGGGGGCGTAAATAGGTTTTCTTAAAATTTCTTTGTTAAACACTTGTTTTACTTGATTTTTACTTGTTATAAACTCATCAATGTACTCATAAACTATAAATAATTAGTGGGTTTACCCGTTCGTTGCAGTGGGATCCACAAATGGGTTGCAATACAACATTATGATACTTAGGTTTTTTGCCGCAAGTTACGCAAAAAGAATAGAAATGTGCACACTATGCTTTAACAAGTATTCGTAGAAAGAAAAGAAATGTGCACCGCACTTACAACCGATTGCAGTTCACCACAAAAACCATGTACTCATTATTGAACAAATCTTAATAAACCAAACGTATGTTACTGTAACAGACCAATATGAACATAAACATCACTCTTGTGTAAGTTGTCCGGTCATTGCATATCTACATAATCGTGCCATTGAAGACACCTTGCTAAATG
Source organism: Ambrosia artemisiifolia (assembly GCA_032199755.1). NCBI lineage: Eukaryota > Viridiplantae > Streptophyta > Magnoliopsida > Asterales > Asteraceae > Ambrosia > Ambrosia artemisiifolia. Next base: position 7,487,473 of record CM063517.1, read on the forward strand.
ATAAACTTCATTTACATGACAAAAGCATGTAGTAATAATATGATATTGTATACACTATCATATGAAGATCACTCTCTATTTAGAACTTAAAAGTTGTGATTTGTAGGTTTGTAATAGACTTGCCCAACCTCACCCAACAGCTAAAAATTTCCCAATGTAGCCAGTGAGCCGAACCATCCCGTCCACTTTGCTGCTGGGTAGACGCATATATATATGAAAAGGGTTTATAATATAAGTATTATATGGCACACGATAGCCAAAACATCCCAAAACATGAGTAGAATGCAAGTGTGCAGCCATATCAGGGTGATTGTTTTGAATGGTTGACAATCGACAATCTTGCCTCTTAAGTCCTCATATATATGATAAGATTATTCATTGTTGTAACATAAATTATTATTTTTCATCGCCATGATATGAAATTTGTTCAAAATATTGTTTTCCCGGTGTGTTTATATAGTATGGGTGAGTCCATTTTCATATAAAAGTTGATTATCTTCTAGGGACATTTAGGAAAAAAAGTGGTAAAATTTAGAAAATTGTAAAGAAATCCTTTGAGCAATATTGCTCATTTAACACGTTTTTAAGAGGTACAAGACTTGAAAGCATGTTGTAAAATGATTCAATTACAAAACATCTAATGCATCATGTACACCTCTTTTAAGCCACTAAAAACACGAATGCATCTTCATCTGATTAGGGTTTCTCAATCTCATCCCTCATTATCCCACCTCCATCTCCCATCTACTTTGTCTCTTCAAGATCTAGGGGTTTCTTTCTCTCTCTATCCGACACCATATCGTTGAAATTAGTTTTAATAGTCTTATCATATGCATTCTAAGTCTCCTAAGTTTGAACTCTCGGTTCCACTTTTGGGTTTCTTTTGCAACGATAATGGTCGTGGGAAGTTCTTCAGTAATAAGTTGTGTACTAGATGCAAATTTAAACAAAAAAAACGTTTATTTTTTTTTATTTGAAAGGTTGAAGGGAAATATAAAAGGTAAAAATAAAATAACATTATATATGATATAAAAGATATTCGTTAATTAGCATCCTTTTACTATTTTTTTTTCTTGATGTACATAAATGTTGATAATATGTGAAGTTTAGATTACGGATAAGAGAAGGTTTTTTTGAAAATATGGGAAACCCTAATAAGAGAGGCGACAGGCGGCGATGGCAATAAAGGATATAGACGATGATGATCCGTCAATGAGAACAACCTTTTTTTTATCACAAACATATCGGACATGATCACAGGATTTCAACTATGGGAGGCTTTTTAGCCTTTTGTGGAGGTTAAAAATGCTTGGGTTCAGAGACAGAGAGGGGTGAATGGTCGGGTTTTTGGTTTTGTTTGTTACAAGAAGGTGAGGAATCCTACGGAGTTACTGCCTAGTCTAAATGGGAATGTCATCACGGAGTGGAAGATTTTGGTTTCATTGGATATGTTTGGCAAGTTTCATAGGAAGATAAAGTATGGTTCCGAGGGAGAAGAGTGTTTCTAAGGATGGGATACCAATCAGGGTGTCTACTTGAGGGGTGACCTTTGCGGTTGCCTTGCAACATATAATATAGACTACATCGGGTTCTAGGAAAGTTCTACCTCTAAACGAGGTGGGCGCCTTGGCACTGTATTGGTCGAGCGGTGGTGGGCATTTCTAGTGATATTGGGAAATTACATGGCGTGAAAGAGATGTTGCGCTCAGCAAGTTACTTGGAAGCGGTGTTATCTTATCTCGAGGGTCTTTCTGACCTCATTACCTTTTGAGATAGATATGAGATGGATGATTTTCTCGTTGCGGAGGAAAATATATCGAAGCAGAGTCTTGTGTCCGCTTAACCGTGGTCAGGTAGGACTTACAGTTTGATAGAGTAGCATTGGTGAAGGTGGTAGGTTTCCGATTTGTCTACATGAAAGTTCCATTTACAACAAAGTAGGAGCTATCCGGAGATATGGTTTGGCCTTCTGATTTATCCTAGCTTGATGTGTATAACTCGACTGGCTATGCACATATTCTTACCAAGCAAAGCTCCAGAATTAATGAAGAGATTGTTGTGTTTTGAAAGGAAAAAGGTTATAAAGTTTGGGTGGTTGATGTGTCGAGATTTACACATGTTTTACATGTGTATTTATCCTCCTTTTTGCACATTTATTATGCTTTTATCCTTATAAAACATCGCTAAATCGTTTCTAAGAAATAAATGCAGGTTTTGGGGAGCAACAAGCAAAAAGGAACGGCAACCGACACAAAAGGAAGGAAATTGAAGACTTTGCAGACAGCATAAGATGTTGCACGGTGATGGACGGGGTCAATCATGGTGTTTAAGATGCTTAACTATGTGCTTTTAATGTCGTTTGAGCGTTTATATGCTTTGAATGTGATAACTACGCAACTTTGTGTGGTTGTAGGTTAAACTACATATTTGGATGGATTTGGAAGCTTAAACGTGGTTGAGGTTAAGTTTGGATGGTGAACCGAAGATATGGAGGTGTTCATGGACGTTGGAGCGTTAAAGAGGAATTTTGGATAAGCCAGGAACACCCGAGTCGAATGTTGCTGCTACTACTACTACTAATAATACTAGTAATAATAATAATAATAAAAAAACAAACGTGAAAAGAAATAGAAAAAAGAAAAGAATTCAAGTTACAAGTGCATTTAATGCACATTAAAAGTCAAAACCAAAGGGGCGAGAAAGGGCATCAGCAAAGAAGTGTAATTCTACCAGCAATTGACAGCCGTAAGTTTCCTTAAGCTGACCGTAAGGGACGCCGAACAACAGCAGCATTAGAAAAATTCAGAACTTGGCCGCCGTAACCCCTCCTTTGTCAGTCGTAACTTACGGCGGTCCATGAGGAATTTATGGAAGGTTGTTGTGATGAGATAAAAAGCTACAAACTTCAACCCTAAGTTTAATCAGCCACCATGGACGAAAATTAAAGGGCTTTTGGAGTATTTTGGAGCTACAATCATCATTGTTTATCATCATTAATCCATACTTTCGATTTCAATCATCATGTTCGGTAGGGTTGTTTAAAAAAATCCGAATCCGAATCTGAAACATCCGAAAATCCGAATCCGAATCTGAAACATCCGAAAATCCGAATTATCTGAAATTTCGGATATCCGAATTTTCGGATATCCGAAATTCGGATTCGGATATCAATTTAGAAAATTTTCGGATATCCGATATCCGAAATACTAAATAATCTTATTTTTTAAATATTATATATAAATAACCATTTACCCTTAACTCTATACAACTTTGCAAACATTCAGCCCCCATTTGTTTCCTGCTCTCAACAAACGATTCCTTCCACACCTCTTCATCTTTCCACCCTCTCCATATTTCCCAAATTTTTTAACACCGTTTGTGTAAACACCCCTAATGTTCGGTATTGTTATTCCTATTTTTGAACACCACTAATGTTCGGTATTGTTATTCCTATTTTTGAGTTGTTTTTTGTTACTATGAGTGGCTAAACATCTAATCACCTCCAGGTGTATGGTTTAATTGTGAAACTTTAACTCTTATTTACTTTGGTTTATGGATTGTTTTTCATTTAGTTGAAGAATATTTGTGGTTTTTATCATTTAAACAAGTCACTTGTTTTCAATTGCTTATCTCTTTATCATTCACATTCGGTTTCCTTGCATCGTGAGTAGTTTGATAATTGGGAGGGTAAGTGACACTTGTGGGTTGGTAATTGAATTGTACAGGTTATTATTAAAAACTTGTGTTCGGTTATCACTTGATTTGAACCGTCCAACAAAACTATGTCTATGTAGTATCCAATCATTTAAACAAGAGTAGGGTGGACCATTAACCAGAAACCTGGAGAGGATTACTTCTTTTATATTGTTGTTTACAACTTCTTAGATTCATTTTCTTAAAATTTCAAAACAAATAACAAATCAAGTAGGCGTTAATTTTATTAGTTAAGTTACAAAACTATTCTTTCCACCAATTCCCTGTGGAGACGACTCATTTTCACTATACTATATTTTTACTTATTTTTGACCGACCCAACGGCATCGATCACACGGTCGCGCATCGGCCATTCATGGTCGCGCTTACCGACCCCAGCTTCGCAAAAGGTTCTGAAAATGACCAAAAAGGCATGCGCGGGCATGCTAAAGGGGTGCACGACCGTGCACCACCCAAAACGTGCACCACAAGGCTTCGGAGACCAAAACTGACAAGACGGTTGGCCACGTGGCTAAGCATGGCCGTGCTCCTCAACAAACCCGACAGAATCTGCACGAAAGGACTACGGACTGCCCCCAGATGTTTAGCACAGGCGTGCACACCCGTAAGCACGGTCCTGCGCTGCCTGGAAGCTCTATAAAAGAAGACCTTCACTCTTCATTTTGGCATCCCATTCCACTCGATTCTCTCCCACATATCGGCTGTTTTAGGGTCTTGCATGTGACCTTTGGAGTTTGGGATCACTCCATAAACACTTTGCCCAAGTGAGCCTTGAGAGAAACACCATCTATCACCAAAAACTCTCTTATTCCACCATCAACCCTCACCATGATTAGTGATCTTGTTGTAAAGCCATTGTTCGGCTAGGATTCATAGAGTGTTGCTAGGGTGAAGACTACTTTGGTATGAATTTATATATTTTATCTTTAGTTTGATTGATGTTTTGTGTTCTTGGGAATTCCTATTATTTTACCTTTGTTTGATGAATTAATTAACTAATCAACTTAGTATATTTTTTTTCTTATGGGTGTTTTGATAGGAAGTGGAGAGACTTATGAGTGTACATGTGGCATGTAAAAATCCACACACTTGTAAGCTAATCTAACTCCACATGAAGTGATTAGTCCATTTGTATTTGGAAACATTTACACTTTGTGGTTCATCCTCAACTATCAAAACTTCACTTAGGGCCGGTACGGTTTATATACTTGGTCCTTGTGATAAGCCAAGACTTGGTTGAGCGACTTAGAAATAAACGGTCTATATTTACTTCTATTATTATATTGTCGCAAAATTAATAATAGGCGAATCACTTTTTGAAAGATTATTATTTCAAGTAGGGGTGTTTGAAATCGGATATCCGAAATTTTTGGATAGCTTGTTTCACTATCCAAATCTGTATCCGAAATTTTGGATATACGAAATTTCGGATGTTTAATCGAAGGTATCTTGTTAGCCGCTCTGGCCGTTGGCAGGATATTCATAATAGATTAAGAATAGTAGGATGTCAATATCGCAACAATGGTAGGTGTGTTTTTTCGGGGTTGGATGCATACAATCTTGGGTAGTACGTCCCTCACGGTTGAGAGGTGAACTCACCGAGGTTGAGAGACGCTCACAATACTAAGTGGGAACACAAATCGTTACAAGGTTATAGTGGCTATGCATAACTTTGTAACACATCATTCTACTAATATTTTTCTAATAATCCATACCAAGGCAAGTCGGATCCCGAAGCAACACTTTCATATGTTCATTGGTTCTCTCGACTACTTTTCTATCTTTCATTATTTTATACATTTTCTTTAAAAGTAACTTAAAACTGAGTAATGCAAGTCTTGTCTTGTCTTTGGATTTGATACTCGATACTTGCTCTTTCTATACTATGCTCAATAGGTACGCTTGCCTATTGTGTGGGTTTTTGATCATTTAGCAACTATCGTTTTATTTATAAATTTAAAACTTCGATAGCGTTTTGGGTGAAATATGGTTTTTCTTTGGTTTTAAAACACCAAGTTTTTATACCATTGAATCATCTTTTAAAATTTACTAAACCACATGCATCAAGTTTTTGGCGCTGTTACCGAGGACACAATATTTTTAGGGAAAGGTTTGAGTTACTAATATAATCCGTTTGTCTAGTTTTCCTTATTTTATTCTGCAGGATAGATCATCAAGATGAAGAAAATTGTTACTTTACTAAAACCACACGCAACAAGGATATTGTTCATGGGAACCAAAAGGTCCTGGGGGTCATCGGAGGAGAGTGGAGTGCTTGACAGGGAAGCTCAAAAGTCGGACGTTAATTTTGGTAATGTGCATGGCCATGATGAAGGCATATACTTTGGTAGCTTCTACCTATGAGGTGTAACATCCCGAGTTTGTTTGTTTTACATGTTCGATATCTTCTAAGCCTGCACACTCGTCAGTAATGATCGGGGTTAGGTCTAAGAAGGCGTTCTATGCGATAGTCTTGACGGCTATTTGGTGCATTTGGCGTTTTAGAAATGGCATTGTATTCGGCCAAAAACAGGCTTCTGTGTGTTATATCCTGGAGGAGACTAAGATCATGAGTTTTTTGTGCAGTTAAAAATCGGGCTAGGATGTCGGATATGACTTGGGAATCATGGTGTAGGTTCGACAAGACTAAATTGGGGTAGGTCTCTTAGTTTGTTACGTGTATGTTTCGTGTAGTTTGTTTCTTGTTATGTTCGGATGGTTTGTAATGATGTACTTAGGTACTCTTTGCTAGTTTCTTGCTAGCGTTTTGGAATAAAGAAGTTTTGTTGGTGGTTAAAAATTTTTTTTTAAAAAAAATACGGATAGGTGGATAACTAAAATCAATTCTGAATGTCCTTTGTATAGAATATACTAAATTTGAAATCAGTAGTCATTCTTAGCCACATAATTTGTCAAGCTGCCTAAGTTGATACTCCATTTATGATGTCAATTTATAGGTGAAAGTTTGTTGAATAACTAGCACGTACCTTACATGTATTTATACACACGTACATTCATAATAAAATAAGAACTAGATGTGTGTGCTAAAATCTATAAGAACTAGTCAAATTTTTATGCTTGATAAGTTGACGAATCCGTAATTTGTATATTTATAATGAAGAGTTTAAAAAAGTTTAGAACCGCTATTATTTAAAACTGACAAATTCATGAATATAGAGCCATAAAGGAGCATTAAGATGTACTGATTTTATATTGTGAATTTCTTGCCATTATATGTCGTTATTATTATTATATTGTTCACCACTATATTAACTACCATTTTTAAGAAAAAAACTGTTTTTTGGTTTGATCTTGACCATTCAAATTGGGTGGTTATTTCTCATATTAAATCTCAACCACAATAATTGGGTGGTTGCTCTCAAAATTTAGCAGTTTTTATCTTTAATAAGCAGTTATACATTTTGAATGATTATCCCCACTCTCCCTATGTTTTAGGCTCAATTCTAGGTTACCTTAACCTACACCTTTCGGTTACCCCTAACTTTCTTCAACAAATCGATCCTCAATAACAACTACTGATGTTATCACCAATCAACAATGGCTATTTCAGTAGCAACCTAACCCGTGTTCTTCATTGCCGTACAACCGTCGATCAGTCCGCCGTCACAGTCCGTCTTCGTCTCCCTGCTCCGGCGTCACCTCCCAAATAAAAAAATCACTACCACTTTCAGGTAACTCTATTTCTCGGTTGTAATTAGTCATGTGTGATTTGGGTTTTTTTTTTTGGGTTCAGTGTCTATTGACGGGTCACAAGCCTGGTTCAATTGGGGGTTATGTCTTCAGGTGCCTATTTTTAAGGAGTAGTGGGGAGGTGAAAGCAAACGGAGGAAGATGATCCCTACGCACTCATGTGCCGACAAGATGTTCAGATGTCTGTCATCGGATGCCTACCGCTCTGATTTCTTCGTCTTCCAGTCTTCAGATGTCCAAATATAATATTTAAATAAGCGAATAAGGTATATTTAAATAAAGTTTCGTTGTTTGATTCACGAATCTATTAATTGTTTAATTGAAAGTTTGTGATTAAGTTTAGATGTTTGTGATTAATTCCTCTCAGGTAGCTGCTTATGAAGATTTCAAGTGTGAAACATTGATGACAATAGCCGCCCTACCGATTTTTTTACACAGGTAACTTCTAGGTTTTAACTTGACTGAAATCGGTGGATTCAAATGTATTTGTTGTTGTTCATTCACTTAACTAATATGTTTCTCTAATCTGGATCGTTTTTACATTCGGCAATTTACATTTTTTTTTTGATAACCTGTTCATGATTCGTTACTTTGCTCTCATTTGTGACTCTTCCGTATGTGTTAGTTGTTACACGAATTCAATCTGATTTGATATATGCTTGTCATAAGTTTGTGGGTTTTCTGAATTAAATGATAAAAATATGCTTGTCATAAGTTCCGTCTGTTAGTAATATTAATAATAATAATAATAATAATAACAATAATAATAATAAGAAGAAGATTGGTGGATCTACACTACCTGCGGTAATTTCTGTTAGTTTTGAGTGTTGATTGTGAGTTCTGGTTGGCATATTTAGTGTCTGTTGCGTTAAATTATCGGCTCATTGATTAATTAGACAATCAGTGAGTAATATGTTGTAATTGTTGTTTAATTAGTGTTTGATTGGTATAGGATCATATACCAAACATGTTTTATTTGGTTTCCAACTGATGTAAATGTAGCAGTTACTTCCCAACTGTGACACCTTTTCGCAAAAGGTCGTAGCTTTTCATCCAAACCGTTGCATGGCTCGACCCATAATATATTGCCATTATCTGTTCTATTTCACACATCAAAATTAATTCATACTTCCAATTTCACAGAGAAGAACTTATTCATAGAGAAAACCTTTTATCTTATCTGATTGTTGATTTCAAGTACAAGCAAAGTAATTTAATCTGAATGTGAGTTCTTATACGATTCAGAAAGTTTCAGGGTCAAGTGAAATCTTAACACCTACATTGTATATGTAATCGTGAAATGTAGATACAATATGTGTATATGAGTGTGTAAAATCCCTAAAACATGAGTTATCTGCCAGTCAACACATATCTCAGATGATGGTGATCTATTTGTTATGGTCTTAATTTTCACTTGTCTACAACCTTGACCTGACTTTCATCTATGTGAAAGTCAACATGAGTTATCTGCCAGTCAACACATATCTCAGATGATGGTGATCTATTTGTAGGCCATCCTCTTCAATGGAGTACAACACTGACTATCGCCATTGGAACAGCCCGAGGACTTACTTTCTTGCACACCGCAGAGAAATCCCCTGCATATAGGACTTTCAATGCTTCAAACATTTTATTAAATGAGGTATATAAAATCCTAATCCTCATTTTCATTCACATATTCCTGGAAAAAGAATGTAAATTTCATATGCACATACGCATAGTGGTAAAATATAGTACTTGGTGCAAACTAAAATGAAAGCCATGGGGCATAGTGCTTGCACCTTCTAATCAAGTTTTCCTTTTGTTAAAGAGTTTTGAAGCACAACTCTATTTTGGATCAGCAGCACTTAATCAAGAGCGTGGAGCATTGCCCGTCTTGATGCGTAATGAAGTCACCAGTCATTACACTCCTCCTGAGTATATAGCTACAGGTCAGTGCCCTTGTATTCTAGCATAAGCATGTTAGTAACTAATCACGCTGATGCAACAAAGGTTTGGAGTACACGTTTTTCCAACAGTATTGTAATTTCAGAAACCAAAGAACCGGGGTGTAAGGGAGCAACGCCCCCTTGGTAGGGTTTCCAGACGGGTATAGGAAGAATGTGTATTGCACATTCTTTAGTGACTATGATGATGGTGATACCATTACATAAAACCCGTTTGGCATTTACTATCATATGATTTGAACAAATTATAACATGCGAAGGGAAATGGTTATAAGTCCTTCCGCTCAATAGTTGATTTTGATGAAATATTTTAATTCACTCTTGCCCACCTTTAACCAATTGTTTGTAATATTAAATGTCAACTGGTCCTTTACAGATTTGGAATTGGTAAAACCTTAGGATGAGGAAAATGTCATTAGTGATGATTGGTTTCTTTCTTGTATGTTTGTGCAGGACAACTGGACAAGAGCCTTTATAGTGGAATATTCTGCCTTCAGCTTCTAAGTGCAAATCAGTAGTTAAATCAGTTGTTCGGGATCAGTAATTCTTTCAATGGTATTCATCAGTTGTTTTCGCATCAGAACTTTGTGTCAGTTGTTTCAATAAGTTTTACACATCAGTAGATTACAGAGTAGTAGTGTTTTTATCAGCAGTTCATCATCAGTTATCAGTTATTTATATAAAAGATGATACGTTATTAAATCGTTGAATAAGGTATATAGTGAATATAGTTTGATTGTTCATTATATGAATACTTTAACTGTTTAATTGTATGTTTGTGATTAATTTTAGATGTTAATTTATAATTTTAATCAGGTTTCTGTGAGCAAATATCTAAATAATGTATAAATGATACATAATATGTGTTTCCTGTTTTGTTCTTATAAGAAGACCTATAAATTATGATCATATTAGCATTTAAACAATTTTCAGTATGGTTAACACCTTGACTACTTATTTGTTTGACTTCCAACTATTTCTTCACAAGTTGTCCCTTGCGATTGGTGTAATCAGCTAGATCCTTCCCTTGAACGCAAGCCGTTTACTGGTATAAACAGTGGTTTAACTATTTATGATGTCGTACGACGACGTATTTTTGTGAGTTTGTGTTAGTGTTAGAAAAAGAAACCTGAGTCTTGAGTCGTTTTAATCGACCCATTTGACCCATTCAAGATGGATCCGCTACTGGATATTATGTATCAGTATTATGAGGACGTGGCGACTGGCAGCGAGATAAGACCTGATCATAATCAATGACTGGTCGGAGTGAAGCCAAGCCTGAAATCACCGTTGTTTAACCTCCGTGAGTATTCATCTTCTCAAATTTCTTATGCTTTAATACTTTCTTGTGTGATTTTCTCCTCTTAACCTATAAAATTCCCCCACCAGGCTTTTGGGTCGTTCCTTGCAAAAACCCATCGAAATCTAACTTATCAGGGATTTGGTTTTTGAGTTTATGACAGAAGCACCAAGGATGCCGGATTTAAAGGGGAAGGCGACTCACTCATATTACGGTCAGTTTCTTTCCTTTCCTTGCACTGTTTTTAAGGTTCTTCTTTCCTTGCTTCAGTATTGTTTGATTTTTAAGTGATCAGAGAGATGGAGATGGGGCTAATGCTATAGAGACCAGTTCGGACAAGATTAAACGACAATTGGCATCAGGGTGGGGTCGTAACTTCATTCTTCTGGTAAAGATTTTGTTGTCTGTGTTTCTATAATAATGGTTCCTTGCTTGCTTTAGTTTTCATCATAGGTGGAAAGATGTGTGGGTTAGGAAATTTGGGTACCAGGTCAAATTTGGTTGAGGACCATAGTTGTATGTGTTCCTTTAATTGCAATTCTGTTTTTCACACTGTTTTTTCATTGCAAAATTATGGATACAAATTTATTAGGTTGCTTCCAAGCTGTTTATTCACGCTCAATACAATAAGTTATTAAAATTAACTTTTTATATTTCTTTTCTGAAGTTGATTTAGGTGAGTTTCTAATAATTTTTTGAATTCGAGTTGTGTTCGATATTTTCAGCTCATAAAGAGATGAATGCTTCGTCATTTTGATTTAAGGAATTGTTTTTTGCTGTTAATGTTTAGTTGCTAACTACTAAATCAGTTGTTCTACATCATTTGTTCACGTTAGTTGTTGCTTTATCAGTTTTTAACTCGCATCAGTCCTTTTGTATACGTTTTTGTACATCAGTTGTTTGGGTTAATGAAATCACATCAATTGTTTTTTAATCACCGATTATTTGCATCAGTTCTTTTGAAGAAACCAGTTGTTTGACCAGCACTTAATAATGAAAAAAAATAGTTGTTTTGATTTGGAGCATCAATTATTGAAAATAAAATACCCATAAGTTAAGTTTGTTTCATAATCCCTTTTCTTGATTACAGTTCCTCATTTTGTGTTCCATTTTAAGTATTTTTAGGTGGGGTTTGTTGGGTTTATTCAATGACGCCAAACACAGATTTGATCATTTGATCTTAGACATTTTGATTTTTAACATTTCATAATTCTTAAAAACCAGGCGTTGTGTTGAACGTGTTGTTTTTTATGATGATATAACTTATGGTGGAGTTGATGATCTAGAAAAGATCATAGGGTATTAATATTTATCATCACCATCAATCCTTTTGTATCTATGTGTGACAGGTATACTAATGGATTCATTTCAATATGAACAATTAACCGCAGAGTATGAAGGCGCCTTTGATGTTCTATACTGTATAGCTTTTGTAATGATGGATGCTCAATGGCTCACCATGCGTGCGTCGTACATGGATTTCAACGTAATCTCTCCATCTCTCTCTCTTTCTGTATATTTATATCCACACGTACACACAGACACGTGAATTCTATTGAACTCTCAATGGCTACCAGGAAGTTTTACAAGTCACACGGGCACAACTGCAGAAATAGCTTGCACTTGAAGACATCTACAGAATACGTGATCTGCCTGCTTTTAACCTTCTGCATAGTTAGTTCTGTAGACTCGAATGGTTGTATAGTTAGTTTTGACTTTTGATATTCATTTCCTTTTAGTGCCATTTGTGACTATAGTAGAGATTGACCCTACAGAGCCTTAGCGAAGCCAGCATTCTGCTCGAACCCATTTGGGTTCATGAGACATGAAGTTAGATTCAGCTGTATGCTGCACTTTTGTATTTCAAACTTGATGCAGTCTCTTATCAACTGTATGCTGCTGTATAGATTATTATGTTTGTCCATCTATTTTATGTGGTGACTGCTTATATGTTTTCTTTTTTGGTATAAAATTATAAAAAAAAAATGTAAGAAAAAGGCGAAAAAAGAAACAAAATCTTGCTCAGTATATGACATCAGATGCAAAGAACATGGGTTACATGAAACATGGGATTAGGGAGCAGGGTAAGATTTGTTTTTACACATGCACTTGTAAGCCATGGGACATGTTTCAGCCTCTTCAATGGACGCACATACGAAGCTAACCATGACCAGTCTGCATGGGGAACACCAGCCGCAAGCATGAGTACAATCTGGTAGCCTTGATCCAGGCACTTGAACCGTGTCGGCGACTCTTTGCTTCCCTGGTGTTACCCCTGTGGCTCCATGGTGATCTGGTGTCACTTGATTTTGATGGTGGTGCCCATGACCTGTTAGCGACAAAATGATTCAACTTAATTGGAACAGAACAGAAAATCTATACAAACATAGAGTTGGATTTTATGAAATGTCATGATGATTCTTTCATAAATCTGTTATGGATTATGCAATTGAATGCACTTGATAGTTGACAACATGTGGTTGTGCATCGTATAGTTGTACCTTAATGCATTCTTTAAGTGTGCATCGCAAGGTTGTTCGGTACAACGATGCGATGCATATTATAGCAAATGTGTGTTATAGTTTTGAACAATCTTAAACACTAAAAGTGCTGTGACGACATGATCTAGTGGCACAAAAGTAGTATAGTTTAACCCCCCTACATTTGCCAGTTGATAGGCGATTTAGGTGTAAAAAATTGCTTACAAAACAGTTAAAAAGGATGGTTTGTAGGGTACAGCTTAGCAGGGGCAAAGGTTCTTTGGAGCCTGAGGGGGCCCGGGCCCCCACCGATTTTTGGCGCAGAGGTGGAATTTTGCGATTTTCGTACGTAAATTGAGTCCGGCCCCCACCGATTTGATCTTCCGGCCACTACCGATGGAAAAAAATTGAGTCCGGCCCCCACCGATTCGAGAACCAAACTTTGCCACTGCAGCTTAGTGTGGAGATGGTTTATACTTCAAATTTGGTGAATGCTGGGGTAACCGTCTACCGTTACTGTTTGATCTAACTTCAGAAATATTAACTGAGTTTTCCTCCCTATATTATTCCTGTAGTGAAGGTTGTTAGGGGTTATTATTTAACGTCAGTGGTCAACTTTATTTTTATGTTGCTTATGATAGTTTTTCTTTCTATTGTGTTGATTTGTGGAAGATGGGTTGTGAAGGGTGAACCAAGGTGTTGTCTGTTCCCTATGTTGATGTTGTACCACTGTCAGCATGGTATACTATAACATATATGGAGTCAAACAATAAATGTCTAATGATCACAGACTGGGGGGTTGTTTATGAATTAGATATGGAGATGAATGGACGTCATTGCTTCTTTCCTACTACGGACTTCAGTGCATTAAAGGGTGCAATTTACTCTGAGAGCCTTATGTCGCCAAATGCTTAATTCCATCGAGTCGTGTACTTGTCTTTTAGTTGTTTTAGTTTCTTTGCTTGTGTTTTGGCATCGAACCATTTACTTATGTTTTAGTTGTTTTAATTATGTTGCTTAATTTCTTTTGAATTGTGGAAACTCTTGATTGTCCGTTTTGAATTGTGATTGCATTTAAGATTCAAACCAAACTAAAAGGTTAATTTTTTTAGCTTTAGTTTAATTAGAGGGTTTAATAAGAAAATTATCTTTTAACTTATTTTTACTTTAATTCAGCCATGATCTAAATTTTGGTCAAACAAACAACATAAACACTACCACCTTTTTAAGGGTAGTTGACAATGTGCGATCATGTTTGGTTACGTGATTTCCTTATCACACTGCATATTTTTGGACAATAAAACAGTACATTCTCAAACAATTAAAATAAAAAAATTTGAAAGAACGAGAGCTTGGTAAATATATATATATATATATATATATGAATGAACGAGGGCTTGGTGAATTAATAAACTTTCACGCTTTCTAATCCCAGTTGAATAAGTTGCTATCAAGATTTTTAAGGTACACATAGTTTGAATGTAGTAAATTTTAAAAACCCGTCCCAGCGGACGGGTATAATACTAGTTAATGTCTTAAGGTTTGGAAGCAGAAGAGTGTTACAACAAAGTGTAAAAAGGTTGGAGGGATTACGGCACCAGCTCCTCCTAAGTCGGTCTCTATGTTTCCTCAGGTGCACCCGCCATGTTGCGGTTGAGGAATCTTAGAAGTCTTTTTATGCGGTGGTCTTGTTTGGGGTAGTGAAGTTTCTCAGTAGTACGTTGGGCGGTGTTCTGTGTTTGTAGGGTGGTTCTAGGTTTTCGCGGTTTTTTGTTGTGTGTTTATTCTAGCTTCTTTGCTAGTTTTGATGAAATAAAATTTCGTTTGCCGTTTAAAAAATAAAACTCTATCAAATACTTCAATAAACAACATAAAATAATAAACACAAATATACGTACTGTTTTCGATGTTACTATCTATCCAAAATCTCTAAATTTCAAAAGCGTATTATGTGTTCTTCTAATATGATCTTTGAAATTTTGATATACTGATATATATTGATTCAGACATTGAACAGTAGTAAATTTGACTTTATTAAACCTCACGTTTACTTCGTTATTTTGCCCGGAAATGTACTGGAAAAATAAACACAAATGTATTACTTAATACTAAAATAAACATAAACAAAACATAGAAACGTAATGGAACATAAGCAATCAACTTAAGAAATAAACAAAAAAACTGTTAAAAACAATTTTATGCTTTAGACCACCGGTAGTGGAAGCAATCCTCCACATCCTCCACTCCAAATGGAGTTCTTTGATTGGCTCCAAAGAAATGGAGAAAAGACCTAAAATGTATGTCGTAAAAATTTCAACGCCAAAACGTAATTTTGAAGCAATACGCCCCCGGGGTGTTTTTCAATCATTCCACGCCCAAAACCTTTATTCGCTACACGTGATCTTAGATTACTACAAGATAGTGATGCGATTGAGAATGCGTAAAGTTCTTAAATCAGTAGCTTTAGTTAGTTTTACTTTTTTAATAAGCTAACCAACTTTGATACATAAATAAACAAGAAGTCACGGTAAATTATTCTTAGAATTAGTAATTTAAGGATACTACCATCAATTTGTTAGTTGATAGGCGATCGCACGAGGTAAGAGTGTGGGGAGTTGTGGGGTGGGGGGATGGCGTGAAAGTCATTTCATCCCACCTACACCACCCCACATGTAGGTGAAAGGCGTGAGCCCATGGGGAGGGGGGGGGGGGGGATTATGAGTAGGACTATTATTAGTATAATAATAGTTGCTAATGAGTCAAACCGTTACTTTTATTTTTTTATTGGCATGTAAGTCAAATTGCATATGGTATATAGAACGTAACATGCTATCATGTCTCCTTGTAGCTTTTTAAAAATTACCCACTGCGAAGCACATGTACTTACACACACAAACATACACCTTACATATTGATTATTTTTATCATTTTAAGGTTTGAATTACATTTCCGCCATGTATTGTTAAATCTGCCGCAACGCGCGGGTTCACTGCTAGTCTAATACGAAGTGACACAAAATATGTACCGTAAAAGAAATATGTCGTTTTTCATGATTTTTTTAAAGGATAACACTCGATAACTCATAAAACCTACTTCTAATTCTACGTGTGCACATCTTGGTCGATTGAAGTCTCTGTATAAATTTGTCACTTTCTCATGACATTCCAAATCTGTGATATAAACCTGGAAAAAAAAACAATCAAATTGGTATCAAATGATATGTCATGATGATGATTGATTTAAGAGGCATGAATGATGGGGTGATTAATTATCATTTATCAGCTAGAGAACTACCTGATGTCTAAAATTAAATTCAATCTTTTGACATTACGCATTTTAAAACAACCACAAGAAAGGATGAAGGTTTAATGAGCGGTCTGGCGATCATCAAAGTGTTGATTTATGATGATGCCAAATCAAATTTCAATTTTTTGGTCAAGAAATTCAAGACAAATAACCTTTTAAAATGACTAGGCTTATATAAACTAAAAGTGTATTAAGATTATTATACATAATAATCACTTCGAAGAGTAATTAATGGTTGTAGAAAAAACATAAAACGTTATTGAATTTGGTAGTATGTACGTTTTATGTTTTTTCTACAATCATTTTTCATCAAATTTAAATATACTAGAGCATGTAATTAATATGAAGGAAATACAATTTCATTAGCTTGTTATTCTCTTTATCAGTTTAGTTCCCGATGAATTTTAGTTAGCAAGTATTGTTTGTTTCCTTTTCATTAAGTTCTTTATCAAAGAGTGAGATTTTTATCGAGCTATATCATACAACATAAAACTAATACAGGTAAATTAAGTTTGCTTAATTTGAAATGTGTGTTAGAAAACTTGCATTGTAATCGCTGCAACGCGTCTCGTACATGAAACTCGCAGGTATCAGGCTTGCTGCACTTTCTGCAACAAATTGTAATTGATGACGAAATCATTGAAATGAACCGGGCTTGTGTTTGACACAATTCCCTTAAATTGATTCACGGTCTGTTCCCAGTGTACATCGGTTCTTAACAGTGGTGGTGCACTGCCTGACTTGCACACTTGCCTGAAAGATAATCGAACATCGATTGAGTTTGTTCTTTACATATATGTGTGTGAAAGTATTTCTTTTTCTATATCCTAATGAGGCACCAAGCCTTCATTATATATGAACATGGATTGATCAAGAGTTTCATTTCTAACTTACTTAATTAGAGACTTAATTTGATAAATAAAGGCTATAATAAAGTGACATAAAAGGCTCTAATATAGTGACATAAGACTTTAATTAAAAAAAACATAAAATTATACTCAAGAGTTTTGTTTTTAATTCACCACATTAAGATTCCATTTAAAAATTTCGTTATATTAATTTCCATTCATACTATAAAAATTTCCAAGAATGTGGAATATTAATCGTTAAGAGTGTAGGACTATAAATGTGTAGTGGTTTAGTTAATGAGTGAGATTTTTACCTCATGCAATGTAAGAAGTGAAACTTTCGCTAACTACACATTTACAAGGGTATAATGGTAAAAGATGGGGTACGTGCAATGGCGGATCTTGAACGTAAAACCTGGTAGGGCCGGACTCAATCTGATAGGGCCAAACTCAATCTACGTGAAACCATTTGATTTGTTAAAAAGAAATAACAATGTTTAACTCGCTCGTTCTCACACTTGTTAATGCTCGATTCCTGCCCCACCCCGACATCCACTCTAACACCATACTTGATGCCATGGATGTGGTTTAATTGTGTCGGCATGGTGTATGGCTTCCAAACTTGATGCCAAGGAGGTGGCTTAGCGCGCCCACTATGTGTAGGGTAGTTTAATTAGTTGTTTTAATAAGAAGTTCTCTTAAAACTAAAAAAAAACTAAAAGAATTTGTTAGCGTAAGAAGCTATTCTTTTCTTGACCAGGGTC
Source organism: Ambrosia artemisiifolia (assembly GCA_032199755.1). NCBI lineage: Eukaryota > Viridiplantae > Streptophyta > Magnoliopsida > Asterales > Asteraceae > Ambrosia > Ambrosia artemisiifolia. The sequence goes on from CM063517.1 coordinate 7,505,542, forward strand.
TAACAGGTCGTCCACGGCAATAGTTCATCTCCAGGGGGCAAGGATTTGTCTTTAGTAGACTAGAGTTCGCAATTCAGAAAGGGGTGGCGGCACAGCTTGTTGCCCGTCTACCTTCTATTGTGATGTAACTTTCGTATTTCGTTTTAATAAAAAGAATTCGTTATTTTAAGATCGACAAAGTATTTTATTAATTGAAAAGATTTATATAAGCAAGCAATTTTTTTAAAAATGTTTTAAGATTTTTCTTTACACAAAATAAAAACAATAGTATATTTAGTAATAAAAAAATTCTTATTTAAATACACATATTATATCTCGATAAGTTTGGAGCTGCCTCGTATCAATTTACTTATGACGAGGTGTCTTAGTTATATTATTTTTTCAACAACGTTTATTGAATAACATGACAATATTAAATAATCTACTTCCTTAAACAGGGAGAATGCATCCTTTTCATATTTATATTTTCTTAATCATACAATTTACGTAATTTCAAGATTTGTTACCGTCATGCATTCTACAGAATCGAACGTGCCACTTATTTAGATTACCCAACAACTTTTAACCTAATACTCATGCACCACTTTTGGCATAAATAAATATTAGTACTTATTTCGTCACCTAAATAATGTTATTTAAACCATAAATGAATCGGAACATTACATCTGCCTAGACCATGGAAAAATATGAACAACACCTTGATTGTTTTACTAAAACCTCTAAACCAGAGACAACTACGTGTTTAACTCGAACATTATATTTTATCGTAGATTTTTTTTATCCATCCTCTATCAATAATCCGCTAACAAATGCGATCAAGTAAACAAGTAAGAAAATAAAGAGAGAAAATATGTGAAATTGGATTTGAAATCTTTTATCGGAGTTCTATGGTTATCATATTCTTAACAAAAATAATTTATACACTATTTAAACATGCAACATCTGTAAATTACATATATTGTTTTATCTATCACTAGTTTTTATCCCGGGAGTGTCCCGGGGTTGAAAAATATAACGATTCTAATAATACTAATACTAATAATTATTACTCTTGTAAATTAAATAAATAAATAAAAAAATAACCATGTGTTGCAGTGTTGCACGATTCTTTCTCGTAGATTCTCTTGATGAAGTATAACTATCCATCTTTAGAAAAGTAAAATTCCAATGATAGCATGGCGATTGGGCTAAATTTCAACATTGTATATAAGAACCTGGTTTAAAAGAAAAAACATATATGATTAATGAATAACATGAACACTTTGTGTTTTTTCTCTGTATGAACGAACCCCCATAAAAAATAGTCGTTTTTTTCTCCGTTTTTATATAGCACTATGGTACTCGTTGGAAAGATAATAAAACGCTCGTTAATTTGGCACATTCAAAAGAGGGTTGAGGCCTCCATTGAATGACACCTCATCAATATTCAATTCTTTTATTATAAGTTATAGATTACATGACGTTCTAAATTGGTAAATTATAACTCGTAAAAAATCAATATATATTATGTAAAGAAATATAATACTAAAAAGCAAATTTAAACAATACTACAATATGCTTTCAACTATCCAAGCAAACAGTTTTCACAATTTATCTTGAGGTTGTCCATATCAAAAGAGCCATTGAGTTGTAAAAAGTATAAGATTTTATCTTGTTATTTGGACAGGTAGATTCAAGTCTTACAACCAACAAGCTAGCAAAAAATACTTGTAAGTTGTATGACATGCCAAACATCTATTTCATTAGGGTTATAACCTAACGACTTTAGCATAAAAGCTTTTATTTACTACAAATCTACACTTAAAGCAAAATACAGAAATGTTTATGTCATTTTATTTGTTCTCCATTCGACAAGCTCTATGAGCTTAAAGTTATATAACAAAATAAAAATTACAAAATGTATAAATTTCTGTTAACTGTAACAATCTTTGAATAGGAATCTATGTGACCTTTTGTGTATTGAAAGGGAAAATGATGGGTTAAAAATTTGGAAATTAGATCTCAAATTTAGCAGATGTACACCTTACTTTTGAGTAAGTAATATTTTATAGGACTTTATATAGCCACGTCAAATTACTCATTAATTAATTAAAATATCCTTAATTAATGATAAACACAAATTAATTTATAATGGAATGACTGTGAAAAGTAAAATTTCGAAATAAGTTATTGTTTTTATGGGACAAGTGTCACCTGTATAGTTAGATAATATCTTGGAGATTGCCCCCTAATCACTTGAAACAACTTCTGTTGCACTATAGAAAACAATTTGGAAAAATTCAATGAACATGATTATTTAATTAAACCTAAAGTATTTGTATTTTAATCTTTATTATATTTTGATTTAAATGATGACTTCAGTAATAATCCACTTAATTTGTGGGATTGCCAGATGTGGTATCAAAACTTTAATTTGATAATATATAAAATATGATGAATTACACTGTGCTAATATCTTTTGAAAGTCTAAGTAAAACATAACCTAATACTCTAATACAATAGTATAATGGTACTAGGGGTGGCAATTTCAACATTTAGACCGTCATTATCGCTACAACAAAGCATTGGGCTCTATCTTTACGTTAGAAGGCTTCAACGAACGGCCCCTTCTCACATTCCTTTATTGAACCCATCCGTGATGAAGGATTTCCCTCTCTCTCTCTCCTTGCCTCGTCGACGCCGCTTGTCTCCCCTTCAACCTAAACCACACACCCTCTCATGAGCACTGCGTTGGATAAGGTTCTAATGAAAAAGTTCAGTTTGTAGTTCTTTAACTGATACTGGGCGTCACGTGTAAATTTATCCTATGATCCACTACAATTCTACAAATTCAATTCGTATCACCATATGCTTAGTCAATCAAGAGCCTACTTCATACCTACGACTAACATTGTAAATTTGTAATCATCATTCAACTTCTTGAGCCCATTCAAGTTTATCTTCTTGATAATTCGATGAAATGTGTCTTTTCCATTGCGATCATTCTTTGCTCTTGTTGGAAACAATTGGACGGCTTCACCTATTTTGAGACCTAAAATTAGTTTTAACCTCATATGCTAATAATGACACGCTAAATAAAAGCCATAAATTTGTGTTATAAAGATATGACGTAAACGCGTGTCAAAAAAGAGACTCATAAACGGATGTCATAAATGATAGTCATAAGCGCGCGTCATAAATAGATGACATACAACTGTGTAATGTAAAAATTTATGACATACCCATCAACGACACTTTTTGTGTGTCATTAGCACCATTTTATGACGCGCATTGTGCGTCTAGAAAAGTGTTTTTCTACTAATGTATGCCACTGTTTTTATACTCATTCTTTATTTATGACGCTCAAGAAATTAGGTTTATGTTATCAAGTTAAATCGACAATATAACACATACATACAACAATTCACCATCAAACTAGCAGAGGGCATGGACCGAAACCTATGTATAGCGACGGTAGAACACATTAAGGTTTAGGTGGGGAAAACGACTTGACAATTTTTGATGGACCACAACCATTAGGTAATCAATACTTTGCCATATGTTTTAACAAATTTCTACTCACCAGTGAATCATACATATGAGCACATAACCTGCCAACTTTCTGCACTAGACTTGTTATTTTGTTTTATTTGTGTATTGTTTCTTTATTAATGTTGTTTATACTGAAATCTTTGGTTTTTTGTTGCATTTACACTTCACTAAAATAGTTACTTTTTTTCTAGAGGGCGTGACTTGTGTTAAAGAAACATAAACTAATTGAAATGACTGTTATGTCCCTGCCACATACCCCACCTCCCCACGCCACTCTTCCTTAGACCATGTGTAGTGGGGGGCTTTATGGGGCTCCATGTATAAAGCCCCCCATCCTGATTGGTCCACGTGGCTGCTGAGTCAGCATGGAGAGAGAAACTGAAAAATGGGTGTAGTGGTGGGGCTTTATATATAAAGCCCCTATTAATATTTTATTATATCTTTTTAATTAAAAAAATAATAAAAAAATAATAAAAAGAGAGAGGGGATGAGGTGGCATGCTCTGATTGGTGGGGCTATTTTTTTCCGGGCGTTTCTTCCATCGCGCCAGACATGTTTTTTTTAGCATGGAGCCCCCCCGTAGCGGTGTTGGGGGGGCGCTATAGTTTTCCTTTTCCCACATAGCGCTCCATTACGGAGGCTCTTAGGCTATATGGTATGCCCCCCTATTCCCCCAATTCCCCCAAGTGCCACTTCAGCGCCACGTCATTTCCCTCTTCTCCTCCCCCAAACTAAGGAAATGGTGTTCCCCTTCTTCCCCCTTCTTTTTTATTATTAAAAGTTTGATTAAAAAAAATAATAAAAAAATGAACCAATCACATCACTCGGTGGCCACGGTGCTTTTTCCCCTTCTTCCCCGAAAAGTTTACGGGGGGGCGGTGTTCCCTCATCTCCCCGAAGCCACGTGGGCTCCCCGAATTACTTCCCCGAAGGCACACCGATGTTAAACGTACGCTCTTTTGTTACACAAAGTACACACAACATGCATACTTCTGACTACAAACCAAGATTCAGTTATAGATCAGCCAATTAAAATTGACCATTATCATCCCATCTTCTATATCACTACACGCCAATGTGCAATCTTTAAGCGCATAAACTATATATGACCCACCATCCTTTTTACCAACTAAAGAACGTGTCGACTTATCAATGCCAATTACCATTATAACCTTGCTTCCTAAATCCTAGCCACCCGTATAGAGAGCTTATTGGGTCCACTTAGTTATTTTCAACTTTCAAGCTATTCGGCTTTTCAAATTTCCAAACACTAACCCATAAACCAACCGATGTCAGCAGGTTATGTTGTCATCAATGATCCGTTCGGTTATGATCAAAACCAAGCATATAACCGATGTTTTTGGTGTTTAGATAACCGATCAATTTTAGTGACAAATAATCCATTTGTCAAGTTACTTGGGAACAGTGGCGAAGCTTGGATGGTGGAGGCCGAAAGTCCCGAGACCCATTTTTTTTCAAATTGGTGAGGGCCAGACTCAAAAAATCTATCTATATAATAATTGAGGTCACTTGGGTTGAATGGCACCTTCCTAGAGTGTCCACGTCAGCCTCTAACCCATTTAACTCACCCGCGGTGCTCCAAACCTAACCCGCATATAAATAACCTATTCCTCAATTATTATTACCCGTGTAAAGTATCTATTGCTGCTACATTCTTATTCAAACTTCTTTTTCTCCATAAACCCTAACTCTCCATTGCGAAAACCCTATTGTTCATCAGCACTTTCTTGCTCATCAAAAATTTGAAATCCGAAGCCGCCATCAACGAACAGATAAGTACCTTTTCTAACTTTCAGTTTCCATTCCATGTTTGAATTTCTTCTTTCTGTTTATTAAATATTTCAGATCTGTTCTTTCGTTTTTGTGATTCAAATCTTCATAATGACACAAACTTTTTTAAAATTATGTTGATTGTTTCAACAGGGTTTCGTTGATTTGATTCAGATCCATTGTCGCTCTTCAAAACTTAGGGTTTTGATATGGTATTTTAGTAATTATTCTTTATGATTTGGCGTTTCTTTGTTTTAATGTATGTAATCTGTATTCGTGCTCATTCATATCCGATTAGGGTTTTGCTTTTCTTCTTCGATATGTTCTCACAATAAGGTAACTGAATGTTTGCATAATTTATTGTTTCTTAGTAAACACGATTTGCAATACAAGTCTCTTATTGATTTGGGTAAAAAATGAACCAAGGACTGCAAATCTAGATCTGGGTTCAGAGTATTTGTTATTAATTTAATAGACAAAATTTTTATTTTGAATCTAAATGGAGGTAATAGAAGAAATTCCTAAATATTGTTGTTCTTAAATTCTCGAGATGTAGTATGGTGCAGTTGGATTGTGTACGCTGATATTTACAGTGTACTATTAACTGTTTGAATGTGTTTCAGTTTCAATTAGGTATCCGTGAGACTTATGGGTTCTTGATTTGAAAGAATAATGGACTTTTGATCATCGAAGAGGTTACGATTGAGGTAATTATGTACTATTAACTGGTTTTAAATTTAGCCTTTGTAGAACATGAAATCTTATAAGTAAAAAAACAACAGAACAAATGGTCTTTCTATTTTACTCACAAATGGTCATGCAGATGGAACAACCTTTCAACATGCTGAAGAAAGCATAGATCCAAATGTCAAGCTGATTATTCTGAAAGGATGAACATATCCCAGTGCTTAGTTCAATTTTCCAGTGCTTGGTTCGTAAATGTAAACATTCAATATTAACATTGTTAATGTGTAAATTATTAATAATTGTTCATAAGCGTTCTCATTTGTTGTAGGATGTGGCTGAAAACCAAATGCCACTTCTCCGTGAGATTGAGTTTCAATTAAAGTCTAAATGTGACAAGTTAGCTGATGCTTTTATAGATGACTCGGGTTAGTCTCTCACTATATAATATGGTAAAATTTTTAGAAAATTTTAAATTTATTAAACCAGCATCATCTGCTGAATCAGGTTTGGCGATTCGGGTTGAAATGTATTATTTATATGATGCTCAAGATATGGAAAGGCATGATCTTAATGTTTTCAGAATGAAACTACTTGGTGCAGAGGTTCGTTTATGACCATGATTATGACATTTCTGGCTTTTTAGGTTTTAAAGAATCAAATTTGCATTGTCGTGTCAATAGTTGTGTTAAAAGATTATACTATACTGCTTTTGCGATTCGTGATAAGCAATTTGAAAACACATATCCAAACGCCCCTTGATTTTGTATCTGTAACAAACACATATCCACTCCTGATATGTCTGGTGACAACTGAGACTCAGATTAAGCAGTAAGAGAGGCCAGTAGCTAACTCATGTTTCTTTTTACTCTTGATTTCTCTAAGTTTGCTTTGCATTCTAAACTTGACTGCAATTAATGTGTTGCACCCATTTTATCCATGACACTCTCAGAATCTCCACCTCTAGCTGAGCCAGTGGCTGAACCAGTTAAAGGGGAAGTGCACGCTTCTGGTCTACCACTAGATCTATTGGTAATTTGGATAATAATTAATATTTTATGTTGGAAAACATTAGTTTTTAACTAGCCTATGTGAAGTAGCATTTAACTGAAGGGGTAGTCTTTTATGTGTTTGAACAGGTCGGTCAGAAGGGATAATCTTTTATGCTTGGTCAAAACGGGTCGGGTCAAAGGGTAATCTTTTTTACGTGTTCAAAACAGTCCGGGTTGAAAGGGCAATAATTTATGCGTTCTCATTTCTCAAAACGGATTGGATTGTAGAGGTAATTCTTTTTTGTGTGTTCCAATGCGTCGGATCAGTAGGGGTAATCATTTATGTGCTCGTCGGATCAGAAGTTGTAATATTTTATGTTTGTACAAATGGGTAAAATTGGTAAAGATACACTTTTTTGTATAAAATATGTAAGTTAAATAAAATAGATATGTTTAATCGCTTCATGTCAGAAACGTTTTTATTTTTTTAATTGCGGGTCAAATTTTTTTATTAGATTATTCATGTTTGTTGAAACATTTTCTTTTTTAAATGCGGGTCAAATCGGGTTGGATTAGGCTGACATGCATATGCTTTGTTCACTTTTTTTGATAAAAGCTAGCATGTTTATTATGATTTCAAGTTAGCAAATCGACTTACAATTACTAGAACTCTGGGACGGTTACTATTTAGACTAGACAAGGTTAAGACCGAATGAGAAACCTAACTAGATTACAGTAAAAAAACATGTACCAGAAACAGGACCATGAAGTGATTAGTTTGTCCTGGTCGGGCCAGAAAAAAATTGGCCTGCAACTTTTATTATTTTAAGACGCATAGTTTTGTTAGAATGGGCTGCAACTTTTGATCGATCTTAGGCTATACTGTTTTGTTACATTAGGCAATGAGGAAGTATACACAACACTTTTGCCGGTTTGATCGACAAGTTTTAAATCTTTGTTCCTAAAATCTGAAGTTGCTAAATGCAAGTTGTTCAGCCACAATTCTTTGTGCAACTTCTGTGAATGACAGTAGTTTAATAATTAAGCAGGTTCTAAGGAAGACTTTATCAATGGCATACAAAAGGAGCTATATAATTCTCTTTTCTTTGTTATCACCGGAAAATATTCATTAACTTACAAAGTGTTATAGAACCTTCAATATTACATGAAAATGTGCTACTTATTCTGTTGCAATGTATACTTAAATGTATAACTTGAGAGGTGGTTCATGATGTGATATAAATACTGAGAGATTTATACTCTGCATCAGTTCATATAGATGTAATAAATGTGCAATCATGCGGGTAGTGTACCTGGTAATTAGAGGTCAGGTCGTTGCCAGAGTTGGCACGCTAACACTTTTTGCCCCATTTTCAAGTTCTGTAAACAATTGATATGTTAAGTATGATCATGAATAATATAATTTGGACGCGCCTTTTGAAAGTGAATTTGTCTTTCGTATAACATGTTTTTTTTCCGGGTTGTTGTAGGATTAGATGAATCATCTGCCAACCATGAAGTCATGCAAATAGTCAAGGTACTATGATATGCTATTTGTTACTGGGTTGTAATGGGTCAGGTTGGTTTAACCTATATCACCTTTTGCCCAGAAAGGTTTCAATAATTATAAATAATTAGTGGATGAGTGTTTATTGGGATGAAACTGGATTGGGCAATGCAGTTTCAAGTTTGAGTGTCCATTTGCAGATATTGCCATCTTGCTATGGCCATTCCTTGTAGCTGGAGCTGTACTTTGACCAATATTCATTTAAGGTAAGTTTTTTATACAAAGTAACAAAAAATGACACCTTTTGAGTTAGCGGCATTTATGGTGATACCGTAATACTGAATACATATCTAATAGGGCATGGAATTTCACTTTGCCTGTTTGCTGAGACACAACAAAGTTATGTTAATAACCAAGCTTTCCACATTATGACACAAAAATAGGCTAGAATTTTTAGGGAGCATCAAACCAGTCCCTGGTTGACATAAGTTCCACTTTGCTACTTGATGAAACTATCATGATTATGCTTACACTTTGCAAATAGAAACTAATGCAAACACTTCGTTTTTCTTAATACAAGTGAAGCCTTGCTAAATAAGGTTAAGGCATGCACTTCATTGAATGTAGTTGGAGCAACATCCAGCACAAAGTCTACTTGTAACAACTTTGCGCCTCCACTTTCACCAAGAAGCTCTTCAGGTTCTCCTTGAATAACAAAACATAGGGGCCGGTCTGCTCTAAGTTCTCCTTTGGGCAGTTTTTGTCAGGCCAAAATGTGCCTGTTTGTGTTTAGCTGAAACGTTTTTCGTCCATTTCTGAATATTTTAATACTTTTAAGTTGTTAAATATGTAGAGATTTTCTCTATTGTAACGCTCAATGTAATACTTTGCATAAAGGGGTATAGGAGGTTGTATTTTGATGAGGACTCATTTTCTTTTAATATTTTTTTTATTTGGCATATTATACACTTATCCGTTATTGATAAATAACCCAAATTGACCCATTCATTATTAATTTGTCAAAGTGTCACCTCTCAGTAAGTTGAGGTCTCTTGTAGTTGAGGTGGCAAAAGGATACTATTAATATGACAGGCCAAGAGGATTGTGAAAAATGGTAGTCTTTGTACATGTAGAAATTGGCCAGTGCCACATTTAGCTTGTGATAAATAGTGGGTCAGGTAAAATGGTCCCTGCCAATATTTTACTCGAGACACTTTTTTGTGTAAGTTCTTTTAAACATGATTATAGATATATTATGAGTTAAATATGATTGTAGAAAGTATTTTGTTACAGTATTAATACGGTTTAGGTATTTTGATCTGCTTCTTTTTAACTACTCCATCTCAAAATAAATGTGCACTAGAGTCTGGATAAAAGGCACATCATAGTGACGAACACAATTAACGCTAATAGTTGAAACAATATATCAATTTTTTCCATTTAATTTAACACCCTTTTGGGAATGTACAGTTAAAGCAGCTTCGTGCAAAGGGTGAAATTAAGGGTAGAATGTGAGTTTTAATAAATTGATTTAGAAGTGGGCATTTTTAGGGCAAACTAAAATATATTGATAATGTTAAGCATATGTCATTTTGTATATTTCTCGATTAAGAAATTATGTAGTATGTCCCTTCATGTTTCATGTCTGTTCAACTGGTTTATATCCCAATTTTACTATTCTTTTTCAGGTAGGATACCTTCAACTTCAACCATTTTGGTAATAAATTGGACAGAAAGACAATGGGCCATAGGACCATAACCGGTATGTATTTTAAACTTAGATTGAAAAAAACTACGTTTAAAATTAATTGTTTATCCTTAATAGTTTAATCAGCTCGAGGTGGTGTTGCTTAGAAATTCATTAAAGCTGGATTAAGGTGCATTGTAAGTAACCAAGACAAGTGGTATCACTTGGATATTGGTTGGTAAAGCGTTTATATTAATCATGAATCAACCTCTTTCAAATATTACAAAGCCCAAACAACAAAAGTTAGTTCTTTAGAGACTTATGATTACTTTATATGTCCGTGTATTTTAATAATCTCAGTTTATCTTACTTAATCATATGTAGCAATTTTAAACCAATGACCCATGAATGGATCGATTGGGATTGTATGTTACACACCCAGTACAGGATTTTGAGAACTGTGATTTGAGAGGTAGTCACCTTTTTTAAGTGTCCGAAGAATGGAACGAATTCAGATTTGAGAACTGGATCATTTGGGAATATGGTACTTGAAATGAACAATGTGCGAGAACTGTGATTGGTTTTATTTTGGCATATGAATTTAAAGACTGGACCTCCACAATACCGGTCTTGGACGGTTTATGAAGATAAGACGCCTAAAATGATGAGGGATTTCTTTTGGGATGATGAATTCAGATTGAAATGGGATGACATGTTGTTAGAAGCAGAGATGGTAGTAGAGTGTCCGAAGAAAGGAACGATGGTGGCTAAGTGGGTTCGTAAGGTATGGGAATGGATTTGTTTTTGCGTGATATGGTTTGTATATAACGGGTAAGTTAATTATAGACATGGATTATTTTAATGTCATTGATTGAATGATTGATTATGATTTTGATGTTATTTATTAAGATTTTTAATTGTTAAGTACTATATTTACACAGTTTAAATAATGACGTTTTTGACGGCTTTTTGTAACATGTCAAAAGTTGCGTAAAGTGTACAATGGGTCCTTTTGGCTACATGTTGAAATGGGTCTGGGGTTGATCCTTTTGGGTCTATTTTTTAATAAAATATAGGAAATTTATATTACAGCATGTGACATTGGACCCATTTTCTTATTAGTTTTTTTTAGCTATGTAATCGGTTTGAACCATTGGAGATATAACATGAAAATTTAAGCTACCCATTCAAGTAAGTGGGTTAAGGATTGTTTCTTGATTTACTTATCACCGTATCCATATCTTTACAACAACTATATTTTATGTAGAACACAAATATGGAATACAATCGTGGAGGTTTTCATAAATTATTGAAAATGAGCTGCACTCCGAGGATCGTGATGACAATGATAACAACTTCGAAGGTGAAAAATCAGCTATCAATGAGCAAGAGTTGGAAGATTTTGATTGAAGTAATAAAATGGACCATTGGTTGAAGTTCGTTAAGCCCCAACTAAATGATAAGTGTTCTATGCTTAAGCTTAGTTATGATTATAATATAGATATTACCCTTACCCAAATGATGTAATGTGTGATATTGGTTGAAGTTCGTTAAGCCCCAACTAAATGATAAGTGTTCTATGCTTAAGCTTAGTTATGATTAGAATATAGATATTACCCAAATGATGTAATGTGTGATATTGTGATAGTATGCTATGTAGTTTGCAGTTGTCAAATTAAACTTTACTTACTCGATATATCCATCATTTCGTTACATTAAACTGTTAGATGACATTTTGCATTTAACATCAAAAATCATACATATTGCATTATCAAACATTTAGTAACCGAAACAAATCGTATAATACAATTCTTATTTTCCTACTTTTTTTCATTTTATTTTCGGGTGAACCGTGGGTCCCCACGGGACTCTAACCTAGTACATTTTATTTTTGGATAAAACCAGGGAAATTTAAACTATTTAGCCAAAAATCGGTGGGGCTGGGGCACCCCTGGACCCTCCATAAACTTCTCCCCTACTTGGGAAGCTGATTTGGTTAATATTTTTTTTTTATATCTGGGTTATTTCATACTCATTTCGAGTAATAAATACATCTACGTCATGTACATGACAAATACCAAAAAAGATTGTTAGTGTTAAAGGAATGGATACGTACAAATACCAAAAAAGATTGTTAGTGTTAAAGGAACGGATACGTTCTTTTCGGAACCAATATTATGTTGTCAACCGCATAAGGTACAGTAAATAGTTCGTTAATAATTTCATGAGAGCGTGGTACGCGGTTGAGTAATCGAGTTATGTGCTATACTTAAAACGTGCAAATCATTTATGCGAATCTCATAGCTATTAACATTATTGGTTCTCACCTAAGCACCCTCTATAAAGGAGAATCACAAGGTAAGGTAATGTGTTATTTATTAAAGGTTGTAATAACAAACTTGTAGATATCATATACTTTATTTTACTACGTTAGAAACCCATATGTTACACGGCATAAATAAAATTTCAATAGTTATTAATGAAAATTTAAAAATTATAAAAGGATACTTTGAGATAAAATATGATTGAAATTACGTATAATAAAAAATATTACATAGTAATGAAGACGTTGGAATATTCTTTTATTACTATTCTTTTTCCAACTAACTTTTAAAAATTAAGAATAAAATACGAATGGGTGAACTAAGATAAGCGGGAAAAAGAATCTTGGGCTCATAGAGTTGTGAGACGTGATTCAACCGATTATTAGTGATAGATATATAGAGACAGGATATGCGGTTTGGTGCGTATGATGTAACCATAATAACTTAATCATATATCCTAGTTATACAAAAAACGGTTTCTATTTTTCATTATTCTATTTGTTTGGGCTAGGTTTTAGCTAAACAGAACAAGATTACTAAATTTGATGGTTGAAATAAAAATTATATAACGGTTCAGCAAGTAGTGCTATAGCCCTGTAACCAAGGGGGTGGGTAATACAAGGCAAACTGGCAAAGGCATGGTGGTGTAGTCATCAAGTTGATCTGGGCACATGTGAGAATTAAGAGGACAGGCGTGAATGGGAACTACAAATCATTATGCAAACACAAAATTCTAAGACAGGCGTTGTATTGAATATCATAATCTAATGATATATTTTTTTATCAAAATATTTTTTTCCCACTTTCATGATCATTGTGGTGCTAATTGTACGGAGCCTTGTCCCTTTAGGGGTGCAAACGAGCCGAGCGGCTCGCGAGCTACTCGAGATCGGCTCGGTAAAAAGCTCGAACGAGCCGAGTCTTATCGAGCTCGAGCCCGAGCTCGAGCCTGAAATAAAGCTCATTTAGTTATCGAGCTCGAGCTCGAGCCTCGAATGTAAAGCTCGGTTGGGCTCGTCGTGCCTTATCGAGCTTTGCTTATTTTTGTCAATTAATACTATATAGTCCAATTATATTGCAACCCATGCATTAACTAAATTACTTTGGGCCTTGGGCTTCTTAATTGTCCAAAACGAGCTCACTAACAGTTCAAAACGAGTCCTTAATAGTCCAAAACGAGCTTCTTAGTGGTCCAAAACGAGCTCGAGCCGAGCTTGGGCTCGTTTAAACTCTTCCGACATACATTTTGATCGAGCTTTCGAGCCGAGCTCGATTTCCTAAATATACTATCGAGCCGAGCTCGAGCCCAAAATACAAGGCTCGAATCGAGCTCGAGCTCGAGCTTCAGAAAATTGAAATGAGCTTAGCTCGATAATGCAAAGCTCGGGCTCGGCTCGGCTCGTTTGCGCCCCTACCCTTCACGATGAAGGTCAAGACAAGGGTGATTACTAATCATGCCTCTATGGTTGCAGGACTGAGGTGGTCTCATTGTGGACTCATTAAGGGTGTCAGATGAGTCGTGCTCGCATGTTGAACCTGAAATTTTGACTATCCGGACCTACAAATCATGTGAAACATATGGATTGGACACGACACAACACAACATGAGTCTCAGGGGTGGACACAAACATAACCCGCTTGTTGAAAAAATAGTGAAATGAGTTTTTTACTAACTGTGGGCGCAAAACCGCCAAAACATGTGTAGTTATTAATTATTGGTTTGTGTTCTAATGTTAGAGAGCTTCATAACAAGCCCAACCATGTCTAGAGCGTAATTAATATTAATGAGATATCAATGTTTAAAGTTGTGCGTTTAAAATTTACAAGGCTATATAAGTGAAGAAAAAATGTAAGAACTTGTCACATACAATGGGATGAAACCTTGAAGTAAGTTATACATGGAAGTGTTACTTAGATATTATTTCTTACCCAAAAGAAATAACTAAGGACCCTAAAGGGAGCAAAACACCCAAACTGTTGATTATGCGACAAACTTTGCGCTTGATGTTGATCACTTGCGACTGATTGCGCAATTCAGGTTACCACCAATGGGTATCAACTGAAATTGCTAGTCGAGCTAGTGTTGAGCAGTTTCCACAAATGCGTAGTTGAAACTGATAAAAAACGCTAAATTGAATAAACCGCATTGAAGACGTATGACGCCAATTCATTTTTTCGTTGAATCAAAATTGAGTTGTTTCGATGTTCAAATCACTGTAAAACTATAATTCCTTCATTTTTTTCACAACCAATATTATGTTAAAAAATCGAGAATCACATAAAACATTAGTACCTGGTGTATCGATGATATAGCAAAAGAGATAAAAAAATAATAATAATAAGATAGGGAGTTATATCACTACTTTACACTTCACCCTTCACACTTAAAACAATAGTTAAAAATGTATTACATGACACATAACATTGTTTATGAAATAACAATTGTCATAAAAATAAAAATTAAGAGAACCTTTATTATAAAAAATGGAAAAAAGCAATGTACACCTGCTCCGTACCCCACTTCTCCCACCCCGTCCCTCGTCAAACATCCTAATAAACATGATGAAGAAGAAGTGTTTCTTTCTTTCTTTCTGCGTATAAATAAGGAAGCAACTGCCTTTTTTTCTTTTCCGAGGAAAACGCCCACAATCTCAACCACAACCCCCCTCTCCTCTTCACAACCAATCCAAACTCAACATTTAAATACATCCAACACCACACTAAACCCAAAACGGCCAACACTAATCTTTTTACATCCAACATTTCATGTAAGTCTTTCTTTCTTTCTTTGCTCTTCATATTATCATTTATCATTAATATTCAAACATTTCATACTCTGTTTTCATGTTTCTTTCTTGAATAATAACATAAATCCCATCAAAGTTTACACTTCTTCATGCAGATCATGATCATTACATTCTCTGTGTATATTTTTCCAATACTATACCAAATCATATATATTACTAGTTTATTATTGCTATACAATACATATACATAATATTAATAAATTAATAATATCATGGGTAGATTTAACTATTTAAGATTTATGTTTGAAAAAGGCTTCCAATTTTTTAATGGGTTTCTAAAAATTCTATTCTTTCATCATATCTGGAAGTATTACAGATCTCAAAATCTTGTAAATATTCCAAGTGTTTGTTCATCTCTCTGTTTTCTAGTCTGTAAAGTCTCATTCAAAAAGTTTTATATATTTTTTTCTTACCTTCAAGAGAAAGCAACAATCTGGCTCTTCTATTATAATTTAAAAATTACTAATTTAGTCATTTGATTTTTTATGTCTTAATTATAGTGGTTATGGTTATTAGCATTTCCCGAATGATTTATCATTAATCATAACATTTTAATGATCTCTTACAGGAAGTTTTACTTGAAAAACATTTTGTATGATATATTTAGAAAAAATATGTTTTTTTTAATACAGAATATAGAAACTTGCCAATTTATTTTAGTTGTATATATATTCTTTATTCCGAGATGTAAACATATAGTGTTAATAAATACGAAATGATTTTAAATTGGAATTTATTTGTTTCCAAAGTACCGCCTCAGACGCACGCTGCCTCCATTCTTCCTGCAAATGGGTGTTTTTAAGTTGTTCATGAATCATAATACGAATACTTTAATGTATATAAAATAATATATTTAATTTGGTAAATATATATTAGACACAATACCGTCGTAGAGTCAGGCTGGTTTAATTGATTGAGATGTATGTGCAAACCGGCTACATTTAATTGGCTTTGGTTGATTAAATATTTAATTTAAATATTTTCATAAATTAATAATATGTAACAAAATATCACCTTGTTTTGGTTCTCTGTAAATACATATAAGAAACCCATATTTTTTTTCTTGATCTTTTAGGTTCAAACTCATGATATCGACGCTAGTGTAACACCCCAAAAATGAAAACCGAAAGCATTCAACATTCAAAGGTATGTTTCTTTTTTTTTTTTATGATCTAATGATCCATATATCTATTATAATTATAAACTCGATAAATGAATATCAGTATTAGAAAATAGTATTTGTTTGATATCCACCAAAATTATACTCATAGCACATATGCATAGTAATAAGAATATGTTAAATCAATGTTAAGGATAATTACATCGAGATATATGGTAAAAGGGCAACAAACTGTGCCGCTTACGCTTTCTGAAAGCAAAACTAAGTGTTTAAAAAATTATAGTTATAGAAATAATAATAATAATATAAAAAATTTTAATTTTTTTCGAGAAAGTAAAGAATATATAAAATTTTATTCAATTTTTGAATATCCATTTATTAGAAATAATATTCATAAAAATAAAATAATAAAGTGGAATATTTTGGTTTGAAGGGATCGTGGTCTAAAATGAAGAGAAAGTGGTTGAACTTGAAGAAAGGGGCAGAAGGTTTTCACTCTGATTTTTCTGTAAATGGTATGACATAAAATTTCTTTAAATTTAATGTGATATATGTGGTGTAAATAATGGAAGTGTAAATACACTGAAGTTAACGTTTTGCTCCCCTTTAAGCGGTCGTTAAAAACAAATTTAGCGTAACTTAATCCGTTAACATAATAATAACAATAATAATAATGAATTAGTATAAGTATTTATTGTTTGGTACGGTGGTGATCAGTTGCAGCAGATAGGAGCGAGAGAAGGAAGAGTTGCTCAGATGATGGCAGATACGCGGTCGTACCGGAGGAGTTATCAGGTACCACTCATTTCTCTATATCTGGCGGCTCCATACTTGTTTTTAGCCGTCCGATCTGCCACTCTATATTTCTAGCCTTAGCAGAACCATCAAATCGAATGGCCTCTGTAATTTTCTTTTCTTTTAATAGCACCTTGAAAAGACGAATAAAAATGGAAAGTTTTATTTTTTATTACTTGGTTTGTCTTTTTGCTAACATTTCACAGTAGATGTTTTTTAGCTTCAGAAAATTGATTATAAATGAATTAAGATTATTTGTTTTATGTACTAAAAGTATTATCTTTTTCTATTTTTTTTATTATTATTACAGAAGAATGGTTGTCAAATGATAACAGTGGACGGTCGAAACAAGAGAAAGTTGATCTCAGGTAAAGGAAATTAGTTAATGCTAGCTAGAAGTTTTTTTTTTACTCCCAATCATGTTTAGTAATTTTTTTTATTAATAATATTTAAAAGTTTTTATTAAATCAATAACTTGGGATTAAAATGCTTATACAATGTAATCAGTATTAATGCTAAAATAGAAAATATCATGTAGTTTGTAGATTTTAGATATTGTCAAAAATTATCACCACCTGAGAGTTCGCTGTATCAATCACTGTCTTTCTCACGCTAACACCCCACATGTGGCCAAATGAAACCACAACCACCGGTAAACGTTGTCCATTTCACTACTGGCGGTGGTGGGGCGTCGTGAGAAAGATGACATATCGGAGAGATGATCACAGAGGTTTATTTATTGATGTATTATTGTTATAATTATTGAACCGATTGCTATGTTTTTTTTGTCTAGTATGTTTGTTGGGACATGGAACGTTGGAGGAAATTGCCCAAACAAGGACTTGGACGTCAAAGACTGGCTTAGAACTTCATCCCCTGCTGATATTTATGTCATTGGGTATTTACAATTTTTATCCTTATTCTGATTTCATAAAATAATTATTTACAAGATTGTAAAAAAAATTAATAATAATAATAATAATAATAATAATAAAAGAGCCCTGCTCTTTCTTTAGGTGATCTTATTGGGACACCGCTCTCCTATCTCTCTATGTATATACATAATATATATAAAGAAAGATAGGGGGGAGAGTTGCACCAATATTAATACCTAAATTTCTTAGTTTTAAGAGCATTTACACTAGTTGCTCTATCTCCATCTCTATAATTACACTAAAAATCACTACATTTCTCTCTCATTTTCTATTTAGTAATACTTATTATATACCTTTATCATTACCTTTTGTCTCTCATCTACTCACAACCACTTTAAAAAATATTAAAAAATTATGGAGGATGAACAGTGTCTCCTCCAAATTTACTGATAAACAGTTACTCGTACTTTTCTATATCTTCCACTCACAACCATTTACTACCACTTATCAAAATATGGAGATTTCTCTCACATAAATACGGGGAATCTATTGTGAAAAAAAAAAACATAATTACACTCATTTTCTTTTTTTAATTGAACGGCTAATGCTGCCCTCACTATATTTACAACAAGGGTTTTAGGATTCATATACCCCGTGACATCATATTTAGGGTGTATTACATCACATTCTGGGTATGTGGCAGCTTCCTATTGGCTGTGGCGTGGGCCAGGGTGTATGAATCCTAAAGTAGGGGTGTATGAATCCACAACCATACACTCATTACGTAGATTTGAACCTATGACATCCCCTCTAGGAGGCATAATTACACACAATTACACAAGTGTTGTTTTACTCCTATTTACTAACTTTTACTTTTAACCGTGTTTGTAAAACAGGTTTCAAGAAATTGTACCCCTGAACGCAGGCAATGTTCTGGGAGCTGAAAACAAAAGCCCTGCTGTCAAGTGGCTATCACTTATTCACGAAGCCTTGAACACTAACCCTCAACTTCCAGTTAATTACAATCCAACCTCCACCGTTGACCAAAACCAGTCAACTCCAAAGCCAAGAGCCAGCTTCTCTGATCTTCTATCCCTTGAAGATGAACTTGGTCATGAAGAATTCCAAAGAATTTACAAAAACGATGTTAGTTCTCTATTAAGCACGATTAATGATCCCGAGACTAAGCTGAATTCAGGATTCAGCCTAGTTGCAAGTAAGCAAATGGTCGGGATCTTTCTTTGTATATTTATTCGCAATGATTTGCGACATTATGTTAGCGACTTGAAGGTGTCATGTGTTGGACGAGGCATCATGGGATATCTTGGAAATAAGGTAACACACGTTACAACGTCTAATACATAATTTGATTTATTATTTTAGTGGCCTCTAAACATTAGTCATGTATCATCTTTATTTTTAGGGGTCTATTTCCATTAGCGTTACATTACACCGCACTACATTTTGCTTCGTTTGTACCCATTTGGCATCGGGAGAGAAAGAAGGGGACGAGTTGAAGAGAAACTCAGACGTGATTGAAATCTTGAGGAAGACAAGATTTTCTCGTGCGTTTAGAACACTTGGACAACTCGTTCCCCCTAATAACATTTTGGGTCATGAGTAAGATTTCTTTTCTATTTTATTTACTTTATATGGTTCTTTTCACTTGATAACTTTATGTGTTAACTAATAATATTTCTTTTGGTTTGATGTGTAGAAAAATAATTTGGCTTGGTGATTTGAATTATCGTTTGTCCTCGACTTCTGATGACGTGCATGCAATCCTACAACGAAACGATTGGCAAGCACTTCTTGAGAAAGATCAGGTGAATAGTTCATCGCGATCGCAATTGTTGCCATCTATCTAACCGAAAAAAGTTCCTTATTTTACAACTCGAGTGACTGAAAATTATTAATAAAAATAACATAAATTGTGATTTACAGTTAAAAATAGAGCAAAAGGCGGGACGAATATTCGAGGGATGGGAAGAGGGCGAGATACGTTTTGCGCCAACGTATAAGTACATCACCAATTCCGATCACTATGTCGCACAAACTTCTACTCCTAAAGATAAAAGACGTACACCCGCATGGTAAGATCTCAATATCTTCATAAAATTCTTTTTAAAATAAATGTCTAGTTTAATAAACATTAAAAATCAATGTGGTTTGAAATTCATTACAATCACATGTTGACTTTATTGTATTTTGATTCGGTCAACTCTCCATTCATTAACATAAAATAAATCAAAATTATTAGCATGTGAAATCCAAAACCATGAGCGTAGTTTTTTTTAGTTGAAATGTTTCTTAAAGCTCCACTTGCTAAAAAATCTATGTGTCATATTGACTTCTAAGACATGACACACACATGGTTGACTATTCTTATTTTAATGACGTTATTGACATTGATCACTATTCTAGATGAGTTATTTGTAATTCTTTAGTAGAGTTTCGAGTACCACTTGTTTTAATATTGTTATGTATGAATAGAATAGTAGAGTTTCGAGTACCACTTGTTTTAATGGTTATGTGTGAATATGACTATAGGTGTGACCGAATTTTGTGGAAAGGTGAAGGACTAAAACAAATGTCATATGTAAGAGGCGAATCAAAGTTCTCGGATCATAGACCGGTCAATTCTTTATTCCATGTACAAGTAAATTTGCCTTCAAACGAGAATGGAAACATCTACAAGGATCCAAACGCGATAAAGTCTTCATTATCACCGGTTTGTGTAGCTAAAGGCCAAGACCAAGAGTTGTTAATAAGCAAGACAACAAGTTGCATAGAGAGCACTCCAAGGTTCTTGGGAGTTGCCAAAAATGTTAAGTAGCCAGTAGAAACACGACACGTGTCATGTTCAATCAACAAAGGCGTCCACACCTTGTTTTAGGCTTTCATTTTTTTAGCTTGGAAAAGTTTGGGACATTGGTGCATTGAGCTGTTCATAGCTTGGATATGACCTTAGGGTCAAGGGTACATACAATGGTAAAGTTACACCGGTGACATAGCTATGGAGAAGATGACAAAAGGGTAAACATGGAAGTTATGGAAGGAATTTAACCGGCTTTTAATACTAGTTAAATTAAATTCTCATGGTTTTGTGAATTGTAATCATTCTGTGAAAAGAAAATATATATTTTTTACTTTATTTATTTTAGAAAGTAGAAAACCGTCGAGAGGTTTAAGTAGTCAATGGCTTTTCATTGAAGAACGCTCTTGTCAATTTTGTCAACCTATTTTATGTGAATTTTGTGCTTTTTTTGTTGAATTCTTTCAACTTTTGATGCTTTTGAGTCTATTAATTAACTAGCTGATTACCCCGGGAGGGTCCCGGGGTTGATAAATCTAATTTTATGTGATAACCTATTACAAACGGCACAAGTTAACTAACCACAAAATCTTCCAATCATTGTATGTTCACAGTATTCTAATCAGTAATAACTCATATTCCCCACAAAATCTAATTTTACGTGATAACATGAACACTTTGTGTGTTTTTTTCCTGTATGAACGAAACCCCACAAAAAATAGTCAATTTTTTCTCCGTTTTTTATATAGCACTATGGTACTCGTTGGAAAGATAATAAAACGCTCGTTAATTTGGTGTAATTTTTTTCTTTAAAAAATCCCGTATATAAAAGATATAAACGTTTAAAAGTTATAGGAGGAAATATGAGAGATAAAATTTTAAATTTATTTTTAAATTCTTTTTTCCTAAAATAACTCAATTTAATTAAAAAAGGAAACAATTTAAAAACACCAAAAACTCTCCATTATGATGCCACGTGACACAAGGTTGAAGCCTCCATTGCACGCCACGTCAGCAAAAGTCTTTTCTTTTATATATATATATAGATTATTGCTAAAGGGATGCAAGCAAATAAAATGCTTTCTAAAAGAGTAATCAATCTTCTAAATAAGAAAAGGCTAACACTTTATACGATTTTATACGATTGTAAGGTTGTATGTTATACTATACATGAGGGCAGAAATTTTTTTGCCTCTTTGGTTTGAATCTATTCAGGTTGGGTCATATTAAAAAAAATAATCAAACTAAATTTCATTTAATCAACAAAATACTACAAAATATAAATATTCAATCATAAACTAGTATTGTTTTTGAAAACCTTACTCGCTGATCAAACAAATACCATTACATAAATAAAACTTTAATTTTGCATTCACAAACAAAAGAACATTATCACAATTGTTCATCTAAACTTTCAACAAATAAAACAACTTGCATGTTACAGTCTTTATAGATTTTTTTTTTACTTGTAGATGCACCGTGTGTCCACACAGAACTCTAACCTAGTAGTTAAAATATACAAAGATGTGATCAACATTATTATATTTGGGCTGCAATCAACGATATTAACTGGGCCGTGCTTCACCGAATAAATAAACAATTATCATGGGTTGTGCTTTCAACTTTAAATTATAAGGCGTCAAGACCCAATTTCTTTTTATCTAGTTCCGGGCCCGGCAGTAGTTTTGAAAGATCATAGGGTGAATGGGAGACTTAACCGAACTTTTAAGCGGGGGGCGATCAAGGTTTTTTTCTAAATTTTACACTAATTTTATTAGGGGGCGGCCGCCGCCCCTACCACCAAGTGTACGTCCCATAATTTTGTGGTGATGACATGATAGTCGTCCCGCTTTATTCGCCTCTTTCCTTTGTGTTTTCCGCTTCATTTGGAGTGTGGACATGATGATTGTCCCGCTCTATCTCTCTTCACCTCTTTACTTTGTGTTTTTCACCTCAATTGCAGACGAGGTAGTTGATGCAAGTGGAGGTTGAATTGCAGACAAAAAGTCTTAAAAACGCTATAAGAGCATCCACAACGGGCGTGCTTCTAACGCTCCAAAATGGACGGACGGACCATCAACCAAACCTCCCCCGTTGGAATAGTCCGGTGGGGTTTTGGTCCGCTAGAGCGGACGATTCAAAACTGTAAAAGTGGGCCCTTTGCTTGTACTTTTTATGATTGAATAACAAAAAAAAAAATTGTGTATGGGATATAAATTAAATAAAAGAAAAAGTAGGTGATGTGGTGGATGTTTGGAATGGTTTATTGTTGGAGGAAAAAAGTGGGTTTGAAAAGGTTATTGTTTGGAATGATGTGACATGATAACGTGACGGCTTGAAGTGATTTTTTAGGTGTACCATTGTGGATGTTCTAAAGGGGGACGAGGCGCTACTAGATTTGGTCACGGGTACCCCATTACCAGCACGGTAACACCGCCGCCAGTGATGCTGGTAGTGGATCCGTTAACCATTTTCTGGTTCTAGTTAACACACAGTAACACCTGATTTTTCTCTCCCTCTGTCAAATCACTAATACACATAAATATTCAAAGATTTTCTCTGTTGATAAATGAAGTGTAACATCCCGTTTTTGGTAATATTAATAAAATGTCTTAGTTCATATTTATTAGTGAATGAAATGGGTCACCGATCAATAATATGAACCAATAACGTGTGAGATAGATACCCGTGTATTTAAAATTTGTTAACAAGTAAGTGACGGATAGTATGATTATTTAAGATGTGAGATCTCGGTGATTAATTACTATTATAGGAGATCGTTTAGTAATAATATAATATGTTATATTATATTTGACCCTACGCCGTTTTTAATGGAACTTAGGTCAAAATGTAGAGAATAATAAGCGCGTCTCAGCAGTATATTCAAAACTTTATACAACATTATATATTAGGAGGTATAAAAGAAAAACAGGTTAAGCAGCTGAAATTAATTATAACATATAATAATAATATTAACATCACACATGAAGGAACATAATCTTTGATTATGTACGTGTATCCCACATCGAAAATAAAACATATTTAGAAGTCTATCCCACATTGAAACTTTGGGAGTTTATAGATTCAGTGTCCCACATCGATCCATAAACTAACTAAGCAGCCTAGCTGCTCATTTGTCCCACATCGAAAGTTTTAGAAAAAGAACTCTATGGTCATTTGCTATAAATAGATACCTCAGGTTCTTCGTAAAGTTTACATCTTCAACTGGGAACACTCTAATATAAAGAGGATCCCAGGCCTACGGTACCCCGTTGGGTGTTGTTAGTAGTCATTTTTAGAGCACGAGTAGGAGCGTGAGTAGGAGCCTGAGTAGGGGAGACTCTACACCAACTTACAGTACATAGTTTTGAGGTATGTTCTCCTTTAAGTTATGTTTAGTTAATTATTATTATTATTAGTGGTAGCAGTAGTAGTAGTATAGCATTATTATTTTTAGGTATTAGGATTATTATTAGGGGTGGGTATTGGGTAGCCTAGCCTTATTTAGGCATGGACTGATCATCCATGCTTAAGTAAGGTAGCGCTAACCAATATCCAACTGTAATAATAATTTGTTAGGTATACTGTTACCTAACCTAGGGGTGGTATAATTGTATCAGGACCTTGAGATATTACCTGGTTGTATTAGCGTTGTCAATTGCAAAGGGCTGATAAAGAGGTGAGTTACTTAAACTATTTTCAAAACCTGATACTTGCTCGTAAAACTGTTTTGGTGGTGATTGATCATGTATATGCATCGAACCATAGGTGTGGCATCCAGGGTGTTATATATATTATAATGATCATTATATTTTCCAGGCGTGGACATACACTTACAGCCTCATGGGTGTGTTTTAAGGCTGTATGTGTGAATATATAATGCCTAGTCCGGATTATGATTATGGTGACATGCATGGAGCTCATACTTGATCAATAAAATTGTTTACGTGGTTGTTTTACTGATGAGTCGGTTTATGTGGCTCACCAGCTGTGTGCTGACGTATTTTTATTATTCGAGCATGTATCACAGGTTGATGGTGTAAGGAATGGGAGTTCCTAGCTGAGAGTTGGAATATTTTAGACCATTCATCTTATTATAGTTAAGCTTTGTTTAGCTTGGTGGTACTTGGATCGCACTGGCTTGTAATGAATACTCAAGTTATGTAAGGAGATTACGTTTCCGCTTTAAGTTTGCGCCAACTGGTCACTGTAAGTGCCCCGGCCTGGGCGGGGTGTGACATGAAGATGGAGGATGTGATGGTTACGGTGTACAGAGGACACGACGGTGATGGTTACGGCCGATGAATCTGTTGATGGAAAGGATGAATCGTTGATACGATCGGTGATGGAGGTGATACAGATGATGAATCTGTTGATGGAGAGGATGGATATGGTGATGGAGAAGATGGAGATGGTCAGAGGTTCAGTGGAGAAGATGAATTTGTTTTGTTTTCTTTTGTTTATATTATTATTATTAATATGTGTAAAAATAAATGATTGTTGGTAAAGAATCAGTGAAATGCTGCATTTTAAAAAACGGTTTCAGTTGAGTGAATCAGTGAAGTGAAGTGATATGACAGCGTAGGATTGGTGTAGATCAGTGAAGTTGAAAATGTTTCAGTGGAGCACCCTTCCACTAAGAAAAGGGGGGAAAGAGAAGGGGAGTGTTGAGAACTAGCAATCCCAGCTCTTTTGTCATTACTTTTTTTAGCATTCAAACGAAGCTTTATTCACCAAAAACAATAGACAAGTTATTTACACAGTCTGTCCAACTAGCCAGCAATTATCTGGACAGAAACCCATAATCACCAATAGTTGGATATAGACTACAACTACCACTTCCTACCGAAGATTACATACAATGCTTGTTACTAATCCAAAATCAATCCCATAGAATTTGTACCACCTTGCTAAGTCAATGCCGACCATCTTGGATCTTTTAATCATCCATCAATACGTTTCTTCTTTAATATCTCCCATGACCTTTGTGGTGCTCATACTTTTACCTTTGAAAATTTTGCCGTTCCTTCTAATCCAAATTCTCCATATCACCATCATGAACACCGCATACATAGCTTCTTTTTTTCTTAGCTCCGCAGTCGATCGATAAGCAATAATTCAGCAGCGGAGGGATTGAGTCATACCACGGAGGATGCGAGATCTTCAACCAGGAGAAGAAATTACACCAGACCGTTCAGGACCACAAACAACCTGCAAATAAATGGTTAGTAGTTTCCTGTTCCGTTCCACATAGTTTGCACATTCCATCTCCCATGGAGATGCCTTTGTACACAAGCGCCTCTGATGATCGGATTTTATTATATGCCGCCCTCCAAACAAAGCTGTTGATTTTGGTACCACAATCTTGTTCCACTTGAAAGGACTCGATATGTTAGCCGTTTGTAATTGACCCGAAAGTTCCATCCTCACCATCTTAACTGATAACTCGCATAGCTTGCCCTCAGACTTCCACTTCCAAACAGCCTTGTTAAACCCGATCAATTGATTATGAAGTATATCCATAAGCCTTTCCGCTTGTTGAATCTCCAAGGTAGACTCCGGAGCTCTAATCCATTCCCAACCCCAAATAATTGACCCTCCCACCCAGCTGTAGCAGTCCCAAACTTTGGCTTTTTTCTGTTTACCTAACTCGAAAATACCTGGGAACTCATCGCATAACCTTTTATTAGTGCACCAGCAATCCTACCAGAATCCAGCAGACTACCTTCATTTCTTTTCACATTTATTTTCTTTCTGTTTTATGCTGAACTTAATTAGTTTTCATTTTTATTTATTTTAAACAACATAAACAAATTTATGATGATAATAATTAATCTTATATATGCTTAAAAATTACTAAAATTTAATTGTATTAAAAACATATAAAAAAGATATGGGATGAAGAATTTGTATAGCACATATTGAATGGTGAAGGTGAGAAATTAAAGCAGTTAGCGACTTAGCGTTAAGCTGGTGATGGAGGATGAGAGATGTATTTAACACATAGCCTAACCTAGATAGTTAAAACTTAAAACAATAGGCATATACATTACGTGTTGCTAACAGTTCTCCACTTGGAAATAATTTATAACATGAACACAGTTTTTGCATATAGAGAAATGATGATGTATTTAATCAATTTTTTGAAACAGGAATCAACATTTAAAAACACGACTTAGTAAATAAAAAGTTAGAATTCTGGGAAAAATACATAAAACATAATGTTGTCATGACAAGATTAGTATAATGGACCCTATCGACGTTTACGTCGAAGCTGAGAGTTGGAACTCATGCCTTCTTTTGTCTCTGTGACTAATCTTTTTTTATTATCCAGTTAAGACCCACAACATGCTGATTTCTGAGCAGCTTCAGAAGACCCTGCTCCTTGCCCTTGTTGATTAATCTTGATGGTCTGTGGCTGCAATTATAAAGTGATTAGAAAAAAGAACAGATATTTAGGATTTGCAACTACAAATGAACTGGATGAAGATAGTACTCCCTCTGCCCTTAAGTAAATGTTATATTACTACCCCAAAACAAATACAAAAGGCGCAAATTTCATATATCCCCATCTAAATATGCAAAACGTCAAGTCCCCGAATCATACTTTAAGAACCCTGTACATATATCCATTATCAATTGTAACAAAATTTTGTTCAATAAATCAACTATATTTCATACTAAAGGGTATTTTGGATATTTTAATAAAGTGCTAGCAGTCAGCAGCACATGTGAACCCTCTATTTAATATGTTCAATAGAAATATCAGAACTTTCTGCATTTGCTTATTATTCCTCTATTTGACCTTGTTAAAAGGTAGCTCTAATTTAAGCAAAAAAATAGTACAAATAATTTCCTTCAATTATCTGCCAAGGCAAGCATTGCAATTTTCATTATTATAAATATCAAAATACCTCAGCCTTAGTGTCAGTTTCAGCAAGTCGTTGCTTTATATCCCTAGCTACTGAAAAAAAGACCTCCTCCACATTCATATTGGTTTTTGCACTCTGTTTAAATGTCGAAATATAAATACCAAAATCACATCTTATATGTAAAAAGAGTAATCATAATTCATTAGTACATATTTACTTACAGTCTCAAAAAACTTGATGCCATACTCGTCAGCTAGTGCCTGACCCTTGGAAGTGGGAACAGCCTACATTACCGAATTCACTCAGTGTGGAAAATGGCATAAACAAATGGGTATATACAATTATACACATGATTTAATAATCAATTTATGTCTGTGTTGAAAGAGAGAAAGATGACCCTTTTGCTTTCGTCCATATCGGCCTTGTTCCCAACCAGTATCTTGTTTACATTATCAGATGCATGTTGTTCAATGTTACGAATCCAGTTCTTGATGTCTGAACATGAAAAAATGGAAAAATTTCTTAGAAATGGGAGTTGATGGAAGTATGCCAAAGAACAAGAAACATATACGACAGTCATACTCCAAAAGAAAGAATGATACTCGCAAAAGAAAGCTGATGGAGAAAGATTTTAGACAAAAACATATAGGTGCAGCTAATAGAAATTTAATTTTGTAGATGAGAGGTATAGTAATTACTGTTAAACGATGATTCATCAGTTACATCATAGACAAGCAGAATACCCATCGCTCCACGGTAATAAGCTGCAAAATACCAAGATTAGTTAAGATGGGCACCATGTTATAAACTCATGCGGTATACACATGGAGGCTATTTGTCCAAAAAAAATCACAAATAGCTTCATAACTATGAAACTACTTGTGTAGTTGGATTCATTTGCAAAAAGACCACGTTCCACAAGCATCTTATAAAGTACACATGTTATGGCTCAACTCAAGAAAACATGAATAATATCATCAATCATGGAAGTCAAAGATTCTAATGCTAAAGATTTACCGGTTGTGATTGTCCTGAATCGCTCCTGACCAGCAGTGTCCCAGATTTGCAATTTGATTCGTTTTCCATCAAGCTCAATGGTCCTTATCTTAAAATCAATACTATAGGACAAAAAACTCAGTTTACAAGTATGCCAGCGTAAACGCATAATACTCCCAAAATCATTTTTTTAACAAATAAGAAGCAATTAAGAACTTAATATACGAACCCAATGGTTGTGATGAAACTAGTAGTGAAAGAACCATCTGAGAATCGCAAAAGGAGACAACTCTTACCAACACCTGCAGCAATTAATTAAAGGATTATCATCAGACTGAGTTGAATCAGCTGATAACTTCAATAAATCTAGTAATCTACAAAGAAAAGTTTTGTAATAGAACTAATTTGAACAAAAAGTCAAAAACACTAAAAAAACAGGCTATCATTAAAAGCTGAAAATATAAGGCATTGGACAGTATTAACGGAATAGAAGTATGAGCCTACAAGATCTAGACAACCCAATACAACCAACTGAAAGAACACATAAGTTAAAACGGATAACAAGCTCAAACGAGATAGCTCTTAAAACTTATGGAACAAATATGAATGAAAATGGGCCATCTAACTAATACAATCTTTAACAGAACGTGCTCAAGATGTTCAAAACGTATTATCAAATAAAAAAAAATACTATAACAAACAGATGGAGCTTGCAAGTACCAGCATATGAAATTAACATGCATAATGTGTCCATTTACTTTATTGGAGTGTCAAGTGTGCTCCATGTGCAGCCATATTTCTCACAAAGTCTTTGCAATAGAATTAATATGTACCTATCAATCTTACTTATAGCTGTTTCTCAAGCCCATCTCTTATGGGACCATAAACTTGTACCAAGTTGTCCACTTAAAATTTAAGCATATGAATTCAATTGGTACTAAAAGTACGTAAGGCGTCCTCCATTTCCATAAACACGGCTCAAAAGCTAGGCTACCATGAACCTCTGAGCACCACTTGGACAATTAAATGATACTAATATTAAAATTTGGTTAAAAGCGTACAAACGCAAGCATCTTTCCCCTTCTTTTGTACAAAAATCTAACTAAATGGGACTACAATTAACGAAACTTTAGCAAATGTATTCAGCTTCCATATAAGTATCCTAATATACATGATTTATCCCAATTATATCTGAAGCACAATATACAAATCAGTGAATCACACATCACCAATTACACATACTACAATTCACGTACATCAAAACATCAGGATTCACCTAAATTTCACATAATAACCCTAATAACAAAAAAATGTGCATCTTCCATCCCATCGCAATTAAAATCAAATTCGAACTAACAAATCTGATAATCTACAATAAATCAAAGCAATCGGTTGTCAAAACATCATACGCACAAATAAAACGTAAATCAAATACAAAAGAAAGAATGCATACCGCTGTCGCCAATCAAGAGAAGCTTGATGAGGTAATCGTAATCTGCTCGAGCCCTAGCTGGAGGAGCCGCCATTTGGTTGACGATTAAAAATAATAATATTATATTATTAGATTGAGTAAAAAAACCCTAGGAAAAGACTGATCTTCTTCCTCCTCTTCCTCTGATAAAAAAATGTATAGATATAGAGATTTGTATGTATAATAATAATAATAAGCAGATCAGAAGGAAATGAGAAATAGATCTAACAAATGAAGATGAGATGAGATGAGAAGAAGCCTCTCTGGACGGACGTCAGCAGTGGTCGGGCGTTCAAATACTCCACTATTTTTATTTTATTTATTTTTTTCTTACTCTTTCTATCGTTGATTTATTAAACTTTTCCCCGTTCGGATTTTGCCACGTGTCCTATCATTGCTTCCAAAACTTGCAAATTTTCAACGATTTTAAGAAAAGCAGAAAATACGAAGTCATAGAAAAGGTATTAAACGGATTCCGATTGAACTCATTTTTTTTTTTTGAACGGCAAACCACTTTATATATATATATAAAGAGCCAGCAAGAGGCTGAGAAACAAAACGGTATTGGAACCGTCTCATCAAGCCCTAAGATGTTAGCTTTTTTAGGTCTTCGTTTTTTGGGGTTTAACTTGTAGTTTTTAGAATATGTATCATTATGTTTTTTATGTAGCATTGTGTCATTTTTTCAATTCATTGTGTTATATTTTATGGTTCATTGTGTCATATTTAATGATCTTTTGTGTTTTTTGTTTCTTTTTCATACTTCTCATTTTTGTTGCACTGTATAAGAATAACTTGACCCTATTATTTTAATAGATTATATCTCGAAAGCTTTCCGTAATAGATAAATAATATGTTGTGATAAAATATGTGTTATGATGTAACATAGAAATTAATGTACTATAATATGGAAAAACAACAATTTTAATCATGTGAATAAAAATGAAAATATATATTAAAAAGAAGATGTATGTTTGGATAACGAGAAAAGCTAGAAACAACCATTGTAGGACGTGATTGGCGTGGTAGTCTTGAAGGTGTGACGCTCGTTTTTGGAAAGAAATGATTTAAACCTATTCTGCTCTTGATGAAAATAAAATTCCTAGTTTGAACATTAATAGTGACTTGCCTATACATGATTAATGAATTACCTTAAAACGTTTTTTTTTCGTTTTTTGTATGGCACTCGTTGAAAGATAATAATACGTTTGTTAATTTGGTGTAATTTAAAAAAAATCCCGTATATATAAGTTATTAACGTTTTAAAATTGTGGGGAAAACATGAGAGAGAAAGAGACTTTTGGATAGAAATAAGGAGGATGCCACATGACACACTTAATGGAGAAGGATGGCCTCTTTAAGTGTCATGTAGGATTCCATGCTTTGGAATATTAATATATATATATATATAGATAGATATAGATTCATGTTATTTCTGATGGCAAAAAAACATTTGCCTTGTTTTTTTTTTTTTTTTTTGCAAAAATGGGGCTGCAGTGTGATCTTTTTGTGCAACAAGTGTGTGTAAAACTTGCAGGTTAGGTTGACTTGGACAATGAAGCAGAAAATCTCGAGTGAACCGAAAAGTATTCGAGCTTGGATTTTCAGTTGAGTTCATAATCCGATCCGAATCGATCCGATCTGATCCGTGCCGACCCGGCTTGGTTTGTAATCGAGTCGAGCCCGAGCTTGCTCTAGCTTAGCTTGACTCGGGTCGTGAACAGACCTACTTCATTCACGCCTCGGCCACTCTCCGGCCACCTCTGGAGTCCCACCTCCAGCGACGGTCCACTACAACACCACTAATCCACTGTCTCGGGTCTCCACCAATTGACTGAAAATACGAGATTTTTTCTAACGTTTCTCCTGAAATTTTGGTCTAGATCCGCCACTGACCAAATAAATGTTTGTCGTGTTACCCACCTCTTTTTCAACAATGAAAAAGGTTAAGTTGACAAATATTTCTATATTTTGTCACAAGACACTTATTTAGTGGCTGTTTTGTAAGACCCTAACCCGTAATCACGCGATCAACGCCTAATCATGCGGGTTTTGGCCTTACTTAAACCACTCCCGATTAAAACTTTGATATTTATTATAAACTCAAACCATTAAGATCAAACACACATTTGATTCCCACAAATTTTTACACTTTTATAGCTAAAACATAGACTACTATTTTGAGTTTTAACGGGAGTTCGTTAGATTCTATTGCGGAAGCTTGATGAGTGATCGAGTGCGTTCGGCTCTTTTCGCGACTTGATCCTTGCTACGGAACTTCCATCCCTTGTTTACCTATCACCATTACACAAAGAATGGTTAGTGAGTTATCAATGATACATTTAAACTAGTATGATAGTCGTTACACGTCGAAACGGAACGAACCAGGCCCAACGGCCCTTTATCAGGAGAACAAACCACTGCAACTTTTGCGCAACAGCTGTTCAGATCGCTTTTACCCCTTCTAAAACCCAAAATCCGACTTCGACTTTCAAATAAGAGTTGTTCTATGCTTCGAGATCTTTCCAGGCATATAAAGAACACCTCCTAACGATTTTTCTACGATTTTATATTGAATTTTAAAGATCGCGCTGTCTGGCTGTTCTCTGCGCGCGGCCGGTCGCTTTTATCGCGCGGCCGCGCGAAGCTTCTGATCATTTTTATCAATTCCCTGGGCGCTGTGAGCGGCCGCGCGGTCCCTGTGAGCGGCCGCGCGAAGCCTCTGATGTTTGTTTGGTGACTTTTAAGCATGAGAATCATGTTGCAACCGCATTTGATGATTCCCGAAGCCTAAGCATTGACTTGCCAACTAAACAAACGTTTGTTTGACTGAAATTATAGTCCGGTTCATGTCGTCATGATCCGGTTCTTAGTTTTGAATGTTTATGGCGACTTTTACCCAATTTGACCCATTAAGAAATTAAATCAAACAAGGCACTTTTGACCACTTAAATTGCATACCGTTTGAGTTGTCAAGTCATTAGACACTTGATCAACAAAAGTGTTTGTCCGATTTGTTTCATTACGACTTAGATTCCTAGAATCAACCTTTATTAATCCTTTAAATCCCCAAAATGCCCCTCATGACCAAATCTTTCAATTTAGCCATTCATGGCGAAACTTCTTGTTTCAAATCCAATGTTTTTGACTCAATGACTTGTTTAAAAACCTCTAAGTCCTTCCGGACTTAGAGTTTCATCCTTTCTCAAGTTTTCACTTGTTTAGTCAATTCTAAGTGCATTAGCGCGCATTTGACACAGTTATGAAAATAACTTACTTGATTGGCACCCACACCTCATGTGAGTACTTTTATTACCTATGTTGCTTCGCCCGAAGGCGTTTATTCGACTACGGACTTACCGGGTGGCGTTGACCCATTCTCATACCTTGTGCGTATCCTCCACGATTCTTAGCATCAAGCGTGCATGCGCAAATGCATCTACCTGCGTGCTTTCTAAATATACACATTAATTCCTCGAAACTCAAATGGTAATACCTTGCCATTTGATCCGTTTAACCTCATGAATCTTATTGCTTGAAATACAAGCATCAAGTATTGGATTCACATGGTGAGGATATCACCATTTGATCCGTTTAGACACGTCGTTCATAATACTAAGTTATCCAAGTTTTATATATATGGTTCAAGTGTCACAAACTTGACCCATTTAACAACATGCTTAGCAACTTCATTAAATTGATTTAATTGGATTAAAACATCATTTCTCACATATCTTTATTAGTTGACCCGTTTGATGGATTTCTCCATTTGGTCATAACTCATTATCTCGATTAAGGTCATAAACCACATTTTGTATTGAGAGCACATATGGCGCCCCACTTAATAGATTCTACCCCTTAGGGTTTATTTTTATCTCGCACTCAAGATTTAAAACCAATTTTTATAACAATTAAGCTATGTTATAGTACATTGGTGTAAGTAAAACTTACCTCATATCCATTCTTGCTTCCAAGCGCATTGAGCTTGCATCCGTTTGACCCGTTTGCATCCCTAGTTCATGTACCTAACTTAGGGACATGTCAAACTTGTCTATTAGGATACATAATATGGAATTTTGTTCACTATCCATAACATCATGTATTCATTATCATTTCTAGCTAAATCCATAGCCATTTTCTTACATGTCTAGTTGAGATTAACTCATCTAGGCATTTCATCAAACACTTGGTGTGCATCCACCAATATACTTAGTTTCAAAAGCTCAAGATTAGCCAAAGCATAACCATTTGTCTAATCATCATCATATTACATTATTTATACCATTTTGCCTAAATTTCTCATATTAACAACTCCTAAGAGTCACAAAGATTACTAGATATAAGTTGATTCAACCTAGAGGTTAAACCCCAAAATTCTTCGCATATACATAAGCATATGCTCAAAATCAAATACACATATTAAGTGTGATTTGTAACTGGATTATATATGTTTAAGGCTCCCCAAGACTAGGGCAACCCATATTAACCATCAATTCCACGTTTTTATCAAAACCCTAGATTTTCATAAGAATCAAAAACGAATGTAACATCAATTTCTACCAAATAAAAGGTACCTTGATGTTCTATAGGCCTTAGATAACCCGTTTCTTGCTAATGCATCAAAAAGCCCCTTGATTTGGCTTGGATTTGAGCAAGGTTTTGTTCTTTAGGTTTTGGAGGTGAAGGAGAATTTTTCTCCTGATATCATACGACACACACACATAAGTGTGTGAGTTCTTCCCCTTTTTATTATTATTAACACAAAAGTTTGCCATTTTGGCAACTATGGTCCCTCCGAAAATCCCCGAATGTCATCTTCTAGTGAAACTTAGCTAGTCAAGCTAGATTTTCTTGTAATATGCTTATTTATAAGATTGATAACATTAAATGGATTAGTTCCATATTAGAACATAACCCAAGTTCTTATTGTTCGAGTCTCGTTTCATTATTTTGCTAATCACGCATAATGGCGTAATTAAGCGTAACGGATGATTTCGGGGTGTTACATGTTTGGTAGCCTTTTAATGATTGCATTAAGAGGTTATGTTTGAATCACTCCACATTAAGGGGCTGTTTGGTTTATTAAGTGCTGAATCATTAAGAAGTCTAAATAGTTAAGAAGATCTGAACGGTTAAATGTTGAATCATTAAATGTTGTTTTGTTGGATATCTAAATGGTTAGTCTTTGCGGTATATTGGTCAAGGTTTCATGATTACCTTATCACACGCGAATCGTTTACCAGTAACTATTCTCCAATCCTTAGTTTTTATTTCCTTAAGTTAATTGAATTTCGTTTGATTAGGGCAGTCCCACACTGGTAGGGGAAGTAAAAATGGATTCATTCAGTGCTTAATGATTCAGCATCATCCCAAGTCTTAATGCTTCAACCTTAACCATTCCATTCAGATGCTGAAACAAACGCGCTGAATGAGCTAAATGCTTAATCATTCAGCGCTGAATGATTCAGAGGTTCATTAAGAGTCTTACCAAACAGCCCCTAAGTGTGTTTGGTTAACCAGAATGACACCTCTTAATCAGGCAAGCTTGGTACTCATTAAGTTTTAAAATGATGCTAAATGAAATTTTATCTATTTGTCATTCAGTTGTGATCATAAACCTCATCGGCCGCTTACGCACCACCTTCTCAACCCAGCACTTTCTATACCACCATCACACTGGCGTACTCTTACTCACTCTTACATCTTACTAACCACTTTCACCATTCATCACAGTTGGCCATCAGAATTTGCCAAGCCGAAACACGTTAAAGTCATGATCGTATGTATGTTTGTACTTGATTTTAGCACTTCGTGGCTTCGTCTTCAATTAGGTCTCCCTCGCCATTCATGACCTCATTTTAGAGTATGTGAGATAGCAATGTCTTGTTACGCAAATTAGCATACTTTGAACTTAGTTGGTGTGGGGTGCGGTCCGTTTGACCTATATATAGACGAAAGCGATCAAAAAAACTACGCCAAAGTGAACGAAATCTTTTAGTAGGCACCATTTCATGGACATTAACTCAGGCCGTAGCCAAGGCTCTCTTCTATTCCTCGGTTCATCTTAATCTTGCCATTTGAACGATGGTATTTTTTTAAAAGAAAATGAATGTGGGGTGAAGAAATGAGGAAGAAATGGTGAAAAATGAATGTACGGTGAAAAATTAGTGAAGAAATTAGTGTATTTCTTGTGAAAATGTTTTTGTTTTCTTTAAAAAAAATCTGAAGGTCATTTTTTACTGTTGCACCATTTACTCCACCCAATGAATTCGGCTTCCACCTCCCACCACTACCA
The DNA here is from genome assembly GCA_032199755.1 of Ambrosia artemisiifolia. Lineage (NCBI taxonomy): Eukaryota > Viridiplantae > Streptophyta > Magnoliopsida > Asterales > Asteraceae > Ambrosia > Ambrosia artemisiifolia. Next base: position 7,542,104 of record CM063517.1, read on the forward strand.
CCCAATCCACCCTACCCGACCACCATGCGGGTGTAGCCAATCAGCTACCAGGTACCTGAGACGGTACCTGCCCACGACACCGCCCACCCGAATAAAGGGTAGCTTTTGTGTAAATCCAACCTACTTAAGCGCCTCCAGAATTTGTAATTTGACGAGCTTCAAGTTGGGTGGATGATTGGCAACGAATGTCGGTAGAGGAGCAAATTTGGTGGTGTTGCTGTGATTGGAAGGGACTGTGTTTGTTGGTCCTAACAATAACAACTATAAATAAAAGGATTTTCAAATTTTGATTTTAGTAACCTTTTAACCGAATTACCTAATTGTGGGCATGTCACATGATTACTTTTTTTTTTTAATTTTATTTAAAGGCTTAGTTTAATGGAAATCCTTGTACAACCCTTAACCTAACGGTCCCAAGTTCGAATCAATACCCACACACCGGTGTCCTCCTTACCTAAGCTCAAACCGTCACATGGAATTTTTTTTGTAGTGTGCATGGATCGAACTTGTAACCTACCCCAGGATGGAAACCTCTAGGGAAAAATCCACCCTATCTCAAACCAGCTGGGCTGGAGATTTTTGGTTTTTTTTTTTTTAAATAAATCCTTTACTCTTAGATAACATATCACCCGGCCAATCTGCACTTTTTTGAATTTGAACATGCATCACAACGGTGAGGGCGGCACTCATATTACTAGACCACAGGGCACGGACAGCCTTTGAGGAACGACATGTGTGGGCGACCGCCCATGGCCCACTCTTTAAGAGGGCCCGATTATTATTATTTAATAAAAAGGTGAAAGCTAATTAAAAATTTAAAAGGTAAAGCCACTCTGAGATGATCGTGACCATCACAACCACTGCCCCCACCAAATCATCACGGACGCAAGGCCAACTCGTGATAGCCATCTCGTGATAGCCATCGAGGAGAAAATAAAATGGAAAGTGATAGTTTGATGGGTGTGATAGAACTTGGACCACCCCATGTGTTTACTGATAGAGTGTGATGGAATAAGGTGGCACAATGGGATTGGATGTGATGGTGTGATGACCACCCCATCCACCCAAAATTTAAAAACTACCTATAGCTATTAGTTACTTCAATAGCCCGTTTGAATTACAAAGTTAAACCATTTACTTAACCAATTTACTAATGTTCAAAAAAACTTACCCAACTTACCAACTATACCCAGTTAGTTGTAAGGCAAATTTCATAGCATTTGACCATCTAGTGTAAGCTTTGTTCCCTTTAATTTTAGACTTGCTACACTTAGCTTACTAGAGTGATTAGCATAAAGATTTAATGGGTCACCAGAGCTTAGCTTACTAATTAAAGTATCGATAGCAAATATAGATTCAGCTTGAGGCATATTATGCAATCATATACAAACAGATTCATCATTCATGAGCAATCACACACAGGGACACGCAGGAAAAAACTTGGACCAGAGCGACGATGAAATACCATATAACAAATAATAAAAGATAAACAAGTTAAACACAATAAATTTGTGAATAATTTTGGAAATAAATAAGAAAAAAACATAGAAGTTTGTAACAATAAAAGAAAATAAGGAATAAGTAAACATACAGAAAAACTACCTAGTTTCGACCTGTTTTATCGACCCGTTTGATTTAATGCTCTTTTCCGATAATTTGATACTAATTCCTAAAACCCGCCTGGTTACTTAGGGCCTGTCTAAGCGCCTAAAATGGTATTTTATAAATTGATTGTACTGTACTGATATGAGCATAGAAGAGCACACTAGTGAACTAGTGCTGAACAGAAAGAGTAAATAATACCCATAGACACAACATTAAAAGTCAAAGTAAAGGTTTCAGAAAGAGTACATAATCCACATACAGAATTAAAAGTCAAAAGTAAAGGTTTCAGATTTTAAGAATCCAAAGAAACGACTAGATTCGGATGGTCAAGGAGTCGGAGAGATTCCCTTGACCTCGCACCACCAGGATACTCCCCTGCCATGAACTTCGGCACCTAACAACCAACACAAGAATGCAAGTATTTAGATATAGCTACCACCGCTTATCATAACCCTTGCCATTTGACAAAATAAAAGGTCAGTTAATAATACCAGCAGCAACTGCCGCTAAATAGAATGGATCCTTTGTATAGCTGAACCTTTCATCATCTAGCAGGGGTCTAACTCCGCCTTTCCAACCCCCTTCAGGGGGATCAACATGTGGAGGATATACAATACGTTGACGCCTGAGTTTTGGAACTATGCGGCCTCCCTCGAAGACCTCTTCCCAAAACTCTGAGATTCAAATTACAATTTATGATGATGATGATGAAACTCAAGCTTAAGCAAATTAAGAGGTGAATATCTTAAAAGTGTTACCTATATAATCATCATCATCATCAGGGGGCCTTCCAAAGTCGTGAGAGTTGGAACTAAAATCGATGATAGACCCGAATCCGAAGCCAGGTGAACCTATTAGTTGTATATATAGTTAGTTACTAATCATAAGCATAAGAGACATAGCAGTTTACAAACTAAACAAAAGATCAGGATTGCAATTGAACAAAACAATTCAAATATCTTAATATGTTTTACAACCAAAACTAATCGAGTAATTACAGATTACCTGCAGCGACAGCCGCAGTTGTTGCTGATGCAGAGCTTGGATTCTCAACAGAAGGGCGATTCGCTGTCACTTGAGCGTTTCTGCCTATGTATGTATAAGATTACAGATATCTTGGTTAATGGTCAAATAAAGAGATTTTTTTTTCTACCTATTAATTAACAAGACAAGAACAAACTGATACTAAAGGTCTAGACAAAAACACTAAAAGAGTAATCTTAGTCACCTTCTGTACGGATTAAAACACCATGCATGCATGCATAGCAGCATAGATACATAGATAGATACATACATACATGCATGCATGCATACATACATATATAGATACATACATACATACATGCATACATATATAGATACATAGATAGATACATACATACATACCAAGCCATAAGTATCTAGCATACATACGATATCTGACCATCGAATCATACGACATAGCATACATACGATAAGTGAACAATATCAAATTCCTCTATTCCGATTTAATTAAGGTAGCAAACTTATTTACTATACAAGCCAAGATCTCATCGTATATAACAGATACGTTTTATTGAAATACGTTGGAAGAAAAATTAGTATGCACAGACAAAAGCACCAATTATCAAATTCCTAAGCCTAAATTACGTACCTTCGTCTTCCATCTCCGATTCTAAGATATTAGGGTTTCTATTGGTGTCGTATCTCTTCTAGGGAAATTGGGGATTATATACTGACGGGAAATAGATCATGATTATTTGGGTTATTTGGCTGCAGGCCCACAAACTGAGGTGAACAAAAAAACCGATTTGAGAACCGGAACCGGTTTTTCTTGGACCGGTTTCGGTCCCTCTTACAAACTTGTGGTCCCTAATGGATTCCCATATCCAGAACACAAACTGACCTGAACCGGTTTCCGGTCAAACCGGTCCCCGAACAGGTTTCAAATAAACCGGTGTTTACTTAAAAGAAAAAACTGATTTTTATATTAAAAAACTTTATCCAATGGTTGCCATTAAAATAATTATCAGAAGGGATCAAACAGGCCACGTGTTGGATCCGTATTGGTCGGTAACCAAACCCTCTCTAGAGACGCTTCAGACTCCTTAGGAACCGTGACCCGTCTCTCCAAATATATTTCTTGGCACATTCATTCATAAACGCATAAACGCGATCAATTACATCAAGATAGCGGGCAGGCGGGCAATAAGCTGCGCCGCCACCCCTTTCTGGATGGCAAATCATTGTTGTTGCTGTCTTTGTCTTCGTATTTCTAGTTTATTAAACACAAAAACCGTGAAGGGTAGGTCCACCTTGCGCCCAGCAGACGTTTTAGTGTTGGTTGGGAAAGTGGGAAACATGTCTGCGTTGGTTTTATCGGGGTGTCCCCCCTAGCTAGGCTTCAGGATAGTGGGTTTGTAGTTAGGCAAGCGGTCATGAGAGCTGAATCCAAGAAAGTGGAAAAGCACGCTAAAGCATGTGAGGATAATAAGCATGTTTTCGTTCCTCTGGCCTTCGACACGTTCGGTTCCTTGGCACCGGAAGCGGTGCTGTTTTTGGCTCGGGTTCAGCGGGTAGTGCACAACAACTTTTCACCCCTCAAAGGCGGGGTTTTGTTTTTAGCATATTCGGATTTTCTATCCAGAAAGGGGTGGCGGCGTAACTTGTTACCCTCCTACCTACCATCCTTATGTAATTTATCCTTTTATTTTTAATGAATATCATTTTATAAGGTAAAAAATTAAACACAGGTTCCTTTTGTATATGACTATTTGTACATTGGGGACGATTATGCAAACAAAAACGTTCACAAGGCAATATCATGTTCAAATTATGCACCTACTATTTAGATAAGCAAAAGTTAGATTCAGGTTGATGAAATTAAAGTTTACTAAGATGATATACTAAAGTGTAAAAGTGTTTGAATATTTTACTCATATTTTAAGATTGTACATTGTGCATTAATGAAAAAAAATATATATATAACTTTTGATTATCTTATATTAGTATAGATATTTGTAATTTTTCAGTTACCATTTTGAGAAGTGAAGATCGCCTTGGGTACTTTGTTTAAATGATATTTTTGTGGGAGTTTTCCGTAGAATGCAAACCCCCGAACAATGTTCTGACTTGTCCAATATGGTTTTATGTCGAGAATGGGCCTGAATGTCTGCTCAATATCCTTTATTATCGATTCTTGGGCTCTTTTAAAATGTTGGCCGCCGTGGGCATCTAAATGATTTGACAATCACTAGGTAGTCAAGTTATAGGCCATCAACAAGAAGATAATCATAGGTGTACTCTGTTCCATTTGCATAAAATAAGGACAACTTCGTATATAATGTCATCCAAAAGAAAACATGACAAATCCAAAGATCTTATGAATTCCAGAAACACAAAAATATATATATATATATATATATATATAGGAAAAAGATCAATTAGGAACCAATGTACTAGTTAGGAACCTAGGAACCAATCTGAGCCATTCATCTTTTAATCTTGATCTAAGGGTAGGATGGTAATTGAACAATTATGTTTTATATTTTAATTTAAAAAAAAAGTTATAAAATCCCCCATCTATTTCTCTCCGCCATTCTCACACCACTCTTCTCTCCTATACTTTCTCTCTCTAAAAAAAACCTCAATTCCAAACCCTAACCACCGTCTCCTTCCTTCGATCACATAAACACATGGCGCGTGAAGAGAACGTGTACATGGCAAAGCTCTCAGAGCAAGCCGAACGTTACGAAGAGATGGTCCAATACATGGAAAACGTCTCCAACTCCCTCACCGACTCCGAAGAACTCACCATCGAGGAACGCAACCTCTTATCCGTCGCATACAAGAACGTCATCGGTGCTCGTCGTGCTTCGTGGCGAATAATATCCTCAATTGAATAGAAGGAGGAGTCACGTGGCAACCAGGACCACGTGTCCGTCATCAAGGATTACAGATCTAAGATCGAGAAGGAGTTGTCGGATTATACACTGATGTATAATTGTTGAAATATGAATATATACTGACGTATATTTGTTGAATATTATGGTATAGTACAATGTTTTTGTAGTACTAATTGGACTATACACTGATGTATAATTGTTGGAATATGAATATATACTGACGTATAGTTGTTTAATGTTATCGTACAGTATAATGTTTTTGTAGCAATGATTGGACTATACACCGATGTATAATTGTTTGAATATGACGATACTAAACACTGTTCTATAGCATCAATTTTATTAGGGTCTGATGTATATTGTATGTATACACTGATGTATATGCTAAACAACCTTTTTCTTTGTTTCAGGTTACTCTTGATAAGACCAACCTATCAGTTTCGTGTGAGTGCATGGAATATGAATATACACTGACGCATAGTTGTTTAATGTTATCGTACAGTATAATGTTTTTGTAGCAATGATTGGACTACACACTGATTTATAATTGTTGGAATATGAATATACACTGACGTATAGTTGTTTAATGTTATCGTACAGTATAATGTTTTTGTAGCAATGATGTACACAAGAAACGCACAAATGATATTAGTTGTGTTTTGTCAGTTACAATGTATACTAAATAACCTATTAAAACTCAAATACCAAAAGACAATATTACCCCTTGATTTAATTAAAAAGTTAATTAATGTTTAACATATTTACCATCATGCCATTGAAGATGGATGGATGAGATTGGTTCCTAAAGTTCCTAACTAAGGGTTGGTTCCTAATTGAACCCTACCCTATATATATATATACTAAATTCAAAGAGTATATGATACCACAACTTCAAACATTAAGGTTGGGATACCATGGTCACCACGCATCACCCATGCTCTTAGCGGCACACAGTGAGCAATGCCAAAAAGGGCCACCTAGCAAGCCTCACGAGCCACACCCTTACTCACGCCCCTTTATACATGGTCTTAGTGATTTTTTAAAATAAAAGCATATTCATCTAAAGTCATACTATCACAATGTTTAGTGCACAATTTTTTTAAATGAACTTTTACAAACATGATAATAATTAATACTTGAGATGTTCAATTTATAAATGGAAAGCACAACGTATATATAGCGATTTAAGCATGATTAAGCGGAGGAACAAATTGCATCCTTATGATGAATAAGGATGGACTAATTTTTTTTTTTTTTTTTGAGAGTAGCGTTTCATCGGTAAATCATGTGTTGCAAAGCGAGAACTGCCCATGATCGAATCCCATAACACCACACAGGTTTCTCCTTTCAAACCCAAGCGGTTATTTTTTCGGTGGAGCGTGAGATTCGAACCTGAGACCAAACCCGGGCAGAAACCCTCCAAGGAGGTAAACCTTCCCATCTAAAACCAGCTGGGCTTGAGATCATTGGCTAAGGATGGACTAATTGATACTCAAAAATAAAAAAAAATGAATGAAGCCAATATTTTTTAAATGCATTTTTATTAATTAAACACAATAAATTAGAATAAAAATACAAATATCCGGGGAATGAATTAAGTGCATTTTTAAATGCATTTTTATTAATTAAACACAATATTTTTTTAAATGCAATTTTTAAATTTACTTGACATTTGAGGTCTAGATTTATTGCATGTCACACCCTCAAAATCTACTTGCGGAGTTTTACCGCGAGGCGCATGACAAACCAGGATCCAAGTCAATGATCACAATAAACAATACTAAATGAATTTCAAAAACATAGTTTAAAAATCCCAAACATCAGCGGAAGCTAAATATCGTTACATAACCAAAATAAAACCAAATGTTTAATGTTCAAAGACCATGCAACTCTAACTAGACGCCGTGCAGACGCGTGCGCCCTAGTTCCACTTTGCTACCTTAGCGACCTGAGAAAACATGTAAGAGTTTACGTCAGCACAAAAATGCTGGTGAGTTTACAGGTTTGTAATTAAAGTTCCAAGTTCAACCTGTCCATACTATAACAATTGTAAACCAAGTACGCTAGCTAGGCGCATGTTCCATTACTACTACGATTGGAAAACCATTACTAACTCGCAAACCAAATGTTGTGCCCGAATAGTAAACCTGTTCCTGTTTGAGACAATATGCACCCGACCGGCGCTCCATGCCGACGGGTGGGGTTGGTCACTCCCAATAGCGCTATTCACATTTCCCCGTTGTGCAAACCAGCACATTCATGGTTCCCCCCCGGGACTTCCAAAGATCGTATAGTAAACCGTTTGAAAACCCATAGTATGACAGTTGTTACCAAATAGTTGTTTAACACATGTTTTCTCCCCCAAAAAGTGAAAACCAAGTAAAGAGGGGCCGTAAACTCACCTTAGGTTGCGTTACTTCAGATAACAGAATAAGTCAACAAGCTATGCTAGCCCCGTAAAGCGGCGACCTAACATATGACAGTTACAAGTACTTAGACTAATAACCCGTAGGTTAGTTAGTCCCTAGATGTCCAGACCTTAACCAAGTTTGTTTGACAACACGTTTACTGTTAACATGACCCTACGTACAAGACTCGACATCCCATTGGTGACCCGAGACTTCCCGTGTTACACTAGTATTCACAAACACATAATCATGCAGTCACACTTAACATACGTTAAAGTCCAACAAGTTCTAGCACGTAGTTCAATTAACACATTATTGACCCGAACACATGTTACCGAGTTATTAGATATGTTACGGGGTTCCTAGCATGTTCCTAGGTGTCAAAACGGGTCTCGGAATGCTAAAATATACTTACAGCAGCAGTACAGGCGATTAGGAAAAGTCAACTAGCAATTACGTTGGTCAACAGGCAATTAGGAATGCTAATCGCCTATACAGTAGGCGATTAGGGTCATGTGGTATGCTAATTTTTGAGTTTGTAGGCGATTAGGGTCATGTGACATGCATTTCAGAACTTATCAGGCGATTAGGGTCATGCAGCATGCAAAATCAAGCCATACCAGGCGATTAGCCCCTAATTGCCTAAGGGGTAGGCGATTAGCCCACTCTGGTAGGCGATTAGCCTGCTAATCGCCTATCCCTTAGGCGATTAGGTCTGCTAATCGCCACCTGCACATCAGTTTCGGTTTTTCGCGCGTTTAACACTCCAAATCAACCCTAGAACGTGTGTAAACCTCCAATATCAATCAAACAAGTATCCCAAAAATGTTTAGATCAAAATACATCGTTTAACCTTGTTCTAGCAGTCCTGGATGCAATCATGTTTCTAAAACATAACACAAGTATCATGTAATCATCACATTAACATGCATAAACATAACCTAATGAACAATCAATCAGGTTTCCACATCATACCATCATCATAGATCAGTAACTACCCTAATATCATGTTAACAACCCTTCATGAATCTCAAAAATCCTATCTTTTAATTAAAACATACACATACAACATGCATAATCTCTAGAAATCATATAATAACGATTATCAACGATTTTCAGAAGACACAATTGTTTATGAACAGGTCTGGACCATTAGAGATTCAATGAAAACATTAGTAAAGATTGCATGGATGAAAACCACACCTTAAGATTGTGATTGATTGATGAAATAGGCTTGAAATCAAGTTGTTTGATCCAAAATCGTGTTCCAGAGGTTGTGTGGGTGTTGGGACGAGTTGTGGGGCGACTAGGGTTGATATTATGAAGTTTAGGAGGTCAAATATTGTATTTATAGTCGTTTTTAGTCGAAACCCACGTTGCAGGCGATTAGGCTCCAGTTGCAGGCGATTAGGGTTGCTAATCGCCACCCCCTTAGGCGATTAGCCCCCTAATCGCCACCTTGGGTGAGCTACTCGCCACCTGGGGAGAGCTAATCGCCACCCTGTAGGTGATTAGCTCACCCTAATCGCCTACAGGGTATGGTTCCAAGTATTTTGCGCGTTAAACCCCGTTTTAACATATGTTAACACATTTTCACATACCGACAAGTCACATAATGATTGTAAACACATAACACTTGCAAATAAACACATTCACACTCGTTGACCAATTCCCGGGACTCGAGACTTGCATGTTCCCTATGCTTTGACGATTCTCCGAATCGTCACCCCTTGTACACTTGGTTAATGACTGACATCTAACGATCCTCTAGGCCAACATCTAATGATTCCCTAGACTCACATAACAGTTCCCGAACCATAACCCGACTCAACTAACCCAGTTAAGTACAGAATACGCGTGACTCGCTAAGGTAGACTTTAATCTAGACGACGTTGTTAACCTGAATTTGCCGGGTGTCACATCATCCCCACGTTAAAAGAATTTTCGTCCCGAAAATTATACAAGTACCAAGAGTATAAACAAAAGAAACAGACAAAAGATAGAAACCAAGAGAGAGAATTACCCGAGTTGTCACATCATCCCCACGTTAAAAGGAATCTCGCCCCGAGATTCATTCCGTTGCAGTGGTAACGTGTCTTGATTCGAATGCCTCTTTAGGAAAGAGATGAGGATACTTAGACTTCATCTGATCCTCGCGTTCCCAAGTGTATTCCGGTCCCCGGTTCGAGTTCCATCGAACCTTAACAATGCGAATCTTACTGTGACGTAGACTGCGAATCTTGTAATCAAGGATCTCGACAGGTTCCTCCACTATCCGAAGACGATCATCAACCTTGATCTCTTCTAGTGGAACAATGAGAGACTCGTCAGTCAGACACTTCTTCAGGTTAGATACGTGGAAGACGTTATGTACGTTACCGAGCTCCGTCGGTAAATCAAGTCGATATGCCACCGGTCCGATCCGTTCCAGGATCGTAAATGGACCGACATACCGTGGGTTAAGTTTGCCACGCTTCCCAAAGCGTATGACGCCCTTCCATGGTGAAACCTTTAGAAGTACTTTGTCACCAACTTGAAACTCCAATGGCTTACGGCGATGGTCAGCATAGCTCTTCTGTCGATCCCGTGCCGCTGCCAATCGGTTACGAATCTGTACGATTTTCTCAGAAGTTTCGTACACTAGCTCAGGTCCAGTGAGTTGACTCTCACCCACTTCAGCCCAACAAAGAGGAGACCGGCATTTCCGTCCGTATAATGCCTCGAACGGAGCTGCCTTGATGCTCGTGTGGTAACTGTTGTTGTAAGAGAATTCTACTAACGGTAAGTGAGCTTCCCAACCTTTGCCAAAATCGATCACACATGCCCGCAGCATGTCTTCTAGAGTTTGAATTGTACGTTCACTCTGACCGTCAGTTTGTGGATGGTAAGCTGTACTCATGTCTAACTGGGTACCCAAAGCCTTATGCAAAGACTTCCAGAAATGCGAAGTAAAATGAGAATCACGATCCGAGATAATAGAAACTGGTACCCCATGCTTAGAGACAACTTCTTTCAGATATAAACGAGCCAACCGATCCATGGTGTCGGTCTCCTTAATAGCAAGGAAATGGGCTGATTTCGTCAAACGATCGACAATCACCCATATCTTATCATTCCCACTCGGTGACTTAGGTAGTTGTGTGACAAAGTCCATCGTAATCCGTTCCCATTTACACTCTGGAATTTCAGGTTGTTGCAATAGACCCGACGGTTTCTGGTATTCCACCTTGACCTTAGCACAGGTCAAGCACTTACTCACGTATGAGGCTATATCCGCCCTCATGTTTGGCCACCAGTACAGTATTTTTAGATCCTGGTACATCTTGTCTGAACCAGGATGAATGGAATACCGAGACTTGTGAGCTTCATCAAGAACCAGCTCCCGAAGTCCCCCGAATAAAGGAACCCAGACGCGTTCTGCGAAGTAGCGCAGACCATCAGGCCTTTGCTCGAGGTGCTTGTCGGCACCGTGCATAGTTTCAGCCTTAAGATTTTCCTCCTTCAAGGCTTCTAACTGAGCAGAACGGAGTTGATCAGGCAGAGAGGAATGGATCGTGAGTTGTAACGCCCGAACGCGACGAGGGTTTGTCGATTCCTTCCTGCTCAAGGCGTCTGCCACAACATTCGCCTTGCCAGGATGGTACTTAATGGCACAGTCATAGTCGTTCAGGAGTTCAACCCAACGGCGCTGTCGTATGTTCAGGTGCTGTTGGTCAAAAATGTGCTGGAGACTCTTGTGATCGGTGTAGATGGTGCATTTGGTAACGTACAAGTAATGCCTCCAAATTTTCAACGCGAACACCACCGCACCCAATTCCAAGTCATGGGTAGTGTAGTTCCTCTCGTGCACCTTGAGTTGACGAGAAGCATACGCAATCACTTTCTCGCGTTGCATTAACACGCAACCGAGACCATGAATAGAAGCATCACAGTAAACAACGAAATCATCAGTGCCTTCAGGCAAGGACAAAATAGGAGCAGAACAAAGCTTAGTCTTCAGTTTTTGGAATGCTGACTCCTGTGGTTCACCCCAGTCGAATTTTCTATCCTTCTGAGTAAGAGTGGTGAGGGGTTGAGCGATCTCCGAGAACCCCTTTATGAAACGACGATAATAGCCCGCAAGGCCTAGGAATTGCCGCACCTTAGTTGGCGTCTTCGGTGCTTCCCAGTCCTTGATCGCTTCGATCTTAGCTGGATCGACATGGATTCCCAGTTCATTGACTACATGCCCTAGGAATTGGACTTCGCGTAACCAAAAATCGCACTTCGAGAACTTAGCATAAAGTTGTTCCCGTCGCAAAAGTTCCAAAACCAACCGCAGGTGTTCCTCGTGTTCGGTCTCGTTCTTGGAATAGATCAGAATGTCATCAATAAACACGATGACGAATTTGTCAAGGTACGGTTTACAAACGCGGTTCATCAAATCCATGAAAACCGCCGGTGCGTTAGTGAGACCAAAAGGCATGACCAAGAACTCGAAATGGCCATAACGTGTACGAAAGGCAGTCTTAGCAACATCAGCTTCCCTTACGCGCAACTGGTGATAACCGGACCTTAGATCAATCTTGGAATAGTAGCTAGAACCCTGGAGTTGGTCAAATAGGTCATCAATACGAGGAAGAGGATAACGATTCTTGATAGTCACCTTGTTCAACTCTCTATAATCCACGCGCAGTCGAAAACTGCCATCCTTCTTCTTAACAAACAAAATCGGGGCTCCCCAAGGGGAAGAACTAGGTCTGATGAAACCCTTATCCAAGAGTTCCTGTAACTGGTTAGACAATTCTTGCATCTCAGGAGGTGCAAGACGGTAGGGGGCCCGAGCAATAGGAGCAGCGCCAGGTACAAGATCAATACCGAACTCAACCTGACGATGGGGAGGAAGACCAGATAAATCATCAGGAAAGACATCAGAAAACTCACGTACAACCGGGATATTGTCGATCTTCTTCTCGCTGGAAGTGGAAACAGATAAAAGTGCCAGAACAGCCGAATAACCCTTCCGAAGATACTTAAGGGCTTTCATGCTAGAGATGAGACTTAGCGGAGCACCGCTCTTGTCCCCGTACACAGAAAGAAATTCTCCATCTGGGAGAGGAATCCGGATAAACTTGTCGTAACAAACGATCTCAGCGCGATACAGAGACAACCAATCCATGCCTATAACCACGTCGAAACTACCCAAAGGTACCGGCATAAGGTCGATAGGAAAAGACAAACCCGACAACTCTATGTGACACTCCCGAAGAATGCAAGTAGCTTCTATCTTCTTACCGTCAGCCAATTCTATAATATATTTAGCCTCTAGAGGTATAGGTACTACATCTAGCAAACGGCTAACTTCCACAGATATGAAACTCTTATCGGCACCAGAATCAAATAAAACACTAACAGAGCGATCGTTGAGAAGAAACGTACCAGTGACTGTGTCAGGGTCCTGTCTTGCCTCTGCAGTCCCAATAACGAAGGCACGTGCGTTCCTGTTTCCTCCCCCGTTGTTACCATTTCCATTCCCATTACCATTCCCGTTCCCTCCCTGTTTCAGCTTTGGACACTCCTTCTTGTAATGCCCAGTTTCCCCACAGTGAAAACATCCCTGTTTGCCCGCAGTCCCCTGAGTAGCAGAAGTCGGAGTAGTAGTTGGGGCCTGAGTCGATGGAAGAGTCACCCTACAGTCTTTGGCAAAATGCCCCAACTTCTGACACCGATGGCAACGATTATTGTCGCAACCCCCATGATGATGGCGTCCACACTTATTGCATTTTGGTAACTTTCCCGCATAACCACCACTCGGCTTAGAACCCGATGAAGACGAACCCCCACTATCAAACCTTTTCCCCTGTTGAGTTGGTGCTGGTGTAGAACTCTTCACCTCATTTTCCCACTTTCGCTTGTTGCTCTCCGAAGCCTTAGTAGTTGAACCTTTGGCAGGCAAGATACCCTCACTCACCTTCAGGTTAGTCATTCTATGAGCAGATCGGACCACATCCGAGTAGGTAGGAAGATTTCCCGCAGCTACCAACCCTGCGATTTCTGGCACAAGACCCGAGATATAATGCTCAATCCTCCTATATTCCGGCACATGTAGGTCAGGACAAAGTACGGCCAATTCGTTCCGCCTCACAGTATACTTCTCAATTTCCGACCCAGACATTTTGAGGTTCCACACCTCGTGTTCCAGCTTTTGAATCTCCTCCCTGGGACAGTACTCCCGCTTCAGTAGTTGCACAAAGTTCTCGCAAGGCATAGCATAAGCCTCCCCTATACCCATAGTCTGGGTGATATCGTTCCACCAGGTCAACGCAACATCCTGGAGTAACCCAGCAGAATACTTGACTCGATCCCCCGGGAGACAGTTACACATCAGGAAAACAGACTCCACTTTTTCCAACCACCTGAGCAAACCTACTGCACCCTCAGTACCCGAAAACTCATGGGGCTTGCAGTCCCGAAACATTTTGTAGGTGCACATGGGTGGTGGTGGTGGATTAACATGACCACCTGTAAAGAAACACGTAAGAAAACCACGGGAAATGTAAACAAAGTTCACCGATGAGATAGAAGTGGTTAGGTCAACTTACCGCCATTGTGCCCTAGCTGGAAGGCAGCTTGCAGCAAGTTATTCAAGTCCTCCTGCGTGAGGTTCACACCCCCACGACCACCATTACCACGCCCACCAGCACGGCCACCTCCACGTCCTCCTCGTACTCCAGACATGATTCTGACAAAAAGGACGAGAAAATTTAGTTTCACAGCCAATGATAACCACTAGCGTTCACAAGATCAAAGCTAGATCCCACCCAGGACTATCCATTCAAACCCAGAGCTCACTAGGGTTTTCATGCATTTCGGTTTATGATTTTGTGTGCACCCAAAATGATAAACCGCTCTACATGGTCCTCCAAGTGTTCTCCTAGTTCAAAGTTCAAATCACCAGACATAGATTCTTAGCTATACACCGTAATACTACGGTAGTTCATGACAAGGGTTTCTATTGGGGTAGGAAAGGGAGATGTCCGAGTCTTGGACCAATCTCAAGAGTATACAGTTAACCCCAATGTACCGCACTGTCTAGTAAGCAAGTAACCCAGTAAGAGAGAATGGATGATGTAACACAGAAGGGTAAGATGATTTAGAGACACCCCGTCAAGTCTATAAGTAACCCAGTATAAAGTTTAGTACCATGTGATCATCTAGTGTGTGCGACTCAGTTATAGACTAGACTCTACATGCAGTCCTAGTTCACTATAACCATTGGCTCTGATACCAATCTGTCACACCCTCAAAATCCACTTGCGGAGTTTTACCGCGAGGCGCATGACAAACCAGGATCCAAGTCAATGATCACAATAAACAATACTAAATGAATTTCAAAAACATAGTTTAAAAATCCCAAACATCAGCGGAAGCTAAATATCGTTACATAACCAAAATAAAACCAAATGTTTAATGTTCAAAGACCATGCAACTCTAACTAGACGCCGTGCAGACGCGTGCGCCCTAGTTCCACTTTGCTACCTTAGCGACCTGAGAAAACATGTAAGAGTTTACGTCAGCACAAAAATGCTGGTGAGTTTACAGGTTTGTAATTAAAGTTCCAAGTTCAACCTGTCCATACTATAACAATTGTAAACCAAGTACGCTAGCTAGGCGCATGTTCCATTACTACTACGATTGGAAAACCATTACTAACTCGCAAACCAAATGTTGTGCCCGAATAGTAAACCTGTTCCTGTTTGAGACAATATGCACCCGACCGGCGCTCCATGCCGACGGGTGGGGTTGGTCACTCCCAATAGCGCTATTCACATTTCCCCGTTGTGCAAACCAGCACATTCATGGTTCCCCCCGGGACTTCCAAAGATCGTATAGTAAACCGTTTGAAAACCCATAGTATGACAGTTGTTACCAAATAGTTGTTTAACACATGTTTTCTCCCCCAAAAAGTGAAAACCAAGTAAAGAGGGGCCGTAAACTCACCTTAGGTTGCGTTACTTCAGATAACAGAATAAGTCAACAAGCTATGCTAGCCCCGTAAAGCGGCGACCTAACATATGACAGTTACAAGTACTTAGACTAATAACCCGTAGGTTAGTTAGTCCCTAGATGTCCAGACCTTAACCAAGTTTGTTTGACAACACGTTTACTGTTAACATGACCCTACGTACAAGACTCGACATCCCATTGGTGACCCGAGACTTCCCGTGTTACACTAGTATTCACAAACACATAATCATGCAGTCACACTTAACATACGTTAAAGTCCAACAAGTTCTAGCACGTAGTTCAATTAACACATTATTGACCCGAACACATGTTACCGAGTTATTAGATATGTTACGGGGTTCCTAGCATGTTCCTAGGTGTCAAAACGGGTCTCGGAATGCTAAAATATACTTACAGCAGCAGTACAGGCGATTAGGAAAAGTCAACTAGCAATTACGTTGGTCAACAGGCAATTAGGAATGCTAATCGCCTATACAGTAGGCGATTAGGGTCATGTGGTATGCTAATTTTTGAGTTTGTAGGCGATTAGGGTCATGTGACATGCATTTCAGAACTTATCAGGCGATTAGGGTCATGCAGCATGCAAAATCAAGCCATACCAGGCGATTAGCCCCTAATTGCCTAAGGGGTAGGCGATTAGCCCACTCTGGTAGGCGATTAGCCTGCTAATCGCCTATCCCTTAGGCGATTAGGTCTGCTAATCGCCACCTGCACATCAGTTTCGGTTTTTCGCGCGTTTAACACTCCAAATCAACCCTAGAACGTGTGTAAACCTCCAATATCAATCAAACAAGTATCCCAAAAATGTTTAGATCAAAATACATCGTTTAACCTTGTTCTAGCAGTCCTGGATGCAATCATGTTTCTAAAACATAACACAAGTATCATGTAATCATCACATTAACATGCATAAACATAACCTAATGAACAATCAATCAGGTTTCCACATCATACCATCATCATAGATCAGTAACTACCCTAATATCATGTTAACAACCCTTCATGAATCTCAAAAATCCTATCTTTTAATTAAAACATACACATACAACATGCATAATCTCTAGAAATCATATAATAACGATTATCAACGATTTTCAGAAGACACAATTGTTTATGAACAGGTCTGGACCATTAGAGATTCAATGAAAACATTAGTAAAGATTGCATGGATGAAAACCACACCTTAAGATTGTGATTGATTGATGAAATAGGCTTGAAATCAAGTTGTTTGATCCAAAATCGTGTTCCAGAGGTTGTGTGGGTGTTGGGACGAGTTGTGGGGCGACTAGGGTTGATATTATGAAGTTTAGGAGGTCAAATATTGTATTTATAGTCGTTTTTAGTCGAAACCCACGTTGCAGGCGATTAGGCTCCAGTTGCAGGCGATTAGGGTTGCTAATCGCCACCCCCTTAGGCGATTAGCCCCCTAATCGCCACCTTGGGTGAGCTACTCGCCACCTGGGGAGAGCTAATCGCCACCCTGTAGGTGATTAGCTCACCCTAATCGCCTACAGGGTATGGTTCCAAGTATTTTGCGCGTTAAACCCCGTTTTAACATATGTTAACACATTTTCACATACCGACAAGTCACATAATGATTGTAAACACATAACACTTGCAAATAAACACATTCACACTCGTTCACCAATTCCCGGGACTCGAGACTTGCATGTTCCCTATGCTTTGACGATTCTCCGAATCGTCACCCCTTGTACACTTGGTTAATGACTGACATCTAACGATCCTCTAGGCCAACATCTAATGATTCCCTAGACTCACATAACAGTTCCCGAACCATAACCCGACTCAACTAACCCAGTTAAGTACAGAATACGCGTGACTCGCTAAGGTAGACTTTAATCTAGACGACGTTGTTAACCTGAATTTGCCGGGTGTCACATTGCACTCTTATAAGTAATAGTTTATTAAATATGAGTGTTGCTAAGCTGTTTTTTGACTTGCGGACATGCCTGTTATTTGATGATTTTCAGTGGAGGTTGGCATCTTTTTCGATCCGTCTTAGGGGTTGGGCCTTCTTTTGGCCAAGGATGTTTCACGCTTTTGTGGCTTTAAGTGTTCAGTCATGGAAGTTACAGGACCACATCCTTCAGGATAGTGGGGTGGTTGGGTTGGACTCTGGGATGCCTGCGCAGGTTCCTCCTTGGATTTGATTTTAGTGGTTTCAATACTAAAGACACCCCCTCCAAAGCCTCAAAAAACTTTCGCTAGTGCTTTTACTAGTAAAATCGCATAGTGTATGGGAGAACAGTTTGGTCTAGCCCCGCGACAAAAAGCGGTGATAGAATGCCTACGAGGGCTTCACACCCTAGACTTCCTATCTGTTGTCCCTACCAACGGGTTTGGGCAACATATGTATGCGGTTGAATATAGGGCGGTCCTTAAAACAGCTTGATGATTCCCTTGTTCCCATTCGATGAGCCTCGCCTGGTTTGTCGCATGGCTTGCCTAGATAAGTTCAGGGAGCATACGGTCCACTACAAGGAGCGTGGACTTCAATGGAGTATCCCCCTTGTTGGTCTTAGAGATAGTGGGTTCATGGCGGGATAGATCCAGCTAAAGGCGGGATCGAAGAAAGTGGAGAAGCATGATACAATAATCAACATGTTTTTATCCCTTTTGCCTTTGATACTTTTGACTCTTTCGCTCCAGAAGCTATTAGGTTTCTTGATACTCGTAGGGGTGCAAACAAGTTGAGCTGCTCACGAGCTACTCGAGCTCGGCTCGGTAAAAAGCTCGAAACAAGCCGAAAACAAAGCTAGTTTATTTATCGAGCCTGAGCTCAAGCCTAGCATGTGAAGCTCGTTAGGCTCGTCGATTCTTATCGAGCCTAGTGTAATATTAGGGTTTTTTTAATATTTAATAATATTTACCAACATTTAAAGTTGTTTAGTAAATGAGCCTCGAGCTCGAGCTTCACCTATCAAGCTCACGAGCCTAAACAAACTATTATTTATATTATTTTTATTTAATATATTAACTAATTGATAATAAACAAGCCGAGCTCGAGCTTGAGAAATTGCCAATGAGCTGAGCTCGAGCTCTTATAAAATTAATCAAGCTCGAGCTCGATTCTTGTCAAGCTCAGGCTCGGCTCGTTTGTACCCCTACTTTATAGAGTGCAAAATATCATACACGACAATTTCTCGGCCCCTAGGGACCAAGGTTTGTTTGCGATAGGATATGTTTTGCCATACAGGAGGGAGGGTTGCGGCATAGCTTGTTGCTTGTCATCCTATGAATTTACGTTTAATATTATGGAATGGAAAGATTTATGTCCATGTATGATTAAGATTATAATGTCTTGAAAATTACAATATATTAAAGAGCAAGTGCATTTGAACAGTAAATGTGGGCATTTAAGTCATTTGCAATATTTCACAGATACGTGTCTTCTTCTTCTTTCTTCTGCAACACAACACAACAGCTGGAGCTTTGTTCTGTTCCCACGTACCCACCTCCATACCAGTGACCACCTCTTTATCTCCTAATAAAATACAGACAAACCCATTCCCACTCTTTCTCCCATTTTTTTCCTTCACCGTGATGCTTGACAGCCTCAATCGGAAAACCCTATCGTCCGGTTAGGCGGCCCTATCTTTCTATTGGTTATGCATGCTGGATGGCATGGTAACCACCGAACAACCGCCGATGCCACTTGCTGCTGTTCTCCGTATCCACCATCACAGACGCTTGAGAAGGAGAGGGATGTGGTAGGTGGGGGAATGTGAGCGAAATGTGTCAGGCCATGGAGCGGAACAAAGAGGGGCAATGTTGTTCCCGTCAGGTAACCACTATCACCGCCTGTTGTTCCTTTCTTTTTTACACCCTCTTTCGTTTTGGGGTTTTTCAAGTTCTTGCTTATTTGATTTTTTTTTGTATGTGCTTGATAATTTAGCTAAAAAGAGTCAGAAGAAACTTTATCATTATCCGTAGATTTTCCACTAAAAGAGTGGTGTCCATACATTCTTTACATTTTTTTTGACTTAAATCTGTTAATTGTTGGCACGTTAGTTGGTTTGGATGTTGTGCATAATTTCAATGTTAAAATGATTTAAAAGGGTTTCAAGATGCAGGTTTTATTTCTCTTTTATACAGACTCTATCATAGATGGTTTCATTGCAAATGCTTTGAATCACACGGTATTGATGTTCTTCTTAATAATATTAATATATTGTTTTTTAATTTCTTGAGGACCTGTGTCCTAAACTTACTAACTAGATTGTGATGAATAAAGTGCTAACAGAGAATTTAATAAAATATCTTGACTCATGAGGCAATTATTTGGATGAATCACGAAGGGGTCAATGGTGTCAGCAGCGGGGTTAAAACAATTATCAGCGGCGACGACGATACGGAAGGAAGGTAAAATCTTTATCAGTGCCTTTTAATTCCATTTTGAGATTTGACTTAGGTTGATTAAGGTTTATTGTCGTTGTTAACCCCACTTATGTCGTTGTTGACTACGTGTAGGAGAGTTAGTAATTGCAAAAAGATTCCTATGGTCGAAAAGACTTCATCTTCTATAAGAAACAGTCGTGGAGTAAATAGGGTTTGGATGGTGTTGAATATGATGTGGTTGACATTGGTCTATATGTCGGCGTTTTGTGTAAGGTGTTTATGGGTCTGGGATAAGGAGATGGTGGTTAGAGGCGGAGAAGGAATGGAGCTGTGACTGAGGAAAATCACGGTTGATGAGTTTAGACTTGATGATACGAAAACGGTTTTCTCTCTTCAAGTATGGTAACAGCCGAGCTATCTTTTAACATGTTTTTAAATTTTAATTTTAAGATCAATGAAACTAAAACTGTTATTTTGATTGTAATATTTTTTGGCCAATGGGAGTACGCATTAAACTGATGCTTTGGCCAACCTTACTATGATTTAAGTAAAGAAACTTGGGTGTGGTTCTCCCCGAACAACTACATGCAAAACCAAGGCGCTCTTGAGTCGTCAATAGCCAATCACTAATATTATCGCATTTTCGTTGAAAACAGGTGACTAAAGATGGATGACGCAAATGTATCACCCTTAGACCAGAAGGAGTTGCACCAACAATAGAAGTACGCGTAAGATGTATCACCCTTTGACCGATAGGTACACTCATTAACCTCAAGTACTTACCCATAGATGAGAAGTAACACCATACTCGATGTACAATTGAACATACTAAACGTAAAAGCACAACTATTTTTTTAAAATCCTGTTAGCTCTATATTGTTAGCAACTTAGCATGTATTAATTTTAAAATACCGCTATTTGAACTCTATAACAGTTTCTTATTTATTGAGAAATCATTTTTTTAAATATATCATCAAATCTGGGTTACTACTATACAATGGTCTGCTTAATCAAGTAGCATTGCTGATATTAGGTGTGAAATTAAACATGTGACTAGTACATTATGCGTAGTAAGAAGTAGAGACCTTTGGACAGATCTAAATTTTTAATGATTGTTTATGTGGAAATCCGAGTATAGTATTGTATGTTTAGCCATTATTTGGATGATTAAGAGTACCTATGAAAGGTGTATGAATTGATTTTGTTTGGGAAATTTTTTTTTATCCGCTTAAGAATTGATTTTGTTTGGGAATTTTTTTTATCCGCTTAAATCGTTTTATGTATTGTTTTTCCTTATGTTAACCTCTTATCTAATTTGTGCACCTGTTACTATTTGCAGGCTGGTAATCAACGATCAAGTGCTTGGGGTGACCCAAAAACAACACTAATTATAGTAAACGTACGTTTGTAGGAAGCAAAAACGAAACTCAAAAAGTGTAGAGGCAACATGTGCAGTAGAATCATGACAAACAAAAGTAGCATCGATGCGACAACTCCCGCACTTATTAGCATATTATGCAACATGCGCAACAGCAACACCACCAACTTCTGCAGGAGCAGCAGGAGAATTTTGAGCAGGATACACCGCTGAACGTGCTAAATTTGTGTGATACCCCTTTGTGTAAGCGCATAATCACATCCTTTTCTGAACCTCGGTTTGAAACTCTTTTTGGTAGACGCACAATCACAACCATATCATCCGCACCAACATCCGTTTGACACTCCTTTGGGTTGGTTTTAAACAGCAAATGTAGGTTTGAATGTAGATGATGTATTATACTTTTGTATGCACAACAACAAAGATCACTATGTTGGTGGTTACTTTGGTTGAAAATAGCTTCATAGGGTTTTGTTAACAAGGCGCGCATCGCGCGCCCGTGAATCCCACTAGTTAAGTTAAATTACTTTTGTCCATCTAAAATGGATTATATAGTAGGATCATGTTTTACCTAATCTTTATCCACAAAATATGGCATCTTACTTGCAACAACAAAGTGTCTTCTAAAAGACACAATTGCATATGATTTCAAATGCCAATGTGAGAGGTTCAACAACCTCAAATTTGATCCAAATTATATTGTGAGGTTCATTAACCTCAGTAGCGAAGTTCATACTTCATAGCCTTAGAGCATCACTAGCCCAAAGCCAATGTGGCAGCTCAAAAGTACATGACCGACTACAAGTCTACAACCCAATCCGATAAACCCAAACTGACCCTTACTCCATTGCGCCTGTTATCGAGTTTGATTTTGAAGCATTTTCAGTCTCAGCCCTGGCTGGTCTGGGTTTAACCCGATGCACCCTTAACGAATTTACACACGCCATTATAACATAAAAATGAATTATCATGTTTGAAACTTAATATTTAAAATTTATGTGCAGTAAACACCGTGTATAGTCGAACTCTTCATCAACGTGTTTATGATTTAGAAAAACCACAAATTTTGTAATCTTCCTCTAATCTCTTACTTTGATAACTAGTCAGATTTGTTTTCTTAGTTACCTAATGAATGCAATGTAACCGTCTAACCGACTTTGAACTCTCCCAATAGACATAAAGCAAATACCAAAAACAATATCTACAGAAATCAAAGTAGCCATCGTACTAGCGTTTTCCAAGTTTTGAGACTAACCAACAAAAATACAATCTTATTATTTATTTACACAAAAGTAACACAAACCCGTTTTTTTTTTTTAATCTTAGGTGG
Source organism: Ambrosia artemisiifolia (assembly GCA_032199755.1). NCBI lineage: Eukaryota > Viridiplantae > Streptophyta > Magnoliopsida > Asterales > Asteraceae > Ambrosia > Ambrosia artemisiifolia. The sequence continues at coordinate 7,565,075 of CM063517.1, forward strand.
CTTCAGCAACTGATGAGATATGTAAGCTAGTTCCATACCTAATCATAAAGCTACTTCCACATAATCGCTCTGAATTCCCGACATGAAAATCAATGCCACCTGGCTGATGCTCGTCCTGTTCATGAAAATCAACCAACTCTTCTTCATGTTCAAACTTGTAACTCATGCCTGAAAAAGATGATGAAGAAGAAGAAGAGTTTCCACCACGTTTTCTAGCTTGCTTTTTGTCTTTACTTTTGCTTCCACGTGATGATTTGCTCCCATGTTTTTGCTTGTTCTTCGAATTCTTCTTGCTGTGCTTTGAAGACCTGTTGTTTGTTACAACATGCGATACTGAAGTAGGAATTGGATCGTATACGTCTGGGGCCCACTTTACTGTTAACTTCACTGGTGGAGTTGCTCCCCGTTTCTCACGGCTGCCCTTCATTGCAGATACAGGCTTCAAATTGGTCTGTCAGAAAATATATAAAAGTGATGCGAGTTAAATACGAGTAAATAAAATATGCTAGTATCCTACTACAATAAAATCTATTCTTTTAAATAAATGCAGTTATATATCATTCAATATTTGCTTTTCGACCCTGTTCAACCCATTTGTTTTAAATTAAATCCTTTTTAACAAAAAAGATTAACCATAACACAAATTGAGCAGTTCCACCGTTTAAGTAAGAAAATGTTGTTGTCTCTAATATAATTTAGCAATTTTTAGTAAGAAAAATACTTACAGGCAAAGATATGGAACAGAAACCGGATGGATCATTAGATTTGATGTTGCCATCATGTGTTGCCATCATGACATCTTGATGAGAATCATGAGATACGGTTTTACCTGAGGACGGTGTATCCTTCCCAAGACACTTTTTAGGGGATTGAGGCATTATTTTGTGATTCTTGTGGGGTGTTAAGGAGATTGAATCCTCTTCTATGGCATCTTGAATGTTAAGAAACTTGGTAACATCAACGCTGAGTTCATCCACAGAAAGAGGTTTTAGGACTCCATGAGTAGACTTGGTGGCATTCTTACACAATCCATGATGATCATTTACATTATCAGTAGCTGCCAAACCAATGTGAGAGCAAATATCCATTTGCATCAATCAAGAGCTGCAATCGGGTTGCAAAAACTGTTTGAACGCGTTCAAAAGACCACAATGTATGAAAACCTATATCAAAATAAGAATCAACTGATAACTTAGTGAAACATAATGACTTCTCAAAAAGCATTTCACAACATGCAAAATTTAAGTTACAAATCAAAGAATTGAGGTGAAAACAAAAACATAACAAGACCAGCTATATCACACTTTATCATCAGTTCCCTGCAATAAATATCTATATTTTTGGGCTCTTAATAAGTGTCAATTTCAATATAATCATAATGATCCGCATTTGTAAAATTTAACATGTTAACATTGGCAAATTGAGCAGGGTTGAATGTCACTTGCCATAGTATATACATAAATCTTTTCTCTTTCTGGAGTTACCCATTAGATATCTGCGAGCATATTTCTGAGCAGGCAGTAAAAAGAAGGCATAATCTATGCAAGTAGGGCTGCAAACGAACTGAAATTTCAGCGAACAGTTCATGAACCGTTCGGCGGGAAGTTCATTTGTGTTCGTTCGTTTAATAAATGAAAGAACACGAACAAAAAAATTGGTTCGTTTAATTAAATGAACGAACATGAACAGAGGCCACGTTCGTTCGTTTATGTTCATGAACGTTCGGTAACGTGTTTGTTTATGTTCGATAGTTTAATAAGGTTCTTAATTTTTATAATCCGTCTTGATATTCTTTTATTTTTATTTATTTTTCCCAAATAAGTAAATAAACAATTTATATGAGGTAAATATATGTATGCGAATTCGATTTTATAAGAAGTTAATATATGTCCGCTTGTGTTTGTTTTCGTTCATGAACACTTTTTTGTGTTCATGAACACTTGTTTGTGTGCATTAATGTCTGTTTGTGTTCGTGTGCGTTCATGAACAAAATTAACAAACGAACACGAACAGAAAATCTCGTTCGGTAAGTATTCATGAAATGTTCATGAACACATATTTTCCTTAACAAACGAACACGAACAAGGCCATGTTCGTGTTCGTTCGGTTCGTTTGCAGCCCTATATGCAAGGGAAAATATTGGCCTTTCCTTACTATATGGGATTCTGGGAACACAAACTAAAACTCCAGTTGCCTTGTCATGATACAAATTTATTCCAAACAAATATAGACACTAAAACTTGAGCAGGTGTAACATCACTGATGATTTATGGATGTATAGAATCGTATATTATGCGAATCATATCTTATCTCACAGATTATATTAATGATATCTCCTATGGATAGTAAATTAAAAGATTGCTTCATTGAAAAATAAATATAAAATCTTACAAAAAATAAAATACTAACCAATTTCATAATCAGATTCATCAAAAAGACACGGAATGTTTGAAATTGACAGCAAAAGTTTAAAAGACTAAAACATAAAAAAACACATCAAAACCCCCCAGAGGCGCCTCTTATATTACCGCCTAACCCCTTTGAGGCGCACATACAAAATAACCCCATGAAGCACGCCTCAATCATTTTTAAAACTATGACATGAACCAGCCATTACATTTTTTTATTAACATTGAACGTGTGAATAAACGCCAATACACTATATTTGCCTTCATATATTTTATCATTGTATTGATTTTAATACACAGATATCTGCTTACTGTGGCACCAAATAACATTATGCACATCAAGGCATCTATCTAATATAAATACAACAGAGAAATGGTATTACTATTGCCAAACATCCAATATAGGTGTATCTTGGTAACAACGCAACAAGATCCTCGTAATCAATATACAAATCCAACATATATACATACAAAAACAAAAGTATGTAGTTATGTACATATAATAATAATAATAATAATAATAATAATAATAATAATAATAATAATAATAAGAAGAAGAAGAAATAAGATTGTACCTTTGTAACAAGGTCAGATCTGTGTTGGCCAATTGATCTCTGATATAACAGATATAGCTAAGGCGATGATGAAGAAGAAAAAAAAGTCGACAGATGTAGAAACAGATACTAATAAAAAAAACAAACACAAGAGAACGATTGTTAACTAAGATTACCACGACGATCACCTTTTTCAAGACGAGGTTTATTACGATGCGAACACGAACGACCTAAATAGAAAGAGGTAGCTAACGGAGGAATAATAATATTAATAAAATCGAGCGAAAGCACCGAAGGCATTGTTCGATGCTCTTCAACCCCTAATTTACTTTAAAAAAAATGAAACCCTAACAATAATAATAAGTAAGACGATTCGATTAGATCTGCAAGACTAGATGAATATATTATATGTGAGATGGTTTGATTGGTTGAGATAAGTGATTACATAAATTGAAGGATGGAGAATCGATGATGGAGATGGAAGAACATGGTTAGGAATAAGCGAGAAACAAGGGTTAGCTATCAATAATTTGTGCAGTCTATATATAAAGTTGAATGGATAAACGTAAACCAGACGGATTGTTGGGCAAGATAATAATAAGTCAACGCCCGATACAATTGGATTGGGCTTATTCACAAATCTATGGGCTTGTTAGGTAATTATGGAAACGATAAAATCACAAAATTGAACTTGAAGACCCTCACCCGACCCGACCATATAGGATGTTCGGTTTTTGATCGATTTTGGTAAGCTGTATCATGATAAGACTATCGGGTGTGGATTTTTTTTTTATCGATTTTGGTAAGCTGTATCATGATAAGACTATCGGGTGTGGTTTTACGTTCACGTCCGCCATCTAAGTCCCACATCATTTCATACGGTTTGGTAAGCTAGATGGTTTGGGGGTCAGGTCAACCTAACAGATTCACGAGTTGATCCGTTTAAACTATTAATTTTATAAAGTAAAAAATGTATTACGTTAGAATCGTGGAAAATATCTTTATGGGGGGGAAGGAAGAGGAGAGGCCGGCCAAAATTGACTTAGGATGATTGGCTTAAGCGGGATTTGCTAGACTTGTACCTCTCTGAGAACATGGTTGAAGACTTGAAGATAGGAGTTCATGGAGAAGCAAGATTAAGGTTAACGACTTTTAAAAGGACGGTTCGTCTTTATATTAAATACTCGACTTAGTGGTTTAGTTTTTCATCTTCTATTGATTTCCTATGTGCATTATCTCTTGTATATGTGTCTATATAAGGTGTTTTGCACTTTTGTATGTGCTTATTTGTCTACTATGTTGGTATATGGTTTATGAGCTGAGGGTTTCCCTAAAAGCAGCATCTCTATCCCATAGGGTAGAGGTAAAGTTTGTCTACATCTCACCCTTCCAATACCTTACCAATAGCTTGGCTATAGGTATGATTATACTATTGATTGATTGTAAATTGCAACTTACTCTATTAGTATACAAAAAAAAGTTGAAAAAAAAAAATCCTAAATCATGTTCACGTCAACTCAGAAAAACTCATTTTGTCGCAAACACACCCCATTTAGACCCTAATTGAAAGTACCATCTTACAAACCTCTCCATGAAAAAATATTGCGCAAGTTATTGTAGGACTTGACAAAATACTTAGTGAACCTTAAAATTCATTAGTAATAACTGTAAATTTATTCATTAATTAGATTAAGTTCGAAAATGTATTTCGTCTGATTACGCTTATGATTATTATCCTTCACTTTCAAAACAATCTTGGAAGCATTTGAAGTTTAAACTTACTAACTTAGAGATCAAACTCTGTATGTTACAACTACCGGGAATGCAAAGTTTCAACGGTTTCAAGAACCTCCGCATTTGTAAGCTTGAGCCCCTCAGTACGTTTGAATTCAGCTTTCACCGTTATAAATTAAACAGGCCATCTGATCTTAGTACATAACGCAGAAGTGGTGTCCGGTGTCCCTATGTGGTGTATTCCGCGTTAATCTTCACATAGTCATAACTTAAATCACACCCCCAAGCTACACCCATTCCTGGTCCATCCCCTATCGAGGCCATATATACACATAATTAAAAAAAAGTTTGAGAAGGCAGTTATATGGATCTGTTGAAGTTTGCATGGTGCTTAACTAAGAAACTTACCTATGGAAATTTGGATTTTGACAGTTCCATGAGCATCACCAGCCTCCTTGAGGTAATTACTAGCTGCTGACCTGGTACAAGCCCAGATTTTGTAGCATTTAACATACATGTGTGTGTTTGTGGATATATATAAGAATAGAATGGCCTGTATTACCTATCAAATGAAAGTGGTTGGCCTCCATCCATAAGCAGGATATCTCCTAGAGCTATTCTGAGTGCATTTGAGTTGAAAGGAATTCCTGCATACCCTGCAGCACAAGCAATTCGTCCCCAATTTGGATCCCGACCATAGATTGCAGCCTAAATATGTATCAATATCCGACATTTAACCTTCAGATAAGAGTTTCCATTTTACAGATATTTATTTTACTGATAAGTAATAAAAATGCCAGACATGTTGACACGTGTGTAAATTATCTTGCCTTGGTAAGTGAAGAAGATGCCACAGAGCGTGCAATTTTTGCTGCTTCAGCTTCACTGCTTGCACCAGTAACTGAGACCTGCACAATTGGCTTTTATAAATACACATGATTTTTTAAAATAATTCTTTGCTCAATGTTTATAGTGCATAAACTTTAAAATTATAATATACAGCTCCCTAAAGATGTTAAACATGTATATATGTAACAATATAGAGAGAACATTCTCAATCCATTAACTTCAGGTTACGTTCCATCTCTAACCAATCAAACATGTAAAACTAAAATAGAAACAGGTCAAAATTTACCCAAATGTATTTCAATGCACAAAACATCCTAAATCATTTTATTAAAGAAGTTAGATTACTAACTATTAATATAAACTTACAGAGAAAAAGTGCTCTAAGTCAACCCAACCCAACCTGTTTCATCCTGTATAAAGAAATTAATTAATTAAATGTCCTGACCCGGACCATTTTTGACATATACCCAGCCTGCAATCTGCATGTTAGGGGACCAAACAGATTATGATCTAGTTACGCAGACCTCTATAAGACATGTTGCACCTTCTCCATCCCAGGCTATTGATTTGGCAAGTCCTTGCATTACCTGAGAATCAAGCAACAAGTAGATTTAAATTTAATAAATTTTGTGTAGCATGGGTCAACTTTTAGGTAAAAATTAACATTCAGACAATCAGACATACTGCATCAAGGCACGTTTGTAATTGTTTAGCCTCAGGACTGTGCAGTGCAGATATCTTGTTTGATCCAGATAGACCACTAGCCAAAGCAATGATGGTATCATTAGTGCTTGTATCTCCATCTACCTACAAAGTATAACAGGTAGTTATATGGTTTCAAATGGTCAAAGAGATAATCTTAGATTGAAACTTCGCAAAAGATGTTGTGTTCATTAAATTGTCAAAAAGCCAACCGATGCATTTATTATAAGACATAATATGATTGTGTCACTAGGACTAAAGGACAGTTCATTTTATTTTACAGTAGTAATACTTACAGTAATCTGGTTAAAACTTCGATTTACAGCAACCTGTACCATCTTTCGCCAGACATCAGTATCCACAAGAGCATCAGTGGTTATAACCTGAAAATTGAATAGCAGAAATGAGATAAGACCATCTCAGAAGTCAGACCATCAGCTTTTGATTTTAAATAAACTATTTGCAACAATTTTGTGGTATAGCAATGTTGCTACATAATTAGATAACTAGTACATACACCAAGAAGTGTTCCCATATTTGGGTGGATCATTCCGGAACCTTTTGCCATTCCCCCGATTCTTATACGGGTGCCACCAACCTGAAAATATCAATAGCACAGATACAAGTAAGCAAATACACTCATTTATTCCTCCAGTTAATGAAAAACCATTTTAAATCATCTGAACTTAAGACCAGTAAAACTATGATTAAGAACCAAGTCATACTAAACCATTTGTTTCTCATTTAGTTAGAAGTTCCCAATATAATGACATATTTGAAACCATAAATAAATTTACAAGCATGCCCAGGTCTGCAGAGGCTTCTTGCTATTCACAATATGTAGATTATAACGTGGAATTAACGTTACTTTAGTTTCCATTCACTGACTATTTGAAATTAAAATAAAGAAAGGAAAAACAGATAAAGAGATATTTTCAGTGTTTAACAGTATTGTTACCAAAAGTTGAACACTTACTTTTTCTCTCTCTTTTTTTTTTTTTGAAAAGCTTAGATCAGTGGAAATCCTTGTACAACCCTAACCTATCGGTCCCAAGTTCGAATCCCTACCCACGCACCGGTGTACTCCTTGCCTAAGCTCAAACCGTCACGGGGAATTTTTTGTGGTGTGCATGGATCGAACTTGTGACTTCCCCCAGGATGGGAACCCCTAAGGGAAAACCCAGCCTACCTTAAACCAGCTGAGCTGGAGATCATTGGCTAAAAGCAAACTCCATCTAAAACTGAAAAGATGTATGATGGTGAAGACATATATGATATCACATCTATAGGTACCTCAAACTCTACTGCCACACTCTTGCTCACAAGATCAGTAGTTGTTATTGCCACAGAAGCAGCATCTGCTCTGCAAAGCCATTGTGAAAATTATTACTTGAAATTAGCAATTTTGATTTTGATCTGAAAGTTTCCTTTATTTTATGCTTGTTAAGTAAATTTTTAGGCATTTGACCATAAACTCTAAATTAAGCCATCTATGTGCCAATTACTATGTTGCATTTTGTTGGGTGAAAGTCGTAGTAGCTTTCAATCAGGTATTATAAAAAAAAATTAACAAGTTAAAGCAGAAGCAATGAAGCATAATTCAATGGCATGAGATATATATTAGAACATTACCCTTCAACGCTAGGTGAAAGCAAACTAATTAATTTAGGAAGTGAATTGAGAAGAGGCTCCTGCACACATGATGATAAATTAATCACGTGCTCAGTGCTTCAAAAGTTATCAATAAATTATGCGCTATTATATACCTTCTTTATTCGTTGCCCTATCACACCAGTTGATTCTATCAAGATTTCATGTGGACTAACTTGAAGTAACTATAGAATTGTCAAATATCAGCATCATGTAGATCAAAAATATAAAAGCCTATCAAATTTCACAGACCTTAGCAAGGGCATTTGAACAATCTATTACGTCTTGGTAACCTGCATCCCCCTGGAAGTCATACAAAGTTTCTTAAGACTGTTCTCTATCAAAATCCTAGTTGTCGATGTAAATATTAAATCCAGAATCACCATAAAAGCTTTTCATAAATTGTGAATGTAAAACTCATGTTTCAGTCAAAAGTTACCGTTGCTGCATTCGCTTGACCAGCATTTATCAACACTGCACGCGCCTAAAAGGTTGCATAACTAATATCAGTATAGTATGTTCAAAGAGATTTGATACCCAAAAACATAGTAGATAACTGAAAACCCACTGTTTTAGATTTTTCTAAAACACTTCTGCAGTAAAGAACAGGTGCAGCTGCAACCACATTTTTAGTAAACGTCCCTGACAAAAATATGTCATAAAAAGTCAAACAATGACATGTCATTGGTCAATCACAGGTCAACATAAGTAGGTTGGAACAAACCTGCAGCTACAGCATCTACGTCACAAGTCACGAGTGCGAGATCAGGCTTCGGTCCTAAGGCTCTCAGTCCACCATACATGCCCGCAGCTTTGAATCCCTCGGCAGCAGTAACTCCACCAGCAATCTTTAGAATTAAAATAATTATTCAAGATCAAATCAATACAAAAAGTCAACATTTCTACTACCAGTCCTCAGTTATCAATTAGATTATAAAACCCCCTCCTCAACCAACATTTATATAATATCCACTTGTCAACTAAATGTATCTTACACTACAAGTTTACTTTTTAACACATACTATAATCATATTTTATTATTTAAAGAAAGTATATCGGTGTTGCGACTTACAATATGAACACAAGACATATAATCTCTATCAGTAACATATGCGTTCCCACATAAATTAATCCCAATCTTTTGATATAAAAAACTGGTTAAATGAGTTGCATGGTAAAACGATAAAAAAACTCAGAATGGTATTTCTCTTTTTTTTTTTTTTTGTGTGTGTGTGTGTGTGTGGGGGGGGGGGGGGGGGGGGGGGGGTGAACCTGCTTCCATGGTCCTTCAGGCAAAAATATCGGTGCTGCTGGAATGAAAGTTGATGCCTCAATTGCAACAGATGATGACATGGCAAATACCCTAAAATCTCTTTTTGGAGAAGGGAATGAACCCAAATTCTGCAGAAAAGCACAGCCATGTATGTTCATAGTTCATACTATACACAACATATAACATATATAATTTATGTCCAATTTCAATGTAGGTTGTTTTTCATTCCTGAATATGACAATCAGATTACAATATATAGATTGACTTTTCACTATTACAAAATAAAAGGGATAATTGCTAGAATTTGGATGATAGAAAGATAGAAACTACTCATCATACTCAGTTAATTCCACCAATAGCAAAAGCTAAGGTAGGGTCTGAGGAGGGTAAGATGTAGACAGTCTTACCTCTAACCCGTGGGGATAGAGAGGCTACTTCTAGTGAGACCCACGGCTCAATAGTGGTTTTGTATCAAGCCTTAGACATAAGGCACATAACACTTAGCAATCGAGACAAACCCGATTGGTGCATGTACCCCCTTGTCTTTTGGCTATAAACGTCACCACATGATGCATGATTAACCGTCAATCATTTTTAATATTATTTTCACGAAAATAGTAAAATAAAAATAACGCTAAAATTAGTGCAACTTTACTTTTGCCCCCGAGGGCCACACGTATATACATTATATGCGCACAGCTGTTAGCGGGGCTGTAAGATAGAAACTACTGATAACTTTTAATTATATTCAACATAAACAAACAAACAGACATGCAATGCTTCTAAATAATAAAAATATATAGGAATGTCATATTTGATCATTTTATCTATTATTAATCGGTTAATGAATTATAATTTATAAGCATCTGTCAAGCAGTAATTGAATTTATATGACAACATATATCAATTAAAACGATGAGTAAAATAAGAGAAGTATGTTTAGGGTTTTAGCCTGTATGATGAGTGAAATAAAAAAAAACAAAACAAAATAAATAAATAAATAAAAACTTGGGTTTAGAATTTTACAACCTAACATGACTGTGATGAAGAGTCGTATCATGTAACTAGGCCTAACATTAAAGAAACGCAGCAGATGCAGAAAAGAAGGAAATGCATAAACATAGGACTAACCTTCTGAGGAGAAGAGAAGTGTGAGGGTTTAAGAGAAACAAAGTGGAGAGGAACAGACAATGACATAGTTTCCTGAAATGCAACAGATATATGCAGAGTATTTGTGATTGGCGGAAAGCGAAGAAGCAGAGAGAGTTTTAGGGTTGTAGAATAGATGAAGGAGGAAAGTGTTGCACAGTGTTCAAAGTGCGGTAGGTGTGTCAAACCGCCGATAAAGGAGTGAGTGAGTGAGTGACCGATTAGGAATTTTTTTTTTTTTTAAAATCGATAGTTAGAAATTCTTTTTCTTTCTAATTTCCTTTTTTTAAGCACAAATGAGGAACGGGTTTCAAAATAACTTATTGACTTATTAGCTTTTCTAAAAACCTAATAAATCAATAAGCTGTTTGTGTAACCCAAAAGCACATTCTGCCGAAAAAAGTTTGCATTGTGGCGTGGCGAGCGGATCAAGACAGGTTAGCGACCCGGTGTGCTTTAGCGAGAAGAGGTATCTAGTTCGGGGGATGTTTATGTCCTATATGTGAGGAGTTAGACGAGACTGTGGAGTATCTTTTTGTTTCATGTTCCTTTGCGCAAACGGCGTGACAAATTGTTGCACAGTGGTGCGGTTTTCCTGCATTCTTCGCATTCAGTTTCTCAGACCTAGTGGATTATTACAAACAATTACATGGCTCGGAAAAAATGAGGAAGGCGACTTACGCGGTGTGGCTGGTAACAATTTGGAGTATATGGAAATTTCGCAACAAAGTGGTGTTTGAACAAAGTAGAGGATCGATGGCAAATGTGATTAATGAAATCAAGTCTAAAAGCTTTCTGTGGGTTAAATCAAGATCAAAGTGTTCCAGTTTGGAGTGGGCCGATTGGTGTGGGTTTAGAGTGTATAAAGTTGGTTGGTAATAGTTAGTATTCATCTTTGGTGTTAGGTTTATGTAATGTGTTTTCTTTGTTGTATCCGGTGGTTGTAGCTAGTATCCCGCTAGCATTTGGTGTTTTAATGATAATGGTTTTTTTGTTGATCGTTAAAAAAAAACTTTCTGTTTTAGCTTTTGGCTTTTAAGGGTGGAAAGTTGTTTTTAAGAACTTAGAAATCTTGGCTTTTGGCTTTTGACTTTTGGAAGAAAAAAAATTACAAATCTACCACCCATACATTTTTTTTAACTCTTTTTCAAAAAGTCAGAAGCCAATAACCACTACTAACCAAAAGCATTTTTGCATTTCCAAACTCAATCCCAAACACCCTCTTAATGACGTTTAAATGAGTTCAATTAGACTTCGTTCAATTTGTGTTATATCATTGTGTTTTTTATGTTACACAATACATTTTTTTCCTTGGCATTGTATTATATTTTGTGACTTATTGTGTAATATTTCGTGATCCATTGTGTTTTTTTTTTTAATATTTTCTCATCATTCTAATTTTGTATTACACTGTGTAGGGTAATTTAATCCTTAATAGGGGTGAGAAAAAAATGGATCAACTAAAGTGAAGCCGAATAAATTGATAAAATTGAAATGATGTAATAGACCCAAACTAATCGTTTGATTTTGTTCACTTTCGAAACCACCAAAATTTGCGTTTCGATTTTGGTTATCCCTCATTTTGCAACCAAACATAACATCGGATCACACTGAACTTGTTTGAACATTTGCTATTATATATAGTATTAAATTGCAAATGGTTTGTGCTTAATTTTTTTGTACTTTATGCTTAATGGATATTTTTGTGCTTAAGGGTGTTGTACCTAGCTTTTTGTAGTTGTACTTGATTGTTTCTATTAGTTTTTTGATCTTCTACCTACTAACACCATTTTCTTTCCTCTCAATTCCCTTGTAATACATTCGACCTAAATAAATACACCGTGTGTTTGCACATTTCGGTTCCTAAACCGCAGCCGGCAGTGATGGTAGCAATAGGATCGCTCAGAAATTTGCTAAGTGACGTGCGATGGCCGTCGTTATTGGAGAATTTTTTGGGTTTGTGATGGGTTTGAAGAAGCGGTACCTGGGCTTGTGGTGGCCGGTGGGTTTGAAGAAAGTCTCTGGGTTTGGTGGATTCTCAATAATGTTTGTCTTAACATGAATCTGCTTAATGAATTTTAGTATTTTGAGCACAACAAAGACAAAAGTAGTGTTGAGCGTTGACTATATAGATTTAATTATGTAACTTAAATGCCATTTATTAAGGAAAATTGGATTTTAACACCTTAAACTATTGATTATTAGCCGCTGACACACTGAACTATAAAATTGTTCACCACCATACTGTACCTTCAACTTCTTAGCCTGTGTCACACTGGGACTAACCATAATTAGTTTTTTGCTGATGTGGCCATTTTTGCTGATACATCAACAAAAATGGCCATGTCACCATGCCACATCAGCAAAAATAGCCACGTCAGCAAAAAAACTAACCATGGTTAGTCCGAGGGTGACGCCAATAAGTTGAAAGTACAGTGTTGTGGTGAACAATTTTGTAGTTCAGTGTGTCAACGGCCAATAATCAATAGTTCAAGGTGTTAAAATCCAATTTCTCATTTATTAATACAATATAAACTTGATATTTATAACCAGGGGCGCAACATTCAAGGGGCGGAGTCCCCCCCCCCCTCCGAATTTTCGTTCAGAAGTTTCGAGTATATAGTTTTCGTATGTAATTTTTTTGGCATATACGGTTTCGACCCCTTGTTTAAAAAAAAATTGTTATATAAACCAAAACTTTAACCCAAAAAAAGTAAATGTGAAGCCCAAATCCTAAAGTCCTAAGCCCAACAACTACATGAGCGGGATACTATATTCAATGAGCAAACGATGGAGTTGTTATCTCTTAGCTACTCGAGCTTGGCTTGGTAAAAAGCTCGAAACGAGCCTAGCCTTATCTAGCCCGAGCTTGAGCTTAAAACAAAGCTCGTCTACTAATCAAGCCCGAGCTCAACCTACCATGTGAAGCTCGTCAGGCTCGTCGAGCCTTAATGTAATATTAGGTTTACTAAACGAGCTCGAGCCAAACTACATTTATCGAGCTCTGAACCTATTATTTATATTACTTTTATTTAAATATTAACTAATAGATAGTAAACGATCCAAGCTCGAGCTCTCGTAAGTTTTTTGAGCTCGAGCCTGGTCGAGCTCGGGCTTAGCTCGGCTCGTTTGCACCCCTATCCATAACTGAAGAATTTAAAAATCTTAAAGGTCGACGAGCTGAACTGTAATTTTTCATCCAGGTACCAATCATTTGTCTCCTTTTTAATGTTTTAGTGTCTTTGTTCAATTGTTTGTTAAACAATGTTTATAACTTTGATATTTATTGTATTTAATGTTTGACTCGACTCGACATAAATCGAATCACCGACCCGAACATATAACCCGAACCATAGCTACAGAAAAAAAATTAGGTCCCGTCATATGACCACTGACTTCCTACCTCCCGGTCCAAATTCTCAAGGTTCGCCACTGTGTTATAACAGATGGATTTGAAATTACTATTTTGCAACAAAGAAAGGCATTTTTTGACACTAGCACAACGTGCATACGTGATTTATCAGATTTACGTCTACTTTTTGTCCGATTCAATAATCCCGCAGCAAAGTGCGGGTACTAATTGCTAGTTTAATTTATGAAAGAAACGTATTATCTTAGGCCAAAAGTTAAAGAGAAAATCTCCAAAATAAACATTGACGACTCTTTAATTACAAAAATAAACATTTGAAAGGTCTTAAGTTTAGAGACTTCACACTATCCAACACTACTTAGAAATTGACATTTGTCCCAAGAGTCTTAAATAAGGACTCTTTAACTTGTAATGGCCCTACAAACCAACCAATAAAGCGATGACACGTGGGTGAAAAAGGCTATTAGACGCTTTAACTTGTGATGACCGCATAAATTGACATTTGCCCGGAAACCATCATGCCCCACACGAGAAACTCATTGTTTAATTAATTAATTTATTTTATTATATTTTTTGTTGTATAATATAAGCCTAAAAAAATAAATTAATCATAGTAAGATGGAGAAAGATATGGATAACGGTAATCCCACCAGATAAGAACCCCCACTCTCCCCCTTCACTCTTTCTTTCTCTTTCATGGCGCTTCTGCAATCCTCCCCTGTTTCTTCTGTTACAGGCGATTCTACACAATCTTCGCCATTAAAGCCCCCTCATTTCATCCACAATCCCTTCATATTTCCCTCCACTTCCTTCACCTTACGCTCCCTCTCTACTAATTCCCTCAAGATCAAACACAACAATATCCATCGTTTCCGCATTCGAGCATCCGCAACTCTACAATCCAACAATGGCGCTGCCACCCTCTCCGTTGAAGCTGATTCCACCGCTACTACTCGTTATGGCCGACAGTACTTTCCACTCGCCGCTGTTGTTGGACAGGTAATTTTCTGTTTTTCTTTTTTATTTTATATTTATTTGATTTTGTTTGCATTTTCTAAACGATGTTGGTAGATTGTATTATTGTAAATGAATTTCGAGTTAATGGTTCTAGAATCTAAATCACTCATCAGCTTTTAACAATATATGCATCATACATTGTAGTATTAGAACCGGTTCGGTTTATGGTTTGGAACTGGTAGCCAGAAACGACCTAACCAACTCAGCTGCTTGTTAGAATATTAAGCATAAACTCAATGTCTAGTATTATGTACTTAGTTTTTTAGTGTTATGTATATGATACTATGCAGATATTATCGAAACAGATGGTTTTTAGGATTTGGTTGGTTGATTTAGCGGTTAACAACTAACAACTGTTTATCGGTTATGAAGTTTCTTACCAACTGCCACAATCAAAGTGTGTATATATGAATGTGCTGGCTTCAAGCCAAGGCACCAAGATTATCGAAATCCATTCTATCTTTTCAGTTATCCATATTCCATCCCTATATTAAATTTGCATAATCTGATTACTTATATGTGTTGTGATCTGATTACCGAGAGCATTCGATGATTTGTTTACCGCTAACACTGTTTGGTATAGTTTTTCTTTTAAACTGTACTTATTGGCGCGACTCGTAAGTTTCGTCAAAACTTGCCAAATCAGACTGTCAACACCCCTACTCCCTAGCAGGTGCAATGTTTATATAGTTTACTGAGATTATCTCATCTAACAGGATGCTATTAAAACTGCTCTTTTGCTTGGGGCTATTGACCGTGAGATTGGGGGAATTGCTATCTCTGGCAAAAGAGGAACGGCCAAAACAGTTATGTCACGCGGCTTACATGCAATTCTGCCTCCTATTGAGGTGGTTGTTGGTTCGTTTTCAAATGCTGATCCTGCATGTCCTGAAGAGTAAGGTTACCAAATCTTGACAATGTTTATGTGTATAACCTTTACATAATCTCTTTAGCAATCTTTATGTTACAAATTGTAACCAAGTTTATGTCCTTTTATTAGCTGGCTAAAAATAAGATTGTTTTATTTATAATTTTTGAAGGTGGGAAGATGGGCTTGCTGATAAAGTGGAATATGACTCTTCGGGTAATATCAAGACTCAAGTAGTTAGATCACCGTTTGTGCAGGTAGTGTCGGTCAGAAAACTTTTTGAGATTTTACCACTATCATATTCGTATATGTTATTTCATTGACTCTTTTGTGTAGATTCCACTTGGTGTTACTGAAGATAGATTGATTGGATCTGTTGATGTTGAAGAATCTGTCAAAACTGGAACCACTGTATTCCAGCCAGGTCTTTTGGCTGAAGCACATAGAGGAGTTCTTTATGTTGATGAAATCAACTTACTGGATGAGGGAATAAGTAATTTGCTTCTTAATGTGTTGACTGATGGTGTTAATATTGTTGAAAGAGAAGGAATCAGCTTTCGCCACCCGTGCAAACCGTTGTTAATTGCTACTTATAATCCGGAAGAGGGTGCTGTACGTGAACATTTACTGGACCGTATTGCAATCAATTTGAGGTAGACTTCTTATGCTTGCTTGCATTAAACTATTTGTTTGCACATGGTTTATATATCAAGTTAAGGTGGAATTTATTGGCCTTTATATGTTTCTACCAATGAATCTTGATTATGCAGTGCAGATCTTCCAATGAGTTTTGAGGATCGTGTTGCTGCAGTAGGGATTGCAACACAGTTTCAAGAACAAAGTAATGATGTTTTTAAAATGATGGAGGAAGAAACAGACTCTGCAAAGACTCAGGTAATCATGCAACTGATTCTTCAACCTGTTCAGTTTTATTATTTCCTTTTCATTGATGATGGTTAACAATGATAGACGGGGCAGCATAGACACGTCACACATACATGAGCATCTGCCCACGTATTGTTCCATTCTATTCACTTTTTTTTGTTTGCGGTTTCATACTGTCATGATTTCTTGTTTTGTATCACGTGACCATCACTATCCACGACATGATGCATGGTACAATGTGTAAAACATGTTCAATTAGTTAACTTGAATAGACACAAAAAGATGTACTTATAGCATAGTAGATTAGTAGATGGCCGGCAGAAATAACTGTAAATATTTGTGGCTAAATGGTGCGTAAAATGATAGTTAAACATGTTACAAGAATATTCTGCTTGCTGTTTTTTTGCAGATTATTTTGTCAAGGGAATATTTGAAGGATGTAACTATTAGTAGGGAGCAACTGAAATATCTGGTCACGGAAGCTCTTCGTGGTGGTTGCCAGGTTATAATCATTATGTTACTCTTGGCATTAGGCATCTCCCATTGACTAAAACATGTTTGAAACATAATCACTAAAAATAAATAATGGTACAAAACAAACAAAAATAGGAAAAAACAGAGATAACTGAAACAAACTTTTGAGGTCTTTACAGGGTCACAGGGCTGAGCTGTACGCCGCACGTGTTGCCAAATGTTTGGCTGCTTTTGAAGGTCGTGAAAAAGTCAATGTGGATGACCTGAAGAAAGCTGTAAGTATCTTATTTTGAACTTGTTATTTCTTTTCCAGGAAATTCTTTTTATGAAAAAAAAAAAAAAAAAACCTCTTTCTCTAATGTTTGATGCTGTTTGCATATGAAGGAAAATGAATCCCGTCAGGATAGTATAAGGGATTAAGGGCAGTGGATTGAGATATTATCTTTTGTACATTGTAGGATAGAGGTGTACAATACAGAAAAGATCATATCAAACACAAGGCATATAGTTTATATCCTCCTGATGCAAAATTAGTAGAATTTGTTACAATAAAAGAAATTATTGGAATTAGGCTATACATCAGGAAGAATTTACTTTTGTTTAACTAAGTTTAGTTTCACATCAGGAAGTTCTTTCATTATAAAAATGAATTGTTATGCTTTTCACCTAAAGGAATGCACTACGACATGGTTAATCATCTAAACTTGAACAACTCAAAAAAATGTCTAAGCAAAAGAAACAACTGGCTAGTACCATAAAAAGGTGTTGGTTAAATTTCACCATTTCACTTTCTGACTATGTAATGACAGGTAGAACTTGTAATTCTTCCTCGTTCAATATTTAATGAGACCCCACCAGACCAGCAACAGCAACAGCCACCACCCCCTCCACCTCCGCCACAAAATCAGAATTCTGAGAACCAAGAAGAGAAGGAAGAGGTCTAAACTTCAAATAACCCTAAAATGATCAAGTTATTATTTTTCTAATACTCTATAAAATTGTTGCCAGTTCGGGCATATGCTAATAATGGGAACCTTGTATTAACAGGATAAAGAAGAAGAGGAAGATAATGAAGATGATGAAAATGATCAGGAGAATGAACAGCAGCAAGATCAAATACCTGAAGAATTTATCATTGATGCAGAAGGGGGTTTCGTGGATGAGAAACTTCTTTTCTTTGCACAACAAGCACAGAGAAAAAAGGGTAAAGCCGGGAGGGCTAAGAATGTAATTTTCTCAGAGGATAGAGGTCGATATATCAAACCAATGCTTCCCAAGGTAAGAGATTTAACAGATTCTCATAATTGTGGACTTTTTAATAAGCCATACATGTTGATATTAAACAGGGTCCTGTGAAACGGTTAGCTGTTGATGCAACATTAAGAGCAGCTGCACCGTATCAAAGATTGCGTAGGGAACAGGACGTACAAAAGATTAGAAAAGTTTTCGTAGAGAAAACAGATATGAGAGCTAAAAGAATGGCCCGTAAAGCAGGAGCATTGGTAAGTATGTACCTCATGATTAGAGTTTTGTATCCTATCTTGATGTTCATAAGGTTACAAACAAAATACACGTGACAGGTTATATTTGTGGTTGATGCTAGTGGAAGCATGGCATTAAATCGAATGCAGAATGCAAAAGGTGCAGCACTTAAACTATTAGCAGAGAGCTATACAAGCAGAGATCAGGTAATTATGTATTTTACAACATGAAACAACTCCTTTAATCTCTAGGTGAAATGTCAGCTATGCAACTTTCTAATATTATTGTTCTTTAACTTGTGTTAAACGTGCTTGTTGACTCTGTGTGACAGATACGCCATATATGTAGGTTAACGCTGATTGATCTGTATTTTGTTACCATGACACTCACTTGTTCTTTACAACCCTTGTTATGAAGTATGTGTTACAATAATCTGAATTTCTTTTCTTTTTCCCACTTTGTGTAACTTATAGGTTGCCATAATTCCTTTTCGTGGAGATGCTGCCGAAGTTCTTTTGCCACCTTCCAGATCCATATCTATGGCTAGGAAACGACTAGAGAGGCTTCCTTGTGGGGGAGGATCTCCCCTTGCTCATGGACTCACAACGGTAAATTTAATTAATTGTGATTCTACTTTTCTATAGAATAATTTATGAGGTTTTAAGCTTTAAAATTACAATCTGGGCGACTTTCAACCATTTTTGACATGTTTACTTTCTCTCGATTTGTAACTTTATTACTCATTTGACTTTGTTATAGACAAAACATTACCCAAAACACAACCCATTCATAAGGAAATAGATTGAAATTACTTATTTGTTTATATATTTATTCTGTATGGTTATTTGGAATCTGGTCAGGCGGTTCGGGTTGGGATGAATGCTGAGAAAAGTGGAGATGTCGGGCGTATAATGATTGTAGCGATAACTGATGGTAGAGCAAATATTTCACTCAAAAGATCCAACGATCCTGAGATGGCTTCAGATGCACCCAGGCCTTCTTCTCAAGAGTTGAAGGTTATTTCTGTTAATTTACCCGTTTATCCTTTGTTACGTGAATAATAGCACGCACAAAAGTTACATAATCGGATATTGATTCTTTCTGTTGTGTAACTAACGTTTGAAGGATGAGATACTCGAAGTGGCTGGTAAAATTTACAAAGCAGGAATGTCACTCCTAGTCATCGACACAGAAAATAAGTTTGTTTCAACTGGTTTTGCGAAAGAGATTGCACGAGTGGCCCAAGGTATGATTATAAGCCACCATCTGTTATTATAATGTATTATATAATCTTGTTCACGGCTGATATTTATGTTATTGCTTTACCAGGAAAATATTATTACCTGCCTAATGCTTCAGATGCTGTTATATCTGCTGCAACAAAGGATGCTTTATCAAATTTGAAAAACTCTTAAAAAAATACAAATTGTAGTTTATCTGTTGTGATTTTTGTTTCCACATGTCATACAATGTTTTTTGAGCTATGTTCATATTCAAACTTGTGGTGTATATCCAAGTGTGAAACAATTTGTAGTTCGAGACCCCTGCTTGGTAGGAATCAAAGTGTCGGGGGGCAAGGTGGGTTTGGTCTGAGAAAGGTTCGTTGCAACGATCAAGTTCTAGATTGACTTAGTTATTTTTTTCTATATTTTACGTTACAGTCTAATTTCAGTGTTAGTGGGCGGTGGTGTGGCACTGATGCTATTTGGCACGGTTTTATGTTCCCACCACAATTGACTTAATACTATAAATGAGTGTATATTATCGAGGACGGTGATTCAAGCATACCAAAAAAATCAATCATCGTTTCTGGTTGTATGAGTATAGAACTTTTCCTTCAAATTGAAACACTGTATTAGGCATTTTAATTGATTTAAGATTAAGGACTTGTATTTGTGCTGATTAAGCTCTTGGTATATGAGTAATACGATTATGATAACTTAATCACGATGAAATTGAATAGCCTTCAAGTTCCCAAAACCAACAAAAACAAACCGATCTTATGCCCCAACCAATTAAAACCCTTCGAAATTCCATGAGAATGTACAAATTCAAACCAACTCGCTTCAAAGCTTTAGCAGTAACCCCATGCTTCTCCTGAAGCTTTGTAAGGTGGTGTTTGTTTTCCAGATAGAAGAGCTTCTAACCTCTTATGTCTGCGCCGCGCAGACGCGGGCAGACATTTGAGGCGGGCAGCTCGTTTGATTTTTAGAAGACAGAAGACATGAAAACCTCTGCCCGTCCTCTTCCTCTTGCAGACCTAACCACATGTCTTCCCACCTCACCCAACCTCTTCTCCTTTCTCCTTTCTCATTTCTTCTTCTCTGTTCGTCACCCGTCTTCTTCATTATCATTATCATTCTTCTTCTTCTCCTCTCCCCTCCTCCTCTGCCATCGCCGCCTCCCCTCCCCTTCCCCTCTGCCGCAACCGCCTCCCTTCCCCTTCCCCTCTGCCGCAACCACCTCCTCTCCCACCTCCTCCGCCGCCGCCTCCTCCCCCGTCCTCCTCTACCGCCGCCGGTAGAAAGATTCTTCATCCACAACCAACGAACGATTAGCGATGCAACTGAACAAAAGACCAACTATGTGTAATTGAACGACATGAAAATGATGATGATTGTGCAAAGAATGAAAAGAAAGTCCAATTAAACGTTTATTTTTGGTTGATGGGAAATGAAAGTGATGGGGTCTTTATTACAAAAATGGAGAATCTTTTACTTTATTTGAAGATATGGAACAGCTTTGGTAAACGAAATCATGTTGCTATTCAATGTTGAGTTTAGTCATTGGGATATGAAATATTGCTTCAAAGAAAGAAAATATATATGGGATTAAAACGAAATCATGGTGGATTTTGGTTTTTATGGTTACGGATTTTATGGTTACGATGGGTTATGGTTTCGGGTGACAATAGAGGGTGTTGGTTTATGGTGGATTGTGGTTTTGGGTTAAGCTGCAGACGTTGAGAAACAAACAGTCTTCTTCTTGCAGACTGCAAACCTTTGGTCCACCTCTTCTCCTGCATATGTCTGCAGATGTGGTCTGCAGACTGCAGACCTTTTACCTCTTCAAAAACAAACAGCACCTAAGTTCCTCTTTCTTCTTCTGAACAAACTTCTTACTCTATCTTGGTGTGCTGATAATACAAAGCAATCAGGTACCAATTCTCAACATTAAGCGCAGAAAGATAAGCAACTGCTGTTTTGGCATCGTAGATGTCTTTGTAGACCACAAAAGTGGTGCCTCAAGTACCCTTGTTGGTACTGATACGTATCTGGCAAACTGCACCTTTTGGATGTTGAAAAGGCATGAAACTCACCTTGATGGTTAAATTATAATCGTCTTCAACCAGATTAGCATTGGGAGGTTAAAAGTTTAAAACAACCAGTCGGTTTACAAAATTTTGGGTCTACCATTTTATTATATTGATGTCAAAAAGTTACTAGACTGCATGTTTTAAACCTTAATGAAGGGCAAATGGTGTCATATTTACTTGTGCGGCACATGATTTGAATAGCAAATTTACTATTAAAAGACAATTAAATAAAAAATATAAAGCATGTTTCGAAAGTTTCTACTTGTCTCAAGAACCCTTTCAATTTACATCCATATGCATGCCTAATAAAGGTAAAGCTTTACATGCCCATTTTCCAGTAGTTTATGCTTTTTAACACAAAGTAAAGACAAGGCTATGTTTATAAAGACTAGACTGCCTATATCACTAAAAAGGTAAAACTTTATATAATTTGTGCTTTATGCGTCAATATTGACTGGTGCATAACTCCCATTCAGCAGTCATGGCAGAAATATAACAAAGATTATAATGTAGGATGATGTAATTCCTTCTCGAGCATTGATGTTCCCTTAAATATGGTCAGCTGTATATCCCGCGCGTACTCTGAATACTGCATGCAAAAGCATTAACAACATATAAAGTTATAACCAACTAAACCGTCACTTCAACTGTTATCTTGGGAGATGCTTCAGTTCTTTTAGGTGTAAAAAGATCACATAGAGAATGAAAATTATTCAAAACAAAAAACAACTGAAAGAAAAGGGAACAAGTTTTACCACTTTTTTCTTGATTTAGTAACTAACAAAGTATTGGAAGCGAAATAAAAGTTAACTGATCATCTATCACCTATTTCTGCAACCAGATTCTTTTGAATTGCTTGTAAACAAATTGCTGATGTGGCCACATCAAATGCGCGCACATGCAAAATATTTAAAATTAAATTCATTTGCACAAATTTTAAAAAAAATTTAAATCTGTTATTTAGTGTCAGGACAAAATGCCGCGTGACATACATAAATACTAAGATGACCAAAAAGAGAGAAAAAAAACTCACGCCAGCAGTATTTGAAAATTCAGCATGATATGCTACCAGGTGAACAGGTCATTCTACAACTGGTAGACCGATAGTAAAATTGAACTTGATTGCTATAATCAGTAATAAATGCAAGTTGTTATCTACTTTGGAACTAGCATGAAGTTGGCTGCCGAAGTCAAGAAAAAAGTGTAAATTTCACTTTTATTTCGTGCAGTTTGCCCACCCTAAATTGAACTCTGTGCCTGAGAAAACGTGTTATATAATTTATTTTTGGCACTTACCCGCTCATCACTCATCTTTCTAAAACCCAGTTTCTTGGTCCATATCGACTCAGCTTCTTCAGCAGCAGGAAGCACAAGGAGTTCAACACCCAATGACAAGAGTAATTCCTCAATACAAAAGAAGAGAGCTTGGAAGTATCCCTGCAACCAAATATAGATTACTAGTAGAGATTAGTGAATCATTGCTCGTAACATTCTATTAAACTATATTTGAACCAAAAAAAAAAAAAGATGAAACAACAAAACAAGAAACAATCTAGTCAACAGTGCACTTACCTTCCCTTGGTGTTGTTTACTGGTAGCCACCAGGGGGAGCTCGGCAACTTCCCGCCCAAAAATTCTCAGGAGACCTGCAGATACAACTATTGACCTGCACATGTATGTCAAAGTGATGACCAATAAAAACAGGCAGTGAATATAATTAGACAGCAAAATGGAAGCAGTGGAAGATACAAATAGAATTTGCAGATTAATAAACTTACCCCACCATCAGAACAACACAATATATTCCTCCAAACTCTTGCCCAGATATATTTCTCCTGAATATTGAAAAGTCATGATGTAATGGTTCATGAAGCCTTTATAGTAATATACCTTTGTGCTTTTTGCTAATGATAGACATAGTTACCTATTAAAAGAGAACAGGTAAAAAAACACTGCGACTAAACATGCTCCAACACAAAATCCTTATGCTATCTGATTGCCATCATCTAACATCACCTAGTATACAGTAACGAGGGCATGAAATGTGTGCCCCCGATAAACCGAAATATGGCAGATTCTATGAAAAGGATGGGTCACCACCCTTGGTTAAAGAAAAGATAAATTGCAGAATGTTGAGCTTTTCTTATCACTCACATAGATATGCAATCTACAATTTTTTTTTCATAAAATATGTTTAAAAAAATCTGAGATCCATGTAAGTACAATAATGGAAGATGTTTTCCTTTTCAAGTCCCTAGATGTAGGTTAAGCACTCCCCCTTTAGATGTTTGCCCAAAAAGAGTTTATCAGATTAGCACCTGCCCCCTCTCTAAATAACTACATGTTAAATTTTCAGCTTCCAAATGCACAATTGTGAACTGTTAGTACAAATATTAATAATTTTCCTACCAATAACTAAGGGGGGAAGGGGCACTCAAGGGTACCAACCCTAGCTCCGACCAATCCCGCTCCGCCACATCAGAATAGACCCAAAGTACCCTAGAACCACCAAAACACTAGCCGCACTCTAGGATACTTTGCCTAGAGGTTTCAAATTGATCTAAAGGTTTTATTGGAGAAGTGGTTTTTGGTCAAAAAGCACCAACCATCTCATGGATTTTTGTGCTTGCCTCTCGGCAAGAACTACCCAAGATCACCAAAAACAAATCAAGCCCCAAGGGTGGTGGCGGTGTTGCCGCGCGCAACGGTAACCGCGCACCCCTTGCCGAAGGGTGCCCCGCCTGCCCTAAGTAAATTACATTACTCATCCCAGTAGTATACTGGGACTTTTGGACCAGGTCATTGAACTTCACAATGTATACAGAATATAATAATTAAATAATTAATAAATAATGATGGAGCCAAGCCCGAGCTTGAAAAACTCATGAGCCGAACTCTAGCTTTAGAAATAGAGCTCTATATGAGCTAAGCCCGAACTCTCTAAAGTTAAATGAGTCAGG
Organism: Ambrosia artemisiifolia; assembly: GCA_032199755.1. Classification (NCBI taxonomy): domain Eukaryota; kingdom Viridiplantae; phylum Streptophyta; class Magnoliopsida; order Asterales; family Asteraceae; genus Ambrosia; species Ambrosia artemisiifolia. The sequence continues at coordinate 7,589,766 of CM063517.1, forward strand.
CGTAAGAAAGACGAACTCGGACTTGGCTCGTTTACGCCCCTATGTCCAACATAGCCGAAGTCAACACAAGCCCTTGAATAAAAACAATAAAGAAAAAACACACACCACATGACAACTTACCCATATACCATTACAGGTATCAGATCACGGCCAGACTTTGCAACAATGGGATCAAAACACTCCTGCAAATGGGTACCATGTAAAGTTAGCAAACCACACCATTTTTGTCAAGTTTCTGAAAAAAAAAATATATAACACCACTCAGAAAACCAAGATAGCTACTAAATGAACCAAATTAAACACTTAAGCCCACATAAGATATGTGGCATAGCTGTACAGTAACAGAAACGTTGATTAGTGATGACTGATGAAATCTACTACTTAGATTAAATGAGGGGCTGGACCTTGGGGGGGGGGGGGGGGGGGGGGGGGGGGGGGGGGGACGGGACCGGACCTGAAGGGTGCGGGGCTTCGTTATGGGTGTGTACCGTCGACCGTTCAAGAAAAAAAAATACGCAACAAAGCCCCATGGTAAGAGACAAGCCACCTTACAAGATAACAATGATAAAATAAGAACATACCCGGAAAATGGCAGCAGCCCTTGACAGCAGAGGCAAATGTTCAGGATAGCGGCTTTTCCCACTTAACATCCGCCACTTAATTTCATTTGGAGCTCCACTAACAACACCTTTCTCTATGTGCTTCTTGTTAATTGTAGTCATTATTGAATCTGAAATCACTGCTGCTCCGTTGACAACCACATCTTGAATAGCACCATGGATCAAATCACAGTGATCACAACAAAACCATTTATCTGATGGGAGTGCCTGGTTACAAGTTAATAAATTATGCTGAATCTTTAGCTGCCTACACAATAAAAAGGCATCAAGTGTTCAAATACGGCAATGATTTTGTAGGTTACCTTCAAATCGCATCTTCCATTGTCTCTTAAACAACCAACATGGTACTCCTTCTCACACTAGGCAGCATGAAACACAAATGTTACAATAAAAGAACAAAACACAAAGAAAAATGGTACAAAAAAAGAATCATGCATACTTGATCACATAACATCATTGTCCGATCATCAAATTCAGCAACACTAAAATCATGGGCCCTGGTAGAGGAACACAAAAATTGATCGGTAAGCTTAAACCAATTTATAGAAGTGTGAACATTCGAAACTAATATGTCTAGAGAATATATCAAAGGCTATAGAATAAAATATGATACAACTCTATAAATGAAATAAAGGAAATGAAACTAGATTACACTACTCAACCAAAAGGGCTATCCAAATACTATATGTGAAAATTTTAAGATGTATAGTCTCCCAAATCAATCTCTTTAGCTGTTTTCAATTGCTTTGGTAAATTTCTAACACAAGTCGATTAGTTGAATATTCTAATGCAAGATGGCCGATAATGCTACGACTACATTGCATCTCTAAGTCCAATAATCCAATATCATAAGTCTTACCATTGTGGATATCAGGATTTGTCACCTATTTCATTTTCTATTATACTAGTATACTACACAACTTTGCAAGCACCTTTTGGTCAAGAGTAATAATATTCATGATGCCCGCAACCAGGTATTATGTAATGTATTACTGGTAAGTGGGTATAAGTATAACGGATTCTACAAAGGCCTCTCTAGCCTAAATTAGAAGACTCAAACCTCTCTAGCCTAAATTATATGGAAATATAAAGAAATTCCGTCATCAATCTTCGCACAGATAAAAGAAAAAAAAATATGTACACCAGGCTACCAGCAGTGCTAGAGAATATCTATTAACAGACTAAGATAAAAAAAATGCCCAAAAAATAAAAAAAAATGCCCAAAAAATAGATTCATCTGGCATCAACAAACCTGCATATAACGCAGCCACCAGGTTCGTATTCTCTGGCTTTAACAACCCGGGTCAGTCGGATAACAATCGGTCTGGACTCCGCAGCAGCTTTTCTACCAGAACCAACACTGTCTCTACAATACGGACAGTGCCAATCTTCAGAAGAAACACCCTCCAGTCCCAAACAACCTGCAAGCTAGAAGCTATAAATATTAGTCCAACATTAGTATATAAGCATGAGCCATGAAGCATGGTTTACTGAAAAATAGAACATTGTTGATACGGGATAGAAGTAATAGTAATACACCAAAATGACATCTTGTTCGCATGAAAAATATAAGATAAAAGGGTAAACGAATCAAATAAGAATGTAGCATTATTGCAATTGAATAGATAAATCCCTACCTTCATGGAAAGCACGTAGGCATCCATCACAAAAAACCAGCTGTCCTCTGTCTCCACATACAGCACACATATCATCACTATTGCTGGTGGCAATACTTTGACCATTTGCAAGTAACATAGCTATATCATGGAGTGCCAGCCCGTTTGGAGTACATATATTGCGATAGCTGCACATAAGTGTGGTTACCATATTAACACTGCGCACAAAATAATCATATTAGAATTAATTTCCAAAACACCACTCACGGTTGCCGTTTGGCAGCCCATCCAGCATGAGCTTCAAACTGTGAAGGACAGATCTGTGGGAAAGAAGTAAATAAATTAATCAGAGTAATTAAGAGAAGCTTTCTGAACCAGAGTTATAAGAAACAAAATAGCGTTTACCTCAGTGTCACAATGGCTACAAAATATACCATCCCCTTGCTTGTAACCATCAAGTATTTTCTGCAAAAAAAAAAATTGTAAAAATCTTGTATAACTCATGAAGCAATCACAACAAAAATGAATATCCAATACTTGATTAAAACAGCATTCACCTTCCCTCTGCCATAATAAGCGAGTTCAGTCCCATCCGGAAGCCCATTTGGCATAAAAAGTAAACGGTGTAAATCATTATCCCTGTCACCATATAGAAGAGATTTTCTGAGTGTATATGTTAGAGGCAACAAATTACAGCTCGGTTGGGGCAGGGAGGGGTGGAAAGCAAAGGAAATATATACATGTTTACATGTGCCACAAACTTAGAGCTCTTGGAGTTAAGTATATGATAGGCGGTACAAGTTATTTCACCAGATAACATGTTTAATTGAATAGCTGGTGAAAAAAACCATTATCATCCAGCTATTTCCAGAATTATAGATGCATGAGTCTTTGTACCAGCATAAGGCACAGAAATTTTTTTACTACCTTTTCTTTTGGCAACGTTCAGAACTTCGTTTAGTTTCAACAGCAGGGCTAGATGTGAATGACCTTGGCCTGCAAAAGAAATGTGAAATCAACTGGATGAGATATATGCATGCAAACACACAAGTGATAAAAAATCAATCATAGGTGATCAATTGTCTTATCTCTAATGGACTCCTAAGCAGACAACGAGAAATATACACACAAAAATAAGTATTGACACACCCAAAAAGGTATTACATAGAACCTCTCTTGGATCCTATGCAAGTCTGATACCCTCACTATGAACGTATATTTTACAGTGTACAAAAAATAATGTATGTTGATGAATATTTAATACATGGAAAAAGGTAGAAAGAGGAAGCTAGTAACTAGCAAGTATGGGAAAGAAACCGGCACAGATATCAAACAGGCTCTGTTCAATAATTTGCTTCATAATCTCATACAAACGCATACTTCTCGGTGTCAATAGCATTCCTCTTCCTTTAGAGAGATACGCTCACCTCCAATGGATCTTAAGTATGCATATATACATGTTGGTCTAGACATTGATGCATAAACACACAGATATACAAAGTGGTGCAATTTGCATGTGCGCTTGAGAGAGGACACAAGAAAGAAGGATAGCATACTTCTTAAATAGGCCTTTCTGCTCTTTCAAGCTCTCAGCAACAAATGTTTGAGGTTCCAAAGTGAAGCTCTTACAATAGGAATAGTACGGGCTAGAACCATCTTCTCGAGTGTTGCTGGTGAAGCTAAAAAAATAGTTAAAACTTAATTAGTTTATAATCTGTAAAATTATAATTCACATCTAACAGCATTTACCACTGCCCAACAGAATATCTAAGACATAAATTCGGGATATTTAGTGTCGAATGAATTTTACTTTATCATGATGCATGACTAATGTAACCTCTATTTGCTCTTTCCAATTTGCATCATGGTAAAAAAAAAATAAATAAATAAAATAAAATAAACAATATAGAACGTATCACAAGGCCATTTTCATATATGCCATTATAGTTGTCTGTTGACTACTTGACTACAAATCTAAAGGTACACACATTGAAGAAATAGATGCTTGATTATCCATTTAGCCTAGGAGCAGGACTAAATAACTAATACTATAAATTTTATAAGACAAGGGAATATAAAGAAAGGATTAATCAACGTGTAATTTTCTGATCCCTCAAGCCAAATATTAAGAAAAGGATAGGATAAAAGATACTAGAGGGATGGTCTGCACCTTGCTTTTGAATTATACAAATTCATAAGCTTCATATGATGGATTTTGTCTATCTTAGCCATGTCGGTGTTTCTTTGCAGACTCCCTGCAGTTATAAAGCAAAAGCAAACAAAACTACAGATTGATATATCAAAGAGAAGTAATAACTTAATATTTAAGTAGTTCTGTATCCAAAAAGACATTTTTCTACTGCCCTAATCGTTATCTCCAACATCCATCACATATAATATACTACTCTATACATCCATCATACCTCCTTCAGTGTCTCCAAAGTAAATCTATACATATGTATTTAAACTACAAATAAAAATGATGTGATAAGTGTCACCTTTCCAAACCTGGAGGAGCTCCTCATTGACAGATGAACCAGCAACATTTCTTATAGCTTCTTCTACTTTGCTGAGAGGAGCATTTTTCACTGCCTTAATTATGCTGTAAATTGGTTTTCCATTCTCCATAAATATGTGATTATTAGGGTGCCTAGTTTTTCCACCAGCATGTTCCTCAAACTCATGAGCACGAAGAACCTGGGTGAATCATTCAAGAATTAAACAAGTGTAGCAGACTAGCAATCCAATACCAAAAATACACCATTTTATATACACATGGAAAACTTACATTAGAAAAATTACATGTTGCACAGCCACATAAATAGCCACCGTCCTTAACAATTCCAATTAGCTCCCCCTGGTTTTATGCAAATGGATAGACAATTGCCAATTTCTGTTATGATGATGTTTTTTTCTTAGAATGTTAGTGAGTTAACTAAAAGAGAGATGCAACTTACTGAGGTAGAAATATATTTCACTTTGGCTCCCTCCAATATTCTAGTTGATAAAAGCTTTTTAACAGTAGTAGGATAACTGTCAGCGTCAGGAATAGCCTTCCCATGCATCACATCCATATTGTTAGAATATAAAAAAGAATCACCAGGTTCATGCAGCCCTTGCTCACTAACATGTGTTGGCCTGGGTAACATACGGGTACCATTATCGAAAGCACCGCTCATGCCTTTCACAGCAGATGCAGACTCTTCCTTCCGTTTGCTGAACTTGAAGGTGATTTTCCTAATACCAGAAGAAGTACTAGCATGCTTTGGAACCTCAATTACAACATGTGATGTTGACACTGTAACAGAAGTATCATTTGTACCATGTTCCTCTTGGCTTGTGCTCCCCTCACTGATTGAGTTCCCAGAACAAGCCGACGTGATTTCACCACAAACAACATGGCCTTTCATGACAAGCTTCCCATCTGGTTGGCTATTAACAGTCTGGAAACTCAAAGATTTATCATGAGGAGATACATTAGGATTTGAAACCTCAGAACTTATATCATCGTTTGAAGCCTCCTTCACCTCCTTCTTGGAGCAAGGATCTATTATTATCTCATTTTTACATTCCTTAATAGGTTGATCAAAAGAAAACTCCAGTTTAGTATTATCCAAGGCCTGTGATGTTTGCGTTTCTGTATCATTTAAAGATTGTGGCATCTGCTTCCTTCCACAAACCTCTGATTTCATATCATGCAGCCATTCTTTGTCAGGTTGCTGAACAGAAGGTTCTGGTTCACTCTCAATCAAAGGCTCTGTTGGTTGAATCTTGACAAAAGCATCGGTTTCCATCTCTTGTGAACATTCTTTGACAGGCTGCTTATTACAAGACTCTGGTTTAATGTCAGTTTTAGCACCTGCTTTCTGCATCTTACCACAAAGATCTTGGTCAATGTCACTTTCAACCCCTGTTCTCTGCAAACTAACATGTGTCTCTAGTTCCATCTCATTCAGACACTCCTTTACAGGTTGCTGCTCAACTACAATCTCCATTTCCGTGTCATTTGAATCTTCTTTAACTGGCTGCTCAGCCAAATGATTTACATCAATACAATTTAAAGACTCGGGCGCTTGCATAATTTCACAGGTCTGTTGCACTGCCACCTCACAACACGGTTGAGCAAGCTCCATATCAGAAGCATTCGTCATATTGTCACTTATAGCTTCTACCGTTTGACTTCTACCACAAGATTCTTTCATATTCTGCTCAACACAAGGCTCAATTTTAACAACATCAAAAGCCTCTGTCGGAAGCCTGTTATCACAAGTCTTTTCTTCAACAGAATCCAGAGATTCCAGAGCCACCTCTGACTTATTCATATCACAAGGATCTACATCTACATCTACACCTACACCTACTTCATCCTCACCTAAACCCTCTTTTCCCTGTTTTTTAACCAGAGGCTCCCTATCAGAATCACCTGTTAACCACGGCCGGTCCCGCTTTCTCCTATTTTTCTCATCTTCCATTTCCCCAACACTATCTACCACCACCACATAACCCTCCCCTTCCCCCATCCTAACTAAACCCCTCTACAACTTCAGAACCAAACAACACCCAACATAAACCCTAATTCCCCAATTAGTTTATAAAAACCCTCACTGAATTACTCTTTCTAATTCATACCATTCAATAACAAATAATCGCTCATAATACATATTCATACAACGAAACGATAAAACAGTGACTCGCATATCAATCGACGGAATAAACCTTACATGCATTCAAGTATATGTAATATATGTATCTACGGGTATGGATCTATAAGAAAAATTACAAAACAGTAGAGAAGCAAACTAACCAGATATATAATTTTTATTTTTTTTTGGAAATTAGGGTTTTATTGATGTCGTGTGTTTGAATCTTCGTCTCCGTTGTTATTTGCATGAATAGAGCGCCAACGAAGGGAACTGATATTTTATTATTCGAGAGAAGAGGGGTGGGTGGGTGGATAGAGTAAAAGTATGAGTGGGTCCCAGGTATACTGAACCTACTAGAAGCTGCCACGTGGTAGTTGCTTCCTAGATTGGGGCAAATGACGCAAATGGACGGTTTGGATTTAATTCGGCTTTTGTACCATCGATGTGATGATAATATGTACGCAATTGAGATTTGAGATTTGGATAATGATTACGCGGATTTGTGAAAAAGATTTTTGTTTTTTAACGAATTGCAATTGTAAAATGCAAATTATGTATCTTTTAACGGGTTTCAATTCTTTATGTGAATGAAACTCCTTTGAATTGAATTTATCACATATGTAGCTAGTGTTGATAGCGGAAACATCATGGTGTTATATGAATGATTGTTATAAAACGTTGACACTAAAATAAAATTTCATAATTTCTAATTTAAAATTGAACGGTTAAAAAGTAGATTAGTGAACTGGAAGTCTAGAAATATGTCGTTTTTCTGGATGATTGTTTAGGCTAAAGCAGATCTTGGAAGTCTCCCAACTTATTTTCTCTCGTTTTATAAGGCACTGGTAAAAGTCATTAAAATTCTTGAAGGTATTCGTAGAAATTTTGTTTGGGGTAGGCCTACACTTAAAAATAAAATCAAATGAGTCTGTTTGATTTAAGTATTTTCTAATTCTTTTTGGAGATGTACCGGTGTTTTTGGCCGCCTTCTAGCACCTTGCTAGTAGGTTTTGGCTTGTTTTAATTATATGGCTTGCTTGTTGGTTAAAAAAAATATGGGTAGTTTGGTTGATTAAGTGTTGAATTATTAAGATGTCTAAATTGTTAATAGGCTCTGATTGATTAAGTGCTGAATGATTCAGCTATGCATCAAGTCTGAATGATTAAGCTCTTAACCATTCCATTAAGCTCTTAACCATTCCATTCAACTTAGCAAGCAAAATACTTCAAGCTTCGTTGTTCCATGAAATATATTATGTTGGAAAATGAAAGGGGTCAACTATAAATAGTTGGTGAGTAATACATGAGTTTTAAATAAAAAAATTGTTCATAAAATTTATATGTCAATGTCTATATCAAAACAATTTGTGAAAACATGTAATTAGAAACTAAGATGTTGTATAGTCAACCCTAATGACTGAGACCAAACTCAACGAGTTAGTAAAAACCGTGGTTGTTTTAATCATCCCTGAATTTATACGGGTATGGGCTTGTTAGTCCTATAACGCTATAATCTGCTACAGTTGGTTTGATCAAAATTAATGACACGGGTTCACCAACGAATAGTAAAAACAAACGTGTAATGACATATGCAAGAAAATAAGTAATCGTGTTTCACCCCTAAAAATATAAAACAGTAAAAGTTGGGCTATGTAAAACTCACATTAGCAAAAGCAAAAAGCAAGCTAGTTCACAAATAGTTGGGAAATGAAGATGAGATAATTCTGAATGATTATCCTAAATAGATCACAGAATAATAATCAAATTTGTTGAGGACTTATTTGAGACTAAGGCAACCTAGGGTTACAGGCACTAGAAATTTTAGTTTCTAATTTGTGAATAACCAGTATTTCGATGTAGTTTATTGATTTGATATAATTAAATTAGTTAAAATATTATCATAAGGAAATTTGTTTTATAAAATAATCCGAAGTAAACAAAAATATTCATGGTAACTGCTAACTAACTAGTTTCATGTGTAGTTAAAATGTAACTAATAATAAAACTACATGCATTTCGGCGCACTAAATCAAGAAAATTTTTAAGGTCCTTGCAACGCAACTGTGCTTTCACAAAATCCATACTGGAATATGGTACCAATTTTGTTCGAACAATATCGGTTTGGATTGTCACGGAAAATCAATTACATTTGACATGCTCGATTTTGAACAAAGCTATTACTAAACACACAGATAAAATAAACATGTCACAACGATATTTTTGAAATGCGATAACACGTTTAAATAAAGAAAAAATAGTCCACATTTAGATAAAAATAAACATGTTGCATGGATATATTTGAAATGCTACAATTAGTTTAGAAATGGAAAATAAACCATGGATTTTATAATAACAAAACAAAACAATGTCTTTTACCTCGCGCGTTGCGATGAGAATTTTGCTGGTATTGAGTTCGCTTCATTACGGTGTCAATATAGTAGGGCAAAAAAAACTTTGCGTATAAAAAGATAACTTGTTGAAAAGAAGTTTAATAGTGTGATGTTACCAATGTAAGCCTTGTCCATTTAGCAGAGACTTATGCCTCTTAAAGGGGATGTCCCAGATTGAAACTTGATCAAGATGTAGTTTAGATTAATTTGGTGCAAAATAAAGTGTGGGTAACATTAATATTTTTAACTATATACTTTTTTTAATATACATAATTGATTTTTTAACATTAATATTTTTTTTCTTATGTAGCCGATTATCAAAAGGCTAAGATGTTTTGGCGACAAATCCGAGACCTCTTTCATGAGCAAGTAGGGAGCCAAATGCGTTCGGCCGATATGATTTCCGGCCGGTGGGCCGAGATTAGGAAATATGTGGGTTTGTTTACGAACCTTCATAATAGGAATGATGCTCGAGTGCGAACGAGCGGGTCAAGCGATCTTGACATGTATCAATTTACTTGTGACGAATGGAAAGAAGAGGTCTTACGCATGTACAGGACCAACAAGACGTGGGATGAAGACTATTTGTGGAGAATCCTACGTAATTGCTCCAAATGGGTGGAGCTAATTTCTGTTGAAGACATGAGCGAAGGCGGCTCATCATCAAAGCGAGCCAAGACGTCTTTATCGGGTGGGTACATCTCCTCTACGAGCTCGGATGCTCACGTTGGGGTTGACCTAAACAACGATGAGGGTCTTCCCCCGTCTTCCTTAGGTCGACCCGCTGGAAGGGACAAGACAAATGCTAAACAACCTGTTAACGAAGCCGATACGGAGTTCTCATGGGAAATTAGCAAAATAAGGGCGACAATTGAGATGACGGCGAAAGCTAAAGTCCATAAAGTTCGAATGAGGGACATGGACTTTTTAGCGAAAGACTTTAGCCACATACCAATGCCTCGTTGGAAGATACTTGAACTAGAACAAGCGCGTCTCGTGAAGGAATACGAGATGGAACAAGAACACCTCAACGACGAGGACGAGTAGTTTAGTAGTTTATTTTTTTTATTATTTTATATCTTTTTAATTTTTTTATTAATGAAAAATTTATGTTTGTTATTTAATTTGTGTTACAAATTTAAATATTATAAATTTAAAATAAGAAAGTTTAAAAAAATAAATAAAAACCGGATAAAGCTGCTCCTCACCTCTAGCCACAACACCATGAGGCTAGTGAGCAGCAACTTTATCACCCTGCCAACTGGTCGTTTACAGTGGCGTATCTAGGACGGATTTCCAGGGGGTTCCTTTCGTAGATTTTCACTGATTTTCACTAATTTTTCGAAATTTTCCACTAAATTTTTTAATTTTTTCCAAACCGAGGGGGTTCCTGGGAACCCCCTAAAAGCCCCTAGATCCGCCCCTGGTCGTTTACGTGGCTCAATATGAGAGGATAGAGCCATTGCTCACCTCTAGCCACAACGGATAGTGTTATAATTAAAACATAACACATAGTGTTATACGATTAAGATTTTGGTGACATGTTTTTATAATCCAACGCACTTAATGATAACAAGTGTGGAGTTGATAATCATGCTTAATTCGTACACATAATTGCATATCTAATTAAAGGATGTTTGTTCATAATCAAGCTACAAGTGTCACCTGAGGTCGCGAGCAAGAGGCAGTTTTGTTTGGTTATAGGCTAAAACTAAACCTAATAAAGAATGTTTCGTTTTTAGATTCTTATTACTGACCGGCATTTGTTGTAAAAGCCCCGTTAACTCAGTTTACCACCAACATTGGATGTTGATGGATTCGTGTAAACATTAAATAAACTAAAAATAGACTTAAAAAAAGGCATGACAAATTGACAATTAATTGGACATAAAATTCATCCGATAAATTGCATTGCTTTATAAGTTTGTAACTAAACTTGTGACGTAAATAACTCAAGTTGTATACCTGTTGTAATGCACGAAGTCGCACGATTTAGACGCACATTAATGTTATATGCCGTAGTTATGGATGACAATGTATTGTGCATTTGTTCAAGTTCAATAATTTAATAAAATATTATTTCATGAGTTGACTTTATTGTGTACATAACTTGATATAATATCACCATATGGAACATTTTGCCCGTGACTAGTATAAAGTTATGAGTTGCGTATGATGAATATCAATTGATTGAAAATCACCAAAAAAGAGACGATAAACATAGATTTGGACATTTTGTGATATAAATGAAGCAGAAACACTAATACAACTAGGGCTGTGCAACGGTTCAGAACCGGACCGAACCGAACCGAACCGGACCGAACCGCGAACCGTTTATTCCAAAATATGAGAACCGGAACCGGAACCGATAATTACTAAACGGTTCGGTTCCAGAACCGGGTGAAACGGTTCTCATGAAACGGTTCTAGGCCGGAACCGGTTGTCAATAAAATTCTAAAATTAACATTAACAATTAAATAAAAAAATAAACAAAAACAATGATTTTTCTTATAAAAAATTATCAACAGTACCATGGTTACTAAAAGTATAGCAGTTTACGTATCAAAATATGTTTTGTTCGGATCAGATCATTCTTTTTATACAGATTTAACAGGTCAGAACAAGCTGCGCCGACTGCTGACCATCACATAAGGCAATACTATACATTCCTACCAAGTAAAACAATTTAAAAGTGTTAAGAACTATAAAGAAGGAAACAACACAATCTATTTCAAACTAATAATAGAATATTTAAATATTTAATTTAATTCAAAACGGTTCTAACGGTTCTTAACCGGACCTGTCGGTTATAACCAGAACCGAACCGGGAACCGATTATGCCAAAATATGAGAACCGGAACCGGAACCTATAACATTAATTTGGTTCGGTTCTAACGGTTCCGGGTCGGTTTCACGGTTTTTGCGGTTCGGAACCGTTTATTGCTCACCCCTAAATACAACCACATCGAGGTTTTATTGTTTTAGGTTGAGACATAAGAATGCAAGAAATTAGGAACCTGACTAGAGAACATCGAGTAGTGGCACCCAACTACCCTCCTTTACTTAAAACCACCACTAACTTCAGACAACACGTAACATGAAACAAACACAAAACCGATTCAATTCCCACCTGCATCGGCGAAACTTGATTTTTTTTCAAGGGGCGCCCGAAAGTCATCAGACCCTTAAATTAGGGGGCCGAGCTCAACACGTATAAATTTTTCAGTTGAAAACGCGTAAAATTACACTACGAATCAAAAGGGGGGGGGGGTGCCCACACGCATGCATTCAAACCGCAAACCGGGTCACTCACTCGTACAGGGTACATATCAGAGGATTATAATTACGGTGGACATTGTTGTATATTGTATATTTAAAGTATATGTAAGTTAACCAAAAAAGAAAAGGATCGAATTAACAATACTTGGGGGAGGGGGGGGGGGGGGGTCTCAAACACTATTAGACAACAATGTATACTATCATTAATAGAAAATTTGGTTTACAGGTGGATCAACAGCCCCCTTCCCCCTCGGTTTTTTCGCTCAGAAGTTCCGATTATATAGTATTCGTATATTTTTTTTTGGTATATACGGTTTCGACCCCCCGAAACTAGTGATTTCTGACCCTCGGTGACTTCCGACCCACCGAAGTTTCGGGTCAAGCTTCGCCACTGACTACAATTAAGCATGACATATTATTATGTTACGTTGGTGGGTTACATTTATGATCTCTGACACAACTCATGTTTATTTAATTATTTGCATAAGGCCAAATGGTGTACCTTAACACCAAGGGTGTTAACGGTGATGTGACATTTTAATATCCATTGTACATCACTCCCTTCCCGTGTTAAGGGGCGTTAAAGTGGTCATAGGTTAACATGTTAACAAGAATCAAAAGAGAGAAAACTAAAGGATGAGCTAGAGTTAAAGGGTGTTAAACAATTTCCTTGAAGTGAAATAGGGTGAAAAAAGAAAAATTAGAGGATTTAATATATATGTGGAATTAAAGTATACCTCATGGCCTAAAAAAATATATAAATTATATTCCGGAAACGCTTGTTGGAAAATCAGGCCCTTTGATCGACGACAAAACACACGAGATTGAACGAACTCGTTCGACTCTTTTTATTATCAACCAAAGCACACTAAATACACTAGATTTAATCATCTATTTATACTAGACTTATTATAATTCTAACCCAACTCAAACTCTATTTAAATAATAAAATAAACCAACTAGATAAACCTATCTAGTTAAACCAATAATTATCCCTAATTAAATATAAAAGACACAATAAATAATTCACTAAGAATTATCTATAACCCGTCTTGATTTTATCTCTTAACTCAAGATTAACGTCTTCATTCTCCCCCTTAATCTTGAATTCGACTCGCTTCTTCACATCTGCACTGTTACCGACAACTTCAATTCTTTGACCAAGATTCATATCTCCCTCTTCCCGGGTCACCAGAACTACCCCGTTCTTGACCACCGATCAAAGGAAAAAACAAGCTCCCCGCTTCTTCCGTTTTTTCTTTCCTTGCTAGACACGACAAGATTCAAAGCACCCCGCTTTGACGAATCTTCTTCCGTCCGTCTATCCGCAAATTCCGATCAGTTACATCTGCCAAAAAGAACAACCTACACCGGTTTTTCCATTCTTATCCTTGGCGGGAAGGACCGGGTCTTGATCACATCTGGATTGAATATGCTAGTGCTATGAAGTTTATCACCACTTAAACGAACACCGGTTAGTCACCACCGCCATCGCAAACGGTACACCCCGTTATACGGCTAACCTGAACCACTGTTCACAACCACGAATATCAATACCCAACAAAGACAATAACACCCAGCTATTCCGTCTTTTCGGTCGCCAAACGAATTCCTTAGCTCCTCGCTCTTTCGTTTCACCCGCGACACGCCTGTTGATTTTTATAGAAAAAATACTTGCTCCGTTTCTGCTTTTCAAATACCCTTTCCTTGAAATTTGTGAATCATTCATGCTAAATCATAAAGCATGTCCCATGACACCTCCAAGCCTTTGATCTACGCTAACTTGCTGACCACCATTTACTCTTGTTTAATTCTTTCCCAAAAGAAAAGACAAAAACAAACAACCTACTGTTGTTTTGAATCTTTATCAGCAAGATTTATTAATGACGCTTTAATTGATGACAAACCCATCAACACCCACTTAAACTATATTCACGAGAAATTCCAAGCAATTTTTCCAACCACTAAATTCAATTAATTGCAAAGAAATTTAGCAGACATGAATTCCTACTCATATGCGGTCATAATTAATTAACCGACTCTAAGTAACTGCCTTAACCTTACCGCACCTCCTGCCGTTGCAACCCCGTGAGGGGCTGCTCCCCTTTCTTGGTACGACTCTCAAAACCGCCAAGCTCTGATACCAATTGTTGGAAAATCAGGCCCTTTGATCGACGACAAAACACACGAGATTGAACGAACTCGTTCGACTCTTTTTATTATCAACCAAAGCACACTAAATACACTAGATTTAATCATCTATTTATACTAGACTTATTCTAAGACTAACCCAACTCAAACTCTATTTAAATAATAAAATAAACCAACTAGATAAACCTATCTAGTTAAACCAATAATTATCCCTAATTAAATATAAAAGACACAATAAATAATTCACTAAGAATTATCTATAACCCGTCTTGATTTTATCTCTTAACTCAAGATTAACGTCTTCAACGCTTACAAACGATATGGCTCATTTAAGATTGGTTGGCAAAACTTGTTGGTGGGATGTAATTGGATAGTAAATGGGTTGACTGATTATGAACGGGTTACAATTAACAAAGGTGTTGCACGGGTTAAATGGGTTGACAAGTTGACCTATTCATTTTTCGTACAACTTGAAATCGGTTCGTTTATTAAACACGGTGAACAATGAAAACATTCAAAACAATTTGTATATTGAACAAGCTTGACTTGTTAAGCCAAAAGTCCAAAACTAATGATCGTAACTTTTAACCACTTGGGTACGTTGAAAGACGCAAGTTGAGAATGGTCTACAAACATGCCAGATGAATTGGGTTGTGGTTTTAATTAAAGGATGAGAACAAAATAGTTTTTGCATTAATAATTGAGTTGAGGTTGATACACGCTATAATAATGTTGAAGACGACGTACACACAACACGCCAATCAATATTTTAACTTGATTTCACGTGCACCCTCATTTAATAAATATCATTATAGATTCCATATAAACCTTTATAATATAAAATAATATAAACAACCTCAATCCTACTAAACAAAATTAACCCATCAACTACAATTAGCTTAAAATTTTCAACTCTTTGCGAAAGATGATAACAGTTGACAGCTATAACTGCTTTCAGTTGATTAGTTATGTTAGTGGAAAGTGTTACCGCTAATTAGTTACTACTGCTTGCAGTTAGTATTGGTGACTATGTTGCCACAAAACTATTGTACTACTGATTTACTACTTAATAGTAAGTTACTTGCCACTTGCCACTGATTGGTAGTAACTTAGTATTAATCCTACTTGCTACTGATGAACCAAGTTGCTAGTAATCCCATTTACCATTTTTTATCGGTAGCAATTTACGACTAATAATCAGTTCCCACATACAATCATTTTCATACAATTTTCACCGATTATTCAAATCCATAGCAACCGCCAATTGAGCTTCAATAAGGCAAATCCAAAAGCAATTCCTAAATACCTTTCTAATCATGTAATCTCAACTACCTGGACCCTGTTAGGGGTATTGTTCCTTAGGCTCCACATGGGAGTTTCCCCGGGCCTCACTTAGGGGATCTGGGACTTTCGTGGTCTAGGGGCTTCAGTACTTCACCCTCTAGAATCATAGAGGTTTAGGCACATGGAATTAGAATAGTGTTGAACAATCATGCACTCTATTGCTCTACATATACTAACTTGCAGGGGCGGACTTGTGTGGTGGTGAGGGGTAGTTGCTACCTCTCAACTTTCCTGGATTATTTGTTACGTTTTTTTTTTTTTTTTTTTTTTTTGTAAAATGTTACTCCTCAAACAAATTTTACTAAACTCTAAAACCCCAACCGAAATTTTACTCAACTCTAGTTATGTAAGTCTAAATAACTAAATTCCTATATCTATCTTCTAACAAAAGCCCAATAAATTTTATTAAACTCTAAAAAAACCAACCCAAACCATTTACCATTTAAAGTTTTGCACCAAAGCTTAAACCCAAAGACCCCCACCTTAATTTGAAGGTTGAATATGTTGACCACACCACACACCGACCAGCCACAACCTTCACCCTCCACTGCAACCCTTCCTTGCCGCATGTGATCGCCAACCAGATCCCAGATCCGCCCGACTGGCCCTCCAGCTCCGGCAAGTCGGTTCATTTTTATTATTATTATTTCTTTTGTTACTAGATTAGATTTTGATTTGGTTTTGGTTAAAAAGGGTTTTTGGATAATTGGATGAATTAAAAGGGTTTGTGCAATATGGATGTTTGATTGGGGTTTGCAATTTTGGGATGTTATAACTAAAAGATTTTTTGGCAAGTCGGTACATTTTTGACCATTCTATTATTGACCGTGCAGTAACGGTCAAAAATTTTATTGTACTCAAATCTTTTTATAAACATCTAACAATCGCCCTTCTTGGCGTGACAATTATTGAGGATCCGCTTGGATAATTAGTTTTTATTAAGTTTAATTGTGTGTTTGTATTTTTTTAGTTTAAATGTATTTTTAGATTTGTTAAGTAACTTTGTAAATGACATGATTATGGCAACATTGGTAAATGAAGGTGTGACAAATATGTAAATGACATGATTATGGCAACATTGGTAAATGAAGGTGTGACAAATATGTAAATAACAAAGTGAATTTGTCCAATTACTATACTATTCATAAGTCCTTCATAAAAAAAAAAGAAAAGAGAGGAAGGTGTGAGAGATTTAATAATAAAATAATGGAAAATTGAGAAGAGTGGTACGTTGGATCAAAAACCAACGGTTGAGATGGACATACTGTTCCTAATACTTACAACAATTGCTTATATATAGAATGTGTTTTTATTTGTTTTAAAATGAAAAAAAAGTAGATAGGCGTTGTACCTTGAAGTGCCGCCAGCGCCACTGATTTGATGATTACATGGTACTTTGACTTATATTTGACATGTCACTACATGAATGGTCGGGACGCCTCTTTCCCCCTAAATAAATTCAGTTGAATCAGTTGTACCAAAACTACATCAATGATGTAATGATGTTAAAAATTACCAACACGACACATAATAGAGGAACCACATGGAAAAACACATTAACCCCACCCCCTTTTCATTATGTAGTCAATCGTTATATGTTCAAACAAAACCAACTTCCATGCTACAACAAATTATTATTTCCCTTTATATTATTTAGGAATAGATACATTGAACGTCGAAAAAAGGTAAGATGCAAGAACCAGAAAGATACAAAACTTGCAGAGCATAAATTAAAAAAAAAAAAAAACCATTTTCACTTTTAACAGTGATTTTTGGATGTCCAAGATTTGATGCTAGAAATTCAGGATAAAGTATTCATATAACTGATTTTATACAAATATTTTAATATTTAAAAATATAACTTAATCATATTATACTTTAATTTTGGATTGATGATTGTAATTTTAATAGGAATCAGAGAAGTATTATTTAAGCAACTCAAAAGGAATCCCAATGCATTGGAGATAACCTCTACACAACCCTATCTCAAGGTCAATCTTTTATTAAATTCAAAAAGTCAACTAACGGAACTTTCTTATTTAATTATTTTTTGATGTGTATCAATTATTATATTTTCAGCATCTTGTTGCAAGTACCTAAGAAAAGATATTACCAAACACGAACATGTCTAATAAAGTTAGAAACTTAGAATTGCCAAATAGCAGTTACATACTTGGTAATCGTTTAATATATTACAGTTAAGCTTTCATAGCATTATTTCTTTTATTAAACGTCCAAACTCCAAAGTAAGAAGAGTGCTAGTTTTCTTAAGACTATTGGTGTGGCTACTTAGTAGAGTGACCATTACTAGCCCCCCTTCATCATCTATCTTTTTTTTTCTTTTTTTGATTGGCTAAGGACATCACCTCGGTACCCCGTTTCGAATCCCCTTTCCGCATCGTCCCTGAGGGCATAAGCCCTTTCAACGTCAAGGGGTGTATTTTTTCTGGCCCTAGGATTCAAACCGTGTACCTCCCCCGAGCGGGAACCTCCCTAAGGAGTAAACCCTCCCACCTCTCCCCAACTGAGCTGGGGGTCATTAGCCTTCATCATCTATCTCTTCTATTAACATGAGGTGTGGCAATAGCCCCGCGATCTCTCTCCCTTGGTTTCACCTTCCCACCATATTCTCTCTCTCCTTCGTGGTCATTATGTAGATTTCACCATCTTTACAACCATGATCATTAGAGGTGGTGTAAAAATCATAGCCACGAGTGTCATGTCACTCTACGAAGCCTTTACAATGACCATACCGTGTAGCCTCACAAAGCAATGTGTAATTTATAATTTGGAAAGTAAAACTAACCAAAATATTTTTTTATAACAACAAACAACTTATTAAATAAATATATTATATATTCTTTTGTAGTTTACTAAACATACATGAAATCTTTTAAAATGGATACTGGATAAAAAATGTTTATTTAAAACGGACAATCTTGGCAGTTAACTAGTGGAACTTTAACTCCTCCTCCACTACTGAAAATTGTGTATAAATACATCCTTTCTCTTCACACATGGGATATTCACTGTACCTTTTCTTCCATCTCACATCGCAAAACAAAAATGTCTCATGGAGGAGCCCGTCGCCACCAACGAAGGTCATCTCAGTCGGTGTTTGACTTCCCTGACGATGTTCTTCAACCACCTCCCATGCCCGATAATATTGCTGTTTCCGACAAGGTTGGTTCTGTCCCTCTTCCTGTCTCTTTATTATTATTATTATTATTTTTATTTCATTTCATTTAGATCTACTTTGATAGTGCTTTTATTATATTTCTTATCTTGAGTAATTAATGTAACATTTTTATCTATAGATAAACTCGATGTTTCATCTGTTTTAAGAATATAATTCAGAATTTTGGATCTATAACTATGTCAAGAGGAGGGTAGGTTGAACAAGAATTACATGTTAATTTAATTTCACTTTTTATTTATATTTACTTTTATTTTATTGAGTCTTAGTATTAGTAGATCTAGTTTTGGATCTGTTTTGACCGGGTTGCTTATTTTGACCCGTTCCTTTCATTAACAATTGTCTAAATTATATCTATTTTGTCATAATGTCATTTCTTATATGCACATACACATTAAGAGTATCTAAAATGGGTGTTTTTTTAGCCAATTTCACGTATTTGGGGCTTTTGGATGCCTCATATTACTTGACATCATAGTAACTCAAATGATATATTTTTTAAGGTTCAGGAAGTTGGTTTCGATAACGAAAGCACCATTGTTATAGACCGATTAGGGATGGTCAACCTCTCAAGATAAATAGTCTTTTCTAGTAGGCAAACACTCCCAAAATAATATAGAGAGAAACAAGAACAAGACTTTGCGACAAGTTTTCAAATGCAAAATACACAATATTAAATATGCAAAACATAAACTTCTTGCGAAAGTTAAGGAAATCATGGAGGTAAATAACGTCCTAAATATAATGCAATAAAAGAGAAGCAATGGAAATGTGATATGTGCATGACTGTTATGCAGAGATCATGGATGTCACGAAGGCATCATGGGTGATGTGGCATACTTGCACCTATCAGTTTCTCTGCTAAGTGATTTGTCTAGCAAAATGTATCAAATCTATGTAATTATAGATACAACATGTTCTTAACAACTCACAATTATGTATAAAATTACACAATATATTATGTATATAATAACTCATCATTATATATATATATATATAATATTGTATGTATTGGATTAGGTTAAAATGAAAACTAGCTCGAGTTGGAAGAACCGTGAGAACACCGACATAAAATGTGAATTTTAAATTTTTTTTACACAATGATGTAAAAATGGGTAACTCCACCGTAAAAAAATAATTTTTTTTACAATGGTTTTACACTGGTGTAAAAATTATAGCACACCAATGTTTCAAGAAAAGAATATTCCATTCAATATTTTATTATCCTTTAATTTACAATCACATACATTTCTCACGAAATATCCACTTGTTTTTTTTTTTAAAACAGATCCGCCTCCATATGATGTTTCAAACAATTGCTTGCAAGAACACTTCATTTTCTCTCCCTAGTAATTTATTTTCCATTTTTATTTGTTTCTTTACATATTAATCCTTTACCGTTGATATGTATAGGAATTTGGAAATTCAGATTCACCAAAGAAAATATCCGAACAACATTGTAAACGCTCAACAACAGACGCCTCTACTCATTTGAAAGAGAAGAGTGTTGCTTCACCGTTGCCACCAACATCACAAAAGAAATAACAAAGGAAGAACCAAAACTTGTATGTTCCGTTTGATGTAACAAGACTTCTCTTGTTGCTTGTACGTTGCGCTTTGTTGTCAATGTTTCTTTTATAACGGTATGAAATAAACTAGCTTATCAGTAACCACAGTTTGTCCTAAACCCAAATTGATACCTTGGAAAAATAATCTTACTCTAGTTTAAAATAAACAGGTCGATATGTTACATACCTTTTTAATAACATTTTAAAAATCTTAAATGATTTATATAGTAAATAACAACAACACAGTACATTTTAACATGTTTTACCTTGTCATTTGTCAACATTACGTTGAATATGTTGTTGGTGTTCACATGTTTTTGTCTTTGGCCAAGTTAATGTAGTCCACAAGTTGTTCTAACCTTAATATTTTGGTGGTCAATGTATACTGTGTAATGCAAACATTGGTTTCATGTAGTAGTTGTTTGTAATCCCGAATGAAAGAGATGTTGATGGGGACAGAAGATGGCCGGGAATAATCATTTAGTGTGGGTTTGTTTATACCTTTGTCAGTATATATATATATTTTTTCGAACAATGACTATATATAAAATATAGAGAACAGGGGCCAGCAAGAAGCTGGAAGTCCCAAAACAAACCCACTTATACAATTATATCTCGAACACTAAACTCACACCATCTATCCCAATTAATACTATAATACGGGGACCTATTTTTGACCCACAAGAACGTATCCTCTTTGATGAACTCCACTGTTCTCCTGATGTTGAAAGATATGTTATTAAACTCCTTATCGTTCCCTGCTTTCCAAATTCGCCACAAGGTAGAGTACCACACCACACGCATCACCTCCTTCCATTTGTAAGACCCTTTTTGTCTAAACAAAACCTCCATCATCTCCTGACAGGAAGCTACATTTAATGGAAAAGGGATTTTAACCCAAGCAAAGACCTGCCACCATATAGACTTGGCCAACAAACATGAAACTAACAAATGGTCATAGGTCTCCAAAACAACAATGCATAAACTGCATCTAGAATCGCCAATCCCAATCCCACGAGTCACCAAAGCTGCCTTAGTAGGTATACAGCCTAACATGGCTCTACAAACAAAATAATTAATTTTAAGAGGAGCCCACACAACCCATTTGAAAAGGCCTACATTAACTTTAGCTCCAACTTTCTTAGCCACTTCTTCCCTAAAAAGAGAAACTGAGAAAGTAGTGTCACTCCCCTCCTCTCCTTCAAGTCCCATCTGGTCCATCCCCGTAATTCCCGCTTTCGTTAGATCTCTATCAACCGACAAAATATCCTTCCAAGTTCCAGCCATATCCTTTTTTAAAGGGATAGGTTGAATTGAGTTTACCTCCCCATGGATCGCTGCTACCACCCGTGCCCATAGTTGATCTGGATAGCGTTTGAATCTCCATTTCCATTTAGCAAGGAATGCCCAATTAAGGCTTCTGATCTCTCCCAACCCAAGCCCTCCATTGCATTTAGGAGCCAAAATTTTACTCCAACAAACCCACCTAACTTTGTTTCTATCACCATTTTTACCCCACACAAACGACCTCCTAATGCCTTCGAGCTCATTAATCACCTTAACAGGGGCTTTAAATAGCAAAAGATAATAGGACGGGAGGTTACCAAGCACCACTTTGGCTAACGTCACCCTCCCCGCCATCGACAGTAATTTAGCTTTCCAGCTCGACAGTTTTTTGGAGAATTTCTCAATAATAGGCCTCCAAGGCTTGACCCGTTTCATATTTTCGCCAACCGGTAACCCGAGGAAACTGAAAGGAATCGATCCAGTCTTACATCGCAGAAGGTTTGCCATACTTTGCACACCCTCGTCCCCCACCCCCACCCCTATAAGACTGCTCTTTTTCAAGTTAACTTTTAGACCAGAAACGAGATACAAGCATCTCAAAATACGTCTAATATTTATCGCGTTCTTCTTGGACCACCTTCCCAAAAATATAACGTCATCCGCATAGCACAAATGAGTCAACATTGGGCCCCCATTTGGAAGGGAAATCCCTTCAAACAACCCCAACCGACCCGCTCTGTTCATGAAAACTTCGAGAACCTCTAGCACCAAGATGAATAGGAACGGAGATAACGGGTCGCCTTGCCTTAAGCCTCTTCTAAGATCAAAATCCTTCGATGGGGAACCATTCACCAACACGGAAGCCTTGTTTGAGAATAAACACGATTCAATCCACCGTCTCCAACGTTTAGGGAACCCCATCATCTTTAAATTAGCAATAAAAAATTTCCAATTAACGGAATCATAAGCTTTGTCAAAGTCGACTTTAAACAACATGATCTCCACCTTTTGTCTCTTGGCCCACGAAATAACCTCGTTAATAATGAGCGGTCCGTCAAAAATATTTCTTTTACCAACAAAGGCTGACTGAGTAGGAGATGACACCGAGTCCATAACTACTTTCAACCGGTTAGCAAGGGTCTTCGCTATTTTGTCAGTATATACTGATACAATACAAATACCTTGCAAAGTGCTTACTGTTACTCTGTTAGTGTTATGAACACTCATCTAGGCCCAATTGACAGCCCAATTCAAGAGAAGAAATTGGGCCCAACCAATAATGTTCTAGTGAGGATATAAGTCGTGAGGGCTGTACTGGCATATTGGCCCAAACCACAGAGACGGTTTTGGTAATTAACTTTCGTGAGAATAAAGAGCGTAGGGTAGGAATGAATATTGTTAGAATGAATGTTGTTGGTTTCTTCTTCTTCATCTTCCCATCTCCTACTCTGTAAACTCTAAGCTTCCCATCATCTTCTCTTTTAGTCATGATCTTGTATTGCATTCTTTACTTAACTGTATTAATTCAAAAGATTAATAGAATCCTATCAGCTTACATACCTATTTGTATATTGTCTGTTGAGTTGTGAAGTAACCTACATGTTCAACACAAGATGTTATTGTTAGTACCTAATAAAGGTAACATAGGTGGCTCAGTTACAAGAAGGTTGCCTTATGATGAGAAAACTATATATATAGTTTAAAACATGATGCATACATATCAATTTTTAATCCTTCTCACACTTCTCACGAAATATGGCATTTGTACAGGAATCTCACCCTATAATATATATATATATATATATATATAAGGTTATATTGGAAACCCTTTTTATATGGTAAACTCTGGAAACTCTAACTTCCCGACTTTTTTTTATATGAAAATTTTAGGGTATGTAATATACATGATTTTAAGCATTTTGGGCAAAAAAAATGGAAAAAGCGCCTAGCCATTTAAAAAAAAAAAAAACCGTCTTCGGGTAACAAAAGGTTAACATGTGTTAGTTTCGCTTAACATGGGTTTTCAAAGGTTTTCTCAATTCAAGTGGGTTTCCAAAATATCCTTTCCATATATATATATATATATATATATATATATATATGCTGTTATCATATTCCAAATTTCCAACTAAATGTATACATAATCAACAAATTGTTTTGTCATACATAAGGAAGAGGAGGAGGCCAATACAATGTCAATCATTAAAGGTGTGTTTAGTTCGCATAAATTGAATTAAATGGAAATGAAATTTGAATTCAACAGGCTTTTCGTTCATAGAATTTGAAGGAATTGAAATTTCAATTTCGATCTTGATGTGTTTGGTTGACAAAGGAATTGGAATTGGGTATAAATTCCTTTAATTAAAGGATTTCAAAATCCTTCCAACATTTGAATGAATTCAAGTAAATTCATTAAAATCTTCGAACGGTTGACGTCGTTTTTACCTGAACCGTTTCAACCCAGAATGTTTCAACGTTAACTGTTTCGACCCGCACTGTTTCAACCTTGACCGTTTCGACCTGCACCGTTTTGACCCGTACAGTTTCGACCTGAACCGTTTCAACACCGCTTCGACAAGGATAGTTTTGAACCGTACTGTTTCGACCTGAACCGTTTTGACTTTTGACCCGTTCTGTTTCAACCCAAACCGTACTGTACCGACACGTACTCGTTCCAACCCGAACCATCCCAACCCGTACCGTTCTGACCCACACCATCTCAACCCGAACCGTTTTGACCCGTTCTGTTTCAACCTGAACCGTACCATCCCGACACGTACTCGTTTCGACCCGAACCATCCCGACTCATACTGTTTTGAACCGAACTGTTTTGACCCGAACTTTTCGACCCGTACCGTTCTGACCCGTATTGTTCCGACCCATACCATTTCGACCCGTACTGTTTCGACTTGAACCATGTCGACTCGAAGAACCTAAAACCCAAAAAAAATAACCCGAAGAACACCCCTACTTGCTAGCATTGTGGGTGTGCACGCACACACTGACATACACAATGCAAGTAATTCCTATACTCAAGCCCGGCTCTAGCCCAATTATTTTGAGGCTAGGGCGTTGGGCCCCTAGTTCTATATGGCCCCATTTTTTTTAGTTTGTTTCATGGGTTGGATTTAGGCCTACGTAATGGACTGAACTACATGGATTAGGATATACGCATGGGCCAATTTAATTCCTCCCCTTTGTAGACAATCACCAGACATGAGAGTATGAGACAACAAAGCATTGAAGCAACGGCGATTCCTCAAATCTAGCCTCAAATCCGAAATTGTGTTCCTAATTCTCAAGCTCTCATCAACAAATCCTCAAAGGAAGAATCATCGATTCACATTAATCGGTAATCTTCATTTTCAATTGTTTTAGTTGCTTCATATATAATATTTCCACTTACTATGTTTGTTTCTAATTGTTTTTATTAATCTTCATATAAATTGTCTTTTGCAGGTTTTTTTGGAGTCTTTGACCTGCTTGAACTAGGCATTTCAAATGGTTTGGCTTTTTTATGGCATTAAAGATAAAGGTTTGGAATCCTTTGCAAAAGTAGGTTAGTTTTTAGATTACAAATTATAAATGGGTGGTTCAATGGAAAAGTTGTGTTTATGGTAATGCTTCTAAATGGTTTAGCGGCTTCAATCATCAAACGATAGGGTTCTGCAAAAGTTTCTGTGATGCCGCTGAATGAGTTGGCGGCATCAGTGATGCCGCTGAACGAGTTGGATGTTTCTCCCTTGATGCCGCTGATCCAGTTAGAAGATTCATTGATGCCGCTGATCCACTTGGAAGAGTCAAGCTGATGCCGCTGAACGAGTTAGAGTATCTCATTGATGCCGCTGATCCAGTTGGATGTATCACATTGATGCCGCTGAATCATTCAGAATTTTCAACCAAAATTCTGATTTTGATTCCCACTTTTTCAGCCTTATAGTACACCCACCTCAACTTACACCACTAACACTCAATGCATGGCTTTGGGTTTGTAAAAAAAATTGTAAGAAATTCAGGTTGATTGGATTGGTAAATAGTGTTTGTGTAAGACACTTTCAGACAAACCAACACACTTGCTCTCTCAACTCAATGTCTTATAAAATGGAGGTGGAGGTGAAAATTTTTAACCATCCACCAAACCATCACCTTCCCAAGCACAAATATTACAAATCCATTAGAAATCCTACCACCATGAATCCAAATATAAACTTAAACCCTGGTCCCTTGGTGAACGATGTGTTGTATCTACGTGATCGACATCGTGCTTTTTACATTTTCGTAAATGAGGAAAACTTTAATGATAACCTTAATGTTAAGCGTAGTGATAGACCAATATGGCGCATACTTCGTAAGAACCCTCCTGTAGGTCGAGTTCGTAATCTTGTTGATGCCGCAGGCTTTGGTGGCATTATAGATTGTGGTTATCGATACCTTGACCACTCTTTAATAACAGCTTTGGTGGAACGATGGAGGCCCGAAACTCACACGTTCCATCTACCATTTGGTGAAGCTACTGTGACCTTACAAGATGTTAACGTCTTGTGGGGGTTACCTATCGAGGGTAGTGTTGTGTCTGGAACAGATGAGACACTAACAACTGCCGAAGCAATAAGGTTGTGCCAAGACTGGTTAGGTGTTACGCCCCCAGAGAACCAAATGTCTGGCAAAAGTGTTTTGGGTACTTTTATTATTAATGAATTAACGAAACCGTTTGTTGAAGCCGAGGCTACGGATGAAGAGTGCATTATCCGTGCGCGTTTAATAATTTTTTATCTGATTGGTTCCACACTGTTCCCCGATCATTCCAACAACAGAATAAATGTTTTTTATTTAAAATTTTTACGAGACCTAAACTTAGCAGGATCTTATAGTTGGGGGAGTGCGGTTCTAGCTTGTCTTTACAGGCGGCTTTGTGATGCCACCAGTCCCGATAAAAGAGGCGTGACCAGAGGTGTACAAAAAAACCGGTTTTAAAAAAAAAACCTAAAACCTAACCGAAACCGGTTTAAAAAAAACCGGTTTTTTAAGAACCGGTTTTTAAAAAAAACCTATTACAAAAAAACCGGTTTTTTTTTCAGTTTTTCAGCACCAAGGATGAACCGGTTTTAAAACCGATTTTTTTAAAAAAAAAAACCGATTTTTTAAATAAAAAAACCGGTTTTTTGAGATAAACCGGTTTAAAAACCGACCCTAACCGGTTTCACCGGTTTGGGTTTTATTCACTAAAAACCGGTTTTAAAACCGGTTCGGTTTCTAAAAAAACCGGTTTCTAAACCTAAAAAAAAAAACCGGTTTCTAAAAAAACCGGTTTCGGTTTTAAAAAAAAACCGATTTGTACACCTCTAGGCGTGACCGGGCCCATGCTGCTCCTTCAAATATGGGCTTGGGAAAGGATTCGGTGTCTCGCACCACGACCTGACAACCAGTTTGATTATACTTGCCCGCTAGCGGCTCGGTATATCACATAGCCTAAACAAATATAATATGCCTGTATGGTATCCCTTTGTATTTTTTTACTGAACACTTTATTTAAAATGTTAATTTTGTAGGTGGCGAGACCGCAAATTGAACTTTAAAGAGGTATCCACACACTGCTTGAGGACATATCGTTCTCAGTTACAATCGTTAAACGAAAGCATGGTATGTTTATTAATCCCGTATTATTAATTAATTAAAATTTTTTTATTAAGCATTTATTGTGTTGTGTAACTGAGTTAAGTGTTTGTTTTGATGTTTTTAGTTCAACTGGACCCCCTACAGCCAGGCTTTGTATCAACTTCCGGCTATCTGTTCAAGTGGTAGGGAAAGCTGGAGGAGTTGTTGTCCTCTCATATGCTTTGAGGTTGTTGAGCATCATTACCCTCAACGGGTTATGAGACAATTCAACATGGTCCAGTACATACCTCCGCCAATAAATCCACCCATGGCCGTTCTTGAGAAATTGCATGGTTTGGGGCGGCAAGGAAACAACGGGGTGGACTGGATGCGTAGGCACAAAGACTATGTGAATGCATGGAATAACCGTCATAGCACAGTTTTCATGTCGAATGACATAACGATGAATTCCACACAGCCTGGTTATATGCAATGGTATACGTTGCGTACTGTTGCATTTATAACAAATCCTAGTCTACCATTTGCTCCAGTTGGCGGTTTTCAAGATGACGATGCTAGAATACAGTTGATGGTAAACAATTTTTACGTGTCTAATTGATAGATTAATTTATTTACTTTACGGTTTGATCATCATAATTTTGTTTGTAGAGGGATGCCATGGGTGAGATTTACCAGTCTTCGCAGCAGCCACATAATGATCCTGAGGCCGTCGCCAGGCAGTTTCAGCATATACAGAACACGGCGTTTCAAACCATGATGATGTCAAACGATGTCGGACACTTAGATAATCCCACGCATCTTACAACGAACGCCGTGGATTTGTCAGCACCTCCACGACCTCAAAGGATACGCCGGCGACGCGCTCCCCGTGGCGTACCGGTAAATCAGGAAGTAAATCAGGAAGAAGAAGAAGCTGCTACCTTGAGTATTGGCAATGCTGAGAATGCTGGGTTTGGTACCCTGTTTGAGCATGTTGGTGGTTCTGCTGCGTGTAGTAACAATCGAAACCAGGGTGGGGCATATGTCCCGCAATTCACAGAGTCTGCAGCATCAGCTGGTGGAATGGGGCTTTCCACGCCCATGTCCTTTTTACACGGAGCAGGTGGTGTTGGTGAGTCCGGTGTTGGGGAGGAACCGCCGGTGACAGGTCCACTAGCTGCGTTGATTGCAGGTGGAATTGGTTTCGGAAGCAATTGGGAATTTCCCTCAACGGATTATGTCACGCCTAGTGGACAGATGTTGCCACGTGTTGATCTCGACCTTGTTAGTGATTTTCATTACCATCCCCCTCATAATACATGTGACGAAGGACCTTCAAACCGTCCAGGACCATCACTGTCACTGTCACTGGGTTTAAACCTCTTTCCCGATGATGAGTATGAGAATCAAGGACCACCACTCGCCGGTGAAACTCAAACCCAACTCCAACCAGCTAGAAGGCAATCTGACCGTCTTAGGAATCAGAATCCCACGAACTGGCCCAACATGTAAACGTGTCTTGGTTTATGTATTTGATTAGCCGTAATGTAACATTTCACTTGGTTTATGTATTTGAATAATCGACTTAATCCCTTCCATTTGATTCATTAGTTACAACATGCAAGAACTACAATACCAATATTAAACAATGACAGCCGATAAAACATTTAAAATTAAAATCCAAATACAAGCATTAAACACTAAAACAAGATTACATAATCATATAACATGACGAGAAGTTGCTTCACAACGGCATTTGTATAGCTCGTCTGCCATGTGCCGTCGATAATTCACACAAGCGTCTTCGACGTCCATTTCTAACAACAACGATTTTTTTTTTCACAAGCTTCTCCATCATCATACAAACCAACACACCTGCATTATCAACCTTTCCGTTGTCTTGGGGCACATCTAAATGAACTAAACCAACCGAAATTGGAGTTTTGTCGACACGATTTGACCTCAGCCAGTAACGAATACGTTCAAGAAACCATCCGAAAAAAAGTGTTACCATCTCCATATAGTGAGCAACTTCGTGTCGCATTTCGTTTCTCCATCTGTCATCAGTCCAATACTGTGTGATTACCATGTTTCTCATATCAATTCGGACAAGCAGCCAGTCTCCCACCCCAATCGATAATGGAAGGTAAACGTAGTCAACCTCCCAAAATGGCGGGTATGGTTCCATTCTTCCTGCCATGTCGAGGGCAACTGAAGAATCCTGGTCCTTCATTTCATCATAAAAAGCTGGGGGTAACACTGTCCAACGTAGCTGTGAACCAGGATTTTTTAAAAGTTTTGCTTGTCTAAGTCGCATGAGTCTTACCGTCCATGCTTCAACGTGCTGAAATCTTAGTAATGCATAAGGTTCGTGATTGAGTTAAGCAAATCAATTTAAGTTGAACATAAATTAAAAAGTTACCGTTGATGATAACGCCCTGTTGGGTTGGCACCCTAGAAGGGTACCCCAAAAATTCTTGTCTAGTTTTTTTGAAATGAACCGAGTATAGCAAAATGGGGCATCCCCATTTGTATAAAAGTCGACAACATCACCAGACCAATTGTTTGTACACTCTTGGTTTTCTGGAGGGTTATCTGAGGGATGCTCGGATGGTTTATCGTGTTCGTTTTCAGGTGGATTGGTTTGTGGTTTCTTTGAAGACGAACCACCCGTGAATGCTGTTGATGGCTTTCGTAAACGCCTCCATATTTGTTGGATAGATGTTGCCGTTTTAGGAGCAGGTTGTGAACAGTAAAATCCTTCTCCATTGTTTTCCATTTTCAAACTTTTCTAAGATCCTCAAGGGTAAGAAATAGAGAGAAGTTGAGTAATGTGTTTGAATGAGGTGGTTTTCTTTTAAAGGGGTGAAGCCTCTGAATGGTTTGGCGGCTTATACATGAAGCCTCTGAATGGATTGGCGGCTTATACATGAAGCCTCTGAATGGATTGGCGGCTTATACATGAACCCTTGAAAATGGCCCATGGTGCCCTGTTTGGATGCCTGTACAGTCTGTCCGGCCCGGTCAGTCAGTTCCCCGGTGATTCTGACGCATTGTCCTCGCCTGATATAAGGGTGTCGAGTGGTGTCCGGGCCATATACGGGCCTCCAGGGCGTCATTCCTGTGGCCTGAAAACAGCAACCTGGTCATTTTTCAACTTTTTCAATATGTTGAAAATGGCCCATGGTGCCCTGTTTGGATGCATGTACAGGCTGTCTGGCCCGGTCAGTCAGGTCCCCGTTGCTTCTGACGCGTTGTCCTCGCCTGATATAAGGGTGTCGAGTGGTGTCCGGGCCGTATACGGTCCTCCAGGGCGTCATTCCTGTGGGCTGAAAACAGCAACCTGGTCATTTTTCAACTTTTTCAATATGTTGAAAATGGCCCATGGTGCCCTGTTTGCATGCCTGTACAGGCTGTCTGGCCCGGTCAGTCAGGTCCCCGTTGCTTCTGACGCGTTGTCCTCGCCTGATATAAGGGTGTCGAGTGGTGTCCGGGCCGTATACGGTCCTCCAGGGCGTCATTCCTGTGGCCTGAAAACAGCAACATGGTCATTTTTCAACTTTTTCAATAATATTTTATTTTAAATTTGAAGCCTCAAAATGAGACAGCGGCTTCAAATGAAGCCTCTGAATGAGACAGCGGCTTCATATGAAGCCTCAGAATGAGACAGCGGCTTCATATTTCTAATCCCCTTATAAATACAACACCAAAACTCATTTTTCATTCATACCTCCTCATCCCCCTCCTCAAAGCAATGAATAACATGGGCGGTTTTGCTCCAGGAGATGCCACCCCGTACCACCAGACTACCCCACCCCGTGAATATGGGGAGCCAACTGAGGAGGACTTGGAAGCCCTCCGGGAAATTGAGGAGGAGGAACGCCTATGGAGCCGACGCACCCCTCCTCGTGAGTATTGGTATTTCCCCTCGGATGCGAGATCTGATGGACGGGATAGTGAACTTTCTTTATCCCCTGAGTACTACGGTCTGTCCGACTCGGACTTCTAGTGTTTAAATATTAGTTGTAACTTTATTTTAATATTAGTTGTATCTTTGTTTTAGTTGTATCTTTATTTTTAATATTATTGTGTGTTTTAATTATTTTGAGTTATAAGATTAAAAAAATAATAAAATATGAAGCCTCAGAATGAGACAGTGGCTTCAAATGAAGCCTCTGAATGAGACAGCGGCTTCATAAATCTTATCATTGAAGCCTCAGAATGGTTTGGCGGCTTCATATATCTTAGCATTGAAGCCTCAGAATGATTCTGAGGCTTCAAATGAAGCCTCAGAATGAGACAGCGGCTTCAAATGAAGCCTCAGAATGAGACAGCGGCTTCAGCACAAATTTTCACCTATTTAAGGGATACTCCCCTCAACCCATCCTCACACCAAACTTTCTTCACAAAATCTCTCTATATCTCACAAACCTGCTTCCACACCCCCACCCCCAAAATAAAGTAACCTTCAAAGCAATGACTTCTTTCGTTCCATACCTGGTTAGATTATACTGGGGTGGTAATTTTTCATACGTAAACGGGGTTGTTCAAGATGATAACTCCTTGGTATCATCCAGCTTTGTCATGATCGAGAAGATGTCATTTGAACAACTGCTTGACTGCGTATGTGCTCATGTTAATATTAACAAAGAAGCAGTTACCGTAAAACTCCTGCTCGGATACACTTATGCTGGGTACTCTCAAACCAGCCAAATTTTCAACAATGTCGGGGTAGAAATGATGGATTATCTAGCGGCGGGGAGACCGGGTGATTTCGTTGCGGACATCTACGTTCAATGGCAACAACACCCTCCGTTACAACAGCTTAGTTTTACTAACCTGTTACGTGACATGTCTAACGTAAATGTTGTAGCACCCTTCGGGTCTCAACATGGTTCCCCCCCTATCGGACATGCTGCCGATAACGAAGAAAATGACGAGGTAGGTTCCCCTATGACGGACGAAGAATCTTTCCAAGTACCTCAGTATGTTGCCGGTAATGACAATAATGATGGGTTTGACGAATCCGGAAGCGGAGAGTCAGAAGACACGGGAGATAGTGATGACGAAGAATCGCCATCAGAACACTCTGAAGACTCTGCACACGAGGCCGAGCCCAGTCAGCCAATGACCCAACAGACACAACCAAATGACAACCTGGCTCTCCAGATAGGTCCAAGTCATGACTACGATCCTCAAGATGATGTGGAGCTAACAGATTACATGGTTCCAGAATACGAAGAGGATGACTTCGTGTTGTGGAACCCAAAATCAGGGGACAATATCCGTCTTGGTATGTTTTTCAAATCAAAAGATGAGGTAGACCGTGCGGTTAGACAGTGGAACATCCGTCGTGGCCGGGAGATGTATGTAACGGCAAGCAAACCAAAACAATACAAGGTCGTATGTTACACCAGACACCCAAAGTTTGTAAATCCTTTGTCTAGTGGTCGCAAGTGTGTGTGGCGTTGCACCGCATCAATTCGGTCTGACTCACATTACTGGCGAATTACTGTATGGTGTACAAAACACAGCTGTTATCCTTCGACCATACGTAATAGCAACAGAAGTTTAAAAGCAAAGGATATTGCATCACACATCTTACCGCAAATTCGTACGGACATCAAGCTTAAGGTAAAACATATCCAAACCCATGTCAAGCAGGTTCTGAATGTTGATGTTTCGTATTCTAAGGCGTGGCGAGCAAGAAGAAAGGCTATAGAAAGTATCTATGGTGACTGGGACAGCAATTTCAAGGAGCTACCCACATATCTTATGCGGCTGCAGACGAGAAACCCAGGCACCGTCGTTACGTTCTTTAATCATCCAAACGGAGATCCGCATTACCCCACGTTTAAATATATTTTTTGGGCGTTCGGTCCTTCTATCCGTGCTTTCCGTCGATGCATGCCTGTCATCTCGGTGGACGCGACTCATCTGAAGGGACCCTACCGAGGTAAGCTGATGCTTGCGGTAACAAAAAATGCAAACAACTACATCCTTCCTGTGGCGTATGCCGTCGTTGACGAAGAGACTGTACACAGCTGGTGTTGGTTTTTCCAAAACCTTAGTGAATACGTTACCACTAATAGCATGGGGCCTTTGTGTGTGATATCCGACAGACACAATGGCATTATTAATGCAATGGAAAACCTTCCACAGTGGAAGGAACCCAACGCCTACCATCGTTACTGTCTTCGTCACATCAGAAGCAATTTCAGCGGAAGGTTCAGGAACAAAACCCTACGGAAACTTTGTTGGTCTATTGGTAGCACAAATCAGCACTTAAAGTATCGGTGGGCTGTTAGCGAAATGAGGCTGAAAAATCAAGAGGCATGGGACTACCTTAACAACATTGATAAGTCAAAGTGGACTCTTTATCGTGATAGAGAGCATCGTCGGTGGGGTAACCTAACGACCAACATTTCGGAGTCCATGAACAACGTCTTGCGGGAAGCGCGACTGCTGCCTATCACAGCTCTGATTCAATACACCTTTCACAGAGACATCGATCAATATGTTAAGCACACTCAGATTTCCAGCAGTTGCAACACGCCTCTACCACCTCGCATATGGAGCAGGTATGAGAAGCTTTTGGGAGTTGCTATGGAGCATGAAGTCAAGATGTACGATGCGAATGCGCTAAGGTTCAACGTTCTTTCAAGGGTTGAGACAAATGACCGGGGCGGAAATGACTACACCGTTGAGTACAAAAAGAAGGTGTGCTCGTGTGGCAAATGGCAGATGCAAAGATTTCCATGTTCACATGCAATTGCTGTTTGCAATTTTTTGGGTAAAAGCCCTCACGCTATTACTAGTTGGAAATACCACACAGACACGTACATTGAGCAGTACAACGGTCATTTCTACACCTTGGGGCCTAAGTCTGACTGGCCGCCGGCTGAGTGGAGAATTCAAGGGGACCCGTCGATGATTGCCACACATCGAGGCAGAGTACGTCAGAGAAGAATACAAAATGAGATGGATGTCAATTATGACGATCGCCCGAGGCGTCATACATGCAGTCGATGTGGAGAGACCGGCCATAACAAGAAAAGTTGCGGAAACGCAAGGCGTCAACGACATCAGTGAATCACCCCACAACAGCTTCATGTCAGTCGTACCATCAATGTTGTCTTTTTAATGTTGTTTACTTTCAATTATCTTTATCATCAATCACCCTTTGCTATCATGGATGCGTTGGGTGACTAATCAATTTCTGTTCGAGTTTTATTTAGTAATGGCAGCGTTATTATTATCTTACTGTTAATGTTAATACTACTACTATTATTAATAAATAATTTAGGATTATTACATTACTTAATAATACTAAATTTATTTAAAACGAATAATCTTTAATGTTTAATAGTGAATAAATGTAATAATCATAAATTTATTTAAAACGAATAATGACGAGGTAATTTACAACAATTTTTTCATCTGATGCCTTAGAGTGGTTTGGCGACATCATTTGATGGCTTAGAGTGGTTTGGCGACTTCATTATTTGATCCCTCCCTGTGGTTTGGCGACATCATTTGATGGCTTAGAGTGGTTTGGCGACTTCATTATTTGATCCCTCCCTCTCATTTAATTATGGTCGAACAAGAGAAAGTAGGAAAATAAAAAAGCTGGATGCCTCTAACTCGTTCAGCGGCATTAAGTCTGAATCCCCTAACTCGTTCAGCGGCATCACTGATGCCGCCAACTCATTCAGCGGCATCACAGAAACTTTTGCAGAACCCTATAGTTTAATGATTGAAGCCGCTAAACCATTTAGAAGCATTACCATAAACACAACTTTTCCATTGAACCACCCATTTATAATTTGTAATCTAATAACTAACCCACTTCTGCAAAGGATTCAAAGGTTTGTGTGTTCACTGTTCATTTTTATCCTGTTGATGTATTATGCATATTATTTTATGTCAATGGTTTTACAAAGTTTGTCCTAACTTGTTGACTTGTTGTAGGTTTCTAATGACATTGACACAGTCACACAAGGAGCAAACGGAGACTTTGCTTTGTTGATGATGGTGAGTTCACTTGTTTGTATCTTGCATTCATATGTCATCAATATGCTATATATATTTTTAAAATTTTAAAAAATATGGTTTCCTAAAAAAAGCCCCCAATTTCAAGACTCGCTTTAGGCCTCCGTGAAGGTTGAGCCGGCCCTGCCTATACTGCCACTGTTCCATGGAAAGCTACCTGGAGAAACATACGAAAATTAAAACATTCCCAGTGGAGAAAAGTATACGATCTAAATGTGTGTCTCTTGTCTGATTTTCTTGTGTTTTAGAATATCAGGATATTTGTTTTTTTTTCTTTTCTAATATTATTAAACACTTAAGCATTTCAAGTCTATGGATTGTTTTCATTTAGGTTGGCTAATGCTGTTGATGCTAACGTGAGTTATGGGCAAGCTGCAATTGATGCCTATATATACATAATGTCATATTCTCAGATTGCTGAAGTCAAGTGCTTATTTTCATGAATCATGATGGCAAAACAGTTGGTACATATGCATGGGTGGCTAAAGTCACTTTTGTGGAGATACGATCATATTGGCATGTTTGCCAGAATGTGGAGTCTCTTTATATAGTGGTCGAGCAATCACAATGAAGAGTTCAAAAGTTACAACTTTTTACAAAATAGTACAAAAATTAACCGACGATAGTTTACAGTTACATCTATGAAAACTTTAGTAGATGTTAGGATCAAAGAACACACAAAAAATCGTAAAATAAACTAACACAAGATTTACTTGATTTGGTCTCAGCTGACTTACGTCCATGGGGGCAACCAGGGTATTATATTATTGTGTGATATGTTTATAAGTGCTAGAGATTAATATATATAGGCAACTAATAGGGTTAAACCCTTTACAATTCTTGCTTATAAACAAGTATAATTAAACTGGGTCGAGCCTACATGTGGGCTGAAGGCAACATCTCTAAGAGTAGTAACTTACTAATGAGTTCGCTAGCAACTAATCATCTAATCTTCTGCTCATCTAAGTTTGCATTAATATTTAGTACTATAGATCATTTTCAGACAACGTCTCATGCATATGCAAATTTAAAGCATCTTTCAATTTAGTGTAATAATTGATAAGGAAAAGGGTGGTGCCCCCTTGAAACCCCTTTGAGGCTCCCTACTACCCGAAATCATATTAGTGTGAAACAAGTGTATACTCCATAGTCGTATAAATGTTTATTTTAATTTCTTATTTGATGTTAAAGTAAATCGAGTTATAACTAAAATTATATATGATGACACCAAAATCACCACACACACACATCTATTATAAGAGTAAGGGGTTGTTTGGTTGACTAAGTGCTGATCATTAAGATGTCTGAATGGTGAAGAGACTCTGAATGATTAAGTGCTGAATGATTCAGCTATGCACCAAGTCTTAATAATTCAGCTCTTAACCATTCCATTCAGAGCTTTTTTTATGTTGAAACAAACAGTCTGAATGCTGAACCATTAAGAGTCTCACTAAGAGGCTACCAAACAGGCCCTAAGTTACAACTACACCCTTAAAAGTTGAGTAGATCAACGCGAACACTAAAGAAATATGGTGACCTTTGTTATTCGATTTAAAAACTTTGAAAACAAGCATATATAGTTGACCTTAACATGTTTCAACTTTCAAGTAAAACATAAAATAAACTGAAAGTCTCGATTGTAATTCATTTAGGAACTTTGAAGAGATTTGACCAGGTTATGACTGTAGTCCCAAAGCTTCTTCGCCAATTCAAGATCGGTTGCAAAGTTGCTAGCTGGATATTCATTGCAGTCCACAAAGTATTTCCCACTCACCCCTTTTAGGCCAGGGTGTACTGCTACATAACAACTTGTTGCTGCACCCTACATGCAATAAATGAAAACATGGTTCGGACGTACCCAACAAACTCTACGAGGTTTATTATTGTGAATATGACTCTTGTAGAAAATAATAATCCGAAAAGGAAACGATTTTGGTAAATTTGATATTTGCAATTCATAACTGTACCTGTGGTACATTTTTCCAGAGGATGTAAGTGAACAACTTCAAAATTCCTGTAAAAAATCAAACACAGAAGTTCATGTTTTTTTTACCATTTTCTTAAGACGTGATTTGTACGTGTCAAGTGTTCATTTTGAACAACTTTACCCTAAAATCACATATAAAATTTGTATGTTTACCTAATGGTTGGCTAAACGTACTCCACCTTCTAAATTTTTCATCGTACTCAATCTGAAAACATTAATCAAAAGGATTTTTTTTTGTCTTTTACTGTGAAAAGTGGGTATATTAGTAATTTGACAACTTGAAAGAAAACGGATCCAACACGTAAAAACGGAGGGGGTGGGGTACATTTAACACAACCCTTTACCTAAATGAGTATTTGAGAGTAAGAGATGTATGGCATGGTAAATTAATAATAAGGGTGGATGGGTTGGTCATCAGCCCATCACACTCATCACACTATCACACACAATCATCTTGTGACACCTTATTTCATCACATTCTATTACATTTTATCACTAAACCCATGTGGTGGTTTTCACAATTATTACTAAAACCATCACACCCAATCACCTTGTGACACCTCATTTCATCATACCCACCACTATTCTTTTATAAATAAAAACCAAGATAGATAGTTTTTTTGTGGGGACCACCCACCTACTTGTGGTGGAAAATTAATTGAGATGGATAGTTTTTTAGTGGGGATCACCCAGCAGCCTTCACTTTTCTTAACTTTCTACGTGATGTATGCCACGGTCGCGAAAATATTGTGTGCATCACACTGCATCACAGAATAGGTGGGGTGGTGGTCGTGATGGTCACGGCCATCACGGGGTGGCCATGACGGACCACCCCGACCACCCTAAGAGAATGGGGATGATAGACAAGTTTAGTTTGAGGGTATCACCAGGGGCGGATCCAGGCTATGAGTGCCGGGTTCCCGGGAACCCACTCGGTTTGTAATTTTTAGTGTAAATGTATATAGAAAAAAGAAAGGAACCCATAAGAAAATTATGTGAGGAACCCATTACAAAACATTATTGCTGACTTAGTGGTAAAACCCGCCATCAATATACAAATGATCCCAAGTTCGATCCTTGTTGCTCACGTTTAATTTTTTTGCTTCCAGCTTTTTTTTTAACTCAAAAGTAACAAAACCCTAAGCTTGACTCTTGACCTCTCCTTCTTCCAAACAAAAAACACACAGACATGAGACAAGTTGTTCCTCCTTCCAATTTCCAAACAAAAAAACACACCCTTCTAATACTTACTCCTCAGACCTCCGCCGCTACCCTCCTCCTCCTCCTCAAACATCCGCCGCCCCTCCTTGACCTCTGCTCCTCCTCCTCCGGACCTCCGTCGCCCCTGCGCCTCCTCCGATTGTAAGTTTAGTTCAATCAGAAATTTATAGATTAAATTGTAGAAAAAGTTCATATTTTTAAAATTAATAAAGGGAAAGAGGGATTTGTATTATGCTGTGATTAAACAAGATGTTATAATTTGTTCCTTGTAAAACACAAATTAATTGTATATGTTATGTTGTGATCGTCTTTATGTTTTTATTAATTCAATAATTAGTATTCTAATTATGAAATGGTGTAGAGATTTGGACAACATGATAGGCAAAATGTTACTAATCATTGACTGTTTAGGGATTATGTTGTGATTTGTACAATTAGTTTGGTTTATATTATGTTGTGATCGTTTTTATGCTTTACAATGTTTCTTACAGAAACAATCTTATCAGTTTGTAACTTTAAAACTATGGTACCCTTTCTTCTATATAGTGTCTAAGTTTGAATTTGGGTTTTTCCAATTGGGCCTTTTTTTTCAGTTTTCTAGCTTCTTTTATGTATTGGAGCATGTAAAAATGAACTTCGGTCTTTGTTTTCCATCGGAAGATAATGGTACTCATTGTTGCTTTGTTTTTAGGTTTTTACTTTTGCACATAATATGCATTTAACCAAAACTTAAAAATAGTACATACCAGTTCAAGAATCACAATCTTCTTTGTGTGTCTTATTCTTTTACACCATGAGGAGGCTGTATCTTTTTTCATGCCACCAAATGGGTCAAAAGGAGTTGAGTCACAACTCACAACTAGCTCAAATTATGTGGCAGTGGCCGACAAACATATAGACATAAATATATATAAGTATTAATCAAAATCATGGGTTTAATTTGTATCATACAAATAGTCATTTGCATGTAATTTTGCTGTTAGTTTGTTTGCCAATTAACCACTATTATTAGCATGCTAATTCTTTATCGTTTTTATTATATTTTGTTTAGTGATGAAGAAATTTTGGCTTGGAAAATTCAGTAGTCGCCATATTGTAGTGAAAGTAAGCAAGAAGGTGAGCAAACCAAGCTATCGGGCGATGATGTTGGGAACTTCACAACTCATACTATCTCGTAAAACCAGATGAAAACTCATAGGGAACAACTATAGGTATGTTTTTTTATCCTTAAAGAGAATCGTATTTATATCATGTGCTTTAAATTTCTATGTGAAGAACTTTATCCGACCCGAACCGGCAAACCGATCCGAACCATTGAACCGACCCGAAATTTTTATATTTGGTCATATGAAATTGAAACACCTAAAAAAAGGAACCCATTGAAAAAAATTCCTGGATCCGCCACTGGGTATCACCTTTAAAATTATGAAATATACCCACACTAGTGGGAATCCTCCATACCTATAGAATTAGATATTGATTCTCGACAAAGAGAACTAAACTATCAACAGACAGACACTTACTCATAAGCAGGAATGAATGTCTCATGAGATCTGTCATTATCAACCCCGGGTGTACCGAGTTTACTGTAATATTTGCCCCTTCTTCCTGCATTTTTATTTTAACCAACCGCGAGGTTATATTAAAATCATTTGACAAATCAGAAAACAAATTTAATACCTTCAAACGTCGAGAGAGCTCATTTGCATGCAGTATGTTGGCTAACTTGGACTGGCCATATGCCTTTTTGTCTGAATAGCTGATTTACAAAGATAAAAAGATAATCAAAGTTTTTTTGACTTGATAAAACAACATAAAAAAGCCAATATCAATATATTTACCTATCTTTATCATTGATTTTATCAAATCTGATCCCTTGTTCATAGGTGTAGAGATGAGCTACAGATGACAAATTTACAATTCTACCCTCGATTCCGGTAGTTGCGGCTGTTTCTTTCATCGTATCAAGTAGTAGATTTGTCAAGTGGAAGTGTCCTAAGAACATTCACTCCCATATTTAATATTCTACTCGAAAGAGACGGTTAAAGACAAATTTGTACATAAAAAAATTGCTACATTGATGACCAACCTAAATGATTGGTTGCAAATTGCATCTCTATCCCATCTTGTGATAGCTTGTAGGGGCAGAACATAATACCTGCATTGTTTCTGGAAATTTAAGGAATTTTCAGTTAGACACATGCCATAACATACTCTTTATATTCAAAATGGTCTTTCATAATTGAGTTCAGGTTTTAAATTTTTATATATACGATAAGTGTGTCAAATATGATAATTTAATATAGATTTATTTAACGACGAAATTTTGAGGGGTTGGGGGGGGGGGGGGGGGGGGGGGCTTACATTAAGATATTGAGCGGAAGATTAAGATCTTTAAAGCTATCGACAAAGGTTTTAACTGATTTGAGAGACGAAAGATCGAGCTCAAGAACATCAATCTTGGCGTTTTTATTGTTTTCAAGAATGACTTGTTTGGCTTCATTTGCAGCCTTTGTGTTCCTTGCAGCTATGATCACATGAGCTCCCCTCAATGCTAATACTCTTGTTGTCTCTAACCCAATCCCACTTGCTCCTCCTGTAGAACCACACATTAATTTCTTCAATCATTGGATTGCATTATCCATATCAACTTTCAATTATAGAACAAAAAATATTTTTATTGATAATTGTGAAATTGTAAAATTAAAGATCAGAAAGTTATACTTAAAAGGCTAAATGGTTACATATCCAAATAGTACATTTACTGACAAGAGTTTAACCATTGTGTGATAGATCTTACTATTTAATGTTACAATTTTTTTGGGAACTTTATTTAATGTTACAAATGTAATGCAAACTTTAAAAGTAACGTTCATTCATTGAATTCAAATGTTACCAAATTTTTTACAACAAAGTTTGTTTGATAATGATTTTACAACAAAACAACATGAGGTGTTAATTTATAATCACGCCAAAATAATTATAGCTTAAAACGACTAAAATGTTAAAGGTCGTTTCGAAGCTGATGAGTGTAGTTTTTTTTTTTTTAATAAATGAGGCATGATGAATGTTTATCATGCCGGCCACACGGTATGGGGGAGAAAAATGAAATTGGTACCAAAAAATGAGGATGAGCGGGGAATACGTCATCGATGATCCATAAAAGACATCATACAAGACCATTTTAATTGGTTTAAACAAAGTTTAAATATATTGGATGTGGGATGGATGGGAAGGAAAAATTCGAAGCCCCATTTGAGATGGAAATTGAGATATGCTGATGCGACACTACTTATAAAGAGTTATGGAAAAGGTATGGTGAGAAAGATAGATACTTTATGGCCTTATTAGTTATTACGTTAAAAGTTATTTCAATCATTACAAATACATATTAATTTAGATGTCATTCAACATGAGATGTTTAAAATCATGTCATTCGGTTCGGTTCCCTAACTCAAACACGAGCAATCATTTAGCTATCTTTCCCTTTACATAATTAAGATTAGACTTTCAATAGTACTCAATTCCTAGGGGAGTAAACTATGAAGGAAT
Source organism: Ambrosia artemisiifolia (assembly GCA_032199755.1). NCBI lineage: Eukaryota > Viridiplantae > Streptophyta > Magnoliopsida > Asterales > Asteraceae > Ambrosia > Ambrosia artemisiifolia. The sequence goes on from CM063517.1 coordinate 7,632,267, forward strand.
CCGGTTCACACTCAATGTGACATCACTTTTGGGTGTGGAGGGGGAGGCATGGTTCTAATAGGCGTGGAGGGGGAGTCGTAGTTCTAACCGCGGTTAAGGAGGCTTTTTTTTGCCCCACCTTCATTATGAATTGAAGGTGTTCTAACGTGGCATGTCCTACGTAATAGGTGGACCACTATACATAGTCTTACCATTAAAAAAATCGCAGTCTTTAACAATTTGAAAAAGAAAATGATTCTATATATTTTATAGATTTAATCACGTAAACATTAACATGTGAAGATTAAACACCTTGTATCCTCTTAAATGCAGATAGGGGACTTAGCTTTTTTGTGCAAATGAAGTGTTGCATTAAGACCATCGGTAGTGGGCTTGTGAGAGGGCTAGTGAGCTACTCACTCACGGCCCACATCGCACGGAGGATCAAGTAACAAGTAAGTGGTGGTACATTAAGGGGAGAGTAGGAAACTACAACGCCATTTATACCCATTTGTGGAATGGTTGGGATAGTGGGCAAGACAACGCCCAAATCCAACAAGAAGCGCTTGTGAAATTTCAAGACAAAAAAGGACCTTTCACACTAATTCAATCTTAGGATCTATTACGAAAGTGCTCAAATGGCACCTTTTCCCGCTAGCTCCTACTCTTCTGAGCTCGAAAAGGTGAAAATCATCATCATCATCCGTTCAAGATGTGAGCCAATCTTCGGATGCTTGAGTTAATATTAACTTGAACGAAACAGATGATTACAACGAAGAAGAGGATCTACCTCCATTCTTAGAACCAACTTGTCTGCCGGTGAGGAGGAGTGAGATGGGAAAACCGGGTTCCTTTTCCTTAAGTGTTGACTACAACGAACGCTTCTTTGAAATAAATCAACGGTTAGGAGCGTTTAACGACATCGGGAGGCAATGTTTAGAAACGAGGCACAAGGAATATCAAAATCGAAAAGAACAATTAGAGACTCAAAAGGATCTTGAATATCTAAGGAAGCCTATTCCGACCAAGCCGGGAATTGAACGAGAGCTTGTGTTAAGGTTGTGGGAACACATCAAAAACAAATACGAGCTTCACAAGTGATTTTATTTAAGTTCTATATTTTTTTATCGTCTATGTAATGTCGTTTTTTTTAATGAATTCATTTAAGTTTTAAATTTTATTGTTTGATTAATTTAAAGAAAAATAATAATTAATGATGAGGTAATGATGGCAGCTATGTGATATCAGTATTCCATTTTTACCATGTGAATGAGTCGTATGATGTGGCAACATGATCATATGGGTAAACCACTACGAATATTCTAAAAAATATTCAATAAGTTGTAAGTAACTTGAACCCCATCCCCACACGTCTCAAGGCAAAACTAGAGCTATCTTTAATTTTTTAGAAAAAGTAGGGAAATTTTCAAATATCACTACATATTCTGTTAAATCATTGTACACCATGTATTGAAAACTTGCAAAAAGTTTTTTAAAGAAATATGTATTTTTCAAGTTTAGATGACACATTTATTTGTTCATAGAAAAGTACGGATCATTTGAAAACGTTTTAAGAGAGACATATAAAAAACAGTAGGGGTGTCGAGTTATCAGGTTGACGTGTTGAAATATGCAATCCGGCCCCACCCATATCATTATTCATGTCAAAGATTTCTACCCTAACTCGCACACACACACACATTTGGGTCAACCCGAACATGACCCGTTTAACCCATTTTTTCTAAATAAGTCATACATGTTGTAGAGTTATAAGGAGGTTGTTGGGTGGCAAATAGGTTATTGTTAACGTCTTCAATGGTGAGTATAAGATCTTGACAAGTTGAGGGCGTGATAAAACTAAAATATTATAACTAACCATGCAAATTGGAAAATAGGAAAAACAAAAATAAAAATATTAAAAGTATTTTTCTCTAAATAGTTAAATAACCCAAAATCTTTTTTTCTTTTCGGAAATAGATAGTTGTAACTGTTGGTAATGGTAATAGTAGCTATGTGAAGAGACAAATCAACAGTGTTGTGATGGCTGCGAGAGGTCGAGTCACGTTGATATAATAATTAAATGCATGATATATCTTCCATTAAATGCATGATATATCTTCTTTTAGCAGAAAAATAATCATTCACCAGATCATGCGTATCTCGTTTGATCTACTTTTAAACAAAAACTAGTGTTAGGTCATTCAGGATTATTAGCTGATTCCATTTGCCAAAACAGCCTATAATCTCAACATTTCTCCACCGTCACCCAAGAACCGAACCGAACTGGACCGAATCCTTAGTGTGTATTACGTACGACTAATATTATTACTAGTTACATATACATATCTAGTGAATATACATAAATATACATATACATATGCGTGTGTGTGTGTGTTAGTATACCTGTGATGATAACAGTGAGATGGGAAGCATCAATGGAATCAGTAACTTGTTCAGCAGTGGAGGCTGATCCAAAACCATTGGGACCCGGACATCCAGTTATCAACGAAAATATTCCCATTCTAAACTCAGATATATGGTTTTGATTCTGATTGATTTATTTCAGCTTCTATAAATATGTGAAATATGCAGATATTATTAATCTCACCTCTCACATTATTATTATTATTATTTATACAAAAAATGAGATAGAAAGTTGGAGAGGGAGCAACTAGAAATGAGGATGGGTTTGATAGAGTGGGTGTAAAATGCGTGAACTTTTAAAGCGGTGAATTTATTACAAATCAATCATTTTAAAAGTTTTATTAGTACTCCACTCTTTGTCAAACAATCTCATTTTCGAATTTATAAAAATGCGGTCTTAACGTGGTTTTTTAAGGGTGTGAATTTCTAACTTGACACGAATCTAACAAAAAATTTCACGAGGGTTTGGTTTAGCATAAACGTGATTGGGTCAATTTCGGGTTGTATTAGCGAACACCTTTGGCTAAAGAGGTTAGGTTCATAGTGGGTTCGTGTAGAAATAGTATAGAGGATTAGCGTTAATTTTTCAATATGGAATTCAACAGCATCAAATCATTATTAAATTCCACATTTATTGTCATGATTCCAACATGTAAAATATCTGCATCGGGTGTTTGTGATTGATTTTTCAAAACAGCTTCTGTATTTTGGAAAAGCAGCGGTGAAATTGCTTTTATATTATTGCGTTTTGATAGCCTAAAAAATAAAAATTCATTTCAAAACTCAATCCCAAACACTAAAAACTGATTATTTGCGTTTTCAAAACGCAATAAGAAATAGATGTCCAATTGAACTCCTAAATATTGACATCTTTGAAATTAAAGGCACTATTGAGTTTGATAACTTGAGTACTTAGACAATTATCATTATGCTACGGTTTATTAAAATAACCTGATTAGTTGTACATTTAATCCCAAGCACACAATCTCTATGATACTATTAGCAAATATTAGATATGTGACATGTTCCCACCTCTTTTTAAAATTTTTTTATAGTATATTATATGTATATAAAAATAATATATGTTAAAAATTAAAATTATCCAAGCCAAACCGATCCAACTCGGCTAGTTACGAACCGAGCCGAGCTAGGCTCACTTTCTAGCTGATCCAAGCCGGCTCGGCGCTCTTTCAAACCGAGCCATATCGAGCAAGCTTTTTTCGAGCTAAATCTGAGCGAGCTTAGAACGAGCTCCGAGCCACGAGCTTTTTGGACAGCCTTACTGGGAACACAAACAAAACCAAATTTGACTTTTGGTCAAAGTCAATGGCCAGCATGACCTAAAGAGTCAAAGCTCTTAAACTTGAGGAGATGCTGATGAATAAGCGTAGGCATACTATGACTGATTTGCGAGTGTTGGATGATAAAGGGGTATGAAACTATGAATATTGGTATTTTGAGTTTATGGCTTGGGTTCTTAAATGGGCCGGTTATAAGCCCAATCAAAATCGGTCTTGAATGCTACATTTTGGGATTCATGTTTCAAAACGTGTTTAGGTCTAGGACATGAGAGGTGAGCCGAACTTTAGATCCAATATGTATAGAGCCTATTGTAAGATAATTGGGCCGTGTTTTAAAAACCCACTTGTTAGGCCTTTTGATGTTTTGTGTTATGTACGGCTAGACGCTAGTTGTGCCTTGGGTCTTCAGGTATTTTCTTGCTCGACTAATGCATTTTCTTTTGTAATATTTTGTTCGTCTAGTATAAAGGCCGAGTTACTGAGTATTTCAATATTTATTCATAAGACTCTTATTTCCCGTTTAGTTTAATAAAGGATACGTTTTGTGTAAATCTAACATACGTCGGGTGGGCTCTTGCAATCCCAAAGTCCATATTTTGATACAAACATGGAACTGAACTTGTTAGAAGGGAACTGATGTGCCTAGAACTTACACAATAGTTCCCTTCTAACAAGTTCACATTCTATGTTTGTACCAAAATTTGAACTGCGATTGCAAGAGCCTGCCCATACGGCCATACCCCATATTCATACGAAGTTAAGCCCAAAGATTACTTAAGTAAGAACCATCGGATCATCATTTATTCCACGAATATATAATCACCAAAAATTTGAAGAAAGATTTGTCTTTGAGTCAAAATAAGTATAAACAGGCATTTGAAAGAAGAAACAATTTCGAATGACATTTCTAAATTCTAATTATTGGACATGTTTTTGAAGTTTGGCCGGAAGGTTTGAATATAAGTTGCCAAGACTCATTTGTTTGATTGATGTTGCAACACAACCCTTCCATACTTAACCTGTTCTAATAAATAAACACAAAAGGTAAAATGTTCTAATAGTAACAACTAAAAAGGGAATGAGACAGACATATATGCCTAACACATGGAATATTTGCATCATGAATCGAAATACCCTCATCTATCAATATCATCTTGACCCATATTGTTGAAGATAGACAAAACCTTTGTCAGTGATGTAAGGACACCTCAAATGAATGACAAAAAGAGACATGGAGTTTAGCCAAACAAGTAACTGAGGTATACAATTTGACATCAAACAGTTTTCGTGTCACACATTTAACAAAACAAAAGAGCCTAACTAATTGTTTGGTTAATTGCCGTTCAAAAAAAATTGTTTGGTTAATTTTGTTGTCTTAATAGTAAAATCTTGATATATCATGTCACCTAATCAATTGAACGTGTTTCGTTTGCCCTTTATTATGTTTTTACTTGTAGAAATAAACAACCTAGACATTTTAAATACTTTAAAATGATAGATTAAGTTTTTTTTTTTTTGAACGGCCAACAAACATTTCTGCCCGACTATTTAGGGGACTCCACACGTTATGGACAGACCCCCATGACCAACCCAATAGAGGGCCCATACGTACCTCGGGCGGCTGGCGTAGTCAGGCCCGCCCATGCAGTTCCCGAAACCGGGGAAAACCCAACCCCTCACCCGCCCGTAGGCATGACGGTGAAGGATTGGTAAAACCCGGGCGAGATCAGGACTCGAACTCGTGACCATAGGCCAGGAGTTAGGGCTGCAAACGAACTGAAATTTCAGCGAACAGTTCATGAACCGTTCAGCGGGAAGTTCGTTTGTGTTCGTTCGTTTATTAAGCGAACGAACACGAACAAAATATTTCGTTTGTTTAGTTAAACGAACGAACATGAACAGAGACCACGTTCGTTCGTTTATGTTCGATAGTTCAATAATGTTTTTTGTTTTTATAATCTGTCCTAATATTATTTTAGTTTTATTCATTTAACCCAAATAAATAAATAAACATATATGTATGTGAATTCAATTTTATTAGAAAGTTAATATATGTCCGTTTATGTTTGATTCTGTTCATGAACACTTGTTTGTGTTCATGTGCGTTCATGAAAAAAAAAATAACAAACGAACACGAACATGATTGCTTTCTTAACAAACGAACACGAACATAAAATTTCGTTCGGTAAGCGTTCATGAACTGTTCGTGAACACATATTTTCCATAACAAATGAACACGAACAAGGCTTTGTTCGTGTTCGTTCGGTTCGTTTGCAGCCCTACCAGGAGTCATCCATCATTTCTCATTATGTCCCTCGTAGGAATCGAACTCAGGACCCCCAAGAGGGATTCCTGATCTATTCACCAACTGAGCTACCTCTAAAGGACATAGATTAAGTTATAGTTATAATACAACTTCTTTTGCTTTTCTTTCTCTCTTTTTTCTTTTCAATTTCAATCGTTTGACTTCGCTATTTTAGACAACCAAGACTCTATTTTTGTAACATCAAGATAAAATGATATGTTATATAACATTCTAGTTCTAGTTTTACATATACATCATCATTCATTAAGATTGTTACCAAACAAAAACAAACATGGCATTACTACTTAAAATGTTTTTATTGAGGTGGACGTAGAAACATCGATCAATCCAATAACCCTAACAATCTTAACAAATAAGAAACAAAAATATATAGCTAAAAGACCGCCTCCCAATGTCCGGTCAAGTTGCATTTCCCTATTGGGCAACACCACAAGAGCCCACAACAAACCACCAATCAGGAAACCAATGGTTTCACACAAATAAGGGTTATCCGGCACAACATATGGAGCCGGATAATCCAACCAACACGCAATAACAAACGAAAACCCTAACCCAACAAAGATATTAAACACAGGTCCCGCATAACAACCCACTATAGCAATCCGAGCTCCGTTAGGCCCATCTTGCATTGCCATAGCAACATTTGTAGCCAAGTCACCAAGTGAGTTCCCCCAAGCTAGAACAGTAAGCCCTAAGATTGAAGGATTAATCCCAATAATAATCCCTAGTGACTGCAACAAAGAGACCAATTCCTCAGCAGTAATGTAAGTCCATGTCACACTCATTAGAAACCCACTTGCATACCAAAAAAATAAACACTTTTGTGGAGCCATGGTACTACTTGTAAAAACAAACGCACAAGTCGCTAAAGCAATCCCAATCACTAACGCTACGAAGCATATCACCACACTAGCTGAACCCATTTTCCCTTGTTGTGAGCACAAAATAAGAGCCAACATAATTGGGCTTAAGCCCACTGAAATCACAGCAAATGGTTTGGACCATCTTTCTTTAGTAACCATTGGTATTGTAACCCTTCTTGGCAAATATAGTGGCAACCCAATAACAAACAAAACCAACATCACAACACTCTGTCTCTTAGGTACAACTTTATCAGCAGAATGTACAAGCAACGGCAGCGTAATATCATTATCATGATCATGATCATGCCCATGACCATCATCTTCAACACTCTGTTTTTTAATGCTGATGAAATGCATATAAGAAACTAAACCTATGTAAACAACGTAAGCAGAAGCAAAAACAATCGATGCCCAGAAGCTAATTCTACCAATAATAATAACCACAAGTAAATTCGAGAGAGAGAATAATAAAAACACAACGTCTCTGATGAAATTATGTTTATCAACAATGACAGTTTTGTGACGGTAAGATATTAATAAGCTGAGAATACCAACAACAATGGTGGACACAAAGATAGCGCCACCGAGAATAGTGTTGAGGCCGATATCACCGCCGTCACCGGCGGCAGTGAAGGAGATAACGGTGGCGAAAACGTCAGGTGCGCCGTTACCTAACGGAAGCAGAGTAGTACCAGCGATAGCAGGAGAGAGGTTTAATATTTTTGACAAGTGTTCGACTGAAGGACAGAAGTAATAAGAGGCAGTGTTGGTTAATATGTAGAAGAGGATTGCTAGCCATAAGAGGAGAAGAAGGAAGGCTAATTGAGGGTGTTTGTGTAAATTGCAGTAGAAGAGTTGAAGGTAGTTTATGTAGCCTTTAGGGTGGCAGTCTGTGTGTGTGGTTATGTATGTGCATTTGGAATGGATAGGGGTGCAGGTGGTGGTGGTTGCATGGGATGTTAGGAAGAAGGATGTGATGAGGAAGATGGAGATGGTGATGGTGAGGTTACAGGTGGTAACCGCCATTGGAGAGGGATTGGAGGTGTTGGAGTAGAGGGTTATGTATATGAAGGGACGAGGATGGGTTGATGACAAACATTTATGTGGAGGTTGTTTTGAAAATATGTAACAAAGTTTAGTTTTGTGTCATTGTATGTTGTGAAAGATGTCATATGGTCCATATTGGATAAAAGGACATGTTATGTACAAATATTGAAGTTTGTGAAGTTAAGACATGATCATAAGTCATAAGAAAGTTTAATGTATGTTGGGACTACTAGATGATGACATGTATGTACAAAAGATTTATCCTATCCACTTATATATATATTATATATCATATGAAAGATTATACTATTGTGTATAAGGTAAGGGGGCGCAACTCTAAATTACCCTGATTGATTTCGTTTACTACTTCAATCTACTACCCTAAAACACCTTATGTTAATGTGCCACTATCTTGAAACACCTTTTTATTGTTAAACCTAAACCCCTCCTAAAACCCACTACACGCATCACCTCTGACCCGTTGCCTAGAGCCAGGAAATGGTACCCGGACACCCCTACTCGGGACAACGCCTGTGGTGTTCCCGGACAGGTAGGGGTACCCGGATTAAATTCTAGTTGCGCTCTAACCTCTCTAACAAACTGTGTGACAAAGCATGACAATACGACAAGATGTTTTCCTTGTTGCTACAATGATCACATTAAGAGACAACAATGACATATGAATGATATGATATTTTAGCTGTGAACTACCCTTTTCCAAAAGGAAAGTAAAGACGCAATACAAGAATACTATGGGCATGTTTGGCTCTCTTTATTTTCACCTGCTTATAACTTATTACTTTTTCAAAAAGTTGACAAGCTAAATGAAGTTTTTGTGAAAGTGACTTTTAACTTCTACTTATGAGTTTTTATAACACGGAAAATGAGTTTTTGAAAAGTAAGGGAAGTGTAACTTTTCAAAACTACTTACGTATAACTTCTTATGAAAAGTCATAAGTAGCTCCCAAAAAGTTTAGCCAAACCAAGTGTATATGTGTTTGGGTACTGTGACGAGGCTACTCTCATGTCTTTTCTTATTGTAACACCATGAATTTTATAACTTCCAACTAGCCTTTGCAAAAAGTTAACTTTTTTTTTTTTATGTATACATCCTCTTGAAAACCAAAGGAAAAGAAAACATAGGCTCTGAAAAAAAAAAAAACAATAGTAACCAATGCATTTTGCAGATTTATATCGTGTGAAATTGCTGGGAAGTTTCATCCCTTGATAGTTTTTCCATTTTGGAAAGATTGCCTGAAAACCCATTCCACACTGAATATTTTCTTTCCATGAAAAAAGTTCATTTGTACTGCATGAGTGATTACTCTTCAGGGGACTTTAATACATATTATGAAGTTTGGGTATAACTTTATTACTCATTTTACCAACAGTTTTATTATAAATTAACTGTTTTACTTAACCAAAACCGATTAAAACACTTTTGTTCCTACAGTTCTGGCATGATTAAAAAATTTGGAGATGTTCTAGCCTCTTTTGGTTCATTTTGCCGTTGCAACATGTAAAAATACTCGTTACAATATCTCGAGGCAGGATCCATAGAGGAACACTCTTTAACGATCAAGTGTTTGATATCTTATTGTTATGGTAGAAAACTATACATATTATATCCCACAACCATTTATTTATTTAGTTATTACTAGCACAATGTTACAACATATGTAAAAGGTATAAATACAAAGGGTTGTTTACATGTAAAGATTTTAATAGGTTGTGTAATTTTAATTTTCTTGATGTGTAATTTTTATTTGTTATTTCCTTCATGCGTAACTACTTTTATACTTTGTAAGTTATGTGTGTACTGTACTTTAGTTTGTAGATTAACTTACCCTTACAACTTATAGCTTTTGAGTATAAACACTATTGGTTGAAGCCCATGATAAAAGCCATGAAAGGGTCCAAGAAAAGTGTACAATTAGTATAAACATTTACATGACTAACTAAATAACTAGAGCAGTGTTGTAACAATCGCTAGGCGCTAGTCGGTCGGTGAGACACCGACTAGCGATTAATCGGGATTAGTAGGAGTTAATTGTGATTAATCAGATTGAGACTTTATATGTAATTTTCAGTTTTATACATATATACACACATTTTATATGTATTCTTTTAAGTAGGCTTGTTTTAACCTCTTCCTCGACTCATATCTTTAAGTATAAAGTATTAATTGCCGTAATTTACAGGTTTTAGTCGGAATTTGACCGAAAGTTACAGATTTTAGTCGGAATTTGGCTGAAATTGCTAGAAAACAAAGAATAGCGATTAATCAGTGATTTCTCAGTAAACCCTCAACTAGCAATTAATCAGAAACTAGGCGTGATTTTTACAACCACAAACCGGAGGCATGAGAGCGCCCAAAGAAAAAGGGTGAAGAACCACTTGATTACTCATTTATATTTTACTAGCCGATTACCCGGGAAGGTCCCGGGGTTGAAAAATTTAATATGATTTAATAAAAAATGATAAAAAAAAAGAAAACTCAAATCACGAAAAGAGTAAATAACTTAAACATAATCAATCTTAGTTAAAAAACATTTATTTAAAAAGTTAAAAAAATAAAAAGCATAAACCATATTAAACATATTAAAGTATTATAAGGATAACCTTCAACATATAATCATCTTCACGTGAATTAAAATATGTTACAATTTGATTAATGAATAACCTGAACACTTTGTGTTTTTTTCTGTATGAATATAACCCCACAAAAAATAGTCGTTTTTTTTTTCGTTTTTATATAGCACTATGGTACTCGTTGGAAAGATAATAAAACGCTCGTTAATTTGGTGTAATTTTTTTATTTAAAAAATCTCGAACATAAAAGATATTTATGTTTAAAAATTATGGGAGGAATATAAGAGAGAAAAATTTAAATTTGTTTTTAAATTTTTTTTTTCCTAAAATAACTCAATTTAATTTTAGTAATTGAGAATTAAGAGATAGAGAGATAAATTTAGAAAAATACTCAAAAACACCAAAAACACTCAATTATTAAGCCACGTGGCACTCTCAATGGGCATATATGCTTTCTTTTATATATATATAGATTGGGGTTGGTGGCCCAATGGTAGAAGCAAAGTTTCTTGGAACACCTAAGAGGGAGGTCATGAGTTCAAGTCTCCAAGGAGTAGAAATTTGCCGTTAAAAAAAAAAAAACCACTTGATTACTTAATTGGGCCGGACATAGTAGCCCACTACAAATGTAGCGCGCCAGACGCCAGCAACAACTTAACGGATAAGAATCTCCGACTCCATAACCATAACCATCACCATCACCATCACCATCACCATAACCATCACCACCACTCCTCTGTTATCGAAATGCTAACAAGCAGCAGTAGCAGCTTCCATGGCAGACCTTCTTCTCAATTCACACATTCAACAACCAGTAAAACACTCAATAAACCCTACCCGCCCCTTCCTACTACAAAACCACACCATTTTATTCCTTCTCTTTCTGCTTTACTTTTATCATCCAAAATAATATCCTCAAATTCCTTTAAAATTAGGGCTCTATATCGCCACTCTGATGATGCCACAGCCTCTGAAAAAGAATCTAGACCTTTTTTTCCTAACCTCCACTCAGTTAAAATTCCCGTTGGAGACCGACACGTAAGTCATTTATTTTAATTATGATTTTAAGTTATTTTTGACTGCCTAGGGTTTTATTATTCCATGTAATGAAATTGTAACAGTGCATTGCTAGGTTCATCGTTAATAAATCACTTTATACATTTACAGATTATAGTGGAGACTGGTCAAATAGGAAGACAAGCTAGTGGATCTGTTGTTGTCAAAGATGGAGAAACTGTATGTTTCTTATGATATTTTATCTTGGAAATTCAAATTATTATTACTATATAAAATTATTGAAGAATTGTTTTTTTATTTATTTATTTATGCAGATTGTCTACACGTCTGTTTGTTTATCTGATGTTCCAAGTGAGCCTTCTGACTTTTTCCCTATGTCTGTAAATTATCAAGAGCGCTTTTCCGCAGCTGGTAGAACTAGGCAAGTGTTTACTTGTTTTCTTTTCACATGATGAATCATGAAATTTACTTGTGTTGCTTAAAAGGTAGTGTTAATGGTTATAATAGTATTAATGCAAATGTTTTGATACTTGATTCTTATTTTCAGTGGAGGATTTTTTAAGCGGGAGGGAAGGACAAAGGACCATGAGGTATTATTATGAAGGATATATATGGTTTTAGCATTTCGATTTTCTTCTCATACAAAATATATCTCTGTTTAAATTACATGAAATGTGAATAGAAGAAAGTGTCGTCAAACGATACATTAGTTTATTAACTATACGCACACGTCTTATTCTTTCACTTACGTCGCATGAATGGTAACAGACTTGGCTTCTTTCAGTAGTTGCTACCCTGTTTTGGGTTAGTGTAATTCATGAGTTTGCTTTCATTACTAACATGTATTTTGTGTTAAAGTATCTGATATTTCTTTCTAGGCCGTTATCTGTTTCTTGTGTTGAACTTACTGAAATTGTATGGTTAATTATGTAATCTACATTACAATGTTCATCCTGAAATTAGCTTCAATATCACATCACCCTCAACGTTGATGAATATCAGAGTTCTAAGTGATTTTATTATTGTAATACAGGTACTTATTTGTAGATTAATTGATAGGCCATTGCGGCCAACCATGCTCAAAGGCTTCTACCATGAAACTCAAATACTATCATGGGTATGTACTTTGCTTATATTCAAGTATCTGTTTTCTTAGCTTAGCATTTTTCTTTTCATATGTCATGAAGCTAGCTTATTGTCACGGGGTTATCTTTCGATCCCCGTGTGGCGTCCCCAATTACCGGGGACAAGCCAATCCATCCCGCTTCTTTGATTTGGGTCACTGGTTTCGTCCTGCCTTGGACTCATCAGGAGAGCGGCGACAGCTCTCGACCAGTGGTGTGTTCGACACATAGACATGTCTAAACACGACTCGCCTTATTCCGCTGAGACCGTCCCTGATGAAGTCTAGGATTCGGCCAGCGACCCAAGCGTTCAAGCACAAACCCTAGCAAAGCGATCTTCAAATATTTGGCCCGTGACATTACGCTGTTTTCAAAGCTTGTAGCTGGTACTGTAAAAATTAATTCTGTTGTATACTTTATTTGATACTGTACATATTTATTCAAACCTTCTTGAAATTTGGTTAGGTGATTATTAATCTCAATTCTAATTACCTGTTGACGTTTTAAACCTGCAACCAATGTGCTGAGAATTCTTGTTGAAACTCATTCATGTGCAGGTTTTGAGCTATGATGGTTTACACTCCCCAGATTCTCTGGCTGTAACAGCCGCTGGAATTGCGGTGTAAGATTCATCAACAAATTAGTCATTTTTGCTCTTAGACAACATCATAGAAAATGATAATTTCAGCTACCTAATTACAGTTATTGCTGCTAAATTATGTACCTAACAGAGCTCTCTCAGAAGTGCCAACTACAAACACTATAGCAGGTGTTCGAATTGGTTTGATTGATGACAAATTTGTTGTGAATCCAACAACCGAGGAGATGGAAAATTCAAAACTAGATTTAATATTGGCAGGCTCAGAAACCGGGATTTTAATGATAGAGGTTGTAACCATGCTTCTTTTTATTGTCAATACACTAAATGGATGATTCTTACCATTTTGAAATATCCTCCAATTTAATATGTTATTATGTTTGAAACTGATACTCGGTGTTGGCACTGGTATTTTGTGTTTCTGGAATTATTTATTTTAGGGTTACTGTGACTTTCTTCCTGAAGAGAAGTTGCTTCAAGCCATAGAAGTTGGCCAGGTTGTTACTTAATTGTGTTGCAATTTACTTTTCATATTATGGGAGTTTTATGATTATTCAATTTTCTAGATAATTAGTAGGTTTTATTTTGCATATAAATAAATAGGGTTAGATAAACGTAGAATATGAATTATATAGGATTGTAGGTTGGTTTTGGGATTGGTTATTTATGTATTGACTTACATTTGGTCATTAATCAATGGAATTATTGAAATATATTTTTCTTTCTCATACTTATAAATTGTGCCATAGTGGTCATCGGGCCTTAAAAGTTCTATTTTTTTTCCTTTTATGCATCAGGATGCTGTAAGAGCCATATGCAAAGAGGTGGACAATTTGGTGAAAAAGTGTGGGAAACCCAAAATGGTAGATTCAATTAATTTACCTCCCCCTGAGCTGTATAAGCATGTAGAAGTATGTCTCTCTTTTCATCTTGTAAAATTTATTTATGTTTTTTACGATTGATCACTGCATGTTTCTTTTCATTGTTGATTTTATAGAATGTTTTTCCGTTCTCCTCAGCTCATAAATATATAAAATGCAGGAAATTGCTGGTGATGAGTTAGTGAAAGTGCTACAACTCAAAAACAAAGTACCTAGAAGAAAAGCACTCTCTTTATTAGAGGAAAAAGTTTTGAGTATACTTACTGAGGAGGGTTATGTACACAAAGGTGAAACTTGTGTTGGTGCTGAAATAACTCCAGACATGTTGGAGGACGAAGATGAGGAGGAAGAATTTGTTGTTGATGGTGAAGTTGATGAAGGCGATGTTCATATAAAGCCAGTTTTAAAAAAACCAGTTCCCACGGTATCATTATTGCCCTCATCTTTAATCATGTACATTTCCAAAAGCCAAATTAGAAAGAGTTCTTGATGTCCTGGGTACAGGCCAAAACATGTTGGCCTGGCTTGGTTTTGTTTGACCTGCAACACCTTTTTGCTCATTTTTTTATTTCGTAATAATTGATTAATTAATTAATGCATTGGTTATGTCACATACACAATATTTTTTGACAGGAATAATCTAAATCTTTAGATAAAACGATTTTGGAACTCGTAAGCATTAAAGGTGGACTTTGAGTGACTTTCAAGTTACAACCTGTCTCATCTGTTTGACTCATTTAACTCATTCGCGTTTTATATATATAGTTTTATTTAATCCATGTGACATGTTTGAGATAAACAACCCATCCATAAGTAATTAGCATGAGATAAAAGGCCCAACATCTGAGGTTGCTGAATGGTTCAGTGTGATAAACTTGTTCATAGTCTTGCAGCTGTTAGCCAAGCCTTATAGGTTTATGTTTACGTTACCAGAAGTTCAGAGGATTAGTTCTGTAGTTGGAAGTCGCTTGATTTATTCTTTTTCTTTTGCTAGTGTATCACCTTCATGGACTTTTTGAGTTGTATTAGTTACAAGTGGCTGGGAATGTTTGTTGATGATTTTTCCTCTTTGCCATGTAGTTTTACTCTGATGTAGATGTGAAATTGGTGTTCAAAAGTGTTACATCCAAATACCTGCGGAAACGAATAGTTGAGGTATGCATACAAACACTTGCTATCAAGAAACTAGGATAGACACTGCTTTCATATTTTGATATTTAATAATATCTTCATGGAAGTTCTTTTTTTCTTTCTATATTATGGAAAAAATTATTTTATCTCTATATTCATGGAGATTGTATTTCTTTCTGTACTTATATAAGTTCTTATTTCTTATGTCTATATTCTTCATTAAGGGAGGGAAAAGAAGTGATGGCAGAACTTTAGAGGAGATACGTGTTATTGATGCAGAATGTGGGTTACTTCCTAGAGCACATGGAAGTGCTCTTTTCACACGCGGGGAAACACAGGTTTGTATTTAAATGTCACGATTATCTTTATGCCTTTAGATATCCAAGAAACAATAGTTTAGATATCCGACAGAACTAAAAAAACATATTGATGCTCTAATTTCTCTCGTTGCTCCTCGTCATTTATTACCTTGTGTTATAGTCGTTGGCAGTAGTTACCCTTGGTGATAAACAGATGGCACAAAGAATAGATAACCTTGCTGGTGTGGAAGATGTGAAAAGGTTCTATCTTCAGGTATGACTGTGTTTTTCAACTCTCTTTTTTAACTTTGATAGTAAATTAGTTGATAAATTTCGGTTTTGGTGAGTACGAGTGTTTTTACTGATCCTTACCTAAACAACTTCTAGAAATGGTGCTTTTTGGGCAAAAATGTAAACAAGTGGATGGATACCAAATTCTGAGATAAGTCAAGTCTCAAAAGAATTGCGTTAGAAATTCTAGTACTATGCCAATATTCAGAATTGAAACTTGAAAGAAATAGATGTTAACATTGAGTACACAAAGACTAACTGTGAAATCATTCATGAGTTCAGTACCCAATTATGATTTTTTTTTGCCTTTTGTTATTTTCCAATTATTTTGCTGATAATAAATCTTTTATTGCTTATATAGTATTCATTCCCACCATCATGTGTTGGGGAAGTAGGGCGGATTGGAGCACCAAGTAGAAGAGAAATTGGTCATGGTACACTTGCAGAAAGAGCACTAGAACCGATTTTGCCTTCTGAAGATGAATTTCCATATACTATACGTGTTGAGAGCACCATAACCGAAAGTAATGGATCTTCAAGGTGTGTCAGTTATTTAGGTTTATTATAGAAAATACTAGAGGTGTCAATTTGTTTGCTTTTGAACTGGTTGAAAGTTGACCAATATCTATTTTTACTTGTACAAATTTACCTGTTTCAATGGACAGACCATTAGCAAGTATTTACCCAAGTAAATGGGCAGACATTGGGTTGCTTACTGGATTAGTGGATCAAACACTTTGATCTGCTGGATTATATAAATGGACCGGATCAGGTCTGATCAAGACCTTCTGTGGCCTTTTGACATTCCTAACCCAACCTGACCCCGTTCGACCTGTTTGGACTCATTACCCATCCCGTAGGACCCTCCCAACTCCCCGCCTCTAGGAAATGCATGTCCATAAGTAACCTGCAAATACACGTTTTTAATGAATTTTCCACCTTGCTATTTTCTGTATCAGAATATTATTTTCAAGACATTCTCTAACTTTTTTTTTTCATTTCCTTTTCTATGGTGATGTGTGATAGTATGGCATCAGTGTGTGGGGGATGCCTTGCATTACAAGACGCTGGAGTACCACTAAAGAGCTCTATTGCGGGTATAGCAATGGGCATGGTTCTGGACACAAAGGAATTTGGGGGAGATGGGACCCCACTTATTTTATCTGACATCACCGGCTCCGAGGATGCTTCTGGAGATATGGACTTTAAGGTAAGCATTTCAAAGAAGCTACTTTAGTCCTTCTAAACACGTCTTTTGAGGAGAGGGGTTTGGAGCGCTGGTTTACTCAGCAAAATATAAAATAAAGGAGGGATATGGTTATGAAATTAGATCATTGCTGACTTTTAACTACACAGGTTGCTGGGAGCGATGATGGGGTAACAGCGTTCCAGATGGATATAAAGGTTATGTATGCTATCTTTCTGTGTTTTTTTTATTGTCAACAAATATGGATGGTTGTATATCTAAAAATATTCCTTTCTACATTGTAGGTAGCAGGAATTACATTGTCAACAATGAAGCATGCTTTACTGCAAGCAAAGGAAGGGCGAAAACGTATTCTTGGTAAATTTCTAACTCAAAATAGCAATATATTTGAATTATTATTACCATTTTCCACGCATATTTTACTTAGTTTCAATGAAACATGTTTTATATTTTTAGCTGAGATGTTAAAATGCTCACCTCCCCCATCAAAGCAGCTTTCTAAGTACGCTCCATTTATTCTTGTTATGAAGGTTAGTTGTCATCTCTCAGCCCCTTTGTTCTGCAATGATATGGAATATCCAGATTGCTCATATTTCTTTTCCTAAACAACTGTTGTAGGTTAAACCTGAAAAGGTAAACAAAATTATCGGTTCTGGGGGTAAAAAGGTCAAGAGTATTATTGAAGAGACTGGTGTGGAATCTATTGAAACTCAAGATAATGGAACAGTAAGCTAAATATTCTGTCTTCTTTATGCTATTGTTCTTGCAGTCTCACATGGGTTATTGACTATTTCAGGTCAAAATAATGTCAAGAGATTTGGCAAGCTTAGAAAAGACTAAAGCTATTATTAGTAACTTGACAATGGTTCCAATTGTTGGTGATGTATATAGGTATATTTCTTACATGTGAAAGTACTACTTCCTCCTGATGTTTTATCATATAATTTCTGTTTGAGTGCAGTTTATATATATAAATCTTAGTTCACATTGGATTATTTGTTGATCTGTTAATAGGAATTGTAAAATTACATCTATTGTTCCTTATGGAGTTTTTGTTGAGATAGTTCCAGGCCGAGAGGTATAGCTTCTACCCTAAATATAATATATTATCGACATAGTTTTTTTTTCTATGGGAACTTACAATTTCAGCTCCATTTCAGGGGCTCTGTCACATTAGTGAGTTAAGTCCAGATCGGTTGTCAAAACCAGAAGATGTAAGGGTTAACACAGTCGTTATCGTCATGTATTCTTTCAATCAATTCATGATTATTTTTGTTGATTTGTTTCAGGCTTTCAAGGTTGGAGACCTTGTTGATGTTAAACTCATTGAGGTTTGAAGTTCTTTCTTTGTATGCCTATTTTCTAATTATGCCTAAACTGGGATGATTTATACTGACAAATTTTCAACAATATGAGACTTGTTTCAGTTTTTTGGTAGTTATTCAGAGTTGTCTCCATTGTAATTCACAGATCAATGAAAAAGGACAACTTCGACTAAGCCGGAAAGCACTGCTTCCAGATCAGAGTACTGATAAACCTAATGAAAATCAGCGTACAGCTGGTGTGTCCAAAGATAGTGGAACCTCACAAAAAAGTACTGGCAAAAGTAAACCTAGACGAAGATCAACCATACCAAAGGGTGATGTGGATATAAGCCCTGAAGGTACGTTTACCAAGAGATATGTAGGCCCCAGCAAAAATGAGGAGTCAAAAATAAGCAGCAGCAAACCTGATACCGTTGCATCTGGTGACAGTGGAAGTGCACTAGTTAATGGAGAGGCTCAAGTTAGTTAAAGGTAACATGAGGGAAAAAAAGTAACATGATATGTTTTGACATAAAGTATACGGCGGAATAGTGGAGATGACCTGCTCTAGAAAACTAAGAGGTATATAGATCATCAGCTTCAGAAAGAGCAAAAGCACTCTCCAATTAAATATAATAACATGTTGATTAAACTTAAATCATTTAATTATTGGCAGGAGTTCAATGTGTCTCATCAGCAGTTGGAATTTGTGTTCTCGAGCGAGTGATACAATTCTTTATGATTCTACAAGGTACAAAGTAAGTAATTTGTTTATTCTTCTGGAAAATTGCTGGAGGTCAGTCAGGAAAATGTAGCTATAAAAACCAGATGATGCTGCATTGTGAATTTCTAAGTTGTACAGAGGAGGATGAGTTTGCATCAACCGTTGCCATTTTCAGTATAATTTTGGCCCTGGCATGTCAGCTAAGCTGTGTTACAGGACCAAGTTTTTGACTCGTTAATAGTAGCGATTCAAGGGTGTTTGCTGTTAGATTGAATCACATTGCTACGTGATATGTTATTGCTTTTATGGTTTCATGCATTTGACTAAAAACAAGGACCCAAATCTATTTAAGATTTTTTTTTTATCAATTGCTATGGCCATGAACCAACGAATGAAATGTTCGTCCTTTAGTGATGGTGTTTGTACTTTGGTTTCAGTTTATGTCGGAGTGTAATATTTGGGTTCGTTGTCATGTTTCCAAACCAGCCGAACCATTTGATTCACGGATGACCTTTGTACTTCCTGAAATTTGTGGTCTTTTTTTCTTCGGATTGACAGTCATGTATTAGACATGTTTAGTAGACAAGCATTATAAGTATTGTTTAGTACTAGGCATGTTTATATATTAGAGGGTATTAGTGTGTAATTATGTATTCTATTTATAGTCTTGTAATCTCTATTATCAATCATAAATATACACATCTTTACCTTGATTAAGTGCCTAGTAACAAAGTAAAATAATATGTTAAAATGATGCATAGTTTTAGAAGTTTAAAAGTTTTCTCTTACGCGATACTACTTTTCCTCTATATTTAAGATTGGGGAGTCTATTTTCAACTGCCCTCACCTTCTTTAACGGACCACCAATCAATGTATGCCACCTCATTTTCCCTTAGACTTTAATCAACTTCTCTAAAAGAGCGGAGCGTAATTCCTTCTCCTTCCCTATTCTTTTTCTTCTTTTTTTTTTTGTGAAACAATTGAAATAAAAAAAAGATTTTGCTTTGTTGTCAACTTTTGATTGCTAAACTAAAGAGCTGAATATTAGTTTTGGTGAAATGTGAACATGAGATCTTTGGAATGTTAGCTGCCTATGAAAATTTTAGCATACCCCGAGCCTGACTAGGGTTGAGCTCGGCTCGTCATGTTTTTACAAAGCTTGGGATCAGCTCGGTTCGAGCCTAATACTTTGAGCTCGAGCTCGGCTCAAAAAGTAAAGTCCAAGAGCTCAAGCTCGGCTCGAAATAATTTTAGAACTAAAAGTTCGGCTTGAGCTCGCTTCGATAGCTTAAACAAGCCAAAGCTCGGCTAGAGTTCGGCTCGCCAATGTTAAATAGTAGATATACTATAAATAAAATAATAATAATTTAAAATTTGTTTGGGCTAGTTTGTGCTCGCGAGCCTACATTGTCTTTATATGAAAAGCTCGAGCTCGATAATTAGACGAGTCATTTTTCAAGTTCAAGCTCGTTAAGACTTGGCTCGTTCAAGCTTTTTAGCGATCCAATCCCGAGTATCTCTCGAACATTTGCGCATCATTTACGCAATTTGGTTTTCATCTCATTGGTCCAGTCGCAGGACCCGTTAAAATGGGTCCAATAACATCCCAAATGCAGCAGATATGCTCTCGCTACTTCCCATCCTTTCCCGCCACTTCTTCTTCACCATACCAACTGACCTCACTGATCTTTAACCATGCTTTGGGTCGACAAGTACCGACCAAAAACCCTAGACAAGGTTATTGTTCACCAAGACATCGCTCTAAATCTTCAGAAATTGGTACTCTCTTCTATTATTATTTTTCTTAAATTTCGATTCTTTACTTCACAAAGTTAGGGTTTTTCATTTACAACGTTTCGATCTTCATCATGTGTGTTGAAGGTCACCGAGCAAGACTGCCCACACTTATTGTTCTATGGCCCACCTGGTTCCGGCAAGAAAACCCTAATTATGGCCCTTCTCAGGCAGATGTTTGGGGCTAGTGCTGAGAAGGTCTTTATTAACTCCATCTTTTTTTTTTTTTTTTTTTTTTGTATTGTGCGTTATGTTAACGATGAATTTATATATATTTTTTTAATTTTATTAATTTACAGGTGAAAGTAGAGAACAAAAACTGGAAAGTTGATGTAAGTGTCTCCTTTTAGTTACATTTTATGCTTGTTAGGTTTTATTTTAATCAATTGATAAACACTTTCTTATTTCTATTTTCCATTATTTGTTTTAAGATAGACATCGAATCGGAACAGACGTCTAGCTTTAGGGGGAATGGTAGGATATACTAGTTAGTTAGACTATTGGGTATGGAGACGGGGAAGAGGGAGACGGGGGGTGGGGGGCGGTGTTGACTGTTGAGACGGGGGAGACGGTGGGAGGTGATTGATGGTTTCACCTGATTGGTGCGTCCCTCGCGTTCCGGGGGAGAAGGGGGTGGGGGCGGTGTTGGGACGGAGGACGGGGGGTTGTCCCCGTCTGTGCACCCATCGGCCTTAGGATTTATTATGATTTTGTTTATCTATATCATAATTAGGAGATATGATTTGATTAGGTTTTTGATGCAGGAGTTTTCTTTTTAACGGTATGTTGTGACTTGTGAAATTCAATATGGTTCTTTTGCAGGCCGGAAGTAGAACTATTGATTTGGAACTTACGACTCTATCAAGCACCCACCATGTGGAACTGAACCCCAGCGATGCTGGGTTTCAAGACCGGTACATTGTTCAAGAAATTATTAAAGAAATGGCTAAAAATAGACCGATTGACACCAAAGGAAAGAAGGGTTTCAAAGGTTGGTTTTTTGAATCTGCTTTAATCGTTTTATTCCCGTAACAGCCCTTAGTTTGTTTCTTACATTTCTTCCTTATCAGTATTGGTGCTCAATGAGGTTGATAAACTTTCAAGAGAAGCACAACATTCTTTAAGAAGAACAATGGAGAAATATAGCGCCTCTTGCCGCCTGATCTTATGTTGTGACAGCTCATCCAAGGTTACTGAAGCAGTGCGCTCTCGTTGTCTTAACATAAGAGTAAATGCACCAAAAGAAGATGAGGTCAGTATTCAAATTTGAATTTGAAGGGATTTATAATTGAGTGTATGCATAAAAAAGTTAATGGATTTCAGTTAAATGTCCAATAATAATAAATTTGTTATTGAAAACTTATAATGTGAATTTGCTGTTTACTTAACATGCTTGAACTTGCATTTCAGATTGTGAAGGTTCTGGAATTTATTGGCAAGAAAGAGGGGCTACAACTTCCCCCTGGATTTGCTGCTCGTATAGCGGAAAAATCAGCTCGGAGTTTAAGAAGGGCAATATTGTCATTCGAGACTTGTCGTGTCCAACAGTTGAGATCAGTTTTGAAATATTATTTTTGTCCTTTATTTGAAGGCAATGTTAACATGAGATCTTGTTTTCACACAGGTACCCTTTTACCAGTAATCAAGTAATCCCCCCAATGGACTGGGAAGAATATGTATCTGAGATAGCAGCTGACATTATGAGAGAACAGAGCCCTAAAAGGTTTATTTCTCAATTGTCGTATTCATTATAAACTTTCTACCGTATGTATATGTTGTCATTTATAATTATATGCATGTACCATGTACCATTTACTCATTTTCATGATTGTTTCTTTTATTGAGATAAGGTTGTTTCAAGTTCGAGGAAAGTTGTATGAGTTACTTGTCAATTGTATCCCTCCTGAAATCATATTAAAGGTTATAATCTCCTGTCACATGGTTACTCTTATTTTTTTATCTTTTAGCAACTTTTAATTGAAGCTGAAAGTTTTTTCTTAATTCAGAGGTTGCTTTTTGAACTGCTCAAGAAACTGGATTCTGAATTGAAGCATGAGGTCTGTCATTGGGCTGCATATTATGTAAGTACATGATAATGTCTCATCAAAGACTCCTAAGACTTTAATACCCCTGTTCTTTGAAGTCCTACGCTAAATTTTACCTATTTTCCCTTCATTATTTTTGTATCAATGGTGTTTCTAATCCATAGAACTTACAATACTTGGGGGGTCGACGGTACTTTTAGTGTTTAACAGTTTAATAATCTTCGTAAACTACATGTAGAAGTTACTATTGTAATTGGACAAAAGGAGTAGATAATTTTTTTAATGTCGACTTCGTATTTTATTTTCTTTCTCAGGAACATAGGATGCGTCTTGGACAGAAAGCTATTTTTCACATTGAAGGTACATTTTTGTGCTCTTTAAATCTCATAGTATCTTTACACAGCAGTTGCTAGTAACATGCATGCATTGAGTTGCATTATGCATCAATTAAGCTTCTGCCTTTAATCTTCCCTCAGTGACATCGTTAACATGTCCAGTTTACTTTTTGAAATCTCTATACACAACACATAATTGGTTTATGTATATGATAATATGTGACATAATAACATGGAGAGCTTTAAGACCCACCATCAATACTAAGAAGAAGAAATACTCCATGCATCTGGCTCAAATTGCAACGATTGATACATTTAGATGTTGTAAAATAATTGGTTCTCTTTCTCAAAGTATTTAGAATACATGTAGTGAAGTCAAATCATTAGTCAACCTTTAGCCAAAAAATGAAATGTTGTGGTTTTCATCAAGACAGAAAGACTTCATGAGGGTTTTTTTTTTTTTTTGTACCGCTAAGTTTGTTAAGCAAGGTGGTTGATATATATGTTTTTCTGACGTGTAATTTGCAGCATTTGTGGCTAAATTCATGAGCATTTACAAAGGCTTCCTGATTGCAACATTCGGTTAAGATGTGGTTTCAAACCTAACAGTATTGGCTTATGAAATTCAACTTTTAGTTGTCTTTGTTAAAATTAAATTTTGTTTGAAAGAATCTTGTAGTAGCCCTGTATTTCCTATGATTATTCCAAAATATTGCAACTGTAATGTGTCGAACGGTGGTGTTCCCTTCCCATTCAATCCTCCATCTTGTACCTAAGAAGATAAATTAGGACTATATAGTGTTTTAAAGAAGAGAGGCTAGGGATTTGCTTTCTGTCTATAAGAAAGCATTGAATATATAAAGTGCGTCTATCAACTTTATTGTTTGTATATGTTGTGTACTAATTATATTTTTAAAATTTTAAATTAGTAATAATGTCACCCTTTTATAAAACCAGTTCTCAACCAATCCGACCTAACATCAACAAAGAAATTTTTAGAAAAAAATATCATATCTTTCATTCCAGACTTCGTCCGCAACCCTGATTATACAATAAACATACATGGAAATATAAGAAAGCAAACGATACATTAGGAATTCCACAAACCTTAATAATATTGCTAAGCACACATAAATATATTTACATCGAATGAATGTCCCTTGGTGCAGCACACATATAATACAAGTTGCTTATACCACAAGGTACCCAACGCCAAACAATCTAAGTTTGATCTCTTGTCCCCTTATTCAGAAAGCCATTATTCTACACTGCTTTGGTAAATTTCATCCACATGTGACGCAGGCACATAAACCGCATGTTGTAACGAGCTGTGGGTCCTCCCGTAGATCACATATACAAATACTCCTATCAACAGCCATATTGATACTCGCATCCAAGTATCCGCCCTACAGTTTTTCATACACAATTAGAGTCGTAACCTTTTTCACTAAAATGGTTTAGAATATTTTCGGAAGTCAAATGTTGAGTTGATGCATACTCAATGACAATACTCACCCAAGATTCAGAAGCAAATACATATTGATAAGAATGGAAAGGATTGGCAGGAGAGGAACCCATGGGCATATGAAACCTGAACACAACAATTACTATGTTTAGAATCTCTTCCATGGAAAGTCAACTATAGCTTAAAATAATGAAATCTCCAACAAGAAAAAGGGTCAATAAGAGATATATTACCGCCTGTATGCCCAAAGTTGTGCCTGGCATCATCCTGCTCGATATAAGTGAGCATACCTAGACCGAATAATAACAGAAGTCCGCCAATACCACATACCGTCAACCGAAAATAACTGTTGATAGAAGCAACACCAACAATGGAGTCAATAAACCTCAAGTCTTGATCATAAAGGTTGTGTAACTGGTCAAAACAGGTCGGGTCAAGGTTGAATTTGCTGTTTACTTAACATGCTTGAACTTGTATCTCAGATTGTGAAGGTTCTGGAATTTATTGGCAAGAAAGAGGGGCTACAACTTCCCCCTGGATTTGCTGCTCGTATAGCGGAAAAATCAGCTCGGAGTTTAAGAAGGGCAATATTGTCATTCGAGACTTGTCGTGTCCAACAGTTGAGATCAGTTTTGAAATATTATTTTTGTCCTTTATTTGAAGGCAATGTTAACATGAGATTCTGAAGCTGAAAGTTTTTTCTTAATTCAGAGGTTGCTTTTTGAATTGCTCAAGAAACTGGATTCTGAATTGAAGCATGAGGTCTGTCATTGGGCTGCATATTATGTAAGTTCAGGATAATGTCTCATCAAAGACTCCTAAAACTTTAATACCCCTGTTCTTTTAAGTCCTATGCTAAATTTTACCTATTTTGTATCTATGGTTTTTCTAATCCGTAGAATTTACAATACTTGGGGGGTGCAGGGTACTTTTGGTGTTTAACAGTTCAATAATCTTTGTAAACTATATGTAGAAATTACCATTGTAATTGGACAAAAGGAGTAGATAATTTTTTTAATGTCGGTTTCGTATTTTATTTTCTTTCTCAGGAACATAGGATGCGTCTTGGACAGAAAGCTATTTTTCACATTGAAGGTACGTATTTGTGCTCCTCTAAATCTTATAGTATCTTTACAGCGGTTGCTACTAATAAGTATGCATTGGGTTGAATTGTGCATCAATTAAGGTTCTGCCTTTCATCGTCCCTCAGTGACATCATTAACAATTTAACATGTCCACTTTACCTTCTAAAATCTCTTTTACAACACATAATTAGTTTATGTTTATGACAATATGTGACATAGTAAAATGTAGAGCTTTGAGATCCACCATTAATACTATGAAGAAGAAATACTCCATGCATCTGACTCAAATTGCAGGGATTGATACATTTACATATTGTAAAATAGTTGTTTCTCTTTCTCAAGTATGTAAAATACATGAATTGAAGTCAATCATTACTCAACCTTTAGCCAAAAAATGAATTGCTGCGGTTTCCATTAGGACAGAAAAATTTTGTGAGTTTTTTGTACCGTTAAGTTAGTTAAGCAAGGTTGTTGATATATATGTTTTTCTGACGTGTAATTTGCAGCATTTGTGGCTAAATTCATGAGCATTTACAAAGGCTTCCTGATTGCAACATTCGGTTAAGATGCGGTATGAGGTGGTTGTGTGCTTCAAACCTAACAGTATTGGCTTCTGAAATTCGACTTTTAGTTGTCTTTGTTAAAGTTACAATTTGTTCGAAAGAATCTTGTAGTAGCCCTGTATTTCCTATGATTATTCCAAAATATTGCAACTGTATTGTGTCGAACGGAACACCGCCCTTCCCATTCAATCCTCCATCTTGTACCTAAGAAGATAAATTAGGACTATGAGTGTTTTAAAGTAGAGAGGCTAGGGATTTACTTTGTCTATAAGGAAGTATTGAATTTATAAAGTGCGTCTATTAACTTTATTGTTTGTAATTATATTTTTAAAATTTTAAATTACTAATAATGTCACCTTTTTATAAAATCAGTTCTCAACCAATCCGACGTAACATCAACAAAGAAATATTTAGAAAAAAATATCATATCTTTCATTCCAGACTTCGTCCGCAACCCTGATTATACAATAAACATACATGGAAATATAAGAAAGCAAACGATACATTAGGAATTCCACAAACCTTAATAATATTGCTAAGCACCCAAATATATTTACATCGAATGAATGTCCCTTGGTGCAGCACACATATAATACAAGTTGCTTATACCACAAGGTACCCAACGCCAAACAATCTAAGTTTGATCTCTTGTCCCCTTATTCAGAAAGCCATTATTCTACACTGCTTTGGTAAATTTCATCCACATGTGACGCAGGCACATAAACCGCATGTTGTAACGAGCTGTGGGTCCTCCCGTAGATCACATATACAAATACTCCTATCAACAGCCATACTGACACTCGCATCCAAGTATCCGCCCTACAGTTTTTCATACACAACTAGAGTCGTAACCTTTTTCACTAAAATGGTTTAGAATATTTTCAGAAGTCAAATGTTGAGTTGATGCATACTCAATAACAATACTCACCCAAGATTCAGAAGCAAATACATATTGATAAGAATGGATAGGATTGGCAGGAGAGGAACCCATGGGCATATGAAACCTGAACACAACAATTACTATGTTTAGAATCTCTTCCATGGAAAGTCAATTATAGCTTAAAATAATGAAATCTCCAACAAGAAAAAGGGTCAATAAGAGATATATTACCGCCTGTATGCCCAAAGTTGTGCCTGGCATCATCCTGCTCGATATAAGTGAGCATACCTAGACCGAATAATAACAGAAGTCCGCCAATACCACATACCGTCAACCGAAAATAACTGTTAATAGAAGCAACAGCAACAATGGAGTCAATAAACCTCAAGTCTTGATCATAAAGGTTATGTAACTGGTCAAAACAGGTCGGGTCAAGGTTGAATTGACATGCAAACACTGTTTTGTATATTTTTTTAAATACACACTTTTTATGTGTTTACTGTTGTTACAGAATCAATACAATAACAATTTAGGAGGTTGTTTGCATCAAAAATAGACTTTGGGCAGCTTTCAAATCATTTTATATGTTCAACCCGTTCCCCTTACAGCGATGCTTAATTTATTTTACTCATATATATTAGATCAAAAACACAACTTCATTACTTAAATCAACCCATTCATACGTAAATAGGCCGAAATTGCCACTTCTACTTGATCAATGTAAATCCAAGGGGGGGCTTATGCAGAGTAATTTGCAGGGATAGAAAGCAGTTCAAGTTTGATAATTTGTTACCCGGATCCCAATTCTTTTCTATCGGGCTTATTATTTTCTACTGAAATTGATTAACGTAGAAAAAGAAATGAACCAACCTAGGAATACCGAGATTTGAGGCTGAATATGTAAGAATCAATGCTCCTACACAAGTAAGCATTATAGTCCATCCTGCTATTTTTCTTCTCTTTTTTTCATTAAATAAGGCTACAAAATTCAGAAAAGTCCATTAACCTTTGAAGTTTCTAGTGGAAGATGGTGCATATGAATGCTAAGAAAGTTGGATCACAAACCTTCAGCTGCTACTTTAGCAATTAGAGGATATTCGGCTGACATCTCTCCGTTTTTGGATAGAAGGCTATTTTTCTCTCCAGAAACACCAGTTTGACCATAGCTGACCTCAACATCAGTTTCCTCAGTTCTAATAATATTGTTGTAACGCAAAGAAACCGAATCTATGGCTGCCTGAAGTGAAGATGGAAGCGGGACCTCATCTGGTGGAACATACCGAAGTATTAGAACTGAAATTGCCACCATTGTGAATGCAAGAAGAGTACCTACACTAACCTGCAACACAAAGAAGCAACTATTAAACATATTAGAAATTATTGACGGTGAAAGATGGGTGGGGCAGTAAGATGGTAACGGGTCAAAAGGAGCATGGATTGAAATGGGCTGTTTTAGTAGAGGTCGAAAGAGGACAGGCCGGATTGGATTGACCCAAAAACGCTTTTGTGTCCATTTCGTATAAATAACTAATGCACTATTTATGATTACAAATACATGAATTTTACAAAAATAATAGAAATCTTCTAATAAACATATATATTGTATGCCTAGAAAACACTAGCTAGACTTTAGGCGACTTTCATACCGTTTGACTCGTGTGAGATGAAAAAACGATCCATGACCCATTTATAAGTAAATAGGTTTGATCACCAGGAATAATGATGGAAATAACAGTAAAAATACATATCAAATGGTCTAAAAAATATAGATGACACGTACCATCCCTGCCAACTGCTCAACATCCATGCAAAATGCCAGGGTGGCAGCAATTAAACCAGTAAGAATTGTGCTCTTAACAGGAACTTGGGTGCGCGTATTTACTTCTGAAAAAAATGACGGGAGCAAACCATCTCTAGCCATTGCCATCAGGATTCGTGGCTTCAGGACAGAAAAATCTAAGTTAGTCTAGAAAAATACATTGCATGATTGTACATATTAATAAGATAAAAGAAGCATGTCTAAACGATTGATTAGTTTTTCACAATCAAGAAGATGTATTCATGTACCTGAGGCAGAAGTGAACCCATCAATGTCGAGCAGAGAGCAGTTACAGCTCCTATAGTTATAACATACCTGTGAAGTAATCAAACAACATCAATCTGTTATGGGAAATAAACAAAGGTCTGTAGAACGAAAAACAAGACACGGGAATAATCATTAAATAAAATAGATTTATTTACTTACGCGGCCCATTGAATACCATGGCTTGCGAATGCAGAAGAGATAGGGGTGTCGGGATCCATTTCATAATAAGGTACTAAACCAACAATAACAGCAGAGACCAACATATATAACATGCAGCATATGGATAATGCAGACCCAATACCTAAAGGTAAATCCCTTTGCGGATTTTTCACCTGTAAAATTTCATCAGTTTATTGAATATTGAATAGCATTTTAGATATTTAACAAATAATCCAACATTTGATTAAACTATGTACCTCTTCTGCTGTACTGGCAACTGAATCAAAACCTATGTATGAAAAAAAGACGGTAGATGCACCTGCAAGCATCCCATCTACTCCGAATGGGAAGTATCTATCACACAATAAAAAAATAAATAATAAGAAAATTGATTTTATTGGTATACATTTAAGTGTAGATATTTGACACCAGTTACCCAGCTGAGAGTTTATAGCCAACCCATCCACTCTTAAATCCTAGATATCCACCGGCTATAATCACAAAAATCATAGCACATATGTTTGCAGTTGTCACAATTGATTGCACAAAAGTGCTCTGCCACATAAAACAAACAATTTTAAGAGGTTTTCTTTTAAGAAAGAATAAATGCATCACTATGATGAGTCGATGACTACCTCCTTGATTCCTGCACATAGTAGTCCTGTAACAACAAATACCAAAATGGCTGCACATGGGTCGACCACAATACCAAGCCCAGGAACAGAATGTCGGGCCAAGAAAGATGGAAGACTATTTGGCCCTCCGAAAAGCAATGCCTGAAGGACGAACAGAACTTTTGATATCAGATTAGCAATAAAGTAGGAATAAGCATCCTTGATTCTTGAATATATATTTTTTTGTAAATACAGAACAAGCTCATAAGCTTTTTACGACGTAAAACGTACGCACCAGATTAGGAGAAATGCCACGAGCAACTGCAGATCCACCAATTGTATATTCCAAAATCAAAGCCCAGCCGATTATCCAAGCAAGACTGAAGAATAACAATATAAGCATCCAAAAGTTATACAATATGAATAAGTATGGGAACTAAGAAGCTCCTTGTTACTACTTAATACTATAACGTGTTAAGAGCTATTACAGTAAAGAACATACCCTTCGCCAACACAGATGTAAGAATAATGATACGCGCTTCCAGCTGAAGGGCAACGACTTGCCAGCTCAGCATAACAAAAGGCAGAAAGAGCAGCTGCTATTCCAGCTATTAGGAAAGAAAAGGCTAGAGCAGGACCAGAATGTTCTCGCGCTACAGTTCCCACAAGGATGTACACCCCAGCTCCAATTGTTGAACCAACACCTAATTCATTACATGTTCCCAAAATTAATCAGTATTTAACATTAAGTGTTCATTTGTTGGCATTTATTCTTTTAACTTGGCTTAAAATTAAAAGAAAATTATGTTATCTAGTTTCTTTTAATGACAGTGCTATAATCATATACAATCAGAATCAAAGAAAAGACTGCAAATGCAAGTTTAGAAAAAAACAACACCATCCTTGAAAATTGTTAAAGATCATCATGAAAAACCACCAAATGGAACCAATTAAATGGTGCAAAACCATTCCGGCTTATCATACCAACTGATACTATCCGCTTTTTCCACCAATGATTTTTTTTTGTTACCCGAGTGGAGACTAGGAGGCCACCCATCCTAGTACTACTTCTAACAGGGCTTACCCCCAAATTAGGCCCAAATTAGAGTAGCCCCTGTGCGCCGGATCTCAAACCCGACACTTACCTGTAAGTCCACTCAACAGAACTCATGACCAGTACCTTTAGGCCTGGTCATGTCGACAACTAATGCACGCATGGTTTGAGCCGGAGGAATGAATCAGAAAGAGACGACATGAAAACTGCACGGGGCTCCCTATGTCAGGCCTGGACAGTACCAAACTTGTCCTTTGACCCGACCTGCCTCCTTTTACCAAGTGCAGAAGCTAAAGTATAACGGTAATGATGACAGGAGAGAGAGGAGGCATATATCCTATGATCCATGAAAGGTAAAAACACATCGAGCACATCCTGAACACACACACACACACACACACAAACATCCTCTCATTGAATATATTCTTCCCATCCAAGAAAGATACTTATCCTCACGCCGGAGGTTGGTCACGGACTGACGGACACACCCCAGGTCCTCAGTGGCGAGACTAAAGGTGGCTGTTTTGTAGGAGACAAAGCAGAGCCGGTGACCGAAGCGAATCCAGAAGTAGACGTCAGTCATCATGTTCATCTCTTATCGACAGCTAATGCTCCCAATTAGCTCCCAAAACGTATTGGTAATATTTAAGATCCCGTATTCCATATAAAAACCAACAAATTACGGTCGATGTGGGATTTGCATAGAGGAGTGTTACACTAAATAACAAAAACAGTATACAATTCAAAACATTAACTACAATAATAAAGTAGCATAATCCTCTGTGTTTGGTTTTGGTTTGAATTACCTATGGCAATTAGATGAAGAATGGATAACTCCTTAGCCAACTGATGATGACCGGTTTCTGAAGACTTAGAATGAATGGAATCAACCCTTTTCCTTCTCACCAAACTTCTAAACCCTGAGTTTGGTCCACCACCATCTGACTCCCCAACAAAACCCATCACCCGATCTCAACAAACAGCAAATAACAATTGGGTATTGAAATCAAGACCCAGATAATAAAAATAATATTATCAACGGAATATGGTATTTGTTGATCAGGGAATCTAGAGAAAGTGGGAGAGCATATATGGAAGTGAGGACTCTATCTTAAATTAAAGATTGATTATTTAGATTCGATGAAGGATGGATTAGCTGGCAGATCCCCAGACCAGACCAGACCAGACCAAATCAAACGAGTGCTGTATTAAATGCGCTGAGTTCCATGCACTGTTTTTATTGGGTTGCCGGGCCCCACTATGGGTGGTCTGGATTTTTCTATTCTATTTTTCTTTTTCAATTCATTTATCCATACGTCAATGATGCCATCGAAACATGGTGGAGAGGCATCCTGTTTACCTACCTACGAGACCCGGGTTCAACTTTTATGAGAAATAACTCGTTGCCCTTCTTTTGCGTGAGGCTGGCCTCTGTAGGGTTTTCTAGTGTACATCAAGCGAAACTCTGATGCTAGCGTAGGCTCGGTTAATACAATATAGTCGGACTGAAGCAGTGGCACAGCTTAGTTGGGGCGGTCGGGGGCGGCCGACCCCCCGAAATTTCGTGCAAAAGTTCCGATTATATAGTATTCGTATAGAAAATTTTGGAAATATAGGGTTTCGACCCCCCGAAACTGGTTTTCGACCGCCCAAAACTAATGACTTTCGACCCCTCGAACTTTCGGATCAAGCTTCGCCACTGGACTGAAGTGAAGCAGGGAGCTCCCTAAAAGGAAATGTAATTAAGCACCGCTGAAGTTGAAGTATATTGTAAAAAAAATCAACATCTATATAAATTAGGTATATATTATATTCATGACGTAAGAATGAATAAAATACTTTTTTATTCTTCATCTCACTCATATAATTAACCAGCTGGGCTAGCCCAGTTGGCCACCTCAATGAGGATTCGGAAACATAACCTAAGGGTTGTGGGTTCGATTCTGAGGGGGGGAGGGTTTACCCACATTATGTGGGGTTCCCGCCTGGGGTTTCCCCGGTTCGACTCGCAGCTCCAACAGATCGGCCCTAATAAGTCCTACGGGCAGGGGTATCAAACGGCTGTTGGTCGGGCTCGAACTCGGGTAGGATCAGGATTTCACACAAGGATTTCCCAGCTGATCTACGCCTTTCAAAAAAAAAAAAAAAAAAAAATCTCACTCATATAATTATTAAGTTTTAGGAATCTTCGGTTTAGCACCCCACAGTTTTGGATTATGACTAAGTCATACATTAGGAATTCTTCTCAGTTAGTACCCATGGTATTGTGTTTTCATTTTTCTATTTTTTTTACTAGCCAACTTAATTCATGATTCAGATTTCAGATAGAGGAATATATATTAGAGATACAACTAAAACGCCAGTATATATACATAGGGTAAAGGGGACAGGGTTAAGGATCTCTATTTACCTTATATGTTACCTAAACTAATTGATTGAATTTGTAGTTTTTTTAAAGATGACTCATATATGTTTGTTTTTGTGATTGAATTGAACAACGATGGATGGTTGAAGTGGTTAACTTCGTATATATTAGGTTATTCTTTTGCATTTGAATGGGTGACAGTGTAAATCCGAGATTTGATAAGGGGTTGGTAACATTTTCATCTTCATATGTTTATTATGAATTAATGTTTGATACGAGTAATGGATGAGGATGAAAAAGTTTACATGACCGGTCATGACGTTGAGAAGCCTAATCGATTGTTCTACTTGGAGCCTTAAACTTTTGCGCGAGTTTTTATTTTCAACACTTACTTATGAATTTTATATGAAAGTCTTAATCTTTGAAATTTTAATACGACTTCTAAAACACCAAACATACTCAATTATTGATACAGACAACACCCATTGAATTCGAATTTCTTTTACTTATACTTTTTCATATATTACTTACTACTATAATTATAAATGTATAAAAAAATACACAAATGTGTATATTACGATTGTGCTAAACTATAAACATGATGTTCATTCTTTTTTATATTAATTTAAGTCTAAAACATTTGCATTGATGTCATGTTTACATATTTTATGTCGGAATTCACACGCTAAATACAATTATAATGTTTTTAAGAATTTCAATTTTTGTTCCCATAGAAAAGGTAAAGCTTATGTGCTCTTAAGTCCCAATCTACTACCTAATGAACAATTGCTTTGGAAAATCGTTTATATAATTGTTGAATTTATTATAATGATATTCTAGAAAACTATTTCCTTTTTATTGAAGTATATGACCAAAATGAGAACTTTACGAAACCAAGGGACCAAATGCAAAGTATTGACATATACTAGGGAAGAATCTTAGTTGCATTACGCTTTCTCCATAGTCGTGTCATCAGTAATATAAAACTAAAGTGGTTCGTCCATATTCCGTAGGTATCGTAAGGGTACGTCTTACCTATATTTTTTATAATATATTCATGAACATTCTTTATAGAACAACGTAATAAATTTACTAAACACTTGGAAATTTAAAGAGAAAGAAGAATATGTTACGGGCTTGTTTCTAATTAGCCAACCCAAATATCCCTTCCTTCAGTTATCCATCGGCAAACGATATAGTCAAAAAAAATTTTGTGTTAAAATGTTTTACTCTGTATTAATCTAAACACTTAAAACTTTAGTTAAAATAAAAATGCTTTTGATAAACGTAGCCCTATAGCTATGGTTGGGAAGATTGTCATCTCCTGTTTGTTAAATTATAACTATTTAGTTTCGAAGTATAGACCATTTATTATTTATTTATCTTTTTAATGACAAATGTTACATAGTTTCAAAATTACACCAAATAAATCGTAATCTAATTAAAGACCTTCCACTAAGAGGCAAGAGCCTCTACTAAGTGACATAACCCACATTAGCATAAACCATTAATTATAATTATAAAAAGTTTAGCATCTTTACAATAACAAATTATCTATAAAAAAAAATATATGTAGCAACAGTTAAATTTCTATACGTGAATTGTTGAACCAACATATTCAAAGTTCGTGAGAACAGTTTCCATAGTATGTAATAACAGTTAAATTTCTATAGTTGAACCGTATGGTGTATAAATTATTTCAAATGTTACATGCAAAAGGATATAAAAGTAATCTAATGTAAAAATGATACTTAATTTTGGTCAACTTTGTAATTGAATGATTCCAAAGACAAAGCCAACCATGAACAAGTCATCCAAATTTGATCAACTTAGATACAGCCGCAAGCTGATTTCTTGTCCATGTATTAATCGACAAATAGAAAAGGTTCGATCTGAAAAAGTCAAGTTTGACTTTCTAGTGTCAAACGGTATTACTATTTTGTATAGAGATTTTAGGGTCATTTATTAGAAGCCCTTTGGTGTTCTTGAGGAAATACATTCCTAAATGTGTGTTCTTGATGATATACTCGAAAGACATGCGAACATTTCCATAGGGTGTTCTTGAAGACATTACTCATATACATAAACTCATACATGGAAATCAAGGATCCCAAACACAACATTCCTTGTCTACAGAAACCTTCACATCAAGTTAACACGCACTTTTAACACATGTTATTGCTAGATACCAAAAGCGTTACAAGGTGTAAAGTGGATGGGAGCAAATATGTAACGTTCAAAAGTGAGGATCAAATCCAGAATATGAACATATCTTTCTTTCTATTTACATATAAAAAATTGTTTACCTCCGTCATTCAAATCATGAGACTAAAAGAGTAAAGAGCCTACACTAATTAGATATGTTTAGAAAAAAGAATAAAGCTAGTCCAAATCCTACAAAATATCGCTCTTAACAACCAAAAATCTCTCGATATAAACAAAAGGCAACGATAGGGTGAAACACAACAAAAAGACTATTTATAGTGAATAATAAGAAAGATCACCGAACCCACCTCAAGAACGCAATGACTGTGATCAATGTAAGAATCATGCCTGCGTATTTAATCCATTGATCAACTCGATTTCGCCTCTCAATTATCCTCAATATAGAATTTGATAGTCCCAGTGTGTTGAGTACATCCAATGCTTTGCGTTGAGCTCCCTGCACAAACGTTCAAATCCGTATCAGAATTTTTTAAACCATTTGAATATAAATTTTTGTTGGGCAATGCTTACAGAGTTACAGTCATACTCTATATTACACCAATATTCTAAATTAGTCCCTTTACCTAGGACCTCACCTCTAAGAGGGGCTAGCCCCACATTGGCTTTCGAATATAAATGGCGTTTACTTTCTTATATGTTACATAACTACAAAGTAAAAACATGGCCAGGAAATAAAAAAAATATATATTGTTATCTGTCCCATTATGTAACACCCAGCCCCTCGTATGTTATCCAGAAACCTCCCAGCCCACCCAAGCACACTTAAGTCTTAACTGTGAAAACTAGTGTAGCCAAAATGCGTTAATAGTATTTGAGGTCAGAAATTCCTTATTACCGGTCTCTCTCATATTATCTCATGTGGGACTTGCCTAAGGTGTCACACATTTTGTATAGCACTATCGCAGAATCATTCTATAATGACTGGCCAGCTGACCTTATTTTCAGGAAGAATGTATGTGCTGCTACAGTTTCATTTACATCTTACACAAAGCTAAAACTAACTGGAGGAAAGTAAAAGTATTTGTATAGGAAGCTAAATGTAAATACAGAATATATTAAACCTTTAAGCGCTCCCTTTGTTCAGAGTATTTAGCAAGAATAGCTGCACCAGTCGCAGTCGCCTCTTCCAACATCTTACTAGAATTACGGGCAGACTGCATCGCTTGTGCTTCCTCATCAAAAATCCGCAAAACATGAGACGATTCACCATTCTAAACCAAAGTTCAAACAAACACACTATTGCTATTCTTGATTTAACCATTCATAAGAATGTAACAATATAAAACGAATGGAACAAATCACATACAGATGTACCAAGCAATTCAGCCCTCTCTTGTGCTTCCTGCATCCTTCTCTGCTGCCTCTGCATATACCTATCTAAACTTTCTCTCAACGAATCAGCCTCTTCCGCTACTTGCTCCACCTTTCTGTATATCATATCATATCAATATCTCCTCAAATGTTAAATTATAAGAGCGTTAAAAACGAGAAATAGTGGAAAAGGAACCTTTTCCATAGATCTCTTTGAGGCTTTGATGCAACAGATCGCCAGAGAGCGTCCATCTCGGAACATAGGGTTTGGATTGAGAGATATCACTACCAACGGAAACAGATAGTTCCGGTGAGTCAACGGAAACGGCGAGCCGCTCGAGTCTCTCGAGATCATCTCTGGTCTTCAACAGCAACCGTCTCGATCTCTGATATAGCTCTGATAGAGTCCCTCCTCCATCGACATCCATAGTGAAAGCAGATGATAATAATAATATTTATTATTACACTTTAAGCTGCCTTTTTCTTTCAAATACTACGTAACATTTTGGTTCTTCATATTTTGCGCTTGAGTTGATCTTGACATAAGTTACGGTTAGGCTACAATATTCATTCACTAGCTGATTACCCCGGGAGGTCCCGGGGTTGATAAATCTAATTTTACGTGATAACCTATTACAAATGGCTCAAGTTAACTAACCACAAAATCTTCCAATCATTGCATGTTTATAGTATTCTAATCAGTAATAACTCATATTCCCCACAAAATCTAATTTTACGTGATAACATGAACACTTTGTGTGTTTTTTTCCTGTATGAACGAAACCCCACAAAAAATAGTCGATTTTTTCTCCGTTTTTTTATATAGCACTATGGTACTCGTTGGAAAGATAATAAAACGCTCGTTAATTTGGTGTAATTTTTTTCTTTAAAAAATCTCGTATATAAAAGATATAAACGTTTAAAAGTTATGAGAGGAAATATGAGAGAGAAAATTTTAAATTTATTTTTAAATTCTTTTTTCCTAAAATAACTCAATTTAATTAAAAAAAGGAAACAATTTAAAAACACCAAAAACTCTCCATTATGATGCCACGTGGCATAAGGTTGAGGCCCCCATTGCACGCCACGTCAGCAAAGGTCTTTTCTTTTATATATATATATAGATAGATATGTTATTTTAAAAGCAACGTATTATTGAGTATTTTAACTAGTGGGTTGGGCTAATTGGCTGCACAATGTAACCGGTTTTTGTACCTACGTGTACATTTGTAATCTCGGGGTTGTTTGGTTAATTAAGTGTTTAATAGTTAATAGGTCTGAATGGTTAAGTGCTGAATAAGTTGGACCTTTTAATGGTTAGTTTTTTTGTCTCACTTTTGTAGGAGAACCTCATTAGGGTTCAGCCTAGTTTAGTGCTTAATGATTCAGCAATATCCCAAGTCTTAATGGTCCAGTCTTAACCATTCAATTCAAAAGCTAAAACAAACACGTTGAATGCTAAACCATTTAGCACTGAATGGTTCAGAGCCTCATTAAGAAGTTTACCAAACAGCGCCTAAGTTTTTTTTTATGATAGGGAGTTTACCGGTAGTGCAAAAAATACTAATACCGAAAACCATAAACATGAATGCTAGTAACAGTGTTGATTTTGTTTAGTTGTTATTGGTTTGGTTCGGTATGGGTATTATTCAATAAAATGTGGCTGATGATGATACAAAAAGTATTTTATTTTGAATACAATTTTTTGTCCCATAACCATCTATCAATTTTTAAATACAAACAAATAGTTTTTATCAATCTCAGGTAGTCGAATTTAACGTGAAGCGGTTCAGAGTGGTAGTGCAAAAGTACGAAAAAAAATACCTAAAGGGATGAAATTTGATGATACATCAGTGGATCATAAATCACAAAGACATGCAAAACAATAACATAAAAGCCATGAAATTTGATGATGGCTGAGTAAAGAAAAAAAAAATTCCCCTTTAATCTCTATAAAATCATTTTGGATGTGTTTTTCTTCAAACAGTCAAATTTCCTTTAAAAGATCTTAAAATAGTTCCTACACAAGTATCAACCTACAAGTGTCTATCCCCAAAGCGTTCACCGGAAAGTTGAACTCCGGTTGCCGGTTGCAGGAAAAGCCTGACGCCGCTTACCCATCTGGAAATCTCCACTCCTTTCACCACCAGCAGAATCCTTCTTACGACCACCGCCCGCCTTCTCCCTTTCATGCTTACTGTTATTACCCTCATCTTCCACACCAGACCCGTCTTTCCCAAACCTCGCTTCTCTCCTAGCTGCTGCATAGTCAAACGGTGTCACCTTGACCAGCCCTGCTGAACCACCTTGCATCCTCTGATTTGATGTTCTCTTCTCATCAGCAGTCTGTACACACTGCTGGAAGCTCAATGAAAGATCTGAAAGCGACATGGTCCCCTCGTTTCCATCTTTTTCTTCATCAGAACAAGAATCAGAATCCAACAATTCCACATTGCTTTCTTCTTCTGTTTTCTGCTCGCTTTTCTCAGCATTTGATGGTTTTTTCTTTTTCTCTTCCTTGACATCACAATCAGATTGCCGCAAAATAATGTCATCTTCCGGTTCAGAAATTGTTGTCGGGGGAAGAACAGGAATTTCACGAGGTTTACGGCATTCTTTCACAATAGGCTGTGAAGCCTCAGTTTTATCACTGAAAGAACGGAATGGGAGGGAAACAGAAGATTTTATCTGTTCAACCTTAATCTCCTCTTTCGCCTGTTAACACACGTATATTAAACAAAATGGTTGACTAGTAGAAAAAGGACTGAAATACCCTTTAAACAATAAGAAAATTACACATATTTACATTCTTCACCTTTGATTCAAGGGTGGACTTTCTCTTTCCTGCTGCATGTCCAAACATGGTTTCGAACGCACGACTTGGCTTCTTTTGTACCTCGAAGCTTACTTTGGATACCTGCATATGAAAGAACATTGTCTTACTAAACATATCATGTCTAAGTGACAATTTAAACCCATTTACTTATGAACGGCTCAATTTGGATAATGATTTTCCTTATAAGCCCAAACAGGTGATACAAATAAAATATTTAAATTATTCTTCAGTAAATATTAGTTTTGTAAACATATTTGACACCATCTATAAAAAATAACATTTTGGGGGCAAAAAGTGTTTTGGGCCAACCCAATTCCTTTAGACTCATTACCCAACCAGCCTGGCCTGCTCATTTTGCCACCTACAAATGGAAAGAATGCAAGCCAATGACATACAGAAGGGCCATTCAATTCATGGTTTGGGTTCGCTCCAGCAATAACAACGTTTCGAGCTTCCTTTTCAACAGAGGCGTCTTCTGCACCATTACTAATACTTCCATTTCCGGCAACTTCTGTTGCTTCTTCATCAATAGCGTTTTTAGCATTTCTTGCAGCCATCTGCACAATTTACGATCATAACAAATCATTGTATCAAATAAAGTTTGCAACTTAATCATGGGTTTTATGTAAATTCCTTGAAAGATAAAAAATTAATGCCAAATTTAGGGGGAAAAAAAGCAAGAAGCTTCACCATTTCAATGTGTTCCTCCTTCAGTTTCTTGGCAACAGATTCAAATGCAGCGCCATTCTGCATGGCATGCCTAATGATGCCAACAACGGAACCAAGGTTGAGCTCAACATATGGGTGCCTTGATTTCAATAAGTGGCGCAATTTCCCAGTTGTCACTGGCATTTGCTTTGCTTTAGAAATAAATATAATAAATTAATATCAAAAGTAAAACTAAAAAAGAGAAATGAAAGAATGCAATATATAAAAGAGCTACTGTCTTACCAATTTCAATAAGAACTTTGTTCGGCAATACATATCCAGTACTTTCATCTTCTGAACGAGCAATACTATCTCTCCACTCACAAAGTCCCTGCATTCCACAAGAAACAGCCCTTGAATATATTATTATCGCATCTTTTAACGGAGAAAATAGAAAGCAATGACTTACTGCAACAATCGCAAGTTGCTGGCCGTTGAGATCAGCATCATACAACCTGAATCAGCAAATATAAGTGACTTCGTAAAATAATTTCAAAATTGGAATCTGTTAATGTATCACAATCACAAACAGAATCTACCCATATATGTTTTGATACGAGTTCTCAGTCAGAATCTCTTTCTGATAGAGCTGCATACATAGATCATAACTGCGTTGGTATACCTGAAACCAACAGTTTTTAATGAAACTAAAAGACAGAAGTATTTTTCATATATTATACAGGAACAAAAAAAAAAGAACAATTAATTAATTACCTCAATAAGAGGTGCTTCAGGGCGGTTTGGATCTGTTGATGATGAAAGCAACCTTCTCTTCATAAGATCGTATATATACAGAAGATAATGTGTGTCTTCTCTAGCATATCTATCAAAATAAAAGGTACCCATAAGCATGAAGAATAATGTAAAAGGTCAAAAAAATAAAAAATAAATAGAGTAATAGTGTAACAAGCAACAACTACCTCAGCATTTCATCAGTCAATGGTCGCAATCGCCAGTCCGCATTTTGGTATCTGTAAATAAAAAACAAAATGTAAATCACATGTTATGTGTTTTGTCATGTGTGCAAAAGAGACGTACTCTTTATTTGCAGCAACCTCACAAAAGTGTCTCAATAGATACTCTAGGGAATTTCTCTCCAACTTTAACACCTTTGAGGCCTATACGATTTAAAATGCACACTCAAATCAAGTCAACCTTGATAATATAAAACAAAAACTAAAAATTTTCAAATTTCATACACCAAAATAAAAAATGAATAAAGCATACACAAAAGGAAATGAAGATAACCTGTCCAGTATCAAACATATTGCAAACATATATACCAAAGTCACGTTGCAGCCATATAATATCCCGATCGGCTCCATGCATAACCTGATATGTTGTGGTGTCAAAATGGTTTAAAGTTTTCAAAGATCAGCTTCTAAAATTTTCCTTCAGGCAAAAGAGATTACCTTTCTTTTAGTAGGATCTTTGAAAACCTCTCGCAGATACGGGCCAATATGAACCCGTAGTTTCAACGTATCTACAATAAAATCTTCCGTTCTCGTAGATATTTGCATCAAGCAAGTCAACCCTTGAAAAGATCGATAATGATTGTGTTCTAAATCAACCTAAACAACACCAAAATCATTTTAGTATACAACACAACAAAGCATACTGCATACACGCCCTTACAGTAATTTAAAATTTTTAATATTATAAATTACCGCAAATTCATTGACATCACGCAGTTTAGCAGCCAATTCCTTCAAATCTTTAACATCTTGTACGAGCTTGAAAGAAGTACTTTCAACCGGAGGCGGTTTCACAGGCTCTACATCACTTACCGTCTTATCAATGAAATCCATGACTGAAAGTTTCTCCTGCAGATATTATACATGAGAAGTAAATCTTATTATTTTGAGGGACCAATCCATATCTATCCCTGCATTGAATAACATAATACCATTCTTTCTTTCATGTAACATTTTTTTCATTTCTCACACAATATCAGCGACAACCAAGAAACGATAAAAATCAAACAACTAAATGGAGAGCGACTTTTTAAGCATAAAAA
Source organism: Ambrosia artemisiifolia (assembly GCA_032199755.1). Classification (NCBI taxonomy): domain Eukaryota; kingdom Viridiplantae; phylum Streptophyta; class Magnoliopsida; order Asterales; family Asteraceae; genus Ambrosia; species Ambrosia artemisiifolia. The sequence continues at coordinate 7,674,918 of CM063517.1, forward strand.
ACACAAGCACTTCCACAGTATAAGTGAAACTTGTACTCATGATCATACATACAGTAGAGTATTTTACTATCTTTAATTCAAGAAACATAAAGATACATATTAATATTAGTAACTAACCAATGGGTGTATCAATGTGGACCCATCCTCACTCCTCTGCAACCAAACATGGTCAAAAGGCTGATTACTATTATTAACCAGTATCTTATACTCATCTTGAGGCCTACGAATCGATGCCATATGAAACGAAACTTTCGCCTTCTTATTCGAAACAACCGAATTATTATCTTTCTTTTTCCTGCTTTGAACCAACTGAAACCCATCATCATCATCAACTGAACTCATTTCTTTATTTCTAAACATATCAACAGACGCATCAAACTTTTCAAACAAGTCGTCGTTATAACTAACTAACCAATCAAAACCTTCATCAACATCATCAAGATGATAATGTGGTGATGACCCGGATAGTGTTTGAAGAATGGATTGAGATGTTTTAAGGATTTGTTGAATTGGGTAGTTGAATTGCTGGAAATTGAAGTAGAAATGGAAATCTTTATTGCAGGGAATGGTTGTTGAAGACAGGGATAGTTTTGATATTGAAGAGGAGAATTGTTTTAATAATGCTTCTGATTTTGATATAGAATGGTCCATGACTGAATCTTGTTGTGTATATATATGTATGAGTATTGAGTATTATGGTTAGGGCATTGTTAAGAGGGGGTTTTAGGGGAGAAACGTTAGGGTTTAGGGGATCACCACCGGGAACTTTCTGTTTCACTCCCAGGGGGGGGGGGGGGGGGGGCGGGCGTCACTAGAAAATGTCATGTGTATTCTATGGGTGTTCATCGGGTTTGGTTTTCGGTTATCGGGTTATTCGGGTCGGGTTATTTAGGTTTTTAGTTGTGAAAATATTGCCCGATAATCGACTCAATCTATTTAAATGGTTATCGGTTATGGGGTTAATCGGGTTCGGGTTTTTCGGGTCGGGTTAAATGGTTATCGGTTTAATGGTTGGGTTGTTTGATTACATATTTCCAACCATTTTGGTTGCGTATTTTTATCCTTTTGGGCTACAATATGTGTAAAATAAAACCACAACATGGGCTGTAATATTTAGTTGCAAATTTGGCTACAAAAACACTACTCTGATATACATAATAATATGGAAACTAGATCATTTATTTGTTTGTGAATTACTCGGGTTATTCGGGTCAACCCGAATTATAAAAAATTAATCCGAATACCGACCCTAAATACTCTATTCGGGTTCGGGTATGCACTTAATCGGTTTCTGGTTAATCGGGTAAGTTAGTTTCTCGGGTCGGGTCACTTCGGGTTCGGTTCGGTTATTGGTTATCGGTTAAAAAGAACACCCCTAGTGTATCCCACTACCAGCACGGTAACACCGTCGCCACCAGTGCTGGTAGGGGTCCAGTGAATCAAATACGGATTCTTTTTACCGTGCTGGTTTTAGACGAGAGAGAGAGTGTGAGAAAGGTATTATTAAAAAAATGAGTAGTGCACTTTATTAAATATTATTTATAATATAAATGCCCTAATATTAATATAAAATACCCTACATTGATTCATTTTTGTTTTATGCAAGTTATAAAGTAAATGAGCTTAAATTGAAATAATAATAATAATAATAACCTTAAAGTTGAAAGAAAAAAAAATGTTTTTGCTAAATGAAAAGCATCCATGAGTTATCTTGTTGAATTTTTTAACGCTATTCTCATATAGAAAATTAAGTGTGGTTAAATTAAAAGGTGGTTTTGTCATGAGAAATATTAAAAGGAGATTGTGTACATTTTTGTAGGCAAGTGTCAGGAAGCATTTTCATTATTCTCGTCCCTTCTACCAAATCTTCTTCATTAATTACACTAAAAATTATTATTTCACTCTAAAATTTTCTCTCTCCTTTTTAAAATAATAATACTTTTTCATACTTTTATCATTATATTTTCTCTCTACTCACTCACAACTACTTTAAAAAATATTAAAATATTTTTAAAGGTGAAGAGTAGTTTTTCAAATATAGGGGTGAACAGTGCTTCTACCAAATATTTTCTCTCTCCTCCACTCACAACCACTTACACCCACCCCATATAATTTGATGGACACACTCTCATACATTTGGTTCCCCAAATGAGAATGCTCTAAGGCCTTAACGGGCGCTCAACTGGTTTGCTTTTCACTTCACTAATTTCTACCAATCCTGCACTGTCACATCACTTCACTGATTTCCTTCACTGAAACACTTTTTTGTAGGCAACACTCCACGGATTCTTTACCGAACTATCTATTGTCTGTTCTAGGAGACTGGGTACGTGTAAGGGGGAATCTGCCTGTTGATGATGGTTTCAAGGTGGTTGATGTATCCCACATCAACTGCCTTGAATTAATTACAACCATGCATGTGAATTGCAGGTTTCTATTGAAGAGAGAAACAAACGAAGAAGTTTTTGCGTCATATTTCTGGTTGCACTTCCAGTACCACTAACTGCTTAACACCAAGTATCCGAAAATACGTATCTGTATTATCCAAAATCAGGGGTGTTCAAAAAAATCCGAATTCGAAATATTCGAAAAATTGTATCTGTATTATCTGAAATTTCAAACTCAGATCCTATTTTTAAAAATTTTCCGATAATCAGATTATCCGAATCTGAAATATTAAAAAAATCTATATTATATATATATAATATTATTTACATATATACTATATATTTAATCAATTCCAAGTTAATCCTAACATTAAACTAACATAATACGTCTTTTTCGAATCTGAAATATTATAAAATAGAAAATACATTGAATGTTTGTTTTAAGCAGGTTCAATTTTAAACTTTTAGCATAAGATGGAGTGATTTTGTTTTAAGTTTTGGATTATCCGAATCCAAAATTTTGGATATCCGAAAATCGGATAATTCAACTTTGAACATACCTACTTGGTGTGGAGCTTAAGTATACCACGTTTCAAACAACCAGTATTGCAGCACGTTAGTGTCCACGCTATGTATGTTAATCTCCACCCATTGAATACCACCCAGCAGCCTAGATGCAAGCTCTAACGACGATTGACCTTAACTTCATCAATAAGACGAAGCTAGACACCAGTCCCAAGTTGGGGTCGTTCCGAGTCGTTATGAGAGTGAATCACCGTGAGGTTAGCGTTGTGTGTAGTGAAATGTTTGCGATCAACACTTTTATTCAGTCCACCACCGTAACTGTGTTCCACAAATAACACCGCTGTCGGAGGAAGATTTTCATTGGTTTAAAGCAATGTTGTCTGTTTAAGAGTATAGGTACGTGTCACGGGGAATCTGCCCGTTGATGATGGTTTCAAGGTGGTTGATGTATCCCACAACAACTGCCTTCAATTAATTACAACCATCCATGTGAATCGCAGGTTTCTATTGAAGCGAGAAACAAACGAAGAAATTTTTGCATTATATTTCTGATGGCACTTCCAGTACCACCAACTGCTTAACACCAAGTATCCGGAAATCCGTATCCGTATTATCCAAAATCAGGGGTGTTCAAAAAAATTAGAATTCAAAATATCCGAAAAACTGTATCTGTATTACCTGAAATTTCAAATTCATATCCTATTTTTAAAAATTTTCGGATAATCAGATTATCCGAATCCGAAATATTAAAAAATATCTATATTATATATATAATATTATTTACATATATACTATATGTTTGGTCAATTCCAAGTTAATCCTAACATTAAACTAACACAATACATCTTTTTCGAATCCGAAATATTATAAAATAGAAATTACATTGAATGTTTGTTTTAAGCAGGTTCAATTTTAAACTTTTAGCATGAGATGGAGTGATTTTGTTTTAAGTTTTGGATTATCCGAATCCGAAATTTTGGATATCCGAAAATCGGATAATTCAACTTTGACCATGCCTACTTGGTGTGGAGCTTAAGTATACTACGTTTCAAACAACCAGTGTTGCAGCACGTTAGTGTCCACGCTATGTATGTTAATCTCCACCCATTGAATACCACCTAGCAGCCTACATGCAAGCTCTAACGACGATTGACCTTAACTTCATCAATAAGACGAAGCTAGTCACCAGTCCCAAGTTGGGGTCGTTCCGAGTCGTTATGAGAGTGAATCACCGTGAGGTTAGCGTTGTGTGTAGTGGAATGTTTGCGATCAACACTTTTATTCGGTCCACCACCTTAACTGTGTTCCACAAATAACACCGATGTCGGAGAAAGATTTTCATTGGTTTAAAGCAATGTTGTCTGTTTAAGAGTATAGGTACGTGTCAGGGGGAATCTGCCCGTTGATGATGGTTTCAAGGTGGTTCATGTATCCCACAACAACTGCCTTCAATTAATTACAACCACCCATGTGAATTGCAGGTTTCTATTGAAGCGAAAAACAAACGAATAAGTTTTTGCGTTATATTTCTGGTGGCACTTCCAGTACCACCAACTGCCTAACACCAAGTATCCGAAAATTCGTATCCGTATTATCCAAAATCAGGAGTGTTCAAAAAAATCCGAATTCGAAATATCCGAAAAACTGTATATGTATTATCTGAAATTTCCAATTCATATCCTATTTTTAAAAAAAATCGGATAATCAGATTATCCGAATCAGAAATATTAAAAAAATATCTATAATATATATATATATAATATTATTTACATATATATTATATGTTTAATCAATTCCAAGTTAATCCTAACATTAAACTAACATAAAACATCTTTTTCACAGGTCACTCGGGATTTTATTTTTAGAGTTAAATGTACATGTCAATGTGATGGACTCATATTAGTTTTGCTGGGCCTATTTTGTGCCAACACATGAAAAGCAAAAAGGTTGGCTTGTCTTGGATCCATAAAGGAGTGAACAAAAATCGGTGGCCCATGAATAAAGTGGAGGTATCAATATTGTGGAAGGAGGCGTGAGGAATTTTTATGGACGACAGTTCTGTGAACTAAATAATATCCACTAACCACACGCTCCTTGGATTGATACCCTACTTATCCTATCTACCTAGGTTAATTAGGTTTTGTATGAACCATGACGACCAGTTCATCAGTACCACCAACTACCTAACACCAAGTATCCGAAAATCCGTATCCGTATTAACCAAAATCAGGGGTGTTCAAAAAAATCCGAATTCGAAATATCCGAAAAACTGTATATGTATTATCTGAAATTTCCAATTCATATCCTAATTTAAAAAAAAAAATCGGATAATCAGATTATCCGAATCATAAATATTAAAAAAATATCTATAATATATATAATATTATTTACATATATATTATATGTTTAATCAATTCCAAGTTAATCCTAACATTAAACTAACATAAAACATCTTTTTCACATGTCACTCGGGATTTTGTTTTTAGAGTTAAATGTACATGTCAATGTGATGGACTCATATTAGTTTTGTTGGGCCTATTTTGTGCCAACACCTGAAAAGCAAAAAGGTTGGCTTGTCTTGGATCCATAAACTAGTGAACAAAAATCGGTGGATCATGAATAAAGTGGAGGTATCAATATTGTGGAAGGAGACGTGAGGAATTTTTATGGTCGACAGTTCTGTGAACTAAATAATATCCACTAACCACACGCTCCTTGGATTGATACCCTACTTATCCTATCTACCTAGGTTAATTAGGTTTTGTATGAACCGTGACGACCGGTTCATCAGTACCACCAACTGCCTAACACCAAGTATCCGAAAATCCGTATCCGTATTATCCAAAATCAGGGGTGTTCAAAAAAATCCGAATTCGAAATATCCGAAAACTGTATATGTATTATCTGAAATTTCCAATTCATATCCTATTTTTAAAAAAAAATCGGATAATCAGATTATCCGAATCAGAAATATTAAAAAAATATCTATAATATATATATAATATTATTTACATATATATATTATATGTTTAATCAATTCCACGTTAATCCTAACATTAAACTAACATAAAACATCTTTTTCACAGGTCACTCGGGATTTTGTTTTTAGAGTTAAATGTACATGTCAATGTGATGGACTCATATTAGTTTTGTTGGACCTATTTTGTGCCAACACATGAAAAGCAAAAAGGTTGGCTTGTCTTGGATCCATAAAGGAGTGAACAAAAATCGGTGGCCCATGAATAAAGTGGAGGTATCAATATTGTGGAAGGAGACGTGATTGTGGAAGGAGACGTGAGGATTTTTATGGACGACAGTTCTGTGAACTAAATAATATCCACTAACCACACGCTCCTTGGATTGATACCCTACTTATCCTATCTACCTAGGTTAATTAGGTTTTGTATGAACCGTGACGACCGGTTCATCAGTACCACCAACTGCTTAACACCAAGTATCCAGAAATCCGAATCCGTATTATCCAAAATCAGGGGTGTTCAAAAAATCCGAATTCAAAATATCCGGAAAACTGTATCTGTATTATCTGAAATTCCAAATTCATATCCTATTTTTAAAAAATTTCGGATAATCAGATTATCCGAATCCGAAATATTAAAAAATATCTATATTATATATATATATATATAATATTATTTACATATATACTATATGTTTGATCAATTCCAAGTTAATCCTAACATTAAACTAACATAATACTTCTTTTTCGAATCCGAAATATTATAAAATAGAAAATACATTGAATGTTTGTTTTAAGCAGGTTCAATTTTATACTTGTAGCATAAGATGGAGTGATTTTGTTTTAAGTTTTGGATTATCCAAATCCGAAATTTTGGATATCCGAAAATCGGATAATTCAACTTTGAACATACCTACTTGGTGTGGAGCTTAAGTATACTAAGTTTCAAACAACCAGTGTTGCAGCACGTTAGTGTCCACGCTATGTATGTTAATCTCCACCCATTGAATACCACCCAGCAGCCTACATGCAAGCTCTAACGACGATTGACCTTAACTTCATCAATAAGACGAAGCTAGTCACCAGTCCCAAGTTGGGGTCGTTCCGAGTCGTCATGAGAGTGAATCACCGTGAGGTTAGCGTTGTGTGTAGTGGAATTTTTGCGATCAACACTTTTATTCAGTCCACCACCTTAACTGTGTTCTACAAATAACACCGCTGTCGGAGGATGATTTTCATTGGTTTAAAGCAATGTTGTCTGTTTAAGAGTATAGGTACGTGTCAGGGGGAATCTGCCCGTTGATGATGGTTTCAAGGCGGTTGATGTATCCCACAACAACTGCCTTCAATTAATTACAACCATCCATGTGAATTGCAGGTTTCTATTGAAGCGAGAAACAAACGAATAAGTTTTTGCGTTATATTTCTGGTGGCACTTCCAGTACCACCAACTGCCTAAAACCAAGTATCCGAAAATCCGTATCCGTATTATCCAAAATCAGGGGTGTTAAAAAAAATCCGAATTCGAAATATCCGAAAAATTGTATATGTATTATCTGAAATTTCCAATTCATATCCTATTTTTAAAAAAAATTCGGATAATCAGATTATCCGAATCAGAAATATTAAAAAAATATCTATAATATATATATATAATATTATTTACATATATATTATATGTTTAATCAATTCCAAGTTAATCCTAACATAAAACATCTTTTTCACAGGTCACTCGGGATTTTATTTTTAGAGTTAAATGTACATGTCAATATGATGGACTCATATTAGTTTTGTTGGGCCTATTTTGTGCCAACACATGAAAAGCAAAAAGGTTGGCTTGTCTTGGATCCGTAAAGGAGTGAACAAAAATCGGTGGCCTATGAATAAAGTGGATGTATCAATATTGTGGAAGGAGACGTGAGGAATTTTTATGGACGACAGTTCTGTGAACTAAATAATATCCACTAACCACACGCTCCTTGGATTGATACCCTACTTATCCTATCTACCTAGGCTAACTAGGTTTTGTATGAACCGTGACGACCGGTTCATCAGTACCACCAACTGCCTAACACCAAGTATCCGAAAATCCGTATCCGTATTATCCAAAATCAGGGGTGTTCAAAAAAATCCGAATTCGAAATATCCGAAAAACTGTATATGTATTATCTGAAATTTCCAATTCAGATCCTATTTTTAAAAAAATTCGGATAATAAGATTATCCGAATCATAAATATTAAAAAAAATATCTATAATATATATATATATATATAATATTATTTGCATATATATTATATGTTTAATCAATTCCAAGTTAATCCTAACATAAAACATCTTTTTCACAGGTCACTCGGGATTTTATTTTTAGAGTTAAATGTACATGTCAATGTGATGGACTCATATTAGTTTTGTTGGGCCTATTTTGTGCCAACACATGAAAAGCAAAAAGGTTGGCTTGTCTTGGATCCATAAAGGAGTGAACAAAAATCGGTGGCCCATGAATAAAGTGGAGGTATCAATATTGTGGAAGGAGACGTGAGGAATTTTTATGGACGACAGTTCTGTGAGGAGGTGGACACAATTGGGGGACGCACACAACGGGATCGACAAAAAGAAATCAATGAAGAACATCATGGCCATGCTTGGCTAGATCTTTTGTATCATGCTGATGAAGTAGACATTTGAAGGCCTAGGGTTTAACATTTGGGTATTTTCTTAACTATTGAATGTGTGTTTGAAATACTGTGTTAGATTGCGATTAATCTTATGTTGAAGCCATTCTAGTTAATTGATCTTGTGCCAATTTCTAATATCATGAACATGTTTTCTTGCTCTAATACAAACATAGGGTTGTATGTTCTAGGTAATGAAGTGTAGTTTAGTCCATTATTGAATGTTGATGAAACTTGACACCTAAGCCTATTGAACAATCAATCCGTTAACACCATTTGCACTACCATTGTTTGACCCATTTGTGAAAGCCTTAGACTTCAATTGTTGAAATCGTGGTGTGATCTTTTTAATTAAATTGTTTACACTTTACATTATTTTTCATTCATATAATCTCAATTCAAGTTTTTAATATAACAAACAAAACCCTTTCAATCAAACTCTTAAATGAACCATGTACAAACTTCATAAGTTCTCTAGCAATCTTCATAAGTAACACCGTTTAATCAACTAAATAATATCCACTAACCACACGCTCCTTGGATTGATACCCTACTTATCCTATCTACCTTTGTTAATTAGGTTTTGTATGAACCGTGACGACCGGTTCATCAGTACCACCAACTGCTTAACACCAAGTATCCGGAAATCCGTATCCGTATTATGCAAAATCAGGTGTGTTAAAAAAAAATTCAAATTCGAAATATCCGAAAAACGGTATTTGTATTATCTGAAATTTCAAATTCAGATCCTATTTTTAAAAATTTTCGGATAATTAAATTATCCGAATCCGAAATATTAAAAAAAATCTATATTATATATAATATTATTTACATATATACTATATGTTTAATCAATTCCAAGTTAATCCTAACATTAAACTAACATAATACATATTTTTCGAATCCGAAATATTATAAAATAGAAAATATATTGAATGTTTGTTTTAAGCAGGTTCAGTTTTAAACTTTTAGCATAAGATGGAGTTATTTTGTTTTAAGTTTTGGATTATCCGAATCCGAAATTTTGTATATCCGAAAATCGGATAATCCAACTTTGAACACCCTTACTTGGTGTGGAGCTTAAGTATATTAGGTTTCAAACAACCAATGTCGCAGCACGTTACTGTCCACCCTATGTATGTTAATCTCCACCCATTGAATACCACCCAACAACCTACATGCGAGCTCTAGCGACTATTGACCTTAACTTCATCAATAAGACGAAGCTAGTCACCAGTCCCAAGCTGGGGTCATTCCGAGTCGTCATGGGAGTGAATCACCGTGAGGTTAGCGTTGTGTGTAGTGGAATGTTTGCGATCAACACTTTTATTCAGTCCACCACCTTAACTGTGTTCCACAAATAACACCGCTGTCGTAAGAAGATTTTCATTGGTTTAAAGCAATGTTGTTTGTTTAAGAGTATAGGTACGCGTCAGGGTGAGTCTGCCCGTTGATGATGGTTTCAAGGTGGTTGATGTATCCCACAACAACTGCCTTTAATTAATTACAACCATCCATGTGAATTGGAGGTTTCTATTGAAGCGAGAAACAAACGAAGAAGTTTTTGCGTCATATTTCTTGTGGCACTTCCAGTACCACTAACTACTTAACACCAAGTATCCGAAAATACGTATCTTTATTATCCAAAATCAGGGGTGTTCAAAAAAATCCGAATTCGAAATATTCGAAAAACTGTATCTGTATTATCTGAAATTTCAAACTCAGATCCTATTTTGAAAATTTTTTCGATAATCAGGTTATCCGAATCAGTAATATTAAAAAAAATATATATTATATAAATAATATTATTTACATATATACTATGTATTTAATCAATTCCAAGTTAATCCTAACATTAAACTAACATAATATGTCTTTTTCGAATCTGACATATTATAAAATAGAAAATACATTGAATGTTTGTTTTAAGCATGTTCAATTTTAAACTTTTAGCATAAGATGGAGTGATTTTGTTTTAAGTTTTGGATTATCCGAATCCGAAATTTTCGATATCCGAAAATCGGATAATTCAACTTTGAACATACCTACTTGGTGTGGAGCTTAAGTATACTAAGTTTCAAACAACCAGTGTTGCAGCACGTTAATGTCCACGCTATGTATGTTAATCTCCACCCATTGAATACCACCCAGCAGCCTACATGCAAGCTCTAACGACGATTGACCTTAACTTCATCAATAAGACGAAGCTAGTCACCAGTCCCAAGTTGGGGTCGTTCCGAGTCGTCATGAGAGTGAATCACCGTGAGGTTAGCGTTGTGTGTAGTGGAATGTTTGCGATCAACACTCTTATTCAGTCCACCACCTTAATTGTGTTACACAAATAACACCGTTGTCGGAGGAAGATTTTCATAGGTTTAAAGCAATGTTGTCTGTTTAAGAGTATAGGTACGTGTCAGGGGGAATCTGCCCGTTGATGATGGTTTCAAGGTGGTTGATGTATCCCACAACAACTGCCTTCAATTAATTACAACCATCCATGTGAATTGCAGGTTTCTATTGAAGCGAGAAACAAACGAAGAAATTTTTGCGTTATATTTCTGGTGGCACTTCCAGTACCACAAACTGCTTAACACCAAGTATCCGGATATCCGTATTCGTATTATCCAAAATCAGGGGTGTTAAAAAAATCCGAATTCAAAATATCCGAAAAACTGTATCTGTATTATCTGAAATTTCAAACTCATATCCTATTTTTAAAAAGTTTCGGGTAATCAGATTATCCGAATCCGAAATATTAAAAAAAATCTATATTATATATATATAATATTATTTACATATATACTATATATTTAATGAATTCCAAGTTAATCCTAACATTAAACTAACATAATACGTCGTTTTCGAATCTGAAATATTATAAAATAGCAAATACATTGAGTGTTTGTTTTAAGCAGGTTCAATTTTAAACTTTTAGCATAAGATGGAGTGATTTTGTTTTAAGTTTTGGATTATCCGAATCCGAATTTTTGGATATCCGAAAATCGGATAATTCAACTTTGAACATACCTACTTGGTGTGGAGCTTAAGTATACTACGTTTCAAACAACCAGTGTTGCAACACGTTAGTGTCCACGCTATGTATGTTAGTCCCCACCCATTGAATACCACCCAACAGCCTACATGCAAGTTCTAACGACGATTGACCTTAACTTCATCAATAAGATGAAGCTAGTCACTAGTCCCAAGTTGGGGTCGTTCCGAGTCGTCATGAGAGTGAATCACCGTGAGGTTAGCGTTGTGTGTAGTGGAATGTTTGCGATCAACACTTTTATTCAGTCCACCACCTTAACTGTGTTACACAAATAACACCGTTGTCGGAGGAAGATTTTCATAGGTTTAAAGCAATGTTGTCTGTTTAAGAGTATAGGTACGTGTCAGGGGGAATCTGCCCCTTGATGATGGTTTCAAGGTGGTTGATGTATCCCACAACAACTGCCTTCAATTAATTACAACCATCCATGTGAATTGCATGTTTCTATTAAAGCGAGAAACAAACGAATAAGTTTTTGCGTTATATTTCCGGTGGCACTTCCAGTACCACCAACTGCCTATCACCAAGTATCCAAAAATCCGTATCCGTATTATCCAAAATCAGGGGTGTTAAAAAAAATCCGAATTCGAAATATCCGAAAAACTGTATATGTATTATCTGAAATTTCCAATTCAGATCCTATTTTCAAAAAAATTCGGATAATCAGATTATCCGAATCAGAAAACTTAAAAAAATATCTATAATATATATATATATATAATATTATTTACATATATATTATATGTTTAATCAATTCCAAGTTAATCCTAACATTAAACTAACATAAAACATCTTTTTCGAATTCAAAATATTATAAAATATAAAAAAATATTGAATGTTTGTTTTAAGCAGGTTCAATTTTAAACTTTTAGCATAAGATGGAGTGATTTTGTTTAAAGTTTTGGATTATCCGAATCCGAAATTTTGGATATCCGAAAATTGGATAATCCAACTTTGAACACCCCTACTTGGTGTGGAACTTAAGTATACTACGTTTCGAACAATCAGTGTTGCAGCACGTTAGTGTCCACACTATGTATGTTAATCTCCACCCATTGAATACCACCCAGCAGGTTACATGCAAGCTCTAACGACTATTGACCTTAACTTCATCAATAAGACGAAGCTAGTCACCAGTCCCAAGCTGGGGTCGTTCTGAGTCGTCATGGGAGTGAATCACCGTGAGGTTAGCGTTGTGTATAGTGGAATGTTTGCGATCAACACTTTTATTTATTCCACCACCTTAACTGTGTTCCACAAATAACACCGCTGTCGGAGGAAGATTTTCGTTGGTTTAAAGCAATGTTGTCTGTTCTAGGAGTCTGGGTACGTGTCAGGGGGAATATACCCGTTGATGATGGTTTCAAGGTGGTTGATGTATCCCACAACAACTGCCTTGAATTAATTAAACCATGCATGTGAATTGCTGGTTTCTATTGAAGCGAGAAACAAACGAAGAAGTTTTTGCGTTATATTTCTGGTGGCACTTCCAGTACCACCAACTGCTTAACACCAAGTATCCGAAAATCTGTATCCGTGTTATAAAAATCAGGGGTGTTCAAAAAAATCCGAATTCGAAATATCCAAAAAACTATATATGTTATCTTAAATTTCAAATTCAGATCATATTTTTAAAAAAATTTCGGATAATCAGATTATCCTATTCCGAAATATTAAAAAAAAATCTATATTATATATAATATTATTTACATATATACTATATGTTTAATCAATTCCAAGTTAATCCTAACATTAAACTAACATAATACGTCTTTTTCGAATCCGAAATATTAAAAAATATAATATATATTGAATGTTTGTTTTAAGGAGCTTCAGTTTTAAACTTTTAGCATAAGATGGAGTGATTTTGTTTGAAGTTTTGGATTATCCAAATCCGAAATTTTGGATATCCGAAAATCGGATAATCGAACTTTGAACACACCTACTTAGTGTGGAGCTTAAGTATACTACGTTTCAAACAACCAGTGTAGCAGCACGTTAGTGTCCACGCTATGTATGTTAATCTCCACCCATTGAATACCACCCAGCAGCCTACATGCAAGCTCTAACGACTATTGACCTTAACTTCATCAATAAGACTAAGCTAGTCACCAGTCCCAAGCTGGGGTCGTTCCGAGTCGTCATGGGAGTGAATCACCGTGAGGTTAGCGTTGTGTATAGTGGAATGTTTGCAATCAACACTTTTATTCAGTCCACCACCTTAATTGTGTTCCACAAATAACACCGCTGTCGGAGGAAGATTTTTGTTGGGTTAAATCAATTGTCTGTTCTAGGAGTCTGGGTACGTGTCAGGGGGGATCTGTCAGTTGATGATGGTTTCAAGGCGGTTGATGTATCCCATAGCAACTGCCAACTTGTAATGGTAGGGTGTCTTCCCTCTATCCTGGATGTTGAGAGTACAAATCATTTAGTGGTGTTTGCATTGGTGGTTAAAAAAGCAGGGAAAATCACCAAAATGGCCCTTTGACCAAGTGATTTACCAAAATGGCCCTCTCCCGTCTCTTTGGAGAGACGGGTCGCACATTTCAAGACGTCTAAGACGTCTCCCGAGAGGCTTCCCGTAATGACCAATAGCTATGCGACACCTGTCCGTTTACCTAGGAATACGTGCACAATTATTATTATTAAACTCTCTCCCTTTCTCTCTCCTCTCTCCCTTTCTCTCTCCTCTCTCTCTGAGACGTCTCCTTCCTTCTTCCAGCAAGTACCATCCTTCTTTTTCATTCAAACAACAACAACAACAACAATAATAATAATAATAAAAAGACACAGTCTACTATACAAGAAAGTCAAGCATTTACCAACCCCCATTGATGCTATACCATAAAGTCCACCATCAACTTCAACATCTTCTTCCATGGCGTCTCCAAGTGTTAAAACCATTTCAGACTGTTTCATCAAACCAAAATTCATAACCGAACAAGCCAAAAAACCAACTTACTTCTCACCATGGGACCTAGCCATGATCAACGTAAACTACATTCAAAAGGGTCTCCTCTACGCCTTACCACATAATCAAGATTTCTCCATAACCACATAATTGTTACATCCATATTATTGTTATTACTTGGGTTAACAAGAACAGACAAAAACCACAGCTTTCAAACGGTGAGTTCTTCGTTTGGTGATTTGGATAGAATAAGAAGAGCCACCAGCAGCAGCACAGTGACTGGAATTTTTATCGCCCCATTACCATCGGAGACGTCACCGGAATTTTTATCATCTTCTCCGGTGAGTTCTTCGTCTTCTCCGACGAAGTTTCGTTATCCTCTGTTTTTTTTCTTGTTCTTCGTCTTCACCGGAGACGTCACAGGAGACGTCTCTGAGACATCACCGGAGACGTCTCAGGTCTGTCTCACGTCTCAGGTCTATCTCGGGATCAACAACGACACGTGGCGGTCCTCTGTTGGCTGGAATCGAAGGCCTCTCGGGAGACGCCTCGGACGGGTTGGGAAACGTGACCCGTCTCTCCAAAGAGACGGGAGGGGGCTATTCCCATAATTCAAACGGTCAACGGGCTATTTTGATGATTTTCCCATAAAAATATGTTAGTCTTGTATTAAAAAATAAAAACAAAAAACCTTATACGTCATACATACACACTATAAAAAAATCATAGAAACTAAAGACAGGGTTTCCATCATGCAAACAAGTGGTATCATCAAGGAACCTCACTACTAAATAGCATCGTTACCAACTCCTTCCCCACCAACAATACTCAATCGTCATATGATCTTATAATAATGAAAAATCAGCAAAAATGTGTTGTTTTTTTATATTTTATTTTTACGATAAAGGTTGGAGAAAAAAAATATAGTTTTACACATAATGTTGTACTTATAGCAAGCAGTGAATTTTAAGTCTTAACTAGAATGTCGTAATACGCCGCCGCGCGTTGCGGCGGCGACGACTTAGTTGTTTAAAGCTGGTGATACATTATGTGATGCGTTAACCATATAGAAATTCGTATTTCAACAAATCCTCTCTAAGTCAGTGTAACCTATTTAAGCACCACGATTAAAGTGTACAATGATTACATGAACGTGGAGTTCCCGCACGTGACAATCACATTTTTTACTTCGTTACACACATTACGTTCATGACATTAACGTTATTAGACTGAGATAAAAAATGATGTCTCTGTTGTTGCGGTGTAAAGTTTTAAAAATAATTTTTACATTAACGTGGTTAGGCATAGATAAAAAAAAAGTAAAATCAATGTGATCACGTTTTGGTGTAACGTGGTTAGACATAGATAAAAGTATAATAATGTGTCGGACGTTACGGTATAAAATCGTAAAAATAATTAAAATAAAATGAGTTATCAAGTTATTAAATAAAGAAGGTTGGCAGGTCAAAGTTGCCAAACAAAAACAAAAAGTTGGACGTAGTGCAATGCTTTCAGGACCGGATCAGACATTTAACTGAACGTCTTATCAGTTAACTTTCAGATCGGATTTGAGAACCATATGACGTAGTAATTCATTTAATAAGTTAGAAATACGACTCAGTTTATACATAAAAGTTAAACTTACAATACGGAAAACCTTTAAAAAACTGGTAAACATGTTATGTTTTATTAACTAAACTAAATATTTATGGGTATATACAGCTATCATCAAGATTAATGAACCGAAAAAAAAATAGTTTAATCATGACAGGTAGTGAAAAGTGACAAAATTAAGCAATTTATGCACTTCTTGAAAACTGTAAATTTACTGCAGAGAAATAAATAAAATCAACATATTTGATTGCCTTTCAGCATCGCTGTTAAATTTTATATATAAACAAAAGCTGAAGCCTTTAACAACAGTACTTGAATCTTGACCGTTGCTTCTTCATCCAACGTTTGTTTTTTTTGTCCACCTACACCTCCTTTCTTAGTTGTTTATTATATAACAATTCTGAACTTGAACCTCTTATCACTGTCATCTTATGATTTGTCTTTTTGTGTTTTTTTTAACTTTGAATCCTATATTTTTTATCTTTTGCAAATTTGTGTTAATACTTTTAGTTTTTTTTATCTTATGTTTCGGTCTAAATTTTATGAGTTAATACGTTGTAACTTGCATATGTGGTTTAATGCTTTTACATCTATTTTTACCCGTTTAACGGTCCCGTACCACGCTGGATCCTAAGTCGACTTGGTTGTTATTTTCTATGTTTACGTTTCGGTTTGCGTTAACATGCCACAATATGGTTCAACGTTTTTACGTATACTTTTCATTAGGCTTATGTTTATATACGTTTTGGTGTAAATTTTGTTCGAATAACTTGGCTTTCCTATATAACGACATAACATTTCCATGACATTTGAATATACCGCCGTGACGTATAATTTTTATCATAACGTTCCGTATTTACTTAGTTTTATCTACATTTCGAACCATGGCATTTGAATATACCGTCGTGACGTATAATTTTTATCATAACGTTCCGCATTTACTTAGTTTTATCTACGTCTCGAACCCGTTGCGGAGCGCGGGTGACATCTCATTAGTTACACTACAAAATATGATTAAAAAACATCTCTCTTTTTCTCTAAGTCAAACCACAAACCGCATCACCTACCAGTCTACCACAATAACCACTGTCCACCGATTCAGCCATCATAAACGACCACCGACTTCTAAACCGACGTAGAACCACCACCTGTCGACAACCCACATTACTTAACCTCTGAAAACCCTAACCCCCGTTACTCTACCCCTACCGCCGCTGCCACAACACCACCACCAGTGTCGCTGTAACACCACCTCCACCACCACACGACTGCCCCAGCCACCAGTATCCTTTCTTCACTCTCTCCAAACACCACATCACCACCACCACTTTCGCCGCCGTCACCACACCACCACCAGTACCGCTGTCACACCACCTGCACCACCACACGACTCCCACAAACAACTGACATACTTTCTTTTATAACATTTCCCTCTCTATCTTCATTTCTTTCTCTCTCTACAAAATGCAGTCGCATGTCTTTGTTTCTGGAAAGGATGAACGACCGGAGGCCATGCCGGCCACCAGCTCGGATTTCCAACCGGAAGAGGACAGTGGGAATATGGTGGTGATTTGTCAACAACGATAACATCGATATGGTGATTTCTGGAAAGAGAAAGAAGAGAGAAGGTGGGTTTCAGACCTGAGTAACAAAGATAAACCTAACACAAAAGAACAAATGAGATGCATGACATATTGACAAGTATAATACGGAGTAATAACATTCCGAGGAAAAACTGTCCAATCATCAAACGACAAAAGTAAAACACTGATTCCACCGACGTTTCTATTTAAGTATATATAAAATTTGACTCGTATGAATTTGGCATAAGTTTTATATTCCACATATAATACACCTCTTCAAATCTATCACATTTCCCAGGAAATAACGATTTTTTTAAACGCTCCCCTTTTATTTACAAACTAACCTGTAGTTTGTTGTGAGATTTCAAGTGTCTCCTTTAACTTCTCAGCTAATATCCCAAATTACTATGTTGGTCAAATTATACTATTCAGTAATTAGTGACGGATTACTAACAAATAAAAAAAGGAAAATACAACATAAAATCATCCGTAAGTCGCTAGTTACTGACGGCAGGGGCGAAGATTGGTTCTTAAATCGGCGGGGGCCGGACTCAGTATTTTTTGATCAGTGGTGGCAAATCGGCGGGGATCGGACTCATAAAACCTATTTCTAATTATATAGGATCAACACTCGATAATTCATAAAACCTATTTCTAATTATACGTGTGCATTTTTTTTATTTCTAGTTAAGAATGTATATGAAAGGTATATGTTAGATATATATACATCTTGTTGATAAAACTTGTATGTGAATCAATATTTACATGCTTCAAAGCTTCTTTTTTTAACATTACACAATCCATTAGACATGCACATTATGTATTTAATTAGCAATGATCTGTCATCAAATTTGTTGCTGTAAAATAAAAGAAATTAGATTCTTACCAAGCTGACTATATCTGTGAATATATATCTAGTTAGCGGGTTCTTATATGTAATTTTGTTTTTGTGCATGATATGTTGCATTTTATCTTCGATGAGTTGTCCACAATTTTTTTTACCTTTAATTTATTTACTTTTAACTCTAATACTTTTACATTATTTACAATCCAACCCAACATCTTTTTACTTCAACTTTGGTCCAATATACTTTTATCTTTTACAGATTTTCCAAGTTAGGTTTCAGTATAAATTTTGTTAGTTAACACGCCGCATTATGCGTGCGTAGTTCAATGTTTTTACGTATGTTTTTCAATGGCCCGTCGCATTGCACGAGTCCTAGATCGACTTAAATATTGTTTTCAATGTTTTAAGTTTCGAGTGCGTAGTTCGACGTTTTTACGTCTTTCGTTCGGTTTTACTTTTTTGTTTTTTTTTTTGTAATAGTTTTTTTCTGTTTTTACATGGCTTTTTTTTGGCTTTTTTTTTAACTGAGAGGGATATTTAGCAGATTGGATACAACAAGATTGTGGAATTCCAAACTCAGGAAATAACGATTTTTTTTGAACGCTCCCCTTTTATTTACAAACTAACCTGTAGTTTATTGTGAGATTTCAAGTGTCTCCTTTAACTTCTTAGCTAATATCCCAAATTACTATGTTGGTCAAATTATACTATTCAGTAATTAGTGACGGATTACTAACAAATAAAAAAAAGGAAAATACAACATAAAATCATCCGTAAGTCGCTAGTTACTGACGGCAGGGGCGAAGCTTGGTTATTAAATCGGTGGGGGCCGGACTCAATATTTTTGATCGGTAGTGGCAAATCGGCGGGGATCGGACTCATAAAACCTATTTCTAATTATATAGGATCAACACTCGATAATTCATAAAACCTATTCCTAATTATACGTGTGCATTTTTTTTATTTCTAGTTAAGAATGTATATGAAAGGTATATGTTAGATATATATACAACTTGTTGATAAAACTTGTATGTGAATCAATATTTACATGCTTCAAAGCTTCTTTTTTTTTTTAACATTACACAATCCATTAGTCATGCACATTATGTATTTAATTAGCAATGATCTGTCATCAAATATGTTGCTGTAAAATAAAAGAAATTAGATTCTTACCAAGCTGACTATATCTGTGAATATATATCTAGTTAGCGGGTTCTTATATGTAATTTTGTTTTTGTGCATGATATGTTCCATTTTATCTTCGATGAGTTGTCCACAATTTTTTTAGCTTTAATTTATTTACTTTTAACTCTAATACTTTTACATTATTTGCAATCTAACCCAACATCTTTTTACTTCAACTTTGGTCCAATATACTTTTATCTTTTACAGATTTTCCATGTTAGGTTTCAGTATAAATTTTGTTAGTTAACACGCAGCATTATGCGTGCGTAGTTCAATGTTTTTACGTATGTTTTTCAATGGCCCGTCGCATTGCACGAGTCCTATATCGACTTAATTATTGTTTTCAATGTTTTAAGTTTCGAGTGCGTAGTTCGACGTTTTTACGTCTTTCGTTCGGTTTTACTTTTTTGTTTTTTTTGTAAGAGTTTTTTTCTGTTTTTACAGGGCTTTTTTTGGCTTTTTTTTTTAACTGAGAGGGATATTTACCAGATTGGATACAACAAGATTGTGGAATTCCAAACCAAACTCATCAATAGGCGCGTCACAACCACGTCTTTTTAATTAATCTTATTTCCTTTTCCATTTTCGAAGACGCAAGGAATTCGACAAATGCTCAATGACCATACACTTGTACATAGTTTGAATAATGAATATGACATGATGGCTAATTATTTGTCATGTGTTATGGCTTAAACAACATAATACAGTTTTACTTTAAATTAATTTTAAAAAAAGTGCAACAACATTAGAAGATGAATTTACCAATTTTATAAAAGACATTTATTTCAAAACCGATAACATATATTAAAGGCGTGCCAACTACTTTGACATGTCTTATATGAATGACTAGAGTGCCTATAAATTTCGATGTATTTATTAAAAATACGGCATTAATAGTTTTTATTCCACTTTTACTATTTTTATTGAAACGTTCCATACACACATGCTTATTTGCTCTCTGTTGTGTTGTTGTGGGGGGGGGGGGGGGGGGGGGGGTTGAGTTGGGGTTTGGGGGGGATGTTGTATGAAAAAATAATAATTAGTGAGACTTGAAAAAACATGCTTATGCTGGACAGTTGATATTTAAGGACTTAAGACTAAAATCCAATATTCTTATCAAGACTAATTTTACATATAACATGTATTTTAAATATTTATCCAAACTAAAATGTATGAGAATGAAAGGGAAAATAATTCTCTATATATTAATTGAATGACACTTTAATAGTGTCGTTCTTTATATCTATATATTGGCCACTAACTTTTAGGTTAACTCTATTTTCTACCACCAACTTTTAAGTTGACTTTATTTTCTTTCAATTTGACCACCAAACTTTTATCTTTTAGGATTTAAAAGTTTGGCCATTAACTTTTAGCTTAACTTTATTTTCTTCTAATTTGACCATCAAACTTTTATTTTTTGGGATTTCAAACTTTGACCACCAAACTTTTAGCTTTTAGAATTTCAAACTTTGACCACTCAACTTTGGCCACTAACTTATGTACTTTATTTTCTTCCAATTTGACCACCAAACTTTGACCGCCAAACTTTTAGCTTTTAGGATTTCAAACTTTTACCACCAAACTTTTAGCTTTTAGGATTTCAAACTTTGATCACCCAACTTTTGCCATTAACTTTCTTACTAACTTATGTATTTTCTTTTCTTCCAATTTGACCACCAAACTTTAACCACAAAACTTTTAGCCTTTAGGATTTCAAACTTGGACCACCAAACTATTAGCTTTTAGCCGCGAGTATTTTTTTGAAGCCTACGTGACAATAACAGTCACTTAATATTATCTTTTATGTCCACGAAACCGTCCACAATTACGCGAAAGAATGCAGGAAAATCGTTGCCCATAACGCTGCTAAACGTTTCTGCACAACAAACAGCGGCGGGTTAACAAAAACCCTAGTTGAAACCATATGTGGGATACAAAGAAGAGACACAAATATATAGTACCAAAAGTAAAATGTTAATTGGTCGGTCTATGAAGAATCCACGTGGTGGAGAACCAGAGGTATGGAGCCCAATCATGATAAAAGGTATGGACCTGAATGGAAGAAGCTCAATATGTAGAAATGAACAAAATATGAGGGTAAAAGAAAATAATGAGTATACATTTAGTTAAATGTTAGCCTGTTGGTGGCAGAGCATATTTGGCTCTCCTTCTCCTTATCTCATTCTTTTACCTCCTTATTTCCTTAATAAAAAAGTTACAAATTCTTACTTATAACTTATCTCCTTTTTAACCCATTACCCAAACAAACAAGGAGGCCAAATAAGGAGAGCCAAACATGGCCTTAACAAGATTTTTTTTTTCTTTCTAGCCCACACTATTTGCTAAAGTGGGCATAGAAATCATATATCTACCCTACAACCAAAACATCTAATTAGAACATTCAAATAAAATGGTGAACCATGATTCAACTTTAATGTAATTAATAATGACCGAAAATATTGGTTTGGTTTCAGTTACAAACATTTATAAAATCAAATTAACACAAAACTAACATATCACTGAATCATTAGAAATGGAATCGAACCAAACGAGTCATTGTATACTTTTTTTTCTTAAAGGTTACTTGTTCCAATTATATTAAACCCAAAAACCGAAGTTTTGGTGGTTGGTTAACCGAACAATAATGGAATCATTTGTGCGTATATCCTATAATTTGAACAAAAGATTAACCGAGCTGACAGGGCCGGCCCTGATTATGAGTCGGGTGGTCACCGGCTCAAGGCCCGACCCACAAATGGGCCCGAACTTTATAAAAAAATAATATATATATATATATATATATTAAATTCACTATATACCCATATAACATCATCATTTTCATGATTCTTTCACAAAATCATCATCAATTTCACAATACACAATATACTAAATTTTAGATTCTTGAATCTAAGAAGTTTTCACATACCTCTTGTTTGAGAACACCAAATATGACCTAGAATTTGTTCATCCATCAAATGATTCCATGATTTCTTGGTCCAAAATTTATTGATTTGCTGAATTTGGGTTGTGTGTTCTTCATCTCCTCCTGATGAAGAAATCGTAACACACACATATGTATTATATATTTTTCTTTTATCAAGCCAAGTTTAGTCACTTGACAAATCTAGCCCTTCAGCTTGATTTCCACCATTATCAACTAACCTAATAATTTTACTACATAAGCATTTCACTAACGTAACTAACGGGGTTATTTCAAGATATATGTACCATTTCCCTCGTTTAGTCGTCTAAGCATCATTGTATGTACCAACAAAAACGTTCGTTTCAATATTTATTTATCTTTGATCGTTTCATTGTCCATAAAACATGCACATTAGCGTAACTACATGAAATGGATTTTCGGGGTGTTACAGATGAAAGAAAAACATGGCTTCTACACACAGAATAAAAAATAACTAACTTGAAGAGCAATAACTCTTTTCACATACAACACTCACTAATATTAAATCACATGTTTACATGACAATGGGTATTCAGACCATTCGGTTGGGCAGTTAAAGACTTAAAACCACCCGACACACAGTGGCGGATCTAGATCAAAATTTCAGAGGCAATGTTTAATAGAATTCAGGGATAGCGTAATACAAAAAACGTCAAAAAATCCGAAAATTTTCCACTACGTTAGAAAAGTTGAGAGGTAGCAAGCGCTATCTCTGCCGACACAACTATTATTGTAGCGAGATGGGCCACCTAGTAATAACCTACTGTTCTATCTTGACCTGTACATTAAATATCCTACAGAAAAACTAATAATATTTAGGATAAATCTTGATTAGAACTCCAACATATGATTAAAGTTTGATTACGAATTAAATTAAGCTGAAATCAAAACCTGTTGAGTTGCATATCATCGTGCAGTTCTGTTCTAAAATAGAAGAACATAGGTTCTAGTTTATAATTTTACTTGTACAATCATTAAGTAGAAATAAGGTGGATGTGATCAAGGTGGAGGATGAGGTTATAGCTTCCGAGTTTGATCAATGGCATGGTGTAGCCTTGAGAGGTAAAGTGGTGGACTTTTCCACATTGGTTTCATTGAATAAAATTGTGTTGCGACAAAATTGGCCAGTGGAAAGTATTAAATACTTGGGAGGGTTCCATGTGCTTCTTGTTTTTCAATCGAAGGAGGGGGCAGAAAGGTTCTTGGGGGACAAGGATGGCTGGTATCCATGGTTTGATGAACTTAAAGGTTGGGAGGGGTCCATGAAAAGTGGGGAAGAGCGACTAGCTTGGCTGCAGATACATGGCATTCCAATGTCTTTGGCGATTGCTCAGGTCTTCACTAAGGTTGGGGAGAGATATGGGAAAGTGGTGAGAGTGGAAAGTGCGTCGGTAGAAGATAAAGACTTCTCGTTTGCCTATATTGGAGTTCTAACCACGAAACGGGGTAGAATTGCGGATCGTGTGGATATAGATTGGAGAGGGACTATTTTTAATGCATGGATTGACGAGGACGTGAGAGAGTGGATACCCGATTGTGTGGAAGAGGAGTTGGAGGTGAGTGTAGAGTCGGAGCAGGAGGAAAGAATGGAAGAGACGCAGGTTGAGGAAGAGAGGGTGGACGTTGAACTAGAGGATGGGGAGATTAGGGTGGAGAAGGTTGTTAATAAGGAGGAAGTTGATCAAAGGAAGGAAGGTGGTGATTATGTGAATGAGGTTGGGAATAATTCACAGTTGAAACAGGACATGGTTCAAGAGATTAAGCGAAAGAAGTTTCGAAGGAAGAATTTATTCCAGAACCGAAGTGGCTCTACGGGTTCACAAGGTCGTCCAAAGAAGCGGTGTAGGGAGGAGACAGATTTGTTTAAGGTGGATAAGTTGATTGGGATTCTTTCACAAGGATGTGAGACTACACAACAGACGCAACAAATGGAGGAGGAGTCGTTTGTCACACCTGTGCAAAATATTTGTAAACTTAATTTTGAAGTGGAGAACTCTCATGAAGTGGAGGAGGTGTTCAGTCAACAAGTTGAACAAGTGCCTGATCAGAATGAAGATGAGCAAGCGGTGAAGGTTGTGGAGGTGGATGAGACGAGTGAAACGGTTACTTTGGGTTTGGCTTTGGGGGTGGAGAATTTGTCTAGTTTCGTTCCAAATGTTAAACAGGTGTTGTTATCCGAAGGTTATCAAGTGGTTGAACAATGAATTTTGTGTCTTGGAATATAAGGGGGTTAGGGATTTCGAGCAAAGCAGATTGGATACGTGGCAGTAGGTTGAAAAACGAGGTGAATTTCATGATGTTTCAGGAAACTCAATTCGCGAGTCTTGATTCGGTGGATTTAAGTAAATTCTGGGGTAACAATGAATATTCGTATGACTGGGTCCCTTCGGACGGTAGATCGGGCG
Organism: Ambrosia artemisiifolia; assembly: GCA_032199755.1. Classification (NCBI taxonomy): domain Eukaryota; kingdom Viridiplantae; phylum Streptophyta; class Magnoliopsida; order Asterales; family Asteraceae; genus Ambrosia; species Ambrosia artemisiifolia. The sequence goes on from CM063517.1 coordinate 7,700,042, forward strand.
GGTTGCTTTCGATGTGGGATCCTAGAGTTTTCAAAAAGGAGGGAGTAGTTAAGGCGAATAATTGGATGGTAGTTTCGGGTAGATTCAAAGGGTGTGGGGAGGCGGTTAATGTGCTTAACGTTTATGCGCCTCAAACTTTGGTTAATAAGAGGGCGTTGTGGACGGATTTAGAAAGGGTGGTGGGTGAGGGGGAGGGGTTGTGGGTGGTTGCCGGGGATTTTAATTCGGTTAGAAACGAAGGAGATAGAAGGAACTCGGTATTCTCAGCGGCGGATGCAAGCGAGTTCAACAGATTTATTGATGAGACTAATTTGCATGAATACTCCTTAAAAGGGAGACGTTTTACGTTTGTTGCAGGTACGAAGTTGAGCCGTATAGATCGGATTTTCGTTAACTGGAATCTGTTCATGGCCTGGCCGAATGCGGAGTACATTGTCTTGGAGAGACACATTTCGGATCATTGTCCCTTAATGCTAAAGACGGTATCAAGGAACTTTGGTTCGAAACCTTTTAAGTTCTACAACTCATGGCTCGGAAGAGAAGGTTTTGGTGATATGGTGAAGCAGGCGTTGGGCTCGAGAAACTTTGAAGGGGATCCGGATGTCATTCTAATGCAAAAGTTCAAGTTTCTAAGAGATAGGATTAAGAAGTGGGCGGAAGAATGTAAGAAGAAAGAGATGGAGGAACAAAGTGTATTAGAGAAAGAAGGAAGGGCGTTAGAAGAGGAGCTGGAGTCGCGTGATCTTTCGGAAGACGAGGTGTGGTCGTTAACAGAAATTAAAAAACGGCTAAAGGAACTTGATTTATTTCGACAAAGGGATTTGAAGCAGAAAGCGCGTTGTAACTGGGCCTCATATGGAGATGATAATACAAAGTTTTTTCACGGATGTATTAACAAGAGGAAGGCAGCTAATTATCTTCCGGGCTTGTTGATAAACGGGGTTTGGGAGCAAAAGCCGCATGTGATTAAAAGGGAAGTTATGGGTTTTTTCAGGGACAAGTTTAAAGAGGATGTGAAGTATAGGCCGAAGCTGAATTGTTACGGGTTAAGGAGGGTGACTGAGGATGATGCGACTATCCTTGTGGATGTTTTTTCGGTTCAAGAGGTGAAAAGGGCGGTTTTCGATTGTGGTGCGGATAAAGCGCCAGGACCCGACGGGTTTAATTTTCGTTTCATTAGGGCGTTTTGGGATGTCTTTGAACCGGATTTTGTTGACATGATGCGCAGGTTTCACGAGACTGGACGGTTCAATCCGGGGGTTGCTTCTTCGTTTATTGCTTTAATACCGAAGGTGGGTGATCCGGCGAAGTTAAGTGACTTCAGACCGATTAATCTAATTGGTTGTATTAGCAAGGTTGTATCGAAGATTTTAGCGAACCGGTTGAGGCTTGTTATGGGAAAGATTGTGTCCGAACATCAATCCGCATTTTTATCAGGGAGGCACATTTTAGACGGGCCTTTGATGACGAACGAGATTATTTCGTGGGCTAAGAAGAGAGGTAAAAAATTGTTCCTGTTCAAAATCGATTTTGACAAAGCTTACGATAATGTCAATTGGGAATTCTTGTTATCGGTTATGAAACAAATGGATTTCCCGGACACGTGGTGCGAGTGGATTCGAGGGATATTGGAGTCGGCTAGATCGTCAGTCCTGGTGAACGGTTCTCCTACATTTGAGTTTGGCTGTCAAAAAGGTGTTCGACAGGGGGATCCAATTTCGCCTTTTTTATTTATTATAGTTATGGAGGCTTTTTCCGGGATAATGAAAAAGGCGTGTGAGATTGGTGCGTTCGATGGTTTAAGACTTCCTAACGGGGGGCCGACTTTATCTCATTTATTGTATGCGGACGACGCGATGTTAATGGGGGAGTGGTCATCTTTCAACTTCAAGAACATGAAGCGGATTCTAAGGATCTTCTATATTTGTTCCGGGTTGAAAATAAATCTTCATAAGTCGACTTTATTTGGAATAGGTGTTGGTATTGATGAAGTTGCTAGGGAGGCGGAGGTGATGGGGTGTAAAACCGGCACTATTCCGTTTGTGTACTTGGGAATTAAGGTGGGTGCCAATATGAATAGAGTCGCAAATTGGGAGTCGGTTGTCTCTACGTTTAAGAAGAGGCTATCCAAGTGGAAAGCTAATACATTATCGATGGCCGGCAGGTTAACGTTGATTAAATCGGTGTTGGATAGTCTACCCACTTATTATTTTTCTCTTTTTAAGGCTCCCAAGGAGGTCATACAAACGCTAGAGGGGTTGATGAGGCGATTTCTTTGGGGTGGTTCCGAAGAGGTTAGGAAGATGAGTTGGGTGTCTTGGGAGAGTGTGACGAAAGACATTAAGTATGGTGGTTTGGGTATAGCTAGATTGGAGGTGAATAATAACGCAATGTTGGCTAAATGGATTTGGCGATATTTAAACGAGAATTTAGCTATGTGGCGGAAGGTGATAGTGGCGTTTCATGGGTCTAGCCGTGGATGGGGTATGGTTCCGGTCAACACATCTTTTACGGGTGTGTGGAAGAACTTGGCCAAGTTTTGGAACAATCATAAGATTGAGGGGATGGGTCTCAACAGTCTGATTACGGCTAAGGTGGGAAATGGTGATACGGTCCGATTCTGGCTTGACTCTTGGATTGGAAGTCAGCCTTTAAAGGACGTTTATCCGGAGTTATTTTCCTTGGAGCGGCTGAAACGAGTGAAGGTGAAGGATCGGGTGGAAGTGGCAGGAGGTATTAGTCGAATTAAATGGGATTGGGTTCGGGCGCCGGCTTCTATGCTGGAAACGGGGCAACGAAATCAGCTAGAGGGACAACTAATGCAGGTCGCTGGCTGTGATTCTAGGGACGAGTGGAGATGGGATGATGGGAAGGGAGAGGGGTTCTCGGTTAGTGCGGTTAAGAAATGGATGCTTGGTGCGGTTAATGCCGGGGATCGCTTTGGTTTCTCGTGGAGTAAGTGGGTGCCGAAGAAATGTAACATTTTTATGTGGAGGGCTTATTTAGATAGGCTTCCCACTAAGGAAGCGCTCATTCGTAGAGGCATTGTGTTGGAAAATCCGAGGTGCGTGTGGTGTGATGGAGTCCACGAAACGGTTGAACATATTCTTACCGGGTGTTGGTTCGCGTCCGGTGTTTGGAATATGATTACGAGTTGGTGCAAGATTCCGGGGTTCTATGTTTTTCACGTCAAAGACATAGTGGACATGCATAATTCGTACGGCTTAGTGGGGGACAAAAGAATGGTGGTTCATGGTTTGTTGATCATTACGTGTTGGAGGATTTGGAAAGCGAGGAACGAGTGGATTTTTGAGAACAAGAAGATGAAGATTGTTGAGGTAGCCGCGGATATAAAGATTTTGGGATTTCTTTGGTACAAGAATAGATTCAAAAAAGGGATAGTCGATTGGGATAGATGGACTAGTTTTGACATTATGTAATTTTGGTTTTCTTGTATTGGTTTTCGGCTTCGCTCCCCGTCTTGGGGAGTGATAGCTTGTTGATGGTTTAATGAAAGTTAATTTTCAAAAAAAAAAATAATAACACTATTTAGTAAAGGATTAAAAAAAAAAACTACATAATTAGACGCTGATTGGGCGCGTGAGCATAGACATAGCTGAGATATTTAACTTTTAACCCAAACCAAACCTGTTAATTACATCTGACAGAGTGACAGATCTGATCCATCCACCCACCCACCCACCCACTCACCCACCACCCTTGCCTACCCCCCAGACCCTCTATAAATACCCCCATTCCCCTTCCTTCTACTTCGTCTCAACCAATTCTTCCCTCCTCCTCTCTCACCGGAAGATCGAAACCCTATCCCTCCTTTCATTCGTATCTTCCATTTCTAACAGGTACGCACCTATTCTATTCCAGCTTACTAATTTAGACCTACGTCTGTCGCCTGCTTTGGACTGACTAATCACATTCTTATTAATCTAAATATATTAATCTTAATTTCTTAAATTTTATTAACTTTATAAATAAAAGAGTTAGATCTGTAATTTTGCTTCTAAGCGTCCATGATCTATGTAGATTTGGGGTTATTTACATTTATATGCAATGTAGCTATTTTATGTGAAATTTTTGGCTTGGTATATGGAAATTAAGTAAGTGAGTGGATAAATGAGGATCACATGATCTGATCGTTTATCCATGCTTTTTTTTTGGCTGTATATGGACTTTTAAGTTGTGACTAGTGATAATGGGATATAAGATTATTAAGATCTAGTGTTCTAGAGTGTTGAGACTATTGATCTACAACTGGATCTTGCTTCCTATATCGAATCGAGCTTGATTTGTTTATGATTAATGATTCTTTTAAGGTCACTTACATTTTGCTTTGCTGCTAATCGAACAACTTGCTGTCTACTTCAGGTTCCTAAAGTGCATCTCTACATTAGGTGTGCCATGATAACTTCATGTTTAGAGTTTTTATATATATGTGTGTGTGTGTGATGAAAGATGATAGATTTAAGTGGCTCTTCCTATACTTCCTACATGAATAGAAAGAAAATAGACATTAATCAGTTTATTAGGTGAAATATTCGTGCATGTCAATACTTATGCCCTGTTTATAGCTGTTTAGTTTTTGCTAGTTAATATCAGCTCATAGTAATTAGTTAAAGAATAGTACCTGGGGTTGGCTGGTAACTAGAGGTTTTTACTATGATCATTTTAATTGGAACATGAGTAACCTTTGATTGTTTCATTTGATTAAGTTAAGTCTAGATCTTTAATTTAAACTAGCCTTTTAAGGGTATAATGGCCAGATCTGGAGCATAGTATCAATATCTAACATCTAAGTGCTAGGTGTGAGTGTGTGACTGTGTCGGTGTCACGGTGTGAGAGAGCTGAATTCAACTTTTATTGCTTTGTCTCTGGTCATTTAGGAAACAGTTTAGTTGAATACAACTTTTGTTTTTAGACTTACTCATTAATGTGAACATAACAGTTGGATGTTTATATGTTAAGTTGTTTTTAACTTGTGGTGGAACAGGACAATGGCGTCTCACATTGTTGGTTATCCCCGTATGGGCCCCAAGAGAGAGCTGAAATTTGCTCTTGAATCTTTCTGGGATGGCAAGAGCAGTGCTGAGGATCTGCAGAAGGTGGCTGCTGATCTCCGATCATCCATCTGGAAACAGATGTCTGATGCTGGCATCAAATACATCCCTAGCAACACCTTCTCATACTATGATCAAGTTCTTGACACCACTGCCATGCTTGGTGCTGTTCCCTCTAGATACAACTGGAACGGTGGTGAGATCGGTTTCGACACTTATTTCTCCATGGCCAGAGGAAATGCATCTGTCCCTGCTATGGAAATGACCAAGTGGTTTGACACCAACTAGTAAGTTACATATCGAGGCTTTTGGATCTTGTTCATTTACACCGTTATTTGGTTATAATACTGATCAAGAATTTCTATGATGCTTTATATGAACAGCCATTTCATCGTCCCAGAGTTGGGCCCTGATGTGAAATTCTCCTACGCTTCTCACAAGGCCGTGACCGAATATAAGGAAGCCAAGGCTGTATGTGTTATTGATGTGTTTTTATGGCCTTTAGATATGTGATTTAGATATCTCGGTTTTAATCTGTTTGTTGATTCTTTTTCATGCAGCTTGGAGTTGACACTGTTCCAGTCTTTGTTGGCCCTGTCAGCTACTTGTTGCTATCGAAACCTGCAAAGGGTGTGGAGAAAACCTTTGATCTTCTATCCCTTCTTGATAAAATCCTTCCGATCTACAAGTATACCTCTTTTTTTAATCTTTTTTGTTGCTCTATATATTTTAAGCTGGAATTTAGTTTTCATTATAACAAGAACAACTCCTGCAGGGAAGTTATTGCTGAGTTGAAGGAAGCAGGTGCTACATGGATCCAATTTGATGAGGCTACCCTTGTGAAGGATCTCGAGGCCTACCAGTTGGCAGCTTTCACCAAGGCTTACTCTGAACTAGAATCAGCTTGCTCTGGTCTTAATGTTGTTGTTGCAACCTACTTTGCTGATGTTCCAGCTGAAGCATACAAAACCTTGACTTCATTGCCAGGAGTTACTGGTTACACTTTTGATTTGATCCGTGGTGAAAAGACTCTTGATTTGATCAAGAGCAGCTTCCCATCAGGCAAATACCTATTTGCTGGAGTTGTTGATGGAAGGAACATTTGGGCCAATGATCTTGCTGGATCTCTTGCTGTCCTTGAGTCACTTGAGGCTGTTGCAGGAAAAGGTAAGTTTGTTTGTTTGTTTCTTTCTTTCTTTCTATTTTAGCTATAAAGTTTTCCTTTCAATTTCCTGAATTATGTAGCATAACATGTGGCCTCCTGAATATGCAGACAAGCTTGTTGTTTCGACCTCTTGCTCACTCCTCCACACTGCTGTTGATCTTGTGAATGAAACCAAGTTGGATGATGAAATCAAATCCTGGCTTGCATTTGCTGCCCAGAAGGTTGTTGAAGTCAATGCATTGGCTAAAGCTCTTGCTGGTCAGAAAGATGAGGTATTTATCAAACCATATTTGCTATAATCCATTATTCAACAATTACACGATCATTTAACAATTCTTTGTTTCTTTTCAGGCATACTTCTCAGCTAATGCTGCCGCTCAGGCTTCAAGAAAATCCTCCCCGAGAGTGACAAATGAAGCCGTCCAAAAGGCTGTAAGTGATCAAGATTCTTTTCCCCATTTATTTAAATTGAGAATTCATATAGCTTCATTATGGTATAAACAGTTTATGCTCACTCCTTGTTGTATCTCAGGCTGCTGCTTTGAGGGGTTCAGACCACCGTCGTGCCACCAACGTTAGTGCCAGGCTGGATGCGCAACAAAAGAAACTAAACCTTCCTATTCTCCCAACCACCACCATTGGTTCATTCCCTCAAACCATCGAGCTCAGGAGAGTTCGCCGTGAGTACAAGGCCAAGAAGTGAGTAATTAATTATACCGCTTGATGATATTGGTATGATAATTTTTTAATAAATTTTCTCACAAAACCATGTTCTTATAGGATCTCTGAGGAAGAGTATGTTAAAGCCATCAAAGAGGAGATCTACAAGGTTGTCCAACTCCAGGAAGAACTTGATATTGATGTGCTCGTTCACGGAGAGCCAGAGGTATATTTAAAATTTATAATATTACATGTCAATCAATTGTTGCAACTATTTTCTTAAATGGATATATAATATTACAGAGAAATGACATGGTTGAGTACTTTGGTGAGCAATTGTCTGGTTTTGCCTTCACTGCTAACGGTTGGGTGCAATCATATGGTTCCCGTTGTGTCAAGCCACCAATCATCTATGGTGATGTCAGCAGACCCAAGGCCATGACCGTCTTCTGGTCCTCAATGGCTCAAGAAATGACCAAACGGCCCATGAAGGGTATGCTTACCGGTCCAGTCACCATTCTCAACTGGTCCTTTGTCCGTAATGACCAGCCCAGGTATAATTTTGTTACAAAAGCCAAAAACTGTTGAAATCATTCCCCAAAGATATCTGCTAAAATTAATATTATTGTGTTTGTGTTTGTTTTCAGATTCGAAACTTGCTACCAGATTGCTTTGGCTATTAAAGACGAAGTTGAGGATCTTGAGAAGGCCGGAATCACAGTGATCCAAATTGACGAGGCTGCTTTGAGAGAAGGGTTGCCACTAAGGAAAGCCGAGCATGCATTCTACTTGGACTGGGCTGTCCACTCATTCAGAATCACCAATGTAGGTGTTGCTGACACTACCCAGATCCACACCCACATGTGCTACTCCAACTTCAATGACATCATCCACTCCATCATCAACATGGATGCTGACGTTATCACCATTGAGAACTCGCGGTCTGATGAGAAGCTGCTGTCAGTGTTCCGTGAGGGTGTCAAGTACGGTGCTGGAATCGGGCCTGGTGTGTATGACATTCACTCTCCAAGAATACCATCCATGGAGGAGATTCATGACAGAATTAACAAGATGCTTGCAGTCTTGGAGACCAACATTTTGTGGGTGAACCCTGACTGTGGGCTCAAGACCCGCAAGTATGGTGAGGTCAAGCCTGCTTTGCAGAACATGGTCGCAGCCGCCAAGAAGCTCCGTGCTGAGCTGGCTAGTGCCAAGTGAGGGTGGTTTTTGAACAAGGGTTGAGTTTGTCTACATTGATTGATATTCAATAACTGTGGTTGATTGGATGGTGATTATGGTTTAGGTGTTGTGGGTGTGTTTTTCTTTGGGGTTCATTGTGTTGTTCTCCTGTTATGTCATGTTATTTTTAGAAAGTTAAATGGAATTTTGAATGTATAAATACGAAGGAAATGCCAACCTTTGTCCTTTGTCATTTTTAAATTACAGAAAATCAATATCTCATATTCCTCAACGACGTAGTTTTGAGAAGTTTCACGTGTAAGTTTAGGTGTGTGACTACACCATATTCACTTTCCCCTGTATGCATCAGCTGTGTTGTTCTTTGTTATATTCTCTCTAGCCGATGATCATTGTATCTTTCTAAGCTAGCAGAGATCACAAAAGAATTATGGTTGGTTGTAGTTTTTTTATTTTTATTTTTTAAATATGGATCAACTCATCAACAAACACTTCACTCTTCTATTTAAGATGATAAAGATTGCCACTTACAAATACATAAAAAATTTGGATGAACATTACAGTTTAACTTCACAAATCCTTTTCTTTCTTGGTAAAAACATCACCTAAATTTTGAAAGAGAGAAGAGCAAGGATTACTCATGTATGGTGTATGATTGTATTGGTATACTATATTTGAGCTTTTATAAAAAATAAAAGTTACCGTATATGTTAATAAACGAATGGAATGAATAGTGTTTGCTTCAGTAAAACTGTAAAACCGGTCCATGTGGTTTCGTTCTCACCATATGTCTTCACCTAAAAGCCAACTCCACTAAAGCAGACCACGGTACATGAGATCGTCTGGAGAAACCGAGACGGCCGGATGAGGCCCTCCCTTAGCGTGCGGTGGCACAACCATTTGGGAGCTTTGGATTATTTGAGTCTTAGCGACCAAACATAGGCATGCCAACAAGGTTTAATATGTATGCCAAGTGTTGGACGAAATGTCTAAATAAATTTTTTTTTTTACAAATTTTATTAAATTAAAAACCAAATGCTCAAATCAATACGATGGACTTTATATGTAGTGGTGATCATAGTGGGCCTAGTGACGGACCCAAGTGTAGCACAAGAGGGGCGGTCGTACTCCGTAAATTTTTTTTTAATGTACTTTACAGACAAAAATCCTAATCGCAGCCCTTAAAATTTTAGTTAAACCTTCGATCACACCCTCATAAAATAAATCTTCTGAATGGGCATGGGGACGTGCCAAACCAACCCAAAGGGGCGTTGATGGGGCATGGTTTTGCAACGAGAAGTTGCTAAAAAATGGAACGTCAGTTTTGATCATTTTAATTCTTTTACCATTTGAGCAACTACTTATTTAAAAAAAATATTTATTTTTTAAATTAAAAACCCTATGAATACTACCCTGTATCTGTATCATACCATTTTTCACACATCACCCCAATTTTTTACACAATATTCTTCTTTAGCACCTCACATTCTACAATATGGATTAGGCTACAACTTCCAAACTAAATAGCACCAAAGGTAAATGGAAGATGGACCAAGAATACGCATGACGAGCTATGGCTGGTCATGGGGAATACCTTACAATCGATGTATTGTATCAAAGTGGAGAGATATGCGTCAAAAGATTGCGCAACTTTACACAATGTACAATGGGCACAACAAAAGCCGGCTAAGTGCTACTAGTGACACCCACGTTTCCCGGACGGGAGCGTGATATGTAATGTTTAAGTTATGGCTAGTTTTCTTTTATGATGTTTTATTCTATTTAATTTTAATGTAATGACGTTTTCTGTTTTTAATGTTATTTTATAACTACACGTAAATGATAATATTTAAAATAATATTATGTAAATCTTAAAAATGTTCCATATCCACATGACCACTATACCCCCTCCATCCATAAGAGTGTGGTTTCTTTTTTTGCTTAGGTGACGTTGAGGTGTCGCTTAGTAAGAAACATTTTTTTCACACCCACATGATCATTAAGGATAAAATCTTAATAAAACAATCGTGCAAATAGAGTTACCAATTTAATTTTCTAAGCTAGCCTCTTTAAAGATGAAAATCTTTTAGAAGACCAAAATTTAAACTAGCTGACATGTTGTCATATTTGATTTTCATGTAACTAGGAAACGAGTCATGTGTGAAACGGGTTAAAATGTCAACCTAAAACACAACATGTTTGTTAAATGGTTTAGATTGTCATATTCAAAGGCTTATTATTTTCAACAAATACAAAAGTATAGATGAATAACGTAAAAATAAATCGTGTAAATATAAAAGATATTGTATAAATTAAATAGCATACAAACCAGATAAGGTTTTGCTGATCGAACTGTTAGGGCATAAAGATTAACAGACACAAATCAAAGGGTGGTTTTTATACTTTTAACAAATTACAAGGTACAAAATGAAATAAACTATTTTCACAGTCAAAAGTCAATGCATTGCCAGATTAAATGATGTGGAAAGGAGAGACTTGTGAATTGTGATGGTACTTAAAATTTAAATTCGGCAATTATTCTAATATTTCCATTAAAAATAGTTTAATGTAATAGGGGGAATCTAAACAATTTTAAAATTATTTTTTTAACGGCAACTTTTATTAAAACACGACAACTAGCAAGATACTAGAACCAAAGAAAATACAAATACATCAACCGTTACACATTAAAATACATCCAATCTCTCCATATTATGCTTTTATGTGTAGATCTATTCCTAATCCATAAATAGACTATGGACTTGATTCCCTCCGATACGTTTTGAATTCTTAATTGGCCATCCGTGAAAGTCACCTCATTTCTTGTATTCCAAATGAACCAACATAACGCCATTACTATTCCTTGAATGATTTTCCTTTTTGCCTTGGGTAATTGTAAGTGTTTGTGTACCTTCAATAGATCTTTGACTGAAAACGCGTAGATGTGTGGTATACGACACCATTGACTTATCATACACCATACATGATCCGCCACAACACATCCAGTAAGGAGATGATCAGCCGACTCGTTTGATTCTCCACACAATTTACACGTCAGTGGCTCATTATGAATATTCCTGATAGCGAGCCCATCTAGTGTTGGCAATTGGCCCATTTCAGCTTTCCACATGAAAATATTTACTTTCTTAGGTACCCAGTTGTTCCAGTCCATCACTAAGGGAGCAGATGTAACCGAAGCTCTGGATAGCACCTATTTCATCGAGGCCACCGAGAACACTCCGGATCGATCTTCTACCCAAACCCACTTATCCATATTACCGTTGATCCTTACCTGTTCAAGCAGCAGCAATAAATCTTCACTTTGCATGAGTTCTTCAGCCGAATTACGGGGACTTTTCCATCTCCACATCCAATTTTAAAATTACTTGAATGTAGTTTTTGAACATTTTCCTCCCTCCTTGATCAGTAAGTTGTCAATTAAACTATTATTTTCATAAGCATTTCACATAAGTTACACACTTTTTCCATAAGATTTTCCTACCTCTAGCAGACTAACATTTCACATAGTTACGCATTTCTATACTAGGCTACATAAACATTTTATGCATTTCTATACTACAGCTACATGGCGTGATGACGTGGAAAGGGGATGTGAAGCCCTTTCACGTCAGCTCCTTTTTATAAGACAACCAAAACTACATATTTTAGTCAAACTACCAATGTGGTGGGATCCCTTTTTATAAATATTTCTCAACCACAAGAAAAAAAATATTTAAACCCTTGATTATAAGTTCAATTCTTCATCGAAATAAAGGACACCTACAACAATATATTTTTGTTACTAACATATTTTTATCTTAGTTAAAAACCTTTATATGGTTAGTGTAAAACATAAATAAACTACATAAACTTTACGTTAGAAGTTCGGTTCGGTTTCAGTTAATGTCGGTTAACCAAAGCCTCATAACCATAACCATACGCATAACTGCAAGGTCGGTTAAAGGTATTCTATAACCATAACCATTGGTTTGTCGGTTATTAGTTAAAATCGATTCGGTTATTGTTTGGTTATCGGTTATGACGATTAATTATCTCACCCCTAGTTTTAAGTTTGTAACAACCAAATTGTATATTGTGGCTTATGCATAAGAATTAATTTTGGTCTATTACCTTGTATCTACTTTTTTTTTTTTTTTTTTGTGAACGGCAAATTTTTTCTCCTTGTGGGACTTGAACCCATGACCTCTCCCTTAGGTGTTCCTAGAAGCTTTGCTTTTACCATTGGGCCACCAACCCCAATGGCACCTTGTATCTACTTAATCGTACTTATTTTTATTTAGGCTGTCACTTGTCACCCGTAAAAGGATATTCCTTCACGACCTTTTAATATGTGGTTGAGGTGAATTCACATTCTAATCAATATGTTGTTTGATTAACCAATTTCGTTACAAGACATTTATAGCGACATAAATGGCAACCATATTTCAATAAGTCTTTCGAATCACACATCAATGGGGCCACTTTGGATATCAATACAAAATAATACAATCATCAAACTTGGGACTAATGTTTTGAAAACTAGTCGAAACATCAAACACACGAACCGCATGATTTTTAGATTATTGCGTTTTGAAAACGCTGATAATCAGTTTTTAGTGTTTGGGATTGCGTTTTGAAAACGCAGATAATCAGTTTTTTAGGCTACCAAAACGCAATAATCTATAAGCAGCTTCACCCCTGTTTTTTCAAAACGCATAATCTGTTTTGAATAATCAATCCCAAACACCCCTAAGTAGAGGATAAGTATTAGGGGAATACTAGGTGAGGATGTAATTACTCGTTAAAAAAAAGTAGAGGATAAGTATTCTTACTTTCTTATCATTACTCATCTCCTATTAAAGAACGTCTTCCTAATTTAAACAGACTCATACTGAAACGTTTACTTACACACTTGATTAAAACCATTTCACGCAGGTGGAGCTATGACCACTCATAGAGCACCATGCTGCGTATGCGTGGTCCATGGCCGTGGATTTTCTCAGGGGGTGACCCCCATTCAAACGAGATATGAAACAACGTGGAGGTCAATGATAGGGTGTGAGATCATGTGATATATGAAAGGCATTTTCACCACCATGTGATAGCCGCTGGAGGTGTGAAAAATGTTGTTGCACTTAGATGAGATTTGTTAGAATTGATGAGTATGCGATTTGTTTTGAGGAATAGAAAACGGTTTGGAGGGAAAGGTTTTGGAGGGAGAGAGTTTGAAAGTTGGTTATTAGAAACACTTATTTTCATATATCATAATAAACATACATCGGTCCATATATATACATCCGAATGGGTGTGACTTGAACCAACATGACCCTTTAACAACTAATAACCGTTGGTCAAACTATAACACACCGGTCAACTAGATAATGTTTTAGACTTAGGATAATTAACATAAATACTATATCCTAACATATGTACATACGTGTATTAACACGCGTTACTGAATTAAATCAAGATTATATATCCTTCATTCTTGCCCCTAATCTTGATTTAGTATGAACTTGAATCTTCACTTGATGACGAACGGGATCTTTTCTTCGGTGGGAGGTCTTGATCATCATACGCGACATTCTTCTTCTTGTGATCAAAGTCTTCTTCCTTGACTTCTACTACCATTTCTCTTCCTTTGTATTTTAAGTGATACCATTCCATCATCTCTAGGTATCGTACATAGACTTGTCTCAAAGTCGTTGCAATCTCCTCTCTTGTTAATAGGCTTGGTATTCCTCTCCCGTATCCCATTGACATAGCAATCACTGCCCAATTGTCATCCTTCGTCACCTTTTCATAACCACCGAACACTTGCACCTTTGTGTAGAGATCTAGTAAACAAATTGGATAACCATATCCATCTCTTGGGGGCATTGGTGCCTTGTTTGATAACTTCAGAAAATCGTACATGAACCATTCGATGGTTTTCTCGAATTCCAAATCAAACTTCCTTTTATACCTCTCAACCGTAGTAGTAACATGAATTAAGTCCATGAATACGATGCAATCTTGAACCTTCGGTTGGGTACATTATTGGTCCCTTTTTCCATGAAACCTTCGGCGGTGTCTTTGTTAATAGAGAATGTTTCGAATTTCTTGAAAACCGATGCTATTTCCCGGTCTAATTCGGTGAGTCCCTCCTTGATACCATATCCGGCACACACTTTGTTTTTGTCTTGGTTTTGTGCCGTGACTTTCCTGTCTTGCATTTCACTTCCATTTTTGGATGTGCCAACGATATCTCTCACTACAACATTCTCTCTATCCGGGCATTTAAACGTAAAATGATCATCACCGTCACAAATCCTACACGTAATCAATTTCCTTTTCTCTTGGATTATCGGCCTCCTTATGTAACAAACATCCCCTTCAAACTCCACTTCTAGGCCTTCGTTTGTGAGTTTTTCAATACTCAATATGTTCTTTCTAAGCGTAGGTATGTAGAAAACATTTCTAACCTTGTGAAGTTGATTATTGCTTGTGATGGCTACGACTCCTTTGCCTCGGAAATACTCCTTTCTATATCCACTCGGGCATCCCTCAATCCCGAAAGATTTACTAAAAACCGTAAATTGGTTTTTGTTTCCACAACCATGTTCCCTTCTTGTTAGACTAGCATACCATATATCGTCCCATCCTTGTTCATCGGTGCCTTTGACCATGAACTCCGTCTTTCCCATCTTCTTTGGGCACTCCATTCGGTAATGAAATGGTGCCTTACACTTGCTGCAACACATTGTAGGAGGGTATTCGGGAACGTCTCTTTTTGCTTTGATTTGTCTATTAAATTCTCGTTGGGCCTTCGAGAATAAATCTTCTTCTTGATTTGTAGATGATGATCCAATGTTGAATTCTTGAAATTTGATGTTTAAAGGACTCTCGCAATCCTTAACCACTTCGGGTTCTGCCATCTTGGCTTTTCTCTTCCGATTCTCACAACCGGGCACACACTTGGGAACTAACGGATCTTCGTCTTCTCTTCCCATATAACTAACATCTTCTGAATTTCTATCAACATCGAAAATACCACAGGCTTTGAATCTTGGCTCTGATGCCATGTTAGAATTGATGAGTATGCGATTTGTTTTGAGGAATAGAAAACGGTTTGGAGGGAAAAGTTTTGGAGGGAGAGAGTTTGAAAGTTGGTTATTAGAAACACTTACTTTCATATATCATAATAAACATACATCGGTCCATATATATACATCCGAATGGGTGTGACTTGAACCAACATGACCCTTTAACAACTAATAACCGTTGGTCAAACTATAACACACCGGTCAACTAGATAATGTTTTAGACTTAGGATAATTAACATAAATACTATATCGTAACATATGTACATACGTGTATTAACACGCGTTACTGAATTAAATCAAGATTATATATCCTTCAAGATTTTCCACATATGGAAACTAGCTGAAGTGCCGAATTGCCTAAAACATCATATGCAGGCTGTAGTGATAACCATAACTGCTTGCTTGAATACGGGTTTAAGATGTGATTGTTACCAACTTTTCAGTAACGGGCAACTAAATATAATTGTATATTTTTTTTCAATGCTTCAGTATATTTATCATGGATGCTTTATAACTCAGTAAAGCGTGTCGTCTCATTTTCATATTAAGGTATTTTGAGCGTATGAAATCAATAATTGAGTAAATAAACACTATGCGAAGAATGAGAATGAATTCTATGTGAGAATGAAAATTTGATTTTGCGTGTTGAACAAACAACATTTAGCATTTTTAACTGTCATGCTTATCACTTACATAAATAGAAATCTCAATTAAAACTACACAAGTTACAACCACTCAGCACTAACTCATATTATCTTTCTTTGATTAGTAGCATCTTACTACTAGTGTATCAAGTTACAACTAATTTCAACTACCACTAATGATCAATAGTAATTTCAACCACCCTTCTCCACATCGCATCATGTTCACTACTACTAGTGTACCAAGTTACATCTAACTTCAACTACCACTAATGATCAATAGTAATGTAACTACGCAAGTTACAACTACTCAACAGTAACTCACATTATCTTTCATATCTTTCACTGATTAGTAACATCTTACTACTAGTGCATCATGTTTTTGGCTTAACTCGCCTATTATTTGTCAACTACTAAATTATTACATAAGTTTTTTTTAACTATATATTTTTACCGAGCTGATATCTAATCAATGTTTTAAAAACCGGTTTTTATATCATACCCTTAGAAACGGTTCTACCGGCCATACCAGACGGTTTAACTGGTTGTACCAGTCAGTATGAACTGGTTTTTAAAACATTGTATAAGACAATTATAATTGTATAGTTAAAATCAAATGTGACTACCCAAAAAATGTAAGGGAGCTTATTGCAAAATACGTAAAGGAATAGGGGCCTCGTAGGGTCGTAATTATTAATTATTAAATTAAAGAGCGAAAACAACATATCAGCAAGAATCTTTGGTGCCTTCAAAGTTTGAAAAACCCTAATTTATTTTATTATTATAATAATAAATAAATTTGGAGGAAAAAAGACGAAATATAATGCCATTCATCATCATCATCCGCACAACTTATCTGTTAATTGCGTAATTACTCTCTCTCTCTCTCTCTATATATATATATATAGATATAGATATATAAACCAAAATTTCATACGCTTTTGTAACCCTTTTCACACACACAGAACTGAATCCTGTCTTGTGCCTTGCAATTGAAATGCAGGTGAGTTTTAAGTTTTAACCACTTTTCGATTCATATATCCGTTTATAGTTTTATTTATTTATTTATGTTCTGTGATTGTTTCAGACGACGAGAACGGTAGAAGTAGGACACCTTTCAGATCTAGCAACCGAGAGAGAAATTCACGAGTTTTTCTCCTTTTCTGGTGATATCGAGCTAGTTGAGATCTGTCGGTTCGTTAATTCTTTTTCAAGTTTTAATTACTTTATTTATTTTTTTATATTTGTTTTTATTGATTTTAAATGTTCTTGAGAGTTTCAGTGATTCAAAACAACACAAGACTGCATTTGTTACGTTTAAAGATCCAAAGGCTCTTGAAATTGCCTTATTGCTATCGGTAATCACTTAATTTAGTTATTCTCCTTCTACTTTCTATTTTAGTAGACATTCTGTATGCTGCATGTGTAATATGATTGTGTAAGATTTTATGCATCAACAGCTTCTCTGCTGATTCTTCTATTTACCATTTTATAGTTATTATTTACTTTTAAGGTTCTGACACTTATTATTCTTAGGATTTATAATATTCATTGGAACCTTCAATAGATATGTTATTTACCAGTTTGATCATGAAGTAAAAGTAGGACGAACAACGCCGAACAGAATTAGAAATTAGAATACTCCGTTCCTTAATAATTTTACTTCTCTGTTGAATATCCCAATAAAAGAGAGCCCAATTTAAGATTCCTGCACTTTGAATAATTTGATGTTAAAGAGTTACTCTGTCCGTTATAGAGGTGCATCGAGCGAGAGTCATGTTGTTTTTTATTTAGTTAAGGTTAAAAATCTTCAAAAGTTTAGGCTGCATGGATCATTATGTTAATTAATAATTAGTCAAGGGTAAATTCCATTTAAGTGATAACATGGTCTAACTTTTTGGATCAAAGGAGAGAGATCTTTATTGGAAATTTTCTTATGATACGAAATTTCTTTATTGAGTTGTATGTGTATTTTATGCACAAATTTAAAAACACACAAAAAGTTCGATTGCCATTTCTTGTAAATTTAGAATTCTCAAGGCTTTTAGCAATTTGCAACTACTCAAGTCAACAAACTATGACCACATGTTTGTGGCTGCATATCATTCCACTTTGTCCAGCGCAGACTCTTATGTCATACTTTGAATTACAAGAGCAAAATTCCAATAAAAGGATCATTAGTAGTGGCACTATTTTTTTAATATCCTTTTGCTGATCAGCCTTTTGTTTGTCTTTATGTTGGATGAACCCGAATTTTTTATTAGGTATTAATCATCACTATCTATACACATCTTGGGTCCACTATTACCAATTTACCTGTATTTAGTTGGTTCGTTATCAATTAAAACACTTTTTGTCTATGGTAAACCAATGCTTAGCGGCCTTAGCCAATTTCGACTAGTTGGATTTTAGTGGAACTGTATTGGGTATTTCTCTTATCATTAAAGAAGTGTTTTGCAATAATTCAATATCTTTCTAATAGAAAGTTTCTATATTCTTTTACCGTTTTTGAGAGAGTTAAAGTAATATAGTTACTCTGCTTGTGCTATCCAGTATCCACTATAATCTTGGGTGCATTTTTGCTGTCTTCTTTTTTAAATATTTTTTAAAAGTGCAGGGCATGGTTGCATCTTCATCATCCAAAAGTGCAGTTGGCATAATGATTATTTTAATTGTGAACAGGCTAATAACCGATATTGATTTTATTATTTAAAGGTTCACTTTATGTCATCAAACTCTTAAAGAAAAAAAAATGTTATTTTAATTTTAGCAACTCCAACACCATATAGATATTATGAAGATCAGATTGCAAATTGCAGCCACCAACTCACCATTGCACAATGTCTTGGAATTCTGAAGTGTTCTCTGACTGGGTCCACTTCCTTTACTATATAAATCCTGGAAAATATAATACAAAATATTTGGTTTTGCTTCCCTAGAGTGACCAGATATAACTATTATTATATTGATATATAGTATATTAGTATCTAAGAATAAGAATGAAGTTAATAACCACCAAGTCAATAATTGGTAAAATGCTTGCAAGGAAATATTGTTGTGGAGGCTAATTTGAGCGTCGAAGTAGTAGTTACTATTATATTTTCTTATAAATCAGATGTATAACTCATATTCCGTGAAAGTTGGAAATTATATATTCTATGTGCGTTTTTACAGGGAGCAACCATAGTGGATCAGATTGTTAGTATCACTCCTGCCGAAAATTATGTACCGAAACCTGAGTTGCGGGTATAGTTATTACTGGCATAAAAATATATCTCAATTATTCTCTTTTATTGCGGTTTGAACTTATGTTGTCATGTCACTTCTTGCAGGAAGATCGTGAAGTAGATAATGCTGTAAGCATGGCTCCAGAAAATTCTTCACCATCTGCAGCAGAGGTAATAGCTTACACACAGGGCATTCGCAAACTTACAATTCTGTTTTTGTTTTTCTCTTATACAAATGATATTACATTGACTTTTAATAATGTGTTAAACAGTCCAACAGTAGTTCTCCTCGTAGTGGAAATGCGTACATGAGTAAAGCACAAGAAGTCGTTTCAAGTGTTCTGGCAAAAGGTTCAGCAATTAGGCAAGATGCCGTTAATAAAGCTAAAGCATTTGATGAGAAGCACCAATTGAGAGCCAATGCATCTGCTAGAGTGAATTCCTTCGAGAAAAGAGTAAGACTTTCAGAGAAGTTTAATGTTGGCGTCTCAGTTGTAAATGAAAAAGTGAAATCTGTGGATCAAAAGCTTCAAGTTTCAGACAAAACGATGGCTGCAATAATGGCAGCCGAGAGGAAACTAAATGACACAGGATCAGCTGTCAAATCAAGCAGGTTTGGCCTTCACTTTCTTGTAACCCAAGTTATCTAGGTTTGAGGCAGCATCATTTTTCGTTGCTAATAACCGACAATATGTGCTCTTGGTGTTTAACAAATTTTGTTAATATCAGCTATTTTTCTTAAACTGTGTTTAGGTATGTAACTGCTGGAGCAGCTTGGCTAAATGGAGCTTTTGGTAAAGTGGCAAAGGCTGGGCAAGTTGCAGGGACAAAAACTAGACAAAAATGGAATTTGGCAGTCTCAAATTTGACTGCTAAGGTATGTTTTGAGGAATATTTTATTAAGATTCCTTAAAAAATGAATAAATTAGTTATTTCATCTTTTTAATTGAGGCAAGTAATTGCTATTAGTTGTTAAATAACGAACAGAATAATTATGTGCTTACTGTTGAAATCACACAACTATTTACTTCATAAACTCCGATTTGAGCTTCTTTTCTAACTAAAATTTGCAAATAAATTTGGGTTTGCAGGATTCGCCAATTGCTGCGTAAGCAGAGTTTATAGATGGATGCATTCTTGTTGATCATACATACAATTATTAGATATTATTTTAGATTTGGAGCTTGGTGTGTGAAATTGGACATATCTCATGTTTTTTTAGTGTGTTTATGGCAGTTTTGTGATTCATTTATTAGTTAACTGTTGCTGTGTAAACCAGAGGGTAGTGTACCTGTACTTTTCAAGTGTGCAACTGCAAAAACAGAAGTAATGATGTGAAATCCTTCTTAAAATCAATGTAATCTAAACGTTCTATTTACAGTTTACGTAGTGCGGAGGGTATCCTTATATGTTTATTGTCCATACTTTAGAAAGCAAGATAACAAAGAACTACTATAAAACTTGATGGGATACATAAACGACCCTGCTGACCAACCGAAAGCCAAAATGGCCTTTGATTTTTTTTTTAATTGGCCTTTTTTATCTTTAATTAATTAATCAAAGTTTAAGACGAAACTGACATGGTGAATGGAATGCCCCACATAGGCAAACATATTTTCTGCGGCACTTGCTGTCCAAATTCCGATCACGGTCTCCACACATGAAGGAGGGTGGAGGCGATGTACACAAGGCTCCACGGCCCATGTGGCTAGCCATGGGAATCTCCAAGCTCCCCGTACTCCATAGCCACTCCCCAATAATTATGACACCTTCATAGTTCACACTTTTATAAGCCGTACCTCTATAGCCACACTCTGATGAGTCGACATCTTTATAGTCGACTGCTTCTCCATAGGCCACATTCTAATATTCTGACACCTTCATAGCCCACACTCAGAGTTGCCGCCACCTCCATAGCTCACACTCTGATATTCCAACACCTTTTCCGAGCGGCCAACACATTCATAGCCCACACTCCGATATTCCGAAACCTCTATAACCCACACTTGGCGATGATCTGTTTTGATAAATGTAAAAGTCAATGCCTATTTTGCTAATGTGTTTGGTAAATATACATATTGTTGTGATTTACCCACTGATATATTACTTTAAACTATTTTATGCAGATAAACTTCTTTAAAAGAATTATTTACTATTTTCACTATATTTTTAAAACAAAATGAATTATTGATTGATATTGATTAAATCGATGATTCTTCTTCACCAGGATCCACCAAGTTGGGTGGCCTTTCTCAGGTTATTTTGGTAGGATTCGGGTCATACCTCTTCACACTTAATTATTTTAGTTCTTAATATAATTGACACAAAACACATATAGCAATAGCAATATATATAGCATCTTTTAGTATAATGAATTTCAATCAATTTTTTTTACTCTATTATTGCATATTTGCATATATACAAAACATTTTATATTTAAAAAATGCTAGCTTTTATTTATTTTGTATTTAAACTCTATGTTTTTTTTTCCTTTTCCGAAACTGTTTTCATAAGATATAAATTTATATTTTTATAAAACATTTTGTGTTTTGTTCATGTTTTTAGTTAGTTTTTTCAAAAGTATATTAAAAATACATAAAAGATAGGCTAATGCCAAATTACGCTACAAGCATGACGCGAAAGGCCCAGTTTAACTTTTTAAGCACATAAAGTATGTATCTTATATGCTAGACGAATTAGACTATAATAATAAACCTTCCACTTTAAATAGTTATGTTTTAGTTTTTCTCATTTTAACCACTATCTTTTCTTTTTTTGTTAACTTTTTTTTTTCTTCTCATTTTGACCACCAAATTTTTTGTTAAGTTTGTTTTCCTCATTTTGGTCACACAATGTTTTTTTACTTTTTGTTTAAGTTTTTTTTTCCTGTTTTGGCCACCAACTTTTTTATTAAGTTTTTTTTTTTTTCCATTTTGGCCCTTTTCTCTTTTTGTTAACCCTTTTTTTCTCATTTTTACCACCAATTTTTTTTAAAGTTTTTTTTCCTCATTTTGGCCACACAATGTTTTTTTACTTTTTGTTTAAGTTTTTTTTCTCCGTTTTGGCCACCAACTTTCTTATTAAGTTTTTTTTTTTCCATTTTGGCCCCGACATAATGCGTTTTTTTTACCCAATTTCGCACGTTTTGTTAACTTTTTTTTTCTCATTTTGACCACTAAATTTTTTGTTAAGTTTTTTCCCCTCATTTTGGCCACACAATGTATTTTTACTTTTTGTTTAAGTTTTTTTTCCCGTTTTGGTCACCAACATTTTTATTTAGTTTTTTTTTTCCCATTTTGGCCCCCGACATAATGCGCTTTTTACCCGATTTCGTACGGGTTCCGTTTTTTTTCGTTTATTTCTATATATTTAACGATCACGAAATGAATAGCTGCTTCACTCTAACGTACGCAGTCGGCGACCGACCACATCTACCGTGTGCCATCTCCACCATGTGTCGCGGACCGCGGGAGATTCCAGGTATTCTTCGCATAGCCGCTGCCACTTTTGTATTTTCCCATTGTCCAAGGTTAGTCTCTATGCCTTTGTCGATTACCAAAATCCGCATTAACACGTCATGTGAAAAACGCGCAACACGCGTATTAATACACCTAGTTTGGATGATTTTCCTTGCTTAATGAATAATCTAATGCTTCCTTAATAATTCATGTATAAACCATGTTCTCTTTAAAAACCAAGAGCTATATATAAATAACTTACTACTATTTCATCATACTATTATAATATTACGAAGAATGAAGAATGTTCTTGTATAAATGGTTCTTATCATACAAATAGCCCTTAACGTGAGAAGTGAATGAGAGTATTTTGTTTCCATATTGTTAAGCATGTATTTACTGACATAAAAAAATTAGTGTAGAGTAATTACGTAATTACTGTTGTAGAGTAATTACGTAATTACTATAGTGTTAACTACTGTAATTACTGTAATGACGTAATTACGTTTGTAGAGTAATTACGTAATTACTTCTCATATTTAGTAGGTTAATTTCATTTGTATTTGATCTTTACTCATAATATCACCGAGTTATAAGACCATTAGAATTGTGCCTGAAGTTCAGCATCGGCCATCCCTCGCTGCCCGCTGCCACGTCCCCCTGCCCATCCTCCCCCTCTCTCCTCTTCCATAGGCGCCCTCCTTTTCTCTCTCCTCTCCCTCTCACATCCACCCAAGAGTCCTTCCATGGGCGCGCCCTTCTGCAAGGGCTTCGCCTTCACCCTTTCTCCTCCGCATCCTGTGGATGTTGTCTATCTCCTCCAGCTCCGTTGTCACGTCTGAACAGGCGGCTGAACTTCGAGCGCAATGCTGATGTTCTAAGTTATTTCCTACACCCTAATTCGGTTATCCAATCTAAATTCACACATGCTCTAAAAAGGTAATTTTCAATTTCGGTGATTTTTCCGTGGTGAATGATCTAATTCAGTTATCCAGTGTAAAACCTACCTCTAAACATTCCAATGTCCAAACACGACAACGTGGGTAAAACAAAAGTGACAAACAAACAAAGAGTCGTCAGTTCTGACATCGGCACGGTTAAAAGTTGAGAGGTGTTGAATGCAAACCTTATCCACGTGGCAAATCTAGAGATCTTATTTACGTGGCCGCACATCTCTCTATTCCGACCCACCCATACCATACCATTGACATTTCCTAGATACTCTCCCCTTGTTTTTCCGTCTAATTAACGTTTTCATTCCTTCCTTCGTTCATGTGAAATACCCAAA
Organism: Ambrosia artemisiifolia; assembly: GCA_032199755.1. Classification (NCBI taxonomy): domain Eukaryota; kingdom Viridiplantae; phylum Streptophyta; class Magnoliopsida; order Asterales; family Asteraceae; genus Ambrosia; species Ambrosia artemisiifolia. The sequence continues at coordinate 7,723,835 of CM063517.1, forward strand.
TCACCCTTCTCTCTCCTCCCCCTCTGCGCATATTCTCCAAACCGATCCCATATCTCTCTCTCTCTTCCTTCTCCCATTCTTTTTTATTATTAATCAATTAATTTCCCCAAATCCTTACACATTCAATAAAAAGAAGGGGAGACTGGATCAATTGGAGTATTGGGTTTTGCTTTTTTTTTTTTTTAAATTCTTAAGGTAATTATTAATTATTATTATTATTATGTTATCTTCTTTCCATATCTGCAATGGGTTTCGTTTTCTTTTCTTGATTTTGTATGAATCTTCAATTAGGGTTATTTTGTATTATTTGTCATTTTGTAGCAATTTGTTCCTTTTGTTTACGATTTTGATTGCAAATATTCAATCTAAAGGTTATTTTTTTTACTTCTTGAAGAGAATATGCTTTTCTTGTTGTGGATTTGGGTTTTTTTTTTACTTTTATAAAAAAAATTGATTTTTTTTTTCTGTTGGTTAGATGTGTACATCATCACTTAAAACATCAACGTACATACATTGTAATTTAATCATCGGTACGTTTCATTTTGTTGTTGTTAGGTCGGTCTCTTTATGACACATTATTATTATTATTATTATTATTATTATTATTATTGTTGTTGGAAAGTTCAATTGGTTTGCTTAGGGGGATACGTGATTATTATTTCTACAATTGATTGCATCTGTTTGTAATGTAAGGAGATCTAGTATGGAACTCTTAGATCAAGCAAATATTTTGTATGATGTCAAGGTCTATTTACCGTTACATGTATTGTTAGATAGAAATTGAATTAACTTTGTAGTATATGCGTAATGTGTTCGTCATATATTTGTTCTTGGAAAACAGTCGAACAATGGTATGACTTTCTTTTTGTATCGTAAAAATCATGTTTAGTTGTTAGAATTTTTATCTTTTTTTTTACTGGTAGGTGATTCATTACACATGGTGTTGCCTACTAATTTCTGTGTTTGTTGGATTTTTCAGAATATGTGATGGGGCTGTTTCTTTAGTTGGTCTTCATATACAACAAATATGACGTTGTAACAGTTACATGGCGTTTTGCGCTTTGATATTTACTCAGCCTTGATCTCTTCAATCATTGAAATTAGTGCTACTTAATAAGCATATATTAGTATATTAACAAACAGTAGTTGTTCGAAAAGGGTTCGTTGCTAGTGATGGAGCAGATAAACAGTCAAAGACAAAACCACCAAACCGTCGGTCGTAAATTCTCGACGAATGGGTCCTCCAAAGATCTATGGCTAGCAGTGCAAAGCGGATGTGTTGTTGATGTAGATTCAGCCTTGGTTTTACTGAAGAAAAATGGAGGGAATATCAATTCAAGAAATGCTTTTGGCCTTACTGCTCTTCATATTGCCACATGGAGAAATCACATACCGATTATTAAACGACTATTAGCAGCTGGTGCAGATCCTAATGCTAGGGTGCGTTTTTTTCCTAATCTTATAGATATTTGACAACCTCACTTGTGCTTTTATGTATTTTAATGTGGTTAATGGTTATTGCATAACAGGGAAACATAGCCTGGTTTGGTCTCTGTTTTTGACAAACCACGTTTATTTTCACTCAAAAAATCCATAAAGTTTCGAAATAAATGATTTAAACCCTCAAACTTTTAATGATTTCGATATACCATAATCACACACATTACTATGTCAAAATGATGACTTCACGGAATGACAGGACTGTTTTAACTTTTACCATATTCCCTTTTTTGAAGATTTTATATTGTGCTGCCAGAAATAGTTACCAGCTTAATGGCTGATGTCACCTTGCATCTCTAAAATGAATGTCTTAAAAGTTGCTTTAGTGGTTGCCTTTTTCAAGTGAAACCAAAGATGGTTGCTCAAAATGGATACCAGGGCAAATCATATTACCTTTTTGATTTAATTCTTAAAAAATTTAAACTTTTTCATTAGATTTCTCAAAATTTTAAAGATGGTTGTCATGTCAAAAACGATAGACATGGCTGATGAGGTTTCCTCTAGTTTGCCCATTTTGACCCGTGTTATCATGTCATAACTGGCTTACCTGCTGAAAAGGTTGAAAGATTGCCCTTATCTCAAATATTTGGAGATCGTTTAAGTTTTTGTGGTTGAAAACGATTTGTATTACTTTCTCATGCAATAATTCTTGGTTTAATTAAAAACATTTTAGAGTTTGCTTATTACTTATTCAGGATGGGGAATCTGGATGGAGTAGCCTTCACCGGTCCCTACATTTTGGTCATTTGGCCGTTGCTAGCGTTCTGCTTAAATCTGAAGCCTCTGTCTCAATAGAGGACTCTAAGTCGAGGACACCTGTTGATCTCTTATCTGGGCCTGTTTTACAGGCTAATGGCAATGGAGATGGTTCAGGTACTTTAAGTCTATAACAAGCTTGCACTCCAATCCCCGTTTGATAGAAATCCGCTGAATATGTTTTATTATTATATCTGTACAGTAGTGACAGAGTTGTACAGTTGGGGAAGTGGTGTTAATTATCAATTAGGGACTGGAAATGCTCACATACAGAAATTGCCTTGCAAGATTGATTCACTTCATGGGTCGTTTATCAAGTTGGTTTGTTCAGCTAAGTTTCATAGTGTGGCGGTTAGTGCTAATGGTGAGGTTTACACTTGGGGATTCGGGCGAGGCGGTCGGCTTGGCCACCCTGATTTTGATATCCATAGGTAAGCTCTTGTAGTATTTTTTATCATATAAGTTTTAATTAAGGATCAGACAATCCGTTGTAATGGGGGATCTTTAGATGTGTGTTTCAGAAGGTGAATATGTGATTAGTTATTCGAATCAGATATAAGATAACCATTTGTAATTACACGGACGGTGGAAATAGTATGCATGTGCATCTGATTTTGTAAGTTGTAACGATCAGATGTTTACATTTTGGTGAATCTGATTATTCAAGAAGATAAAATGTGTTTTTTTGTGGGAAAAAGTTAGATTATCATTATCGGATGGTGCTTGGTGAATCTGATGATTCACGAAGTTCATAGATAAAATGTGCTTTTTGTGGTAAAAAGTTATGACTTAGATAATCGGTGCTGTTGCAGCTGGTATGGAACTTATGATCCGAATCTGATTTTGTAGATAGTGTGATTTTTGTGGGAAAAGAAGTAATAACTTAGATAGGCGGAACATTGAAACCCGATTATTGCGAGTTGAAATCTGATTATTTATTTCTAAAATGCAAGTCCGAACACCATTTTAGTAATTGAGCTGGAAAAGGTAGAACGGAGGTGAATAATGTAAACAAGCAGAATCAGTCTAATCATTTTTTTTGTTTAACTTTCTGCAGTGGTCAGGCTGCGGTCATAACTCCTAGGCAGGTAACAATAGGTTTAGGGGCTCGCCGGGTCAGGGCAATTGCAGCTGCTAAACATCATACGGTTGCAGCCACTGATGGTGGTGAAGTCTTCACCTGGGGTTCCAACCGAGGTAATTAATTGCCTTGAGTATTTTATTTATTTTTAACAAAAGAATCGATTCAATGTATCTTACACCATGTTAATTCTCAGAGGGTCAACTTGGCTATACATCTGTTGATACCCAAGCAACACCACGAAGGGTCAGCTCACTAAAGTCAAAGATAGTAGCTGTTGCTGCAGCTAACAAGCATACTGCTGTTGTTTCTGATTCGGGTGAGGTTTTCACTTGGGGATGCAATAAAGAAGGGCAACTCGGTTATGGAACTTCAAATTCGGGATCCAATTATACCCCTAGGCTAGTTGAATATTTGAAAGGAAAAGTTTTCATTCGTGTATCTGCAGCCAAGTATCACACCATGGTTTTAGGAGCTGATGGAGAGGTAAGTTTTTCTAAATTTGTGAAATATATCCTTCCAAGATTTTAAAATTCCATATACATCGAGAATTCATATTAACTTTTAAAATACTAAAAATTATCATGTGTGTCCGTTTCGTAGTGAATATATAAAAATTAACTAGTTAACAGCCTGTTCCGTCTCAGTGCATAACGTCATCTTCATTTACTTAGTGAAACACTTTGTTCTAGGTAACTGATTTATCTTGTTTTACTACGAAACAGGCAAACATGATATCTTTAGTGATTTGAAAGGATAATATATGTGAAATTACCCCCAAAATTATATTTTTATGCTTATTTGCTAGGGATTTGCAGGTGTTTACTTGGGGTCACCGGCTTGTGAATCCAAGGCGTGTGGTTGTTGCAAGAATCCTTAAAAAAAGTGAGAGCACCCCTATAAAGTTTCACCGATCAGAACGGCTTCATGTGGTCTCAATTGCTGCCGGGATGACACATAGCATAGCTTTAACCCATGATGGTGCCTTGTTCTATTGGGTATCTTCAGATCCCGATCTCCGCTGCCAACAGGTTCGTCATCATCATCATCATCATCATATCATTCCACCATCAACACAATTTAGTTCTGATGTAAATTTGTTTTTTTTTTGGTGTAGTTATATTCACTTTGTGGGAAAAATATAGTTAGTGTGTCAGCTGGAAAATACTGGACAGCTGGGGTTACCGCTACTGGTGACGTTTATATGTGGGACGGAAAGGCAAGAAGAGACGACATACCAGTTTTAACTCGATTACATGGTGTCAAACGAGCTACTTCAGTTTCAGTTGGAGAAACACATCTACTGGTTATCAGTTCTCTTTATCATCCTCCGTATTGTCTCCCGACTTCCAATGGTCCTGAGTGTTTAAAGTCGAAGTTAAGTGACGATTTAAGCGAATTAGATGAAGATTTTGCTTATATTGATAATGAATTTGATAATACGACATCAAGCTTACAAAAGGGGAACAGTGAAAACAAGGAAATACCAACTTTGAAAAGCCTTTGTGAGAAAGTGGCAGCTGAACATTTGGTAGAGCCAAGAAGTGCTTTACAGCTTCTTGAAATTGCTGACTCACTAGAGGCACATGATTTGAGGAAGCACTGTGAGGTAATTTCTGATTTACCCATTTTGACCTACAATTATGTGTTCATCCTATAATCTAAGATTCTTGTCTCAAACGGGTCATTTGGGTCAAATTAAAATGTTAGCTAAAAGGGAACAAGGTCATATGAGTTGAAGGTAGCCAAAAGTTTATTTTGAGTGCATCTAACCCCCTAAACCGTTTTTAGTTAGGCTGTTATTGTAATAATATTAATCTGTAACCGTAACTATTAATGAACACGTTACAATATACATAAAAATTTATATCTAAAGTCTAAACACATCATTTCAGTCGAATCAAGTTATTAGCAAAACTGAGAACAGTAGCCTATAGCTTACTTTAAGCGTTCTTATTATTATTGTCAAGATATTGTATTTGTAATCATACAGAGTTTTCCTCATAATAATTTATAAGAAGTTAAAGTTGGACAAAAGGCTGCTTTTACCTGAAAAAATTCCTCTCATGTTTCTCCCATTCTAATTTAAGCTTTTGATAACTCTTGCAGGAAATTGTAATACGTAATCTTGACTACATTTTTACTGTCTCAACACATGCATTTGCTAGTGCTTCACTGGATGTTTTAGCTAACCTTGAGAAATCACTGGATTCAAAATCATCTGAATTATGGAGTCATCGTCGGCTTCCAACTCCAACAGCCACTTTTCCTGCTATTATCAACAGTGAAGAAGATGACAGTGACAATGAGTTTTTCAGAACACGCGATAACAGCAATGGTGAAAAGATGGGTTCACATAAGGAAAGAAACCAAATATTTGATAGCTTTTTACAACCATATGATGTTGCAAATCATGAAATTGGCAAACAAGTTCGGGCGTTAAGGAAAAAACTGCAACAAATTGAGATACTGGAGGAAAAACTATCCAGGGGCTATCATCTTGATAGCCAACAGATCGCAAAGCTTCAGACCCGACCTGTGTTGGAGAACTCACTCGTTGAGCTTGGTGTACCTCTTGAGACGATTCAGGCAAAGTCAACTTCTTCTGTTGACCAGAAAAGCGAGGGTACCAAGAAACAGAGGAAAAAGAGCAGACGAAAACAGCCGCATGGTGAAGAGGTGCATGGTAGTTATGAAGCTGATACCAAGTTAAATACAGTCAAGGGTTTCTCACCTTCTGAAGATTTACAAGTTGACCGAAAGGTAAATTCAAGAAAACTGGATCTTGGTATACATAATGTTGTAGGACAAGCATGCCCTTACATCCAAATCGAAAACGATAATTTACAGGAAAAGGAGATAGATGACAAGGGCAAAATAGACAATCTAGTTGTCGAGGTGCCACCCGTTAACGCGAGGAAAGAAATTTCATGCTCAAAAAGCAAGAATTCATCACCTGCGTCATCCAAGAAGAAAAACAGAAAAGGAGGGCTTTCTATGTTTTTAAGTGGGGCTCTTGATGACACCCCTAAGGTCGTCACACCACCAACACCCAAAAGCGAGGGCCCCGCATGGGGCGGGGTCAGTATTCCAAAGGGACCCACAGGACCCACTTCTCTTCGCAAGATACTGGATGAGCAGGGAAAAACCATAGAGAAAAAGCCCGTCACTAGAAAGAAAGATCAGTTTGAAGTTTCGCCTGATGTGAAAACCAGTGGAAAGCTTTCGTTGAGTTCATTTTTGCCGTCAAACCCGATTCCCATGGGGCCGGCCCTGATCCATCAGGTGCCTGAGCCCGATAGAAGCACCCCTCCTTGGATTTCTTCAGGGACGCCACCTCTCGGTGCTCGCCCGTCTCTTAAAAGCATACAGTTGCAACAGGTGACTAGATTTCTTTTTCTTGAAATTGGCCAAAAAAATATGATCTTTATTTTCTTAAGTTGTTGAATATTATTTTCTTTTTGCTTATTCAGGAGAAAAAGCAACAGACGTTGTCCCATAGCCCTAAAACCAAGACCACTGGGTTTTCTGTGATCAGTGGTCAGGGTTCACCATCAGATTCAGGTGGGTCGAACAGGTGGTTCAAGCCAGAGGTTGCAGCAGCATCTTCTATACGATCAATTCAGATCGAGGAGAAGGCTATGAAGGATCTGAAGAGGTTTTATAGCAGTGTTAAAGTTGTTAACAACCAGTGATAAAAGGAGTGATGGTAGTTCTTTTTATTTTTTATTGAACCCATGGATGTTTTTCAGGTTCTGTTTCTGTAAATCAACTGTAGATACCTTCCTGAAGTAGAAATCTTCAGTTTGTTAATAATAAATTCCCTAGACTTTGGTTAAACTAAGATCTCTGTTGGTGTGTAACCATACCATTGATTTCTTGGATCTTTTTTTTTTCCCATTGAAATCCTTAGTTTTGGCTCTTTTTACATAATCCATGTTAATCCGAGCTACAATTGTTTGCATGAGAGCAAATAAAATACATTTTTGTAACGACACCTAAACACCACTTTTTGTGGGAACAAGGTCCTGTTAGATCAGTGGGTCATGAGTAGCAAATAAAATACTTGAAACCGGTTTTTAAGGCGTTTTATTTGATACCCGCGCTTCACGGCAGATGGACCATCTGCCTTGCAATAAAATTTAAATAATTTAAATAGGCATGAGTCATAAGGCTATAGAGTGTGAGGAACGACACAGGGGCATCATGCTCAATGGAGGGGAGGCAACACCGCCCCCTTGGTCTATCATCATCAACGACAACCTATTGCTGTTCAAGCTGGGCCCCTTGATTGGCGATCTGTTTTTTTTTTTTTGTAAAGTGAGGGAGGTCCATCACTCCACACCTTTAGACTATCATGGGGAGGATGGACCTACTCCACGCTGATGTGGCATATTAGTTGGAAGACCATAATGAATGATGGGTCTCCTCCACACCCACGGGCCTAACTTACTCAAGTTACGTAGCTCGATGGCAGCTCTAAACAATATTTGAGTCAACCGTTAGTTTGTATTAACCTCAAACATTAAATCTAAAGTAGAAAAAAAAAACTGCATGTGATGTTACTTGAACTCTAGTAGTATTTAAATATGGAAGTATCCTTTCTAAAAAATCAGTCCTCCTTTGTAACTTTGTTACACTATAAAAGATCATTTCATTTCAGCTTAAATGGCCAAAGTGTGAATCATGAATCAACCTTATAATTTTTTTATACTAAAAAATCATGTCTATTCATCCTCTAAACAATACAAAGAATGAAAGAAAACATTGTTCTCCACCTAATTTGCATGTCATGAAAAGTCGAATTTTTTGCATAAATAGGCATTTTCACATGGGGGTAAATGTTTATAGGTAGGTTGAGTAGAAAAAAGCACAAATAGGTAAGGATGATATTGGTTTGGCGACATTGAATCAACTTTTTGAATGTATCTAAATGGTTCAGCGACATTGATTAAAATATTTTTGAACGTAGTTTAGCGACATTAATTTTTTTTTGATTGTCTCCAAACGGTTTAGCGACAATGAATAAAATTTGATTGTATAAGAATGGATTGGCGACATTAATTTTTTTTTTGAATGTATAAGAATCAATTGGCGACAATGAAGAAAGAGGGAGAATGGTTTGGCGACTTTGAATTTTTTTATTTGATTGTATATGTATGAATTGGCGACATTCAATATGATAATTTGGAGTTATTCAATTGTCTTCATTCAATTTGGGGACAATGATTTAACTTGACACACTAAAGTAGTCACGAGGTGAGATGGGTTGTGTATTTTATTGATTTTATTAATAGGTTACTGGTTGAGATGAATAGGTTTGCAGTGAATAATCTTTCATTTCATGCACGGTGCCAACCTTCCTAAACCTAAACCCTAATTTTGATTATACATTCATTTTATAAAAATGGATTGGCGACATCTAAAAAATAAGTCACGGGTGTTTCTCTTTATTGCATTTGTTTGTCTTTATTCCATTAAAAAATAAGTCACGAGCTGGTTATTTGGATGTTTGTTTTCTTACTACTATACATGCAGCTATGTAGCTATGTGTGTATGACATGATTCCCTTCAGTGAATAATCTTTCATTTCGTGAATAGAGGATTTGCAGGAAGATGGATGAGATGGATGATAAGAGCTTGTTATATAACAATAGAGAAGGTCGCAAACTCAAGTTCAGACAATCATCTCAGTCTCAAAATCTTTCAAAGTTTGATATATTTAGCAGTGATCTGAAAATGAATTACAACTTACACCCGGGTCCTCTTAAAGACAATGTGTTGTTTCTACACAATATTTGAGTCAACCGTTAGTTTGTATTAACCTCGAACATTAAATCTAAAGTAGAAAAAAAAAATGCATTTGATGTTATACTTGAACTCTAGTAGTATTTAAATATGGAAGTATTCTTTCTAAAAAATCAATCATCCTTTATAACTTTGTTACACTATAAAAGATCATTTCATTTCAGCTTAAATGGCCAAAGTGTGAATCATAAATCAACCTTATAAAAAGTTATTTTTTTATACTAAAAAATCATGTCTATTCATCCTCTAAACAATAATACAAAGAATGAAAGAAAACATTGTTCTCCACCTAATTTGCATGTCATGAAAAGTCATAAACAACCATATATCTACTGACAGTAGCCAATTGTGAAATGCCCAAAGTCTCAACCTTCCCAACCCCAATCGCTGCCTCAATTCCCGGCCACCGTGGTGGTGTTGGCTAGGAAGCAAAACTTATCAGTAAAAATTTAAAATTTAAAATTTTAAATTATTTCAATATTTAAATCACTAGTAGTTATCAGTAAACTTTATGTAACACATAATTATATGTTAATAAATTCTTATCGTCATAATTTATCAGATAAAACTATTAGAAAAGATAAACACATGATATTCAAATGGTGTCTATCTTTAACGAAAATTTATCCTAAAACCCTGCTGAACTCAAAGCATCCCAAAACCCTCTTGATACCTACATTTCTCTACAAATATCAATTTAAACTTCATTTGTTTTCCTATACAGCAATCTTCCGCTACCTTTAACAATGTAAGTTTTTTTTTATCTTCATCGTACACTTTTTCCATTAAATTTGTTCTTTGTCTCTTTTGAATACTTGTGTTTTTATTAATGCAATTTTGATTAATTCTTTATTTTGTTGAATTTATGTATTGTTAAAATAATCAATTGCCAGTGTTTTAATCTGATCATTTTTTTTTTGTGACTGATCACGTGGTTCAGATATGGCAAAGCTTTCACTATGTGCTTTCTTAATGATCCTATCATTGTGGTGTTACACCACCATTGCTGAACCTGATGTCATGAAATACAAAGACCCGAAACAGCCGTTAAACATTCGGATAAAGGACTTACTTAGTCGAATGACTTTGGAAGAGAAAGTTGGTCAAATGGTACAAATTGATAGATCTGTAGCTTCGCCTGATGTAATGCGTAATTACTTCATAGGTATGTTTAAATGCACTTATATTTACTTTTTTTTTGTACTCAAATATCATAAGTCACATGAACATGTTTTGTGTAGGGAGTTTATTAAGTGGTGGTGGTAGTGTACCTGCGAAAGAGGCGTCACCAGAGACGTGGATTAATATGGTGAATGAGTTCCAAAAAGGATCGTTATCTACTCGTTTAGGGATACCTATGATCTATGGGATAGATGCTGTTCATGGCAATAGTAATGTTTACAATGCCACTATTTTCCCACATAATGTTGGCCTTGGAGTAACAAGGTATAGTTAAGACCAATCTAGTTTTGTTTAACTATTGTTTATGTTTGATTAATAAATAATAATAATTTTATTTATAAATAATGGGATGTTTTTAATAGGGATCCTGAATTGGTTAAGAAAATTGGAGCTGCAACTGCTCTTGAAGTTAGAGCAACTGGGATCAACTATGCATTTGCACCTTGCGTTGCGGTTAGTAGTTTAAAATATGTACATTTAAACATGCATCTTAGGGGCTGTTTGGTAGCCTCTTAATGAGGCTCTTAACCATTCAGCGCTGAATGATTCAGCATTCAGCGCGTTTGTTTCAGCTTCTGAATGGAATGGAATGGTTAAGTCTGAATCATTAAGATTTGGGATGTTGCTGAACCATTAAGCACTGAACTATTAAGCACTGAACTAGGCTGAACCTTAATGAGGCTCCCCTACCAACGTGGGACAAGAAAACTAACCATTCAGACCTCTTAACCATTCAGACCTCTTAATGATTCGGCACTTAATCAACCAAACAGCCCCTTAGTGATTGATTTAGGATAGTTATCGTGTAATGACACTTTTGATGCACATCAAATAATAGGTTTGTAGAGATCCAAGATGGGGTCGTTGCTTTGAAAGTTTTAGTGAAGATCCAAATATAGTTCGAGCAATGACTGAGATCATACCAGGACTTCAAGGGGAGATTCCTGTTAATGGTCGAAAAGGCGTTCCTTTTGTTGATGGACAGTAAGTTTTCATGCTCTCAACTAGTTTTATCAGTTTAATCAAATGTTTATTTGTGTGCATGTTTAATCACCGTTTTGTTTTACAGAACAAAGGTTGCATCTTCCGCCAAACACTTTGTTGGCGATGGTGGAACGACAAGAGGCATCAACGAGAACGATACAGTCATTGATTTTCATGGTTTGTATAGTATTCATATGCCGCCTTATTATGATGCAGTTCGAAAAGGCGTTGCAACCATCATGGTTTCTTACTCTAGTTGGAATGGTGTCAAAATGCATAGAAACAAAGGACTTATAACAGGATTCCTCAAGAACACACTCAAATTCAGAGTAAACTGATCATCTGATCAATTTATTCATCTAACTTAATCACAAGATTTTAGTTTCGTTTACATAAATAATTCTTTTTATATGTTTTATTGGATATTTTGAAGGGATTTGTGATCTCAGATTTTCAAGGTATAGACAAGATGACAGACCCACCTCATGCTAATTACACTTGGTCTATTCAAGAAAGTGTTGGTGCTGGTATAGACATGGTTGGTTCAAATCTATTTATGTGCAAACACAAATTTATAGTAATTCTGGTGTGTTTAAGTTTCTAATTGTGTCAAACTGTTGCAGATCATGGTTGGGTACAATTACTCTGAGTTTATCGATGGGCTAACCTACCTCGTGAACAATAATTACATCCCAATCAGTCGGATTGATGATGCAGTTAAAAGAATTTTACGAGTGAAGTTTGTAATGGGATTGTTTGAAAATCCATTAACTGATTTAAGCACAGCGAAATACCTTGGACTACAGGTTAAGACCGATATGTTTTCGTTGTATGATCAAACAATATAAATGACCATAAATTGACATATTTTTTGCTAATAATTAATTAAACAGGATCACCGAGATCTGGCCAGAGAAGCAGTAAGGAAATCTTTGGTCTTGTTAAAGAACGGAAAATATATGGATCAGCCAATGCTTCCTCTTATGAAAAAATCTACAAAAATCTTGGTTGCTGGTACTCATGCAGATAACATTGGTAACCAGTGTGGTGGCTGGACCATTGAATGGCATGGAAAAAGTGGTAACATTACTAAAGGTATGCATCATATGTTACAAACTATATTCTTTAGCAAACTTTGTCAAGATTAGGCCTAGATTGATAAATAAATATGAGTTGATAGCCAAATTCGTCCCTGAGGTTTGGCCGGTTTTGCTACTTCAGTCCAAAATCAAAACTTTTTACATTTGGGTCCTTTTGTTTTACATTTTGTTGCCAAATTCGTCACTGACACTAAAACCAGTTAACTATTGTCGTTAACTCTGGGGTATTTTTGTCTTTCTGATTGCCCCTTTTTAAAAACCCAATTTAAACAGAGTTCATACCCCTAGAAGACAAAAATACCCGGATGTAAAAAGGGGGCAGCTAAAAAGACAAAAATACCCCTAGAGTTAACGACAATAGTTAACTGGGTTTAGTGTCAAGGACGAATTTGGCAACAAAATGTAAAACAGAAGGACCCAGATGTAAAAAGTTTCTATTTTGGACTGATGTAGCAAAACTGGCCAAACCTCATGGACGATTTGGCCATTAACTCAATAAATATCTTCATGGACTGTGACCCATATGAAATAATAATGTAATGTAAATAACTAAGTTTCTGGATGTTAACAACAGGTACAACCATTTTATCTGCTGTGAAAAACGCGGTTGACCCAACAACAGAAGTTGTATACGTTGAGAACCCGACTCCTGACTTCATCAAGTCCAACAATTTCGCATATGCAATTGTGGTAACTGGGGAGTATCCGTACTCAGAGTCATCCGGAGATAATCAAAACCTAACCATACCAGAACCAGGACCAACAACCATCATGAACGTATGCGAGTCAGTGAAGTGTGTGGTGGTGCTAATGTCTGGCAGGCCTGTGGTGATCGAACCTTATGTTTCTAGTATGGATGCATTGGTGGCTGCATGGCTTCCAGGGAGTGAAGGCCAAGGTGTGACTGATGCTTTGTTTGGTGATTATGGGTTCACGGGTAAACTTGCGCATACTTGGTTCAAGACTGTTGATCAACTTCCGATGAACGTTGGCGACCCGCATTATGACCCGTTGTACCCCTTCGGATACGGGCTCATAACTGAACCTACTACCAAAGGATATTAGCTAGATTTTGAAATTAATTAAGTCAATGGAGTATTGAATTATGATGTTTGTTTATTTCGTACATTTAAATATTAGTAATTAGAGGATTAGCCTGTATATAATTGATGTTTGTTACCTTTTTATATTTGTTGCTATGCTCTACTTTTGAAAATCTAGAAAGCCAATCAAACTTTTAAAAATTAAGTTATTCAAACTTAAACTTAAGATATAACATGTGTTGCAAGTGCAAAAAATGAAAGAGATGATACTAGAAAGCTAGTGATACGTGTTTTCCTATTCCGCATGGTCCATGCGCAAACCACTAGTCCATTTCCGATGCATATCTTGTGTCCAAATTATTTGCTTCACTTTTTTTTTTCTTTTTTTTTTTTTTGGGAAACACGTTTGTGTGGACCTTACAAAGGTAATTCCTCTCGTCGGCTTCTGAGATACTGGGTTTGTGACTGGGCAGGTGTTGCGGAAAGCAGAGTCCAAGAAGATTGAGAAGCATGCCAAAGCCTCTGAGGATAATCAACATGTTTTCTCTCATTAGCCTTTGATACTTTTGGCTCTTTGGCAGCGGAAGTGATTCGCTTCCTTGTCAGAGTCCAAATGGTCGTTCATAGCAATTTATTGACCCCCAGAGTCCAACTTGTTGCCTGTCTTTCTGTCATTTTGTAAATTTTTATATTACTAATATACAACAACAACAAACCTTACCCAGTAAATCCAACCATTAGCAAAGCTAAGAGTAAGGTTTGGGGAGGGTGAGATGTAGGCAAACCTTTCCTCTATCCTTGCAGATAGAGAGGCTGCTTCCAGAGATACCCCCGACTCGATAACACACAAACGACAAGCAAACAACACTTTAAAACAAACAAAAGACTACTAAATTTAGAGAAACCATGAAAGCATCACAAAGCTCCTAGAACCCGCTACGATACAACCAAACCCTCCCTAATAATCCTTAACCTTAATCTTATGCCTCCACGAACCCTATCCTCGACCATATCCTCAGAGAGGTGCATCTCTACTAAATCATGCCTAATCCGCTCATCCCAAGTCAATTTAGGTCTTCCTCTACATCTCTTCCCCCTTACGGTGAGGGTTTCCACTACTCTAACTGGGGTCGTCATCTCTACTAAATCATGCCTAATCCGCTCATCCCAAGTCAATTTAGTCTTCCCTCCTTAATCTTATCAGATAAACTCGCTACCCCTAACCTTTTCCTAATAACCTCATTTCTAATTCGGTCTACCTTAGTGTGCCCGCACATCCACCTTAGCATCCTCATTTCTGCTACGTCCATCTTGCGAGCTTGTGTCTTTTTAATGGCTCAACATTTATATTACTAATATATACCTGTAAAAATAAAAAAGTTTAAAAAAAATGTCGACTATCATAAAAAAGTCAAGACACTATAATTTAAAGCATGAAGTTAACATTCTTTTCATTGCGGCGCTATAAGGTATACTTAAAATTTGGCTTATAATAAGTTACAATTAAAATTGTGCTTCTAGTTAAATGAATTAGATGATTTGGGGCTTTTAAGTTAAGTAAATGTGAGCTTTTTGGGCTTGAAGAGTATCCTATAGTAAAACGGGAGAATAAATTGTACTTTGGCGACAAAGTTTGGGGTAGCACGGCTACCCCTTGCCACCATGATAAATCCGCCCTTGAGTATTCCATGCATGTGTATAAACTTTTGTTTACTGGCGAAGACATCGCTTAATTATGTAGCCGAATAACGGTATTGTTCTTAACTAGCTACTAACGATCCTGTTTTTGAACTGGACGACCTTATAATTGGTTATTTATAGCATTTGGCAATTTTGATCCTACATTTTTAAGGTGCGAACTAATCAACTATGTGTATAGGTTTGGATTTCCACTACCTCGTAGTTGGAAATCTAAATTCATTATTAAGTGATATGGCTATTGTTGAAGATATGTGGTGTTAGTTATATAGCTATAATTTTATCATTTTATACAATAAACTAGATTATACCCCGGGAACGTCCCGGGGTTGAGAAATCTAATATGACATATTAATTTTACATATGAAATAGAATGATTCGTTTTACAATTACATGTAAGAAAGCTTCGGATAGCACCTAACCTAAAACAATTAAAAATGTATCTCCAATGTTAACGCCTAATCTTAAACAATGTAAACTCTTAACAAAACCCCACAAAAAATAGTCGTTTTTTTCTCCGTTTTATACATAGCACTATGGTAGTCGTTGGAAAGATAATAAAACGCTCGTTAATTTGGTGTAATTTTTTTCTTTAAAAAATCTCGTATATAAAAGATATTAACGTTTAAAAGTTATGGGAGGAAACATAAGAGAGAAAAATCCAATTTTATTTTTAAATATTTTTTTCCTAAAATATCTCAATGCCACATGGGATGACACATGGCACACTCAAGGAGGAGAATGCCTCTTTGAGTGCCATGTCATTAAAATTGCTTTGGTTTATTATATGTATAGATGTGACACATCGAACTACCAAATATGACGCATCGAATGTGAACTACCGAATGTAATTATGTGACTCAACGAATGTGATTATGTTTTTTGTAATATCTGGCCTCTCGCATCACCAATATTTTCCACTTTGCTTTCGATAGGTTGCCTATCCAGGAACTCACGATTGAGACTTAACAGGAGATCACCCATCCTAATACTACTCCCACCTAAACACGTTTAAGGGTAGGATTTGGCTAGGGTGTTACTAGGGGTGTGAATTTATGACACGACCCGAACCTAACACGAAATTAGCGGGTTTAGGTTTAGTCTAAATGGGTTCGGGTCAGGTTCGGGTTGAACCCGTTTAGCTAAACGGGTCGGGTTTGGGTCAACCCGGGCGGGTTGACCCGTTTAACATATTTATACTATATATTGTTTTTTACAATAGGTTTTATGTTATAAATTAAATTGGTTAGGTATTTTATGCTATACTTATAACTTAAAATAGAAATTGATATTAGATTTTATAAATAAAACATAAACGTTTTATATATGTTTGTGTTTATTGTAGTAAAATTTTAATTTTAATACATTAATTTACGAAAAAATAAAAAAAATCAGGTTGAACGGGTCGGGTTTGGGTCAACCCGAGAATATTCAGGTCGGGTTCGGGTTCATATGTATGTCATAATTTTCGAGTTCGGGTTCATGTAAAATTTTCGGGTTTGGGTTGGACCCGCCAACCCGCGCACCCGACCCGTTAAGCACCCATAGGTGTTACAATAGTCCATCTTAATCTTCTCAGTAACATATCACAACATTGCTCGTTATCGTAACATTTGAGGTGATGAATAAAGTAATTTGCCGTTAAATGATTTTGGCTACAGGCTTTCTGGTTACCGAGCAAATAAAATCTATAACTTATAATAAAACAATTGAACTTTGATGATGTGACATTCAATGGAGGCCTCAACCCCTCCTTGAATGTGCCACGTGGCATCATGTAGGATTTTTTAATTTTTGAGTTTTTTTAATAAATCTATATATATTATAATTATTTTAGGAAAAGATTAGAATTTAAAAACAAATTTAGATTTTTCTCTCTAATGCTTCCTCCTATAACTTTTAAACGTTAATATCTTTTATATACTAGATTTTTTAAAGAAAAAAATTACACCAAATTAACGAGCGTTTTATTATCTTTCCAACGAGTACCATAGTGCTATATAAAAAACGAAGAAAAAAAAACAACTATTTTTGTGGGGTTTTGTTTTCAAATATATTTTACTCTACTAATAAATCACAAACGATAAACATAACTTCATAGGCAGAGATTCTTTTTTTTTATATTTGAATATGATAACTTATGGTATAAATTTGTTTAAAATAATTATTATTATTATTATTCATTAATCATGTATTGACAAATAATTAATTATGTTGTCATATTAGATATTTTATTATCTTATATTAAATATTTTAATCCCGGGACACTCCCGGTATAAAAGGTATTAATGAATATAATTCTCTATAAATACCCATATACGGTTCCAGACTCCAGAGTTCACACCAATACACACTCTCTCTCTCCTGTAAGTAAATTTCTACACTTTCTTCATAGAAAACGTGTTAATGGTGTGTTGTTTCTTGATCTGCATTTAGGAACAAATCACAGCCCCTTAACTTTCTTTGTTTCTTTCTTCATTTCATTTCTTTGACACCTCATTTCAGCTCAAACTCTCCATAAAGCTTCCAACTTTATTCTTGGTTCATGTGAACATGTTTTTAAATGTTGAAGTTTTCATATGAAATCTGATATTTTGTTTGTATCTGTGTAATCTTTTCTTTGAATAATGCAATGTTTTCAAATGGGCTATTTGTATCTAAAACTTTGAATGCCAAATTTAATATCTTTATTTTGTTCATCTTTTTAGCTTAAATAATATTATTATATATTATTATAAAGTACCTTCTACAAGATTAGTTCCGTTAGCTTAAAATGGGACCAAATCTTGTGACAAACTATTACACATCTGATTTTTATTTACTTACAAAAATTAAATTCCTCACCTAACTGCCTGTCTTCATTACCATAACCATTTATTCTGTTTACACTGCAGAAAAATAGTCACTGGAACCCCATTCCAGTTAGCAATGGGGATCAAGAACATGAGAAAAGCTACAGTTTTGTTGGTTATGGTGATATGTTGTTGGATCTCCATGACTGAAGCAGAGTTCTTTAAATACAAAGACCCAAAAAAACCCATTGGTGTTAGGATCAAAGATTTGATGAAAAGAATGACATTAGAGGAAAAGATTGGGCAAATGACACAAATTGATAAAAAGGTTGCATCCAATGAGGTCATCAACAAGTACTTTATTGGTACATTATTATTCAATCTAACTCTCAAGTCATTTATTTATTTATTTATTTATTTATTTTGTTGTTGTTGTTGTTGTTGTTTATTGTGTTTGGATGTTTGTTGAACTTATGTGTTTTGCAGGGAGTGTATTGAGTGGAGGAGGGAGTGTTCCAGCAAAAGAAGCATCTGCAGAAACATGGGTAGACATGTTCAATGATTACCAAAAGGGTTCATTATCAACTAGATTAGGGATACCATTGATTTATGGGATTGATGCAGTTCATGGTCATAATAATGTTTACAAAGCTACAATCTTTCCTCACAATGTTGGCCTTGGAGTTACCAGGCAAGTTTTATCTTTTAAATTGGCAAATCCTGATCAATGTACACCTTTCACTGCTTTGAGTATAAGTACCACTGTAAAACATTAATATGCACACCTAGAAATGATGTTATTATAATATTATGTATGGGTTATGCTTGTGTAGTTAAGCTTTTTGCTATGGGTATCATGTTATCTTTTTCTTATGCAAAACACCTTTACAAAAAAAAAAAAAAAAAAAAAAAATTAAAAAAGGGACTCAAGCTGTCAAGCATTGATGACAGGCATGGTATGGGTGCTTGTATTGTACAAGCATTGGTAGCATAGGGGACATAAAGATTGTAAAGGGACTTTGGTAACATATTTAATTGTTATCCCCTTATGATACCCAATCTGCAGCAAGCTTGAAATGTGTGCAGTCAAATTAATAATGTGTTTTTTAATTTGTTTATATATTCATATGCTAAAATCTAAGCAGGGACCCAGTTCTGGTTAAGAAGATTGGAGCTGCAACTGCACGTGAAGTTAGAGCCACTGGGATACAATATGCTTTTGCACCTTGTATTGCAGTAAGTTCAAAAATTACTGCACATTTTTACTGCAGTTAATATAGAAGGTGCAATCTTTTTGAAAATGTTGGTTTTTTGCTAAACAGGTTTGTAGAGATCCAAGATGGGGTCGTTGCTATGAGAGTTATAGTGAAGATCCCAAGATTGTTAAGCTAATGACCGAGATTATACCGGGTTTACAAGGAGAGATCCCTGCCGGTTCAAGAAAGGGCGTTCCTTTCGTCGGTGGACCGTAAGTTAATTTTAACGTTTTTACGGAAGTGTGAAAAGGCATACATATGAGCAACGTTTTGGTCACATAAAGTGGCTTTGACTTTTTCTTGTTTGTCTAATATTCTCTCTATCCAAAAAGTGCCACACTTTCTGTTTTGTTTGTCAAAAGCTTATCTATCTTTTTATCTTTGTAATATTCGTTGGCAAATTTACATTTGATCCGTCATCTCCTTAAGGGGTGTCGGGGAGGTTGATTGCGGATTATACTTTTTCGCAACTTTGCCTGTTAAAGAGCATTTTAGGTATATGTCCTACATTGATATTTTTAAACGAAGGGAATATGATCTTTTCTTTAGAGGAAGGGAATACAATCTTTTCTTTCTCTTTCTTAAAGCATATCTTGCTAGTCATTGTCATGATAGATAAGTTTGACTTTTCTTATTCAATAGTCCATATTTTGCCTCAATGGATAACTCTAGATCTTAACTGATGTAGACAGTGTGTTCCATTTGCTTAAGTTTTGAAACTAGAGACTAGAACAAGAAATATCAAGAGAAGTAGTAGATTCATGTTGGGGAAATTCAGTAATATCGAACAAATAACCGGATAATTGAGATCTCTGAAGGCACGTAATCGCTTTCAGATTGAATCAATTCGACGGTTCAATCGGATACAATTAGAGATTGAGAATTTTCTGTAAGTGTATGTTTGAGAAAAGAACCAGAGAATTTGACCAAGAAGATTATCAAATTCGTAATGAATTCTAGCCCATTAACTACCTAAAAAGGTAGTTATTTCCAAGGTTTTCAAATTGCCAAATTTAGTCCCTCTAATTAATTTTCTGAGACATTTTTACCGTAGCAATTTTAATGGAAAATTAATTTTCTGAGACATTAATAATTTATTTCCAAGGTTTTCAAGTTGACCTGGCAGCTCGACCCTGTCCCTTAGGGGCTTCGCCCCTAACTTCATAATAAATTCAAATAGGCGTGCACTCCGCACCTCCATACCTACATGATGTCTTATTATGAAGATATTGGTCAAACAGTCAATCCAATTACACTAAAATATCCAACAATTCATACCAACAGATAAACTGTCAGTTTTCAAGATGTAATTGTTGGCCATGTTGTCATGCTTAGTTGATTACTCGTTGCTGATCTATGAAATATGATTGATACCGAACACACCCTTTTATGAGATCATCTTAAGCTTCAGGACAGTTGCAAGTCTTTACAATAGTATCTCAACTTAGATCTCTATCCGTACATGATGCACGCTGGTTCCATTTTTGTGCAGAGATAAAGTAGCAGCATGTGCTAAGCATTATTTGGGAGACGGTGGAACACACCTGGGCACAAACGAAGGCAACACGATAGTAGATGCCAAAGAGTTCTTTAGCATACACATGCCAGCATACTATGATGCTGTCATCAAGGGTGTGGCTACTATTATGACCTCATATTCGAGCTGGAATGGGGTCAAAATGCATGCCAACCGTTTTCTTGTTACTGATTTCCTCAAGAACAGGCTCAAGTTCAAGGTAGAAATCCGCTTCTTTAGTTACATTGAGTGCTTTCTTAAACATGATAAGTACCTAATGAAGTTTTTGTTTGACTTCAGGGATTTGTTATATCAGACTGGCAAGGGATTGACAGGATCACTACTCCTGAACATGCTAATTACACATATTCGATCGTAGCTGGGATGAATGCTGGCATTGATATGGTATGTTTGTTTTTTCCTTGTTCTTGATTTCATACAAATTACAAGAACTCAAGTGTCGTGTGTGTGCAGTTCATGGTCCCGTACAACTACACGGAGTTCATCGATGGTCTAACTTATCTAGTCAAGAACCGGTTCATACCAATGAGCCGCGTAGATGATGCAGTTAAGAGGATTCTAAGGGTCAAGTTCGCCATGGGTCTGTTTGAGAAACCGTTGGCTGATTACAGCATGGCTAAGTACCTTGGAAGCCAGGTAGCCTAACTCGTTTAACCTTTTTAAGATAGAATCTATACTATAGGGTGAAAATCATTTAATTTGAGAAGTCAAATATGAACAGGAGCACAGAGATCTGGCCAGGGAAGCTGTGAGGAAAACACTTGTGTTATTGAAAAATGGTAAATCTTTAAAGAAGCCATTGTTACCACTTCCTAAGAAGGCGTCGAAGATACTGGTTGCGGGATCTCATGCTGATAATATTGGCTATCAATGCGGTGGATGGACAATCGAGTGGCAAGGGCTTTCAGGAGATATTACCGATGGTATATAACTACTAGGATCGTTTTGCTAAATCCCTTGATCTTTTTAAAGTCTTGAACTAAATCCCTGTCATCTTGCAGGCACAACAATCTTATCTGCTGTCAAGAAAACCGTCGACCCGAAAACTCAAGTGGTCTACAACGAGAACCCGAGTGGTAGTTTTGTCAAGTCTAGCAAATTCGACTATGCGATTGTGGTGGTGGGTGAGCACCCGTATGCTGAGACATTTGGAGACAGCAAGAATCTGACAATTCCAGAGCCTGGACCAAGCACCATCGAGAACGTTTGCAGCTCAGTGAAATGTGTGGTGGTCGTGATCAGTGGCCGGCCTGTAGTGATTCAACCGTATCTTCAAACCATAGATGCCCTTGTGGCTGCTTGGCTTCCGGGATCCGAGGGTCAAGGGGTTACGGATGTCCTATTTGGTGACTATGGGTTTACGGGCAAGCTAGCGCGTACTTGGTTCAAGTCTGTTGATCAGCTCCCGATGAATGTTGGTGACGCACATTATGATCCACTGTACCCGTTTGGGTTCGGGCTCACTACTAAGCCTAGGAAGAATTAGTGAGGCTGATGAGTGTACTGGATGTTGAGTATTTTTTGTGGGGATTTGATCTTTGCACATTAAGTTTTCAGCAACAACTTCTGTCTTAATGTTGTATTAATAAAGTAATTAAATCAGTAGCTTTCCATGGTAACCATTGTTTTGTTGATGAGAAGTTTGGACTTTTTAATAGATTTGAAATCCAATATCAGTATCCAATCCACAAGGCCCAATTCAAAATGTGCAATAAACTTATCAAAGGCCTGAAGAGTGTTTTGCCCATTATCAAAATATGCAATGTTTTTTTAAATATTTAGATTTTATTTTACTTATTTATCATTATTTATGGCAAGATATACGTCGGATGAATTTCGGGTGTTTATAGATTGTTAAAACTGATCCAACTGTTCAAACCAAAGCAAAACGACTAGTGGTTTGACGCTTTGACTGGACTGGACATAAATATGTATGGTTCGGATTATGGTATGAAACTTGATTCTATGCATTTAACATTTTTTTTTCTTTGTCATATATGTAACATTCATCAATCTTTGTTGTATTTAAAAAATTAATACAATACTACACTTTTGAAACCACAGTTAGCGGTTTGGTTTAGAATTTTCATCAAATCTAGTTGAAGCGGACCATGACCACCGGATGAAATGTGGTCCATCATTTTTTTACTTTGGTAAATAAATAAACTCTACTTTAGGTTTGCATAAATAATTCATTTTGTTCAAATGTAACTCACATTTAACCGATTTTATATGTTTATATAAATTTAATAAATACCTCTCTAAACATGATTCCATTGTCGTCCAGCGGTTAGGATATCTGGCTTTCACCCAGGAGACCCGGGTTCGATTCCCGGCAATGGAACCTTTTTTTGCATACACATACCTTATTGTCGTTTCCATTGCTAGTTGTTCATATTATTGTTACTTTTTACTTTCTTGTTCATATTTTCAAACTTTTGATACGGAAAAAATGGGATAGTGTTGGATTGTTGTGTTGTTTGTTTTTTTATGTTGGTTTTGTTTCCGGACTGTTGTTTTGTTAGCATTTTGAAAAAAAAAATTTGTTGGCAGTTCAAAAAAAAAAATCAATTGTTCTTATGTGTAACACTGGATGTTCTTGAAACCTTATGATGGTGGTTCACTTATGATTATTAAAGAAGTAATAATTAATTAAATGAATGAATCCTTACAGAACTTCTCCTGACCCATAACTCATACATTACCATATAAAACGTATCAAAATCTACAGGAATTTGATTCCACTGAAAATGCTTTTGCACCTGCACCACATTCTGTTGCAGCTTCATGTACTCATCAGAATCAACAATCTTGTTCAGTATCCTCTTCAAGAATTCGATATCTTGTGTCGAAACAATAACCGAGAAGCTATTCCAGTCCAAAATATCCGCAAATGGCAGATCATAATGGTCAGCCAAAACAACAGGAACACAACCATAGTAGATTGCATCACCTATTCGAGCTGTGTTTACTTCAAACCCTTTTGCATGTATGCAAAACTTGCTTCCAAGAAGTGATTCCGAGTAAGGGGTTTTCAGGCGGGTTTGGTGAACGCCAATCTCTGAATCATTAATCCATGTCTTAACCAGCGACTCACGCACCCGCGAGTTCATTGCTCCTGCATAAAATGCAAGCATTTCCCTGCAATATACATGTAAAAGCAAAGCTATGAAATCATATAATCCCTTTCATATTGCAAAATCAAACACATGCAACGTTTTTAGAACCAGACTGGACAACAAACCAGTTTTCTTACTGGATTCACTGGTCGGACTGGATTTAAGAACATGAGGTTTCGTAGGAAAAAATATTTTACAAAAATTAAAAAATAAATTGAAAATCCGGTCCAACCAACCAGTCATGTCCGGTTTTGAAAACATAAAAAGTAGTGTAAGTTAGGAAACCTTTTAGACGGGTGACGTGTAGGGCGGACCCCGGGTCTTGGCCATATTTGTGGTATTGATGCATCTTTATGTGCGGTGTATCCTTGCAAGAAATAACTTGAAGAACAAACAACTTGAATAGCATTGACACGAACTTCGGGTGCTTCCTCCATCGCAGTCCTCCCAATAGAATGACACGCGACATAGAAATGATCAGCACCACCCGTGCGGTTCCAAAACGGGTATTTGTGACTTATGTTAAAGATGTAGTCTTTGATGAAGGTCTTAATGCCACCTACTCCAATTCTCTTATCATGTCTCATACTTGCAATCGAAAATGGCAAGAAAAAGAGGTCTGCTTCGGATGGATCTTGCGTAACAAAATGGCTCATTGAGAGCGCGATTTTGAAGTAGCTTTCACTAGCATAGTTGCCTCCTGGTGAACCTTGGTTTACAGGCAAGAAAATGTTGGCAAATGGGTCGGTTTTCGCGTGTGGATATATGTATATTTTCATGGTTTTGTTCATTTGATTGTAGTTCTCCAAGAAAATGTCTTTCTCATGGTATACTTCTTTCACATTCAAAGGTTTCACTGAAATAAAAAAATGTGACAAAAAGATATTACAAAGTTAGAAAGAGTTTAACAAATTTGGGACCATATTGTTCTTAGCATTATCATTATCCCTATCATACGTTAGAAAGAGTTTAACAATGTGACAAAAATGTCTTTCTCATGGTATACTTCTTATATTTAGAATTGATTTGTATAGAGTTATGAGATAGAGTTTGTTACCATAGATATCTTGTATCATTCCCTATATAATGGGAATTGTAACATCATAATCAATCAATAATAATACCATAGACCACTTTTAATTGTAGACCCTTCAAGCCCAAGTAATGGTCAATATGTGGAGGCTGATAAGGGGTAAATATGTACTTTCCTCACAATAAAAACAGGTAATATTGGTTTTGATGGTGACTGAATATAATGGACGGAGACTAAACATGACATGATCACATGATGAACTTCAGTAGAAATCAAAACTATTTCAATCAATTGGTTGTAACTTGTAAATGCCATTCAATTAGTACTTTCAAGACCGGACCGCCTTTTTCGATTGGGAACCAACTACCTAACCGATCCGGTTGATTCAATTTGGACTGGCTGGCAAACAGTATTGAATTTCTGATTTTATTTTATATTTTTGTCAATAACAAATATTATTTACTGATTTATTACTAATTCATACTTCATTTTATTTTTTATTTCAGACTAGCTCCATATATTTCTTAACACTGCAAATCTATACCAAAGAAATTAGTCATATATATACACACAAGGCGTCATTAGACCATAAGCGGCCGATTCGATAACCGGTGACCAGTCAGGCTACGAAATATTACAATTGTTTTTCTTATAAGCATCCAAGATGGACATTTCTATGTTTGTGTTTCTGTTACAAGGGACTTGTTGTTTATATAACATTTATGGTAATATCCTCTTATATAATGGAAAATTATGTGTGCTATACGTCCCACAAAATTAGCTAGTAAACTTAGAAAACTATGGTAATAAAATAGACCACTTGCTTATTTAATAGATTCCATAATGTACTATATAGATCGATCATACGTTGTATAATTAAATATGTGTTTACTAGCTTTTGCCCGGGAGTGTCCCGGGGTTAAAATATCTAACATAACATAATAAAATATCTAATATGACAACATAATTAATGATTTGCCAATACATGATTAATGAATAATAATAATAATAATATTATTATTATTATTTTAAACAAATTTCTCAAATATAAAAAAAAAGAATCTCTGCCTATGAAGTTATGTTTATCGTTTGTGATTTATTAGTAGAGTAAAATATATTTGAAAACAAAACCCCACAAAAATAGTTGTTTTTTTTTTCTCCGTTTTTTATATAGCACTATGGTACTCGTTGGAAAGATAATAAAACGCTCGTTAATTTGGTATAATTTTTTTCTTTAAAAATCTCGTATATAAAAGATATTAACGTTTAAAAGTTATGAGAGGAAACATTAGAGAGAATTTAATTTTGTTTTTAAATTCTTATATTTTCCTAAAATAATTATAAAATATATATAGATTTATTAAAAAAACTCAAAAATTAAAAAATCTTATATGATGCCATGTGACACATTCAAGGAGGGGTTGAGGCCTCCATTGAATGTCACATCATGAAAGCTCAATTCTTTTATTATAAGTTATAGATACAGTTATACTAAAACAAAAAGTTACTTTATATATTACGGTTATTTACTATTTACTGGCCATCAAAACCGTTGCCATAGCTTTTTGAAACATGACTTTAACCAATTTAACCGACTATATTCAGTCAAAATTGAGTTTTTCAACCGAAAAGTGTCGTTTACTTTTTTTTTTATTTCTAGAGGTGTGAATTTTAGTTTTAAAACTCTTGTCGTTTAGTTTTGTACTTTGAGCAAAAATAATTTCAAAATTTTAACTTTTAACCAAACAAAATGAAAAAAAAAATTATAAATGAATATATCATAAATGTTTATTAAGAATTAAGGAAGACCAAAAATGCTTTTTTCCTCTAGAACATAACTTAAAATCAATATTTGTCTAGATATAATATTTTTAAAACCATAACTTAATTGACTAAACAAAATAATTAAATAAACAAATGGGCTTGTCAAAAACGACGTAAAGTTTACTATTCTATAATTACCTTTTGAAAGTTGACCACCCTCATGCCTTGTATTTACCATGGGCATTTCTCCACCGTCTTTTTGCGACCCGGAACCAGTCAACACAGTCACGCTCCTCGGCTGTTGATTTCCGAAGCACCCGTTCGTCGTGCAATACGCGAACAGCATCGTTGTCATACCGACTAAGCACTGAGATGGAAGGAGCAAAGATTTCTGAAGATTGATCATCAAATGGTGGTTTTAAGTCAAAGTGGTGATGATGATGATCATGCATGTCATGACCTAACTTTGAGGTTGAAGAAAAGGATGTTACAAAAAAGAAGACCATTTTTAGAATAATGAAGGTGGCTGATATCATGAAGAAGAAGCCTTTGAATGAAGCCATGATTTGAAGTGTTACAATGTTTAACTCTCACACACAAACAAGATTGGTTTATAAGCAAGTCTTTGTATAGAAAAATATATAGCTTTTGGATTTTTTTGTGGAATTATGGTTCTATATTTTCTATACATACAAAAAACATAAAGACACACACGCTACCAATATATAAGGTATTGATCAGGTGACCGGTATGAAGATTCTTGAAGGAATATGGATGTGCACATACATATACGTACATTATATATTAATATTGTATATATAGTAATTAATTACACTACACTAAAACAGTAGATAGAGAGGGTGGGGGCTGCTAGGAACAGTTTGTAGAATAAACAAGATGGTGTGTGCAAAGTAGGCCGGATCAAAATTTAGACCAACTAAATGAATAATTCAAACAAATTATTAGATTCCAGAAGCCAATAAAGTTGACAAAAAGGGCTAAATAATAAATACAAGTTTCATATTTAATAGTTTTTATTATAATGTAAGTGGGTGTCAATTTAATAAACGAGGATGACAAGGACATCCTGTTTTTTTTAATAAATATGTATACAGTTAATGTTAGAAAATTTAAGTAAAAAAACAAATTAAAGAGCTTCTAAAATCTAAACCATAGTTGAATTGCTATAAATATATTGTAATTGAGAATTAATATTAGAATGTATTGTTATTGTTTGATCTATAATCCGTTAAAGGGAAATATTGGGACTTGGAACAACAAATTTTGAACTAATATATGTATGATGAATTCATGATATGAGCTATGAATCCTAAGTAATAAATTTTGCATGTTTTTGTAAATCCTACGCATTTATCAATCGTTATTTTAATCATGTTCATAAGTTTAAGGTTGTGTTATGCTGTTTTGATGATAATAATATAACTATATATAATATATGAGAAGTGTAGAGTATAAGAAACATATGTAAAACAATCGTTTAACAAGACAAAAATAGTCTAGGTGAAGCAAATTATGAATATTCGTTTAACAAGACAAAAAATAGTGTAGGTGAAGCGAATTATGAATATTTAAACTATTAATCTATTATATAACTTGATCTCTGAGTATATATAGTCCAAAATGTTCTTTTTGTTGCTTTTTAATATAAGATTTTTTTAATCAAGCCATTACGTTTTTTAAACTTTTATATATTTGAATCAAAGCTCAAATAAAATGTCAAAATTATATATTTCAATATTTGTCAAAGCAAAACACGATAAAACATTAAACCTTGTAGTTCAAGGTTCAACATGTGAGAGTGTATTTCATACACAAATGTTTATAGATGAAATTTATAATTCACTTAACGTAAAGTATGGAAAGTTGTGCTTCATCCCCAAAACGCAACATATCTTGCAATTCGAGCGAATAAAAATATTTATAATACTTAAAATATTATATTACTTGCAAATTTGGTTTTCCTTTTGTTTGTTTTTTATTGAACGAATTGTCCCATTAGTAGATAATGACAACATTATTTTACTTAAAACTGGAATAATCTTTTGGTCCCCATGCTTGAGAATTGTTCGTGACATCAAATTGCATTATTAATTTATGTTTGTTTGGCAAACGTATAGTCATATATAGAGTTAGTTGTCAACTATTTAAGATGTTATGAAAGATGTTATACATAAAATAGATCAAACATTCATATTACATAAACATTCATATTACACAAATAACATATAAGGAAATTCGTTGTTCTTCTCTGAGCCCTGAATCCTCATACCAATCCACCTAAGTCACAGCCACTACCACTTCTTTAATGTTCATCTACGCTCTTACTTTCATAAAAAATAGTACGTTAGATATAATTCGAGGAAGAGACATTTCGTGTAAAAAGGGTTGAATGTGTAAAATAAAATTAAATTACTTATTAGACTTGTAAAATTTTACAATCACTATATAGCCGTTTGAAACGGCTCAAACCCTCGATGACACTCAAGAGATTTTTGGCCATTCCCGCATGCATTGCTTGGGGCATTGTTCTCGTGAACCTTGCTAAACCGTGATTTCTTCTCTGCCTCCACTCTATCCACACTAAATGTTTCAAATTATATGTCAAAATATACTCTTGGGTGCTAGGGTCCATAGATTTAGTTAAATGGTCAAAATGAATCATTAATCAAGCTAGGTGTTGTGTGTTATTGAATAAGGGTGGATGGGGTGGTCATCACAGCATCACACTATCACATCCATATTATGTCATCTTCAGGGCCGTCCCTGAGAATTCAAGTGTCCAGGCCGAGCCGCGAAATATGTGGCCCTTAGTTTTAGATCTTAACGAAATAAATAACGTAAACTATATTTTTAAACGACGATTAACGTAATATCAAATTGATAAATCAGTTCTTCACAGTTTATTTTATCCAACAATAGTGGAGTTTTTTTTACGAAAGTGTTTTGAGCCTAGGGAGAGCAAAAATCGAAACCAACATTAAAATAAGAGGACAATGGATTACTTTTAAATTATTGTTAGTCTTAAAAAAGGATGACACCAAAGTATGTTTTTTTTTCTTTATACATTGGCATATTCTAATGTTTATAAGTACCTAAAACAATGTACAACTCCAATGCTAACACATGTTGAAAATAGAATTCATATTTACTGATTTGAACATAATTAGTGACTTGTCTATACATGATTAATGAATTACCTGAACACTTTGTGTTTTTTTCCTATATGAACAAAACCCCACAAAAAATAGTCGTTTTTTTTCTCCATTTTTTATATAGCACTATGGTACTCGTTGGAAAGATAATAATACGCTCGTTAATTTGGTGTAATTTTTTATTTAAAAAACCTCATATGTAAAATATATTAACGTTTAAAAATAATGGGAGGAAACATGCGAGAGAAAATCCAATTTTATTTTTAATTTTTTTCCCTAAAATCAATTAATGTCTCATCGCACACTCAAAGAGGAGGGTGCCCTCTTTAAATGTCACGTGGGATTTATTGCTTTCAATTATATAATAGATGAGTTCTAAGCAAACCTGTTGGAATTTACAATGGCATGTCAAAAGTTCACTTACCATGTCATAAAATGGGAATAAATTGAACCAAATAGATCGTGTCTTGGTTTGTTATAGATTTGGAATCTAGGTCATGAAACTACTCTTACAAATTTGGTGATGGAGTTCTAGGATCATAGCCCGCTTATTTTGAATACCTCTTCTTTTGGTTTTGGTCGTATTCCTTTCCGTTTTTTTCAGTTCCTAACTCACGAAACTAAATTATGACCAACTTATTCATGCTGCTTCTTTTGATGTTTGTGGGCTTCCTAATTAGGTTATGCCTGCCAAGCTAAAGTTCTTTGGTGAGAGGATAAATATTCGTTTGGGTTAACAAAAGAGAATAAATGGAGTTGTTTTTCAAAGCTATTATATAAATTAAAGGCTTTTGATTGTATGGTGGATGAATCAAACTATACATAGAAAGAGAGACCTTTATTGTGAAGTATAAAAAGAAGTTTGTTGAGCTAAATGGCCAAAGGTTGGCAAAATTAAAACAAAAATCTAGCATTAGGTGGGTATTGGAGGTAGATAACAACACTGATATCTTCCATGATGTCATCGGCAACAAAACCTGTGAAATCCGGCTTAACGGTTTAATGCTTTCAAATGAGTGGTGCAACAATCCACTCTCAATCAATAAGGGTGTTTATTTATCTCAACCTTTTACGGCTAATGAGGTTAGGGCTGTAGTTTGGGATTGTGGAATGGACCGTGCTTAGCTAGCTTAATTTCTCTTTCATTTAACATTTGTGTTATCTTAGCTTAAGTGGTCGGTTTCTAATGTTTAAGACATCGTAAGGCTTACTAAATGCCACCTTCATGTTGTGTCCAAGCGTAATATTAACTTTTCAAAATCTTGTCATCTTAGCATTGGGGTGGATTCGATCTCTATTAAAACCATGGCAGTTTTACTTCACTATAAATCTGGCTCTTTTCCTATCACTTATTTAGGTTTGCAGATGGGTGCGTATATGAATCTTGATAAGTATTAGGGTCCTGTTATTGAAACCTTCCAATCTCGTTTTCCAAAATGGAAACATCAACTTTGTTCATTTGGGTAGGGCACTCTCATAAAGTCGGTCCTTGAGTTCTTTCTTTGTCAAGCCTCATTAAAGGTTATTGATCAATTGGAATCTATCAGGACTTTATCATGGGGAGCAGGGCCGGTGATGAGTGTGGGCGAGGAGGGCGACGGCCCCAGGCCCGACATCACCGAGGGCCCGGATTTTTTATTTTTTTAATATTATATATATGGATGGTTATGACGGTAATGAAGGTTTTGATTTTATTAGTAAGCGGTTGTGGCATATTTAGAATTAGGGTTGAAGTTTATTATTAGGAAGGTGAAGGTATGGATTTGCAGGCATGGATGGGTAAGAGAAATGTGAGAAAGGTGATTGTTTGTATTAGGAAGAGAGAGAGAACGTGGAGTGGAATTGTGAATGGCTCATCCAAAAGATAGGTTGAATAGTCAACCTAATTAATAAAATGTTTTTACTTCTATCCAGGATTCAATAGTCCATTTAATTGTGTCTAATAAATTCACGATGTTTCCAGTTCAATTTACTTTGATTGTGGGTCTTGACTCTAATGATTTACATCTTTAGGGCTCAGATTACATACCAGCCTAAGCTGATAATTTGACTATTGAGCCTTCAGTCTTGAACTAATGTTGTAGTTCAATTTCCACTTGGTATGCTAGATATATATTAAAAGAATCGATATATTTTCTTAAACAATTAAACTCATTAATATTTTATTTTTTTAATTCAATTAAACACTAAACTCAATTTAAATGAGGCCAGTTATTATTATTTTTTTAACTTTATGAACACATGTCTAAGGATGTTTAAACTCATTTAAAATTGACCCAATAAGGACCCGTTACCTTGAACTCGCCCCAGGCCCGAATTTTTTTAAGGATTTTCAGAGACGGCCCTGATGGGGAGGTAATGCGGGCAAAAATAAACTCATTAGGTGTGATTGGAAATTACTTCAAGGCCCGACATGCGACAACTTGAACCATAAGTGGAATATTAATTGGAACATGTGGCTCCGTAGAAGGTGACCAAATTGGTCCATGTTACAATTGGGGTTGTCTTTTATCTAACTCTTGTATATTTTTGACACATTTTTATCATTGGAAAAAAAGAAATTGATCATTCTCAGTTTATCATTGGATCAAAGTGGCATCCATAGTTATTCTCGATTAGAATATGTGTCGTAGAATAACAATTCACCCCATTAACTAGAAAAAAATGTTGCCACCTCGACACGTAGGCAAACGACGCATCAACTAAACCACCAGTGATTAGTTGTTGGAAGAACTAAAACAAAAATTAAAAAAAGAGAGAAAGAACGTGATTGGTTACATTTGGTGGGCCCCATTATCGTCCCCATTCTTCCCTCATTGGTGCTGTTATTGGAATGCCGAGGGTTGTGAATGGCCCCCATTAACAAGGTGAAGGGATATGGTACTAAAGCGTCAGCAAAATACCATATCACAACCTAAAAACAACGTGCCCCCTTTATATAAAATGAGGTGACTACTGCCCATCTAACAGATGACGCAGCTTGACCTGCCTGTTTTACGACGGCTCACTTACCAGTGTCCATCTAACCGATGACACAGCCTCACCCGCCCGTTCTACGTTGGCGCATAGACTAGCGTCCATCCAACGGATGACGCAGACTTGCCCGCCCGTTCTACGTCAGCGGGACTGACACACTGTGAAGCTTCTTCAGCAAGATAGACAAAGCTTCACCAACACGATTACAAAGATACCTTATGGGACAGCCTCGAGACACACACTCCTGCCCCAGGCAACTGTTCCCGACGCTGCTGGCTTCCCGTCGGACTTTCCAGCCAATCAATGGCTGCGCACGTCCTGACAGACAGAAAGGACGATGACGTGGCAGTCTCCCAGCCAAGATATCTTCGTTAAAGACTTTTGCAACCCTTCAACTTGTCTCAGGTTCTTCTAGAAGGAGATGATTACTCACTGCCCTGCTACAGCCACTAGGCGGACGTCACGCGTCCGCCGCCCATCAGCGTCCAATTAATAGACGCCACGTGTACTTACGTCAGGACGGTAACATCTCCCATTTCCCCTCTTTTTTATCAAACCCACTTGCACTATTGGGCCTAGGGACTTGGGCCGGAAACCTAGAGACACCTCTACCTGGGCCGGGCCCCATCAAAGGTAGAGGACGGGTTGAGAAAGTCGGATATCGAGGTACTATAAAAGGAGAACTCCTTCTCCTTTTATTGGCATCCGATATTTACGAACACTTTCACATAAAAGACTACGAGCACATCGTACTTTTCCAACCTTTGTTTATTTGCTAACATTTAGAGGCTCGGCTCTTCTAACTTGTTGTCTCTAAACATCGTTGGCCTTGTCCTTAGACCTATCACGCTTTATAAACTTACTTCTTTATAAAAACCCTGTGGAATCACTACCAAGATTGGCGCTAACCCGACAATCTAGGATTCGTGTTTCTTCACAAAGGTACATGGATTAACTAGCGTAATGGGGAGGTGGCAAGGGTGTTAATGGACAACACATAGACTACGTCACATGTATCTCTTGGTTGTTTTTAATGGCCCCACTGTTGTAGAATTTTGTCTTCAGGTGTCCTTAGCAACTAAGTCCTTTCATACATGCTTTGTTTTTACCGATGGTGCAGGCCCAAAGTAAAAGAATTTTTTTTATTTAAATATAAAGAAGAGTACAAATATTTATAGGCTAGGAAATGAAACAAAAAGCATTAAAGATTTTTAAGGATACAATATGAGACGTATTGCACCGAAGGAGGAATGCAACGTTAAAGACAAGTTAGAGCAGTCACATTTGGGCCACTATATTATGTGAGAGAGCTTTTCATATTTTAAAAAATAATTTGATGGGTTGTAAGTAGAGGGAAAAAAAAATAATATTCATCTGAGTATTTGAAGGATACTGTTCACCCATATCTATAATCTATAATCTATAACTTATAATAAAAGAATTGAACTTTGATGATGTGACATTCAATGGAGGCCTCAACCCCTCCTTGAATATGCCACGTGGCATCATGTAGGATTTTTTAATTTTTGAGTTTTTTTAATAAATCTATATATATTATAATTATTTTAGAAAAAGATAAGAATTTAAAAACAAAATTAAATTTTCTTTAATGTTTCCTCCCATAACTTTTAAACGTTAATATTTTTTATATACGAGATTTTTTAAAGAAAAAAATTACACCAAATTAACGAGCGTTTTATTATCTTTCCAACGAGTACCATAGTGCTATATAAAAAACGGAGAAAAAAACAACTATTTTTGTGGGGTTTTGTTTTCAAATATATTTTACTCTACTAATAAATCACAAACGATAAACATAACTTCATAGGCAGAGATTCTTTTTTTTTTATATTTGAATATGATAACTTATGGCAGAAATTTGTTTAAAATAAATAATAATAATAATAATAATAATAATAATAATAATATTCATTAATCATGTATTGGCAAATCATTAATTATGTTGTCATATTAGATATTTTATTATGTTATATTAGATATTTCAACCCCGAGACACTCCCGGGATAAAAGCTAGTATATATATATTTTAATACATTTTAAGTAATTATGAGTGAAGAAAACAGAAAAAAAATAATAAAAATATAAACAGTATCTATACATATAATAAAAGAAAGCCATTTTAATGACATGGCACTCAAAGAGGCATTCTTCTCATTGAGTGTGCCAAGTGTCATCCCATGTGGCATTGAGATATTTTAGGAAAAAAATAATTTAAAAACAAAATTAGATTTTTCTCTTTTATGTTTCCTCCCATAATTTTTAAACATTGATATCTTTTATAGAGTAAAGATCAAATACATATAGTTTTTTTGTAAGAATTGTGAGAATCAAAGGGGGTAAAAAAAATTTATTTATTTTTTTAGAATTTTTTTTCCCATGTGCTTAAACATTCTTTCTAAATGAATAATACAAAAAAAAATAATTTTTTTTAGTGTAATTACGTCATTAAGGTAAATACATTAGTTTACACTAGAGTAATTATGTAATTACTCTACACGTAATTACTCTACACCAAATTTTTTTTCTCTTTTTTTAGTTTTCAATACTATAATACATGTTTAACAATATGGGGAAAAAAAATTTAAAAAAAAAATTAAAAAAAATACCCTCCTTTGATTCTCACAGTTCTTACCAAAAAAGCTATTTGTACCGGATCTTTCCCCATCTTTTATATACGAGATTTTTTAAAGAAAAAAATTACACCAAATTAACGAGTGTTTTATTATCTTTCCAACGAGTACCATAGTGCTATATAAAAAACGGAGAAAAAAAACGGCTATTTTTTGTTGGGTTTTGTTAAAACAGAAAAAAAACACAAAGCGTTCAGGTAAATCATTAATCATGTATAGGCAAGTCACTAATTATGTTCAAATCAGTAAATATGAATTATATTTTCAACATGCGTTAGCATTGGAGTAATACATTGTTTTAGGTTAGATATTAATATTAGAGTCATACATTGTTTAAGGTTAGGCGTTAACATTGGAGATATATTTTTAATTGTTTTAGGTTAGCTGTTACCTGAAGCTTTCATGCATGTAATTGTAAAGCGCATCATTCTATTTCATATATAAAACTAATATGTCATATTAGATTTTTCAACCCCGGGACGTTCCCGGGGTATAATCTAGTTATTTATTTAAAAAAAGTTAATGATTTTCGGTTGTAATTTGATAGATGATATTTAGAGCGACATTAAACTAAAGTCATCAAAGGTACCAAAGTCATCAAGGGTTTGGATCACATGTACCGCACCTCAAATATTCCAAATCTACGTACGAATCAAAAACCTTTGTCATGACGTGGCGGCATATCACTGAATGGGAAGTACCATCTTTTCACATAACCCGCCACACAGGATTACAGTAAATCGTGTTTCTCTTCCCTTCTCAAATTACCAAAAATACCCCCACATTTTCTCCAAAATCCCGAACCAGTCCTTACCCCCATTGATGCTCAGGACAACACGCGAGTGTCTGTCTTCGTTTTTCCGCACACATTTTTTTAGGGCTTACTCTCTCTCATCATTTACATAACCTTATTATTTCTCTCTCTAGAATCCACCGTTGATCGGCCGGTATTCACCGCCTGAATAATAATAATAATGACTATTGTCACTCCCCAGCCACTAGATGTATGTATATATATATATATATATATCCCTCTCTTTCGTTATTTATATATATATATATATGTTTGGTTTTGTGATCGTGTTAGGGTTTTGTAATTAAATATAAGAGTGTGTTAATGTAGTTCAATTGGCAATTTCGTGACTTAATTTAGGGTTTTGATTTTTTATGTTTGGGGATAAATTAGGGTTTCTATTGGATTGGATATGTTTGTTGGATATATGATGATTTAATTTGATTTGGCAGCAAGAAGACGAGGAGATGCTTGTGCCGCATACTGAGATGCTGGACGGGCCTCAACCGGTGCAAGGTCCGGTTGCTTTCGATGGTACTCCGCCGATTGAAGTGCCTCAGCCAATGGAAGGTTGTTGATTTGCTTTATGACTTTATTATGTCGTTAATTCAATTATATGTTGTCTATGTGTGTGCGTTTATGGAATGGATCTACTTTGTCGTTTCGAATTATAAACGATATTCGTTTAAGGTTGAAAAACAATGTGTGTTGGTGTGTGCATGGTATGAGTGAACACTTGTTATTGTTGCTTTATTCGTTTACGTTAGAATATGATATTTTGACTTATGATTTTATGAATTTGGATGCACTAGTTGTGGGGCAACCAGAAGTGAATCAAGCAGTTGAGGAACCTCAGGTCTCTAGGTTTACTTGGACTATTGAGAATTTCTCTCGCCTGACCAACAAAAAGCTCTATTCTGATGTCTTTGTGGTCGGTGGACATAAATGGTAAACGATAGTTGTATTGTACGGTTTGTGTTTATTTATGTATGCTTGTTATGTTCTTGTTTCGCTTAGGAAACAATTTGGACCATTTGTCAGGATTGTGGTTTTATTTTTGGCAGGCGTGTGCTTATATTTCCAAAGGGAAACAACGTGGACCATTTATCCATGTACTTAGATGTAGCTGATTCCTCATCATTGCCATATGGTTGGAGTAGATATGCACAGTTCAACTTGGCTGTTATTAATCAAATTGACAGCAAGTTCACCGTAAAGAAAGGTATGTTTCATGCTTATGTTGTTGGTGGTGGATAAATTATGCTTTTATACATTTTTGTTTTGTTACACACCTATTTTCCTGTAGTAAAAACCCTCCCCTGTTTGAGGAGTGACTAGTATTTTTGTTTTACCAAGGAATTGACAATGTTTATTACTTTGTTTAGAAGTTAGATCATGCAATTCATGTAATGGTGTTACTATTATTTACTTGGTAAATTTGAACTTCGTTACTATTATTTACATAGTAAATTTGAGCTTCAATCAAGATTAGCAGAGGAGTTTTTCCATTTTGATAATGGTCATCTTATTCTATATTCTAAGGAATAACTTTAATGTATAATGCTTATAGTGGAGTGAGAGAATTAAGATATTGTATGCTTTTTCTTGACTTTCTTGATCCTTTCTAAAAATATAATATTTAATAGGATTGCCTTAATAAAACATCTAACATGAGCATAGGTTACACAATCCACAACTTATCTCTATATGACCAGAATTTATTTCTTCTAGGCTGTTTTACTCATGAAATTTTCAAACAGAATATTAAAGTATAAACATGAGCATTCAAATAATATTGCATACGATACAAACTGCTTACAAGTTACAATTGTATATTTTACAAAGAACTAAAATATTTTGCATCTAAAGAAAATGAAACATGAATTTTTAATTATGTTTTCTCCAAGGCTCCAAGCCTCGCCTTTACCCTGATACCTCACCTTTCTCCCTCGTGACAGTTCCCCACGGACCTCTCTCCATTGGTATTTCCCCAAAAATTCATACAGAACCCACCGAACACACTCAAATATGTATAGCAACAATATCAATCCTTTATAGATATGTGGTGATCTAGGTAACACTTTGTTCTTTTAATAGCAAAGGTCAAAGGATTCTTGTAGTAAAATTTAGGGTAATCGCACTCCAGACGGGATAAGTAGTGATAAGATCTAAAGAGCTTGTTGTTTAAACACAATTGTTATTAGAGCAAATTATTTTGAGCCAACTCGATATTGACATTAATAGTGAGTCGAAATGTAGATATTAGGCTCTCTTGAGTTGTGACAACCCTTAATCTAGTTTCCGCTACCTATTGTTTTCCCCAGGTGTATGGCTGTACATTTCTTTGTAAACTATTAGCAGGATCATTAGTTTATGTGTTTTCATGATTGAAGAGACAGGCCAAGTTAGGATAATTATGCAGCAAATTAGTGCCTACTTTTAGTAACTAATACTTCTATTAATGTTATTAACAGACACACAACACCAGTTCCATGCAAGGGAGAGTGATTGGGGATTCACATCTTTCATGCCTCTTAGTGATCTTTATGACCCAAGCAGAGGGTTTCTTATAAATGATACATGCATTATTGAAGCTGATGTGGCTGTAAGGAAAGTGATCGACTATTGGACATATGACTCAAAGAAGGAAACTGGTTATGTTGGTCTTAAGAACCAAGGAGCAACATGTTACATGAACTCTCTCCTTCAAACCTTGTATCATATCCCCTACTTCAGAAAGGTACAACTTTGTTATTTCTATTATCATATGACTTGTATTACTTAGAACTTAAACCTCATTTAAACTTTCAATATCAGGCTGTCTACCATATGCCAACCACAGAAAATGATATCCCTACAGGGAGTATTCCTCTGGCACTTCAGAGCTTATTTTATAAGCTCCAATACAATGAAACCAGTGTTGCCACAAAAGAACTGACAAAATCTTTTGGATGGGACACATATGATTCTTTCATGCAGCATGATGTTCAAGAGCTTAATAGGGTTTTGTGTGAGAAACTTGAAGACAAGATGAAGGTGTTTTAAATCTTTTCGGCTTTTCCTGAATCTTAAACTTTGCTTTCATGGTTTTGTACTTCTGAGTTCTGACTTCCGATTGTTGTTGGTTCAGGGAACAGTTGTGGAAGGCACAATACAGAAGTTATTTGAAGGACACCATATGAACTACATTGAATGCGTCAATGTGGACTTCAAATCGACAAGAAAAGAATCATTTTATGGTATAAAATGTGTAAATCAGCCTGTGTTTGTTGGTTGGTAATTAGTTCATGATCCTGTTAATAATATCATAAAAATGTTCATATCAGATCTTCAACTGGATGTGAAAGGCTGTCGGGATGTTTATGCTTCTTTTGACAAATATGTTGAAGTGGAACGGCTTGAGGGTGACAATAAATACCATGCTGAAGCACATGGGTTACAGGTTGAATATTGGCTCATAATATTCTTGAATCAATTGTTTTGGGTGAAGTTTACATGGTTGTTTCTGTGCAGGATGCTAAGAAGGGTGTGTTGTTTATTGATTTTCCACCTGTTCTTCAACTTCAGCTAAAGCGCTTTGAGTATGATTTCACAAGGGATACAATGGTTAAGGTAAGTGTTGATTGTGTTTTTTTCACATTCTAGAGTGCTTTTAAAAATATTAGTTTTTGTGAACTTGTTCTGATTCCTTGTGTAGATAAATGATCGGTACGAATTTCCCCTTGAGCTCGACCTTGACAGGGAGAATGGCAAATATTTATCTCCTGATGCTGATAAGAGCGTCCGGAATCTTTATACACTTCACAGGTATTAAATATGTTCATAATCAAATTAGAGTCTACAAATACTGGCTAGTTGCAAAACTGGTATATTTATCAAAAGGTTTAGTTTGTATGAATATTAGTAGCTCCATCATTATTGGTGGCCGCACATTGTGTTTATTCTTTTTTCACCTTGCTTCTTGACAGCGTATTGGTTCATAGTGGCGGTGTGCATGGTGGACACTATTATGCATTTATCAGACCTACTCTGTCAGACCAGTGGTGAGTTTTTATATATTTCATACACTTTTGTTTTTGTT
Source organism: Ambrosia artemisiifolia (assembly GCA_032199755.1). Classification (NCBI taxonomy): domain Eukaryota; kingdom Viridiplantae; phylum Streptophyta; class Magnoliopsida; order Asterales; family Asteraceae; genus Ambrosia; species Ambrosia artemisiifolia. The sequence continues at coordinate 7,764,162 of CM063517.1, forward strand.
TCATATCTTACTTTTCTATTTATATAAATTCAGTAACGTGGGGTCCTTGTCATCATTATTACAATTGTAGGTTCAAGTTTGATGATGAAAGAGTTACTAAAGAAGATATGAAGAGGGCATTAGAAGAGCAGTATGGTGGTGAGGAAGAGGTAATTGGAAAATCTATGCATTGTTCTTCAGTATGCATCATGTTTGTTTAAATACTCATTTATCTTTTCTCTTATGCTTTATCGACAGCTACCCCAAACAAATCCTGGCTACAATAATGCACCCTTTAAATTTACAAAATACTCAAATGCCTACATGCTTGTTTACATACGGGAAAACGACAAAGATAAGATTATCTGTGACGTAGATGAGAAAGATATTGCGGAACATCTTAGGGTAAAGTAAACACACAAGTGTTATAAATTAATATTTTACATTCTTGACACGCAAAGTCCAAAGCTTGAGTTCGTAGTCATAATCATTCTTCTCCAGATAAGGTTGAAGAAAGAACAAGAAGAAAAAGAAGACAAGAGAAGATATAAAGCACAGGCTCATCTCTACACTATTATTAAGGTGGTAGATATATTATCTCAGTTTCCTGAATTAATCTTTTTCTTCTTTTCAAAATTTACTAATATCAATGATTGACATGTATAGGTCGCTCGTGATGCAGACCTGTTAGAACAGATAGGCAAGGATATATATTTTGATCTTGTTGATCATGACAAAGTTCATAACTTTCGTATACAGAAACAAACGCCATTTAACCAATTCAAGGTATTTTTAGTTTCCAGCTGTTTATATAGCTTTAAATTTGTTTATACTAGAGTTTATTGACTTATTCTGCTATTTGATTCTGTTATTTGTGCATTCGGATATTACTTACATTCATGGTCTGCAGGAGGAAGTTGCTAAACAGTTTGGCGTGCCTGTTCAGTTTCAACGGTTCTGGATATGGGCTAAGAGGCAAAACCACACATACCGTCCCAACCGCCCTTTAACTGCTCTGGAGGAAACCCAATCGGTATAATTATATGCTTGCTAACATTTTTCAGAAAGATTATTATTATTTTTCTGTTTTTTCTATATATATCATATGATAGTAATCTTTATCAGGTGATTATTAGTTTAAAAATAGTAAATTAAGTTAATACTGTTCTTGTAACCGCAGGTTGGCCAATTGAGGGAAGTTTCCAATAAGAATAACAATGCTGAACTAAAATTGTTCTTAGAGATAGAGATTGGACCGGTAATATCCTCTTGTTGGTTTCATTTCAATATTGCTCGTAGCTGTTTCATATAATAAACATATATTAAAATCGTGTAATTTTATTATTAAGATCATGTTCTGTTTTCAGGATTTGCATCCTCTTCCACCACCTGACAAAAGCAAGGAAGATATACTTCTCTTTTTTAAGCTTTATGATCCTGAGAAGGAAGAACTTCGGTATTTCCAAGATTTTAATTTATTCTGTTTTGATCTTTTAATGCTTCTGGGAGTTACCTTATGATCTCCAGTAAACTTTGGTGATCGACTGATCCCCCCCAATATCAAAGCCCTAGATATGAATCTAGAGATCTTATTTTTATATTTATTAGTACTATGCAACAATGAGGTTTTCTGAGATCTTATTTTTTATATTTATTATCCTTTGGTCAGATACGTTGGTAGGTTTTTTGTGAAGAGTTCCAGTAAACCAACTGAAATTATATTAAAATTAAATGAGAGAGCTGGATTTAGTCCAGATGAAGAAATTGAACTCTATGAGGTGTGTTTTCCCATTCTTATACAATATTCTGTCAACCTCCACCATCAGTTTTAAGCTTCTAGCTATGTGTTAACCCATTGTTTTTTTGCAGGAAATTAAGTTTGAGCCATGTGTCATGTGTGAACGTCTTGACAAAAGATCCTCGTTTAGATCTAGCCAGGTACAAATCTCAACCTTTCTAATATTATTAAGTGTAGTTCACATACCGAAATAATCCTTTTTTGTTATTATTTTAGATCGAAGACGGAGACATTATTTGTTTTCAGAAACTCCCTAAAGCTGAGGGGAAATGCCGATATCCTGACGTTCCTTCATTTCTAGAATATGTGAAAAATCGACAGGTATATTATATTTCACTATTTTTACATATTTGCAGTACTTCCATTAGTAAGAAATGATCCTGAATTCTTATTCCATTTTCAGATTGTTCATTTTCGATCTCTGGATAGGCCTAAAGAAGATGATTTTTGTCTTGAACTGTAAGTCCAGCTTTCCTACTTACATATGAACCTTGTACCAGATATTTTCAAAAGCAAAACTTACCGTTACTTTTCACTAAAATTGACAGGTCAAAATTGCATACATATGATGATGTGGTGGAACGAGTTGCTCAGAAACTTAATCTGGATGACCCATCAAAAATTAGGCTTACCCCTCACAACTGTTATTCTCAACAACCCAAACCCCACCCCATAAAGTATCGTGTTGCAGAACACCTACTAGATATGCTGGTTCACTACAATCAGGTTTCTTTATTTTCACTTTGTTAAGGCGTATTCGTTTTGACATTGATAAAAAAAATTGATACCTTTTTTTCCTCTTCTGTTTGGTTCAGGTTTCTGATATTCTTTATTATGAAGTGTTAGACATCCCTCTCCCTCAATTACAATGTCTGAAAACTTTGAAAGTTGCTTTTCACCATTCAAATAAAGAAGAGGTATCTTTTGAATTTCTGTTGGTTCTTCCTTGCAAAGAATACTGGTTGGTTTCTGAAACTTCGTTAATTTTGCAGCCTGTAATTCACAATATTAGGTTGCCTAAGCAAAGCACTGTTGGAGATGTTCTCAATGAATTAAAGTCAAAGGTATATGTTTGGATATTAATTACACTGAACTTGCATTTAAATTATCTAAAATGAAATTTATTGTATTCGGTTATCATTACATGATCTTTACAATGCATTTTCAAACAGGTTACATTATCTCATCAAAATGCCGAACTTAGATTGCTTGAAGTATTCTATCACAAGATTTACAAGGTATTGTATCGGATTAACTAAATGTTCCATCTTTTTCCGGTTCAGTTTCTAGTAGAATGGTCAAATACTTCAGGATTTCTAGTTTCTGTTTTTAACTGTTTTTGTTTTTATTTTTATTTTTGTTCTCACAGATCTTTCCTCTGACTGAGAAGATTGAGAATATAAATGATCAATACTGGACATTACGTGCTGAGGAAGTAAGCTGGCTTCTATTTTATTTTGGCTATATGCAAATGTGCCAAATGCTATTGTCTTTAGCTGTTCCTTTTTTTTAACCACTAGATTCCAGAAGAAGAGAAGAACCTGGGACCCCAGGATCGGTTGATTCATGTTTACCATTTCACCAAAGAGGCTGCCCAGAACCAGATGGTACACGCTACATAACTATTTTTCTATTCTACCCAGTGGTGAAGCTTGAGAATTCCGACCGGGGGGGGGGGGGGGGGGGGTGTTGAAACCGTATATACCAAAAAATTCTACACTGATACTATATAGTCAGAACTTGTGATAAAAAAATTCCGGGGGTTCGGGCAATCCACCCCCCCCCCCCCCCCCCCCTCCCTGAAGCTGCACCACTGATTCTACCGCATGACTTTTTTCAAGTATTTTTCCTGTTAAACCTTATATTTTACGGTTCTTTTTATGATTTGCAGCAAGTGCAGAACTTTGGCGAGCCTTTCTTTTTGATAATTCACGAAAATGAAACTTTAGCAGATGTTAAAGTCCGAATTCAAAGGAAATTAGAAGTTCCAGATGAGGAGTTTTCTAAGGTAGGTTTTTCCTTAATACAGTTGTGTCATTAAACACATGTTAATATCTGACTTTCACATGCCTTTTTCCTTTGTATCTCAGTGGAAGTTTGCATTTTTATCTTTGGGACGTCCCGAGTATCTACAAGATTCAGATGTTGTATCTAGCCGTTTTCAGGTTAATAGCTGTTTTTTTTTTAATTTAAATATGCTCACTCATTGTACTATCTTGATTACTAGTTGACACGCGTTTTGAATCTGGTTTGTAGAGAAGGGATGTTTATGGTGCCTGGGAGCAGTACCTTGGGTTGGAACATTCGGACACCACCCCTAAAAGGTCCTTTACAGCAAATCAGGTACAAGCTATTTTATCCTTGAATTTTAGCTGGTGCAAAAAACAGTGGGACATAAAATAGGATTAGTCGACGAACAATATAGTTGCGTTTTGTAATGCTTTTCTGATATTTGTTTTTTCCTTGTAAAATTGCAGAACCGTCACTCGTTTGAGAAGCCAGTTAAGATATATAACTAGGAGAGTGCTTTGAAGTAAATGAAAATTTGGTGAAGTGACTGCAATGGTTTTGTTTGTCCAAAGAACATTCTTATTTGGATTCTTTCCATTGTTTGTTTGTTGGTGATAATTCTTTTTCGGACCGAGGTGGGGGAATGAGAATGATACCACCAAAGGTCGTTCTGATCTTGGCGGTTTATGTAGGTTTTGTCATGTGTAATTTAACAGTAAACGGTACATAGGAGGAAATTTTGTTTCAGGAGTGTACAAACAGCAGCAGCTGGGTACCTAAATTAGGGTTTGGTGGGATCAGATGTGTAAAATGGTTAAAAGACTTGTGTGTAAAAATTTACAATTCTACTGTGCCCTATATTTTACATCATCTATTCTTGTAGGATATAAAATGTCATTTCCCCCCTAATAATAAATAAATGAAGATCTTAGAAGATCAAGTTTTCATCACTTTCATACTTGCCAAAATCCGGTACAGTTTTATCTACAATCAAGTAGTAACTGTACGCTTTGATACCGACAATGGTACTAGTTTGTCCTTGATTTCGGTATCAAGAACCGAACTCTGCGGCAATAAACCTCTAAATATAATCCAACAAAAACGTCGCCCTCTACAGTTGTCTATATATTTGGCCTCATTTGGGTAGTAAGACAATTAGCTTCTGGAAACTTATGCCTTGCATGCATAAATTTATTTTACACATGAAAACGCACAAACTAAGCAACTCACTTCCCCTCATCTTATGTGGGACGATTTGGGTTTGATACCTACCAAGTTTGGTAGCATTTTGTTTATTTTTTTCGTTATTAAATAGTCATTGCGCGATAAAATAATAGTCAGCGACGTGTCACTAAAACATTCCTTGTGTGTGCACTGGTGCCCGTGCACTTGTACATGATGAACGATCAAAAGATTTAACCGAACAGGTTTTTTTTTTTTTTTTTTTTTTTTTTTACAAAAATGTTAAGCAGGGATTGTTCTAGCATGACATGACTCATGTTCAAAACTGTTGTCAAAGAAGATAACACTCAGAACCATATAGCGTAACAATCCTAAAGAATGTATTTTAAATATCCAAATAATATTTGGAGTTTTCTGCATACATGTAAAGATAGGCTCTTTCCAAACCTGTTTCAAAACATCATGAATTTATGATCACAAGTTCAGTTGATAATGTACTGATAATTCTTGATGGCTTCAAACCAAGTAACAAGATCAGTTGTAGTCCATAAGACACCATAGGTAACAATACATGTTCTTTTCACTAAAGGTAACAACGCACGTTCTTTTCACTAAAGGTAACAACGCATGTTCTTTTCACTAATAATGGTGTTGCGTGATTAAGTTTACCAAAGGCAATCAAGAGCATGCATCAGCTTTCTCCTAGGCCCAACTGCATCTGCACCCATATCTTTCAGTTTCTTCATGGTCAGATTCACCAATTGCACCTTGCCAACGCGTTTGCGCCGAAAAATCTTCACAAACTGCCCCAGCCCAATAGACACCAGCCAACTGTCCAGCCCACCTGCTCTCTTAAGCTTTCTCTCAAGATTCAAAGCCCTCATCTTCGGATTCGCTAATATGTGCCCATTAAACAAACTTCCACAACATTTTCTTGCTCTTGAGGCATTGCGAATGCCAAGTGTCCTATGGTAATTGGGTTCAAAGTTATGTGGGTTCCTTGGTTTGGGCATCTGATTCAACTTTGGTGGGTTGGAAAGTGATGTGATGGGTTTTGTAGTGGCCAAAGGCATGGTGACAGGTGGATCCAGCTGTGGAGGTGCAACATGATCAACTTCTTTGATGGCTATAGACGGCATTGTGCATTGTTCAGTGATGGGTTTTGTCGTGGCCAAAAGCATTATGACAGGTGGATCTGGTTGTGGAGGTGTAATATGATCAACTTCTTTGGTGGCTATAGACGGTATTGTGCATTGTTCAGTGATAGGTAAAGACGGGATCAAGATTGTAACTTTTTGTTTCTTGACAACAACCCAACCATCTTGTACACACTCTTCAAAACCATGGTCATTTTGGTTACCACTTTTTTTTGAAGGTTGCTTTGTCTTTGATTTCATCATTTACTTAATGACCTGCTTCATAAGTATACCATAACTCAGAGCAAAAAAACAGAGCACTAATATAAGATGGTAACCATATCTGTAAATCAGCATTCCCTAAATAATCAGTAAATCTCACGGACCGAATAGAAAATGTATTACTCAAGATAATGTTAGGTTGAAGGAATAAATTTTTTTGTATAACATCATTACTTTAACCAATTACTACTAGCTAACTACAACCAGGGTCTGTGCAAGCACCCTACAATCTTAAATATGGCGTATGGGTTAGCTTTTGAAGTCCATCCAGAAACGAGAAATACATATAATTACATAAAACATAAGTAGAATAAAAGTATACACATAAATCTGCAGTACTCAGCAACTACTGAACTACCCAACCACAACTGTCTGAACATGACCTTCCTGAATACAGATTACAAAACTAAATGCATACAGAACTTGATAACCCTGCGTTCTTGTGTAACAAGGATACAAGCTTATCCAAGTGTCACATATTTTATTTTATTTTTCCAGGCTCCTTGCAGCCTTAGAAACAGCAATTTATGCCCAAAATGCATTATTAGGTAAATAATAATAAGGGAATGTTAGATTCTCATGACCTAAGCAATGCGGTAAAATATCGGATATCGGTCAAGGACCGCATATCGGTTATTGCGGTGAGATATCGGTGGGATATCGATAATTTTTATATCATGCAAAATTTATATATATAGCAATTTAACACTAACAACTCAATATACTCTCCTACCATTAACAAATAAACCTTTTACAACTTGCAAAATACTAACAATTGTAGCAAGTGAGTGGGAACTTATTAAGACTTAAAACACTAAAAATTAAGACTTAAAACACTAATAGCAGCATTTACAAGAAAGACGAATGGAAGAACCAAGAAGAAAGGTACTGATACTGGGAATATCGGTGATATATTGGTCAATATCGCCGATATTATCGGTACCGATATTTTGTATCGACATCTCGGTTGATTACTAATAACCGATATATTGGTGATATATCACTGATGTATCAGCCAAGTTACCTGGTTAGCTGATGACGAACAAACACAGAGAGACAGAAAGGACACTTGATACTTCATTGATTCCTCTATCATTCTCTTATGTTTTAGCAATCAAACCTTAAGAGCAAGATACAAAAATCATGATAATAGCCAAACAACGCAACACACGTCGTTCTATGTGAACTCAAAATCCAATAAACACTATTAGTATCAAGTCACTAAACGAAAAACTATAGCCACAGTCGACACAAACTACATTTACAACACATGCATTGCATTATATATCCAAACTCCTGTTGCTTCTAAAACTTAATCATTCAATACATTGCCCAATGCAGTTGTATTTAGAATGCCTATTTTTCATATAATGACTAAAACACATAATAAACATAATCAGTCAAACCCAAAGGCTGTATAGTGCAAAACCGATGGCGATTTCGACCGTCACCGGCATCATTCAATCATGTTTCCCAATTTTCGCCAACAATTAAAACAACAGATGAATGTAAAGTCAAAAGGAGTCAACAATGTAGCATTTTGGGTTTCCTAATGTTTGGAACGAATCAAATCCATATTCAGCGAACAATTAACGTGAAGCAATTGAAGTTAATACATTTGTAGACTGGAATCATACCTTAATTATGTACAGAGAGCTGAAATTGAACGGAGAAGATTGAAATCGATGACGGGATCCTTTGATCCCAACTGTTCTTTCGCCTTTACGCTTTTGGAGTTGGAGCCCCGTCGTTACGATTTAGCGGATCCTGTAATTTGGCGCCCTAATTCATTGATGATCCATCACAAAGTAACAAACCAACAACAAAGGTGCTTCACTTTTTACCAAAACTTTTTTTTTAATAGCTAGCTAGCTTAAGCCACTAAACCTATTTCCTTTTAAAGCCCCTACGGTGTCTAGGACGCCACATTCGCAATTTGTTCAGATAGGGACTTTAAAATTAAAACCCACGGTCTAAAGAATTAAAGAATGATGATGAATCTTTATACTTTGCTCACATCCCATCATCCATCTTTATCCACCAAATTACATTAAAAATTAATACATTTTCCATCTCATTTTCAATTAAATAATACTTTTTATACTTTTATCATTAATTTTCTCTGTCTTATACCTACAACCACTTTAAAAAAACATTAAAAAATATACAAGGGAAGAAGAGTGTCCCTCAAAATACATTTTCTCTCTCATCCACTCACAACCAAGTAAAATCATTTTTTTAAATATGAAAAATGCACTCACAAATATACGGGGGAAATAATGTCCCCCTATACTATCAAACTTTGCAATTTTACTCCCTTTGCTTTCCCATTTGTGTTTTAAACCCATAGTTTCATCACATTACAATCACTAGTAGGAAACCCGCGCGATGCGGCGGGAGCGACTTTGCACTGCGATACTTATTTTACATTCATATTATATTTTTTGTAGCATTATTGCGGTGGATATACGTCATAACGTTACACGTGTCTAGTAACTAAAAAGATTTAACATTGAAATTATATAGTAATTCAAGAAACATTTGATGAAATAATAAAGTAACATGCGAATAAGGAAAATAAGTCTTAATAAACATAAAAGTTGAAAACTAAAAGCTTAAGTGTGATAGATAATTGAATCATGAGATCAACTTAATCATACGTCTTCCAAATCTGCATGATCTCATCTATATTGTCATCCCACCATTTGTCATCAGAAGCGATCCCTGAAATTTCTTGTATCTCTTCATTTTTTATTGTTACATCTTTTGGAGGTTGCGTTTTCTCTATCTTCTCTCGTTTTGATGACCTATCAGTAGCCAAAGCAAGCTTGGGACCTAAAAAAACAATGTTAAGTATGTTAGTAACATGTGTTTTTTTATAATCTTATGTTATATATAGATATATATATTTAGATAGATATAATACATACCTGATACGTCTTCTATTTTTCTCTTTGTCTCATCCATGACAGATTCTTAATCTTTCTTTAAAAGAAAAATGAATAAGTTAGTGAAAGTGAGCAAAGTATATACAGTAATAACACACTACAAGAAAATGAAGCTATTGCAGCACCACTAAAATGTTGCATTATGCCTTGAAAAAGTTACAATATGTCTAATGCAACCCTTTATTGGGGGCTACATCAGAAGCAGTTACCTTAGACCTAATGCAACCTTTTATAGGCTTAATGCAACCATATTTTATAATGTTACATTTGCTATTCTAATGTAACTTTTATAGTATGCAACTTTTTTACATTCTAATGCAACTTTTATAATACTCAAATGTAACTTTTATAATACTCAAATGCAACTTTGGTTACAAATGTGTTACTTTTTCTACACTTAAATGCAACCTTTATTATACTCAAATGTAACCTTTATTATATTTTAATTACAAATATGCAACATTTTTCTAGTCTTATTGCAACCTTTTTTTTTAATCAATATAACTTTTTTTTATGAATTTTAATTACAAGAAATGCAACACTTTTACACCAAAATACAACTTTGTAACATAAATCCAATTACAAATAATTAGATTATGCATTAAATCACGATTATGCAAAAACAATAAGAACACAAATATCATTATAATCAAATGATTTACTTAAAATTACTTGTCCAAACTTAAATAACAATAAAGTGTCAATTACAATACTAAAGATAAATATAAACCTTCTAGTCATCTTGATCTTCAACTTGTAGTTGTTTCATAACCTCCTGCATCATAGCTTTAAAGTTTTTTTTGTTGGTTGTCAATAATATCTTTTCGAATAACTTCAAGTTCGACTTTTTTTCTTTCATGGGCCACTTCAAGCTCGGCTTTTTTCCTTTGATACCCATAGTTTTCTTTGCTCATAACAACTAAATAAGGATCAACTGTAGCGTTATCATCCTCCTTTGGCTTGTAGTTCTTCATTTGTTCCTAAAATGTTGTCAAAAAAAATTAAGAAAATACTTTAGAAACAATTTTATAATTAAAATCATGCTATGTATAAATATTAAAAAATGGATGTCTATATTCATGAGTCACTGGAGCTTTCATCAAAATTAAATTAATCATATATGTAATAAGCAAACATGATAGATGAATATTTACAGTCAGAAGTAATTCTGGTCAAGCGACAGCCCCGCAAAGAAGATAGATTTTAGCCACAAGACTGTAACACTATGAGAAAAAGACACACATTTCTGACCTGTGGGATCAGTGGATCACAAGGCCTTGGAGTTGAAGGTTGATTCTTCCATCCAGAATCAACAGCTTTATCAACCATGGGAACGTATTCATCGTATCCGGAAAACTGACCAGGATGGCTTGTAGCTCCAATTGTCTTGGCCTATATACAAAATGAAATAACTTAATACACTTTATCTAACAACAATAAGAACAACATAAAAATTCTTACTTCTGAGTTTTGATACCATCTAAGACTAGAGCCACAAACTCGGAGAGTGCAGCCGCAGTTTCAGATAACAATAACGCAAGACGTATATGACTTTTATGTCCATAATATCAATAAAAGGGTAGTACGAGTTTAAAAGTAAAGAGGAAAAAAAGGTGAGTACTCACTTCTTCATGAACAGGAGTAAACAGCAATAAAACCAAAGTACCAAATTTGTTTCTTTCTACCATGGGAAGCTGAGGCTTAGCATACGCAACAATCTCACCTCACTGTTTAAAACTTTGACCACCTGTCTGGCACGCCTTGCTTCACTGTTAAGAGCCAGCTGCAGTACAGTGTCCGAAAACGGTGGATTAAAACAAAAAAGAGAAAAAATAGTAAATAAGATGATATAATAAGTTCTTTGAGCTTGATGATAACCTGCAAGATCTCAGGATTATTTCATGGCCCTTTATCAGAGAGAGGACAGCCCCCTTTATCGCCACAGGTACAGGTGCCACCTAAGAATTCCGGTAACTCACTGAACAAAATGTCATTTTTTTATTTCAAATTTAAACTATATTTTACTTATAAAACAGTAAACATACACAACATAAACTGAAAACAAATTACCTTGCATCGATAACTTCAAGCAATTTATTTTTGATACCCAGAACCTGAGGAAAGACCAACACAAAAGAAATATGATATCACACAGCAGCCTAGGAATTAAATTAAATGTTTACCTTTTTGGTAGCAATAAGTTCTACTTCTAAAGCATCAACACGGCAAACAACAGCAGAATGTGAGCGTATTTTGCAGCCTCCACACGCAAAAAAACACATGTCTACTGAAGCTGGTAACGGACTTACCTGCAAAAAGACAATTGAAATCACCAGCAAGAGAATCAAGTGACATCTACGTTGTGCGTTGCGCAAGAAAATAACAGCCAAAATAGATGTTTTGTGAAGACTTAGTGAATCGAAAATGCAGCAAATAAAACGCAGCAGTAAAATGGTATTTATACACACAAAACTTACACTAATTAAAGCAGGCTGGAAAACGTTGGCATGTGAACAGGACCCCATGGCCGCCTCCAATGTGGTCACTAAACAATACTCTGATCCCGCTGGTCGGATAGGCCGAACTACATTTTAATAACTGTAAAAAAAATATACGTACATACATATATACATGCATACATACATGGTGTCAATTAAATGTATACACCAATCAAATTCATGAATTCAAATGCAAATTTCTTTGGATAATGCTAGGAAGTTAATAAAATTACTAAATTTATAGTAAGAATAATTGTACTCAAGAGTTATAATAAACATAATATATGAGCAAATGTGTATGTTTGTAAAGCTAATGTGTTAACCTGACACGTTATTAATAAAATGGAAGTTGTATCCTTTCTTATTACAAAGAAAATCAAACGTACATTGAACAAAGCACACATATAATAATATGATCTGTAATAAGAGCTACAATATCTCCAAAATTTCAAGCACTAATCTAAACTACAATAAAGTATATAATCTACTAATTTATCTCTAAGTAACAATGTCAAACTCTCATGGTGTCTTCTAGTAGCTTATTAGTAGGACCTAGTTGGTCTAAAGTAAATCTTTTTTCAGACATGTATTTCATGTTGCCCATGTTGTGCATAATTAAACATAAAGAAACAATATAATGCGTGATTCAATCCAGTTCACTAATCAAAAGCCTAATCAAAAAATGATGTTAAATCCCAAATGTACCCAAAAATAATAAAGAAACATCACAACTGATGTTCATTTTCAACATGGCAAAACATAACTAACAACAAAAAAAATACACAAAGCACAGACCTGCATCCAATATTGTTGTAGAGATACCTGTTGATAAGAAAAAAAAAACGCAATAAATTTTAGTTGAACAGAAAATTTTTTGGCTGAAAACCAAAAAGTGGCTTTGACATTTACTCAAACAACTGGTGGGCAAAAAAATTGAAGCCTTTGAAACATTTAATTTAAAAAAAAAACTCATAGTTGTCCCCAACCCAAAATAAGATTGTCATCACACACAAAAGCAAAACAAAATAAGGCCAAAAGCTCTAGGAAAAAAACATGTTCAGTTTTCAAGTAAGATTGCCTGTAACCATAGACCCATTGATGATTAAATGTTGGGTAATAAACCTGATGGTTTAATAAAGAAACAATTTTACCTCTGACCAAAAGCAAAGCCTTTGGTCTTGACATTTGTTAGAAAAGCTTTAAGGGATGAGCGTTTTACTCACATGAGTTAACAGCAAGATAAAGGCAGATGATATTGTTCTTCTTGTTCCTTTTTATAAGATCCCTTGGACCAGGTTGCAACAAAACATTAATAATTCATATAATAAATATAGTTAAATAATTAGATACAGAAATTAATAATATAGTAATTCAAAATGAAATGAATTAATAATATTATTACCTATTTGAGACTGGAAGGGAAGGTAATATTACGGTGTGAACACAGGGTTTAACGAGCTATTTAACAACCTTTTCAATTCTTACAAACACGGCCACAAACGACGACATTTTGACGAACTGGTCAGCGGTCCTCGGTGGCTTCGACTCGCTTGATAATTTCTCCAATTGTTATTGTCGTCTTGTTTAGAGAGATAGGGGAATGAGAGAGAAGGATGATGGGGAACCAAGGAAGGGTTTTTTTGTTTGTTTGTTTGTTTGATGCGTATGTTGCAGATGGAGGAGAGATGGCCACCATTGGAGGAGGAGTTAGAGAGAGTGTTAGGGTTTTTGAGGGTGTATTGATAAGGCGGCGGGAGAATGAATTGATGAAGGTGGGTTTTTTGAGGTTGTATTGATAAGGGGGCGGGAGAATGAATTGATGAAGGAGGGAATTAGAATTTTGGAAAATTTTATCATGAAAAAAAAAACATCTATATATATATATAAAAGAAAACATATATGCTGACGTGGCGTGCAATGGAGGCCTCAACCTCCCCTTGAGAGTGCCACGTGGCATCATAAGTGAAAGATTTTAGTGTTTTTGAACTATTTCCTTTTTTAATTAAAAAAAAAAGATAAACATAAAACCCTAAATTAAATTGAGTTATTTTAGGAAAAAAAGAATTTAAAAATAAATTTAAAATTTTCCCTCTCATGTATCCTCCCATAATTTTTAAACATTTATATCTTTTATATACGGGATTTTTTAAAGAAAAAAATTACACTAAATTAACGAGCGTTTTATTATCTTTCCAACGAGTACCATAGTCCTATATAAAAAACGGAGAAAAATCGACTATTTTTTGTGGGGTTTCGTTCATACAGGAAAAAAACACACAAAGTGTTCATGTTATTCATTAATCATGTTTTTTCTTTTAAACCAGGTTCTAATCTACGATGTTGAAAATCAGCCCAATCGCCATGTTATCATTGGAATTTTATATACTTCATCAAGAGAAGTTAGGAGAAAGAATCGCGCAACACTGCAACATATGGTGTCACCTTATAGCAAGGTTATTTTTTATTTATTTAATTACAAGAGTAATAATTATTACTATTAGTATTAGTATTATTAGAATGGTTATATTTTTCAACCCCGGGACGCTCCCGGAAAGAATTGATAGTTGCTGACGTGGCGTTCAATGGTGGCCTCAAACATCTCTTGATTATGCCACGTGGCATAATGAGATGCAATGATTACAACTTCCAACTTAAGTGTTTGTTTAGTTGATTAGGTTAGGAATTATAAGAGCCATTAGAATGTGAGAAATTAGAGAGATGTGATGAGTTTTTTAATAGTTGCAGCTTACATAAGTGATTCTTTAGATGATTACTGATTAGGTTTTAGATTAGGGAATATGAGTTATTACTGGTTAGAATACTATGAACATGCAATGATTGAGAGATTTTGTGGTTAGTTAACTTGAGCCATTTGCAATAGGTTATCACGTAAAATAAGATTTTTCAACCCCGGGACCCTCCCGGGGTAATCAGCTAGTGACATACATATTTAAAGTGGTCATGTTTAAGTTTCTATGATATTAACGGGTTGTTTGGTAGCCTTTTAATGACCATTCAGAGGCTACCTCTTAATGGTCTATAACCTCTGAATGGTTAAGTGGTAACCTTAAGTCTGAAAAAATGAAATACCTATGGATCAAGCAAATGTAGCGCACATAAAGTGCCACTAAAGCCCTATATTAGTGGCACAAAAGCTAAATGTCATTAAGAGCGTGTGTCACTAAATGACATTTTTTTTTGTAGTGTAACATATTAAAATAAGAGTTGCATTTATATTTTCACATGCAACCTTTCGATGAAAAGGTTGCAATTTTTGATAAATTCGCAACTTTTAGATAAAAAAGTTGCAAATTTAATATAGTTTTGCAACTTTTTTTAAGAAAGGGTTGCATTAGTTTTTCTAATGCAACCTTTATGTTCTACAAAGTTGCATTATAGTCAAATGCAACTTATTTGAAAAAAGTTGCATCGAAAAAGTTACATTAGACCTGTTTTCTAGTAGTGACATCATGTAACTATATTTAGAATGTATTTGCGTAAACCACCAAATGCATAAAAAAATCATAACGTTCTCACTTACAAGCGTTTTATATATCGCGTAACACCTCCCGATAAACAACATTTGAGGTGTATACCCCGTCTCGTTTGAAATTTTTGGCAGGATGCACTAATACCTTTGTATTAGCGCGTGATATTCCTCTTGAGAGAGCAACATAAAGCTGTCCATGCGAAAATACGGAATCCGGAAGATAAATACCAACATGTGGAATTGTTTGACCTTGAGCTTTGTTGATTGTCATGGAAAAGCTAAGTCGAATGGGAAACTGTTTTCTTTTGAGCTTGAACGGGAACATGTCATCCTCAGATAGACATAGTGGGATTCTCGGCAAAAATACTGTCTTTCCAGTATGTTGCCCAACAGCTATCTCTGCATCAATAACATTGCGCTGAAAGGCCTTACATATTAATCTTGTACCATTACATAACCCATGAGATGGATCGATATTCCGCAACAATATGATGGGGCATCCGATTTTTAGACGAAGCTTATGAGGCGGCAAACCGCTAACAGTAAGCGAGTTTAAGAACTCAACCGGATAGAAGTTGTGGCGATCGTCTTCGACTTCATCAAAACTATAGTAAACCTTTTCCTCCCCTTGAAACATGTCAATCATTTGATCATTGATCTCGTCAACACTGTCATTTTTAGTTGACAATATTGCTCTAGAGATTATATAATCAGAAGAATATACATTGCTTTGAATTGAAGGAAATACCGCATTGATCAATTCTGTTATAGAGTGTTTTTGATTACCGAATGGAATTGTCATGTCATCTGGTATGCGCTAGGTTTTAAAAAGCGCGCCTCAGGCGCGCTTAAGCGCGAGGCGACCTGAGGCGCAGATCCATGCGCCTTATGTCACTCAAGGCGCGCAGTGTACAAAAAGCGCAGGAAAAGCGCAAAAAGCGCAAGAAAAGCGCGCTTTTTTGTCCAAAAAAAGCGCAGAAAAGCGCGCTTTTTGTACGCGGGGTGTTTTTGTGCTTCAAAGTGTTGTACATATAGCTAAAAAGGTTATACATTTAAGTTAAATCATATATAAACCTTATTTATATCTATATTTTGGGGTAAGGATGCTAAAAACCTATAGGATATATAGAAAAAAATTATATAATCGTCTTGCGCTTCGCGTACGAAAAGCCCACCGCTTTTGCGCTCTGCGCTTTGCGCCTCGGTTTTAGACCTCGTCGCTTTTGTGCGCTTCGCGCTTTTTAAAACCAAGGGTATGCGGATATAGCTTCCTTCGATCGATTCTTCAGTTCCATCACCGACTCTTAAAAGAAAATCAGAATACCAGGGATCATTCAACGCTCTCATGTTAATTGTCAATCGCATCTTTTTTGTCAAAGGCCAAATAGGCGACATTCTCAGGCTGGAGTCTACAATCTGTGCTCTAGTTCCGCGTTTAATAACCGGCAATACCTGTCTAAAATCTCCTCCCATAACCATTATTTTACCACCAAATGAAGTCACAATTAATCTATCTCATTAAGCAATAGGATTTCGGTTAGTCAGTTCAGTTTATTAGTTAGATTGTCGGTTTTCAGTTTTGTTCGGTTAATAACTAAAACCAAGCTTGAGCTAACTTTATGTTTAGAAATACATGAAATGGAGGTACAACAAATAGGTGCCTAAAGGCATGAAATTGAGGTATAAACATGAAATACCTTAATGGATGTATAAAAGCGAGTAATATTTAAAAATATGAATAATTCAGTTTGGTTCATTTTCTATGCGGTACTTTTTTTCTATTAATTTATCAACTATCACGTGATGTATTGCTGTGGTATATATGTATTTGTTGAGTCTTAAAAATCGCAATTATATAATAACAATAACAGTGATTAATGATTTTAATAGGTTCTCACCCATATTACATTAGTAGAGTGGCCCCTTAACTTAATCTTTTAACCCATATTGTTTCAGTTTCCTTGTTTATTGTTTTAGTCGACGCTACAAAGCATTTAGCCATCCTGTCATCATTAAAAACTAATATTTCATCGAAGTTGCTCACTACATGGTTGCGAAAGCTTTAAACAAACCTTTTCTTTTAGAGTTGTATGATTTCCGCTTGCAGTTGTGCGCATATAATGTATATCTGTGTGGCCTTCGGGGGACAAAAGTAAAGGTGCACTAATTTTAACGTTATTTTACTAATTTCATGAAAACATCGTTAAAAATGACAGACGGTTAATCATGCAACATGTGGTGGCGTTGATAACCAAAAGACAAGATGGTATATGCACCAATCGTGTTTGTTCAGACTGTTAGGTGTTATGTCTTATGTCCAAGACTCCAAGGCTTTATGTAAAACCACCATCAAGACAGGGGTCTCACTGGAAGTAACCTCTCTATTTCCATGAGTAAAGGTAAGGCTGTCTAGTGAGATTAACTGAGTATAATAATGAAGTATGATATATTCTAAAAGAAACTACGAAATAAGTTAGGTTGTTTCTTTGTTGTTATAGGAAACAAAAGGTTATTTTCCCCAGTTCTTAATATATTTAATGGCTTAATTTAGACATGTACTAAAACCGAATAAACAAAAACAGCCACCAAAGGTTTTCCATGAAAACTGTCAAACCAAACCACAAATAATGCTAGACAAAAGTCAAAATCAACCAATGAGGGTTAAACCAAGTTTGAGTCCAGACCACAACCAGTCAAACTCAAACTTGATGCATATCCCTTCAAGGACAAAGTGCAATAAGGAATGATTCTTGTAACTATACCATCCTTGTTCATTTGATGAGTAGGCTCCCACCATCATTTGTCCATTATCATTCAGAACACCTTTCTTCTTTATAGGCTAACAGTATCACATCTTGAAAAATATACAACTGCCTAATGCATAGGGTATCACAGCTTAACAAAACTAATTTTCCTTTAGCTACAAATATTTGAATTACAAGAAAAACTATCTTCAAAACTACATGAAGATCCTGTCGCTTTCGCGCCTTGCGTACGAAAAGTCCACCGCTTTTTGCGCTTTACGCTTTGCGCCTCGGTGTTTGATCCCATCACTTTTGTGTGCTTTGAGCTTTTTATAACCAAGATTGTACATTACTTTTGTTACTTCAACTCATGTAATAAAATTTTGTATGACATTAGTAATTAAAAAAAAGTATACTACAAAAGAAATAGATATATTATATAGACACATATGTACATAATTGATTGATAATATCTGTTACTTATTTCCATTACCAATAGGTGCTATATTTCAATTCTGCATACCATACAAAAATCATTTTTGCATAGCCTAATGAGATTGTTATACCATATTTATATTTCCATCAGAAATCGTATTACATACCAGATAATTTTCTGAATAACTTCTTCACCTGCTCTACAACGTCCTCATGCATAACAGCTCCATAGGCTGAAACTACAAGTGACAGATAAATAGATAAAAAAGTTACGTATTTTACAATATTATATAATGGTAACTAAGATAGTGAGTCGAAGGTTAATAATTTTCAAACGAATTGCATTGATATACAAGTTGAGTACCATTCAATCGGCTGCATAGTTGAAATGTAGCATCATGTATCTTTCTTTGTAATATTTTCAATGTTCTCAGAAAGAACAATAATGGTCATGCCAAAGGGAGTGTATTGGAAAGCAATAGCATGTAAATGATTGAAAATTGCTTCCTCAGTTTGCGGCTCCCACCTGAAACCAACATTGCAAGAAACATAAAACATTCAGTAAGATAGCTGCTAAAATATTACAGTACAGTTCTAAAATGTAAAAGCAAACCATAGTCAAATTAGTTAGTCAAGTTGTAGATTTTTCCAACATATTGAAAAGAAAAGGTTGTGATTTTCATAAGCTAAAAATTTTAACTTTCATTTATAAAGGGGCAAATTTTACATAAGTATTCATGAAGTAGTGCACACTAAAAGTAAGTTTCCTAGGATTGATCTCCACCATCATCCATGATTCTCTCATCTTTCACCTATATTTAAGTGTTCATGTAATCATAGATTAAAATAAATATTAGAGTGACAATTTCAACCAAGTTACTTGTATTTCTAACAAGTTCAAAGGAATAGGTTGGCTAAAAGAAACAGGTCGATAAACGGGTCATTTTTTGCAGGATTAGCAGCATATATGCTTCTGGAGACATCATACCACAAAACCTTTCATACGAAATCATCTGGCGAACAGATCCCGCGTCCTCAATCGCTATCCATGTGACTAATCCTTAGTATGTCATTGACTCATCAGTACCTCTTTCTAACCGGCCCAATTTGGCACATTGAAAATATTAGCAAACCCAAACACGCCAATAAAAACTTATTAAAAGTCCAAATTAGCCCATCTTTAAACTTTGTGTAAACTCAGTTTCAACATCATTCCAAATACAAATGTACAAACATATGAAGCACAAAAAAGAACATATTTTAACAAATTAAATTACTAAAACACTTAAAAAACATTCACTGAAGGGTTATTCTTCGGATTTCCTTCATTGCAACCAATCAAATAACAATGGCAGTTGAGTACAGAAACTGAATAACCAAAAGTCAGAGATGAATAAAGAAAAAAGGAGTTTTCAATCTATTTTTTGTCTGTCACTTTTTCTTCTTTCACTCTCTAAACAAGGGGGAAGACAAGAAGCAAAGGCTGAACAACTTTGTTGGGGGGGGGGGGGGGGGGGGGGGTTTCCATGGAATTACAAGAAACATTAGCAAAATAATTGTAATTGAAAAAGAGAAGGAGCTTGTAATTAAAACCATATACCATGACATTCTACGGGAAGCATGGATGAATCAATTAATCAAAGGAAAGTGATGCAAAAACTCTTCAAACATGAGAGCGGAGATGTGCACCCTAAAGCCGGAGGCCATGGCCCCTTTCCTCACCGATCATTTCTCTCTCTCTCTCTCTCTATCGCTGTGTTCCCGAGCTAACTTGAGTGGAGAAAAGAAAGGAAAAAGAAGTAAAGAAAAAAGAGAGGTGTGTTCCCGAGTTTTTTTTTAAATGAGGGAAATGGAAGGAAAGTATGAAATGTGTGTTTCAGAGTTTATTTTTGAGAGGAAAGGAAAGGAAATGAGAGGAAAACTAAACTAAATCTAATCCTTCCAAATTGGGAGGAAATGGAAGGAAAAGAAAGGAGAAAAAAATAGAGGAAAAAAAAAGAAAAGAAAAGAAAGGGAAGGATTTTCCTTCCTTTCTTTTCTTTTCCATTCATTAGTGAACTCGGGAACATAGCATATATGATTCCTCTCTTAGCTTGTATTTCCATCATCTGTATTTTATTCTATTACTTTGATTTTGAACATTAGCTATATATGTAATTGCTTCCGAAGAAGATAAAATTGACGGTCGCTGATTTCTTGAAGAGTTGCTCTCGATCTTACTCTTCCTCTTCTGAGATCTTACTCATCTTCCACCTATTCAGGCTTTATAATAGGATTTTATAACCTCCTCTTTTAACCTTTAATTCTAGAAGCAATTTTATAGTTTAAGTGGTTAGACATTAACTAAAAGACATATTTACCTCTAAAATATAATTGGTGTGTGCATTAAATGTTGTACATTAAGCAATTATATTTATATTACTTAAAATTTAAGAAGTCTTTGTCATACATTATAATATTGTATAGATAATCTGGTAGTCATTCAGTGCAACATTTGTACCAATTTTAACCATTTAGTGAAAAAAGTTGAATAAAATTGGCTAAATATATAAGATAAAGAAAATTGGCTAAATTGTACTATGAATTGTTGATAAAGAATGGACATAAATATACATATACATACCTGGTTGTAATATATCAGGTGTTACTTGCTGATGAAGATTTATCTTTGAGCAACTTCTGATGCTCCAACAAAACTTCCTAGTTTTCATCATCAAATTTATATACAAAAAAACGTAACTTTAGCAACGGCAATAAACATACTTGTGATGTAATATAAATGCATATCCAAAGCATGATAAATTGAACCTATATAAGTTGAGTACCAACTGTCAAAAAGAAAAACAAATTAAATTGTTAACATAACTTATCACTAAAGATTGATTACATTCATAAGCTAACCAAGCACCACAAACATATATAAACCAATTATATTCAATGATGCAAAGAATAGGCAACATGTCACTATTACCTAGAACTACACAATTTCAACCTAACCTAAATACAAATGAGTAAATTAAGTGAACAATCTCTCTTAAAAAAAATCAAGCAAAAGTTATCTACTTGATAAATCAGACCCAATTGGATTCAGAACCAATATCATATCAAATGACATCTAAACTATTACCAAGAACCCAAGAAAAGCTAACCAAAAAATAAAGAAATTTCACTTACCAATGAGTAAAGGTAGCATAGATCTGACCTGCAACCTTTTCATCAAAATGCCCAATCTTTTAGCGACACATAACCTTGCAAAATTAAGTAACAATATGTTTGAGGGGTATCTAATTACCAGATCCAAAACTTTCTTTTTAGAGTGGAATTGAGGGGTATATTACTTTACAAGAACATGAACTCCAAACAATATACATAGAATACATGATCCAGTATCTAATTTTGAGCATAATTGTAAGTTAAAACCCTAAAAGACATGTTTTCGCAGAAACCAAATATATGAATGCCCAAAGAAACCACTCAGCACAATATAAGCAAATTAATCAGGCTAAAGAATTAGAAAAAAAACATACCCATGTAGACTTTAATGAAATCGTCGGGTTGAAGTATTTCATCTACATGAAAAAAAAATGAACAGAATCAGCGAAAGCAAAGACAAATTGAAGCATTTAATATGAGAAAAAAAAAGGAAACTTACTTATTTGGTAGGGTCCGGCCCTTCAAGGCTTGTAGGAATCAAAGACGGGTTCATCCCTATTTTTCTCAATAATAATAGTCTGGAAGGGAGCAAAGAAGATGGACAGAGAAAAGGCTAGTGCTAGGGTTTGTTGGAAGATCTGAAGAGTGGGAAAGAAGTTTTGAGGAACGCATGATAAATGAAAGAATGAAAGAGGTTTGAATTTTGAAATTGAATAAGAATATTTCACGGGGAAATGAGGCCGCCTAATATTTGGTTGGATGGGAGTTCAAAGTTTTATACTTTCAATACTTGTACGTTATGTTAAATTCATGGTTCCTATAATAAAGTGGTAAATGAAGGAGAAAAAAAAAAGGATGGTCGGTGTTTATTTTAAAATTCAAAAGTATAAAGCTAAAATTAAAAATTTAGTGGAAAAAGTGTACTAAAATGAGGGAATTAAAGTAACTAAAATGAGGTAGTAAAGTGTAAAAGTGGTTGAATGACTATTTTGCCCCCATTTTAAGGTTGTTAATGAAAATAAAGTTCTTAATTTTTGGGTATCTTAAAATCCTTTACCTATTATTCTGGCTTTATAACAGAATTCTATAACCTCCTCTTGTAAACTTTTCTTCTAGAAGCAACTTTTTAGTTTAAGTTGTTAGACAAGAATAAAAGACATATATGCCCCTAAAAAGTCTTTGTTATGTGCATTAAGTGTTGTATTTTGAGCAATTATATTTGTATTGTTTAAAATTTAAGAAGCCTTTGGCTCATGCATTATAATATAGTATAGATAGTTCATTGGCTTTGCAAACTCAATGTTCTAAAGTTTATAATGTTCCAAGTGTACTATTGTACCATACATAACGTACATTTTTAACATATTATTTTCTTGAATGATTTTTGTTGGCTAATTTCTTTTTTAAATAACTAATTTGTCTTTAACCTCCTTGAGTTCAAAAGTTTTGACTTTACCCCTTTTGTTTCTTTACTTAAAAAAGTAACTTTTTACGTGTAGATATTTATGTACGTGTGGGTATAAATTCGAGTTGATCTACGTTTAGACGAAAACTTTTCTTATAAAACAAATCAGTGCGTAAGTAGAATACATTTTCGTTACGTATGCATCAAACAGAGCATTGTTAAACATAATACATTTTCATTCGACAATATAAATCCAAGTAATTGTGCGTTTCCTGTGGTTTTTAACTTTTAAAGCTATTGATCGATTATTTGACGTTTGTACTAATCCCTTCTTTATTATAATGTACCTGCATCACAAGGCGTACGACTATATTTATAGTTACTTTTTTTTAATAGCCGAACGGAGCGTCACCCTAAAGATCACATCATCCGCACAAGTTTGATCCCCAGCTGCAACAGTTGCCAGCCCGCGTAAACACGCGTTGTGGGACTCGAACCCGCGATCACCCGGGCAGGAAACCCTAATGAAAATCTTCCCACCTCTCCACAAACCAACTGGTCTGTGGGTCATTGGCATATTTATAGTTACTTAATAACTAAATCAAAGCAAACAATAAAAGTATATATATTTTTCTCCAAAAAGAAACAATATTCATATCATATGTTTACAAAATTATACTCCCATGGCCATTTAAAACAACTAACTAATACCCAACCCAACACAAGGTGACACGTGCACTGCATGGAGCCGTGTCACCCACACAACCTCTAAAATATCTTCTCTAGGGTTTCCACCGCCTCCATCCATTCACGATCAAAGTCATATTCTTCTGCTAACTCACATTTTACAAAGATGAAGTTTGGACAGATGTATTCAGAGTATCTGCAAGCTGAAAGAGTAACCTCTTTTCGTCTCCACAAGTTCTCTCACGTAGACTACAAAAGCCTTAAAAAGGTTCTCAAAACCTGTCCACATCATCGCTGTCACGATTCCCCCGACATTAACAACGGCGGAATCACTGACAGCGAGTTTCAAGAAGACCAACAGAACGATATAGTTTCAGATGACCGTCGTTTTCAGTCCTGCCAACGTAAGTTTTTGTTATTAATTTGAATGAATTTTGAATGTATA
This sequence comes from Ambrosia artemisiifolia, assembly GCA_032199755.1. Taxonomy (NCBI): domain Eukaryota; kingdom Viridiplantae; phylum Streptophyta; class Magnoliopsida; order Asterales; family Asteraceae; genus Ambrosia; species Ambrosia artemisiifolia. Next base: position 7,788,354 of record CM063517.1, read on the forward strand.
TATATGAGATTGATATAAGTTTGTATGTGATTGAATATTATAGGGTGTGATCAGATATTTTTTGATGAGATAATGAAGGAAGCTTCTGATATAGCTGCCTGTTTTAGCTCTAGGGTTAGGCATATTGTTCATCTTCATTGCACTACTGGGTTGCAGAGATGTTTAATGCACTTGTTTCAGTGTTTTAAGGATGATCAACAAGCACTTGTGCAAGAAGGAAGGATGTTGATTGGTTATGTTATCATGAATGCTATAGCTCTTAAGAAAATTCTTAAGAAGTATGATAAAGTAAGCTTAGATATGATATGATCACTTTCATTTTTAAATTACTGATTTTTTTATAGCTAGTGGTGTTCACAGTCCGGTTGGTTTCGACACAAGTCTTGCCCAAACCAATAACTATTAATGTTTTACAAAATAGGTTCGTTTTCACGGCTTAGACAAAAAAAAAGTATTTTTTTTATGAAAAAAACTGTACTTTTCATGTTTAGATGGTTTGTGGAGTGCAAATCTTTCTCGAAGCTAGGGGTGTGTATGGGTTAGTTTTGGCCCAAAACCTAAAATACCATAACCATAATCGTATGACGGTTTTGGTTAGCCGTCTTTGAAGGTTACAAAGGGTTGGTTATAGAGCGGTTAACTGTGAATTTAGGGCTGCCTTCAAATATATCAATCTTTTGTTTCCATGGAATATATTGTTATTACACATATATATAGATTAGTACATTATATGGTATTTAAAAAATACATATCAGCTATATTATTAATACCAAATATCCTAACAATGCGAATATACGATATGAAATCCATAAATTCAAACATTCAACCAAAACGATATGATATAACCCATAAATTCTAACGATATTGAAAAAATGGTGAAAAATACAAAATCTGACAAAGATTTTACTACATGTCGGTTAGGTTATGCCAGGTATGGAAACATTGATCATAACCATAATCGGCCCGCTATATTCATTTTCAAAAAACAATTAACCGGCCTATTGGTTTTTTATTTTGTTTGGTTTTTTCGATCAGTTACGACGGTTTATGAACAAATTAACCTAGTTTCTGGAATTTGAATTTGTGTTTTTTTGTTCCTTTGTGTATTTTGTAATTTGTTTTTGCAGGTGCACAAATCTGTAAGTGGTATGAACTTCAAGTCTAAGTTGCAGGCTGAACACTTGGAGATTTCACAGTCACCATGGTTGATTGAACTGGTGGCTTTTTATCTGAACTTCAGTGAATCAAACCATATACTTGACTACAAGCTTCATGACATACCATTCTCTTGTGATCTCACCGTTGCAGATTCAGAACCTGTACTAAGATTAGTTCTTCCAGGTTATGCAAATTTGGAATACAATCTCACTTGCCCGATTTGCTTGGTAAGCGCAATTATAATTTCGATTTGTATAATCTTGTAAACTAAACGCATATATCTTTTCCATGAATTTTTTTCGCTGAGTCTATTATGTACAATTATAATTATTTAACTGATCTTCTCAGGTTGGAATATTAGGATAATTATTGACGTATTTTATTTTTATCATTATCATATTTAGATGGTTAGCATTATCATTATTCTTTCATTGTAATATTTCCATGTAAAAAAAGGTTCTTGTTCTTACTCATTCAATAAACAATTACATAATTAAGATAACTTTTGTGCAACCTCATGCTGTTACCAGAATACTGTTTTCCATCCATATGCTTTGAGCTGTGGGCATATCTTTTGCAAGTCATGTGCTTGCTCAGCAGGATCTGTTTTAATCTTTCAAGGGCTTAAATCTGCAAGCTCAAAAATGAAGTGTCCGGTTTGCAGAGAGGTTAGCATGAATACAACTCTTCTCTCTCTCTCTAATAAAATGTGACATCCATTGATCGGTATTGAGTAAACTAAGCGAGTTTATGCGATTGCAGGATGGTGTATATGGTAATGCAGTGAGCATGTCTGAACTCAATTTACTTTTAAAGCGAAGGTAAGTAGTAAGTAATATGACTACTTAAGTTTAAAAAATATTGTGAATGATGAATATTATTGATGGTCACTTAAAGAAATCCTACATGGGATTTGCAGGTTCAAAGAACAATGGAAAGAAAGACTTGTTGAAGAACATGGTGAAGTTACAAAGCAAACTAAAGAGTACTGGGAGTTGCAAACCAGATATTTTTCAGGGATTTGAGGATTATTTATAATACTAGATAAATCGATTGATCGATCGATCATATAAACCATTGTATAAATAGGACAAGCAGATCATCGAAGTTGGTACTTTTCGTAGGTTGTAAACACAAATGGGAATGATTTGCTTACCTATCTTTGATCCAATAAGCTTTTATGAGATTTGTATTTTATTTTATTTTTCAAGTTTTGTGTCTTCCAAATGGATATTCTGATACGAACATATGAGAGATATATTTGTATTCGAAGTTTGGCAACAAATTTATGCTTTAAGCAGTGTTTACGGGAAAAGACACATTCAAGGGAGTAGCTTTATCCCCGAAATTTCGCTCAGAAGTTCTGATTATATAGTATCCGTATAAATTTTTTTGGGTATATACGGTTTCGACCCCCGTAAGTCCGTAACCGGTGATTTCCAACCCCCGATGACTTCCGACCGCTTGAAATTTCCGCTTAAACTTCGCCACTGGAGACATAAATACATAATTGGTCATGATGTATATATTTGAACCGGCTGACAGGAAACCAAACTGAATTTTAGTCTTTTTCTTCTTCTAAACTCACTGACTTGCTTTTGCTGACTTTTATGTTTTATTAATAGGGAATATTTTATAGAATGGTAATCAAGTTTTACTAGTGTTCCAATTAGATCACTCATAAAAATATTTGTTCTAATCATGTCATTAAAGATTATTTTATGTTTTAATCGTTTACCTGAATAGGAGGTATAATAATATCTATGATTGGAATATTTCAGTGACCTAATTAGAACATCAAAGTAAAATTAACTTATCTAATTGGGAAAAAAAAAGTTTTATAATAAAAATGAGAAGGGTGAGAAGGATACACAAAACATAGTATATCATGAAATATGACACAATGAACCACAAAATATAACACAGTGCCGAAAAATATAACACAATGCTGAAGAAAAAAGACACAATAAATTGAAAAAAATGACACAATGATTAAAATAAGAAAAAGACACAATGCTACATAAAAGACACAATGATATAACATATATTCTAAAAACTACAAGCTAAAACCCAAAAAACTAATATCATAGGGTTCGATGAGACGGCTTCAATACCGCTTGAATAAGTTCAATCAGAGTCCGTTTAATACCCTTCCTACGACTTCCTATTTTTCTTTCACTGTGTATTTGATCCTAACCCTTCCTTTTACGGTACACACATTTTGTCAATTCATATTAAGTTTGTCTATCTCAGGAAGCACCCAGAGATTAACTAGTTTAATATATTAAAAAAATGAAAATGATTATTAAATTAAAATAATAATAATAATAAAATAAAATAATATATCTTGGTGACTGTATGGCGTATCTATGAACTGGTGTTGAATTGACGGGATTTTATATGTTTATCCTATACCCCTTCGTCTCGGACCACCAATGGCACTCTCCGGTTTCCTCTCTCGTCTGCGCCCTTCTTCCAAACCCATCAGATTCATTTATTATTATTCTCAATCACAATCACAATCTCAATCACGTATCATTGATAACACCACCATTCTAATCAACTCCAACAATAACACCAACCATCAATCATCATCATGGAGAACCTTCTTGCTTCCCATTCTTCTCGGGGGCTCACTTGCGCTTCAGTTTCAGGAAAACCCATCTCTCTGTGATGCCCCTAATCTCCAACAAACGTACCTTCTTTTCTTTTCTTTTCATCCCTTACCATTTTATTACTTTTTTGTTATGGGGTTTAGTTGTTATGTTCTAATAATTTAATTGGGATCAATTTTTTTGATGGGGTTTCAGAGGTGGACGAATTGGGGGCAAAGATAGTACGGAACATGTTGTGAAGGACACTTATAAGTCAGTCCCTACTGAGCTTATTCATGAACTTAAGGCCATATGTCAGGTACTCTTTTTATCTAATTCTTCATAATCACACATTTTTTAGTTAGTCCTTTTTGTGTGTGTGTGTGAAATATAGTAGTATAATACATGAAGTTTATAGTGGATCTTTGACCTTGATAATTAAATTGTGCCTCTTTCTTTGGAACAAAAAAGATATTATTTCCGCTTGTGGTTGTTGACAGCTTTGGGGCAAGTGAACATAGAATTTGGATATCTACGGATATGAGAATATGAGTTTTTATGCTAATTTTACAGGATAACATGACTCTGGATCATGATGAGAGATACTTCCATGGGAAACCACAGTATAGTTTTCACAAAGCAGTCAATATCCCTGATGTCGTTGTGTATCCGAGGTAACACACAGTTTGTAGTTCCAAAATTTAATTTCATGATAAGTGTGATGTTTTTGAACTACCTTTCATTTTGTAGATATTGGATAACTAGTGGTTTGGTCTGATCCATCACATGTGAAACTTTTTTTGATGAGTGCAGATCTGAAGACGAGGTGTCTAAGATTGTCCAAGTTTGTAACAAGTATAAGGTTAGACCCCTCATGTTGATTTATTAATTGAAGTATGTCTACTTTTGAAGCTACTCGTATGAATACATACTAACGATATATCATTAAAAAAATTAATCTTCTATTCTGCAGGTCCCTATTGTACCATATGGTGGAGCTACATCAATTGAAGGTCACACTTTATCTCCTAATGGAGGTGTTTGCATTGACATGACCCTAATGAAAGTACGAACCACCCTTTCTTGCTCAAACTTATGGTACATGACCAACCTTGTGTGATTGACTTGCTGGTTGATTTTCTATAAACATTCGCACACACATATGTGTATATATGCATATATGTTTATATACATGGGTGGTTTCAAATTAGAACCATTAACTTTTTAGGAAGTATTGGGATTGAAGGGACACATTTTTTGCCTTTTATCATAGTGAGAACAAGGAGGAGAAGGTCGTAATTCCAACCATCCATTGGTATTTGATCCAAGGGCCAACTATTTAGTGGTTCTCATTTGAACCTTCCGCCCCCTCTCTCTCTCTCTCTCTCTCTATATATATATATATATATATATATATATATATATATATATATATATATATCTCACTCACTGTCTACACATATAAGTATAGTCATAGTTTTGAACTCTTGTTCTCAGTTAACTTATAAGAAGCATTTGTAGACTACTCATTCTTATTGGTTTTGTTATAGAATGTTAAAGCACTTCATGTTAAGGACATGGATGTTGTTGTTGAGCCTGGGATTGGATGGATGGAACTTAATGAATACTTAGCACCTCATGGTCTATTTTTTCCTCTTGACCCTGGTTAGTATATAAGTTTTTTTTAACATAAAAATGTGTTTTCATGTTAATTCATATTTATATATGCATTCGGTAGGACCTGGAGCAACCATTGGAGGGATGTGCGGGACACGTTGTTCTGGTTCATTAGCAGTTAGGTAGATACTTTGTTTTGTTTAGAATTCCATTCGTCACAAAGTTACATTTAATATAGCACATTTTAAGGAAAAAATGTGGACAGGACATTATGAATTTGCAGTAGATATAAACCCTAGTTTACTGCAACTGATTTCAAACCACGGTGATTAGTAGTAATGTTATATGGATCTTGTTTTTCAAGTATTTGAGCGTGTGTTTATAATTTAAGTATGCAGGTATGGAACCATGCGCGACAATGTCATAAATCTTAAGGTTTGTTTTTTTAATTTAATTAATTCAGTTTCTTCTAGTGTAGTAAATGTCACACAGCACATCATGATTAGCTTCCTTTGTAGGCTGTTTTAGCAGATGGAGAGGTTGTCAAGACAGCTTCTCGTGCTAGAAAAAGTGCTGCTGGGTGGGTATAATTGCGAATTTAAAATGGCATGCATTTTAATTTGGATTTTAATTAAAGATCAAGTAAAGGGAAATTGTTGGTGTAGGTATGATCTTACTCGGCTGATGATTGGGAGTGAAGGCACTCTAGGTGTAATAACAGAAGTTACACTGCGCCTTCAGAAAATTCCAGAACATTCCATTGTAAGTTCATTTTTGATGAAATTACTTAAAAACTCCCTTATTATCCACCAAGGATCTTGCTTGCCATAATATTTTGTTGTAAGTTTGTAACACACAATTGGCTATGATTTCCTTGCAGGTTGCAATGTGTAATTTTCCTACCATCAAAGATGCAGCTGACGTGGCAATAGCAGCAATGTTGTCTGGCATACAGGTATGCTTTTTCTGTATTACAACTTTCACCGTCTTCTTTTGTTCCAGACTCTAGTTCTACTGCCACAATAAAAAATGTAAATTTGTGAAGCCAAATGTATAATGTTTTTGGTAGGTGTCAAGAGTGGAGCTGTTAGATGAGGTTCAAGTGAGGGCTATCAATCTTGCCAATGGAAAAGCGTTGCCCGAAATTCCAACTTTAATGTTTGAGTTAATTGGCACCGGTAATTGATTTTCGTTCCCTTCTTGGTATTTGCTAAAAAGATAAAAAACTTTTCGAAAAAAGCATTTTTATTTCAGGCAGATAATGCCATTTGTTCTTAGACTGCTAAGATTTGCTTTGAATTTGTTATTTTACAGAAGCATATACACGTGAGCAGACAAATATAGTTCAGAAGATTGCATCTGAGCATAATGGCTCAGATTTTGTTTTTGCAGAAGACACAGAAGCTAAAAAGGAGCTTTGGAAGGTTAATTACTGTTAATCACTGCATGTTTACTATGTTAAAATTTTCTTTTTATTAAAACGCGGTACTTTGGTAAAGTGGAATCCATTATTATCCCAATTTTCTTATCTTTTTATAGATAAGGAAAGAAGCTCTTTATGCCTGTTTAGCAATGGCACCTAATTGTGAAGCAATGACAACGGTTAGTCGATTTATTCATTTTTTCTCATCTTTTTTCCCTCCAAAAATGCACCTCAAATATCTGCAAACTATTATGGTTGACTAGAAAAAAGTCAAATTCAATCTCTCTTTTCAGGATGTATGTGTTCCCTTATCACATCTGGCCGAATTAATTTCTAAATCTAAGCAAGAACTAGATGCTTCGCCTCTGCTATGGTATGTTTCATCTGCATTCGCAACACTTTGACTTGATATTAAATCGTTGACTATATGACCCGGTCCTGTTAACAGCATGGTGATTGCTCATGCTGGCGATGGTAATTTCCACACAATAATGTTATTCGATCCCGAAGACGAAGAGCAGCGTAAGGAGGCTGAAAGATTAAACAACTTCATGGTTCATGCTGCATTATCCATGGAAGGTACATGTACCGGAGAACACGGCGTTGGTACAGGGAAACTGAAAGTAAGCAAATATATATCAATATATGCATTGATCAATGTTTTTTCAGTTGTGTTAAATATTTAAATGTCTAAAATGCCCCTGACTGATGATTGTATTTGCAGTATCTTGAAAAAGAACTTGGAACAGAGAATTTGAGGACAATGAGAAAGATAAAGACTGCTTTGGATCCCAATGGCATCATGAATCCAGGAAAGCTAATTCCACCTCATGTTTGCTTATAATCAAGATGTCTTTTAATGTTGTACTGTTGTATCAAACACACAAACTAAAGTTTAATTGTATTAATTAATGATTTTGTAGAATTAAACTGAATAAACAGTTATGGTTACTAATAAATACAACTATAGTTTTATACATATTTTTGTAGTAGACATGAAGAAGCCGGCAAAGGATTAAAGTTGACTGGGTTACAAATTTTGACCAAGACATCGTTGGATTATTATTTTTTAATGAAGTTAATAAGATTGTCTATAAGAAATGGTCACATGCCATCTACTCTTATTAAATAATCTCTTTTTTTTATTATTAAAAATTAGAATGGTTGTTAAAACCTAAGCTTACAGATTGATTTGGTATATAGAAAAGTAAATTTGGTGTTATCAGGTAAAAAAAAATTTAGAACACAATGAGTAATGGACTTGCCATTACACAAGCGATATTATAATGAAATAAATAGAAATATTAGCTTACAATGTCGTTTTGATATAAATTAATTTTAAATGACTTAGTTTTAGGGGTTTTCTATCTAAGCTTAGTAATGTTTTCAAAACCAGATGTCAAACCGGTCTCATTACTAGTCCAGTGGTCTGACGATCGGACTGGATGTAAGAACTGGATATTGTCGTAAATATTATAAAAACTAATAGAGTAAAATTTGAATATATATATATATATATATATATATATATATATATATACTAGTGGGTATGCCCGCGCGTTGCGGCGGGTGAATCTGTTTTTTCAGTTCATCGTTGTTGGGGAACCAAATTGAGACGAAGATTATTTTAATTTTGGAGTTACACAAATCCCAAATTTCATCATTTAACTTTGCAATAATGTCCTATGTTTTTTTTTAATTTAACATTGATAAATTTATGTTACTAAAAAAGTCAAAGATCCATAAAATAATAATAATAATATAGTGGAAATTGGCCAAAAAGGACGGTAAAATCCATCAGCTGTTTTGATCGACTTAATAACTCACTGATGGCCAAAACACATAATTTTTGTTATGGTTAAAAAGGGGAGGGGCTGACATGGGTTGATAAAACAATTTAAGGTTAACCTGAGTAGTTACATATTTCATTGTGCTTGGGTTGGGTTGCCCAATAGCACTTGTTATCAAAACATTTTAACTTATTGTAAACAGTCTAACTGTCTACTATCTTGTTTTCTATAACAATTCTTCTTTTTTTAAATGATATAGGAGTAGCCGAGTAGGTGACTTCGGCATCAACCAGAGGAAAATCATAAAGGGTTGGGGTACGGGTAATGGGTCAAAGTCAATTGAATTGGGTTGGGTTGACCAATAAACATTTTGTTTCCTAAAAATTCTGAATTTATATTGCGGGTCAACTGGGATTTCTAATGTTGTACTGCTGTGTATGATGATTCATAACCATTTGTAATACATATCAGACTAACTAATATTATAAGAGGGTGATTCTTATTTAAAGCATTTTACATAACATTACAATAACAATAGAAAAGTAGTGATTAGGAAGTTGTTAGGTTGAAGGGTTGAAAATATGCCAAAGTTTTGTCACAATCCAAACTACCACTGTAAATGAGATAAGATGTATGAGATGGTTTATCATCATTCCTTTTCAATGTCAAGCACTTGACAGGGCCTCTATGAACCTCCAATATAGCTAGGCATAGGCAAAAGTAGCTGGTATATCTGAAACAAATACAGGTGAAATAGGTTAGAAATGTGGAATAATGGTACAATTATAAGTTTACAATATTTTTTTGAACAACATTCAATTTATTACTAAAAATAAAGAAACAGCCTGAAGCTGTGAAGAACAACCACCAAGAACACCATTACAACATACTACTAATCTCAAAGTTGGGCCAGGATTCCAAGAGAGACCTTGGAATTTGGACCTGTGGAAAATCCTCAAAAAGGCGACTTCTTTTATATGATCAACCGTATATTTGACTGGAAGGAACTTCTCCTCAAACACCTTTGCGTTTCTAGCAGCCCAAATACCCCAAAATGTCGCCAACATCGCCGTGTGAACAATTTTCCTCCATCTTTTAGACCTCGGACTCTTGAGCAGCGTATTAACCCAATCTGAGAGCGAGGATATGTGTCTAGGCCATGAAATCTTCATCCACCCCAGCACGTTCCAACATATCGCAGTCGATATGCAATTGAGGAAAGCATGGTCAGCGTCTTCGTCTCTATATCCGCCTTTAGTGCACAACTTATCTTGTAAAAGCACTCCTCTCTTCAAAAGTTCAATTTTAGTCGCAACACTCCCCTGAACGGCCCTCCAACAGAGAAGGTTGCTTTTGAGAGGCGCCCATCCATTCCACAAAAAATTCTGCTCCTCAACCTCGGTGCTGACCGGAGAGACAATATCCAACCAAACCCCTTTAGTCGATAAGTTGCCTCCATCTTTGTAATCCCAGATCCAATTATCAGCCCCATCTTTGAAAGAGAATCCCTACAGCAGACCCAGAAGCTCTTGAAGCTGCGAGTTTTTGACTGCAGTGTTAGGGCGTTTCGACCAATCCCATTTCCACTCAACAACCGTCCCTCATAATGGTGGTGCTAAAGTACTAAAGTGCGAATTACGTTAGCTTTTTGTAAATAAACTTGAACTATATTTTGTGGTTCAAAAAAATGAGAATACAGTGTGCATTTAACCTTAAAAGTCAAAATGCATAAGTAAACTAAGTCAAGTAAAAAGACAAAAATGTAATTCAAACTTACAAGACAAGAGTATTCATCACTATATGGTTTAAGAGAACTAATGTTTGGGAAAGAAACATTACCAAGAATGAACGGATCTAAATACTACATATCAGCAATGCCCGAAAGTATTTCCATTTTCTCCACATGCCCATGATTGCTCAGAAAATCCAATCCCGCCCCTTCCTGCTGCTGCATTTTTTCATCCTTTTTTTGCTTCCCTGCACAAAAAATAGTACATCAATTATCTTTTTTGTTTTGAAGTAACATAAATGACTTCCCTTAGAAACAAAGAAAGTAATGTCAAACTTCAAACACATACCAGTGGAACATGAAGCTTCTCATGTTCTAGCAGTTCTGTAATGCCTTCGGGCAGCTGGGCCATCTGAAAACCGATTTGTCGTTTTTTATAAAGAAAATTCTATTTAAGCAAGGGCTTTTTGGTCAATAGTTTCTGTAATGTTAGTATGTTACTAAGTTTGGAATTTAGTTACCTCGTTGCGGTTGTAGATATCAGTATTCAGTAACTTACATACGAGCAACAAGCTTTTCGATAGAACCATCAATTGCAGTCTCGCTGACACTAAGCTGAACCAAAAGACAAAAAGTAGATGCTAATTTATGAAATAACTTCTAAAAAACAGGTATCTTCTTACTTAATAACTATATATTAATGAAAACACAGAAAAAGGGAGAATAACAAAGTATAAAAAAAACGTAAAAAACAATATATTAAGAGATAAAACATATCCTCCTCGTCATGAGTGTACCTGTGCACCGCTAATTTTTGGCCGTTTGTGAAGATTTAACATCCACATCAAAAATTCAATGAAACTCCCAACAGCAAACTGTACTGTAGTCACGGTTATTAGATTTGGGAAGACTTTCAAAACCTGCACCGTTGATCATAAGAATGTTACATATTAACAGACCTTTAAAGTCATCAAGGCTCACATGTACAACAGTATAGGATCTACATGGTCCATTACTACAGCTTTAGCAACATGCTAATCAAAACAAACATATATATATTAGAAATAATACTGACATGTAATCATGATGGTTTTAAAAAGCACGTACTGATCCAATGCGCAAAGCGCGCGCATCACGTATTCGAGGCGTTCGTTATTAATATATACTAAAAACCATTTATATAGATAACATTCTAACAGACTTGTTAACTTTTAACCATTAACATATAAAATATATTCTGGTCATCTCTTATCGGATTTGATCAATGCATACCAAATGAGAAATATTTCGAGTAGCGGGTCGCTGATTCGTAACATTAGCTAGAGCAGGGAGTTTCTTCACCATATGTGGCAGAGGCGTCGTATTCTTTCTGGTGACATTCTTGGACGCCTACCGTTTCACACAAAAAAATGATGCAGTTCCCACCGAGAGCCAAAAAAACAAACATCCTGTAAGAACACACACACACACACACACCAATTAATAAAATTACCACAGCTGCAAAATTCGATCATCAACCCACAACAGAACATAATCCATAAGCAAGAACAAATGAAAAACACAATAAAATAGACCTGAATGGTTATCAAATTAAAAACATATCGTTTAAATATACTTGCCTGTCATAGGTCATAATAAGTGTGAGTTGCCTGTTTACTATTACAAACAATCGATTGTTGTTACTTTGTCCTATTGTGAGCTACTAATGTACACTTTCAAACAATCAATGTTGTCATGTATAATCTCCCAAAAATTGGATTTGATAACATAATCTAATGCCAAAAAGAACAAAGAACAAAGTATACATGTAACGGATGAGAAAAACAATAGTGAGAATGGTAGGGTTTAAGAGCCTGTAACATACTACTGAAAAGAAGATTGAAAACATATTTAACTAAGAAATTGAAAATTTCATACCATGAACACAGCCTTACGCATTGAAGACAATCATAATATTTTAACCATGAGGACAACAGCTTCCAAGTAATCATCACCGCCTTCATATCCGTAATGTTAATCACGATACATAAAAACCACTATTGAATGGAAAATTGATGGGAGATTAAATAGCAAACTTGAGGGAGAATGGTCGATTGATAGGCAAACTGATGGAATTCCTTGAATGCCAATGAATTCTGAATTAAATGTGCAGACCTGAGGGATTTGTAACTGAAATTTCACAGGTTGTGGATACCCAGGCATACAAACGCATGATAAGAGTTTAAGAGATTGCATAGGTAGCGTAATTTTAATGAGGGGTATTTCAGGAAGAAAATGGTAAAAAAGGTGGGATTTGTGAGGAGCCTTTTGGAATGCCATCTTAAAAATGAGGTAAAATTACCTTTGAAGTCATCTCTCCTCCTTAATAAGGTAACATAGATAAAATGGCTCAACCCCCCAAATCCCATTCCGTCTGGCCAGTTTTTTGGTTCGACTGTCAATTCACCGGTCCAACTACTGGTTTGATGCATATCCGGTCCGATACCTTGATCCAGACCGTCAGAACGGCCCAAGTTCCTGTTCTCGGTCCAATCAACCAGTCCAAGTTTAACAACATTGAAGCTCGATTCATTAGCAACATTTATATTTCCTTTTTTTTCTTAATAATAAATTTGAAAAAAATCAATGAAGTTAGTCTGCTACCGGCATATGGGTCTTTGCAAATGTAGCGGGTGACCCGAATAGTCGGGACGTCATGAATCGTGTGTTGTCGTTGTATGGAAAAAATGTTTTTAATTTGAGTTAATGATTGTTAAACTCAAAATTTTCCGTTTTTCACATAATTATAACTTTAATAAAGTCAATCAAAATATGGAATAGATGTTATTAATTTGTGCTAATGATTATTTACTTATCCTCAACATTTTCATTTTTTTAAATCATTACAACTTTAATAAAGTTGTAATAATTTTTTTTTTTTTTTAAATCTCACAAGAAAAGTTAGTTGTAAGCTCCGACAGCTAACCCACGAACAAAGAACTCCCAATTAGTCCCCACAGGCGCCACACAACTACTTTCTTTTGGATATTTTCTATATATTTTTTTCCCAACTATATATTAAAATATCTACCCTGCATATATCCATAATATTTTATAAGCAACACAAATAATAAAATTCTAGGGTTCCAAATCCCTTCAACTCCCAATTTTCCCCTAATTCTTACACGATTCATCAAAATTTTATTAAAAAAACTCTTTTTTTAGAGGGAAATTTCGTCTCTGGTCATCAGCCCTTAATTTCCGCTAACAAATCGATCAAGGTAACGTGATTTCCATCAATTAGATCAAGAATTTATCTGGATATATGCAATTACTACAGTATTTCGGTTTCATGAATTAGTTGTAGTGAAAAGTAACGTATTTTTAGCATTTAAAGCAATAATTGATCGGTTTCATTAAGATGCTTGATTGGTAGGGGTTAAGAAACTATTGGTGGATTGAAGTTTTTATCTGTTGAAGTTTGAATGAAAAATTGTTATAAATATGGAAACTGAGGGTGAGCAGCCTGTTGTTGGTACAGTGATTAAATGGTGTGATTGTGGTTGTGATTGTTGTTCTGCGAAACTCGATGAGTCTGGGGTGTGGGTTCGGTCGGTTAAGAGAAAGCTTGATGAGAGAGATGATGGGGATGTGTTGTTCATACCGGGGCTTTCGAATTCTGATGTGGCTCGTGTTGATGTTGAATATGAATGTATGGCGTTACGGGAAATGGTCAAAAGTCAACAAGAAACAATTCAGGATTTAACGGTTGAGTTGGATGAAGAGAGGAATGCGGCCTCGTCGGCTGCGAATGAAGCCATGTCTATGATTTTAAGGTTACAGAGTGAAAAGGCTGAAGTACAGATGGAGGCTCGGCAGTTTAAACGGTTTTCTGAGGAAAAGATGGCTCATGATCAGGAAGAAGTTATGGCGTTGGAGGATTTGTTGTACCAAAGGGAACAGACTATTGAAGCTTTGACTTGTGAAGTACACGCATATAAACACAGAATGTTGAGTTATGGACTCACGGAATCCGAAGCAGGTGGAGAGAGTTACAGTGAGAGACATTTTGAGCTCCCTACGTACAATTACCCGCCACTAAAATGTAATTTGATTGAAAATCGTGCTGACCGGGATCTTGATGGTGAAACGATCGATATAGAGAAACACGCATTTAGTGAATCTCCACATTCTTTGAAAGCTATTGAAGAAAGAATCAGTGAATTGGAGGGGGATTCTCAGCATAGTCCAGTGCAGGAGAAGGTTATATTCGGTGATTCACCACGGAAGTCATCTTCTGATAGCGGTGGCTCATTTGTTGCAAAGAAAGACGCATTGGTCGATAACGCATCAGAATTTGGTGATGACATGAGTGACAGGATATATACAGTTGATTCTGTTTATAACGTGACATCTTTTGATAAGAATCCGAAGGTTAACGATGATGTTAAGCTTACTCAAAGCATTGGAGATACAGAGGTAAAGAATCTGTATGCAAGGCTTCATGCACTGGAAGCGGACAGAGAATCAATGAAGCAGGCTTTGATTTCTATGAGGACTGAAAAAGCACAATTGGTATTGTTGAAGGAGATAGCTCAGCATTTGTATAAGGACATGTCTCCGCAGCCAAACAGGATGCCTGTTAAGAAACGATCTATGTTTGGGAGCTTTTCGTTTGTCTTGCTGTTTAAGGTAAGATAGCAAATTATGTCGGTGATTAATCTTTATTTACTTTTATATGTTTAAAAATCTTTTGGCTATGTTTTTTTTAACTTGATCCCTTTTTCGTCAGTGGATTGTTTCGTTTCTGTTTTGGAGGAGAGCAAGTCAAAGCAAGTAAGTTTATTCATCTTCTTTGTTATGTTTATTCACTTTTTTTTTTTTTGGCTGCAAGTGCTTTGTCTGGTCAATATTAATGCATTTTATTTTCCAGATACATGTTTGGTATGTCAGCCAGTAACGCGGGTTTGCGGATGCTGGTAAACAAGGGACCACAGATGGGGCAATGGAGGTGTCTTTCAAGAACACGATTCTTGAAATATTGATCTCGAACACACATCTTGGTATAGACTGGACATCTACATCACACTGTTTGATTTTTAGATTTTAAATCATTTTTTTCAACTATTTTCTTGTGGGTGAAGTGTTAATGTTTTTGATTTGTTGAAATTGGACTGGTCTTCAGATTGGTTAGTGTTGAAGAAAATCTGGATACACCATTCATACATATATAGTCATAAGAAATTGTTGGCTTGTAAGGTTTTCCTGAATATTGCTCGATGCATGAATGTAACGCGGAAATCCGTTTCTGCAATGTTTTGTTATATTGTAGATAAGAATATGATAGTGTGGATATGAATGTTTTCATGTTGGAATATTACAAGGTTTTGTTGCAGGAACATCACAAACTATAAAGATTGTGCTTGTGATTTTTAATCTATTACAGGAATATTTCTCCATGTTTTTCTCCTATCCAACTTTTGTTCCCTTAACTCTCTCTCATCCATCAATTCTCCTACCCATGACAAAACATTAAGGATCCTCTTGCCTCATACTATTTCAATTTTCACATAACTAATCAATGGCTAACAACTTCATCATCAAATATAATCCTGCAAATTAGAGCTAATAATTCACAATGGGAAATGAATCCTCCGTTCCTACAAAAACCGGAGCCTTCAAACCGGTTAAATCCATCAGTCGAAAACCTAGTCGAAAACCCTGTCCACGAGGGAAGTTCAACAGGTCCAATGCCAAGGGACCTGATTCAGAAACCTCAACATTATTGCAGACCAAAGCAGGGAACATGAAGGAGCTTTACACATTGGGTAAACAGCTAGGCCACGGAGAGTTAGGCTCCACGTTTTTATGTATTGAAAACGCTACCGGCAACCAATACGCTTGTAAAGTAATCCCAAAGAGAGGGTTGTCGACCAAGGAGGATATCGAGAGTGTTAGGACGGAGATAAAGATAATGTATCATATGGCGGGCCACCCGAATGTGATATCGATTGTTGGTGTGTATGAGGACGCGGTTTCGGCTTATGTGGTTATGGAGCTTTGTACTGGAGGGGAGCTGTTTGATCGGATTGTGGAACGAGGGCGGTATAGCGAGAAGAAGGCATCGGATATTTCAAGGGTTATTGTTGGGATTGTGGATGCTTGTCATAGTTTAGGGGTGATGCATAGAGACTTGAAGCCGGAGAAGTTTTTGTTTGTTAACGAGGATGAGGAGTCTCCGCTTAAGACGATTCATTTTGGGCTTTCGGTGTTTTTTAAACCAGGTACTTCGTTTATTTGAATATTGATGATTGTGTGATGTAAATTTGTGAAGTACCTTGATGTTGTAAGGATTCAGGTGAAATGTTTTATGATACGGTTGGGAGCGTGTATTATATGGCGCCAGAGGTGCTGCGAAAGCAATACGATAAAGCATGTGATGTTTGGAGTGCAGGGGTGATCATATATATTTTACTATGTGGTGTTCCACCTTTCTGGGATGGTGAGACTTTAAAAAGTTTTATAAACTGTATTAACTGTTTTCTAAACTATAAGTTGCTTGTGATCTGAATCAGAAACCGAAGAAGGGGTATACGAACAGATCTTGCATGGTGAACTTGACCTTGAATCAGAACCATGGCCAAGTATATCTAAAAGTGCAAAAGATTTGATTAGAGGAATGCTTGATCGCGATGTCACAAAGAGGATGACAGCACATGCAGTTCTAAGTGAGTTTAGACCATCAAATCTTCTATTTATTTGTTTATTTTTAAAATAATTTGATCACAAATTTCTTAATTATGCTATAGACCACCCCTGGATTCAAGCTGATGGTGAGGCTCCAGATAAGCCACTTGATTCTGCTGTTCTATCTCGATTGAAGCAATTCGCTGCCTTGAACAAGATCAAGAAGATTGCAATAGAAGTAAGTTTTATTATAGCACAACACTTGAATGTTTTAGTTTATCTTCTTATGCTATCATTCTTGTTGCAGGTTATTGCTATGAGTTTATCTGGAGAGGAAATTGCTGGACTTACGAATATGTTCAAGACTATGGACACCGATGGCAGTAACCAACTCACATTAGAGGAATTTAGGGAAGGCTTAGAACGAGCGGGTGTCAAATTAAAAGATTCAGAAATCACTAAATTAATGGAAGCGGTAATATCTTAGTATTATGTAAATCGGTTTTCTCAACCGTCTTGTATCCATCATCAACGTCGTCTTCATTGCAGGCTGATATAGACCGTAGTGGTGCCATAGATTATGGAGAGTTTATAGCAGCAATGCTTGATTCGTATAAAATCCAGAAGAAGGATAACTTATTTGCAGCCTTTTCATATTTTGATAAAGATGGTAGTGGATATATTACTTCAGAAGAACTCCTTCGAGCCTGTGAGAGTTTTCGTTTGGGTGATATTCCTCTTAATGAGGTTATGAATGAAATTGACAAGGATCATGTAAATACTTTCTTCTCTAAAGTAATCATTTTTCTGCGACCCGTTTGTTCTTTATGCAAGTAGCTTGACCTGTTTATTGGTGTTTCAGGATGGTAGGATTGATTACAGTGAATTTGTGGATATGATGGAAGAGAGCGATTTTGGGAATAATATCAAACCTGTAGACTAACTTCTCGTAATCCGCACTTGAACTCGTCAAGATTTGGATTTTCTGATACAATGTTGGTTCTTGAAGATCCCGGGACATTGGGCGATCACCATTTTGACCCGTATCAGCAACTCAAATGAATAAAAATACATTGGTTTTCCTTTTGGTATTGTAAATTGCATTTTGGTTAATTATATGCACTCATCTGCTTGAAATGTGAAATCTGTTGACATCTTTTAAAAAACCAGTAATCTTCTTGGTTATGCTTTATTTCTTAAATGAATATATTTGTAAACCGAGTATGATGATGATTTGTAAACTGAGCCATTACTAAAACGGATGGTTGGCTTTTTTAACTTTGGTTAACTTGCATATATTATGAAGAAAAAAAAAACACTTTGGTTAAATCTAATGAACCTTTTCACTTTTTTTTGGTTTGTACCTATGTAAGAAAGTATGGATCTACTCGAATCACAACCAAACAACATACACAACACAAGAACAAGAAGATATAGCGACAAAACGGTGACAAATCTCTATTATTTAACCAACCCTAAAAAGTACCCAACCAAACCCAGAGATTCTCAGCAAATCACTGAGAATCAAATATAATGAGTACAATACAAAGATCTACTGCTGATTGTTAAGATCAGCAGTTGATCTTAAAGAAGAAACAACACAAACTTACAAAGATCAGAAAGAATACAGACTCAAAGGTTTTCTCCAGAGAAACCCTAGAACACAAATACAGAGAAAAGAAAAAATGACTCGAGATCAATAAACAACGAGCAGGAGAAAGGCTTTTATAGCTGAGAGCATGATCCGTGTGACACATCTTCAGAACCGTTGATCAAAACATCAAAACAATCTCAGCCGTCCACAACTAACACACGTTGACAAGTCAACAGTCAACTGGGCTTATATCCTTTTAACTGGGTTACAACTGATCCACTTTAAACAAATAAACCATTAGCCCAATAAGATACAAACAATAATACAGCCCAATAATAGTGTTTGAATTAATTAGAATATATATTTTTAACATCCCCCCTTAATTCAAACACTAAACATGTCATATAACTTCAATTTTTCACATAGGGTATTGTGTTGAACAACACCAAGACCTTTAGTGAAAACATCAGCTACCTGATCACTTGACCCAACTTTAACTGTTTTGATTACACCATTAGAAATCTTTTCTCGTAAGAAATGTAAGTCAATTTCAAAATGTTTCGTCTTGTCATGAAACACAGGGTTAGCTGCTATAGAAATAGCAGCTTTGCTATCACTATAAAGATTAACAGGAAGATCACAGTTAACCTTCAACTCTCTTAACAAATTTATCAGCCAAATAAGTTCACAAGTAGCTGAACACATGGCCCTGTATTCAGCTTCGGCCGTAGATCTAGAAACTGTATTTTGTTTTTTACTTTTCCACGAAATTAAACAGTTTCCCAGATATACACAAAAACCAGTCACAGACTTCCTAGTTGTTAAGCATTTAGCCCAATCTGAATCTGCAAATCCTTGCAGATTGAAACTATCACTTTTACTAAACAATATTCCTTTTCCTGGTGATAGCTTAAGGTATCTTAGCAGCCTTAAGGCTACCTGAAGATGACCCTTATTAGGCTTATGCATGAACTGACTAAGAAACTGCACAGCATAACTAATATCAGGTCTTGTTAAGGACAAATAGATCAGTTTACCAATGAGTTTTTGGTAACCAGTAATATTGTCCAACAAAACCTCATCTTTATTACTTTTTCCAGACACTATGTAACTAGCTTCAATAGGAGTATTGACAGGTTTGCACCCTAAATACCCAAAATCATTTAGCAATTCAAGACAGTACTTCCTTTGAGATAAACAAATACCCTTATCAGAATATAATACTTCTATCCCTAAGAAATACTTCAGTTTGCCCAAATCCTTTATTTGAAAATTATTACTTAACACAGACTTAACCTTGTTAATTTCATCTAAGCAATTTCCAGTGACAACTATGTCATCAACATAGACTAACAGGCTAACAAATACATTAGATTCAGATTTGATAAACAGAGAGTGATCACAAACACTTTGTACAAAACCCATTTTTATTAACACATTGGTTAATTTCTCATTCCATTTCCTTGGGGCTTGTTTTAGGCCATATAATGACTTAATCAATTTGCACACTTTGTTTTCATTTTTTGAGTAATAACCTTCAGGTGGACTCATATAAACATCCTCAGATATAGAACCATAAAGAAATGCATTATTAATATCAAGTTGGAACAAAGGCCAGTTATTCTGGACTGCAAGACTTATCACAGTTCTTACAGTTACCATTTTAACTACTGGTGAGAAGGTTTCCCCAAAGTCCAGACCTTCCCTTTGGCTATAGCCTTTGGCTACAAGTCTGGCTTTGTACCTTTCAATATCACCATTAGCCTTATACTTGATTTTATAAACCCACTTACAGCCTATGGCTTTTCTACCCTTAGGTAAATCACACAAAACCCAAGTATTATTTCTATAAAGAGCTTCCATTTCACTATTCATAGCTTCAATCCATTTTGGATCTTTAGAAGCTTCTAAATAGCTACTGGGCTCACAGGTTTTATTAAGACTAGAGACAAGACACAAATTATCTAAAGACAACTTAGAGTAGTTTACCACTCTCTCAACCCCATACTTGACTTTACCTTCTACAATAAAGTCATTAAACTTTCTGGGCAAAACAGACTCTCTAACAGATCTTCTAGGACTACCAATCCTATTTCCCTCAGGGGTGTTATGCTCATCATTAGAATCCTCAACCCTGGGAAGGTCATTCCCCCTTTGTCCTGAACTGCCAGGCTGCTGAACACTAGGTTCAGGCTGCTGAACACTAGGTTCTACCCCCCTAGCAGCCCTGGAAGAGTCTTCTAACTCTTCCTCAGGGGAGTATTCTTGAGACATACTTGTTCCCCCTTCATCATCGGGAAGACCACTATTAAGATCACTTGACTCAGTTTTGTCAGTGCTTATGTCAAAAAAATTAAGATGATCTAGATTATTAAAAACATCTTTATCTGTTTTAAACTTGAAGGGATAAATTTCTTCAAAAAATTTAACATCTCTGGAATATTCAACTTGTTTTTTACTTATATTCCAGATTTTATAACCCTTTTTGAACACAGAATATCCAATAAGAACACACTTATCAGACCTACTAGCTAATTTATCATCTTCATTTAAAATGGTTTTAAAACATAAGCACCCAAATCCTTTTAAATGATCTAAAATTGGGGGGAACCCATAAATTTTTTCATAAGGACTCTTACCACCTAACACTGATGAGGGAAGCCTGTTAATTAAATATGCAGCAGTTAGAATACATTCAGACCAGAAATTAAGTGGCACTTGACTTTGGAACAATAAAGCTCTAGCTATGTTTAAAAGATGTCTATGCTTCCTCTCCACAACACCATTCTGTTGTGGAGTATGAATGCATGATGTTTGATGTAAAATTCCCTTATTATTACAAAAATCTTGAAATTGTTTATTAACAAATTCAGTTCCATTGTCACTCCTAAATATTTTGACTTGTTTTTTAAACTGATTTTTTATCAATTTATAGAAAATGACAAGATTTTCAAATACTTCTCCTTTGTTTTTAAGTAAATAACACCAAACAGACCTTGAAAAATCATCTACTATAGTCAAAAAATATCTATATCCTTCCTTACTAGTGATTCTATATGGACCCCAAACATCTAGATGAACTAAGTCTCCTACATCTTTGGTCTTATGATCACTAAGTGGAAAAGGATCTCTGATTTGCTTAGCCTTGTGACATACCTCACAAGGCTTAGTATCAATTTTTCCAATATTTAGACTATCTTTTAACACAGCTAGAACTTGGTCAGAAGGATGTCCAAGTCTATTATGCCACATATTGCAATCAATAACACTATTAAAACAAACAGTCTTACTACTCACATCATCTCCTAAGAAGTATAGACCATCAAATGCTCTACCAGTCACCAGGACTTTCTTGGACCTGGAATCCTGGACATAGCATTGTTGATCATCAAATAACACATTCATTTTACTGTCTTTAGCTAACTTATTAACAGATACTAAGTTAACACAGTATTCAGGAACATAAAAGACATCATGTAAGACAACTCCATTTCCCAGTTTTATATCACCAATTTTCTTAACTTTAGCATTGGTGCCATTTGGGTGTTTAACAGACATATTGTACTGTGAAACATCAAAAGCATTAACTAAGTGTTCATCAGTGCTAACCATATGTTGGTTAGCTCCTGAATCCATAATCCACTTAAGTAATAATGCAGTTTTAGTTTCAACAGAACAACTTGAAAAATTTTCAAAGATAGAATTTAATTTTGTTAACACAGAAACATTACAGAAACCATTAACAGACACACTCTCACCTCCTGCATTAGAGGTTTGAGGCTCATTTCCATTCTTTTCACTTATGAGACTCATTAGCTTGGATATCTGCTCAGAAGTAAAAGGAACAGAAGTACTAGCAACAGTATTGTTACTAGTAGGATTAGACTTAACATTTGAAGAGACTGCACTTCTCATAGGCTGAGAAGTGCCTCTCTTCTTGTATCCAGGGGGATACCCTACAAGTTCATAACATCTGTCAACAGTATGCCCAAGCATGTTACAATGAGTACACTTGAGGTTTGGGTTAGGACCCCTGTTAGAAGTATTAGTGTTTCTTTTATTATTGACATTGGTTGCCTTTGTCAAAAAAGAAACATTAGTACTTTTAACAGTACTGTTTGACTTCCTATGAGACTCCTCCCTAGACACAATGGAGAAGGCATGTTTGACAGAGGGCAATGGATCTTGCATCAAAAGATTAGTTCTCACAGGTTGATAGATGTCATCAAGACCCATTAAGAATTGCATAAGTTTTATTAACCCATTAAAACTATTAAAATCTTTAGAAGCCTCACAAGTACAAGGAGGCAATTGAACAATAGAATCAAATTCTTTCCACATAGTGTTTAATTTGTGATAGTACTCTGAAACAGTACTACCATTCTGATTAATTGAACAAATTTTTTGATGCAGATTAAACACCACAGATCCATCAACCTTGTCATAGGTTTCCTTTAAATCTATCCAAACATCCCTAGCATTTTGAGAAAACACTTGACCTAAGTATAGTTCTTCACTAATAGAATTCAACAGCCAAGATAATACCACAGAATTACACCTATCCCACTGTTTTCCCAACACATCATCAGTTACAGATTTAACAGTACTACCATCAACAAATCCAAACTTATTTTTAGTTTCAAGTGCTAATTTCATAGATTTAGCCCAAACATTATAGTTCTCAGTACCTTTTAGTTTGATACTAGTGATGGTTAATGTACTAGTGTCACTAGGATGGATATACAAAGGGTCTCCTATGTCCAATTTACTGATCAAAGTTCCTGTTGGAGGGTCATTACCCCCTCCACCAGGAGCATTAACAATATCACCCATGTCAAACAATCAAACACAGACACTCAAACAACAAGATGATAAGAACTTATATCAGAAAACAGTAGTAAAGATCCTAAGAAGGACGAAGCTGTGTCAGTGTAAAGATGGTGGGTTCATCACTCAAGGTGCCCACCCAATTCTTAACACAGGAGTCCTTTTATTATCTATAGTATATATGTATATTAATAAAACACAATAGATCAACTAAGACAACAAACCAGAAACAAGTAGCAAGACAAGCAATCAACACAATCAGATAGTGAGCCAATACCGGTCCCCCTAACCCGGGCAGTGCTCCTAGACTCAACAAAATAAAGAAGAGAATGGAACAATCTCACCAGAACTCGTAGTCTGTAACCTTCACTTAGGGTTACACGACCAGAGAGCAATCAGCAATCAACAGCCTCCAATTTGTGTCCAAGAACTCCCAGTACTAATCCAGAGCTTTTAAGCCAACAATGGTTGACAATCACTCCAGATCTACACAAATACTAGAACAAGATAATAGACCAGATCTACACAGATCAGATCTACTATAGAATAGGGAAGGGTCAAGATCTATAAAGAAGATCAAAACCCTAAAAAAAACAATAAAGACAGAACCAAGATCTAAGCACAGCAAAGACCTCAAAATAGAGAAGACGACAGCGGAAGACAAATACACACCAGAATCAAGAGCCTATGGCTCTGATACCATGTAAGAAAGTATGGATCTACTCGAATCACAACCAAACAACATACACAACACAAGAACAAGAAGATATAGCGACAAAACGGTGACAAATCTCTATTATTTAACCAACCCTAAAAAGTACCCAACCAAACCCAGAGATTCTCAGCAAATCACTGAGAATCAAATATAATGAGTACAATACAAAGATCTACTGCTGATTGTTAAGATCAGCAGTTGATCTTAAAGAAGAAACAACACAAACTTACAAAGATCAGAAAGAATACAGACTCAAAGGTTTTCTCCAGAGAAACCCTAGAACACAAATACAGAGAAAAGAAAAAATGACTCGAGATCAATAAACAACGAGCAGGAGAAAGGCTTTTATAGCTGAGAGCATGATCCGTGTGACACATCTTCAGAACCGTTGATCAAAACATCAAAACAATCTCAGCCGTCCACAACTAACACACGTTGACAAGTCAACAGTCAACTGGGCTTATATCCTTTTAACTGGGTTACAACTGATCCACTTTAAACAAATAAACCATTAGCCCAATAAGATACAAACAATAATACAGCCCAATAATAGTGTTTGAATTAATTAGAATATATATTTTTAACAACCTATTCGAACAAAGTTGGTCAAACATGTATGCAGTTAACTGTAATTAAACAATCTGTGAAACTTCAACCTGTTAACTGCAATTTAATGAGTGTGTGTGAGATCCAATATTGGACTTTCAAAAGAAAATTATAATCTTTTTACAAAACAGATTAAACACACGTGGTTAATATATAATACGAGTAAATATTGTTCACAATTTTGTTGATAACTGTGAGAACCACATAAAGCAATGTGTATATGGCTTTAAGTGTAATACGTAAGGCGGTTACATAACCGTCCACCCTACTAACTTTTTTCTCTCTCATTAAATCATCAATGCACTACATATAAACGTTATATGTGTTTATTGGAGTATTCGACATAATCTATTTGATATACGCCCTTCCATTGTCAATTTGTCATTAACTTGTAAAATTTACATCAATTTAAATTTTAATTTAATAAATAAGTATAGTAACATCATAAAACTAACATATTATATATAAGTTGTCCTGAAATACCCTAAAATATTATGAATTGAATCCCTATATAGATACACCACCGCCATAGGTGATATAAAAAAATTAGTGGACAAAAAAAGTGATACCTACCGTATTTTTCCATACGGGCAATACTTATTTTTTCCGTGCTATACAACTCGTATCACTTTTGAAAATATCACTATCACATTACTTATTTTTTTAGTGAAAATAGTGATATGGGTTGCATTGATGAGCGAAAAAAAGTAATACGTGTAATATCACTCATATTTTTTTCCGTGCTATCAACTCGTATCACTTTTGATGCACCATAACACTAACCGGTGTAGCAATATTACGAGCCTATATAAATTTTGAGACACGTACGAATATATATAAAAAAGAGAAATTGATTTATGGCATATTCGTTAGTATTATGGTTTTGTTCTAAATAATAATAACTCTGTGACAACGATATTCGCCACCAAAAAAGCGCCAAATACGTGGGATCCGATCCTTTCATATCTGAAAGAAGACGCCCTCATTCAACTTTCCATTCATTCGTTATCACTCCCTAATCCACCGTTTCAATTTTTTATATTCCTTCCTGGTAAGTAGTACTAATCTCTTTCATCGGATGTTAATTGTTTAATCTCTGCACATATCTTTATATTTCACTATCTGTTACTCTTAGTGGATTCAGATTTATCTGATTAACAAAAAAAAAAAAACGAACAAATTTCCCCCAAATTCCTTTCCCTTACGAAGAATCCCTTTAAATTAGTTATGATTGAAAAAATAATAATAATTTAGGGTTTGATCGATAAGTAATTTATTTTAAAATATAAAGTGTGAATTTGTAAAATTAAATCAGTATGTATTTAGTTACAAAGCAAAGAAATAGACATTAGACTATGCAAAACTGAGTTACTTTGTTGTTCTATCGTTTAAATTAATGATAGAGGTGAATTTATGGTTGATAGGGTTAAGTAACAGAGATGGATCGCCTCAAGAGTTCTGCGCGTCTCATGATCGTCTCAGATCTTGACCATACTATGGTAGAGCAGTTATAAGTTATTCATTCCTGGGTCTCATTTGCATGTAAGCATGCTCTAATTGTGCTAATGTAGATTAGATGTGTTGTAGGTTGATCATCATGATCCTGAAAACCTTTCTATACTGAGGTTTAATGCTTTGTGGGAAGCGGAATACCGTCATGATTCGTTATTGGTGTTTTCGACTGGAAGATCGCCTACTTTATACAAGCAGTTAAGGAAAGAAAAGCCTATGTTAACACCTGATATTACTATTATGTCGGTTGGAACAGAGATAACGTATGGTAATGAAATGGTGCCGGATGAAGGTTGGGTCGAGGTTTTGAATCATAAGTGGGACAAAAAGATAGTTACAGAGGAAACAAGAAAAATTCCTGAACTCACTCTCCAGGTATGGTTCCGCAACATAGTTGATGTTAATTAATTTAGAAGGGTATTATGAGGATTGCAATCTTTTGCTAAAAAGTTGTTTTTTTTTATTTGGCAATGCAGTCTGAAACCGAGCAACGCCCTCACAAAGCTAGTTTCTATGTTAAGAAAGAGAAGGCTCAAGAAATAATGAAAAGTCTTTCTGAAAGTCTGATCAAACGAGGAGTAAGCGTTTTGTTTCCGTATAATTTAGTCACTTGATGACATGTTTAAATTCTCATCGTATCATTAATTTCTTGGTTGTCAGTTGGATGTGAAAATAATTTACAGTGGTGGGATGGATTTGGATATATTACCCCAAGGTGCTGGAAAAGGTCAAGCTCTTGCTTATTTGCATAAAAAGATGAAGGCCGAGGGGAAATTACCACAAAATACCCTCGCCTGTGGTGATTCTGGGAATGATGCTGAACTATTCACCATTCCGGATGTACATGGTGTCATGGTTGTTGACTTTGACTCATCTGTTTCTCCATCATTGCGTTTGTTTGAAAAGTGTGCTTGTATTCATATCTTGTCTTCATGCAGGTCAAGAATGCACAGGAAGAACTTTTGCAATGGCATGCTGAAAATGCGAAAAATAATCCTAAAATCATACATGCAGATGAAACGTGTGCAGCTGGTATCATACAAGCAATCGGTCATTTTAACCTGGGCCCAAACACATCGCCCAGAGATCTACCCGATCTTTTAGATGCTAAGTTGGACCAATTTGACCCTGCGTATGAAGTAGTAAAGTTCTACTTGTTTCTTGAGAGGTGGCGACGTGCAGAACTTGAGACTCCAGAACGTTATTTGAACAATCTGAAAGCTGTTTGTGTATGTCCATGATACTTGGCTTTTAACTCCATATATGTTATGTTTCGTTACTGGTTTTTAACCTTTGTTTTTCCTGTTAATATTTCTGTTTATTCAGTCTCCTGCTGGTCTATATGTTAATCCTTTGGGCATTGAGCAATCTTTCGATGATGTCATTGGTAAGCTAAAAGACTGCTATGGGGACAAGAAAGGGAAACAATACCGAGTTTGGGTTGATCAAGTTTTTCCTTCTCAAATTGATTCATACACGTGGCTAGTCAAGTTCAAGAAGTCAGACCAAACTGGTAAGAAAATGTTTATAAAGAAGGTAAAATAGAAACTAAAAGTAGATTTATGAAACTTGAAGTATCTGAACAATGTAGGTGAGGAGCAACAGTGCTGCTATACTACAGCTATACTAAGTTCAAAGGTAATGTTTCGTTAAGGATGTTTTTATGGGAATCACTATAATAAAGCATGGCAGTGTTTCTTGATGCATTGTTCCTTGCAGGATGTGGAACCATCACGAGGGCTCACGTGGGTCCACGTACACCAGACGTGGATGGATGGATCGACGAGTGATGACCAAAGTTGGTTTCTTTGAGGTTGTACGGCTTGCCCGCCTTTGAGGTATCTCGGTGTCATATTGAAAAGCAATGTAGCAAGTTGAACATTTATAGCTGGTTTGCTCTAATGAATTTGATTCAATATGATATATGTAATGTATTACATGCAATGGCATTTTCTGTTTTTCAGATTGAGTAAGGGCATGTTTTTAATATGTAGACTTGAATGCATAAAAACCATAAATTGATGTTCTGATGAACTTGATTGCCTTGAAAGAGGTCTAAACGCATTTATGGTCTTGTTTGGTTAGAAATACATGTTGATATGCCCCATTACATGAAACTCTGATATTAAACTCAACTCAAAAACCAACTTGGAAATATAAAGTAGAGTGAATTGCTTGGTTAGTCCATGTGCTTTCCAGATTTTGCACTCTTGGTCCTTAAGGTTTAATAATTCCAAAATTGATCCTAATGGTTTATAACTTATTGCTAAGGTACTCCAAAATGTAAGAATTTTATAACTGTGGTGGTTCTTGCCTCTAACGGCCGTTAAAATTCTAAGGTAAGTAAGTGTATAATGTCTTTTTTACCCCTTTAAAATAATAAAATAAACAAATAAGAAATTGAATAAATTATTTTTAACATTTAAGTGGACCCCAACCACATCCTTTTTCTTTCACCACCGGCCCTTCTTACAAGCCACCTCCATCACCACCGCACCTGGATTCCATCACCATCCCCTTCCCATATCGTCACCACCTGCATTTTCCCCAACCAACTCATCCTCAATCTACACAACCAACATCATCGTCCCCAATAAACACCTTCATCCGCATCGTCCCCAACAACCACCTTCATCCTCATCATCCCAAACCATGAAAACCCCACCACCATTGAAAGTTTTATTGAAACCTCATCGTCCTCATCATCCCCAACCATGAAAACCCCACCAACATCATCATCCTCATCGTCCCCAACCATACTTACCTATTAAAAACCAAATCATCTTTGATCAACCGAAGCATCACGAACCAGTCTGAATAGATGAACCTCGTCGTCGATTCTATCCCATCACTATAAAACGAACATGAAGAAGAATCAGGTTCGTGTGCCAGCTCCCTCATTCTCCCCTAAACATATATATACTCGTTTTTTCGTCGATTATAAACAAATTCATAAGGTTGGGGGTTCAGGAGATGGTGTTGTTGTGTGGGTTTGATGGGTGGCAGTGGGATGCAGACATTGAAGATAGCGTGGGGTTGGGTGTAACGGATATAGTGGTGCGGTAGGCGTGATGGAGTCGGTGGTGCGGCAGAGGTAGTGAAGTCAGTGGTGTGGTGGTGGTGAGAAGATGGTGAGAAGAGGTGGGGGAAGAAGAATGGTGGGTGGGCCCCATAATATTATATATATATATATATATATAGGATTTGGTTCAAATGAGAACCTTTCCCCAAATTGAGAACTGAGAGAACCATTCTGGGCCACACATTTCTCTAAGGCAAAAAAAAAATATATATATATATATTTTTTTTTTTTTTTGCAAAAATCGCTGCTTTATATGTAAGAAAATTTTTTTTTTATTTTTTTTGTATTTTTTTTTTCAGTATACACATGTGTATAATTGCATTATACACATATGTATAATGCAATATACACATATGTATAACTGAAATATACACATATGTATAGCTGAAAAATGCTATATACACATATGTATAATTGCTATATACACATATGTATAATTGACATATACACATATGTATAAATGAAAAAAAAATTCAAAAAAAATAAAAAACCTTTCCCCAAATTGAGAACTGAGAGAACCATTCTGGGCCACACATTTCTCCAAGGCAAAAAAAAAAAAAATTTTTGATTAAAGCAAAAAAAAAAAAAAAAAATTTTTTTTTTTTTTGCCTTTATATGAAATGTGTGGCCCAGAATGGTTCTCTCAGTTCTCAAATAGGGGTTGGTTCTCTTAGGATCCCTACCCTATATATATATATATATATAAACTTATTTATTTATTGTTGAGTAAATTGTTTTATTAAAACTGAGGGCAATTTTGTCATTTTACACAGACTTAACGAAAATATTTAACGGTGGTAGCTAACAAGGACCACCACAGTTACAAATTCTAATCATCAAGATCACACAAGTAATAAGTTGTTAACCTTTAGGACCAAGTTTGTAAATATTGAAGTCTAAGGATCAAACATGAAAGATCTAAAAAGCATAAGGACCAACCAAGCAATTTACTCTATAAAGTATTCAATTTCACTTTTAATAATTCAATTACAATGTTCCCCAAAATATACTGATGATAAACAGTATATTTTGATATATACTTCACTCATAACCATATCCTAAAATATGAGGTTTTCTCTCTGAGCAAGACATGAACATTTCTGCTTCTACTAAGGGTAAAGTGGGTGAAGGTGTGGAGGTTAGATTCTGAATTGATTGGTGGGTGACCGATGGACCTCTTAAAGATCGCTTCCCCTGTCTTTTTGCTCTTGAATCCCAGAAATCGGTTTCCGTGGCTGCTCGTCTCCAAAGTTGGGGTTGGAAACGAGCACCTAGATCTGACTCTGAATTGACGGCTTTGCAACAGTGCGCTGCACTGGTTGCTGGTACCACACTGTCATCAAATCGGGATAAATGGGACTGGGTTGGGGCTCCGGATGGTGTCTTTTCTATGTATGTATGCAGAATCATGTTGTACTTTTTTACCCTTTTCAGTGGGTGAAAGGCGTCCCGAAGAAGGTGTCCATCCTCATGTGGAGAGCCGAACAAGATCGCTTACCTACAAAAAAAGGGCTGCTGAAGAGAAACGTGATACACGGCTCGTCGGAGTGCAAGTTATGCGGTCATACTGAAGAAGATGTTGATCACCTATTTACTTCATGTTATGTTGCTTCTTGGCTTTGGCACAAGGTTAGTATGTGGTGCAAAATACCCCCTCTATATGCGTTCACTGTACGAGATTTATTGAAACTATACAACAATCGGGACATTACGACAAATAAAAGAAAGTGGATTCGCATTATTATTTTTGCGGTTTCATGGACCATATGGAAGGCACGCAACGCTGCAATTTTTCAAGTGAAAAAGGTGAATTTGGACGGCTTAATGGGAGAAATACAAGCGATGTCGTTTAGTTGGGTAAACTACAAAACCAAGGCGACCGGTTGGTCGTGGGAGAATTGGAAAGCTTTTGACGTACCGATCACTTGAGAGAGATGATTTGTGATTACTAATGTCGTGTGATTAGGTATTGTGGTGTTCTTGTGATAGGTTGCGACTAGTGTCTTATTAGTTTGTAACCTTGTAAATATTTTTGGGTGAAATAAAGTGAAATTTGCCAATAAAAAAAAATGAGGTTTTCTCTCTGGAAGAGCGACCATCACTCCCAAGCAAAACTGAAACCGAGTTACTTTGTTGTTCTATCGTTTAAATTAATACAAAGAAATAGACATTAGACTATGCAAAACTGAGTTACTTTGTTGTTCTATCGTTTAAATTAATAATAGCGGTGAATTTATGGTTGATAGGGTTAGGTAACAGAGAATATCATGGATCGACTCAAGAGTTCTGCGCGTCTCATGATCGTCTCGGATCTTGACCATACCATGGTAGAACAATTATTCATTCCTGGGTATCATTTGCATGTAAGTATGCTCTAATTGTGCTAATGTAGATTAGATGTGTTGTAGGTTGATCATCATGATCCTGAAAACCTTTCTATACTGAGGTTTAATGCTTTGTGGGAAGCGGAATACCGTCATGATTCGTTATTGGTGTTTTCGACTGGAAGATCGCCTACTTTATACAAGCAGTTAAGGAAAGAAAAGCCTATGTTAACACCTGATATTACAATTATGTCAGTTGGAACAGAGATAACGTATGGTAATGAAATGGTGCCGGATGAAGGTTGGGTCGAGGTTTTGAATCATAAGTGGGACAAAAAGATAGTTACAGAGGAAACAAGCAAAATTCCTGAACTTACTCTTCAGGTATGGTTCCGCAACGTAGTTGATGTTAATTAATTTAGAAGGGTGTTACGAGGATTGCAATCTTTTGCTAAAAAAGTTGGTTATTTTATCTGGCAATGCAGTCTGAAACCGAGCAACGCCCTCACAAAGCTAGCTTCTATGTGAAGAAAGAGACGGCTCAAGAAATAATGAAAAGTCTTTCTGAAAGTCTGATCAAACGAGGAGTAAGCGTTTTGTTTCCGTATAATTTAGTCACTTGATGACATGTTTAAATTCTCATCGTATCATTAATTTCTTGGTTGTCAGTTGGATGTGAAAATAATTTACAGTGGTGGGATGGATTTGGATATATTACCCCAAGGTGCTGGAAAAGGTCAAGCTCTTGCTTATTTGCATAAAAAGATGAAGGCCGAGGGGAAATTACCACAAAATACCCTCGCCTGTGGTGATTCTGGGAATGATGCTGAACTATTCACCATTCCGGATGTACATGGTGTCATGGTTGTTGACTTTGACTCATCTGTTTCTCCATCATTGCGTTTGTATGAAAAGTGTGCTTGTATTCATATCTTTTCTTCATGCAGGTCAAGAATGCACAGGAAGAACTTTTGCAATGGCATGCTGAAAATGCGAAAAATAATCCTAAAATCATACATGCAGATGAAACGTGTGCAGCTGGTATCATACAAGCAATCGGTCATTTTAACCTGGGCCCACACACATCGCCCAGAGATCTACCCGATCTTTTAGATGCTAAGTTGGACCATTTTGACCCTGCGTATGAAGTAGTAAAGTTCTACTTGTTTCTTGAGAGGTGGCGACGTGCAGAACTTGAGACTCCAGAACATTATTTGAACAATCTGAAAGCTGTTTGTGTATGTCCATGATACTTGTCTTTTAACTCCATATATGTTATGTTTCGTTACTGGTTTTTAACCTTGTTTTTCCTGTTAATATTTCTGTTTATTCAGTCTCCCGCTGGTCTATATGTTAATCCTTTGGGCATTGAGCAGTCTTTCGATGATGTCATTGGTAAACTAAAAAACTGCTATGGGGACAAGAAAGGGAAACAATACCGAGTTTGGGTTGATCAAGTTTTTCCTTCTCAAATTGATTCATACACGTGGCTAGTCAAGTTCAAGAAGTCAGACCAAACTGGTAAGAAAATGTGTATAAAGAAGTTAAAATAGAAACTAAAAGTAGATTTATGAAACTTTAAGTATCTGAACAATGTAGGCGAAGAGCAACAGTGCTGCTATACCACAGCTATACTAAGTTCTAAGGTAATGTTTTCATAAGGATTTTTATGTGAATCACTATAATAAAGCATGGTAGTGTTTCTTGATGCATTGTTCCTTGCAGGATGTGGAACCGTCACAAGGGCTCACATGGGTCCACGTACACCAGACGTGGATGGATGGATCAACGGGTGATGACCAAAGTTGGTTTCTTTGAGGTTGTACGGCTTGCCCGCCTTTGAGGTATCTCGGTGTCATATTGAAAAGCAATGTAGCAAGTTGAACATTTATAGCTGGTTTGCTCTAATGAATTTGATTCAATATGATATATGTATTACATGCAATGGCATAAAAACCATGAATTATCTAGTTCCTGGGGTTACACACATTTTGATTTTTTATGTTCTGATGAACTTGATTGCCTTGAAAGAGGTCTAAAGTATTCAACTACACTTTTAACAATTCCATCATTTGAAATTGTCAAGTTTCTAGCAATTTTAACATACTGTTTATCATATATTTTAAGATTGTATAATGTATTATTATTATTTATTATCTTTCCATAAGTGTAAACAAGTTTGGTTCTATTTTGATTTTTGAGTGATGAGAAATGTTTTCAGAACCGAACTGGACGTCGAACCGGAGTTCTGGCGGTTCGAGGTTGTGGAAAAAGTTAAAAATTAATCCAATACTAAACAATGTTCCTAAAAACTAGTTATCAAATTTTGATTTCCTCCATGAATGTGAGCTTTTCTGAAATTCTCTAAAGCTCTTATCAACGTATAAAATAGACTGTGTTATGATTATGTGAAATGTGAAAGTAAAGAGTTGTTACATAGTTAAGTGCTAAGTAGTTAATGCGGTAAAATATTTGTTATCAAACAAGGACCGATATCGCGGTGAGATATTGGTAAGGTAAATAATATGTATATATATTTTAATTTTTTAAAGATAAAGAGTTAATATGTTAAAATTTTAAAGTTACACCTAAACTAGACATATACGTTGAATGAGACGTACCTTGGCATCCTAAATCTTTTCCTGCCCCTCCATCTTTTCTCCAATCTCAAACTCTTTAATTTATGTCGAGGTATGTCTCATTCAACGTATATATCTTCTTAATCCACATTTCTGTTAAAGTATAAACCCTAATATTCAAATATCTTTTTCATCCACAACCCAAATAATCTTCCTAATACCTTCATCTACTTCTAAAATGTGTGTAGCAAAAAGAAATCGATATTTTCGATGATATGGCTGAGATTTTGAAGTCAAAATCGGGTGACATATCGCTTATATTGGCCGAGATTATCCGTGACAAGATAATGACCGACATTTGTGACCGATATAAGCCTTTAAGACCGATAACTGAGATATCACCGAGATTAATTGGTTAGGTTGAGTGTGGTTTAGCCCTTCACACGTTATGGTTATAACTTGTAAGAAATGCGAAATGTTAACGAAAAAAAAAAAAAGAACAAGTGAAGCTCATAAATTGATTGAATAAACTAGATTCAATGAAAAGAATCTCCCGATAGCCTCAACCCGTGGGTGCTTGTCTTTATGCCCCCGCGTCCTTTTTACACCCTCATTTCTACGCGGCTTCACTTCTACGTCCCCTTCTTCCGTAACACATAGCCTAAGACTAGAGGGAGTGGAGCGGGGGGGGGGGGGGGGGGGGGGGGGAATTGTGGGGAGTGGAAGGGGGGGGGGGGGAAGTGACATGTGACATTTTATATTTCTTTTATTGTTTTTTTTAAGTAATAAAAATAACTTTTATAATTAAAAACTAAATTTAAATTCATAATAATTAAGATTAAAACCTAGAAAATTAAATAAACATAAAAAAACGAAAAAAAATAAAAACCTAAAAAATAACAAATCACTTAATATTATATTTTTCCATGATCTCGCGCTTCATTTGTAGCGTTGCCTCTAACTCTGGACCGTCCATATTATCGGTGTTCATCGTGAGAAATTTCAAATCTTCGCGCTTTTCGCGCTGTTCTTTCATAGTCAACCTTTTTTCAAAGGCTTAGCGAATGGTTTTTTTCTCCTAGAGCTTCTGTAGTTGAATCGTGTTGAATTGGACGAGTGTGTCATGTATGTCGGACAAGTCATCGCTGTAAGTACCTTTGCCCGATCCCGATGCCGAACCCGAAGCAAAGGACCTATGCGCCCTCTTTTTAAACTTGTCTCGACCGGGTGGACGACTCAACTCCTCCTCGAATTCGTCATCATCATCCAAGTTAACTGCGTCGTCGACATCAGGTGCACCCGATCGGTTATGAGATGAATTTGTTTTTGTCCTTTTGGACGATTCGGAAGCAGAGGGAACGTCCGCCCATTTTGAATGGTTCTTCGCGATCTCCCAACAGTGCAAAAACTTGAAATCCAAGCCCTTGTCATCACGATAAGCTTTTAGGGCATTAGTTAGGTAGTCGCCGTCCGTTTCACCGCTTCTTGGATAATTTCTAGCGTGATAATAAAAACCCTTGAAGGCGTTCATCGCCCTGTTTATCTCCGTCCACTTAGACGAGAGACTCTCGTTAAATCGATACGTCTCTCGACCCATCAACTTATGGAATGCGTTGTTTATGTCGTCCCAAAAGTTTTCTTTGTGGCGATTATTTCCTACACAAAAAGAAAATACATACACCGTTAGTCATATGTAATTTTAAAAAAAAAATATAATGTCTAAAAAAAATAATGTCTGAAAAAAAAATGTTACAAATACCTTCAACCGCGTTTTCCGACTCACTTATCCACGCTCGCGTAAGGGCAACCTCTTCGGGGGGTGTCCACTTTTGAGGTTGGCGGTTGGCGGCGGCCAACGCCTTCTCCGCCGGCGTCTTCTTTTTGTGAGTTCTTTTACCGGGTTGTTTTTTACCGGACGATGAACCCCCAACATTTTCTAGTTGTGTTTCTGGTATGCTATCCGGTGGCGTTGTGTGTACGAGTTGTTGTGAAGAAATATTAGGAACGGGGGAATCGTTAAAGGGAAAATTTGGAAAAATCTGTCCACTAATATAAACCGCGTAACCCGCGTAGTCGGGACAATGTGATGGATAGGGTGGACGGTTTGGCACGGGACGAACCGGTGGCGTATTCGGGTTCGGGACGTAGTTGAATGGGTTGTTCGGGTCAAAGCCTCTGTTGTATGGGTTCATGTTTTTAAAATTTGGTGAAGAAGGGTATAAAATTTGAGAAGAAATGTATAAAATTTGGTGAAGAATGGTATAAAATTTGAGAAGATTGGAGGTTGTGGTGAAGTGTAGTGGGTGTTTTTTAATAAAATGGGGTTAATATATTTGTTTTTTTTTTTGACCGTTACCTTCAAACGGTAATGAAGTTTTTAATTTTTTTTTAATCAAACGGTCAAATATAAAACACCCAATGAAAAGATGATACCTCACCATCTCTCTCCCCCTCCCGCCCGGCAACAACTCCCCGCCTCCCCTCCCCGCCCCTCCTCTCCCGCCCCTAAGGGGCGGTGTTCCCGCCCGGGAAAGGCTTCCCGCCCCTCCTCTCCCGCCCCACTCCCTCAAGTTTAAGACTAGAGGGAGTGGAGGGGCGGGAAAGAGGGGGGTGAAGCGCCATGTAGCACTTGTGGGACCCATGTGGGCGGGAAAAAAATTGTGGGGAGTGGAAGGGGGAAAGGGGGGTGAAAGGAATAATATTATATTGTGTTAAAGTTAAATAAAAATAAATAAAAAAAAATCAGCCAATGAAGAGATGACACCCCACCTCCACCTCCCCCCCCCCCCCCCCGCCCTGCAAGCCCTCCCCGCCCCTTGGGGGCGGTGTTCCCACCTCCTCCCCCCCCCCCTCCCCCCCCCGCCCGGCAAGCCCTCCCCGCCCCTCCTCTCCCGCCCCTTGGGGGCGGTGTTCCCGCCTCCACATCACCATACCGCCCCACCTCCCCGCCCCACTCCCTCAAGTCTAACAGAAAAACTATAACTTCTACCCATTAACCCTATACTAAAATCATCTACCTTATGGTGGAGTGGTATGGAGGTTCAATGACAGAAGACCCATGGCTGAATGGTCATGGGTTTGATTCTTGAGAGCGTCGAGTTTTACTAATTATTCCATTGTCGTACTTTCGGGCAGATGGAAGTCAGGTTTTCCCCGGAACTGGTGAACTTGTTGAAACCAGGAACTCCCTTACAATTCTGGCTTTTCCATGGTGGAAGGAGTCCTGAATTTTGCCGAGTAAAGACTCCGATGGAAGCTCTTGGTGAATTTTGTTGGCCGCTCAAAACAAAATTAACCCTATACTAAAATATACACAAAATAAAAAACATATATATGTATATTCTTTTTATAGGAACGGTACTCTAAATTGGCCGCTTATTTCTTTTCACTTTACAAAGCTCCTGCCAAAGTTATTTCGGATTTGGAATCGCTCATGAAAAGGTTTCTTTGGGGAGGGTCGAACAATGTCCACAAGGTTCATTGGGTTAATTGGGACCGTGTTTGTGTTCCCAAGAAGCAAGGGGGTCTCGGGTTGTGTAAGTTATTGGCTATCAACGTGGCTCTTCTCACTAAGTGGGGTTGGCGGTTCAAAAAGGAGAGAAATAATTTGTGGTGCAAGGTGGTGAAAGCGGTGCATTCTTCTAATCGAAGCTGGGATTTTCTTCCGGTCCGCAGAATGTTTAGTGGTGTTTGGTCGAGTATTGTCAAGGTATTGACTAGAACGGTTGTGGCGGATGTCCCTCTCAGAAGGTTTTTCAAAGGGGTGGTGCGGAACGGGAAGTCTATAGCCTTTTGGACTGATCCTTGGATTCTTCAAGACCCGTTAATGAATATTTGTCCAAAC
This sequence comes from Ambrosia artemisiifolia, assembly GCA_032199755.1. Taxonomy (NCBI): domain Eukaryota; kingdom Viridiplantae; phylum Streptophyta; class Magnoliopsida; order Asterales; family Asteraceae; genus Ambrosia; species Ambrosia artemisiifolia. The sequence continues at coordinate 7,826,414 of CM063517.1, forward strand.
CTGTTCAGGCTTGACTCGTCGAAAAGATGCTTGGTTAGTCAAAGATTGCAGAAGGTTGGTGCCGGTCTCTCTCGCAATTGGGAGTGGAAAAGACTTCTGTCTTCGGAGGTTGAGTGGGCTGAGTTTGCAGCCCTTAATTCGCTGCTGGATTCTGTCACGCTTCTGGACGCAGAGGATGACTGGGTCTGGGTTGGGGCGGGGTCTGAAGGGTTCTCTGTCAAAGCGGTCAGGAAAGTTCTCCGCTTCAACAGTTCGTTTATTCCTGGGACGGTGTTCAAGTGGTGCAGCTGGATTCCCAAAAAATGCAACATCTTCGCCTGGCGAGCCGAGTTGGATAGGCTGCCGACAGCCGCTGCGCTTAGCCGAAGACAGATTCTGCTGGATGACGCGACCTGTTCGCTCTGTGGTGCTGCAGACGAGTCCATGGACCACATTTTTACCGGGTGTATATTTGCGAACGTCCTTTGGCAGCATGTGTGTAGATGGTGCAAGGTTCCTGATCTGATCATTTTTTCGTTTAAAGACCTATTGGAGGCTCGGCACTTTGTGGGCTTGTCGGGGAAGGCTAAAGATATTTTCTACGATATTATACTAATTGGTTGCTGGTCGGTTCGGCGGTCCAGGAATCGATTAAAATTTCAAGACAAGAAGGCTAGAGTTGAAGATATCATTGGCGAAGTTAAAGCGGTAGGTTTCCTTTGGGCTAGAAGTAGAGCGAAATTGTCTTCCTTGTCGTGGGATGAGTGGTGTAGATTCATAATTATGTAATCGGGTTCTTGTTTGCCGCCACGTCTTGTGGTTTGGTGTTTGTTGTTAATCAAAGTTACCATTCCAAAAAAAAGGAACAATACTCTAAATTTAAAGACTTCTAACTGACAAGGCTGCCCTACACAATAAATAAAGTAGTCAAAACGTTAGGGTTAAGCTGAGATCCGATAGAGCACTACAACTTCCAGGAGAGCGACACGTGTATGGTTAACCAGAACCGACTTAATCCAACTCCAAAAGCACCCAGTCTCCTCCCTCTTGCCTCACTTTTTCAGATTTCAAAGTTCTACCAACCAACCAACCAACTCTCTCTGAACCATCGAGATCTGACCATCCAATGGCTCTTCGACTGGTCTATGCTGTGGCCTTCATCTCAGTATCATGTGCTTTCTTCATGTTCCTCCATCTTGCCCTGCAGCCGGTCTTCTATTTCACCGCCACCTAACCACACCAATTTCCGGTAAACTGGACTTTGCTTTTGTTTTTTGTTTTTTTTAGCAGTTTGTTTTGATGTATTATTCTTTTGCATGCGTGTTGTGTTTTTGTTTTTTATTTCAGTTTGATGTGAATTTATGGAGGTTTTAGTGGTGCCAATGGAAATGATTTTGATGTGTTACTCTACTTGCATCAAATATATACATAATGATAGCTGCATAGATATTAAATATATGAATTTAAACCGGTCCAACATATATCGACTTCAGGTTTCTCCAACTTTTTTGGGGGATTAGACTCGATGAATGTAATGACAGTTTTGTATTGCATACTTTGTTTGTAACGAACGAATCAAGTATCTGTAACTAGGGGTGTAAATGATGCACAACGGCTCGAGAGCTACCGTGGATCGAATCGGTAAAAAGCTTGAACGAGCTGAGCCATAACGAGCCTGAGCCCGAGCTTTTCATATAAACAATTTATAATTGATAAAACGAAACCGATTCTTTTAGAGTAGTGTCGGGTTTTATTCTTCTTTGATTTGAACGTGGGTAAAAATAACTGAAGGTGAATGTTTTTGAGTATGAAATTTCTTTGGGGTTAACTTTCTCTTAATCGATTTTGAGGTAAACTAGTGGGAATCTCCGCTTGCGGAAATTTGGAAACTTGGTTGACAATAGTTCGATTCATTACGATACCGACACTTACAGTGATGGATCTAGAACAAAAGTTTAGGGGTAACACTTAAAATTTTTCCCGTACAATGTAATAAAGCAAAAAAACGATAATAAATACAGCTAAATAAATACGTAGTAGATTTCTCCTCTTCGACACTTGAAAACTTGAAATCGATTATAAAATAACCTATTAAAAATAAGTTTGACTTAATACATTAAAGACCAAAAACAAATTCAACCAAGTAAAAATAAGCTTCAATTTCGGCGAATATGATATATGTTCATTTAACTTCTTAATCAACGCACAAATATGGCCTAGATATCCATCCACACTCTTCAATACATGCAAATAAAAATAATTGTTTCTAATATATTATTATATGTATATAAAAAATAAAATATACAATAAGCAAAATTATCCAAGCTAAACCGATCTGAGCTAACGAGCGAGCCAAACCAAGCCAATTTGGCTCGTTATGAACCGAGTCGAGCTGACTCTGATCTGTTTCAAACCAAGTCATATTAAGTGAGCTTTCTGTGAGCTAAATCTGAGCGAGCTCTGATCCGCAATATAACACCTCGAGGCGGAATGGCTAATGTGTCACATTTACAGAGTCAGATCAAAAACAAATTACATTTACTTGTATAAAGATCCTTTCAATTTCTCAAGCACTTGCCCATATTCACCTTTGATCGTCTTCAGAACCTGACGTGAAGAAGGAAAACACGAAAATATACGTGTGACATCCGTCACCCTCAATTTATCATATAGGTTTGGTGATAAATTTATTAAAACCGTGTGAATTTAAAAAAAAAGTTATATTTGTATTTAAATGAAAACAAAAAAGAATTAGTGGAGTACTGCCTCCAAAAAACTGTTTCAGTTAAGAAAATCAGTGAAGTGATGTGAAAGTGTATCATTGGATAAAATCAGTTAAGTGAAAAAAAATGCAATAAGCGCCCCCTTCCCCCTGACATCTTGGACGACGTTCTTTGGATCCTATTCGAAGCTAGGTGGTGTATCTGTATTCTATCTCAGTTTAAGTTTGCCCTATCATATGTTTACGTTGTGTTACCGTATCATAAACGAACTGTAGATCTATCCATTTTATTTGATTTCAGAATTGTTATGAGTTACCTTAACCAGATCTAACAAACGTTGCTGGAGTCTTAAGACATGTTACCCATGTTCTTCTGTTTTGTTCGGTACACATATAGATGTCAGGCCATAATCACATGACCCTCCAAACGTCTCAATACCAAACATCGTAGTACCAAATCACTCTTTTAAAACACAAACACCAATTATACACAGTACATTGCTGTTCAAAATGGAAATAAATAATAATAATACACAGTACACAACGTGGCCCATTGTCTCGTCACCCTTTCATCAATCAATCGATCGATCGATCAATATATTACTCCCACTTCATTCCGGCGTTTTTGCAACATTTTCCCTACAATTTAGATCTCATATTTGTATTAACCTTCCATTCCTTCACACTTATATACCAATTCATTCCATCCATTCAAAAAAAAAAAGGGTCCGTCGTCTTCATCTTCCTCAAACCAACCTCATCCGTACGACGGACACCCCAATATGGCCGGAAAATCCCCCATATTCATCCATTCCGACGTCGTTTAACCACTTCATTGCACGCTATGCAATTCCATATCCTAAAACCATAAATTTCCATTCAAAACAGTTATGAAAACACAATGGCTCGTGTTCCGATGGAACGCCGCGAGTTTCTGTTCGATCCAGATCCAGACGAGAGTTTCTGTAGCCACCGGCTAGCGGAGGTTGCCGGTGGAACGACGGCGGAATGTGCAGCGGTTGTCTGTTGTTTCCCCTGTACCGTCGTTCATTTCATTGTGTTGGCCGTCTACAAACTTCCTGCAGGTTTGTACAGAAAAGCTGTGAACAAGAAGCGTCGTCGAAGGCTTTTGAAGAAAGGGTTGTTGATCCAGAGAACAAATGGTGTGGCCGATGTACACGTCGACGGTGGTTGTGACCGGTTTGTTATGAAATCGATGGAATCTGACGTGGATATTATTGAGTTTGAGAATGAGATGTGGGAGAAGTTTTATGGGACCGGGTTTTTTAGGAGTCTGTCTCAGAAGGTTAATTGAACCGGCTAAATGACGTCGTAACGGCGTATGCTGGTTATGCTTGTACTGTACAAGTACGCTTGGTGAAGAAAGAAATTGTGAAATGGATCTTGAATGTACAGATTTACCCTCATGGTCGCGATGTGTTGTTTTGGTTTGTGAGAGTGAGAAGGGGTAAATTATGGAATTTGGGTTTGTTTGTGTCTAGATAAAAAGAATGAGATATTTTTTTAACTATTTTTTTTATTTAGTTCAATTTGAAGGAAGTTTTGTATCCCTTGATTTTGCTTGCAGATACAAATATCGAAGCAAATAGCATCTGTAATGTACAGTTTTTGTAAGACCAACTCCATTGCGCGGGTAATGTGGCATTCCGAGATGATGTGAAGGTCATCCATATTGGCAAGCGTATTAAAGTCCATCTGAATTTTATGGAAAGTTTGTTTGCAAGGGCAAAAGAAATAGTGGTTCTTGTGAGTTAGAGACCTGTGAACTTTACGATTGAACACAAGATAAATTAGTCTATATTTTTCTTAGTAAGGTTTTTAATAAGGCAACGCAACTTATCTATAAGTACTTGTGGGAGAAAATGAAGACGTTAATCTTGAATTAAGAGATAAAGATCAAGACGAGTTATAGGTAATTATGGTGAATTATTTATTGAGTCTTTTATTCGGTTTAACTAGATAGGTTTATCTAGTTGGTTTATTTTAGTTATTAAAATAGAGTTCGAGTTTGGTTAGGACTAGAATGAGTTTAGTATAAATAGATGATAGGTCTATTGTAATTTGTGTGCTTTGGTTGATATTAAAAAGAGTCGAACGAGTTCGTTCAATCTCGTGTGTTTTATCTTCGATCAAAGGGCCTGATTTTCCAACAATTGGTATCAGAGCTTGGCGGTTTTGAGAGTCGTTTTTTGAGAAGGGGAGCAGCCCCTCACGGGGTTGCAACGGCAGGACGTGTGCAGTTAATTAGAGTCGGTTAATAAATTGTGACCGCATATGAGTAGGAAATTCTTGTCTGCCAAATTTCTTTGCAATTAGTTGAATTTGGTGGTTGGAAAAATGGCTTGGAATTGCTCGTGAATATGGTTTTAGTGGGTGTTGATGGGTTTGTCATCAATTAAAGCGTCATTAATAAATCTTGCTGAAAAAGATTCATACTGCCTCCGGGTTAGAGTTCAATGCAAATTGCAAGGGATAAGTAATATTTGTGTTGCTTCGGGAGATTCAAAACAACAGTAGGTTGTTTGTTTTCGTCTTTTCTTTTGGGAAAGAATTAAACAAGAGTAAATGGTGGTAAACAAGTTAGCGGAGATCAAAGGTTTGGAGGTGTCATGGGACTTGCTTTATGATTTAGCATGAATGATTCACAAATTTCAACGAAAGGGTTTATATGGAGAAGCGGGCCGGTATCAAACCCGAAAAACCAACGGGCGTGTCGTGGGAGAAACGAAAGAGAAAGGAGCTACGGAATTCGTTTGGCGACCGAAAAGACAGAATAGCAGGGTGTTATTGTCTTTGTTGGTGGTTGATATCTGTGGTGGTGAATGATGGTTTATTTGTGGTGGTGAATGATGGTTCGGGTCAGGCGGTATAACGGGGAGTACTGTTTGGGATGGCAGTGGTGACCCGTGATCCAGTGATTGGTTCAGTGCTGATAATCTTCATAGCACTAGCAACTTTCAATCTAGGTGAGATCAAAACCCGGTCCTTCCTGCCAAGGATAAGAATGGAAAAACCGGTGTAGGTTGTTCTTTTTGGCAGATGTAACTGATCGGAATTTGCGGATAGACAGACGGAAGAAGATTCGTCAAAGCGGTGTGCTTTGAATCTTGTCGTGTCTAGCAAGGAAAGAAAAAACGGAAGAAGCGGGGAGCTTGTTTTTTTCTTTGATCGGTGGTCAAGAATGGGGCAGTTCTGGTGACCCGGAAAGAGGGAGATATGAATCTTGGTCAAGGAATTGAAGTTGTCTGTAACGGTGCGGATGTGAAGAATCGGGCCAATTCAAGATTAAGGGGGAGAATGAAGACGTTAATCTTGAATTAAGAGATAAAGATCAAGACGAGTTATAGGTAATTATGGTGAATTATTTGTTGAGTCTTTTATATAATTATCAGGGATAATTATCGGTTTAACTAGATAGGTTTATCTAGTTGGTTTATTTTAGTTATTAAAATAGAGTTCGAGTTTGGTTAGGACTAGAATGAGTTTAGTATAAATAGATGATAGGTCTATTGTAATTTGTGTGCTTTGGTTGATATTAAAAAGAGTCGAACGAGTTCGTTCAATCTCGTGTGTTTTATCTTCGATCAAAGGGCCTGATTTTCCAACAGAAAATAGGAGATGTACTCGTTTTCCTTTAACTATGATTTTATGCCACTGATATAGGTACAGTCATACGGGTTTAGACAAACCCACTCGGTTATAATTTCTAGTAGAAATATATATATAAAAAAAAATAGGCTATGAACCCATAAGTAAAATCTGAATTAACCCACTAACAAATTTGATGAGTGACTTCTTAGTTAAAGCTCCCCTCCTTTAACTATTAGTTCCCAGGTTTGAACCCTGTTAGATGCGTTAGGTTTTTTTTTAATTCTTTTTCTTGCAAGCAAACAACCTAGGGTTCAATGTTTTCATCTTGTGCACCCGATCCTCATTTCCCCAATTCCCCTGCTTGTCTTCTTCAGAGGTTCACTCACACTCCCCTTCCCTTCATATCATACACTTGATAATGTACGAAATTTGAATCTCCATGATATTTGTGTTATAACATTATTGTTACTATTTAGTTACGGTCTTACGGATAGACACAGTTGGCTCATACTCTCTGCATTACAACACAGGTTTCTCTCTCATTTTGAGTCTAGGCCATGTTTAGGGTGTGTGTTCTGGTTGTAATGTTTAAATTTTAGACCTATTATTTTAAACGAGTTGTATGTCATAACTCAAATAGATTTGGTATGCTAGTACTGTAATGTAGAGAGAAATGAGAATCAAGTTTTTATAATTTAACTTCTAAAATCATTTTATACAAATTTGTATTTTTGGTTGTAAATTTTGTAATAAAGTATTAGTATGCAAAAATTAAAATAAGCTTTTGGTTCAATTATGTCGTGTTCATGTCAACACTTAAAAAACTCGTGTAGAGTTAAGGTTTGTATTGTATTTTTATAATGTTATGATCCTTACCCAACCCGAACGGTCGAACCAACCTAAAACGTTTTTTTTTTTTGTCCAATCCTGTGAAATTTGAGCATCTAAAAACAGTGAATCCACTAAAAAAATTCTGGATTCGCCACTGACCATGTGGATAGTGAGAAGGAGTGTTATGAATTACTAAGGTTGTAGTTGTTTAATTCACAGCATTTTGTTTGTAAAAGTATTTAGTAACTGATGAATTACTATTTAAAACGAAATACTTGATACCAAGATAAAAGAATTAATGTTAAAAAAGGTCTAACATGTTCATGACACTGTTAGAACGTCTCTAAATGGATTCAACTTGTTGGACCCATTTATAATACGGATAACATGACCAAGTAATCGTGTTAAATGAGTTAACATGTCGACACAACACGTTCGAGGAACGTTTATTATGACGATGTAAATTTGTACTTTTATAAATAATTACATATAGCATAACTAATAGCACTCACCTATCCATATAACCTTAGGATTTTATGATTGTAAATATTTTCAACTTCTATTTTATCGTGTTACTTATTATTTATTCGCAGTGTCAAGTGAGTCGTGTTAAACATCCATGTCATTCAACATGTTTGTATTTAATTGTGTTAATGTGTGGTATCGTATAATCGGCTAACTAAACATGCACAATGGAACCTCTATAAATTAATAGTGTTGGGACTGAGATATTTTATTAATTTAGCGAAATATTATTGTAACGATAAATTAATAATTTATTAATTTAAAAGGGTTTTACGTATGACTTTTAAATTTGCAAGTCTAATGTACGTTAAAAAAATTATATGTTTTATCTTTTTATCAACCTGGTAATTAGATATTATGGCGTTATGTGCCTTGTCTTCTATAACTTAAAGATTTATTGGTGACTTGGTGAGGTTGTCCTGAGTTCTTTTAGGCCCAACTATAATGTAAAAGTCACATGATTTTATATCTACATTTATATAATCTTCTAGTTGGGCCCAACTCCACATGGTCCCTTGTCTGATGTCTCATGAAAAATTCATACCATATATATGCTTCACATTCTCCTTTGTTTAAGTGCATTAGATTGGAGAACATCAAGCAACACACTCATATTTAAAATCTAGTTTAAGGTTTGCATTGAAAGGAGTTACGACGTTCAATGACCATTGCAGTGATTGGGGTACTATATATAGTAGATAAAATGGTATATTGCATGGACCCTTTGGGTTAAAAATACATCAAAGCGCAATTGGCTAAATCCAAACCTAGCCTATTTACACGTGAAATGTCTTCCCAAGGTAAAGGCGTGTGACGACATGCAAATTGATATGTAAAGATACAAGGCATAGAAAGAGAAATGGTGAAGAAATCACCAACTCTTAACTTAGAGCTTCTTGTGCACCACTTTGCCCCTTACAAGTAACAAAGGGAAAATCAATATCCATATGTTTGGCACTCATTACACACTAGGTTAGTTAAAAGAAAGGCATGTGACTCCAAGATTGCCACACCTAATATTGGAGTAAGATTTGTCGAACCCTGAGTGAAGACAAGCAAGTTTTGTTCTTGTGTTTGTGAGAGCTAATTTATATTCAAAGTATAAGAATGATTAGGAATATTAGTGTTGTTTTTGTGAACCCGTGCTACCTAGGTTTTTATCAAGGAGTATAGCATAACCACCTCATAAGGATCTAGCTACAATCATCTAGTCATCCTTCTTGGCATCCACTTATACATCAATATAAGATACATGATATGTAACATAAAGATACCATGTAATGGTATGTCCTCTAAGGTATTTAAGAATTAGTTTCACTACCCCTGGTGCTACTACGCTAACACATTAACCAACAGTTTAACGGTAAATGATGGGATACAAATACAACCCACCATATCCGGTGAGCTTGTTATCGGTAGACATTCTAGACATATCACGCTTATCGTCTAAGAGAACGATATATATAGAAAAACACATGCAGTGGACCTATAGTTTATTTTATTTGTATTGAAAGGACAAAGATATTGTCTATTTAGTATTAGGAAAGACATGTGGGCAGAACATAGTTGTGGGACTTTAATCATAGAATGTAGGAAAAGAATGCATCAGTCAGTCACTGGGTTAGATCCCACCTTCGGAAGCAACCATTTCCTTTCTTTGCTAATCATAATTGTATCATTATATATGGTTTTATCTTTTGATTTTAAGTAATGATCATTGTTAATTGAACACTAAAATATTATAAATATAATAATAAAAATACTCATATAATATTAAATAATAGTAACAAAATATGAATTACAATAGTTTTGTTTACAATTAAAATTCCCTTAACAATTTGGTGGTTTTGACAATTGATTTCCCAACCTGGAGAGCTGTCTCCATTTCTTGGATTCCATATCTTTCGTTATTTGACCAAAATGCACTCTAAAATATTACCTGTTAACAAATGCAGCCCAAATTCTTCGTCATATTTCGATTTAAAATATGTTATATCTTGATCATATTTCGATTTTCACATTCTGAGCTTACAAATTACAAAAATTTAGATTATCTATGTAACCTTTCATACTTGTAGACTATTTCTAAAATATTGTAAAATATTATGGATTACTCTATACGAAATTTATTATTGATATATTTTAATCATAGGTATAAAAATTATTTGTTATAACCCAATCTAATAAACACATTGGTTACTACATGATGATTTCCTTAAAAATTAAACCCTAATTTTGCCGCCAAGAATTTCATGTGAGTGAGCTGAAAGAAAAGTTTGAGATAAAATCAAAATAAAATTAAACCTTTTAAGGAACAAACAAAAAAGAAAAGAAAAGAAAAATACTCCGTAAGTAAAACAATATGACGCCAATGATCTCCAGCCCAGCTGGTTTGAGGTGGGAAGGTTTACCTCCTTGGAGGGTTCCTGCCCGGGTTTGGTCTCAGGTTCGATTCCCACGTTCCATCAAAAAAATAACCGTTGGGTTTGAAAGGAGAAACCCGTGTGGTTCTTATGGGATTCGATCCTAGGCAGTGGTCGCTTTGCAACACGGGATTTACCGCTGAAACACTACTCTCCAAAAAAAAAAAAGTAAAACAATATGACGACAACGACAGTCTGCCTTCCAGCTAGGCGTTGATTCTTTACTCGGCTTATGTGGCTTGGCTTAATTAAAGCCAGCCGTCTTTCTGCAAACCGGAACCTTCGTGAATCCGCAGCTGTTTGATTTCATTACAACTAAAACAGTAAATTTGTATTATTATTATTAATTAATTAATATTAGTTTAAGGTTAACTACACGTGCTTTTTGTCTTGTAGTGAGCTATTACTTTGAACAAAATTAATTAATTCAAAAAGGCATTAATTAAAGGGAAAATGACCAATATAGCCCGTTGACCGGGCCATTTGCACAAATGAACCTTGCACCCGTCTTAGGAGAGACGGGACACGGCTCCCAATGAGCCTGAACCGTCTCCCAAGGGGTTTCCCGTTTCAGCCAACAGACGACCGCCACGTGGCGTTGTTGATCCCGAGGCTGAACCGTCTCTCTCCCCAGACGGTTCACACTTCCCCATGCCGTCTCAAGCCGTCTCGGGAACCGTCTGAACCGTCTGAAAATTGTATATAAATACCGGATTTCATTTAACAAAATTTGCACCAACCACCCTCTCCAAACCTTTCATCTTCCAAAATGTTTTTTGGTTTGCCAACCGAAGCCTACCGGCTTACGAAAATAATGTCCGATTACTTGGATTGTTGTTTCATCTGCGTACGACTACTTGGATTGTTGTTGCATCTGCGCGTGGGTTAACCCGTGTAATTTGCATCTACAATGTGGTAGTCTATTTTATTTGCAAGAAGAGTTCTTTGTCTATGTAGCGCACATACACCATTCAAACAAAGTTCTTAGTTCTTAGCAAGTAAATTTAGGAAGTTTGTTGTAATAGTATAGTTTGGGAAGTTTGTTGTAATAGTATAGTTTGTTTATTGTTATTGTAATAGTATAGTTTGTTTATTGTTATTGTAATAGTATAGTTTGTTTATTGTTTTTGTAATAATATTGTTATTGTAATATTAACGAAATATTTACTTTTATATAAAAAAACACTAAAAAAAACATAAATAAACATTAATAAAAAAAACATAAAAAACATAAATAAAATTCGATTACAAATAAACTAATTAAGATAATCCCTCATCATTTGCCAGGCGGACAAATGTTTAAATTCTTTGCCCTCCCCGTTTTTATACTGTCTTTTGGAGTGTCGAATTGACGTGTCTTCGGGAAAGCCATGGGGTACCAACTGAAGTGTCGCGTTGTGGTACGAGTTGAATATTTGACATTTCGTTGTCAAATCATTCAATTTCCGGCTAAGAGAGTCCGTTGTCCGGTCAGACCCTCCAACCAGCCGGTTATACTCGTGTTGGATACGAAACCATTTGTTCGTTTGGTGGGTGCTCTCTTCAACGTGGCGCCAAGCTGATACAAGTGCAATCTCTTGTTCTTCTGTCCATCTTTGGGGTGCCATTTCTGTTAGACGGTGGTGGTGGACGGTGTGGTTGTGTGGTGGTGCTGCTACTGTTAGACGGTGGTGGTGGTGGTTTGGATAGTGCTGCTACTGTTAGACGGTGGTGGTGGTTTGGATGTTCTGACGGGAGACGGGAGACGGTATTTATAGGTGGTGACCTGGACAACCGAAGCGTCGGTCGAACCATCGGGACTCACCGGAGACGACGTCTCGGGAGACGGCGAGTCACCATTGTAAAATGTAACCCGGCTTCAGACGGTTCCCGAAAGACCCGAAAGCCGGTTCCTGAAACACTTTGAGCCGGTTCAGACGGTTCCCAAGACGGCTTGAGACGGCAGGGACAGCCTCGGGATCAACAACGCCACGTGGCGGTCGTCTGTTGGCTGAAACGGGAAGCCCCCTTGGGAGACGGTTCAGGCTCATTGGGAGCCGTGTCCCGTCTCTCCTAAAACGGGTGCAAGGTTCATTTATGCAAATGGCCCGGTCAACGGGCTATATTGGTCATTTTCCCTTAATTAAATGTATAATATATCACGAAGCATCAACACCTGAGTAAAATAACATATGTTAATTATAACTGAAATAAAGGGCAAAAAAAAACAAACAAGCTAAGATAATCAAAACGACAGAGAAATCGACGACCTGTTATGAATTTTATAATTTGATTTATATAGTTCACTTGTGGTTTATGTATACATAACTAAACTAGCTGAACCAGTCTTCAAAATAGGTTTTATAATTTTTAGATATAACATATTATAAGTCGTTTGCTGAATTTGTTTTTTTCTTACATAGACATATTATCTTATTTGTCCTTTTATTTTTCATTATAAAGGAATGTATTTCTAATATTTTATGTTATTCAAGATATACAAATGGATTTATTATTATTAATTTATTAATAACTTAATTAATTATATCAAATTTATCTTGAAGTGGAGAATTAATTGGATTTTCTATATAGATCAATCCCATTTACATACACAAGTTGTGCTCGAGTTGTGTCAGCAGTACACGTGGTATCCCAATATTCTGTCAAAGTTATCCGATACATAAAAAGGAGAAAAAGAAAAAAAAATGCACTAATTTTCCATTTCGGCAATAAAGTTGAGGGGTAGCCTAGACTACTCTACCTCCTTCATAGATCCGCCGATGGGGGTATGTATAGAAAAAAGATCATTTGATCAATCATACTAGATGTGTGTTAACGTTGTAGTATATGCTGAGCCCACAACTTAGTTTTTTTTTCAATGCTCCAATCAAGATTGAGAACATTATTGGAGAAATCAAGTCCTTTCTTTTCTATGGATCAATGACCTAACTAAGGTGCTTGCGGAGTGTTTTAATGAAAGTTATTCGAAAAAAAGAGAGAGATTGATCCATTAATCAATTATAAATGTTTTATAGTTTCATTACCAACTTTCATTCCATATACATCCATCAAACACCCATCGATCGATCCACGATCTTTTTAAATTTAGAGGTTATGTGAATTAAAAGCTAATAACTATAATAAAAAGGAAATGAAATGAATTATATGTTATATGAAAGAAACTATGACTTAGTGATTACTCTTGTGTAAAATAAGGAACTAAGGGAAGAAAGTGAAGGACGGATTGCTTTGCACAAAGGTAAAGAATACATCATCAAAGCAGTTGAAGGATAGGGATTGCTAAACTTAATCACACATTTTCAATTCTTTTTTCACCTGCTATCTCGCCTCACCTTCTTGCTTTTACTTTTACTTTTATATATATACATCCTCAAGTTTATTTCATATTTACTAATATTCCATTGTTTTTTAAGTTATCGTTAATTATATCATTGCCTCATTGGTTACATAGAGAGAGAGACACTTATATACATATTTGATTCATGTATTATTTTTATATGTAATACATTGACACCAATAGTAATATACATATTACATATTAGCTAATTGTTTATTGAACATATTAAAAGCTAGTAGACTAGTTACTCCAGCGAAGAAACTCATGTGAAGGCAGAACGGTTTTCGGGGAAATGCCGTAACCAAGTCATGGAAACAGTCTTTTGCATAAATGCAAGATAAGGATGTGTATGTCAAGCCTAAGTTGGTTTGACACCCTGGACTTTGTGCATGCGGGAGACTCGCCTAAATTGGTTAATTTGACACCCTGGACCTTGTGCATGCGGAAGACTCGCCTAAATTGGTTTGATACCCTGGACCTTGTGCATGAAGGAGACTCGTGCGATATGACTACAAAAGTGTATTACCTTATTACAACAACACGTCTAACTTTGTACAACGAACTGTCTAGTTCATTACAATGGTGTATCAAGTTTTTCAGTTAGACTCTTTGAGATGATTTTAAAGATACGTTGATTGCACACACCATTAAAAAGATATACATTGGTCCCCATTTAAAGTCATCACTATACATCAATACAAGTTGTTAAAATGTAATGTGTGACTTAATGGTTTTACAACGATTATTTTAGTGATTAAACGTGAGGAAAAAACAAAATTAAGTCTTAGATCGACCAGCATTTTATTCATACATCAACATCTTAATCAACTACAAGTTCTAAATAAACTAAGTCTAGTTAGCAAGAAAGGTATTCTACGTTTATTTGAAGGACATTACTATGTAAAATCACGAAAACAAACTAGCCAAGAGCTAGAAATATTTCACTCAGGAAATACTTTTTTCTTCTCAAGCATAGTTGTATTTTTCAGTTATTAAAATGCACAAGAGTACAAGACTCGTATTATTTGGTGACGTAGTTTTGTCGTTTTGACGGGGTCGGTGAAGAATTAATTTCGGAGTTAGCAAATTATTTTCCTACTCTTACAACTCCATTACTCGCTAACTGAACCTTTCTCTTTACGGTATACTAGTAGGTAACCCGCGCGTTGCGGCGGGCACGAATTTTACATATGGGTGTGTGACTGTGTGGTATATGCTTGTTATATTCTTGTTGCTCTTTGTTGTGTATGTATTGTGTTAGTTTTGTTTTTCGTGTCGTATACATGGTGTAGGTAACCTACCTCATTTCATGAGTCATAAACCTTAGCTACAAATCTTACTCCAATTTCTAAAGCTAAAAGAAGGTCATCTAGAAGGCATTTATCCACCTATCTTCAACTTAAAAGTCAGAACCCATTAACTTACAGTCTTAAATAAATAGAAGTTGGGGGTGTTACAAAAACAAAAATGAAATGTAGTAATCCCTTGGAATGAAACATTCGGAACATATAAGATTATCCCGATACTCGACAATTTAAAGTAATCTAGAGCCAATTCATAAAAAGTAAAACCAAAATCAAATAAAGCATGCATTACGCTTTGGAATTAACTTAAGTCTGTCCTCCTCAAACATAATCTGATAAACATTATTCTCTTCTTGTGTTGGAATGTATTCGAGACAATGATCATAAGATTCATCATTCAATGATTGATAAAGCAAAATGCCGAGTGTATTTATGAAGCAAAATACTGAGTGTATTTATAAAGCTCATACATATCCTCAAAGTACATTGCGAAATGCCTAGAAACTATAACCAATGGAATATTGGACCACACACACAAATGAGCCAGTGAACCAAAACATAAAAAGTCCATAGTTTCATTCCGAAATGACACACATGTATCATATTCTATAGTAATAGTATAATGGAAAGAAAATTGATAACCCACACCCGAAATTTGAAGCTCCATGGAGGTCAGTCTCTTGACCTATGCTTTCGTCTCTTACTTTTGAGTTGATGCACAATTGGAAGTTAAATTAAATATTTGACAAAAGTCAAACTCAGCAATATTGAAGGTAAAATATAACAAGAGTATTTTTCATGTGATCCTAGATCCCTGCAATATTTTAAATTAGACTGTCTCCCTAATGTAACATTAATAAACAAAAATAATCATCCACAAGTTCATCACTTGAAGAAGAATGTAAGACTTTTTAAATAAGGAAAAAGTCTTTGGGATGAAAACAAAGAGACATAATGCTAGGAAATATTAAATTGTAAAATACGTAGAAGAGAACCTAAATAGCTTATTACTTTGGATATTAGTAATAAGCCTATACATTCTGACTAATATTTCTTGAACAACCAAATATGACACCACAAATAGTCACACTTTGAGTGATTCCATAAACTTGATCCCGAACCGAAAAGTGAAACATATTGGTCGGGTAGCTGGTACCAGGATTAACTATAACGTTTTACCTGGATTACTCGATATCTGAAGCTGAATTAAAGCCTCTATACATCACTGGAGTCCAATATTTTAACCTATAATACAATATTGAAAAATATATAATAGGGGCATTTAGGGAAGAAAAGTGGTAAAATTTAGAAAATTGTAAAGAAACCCTTGGTATATCATCTTAACTTTAGACAATTTGGACATATTTGCCCATGCCTCCTCCTTTATAATCTATATATATATATAAAACAAAGCTATTTTGCTGACGTGGCGTCCATAGGTTGATTCAAGGCCCTCTTAAAATTGCCACGTGGCATTGTAATTGAAAGGTTTTTGTGTTTTTCAATTATTTTGGTTTTATACAATTTTAATAAAAACCAACTCAAACCCTATTCCCTCAAAACCCTAGCCCCATCTCCTCATTCTTATTATTCTCGCCTCTCTCTCCCTATCTATTATAATAATTCTTCAATCAATCCTTTCACAATATCAATTCACATCTGAAATAATAATAATCAAGATGTCGTCGGAGATTGAGGTCGTAGAAACCACCGATCATCATCCACCTTCCGGAGCCAGAGAAAATAATATCTCCGGAAACGAAGCAGTAGAGGCGGCGACGACGACGGTGGAGGAGGTGGTGGTGGAGGATCGAGATCAAGTGTAGCGTTTCAATCGGAGTCTTGACTCCCTGAGCGAGGAATCGTACAAGGACAGCACTTTAATTATGCAGCTCTTGAGGGACAACCTCACTTTGTGGACTTCAGACATTCCAGAGGATGGAGGTATTTTCCATGGTGCTATTTTATTCTGTTAGTTTTGTCTGATTATTTTTAATCCATCTTCATCCTACCAAACATTTGATCCATACAACTGTTTAAAAAGTTAGCTGGGCCAAAAGCCCAAACGCAATTTCATGAATATCAATATATAATCATGCTTTCTTGGATGATCGAATGTAAGCCACTGATTAAGGGGCATTAAGGATTGCTTATTAGAGGTTTAAGACATGCTTTAGGCTTATTTAGAGGTAGCTTAGGTTGATTACAATAGGTTTAGTTCATGTTATTGGGTTAAGATTATCTAGCTGTAGATTACTAGGCTTAAAATTGGGTTTGAAGTTGTGTTGTGAGCTGTGAGTTATGACTGTCATAGTATATTAGTTGAAATAAAAGAAAAGGTTGTGGGATGTGTGATGATTCTTTTAATATTTTGAGACGCTTCATATAATATGTCATGTATCCTTTATCGATTCGGCTAGGTTTTTAGTGTTTCTTCATGTTGAAGTATTAGGTGTTAGCATTGGATTTATAGGCTGTTTTAGGTTAGGTATTCAATATTGATATTAGAGTTATGCATTTATTTACACTTTATGATAGGTGTAAGAGTTATACATTATTTTAGGTTGGTATTCGCATTACAGGTATAGATGGTAATGGGATTTAATGGTACCGTATTAGCTTAAGTAATTTCTAAAATACTTAATGGATGTGATACTGTAATGGTGATGGTTGACTGTCGAATAGTTACTTGATGATTGTTATTGTAGGTATGCCATTGTTATTGATGTAGGCTTTGGTGACCGATGGTTTGTGGTGCTGAGGAATTGTAACTTGCGCCACATTTGCTTCATGGTTCAGGTCAGTGAACGCAAATGAGAATTATTGATCCGTATTATTAAATCATATATTGATCCGTATTATTAAATCATATTAAATTTTTCAACCCCGGGACCTTCCCGGGGTGATCGGCTAGTGTAGTATAGATAAACATCACTCGGTTTTTAGGTAACCGCACCTAATTCACAATGCACCTTCCTTTCTAAACGAATCTTAAATAGTTTTCATTTTTTTTTCATACTTTTCTTTTATCTATAGAAAACCATTAAAGTTGATTCTTATTATATATATAACAATTAAGGACGCTAGGAATAGTAACCTCGATAAACGCGAGGTAAAAAACCTTCCGTTTCAAAGTAATTACGAAAATGCCATCGCAGTAATTTTATTAATAAAATCAAAATAAAAAGCCTTTAGTTTCCACGTATTTACTAAAATGCCATCGCTTTACTTTTTAATAACGTCGATAAACGCGAGATAAAAAACCTTTCGTTTCGAAGTAATTACGAAAATGCCATCGCAGTAATTTTATTAATAAAATCAAAATAAAAAGCCTTTAGTTTCCACGTAATTACGAAAATGTCATGGCTTTACTTTTATTAGTGACTTCTCTTTTTCAAGCGGGCGCTTTGCTCGGTGCAATGCGCACCCGCTATCGACGGAACAATGCGACTCTCTACGTTGTCTTATCCGATTAGCACACCCTCGCAATACCGTTGGTGTAACTCCGCTGTTAGTCGGAAAAATCTGTAGCTTTTCACGAATCGGCGCCGGTTATGTTTCCACGCCGCGCTTAGCGCGACGCGTACCGGTGCCGTTTGTGTGCTGGCACTGGCAACTCCACCGCCGCGAAGCGGCGGGGATTTATACTAGTTTGAAACAATTTTTGTTTCTTACCAATGAATTAGGTTATTAAAGGAAGTTAATATTCACACACCCCTCCTACTCGATCTCTCTCTATAAATGCATATGAGAGATAGAGTGAGAGTAGTGTGTGAATATTAATTTAGAGTGTCAAATGAAGATCACCCTAACTTAAAACCATGTACCTAAAGAGGTTAGGTGTTAGGTCTAGTATTTTTTATGTATGTGACAATCGACTGATATATGATATATTTATAATTAATAGCAACATCATCTATGTTTTGACAGTGTCATGGTAAGCTTAAAAGAAAGCAAAGTCGGGAGATTTTGAAGTTATACCAGACTTCTAGAATGAAATAAAATTATGTATGTGATTGTATTTTCTTGTCGTAAAGCATACATCATTATTGGAATTTTGGTTAACCTCGATAAAACTTGATATCATAAAAAAAGTCAATTGCTTATTTGAAAACTGAATCATGATGGCATCAAAAGTTTTTTGTTTTGTTTTTTTTTTTTTGCTAAACACACATGTGTATTAAACATGTATAGTTCATCTCCAAGTTTGTAAAAAAGTAACTCTTTAGGCCTTGAGTTATACTTTAACCCTCCTTAACTCTGTCCAAATGTTATATCATCCACTTTTCCTCATTTGACTCCAACCCCATCTTAAAGAAATGGTTTAATCCAATTAGCTTCATCTAATCATTTTTTAGTAGTTTTTGTTTAAAAAGGAAAAAAAAAATATTTCATACTCTTAACATCCCGTTAGTATGTTAACACATAGCCCCTCGATCTGACACTCTTTAACACAAGAAGAGAGTGATATACAACAGAAGTTAACATTACATGGTATCTTCAACACCCCTAATGTTAGAGTACACCTCATAGCCTTAGGTGCTGATTTAAACTAATAGCACATCAATAGTTTATTAGTCTTTTAAATAAACCGCTTGTCAACTTTAAATTTTAATATCAAAATTTCACTTGATGATTAAATGCAACTATTATTTATGAAATTTTTTATATCATTATTAAATAATATACGGAATCAAATTTGATTATCTTTGCCAAAGCAGATCAATATTGCTGATTTATAATGTCTGTTTATTATAAACAAAGAATCTATTTAATCATAATTAACATTGAATTATATCTTTAATATTATAGTCATTAGACATGTGTGATCTTGTTCATTCTTGGAACGTTACATTTATTGCAACCCATTTATAATTAAAAAAAAAAAGAACAAAAGAATAGATTAAGCTCCAATACTTTGTGTCTTTGTTCCACTCTCATGGTCCCTACATACAGCCTGTTCTACTTCCTAACTCTTAAAACGACATCTTTTATTGTCGTATCATTACGTTCCCTTTCCTCCTCCCACCTGTCCTGTCTCCTCTTCTAAATCATAACCCTTCTCCCACTTCCCACTCCAATATCAAACCTAGAGAGAGAAACCAATACCACACCAACATTTCTAGAGAGAGAAACTACAATTCATCATCTCATTGTTGCACACCTTTAAACTTTCCAACCTTGACCTTCTCTCCATATTTTAGCATCATGAGTTCTATGAACTATGATGCATTACATTTAAAACCTATAATATTATTATTATTATCACTATTCACTATTCTTCTTACCTCAATCAACGCAACTGCATTGACCAATCAAAACCCTAAACCCAACTCAACCCAGATCAACTCCAACTCGGTCCTGGTGGCGCTTCTTGACTCACACTACACTGAGTTATCAGAACTCGTTGAAAAAGCTCTTCTTTTACAAACCCTAGAGCAAGCAGTATCTCATCACAATATCACCATATTTGCTCCAAACAATGAAGCTCTTGAACGGAATATGGATCCTGAATTCAAACGGTTCTTACTTGAACCCGGTAATTTAAAATCCTTACAAAAACTATTACTTTTTCACATTATTCCGTCTCGGGTCGGGTCAAAAGAATGGCCGGGTCAAGATGCTGGATCAGTAACTCATCATAAAACTCTGTGTGTTGAGGAACCCGACAACCGTTTACCGTTGACCATTGGAAATTCAGGTGAGAAAATAGTTGGCGGTCTAGCTAAAATAACCCGACCCGATGACCTGACCCGACCCGACGGGTTGATCCATGGGATTGAACGATTGTTGGTACCTCGATCTGTACAAGAGGAATTTAACAGAAGAAGGAGTTTGACTTCAATTTCAGCGGTTTTACCCGAAGGAGCTCCAGTTGTGGATCCGAGAACACACCGGTTAAAAAAACCGGCTCCGGTTCCAGCCGGAGCTCCACCGGTTCTACCAATATATGATGCAATGGCACCGGGTCCATCACTGGCTCCAGCGCCAGCGCCTGGACCCGGTGGGCCACGTCATCATTTCGATGGCGAGAGTCAGGTCAAAGATTTTATTCAAACGCTTCTACATTACGGTGGATATAATGAATTAGCGGATATTTTGGTCAACTTAACGTCGTTAGCGACGGAGATGGGGAGATTAGTGTCTGAGGGTTATGTTTTAACGGTGTTGGCGCCAAATGATGAGGCAATGGCTAAGCTTACTACTGACCAATTGAGTGATCCTGGTGCACCTGAACAGATAATGTATTATCATTTGATTCCTGAGTATCAGACGGAAGAGAGTATGTATAATTCGGTTCGACGGTTCGGGAAGGTACAGTATGATACGTTGAGGCTGCCACATAAGGTGGTGGCTGAGGAGGCTGATGGGTCGGTTAAGTTCGGGTCGGGTGAGGGGTCGGCTTATTTGTTTGATCCGGATATTTACACAGACGGGCGGATATCAGTTCAGGGGATTGACGGTGTGTTGTTTCCCATGGAAGAGACGGCGGAGAAACCTGTCAGTAAGGTTTCTCCGGCAACGACGGCTAAGGTCGTTGCTAAACAAAGAAGAGGTTTGTTTTCCGTTGTTTTTACACTGGTTGAATAAATTAAATATTAAATAGTTAGTACTGGAAATTTAAAAGTTATAAAATAATATTTTGAAATAATATAATTAAATTTTTAATTAAAAAAAATAAAATACGAATAAGTAAAATAAAATAAATAGACAAAACAATATCGAGGTTACGGAACTGTAACACATTGGCTAGCTGGTCCAATTTTTTTTTTAATCGGTCAAAGACATCACCTAGATACCCCTTCTAAGTTTGAATCTGAGTACACGTAGGTATTGCAACCCTTTTGGTTCGAAAGCCTTAATCGTATATTTTGTAAGTGGTTAGGATCTCCTTGACGAAAACCTAAGTAAGTTTAGTTATTTATTAGGTATAGATTTTTAATTAATTCCATCATTTAGCAAAAGTGTGGTAAGAAATTTTCCGGTGGTCGGTAATAGTTTAAGTGGTTAATTGTGGGGGGTGGGTCACATGGAATTATTCCTCCGCGTCTAATGCACTCATTTTAGACTACCTAAAAGAATAGACACCTCATTTTTGTACAGTTTTTAAAGCATAAGACACAACTCACCTATGCATATGCAGATTCTTTTATGGAAGGTAAAACAGAAAAAGGAACACGCCATATAATTGTGTAATTATGAGTTAGCAAATTTGGTAAACTTTTTCTGGTTAAGTACATCTTTTAAGGCACAATTTACACAATTTCTAATATTAGAAACTTTTGTACCACTTCAAAAAGTCTTTGATTGTTTTAAACGTATTTTGTACTGTAAATTTTTAAGGGATGTTTATGGAATAATAAAAGCATAAATATTAAATGTTTTATTCACTTGGCAATAATAATAATAGAGTTGAGTTATAAAACCATGTTTTTGGTAAATGCAGGGAAATTATTGGAAGTAGCATGTTCGATGGCTGGCGTATTCGGACGGTTTACAAGTTGTGATTGAGGTATTTATTTAATGAATATAAAAGTGGTGTATTCATTAAAAATGGAATAATTTGATTAATTAAATATTATTTGAATTGGCAGTTTAATATTTTTAGGAAAACTGTGTGGAAAATAGGACATAAAGGGAAACGAATGGTGCAGTTTGGCATGGAAGGAAGTTTTCCCAGAGAATCAGATCCCCTCAAATGAGAACAAAACAAACTCTCTCTTTTTTTTATTATTTTTTATAATAATTTTCGATATTTTATTTGTTCATGGTGTTGTATAAATACTGTAATTAGTAAAAAAGGTTATTTTTTATGTACTTATGTTTGAGTTTTTGCGGAAATTGTATCTGCCCAAATCTGCAAAATCTTGAGGCACAATTCTTTTCCATAAGGAAAATTGGTTTTGATTTTTTTTCTTAAATATTCATAAATGGACATTCTTTATTTTAAAATAAGAAAAGGGACCAGTATTTTTATATAGACGAAGTTTAAAAAGGTTGTTTTATTCGTTTAGTGGCCACTCAATTTGTCTTTATTTTTAAAATAATAAAAGATAATATTATATTTAGTTGGACTATAACAAAAAATAGGTGTCGGTGGTGTGAAATCCAAAGTAAAATCATTCTCTACGTTTAACTTTAAATTTGAGTTTTTCACTAGCTAGTAATTACCACTCATACAGTCCATCATGATCGATATCTTTTTTATATTGGATATTTAGAATCAATGTATTTATCAGTTATCACAAGAAACTAGTTAACCTTTTTTTATATCGTGTATACTTAATTACTCGGATGCTTAATATATTAACATCTTTTCACAAGTTTGCTTCTTACCTTTCTAAAATTATGGTTATGTTCTCTGCTTTTCGCAATTTCGCTCAACGTACAACATAATCTCTTAAGCATGGACAACAAGTCAATTTTCTAAAGTTAATCCTTTTAAGTGACCAAACTACCCTTGTATTAAAAGAAAATAAACAAAAACAAAATAAATTATGGGACGCATCTTCTACACATCTCATCTTCTCCCGGCTAAAGCCCGTCTTCTCGACAAACTAAAAATTTCAGCCACCCTCTTTTTTGCGGTAAAAAAACATAACCCTTTTTCTTCTTCATCACGCACCCACACTTTGTCGTCTTCATTTTTTCAGACCAAACCACATAGTACCATCGTCCGCAATCAACAAGATCTCAAAACTCTAATTTGAATTGTTTAGCAAACAAAATTGCTTTGGTTTCCATAAACGAACATGAATAGTTTAGCAAACAAAATAGTGATCTATTGGAATTTTCTCAAATTTCTTTTTTTACATGAGAAAGTCAGAAAACTTTAGTGTTGGACATTAACACGCTTGTCCGTTTCATATTTATTATAAAGGCTAAGTCAATTCATATTACAAAAATTATACAAGTCATGTTTATATATATCTAGTCAGGAAAAAGACATCACAACCATCTAACCATCTTAATTGAAATTTTCAGCCTTAAAGGTATTTGAGCTAAACAAAAACACATTTAAATATAATATTCATTAAAAACAATAATTGTTGTGAGAATTCATATGGTAAATAACTTATATGCTCTTGTCAATATAACATATGGTAAAATGATAGTTGTCTTCTTAATAGAAGATGCAGCTAAATGCCTTGTCATATGAAGGATGAACATTAATGGATAGAGACCAATTCTTTGCACGACTGACACAGTTACACTAATGTTTCGTAAAAACAAGATATACTACGAAGGTAATTTTACACTTTTACTGAATTAAAAACTTTAAAATTTTAATTTGAACATTTGAGTTATGATAGTTTATTAGATGCATGCATCAAAATTCAAATAAATTTAAGAAGATACCAAGAGACATGATTTGAAACCAATCATTCAATTTTTATTATATCTAAACCCATAACTATTTGTAAAATGTATATTGTTGCATGATACATTTAGGAAAATTCGGGGATATGGTGAAGGGTCTCAAAATATAATTAGTATTTGATTTGATTTGGTTTGTTGAGATGTTGCATGATACATTTGGTTGAATGTATATTTATTAGGTTATATGATTGATGAACACCACCAACCGGGACATAGCTAGTTCTATTTTTCTTCTTCCTTGATGCTTCATTCATTCTTTTCTTTTTTTTTCATTTAATTTTCAAATTTGACCACTTCTTAAAATGATCTTACCTTTCTAAAACAGTATCAAACTATCAATAACTATGTTATGAGTAAGATTTTATTAGACATGTTGTTTTTCTTGTTATTGATTTAATGTAAATAACAAACTACAAAATAGTCCTTGAAATATTTGTAGTCATAGGGATGTAGCATAGCATGGGAAGGACATGCAAGAAAAATACTCTCAACTCTTTTAAAATATGCTAAAATCGAACAAGCAACGGCGATCACGGAGGTGCGGTTGATGATGTGGCAGGTACAGTAGCAGTAGGTGCAGACGGGGTAGTCTAGGAGTGTTAAACGGGTCGAGTTCGCATTTTAACGGGTCTAACTCGACCCAAACCTGAAACTTTTACACGAACGGGAACACGGTCCGAACCCAAAAGTTGTATCAAACATATGAACCCGAAAACGGCCCGTCTAATCTGAATTTTCTTTATTTTGTCAAATTCTTTTCAGGTTATACATATGACATAAAATACCGACACAAAAAATAAAATAAAATGTAATAAAAATAGGTTAAACAGGTCAACCCACCAACCCGTTTGGGTTGACCCTTCTTTATCTAACTCTTTTTTCCACCAAGTTTTTAGGACTCCTCTAAGGTGTTTGAATTTGTTCATAAGGCTTAAGTCGGGAGGGCCATCAGCAACAATATCCTCAAGCGCTTTTTGAACAACCTCATTGCAACCCTCTCTATCGAGCCATGAGTTAAACCATCTGAAGGCTTGGCTCCAAAATTGGAATCCACCAAAGTGAGTAATAACGGACAATGATCAGAAAGATTTTTTTGGCAAGGCTCTCAAGCATCCCATTGGCCACTTGTTAAGAAAGTTATGAGACATAAAAAAACCGGTCAGTTTTGCTAAGTTTACAACCTTTATTCGTTGCCGCCAAGAAAGTGAATCTGTGCCCACGCAAACAATACTTAACCAGCCCAGTTTCGTAAATAAATTCATTAAAAGCGTGCGCACAAACAGGATTAAATCTGGAATTTAGTCTTTCTTCAGGGAATCAGACTGCATTAAAATCGCCCATAAGAACCCATAGACCTTGAACCTCGGACATGACCCTCTTTAACTTATCCCAAAATATCTTTTTTCCCCGACCTTCTGCGGAGCATAAACGTTCAATATATTTATAACCGTACCATCTTCAACCAAGGTCCCTAATGTAAGAATAAAACACCTATCCGACAATAACGATGCTTTGTTAAAAACTTTCGGATTCCAAAGAGAGAACAAACCACCAGACCTTCCTGCAGAGTTTACTTCCTCAAAACCCATCGGATCCGAACCCCAAATACCAGTAAAATCAAAAGAACCACCCATAGGAAGATGCAATTCTTGTACAGCCAGGAAATCGACCCCATTCCTATCTTTCATATCTTTCACCCAAGCCATTTTCCCCAACCCAAGAATCTCTCTAACATTTACTGAAATAAAATTCATTTGGAACCTGGTTGTACCCCTTCATTCACACCGGTGGTATGGACGAGATTATGAAAATTAGATAACTGAGCCCCAATTTTTGCTCCCAATCAGACTGTTTCTTCAACTTCCTTGACCGCCTTTGAATTCCTTGTATCATCTGTTTCAACTGATGCATGTGCACCATCCTTATCAGCAAGCTCGTCCTTTATCTCCCTTTCAGTAACTTGGTTTTGACCATTTTTTTCCCACATGAGCTTCAACAGTGTTGTCTTGATGTTGTTCCACAGGTGCCTGACCCTCCGTATTCGCCGATTCATTTTGTTTATCAGCTGGAGTCTTCCTTTGGTTAATGCCCAGTAAAACATCTAGTCCAAAGGGATCTAGCCCAATGGGGTCGAAGTCCAATCTGGCCCGCTTCGGAGCATTAGGCCTTGAGTCCACCAAGTGTAATTTGGGCCCAGTCCTTCTACCTTCCTTAGCCTTTTTGAAAGTCTATTTCGCTAGCTTTTTATTCCTTTTTTTAATTGTGGTCAACTTTCCTTGCCCCACATAATTATTCCCTTCAATATTAACGTTAGATACTGCATGGAAGATTCCAGAAACACAAGAGTTCTCCACCCCATTTTTAAATCTGTCATTAGAGTTAATAACATAATCAATATTATTGTTGCCTTCACTATTTAAACCATCCAAATTAATGTCCTCGACATTAATATTCTCCGTTAATTCCGCAGTTTCCTTATTGGCACCTTCGATTGAATTCTCTGGATAATTGCCGTCAACCATGTCCGAATCCGGTAAGATTTCTCCATCCTCCGGTGGCTCTTTTTCGGTTACCACTTTATCGTCTTGCTTATTCTTTGTCAAGAATTCTGGCTCTCAGTCACCAAATTCTTCGAAAATAAAAACTCTATACTTCCTCCCCTTCCATTGAAGCATTACAACATCATGAATTCTACTACCTTCAGACACCAAGACACCAACGTAGTTGTAAGACAAATCAGTGTCACGTCAATCATGTTGAGCTTCATTTAGGACCTTCCCTAAACATTTGCCACCCAGTTCAAAACGTCATTATTCAGCAGGTGGAGAGGAAACCCCTGAATACGCAGCCATGCGACTCTTTCGAATGAAAACATTTGTCCAATCCATATATCTTCCGAAGCAAACGTTTCTATCATGACCAAAGCCTGTCTTCTTAAAGCCTCTGTACTGCCATTACTTTCAAACGTAATCTTTAAAAGCAGGCCACCCAAGTAGTGAGTTGAAGAATCACCCGAAGTCATCTTAGAAACTATCTCCCCAACTCTACGTAAAGAATCAAAAGAGGCCATCCTAACAATGATTGCCCTTCCTTGTTCTCACCATAAGCCATCGTATTGTCTGGGATGATGATCAGTTTTCATTTGTTTTTTCTTCGTGCCTTATAGATTTCCTTCCCAATAAAGTATCCATAAACGTATCCGCACTAGGACCAATGGAAACAGTTTCAAACATCTCCTCCTTCCCTGTAATACTAGGTCTTGTCTTATCCACCAACTGTATGGCTGGGGCTTTAGTCTCCTCAGGTCTTCGTACTTGAGCATCAACATCGTTAGTAAACCTAGCTATATTGATACTCAGCTTATAATCACCCATTTTAACCGAACCCATTCTTCCTTCTAATTCCTTCTTATCTCTGAAATTTCGGAACAAGACGAAACCAAACTTCTGACCTTGTTTATCTTTTTTTCTTGCAATGTACACCCCGATAATATCTCCATATGCTAGTAACACCTCTCGAACTTCCAATCCGCTGCATCTGTCAGGGAGGTTTGTTACGTAGAACTTAGCAAATCCTTGTAAACCTTGGTCTTTGTTACCACGAGGGATATGATCTTGGATACCTTGGACGGTTTCTTGAGTTCTCCGTGCATCGCCCATACTTAATTATCTCTACTAATTAAATCTAACTAGATAATTGTAAACATTCATACTAATTAATCAAATATTAATTAGTTAAACTCTTTCATATTGCACCTTCAACTTTCAACACATACTAATTTTAGGATTAACTTCAGCATCGCTAAACCTTTGGCTCTAATACTAACATGTAACACCCTTGCCCCGACCCCATGGTTCAAGTGGCGGACCAGTATGCCTCATAGTACAATTGGCAGCGGAAATAAAATAACATAATCGTTAGCTATAATAATAATATCACACAATGTGGTGCTATTAAAAGAAAATGTGGATCTCGTACATTATAATCAACTAAAACAACCATCAATGTCTAAAGCCAAACGCAAACACAATCATTAGGGGACTTAACTAATTCTTGGGTAAGTGATGAAAACAACGGGCACGAATCACAACTTCCTAAATAATAAAACTGTGTTACCGTGTAATAGAACTCTTGGTCTTGTTTCTAAATTCAGAAACTTCATTCCGATAGTAACCTGGTTAAGTGTAGTGTCTGTTTGAGCCGAATAGGCTCGTTACTTGGCCCTCATTATTAACTTTTCAAAAGGTTTGACACAATGACACATATATATATCTGATCCAAATGGTCTGGTTTTGTTATCGGGCCTATCGGGCCGGTTCGGTCCAATCCGTGTATGTAACTATTACACCAAATGGGTCGTTTTTTCGTGATCCAAGATTCCCAATAACCTTATAAGAAAAACCTCCTATATGGAAAACAAATGAAGCCTGTGAAAATTAATGCATTTTTAACTCCACAATAGCCAAACAATTTCTGCAAATTATACAAGTTTGGATTTAAAGAGCAAAAACAATTCAATATGCATACAAACATCATATAAATTTATAAACCAGTAGATCTTTGAACAGGTGACAGTAACTTACGGTCGCTATTCACAACACCAACACTCAACTTCAAAAACAGAAAAAAGAACTATAATAGATACAAATATTAAACAAATTACCCCTTTATTTAACCTTCAACCTCAATAAGATTTGGAGATGGGCTTTCATGGGATTGTTCATTGCATGCTTTCTCTTCTTCTTGAACCATTTCCTTTGACTTTTCAGGTTTGACTTCAGTTCTAGAGGATGGAGTTTTGGGTTGAGTTTTTCTAATCAGTTTGTTTGGAGTAGCAGTGCCTTTATCACCATTTGTTGCGTTCACATTAGGTGACACGGTTTTGCTTCTCGTGCCATTTGGGCTAACCGCGGTCCCATTACTGGTTGCAGCCACATTGCTCTTGTTCCTGCCAAGCTTGGGAGATTTCGGGCGTGTTGTTGGTATCTGTATACTCGAATGTTAACGAATGAGAACCCCAAATATATTTAGATCTTTTAGTAATTGCTCCACGTATCAGAAAATAAACAGAAATAGCATAAAGATCAAATCTTGTCGGATAAACATAGTAGCAAGTCGCCAAGTAGTATTCTTAACAGAAGTGAAGCAAGAGGCTTCACTTATGTTATATTAAATGAATAGAAAAGCCTATTAAGGGCCAGTATAGCCAGTGGCGGAGGTTTGTAGGGGCGGGGAGGGGCGGCCGCCCCCCCCCCCCCCGGATTTTCGCGCAGAAGTTCCGATTATATAGTATACGTATAGAAAATTTTGAAAATATAGGGTTTCGACCCCCCGAAACTGGTTTTCGACCCCCCGAAACCAGTGACTTCCGAACCCCTGGTGACTTCCGACCCCCCGAACCTTCGGGTCAAGCTTCGCCACTGAGTATAGCGAAGAAGAGTAGGCGCATTCATGTACTGTTTTAAAAAAGATATGCAAGCTATATTGATGAACAAATGTTTAGTGCAAAAATGCAATCTGATGCAACCATGAAAACTAAAATCAGGATGTTATAACCAGTTAAATACCTTCTTCAAGTCGACTTTCGGAGGGGGTTCTTTGTAAAATTTTGGCAGCGGTGCAGCTTTAAACATCAAGCTCTTTCTCAACTGTTTTATCTCTGCTTGTTGGCTTTCCTGCATACCCGACTTAAAACAGTTAAAAAGGCAGTCTTTATCGCCTAATTAAAGTTCGAATTCCACACATTTGTTCATAAGATAAAGAGTTCACAAGCCAAAACCTTTGACTTTTCTTGCAAATTGGTTTTCTCTGCTTCTTTTGCATGAATTTTTTCCTCTATCTTTGAGAAGAACTAGAGCACACAAAATAAACATGATTAATAACTGATACACGAGTTATGTCAACAAAGTAATAACAGAAACAAAACAAACATATAGATGTTTAGATAACGACCTCTTTTCGCTTTTCAGCTCGTTCCTCCAGCCTAGAAGAAAATCCCGGTACACTGTTCTTTTGCTGCCCACCAGGGGCAACACTTCTAATCATGAAGATAAATCCATGAAAAAGTCAATTTCTTGTGATTTATATAGAATGAAACCAAAAATGCAACATTACCACTTTAGCAACAAGACATTCATGAATTAAAAAAAAGACAAATTCTTGAATTCAACATACAAGGGGTTTGCAGAAAGAGGACCATCTTCATTTCCATTCAACTTCCTAGACTAAAAAAAACAAGAAAACAACGATAAATATGGTGATGCATAACAAAATAAAGCCACAATGAAAAAGCATTTACGCATTACGCATTTACCCTTGACACGCGCACATTTGGACCCGATTCCTTCGCTTTCACACCAGTGGAACCTCTCCTATTAGCAGAATTCATGGCATTTGCATTCGACAATGCGGCTCGACCCTTCACAGGGTGCCCATCCATGCTAGTCCTCATGGAATCATGGGTTCGCGGTTTTGCAGGGAAGGATAAACTTTGAGTTACATGGGATTTAGGCTTATGGGTCAACAGACCAACCACCGTGTCGTTTTTTGCCATTTTAGTATTCTTTAAACTATTCTTATTATTAACAGCAACCTCCTTGTTAACCCCATTACTAGCAACCTTAACCTTAACTGGATGTGGGATTTTAGTACCATTAACATCCTCAGAACATTCACTCACTTCCAGTTTAGATGATTCAACTTCATTCGTGTTTTCTTGATCAATGATCACATTGGTTTCCACATTTATAACACCATTTCCAGCCTCCATTTCTGTCATAAGAAACATAAATTTAAAAACAGTTTGCTAGCAATAGTAACGGATCATAAAGTCTCTTGTGAATTCGGTTAAATCCACAAAAATTCAACACAAATAAACAATACCCAGATCGGTTTTTTTAGTAAATTTAGTGTTTTAAACCATAAAAAAAAAGCTACAGTTTCGGGGAATATTATTATATTAATGCTACTGTTGTCATTTTCATCCTAGAAAAACCGTCATCATGCGAAACACTCACTTTCATACTAAAATTACATAAAAAATAATAATAATAAATACAAGTTTAATGCAATTGAGTAACATAAACTGAGCAAAACAGAGTAAATTTACTGAACAAATCAAAGCAAATATACAAAAAACTGTACAAGATTTAAAACGAAATACACAAGCTTACCTCGTTTGAATGAAACTTTTTGAGGGTGTGATTGGAAGAAGAAAATAATTAAGAAGAAGATTCTGCCGTTAAATTTAAATATAAATATAAATAAATATTGGTATGAAAAGAGAGTCTTGATTATGTGTGTGTGAAGAAGATTTTGAGTGGGGTGTGACAGGAGATCATGTATGAAATCGGTGGGGTCTCAATAAACTGCATATGGGATGACGGATATGCCCTTACAGTTATTACTTGGTAAAATACGTATGTTTTAACAATCTGGAGACTTTTCAATGCGTAGAGTACAAGTATTTGTACAGTAATTTACAACACGTGAAACATGAGTATGCATGGGTCAAGTGTAACCTAGTCAATGTTACTAAGATAGCCTTGAGCAACTTTGTTTCATCGATTCATAATAATCAAATTTTAATATTAGATGAGGTGGCGTATATGTAAATCCATGTGCTGCCAGCTCATATATAGTGTAAGTTAACCATCTAACGTAATAGCATTCCTTTCATGGATTGCAATGGAATTGGAATTCATGCGAGAACTATAATTTGATTTGAATTTAATTAGATGTGTGTGTTTTATGGAATAAATTGGAATCTCGGTGGAATTGAAATGTGGGTTCCCTTCTGTATGTTGTTTCTCAATTATAAAATTGTTTACTAACATTTATAAATAATCGATCATTTCATTTCATGACTAAGAAAATCACATTGAATTTGTAATTGTCTTAGAAGATTCAATAGAAAGAACAAAAATCATTCCTGTTAATTTATTTTGTGGAAGCTGTTTTAAGATAAGATTATAACAATTAACTGACTGAAAATATCCAAGTCATGATCATTGGCCCATAGGCTTTAAATAGGTAAAAGAACAGAAACAGCTAGGGTGTGGGTACATATGGCAATACACAATGACAGTCTATATGATATATATTTGTATATGATCCATGATTAAGATTTGAAATAACGGATCCTATGCTATGCATGTTGTCATTTTGTGCTCTTATAAGATAATTCATGCATGTAGTCAACATGGGTCATGAGGAAGAGTATCCCATGCAAATAAAATAACAACCCCCCTAATAAAACAACCAAAAAGAAAGAAAAATAAACAAGTCAACACCCCCACCAGTGACCAGTATAAATCTCCAAGTTAAAATAAATAAATAAAACACTAACAGAAGAGAAACAACACACACATGTTGTCTTTAAACAATGGTACAAGAAACCAAAACCAATCAATAATACATGTGTTCTTTTACATGTGCACATGTATGTGTTTTGTGTAATGAATTTAACATCTACACCGGCCCACATGGTAACTAATTAATACCTCTTGTGCAGATTAGGACAGTAGGTTGTACTTCATGTGTAAATGGTTGTACCGGCCAGAAATTCAAGGCATAGATAGATGAATATCTTGCTACCAAAACCCATGTAACTGGATGAAGGATATATAATCTTGATTTAATTCAGTAACGCGTGTTAATACACGTATGTACATATGTTAGGATATAGTATTTATGTTAATTATCCTAAGTCTAAAACATTATCTAGTTGACCGGTGTGTTATAGTTTGACCAACGGTTATTAGTTGTTAAAGGGTCATGTTGGTTCAAGTCACACCCATTCGGATGTATATATATGGACCGATGTATGTTTATTATGATATATGAAAGTAAGTGTTTCTAATAACCAACTTTCAAACTCTCTCCCTCCAAAACCTTTCCCTCCAAACCGTTTTCTATTCCTCAAAACAAATCGCATACTCATCAATTCTAACATGGCATCAGAGCCAAGATTCAAAGCCTGTGGTATTTTCGATGTTGATAGAAATTCAGAAGATGTTCGTTATATGGGAAGAGAAGACGAAGACACATTAGTTCCCAAGTGTGTGCCCGGTTGTGAGAATCGGAAGAGAAAAGCCAAGATGGCAGAACCCGAAGTGGTTAAGGATTGCGAGAGTCCTTTAAACATCAAATTTCAAGAATTCAACATTGGATCATCATCTACAAATCAAGAAGAAGATTTATTCTCGAAGGCCCAACGAGAATTTAATAGACAAATCAAAGCCAAAAGAGACGTTCCCGAATACCCTCCTACAATGTGTTGCAGCAAGTGTAAGGCGTCGTTTCATTACCGAAGGGAGTGCCCAAAGAAGATGGGAAAGACGGAGTTCATGGTCAAAGGCACCGATGAACAAGGATGGGACGATATATGGTATGCTAGTCTAACAAGAAGGGAACATGGTTGTGGAAACAAAAACCAATTTACGGTTTTTAGTAAATCTTTCGGGATTGAGGAATGCCCGAGTGGATATAGAAAGGAGTATTTCCGAGGCAAAGGAGTCGTGGTCATCACAAGCAATAATCAACTTCACAAGGTTAGAAATGTTTTCTACATACCTACGCTTAAAAAGAACATATTGAGTATTGAGAAACTCACAAACGAAGGCCTAGAAGTGGAGTTTGAAGGGGATGTTTGTTACATTAGGAGGCCGATAATCCAAAAGAAAAGGAAATTGATTACGTGTAGGATTTGTGATGGCGATGATCATTTTACGTTTAAATGCCCGGATAGAGAGAATGTTGTAGTGACAGATATCGTTGGCACATCCAAAAATGGAAGTGAAATGCAAGACAGGAAAGTCACGGCACAAAACCAAGACAAAACCAAAGTGTATGCCGGATATGGTATCAAGGAGGGACTCACCGAATTAGACCGGGAAAGAGCATCGGTTTTCAAGAAATTCGAAACATTCTCTATTAACAAAGACACCGCCGAAGGTTTCATGGAAAAGGGACCAATAATGTACCCAACCGAAGGTTCAAGATTGCAATATTGCATCGTATTCATGGACTTAATTCATGTTACTACTACGGTTGAGAGGTATAAAAGGAAGTTTGATTTGGAATTCGAGAAAACCATCGAATGGTTCATGTACGATTTTCTGAAGTTATCAAACAAGGCACCAATGCCCCCAAGAGATGGATATGGTTATCCAATTTGTTTGCTAGATCTCTACACAAAGGTGCAAGTGTTCGGTGGTTATGAAAAGGTGACGAAGGATGACAATTGGGCAGTGATTGCTATGTCAATGGGATACGGGAGAGGACTACCAAGCCTAGTAACAAGAGAGGAGATTGCAACGACTTTGAGACAAGTCTATGTACGATACCTAGAGATGATGGAATGGTATCACTTAAAATACAAAGGAAGAGAAATGGTAGTAGAAGTCAAGGAAGAAGACTTTGATCACAAGAAGAAGAATGTCGAGTATGATGATCAAGACCTCCCACCGAAGAAAAGATCCCGTTCCTCATCAAGTGAAGATTCAAGTTCATACTAAATCAAGATTAGGGGCAAGAATGAAGGATATATAATCTTGATTTAATTCAGTAACGCGTGTTAATACACGTATGTACATATGTTAGGATATAGTATTTATGTTAATTATCCTAAGTCTAAAACATTATCTAGTTGACCGGTGTGTTATAGTTTGACCAACGGTTATTAGTTGTTAAAGGGTCATGTTGGTTCAAGTCACACCCATTCGGATGTATATATATGGACCGATGTATGTTTATTATGATATATAAAAGTAAGTGTTTCTAATAACCAACTTTCAAACTCTCTCCCTCCAAAACCTTTCCCTCCAAACCGTTTTCTATTCCTCAAAACAAATCGCATACTCATCAATTCTAACACTGGACAACGAGTCAGGATAGCAGTAATAACGTTAAATGCATGATGGATTTTGACCTCTAGCAACACACGTTACTCTTGTCACAACGAGAGACGTTATTTGCTCCCTGTGAGTCTCTGGCATGATAATCCAATATCAATGTTGATCCGAAATTCTGAATGAGAGTCATCAGTCATGAGACTGCGAATGTCTGGGCTTATTGGTGACCTTGCTTATCTGGTGTAGTGTTATGCTACTAGGCAGTAAGCATAGTCGTGCATCTTTGATCTGGCCAAACTTTCGTGGTTTCTTTTCTTAATGCGTTTCTTTCTTAAAAGGCTACATTTTAGCCTACGCCTTTTTAAGGCTATAATTTAGCCGCCACCTAAATTAGCCGATATTTTTCACATGTATTATTTTGATTGTTTTTTCGTGAAACTCAGTTTTTGTGACAATTAAAATTTAGCCAAGCTTTACCATATTAGCAGACGAACTCCCCACCCTTGTGGTGGAATGGCATGAGAAATAATGGATAGAGCCTAGCTTCCTTGAGGTGCAAGGTTCGATCCTTGATCCTACCAGGTTTTCTGATTATCCATTGTCGTACCTTTGGGCTAGTGGGGAGTCGGTTTTCCACGAAACTGATGGCTTTGTGAGTTCTGACTACCTAGCGCTACTTGTGGGCGGGCACCTAAGACATGTCTTCACCCAGGAGCATATGAGGTGCTTTTGTAACCAATTGGTGGATAACCCAAGTAGTCGGGACATCTGTTTGTTCTTGGGGTGTAAACGAGCCAAGCCGAGCCCGAGCTTGACTGGGCTCGAGCTAGGCTCGTTATGGTTTTATGAAGCTCGAGTTCGGCTCGGTTCGAGCCTACAATTTTGAGCTCAAGCTCGGCTCGCTAGCAAAATCAAAAGCTCGAGCTCGGCTCGGCTCGAGGTGATTTGAGAACAATCTCAAACAAGCTCAAAGCTCGGCTCGAGATCGCAAAAGCTCGGCTCGCGAGTGTTATTAAATGGGCCTATGAAATAAGGACTTGAGCTTTGGAGATGTGGGCTATAAATTATAAGAGATATATAAATAACTTATAATTATGTTTGGGCTCGTTTAGGCTCGTGAGCCCAATCGAGCTTTGTATCTAGGGCTCGAGCTCGGGCTCGATAACTAAACGAGCCATATTTCAGGCTCGGGCTCGGACTCGTTAAGGCTCGGCTCGTTCGGGCTTTTTACCAAGCCGATCTCGGGTAGCTCTCGAGCCGCTACGTGTCATTTACACCCCTGGTTTGTTCTGTTTGTTGGCCGTTAAAAAAAACCAGACTAAGGGTGTTTGGGATTGAGTTTGGAAATGCAAAAGTGCTTTTGGTCAAAAGTGCTTATTAGCTTATGACTTTTTGAAAAGAAGTTTTAAAAAGAGTGTTTGGATTAGCTTTTGGGATGAGAAACGTCAAAAAGTCAATAGATTGTTATTTTTATAAGTGTTTCGCTTAACTTATTGTGAATATTGGTTGTATGGGTGATAAATTTGTAATTTTTTTCCAAAAGTCAAAAGCCAAAAGCCAAAAGCTAGGATTTCTAACTTTTCAAAACAGCTTTTCCACCCTTAAAAAGCTAAAAGCCAAAAGTCAAAACAGAAAGTGCTTTTGGGTTACACAAACAGCTTATTGACTTATTAGCTTTTTCAAAAAGCTAATAAGTCAATAAGTTGGTATGAAACTCAATCCCAAACACCCTCTAGCTTAGTCGTCATCCGCTGATTGGATGTATACTTTTGCAAATATTAAACGGGACAAATCAATGATAAATGAAAGTTGAGTGGTGCATCTTGAACAATCTAACAGTAAAGAACTTAAGACCCAAAGCTGTATCCATTAATCATAAGAACATCGGCCTTCAGATATGAAATGTTTATTTAAATTCCGAGCAGCATACTCGAATGCTAATCTATCACCCATTCATGTCACAAATCTGCAATCTTTATGTTATTCAATCACCTCCGCTAACCCAAATAGGAAGAACACAAAAGAAACCCATATAAAAAATGTAAAAGAAAAGAAAGATTTTACCCATCTTTTCAATGAAATCACTCAAATTATAGGAACCCATGACTTCCACGTGGATAATAGTGATGGAGGTATTCAGTTTTCAATAATGAACAGAGGAGGTGAAAAATTGAGTGATTTATTGGAATGCACACAAGGTGTTTGTGAAAATGCCTGTATGAGAACAACCCATGTTATTGAAAGGGATGTGAGTCCTATTGTTCATAAGGCTACCCAGATATTAAGGGGTGGCGAGAGTGAGGCGTCGGTTGAGGAACGGTTGGAGGAAATGTGTGTCGAGTTTGATTCGGATGTTGTTGATAAGGTTCTGAAGAGGTGTTTTAAAGTGCCAGATATTGCTTTATGGTTCTTTGATTGTATAAAGCGTAAAAATGGGCCGTTTGTCACAACTGCAATGTATAATACGATGATTTATATACTTGGAGAGTCTAAAAGGTTTGAAGTAGTTGAGGAGTTGTGCAAGGAAATGGAGAAGAACTCGTGTAAGAAAGATATTAAGACGTGGACTATCCTCATTTCTCAATACGGGAAGTCGAATGTTATTGGGAAAGTGTTGTTGCTATTTGAAGACATGAAAAGGTCTGGTTTTGAACCTGATTTGGCAGTCTATAAAGTAATGCTGCGTGCGCTTTGTAATAGTAAAAAAGCCGACATTGCGATGGAGTTCTACAAGGAGATGGTGTCTAAACAAATGGAACCGGATAAAGTTTTATACAAACTGTTATTGCATTGTTTAGCACATTCTGGAGACACTAATGCGATCCACTTGATTGCCGATGACATGATAAAGATTTCCCAAATCCCTGAACAAGAAGTTTACACATGTATGCTTAACAGCTTTTGCATTTCAGGTGGAATAACAGAAGCATTAGAAGTCATAAAGGGTATGAAGAACAAAGATATTGCTATGGAGGCTGAACATTTTGAGATCTTGGTGAAGGGAATGTGTCGTGCTGGTAGGATCACCGACGCTTTGGAAATTGTCGATATATTAAAAAGAAAAGATGTTATTGACAACAAGATATATGAAATTGTTATCAGTGGGTACTTAAGAAGAAACGAAATCTCCAAAGCCCTCGAATTGTTTCACAACCTAAAAGATTGTGGACAGGTGCTTACAGTCTCTACATACACAGAGCTGATGCAACACCTTTTTAGAATCAATGAGTTTAATAAAGGGTTTGATATGTATAACGTGATGCTGGAAACAGGACTTGAGTTAGACAGTGTGGCGGTAACCGCAGTAATTGCTGGTTATATTCAACAAAACCGTGTTTCTGAAGCATGGGAAATTGTAAAGAATATGGAGAAGAAAGGAGTGAAGCTGACTAGCAAATGTTACATGGTTTTCATCAAGGAATTATGTAAGATTTCTAGGTATGATGAAGTGCTTAACGTTTTGAATCATATGAAAGGTTTGAAGCTAGTTATAACAGATAATATATTCAACTGGATTCTATCTCATATGGGTAAAAAAGGAGAATTTGGGAAGATACAAGAAGTAAAAAAGATTCAAGGGATTGGCAGTAACACAGACGAAACCATCCTTGATTCAAGCTCAGTCCAGGTACAACAAAAGGACGAAACTACCCTTGACTCTCTAGTAACACGCGCGCCTTTTAAGTCTTTTACTGACCGTGATCTTCACAAAGCCTGTAAAATTGTGTCATCCTCAATGACTTGGGACTCAAAGGAGGAAGCGTTACAAAAATGTGGTCTTTGTGTCACACCAGATTTAGTTGTGGAGGTACTGAGAAAATGCAGCCTACATGGTGGTGCAGCATTGCAGTTTTTCTCATGGGTAGGAAAGATAGACGGTTACAGGCACACTGCAGAAACATATAACATGGCCATGAAAATTGCTGGAACAGGGAAGGATTTTAAGTATATGAGGAGCTTGTTTAATGAAATGGTTAGGAAAGATTTGTTGGTTTCATCAGATACATTGACGATCATGATTTTGCAATATGGTCGAATAGGTTTGACTGAAATTGCTCTAAAGAATTTCAAAGAAATGAAAGATAGAGGTTTCAGTCCAAATAGTAGTACATACAAATATTTGATCATTTCTCTTTGTGGGAAGAAGGGTAGAAAGGTCAATGAAGCAATCGAAGTGTTCACGGAGATGGTTCAAGCAGGATTTGTACCCGATAAAGAATTAATAGAAATATATCTTGAATGTTTATGTGAAGTAAATAGTGTGTTGGAAGCTAAAAAATGTGTCAAAAACTTACGTTCACTTGGATTTTCGACTCCTTTAGCTTACTCATTGTGTATCAGGGCTCTTTGTCGAGCAGGTAATGTAGACGAAGCTTTGGTAATGATAAATGAGGTTGGTGAAAAAGACCAAAATACCCTCAACGGGTACGTTTATGGAAGCTTAATTCACGCGCTACTTAGGAAAAGGCGTTTACAAGATGCATTAGGAAAGATAGAATCAATGAAACAGGTCAGCATCTTTCCAACAGTTCATGTTTATACATCTCTAATAGTTTATTTCTTCAAAGAAAAACAGATATCTAAAGCCTTAGAAGTTCTCGAGAAGATGAAACAAGATGGGTGTGAACCCACAGTCGTTACTTATTCATCATTGATTCGTGGTTATGTGAGTAACGGTAAGATTAGTGATGCTTGGAATATTTTTCATAGGATGAAAAATGAAGGACCATTGCCCGATTTCAAGACTTATTCTATGTTTATTTCTTGTTTATGCAAAGAAGGTAAGTCTGAAGAAGGCATGCAACTTTTATCTGAGATGTTAAGTGTTGGGATTGCTCCAAGTACAGTTAATTTTCGGGATGTATTTTATGGATTAAATCGAGAGGGAAAACAGAGTCTAGCGCAAACTGTTCTTAGAACAAAATGGGATCTTGCGAGTAAACGAAAATTCTTGACTTAATTTCTCGTCAAAATTGTTATAAACAAAACAGGTCCTCTTGATTTTTCTAAGGATCTAGAATAGATTATACAGGGAATATACTTCAATAGTGAATGTAACGATTATTGATAGGTGATCAGTCATAGAGTCTTGTTATATGAGTAATGTTGATTCACGTCTAATAGATATTATCAGATCTTATTTGTTGTTACAGTTAAGATGCCTGAAGCATATCCCATGATTTAATTTGATCAAATTATACAAGAAAATTCATGTGAAACATCATTCAATCCAGCTCGAAGTGTCCTTTACCAAACTTTTCCTTAAGCCCATTTAGTCACTTTAGCCCACTGTCCACTTCAGTGCCCGTTCGGCTTCAACTTTCTCTTGGCTCACGGCTTCTCAAGATTAGGGTTGTTCACGAGCCGAACTGAACGGATCTTTGCTTGTGCTTGGCTCGTTTACAAACTGAACCGAGCTGATCGTTTACGACTTAGCCAAAAACCGAGTGAGCATTTTTCGAGCGCGAATTTTTCCGAGCGAGCAACGATCAAAGAGTAATTTGGACAACCATAAAATTTGAGCGTTTCCTTCAATATTTAAAGTTGAACTGTCTGATGATGACACTAATATTGAGGTCCGAGTGTCCGAGGATAAGGCGATGAGCATACTCCTGAAAACAATTGTCGCATTGTAGCATAAAGTGATATTAAACGACGATTAGGGACTGATGATTAGTTATATAACGAAGTCAAAACTGTCACTTCACGACTTAAGGTTTTACTATTAAACTTGGTGCTAAGTTATTCATCAAAATAAGGCACCTAAGTCAATATCATTTTGTAATTACTACATTTATCAAAACATATGATATCTAACAATGCGTGATAGGATTTTAATAATGTCAAAATACTTTTGAAAGTAAATACAATTTAGATTTTCATAACCAAAATCGTCAGTTCGTGAAAAGAACTAGACTCGTCGCTTTTTTATATAAACGCTTTTGTCTAGTATGTATTTTCGATGTATTCTTAAAATTAAATAAATAGCATAGATAAGTATTGTAGGCAGCTCCTTTTAGAAAATTTGCATGGCATTGAATGAAGCGGTGTCGGTGTATTTAAACCTGTTTTGGAGTATAACTAACGACGATGACATGTCGAATCAATTTGAATAATATTAAAATATGGTAACATAACTTACGTTGCGTATTGTCTTAACGTTTTCCGTGAAATAAGCATAAATAAAAATATGTAACATGCATAAAGTATAGGAGAGCCAAGGACCCTGTGGTCTAGTGGTGGAAAGAACTTGGTTTCTCCTTTGAGAGCCAGGTTTGATTCCTATTGGCTGCAGGTGAGATGGGAGATTTTCAGGCTTAGCCTGTTTCCTACCCCGGAGTGCCCGGTTCGAATCCCACGTCGGCCGGACTATGCTCATGTATAGCCCTGAGCGAGATGCCGTTCAAAAAAAAATAAAAAAAAAAGTATAGGAGAGTTTAGAGCGCGACACAGGTTACTAGTCAAAATGATATTTTTGTCCACCATCATAATTACGCACGTTATATTTTATAATTACTCATGTTAAACTTCATGACGCACGTTATACCTAATAATTACGTACATTATATCTGATAGTCACACATGTTATAAACCCAACGATTTTTTTTAAACTATAATAAAAGGCATGCAAATGAAAGAAGATAAAATGTTTGCTTTGATGAGGTTTTTTTTAATAATTTAGAGTAAAAAAGATATGCACGTTTAAAAATAAGGGTGAAACTTGAAAAAAGTCCAACAATTGTAGGCTATACCTATTTTCTTTCAAAATTTAAAATCCCATGCATAAATCTTTCCCAAGTTTTCTTTTTCAATCTCAACCATTTGGCGGTAGTGGTGGTGGTGGTGGTGGGTGATGGCAACCGTGGAAGGTGGAGGTGGATGGTCGTGATAGTGGGTGGGCAACGATGGTGAGTAGTGGCGGTAGTGGGTGGTGGTTGGTGGCGTGATGGAATATGGTGGTGTGTGGCGGTAACGTGGTGGTGGGTGGTGACGAAGAAGGCGATGGGTGGAGCTGGATGGTAGGTGGGTGGCGGCGGTGGTGGGTGGGTGGCGGCGGTGGTGGGTGGGTGAAGGTAGTGGGTGGCGGTGGTGGGTAGGTGAAGGTAATGGGTGGCGGTGGTTGGTGGCGGCGACAACAGTGTTGGGTGGTGGACGATGGTGGTAGGTGGTGGGCGGCGTTGGGTGGTGTTAGATAGCGGCGGCGGTGGGTGGGTGATGGTGGTGGGTGGGTGAAGGTAGTAGGTGGCGGTGATTGGTGGGGGCGACGACGGTTGTTAGTGGTGGCGGTGGTGGTGGGTGGTGAATGGGGGATGGAATGAAAAAAAACATGCGGGTGGATGGAATGATTTTGAAGGAATGGAATGTCTTGTGAAATAGGTGATTCAATTCCTTTAACCAATCAAAAACACTATTTTTCATTACCCCGTAATGGTTCATTTCATTCCCCATTCCATTCCATCATACCAAACGTTACCTAAAAGAGAAGGGGAAGAGCAAAATATGTATTACTTACAATTGTTGAGTTCCACCCTCATTTTTAAACGTCCATAATTTTTTCACACGATATTTTTTGCTTAAAATACACCATAAAAGCAATTTTTTTTATCCAATTTCATTTGCATATCCTATTGCTATATTTAAAAAAAAAATTGATGGGTTGATAACTTGCGTTTCATCATGTATAACTTGCGTTTTTTTATGATATATAATTTGCATCTTTTTATCAGTTATAACTTGCGTTTTATGATAAAACGCAAGTATACCCTCAACAAAACGTAAGTTATCATCCCAACGATTAAAAAAAAACCTATGGCAATAGGGTATGCAAATGAAAGAAGATAAAAAACTTATTTTTATGGTGTATTTTTTTTTAAATAACGTCCTATAAAGTTATGACCGTTTTAAAAATGGGGCAAAACTTTAAAAAAATCAACAATTAGACCACCCGTAGTGGGGCGTTATTGTGCAAAATTGTGATCTATAGCGCCCCTCAACACTGAAACACCCCGGCGCTATGGGGCTTTATGCGCCGGGGCTCCATCCTTATAACGCCGGACACTCAAACAACGGACCAATCATATAGTGACACGTGTCACTGTGTTTGAAAAAAGTCAAATTTTTTTTTTTGACCGTTGCATTTGAATGGTAAGTTATTTTTTTTTATTTATATTTTATTTATTTTATTTATATAAACTATAACATACACACACAAATAATAATTAATAAATAAATTATATAAAAAAATTATGTTTATTAAAATTAATAAAAAAATAGATTATATAAAAAAATTATATTCAAACATTTGAATTTTAAACGGTTACTGTTCAAACCGTTTGAAATTCAAATTTTCCCCCAAAACGTTTGAATTTCAAATTTTGAAATTCAAACGTTTTCCCCCCAAACGGTCATATTTCTCACCCTATAAATACCCCCTTCCTCATCTCAGATCAATCACACCTCTTCCATCTTCCTCATCCTTTCCTCATCAAACACAATGAATAACACTGGCGGTTTTCAAGCAGGAGCTGCCGGACCTTCTAATGTCCGGCAGTTCACTCGACGGGTCCGGGGCCGGGGCCGGTCCCGGCGACTGCCAACTCATCCTCCTCCACAACCTACTCTTCCTCCTCCTCCACAACCTCCTCTTCCTCCTCCTCCTCCTCCTCAACATTGGCTAAATCTCCCTCCTCCTCCTGCTGTGGCACCACCAACTCATCCTGAAGAGGATGATCCCTGGAAGAATGATCCCTGGACGGATGAAGAATGGGCTTGGGCCCATGATTATGGCATGGCTACATATCAATTGAACCGACTCATGTTGTCGGCACCACAAACCCTCACCCCTCCTCCTCCTACCCCCTACCAGCAACCTATCCCCCCCAACCAGACTACCCCCTACCACCAACCTACCCCCACCCCCCAGAATACCCCCACCCACCACCACCAGACCACCCCACCCCGTGAATATGGGGAGCCAACCCCTGAGGACTTGGAAGCCCTCAGGGAAGTTGAGGAGCAGGAGCGCCTCTGGAGCATGCCTACCCCTCCTCGTGAGTACTACTACTTCCCATCGGATGCGAGGTCCGATGGACGGGACAGCTCACGTTCCCTATCCCCCGAGTACTACACACTCGAGGACTGGGACAACTACTCTCCTTAGTGGGAGGTTTAGGTTTTAATAAGTAATTTAGGATTATATTATGTGTTTAATTAAGTAATTTAGGAATATGTAATGTTTAAATAAGTAATTTAGGAGGTGTGTAATTTTTTTTTTTAATATTAGTTGT
The DNA here is from genome assembly GCA_032199755.1 of Ambrosia artemisiifolia. Taxonomy (NCBI): domain Eukaryota; kingdom Viridiplantae; phylum Streptophyta; class Magnoliopsida; order Asterales; family Asteraceae; genus Ambrosia; species Ambrosia artemisiifolia. Next base: position 7,870,668 of record CM063517.1, read on the forward strand.
GTGTTTTTTAAGATTATTTGTAATTTTTTTTAATTTTAGTTGTAACTTTTTTTTAATATTAATTGTGTGTTTTTTAATATTATTTGTAATTTTTTTATATTTATTTACCTTTTATTTTAATTATTTTGAGTTAAAAGAATAAAAAAAATAAAATCCACGTGGACCAATCAGATTCAGGGGCTTTATACATAAAGCCCCACCACTACACCCCTTTTTCAGTTTCTCTCTCCATGCTGACTCAGCAGCCACGTGGACCAATCAGGATGGGGGGCTTTATACATGGAGCCCCATAAAGCCCCCCACTACACATAGTCTTATAGTGATTGACAATAATACCATTTTAACTAGTGACATGTGTCGACTTCTTAGTCAATTTTACAATTATGGTGATTTACATTAAAATATTTTTTACGATAACATCAATCAACATTTCATGATACTTTAACTTAAGTAAACACAATAAAATCTTTCTATCATTTGAAAGCTCCCTATTCTCCGGTACACAAAACGATTTTTTTTTATAAATATATCTGACCTAAATATCAGGATTATTGCAATATCTATAAAAATTACACACAAAAATAGAAGGAATATGATATCCAGAATATAACAACGTAAACGTAAAATTACTTCATGTCATCTTCAACCCGTGGTGGACTGGTGGAGCGACATTCGATGAATAGCAAATATGGGTTATGTCAATATGGGTTATGTCAGTTCGATTTAAATGGAAGTCAAGATTTTACAAATTATTCCACTGTCGTGGTGGAGGTTGGGTTTACGTGCATCTGAAAGAGCCAGGGGGCTGGCGGTGGTCAAGTAGTCAACCACTCGACCTTGGCTACAACGCCTGATATCACAATGGTTAATACGTCGTTACTTGCCGTTAGAAAAATAATAATAATAAATGCATATGTTATAAAAAGCATATATCATGATTTTTCTCGAAAGCTTTAACTTAACCACACCCCATTTAACTCAACCATACCGCTTTTAATTTACGCGTGTGTGTGTGTTTACTTTGACCTTAATTCACACACTCACACACACACAGTCTTCTTCTCTCTCTCTCTACAAAATAACGGAAGCATATTCATATTTCTCAAACAATTTGAGCTTTCTCCGTAGACAAAATCCATTCACCAAAATACCCACATTCTCCTGTTTTCTTAAAACATCCGAACCATCCTTAACTTATGTAAATTTCTCTTCTTCTTCTTATTCTCTCTCTCTCTCTCTCTCTCACACACACACACTATCTATCTCTGTTTGAAATGGTGGTGAATGTGATAAAATGGAGGCCATGGCCACCACTGCTGTCAAAGAAATTCAAGGTCAAATTGGTGGTGAAGAAGATGGAAGGTGGGACTTATGATCCTGTGCATGCGGACCCAGACAAGGATTATTATTATTATTATAGAGCTGTGGAAATTAGGTGGAAGGGCCCCAAGGTTAGCTTGAGTTCTTTTAGGAGAACAGTTAAGACTAATTGCACAAGGGAGGAGAAAGTTACTCATTCAAACGGCGTCGTTCATTGGGATGAAGAGTTTCATACAATTTCTACCCTTTCTTGTTCCAAAGATAATAATTTTACTCCTTGGGATATTGGTTTTACAGTCTTGGATGTAAGTTTCTTCATTTCCCACTCTCTTTTTTTTTTTATATAATTTATATATGTGAACCTATTTTCATGCTTCATTATTTGAATTAAATTGTATTGCTTTCCCCCGTTTAAAAAAATGGATTTTTTCACACTTTCTTGATGGTTATGTTTATGTACATACATATCCACTGTATCTATATATATTTCCACAAATTCAGGGGTGCCTTATTAGGGTTTCATTTGTTTATGTTATGATGGTAAAGCTTGTTGCTTTACTCATAGTGATCCTATTGCATTTGTGTGTATCAATTTTGCAAAAGAAAGGACTACAGTTTGATATAAGGTTCGTATCTTTTTGCTTCTTTCGACTAGAAAATAAGATATGCAGCTATTTTTTTGGATCAACTGGAGTACTTAAAAGAACAAAGGGATGGAGATTTTACTAGTTATTACCAATTTATTAAGGATTTAAGGCCTAGTTTAGGTCAAGATATGATTGGTGTGTTAACGTTATGAAATTTGTGGATACGTATACGGATGACGCAGATCATCGATTGTCGTGTATTACATACCGCTACATTGTCGCATTATACGTATCCTATATTGTCCTATTATCTATATAGATAACTAAATCCGACCGCTGTATTGTATGATGTATTTATGTATCTGATTTGTCATTAAACTAGATGATTTGTGTATAATAAACAGAGTGGTTGCATACTTGCATGCATATGTACGTGCAGAAAGTTAACCATAAATCCTTAACATTCCTCATGATTTTTGCAGGAAGTATCTTTTCATGATAAACATTTTTTAATATATTTTAGGGGGGATGTTTGACATTGCGTTTGAAAATTATATGATATGGAATCTGCCACCTGAAAACGCAATACTCGGATAATCACTTTCTGAACGCAATGCCAAGCACCCCCTTTGCGGTTTTAGTGAGGCAATCTCTATATAAAGTCTTTAGAATATTGTTTGCTAATAGATTTATATGATCTTTTTTTTACTCAGGGATTAAGCCCAGGGCCAAAAAGTAAAATTTCTATAATTGGAACAGCATCGCTGAATCTTGCTGAATATGTCTCTGCTGCCGAAGAAAAAGATCTTGACCTAACTATTCCTCTCACCTTATCATGTGAAGCAACCGGACCTCGCCCCACTCTTCATGTATGTTAGCTTTATATATATATATATATATATATATATATATATATATATATATATTTGGAAAGGGGAATGCTGCATTTTGTTTATAATTAGCATTTGTGTATACGTTATGTGTTGTATTTATAGTTTGTAGTACGTCCGATGCTTAAATTAGTAGTTTTTAACATGCAAACCAACAAAATAGCGTCGTTCTTTCTTAAAGATTGAAACTTGATACCCCTCTTGTGGTGTAAGTGATGCCTACAGTTCAATAGAATTTAATGTCTAGCTATATAGTTTAGGTAGGTGATGTCTACAATTCATTAGTGATGTCGGTAGTGGTCAAAGAGGTAAATTCTCCTTTAAAACTTTTTCATAAAGGTAAATGTACAGCTATTAAACTACTTGACACATGGGCTCAAAATTGTATGTTTGACTCGGTACATATTTAAGAAACACAATATCTAAAGTACCCTTAAACAGAGACAGAAAGACAAAAACCTGTGGTCCTAGATCAATACCATCGATTTATCTGAAAAGTGGATGATGAGAAAATAGGTAAAATTAAATTTAAAATCTTTCTAGAGTCTAGACAAGAAATGCTACTTTGTTAATTGGTTTGTAATCTTGAGGTTGGTTATGCAGATACAACTTAGTTTGATGGAGTTGAGAGCTGACCAGGAGCCAGCAGAACCTACGCAAAGTCAAAGCCAGACATCGGAATGTTCATCAGAAGAGAAAGATGAGCTTTCTGCACTCAAAGCTGGATTAAGAAAGGTCAAAATCTTTACCGAATCAATTAGGCGAGGAAGAAAAACATCTGGTGAGGATGATCATGACAACAGGAGTGACGAAGGCACTTTTGATTCAGAATCACTTGAGGAATCTGAAGAAGGCGAGTTAAATGAAGTCAAAGAAGATGATGACGTTACGTTCAGGAAATCATTTAGCTATGGTACATTGGCATATGCTAATTGTACTACAGGATCTGTTCATGAAGATGGTGTTTATTACAGTAATAGAAAATCTGATATGGGTTGCTCTCAAAATGATGATTCAGATGCTTCTGTTTCTGAACCGTATGTGATTCCTAATCAAAAACGTGTTATCTTTCCTTGGAAGAAAAGGAAAATGAATTTAAGATCACCAAAAACTAAAGGTGAACCACTTTTAAAGAAAGCATATGCTGAAGAAGGTGGTGATGACATTGACTTTGACCGCCGACAGCTAAGCTCCGCCCAATCTCTTGGGGTAAAAGCTTAAACAAAATCCTTTTATGCTTTTGATTTTCAACATAAAAAAGTTCTCGTCTAAAAGTATTTTCATTTTCTTTGAACAGTGGTATATGTTGAATGACGAATCTTCAGTATCTGAATTTGGGGATGATGATTTTGCTGTTGGAAACTGGGAACAGAGAGAAATAATCAGCCGTGACTCTAATATGAAGCTTAGAACACAAGTTTTCTTTGCTTCAATAGATCAAAGATCTGAACGAGCCGCTGGTGAGAGTGCTTGCACAGTCCTAGTGGCAGTGATAGCCGATTGGTTCCAAAATAACCACAATCACATGCCAATTAAGTCCCAACTCGATTCTTTGATACGCGAAGGCTCATTAGAATGGAGAAATCTTTGTGAAAATGAAAGTTACAAGGCCCAGTTTCCCGACAAACACTTCGATCTTGACACCATTCTCGAAGCCAATTTACGCCCGTTATTGGTTGTTCCCGAAAAATCTTTTATTGGGTTTTTCCACTCTGAAGAAATCCAAGAGGGTAGCTTTGACTTTTTGCATGATGCAATGTCTTTCGATACTATGTGGGATGAAATTAGTCGTGAGTCAGAGCCAAGAGTCTACATAGTGAGCTGGAATGACCACTTTTTCGTCTTGAAGGTTGATTCCGATGCTTATTATATCGTTGATACTTTAGGAGAGAGGCTTTTTGAGGGGTGTAATCAAGCTTATATCTTGAAATTTGACCGAAACACAATACTTTATCAGCTTCCGACTTCCGAATCCGGTTCAGATGATTCTAACAGAAAGTCACCTTCAGAAGCCATTGAACCAGTCAAGAATTTGACTGAAAATGAGGTTATCTGTGAGGGAAAAGAATCCTGTAAGGTGTATCTAAAATGTTTTTTGGCAGCCATTCCTATAAGAGAACTGCAAGCAGATATGAAAAAAGGTTTAGCTTCTTCGACACCACTTCATCACAGGCTACAGATTGAGTTTCACTACATTCAGTTACAACCACCACCTGCTGCTGCGACTGCGAATCATGGCCTCGTCCCAGTCACTGCCACATCAGCACCAGAAGTTGATGACACAGCAAAGCCGGTTGCCACATAGGATACTTTCATAAAGGGCAATGCGGGTTTTAGTTTTAAAGTTTAACCATAGTATTTGTGTTAACTGTTAAAAGACTCTTCAGATGGAAAGTTTGGGAATCCCAACTGTGTAGTCTCTGTTTCCATCCTTTGCATAATGAAGACGTTGACTTTTTTGGGTCAACTTTAGTTTTTTAGTTAAAATTTTGTTGTTTGATGATAGTTTTAGCCTTTAAGTTTGCTAGAGATAAAGATATTGACTTTTTAGTCAACTGTTTTTCTTAATAGTTTTAGCCTTTAGTTTGATTTTTCGGGCACGTGAAGTTCACCCGCAGCCACAGGGTTAACACACTTGATATGAAAACGACGACCACAATGCCACAATCAGGAAGTTGTCTATGACTCTTAAGCATAAAGCATATCCGTTTCTTTGTAATCGTCAAACAAATAGAACAACCAGTAGGGAAGACTTGAATCTCATTTATTGATCTTTGCATATTTGTAGAGCATACTGGGGTAGTTCAAAAGCGTTTGTCATCGGTGGCGGATCCAGGAAATTTCGCTACAGCTAAAATATGTGTTGGATGTTTGGTAAGGATCGTTAGAGAGCCACATGGAGTTTGAGAACCGTAAGAACGAATGCGGACCACCCATTTCTGTAAACATTTTTTTCTTGCTAAACTGCTTCTCTCTACTTAGGGAATGACATTTATTGTGAATTTATACGATATTTATTTTTCAAACATGTATGTACATTAATAAAAACATGTTCTGAACTATATCTTATTTTATATACGTATATGTACAATCATTTACATTGTTAATTATATAATGTGTTAATTGTAGTTTTACGTATATGTGTATTTATCATTTTCCCCTCCAGTTTAGGATGGTTTCTATGTAAAGTTTTAGGCGATGTTCATTTTTCTTAGAGAAATATTACATAGTCTTTTGATTTCATTTGTTTTTTTTTTTTTCCTTCTACTATTATTTTGTGTTTAGTTGTAGTCTTAAGTGATGATGATGATGCACCTAAACATATAATTCAATATCTACGGTATAGTTTTAAAAATAAATAACCTCAATCTGCGATATTCCTATTTGAAATGAAAAAGAATTACCTTAAATAACTCGATCATCAATCTAAAGATTTTATTTTTTTTGAAAGTTAATCTAAAGATTTTATGTTGTGAATTTTGAAAAGATTTTATTACCTTATATGAGTAAATTTATTAACAAAAATATACACCTAGTTGTAGACAATCTATTAAATTAATTAAATGCCAAAGGCATTATAGCCTATCGGCATCTTGGTGGTGTGATAAGACTTAAGATCTATATGGTCATGGGTTCGAATCCCATAAGGAGGTTTTTCTTATAATTCCAATTTGTCGTTAAAAAAATTAAATTAATTAAATCCTAACCTAAATGATATACAGTTAATCAGATCAAAAATTAATAACACCCTATAAAACCATATATCGTTCCATGAGCGCTACGTACAGAACTTCAAACCCTACAAACATGGCAATCAAAACAATACGTGATCACGAAACTGCAACCAAGAAAACCATCAAAAGGTCACGTGAAGATCAAGAAGAAGAGGCAACAATGGCGGACAGGCTTACAGACTTGCCTGAATCTCTACAGCTTCACATTCTTTCTTCTCTTGAAACCAAACACGCTTTGAAAACTATTAGGGATTATTAGCCGACCAAAGGGGTGCGAAAGTGGTTCTGTTTTGGTTACCACGGCCACGTCCCCGACGTGCAGGACGTCCGCGAGTGCGGCCGGGGTTGGTTTTATCGTAGGGGCGGTTCTGGTCAGGAGAGGGAGGGCGATTGGTGGTAGCGGTGAGGGTGGTAGAGGCGGTTTTGGAGGCGGTTAAGGCTCGTTCAGATTTATTTGTTTCGGCTTGGACTAATTTCGAGCGGGCGTTGTAGAAGGACGGTAGGGGATGGGTATTTTGTAGGATGGTGGAGATGCTCTCGTATTGTTCGTTTAATCCCGCAAGTAGTTGTAGGACTAAACGATCATTGTCGACGGGGGCATCAACATTGGCGAGTTGGTCGGCTAAAATCTTAAGGGCTTGGCAATAGGCGGACATGTTCGGGAAACCGTCTAGCCTAGTGTTTGAGAATTTTTGCATGAGATGAATAGCGCGAGCACTTTTGTTATCATGAAATAAATTCTCAATGGCAACCCAAGCCTCGTAGGCATTAGAAACATTGTTTATAATGGTGTGGAGGACGTCGTTGGAGATCGTGGTGTACATCCATTGTAAAACAATGGCGTCCAAGCGATCCCACTCGTCCTGGGTGGTAGAGGACTCGGGTGTGGTGTGGTCGGGTGGTGGGTTGAGATGGTCGCCAACCATATGAGCCTTACAGTGTAGTTTAAAAAGTGTGGCCCAGGTAGAATATTGTGAAGACTCGATTTCGAGGGTTAGGGGAATAAGGTTCTTGATGTTAGTGACGGCGGTGGCAGGGTGCAGTTTGGGGTGATTCGGGGTAGAGGGGATGAGGGTAGAAGATTCTTGAGAAGAGGTAGACATGGTGGGGCAGTGGTGGTTTACGGCAGCAGCAGGGAGGTGGTGGGCAGAGGTGCGGCGGTTGGGTGGCCGGCCAGAAAAAGAGGGAGGGAGGTTAGAGGTGAAGGGGCCTGGTCAATGATACCATATTAGAGATTAAACCCTTGATCTCTTTCATTAACAATTCAAGTATAAATAATACAAACAATCCCTATAATTATGGTAAGGGATAATTACAAGAATACAACTCAATCTCTTATTCAAATACATTATCTATTAAAAACATCTATTCTATCCAAATCATGGACCTCTAAATGGACCTGTGTCCCAGTTCTCAATTTTAGCTCATACGATTTCAAAAAACTCAATGACTTCGACAAATTCGTCTTCAACACATTATCTGCTCGTCCATCCAAGAAGCTGGATAAACTAACCTTCATACGCCACGGAATATGCAGCGCCAAGGTTCTAAACAAAGTTTTCAATTACGCGTTTTCGCACGGTGTTAAAGAACTGGATGTGAGCATTATTCGCAGCCGAAAAGACAAGAGTTGGCCAATCTGGTCCAATACGACGTCGGGTTCATTAACAAGTTTGAAACTAGCGAGTAACAATAACATGGGCTGCTCGTTTTTAGGCCCGCGATCAGGCGCGTTCAAGAATCTAACCGATTTGCATCTCAGAAGGGTGATTATTACGGATCTTGATCCTTTCTCAGCGTATCCTGCATTGAACAAGTTAACATTGGTCTCTTGTCATCTTCACACTGATGGAACTAATACTTTGAATGTACACGCTCTGCACCTTTCGGAGTTAACCATCTGTTACTACAGTCAGTATGTCAACCGTTGCAAACTAGACACTCCAAATCTTAGATATTTCGAGTGTCGAGGGAGTAATTTCCCACGGTTGGAAACATGTGATGGCGCTCTTTTGGTTCTTGACACAGTGGTCATTGATTACAATGGGGCTTGCCGCGAAAATCAACGAAGGAAAACGTTTGATGATCTGATGATGCTGTTTAATAGTTTGCATAATGCCAAATCGCTTACGATTTTCTCGTCTGTTGTTCAACTGCTCTCGTATGAATTGGGGAATCGTTGTTTGCCTTCTTTTCGTGAGTTGAAAAGTTTGAAGATGGATTTTAGTATGTTTCATTATCAGAGCTTGTTTCAAGGGGAATGCGGGTCATTGAGTGATTTGTTGAGGCGTGTTTCGGGTGTGAAAGGTTACTTGATGCACAAGTCACATGAGGCTAAATGCACCATAATATATCCTGAGGGTACTGATCCAAATGAAGAAGAGTCTACTTGTTCAAGCTCAAAGGCTTTTAAAAGGTGCAAGTCCTTGAAAATTAATACTATAAAACTTGCACCAAGATGATGAACCTCAATGGCAGAAGTAGAGATATTATTTCTTATTATCAGCTTTTTAGTGATGCATATTTACAATTAGCTTAGATTAGTTATTTGTTTTAATCATTGTTCCTAAACTTGCTGCATTTTAGAAATTCTTGTTTGTGACACCAAAGTAAGGGTAAAATAGAAATATTGAAATAGATAAGGAAGAATTATGTAAAAACATGAAACTGAATGGTTTGATGTACAATTAATACCATTAGTTAATGTTGTAACTTGTAAGTTGTAACCCGAACCTTGGTCTGCAAGATAAGTGGTTGTACATGTTATATGAAATACTAGGTTAGAGTCCCGTGTGGACACACGGTACATTCATAAGTAAAATGAAAAAAAAAAACTTCTATAAAGATTATAGTATGTAAGTTGTTTTTTATTTAAAGTTATGTAATAAAATTCGTATGGACTTTGGTTGCATGCAAAATATTATCAAAGGGTTTAATGTAACGCAATAATGGATAGAAGATGTAAATAAAATGAAATTAGCTTATCGGATTTAATTAATACTTCAAAACATAACATGAAGCATAATATTACATGATCCCTTTCTTTCACAAATAATTAATTGTAAGGTTAAACAAATTAATCATCTGACGATACAAAGTAGTTCTTACTATCAAGTTTTACCACGAAAATTGTGGTGTACCTGATTAGAAGAAATATCCAAGCTGGAAAATAGAACCTAAATGAACTTTGAAGTATGCAGTTTATAGCTTCTAACATAGAACTTCAAAACTAATAAGTATGCATAGCATGCTAAAAGTTACCTAGATATCTTGGCAAATGTTACAAACTGATAAAAACAAAAGGAAGATACACATCATGTTAGAGCACCATATGTCAAAGAAAGATATTACTAATTAGGTGCAACCTTGAATCTACATTCTACCACCCGTTTTGAACCTACTCAAGCCTTTCTCATTAACTTTTATATTTAAGTATTTAATGTTATTGAGATAGCATGTCGTACCTAGTCTTTCTACATTACATATTGGATTTCATGTGATAAGAAATCTGGACAAAACTGGTTCTTCAAATAATATGTAACTGTCTTACTGAAAGAATGCAACAACTGACCTGGTTATGGGCAATGGCCATGGAAACAACACCTCTCGTAAGACCAGCCCATCAAATCAAAACCTTAAAAATGTAGAGGATTAGTTTTAAAGATGGAAATGACGGATAAATGAAGAAAGAGTTGGACATAAGCTTTGGATCGTATATGAACGCAATGTATCGAATTGAGCCTCTGTACAACATAAACTTTGGATCTTAGATGAAATAGTTGACAATAAGCTTTTATCTTAGATGATAATAAGTCATCTGGATGTAAAACGGTAAAAAATACATTAGCATTTAATTTTCTATATGGGTCAACATGGATTAGGTTTGGTTGCTCAAAACAGGTTGTAGAAATAAATTTGAAAGTTATAATATTCATTTAATAACATATCCGCTAAAAACTATTACTCTACAGCAATAATATTTCTTTGTAAAACAAATTAGTAGGTTATACGCCTTAAAATATCATATGTGTGATTTTTGACCTGTATAAAGGCTCCATTTGGCCCGATAGAGATTAAATACCATACATTAAAAAAAGAATGTAATTAGATGATTCAAAGCAATAAGAAAATATCATACATGCAACCAAAAAACGTAGTCAATAAACCTTACAAGTCCTGATCATAAAGTTGGCAAGATGAGCGAGTTGGCGAACGGGTCGAAATGAGTTGTAACCAAGAGATGCAGTAAGGATATTTTTATGGTCCTACATATCTCACCATTAGGAGAACAAATGTTGAGATATATAGGGGCATATATTTTTATGGTCCTAAAACATGATCATATCTCATCATTTTTATGGTCCTAACAATTTACCAAATTGATTTACCAAATTGTCCTCCCTGTATATAAAAACTATTTCAGAGTACTACTGTAACAACCAACACAACTTAAATTTTTGTTTTTATTTAACCTATATAAAACATAAATTTACCTATTTTTCCCACAACTCGGTGAAGAAACAATCGAGTAAGCTACGTATGGCCTCACTAGATATGACACAACACTACTGCTACCTAGATCACTTTGAACCAGAATAGTCTTCTCCGCATTGCTGCAGGTATCTCGTACCTACTAAATGGACCATGTAAGCACTACTATTCAAGTCCCTATACCAACTTCAGGTATTTTTAAAGCAAAAATGTGCAAATGGTTTCAAAAGATGAAGGAAGTAAAAAAGCTTATACCTTCCGAAAAAAATGTATTTGCGAACATAGCGCATCAGCAACCGCCTCAGCAGGAGGTTTGATGGTAATTAGAGTAGATTCAATAAGACAAATATAGCCTTGTTCAGGAGCCATTAAATGAGGTCGATATCCATCATCTTCGAAAATTAGTTTTCTCACATTGTCGAACATACCCATTAAAAGAAAACCTTTAAGAAATGTGTACCATTGTGGTAGTACATCTCCACTAAACTGAAATCTGAGCGAGAATCAAAAAACATGATTAGCAAATAAACAGGTAAAAGAAAGAACAAAAAACAGCAATTAAGACGGTCGTAAATCTAAACCATAAAACAAATAAGAACATAGATCGGAAAACCTATTAGAAAAACTATCAGAAAACATATAATCGGTTTTGGAAGATGAATCCCAAACATTTTTGGGATTAATCCCAAACATCTAATCGGATAACATAAGTAAAAACATTAGGAAAATATGTAAATCTTAAAAATAAAACAAATAACAAACCAGATCTGAAGATTTAATCAGAAACATATAGGAAAACATATAATGGTTTGGGATTCATCTTGCTGACCCGATATATGTTTTCAGAGGTGTTTAGGGATGGATCCTTGGAAAACACAAATGAAGATGAATCAGAAAACAGGGAAGAAAACATATTTTTCGGTATTTAAATTAAAGGAAAGAAAACAGATTCTTTGATACCTTGTTGTGAGGATATAGATGAGTGAAGCAGGTCAGGTAAAAGTGATAACACTTGTCTCCCATACTTTTGGTTGAACAATTCTCAATCCATGCCCTCCTAAAGAAAGTTCCTGACAAGTAAGCATAGAAAGAAATATATACATAACAATTAGGCTTCATAATGATAGTCTACATTATCATGATTGCATACACAAGCATGGTTCATTTTTCCTAAAAATATAGTTTACAAAGCCAATCAATATAGTAAAAAGATTAAAACATTTGAACCAAGAGATAACTTAGAGGCTCTAGCAATAATGTTTTCTTTACTTTCAAATGGACCGCTCTCTGCATAATAAATGTATTTCCACTTACTCAATCATGTATAGGAGATAGGTGTAACATAAAAATCAACACTAAGCATAAACATAGATTTTAGCTTTAAACAAAAAACTGGGTACCTTATTAAGCTGGAAGTTTACTTCAATGAAACGCCAACAACGTAGGAATAGGTCCCGTCAAAGCCATTAATCCCTTAAACCAAAAACAAAATCATGTAAGAACATGAAACCACAACTCACTATAGTACAATTTCATCATGCAGCAACCATAATTCCTATGAATTAAAAGTTAGTTTGACATATTCAAAATCAACACACACTTGTGTTCGGACCAATTAAATCCGAGTAGATTTTGGCATTTGGGTCCACGAATTCTGTTTTCTGAAAAGAGTGGGACGGGTCACTTTGTGGCTTTGTTCGAAGCTGGCCATGTTGAATTAGGAGTGGTTCCGGAAATGAATTCGACTGCTGTTTACTGTTGACTTGCTGCTTCTTCTTGTTGTTCCGCTGGGTGACTGTTGACTTGTTGTGGTATTTGAGCTTGACCATGCATAGATTGTTGAGGAAAAGGATCAATAGAAACCGGGACGGAAATTGGAGTGATCTTAAAGGTATGTTTTCTACGCCAATTGCTTGGTTAAGAGGGATAACACTTGGTGGGCCCAAGTCAGCAGGCGGTAAAATTGCTGCCACCTGTGTCTCTGCTGGTCTCTTTGGTGGTCTATGTTTATAAAATAACAAAAAACAAAACAGAAAATCATTAGAATGGTCCAAAAAATTTATAAGAGTTCATTTTCCCTTTAAAGAAACAAAATAACCAAGAAAACTCTTAGATTCAAGGAGTAATTGTACATTTATTTCGATAATCAGCTTTCACACGTTAACTTCTTACCAGCGTCTCCGGATCTGATAATTTCGACCGTACTAATCAGAATCACAATCACTTTAACCCAAACACTCAAGACCAAATATTGTGATTTTCATGTAGCAATAATCGGTTCAAACCATAGTTATCAAAAGCCATCGCCTTGACCGCCTAGGCGACCAATTTCCTAGAAGCCACCCGGTCTCGCTTTTCCCTCCTAGATAAAAAAAGCCACGGACTGATTTTTAAAACCTAATCCCCTGACTAATATAATGGACCAATACTTACCGATCTATAGAGATATATCTAAATCTCAATCAAATGTTTTTTTTTTTTGAAATACATTTGATTTTTATAACACTTATAGATATTGAATTATTTTTCAATATATCAACTGATTTTGTCTACTATATAGTTATCAAAGGCTAAATCAATTAGTTTATACTTATATTATTTTATAAGATGATTGTTATTTGTAATGATTTGGTGATTTTTTTGATTTTTTTATTTGCGCTTTTTTTTCTCAAGCACGCTCTTTTTCTGCGCTTCTCGCCTAGGCCACAGGCGGAGCCTAAGCACCTTGAGTGCGCCTCACGCCTTTGATAACTATGGTTCAAACGCACATATAAACACCTCTTTAAACTGATTAGTGGCCATCAAAATGTACCACACATATGGAAATTCCAAAAGTGCGTGTTGAAAGCAATAATCACAACTTAAAGAATCATAATCAGGTAATCCATTGCTTAATTTTATATCCATAATCAGTTCTCTTACTACAATATTTTTACCTAAAAACCCTATAAAATCATAATCACTTTTACCCAAAAACTTTGACCAATAAGAAAGATCATCTAAATGTACAGCACATTATCATATACAAACAATAGCATACATACGGAGGTTAAAAAAATCAGATAGTAAAAATTACCTACGAACAGGCTTCTTCGCAGGCGTTTTCCGAGGTGGAGGAGATTCTTTCAATAAAAAAACCTCTAACTGATCACATTCTTTATAGTAATTCACCATCCGATGAAAGTCCTTCTCTTTCGAAAAAGTAATCAAATTCTTCTGATTTCCAGGCAAAAAATACTTCACCAATAAAACATAAAACAACAGATCTGAAAACATGTAATTATTTAGTTTATGTAACGCCCTAAAACACATCGGAAAAGTTATAGTGGTTTGGGATTCACAGCTTCCTGTTCCCATTGTATGTATATTGGATTGATGTATTCCGATGTGGTTAAGGATAAATGACAAAAATCTAATTGGATTTCACATAAGCAAAGATGAATCGGAGAGAGAGAAAAATTTAGTGAAAAACATACCTTTCGAAGCCCTAAGGAGGGTTATGAATCAGTCGCAAATAGAATATTGCCGAACAAAAAAAAAACAAAGAGTATAACTTTACAGGAAAGAGAGGCGCTAGGTTAAAGGTCCAGAGAGAAGGAGAAATAGATATAGATAAAAGATATATATACGGTTCATATTGTTCAAATACGGGTTAAAATGGAGCTTCATATTCAATTGGAGTCTAGGTAGACACTCTAGGAAGGCTCCATTCAACCCAAGTTAACCTCAATTATTATATAGATAGATTAACAGGGTCTAACAATCGTTACATGTAATACCCATGTTGGTGAGGGGGGATGGTTTTGCGTCATACCATCAAATATTGTTACATATGCAATAAGTCGTTAAATTTGTAATTTTGTATCACCATCAATCATCGAAGCCTATATATTTGATGTTTTCAAAAGCCCATGAAAAAGAACACTTGTCTACTCGAAAGGCCCATGAAAGGGAACATTAATAGCCCATGAAAAACCAACTTTATCCTCTTAAGGGGATCGATAGTTGTATTTTTAATAAAGAAAACATTAAAGTTAATAATATGTTCACAGAGCTCAAATTACATAATTCATTTTGTATCTATTTTATCTTCAAAGAAAATCATTTTCTTAAGAATATCATTTGGCTCACGGCTCATCTTTTACCATCTTTCTAAGTACATGACATATTATCGAGTTCTTTAGGCGTATCTTAAGTTTCTACTTATTTTATCGAGGAATTTTTTACTTATATGCTTTACTTTTGTCAGGTATACACTTTATTTGTTCATGAATTCCTGGATATAGAGATCAAATATCGTCAACTTCTTATACTAAAAATGCTAAAAAATTGGTTTCCTTAAAAAAAGTGAGGTTATAACACAACCAAAATCCATGCCCCCAAGAAAAACATCCCTTCAATCCCTTCCTCACCAAATAATTTAGTCCCCTCTACTCTCACAATCTCACTTGAATTTAAAAAAAAAAAAAAAAGACTATTGTTACTTTTAATAATTTGATATTAAAGAAAATGAACTATGCATTCAGATTGGGTCCCAGCAGCATTGCTTATAAGTAATAAGGAGCATAAACAAAAATATTTGCAAAATACATACAATTATATTGTCAAAGGCTAAGAAGATCATTATTGAAATTAGTGCTTTTACAGCATGGTTTGGAGTATTTAGAGAAAATCCTTAATGACGAAGTTTTTGGTAGTCAAGATGAAAATACGGATACTCTTCTCGATTCAATTATGTCTTTGTCTGTTTTTGTGGTTTTCTAGTAGGAATAGTAATTGTAAGATTGGGTGCACAGAGTGGATGAAATAGTAGTTTGCTAACCGGGTGTTTCGTTTTTTATATAGTTTGCTTATCAAAAACAAATCTGGAATTCTAGTATATAACAATATGATAAAACGGAAAACATTTTTAGTCCACACATAAAAGAAAATAACCGAAAACAAGTGTGAAACAAGATGTATAGAAGAATACTAAGTGTGGCCCGTGGGGGTAAGTAAAGTTGCACTAAATTTAACGTTATTTTACTAATTTCGTGAAAATAACGTTAAAAACGACGGACGGTTAATCATGCATCATGTGGTGACGTTGATAGCCAAAAGACAAGTGGCACATGCACCAAACGGGCTTGTCCCGATTGCTAAGTGTTATGTGTCTTATGTCCAAGGCTTGATACAAAACCACTATCGAGCCGGGGGGTCTCACTGGAAGCAGTCTCTCTATTCCCACGGGGTAGAGGTAAGGTTGTCTATATCTTACCCTCCTCAAACTCTACTTTAGCTTTGCTATTGGTGAGATTAACTGAGTATGATGACTCAAAGTAGACACAAAAGCAAAATGTTTATAAGAATACTTAAAAAATTAGGCACTTTGTCAATTGCATAAAAATCAAAATGGATGTAATGAATCATGAAATGAAGTTATCAAATACATATTGAAAAAGTAGTGCACCTAAAAAAGTCAAAATTGACAATTTTGTTGTTTAACTGTATTTCTTTCGAAGAGAATTCTGTCTTTTCTGATATCAAACTTAAAAAAAAGTGTCTAACTCAAATGGTATGAAACTTAAAATTAATGTCCCTAAAGTAATCTATAACTTAAAACAAATGCCTTACAAGTTATCAAGAACTTAAAGCTTGTGCTCAAGTAATATAAATTGTAAAATAATATCTTATTTTCTTGAAATTTGAGGGCCCTCATCCTTCAATGCTCATCATCAAAGCCTACATCAACCACTCAATGGGTCAAGTCAGATTCACCCTTGTTTGGCCCGGATGTGGATATCTGATGGTGGTGATAATTGCTGTATGGCACGATTGTAGAAGTAAGAAGCTAGAGTCAACATTGCGATAAGGCCTTGAGTTATACTTTAACCCCCCTTAACTCCATCTAGATGACACATCACCCATTTTTCCCTATTTCACTCCACCTCAACTCAAGGAATCTCATTAGGCCTTGAGGTATACTTTAACCCCCCTTAACTCCACTTAGATGACACATCAACCATTTTTCCATATTTCACTCCACCTCAACACAAGGAAATGGTTTAATCTCATTAACTTCACCAAACCATATATTTTTAATGATTTTTTGTTTAGAAAAGGAAAATAATTTAATGTAGACTTTTAACATTTGGTTAACATGTTAATAAGTAACTCCTTTAAAGTCCCTAATTAACAAAAGGAGGGAGTAGTGTGCAATGCAAGTTAATGTGTCATGTCACCTTTAACGCCCTAGATGTTAGAATACACCCCATGGCCGTAACTTCAACTTACCATATATTTTAAGTGGTTTTTGGTTTAGAAAAGGAAAAAAAGTTTAAAGTAGATTTTTAACATTCGGTTAACATGTTAACAAGTAACTCTTTTAACACCACTTAATACAATGAGGGAGTGGTGTGCAATGCAAGTTAACATGGCATGTCACCTTTAACGCATTAGATGTTAAAGTACACCCCATTACCTAAGCAAAATAATCCATATTGAGATTTGATGCGATAACCAAACCCACCTTTTACTTAAAAAGATAGCAGGGTGTTTGGGATTGCTTTTTCAAAATAGTTATGCGTTTTGGTGCAGTAGGGGTAGAGCTGCTTTTTTAAAATAGATTATGCGTTTTGAGTGTAACCTTTTAAACCCAAATAATCAATTTTTGTTTTTGGTCAAACCTCATCGCCGGACTCTTGAACCGCATGTTGTCGCCATCGAGCCGACCCGATTCTAAGATCCCCAACAATGTTCCAATTATAACCCATAAAGATGGGTTAAATGTTTGTATGAGTGTTTTTAAGAGGTTTAACTGATAATAGTTATCTCTGTACATTGTGGTGATGTTGAACTCGGTTTTAGAGTTGCAGGTTTGGGTTGTTATTTGTTAATTAGGGTTGTTATTTGTTAATAAAGGGGAGTAAAAGGGGAAGGTGAAAATGGGTTTAAAAATGAATAAATTAACAAATTGCTTAAATGGACGAAATTGCTTATGACTTGTTAAAATATGTACATAATATGTACATAATCTATGTAATTCTATTATGGGTCATAATCAGAAAGGACTAGTATTAGTATGTTGGTTATTAAAAACAATATCTATAACATGTTGCATAAGAAGTTTCAGGTGTTGGGCTCGTTGGATACAAGACTGGAATGTAGCTGAAAAGGTCAAGCCCAAGTCTGGAAGCCCAAGATGAAGTCCAGTTCGTGTGAAGAGTTACAAGTCCAGTTCAAGTTCTCTCTGGTGGCCCATCTATTTTCGTTTAAAGTGTGGATTGACAGCGTGGCAATCCCCAAGCCTAATCAATGGCTCTGATCATCTGATAATGTGTTTCTTTTAGATGATCGCACGGCTATTATAGGCTCGGGTGTGTTTTCTCCCGAGCCTAGTTAACGACTATATAAAGAAGCTTCCTGATGCTGTAAAGAGTTTAGCTTCTCATTATTATTGTTCTCTCTTTTGTTTACCACTCTCACTCGTCTAAACAGATTAGGGTTTGATCTTGTACGTCTTGTATTGATCTTGTTCAGTATTGTAGTCTGTTGATAGGTATTGAGAGTTAGTGTAGAGTTGTTATTTGTAGAACAGATTCTTGTTTAAGATCTGTTGAGATTTATTAGATCTGTATTGTTTGATTCTTTTCATTAATAAAGGTTTTGAGTTAATCTGGTATCATGTTAAGTTTGTAACATGACTTAACAGTTAATATACACATAGTTAGTCAGTGGGACGAAAAACGTAAGATTTGGAAACCACGAGGACATATGCAAAAAAAAAGGTTTTGGTTGAAACTCGCAAAAATGACCAGACTACAGGCGAAAATGATATTTTACTCTTTGGATTTTTAGCTTGTAGATTTTAGAATCTTTGTTAAATCAGTGTATCTTTTTATTTGGTATTATGGTTTTTTTCGTCATTGTGTACTTTTTGCTATTTCTATGTCTTTTTTTCTCGGCATTGTGTTATATTTTATGATCAATTGTGCTATACTTTGTAAATGATTATTCTTTTGTTTCCTTATCACCATTATCATATATTTTACCTTTTGTAAGATAACTTAACCCATATTTTAAATACTGAAAAAGGCATAACATGGAAATTCCTTTGCAATGTTGTTGAAAAAGTCGTACGATTCTATACAAAAATGTCGAACACAAATTGTCAAATCTCATATCAAATGGTAAAAAAGAATACTTTTCAAAATGGGTATTGGATTTTAATAATCCAAACTTTCATCTATTGGCCGGCAATAATCTGTACTTCAAAAATTCCCAACAACGATTTCAACTTTTAACATATTGGCCGACAATGAACCTTCGTTAACTGAAAACTAACCCAGTTAGTAGATGCTAACGTGGCATGCTCACGTTGACATGGATGATGATGTGGCATGCCATGTCAGCGTCCACATCATCATCCATGCCAGTGTTGGCATGCCATGTCAGCGTGAGCATGCCACGTCAACATACACTAACTCGGTTAGTTCTTCGTTAACAAAGGTTCATTGTAGGCCAATACGTTGAAAGTTGAGATCGTTGTTGGGAATTTGTGAACTACAAATTATTGTAGGCCAATGGGTGAAAATTTGAACTATTAAAATCCAATACCCCTTTCAAAAGAGGGTGAACTACATTTTGTTTTATGATTTTCGATAGAGATGATAATTGTGTCTAAGTTAACGACTTATATGTTTTATTTATATTAAATACATTTAACCCTTGTATCACCTGAAACCATGTAACTTGAAACATGACTTGTATAATCCGTTTTTTTTTTTCTAAACAGGTTAAAGAGACTAACAAGTCAAAATGAATAAGCAGGGTGCAAAACTGCAAATAGGTTGATGAGTTGTAAACAACTTAGACTGCTTGTAAGCAGATTGACGTATTTAACTTGTCAATTTATATTTTTGTAAATGTTATATTTTAGCTGTAAACCAGTTGAAGGATCACCTGTTTAATATATAACAAACCGTATATAACTTGTTTTGTCAAACAAGATATACATGTCAATCCAAACACAACATATCTATTAAAAGCGTTAAGGCTGATTAACTCGAACCTAATCATTCGTAACATGTTAGTATCTTATTATGAATTAAGACACCTAATTTGAATCAATATTTTATCAATCCGGTTTCTTTTAAATTCAACCAAGAGTACTTTTCATAACTGCGTCATATGTCATATGTGGTAGGTTAAATTGGGGCCCTTAGCATATTTTAGTGTGTCCCACAATCATATAGAAAACTAGAGAGATTATTTTTCGCGTATTGGAGTGTACATCTGATCGGTATTGATGTAGTTCGTTATAGATACCATCCTTTGGATCGGGCTAGATATCCACATGTGTTTTTATATGAAATGAAAATCATAGAAATGAATACTAGTACAGATAATACCAATATCAGCATCGATGTTATTCAGTCTGAATTGGTCCGATTCATCACAACAATAAACGTTACAAAGACCATAAAATAATAATGATGCCAATACCGATGTTTTTGGACGATATGGATTCGACCTATCACGATAAAGAACAAAAAGTTCAAACAAAAACAACTAATTATTTTAGAGCCGATTAGAAAACTATTTTTTTAAACGAACAATGAAAACCCGATCACCTGAGTAAACTCAATGGCGAAACGCTACCCATGCCCGCGAACACAGACAATGTTAGTGACCCGACCCACCACCATTACAGAGAAAACCTACCATGCAAAAATCCACTATCGTAAACCTAAGACTCTAACCTAGAAAACTTTTGCTTTAAATAAGATACCAATTCATAACCTCTCCATTGAAAAGTAATAGGACTATGATACACCACAAGTTCAGTGTATACAATATTGGCATGTTAGTGATTCAACACGGTAATTATCATTAGAGAGAATTACACAGATTGTCCTTTAGTTTTACCCAAAATTGCATCCTATGTCCTTTTTTTGAATTTTTGACTCCTTATGTCCTTTGTTTTATACAGTTGTTACACCGTTTGTCCTTTAAGCCAAACCCCGTTAAAAAACTCAGTTAAGTTGGTCATGTGCCCCTCATGTGAGGGGCAATCCTGTCTTTTCACCCTCAAAAGGACAATCTGTGCATAATATATCAAGTATAAACTAGAGGGACCATTCTTGCCAAGATGTCAAAGTTTAAAAAAAAACGTGTTTTCTTTCCTTCCCTCCTTCCTGATTTCCGACCGGAATTCCGGTCACCGGAATTAAAATCCGGCAAACCCAATCTCGCTTATTGATAACTTTTGAGTGTGCAACGAGCGGTTTAGATCGTTAGATTCAGCTGCTCTCTGGAGAAGAGATGATAACAGATTAATGAGCTTAGGCATGAGGAGATCAGCCATTAATGAAGCAGGTTGAGGAACACATAGAACATTATTGAAGTGTTTGTGGTTATATACACTATGATAAAGAATGTGTTGGGTGTGAGCTGGTGACACTATTTTTGGAAGAATTCATGACATGCATGTCGTCAATCTACAGGTAAGCCTTAGCTTGATTTCTATTGTTTTTTTTATTTGTTTTTTTAGTTTTAAAATTTTGTAGTTTATAGGTTTAGAGTATGGAAACAAAGAAAAGGATATATTTTTACTCCAATAATCACGCAAGATGATATTCCTTTTTTCTTAATTAATCTGCCATTCTAATTAATCGCAATTCAGAAAGGGGTGGCGGCGCAGCTTGTTGCCCGTCTACCTTCTATTGTGATGTAAATTTCGTTTTTCGTTTTAATGAAAACCAATGTTTATTTAAAAAAAAAAATTAATTTCAAGATATCACGCCAAGATATGTTATTGCATTATCATTTTCGAGTCCAAAACGAGTTGTAAGTTCAAATTGTTATTTGCATCATGTATTTCGGCCTTCATAGATTAAAACCCCTCTATTACACGACGTTTATCGAGCCTTAATCGGGTTATTGGATTTGGGGATTAGGGTTAGGGTTTATGTTATATTTGGGGAAGAAGATGAAACTAGCTTTTTAGATAGATATTTAATCTTTCAAATAGAAACACAAATATAGTTGTGGAGTAGTGGTCACAGGGTTGTGTTACTGCTGAGAGGACACAGGTTCAAACCCCTTTTGGGGCGGGTTTGATCATTTTTATATATTTTTTTTAGTTTGTTTATATATAATACTAGCTTAGTACCCGTGCGATGCACGGGATTGCCTACATTATTATTCGTAACGAATATAACTTTATTACACAAAGGAAGTAAGTTCCGATGAATGTTGGTTATTGACATTTACAAATTAACGAATATTTTTCGGATTAAATTAATATTCTTGGCTGAGGCTAGTGATTCACCATCATGATCACGTAAATTTCCTTTTGAATTCATTAACAAACAAAGAAGTGTATTACACGGGCTGAACCATTCAACTTACATAACTCATAACTTTATAAAAATAAAAAAATATCATATTACTTACCCTAGTAGTTTAGTTGGGTGCCAAAAAATATTACACGGGTTGAACAATTAAATTTATCTAAATCATAACTCTATAAATAAAATAACTTTAAATGAAATTCCATATTAAATTAGTATGGACATTTTCATGAAAGATGAACATTAAGCTTTTGATCTCTTATTTAGATCATCGTATATAGAGACTGTACTAAAAAGTATTTTAAAAAAAATATTTTTTAGATAAATAAATAGGTTTGATGTATCAGAAAGTTCCACCAAAGTTCCACCGGTTTGAAGCTGTTCAACTTCATTTAACTTTGATAATAAACAAACTAATTCCGGAGCTGATATGTGGAGCCAAAAAATGTTTAAAAATGTCAAATAGAAGGATGTAAAAACACTCTCGTCAAGAACCAAAATGAAAGAAACAACGATAATATAATTAATTCAATAATAAAACATACTTGCATACAAAATCCATTTGCTCTTCTTTTGACAAAGCACCTTGATAGTTGGATAACTACAGTGTTTTTTTCAACTTGGCCGTCGTGGACTAAAATAGCTTTTGTTTGATCTACTGTAAGTGATGAATAACAAAATATACCTCAAGCGTAAATTCTTCTTCACAATAATCTTGAAGACCATTATCTGTTTTCGAATATAACTTTGTTATTTTCCGCTCTGTATCCTCAAAACCTTTTTATAATTCGTCATCTTCCCTTTCTTCTTCCCCACTTGAATCGACCGACTATAGATTTGAGGTGATCCAAATTGACCCATTCACTAATTTCATGTGAGCCGAATTGATATTATTGCCCAAATCAACCCATGTTTTAAAGAATGGGTCAAGATGGCCGCCTATAAATATGAGTAACGCGAAAAAAATTAATTGAAAACTTTGCAAACTCTAGAAATAATTCAGTAACTTTTAAAATTAAAGTTTTCTTAACATTTGAAGTTCAGTTATACAGTCATATTGCTGCAACTACAGTGAGTTAAACTATATAATAGCGCAATTTCTCCAAAATTAGACTGTTTACATAATTTGAATCTAAATAAATAAAATACAGTCGATTAAGAATTGATTGAGTTAAACACATAAATTGGATCGGGCTTTCATACCTGCAAGATCAGCGCGTCCAACAATCCAGGCTGACGGAGTGACGGGCATTAGGCGTGATAATCAAGAAGTGATGCCCGAGTGAACGACACGTGTCCCTCAAGAGTTTTATTCAGGAGCACATGCAAAATCAATCAACAATCTACTAAGATAACTAAAATGTTAAATCAAAATTCAAAATATAACTAAGTAGTTACTTTCGCCCTATTCAGTGAAGAAAATGGTTCCGCTAACACTCTTGCTGCTGTTAAGAACTGCAAATGCCTTCACCATTTCTGTATGTAATGTAAGCAAATAATATCAATGAAGCACGTATGACTTTCCAACCAATGATTTTGACATCAAGATACAATATTGGGATAACTTTTTTTTTTTTGAAATGTGATTTTCTATATTGTGGCAGAGATCATCACAACCCCCCAGAAGGGGATCCCTTAGCCACTCTACAATGGTCAGACTATGTTGTCTTAACCGGTTCCACGCTGACGCGAGAGTGGCCGGCCCACAAGCGAGTCGAGGCTGCGCATAAGGGGCACTAAGGCTTCCACGATGACGCGAGAGTGGCCGGCCCACAATATTCGGATAACTAAAAGACACTTTGATGATTGACTTAATGTTAGAGCTTAAAAATGGGATCAGTTAGTTTCCTTTGTAACTTATGCTTATCTCGCAGCCAGCTTTAGATCTCTATATCGCAAATCACAACTATGTTAATTATTAGTTTCACTAAAATAGCAATTGTATCTTCAAAATAAGATAATGGGATCTTAAAAGTTATTTTGGTTAAGGAATACAAATTACCCGAAACCCAAGGCGAGCTAATCTGATAACCTGAAAACCCAAAACCTAACAAACCTAATTTTAATTCAATCGGGCTAACGGTTAGACTTTCAAACAACAAACACCTAGATAACAGAACCGAAGTACACAAAACCCAAGTAACATACCCCATCAACGCTTTCAAACCGTTGCAAAAGCCAGCAATTTGACAACTTTTTTGTGAGATTAATAATTTATTGAATTAACAACTTAAAAAATTGAATCAAAGGGTCGGAAATGCCTTCTGCATTACATTCTTTCTAGAAGTTCTACCTTCTTTGTCATCGTAGTTGCTTCATCCTTCAAATGCTGCAGATTGAATTATACAAATAAAAGTCAAAGAACTTATTTAAAAAATGCGGAAGGTAAAGTAAGTGACGAAGAACATGTCTTTGATGATGGCGACGCTTGTTGGAAGTGGAAAAGGCTGATTAGTATTTTGAATAATTGTCGGCACCTGCAACTGCAACCAAGGGTTTTAATTTCAGTTGATTATCAATCTGAATCAATTGCAGCGTGTGTCACATAGATGTTGAGATCGAGAAAAACATAAAGTGAAAATTAGGGTTTGGGTGAACGATAGAAGCAAGATTGAAAATTAATTTTGATTTGAAAGTAGTGGAGAGGATCTGACTTTAAGTTAGAGTTTGTGAGGAAAATAAGGAAAGCAACGTGTCAAGGAAGGTTGGTGATAATCAGGAAAGAAAAAGAATAGCGTATAAGAGAAGGAACAAATGAGCGGGAAAAAAACCTAAGAAGCCCTCAAAACATGCCAAGTGTCCCACATATGCTTTTATTTATATATTATAGTAGATTTATATATAAATACTTGATATCTTAAAATATTTATAATAAATCCATCTTTTGCCCAAAAATTATAAAAATTTAGGAGTAACATCTTGAAACCATAAATAAAATTATCACATAAAAATTTTCTAGAAAATAAATTATTTTCATACTTTTATTAATTTAAATAGTTTTAATCATAAATAATTAATTAAAAATTCATTTTTAATGATTTAAATCCCAAATTTTCTAGAAAATTATTTTTAAGGATCATGAACCTAAATAAAAGTTTTTGGTTCAGAAAACATTTATTTTTATTAATTTTCCTATTATTATTATTATTATTATTATTATTATTATTATTATTAGAGAGAATTACACAGATTGTCCTTTAGTTATACATGAAATTGCATAGATTGTCCTTTTGAGGGTGAAAAGACAGGATTGACCCTCACATGAGGGGCACGTGATCGACTTAACAGACTTTTTTAACGGGGTTTGGCTTAAAGGACAAACGGTGTAACAACTGTATAAAACAAAGGACATAAGGAGTCAAAAATTCAAAAAAATGACATAGGATGCAATTTTGGGTAAAACTAAAGGACAATCTGTGTAATTCTCTCTTATCATTAAATAAATGGCAGTGGAGTTGATTTTTACGTATACATGTCAAGTCAAGTCAACTTATCCAATGTCAATGAATTTATGAAATTAAATAACATTAAATAACAAGTTTTAACAAAGATGGTTTGTGGGAAAACCAACATAAGAAGTATCAATGGATAACTTTAGAGAAAGTGGGTAAACTTTTTGGCCTTTTGAAGTAGTAGTCATATTTATATTGATGCAAAAAGGGCAGGTACAAGGGAACGTTCACCACACTTATTTTAATAATTTTTACTAATTTTAACCACATGTTGCATCTTTTATTTTGCGTGTAAAATTTTGCCTTTTCCTCTTTCTCATTCCGTAACAAAACAATAAGTTCATAGAATATAAGTATATAACATGAGTATTTCTAATATATTATTTTAATTTAAGGGTCGGTCTATTGGCACCCCCCAACTTTCTATTTCAACTCCCCTCTGAAGCGCCTCGCTTAGGCCAAAGCGAGGCGCTTCAGTCAAATCAATGTCAGACGAAGTACGAGGTTGCATGGGAGTCTGGAAAATGGTGTTCCAAGCGCCTCGCTTTGCCCAAAGCGAGGCGCCTGAACTAAGGGGGGATGAA